>CM027830.1:2738236-12495490 GCA_016097485.1 Eucalyptus sideroxylon x Eucalyptus melliodora
ATTGTTGGAATTGAAGTCGGCGGAACGTCAACGGCGTTCCTCCCTCCGAAAACATGACACGCCATCGTTCAATCTTCGAGAAGATGTAATTGCAAGCATATCCAAGAATGACACCGGTGTTAGTGGATCACGATTGAATAGATTGGGCTGAAAAAACAGTTGTGAGCTTAAAAACCAGATTGATAGGGTTTGCATCGTCGCTTAGCTGACTGGGCACTCGACTTGATACAATTTTTTTTTCGTTAATAATAAAAAAATTTAAAAAAATGAGGAAAGAAAATGCAATTACATTTTCTCGAAGATTGAACGAGTTGTGTGTCATATTTTGTGAGGCAGCAATGCCGTTGAAGTTGGTAGCCATTTGTGTTATGTGCGATGCGAGAATCACCACGCGGGCTCATATACATGCCACAAATATTGGAGAAGGCTGGAGTCACAAATATTAATGAGAAGGTCCTTTGGATTGTTCTAATTTATCTTCTGAAGACTCTATGCGTCCTTGTTGCCCTTTTGCCGCTTCATCGGCACGTGTCCACGACAATTATTTTTTATCACTATTTGTAGGATGGGAGTAACCTTTATTGTTGGAATTGAAGTGGGCAGAACGTCCACGGTGTTAATCCCTCCCAAAACATCACATGCCCCCCGTTCAATCTTCGACAAAATGTAATTGCAAGCATATCCAAGAATGACACCAGTGTTAGTGCATCACGATTGAATAGATTGGGCTGAAAAAAACAGTTGTGAGCTTAAAAACTCAGATTGATAGGGTTTGCGTCAGCCTAGCTGGAATGGGCACTCTGACTTGATACAGTTTTCTTTTCGTTAATAATAAAAAAAAATTTAAAAAAATGAGGAAGAAACTACTGTAGTTATTGGACGGGCATGCAATTACATTTTCTCGAAGATTGAACGAGTTGTGTGTCATATTTTGTGAGGCAGCAATGCCGTTGAAGTTGGTAGCCATTTGTGTTATGTGCGATGCGAGAATCACCACGCGGGCTCATATACATGCCACAAATATTGGAGAAGGCTGGAGTCACAAATATTAATGAGAAGGTCCTTTGGATTGTTCTAATTGATCTTCTCAAGACAATGCGTCCTTGTTGCCCTTTTGCAGCTTGATCGGCACGGTCGACGAGAATTATTTTTTATCAGTATTTGTAGGATGGGAGTATCCCTTATTGTTGGAATTGAAGTGGCCAGAACGGTAACGGCGTTCCTCCCTCCGAAAACATCACACGCCGCCCGTTCAATCTTCGACAAGATGTAATTGCAAGCATATCCAAGAATGACACCAGTGTTAGTGCATCACGATTGAATAGATTGGGCTGAAAAAAACAGTTGTGAGCTTAAAAACTCAGATTGATAGGGTTTGCGTCAGCCTTAGCTGGAATGGGCACTCGACTTGATACAATTTTCTTTTCGTTAATACTAAAAAAAAAAATTAAAAAAAAGAAACTACTGTAGTTATTGGACAGGCATGCAATTACATTTTCTCGAAGATTGAACGAGTTGTGTGTCATATTTTGTGAGGCAGCAATGCCGTTGAAGTTGGTAGCCATTTGTGTTATGTGCGATGCGAGAATCACCACGCGGGCTCATATACATGCCACAAATATTGGAGAAGGCTGGAGTCACAAATATTAATGAGAAGGTCGTTTGGATTGTTCTAATTGATCTTCTGAAGACTCTATGCGTCCTTGTTGCCCTTTTGCCGCTTGATCGGCACGGTCGACGACAATTATTTTTTATCACTATTTGTAGGATGGGAGTATCCTTTATTGTTGGAATTGAAGTGGCCAGAACGGCAACGGCGTTCCTCCCTCCGAAAACATCACACGCCGCCCGTTCAATCTTCGACAAAATGTAATTGCAAGCACATCCAAGAATGACACCAGTGTTAGTGCATCACGATTGAATAGATTCGGCTGAAAAAAACAGTTGTGAGCTTAAAAACTCATATTGATAGGGTCTGCGTCAACTTAGCTGGACTGGGCACTCTGACTTGATACAGTTTTCTTTTCGTTAATAATAAAAAAAAAAATTTAAAAAAATGAGAAAGAAACTACTGTAGTTATTGGACGGGCATGCAATTACATTTTCTCGAAGATTGAACGAGTTGTGTGTCATATTTTGTGAGGCAGCAATGCCGTTGAAGTTGGTAGCCATTTGTGTTATGTGCGATGCGAGAATCACCACGCGGGCTCATATACATGCCACAAATATTGGAGAAGGCTGGAGTCACAAATATTAATGAGAAGGTCCTTTGGATTGTTCTAATTTATCTTCGGAAGACTCTATGCGTCCTTGTTGCCCTTTTGCCGCTTCATCGGCACGTGTCGACGACAATTATTTTTTATCACTATTTGTAGGATGGGAGTATCCTTTATTGTTGGAATTGAAGTGGCCAGAACGGTAACGGCGTTCCTCCCACCGAAAATATCACACGCCGCCCGTTCAATCTTCGACAAAATGTAATTGCAAGCATATCCAAGAATGACACCAGTGTTAGTGCATCACGATTGAATAGATTGGGCTGAAAAAAACAGTTGTGAGCTTAAAAACTCAGATTGATAGGGTTTGCGTCAGCTTAGCTGGAATGGGCACTCTGACTTGATACAGTTTTCTTTTCGTTAATAATAAAAAAAATTTAAAAAAATGAGGAAGAAACTACTGTAGTTATTGGACGGGCATGCAATTACATTTTCTCGAAGATTGAACGAGTTGTGTGTCATATTTTGTGAGGCAGCAATGCCGTTGAAGTTGGTAGCCATTTGTGTTATGTGCGATGCGAGAATCACCACGCGGGCTCATATACATGCCACAAATATTGGAGAAGGCTGGAGTCACAAATATTAATGAGAAGGTCCTTTGGATTGTTCTAATTTATCTTCGGAAGACTCTATGCGTCCTTGTTGCCCTTTTGCCGCTTCATCGGCACGGTCGACGACAATTATTTTTTATCACTATTTGTAGGATGGGAGTATCCTTATTGTTGGAATTGAAGTGGCCAGAACGTCCACGGCGTTCCTCCCTCCGAAAACATCACACGCCGCCCGTTCAATCTTCGACAAATGTAATTGCAAGCATATCCAAGAATGACACCAGTGTTAGTGCATCACGATTGAATAGATTGGGCTGAAAAAAACAGTTGTGAGCTTAAAAACTCAGATTGATAGGGTTTGCGTCAGCTTAGCTGGAATGGGCACTCTGACTTGATACAATTTTTTTTTTCGTTAATAATAAAAAAAAAAATTTAAAAAAATGAGAAAGAAACTACTGTAGTTATTGGACAGGCATGCAATTACATTTTCTCGAAGATTGAACGAGTTGTGTGTCATATTTTGTGAGGCAGCAATGCCGTTGAAGTTGGTAGCCATTTGTGTTATGTGCGATGCGAGAATCACCACGCGGGCTCATATACATGCCACAAATATTGGAGAAGGCTGGAGTCACAAATATTAATGAGAAGGTCCTTTGGATTGTTCTAATTTATCTTCTGAAGACTCTATGCGTCCTTGTTGCCCTTTTGCCGCTTCATCGGCACGGTCGACGACAATTATTTTTTATCACTATTTGTAGGATGGGAGTATCCTTTATTGTTGGAATTGAAGTGGCCAGAACGTCCAACGGCGTTCCTCCCACCGAAAACATCACACGCCGCCCGTTCAATCTTCGACAAGATGTAATTGCAAGCATATCCAAGAATGACACCAGTGTTAGTGCATCACGATTGAATAGATTGGGCTGAAAAAAACAGTTGTGAGCTTAAAAACTCAGATTGATAGGGTCTGCGTCAGCTTAGCTGGAATGGGCACTCTGACTTGATACAATTTTCTTTTCGTTAATAATAAAAAAAAAAAATTTAAAAAAATGAGAAAGAAACTACTGTAGTTATTGGACAGGCATGCAATTACATTTTCTCGAAGATTGAACGAGTTGTGTGTCATATTTTGTGAGGCAGCAATGCCGTTGAAGTTGGTAGCCATTTGTGTTATGTGCGATGCGAGAATCACCACGCGGGCTCATATACATGCCACAAATATTGGAGAAGGCTGGAGTCACAAATATTAATGAGAAGGTCGTTTGGATTGTTCTAATTGATCGTCTGAAGACTCTATGCGTCCATGTTGCCCTTTTCCGCTTGATCGGCACGGTCGACGACAAATATTTTTTATCACTATTTGTACGATGGGAGTATCCTTTATTGTTGGAATTCAAGTGGCCAGAACGGTAACGGCGTTCCTCCCTTCGAAAACATCACACGCCGCCCATTCAATCTTCGACAAGATGTAATTGCAAGCATATCCAAGAATGACACCAGTGTTAGTGCATCACGATTGAATAGATTGGGCTGAAAAAAACAGTTGTGAGCTTAAAAACTCAGATTGATAGGGTCTGCATCAGCTTAGCTGGACTGGGCACTCTGACTTGATACAGTTTTCTTTTCGTTAATAATAAAAAAAAAATTTAAAAATGAGAAAGAAACTACTGTAGTTATTGGTCAGGCATGCAATTACATTTTCCCAAAGATTGAACGAGTTGTGTGAATATTTTGTGAGGCAGCAATGCCGTTGAAGTTGGTAGCCATTTGTGTTATGTGCGATGCGAGAATCACCACGCGGGCTCATATACATGCCACAAATATTGGAGAAGGCTGGAGTCACAAATATTAATGAGAAGGTCCTTTCGATTGTTGTAATTGATCTTCTGAAGACTCTATGCGTCCTTGTGGCCCTTTTGCAGCTTGATCGGCACGATCGACGACAATTATTTTTTATCAGTATTTGTGGGATGGGAGTATCCCTTATTGTTGGAATTGAAGTGGGCAGAACGTCAACAGCGTTCCTCCCTCCGAAAACATGACACACCGCTCCTTCAATCTTGGACAAAATGCAATTGCAAGCAAATCCAAGAATGACACCAGTGTTAGTGGATCACGATTGAATAGATTCGGCTGAAAAAAACAGTTGTGAGGTTAAAAACTCGGATTGATAGGGTCTGCGTCAGCTTAGCTGGAATGGGCACTCGACTTGATACAATTTTCTTTTCGTTAATAATAAAAAAAAAAATTTAAAAAAAATGAGAAAGAAACTACTGTAGTTATTGGACAGGGCATGCAATTACATTTTCTCGAAGATTGAACGAGTTGTGTGTCATATTTTGTGAGGCAGCAATGCCGTTGAAGTTGGTAGCCATTTGTGTTATGTGCGATGCGAGAATCACCACGCGGGCTCATATACATGCCACAAATATTGGAGAAGGCTGGAGTCACAAATATTAATGAGAAGGTCCTTTGGATTGTTCTAATTGATCTTCTCAAGACTCTATGCGTCCTTGTTGCCCTTTTGCAGCTTGACCGGCACGGTCGACGACAATTATTTTTTATCAGTATTTGTGGGATGGGAGTATCCCTTATTGTTGGAATTGAAGTGGACAGAACGTCCACGGCGTTCATCCCTCCGAAAACATCACACGCCGCCCGTTAATCTTCGACAATATGTAATTGCAAGCTTATGCAAGAATGACACCAGTGTTAGTGCATCACGATTGGATAGATTGGGCTGAAAAAAACAGTTGTGAGCTTAAAAACTCAGATTGATAGGGCCTGCGCCAGCTTAGCCGGACTGCGCACTCTGACTTGATACAATTTTCTTTTCGTTAATACTAAAAAAAAATTAAAAAAATTGAGGAAGAAACTACTGTAGTTATTGGATAGGCATGCAATTACATTTTCTCGAAGATTGAACGAGTTGTGTGTCATATTTTGTGAGGCAGAAATGCTGTCGAAGTTCGTAGCCATTTGTGTTTTGTGCGATGCGAGAATCACCACGCGGGCTCATATACATGCCACAAATATTGGAGAAGGCTGGAGTCACAAATATTAATGAGAAGGTCGTTTGGATTGTTCTAATTGATCTTCTGAAGACTCTATGCGTCCTTGTTGCCCTTTTGCCGCTTGATCGGCACGGTCGACGACAATTATTTTTTATCAGTATTTGTAGGATGGGAGTATCCCTTATTGTTGGAATTGAAGTGGCCAGAACGGTAACGGCGTTCCTCCCTCCGAAAACATCACACGCCGCCCGTTCAATCTTCGAGAAGATGTAATTGCAAGCATATCCAAGAATGAAACCATTGTTAGTGGATCACGATTGAATAGATTGGGCTGAAAAAAACAGATGTGAGCTTAAAAACTCAGATTGATAGGGTTTGCGTCAGCCTAGCTGGAATCGGCACTCTGACTTGATATAGTTTTCTTTTCGTTAATAATAAAAAAAATTTAAAAAAATGAGAAAGAAACTACTGTAGTTATTGGACAGGCATGCAATTACATTTTCCCGAAGATTGAACGAGTTGTGTGCATATTTTGTGAGGCAGCAATGCCGTTGAAGTTGGTAGCCATTTGTGTTATGTGCGATGCGAGAATCACCACGCGGGCTCATATACATGCCACAAATATTGGAGAAGGCTGGAGTCACAAATATTAATGAGAAGGTCGTTTGGATTGTTCTAATTGATCTTCTAAAGACTCTATGCATCCTTGTTGCCCTTTTGCCGCTTGATCGGCACGGTCGACGACAATTATTTTTTATCAGTATTTGTAGGATGGGAGTATCACTTATTGTTCGAATTGAAGTGGCCAGAACAGTAACGGCGTTCCTCCCTCCGAAAACATCAAACGCCGCCCGTTCAATCTTCGACAAGATGTAATTGCAAGCATATCCAAGAATGACACTAGTGTTAGTGCATCACGATTGAATAGATTGGGCTGAAAAAAATAGTTGTCAGCTTAAAAACTCAGATTGATTTGGTCTGTGTCAGCTTAGCTGGAATGGGCACTCTGACTTGATACAATTTTCTTTTCGTTAATACTAAAAAAAAAATTTAAAAAAAAATGAGGAAGAAACTACTGTAGTTAATGGACAGGCATGCAATTACATTTTCTCGAAGATTGAACGAGTTGTGTGTCATATTTTGTGAGGCAGAAATGCTGTCGAAGTTCGTAGCCATTTGTGTTATGTGCGATGCGAGAATCACCACGCGGGGTCATATACATGCCACAAATATTGGAGAAGGCTGGAGTCACAAATATTAATGAGAAGGTCCTTTGGATTGTTCTAATTGATCTTCTCAAGACTATGCGTCCTTGTTGCCCTTTTGCAGCTTGATCGGCACGGTCGACGACAATTTTTTTTTATCAGTATTTGTAGGATGAGAGTATCCCTTATTGTTGGAATTGAAGTGGCCAGAACTGTAACGGCGTTCCTCCCTCCGAAAACATCACACGCCGCCCGTTCAATCTTCGACAAGATGTAATTGCAAGCATATCCAAGAATGACACCAGTGTTAGTGCATCACGATTGAATAGATTGGGCTGAAAAAAACAGTTGTGAGCTTAAAAACTCGGATTGATAGGGTCTGCGTCAGCTTAACTGGATTGGGCACTTTGACTTGATACAATTTTCTTTTCGTTAATACCAAGAAAAAAAAAATTTAAAAAAAAAGAGAGAAGGAAACGACTGTAGTTATTCAACAGGCATGCAGTTACAATTTCTCGAAGATTGAACGAGTTGTGTGCATATTTTGTGAGGCAGCAATGCCGTTGAAGTTGGTAGCTATTTGTGTTATGTGCGATGCGAGAATGACCATACGGACTCATATGCATGCCACAAATATTGGAGAACGCTGGAGTCACAAATATTAATGAGAAGGTCCTTTGGATTGTTCTAAATGATCTTCTGAAGACTCTATGCGTCCTTGTTGCCCTTTTGCCGCTTGATCGGCACGGTCGACGACAATTTTTTTTTTATCAGTATTTGTGGGGTGGGAGTATCCCTTATTGTTGGAATTCAAGTGGGCAGAATGTCCACGGCGTTAATACCTCCGAAGACATCACACGCCGCCCATTCAATCTTCGACAAGATGTAATTGCAAGCATATCCAAGAATGACACCAGTGTTAGTGCATCACGATTGAATAGATTGGGCTGAAAAAAACAGTTGTGAGCTTAAAAACTCAGATTGATAGGGTCTGCATCAGCTTAGCTGGACTGGGCACTCTGACTTGATACAGTTTTCTTTTCGTTAATAATAAAAAAAAAAATTTAAAAATGAGAAAGAAAACTACTGTAGTTATTGGACAGGCATGCAATTACATTTTCTCGAAGATTGAACGAGTTGTGTGTCATATTTTGTGAGGCAGCAATGCCGTTGAAATTGGTAGCCATTTGTGTTATGTGCGATGCGAGAATCACCACGCGGGCTCATATACATGCCGCAAATATTGGAGAAGGCTGGAGTCACAAATATTGATGAGAAGGTCCTTTGGATTGTTCTAATTGATCTTCTTAAGACTCTATGCGTCCTTGTTGCCGTTTTGCGGCTTGACCGGCACGGTAGACGACAATTATTTTTTATCAGTATTTGTGGGATGGGAGTATCCGTTATTGTTGGAATTGAAGTGGGCAGAACGTCAACGACGTTCCTCCCTTCGAAAACATGACACGCCGCACATTCAATCTTCGAGAAGATGTAATGGGAAGCATATCCATAAATGACACTAGTGTTAGCGGATCATGATTGAATAGATTGGGCTGAAAAAAACAGTTGCGAGCTTAAAAACTCGGATTGATCGGGTCTGCGCCAGCTTAGTTGGACTGGGCACTCTGACTTGATACAATTTTATTTTCGTTAATACTAAAAAAAAAAATTAAAAAAAAGAAACTACTGTAGTTATTGGACGCGCATGCAATTACATTTTCTCGAAGATGGAACGAGTTGTGTGTCATATTTTGTGAGGCAGCAATGCCGTTGAAGTTGATAGCCATTTGTGTTATGTGCGATGCGAGAATCACCACGCGGGCTCATATACATGCCACAAATATTGGAGAAGGCTGGAGTCACAAATATTAATGAGAAGGTCCTTTGGATTGTTCTAATTGATCTTCTGAAGACTCTATGCGTCCTTGTTGCCCTTTTGCAGCTTGATCGGCACGGTCGACGACAATTATTTTTTATCAGTATTTGTGGGATGGGAGTATCCCTTATTGTTGGAATTGAAGTGGGCAGAACGTCAACGGCGTTCCTCCCTCCGAAAACATGACACGCCGCCCGTTCAATCTTCGAGAAGATGTAATTGCAAGCATATCCAAGAATGACACCAGTGTTAGTGGATCACGATTGAATAGATTGGGCTGAAAAAAACAGTTGTGAGCTTAAAAACTCAGATTGATAGGGTCTGCGTCAGCTTAGCTGGACTGGGCACTCTGACTTGATACAATTTTCTTTTCGTTAATAATAAAAAAAAATTTAAAAAAAATGAGAAAGAAACTACTGTAGTTATTGGACAGGCATGCAATTACATTTTCTCGAAGATTGAACGAGTTGTGTGTCATATTTTGTGAGGCAGCAATGCCGTTGAAGTTGGTAGCCATTTGTGTTATGTGCGATGCGAGAATCACCACGCGGGCTCATATACATGCCACAAATATTGGAGAAGGCTGGAGTCACAAATATTAATGAGAAGGTCCTTTGGATTGTTCTAATTGATCTTCTGAAGACTCTATGCGTCCTTGTTGCCCTTTTGCAACTTGATCGGCACCGTCGACGACAATTATTTTTTATCAGTGTTTGTAGGATGGGAGTATCCCTTATTGTTGGAATTGAAGTGGCCAGAACGTCAACGGCGTTCCTCCCTCCGAAAACATCACACGCCGCCCGTTCAATCTTGGAGAAGATGTAATTGCAAGCATATGCAAGAATGACACCAGTGTTAGTGGATCACGATTGAATAGATTGGGCTGCAAAAAACAGTTGTGGGCTTAAAAACTCAGATTGATAGGGTCTGCGTCAGCTTAGCTGGACTGGGCACTTTGACTTGATACAATTTTCTATTCATTAATAGTAAAAAAAAATTTCAAAAAAAAGAGGAAGCAACTCGTGTAGTTATTGGACACGCTTGCAATTACATTTTCTCGAAGATTGAACGAGTTGTGGGTCATATTTTGTGAGGCAGCAATGCCGTTGAAGTTGGTAGCCATTTGTGTTATGTGCGATGCGAGAATCACCACGCGGGCTCATATACATGCCACAAATATTGGAGAAGGCTGGAGTCACAAATATTAATGAGAAGGTCCTTTGGATTGTTCTAATTGATCTTCTGAAGACTCTATGCGTCCTTGTTGCCCTTTTGCCGCTTGATCGGCACGGTCGACGACAATTATTTTTTATCAGTATTTGTGGGATGGGAGTATCCCTTATTGTTGGAATTGAAGTCGGCAGAACGTCAACGGCGTTCCTCCCTCCGAAAACATGACACGCCGCCCGTTCAATCTTGGAGAAGATGTAATTGCAAGCATATCCAAGAATGACACCAGTGTTAGTGGATCACGATTGAATAGATTGGGCTGAAAAAAACAGTTGTGAGCTTAAAAACTCGGATTGATAGGGTCTGCGTCAGCTTAGCTGGACTGGGCACTCTGACTTGATACAATTTTCTTTTCGTTAATAATAAAAAAAAAATTTAAAAAAATGAGAAAGAAAAACTACTGTAGTTATTGGACACGGCATGCAATTACATTTTCTCGAAGATTGAACGAGTTGTGTGTCATATTTTGTGAGGCAGCAATGCCGTTGAAGTTGGTAGCCATTTGTGTTATGTGCGATGCGAGAATCACCACGCGGGCTCATATACATGCCACAAATATTGGAGAAGGCTGGAGTCACAAATATTAATGAGAAGGTCGTTTAGATTGTTCTAATTGATCTTCTGAAGACTCTATGCGTCCTTGTAGCCCTTTTGCCGCTTGATCGGCACGGTCGACGACAAATTTTTTTTTATCAGTATTTGTGGGGTGGGAGTATCCCTTATTGTTGGAATTCAAGTGGGCAGAACACGTCAACGGCGTTCCTCCCTCCGAAAACATCACACGCCGCCCGTTCAATCTTCGACAAGATGTAATTGCAAGCATATCCAAGAATGACACCATTGTTAGTGGATCACGATTGAATAGATTGGGCTGAAAAAAACAGGTGCGAGCTTAAAAACCCGGATGGATCGGATCTGCGTCAGCTTAGTTGGACTGGGCAATCTGACTTGATACAATTTTATTTTCGTTAATACTAAAAAAAAAAAAAATTAAAAAAAAATAATGGAAGAAACTACTGTAGTTATTGGACAGGGCATGCAATTACATTTTCTCGAAGATTGAACGAGTTGTGTGTCATATTTTGTGAGGCAGCAATGCCGTTGAAGTTGGTAGCCATTTGTGTTATGTGCGATGCGAGAATCACCACGCGGGCTCATATACATGCCACAAATATTGGAGAAGGCTGGAGTCACAAATATTAATGAGAAGGTCCTTTGGATTGTTCTAATTGATCTTCTGAAGACTATATGCGTCCTTGTTGGCCTTTTGCAGCTTTACCGGCACGGTCGACGACAATTATTTTTTCTCAGTATTTGTGGGATGGGAGTATCCCTTATTGTTGGAATTGAAGTCTGAAAACGTCCACGGCGTTCCTCCCTCCGGAAACATCACACGCCGCCCGTTCAATCTTCGACAAGATGTAATTGCAAGCATATCCAAGAATGACACCAGTGTTAGTGCATCACGATTGAATAGATTGGGCTGAAAAAAACAGTTGTGAGCTTAAAAACTCAGATTGATAGGGTCTGCGTCAGCTTAGCTGGACTGGGCACTCTGACTTGATACAGTTTTCTTTTCGTTAATAATAAAAAAAAAAAAAAAAAATGAGAAAGAAACTACTGTAGTTATTGGTCAAGCATGCAATTACATTTTCCCAAAGATTGAACGAGTTGTGTGAATATTTTGCGAGGCAGCAATGCCGTTGAAGTTGGTAGCCATTTGTGTTATGTGCGATGCGAGAATCACCACGCGGGCTCATATACATGCCACAAATATTGGAGAAGGCTAGAGTGACAAATATTAATGAGAAGGTCGTTTGGATTGTTCTAATTGATCTTCTGAAGACTCTATGCGTCCTTGTTGCCCTTTTGCCGCTTGATCGGCACGATCGACGACAATTATTTTTTATCAGTATTTGTAGGACGGCAGTATTCCTTATTGTTGGAATTGAAGTGGCCAGAACGGTAACGGCGTTCCTCCCTCCGAAAACATCACACGCCGCCCATTCAATCTTCGAGAAGATGTAATTGCGAGCATATCCAAGAATGACACCATTGTTAGTGGATCACGATTGAATAGATTGGGCTGAAAAAAACAGGTGCGAGCTTAAAAACCCGGATTGATCGGGTCTGCATCAGCTTAGCTGGACTGGGCACTCTGACTTGATACAATTTTCTTTTCGTTAATACTAAAAAAAAATAAAAAAAAAATGAGAAAGAAACTACTGTAGTTATTGGACAGGCATGCAATTACATTTTCTCGAAGATTGAACGAGTTGTGTGTCATATTTTGTGAGGCAGCAATGCCGTTGAAGTTGGTAGCCATTTGTGTTATGTGCGATGCGAGAATCACCACGCGGGCTCATATACATGCCACAAATATTGGAGAAGGCTGGAGTCACAAATATTAATGAGAAGGTCCTTTGGATTGTTCTAATTGATCTTCTGAAGACTCTATGCGTCCTTGTTGCCCTTTTGCAGCTTGATCGGCACGGTCGACGACAATTATTTTTTATCAGTATTTGTGGGATGGGAGTATCCCTTATTGTTGGAATTGAAGTGGGCAGAACGTCAATGGCGTTACTCCCTCCCAAAACATGACACGCCGCCCGTTCGATCTTCGACAAGATGTAATTGCAAGCATATCCAAGAATAACACCAGTGTTAGTGGATCACGATTGAATAGATTGGGTTGAAAAAAACAGTTGTGAGCTTAAAAACTCAGATTGATAGGGTCTGCGTCAGCTTAGCTGGACTGGGCACTTTGACTTGATACAATTTTCTTTTCGTTAATACTAAAAAAAAATTTAAAAAAAAATGAGAAAGAAACTACTGTAGTTATTGGACAGGCATGCAATTACATTTTCTCGAAGATTGAACGAGTTGTGTGTCATATTTTGTGAGGCAGCAATGCCGTTGAAGTTGGTAGCCATTTGTGTTATGTGCGATGCGAGAATCACCACGCGGGCTCATATACATGCCACAAATATTGGAGAAGGCTGGAGTCACAAATATTAATGAGAAGGTCCTTTGGATTGTTCTAATTGATCTTCTGAAGACTCTATGCGTCCTTGTTGCCCTTTTGCAGCTTGATCGGCACGGTCGACGACAATTATTTTTTATCAGTATTTGTGGGATGGGAGTATCCCTTATTGTTGGAATTGAAGTGGCAGAACGTCCACGGCGTTAATCCCTCCGAAAACATCACACGCCGCCCGTTCAATCTTCGAGAAGATGTAATTGCAAGCATATCCAAGAATGACACCATTGTTAGTGGATCACGATTGAATAGATTGGGCTGAAAAAAACAGGTGCGAGCTTAAAAACCCGGATTGATCGGGTCTGCCTCAGCTTAGCTGGACTGGGCACTCTGACTTGATACAAATTTCTATTCGTTAATAGTAAAAAAAAATTCAAAAAAATGAGAAAGATACTCGTGTAGTTATTGGCAGTCATGCAATTACATTTTCTCGAAGATTGAACGAGTTGTGTGACATATTTTGTGAGGCAGCAATGCCGTTGAAGTTGGTAGCCGTTTGTGTTATGTGCGATGCGAGAATCACCACGCGGGCTCATATACATGCCACAAATATTGGAGAAGGCTGGAGTCACAAATATTAATGAGAAGGTCCTTTGGATTGTTCTAAATGATCTTCTGAAGACTCTATGCGTCCTTGTTGCCCTTTTGCCGCTTGATCGGCACGGTCGACGACAATTATTTTTTATCAGTATTTGTGGGGTGGGAGTATCCCTTATTGTTGGAATTGAAGTGGCTAACGTCCACGGCGTTAATCCCTCCGAAAACATGACACGCCGCCCGTTCAATCTTCGAGAAGATGTAATTGCAAGCATATCCAAGAATGACACCAGTGTTAGTGGATCACGATTGAATAGATTGGGCTGAAAAAAACAGTTGTGAGCTTAAAAACTCGGATTGATAGGGTCTGCGTCAGCTTAGCTGGACTGGGCACTCTGACTTGATACAATTTTCTTTTCGTTAATACTAAAAAAAAAAAAAAAAAAATGAGAAAGAAACTACTGTAGTTATTGGACAGGCATGCAATTACATTTTCTCGAAGATTGAACGAGTTGTGTGTCATATTTTGTGAGGCAGCAATGCCGTTGAAGTTGGTAGCCATTTGTGTTATGTGCGATGCGAGAATCACCACGCGGGCTCATATACATGCCACAAATATTGGAGAAGGCTGGAGTCACAAATATTAATGAGAAGGTCCTTTGGATTGTTCTAATTGATCTTCTCAAGACTCTATGCGTCCTTGTTGCCCTTTTGCAGCTTGATCGGCACGGTCGACGACAATTATTTTTTATCAGTATTTGTGGGGTGGGAGTATCCCTTATTGTTGGAATTCAAGTGGGCAGAACGTCCACGGCGTTAATCCCTCCCAAAACATCACATGCCCCCCGTTCAATCTTCGATAAGATATAATTGCAAGCATATCCAAGAATGACACCAATGTTAGTGCATCACGATTGAATAGATTGGGCTGAAAAAAACAGTTGTGAGCTTAAAAACTCATATTGATAGGGTTTGCGTCAGCTTAGCTGGACTGGGCACTCTGACTTTATACAATTTTCTTTTCGTGAACACTAAAAAAAATTTAAAAAAAAAATGAGAAAGAAACTACTGTAGTTATTGGACAGGCATGCAATTACATTTTCTTGAAGATTGAACGAGTTGTGTGTCATATTTTTTGAGGCAGCAATGCCGTTGAAGTTGGTTGCCATTTGTGTTATGTCCGATGCGAGAATCACCACGCGGGCTCATATGCATGCCACAAATATTGGACAATGCTGAAGTCACAAATATTAATGAGAAGGTCCTTTGGATTGTTCTAATTGATCTTCTGAAGACTCTATGCGTCCTTGTTGCCCTTTTGCAGCTTGACCGGCACGGTCGACGACAATTATTTTTTATCAGTATTTGTGGGATGGGAGTATCCCTTATTGTTGGAATTGAAGTCGGCTAACGTCCACGGCGTTAATCCCTCCGAAAACATCACACGCCGCCCGTTCAATCTTCGACAAGATGTAATTGCAAGCATATCCAAGAATGACACCAGTGTTAGTGCATCACGATTGAATAGATTGGGCTGAAAAAAACAGTTGTGAGCTTAAAAACCCGGATTGATAGGGTCTGCGTCAGCTTAGCTCGACTGGGCACTCTGACTTGATACAATTTTCTTATTGTTAATACTAAAAAAAAATTGGAGAAAAAATGAGAAAGAAACTACTGTAGTTATTGGACAGGCATGGAATTACATTTTCTCGAAGATTGAACGAGTTGTGTTTCATATTTTGTGAGGCAGCAATGCCGCTGAAGTTGGTTGCCATTTGTGCTATGTGCGATGCGAGAATCACCACGCGGGGTCATATACATGCCACAAATATTGGAGAAGGCTGGAGTCACAAATATTAATGAGAAGGTCCTTTGGATTGTTCTAATTGATCTTCTGAAGACTCTATGCCTCCATGTTGCCGTTCCGCGGCTTGACCGGCACGGTCAACGACAATTTTTTTTTTATCAGTATTTATGGGATGGGAGTATCCCTTATTGTTGGAATTGAAGTCGGCAGAACGTCAATGGCGTTACTCCCTCCCAAAACATGACACGCCGCCCGTTCAATCTTCGTGAAGATGTAATTGCAAGCATATCCAAGAATGACACCAGTGTTAGTGGATCACGATTGAATAGATTGGGCTGAAAAAAACAGTTGTGAGCTTAAAAACCCAGATTGATAGGGTCTGCGTCAGCTTAGCTGGACTGGGCACTCTGACTTGATACAATTTTCTTTTCGTTAATACTAAAAAAAATTTTAAAAAAAATGAGAAAGAAACTACTGTAGTTATTGGACATGCATGGAATTACATTTTCTCGAAGATTGAACGAGTTGTGTCTCATATTTTGTGAGGCAGCAATGCCGTTGAAGTTGGTAGCCATTTGTGTTATGTGCGATGCGACAATCACCACGCGGCTCATATACATGCCACAAATATTGGAGAAGGCTAGAGTCACAAATATTAATGAGAAGGTCCTTTGCATTGTTCTAATTGATCTTCTTAAAACTCTCTGCGTCCTTGTTGCCATTTTGCTGTTTGACCGGCACGGTCGACGACAATTATTTTTTATGAGTATTTATGGGATGGGAGTATCTCTTAGTGTAGGAATTCAAGTCGGCGGAACGTAAACGATGTTACTCCCTGCCAAAACATGGCATGTCACCCATTCAATCTTCGAGAAGATGTAATTGCAAGCATATAGAAGAGGGACACTAGTGTTAGTGGGTCTTCATTGAATAGATTGGGCTGAAAAAAACAGTTGTGGGCTTAAAAACATGAATTGATAGGGTTTGCGTCAGGTTAGCTGCACTGGACACACTGACGTGATATAATTTTCTTTTTGTTAATAATAAAAATTTTTAAAAAATGATCAAAAAACTATTGTAGTTATTGGACACGCTTGCAATTACATTTTCTCAAAGATTGAATGAGTAGCGTGTCATGTTTTGTGAGGGAGTAACGCTGTCAAAGTTGCTAGACATTTGTCTTCTGTGCCATGCGAGAATCACCGTGCTGGCATATTTGCATGCCACAAATATAAGAGAAGGCTGGAGTCACAAATATTAATGAGAAGGTCCTTTGGATTGTTCTAATTGATCTTCTGAAGACTCTATGCGTCCTTGTTGCCCTTTTGCAGCTTGATCGGCACGGTCGACGACAATTATTTTTTATCAGTATTTGTGGGATGGGAGTATCCCTTATTGTTGGAATTGAAGTCGGCATAACGTCAATGGCGTTACTCCCTCCCAAAACATGACACGCCACCCGTTCAATCTTCGTGAAGATGTAATTGCAAGCATATCCAAGAATGACACCAGTGTTAGTGGATCACGATTGAATAGATTGGGCTGAAAAAAACAGTTGTGAGCTTAAACACCCGGATTGATAGGGTCTGCGTCAGGTTAGCTGGACCGGGCACTTTACTTGATACAATTTTCTTTTTGTTAATAATAAAAAAAAAAAAAAAAAAAAAAAAAAAAAAACTACTGTAGTTATTGGACACGTTTGCAATTACATTTTCTCGAAGATTGAACGAGTTGTGTGTCATATTTTGTGAGGCAGCAATGCCGTTGAAGTTGGTAGCCATTTGTGTTATGTGCCATGCGAGAATCACCACGCGGGCTCATATACATGCCACAAATATTGGAGAAGGCTGGAGTCACAAATATTAATGAGAAGGTCCTTTGGATTGTTCTAATTGATCTTCTGAAGACTCTATGCGTCCTTGTTGCCCTTTTGCCGCTTGATCGGCACGGTCGACGACAATTATTTTTTATCAGTATTTGTGGGATGGGAGTATCCCTTATTGTTGGAATTCAAGTCGGCGGAACGTCAACGACGTTACTCCCTCCCAAAACATCACACGCCACTCGTTGAATCGTTGAGAAGATGTAATTTTAAGCATATCCAAGAATGACACCAGTGTTGGTGGGTCACCATTGAATAGATTGGGCTGAAAAAAACAGTTGTGAGCTGAAAAAGCCCGACCGATAGGGTCTGAATCAGCTTAGCTGGACTGGACACTTTGACTTTATACAATTTTTTTTTTGTTCATAATAAAAAATTAAAAAAAATTGATAAAAAAACTACTGTTGTTATTGGACACATTTGCAATTACATTTTCTCGAAGATTGAACGAGTTGGGTGTCACGTTTTGTGACAGATTAACGTTGTTGAAGTTGCTCGCTATTTGTGTTAAGTGCCATGCGAGCATCACCGTGCTGGCTCATAAACACGCCGCAAATATTGGAGAAGGTGGACTCACAAATATTAATGAGAATGTCCTTTGGATTGTTCTAAATGATCTTCTTAAGACTCTATGTGTCCTTGTTGCCCTTTTGCTTTTGATCGGCACCGTCGACGACAATTACTTTTTAATAGTATTTGTGGGATGGCAGTATCCCTTTTTGTTGGAATTCAAGTCGGCCAACCATCAAGGACGATACACCTTCTCAAAACATGACACGCCACCCGTTCAATCTTCGAGAAAATGTAATTGAAAGCATATCAAAGATTGACACCAGTATTTGTGGGTCACGATTGCATAGATTAGGGTGAAAAAAACCGTTGTGAGCTTAAAAACCGATTGATAGGGTCTTGCGTCAGCTTAGCTGACCGGGGCACTTTACTTGATACAATTTTCTTTTTGTTAATATTAAAAAAAAATTAAAAAAAGAAAAGAAAAGAACTAGCCTAGTTATTGGACACGCCTACAATTACTTTTTCTCGAAGATTGAACGAGTTGTGTGTCAATTTTGTGAGGGAATAACGCCGTTGAAGTTGTTAGCCATTTGTGTTATGTGCCATGCGAGAATCACCACGTTGGCTCACATACATGCCGCAAATATTGGAGAAGGCTGGAGTCACAAATATTAAAGAGAAGGTCCTTTGGATTGTTCTAATTGATCTTCTGAAGACTCCATGCGTCCTTGTTGCACTTTTGCAGCTTGATTGGCACGGTCGACGACAATTATTTTTTTTCAGTATTTGCGGGATGGGAGTATCCCTTATTGTTGGAATTGAAGTCGGCGGAACGTCAACGACGTTACTCCCTCCCAAAACATCACACGCCACTCGTTTAATCTTCAAGAAAATGTAATTGCGAGCATATCCGAGAACGACACCAGTGTTGGTGGGTCATGATTAAATAGATTGGGCTGAAAAAAACAGTTGTGAGCTGAAAAACCCGGACCGATAGGGTCTGCATCAACTTGGCTAGACTGGACACTTTGACTTTATGCAATTTTTTTTTTAGTTAAGAATAAAAAAAATTTTAAAAATTCAAAAAAAACTACTGCAGTTATTGGACACGTTTGCAATTAAATTTTCTCGAAGTTTGAAAGAGTTGCGTGTTATGTTTTGTCAGGGAGTATCGCCGTTGAAGTTGCTAGCCATTTGTGTTATGTGCCATGCGAGAATCACCGCGCTGGCTCATATACACGCCGCAAATATTGGAGAAGGCTGGAGCTACAAATATTGAGGAGAAGGTCCTTTGGATTGTTCTAATTGATCTTCTTAAGACTCTATGTGTCCTTGTTGCCCTTTTGCTTGCTTGACGGCACGGTCGACGACAATTATTTTTTATCAGTATTTGTGGGATGGGAGTATCCCTTGTCGATGGAATTCAAGTCCGCCGACCATCAACGACGATACTCCCTCTCAAAACATGACATCCCACACGTTCAATCATAGAGAAGATGTAATCGCAAGCATATCCAAGAACGACACCAGTGTTAGTGGGTCACGATTGAATAGATTGGGCTGAAAAAAACAGTTGTGAGCTTACAAACCCGATTGATAGGGTCTGCGTCAGCTTAGCTGGACTGGGACTTTAACTTGATACAATTTTCTTTTTGTTAATAATAAAAGTTTAAAAAAATGATAAAAAAAAAAAGCTAGTGTAGTTATTGGACATGTTTGCAAATTCATTTTCTCGAACATTGAATGAGTTGCGTGTCATGTTTTATGACGGATTAATGATGTTGAAGTTGCACGCCATTTGTGTTATGTGCCATGCGAGAATCACCGCGCTGACTCATAAACATGCCACAAATATTGGAGAAGGCGGGACTCACAAATATTAATGAGAATGCCCTTTGGATTGTTCTAATTGATCTTCTTAAGACTCTATGCGTCCTTGTTGCCGTTTTGCTCCTTGACCGGCACGGTCGACGACGATTATTTTTTCTATCAGTATTTGTGGGATGGGAGTATCCCCTATTGTAGGAATTCAAGTCGGCGGAACGTCAACGACGTTACTCCCTCCCAAAACATCACATGCCACCCGTCAATCTTCGAGAAGATGTAATTGCAAGCATATCCAAGAATGACACCAGTGTTAGTGGGTCACGATTGAATAGATTGGGCTGAAAAAAACAGTTGTAGAGCTTAAAAACCCGGATTGATAGGGTCTGCGTCAGCTTAGCTGGACTGGACACTCTGACTTGATACAATTTTCTTTTTGTTAATAATAAAAAAAAAAATTTAAAAAAAATGATAAAAAAAACTACTACTGTAGTTATTGGACACGGCATGCAATTACATTTTCTCGAAGATTGAACGAGTTGTGTGTCATATTTTGTGAGGGAGTATCGCCGTAGAAGTTCCTAGCCATTTGTGTTATGTGCCATGCGAGAATCACCTCATTGGCTCATATACACGCCGCAAATATTGGTGAAGTCTCGAATCACAAATATTAATGAGAAGCTCCTTTGGATTGTTCTAATTCATCTTCTTAAGACACTATGTGTCCTTGTTGTTGTCTTCCTGCTTGACCGGCACTGTCGACGACAATTATTTTTTATTAGTATTTGTGGGATGGGAGTATCCCTTGTTGTTGGAATTCAAGTCGGCCCACCATCAACGACGATACTCCCTCTCAAAACATGACATGCCACCAGTTCAATCATAGAGAAGATGTAATTGCAAGCATATCCAAGAACGACACCAGTGTTAGTGGGTCACGATTGAATAGATTGGGCTGAAAAAAACAGTTATGAGCTTAAAAACCCGGATTGATAGGGTCTTGCGTCAGCTTAGCTAGACCCGGACACTTTACTTGATACAATTTTCTTTTTTAATAATAAAAAAAAAATTTAAAAAAAATGATAAAAAAAAAACTGTAGTTATTGGACACATTGCAATTACATTTTCTCGAAGATTGAACGAGTTGTGTGTCATATTTTGTGAGGGAGCAATGCCGTTGAAGTTGCTAGCCATTTGTGTTATGTGCAATGCGAGAATCACCGCACTGGCCCATATAGACGCCACAAATATTGGAGAAGGCTAGAGTCACAAATATTAATGAGAAGGTCCTTTGCATTGTTCTAATTGATCTTCTTAAAACTCTCTGCGTCCTTGTTGCCGTTTTGCTCCTTGACTGGCACGGTCAACGACAATTATTTTTTATCAGTATTTGTGGGATGGGAGTATCCCTTACTGTAGGAATTCAAGTCGGCGGAACGTCAACGGCGTTACTCCCTCCAAGAACATCAGACGCCACTCCTTTAATCTTCGAGAAGATGTAATTGCAAGCATATCCAAGAATGACACAAGTGTTGGTGGGTCACGATTGAATAGATTGGGCTGAACAAAATAGTTGTGAGCTTAAAAACCCGGACCGATAGGGTCTGCATCAACTTAGCTGGACTGGACACTTTGACTTTATACAATTTTGTTTTTGTTAATAATAAAAAATTTAAAAAAAAAAATGATAAAAAAACTACAGTAGTTATTGGACACGTTTGCAATTACATTTTCTCGAAGATTGAAAGAGTTGTGTGTCATGTTTTGTGAGGGAGTATCGCCGTTGAAGTTCCTAGCCATTTGTGTTATGTGCGATGCGACAATCACCACGCTGGCTCATATACATGCCGAATATTGGAGAAGGCTGGAGTCACAAATATTAATGAGAAGGTCCTTTGGATTGTTCTAATTGATCTTCTTAAGACTCTATGCGTCCTTGTTGCCCTTTTGCCGCTTGACGGCACCGTCAACGACATTTATTTTTTATTAGTATTTGTGGGATGGGAGTATCCCTTGTTGTTGGAATTCAAGTCGGGCGACCATCAACGACGATACTCCCTCCCAAAACATGACACGCCACCCGTTCAATCATCGAGAAGATGTAATTGCAAGCATATCCAAGAACGACACTAGTGTTAGTGGGTCACGATTGAATAGATTGGGCTGAAAAAGACTGTTGTGATATTAAAAACCCGGACCGATAGGGTCTGCGTCAGCTTAGCTAGACCGGACACTTTAACTTGATACAATTTTCTATTTGTCATTAATAAAAAAAATTCAAAAAAAGATAAAAAAAAAAGAAGCCAATGTAGTTATTGGACACGTCTGCAATTAGATTTTCTCGACAATTGAACGAGTTGTGTGTCATGTTTTGTGAGGGAGTAACCCCGTTGAAGTTACTAGCCATTTGTGTATGTGCCATGCGAGAATGACTACGCTGGCTCATATACACACCTCAAATATTGGAGAAGGCTGGAGTCACAAATATTAATGAGAAGGTCCTTTGGATTGTTCTAATTGATCTTCTTAAGACTCTATGCGTCCTTGTTGCCGTTTTGCTCCTTGACCGGCACGGTCGACGACGATTATTTTTTATCAGTATTTGTGGGATGGGAGTATCCCCTATTGTAGGAATTCAAGTCGGCGGAACGTCAACGACGTTACTCCCTCCCAAAACATCACATGCCACTCGTTCATTCTTCGAGAAGATGTAATTTCAAGCATATCCAAGAACAACACCAGTGTCGGTGGGTCACCATTGAATAGATTGGGCTGAAAAAAACAGTTGTGAGCTGAAAAACCCCGACCGATAGGGTCTGAACCAGCTTAGCTGGACTGGACACTTTCACTTTATACAATTTTCTTTTTGATAATAATAAAAAAAAAAAAAAAAAAAATTGATAAAAAAACTACTGTAGTTATTGGACACGTTTGCAATTACATTTTCTCGAAGATTGAAAGAGTTGCGTGTCATGTTTTGTGAGGGAGTATCGCCGTTGAAGTTCCTAGCCATTTGTGTTATGTGCCATGCGAGAATCACCGCGCTGGCTCATATACACGCCGCAAATATTGGAGAAGTCTGGAGTCACAAATATTAATGAGAAGGTCCTTTGGATTGTTCTAATTCATCTTCTTAAGACACTATGTGTCCTTGTTGCTGTCTTCCTGCTTGACCGGCACCGTCGACGACAATTATTTTTTATTAGTATTTGTGGGATGGGAGTATCCCTTGTTGTTGGAATTCAAGTCGGCCGACCATCAACGACGATACTCCCTCTCAAAACATGACATGCCACCCGTTCAATCATCGAGAAGATGTAATCGCAAGCATATCCAAGAACGACACCAGTGTTAGTGGGTCACGATTGAATAGATTGGGCTGAAAAAGACTGTTGTGATATTAAAAACCCGGACCGATAGGGTCTGCGTCAGCTTAGCTACACCGGACACTTTAACTTGATACAATTTTCTTTTTGTCATTAATAAAAAAAAAAACAAAAAATGATAAAAAAAAAAGCCAATGTAGTTATTGGACACGTTTGCAAATACATTTTCTCGAAGATTGAATCAGTTGCGTGTCATGTTTTGAGACGGATTAACGCCGTTGAAGTTGCTCGCCATTTGTGTTATGTGCCATGCGAGAATCACCGCGCTGGCTCATAAACACGCCGCAAATATTGGAGAAAGCTGGGCTCACAAGTATTAATGAGAATGTCATTTGGATTTTTCTAATTGATCTTCTGAAGACTCTATGGGTCCTTGTTGCCGTTTTGCTCCTTGACTGGCACGGTCAACGACAATTATTTTTTATCAGTATTTGTGGGATGGGAGTATCCCTTACTATAGGAATTCAAGTCGGCGGAACGTCAACAATGTTACTCCCTCCCAAAACATCACACGCCACTCGTTGAATCGTTGAGAAGATGTAATTTTAAGCATATCCAAGAACAACACCAGTGTCGGTGGGTCACCATTGAATAGATTGGGCTGAAAAAAACAGTTGTGAGCAGAAAAACCCCGACCGATAGGGTCTGAACCAGCTTAGCTGGACTGGACACTTTCACTTTATACAATTTTCTTTTTGATAATAATAAAAAAAAAAAAAAAAAATAAAAAAACTACTGTAGTTATTGGACACGTTTGCAATTACATTTTCTCAAAGATTGAAAGAGTTGCGTGTCACATTTTGTCACGGATTAACGTCGTTGAAGTTGCTCGCCATTTGTGTTATGTGCCATGCGAGAATCACCGCTTTGGCTCATATACACGCCGCAAATATTGGAGAAGTCTGGAGTCACAAATATTAATGAGAAGGTCCTTGGGATTGTTCTAATTCATCTTCTTAAGACACTATGTATCCTCGTTGCTGTCTTCTTGCTTGACCAGCACCGTCGACGACAATTATTTTTTATGAGTATTTGTGTGATGGGAGTATCCCTTGTTGCTGGAATTCAAGTCGGCAGAACGTCAACGACGTTACTCCCTCCCAAAACATGACACGCCACCCGTTCAATCTTCGAGAAGATGTAATTGCAAGCATATCCAAGAATGACACCAGTGTTAGTGGGTCACGATTGAATAGATTGGGCTGAAAAAGACTGTTGTGATATTAAAAACCCGGACCGATAGGGTCTGCGTCAGCTTAGCTAGACCGGACACTTTAACTTGATACAATTTTCTTTTTGTCATTAATAAAAAAAAAAAAAAAAAATGATAAAAAAAGCTAGTGTAGTTATTGGACACGTTTGCAAATACATTTTCTCGAAGATTGAATGAGTTGCGTGTCATGTTTTGTGACGGATTAACGCCGTTGAAGTTGCTCGCCATTTGTGTTATGTGCCATGCGAGAATCACCGCGCTGGCTCATAAACATGCCGCAAATATTGGAGAAGGTGGACTCACAAATATTAATGAGAATGTCCTTTGGATTGTTCTAATTGATCTTCTTAAGACTCTATGCGTCCTTGTTGCTGTTTTACTCCTTGACCGGCACGGTCGACGACAATTATTTTTTATCAGTATTTGTGGGATGTGAGTATCCCCTATTGTAGGAATTCAAGTCGGCGGAACGTCAACAACGTTACTCCCTCCCAAAACATCACATGCCACCCGTTCAATCTTCGAGAAGATGTAATAGCAAGCATATCCAAGAACGACACCGTGTTAGTGGGTCACGATTGAATAGATTGGGCTGAAAAAAACAGTTGTGAGCTTAAAAACCCGATTGATAGGGTCTGCGTCAGCTTAGCTGGACTGGACACTTTGACTTGATACAATTTTCTTTTTGTTTAATAAAAAAAAAAAAATTAAAAAAAAAAAAAATTATAAAAAAACTACTGTAGTTATTGGACACGTTTGCAATTACATTTTCTCGAAGATTGAAAGAGTTGCGTGTCATGTTTTGTGAGGGAGTATCGCCGTTGAAGTTCCTAGCCATTTGTGTTATGTGCCATGCGAGAATCACCGCGCTGGCTCATATACACGCCGCAAATATTGGAGAAGGCTGGAGTCACAAATATTAATGAGAAGGTCCTTTGGATTGTTCTAATTGATCTTCTTAAGACTCTATGTGTCCTTGTTGCCCTTTTGCAGCTTGACTTGACGGCACGGTCGACGACAATTATTTTTTATCAGTATTTGTGTGATGGGAGTATCCCTCATTGTAGGAATTCAAGTCGGCGGAATGTCAACGACGTTACTCCAACCCAAAGCATGACACGCCACCATTTAATCTTCAAGAAGATCTAATTGCAAGCATATCCAAGAACGACAGCAGTGTTTGTGGGTCAGGATTGCATAGATTGTGCTGAAAAAACAGTTGTGAGCTTGATAACCCGGATTGATGGGTCTGCGTCAGCTTAGCTAGACCGGACACTTTACTTGATACAATTTTCTTTTTGTTAATAATAAAAAAAAAAAAAAAAAAAAAAAAAAACTAGTGTAGTTATTGGACACGTTTGCAAATACATTTTCTCGAACTCTTAATGAGTTGCATGTCAGGTTTTATGACGGATTAATGATGTTGAAGTTGCATGCCATTTGTGTTATGTGCCATGCGAGAATCACCACGCTGGCTCATAAACATGCCGCAAATATTGGAGAAGGCTGGACTCACAAATATTAATGAGAATGTCCTTTGGATTTTTCTAATTGATCTTCTGAAGACTCTATGGGTCCTTGTTGCCGTTTTGCTCCTTGACTGGCACGGTCGACGACAATTATTTTTTATCAGTATTTGTGGGATGGGAGTATCCCTTACTGTAGGAATTCAAGTCGGCGGAACGTCAACGACGTTACTCCCTCCAAAAACATCACACGCCACTCCTTTAATCTTCGAGAAGATGTAATAGCGAGCATATCCAAGAACGACACCGGTGTTGGTGGGTCACCATTGAATAGATTGGGCTGAACAAAACAGTTGTGAGCTGAAAAACCCAGACCGATAGGGTCTGCATCAACTTAGCTGGACTGGACACTTTGACTTTATACAATTTTGTTTTTGTTAATAATAAAAATTAAAAAAAAAAAATTGATAAAAAAACTACTGTAGTTATTGGACACGTTTGCAATTACATTTTCTCGAAGATTGAAAGAGTTGCGTGTCATGTTTTGTGAGGGAGTATCGCCGTTGAAGTTCCTAGCCATTTGTGTTATGTGCCATGCGAGAATCACCGCGCTGGCTCATATACACGCCGCAACTATTGGAGAAGGCTGGAGTCACAAATATTAATGAGAATGTCATTTGGACTACTCTAAATGATCTTCAAAAGACTCTATGCATCCATGTTGCCGTTTTGTGGCTTGACCGGCACGGTCTACGACAATTATTTTTTTTTTTTTCAGTATTTGTGGGGTGGGAGAATCCCTTATTATTGGAATTGAAGTTGGCAGAACGTCAACGACGTTACTCCCTCCCAAAAGATGACACTCCGCCCCTTCAATCTTGGTGAAGATGTAATTGGAAGCATATCCAATAATGACACCCGTGTTAGTGGATCACGATAGAATAGATTGGGCTGAAAAAGACTGTTGCGATATTAAAAACCCGGACCGGTAGGGTCTGCGTCAACTTAGCTAGACCGGACACTTTAACTTGATACAATTTTCTTTTTGTCATTAATAAAAAAAAATTTCAAAAAATGATAAAAAAAAAGCCAGTGTAGTTATTGGACACGTTTGCAAATACATTTTCTCGAAGATTGAATCAGTTGCGTGTCATGTTTTGTGACGGATTAATGCCGTTGAAGTTGCTCGCCATTTGTGTTATGTGCCATTTGAGAATCATCGCGCTAGCTCATAAACATGCTGCAAATATTGGAGAAGGCTGGAGTCACAAATATTAACGAGAAGGTCCTTTAGATTGTTCTAATTGATCTTCTTACGACTCTATGCGTCCTTGTTGCCATTTCACAGCTGGATAGGCACGGTCGACGACAATTTTTTTTATCAGTATTTGTGTGATGGGAGTATCCCTTATTGTAGAAATTCAAGTCAGCAGAACGTGAACGACGTTACTCCATCCCAAAACATGACACACCACCGTCCAATCTTTGAGAAGATGTAATTGCAAGCATATCCAAGAATGACACCGTGTGTTGTGGGTCACGATTGAATAGATTGGGCTGAAAAAAACAGTTGTGAGATTAAAAACCCGGATTGATAGGGTCTGCGTCAGCTTAGCTGGACTGGACACTCTGACTTGATACAATTTTATTTTTGTTAATACTAAAAAAAAATAAAAAAAAAAATAAAAAAAACTAGTGTAGTTATTGGACATGATTGCAATTACGTTTTCTCGAAGATTGAAGGAGTTGCGTGTCAAGTGTTGTGAGGGAGTAATGCCGTTGAAGTTGCCAGCCATTTGTGTTATGTGCCATGCGAGAATCACCACGCTGGCTCATATACACGCCGCAAATATTGGAGAAGTCTGGAGTCACAAATATTAATGAGAAGGTCCTTTGTATTGTTCTAATTCATCTTCTTAAGACACTATGTGTACTCGTTGCTGTCTTCTTGCTTGACCGGCACCGTCGACGACAATTATTTTTTATGAGTATTTGTGGGATGGGAGTATCCCTTGTTGCTGGAATTCAAGTCGGCTGACCATCAACGACGTTACTCCCTCCCAAAACATGACACGCCACCCGTTCAATCTTCGAGAAGATGTAATCGCAAGCATATCCAAGAACGACACCACTGTTAGTGGGTCACGATTGAATAGATTGGGCTGAAAAAAACTGTTTTGACATTAAAAACCCGGACCGATAGGGTTTGCGTCAGCTTAGCTAGACCGAACACTTTAACTTGATACAATTTTCTTTTTGTTAATAATAAAAAAAAAATTTAAAAAAAAAAAAAAAAGCTAGTGTAGTTATTGGACATGTTTGCAAATTCATTTTCTCGAACATTGAATGAGTTGCGTGTCATGTTTTATGACGGATTAATGATGTTGAAGTTGCACGCCATTTGTGTTATGTGCCATGCGAGAATCACCGCGCTGGCTCATATACAGGCCTCAAATATTGCAGAAGGCAGGCTCATAAATATTAATGAGAAGGTCCTTTGGATTGTTCTAATCGATCTTCTTACGACTCTATGCGTGCTTGTTGCCGTTTTGCTCCTGGACAGGCACGGTCGACGACAATTATTTTTTTATCAGTATTTGTGGGTGGGAGTATCCGTTATTGTAGGAATTCAAGTCGGCGGAACGTCAACAACGTTACTCCCTCCCAAAACATGACACGTCACCCGTTCAATCTTTTAGAAGATGCAATTGCAAGCATATCAAAGAATGACACCAGTGTTTGTGGGTCACGATTGCATAGATTGGGCTGAAAAAAACAGTTGTGAGCTTAATAACCCGGACAGATAGGGTCTGCATCAGCTTAGCTGGATTGGACACTCTGACTTGATACAATTTTCTTTTTGTTAATAATAAAAAATTTAAAAAAAAATTGATAAAAAAACTAGTGTAGTTATTGGACACGCTTGCAATTACATTTTCTCGAAGATTGAACGAGTTGCGTGTCATGTTTTGTGAGGGAGTAACGCCGTTGAAGTTACTAGCCATTTGTGTTATGTGCCATGCGAGAATCACCGCGCTGGCTCATATACACGCCGCAAATATTGGAGAAGGCTGGAGTCACAAGTATTAATGTGAAGGTCCTTTGGATTGTTATAATTGATCTTCTTAAGACACTATGTGTCCTTGTTGCTGTCTTCTTGCTTGACCGGCACCGTCGACGACAATTATTTTTTATCAGTATTTGTGGGTGGGAGTATCAGTTATTGTACGAATTCAAGTCGGCGAAACGTCAACGACGTTACTCCCTCCAAAAACATGACACGCCACCCGTTCAATCTTCGAGAAGATGTAATTGAAAGCATATCAAAGAATGACACCAGTGTTTGTGGGTCACGATTGCATAGATTGGGCTGAAAAAAACAGTTGTGAGCTTAATAACCCGGATAGATAGGGTCTGCGTCAGCTTAGCTAGACTGGACACTCTAACTTGATACAATTTTCTTTTTGTTAATAATAAAAAATAAAAAAAAAAATGATAAAAAAGTGTAGTTATTGGACACACTTGCAATTACATTTTCTCGAAGATTGAACGAGTTGCGTGTCAAGTTTTATGGGGTAGTAATGCCATTGAAGTTGCTAGCCATTTGTGGTATCTGCTATGCGAGAATCACCGCGCTGGCTCATATACATGCCACAGATATTGGAGAAGGCTGGAGTCACAAATATTAATGAGAAGGTCCTTTGGATTGTTCTAATCGATCTTCTTACGACTCTATGCGTCCTTGTTGCCGTTTCGCTGCTGGACAGGCACGGTCGACGACAATTATTTTTTATCAGTATTTGTGTGATGGGAGTATCCCTTATTGTAGGAATTCAAGTCGGCGGAACGTCAACGACGTTACTCCATCCCAAAACATGACACGCCACCGTTCAATCTTGAAGAAGATGTAATTGTAAGCATATCCAAGAACGACACCAGTGTTTGTGGGTCACGATTAAATAGATTGGGCTGAAAAAAATAGTTGTGAGCTTGGAAATCCGAACATATAGGGTCTGCGTCAGCTTAGCTAGACTGGACACTCTGACTCGATACAATTTTCTTTTTGTTAATAATAAAAAATTTAAAAAAAAATGATAAAAAAACTAGTGTAGTTATTGGACACGCTTGCAATTACATTTTCTCGAAGATTGAACGAGTTGCGTGTCATGTTTTGTGAGGGAGTAACGCCGTTGAAGTTGCTAGCCATTTGTGTTATGTGCCATGCGAGAATCACCACGCTGGCTCATATACACGCCGCAAATATTGGAGAAGGCTGGAGTCACAAATATTAATGAGAAGGTCCTTTGGATTGTTCTAATTGATCTTCTTAAGACTCTATGTGTCCTTGTTGCCGTTTTGCTGCTTGACCGGCACGGTCGACGACAATTATTTTTTATCAGTATTTGTGGGATGGGAGTATCCCTTATTGTAGGAATTCAAGTCGGCGGAACGTCAACGACGTTACTCCCTCCCAAAACATGACACGCCACCCGTTCAATCTTCGAGAAGATGTAATTGCAAGCATATCCAAGAACGACACCAGTGTTAGTGGGTCACGATTGAATAGATTGGGCTGAAAAAAACAGTTGTGAGCTTAAAAACCCGAATTGATAGGGTCTGCATCAGCTTAGCTAGGACTGGACACTTTACTTGATACAATTTTCTTTTTGTTAATAATAAAAAAAATTTTAAAAAAAATGAGAAAAAACTAGTGTAGTTATTGGACACGCTTGCAATTACATTTTCTCGAAGATTGAACGAGTTGCGTGTCATGTTTTGTGAGGGAGTAACGCCGTTGAAGTTGCTAGCCATTTGTGTTATGTGCCATGCGAGAATCACCGCGCTGGCTCATATACACGCCTCAAATATTGGAGAAGGCTGGAGTCACAAATATTAATGAGAAGGTCCTTTGGATTGTTCTAATCGATCTTCTTATGACTCTATGCGTCCTTGTTGCCGTTTTGCTGCTGGACAGGCACGGTCGACGACAATTATTTTTTATCAGTATTTGTGTGATGGGAGTATCCCTTATTGTAGGAATTCAAGTCGGCGGAACGTCAACGACGTTACTCCCTCCTAAAACATGACATGCCACCCGTTCAATCTTCGAGAAGATGTAATTGAAAGCATATCAAAGAATCACACCAGTGTTTCTGGGAAACGATTGCATAGGATTGGGCTGAAAAATACAGTTGTGAGCTTATTAACTCGGACAGATAGGGTCTGCGTCAGCTTAGCTGGATTGGACACTTTGACTTGATACAATTTTCTTTTTGTTAATAATAAAAAATAAAAAAAATTAAAAAAAAAAAACTAGTGTAGTTATTGGACACGCTTGCAATTACATTTTCTCGAAGATTGAACGAGTTGCGTGTCATGTTTTGTGAGGGAGTAACGCCGTTGAAGTTGCTAGCCATTTGTGTTATGTGCCATGCGAGAATCACCGCGCTGGCTCATATACACGCCGCAAAATATTGGAGAAGGCTGAGTCACAAATATTAATGAGAAGGTCCTTTGGATTGTTCTAATTGATCTTCTTAAGACTCTATGTGTCCTTGTTGCCGTTTTGCGCTTGACCGACGCACGGTCGACGACAATTATTTTTTATCAGTTTGTGGGATGGGAGTATCCCTTATTGTTGGAATTCAAGTCGGCGGAACGTCAACGACGTTACTCCCTCCCAAAACATGACACGCCACCCGTTCAATCTTCGAGAAGATGTAATTGCAAGCATATCCAAGAATGACACCAGTGTTAGTGGGTCACGATTTAATAGATTGGGCTGAAAAAAATAGTTGTGAGCTTAAAAACCCGGATTGATAGGGTCTTGCGTCAGCTTAGCTGACTGGACACTTTAACTGGATACAATTTTCTTTTTGTTAACACTAAAAAAAGACAAGAAAATGATAAAAAAAAAAAAATAGTGTTGTTATTGGACAGGCTTGCAATAACATTTTCTCGAAGATTGAACGACTTGCGTGTCATGTTTTGTGAGGGTGTAACGCCGTTGAAGTGACGAGCCATTTTTGTTATGTGCCATGCGAGAAACACCGTCCTGGCTCATATACACGCCGCACATATTGGAGAAGGCTCTAGTCACAAATATTAATGAGAAGGTCCATTGGATTGTTCTAATCGATCTTCTTACGACTCTATGCGTCCTTGTTGCCGTTTTGCTGCTGGACAGGCACGGTCGACGACAATTATTTTTTATCAGTATTTGTGTGATGGGAGTATCCCTCATTGTAGGAATTCAAGTCGGCGGAATGTCAACGACGTTACTCCATCCCAAAACATGACACGCCACCGTTCAATCTTCAAGAAGATGTAATTGCAAGCATATCCAAGAAAGACACCAGTGTTTGTGGGTCACGATTGCATAGATTGTGCTGAAAAAAACAGTTGTGAGCTTAATAACCCGGACAGATAGGGTCTGCGTCATCTTAGCTGGATCGGACACTCTGACCTGATACAATTTTATTTTTGTTAATAATAAAAAATAAAAAAAAATGATAAAAAACTAGTGTAGCTATTGGACACGCTTTGCAATTACATTTTCTCGAAGATTGAACCAGTTGCGTGTCATGTTTTGTGAGGGATTAATGCCGTTGAAGTTGCTAGCCATTTGTGTTATGTGCCATGCGAGAATCACCACCACGCTGGCTCATATACACGCCACAAATATTGGAGAAGGCTGGAGTCACAAATATTAATGAGAAGGTCCTTTGGATTGTTCTAATTGATCTTCTTAAGACTCTATGTGTCCTTGTTGCCGTTTTCTTGCTTGACCGGCACGGTCGACGACAATTATTTTTTATCAGTATATGTGGGTGGGAGTATCCATTATTGTAGGAATTCAAGTCGGCGAACGTCAACGACGTTACTCCCTCCCAAAACATGACACGCCACCCGTTCAATCTTCGAGAAGATGTAATTGCAAGCATATCCAAGAATGACACCAGTGTTTGTGGGTCACGATTGCATAGATTGGGCTGAAAAAAACAGTTGTGAGCTTAATAACCCGGACAGAGAGGGTCTGCGTCTGCTTAGCTGGATTGGACAATCTGACTTGATACAATTTTCTTTTTGTTAATAATAAAAAATTAAAAAAAAAAATTATAAAAAACTAGTGTAGTTATTGGACACGCCTGCAATTACATTTTCTCGAAGATTGAACGAGTTGCGTGTCATGTTTTGTGAGGGAGTAACGCCGTTGAAGTTGCTAGCCATTTGTGTTATGTGCCATGCGAGAATCACCGCGCTGGCTCATATACATGCCTCAAATATTGGAGAAGGCTGGAGTCACAAATATTAATGAGAAGGTCCTTTGGATTGTTCTAATTGATCTTCTTAAGACTCTATGCGTCCTTGTTGCCCTTTTGCTGCTTGACCGGCACGGTCGACGACAATTATTTTTTATCAGTATTTGTGGGATGGGAGTATCCCTTATTGTAGGAATTCAAGTCGGCGGAACGTCAACGACGTTACTCCCTCCCAAAACATGACACGCCACCCGTTCAATCTTCGAGAAGATGTAATTGCAAGCATATCCAAGAATGACACCAGTGTTAGTGGGTCACGATTGAATAGATTGGGCTGAAAAAAACAGTTGTGAGCTTAAAAACCCGGATTGATAGGGTCTGCGTCAGCTTAGCTAGACTGGACACTCTGACTCGATACAATTTTCTTTTTGTTAATATTAAAAAATTAAAAAAAAATGATAAAAAAAACTAGTGTAGTTATTGGACACGCTTGCAATTACATTTTCTCGAAGATTGAACGAGTTGTGTGTCAAGTTTTGTGAGGGGATTAATGCCGTTGAATTTGCTAGCCATTTGTGTTATGTGCCATGCGAGAATCACCACGCTGGCTCATATACACGCCGCAAATATTGGAGAAGGCTGGAGTCACAAATATTGATGAGAAGGTTCTTTGGATTGTTCTAATTGATCTTCTTAAGACTCTATGCGTCCTTGTTGCCGTTTTGCGGCTTGACCGGCACGGTCGACGACAATTATTTTTTATCAGTATTTGTGGGATGGGAGTATCCCTTATTGTTGGAATTGAAGTCGGCAGAACGTCAACGGCGTTACTCCCTCCCAAAACATGACACGCCGCCCGTTCAATCTTCGAGAAGATGTAATTGCAAGCATATCCAAGAATGACACCAGTGTTAGTGGATCACGATTGAATAGATTGGGCTGAAAAAAACAGTTGTGAGCTTAAAAACCCGGATTGATAGGGTCTGCGTCGGCTTAGCTGGACTGGGCACTTTAACTTGATACAATTTTCTTTTTTAATAATAAAAAAAAAATTTAAAAAAAAATGAGAAAAAAATAGTGTTGTTATTGGACAGGCTTGCAATAACATTTTCTTGAAGATTGAACGAGTTGCCTGTCAAGTTTTGTGAGGGAGTAACGCCGTTGAAGTTGCTAGCTATTTGTGTTAAGTGCAATGCGAGAATCACCGCGTTGGCTCATATACACGCCACAACTATTGGATACGTCTGTAGTCAAAAATATTAATGAGAAGGTCCTTTGTATTGTTCTAATTGATGTTCTTACGACTTTATGCGTCATTGTTGCCGTTTTGCTGTTGACCGGCACGGTCGACGACAATTTTTTTTATTAGTATTTGTGGGATGGGAGTATCCCTTGTTCTTGGAATTCAAGTCGTCCGACCATCAACGACGATACTCCCTCCCAAAACATGACACGCCACCCGTTCAATCGTTGAGAAGATGTAATTGCAAGCATATCCAAGAATGACACTAGTGTTCGTGGGTCACGATTGAATAGATTGGGCTGAAAAAAAAAGTTGTGAGCTTAAGAACCCGGATTGATAGGGTTTGCGCGTCAGCTTAGCTGGACCGGACACTCTTACTTGATACAATTTTCTTTTTGTAATAAAAAAAAAAAATTTAAAAAAAATGAAAAAAAAAGCGAGTGTAGTTATTGGACACGTTTGCAAATACATTTTCTCGAAGATTGAATCAGTTGCGTGTCATGTTTTGAGACGGATTAACGCCGTTGAAGTTGCTCGCCATTTGTGTTATGTGCCATGCGAGAATCACCATGCTGGCTCATAAACACGCCGCAAATATTGGAGAAGGCTGGACTCACAAATATTAATGAGACGGTCGTTTGTATTGTTCTAATCGATCTTCTTAAGACTCTATGCGTCCTTGTTGCCATTTTGCTGCTGGAAAGGCACGGTCGACTACCATTCCTTTTTATCAGTATTAATGGGTGGGAGTATCCGTTATTGTAGGAATTCAGGTGGGCGGAACGTCAATGGCGTTACTCCCTCCCAAAACATGACACGCCACCCATTCAATCTTCGAGAAGATGTAATTGAAAGCATATCAAAGAATGACACCAGTGTTCGTGGGTCACGATTGCATATATTGGGTTGAAGAAAACAGTTTTGAGCTTAAAAACCCGGATTGATAGGGTCTGCGTCGCTTAGCTGGACTGGGCACTCGACTTCATACAATTTTCTTTTTGTTAATAAAAAAAAAAAAAAAAAAAAATGATAAAAAACTAGTGTAGTTATTGAACACTCCAGCAATTACATTTTCTCGAAGATTGAACGAGTTGTGTGTCATGTTTTGTGAGGGAGTAACGCCGTTGAAGTTACTAGCCATTTGTGTTATGTGCCACGCGAGAGACACCATGCTGGCTCAAATACACGCCACAAATATTGGAGAAGGCTGGAGCCAAAAATATTAATGAGAAGGCCCTTTGGATTGTTCTAATTGATCTTCTGAAGACTCTATGCGTCCTTGTTGCCGTTTTGCGGTTTGAACGGCACGGTCGACGATAATTATTTTTTATCAGTATTTGTGGTATGGGAGTATCCCTTATTGTTGGAATTGAAGTCGGCAGAACGTCAACGACGTTACTCAATCCCAAAACATGTCATGCCGCCCGTTCAATCTTCGAGAAGATGTAATTGGAAGCATATCCAAGAATGACACCAGTGTTAGCGGATCACGATTCAATAGATTGGGCTGAAAAAAACAGTTGTCAGCTTAAAAACCCGGATGGATAGGGTCGGCGTCAGCTCAGCTGGACCGGGCTCTCTGACTTGATACACTAAAAAAGATTTTGAAAAAAGTGAGAAAGAAACTCGTGTAGTTATTGGACACGCTTGCAATTACATTTTGTCGAAGATCGAACGAGTTGCATGCCATGTTTGTGAGGGAGTACTGCCGTTCACCTTCGTAGCCATTTGTGTTATGTGCCATGCGAGAATCACCGTCCTGGCTCATATACACGCCGCAAATATTGGAGAAGTCCGGAGTCACAAATTTTAACGAGAAGGTGCTTTGTATTGTTCCAATTGATCTTCTTAAGACTCTATGCGTCCTTGTTGCCGTTTTGCGGGTTGACCAGGCACGGTTGACGACAATTATTTTTTATCATATTTGTGGGATGGGAGTATCCCTTATTGTTGGAATTCAAGTGGGCAGAACGTCAACGACATTACTCCATCCCAAAACATGACACTCCATCATTCAATCTTCAAGAAGATGTAATTGCAAGCATATCCAAGAGGGACACAGTGTTTCTGAGTCACGATTGCATAGATTGGGCTGAAAAAAAACAGTTGTGAGCATAATAACCCGGATAGATAGGGTCATCGTCTTAGCTTAGCTGGACCGGGCACTCGACTTCATACAATTTTCTTTTCGTTAATAAAAAAAAAAAAAAAAAAAGAAAAAACTAGTGTAGTTATTGGACATGCTTGCAATTACATTTTCTCGAAGATTGAACGAGTTGCATGCCATGTTTTGTGAGGGAGTAATGCCGTTGAAGTTCGTAGCCATTTGTGTCATGAGCCATGCGAGAAACACCATGTTGGCTCAAATACACGCCGCAAATATTGAGAAGGCTGGAGTCACAAATATTAATGAGAAGCTTCTTTGGATTGTTCTAATTGATCTTTATAAGACTCTATGCGTCCTTGTTGCCGTTTTGCAGTTTGAACGGCACGGTCGACAAAAATTATTTTTTATCAGTATTTGTGGGATGGGAGTATCCTTATTGTTGGAATTGAAGTCGGCGAACGTCAACGGCATTACTCCCACCCAAAACATGACACGCCGCCCGTTCAATCTTCGTGAAGATGTAATTGCAAGCATATCCAAGAATGACACCAGTGTTAGTGGATCACGATTGAATAGATTGGGCTGAAAAAAACAATTGTAAGCTTAAAAACCCGGATAGATAGGGTCTGAGTCAGCTTAGCCGGACTGAGCACTCTTACTTGATACAATTTTCTATTCTTTAATACTAAAAAAAAAATAAAAAAAAAATGAGAAAGAAACTAGTGTAGTTATTGGACACGCATGCAATTACATTTTCTCGAAGATTGAACAAGTTGCTTGCCATGTTTTGTGAGGCGGGATTAATGCCGTTGAACTTCGCAGCCATTTGTGTTATGTGCCATGCGAGAAACACCATGCTGGCTCATATACACACCACAAATATTGGAGAAGGCCGGAGTCACAAATATTAATGAGAAGGTCCTTTGGATTGTTCTAATTGATCTTCTTAAGACTCTATGCGTCCTTGTTGCCGTTTTGCGGGTTGACCAGCAAGGTTTGACGACAATTATTTTTTATCATATTTGTGTTTTTGTTGGAATTCAAGTGGGCAGAACGTCAACGGCGTTACTCCTCCCAAAACATGACACGCCGCCCTTCAATCCTTGTGAAGATGTAATTGCAAGCAAATCCAAGAATGACACCAGTGTTAGTGGATCACGATTGAATAGATTGGGCTGAAAAAAACAGTTGTGAGCTTAAAAACTCGGATTGATAGGGTCTGCGTCAGCTTAGCTGGACTGGGCACTCTGACTTGATACAATTTTCTATTCGTTAATACTAAAAAAAAATTTCAAAAAAAAGAGGAAGAAACTCATGTAGTTATTGGACACGCTTGCAATTACATTTTCTCCAAGATCGAACGAGTTGCATGTCATGTTTGTAAGGGAGTAATGCCGTTGACCTTCGTAGCCATTTATGTTATGTGCCATGCGAGAATCACCCATGTTGGCTCAAATACACGCCACAAATATTAGAGAAGGCTGGAGTCACAAATATTGATGAGAAGCTTCTTTGGATTGTTGTAATTGATCTTTATAAGACTCTATGCGTCCTTGTTGCCGTTTTGCAGTTTGAACGGCACGGTCGACAAAAATTATTTTTTATCAGTATTTGTGGGATGGGAGTATCCTTATTGTTGGAATTGAAGTCGGCAGAACGTCAACGACGTTACTCCCACCCAAAACATGACATGCCGCCCGTTCAATCTTCGAGAAGATGTAATTGCAAGCACATCCAAGAATGACACCAGTGTTAGTGGATCACGATTGAATAGATTGGGCTGAAAAAAACAATTGTAAGCTTAAAAACCCGGATTGATAGGCTCTGCGTCAGCTTAGCTGACCGAGCACTCTGACTTGATACAATTTTCTATTCGTTAATACTAAAAAAAATTTCAAAAAAGAGAGGAAGAAACTCGTGTAGTTATTGGACACGCTTGCAATCACATTTTCTCGAAGATTGAACAAGTTGCTTGCCATGTTTTGTGAGGGGATTAATGCCGTTGAACTTCGCAGCCATTTGTGTTGTGTGCCACGCGAGAAACACCATGCTGGCTCATAAACACGCCGCACATATTGGAGAAGGCTGGACTCACAAATATTAATGAGAATGTCGTTTGGATTTTTCTAATTGATCTTCTGAAGACTCTATTGCTCCTTGTTGCCGTTTTGCGGGTTGACCAGCACGGTTGACGACAATTATTTTTTATCATTTGTTTTTGTTGGAATTCAAGTGGGCAGAACGTCAACGGCGTTACTCCTCCCAAAACATGACACGCCGCCCCTTCAATCCTTGTGAAGATGTAATTGCAAGCATATCCAAGAAGGACACTAGTGTTAGTGGATTACGATTGAATAGATTGGGCTGAAAAAAACAGTTCTGAGCTTAAAAACCCGGATTGATAGGGTCTGCGTCGGCTTAGCTGGACTGGGCACTCTGACTTCATACAATTTTCTATTCGTTAATTTAAAAAAAAATTAAAAAAAAATGAGAAAGAAACTAGTGTAGTTATTGGACATGCTTGCAATTACATTTTCTCGAAGATCGGACGAGTTGCATGCCATGTTTTGTGAGGGAGTAATGCCGTTGAACTTCGTAGCCATTTGTGTCATGAGCCATGCGAGAAACACCAAGTTAGCTCAAATACACGTCGCAAATATTAGAGAAGGCTGGAGTCACAAATATTGATGAGAAGCTTCTTTGGATTGTTGTAATTGATCTTTATAAGACTCTATGCGTCCTTGTTGCCGTTTTGCAGTTTGAACGGCACGGTCGACAAAAGTTATTTTTTATCAGTACTTGTGGGATGGAAGTATCCCTTATTGTTGGAATTCAAGTCGGCAGAAGATCAACGACGTTACTCCCACCCAAAACATGACATGCTGCCCATTCAATCTTTGTGAAGAGGTCATTGCAACCATATCCAAGAATGACACCAGTGTTAGCGGATCACGATTGAATAGATTGGGCTGAAAAAAACAATTGTAAGCTTAAAAACCCGGATTGATAGGCTCTGCGTCAGCTTAGCTGCACTGAGCACTCTTACTTGATACAATTTTCTATTCTTTAATACTAAAAAAAATTTTAAAAACAAAATGAGAAAGAAACTAGTGTAGTTATTGGACACGCTTGCGATCACATTTTCTCGAAGATTGAACAAGTTGCTTGCCATGTTTTGTGCGGGATTAATGCCGTTGAACTTCGCAGCCATTTGTGTTGTGTGCCACGCGAGAAACACCATGCTGGCTCATACACACGCCGCGAATATTGGAGAAGGCCGGAGACACAAATATTAATGAGAAGGTCCTTTGGATTGTTCTAATTGATCTTCTGAAGACTCTACGTCTCCTTGTTGCCGTTTTGCGGGTTGACCAGCACGGTTGACGACAATTATTTTTTATCATATTTTTGTTGGAATTCAAGTGGGCAGAACGTCAACGGCGTTACTCCTCCCAAAACATGACACGCCGCCCCTTCAATCCTTGTGAAGATGTAATTGCAAGCATATCCAAGAAGGACACTAGTGTTAGTGGATTACGATTGAATAGATTGGGCTGAAAAAAACAGTTCTGAGCTTAAAAACCCGGATTGATAGGGTCTGCGTCGGCTTAGCTGGACTGGGCACTCGACTTCATACAATTTTCTATTCGTTAATTTTAAAAAAAAAAAAATTAAAAAAAAAAATGAGAAAGAAACTAGTGTAGTTATTGGACATGCTTGCAATTACATTTTCTCGAAGATCGGACGAGTTGCATGCCATGTTTTGTGAGGGAGTAATGCCGTTGAACTTCGTAGCCATTTGTGTCATGAGCCATGCGAGAAACACCATGTTGGCTCAAATACACGTCGCAAATATTAGAGAAGGCTGGAGTCACAAATATTGATGAGAAGCTTCTTTGGATTGTTGTAATTGATCTTTATATGACTCTATGCGTCCTTGTTGCCGTTTTGCAGTTTGAACGGCACGGTCGACAAAAATTATTTTTTATCAGTATTTGTGGGATGAGAGTATCGCTTATTGTTGGAATTGAAGTCGGCAGAACGTCAACGACGTTACTCCCACCCAAAACATGACATGCCGCCCGTTCAATCTTCGTGAAGAGGTAATTGCAAGCACATCCAAGAATGACACCAGTGTTAGTGGATCACGATTGAATAGATTGGGCTGAAAAAAACAATTGTAAGCTTAAAAACCCGGATTGATAGGCTCTGCGTCAGCTTAGCTGCACTGAGCACTCTTACTTGATACAATTTTCTATTCTTTAATACTAAAAAATTTTAAAAACAAAATGAGAAAGAAACTAGTGTAGTTATTGGACACGCTTGCGATCACATTTTCTCGAAGATTGAACAAGTTGCTTGCCATGTTTTGTGCGGGATTAATGCCGTTGAACTTCGCAGCCATTTGTGTTGTGTGCCACGCGAGAAACACCATGCTGGCTCATACACACGCCGCGAATATTGGAGAAGGCCGGAGACACAAATATTAATGAGAACGTCCTTTGGATTGTTCTAATTGATCTTCTCGAAGACTCTACGTGTCCTTGTTGCCGTTTTGCGGGTTGACCAGCAAGGTTGACGACAATTATTTTTTATCATGTTTTTGTTGGAATTCAAGTGGGCAGAACGTCAACGGCGTTACTCGCTCCCAAAACATGACACGCCGCCCCTTCAATCCTTGTGAAGATGTAATTGCAAGCATATCCAAGAAGGACACTAGTGTTAGTGGATTACGATTGAATAGATTGGGCTGAAAAAAACAGTTCTCTGCTTAAAAACCCGGATTGATAGGGTCTGCGTCGGCTTAGCTGGACTGGGCACTCTGACTTCATACAATTTTCTATTCGTTAATTTTAAAAAAAATTTAAAAAAAATGAGAAAGAAACTAGTGTAGTTATTGGACATGCTTGCAATTACATTTTCTCGAAGATCGGACGAGTTGCATGCCATGTTTTGTGAGGGAGTAATGCCGTTGAACTTCGTAGCCATTTGTGTCATGAGCCATGCGAGAAACACCATGTTGGCTCAAATACACGTCGCAAATATTAGAGAAGGCTGGAGTCACAAATATTGATGAGAAGCTTCTTTGGATTGTTGTAATTGATCTTTATATGACTCTATGCGTCCTTGTTGCCGTTTTGCAGTTTGAACGGCACGGTCGACAAAAATTATTTTTTATCAGTACTTGTGGTATGGGAGTATCCCTTATTGTTGGAATTGAAGTCGGCAGAACGTCAACGACGTTACTCCATCCCAAAACATGTCATGCCACCCGTTCAATCTTCGTGAAGAGGTAATTGCAAGCATATCCAAGAATGACACCAGCGTTAGTGGATCACGATCGAATAGATTGGGCTGAAAAAAACAATTGTAAGGTTAAAAACCCGAATTGATAGGCTTTGCGTCAGCTTAGCCGCACTGAGCACTCTTACTTGATACAATTTTCTATTCGTTAGTACTAAAAAAATTTAAAAACAAAATGAGAAAGAAACTAGTGTAGTTATTCGACACACTTGCGATTACATTTTCTCGAAGATCGAACGAGTTGCTTGCCATGTTTTGTGCGGGATTAATGCCGTTGAACTTCGCAGCCATTTGTGTTGTGTGCCACGCGAGAAACACCATGCTGGCTCATACACACGCCGCGAATATTGGAGAAGGCCGGAGACACAAATATTAATGAGAACGTCCTTTGGATTGTTCTAATTGATCTTCTGAAGACTCTACGTCTCCTTGTTGCCGTTTTGCGGGTTGACCAGCAAGGTTGACGACAATTATTTTTTATCATATTTTTGTTGGAATTCAAGTGGGCAGAACGTCAACGACGTTCCTCCCTTCGAAAACATGACACGCCGCACATTCAATCTTCGAGAAGTTGTAATGGGAAGCATATCCATAAATGACACTAGTGTTAGCGGATGATGATTCAATAGATTGGGCTGAAAAAGACAGTTGTGAGCTTAAAAACACGGATCGATAGGGTCGGCGTCAGCTAAGCTGCACTAGCCACTCTGACTTGATCCAATTTTCTATTCGTTCATACTAAAAAAAATTTCAAAAAAATGAGAAAGGAACTCGTGTAGTTATAGGACACGCTTGCAATTACATTTTCTCGAAGATCGAACGAGTTGCATGCCATGTTTGTGAGGGAGTAATGCCGTTGACCTTCGTAGCCATTTGTGTTATGTGCCATGCGAGAAACACCATGTTGGCTCAAATACACGTCGCAAATATTAGAGAAGGCTGGAGTCACAAATATTGATGAGAAGCTTCTTTGGATTGTTGTAATTGATCTTTATATGACTCTATGCGTCCTTGTTGCCGTTTTGCAGTTTGAACGGCATGGTCGACAAAAATTATTTTTATCAGTACTTGTGGGATGAGAGTATCGCTTATTGTTGGAATTGAAGTCGGCAGAACGTCAACGACATTACTCCCACCCAAAACATGACATGCCGCCCCTTCAATCTTCGTGAAGAGGTAATTGCAAGCACATCCAAGAATGACACCAGTGTTAGTGGATCACGATTGAATAGATTGGGCTGAAAAAAACAATTGTAAGCTTAAAAACCCGGATTGATAGGCTCTCGTCAGCTTAGCTGCACTGAGCACTCTTACTTGATACAATTTTCTATTCTTTAATACTAAAAAATTTTAAAAACAAAATGAGAAAGAAACTAGTGTGGTTATTGGACACGCTTGCGATCACATTTTCTCGAAGATTGAACAAGTTGCTTGCCATGTTTTGTGCGGGATTAATGCCGTTGAACTTCGCAGCCATTTGTGTTGTGTGCCACGCGAGAAACACCATGCTGGCTCATACACACGCCGCGAATATTGGAGAAGGCCGGAGACACAAATATTAATGAGAAGGTCCTTTGGATTGTTCTAATTGATCTTCTGAAGACTCTATGTGTCCTTGTTGCCGTTTTGCGGGTTGACCAGCAAGTTTGATGACAATTATTTTTTATCATGTTTTTGTTGGAATTCAAGTGGGCAGAACGTCAACGGTGTTACTCGCTCCCAAAACATGACACGCCGCCCCTTCAATCCTTGTGAAGATGTAATTGCAAGCATATCCAAGAAGGACACTAGTGTTAGTGGATTACGATTGAATAGATTGGGCTGAAAAAAACAGTTCTGAGCTTAAAAACCCGGATTGATAGGGTCTGCATCGGCTTAGCTGGACCGGGCACTCGACTTCATACAATTTTCTATTCGTTAATTTTAAAAAAAATTAAAAAAAAAATGAGAAAGAAACTAGTGTAGTTATTGGACATGCTTGCAATTACATTTTCTCGAAGATCGGACGAGTTGCATGCCATGTTTTGTGAGGGAGTAATGCCGTTGAACTTCGTAGCCATTTGTGTCATGAGCCATGCGAGAAACACCATGTTGGCTCAAATACACGTCGCAAATATTAGAGAAGGCTGGAGTCACAAATATTGATGAGAAGCTTCTTTGGATTGTTGTAATTGATCTTTATATGACTCTATGCGTCCTTGTTGCCGTTTTGCAGTTTGAACGGCACGGTCGACAAAAATTATTTTTTATCAGTACTTGTGGGATGAGAGTATCGCTTATTGTTGGAATTGAAGTCGGCAGAACGTCAACGACGTTACTCCCACCCAAAACATGACATGCCGCCCCTTCAATCTTCGTGAAGAGGTAATTGCAAGCACATCCAAGAATGACACCAGTGTTAGTGGATCACGATTGAATAGATTGGGCTGAAAAAAACAATTGTAAGCTTAAAAACCCGGATTGATAGGCTCTGCGTCAGCTTAGCTGCACTGAGCACTCTTACTTGATACAATTTTCTATTCTTTAATACTAAAAAAAAAAAACAAAATGAGAAAGAAACTAGTGTAGTTATTGGACACGCTTGCATCACATTTTCTCGAAGATTGAACAAGTTGCTTGCCATGTTTTGTGCGGGATTAATGCCGTTGAACTTCGCAGCCATTTGTGTTGTGTGCCACGCGAGAAACACCATGCTGGCTCATACACACGCCGCGAATATTGGAGAAGGCCGGAGACACAAATATTAATGAGAAGGTCCTTTGGATTGTTCTAATTGATCTTCTGAAGACTCTACGTCTCCTTGTTGCCGTTTTGCGGGTTGACCAGCACGGTTGACGACAATTATTTTTTATCATATTTTTGTTGGAATTCAAGTGGGCAGAACGTCAACGGCGTTACTCGCTCCCAAAACATGACACGCCGCCCCTTCAATCCTTGTGAAGATGTAATTGCAAGCATATCCAAGAAGGACACTAGTGTTAGTGGATTACGATTGAATAGATTGGGCTGAAAAAAACAGTTCTCTGCTTAAAAACCCGGATTGATAGGGTCTCGCGTCGGCTTAGCTGGACCGGGCACTCGACTTCATACAATTTTCTATTCGTTAATTTTAAAAAAATTAAAAAAAAATGAGAAAGAAACTAGTGTAGTTATTGGACATGCTTGCAATTACATTTTCTCGAAGATCGGACGAGTTGCATGCCATGTTTTGTGAGGGAGTAATGCCGTTGAACTTCGTAGCCATTTGTGTCATGAGCCATGCGAGAAACACCAAGTTAGCTCAAATACACGTCGCAAATATTAGAGAAGGCTGGAGTCACAAATATTGATGAGAAGCTTCTTTGGATTGTTGTAATTGATCTTTATAAGACTCTATGCGTCCTTGTTGCCGTTTTGCAGTTTGAACGGCACGGTCGACAAAAATTATTTTTTATTAGTACTTGTGGGATGACAGTATCGCTTATTGTTGGAATTGAAGTCAGCAGAACGTCAACGACGTTACTCCCACCCAAAACATGACATGCCGCCCGTTCAATCTTCGTGAAGAGGTAATTGCAAGCACATCCAAGAATGACACCAGTGTGAGTGGATCACGATTGAATAGATTGGGCTGAAAAAAACAATTGTAAGCTTAAAAACCCGGATTGATAGGCTCTGCGTCAGCTTAGCTGCACTGAGCACTCTTACTTGATACAATTTTCTATTCTTTAATACTAAAAAAAAAAATTAAAAACAAAATGAGAAAGAAACTAGTGTGGTTATTGGACACGCTTGCATCACATTTTCTCGAAGATTGAACAAGTTGCTTGCCATGTTTTGTGCGGGATTAATGCCGTTGAACTTCGCAGCCATTTGTGTTGTGTGCCACGCGAGAAACACCATGCTGGCTCATACACACGCCGCGAATATTGGAGAAGGCCGGAGACACAAATATTAATGAGAAGGTCCTTTGGATTATTCTAATTGATCTTCTGAAGACTCTACGTGTCCTTGTTGCCGTTTTGCGGGTTGACCAGCAAGGTTGACGACAATTATTTTTTATCATGTTTTTGTTGGAATTCAAGTGGGCAGAACGTCAACGGCGTTACTCGCTCCAAAAACATGACACGCCGCCCCTTCAATCCTTGTGAAGATGTAATTGCAAGCATATCCAAGAAGGACACTAGTGTTAGTGGATCACGATTGAATAGATTGGGCTGAAAAAACAGTTCTGAGCTTAAAAACCCCGATTGATAGGGTCTGCGTCGGCTTAGCTGGACTGGGCACTCTGACTTCATACAATTTTCTATTCGTTAATTTTAAAAAAAATTAAAAAAAAATGAGAAAGAAACTAGAGTAGTTATTGGACATGCTTGCAATTACATTTTCTCGAAGATCGGACGAGTTGCATGCCATGTTTTGTGAGGGAGTAATGCCGTTGAACTTCGTAGCCATTTGTGTCATGAGCCATGCGAGAAACACCATGTTGGCTCAAATACACGTCGCAAATATTAGAGAAGGCTGGAGTCACAAATATTGATGAGAAGCTTCTTTGGATTGTTGTAATTGATCTTTATATGACTCTATGCGTCCTTGTTGCCGTTTTTGCGCTTTGAAGGGCACGGTCGACAAAAATTATTTTTTATCAGTACTTGTGGGATGAGAGTATCGCTTATTGTTGGAATTGAAGTCGGCGAACGTCAACGACGTTACTCCCACCCAAAACATGACATGCCGCCCGTTCAATCTTCGTGAAGAGGTAATTGCAAGCACATCCAAGAATGACACCAGAGTGTTAGTGGATCACGATTGAATAGATTGGGCTGAAAAAAACAATTGTAAGCTTAAAAACCCGGATTGATAGGCTCTGCGTCAGCTTAGCTGCACCGAGCACTCTTACTTGATACAATTTTCTATTCTTTAATACTAAAAAAAAATTTAAAAACAAAAGAGAAAGAAACTAGTGAGTTATTGGACACGCTTGCAATCACATTTTCTCGAAGATTGAACAAGTTGCTTGCCATGTTTTGTGCGGGATTAATGCCGTTGAACTTCGCAGCCATTTGTGTTGTGTGCCACGCGAGAAACACCATGCTGGCTCATACGCACGCCGCGAATATTGGAGAAGGCCAGAGACACAAATATTAATGAGAAGGTCCTTTGGATTGTTCTAATTGATCTTCTGAAGACTCTACGTGTCCTTGTTGCCGTTTTGCGGGTTGACCAGCACGGTTGACGACCATTATTTTTTATCATGTTTTTGTTGGAATTCAAGTGGGCAGAACGTCAACGGCGTTACTCGCTCCCAAAACATGACACGCCGCCCCTTCAATCCTTGTGAAGATGTAATTGCAAGCATATCCAAGAAGGACACTAGTGTTAGTGGATTACGATTGAATAGATTGGGCTGAAAAAAACAGTTCTCTCGCCCGGATTGATAGGGTCTGCGTCGGCTTAGATGGACTGGGCACTCGACTTTATACAATTTTCTTTTCATTAATAAAAAAAAAATAAAAAAAATGAGAAAGAAACTACTGTAGTCTTACTTGATACATTTTCTCGAAGATTGAACGAGTTGCGTGTCATATTTTGCGAGGCAGCAGTGCCGTTGAAGTTGGTAGCTATTTGTGTAATGTGTGATGCGAGAATCACCACACGGGCTCATATACATGCACAAATATTGGAGAAGGATGGAGTCACATATATTAATGAGAAGGTCATTGGGACTGTTCTAAATGATCTTCTCAAGACTCTATGCGTCCTTTTTGCTGCTTTGTGGCTTGACCGGCACGGTCTACGACAATATTTGTCGGATGGGAGTATCCCTTATTGTTTGAATTAAAGTCGGCATAACGTCAACGACGTTACTCCCTCCCAAAACATGACATGCCGCCGGTTCAATCTTCGTGAAGAGGTAATTGCAAGCATATGCAAGAATGACACCAGCGTTGGTGGATCATGATTGAATGGATTGGGCTGAAAAAAACAATTGTAAGCTTAGAAACCCGGATTGATAGGCTCTGCGTCAGCTTGTCCGAACTGAGCACTCTGACTTGATACAATTTTCTATATGTTAATACTAAAAAAATTTCAAAACAAAAAATGAGAAAGAAACTAGTGTAGTTATTGGACACGCTTGCGATTACATTTTCTCGAAGATCAAACGAGTTGCATGCCATGTTTTGTGAGGGAGTAATGCCGTTGAACTTCGCAGCCATTCGTGTTATGTGCCATGCGAGAAACACCACGCTGGCTCAAATACACGCCACAAATATTGGAGAAGGCTGGAGTCACAAATATTAATGAGAAGGTCATTTGGACTGTTCAAATTGATCTTCTGAAGACTCTATGCGTCCTTGTTGCCGTTTTGCGGCTTGACCGGCATGGTCGACGACAATAATTTTTTATCAGTATTTGTGGGATGGGAGTATCCCTTATTGCTCGAATTGAAGTCGGCAGAATGTCAAGGGCGTTACTCCCTCCCAAAACCTGACACGCCGCCCATTCTATCTTTGTGAAGAGGTAATTGCAAGCATATCCAAGAATGACACCAGTGTTAATGGATCACGATTGAAAAGATTGGGCTGCAAAAAATAGTTGTGAGCTTAAAAACAATGATTGATAGTGTCTACGTTAGCTTAGCTGGACTGGGCACTCTGACTTGATACAATTTTCATTTCGTTAATACTAAAAAAATTATAACAAGAAAAGTGAAATAAACTAGGGTAGTTATTGGACACGCTTGCAATTACAATTTCTCAAAGATTGAACGAGTTGCGTGTCATATTTTGTGAGGGAGGAACGCCGTTGAAGTTGGTAGCCACTTGTGTGATGCGCGATGCGACAATCACCACGCAGGCTCATATACACGCCACAAATATTGGAGAACGCTGGAGCTAAAAATATTAATGAGAAAGCCCTTTGAATTGTTCTAATTGATCTTCTGAAGACTCTATGCGTCCTTTCTGCCGTTTTGCGGTTTGAACGGCACGGTCGACAACAATTATTTTTTATCAGTACTTGTGGGATGGGAGTATCCCTTATTGTTGGAATTGAAGTCGGCAGAAGGTCAACGGCATTACTCCCACCCAAAACATGACACGCCGCCCCTTCAATCTTCATGAAGATGTAATTACAAGAATATCCAAGAATGACACCAGTGTTGGGGGTCACGATTGAATAGATTAGGCTAAAAAAGACAGTTCTGAGCTTAAAAACCCGGATTGATAGGGTCCGCGTCGGCTTAGCTGGACTGGGAACTCTGACTTCATACAATTTTCTATTCGTTAATTTTAAAAAAAAAATTTTAAAAAAATGAGAAAGAAACTAGTGTAGTTATTGGACAAGCTTGCAATTACATTTTCTCGAAGATCGAATGAGTTGCATGCCATGTTTGTGAGGGAGTAATGCCATTGAACTTCGTAGCCATTTGAGTTATGCACCATGCGAGAAACACCACGCTGGCTCAAATACACGACGCAAATTTTAGAGATGGCTGGAGTCACAAATATGGATGAGAAGGTTCTTTGGATTGTTGTAATTGAACTTCTTAAGACACTATACGTCCTTGTTGCCGTTTTGCGGCTTGACAGGCAGGGTCGACGACAATTAATTTTTATCAGTATTTGTGGGATGGGAGTATCCCTTATTGTTGGAATTCAAGTCGGCAGAACGTTAACGGCGTTACTCCCTCCCAAAACATGACACGCCGCCCCTTCAATCTTCATGAAGATGTAATTACAAGAATATCCAAGAATGACACCAGTGTTGGGGGTCACGATTGAATAGGTTAGGCTAAAAAAAACAATTCAAAGCTTAAAAACCCGGATTGATAGGGTCCGCGTCGGCTTAGCTGGACTGGGAACTCTGACTTCATACAATTTTCTATTCGTTAATTTTAAAAAAAAATTTAAAAAAAAATGAGAAAGAAACTATTGTAGTTATTGGACATGCTTGCAATTACATTTTCTCGAAGATCGGACGAGTTGCATGCCATGTTTTGTGAGGGAGTAATGCCGTTGAACTTCGTAGCCATTTGTGTTATGAGCCATGCGAGAAACACCATGCTGGCTCAAATACACGCCGCAAATATTAGAGAAGGCTGGAGTCACAAATATTGATGAGAAGGTTCTTTAGATTGTTGTAATTGATCTTTATAAGACTATGCGTTCCTGTTGCCGTTTTGCAGTTTGAACGGCACGGTCGACAATAATTATTTTTTATCAGTACTTGTGGGATGAGAGTATCACTTATTGTTGGAATTGAAGTCGGCAGAATGTCAACGGCGTTACTCCCACCCAAAACATGACATGCCGCCCGTTCAATCTTCGTGAAGAGGTAATTGCAAGCACATCCAAGAATGACACCAGTGTTAGTGGATCACGATTGAATAGATTGGGCTGAAAAAAACAATTGTAAGCATAAAAACCCGGATTGATAGGCTCTTTGTCAGCTTAGCCGCACTGAGCAATCTTACTTGATACAATTTTCTATTCGTTAATACTAAAAAAATTTAAAAACAAAATGAGAAAGAAACTAATGTAGTTATTGGACACGCTTGCGATTACATTTTCTCAAAGATCGAACGAGTTGCTTGCCATGTTTTGTGCGGGATTCATGCCGTTGAACTTCGCAGCCATATGTGTTATGTGCCACGCGAGAAACACCACGCTGGCTTAAACACACGCCACGAATATTGGAGAAGGCTGGAGTCACAAATATTAATGAGAAGGTCCTTTGGATTGTTCTAATTGATCTTCTGAAGACTCTACGTGTCCTTGTTGCCGTTTTCGGGTTGACCAGCACGATTGAGGACAATTATTTTTTATCATGTTTTTGTGGGAATTCAAGTAGGCAGAACGTCAACGGCGTTACTCGCTCCCAAAACATGACACGCCGCCCCTTCAATCTTTGTGAAGATGTAATTGCAAGCATATCCAAGAACGACACTAGTGTTAGTGGATCACGATTGAATAGATTGGGCTGAAAAAAGCAGTTCTCTGCTTAAAAACCCAGATTGATAGGGTCTGAGTGATCTTAGATAGACTGGGCACTCTTACTAGATACATTTTCTCGAACATTGAAGGAGTTGCATGTCATATTTTGTGAAGCAGCAATGCCGTTGAAGTTGGTAGCTATTTGTGTTATATGTGATGCGAGAATCACCACGCGGGCTCATATACATGCGACAAATATTGGAGAAGGATGGACTCACATATATTAATGAGAAGGTCATTGGGACTGTTCTACATGTTCTTCTCAAGACTCTATGCGTCCTTTTTGCCGCTCTGTGTTTTGACCGGTACGGTCTACGACAATTATTTTTTATCAGTATTTGCGGGATGGGAGTATCCCTTATTGTTGGAATTGAAGTCGGCAGAACGTCAACGACGTTACTCCCTCCCAAAACATCACATGCCGCCCGTTCAATCTTCGTGAAGAGGTAATTGCAAGCATATGCAAGAATGACACCAGTGTTGGTGGATCACGATTGAATGGATTGGGCTGAAAAAAACATTTGTAAGCTTAAAAACCCGGATTGATAGGCTCTGCATCAGCTTAGCCTAACTGAGCACTCTAACTTGATACAATCTTCTATTCGTTAATACTAAAAAAATTGCAAAAAAAAAAAAAAATGAGAAAGATACTAGTGTAGTTATTGGACACGCCTGCGATCACATTTTCTCGAAGATCGAACGAGTTGCTTGCCATGTTTTGTGCGGGATTAATGCCGTTGAACTTCGCACCCATTTGTGTTATGTGCCACGCGAGAAACACCACGCTGGCTCAAATACACGCCACAAATATTGGAGAAGGCTGGAGTCACAAATATTAATGAGAAGGTCCTTTGGATTGTTCTAATGGATCTTCTAAAGACACTACATGTCCTTGTTGCCATTTTCGGGTTGACCAGCACGGTTGACGACAATTATATTTTATCGTGTTTTTGTTGGAATTCAAGTGGGCAGAACGTCAACGGCGTTACTCGCTCCCAAAACGTGACACGCCGCCCCTTCAATCTTTGTGAAGATGTAATTGCAAGCATATCCAAGAACGACACTAGTGTTAGTGGATCACGATTGAATAGATTGGGCTGAAAAAAACAGTTCTCTGCTTAAAAACCTGGATTGATAGGGTCTGAGTCAGCTTAGATGGACTGGGCACTCTTACTTGATACATTTTCTCGAAGATTGAAGGAGTTGCATGTCATATTTTGTGAGGCAGCAATGCCGTTGAAGTTGGTAGCTATTTGTGTTATGTGTGATGCGAGAATAACCACGCGGGCTTATATACATGCCACAAATATTAGAGAAGGATGGAGTCACATATATTAATGAGAAGGTCATTGGGACTGTTCTAAATGATCTTCTCAAGACTCTATGCGTCCTTTTTGCCGCTCTGTGTTTTGACCAGCACGGTGTATGACAATTATTTTTTCTCAGTATTTGCGGGATGGGAGTATCCCTTGTTGTTGGAATTGAAGTCGGAAGAACGTCAACGACGTTACTCCCTACCAAAACATCACATGCCGCCCGTTCAATCTTCGTGAAGAGGTAGTTGCAAGCATATGCAAGATTGACACCAGTGTTGGTGGATCACGATTGAATGGATTGGGCTGAAAAAAACAATTGTAAGCTTAAAAACCCGGATTGATAGTTTCTGCGTCAGCTTAGCCGAACTGAGCACTCTAACTTGATACAATTTTCTATTCGTCAATACTAAAAAAATTTCAAAAAAAAAAAATGAGAAAGAAACTAGTATAGTTATTGGACAATCTTCGTGAAGAGGTAATTGGAAGCATATCCAAGAATGACACCAGTGTTAGTGGATCACGATTGAATAGATTGGGCTGAAAAAAACAATTGTACGCTTAAAAACCCGGATTTATAGGATCTGCGTCAGCTTAGCCGGACTAAGCACTCTGACTTGATACAATTTTCTATTCGTTAATACTAAAAAAAATTATTAAAAAAAATGGGAAAGAAACTAGTGTAGTTATTGGACACGGTTGCGATTACATTTTCTCGAAGATCGAACGAGTTGCATGCCATGTTTTGTGAGGGAGTAATGCCGTTGAACTTCACAGCCATTTGTGTTATGTGCCATAAGAGAAACACCACGCTGGCTGAAATACACCCCGCAAATATTGGAGAAGGCTGCAGTCACAAAAATTGATGAGAAGGTGTTTTGGATTGTTCTAATTGATCATCATAAGACTCTATGCGTCTTTGTTGCCGTTTTGCAACTTGACCGGCACGGTCGACGACAATTATTTTTTATCAGTATTTGTGCGATGGGAGTATTCCTTATTGTTGGAATTGAAGTCGGTAGAACGTGAACGGCGTTACTCCCTCCTAAAACATGACACGCCACCCGTTCCATCTTCGTGAAGATGTAATTACAAGTATATCCAAGAATGACGCCGGTGTTAGGGGATCACGATTGAATAGATTGGGCTCAAAAAACAGTTGTGAGATTAAAAACCCGGATTGATAGCGTCTGCGTCAGCTTAGCTGGACTGGGCACTCTGACTTGATACAATTTTCTTTTCGTTAATACTTACAAAATTATAAAAAAAAAAAAGAGAAATAAACTAGTGTAGTTATTGGACACGCTTGCAATTACAATTTCTCAAAGATTGAACGAGTTGCGTGTCATATTTTGTGAGGCAGGAATGCCGTTGAAGTTGGTGGCCACTTGTGTGATGCGCCATGCGACAATCACCACGCAGGCTCATATACACGCCACAACTATTGGAGAAGGCTTGAGCCAAACATATTAATGAGAAGGCCTTTTGGATTGTTCTAATTGATCTTCCGAAGACTCTATGCATCCTTGTTGCCGTTTTGCGGTTTGAACGGCACGGTCGATGACAATTATTTTTTATCAGTATTTGTCCGATGGCAGTATCCCATATTGTTGGAATTGAAGTTGGTAGAATGTCAACAACGTTACTCCCAGCCAAAACATGACATGGTACCTGTTCAAACTTCGTGAAGAGGTAATTGCAGGCATATCCAAGAATGACACCAATGTTAGTGGATCACGATTGAATAGATTGGGCTGCAAAAAATAATTGTGAGCTTAAAAACCATGATTGATATGGTCTACGTCAGCTTAGCTGGACTGGGCACTCTGACCTGATACAATTTTCTTCTCGTGAAAATAAAAAAATTTAAAAAAAAGAGAGAAATAAACTAGTGTTGTTATTGGGTAGCTTCCAATTACAATTTCTCAAAGATTGAACGAGTTGCGTGTCATATTTTGTGAGGCGGGAATGCCGTTGAAGTTGGTAGTGACTTGTGTGATGCGCGATGCGACAATCACCACACAAGCTCATATACACGCCGCAAATATTGAAGAAGGCAGGAGCGAAAAATATTACTGAGAAGGCCCTTTGGATTGTTCTAATTGATCTTCTGAAGACTCTATGCGTCCTTGTTGCCGTTTTGTGGTTTGAATGGCACAGTCGAGGACAATTATTTTTTATTAGTATTTGTGGGATGGGAGTGTCCCTTATTGTTGAAATTCAAGTCAGCAGAACATCAACGACGTTACTCCATCCCAAAACATGACATGCTGCCCGTTCAATCTTCGTGAAGAGGTAATTGGAAGCATATCCAAGAATGACACCAGTGTTAGGGGATCACGACTGAATAGATTGGGCTAAAAAAACAGTTGTAAGCTTAAAAACCCGAATTTATAGGGTCTGCGTTAGCTTAGCCGGACTGAGCACTCTGACTTGATACAATTTTCTATTCGTTAATACTAAAAAAAATTTTGAAAAAAATGAGAAAGAAACTCGTGTAGTTATTGGACACGCTTGCAATTACATTTTCTCGAAGATCGAACGAGTTGCATGCCATGTTTGTGAGGGAGTAATGCCGTTGACCTTCGTAGCCATTTGTGTTATGTGCCATGCGAGAAACACCACCCTGGCTGAAATACATGCCGCAAATATTGGAGAAGGCTGGAGTCACAAATATTGATGAGAAGGTTCTTTGGATTGTTCTAATTGATCTTCTTAAGACTCTATGCGTCCTTGTTGCCGTTTTGCGGCTTGACCGACATTGAAGTCAATAGAACGTTAACGGCGTTACTCCCTCCCAAAACGTGACACGCCGCCCATTCCATCTTTGTGAAGATGTAATTACAAGCATATCCAAGAATGACACCAATGTTAGGGGATCAGGATTGAATAGATTGGGCTCAAAAAAACAGTTGTGAGCTTAAAATCCCGGATTGATAGGGTCTGCGTCAACTTAGCTGGACTGGGCACTCTTACTTGTTACAATTTTCTTTTCGTTCATACTAAAAAAATTTTAAAAAAAATGAGAAACAAACAAGTGTAGCTATTGGACACACTTGGAATCACTTTTTTTCGAAGATTGAATGAGTCCCGTGTCATGTCATGTTATGTGCGGGCTCATATACACGACGCAAAGATTGGAGATCGCTTGAGTGACAAATATTAATGAGAAGGGCCTTTGGATTGCTCTAATTGATCTTCAGAAGACTCTATGCGTCCTTGTTGCCGTTTTGCGATTTCAACGGCACGGTCGACGACAATTTATTTTTATCGGTATTCGTGGGATGGGAGTATCCCATATCGTTGGAATTGAAGTCGGCAGAATGTTATCGGCGTTACTCCCTCCCAAAACATGACACGCCGCCCGTTCAATCTTTGTGAAGATGTAATTACAAGCATATCCAAGAATGACACTAATGTTAGGGGTCACGATTTTATAGATTGTGCAGGAAAAAACAGTTGTGAGCTTAAATACCCGGATTGATAGGGTCTGCGTCAGCTTAGCTGGACTGGGCACTCTGACTTGATACAATTTTCTTTTCGTTAATATTTAAATAAAAAAATTTTAAAAAAATGTGAAAGAAACTAGTGTAGTTATTGGACACGCTTGCAATTACTTTTTCGTGAAGATTGAACGACTTGTGTGTCATATTTTGTGAGGTAGCAATGCCGTTGAAGTTATTAGCCATTTGTGTCATGTGCGATGCGAGAATCACCACGCGGGCTCATATACATGCCACAAATATTGGAGAAGGCTAGAGTCACCAATATTAATGAGAAGGTCATTTGCACTGTTCTAAATGATCTTCTAAAGACTTTATGCGTTCTTCTTGCCATTTTGCGGCTTGACTGGCACGGTCGACAACAATGATATTTTATCATTTTTTTGTGGGATGGGATTATCCCTTGTTCTCGGAATCCAAGTCGGCAGAACGTCAAGGGCGTTACTCCCTCCCAAAACATGACACGCCGCCCGTTCAATCTTCATGAAGATGTAATTGCAAGCATATCCATGAATGACACTAGTGTTAGTGGATCATGATTGAATAGATTGGGCTGAAAAAAACAATTGTACACTTAAAAACCCGGATTGATAGGATCTGCGTCAGCTTAGCCGGACTGAGCACTCTGACTTGATACAATTTTCTATTCGTTAATACTAAAAAAAATTATTAAAAAAAAATGAGAAAGAAACTAGTGTAGTTATTGGACACGGTTGCGATTACATTTTCTCGAAGATCGAACGAGTTGCATGCCATGTTTTGTGAGGGAGTAATGCCGTTCAACTTAGCAGCCATTTGTGTTATGTGCCATGCGAGAAACACCACGCTGGCTGAAATACACCCCGCAAATATTGGAGAAGGGTGCAGTCACAAAAATTGATGAGAAGGTTTTTTGGATTGTTCTAATTGATCATCATAAGACTCTATGCGTCCTTGTTGCCGTTTTGCGACTTGACCGGCACGGTCGACGACAATTATTTTTTATAAGTATTTGTGCGATGGGAGTATCCCTTATTGTTGGAATTCAAGTCGGTAGAACGTTAACGGCGTTACTCCTCCTAAAACATGACACGCCGCCCGTTCCATCTTCGTGAAGATGTAATTACAAGCATATCCAAGAATGACGCTAGTGTTAGGGGATCACGATTGAATAGATTGGGCTCAAAAAAACAGTTGTGAGATTAAAAACCCGGATTGATAGCGTCTGCGTCAGCTTAGCTGGACTGGGCACTCTGACTTAATACAATTTTCTTTTCGTTAATAGTAAAAAAAAATTAAAATAAAAAAATGAGAAAGAAACAAGTGTAGTTATTGGCCAGGCTTGCAATTACATTTTCTCGAAGATTGAATGACTTTCGTGTCATCTTTTGTGAGGCAACAATGCCATTGAAGTTGGTAGCCATTTGTGTTATGTGCGATGCGAGAATCACCACGTGGGCTCATATACATGCCACAAATATTGGAGAAGGCTGGAGTCACAAAGATTAATGAGAAGGTCATTTGGACTGTTCTAAATGATCTTCTAAAGACTTTATGCGTCCTTGTTGCCGTTTTGCGGCTTGACCAGCACGGTCGACGACAATTATATTTTATCAGGTTTTGTGGGATGGGAGTATCCCTTATTGTTGGAATTCAAGATGGCACAACGGGAACGGCGTTACTCCCACCCAAAACATGACATGCCGCCCGTTCAATCTTCGTGAAGAGGTAATTGGAAGTATATCCAAGAATGACACCAGTGTTAGTGGATCACGATTGAATATATTGGGCTGAAAAAAACAAATGTACGCTTAAAAACCCGGATTTATAGGATCTGCGTCAGCTTAGCCGGACTGAGCACTCTGACTTGATACAATTTTCTATTCGTTAATACTAAAAAAAATTATTAAAAAAAAATGGGAAAGAAACTAGTGTAGTTATTGGACACGGTTGCGATTACATTTTCTCGAAGATCGAACGAGTTGCATGCCATGTTTTGTGAGGGAGTAATGCCGTTCAACTTCGCAGCCATTTGTGTTATGTGCCATGCGAGAAACACCACGCTGGCTGAAATACACCCTGCAAATATTGGAGAAGGCTGCAGTCACAAAAATTGATGAGAAGGCTTTTTGGATTGTTCTAATTGATCATCATAAGACTCTATGTGTCCTTGTTGCCGTTTTGTGACTTGACCGGCACGGTCGACGACAATTTTTTTTTTATTGGTATTTGTGCGATGGGAGTATCCCTTATTGTTGGAATTCAAGTCGGTAGAACGTTAACAGCGTTACTCCCTCAAAAACATGACACGCCGCCTGTTCCATCTTCGTGAAGATGTAATTACAAGCATATCCAAGAATGACGCTAGTGTTAGGGGATCACGATTGAATAGATTGGGCTAAAAAAAAACAGTTGTGAGATTAAAACTCGGATTGATAGCGTCTGCGTCACCTTAGCTGGACTGGGCACTCTGACTTGATACAATTTTCTTTTCGTTAAAACTAAAAAAAAATTTAAAGTAAAAAAATGAGAAAGAAACAAGTGTAGTTATTGGCCACGCTTGCAATTACATTTTCTTGAAGATTGAATGACTTGCGTGTCATCTTTTGTGAGGCAGCAATGCCGTTGAAGTTGGTAGCCATTTGTGTTATGTGCGATGCGAGAATCACCACGCGGGCTCATATACATGCCAAAAATATTGGAGAAGGTTGGAGTCACAAATATTAATGAGAAGGTCATTTGGACTGTTCTAAATGATCTTCTAAAGACTTTATGCGTCCTTGTTGCCGTTTTGCGGCTTAACCAGCACGCTCGACGACAATTATATTTTATCAGTTTTTGTGGGATGGGAGTATCCCTTATTGTTGGAATTCAAGTTGGCACGATGTCAACGACGTTACTCCCACCCAAAACATGACATGCCGCCCGTTCAATCTTCGTGAAGAGGTAATTGGAAGCATATCCAAGAATGACACCAGTGTTAGCGGATCACGATTGAATAGATTGGGCTGAAAAACACAGTTGTGAACTTAAAAACACGGATTGATAGGGTCTGCGTCAGCTTAGACGGACTGACCACTCGGACTTGATACAATTTTCTCTTCGTTAATACTACAAAAATTTAAGAAAGAAATGAGAAAGAAACTAGCGTAATTATTGGACACGCTTGCAATTACATTTTCTCGAAGATCGAACGAGTTGCATGCCATGGTTTGTGAGGGAGTAATGCCGTTGAACTTCACAGCCATTTGTGTTATGTGCCATAAGAGAAACACCACGCTGGCTGAAATACACCCCGCAAATATTGGAGAAGGCTGCAGTCACAAAAATTGATGAGAAGGTGTTTTGGATTGTTCTAATTGATCATCATAAGACTCTATGCGTCTTTGTTGCCGTTTTGCAACTTGACTGGCACGGTCGACGACAATTATTTTTTATCAGTATTTGTGCGATGGGATATTCCTTATTGTTGGAATTGAAGTCGGTAGAATGGTAACGGCGTTACTCCCTCCTAAAACATGACACGCCGCCCGTTCCATCTTCGTGAAGATGTAATTACAAGTATATCCAAGAATGACGCCAGTGTTAGGGGATCACGATTGAATAGATTGGGCTCAAAAAAACAGTTGTGAGATTAAAAACCCGGATTGATAGCGTTTGCGTCAGCTTGGCTGGACTGGGCACTCTGACTTGATACAATTTTCTTTTCGTTAATACTAACAAAATTATAAAAAAAAAAAAAGAGAAATAAACTAGTGTAGTTATTGGACACGCTTGCAATTACAATTTCTCAAAGATTGAACGAGTTGCGTGTCATATTTTGTGAGGCAGGAATGCCGTTGAAGTTGGTGGCCACTTGTGTGATGCGCCAGGCGACAATCACCACGCAGGCTCATATACACGCCACAACTATTGGAGAAGGCTTGAGCCAAAAATATTAATGAGAAGGCCTTTTGGATTGTTCTAATTGATCTTCTGAAGACTCTATGCGTCCTTGTTGCCGTTTTGCGGTTTGAACGGCACGGTCGATGACAATTATTTTTTATCAGTATTTGTGGGATGGGAGTATCCCATATTGTTGGAATTGAAGTTGGTAGAATGTCAACAACGTTACTCCCAGCCAAAACATGACATGGTACCTGTTCAATCTTCGTGAAGAGGTAATTGCAGGCATATCCAAGAATGACACCAGTGTTAGTGGATCACGATTGAACAGATTGAGCTGCAAAAATAGTTGTGAGCTTAAAAACCATGATTGATATGGTCTACGTCAGCTTAGCTGGACTGGGCACTCTGACCTGATACAATTTTCTTCTCGTTAAAATAAAAAAAAATTAAAAAAAAAAGAGAGAGAAATAAACTAGTGTAGTTATTGGGTAGCTTCCAATTACAATTTCTCAAAGATTGAACGAGTTGCGTGTCATATTTTGTGAGGCAGGAATGCCGTTGAAGTTGGTAGCCACTTGTGTGATGCGCGATGCGACAATCACCACACAGGCTCATATACACGCCACAAATATTGAGGAAGGCTGGAGAGAAAAATATTACTGAGAAGGCCCTTTGGATTGTTCTAATTGATCTTCTGAAGACTCTATGCGTCCTTGTTGCCGTTTTGCGGTTTGAACGGCATGGTCGAGGACAATTATTTTTTATTAGTATTTGTGGGATGGGAGTGTCCCTTATTGTTGAAATTCAAGTCAGCAGAACGTCAACGACGTTACTCCATCCCAAAACATGACATGCTACCCGTTCAATCTTCGTGAAGAGGTAATTGGAAGCATATCCAAGAATGACACCAGTGTTAGGGGATCACGATTGAATAGATTGGGCTAAAAAAATAGTTGTAAGCTTAAAAACCCGAATTGATAGGGTCTGCGTTAGCTTAGCCGGACTGAGCACTCTGACTTGATACAATTTTCTATTCATTAACACTAAAAAAATATTTTAAGAAAAATGAGAAAGAAACTGGTGTAGATATTGGACACGTTTGCAATTACATTTTCTCGAAGATCGAACGAGTTGCACATGCCATGTTTTGTGAGGGCGTAATGCCGTTGAACTTCGTAGCCATTTGTGTTATGTGTCATTCGAGAAACACCACGCTGGCTGAAATACACCCCTCAAATATTGGAGAAGGCTGGAGTCACAAATATTGATGAGAAGGTTCTTTGGATTGTTCTAATTGATCATCATAAGACTCTATGCGTCCTTGTTGCCGTTTTTCGACTTGACCGACATTGAAGTCGATAGAACGTTAACGGCGTTACTCCCTCCCAAAACGTGACACGCCGCCCATTCCATCTTCGTGAAGATGTAATTACAAGCATATCCAAGAATGACACCAATGTTAGGGGATCAGGATTGAATAGATTGGGCTTAAAAAAACAGTTGTGAGCTTAAAATCCTGGATTGATAGGGTCTGCGTCAACTTAGCTAGACTAGGCACTCTTACTTGTTACAATTTTCTTTTCGTTCATACTAAAAAAAATTAAAAAAAAAATGAGAAACAAACAAGTGTAGCTATTGGACACGCTTGGAATCACTTTTTTTCGAAGATTGAATGAGTCCCGTGTCATGTCATGTTATGTGCGGGCTCATATACACGACGTAAAGATTGGAGATCGCTTGAGTGACAAATATTGATGAGAAGGTCCTTTGGATTGCTCTAATTGATCTTCTGATGACTCTATGCATCCTTGTTGCCGGTTTGTTGCTTGACCGGCACGGTTGACCACAATTATTTTTTACCAGTATTTGTGGGATTGGAGTACCCCCTATTGTAGGAATTCAAGTTAGCAGAATGTCAATGGCATTACTACCTCCCATAACATGACACGCCACCCGTTGAATCTTTGAGAAGAAGTAATTGCAAGCAAATCCAAGAACGACACCAGTGTTAGTGGGTCACGATTGAATAGATTGGGCTGCAACAAAGAGTTGTGAGCTTAAAAACCATGATTGATAGGGTCTACGTCGGCTTAGCTGGACTAGGCACTCTGACTTGATACAATTTTCTTTTCGTTAAAACAAATTTTTTTTTAAAAAAAAAAAAGAGAAATAAACTAGTGTAGTTATTGGACACACTTGCAATGACAATTTGTCAAAGATTGAACGAGTTGCGTGTCATATTTTGTGAGGCAGGAATGCCGTTGAAGTTGCTAGCCACTTGTGTGATGCCCGATGCGACAATCACCACGCAGGCTCATATACAAGCCACAAATATTGGAGAAGGCTAGAGCCAAAAATATTAATGAGAAGGACCTTTAGATTGTTCTAATTGATCTTCTGAAGACTCTATGCGTCCTTGTTGCCGTTTTGCGGTTTGAACGGCATGGTCGAGGACAATTATTTTTTATTAGTATTTGTGGGATGGGAGTGTCCCTTATTGTTGAAATTCAAGTCAGCAGAACGTCAACGACGTTACTCCATCACAAAACATGACATGCTACCCGTTCAATCTTCGTGAAGAGGTAATTGGAAGCATATCCAAGAATGTCACCAGTGTTAGGGGATCACGATTGAATAGATTGGGCTAAAAAAATAGTTGTAAGCTTAAAAACCCGAATTGATAGGGTCTGCGTTAGCTTAGCCGGACTGAGCACTCTGACTTGATACAATTTTCTATTCATTAACACTAAAAAAATATTTTAAGAAAAATGAGAAAGAAACTGGTGTAGATATTGGACACGTTTGCAATTACATTTTCTCGAAGATCGAACGAGTTGCATGCCATGTTTTGTGAGGGCGTAATGCCGTTGAACTTCGTAGCCATTTGTGTTATGTGTCATTCAAGAAACACCACGCTGGCTGAAATACACCCCTCAAATATTGGAGAAGGCTGGAGTCACAAATATTGATGAGAAGGTTCTTTGGATTGTTCTAATTGATCATCATAAGACTCTATGCGTCCTTGTTGCCGTTTTTCGACTTGACCGACATTGAAGTCGATAGAACGTTAACGGCGTTACTCCCTCCCAAAACGTGACACGCCGCCCATTCCATCTTCGTGAAGATGTAATTACAAGCATATCCAAGAATGACACCAATGTTAGGGGATCGGATTGAATAGATTGGGCTTAAAAAAACAGTTGTGAGCTTAAAAACACGGATCGATAGGGTCTGCGTCAGCTTAGCTGGACTAGGCACTCTGACTTGATCCAATTTTCTATTCGTTCATACTAAAAAAAATTTCAAAAAAATGAGAAACAAACAAGTGTAGCTATTGGACACGCTTGGAATCACTTTTTTCGAAGATTGAATGAGTCCGTGTCATGTCATGTTATGTGCGGGCTCATATACACGACGTAAAGATTGGAGATCGCTTGAGTGACAAATATTGATGAGAAGGTCCTTTGGATTGCTCTAATTGATCTTCTGATGACTCTATGCATCCTTGTTGCCGGTTTGTTGCTTGACCGGCACGGTTGACCACAATTATTTTTTACCAGTATTTGTGGGATTGGAGTACCCCTATTGTAGGAATTCAAGTTAGCAGAATGTCAATGGCATTACTACCTCCCATAACATGACACGCCACCCGTTGAATCTTTGAGAAGAAGTAATTGCAAGCAAATCCAAGAACGACACCAGTGTTAGTGGGTCACGATTGAATAGATTGGGCTGCAACAAAGAGTTGTGAGCTTAAAAACCATGATTGATAGGGTCTACGTCAGCTTAGCTGGACTAGGCACTCTGACTTGATACAATTTTCTTTTCGTTAAAACAAATTTTTTTTTTTTAAAAAAAAGAGAAATAAACTAGTGTAGTTATTGGACACACTTGCAATGACAATTTGTCAAAGATTGAACGAGTTGCGTGTCATATTTTGTGAGGCAGGAATGCCGTTGAAGTTGCTAGCCACTTGTGTGATGCCCGATGCGACAATCAGCACGCAGGCTCATATACAAGCCACAAATATTGGAGAAGGCTAGAGCCAAAAATATTAATGAGAAGGACCTTTAGATTGTTCTAATTGATCTTCTGAAGACTCTATGCGTCCTTGTTGCCGTTTTGCGGTTTGAACGGCATGGTCGACGACAATTATTTTTTATCAGTATTTGTTGGAATTGAAGTCGGCAAAATTTCAACGACGTTACTCCATCCCAAAACATGACATGCCGCCCGTTCAATCTTTGTGAAGAGGTAATTGGAAGCATATCCAAGAATGACACCAGTGTTAGCGGATCACGATTGAATAGATTAGGCTGAAAAAAAAAGTTGTAAGCTTAAAAACCCGAATTGATAGGGTCTGCGTCAGCTTAGCCTGACTGAGCACTCTGACTTGATACAATTTTATATTCGTTAACACTAAAAAATTAAAAAAAAAAGAGAAAGAAACTGGTGTAGTTATTTGACACGCTCGCAATTACATTTTCTCAAAGATCGAACGAGTTGCATGCCATGTTTTTTGAGCGAGTAATGCCGTTGAACTTCGTAGCCATTTGTGTTATGTGCCATGCGAGAAACACCACACTGGCTCAAATACACCCCACAAATATTGGAGAAAGCTGGAGTCACAAGTATTAATGAGAAGGTCATTTGGATTGTTCTAATTTATCTTCTGAAGACTCTATGCGTCCTTGTTGCTGTTTTGCGTCTTGATCGGCACGGTCGACAACAATTTCTTTTTATCAGTATTTGTGGGATGGTAGTATCCCTTATTGTTGGAATTGAAGTCGGTAGAACGTCAACGGCGTTACTCCCTCCCAAAAGATGACACGCCGCCCGTTCAATCTTCGAGAAGATGTAATCGCAAGCATATCCAAGAATGGCACCAGTGTTAGTGGATCACGATTGAATAGATTGGGCTCAAAAGAACAGTTGTGGGCTTAAAAACCTTGATTGATAGTGTCTGCGTCAGCTTAGCTGGACTGTGCACTCTGACTTGATACAATTTTCTTTTCGTTACTACTAAAAAAATTATAAGAAAAAAAGAGAAATAAACTAGTGTAGTTATTGGACACGCTTGCAATTTCCTTTTCTCAAAGATTGAACGAGTTGCGGGTCACATTTTGTGAGGCAGCAATGCCATTGAAGTTGGTAGCCATTTGTGTTATGTGCGATGCGAGAATCACCACGCAGGCTCATATACATGCCACAAATATTGCAGAAGGCTACAGTCACAAATATTAATGAGAAGGTCCTTTCGATTGTTCTAATTGATCTTCTGAAGACTCCATGCGTCCTTGTTGCCGTTTTGCGGCTTGACCGGCACTATCGACGACAATTATTTTTTTATCAGTATTTGTAGAATGGGAGTATCCCTTATTGTTGGAATTGAAGTCGGCAGAATGTCAACGGCTTTACTGCCTCCCAAAACATGACACGCCACCCGTTCAATCTTCGAGAAGATGTAATTGCAAGCATATCCAAGAATGACACCAGTGTTAGTGGATCACGATTGAATAGATTGGGCTGAAAAAAACAGTTGTGAGCTTAAAAACCCGGATTGATAGGGTTTGCGTCAGCTTAGCTGGCCTGGGCACTCTAACTTGATACAATTTTCTTTTCGTTACTACTAAAAAAATTATAAAAAAAATGAGAAAGAAACTAGTGTAGTTATTGGACACGCTTGCAAGTACATTCTCTGGAAGATTGAACGAGTTGCGTGTCATATTTTGTGAGGCAGCAATGCCATTGAAGTTGGCAGCCATTTGTGTTATGTGCGATGCGAGAATCACCACACAGGCTCATATACATGCCACAAATATTGGAGAAGGCTGGAGTCACAAATATTGATGAGAAGGTTCTTCGTATTGTTTGAATTGATCTTCTTAAGACTTTCTTCGTCCTTATTTCCGTTTTGCTGCTTGAGCAGCACGATCAACGACAAATTTTTTTTTTTCGGTATTAGTAGGTATTGAAGTTGGCAGAACTTCAACAACGTTAGTCCCTCCCAAAACATGACATGCCGCCCCTTCAATCTTCGAGAATATGAATTGCAAGCATATCGAAGAACGACACCAGTTTTACTAGGAGACGATTGAATAGATTGGGCCGAAAAAAACAGTTGTGAGCTTAAAAACCCGGATTGATAGGGTTTGCGTCAGCTTAGCTGGATTGGACACACTGACTTGATACAATGTTCTTTTCATTAATATTAAAAAAAAATTGATAAAAAAACTAGTGTAGTTATTGGACATGCATGAAATTACATTTTTTCGAAGATTGAACGAGTTGCGTGTCATGTTTTGTGAGGAAGTAACACCGTTCAAGTTGCTAGCCATTTGTCTTATGTGCCATGGGAGAATCACCGCGCTGGCTCAAATTCATGCCGTAAATATTGGAGAAGGCTGGAGTCACAAGTATTTATGAGAAGGTCCTTTGGAATGTTCTAATTGATCTTCTTAGGACTCTATGCATCCTTGTTGCCATTTTGCTGCCTGACCGGCACGGTCGCTCACAATTATTTTTTATCAGTATTTGTGGGATCGGAGTATCCCTTAGGAATTCAAGTCAACAAAAAGTCAACGACGTTACTCCCTCCCAAAACGTGACACATCACCCATTCTATCTTCGAGAAGATGTAATTGCAAGCATATCGAAGAACGACACCAGTGTTAGTGGGTCACGATTGAATAGATTGGCCTGATAAAAACCGTAGTGAGCTTAAAGACACGAACTAATAGGGTGAGTGTCAGGTTAGCTGGACTAGACACTCTCACTTGAGAGAACTTTGTTTTTGCTAATAATAAAAACTTTAAAAAAAATTGAAAAGAAACTAGTGTAGTTATTGGACATGCTTGCATTTACATTTTCTCGAAGATTGAAAGAGTTGCGTTTCATGTTTTGTGAGGGAGTAATGCCGTTGAAGTTGCTAGCCATTTGTGTTATGTGCGATGTGAGAATCACCCCACACGCTGATATACATGCCACAAATATTGGAGAAGGCTGGAGTCACAAATATTAATGAGAAGGTCCTTTCGATTGTTCTAATTGATATTCTGAAGACTTTATGCGTCCTTGTTGCCGTTTTGCGGCTTCACCGGCACGGTCGATGACAATTATTTTTTATCAGTATTTGTGGGATGGGAGTATCCCTTATTGTTGGAATTGAAGTCGGCAGAACATCAACGCCATTACACCCTCCTAAATCATGACACGCCACCCGTTCAATCTTCGAGAAGATGTAATTGCAAGCATATCCAAGAATGACACCAGTGTTAGTGGATCACAATTGAATAGATTGGGCTGAAAAAAACAATTGTGAGCTTAAAAACCCGAATTGATAGGGTCGTCGCTTAGCCTTAGCTGTACTGGTCACTCTGACTTGATACAATTTTCTTTTCGTTCATACTAAAAAAAAATTAAAAATGAGAAAGAAACTACTGTAGTTATTAGAGACGCTTGCAATTACATTTTCTTGAAGATCAAAGGAGTTGCGTGCCATGTTTTGTGAGGGAGTAATGCTGTTGAACTTCGTAGCCATTTGTATTATGTGCCATGCGAGAAACACCACGCTGGCTCAAATACACGCCGCAAGTATTCGAGAATGCTGGAGTCACAAATATTGATGAGAAGGTTCTTTGGATTGTTCTAATTGATCTTGTTAAGACTCTATGCGTCCTTGTTTCCGTTTTGCTGCTTGACAAGCACGATCACGACAATTATTTTTGATCGGTATTTGTGGGATGGGACTGTCCCTTATTGTAGGAATTGAAGGCGGCTGAACTTCAACGACGTTACTCCCTCCCAAAACATGACATGCTGCCCCTTCAATATTCGAGACGATGTAATTGCAAGCATATCCAAGATCGACACCAGTGTTAGTGGGAGACAATTGAATAGATTGGGCCAAAAAAAAACAGTTGTGAGCTTAAAAACTCGGATTGATAGGGTCTGCGTCAGCTTAGCTGGATTGGACACACTGACTTGATACAATGTTCTTTTCATTAATATTAAAAAAAATTTAAAAAATGGATAAAAAAACTAGTGTAGTTATTGGACACGCATGAAATTACATTTTTTCGAAGATTGAATGAGTCGTGTGTAATGTTTTGTGTGGGAGTAACGCCATTCAAGTTGCTAGCCATTTGTCTTATGTGCCGTGGGAGAATCACTGCGCTGGCTCAATTACACGCCGCAAATATTAGAGTAGGCTGGAGTCACAAATATTGATGAGAAGGTCCTTTGGAATGTTCTAATTGATCTTCTGAGGACTCTATGCGTCCTTGTTGCCATTTTGCTGCTTGACCGGCATGGTCGCCAACAATTATTTTTGATCAGTATTTGTGGTATGGGAGCATCCCTTATTGACCATATTAGCCTTGGCAATCGGAAAGGGTAGGAAATCGAGCAAGATATTTGGGTGGGGATTTGTCCCTAAACTCGATTCGTTTGACCCGATTTGATGACCCGCATTGAAATAACCCGAGTAGGGATTTGTTCCCTTACCCAGGTCACCTTTCCCGCTTGTCTGCTTTAATCCGATGTTTGGCTTGCCCCATTCTTTGTTGGTGAGCTTGTAATTACATCTTGTCAAAGATTGAACGGGTGGCATGTCATTTATTGCAATTACATCTTCTCGAAGAATGAATGGGTGGTGTGTCATCTTTTCAGAGGGAGTAACGCCGTTGACGTTGCTAGCCATTTGTGATGATCCATGCTAGAATCACCGTGCTCGCTGATATACAAGCTGCAAATATCGTAGAAGCCTAGAGTGACAAACGTTAATGAGAAGGTCATTTGGATTGTTCTAAATCATCTTCTTAAGACTCTATGTGTTCTTGTTGCCGCTTTGCTGCTTGACCGGCACGGTCGATGACAATTTCTTCTGATTAGTATTTGAGGGATGGTAGTATCCCTTATTAGTCTTTGCAGTTGCTTGAGGAACATTGACCATATTTGTCTTGGCGATTGGCAAGGGCAGGAAATCGAGCAAGATATTTGGGTAGGGATTTGTCACTAAACTCGATTCATTTGACCCGATTTGATGACCCGCATTGAAATAACTCGAGTAAGGATTTGCTCCCTTACTCGGGTCACCTGTCCCTCTTGGCTCCTCCAATCCAATAGTTGGGCTTGCCCCGTTCTTGGTTGGTGGGCTCCCATTAGTTTGGATGTCGCTTTGGATGTCGCCAAGACTAATATGGTGAATCTTCATCAAGCAACTACCAAGCCTAATCAGGGATACTTCCATGCCACAATCCAAAGGACCTTCTCAATAATCTTTATGACTTCAGCCTTCTCCCATCTTTGCGGCGTGTATGTGTGCTAGCGTGGTGATTCTATTATGGCACATAAAACAATGCCCAGCAACGTCAACGACGTGACTCCCTCCCAACACAAGGCACACCACCTATTCAATCTTCGAGAAGATGTAATTGCAAGGGTATCCAAGAATGGCACCAACGTTAGTGGGTCACTATTGATTAGATTGGGCTTAAAAACCCGGACCGATAGGATTCGCTTCAGCTTTGCTAGACTGGAAAGTTTGACTTGATACGATTTTGCTTTTGTTCTTATTAAAAAATTTTAAAAAATAGATAATAAAAACTCGTGTAGTTATTGGATACGCTTGCAATTACATCTTCTCAAAGATTGAACGGGTGGCATGCCATCTTTTGCAATTACATCTTCCCGAGGATTGAATGGGTGGTGTATCATGTTTTCGGAGGGAGTAACGCCGTTGACGTTGCTGGCCATTTGTGTTATGTGCCATACTACAATCACCGCGTTGGCTCATGTACACGCCATGAATATTGGAGAAGGCTGGAGTCACAAATGTTAATGAGAAGGTCTATTGAATTGTTCTAAATGATCTTTTTAGGACTCTATGTGTCCTCGTTGCCGCTTTGCGACTTGACCGGCATGGTCGACAACAATTGCTTCTTATCAGTATTTGTGGGATGGTAGTATCCCTTATTAGTCTTTGCAGTTGCCTGAGGAACATTGACCATACTAGCCTTGGCAATCAGAAAAGGCAGGAAATCAAGCAAGATATTTGGGTGGGGATTTGTCCCTAAACTCGATTCATTTGACCCGATTTGATGACCCGAATTGAAATAACCCAAGTAGGCATTTGTTTCCTTACCCGAATCACCTTTCCCATTTGTCTGCTCCAATCCGATGGTTGGGCTTGCCCCGTTCTTTGCCGGTGGGCTTGCAATTACATCTTCTCGAAGATTGAAGGGGTGGCCTGTCATGTTTCGCAATTACAACTTCTCGAAGATTCAATGGGTGGCGTGTCGTGTTTTGGGTGGGAGTAATGCCATTGACGTTGCCAGCCATTTGTGTTATGTGCCATGCTAGAATCGCCGCGCTAGCTCATATACACGCTGCAAATATCGTAGAATGCTAGAGTCACAAATGTTAGTGAGAAGGTCCTTTGGACTGTTTGAAATGATCTTTTTAAGACTCTATGTGTCCTTGTTGCCACTTTGCTGCTTGACCAACACGGTCGTCAACAATTGCTTCGATCGCATTTGTGGGATGGTAGTATTTTTATTAGTCTTCGCAGTCGCCTGAGGAACATTGACCATATTAGTCTTGGTGATTGGAAAGGGCATGAAATTGAGCAAGACGTTTGGGTAGGAATTTGTCCCTAAGCTCGTTTCATTTGACCCGATTTGGTGACCCGCAATGAAATAACCCTAGTAAGGATTTGTTCCCTTACTCGGGTCACATTTCCCGTTTGTCTACCCCAATCCGATGAGTGGGCTTTCCCCATTCTTTCCTGGTGGGCTTGCACTTAAATCTTCTCGAAGATTGAACAGGTGGCGTGTCATGTTTTGCAATTACATCTTCTCGAAGATTCAATGGGTGGCGTGTCATGTTTTGGGAGGCAGTAATGCCGTGGACGTTGCCAACCATTTGTGTTATGTGCCATGCTAGAATCACCACGCTGGCTCATATACATGCCGCAAATATTAGAGAAGGCTAGAGTCATAAATATTAATGAGAAGGTCCTTTGAATTGTTCTAATTGATCATCTTAAGATTCTATGTGTCCTTGTTGCCGCTTTGCTGCTTGACTGGGACGGTCGATGACAATTGCTTTTGATCAGTATTTGTGGAATGGTAGTATCCCTTATTAGTCTTGGCTGCCTGATGAACAATGACCATATTAGTCTTGGTGACTGAAAATGGCAGGAAATCGAGCGAGAAATTTTGGTAGGGATTTGTCCCTAAACTCGATTCATTTGACGTGATTTGATGACCCGCATTGAAATAACTTGACTAGGGATTTGTTCACTTACCCGAGTCACCTTTCCCGCTTGTCTACTTCAATCCGATGGATGGGCTTGCCCCATTCTTTGCAATTACATCTTCCTGAAGATTCAAGGGGTGGTGTGTCATGTTTTGCAATTACGTCTTCTCGAAGATTGAATGGGTGGCGTGTCATGTTTTGGGTGGAAGTAACACCGTTGACGTTGCTAGCCATTTGTGTTATGTACCATGCTAGAATCACGCGCTGGCTCTTATACACACCACAAATATTGGAGAAGGCTAGAGTCACAAATGTTAATGAGAAGGTCCTTTGGATTGTTGTAAATGATCTTGTTAAGACTCTGTGTCCTTGTTGCCGCTTTGCTGCTTGACCGGCACGGTCGACGACAATTGCTTATGATTAGTATTTTTGGGATGGTAGTATTTTTATTAGTCTTCGCAGTCGCCTGAGGAACATTGACCATATTAGTCTTGGTGATTGGAACGGGCATGAAATTGAGCAAGACATTTGGGTAGGGATTTTTCCCTAAGCTCGTTTCATTTGACCCGATTTGGTGACTCGCAATGAAATAACCCTAGTAGGGATTTGTTCCCTTACTCGGGTCACCTTTCCCGCTTATCTGCTCCAAGCCGATGGTTAGGCTTGCCCCATTCTTTCCTGGTGGGCTTGCAATTACATCTTCTCGAAGATTGAACGGCTGGCAAGTCATGTTTTGCAATTATATCTTCTCGAAGAATGAATGGCTGGCGTGTCATGTTTTGGGAGAGAGTAACGCCGTTGACGTTGCTAGCCATTTGTGTTATGTGCCATGCTACAATCACCACGCTGGCTCATGTACACGCCACAAATATTGGACAAGGCTGGAGTCACAAATGTTAATAAGAAGGTCCTTTGGATTGTTCTACATGATCTTTTTAAGACTCTATGTGTCCTTGTTGCCGCTTTGCTACTTGACCGGCGCGGTCGACGACAATTGCTTTTGATCAGTATTTGTGGGATGGTAGTATCCCTTATTAGTCTTTGCAGTTGCTTGAGGAACATTGACCATATTAGTCTTGGCAATCGGAAAGGGCAAGAAATCGAGCAAGATATTTGGGTGGGGATTTGTCCCTAAACTCGATTCATTTGACCCGATTTGATGACCCGTATTGGAATAACCTAAGTAGGGATCTGTTCCCTTACCTGGGTCACCTTTCCCACTTGTCTGCTCCGATCCAATGGTTGGGCTTGCCCCGTTCTTTGCTGGTGGGCTTGCAATTACATCTTCTCGAAGATTGAACGGGTGGCGTGTCATGTTTTCCAATTACATATTCTCGAAGATTCATTGGGTGGCGTGTCATGTTTTGGGAGGGAGTAACGCGGTGGACGTTGCCAGCCATTTGTGTTATGTGCCATGCTAGAGTCACTGCGCTAGCTCATGTACATGCCGCAAATATTGGAGAAGGCTAGAGTCACAAACGTTAATTAGAAGGTCCTTTGGATTGTTCTAAATGATCTTCTTAAGACTCTATGTGTTCTTGTTGCCGCTTTGCTGCTTGACCGGCACGGTCGATGATAATTGCTTCTGATCAGTATTTGAGGGATGGTAGTATCCCTTATTAGTCTTTGTAGTTGCCTGAGGAACATTGACCATATTAGTCTTGGCGATTGGCAAGGGCAGGAAATCGAGCAAGATATTTGGTTAGGGATTTGTCACTAAACTTGATTCATTTGACCCGATTTGATGAGCCGCATTGAAATAACTCGAGTAAGGATTTGTTCCCTTACCCGGGTCACCTGTCCCGCTTGGCTCCTCCAATCCGATAGTTGGGCTTGCCCCATTTATTTGTCGCTTTGGATGTCGCCAAGACTAATATGGTCAATCTTCATCAAGCAACTGCCAAGCGTAATAAGGGATACTATCATCCTACAATCCAAAAGACCTTCTCAATAATATTTATGACTCTAGCCATCTCCGATATTTGCGGCATGTATGTGAGCTAGCGCAGTGATTCTAGCATGGCACATAACACAATGGCTAGCAACTTCGACGACGTTACTCACTCCCAAAAAAAGGCATGCCACCCATTCAATCTTCGAGAAGATGTAATTGCAAGGGTATCCAAGAACGGCACCGGTGTTAGTGGGTCACAATTGAATAGATTGGGCTGAAAAACACAGTTGTGGTCTTACAAACCCGAACCAATAGGGTTTTCGTCAGCTTAGTTGGACAGGAAACTTTGACTTGATACGATTTTCTTTTTGTTAAAATTAAAAAATTAATAAAGATCATAATACAAACCGATGTAGCTATTGGATACGCTTGCAATTACATCTTCTTAAAGATTGAATAGGTGGCATGTCATGTTCTGCAATTATATCTTCTCGAAGATTGAATGGGTGGCCTTTCATGTTTTGGGAGGGAGTAATGCCGTTGACGTTGGTAGCCATTTATGTCATGTGCCATGCTAGAATCACTGCCCCAGTTCATATACATGTCACAAATATTGGAGAAAGCTGGAGTCACATATATTAATGAGAAGGTCCTTTGGATTGGTTCTAATTGATCTTCTTAAGACTCTATGTGTCACTGTTGTCGCTTTGCTGCTTGATTGGTACGGTCGACGACAATTGCTTTTGATTAGCATTTGCGAGATGGTAGTATCCCTCATTAGTATTGGCAATTGCTAGATGAACATTAACCATATTAGTCTTTGCGACTGGAAAGGGCAGGAAATCGAGCGAGAAATTTAGGGATGGATTTGTCCCTAAACTCGATTCACTTGACCCGATTTGATGACCCGCATTTAAATGACCCGAGTTGGGATTTGTTCCCATACCTTGTTCACCTATCTCGTTTGTTTGCTCCAATCCGATGGTTAGGCTTGCCCTAATCATGGTTGCTGGGCTCCCAATAGTTTGGATATCGCTTTGGATGTCGCCAAGAGTAATATGATCAATCTTCATCAAGCAACTATCAAGCCTAATGAGGGATACTACCATCCCACAATCCAAAGCACTTTTCCAATAATATTTATTACTCCAGCCTTCTTCCATCTTTGCGATGTGTATATGAGCTATGCAGTGATTCTAGCATGGCACATAACACAATGGCCAGAAACGTTGACAATGTTACTCACTCCCAAAACAAGGCATGCCACCCGTTCAATCTTCGAGAAGATGTAATTGCAAGGGTATTGAAGAACAGCACCGGTGTTAGTGGGTCATGATTGAATAGATTCAACTAAAAAATGCAATTGTGGGCTCAAAAACCTAGACCGATAGGGTCTTCGTCAGCTTAGCTGGACTGGAAACTTTGACTTGATACGATTTTTTTTTTGTTAATATTAAAAAAAACTCATAATAAAAATTGGTGCAGTTATTAGATAGGGTTGCAATTACATTTTCTCGAAGATTGAACATGTGGCATGTCATGTTTTGCAATTACATCTTCTCGAAGATTGAATGGGTGGCATGTCATGTTTTGGGAGGGATTAACGCCATTGACGTTGGTAGCCATTTGTGTTATGTGCCATGCTAGAATCATCGCCCCAGCTCATATACACACCACAAATATTGGAGAAGGCTAGAGTCACAGATATTAATGGAAAGGTCCATTGGATTGTTCTAATTGATCTTTTTAAGACTCTATGTGTCATTGCTGCCGCTTTGCTGCTTGACCGGCACGGTCGACAACAATTGCTTCTAATCAATATTTGTGAGATGGTAGTCTCCCTTATTAGTCTTGGCATTTGCCTAATGAACATTGACCATATTAGTCTTGGCGAATGGAAAAGGCAGGAAATCGAGCAAGATATTTAGGCAGGGATTTATCCCTAAACTCGTTTCACTTGACCTGATTTGATGACCCGCATTGAAATATCCCAAGAAGGGATTTGTACCCATGCTCGGTTCACCTGTCTCACTTGTTTGCTCCAATCCTATGGTTGGGCTAGCCCCATTCATGGTTGGTGGGCTCCCATTATATGTTGCTTTGGAATTCGCCAAGACTAATATGGTGAATCTTAATCAAGCAATGCCAAGCCTAATAAGCGATACCACCATCCCACAATCCAAAGGACCTTCTCAATAAAAATTATGACTCCAGCCTTCACCCATCTTTGCAACGTGTATATAAGCCAACGTGGTGATTCTAGCAGGGCACATAACACAATGGCCGGCAACATGAACGATGTTACTCCCTCCAATAACATGACACGCCACCCATTTAATCTATGAGAAAATGTAGTTGCAAGCGTATCCAAGAATGTCACCAGTGTTAGAGGGTCACGATCGAATTGATTAGTCTAAAAAAAACAGTTGTGAGCTTAAAAACCCGAACTGATACGGTCTCCTTCATCGTAGCTAGACTAGACACTCTAACTTGATACAATTTTCTTTTCGTTAACACTAAAAAATTTATAAAAACAAAACTGATAATAAAAATTGGTGTAGTTATTGGATACGCTTGCAATTACATCTTCTCAAAGATTGAACTGGTGGCGTGTCATGTTTTGGGAGGGAGTAATGTCGTTGACCTTGCTAGCCATTTATGTTATTTGCCATGCTAGAATCACCACGCTTGCTCATATACACGTCGCAAATTTTGGAGAAGGCTAGAGTCACAAATATTAATGAGAAGGTCCTTTGGATTGTTCGAATTGATCTTCCTACGACTCTATGTGTCATTGTTGCCGCTTTGCTGCTTGACCGGCACGGTTGTCAACAATTGCTTTTGATCAGTATGTGTGGGATGGTAGTATCCCTTATTAGTCCTGGCAATTGCCCAATGAACATTGACCATATTAGTCTTGGCAATTGGAAAGGGTAGGAAATCGGGCAAGATATTTGGGTAGGGATTTATCCTTAAACTTGATTCGCTTGACCCGATTTGATGACTCGCATTGAAATAACCGAGTAGAGATTTGTTCCCATGCCCGAGTTGACCTGACCCGCTTACCTTCTCCAATCTGATGGTTGCGCTTCCGCAATCATGGTTGGTGGGCTCCCATTAGTTTGGATGTGACTTTGGATGTCGCCAAGACTAATATGGTCAACCTTCATCAGGTAACTGCCAAGCCTAATACGGGATACTACCAACCCACAATCCAAAGGACCTTCTCATTAATATTTATGACTCCCAACTTCTCGCATCTTTGTCGTGTGTATATGAGCGGTGATTCTAGATGTAATTGCAAATGTGTCCAAGAACGGTAACGGTGTTAGTGGGTCACGATCAAATAAATTTTCTGAAAAATGCAGTTATGGGCCTAAAAGCCCAGACCAATAAGGTCCGTGTTAGCTAAGCTAGACTTGACACTTTGACTAAATACGATTTTTTTATAAAAAAATTTTTAAAAAAAAAACTCATAATAAAAACTGGTGTAGTTATTGGATACGCTTGCAATTGCATCTTCTCGAAGATTGAACAGGTGGCGTGTCATGTTATAGGAGGGAGTAATGTCGTTGACGTTGCTAGCCATTTGTGTTATGTTCCATGCTAGAATCACCGCCCCAGCTCATATCCACGCCGCAAATGTTGTAGAAGGCTGGAGTCACAAATATTAATGAGAAGGTCCTTTGGATTATTCTAATTGATCTTCTTAAGACTTTATGTGTCCTTATTGCCGCTTTGCTACTTGACCGGCACGGTCGATGACAATTGCTTTTGATAAGCAACAGGGGATGGTAGTATCCATTATTAGTCTTGGCAGTTGCTTGATGAACATTGACCATATTAGTCTTGGCGATCGCAAAGGGCAGGAAATCGAGCGAGAAATTTGGGTAGGGATTTCTCCTTAAACTCGATTCGGTTTATCTAATTTGATGACCCGCATTGAAATAAGCCGAGTACGGATTTGTACCCATACTCGGTTCACCCGACTCGCTTGCCTGCTCCAATCCAATGGTTGGGCTTACCCCAATCATAGTTGGTGGCCTCCCATTAGTTTGGATATGACTTTGGATGTCACCAACACTAATATGGTCAACCTTCATCGGCTAACTGCCAAGCCTAATAAGGGATACTACCATCCCACAATCCAAAGGATGTGCTCATTAATATTTATGACTCCTTCTCCCATCTTTGTGGCTTGTATATGAGCTAGCGCAGTGATTCTAGCATGGCACATAACACAATGGCTAGCAACATGAAGGACGATACTCCGTCCGAAAACATGGCATGCCACCCATTCAATCTTTGAGAAGATGTAATTGCAAGCCTATCCTGAAATGACACCAGTGTTGGTGGGTTATGATTGAATAGATTTGGCTAAAAGAGATAGTTGTGAGCTGAAAAAGCCAGACCAATTGGCTTGGGGTCAACTTAGCTAGACTTGACACTTTGACTCGATACTATTTTCTTTTTGTTAATATTAAAAAAATAATAAAAACTCATAATAAGAACTGCTATAGTTATTGGATATGCTTGCAATTACATATTCTCAGAGATTGAATGGGTAGCATGTCATGTTTTGCGAGGAGTAATGTTGTTGGCGTTGCTAGCCATTTGTGTTATGTGCCATGCTAGAATCACCGCCCCGACTCATACACATACCGCAAATATTGGCGAACGCTGAGTCACAAATCTTAATGAGAAGGTCATTTGGATAGTTCTAATTGATCTTCTTAAGACGCTCTGTGTCCTTGTTGCTACTTTGCTGGTTGACCGACACTGTCGATGAACATTGCTTTTGATTAGTATTTGTGGGATGGTAGTATCCGTTAATAGTCTTCACTGTTGCCTGATGAACATTGACCATATTAGTCTTGGCAACTGGGTAGGGTAGGAAATCGAGTGAGAAATTTGGGTAGGGATTTGTTCCTAAACTCGATTTACTCGACCAGATTTGATGTCCCGAATTGAAATAACCCAAGTAAGGATTTGTTTCTATACCCAGTTCACCGGACCCGCTTGCTCGCTTCAATCCGATGGTTGGGCTTACCCCAATCATGGTTGGTGGGCTCCTATTAGTTTGGATGTGGCTTTGGATGTCACTAACACTAATATGGTCAACCTTCATAAGGTAACTACCAATCCTAATAAGGGATACTACCATCCCACAATCCAAAGGACCTTCTCATCAATATTTATGACTCTAGCCTTCTCCCATCTTTGCAGCGTGTATATGTGCGAGCCCGATCATTCTAGCATGGGACATAACACAATGGCCAGCAATGTTAACGGCGTTACTCCCTCCCAAACCATGACACGCCACCCGTTCAATCTTCAAGAACATGTAATTGCAAGGGTATCCAAGAACGGCCCCGGTGTTAGTGGGTCATGATTGAATAGATTGGCCTTAAAAAATTAGTTGTAGGTTTAAAAACCCGGATCGATAGGCTCTGCGTCAGCTTAGCTGGACTTGACACTTTGACTTGATACAAATTTCTTTTTGTTACTATTAAAAAAAAGAAAACTAACAATAAAAATTAGTGTAGTTATTGTATACGCTTGCATTTACATCTTCTCGAAGATTGAATGGGCGGTGTGTCATGTTTTGGGAGGGAGTAACGCCGTTGATGTTGCTAGCCATTTGTGTTATGTGCCGTGCTGGAATCACCGTCCCGGTGCATATACACACCGCAAATATTGGAGATGGTTGGAGTCACAAATAGTAATGAGAATGCCTTTTGAATTGTTCTAATTGATCTTTTTAAGACTCTATGTATCCTTGTTGCCTCTTTTCTCCTTGATTGGCACGGTCAATGACAATTGCTTTTGATCAATTTTTGTGGGATAGTAGTATCCATTATTAGTCTTGGCAGTTGCCTGGTGAACATTAACCATATTAGGCCTGGCGACTGCAAACGACAGGAAATCGAGCGAGAAATTTGTGTTGGGATTTGTCCCTAAACTCGATATGCTTGACCCGATTTGATGACCCACAATGAAATAACCGGAGTAAGGATTTGTTCCCATACTCGGTTCACTCGACCACCTGCCTGCTCCAATCCGATGGTTGGGCTTGCCCCAATCATCGTTTGTGGGCTCCCATTAGTTTGGATGTGGCTTTAGATGTCGCCAAGACTAATATGGTCAACCTTCATCAAGTAACTACCAAGCATAATAAGGGATACAAGCATCCCACAATCCAAAGGACCTTCTCATTAATATTTATGACTCCAGCCTTCTCACATTTTTGTGGCATGTATATGAGCCTGCGCGGTGATTCTATAATGGCACATAACACAATGGCCACCAACATGAACGACTTTAGTCCCTCCGAAACCGTGACACGCCACCTGTTCAATCTTCGAGAAGATGTAATTGCAAAGGCATCCAAGAACGGCACTGGTGTTAGTGTGTCACGATTGGATAGATTGGACTGAAAATCGCAGTTGTGGGCATAAAAACCAAGAACAATAGGGTACGCGTCAGCTTAGCTGGACTGGACACTTTGACTTGATACGATTTTATTTTTGTTAATAATAAAAAATTAAAAAAATAATAATTGGGGTAGTTATTGGACACGCTTGTAATTACATCTTCTCAAAGATTAAAAGGGTGGCGTGTCATGTTTTGGGAGAGAGTAACGCCGTTGACGTTGCTAGCTATTTGCGTTATGTGCCATGCGAGAATCACCGCACTGGCTCATATACACGCCGCAAATATTGGAGAAGACTGGAGTCACAAATATTAATCAGAAGCTCCTTTGGATTGTTCTAATTGACCTTCTTAAGACTCTGTGTGTCCTTGTTGAAGCTTTAATGCTTGACCGGCACGGTCGACGACAATTGCTTTTGATTAGTATTAGTGGGATGGTAGTATCCCATATTACTGTCGGCAGTTGCCGGATGAACATTGACCATATTAGTCTTAGCGACTGCAAACAGCACGATAACGAGCGAGAAATTTGGGTAGGGATTTGTCCCTAAACTTAATTCACTTGAACCGATTTGATGACCCGCATTGAAATAAGCCGAGTAGGGATTTGTTCCCATACCCGGTTCACTCGACCCACTTGCCTTCTCCAATCCAATGGTTGGGCTTGCCCCATTCATGGTTGGTGGGCTCCCATTAACTTGGATGTGGCTTTGGATGTGCCAAGACTAATATCGTCAACCTTCATCGGGTAACTACCAAGCCTAATAAGGGATACCACCATCCCACAATCCAAAGGATCTTCTCATTAATATTTATGACTCCAGACTTCTCACATCTTTGCGGTGTGTATATGAGCTAGCGCGGTGATTCTAGCATGGCACATAACACAATGGCCAGCAACGTTAACGATGTCACTCCCTCCTAAAACAAGACACGCCACCCATTTTATCTTCGGGAAGATGTAATTGCAAGGGTATCCAAGAAGGGCACCCATGTTACTGCATCACGATTGAATAGATTTGGCAGAATAACATAGTTGTGGGCTTAAAAACCCAGACCGACAGGGTCCGCGTCAGCTTAGCTAGATTGGACACTTCGACTCGATACGATTTTCTTTTTGTTAATATAAAAGATAAAAAAATATCATAATAAAAACTGGTGTAGTTATTGGATACGCTTGCAATTACATCATCTCGAAGATTGAATGGGTGGCGTGTCATGTTTTGGGAGGGAGTAACACCGTTAAAATTGCTAGCCATTTGCGTTATGTGCCATGCGAGAATCACCGCACCGACTCATATACACGCCGCAAATATTGGAGAAGGTTGGAGTCACAAATATTAATGAGAAGCTCCTTTGGATTGTTTTAAATTACCTTCTTAAGACTCTGTGTGTCCTTGTTGCCGCTTTAATTCTTGACAGGCACAGTCGACGACAATTGCTTCTGATCAATATTAGTGGGATGGTAGTATCCCTTATTAGTCTTGGCAGTTGCCTGATGAACATTGACCATATTATTCTTTGCGATTGCAATCGACAAGATATCGAGCGAGAAATTTGGGTAGGGATTTGTCCCTAAACTCAATTCGCTTGACCCGATTTGATGACCTGCATTGAAATAAGCCGAGTACGAATTTGTTCCCACACCCAGTTCACTCGACCCACTTGCCTACTCCAATCCGATGGTTGGGCTTGCCCCATTCATGGTTGGTGGGCTCCCATAAACTTGGTTGTGACTTCGGATGTCGCCAAGACTAATATGGTCAACCTTCATTAGGTAACTACCAAGCCTAATAAGGGATACCACCATCCCACAATCCAAAGGATCTTCTCACTAATATTTATGACTCCAGACTTCTCACATCTTTGCGGTGTGTATATGAGCCAGTGCGGTGATTCTAGCATGGCACATAACACAATGGCAAGTAATGTTGACGACGTCACTCCCTCCCAAAACATGACATGCCACCCATTTTGTCTTCCAGAAGAAGTAATTGCAAGGGTATCCAAGAACGGCACCCGTGTTAGTGCATCACGATTGAATAGAATTGCCTGAATAACATAGTTGTGGGCTTAAAAACCCAGATCGACAGGGTCCGCGTTAGCTTAGATAGACTAGACACTTCATCTCGATACGATTTTCTTTTTGTTAATATAAAAAAATTAAAAAAATATCATAGTAAAAACTGGTGTAGTTGTTGGATACGCATGCAATTACATCTTCTCGAAGATTGAACGGGTGGCGTGTCATGTTTTGGGAGGGTGTAACACCGTTGACATTGCTAGTCATTTGCATTATGTGCCATGCGAGAATCACCGCACCGACTCATATACACACTGCAAATATTGGAGAAGGTTGGATTCACAAATGTTAATGAGAAGCTCCTTTCAATTGTTCTAAATTACCTTCTTAAGACTCTGTGTTCCTTTGTTATCGCTTTAATGCTTGACCGGCACGGTGGACGACAATTGCTTTCGATCAGTATTAGTGGGATGGTAGTATCCCTTATTAGTCTTGGCAGTTGCCTGATGAACATTGACCATATTAGTCTTGGCGACTGCAAACGGCAGGATATCGAGTGAGAAATTTGGGTAGGGATTTGTCCCTGAACTCAATTTGCTGGATCCGATTTGATGACCCACATTGAAATAAGCCGAGTAGGGATTTGTTCCCATACCCGGTTCACTCGACCTGCTTGCCTGCTCCAATCCAATGGTTGGGCTTGCCCCATTCATGGTTGGTGGGCTCCCATTAACTTGGATGTGGCTTTGGATGTCGCCAAGACTAATATGGTCAACCTTCATCAAGTAACTACCAAGCCTAATAAGTGATACCACCATCCCACAATCCAATGGATCTTCTCATTAATATTTATGAGTCAAGACTTCTCACATCCTTGCGATGTGTATATGAGCCAGCGTGGTGATTCTAGCATGGCACATAACACAATGGCCAGCAACGTTAACGATGTCACTCCGTCCCAAAACATGACACGCCACCCATTCTATCTTCAGGAAGATGTAATTGCGAGGGTATGCAGGAACGGCACCCGTGTTAGTGCATCACGATTGAATAGTTTTGGCTGAATAACATAGTTGTGGGCACTTCAACTTAGCTAGATTGGACACTTCGACTCGATACGATTTTCTTTTTGTTAATATAAAAAATTAAAAAAATGTCATAATAAAAACTGGTGTAGTTATTGGATATGCTTGCAATTACATCATCTCGAAGATTGAACGGGTGGCGTGTCATATTTTGGGACGTAGTAAGGCCGTGGACGGTGCTAGCCATTTGTGGTATGTGCCATGCTAGAATCATCGTGCTGGCTCATATACACGCCAAAAATATTGGAGAAGGATGGAGTCACAAATATGAATGAGAATGTCGTTTGAATTGTTTTAATTGATCTTCTTAGAACTCTATGTGTCCGTGTTGCCGCTTTCCTGCTTGCCCAGCACGGTCGACGACAATTACTTTTGTTCAGTATTTGTGAGATGGTAGTATTCCTTATTAGCCTTGGCAATTGCTTGATGAACATTGACCATATTAGTCTTGGCCAATGCAAAAGGCAGGAAATCGAGCAAGAAATTTGGGTAGGGATTTATCCCTAAACTCGATTCGCTTGACCCGATTTGATGACCCGCATTGAAATAACCCAAGTAGAGATTTGTTCCCATACCCGATTCACCCGACCCGCTTGCCTGCTCTAATCCAATGCTTGGGCTTGGCCCAATCATGGTTGGTGGGCTCCATTAGTTTGGATGTGGCTTTGGGTATCGCCAAGACTAATATGGTCAACCATCACCAAGTAACTACCAAGCCTCATAAGGGATACTTCCATCCCACAATCGCCAGGACCTTCTCATTAAGATTTATGACTCCAGACTTCTCACATCTTTGCGACGTGTATATGAGCTAGCGCGGTGATTCTAGCTTGGCACATAACACAATGGCCAGCAATGTAAACTTTTACTCCCTCCCCAAACCATGACACGCCACCCGTTCAATACTCGAGAAGATGTAATTACAAGAGTATCCAACAGCAGCACCGGTGTTAGTGGGTCACGATTGAATAGATTGGCCTGAAAAAGGCAGTTGTGAGTTTAAAAACCCACACCGATATGGGCTGCGTCAACTTAGTTGGACTGGACACTTTGACTTGATAGGATTTTCTTTTTGTTAATTTAAAAAGAAATTAAAAAAAAAAACTCATAATAGAAATTGTTGTAGTTATTGGATACGCTTCAAATCGCATCTTCTTGAAGAATGAACGGGTGGCCTGTCATGTATTGGGAGGGAGTAATGCCATTAATGTTGCTAGCCATTTGTGTTATTTGCCATGGTAGAATCACCGCGCTAGCTCATATACACGTGCCAAATATTGGAGAAGGCTGGAGTCACAAATTTTAATGAGAAGGTCCTTTGGATTGTTCTAATTGATCTTCTTAAAACTCTATGTGTCCGTGTTACCGCTTTGCTGCTTGCCCAGCATGGTCGACGACAATTGCTTTTGATCAGTATTTGTGGAATGGTAGTATTTCTTATTAGCCTTGGCAATTGCCTGATGAACATTGACCATATTATTCTTGGCGAATGCAAAGGGCAGGAAATCGAGCGAGAAATTTGGGTAGGGATTTGTCCCTAAACTAGATTTGCTTGACCCAATTTGATGACCCGTATTGAAATAACCCGAGCAGGGATTTGTTACCATTCCCAGTTCACCCAACCCGCTTGCCTGCTCCAATCCAATGGTTGGGAGAAGGCTGGAGTGATAAATATTAATGAGCAGGTCCTTTGGATTGTGGGATGGTAGTATCCCTTATTAAGCTTGGTAGTTACCTGATGAAGATTGACCATATTAGTCTTGGCGACATCCAAAGCCACAACAAAACTAATGGGAGCCCACCAACCATGAATAGGGCAAGCCCAACCATAGGAATAGAACAAACAAGTCGGACAGGTGAACTAGTTATGATAACAAATCCGTACTTGGGTTATTTCAATGCGAGTCATCAAATCGGGTCAAGCGATTGAGTTTAGGGACAAATCCAAACACAAATTTCTCACTCGCTTTCCTGCCCTTTCTAGTCGCCAAGACTAATATCATCAATGTTCATCAAGTAACTACCAAGACTAATAAGGGATACTACCATAGCACAAATACTGATCAAAAGCAATTGTCATCGACCGTGCCAGTCAAGCAACAAGGTAGCAACAAGGACACATAGATTCTTAAGAAGATCAATTAGAATAATCCAAAGGACCTTCTCATTAACATTTGTGACTCCAGCCTTCTCCAATATTTGCGTAGTGTATATGAGCCAGCACGGTGATTCTAGCATGGCACATAACACAAATGGCAAGCAACGTCAACGGCGTTACTCCCACCCAAAACATGACACGACACCCGTTCAATTTTCGTGAAGATGTAATTGCAAGCATATCCAATAACTACACCAGTTTTTATTATTAGTTTTTTGTTAAATTTTTTATTATTAACAAAAAGAAAATCGTATTCAGATCGAGAGTCCATCTAGCTAAGCTGACGTTGACACCCTATCGGTCCAAGTTTCTAAGCCCACAACTACTTTTTTCAACCCAATCTATTCAATTGTGACCCACTAACACTGGTATCTTTCATGGATACGCTTGCAATTACATATACTCGAAGATTGAACTGGCGAAGTGTCATGTTTTAGGAGGAAGTAATGTCATTGGCGTTGTTGCCATTGTGATATGTGCCATAATAGAATCACTACGCTAGCTCATATAAACGCCACAAAGATGGGAGAAGGCTGGAGTCGTAAATATTAATGAGAAGGTTCTTTGCATTGTGGGATGGTAGTATCCCTTATTAGGCTTGGTAGTTACCTGATGAAGATTGACCATATTAGTCTTGGCGACATCCAAAGCCACAACAAAACTAATGGGAGCTCACCAACCATGAATAGGGCAAGCCCAACCGTAGGAATAGATCAGACAAGTGGGACGGGTGAACTGGTTATGATAACAAATCCGTACTCGGGTTATTTCAATGCGGGTCATCAAACTGGGTTAAGCGAAATGAGTTTAGGGACAAATCCCAACCCAAATTTCTCGCTCGCCTTATTGCCCTTTCTAGTCGCCAAGACTAATATCGTCAATGTTCATCAGGTAACTACCAAGACTAATAAGGGATACTACCATAGCACAAATACCGATCAAAAGCAATTGTCGTTGACCGTGCCGGTCAAGCAGCATGGCAGTAACAAGGACACATAGATTCTTAAGAAGATCAATTAGAACAATCCAAAGGACCTTCTCATTAACATTTGTGACTCCAGCCTTCTCCAATATTTGCGTTGCGTATATGAGCCAACGCGGTGATTCTAGTATGGTACATAACACAAATGGCTAGCAACGTCAACGGCGTTACTCCCTCCCAAAACATGAAATGTATCCAATAACTACACCAGTTTTTATTATCAGTTTTTTTTTTAATTTTTTTGTAGAATTAACAAAAAGAAAATCGTATCGAGTCAGAGTGTCCAGTCCAGCTAAGCTAACGCAGACCCTATCGGTCCAGGCTTTTAAGCCCACTACTATTTTTTCAGCCAAATCTATTCAATCGTGACCCACTAACACTGTTGTCATTCTTGGATACGCTTGCAGTTACATCTTGTCGAAGATTGAATGGGTGGCGTGTCATGTTTTGGGAGGAAGTAACATCGTTGACGTTGCTGGCCATTGTGTTATGTGCCATGCCAGAATCACCGCGCTAGCTCATATACACACCATAAAGATGGGAGATGGCTGGAGTCATAAATATTAATGAGAAGGTCCTTTGGATTGTTGGATGATAGTATTCCTTATTAGGCTTGGTAGTACCGGATGAAGATTGACCATATTAGTCTTGGCGACATCCAAAGCAACAACCAAACTCATGGGAGCCCACCAACCATGAATGGGGCAAGCCCAACCATCGGATTAGAGCGGACAAGCGGGACGAGTGAAGCGGGTATGATAAAAAATCCGTACTCAGGTTATTTTTATGCAGCTCTTCAAATTGGGTCAAGCGAATCGAGTTTAGGTAGAAATCCCTACCCAAACTTCTTGCTCGTTTTCCTGCCCTTTCTTGTCGCCAAGACTAATATCGTCAATGTTCATCAAGCAACTACCAAGACTAATAAGGGATACTACCATAGCACAAATACTAATCAAAAGCAATTGCTGTCGACCGTGTCGGTCAAGTAGCAAGGCGGCAACAAGGACTCATAGAGTCTTAAGAAGATCAAGTAGAACAATCGAAAGGATCTTCTCATTAATATTTGTAACTCCATCCTTGTCCGATATTTGCAGTGTGTATATGAGCCAGCACGGTGATTCTAGCATGGCATGTAACACAAATGGCTAGCAACGTTAACGGTGTTACTCCTTCCCAAAAAATGACACACCACCCTTCCAATCTTCGAGAAGATGTAATTGCAAGCGTATCCAATAACTACGCCGGTTTTTATTATCAATTTTATTTTTATATTTTAGAATTAATTAAAAAAATCATATCGAGTCAGAGTGTCCAGTCCAGGTTAGCTGGCACAAACCCTATCGATCCAGGTTTTTAAGCCCACAACTCCTTTTTTTAGCCCGATCTATTCAATCATGACCCACTAACATTGGTGTCGTTCTTGGATACACTAGCAATTACATCTTCTCGAAGATTGAACGGGTGGTGTGTCATGCTTGGGGAAGAAGTAACGTCATTGACGTTGCTGGCCATGGTGTTATGTGCCATGCCAGAATCACCATGCTGGCTCATATACACTCCACAAAGATGGGAGAAGGCTAGAGTCATAAATATTAATGAGAATGTCCTTTGGATTGTGGGAGGGTAATATCCCTTATTAGGCTTGGCAGTTACCTGATGAAGATTAACCATATTAGTCTTGATGACATCCAACGCCACAACCAAACTAATGGGAGCCCACCAACCATGAATGGGGCAAGCCCAACCATCGGATTGGAGTAGACAAGCGGGACGGGTGAACCGGGTATGAGAACAAATCCTTACTCGGGTTATTTCAATGCGGGTCATCAAATCGTTTCAAGTGAATCGAGTTTAGGGACAAATCCCTACCCAAATTTCTCGCTCATTTTCCTACCATTTTTAGTCGTAAAGACTAATATCGTGAATGTTCATCAAGCAACTGCCAAGACTAATAAGGGATACTACCATCCCACAAATACTTATCAAAAGCAATTGTCGACGACCCTGCTGTTCAAGCTGCAAAGCGGCAACATAGACACATAGAGTCTTAAGAAGGTCAATTAGAACAATCCAAAGGACCTTCTCATTAATATTTGTCACTCCAGCCTTCTCCAATAATTACATCGTGTATATGAGCCAGCGCGGTGATTCTAGCATGGCATATAACACAAATGGCTAGCAACATCAACGGCCTTACTCCCTCCCAAAACATGACACGCCACCCGTTCAATCTTCAAGAAGATGTAATTGCAAGCGTATGCAATGACTACACCATTTTTCATTAGTAGTTTTTTTTTTTAATTTTTTTGTATTAACTGAGAGAAAATCGTATTGAGTTGGAGGTGTCCAGTCTACCTAAGCTAACGTAGACCTTATCGGTCCAGGTTTTTAACCCATAACTCCTTTTTTTCAGCCCAATCTTTTCAATTGTGACCCACTAACATTGGTGTCATTCTTGGATACGCTTGCAATTACATTTCGTCAAAGATTGAACGGGTGGTGTATCATGTTTTGGGAGGAAGTAACGCCATTGACGTTTCTGGCCATTGTGTTACGTGCCATGCCAAACACGTCACAAATATTGGAGAAGGCTAGAGTCACAGATATTAATGAGAAGGTCCTTTGGATTGTTCTAATCGATCTTCTTAAGACTCTATGTGTCCTTGTTGCCACTATGCCGCTTGACCGGCACGGTCGACAACAATTGCTTGTCATCAGTATTAGTGGGATGGTAGTATCCCTTATTAGTCTTGGTGATTGGAAAGGGCAGGAAAACGAGTGAGAAATTTGGGTAGGGATTTTTCCCTAAACTCGATTCACTTGACCCGACTTGATGAGCCGCATTGAAATAACCCGAGTAGGGATTTGTTCTCATACCCGGTTCACCTGTCCCACTTGTCTGCTCCAATCCAATGGTTGGGCTTGCCCCATTCATGGTTGGTGGGCTCCCATGTGGCATCCCTAAATTTCATGACAACCCCTGGATATACCATGAACCATGGATAGGTGATGGAAGCGCCATCGGATTTTATTATGGCCATTAGACTTAGGGATTTTAATTAAACAAGGCCGAACATTGAATGGGCTATTGTTTTGGTTGGAAATATAATCGATGTCCATGTGTGATCAAGGATTGTAGTAAAGGATAATTAGACAAGTAATTTTCTGTCCTTGGCCGTGTACTTTGTAAGTTGGATTTTTATTGATTTATATTACAAAATTATATGGCCATGTGAGTAATTGAGATTATGAAATTAAGTGGGGATTAAAGTAAATTGTTAAGAGCAACTATGGGCTTAGTTAGCATTATTTTTGGGCTATTTAAAAAGTTGGATTTTTGGCCCAAGAGTGTTGGGCCCAAAGCGGGCCAAGAGGCTCGGCCCAAGAAGCCCATTGGGCTATCGACCAAAGGGGGGAGAGAGGAGCCGGATGGGCCTCCTCCATGTGTCTTCAATAAGAAGACACTTGTCTCCTTCTTAGGGACAAGTGTCCCTCCATGCAAAAATTTTGGAGACAAGTGTGCCTCCATGCAAAAGTGGAAGCATGCAAGGATTTTATTCAACAGAAAGGAAAAAGGGAAGGGGGTGGTCGGAGCTAGGTGCCGAGAGAGAGTGAGAGAGAGAGAGAGAGGTTGACGTCGAGAGAGGAAGAACGCTTGCCCCGCCATGCGTCCACCTAGCCACCACCGTGGAGCCCCCCTCACCCCGCCGTTGTCTTGCTATGTTTTCTTTGGATTAGAGGCAAGTGGAGTCCTAAAACCTACCCTTTGCATTGCTGTGTTGTGTGTGTAGAAGATGGTAAATATTGGCTGTCGTAGATGGGATGAAATTTCGGAGCTTTGAAGAGAGATTCATTGGCCTAGCATGCTGTTTCTGGAAAGACCAGTCTGACCATTCATGAGTTTGTATGCTGCATGCGACTTCTTAGTTAGAATCTTGTTTCGCTCTCTTCATGAAAGTTCTAGAGAACACCTTGAGGAACAACATAATAAAATTTTAGGCAAAACATGTGGCACCCCCAAAACGGCCCCCGATCCGTTAAGGTGGCCACAGCTACATTCTCTTGTAGCATACTACTCTGAGACCAAAGAAATTTTAACATAACTTATAATACCTGGGGGTTTTCATTTGTTTTCTTTACCGGTCCCTGCACAAATAATATAGTGGAAGCATAATTCAACTACCCTTCATCAAAATATAAAGTGATGCACACCATACCAAAACTTTCATAATTTAGGCCGAACACTTTTATTTCATAAGGGATGGACTACAATAGTTGGTACAAGAAAATGCCGAGGGCTTTTTGTGCCTGGCGATTACCCAAAAGAAAACCAAGTTCTATCCTTGGTTATCACCTGCATCCGTCCATCACCCATGTTTCGGCATCCCCAAAAATGCATCTCCTGCTACCCACAACTCTAGGTCATATCCAGTCAGGTCCATTGGCCGGTGGTGGTGGCAGCACCCTCAGAAAATGGCCATCCAAACGGATAAGAACTGATATGAACTCTTGGTGAATAGGCCCGGCAGAGAGGCCTACCTCAAAAGTCAGAAAAATCCTCACGCGCTCAAATACCAACCCGTGCACCCCAGGATGACGGTGCTCTGACCACTCCCATTGTAGGTCAATCAGGAGTCCATAAAACATACCAAGAGTTGCAGGCAATAACGGCATTTTACTTTTAGTCTGAAATGTTAGTCCCCAAGAGGGATGAGTACAACCACTTAGCAATAAAAGATCCATTAAACTATATTATGTAGAAACTCTAACTATCTAGATGCATGCAAAACACACATGTCATTTATATATATATGCATGCCATCAAGGGTTTATTTACTTGCACCACATTCATAAAAACAATTCAATGCCATAACGAACGCATTTTCAGTACCGGATGAAGCAAACTCAATTTCATAGACAAATTCTCATATCATGCCACATGCACACACATGCACTCCTTTAATATACCAGATTTTAGTATTCAAAGAAAGGTTTCATTCCCCGGGGACCAGTGTTTGTATCCCTTCGGGCTTTCGCACCCAACTTGGCATTGCGAGACCCTCCGGCACAAACCTCTGGGCATCCGGAGAGTGTTTCGTCACACCCCTAGGCGTCTCGCACCCCACCTGGCATCACGAGGTATATCCAGCGCTCGCCATGAAAATGGTTGCCCCTTCCCTCTGGATTTACGTACAATCCCTATAACCGGGCATCCCGAAACTCCCGAGGACCCTTCGGCACAAACCTCCGGGCATCCAATGGCATCGACTCACTCGACCCTTGGGCATCCCGACACTCCCGGGGCATCGTCGGCTCACACCTCTGACCGTAACATCCACATCATAATATACATCTCATTACAAAAATACATTTTCATGTAATGACGTCAAGGATTCCATGGATCTATAAGACTTTATCAAATTTTCCAATGTCATGAGATATGATGAATGTCACTGCATTTATCAAGTCAATAAATGTACACAAAACCAAAGTAATTCCTCAATCTCATTGTCCCGCTCTACTTCGATTACCCACAATTTAACATTCTACTTTCAGGAATCAATTGTTTCCAAGTATATTGCACCATATTGGACAATAATAGCATCACATTATATAGATTCATGGACTTTCACTTGCCTCATTGTCCTATAGTTCCACGGCGTGTGGTGAGACGGTGAGCAGTGTGTGGCTCAATGACGGCGGCAACGCGCACGCACGGTAGGGACTAATTTCCTTCCTTGCCTTGCCGACTCACTCTCTCACTGCTCACTCGTAACCTTTCTCGTTCACTCTCTTGATTACTCCCGGTTTCTCTCACTCTCTCAATTACCCACTTTCACGAGCACAAGATCACTGGTTTTGCTAAAACCAGTCAACATAAGAGAGGCATGTTTTGGTGGTTGCAAGGGGAACGGATAGCTGGAATGGACGTGTCTTCAGCGTGCCTCCTCATGCATTTCACTGGCTATCCATACACCAACAACGTGGCATCATCCAGCCAAGCTTCAGTCAACATCTCTTCCGATTAGTTCACTTAAATGTCGACTATTAAGGGGTCTTCGGGTTGTTTTGGGCTAGTAGATTAGTGGATGTGCAGTCCTTCAATAACAAGGCCCAATTAAAAAAATAAAATTGATCCTTAAACTTGCACAAATATGGAGCATTCTCGGTCGCATGGTCTTGGTGGTTCAATAATTTATCAAGTGTACTTATTCATGACTCAAATTCTTACATAGAAGAAGAACGAGATTGCACGGTGTTTCAATTTCTTTTCTTTTCTCATGTGCACTCAAGTGGTATAATTGTGTCGAGTCATCAAAAGGAATATATATCGATAGTCTATTCAATGATCGGACCCTTAATAAACATGAGATATCAGTCCGTCGATGGAATCAAACAATGCTCATGCAAAATACTAATGATACCATTCGGCGATACTTTTATTGATTAGTCATTGCCGTCGCACATCCCGGTTTGCGAAATTCTCGAGTGCCACAATCCTCCCCTCCTTAGAGGATTTTGTCCTCAAAATTAGGCATTACTCACGTGTTTTCAAATAGGTGAGGGTATTTCTCCTTGATCTCGTTCTCACTCTCTCATGTGGCTTCCTCCACATCGTGATGTCGCCATAATATCTTAACCAATGGAGATTTCTTGGTCCTGAGAATTTGCTTCTTTTGATCCAGTACTTGTACGGGTTCTTCAATGTACCTCACTTTCTCATCCACTTTGTTGGCTTCATGATCGAGTATATGTCCGGGATCGGACTGATACTTCCTCAGCATCGACACATGGAATACATCATGTAGGTTTTCTAGCTTATGGGGTAATGCTAGTCGATAGGCCACATCTCCTATCCTTTCAAGTATCTCAAAAGGTCCAACAAATCTAGGGCTCAGCTTGCCTTTCACTCCAAACCGTGATATTCCTTTCATAGGGGATACTTTAAGAAATACATGATCTCCCACATTAAATTCCAGAGGTCTTTTACGCTTATCTATGTAGTCCTTTTGTCCACTCTGGGCAGTTTTAAGTCTTTTCCTGATAATTTCAACAGCCTCAGTAGTTACTTGTACCAACTCAGATCCTGTCAATTTCCTTTCATCTACTTTACTCCAATAGACAGGGGTCCTACATCTTCTCCCATATAATGCTTCATAGGGAGCCATGTCTATACTTTTCTGAAAGCTATTATTGTAGGCAAATTCTACTAGATGCAACTCTTCATCCCAGTTTCCTCTAAAATCAATGACACAAGCTCTCAACATGTCCTCTAGTGTCTGAATTACTCTTTCTGTTTGTCCATCCATTTGTGGATGAAAAGCAATATTGAATTGGAGTTTAGTTCCTAAGGCGATTTGAAGACTTCGCCAAAAATTTGAAGTAAATCTTGGGTCTCGATCAGATGTGATCGTTACAGGAACACCATGTAAGCGTACTACCTGATTTACATATATCTCAGCGAGTTTATCCATGGAGTATTCCATGCAAACGGCTAGAAAATGGGCAAACTTAGTCAAGCGATCTACTATCACCCAGATAGAGTCGTGACCACTTGACGTCATTGGTAGTCCTTGTACAAAGTCCATCGTCACATGTTCCCATTTCCACTCAGGTACATCCAATGGTTTTAATAATCCTACGGGTTTGCGATGTTCCGCTTTCACTTGCTAGCATGTTAAACACTGGGAAACGTGTTTAGCTAACTTCGTCTTCATGCCATTCCACCAAAATTGTTGGCATAAATTTCTGTACATATTTGTACGACCCGAATGAATACTATAATTACTCCTATGTGCTTCCGACAGGATTTCTCTCTTCACTTCTTCATTGTTGGGGACACAGAGTCATCCCTAGCATCTTACTACTCCATTCTCAGAGATTTGAAATTCTAGTCTTTTTCCTAAAGACACAATATTTCTTATTTCCACAATTTCCCAATCAGACTCTTGCAGCATCTTAACTTTCTGAATAATTTCGGGTTCAATCCTTAATGCAGTAAGCATACCGGTAAGGCGATCTACTTTCAACTGAAATTCTGAGTCTGCTACAGACTTTAACAGATTCCATTCTGTCATTCTTAGACTGGCCATATCCATAGCTGACTTACGACTAAGAGCATCCACCACCTTATTCGCCTTTCCTGGATGGTACCGTATCTCACAATCAAAATCTTTCAACAATTCCATCCACCTCCTTTGTCTCATGTTCAATTCCTTTTGTGAAAACAAATACTTTAAGCTCTTATGATCTGTATAGATTTCGAACTTTTCTCCATACAGATAATGTCTCCATATTTTCAAAGCAAAAATTATTGCTACCAATTCTAAATCATGGGTTGGGTAGTTTAATTCGTGGGGTTTCAACTACCTTGATGTGTAGGCTATGACCTTGCCATATTGCATCAGAACACAACCCAATCCCTTGTGAGACGCATCACTCTATACCGTGAATCCACCATATCCAAATGGTATAGTTAGAATTCGAGCTGTGGTTAACTTCCTTTTATGTTCCTGAAAGCTCCTTTCACATTTTCCATTCCATTCAAACTTGACGTTTTTCCTAGTTAATTTTGTCAATGGGCCTGCAAGTCGCGAGAATCCTTCAATAAATCTCCTATAGTAGCCGGCCAACCCTAAGAAACTCCGTATTTCAGTCGGCGTTGTCGGCCTCGGCCAATTTATTACCATCTCAACTTTTGTAGGGTCTACTGCAATTCCACTTCCTGATACCACATGTCCCAAAAATGTTATTTGGTCCAACCAAAATTCACACTTGCTGAATTTGGCATACAACTTATGATCTCTCAAGATTTGCAATACTATCCTCAGGTGTCGCTCATGCTCTTCAGGTCCTTTAGAATATATCAGGAAATCATCAATGAAAAAAATAACAAATTGATCCAAATATGGCTTAAATATCCTATTCATTAAATCCATGAATGCTGCTGGTGCATTCGTTAATCCAAATGGCATAACTAGGAACTCATATTGTCCATAACGAGTCCTAAATGCAGTCTTAGGAATGTCTTCTTTCCTTATCCTTAACTGATGGTATCCTGACCTTAAGTCAATTTTAGAAAAGACTGAACTTCCTTGCAGTTGGTCAAATAAGTCATCAATTCTAGGCAAGGGATACTTATTCTTTACAGTCACCTAGGTCAGCTGTCTATAGTCAATACATAAACGCATCGACCCATCGTTCTTTTTCACAAAGCGAACTGGTGCACCCCAAGGTGAAGCACTTGGCCTAATAAATCCCTTATCAAGCAACTCTTGTACTTGCACCTTCAACTCCTTCAGTTCCGTTAAGGCCATCCTATTGGGAGCCCACCAACCATGAAGAAATCGGGATCAAATTCATATTAGAACTCTTCATAAAATTTCACAAAGTTACATGGTTACACATGAAATTGCAATCGGATTAAGCGAATCCCATAAAATCCCACTTCCATTGTAACTATCTTACTTCCACAAGTCTTACTAAAAGTCGGTCTTTCATCAATCAATCAATAGGATCAAAATGTACACAAAACCAAAGTAATTCCTCAATCTCATGGTCCCGCTCTACTTCGATTACCCACAATTTAACATTCTACTTTTAGGAATCAATTGTTTCCAAGTATATTGCACCATACTGGACAATAACAACATCACATTATATAGATTCATGGACTTTCACTTGCCTCAATGTCCTATGGTTCCACGGCGTGTGGTGAGACAGTGAGGAGCGTGTGGCTCAACGACGGCGGCAACGCGCACGCATGGTAGGGACTAATTTCCTTCCATCCCTTGCCGACTCACTCTCTCACTGCTCACTTGCAACCTTTCTCGTTCACTCTCTTGATTACTCCTGGTTTCGCTCACTCTCTCAATTACCCACTTTCACGAGCACAAGATCATTGGTTTTGCTAAAACCAGTCAACATAAGAGAGGCATGTTTCGGTGCTTGCAAGGGGAACGGACAATTGGAATGGACGTGTCTTCACCATGCCTCCCCGTGCATTTTGCTGGCTATCCATATGCCAGCAACGTGGCCTCATCCAGCCAAGCTTCGTCAACATCTCTTCCGATCGCTTGACTTAAATGTCGACTATTAAGGGGTCTTCAGGTTGTTTTGGGCTAGTAGATTAGTGGACATGCGATCCTTCAATAACAAGGCCCAATTATAAAAAAAAAAAAATGATCCTTAAACTTGTGCATATATGGAGTATTCTCGGTCCCATGGTCTTGGTGGTTCATAATTTATCAAGTGACTTATTCATGATTCAGATTCTTTTATAAAAGAAGAACGAGATTGCACGGTGTTTCAATTTCTTTTCTTATCTCATGTGCACTCAAGTGGTATAATTGTGTCGAGTCAATCAAAAGGAATATATATCGATAGTCTATTCAACGATCGGACCCTTAATAAACAAGAGATATCGATCCGTCGATGGAATCAAACAATGCTCATGCAAAATACTAATGATACCATTCGGTGATACTTTTATTGATTAGTCACTGCCGTCGCACATCACGGCTTGTGAAATTCTTGGGTGCCACAAAACGAACAAGTATTGGTTAGTGAAATGATTTTTCTTTGGAGAAGTTAGATCTGGAATTCGTTGTGCTGACTTTTAGAGATTTCGTGGTCTGTAAAGTAACCTTCTTGTGAAAATCTCACTTTTATTTCTGAATGAAAGTTGTAGTGTACTTCTTGAGGTAGAACATATCAAAATTTTAGAGGAAATGAACAGAAATAGGTCAGCGAAATCGTTGTTCTTTGAAGAAACTGGATCTGGGAAAAAACGCTATCTCAACCTAGTATGATTTCATGATTTTTATAAAATCATACAGTTAAAATTTGATCATATGTCCTTAATGAAAGTTGTAAGTAATATTCTGAGGAATACGATATTCAAAATTTAGAAGAAATGAACATATGTAGGTCGGTAAAATGATTTTCTTTTGAATGAGAATAATCTGGGAAAAGATGACACGGAGAATAGGGGGAATTAATCATCTATATCTATTAATATAGAACAATTTGGGTTTCAATTTCTTCATGAGATATTTACCTCTAGGACTTGTCTATAACATGTCAAAATTTTTGAATTTATTAATACCATTTACTAATTTTTCTAGAGTTTTAATTAGAGGAATTCATTCTAATTTATCTGAAACATTGATGTGTTTTGAAAAATAAATGAATTTATCCATGTGATGTAATACTTTGAGTGGTTGATTTTGCTGCATATGTGATGTCATATGACATGTTATATGGCATGAAAGGTTGGTTGAGACCCTTGATATTATTGCATCAAATGCCATGTTGAAATTGAGATACATGTGTGAATATAAATTGAAATAATAACAAGACTATCGGAGGTGTGAGCCAACGATGCCTCGGGAGTTTCAAGATGGCCTGAGTGTGGGTGCCAGATGCTCAGAGTGTGTGTGTCGGATGTCCTCAGGAGTTTCGAGATGCCCGGTAGTATATGGTACGTAATGTCCAGGGGAAATGCCTGGTGGTATGGTGGTTCATAATTCCGGAAGCCCTGGAGGTGTGTGCCGGGGAGATTCCTCGTGATGCTAGTTGGAATACGAGATGCTCGGAGGTGTGTGCCAGAGGCTCGTCACGATGCCAGGTTAGATGTGAGCGATAAATTGTGGGATGCAAACATTGGTCCCTGGATGAAAAATAATGAGATATTTGTGAAAGATAAGAAATTAAATTGAATCATGTGCATGGGTGTATGCATATGTCATGATGCATGATTTGCTTATGAAAGTAAATTGATGCCATTTAATATTGAAAATGTGATCATGAAGGCGTGAATGGATCTCAAGGTGATGTATGCTTGATAGCATGGATCATACGAATCATGGTGATACATGCATGATGGCATGGTGAGATATGCATGACTGCATGGTGGTATATGCACGATGGCATGGTGAGATATGCATGATTGCATGGTGGTATATGCACGATGGCATGGCAAGATATGCATGACGGCATGGTAATATATGCACAACTGCATGGTGATGTATGCTTGACAGCATGGATGACACGAATCATGGTGATACATGCACGATGGCATGGTGAGATATGCATGACTGCATTGTGGTATATGCATAATGGCATGGCAAGATATGCATGACTGCATGGTAATATATGCATGACTGCATGGTGATGAATGCTTGATAGCATGAATGATATGTGCTTTACTCATGATACCTTAATTGTCTTGCTTGTTGCATTGTGTAGTTTGGTGGATCTTTACAGCTGAGTGGTTGTACTAACCCCGTTTGGGGACTAACATTTCAGACTAGATAAGATACCTCTGCTGACATTGCCACCGGTAGATGGATAAGTGGTTGCATATGACCGCAAGGAGGAGGATAGCAAATGAAGGAATTTTTGGACTCCGACACTAAACAATGGACTTTGAGTAAATGACTGTTGGAGGAGATTTCGGTCATCTTTTGAAGCATAGCCAGGTATAGAAGACTACGGCATTTTGATGTACTGATGAATGATGTCCATCTGGTTTAAGTAAATAAAAGTGTTTGGCTTTTACCTATAAATGTTTAGCTGGTGTGCATTGTTTTCTAAATATAGGGAAGGGAGTTGATGGATGTACTTCCGCCATATAAATTACGCAGGGAATGATCTAAAAGATGCCAACACTCAGGATTGATAGACCTTCAGGTCAAGCAAGAGAATGGTAATCGAACTGTGGTGACCCTAACGGTTCGGGGGCCGTCGAGGGGTGCCACATCCCATTAGTTTGGTTGTGGCTTTAGATGTTGCCAAGACTAATATGCTCAACCTTCATCAGGTAACTGCCAAGCCTAACAAGGTATACTACCATCCCACAATCCAAAGGACCTTATCATTAATATTTATGACTCTAGCCTTCTCCCATCTTTGTGGTGTGTATATGAGCCAGCGTGGTGATTCTGGCATGGCACATAACACAATGGCCAGTAACGTAAACGACATTACTTCCTCCCAGAACATGACACGACACCCATACAATCTTCAAGAAGATGTAATTGCAAGCGTATCCATGAACGACACCAGTGTTAGTGGGTCATGATTGAATAGATCGGGCTGAAAATAATAGTTGTGAGCTTAAAAACCCAGACCGATAGGGTCTGCGTCAGCTTAGCTAGATTGGACACTCTAACTTGATACAATTTTCCATTTGTTAATACTAAAAAATTTAAAAAAAAATTGATAATAAAAACTGGTGTAGTTATTGGATACGCTTGCAATTACAACTTCTCGAAGATTGAATGGGTGGCGTGTCATGTTTTGGGAGGGAGTAACGCCATTGATGTTGCTAGACATTTGTATTACGTGCCATGCTAGAATCACCGTGCTAGCTCATATACACACTGCAAATATCGGACAAGGCTGGAGTTACAAATATTAATGAGACGATCCTTTCGATTGTTCTAATTGACCTTCTTAGGACTCTAAGTGTCCTTGTTGTCGCTTTGCTGCTTGACTGGCACAATCGCCGACAATTGCTTTTGATTAGTATTTGTGCGATGGTAGTATCCCTTATTAGTCTTGGCAGTTGCCCGATGACCATTGACGATATTAGTCTTGGCGGTTGGAAAGGGCAGGAAAACGAGCGAGAAATTTAGGTAAGGATTTGTCCCTAAAGTTGATTCGCTTGACCTGATTTGATGACCCACTTTGAAATAACCCGAGTAGGGATTTGGTCTCATACCCGGTTCACCTGTCCCACTTGTCTGCTCCAATTCGATTGTTGGGCTTGCCCCATTCATGGTTGGTGGCCTCTCACTAGTTTGCATATGGTTTTGGATGTTGCCAAGACTAATATGGTCAATCTTCATGAGGTAACTCGCCAAGCCTAATAAGGGATACTACCATCCCACAATCCAAAGGACTTTCTCATTAATATTTATGACTACAGCTTTCTCTCATCTTTGTGGCATGCATATGAGCGAGCGCGGTGATTCTAGCATGGCACATAACACAATGGCCAAGAACATGAACAATGTTACTACCTCCCAAAAAATAAGATGCCACCCATTTAATGTTCGAGAAGATGTAATTCCAAGCGTATCCAAGAATGACACCAGTGTTAGTGGGCCACATTGCAGCTTGACCGGCACAGTCGATGACAATTGCTTATGATAAGTATTTTTGGGATGGTAGTATCCTTTATTAGTCTTAGCAATTGCTTGATGACCACTGACCACATTAGTCTTGGCGACTCGAAAGGGCAGGAAAACGAGCGAGAAATTTGGATAGGGATTTGTCCGTAAACTCGATTCGCTTGACCGGATTTGATGACATGCATTGAAATAACTCAACTGGGATTTGTTCTCATACTCGGTTCACCCGTCCCGCTTGTCTGCTCCAATCCGATGGTTGGGCTTGCCCCATTCATGGTTGGTGGGCTCTCATTAGTTTGGATGTGGCTTTCGATGTCGCCAAGACTAATATGGTCAAGCTTCATCAAGTAACTGCCAATCCTAATAAGAGATACTACCATCCCACAATCCAAAGGACCTTCTCATTAAGATTTATGATTCTAGCTTTCTCCCATATTTGTGGCGTGTATTTGAGCCAGCGCGGTGATTTTGGCATGGCGCATAAGACAATGGTCATTAACGTCAAGGACATTACTCCCTACCATAACATGACACGCCACCCATTCAATGTTCAAGAAGATGTAATTGCAAGGGTACCCAAGAATGCCATCAGTGTTGGTGGGTCACGATTGAACAGATTGGGCCGAAAAAAGTAGTCGTGACCTTAAAAACACGAACCGATAGGGTCTACAACAGCTTAGCTGGACTGGAAACTCTGACTCAATGCGATTTTCTTTTTGTTAATAATTAAAAAAAAACAGATAATAAAAACTGGTGTCGTTATTGGATACGCTTGCAATTACATCTTCTCGAAGATTGAAAGGGTGGCGTGTCATATTTTGGGAGGGAGTAACGTCGTTGACGTTGATAGCCATTTGTGTTATGTGCCATGCTAGAATCACCGTGCTGGCTCATATACACACCGCAAATATTGGAGAAGGTTGGAGTCACAAATATTAATGAGAAGGTCCTTTTGATTGTGCTAATTGACCTTCTTAAGACTCTATGTGTCCTTATTTCACTTTGCTGCTTGACCACCATGGTCGACGTCAATTGCTTTTGGCCAGTATTTGTGGTATAGTAGTATCCCTTGGTAGTCTTGGCAGTTGCTTGATGAACGTTGACCATATTAGTCTTTGCGACTAGAAAGGGCAGTAAAACGAGGAGGTATTTGGGTAGGGGTTTGTCCCTAAACTCAATTCGCTTGACCCGATTTGATGACCCGCATTGAAATAACTCGAGTAGGGATTTATCCTCATACCCGGTTCACCCGTCCCACTTGTCTGCTCCAATCCGATGGTTGGGCTTGCCCCATTCATGGTTGGTGGGCTCCCATTAGTTTGGTTGTGGCTTTTGATGTCGTCAAGACTAATATGGTCAATCTACATCAGGTAACAGCCTAGGCTAATAAGAGATACTATCATCGCACAATCCGAAGGACCTTCTCATTAATTTTTACGATTCGAGCTTTCTCCCATATTTGTGGCGCGTATATGAGCTAGCACGGTGATTCCGGCACTGCACATAACACAATGGTTAGCAACGTCAACGACGTTACTCCCTCCCAAAACATGACACGCCACCCGTTCAATGTTCGAGAAGATGTAATTGCAAGGGTATCCAAGAATGCCATCGGTGTTGGTGGGTCACGATTGAACAGATTGAGCCAAAAAAAGAATTGGTAACCTTAAAAACATGAAATGATAGGGTCTACAACAACTTAGCTAGACTGAAACTCGACTCAATGCGATTTTCTTTTTGTTAATAATTAAAAAAACTGATAATAAAAACTGGTGTCGTTATTGGATACGCTTTGCAATTACATTTTCTCGAAGATTGAATGGGTGGCGTGTCATATTCTGAGAGGGAGTAACGTCGTTGACATTGATAGCCATTTGTGTTATGTGCCATGCTAGAATCACCGCACTAGCTCATATACACGCCGCAAATATTGGAGAAGGTTGGAGTCACAAATATTAATGAGAAGGTCCTTTCGATTGTGCTAATTGACCTTCTTAAGACTCTATGTGTCCTTATTTCGCTTTGCTGCTTGACCGGCATGGTCGACGACAATTGCTTTTGGCTAGTATTTGTGGTATGGTAGTATCCCTTGGTAGTCTTGGCAATTGCTTGATGAACGTTGACCATATTAGTCTTTGCGACTAGAAAGGGCAGTAAAACGAGGGAGGTATTTGGGTAGGGGTTTGTCCCTAAACTCAATTCGCTTGACCCGATTTGATGACCTGCATTGAAATAACTCGAGTAGGGATTTATCCTCATACCCGGTTCACCCGTCCCACTTGTCTGCTCCAATCCGATGGTTGGGCTTGCCCCATTCATGGTTGGTGGGCTCCCATTAGTTTGGATGTGGCTTTGGATGTCGCCAAGACTAATATGATCAATCTTCATCATGTAACTACCAAGCCTAATAAGGAATACTACCACCCCACACTCCAAAGGACCTTCTCATTAATATTTACGATTCCAGCTTTCTCCCATATTTGTGTCGCGTATATGAGCCAGCGCGGTGATTCTAGTGTGGCACATAACCCAATGATCCCCAACGTCAACGACGTTACTCCCTCCCAAAATATGACACAGCACCCTTTCAGTGTTCGAGAAGTTGTAATTGCAAGCGCATCCAAGAACGCCATCAGTGTTAGTGGGTCACGCCACAAGCACATCCATAAGTTGGGTTGAAAAAAGCAGTGGTGGGCTTAAAAGCCCGGACTGATAGGGTCTGCGTCAGCTTAGCTGGACTGGACACTCTTACTCTATATGATTTTATTTTTGTTAATAATTAAAAGTTTAAGAAAAATGATGATAAAAACTGGTAGAGTTATTGAATACGCTTGCAATTACGTCTTCTCAAAGATTGAACGGGTGGCATGTCATGTCTTGTGAGGGAGTGACGCCGTTGACATTGCTAGCCATTTGTGTTATGTACCATGCTAGAATCACCGTGCTGGCTCATATGAATGACATAAATATTGGAGAAAGCTGGAGTCACAAATATTAATGAGAAGGTCCTCTAGATTGTGCTAATTGTCCTTCTTAGGACTCTGTGTCCTTGTTGGCGCTTTGCTACTTGACCAGCACGGGTGACGACAATTGCTTTTGATCAGTATTTATGGCATGGTAGTATCCCTCATTAGGCTTGGCAGTTGCTTGATGAACATTGACCATATTAGTCTTCGCGACTAGAAAGGGCGGTAAAACGAGGAAGATATTTGGGTAGGGGTTTGTGCCTAAACTCAATTTTCTTGACCCGATTTGATGTCCCGCATTGAAATAACCCAAGTAGGGATTTGTTCTCATATGCAGTTCACCCGTCCCGTTTGTCTGCTCCAATCCGATGGTTGGGCTTGCCCCATTCATGGTTGGTGGGCTCCCATTAGTTTGGTTGTGTTTTTCGATGTTGCCAAGACTAATATGGTCAATCTTCTTTAGGTAACTGCCGAGCCTAATAAGGGATACTACAATCCCACAATCCAAAGGACCTTCGGTGTGTGTATGAGCCAGCGTGGTAATTTTTGCATGGCACAAAACACAATAGCCAGCTACGTCAACGACATTACTCCCTCCCAAAACACGAGATGCTATGCGTTCAATGTTCAAGAAGATGTAATTGCAAGCATATCCAAGAACAACACCAGTGTTAGTGGGTCACGATTGAATAGATTGGGCTGAAAAAGTAGTTGTTGGCTTAAAAACCTTGACCAATAGGGTCTACGTCAGCTTAGCTAGACTATACACTCTGACTCGATACGATTTTCTTTTTGTTAATAATAAATACTTTAAAACTGGTAGAGTTATTGGATACGCTTGCAATTACATTTACTCGAAGATTTAACGGGTGGTGTGTCATGTTTTGTGAGGGAGTGATGCCGTTGACATTGCTAGCCATTTGTGTTATGTGCCATGCTAGAATCACCGTGCTGGCTCATATTTACGCTACAAATATTGGAGAAGGCTGGAGTCACAAATATTAATGAGAAGGTCCTTTGGATTGTGCTTGAAGGCTTTATTTAATTAAAGGGCTTAAGGCCCTATTCGCCCAAGTTGGGCCCAGAAAGCCCGGCCCACGGCAATAAGGCCCGTGGAAAGAATGGGGTATAAAAAGGAGAGAGAGAGAGAGAGAGAAGACGTCTATTGGAATCAGAATTACGAACGTCTTTTCTCTCCCACGCGTTTTCTCTCTCAAAAAGGAACAGTAGGCATACGGCTTCTAATTCTTCCCTTCAAGGCTTCATCGGATCGAATTCGACCGTTTCTCTTCCTCAATCGACAATCGGTGTTTAATCTGTGGCTAAAAGGTACGCTCGAATCTGTGGTGTGCTTTAGGATCGGTGATGCGTGTTGTTTTCCCGGGCTTCGTCTTCCGCTTGATTTAGGGGTTCGATTCGGTGTCGAATCCAGTTTTCGGGGATCCGTTTTTCCCAACATTGGTATCAGAGCCCTGTTTCACGTTTTTCTCGATCAATTCTGATGTTTTTGATTGATTTTTTCGCGAAATCCCTTCGGCCGTACGAAACCAGGCCAAAATCCCGACACCCGAGCGCTTTTCGGCCTTTTTTCCGAGTTTTCGTAATTCAAAATAAAATTGTGATTGCATAGGAAGAAGCGCGATGTCGAGAGGAGTCCGGCGATGTGTCGACCGCCGCCGGGAGCCGCCGCATGCGCCCACACGCGCGGCCGGAAGGTGCTACGCGTGGGTGCGACGCGCCCGAAGCATTGGCATTGGCTAGCGCGTGCGGCGAACGCGCCAGTCGGCGAACCAGCGCGTGCGCGACACCGGCGGGCGAACCAACACGCGCCGGTCCGCGGACCGACTCGTGACGTCACGTGATGACGTCGCCGTGACGTCATCCAACGGTCGGTAACCGTTCGGATGACATCACCGATGACGTCATCACCGATGTCGTTTGCCGGACGGTCACTGGCCGGCGACCGACGCACCGGAGACCAAGACACGTGGCAGGCACGTGCGGATGACGTCTGCGTGATGTCATCCTCGCACACACGCGGCACGTGCGTCGGTCCCCGCGAGCGGCCCGACCGGCCCGACCGGCCCGACCGGTCCGTCCGGTTCGACGACCGACGACCGACGACCGTTGACCTTCTGACCGTTGACCGTTGACCGACGACTGTTGACCGTTGATCGACGACCGTTGACCGTTGACCAAAAAAAAAAAGAGGAAAAGAATGTGTTTCTTTTTCAATTAAGTCTATGTGGATTATAATGTGATCCCTTATTTATTCTGCATTTGTTGCAGGAACTATGCCTCCCCTAAGGTTGCGCACACCTATTCGCGCAGTTACCGATGACAAAAGGATAGGCTGTCTGAGTTGATAGCTGAGCTGACTGATCATCGATGGGAAAGGGGTGACTTAATTGATCATGTCCTTGAAGTCAACAGGAAAATTCAACAGGTCATATGGAATGGTCGTCCTATGTCACAGTCAAAGATGGTGCGATTTTTCATAACCACTCTTCCACCTGAATGGCAAGATGTGTTGAATCGCATATGAGATGTCAACGGAGCCGCTTCCTATAAGAAAATTGTGATGGATTTTGTAAACGAATATTACTGTATTGTTTCAAGGGATAATATCAAGAAATTGAACAAAAGAGGATCTTTCCCGTTAAAGTGTGCTGACTTTGTGTTAGTTGTATTGGCTATTATATGTTAAGTGTGCTTTGTGGACATATTATGTATTGATTACTACCTAATTGTGTTGAATGAAAGCATTACTATTTTTTAATTGTATGTCAATTATCTGCTGCTTTCGTCATAATTGTCTGGTTACCGTGGGTAATTAGTCAGGGTAGTTTTAGAAGTTTTTGTAGCTTCATAGAATTAATTATGCATATGACAATCATATTAATGATCGTTTTAAGTTAGGATTTTTGGAGGATGATTGGAAACGAAGTGACCTTTTGATTCTAAAGCCGTACTTGAAATTATTCATTAATATGATGGGTCTATGTAAATAGGGATGCATAAATGATAGGCATTAATAATTCGTGCATATTTGTCTGATTTGTTCAGATCAATGGCTTCTGCCACAAAGAGCATAGTTGCCGAGCTGAACAAAGGTGAAAAGCTCAATGGAGACAACTATGAGATTTGGCAAATGAAAATCCAGTATGTGCTGGAAGAGCAAGAAGCACTTGAGGCTCTTGTCATGACCATGGAAGAACCTGAAGAGGGAACCACTGCACAGCACAAAAGAAACAAAGATGTTTTTTCTGCGTGGAAAAGAATGAACTCTCTAGCTCGCATCACGTTGTTGAGCAGCATGGAAAATGACGTCATGCGAGAGTTTCGGCGTTTTGATAATGCCAAGGAATTGTGGGAGGCATTGGTAGCTAGATATGGTCATACTTCGGTGACTAGATCGAGGCAGCTCACTATCGTGTTTGACTCTTATAAGAAGCCTCATGGTCGACTATGAAACAACATCTTAGAAAGATGTCAAACATGATAAATGAGCTGAAAGATGCTGGCCATGTCCTCACAGATGAGCAGCAAGTGCAAGCAGTGATTCGTTCCTTGCCTCAGAGTTGGGAGCATATGAAGGTGCACCTAACTCATAATGAAAACATCAAAACCTTTGAGGATGCAATGCATCATCTTGAGCTGGAAGAGGACCGCCTGTTGGCGGCTAAGCCAGATCCTAAACTCTATTATGCTGGTTCTAGCTCAAATGGAGCTTCGAGCTCCAAGCGCAAGCGCCCTAACTGGTTTGATAAAGGGAAAGGCAAGGAAGAAGCAGGTCCTTCAGGGAAGAAACCCAAATTCAACCAACATGGTAGAGGGAAACGTCCTCACATGAAAAAGCTTGCAAGGGTGAAATGCTACAACTGTGACAAGAAGGGTCACTATGCTCGCGACTGTCGTGAGCCAAAGAAGGTATGCACCCCTTGCACTTTTCAGAACTTTGCTTATGTGTCAAGTTCTATGTTCTTAACTGAGTCTAATCCTCTGTGGACTGTGGATTCAGGAGCGACAGACCATGTAGCGAAGGATAGAAGATCCCTCGTGGAATTCCGACGAGTACCAACTGGAACTAAGTGGATCTATGTGGGAAACAACTCCAGAGCTGAAGTGAAAGGAATTGGCACATGCCAACTGAATATGCGTGGTGGACGCACTTTGTTCCTTCATGATATGTTGTATGCTCCGGAGATTCGTCGGAATTTAGTGTCTCGTATTAATGTTGGTTAAATTAGGTTTCAATATGAACTTCTGTAGTAGAGGTGTGAATTTGTTTTTGGAGACAAATTACTATGGTTGTGACTATTTTCTGGATGGTTTTATTGTATTAGATATTGATTATGTTAATACTAATGTTTGTTATTCCCTTCTCACGTCTCCTAATAAATATGATAATGATGTGAATGTGTGGCATGCTAGACTTGGTCACATTGGCCAACAGCGTATGAATAGACTAGCCAAAGAGGGCTTGTTAAGCAATATTGAAAAAGTCGATTTGTCCATATGTAAGCATTGCCTAGAAGGGAAAACGACGAGGAAACCATTTGGAAAAAGGAAAAAGAGCTGAGTTTCCTCTGCATTTAATCCATTCTGATGTCTGTGGTCCAATGAATGTAAAAGGAAGGCATGGGGCTGTTTATTTCATCACTTTTATTGATGATTATACTCGATTCGGATATGTCTATTTGATTTCTCATAAATCTGAAGCGATAAGTTGTTTCAAAAGGTTTATGAACCTTGTAAAGAATCAATTAGATAAGAAAATAAAAGCATTGAGATCCGATCGAGGGAGAGAATATTTATCTGATGAGTTCAGAAAATTATGTGATGAAAAAGGAATAGAAAAACAGTTGTCTATTCCGTACACTCCTCAACAAAATGGTGTTGCGGAAAGAAGAAACAGAACCCTACTGGAAATGGTTAGGTCCATGATGGCGCATGCTAACTTGCCTATCACCTTTTGGAGTGATGCATTGTTAACTGCTGCGTATATACTTAATCGGGTGCCTTCCAAATCAGTTGCTTCCACTCCATATGAGTTATGGATAGGTAGAAAACCGGACTTGAGTTTTCTTAAGCCATGGGGTTGTGCTGCCTATACACATGAGTCCTCTCACAAGTTTGGGAAATTGGGTCCCAGAGGAAAGAAGAGTATTTTCATAAGATACTTGGAACACTCGAAAGGGTATGTGTTCATTGGTGAGCAGGAAAGTGGGAGTGTAACTGAATTTGAATCACGAGATGTTACATTCTTAGAGGATGAGTTCCCTAAGAAGGGTGAAATAGGGGAAGATCACTCCCTATTTGAGACCTTGATCAAGACAATGATATTAGTGGAGTTCATCCAAGTGGGAGCATAATGGAGAATGATGTGCAAAGTGTACAATCTCCCATACGGCGAACAAGTCGCCAAAGTATTCCCCGTCGACGTTTTGACATTGAAGGGGAAACTTTTATGGTTGCTCCACAAGATGAGGATGAGCCAAGAAATATCAATGAGGCTCTTAATTGCCCTAGTAAAGAAAAATAGATTCATGCAATGGAAGAGGAAATGGAGTCAATGAAATCAAACCAAGTCTGGGATTTGGTTGATCTTCCAAAGGGACGCAGAGCTATTGGGAACAAGTGGGTTCTCAAAATAAGGCTCGATTGAAAGGCATAAGGCTCGCCTTGTGGCGAAGGGGTATAATCAACAGGAAGGAATTGATTATGAAGATACGTTTTCTCCTGTAGTGAGATTTGCCTCGATTCGCATTATTCTAGCAATAGTAGCTAGTCTGGATCTTGAGTTACATCAAATGGATGTAAAGACTGCTTTCCTCAATAGAGAATTAGAGAAAGAAATATATATGGAACAACCTACTGGTTTCATAGTGAAAGGCCAAGAAGAAAAAGTATGTCGACTTTTGAGGTCGATATATGGTCTTAAGCAGTCATCAAGACAATGGTATATACGTTTTCATAATGCCATAGTGGCATATGATTTTACAATGATTGATGAGGATCATTGTGTATATATCAAAAGATCCAAGGATCAATTTGTGATCATATCATTATATGTTGATGATATACCGATTGCCTAAGCAATATGGAGTTGGTTAATACCGTCAAGAGATGGTTGTCTTCTAACTTTGAGATGAAGGATATGGGTGAGGCTGCATACATTCTTGGAGTTAAGATTTTGAGAGATCGTTCAAGAGATCGTTGTCTCTTTCGCAAGAAACCTATATAAATAAGGTTCTTGAACGATTTCGTATGCAAGACTCGTAAACCCATAGACACTCCTATTGCAAAAGGTGAAGGATTGAGCCATAGATCAGGTCCAGGGATCCACAAGAGAAGGAACAAATGAAACATGTTCCTTATGCTAGTGCTGTTGGGAGTTTGATGTATGATATGATGTGTACAAGACCCGACATATGCTTTGCACTTGGAATGGTGAGTAGATACCAACCAATCCAGGTCCAGCACATTAGAAAGCCGTCAAGAGAATACGAGGTATCCGAAGGGAACTGTTGATTTGAAGTTGAATTACCAAGGAAAGGATCTCGCGACTTGAAGGCTATTCGATGCCGATTGGGGAGGAGATTTAGATGAAAGAAAATCTACCTGGATTTGCTTTCTTATTGAACAATGGCGCCATATCATGGAGCAGTAAGAAGCAAACGTGCATAGCCTTGTCCACGATGGAAGCTAAGTTCGTGGCATTATCAACAGCGGTACAAGAAGGAGTTTGGCTTAAGAGATTTTTGGATCATTTAGGTGTTATTGAGAAAGTTGCAAATCCATTGTTGGTTAATTGTGATAGCCAAGCAGCTATAGCGTACACCAAAGATCCAAAGTATCATGGCAAGACCAAACATATAGATACCAAGTATAACTTTGTAAAAGATATGGTTGCACGAAAGGATGTGAACTTGCAGTACATATCTACGCATAGAATGGTAGTAGATCCTATGACAAAGCCAATACCTAGAGATGTGTTTTGTGGTCATGTAAAATCTTTAGGATTGCGTAGAGTCTGATGTACTGAATTGTAATTTCCCTGAGTTGTTCACATTTATGAAATTTTGTTTTTCATTGATTAATGCCTATGAACCTTAGTATAATCTTTATGCATCTTAATGCTCAGTGCATTATTTTAAGTTGAGAAGTATGTCGGACAGATATAAGATTAGCCCACTCACACGGGTAATCGCCTCTATTTACTGTGTGATAAATAGAGATGAGACTGTTTTTAAGCTTATTATCTAGGTGATAATCGAGAGCGCAAGCTTTAAATACGTATGTCGCCTTAACTGAGTGTTAAGATGAGGACATAATACAAAAGATGTTTGAAAGTAAAATACCCCACACATTTTACTTTATCTGTCTAAGATGCCAGATGTGAGTTCTGATAAATTTTGTGATTGAGTAGATACGTGAACTCGAGTTAGACATTGGGTATGTCTGAACTATCATCTGTACGGTATTGAAAGGTGTAGACATACGCTCCATGGGAAAGGAGTTAATACCGTAATACGTATTTCATACTACGTATGCATGAGACGACCAATAAGAGTGGCAAAAAGTTTGATCTCAACTTTTATGACGTGTGAGACTCTTGAGGAAAAGAATTCTCAAATTTAAAGTCCCTCAGACTCTTACTTATTCTCAAGATTTCTATTTAGTGTTTGCTATCTTAGTGTGTTGCCAATGGTCATGAGATGATTCGATCTAATGGGCCATTTCTAGAAAAGCAAGCTGGACTGAAATTGAGAGTTTTGAAGGAAAGAGGAAGATCGATTTTGAAGAATCACATTATAGTTTTGTATTCACTGGTCGACCAATTATAACTGTCTTTGTGATAATTATAATTGTGAATACAATATATATATCATGTTTAAAAGAGATCAAGAGAGATATAGATGTGATCGATCGATCTAGGGTACTGCATACTAAATCTACTTGGAGTATGATGCCCATTATGAGCTGCTATATATTCCTAACAGATGTATAGCAACGAGCTCTCAAAGTATGTTGGTCGCATGGATTATTCACCGGTATGAATGTTGAAGAGAGGTAAAGAGAATGCTGTTCGGCCCACCATGTGCGAGTGGGAGATGAAGGCTTTATTTAATTAAAGGGCTTAAGGCCCTGTCCGCCCAAGTTGGGCCCAGAAAGCCCGGCCCACGGGAATAAGGCCCGTGGAAAGAATGGGGTATAAAAGGGAGAGAGAGAGAGAGAGAGAAGACATCTGTTGGAATCAGAATTACGCACGTCTTTTCTCTCCCACGCGTTTTCTCTCTCAAAAGGAACAAGAAGCATACGGCTTCTAATTCTTCCCTTCAAGGCTTCATCGGATCGACCCGACCGTTTCTTTCCTCAATCGACAATCGGTGTTTAATCTCGTGGCTAAAAGGTACGCTCGAATCTATGGTGTGCTTTAGGATCGGTGATGCGTGTTGTTTTCCCGGACTTCGTCTTCCGCTTGATTTAGGGGTTCGATTCGGTGTCGAATCCAGTTTTCGGGGATCCGTTATTCCCAACAATGCTAATTGACCTTCTTAGGACTCTGCGTGTCCTTGTTGCCGCTTTGCTACTTGACCGGCACGGGCGATGACAACTGCTTTGGATCAGTATGTGGAATCTTCGAATTTCATAAAAATCCATAACTTTGCCATGAGCCATGGATAGTCGATGGAAGTACCGTTATTGTATTTTGTAGCCTTCTAATCCATGATTTGCGATGGGATGTATGGCCAAGTCTTTAGTGGATGAATTTTGGGAAAGGAAGTTTTATCTTTGGCCAAATGTATGATAAATTGGAACTTATGGATCTATAATTTTAAGTATATAGTTATCTTAATTTGCAATTTAGTGGTTTAATTAAATAGGGATTTAACTAGTTTTTAAAAAGGGTTAATCATAGGTTAATTAAGCTTGGGTTTTAGGCCCAAGAGGGATGGGCCTAAGAAGGGCCAAGCTGGCCGGCGCACAAAGCCCCAAGAAGGAGGAGCTGCTGTTGGCCCATGGCTGGCCCAAGCCCAGCCGGATGAGCCCATCATGTGCATGGGAGGATTTACAAGTGTTAATCCCCTTTGTCCAAGTGTCCTTCATGCAAAAGCAATGATTGTTCATCATTGAGGAGAGGAAAACTTGAGGGAACCAGCTGATGATGAATGGGAAGCGTCGTTGGAGAGAGGGAGTGAGGGAGAGAGCTACCGAGGGGAAGAGAGAAATTGAGAGAGAAAGGAAGAAGAGAGGAAAGGAAGTCGCTCGTCCATTGCTCGTCGTCACCGTGTCCAGTCACCTTCCGTGCTCGTTGTTTGCTCGGTTTAGAGGCAAGTTGGGATCCTTAATCTGCTCTTGCATGTTGTATCTAGTATGTGTGCTTGAATGGTGAAAGAATTCGGATGTTTAGGGTGTTAAAAGTTGAAGTTTTAAGAGGGATGTTTGAGACTAGCAAACTGTTCTTGAGAAAACAGTTCGACCTTGGATGTTCTATTGGCTTGTATGTGTTGTTTGAGTTGGATTTTGTCCGTGACTTCTAAATGAAAGTTGTTAAGGACTTCTTGAAATATAACATACTCAAATTTGGGACAAAAATAACAATTATAAGTGGGTGAAATCCTTATTTTTTGGAGAGACTGAATCTGGAGATTTTGGTAACTACCTTTGATGAATGCATGGTCTGTAAGCCTATCTTTTTGTTGCAATTTCAATTCGATTAATTAACAAAAGATGTAAAGGACATCCTGAGGTTTAACATAGCAAAAATTTAGAGAAAACTAACAAGAATAGATAGGTGAAATCGTGGTTTTTCGGAAGCAGTCAGATCTGGAAACTTCAGTATTGAAACAGAAGCTTTAATCATCTATATTAAATCGCCTAGAACGAATTTGACTTTGATTTCTGCATGAAAAAACTTACTTTAAGATATTTACTACAACATAGTCGAATTTCATGAATTTTGAAGGTCATTAGGATATTTAATCGGAAATGTCTGAAAAACCGTGTAGTCTGACACATTCGGACTTAGTCAGTTTCAATGCATGGGTCATATCATTTTGTATGAAGCTCTTTCAGAAAAGTGTTCTTCACAAAGTATCATTTTATGTCTTCCCTGTTAATATTCAAATTTCATAATTTTTGAAGTCCATTTGCCTATTTAACCAAAAATGTTTCCAAAACTGTGCAAGCTGTATTGTTAGAATAGTAATGCTGTGATGCATGGTCTATATCAAATTGTATGAGGGTCTTTTGTTTGTTGTCCTTCATAAAATATCTGCCTTTATGTCTTGACTATCACATGTTCGAATTTCATAATTTTTAAAGGTCATTTAGGTTTATTAATGGAAATATTTTCTAAAGCTGTGTAAGCTGGATTGAGCGAATTTCAAATGCTGCAATTTATGATTACTCTGTTTTGGATGAGCCCTATGAATTATATTGATTGGGGTGACTGAATCTTGCTAAGCATGTGATGATATTTGACATTTCATATGGAAATCAAATGCTGAATTTGACGTTGTTGCCATTACATCATGTGCCATGTTGATTATGAGACATAAATTGGTGAATATGAATTATGATGAATGAGGAGACTCTTGGAGGTGGGCCGATAATGCCTTTGGAGTGTCAGGATGCCTGGGATGGGGGGTGCCGGATGCCCGGTTGTATTGTGATACATGCCCGGATGTCCTTGGGAGTTTCAAGATGCTCGCAATGGTTGGGTGCTAGAAGCCTTGGAGGTTTGTGCTATGGGGGATGCCTCGTGATGCCAGTTGGGATGCGAGATGCCCGGAATGTGGGTGTGCCGGATGCCCAGTGGTGTATGCCGGAGGTTTTCTCGCGATGCCAGGTTAGGGTGCGAGTGATAATGTAGGATGCAATTACTGATCTCGGGAAAGAAAGATGTGTTGATCAAATTGAAAGATAAAAGTGGAAATTGAATCATGCATGGTATGGTGATATGTATGCATGGCTATTTGATATGATGTATATGAGTGCATGGTTGTATGTATACCTAAGGCATGATGGTATATGTATGAAAGCTTGGTGATAAGTGCATGAGGATGTATGCACATATGGTATGATAACATATTCATGGCTGCAAGGTAAGCTATGCTTGGATGCATGGATGACATGTACTTTGCTATTATGAGTGATTGTATTGTGTGGTGCATTGAGTAGTTTATTGGATCTTTTACTTGCTGAGTGGTTGTACTCACCCCTTTGGAGACCAACATTTCAAATTAGGAAGATGCCGCTCTCTCCAATCACACGAGGTACCTTGTATGGCCTCCCATCTGACGTGGAGGTAGAGTGTTCGGAGATAGATTGCATTACCATCCCTGGGTTGACGTTTGTGCGAGTTCGCATGCTAGTCATATACGATGTGGACCTGGCTGGGGGCCCGGTCATACACGAGTTTTTATCGTTCCATGTTCGCCAAGATGGAGTGATTCCGGGGATGTTGCCGCCATCACCGCTCGATGCACCTGGATGGGTGTGATGGTCGCATGAGGGGTAGAGAGCTGACGTTTTTTTAGAGCAGCCGACATTGATAGATGGAGGATGACACATGATCGTTATCGGGGCCGAGATAACTTTTGGGTTATGGCTAAGTGTAGTTAAAAGTCTTGGCTTTCTTTTTGGTTGTACCGACCCAAGAAATCTATCATAAAAATGTATAAATAAAAGTGGTTCGGCCTTATCTTTTCTTATGGTGGGTAGTTGGTGTGTATTGCATTATGGTTATTGGAGGGAGAGATGGTGAGACTTAATTATGCTTCCGCTAACAAGTTGCGCCGGAACCGTTTTAAAAAAAAAAAATGACTAAGGACCTCGGTCCTTCTTTTTAAGCCCCATTTTATAAAAAGAAAAGTGATGGATATCATTGGAATGAAAGTGATCAGCAGGTTGTGGCGACCTTAATGGGAACGGGGGCCGTCGAGGGGTGCCACACAATATTTATGGGATGGTAATATCCCGCATTAGTCTTGGCAGTTGCTTGATGAACATTGACTGTATTAGTCTTGGCAATTAGAAAGGGCAGGAAAACGAGCGAGAAATTTAGGTAGGGATCTGTCCCTAAACTCGATTCGCTTCACCGGATTTGATGACCCACATTGAAATAACCGAAGTAGGGATTTGTTCTCATACCCGGTTCACCCGTCCCGCTTGTCCACTCCAATCCGATGGTTGGGCTTGCCCCATTCATGGTTGGCGGGCTCCCATTAGTTTAGATGTGGCTTTGGATGTCACCAAGACTAATATGGTCAATCTTCATCATGTAACAGCTATGCCTAATAAGGGATACTACCATCATACAATCCAAAGGACCTTCTCATTAAGATTTATGATTCCAAGTTTCTCCCATATTTGTGGCGCGCATATGAGCCAGCGCGGTGATTCTGGCATGGCACATAACACAATGGTTAGCAACATCAACGACGTTACTCCTCCCAAAACATGACATGCCACCTGTTCAATGTTTGAGAAGATGTAATCGCAAGCATATCCAAGAATGCCACCAGTGTTAGAGGGTCACGATTGAATAGATTAGGCTGAAAAAGCAGTTGTGGGTGTAAAAACCCATACCGATAGGGTCGTCGGCCAGCTTAGTTGGATTGGACACTCGACTCTATACGATTTTCGTTTTGTTAATACCAAAATATTAAAAAAAAAAACTGATAATAAAAAATGGTGTAGTTATTGGATACGCCGTTGACGTTGCTAGCCATTTGTGTTATGTGCCATGTTAGAATTACCGCGGCTCATACACACACCGCAAACATTGAAGAAGGCTGGAGTCACAAATATTAATGAGAATGTCCTTTGGATTGTGCTAATTGACCTTCTTAAGACTCCATGTGTCCTTGTTGCCGCTTTATTGCTTGAACGGCACGGCCGATGACAATTGCTTTTTATCAGTATTTATGGGATGGTACTATCCCTTATTAGTCTTGGTAGTTGCCTAATGAACATTGACGATATTAGTCTTGGCGACCGGAAAGGACAGGAAAACGATGGAGAAACTTGGGTAGCGGTTTGTGCCTAAACTTGATTCTCTTGACTTGATTTCATGACCCCTATTGAAATAACCCGAGTAAGGATTTGTTCTCATACCTGGTTCACCCGTCCCACTTGTGTGCTCCAATCTGATGGTTGGGCTTGCCCCATTCATGGTTGGTGGGCTCCCATTAGTTTGGATGTGGGTTCGGATGTCGCCAAGACTACTATGGTCAATCTTCATTAGGTAATTGCCGAGCCTAATAAGGGATACTACTAACACACAATCCAAAGGACCTTATCTTTAATATTTATGACTCCAACCTTCTCCCATCTTTGTGGCGTATATATGAGCCAGCGTGGTGATTCTGGCATCGCACATAACACAATGGCCAACAACGTCAACGACGCTACTCGCTCCCAAAACATGGGACGCCACCCGTTCAATCTTCAAGAAGATGTAATTGCAAGCGTATCCAAGAACGACACTAGTGTTAGTGGGTCATGATTGAATAGATTGGGCTGAAAAAAGCAGTTTTGGGCGTAAAAACCTAGACCGATAGGATATGCGTTAGCTTAGCTGGACTGGACACTCTAACTCGATACGATTTTCTATTTGTTAATAATAAAAAATTAAAAGAAAAAACTAAAAAAAATGGTAATAAAAACTAGTGTAGTAATTGGATACGCTTTGCAATTACATCTTCTCGAAGATTGAACGACTGGTGTGTCAAGTTTTGGGAGGGAGTAGCACCGTTGACGTTGCTAGCCATTTTTGTTATGTGCCATGTTAGAATCACCACGCTGGCTCACATACACGCCGTAAATATTGGAGAAGGCTGGACTCACAAATATTAATGAGAAGGTCCTTTCGATTGTGTTAATTGACCTTCTTAAGACTCTATGTGTCCTTGTTTTCGCTTTGCTGCTTGACTAGCATGGTCGACGACAATTGCTTTTGATCAGTATTTTTGGTATGGTAGTAACCCTTATTTGTCTTGGCAGTTGCCTGATGAACGTTGACCATATTAGTCTTGCCGACTAGAAAGGGTTGTAAAACGAGGGAGAAATTTGGGTAGGGGTTTGTCCCTAAACTCGATTCACTTGACCCGATTTGATGACCCACATTGAAATAACCCGAGTAGGAATTTTTTCTCATACCCGGTTCACCCGTCCCACTTGTCTATTCCAATCCGATGGTTGGCTTGCCCCATTGATGGTTAGTGGGCTCTCATTAGTATGGTTGTGACTTTGGATGTCACCAAGACTAATATGGTCGATCTTCATTGTGGCATCAAAAAAATTCAAGACAAGCTCTAAGGTGTGTTAAAGCCTATAATTAGGTAATGAAATTACCTATGGTATATGTTTTAGTCATTAGTTTTCTGTTAAGACTAAGTGATATATGCTTGTGTTCATTCGTGGCCAGTCCATTGGAGCCCACGAATGGGCTATCGTCGGCCGCAAGGGAGGCCGGCCCAAATGCCTCCAAGCCCAAGCCCATTGCATGTGGCATGCCAAGTGGCAAAAAGGAGGATTGCATGCATTGGCTTGTGGAGAGGCAAGTGATGATTGCAAATGATGATGATTTGGGGAAATAAAAGGGAGAGGAGAGAGAGAGGGTCGGTTGGTGTTATTCGGCCAAGTGAGAAAGAGAGAGAGAGAGAGTGAGTTGCGAGAGAGAGAGGGAATCGCCGAGAGGGAGAAGGAGTCGCCCGTCGCCGCCCGCACGCCGTCCGTTCGTCCGCCGTGTGCCGTCCCTTTTTGCTGCTGTTCGTTCAGTCTTTAAGGCAAGTTGGGATCAATTTTCACTCTTGCATGTGTGTCTTGCATGTGTGATTTGTTGGTGGTAGATCTCAGATGTTAGGGTAGGCAAAACCGAAGCTAGAATGTGACTTGTTCTTGAAAATGCTTGCTGATTTTGTGGAAACCGCCTGACCCAGAATCTTGTGGAGGATTGCATGCATGTTTCGAGTTGGATTTTGACTTTTACTCCTTCATGAAAGTTGTATCCAACATCTTAAACTACAACATACTAAAATTTGGGACAAAATTATGAATATTTAAGGGGTCAAACCCTCATCCTACGAAGACACTAGATCTGGAACTGTTTTGCTGACCTTTTGGTAGATTTGTGGTTGCATGTCGATTTTTACCAAGAATATCTCTTTGACTTCTTCATGAAACTTGTAGAGAACATCTTAAATACTAAAATACTCAAATTGTAAGTAAAATGAGCAAGTGTAACCTAGTGAATCGACTTACTCTTGAAGACGGTAAATCTGGAGACATGGTACAGGATACCCGAGACTTCTTGGACTCATATGGTGACTATTATTTCGAAATGTGACTTAGATCTCTTAACGAAAGTTGTAGGGGACCTTTTGAAGTAAAACATATCCAAATTTCAGAGGAAAAAAAGAAGAATAAAGGGGAAAAAACTTGATATATCGGAGAAACATACACTGGACGTTTCGATGCTAGAACCAGAAGCTTCGTATGTTTATAGAAAATTATCTAGAACGAATCTGGCCTAGAAGTCTTGTTGAAAAATCCACTTTAGTGTCTTAGCTATAACCTGGTAAAATTTCATAATTTTCGGAGGTCGTTCGGGTATTTTAATCGAATTATTTCGGAAACTGTACATTCTATTTTTATCCGAATTTGCATGCCGAAATTGTGTGGATTATACCTTTTTGTGTGAAACTCTATTGGGCATGTGGTTTTATGAAATTACTATCTTATTGTCTTGTCTATCACGTGCCTTGATTTAACGATTTTTGAGAAGCATATGAATATTTAATTTAAATATTTTCTAAAAATGGTACATGCTGGAATTTTGTAAAAGGGCATGAAATATGGACCATTTTAAATTGCATGGACTCCATGAATTGTATTGATTGGATGATAGTGTATTGATGCATGCATGATAATGAATTGTGATGCATGTATGAATTCAATGATGAATATGATCTTGATTGCCATCACATCACATGCCATGTTAAAAAATTGAACTATAATTGAAAATGAGAATTGAGATAAATGAGAAGGCCGTCAGAGGTGTGAGCCGATGATGCCCCGGGAGTGTTGGGATGCCTAGCTAGAAGGGTACGGATGGTTGCCCGATGGTCATGAATGGCCATATACCGGAGGGCCTCGGGAGTGCCGAGAGGTGTCAAGATGCCCTAAGAGTGGGGGAGCCGGAAGCTCGGCATGGTAATTATGCCAAGGGATACCTTGCGATGCCAGTTTGGGTGCGCGATGCCTGGCTGGAAGGGTACGGCTGGTTGCCCGATGGCCTTAAATGGCTGAATGCCAAAGGGTCCTCGTGATGCTAGTTGGGGTACGAGTGGAGGAGCCGGATGTCTGATTGTATCTTGGATACATGTGGGATGCAAACATTGGTCCCGGGAAAGAGAAATATGGCGGTCCAAAATGAAATTAAAATTGAATGATGATGATGACATATGCATGACATGATGATGATAATATATGCATGATATGATGATGATGTTATATGCATGGATGCATAGCAATGATGATGGTACATGTGATATGATGATGATGTTACATGCATTGATGCATGACAATGATGATTGTACGTGTGATATGATGATGATGGTATATGTGACATGATGATGATAAGTGTATGATATGATGGTGATGACTATATGATGATGATGGTACATGAGGTATGATGACATGTGCATGATACCAAGATAAGTTGTACATGGATGCTTGTATGACATGTGATGCTATGATTGTGTTGATTGCATGGCATGATGTATTGAGTGGTTTATTGGTCCTTTACCTGCTGAGTGGCTGTACTCATCCCTTTTGGGGACCAACATTTCAGAATAGAAAAGATACATCTGCTGCCACTGCCACCGGTAGATGGATCGAGTGGTTGGATATGATCGCGAGGAGGAGGATAGCAAAGGAAGGAACTTTTGGACGTCGACACTGATTGATGGACTTTAAGTATACGATTGTTGGAAGAGATGTCGGTCATCTTTTGAAGTATAGCCTAGTATAGAAAACTATCGCATTTTGATGCACCGATGAATGATGTCCATCTAGTTTAAGTAAATAAAAGTGTATGGCTTTTGCTTAAAAATATTTAATAGGTGTGCATCATTTTCTAAATATAGGGAAGGGAGTTGTTGGATGTGCTTCCGTATATAAATTGCGCAAGGGACTGATCTAAAAGATGCAAACCCCCAGGTTGTATGGACCCGCTGCAATTGAAATGGTATCCCAGTGACATGTTATTAAGAAAAGTGAATGGTAAGCGAACTATGGCGGCCCTAATCGGATCAGGGGCCATCGAGGGGTGCCACATTCATCAGGTAACTGCGGAGCCTAATAAGGGATACTACCATCCCACAATCCAAAGGACCTTCTCATTAATATTTATAACTCCAGCCTTCTCCCATCTTTGTCGCGTGTATATGAGCCAGCGTGGTGATTCAGGCATGGCACATAACATAATGGCCAGCAACGTCAACCAAGTTACTCTCTCCCAAAACATGAGATGCCACCCATTCAATGTTCGAGAAGATATAATTGCAAGCGTATCCAAGAATGACACTAATGTTAGTGGGTCACGATTGAATAGATTGGGCTGAAAAAAGGAGTTATGGGCATAAAAACCCAGACTGATAGGGTCTGCGTCAGCTTAGCTACACTTTACACTCTAACTCGATACGATTTTTTTTTGTTAAATATAAAAATTAAAAAAAAAAACTGATAATAAAAACTAGTAGAGTTGTCGGATAGGGTTGCGATTACATCTTCTTGAAGATTAAATGGGTGGAGTGTCATGTTTTGGGAGGGAGTGACGAGATTGCTAGCCATTTGTGTTATGTGCCGTGCTAGAATCACCGCATTGGCTCCTATACATGCTGCAAATATTGGAGAAGGCTGGAGTCACAAATATTAATGAGAAGGTCCTTTGGATTGTGCTAATTGACCTTCTTAAGACTCTATGTGTCATTGTTGTTGCTTTGCTGCTTGACCGGCGCAGGCGACGACAATTGGTTTTGATCAGTATTTATGGGATGGTAGTATCCCTCATTAGTCGTGGCAACTGGAAAGGGTAGGAAAATGAGGGAAAATTTTTGGTAGGGGTTTGTGCCTAAACTTGATTCGCTTGACCCGATTTGATGACCCGTATTGAAATAACCCTTGTAGGGATTTGTTCTCATACCCGGTTCACCTGTCTCGCTTGTCCGCCGCAATCCGATGGTTGGGCTTGCCCGATTCATGGTTGGTGGGCTCCCATTAGTTTGGATGTGGCTTTGGATGTCACCAAGACTAATATGGTCAATCTTCATCATGTAACTGCCAAGCCTAATAAGGGATACTACCATCGCATAATCCAAAGGACCTTCTCATTAATATTTATGATTACAGCTTTCTCCCCTATTTATGGCGTGTATATGGTCCAAGACGGTGATTTGGGCATGGCACAGAACACAATGGTCAGCAACGTGAACGGCGTTACTCCCTCCCAAAATATCATAGGCCACCAGTTCAATATTCGAGAAGATGTAATTGCAAGCGTATCCAAGAACGCCACCAGTGTTAGTGGGTCACGATTGAATAGATTGGGCTAAAAAAAGCAGTGTTGGGCTTAAAAACCCGGATCGATAGGGTCTGCATCAGCTGAGCTGGACTAGACACTCATACTCGATACGATTTTCTTTTTATTAAGACTAAAAATGAAAAAAAAACCTTATAATAAAAATTGGTGTAGGTATTGGATACACTTGCAATTACATCTTCTTGAAGATTGACCGAGTGGCCTGTCATGTTTTGGGAGGGAGTAATGCCATTGACATTGCTAGCCATTTGTGTAATGTGCCATTATAGAATCACCGTGCAACCTCATATACATGCTGCAAATATTGGAGAAGGCTGGAATCACAATTATTAATGATAAGGTCCTTTGGATTGTGCTAAATGACCTTCTTAAGACTATATGTGTCCTTGTTGCCGCTTTGCTGCTTGACCGCCACGATCAACGAAAATTGCTTTGGATTAGTTTTTTTGGGATGGTAGTATCCATTAATAGTCTTCGCAGTTGCTTGGTGAACATTCACCATATTAGTCTCGGTGACTAGAAAGGGCAGGAAAACGAGCGAGAAATTTGGGTAAGGATTTGTCCCTAAACTTGATTCGCCTGACCCGATTCGAAGACCCGAATTGAAATAACCCGAGCATGGATTTGTTCTCATACTTGGTTCACCCATCCAATTCGATGGTTGGGCTTGCCCTATTCATGATTGGTGAGCTCCCAATAGTTTGGATGTCACTTTGGATGTCGCCAAGACTAAGATGGTCAATCCTCATCAGGTAACTGCCGATCCTAATAAAGGATACTACCAACCCACAATTCAAAGGACCTTCTCATTAGTATTTATGAAACCAGCCTTCTGCCACCTTTGTAGCGTGTATATGAGCCAGCGCGGTGATTTTGGCATGGGACATAACACAATGGCCAGCAATGTCAACCACGTTACTCCCTCTTAAAACATGACACACCACCCATTCAATCTTTGTGAACATGTAATTGCAAACATATCCAAGAACGACACCAGTGTTCGTGGGTCACGATTGAATAGATGGGGCTGAAAAAAAAAAGTTACCGGCTTAAAAGTCCATACGAATAGGGTCTACGTCAGCTTTGCTGGATTGCACACTTTAATTCAATACAGTTTTCTTTTTCTTAATACTTAAAAAAAAAAACTGGTAATAAAAACAGGTGTAGTTATTGGATAGGCCTGAAATTACATCTTCTCGAAGATTGAACGGGTGGCGTGTCATGTTTTGGGAGGGAGTAACGTCGTTGACGTTGCTAGCCATTTGTGTTATGTGCCATGCTAGAATCACTGCGCTGACTCATATACACTCCGCAAATATTGGACAAGGCCGGAGTCACAAATATTAACACTCTTTGTGTCATTGTTGCCGCTATGTTGCTTGACCGGCACGGTTGGCCACAATTGCTTTTGATTCGTATTTGTGGGATGGTAGTATCCCTTCTTAGTTTTGGTAGTTGCGTGATGAACATTGATGATATTAGTCCCGGCAACTGGAAAGGGCAGGAAAACGATGCAGAAATTTGCGTAGGGGTTTGTGCCTAAAGTCGATTCACTTAACCTGATTTGATGACTTGCATTGAAATAACCCGAGTAGGGATTTGTTCTCATACCCGGTTCACCCATCCCGCTTGTCTACTCCAATCCGATGGTTAGGCTTGCCCTATTCATCGTTGGTGGGCTCCCATTAGTTTCAATGTCGCTTTGGATGTCGCCAAGAATAAGATGGTCAATCCTCATCAGGTAACTGCCGAGCCTAGTAAAGGATACTACCAACCCATAATTCAACGGACCTTCTCATTAATATTTATGACTCCAGCCTACTCCCACCTTTGTAGCGTGTCTATGAGCCAGCGCGGTGATTCTGGCACGGGACATAACACAATGGCCAGCAACGTCAACCACATTACTCCCTCCCCACACATGACACACCACCCATTCAATCTTCGTGAACATGTAATTGCAAACATATCCAAGAACGTCACTAGTGTTAATGGGTCACGATTGAATAGATGGGGCTGAAAAAGAAGTTGCCAGCTTAAAAGCCTAGACCGGTAGGGTCTACGTCACCTTAGCTGGACTGGACACTTTAACTCAATACGATTTTCCTTTTCTTAATACTTAAAAAAACTGGTAATAAAAATAGGTGTAGTTATTAGATACGCCTACAAATACATCTTCTTGAAGATTGAACAGGTGGCATGTCATGTTTTGGGAGGGAGTAATGTCGTTCATGTTGCTGCCATTTGTGTTATGTGCCATGCTAGAATCACCGCGCTGACTCATATACACTTTGCAAATATTGCACAAGGCTGGAGTCACAAATATTAACACTCATTGTGTCATTGTTGCCGCTTTGTTGCTTGACCGGCACGGTTGGCCACAATTGCTTTTGATTCGTATATGTGGGATGGTAGTATCCCTTATTAGTTTTGGTAGTTGCGTGATGAACATTGATGATATTAGTTGCGGCAACTGGAAAGGGCAGGAAAGCAATGCAGAAATTTGTGTCGGGGTTTGTGCCTAAAGTCGATTCGCTTAATCCGATTTGATGACTTGCATTGAAATAACCCAAGTAGGGATTTGTTCTCATACCCGGTTCACCAATCCCGCTTGTCTACTCCAATCCGATGGTTGGGCTTGGCCTATTCATGGTTGGTGGGCTCCCATTAGTTTCGATGTCGCTTTGGATGTCACGAAGACTAAGATGGTCAATCCTCATCAGGTAACTGCCGAGCCTAATAAAGGATACTACCAACCCACAATTCAAAGGACCTTCTCATTAATATTTATGACTCTCGCCTTGTCCCACCTTTGTAGCATGTATATGAGCTAGCGCGATGATTCCGGCATGGGACATAAGAAATGGCCAGCAACGTCAACCACGTTACTCCCTCCCAAAACATGACACACCACCCGTTCAATCTTCGTGAACATATAGTTGCAAACATATCCAAGAACATCAATAGTGTTAGTGGGTCACGATTGAATAGATGGGGCTGAAAAAAGAAGTTGCCAGCTTAAAAGCCCGCACCGATAGGGTCTACGCGCCTTAGCTGATCGGACATTCTGACTCGATACGATTTTCTTTTTGTCAACAAAAACATTAAAAGAACAAACTTATAATAAAAAATGGTATTGTTATTGGATACGCTTGCAATTACATCTTCTCGAGGATTGAATTGGTTGCGTGTCATGTTTTGGGAGGGAGTAACGCCGTTGGCGTTGCTAGCCATTTGTGTAATGTGCCATGCTAGAATCACCACGCAGTCTCATATACACGCCGCAAATATTGGAGAAGGCTGGAGTCGCAAATATTAATTATAAGGTCGTTTGGATTGTGCAAATTGACCTTCTTAAGACTCTTTGTGTCCTTGTTGCCGCATTGCTGCTTGACCGGCAAGGTCGACGACAATTGCTTTTGATCAGTATTTGTGGGATGGTAGTATCCCTTATTAGTCTCAGCAGTAGCTTGATGAACATTGAGCATATTAGTCTGGGTGACTGGAAAGGGCAGGAAAATGAGCGAGAAATTTGGGCAAGGATTTGTCCCCAAACTCCATTCACTTGACCCGATTTGAAGACCTGCATTGAAATAACTCGAGTAGGGATTTGTTCACAAACCCGGTTCACCCAACCCATTTGTCTGCTCTAATCCGTTGGTTGGGTTTGCAGCATTCTCGGTTGGCGGGCTTCAATTAGTTTGAATGTGGCTTTGGATGTCGCAAACACTAATATGGTCAATCTTCATTAGGTAATTGCCGAGCCTAATTAGGGATACTACCATCCCACGATCCAAAGGACCTTCTCATTAATATTTTTGACCCCAGCCTCCTCCCATCCTTGTGGAGTGTATATGAGTCAGCGCGGTGATTCTGCCATGGGACATAACACAATGGCCAGCAACGTCAACCACGTTACTCCCTCCCAAAACATGACACACCACCCGTTCAATCTTCGTGAACATGTAATTGCAAACATATCCAAGAACAACACTAGTGTTAGTGGGTCACGATTGAATAGATGGGGCTGAAAAAAGAAGTTGCCAGCTTAAAAGCCCAGACCGATAGGGTCTACGTCAGCTTAGCTGGACTGGACATTCTGACTCGATACGATTTTCTTTTTGTCAACAAAAACATTAAAAGAACAAACTTATAATAAAAAATGGTAGAGTTATTGGATACGCTCGCAATTACATCTTCTCGAGGATTGAATTGGTTGCGTGTCATGTTTTGGGAGGGAGTAACGCCGTTGGCGTTGCTAACCATTTGTGTTATGTGCCATGCTAGAATCACCATGCAGTCTCTTATACACGCCGCAAATATTGGAGAAGGCTAGAGTCGCAAATATTAATTATAAGGTCGTTTGGATTGTGCTAATTGACCTTCTTAAGACTCTTTGTGTCCTTGTTGCCGCATTGCTGCTTGACCGGCACGGTCGACGACAATTGCTTTTGATCAGTATTTGTGGGATGGTAGTATCCCTTATTAGTCTCAGCAGTTGCTTGATGAACATTGACCATATTAGTCTGGGTGACTGGAAAGGGCAGGAAAATGAGCGAGAAATTTGGGCAAGGATTTGTCCCCAAACTCCATTCACTTGACCCGATTTGAAGACCTGCATTGAAATAACTCGAGTAGGGATTTGTTCACAAACCCGGTTCACCCAACCCATTTGTCTGCTCTAATCCGTTGGTTGGGTTTGCCCCATTCTTGGTTGGTGGGCTTCAATTAGTTTGAATGTGGCTTTGGATGTCGCAAACACTAATATGGTCAATCTTCATTAGGTAATTGCCGAGCCTAATTAGGGATACTACCATCCCACGATCCAAAGGACCTTCTCATTAATATTTTTGACGCCAGCCTCCTCCCATCCTCGTGGAGTGTATATGAGTCAGCGCGGTGATTCTGCCATGGGACATAACACAATGGCCAGCAACGTCGACCACGTTACTCCCTCCCAAAACATGACACACCACCCGTTCAATCTTCGTGAACATGTAATTGCAAACATATCCAAGAACAACACTAGTGTTAGTGGGTCACGATTGAATAGATGGGGCTGAAAAAAGAAGTTGCCAGCTTAAAAGCCAAGACCGATAGGGTCTACGTCAGCTTAGCTGGACTGGACATTCTGACTCGATACGATTTTCTTTTTGTCAACAAAAACATTAAAAGAACAAACTTATAATAAAAAATGGTAGAGTTATTGGATACGCTCGCAATTACATCTTCTCGAGGATTGAATTGGTTGCGTGTCATGTTTTGGGAGGGAGTAACGCCGTTGGCGTTGCTAGCCATTTGTGTTATGTGCCATGCTAGAATCACCACGCAGTCTCATATACACGCCGCAAATATTGGAGAAGGCTGGAGTCGCAAATATTGACATTCTTTATGTCCTTGTTGCCGCTTTGCTGCCTGACCGGCACGGTCGGCCACAATTGCTAATGATTCGTATTTGTGGGATGGTAGTATCCCATATTAGTCTTGGCAATTGCTTGATGAACATTGACCATATTAGTCGTGGCAACTGGAAAGGGCAGGAAAATGAGGGAGAAATTTGCCTAGGGGTTTGAGCCTAAACTCGATTCGCTTGACCCAATTTGATGACCCGCATTGAAATAACCCGAGTAAGGATTCGTTCTCATACCCCGTTCACCCGTCCCGCTTGTCTCCTCCAATTCGATGGTTGGGCTTGCCCTATTCATGGTTGGTGGGCTCCCATTAGTTTGGATGTCGCTTTGGATGTCACCAAGACTAAGATGGTCAATCCTCATCAGGTAACTGCCGAGCCTAGTAAAGGATTCTACCAACCCACAATTCAAAGGACCTTCTCATTAATATTTATGACTCCAGCCTTCTCCCACCTTTGTAGCGTGTATATGAGCTAGCGCGGTGATTCTGGCATGGGACATAACACAATGGCAAGCAACATCAACCAGGTTACTCCCTCCTAAAACATGACACACCACCCATTCAATCTTCGTGAACCTGTAATTGCAAACATATCCAAGAATGACACCAGTGTTAGTGGGTCACGATTGAATAGATGGGGCTGAAAAAAGAAGTTGCCAGCCTAAAAGCCTTGACCGATAGGGTCTACGTCAGCTTAGCTGGACTGGACACTTTGACTCAATACGATTTTGTTTTTCTTAATACTTAAAAAAAATGGTAATAAAAACTGGTGTAGTTTTTGGATACGCCTGTAATTAGATCTTCTCGAAGATCGAACAGGTGGCGTGTCATGTTTTGGGAAGGAGTAACGTCATTGACGTTGCTAGCCATTTGTGTTATGTGCCATGCTAGAATCACCGGGCTAACTCATATACACGCCGCAAATATTGGACAAGGCTGGAGTCACAAATATTAACACTATTTGTGTCATTGTTGCCGCTTTGCTGCTTGACCGGCACAGTTGGCCACAATTGCTTTTGATTCCTATTTGTGGGATGGTAGTATCCCTTATTAGTTTTGGCAATTGCATGATGAACATTGATGATATTAGTCGTGGCAACTGGAAAGCGCAGGAAAACGATGCAGAAATTTGCGTGGGGCTTTGTGCCTAAACTCGATTTGCTTGACCCGATTTGATGACTTACATTGAAATAACCCGAGTAGGGATTTGTTCTCATACCTAGTTCACCCATCCCGCTTGTCTACTCCAATCCGATGGTTAGGCTTGCCCTATTCATGATTGATGGGCTCCCATTAGTTTCGATGTCGCTTTGGATGTCGCGAAGACTAAGATGGTCAATCCTCATCAGGTAACTGCCAACCGTAATAAAGGATACTACCAACCCACAATTCAAAGCACCTTCTATTAATATTTATGACTCCAGCCTTTTCCCACCTTTGTAGCGTGTATATGAGCCAGCGCGGTGATTCTGGCATGGCACATAACACAATGGCCAGTAACATCAACCACGTTACTCCCTCGCAAAACATGACATGCCAGCCGTTCAATCTTCAAGAATATGAAATTGCAAGCATATCCAAGAATGACACCAATGTTAGTGGGTCACGACGGAATAGATTAGGCTGAAAAAAGTAGTTGTGGGCTAAAAAACCGGGATAGATAGTGTCTGCGTCAGCTTAGCTGGACCGGTACTCTGATTCGATATGATTTTCTTTTTGTCAACAAAAAAATTAAAAGAAAAAACTAATAAGAAAAAATGGTAGAGTTATTGGATACGCTCGCAATTACATCTTCTCGAGGATTGAATGGGTTGCGTGTCATGTTTTCGGAGGGAGTAACGCCGTTGACGTTGCTAACCATTTGTGTTATGTGCCATACTAGAATCACCACGCAGTCTCATATACACGCCGCAAATATTGGAGAAGGCTGGAGTTGCAAATATTAATTATAAGGTCGTTTGGATTGTGCTAATTGACCTTCTTAAGTCTCTTTGTGTCCTTGTTGCCGCATTGCTGCTTGACCGGTACGGTCGACGACAATTGCTTTTGATCAGTATTTGTGGGATGGTAGTATCCCTTATTAGTCTTGGCAGTTGCTTGATGAACATTGACCATATTAGTCTTGGTGACTGGAAAGGGTAGGAAAATGAGCGAGAAATTTGCGCAATGCTTTGTCCCCAAACTCGATTTGCTTGACCCAATTTAAAGACCCGCATTGAAATAACCCGAGTAGGGATTTGTTCACAAACGCTATTCACCCGACCCACTTGTGTGCTCTAATCCGATGGTTGGGTTTGCCCCATTCTTGGTTGGTGGGCTCCCATTAGTTTCAATGTGGCTTTGGATGTCGCGAACACTAATATGGTCAATCTTCATTCGGTAATTGCTGAGCCTAATTAGGGATACTACCATCCCACGATCCAAAGGACCTTCTCATTAATATTTTTGACTTCAGTCTCCTCCCATCCTTATGGAGTGTATATGAGCCAGCGCGGTGATTCTACCATGGGACATAACACAATGGCCAGCAACGTCAACCACGTTACTCCCTCCTAAAACATGACACACCGCCCGTTCAATCTTTGTGAACATGTAATTGCAAGCATATCCAAGAATGACACTAGTATTAGTGGGTCACAATTGAATTGATGGGGCTGAAAAAAGAAGTTGCCGGCTTAAAAACTCGGACCGATAGGGTCTACGTCAGCTTAGCTGGACTGGACACTTTGACTCAATACGATTTCATTTTTCTTAATACTAAAAAAAAAAAGAAAAAAAAAAGAACTGGTAATAAAAACTGTTGTAGTTATTGGATATGCCTGCAATTACATGTTCTCGAAGATTGAACGGGTGGCATGTCATGTTTTGGGAGGGAGTAACGTTGTCGACGTTGCTAGCCATTTGTCTTATGGCCATGCTAGAATCACTGCGCTAACTCTATGACACCCCGAACCCTTCGCAGGTCGTCACCAACGTCGATGTTACACTTTATTCTCCTATTTGCCTATCTTGAACTTAAAACAAGTGTCGTTAATCATAGGCATTTTTTTTTTAAAAACGATTGGTCCCAACGCGACTCATAACGGAAGCAAATTAAACATCTCCATCTCTCCCCTTATTAACCATGATACCAATACACACCAGCTAAACATCAGGATTTTATAAACGAACATCGACACTTTATTTACATATTCTTTTAGGATGGGACTCCTCCTTTCTTGGGTCGATACAAAACAAGAAAAGCGAGGACTCTGTCATGTCCTGCCTAAAATCTCAAAAAGAAACTATCAACCCTCTACATCAAGCGCACAACCCCCCATCAAAAGTGTCGATTATCTACATCAAAAGATTCAGCTCCTACTCATCGTGCGTGGGTCTTACACCCAACCCGGTGCATCAGGCGGTGGCGGCGGCAACATCCCTCTCATAGCTCCATCTCGACAAATGTGCATAGAAATGAACTCCTGAATGACAGGACCCCCAGCCAGGCCCACGTCATACATCACTAGACAACGTACTCGGATAAAGGTCAGTCCGGGAACAGAGGGGCAGTCTATCTCAACACAATCGACCTCTACATCGGATGGTATCCCGTAAAATGTACCACGCGTGACAGCATGTAGCGGCATACTTGCTAATCTGAAATGTTATCCTCAAAAGAGGTAAGTACAACCACTCAGCAGATAGGGAAATCCAATAACATCCCAATGCATCATGCATATCATCACACGTCGCAAGCATCACTTACCTTGTAATCATGCATATCATGCATCATCACATCATATATATCATCATCATCATGGCATATCATATATCATTATCATCATCATGCATTTCATCATGCATATCATACCATGAATGATCTTCATGTCACATCACACATCATCATCATGCATCATCATGCATATATTATCGTAGGTGATCATCATATCACATCACATGCCATCATCATCATGCATCATCATGTCATGAGTTAATTATCATCTTTATCTTTCAATTTTGATCACCACATCACCCATTTCTCAAATCATCAATCTCATCATCAACCCTTCGGGCAGAAACCTCCGACAGGGTTCCCGGCAAACTCAGCCATCCCATGGCCACCGGGCTTCCGGCCCCCCACATTCCGGGCATCTCGCATCTCAACTAGCATCACGAGGCATTCCCTTAGGGCAAAAACCTCCGACAGGGCTTCCGGCCTTTACCCTTCTAGCCAGGCATCCCGCACCCAAATCCTGGCATCGCGAGGCATTCCCTTCGGGCAGAAACCTCCGACAGGGCTTCCGGCCCCCCACATTCCGGGCATCCTGAAACTCCCAGGGAATTCCGGCAATGTAACTCCGTACATTCCGGCCATCATCCTCCACCACAACCACTTCCTCATCCACATTTATCATTTTATCTCAATTTAACATGGCAATTGGCATGGCATCAAACAATTCACACTTACATTTCAATTCACATGTCATACACATGCCAAAGCTTTATCACATATGCATTTCAACTTAATACATGTACAAAGACCTCATCACACAAGTGCCACACAAATGAAGTTGAATCCATGGCCAAATAAAAATCTATTTTATTATTATTTTATTATTATTTTATTATTTTATTATTATATTTATTTATTTCCATAAATAAATATTAAATTTAATATCTATGATTTTCCCAAAATCATGATATTCAAACAATCATTAAAAAAAAAATAGAATCACAATTTCATACAAAATTCATGGCCAAATTGAATTTCTCATAATTTCACAATTTCCACAAAATAGTACATCATATTCAGATAATGACCAGAATTGCACAGTTTCCAAATAAATTCGATTAAAATACTCATATGGCCTTCAAAAATTATGAAATTTTATAGGGTCATAGCCAACACATTTTGGTGCACTTTTCATGAAGAACTCTAAGCTAAATTATTTTTAGATTAATTTCTACAACCCTACGAAGCTTCTGGAACCACGACCACGTTGTCCAGAACACACATCTCCGAAATTTTTAGATTTCACCCATCTATTCTCTTCGGTTTCCTCTAAAATTTGAGTATGTTATGTACCAAGGTGTCCTTTATGAAGACATCTAGGTCAAATAACCAAAGTAGGGTCACCATTTAAGTACTTGAAGTCTCGGGTGTCTCGGTACACCTCACCAGAATCAATCATCTCCAAGATCTAGCCGATTTACTAGGCTACACTCGTTCATTTCTCTTCAAATTTGAGTATGTTGTATTTTAAGATGTTACCTGCAACTTTTAAGAAGACAACAAAGTGAGATCTCGAACAGAAATCAACATGCAATCAAGAAATCAACAAGAGGTCAGTGAAAATTTTGCAGATCTAAAGTCTCCGTACAATAGAACTTTTGACCCCTCAAATATCCATCGTTTTCTACGAATTTTTAGTATGTCATAGCACAAGACATTAGCTTCAACTTTCATGAAGAGACCGAAGCCAAAATCGGACTCCAATCACACATGCAAACTCGAACAAGCTACTGACTTCCACAACCCGAACGAGAGCAGTCACACGGCTTAAAAACAACCATTCCTTACCTCAGTTTTTCGCACAAATCACACCTAAATCGAACATGAAACCACCAAAAAAAAACATGCAAGAGAAGTTACGGACTCCACTTGCCTCTAGGGTGGACAATCGACGGCGTACGGCGGACGGACACGGCGGCGATGGCGACTCCTTCCTTCCTCCTCCTCTCGGTCGCTCCCTTTCTCTCGAACTCTCTCTCTCGCACACCTCTCTCGGCCGAATGAGCAAAGAACCGGCCATCTCTCTCTCCTCATCCCTTTTATATCCCCTTAATCCCATCATTTGCAATCATGAGATTGCCTACAAACCCACCAATGCATGCTCTTGCCCCTTGCCACTTGTCATTTTTATTATGGAATTGGATTTGGGCTTGTTGGGCTTTGGAGTTGGGCCATCCGGCCACTCCTCTTGGGCTGGTCGAATTCCCTCTTATGGGCTTCCATTTGGGCCGGCCATTCGGCCCACTAGGCTTAGGCCAAATGGGTCTAAGGCCCATTCCAATTTTAACCCTCTTTTTCTCTCTTTTTTTTTTTTTTTTAAATTCCTTCTATAAATATTTCTAAATTCAAATTTCATCTTGGCCAAAGTCTTGGGACACTTTGTTTATTAAGATTTAAATTTATAAATCTCATGGCCAATTATTAATCTATAAATTTAAATACATAAATGATCAAATTAAAAGACAAATTGGCTAAGGCATAAGCCAAAAGAAATTCTATCACCTAATTAGGAACTTCAATGCACCTTATGAATTGTCATTAAATTTGGGATGCCACAGACTCATATACACGCCGCAAATTTTGGATAAGCCTGGAGTCACAAATATTAACACTCTTTGTGTCCTTGTTGCCGCTTTACTACTTGACCGGCATGGTCAGCCACAATTGCTTTTGATTTGTATTTGTGGGATGGTAGTATCCCATATTAGTCTTGGCAATTGATTGATGAACATTGACCATATTAGTCGTGGCCACTGGAAAGGGCAGGAAAACATGGGAAAAATTTTCGTAGGGGTTTGTGCCTAAAGTCGATTCGCTTCACCCGATTTGATGACCCGCATTGAAATATCCCGAGTAGGGATTTGTTCTCATACCCGGTTCACCAGTCCCGCTTGTCTGCTCCAATTCAATGGTTGGGCTTGCCCTATTCATGGTTGGTGGGCTCCCAATAGTTTGGATGTCGCTTTGGATGTCGCAAGACTAAGATGGTCAATCCTCATCAGGTAACTGCTGAGCCTAATAAAGGATACTACCAACCCACAATTCAAAGGACCTTCTCATTAATATTTATGACTCCAGCCTTCTCCCACCTTTGTAGTGTGTATATGAGCCAGCGCGGTGATTCTGGCATGGCACATAACACAATGGCTAGTAACATCAACCACGTTACTCCATCCCAAAACATGACACGCCGCCCATTCAATCTTCAAGAAGATGAAATTGCAAGCGTATCCAAGAATGACATCAATGTTGGTGGGTCATGACGGAATAGATTGAGCTGAAAAAAGTAGTTGTGGGCTTAACAACCGAGATAGATTGGGTCTGCATCAGCTTAGCCAAACTGGCTTAAACACATTCGCCAGCAACACCAACAACGTTACTCCCTCGCAAAACATGACACACCACCCGTTCAATCTTCAAGAAGATGCAATTGCAAGCATTTCCAAGAATGAAACCAGTGTTAGTCGGTCACGATTGAATAGGTTGGGCCGAGAAAAGCTATTGTGGGCTCAAAAACCTGGACCGATAGGGTCTGCGTTAGCTTAGCTCGACAGGATATTTTCACTCAATTTGATTTTCTTTTTATTAACTAAAAAAAACTCATAATAAAAACTGGTGTAGTATTTGGTTACGCTTGCAATTACATCTTCTCGAAGATTGAACAGGTGGCGTGTTATGTTTTGGGAGGGAGTAATGCCGTTGATGTTGCTAGCCATTTGTGTTATGTGCCATGCTAGAATCACCGTGCAAACTCATATACATGCCGCAAATATTGGAGAAGGCTGCCGTCACAAATATTAACCAGTTTGATGACCCGCATGGAAATAACCCAAGTGGAAATTTGTTCTCATACCCGGTTCACCCGTCCCACTTGTCTATTCCAATCCGATAGTTGGGCTTGCCCCATTCATGGTTGGTGGGCTCCCATTAGTTTGGTTGTGGCTTTAGATGTCGCCAAGACTAATATGGTCAATCTTCATCAGGTAACTACCGAGCCTAATAAGGGATACTACCATCCCACAATCCAAAGGACCTTCTCATTAATATTTATAACTCCAGCCTTCTCCCACGTTTGTGGCATGTATATGAGCCAGGGTGGTGATTCTAGCATGGCACATAACACAATGGCCAGCAACGTCAGCCATGTTACTCCATCCCAAAGCATGACACACCACCCGTTCAATCTTCAAGAAGTTGTAATTGCAAGCATATCCAAGAATGAGACCAGTGTTAGTGGGTCACGATTGAATAGATTGGGCTGAAAAAAGCAAGTGCGGGCGTAAAAACTGGGACTGATAGGCTCTGCCTCAGCTTAGTTGGATTGGACACTCTAACTCTATACGATTTTCTTTTTGTCATACTAAAAAAAAAAAAAAAACTAAGAATAAAAACTGGTGGAGTTATTTGATACGCTTGCAATTATATATTCTCGAAGATTGAACGGGTGGCGTGTCATGTTTTGGGAGGGAGTCACGCCCTTGACGTTGCTAGCCATTTGTGTTATGTGCCATGCTAGAATCACTGCGTAGACTCATATACACGCCGCAAATATTGGAGAAGGCTAGAGTCACAAATATTAATGATATAGTCCTGTGGATTGTGATAATTGACCTTCTTAAGACTCTTTGTGTCCTTGTTGCCGCTTTGCTGCTTGACCGGCACAGTCGATGACAATTGCTTTTGATCAGTATTTGTGGGATGGTAGTATCCCTTATTAGTCTTGGCAGTTGCTTGATGAACATTGACCATATTAGTCTTGGTGACTGGAAAGGGCAGGAAAACGAGTGAGAAATTTGGGTAGGGATTTGTCCATAAACTCGATTAGCTTGACCCGATTTGAAGACTCGCATTGAATAACCCGAGTAGGGATTTGTTCCCATACTCGGTTCGCCCGACCTGCTTGTCTGATCCAATTCGATGGTTGGGCTTGGCCCATTAATGGTTGGTGTGCTCCCATTAGTTTGGATGTCGCTTTGGATGTCGCCAAGGTTAATATGTTCAATCTTCATCAGGCAACTGCCAAGCCTAATAAGGGATACTACCATCCCACAATCCAAAGCACATTCTCATTAATATTTATGACTCAAGCCTTCTCCAGTATTTGTGGCATGTCTATGAGCCAGTGCGTGGATTTTGACATGGCACATAACACAATCGCCACCAACGTCAACGACATTACTCTCTCGCAAAACATGACACGCCACCCGTTCAATCTTCGAGAAGATGTAATTGCAAGTGTATCCAAGAACGACACCAGTGTTAGTGGGTCAAGATTTAATAAATTGGGACGAGAAGACCTATTGTGGGCTTAAAAAGTTGGACTGATAGGGTCTGCGTCAACTTAGCTGGACTAGGCACTTTGACTTGATCTGATTTTATTTTTGATAATAATAAGAAAAAACTCATAATAAAAAATGTCATAGTTATTTGATAGGCTTGCAATTACATCTTTTCGAAGATTGAACGGGTGGTGTGTCATGTTTTTGGAGGGAGTAACGTCGTTGACGTTGCTGGCCGTTTGTGTTATGTGCCATGCCAAAATCACCGTGCTGGCTCATATGCGCCGCAAATATTAGATCTGGCTCTTGTCCCAACTATTAAGGAGAAGGTCCTTTGTATTGTTCTGAAGATTGTATGTGTCCTTGTTGCCTCTTTGCTGTTTCACTGCCATGATCGACGACAATTGCTTTTGATAAGGATTTGTGGGATACTACCATCCCACAATCCAAAGCACCTTCTCATTCATAGTTATGACTCCATCCTTCTCGAATATTTGTGGCATGTATATGACCTAGCGCGCTGATTTTGGCATGGCACATAACACATTCGCCAGCAACACCAACAACGTTATTCCCTCGCAACACATGACACGCCACCCGTTCAATCTTCGAGAACATGCAATTGCAAGCATCTCCAAGAACGAAACCAGTGTTAGTTGGTCATGAATGAATAGACTGGGCTGAGAAAAGCTGTTGTGGGCTCAAAAACCCGGACCGATAGGGTCCACGTCAGCTTAGCTGGACTGGATATTTTGACTCGATTTGATTTTCTTTTTGTTAATTAAAAAAAAAAACTCATAATAAAAACTGGTGTAGTATTTGGATACTCTTGCAATTACATCTTCTCGAAGATTGAATGGGTGGCGTGGAATGTTTTTGGAGAGAGTAACGTCGTTGACATTGCTAACGATTGTGTTATGTGCCATGCCAGAATCACCGCGTTGGCTCATATAGGCGTCACCAATATTGGATAAGGCTGAAGTCACAAATATTAATGAGAATGTCCTTTGTATTGTTGTAATTGACATTCTGAAGACTGTATGTGTCATTTTTGCCGCTTTGCTACTTCATTGGCACGGTCAACGACAATTGCTTTTGATAAGGATTTGTGGGATGGTAGGTTCCCTTATTAGTCTTGGCAGTTGCCTGATGAACATTCACCTTATTAGTCTTCGCGAGTGGAAAGGGCAGGAAATCGAGCAAGAAATTCGGGTAAGGATTTGTCCCTAAACCCGATTCGCTCGACACGATTTGATGACCCACATTGATGTAACCCGAGCAGGGATTTGTTCCCATACCCGGTTCACCCGACCCGTTTGTCTGCTCCAATCCGATGGTTGGGCTTGCCCCATTCATGGTTGGTGGAATCTGTGATAGCTAGTATAAGCACCTAGAGGGGGGGTGAATAGGTGTAAAAATAATTTCTCGAGATACGAAAGCAATACTAGGGAAGACAATAGAAAGGAAGATCTCCTTTGATTAAACAAAATGAATTACGATCAAAGTAAAGCAAAGAGTAGAGAAGAGAAAATTGAACACAAGGTTTATAGTAGTTTGGCTTATTCCAAGCCTACGTCCACTCTTCCGCACTGACAGCCCACCGGCTGGATTCACTATGAACAAAAAAGATGTTACAGCAAGGTTCTCCCTTGATTCCACAGTGTAAATATTCTACCACACTTCCTCAAGGTTTCTCATGAATATAGACTCTCTTTTGCGTACAAGATTTCGCTCAAATGAATTGACTAAAAACAAGGAGCTTCATACTTTGGAATTCTTCTATCGTGCACACTCTCGAACAACTAGAATGTCTTCCTTATATACTCCTTTTATGCCATCATACTTATTAGCACTTACCAAATGAATTCCTCAAATCTACCCGTTGGACGGAATTAATTAGGAAGATCATTCGAGCTATTAAAGGAACATGTCGATAGCCCATCAATCATATTCGCCCATACAATCAAGATCTCGGTTTCCATAAGAAGAACCTTCCAAGAATATTTCGCCAATCATCGGATCTTTATTCTTCAAATCAATCATGATCAAATAAAGGATTCCGTTATGTCATATCCAGCCAAGAGATCTTCTCCAGTTAATAAAGTCACATCCTTAATGAAACATCTAGTTCTGGATAGCCTTTCTTGAACGGATTAGAAACTATCAATGAGAATAGACTTTGAGTCTTGAGTTTAGTAGTCCAGAGGTCTTCAGACTTTAAATAGTAGAGTCTGCAAATCTTCAAACTAGACTGATGGAAACGTTTTGTCAGCTTCAAAACACTTCACGAAGATTTCTCCAACAATCTCCCCCTTTTTGATGATGACAAAACTTTCATGCAGATTTGAATAACTTTGACCTGCAAAACAATACTCAAGCAAATATGGATATCTCATAAAGATTAATGGCTTAATGATAACACTAGAATCTGCAACCACAGAAAATAGGTTAGTCTTGCATGAGAGCAAACCCATTCATAAGATATCAATAGTACTTAATATAAGCAACAGTCAATCCAAATCCACATTCAGTCCTCATCCAAACACACAAGTCAAACATCAAAATGAACTAAAGGTTCAACAAGTTTTAAGTTCAAAGATTTCAAATCTCGCATCTCTCCCCCTTTTTGTCATCATAAAAAAAAAAAGGTTGAGATGAAAATGGAATGGAGTCAAGATTGCTTAGGAACACGAACAAGTTGGAAATCTCCCATTGACTAAACGATGCCTTCCAGCCTTTTCAAGTATTCCTTCAGTTGTGCAACATCCTCACCCTTAGCATTAGCCTGAATCTGAAGAGAAAGGGCTTGGATCTGATTATTCAAGGAACCTGAAGAAGCTTGACCTGCATTCTACAAATTCTAAACTTTGCATCCCAAAGTATATATCTGACCTCGCATTTCCAAGAGAACATCCAGAATTTTGCGAAAATCTGCTAAATTATCGGTCTGCGTACTGGCTTCGGCACGATCTGATGGTGTAAAAGCGGACGATGGCAGATCAGCATAATCACGTAGATTTGGTGAAGAAACATCATGTCCTTGCTCAGGAAATTAAGAGGCATAAATGTCCTCTGGATTTGCTGGAGAGCGACTGACTCCTTCACCGGTAGCAGGATATGAGGACATTCCTCTTTTCTCATGATCTCTCCCTATTTCCATGCCTTCAAGTAGAGAATAATGTTCCTCATGTTCTCCTTCCACTTGATCTCTTTTTCTCTTCTTCTTATTTTTCAACTCTTTCCTTCTCATCATCTCTTTCTTCTTCTTGTCTCTCCTCTATTTCTTTCTCCTCTGCTTCTTTCTTTTCTCTTTCTCTAGTCCTCTATTTTGAGTCTTTCTCTAGAACAGAACGACTCAGGTTCTTCAACGCCATTGCAGAAATGGTGATGTCTTCCTCATCATCTTCATCCTCAACGATGAGAGCTCTTCTTTTCTTGAATGGAGCAACCATGGGCTCCTTCACTTTTCTTTTTGCTGTAGAAGAGATTTGATGAGTTTTGACTGGAGTCTTCTCCTTGAATTTCTCCAATGCCTTGCTTAGTTCCTTCAGACGCATTTTAGTCACCATTTTCAGTCCTACCACCATATGATCACAAAATCAAGTACAGAGAATTTGTGGAGGCTGAATATTCAGATATCTGAATAACTTCGTCACAAGACCTGGATAAGGAAGTTGACCTCTGTCCTTCACTACTGCTCTATACAAGTGGAACATAATAGTGTGAGGAAGAGAAAACTTTTTCCCAGTGATGATGGCATACATCAACTTTGCCTCTGAACTTGAAACATCAGTCTTGGAAGTTGATTTTGGTTAGAGGCAATTGATCACAATCTTGTGAAGCAGAATGTTAAACGCACTCATGCTCAAGTAGGAAATCTTTTCCTCTGTTCTTCTATCCTTAACAAATTCCAATGTAGCACGAGCAATAGAAACATTGATGGGTTGATATCTCCCTCTCTCAACCCCAATCACATCCGCCAGCAAGATTCAAATAAAAGTATGCAGTTAATTCAGCATGGGCTTCTGTGGTGTCAGAGCATAATTGCTCAAGTTGAAGAAAACTGAACTTTTCCCTCAAATTGACATTCACAGCATCAAGGAAATCAAAATCCATAGTCCTAGGGTTTATCACCCCACGCTTCAACAATTTTGAGTATAGAACCTTATGTTCCTTCGATCTAAACAATTCTGTCCTTTTTCCTCGAATTTTCGCTGTAACACCCATTCTCGATTGAAATTGGCTATACAATTTGTCGTTATCATTCCCATTTATTGGATTAAAACCCCCAACATGCAGATCACTTGGGATATTTGTAAGGATTTCTTCTGCCAACCCTTTAGGAGCAATTCACAAACTCTCCATTTTTCGCAAAAAGATGTACTCATTCCCATATCCCTTGTCCTAAAAAAACTCATCGATGTAGTTCAATGGAGTACCAGTCCTCTTTAAAGCACGGTAAAGCATATAAATAAAATAGGGCCTTTGAATTCTTACAAGATCTACATCTTTAACGATTTCTTCCTCTTATTGATGACCAACACCTTGTGGACTAGTTGGTGGAGAATGACGCTGCTGAGAATGTTGTTGGCTCTGCTGCTGATTTGGAGACTCCTCTTCCTTGGTGAGATTGAAGTGTGTAGGCCCCTCACTCATTCGCCGTGGTCCCCGCTAGCAATCCTCGAAGACTTTCTTGAAAAGGACATCTTTCTCAATCTTTGAAAGATTCATTGCTTGACTTTCCTCAGAAAGATGACAATTTTTTCGAAGATTAAACAAGGGAGGAAGATAGGAATGGAAGATCGATGCTTTTTAGGGTTTTTGGAGTTAAGCGAAGAGAACCCAACCGTATATATCTCAGTCGAAAAGAGGGGAATACGAAACATCGTAAAGGAAAGTGAAAAGATGCCTCTTTTTAAAAATAACTGCCATTTTCAAAAATAGATAAGTGCCATTTTTTAAGAAAAAAATTAACTCCTTTTTAAAAAGGACAAATTGCATTTATCACGGAAATTGAAGATAGAAAGATGATCGTACCTTTCCGAGATTTAATAAAAAAGAAAATGAAATAACTTACAGTCAAGAACCATATTTGTCTGAGTCTGAGAGTCTCTAGACTTTAACTTCTTCAAGCTTCAAGATGTTGAGTCTCGGAATGGATGATTTCAAATTGATTTTTCTCCAAAGACTTTGAAAATATATATGCCAGTTGGTTCTTTGAGTCAACAAACTAAATCGAAACTTCTCCATTTTGAACATGATCTCTAATGAAGTGATGTCGAATCTCTATATGCTTTGCTCTTGAGTAAAGAATTGGATTTTTGGTAAGATTGATTGCAATGGTGCTGTCGCAGTTAATCTCCGTGCATGATTCTTCAATTCCAAAGTCTCTTAGCTGTTGTTTTATCCACAGAATTTGTGAACAACAACTTCCGACATACTCTGCTTTTGTTGTAGAAAGAGCTATTGTATTTTGCTTCCTTGAAAACCAAAACACCGTCCTGCTTCCAAGTAACTAATAGGTATCCGAGGTGCTCTTTCTATCGACTCTACATCTGGCTAGGTCTGCATCTGAGTATCCAAGAAGAGTTAAGTCTCACTTTTTAGGATACCAAAGGTCGATGCTTGAAGTTGAAGCAATGTTTTTGATAATACGCTTTGCAATACTTAAATGAGATTCTTTAGGGTCTGCTTGAAATCTAGGATAAATGCAAACACTAAACAAAATGTCAGGTCTAGAAGCAGTAAGATAAAGAAGTGAGCTAATGATACTTCTGTATAACTTCTGATTGACTTTCTTTCCTCCTTCATCTTTATATATCTTCAAGGAACTTGACATTGGTATATAAGTCCTTTTGCAATTATCCAGTCCAAATTTCTTGACAAGATCATTAGCATATTTTTCTTGATGAATAAAAGTTCATTCCTTCAGTTGTTTTACTTGAAGCCCAAGAAATAAGGTTAACTCACCCATCATGCTCATTTCAAATTCATCTTGCATAGTTTTAGAGAATTTCTTGCACGTACTTTCATTAGAGGATCCAAAAATAATATCATCGACATATATTTGAACAAGCACAAAACTTTTGCTTTCTCTTTTGATCAACAGAGTAGTGTCTACTTTACCTTTGAGAAAGCCATTTTGAATTAAAAACTTACTCAGCCTGTCGTACCAAGCTCGAGGTGCTTGCTTTAAACCATACAAGGCCTTTTTCAGTCTGAATACTGAATCTGGCTTCCTTGGGTCTTCAAACCCAGGTGGTTGTTCTACATAGACTTCCTCATGGATAAATCCATTCCGGAAAGCACTTTTGACGTCCATTTGGAATAACCTGAAATTCTTATAACAAGTAAAAGCAAGTAATAAACGAATTGCTTCTAACCTTACTATTGGTGCGTAAGTCTCGTCATAGTCTATCCCTTCTTCTTGCGTATATCTCTTGGCCACGAGTCTTGCTTTGTTTCTTATGACTTTTCCTTTCTCATTCATCTTGTTCCTGAAAATCCATTTAGCTCCAATAATAGATTTAACCTTTTGGTTTAGGAGTCAACTCCCGGACATCATTTATACTGAATTGTCTGAGTTCTTCTTGCATAGCTTCAATCCTGCTTTTATCATATGAAGCTTCTTCTATGCTTTTGGGTTCTATTTCAGAAATAAGAGCCATAGCACTAGACTCTTCGCGCCTTTTAAATCTTATGTGAATTCCTTCTTTAATGTCACAAATAATGAGATCTTTGAGATGACTGGACTTATGCTTCCAGTTACTGGTTGATTTGTCAGGTTGATGATCACTTCCTTCATTTGAATATTTAATAACCATTTGTTGCTGGTCTTTTAGAGTTTGAGCTGCTTCTTGAGATTTAGACTTTGTAGAGTCTGGAGCAAGTTCAGATTCTTCAAGATGAGTCTGAATAGATTTATTTTGCATAGAATCTTGGAATTTGATATTCATTGATTCCGCCATAGATTGACTCTTCTTGTTATAGACTCTGTAGGCTTTGCTTGAGGCTGAATATCAAAGGAATATGCCTTCATCTGATTTTTCTTCAAACTTACCAACTCAATCATTTGCATTTTTCAATATAAAACATTTGCATCCGAACACATGAAAATATGAAACAATAGCCTTCTTTCCTTTGAATAACTCATAAGGGGTTTTTTTTTCCAGAATAGGCCTTAGAAAAACTCTATTAATAATATAACAAGCTGTTGAAATTGCTTCAGCCCAAAATCGTGAAGCGATGTTGCTTTCGATTAAAAGAGTTCTGGCCATTTCTTGAAGGGGTCTATTCTTTCTTTCCACAACTCCATTTTGCTCGGAGTATATGGAGAGGAGAACAAATGCTGTAAACCACATTTATCACCAAATTTTGTAAAATCTTGATTTTCAAATTCACCTCCATGGTCTGTTCTTATACTTGAAATAACATACCCTTTTTCATTTTGAACATTTTTAGCAAATTTTTCAAAGTAAGAGAAAGCTTCAAACTTACTTGCCAGGAAATATACCCAAGTAAATCGTGAGTAGTCATCCACAATTACTAGGCAATATTTCTTATGGAGAAGCTGCAGTACACAGTTAGTGGAAACTTGATTTACTGGTTTAAAGGAATTTCTTACTTGTTTTTCAATATGCATGGTGTACATAGATCAAACTTTTGGTAGGATAAATTGGGTAGATCACGAACAACCTTCTTTGCTGAAATTTTGGCTATCTGCTTCAAATTGATGTGCCCAAGCTTTCTCTTCCATAAGCTTGCTTCGTCTTTGATTGAGATTAGACAATGCGATTCAACTGGTTTCACATCCAAGAGGTAGATATTTCCATATCTTCGACCCATGAATGACTTAGTAGAATCTTTACTGGTTCCTGAACATATTCCCTCTTGAAAGTAGATTTTGAAACCAAGATTACACAAAATTTGACGACACCTCGAGCGAGAATGTAGTTGAGTTCTTCAACTAAAGAAACATTACTTATTGTGAGATTTCCAATCTTTACAGTTCTAAATCCCACTATTCTTCCTTTACTATTTCCTCCAAATGAGACTTTTCAACCATTCACTTGAACAAGCTTTATAAAGCAATTTGAATCTCCTGTCATATGTCTTGAGTATCCACTATCTAAATACCATTTGACCTTTTTCTTGATAATGACCTGCATTTAAAAAAAAAAAAACTCAAACTTTCTTTGGTACCCATATTTTCTTGGGTCCATTGGTGTTAGTATGATATGCGGTTTTTGCCCATACTTCCTTAACAGGTTTCCAAACCATAGGACATTCTTTTTCAAAATGATCTGCACTATTGCACTTTGAACATCTGAGAGCATTGCGACCTCTGGTTTTACAAATATCCTTTCAAAATGATTTTTGTAAGCATCTCTTGTGGGTCTTTGCTTAATTCTTTCTTTCACTTTTGGAAAATCAATTAAAGAAATGGTTTCAACAGTCATTCCCAAACCAGATTTATTGAAATAAGGTCTTTGAATAGAAATATTTTTTCCAGTTTCTCAGAACCTATAGAAAGTTTTTTAGAAACATTTGAGATATCATTTTTTAATAATGCATTTTCTTTTGAAAGATTATCTTCACTTTCTCTAAGAGAAGAAACATTCATGTCTAAACATTTCACATTTTCTTTCAAAACATTTTCCTGTTGTTTTATAACAGAATTTTCTCTTTTGAGTTTGGAAATCTTTTTAAGAGAAGTCTTAAGACTAAAACACAACTCATCAATGTATTTAGAAACTTTAATAGGTATTTTGAAGTTACTCACCTCAAATTCACTATCTAAATCTGATTATGTCTCGGAATTTGAATTTGAATCCGATTGTGCCATTAGACATATATTGGCATAATCATCATCACTTTCTTCACACTTTGTATCACTCCAGGTTTTTGCTTTAAAAGCCTTTCAATACTTTTCAGCTTTTCCTTTCTTCTTCCTTAGAAGAGGACAGTTGGGTCTGATGTGTCCCTTTTTCTTACATTCAAAGCATACTACATCTTTGTTTGATTCATCATCCTCAACAAACTTAGTATGTTGCTTTTGAAAACTTTGTTTCTTTGGATTGAATCTTCTTCCTTTTCTGTTCAGCTTTCTGAATCTTCTTATCATGAGAGTAAGCTCCTCATCATCCATATCGTCTTCAGAATCTGTAACATCAAAATCATCATTGGATTTTAATGCAATGGATTTCTTACCTCTAGGGCCTTCGTCTTCATTGATTTGTTCCACTTCATAAGACTGAAGAGTCCCAACCAACTCATCAACAGATAGTGGCATAATTCTTTGGGTCTCTCTGATTGAGGTCTTTATGTGATTCCAATCCTTGGAGAGTCCACGTAGTAGCTTGTTTACCTTCATGAGATCAGAAATTGGTTGACCTTGATTTTCAAGACCATTAACGATTTCTGTAAAACAACTAAACATGTCAGTTATAGATTCTCCTGATTTCATTTTGAAGGCTTTGTATTGACCGAGGAGAATGTTGATTCTAGTCTCTTTCACTCGATCGGTTCCTTCGTAGGTAATATGTAATTTATCCCAAACTTCTTTAGCTGTAACACAAGAAGATATTCTGTTATATTCAATAGGTGATAAAGCACAATATTAAGAATAAATTGCTTTTGCATCAAGAGCTTGTCTCTTGATTATCTCTTCCTGAGTCATTTCACTAGACTCAACAGTATCTTTTCCTCTCTGAGAGATAGGTGCAGCTTTAGGAATGATTCATTTTTCTACAACGTCCCATTCCAGAGGATCCTTTGATCTTAGGAACGCCTTCATCTTGTTTTTCCATATGTTGTAATCCTTTCCACTAAAGTAAGGCGTTCGGTATTGCTTTGCCCTTCTACCAGCCATGGAGCCAACATACTAGCCATGGATCTTTAAATCTGAAGTAAAATACTTCAAACAAAGTGAGTACACGATCTCTGATACCAATTGAGATAGCTAGTATAAGCACCTAGAGGGGGGTGAATAGGTGTAAAAATAATTTCTCGAGATACGAAGCAATACTAGGCAGACGATAGAAAGGAAGATCTCTTTTGATTAACAAAATGAATTACGATCAAAGTAAAGCAAAGAGTAGGGAAAAGAAAATTGAACATAAGGTTTATAGTGGTTCGGCTTATTCCAAGCCTACGTCCACTCTTCCGCACTAACAGGCCACCGGCTGGATTTCACTATGAACAAAAGAGATGTTACAACAAGGTTCTCCATTGATTCCACAGTGAAGATATTCTACCACACTTCCTCAAGATTTCTCATGAATATAAACTCTCTTTTGCGTACAAGATTTTGCTCAAATGAATTGACTAAAAACAAGGAGCTTCAGACTTTGGAATTCTTCTATCGTGCACACTCTCGAACAACTAGAACATCTTCCTTATATACTCCTTTATGCCATCATACCCGTTGGCACTTACCAAAGGAATTCCTCCAATCTACCCGTTGGACGGAATCAATTAGGAAGATCATTCGAGCTATTAAAGGAACATGTCGATAGCCCATCAATCATGTTCGCCCATACTATCAGGATCTCGATTTCCATAAGAAGAACCTTCCAACAATATTTCGCCAATCATCGGATCCTTAATCTTCGAATCAATCATGATCAAATAAAGGATTTCATTATGTCATATCCAGCCAAGAGATCTTCTCTAGTTGATAAAGTCACATCCTTAATGAAACATCCAATTCTGGATAGCCTTTCTTCAACCGATTAGAAACTGTCAATGAGAATAGACTTTGAGTCTTGAGTTTAGCAGTCTGGAGGTCTTCAGACTTTAAATAGTAGAGTCAGCAAATCTTCGACTAGACTGATGGAAACCTTTTGCAAGCTTCAAAACACTTCACGAAGATTTCTCCAACTGAATTCCATTAGTTTGGATGTGGCTTTGGATGTCGCCAAGACTAATATGGTCAATCCTCATCAGGCAACTGCCAAGCTTAATAAGGGATACTACCATCCCACAATCCAAGGCACCTTCTCATTAATATTTATGACTCCAACCTTCTCCAATATTTGTGGCGTGAATATGACCCAGCGTGCTAATTTTGTCATGGCACATAACACAATCGTCAGCAACGTCAATGGCATTAGTCCCTCACAAAACAAGACACGCCACCCGTTCAATCTTCGAGAAGATGTAATTGCAAGCATATCAAGGAATGACACCAATGTTAATGGGTCACGATTGAATAGATTGGGACAAGAAAAGCTGTTGTGGGCTCAAAAACCCGAATCGATAGTGTCTACATTAGCTTAGCTAGATTGGACACATTGACTCGATTCGATCTTCTTTTTGCTAATAGTAAAAAAAAAAGAAATTCATAATAAAAACTGGTATAGTATTTGGATACGCTTGCAATTACATTTTCTCGAAGATTGAATGGGTGGCGTGCCATGTTTTTGGAGAGTATAACGTCGTTGACATTGCTAACGATTGTGTTATGCGTCATGCCTGAATCATTGTGTTGGCCCATATATGCGCCGCCAATATTGGAAAAGGCTGGAGTCACAAATACTAATGAGAATGTCCTTTGTATTGTTGTAATTGACCTTTTGAGGACTATATGTGTCCTTGTTGCCGCTTTGCTGCTTCACTAGCACGGTCGACGATAATTGCTTTTGATAAGAATTTGTGGAATGGTAGTATCCCTTATTAGCCTTAGGAGTTTCCTAATGAACATTGACCATATTAGTCTTGGCGAGTGGAAAGGGCAGGAAATCGAGCGAGAAATTTGGGTAAGGATTTGTCCCTAAACTCGATTCACTCGACCAAATTTGATGACCCACATTGAAGAAACCCGAGTAGGGATTTGTTCCCATACCCGGTTCACTTGAGCAGCTTGTGTGCTCCAATATGATGGTTGGGCTTGCCCCATTCATTGTTGGTGGTCTCCCTTTAGTTTGGATGTGTCTTTGGATATCGCCAAGACTAATATGGTCAATCATCATTAGGCAACTACCAAGCCTAATAAAGGATACTACCATCCCATAATCCAAAGCCCCTTCTCGTTAATATTTATGACTCCATCCTTCTCGAATATTTGTGGCGTGTATATGAGCCAGTGCGCTACTTTTGGCATGGCAAATAACACAATCGCCAGCAACGTCAATGGCGTTACTCCCTCGCAAAACATGACACATAACCCATTCAATCTTCGATAATATGTAATTGCCAGCATCTCTAGGAATGACAGTAGTGTTAGTCAGTCACAATTGAATAGATTGGGCCAAGAAAAGATGTTGTGGGCTCAAAAACCCGGACCGATAGGGTCCGTGTCAGCTTAGCTTGACTGGACACTTTGACTCAATTCAATTTTCCTTTTGTTAATGTTAAAAAAAAAAAAACTCATAATAAAAAATGGTGTAGTTCTTGGATAAGCTTGCAATTACATCTTCTTGAAGATTGAACGGGTGGCGTGTTATGTTTTTGGAGGGAGTAACGTCATTGACGTTGCTGGCCATTTGTGTTATTTTCCATGCCAGAATCACCGCGCTGGCTCATATACACACCGCAAATATTGGAGAAGGCTGGAGTCACAAATATTAATGAGAATGTCCTTTGTATTGTTGTAATTGACCTTCTGAAGACTGTATGTGTCCTTGTTGCCACTTTGCTGCTTCACTGGCACGGTCGACGATAATCGCTTATTAGTCTTGGCAGTTGGCTGATGAACATTGACCATATTAGTCTTGGCGAGTGGAAAGGGCAGGAAATCGAGCGAGAAATTCAGGTAGGGATTTGTCCGTAAACCCGATTCGCTTGACCCGATTTGATGACCCACTTGGAAGTAACCCAAGTAGGGATTGGTTGTGGCATCCCAAAAATTCAAGACAACCTCTAGATGTATCAAAGCCTATGGTTAGGTAATGAAATTACCTTTGGTTTATGCTTTAGCCATTGGTTTTCTTTTAAGACCAAATGAACTGTATCTTGTGTCCTTGAGTTATTAAAATTACCATTATAGGATGAATTAATAAGAAGAATTTATTGTTGGCTATGCACCTCATAGATTTAATCCCTATAGATTAAATGTTAGAAGATTATGTGTGGCATCCCAAAATTCATGGCAACCTCCATGGACATTAAGGTCTATGGATAGGTGATGGGAGTACCATCAAGATGTATTGTAACCATTTAATCCATAATTTGCAACAAGATTTATGGCCAAAATTTTAATGGATAATTATTTGATAGGAACGAAAATCCTATCATTGGCCATGTGTTTTATAAGTTGGAATTTATGGATTTATGATTTCAGGATTTATGGCCATATGAAACCGTAATTTAGTATTTATATAAGTGGGGATTTAAGGTAAATTATTGAAAGTAAAATGGACTTATTTAAGAAAATTTTGGGCCATTAAAGCTTGGACTTTAGGCCCAAGTGAGATGGGCCTAAAGTGGGCCATAAGCCCGGCCCATTGTCAACGCATGGAGGGAGGAGTGAGGAGCCGCATGGCCTCCAAGTGTCTTCGGCAAAGGAGACACTTGTCTCCTTCCTAGGGACAAGTGTCCCCCATGCAATTTCAGAATGCATGCAATATATATATATATATATATATATATATATATATATATATCCAACCAAAGAGAGAGAGAGAGAGAGAGAGAGGGAGTGGCTGGTTGAGGGCTACCGTCCAAGTGAGAGTGAGAGAGAGAGAGAATTGCAAGAGAGAGGAACCGAGAAGGAGGAGAGGAAGGAGCTCACCGTTGGTCCGCTCGCACACTGTCCGTCCATCCATCGCTGGTGTGCCTCGTTTGCTCGGTTTTGGAGGCAAGTTGGGACTGATTTCCGCTCTTGCATGTGTGCCTTGCATGGGTGATTTGTTGGTGGTAGGTTTCGGATGAATGGATAAGCAAAACCGAAGCTAGAATGTGACTTGTTCTTGAGTTTGCATGCTGTTTTCGTATGAACCTCTTGAACCAGAATTTTGTGAGAGCTTGCATGCATGTTTGAAGTTTAATTTTGACCTTGATTCCTTCATGAAAGTTGTATCCAACATCTTAAACTACAACATAATAAAATTTGGGATAGAATGATGGAGATTTAAGGGTTCAAACCCTCATCCTACGAAAACACTAGATCTGGAATTGTTTTGCCGACCTTTTGGTAGATTTGTGGTTGCATGTCGATTTTTACCAAGAATCGCTCTTCGACCTCTTCATGAAACTTGTAGATAAAATCCTAAAGGTTGATATACTCAAATTTGAAGTAAAATTAGAAAGTTTAGCCTAGTGAATCGACTTATTCTTGCTGACGGTAAATCTGGAGACGTGGTACAGGAGACTCGAGATTTCATGGACCTATATGGTGACTATTATTTGGAAATTTTACTTATATCCCTTAATGAAAGTTGTAGGGGACCTCTTGACGTAAAATGCATCCAAATTTCAGAGGAAACGAAGAAGAATAAGTGATGACTACACTGGACGTTTCGGTGCTAGAACCAGAAGCTTCGTACGACTATATAAAATGATATAAAATGAATATGGCCTAGAAGTCTTGATAAAAAATCTACTTCAGTGTCTTAACTATAACCTGGTAAAATTTCATAATTTCCGGAGGTCGTTCAGGTATTTTAATCGAATTATTTCAAAAACTGCACATTCTGTTTCTATCCGAAATTGCATGCTGTATTTGTGTGAATTATATCTTCTTGTGTGGAACTCTATTGGGCATGTGTTTTCATGAAATGATTATCTTATTTACTTGTCTATCACATGTCTTGATTTCATGATTTTTGAGAATCATATGGGTATTTAATTTAAATATTTTCTAAAATGGTACAAGCTGGAATTTGGTAAATCTCAAAAAGGTCGTGATGTATGGATTATTCTATGTTGCATGGACCCCATGGATTGTATTGACATAAGTGATTGGATCCTGCTGCATGTATGTTGATGATTGGAAATGCATATATGAACCAAATGATGAAAATGATCTTGTTTGCCATCACATTATATGCCATGTTGAAATTGAGCCATGAATGTGAATATAAATTATGATGATACCGTCGGAGGTGTGAGCCGACGATGCCCCGGGAGTCGGGATGCCCAGAGGTTCGAATGAGTTGATGCCCTTTGGATGCCTGGTTGTATTATGAATACATGCCCAGAGGTTTTCCTCAGGAGCGTCGGGATGCCCGGTTGTATTATGATACATGCCCGGAGGGTGAGGGGTTGTATCATGATGCATGCCCGGAGGGTAGGGGTAACCATTTTCACGGCGAGCCCCGGAGATTCCTCGTGATGCCATGTGGGATGCGAGATGCCTAGCCAGGGAGTGTAAATGCCGGATGCCCGGTTGTATCTTGGATATATGTCCAGAGGTTCCTCATGATGCCAGTTGGGATACGAGATGCCCGGAATGTGCGGGTGCCGGATGCCTGGTTGTATCTTGGATACATGCCCGGAGGTTTCTCACAATGCCAGGATTGGGCGTGAGCGATGAATGTGGGATGCAAACATTGGTCTCGGGAAAGAGAAATGTGGCGGTCCAAAATGAAATTGAAATTGAATTATGTATGATGATATATGGATGATATGATGAGAGGTGCATGGTTGCATGGTAATGATGATGGTACATGTGATATGATGATGAGATGTGCATGGTTGCATGGTAATGATGATGGTACATGTGATATGATGATATGATGATGATGTTACATGCATGGATGCATGGTAATGATGATGGTACATGTGATATGATGATGGGATGTGCATGGATGCATGGTAATGATGATGGTACATGTGATATGATGATATGATGATGATGTTACATGCATGGATGCATGGTAAGGATGAAACCATATGTGACATGATGATGGTAAGTGTATGATATGATGGTGATGTCTATATGATGATGATGGTGCATGAGGTATGATGACATGTACATGATGCCATGGTATGTTGCACATGGTATGATGACATGTGATGCTATGATTGTGATGATTGCATGGCATGATGTATTGGGTGGTTTATTGGTCCTTTACCTGCTGAGTAGCTATACTCTCCCCTTTTGGGGAATAACGTTTTAGACTAGATAAGATACCTCTACTACCACTGCTACCAGTAGATGAATCAAGTGGTTGGATATGACCACGAGGAGGAGGATAGCAAAGGAGGGAAATTTTGGACGCCGACACTTATTGATGGACCTTAAGCATACGATTGTGGGAGGAGATGTCGGTCATCTTTTGAAGTAAAGCCAAGTATAGAAACATTGGCATTCGATGTACCGACTAAATATGTCCATATGCTTTATGTAAATAAATGTGTTCGGCTTTAACTTATATAAGATGTTAATAGGTGTGCATCGTTTTTTGAATATAGGGAAGGGAGTTTGTTGGATGTGCTTCCATATATGAATTGCGCAAGGGACCTATCAAAAAAAAAGTTGCAAACCCCCTATATTGTATGGGCCCGCTGCAATTGAAATAGTATCAGAGTGACATGTTAATAGGGAAAATGAAAGGTAAGCGAATTGTGGCGATCCCAACGGATTGGGGGCCGTCGACGGGTGCCACATTATGGCCATATGAAATTAAAAATTTGAAATCTATAAAAGAGAGAATTAAAAATGAATTATTAAAAATGAAATTTGGAATTCTTAGGATTGAACTTTAGGCCCAGGGGTGTTGGACCTAAAGTGGGCCAAATTGGCTTGGCCCATGAGGCCTATGAAGAGGGTTGCCGTTGACCACAAGGGGGACGAGCCGGCCAAAACCCTCAAGCCCATCATGCATGGGAGAGACCAAGTGGCAAAAAGGGGGCTTCATCTATTGGTCTTCTTGGGTGGCTTCAAATGATGACTAATGATTGTGATTAGGGTGAAATAAAAGGAAGGAGTGACCGGTTATGGGGGGCTGTCGTCCAAGGTGAGAAAGAGAGAGAGAGAGGGTTGCTGAGAGAGTGAAGAACCGAGAGAGAGGAGGAAGAAGCCATCCGTCCGTCCGCTCGCCCGTCGACCGTCCATCCGTGCGTCCGTCGCCATCCGTGTGCCATTGTTTGCTCGATTTGGAGGCAAGTTGGGATCCATATTCTACTCTTGCATGTTGTATCTTCCATGTGTGTTGGAATGGTGATGAATCTCTGACGTTTAGGGTATGAGAAACCGAAGCTAGAGTATGTTGTTTTTGAAATAGCATTCTGTTTTCAAGTATACCGCCTGACCCCAAACGTTGTAGAGGCTTGCATGCGTGGTTTGAGTAGGATTTTGGCTTCGACTTCTTCACAAAAGTTGTAGAAAACATCTCAAAGTACAACATACTAAAATTTTAGATAAAATGGTTGAGTTTTGTGGGGTAAAACTCTTCCTCTAGGAAAACGTTAGATCTGGAACTGTTTTGTTGACCTCTTGGTGGTTTTGTGTGTTGCATGTCACTTTTTACCAAGAATTTCACTTCACTTCTGCATGAAAGTTATATAGAACACCTTATAGACTAACATACTCAAATTTAAGGTAAAAAGAACAAGTGTAGCCTAGTGAAACGATTTTCTTTTGAAGACGGCAGATCTGGAAGTATTGTACTGGTCTCCCGCGACTTCGTGGACTATATGGTAACTATCCTTTGAGAATCTCATCTAGATCCCTTAATAAAAATTGTAGTGGACCTCTTGAGGCAAAACATATAAAACATTTAGAGGAAATGAGGGAAGATAAGTAGGCAAAACCTCATTTTTTCAGAGACACCTAAACTGGACTGTTCGGTACTAGGAACAGGGGCTTTGACCGTCTATAGTAAATTATCTAGGACGAATCTGGCCTTGATGTCTTCATGAAAAATCTACCTTAGGGTCTCAAATATCACCTGGTAAAATTTCATAATTTTTGAAGGTCATTCGTGTATTTAAACTGAAATATTTCAAGAACCGCGCAATCTAATTGTATCCAAATTTTGCAAGCTGTAATGTGTGGGCTATATCTTTTTGTGTGAAGTTCTTTTGGGCATTTGTTCTTCATTGAGTTGCTACCTTTATGTCTTATCTATCACATGTTATGATTTTATGATTTTTGAAGATCATATGGATTTTTAATTTATAAGTCTTCTGAAATTGTGCAAGCTGGAATTTGGTAAATCTCAAAAGTCATGATGTATGGATTATTCTAAGTTGTATGGACCCCATGGATTGTATTGTCATAAGCAATTGTATCTTGCTGCATGTATGGTGATGATTGGAAATGCATATAAGAATCAAATGATGAAAATGATATTGTTTAACATCACATCATATGCCATGTTGAAATTGAGCCATAGTTGTAAATGTGAACTATGATAAGTGAGAAGGCCATCGGAGGTGTGAGCCAACGATGCCCTGAGTGTGTTGGGATGCTTGGCTAGGGAGTGAAAATGCCGAATGCCCGGTGGTCTAGTGGCGTAATTTCAGAGGGTCCTTGGGAGTTTCGAGATGCCCGGAGAGTGGGGGAGCCGAAAGCCTGGAGGTTTGTGCCGGGGGATGTCTCGTGATGCCAGTTGGGGTATGTGCCCAGAGGTTTGTGCCGGAGGTTCCTCGCAATGCTAAGTGGGGTGCGAGCGATAAATGTGGGATGCAAATACTGGTCTCGAGAAAGAGAAATGTGGTGGCCCAAAATGAAAGAATAAAATTGGGAAATTGAATTTGAATTATGCCTGATATGGTACGTGTATGCATGAATGTATGATGATGAGTGCATGGATGTATGTTCACCTATGGCATGATGATATATGTGACATGATGATGGTGAGTGCATGGATATATGTGCACCTATGGCTTGATGATATATGTGACATGATGATGGTGAGTGCATGGATGTATGTGCACCTATGGCATGATGGTATATGTGACATGATGATGGTGAGTGCATGGATGTATGTGTACTTATGGCATGATGGTACATGGAAGACATGATGATGATGAGTGCATGGATGTATGTGCACCTATAGTATGATGGTACATGCATGACATGATGATGGTGATGATTACATGAGGATGTATGTACATGTGGTGTGATGACGTATGCATAGCCTCAAGGTAAGTTATGCATGGATGCATGAATGACATGTGTTATGCTATGATTTTTATGATTGTATTGTGTGATGCATTGAGTAGTTTATTAGATTCTTTACCTGCTGAGTGGCTGTACTCACCCCTTCGGGGATCAACATTTCAGATTTGAAAGATGCCCCTCCTTGCTGTCACGTGGGGCGTCTTTTACAGCCTTCCTTCGGACGTGGGTGTCAAGTGTGTGGAAATCGACTGTCCCACCATTCCTAGTTTGACGTTCATTCGGGTTCGTGCATTAGTGATGTATGATGTGGGCCTGGCTGAGGGCCCTGTCATTTAAGAGTTCATATATGTTCACGTTCATCGAGACGTAGTGATGGAGGGGATGTTGCCTCCACCACCGCCTGACGCACCGAGATGGGTGTGACGGCCCGTGTGTGAGGAATAGGAGCTGCAACTTTTTGGACAATAGCCGACACTAGTGGATGGAGGATTTTGCATGATCGAGATAGTGGGTTGAGTTGTCTCTTTTTGGGGTTATGGCCGAGTATAGTCAAAAGTCCTAGCCTTTCTTTTGTTGTACCGACCCCAGAAAATCCATCATGAAAATATGTAAATAAAAGTGTCTTGGCTTTATCTTTTCTTATGATGTTTAGTGGTATGTGATTGTATCATGGTTGCTGGAGGGACAATTAGTAAGACTTCATTTTGCTTCCACAAATAAGATGCGCTGGGACCATTTAAAAAAAAAAACCCCTAGGAACTAAGGTTCTTCTTTGGTATCTGTGGTGACCTTAGGCGCTTTGGGGTGCCACAGCCCCGTTTTTGGTATCAGAGCAATGGTTATAGGTGGAATGATAAGAAGCCTCATTTGGAAATTGAGGAACATGATGACAATGTACATCATAGGATATAAAACGGAATAAGTGATTAACTTTGAATAATAGGTGATGAGTATTCACTCATAGATCCCTAGTAGTTTATTTTGAGTTGTCTTTAGGTACTAGTAACATGTATATGTTACTTATGTAGTAGTAGTAGTTGCTTTGAATGGAGATAGTGAGTCTTAGATTATTCCTAAAGCAATGCTTGGAAATTGCAGGAAAGTCATGGTGCGAGCTGGAAGTGCCCATCCATCGAGGGTTAAAGCCTCTACTACAAGGGCTGAACCTCGGATGGAAGATATCCTGTAGGCATTGGCCAATATTGGAAATCTAATGGAAAGACAGGCGCAGCAACAACCTGGAGCAGAACGTTGTACTTAAGGACTGGTGGAGTAGCTTTTGAAGCTGAAGCCAACTAAGTTAAGTGGAATAGGAAGTCCTGAGAAGGTGGAACAATGGATTGATGGAATGGAACTAATTTTCAGGTTATTGGACTGCAATGATGCTGAGAAAAAAACTTTGGCAGAGTACCAGCTGGAGGGAAATGCAAAGTTTTGGTGGAGAGTTTCGAGGGACACAATCTTTCCACCAAGTATTGAGGTTAACTGGAAAGAGTTTGTGAGAGCTTTCAACATAAAGTGTTTTTCTGATTGTTCTATGGATAAGAAAATTACATAATTTGTTCAATTAGAACAAAAGGAGCTGAAAGTAGACCAGTACGAGGCTAGATTTTCTGAACTGTCTAAATGTGCTCCTAGACTAATTAAGGATCAAGCAAAGAAAGCTAAGAGGTTTTTGAAAGGATTGAGGATTGATATCAGGAAACAACTAGTGCACAGTTGGTGGAGCAGGAGTTGGTAAGGGAACATTTGGAGAATAAGAAACCATTGTCTTAGGAGTTTTGGAAAGGGCAGGGGTAGTCTGAATTTGGAAAGGACACCTTATCGAAATGAGGAGTGTTGAAGGTGTGATGGGCGACATGGCCCAAGACCTTGCAATGGGCAACTGAAATGTTGTGGTTGTGGACAAATAGGTCATCTTAAGAGAAAATGTCAACAGGAAAGGTCGCAAGTGAGTATTGACTTGGTGCAATAGCCACAGTGGAATGTTGTTAGACCAAACTTACCAAGGAATCCTCAGAGGCCACCAACACAAGGAAGGGTGTATGCGATCACCCAAGAGGAAGCAGAAGCTTCCAAAAATGTTATCTCAGGTATGATCCTTATAAATGATAAATAAAATAAAAAAAAAAGGCATATGCATTGTTTGATATGGGTGCTACGCATTCATTTGTGTCTAAAAGATATAAACAGTTGAATAAGATAGAAACTATGCCTCTTGAGACGCCTCTTTGTATTTCTACGCCTTTAAAGGATATGTTATTGTCTACGCTGGTGTGTGGAAATTGTAAGATAATAATGGGAGGAAAGGATATGGAAATAGACTTAGTCGTAATGACCATATATGATTTTGATGTTATCATAGGAATAGATTGGCTTCATAAATATCGGGCCAAGATGGATTGTTATAGGAAAGTGATCCAATTTACCTTACCTGATCAGTCTAGCTGTGAATTTCTGGGAGGTCAGACCCACCTACATGTAGTACTTATTTGAGCAATAGAAGCCCATGCGTTACTTGACAAAGGATGTCAAGGGTACCTGGCCATGGTTAGAGTTTATACTAAGGAAGAGCCCAAGATTGATGAAATTTGGGTAGTTAGTGAATTTCAAGATGTATTTCCTGAGGAGTTGCCTGGATTACCGCCGGAATGAAAAATTAAGTTTGAAATTGAATTAATGCCTAGAACAAGACCTATATCAAAAGCCCAATATAGGATGGCCTTAGTCGATTTGAAGGAATTAAAAGTGCAACTACAGAAGTTGCTTGACAAAGGATTCATTAGGCCAAGTGCTTCACCATGGGGTGCACCAGTCTTGTTTGTGAAAAAGAAAGATGGTTCGATGTGCTTATGCATTGATTATAGGCAGCTGAATCAAGTAACCATTAAAAATAAATACCCTTTGCCTAGAATTAATGATCTTTTTGACCAACTCCAGGGAAGTTCGGTCTTCTCTAAGATTGACTTAAGGTCGGGATACCATTAACTAAGAATTAAGAAAGAAGGCATCCCTAAGACTGCGTTTAGGACTCGTTATGGACACTACGAGTTCCTTGTTATGCCATTTGGATTGACAAATGCACCGGCTGCATTTATGGATCTAATGAATAGGGTATTTAAGCCTTATTTAGACCAGTTTGTGATTGTTTTTATCGATGACATCCTGATATATTCAAGAGGACCTAAAGAGCATGCAAACTCTGAGAGAGCATAAGCTGTATGCCAAATTTAATAAGTGTGAATTATGGTTGGACTATATAATATTTTTAGGGCATGTAGTATCAGGAGGAGGAATTGCAGTAGACTCGGCAAAAGTTGAGATTGTAATAAATTGGTTGAGACCAACAACGCCTACTAAAATACGGAGTTTCTTAGGACTGGCTGGTTATTATAGGAGGTTTATTGAAGGATTTTCATGACTGGCGGGTCCTTTAACTAAATTGACTCGAAAGAACGTGAAATTTGAATGGAATGGGGAATGTGAAAGGAGTTTCTAGGAGCTTAAAAGGAAATTGACCTCGGCTCCAATCCTGACTATATCAACTGGACCTTATGGGTTTTACACTGTATAGTAATGCATCTCACAAAGGATTATGATGTGTTTTTATGCAGCATGGCAAGGTCATAGCCTATGCATCTAGACAATTGAAACCTCATGAACTAAACTACCCAATGCATGATTTAGAATTAGCAGCTATAGTGTTCGCCTTGAAGATCTGGAGACACTATTTGTATGGGGAAAAGTTTGAGATTTATACGGACCATAAGAGTTTGAAATATATGTTCTCACAAAAGGAGTTGAACATGAGACAAAGGAGGTGAATGGAATTATTAAAAGATTATGATTGTGAGATAAGATACCATCTAGGAAAGGTGAATAAGGTAGCAAATGCTCTTAGTCGTAAGTCGGCTATAGACATGGCCAGTTTAAGAATGGCGGAATGGAGCTTGTTGAAGTCCGTAACGGACTCAGAATTTAAATTAAAAGTAGATTATCTTATTGGTATGCTTAGTGCATTATAGATTGAGCCTGAAATTATCCAGAAAGTTAAAATCTTACAAGAGTCTGACCCGAAGATTATGAAGGTGAAAGATGCAGTGTCTTTAGGAAAAAGACCAGAATTTCAAGTCTTTGAAGAGGAAGTAGTAAGATGCCAGGGACGACTTTGTGTTCTCGACAATGAAGAATTAAAGAAGGAAATTCTGTCAGAGGCACATAAGAGTAACTATAGTATTCATCCGGGTAGTACAAAGATGTACAGGAACTTATGTCAGTAGTTTTGGTGGAATGGTATGAAAGGAAATACGGCTAAGCACGTTTCTCAATGTTTGATGTGCCAACAAGTAAAATTGAAACATCGTAAACCTGCAGGACTCTTGAGACCATTAGACATACTAGAATGGAAATGGGAACATATAACAATGGACTTTATACGAGGATTACCAAGGACGTCAAGTAGTCACGACTCTATTTGGGTTATAGTGGACCACTTGACTAAATCTGCATATTTCCTAGCGGTTCGCATGGACTGCCCAATGGACAAATATGTGGACATATATGTAAGTCAAGTGGTATGCTTACATGGTGTCCCAATAACTATTATCTCAGATTGGGATTCGAGATTCACTTTGAACTTTTGGCGAAATCTTCAAATTGCATTAGGAACTAAACTTCAATTTAGTACTGCTTTTCATCCCCAAACAGATGGACAAACAGAAAGAGTAATCGAGACAATAGAGGATATGTTAAACGCCTGTGTAATTGATTTCAAAGGAAATTGGGATGAAAGATTGCATTTGGTGGAGTTTGCCTATAATAATAGTTTTCAAAAAAGTATAGGCATGGCTCCCTATGAAGCATTATATGGAAGGAGATGTAGGACTCCTGTCTGTTGGAATGAAGTAGGTGAAAGGAAATTGACAGGACTTGAACTGGTACAAGTTACCACTGAGGCTGTTGAATTTATTAGAAAAAGGCTTAAAACAGCTCAGAGTAGGCAGAAGGACTACGTAGAAAAGCATAGAAGGCCTTTGGAGTTTAGCGTAGGAGACCATGTATTCCTGAAGGTATCTCCAATGAAAGGAATATCTCGATTTGGAAGGAAGGGTAAGTTAAGCCCTAGATTTGTCGGTCCTTTTGAGATACTTGAAAGGATAGGGGATGTAGCTTATTGTTTAGCGCTGCCTCCTAAGTTAGGAAATTTGTATGATGTGTTTCATGTATCGATGTTGAGAAAATACCAGCCAGATCCTGGTCACATACTCAATCATGAAGCCATTGAAGTGGATGAGAAAGTGAGGTACGTTGAAGAGCCTGTGCAAGTCCTGGATTGGAAGGAACAAATTCTTAGGACCAAGACGATTCCATTGGTTAAGATATTATGGTGACATCATGATATGGAGGAAGCCACATGGGAAAGTGAAGATCATATGAAGGAAAAATACCCCTACTTGTTTCAAAAGCGCTTGAGTGGTGCCTAATTTCGAGGACGAAATTCTCTAAGGAGGGGAGAATTGTGGCATCCCAAAAATTCAAGACAACCTCTAGATGTATCAAAGCCTATGGTTAGGTAATGAAATTACCATTGGTTTATACATTAGCCATTGGTTTTCTTTTAAGACCAAATGATATGTATCTTGTGTCCTTGACTTAATAAAATTAGCATTATATGATGAATTCATAAGAAGAATTTATTCTTGGCTATGCACCTCATAGATTTAATCCCTATAGACTAAATGTTACAAGATTATGGCCATATGAAATTAAAAATTTGAAATCTATAAAAGACAGAAATTTGGATTTATTAGGATTGAACTCTAGGCCTAACGGTATTGCACCTAAAGTGGGCCAAATTGGCTTGGCCCATGAGGCCCATGAAGAGGGCTGCCGTCGGCCACAAAGGGGAGGAGCCAGCTCAAACCCTCAAGCCCATCATGCATAGGAGAGGCCAAGTGGCAAAAAGGGGGCTTCGTCTATTGGTCTTCTTGGATGGCTTCAAAGGATGACTAATGATTGTGATTAGGGGGAAATAAAAAGAAGGAGTGACTGGTTATGGGGGGGCTGTCATCCAAGGGGAGAAAGAGAGAGAGAGGGTTTCCGAGAGAGTGAAGAACCGAGTGAGAGGAGGAAGAAGCTGTCCGTCCATCTGCTCGCCCGTTGACCGTCTGTCCATGCGTCCGTCGCTGTCCATGTGCCGTTATTTGCTTGATTTGGAGGCTAGTTGGGATCCATATTCTGCTCTTGCATGTTGTATCTTGCATGTGTGTGGGAATGGTGATGAATCCAGATGTTTAGGGTATGAGAAACCGAAGCTAGAGTGTGTTGTTTTTTAAATAGCATTATGTTTTCAAATATACCGCCTGACCCCGAACGTTGTAGAGGCTTGCATGCATGGTTTGAGTCGGATTTTTGCTTTGACTTCTTCATGAAAGTTGTAGAAAACATATCAAAGTACAACATACTAAAATTTGAGATAAAATGGTTTCTTTTTGCGGGGTAAAACCCTTCCTCTACAAAAACATTAGATCTGGAACTGTTTTGTTGACCTCTTAGTGGTTTTGTGTGTTGCATGTCACTTTTTACCGAGAATTTCACATCAACTTCTTCACAAAAGTTATAGAAAACATATTAGATACTAACATACTCAAATTTGAGGTAAAAAGAACAAGTGTAGCCTAGTGAAACGATTTTCCTTTGAAGACGGCAGATCTGGAAGTATTGTACTGGACTCCCGTGACTTCGTGGACTATATGGTACCTATCCTTTGAGAATCTCACCTATATCTCTTAATGAAAGTTGTAGTGGACCTCTCAAGGAAAAAAATATAAAAAACTTAGAGGAAATGAAGGAAGATAATTAGGCAAAACCTCAATTTTTCCGAGATTCCTAAACTGGACTGTTCGGTACTAGGAACAGGGGTTCGACCGTGTCTAGTAAATTATCTAGGACAAATCTGGCCTTGATGTCTGCATAAAAAATATACCTTAGGGTCTCGGCTATCACCTGGTAAAATTTTATATTTTTTGAAGGTAATTCAGGCATTTAAACTGAAATATTTCAAGAACCGCACCATCTAATTGTATCCGAATTTTGCAAGCTGTAATGTGTGGGCTATATCTTTTTGTGTGAAGTTCTTTTGGGCATGTGTTCTTCATGGAGTTGCTATCTTGATGTCTTGTCTATCACATGTTCTGATTTTATGATTTTCGAAGATCATATGGTTATTTAATTTATATGTTTTCCGAAATTGTGCAATCTGGAATTTGGTAAATCTCAAAAGTCATGATGTATGGATTATTCTAAGTTGTATGGACCCCATGGATTGTATTGTCATAAGTGATTGTATCTTGCTGCATGTATGATGATGATTGGAAATGCATATAAGAATCAAATGATGAAAATGATCTTGTTTGCCATCACATCATATGCCATGTTGAAAATGAGCCATAATTGTAATTATGAACTATGATAAGTGAGAAGGCCATCGGAGGTGTGAGCCGACGATGCCCCGGGATTGTCGGGATGCCTGGCCAGGGAGTGAAAATGTTGGATGCCCGGTGGCCTAGTGGCGTAATTCCGGAGGGTCCTCAGGAGTTTTGAGATGCTCGGAGAGTGGGGGAGCCGAAAGCCCGGAGGTTTGTGTTGGGGGATGCCTTGCGATGCCAGTTGGGGTACGAGATGCACGGTGTGTGCCGAATGCCCGCAGGTTTATGCTGGAGGTTCTTCGAGATGCCAGGTGGGGTGCGAGCGATAAATGTGGGATGCAAATACTAGTCCTAGGAAAGAGAAATGTGGCGGCCCAAAATGAAAGAATAAAATTGGGAAATTGAATTTGAATTATGCCTGATATGGTATGTGTATGCATGAATGTATGATGATGAGTGCATGGATATATGTGCACCTTTGGCATGACGATATATGTGACATGATGATGGTGAGTACATGGATGTATGTGCACCAATGGCATGATGATATATGTGACATGATGATGGTGAGTACATGGATGTATGTGCACCTATGGCATGATGGTACATGTATGACATGATGATGGTGAGTGCATGGATGTATGTGCACCTATGGCATGATGGTACATATAAGACATGATGATGGTGAGTGCATGGATGTATGTGCACCTATGGCATGATGGTTCATGTAAGACATGATGATGGTGATGATTACATGAGGATGTATGTACATGTGGTGTGATGACATATGCATGGCTTCAAGGTAAGTTATGCATGGAAGCATGAATGACATGAGTTATGCTATGATTGTTATGATTATATTGTGTGATGCATTTAGTGGTTTATTGGGTTCTTTACCTGCTGAGTGGCTGTACTCACCCCTTTCGGGCACCAAATTTTCATATTAGAAAGATGCCACTCCCTGCTGTCACGTGGGGCGTCTTTTACGGCCTTCCTTTTGACGTGGAGGTCAAGTGTGTGAAGATCGACTGTCCCACCATTCCTGGTCTGACATTCAGTCGGGTTCGTGCATTAGTGATGTATGACGTGGGCCTGACTAAGGGCCCTGTCATTTAGGAGTTCATATCCGTTCACGTTCGTTGAGACAGAGTGATGTGGGGGATGTTGCCGCCGCCACTGCCTGATACACCGAGATGGGTGTGACGGCCCATGCGTGAGGAGTAAGAGCTGCAACTTCTTGACAATAGCCGACACTAGTGGATGGTGGATTTTAAATGATCGACATAATGGATCAAGCTATCTCTTTTTGGGGTTATGGCCGAGTGTAGTCAAAAGTCTTGGCCTTTCTTTTGTTGTACTTGACCCGAGAAAATCCATCATGAAAATATGTGAATAAAAGTGTTTTAGCATTATCTTTTCTTATGATGTTGAGTGGTGTGCGATTGTATCATGGATTTTGGAGGGAGAATTAGTAAGACTTGATTTTGCCTCCTCAAATAAGATGCGCTGGGACTGTTTAAAAAAAAAAAATGCCTAGGAACTAAGGTTCTTCTTTGGTATCTATGGTTACCTTAGGCGCTTCGGGGTGCCACATTTGTTCCCATACTCGATTCACCTAACCAACTTGTGTGCTCCAATTTGATGGTTGGGCTTGCCCCATTCATGGTTGGTGGTCTCCCATTAGTTTTGATATGGCTTTGGATGTCACCAAGACTAATATGGTCAATCCTCATCAAGCAACTGCCAAGCCTAATAAGGGATACTACCATCCCACAATCCAAAGCACCTTCTCATTAATATTAATGACTCCATCATTCTTGAATATTTGTGGCGTGTATGTCAACCAGCACGCTGATTTTGGCTTGGCAAATAACACAATCGCCAGTAACGTCAATGGCGTTACTCCCTCGCAAAACATGACATGCCACCTGTTCAACCTTCAAGAATATGTAATTGCAAGCATCTCCAAGAATGACACCAGTATTAGTCGGTCACGATTGCATAGATTGGGCTAAGAAAAGATGTTGTGGGCTCAAAAACCCGGAGCAATAGGGTCCGCGTCAGCTTAGCTGGACTGGACACTTTGACTTGATTCGATTTTCTTTTTGTTAATATTAAAAAAAAAAACTCATAATAAAAACTGGCGTAGTTCTTAGATAAGCTTGCAAGTACATCTTCTCGAAGATTGAACGGGTGGCATGTTATATTTTTTAAGGGAGTAATGTTGTAGACGTTGCTGGCCATTTGTGTTATGTGCCATGCCAGAATCACCACGCTGGCTCATATACACACTGCAAATTTTGGAGAAGGCTAGAGTCACAAATATTAATGAGAAGGTCCTTTGTATTGTTCTAATTGACATTATGAAGACCGTACGTGTCCTTATTGCAGCTTTGCTGCTTCACTGGCACAGTCGATGATAATTGCTTTTGACTTGGATTTATGGGGTGGTAATATCCCTTATTAGTCTTGGCAGTTGCTTGATGAACATTGACCATATTAGTCTTGGTGAGTGAAAAGGGCAGGAAATCGAGTGAGAAATTTAGGTAGGGATTTGTCCCTAAACCCAATTCACTCGACCCAATTTGATGACTCGCATTGAAGTAACCCGAGTAGGGATTTGTTCCCATACCCTGTTCACTTGACCTGCTTGTCTGTTCCAATTCGATGGTTGGGCTTGCCCCATTCATGGTTGGTGGGCTCCCATTAGTTTGGACGTGGCTTTGGATGTCACCGAGACTGATATGGTCAATCCTGATCAGGCAATTGCCAAGCCTAATAAGGCATACAATCATCCCACAATCCAAAGCACCTTCTTATTAATATTTATGACTCTAGCCTTCTCCAATATTTGTGGCGTGTATATGATTTAGCGCGATGATTTTGGCACGGCACATAACACAATCGCTAGCAACATCAAAGGCATTACTCTCTCGAAAAACTTAAAACACCACACGTTCAATCTTCGAGAAGATGTAATTGCTAGCAAATCAATGAACAACACCAGCGTTAGTGGGTCACGATGGAATAGATTAGGCCAAGAAAAGCTATTCTGGGCTCAAAAACCTAGACTGACAGGGTCCGTGTCAACTTAGTTGGAACGGACACTTTGATTCGATCCGATTTTCCTTATGTTAATATTAAAAAAAAAATCATAATAAAAACTAGTGTAGTTATTGGATACGCTTGCAATTACATCTTCTCGAAGATTGAACGGGTGGCGTGTCATGTTTTTGGACGGAGTAACGTCGTTGACGTTGCTGGCCATTTGTGTTATGTGCCATGCTAGAATCACCGCGTTGGCTCATATACGCGCCGCAAATATTGGATAAGGCTGGAGTCACAAATATTAATGAGAAGGTCCTTTGTATTGTTCTAATTGACCTTCTGAAGACTATATGTGTCCTTGTTGCCACTTTGCTACTTCACTGGCAAGGTCGACGACAATTGCTTTTGATCAAGATTTGTGGGATGGTGGTATCCCTTAGTAGTCTTGGCAAGTGCCTCATGAACATTGACCATATTAGTCTTGGCGATTGGAAAGGCAGGAAATCGAGCGAGAAATTTTTGTAGGGATTGGTCCCTAAACCCGATTCGCTCGACCCGATTTAATGACCCGCATTGAAGTAACCCGAGTAGGGATTTTTTCGCATACCCGGTTCACCCAACCCGCTTGTTTGCTCCAATCCGATGGTTGGGCTTGCCCCATTCATGGTTGGTGGGCTCCCACTAGTTTGGATGTTGCTTTGGATGTCTTCAAGACTAATATGGTCAATTCTCATCAGGCAACTGCCCAGCCTAATAAGGGGTACTACCATCCCACAATCAAACGCACCTTCTCATTAATATTTATGACTGCAGCCTTCTCCAATATTTGTGGCTTGTTGGCGTTACTCCCTCACAAGACACGACACGCCACCCCTTCAATCTTTGGGAAGATGTAATTGCCAGCATATCCAAGAACGACACTAATGTTATTGGGTCACGATTGAATAGATTGGGCCAAGAAAAGCTGTTGTGGGCTCAAAAACCCGAACCGATAGGGTCCGCGTCAGCTTAGCTGGACTGGACACTTTGACCCGATCCGATTTTCTTTTTGTTAATATTAAAAAAAAAAACTCGTAATAAAAACTGGTGTAGTTATTGGATACGCTTGCAATTACATCTTCTCGAAGATTGAACGGATGGCGTGTCATGTTTTTGGATGGAGTAACGTCGTTGACGTTACTAGCCATTTGTGATATGTGCCATGCTAGAATCACCGCGTTGGCTCATATACGCGCCGCAAATATTGGATAAGGCTAGGGTCACAAATATTAATGAGAGGGTCCTCTGTATTGTTCTAGTTGACCTTCTGAAGACTATATGTGTCATTGTTGCCGCTATGCTGCTTCATTAGCATGGTCGATGACAATTGCTTCTAATTTGAATTTGTTGGATTGTAGTATCCCTCATTAGTCTTGGTAGTTACCTGACGAACATTGACCATACGAGTCTTGGCGGCTGCAAAGGCCAAGAAATCAATTGAAAAATTTGGGTAAAGATTGGACCCAAAACCTTATTCGCTCAACCCGATTTGATGATCCGTATTGAAGCAACTCGACTAGGGATTTGTTCCCATACCCGGTTCACCCGACTCTTTTGTCTGCTCCAATCCGATGGTTGGGCTTGCCCCATTCATGGTTGGTGGGCTCCCATTAGTTTGGATGTGGGTTTGGATGTCTCCAAGACTAATATGGTCAATCGTCATCAGGTAACTGCCAAGCCTAATAAGGGATACTATCATCCCACAATGCAAAGAACCTTCTCATTAATATTTATGACTCCAGCCTTCTCCAATATTTGTGGCATGTATATGAGGCAGCGTGCTGATTATGGCATGGCAGATAACACAATCGCCAGCAACGTCAATGGCGTCACTCCCTCGCAAAACATGACATGCCACCCGTTCAATGTTCGAGAGTATGTAGTTGCAAGCATATCCAAGAACGACACCAGAGTTAGTGTGTCACGATTGAATAGATTGGGCTGAGAAAAGCTATTGTATGCTCAAAAACCTTGACCGATCGGGTCTGCGTCAGCTTAGCTTGACTCGACACTTTGACTCGATCCGATTTTCCTTTTGTTAATATTAAGAAAAAACACTCATAATAAAAACTCGTGTAGTTATTGGATACGCTTGCAATTACATCTTCTCAAGATTGAATGGGCGGGGTGCCATGTTTTTGGACGGAGTAACGTCGTTGACGTTGCTGGCCATTTGTGTTATGTGCTATGCTAGAATCACTACGCTGGCTCATATACGCGCCGCAAATATTGGATAAGGCCAGAGTCACAAATATTAATGAGAAGGTCCTTTGTATTGTTCTAATTGACCTTCTGAAGACTGTATGTGTCCTTGTTGCCACTTTCCTGCTTCACTGGCAAGGTCGACGACAATCGCTTTTGATCAAGATTTATGGGATGGTGGTATCCCTTAGTAGTCTTGGCAAGTGCCTCATGAACATTGACCATATTAGTCTTGGTGATTGGAAAGGGCAGGAAATCGAGCGAGAAATTTTTGTAGGGATTGCTCCCTAAACCCGATTCGCTCAACCGATTTAATGACTGGCATTGAAATAACCCGAGTAGGGATTTTTTCTCATACCCGATTCACCTGACTAGCTTGTCTGCTCAAATCCGATGGTTGGGCTTGCCCCATTCATGGTTGGTGGGCTCCCATTAGTTTGGATGTGGCTTTGGATGTCGCAAAGACTAATATGGTCAATCCTCATCAGGCAACTGCCAAGCCTAATAAGGGATACTACCATCCCACAATCCAAAGCACCTTCTCATTAATATTTATGACTCGAGCCTTCTCCAATATTTGTGGCGTGTATATGAGCCACCGCGCTGATTTTGGCATGGCACATAACACAATCGCTAGCAACATCAACGGTGTTACTCCCTCGCAAAACATGACACGCCACCCATTCAATCTTCGAGAAGATGTAATTGCAAGCATATCCAAGAACAACACCAGTGTTAGTGGGTCACGATTGAATAGATTGGGCCAAGAAAAGCTATTGTGGGCTCAAAAACCCAGAAAGATAGGGCCGCGTTAGCTTAGCTAGACTGGACACTTTGACTCGATCCGATTTTCATTTTGTTAATATTAAAAATAAAAACTGGTGTAGTTATTGGATACGCTTGCAATTACATCTTCTCGAAGATTGAACGGGTGGCGTGTCATGTTTTTGGACGGAGTAACGTCGTTGACGTTCCTGGCCATTTGTGTTATGTGCCATGCTAGAATCACCGTGCTGGCTCATATACGCGCCGCAAATATTGGATAAGGCCGGAGTCACAAATATTAATGAGAAGGTCCTTTGTATTGTTCTAATTGACCTTCTGAAGACTGTATGTGTCCTTGTTGCCGCTTTGCTGCTTCACTGGCATGGTCAACGACAATTGCTTTTGATCAGGATTTGTTGGATGGTAGTATCCCTTATTAGTCTTGGTAGTTGCCTGATGAACATTGACCATATTAGTCTTGGCGATTGGAAAGGGTAGGAAATCGAGCGAGAAATTTGGGTAGGGATTTAGCCCGGACCCGATTCGCTCCACCCAATTTGATGACCCGCATTGAAGTAACTTGAGTAGGTATTTGTTCCCATACCCGGTTCACCCGACCCGCTTGTCTGCTCCAATCCGATGGTTGGGCTTGCCCCATTCATGGTTGGTGGGCTCCCATTAGTTTGGATGTGGCTTTGGATGTCGCCAAGACTAATATGGTCAATCCTCATCAGGCAACTACCAAGCCTAATAAGGGATAGTACCATCCCACAATCCAAAGCACCTTCTCATTAATATTTATGACTCAAGCCTTCTCCAATATTTGTGGCGTGTATATGAGCCAGCGCGCTGATTTTGGCATGGCACATAACACAATCGCCAGCAACATCAACGGCGTTACTCCCTCGCAAAACATGACACGCCACCGTTCAATCTTCGAGAAGATGTAATTGCAAGCATATCCAAGAACGACACCAGTGTTAGTGGGTCACGATTGAATAGATTGGGCCAAGAAAAGCTGTTGTGGGCTCAAAAACCCGGACCGATAGGGTCCGTGTCAGCTTAGCTGGACTGGACACTTTGACTCGATCCGATTTTCCTTTTGTTAATATTAAAAAAAAAAAAATAATAATAAAAACTTGTGTAGTTATTGGATACGCTTGCAATTACATCTTCTCGAAGATTGAACGGGTGGCGTGTCATGTTCTTGGACGGAGTAACGTCGTTGACGTTACTGGCCGTTTGTGATATGTGCCAAGCTAGAATCACCGCTCTGGCTCATATACGCGCTGCAAGTATTGGATAAGACCAGACTCACAAATATTAATGAGAAGGTCCTTTGTATTGTTCTAATTGACCTTCTAAAGACTGTATGTGTCCTTGTTGCCACTTTGCTACTTCACTGGCACGGTCGACGACAATTGCTTTTGATCAAGATTTGTTGGATGGTAGTATCCCTTATTAGTCTTGGCAGTTGCCTGATGAACATTGACCATATTAGTCTTGGCGAATGGAAAGGGCAGGAAATCGAGCGAGAAATTTTGGGTAGGGATTTGTCCCTAAACCCGATTCGCTCTACCCAATTTGATGACCCGCATTGAAGTAACCCGAGTAGGTATTTGTTCCCATACCCGGTTCACCCGACCCGCTTGTCTGCTCCAATCCGATGGTTGGGCTTGCCCCATTCATGGTTGGTGGGCTCCCATTAGTTTGGATGTGGCTTTGGATGTCGCCAAGACTAATATGGTCAATCCTCATCAAGCAACTGCCAAGCCTAAGAAGGGATACTACCATCCCACAATCCAAAGCACCTTCTCATTAATATTTATCACTCCAGCCTTCTCCAATATATGTGGCGTGTATATGAGCCAGGGCATTCATTTTCGCATCGCACCTGACACAATCGCCAAGCAACATCACCGGCATTACTCCCTCGCAAAACATGACACGCCACCCATTCAATCTTCGAGAAGATGTAATTGCAAGCATATCCAAGAACGACACCAGTGTTAGTGGGTCACGATTGAATAGATTGGGCCGAGAAAAGCTGTTGTGGGCTCAAAAACCCGGACCGATAGGGTCCGCGTCAGCTTAGCTAGACTGGACACTTTGACTCGATCCGATTTTCTTTTTGTTAATATTAAAAAAAAAAACTCATAATAAAAACTGGTGTAGTTATTGGATACGCTTGGAATTACATCTTCTCAAAGATCAACGGGTTGTGTGTCATGTTCTTGGACGGAGTAACGTCGTTGACGTTACTGGCCGTTTGTGATATGTGCCAAGCTAGAATCACTGCTCTGGCTCATATACGCGCTGCAAGTATTGGATAAGGCCAGAGTCACAAATATTAATGAGAAGGTCCTCTGTATTGTTCTAGTTGACCTTCTGAAGACTGTATGTGTCATTGTTACCGCTTTGCTGCTTCACTGGCATGGTCAATGACAATTGCTTCTAATATGAATTTGTTGGATGGTAGTATCCCTTATTAGTCTTGGTACTTGCCTGATGAACATTGACCATACTAGTCTCGGCGACTACAAAGGGTAGGAAACCGTGTGAAAATTTTGGGTAGGGATTGGTCCCAAAACCTGATTTGCTCAACCCGATTTGATGACCCGCATTGAAGTAACCCGACTAGGGATTTGTTCCCATGTTCGGTTTACCTGACCCGCTTGTCTGCTCTTATCTGATGGTTGGGCTTGCCCCATTCATGGTTGGTGGGCTCCCATTAGTTTGGATGTGGGTTTGGATGTCTCCAAGACTAATATGGTCAATCCTCATCAGGCAACTGCCAAGCCTAATAAGGGATACTACCATCCCACAATCCAAAGCACCTTCTCATTAATATTTATGACTCCAGCCTTCTCCAATATTTGTGGCGTGTATATGAGCCAGCGTGCTGATTTTGGCATGGCACATAACACAATCGCCAGCAACATCAACGACGTTACTCCCTCGCAAAACATGACACGCCACCCGTTCAATCTTCGAGAAGATGTAATTGCAAGCATATCCAAGAACGACACCAGTGTTAGTGGGTCACGATTGAATAGATTGGGCAGAGAAAAGCTGTTGTGAGCTTAAAAACCTAGACCGATAGGGTCCGCATCAGCTTAACTGGAATGGATACTTTGACTCGATTCGATTTTCTTGTTGGTGATAATTTAAAAAAAAAAAAAAACTCATAATAAAAACTGGTATAGTTATTGGATACGCTTACAGTTAGATGTTCTCGAAGATTGAATTGGTGGCATGTCATGTTTTTGGAAGGAGTAACGTCGTTGATGTTCCTAGCCGTTTGTGTTATGTGCCATGCTAGAATCACCACACTGGATCATATACGCGCCGCAAATATTGGATAACGTCAGAGTCACAAATATTAATGAGAAGGTCCTTTGTCTTGTTCTAATTGACCTTCTAAAGATTGAATGTGTCCTTGTTACCGCTTTGCTGCTTAACTGGAAGGATCGACGACAATTGCTTTTGATCAGGATTTGTTGGATGGTAGTATCCCTTATTAGTCTTGGCAGTTGCCTGATGAACATTGACCATATTAGTCTTGGCGACTGGAAAGGGCAGGAAATCGAGCGAGAAATTTGGGTAGGGATTTGTCCCTAAACCCGGTTCACCCGACCCACTTGTCTGCTCCAATCCGATGGTTGGGCTTGCCCCATTCATGGTTAGTGGGCTCCCACTAGTTTGGATGTTGCTTTGGATGTCTTGAAGACTAATATGGTCAATTCTCATTGACCAACTGCCTAGCCTAAGAAGGGGTACTACTATCCCACAACTGAAGGCACCTTCTCATTAATATTTATGACTGCGGCCTTCTCCAATATTTATGGCTAGTATATGAGCCACCGCGATGATTTTGGCATGGCACATAACACAGTCGTTAGAAACACCAATGGCGTTACATGACACGCCACCCATTGAATTTTCGAGAAGATGTAATTGCAAGCACATCCAAGAACAACACCAATGTTAGTGGGTCACAATTGAATAGATTGGGCCGAGAAAAGCTATTGTGGGCTCAAAAACCCAGAAAGATAGGGCTGCGTTAGCCTAGCTAGACTGGACACTTTGACTCGATCCAATTTTCATTTTGTTAATATTAAAAAAAAAAACTCATAATAAAAACTGGTGTAGTTATTGGATACGCTTGCAATTATATCTTCTCGAAGATTGAACAAGTGGCGTGTCATGTTTTTGGATGGAGTAACGTCGTTGACGTTCCTGGCCATTTGTGTTATGTGCCATGCTAGAATCGCCGCGTTGGCTCATATTCGCGCCGTAAATATTGGAGAATGCCGGAGTCACAAATATTAATGAGAAGGTCCATTGTCTTGTTCTAATTGACCATCTAAAGACTGTATGTGTCCTTGTTACCGCTTTGTTACTTAACTAGAACGGTCAACGACAATTGCTTTTGATAAGGATTTGTTGGATGGTAGTATCCCTTATTAGTCTTGGTAGTTGCCTAATGAACATTGACCATATTAGTCTTGGCGACTAGAAAGGGCAGGAAATAGAAATTTGGGTAGGGATTTGTCCCTAAACCCGATTCGCTCGACCCGATTTGATGACCCGCATTGAAGTAACCCGAGTAGGGATTTGTTCCCATACCCGGTTCACCCAACCCGCTTTTCTACTCCAATCCGATGGTTGGGCTTGCCCCATTCAGTGTTGGTGGGCTCCCATTAGTTTGGATGTGGCCTTGGATGTCGCCAAGACTAATATGGTCAATCCTCATCAGGCAACTGGCAAGCCTAATAAGGGATACTACCATCCCACAATCCAAAGAACCTTCTCATTAATATTTATGACTCCAGCCTTCTCGAATATTTGTGGCATGTATATGAGCCAGCGCGCTGATTTTGGCATGGCACATAACACAATCGCCAGCAACATCAACGGCGTTACTCCCTCGCAAAACATGACATGCCACCCGTTCAATCTTCGAGAAGATGTAATTGCAAGCATATCCAAGAACGACACCAGTGTTAGTGGGTCACGATTGAATATATTGGGCCGAGAAAAGCTGTTGCATGCTCAAAAACCTTGATCGATAGGTCCCGTTCAGCTTAGCTTCACTGACACTTTTACTCGATCCGATTTTCTTTTTGTTAATATTAAAAAAAAAGAAAACACATAATAAAAACTGGTGTAGTTATTGGATACGCTTGCAATTACATCTTCTCGAAGATTGAATGGGTGGCGTGTCATGTTTTTCGACGGACTAACGTCGTTGACGTTCCTGGTGATTTGTGTTACATGCCATGCTAGAATCACCGCGCTGGTTCATATACACGCCCCAAATATTGGATAAGGCTGGAGTCACAAATACTAATGAGAAGCTCCTTTGTATTGTTCTAATTGACCTTCTGAAAACTGTATGTGTCCATGTTGCCGCTTTGCTACTTCACTGGCACGGTCGACGACAATTGCTTTTGATTAGGATTTGTTGGATCGTAGTCTCCCTTATTAGTCTTGGCAGTTGCCTCGATGAACATTGACCATATTAGTCTTGGCGAATAGAAAGGGCAGGAAATGAGCGAGAAATTTGGGTAGGGATTTGTCCCTAAACCCAATTCGCTCTACACAATTTGATGACCCGTATTGAAGTAACCCGAGTAGGGATTTGCTCCGATACCCGATTAACCCGACCCACTTTTCTGCTCCAATCCAATGGTTGTGCTTATCCCATTCATGGTTGGTGGGCTCCAATTAGTTTGGATGTGGCTTTGGATGTCCCCAAGACTAATAAGGTCAATGGTCATCGATTAATAATAAGGGATACTACCATCCCACAATCCAAAGCACCTTCTCATTAATATTTATGACTCTAGCCTTCTCCAATATTTGTGGCGTGTATATGAGCCAGCGCGCTGATTTTGGCATGGCACATAACACAATCACCAGCAACGTCAACGGCGTTACTCCCTCGCAAAACATGACACGCCACCCATTCAATCTTCGAGAAGATGTAATTGCAAGCATATCCAAGAACGACACCAGCGTTAGTGGGTCACGATTGAATAGATTGGGCCGAGAAAAGCTGTTGTGGGCTCAAAAACCCGGATCGATAGGGTCCGCTTCAGCTTAGCTAGACTGGACACTTTGACTCGATCCGATTTTCTTTTTGTTAATATTAAAAAAAAAAAACTCATAATAAAAACTGGTGTAGTTATTGGATACGCTTGCAATTACATCTTCTCGAAGATTGAACGGGTGGCGTGTCATGTTTTTGGACGGAGTAACGTCGTTGACGTTCCTGGCCATTTGTGTTATGTGCCATGCTAGAATCACCGCGCTGGCTCATATACGCGCCGCAAATATTGGATAAGGCCAGAGTCACAAATATTAATGAGAAGGTCCTTTCTATTGTTCTAATTGACCTTCTAAAGACTATGTGTCCTTGTTGCCGCTTTGCTGCTTCATTGGCATGGTCGACGACAATTGCTTTTGATAAGGATTTGTTGGATGGTAGTATCCCTTACTAGTCTTGGCAGTTGCCCGATGAACATTGACCATATTAGTCTTGGCGACTGGAAAGGGCAGGAAATGGAGCGAGAAATTTGGGTAGGGATTTGTCCCTAAACCTGATTCGCTCGACCCAATTGTCTTACCCGCATTCAAATTACCCGAGTACAAATTTGTTCACATACCCGGTTCACCCGACCCGCTTGTCTGCTCCAATCCGATGATCGGGCTTGCCGCATTCATCGCTAGTGGGCTCCCATTAGTTTGGATGTGGCTTTGAATGTCACCAAGACTAGTATGGTCAATGGTCATCATGCTACTGCCAAGCCTAATAGGGGATACTACCATCCCACAATCCAAAGCACATTCTCATTAATATTTATGACTCGAGCCTTTTGCAATATTTGTGGCGTGTATCTGAGCCAGCGCGCTGATTTTGGCATGGCACATAACACAATCACCAGCAACATCAACGCCGTTACTCCCTCGCAAAACATGACACGCCATCCGTTCAATCTTCGAGAAGATGTAATTGCCAGCATATCCAAGAACGACACCAGCGTTAGTGGGTCACGATGGAATAGATTAGGCCAAGAAAAGCTGTTGTGGGCTCGAAAACCTGGACTGATAGGGTCCGTGTCAGCTTAGCTTCACTGGACACTTTGACTCGATCCGATTTTCCTTTTGTTAATATAAAAATAAAAAAAAAACTCATAATAAAAACTGGTGTTGTTCTTGGATACGCTTGCAATTACATCTTCTCGAGGATTGAACGGATGGCGTGTGATGTTTGTGGATGGAGTAACGTCCTTAACGTTCCTGGCCATTTGTGTTATGAGCTAAGCTAGAATCACCGCGCTGGCTCATATTCGCGCCGCAAATATTGGAAAAGGCCGGAGTCACAAACATTAATGAGAAGGTCCTTTCTATTGTTCTAATTGACCATCTAAAACTGTATGTGTCCTGGTTGCCGCTTTGCTACTTCATTGGCACGGTCGACGACAATTGCTTTTGATAAGGATTTGTTGGATGGTAGTATCCCTTACTAGTCTTGGCAGTTGCCTGATGAACATTGACCATATTAGTCTTGGCGAATAGAAAGGGCGAAATGGAAGGGATTTGTCCTAAACCCGATTCGCTCGACCCTATTTAATGACCCGCATTGAAATACCCGAGTAGAAATTTGTTCCCATACCCGGTTCACCCGGTTGTCAATCCGATGATCGGGCTTGCCACATTCATCGCTAGTGGGCTCCCATTAGTTTAGATGTGGCTTCGAATGTCACCAAGACTAGTATGGTCAATGGTCATCGAAGGCCTAATAAGGGATACTACCATCCCACAATCCAAAGCACCTTCTCATTAATATTTATGACTCCAGCCTTCTCCAATATTTGTGGCGTTATATGAGCCAGCGCTGATTTTGGCATGGCACATAACACAATCACCAGCAACATCAACGCCGATTGCTCCCTCACAATACATGACACGCCACCCATTGAATTTTCGAGAAGATGTAATTGCAAGCACATCCAACAACAACACCAATGTTAATGGGTCACAATTGAATAGATTGGGCCAAGAAAAGCTGTTGTGGGCTCGAAAACCTGGACTGATAGTGTCCGTGTCAGCTTAGCTTCACTGGACACTTTGACTCGATCCGATTTTCCTTTTGTTAATATTAAAAAAAAAAATAAAAAACTCATAATAAAAATTGATGTAGTTCTTGGATACGCTTGCAATTACATCTTCTCGACGATTGAACGGATGGCGTGTGATGTTTGTGGATGGAGTAACGTCGTTGACGTTGGTGTTATGTGCCATGCTAGAATCACCGCGTTGGCTCATATACGCGCTGCAAATATTGGATAATGCCGGAGTCACAAATATTACTGAGAAGGTCTTTTGTCTTGTTCTAATTGAGCTTCTAAAGACTGTATGTGTCCTTGTTACCGCTTTGCTTGCTTCATTGGCACGGTCGATGACAATTGCTTTTGATAATTGATTTGTTGGATGGTAGTATCCCTTATTAGTCTTGGTTGCCCGATGAACATTGACCATATTAGTGTTGGCGACTAGAAAGGGCAGGAAATCGAGCGAGAAATTTGGGTAGAGATTTGTCCCTAAACCCGATTAACTCGACCCAATTTGATGACCTGCATTGAAGTAACCCGAGAAGGGATTTGTTCCCATACCCGTTTCACCCGACCCGCTTGTCTGCTCCAATCCGATGGTTGGGCTTGCCCCATTCATGGTTGGTGGGCTCCCATTAGTTTGGATGTGGCTTTGGATGTCGAAGACTAATATTGTCAATGCTCATCAGGCACCTGCCAAGCCTAATAAGGGATACTACCATCCCACAATCCAAAGCACCTTCTCATTAATATTTATGACTCAAACCTTCTCGAATATTTGTGGCGTGTATATGAGCTTGCGCGCTGGTTTTGGCAACGCACATAACACAATCGGCAGCAACGTCAACAACATTAATCCCTCACAATAACACGCCACTCGTTCAATCTTCGAGAAGAGGTAATTGGAAGCATATCCAAGTATGACACCAGTGTTCGTGGGTCACAATTGACTAGATTGGGATGAGAAAAGTTTGTGTGGGCTCAAAAACTCAGACCGATAGGGTCTGTGTTAGCTTAGCTAGACTGGAAACTTTGACTCGATTTGATTTTCTTTTTGTTAATATTAAAAAAAATCATAATAAAAACTGGTGTAGTACTTGGATACGCTTGCAATTACATCTTCTCGAAGATTGAATGGGTGGCGTGTCATGTTTTTGGAGGGAGTAACGTCGTTGACGTTTCTAGCCATTTGTGTTATGTGCCATGCTAGAATCACCGCGCTGGCTCATATACGCGCCGCAAATATTGGATAAGGCCGGAGTCACAAATATTAATGAGAAGGTCCTTTCTATTGTTCTAATTGACCTTCTAAAGACTGTATGTGTCCTTGTTGCTGCTTTGCTGCTTCACTTGCACGGTCGATGACAATTGCTTTTTATAACGATTTGTGGAAGGGTAGTATCCCTTATTAGTCCTGGCAGTTGACTGATGAACATTTATCATCTTACTCTTGCTGAGTGGAAAGGGCAGGAAATTGAGCTAGAAATTTCAGTAGGGATTTGTTCCTAAACCCGATTAGCTCGACCCAATTTGATGACCTGCATTGAAGTAACTAGGGTAGGGATTTGTTCCCATACCTTTACCCGACCCGCTTAAATCCGATGATTCATGGTTGGTGGGCTCCCATTAGTTTGGATGTGGCTTTGGATGTCTCCAAGACTAATATGGTCAATCCTCATCAAGCAACGCCAAGCCTAATAAAGGGATACTACCATCCCACAATCCAAAGCACCTTCTCATTAATATTTATGACTCCAGCCTTCTCCAATATTTGGCGTGTATATGAACCAGCGTGCTGATTTTGGCATGGCACATAACACAATCACCAGCAACATCAACGGGTTACTCCCTCGCAAAACATGACATGCCATCCCGTTCAATCTTCGAGAAGATGTAATTGCCAGCATATCCAAGAACAACACCAGCGTTTGTGGGTCACGATGGGATAGATTAGGCCAAGAAAAGCTGTTGTGGGCTCGAAAACTTGGACTGATCGGGTCCATGTCAGCTTAGCTTCACTGGACACTTTGACCCGATCCGATTTTCTTTTTGTAATATAAAAAAGAAAAAAACTCATAATAAAAACTGGTTTTGCTCTTGGATACGCTTGCAATTACATCTTTTCGACGATTGAACGGATGGCGTGTGATGTTTGTGGATGGAGCAACGTCGTTGACGTTGGTGTTATGTGCCATGCTAGAATCCCCGCGTTGGCTCATATATGCGCCGCCAATATTGGATAAGGCTAGAGTCAAAAATATTAATGAGAAGGTCCTTTCTCTTGTTCTAATTGACCTTCTAAAGACTATGTGTCCTTGTTACCGCTTTGCTGCTTAATTGGAACGGTCGACGACAATTGCTTTTGATCAGGATTTGTTGGATGGTAGTATCCCTTATTAGTTTTGGGAGTTGCCTGATGAACATTGACCATATTAGTCTTGGTGATTGTCTCGAGGAGAAATTTGGGTAGGGATTTATCGCTAAACTTGATTCGCTCGACCCAATTTGTTGACCCGCATTTAAGTAACCCGAGTGGTTTGTTCAATCCTCACCCGACCCGCTTTGTCTGCTCCAATCCGATGGTTGGGCTTGCCACATTCATGGTTAGTGGGCTCCCACTAGTTTGGATGTGGCTTTGGATGTCTTGAAGACTAATATGGTCAATGGTCATCCCACCATCCCACAATCGAAGGCACCTTCTCATTAATATTTATGACTGCGGCCTTCTCCAATATTTGTGGCTTGTATATGAGCCACCGCGATGATTTTTGCATGGCACATAACACAGTCGCTAGAAACACCAACGGCGTTACTCCCTCGCAAGACATGACACGCCACCCGTTCAATCTTTGAGAAGATGTAATTGCAAGCACATCCAAGAACAACACCAGTGTTAGTGGGTCACGATTGAATAGATTGGGCCGAGAAAAGCTATTGTATGCTCAAAAACCTAGAAAGATATGGCCGCGTTAGCTTAGCTAGACTGTACACCTTGACTCGACCCGATTTTCATTTTGTTAATATTAAAAAAGAAAAAACTCATACAAAAAACTGGTGTAGTTATTGGATACGCTTGCAATTACATCTTCTTGAAGATTGAATGGGTAGCGTGTGATGTTCTTTGACGGAGTAACGTCACTGGCCATTTGTGATATGTGCCAAGCTAGAATCACCGCACTGGCTCATATACGCGCTGCAAATATTGGATAAGGTTAGAGTCACAAATATTAATGAGAAGGTCCTTTGTATTGTTCTAATTGACCTTCTAAAGATTGTATATGTCCTTGTTACCGCTTTGCTGGTTAACTGGAATGGTCGACGACAATTGCTTTTGATCAGGATTCGTTGGATGGTGATATCCCTCATTAGTCTTTGCAGAGTTTTGACCATATTAGTCTTGGCGATTGGGTAGGGATTTGTGCCTAAACCTGATTCGCTCGACCCAATTGTCTTACCCGCATGAACATTGTTCACATGGAATGATGATTGGGCTTGCCCATTCATGGAAAGATGTGGCTGTCGCCAAGACTAATATGGTCAATCCTCATCAAGCAACTGCCAAGCCTAGTAAAGGAGATTACCATCCCACAATCCAAAGCACCTTCTCATTAATATTTATGACTCCAGCCTTCTCCAATATTTGTGGCGTTTATATGAACCAGCGCGCTGATGTTGGCATGGCACATAACACAATCACCAGCAACATCAACGCCGTTACTCCCTCGCAAAACATGACACGCCATCCGTTCAATCTTCGAGAAGATGTAATTGCCAGCATATCCAAGAACGACACCAGCGTTAGTGGGTCACGATGGAATAGATTAGGCCAAGAAAAGCTGTTGTGGGCTCAAAAGCCTGGATTGATAGGGTCCGTGTCAGCTTAGCTAGACTGGACACTTTGACTCGATCCGATTTTCCTTTTGTTAATATTAAAAAAAAAAAAAAACTCATAATAAAAACTGGTGTAGTTCTTGGATACGCTTGCAATTACATCTTCTCGACGATTGAACGGATGGCGTGTGATGTTTGTGGATGGAGTAACGTCGTTGACGTTGGTGTTACGTGCCATGCTAGAATCACCGCGCTAGCTCATATACGCGCCGCAAATATAGGGTAACGCCAGAGTCAAAAATATTAATGAGAAGGTCCTTTCTCTTGTTCTAATTGACCTTCTAAAGACTATGTGTCCTTGTTACCGCTTTGCTTGCTTAACTGGAATGGTCGACGACAATTGCTTTTGATCAGGATTTGTTGGATGGTAGTATCCCTTATTAGTTTTGGGAGTTGCCTGATGAACATTGACCATATTAGTCTTGGCGAATGGAAAGGGCAGGAAATCGAGCGACAAATTTGGGTAGAGATTGGTCCCAAAACCTGAGTTGCTCGACCCGATTTCATGACCCTCATTGAAGTAAAGGAGATTTGTTCACCATCCCATGATTGGGCTTGCCCATTCATCGCTGGTCTCCCATTAGTTTGGATGTGGCTTTGAATGTCGCCATAATATGGTCAATGGTCATCAAACAAGCCTAATATACTACCATCCCACAATCCAAAGCACATTCTCATTAATATTAATGACTCCAGCCTTCTCCAATATTTGTGGCGTTTATATGAACCAGCGCGCTGATGTTGGCATGGCACATAACACAATCACCAGCAACATCAACGCCGATACTCCCTCGCAAAACATGACACGCCATCCGTTCAATCTTCGAGAATATGTAATTGCAAGCATATCCAAGAACGACACCATTTTTTAGTGGGTCACAATTGAATAGATTCGGCCGAGAAAAGCTGTTGTGTGCTCAAAACCCTGGATCGATAGGGCTGCATCAACTTTGCTGGACTGGACACTTTGACTCCATCAGATTTTCTTTTGGTTAATATTAAATAAAAAAAGCTCATAATAAAAACTGGGGTAATTATTGGATACGTTTGCAATTACATCTTCTCGAAGATTGAACGAGTGGCGTGTCATGTTTTCGGACGGAGTAACGTCCTTAACGTTCCCGGCCATTTGTGTTATGAGCTAAGCTAGAATCACCGTGCTGCCTCATATTCGCGCTGCAAATATTGGAAAAGGCCGGAGTCAAAAATATTAATGAGAAGGTCTTTTCTATTGTTCTAATTGACCATCTAAAGATTGTATGTGTCCTTGTTGCCGGTTTGCTGCTTCATTGGCACGGTCGACGACAATTGCTTTTGATAGGGATTTGTTGGATGGTAGTATCCCTTACTAGTCTTGGCAAATGCATGATGAACAATGACCATATTAGTCTTGGCGACTGGAAATGGCAGGAAATCGAGCGAAAATTTTGGGTAGGGATTTGTCCCCAAACCTGATTCGCTCGACCCAATTTCATGACCCTCATTGATGTAACCCAAGTAGCGATTTCTTCCCATACCCGCTCGTCTGCTCCAATCCGATGGTTAGGCTTGCCCCATTCATGGTTGGTGGGCTCCCATTAGTTTGGATGTGGCTTTGAATGTCGCCAAGACTAGTATGGTCAATGGTCATCAGGCAACTGCCAAGCCTAATAGGGGATACTACCATCCCACAATCCAAAGCACATTCTCATTAATATTTATGACTCGAGCCTTTTCCAATATTTGTGGCGTGTATTTGAGCCAGCGCGCTGATTTTGGCATGGCACATAACACAATCACCAGCAACATCAACGGCGTTACTCCCTCGCAAAACATGACATGCCACCCGTTCAATTTTCGAGAAGATGTAATTGCAAGCATATCCAAAAGCGACACCAGCGTTAATGGGTCACGATTGAATAGATTAGGACGAGAAAAGCTGTTGTGCGCTCAAAAACTCGGACCGATAGGCTCCGTGTCAGCTTAGTTGGACTAGACACTTTGACTCAATCCGATTTTCTTTTTGTTAATATTAAAAAAGAAATTCATAATAAAAACTGGCGTAGTTCTTGGATACGCTTGTAATTACATCTTCTCAAAGATTGAACGGATGGCGTGTCATGTTTTTCGGATGGAGTAACGTCGTTGTTCTAGCGATTTGTGTTATGTGGCATGGAAGAATCACCACGCTGGCTCATATACGCGTCGCAAATATAGGATAATGTTGGAGTCACAAATATTAATGAGAAGGTCCTTTGTATTGTTCTTATTGACCTTCTGAAGATTGTATGTGTCCTTATTACCACTTCGATCTTCATTGGCACGATCGACAACAATTGCTTTTGACTCGGATTTTTTGGATGGTAGTATCCCTTATTAGTCTTGGCATATGCATGATGAACATTGACCATATTAGTCTTGGCGAATGGAAAGGGCAGGCAATACTAATATGGTCAATTCATCGCTAGTGGCTTTGAATGTCGCAAGAAGTATGTAAAGGAATTACCATCCCACAATCCAAAGCACATTCTCATTAATATTTATGACTCGAGCCTTTTGCAATATTTGTGGCGTGTATCTGAGCCAGCGCGCTGATTTTGGCATGACACATAACACAATCACCAGCAACATCAACGAGGTTACTCCCTCGCAAAATATGACATGCCACCCATTCAATGTTCGAGAAGACGTAATTCCAAGCATATCCAAGAACGACACCAGAGTTAGTGGGTCACGATTGAATAAATTGGGCCGTGAAAAGCTGTCGTGGGATCAAAAGCCCGGATCGATAGGGTCCGCTTCAGCTTAGCTAGACTGGAAACTTTGACTCGATCAGATTTTCTTTTGGTTAATATTAAATAAAAAAAGCTCATAATAAAAACTGGGGTAATTATTGGATACGTTTGCAATTACATCTTCTCGAAGATTGAACGAGTGGCGTGTCATGTTTTCGGACGGAGTAACGTCCTTAAAGTTCCTAGCCATTTGTGTTATGGCTTTTAGAATCACCGTTATATACGCGCCGCAAATATTGGAAAAGCCGGAGTCAAAAATATTAATGAGAAGGTCCTTTCTATTGTTCTAATTGACCTTCTAAAGACTATGTGTTTGTTGCCGCTTTGCTGCTTCATTGGCACGGCCGACAACAATTGCTTTTGATCGGGATTTGTTGGATGGTAGTATCCTTTATTAGTTTTGGGAGTTGCCTCGATGAACATTGACCATATTAGTCTTCACGGACTGAAAGGGCGGCCGAAATCGAGCAAGAAATTTGGATAGGGATTTGTCCCTTAACCGATTTGCTCGACCCGATTTGATGACCCGCATTGAAGTAACCCAAGTAGGTATTTGTACCCATACCCAGTTCACCCGACCCGCTTGTCTGCTCCAATCCGATGGTTGGGCTTGCCCCATTCATGGTTGTGGGCTCCCATTAGTTTAGATGTGGCTTTGGATGTCCCCAAGACTAATAAGGTCAATCCTCATCAGGCACCTGGCAAGCCTAATAAGGGATAGTAGCATCCCACAATCCAAAGCACCTTCTCATTAATATTTGTGACTCTTGCCTTCTCCAATATATGTGGTGTGTATATGAGCCAGCGTACTGATTTTGGCATCCTAAATAACACAATCCCCAGCAACATCACCGGCGTTACTCCATCGCAAGACATGATATGCCACCCGTTCAATCTTTGAGAAGATGTATTTGCAAGCATATCCAAGAATGACACCAGGTGTTAGTGGGTCACGATTGAATAGATTGGCCGAGAAAAGTGTTGTGGGCTCAAAACCCGGATCGATAGGGTCCGCGAAGCTTAGCTACCCTAAACACTTTGACTCGATCAGATTTTCTTTCGGTTAATATTAAATAAAAAAATCTCAGAATAAAAACTGGGGTAATTATTGGATACGTTTGAAATTGCATCTTCTCGAAGATTGAACGAGTGGCGTGTCATGTTTTTTTATGGAGTAATGTCATTGACGTTGGTTTGTGTTATGAGCCATGCTAGAATCACCGCGTGCTCATATACGCGCCGCAAATATTGGAAAAGGCCACCTTTCTCTTGTTCTAATTGACCTTCTAAAGACTATATGTGTCCTTGTTACCGCTTGTGCTTTGCTTCACAACAACAATTGCTTTTGATCAGGATTTGTTGGATGGTAGTATCCCTTATTAGTTTTGCGAGTTGCCTGATGAACATTGAGCATATTAGTCTTGAGGACTGGCAAGGGCAGGAAATCGAGCGAGCAATTTGGATAGGGATTTGTCCCCAAAACCGATTTGCTGGATCCGATTTCATGACCCGCATTGAAGTAACCCACGTAGGGATTTGTTCCCATACCCAGTTCACCCGACTAGCTTGTCTACTCCAATCCGATGGTTGGTCTTGCCCCACTCAAGGCTAGTGGGCTACCATTAGTTTGGACGTGGCTTTGGATGTCCCCAAGACTAATATGGTGAATCATGATTAGGCAACTACCAAGCCTAATAAGGGCTACTTCCATCCCACAATCCAAAGCACCTTCTCATTAATATTTAGGCTCTTGCCTTCCCCAATATTTGTGGCGTGTATATGAGCCAGCGCGCTAATTTTGGCATGACACCCTCGACAAATATGACATGCCACCAGTTCAATCTTCGAGAATATGTAATTGCAAGCATATCCATGAACGACACCGGTGTTAGTGTATCACAATTGAAGAGATTGGCCGAGAAACGGTGTTGTTAGCATAAAGACTCGGATCGATAGGCTCTGCGTAAGCTAACCTACCCTGAACGCTTTGACTCAATCAGATTTTCTTCCTGTTAATATTAAAAAAAATTAAAAAAAAACACTTATAATAACAACTGGTGCAATTATTGGATATGCTTGCAACTACATACTCGCGAAGATTGAATGAGTGGCTTGTCATGTTTTTGGAGGGTTTAACGTCATTGACGTGCTGCTAGAATCACCGCTTTTCATATACGTGTTATTGAGCCCGGAGTCAAAAATATTAATGAGAAGGTCTTTTCTCTTGTTCTAATTGACCATCTAAAGATTGGTGTCCTTGTTACCGCTTTGCGGTCAACAACTATTGCTTTTCATCAGGATTTGTGGTTTGGTAGTATCCCTTATTAGACTTTGCAGTTGCTTGATGAACATTGACCATATTAGTCTTCAGGACTGGCAAGGGCATGAAATCGAGCGAGAAATTTGGATAGGGATTTGTCCCCAAAACCGATTTGCTCAATCCGATTTGATGACCCGCATTGAAGTAACCCAAGTATGGATTTGTTCCCATACCCAGTTCACCCGACTAGCTTGTCTGCTCCAATCCGATGGTTGGTCTTGCCCCACTCAAGGTTGGTGGGCTCCCATTAGTTTGGACGTGGCTTTGGATGTCCCCAAGACTAATATGGTCAATCCTGATCAGGCACTACCAAGCCTAATAAGGGCTACTTCCATCCCACAATCCAAAGCACCTTCTCATTAATATTTAGGCTCTAGCCTTCTCCAATATTTGTGGCGTGTATATGAGCCAGCACGCTGATTTTGGCATGACACATAACGTAATCGCCAGCAACGTCAAAGGCGTTACTCCCTCGACAAACATGACACGCCACTAGTTCAATCTTTGAGAATATGTAATTGCAAGCATATCCAAGAACGACACCGGTGTTAGTGGGTCACAATTGAATAGATTGGCCGAGAAACGGTGTTGTCGACATAAAGACCCGGATCCATAGAGCCTGCATCTGCTTAGCTACACTGGACACTTTGACTTGATCCGATTTTCTTTTGTTAATATTAAAAAACTAAAAAAAGACTCATAATAACAACTGGTGTAGTTATTGGATATGCTTGCAATTACATCCTCTCGAAGATTGAACGAGTGGCTTGTCATGTTTTTAGGGTTTAACGTCATTGACGTTGCTGGCTTTTTCTGTTATGAGCTAAGCTAGAATCACCGTGCTAACTCATATTCGCGCTGCAAATATTGGAAAAGGCCGGAGTCAAAAATATTAATGAGAAGGTCTTTGCTTGTTCACCGGTAAAGACATATGTGTCCTTGTTACCGCTTTGCTTGCCACAACAATTGCTTTTCATCAGGATTTGTGGGTTGGTTGTATCCCTTGTTAGACTTTGCAGTTGCCTGATGAACATTGACCATATTAGTCTTCACGACTGGAAAGGGTAGGAAATCGAGTGAGAAATTTGGATAAGGATTTGTCCTGAAAGCCGATTTGCTCGACCCGATTTCATGACCCGCATTGAAGTAACTTGAGTAGGGATTTGTTCCCATACCCAGTTCACTCGACTAGCTTGTCTGCTCCAATCCGATGGTTGGTCTTGCCCCAGTCAAGGTTGGTGGGCTCCCATTAATTTGGATGTGGCTTTGGATGTCCCCATGACTAATATGGTCAATCCTGATCAAGCAACTACCAAGCCCAATAGAGGCTACTTCCATCCCACAATCCAAATCACCTTCTCATTAATATTTCGGACTCTTGCCTTCTCCAATACTTGTGGCATGTATATGAGCCAGGGCGTTGATTTTGGCATGACAAATAACACAATCGCCAACAACGTCAAAGGTGTTACTCCCTCGAAAAACATGACACGCCACAAGTTCAATCTTCGAGAATATGTAATTGCAAGCATATCCAAGAACGACACCGGTGTTTGTAGGTCACAATTGAATAGATTGGCCGAGAAACGGATCTGTCGGCATAAAGACCCGGATGGATAGGGTCTACATCAATTTAGCTACAAAGGACACTTTGACTTGGTCCGATTTTCTTTATGTTAATATTAAAAAACTAAAAAAAGACTCATAATAACAACTGGTGTAGTTATTGTATATGCTTTCAACTACATACTCGTGAAGATTGAATGAGTGGCTTGTCATGTTTTTTGAGGGTTTAACGTCATTGACGTTGCTAGCTTTATGTGTTATGAGCCCTGCTAGAATCATTGCGTTGGCTCACATACGCGTTACTTTGCTGCTTCACTAGTGCGGTCCACAACAATTACTTTTCATCAGGATTTGGGGGTTGGTAGTATCCCTTATTAGACTTTGCAGTTGCCTGATGAACATTGACCATATTAGTCTTAAGGACTGGCAAGGGCAGGAAATCGAGCGAGAAATTTCGATAGGGATTTGTCCCTAAAACCGATTTGCTCGATTCGATTTCATGGCCCGCATTGAGGTAACCCAAGTAGGGATTTGTTCCCATACCCAGTACACCCGACTAGCTTGTTTGCTCCGATCCGATGGTTGGTCTTGCCCCACTCAAGGTTGGTGGGCTCCCATTAGTTTGGACGTGGCTTTGGATGTCCCCAAGACTAATATGGTCAATCCTGATCAGGCAACTACCAAGCCTAATAAGGGCTACTTCCATCCCACAATCCAAAGCACTTTCTCATTAATATTTAGGCTCTAGCCTTCTACAATATTTGTGGCGTGTATATGAGCCAGCGCGCTGATTTTGGCATGACACTTAACACAATCGCCAGCAACGTCAAAGGCATTACTCCCTCGATAAGCATGACATGCCACCAATTCAATCTTCGAGAATATGTAATTGCAAGCATATCCAAGATCGACACCGGTGTTAGTGTATCACAATTGAAGAGATTGGCCGAAAAACGGTGTTGTCGGCATAAAGACCCGGATCGATAGGGTCTGCGTAAGCTTAGCTACCCTGAACGCTTTGACTCAATCAGATTTTCTTCCTGTTAATAATAAAAAAAACTAAAAAAAGACTCATAATAACAACTCATGTAATTATTGGATATGCTTGCAATTACATCCTCTCGAAGATTGAACGAGTGGCTTGTCATGTTTTTTTAGGGTTTAATGTCATTGACGTTGCTGCCTTTTTCTGTTATGAGCCCTGCTAGAATCATCGCATGGACTCACATACGCGCCACTTTGCTGCTTCGCTAGTGCGGTCAACAACAATTGCTTTTCATCAGGATTTGTGGGTTGGTTGTATCACTTATTAGACTTTGCAGTTGCCTGATGAACATTGACCATATTAGTCTTCACGGCTGAAAGGGGCAGGAAATCGAGCAAGAAATTTGGATAGGGATTTGTCCCTAAAACCGATTTGCTCGATTCGATTTCATGACCCGCATTAAGGTAACCCAAGTAGGGATTTGTTCCCATACCCAGTTCACCCAACTAGCTTGTCTGCTCCGATCCGATGGTTGGTCTTGCCCCACTCAAGGTTGGTGGGCTCCCATTAGTTTGGACGTGGCTTTGGACGTCCCCAAGACTAATATGGTCAATCCTGATTAGCCAACTACCAAGCCTAATAAGGGCTACTTCCATCCCACAATCCAAAGCACCTTCTCATTAATATTTAGGCTCTAGCCTTCTCCAATATTTGTGGCGTGTATATGAGCCAGCGTGCTGATTTTGGCATGACACATAACACAATCGCCAGCAACGTCAAAGGCATTACTCCCTCGACAAACATGACATGCCACCAGTTCAATCTTCGAGAATATGTAATTGCAAGCATATCCAAGATCGACACCGGTGTTAGTGTATCACAATTGAAGAGATTGGCCGAGAAACGGTGTTGTCGGCATAAAGACCCGGATCGATAGGGTCTGCGTAAGCTTAGCTACCCTGAACGCTTTGACTCAATCGAATTTTCTTCCTGTATATATTAGAAAAATTAAAAATAGATTCATAATAACAATTGGCGTAGTTATTGGATACACTTGCCATTACATCCTCTTGAAGATTGAAGAGTGGCTTGTCATGTTTTTTGAGGGTGTAACTTGGTTGACGTTGCTGGCTTTTTGTGTTATGAGCTTTCCCAGAATCATCGCGCTAGCTCATATACGCGCCGCTAAAGATTGCTGTGTCCTTGTTGCCGCCTTGCACTAGTGCAGTCCATGACAATTTCTTTTCATCAGGATTTGTGGGATGGTAGTATCCCTTATTAGACTTGTCAGTTGCCTGATGAACATTGACCATATTTGTCTTCACGGCTAGACAGGGAAGTAAATCGAGGGAGAAATTTGGGTAGGGATTTGTTCCCAAACCTGATTTGCTCGGCCCGATTTCATGACCCGCATTGAAGTAACTTGAGTAGGGATTTGTTCCCATACCCGGTTCACCCGAACAGCTTGTCTGCTCCAATTCGATGCTTGGTCTTGCCCCATTCATGGTTGGTGGGCTCCCATTAGTTTGGATGTGGTATTGGATGTCCCCAAGAGTAATATGGTCAATCCTCATCCGGCAACTGGCAAGCCTAACAAGGGATACTTCCATCCCACAATCTAAAACACCATCTCATAAATATTTATGACTCCAAGCTTCTCAAATATTTGTGGGGTATCTATGAAGCAACGCGCTGATTTTGGCATGGCACATAACACAATCGCGAGTAACGTCAATGGCGTTACTCCCTCGCAAAACATGTTACACCACAAGTTCAATCTTCGAGAGTATGTAAATGCAAGTATATCTAAAAATGACACCGGTTTTAGTGGGTCACGATTGAATAGATTGGCCGAGAAATGGTGGTGTTCGCACAAAAAACCTGGATCAATAGGGTCTCGCGCGTCTACTTAGTTGCACTGGACAATTTAACTCGAACCGATTTTCTCATTGTTAATATTAAAAAACTAAAATAAAAAAAACTCATAGTAAAAACTTGTGTACTTACTGGATACGCTTGCAGTTACATCCTCTCAAAGATTGAACGAGTGGCTTGTCATGTGTTTGGAGGGTGTAACATCGTTGACGTTGCTGGCTATTTGTGTTATGAGCCACGCCAGAATCACTGCGTTGGCTCATATATGCGCCGCAACTATTAATGAGAAGGTCCTTTGTACTATTCTAGTTGACCTTTTGAAGACTGTATGTGTCCTTGTTGCCACTTTGCTTGTCCACTAGCACGGTCGACGACAATTGATTTTCGTCAAGATTTGTTGGATGGTAGTATCCCTTAGTAGTCCTAGCAGTTGCCTGATGAATAGTGACCATATTAGTCTTCATGACAGGAAAGGGCAGGAAATCAAGCGAGAAATTTGGGTAGGTTTTTGTCCCTAAACCCGATTTGCTCAACCTGATTTCATGACCCGCATTGAAGTAACCCGAGTAGGGATTTGTTCCCATACCCGGTTAACCCGACCAGTTTGTCTGCTCCAATCCAATGGTTGGTCTTCATGGTTGGTGGGCTTCCATTAGTTTGGATGTGGCTTTCGATGTCCCCAAGACTAATATGGTCAATCCTCATCAAGCAACTGCCAAGCCTAATAAGGGATACTTCCATCCCACAATCCAAACCACCTTCTCGTCAATATTTATGAGTCCAGCCTACTCCAATATTTGTGGTGTATCTATGAACTAGCGCGCTGATTTTGGCATGGCACATAACACAATCGCCAGCAACGTCAGAGGCGTTACTCCCTCGACAAACATGACACGCCACTAGTTCAATCTGCAAGAATATGTAATTGCAAGCATATCCAAGAACGACACCGTTGTTAGTGGGTCACGATTGAATAAATTGGAGGAGAAATGGTGTTTTCGGCATAAAAACCAGAATCGATAGGGTCTTCGTCAGCTTAGCTACACTGGACACTTTGACTCGATCTGATTTTCTTTCTATTAATATTAAAAGACTAAAAGAAGACTCATAATAAAAACTGGTGTAGTTATTGAATACGCTTGCAATTACATCCTCTCGAAGATTGAACGAGTGGTTGTCACATTTTTGGAGTGTGTAACGTTGTTGACGTTGCTGGCTATTTATGTTATGAGCCACGCCAGAATCACCGCGCTGGCTCATATACGCGCCGCTTTGCTGCTTCACTAAGGCGATGCACGACAATTTTTTTTCATCATGATTTGTGGGATGGTAGTATCCCTTATTAGTCTCGGCAGTTGCTTGATGAACATTGTCCATATTAGTCTTCGCGACCGGAAAGGGCAGGAAATCGAGCGAGAAATTTGGGTAGGGATTTGTCCCTAAACCCGATTTGCTCGACCTGATTTCATGACTCGCATCGAAGTAACCCAAGTAGGGATTCGTTCCCATACCCAGTTCACCCGACTAGCTTGTCTGCTCTAATTCGATGGTTGGTCTTGCCCCACTGAAGGTTGTTGGGCTCCCATTAGTTTGGACGTTGCTTTGGATGTCCCCAAGACTAATATGATCAATCCTGATCAGGTAACTACCAAGCCTAATAAGGGCTACTTCCATCCCACTATCTAAAGCACCTTCTCATTAACATTTAGGCTTTAGCCTTCTCCAATATTTGTGGCGTGTATATAAGCCAGCACGCTGATTTTGGCATGACACATAACACAATCGCCAGCAACGTGAAAGGCGTTACTCCCTCGACAAACATGACTCGCCACCAATTCAATCTATGAGAATATGTAATTGCAAGCATATCCAAGAACGACACCGGTGTTAGTGGGTCACAATTGAATAGATTGGCCGAGAAACGGTGTTGTCTGCATAAAGACCCGGATCGATAGGGTCTACATTAGCTTAGCTACCTTGAATGCTTTGACTCAATCCAATTTTCTTCCTGTTAATATTAAAAAAACTAAAAAAAGAGTCATAATAACAATTGGTGTAGTTATTGGATACGCTTGCCTTTACATCCTTTCGAAGATTGAAGAGTGGCTCGTCATTTTTTTTTAGGGTGTAACTTGGTTGACGTTGCTGGATTCTTGTGTTATAAGCTTTGCTAGAATCATCGCTTTCTTTTGCTCATATACGCGCCGCTTTGCTGCTTCACTAGTGCGGTCCATGACAATTTCTTTTCATCAGGATTTGTGGGATGGTAGTATCCCTTATTAGACTTGGCAGTTGCTTGATGAACATTGACCATATTAGTCTTCGTGACTGGACAGGGAAGTAAATCGAGGGAGAAATTTGGGTAGGGATTTGTGCCCAGACACGATTTGCTCGGCCCGATTTCATGACCCGCATTGAAGTAACCCGAGTAGGGATTTGTTCCCATACCCGGTTCACCCGAACAGCTTGTCTGCTCCAATCCAATGGTTGGTCTTGCCCCATTCATGGTTGATGGGCTCCCATTAGTTTGGATGTGGTATTGGATGTCCCCAAGACTAATATGGTCAATCCTCATCCGGCAACTGCCAAGCCTAACAAGGGATACTTCCATCCCACAATCCAAAGCACCTTCTCATCAATATTTATGACTCCAGCCTTCTCAAATATTTGTGGCGTATCTATGAAGCAACGCGCTGATTTTGGCATGGCACATAACACAATCGTGAGCAATGTCAATGGCGTTATTCCCTCGCAAAACATGTTACGCCACAAGTTCAATCTTCGAGAATATGTAGATGCAAGCATATCTGAGAATGACACCGGTTTTAGTGGGTCACAATTGAATAGATTGGTCGAGAAACGGTGTTGTTCGCACAAAAACCTGGATCAATAGGTTCTGCGTCAACTTAGCTGCATTGGACAATTTACCTTGATCCGATTTTCTCTTTGTTAATATTAAAAAACTAAAAAAAACTCATAGTAAAAACTGGTGTAGTTTTTGGATACGCTTGCACTTACATCCTCTCGAAGATTGAACGGGTGGCTTGTCATATTTTTGTAAGGTGTAACATCGTTGACGTTGCTGGCTATTTGTGTTATGAGCCACGCCGGAATCACTGCGCTAACTCATATACACGCCGCAAATATTGGATATGGCCAGAGTCACAAATATTAATGAGAAGGTCCTTTGTATTGTTCTAGTTGACCTTCTTAAGACTGTATGTGTCCTTGTTGCCACTTTGCTGCTCCGCTAGCACGGTCGACGACAATTTCTTTTAATCAAGATTTGTGGGATGGTAGTATCCCTTAGTAGTCCTGGTAGTTGCTTGATGAACAGTGACCATATTAGTCTTCACGACTAGAAAGGGCAGGAATTCAAGCGAGAAATTTGGGTAGGTATTTGTCCCTAAACCCGATTTGCTCGACTTGAATTCATGACCCGCATTGAAGTAACCCGAGTTGGGATTTGTTCCCATATTGAGTACGCCCGACCAGCTTGTTTGGTCCAATCCGATGGTTCGTCTTGCCCCATTCATGGTTGGTGGGCTCCCATTAGTTTGGATGTGGCTTTGGATGTCCCTAAGACTAATATGGTCAATCCTCATCAGGCAACTGCCAAGCCTAAAAAGGGACACTACTATCCCGCAATCCAAAGCACCTTCTCATCAATATTTATGACTCTAGCCTTCTCCAATATTTGTGGCGTATCTATGAACCAACGTGCTGATTTTGGCATGACACATAACACAATCGCCAGCAACGCCAACGGCATTACTCCCTCGCAAAACATGACACGCCACCAGTTCAATCTTCGAGAATATGTAGGTGCAAGCATATCGAAGAGCGACATCGGTGTTAGTGGGTCACGATTGAATAGATTGGACGAGAAACGATGTTGTTGGCATAGAAACCCGGATCGATAGGGTCTGCGTTAGTTTAGCAGCACTGGACACTTTGACCCGATCCAATTTTCTATTTGTTAATATTTAAAAAACTTTTTAAAAAAAAGTTATAATAAAAGCTGGTGTAGTTATTGGATACGCTTACAAGTACATCCTCTCGAAGATTGGACGAGTGGCTTGTCATGTTTTTGGAGGGTGTAACGTTGCTGATGTTGCTAGCTATTTGTGTTATGAGCCACGCCAAAATCACCTCGCTGGCTCATATACACGCCACAAATATTGGAGTAACCAAAGTAGAGATTTGTTCGACCTGATTTCATGACCCGCATTGAAGTAACCCGAGTAGGGATTTGTTCCCATACCCGGTTCACCCGACCAGCTTGTCTGCTCCAATCCGATGGTTGGTCTTGCCCCATTCATGGTTGGGGGTCTCCCATTAGTTTGGATATGGCTTTCGATGTCCCCAAGACTAATATGGTCAATCCTCATCAGGCAACTGCCAAGCCTAATAAGGGATACTACCATCCCACAATCCAAAACACATTCTCATTAATATTTGTGACTCTGGCCTTCTCAAATATTTGTGGCGTTGTTATGAGCCAGCTCGCTAATTTTGGCATGGCACATAACATAATCGTGAGCAACGTCAACGACGTTACTCCCTCGCAAGACATGACACGTCCCCTGTTCAATCTTTGAGAATATGTAATTGAAAGCATAGCCAAAAACGACACCGGTGTCAGGGGGTCACGATTTAATAGATTGGAACGATAGGGTCCGCATCAGCTTAATTGGACTGGACACTTTGACTCAATCCGATTTTGTTTTTGTTAAAGTTTAAAAAAAAAAGTCATAATAAAAACTAGTTTAGTTATTGGATACGCTTGCAACTTCATCTTCTCAACGATTGATTAGGTGGCGTGCCATATTTTTGGACAGAGTAACGTCGTTGAGGTTGCTGGCCATTTGTGTTATGTGGGATGCAAGAATCACCGCGCCGGCTAATATACGCGTCCCATATTTTGTATAAGGCTGGAGTCAAATATTAATGAGTGGCTCCTTTGTATTGTTTTAATTGACCTTCTGAAGACTGTATGTGTCGTTGTTGCCACTTTGCTACTTCACTGGCATGGTCAACGGCAAAAGCTTTTGATCTGGATTTGTGAGATGGTAGTATCCCTTATTAGTCTTGGTAGTTGCCTGATGAACATTGACCATATTAGTCTTGGCGATTGGGAAGGGCAAGAAATCATGCAAGAAATTTGGGTAGGGATTTGTCCCTAAACTTGATTTGATGACCCGCATTGAAGTAACCCGAGTAAGGATTTGTTCCCATACCTAGTTCACCCGACCTGCTTGTCTGCTCCAATCCGATGGTTGGGCTTGCCCCATTGATGGTTGGTGGGCTCCCATTAGTTTGAATGTGGGTTTGGATGTCGATAAGACTAATATGGTGCATGCTCATCTGGCAACTGCCAAGCCGAATAAGGGATACTACCATCCTACAATCCAAAGCACCTTCTCATTAATATGTATGACTCCTGCCTTCTCTAATATTTTTGGCGTGTATATGAGCAAGCGTGCTGATTATGGCATGGCACATAACACAATCGCCAGCAACGTCAACGGCGTTACTCCGTCGCAAAACATGACACGCCACCCGTACAATCATAGAGAAAATGTAATTGCAAGCATATCCAAGAGCCACACTGGTGTTAGTGTGTCACAATTGAATAGATTGGGCCAAGAAACGCAGTTGTGGGTTGAAAGACCTGGATTGACAGGATCCGCGTTAGCTTTGCTGGATTGGACACTTTGACTGGATCCGATTTTCTTTTTGTTAATAGAAATTAAAAAAAAAAAACTCATGATAAAAACTAGTGTAGTTATTGGATACGCTTGCAATTACATCTTCTCAAAGATTGAATGGGTGGCGTGTCATGTTTTTGGATGGTGTAACACCATTGAAGTTGCTGGCTATTTGTGTTTTAAGCCATGCCAGAATCACCGCTGGCTCATATACGCACCATAACTATTAGATAAGGCTTGAGTCACAACTATTAATTAGAAGGTCATTCTAATTGACCTTCTAAGGATTGTATTTGTCCTTGTTGGCACTTTGCTACTTCACTAGCACGGTCGACAACAATTCCTTTTGATCAGGATTTGTGGGATGGTAGTATCCCTTATTAGTCTTGGCAGTTGCCTAATGAACATTGACCATATTAGTCTTGGCAACTGGGAAGGGCAGGAAATCAAGGGATAAATTTGGGTAGGGATTTTTCCCTAAACCCGATTTCCTCGACCCGATTTGATGACCCGCATTGAAGTAACCCGACTAGGTATTTGCTTCTATACCCGGTTCACCCGACCTGCTTGTCTGCTCCGATCTGATGGTTGGTCTTGCCCAATTTATGGTTGGTGGGCTCCCATTAGTTTGGATGTGGCTTTGGATGTCCCCAAGACTAATATGGTCAATCCTCATCAGGCAACTGCCAAGGCTAATAAGGGAAACTACCATCCCACAATCAAAAGCACCTTCTCTTTAATATTTATGACCTCAGCCTTCTCAATATTTGTGGAGTGTATATGAGCTAGCGCGCTGATTTTGGCATGGCACATAACACAATCTAGAGTAACGTAAACGGCATTACTCCCTCGCAAAACATGACCCGCCACCCATTCAATCTTCAAGAATATGTATTTGCAAACATAGCCATGAACGACACCGGTGTTAGTGGGTCACGATAGAATAGATTGGGCCGAGAAAAGCTTTTGTGGGCTTAAAAACACGGAACGATAGGGTCCGCGTCAGCTTAGCTACACTAGACACTTTGACTCGATCCGACTTTCTTTTTGTTAATGTTAAAAAAAAAAAAAAACTCATTATAAAAACTAGTGTAGTTATTGGATACACTTGCAATTTCATCTTCTCGAAGATTGAACGGGTGGCGCGCCATGTTTTCGGACGGAGTAACGTCATTGACGTTGCTGGCCCTTTGTGTTATATGCCATGCGAGAATCACTGCGCTAGCTGATATATGCGCCGCATATTTTGGATAAGGCTGGAGTCACAAATATTGATGAGTAGGTCCTTTGAATTGTTTTAGTTGACCTTCTAAAGACTGTATGTGTCCTTGTTGCCACTGTGCTGCTTCAATGGCACGGTCGACGACAATTGATCTGGAATTGTGGGATGGTAGTATCCCTTATTAGTCTTGGCAATTGCCTGATGAACATTGACCATATTAGTCTTGGTGGCTGGAAAGGGCAAGAAATTGAGCAAGAAATTTGGGTAAGGATTTGTCCCTAAACCAGATTTGATGACCCACATTGAAGTAACCCGAGAAGGGATTTGTTCCCACACTCGGTTCACTTGACCCGCTTGTCTGCTCCAATCTGATGGTTGGGCTTGCCCCATTCATGGTTGGTGGGCTCCCATTAGTTTGGATGTCGCCAAGACTAATATGGTCAATGCTCATTAGGCAACTACCAAGCCGAATAAGGGATACTACCATCCCACGATCCAAAGCACCTTCTCACTTATGTATCACTCCCGCCTTCTCCAATATTTTTGGTGTGTATATGAGCCAACGCTCTGATTTTGGCATGGCACATAACATAATCACCAGCAACATCAACAGCATTAGTCCCTCGCAAAACATGACACGCCACCCGTTCAATCTTAGAGAAGATGTAATTGCAAGCATATCCAAGAACAACACTGGTGTTAATGGGTCACGATTGAATAGATTGGGCCGAGAAACGCAATTGTGGGCTTAAAGATCCGGATTGATAGCATCTGAGTCAACTTAGCTAGACTGGACACTTTGACTCAATTCGATTTTCTTTTTGTTAATATTAAAAAAAATTAAAAAAAGCTCATGACAAAAACTAGTGTAGTTATTGGATACACTTGCAATTAAATCTTCTTAAAGATCGAACGGCTGGCATGTCATGTTTTTAGATGGTGTAACGCCATTGACGTTGCTGGCTATTTGTGTTATGAGGCATGCCATAATCACCGTGCTGGTTCATATACGCGCCACAAATATTGGATAAGGCTGGAGTCACAACTATTAATGAGAAGGTCATTTTTTATTGTTCTAATTGATCTACTGAAGATTGTATTTTTCCTTGTTGCCACTTTGCTACTTCACTGGCACGGTCGATGACAATTGCTTTTGATCAGGATTTTTGGGATTGTAGTATTCCCTTATTAGTCTTGGCAGTTGAATAATGAACAATGACCACATTAGTCTTGGCTATTGGGAAGGTTAAGAAATCGAGGGACAAATGTGGGTAGGGATTTTTCCCTAAACCCGAGTTGCTCGACTCGATTTGATGACCCACACTGAAGTAACCCGAGTAGGGATTTTTTCACATATCCGGTTCACTCGACCCGCTTGTCTGCTCCAATCCAATGGTTGGGCTTGGTCCATTCATGGTTCGTGGGCTCCCATCTGTTTCGATGCGGCTTCAGATGTCGCCAAGACTAATTTGGTCAATCCAGCGTGCTGATTTTGGCATGGCACATAACACAATCGCCAGCAATGTAAATGGTGTTACTCCCTTGCAAAACATGACATGCCACCCATTCAATCTTAGAGAAGATGTAATTGCCAGCATATCCAAGAATGACACCAGTGTTAGTTGGTCACGATTGAATAGATTTGGCCGAGAAAAGTTGTTGTGGGCTCAAAAACCGGACATGATAGGGTCCATGTCAGCTTAGTTGGACTAGACACTTTGACTCCATCGGATTTTATTTTTGTTAATATTAGAAAAAAAGCCCAATAATAAAAGCTGGTGTAGTTATTGGATACGCTTGCAATTACATCCTCTCGAAGATCGAACAGGTGGCTTGTCATGTTTTTAGAGGGTGTAACGTCGTTGACGTTGTTGGCTATTTGTTTTATGAGCCATGCCTAAATCACCGCACTGGCTCATATATGCGCCACAAATATCGGATAAGGCTGGAGTCACAATTATTAACGAGAAGGTCATTTGTATCGTTCTAATTCCACCTTCTGAAGACTATATTTGTCCTTGTTGCCACTTTGCTGCTTCACTGGCACGGTCGACGACAATTGCTTTTCGTTAGGATTTGTAGGATGGTAGTACCCCTTATCAGTCTTGGCAGTTGCCTGATGAACAATGACCATATTAGTCTTCGCGACTGGAAAGGGCAGGAAATTGAGCTAGAAATTTGGGTAGGGATTTGTCCCTAAACCCAATTCGCTTGACCCAATTTGATGACCCGCATTGAAGTACCGCAATTAGGTATTTGTTCCCATACCCAGTTCACTCGACCCGCTTATATGCTCCAATCCACTTCTTGGGCTTGCCAAAATTCATGCTTGGTGGGCTCCCATTAGTTTGGATGTGGCTTTGGATGTTGCCAAGACTAATATGGTCAATCCTCATCAGGCAACTGCCAAGCCTAATAAGGGATACTACCATCCCATAATCCAAAGCACATTCTCATTAATATTTATGACTCCAGCCTTCTCCAATATTTGTGGCGTGTATAAGAGCCAGTGCGCTGATTTTGGCAAGGCACATAACACAATCGCCAGCAACGTCAAGGGCGTTACTCCCTTCCAAAACATGACATGCCACCAGTTCAATCTTCGAGAATATGCAATTGCAAGCATATTCAAGAATGACACCGGTTTTAGTAGGTCACGATTGAATAGATTGGGCCGAGAAAATCTGTAGTGGGCTCAAAAACCCTGAACGATAGGGTCCGTTTCGGCTTAGCTAGACTCTTGACTCGATCTAATTTTCTTTCTTTTTTAATATTAAAAAAAACTGATAATAAAAACTAGTGTAGTTATTAGATACGCTTTCAATTACATATTCCCGGAGATTGAATGAGTGGCGTGCCATGTTTTTGGATGCAATAACGTCATTGATGTTGCTGGCCATTTGTGTTATGTGCCATGCCAGAATCACTGTGTTGGCTCATATACACGCCATATATTTTTGATAAGGCTGGAGTCACAAATATTAATGAGTAGGTCCTTTGTATTGTTTTAATTGACCTTCTGGAGATTGTATGTGTCCTTGTTGCTCCTTTGCTGATTCACTAGCAGGGTCGACGACAATAGCTTTTGATAAGGATTTGTGGGATGGTAGTATCCCTTATTAGTCTTTTCAATTGCTTGATGAAAATTGACCATTTTAGTCTTGGCGACTGGAAGGGGTAAGAAATCGAGCAAGAAATTTGGGTAGGGATTTGTCCCTAAACCCGCTTCGCTCGAACTGATTTGATGACCCGCATTTAAGTAACCCAAGTAGGGATTTGTTTCCATACCTGGTTCACTCGACCTGCTTGTCTGCTCCAATCCGATGGTTAGGCTTGCCCCATTCATCGTTGGTGGGCTCTAATTAGTTTGGATGTGGCTTTGGATGTCGCCAAGACTAATATGGTCAATGGTCATTAGGCAACTGCCAAGCCGAATAGGGGATGCTGCCATCCCACAATCCAAAGCACCTTCTCATTAATATGTATGACACATGCCTTCTCCAATATTTTTGGCATGTCTATGAGCCAGCGCACTGATTTTGGCATGGCACATAACACAATCGCCAGCAACATCAACGGCGTTACTCCCTCGCAAAACATGACACACTACCTGTTCAATCTTAGAGAAGATGTAATTGCAAGCATATCCAAGAACAACACTAGTGTTAGTGGATCATGGTTGAATAGATTGGGCCGAGAAACACAGTTGTGGGCTTAAAGACTCGGATCGATAAGGTCAACGTCAGCTTGGCTGGACTAGACACTTTGACTCAATCCGATTTTCTTTTAGTTAATTAAAAAAAAAACTCATAATAAAACTGGTGTAGCTATTGGATACGCTTGCAATTACATCTTCTCGAATATTGAATGTGTGGTGTGTCATGTTTTTGGATGGTGTCACGGCGTTGACGTTGCTGGCTATTTGTGTTATGAGCCATGCTAAAATCACCGCACTGGCTCATATACGCGCCGCAAATATTGAAGAAGGCAGGAGTCATACATATTAATGAGAAGGTGCTTTGGATTGTGGGATGGTAGTATCCCTTCTTAGTTTCGGTAGTTGCTTGATGAACATTGACCATAATAGTCTAGGCGACTGGAAAAAGGGCAAGAAATCGAGCAAAAAATTTGGGTAGGGATTTCTCCCAAAACCCAATTTGATGACCCGCATTGAAGTAACTCGAGTAGGGATTTGTTCCCATGCCCGGTTCACTCGACCCGCTTGTCTGCTTCAATCCGATGGTTGGGCTTGCCCCATTCATGGTTGGTGGGCTCCCATTAGTTTGGATGTCACCAAGACTAATATGGTCAATGCTCATTAGGCAACTACCAAGCCGAAGCCGAATAAGGGATACTACCATTCCACAATCCAAAGCACCTTCTCATTAATATGTATGACTCCCGCCTTCTCTAATATTTTTGGCGGGTATATGAGACAAAGCGCTGATTTTGGCATGGCACATAACACAATCGCCAACAATGTCAATGGCGTTAGTCCCTCACAAAACATGACACGCGTCCCGTTCAATCTTAGATAAGATGTAATTGCAAGCATATCCAAGAACAACACTGGTGTTAGTGGGTCACGATTGAATAGATTGGGCCGAGAAACGCAGTTGTGGGCTTAAAGATCCTGATCAATAGGATCCACCTCAGCTTAGCTGGATTGGACACTTTGACTCAATCCGATTTTCTTTTTGTTAATATTAAAAAAAAATTAAAAAGAAAACTCATGATAAAAACTGGTGTAGTTATTGGATATGCTTGCAATTAAATCTTCTTAAAGATGGAACGGATGGCGTGTAATGTTTTTGGATAGTGTAATGCCTTTGACGTTGCTGGCTATTTGTGTGATGAGCCATGCCAGAATCACCGCGCTGGCTCATATACGCCCCGCAAATATTGGATAAGGCTGGAGTCACAACTATTAATGAGAAGGTCATTTTTTTTGTTCTAATTGATCTTCTGAAGATTGTATTTGTCCTTGTTGCCACTTTGCTATTTCACTGGCACAGTCAAGAACAATTGCTTTTGATCAGGATTTGTGGGATGGTAGTATCCCTTATTAGTCATGGCAGTTGCATAATGAACATTGATTATATTAGTCTTGTCGACTGGGAAGGGCAGGAAATCGAGGGAGAAATTTGAGTAGGGATTTTTCCCTAAACTCGATTTGGTTGACTCGATTTGATGACTCGCATTGAAGTAACCCGAGTTGTGGCATCCCAAAAATTAAAGACAGTCCTAGAGGAATTAAAGCCCGTAATTAAGTAATGTAATTACCTATGGTTTATGTTTTCTCTGAAGGCTAGGTAATATAAGCTTGCGTTCATAATTAGATAAATTAATGAGAATAATCTATGCTTGGCTATGCACCTCATAGATTGAATTCCTATAAATACAATGTTACAAGATTTTAGCCATGTGGAATTTAGTAATTAAATTCCTAAAAGAAAGAATAAGAAAGGGTAAATTTTGATTTTATTTAGGTTGGGCTTTAGGCCCAATGGCCTAAGCTTTTGGTGGGCCAAATGGCCAGCCATTTGGGGCCTAATGAGGTGTGGCTGTCGACCATGAGGGGGGAAGGAGTGGCCCGCCCACTTCTTCCAATCCAAGCCCAAGCCCAAAGCCCATTGCATGGGTCTTGCCAAGTGGCAAGGAGGACTTGCATGCATTGGCCATTGGAAGTGGCAAGTAATCATTGCCAATGATGAAGAGGGGAATAAAAGGGAAAGAGAGAAAGAGAGTGGCCGGTTGGAATTCGGCCAAAGAGAGAGAGAGAATCGTCAGAGAGAGAGAGAGAGAGAGAGTGTGGCGAGAGAGAAGAGGCTGAGAGAGGAGGAGGAGGAACTGCTCGCCGTTCGTCCGCCCGCACGCCGCCCGTTCGTTCGCCGGTGTGCCGTCCGTTTGCTGTCGTTCTCTTGGTCTTAGAGGCAAGTTAGGATCCTCTTACTACTCTTGCAAGTGTGTGTTGCATGTATTTTTGGAGTAGTGTCGAATTTTGGGTGATTAGGAGGGAGAAATCGAAGCTAGAATGACTTGTTCTTGAGTGATGTTCCTGTTTTCGCATGAACCGCCTGAGCCAGAATCTTGTGAGAGCTTGCATCCATGTTTTGAGTTCGATTTTGACTTTGATTCCTTCATGAAAGTTGTAGCCAATATCGTAAAATACAACATACCGAAATTTAGTACAAAATTGTGGAGATTTAAGGGGTCAAACTCTCATCCTATGGAGACACTAGATCTGGAACTGTTTTACTGACCTTTTGGTAGATCTGTGGTTGCATGTCAATTTTTATCAATAATCTCTCTTCTAATTTTTCATGAAACTTGTAGATAACATCTTAAATATTAACATACTCAAAGTTGAAGTAAAATGAACAAGTATAGCCTAGTGAATTGACTTACTCTTGAAGACGGTAAATCTGGAAACACGGTACTGAACACTCGAGACTTCATGGACCCATATGGTGACTGTTCTTTGGAATTTTGGCTTAGATCGCTTAACAAAAGTTGTAGGGGACATCCTAAAGTAAAACATATTCAAATTTCAGAGGAAACGAAGAAGAAAAAGTGTGTGAAAACTTGATATTTCGGAGATAGTTATACTGGACGTTTCGGTGCTGGAATCAGGAGCTTCGTACGCCTATAGAAAATTAAGTAAAACGAATCTGGCCTAGAATTCTTCATAAAAAATCTACTTTAGTGTCTTAAATATAACCTGGTAAAATTTCATAATTTTCGAATGTTGTTCGGGTATTTTATTCGAATTATTTCAAAAACTGCACATTCTGTTTCTATCCAAAATTGCATGCTGTGATTGTGTGAATGATATCTTTTGTGTGGAACTTTATTGGCCATGTGTTCTTCATGAAATCATTATCTTATTGTCTTGGTTACCGCAAGCTTTAATTTCATGATTTTTGGGAATCTTATGGATAATTAATTTAAATATTTTTTAAAATGGTACAAACTGGAATTTTGGTAAACTTCAAAAAGGCATGATAAATGGACTATTCCAAATAGTATGGACTCCATGAATTGTATTGTTGTGAGTGATTGTGTTTTGCTGCATGCATGCATGATGATTAGAGATGCATGTATGAATCAAAGGATGAAAGTGATCTTGTCACCATTGCATCATGTGCTCTGCTGAGTTGAGATATAAATTGGTGAACATGAATAATGAGAAAAGAGGAGACTGTTTGTGGCGGATGATAATGCCATGGGAGTGTCAGGATGCCCAGGATGGGGGGTGCTGGATGCCGAATTGTATTGAGATACAAGGCCAGATTGTCCTCGGGAGTTTCGAGATGCCCAGGAAGTGGGGGTGCCGGAAGCCCTAGAGGTTTGTGCCCAGGGGGATGCCTCGTGATGCTAGTTGGGGTGTGGGATGCCTAGCCAGGGAGTGTAAATTCCAGAAGCCTCAGAGGTTTTTGCCCAAGGGGATGCCTCGTGATGCGAGTTGGGATGCGAGATGCCCAGAATGTGGGGTTGCCAGATGCCCGATGGTGCATGTCAGATATAGTGATCGAATTGAAAGATAAAAGTGAAAATTGAGACATGCATATATGATGTGAAGATGATAACCTATGGCATGATGATATATGCGTGTGACATGATGATGATCACCTATGGCATGATGATATGTGTGAGACACGATGATGATAACCTATGGCATTATGACATGCATAGACGATATGGGGATCATAACCTATGGCATTATGACATGCATAGACGATATGAGGATGATCACCTATGGCATGATGACATGTATGTGATATGATTGTGATGAGTATATGAAGATGTACGTATATATAGTGTGATTGTATATGCATGGCTGCAAGGTAAGATATGCTTGGATGCATGAATGGCATGTATGATGTTATGATTGTATTGTATGGTGCATTAAGTGGTTATTGGATTCCTTTATCTGCTGAGTGGTTATACTCACCCCTTCGGGGACCAACATTTCAGATTAGTAGAATGCCACTCCCTGCAGTCACGCGGGGCGTATTTTACGGCCTACCTTCGGATGTATATTTGAGTGCGTGCCTTAGTTATGTACGATGTGGGCCTGGATGGGGGCCCTATTGTCCAGGAGTTCATATTCGTCCACATTTGTCGCGGCGGAGTGATGCGTGGGATGTTGCTGCCAACACCGCCTGATGCACCGGGATGGGTGTGAGGGCCCATGCGAAATAAGTAGGAGCTGAAACTTTTTGGGATGGTTAGCCGACACTAGTGATGGGGGATCTTTCACGTTAGTCGTAGTGGGTTGAGAGTTTCTTTTTGGGGTTTAGGCCGAGTGTGGCTTCATGTCCTGGCCTTTCTTTTGATGTATCGACACAAGAAAACCCATCTTGGAAAATATGTAAATAAAGTGTCATGGCTTTATCTTTTCTATGGTATTTAGTGGTGTGCAATTGTATCATGGTTGTGGGAAGGGAGAGATGGCAATATTATATTTTGCTTCCACTAATGAGTCGTGCTGGCACCATTAAAAAAAAGTGTGTCTATGATTTACGACGCTTTTTCTAAGAGATGTAGTTAGGTGTAACATTAGGTGCCTGTGGCGACCTAAGGTGATTTGGGGCACCACACGAGTAGGGATTTGTTCCCATACCCGGTTCACTCGACCCGCTTATCTGCTCTAATCCGATGGTTGGGCTTGGTTCATTCATGGTTGGTGGGCTCCCATTTGTTTCGATGCGGCTTCGAATGTCGCCAAGACTAATATGATCAATCCAGCATGTTGATTTTGGCATGGCACATTACACAATCGCAAGCAATGTCAACGACGTTACTCCCTTGCAAAACATGACACACCAGCCATTCAATCTTAGAGAATATGTAATTGCAAGCATATCCAAGAACGACACCAGTGTTAGTGGGTCACGATTGAATAGATTTGCCGAGAAAAGTTGTTGTGGGCTCAAAAACCCAAAAGGATAGGGTCCGTGTCAGCTTAGCTGGACCGGAAACTTTGACTCCATCGGATTTTCTTTTTGTTAATGTTAAAAAAAAAACACCACATAATAAAAACTGGTGTAGTTTTTGGATACGCTTGCAATTACATCCTCTCAAAGATCGAACGGGTGGCTTGCCATGTTTTTGGAGGGTGTAACGTCATTGACGTTGCTGGCTATTTGTTTTATGAGCCATGCTAGAATCACCGCGTTGGCTCATATACGCACCACAAATATTGGATAAGGCTGGAGTCACAAATATTAACGAGGAGGTCATTTTTATTGTTCTAATTCATTGTTCTAAAGACTATATTTGTCCTTGTTGCCGCTTTGCTGCTTCACTGGTAGAGTTGACGAGAATTGCTTTTGATCAGGATTTGTGGGATGGTAGTATCCCTTATTAGTCTTGGCTGTTGCCTGATGAACATTGACCATATTAGTGTTCGCGACTGGAAAGGGCAGGATATCGAGTGAGAAATATGGGTAGGGATTTGTCCCTAAACCCGATTCGCTCGACTCGATTTGATGACCCGCATTAAAGTAACCCAAGTAAGGATTTGTTCCCATACCCGGTTCACCTGACCCGCTTGTCTGCTCCAATCTGATTCTTGGGCTTGCCCCATTCATGGTTGGTGGGCTCCCATTAGTTGGGATGTGGCTTTGGATGTTGCCAAGACTAATATGATCAATCCTCATCAGGAACCTGCCAAGCCTAATATGAAAGCACATTCTCATTAATATTTATGACTCCAGCCTTCTCCAATATTTGTGTCGTGTATAAGAGTCAGCGCGCTGATTTTGGCATGGCACATAACACAATCGCCAGCAACGTCAACAGCGTTACTCCCTCGCAAAACATGACACGCCACTAGTTCAACCTTCGAGAATATGCAATTGCAAGCATATCCAAGAACGGCACTGATGTTAGTGGGTCATGATTGAATAGATTTGGCCGAGAAAAGCTGTTGTGGGCTCAAAAGCCACGAACGATAGTGTCCGCGTCGCTTAGCTAGACTGGACACTTTGACTCGATCCGATTTTCTTTTTGTTTATATTAAACAAAACTCATAATAAAAACTGGTGTAGTTATTGGATACACTTGCAATAACATATTCCCGAAGATTGAACGGGTGGCCTGCCATGTTTTTGGACGGAGTAACGTCATTGATGTTGCTGACCATTTGTGTTATGTGCCATGCCAGAACCACTACGCTGGCTCATATACTCACCGCATATTTTTGATAAGTCTGGAGTCACAAATATTAATGAGTAGGTCCTTTGTATTGTTTTAATTGACCCTCTGAAGACTGTATATGTCCTTGTTGCCCCTTTGCTGCTTCACTAGCACAGTCAACGACAATAGCTTTTGATAAGGATTTGTGGGATGGTAGTATCCCTTATTAGTCTTGGATCGGGTATGGGAACAAATCCCTACTTGAGTTACTTCAATGCGCGTCATCAAATAGGGTTGAGCGAATTGGGTTTAGGCACAAATCCCTACTCAAATTTCTTGCTCTATTTCTTGCCCTTTTCAGTCGCCAAAACTAATATGGTCAATGTCCATCAGGCAACCGCCAAGACTAATAAGGGATACTACCATCCCACAAATCCTAATCAAAAGCAATTGTCGTCGACCATGCCAGTGAAGTAGCAAAGTGGCAACAAGGACAAATACAATCTTCAAAAGGTCAATTAGAACCATAAAAATGACCTTCTCATTAACATTTGTGACTCTAGCCTTATCCAATATTTGCGGTGCGTATCTAAGCCAGCGCGATGATGCTGGCATGGCACATAACACAAGATGGCCAACAAGGTCCATGACGTTACACCCTCCAAAAACATGACACACCACTCGTTCAATCTTCGAGAAGATGTAATTGCAAGCGTATCCAATAACTACACCAGTTTTTATTATGAGTTTTTTTTTTAATACTAACAAAAAGAAAATCGGATTGAGTCAAAGTGTCCAGTCTAGCTAAGCTGACGTGGACCCTATCGATCCAAGTCTTTAAGCCCACAACTGTGTTTCTCGGCCCAATCTATTCAATAGTGACCCTCTAACAATAGTGTTGTTCTTAGATATGCTTACAATTACATCTTCTCTAAGATTGAATGGGTGGTGTGTCATGTTTTGCGAGGGAGTAACGCCGTTGACGTTGCTGGCGATTATGTTATGTGGCATGCCAAAATCAGCGCGTTGGCTCATATACACGCAAAAAATATTGGAGAAGGCTAGAGTCATACTTATTTATGAGATGGTGCTTTAGATTGTGGGATGGTAGCATCCCTTATTCGACTTGGCAGTTGCCTAATGAGAATTGACCATATTAGTCTTGGCGACATCCTAAGCCACATCCAAATTAATGGGAGCCCACCAACCATGAATGGGGCAAGCCCGACCATCGGATTGGAGCAAACAAGCGGGTCGGGTGAACCGAGTATGGGAACAAATCCTTATTCGGGTTACTTAAATGCAGGTCGTCAAATCGGGTTGAGCGAATCGGGTTTAGGGACAAACCCCAACCCAAATTTCTTGCTCAATTTTTTGCCCCTTCCAGTCGCCAAGACTAAAATGGTAAATGTTCATTAGGCAACTTATTCGCCGGACCATCTTGTCTGCTCTAATCCGATGTTTGGTCTTGCCCCATTCACGGTTGGTTGGCTCCCATTAGTTTGGATGTGGCTTTGGATGTTGCCAAGACTAATATGGTCAATCCTCATCGAGGCAACCGCCAAGCATAATAAGGGATACTACCATCCCACAATCCAGCGCGCTGATTTTGGCATGGCACATAACATAATCGCCAGCAACATCAACGGTGCTAGTTCCTCGCAAACCATGACACGCCACCCGTTCAATCTTCGAGAAGATGTAATTGCGAGCATATCGAAGAACAACACTGTTGTTAGTGGGTCACGATTGATGAGCACTTCAAGCTCGCACCATAACTTTCCTAAAATTTTCAAGCATTGCCTCAGGAATAATCTGAGACTCGCTGTCTCCATTCAAAGCAACTACTACTACGTAAGTAACATATACATGTTACTGGTACCTAAAGACAACTCAAAATAAACTAATAGGGATCTACCAGTGAATACTCATCACCCATTATTCAAAGTTAACCAATTGTTCCATTTAATACACTATGGTGTGCATTGTCATCATGTTCCTCAATTTCTCAATGAGGCTCCTTATCACTCCAATCTATAACCATTGCCCTGATACCAAAACCGGGTTATGGCACCCCCGATTCGCCTGAGGTTGCCACAGGTGATCTCTCTTTTAATTACTCGATCACATATAACTTCACAAACCAATACCCTTTGACTAGGGATTTTTTATTTTTATTTTTGAAAATGATCCCAGCGTAGCTTATTAGCGGAAGCATAAACAAGTCTCACCATCTCTCCCTCCAATAACCATAATGTAAAGCACACCAACTACGCACCATAAGAAAAGATAAAGTCAATTCACTCTTATTTATATTTTCAGGATGGAGATCAAGGTCGACGCAACAAAAAGGCCAAGATTTTTAACTATACTTGGCTATCACCCAAAAAGGACTTGACCCTACGTCGAACATGTAAAATCCTCCAGCAACAAGCGTCGGCTATCTCCAAAAAGTGTCAGCTCCCAACAACTATACGCACCATCATACCCAATTTGGTGCATCGGGTGGCGGTGGCGGTAACATCCCTAACATCACTCCATGAACATCAATAGGTATGCCTTAGTAAGTACCATCTGCAACCAATCGCAAAGGCAACTTTCTAATATGAAATGTTAATCCTCAAAAGGGGTGAGTACAACCACTCAGTAGTAAATATCCACCAAACTACTCAATGCGTCAAACAAAACAATCAAGAATAAAACACATATCATTAATGCATTCAAGCATACCTTACCTTGCAGTACCATATGTGAATATATCACCATGCACTTATCATCAAGCATTCATGCATATATCACCATGCCATATGTGCATATACCACCGTGCACTTATCATCAAGCATTCATGCATATCCATGCATACGATACAGTCTCAATTTTTATCTTTCTAGAAACCAATGTTTGCATCCCACAATTTATCGCTCGCATCCAACTTGGCATCCCAAGGAACCTCCGGCACACACCTCCAGACATCTGGCACAGACACTCCGGGCATCCCAACACTCTCGGGGCATTGTCGGCTCACACCTCCGACAATCTCGTTATTTTCTCATGTTACATTCACACATGTATCTCAATTTCAACGTGGTATTTGATGCAATAATATCAATGATCTCAACTGACTTGTCATGCCATATAACATGCCATCTGTCATCTCATATGTGGCAAGATCAACCACACAAGGTATTACATCACATAGATAAATTCATTTATTTTTTAACAACACATCAATGTTTCAGATAAATCAGAATGCATTCCTCTAATTAAAACTCTAGAAAAATTAGTAAATGGTGTTAATAAATTCTAAAAACTTGACACATTATAGACGAGACCTAAAGGAAGATATCTGATGAATAACTCCGTGCCAAAAGAATCTCACACAAAATAATATGGTCCATGCATCACAGTTCTCAAAACTTCAATATTTCAACTTGCACAGTTTTGGAAGAAAGTTAAATTAAATACCCCAATGGACTCAAAAATTCTGAAACTTTAACACGTTATAGAAAAGTCTTAAAGATAAATATCTCATGAAGAAATCAAAACCAACCTACCCAGATTATCATCTTTCAAAAGAAACTCATTTTATCGACCTACAAATGTTCATTTATCATACTTGGGTCAAGGTAACGTTTTTCCCAGATCCAATTTCTTCAAAGAACAACGATTTCACCAACCTATTTTTGTTCATTTCATCTATAATTTTGATTAGTTCTACCTCAAGAAGTAAAATACAACTTTAATTCAGAGATAAAAGTGATATTTTCACAAGAAAGTTACTTTACAGACCACGAAATCTCGAAAGGTCAGCACAATGAACTCCATATCTAATTTCTCCAAAGAAAAACCATTTCACTAACCAATACTTGTTCGTTTTGCCTCAAATTTTAACATGTTATAGAAAAGTCTTAAAGTAAATATCTCATGAAGAAATCAAAACCAACCTACATATGTATAGGAAATAAGAAAAATGAGATAAGACTAGGTGTTAAGTGGGTTAGGGTTGAATAGATTGGGCCTAGAAAAGCAGTTGTGGGCTTAAAAACCCAGACCGATACGGTCCGCATCAGCTTAGCTGGGCTGGACACTTTGACTTGATCCAATTATCTTTTTATTAATATTAATAAAAAATTTAATAAAAACTAATAATAAAAAATGGTGTAGTTTTTGGATAAGCTTGCAATTACTTCTTCTCGAAGATTCAACAGGTGGCGCGTCATTTTTTTGAGGGAGCAAAGTTTACGTTGCTGGCCATTTGTGTTATGTGCCATGCCAAAATCACCGCGTTGGCTCATATACACGCCACAAATATTGGAGAAGGTTGGAGTCACAAATATTATTGAGAAGGTCCTTTGGATTGTTCCATTTGACCTTCTGAACACTATCTGTGTCCTTGCTGCCACTTTGTTGCTTCACTGGCACGGTCGACAGCAATTGCTTTTGATCAGTATTTGTGGGATGGCAGTATCATTATTAGTCTTGCCAGTTGCCTGATGAACATTGACCATATTAGTCTTGGCGAATGGAAAGGGCAGCAAATCGTGCAAGAAAGTTGGGTAGGGATTTCTCCCTAAACCCGATTCACTTGAACCGATTTGATGACCTACATTGAAGTAACCCGAGTAGGGATTTGTTCCCATACCCTATTCACTTGACCCGCTTGTTTTCTCCAATCCGATGGTTGGGCTTGCCTCATTCATGGTTGATGGGCTCTCCAGCAGAACAATCCAAAGGACATTCAAATTAATATTGATCACTCTAGCCTTCTCCAATATTTGTAGCATGTATATGAGCCAGCACATTGAGTTTAGAATGGCACATAACACAATGGCCAGCAACGTCAACGACGTTACTCCCTCCCAAAACACGACACACCACCCGTTCAATCTTCGAGAACATGTAATTGCAAGCATATCCAAGAATGACGCCAGTGTTAGTGGGTCACGATTGAATAGATTGGGCTGAGAAAAGTAGTTGTGGGCTTAAAAACTCGGACCGGTAAGGTCCACTTCAGCTCAGCTAGGCTTAGCCTATCTTCGTCGCTATCAACAACATCGGGCCAAGCATGTCTCCTCCACACTTTATTTTCTTTGTTATTCAGATATTGGATGTGAGATTGCAAACTTTGGGGGGAGAGGGGTTTTTTTTGCTGAAACGAGGTATAGGAAATAAGAAAAATGTGATAAGGCTAGGTGTTAAGTGGGTTAGGGTTGAATAGATTGGGCCTAGAAAAGCAGTTGTGGGCTTAAAAACCTAGACCGATAGGGTCTGCATCAGCTTAGCTGGACGTGACACTTTGATTTGATCCAATTATCTTTTTATTAATATTAAAAAAATTTAATAAAAACTAATAATAAAAAATGGTGTAGTTTTTGGATAAGCTTGCAATTACTTCTTCTCAAAGATTGAATGGGTGGCGTGTCATTTTTTTGAGGGAGTAAAGTCGTTGACGTTGCTGGCCATTTGTGTTATGTGCCATGCCAGAATCACCGCGCTGGCTCATATACACTCCGCAAATATTAGAGAAGGCTGGAGTCACAGATATTATTGAGAAGGTCCTTTGGATTGTTCTAATTGACCTTCTGAACACTATATGTGTCCTTGTTGCCACTTTGTTGCTTCACTGGCACGGTCGACAGCAATTGCTTTTGATCAGTATTTGTGGGATGGTAGTATCCCTTATTAGTCTTGCCAGTTACCTGACGAACATTGACCATATTAGTCTTGGCGACTGGAGAGGGCAGGAAATCGTGCAAGAAATTTGGGTAGGGATTTCTCCCTAAACCCGATTCACTTGAACCGATTTGATGACCCGCATTGAAGTAACCCGAGTAGGGATTTGTTCCCATACCCTATTCACTTGACCCACTTGTTTGCTCCTATCCGATGGTTGGGCTTGCCTCATTGATGGTTGATGGGCTCTCAATTAGAACAATCCAAAGGACCTTCAAATTAATATTGATCACTCCAGCCTTCTCCAATATTTGTAGCATGTATATGAGCCAGCACATTGAGTTTAGGATGGCACATAACACAATGGCCAGCAACGTCAACGACGTTACTCCCTCCCAAAACATGACATGCCACCCGTGTTGGAGAAGGCTGGAGTGAGAAATGTTATGGAGAAGGTCCTTTGGATTGTTCTAAGTGACATTCTAAAAACTGCATCTATCCTTGTTGCCGCTTTGCTACTTGACCGACACGGTCGACGGCAATTGCTTTTGATAAGTACTTGTGGGATGGTAGTATCTCTTATTAGTCTTGGCAGTTGCTTAATGAACATTGACCATATTAGTCTTGGCGACTGGAAAGGGCAGGAAATTGAGCAAGAAATTGGGTAGGGATTTCTGCCTAAACCCGATTCATTCGATCCAATTTGATGACCCGCATTGGAGAAGGCTGGAGTGACAAATATTATTGAGAAGCTCCTTTGGATTGTTCTAAGTGAGATTCTGAAGACTGTATGTGTCCTTGTTGCCGCTTTGCTACTTGACCGACATGGTCGACGGCAATTGCTTTTGATAAGTATTTGTGGGATGGTGGTATCTCTTATTAGTCTTGGCAGTTGCCTGATGAACATGGACCATATTAGTGTTGGCGACTAGAAAGGGGAGGAAATTGAGTGAGAAATTTAGGTTGGGATTTGTCCCTAAACCCGATTTTATGACCCACATTGAAGTAACCCGAGTAGGGATTTGTTCCCATACCCGATTCACCTGACCTACTTGTTTGCTCCAATTCGATGGTTGGGCTTGCCACATTCATGGTTGGTCGGCTCCCATTAGTTTGGATGTGGCTTTGGATGTCGCCAATACTAATATGGTCAATCTTCATCAGGAACTGCCAAGCCTAATAGGGGATAATACCATCCCACAATCCAAAGGACCTTCAAATTCATATTTATGACTCTAGCCATCTCCAATATTTGTGGCTTGTATATGAGCTACCACGCTGATTTTGGCATGGCACATTACACAAATGGCTAGCAACATCAATGACGTTACTCCTTCCCAAAACATGACGCACCACCCGTTCAATCTTCGAGAACATGTAATTGCAAGCGTATCCAAGAATGACACCATTGTTAGTGGGTCACTACTGAATAGATTGGGCTGAGAAAAGCAATTGTGGACTTAAAAACATGGACCGGTAGGGTCCACTTTCGCTTAGCTAGGCTTAGCCTGTCTTCGTCGCGATCAACAACATCAGGCTGAGCATGTCTCTTCCGCACTTTATTTTCTCTATTATTCAGATATTGGATGTGAGATTGCAAGCATTGGGGGACATGTGTTTTTGCGCAGAAACGAGGTATAGTAAATAATAAAAATGAGATAAGGCTAGGTGTTAAGTGGGTTAGGATTAAATAGATTGGGCCACAAAATGTAGTTGTGCGCTTAAAAACCCGGACCTATAGGGTCCGCGTGAGCTTAGCTGGACTGGACACTTTGACTCGGTCCGATTTTCTTTTCATTAATATTAAAAAATTTTAAAAATCATAATAAAAACTGGTGTTGTTATTGGATACGCTTGCAATTACATCTTCTCGGAGATTGAACGGGTGGCGTGTCATGTTTTGGGTGGGAATAACGTCGTTGATGTTGCTGGCCATTTGTGTTATGTGCCATGCCAGAATGACCGCGGTGGCTCATATACATGCCGCAAATGTTGGAGAAGGCTGGAGTGACATATTATTGCAATGGTCCTTTGGATTGTTCTGAGTGACGTTCTGAACACTGTATGTGTCGTTGTTGCCACTTTGCTGCTTGACTGGCACGGTCCACGGCAATTGCTTTTAAAAAGTATTTCTGGGATGGTAGTATCTCTTATTAGTCTTGGCAGTTGCTTGATGAACATTGACAATATTAGTCTTGGTGACTGGAAAGGGCAGGAAATCGAGTGAGAAATTTGGGTAGGGATTTGTGCCTAAACCCGATTCGTTCGATCCGATTTGATGACCCGCATTGAAGTAACCCGAGTAGGGATTTGTTCTCATACCCGATTCACCCGACCCGCTTGTCTACTCCAATCCAATGGTTGGGCTTGCTCCATTTGTGGTTGGTGGGCTCCCATTAGTGTGGATGTGGCTTTGGATATCGCGAAGACTAATATGGTCAATCTTCATTAGGAACTGCCAAGCCTAATAAGTGATACTACTATCCCACAATCCAAAGGACCTTCAAATTAATATTTGTGACTCCAGCCTTCTCCAATATTTGTAGCGTGTATATGAGCCACCGCACTGATTTTGGCATGGCACATTACATAAATGGCTAGCAATGTCAACGACGTTACTCCCTCCCAAAACATGACATGCCACCCGTTAAATCTTCCACAAGATGTAATTGCAAGGGTATTCAAGAATGACACCGGTGTTAGTGGGTCACGATTGAATAGAATGGGCTGAGAAAAACAGTTGTGCGCTTAAAAACATGGACCAGTAGGGTCCACGTCAACATAACTAGGCTTAGCCCGTCTTCATCGTTATCAACAGCATCGGGTTGAGCATGTCTCTTCCACACTTTATTTTCTCTATTATTGAGATATTGGATGTGAGATTGCAAGCTTTGGGGGAAATGGTTTTTTGCATAAACAAGGTATAGGAAATAATAAAAATGAGATAAGGCTAGGTGTTAAGTGGGTTTGGATTGCATAGATTGGGCCAAGAAAAGCAGTAGTGGGCATAAAAACCCGGACCGATAGGGTCCACGTCAGCTTAGCTGGACTGGACACTTTGACTCGATTGTATTTTCTTTTCAATAATAGTAAAAATTTAAGAAATCTCATAATAAAAAACTGCTGTCATTATTGGATACGCTTGCAATTACATACTCTTCATGATTGAATGGGTGGCTTGTCAAGTTTGGACAGGGAATAACGTCGTTGACGTTGCTGGACATTTGTGATATATGCCAAGCTAGAATCACCTTACTAACCCATATACATGCCACAAATATTGGAGAAGGCTGGAATCACAAATATTATTGAGAAGGTCATTTAGATTGTTCTAATTGACCTTCTGAAGACTATATGTGTCCGTGTTGCTACTTTGCTACTGGACCGGCATGGTCAACGACATCTGCTTTTGATCAGTATTTGTGGGATGGTAGTATCCCTTATTAGTCTTGCCAGTTGTGTGATGAACATTGACCATATTAGTCTTGGCAACTAGAAAGGGCAGGAAATCGAGGGTGAAATTTGGGTAGGGATTTGTCCCCAAATCCGATTCCCTCAACCCAATTTGATGATCGGCATCAAGGTAATACAAGGGGGGATTTCTTCTCATACCCGGTTCACTTGACTCGCTTGTCTGCTCCAATCCGACGGTTGGGCTTGCCCCATTCATGGTTGGTGGGCTCCCATTAGTTTGGATGTGGCTTTGGATGTCGGCAAGACTAATATGGACAATCTTCATTAGGCAACTGCCAAGCCTAATAAGAGATACTACCATCCAACAAATCCAATGGACATTCTCATTAATATTTATGACTCCAGCCTTCTCTAATATTTGTAGTGTGTATATGAGCCAGCGTGCTGACTTTGGCATGGCACATAAAAGAATGGCCAGCAATCTTCGAGAAGATGTAATTGCAAGTGTATCTAAGAACAACACCAGTGTTTGTGGGTCACGATTGAATAGATTTGGCTGAGAAAAGCAGTTGTGGGCTTAAAAACCCGGACCGGTAGAGTCCACGTCAGCTTAGCTAAGCTTAGCCCGTCTTCTTTGCTATCAACAACATTAGGCCAAGCATGTCTCTTCCACGCTTTATCTTCTCTTTATTCAAATATTGGATGTGAGATTGCAAGCTTTGGGTAGAGAGGGGTTTTTTGCATAAGCAAGGTATAGGAAATAATAAAAATGAGATATGGCTAGGTGTTAAGTGGGTTACGATTGAATATATTAGGCAGAGAAAAGCAGTTGGGGGCTTAAAAACCCGGACTGATAGGGTCCGCATCAGCTTAACTGGATTGGACAGTTTCACTCAATCCGATTTTATTGTTGTTAATATTAAAAAAATTTTAAAAAGTCATAATCAAAACCAATGTAGTTATTGGATACGCTTGCAATTACTTCTACTCGAAAATTGAACGGGTGAAGTGTCATCTTTTTGGAGGGAGTAACGTCGTTGACGTTGTTGGCCATTTGTGTTATGTGCCATGCCAAAATTACCACGCTGGCTCATATACACACTGCAAATATTGGAGAAAGCTGGAGTCACAAATATTATTGAGATGGTCCTTTAGATTGTTCTAAATGACCTTCTGAAGACTATCTGTTTCCTTATTGCCGCTTTGCTTCTTGACCGGCACGGTCGACGGTAATTGCTTTTGATTAGTATTTGTGGGATGGTAGTATCCTTTATTAGTTTTGGCAGTTGCCTTATGAACATTGAGAATATTAGTCTTGGCGACAGGGGAAGGGCTGGAAATCAAGTGAGAAATTTGGGTAGGAATTTGTCCCTAAACCGAATTCGCTCGACCCGATTTGATGACCCGCATTGGGGTAACCCAAGTAGGGATTTGTTCCCATACCTAGTTCACCTGACCCGCTTTTCTGCTCCAATCCGATGGTTAGGCTTGCCCCATTCATGGTTAGTCATCTCCCATTTGTTTGGATGTGGCTTTGGATGTCTCTAAGACTAATATGGTCAATCTTCATCAGGCAATTGCCAAGACTAATAAGGGATACTACCATCCCACAATTCAAAGGACCTTCTCATTAATATTTATGACTCCAACCTTATCCCATCTTTGTGGCGTGTATATGAGCCAGCACGATGATTATGGCATGGCACATAACACAATGGCCAACAACGTGAACGACTTTACTCCCTCCCGAAACATGACACGCCACCCGTTCAACCTTCAAGAAGATGTAATTGCAAGCGCATTCGAGAACGACACTGGTGGTAGTGGGTCACGATTGAATAGATTGGGCTGAGAAAAGCAGTTGTGCCCTTAAAAACCCGAACCGGTAAGGTCCATGTTAGCTTAGCAAGGCTTAGCCCGTCTTCGTAGCTATCAACAACATCGAGCTGAGCATGTCTCTTCCGCACTTTATTTTCTTTGTTATTCAGATATTGGATGTGAGATTACAAGCTTTCGGGGGGAAGGGTTTTTTGCAGAAACGATACATAAGAAATAATAAAAATGAGATAAGGCTAGGTGTTAAGTGGGTTATGATAGAATAGATTGGCTGAGAAAAGCAGCTGTGGGCTTAAAATCCTGGATCAATAGGCTCCGTGCTAGCTTAGCTAGACTGGACACTTTGACTCGATCCATCTCATAATAAAAGCTGGTGTAGTTATTGGATACACTTGCAATTACATATTCTCGAAGATTGAACGGGTGGCATGTCATGTTTTGTGAGGGAGTAACGTTGTTGATGTTGTTGGCCATCTGTGTTGTGTGCCATCTATACACGCCGCATATATTGGAGAAGGCTGGAGTCGCAAATATTATTGAGATGGTCCTTTGGATTGTTCTAATTGACCTTCTGAAGATAGTATGTGTCCTTGTTGCTGCTTTGCTTTTGCATCGGCACGACCAACGACAATTGCTTTTGATCAGTATTTGTGGGATGGTAGTATCCCTTATTACTCTTGGCAGTTGCCTAATGAAAATTGACCATATTAGTCTTGGCAACCGGAATGGGCAGGAAATCGTGTGAGAAATTTGGGTAGAGAATTCTCCCTAATCTCGATTCGCTCGACCCAATTTGATGACCCACAATGAGGTAAGTCAAGTAGGGATTGCTTCCAACACTCGGTTCACCCGACCCGCTTGTTTGCTCCAATCCAATGGTTGAGCTTGCCCCATTCATGGTTGGTGGGCTCCCATTAGTTTGGAGGTGGCTTTGGATGTCGCCAAGACTAATATGGTCAATCTTCATCAGGCAAATGGCAAGCCTAATAGGGGATATTACCATCCCACAATCCAAAGGACATTGAAATTAATATTTATGACTCCAGCCTTCTCCAATATTTGTAGCGTGTATATGAGCCAGAGCACTGATTTTGGCATGGCACATAACACAATGGCCAGCTACATCAACGACGTTACTCCCTCCCAAAACATGACACGCCACCTGTTAAACCTTCGAGAAGATGTAATTGCAAGTATATCTAAGAACGACACCGGTGTTAGTTGGTCACGATTGAATAGATTGGGCTCAAAAAGTAGTTGTGGCCTTAAATACCTGAACCGGTAGGGTACATGTTAGCTTAACTAGGCTTAGCTCGTCTTCGTCGCTATCAACAACATCGGGCCGAGCATGTCTCTTCTAAACTTTATTTTTTTTGTTATTCAGATATTGGATGTGAGATTGCAAGCTTTAGGGGGAGATGGGTTTTTTTTTTTTTTTTTTTTTTTTTTTTTGCAGAAATGAGTTATAGGAAATAATAAAAATGAGATAAGGGTAGGTGTTAAGTGGGTTAGGATTGGATAGATTGGGCCGAGAAAAGCAATTGTGGGCTTAAAGAGCTAGATCGATAGGGTCCACATCAGCTTAGCTGGATTGGACACTTTGACTTGATCCGATTTTCATTTTGTTAATATTAAAAAAATTTATAAAAAAAACTTATAATAAAAACTGGTGTAGTTATTGGTTATGCTTGTAATTACATCTTCTCGAAGATTGAATGGGTGGCGTGTCATGTTTTGGGAGGGAGTAACGTCGTTCATGTTGCTGGCCATTTGTTTTATGTGCCATGCCAAAATCACAACGCTGGCTCATATACATGCTACAAGTATTGGAGAATCTTTGGAGCCACAAATATTATTGAGAAGGTCCTTTGGATTGTTCTAATTGGCCTTCGAAGACTGTATGTGTCCGTGTTGCCGCTTTGCTGCTTTACCGGCACGATCGACGGAAATTCCTTTTGATCAGTATTTGTGGGATGGTAGTATCCCTTATTAGTCTTGGTAGTTGCCTGATGAACATTGACCATATTATACTTGGTGACTAGAAAGGGCAGGAAATGGAGCAAGAAATTTGGGTAGGGATTTGTCCTTAAACCCGATTCGCTTGACCTGATTTGATGACCTGGATTAAGGTAACCCGATGTGGTATCCCAAAATTTCATGACAATCGCTGGATATACCATGAATCATGAATAGGTGATGGAAGGACCATCGGATTATATTGTAGCCATTAGAACGAAAAATTGTAATAAATTAAGGCCGAGCATTTTAATGGACAATTATTTGGTTGGAAATATATTCTATGTCCATGAGTGATTAAGGATTTGTATTAAAGGATAAATTGATGGAAATTTTTTATTCTTGGCCATTTACTTTATAAGTTGGATTTATATTGATATATATTACAAAATTTTATGGCCATGTGAGTATTTGAGATTATGAAATTAAGTGGGGATTAAAGTAAAATTGCTAAGAGCAATTATGGGCTTATTTAGTATTATTTTGGGCCATTTAAAAGTTTGACTTTAGACCCAAATGTGTTGGACCCAAAGTGGGCCCGGAGGCCCTGCCCAAGGAGCCCATGAAGTAGTCGACCCAGGCTAGCCCAAGCCCAGCCAAATGAGGCCCATCTTCTTTGCATGAAAATCCACAAGTGGCAAGAGGAGCTTGCCAAGTGTCCTTTTCCATGGAGCCAAGTGTTTCTACATGCAAAAACCAATGATGGCAAACTAACTAAGAGACTAAGAGAGAGAAGGAGATGGGGCGGATTGCTAGAGGGATTGAAACCGAGAGAGAGAGAGAGAGAGAGAGAGAGAGAGAGAGAGAGAGAGAGAGAGAGAGAGAGAGAGGGAGAGCATTCATGAGATCTATCCCTTGCTTGCTGTGTTTTGTATGTAATGAATGGTGAATCTCGGATGTGGATGAAGTGTGAAATTTCAAAGTTATAGGAGTTGTGTTCTAGCCTAGTATTCTGTTTCTGGAAAAACAGTCCAACCTTTGATGATTTCGTGAGTTGCATGCGATGTTCTAGTTGGAATCTGACTTCGACTTCTGGATGAAAGTTGTAGAGGACTTCTTGAAGATTAACATACTAAAAATTGAGATGAAACGGACAAGTATTGGTTGGTGAAATGATTTTCCTTTGAAGAAACTAGATCTGTAAACTGTTATGTCGACCTCTGGCGATTTTGTGAGTTGCATGCGATGTTCTAGTTGGATTATGACTTTGACTTCGTGATGAAAGTTGTAAAGGACCTCTTGGAGAATAACATCTCAAAATTTTAAAGGAAACGGACAAGTATAGTAGATGAAACCATTTTTCTTTGATGAAGCTAGATCTGGAAACTGTTACGTTGATCTGTTGTGATTCTGTGAATTTTGTGAAATTATCCAGTCAGAATTTGATCTAGTGTTCTTGATGAAAGTTGTATAAGACATCTTGAGGAGAAAAATAATAAACTTTGAGAATAAATGGACAAGTAGTGATTAGGAAAAACAATTTTCTTTAAAAAGGATAAATCTAGACGGTGAACCGAGAGATAGGAAGAGTTATAAAAATTATAAATTTTAATCCAGAAGTAATTAAATTTCAATTTCTTCATGATACTTTTACCTATATGTCTCATTTATAATATATTCAAATCTCAGATTTTTCAAAGATGATTTTTGGGTTTAATCGAAATTATTTACGAAACTATGCAAAAGTGGCATTGGAATTTCTTTTGCTGTGATGTATGGATTTATGTTATTGATGTGAAACTTTCTTAACATAGTGTTCTTCATAAAATATTTTTCTCTAGATCTTGTTTACATCGTCTTAAATTTTCAGAATTTATTGAGATTGTTTACTATTTTTCCACAATTTTTATTAAAGAAGTGCACTTGCTTTATTCGAAATTTGCTGTATTTTCAAGAATAAATGGATTGCCCTACGAAATATGATATCTTGAGTGGTTGTATATGTTGCATATATGGTGATGTTTGGCATATCATGTGACATCAAAAGATGGTTTAAATCTTTGATATTGTTGCATCAAATGCCATAATGAAAATGAGACATATATGAGATTATATATCGTGATAATAATGAGACCGTCGGAGGTGTGAGCCGACGATGCCTCGTGAGTGTTGGGATGCTCAGAGTGTGTGTGTCGGATGTCCTCAGGAGTTTCTAAATGCCTGGAGTGTGTGTGCTGAGAGGATTCCTCGTGATGCTAGTTGGGATATGAGATGCCCAGAGGTTCGAATGAGTTGATGCCCTTTGGATGCCAAGTTGTATTATGATACATGCCCAAAGGGTGAGGGGTTGTATTATGATGCATGTCCGAAGGTTCCTCATGACGTCAGGTTGGGTGCGAGCGATGAATGATGGATGCAAACATTGATCCTTGGATGAAAAATAATGAAATCCTTGTGAAAGATAAGAATTGAAATTGAATCATGTGAATGGGTGTATGAATATGGCATGATGCATGATCTACTTATGAAAATAAATTGATGTTATTTGACATTGAGAATGCGATCATGAAGGCTTGAATGGATCACATGGGGATGTATGCTTGATAGCATGGATGATATGAATCATGGTGATATATGCACGACTGCATGGTGATGTATGATGGATAGCATGAATGATATGTGCTTTACTCGTGACATATTGATTGTCTTGCTTGTTGCATTGTATAGTTTGATGGATCTTTACTGTTGAGTGGTTGTACTCACCCCGTTTGGGGACTAACATTTCACATTAGATAAAATTACCTTTGCTGCCACTGCCACCAGTAGATGGATCAAGTAGTTGGATATGACCGTGAGGAGGAGGATAGCAAATGAAGGAACTTTTCGACACTGACACTGATCGATGGACTTTAAGTATACAACCGTTGGAGGAGATGTCGGTCATCATTTGAAGTATAGTCGAGTATAGAAAACTATGTCATTTTGATGTACCAATGAATAATGTCCAACTAGTTTAAGTAAATAAAAGTGTTCGGCTTTTATCTATAAATGTTTAGTTGGTGTGCACCGTTTTCTAAATATAGGGAAGGTAGTTGTTGGATACGCTTCCACCATATAAATTGCACAGGGACTGATCTAAAAGATGTAAACTCCTAGGATTGATAGACCTTCAGGTCAAACAAGTAGGGAATGGAAATCGAACTATGGCGACCCTAACGATTCGGGGGCCGTCGAGGGGTAACACACCCGAGTAGGGATTTGTTCCCATGCTCTGTCCACCCAACCCACTTGTTTGCTTCAACCTGATGGTTGGGCTTGCCCCATTCATGGTTGGTGGGTGTCCATTAGTATGGGTGTGGCTTTGGATGTCGCAAAGACTAATATGGTCATTCTTCATTCGGCAACTGCCAAGCCTAAAAAGGGATACTACCACCCCACAATCTGAAGGACCTTCAAATTAACATTTACGAATCCAACCTTCTCCAGTATTTGTAGCGTGTATATGAGCCAGCGTGTTGATTTTGGCATGGCACATAACACAATGGCTAACAACGTCAACGACATTACTCCCTCCCAAAACATGACACACCACCAATTCAATCTTTGAGAAGATGTAATTGCAAGCATATCCAAGATCGACATTAGTGTTAGTGGGTCGGGGTTGAATAGATTGGGCTGAGAAAAGCGGTTGGGGGCATAAAAACTCGGACCGGTAGGGTCCACGCCAGCTTAGCTAAAGTTAAGTTGTCTTCGTTGCTATCAACAACATCGAGCCGAGCATGTCTCTTCCACACTTTATTTTCTCTGTTATTCATATATTGGATGTGAGAATGCAAGCTTTGGGGGAGAAGGGTTTTTTGCAGAAACAAAGTATAGGAAATAATAAAAATGAGATAAGGCTAGGTGTTAACTAGGTTAGGATTGAATAGATTGGGCCGAGAAAAGCAGTTGTGAGCTTAAAAACTCGGATCGATAGGGTCTGCGTCGGCTTAGCTAGACTGAACACTTTCACTCAATCTGATTTTCTTTTTGTCAATACTAAAAAATGAAAAAGAAAAAAGAAAAACTCATAGTGAAAACTGGTGTAGTTATTGGATACGCTTGCAATTACATCTTCTCGAAGATTGAACGAGTGGCGTGTCATGTTTTGGGAGGGAGTAACGCCGTTGATGTGGCTGGCCATTTCTGTTTTGTGCCATGCCAGAATCACCGCGCTCGCTTATACATGCCGCAAATATTGGAGAGGGCTAGAGTGACAAATATTATTGAGATTGTCCTTTGGATTGTTCTAATTGGCCTTCGAAAAGTGTATGTGTCCTTGTTACCACTTTGCTGCTTGACCGACACGATCGACGGGAATTAGAAAAGCAGTTCTGCGCTTAAAAACCCAGACTGGTAGGGTCCACGTCAGCTTAGCTAGGCTTAGGCCATCTTCATCGCTATCAAGAACATCGGGCCGAGCATGTCTCTTCCAAACTTTATTTTCTTTGTTATTCAGATATTGGAAGCGAGATTGCAAGCTTTTGGGGGAGAGGGGTTTTTTGCAGAAACGAGGTATAGAAAACAATAAAAATGAGATAAGGCTAGGTCTTAAATGAGTTATGATTGAATAGATTGGGCTAAGAAAAATAGTCGTGGCCTTAAAACCTGGACCGATAGCGTCCACGTCGCCTTAGCTGGTCTGGACACTTTGACTCGATTCGATTTTCATTTCGTTAATATTAAAAAAATTAAAAAAACTCATAATAAAAACTGGTGTAGTTATTGGATATGGTTGCAATGACATCTTCTCGAAGATTGAACGGGTGGTGTGTCATCTTTTGGGAGGGAGTAACGTTGTTGATATTGCTGGCCATTTGTCTTATGTGCCATGCCAGAATCACTGTGGTAGCTCATATCACGCCGCAAATATTGGAGAACGTTGGAGTCACAAAAATTATAGAGAAGGTCCTTTGGATTGTTCTAATTGGCCTTCTGAAGAGTGTATGTGTCCTTGTTGCCGCTTTGCTGCTTTACTGGCACAATCGACGGCAATTCCTTTTCATCAGCATTTGTGGGATGCTAGTATCCCTTAGTAGTCGTGGTAGTTGCCTAATGAACATTGACCATATTATTCTTGGCGACTGGAAAGGGCAGGAAATTGAGCGAGAAATTTGGGTAGGGATTTGTCCCTAAACCGGATTCGCTCGGCCCGATTTAATGACCCGCATTGAGGTAACCTGAGTAGGCATTTGTTCCCAAACCCGATTCACCCAACCCGCTTGTCTACTCCAATTCGATAGTTGGGCTTGCCCCATTCATGGTTTGTGGGTTCCCATTAGTTTGGACGTGGCGTTGGATGTCGCCAAGGCTAATATGGTCAATATTCATCAAGCAACTGCCAAGCTTCATAAGGGATAGTACCATCCCACAATCCAAAGGATCTTCTCATTAATATTTATGACTCCAGCATTCTCCAATATTTGTAGTGTGTATATGAGCCTGCGTGATGATTTTGGCATGGCCCATAACACAATGGCCAGCAATGTCAAGGACGTTACACCCTCCCAAAACATGACACGCCACCCGTTCAATCTTCGACATGACGTAATTGCAAGCGTACCAAAGAACGACACCGGTGTTATTTGGTCGCAATTGAATAGATTGGGCTAAGAAAAGCAATTATGGGCTTAAAATCCAGACCGGTAGGGTCCATGTCAGCTTAGCTAGGCTTAGCCCGTCTTCGTCTCTATCAACAACATCGGGCCTAGCATGTCTCTTCCAAACTTTATTCTCTATGTTATTCAGATATTGAATGTGAGATTGCAAGCTTTTGGGGGAGGGGGGTTTTTTTCCAGAAACGAGGTTTAGGAAATAATAAAAATGAAAAAAAGCTAGGTGTGAAGTGGGCTAAGATTGAAAAGATTGGGCCGAGAAAAGCATTTGTGGGCTTAAAAACCGGGACCGATAGGGTCCGCATTAGCTTAGCTAGACTAGACACTTTGACTCGATTTGATTTTCTTTTCGTTAATATTTTAAGATTTAAAAAAAAAAATCATCATAAAAACAGGTGTAGTTATTGGATTCGCTTGCAATTACATCTTCTCGAAGATTGAACGGGTGGCGTGTCAAGTTTTGGGAGGGAGTAACATCATTGACGTTGCTGGCCATTTGTGTTCTGTGCCATGCCGAATGACCGCGCTGCTCATATACACGCCGCAAATATTGCAGAAGGCTAGAGTCATAAATATTACTGAGAAGGTCCTTTGGATTGTTCTAATTGGCCTTCGAAGACTATATGTGTCCTTGTTGCCACTTTGCTGCTTGACTGACATGGTCGTCGGCAATTCCTTTTGATCAATATTTGTGGGATGGTAGTATCCCTTATTAGTCTTGGCAGTTGCCTGATGAACATTGACCATATTAGTCTTGGTGACTAGAAGGGGTAGGAAATGGAGCGAGAAATTTGGGTAGGGATTTGTCCCAAACCCGATTCGCTCAACTCGATTTGATGACCTACATTGAGGTAACCCGAGTAGGGATTTGTTCCCATACCTGGTTCACCCGACCCGCTTGTCTGCTCCAGTCCGATGGGTTGGGTTGTCCCATTCATGGTTGGTGGGCTTCCATTAGTTTGGGTGTGGCTTTGGATGTCCCCAACACTAATATGGTCAATCTTTATCAGGCAACTGCCAAGCCTAATAAGGGATATTACCATCCCACAATCCAAAGGACCTTCTCTTTAATATTTATGACTCCAGCCTTCTCCAATATTTGTAGCGTGTATCTGAGCCTACGCTTTGATTTTCGCATGGGACATAACACAATGGCTAGCAACGTCAAGGACGTTACTCCCTCCCAAAACATGAAATGCCACCCGTTCAATCTTTGAAAAGATGTAATTGCAAGCGTCTCAAAGAATGACACCGTTGTTAGTGGGTCACGATTAAATAGATTGGGATGAGAAAGGCAGTTGTGGGCTTAAAAACTCGGACCGGTAGGGTCCACGTCAGCTTAACAAGGATTAGCCCATCTTCATCGCTATCAACAACATCAGGCCGAGCATGTCTCTTCCACACTTTATTTTATCTGTTATCCAGATATTGGATGTGAGACTGCAAGATTTGGGGGGAGAAGGGTTTTTTGCAGAAACAAGGTATAGAAAATAACAAAAATGAGATAAGGCTAGGTGTTAAGTGGGTTTTGAGTGAATAGATTGGGCCGAGAAAAGTAGTTGTGGGCTGAAAAACCAAGACCGATAGGGTCCACGTAAGCTTAGCTGGACCACACACTTTGACTCAATCCGATTTTCCTTTCGTGAATATTAAAAAAAAAATTAAAAACTCATAAAAATTGGTGTAGTTATTGGATACGCTTGCAAATACATCTTCTTGACGATTGAACAGGTGGGGTGTCATGTTTTGGGAGGGAGTAACGTCGTTGATGTTGCTAGCCATTTGTGTTATGTCCTATGCTAGAATCACCGCGCTGGCTCATATGCACGCCGCAAATACTGGAGTCGAAATATTATTGAGAAGTTCCTTTGGATTATTCTAATTGGCCTTCGAAGACTGTATGAGTCCTTGTTGCCGCTTTGTTGCTTAACTGGCACGATCGACGGCAATTCCTTTTGATCAGTATTTGTGGGATGGTTGCATGCCTTATTAGTCTTGGTAGTTGCTTGATGAACATTTACCATATCACTCTTGGGGACTAGAAAGGGCAGGAAATCGAGCGAGAAATTTGGCTAAGGATTTGTCCCTAAACCAGATTCGCTTGACCTGATTTTATGACCCGCATTGAGGTAACCCGAGTAGGGATTTGTTTCCATACCTTATTTACTTAACCTGCTTGTCTGCTCCAGTCCGATGGGTTGGGTTGCCCCATTCATGGTTGGTGGGCTTCCATTAGTATGGGTGTGGCTTTGGATGTCGCCAAGAGTAATATGGTCAATTTTCAACTGGTAATTGCCAAGCCTAATAAGGGATACTACAATCCCACAATCCCAAGGACCTTCAAATTAAGATTTATGACTGCAGCCTTCTCCAATATTCATAGCGTGTATATGAGCCAGCGCGTGATTTTGGCATGGCACATAACACAATGGCCAGCAATGTCAATGATGTTACTCTCTCCCAAAACATGATACGCCACCCGTTCAATCTTCGAGAAGATGTAATTGCAAGCGTATCCAAGAATGACAATGGTGTTAGTGGGTCACGATTGAATAGCTTGGGCTTAGAAAAGTAGTTGTGGGCTTAAAACCCTGGTCCGGTAGGCTCCACGTCAGCTTAGCTAGGTTTAGGCCGTCTTTGTCACTATCAAGACATCGGGTCGAGCATGTCTCTTCCAAACTTTATTTTCTTTGTTATTCATATATTGGATGTGAGATTGGAAACTTTTGGGGGAGAGGGGTTTTTTTCAAAAACGAGGTATAGGAAATAAAAAAAATGAGATAAGGCGAGGTGTTAAGTGAGTTTGTATTGAATAGATTGGGCCGAGAAAAGCAATTGTGGCCTTAAAACCCGGACCGATAGGGTCCACATCAAATTTGCTAGTCTGGACACTCATTGGATATGCTTGCAATTACATCTTATGGAAGAATGAACGGGTGGCGTGCCTTGTTTTGGGTGGGAGTAACGTCGTTGACGTTGCTAGCCATTTGCGCTATGTATCATGCCAAAATCACTGCGCTGGTACATATACACCCTGCAAATATTGGAGAAGGCTGGAGTCACAAATATTATTGAGAAGGTCCTTTGGATTGTTCTAATTGACATTCTGAAGACTGTATGAGTGCTAGTTGCCGCTTTGCTGCTTGACCGGAACGGTCGATGGCAATTGATTTTGATCAGTATTTGTGGGATGGTAGTATCCCTTATTACACTTGGCAGTTGCCTTAGGAAAATTGCACATATTAGTCTTGGCGATTAGAAAGGGTAGGAAATCGAGCGAGAAAACTAGGTAGGGATTTGTCCATAAACTCGATTCGTTAGACGCAATTTGATGACCCGCATTGAGGTAACCCGAGTAAGGATTTGTTCCTATACCCGGTCCACCCGACCGCTTGTCTGCTCCAATCTAATGGTTGGGCTTGCCCCATTCAGGGTTGGTGGGCTGCTATTAGTTTGGATGTGGCTTTGGATGTCCCCAAGACTAGTATGGTCAATCTTCATTAGGCAACTGCCAAGCCTAATAACGGATACTACCATCCCACAATCCAAATGACTTTCTCATTAATATTTATGACTCCAGCCTTCTCCAATATTTGTAGCGTGTATATGAGCCAGCGCGTTGATTTTGACATGGCACATAACACAATGGCCAGCAACATCAACAACATTACTTCCCTCCCAAAACATGACACGCCACCCGTTAAACCTTCGAGAAGATGTAATGGCAAGCGTATCCAAGAACGACACTGGTATTAGTGGATCACGGTTGAATACATTGGGCTGAGAAAAGCAATTGTGGGCTTAAAAAGCCGGACCGATAGGGTCCACATTAGCTTAGCTAGGCTTAGCCCGTCTTCATCGCTATCAACAACATCAGGCCAAGGATGTCTCTTTTGCACTTTATTTTTCTTGTTATTCATATATTGGATGTGAGATTGCAAGCTTTGGGGGGAGATGGGTTTTTTGCAGAAACGAGGTATAGGGAATAATAAAAATGAGATAAGGCTAGGTGTTAAGTCAATTATGATTGAATAGATTGCGCCGAGGAAAGCGTTGTTGGCTTAAAAACCCATACCGATAAGGTCCACGTCAGCTTAGTTGGACTGGACACTTTGACTCGAATCGATTTTCTTTTCGTTCATATTAAAAACTTAAAGAAAAACTCATAATAAAACCTGGCGTAGTTGTTGGATACGCTTGCAATTACATCTTTTGGAAGATTGAATAGGTGGCGTGTCATGTTTTGGGAAGGAGAAACGTCGTTGACATTGGTAGCCATTTTTGTTATGTATCTTGCCAGAATCACCACGCTAGCTCATATTCACGCCGCAAATATTGGAGAATGCTGGGGTCACAAATATTATCGAGAAGGTCCTTTGGATTGTTCTAATTGTCCTTCTGAAAACTATATGTGTCCTTGTTACCGTTATGCTGTTTGACCGGCACGGTCGACGACTATTGCTTTTGATCAGTATTTGTGGGATGGTAATATCCCTTATTAGTCTTGGTAGTTGCCTAATGAACATTGACCATATAAGTCTTGGCGACTGGAAAGGGCAGGAAATCTAGTGAGAAATTTGGGTTGGGATTTGACCCTAAACACGATTCGCTTCACCCGATTAGATGACCCACATTGAAATAACCCGAGTAAGGATTTGTTCCCATACTCGGTTTACCCGACCAGCTTGTCTGCTCAAATTCGATGGTTGGGCTTGCCCCATTCATGGTTGGTGGGCTCCCATTAGTTTGGATGTGGCTTTGGATATTGCCTAGACTAATATGGTCAATCTTCATTAGGCAATTGCCCAGCCTAATAAGGGATACTGCCATCCCATAATCCAAAGGACCTTCTTATTAATTTTTATGACTCCAGCCTTCTCCAATATTTGTAGCGTGTATATGAGCCGACGCGTTGATTTTGGCATGGCACATAACACAATGGCCAGCAACGTCAACGACGTTACTCCCTCCTAAAACATGAGACGCCACCCGTTCTATCTTGGAGAAGATGTAATTGCAAGCGTATCCAAGAACGACACCGGTGTTATTGCATCACAATTGAATAGATTGGGCTGAGAAAAGCAATTGTGGGCTTAAAAACCCGGACCGATAGGGTCCACATCAGCTTAGCTAGGCTTAGCCTGTCTTCATCACTATTCACCCCATCGGGCCGAGCATGTCTCTTCCACACTTTATTATCTCTAATATTCATATATTGGATGTTATATTGCAGGCGTTGGGGGAGAGGGCTTTCTTGCTTAAACGGGGTATAGGAAATAAAAGAAAATCAGATAGGGCTCGGTGTTAGGTGAGTTAGGATTGAATAGATTGGGCCGAGAGAAGCAGTCGTGGGTTTAAAAACCCAGACCGATCGGGTCCGCGTCAACTTAGCTGGATTGGACACTTTGACTCAATCCATTTTTTTTTTTGTTAATATTAAAAAATTTTAAAAAAATCGTAACAAGAAATGGTGTACTTATTGGATAGGCTTGCAATTACATCTTCTCGAAATTGAACGGGTGGCGTGTCATGTTTTGGGAGGGAGTAACGTCATTGACGTTGCTGGCCATTTGTGTTATGTGCCATGCTGGCTCATATACACGGTGCAAATATTGGAGAAGGCTGGAGTCACAAAATATTATTGAGAAGGTCCTTTGATTCTTCTAATTGACCTTCTGAAGCCTGTATGTGTCCTTGTTGCCGCTTTGTTGCTTCACCGACTTGGTCGACGACAATTGCTTTTGATAAGTATTTATGGGATGGTTGTATCCCTTATTAGTCTTGGCGACTGGAAAGGGCCAGAAATCGAGCGAGAAATTTGGGTAGGGATTTGTCCCTAAACTCAATTCGCTTGACCTAATTCCATGAGACGCATTGCAATAACCCGAGTAGGGATTTGTCCCATACACGGTTCACCCGACCCGCTTGTCTACTCCAATTCGATGGTTGGCGTTGCCCCATTCATGGGTGGTGGGCTCCCATTAGTTTGGATGTGGCTTTAGATGTTGCCAAGACTAATATGTTCAATCTTCATCAGGGAACTGCCAAGCCTAATAAGGATAGCACCATCCCCAAGTTTTAGGGGGAGAGGCCTTTTTCACAAAAACGACGTAGAGGAAATAAAAAAAAAAATGTGATAAGGGTAGGTGTTTAGTGGGTTAGGATTGAATAGATTGGGCCGAGAAAATTAGTTGTGGGCTTAAAAGCTCGGACCAATAGGGTTTGCGTCAGCTTAGCTGGAGTAGACACTTTGACTTGATCAGATTTTCTTGTTCTTAATATTAAAAAATAAAAATAAAAACTCATAATAAAAACAGGTGTAGCTATTGGATACGCTTGCAATTACATCTTCTCGAAGATTGCACGGGTGGCGTGTAATGTTTTGCGAGGGAGTAATGCCGTTGATGTTGCTAGCCATTTGTGTTACGTGCCATGCTAGAATCACCCCGTTGGCTCATATAGACGCCGCAAATATTGAAGAAGGCTGGACTCACAAATATTAATGAGAAGGTCATTTGGGTTGTTCTCATTGACCTTGTGAAGACTGTATGTGTCCTTGTTGCCATTTTGTGCTTGACCGTCATGGCCGACGACAATTGCTTTTGATCAGTATTTGTGGGACGGTAGTATCCCTTATTAGTCTTGGCAGTTGCAAGATGCACATTGACCATATTAATCTTGGGAACTGGAAAGGGCAAGCAATCGAGCGTGAAATTTGGGTAGGGATTTGTCCTTAAACTCGATTCGCTTCAGCAGATTTTATGACCCGCATTGAAATAACCCGAGCAGGGATTTGTTCCCATACTTGCTTCATGCAACCCGGTTGTTTGCTCCAATCTAATGGCTGGGCTTGCCCCATTCATGGTTGGTGGGCTCCCATTAGTTGGGATATGGCTTTGGATGTTGGCAAGACTAATATGGTCAATCTTCATCAGGCAACTGCCAAGCCTAATAAGGGATACTACTATCCCACAATCCAAAGGAGCTTCTCATTAATATTTATGACTGCATCCTTCTTCAATATTTGTAGCGTGAATATGAGTCAGCGCGCCGATTTTGGCATGGCACATAACACAATGGGTAGCAACGTCAACGACGTTACTCCCTCCAAAAACATGACATGTCACCCGTTCAATCTTCCAGAAGATGTAATTGCAAGCGTATCCAGGAACGACATGAGTGTTAGTAGGTCATGATTGAATAGATTGGATTGAGAAAACCGGTTGTGGGCTTAAAAACCTCTCCGAGTAGGGTCCACGTCAGCTTAGCTAGGCTTAGCCCATCTTCGTCGCTATAAACAAAATTAGACCGAGCATGTCTCTTCTGCACTTTATTTCCTCTGCTATTCAGATATTGGATGTGAGATTGCAAGCTTTGGAGGGAGAGGGCTTTTTTGTAGAAACGACGTAGAGGAAAAAAAAAAAAAAACGAGATAAGGTTAGGTGTTAGGTGGGTTAGGATTGAATAGATTGGGCTGAGAAAAGTAGTTGTGGGCTTAAAAGCCTGGACCGATATGGTTTGCGTCAGCTTAGTTGGACTGGACACTTTGACTCGATCTAATTTTCTTCTTGTTAATATTAAAAAAATTTAAAAAAACTAATAATAAAAACTGCTATAGCTATTGGATTTGGTTGAAATTACATCTTCTCGAAGATTGCAAGGGTGGCGTGTAATGTTTTGGAAGGGAGTAGCATCCTTGACGTTCCTAGCCATTTGTGTTATGTGCCATGCTATGATCACCGCGTTGGTCATATACACGCCGCAAATATTGGAGAAGGTTGGAGTCACAAAAATTAATGAGAAGGTTCTTTGGATTGTTCTAATTGACCTTCGAAGACCGTATGCATCCTTGTTGCCGCTTTGTGCACGAACGGCACAAATCGACGACAATTACTTTTGATCAGTATTTGTGGGACGGTAGTACACCTTATTAGTCTTGACAGTTGCCTGATGAACATTGACCATATTTGTCTTAGCGACTGGAAAGGGCAAGAAATCGAGTGAGAAATTTGAGTAGGGATTTGTCCATAAACTCGATTCGCTTGACCAGATTTTATGACCCGCATTGAAATAACCCGAGTAGGGATTTGTTCCGACACCCGTTTCACTCGACCCAGTTGTTTGCTCCAATCCGATGGTTTGGGCTTGCCCCATTCATGATTGGTGGGCTCCCATTAGTTTGGATATGACTTTGGATGTCACCAAGACTAATATGGTCAATCTTCATCAGGCAACTGCCAAGCCTAATAAGGGATACTACTATCCCGCAATCGAAAGTACCGTCTCATTAATATTTATGACTCCATCCTTCTCCAATATTTGTAGAGTGTATATAAGCCGGCGCGTTGATTTTGGCATGGCACGTGACATAATGGCCAACAACGTCAACGTCGTTACTCCCTCCCAAAACATGACACGTCACCCATTCAATCTTCGAGAAGATGTAATTGCAACCGTATCCAAGAACAACACGAGTGTTAATGGGTCACGATTGAATAGATTTGGCTGAGAAAAGCAATTGTGGGCTTAAAAACCTAGACCGGTAGGGACCTCGTCAGCTTTGCTAGGCTTAGCCTATCTTCCCCGCTATCAACAACATCGGGCCGAGCATGTCCCTTCCACACTTTATTTTCTTGGTTATTCAGATGTTGGATGTGAGATTGCAAGTTTTAGGGGGGCTTTTTCCCAGAAACGACGTAGAGGAAATAAAAAAAAAAAATGAGATAAGAGTAGGTGTTAAGTGGGTTAGGATTGAATAGATTGAGCTGAGAAAAGTAGTTTTGGAATTAAAAGCCCGGAATGATAGGGTTCGCGTTAGCATAGCTAGACTAGACACTTTGACATGATCCGATTTTCTTTTTTGTTAACATTAAAAAATTTAAAAAATTCATAGAAAAAACTAGTGTAGTTATTCGATACACTTATAATTACATCTTCTTGAAGATTGGATGGGTGGCGTGCAATGTTTTGGAAGGGAGTAATGTCGTTGATGTTGTTGGCCATTTGTGTTATGTGCCGTGCTAGAATTACCACGTTGGCTCATATACACGCCGCAAATATTGGAGAAGGCTGGAGTCACAAATATTAATGAGGATATCCTTTTGATTGTTATAATTGACCTTCCGAAGACTGTATGTGTCCTTGTTGCCGCTTTGTGCTTGACCGGCACGGTCGACGACAATTGCTATTTATCTGTATTTCTGCGATGGTAGTATTCCTTATTAGTCTTGGGAGTTGCTTGATCACCATTGACCATATTAGTCTTGGTGACTGGAAAGGGAAGGAAATCGAGCGAGAAATTTGGGTAGGTATTTGTCCGTAAACTCGATTCGCTTGACCTGATTTGATGACCCGCATTGAAATTACCCAAGCAGATATTTCTTCCCATACCTGAATCACGTGACCCGCTTGTTTGCTCCAATCCGGTGGTTGGGCTTGCCCCATTCTTGGTTGGTGGGCTCCCGTTAGTTTGGATATGGCTTTGGATGTCACCAAGACTAATATGGTCAATCTTCATCAGGCAACTGCCAAGCCTAATAAGGGATATTACTATCCCGCAATCAAAAGTACCATCTCATTAATATTTATGACTCCATCCTTCTCCAATATTTGTAGAGTGTATATAAGCTGGCGTGTTGATTTTGGCATGGCACGTAACATAATGGCAAACAACGTCAACGTCGTTACTCCCTCCCAAAACATGACACGTCACCCATTCAATCTTCGAGAAGATGTAATTGCAACCGTATCCACGAACAACACGAGTGTTAATGGGTCACGATTGAATAGATTTGGCTGAGAAAACCAATTGTGGGCTTAAAAACCTGGACCAGTAGGGTCGTCGTCAGCTTTGCTAGGCTTAGCCTATCTTCCCCGCTATCAACAACATCGGGCCGAGCATGTCTCTTCCACACTTTATTTTCTCAGTTATTCAGATGTTGGATGTGAGATTGCAAGTTTTAGGGGGGCTTTTTCCCAGAAACGACGTAGAGGAAATAAAAAAAATGAGATAAGAGTAGGTGTTAAGTGGGTTAGGATTGAATAGATTGAGCTGAGAAAAGTAGTTTTGGAATTAAAAGCCCGGAATGATAGGGTTCGCGTTAGCATAGCTAGACTGGACACTTTGACATGATCCGATTTTCTTTTTTGTTAACATTAAAAAATTTAAAAAATTCATAGAAAAAACTAGTGTAATTATTCGATACGCTTATAATTACATCTTCTTGAAGATTGGATGGGTGACGTGCAATGTTTTGGAAGGGAGTAATGTCGTTGATGTTGTTGGCCATTTGTGTTATGTGCCGTGCTAGAATTACCACGTTGGCTCATATACACGCCGTAAATATTGGAGAAGGCTGGAGTCACAAATATTAATGAGGAGATCCTTTTGATTGTTATAATTGACCTTCTGAAGACTGTATGTGTCCTTGTTCCCGCATTGTGCTTGACCGGCACGGTCGACGACAATTGCTATTTATCTGTATTTCTGCGATGGTAGTATTCCTTATTAGTCTTGGGAGTTGCTTGATCTCCATTGACCATATTAGTCTTGGTGACTAGAAAGGGAAGGAAATCGAGCGAGAAATTTGGGTAGGTATTTGTCCGTAAACTCAATTCGCTTGACCGGATTTGATGACCCGCATTGAAATTACCCAAGCAGATATTTCTTCCCATACCTGAATCATGTGACCCGCTTGTTTGCTCCAATCCGGTGGTTGGGCTTGCCCCATTCTTGGTTGGTGGGCTCCCGTTAGTTTGGATATGTCTTTGGATGTCGCCAAGACTAATATGGTCAATCTTTATCAGGCAACTGCCAAGCCTAATAGGGGATACTACTATCCCACAATCCAAAGGACCTTCTCATTAACATTTATGACTCCATCCTTCTCCAATATTTGTAGTGTCTATATGAGCTGGCGCACTAATTTTGGCATCGCACATAACACAATGGCCAGCAACGTCAACAACGTTTCTCCCTCCCAAAACATGACACATCACTCGTTGAATCTTCGAGTAGATGTAATTGCAAGTGTATCCAAGAACGACACGAGTGTTAGTGGGTCTCGATTGAATAGATTTGGCTGAGAAAAACAATTGTGGGCTTAAAAACCTAGACCGGTAGGGTCCACGTCAGCTTAGCTATGCTTAGCCCATCTTCGTCGCTATCAACAACATCGTGCTGAGCATGCGTCTTCAGATATTTCTTTTCTCTGTTATTTAGATATTGGTTGTGAGATTGCAAGTTTTGGGGGGAGATGGCTTTTTTGCATAAATGACGTAGAAGAAATAATAAAAAATGAGATAAGAGTAGGTGTTAAGTGCGTTATGATTGAATAGATGGGGCCGAGAAAAGCAGTTTTGGGATTAAAACCCCGGATGAATAGGGTTCATCTCAGCTTAGCTGGATTGAACACTTTGACACGATCCGAATTTCTTTTTGTTAATATTAAAAAATTAAAAAAAAAGTCGTAGTAAAAACTGGTGTAGTTATTGGATACGCTTTGTGCCTAACTGGCACGATCAACGACAATTGCTTTTCATCAGTATTTGTGGGACGGTAGTATCCCTTATTAGTCTTGATAGTTGCCTGATGAACATTGACCATATTTGTCTTGGCGACTGGAAAGGGCAGGAAATCGAGCGAGAAATTTGAGTACGGATTTGTCCATAAACTCGATTCGCTTGACCAGATTTTATGACCCACATTGAAATAACTCGAGTAGGGATTTGTTCCAATACCTGGTTCACGTGACCTGGTTGTTTGCTCCAATCCGATGGTTGGGCTTGCCCCATTCATGGTTGGTGGGCTCCCATTAGTTTGGATATGGCTTTTGATGTCACCAAGACTAATGTGGCCAATCTTCATCAAGCAACTGCCAAGCCTAATCAGGGATACTACTATCCCGCAATCCAAAGTAAATTCTCATTAATATCTATGACTCCATCCTTCTCCAATATTTGTAGCGTGTATATGAGCCGACGCGTTGATTTTGGCATGGCACATAACACAATGGCCAGCAACTTCAACGACATTACTCCCTCCCAAAACATGACACATCACCCGTTCAATCTTCAAGAAGATGTAATTGCAAGCATATCCAAGAACGACACGGGTGTTAATGGGTCACGATTGAATAGATTTGCCTGAGAAAAGTAATTGTGGGCTTAAAAACCTTGACCAGTAGGGTCCACGTTAGCTTAGCTAGGCTGAGCCCATCTTTGTTGCTATCAACAACATATGGCTAAGCTTGTCTCTTCCAAATTTTATTTTCTCTGTTATTCAGATATTAGATGTGAGATCGCAAGTTTTGAGGGCGGAGGGCTTTTTCACAAAAATGACGTAGACGAATTAAAAAAAATAAATTAAGATAAGGGTAGGTGTTAAGTGGGTTAGGATTGAATAGATTGGGTCGAGAACAACAATTGTGGGCTTAAAGCCCGGACCGATAGGGTTCGTGTCAGCTTAGCTAGACTGGACACTTTGACTCGATCCGATTTTCTTTTTGTTAATATTAAAAAATTAAAAAAAAACTCGTAATAAAAATTGGTGTAGTTATGGGATATGCTTGCAATTACATCTTCTCGAAGATTGGACAGGTGGCATGTAAGGCTTTGGGAGGGTGTGACACCGTTGACGTTTCCTAGCCATTTGTGTTATGTGCCATGCTAGAATCACCGCGTTGGCTCATATACACGCCGCAAATATTGGAGAAGCCTGGAGTCACAAATATTAAAGAGGAGGTCCTGTGTATTGTTATAATTGACCTTTTGAAGACTGTATGTGTCCTTGTTGCCACTTTGTGCCTGATCGGCACATTCGACGACAATTGCTATTTATCGGTATTTCTGCGATGGTAGTATACCTTATTAGTCTTGGGAGTTGCCTGATCACCATTGATCATATTAGTCTTGGTGACTGGAAAGGGAATGAAATCGAGCGAGAAATTTGGGTAGGGATTTGTCCCTAAACTCGATTTGCTTGACCCGATTTGATGACCCGCATTGAAATTACCCGAGCAGAGATTTCTTCCCATACCTGAATCATGCGACCCACTTGTTTGCTCCAATCCAGTGGTTGGGCTTGCCCCATTCATGGTTGGTGGGCTCCCATTAGTTTGGATATGGCTTTGGATGTTGCCAAGACTACTATGGTCAATCTTCATTAGGCAACAGCCAAGCCTAATAAGGGATACCACTATCCCACAATCCAAAGGACCTTCTCATTAATATTTATGACTCCATCCTTCTCCAATGTTTGTAGCGTGTATATGAGCCAGCGCACTGATTTTGGCATGGCACATAACACAATGGCCAGCAATGTCAACGACACTACTCCCTCCTAGAACATGACACGTCACCCGTTCAATCTTCAAGAAGACTTAATTGCAGGCGTATCCAAGAATGTCACGAGTGTTAGTGGGTCACGATTGAATAAATTTGGCTGAGAAAAGCATTTGCGGGCTTAAAATCCTTGACCGGTAGGGTCCACGTCAACTTAGCTAGGCTTAGCCCATCTTCGTCGCCATCAACAACATCGGGCCGAGCATGTCTCTTCCGCACTTTATTTCTCTGTTATTTAGATATTGGATGTGAGATTGCAAGTTTTGGAGGGAGATGGCCTTTTTGAAAAAACGACATAGAGGAAATATAAAAAAAAAAAAAAAATGAGATAAGGGAAGGTGTTAAGTGGGTTAGGATTGAATAGATGGGGCCAAGGAAAGAAGTTTTGGGCTTAAAAGCTCGGATTGATAGGGTACTTGTCAACTTAGCTAGATTGGACCCTTTGACTCGATCCGATTTTCTTTTCATTAATACTAAAAATTTAAAAAAACTAATAATAAAAATTGGTGTAGTTATTGTATACACTTGCAATTACATCTTCTCAAAGATTGCACGGGTGGTGTGTAATGTTTTGGGAGGGAGTAACGTCGTTGACGTTGTTGGCCATTTGTGTTATGTGCCATGCGAGAATCACCGTGCTGGCTCATTTACACGCCGCAAATATTGGAGAAGGCTAGAGTCACAAATATTTATGAGGAGGTCCTTTGGATTGTTATAATTGACCTTGTGAAGACTGTATGTGTCCTTGTTGTTGCGTTATGCCTGACCGGCACTATCCTCGACAATTGCTTTTGATCGGTTTTTGTGCGACAGTAGTATACCTCATTAGTCTTGGGAGTTGCCTAATCAACATTGACCATATTAGTCTTACTGATTGGAAAGGGCAGGAAATCGAGCGAGAAACTTCGTTAGGGATTTGTCGCTAAAGTCGATTCGTTTGACCAGATCTTATGACCTGCATTGAAATAACCCGAGTAGGGATTTGTTCCCATATTGGTTCAAGCGATCCGCTTGTTTGCTGCAATCCGATGGTTGTTGCTTTCCCCATTCATGGTTGGTGGGCTCCCATTAGTTTGGATATGGCTTTGTATGTCGCCAAGACTAATATGGTCAATCTTCATCACGCAACAGCCAAGCCTAATAAGGGATACTACTATCCCACAATCCAAAGGACCTTCTCATTAATATTTATGACTCCATCCTTCTCGAATATTTGTAGCGTGTATACGAGCCGGTGTGCTGATTTGTGCAGGGCGCATAACACAAAGGCCAGCAACGTCAACGACCTTTCTCCCTTCCAAAACATGACAAATCACCCGTTCAATCTTCAAGAAGGTGTAATTGCAAGTGGGTCATGATTTGATAGATTGGGCGGAGAAAAGAAATTGTGGGCTTAAAAACCTGGACCGGTAGGGTCCACGCGGCCTTAGCTAGGCTTAGCCCATCTTCGTCACCATCAACAACATCGGGCGAGCATGTCTCTTCCGCACTTTATTTTCTCTGTTATTTAGATATTGGATGTGAGATTGCAAGTTTTGGGCGGAGAGGGCTTTTTTACAAAAACGAGATAGAGCAAATAAAAAAATATGCGATAAGGGTTGGTGTTAAGTGGGTTAGGATTGAATAGATCGGGTAGAGAAAAGCAGTTTTCGGCTTAAAAACCCTAACCAATAGGGCTCGTATCAGCTTAGCTAGACTGGACACTTTGACTCAATCTGATTTTCTTTTTGTTAATATTGAAAAAGAAAAAATTCATAATAAAAATTGGTGTAGTTATTGGATACGCTTGCAATTACATCGTCTCCAAGATTGGATGGGTGCCATGTAATGTTTTGGGAGGGTGTAACGTCGTTGACGTTGCTAGCCATTTGTGTTATGTGCCATGCCAAAATCACCATGTTTGCTCATATACACGCCGCAAATATTGGAGAAGGTTGTTGTCACAAATAGTAATGAGAAGGTCCTTTGCATTGTTCTAATTGACCTTCTGAAGATTGTATGTATCCTTGTTGTGATTTTGTGCCTGATCGGCACAGTCAACGACAATTGTTTTTTATCAGTATTTGTGGGACGATAGTATCCCTTATTAGTCTTGGTCGTTGCCCGATGAACATTGACCATATTAGTCTTAGCGACTGGAAAGCGAAGGAAATCGAGTGAGAAATTTGGGTAGGGATTTGTCCCTAAAATTGATTCCCTTTACCAAATTTTATGACCCGCATTGAAATAACCCGAGTAGGGATTTGTTCCCATACCTAGTTCCCGCGACCTGCTTGTTTGCTCCAATCCGATGGTTGCTGCTTTCCCCATTCATGGTTGGTGGGCTCCCATTAGTTTGGATATGTCTTTGGATGTCGCCAAGACTAATATGGTCAATCTTCACAAGCAATAGCCAAGCCTAATAAGGGATACTACTATCCCACAATCCAAAGGACCTTCTCATTAATATTTATGACTCCATCCTTCTCCAATATTTGAAGCGTGTGGATGAGCCGACGTGCTGATTTTGGCATGGCACAATACACAATGGCCAGCAACGTCAACGACGTTACTCCCTCCCAAAACATGACACATCACCCATTCAATCTTCGAGAAGGTGTAATTGCAAGCATATCCAAGAACGACACAAGTGTTAGTGGGTCACGATTTGATAGATTGGGCGGGGAAAAGAAATTGTGGGCTTAAAAACTTGGACCGGTAGGGTCCACGTCAACTTAGCTAGGCTTAGCCCATCTTCGTCACTATCAACAACATTGGGCTGAGAATGTCTCTTCCGCACTTTATTTTCTCTGTTATTCATATATTGGATGTAAGATTGCATGTTTTGGGGGGAGATGGTTTTTTTGCAAAAAATGACATGGTGTAAATTAAAAAAAAAAAAAGTGAGATTAGGGTAGGTGTTAAGTGGGTTAGGATTAAATAGATGGGGCCGAGAAAAGTAGTTTTGGGCTTAAAAGCCCGGACCGATAGGGTTCGTGTCAGCTCAGCTAGATTGGACTCTTTGACTCGACCCGATTTTCTTTTCGTTAATATTAAATTTTTATTTTAAAATTAATAATAAAAATTGGTGTAGTTATTGGATACGCTTGCAATTACATCTTCTCGAAGATTGGACGGGCGGCATGTAATGTTTTGGGATGGAGTAATGTCGTTGACGTTGCTAGCCATTTGTGTTATGTGCCATGCCAGAATCACGGCTCTAGCTCATATACACGCCGTAAATATTGGAGAAGGCTGGAGTTACAAATATTAATGAGAAGGTCCTTTGGGTTGTTCTAATTGACCTTCTAAAGACTGTATGTGTCCTTGCTGCCGCTTTGTGCCTGACCGGGATGGCCGACGACAATTGCTTTTGATCAGTTTTTGTGCGATGGTAGTATACATCATTAGTCTTGGGAGTCGCCTGATCAACAATGACCATATTAGTCTTGCCGATTGGAAAGGGCAAGCAATCAAGCGAGAAATTTGGTTAAGGATTTTTCGCTAAACTCGATTCGCTTAACCAAATTTTATGATCCGCATTGAAATAACCCGAGTAGGGATTTGTTCCGATACCCGGTTGCCGTGACCCACTTGTTTGCTCCAATCCGATGGTTGCTGCTTTCCCCATTCATGGTTGGTGGACTCCCGTTAGTTTGGATATGGCTTTGGATGTCGCCAAGACTAATATGGTCAATCTTCATTAGGCAATTGCCAAGCCTAATGTGGGATACTACTATCGTACAATCCAAATGACCTTGTCATTAATATTTATGACTCTATCCTTCTCCAATATTTGTAGCGTGTATATGAGCCGGCACGCTGATTTTGGCATGGCACAAAACACAGTGGCCAGCAACGTCAATGAAGTTACTCCTTCCCAAAACATGACACATCACCCTTTCGATTTTCGAGAAGATGTAATTGCCAACGTATCCAAGAACGATAGGAGTTTTAATGGGTCACGATTGGATAGATTAGGTGGAGAAAAGAAATTGTGGGCTTAAAAACCGGGACCTGTAGGGTCCACGTTAGCTTAGCGAGGCTTAGACGATATTCATCGCTATCAATAACATCGGGCCAAGCGTGTCTCTTCGACACTTTATTTTCATTGTTATTCAGATGTTGGATGTGCGATTGCAAGTTTTGGGGGGAGAGGGCTTTTTTGCAGAAACGACGTAGAGGAAATAAAAAAAATATGCGACAAGGGTAGGTGTTAAGTGGGTTACGATTGAATAGATCGGGTCGAGACAAGCAGCTTTCGGCTTAAAAACCCTAACCAATCGGGCTCATGTCAGCTTAGCTGGACTGGGCACTTTGACTCGATCCGATTTTCTTTTTGTTAATATTAAAAATTAAAAAAAAAAAACTCAGTCAATGTTCATCTGACAACTGTGAATATTAAGAAGGGATACTACCATCCCACAAATACTGATCAAAAGTAATGGTCGTCGATTGTGCTGGTCAAGTAGAAAAGCGGCAACAAGGACCTTCTCATTAATATTTGTGACTCCAGCCTTCTCCAACATTTATGGCGTGTATATGAGCCAACACGATGATTCTAGCAAGGCACATAACACAAATGGTTAGCAACTAACAATATTATCAGTTTTTTTTTTTTTTTAACTTTTGGGTATTAACAAAAAGAAAATCGTATTGAGTGAGAGTGTCCAGTCCAACTAAGCTGACGCAGACCTTATCGGTCCGGGTTTTTAAGCTCACAAATGTTTTTTCAACCTGATCTATTCAATCGTGACCAACTAACACTGGTGTCATTCTTGATACGCTTGCAATTACATCTTCTCGAAGATTGAATGGGTGGCATGTCATGTTTTGGGAGGGAGCAACGGCATTGACGTTGTTGGCCATTGTGTTATGTGCCATGCCATAATCAACGCGTTGGCTCATATACACGCAACAAATATTAATGACAAGGTCCTTGGGATTGTGGGATAATAGTATCCCTTATTAGGCTTCACAGTTACCTAATGAAGATTGACCATATTAGTGTTGGCGACATCCAAAGCCACATCCAAACTAATGGGAGACCACCAATCATGAATAGGGCGAGCTCAACCATTGAATTGGAGTAGACAAGCGGGACGGGTGAACTGGGTATGAGAACAAATCCCTACGATGGTTATTTCAATGCGGGTTATCAGATTGGGTCAAGCAAATCGAGTTTAGGGACAAATCCCTACTCAAATGTCTCGCTCGTTTTCCTGCCCTTTCTGGTCACCAAGACTAAAATGATCAATGTTCCTCCAGCAATTGCCAAGACTAATAAGGGATACTACCATCCAACAAATACTGATCAAAAGCAGTTGTCGTCAACCGTGCCGGTCAAGCTGCAAAGCAACAAAAAGGACACATAGAGCCTTAAGAAAGTCAATTACAACAATCCAAAGGACCTTCTCATTAATATTTGTGACTCCTACCTTCTCCAACATTTGCGGTGTGTATATGAGCCAGCGCGGTGATTTTAGCATGGCACATAACACAAATGGCTAGCAACGTCAACGGTGTTACTCCTTCCCAAAACATGACACGCCACCCGTTCAATCTTCAAGAAGATTTCATTGCAAGCGTATGCAATAACTACACCAGTTTTTATTATTTATTTTTTAAATTTTTAATTATTAACAAAAAGAAAATCGTATCGAGTCAGAGTGTCCAGTCTAGCTAAGCTGACGTAGACCCTATCGGTCCAGGTTTTTAAGCCCAACACTACTTTTTTTCAGCCCAATCAATTCAATTGTGACCCACTAACACTGGGGTCGTTCTTAAATATGCTTGCAATTACATCTTCTCGGATATTGAATGGGTGGCATGTCATGTTTTGCAAGGAAGTAACGTCAGCTGACGTTGCTGGCCATTGTGTTATGTGCCACGCCAGAATCATTGCGCTGGCTCATATACACGACACGAAGATGGTAGAAGGCTGGAAGTCATAAATAATAATGAGAAGGTCCTTTGAATTGTGGGATGGTAGGATCCCTTATTAGGCTTTGCAGTTACTGATGAAGATTGACCATATTAGTCTTGGTGATATCCAAAGCCACAACCAAACTAATAGGAGCCCACCAACCATGAATGGGGCAAGCCCAAACGTCGGAATGGAGCAGACAAGTGGGATGGGTGAACCGGGTATGAGAACAAATCCTTACTCTGGTTATTTCAATGCGGGTCATGAAATCCGGTCAAGTGAATCGAGTTTAGGGACAAATCCCTACCCAAATTTTTCTCTCGTTTTCCTGCCCTTTCTAGTCGCCAAGACTAATATGGTAAATATTCATCAGGCAACTACCAAGACTAACAAGGGATACTACCATCCCACAAATATTGATCAAAAGTAATTCTTGTCGACCGTGCTAGTCAAGCAGCGAAGTGGCAACAAGGACACATAGAGTCTTAAGAAGATCAATTAGAACAATCTAAAGGACCTTCTCATTAATATTTGTGACTCCAGCCTGCTCCAACATTTACGGCGTGTATATGAGCCAATGCAGTGATTCTAGCAAGGCACATAACACAAATGGCTAGCAACCTCAACAATGTTACTCCCTCCCAAAACATGATACGCCACCTATTCAATCTTCGAGAAGATTTAATTGCAAGCGTATCCACAAACTAAACCAGTTTTTGTTATCAGTTTTTATTTTAATTTTTGGGTATTAACAAAAATAAAATCGTATTGAGTCACAGTGTCTAGTCCAGCTAAGCTGACGCAGACCCTATCGGTCCGGGTTTTGACACTCACAACTATTTTTTTCAGCCCGATCTATTCATTCATGACCAACTAACACTGGTGTCGTTCTTGATACGCTTGCAATTACATCTTCTCAAAGATTGAACGAGTGGCGTGTCATGTTTTGGGAGGGAGCAAGGGCATTGACATTGCTGGCCATTGCGTTATGTGCCATGCTAGAATCACCACGCTGGCTAATATACACGCAATAAAGATAAGAGAAGGCTAGAGTCATAAATATTAATGAGAAGGTCCTTTGGATTGTGGGATAGTAGTATCCTTTCTTAAGCTTGGCAGTTACCTAAGGAAGATTGACCATATTAGTCTTGGCGACATCCAAAGCCACATCCAAACTAATGGGAGCCCAGCAACCATGAATGGGGCAGACAGGTGGCACGTGTGAATAGTGCATGAGAACAAATCCCTACTCGGGATATTTCAATGCGGGTCATCAAATCGGGTCAAGCGAATCGAGTTTAGGGAGAAATCCTTACCCAAATTTCTCGCTCGTTTTCCTACCCTTTCTAGTTGCCAAGACTAATATCGTCAATGTACATCAAGCAATTGCCAAGACTAATAAGGGATATTACCATCCCACAAATACTGATCAAAAGCAATTGTTGTCGACCGTGCCAGTCAAGCAGCAAGGCGGCAACAATGACACATGGTGTCTTAAGAAGATCAATAAGAACAATCCAAAGGACATTCTTATTAACATTTGTGACTCCACCCTTCTCCAATATTTGCAGTGTGTATATGAGCCAACGTGGTGATTCTAGCATGGCACATAACACAAATGGCTAGCAACGTCAACGGTGTTACTCCCTCCCAAAAAATGACACGCCACCCATTCAATCTTCGAGAAGATGTAATTGCAAGTGTATTTGATAACTACACTAGTTTTTATTATCATATTTTTTTAATTTTTTAGTATTAAAAAAAATCGTATCAAGTTAGAGTATCCAATCTAGCTAAGCTAAGGCAGACCCTATCGGTCTAAGTTTTTAAGCTCACAACTATTTTTTTCCATCACAATCTATCCAATCGTGACCCACTAACATTGGTGTCGTTCTTGGATACGCTTCCAATTACATCTTCTCGAAGATTGAACGGGTGGCGTGTCATGTTTTGGGAGGGAGTAGCGTCGTTGACGTTGCTAGCCATTGTGTTATGTGCCTTCCCAAAGTCACCACGCTGGCTCATAGACATGCCACAAAGATGGGAGAAGGCTGGAGTCATAAATATTAATGAGAAGGTTGTTTGGATTGTGGGATGGTAGTATCCCTTATTAGGCTTGGCAGTTACCTGATGAAGACTGACCATATTAGTCTTGGCGAGATCCACAGCCACATCCAAACTAATGCGAACCCACCAAGCATGAATGGGGCAAGCCCATCCATCGGATTGGAGCAGACAAGCAAGTCAGGTGAAGTAGGTATGGGAACAAATCCCTACTCTAGTTATTTCCATGCGGGTCATCAAATCAGGTCAAGCAAATCAAGTTTCGGGATAAATCTTTACCTAAATTTCTGACACGTTTGCCTACCCTTTCCAGTCGCCAAGACTAATATGGTCAATGTTCATCAAGCAACTGCCAAGACTAACAAGGGATATTGCCATCCCATAAATACTGATCAAAAGTAATTGTCGTCGACCGTGCTGGTCATGTAGCGAAGCGACAACAAGGACACATAGAGTCTTAAGAAGATCAATTAGAACAATCCAAAGGACCTTCTCATTAATATATGTGACTCCAGCCTTCTCCAACATTTACAGCGTGTATATGAGCCAACGCGGTGATTCTAGCAAGGCACATAACACAAATGGCTAGCAACCTCAACGGTGTTACTCCTTCCTAAAACATGACACGCCACCCGTTCAATTGTTGAGAAGATTTAATTGCAAGCGTATCCACTAACTAAACCAGTTTTTATTATCAGTTTTTATTTTAATTTTTGGGTATTAACAAAAAGAAAATCGTATTGAGTCATAGTGTCTAGTCCAGCTAAGCTAACGCAGACCGTATCGGTCCGGGTTTTTACGCTTACAACTGTTTTTTTCAGCCCGATCTATTCAGCGTGACCAATTAACACTGGTGTTGTTCTTGATATGCTTGCAATTATATCTTTTCGAAGATTCAACGGGTGGCGTGTCAAGTTTTGGTAGGGAGCAACGACGTTGATGTTGCTGGCCATTGTGTTATGTGCCATGCTAGAATCACCGCACTGGCTCATATCCACAACACAAAGATGAGAGAAGGCTGAAGTCATAAATATTAATGAGAAGGTCCTTTGGATTGTGGGATAGTAGTATCCCTTACTAGGCTTGGCAGTTACCTAATGAAGATGGATTATATTAGTCTTGGCGACATCCAAGGCCACATCCAAACTAATGGGAGCGCACCAACCATGAATGGGGCATCCCTAACCATCGAATGGGAGCAGACATGCGGCACGGGTGAACAATGTATGGGACAAATCGGGTCAAGCGAATTGAGTTTCGGGATAAATCCCTACCCAAATTTCTCACACGTTTGCCTGCCCTTTCCAGTTGCCAAGACTAATATGGTCAATGTTCATCAGGCAACTGCCAAGACTAACAAAGGATATTGCCATCCCACAAATACTGATCAAAAGTAATTGTCGTCGACCGTGGTAGTCATGTAGCGAAGCGACAACAAGGACACATAGAGTCTTAAGAAGATCAATTAGAACAATCCAAAGGACCTTCTCATTAATATATGTGACTCCAGCCTTCTCCAACATTTACAGCGTGTATATGAGCCAACGCGGTGATTCTAGCAAGGCACATAACACAAATGGCTAGCAACCTCAACGGTGTTACTACTTCCTAAAACATGACACGCCACTCGTTCAATTTTTGAGAAGATTTAATTGCATGCGTATCCACTAACTAAACCAGTTTTTATTATCATTTTTTATTTTAATTTTTGGGTATTAACAAAAAGAAAATCGTATTGAGTCATTGTGTCTAGTCCAGCTAAGCTAACGCAGACCGTATCGGTCCGGGTTTTTACGCTTACAACTGTTTTTTTCAGCCCGATCTATTCAGTGTGACCATTTGTCGTCGACTGTACCGGTCAAGCAGCAAGGCAGCAACAATGACACGTAGTGTCTTAAGAAGATCAATTAGAACAGTCTAAAGGACCCTCTCGAAGATTGAACGGGTTGCGTATCATGATTTGGGAGGGAGTAGCGTCGTTGACGTTGCTGGCCATTGTGTTATGTGCCTTGCCAAAGTCACCGCGCTGGCTCATAAACATGCCACAAAGATGCGAGAAGTCTAGAGTCATAAATATTAATGAGAAGGTCATTTAGATTGTGGGATGGTAGTATCCCTTATTAGGCTTGGCAGTTACCTGATGAAGATTGACCATATTAGTCTTGGCGACATCCAAAGCCACATTCAAACTAATGGGAACCCACCAAGCATGAATGGGGCAAGACTAATCATCGGATTGGAGGAGACAAGCAAGTCAGGTGAACCAGGTATAGGAACAAATCCCTACTCTGGTTATTTCCATGTGGGTCATCAAATCGGGTCAAGCCAATCAAGTTTAGTGCTAAATCCCTGCCCAAAATTTCTCACTCGTTTTGCTACCCTTTCCAATCGCCAAGACTAATATGGTGAATGTTCATCAAGCAACTGCCAAGACTAATAAGGGATATTACCATCCCACAAATATTGATCAAAAGCAATTGTCATCGGCCATGCTGGTCAAGTTGCAATGCGGCAACAAGGACACATAGAGTCTTAAGAAGGTCAATTAGAACAATCCAAATGACCTTCTCATTAATATTTTTGACTCCAACCTTCTCCAATATTTGCGGCGTGTATATGAGCCAACACGGTGATTCTAGCATGGCACATAACATAATTGGCTAGCAACGTCGACGGCGTTACGCCCTCCCAAAAAATGACTCACCACCCATTCAATCTTCGAGAAGATGTAATTGCAAACATATCCAATAACCACAGTAGTTTTTATTATAAGTTTTTGTTTTTATTTTTTTAGTACTAACAAAAAGAAAATCGTATCAAGTTAGAGTGTCCAATCCAGCTAAACTGACACAAACCCTATCGGTCTGAGTTTTTAAGCTAACAACTAATTTTTTCAGTCCGATCTATTCAATCGTGACCAACTAACACTGGTGTCATTTTTGGATATGCTTGCAATTACATCTTCTCAAAGATTGAACGGTTGGTGTGTCATGTTTTGGGAGGGAATAACGTTGTTGACCTTGTAGGCCATTGTGTTTTGTGCCATGCTAGAATTGACGCGCTGGCTCATATACATGCCACAAAGATGGGAGAAGGCTGGAGTCATAAATATTAATGAGAAGGTCTTTTGGATTGTGGGATGGTAGTATCCCTTATTAGGCATGGCAGTTACCTGATGAAGATTGACACCAAACTATTGGGAGGCCACCAACCATGAATGGCGCAAGCCCAACCATCAGATTGGAACACACAAGCGGGACAGGTGAATCGGGTATGAGAACAAATCCCTAATCGGGTTATTTCAATGTGGGTCATCAAATCTAGTCAAGCAAATCGAGTTTAGGGACAAATCCCTACCGACATTTATAGCTCATTTTCCTGCGCTTTCCAGTCGCTAAGATGAATATTGTCAATGTTCGTCGTGCAACCGCCCGACTAATAAGCGATACTCACATCCCACAAATACTGATAAAACATTATTGTCGTCGACCGTGCCGGTAAAGTAGCAAAACGACAACAAGGACACATAGAGTCTTAAGAAGATCAATTTGAACAATCCAAAGGACCTTCTCATTAGTATTCGTGACTCCAGCATTCTCCAATATATGCAGTGTGTATATGAGCCGGCGCGGTGATTCTAGCATGGCACATAACACAAATGGCTAGCAACTTCAACGGCATTACTCCCTCCCAAAAAATGACACGCCACCCGTTCAGTCTTCAAGAAGATGTAATTGCAAGCGTATCCAATAACTACACCAGTTTTTATTATTATTTTTTTTTTAATTTTTTAGTATTAAAAAAAATCGTATCAAGTTAGAGTTTCCAATGCAGCTAACATTGGTTTTTTCTAGCCTAATCTATTCAATTGTGACCCACTAACACTGGTGTCATTATTGATACACTTGCAATTACATATTCTCAAAGATTGAACGGGTGGCGTGTCATGTTTTAGGAGGGAGTAGCGTCGTTGACGTTGCTGGCCATTGTGTTATGTGCCATGCCAGACTCACCGCTAGCTCATATACACGCCACAAAGATGGGAGAAGACTGGATTCATAAATATTAATGAGAAGGTCCTTTGGATTGTGGGATGGTAGTATCCCTTATTAGGCTTGCGCACTACCGATGAAGATGTAATTGCAAGCGTATCCAATAACTACACCAGTTTTTTATTATCATTATTTATTTATTTATTTTTTAGTATTAACAAAAAGAAAACCATATGAAGTCAAAGTGTCTAGTCCAACTAACCTGATGTAGATGCTATCGTTCTGGGTTTTTCAGCTCACAACTATCTTTTTCGACCCAATCTATTCAATCGTGACCCACTAACACTGGTGTCGTTCTTGGATACGCTTGCAATTACATCTTCTCGAATATTGAAGGAGTGGCATGTCATCTTTTGGGAGGGACTAACATCATTGACATTGACGGCCCTTGCGTTATGTGCCATGCTAGAATCCCTTATTAGGCTTGGCAGTTGCTTGATAAAGATTGACCATATTAGTCTTGGTGACATCCAAAGCCACATCCAAACTAATGGGAGCCCACCAACGATGATGGGGCAAGCCCAACCATCAGACTGGAGCAGACAAGTGGGACGAGTGAACGTGGTGTGGGAACAAATCCCTACTCGGGTTATTTCAAAGTGGGTCATCAAATCAGGTCAAGGGAATCAAGTTTAGGGACAAATCCCTATCCAAATATCTCGCCCAGTTTCCTACCCTTTCGTGTCACCAAGACTAATATGGTCAATGTTCATCAAGCAACTGTCAAGACTAATAAGTGTTGTACTTTAGCTGGTACATCCAAGATGGGGTGCGATTGGATCTCACCGTATCGACTTGATATGTTACATTGAAAAGACACTAATGGAGAGGCATGAAGGCAGATGTATAAAAGCCTTCTGAACACAACCGTTAGAGCGGTTGGCAAAATATAAGCACCAAATTTCTCTCCATTTCCATCAAGGAAGAAGAAGGCATTCCATTTCAGTTTTACAAGAACAATCGGCATTTACTGTGGCATCCCAAATTTAATGACAAGCCATAAGGTGCGTTGAAGTTCCTAATTAGGTGATAGAATTTCTTTTGGCTTATGCCTTAGCCAATTTGTCTTTTAATTTGATGATTTTTTTATTTAAATTTATAGATTAATAATTGGCCATGAGATTTATAAATTTAAATCTTAATAAACAAAGTGTCCCAAGACTTTGGCCAAGATGAAATTTGAATTTAGAAATATTTATAGAAGGAATTTCAAAAAAAAAAAAAAAGAGAAAAAGAGGGTTAAAATTGGAATGGGCCTTAGACCCATTTGGCCTAAGCCTAGTGGGCCGAATGGCCAGCCCAAATGGAAGCCCACAGGAGGGAATTCGACCAGCCCAAGAGGAGTGGCTGGATGGCCCAACTCCAAAGCCCAACAAGCCCAAATCCAATTCAAAAATAAAAATGACAAGTGGCAAGGGGCAAGAGCATGCATTGGTGGGTTTGTAGGCAATCTCATGATTGCAAATGATGGGATTAAGGGGATATAAAAGGGATGAGGAGAGAGAGATGGCCGGTTCTTTGCTCATTCGGCCGAGAGAGGTGTGCGAGAGAGAGAGAGTTCGAGAAAAAGGGAGCGACCGAGAGGAGGAGGAAGGAAGGAGTCGCTGTCGCCGCCGTGTCCGTCCGCCGTACGCCGTCGATTGTCCACCCTAGAGGCAAGTGGAGTCCGTAACTTCTCTTGCATGTTTGTTTTGGTGGTTGCATGTTCGATTTTAGGTGTGATTTGTGCGAAAAACCGAGGTAAGGAATGGTTGTTTTTAAGCCGTGTGACTGTTCTCGTTCGGGTTGTGGAAGTCAGTAGCTTGTTCGAGTTTGCATGTGTGTTTGGAGTCCGATTTTGGCTTCGGTGTCTTCATGAAAGTTGAATCTAACGTCTTGTACTATGACATACTAAAAATTCGTAGAAAACGATGGAGATTTGAGGGGTCAAAAGTTCTATTGTACGGAAACTTTAGATCTGCGAAATTTTCACTGACCTCTTGTTGATTTCTTGATTGCATGTTGATTTCTGTTGGCGATCTCACTTTGTTGTCTTCTTGAAAGTTTTAGGTAACATCTTAAAATAAAACATACTCAAATTTGAAGAGAAATGAACAAGTGTAGCCTAGTAAATCGGCTAGATCTTGGAGATGATTGATTCTGGTGAGGTGTACCGAGACACCCGAGACTTCAAGGACTTAAATGGTGACCCTACTTTGGTTATTTGACCTAGATCTCTTCATAAAACTTGTAAAGGACACCTTGATACATAACATACTCAAATTTCAAAGGAAACGAAAGAGGATAGATGGGTGAAATCTAAAAATTTCGGAGATGTGTGTTCTGGAAGACGCGTCGTGGTTCCAGAAGCTTCGTAGGGTTGTAGAAATTAATCTAAAAATAATTTGGCTTAGAGTTCTGCATGAAAAGTGTACAAAAATGTCTTGGCTATCACCCTGTAAAATTTCGTAATTTTTGGAGACATAATGGATATTTTAATTGAATTTATTCGGAAACTGTGCATTGGATTTAAATCCGAGAATTTTAGGATGTTTTTGGAAGAAATTGTGAGATTAAGTAAAAATTTCAATTTGGCCATGAATTTTCCAAGTGATTATCATCTTATGGGTTGATTTAGTAATTTCTTGAATTTCGATAATTTTGGAAATTATTGATATTAAATAAATAAAAAAATAATAAAATAAAATAAAATAGATTTTTATTTCACCATGGATTCAACTTCATTTGTGTGGCATTTGTGTGATGAGGTCTTTGTACATGTATTAAGTTGAAATGCATATGTGATAAAGCTTTGGCATGTGTGTGACATATGAATTGAAATGCAAGTGTGATTTGTTTGATGCCATGCCAATTGCCATGTTAAATTGAGATAAAAGGATAAATGTGGATGAGGAAGAGGTTGTGGTGGAGGATGATGTCTGGTGGCCGAGTGGCATAATTCTAGAGATTCCCTGGGAGATTCAGGATGCCCGGAATGTGGGGGGCCGGAAGCCCTGTCGGAGGTTTCTGCCCGAAGGGAATGCCTCGTGATGCTAGTTGAGATGCGAGATGCCCGGAATGTGGGGGGCCGGAAACCCGGTGGCCATGGGATGGCTTAGTTTGCCGGGAACCCTGTCGGAGGTTTCTGCTCGAAGGGTTGATGATGAGATTGATGATTTGAGAAATGGGTGATGTGGTGATCAAAATTGAAAGATAAAGATGATAATTAACTCATGACATGATAATGCATGATGATGATGACATGTGATGTGATATGATGATCACCTATGATAATATATGCATGATGATGCTTGATGATGATGACATGTGATGTGATATGATGATCACCTATGATAATATATGCATGATGATGCATGAGGACGATGGCATGTGATGTGATATGATGATCACCTATGATAATATATGCATGATGATGCATGAGGACGATGACATGTGATGTGATATGATGATCACCTATGATAATATATGCATGATGATGCATGATGATGATGTGTGATGTGACATGATGATCATCCATGGTATGATATGCATGATGAAATGCATGATGATGATAATGATATATGATATGCCATGATGATGATGATGATATATATGATGTAATGATGCATGATACGCATGATTACAAGGTAAGTGATGCTTGCAACGTGTGATGATATGCATGATGCATTGGGATGTTATTGGATTTCCCTATCTGCTGAGTGGTTGTACTCACACCTTTTGGGGATAACATTTCAGATTAGCAAGTATGCCACTACCTGCCATCACACGTGGTACGTTTTATGGTCTACCGTCTGATGTAGAGGTCGAGTGTGCGGAGATAGACTGTCCCTCTATTCCCGGACTGACTTTTATCCGAGTACGTTGTCTAGTGATGTATGACGTGGGCCTGGCTGGGGGTCCTGTCATTTAGGAGTTCATTTCTGTGCACGTTCGTCGAGATGGAGCTATGGGAGGGATGTTGCCGGTGCCACCGCCCGATGCACCGGGTTGGGTGTGAGACTGCAACGCGCGATGAGTAGGAGCTGAATCTTTTGATGTAGATAATCAACACTTTTGATGGGGGGTTGTGCGCTTGATGTAGAGGGTTGATAGTTTCTTTTTGAGATTTTAGGCAGGACATGGCAGAGTCCTCACTTTTCTTGTTTTGTATCGACCCGAGAAAGGAGGAGTCCCATCTTAAAAGAATATGTAAATAAAGTGTCGATGTTCGTTTATAAAATCCTGATGTTTAGCTGGTGTGTATTGGTATCATGGTTAGTAAGGGGAGTGATGGAGATGTTTAATTTGCTTCCGCTATGAGTCGCGTTGGGACCGATCGTTTAAAAAAAAAAAAGCCTACGATTAACGACACTTGTTTTAAGTTCAAGATAGGCAAATAGGAGAATAAAGTGTAACATCGGCGTTGGTGACGACCTGCGAAGGGTTCAGGGTGTCACATTTACGTTGTGCAAATCGGGTGTTTTCCTTGTGATTGCATCCAGACTAACGTGAGGTAGTGTTGTTCGTGATTTATTTGCAATTCAACGCTCGTTCCGGGGCTATTTGCTATTTGCGCATCAGAATCAGGTAAATCGTCTTCTGCCGATTTGAATTCCTACAATGATATCAGAGCCCGGTCGTGATTTCTGCCTTGTTTTTCATTGAGTTTTCTCATTTATCATTTGATATTGAGATCAAGAGATTGTATTCTACACTGTTTTTTATTTTTATTTGTCGGAATTACAATCTGAAAACTTGAATTCGAACCACAGCGAACAATGGGTTCGGGGTCATGTGCATTTGTGAGGTTTCGGCCGGTTTTCGAGTTATTTTTCAGCCAAAATCAAATTTTGAATATACAGGATGAAAGAGCTTGTTCAAGATGAGTCCGTCGATGGGTCGACCGTCGCTGGAGGATGCCGAATGTGCCTACACGCGTGGGATCCACGCACCCAATGCGCTGGGGATGCCACCGAACCGGCGTGTGACGCCATGCGTTCGCGTCGGTGAACCGAAGCGACGCGTGCTGACGTCACTGATCATGTCATCCATGACATCATCAACTGGTCGGTAACCGCTAGGATGAGGTCTTTGTACATGCATTAAGTTGAAATACTTATGTGATTAAGCTATGACATGTGCATGACATGTGAATTGAAATGCAAGTGTAATATGTTTGATGCCATGCCAAATTTCCATGTTAAATTGAGATAAAAGATAAATGTGGATGAGAATGAGGTTGTGGTGGAGGATGTTGTCTGGTGGCCTGGTGGCGTAATTCTAGAGATTCCCTGGGAGTTTCAGGATGCCCGGAATGTGGGGGGCCGGAAGCCCTATCGAAGGTTTCTGCCCGAAGGGAGTGACTCGCGATGCCAGGATTGGGGTGCGAGATCCCCAGCTAGAAGGGTAAAGGCCGGAAGCCCTGTCGAAGGTTTCTGCCCGAGGGGAATGCCTCGTGATGCTAGTTGAGATGTGAGATGCCCGGAATGTGGGGGGAAGCCCAAAGGCCATGAGATGGCTGGAATGCTGGGATCCCTGTTGGAGGTTTCTGCCCGAAGGGATGATGATGATGGTGAATTTGATGATTTGAGAAAAGATAATGTGGGGATCAATTGATAAGTAAAAGTAGAAATTGATCTATGATGTGATATGCATGGTGATGCATGGCTAATGATGATGATATGATGATGTGATATGCATGGTGATGCATGGCTAATGATGATGATATGATGATGTGATATGCATGGTGATGCATGGCTAATGATGATATGATGTGATATGCATGGTGATGCATGGCTAATGATGATGTGATATGCATGGTGATGCATGGCTAATGATGATTGGATATGCATGGTGATGCATGGTTAATGATGATGTGATGATAATGATATATGAGATGCCATGATGATGATGCATGAATACGCTTGACATTAAAAAGGTAAGCAATGCCTGCATTGTATGATGGTATGCATGGTGCACTGAGTTGTTATTGGATTTCCCTATCTGCTGAGTGGTTGTACTCACCCCTTTTGGGGATAACATTTCAGATTAGCATTATGCCGCTTCCTACCGTTTCGCGTGAGGTATACTATGGTCTGCCGTCTGATGTAGAGGTAGGGTGTACATAGATAGATGGTCTTTCTGTTCCCGGACTGACGTTTATCCGAGTGCGATGTCTAGTGATGTATGATATCGGCCTGGCTGGGGGCCCTGTCATACAAGAGTTCCCGTCTCGTGCACGTCCGTTGAGATGGTGCTACGCGAGGGATGTTGCCGCCGCCACCGCCTGATGCACCGGGTTGGGTGTGAGACTCACGCGCGATGAGTGGGAGCCGAGCTTTTGATGTAGATAATCGACACTTTTGATGGGAGCTTGTGCGCTTGATGTAGAGGGTTGATAGTTTCTTTTTGTGATTTTAGGCAGGACATGGCAGAGTCCTCGCTTTTCTTGTTTTGTATCGACCCGAGAAAGGAGGAGTCCCATCTTAAAAGAATATGTAAATAAAATGTCGATGTTCGTATATAAAATCCTGATGTGTAGCTGGTGTGTATTTGTATCATGGTTAGTAAGGGGAGAGATGGAGATGTGTAATTAGCTTCCGCTATGAGTTGCGCTGGGACCGCTTTAAAAAAAAATGCCTGTGATTAACGGTGCTTGTTTTAAGTATAAGATAAGGCAAATAGGAGAATAAAGTGTAACACCGGCGCTGGTGACGACCTGCGAAGGGTTCGGGGTGTCACAGCCGCCCTTTTTGGTATCAGAGCGAATGGTTATAGGTGGAGTGATAAGGAGCCTCATCTGGAATTGAGGAACATGATGACAATACACACCATAGGATTTAAAACGAAATAATTGAATAACGGGTGATGAGAATTCACTCGTAGATCCCCAATAGTCTGTCTTGAATTTCCAGTAACATGTATATGTTACTTATATGATAGTAGTAACTGCTTTGAGTGGAGGCAGTGAGTCTCAGATTATTCCTGAGGCAATGCTTGGAAATTGCAGGAGAGTTATGGTGCGAGCTGGAAGTGCTCATCCATCAAGGGCTGAAGCCTGCGCCGCAAGGGCTGAACCCCGAATGGAAGATATCCCGCATGCATTAGCCAATATTGGAAATCGATGGAGAGGCGGGCAAAGAACAGCCCGGAGCAGAACGCCGTACTCAAGGACTAGTGGAGCAGTTTTTAAAGCTGAAGCCACTTAAGTTTAATGGAATGGGAAGTCCTGAGGAGGCAAAGCAATGGATTGATGGAATGGAAAGAATTTTCCGGCTGTTGGACTGCACTAATGCTGAGAAAATAGTCTTAGCAGAGTACCAATTGGAGGGAAATGCGAAGTTTTGGTGGAGAGCTTCAAAGGATATAATCTTTCCACGAGGTACTGATGTGAGCTAGGAAGAGTTTGTTAGAGCCTTCAATAGGAAGCATTTCTCTGATTGTGCTAAGGATAGGAGGATTACTGAATTTGTTCAGCTAGAACAAAAGGGGTTGACTGTAGATCAGTATGAGGCTAGATTTTCTGAATTGTCTAGATATGCTCCTAGATTGATTGAGGATCAGGAGGAGAAGGCTAAGAGATTCTTGAAAGGGTTGAGGACTGACATTAGGAAGCAACTGGTGCCTTTGAACATAAGAGATTATAATGAGATTTATGAAAGGGCGCAGTTAGTGGAGCAGGAGCTGTTGAGGGAGAGGTCTGAGTTTAAGAAACCGTTTAATTTTAGTGATGTGAAAAAGGGGAAGAGGCCTTATTCTGGTCAAGGTCAGACTTGGAATGTGAAGAAGAAGGGAAATTTTGGAGGAGCAAGGAGTGGTCTGAACATAGGAAAGCACCCTATCGCCGGACAATGTAAATGTTTTGGTCATGTGGACAAGTGGGACATCTTAGGAGGAATTGCCCGCAAGAGAGGTCGCAAGTGAGTGTTGGCTCAGTGCGACAGGGATATCAGAGTGCTGTTAGGTCAAATCCGCAAGGAAATCCTCAGAGACCACCTGCACAAGGAAGGGTGTATTCGATTACCCAGGAGGAAGCGGAAGCTTCCAAAAATGTTATCTCAGGTACGATTCTTATTAATGGCGAAAAGGCATATGCATTGTTTGACACGGGTGCAACGCATTCGTTTGTGTCTGAAAGATATAGATGTTTCAATAAGATAGAAGTTATGCCTCTTGAAACGCCTCTTTGTGTTTCCACGCCTTTAAAGGATATGGTATTGTCTACATTGGTGTGTGAAAATTGTAAGATCTCAATGGGAGGAAAGGATATGGAAATAGACTTGATTGTAATGGCTATGTATGATTTTGATGTTATTATAGGAATGGACTGGCTTCGTAAGTATCGGGCTAGAATGGATTGTTATAGAAGAGTGGTACAATTTGTTTTACCTGATCAGTCTAGTTGTGAATTTCTAGGAGGTCAAACCCATTTTCCTGTAGCTCTTATTTCGGCAGTAGAAGCTTGTAAGTTACTTGACGAAGGATGTCAAGGTTATCTAGCTATGGTTAGAGATTATGCAAGGGAGGAGCCTAATCTTGAGGAAGTTCGTGTAGTTAACGAATTTCAAGATGTATTTCCTGAGGAATTGCCTGGATTACCGCCAGAGCGGGAGATTGAATTTGAAATTGAATTAATGCCTGGAATAGGACCAATATCAAAAGCTCCATATAGGATGGCTTTAGTTGAATTGAAGGAGTTGAAAGTGCAACTGCAAGAATTGCTTGATAAAGGATTTATTAGACCAAGTGCTTTACCTTGGGGTGCACCGGTCTTGTTTGTGAAAAAGAAGGATGGGTCAATGCGCTTGTGTATTGACTATAGGCAGTTGAATCAAGTGACCATTAAGAATAAATATCCTTTGCCTAGAATTGATGATTTATTTGATCAACTTCAGGGAAGTTCGGTCTTTTCTAAGATTGATTTGAGGTCGGGATATCATCAGTTAAGAATTAAAAAGGAGGACATTCCTAAGACTGCGTTTAGAACTCGTTATGGGCACTATGAGTTCCTTGTTATGCCATTTGGATTGACTAACGCCCCTGCTGCATTTATGGATTTGATGAATAGAATATTTCAGCCTTATTTAGACCAGTTTATGATTGTCTTTATTGATGATATTCTGGTGTATTCGAAAGGGCCTAAAGAGCATGAGCAGCATTTGAGAATAGTTTTGCAAACTCTGAGAGAGCATAAGTTGTATGCTAAGTTCAGTAAGTATGAATTCTGGTTGGATTGGATAGTATTTTTAGGACATGTGGTGTCAGGAAAAGGAATTGCAGTAGACCCGGCAAAAGTTGAAATGGTAGTGAATTGGCCGAGACCTACAACACCTACTGAGATACAAAGTTTCTTAGGATTGGCTGGTTATTATAGGAGATTCATTGAAGGATTTTCAAGGCTAGCAGGACCTTTAACTAAGTTGACCCGAAAGAATGTGAAGTTTGAGTGGAATGGAGAATGTGAAAGGAGTTTTCAGGAGCTCAAAAGGAAATTGACTTCAGCTCTAATTTTGACTATACCTACTGGACCTGATGGATTCACGGTGTATAGTGATGCATCTCACAAAGGATTAGGATGTGTGTTGATGCAGCATGGCAAGGTGGTAGCCTATGCATCCAGACAATTGAAACCTCATGAGCTGAATTACCCGACGCATGATTTAGAGCTAGCAGCTATAGTGTTTGCCTTGAAGATATGGAGACACTATTTGTATGGGGAAAAGTTTGAGATCTATACAGATCATAAGAGTTTGAAGTATCTGTTCTCACAAAAGGAGTTGAACATGAGACAAAGGAGGTGGATGGAGTTGTTGAAGGATTATGACTGTGAGATAAGATATCATCCAGAAAAGCGAATAGAGTAGCGAGATGCTCTTAGTCGAAAGTCGGCCGCAGAAATAGCTAGTTTGAGGATGGCAGAATGGAAATTGTTGGAATCTGTGGAAAATTCCGAATTTAAATTGGAAGTGGATTGTCTTACTGGTATGCTTAGTGCATTAAGGATTGAGCCAGAGATTATCCAGAAAATTAAAATTTTGCAAGAATCTGACCTAAAGATTTTGAAAGTGAAAGATGCTGTATCTTTAGGGAAAATATTAGAATTTCAGATCTCTGATGATGGAATAGTAAGATGTCAAGGACGACTTTGTGTTCCCGACAATGAGGAATTAAGGAAGGAGATTCTGTCGGAGGCACATAAGAGTAATTATAGTATCCACCCAGGTAGTACAAAGATGTACAGAAATTTACGTCAGCAATTTTGGTGGAATGGTATGAAGGCAGATACGGCTAAGTATGTTTCTCAATGTTTGATGTGTCAGCAAGTGAAAGCGGAGCATTGTAAACCCGCAGGACTTTTGAGACCATTAGATATTCCTGAATGGAAATGGGAACATATAACGATGGACTTTGTGCAAGGATTGCCAAGGACATCGAGGAGTCACGATTCAATCTGGGTTATAGTGGATCGTTTGACTAAGTCGGCACATTTCTTAGCGATTCGCATGGATTACCCAATGGATAAGTATGCGGACATGAATGTAAGTCAAGTGGTACGCTTACATGGTGTTCCAGTGACCATTACTTCAGATCGAGATTCGAGGTTCACTTCGAATTTTTGGAAAAGTCTTCAAATTGCGTTAGGATCTAAGCTTCAGTTTAGTACTGCTTTTCATCCCCAGAAGATGGTCAATCAGAAAGAGTAATCCAGATATTAGAGGATATGTTAAGAGCTTGCGCAATTGATTTCAAAGGAAATTGGGATGAAAGATTGCATTTGGTAGAATTCGCCTATAACAATAGTTTTCAGAAAAGTATAGGCATGTCACCTTATGAAGCATTATATGGAAGGAGATGTGGGACTCCTATTTGTTGGAATGAAGTGGGCGAGAGGAAGTTGACAGGACCTGAACTGGTACAAGTTACCACTGAGGCTGTCGATATTATTAGGGAAAGGCTTAGAACAGCTTAGAATATACGAAAGGTTACGTAGATAGACGTAAGAGGCCTTTGGAATTTAGTGTAGGAGATCATGTATTCCTTAAGGTATCTCCAATGAAAGGAATATCTCGATTTGGGAAGAAGGGTAAGTTAAGCCCCAGATTTGTAGGACCTTTTGAGATACTTGAGAAAATAGGAGACGTGGCTTATCATTTAGCGTTACCTCCTAAGTTAGGGAATCTGCACGATGTGTTTCATGTATCGATGTTGAGGAAGTACCAGCCGGATCTTGGTCATATACTCGATCATGAAGCCATCAAAATGGATGAGAAAGTGAGGTATATTGAAGAGCCTATGCAGATATTAGATCGAAAGGAGCAAATTCTTAGGACCAAAAAGATCCCATTGGTTAAGGTGTTATGGCGACATCATGATGTGGAGGAAGCCACATGGAAAAGTGAGGATCATATGAGGGAAAAGTATCCCTATTTATTTCAAGAAGGCGCGAGTAGTGCTTGAATTTCGAGGACGAAATTCTCTAAGGAGGGGAGAATTGTGGCATCCCGGAAATTCAAAGCCGAGCCTTAAGGTGTGTTAAATGTCATTAATTAGGTGATAGAATTTTATGGCTTATGCTTTAGCCAATTTGTCTTTTTATTTGATGAATTTTGCTTGTGTTGTGGAAATTTAAATTTAAATGCTTGGCCATATGATTTAAATTTCAAAAATTAAAAATATCCCAAGACTTTGGCCAAGATGAAATTTGAATTTAGAAATATAAAAAGGAATTCAAAAAAAAAAGGAAAAAGGGGATTAATTTTCGAAATGGGCCTTGGGCCCATTAGCCTAAAGCTTGGTGGGCCAAGCTAGTCGGCCATTAGGGCCCAATAGGTGGCTGTTGTCCAGCCCAAAGGGAGTGGCCAGATGGGCCTAAGCCCAAGCCCAATTAATTCAAAAGCAAAAATTACAAGTGGCCAAAGGAAGAGCATGCATTGATTGGTCATTAGGTGGATCAATCATTGCAAATGATGGGATTAAGGGATATAAAAAGAGAGAGAGAAGAGGAGTGGCCGGTTCCTCTAGCTCCATTCGGTCGAGAGAAGTGAGAGGGAGAGAGAGATTTCGAGAGAAAGAGAGAGGAGGGACCGAGAGAGAGGAGGTGGAGCCGAGAGTTGCCGCCGCCCGTCCGCCGTACATCCGCCTAGTCCGACCGCCGTACGCTGCCGTTCATCGCTGTTTGTTCATCTTAGAGGCAAGTGGGGTCCTTAACTTCTCTTGCATGTCTGTTTTGTTGGTTGCATGTTCGGTTTTAGGTGTGATTTGGGCGAAAAACCGAGGTAAGGGTCGGATGTGTTCAAGCTATGTGACTGTTTTCGTTCGGTTTGTGGTAGTCAGTATCTTAGTCGAGCTTGCATGTGTATTTGGAGTGCGATTTTCGCTTCCGTGTCTTCATGAAAGTTGAAGCTAACATCTTGTAGTATGACATACTCAAATTTCATGGAAAAATATGGTCATATGTGGGGTCAAAAGCTCTGTTATACGGAGACCTCAGATCTGCGAAATCTTCACTGACTTTTTGTTGATTTCTTGGTTGCATGTTAATTTCTGTTGGAGATCTCACTTTGTTGTCTTCTTGAAAGTTGTAGGAAACACCTTAAGCTACAACATACTCGGATTTGAAGCAAAAATAACAAGTATAACTTGGTGAATCGGTTAGATCTTGGAGATGGTTGATTCTGGTGAGGTGTACCGAGACACCCGAGACTTCATGGGTTAAAATGGTGACCATAATCTGGGTATTTGACCTAGATCCCTTCATGAAACTTGTAAAGGAAACATTTTTACATAACATACTTAAATTTCAGAAGGAACGAAAGAGATTTGATGGGTGAAATCTAAGAAATACGAAGAAGTGTGTTCTGGACGAAACGGTAGTGGCTCCAGAAGTTTCGTAGGGATATGGAAATTAATCTAAAAATAATTTGGCTTAAAGTTATCAATGAAAAAAGGTACGAAAATGTGTTTTCTATCACCCTGCAAAGTTTCGTAATTTTTGAACGCCATATGAGTATTTTAATTAAATTTATTCGGAAACTGTGCAAGTCCGGCCATTATCCGAATATAAGGTGCTATTATGTAAAAATTATGAAATTATAAGAAATTCAATTTGGCCATGAATTTTATATGAAATTGCGATCCTATTAGTGATTGTTGAATATTATGATTTTGGGAAAATCATAAATATTAAATATTTATTTATGAAAATAAATAAATAAAATAAAATAATAAAATAATAATAAAATAATGAAATAATAAAATAAAATAGATTTTTTTATTTGGCCATGGATTCAATTCCATTTGTGTGGCACTTGTGTGATGAGGTCTTTGTACATGCATTAAGTTGAAATACTTATGTGATTAAGCTATGACATGTGCATGACATGTGAATTGAAATGCAAGTGTAATATGTTTGATGCCATGCCAAATTTCCATGTTAAATTGAGATAAAAGATAAATGTGGATGAGAATGAGGTTGTGGTGGAGGATGTTGTCTGGTGGCCTGGTGGCGTAATTCCGAGATTCCCCGGGAGTTTCGGGATGCCCGAATGTGGGGGCCTAAGCCTGTCGGAGGTTTTTGCCCGAAGGGAGTGACTCACGATGCCGGATTGGGGTGCGAGATCCCCGGCTAGAAGGGTAAAGGCCAGAAGCCTTGTCGGAGGTTTCTGCCCGAAGGGAATGCCTCGTGATGCTAGTTGAGATGCGAGATGCCCGGAATGTAGGGGGCCGGAAGCCCGGTGGCCATGAGATGGCCGGAATGCTTTGGGATCCCCGTTGGAGGTTTCTCGCCCGAAGGGATGATGATGGTGGTGAATTTGATGATTTGAGAAAAGATAATGTGATCAATTGATAAGTAAAAGTGGAAATTGATCTATGATGTGATATGCATAGTGATGCATGGCTAATCATGATGATATGATGATGTGATATGCATGGTGATGCATGGCTAATGATGATGATATGATGATGTGATATGCATGGTGATGCTTGGCTAATGATGATATGATGTGATATGCATGGTGATGCATGGCTAATGATGATGTGATATGCACGGTGATGCATGGCTAATGATGATGTGATATGCATGGTGATGCATGGTTAATGATGATATATATGATTGATGATCCATGAATACGCTTGACATCAAAAAGGTAAGCAATGCCTGCATTGTATGATGGTATGCATGGTGCACTGAGTTGTTATTGGATTTCCCTATCTGCTGAGTGGTTATACTCACCCCTTTTGGGGATAACATTTCAGATTAGCACTATGCCACTACCTACTGTTTCGCGTGGGGTATTTTACGGTCTACCGTCGATGTTGAGGTGGAGTGTACGGAGATAGATTGTCCCTCGTGCCCGGACCGACGTTTATCCGAGTGCGATGCTTAGTTATGTATGATATCGGCCTGGCTGGGGGCCCTGTCATACAAGAGTTCCTGTCTGTGCACGTCCGTCGAGATGGTGCTATGCGAGGGATGTTGCCGCCGCCACCGCCTGATGCACCGGGTTGGGTGTGAGACTCACGCGCGATGAGTAGGAGACGAGCTTTTGATGTAGATAATTGACACTTTTGATGGGAGCTTGTGCGCTTGATGTAGAGGGTTGATAGTTTCTTTTTGAGATTTTAGGCAGGACATGGCAGAGTCCTCGCTTTTCTTGTTTTGTGTTGACCCGAGAAAGGAGGAGTCCCATCTTAAAAGAATATGTAAATAAAGTGTCGATGTTCGTATATAAAATCCTGATGTGTAGCTGGTGTGTATTTGTATCATGGTTAGTAAGGGGAGAGATGGAGATGTGTAATTAGCTTCTGCTATGAGTTGCGCTGGGACCGCTTTAAAAAAAAAAAAAAAAAAAAACCGTGATTAACGTTGCTTGTTTTAAGTATAAGATAAGGCAAATTGGAGAATAAAGTGTAACACTGCGCCGGTGACGACTGCGAAGGGTTCGGGTGTCGATGATTGTTGTTTATACGTTGGTTATTATCATGCTATGTTTTTTGTGTTAAGGAAAAATATAGAAATTACATAAGGCTATGTAATTTTTTTTCCTAGTGGGAGTTCATAGGTTGGTAGAATTGAAAGAGTTGTCACATAAAACTTAAAATTTGCGCAAAATTAAAGTAATTAATGATAGTAGAACAACTGTACATAGAAGTTGATTCGGAACATAGTGAACTTTTGCTTTTGTGTCTTTTGTAGAACTATTATTAATTTAGTTTGTCTTTGCTATAAATTAAATATGTGTGTTACTCTATAAAGTGTGCTAGTATTGATTCTGCATTTATTATGTCAATGTGTTATAGCAATTGATTATGGCTTCAGCATCCAAGACTATTGTGGCTAATCTCAATAAAGGTAAGAAACTAAACGGTGATAATTATGATATTTGGCACCGAAAGGTTCAGTACATCCTTAAGGAGCAAGAGGTTTTGGAAATCCTTAACCATACCATGGATGAACTCCGAGCATGGAACTTCAGCTCAACACAGGAGAGATCTGGAAGCTTATCAAGCTTGTAAAAAGAAAAATAGCATTGCTCGCATCACGTTGCTGATCTGTATGCAAGATGATCTCATGTTTGAGTTTGAGAGTTATGATAAAGCTTAAGCTATGCGGGTTGCCTTGAAAGATAAGTTTGGGGGTACATCTGCCACTAAACTGAAGAGACTCGCCATCAAGTTTGACACATTTCGAAAGCACCCAAATGTAACGATGAGGCAGCATCTTCGGGAGATGTCAAACATGATCTGTGAGCTAAAGTCGATAAGTCACTCCCTTACTAATGAATAGCAAGTTCAGGCTGTTATAAGGTCTCTTCCTAACAATTGGGAGCATATGAAGATCAACATGATGCATAATGAGAATATCGTCACTTTTAATGATATTGCGCCTCATTTGGAATTAGAGGATGAGCGCCTAAAGGCTGCGAGATCCTCTACCCATGCTTATGTTGCTGAATCGAGTTCGTGCAAGGCTTCGGGTTTCAAGCGCAAAAGGAATCTTCAGTTCAACAACAAAGGGAAGAGGACTGATTAGGCATCCAAGAGGGCTAAGACCTTCCAATGCAAGAAGTGTGGTGGGAAGAAGGACAATGCCAAGATGGAGTGTCACAATTGTGGTAAGATGGGTCACTTTGCTCGTGAATGCACTGAGCCGAAAAATGTACCCTATTATTCCATTACTTTAAGTAATGTTTTTGTTTCTAGTACTGCAATGCTTACTAAATCTCATCCACTGTGGATTGTAGACTCAGGAGCAACAGACCATGTAGCTAGAGACCAAGAAGCATTTGTGGAGTATCATCGAATATTGCCTAGAAGAAGATGGATATATGTTGGGAATAACTCAATAGTTGAAGTGAAGGGAATCGACACATGTAAATTAATCTTACGTGGTGGTTGAAACCTATTCCTGCATGATGTCCTTTATACTCCAGATATTTGACGAAACTTGGTCTCTGTAGTTGTTCTTCTTAGCTTAGGTTATGTATTGAATTTTCATGGTGATTGTGTTGACATTTTGTATGGAACAATTTATTATGGTTCATGTCATGTATTGAATGGTTTTATAGTGTTAGACATTGAGTACGATCAATATAATGTTAATGTCGATGGTTGTTTTTCTTTAATTGCATATTCTAATAACGTTGAAATTGATGCAAGTACTTGGCATGCTAGATTAGGTCACATTGGATTGCAAAGAATGCAAAGATTAGCTAGAGAATGTCTTTTTGGGTCACTCACTAATGTTAGTCTATCCGTATGTGAACATTGTCTAGCGGGAAAAGTAACTAGAAAACCATTCGGTAGAGGGGTTAGAGCTGAATTTCCATTGCATCTCAAACATTCTGATATTTGTTGTCCTTTGAATGTGAGGGCGAGGCATGGAGCCTCATATTTCATCACTTTCATAGATGACTTCACACATTTCAGTTATGTCTTTCTAATCTCCTATAAGTCAGAAGTATTAGACTGCTTTAGACGATATATAGCGATGGTAGATAATCAGTTGAACAAAACAATAAAGACATTGAGAGCCGATCATGGACGTGAATATCTATTGGAACAATTCAAAACTCTTTGTGATGAAAAGGGAATTGTACGACAATTGACTATTCTTGGTACTCCACAACAAAATGGGGTAGCTGAGAGAAGGAATAGAACCCTATTGGAAATGGTTAGGTCTATGATGGTGCAAACAAATTTACCCATCTCCTATTGAGGAGATGCGTTATTGGCTGCTGCCTATATACTTAACCGCGTGCCCTCAAAATTGGTCACTTCCACCGCTTATGAATTATGGATTAGTAGGAAACCAGACTTCAGTAGTCTACGTTCATGGGGATGTGTAGCTTATGTTAATGATTCTTCCCATAAACATGGCAAATTAGGTCATAGAGGGAAGAAATGCATCTTCGTAAGATATTCCGAACACTCCAAAGGGTACGTGTTCATACGTGAACAAGCTGATGGAAGTGTGACCGAAATGAAGTCACGAGATGTCACATTCTTGGAGAACGATTTTCCTAGTAGAGGTGAGATTGATAAAGACTTCCAATTATATGAGATGGAAGATCCTAATAATACACCCACTGATGTTGTAGAAGAAAATGAAGATTTACCTCAACACACAAGACCTAGTGGGAGTGTTGCATCTCCTGATGAATTGAATTCAAGAGAAATTCAATTCCGTAAAAGTAATCATAAAAGTATTTCCCGTCATTGTTTTGAGATTGAATGGAAGCATTTATGATTGCTCAAAAGGACGATGCCAAGCTTAATACTGTTCAAGAGGCTATCTTATCCTCTGATAAGGAAGAATGGAGAAAAGCTTTGGAATATGAGATGGAGCCAATGAGGGCAAATCATGTCTTGGACTTAGTTGATTTACCATCCAATCGTAAGGCCATTGGAAACAAATGGATCTTTAAGATTAAGCAAAGGGCGGATAGATCCATTGAAAAGTATAAGACTCGCCTTGTGGCAAAAGGTTATACTCAACAAAAAGGTATAGAATATGAGGAAATTTTTTCATCAGTTATAAGATTTGCCTCAATACGCCTTATTCTAGCCATCGTTGCACATTTGGACGTTAAATTATATCAAATGGATGTAAAGATGGCATTTCTTAATGGAGAATTAGATGAGGAAATTTATATGAAACAACTAATAAGTTTCATAGCTAAAGGTCAAGAGTATAAAGTTTGCAAGCTTTATCGCTCAATATATGGCTTTAAACAATCATCTAGATAGTGGTATCTTCATTTTCATCGAGCAATAATAACTTTTGATTTCACGATGATCGAAGAAGATCACTGTGTATATGTCAAGCGGTCTAAAGATAAATTTGTGATTTTATTACTTTATGTGGACGATATTTTGTTGGCTGAAAATGACAAGGTTTTGGTTATCACCATAAAAGAATGGTTGTCCTCTAATTTTGAGATGAAAGACATGGGAGAAGTTGCTTATATATCGGAGTTAAGATCGAAAGAGATCGATCGAGGAAACTCCTTACTTTGTCATAAGAGTCTTATATTATGAAGATTCTTGAGCGTTTCAATATGTAGTATTGTAATCCCATTGATACCCCTATCATGCAAGGTGAAGGCCTAAGTACTAAAATGTGTCATAAGACTCCAGAAGAAATTCAAGTGATGGAAATTGTTCCTTATGCTAATGCGATCGGAAGTTTGATATATGCTATGATGTGTATGTGACCCGACATATGCTATGTCGTGGGATTGGTAAGCCGATATCAATCAAATCCCGGTCAAGTACATTGGAAAGTAGTGAAGAGGATCCTAAGATACTTGAAGGGCACCATGGACTATCGACTTTGTTACCAAGGAAGTGATTTACACCTATTAGGCTATTTAGATGCTGATTGGGGTGGAGACCTAGATGAGTGTAAATTGACTTCTAGATATGCGTTCTTACTCAATGGAGGTGCGATTTCTTGGAATAGCAAGAAACATACATGCACGGCCTTGTCTACGATGGAAGCAGAATTTATTACATGTTCTGCCGCAGTGCAAGAAGTAGTATGGCTAAAATGTTTCTTAGAAAATTTAGCCATTCTCACTGAGGTTCCAAGACCAGTGACAGTTTATTACAATAGTCAAGCAGTCATTGCCTATGTGAAAGATCAAAAGTATCATGGAAGGATGGAGCACATTGACATAAAGAATAATTTCATCAGAGATATTATAGACAAGAAAGAAATGATTCTGCAATACATTTCAACTAATAGAATGGTTGTTGATCCATTTACGAAGGCTATTCCTAGAGACATATTCTTGACCCATAAAATATGTCGCATTGATTGAAGTCAAGATGAGGTTGTGATTTGTTTATAATAAGACCAAACATAATAGTTCCACAATTATGTATGGCTGAAAGATGCCGAATGCAAGTACTTAATTGGGCACTATAGAAAGCGAGCTAATATAGCACTCGGGCTAAACATGAGTACATGAGAAGCACGTGACTATGTTTAGGTTAAGATCCGTATAGTGGATATATTGGATAAATGACATACGCTCTTATAAAAATAGTAATCCACTATAGCATGTAATTTATACTATATGTGCATTGTACGACCGATAAGGAAATGTGAGTAAAATTATCCCTATTTACTCATCGTGTGAGCCTTTGAGATAATTTATAATTTACCTCATTATGTGCCCTATGTTACTTCTGACTATGTTCTCGAAGTGAAAGATCAATGTTGCTACTTTAGCATGTTACGGGCGGTCATGAATAGATATGGCCTATGGGACATGTCTAGGAAAGCGGTTATTTTGAAATTGAGAGAGACATGAGTGCGAAGGAAGACTATTGTTGTTTTATATCTATCACATGTATTTACTGGTCAACCAATTATATCGCCCGTTGTGGTTGCGGATATAATTGTAAATACATTGTGTTTTGAGAATAGTCAAGTACAATCTTTAAGGGATAGGTATACTTGGATTAATGTAACAAAATATGTCTAGGGCACTGTCAGACGTCCATTGCTTATTTCTTTTCGGGATTGTAGCTATTATGTCATTCATAATAGGTGCATAATTTGAGCTCCCAAGTGCAGGTGCACTCACTGGTCGCACGGCTTATTTGCCAGTATGAATTACTTTGTAAAGTTAATAAAGGTTGAATGCATTATATTCCCGATAGAGCGATATCAAGCCCATCATGTTCGAGTGGGAGATGTTGTACTTTAGCTGGTACATCCATGATGGGGTGCGATTGGATCGCACCGTATCGACGTGATACGTTACATTGGCAAGACACTAATGGAGGGGTACGGAGAGAGACGTATAAAAGCCTCCCGAACACAATCGTTGGAGCAGTTGACAAAATATACGCACCAAATTTCTCTCCATTTCCATCAAGGAAGAAGAAGACATTTCCTTTTAGTTTTGCAAGAACAATCGGCATTTACAACATGGAAATCAGGTGTTTTCCTTGTGATTCATCCAGACTAACGTGAGGTAGTGTTGTTCGTGATTTATTCGCAATTCAACGTTCGTTCAAGGGCTATTTGCTGTTTGCGCATTGGAATCAAGTAAGTTGTCTTCTGCCGACTTGAATTCCTATAATAAGGGATACTCAAATCCCACAAATACTGATAAAAAATAATTGTCTTCAATCGTGTCGGTTAAGCAGCAAAATGGCAACATGGAAGCATAGAGTCTTAAGAAGATCAAATAGAACAATCCAAAGGACCTTCTCATTAATATTTGTGACTCCAGCCTTCTCCAATATTTGTGGCATGTATATGAGCCAGCGCGGTGAATCTAGCATGGCACATAACACAAATGGCTAGCAACTTCAACGGCGTTACTCCCTCACAAAATACGACACGCAACTCGTTCAATCTTCGAGAAAATGTAACTCTAAGCGTGTCCAATAACTACACTAGTTTTTTATCAGTTTTAATTTTTTAATTTTTTAGTATTAACAAAAAGAAAATCGCATCAAGTCAGAGTGTCTAGTCCAGCTAAGCTGACGTAGACCCTATCGGTCCGGGTTTTTAAGCTCACAACTATTTTTTTCAGCCCAATCTATTCAATTGTGACCCATTAACACTAGTGTCGTTCTTGGATATGCTCGCAATTACATCTTCTCGAAGATTGAACAGGTGGTGTGTCTTGTTTTGGGATGGAGTAACGTCGTTGACGTTGTTGGCCATTGTGTTATGTGCCATGCTATAATCACCACGCTTGCTCATATACACGCCGCAAAGATGGGAGAAGGCAGGAGTCATAAATATTAATGAGAAGGTCCTTTTGATTGTGGGATGGTAATATCCCTTATTAGGCTTGGCAGTTACCTGATGAAGGTTGACCATGTTAGTCTTGGCGATATCCAAAGCCACATGCAAACTAATGGGAGCCAACCAACCATAATTGGGGCAAGCCCAACCATCAGATTGGAGCAAGCAAGCGGGTTAGGTGAACCGGGTATGGGAACAAATCCCTACTCGGGTTATTTCAATGCGGGTCATCAAATTGGCTCAAGCGAATTGAGTTTAGGGACAAATCGCTACCCAAATTTCTCGCTCGATTTCCTGCCCTTTCTAGTTGCCAAGACTAATATGGTCAATGTTCATCATCCAACTGGCAAGACTAATAAGGGATACTACCATCCCACAAATGCTGATCAAATGCAATTGTCGTTGACCGTGCCGGTCAAGCAGCAAAGCGGCAACAAGGACACATATCGTCTTAAGAAAATCAATTAGAAAAATCCAAAGGACATTTTCATTACTATTTGTGACTCCAGCCTTCTCCAATATTTGCAGCATGTATATGAGCCAGCGCGGTGATTCTAGCATATCACATAACACAAATGGCTAGCAACGTCAACAGCGTTAGTACCTGTCAAAACATGATATGCCACCAGTTCAATCTTCGAGAAAATGTAATTGCAAGTGTATCCAATAACTATACCTGTTTTTATTATCAGTTTTTTTTTTCAATTTTTTTTCAGTATTAACAAAAAGAATGTCCTATCAAGTCAGAGTGTCAACTTCAGCTAAGCTAACGCAGACCCTATCGGTCTAAGTTTTTAAGCTCACAACATTTTCTTTAGCCCAATCTATTAAATCTTGACCCATTAACACTTGTGTCATTCTTGGATACGCTTGCAATTACATCATCTCGAAGATTGAACGGGTGGCGTGCCATGTATTGAGAGGGAGTAACATCGTTGATGTTGCTGGCGATTGTCTTATGTGCCATGCTAGAATCACCGTGGTGGTTCATATACACGCTGCAAAGATGGGAGAAGGCTGGAGTCATAAATATTATTAAGAAGGTCCTTTGGATTGTGGGATGGTAGTATCCCTTATTAGGCTTGGCAGTTGCTTGATGAAGATTGGCCATATTAGTCTTGGCGACAGGCAAAGCCACATCCAAACTAATGGGAGTCAACCAACCATGAATGGGTGAAACCCAACCATCAGATTGGAGCAGACAAGAGGACGGGTGAACCGGGCATGGGAACAAATCCCTACTTGTGTTATTTCAATGCGTGTCATCAAATCGGGTCAACCGAATTGAGTTTAGGGACAAATCCCTACCCAAGTTTCTCGCATGATTTCCTGCCATTTCCACTCGCTAAGAGTAATATGGTCCATGTTCATTGGGCAACTGTCAAGACTAAAAAGGGATACTACCATCCCACAAATACTGATCAAAAGTAATTGTCGTTGACCATGTCCGTCAAGCAGCAAAGCGGCAACAAGGACACACAAAGTCTTAAGAAGATCAATTAGAACAATCCAAAGGACCTTCTCATTAATATTTGTGACCCCAGCCTTCTCCAATATTTGCGGCATGTATATGAGGCAGCGTGGTGACTCTAGCATGGCACATAACACAAATGGCTAGCAACGTCAATGGCATAACTCCCTCACAAAACATGACACGCAACCATTCAATTGCCGAGAAGATGTAATTGCAAGCGTATCCAATCACTACACTAGTTTTAATTATCAATTTTTTTAATTCATTTTAAACTAACAAAAAGAAAATTGTATCAAGTCAGAGTGTCCAGTCGAGCTAAGCTGACGCAGACCATATAGTTCTAGGCTTTGAAGCTCACAACTGTTTACTTCAGCCCAATCTATTCAATCATGACCCACTAACACTGGTGTCATTCTTGGATACGCTTACAACATCTTCTCGAAGATTGAACAAGTGGCGTGTCATGTTTTGGGAGGGAGTAACGTCTATGACGTTGCTGGCCATTGTGTTATGTGCCATGCTAGAATCATCGAGCTGGCTCATAAGACAACCTGCAAAGATGGGACAAGGCAAGAGTCATAAATATTAATAAGAAGGTCCTTTGGATTGTGGGATGGTAGTATCCCTTATTAGCCTTGGCAATTACCTGATGAAGGTTGACCATATTAGTCTTGGCGACATCCAAAACTACATCCAAACTAATGGGAGCCCATCAACCATGATTGGGGCAAGCCCAACCATCGGATTGGAGCAAGCAAGCGGGTCGGGTGAACCGGTTATGGGAACAAATCCCTACTCGGGTTATTTCAATGTAGGTCATCAAATCGGGGCAAGCCAATTGAGTTTAGGGACAAATCCCTACCTAAATTTCTCGCACGATTTCCTGCCATTTCAAGTCGCCAAGACTAATATGGTCAATGTTCATCAGGCAACCGCCAAGACTAATAAGAGATACTACCATCCCACAAATGCTTATCAAAGCAATTGTCACCGACCGTGCCGGTCAAGCAGCAAAACGGCAACAAGGACACAAAGATTCCTATGAAGATCAATTAGAACAATTCAAAGGACCTTCTCATTAATATTTGTGACTTCAGCCTTCTCCAATATTTGCAGCATGTATATGAGCCAGTGCGATGATTCTAGCATGGCACATAACACAAATGGCTAGCAACATCAACGGTGTTACTCCCTCCCAAAACATGACATGCCACCCGTTCAATCTTCGAGAAGACGTAATTGCAATCATATCCAATAACTTCACCTCTTTTTATTATAATTTGTTTTTTTTTTTAATTTATAGTATTAACAAAAAGCAAACCGTATCAAGTTAGAGTGTCCAATCCAGCTAAGCCAACGCAGACACTATCGGTTTGGGTTTTTAAGCTCGCAACTGTTTTTTCAGCCCAATCTAATCAATCATGACCCACTAACACTGGTATCGTTCTAGGATACGCTTGCAATTACATCTTCTCAAAGATTGAACGAGTGGTGTGACATGTTTTGGGAGGGAGAAACGTCGTTGACGTTGCTAGAATCACCGTGCTGGCTCATATATAGCCACAAAGATGCGAGAAGGCTGGAGTCATACATTTTAAGGAGAAGGTCCTTTGGATTGTGGGATGGTAGTATCCCTTATTAGGCTTGGTAGTTACCTAATGAAGGTTAACCATATTAGACTTGGCAATTGTCATCGTCCATCTCGGTGAACCAGCAAAGCGGCAACAAGGACACATAGAGTCTTAGGAAGATCAATAAGAACAATCCAAAGGACCTTCTCAATAATATTTGTGACTCTAGCCTTCTCCAATATTTGCGGCGTGTATATGAGCCAGCATGGTGATTCTGGCATGGCACATAACACAAATAGCTAGCAATGTCAATGGCATTACTCCCTTCCAAAACATGACATGCCACCCTTTCAATCTTTGAGAAGATGTAATTGCATGCGTATCCAATAACTGCACCAATTTTTGTTATAAGTTTTTTTTTCTTAATTTTTTAGTATTAACAAAAAGAAAATCGTATCAAGTTAGAGTGTCCAGTCCAGCTAAGCTGATGAAGACCCTATCGATCTGGGTTTTTAAGCTCACAACTATTTTTTTCAACCTATTCAATCGTGACCCACTAACACTGGTGTCTTTCTAGGAAACGCTTGCAATTACATCTTCTCGAACATTGAACGAGTGGCGTGCCATGTTTTGGGAGGGAGTAACGGCGGTGATGTTGCTGGCCATCGTGTTATTTTGCATGCTAAAATCACCGTGCTAGCTCATATACTCGCCGCAAAGATGCGAAAAGGCTGGAGTCATAAATATTAATGAGAAGGACCTTTGGATTGAGGGATGGTAGTATCCTTTATTAGGCTTGGAAGTTAGCTGATGAAGGTTGACCATATTAGTCTTGGCGACAGCCAAAGCCATGTCCAAACTAATGGGAGCCATGTGGCATCCCAAAATTCAAGTCACCCTCTATAGAAATTAAAGCCTATAATTAGGTAATGAAATTACCTATGGTCTATGTGTTAGCCATTAGTTTTCTTAAGGCTATGTGTTATTGTGCTTGTGTTTATGAATTTTGAATTTAGGACTATAGGATAATTTAGGCTGCGCATGATAAAATTTCTGTTTCTTGATTTCTCTGTTTTTCTGTTCCCTGGAACAGGTCTGGAACAAAAATCCGTTTGGTAACGCAATTTGATTTATCTATTTCTGAAACAGATTTCTATTCTAGAAATAGATTTGAAGAAGAAATCCGAAGCTAAAATTTTTAGCTTCTCAGTTTCTGAAATAGAAATTGAGAAATCAATTTCTGGCCAGAAATCAATTTTTGTTTCAGAAATTTTATCATGCGCACCCTTAATAATCTATGCTTGGCTATGCACCTCATAAATTAAATTCCTATATGTAAAATATTACAAGATTTTGGCCATGTGGAATTTAGTAATTTAATGCTTAAAAGAAAGAATAAGAAAGGGGGTAAAATTTATTTTAATTGGGTTGGGCCTTAGGCCCAATAGCTTGAGCCTTTGATGGGCCAAGCTAGTCGGCCCAATTAGGCCCACAAAAGGGGGGCTATCGACCGGCCCAAGAGGAGGCCCAAGAGTGGCCGGCCAAGCCCATTTGCTGGCCCAAATACTCCCAAGCCCATCTTGCATGAGCTTTGCCAAGTGCCAAAAAGAGAGTCTCATGCATTGGCCATTGTGGGTCGCATCTCATCATGACTAATGATGGCTTTATGGGGAAATAAAAGGGGAAAGAGAGAGAGGGTGGCCGGTTAGTGGCATTCGGCCAAGCCAAGAGAGAGAGAGAGAGAACCATGCGAGAGAGAGGGAGAGAGTGTGGTCGAGAGAGGAGAAGCCGAGAGGGAGAGGAAGGAGCTCGCCATCTGACCGCTGTGCTCGCCGCCGTGTGCCGCCGTTCGTGTGGTCTAGAGGCAAGTTGGGGGTCCTTTGCTGCTCTTTCATGTGTGTTTGTTACATGTATGTTTGATATAGTGTCGAATTTGAGTGGTTAGGAGAGGAAAACCGAAGTATGGATGGCTTGTGCTTGAGTGGTGTTGCTGTTTTCGCTTGAACAATTTGAGTCAGAATATTGTGTGAGCTTGCATGCATGTTTAGTTCGATTTTGGCTGTGATCTCTTCATGATAGTTGTAGCTAACATCTTAAGCTACAACATACTAAACTTTGGTGGAAAATGATGGAGATTTAAGGGGTTAAACTCTCATCCTATGGAGACCTCAGATCTGGAACGATTTCACTGACATCTTGATGGATTTGTGGTTGCATGTTGAGTTGTGCTAAGAATCTCTCTTTGATTTCTTCAAGAAAGTTATATGGGACATCTTAACATACAAAATACTCAAATTTGAAGCAAAATGAACAAGTATAGCCTAGTAAATTGACTAGGTCTTGGAGACGGTAATTCTGGAGATGTATTACAGGACACCCGAGACATCATGGACCTAAATGATGACTATACTCTGGTTATTTGACTTATATCTCTTCATGAAACCTGTATATAACATCTTGATGTAGAACATATCCAAATTTCAGAGGAAAATAAAGAGAATAGGTAGGTAAAAACTCGGTATTTCGGAGAAGTATGCACTGGACGATTCTGTGATGGATCTGGAAGCTTCGTGTGAAATCTAGAAATAATCTGACTCAGAAGTCTCATGAAAGATGTACGTAAATGTCTTGGCTATAACTCAGCAAAGTTTCATAATTTTTGGAGGTCGTACGGATATTTTAATCGAATTTCTTCGGAGACTGTGCATTCTGATTTCATCCGAAAGTTATATGCTGTTTTGTGTGAATTATGGATTTGTGTGGAAATTCTATTTGGCCATGTATTTTGCACGAAATTGATTCTCCCATTATCTTGATTATCACTTGCCTTAATTTTTATGATTTTGAGAATGATATGGATATTTAAATTAAATATCTTTGAAAGTGGTACGAGCTGGAATTTAAATAAATGAAAAATGGCATGATTTATGAATTATTTTAATTGGTACAAATTCCATGAATGTTATTCTATCAATAATTGTACCATGTTGCATGTGAGGTCTTGATGTATGCATGACATTGAATTGAGATACATGTGTAAATTCCATGCCAAGTAAGACTTGTTTGATGTCACGTCATATGACATGCTAAATTAAAATCGAAATTGGTAATCATGGATAATGATAAGTGAGGATGTGGTTGTGGTGGAGGATGATGCTCGGATTTGGGGTGCGAAATGCCTGGAATGTGGGGGGCCGGAAGCCCTGTCGGAGGTCTTTGCTCGAAGGGAATGCCTCGCGATGCCAGGATTGGGGTGCGGGATGCCCGGCCAGGGAGTGTAAATGCCGGAAGCCTTGTCGGAGGTTTCTGCCCGAGGGGAATGCCTCGTGATGCTAGTTGGGATGCGAGATGCCCGAAATGGGGGGGGGGGGATGCTTGGTGGCCTGAAATGGCTGAATGCCGGAGGTTTTCTCACATGGGATGCAAGTGTAAAATATGAGATGAAATTGATGATCCGAGGACGGGTGATGTGGTGATTGAATTGAAAGTTAAAATTGGAAATAGATCATGCATGATATGATGATGATGATGATATACGACATGATATGATGATGACATATGATATGGCATGTTGATATGCATGATGATGATGATATATGACATGATATGATGATGAGATATGATATGGCATGCTGATATGCAAGATGATGATGATATATGACATGATATGATGATGATATATGATATGGCATAATGATATGCATATATGTGTGATATGATGATGTCATGATGATGATGACATGTGTGATATGATGATGCCACGATGATGATGACATGTGTTTGGTATGAGTGTCATGTATATGATGATAATAATATGTATATGATAAAATAACGTCATGATAACGATAATATGAGTATGATATGATGATACACATGTATGTGTTATGATTGTGGTGATGATGCATGATGATATACGTATGGCTTCAAGGTAAGTAATGCTCGCAATGCATGTATGACTTATATGATGCATTGAGTGGTTCTGGGATTCCTTTACCTGCTGAGTGGTGATACTCACCCCTTTTGGGGACCAACATTTCAGATTAGCAGTATGCCGCTTCCTGCCGTCGCGCGGGGTCGATTTTACGGTTTACCATCCGATGTCGAGGTAGAGTGTGAGGAGTTCAGCTATCATTTTGTGCCTGGACTGGCATACATCCGTGTGCACTGCTTTGTCATGTACGACATAGGCCTGGCTGGGGACCCACTCGTCTAGGAGTTTGTCTCCGTTCACGTTCGCCGCGATGGGGTGATAAGAAGGATGCTGCCACCGCCACCACCACCGCCTGACACACCGGATTGGGTGTGAGGCCTGAGCGAGACGAGTAGGAGCTGGTTTTTTGGGATAGTAGCTGACACTTATGATGGGAGTTGTGCACATTTGATGTAGAGGGTCGAGGGTTCTTTTTGGGGTTTTAGGCTGGACATGGCTAAGTCATAGCTTTTCCTTTTTGATGTATCGACCCGAAAGAAGTCCCATCTTGAAAGTATATTTAAATAAAGTGTCGTAACTTGTCTATAAAATCATGGTGATTAATGGTGTGTATTTGTATCATGGTTGGTAGGGGGAGAGATGGTGATATTTTGCTTCTGCTAATGAGTCGCGCTGGGACCGCTTTTTAAAAAAAATGCCTATGAATAACGACACTTCTTCTAACTACAAAGAAAAAGGAAATAAGATGTAACATTGGTGCTTGTGGCGACCTTTGAAGGGTTCAGGGTGCTACAGCTGCGCTATTTTGGTATCAGAGTGACATGTTAATAAGGAAAGTGAAAGGTACGCGAACTGTGGCGACCCTAACGAATCGGGGACCGTCGAAGGGTGCCACAAGCCCACCAACCATCAATGGGGCAAGCCCAACTATCGGATTGGAGTAAGCAAGTGGGTCGGGTGAACCGGGTATGGGAACAAATCCCTACTCTAGTTATTTCAATGCAGGTCATCAAATCGGGTCAGCGAATCGAGTTTGGGGACAAATCACTACCCAAATTTCTCACTCGATTTCCTGCCCTTTCCAGTCGCCAAGACTAATGTCATCAATGTTCATCAAGCAACTGTCAAGACTAATAAGGGATACTACCATCACACAAAATCTGTTCAAAAGCAATTGTCGTCAATTGTGCCGGTCAAGCAGCAAAGCGGCAACGAGGACACATAGAGCCTTAATATGATCAACTAGAACAATCAAAAGGACCTTCTCATTACTATTGGTGACCCCAGCCTTCTCCAATATTTGCGGCATGTATATGAGCCAACGCGGTGATTCTACGATGACACATAATAGAAATGGCTAGCAATGTCAACGGCGTTACCCCCTCCCAAAACATGACACGCCACCCATTCTATCTTCGAGAAGATTTAATCGCAAACGTATCCACTAACTACACCAGCTTTTATTATTAGTTTTTTTTTTAAAATTTTTTGGTATTTACAGAAAGAAAATCATATCGAGTCAGAGTGTCCAACCCAGTTAACCTGACGCAGACCCTATCGGTCTAGGTTTTTAATCTTACAAGTGTTTTGTTTTTAGCTGAATCTATTCAATCGTGACCCACTAACACCATTGTCGTTCTAGGATACGCTTGCAATTACATCTTCTTGAAGATTGAAAGGGTGGCGTGCCATGTTTTGGGAGAGAGTAAGGTCGTTGACGTTGCTGGGCATTGTGTTATGTGCCATGCTAGAATCACCGCACTAGCTCATATAGTCGCCACAAAGATGGGAGAAGGCTAGAGTCATAGATATTAATGAGAAGGACCTTTGGATTGTGGGATGGTAGTATCCCTTATTAGGCTTGGTAGTTACCTAATGAAGGTTGACCATATTAGTCTTGGCGACATCCAAAGCCACATCCAAACTATTGGGAGCCCACCAACCATGAATGGGGCAAGCCCAACCATCGGATTGAAGCAGGCAAGCAGGTCGGATGAACCGGGTATGGGAACAAATCCCTACTCGGGTTATTTCAATGCGGGTGATCAAATCGGGTCAGGTGAATTGAGTTTAGGGAGAAATGGCTACTGAAATTTCCCGCTCGATATCCTGCCCTTCCAAGTCGCCAAGACTAATATGGTGAATGTTCATCGGGCAACTACCAAGACTCATAAGGGATACTACCATGCCACAAATGCTGATCAAAAGCAACTGTCGGGGCTATGCCGGTCAAGTAGCAAAGCAGCAACAAGGACACACAGAGTCTTAGGAAGATCAATTAGAACAATCCAAAGGACCTTCTCAATAATATTTGTGACTCCAGCCTTCTCCAATATTTGCATCATGTATATGAGCCAGCACGGTGATTCAAGCATGGCACATAACGCAAATAGCTAGCAACGTCAATGGCGTTACTCTCTCCCAAAACATGACACGCTACCCTTTCAATCTTCGAGTAGATGTAATTGCATGCGTATGCAAAAACTGCACCAGTTTTTATTATAATTTTTTTTTTTGTATTAACAAAAAGAAAATCGTATCAAGTTAGAGTGTCCAGTCCAGCTAAGCTGACGCAGACCCTATCGATCTGGTTTTTTAAGCTAACAACTCTTTTTTTTTCAGCCCAATCTATTCAATCGTGACCCACTAACATCGATGTCGTTATAGGATACGCTTGCAATTACATCTTCTTAAAGATTGAAAGGGTGGCGTGCCATGCTTTGGGAGAGAGTAAGGTGGTTGATGTTTCTGGGCATTGTGTTATGTGCCATGCTAGAATCACCGCACTAGCTCATATACACACTGCAAAGATGTGAGAAGGCTGGAGTCATAAATATTAAAGAGAAGGACCTTTGGATTATGGGATGGTAGTATCCCTTATTAGGCTTGGAAGTTAGTCTTGGCGACAGCCAAAGCCACATCCAAACTAATGGGAGCCCACAAACCATGAATGGGGCAAGCCCAACTATCAGATTGGAGCAAGCAAGTGGGTCAGGTGAACCGGGTATGGGAACAAATCCCTACTTGGGTTAGTTCAATGCAGGTCATCAAATCGGGTTAGAGAATCGAGTTTGTGGACAAATCACTACCCAAATTTCTCGCTCGATTTCCTGCCCTTTCTAGTCGCCAAGACTAATGTCGTCAGTGTTCATCAGGCAACTATCAAGACTAATAAGGGATGGTACCATCCCACAAAATCAGATCAAAAGCAATTATCATCAACCGTGCCGGTCAAGCAGCAAAGCAGCAACAAGGACACATAGAGCCTTAAGAAGATCAATTAGAACAATCCAAAGGACCTTCTCATTACTATTTGTGATCCCAGCCTTCTCCAATATTTGCAGCGTGTATATGAGCTAGCGCGGTGACTCTAGCATGGCACATAACACAAATGGCTAGCAACGTCAATGGCATTACTCCCTCACAAAACATGACACGCAACCGTTCAATCTTTGAGAAGATGTAATTGCAAGCATATCCAATAACTACACTAGTTTTAATTATCAATTTTTTTACTTTTTGTTTATTAACAAAAATAAAATTGTATCAAGTCAGAGTGTCCAATCAACGTAAGCTGACGCAGACCCTATCGTTGCAAATTTTCAAGCTCACAACTGTTTATTTCAGCCCAATCTATTCAATCATGACCCACTAACACTGGTGTCGTTCTTGGATACGCTTGCAATTACATCTTGTCGAAGATTGAACAGATGGCGTGTCATGTTTAGTGAGGGAGTAACGTCTATGACATTGCTGGCCATTGTGTTATGTGCCATGCTAAAATCACAAAGCTGGCTCATATACACTCTGCAAAGATGGGAGAAGGCAGGAGTCATAAATATTGATAAGAAGGTCCTTTGGATTGTGGGATGGTAGTATCCCTTATTAGGCTTGGTAGTTACCTGATCAAGGTTGACAAAATTAGTCTTGGTGACATCCAAAGCTACATCCACACTAATGGGAGCCCACCAACCATGATTGGGGCAAGCCCAACCATCGGATTGGAGCAAGCAAGCGGGTCGAGCGAACCGGGTATCAGAACAAATCCCTACTCAGGTTATTTCAATGCGGGTCATCAAATTAGGGCAAGCCAATTGAGTTTAGGGACAAATCCCTACCTAAATTTCTCGCTCGATTTCCTGCCCTTTCAAGTCGCCGAGACTAATATGGTCAATGTTCATCAGGCAACCGCCAAGACTAACAAGGGATACTAGCATCCCACAAATGCTTTAATTAAATAGGGATTTAATTAGTTTTTAAAAGGGTTAATCTTTGGTTAATTAAACTAGGGTCTTAGGCCCAAGAGGGATGGGCCTAAGATTGGCCAAGCTGGCCAGCCCATAGAGCCCATAAAGGGTTGTTGACCGCACCAAGAGGGGAGGGGAAGAGACCGGTTTTGCATGCCCTCCCCCACTTGTCCTTTGAAGTGTGCCAAGTGTCCTTCATGCATGCCTAATCATAGCTAATCATTGAGGGGAAGAAATTAGTGGATGATGATGCCAGCTTAAGCGAGAAAGAGAGGGAGAGAGAGGGGTTCATCCGAAGGGAGAGAGAGAGAGAGAGATTTACCAAGAGAAAGAGAGAAATCAAGAGAGAAAGGGAGAGTGAGTGTGCGAAGAAGAAGGAAGCCGCTCGTCCGTCGCGTGTCGTCGCCGTGTCCAGTCGCCGTGTGCTAGTGTTCGCTCGGTTTGGAGGCAAGTTGGGGTCCTTAATCTGCTCTTGCATGTTGTATCTAGTATGTGTGCTTGAATGATGATAGAATTCGGATGTTTAGGGTGTTAAAAGTTGAAGTTTTAAGAGGGATGTTTGAGACTAGTAAACTGTTCTTGAGAAAACAGTTCGACCTTGGATGTTCTGTGGGCTTGCATGTGTTGTTCGAGTTGGATTTTGGCCGTGACTTCTAAATGAAAGTTGTTAAGGACATCTTGAAATATAACATACTCAAATTTGGGACAAAACGAACAAGCATATGTGGGTGAAATTCTTATTTTTCGGAGAGACTGAATCTGGAGATTTTGGTAACTACCTTTGATGAATGCATGGTCTGTAAGCCTATCTTTTTTTATATTTAAATTTCACTTTGATTTCTGAATGAAAAATTTAAAGGACATCCTAAGGTTTAACAAATCAAAACTTTAGAGAAAACTAACAAGAATAGATAGGTGAAATCGTAGTTTTTTCGGAAGTAGTCAGATCTGGAGACTTCAGTATTGAAACAGAAGCTTTAACCATCTATATTAAATCACCTAGAACGAATTTGACTTTGATTTCTTCATGAAAAACCTACGTTAGGATCTTGACTACAACATAGTCTGATTTCATGAATTTTAAAGGTTTTCAGGGTATTTAATTGGAAATATTTCAAAAGCCGTGTAATCTGACGCGTTCGGACTTAGTCAGTTTCAATGCATGGGTCATATCATTTTTTATGAAGCTCCTTCAGAAAAGTGTTCCGAACGAAGTATCTTTCATTATGTCTTCCCTGAAACATATTCAAATTTCAAAATTTGTTAAGTTCATTTGCCTATTTAACCAAAAATGTTTCAAAAAATGTGCAAGCTGTATTGATAGAATAGAAATGCTGTGATGCATGATCTATATCAAATTGTATAAGGGCCTTTTGGTGTGGTGTCCTTCATGAAATATCTGTCTTTATGTGTTGAATATCACATGTTCGAATTTCATAATTTTTAAAGGTCATTTGTGTATTTAATGGAAATATTTTCTAAAAATGTGCAAGCCGGATTGAGCGAATTTCAAATGCTGTAATTTATGATTATTCTGTTTTGGATTAGCCCTATTAATTATATTGATTGAGGTGATTGAATCTTGCTAAGCATGTGCAGATATTTGGCATTGCATATAGAATCAAATGCTGAATTTGACTTTGTTGCCATTACATCATGTGCCATGTTGATTATGAGACATAAATTGGTGAATATGAATTATGATGAATGAGGAGACTGTTGGAGGTGGGCCGATAATGCCTTGGGAGTGTCAGGATGCCCGGGATAGGGGGTGCCGGATGCCCGGTTGTTTTTGATACATGCCCAGATGCCCTCGGGAGTTTCAAGATGCTCGGAATGGTTAGGTACCGGAAGCCTGGGAGGTTTGTGCCTGGGGAATGCCTCATGATACTAGTTGGGATGCGAGATTCCAAGAATGTGGGGGTGCTAGATGCCCGGTGGTTTTGTGCCAGTGGTTTTCTCGTGATGCCAGGTTGGGGTGCGAGTGATAAAATGTGGGATGCAATTATTGATCCCGGGAAAGAAAGATGTGGTGATCAAATTGAAAAATAAAAAGTGGTAATTTGATCATGCATGGTATGGTGACATGTCTGCATGGTTGTATGATATGATGTGTATGAATGCATGGTTGTATGTGCACCTATGGCATGATGGTATGTGTACATGAGGCATGGTATATGCGTGGATGCTTGATGATGAGTGCATGGTTATTTGTGCACCTATGGCATAATGGTATGTGTACATGAGGCATGGTATATGTGTGGATGCTTAATGATGAGTGCGTGGTTGTATGCACATATGGTATGATGACATATGCATGGCTGCAAGGTAAGTTATGCTTGGATGCATGGATGAGATGTACTATGCTCTGATGTTGTGATTGTATTGTGTGATGCATTGAGTAGTTTATTGGATCTTTTACTTGCTGAGTGGTTGTACTCTTCCCTTCGGGGACCAACATTTCAGATTAGGAAAATGCCGCTCTCTCCAGCACGCGGGTTACGTTCTATGGCCTCCCATATGATGTGGAGGTAGAGTATTTGAAGATTGATTGCATTACCATCCCTGGTTTGACGTTTGTGCCAGTTCACGTGTTGGTCATGTATGATGTGGCCTGGCTAGGGCCCCGGTCATTCAGGATTTTTTGTCAGTCCACGTTCGACGTGCCACGATGGGTGTGATGGCCGCGTGAGGGCTAGAGAGCTGACGTTTTTTTATAGTAGCTGACACCGATAGATGGACGATGACACGTGATCGTTATAGGGGTCGAGATATCTTTTGGGTTGTGTCCAAGTGTAGTTAAAAGTCTTGGCTTTCTTTTTGGTTGTACTGACCTAAGAAATCCATCGTGAAAATATATAAATAAAAGTTGTTCGGCCTTATCTTTTCTTATGGTGCGTAGTTGGTGTGTATTGCATTATGGTTATTGAAGGGAGAGATAGTGAGACTCAATTATGCTACCGCTAATAAGTTACGCTGGGAACATTTTAAAAAAAAAAAGCCTAAGGAACTCGGTCCTTCTTTAAACCCATTTTTATAAAAGACAAGTAACGGATATCTTTGGAAAGGAAGGGATTGGCAGGCTGTGGTGACCCAAACAGATCAAGGGCCGTCGAGGGGTGCCACACGGGTCGGGTGAACCGGCTATGGGAAGAAATCCCTACTCGGGTTATTTCAATGCGGGTCATCAAATCGGGTCAAGTGAATTGAGTTTAGGGACAAATCGCTACCCAAATTTCTCGCTCGATTTCCTACCATTCCGAGTTGCCAAGACTAATATGGTCAATGTTCATCAAGCAATTGCCAAGACTCATAAGGGATACTACCATCCCACAAATGCTGATCAAAAGCAATTGTCATCGACTGTGCCGGTCAAGTAGCAAAGTAGCAACAAGGACACATAGAGTCTTAGGAAGATCAATTAGAACACTCCAAAGGACCTTCTCATTAACATTTGTCACTCCAGCCTTCTCCAATATTTGCAGCTTGTATATGAGCCAGCATGGTGATTCTAGCATGGCACATAACACAAATAGTTAGCTACGTCAATGGCGTTACACCCTCCTAAAACATGACACGCCACCCATTCAATCTTCGAGAAGATGTAATTGCAAGCATATCCAATAACCGCACCAGTTTTTGTTATAAGTTTTTTTTTTAGAAAAATTTTTAGTATTAAGAAAAAGAAAATCGTATCAAGTCTGAGTGTCCAGTCCAGCTAAGCTGCCGCAGACCCTATTGGTCCAAGTTTTTAAGGTCACAACTGTTTTTTTCAGGCCAACCTGTTCAATTGTGACCCACTAACACTAGTGTCGTTTTAGGATATGCTTGCAATTACATCTTCTCGAAGATTGAACGGGTGGCATGCCATGTTTTGTGAGAGAGTAACGTCGTTGACATTGCTGGCCATTGTGTTTTGTGCCATGCTAGAATCACCATGCTGGCTCATATACACGCCGCAAAGATGGGAGAAGGATGGAGTCATAAATATTAATGAGAAGGTCCTTTGGATTGTGTGATGGTAGTATCCCTTATTAGGCTTGGCAGTTACCTGATGAAGGTTGACCATATTAGTCTTGGCGACATCCAAAGCCACATCCAAACTAATAGGAGCCCACCAATCATGAATGAGCAAGCCCAACCATCAGATAGGAGCAAGCAAGCAGGTCGGGTGAATCAGGAATGGGAACAAATCCCTATTCGGGTTAGTTTAATGCAGGTCATCAAATCGGGTCAAGCGAATCGAGTTTAGGGACAAATCCCTACCTAAATTTCTCGCTCGATTTCTTGCCCTTTCTATTCGCCAAAACTAATAGGTCAACATTCATCAGGCAACTGTCAAGACTAATAAGGGATACTTCCATCCCACAAATGCTGATCAAAAGCAATTGTCGTCGACCGTGCCGGTCAAGCAGCAAAGCGGCAACAAGGACACATAGAGCCTTAAGAAGATCAATAAGAGCAATCCAAAGGACCTTCTCATTACTATTTATGACTCTAGCCTTCTCCAATATTTGCGGCGTGTATATGAGCCAGCGCGGTGATTCTAGCATGGTACATAACACAAATGGCTAGCAACGTCAAATGCGTTACTCCCACCCAAAACATGACATGCCACCCGTTTAATCTTCGAGAAGATTTAATTGCAAGCGTATCCACTAACTACACCAATTTTATTATCAGTTTTTTTTTTTAATTTTTTGGTATTAACGAAAAGAAAATCGTATCGAGTCAAAGTGTCCATTCCAGCTAAGCTAACGCAGACCCTATCGGTTAGGGTTTTTACACTACCATCCCACAATCCAAAGGACCTTTTGATTAATATTTATGACTCCAGCTTTCTCCCATACTTGTGGTATGTATAGGAGCCAACGCGGTGATTCTAGCATGGCACATAACACAATGGCCAGCAACAACAATGACGTTACTCCCTCCCAAAACATGACACGCCACCCGTTCAATCTTCGAGAAGATGTAATTGCAACTGTACCCAAGAACGGCACCAATGTTAGTGGGTCACGATTCAATATATTAGCCTGAAAAACGCAGTTGTGGGCTTAAAAAGCCGGACCAAAGAGGTCCGCGTCAGCTTAGCTTTACTGGACACTTTGACTTGATCCTATTTTCTTTTTGCTAATATTAAACAATTAAAAAAAATACTCATAATAAAAACTTCTGTAGTTATTGGATACGCTTGCAATTACATCTTCTTGAAGATTGAACGTGTGGTGTCTCATGTTTTGGGAGGGAGTAATCCCGTTGACGTTGTTGGCCATTTGTGCTATGTGCCTTGCCAGAATCACCACGCTGGCTCATATACATGCCATAAATGTTGGAGAAGGTGGAGTCACAAATATTAATGAGAAGGTCCTTTGCATTGTTCTGATTGACCTTCTTAAGACTTTAGGTGTCCTTGTTGCTGCTTTGTTGCTTGACCGGCACGGTCGACAACAATTAATTTTGATCAGTACGTGTGGGATCGTAGTATCTTTTATTAGTCTTGGTAGTTACCTCATGAACATTGACCATATTAGTCTAGGTGAGTAGAAAGTACAGGAAATCGAGCGAGAAATTTGGGGAGGGATTTGTCCATAAACTAGATTCACTTGACCCGATTTGATGAGCCGTATGGAAATAACTCGTGTATGGATTTGTTCTCATACTCGGTTCACTCGTCCAGCTTCTCTGCTCCAATCTAATAGTTGGGCTTCCGCCATTCATGGTTGGTGGGCTCCCATTAGCTTGGATGTGGCTTTGGATTTCGCCAAGACTAATATGGTCAATCTTCATCAGGCAACTGCCAAGCCGAATAAGGGATACTACCATCCCACAATCCAACGGACCTTCTCATTAATATTTATGACTCCAGCTTTCTCCCATACTTGTGGCATGTATATGAGCTAGCACGGTGATTCTGGCATGGCACATAACACAATGGCCAGCAACGTCAACGACATTACTCCCTCCCAAAACATGACACGCCACATGCTCATTCTTCGAGAAGATGTAATTGCAAGCGTATCCAAGAATGGCACCAGTGTTTGTGGCTCACGATTGAATAGATTGGGCTAAAAAACGCAGTTGTGGGCTTAAAAAGCCGGACTGATGGGGTCCGCGTCAGCTTAGCTTTACTGGACACTATGACTCGATACGATTTTCTTTTTGTTAATATTAAAAAATTAAAAAAAATGCATAATAAAACTAATGTAGTTATTGGATACGCCTACAATTACATCTTTTTGAACATTGAACGGGTGGCATGTCTTGTTTTGGGAGGGAGTAACACCGTTGACGTTGTTGGCAATTTGTGTTATGTGCCATGCCAGAATCACCACGTTGGCTGATATACGCGTCGTAAATATTGGAGAAGGCTGGAATCACAAATATTAAAGAGAAGGTCCTTTGGATTCTTCTAATTAACCTTCTTAAGACTTTAGGTGTCCTTGTTGCCGCTTTGGTGCTCGACCGACATGGTCCATGACAATTGCTTTTCATCAGTACGTGTGGGATGGTAGTATCCCTTGTTAGTCTTGGCAGTTACCTCATGAACATTGACCATATAAGTCTGGGTGAGTAGAAAGCACAGCAAATCGAGCGAGAAATTTGGGGACTAATTTGTCCATAAACTGGATTCGCTTGACCCGATTTGATGAGCCGCATGGAAATAACCCGTGTACGGATTTGTTCACATACCTGGTTCACTTGTCCAGTTTCTTTGCTCCAATCCGATAGTTGGGCTTCCGCCATTCATGGTTGATGGCCTCCCATTAGTTTGGATGTGGCTTTGGATTTCGCCAAGACTAATATGGTCAATCTTCATCAGGCAACTCCCAAGCCGAATAAGGGATACTACCATCCCATAATCCAAAGGACCTTCTCATTAATATTTATGACTCCAGCTTTCTCCCATACTTGTGGCGTGTATATGAGCCAACGCGGTGATTCTGGCGTGGCACATAACACCATAGCCAGCAACGTCAACGACGTTACTCACTCCCAAAACATGACACGCCACCCGTTCAATGTTCAAGAAGATGTAATTGCAGGCATATCCAAGAATGGCACCAGTGTTAGTGGGTAGCGATTGAATAGATTGGGCTGAAAAACACAGTTGTGGGCTTAAAAAGCCGAACCGATGGGGTCCGCGTCAGCTTAGCTTTACTGGAAACTTTGTCTCAATCCGATTTTCTTTTTGTTAATATTAAAAAATTTAAAAAATCATAATAAAAAATTGTGTAGTTATTGGATACGCTTGCAATTACATCTTCTCGAAGATTGAATGGGTGGCGTGTCATGTTTTGGGGGGGAGTAATGCCGTTGATATTGCTAGCCATTTATGTTGTGTGCCTTGCCTAAATCACCACGCTAGCTCATATACACGCCATAAATATTGGAGAAGGTTGGAGTCATAAATATCAATGAGAAGGTCATTTAGATTGTTTTGATTGACCTTCTTAAGACTTTATGTGTCCTTGTTGCAGCTTTGTTGCTTGATTGGCACGGTCAATGACAATTGCTTTTGATCGATATGTGTGGGATGGTAATATCCCTTATTAGTCTTGACAGTTGCCTCATGAACATTGACTATATTAGTCTGGACGACTGGAAAGGATAGGAAATCGAGTGAGAAATTTGGGGAGAGATTTGTCCATAAACTAGATTCACTTGACCCGATTTGGTGACTCGCATTGAAATAACCCGAGTACGGATTTGTTCTCATACCCGATTCACCCGTCTCGCTTGTTTGCTCCAATCCGATGGTCAGGCTTCCCCCATTCATGGATGGTGGGCTCCCATTAGTTTGGATGTGGCGTTGGATTTCGCCAAGACTAATATGGTTAATCTTTATCAGGCAACTGCCAAGCCTAAGAAGGTATACTACCATCCCACAATCCGAAGGACCTTCTCATTAATATTTATGACTCTAGCGTTCTCGCATACTTGCAGCGTGTATATGAGCAAGCGCGGTGATTCTGGCATGGCACATCACACAATGGCAACAATGTCAACGACATTACTCCCTCCCAAGACATGACACGCCACCCGTTCAATATTCGACAAGATGTAATTGCAAGCGTATCCAAGAACGACACCAGTGTTAGTGGGTCACGATTGAATAGATTGGGTTGAAAAACACAGTGTGGGCTTAAAAAGCTGGACCGATGGCGGTCCACCCAGCCCGCTTGTCTGCTGCAATCCGATGGTTGGGCTTGCCCCATTCATGGTTGGTGGGCTGCCATTAGTTTGGATGGGGCTTTGGATTTCGCCATGACTAATATGGCCAATCTTCATCAGGCAACTCCCAAGAATAATAAGGGATACTACCATCCCGCGAATACTGATCGAAAGCAATTGCCATCAATCGTGTCATTCAAACAACAAAGCGAAAACAAGGACACATACAGTCTTCAGAAGGTTAATTAGAACAATCCAAAGGACCTTCTCATTAATATGTTCGAGACCACAATGGAGTCGAGGTAGAGATCATTGAAGGCGAGGATGAATTGTGGTTTGATTGAAATGCGACTGGAGCGAGGGTGGGAGCGAATTGCACGGCTGTCTTCATCGCTATCAACAACATCGGGCCAAGTATGTCTCTTCTGCACTTTATTTTATTTGTTCCTGACAAATTGGGTGTGAGATTGCAGGGTTTAGGGGGAGGAGAGGGGTTGCAGAAACAAGATCTAGGAAATAATAAAAAAGAAGATAAGGCTAGGTGTTAAGTGGGTTAGGATTAAATAGATTGGGCTAAGAAAAACAGTTTTGGGCTTAAAAACCTAGACCGATAGGGTCCTTGTCAGCTTAGTTGGATTGCACACTTTGACTGGATTCGATTTTCTTTCTATTAATATTAAAATATTAGAAAAAAAACTCATAATAAAAGCTAGTGTAGCTATTGGATACACTTGCAATTACATGTTCTCGACTATTGAACGGGTGGCATGTCATGTTTTGGGAGGTAGTAACGCCGTTGATGTTCCTAGCCATTTGTGTTATGTGCCATGCTAGAATCACCGCACTGCCTCATATACATGCCGCAAATATTGGAGAAGGCTGGAGTCATAAATATTAAAGAGAAGGTCCTTTGGATTGTTCTAATTGACCTTTTGAAGACTGTATGTGTCTTTGTTACTGCTCTGCTACTTGACCGACACCATTGATCACAATTGCTTTTGATCGATATTTGTGGGATGGTAGTATCCCTTATTAGTCTTGGCAGTTGCCTGATGAACATTGACTATATTAGTTATAGCGACTAGAAAATGCAGGAAATCGAGCGAGAAATTTGGGTAGGGATTTGTCCCTAAACTCAATTCGCTTGACCCGACTTGATGACCCGCATTGAAATAACCCGAGTAGGGATTTGTTCCCATACCCGGTTCACCCGGCCCGCTTCTCTGCTGCAATCCAAAGGTTGGGCTTGCCCCATTCATGGTTGGTGGGCTCCCATTAGTTTGGATGGGGCCTTGGATGTCACCATGACTAATATGGTCAATCTTCATCAGGCAACTCCCAAGAATAATAAGTGATACTACCATCCCACCAACACTGATCAAAAGCAATTGCCGTCGATTGTGTCGTTCAAGCAACAAAGCGGCAACAAGGACACATACAGTCTTCAGAAGGTTAATTTGAACAATCCAAAGGACCTTCTCATTAATATGTTCGAGACAATAATGGAGTCAAGGTAGAGATCGTTGAAGGCGTGTATGAATCGTGTTTTGATGAAAATGCGACTGGAGTGAGGGCGGGAGCGAATTGCATGGCCGTGTTCATCGCTATCAAGAACATCGGGGGAAGTATGTCTCTTCTGCTCTTTATTTTCTCTGTTCTTCAGAAATTAGGTGTGAGATTGCAAGGTTTGGGGGGAGGAGAGGGGTTGCAGAAACGAGATCTACGAAATAATAAAAATGAGATAAGGCTAGGTGTTAAGTGGGTTAGGATTAAATAGATTAGGCTAAGAAAAACAGTTGTGGGCTTAAAAACCCGGAACGATAGGGTCCGTGTCAGCTTAGCTGGACTGGACATTTTGACTCGATCTGATTTTCATTTTGTGAATATTAAAATACTAAAAAAGAAAAAACTCATAATAAAATCAGGTGTAGCTATTGGATACGCTTGCAATTACATCCTCTCGAAGATTAAACGGTGGCGTGTCATGTTTTGGGAGGGAGTAACATCATTGACATTGCTGGGCATTTGTGTTATGTGCCATGCAAGAATCACCGAGCTGGCTCATATACACACCGCAAATATTGGAGAAGGCTGGAGTCATAAATATTAGTGAGGAGGTCCTTTGGATTGTTCTGATTAACCTTTTGAAGTTTGTATGTGTCCTTGTCGCCGCTTTGCTGCTTGACCGGTACAGTCGACGACAATTGGTTTCAATCGATATTTGTGGGATGATAGTATCCCTTATTAGTCTTAGTAGTTGCTTGATGAACATTGACCATAGTAGTCTTGGTGAATAGAAAAGGTAGGAAATCAAGCGAGAAATTTGGGTAGAGATTTGTCCATAAACCCGATTCGCTTGACCCGACTTGATGACCCGCATTGAAATAACCTGAGTAGGGATTTGTTCATATACCCAGTTCACCCGACCCGTTTTTCTTTTCCAATCCGATGGTTGGGCTTCCCCATTCATGGTTGGTGGGCTCCCATTAGTTTCGATGTGGCTTTGAATGCCACCAAGGCTAATATGGTCAATCTTCATCTGGCAACTCCCAACACTAATAAAGGATAGTACCCTCCCACCAATACTGATCAAAAGCAATTGCCGTCGATTGTGTCTGTCCAGCCGCGAAGCAGCAACAAAGAGGCGTACAATCTTAAGAAGGTAATTTAGAACAATCCAAAGCACATTCTCATTGATATCTTCGAGGCGAAAATGGAGTCGAGGTGGAGATCGTTGAAGGTGAGGATGAGTCGAGTTTCATAAAAATGCAATTGGAGCGGGAGCGGGAATGAATTGCACGGCCGTCTTCATCGCTATCAACAACATCGGGCCATGTTTGTCACTTCTGCACTTTATTTTCTCTGTTCTTCATAAATTGGGTGTGAGATTATAGCGTTTGGGGGAAGTAGTGGGGTTGCAGAAGCGAGACCTAGAAAATAATAAAAATGAGATAAGGCTGGGTCTTAAGTGGGTTGGGATTAAATAGATTTGGCCGAGAAAAGCAGTTGTGTGCTTAAAAACCCGGACCAATAGGGTTCACGTTAGCTTAGCTGGACTAGACACTTTCACTCGATCTGATTTTCTTTTCTTTAATATGAAAAAATTAAAAAAAAAAAAAACTCATAATAAAAGCTAGTGTAGCTAATGGATACGCTTGCAATTACGTCTTCTCGAATATTGAATGGGTGGCGTGTAATGTTTTGGGTGGGAGTAACATCAATGACGTTGGTGGCCATTTGTGCTATGTGCCGTGCCAGAATCACCGCGCTGACTCATATACACGCCATAAATATTGGAGAAGGCTGGAGTCATAAATATTAATGAGAAGGTCATCTAGATTGTTCTAAATGACCTTTTGAACACTGTATGCATCCTTGTTGCCGCTTTGCCGCTTGACCTGCACGGTCGACGACAATTGCTTTCGATCAGTATTTGTGGGATGGTAGTATCCCTTATTAATTTTGGCAGTTGGCTGATGAACATTGACCATATTAGTATTGACCCTAAACTCGATTCGCTTGCCCCGATTTGATGACCTGCATTGTAATAATCCGAGTAGGCATTTGTTCCCATACCCGCTTAACCCAACCCGCTTGTCTGCTCCAATCCGATGGTTGAGCTCACCCCAGTCATGGTTGGTGGGCTCCCATTAGTTTCGATGTGGTTTTGAATGCCACCAAGGCTAATATGGTCAATCTTCATCTGGCAACTCCCAAGACTAATAAGGGATAGTACCCTCCCACCAATACTGATCAAAAGCAATTGCCGTCGATTGTGTCTGTCCAGCCGCAAAGCAGCAACAAAGAGGCATACAATCTTGCGAAGGTAATTTAGAACAATCCAAAGCACATTCTCGTTGATATCTTCGAGGCGAAAATGGAGTCGAGGTGGAGATCGTTGAAGGTGAGGATGAGTCGAGTTTCATGAAAATGCGACTGGAGCGGGAGCGGGAGCGAATTGCACGGCCATCTTCATCGCTATCAACAACATCGGGCCATGTTTGTCACTTCTGCACTTTATTTTCTCTGTTCTTCATAAATTGGGTGTGAGATTATAGCGTTTGGGGGAAGTAGTGGGGTTGCCGAAGCGAGACCTAGAAAATAATAAAAATGAGATAAGGCTGGGTCTTAAGTGGGTTGGGATTAAATAGATTTGGCCGAGAAAAGCAGTTGTGTTCTTAAAAACCCGGACCAATAGGGTTCACGTTAGCTTAGCTGGACTGGACACTTTCACTCCATCTGATTTTCTTTTCTTTAATATGAAAAAATTAAAAAAAAAAAACTCATAATAAAAGCTGGTGTAGCTAATGGATACGCTTACAATTACATATTCTCGAATATTGAATGGGTGGCGTGTAATGTTTTGGGTGGGAGTAACATCAATGACGTTGGTGGCCATTTGTGCTATGTGCCGTGCCAGAATCACCGCGCTGGCTCATATACACGCCATAAATATTGGAGAAGGCTGGAGTCATAAATATTAATGAGAAGGTCCTCTAGATTGTTCTAAATGACCTTTTGAAGACTGTATGCATCCTTGTTGCCGCTTTGCCGCTTGACCTGCACGGTCGACGACAATTGGTTTCGATCAGCATTTGTGGGATGGTAGTATCCCTTATTAATCTTGGCAGTTGGCTGTGAACATTGACCATATTAGTATTGACCCTAAACTCGATTCACTTGCCCCGATTTGATGACCTGCATTGTAATAACCCGAGTAGGCATTTGTTCCCATACCCGGTTAACCCAACCCGCTTGTCTGCTCCAATCCGATGGTTGGGCTTACCCCAGTCATGGTTGGTGGCCTCCCATTAGTTCGGATGTGGCTTTCGATGTCGCCAAGACTAATAAGGGATATTACCATCCCACCAATATTGATCAAAAGCAATTGCTGTCAATCATGCCGGTCAAGAAGCAAAGCAGCAACAAGGACGCATACAGTCTTCAGAAGGTTAATTAGAACTATCCAATGGACCTTCACATTAATTTATTCAAGGAGAAAATGGAGTCACGGTGGAGATCGTTGAAGGCGAGGATGAATCGAGTTTTGATGAAATTGCTCGGCCGTCTTCGTCGCTATCAACAACATCGGGCCAAGAATGTCTTTTTTGCACTTTATTTTCTCTATTCTTCATAAATTAGGCATGAGATTGCCGGGTTTGGGGGGAGGAGAGGTGTTGCATAAACGAGATCTAGGAAATAATAAAAATAAGATAAGGCTAGGTGTTAAGTGGGTCGAGATTAGATAGATTGGGCCGAGAAAAGCTATTGTGGGCTTAAAAACCCAGACCGATAGGGTCCGCGCCAGCTTAGCTGGAATGGACAATTTGACTCGATTCGAATTTCTTTGTGTTAATAAAAAAAAAAAAAAAAAACTCACAACAAAAACTGGTGTAGCAATTGGATACACTTGGAATTACATCTTCTCGATGATTGAGTGTCATGTTTTAGGAGGGAGTAACGTCGTTGACGTTGCTGGCCATTTGTGTTATGTGCCATGCCAGAATCACCGCGCTAGCTCATACACACGCCGCAAATATTGGAGAAACTGGAGTCATAAATATTAATGAGAAGGTTCTTTGGATTGTTCTAATTAACCTTCTGAAGTTTGTATGTGGCCTTGTCGCTACTTTGCTGCTTGACCAGCATGGTCGACAACAATTGCTTTCGATCGATATTTGTGGGATGGTAGTATCCCTTAATAGTCTTGTCAGTTGCTTGATGAACATTGACCATATTAGTCTTGGCGACAGGGAAAGGTAGGAAATCGAGCGAGAAGTTTGGGTAGGGATTTGTCCCTAAACCCGATTCGCTTGACCCGACCTGATGACCCGCATTGAAATAACTCGAGTAAGGATTTGTTCCCATACCCGGTTCACCCGACCCGTTTGTCTTTTTCAATCCGATGGTTGGGCTTGCCCCATTCATGGTTGGTGGGCGCCCATTAGTTTCAATGTGGCTTTGCATGCCACCAAGACTAATATGGTCAATCATCATCTGGCAGCTCCCAAGACTAATTTGGGGATAGTAACCTCCCACCAATACTGATCAAAAGCCATTGCCGTCGATCGTGTCATTTAAGTAGCAAAGCAGCAACAAAGAGGCATAGAATCTTTAGAAGGTTATTTAGAACAATCCAAAGCACCTTCTCATTAATATCTTTGAGCCAAAAATGCAGTCGAGGTGGAGATCGTTGAAGGCGAGGATGAATCAAATTTTCATGAAAATGTGACTGGAGCGAGAACGAGAGCGAATTGCACGGCCGCCTTTGTCGCTATCAACAACATCGAGCCATGTTTGTCACTTCTGCACTTTATTTTCTCTGTTCTTCAGAAATTGGGTGTGAGATTGCAGCATCTGGGGGAAGTAGGGGGTTGTAGAAACGAGATCTAGGAAATAATAAAAATGAGATAAGGTTGGGTCTTAAGTGGGTTAGGATTAAATGGATTTGGCCGAGAAAAGCAGTTGTGGGCTTAAAAACTCGGACAGATAGGGTTTGCGTTAGCTTAGCTTGGACCGGACACTTTGACTCGATCCGATTTTCTTTTTTTAATATTAAAAATTAAAAGAAAAAAATTAAAGCTGGTGTAGCTATGCGATACGCTTGCAATTACATCTTCTCAGATATTGAAGGGGCGGCGTGTCATGTTTTGGGTGGGAGTAACATCATTGACGTTGCTGGCCATTTGTGTTTTGTGCCATGCTAGAATCACCGCGCTGGCTCATATACACGCCATAAATATTGGAGAAGGCCAGAGTCATAAATATTTATGAGAAGATCCTTTAGATTGTTCTAAATGACCTTCTGAAGACTGTATGTGTCCTTGCCGCTTTGCCACTTGACTTGCACGGTCGACGACAATTGCTTTCGATCAGTATTTATGGGATGGCAGTATCCCTTATTAGTCTTGGCAGTTGCCTGATGAACATTGACCATATTAGTATTGACCCTAAACTCGATTCGCTTGGCCTGATTTGATGACCCGCAATGTAATAACCCGAGTAGGAATTTGTTCCCATACTCAGTTAACCTAACCCGCTTGTCTGCTCTAATCCGATGGTTGGGCTCACCCCAGCCATGGTTGGTGGACTCCCATTAGTTTGGATGTAGCTTTAGATGTCACCAAGATTAATAAGGGATATTACCATCCCACCAATATTGATCAAAAGCAATTGCCGTCAATCGTGCCGGTCAGGAAGCAAAGCGGCAACAAGGACGCATATAGTCTTCTAATTGACCTTTTGAAGTTTGTATGCGTCCTTGTCGCCACTTTGCTCCTTGACCGGCAAGGTCGACGACAATTGCTTTCGATCGATATTTATGGGATGGTAGTATCCCTTATTAGTCTTGGCAGTTGCCTAATGAACATTGACCATATTAGTCTTTCCGACTGGAAAAGGCAAGAAATTGAGCGAATAATTTGGGTAGGGATTTGTCCCTAAACCCGATTCGCTAGACCCAACTTGATGACCTACATTGAAATAACCTGAGTAGGGATTTGTACGCATACCATGTTCACCCGACCCGTTTGTCTTTTCCAATCCGATGGTTGGGCTTGCCCCATTCATGGTTGGTGGGCTCCCATTAGTTTGGATGTGGCTTTGGATGCTGCCAAGACTAATATGGTCAATCCTCATCAGGCAACTCCCTAGACTAATAGGGGATACTATCATCCCACCAATACTGGTCAAAAGCAATTACCGTTAACCGTCTTGGTCAAGCAGCAAAGCGGCAACAAAGAGGCATACAGTCTTTAGAAAGTTATATAGAACAATCCAAAGGACCTTCTCAATAATATCTTCGTGGCAAAAATGGAGTAGAGGTGGAGATCATTGAAGGCGAGGATGAATTGAGTTTTGATGAAAATGTGACTAGAGTAGAAGCGTGAGCGAATTGCACGGCCATCTTCGTCCCTATCAACAACATTGGGCCATGTATGTCTCTTCTGCACTTTATTTTCTTTATTCTTCAGAAATTAGGTGTGAGATTGCGGGGTTTAGAGGGAGGAGAGGGGTTGCAGAAACGAGATCTAGGAAATAATAAAAATGAGATAAGGCTAGGTCTTAAGTGGGTTAGGATTAAATAGATTGGGCCGAGAAAAGCAGTTGTGGGCTTAAAAACTCGGACCGATAGGGTCTGCATTAGCTTAGCTGGACTGGACACTTTGACTCGATCCGATTTTCTTTTTGTTACTACTAAAAAATTTTAAAAAATAAAACTCATCATAAAAACTAGTGTAGTGACTTGATACGCTTGCAATTACATCTTCTCAAAGATTAAAGGGGTGGCGTGTCATGTTTCTGGTGGGTTTAACGTCGTTGACGTGGCTGGCCATTTTTGTTGTGTGCCATGCCAGAATCACCATGCTAGCTCATATACACGCCATAAATATTGGAGAAGGCTGGAGTCATAAATATTAATGAGAAGGTCCTCTAGATTGTTCTAAATAACCTTCTGAAGACTGTATGTGTCTTTGTTACCTTTTTGCTGCTTGACCTGCACGTTCGACAACAATTGCTTTTGATCAGTATTTGTGGGATGGTAGTATCCCTTATTAGTCTTGGCAATTGCCTGATGAACATTGACCATGTTAGTGTTGGCGATTGGAAAAGAGAGGAAATTGAGCGAGAAATTTGGGTAGAGATTTGTCCCTAAGCTCGATTCGCTTGCCCCGATTTGATGACTCGCATTGAAATAACCCGAGTAGGAATTTGTTCCCATACCGGTTCACCCAACCCGCTTGTCTGCTCCAATCCAATGGTTGGGCTCGCCCCATTCATGGTTGGTTTGCTCCCATTATTTTGGATGTGGCTTTGGATGTCGTGAAGACTAATATGGTCCATCTTCGTCAGGCAACTGCTAAGACTAATAAGGGATATTACCATCCCACCAATATGGATCAAAAGCAATTGCCGTCAATCATGCAGGTCAAGAAGCAAAGCGGCAACAAGGACGCGTGCAGTCTTCAAAAGGTTAATTAGAACAATCCAATGGACCTTCTCATTAATATCTTCGAGGCGAAAATGGAGTCGAGGTGGAGATCGTTGAAGGTGAGGATGAATCGAGTTTTGATAAAAATGCAACTGGAGGGGGAGTGGGAATGAATTCCATGGCCGTCTTCGTCACTATCAACAACATCGGGCCCAGAATGTCTTTTCTGCGCTTTATTTTGTTTGTAATTCAGAAATTAGGCATGAGATTGCGGGGTTTGGGGGGAGGAGAGGGGTTGCAAAAATGAGATCTAGGAAATAATAAAAATGATGTAAGGCTGGGTGTTAAGTGGGTTAGGATTAAATAGAGTGGGCCCGAAAAGCGGTTGTGGGCTTAAAAACCCAGACCGATAGGGTCCGCGTCAGTTTAGCTGGAATGGACAGTTTGACTCGATCCGATTCTCATTTTGTTAATACTAAAAAATTTATAAAAAAAAAAAAAAAAACTCATAATAAAAACTGGTCTAGCTATTCGATACGCTTGCAATTACATTTTCTCGAAGATTGAACTTGTGGCGTGTCATGTTTTTGGAGGAAGTAACGTCGTTGATGTTGCTGGCCCTTTGTCTTATGTCTCTTGCCAGAATCATCGCGGTAGCTCATATACACGCCGCAAATATTGGAGAAGGCTGGAGTCAAATATATTAATGAGAAGGTCCTTTGGATTGTTCTAATTGACCTTTTGAACACTGTATATATCCTTGTTGCCGCTTTGTTGCTTGACCTCCACGGTCGACGACAATTGCTTTCGATCAGTATTTGTGGGATGGTAGTATCCCTTATTAGTCCTGGCATTTGCCTAATGAACATTTACCATATTAGTCTTGGCGACTGGAAAAGGCAAGAAATCAAGCGAGAAATTTGGGTAGGGATTTGTCCCTAAACCCGATTCGCTTTACCCGATTTGATGTGGCACCCCTTGATTTGCCTGAGGTTGCCATGGGTGATCTCTCTTAATTACTCGATCTCATATAACTTCATAGAACGATACCCTTTGACTAGGGATTTTTTTTTTTGAAAGTAGTCCCAGCGCAACTTATTAGCGAAAGCATAAACAAGTTTCATCATCCCTCCCTCCCATAACCATAATGCAATACACACCAACTACGCACCATAAGAAAATATGATGCCGATTCACTCTTATTTATATTTTCTTGATGGACATCAAGGTCGATACAACAAAAAGGCCAAGATTTTTACTATACTTGGCTACCACCCCAAAAAGGATTCGATTCTACATCGAACATGTACCCCCCTTAATCAACAAGCGTCGGCTATCTCCAAAAGGTGTCAGCTCCCAATAGCTATACGCACTATCATACCCCATCCGGTGCACCAGGTGGTGGCGGCGGTAACATCCCTAACATAACTCCATTATGTCGGACATGGATAGATATAAACTCCTGGATGACCGGGCCATTAGCTCGACCCACGTTGTACATCACCAGGACATGGACTCGAACAAAAACTAAACCAGGAGCACCGACATAGACATGCTCAGTACACTCCACATCCACATCAGTAGGTATGCCATAGTAAGTACTGCGTGCAACCGGCAACAAAGGTATGTTTCTAATCTAAAATGTTAATCCCCAAAAGGGGTGAGTACAACCACTCAATAGTAAAGATCCACCACACTACTCAATGCGTCAAACATAACAATAAAAAATAAAACACATATCATTCATGCATTCAAGCATACTTTACCTTACAGCCATACATATATCACCATGCCATATGTGCATATACCACCATGCACTTATCATCAAGCATTCATGCATATATCCATGCCATATGATATAGTCTCAATTTTTATCTTTCTAAGGACCAGTGTTTTCATCCCACAATTTATCGCTCGTATCCAACTTGGCATCACGAGGAACCTCCAGCACACCTCTGGGCATCCGGCACACACATTCCGGGCATCTCATATCCCAACTAGCATCACGAGGTATCCCCCCAGCACACACCTCTGAGGCTTCCGGCACCGCACACTCTGGGCATCTCGAAACTCCCGAGGACATCTGGCACACACACTTCGGGCATCCGGCACCCCCACACTCCGGGCATCCCAACACTCCCGGGGCATTGTCCGCTCATACCTCCGGCAATCTCGTTATTTTCTCAAGTTATATCCACACATGTATCTCAATTTCAACATGGCATTTGATGCAATAATATCAAGGGTCTTAACCAACTTTTCATACCATATAACATGCCATATGTCATCACTTATGGAGCAAGATCAATCACTCAAGGTATTACATCTCATGGATAAATTCATTTATTTTTCAGAACACATCAATATCTCGAGTAAATCAGAATGCCTTCCTCAAATTAAAACTCTAGAAAAATTAGTAAATGACTTTAATAAATTCTGAAAACTTGACACATTATAGTCGAGACCTAAATGCTGATATCTCATGAATAACTCCATACCAAAAGAATTTCACACAAAATAGTAAGGTCCATGCATCACAGTTTTCGAACTTCAATATTTCAGCTTCCACAGTTTCGAGAGTAATTTAAATTAAATACCCAAATGAACTCCAAAAATTCTGAAATTTTGACATGCTATAGACAAGTCCTAAAGGTACAATATCTCAAGAAATAAACGATTATTTCCCCCTGTTCTTGGTGTCATCTTTTCCAGATTATCATCTTTCAAAAGAAACTCATTTCACCGACCTAAATTTGTTCATTTCTTCATGTTACTATGTTATTTCTCAGAATATTACCTAAAACTTTTATTAAGGACACATGAACAAATTTTAACTGTATGATTTTATAAAAACACGAAATCATACTAGGTCGAGGTAACGTTTTTCTCAGATCCAGTTTCTTCAAAGAACAACGATTTCACTAACCTATTTTTGTTCATTTCCTCTAAAATCTTGACATGTTCTACCTAAAGAAGTATACTACAACTTTCATTAAAAGATCAAAGTGAGAGATTCACAAGAAAGTTACTTTATAGACCACAAAATCTCTAAAGTTCAGCACAACGAATTCCAGATCTAATTTCTCCAAAGAAAAATCATTTGACTAACCAATACTTGTTTGTTTTGTCTCAAATTTTAGTATGTTGTTCCTCAAGGTGTTCTCTACAACTTTCATGAATAAATCGAAACATGATTCCAACTAAAAAGTCACATGCAGCACACAAACTCATGGATGTTCGGACTGGTCTTTCCAGAAACAGCATGCATGGCCAACGAATCTCTCTCCAAAGCTCCAAAATTTCATCCCATCTACCACAACCGAGACCTACCATCTACTACACATACACATAGCAATGCAAGGTGTAGGTTTTTGGACTTCACTTGCCTTAAACTTAAGCACAAACAGCAACAAGAACGACGGCAAAGCGACGAACGGATGGTGGCGAGCTAGGCGGATGGTCCTCCTCCTTCCTCTCGCACGCTTGCTTCCTCTCTTTCCCTCTTCCTCTCTGTCGGTTTCCCTTTCTCTCTTGGACGATTCCCCTTCATCATCCGCCTCCCTCTCTTTTCTTTCCTTCCCCTACAATCATTTGCAATCATTTGATTGCATGAAGCCGCCCAGGGAAGCCAATGGGGGCAGCCACACTTGGCTCCTCCTCCATGCCACTTGGCAACTCACATGCAAGAGTTGATGGGCTTCAATGTTGGGCCGGTCTTGGGCCTTCATGGGCCAGTCGACCAAGCGGTTGGCGTGGGCTGGTTGGACGGTCTTTGGGCCTAAAAATCAGCCCACCCTCCCCTATTCCTATTCCATTTAACCATCATTTAAATTAACACCTAATTTCAACTTATAAATCCACAAAAATTTGTAATTTAAATCAATAAAATTCTACTTATAAAGAGCACCACCAAGAATAAAATTTCTATGTCAATTTGCACCTCAATAAAATCCTTGGGTCACTTGTAGACACATCTCCATCCAAACAATCATCCATTACAATGCCCAGCCCATAAATTAATTGAAATTTATTAATTCAATGGCTAATACAAAATCAAACGGCACTTCCATTACCTAATCGTGGTTCATGATACTCCAGAGGTTGTCACAAGATTTTAGGATACCACATTTCATGACCCGCATTGAAATAACCCGAGTATGGATTTGTTCCCATACCCGGTTCACCTGACCTGCTTGTCTGCTCCAATCCGATGGTTGGGCTCGCCCCATTCATGGTTGGTGGGCTCCAATAGTTTGGATGTGCCTTTGGATGTCGCCAAGGCTAATATGGTCAATCCTCATCGGCAACTACCAAGACTAACAGGGGATACCACCATCCCACCAATATTGATCAAAAGCAATGGCTGTCGACCATGTCTGTCAAGCAGCAAAGCGGCAACAAGGACGCATATAGTCTTCAAAAGGTTAATTAGAACAATCCAAAGGACCTTCTCATTAATATCTTCGAGGCGAAAATGGAGTTGAGGTGGAGATCGTTGAAGGCGAGGATGAATCAAGTTTTGATGAAAATGCGACTATAGTGAGAGCGGGAGCGAATTGCACGGCCGTCTTCGTCGCTATCAACAACATCGGGCCAAGTATGTCTCTTCTGCACTTTATTTTGTATATTCTTCAGAAATTGGGAGTGAGACTGTAGGGTTTTGGGGGAGGAAAGGGGTCGCAGGAACGAGATCTAGGAAATAATAAAAATGAGATAATGCTAGGTGTTAGTGGGTCACAATTGAATAGATTGGTCTAAGAAAAGTAGTTGTGGGCTTAAAAACCCGGACCAGTAAGGTCCATGTCAGCTTAGCTAGGCTTAGCCTGCATTCATCGCTATCAACACCATCGAGTCGAGCATGTCTCTTCTATTATGAAATTGGATGTGAGATTGCAAGCTTTGGCGGGATAGGGTTTTTTTTTTTGCATAAAAGAGGTATAGGAAATAATAAAAATGAGATAAGGCTAGGTTTTAAGTGGGTCAGGATTAAATAGATTGGGCTGAAAAAAGCAGTTGTCGGCTTAAAAACCTGGACTAATAGGCTCCGCTTCAGCTTAGCTAGAGTGGACACTTTGACTTGATCTGATTTTCTTTTTGTTAATATTAAAATATTAAAAAAAAAACTCATATTAAAAACTTATGTAGCTATTGGATACGCTTGCAATTACATCTTCTCAAAGATTGAACAGGTGGCGCGTCATGTTTTGGGTGGGAGTAACGTTGTTCAAGTTGCAAGTCATTTGTGTTATGTGCCATCCCAAAATCACCGTACTGGCTCATATACACACTGCAAATATTGGGGAAGACTGGAGTTATAAATATTAATGAGAAGGTCCTTTGGATTGTTCCAATTGACCTTCTAAAAACTATATGTGTCCTTATTGCCGCTTTGCTTCTTGACTGGCACAGTCGACGACAATTGCTTTTTATCAGTATTTGTGGGATGGTAGTATCCCTTATTAGTCTTGGTAGTTGCCTGATGAACATTGACCATATTAGTATCGGCGCATGGAAAAGTGAGGAAATTGAGCGAGAAATTTGGGTAGGGATTTGTCCTTAAACTCGATTCACTTGCCACGATTTGTTCCTATACCCGGTTCACCCGACCCGCTTGTCTACTCCAATCCGATGGTTGGGCTTGCCCCATTCATAGTTGGTGGGCTCCCATTAGTTTGGATGTGGCTTTGGATGTCACCAAGACTAATATGGTCAATCTTCGTCAAGCAACTACCAGGACTAATAAAGGATATTACCATCCCACCAATATTGATCAAAAGCAATTGCCGTCGATCGTGCCGGTCAAGAAGCAAAGCGGCAACTAAGATGCATACAGTCTTCAGAAGGTTAATTAGAACAATCCAATGGACCTTCTCATTAATATCTTCAAGGTGAAAATGGGGTTCAGGTGGAGATCGTTGAAGGCGAGGATGAATCGAGTTTTTATTAAAATGCGACTAGAGCGAGAGCGAGAGCGCATTGCACGGCCGTCTTCATCACTATCAACAACATCGGGCCAAGAATGTCTCTTCTGCACTTTATTTTCTCTGTTATTCAGAAATTAGGTGTGAGATTGTAGGGTTTGTGGAGAGGAGAGGGGTTGTAGAAACGAGATCGAGGAAATAATAAAAATGAGATAAGGCTGGGTCTTAAGTGGGTTAGGAGTAAATAGATTGGGCCGAAAAAAGCAGTTGTGGGCCTATAAACCAGGACCGATAGGGTTCGCTTCAACTTAGCTCGAGCGGACACTTTCACTCGATTCGATTTTCTTTTTGTTAATAATAAAACATTCAAAAAAAAATCATAATAAAAACTTGTGTAGCTATTGGATACGTGCAATTACATCTTGAATATTGAACAGGTGGTATATCATGTTTTGGGGGGGGGGGGGAGTAACATGGTTGACGTTGCAAGCCATTTGTGTTATGAGCCATGTCAAAATCACCGCACTGGCTCATATAAACGCCGCAACTATTGGGGAAGGCTGGAGTCATAAATATTAATGAGAATGTCGTTTGGATTGTTCTAATTGACCTTCTGAAAATTGTATGTGTCTTTGTTGCCGCTTTGCAGCTTGACTAGCACGGTCGACGACAATTGCTTTTGATTAGTATTTGTGGGATGGTAGTATCCCTTATTAGTCTTAGTAGTTGCATAATGAACATTGACCATAATAGTCTTGGCAACTGGAAAAGGCAGGAAATCGAGCAAGAAATTTGGGTAGGGATTTGTCCCTAAACCCGATTTGCTTGACCCGATTTCATGACCCCCATTGAAATAAGCCGAGAATGGATTTTTCCCCATACCTAGTTCACCCGACCAGCTTGTCTGCTCAAATCCGATGGTTGGGCTAGCCCCATTCATGGTTGGTGGGCTCCCATTAGTTTGGATGTGCCTTTGGATGTCACCAACACTAAGAAGGGATACTACCATCCCACCAATATTGATCAAAAGCAATGGCTGTCGACTGTGCTCGTCAAGCAGCAAAGCGGCAACAAGGACGCATATAGTCTTCAGAAGGTTAAGTAGAACAATCTAAAGGACCTTGTCAATAATATCTTCGAGGCGAAAATGGAGTAAATGTGGAGATTGTTGAAGGCGAGGATGAATCAAGTTTTGATGAAAATTCGACTGGAGCGGGAGTAGGAGCGAATTGTACGGCTGTCTTTGTCTCTATCAACAACATTGGGCCATGTATGTCTCTTCTACACATTATTTTCTCTGTTCTTCAGAAATTGGGTGTGAGATTGCAGGGTTTGGGGGGAGGAGAGGGGTTGTAGAAATGAGATCTAGGAAATAATAAAAATGAGATAAGGCTCGGTGTTAAGTGGTTTATGATTAAATAGATTGGGCCAAGAAAAGCAGTTGTGGGCTTAAAAACCCAGATCGATAGGGGCCGAATGGCCGGCCCAAATGGAAGCCCACAAGAGGGAATTCGACCAGCCCAAGAGGAGTGGCCGGATGGCCCAACTCCAAAGCCCAACAAGCCCAAATCCAATTCAAAAAAAAAATGACAAGTGGCAAGGGGCAAGAGTATGCATTGGTGGCTTTGTAGGCAATCTCATGATTGCAAATGATGGGATTAAGGGGATATAAAAGGGATGAGGAGGGAGAGATGGCCGGTTTTTTGCTCATTCGGCCGAGAGAGGTGTGCGAGAGAGAGAGAGTCCGAGAGAAAGGGAGCGACCGAGAGGAGGAGGAAGGAAGGAATCGCCGTCGCCGCCGTGTCCGTCCGCCGTACGCCGTCGATTGTCCACCCTAGAGGCAAGTGGAGTCCGTAACTTCTCTTGCATGTTTGTTGTGGTGGTTGCATGTTCGATTTTAGGTGTGATTTGTGCGAAAAACCGAGGTAAGGAATGGTTGTTTTTAAGCCGTGTGACTGTTCTCGTTCGGGTTGTGGAAGTCAGTAGCTTGTTCGAGTTTTCATGTGTGTTTGGAGTCCGATTTTGGCTTCTGTGTCTTCATGAAAGTTGAAGCCAACGTCTTGTACTATGACATACTAAATATTCGTAGAAAACAATGGAGATTTGAGGGGTCAAAAGTTTTATTGTACGGAGACTTTAGATCTGCAAAATTTTCACTGACCTCTTGTTGTTTTCTTGATTGTATGTTGATTTCTGTTGGAGATATCAATTTGTTGTCTTCTTGAAAGTTGTAGGTAACATCTTAAACTACAACATACACAAATTTGAAGAGAAATGAACGAGTGTAGCACAGTAAATCGGCTAGATCTTGGAGATGATTGATTCTGGTGAGGTGTACCGAGACACCCGAGAATTCAAGTACTTAAATGGTGACCCTACTTTGGTTATTTGACCTAGATCTCTTCATAAAACTTGTAAAGGACACATTGGTACATAACATACTCAAATTTCAGAGGAATTGAAAGAGGATAGATGGGTGAAATCTAAAAGTTTCGGAGATGTGTGTTCTGGACGACGCGGTCGTGGTTCCAGATATTTCGTAGGGTTGTAGAAATTAATCTAAAAATAATTTGGCTTATAGTTATGCATGAAAAGTGCACGAAAATTTCTTGGCTATCACCCTGTAAAATTTCGTAATGTTTGGAGACCGAATGGATATTTTAATTGAATTTATTCGGAAACTGTGCATTGGATTTAAATCCGAGAATTTTAGGATGTTTTTGGAAGAAATTGTGAGATTAAGTAAAACTTTCAATTTGGCCATGAATTTTCCAAGTAATTAAATCATCTTATGGGTTGATTTAGTAATTTCTTGAATTTCGATAATTTTGGAAATTATTGATATTAAATAAATAATAATAATAATAATAATAATAATAATAATAATAATAATAATAATAAAATAGATTTTTATTTGGCCATGGATTCAACTTCATTTGTGTGTCATTTGTGTGATGAGGTCTTTGTACATGTATTAAGTTGAAATGCATATGTGATAAAGCTTTGGCATGTGTATGACATGTGAATTGAAATGCAAGTGTGATTTGTTTGATGCCATGCCAATTGCCATGTTAAATTGAGATAAAAGGATAAATGTGGATGAGGAAGAGGTTGTGGTGGACGATGATGTTTGGTGGCCGAGTGGCATAATTCCAGAGATTCCCTAGGAGATTCAGGATGGCCGGAATGTGGTGGGCCGGAAGCCCTGTCGGAGGTTTCTGCCCGAAGGGAATGCCTCGCGATGCCAAGATTTGGATGCGAGATGCCTGGCTAGAAGGGTAAAGGCCGGAAGCCCTGTCGGAGGTTTCTGCCGGAAGGGAATGCCTCGTGATGCTAGTTGAGATGCGAGATGCCCGGAATGTGGGGGGTCGGAAGCCCGGTGGCCATGGGATGGCTGAGTTTGTCGGGAACCCCCGTCGAAGGTTTCGCTCGAAGGGTTGATGATGAGATTGATGATTTGAGAAATGGGTGATGTGGTGATCAAAATTGAAAGATAAAGATGATAATTAACTCATGACTTGATGATGCATGATAATGATGGCATGTGATGTGATATGATGATCACCTATGATAATATATGCATGATGATGCATGATGACGATGACATGTGATGTGATATGATGATCACCTATGATAATATATGCATGATGATGCATGAGGATGATGGCATGTGATGTGATATGATGATCACCTATGATAATATATGCATGATGATGCATGAGGACGATGGCATGTGATGTGATATGATGATCACCTATGATAATATATGCATGATGATGCATGATGATGATGTGTGATGTGACATGATGATCATCCATGGTATGATATGCATGATGAAATGCATGATGATGATAATGATATATGATATGCCATGATGATGATGATATATATGATGTGATGATGCATGATATGCATGATTACAAGGTAAGTGATGCTTGTAACGTGTGATGATATGCATGATGCATTGGGATGTTATTGGATTTCCCTATCTGCTGAGTGGTTGAACTCACCCCTTTTGGGGATAACATTTCAGATTAGCAAGTATGCCGCTACCTGCCGTCACGCATGGTACATTTTACGGGATACCATCCGATGTAGAGGTTGAGTGTGTTGAGATAGACTGTCCCTCTGTTCCCGGACTGACTTTTATCCGAGTACGTTGTCTAGTGATGTATGACGTGGGCCTGGTTGGGGGTCTTGTCATTCAGGAGTTCATTTCTGTGCACGTTCGTCGAGATGGAGCTATGCGAGGGATGTTGCCGCCGCCACCGCTTGATGCACCGGGTTGAGTGTGAGACCTGCGCGCGAGGAGTAGGAGCTGACTCTTTTGATGTAGATAATCGACACTTTTGATGGGGGTTGTGTGCTTGATGTAGAGGGTTGATAGTTTCTTTTTGAGATTTTAGGCAGGACATGGCAGAGTCCTCGCTTTTCTTGTTTTGTATCGACCTGAGAAAGGAGGAGTCCCATCCTAAAAGAATATGTAAATAAAGTGTCGAAGTTCGTTTATAAAATCCTGATGTTTAGCTGGTGTGTATTGGTATCATGGTTAGTAAGTGGAGAGATGGAGATGTTTAATTTTCTTCGGCTATGAGTCGCGTTGGGACCGATCATTTTAAAAAAAAAAAAATGCCTATGATTAACGACACTTGTTTTAAGTTCAAGATAGGCAAATAGGAGAATAAAGTGTAACATCGGCGCTGGTGACGACCTGCGAAGGGTTCGGGGTGTCACAGCTGCCCTTTTTGGTATCAGAGCGAATGGTTATAGGTGGAGTGATAAGGAGCCTCATTTGGAATTGAGGAAACATGATGACAATGCACACCATAGGATGGAAAACGAAATAGTTGAATAACGGGTGATGAGAATTCACTCGTAGATCCTTAGTAGTATATTTTGGATTGCCTTTAGGTGCCAGTGACATGTATATGTTACTTATGTGATAGTAGTAGTTGCTTTGAGTGGAGGCATTGAATCTCAGATTATTCCTGAGGCAATGCTTGGAAATTGCAAGAAAGTTATTGTGCGAGCTAGAAGTGCTCATCCATCGAGGGCTGAAGCCTCTGCTGCAAGGGCTGAACCCCGAATGGAAGATATCCTGCAGGCATTAGCCAATATTGGAAATCTGATGGAGAGGCAGGCGCAGCAACAGCCCGGAGCAGAACGCCGTACTCAAGGACTAGTGGAGCAGTTTTTAAAGCTGAAGCCACTTAAGTTTAATGGAATGGGAAGTCCTGAGGAGGCAGAGCAATGGATTGATGGAATGGAAAGAATTTTCCAGCTGTTGGACTGCGCTAATGCTGAGAAAATAGTCTTAGCAGAGTATCAATTGGAGGGAAATGCGAAGTTTTGGTGTAGAGCTTCGAATGACATAATCTTTTCACCAGGTACTGATGTTAGCTGGGAGGAGTTTGTTAGAGCTTTTAATAGGAAACATTTTTCTGACTGTGCTAAGGATAGGAAGATTACTGAATTTGTTCAGCTAGAACAAAAGGGGTTGACTGTAGATCAGTATGAGGCTAGATTTTCTGAATTGTCTAGATATGCTCCTAGATTGATTGAGGATCAATAAGAGAAGGCTAAGAGATTCCTGAAAGGGTTGAGGACTAACATTAGAAAGCAGCTGGTGCCTTTGAACATAAAAGATTATAATGAGATTTATGAAAGGGCGTAGTTAGTGGAGCAGGAGCTAGTGAGAGAGCAGTCGGAATTTAAGAAACCATTGAATTTTAGTGATGTGAGAAAAGGGAAGAGGCCTTATTCTGGTCAAGGTCAGACCTGGAATGTGAAGAAGAAGGGTAATTTTGGGAATTTTGGAGGGGCAAGGAGTGGTCTGAATATAGAGAAAGCACCCTATCAGCTGGTATTTGTCGAGGTGTAATGGGAGACATGGCCCGACCTTGTACTGGACAGCAGAAATGTTTTGGCTGTGGACAAGTAGGTCATCTTAGGAGGAATTGCCCACAAGAGAGGTCGTAAGTGAGTGTTGGCTCAGTGCGACAGGGATATCAGAGTGCTGTTAGGTCAAACCCGTAAGGAAATCCTCAGAGACCGCTTGCACAAGGAAGGGTGTATGCGATTACCCAGGAGGAAGCGGAAGCTTCCAAAAATGTTATCTCAGGTACGATTCTTATTAATGGTGAAAAGGCATATGCATTGTTTGACACGGGTGCAATGCATTCGTTTGTGTCTGAAAGATATAGATGTTTGAATAAGATAGAAGTTATGCCTCTTGAGACGCCTCTTTGTGTTTCCACGCCTTTAAAGGATATGGTATTGTCTACACTGGTGTGTGGAAATTGTAAGATATCAATGGGAGGAAAGGATATGGAAATAAACTTGGTTGTAATGGCTATGTATGATTTTGACGTTATTATAGGAATGGACTGGCTTCGTAAGTATCAGGCTAGAATGGATTGTTATAGAAGAGTGGTACAATTTGTTTTACCTTATCAGTCTAGTTGTGAATTTTTAGGAGGCCAGACCCATCTTCCTGTAGCGCTTATTTCGACAGTAGAAGCTTGTAAGTTACTTGACGAAGGATGTCAAGGGTACCTAGCTATAGTTAAAGATTATGCAAAGGAGGAGCTTAGACTTGAGGAAGTTCGTGTAGTTAACGAATTTCAAGATGTATTTCCTGAGGAATTGCCTGGATTGCCGCCAGAGCGGGAGATTGAATTTGAAATTGAATTAATGCTTGGAATAGGACCAATATCAAAAGCCCCGTATAGAATGGCCTTAGTTGAATTGAAGGAATTGAAAGTGCAACTGCAAGAATTGCTTGACAAATGATTCATTAGACCAAGTGCTTCACCTTGGGGTGCACCGGTCTTGTTTGTGAAAAAGAAAGATGGATCGATGCGCTTGTGTATTGACTATAGGCAGTTTGAATCGGGTGACCATTAAGAATAAGTATCATTTGCCTAGAATTGATTATTTATTTGACCAACTCCAGGGAAGTTCAGTTTTCTCTAAGTTTGATTTGAGGACGGGATATCATCAGTTAAGAATTAAGAAGGAGGACATTCCTAAGACTGCCTTTAGAACTCGTTATGGGCACTATGAGTTCCTTGTTATGCCATTTGGATTGACTAACGCCCCTGCTACATTTATGGATTTGATGAATAGAATATTTCAGCCTTATTTAGACCAGTTTGTGATTGTGTTTATTGATGATATTTTGGTATATTTGAAAGGGCCTAAAGAGCATGAGCAGCATTTGAGAATAGTTCTCACAGACTCGAGAGAGCGTAAGTTGTATGCTAAGTTTAGTAAGTGTGAATTCTGGTTGGATCGGATAATATTTTTAGGACATGTGGTGTCAGGAAAAGGAATTGCAGTAGACCCGGCAAAAGTTGAAATGGTAGTGAATTGGCCGAGACCGACGACACCTACTAAGATACGAAGTTTCTTAGGATTGGCTGGTTATTATAGGAGATTCATTGAAGGATTTTCAAGACTGGCAGGACCTTTAACTAAATTGACCCGAAAGAATGTGAAGTTTGAATGGAATGGAGAATGTGAAAGCATTTTCAAGAGATCAAAAGGAAATTGACTTCAGCTCCAATTCTGACTATACCTACTGCACCTGATGGTTTCACAGTGTATAGTGATGCATCTCACAAAGGACTAGGATGCGTGTTGATGCAGCATGGCAAGGTTGTAGCCTATGCATCCAAACAATTGAAACCTCATGAGCTAAATTACCCGACGCATGATTTAGAACTAGCAGCTATAGTGTTTGCCTTGAAGATATGGAGACACTATTTGTATGGGGAAAAATTTGAGATCTATACGGATAATAAGAGTTTGAAGTATCTGTTCTCACAAAAGGAGTTGAACATGAGACAAAGGAGGTGGATGGAGTTGTTGAAGGATTATGACTGTGAGATGAGATATCATCCAAGAAAAGCGAATAGAGTAGCAAATGCTCTCAGTTGAAAGTCGGCCGCAGAAATAGCTAGTTTGAGGATGGCAGAATGGGAATTGTTCGAATCTGTGGCAAATTCCAAATTTAAATTGGAAGTGGATTGTCTCACTAGTATGCTTAGTGCATTAAGGATTAAGCCAGAAAATTAAAATTCTGCAAGAATCGACCCGAGAGATTTTGAAAGTGAAGGATGCTGTATCTTTAGGGAAAAGATCAGAATTTCAGATCTCTCGATGATGGAATAGTAAGATGTCGGGGACAACTTTGTGTTCCCGACAATGAGGAATTAAGGAAGGAAATTCTGTCGGAGGCACATAAGAGTAATTATAGTATCCACCCAGGTAGTAGAAAGATGTACAGAAATTTGCGTCAGCAATTTTGGTGGAATGGTATGAAGGCAGATACGACTAAGTACGTTTCTCAATGTTTGACGTGTCAGCAAGTAAAAGTGGAACATCGTAAACCCGCAGGAATTTTGAGACCATTAGACATTCCTAAATGGAAATGGGAACATATAAGGATGGACTTTGTGCAAGGATTGCCAAGGACATCGAGGAGTCATGATTCAATTTGGGTTATAGTGGATCGATTGACTAAATCGGCTCATTTCTTAGCGATTCGCATGGACTACCCAATGGATAAGTATGCAGACATTTATGTAAGTCAAGTGGTACGCTTACATGGTGTTCCAGTGACCATTACTTCAGATCGAGATTCGAGGTTTACTTCGAATTTTTGGAAAAGTCTTCAAATTGCGTTAGGATCTAAGCTTCAGTTTAGTATAGCTTTTCATCCCCAGACTGATGGACAAACAGAAAGAGTAATCCATATACTGGAGGATATGTTAAGAGCTTGCATAATTGATTTCAAAGGAAATTGGGATGAAAGATTGCATTTGGTAGAGTTTGCCTATAATAATAGTTTTCATAAAAGTATAGGCATGGCACCTTATGAAGCATTATATGGAAGGAGATGTAGGACTCATGTCTATTGGAGTGAAATAGGTGAAAGGAATTTGACAGGACCTGAATTGGTACAAGTTACCACTGAAGCTGTCGATATTATCAGAGAAAGACTTAGAACAGCTCAGAGTAGACAGAAAGACTACGCAGATAGACGTAGGAGGCCTTTGGAATTTAGTGTAGGAGACCATGTATTCCTTAAGGTATCTCTAATGAAAGGAATATCTCGATTCCGGATGAAGGGTAAGTTAAGCCCTAGATTTGTTGGACCTTTTAAAATTCTAGAGAGGATAGGTGATGTAGCTTATCGTTTAGCGTTACCTCCTAAGTTAGGAAATCTGCACGATGTGTTTCATGTATCGATGTTGAGGAAGTACCAGCCGGATCCTGGTCATATACTCGATCATGAAGCCATCAAAATGGATGAGAAAGTAAGGTACATTGAAGAGCCTGTGCAGATATTAGATCGAAAGGAGCAAATCCTTAGGACCAAAAAGACCCCATTAGTTAAGGTGTTATGGCGACATCATGACGTGGAGGAAGCCACATGGGAAAGGGAGGATCAAATGAAGGAAAAGTATCCCTATTTATTTCAAGAAGGCGCGAGTAGTGCTTGAATTTCAAGGACGAAATTCTCTAAGGAGGGGAGAGTTGTGGCATCCAAAATTTAATGACAAGCCATAAGGTGTGTTGAAGTTCCTAATTAGGTGATAGAATTTCTTTTGGCTTATGCCTTAGCCAATTTGTCTTTCAATTTGATGATTTGTGTATTTATATTTATAGATTAATAATTGGCCATGAGATTTATAAATTTAAATCTTAATAAACAAAGTGTCCCAAGACTTTGGCCAAGATGAAATTTGAATTTAGAAATAGTTATAGAAGGAATTTCAAAAAAAAAAAAAAAGAGAGAGAAAAAAGAGGGTTAAAATTGGAATGGGCCTTAGACCCATTTGACCTAAGCCTAGTGGGCCGAATGGCCGGCCCAAATGGAAGCCCACAAGAGGGAATTCGACCAGCCCAAGAGGAGTGGCCGGATGGCCCAACTCCAAAGCCCAACAAGGCCAAATCCAATTCAAAAATAAAAATGACAAGTGGCAAGGGGCAAGAGCATGCATTGGTGGGTTTGTAGGCAATCTCATGATTGCAAATGATGGGATTAAGGGGATATAAAAGGGATGAGGAGAGAGAGATGGCCGGTTCTTTGCTCATTCGGCCGAGAGAGGTGTGCGAGAGAGAGAGTTCGAGAGAAAGGGAGCGACCGAGAGGAGGAGGAAGGAAGGAGTCGCCGTCGCCGCCGTGTCCGTCCGCCGTACGCCGTCGATTGTCCACCCTAGAGGCAAGTGGAGTCCGTAACTTCTCTTGCATGTTTGTTTTGCTGGTTGCATGTTCGATTTTAGGTGTGATTTGTGCGAAAAACCGAGGTAAGGAATGGTTGTTTTTAAGCCGTGTGACTGTTCTCGTTCGGGTTGTGGAAGTCAGTAGCTTGTTCGAGTTTACATGTGTGTTTGGAGTCCGATTTTGGCTTCGGTATCTTCATGAACGTTGAAGCTAACGTCTTGGACTATGACATACTAAAAATTCGTAGAAAACGATGGAGATTTGAGGGGTCAAAAGTTCTATTGTACGGAGACTTTAGATCTGCGAAATTTTCACTGACCTCTTGTTGATTTCTTGATTGTATGTTGATTTCTGTTAGAGATCTCACTTTTTTGTCTTCTTGAAAGTTGTAGGCAACATCTTAAAATACAACATACTCAGATTTGAAGAGAAATGAACGAGTGTAGCCTAGTAAATCGGCTAGATCTTGGAGATGATTGATTCTGGTGAGGTGGACCGAGACACCCGAGACTTCAAGGACTTAAATGGTGACCCTACTTTGGTTATTTGACCTAGATCTCTTCATAAAACTTGTAAAGGACACATTTTTACATAACATACTCAAATTTCAGAGGAAACTAAAGAAGATAGATGGGTGAAATCTGAAAATTTCGGAGATGTGTGTTCTGGACGACGCGGCCGTGGTTCTAGAAGCTTCGTAGGGTTGTAGAAATTAATCTAAAAATAATTTGACTTAGAGTTCTGAATGAAAAGTGTAGGAAAATGTCTTCTCTCTCACCCTGTAAAATTTCGTAATTTTTTGAGACCGAATGGATATTTTAATTGAATTTATTCGGAAACTGTGGATTGGATTTAAATCCGAGAATTTTAGGATGTTTTTGGAAGAAATTGTGGGATTAAGTAAAAATTTCAATTTGGCCATGAATTTTCCAAATGATTATCATCTTATGGGTTGATTAGTAATTTCTTGAATTTCGATAATTTTGGAAATTATTGATAATAAATAATAATAATAATAATAATAATAATAATAATAATAATAATAATAATAATAATAATAATAATAATAATAATAATAATAATAATAATAATAATAAAATAGATTTTTATTTGGCCATGGATTCAACTTCATTTGTGTGGCATTTGTGTGATGAGGTCTTTGTACATGTATTAAGTTGAAATGCATATGTGATAAAAGCTTTGGCATGTGTATGACATGTGAATTGAAATACAAGTGTGATTTGTTTGATGCCATGCCAATTGCCATGTTAAATTGAGATAAAATGATAAATGTGGATGAGGAAGAGGTTGTGGTGGAGGATGATGTCTGGTGGCCGAGTGGCATAATTCCGAGATTCCCCGGGAGATTCGGATGCCCGGAATGTGGGGGCTAGAAGCCCCGTCGGAGGTTTCTCGCCCGAAGGGAATGCCTTGCGATGCCGGGATTTGGGTGCGGGATGCCCGGCTAGAAGGGTAAAGGCCGGAAGCCCCGTCGGAGGTTTCGCCCGAAGGGAATGCCTCGTGATGCTAGTTGAGATGCGAGATGCCCGGAATGTGGGGGGCCGGAAGCCCGGTGGCCATGGGATGGCTGAGTTTGTCGGGAACCCTGTCGGAGGTTTCTGCCCGAAGGGTTGATGATGAGATTGATGATTTGAAAAATGGGTGATGTGGTGATCAAAATTGAAAGATAAAGATGATAATTAACTCATGACATGATGATGCATGATGATGATGGCATGTGATGTGATATGATGATCACCTATGATAATATATGCATGATGATGCAATATATGCATGATGATGCATGAGGATGATGGCATGTGATGTGATATGATGATCACCTATGATAATATATGCATGATGATGCATGAGGACGATGGCATGTGATGTGATATGATGATCACCTATGATAATATATGCATGATGATGCATGATGATGATGTGTGATGACATGATGATCATCCATGGTATGATATGCATGATGAAATGCATGATGATGATAATGATATATGATATGCCATGATGATGATGATATATATGATGTGATGATGCATGATACGCATGATTACAAGGTAAGTGATGCTTGCAATGTGATGATATGCATGATGCATTGGGATGTTATTGGATTTCCCTATCTACTGAGTGGTTGTACTCACCCCTTTTGGGGATAACATTTCAGATTAGCAAGTATGCCGCTACCTGCCGTCACGCGTGGTACATTTTACGGGATACCATCCGATGTAGAGGTCGAGTGTGTTGAGATAGACTGTCCGTCTATTCCCAGACTGACTTTTATCCGAGTACGTTGTCTAGTGATGTATGACGTGGGCCTGGCTGGGGGTCCTATCATTCAGGAGTTCATTTCTGTGCACGTTCGTCGAGATGGAGCTATGCGAGGGATGTTGCCGCCGCCACCGCCTGATGCACCGGGTTGAGTGTGAGACCTGCGCGCGATGAGTAGGAGCTTAATCTTTTGATGTAGATAATCAACACTTTTGATGGGGGTTGTGCGCTTGATGTAGAGGGTTGATAGTTTCTTTTTGAGATTTTAGGCAGGACATGGCAGAGTCCTCGCTTTTCTTGTTTTGTATCGACCCGATAAAGGAGGAGTCCCATCCTAAAAGAATATGTAAATAAAGTGTCGATGTTCGTTTATAAAATCCTGATGTTTAGCTGGTGTGTATTGGTATCATGGTTAGTAAGGGGAGAGATGGAGATGTTTAATTTGCTTCCGCTATGAGTCGCGTTGGGACCGATCGTTGAAAAAAAAAATGCCTATGATTAAGGACACTTGTTTTAAGTTCAAGATAGGCAAATAGGAGAATAAAGTGTAACATCGGCGTTGGTAATGAGCTGCGAAGGGTTCGGGGTGTCACATGAATGGTGGGGTCTTGTGAGCTGGTCTTGGCCTAAGAATTTTGGCCCACATCATCTTTTAATAATCTGCTCTAAACCCCCACTCATATAAATACGTAATTGAATTTTATAAAACAATAAAACTTGCAAGAAAATTTAATAAATTCCAACCTATAAATCACATGGCCAAGAATGGAAATTTTTCCATCAAATAATTATCCATTAAAAGCTTGGCCTTAAACTTATTGCAAATCATGGATAAAATGGCTACAACATAATTTTATGGTACTTCCATGGCTCATAGCACATCTAGAGGTTGTCATGAAATTCTAGGATGCCACAAGATTGGGCTAAGAAAAGTACCCAGACCAATAGGGTCCGCGTAAGCTTAGCTAGGCTGGACACTTTAACTCGATCCGATTTTCTTTTTGTTAATATTAAAAAATTCTAAAAAAAAAGGCCATAATAAAAACAGGTGTAGTTATTGGATATGCATGCAATTACAGCTTCTCGATGATTGAACGGGTGGCGTGTCATGTATTGGGAGGGAGTAACGTCGTTGACGTTGCTAGCCATTTGTGTTATGTGCCATGCCAGAATCACCGCGTTGGCCCATATACAGGCCGCAAATATTGGAGAAGGCTAGAGTCATAAATATTAATGAGAATGTCCTTTTGATTGTTCTAATTGACCTTTTGAAGATTGTATGTGTTCTTGTTGCCACTTTGCTGCTTGACCGGCACGGTCGACGACAATTGCTTTTGATCAATATTTGTGGGATAGCAGTATCCCTTATTAGTCTTGGCAGTTGCCTAATGAACATTGACCATATTAGTCTTTGCGACTGGAAAAGGTAGGAAATTGAGCAAGAAATTCGGGTAGGGATTTGTCCCTAAACCTGATTCGCTTGACCCAATTTGATGACCCGCATTGAAATAACCCGAGTAGGGATTTGTTCCCATACCCGGTTCACCCGACCCACCTGTCTGGTCCAATCTGATGGTTGGGCTTGCCCTATTCATGTTTGGTGGGCTCCTATTAGTTTAGATGTGGCTTTGGATATCGCCAAGACTAATATGGTCAATCTTCATCAGGCAACTGCCAAGACTAATAAGGGATACTACCATTCCACCAATAATGATCAAAAGCAATTGCCGTCGACCATGCCGGTCAAGCAACAAAGCGGCAACACGGATGCATACAGTCTTTAGAAGGTTAATTAGAACAATCCAAAGGACCTTCTCATTAATATCTTTGAGAGGAAAATAGAGTCGAGGTGGAGATCGTTGAAGGCAGTGATGAATCGAGTTTATATGCAAATGCAACTCGAGAGGGAGTGGGAGTAAATTGCACGGCCGTCTTCATTGCTATCAACAACATTGGGCAAAGTATGTCTCTTTTGCACTTTATTTTCTCTATTCTTGAGAAATTGGATGTGAGATTGTAGGGTTTGGGGGGAGGAGAGGGGTTGCATAAACAAGATCTATGAAATAATAAAAATGAGATAAGGCTAGGTGTTAGTGGGTCACGATTGAATAAATTGGGCTAAGAAAAGCAGTTGTGAGCTTTAAAACCCGGACCGGTAGCGTCCGCGTCAGCTTAGCTAGGGTTAGCCCGTCTTCGTTGCTATGACCAACATCAGGCCGAGCATGTCTCTTCCACACTTTATTTTCTCTGTTATTCAAAAATTGGATGTGAGATTGCAAGCTTTGGGGGGAGAGGGGTTTTTTGTAAAGAGGAGGTATAGCAAAGAACAAAAATAAGATAAGGGTAGGTGTTAAGTTGGTTAGGATTGAATAGATTGGGCCGATCAAAGTAGTTGTGGGCATAAAAACCCGGACCGATAGGGTTCGCGTCAGCTTAGCTAGACTAGACACTTTGAGTCGATCCTATTTTCTTTTTGTTGATATTAAAAAGAATTTAAAAATTCATAATAAAAAATGATGTAGTTATTTGATACGCTTGCAATTACGCCTTCTCGAAGATTGAAAGGGTGACGTGTCTTGTTTTGGTAGGGAGTAACATCGTTAACATTGCATGGCTAATGCCACTTGGCTCTAAGGGTAAAACACTTGGCAAGCTTCTCTTGCCACTTGTTTATTTTGCCATGCAAGCTGATGGGCCTTCCTTGGGCCGGGCTCTCCCTCCATCCGGTCAACGGCAGCCCCTCCTCCTTTGGGCTTCGCGGGCCAGGCCTAAATGGCCGAATGGTTGGGTCTTGTGGGCTGGTCTTGGCCTAAGAATTTTGGCCCACTTCCTCTTTTAATAATCTACACTAAACCCCCCACTCATATAAAACCATAAAACTTGCAACATAATTTAATAAATTCCAGCTTATAAATCATATGGCCAAGAATGGAAATTTTTCCATCAAATAATTATCCATTCAAAACTTGGCCTTAAAATTATTGCAAATCATGGATCAAATGGCTACAACATAATTTGATGGTACTTCCATCACCTATCCATGGCTCATAGCACATGAGGTTGTCATGAAATTCTAGGACGCCACAAGATTGGGACGAGAAAAGCAGTTGTGGACTTTAAAACCTGGATCGATAGGGTCCACCTCAGCTTTAGCTGGACTAGACACTTTAACTCGATCTAATTTCTTTTTGTTAATATTAAAAAGTTTTAAAAAAAACCATAATAAAAAATGGTGTAGTTATTGGATACGCATGCAATTACATCTTCTCAATGATTGAACGGGTGGCATGTCATGTATTGGGAGGGAGTAATGTCGTTGACGTTGCTGGCCATTTGTGTTATGTGCCATGCTAGAATCACCGCGTTGGCTCATATACACACCGCAAATATTGGAGAAGGTTGGAGTAATAAATATTAATGAGAAGGTCCTTTGGATTGTTCTAATTGACCTTTTGAAGACTGTATGTGTCCTTGTTGCCACTTTGCTACTTGACCGGCACGGTCGACGACAATTGCTTTTGATCATATTAGTCTTAGCAACTGGGAAATGCAGGAAATCAAGCGAGAAATTTGGGTAGGGATTTGTCCCTAAACCCGATTCACTTGACCCGATTTTGAAATAACCCGAGTAGAAGCCATTGCATGTTACTTCTGAGTCTTGCATGTTTCGAAATCCAAGTGTGAGTATGCTGTCTTTGCCGAGTGAAGTGATGAAATGGTAGGGCTAGGAGTGAAGGAATCATGTATACCTATTCTAGGAGGATACCATTAGGGAGTCTTATGTTTTGTGTTATTTTCTTTATGTATGTTGATGAAAATAAAAAAAGGAACCATTCTACATGATAAAACAACTCATATATTGAATTAGAAACCTAGCTATGATTATATGAATATAAAAACATAGAGATAGAAGTGAATTTAGTAAAACCAGTAAATTGTTATTGTGAAAAATGGATTGACATTTACTGATTATACGAATTTTCTGTAATTACCTAGTTAGAATTAGACTTTGAATCCTGAATGAAAATTGTAGAACACATCTTAAGGAATAACTTGTCAAAATTTAAGATTAAATGGATAAGAATTGGCTAGTAAAACAATTTTCTTTGTAGATAAAGAATCTGGACGTCGATATAGGGTGCTAGTAAAGATTATGGCGATTGTTACTCTTAATAAAGTGAGAATTAGACTTAATTTTCTTCATGGAAAATGTCAATTTATATCTCAAATATAACATACTAAAATTTGGTAGTATTTCGACAAGAATTGATACACCTTCGGTTTCCGAAGCCAAAACTGTACATTTAGCTAGTAAATTGTCTGGACTCGAGAACATATACTAGATGTTGTGTCTTTTATATTAGACTTGCATGACCCAGATAGAGTCTAGTAACCTTCTAATAGAGGTTAGTTGTGCAAGAGTAAGTCTCACATCTTATTTGAGATATAAGTGCATATAGTATCATGCGTGTGCAATGAGTGTGGTGCATAATGCTTGATTATAGGGTAAATATCTGTTTGGCATGGAATGGGACATGTCGTAATAGGTTCTATCTTATAATTTGGATGCGCACGTGTGCTGGGTTCAGGAGAGTTCGATATATAGTTAGATGCTTTGGAGTCATTTTTTTTCCATACGATAAATGCATTAATTAAAGGTGTGGTGGTGTGAAACGTGTGCTTAAGTGAGTGAATGAACCCATTGGTACAGAGATACTAGTGATGCCCCTGGAAGTTTGGGATGCGCATTTTGAGTGGTCTTGGATGCCTCGGTAGAGAGGTACCGGGATTCCTCGGAGTGAGATGCCCTTGTGTGTGATCAAGGATGCCTCAATTGTATGATACTAAGATACCTCGGAGTGAGATGCCCCATGCTGAGTGGTCTTGGGAAGACCTTAGTTGAGTGATGCCGGGATGCCTCGGAGTGAGATGCCCATAATAGAAATATTGTGGAAGTCCATATAAGGTAACTTCCGGAATTGACTCGATCAGGCCGGTAGAGTTCCGATTAGTGACTGATCAAGGGTGGATCATATGCACACTAAATATAATTCTACTTGGCGAGTGAGTCCATTTATTGTTATTGCATTACATCTTGATATGAGATTGAGCTTGAGAAAGGTAAGCATAGAAATGGATACTCATAAGGTGATTATATACATGAGGTGTTAATATCCAATTGTTTATGCTTGTGACAATCCTACCTTAGTATCTTAAAGTGTTTGGCCATGATTCCCTTGCAATTTTGATGGTCATGGATTGTTTTAGTTAGAGTTTTATCATTCTTTACTGGGCAAAGTTGTTGCTCATACCTTACATTTTTTCAGATTGATAGTATGGATGTGTCACCAATAGCTCGTTATGGAGTGGTATCAAGCATTGAGGTTACCTTTACTGATGTGTATGACTTTGATGTTGAGCTGACTTTCTCTAAGTATGAGGCTATGTTATGGACGAATGTTGGTGGAGCTGAGTTGGTCCCAATGAAGTTTGTCGTAATTTTTATCAAGCACAATGGAGTGATGTTTGGCCCCCTTCCTTTTAGTGATGATGGACCTGGAGCTGGGACGGATGGTGCCTAGATGCTAGTGATCGTGTAGAAGCTGAAGGGATCGTCTTTTGTTTTTTGTTAGACGTGGGCTTGTGTGGGACTAGCGGAGTAGATACCCCTCACCCTTATCCCTGGCTGTTTTGTTTGCGCCTTACTTTTGTGTTTGTATATGTGAATTAAATAGGCAATGAACATGTAAGAAGTCTAGGTTGATTTTTATCGGCCCGAATGCTGCTAAGGAAAGTAATGAAGCTTCTCATGATTTTTATCTATATTCATAAATGGATTGTCTAATATTATGAATTGGTAGGAGTATTGCGGGATAACCTTATAATATAAAGTTTAAATTTTAAATAATCCATGTTATACATGCTAACCTTCAAGGGTGAACACTATAGATTAACAATTGGAATTTTGTAAGTCCTAGAAAGATAATGATATTTATAATTTCTGCTTGCGCTTAGTACATGATGCTATTGGAACGTCACAGCGTGGAATTTTTGGTATTAGAGCATAGGATTACCTGGAATGATAAGGAGCGGTAGTGATTATGCATTAGGATAATGATATTTTCTTTGTTAGTATTATTTTGTAAGGAACAAGTAACTTATGTTACTCATAGGGTATCAGTAACAATTGTTGCAGTTGTTACTTATTAGGAGACTCGTTTGACTAATGAGTAGTGACCGACGTGCAAAAATCAAGAATTTTCGGGATGAGTAGAAATGGATGAGGAACGGCAACGGATCCCCATGTGGAAGGAATTTTGGAAGCACTTGCTAATGTAGGAGCCTTGTTGGAAAGGCAAGCCCAACAACAGGTAGGAGGTGAACGTAGAATGCAAGGCTTAGTAGAGCAATTTTTGAAATTAAAACAATCTAGATTTGCTGGATTAGGAGATTCCATAGAAGCACAATTGTGGATAGATGAGATGGAAAAGATATTTGCATTGTTGAATTGCACTGATGCAAAGAAGGTATCTCTAGTAGAATATCAACTTCAAGGAAATGCTTATCATTGGTGGAAAGCAACAAAAAGGAGAACTTTCCCTGAGGGTGTAGAGGTAACTTGGACTGGATTTGTAGGAGTCTTCTATAGTAAGTATTTTTCAGATTGTGCAAGAGATAAAAGGTGATGGAATTTATGCAGTTAAATCAAAATAACTTGACAGTAGACCAATATGAGGCGAAATTTGCTGAACTCTCTAGATTTGCCCCTAGATTAGTAGAATATCCAGAAGATAGGGCTAAGAGATTCTTGAATGGGTTAAGGCCTGATATAAGAGGATGGTTGGTGCCTCTAAACTTGAAGGATTATAGTGAATTGTATGAACGGGCACAACTAGTGGAAAGGGATTTGATGTCAAGGAATCAGACATCGGCATATCAAGTAAGGCCACAATCAGATTCATCGAGTTGAGTCTCATCAATTTTTGCAAAAAAAGAAGAATAAGATTGAAATGAAAATTTGTGGAAAATCAACCAATGGAATGATTGAAAATGGTAACAATGAGTGTTGAATAATCACATGGATTTGGACCATGTTATTCAAATGTTTGTTTTAATTGTGGATAGTCAAATTATATTAGAGAATGTCCTCAGAAAACAATGCAGCAACCACAACCACAACAAAATTTGTGTAGACCATTACCACCAAGAAATAACCAAAGACCACCAGTTCAAGGAATAATTTATGTGATTACTCAAGACGAGGCTGAAGGATCTCAAACGGTCATTACGAGTATCATTTCCCCATTTAATCAAAATGCTTATGCTTTGTTCGACATGGGAGCAACTTATTCCTTTATATATGCTCAATTTGTGCAATTGAATAGGATGGAACCTAAATTGTTAGAAGTACCCCTTAGTGTCTCTACTCCATTAAAGGATGTTGTTTTATCTACCTTGGTGTGTAAGGATAGTAGAATCCTTATAGGTGGGCAAAACCTTTTAGCTGATCTAATGGTGTTAGTTATGTATGACTTTGATGTAATTATGGGAATGGATTGGTTGCATAGACATAGATCCAATGTGGATTGTTATAGAAAGATGATTCGATTCGATCCATGGGATAAACCAAGTTTTGCATTTTACGGAGGAAAGACAACTCCTTCCGTGCCTCTTATCATTGCACTAGAAGCCCATACACTTCTTAGAAATGGTTGCCAAGGATATCTGGCTTATGCAAGTGAACAAACCAAGAAGGAGGTACAACTTGAGGATATCCCTGTAGTTCAAGAATTTTTTGATGTATTTCCCGAGGAATTGATGGGATTACCCCTAGAGCAAGAAGTTGAGTTTACTATTGAATTGACACGTGGTACGGAACCTATCTCGAAAGCTCCATATAGGATGGCGTTGACAGAATTGAAAGAATTGAAGGAACAATTACAGGAACTGCTTGACAAAGGATTCATTAGACCAAGCGTATCCCCAGGGGTGCACCAGTTTTATTTGTTAGAAAGAAAGATGGATCACTACGCTTGTGCATTGATTATAGGCAATTGAACCAAGTGATAATTAAAAATAAGTATCCGTTACCAAAAATTGATGATTTATTTGATCAATTGCAAGGAGCATCAGTTTTCTCAAAAATTGACTTAAGATCAAGGTATCATCAATTGCGGATAAGGAACGAGGATATCCCAAAAATAGCTTTTCGAACTAGATATGGATATTATGAATTTTTGGTTATGCCTTTTGGACTAACAAATGCCCCAGCAGCTTTTATGGACCTTATGAATAGAATAGTTAAGCCTTTTTCTGAACCAATGTGTGATAGTCTTTATAGACGATATTTTGGTGTATTCAAAAGGACAAGATAAACATGAAGAGCACTTAAGGATTGTACTACAGATTCTTAGAGGACACAACACAAACTATATGCCAAATTTAATAAATGTGAGTTTTAGTTGGATCAAGTGACTTTTCTAGGACATGTGGTGACTGGTGAAGGGATATAAGTGGACCTAGTTAAAGTTGAGGCTGTGATTAATTGGCCTAGACATTCGATGGTGACAGAAGTACGAAGTTTTCTAGGTTTGGCTGGATATTATCGAAGATTTGTAGAAGGATTCTCTCGAATTGCAGGACCATTGACACAATTGACTCGAAAGGATTCAAAATTCGATTGGTTAAAGGAATGTGAGCAAAGTTTCCAAGAACTCAAAAGGATGTTGACGACGACACTAGTATTAACAATACCATTAGGATCTAGAGGCTTTGTAGTGTATAATGATGCTTCTCATAAGGGATTAGGTTGTGCTCTTATGCAACACGGGAGAGTTATTGCATATGCATCGAGACAATTGAAACCACATGAATTGAATTACCCTACTCATGATTTAGAATTAGCTACGATTATCTTTGCTTTAAAGATTTGGAGGCATTATCTTTATGGAGAAAGATTTGAGATTTATACAGATCACAAGAGTTTAAAGTACCTATTCTCCCAAAAGGAATTGAATATGAGACAAAGGAGATGGATAGAATTACTTAAGGACTATGACTGTGAAATTCTATATCACCCAGGAAAAGCCAACAAAGTGGCGAGATGCATTTAATCGGAATTCGTCAATGAGAATATCAAATATGATGGTTAAGGAATGGAAATTGCTAGAAGCAATTTCAAATTCCGAATTCAAAGTGGAGGTGAATGAATCTGTTGGTATAATAGCTACACTCAGAGTTGAATTTGAAATTATATAGCGAATTAAGACCTTACAATAGTTAGACCCTAAAATATTGAAAATTTGAGATAAAGCTTTGAAAGGAAAGAAGTCAGATTTTCAAGTCTCGAATGATGGGATAGTTAAATTCCATGGACGTTTTTGTGTGCCTAGTGATGATGAGTTAAAGAGGGAAATTCTAACTGAAGCTCATCATAGTAGTTATAGCATCCACCCAGGAAGTACAAAGATGTATAGAAATCTTCGTCAATATTTTTGGTGGAATGGAATGAAGACTGATATAGCTAAGCATGTCGCAAGATGCTTGACATGTCAACAGGTGAAAGCTGAACATCGAAAGCCTGCAGGATTGTTAAAACCATTAGAGATTCCAGAATGGAAATGGGAACATATAACCATGGACTTTGTACAAGGGTTACCAAGGACTTCAAGTGGACATGACTCAATCTCGGTAATTGGAGACTATTTCACAAAATCAGCGCATTTTTTAGCTGTAAGGATAGACTATTCACTAGAGAAGTATGCCACATTGTATGTTAAGCAAATAGTACAACCGCATGGTATCCCTGTGACCATAACATCAGATTGAGATCCACAATTCACGTCGAATTTTTGGAAGAGTCTTCAACTTGCCTTAGGAACCAAACTCCAATATAGTACTGCCTTTCATCCACAACAAATAGACAATCGAAAAGACTATACAAACATTGGAAGATATGCTACGAGCTTGTGTCATTGATTTCAAAGGAAATTGGGATGAGAAATTGCATCTAGTGGAATTTGCTTACAACAATAGCTTTTAACAAAGCATTGGTATGGTTCCATTTGAAGCTTTATATGGTAGGAATTGTAGAACTCCTATTTGCTGGAATGAAGTTGGAGAACAAAAGATGACAGGACCAGAAGTAGTTCAAATTACTCTAGAAGCTACAAAGACAATACAAGAACGACTAAAGACAGCTCAAAGTAGGCAAAAGAGCTATGTAGACAAACGTCGTAGGCCTTTGGAATTCAATGGAGGTGATCATGTATTTCTAAAGGTGTCACCTATGAAGAATGTGTCAAGATTTAGAAAGAAAGGAAAATTGAGCCCAAGATTTATAGGACCTTTTGAAATATTAGAAATTATCAGGGAGTTGGCATATAGAATAGCATTACCACCAAAGTTATCTAGTATACACGATGTTTTTCATGTGTCTATGCTAAGGAAATATGAGCCAAATCCAACTCATGTGTTAGACTTTGAGGTACTAGAAATAGATGACAGGATCAGCTATATAGAAGAGCTTGTGCAAATTTTGGATCGAAGAGAACAAGTGTTGAGGAATAAGACTATACCTTTGGTTAAAATTTTATGGAGGTACCATGATTCAAAGGAAGCAACTTGGGAAAGTGAGGAAGAGATCAGACATAAGTATCCTCAGCTTTTCAATGAGTGAGGTAAGATTTCAATTTCAAGGACGAAATTTTCTAAATAGGGGAGAGTTGTGACATCCCAAATTTCATTGACCTTTGTTAGTGTAATTAGATCATAAAGAGCTTAGATTATTTTAAATCGGGCCAGAAAACGAACCCAATGGACCGGAGGAATGTGTGGGCTTGAGAAGTAGGCGAGCCACATGAGTTTTAGAATTGGGCTTGATAAGTCGAATGGAAGAGCTGGGCTTGGGCTTAGCTTAGAGCGGGCCAAGATTTAGAATTGTTAGATTAGTAAATTTAGTTTGATGGACCGTGATCATTGTAGATTGAGCCTGTTGGGCCAGAGACGGGTATTTAGGCCCGAGTGATTTTATTTTCGATTAAGTTCATAGATTATAGTTAGGATGATTGGATTAGTGATTGTAATATTAATGTCAATTTCTAACTTTAGTATTTATTGTGATAAATTCTCCATAGACTAATATTAACTAGTTAATATGTCATATAATGTCATAACTTTGTAAAACTTACAAGAGAATTGAAATCAAGTGAAATCAAATGAAAAGCATTAGAAACAAATGAATTGGCTAATGATATGGATTAGCTATTAATGGATGGCGAACGACAAATGGCGAAATTGTTATGCATGGAGGCCACGACACCCCCTCCTCTCTTCGCATCACCCACAGTTTTCTATCCCCACAAAACCGAAACAAGCAACTCAAGAAGACATAATCATTAGCAAAATCTCATGATTAGTCTAGCCTAGGGATTAGACTTGTAGACCTATTCCCCTCTTAACTCTCATAATCTCTCTCTCTCTCCAAAACCGAAACCCATCTTCTTCTTCTTCTTCTTCTCGTTTTCTCTCTTGGTTGAGCAGCAAAGAACTAGAAACAAACCAGCAATACTTTTCTTCTTGCATGCGAATTTTAGGTGTTGATCTTGAAGAATCTTTGAGTCATCTAGTAGCTGAATCAAGGTAAGGAAAAATAAGTCTCTAAACTAGAATTTATCCATTGTTTGTGTCAAGGAACTTGTGGATCTAGCCGAATGGTGGAGGATTAGATGTGAAGTTGCCGTTTTGTGTTGGATTGAGCTAGATAAGCTCTAGATTGAAGCTGTAAGTCATTGCATGTTGCATTAGAGGCTTGCATGTCTCGAAATCTAAGTGTGAGTAAGCTGTGATTGTCAAGAAGTGAAGGAAATGGTTGCCAAGTGGAAAGATGTGGTATATGTTGCGGTGAGTGAGCTTATGGATGAATATATGCTTTGAGCCGAGCTGTGGAAGGGTTATTTGTTAAAGAAAAACCTATTGAAAGTACTCTTAGATAATGTGGAAGAGTTTTGAAGTGTTGTAAAATAGATTTGTAGAGGAACAAATGGTTTGATTGTGCTAGAGACAAGAAAAACCATATATAATGATTCTGTTTTAGAGAAATTTAGATAGTAAGTCTTTTTATTGTGTTGCCTTGATTTCTAATGATGAAGATGAGAAAGGAACCATTTTACATAATAGAACATCCATTAGATTGAGTTTGAAATTTAACTATAGTCATATGAATGTAAAAACATGAAGATAGAAGTGAACCTATTGAAAACAGTAAGCTGTTTCGTAGAGAACAGCATGACCTTTGATGATTATGTGAATTTTCTGTAATTATCTAGTTAGAATTGGACTTCAAATCCTGAATGAAATTTGTATGAAACATCCTTAGAAATAACATATCAGAATTTGAGAATAAATGGACAAGATTTGGTTAATAAAACGATTTTCTCAGTAGACGCTAAATCTGGACACTCTTACGGGTGCTAGTAAAGATTGTAGTAGTTACTACTCTTAATACAGTGATATATAGACTTCATTTTCTTCACAGAAAATGTCAATCTATGTCTCTTATTTAACATACTAAAATTTCGTAGTATTCCGATAAGAATTGGTATACCTTTTATGTTTGAGATCAAAACTGCTCATTATAGTTAATAATCTGTTTAGACCCGAGAATATGCAATAGTTGTTGTGTCTTTTATATTAGTCTTGCATGACACACATAGAGTTTAGTGACCTTTTAATAGTTGTTAGTTTGTATAAAAGTAAGTCTCATATATCATTTGAGGTATAGGCATAAGTGCGGTGCATAGTGCTTGATTATGGGGTAAATATCTATTTGGCATTGTATTGGACATGTCATAATGGGTTTTATCTTATAATTTGGACATGCACATGTGCTAGGTGCATGAGAGTTAGGTGTATAGTTATATACTTTGAAGTCTTTTTCTTTTGCATACGGTAAATGCATTAATCAAAGGTGTGGTGGTGTGAAATGTGTGCTTAAATGAGTGAATGAACCCATCGGTACTGAGATACCGGTGATGCCCCTCGGAAGTTGGGATGCCCATGCTGTGTGATCTTGGATGCCTCGGTCCCGTGTTACCGAGATGCCTTGGAGTGAGATGCCCTTGTGTGTGATCAAGGATGCCTTAGTTGTGTGATACTGAGATGCCTCGGAGTGAGATGCCCCATGCTAAGTGATCTTGGGAGGACCTCGGTTGTGTGATACCAGGATGCCTCGGAGTGAGATGCCCATAATAGAAATATTGTGGAAGTCTGGATAAGGGAATTTCCGGAAGTGACTCGATCGGGCCGGCAGAGTTCCGGTGGGTAAACTGATCGAGGGTGGACTATATGCACACTAAATATAATTCTACTTGGCGAGTGAATTGCATTTCATGTTGATATGGATTGATTTTGTGATGGATATTTATAGATATGGATGCATTCAGGATGTTTCATATAAGGTGGTTATACATATGATGTGTTAGTATTCAATTGATTATACTCGTGACAATCCTATCTTAGTATCTTAAGCTATTTGGTCATGATTCCCTTATAAACTTGATGGCTATGGATTGTCTTGGTTAGAGTCTTATTATTTCTTTATTGGGCATAGTTTTTGCTCATTCCTTATATTTTTCAGATTGATAGTATGGACGTGCCGCCGATAGCTCGTTATGGTGTGATATCGCGCATTGAGGTTACCTTTAGTGATGTGTTCGATCCTGATGTCGAGATGACTTTCTCGAAGTATGAAGCTATGTTGTGGATGGATGATGGTAGAGCTGAGATGATCCCGATGAAGTTTGTCACGTGGTTCATATACCACGATGGAGCAATGTTTGGCCCAAGGTTAATTAGAACAATCCAAAGGACCTTCTCTTTAATATCTTCGCGACAAAAATGGAGTCAAGGTGGAGATCGTTGAAGGCGAGGATGAATCGAGTTTTGATGAAAATGCGACTGGAGCGGGAGCAGGAGCGAATTGCATGGACGTCTTCATCGCTATCAACAACATCGGGCCAAGTATGTCTCTTTTGCACTTTATTTTCTTTATTCTTCATAAATTGAGTGTGAGATTGCAGGGTTTGGGGGGAGGAGAGGGGTTGCAAAAAGGAGATCTAGGAAATAATAAAAATGAGATAAGGCTTGGTGTTAGTGGGTCACGATTGAATAGATTGGGTTGAGAAAAGCAGTTGTGGGCTTAAAAACCCGGACCGGTAGGGTCCACGTTAGCTTAGCTAGGCTTAGCCCATCTTCGTTGCTATCAACAACATCGGGCCGAGCATGTCTCTTCCACACTTTATTTTCTCTATTATTTAGAAATTGGATGTGAGATTGCAAGCTTTGGGGGAGAGGGGTTTTTTTGCAGAATCGAGGTATAGGAAATAATAAAAATGAGATAAGGCTAGGTGTTAAGTGGGTTAGGATTGAATAGATTGGGCCGAGAAAAGCAATTGTGGGCTTAAAAACCCGGACCGATAGGGTCCGCGTCAACTTAGCTGGATTGGACACTTTGACTCGATCCGATTTTCTTTTTGTTAATATTAAAAAATTAAAAAAAAAAACTCATAATAAAAACCGGTGTAGTTATTGGATACGCTTGCAATTACATCTTCTCGAAGATTGAATGCGTGGCGTGTCAAGTTTTGGAGGGAGTAACGTCGTTGACGTTGCTAGCCATTTGTGTTATGTGCCATGCCAGAATCACCGCGTTGGCTCATATACACGCCGCAAATATTGGAAAAGGCTAGAGTCATAAATATTAATGAGAAGGTCCTTTGGATTGTTCTAATTGACCTTCTGAAGACTATATGTTTCCTTGTTACCACTTTGCTGCTTGACTAGCATAGTCGACAACAATTTCTTTTGAAGAATATTTGTGGGATGGTGGTATCCGTTATTAGTCTTGGCAGTTCCTTGATGAACATTGACCTTGTTAGTCTTGGCGACTAGAAAAGGCAGGAAATCGAGCGAGAAATTTGGGTAGGGATTTGTCCCTAAACCCGATTTGCTTGACCCGATTTGATGACCCGCATTGAAATAACCCGAGTGGGGATTTGTTCCCATACCCGGTTCACCCGACCCGCTTGTCTTCTCCAATCCGATGGTTGGGCTTGCCCCATTCATGGTTGGTGGGCTCCCATTAGTTTGGATGTGGCTTTGGATGTCGCCAAGACTAATATGGTCAATCTTCATCAGGCAACTGCCAAGACTAATAAGGGATACTACCATCCCACCAATACTGATCAAAAGCAATTGCCGTCGACCATGCCGGTCAAGCAGCAAAGCGGCAACAAGGATGCATATAGTCTTTAGAAGGTTAATTAGAACAATCCAAATGACCTTCTCATTAATATCTTCGAGACGAAAATGGAGTCGAGGTGGAGATCGTTGAAGGTGAGGATGAATCAAGTTTTGATGAAAATAACGCGGGAGCGAGAGCGGGAGCAAATTGCACGGCCGTCTTCGTCGCTATCAACAACATCGGGCCAAGAATGTCTCTTCTGCACTTTATTTTCTCTGTTCTTTAGAAATTGAGTGTGAGATTGCAAGATTTGGGGGGAGGAGAGGAGTTGCAGAAACGAGATCTAGGAAATAATAAAAATGAGGTAAGTCTAGGTGTTAGTGGGTCACGATTGAATAGATTGGGCTGAGAAAAAAGTTGTGGGCTTAACAACCCGGACCGGTAGGGTCCACGTCAGCTTAGCTAGGCTTAGCCCATCTTCGTCATTATCAACAACGTCGGGCCGAGCATGTCTCTTCCACACTTTATTTTCTCTATTATTTAGAAATTGGATGCGAGATTGCAAGCTTTGGGGGAGAGGGGTTTTTTGCAGAAATCGAGGTATAGGAAATAATAAAAATGAGATAAGGCTAGGTGTTAAGTGGGTTCGGATTGAATAGATTGGGCCGAGAAAAGCAGTTGTGGGCTTAAAAACCCGACCGATAGGGTCCGCGTCAACTTAGTTGGACTGAACACTTTGATTCAATTCGATTTTCTTTTTGTTAATATCAAAAAATTAATGAAAAAAATTCATAATAAAAACTGGTATAGTTATTGGATACGCTTGCAATTACATCTCCTCGAAGATTGAACGGGTGGTGTGTCATGTTTTGCAAGGGAGTAACGCATCGTTGACGTTGCTGGCCATTTGTGTTATGTGCCATGCCAGAATCACCACGCTTGGCTCATATACACGCCGCAAATATTGGAAAAGGCTGGAGTCATAAATATTAATGAGAAGGTCCTTTGGATTGTTCTAATTGACCTTCTCAAGACTTTATGTTTCCTTGTTGCCACTTTGCTGCTTGACCGGCACGGTCGATGACAATTGCTTTTGATCAATATTTGTGGGATGGTAGTATCCCTTATTAGTCTTGGCAGTTGCCTAATGAACATTGACCTTGTTAGTCTTGGCGACTGGAAAAGGCAGGAAATCGAGTGAGAAATTTGGGTAGGGATTTGTCCCTAAACCCGATTCACTTGACCCGATTTGATGACCCATTGAAATAACCCGAGTAGGGATTTGTTCCCATACCCGGTTCACCCGACCCGCTTGTCTGCTCCAATCCGATGGTTGGGCTTGCCCCATTCATGGTTGGTGGGCTCCCATTAGTTTGGATGTGGCTTTGGATGTCGCCAAGACTAATATGGTCAATCTTCATCAGGCAACTACCAAGACTAATAAGGGATACTACCATCCCACAAATATTGATCAAAAGCAATTGCTCCAATCGTGGTTGGGCTTGCCCTATTCATGGTTGGTGGGCCGGTTTGGATGTGCTTTGGTCAAGCAATACAAATCTTCATATGGCAACAAGGATGCATACAATCTTTAGAAGGTTAATTAGAACAATCCAAAGGACCTTCTCATTAATATCTTCGAGACGAAAATGGAGTCGAGGTGGAGATCATTGAAGGCAAGGATGAATCGAGTTTTGATGAAAATAAGACTGGAGTGGGAGCGAGAGCAAATTGCACGGCCGTCTTCGTCGCTATCAACAACATCAGGCCAAGAATGTCTCTTTTGCACTTGATTTTCTCTGTTCTTCAGAAATTGAGTGTGAGATTGCAGGATTTGGGGGAGGAGAGGAGTTGCAGAAACGAGATCTAGGAAATAATAAAAATGAGGTAAGTCTAGGTGTTAGTGGGTCACGATTGAATAGATTGGGCTGAGAAAAGCAGTTGTGGGCTTAAAAACCCGGACCGGTAGGGTCCACGTCAGCTTAGCTAGGCTTAACCCATCTTCGTCGCTATCAACAACATTGGGCCGAGCATGTCTCTTCCACACTTTATTTTCTCTGTTATTCAGAAATTGGATGCGAGATTGCAAGCTTTGGGGGAGAGGGGTTTTTTGCAGAAACGAGGTATAGGAAATAATAAAAATGAGATAAGGCTAGGTGTTAAGTGGGTTCGGATTGAATAGATTGGGCGAGAAAAGCAGTTGTGGGCTTAAAAACCCAGACCGATAGGGTCCGCGTCAGCTTAGTTGGACTGGACACTTTGACTCGATCCGATTTTCTTTTTGTTAATATTAAAAAATTAAAAAAAAAACTCATAATAAAAACTAGTGTAGTTATTGGATACGCTTGCAATTACATCTTCTCGAAGATTAAACGGGTGGTGTGTCAAGTTTTGGGAGGGAGTAATGTCGTTGACGTTGCTGGCCATTTTTGTTATGTGCCATGCCAGAATCACTGCACTGGCTCATGTACACGCTGCAAATATTGGAGAAGGCTCTAGTGATAAATATTAATGAGAAGGTCCTTTGACTTGTTCTAATTGACCTTCTGAAGACTGTATGTTTCCTTGTTGCCGCTTTGTTGCTTGACCAGCATGGTCGATGACAATTGCTTTTGATCAGTATTTGTGGGATGGTAGTATCCCTTATTAGTCTTGGCAGTTGCCTGATGAACATTGACCATATTAGTCTTGGTGACTAGAAAAGGCAGGAAATCGAGCGAGAAATTTGGGTAGGGATTTGTCCCTAAACCCGATTCGCTTGACCCGATTTGATGACCCGCATTGAAATAACCCGAGTAGGGATTTGTTCCCATACCCGGTTCACCCGACCCGCTTGTTTGCTCCAATCCGATGGTTGGGCTTGCCCCATTCATGGTTGGTGGGCTCCCATTAGTTTGGATGTGGCTTTGGATGTTGCCAAGACTAATATGGTCAATCTTCATCCAGCAACTACCAAGACTAATGTGGGATACTACCATCCCACCAATACTGATCAAAAGCAATTGCCGTCGACCGTGCCGATCAAGCAACAAAGCGGCAACAAGGACGCATACAGTCTTTAGAAGGCTAATTAGAACAATCCAAAGGACCTTCTCATTAATATCTTCGAGATGAAAATGGAGTCGAGGTGGAGATCGTTGAAGGCGAGGATGAATCGAGTTTTGATGAAAATAAGACGGGAGCGAGAGCGGGAGCGAATTGCACGGCCGTCTTCATCGCTATCAACAACATCGGTCCAAGTATGTCTCTTCTACACTTTATTTTCTCTATTCTTCAGAAATTGGGTGTGCGATTGTAGGGTTTGGGGGGAGGAGAGGCGTTGCAGAAACGAGATCTAGGAAACAATAAAAATGAGATAAGGCTAGGTATCAGTGGGTCACGATTGAATAGAATGGGCTGAGAAAAGCAATTGTGGGCTTATAAACCCTGACCAATAGGGTCCACGTTAGCTTAGCTAGGCTTAGTCCATCTTCCTTGCTACCATCAACATCGGGCCAAGCATGTCTCTTCCATACTTTATTTTCTCTATTTTCAGAAATTGGAGGTGAGATTGCAATCTTTTGGGGGAGAGGGGTTTTTGCAGAAACGAGGTTTAGGAAATAATAAAAATGAGATAAGGCTAGGTGTTAAGTGGGTTAGGATTGAAAGATTGGGCCGAGAAAAACAATTTGGCGTGTCACGTTTTGTCGGGAGTAACGTCATTGACATGTAAACACTATCGAACAATCGGTATCGCATCACTGAAACCGACATGTCTTGGGACAGAAGCAAATCCATCCCAAATTGCCTCAATAGCTCAGGCTGGTCATCCAATAATTTCTCTCAAGTTGAAACCTCCACAACATTACCATTAGATTCTTCTTGCTTCCCGAATTCCTGGTAGGGGACTTTCTCAACATTGGCCCTTTCACAAATAAGTACGAACTAACGGGAAGGGATATTGTTCCCAAGGGCCAAGGTGGAAGAAGCCCACATTGGCCAAGTTTACAATCTTAAAATTTGCAAAACGATGTTAATTGCCAAGATCAAGTGATGACAAATATGTTCATAATCAAGTGAACCGTATACAAAGATCATAAAAATTGGACAAGAAGGTACGACAATTCTCGCAGGGGCCATGTCCAAAGGCCAAGCACACGCAAAAGCAGCACGGCGGAGGCTGCCCTTATGAAGGATGTAGATCCTAAAAAATATATAATTTGGACAACCAAGACATACATGATAATAAAAAGAAGACTTCTAAGTCCAAATTGACAGGAAAACAACATCATTCAAATAGTTAATGAGTATTCAGCTATACTTGCAAACGATAGATGAATCCTTAAATATAAATTGGATTTCAAGCTATAAAATGATGGTTTAAACTGCATAATGCTGGACTAATTTGTTGCACCATAAGTATCTCCCTATTTTGCTAAGCCACTAAGGCTGCGCATGATAAAATTTCTGAAACAGAAATTGATTTCTGGCCGAAAATCAATTTCTCAATTTCTATTCCTCAGCCAAGCTTATGAGCAAAGAAACTCGTTTGATAACAACTCAAAATTTCTATTTCTGAAATAGAAATCCGTTTGATAACAAAAAAAAAAAATTCTATTTCTATGAATCATGTTGTCCCCATCATTTTACCTCACTCTTCTTAGTGCTTATGATGGTAATTTAATTTGATAAAAGTTGATAAATCAATTTAATTTATATTGGTAATTCGATAGAGTAGTTAGGAACTTCAAAATATTAGCAATTTATGTAAATAAAAGCTAGTAATTAGTATAAAAAATGTTAATATGCAAACTATAAAAGATTTGGTATTTTCAAATGCTAATATGCAAATAGTGAATGTATTTATTCTCCTCATTCAAGATTTGGGATTAAGTCACTACACCTTTTGCATTCTTTTGAGACCACAAAGTGATTTTATGTTAGGTACTAGTTGACATGGAGGGAGGCGCAATTTGCGAGCGATTCGAAATTAATAAAATGAAAGTTGTGCTAGAAATAAAAATTGATTAGATAACAACATAGGAAATCCTCAAATACAAAATAATAGTCGAAATAATACTAATACATTACAAAAGTTGAAAATACAATTTCATGGAATTTCCGGCATATTATTATCCCTTGCCATTTTATTGGCAATGGTTTTCCTAAGCATATTTATTTGGTTTCCCTCCTCGATCAACTGAATGTTTACAAGCTCATCCTGCGTAGGTTCAGCCACGTACATCGGATCTCCATATAGGGAAAAGTTCTTATCCATCTTGTCTTGATCGCAGATGTAATTATGGATGGCACAACATGCAATTACGATATGTGCTTGCTTTCGAAGTGCAAATGAGGGCATGTGCCTCAAAATGAAAAAGTGATTCTTCAATGCCCCAAATGATCTTTCAATGACATTCTTTAAAGAAGAATGCCAATAGCAATAATATCATCATAATTGCAACTTAAAAACATAAATAAACAAAGTCTCAAATACATAAGTCATGAAATGAAATACATAAGTCATGCATGTTTCTTAAACAAAGTCTAAAAAAAAAAAAAATCTATTTCTATTTCAGAAACAGAGAAGCTACAATTTCTAGCTTCTGATTTCTCCCCAAAACAATTTCTGAAACAGAAATCTGTTTCAGAAATAGAGAAATCAATTTGCGTTACCAAACGGATTTCTGTTCCAAACCTGTTCCGGGGAACAGAGAAACAGAGAAATCAAAAAACAGAAATTTTATCATGCGCAGCCTAAGATACAGTTTGAGTCAACAATTGAAAAGCCTACCCCATCCATTTCTCCAACATGAACTTCCACATTTTTTTCCAGGCAATAGGGAGTGGGATGGTTACTTCACTGATTATCGAGCTTCAACACACCTCCCTGAGTGAAGTACCAACCCAGCAACAGAAGGACATTAAGCAAGTGGATGCATTGTCTCATGCCAAGCAGACAAGTGGTCCACAATGGAGCCAACCCAACCAGAGTATACTAAAGTTACATGGATCCTACATCCATGCGCATGGTAGGGACTAGAATATGCTTATGTTAACTAATAGGTAGTCATGAGAACCGGCACAAATCACGCTCAACATGAAAAATAAAGTCGAAAATGATCCATCAAAGAGAAACCCGATACTAGGATAAAATGGAGATGATCAAATACGAACGCGAAATATATCGATTGCTATTTTGCAGTAACTTCCATGCAGAACTCACAACAACTAGAAGCTTATTTAGGGGAATGTTGAATTTTACCTGCTCAGGCAGTCTAGACAACGCAAGTGGATCAGACCCAGTAGCGGACACACCAAATCTTGATGGAATATCTCTAAGGATGCCACTTCTTCATAGGAGAAGCAATGTTTTAGCTCCTGATAAGAGCCACTTGAACGAGTTAAAAGCAGCGGATCAATCCCTGCATACAGCGTTAATCAACATTAGAACAAACTGAGCATAAAAAAGTGGAAAAAAAAGACAGTCACTGAGCTAAACATGTACACCATCAGAATTCTTTCCAACAATTGACTGATTAATTCTTTCGCCTTTTACTTTCTATTCTACAAGGAAATATTGACCCCTTCTAGAGTATTTAAGGGCAAAGGACATAACATATGCATGCTTGACCGAGTATCTACTAGCATCAAATTAGTATGCTTGCCCTCAAATTTAGGCAACTTCCCTTAGAAATTGTTTTTTTCTTGGCTCGGGACTAAGTTGGTGTGGGCAACAGTTGTATAAAGAGTGAGGGATATTCTCATCTTTTAGCAAATGCCAATAATCTAATACAAAGGTGCATTATGACTTCTTCAAGCCAAAAATTTCCAAGTGACAAACTATAGCAAAAGAGCGAAATGGTTGACTGTAGTTGTTGGTTGTAGTTGTCTCTAGTTTTTTCCTTTAGTAATGTTCAACTCAGAGTTTGAAATGACTTTTTATCAAATGGCCAGGATCACTCGAAACTATAAACTTGAGTATAATCAAAGAAGAAGAAGTCATAGCTCTTAAGATACACTGACAAATCACGATGAGTGCATCGGTTGAGAGTGAGACCAAATGACATTGATGTCTTACTGCCTAATATGAGTTGTAAATGACATTCCATGAATATCCATTGCCTTTTGACAATATGATGATGGCCAAATCTCATGTTATGCTTGGAAAGAACTTTGTAATTTGCACTCACATTATTATCCTAACTCCCAGTGATGGATGTGGGAAAATTATCCCTTACTTTCTAGGTGTCCATTTGTCTATAGATCAGGCTGTCTCCAGCAACTTTCTTGCAAAGAGTGAGGGCAGTGAAAGGGTTGGCCCTCCTTTGGATGACTTAACTCCGTTCACCTGTTTCATAGCTCTTTCAGATAATATTTATAAGGCCTTGAGCCCAAAATTTTGAATTGAAATTAATAGGGATGCTATGATAATGAGTTCTACCTAAAGCTAAGGCATGAGTATATAAAAAATATCAACAACTTTTTGAAGCAAGGGTCAAAGAGATGCTTAGGTGTACTTGTTGACTGGTGTATAGACTATGACATACTAATACAGGACTGTTGCATAATTTCTTTAGTCTTCAGGACTAGCATGACTGATGAGATTGAGTGTTTCTCTATCAGCGACGCCTTCCCCTTCTATATTCACTAATCCGTTTGAGAGGATAGTTTAAATTCTCGACATCTGACGAGATGGCCTATATCCCCCTCCCCCACATCATGGACTAATTATGTACCCTCAACTCTACTAAACTTGATCCAACCTCAATCAGTGCACTTGCGTTCTCAAAGTATAGGATGCTTAAGCCACTCAGATTCTGTGTGGTGCACTAACTTCTACCATGCTCCCTATGATGCTTGTAACATACTCCAACGAATATCAACCACGCCACCTCCCTCCTTGTCTCCGATCCTCTGTACTGCACATTGCGCCAAATTTCAGTGGTCGGTACCTAAATCCCAGGTACTTTCATAATCCACAATATAGAATTAGCAAAAGGAAAACAGCCACCTTCACCAAAAGCGTACCAAGCAATTACCAAGGTATGCCAAGTCTGTAACACATAAACAGGCACTAGCTTCTCAATTGCCTCTTTTGACATTTGGGGGTCCGAGCCATCTTAGGAAAGCCGATGTTGTTTCATCTTTGCAGGCCCTTCTTCTTCTTCTTCAACATATTCCAAGGCATCACCATCATCTCGGTTATGCTCCTCGTCCTCAACCTGTCAATCGACCATTTACGAAAGAAAGCTAATGTTATCATCTTTGCTTAATAACACTAAAATATAAACAAAAACACAATCCAACGCCCACGATTGCTCAACAACTTTATCAGAATCCAACATCAAAATGTTTAAGGTGACATTCAGGCTCCAATGTTCGGGCTAGGGTGCCCAACCGCACCCTCCCCAGGGCTCTCAGCGAGAGCTCATGGATGCTGCCGCCATTTCTCGGGGAAGTCATCGACCTAGAGGCTGAATAGACGACGGGGGATGGAGACGAGGGTTCCCTTCTCCGTCGCAGAGAACAACTTTCACATTCTCCATGTATGCAGACTCCACGAAGGATATGGTGGGGAGTGCGTCGGACGCCTAATGAAACCCTACCTTTGGGTTTCAACTTTTCACTGCTCTCGACATTCGACTCTTTGTTATTCACAAAAATAATAATAATAATGATAAACTAATGCCCGTAATAAAAACAATCGAGAGAGGTTTGTACTTTCCAAGAATTTATGCAAAAGATTAAGAAGCTTGCTATTTATTTCCTCAAAAAAATTAATTAATTAAATTTCCAAAAATATTTTTAAAAAACTATACACATTGGCACCAATTGTGTCACGTGGAATGGCCAGTGTCCACATTGGCAATTTCCAGTCAAAATTGATCAAATCAAGATAAATCAATTGACAAAAAATGAACATATTTATGATTTAATTGACACAATTGAGAGATTTAATACTAAATTGATAATAAAAAAAATGCAGTATTTTCTGGATTGTTTTCTCACTTTTATGAAGGGAGAACGTTGGGTAGTTGCTGCTTGAACCAAGCACAAATCACGACCTCGACTACATGTCTCCGAAGGAACTTTAATGTGAGCTTCTCTCATCAACCATCGAGAGCTACTAGAAAAAGAAAAAAGAAACATAATCAAGAAAAGCTAGACAACACTCAACTGGAACATGTACAAATTAATCACATCATCACATAGAAAACATTTCCAATCGACTAAATATTTCAAGTTACTTATAATTATTAATTAGTAAAATAAAAAAATTACAATTTCCTCTTAAAAAGTATCATTTAGTTAATGCAATTTTTTCCCCGCCTATAGAAGCTTCACCAACAAGTCATTGAGTTTCATGTTTTCTTTAAAGATACTAACTAGAGCAAAGTTGACAATTAATTATTAGCTCAAGATTGAGTAGAGACCACAAAGAATTGTGATTTTGGACATTATACGACATAAAGAAGTAAAATGACATTCAAATAATTAAATAGATACCTCTCCAGAGTCAATCACTGCAATAGGTATAGATACAGAACTCTGAACCTCCAAGCAAATGTTTCCATCATGCTTATCGAGGATGCAGCCTTTCTCATCAGGCACCCCTTGTGGCCTTTCACACAAAATAATGCAGGGACAACTCACTAGCAGAATCTTGAGGTATCCAATCAGTTGATGAAAACTGATAACACTTCAACCACAAAAAATAGATCAGTGACTCACCTGCATATGATTCGTGCTTCCCCTGCAGAGAGAAGAAAGACAGATCAATCGACCAATACACTTCATTGAACAGAATAAAGAAACATCCTCGCACTAAATAAATTGTTTTCTCAATCAAGTTGAGGGATCTTCTGATCTGGAAATCCCCTATGAGTAGATAGAGGGTTAAAAATTGATCTCAAGATTTTTCTCTGGTTTAATACTTGATCTAATTCTTTCATTTCAATCCTAGCGAACATAAATACAAACTGATGGTTTGAATGCAAAATGCTTCCACTGATCAATGTAGGACACTTTTAACAAACCAACTTTTATGTCCAAGTCTCCTTGGAAAACATAATACAAATCAAGTCATTGATGGTGAAATAATGAAATTGTCTGAAAAATCATTTGACTACTATGGAATAGGCACCAGTTTGAAACTTAGAGTTATCATAGAAGCTACGACGTCTATACATATTAGACGCAATGTATCTCCTTATGTTTCAAATCGCATGCTCAAAAAAAAAATTTCGATTATGTTTAAGTATAAATGTTATTTGTTAGATATACTGAGATAATCTAACATGCCCACAATAAAAGTATCTTTTTGCAGAAAGCTCAAGTAAAACCAACTAAATGCATGCATGTATATCATTTCTTACCACCACCATCTCTTTTAAGTCCTTCAAGCAAAAAATATTCTAGAGTAGCATAGACTTTCTTCTTGTGCACTCCGGCACATGCTCCTTTGAGAATTTTGATTTTCTGGCCACATCTCCAAGATACTCCCTTCCTTTTCATCTGACGATGCACTCTCACAACTAAGATATAAATTTTTATATTAACCAATTGCACCATGGGCAGCAAAGCAAACGAATAATAGGTAAAACTGGAAGCAAGTGCGATCAAAGAAGTTCAAAAGATATCAAACATTTTGCGCAAGACAGGAAAAAACTGAATAGCAAGCCACTATCATGTGACATAGCAGAACTTCACTGGTAATCCACCAAATTATGATATATACATCACTTCTACACACCGTCAGATGATACACTAAGTTCCTTCTTGTTTCTAGGGTTGATTATGAAAATAGCTTGGTCCTCGCCATTGTCAACCTCTTCATCATGATGATCATGCATTTGCATAATCCAATTAGAATACTCCTTTTCCAGTTGCAAAGGAGTCAACAACTTCTTTTCTTTGTAGATTTTAGCATTTATTCCTAGATAATGGACAAAAATTCGTTAAGGACTTTGGAGTGAACACCACGTAAGTTCGAGTAGAAGATAGTGGAAATATGTACAAGCATGACCTTTTACTACATCAAGAGGCCTGCCAATTTTTTTAAGAGCACTAGTAAATGGGTTGTTCTGGGCCAGATCTGTCTGTCAAGAGAAAGGAGCTTTGAGCATCTCTATATGAAAAGTTCCACAAGAAGATGAGCAGTTTTCATTTCTCAAGCAATTTAGATGATGACTATATGTCATTCAACCTATTTTGGTCCTTTGATTTGATAGGATATTGAAATATTATCTACTAGCTTAAGCTTTCGAACAGTTGATAGTGATCTTAAAAATTGCACATGGTATTAGAGTAGGAGATCCTAATTCCGAATGCCCTATTTGCCTCCAATGAAATTTTTTCATGCTTAATACTCGGCAAAAAAGACCAAGCTAAGGGTGAGGGTGAGTGATAGGCTATTAAAATATTAAAACACGCATTTATCTATTAGCTTAAGCTTTTAGAACAGTTGGTGGCACTCTTACAAAATCTCACACAAAAACTCTTTTGCTAAAGCAAACTATTTCGAGTAATGAACCACTTACATAAGATAGACATCTTTCAATTTCAATGTTTTCCAAAAGCACATTATTTACTCATCAAGCAGAGAGTCAGCTCAACAGATACTAGACAAATGAAGAACCAAAAGAAAAGGAAGTGAAGAAGACCTATATTTGAAATGTTGATCATCAAACTTTTGTCATTTCCCATTAATTGAATTTAAAAAGATTTATTAAATTATTATAAGATGTCCTAGAAAAGGTACTCATCCTAAAATCTGCAAACAACAACTCAAAAACCTTTAAATTTTTGTAAGAACAATATTTTACTGCAAAGGCTTATAGCTACTGTGTATGCATACTTCTAACATCCTCTCCAGCTAGGTCACAACATGAGAAAGATTGGAAACATCACTGTCAACCGACAAATAATGACGAATGATAGCATGTTTTGCCCTGAGATATAACACTTAAAGGAACTAATAAAACACTGAATTCATATGTGCTATTATGACAACATGAAGAGGTCTCAACTCGATCAAATTATGACAACCACATTCAAAATGATTTTATCCATGAAGAAGGCACATTCCTACCAACACACATCAAGAAATTTCACAAGAATCCCTTTGGCAACATTCAAAATGCTACCATTTTATCCATAAAGAAGGTGCATTCCTACCAACATACATCAAGAAGTTTCAGAAGAATCCCTATGGAAACACATGAATTAGTTGGAGACATTTTTTATTTTCTATGTTCCTTCTATGGTTTGCACCACTGAAACAGCACACTTTGTTTGGCCTCGCTATGAGAAATCCCTAGTTCTTGTTCCGTATGTTTTCAGTAGATCAAAGCATTTGAAAGTCTTAATGTCACAACCCGAACTCCGAGCGCATGCACATCCCCTGTGGCTGATACAATTTTGCAACATCCCAGGAACTGTTGCCGACCCATTCATTTTACCAAGCATGTGGAAGCGTAATCATAAACTCCAAACAACACAAAAATGGGATAGCAAACACAAGGTTATACTTTTACAAACCACACATATTTTAACAACAATGACTATGTACAGAAGAGTCTAGCACAACATGGTCTACCTCAAAATGAAGAGCTTCTAGGCTATCTACCCTCTAAGCTCCTCGTCCATGGGGCCAAGTCTCTACCTACGACCCGGCAGACTCTTCAATAGACTAAGGTGAGTAGTCACCCACTTTCCAGATCAAATGGCAGACCCGTCAATATCTGGCAGAAGCTACTGAGGCATCCATACCCCTTGCCTGTAGTCCTTTGCTCCTTGCTTGTCCACCCTCCATCTAGGGACCTGAAAAATTTTAGCCCGCTATGGGGTGAGATCACATCTCAGTGAGTTAATCCCCTAAATCCCAATTAGGAGAAGGGTACACTCTATATGCAACCTAATCACGTTTCTCACAACTCTTTTCATACCAGTCTTTCCCTGCATGTTAGTGTTAATCAAATCATATATCACAGTATCAAGCTCACACATCATATGAATACTTTAACATGAGTATATACAAAGACATAAATATCAATGTAAGCACATGGATCCCAGTCAATGCAACAGATAACAATCTTCCGGCATAACTGGGCATTGTCTCGCACCGTCAAGCACGGCAACATCTATACTTAGATGGCATTCTGATTAGGAGCATTGGTCCAACATCCACTGCAACCGGCATCCGTTGACTTGGGGCATTCCGAAAGGAGCATCGTCCAGCCCCAAAGGCTCGTGATAGATTCTCATGTAGCATATGCATTTTTCCAATTTCACAATTTAACAATTAGTTATGCAACTGAACCATGTCACTAAAAAAGCAAATTTTCAACAAACATGTCCTTAAAAACAATCACATGTTACTACCTGATTTAACCAGTGAAACTGTCCAATTGTGCACTTCAGAGTTTAGCGCTAAAAATCAACTCGATGAACTCGAAAAATTCCAAACTTGGACATGTGACAGAGAACACGTAAAAAAAAAAAAAAAAAAAATTCATGAAGACACTGAGGCCTAGATCTCTTTGGATTTGGCCCAAGAATTCACTCAACCCAAAGACCAAAACCGAGTCTGTTTTCCGAAATCTGCTTAGTTTGGGGTCCAAAACAAGTTCATTTGATTTGAAATTCGAGTATGTTAAACTAGAGAATATGAAAAAGAACTATTGTGAAGAAACCATATGGAAATTCGAACCCTAAGGGTTGGTAATGACCCCTAGAATCCTAACATATCAGGTTTTCCAATGTAGTCCGATTTTCTATTTAAAGATCACGGAGCTAAAATCGTTTTCCTTTCAATTCCCAAAAATCCTGAGAAAATTATATGTTATGATTGAATATGTTTAAAACATTTCTTCAGAAGGAAATCACTACAAAATCACAACATATCTCAGTCTAAAAAAATAGCAAACCATAACTATCTAAAAACCAGTTCTAGCAAACATCCCCTGTCTTTGGCTAAACTGTCCTCTCAAGCACGAATCTTGCTATTTAAACTAAACTAAACTCTTCCATAACTAATCTAATATTTCTAAACTAACACTAAACTATATCTAACATAATCTAATCATTTCTTAACTCATTTAAACCCCTAAACAGAGGTACATAGCCTCTAATCAAGTTTTAGGAAAACAACTCACTTAACTAGAATTCCAAAGCTACCAGTGTTGGCTGAGCAACGAAGATCAAGCCATAACCTCCGGGGATGCTAGAGTGGCTTTGGTTAGCCTAGAACAGGGCTAACAAGTCTTGCTCTCGGCCGATGGATGCCGAGTAATGCACGAGCAGAATCGTAAAAAGCCGTGAACTAGACGAAGAATTTCCCGCAAACAAAGGAAATGGCGTGTTGATTTTTTAGGGTCGTGGGCTTGCTAGTGGAGATGGTTGCTCAGCAATTAAAGGCCACAGCCAAGAAAAACGAAACATGGGGTAGTTGGGTTGAAATTTATGTGGGTCCAAGAACTTTGTAACGTCAAAAACAAACAGCTTTCCTCTGTTTTTTCTTGGCTGCTAGTTTGTCATTTAAGAGGGAGCAAGGGAGGCCGAATATCCTAGCGTAAAGAAGAAGAAGACAAGACTTTTTATGGCTATGAAAATGAAAGGAAAGAGAAAGGGGTGGGATAAGTGATGCATGATTCCAAAGAAAAGAGAGGGGAGAAGGGACGCACGGATGGGGGGTGAGAGGAAAAAGGGAAAAAGAATTAGGGGCGGACCACTTTCCTAAATTCCACAAGCATGGTCTTTTTTTCCATGGAAAAATTGGTTTTTATCCCTCTCATGAGGCCCACCTCGCTTGAACACACTTATCTCTTCCAAATGAAACTCAAATGTCCATGAAATCTCATGCCTTAGGCCTTCATACAAATTTACCTCCTTTCTAAGAGATTTTTTTTCCACTTTCCCATTACACAATATTAGTTAATAAGGACAATTCCTCATTTAAGTCCTTATAATTCCTTCTCCAAATTGCTTTTGATCAGTATTTGTGGGATGGTAGCATCCCTTATAAGTCTTGGCAGTTGCTTGATGAACATTGACCATATTAGTCTTGGTGACTAGAAAGGGCAAGAAATCGAGCGAGAAATTTGGGTAGGGATTTGCCCTTAAACCCAATTCACTTGACCCACATTGAAATAACCCAAGTAGGGATTTGTTCCCATACCCGGTTCACCCGACCCACTTATCTACTCCAATCTGACGATTGGGCTTGCCCCATTCATGGGTTGTGGGCTTCCATTAGTTTGGATGTCCCCAAGACTAATATGGTCAATCTTCATCAAGCAACTACCAAGACTAATAAAGGATACTACCATCCCACCAATACTGATCAAAAGCAATTGTCATCGACCATGCCGGTCAAGCAGCAAAGCGGCAACAAGGACACATACAGTCTTGAGAAGTCAATTAGAACAATCCAAAGGACCTTCTCATTGATATTTATGACTCCAGCCTTCTCCAATATTTGTGGCGTGTATATGAGCCAGCACGGTGATTCTGGCATGGCACATAACACAAATGGCCAGCAACGTCAACGACATTACTCCCTCCCAAAACATAACATGCCACCCGTGCAATGGGCTCATGGTCGATAATTATCGAGCCACAACATACACCTTCAAATCATTAGTGACTCTCGATTGTTGTAAAAATCTCTAGATTTCAATTACGAGCACAGGGTACCAAAACGACACAAAAATCGGTTTTAGTGCTAATCGATAGGGATTTTGTAATTAGATGGAATCACCCATGCCTAATTATATATCTCAGTCAAATCACTATTTTCGACTGTGCTACCCTTCCAAACTAACACGGTCGAGCAATCGATTCGTTGTCAAATTCTCACGCCTGTTGCATTAAAATCTCTTAATGACTTTCCCCAACTAGTCTAGTTATCACCTGAGTGATCAGCTCAGAGAATAGCATTATAGGCACGTCGATGAAAAGCCCGATTTATTCAACTGAAAATAGAAGTATAAAATCAAACTGTCACACTTAAGTATTCTAAGAAAGCCCGAAGGCCCATGGATAGGTAGTAGAGTTCCCCTCACCTTGGAAGGTGTTGGAGAAAATCCAACATCGCTCTACATCATCAAAATATAAGATGCAGTCCCATTAGATAAGAAAGGTCCTAATAATCAGTGATAACCATACCAATATAACATTTAGCTCTAAAGAAAGATCTCCTAAATAAGTGAGCTTTATCTCCTTTCTTATGTCTCTCCATGATAGGAAGTAAACCCTGTAGTAGAAAGCAATTGTGAAGACATTAGTTACCCTAGTTAAAGAGAGACAATGGAAGCATCAAACACTTGACAATGACGCTCGATTTAACCCAAAATTTTCAATTAGATCAAGTTTATTAGATAGGACCTTCTCAATGTGCACATGAAATTTTTATAAGATAAGCCACAATATGTTTAGTATTTGTGTTTTCTTATGAATCTTGTCAGAAATTCCTTCATTTTGTAATAAATCTTAAGTTTGATGATATTTCACAAAATACGAGATGAAGATCACAAAAAACCTTGACTGTTAATATAGCGAAAATCGAGAAGAATACATGTATAAGCATGTTTCCCACAAAATGGGTCTTATTAGCTTACTCACAAGCTTGAAGAAGATGATGTCAACATTTGCATATATGCACTAAAAGGGAGGACAAGAAATGATCAAAATGCAATTGACGTGGGCAAAGATATGAAACAAGAAAAGTTCATTTGGGTGGTTGTCATAGACCAAATGGGTTGTTACGGGCATTTTTGCTGGCTGTACAAGCACATCGACATAGACTTACAAGTTTTGGCAAGATTTGCCTACCAAGTGGTAGAGCATGATTTAGTGGGGTTACCATTTGAAAAATTTACTAGAGTTGATAACATGAGTTGCACTGAAGCCATTTCACCATTGTTCTAACATGCAATGCGCACAATCGGTTACGTGATGTCTTCTATTCCCAGCCTAGCAGCCACAACATAGAAGTAAGAAAAATGGTCTCATCAAACCTATAAACCAGCCTAAGAAGTCATACTTAATACTAGCTTTAAACATGACTGGGTTTGCTTAAAATTCATGTAAGGAATGAGCAACAACTGTTTGACCTTTCATATTAGGGCAACTAGAGGCGAGAAATATGGATCACACAAACTCCATCTGTTGAATATTTTAATCAAACTTTTTTGCAGAATGCTTGCTTTCTTGATGTATCCATTAATTAACAATCACAATCATAGTCATCCAACTTCCAACAGGATAACCATGGGCCAGGTGTCTAAACCTCACTTCTTGGATGGTTTGGGGGAAATGGATTATGCAAGACTACTGGGCCACAACTCACCCAGCGAGCATCTGGAAGCAATCGGCCAAGACATCGGATTGACACTCGACTGAAAGATTCATAGGTTTCACCCAGTCTACATCCATTAGCTTCTAACTTCTCTAGGATTCTCTCAATGTTTTCCTTCCCCTAGAGTACTTATATTAAGAACTTCTTCCGCAATAAACTGAAAAGAAAATAAACTATAAGAATATAATGCCATACCTAAACAATAAGAAAGTAGATACACTTCAGGCAGGCATTAGCCTCGTGAATTGCTGTGGAACTTGAAAAGTATTGCAGCATTTTATATTAGAGAAAAGCACAATCTAAGTGACATTCTTAGGTAAAACTAGTGCTAAGAGCATTGATGCCAACAAATGAAAGAAGGGCCTAAGAACGATAAAAAGTGGACAACCTCAAATAAAAGATGATATAACTCTGTCTCCTCTTCTATAAAGAATGGGATAGAAAACTACAGATACTTACCGAGTTTTTTATTTGAGTCAATGTCCTCTGTGATCAAAAAATGGACTTGAATTATAAAATCAGGACCATTGCATGAATGCAAGTTGGTAATTGCAACCTCCCCTCCTTCAATTTCAGCTAAATCAATACCATTAACTTGACAAAGCACAAACTTATTTCATGGTGCAAAAAGCTTACTTTGAGATCCCACTAAGCAATAATGGGTACTATTTTTTCAACAAAGCATACTGTTGTACTTTAGCTAGTACGTCCATGATGGGGTGCGATTGGACCACACCATTTGGACTTGATATGTTACGATGGAAAAACACCCTTTTGAAAGGGTATGAAAGGTGTCGTATATAAGTATTTTGTAGACACCCATTGGCACCCGTTGGCAAAGCATATGATCAAAAAATCCTCTCATTTGTTCGTTCCATTTCCATCAAAGGGATAAGGCATTCTATTTCACTTTTACAATAACAATTTGCATTTACACCGTGAAAATCGGGTGCTTTCCTCGTTATTGCATCCAGACCAACGTGGAGTAATTTCGCTCGTGATTTGTTCGCAATTCAACGTTAGTTCTTGGGTTAATTGCTGTTTGCGCATCAGAATCGGGTAAGTCGTCTTCCACTGACATGAATTCCAACATTAGTATCAAAGCCCGGTTGTGATTTCTGCCTTGTTTTTCATTGAAATTTCTCATTTACCATTTGATATCGAGATCAAGAGTATGATATCTACACTAGTTGGATGTTTATTAATCGAAATTGATATGTGAATCGTCGAAAAATCGAACCAAAGCGAAGAACGGGTTCGAGATCATGTGCATCCATGCGATCTTCGCCAAATTTTGAAATATGTTTTTGGCCAAAATCAACTTTTGAATATACACGGTGAAAGTACTCCTCGAGACGAGTCCGACAGTGGTTCGAGCACAACCGGAGGAGGCCGAACGCGCCCACACATGTGGCCAGAAGCTGCTGCGCGTGGGATCCACATGCCGGACGTGCTAGGATGCGAGCAAACAGGTGCGTGACGTCACGCGTTGACGTCAGTGAACTGACACATGAGCATCATGCATGCTTCAATGAAGCGACACGTGACATCACAAATGACGTCATCCAACGGTCGGTAACCACTTGGATTACGTCATCGATGACGTTAGCATCGGCGACCCGACCCGACCCGTTGACCCGACCCATCCAAACCCGCTGACCGTTGACCAATTAGCGGTCGGACCGGTCAGCAGTCGAACCAGCTAGGAGCCCTTGGGCTCGCTGGGCGCGTGCACCACACCCACCACACACTCAAGCGACACGTGTGGGCGTGTGCAAGTTCTGATTGGAACGTGGTTGTGGCATTTGGTTCGTATGAATGTTCTCTTCACTGTAGTATACTTATTTTATACTTTTGAATTTTATAAATATATGAAAATGCGTAGGAAACCCTATGTACACATATTTTTTGGGGTTTAATGCATAATTTATTCATTCATAGCTTGTATTTTCTTGTGGTTTAGAAAATACATTAGCTAGCTTTTGTAGAGCTTGGTTCGATGATATCATGTATATAGTTTGATATACTTGCAATTTTCTAGTTGCTAGAAAATTCAAATAATGGTAGGAAATCCATTACATGTTGAATTGCGATTTCAATTATAGTTGAAGCATGATTGTTGTTTATATATTGGTTATTATCATGCTATATTTTTGTGTTAAAGAAAAATGTAGAAATTATATAAGATCATGTAATTATTTTTCCTAGTGGGAGTTCGTAGGTTGGTAGAATTCGAGAGAGTTCTCACCTATAACTTAAAATTTGCACAAATTAAACTAATTAATTATAATAGAACAATTGTACATAGAAATTGATTGGGAACATAGTGAACTTTTGCTTTTGTGTATTTTGTTGAATTATCATTAATTTAGTTTGTCTTTGCTGCAAATTAAATATGTGTGTTACTCTGTAAAGTGTGCTAGTATTGATTATGCGTTTATTATGTCAATGTGTTATAGTAATTGATTATGGCTTCGGCATCCAATACCATTGTGGCTGACCTCAATAAGGGTGATAAGCTTAACGGTGACAATTATGATATTTGGCACCAAAAGGTTCAGTATATCATTGAGGAGCAAGAGATTTTGGAAACCCTCAACCACACCATTGATGAACCTGAGTATGGAACTTCAGCTCAACACATGAGAGATTTAGAAGCGTATCACACTTGGAAAAAAATAACATTACTCGCATCACGTTGCTGAGCTGTATGCAAGATGATTTTATGTGTGAGTTTGAAAGTTATGATAAAGCTCAAGCTATGTGAGTTGCCTTGAAAGATAATTTTAGGGGTACATCTGCCACTAAGCTGAGGAGGCTCACCATTAAGTTTGACACATTCCGAAAGCGCTCAAATGTAACGATGAGGCAGTATCTTCGGGAGATGTCAAACATGATCTGTGAGTTGAAGTCGATAGGTTACTTCATTATTAATGAACAGCAAGTTCAGGCTATTATAAGGCCTCTTCCTGACAATTGGGAGCATATGAAGATCAATATGACGCATAATGAGAACATTGTCCCTTTCGATGATGTTGCGCATCATTTAGAATTAGAGGATGAGCACCTAGAGGCTACAAGATCTTCTACCTATGCTTATGTTGCTGAATCGAGTTCGCGCAAGGCTTCGGGCTTCAAGCACATAAGGAATTCTCAAAACAACAAAGGGAAGAAGACTGATCAGGCACCAAAAAGGGCTAAGACCTTCCAACGCAAGAAGCATAGTGGGAGGAAGGATAAGGCCAAGATGGAGTGCTACAATTATGGCAAGATGGGTCACTTTGCTCGTAAATGCACTAAGCCGAAAAATGTATCATATTACTCCATTATTTTGAGTAATATTTTTATTTCTAGTACTGTAATGCTTGCTGAATCTCATCCAATATCAATTGTAGACTCGGGAGCAACAAACCACGTAGCTAAAGACTGAGAAACATTTATGGAATATTGTTGGATACAACTTGGAAGAAGATGGATAATAAATCAAGAGTTGAAGTGAAGGGTATCGGCACATGTAAATTAATCTTACATGGTGTTCAAAACATATTCCTACATGATGTCCTTTATACTATAGATATTCGATGAAACTTGGTCTCTGTAATTGTTTTTCTTAGCTTAGGTTATGTTTTGAATTTCCATGGTGATTGTGTTGACATTTTGTATGAAACAGTTTATTATGGTTCAGGTCATATATCGAATAATTTTATGGTGTTAGACATTGACTATAATCAGTACAATGTTAATATCGATGGTTTTTTTTCTTTAATTGCATCTTCTAGTAATGTTGAGATCGATGCAAGTACTTGGCATGCTAGATTAGGTCACATTGGATTGCAAAGAATGCAAAGATTAGCTAGAAAAAACCTTTTAGGGTCACTCACTAATATTAGTCTATCCGTATGTGAACATTGTCTAGCAGGAAAAGCAACTAGAAAACCATTCGGTAAAGAGACTAGAGTTGAATTTCCATTGCATCTCATACATTCTGACATTTGTGGTCCATTTAATGTGAGGGTGAGGCATAGAGTCTCATATTTCATCACTTTCGTATATGACTTCATACGTTTCGTTTATATCTTTATGATCTCTCATAAGTCATAAGCATTAGACTGCTTTAAACGATATATAGTAATGGTAGATAATCAACTGAACAAAACAATAAAGGCATTGAGAACCGATCGTAAACGCGAGTATCTATCGGAGCAATTCAAGACTCTTTGTGATGAAAATGGAATTGTACGACAATTGACTATACCTGGTACTCCACAACCGAATGAGGTAGCTAAGAGAAGAAATAGAACCTTATTGGAAATGGTTAGGTCTATGATGGAGCAAGCAAATTTACCTATCCTATTGGGGAGATGCGTTATTGACTGTTGCCTATATACTTAATCGAGTGCCCTCAAAATCGGTCACTTCCACCCCTTATAAATTATGGACTGGTAGGAAACCAGACTTGAGTAGTCTACATCCATGGGAATATGCAGCTTATGTTCATGATTCTTCCCATAAATATGGTAAATTAGGTCCTAGAGGGAAGAAATGTATCTTTATAAAATATTTTGAACACTCCAAAGGGTACGTGTTCATAGGTGAACAAACCGATGGAAGTGTGATCAAAATGGAGTCACGAGATGTCACATTCTTGGAGAGACGATTTTCCTAATAGAGGTGAGATTGATAAAAACTTCCAATTATATGAGATGGAAAATCCTGATAACACACACACCGATGTTGTAGAAGGAAATGAAAATTTACCTCAACATGCAAGACCTAGTGCGAGTGTTGCATCGCCTAATGAATTGAATTCAAGAGAAATTCAATTGTGTAAAAGTAATCGTAAAAGTATTCCTCGTCATCATTTTGAAATTGAAGGGTAAGCATTTATGATTGCTTAGAATGATGATGCTGAGCCTAAGACTGTTCAAGAGGCTCTTTCATCCTCGATATGGAAAAATGGAGAAAAGTTTTGGAAGATAAGATGGAATCAATGAGGACAAACCATGTCTGGGACTTGGTTGATCTACCGCCCAATCATAAGGCTATTGGAAATAAATGGGTCTTCAAGATTAAGCGAAGGGCGGATGGATCCATTGAAAAGTATAAGGCTCGCTTTGGCAAAAGGTTATACTCAACAAGAGAGTATAGACTATGAGGAAACCTTTTCACCAGTTGGAAGGTTTACCTCAATACGCCTTATTCTAATCATCATTGCACATTTGGACCTTGAATTATATCAGATGAATATAAAGACGGCATTTCTCAATGAAGACTTAGATGATGAAATCTATATGAAATAACCAATAGATTTCGTAGCTAAAGGTCAAGAGCATAAAGTTTGCAAACTTCATCACTCAATATATAGCCTTAAGCAATCATCTAAACAGTGATATCTTCGTTTTCATCGAGCCATAACCACTTTTGGTTTCACGATGATTGAGGGAGATCACTTTGTATATGTCAAGCAGTCCATAGATAAATTTGTGATTTTATCACTTTATATGGACAATATTCTGTTGGCTGAAAATGACAAGGTTTTGGTTATCACCATAAAAGAATGGTTATCCTCCAATTTTGAAATGAATGACATGGGAGAAGCTGCTTATATATTAGAAGTTAAGATCGAAAGAGGTTGATCAAAGAAACTCCTTACTTTATCACAAGAGTCTTATATTATGAAGATTCTTGAGCGTTTCAATATACAGCATTGTAATCCCATTGATACTCTTGTCGTGCAAGGTGAAGGCATAAGTACTAAAATGTGTCTTAAGATTCCAGAAGAAATTAAAGTGATGGAAACTGTTCCTTACACTAGTGCGGTCGGAAGTTTGATGTACGCTCTGATGTGTACTTGACTCGACATATGTTATGCCGTGGGATTAATGAGCCGATATCAATCAAATCCCGGTCAAGCACACTAGAAAGCAGTCAAGAGGATCCTGAGATACTTGAAGGGCACTATGGACTATCGACTTTGTTACCAAGGAAATGATTTATGCCTATTAGGCTATTCAGATGTCGATTGGGGTGGATACCTGGATGAGCATAAATCGACTTCTAGATAAGCATTCTTGCTCAATGGAGGTGCGATTTCTTGGAATAGCAAGAAACAGACATCCACGGCCTTTTCTACGATGGAGACAGAATTTATTGCATATTCTGCCACGATACAAGAAGTAGTATGGCTAAAACGTTTTTTAGAAAATTTAGCCACTGTCACTGAGGTTCCAAGACCGGTGATAATTTGTTGCATAGTCAAGTAGCCATTGCTTATGTGAAGTATCCCAAGTATCATGGAAGGACAAAACACATTGACAAAATAAAATAACTTCATAAGAGATATAATAGTGTAGAAAGAAGTGATCCTACAATATATTTCAACCAATAGAATGGTTGTTGATCCATTTACGAAAGCTATTCCTAAAGACATATTCATGACCCATAGGATGTCACTAGAATTGCGTAGAATGTGATATGTGTTATTGTAAATGATCATTGATTTATGTATTTGTGAACATATGTATTGTACTTCTTTGTTTATTAGTGACTTGATGTTTTTATCAATAAGTACGAATACAGTAAGAGATTAGCACTACACACATATATTATTCAAAAGTATGTCAGTAGGCAATAATTGGCTCACTCATACGAGCAATCGCCTCAAGTGCTTTAGATAGGACGTTGAGATGAGACGTTATGTATAAATAAATGCTGAAGAGCAAGTCTGGTACATAAAATATGTCACCTTAATTGGAGTCAAAATGAGGTCTGTGATTTGTTTATAATAAGACCGAACATGATACTCGAACAATCATGTATGCCTGCAAGATGCTGGATGCGAGTACTTAATTGTATGCTATAGAAAGTGAGCTGATATAGCACTCAGGCTAAACATTAGTACGTGAGGAGCACATGACTATGTTTAGGTTAAGATCCGTATAGTGGATATATTTGATAAATGACATGCGCTCTTAGGCTACGTTTGGTCGTCCGGATTTCTAATCGGGATAGGACTGGATAGGATATGATATGAAATCCTAGAACTTTTTTATATCATATCTATTGTTTGGTGAATCGCAGTATTAAAATCGGATATGTTCACATCATATCATGTATATATTTTTTTATCATTATAAATGAACCTAAATTCATAAATGAAGATGGTGAAAATCTCTCATAACACTATTCCTTAATTTATTTTTATTTTATTTTTCCTCTTTATATTATTTTCTTTATTATTTCTTTTTTTCCCTTTCATCGCTCTTTAATAAAATTTTATCAAATAATAAACTGTACTAACATACCTAAAATACAAAAATACCTCAAATATATAATAAATATAAATATTTAACATATAAATTGAATGTTTGTTATAAGATAGAATTAAAGTTGAATTAATAAATTAAAATAGGATTAATTAAAAATATTTTTTTATCTTTTTATTTTTATTTTTAATTTCTTAAATTAGATTTCGAATATTATTTATATTGAAATATAATTTCATTTTTTTAATTTAATAAGTTTGTTATTCGAGAAAAATAACTTTCATATTATAAACATTAGAAATTCTATCCACCTTTATCACACCTCCTCCATAGGATAATTTTATCCTATCTATATCCCCCTTAAATTCGACTTTATTCTGTCCCGAGTGAGCATCAAACGTAGGATAGGATAAATCATATCATATCCCGAATTTTATCCTGACTACTAAATGTAGCATTATAGAAAGAGAAATTAACTATAGCATGTAATTCATACTACATGGGCATTATACAACCGACAAGAGAAGGTGAGTAAAATTATCCCTATTTACTCATCGTGTGAGCTCTTGAGGTAATTTATAATTTACCTCAATTTGTGCCATATGTTACTTCTGACTATGTTTTCGAAATGAAAAATCAATGTTACTACTTTAGCATGTTACCAGCGGTCATAAATAGATATGGCCTTATGGGACGTGTCTAGGAAAGTAGTTGTTCTGAAATAGAGAGAGACATGAGTGCGAATGAAGACTATTGTTGTTTTACATCTATCACATGTATTTACTAGTCGACCAATTATATCGCCCTCTGTGGTTGCGGATGTAATTGTAATACATTGTGTTTTTGATAATAGTTAAGTATAGCCTTTAAGGGATAGGTATACTTGGACTAATGTAACAAAGTATGTCTGGGGTACTGTGAAAAATCGATTGTTTATTTCTTTTCGGGGTTATAACCATTATGTCATCCTTATCATGTGCATAATCTGAGCACCCAAGTGCAGGTATACTCACTAATCACACGGCTTATTTGCCATTATAAATTGTTTTGTAAAGTTGATGAATGTTAAATGCTTTATATTCTTGATAAAGCGATATCAAGCCCATCATGTCCGAGTGGGAGATGTTGTACTTTAGCTAGTACACCCATGATGGGGTGTAATTGGACCACACCATTTGGACTTGATATGCTACGATGGAAAGACACCCTTTTGAAAGGGTATGAAGGGTGTCGTATATAAGTCTTTTGTAGACACACGTTGGCACCCGTTGGTAGAGCATACGATCAGAAAATCCTCTCAATTGTTCGTTCGATTTCCATCAAAGGGATAAGGCGTTCTATTTCACTTTACAAGAACAATTTGCATTTACGCCGTGGAAATCGAGTGCTTTCCTCATGATTGCATCCAGACCAACGTGGAGTAATTTCACTCGTGATTCGTTCGCAATTCAACGTTCATTCCAGGGTTAATTGCTGTTTGCGCATCGGAATCGGGTAAGTCGTCTTCCGCTGACATGAATTCCAACACATACACTATGACATGCTTATATCATAAGTGTCTAAATAGCAAACCTTCTCAAATTAGTTTATATATTTGCAACCAGGCATAGCAAGAACATGAAATCCAAAATTGTTCGTAAATCTAAACAACATAGTTACATAGCTGGATTGTGCCTTTTCTATCCCAATATTAAGAATGTACAAAACTACCTATTCATAGTGGACAAAAAAGACAAATGCAATAACGGGTACTATTTTTTCTGCAAACCATACACTATAAATAGAAAACATTCTCAAATTACTTAATATATTTGTAGGCATAGCAAGAACAAGGAAATCTGAAATTGTTGGTAAATCTGAACAACATAGTTACATAGCTTAATTGAAGCCAGCTAAAAAGCAACTACCAACTCAGCACAAAACTCTGCTACGCTGCTTTGATAAAATCACCTCCAACACATTATTTCTGGTTGTCTCATCCTACTAAGACCACTCTTGACCAGATATCCCCGTTAGCTATACTCCAAACAATTTTCTTGTCCTAGGAAAGACATAGGACCGATCTCCATCATCACATCCGGAAACAACATGATCTATTTGACCCGCCTGACTACCCCACCCTTCCTATTGGGTGGAATAGAATACTTTTCTCTTGACCTCGATCTTTTCCCTAACCAATTTCCATTTCTGACTGAACTGGATATATACTTGGACTCAGATGCAATGGCTCATTCCCAAATCATATCTCCATATTGGACTTCAGCAGGTGTAGCAACAACATCAATTACGGCACTGACGACAGTAGTGATAACAACAATAGCGGCGGCTCGATCCTGAGCTTGCTGGCTCAACCAGATCCAAGGACACTAGCACCTGAATGATCCCGTCAAACCTAGGATCGCTCGATGCTGCTACACTAGTACTGACCTACAACAGTACTCTTACACTCACGTTGGCCTAAGCCGATGCTCAAGCTCAACCACCTCGGGCACCGATCCTCGTCAGTGTTCTACCCCGAGTCACAGAGGTTACGACCCTCTTACCAAGAGTCCTCGCTCCCGCTCGCTCATGATTTAGTCTTTACACTGAAACCTATCTTCCAATTCCACACTAGATTAGAAGATGAGCAATCCACACACAACAAACAAGTCTAGCATCCAGCTAACACAAACATGCACCAACATGAATTTAAAGGCCTTTCTTACTACTCTCCCAAGACTCATTGCTCATTTTCACTCCAATCTTGAACTTTGCTCTGATACCACAAAAAGGGGATGTCACGCCTTAATCCTCGGGCACGCATACATCCTTTTACTCGGTTGATTTTATAATGTGATATCCCAGGACTATGTATCACCAACCTTTTCATTTTTAATAGCACATGCGGAAGCAGTTATAAATCTCCATACAATAAAACAATGGGATAGAAAAGCAATGCCATATTTTTCATATTGAAATCCACAACCATACTTTTATACAGAGCATAACTCAAAGTCTATTCACAAGACTATTCATAACATTCTAGTCACACTCTATATACACAACACAAGGTTCACAAAAGAGGATGGGATCTCAATCCTCATTCGGGTCGTACTCGATCATCCTAATCCTCTTCTGACTCTTCTTCACTAAGCTCACATCCTTCAAGCTCTTCATCTTTTTTTGGCTCATTGTCCTCTTCTGGTTCCTCCTCCACAAGCTCATCTACGGGCCTAAAATGTTGTCCCATAGCCAGGATGAGACTACGTCTCAGCAACTTCTACCCCACTAAGACTCGATTAGGAAACCAATACGCTAACCGGACTGCCTATGCACACAAGAGTCAAAGGACTTACCTTTGTCTCAGATTCCACCTGCATATTAGCACAATTCAATAAGCACCGAAGCAATCATATCACAGATTGATATCTCGATCAATCAACCTCGTCGATTTCAAGTAAATCGAACCATTCCTCGGTCATTTCAATTCAATCAATCAATTCACAACAAATAGATCAAATCATATTGGTGATTCCATCTATACACGATAATTATTCTCAACGTTTCAATTCAACATTCCCACTCAAAAATAGACTCAAGGCTCTAGAGGTGACCCAACACAAAGTCTTGTCAACATGCGGTACTTAGTCCTTGGCCACAAATAACAATAGTATAAGACACTAGAGGTAACTCACACGAAATCTCGCTATCATGTAATACTTAGTCATTTACTACAAAAAGCAATAATATAAGGCACTAGAGGTAACTCACACGAGACCTTACTATCGTGTAGCACTTAGCCCTTCACTATGCATGACAATACTACAAGGCACTAGAGGTAATTCCCATGCGACTCAGGTCGCCATGTAACACTTAACCCTTAATTACAATAAGCAATGGTATAAGGTGCTAGAGGTGACTCACACGAAGTCTTCTACTCGTGACCTATTGGCTTCCCTCAAGACAACACACATCACATCAACTTCCAATAATCATCTTGCTTCAACTATAAACCAACATACGGTTAATCCCTCACAGCCCAATGACATTGTGCCTCGCCCTTAAATTCCTCGATTAAAGTAATGTCTTAGCCTAATTTCTTCGTATTAAAAAATACCCGATAAGATATCGTGCGTGGGCATACGGCTAGCCTTAGCCAAAATATAATATTTTCCTTTCCATAACTCCCAGATTTTCTATAATCCACTCAAATATTTTTGGCATTATCAACCAATGCCAGGTTATTTTTCAATTGATAACCAAAGATTATTCAGTTAAAGAATAATTCTCAATTTCAAAAATAATTCAATTCAACACAAAATGAAGCTCAATTAAATAAACAGACTACGCCACGACAATCAGCATAAAATTCCAATCGTCGGCTATCCCGCCTAATTTTCGGAAATTAATTAATTAATTAATTAATTTCGAAAAGTAATAAATAAATACGATAAATCCAATCGATGCCCGTAATGCCTAATTGGAAGCCAAATCGAATTGGGAAAAATCCCAAGATGCATTCAATAAATACTACAAACTATTCTCGAGCTAATTACACTAACCATCTAATTAATATGCAATTAACTACTAATCACTAATCGATTCTAATCTAACCACCTAATTGCACTTAATTAAATATAATCAACCCTTAAGCATAATTAGTCTACTAAGCAAGGATTAGTGAGATTACTCACCAGAATTTAGCACAAAATGTATCAATCCAACGGGGACGACACGAGGGTCAATTCTTCCCAAAGTAAGTCCCGGGTTCGAGGCCCGGAAACGGCCCAAAACAACCCACGAACCTGCTGGAAACCCACTCGGTGAGTTGCTATTCGTGGCTGTTCGGGGCTAATCTAGTGGCTAAGAGGGCGAGGTAAGGCCGATGGAGGCAGTGAGGCCGAACGATGGTCGAAGGTGGTCAAGCAACAGCTTGAGGTGGCCGAACGGGGCTAGACAAAGGCGACTGGAGCCGAATGGCGACCCAATTGATGTGAGGGGAGAGACGGCAGCTCGGTGGTGGTGGTGGATGCGTGAACGACGGAAAAGCAACGTGCGATGGAGCGAGACGACGGTCCGGCATGGTTGCGGCTCCTTCGGCGACGCTGGTCACCGCTTTTGCTTTTGTTTCCGCTGGTCTTCGCACAAATAGAGAGGAAGAGATGGAGAGCATCGACAGCAGCTGGGGGGGTGAGGGAGAGAAGGAGGGCGAGCGGTGAGCGGCGAGGCGGCGCACAAGCGGGGAACGGTGGCGATGGTCTGGCGTGTGGCGACGGTAGCTCTGGTTTTCTTCTCTCGATGCTGCTCATGCTTCTGTCTTCATTGGTTCGAATGGTGAGGGGGAGAGAGAGTGTACCGAGAGAGAGAGAGAGAGAGAGAGAGAGAGAGAGAGAGAGAGAGAGAGGGAGGGAGAGAATAAGAGATAAGAGTGAGAAAAGATAAGAGAGAGAGAAGAAATAAGAGTGTTTGAAAAGTCAAAAAGTAAAAAGGAGAGGGAGAAGCAAAGTTGGAACCGACAAAGGGAGGTGCAATTGTTGGAGGGATTTCGCATGAGAGAAAAGAGAGAAGGAGAGAGAGAGAGTGAGGAGGTCGGACAAAAAAGGGGGGAAGAAAGAGAAAAGGTTGGCCCAAAAAGGGAAAATAAAATGGGAAGAAAACTAAACAAAAGAATTTTCTAGAATAGAAAATTTTCATCCCATTTTCTTTTTAATAAGCTCATAGATTTCCAAGGAAATTTCAAATTAGAGCACTTGGCCTCCAATTGCGTTTCTTCATCCAATTTCCTTCTTGAATTTCTCTCATTTGACTCTCACAAAATCAATTGATGTCCTATTTATTAAATTGATTATTTTCTTCATCCAATAATCCCTCATGCTTCTCAATTTCACAATCAGAATTAATCTCCGGCTTCAACTGAATGAAAATGGCCATAAACTGACTTTTTCCCAAAAAATCTCTATTGTCAGAAAAATTTTCTAAGACTAAGTCGTGGATCCTAGAATTTATTGTGATATGATAGAACCTTCAATTTCCGAAAATGGACTTAAATCGGCGGTAAATTTTCATTTGGCTCGTTTTTAGCGTGACCTAGGCTACCGGGTAGCTTTCAAAACTTTTAAGACAAATGACCCGTGATTGATTTTCTTTGAACCACCATGAACCCACTCGACTCAATAACGACTCTCAATATAGTTATGAAAATCTCGAGGATTCAATTACGGAGACAAGGCACCAAAACGAGAGTAAAATCATATTAGTGTCGGTCCACAAGAATTTTCCAATTTAGTGAAGTCACCCATGATTGGTCACACATCTCATTCCAATAAACTTATCTATGATCTCAAATCGATTTTTAACTGTGCCGCAATGGCCTCTAAAGATGAGCACGGTCGAAAAGCCGATTCTTGATCGAATTCTCAAGTCTATTTGCTTTAAAGTCATTAATAGCTTCCCCAACTAGTCTAGTTATCTTGAGAGTGATTGGCTCTGAGAATAGCCCTATAAACGCATCAATGAAATGCCCAATTAATTCAGTAGAAAACAAGTTGAGAAATTCAGGATGTCACAATAAATTGCCCCATTGATATCTGTGATAACCTGAATTTTTAGAATTTGTTTTCGATTAAATAAATAGGGTGTTTCAATGATGCGCAATAATGTTATTCTCTAAGCCAATCACTCACAAGATAATTGGACTATTTGGGAAAGCAATTAAGGAATCTAAATGCAATGGACTTGAGAATTCGACCAGAAATCAATTGCTCAACCATGTTGATCTGCAAGAGTCATTACGACACTGTCAAAATCGATCAAAGACCGGAGATAGGTCGATTTGACTGAGATATGTGATCAAAGTGTTGGTGATTCCACTCGATTGCAAAATACTCGTTAATCAGCACTAGATCGATTTTTCTATCGTTTTACTACCCAATGTCCGTAACTGAAATCTTAAGATTTTCACGATGACTAAGGGTCGCCAATGTGTCGAAAATGTACAATGTGACTCTAGATAAATCAATCACAGGTCAATTGCACCAAAAATTCTTAAAAGCTACCCGGTAGACTAATTCACGCTAAAATCGTATCGAATTGAAATTAACCGCGAATTTGAACCCGATTTCAAAAATTAAAAGTTTTGTCATGTCACAATTTATTTTAGGAACGTCAACTCATCCTCCAAATAACTTTCGGAGATTCTGAGATTTTTACAAAAAACCGTTTCAGACGTTGCAGAAATTAACGGAAATTCGGATGGCCAAATTGAAGGAACATTTGGGCTTCCAAGTTGAGCTATTTGGCGATGGACACTTGCAAAAAATGGTATGGGACTTTTCTTCATCAAAATTGGATCTCAATTTGGAGAATTTCTGGAAGAAATTGAGCCTAAAGTGGTAAAATTCGGAGCTTTGGTTGGGGGTGCATTATTTGCATCAAAATTGAATTATTATGAACTTATCTTATTGGAAAGTATTAAGGGGGACAATAAGTTAATGGAGGGGATAATTGTTGACTACTTTTTCCTCTTTGCTGGCTTCTACCTCACGTTTCAGCCTCCCTCCTTCGGACTCTCTCGGCCGCACACACCAGCAGCGTCGACTCCCTCTCTCCTCACCGTTTCTCTTCATCCAGCTCTTGCTTTTCATTTTCTCATTCATCTCACCACCGAACTCCCCTCCAATTTCATTTCTCTCGCACCAGCACTCACGCCCACCAATTCCTCCACTCGCAAATGCCCACACCACCCCCCTCCCCCTCTGAACTCTCCTTTGCAGGCCACGCACCCACCAGTCAACACTCATCACAAAACACTTCATCTTTGACCACAAATTCCCACGAAGCAGCAAAGCCCACGCATCTTCTCTTCTCCACGCGGCCCAGGGACACAGCTACTTCTTCGTGTCTTCAGTTCGTCAATCCGTGCGTCTTCAGCAATTCGTTGACCCTTGCACAGCCAGCGTACGCCAGCTGCTTCCTCGTCCGCTTCTCTGCCGCCTCACGCGCTTGCAGCAGTCCACGATTCCATCGGATTTCCCTCCTCCACGTGGCCAGCGTCCATTTCCTTTGCTCGTGGATCAACCCAGCAAGCCGTGGCCTGTGAATCCATCCCAACCGCAGCAAGCCCAGTTCGGTTTTTAGCGGCCCAAATCTGCAAGCTTTGGTCCAGCTTTAAAGCCCACAATATTTTCTTGTTCAGCCCATCAAGTCCAGTGAAGCCCATCTCCACAGCAGCTGCTCGGCCCAGCTTCTTCAACGTTGGAGCCCAATTCAGCGAGGCCCAAGCAAGTTCAGCACATCTTCAGCCCATCTTGGGCCTGCAAAGCAGGCCCAAACCCATGACCAGCAGCCCTGCAAAAGCCCAAGGCCAAAGCTCAGCCTTGCTGAGTTGTGTTGGGCCGGTTTAAGGCCCGGTCCAAGCCCATCGGTGTCGTCACGAGCCCAAGTTTGGCTACCGTCGTGCCGCCATTGCGGTGAACCGATCTTTGCTTTGCGTTAGTGAGTTTAACTCACTACACCCTGCTTAGTAGGTTAATGATGCTTAGGGGTTGATTAGATTAAATTAAGTATGTTTAGGTGGATAGATTATATTAGACTAGTTAATTTAATTATTTGCCAATGCATGTTAAGTGGTTAGTTAGTGTACTCAGCAAATAAATACGTTCTAATATTTATTTAATGAACCTCAAAATTCTTCCGTGTCTAAGTTGGATTTATTTGCATTTATTTAATATTTTCCATAATTATTTATTTATTTATTTATTTATCGGAAATTAGACTGGGATAATCGACAATCAGAATTTTATGCTGGTTATTATGGTGCAATCTGTTTATTTATTTGAGCTTTAAATTATGTTGAATTGATTTAATTGTAATTTTAGGATTTTATTCCAAAATTAATTAATTATGGTAATTAAGTGAAAAATTATCGGGCGTCGGTCTATAGCACCAAAAATCTATTTTGTGACTGCTGAAAATAGTAGAAGGTTCAAAAGTGAAAATCTTGTATTTTGACTAAGGCCGGCCGTGTATCCACATACGTGTATTTTTATCGAGTATGATAAAAATGGTAAATTGATTGTGTATTCAAAACAAAAATACTATAATGGCTCAATGATTCATATGTCATCTAGAGAATGGACGTTATACTATTATAACTCGATGACTCTCCTGTCATCTTGAGAAGGAATTGTTTGTATACCGGCTCAATGACTCTATATGTCATCTTGGGGATAGGACGGTATGATTTAACAACTCGATGGCTTTCATGTCATTTTGAGAATAAATTGTTTGTATACCGACTTGGTGACTCTATAGGTCATCTTGGAGATAGGACAGTATGACCCAACAGTGTGTTATAACAGCTCGATGACTCTATATGTCGTCTTGGAGATAGAACGTTATGCATACCCACTCGATGGCTCTATATGTCATCTGGAGATAGGATAGTACTATCTATATTTCACTTTGATTGAGGAGTCCTAGATTTTGATCGGATTCATAGATAGTATTGAATGGGCTGACCAAGAGATGGTCGTGATGACATGTAATCGACTGGGTCGATTGATCGATGATTCGATCTGATTGAGTGATTTGATGGTTGATATGATTCATTGAAATATTAAACAATAAGAACTTGCAGGAAGGCTTCTGACTTGTGGTTCTGCTTAAGCAGCCCTTAGAGCATATTTTCTTCCTAATCGGGTCTTAGAAGGTAGAACTCGCTGAGACATTGTCTCACTAGTTATTGTATAACTATTTTCAGGTCCCTAGGTGACGGTTGTGGAGAGCCGAAAGTCCCAAAGTTTGGGAAGGTGGAAGAAACAGGATCAACAAATCTATCTGGCTAATTAGTCATAAGATAGTTCTTTTTTGATTAAGCTGATATTTTTGTAAGTAACCTGATAATATGAATAAACCTGTTCGTTATAAAAAGGTTCATTTTGGTTTAAAAAAGTTAGCCATACTTTCCTATCACGTTGTTTTATTGTTTGGAGATTTATATCTGCTTTCGCATGCATATATTAAATTGAAAGGATCAGCAATGCATCCCGAGACATCATTATTAATCGACTAAGGAGGGATAGGCACATGCTCAAAGGGTCGGGGCATGACAAATTCCTTTACTTGGACTTGGGTAACAACAGAATGTTCCGAAGAAACGCCAAATAACGTTAGTTGACAGCAATCTAAGCACATTTGTCCTAGTTGCCTCTTCCATCAAGGATGCGCTAGCAAGCATTTCTCTTATATCGATCCCCTAAAGTTGGAGTCGCTAATGAATATGCTCTTCGAGTCCAATCAAAATGTAACCACAATGAGATTAGAAGTTAGGCTTACAAACTTGAAGGGTTGTTGAAAGTAGACAAACTACAGACATTTTAGATGTTCTGCCACCCATCCAGTCAAACATTGGATTTCTAGCCAACCAGCCCTCAATCCACGTAGTATTGTCCAACAACAAGTTCTCTTGTGTTATGGCAACACCCAACATTCATGATGGAAAAAACAGTGATCAATGCAATATCCGCAAAATTGAAGGTGCCAAATTTCACTTAAGCAGACAACTGAAAAGATTAATTTTGACATAACTTCATGCAAGTACACCATCATAATGACATATAAATGAAGACATCCAATTACCCAAGATTTTGTTATACATCACAAGCAATAACTTTTTCATGCTAGACTAACAAATTGACTAAGCCTCATTAGCAATAATGACTTTAAAAGGCCACCAAACTGGATAATCCTAATTATAGAATACATGCACCAAAGTAGAGTTCAACCTGAGATATTTGGAAGCTTGCCCGCAAGAAAATGCTCAACCAAAAAAGAAATCAATAGGGTGTTTGATTTTTTATTATTATTATTATTATTATTATTATTATTATTATTATTATTATTATTATTATTATTATTATTATTATTATTATTATTATTATATGTGCAACAACAATAAAAAGGCCATGGAACCTACTTTGTGAAAGCCACATGAGCACATCAACCAAGATCAACTAATTTCTTCGCAATAAAAAGGATAAGTTTGATATTCAATAGCTTATAGCCCTTGAGTGTCACGAGAAGCTAATAATTAGTTGTCAACTATGCTTTAGTTAGTATTTTTAAAGAAAACATGAAACTCAATGACTTGTCGGTGAAACTTCTAAAGGCAGGGGAAAAAATTGCATTAACCGAATGATAATTTTTAAGAGGGAATTGTAATTTTTTTATTTTACTAATTAATAATTATAAATCACTTGAAATATTTAGTCGATTGGAAAAATTTTCTATGCGATGATGTGATTAATTTGTACATATTCTAGTTGAGTGCTGTCTAGCTTTTCTTGATTATGTTTCTTTTTTCTTTTTCTAGTAGCTCTCTATGGTTGATGAGAGAAGCTTACATTAAAGTTCCTTCGGAGACATGTGGTCAAGGTCGTGATTTGTGTTTGGTTTAAGTAGCAATTGCCCCACGTTCTCCCTTTATAAAAACGAGAAAACAATCCAGAAAATACTGCATTTTTATCAATTCAGTCTTAAATCTCTCAATTGTGTCAATTAAATCATAAATATTTTGTCAATTGATTTGATTTGATCAATTTTGACTGAAAATCGCCGATGTGGACACCGGCCGTTCCACATGATACGATTGGCGCCGATGCGTATAGTTTTTTATAATATTTTTTGAAAATTTCTAATTTTTAATTTTTGAAGAAATAAATAGCAAGCTTCTGAATCTTGTGCAATAAATTCTTGGAAATTACAAACCTCTCTTGATAGTTTTTTTTTTTTTTATGAGCATTATTTTATCATTATTATCATTATTTTTGTGAATAACGAAGAGTCGAATGTTGAGAGCAGTGAAAAGCTGAAACCCAAAGGTAGGGTTTCCATTGGGCGTCCAACGCACTCCCCACCGTATCCTTCGCTGAGTCCGCATACACGGAGAATGCGAAAGCTGTTCTCTGCGATGGAGAAGGGACCCTCGTCTCCATCCTCCGTCATCTATTCAGCCTCTAGGTCGACGACTTCCCCGAGCAATGGCGGCGGCATCCACGAGCTCTCGCTGAGAGCCCTGGGGAGGGTGTAGTTGGGCACCTAGAGGAGCAGAGACTCGGGAAGGTGAAGAAGCACGAGGACCCTGGCCCGACCATCGGGGCCCGAATGTCACATTAAACATTTTGATGTTGGATTTTGATAAAGTTGCCGAGCAATCGTGGGCGCTGGATTGTGTTTTTGTTTATATTTCAGCGTGATTAAGCAAAGATGATGACATGGGCTTTTCTTTTGTAAATGGTGGATTGACAGGTTGAGGACGAGGAGCATAAACCTATGTAAAATAAAAAAGTTTAGAGTAGTGGAGTTGCAAGGTAGATTTTAGGATTTTCCTTGGTATTTTTTCCTAAAAGTAACAGAGAATTAGGCAATAAATAGAGGGCTAACTTTTGGACTTTTTCTATTTTTGGCTCAAATTGACATGCTTAACGAGCAAGCAAAGCAAATTTAGACCAAAAAAAAAAACGAGCAAGCAAATAAATCGACCAATTAACAGCATCAGTAGATCGTAATGTTTATCTAATTAGGAAAAAAAAAGGGGGCCCCCTGATCTTCTCGACGGTGGGAGGAGGAAGATACGCCCGCGTCACATGCCGGTGACGAAACGATGGCCAAAGCAGAGAGAGAGAGACAGAGCAGGCAAGAGACTTGGTACACGACGTTCCGTTACTTGAAGCCCAAGTCCCATCGGAGGGACCAGACGGTTTTACCGGCCGGTGCGGCACACGTGTCGCCCATCGGGAGCCGCATCAGGCAATGCGGCGAGTCGTCTGGGATCCCCGTCGCGAACGGAATCTTCTCCCCCCTCCTCCTCCTCCGTATAACAGAACAGAAGTGAACAGTCCCCCGACCCGTTCGTTCGCGCTTCGAATGGAAGGAGGGAGGCCGTTCATATCCTTAAATTCGATTCAATTAAGGATCCGAAAAAGCTTCCGAGATTAAGGTTTCCCTCCCCCTCGTTAACAACAAGCCATTTCATTTTTCTTGGGGGTGTTTTTTCTAGGATCCTCCAATAAAAGAGGGATTCTTAGCGCTTTGACTCCCCTCACTCTTTTCTATAATCCCCCCCTGCAAAAATCTCCTCTTCCTCAATCTCTTCTTCCTCCATCTCCTCCTCTCCACTCCTCTCCTCCTTGTCTCTGTACTGTTCCATTCTCCGTTCAAAGGCGCTTCCTCTCTCTCTCTCTCTCTCTCTCTTCTCTCTCTCTCTCTCTCTCTCTCCCGCTCAGTGGCGCTGACAATCCCTCTCGAGGGGAGGGTGTTCTTGGTTCTTGGCGCCTCCTTGATTCCTCCCCTTTTCTTCGGTTACCACCATCCCCATTGAAGGGCCGTCTCCGTTAAAAGAGAAGAAAAAACGTAAAAGGGTCGTCTTCTCCAACTTTAATGCTTCTCCCTCTCGACTGTTGCTGAATCCGGACCCGCCCGTTTCGTTCTTCACTACCCCTCTCTCTCTCTCTCTCTCTCTCTCTCTCTCTAGAAACATCTCACTCATGGACCGGCCGTTTCTGTGTCCGTGTCCGTGCCTGCCGTCTTCCTCTTCTTGTTCTTGTTCTGCTTCGATGGAGTATATTTCACGCATCATAGGAGCACCGTAGAAGTCAGTGCACCACGCGGAATCTGAGTGGTTTAAGCATCCTATGCTTGAGAATGCAAGTGCACTGATTAAGATTTGATTAAGTTTAGTAGAGTTGAGGGTACATAATTAGTCCATGATGTGGGGGAGGGGGATATAGGCCATCTCGTCAGATGTCGAGAATTTAAACTATCCTCTCAAATGGATTAGTGAATATAGACGGGGAAGGCATCAGAGGGAGAATGAGAACAAGCTTCGCACTGCATTTACCGTGATCACAGTATGTGCTTTTATTCCCCCTAAATCTATTTTTCAATCCTTGAGTTTTTTTTTTTTTTTTTAATCATAACTTAGTTGAAGATAATTGACTGGTACTGGTTCCTTCAGGTAGGAAAAAAAAATTTGAAGTTTTCGTTTCTTATTGCGTGTATTTGTTGTTATTCTGCTTTGGAGGGAGTAAAGACACTTCGGATTGTTACTTATCCACAGTCAGTAGATAATCAATTTTCGAAAGCAATGATAGATAACGTGCACTTTCTTTCATAAATCAACAGAACTATTTTGTTTTCTCGAATTCTTGATTTCCTAATAGCCTTGGATCATCTTAGTTATTTTTTTTAATCATCTCGTCTCTCGCCTCGCCTTGTAATGGATGGTCGTTAAGCAAATGTTGTTATGGGATGCAAAGCATGGGACGACTAGAGGCGTAACAGCATGTGACGGGGCAACCGCAATTTTGGACTCTCGCCTGAAGATTTCGAGAGGCCGGGACATGTTTTCCCATTGAGTACCGGGAGGGTGGTGTCCTGAAAAGAGCTGGGCATGCAGAGGCTTCTGTCGACCTTACTGTCTTACTGTGTTAGCTGGATTGGAACTTGTGGCAGTTCTTTGTGAGGTAGTGGATGATGATGGCTCCATGGCAAGATTACCTAAGCTTCGTGAGTTTGCACAGCAGGAGAGCTTGAAAATTGTATCTATTGCTGATCTAATCAGGTAAGTATTCTCTTCCTAGCAATCCAATGCAAATACTTTTTAAGGACATGTAGCCCCAATTGAATCAAATTTCAGCTGCAACTTTCACTTCTTAAGTATGGGCTTTTTTGGCCAAGATGTTGTCTCAGCGGCATCTCCCCTTTTGGGAAATGGATAAATGAAGAGTAGAAACCTTGGAAACCTGGGTGGGGTGGGAAAAAGAGTCTTCTTATGGGTGGTTGTTGGGCTGTTGTTTGACTTAGCAAAAAGCTTATGGGTGGCTGTTGGGCTGTTGTTTGACTTAGCAAAAAGGAGAGAAGCATAAGCTATTTTGATCTATTCATGTCTGAACTTTAGTTTATGCTTTAAGCTTGTAGTTGTTATTCCGCTCGTCGACACCACGCGGATCAATGATTTTGGGTTTCGAAGAGTTGTTTCTCTCAATTTTTTGTGTGTCTGATGTCGTTAGATTAGTGTATGGTTATAAAAGGCCAGGATTCTTGCCAAATTATGTCAACAAGCCTGTAACTGCGGTTATTTTTATGTACATTTTCTTGTATTTACCTTTTTTCGAAACCTATGTCTGCATGTCAGTTCAACTGAGGCAGAGTCTGAGGTGCATTCTCGGCATTATCACCAGGAAATAGGGATAGAACATCTAGATTGTATTCTGACTTGTATATTGAGAAGCTTCTTATACTATGTGAGTGAGAAACAATTCACTGCTTATTAGATGCATAAATTTTCAGGTACCATGGAAAAAGAGATAAATTAGTTGAACGTGCTGCTGCTACAAGATTACCAACAATGTGGGGCCTTTTACAGCCTTTTGCTATAGGTTAATATTAGATGGAATCGAGCAAATTTTCAATGGTCAGGCTGAGATAGATTATGAGTTAGTTGCTAAAACTGTTTTTAAGAATTCAGAAACTAATGAACAAAGAGTTTTGAATTGATTAATTGCAAACTTAGAAGATCTTGTTTGTAGCAGTCCAATTTTTCAGCACAACTTCAATCTGCGCTTCATCTTATCTACTTCCATTGCATGATTTCGTTTGACAATGATTTTACTAGAGCACTGTCAAGCTTTAGAGTTGAATAATCACACCACTGAAAAATTGATGGTATCTTTTGGGTGGAACTCCATTAAATGTTTTTGGAAGCTTGTAAAAAAAATCTAATCATGTGTCAATCATAATTTGGAGTACCAAATTTATCTTAGTTGGATAACAAATTTTGTCTGGACAGGAAAATTAACACTGGGAGAAATGATTGTTAGGATTTTAGTGAACTGCTGGGAACATAATTCTTTCTTATAGTCTATGAAATGATTGATAAGGGACCTATATGTGTCTGCAATTGATATAGGAATGCCGTAATTTTGATTAAAAGCAGTATCTCTAGTTTTTCCTATTTTATGTCCTCCCTTCAGACAGCAATATTTCTTATCATGTGATTCATACTATATTGTTTAACATCTGAACAGAGCGACGTTGGAGGTGATCAAGAAGTCCTTGTGAGGGTATCTTGCATCCAAGGAGAAATGTTTGCATCTGCTCGACGCAACTGCGACCAGCTTGCAATTGCGATGCAGCAAATAGAAGCGGCTGGTAGGGGCATGCTGGTCTACCTCCGAGGGCACGAAGGAGAGGAATAGGTTTGAGGCACATATTACGTGCCTATAACCTGCAGGATGGTAGGTGTGATGCCATGGAAGCAAATGTGGAGCTTAAATTGCCTGTGTACTCTCAAGAGTATGGAATCGGTGCTTCAAAAAGTTGTTGATATTTTTCATATATTCATGCCTTAGCTTTAGGTAGAACTCATTATCATAGCATCCCCGTTAAATCCAATTCAAAATTTTGGGCTCAATGCCTTATAAATATTATCTGAAGGAGCTATGCAACAGGTGAACAGAGTTCAGTCATCCAAAGGAGGCCCAGCCCTTTCAATGCCCTCAGTCTTCGCAGGAAAGTTGCTGGAGACAGCCTGATCTATAGACAAATGGACGCTTGGAAAGTAAGGGATAAATTTCCCACGTTCATCATTGTGAGTTAGGATAATAATGTGAGTGCAAATTGCAATGTTCTTTCCAAGCATAACATGAGATTTGACCATCATCATACTGTCAAAAGGTAACGGATATTCATGGAACGTCATTTACAACTCATATTAGACAATAAGACATCAATGTCATTTGGTCTCACTCTCAACCGATGCACTCATGACCTTTCGATGCACTCATCGTGATTTGTCATTGTATCTCAAGAGCTATGACTTGTTCTTCTTTGATTATACTCAAGTTTATGGTTTCCAGTGATCCTGGCCATTTGATAAAAAGTCATTTCAAACTCTGAGTTGAATATTACTTAGGGAAAAAAATAGAGACAACTACAACCAACGACTACAGTCGACCATTTCGCTCTTTCGCTATAGTTTGTCACTTGGAAGTTTTTGGCTTGAGGAAGTCAGAATGCACCTCTGTGTTAGATATTGACATTTGCTAAAAGATAAAAATATCCCTGACTCCTCATACAACCGTTGCCCACACCAACTCAGTCCCGAGCCAGAAAAAACAAAAATTCTTAGGGAAGTTGCCTAAATTTGAGGGCAAGCATACTAATTTGATGCTAGTCGATACTCTAATCAAGTATGCATATGTTATGTCCTTGGCCCTTAAATACTCTAGAAGGGGTCAATACTTTCCTTGTAGAATAGAAACTGACAGGCAAAAGAATTAATCGGTCAATTGTTGGAAAGGATTCTGATGGTGCGCACGTTTAGCTCAGTAATTGTCTTTTTCTTCCATTTTTATGCTCAGTTTGTTCTAATGTTGATTTATGCTGTACAAAGGGATTGATCCGCTACTTTCAACTCATTCAAGTGGCTCCCATTAGGAGCTAAAACATTGCTTCTCCTATGAAGAAGTGGCATCCTTAGAGTTATTCCATCAGAATCTAGTGTGTCCGTTAATGGGTCTGATCCACTTGCGTTGACTAAACCGCCTAAGCAGGTAAAATTCAACATTCCCTTAAATAAGCTTCCAGTTCCTGCGAGTTTTGCATGGAAGTTACTGCAAAATTAGCAATCAATATATTTTGCATTCGTATTTGGTCGTCTCCATTTCATCCTAGTATCAGGTTTCTCTTTGATGGATCATTTTCGACTTTATTTTTCATGTGGAGTGTGATTTGTGCCGGTTCTCATGACTACCTATTAGTTAACATAAGCATATTCTAGTCCCTGCCATGCGCATGGATGTAGGATCCACATAACTTTAGTATACTCTGGTTGGGTTGGCTCCACTGTGGTCCACTTGTCTGCTTGGCATGAGACAATGCATCTACTTGCTTAATGCCTTTCTATTGCCGGGTTGGTACTTCACTTAGGGAGGTGTGCTGAAGCTCGATAATCAATGAAGTAACCATCCCACTCCCTATTGCCTGGAAAAAAATGTGGAAGTTCATGTTGGAGAAATGGATGGGGGTAGGTTTTTCAATTGTTGACTCAAACCTATATCTTAGTGGCTTAGCAAAATAGGGAGATACTTATGGTGCAACAAATCAATGCAGCATTATGCAGTTTAAACCATCATTTTATAGATTGAAATCCAATTTATATTTAATGATTCATCTATCGTTTGCAAGTACAGCTGAATACTCGCTAACTGTTTGAATGATGTTGTTTCCCTGTCAATTTGATGTTGGATTCTGATAAAGTTGCCGAGCAATTGTAGGCAATGGATTTTGTTTTTGTTTTGTATTTTAGTATGATGAAGCAAAGATGATAACATTGGCTTTCTTTTGCAAATGGTCAATTGACAGGTTGAGCACGAGGAGCATAACCGGGATGATGGTGATGCCTAGGAATATGTGGAAGAAGAACAAGGGCCTGCAGAGACCATCTGGGAAGGGAATGAAATAACAGCAGAGAAGAAATAACATTAGCTTGCCTAAGATGAGCTCGGACCTGCACAGGTAGCTTATTATGACGGTATATGTCTAGTTATGTTTGTCTGGGACTAATTTGTTGTCTTTTTTCGTTTCTTGTTCTATTATTTGCCACAAATTCATAAAAAAAAAAAAAATTAAAAAAACTGATAAATATTAAAAATTTTAGAAAAATAGAAGATTCTAAAAAAAAATTCATAAAATCATAAAATATTTAGAAATTTTAGATAAATTTTGAAAATTACATGAAAATTCAGAAAATTCCAAAAGCTAATAAAAATTATGAAAATTCCAGAAATTCATAAAATAATTAAAAAAATTAGAAAATTCAGAAAAATCTGAAAATTATATTGGAACACTCTGGGATGATTCTGATTTATACATTCTTCAGCTAGGGGCAAGTTACGGATTGGTCTTTGATATTTTTCTCGAAGTCTTTGGGGACATGGAGACCTAGTTTCAATGAACGTTTTTCAATTTCATTGCTCCTTAATGCTTGAGTAGTTCTTATGCGGATGCAATGAGATGCCGGAGTTGTTCTTCTGATAATAGCTGTTGCTGCTAAGGTGTCAGCTTTTGGACAGCTATACCTTCTAATGCATGGCTTTTGCAGCTGACTTGTTCCATATAGGGTGTGTTGGAAGAAAGAAGCGGGTCGACTGATTGGTTTTTTTGGTCTTTTGAGAAATATATGGAATGTAAATAAAGAATCATCGCTAATGTATGGTGACTAGGTTGTCTCTTCAAAAACGTTATTTTTTTAAAATACACCACTGATTGACTTAAATTAGTTGTCAATTGATTTTGCAGGTGTCAACAACCGTATTAAGTAATTCTAGCGTCAACCAAATGGAGTTGATTGAGGAGCCTCCAAGGAGGCTGGCATTTAATAAGTTTTTATTGAGATCTGCCCTGGTGGCCTCCATCTGCCCTGTATTGCTTGGTTTTGGTAAGTCCTAGTTAATTTCAAATAAACTTGCGATTACATCTTCTCGAAAATGAACGGGTGGCGTGTCATGTTTTGGGAGGGAGTAATGTCATTGACGTTGCTGGCCATTGTGTTATGTGCCATATGCCATATGCCATAATCACCACACTGGCTCATATACACGCTACAAATATTGAAGAAGGCTGGAGTCATAAATATTAATGAGATGACCCGATTTGATAACCTGTATTGAAATAACTCGAGTAGGGATTTGTTCCCATACCCGGTTCACCCGACCCGTTTGTCTGCTCCAATCTGATGGTTGAGCTTGCCCCATTCATGGTTGGTGGGCTGCCATCAGTTTGGATGTGGCTCTAGTGGCCTAAATTTTCAGGCGATGATGAGCTTGGGCTTGGCCCAATGTATAGGGTACTCATTGGTAAGGTTGGCCAGTAATGGGTTGCCCCATACTAAACTGAGCCTGTGTGGGCCGCCACTGCATGGGGTGTGCAATAATGATTCAATTATCCCATAAGGCCTATGGTCGTGATACCATTGTCCTCTATACATGCCGCAGATATTGGAGAGGGCTGGAGTCATAAATATTAATGAGCTTTGTTGCTTGACCGGCACGGTTGACACAGTTGCTTTTGATGACCCGATTTGATAACCTGCATTGAAATAACCTGAGTAGGGATTTGTTCCCATACCTGGTTCACCCGACCCACTTGTCTGCTCCAATCCGATGGTTGGGCTTGCCCCATTCATGGTTGGTGGGCTCTCATCAGTTTGGATGTGGCTCTGGTGGCCCAAATTTCCAGGCGATGATGACTTGGGCTTGGCCCAAAGTACCACATATAGGGTACTCATTGGTAAGGTTGGCCCGCAATGGGTTGCCCCAAACTAAACTGAGCCTATGTGGTCATCTTAAGTGAGACGATGACTACAATAAAGGAGCAGGAGGCATGTTGAATTCATAACAATCGTTGACGTTGCTGGCCATTGTGTTATGTTGGCTCATATATTGGTGGGATGGTAGTATCCCTTATTAGTCTTGGCAGCCTGATGAAGATTGACCATATTAGTCTTGGCAACTGGAAAGGGTAGGAAATTGGGCGAGAAATTCGGTTAGGGATTTGTCCCTAAACTCAATTCGCTTTACCTGATCTGATAACCAGCATTGAAATAACCCGAGTAAGGATTTGTTCCCATACCCGGTTCAACCCAACCCGCTTGTCTGCTCCAATCCGGTGGTTGGGCTTGCCCCATTTATGGTTGGTGGGCTCCCATAAGTTTGGATGTGACTCTGGTGGCCCAAATTTTCAAGCGATGATGAACTTGGGCTTGGCCCAAAGTACCACGGATAAGGTACTCATTGGTAAGGTTGGCCCACAATGGGTTGCCCCATACTAAACTGAGCCTGTGTGGGTCACCATTGCATGGGTTGGGCTTGTGCCGGCTGTTGTTGAGTTACTAGAATTGCTGCAGAAGGATTTTGAGTTTGTGAGAATTGTGAGGCAACTTCTCTAGCAGACTGGTTGTTGGTAGCAGGAACATTGTTTTGCGGGGTGGCCATGGTAAGTAAAAAAATTATTCTTCCTTTAAGACTAATTCCTATGCTAGATGGCAATTCTGTTTTGCAGGTCTAAATTCCTCTGGTAGGTAATCGAAGCGGAAGCTAGACCATAAGCCTAGTGGCTTTGATACCATGAAAGGAAGCAACAAGATGTGGAAAAATAAATGGCCTTTGGGAAGAAACTTATTTTTTCATTGTATTTCTTTAATGTACAGAGCTCTATAAATATAATACAGGAATGATATAATAATGGCAATGACATATTTTGTAAAATCAAATCTAATCTCAATCTAAATCCCTTACTAATTTGTGTACGATCATAATCAAAAAAACATTCTCGAGCATATCTTCAAGATTTCATGCATATCTTCCAACAAAACACTTGTCACTTTAATTTTCCCTTGAAGATAAACTCTAATTCAAATAGGAAAGTAGATTTTGGAGATCATCAAACAGATTTAAACTGTATATATAATTTAATAAGGGCCTTCCCCTTTGAACATTGTGGACTGCTTTTTCGCCAAAGAGGAAATGATAGACATGATAGAAAACAGAGATGGCTCGGCGGATTCCGTTCTCTGTGAATTGATTCAGAAATTTTGCTTCAGAAGGACCACATGGAAGATCTAGAGATGGCATCATTGGTGTGGTTGCACTTCTTGGAACAATTTTCAATATTGAGCTTAGCAGGTAAACTATCACTGACCTTCTATCTGACCCGCTTGTTCAATGTTGCAAATCCCCTTTTCACCGTTTAGACAAATCGATACTTAGAGCTGCATTTTCCATTTTGGAGGATCTTAGCCAAGTATCTGGGTGAAGATCAAATGCTCGGGATTGTGTGCACAAACTCTGAGACGGCATTTAGTCTCGAGACATATGACAAAAATGGAGAAGTTGATCTCCAAAATGCTGTTTATGCAAAAGCAGCTGAACTTGGCAAGTCTATTAGTGGTGAATTTCGTGTCATATGTCTTGAGGAAATAAGGTACATAAGTGGTATTTTTATAATTTTATAACATTTACTGTTATGGAAGATCATATTCCTTACCAACTTAATTGAGTTCTTGAAAGCATTTCTTCATTCATTTGCAATAAACCTTTGGCAGCCCATACAGAGGAGAGATTGAAGGCTGTGATCTCAAAGGAAACTGGCTTTGCCTTATCCTACCTTACCTTGTGAAGAAATCCCTCCAGGCTTCGTAGGATATGCAGTTAACATGGTGAACATAGACTTTGATCATTTGGCAACGAGAACAACTGAAGGCCTTGGTCTACGAGAAACACTATTTTATCGGCTTTTTGGCAAGTTACAGATTTATGACACCAGAGAACACATGAAGCAGGCCTCTGTCTGCATAGAACACGGTGCTGTATCACTGGATGGTGGAATAATACGAGAGGACGGCTTGATTTCTCTAGGCTTCTGGTATCTCCGTTTCTCCCTCCAATTTTCCAGATGTCGTTAGTTACTATAAAATTTCTGTGACTAGGGTCTAACCTGACTGAAATTAAAATATAAAAGGAAGTTGGTTGCTATTCCTGATAGTCAGTGATCAAACTAAATATTCTTCTTTGCATTTTCTTCGAGATCAAGAAAAGGTACAGATACATTTTAGATGCGTAGTCAATCATTCTTCAAATTGATCAAGGAAGTTGTTTCTTTGCTGTAAAAGCTGTTGCAGTAGCAAGAATATCCTGTGGGTTGTTTTTTCTATTTGTTTCGTAATCTTAAGCAAGTTTCACAACACCATACTATTACTACATGCTCTGTTGATTATTACGGCTGCTGAGTTCTTGGTTGACCCGATTGCTAGTTCATGTTTAATGAAGGATATCTCCATTAACTGCTATGAGTGACCTGGTTTACCATTTTGCCTCTTCAGGAAGCCAGACATAATCTTTCCTGTTGTCACATCTGAAATTCATATAAATACTTTGCCGGAGAGTACACAAGTAGGGATGCAGATTGCAGAGGCTCTGTCGGAGTTGAGAGTGACCCTATGCAAGATACGTAAGATTACAAGAGCTTGCGAGGAAGATAAGCGGCAATTTTATGGTTAGAGTAAGGACTTTAGCAGTAATGGACACAAACAGCCGAGGCTTTCATGAAAAATCACTGTCCGAAGGTGGAATTCTGCCCGGATAATTATGTCTATGCCGAGAAAATGAAAGAGAGCGAGAGAATCACTGAGTGTGTTTTTTGCAGCTTCCAATTTTTTGGAATTGAAACTGTTACCATAAGTTGAACATTTTTGTCCTCTTTGTTGGATTGGTGTTCCGGAATCATTAGTCAAGAGGCATCACTTCATCTATCTATCCCCCTGAATTGTAAGTTTCAAAATCAATGCCAATGAGGATGCCCGATATTTGCAGGTGCTTTTCGTGACTATAGCACTCAGCACTTGTGGAACGCACTTACTAGAAACTATGGTCTAGTGTACTCTGTGAGTACTACTTTATGGGCAGTATTTTACACGACCGTTTTGGGGCAGTTTAATTTTGAATTTCTCAATTAGGATGGGTTCTTCTTTTAAGGAAAATGGGCAAACGAAAAAAGAAAGCGAACGGTTAGAGATTTGAGAATAAATGTTAGAGAAATTCATAAATAAAAAGAAACTAATATAGTTGATGCCAAGGTACAATGTGATTTCTAAAGGTAAGATCCAAATAAGTATTTGGTTTTTTCAAACATAAAAACATCATAATAGACACCTAACCTAACCAGAGCCCTATTATTGTGGACATGCATATGATGTATATATATTCTTTGAACTTGAACTGCCGTGAAATTAGCAGCAGCCGATTAATGCCCTTTTGAACATTGATTGGTTTAAAATGAAAAAGAAAAAGAAAAAAAAAACCAGTTTTGGTCGAGCATGTACATGGTGAGATCATTCTTTAGGCCCTTTGGCTATGATCGAGCACATACAAAAATAAGGTTACTAATTAAAAAATACTTTATTTTTTAGGGATTCACATCAGAAAAGAAATTATATAAGAAAAACTGGAGCAAAGATTGGGTGCCTTTGTCATCTATCCTTATCAAGATCATAGATAGATTCCCTCATTGTCGCCACACTTATCAAGAAAACAGAAAAAGATATCTACAAAGAAAACTAACATAAAGGAGTAATTTCCACAAGACATCCTAAACTTTTTCCCTGATACACCAATTCTTGAAGCTCTTTTTTATTTTGTTTTTCCCGACGCCAATTTTGCTAAATCAATCAAAATATTGGAGCTTGGAAGAATGATATATGTAATTATTAGACTAAAAACCATTGGTTGAATCAATTTGCATTCATCAACATGTCCCTTTTTCCAATATTTTCGAAATACTACCGTATGGATATGGTATCGATTGTTTAATTCAGGAAGCACTTTTAAATAGTTATGAATTCAAATTAATAATTAAATTGTAAATAATAAAAAATAACATGTGAATTTCATTTTCAACTTATTGTAAATCCATACAAATTTTATCCTAAAATTTCAATAACTAATGAAAAAGAGGAAAAAACGGAGATTATTAGGTAGGAATGTGGAAAACTTTCTCTGCATTTTCTTTGGCTTCGAAATATATTTTGGCAAAGTGAACGTAAATTTGGAGTAAAAAAGTCAGGTAAAAAAGGGGATTATTGCCCAAATTTACTAGTGCCTGTAAGTCGTCAATTAGATCATGTAGCTATATTACCCAAATTATCCACGCACAAAAAAAAAAAAAAAAGAGAGAGAGAGAAGGATGTGAAATATATATTTAAAAGATAGATTACATTTGATTCATTTTAAAGCCAAATGAAAATGCATAAAGCACCACAGTGTCCATTTTGAATTTCTTCTTAAAAATTAAAATACTCTAATATTCCAACCATTGATAAACTCTAGTAGAAAATTAAAAGGAGTAAAAGTGCAGAATAGGAGCATATTGTTCATCTAAAAGCCTTATAAGAACTCCCAAAGAATAAAAATTGTCTAGGTGTCACTTAAATTGTCTAAATGTCACTTTGAATTGTTCGAATGCCACTTAAAATTTTCTGCTACACTATATCCTTAAAATATACTTTTCAACAAAAAATTTAGGATATAATCGAACCAATTAAAGTCTTTAAAGCTCAATTGCAATTTTTTTTATCATAAAAGCACAAAATCCTGTCAAATTAGAAAGAGTAGGCTTAAAGAGAGACTATTGAACCTTTAGAGAGAGAGAGAGAGAGAGAGAGAGAGAGAGAGAGAGTTTAGAGAGTTTTTGACATGCAATTCCGTCTCCCTAAAGCATTCCAAAACATTGATAATTTTGCAATTTTTTTTCCTCCACAAAAGAAAAATCATGTGAGGAAATTTCGTCAGGACATCTTCACAATTTGGCCATCTTTGCGAATGTACCAAAAGAAAATAACATAATATTCCTCCCTTCGCATGTATTTGCTCTGTCGAATGATTTGACCCTATGGCAACCAAATATAGAAACTAAACTGCTTTTATGAAGAAGGAAGAAAACAAGGAAGTCAATGTCATTGACTGAACTAATGATAGCATTTATTCCTAATAAAAAGACTAAAAATGAAAGTGTTAGCAAGCAAGCTCTACGCCCAGCATCTTGGTAATGGATCCGCAAGTCGTCGACCCAAAGGTATTTTCTAAGACATCGATGGAACAATTCTGCTTGCTAACGCAAGCCTACAAGATTCCCGACATATACAAGTTTACGTTAGAAAAAAAAAAATTATATTTAAACCCAAGTGATTTTGCAACAAACTCTCAAAATTTGAGCAGATTTAATTGGTTCAATAATGAGCCATCATTGCAGAGTATAACATCGAACACAAGACAGTATAATAGTCAAGTCCTCAAAGTTCAGGAGTTCGCTATCAAATAGAAGTTGAAGGAGACCGGAATACAAGAATTGAGCTGATTTTGTTGCTTTCACCTATAAGGCAAATGGAAAGAAGACCATCAATGACATAACTAAAGATTATATTTGTGGTGTAAGGCTTCTACATAAAATGAGTACAGAAAAGAAATGGAGAATCATAACTCTTCTCTGTAACTCTATAATCCTATGCAATGTAGTTTTTTTTTTTTTTTCCGGTAAAGGTAAGAATATATAAATAGCTTAAACCAACTGTACAAAAGATCGGCGCCAAAAACTTTCACTCAAAGTGACAATAGGTCAGATTAAAGGGAGCCGATGTAAAAGAAAAGACACCTGACAGAACGAGGGATAAAACAACAAACTAAAAGCCAGGCTAAAGATAGCCAGCCGGAGCCTACATGGAGGAAGAAACAAAGGCTGACAATCTTCAAAATGGCCAACACAGCAACGGCAAGGAAAGATCAACTGGCCGCAAAGGCTCACGGCTACAGACGGCGCTAAGCGGAGGATCAGAAACGCTGCCAAAAATGGAAGAGTCGAAGCCCCAACATCTCTGGAGCCTCCTGTTCCTTGGGTTGTCAATCACATTGTTGAAGGTGAGAGCCTTGTCCTTGACCACTTTGATGAGATGGTTTTTCAAAGCCAACAACTCCAAGGTCTCCCCTTGAAAAATAATGCTATTTCGCTTCTTCCAAATGAGGTGGCACATGGCTCCAATAGAGGGCACCGAGGTACTCTGGAAAACTGCACTAGGGTACTGTCACCTCTCTTGGATGTAAAGACACGTTCCCTTCATCCTTTTTCCTTCGTTAGTTGATTATTCTTTTTCCTACTAAGTTTTCTGGAAGAAAACATAGGCCAAGGCCAAATTAATCATACAAGGACTGTTCAACCCAAAAAGAAAAAGAAAAAAAATCAAATAATCATACAAGGACCAGATATGCTTAATCCCACAGGGTTGACTATGTGTTTAACAGCTAGTTGGTGAGCATAAATTAAGAGTACAAGATAGGTTCGAATCCTCACACTATGAAGTCACAAAACTCCATATTTGGGCCACCACTTGGGATTTGCTTGTGTTTCCCTTGTCCAAGAGGTTAGGGGGGCATATTATGGCCAATGGTTTACCTACAAGAAATAGGCTTCCTCTTTATAAAGAAAGGGATTAGATATGTCAATAATTAGTCTTGTATCTTGTTAACCGTAATTTATCTCATCCTATTATCTCCTAGAAGGTCCACTCTCAAGATCTTAACCACCATACACAACCTTAGAGTACCAATTCTCTAGGGAGAACAATTAGCACTGAGATCATGCTATTCAAGACAAAAGTAAATGCATTGGTAGAACTCTGTGAAAGGCAGCAGATCTAACCTTCAATAATAGTATATGGACAAACTTCATTCCAGTAAACGAAAGGAAATACTATGAAACTAAGAAACCAATAAGCAGATTTAGAGACATGTTTCCCTCTCTGGCTGCATTGACAATGCGTTGTGCCTCTTGTTCTGCAGCAAGTAACAATCGAATATCATTTTGTTGTCCTCTGATAGCTTCCTTGGGTGCTGAAGTTTTCACAAAAAGTAGGTCAAAAGGAACAACTACACTTTACTTTGAATTAGCACTCACTGCTATTAAAAGGATTTTGCTTCTTACTGCAGCAAACTCAGGGCTTCAGTAAGCCATTAAAAAAATGAACTTCAAAGGGTATATGAAGATTCTGGCAAGCATATAGTTTAGGGGGAAACTTAATGAGACAATAGAGATTGAAAAGAACATTGTATCACTTATCAGGAGAATTTGAACTGAGTAAACTCTGCACCATACTTGTGGCAGCAAACAATGAATTGAAAATTGCCACCTCAGAAACGAAAACTTGGAAACTGTTGGGAAAAAACTACTAGTCACTATGACTGAAGAAGCAAATACAAATAGCAATATTTTAATTTAAGACACTGGAACAAAATGATTACAAGAGAGGCGAAGAAACATAATAAAAGGGTTGAGAACAATCGAAGACATGTGAAGATCAACACAATGATTTGTCAAATTGTCCCTCCATACATGAATCTCATTGATATTGTCTCACTCAAAACCCAAATCTTTTTTTATCATTAAAAAGAGTGGAAAGGGGCGACCAAAACGCAACTCCCTGGCTAGATTATAGGAGCTCCACAGCCATTACACAATGAGGCTACTCCTCATTTCAAGCAAGCTTGTCAGCATCACCCTAGCATGGTGATAGTGCGAGTAGACTCAGGATTATCTTACGCCATGGCACTGCCCAACCTATGTTACAGACAAACCGAGGCTTCTTTGAAGCCAAGGAGTGACCAGGGGATTGGAACCATTGACCAGTAGCGAAAACAAGGAAAATGTAATCGGTTGGTTAATTTTTAGTGCGAAATCATTTAATTCCTGTAAATGTCCTCAAGCCGCCATATACCGGAATTGCTCATTGATATCGCTAGAACTAAGAAAAAAGATAGGAAACGTCGACACAATTGTAATGCGACGCATCAACGTGAAAAGGCCAGGAATTTTTGCTGACACGAAAACCTCTAAAGCATTGAGCAACTCCTACATGACTGATCACAATTACAGATCCAACCCCTCCAAAGCCTTCAATAAGCTATACCGGAAGAACCCAGTTCAGTTACCAACATATTGTGACTAACGTTACGCAAAAAGAATTAAAGAATTTTCCAATTGAATAAGAGCAAACCCAACAGATAAATTTACCTTATAACACAGATACTTCGAATGTGAATCATGTGTTCAAGCATGAAGCGACCCGGATCCAGAGTATAACAAAGATCTAAGATTGGAAGGTCGATTAACAAACAGACAACTGGAAATAATGATAGGATTGGATACTCTGTCATGCCGCCAAAGGCCTAGGTGATCCCGAGGATTCCGATGCCGCAAGCCTTTTTGGGGTCAGTTTGGCTATTGTACTCAATCACAATCAACAGCGTGATGTAAAGGAAGAGGAGGGTGGCAATGAACTCAGCGATGAGCACTTGCCCAGCTCCATCGGCCATTGGGTCTATCAATGGGGCTGGCAGCGGGTTGTGGTAGTCCTTGGCCGAGAATGAGCCATGCTCTCCCACTTCCTTCGTTTTTGCTTGAAGCAAAACGAGATTTCTCTTTTTTTGATTGTTGATCCCATGAAGTGCATTCTACTACAAATTGCACCCCAAAAATACCAATCAACCATCTTTTTGTTGCGTTTCAGTTTCCCACACCGACCCTACTAAGAATCCATCAGATTGAATGTCATGGAGATAGCTTTGCACCAAGAATCCACCTTCTTCTTCCTCAGCTCCAAATCGGAGAAGTCAATGTTCAAAACCCGTTTAAAACCACTGAAGAGTGAAAATACATTCTCTTTTTATGATGTAATAAATAGAAATGCCAAGTTTCAAAACATGATTAATTATGTCTTATAAAATGTCTAGGGATACATTCAAAATCCTTAAAAAATAATACATCTAATTCGAATTAGTCTTTAGGGTTAATACCACAAGAAACTTCAAATTATACCTATTGCAACAGAAAATGCCCCAAACTTTGTATCATTAAAAATCCTCAACTTACCCATTGTGACACAAATGCCCTATAAAAAAAAGCCCATAAACTTATGCAAGGATGGATTTGAAATAAATGATATATATATCACACATTTATAAGTTTAAATATTTTTCGTGATGAAAAAAAAAATTTAGAGTAATTATGTCATAATTATGATTTTTTGGGACACAAAATAAATATTAGAGTATTTGTGTCATAACTAGTATAGTTTGAAATTTTTTGTTACATTTGTCATAGTATTAATTCAACAATTACTTAAAAGTCTTTCAAATTATATAAATTATATATATTTTTAAATTAAATCAGCTAGTAAATCTCAATGAAAACTGATCAATAGCTTTTACAAAGTCAAAATAAGCCTATCGGTATCTTGGAAATATTCTTTAAGAAGAAGGTTACCATACAACCTTTGGATTAGGAACAACTAACAAGTATCAACAAATAATCACAAAACGACAATTTCATTCGCCGGATGACAGTGCTTCGTGCGCTTCGTATCTTATCTACATCGAATGATGGGATTGTTCTCGTGCAAAGAAACAGGGGCAGTTGTCGCTTGCAACGGGTGAAAAAACGCTATCTAGGATGACGTCAGCTAGGGCTGCGCACGTGTTTTGTCGGTATCGAAGGGGAAAGCGTCCAAGTACTTTCCCACGAATTTCGCCTGCCATTTACCCAATCCGATGAACCATTCAAATAATTTAAACATAGAAAATTATATAAATAATTTATAAATTTTAGATTAATGTATAATGAAGTTATGCATTTTTAATTTATTCAATATAATTTTTAAATAATAGACCAATATTACCTTTATAATTTTAAGTGGAGCCAAACCTCCTTTTCAAAGGAGGATTTCTAATAAAGGTTACTCCGTAATTAAATCATCAACAAAGATAGGGCCCATAATTTTTATTTTTTATAATTATACAATGCCATGTTCGAGGGAAAATGAACATTGGGATAAAAATACCTAAAATTTAAAGTCTACTCATTTCCCTTCTCATACAAATTCCATATCTATAGATATATTCCTATCTTCCATTTAAACTTTCTTCTTTTTCTCTTAAATATAACAAAGCTCAGCTTCAAAAGTCCAACTAAAAACTTAAATTAATGGGTAGATTGAGACCATGTATATATATAAATCCCATAAACAAGCAATATGAGATACTTTAACATTCCCTTACATGTAAGCTCATGTGAAATTTGATGAATGGGGCCATACATTCATAAATATACTGATGCCATGTTCTAAAGTTACACTTGAAAGTTTAAACTACTAGATAAAATAAGATCACACGTAAATGAAGAACACATAAATCTCATATACGAGTGATGTAGGATGTACTGACAATTTAGGTAATGTGCCTTTCCTTTTCTGTTTCAAAGAGAGCGTTGCCATCGTGTTACTTCCCTATCATTGCCACGACACATGAATTCACTAGTTTTAGCAAGTAGAGAACAATTCAAAACAAACAATCATGCCCATTGTGAAATAGGAAATACATGGAATCTACTATACTCGAACTTATAGATGTCCTAAAACAATAAGGCTTTAGGTAGCAAGTGCACGTAATTTAATCATCACATGTAATTATGATTAATGGAAGACTTCAATCAACATTGGTGGATGTTGGTTCTTTCCCTATCTAAAAATAGTCGGTGTCGTTGTTTGTCCAAAAGTAATATATGCAGTGGTTATTTGAAAATCATTTTTACGTATGAATTAATGCCTCGGTATTAATAATCGAGTTGAGTAATACTTTTCAGGCAAAGAAGGCACATGATATCACTTGTTTTTACTAACTATCTATGAAAACACATGGACTTCACTATTAATATTTAAATATGGAAAGTTGGGTCATTCTTTTACATGACAAGTATGTTTCCCTACGTTTTATTGTAAAATTATCATATGGTCTACTCTAGGGATCGGAATTAATTAATAAGTGTGAGTCCTTTTTGTCCGTTCATAATAATGTTGATGACTCTAATGAAGGCATGAATGACCTAATCTTTTGCCTCGAATGGAAATCTTTGTGAAAGTCTTCACAAGTAGAATAACGGGGTTTTAGGTAGTGCTCAGCCGTTGGATTATGTAATCAAGGGCTGACACAAGTTCGGACGGCGGGATGCGATCGGTTCCTTTCCTTAATGGCGTCTTATAATCCTCAAACGAGCATGATTCCGTTTACTTCTGGAGTAATCATTTCCTTATTGTTCACTTGTTTGCTGAGTCAACTTGGCAGGTATCTACTCTACCATATGGCGACAAAGTGGTGATCTTTCTCCACTTGAAAAATGGATATTTTCATTATTACCATGGAGGAAGTTTTGGGAAGATCCAAAATGAAAAATGTTTATGGTGAAGGCCTAAAATGAGTAATCAAAGCATGCATCGCCCATGTAAGCAGAAAATTTCATGATAAAATTGCCTATTCTAAATGTAGTTGATAGGACTAGTAAGAGCACTTAGAGGAGGGGTGAATAGATGTAAAAAGAAGTTTTACAAGACTTAACAAATTAATTCAACTTTTGAGGATAATAGACTGAAGATGTAAAATGTTATAAACAGTTATATAAAGCTAAGAATTAAAGTAAAGAGTTTTGGGGAAGAGAATTAAAAAAACAAGGTTTATAGTAGTCTGGCTTAAACCAAGCTTACGTCCACTCTCCCGCACTAACAGTCCACTGGCTGGATTTGAATACGAACCAAGAGAGATTTTACATTCTCACGTCCTTAATTCCACAGTACAAAAAATCTACCACACTTCTTCAAGGTCTCACAAGTATTTGATATCTCTTTTGAGTACAACTTAAACTCAACGATTGAAATAACAAAGAACTAGGAGCTTTAGATTTTGAAAATTTTCTTTCACGCACATCTTCGAATAACTTGAACATCTTCCTTATATATTCCTCCATACCTTTATAACCATTGCATTTTCCAAAGAAGTTCTTCCAATCTACCCGTTGGACGGAATCAATTTAAAGAGATCTCGAGTTAATTAAGGAATGTGATGCTAGCCCACTAATCATGTTCACCCATACAATCAAGATCTAGGTTTCCATAAGTAGAATCTTCCAAGTGTATTTCACTTTTCAGCATATCTTGATTATCCGAATTGATTCCAATAAGAATAATTGATCACGAGATGCTATCTCCAGCTATGAGATCTTCTTCAACCGTACAAACCAAATCCTTAAAGATAAACTCACATATGGATAAGTCTTCTCTTCGTCGGTCTGGAAACTATCAGTGAGGGTAGACTTTAAATCTTGAGTTTGGAGGTCTTCAGACTTTGACGATAGAGTTTATAAGTCTTCGACTAGACTGATAGAAATGTTTTGTCAACTTCAAAACAATAAGAAAGTTTTCTCCAACAATCTCTCCCTTTTTGATGGTGACAAAACTTTCCCACAGATTTGAATACTTTTGTCCTGCAAAACAACACTTAAACAAAACAAGATATCTCATAAAAGATAAGTAGATTAGGATATGGATAGTAACGATTCTGGAACCACATAAAACATATTGGTCTTGCAAAACAACTATCATTCCATAATCATTATCATGGTCTAAGTTACTGCAAGTATCAAAAGATCAAATCAAACAATCCAAAGTCAAAAAGTCCAATCCACAACCAAACAAAAGATAAAAATAATCCAAACCGAAGTCAAATCAAGATCAAAATAAAGCCAAGCCAAATCTACACAAACTTTCTCCCCCTTTTTTGTCAATAGCAAAAAGTGGAGAACATAAAAAGAATTGGATAAAATCAAGGTTGCTTGGGGATGCAAATGAGCTAGAAATCCCCATAGACTTGATAGTCTCCTCTACTTCCTCAGATCCTCCTTCAGTTGTTATATATCATCACCCTTTGCATTTGCTTGAACTTGAAGATGAATGGCTTGTACTTGGTTGTGCAACGAAACTGAAGTGGCTTTATGAGCATTCTACATGGTTTGAAATTCACATTCCAACCCATAAACCCGAGCTTTGATCTCCAGAAGAAGCTCAAGCAGTCTTTTAAAGTCTATTGAATTGTCAGTTTGAGTACTTGCTTCAATATGATCAGTTTGTGGAGTGTTGGCTGATGATGGAACTTCAGCACGAACATCCAGACTTGGAGATGAAGCCTCATTATCATCTTCAAGAAATTGAGAGGCATACACATCCTCTGGATCGGCAGAAGAACGACTAATATCATCACTAATAAAAGCAAGTGAAGAAGTATCTCTTTTATCAACAGCTCCCCCTATTTCAGTGCCTTCAAGTGGATAAAAGTACTCTTTTTTGCTTTTCCTCTTCTTTAGTATCACGACGATATTGTCCTTCTTCCTTTGTATGAGAATCACCATGACCCTCTTCTTCTACTTGTTCTCTTCTTCTCTCTTCTTCTTCTTCTTCTTTCCTCCTCGCTTCTCTCTCGTCATCTCTCTGCTCTATCTCTTCTCTGTCTAAGTTCTCTCGATCCTCTGTCTCTAGAACAAAACTTTGTAAATTCTTCAAGGCAAAAGCGGAGATAGTGATGTCATCTTCATCTTCTTCATCCTGCAAGATGAGTGCTCTCCTCTTCTTAGATGGTGCTGTTATGGGCTCTTTGCCTTTCCTTTTTCTAGCCGTAGAGTCTTGTTGTACCTTGACAGGGGTCTTCACCTTAAAGCTTTCCAAAGCCTTGTTTAGCTCATTCAAACGCATCTTGGAAATCATCTTCAGCCCCACTACCATTGGATCAATGGTTCGAACACATAGAATTTTGGGAGGCTGAATGTTAAGGTGTCTGAACAAACGAGTGACAAGAGCAGAATAAGGGAGTTGTCCCTTGTCCTTTACCACTATCCTATACATGTGCATAAGGATAGTGTGAGGCAGAAAGAACTTATAACCAATGTTAATGGCGTACATCAGCTTTGCTTTAGAGTTTGAGACATCAGTCTTTGATGTGGATTTGGGTTTGAGATAGTTAATGACAATCTTGTGGAGCAAGATATGTGAGGCATTCATCCTAGAGTAAGAAATTCGGCCTTTAGCAATCCTATCTCGAACAAGCTCCATGGTGGCATAAACAATAAACACACTAATTGGTTGGAAACGCTCTCTTTCCACCCCCAATCACATCAGCCAAAGTATCCATATCAACCACAAAATCCTAGTCTCTAACACTAAAAGAAAATTTATTCACATCTAAAAAGGATAATATTGGAATAGAAATAAGCTATAAGTTCCAGATGAGCAACAGTCGTCTCAGAGCAAAAGCGTTTGAGTTGAAGTAATGTAAACTTCTCCCGCAATTTCACGTTCAACGAATCGAGAAAGTCAAAATCAACACTCCTCGGGTTTATCACCCCCCGCTTAAGCAATTTTGAATAAGTTCTCTTATACTCCTTATAACGAAAAAGATCCATTCTTTTACCATAAATGTTCATAGCAACACCCATCCTAGGCTTAAAATGAGTGAACATCCTCTCATTGTCATCTTTTCCCTCAAGATGATTAAATGATCCAAACCGTGGATCACTTGGGAAATTTGCAAAAACCCTTTCCGCTAAACCAGCAAAAGAGCAATGCCCAAACTCTCCATCATCTTTAAAAATGAGTTTCATTTATGTACCATTTTTCACTCAAAAACTCATCAATAATGTCATTATAGAACCACCTTCCTTTAAAGCGATGTAGAGTTTGAAAAGAAATGCGGGCTTAAGAGTGGTGGAGAAATCTTCTTGAAATGTTTTGAAACTGACAAAACGTTTCCATCGCCTAGTCTCGAAGGTTTGCGTACTCTGCTTTGTTTAAAATCAAGACCTCCTGGACAGCTAGACTCAAGATTCAAAGTCTATCTTCATTGACAGTTTCTAATTCATTGAAGAAAGGCTATCCAGATCTGGATGATTTATTAAGGATATGACCTTATCGACTGGAAAAGATCTCTTGGCTGGATATGACATAATGGAATCCTTTTAATTGATCGAGATTGATTCAAGATTAAGGATCCGATGATTGGCGAAATATTCGTGGAAGGTTCTACTTATGGAAACCGAGATCCTGATTGTATAGGCGAACATGATTGATGGGCTATCAACATGTTCCTTTAATAGCTCGAATGATCTTCCTAATTGATTCTGTCCAACGGGTAGATTGAAGGAATTCCTTTGGTAAGTGCCAACGGGTATGATGACGTAAAAGAGTATATAAGGAAGACGTTCTAAGTTGTTTAAGGGGTGCACGATAGAAGAATTCCAAAGTCTGAAGCTTCTTGTTATTTAGTCAATTCATTTGAGCGAAAAAGTTATACGCAAAAGAGAGTTTATACTTGTGAGAAACCTTGAGGAAGTGTGATAGAACATCCACACTGTGGAATCAAGGAAGAACTGTGCTGTAACATCTCTTTTGTTCATAGTGGAATCCAGCCGATAGGCTGTCAGTGCGGAAGAGTGGACGTAGGCTTGGGATAAGCCGAACCACTATAAATCTTGTGTGTAATATTCTCTTCCCTACCATTTACTTTACTTTGATCGTAATTCATTTTTGTTAAGCAAAAGAGTACTTCCTTTCTATCGTCTGCTTAGTATTGCCGTGGTATCTCAAGAAGTTGTTTTTACACCTATTCACCCCCCTCTAGGTGCTTATACTAGCTACATCAAAGAGTCCTTACAGGTTTCACATTCTTGATGATTTCTTCCTCTGCTTGTTATTGCGGAGGCACTTGTGTTCTAGCCTGAGAAGAATGATACGGTTGAGAATGTTATTGTTAACTTTGCTGCTACCTTTGAGAGTCTTCTTCCTCGGTCAGATCAAAGTGCATAGGACCCTCACGCATATGTTGTGGTCCCATGCTTGCAATTCTAGAGGACTTTCTTTACGAAGACATTGTTATAGTTTTTAAGAGATTTCTCGAATTCAATTCGTGAAAAAGATGAGAACTTTATGGATTAAACTAGAGAGAAAAAGTAAGAAAGTGAAGTTCTGTGCTATAAGGTTTGTGAGTGAAAACGAAGAAGAAAAACAATAGTATATAAAACAATCGAAACGAGGTATACAAATTGTCATAAAGGAATAAATAAAACTGCCTTTTTAAAAATGAAAAAAAGCCATAAATTCAAAAACTCGAAAAGGATAATTTCTAAAAATATAACAATCAATTAGCAATTAAAAAGTAACTATACCTTTTCAAATTAGAAAATTTAAAATGCTGGAATCGAAATAACTTACAATCGTAACTTTTAGTTATTCTAAGTCTGAACAACTTCAAACTTTACCTCTGAGTTTTGAGCACTTCCAGACTTTACTTGATAAATGATGTGATGTTTAATCTGGTAATAGACTCAAATAAACTTTTCTCCAATGGCTTTATAAATATATCTGCCAACTGACTCTTTGAGTCGAACTGTATCATAATTTCTCTATTCTGAACATGATCTCTAATAAAATGATGTTAAATCTCTATGTGTTTTACTCTTGAATAAAGAATTGGATTTTTTGTAAGATTGATTGTGCTGATGTTGTCACATTTGATCTTGGTGCATAAGTTTTCGATTTCAAAGTCTCTCGCTTGTTGCTTTATCAACAATATTTGAGAACAAAGAACTTCCAAGAGCCACATACTCTGCTTCTGCTGTTGAAAGAGTTACAATACTCTTTTTCTTGAAAACCAAGATACTGTTCTATTTCTCAGCAATTGACAAGTACCAGAGGTACTCTTTCTATCAACTCTGCAACCTGTTAAATTTGCGTTTGAATATCCAAAGAGAGTAGAATCTCATTTTTTGAGATACCACAGACCTAACTTTGAGATAGTTGCAATGTATTTGATGATGCGTTTTGCAGCACTTAAATGAGATTATTTGGGATTAGATTGAAATCTAGCACAGATGCAAACACAAAACAAAATGTCAAGTTAAGAAGCAGAAGATAAATAAGTGAACTAATAATACTCTTGTAGAGCTTTTGGTCAACTTTCTTTCCTCCTTCATCTTTGTCCAGCTTCAAATAACTTGACATTGGTATCTCAGTTTTTTTGCAATTCTCAAATCCGAACTTTTTAATGAGATCTTTTGCATATTTTTCTTGGTGAATGAAATTTCACTTGTAATTCAAGAAAGAAAGATAGTTCACCAATCATGCTCATCTCAAATTCATTATGTATAGACTTAGAAAACTTTTTGCGCAGGTGTTTTTGTTAAGTGATCCAAATATAATATCATCAACATAAATTTCAACAAGTAAAAGTTTTTACCTTCTCTTTTAATAAATAAGGTAGTATTCACTTTTCCTTTGACAAAACCATTTTGAATTAGAAACTTACTTAACATGCCATACCATACTTAAGGTGCTTGCTTTAATTTATATAGAGCATTTTTCAGTCGAATACTAAGTCTCGGGTCTCTTTGGGTCTTCAAATCTAGGAGGTTGTTCCACATAGATTTCTTCTTGGACAATTCCATTTAGAAATGTACTTTTGATGTCCATTTGGAATAACCTGAAATTTTGATAATAGGCAAAATTAAGTAATAATCTAATTGCTACTGGTGCGTAGGTCTCATCATAGTCTATCATTTCTTCTTGCGTATATCCTTTGGCCATAAGTCTTGCTTTGTTTCGACTACTTTTCATTTTCGTCCATCTTATTCTTGAAAATCCATTTAGCTCTAATAATAAATTTACCTTTTGATTTAGGAGTTAATTCCCATACATCGTTAATGCTGAACTATTTGAGTTCTTCTTGCATAGCTTCAATCAAGTTTTCGTTAGCTAAAGCTTCTTCTATGATTTTGGGTTCTATTTCAGAAATAAGTGCCACAGCGCTAGACTCTTCTTACTTTTTGGATCTGGTATGAATCCCTTCATCAATGTCACCGATGATGAGTTTTTTGGGATAACTAGACTTATGCTTCTAGTTACTGGTCGGTCTGTGTTGAGAGCCTTTCTGTATTTCTCAGCTTTTCCCTTCTTTTTCTTCAACAAAGGACAATTGGGTCTGATGTATTCATTTTTCTTGCATTCAAAACAAATCACATCTTTGTTGGCTTCATTATCCTCAGTTGATTTGTTTTGAAACTTTTGAGTGCATTGTTTCTTCCAATTGAATCTTCTTCCATTTTTGTTTAGTTTCTTGAACCTCCTTATCATAAGTGCTAGCTCTTCATCGTCTATATCATCCTAATAATCTATAACATCAGAATCATCGTTAGATTTTAAAGCAATTGGCTTCTTACCTTTGAGATCTTCTTCCTCATTGATTTGCTTCACTTCATAAGACTGAAGTGTGTCAACCAGTTCGTCTATAGAGAGCGGCATGATCCTTTGAGTTTCCCTTATTGAAACTTTCACGTGATTTCAATCTTTGGAGAGTCCACACAGCAATTTATTAACCTTCATTGGTCCTGAGATTGGCTATCCATGATATTCTAGACCGTTTCTAATTTCTGTAAAATGACTAAACATGTCAGTGATAGATTCTCTTGACTTCATCTTGAAGGCTTCATACCGTCCGAATAGAATATTGATCTTTGTTTCTTTCACTTGATCGGTTCCTTTCATAGGTAATGTGAAGCCTATCCCGACTTCTTTGGTTGTTTTTCAAAATGAAATTATGTTATACTCGTAGGAGATAAAGCACAATATAAAGAGTAAATTGCTTTAGCATCAAAAGCTTGTCTTTTGATTATTTTTTCTTGTGTCGTCTTGCTAGCGTCTACAACTTCTTTTCCTCTTTCTAAAACTGACACAGCTTTATGAATGATTCTTTTTTCTACCACATCTCATTCCAAAGGATCTTTCGATCTTAGGAATGCTTTCATCTTGTTTTTCCATACGCTGCATTCCTTTCCATCAAAGTAAGGAGGTCTGGTGTTGCTCTGGCCTTCAACCAAACTTGGAGCCAACATACTAGCCATAGATTTTTAACTCAGAAGTAAAAACAGCTCAATTAAATGAGCACACAGGCTCTGATACCAATTGATAATGCTAGTAAGAGCACTTAGAGGGGGGTAAATAGGTGTAAAAAGAAGTTTTGCAAGACTTAACAAATTAATTCGATTTTTGAGGATAATAGACTGAAGATGTAGAATACTATAAACAGTTATATAAATCTACGAATTAAAGTAAAGAGTTTAGGGAAAGAGAATTGAAACACAAGGTTTATAGTGGTTCGGCTTATACTAAGCTTACATTCACTATCCCGCATTGACAACCTACTGACTGGATTTCACTAAGAACTAAAAGAGATTTTACAGTCTCACATTCTTAATTCCACAGTGTAGAAAATCTACCACACTTTCTCAAGATCTCACAAGTATTTAATCACTCTTTTGAGTACAACTTAAGCTCACCGATTAAAATAGCAAAGAACTAAGAGTTTCAAACTTTGAAATTTTTCTTTCACTCACACCCTCAAATAACTTGAGCTTCTTCCTTATATACTCCTACATTCCATTATAACCATTGGCACTTTCCAAAGGAGTTCTTCCAATCTACTTGTTGGATAGAATCAATTTAAAGATATCTCGAGTTAATTAAGGAATGTGATGATAGCCCACCAATCCCGCTCGCCATAAAATTAGAAACTAGGTTTCCATAAGTAGAATCTTTCAAGTATACTTTGCTTTTCAACAGATCTTGATGATCCGAATTGATTCCAATAAGAATAATTGATCACAGGATGCTATCTCTAGCTGTGAGATATTCTATAACCGTACGAACCAAATCCTTAAAGATAAACTTACATCTGGATAAGTCTTCTCTTCATCGGTTTGGAAACTATCGCTGAGGGTAGACTTTAAATCTTGAGTCCGGAGGTCTTCAGTCTTTGATAATAGAGTCTGCAAGTCTTCAGATTAAACTGATAGAAACGTTTTATCAACTTCAAAATAATAATGAAGTTTTCTCCAACAGTAGCCACACTCGAGTCGTGAGTACATCTAAGATAAGAAATTGGTGTAAGGAAATTTGAAGAAGATGGGATAGAAAAAATGCGAATATGGCATTGGTTTTTATGCATGTGATTGCTTTCTTAAAGTTAATTTTTGCCCTCGCTACAACACATTTGGGAATTTGAGTTGAACATTTAGTTGCTAATATATTATTTGCCTTTAGAAGTGAGTAAAACTATTATGTGCATGCATTCATGATAAATTCCATTCGCCTGTATACGATGAGTACTCAAACGCTATGTTTTTTGTGACTATTTGTATTGCTGCTGCAAGAACATTAACATAATCAAAGGATTTGCCTCTAGATGATATAAGATCAGGTCGGCGGCTACTTATAAAAGATCTTTTAAAATAACTGATATATCAAATTACCAAATAACTAACATTTGTGATAGTCGTTTCTTTATTGGGTGACATTTTGTCTATTCATTGAATTAAATGGCTTGAATGAAACTCACCTTTCGTGGAGATAACAAATAATTCCATTGCTGGGGAAAAAAACAAAAAAAGAAGATGATAAATCACGAAATTGGCCTTTCAGAATTGAACTGGAGCTATCTTTTCCTCTAATGTGTGTGCTAACATGATAGCTTCCACACAAAAAAAAGAAGCAAATAATCACGTCCTCATAGATAGACAGTATAAATAATCTCTTTTCAACCTTCCTTAGCACAGGGGAAACTTTAATTACACCGCAATAGAGAGCTGCTTCTCTTCAATAGGACATGCTCATGCCAGTGAACGCCTCGTGTGAAGGATGCCTCCAAGGCCGCCGTCCCGGCGGCGGGGTCCACCCCTCACGCACTACGTCAATAACTGCTCACCTTCCTCGCCGACTACAGCGAGATCCTTACTGATATAGTTGCTGACTGACCGGTGGAGGCTACAGTCCCCGACCTCGGCTCCAACGCGTCGCCAATCTCAGTGCGGCTCGCACTCTTGATCCTGTGACGTGGCTCTGTCGTGCCAAGCAAAGGTGCTGGCCTCGCTTCCGCGGGCAGAGACATCGATGAACAACACGGACTAGTTCCAGAGGTTCAATGCGGTCTTTGAGGAGGATCGTGTCCTTGGGAGGGTGGTTTGCCCCAGTTAAAAGTGACGGCTCCTTTTAAGGGTTTAGCGAGACCCGAGGGGTCTTGGGCAGTTCGGGTTCGGGTCAATCGAATGATTAAGCTACCCTGTTGGTAATACACATCCAAGGGATATTACTAAGAAAGCATTAATCAATAGCATCATCGTAAAAGATAGATAAATCCAAGGATAAACAGAAAACATGGAGTAGAATTTTTAATTTTGGAATAGAATTGCATTTGGTACCATGCTCATTGATTTTATTCCAAATCAATTTCTTTTTATTTTTAAATAATTTTTTTCATTTTTTTTCATTTTTTTTCATTTTTTTTTCATTTTTTTTTCATTTTTTTTTCATTTTTTTTTTCATTTTTTTCCTATTCTTTTTCTTCTTCTTCGACCGGTCGCCGCGACCGGCATCGGCCATTGGCCGAGACAAGGGCCGGTGACCTCACCGGAGTGTCGTCAACCCTCGGTGAGGCCCGGTCCTCGTCGGGCCGGTTGAGGTCCGCTTGGCCACCAGCGGGTTGGGCAAGCCTCACTAAGGCCAAGCGGGTCTCGCCGCCATCGGCGATCTTGCCGGACCTCGCCCGGCCTAGTGAGACTTTGGTGCTCGCGGACCGGTTCCGGCGATTAGTGGTGGCGCGAGATGGCGACATACGGTGGTGGATGGGGGCGGACGGCGGCGGCGGGATGAAGAAGAAGAAAAGAGAAAAAGAGAAAATAGAAGAATAAAAATAGTTGGTTTTTTTTTTTTTTTTTTGTAACGCAGAACCTCCGTGCGCCGCCGCGGCGGGGAATAAACCCCGGGGGGATGGGCCACCACCACGGACTCCGGTCATAGGTGAATTGTGCGACTTGCACTCAAGCATCAAACGCGGAGTTTCGAACTCCTCCCCCGGCGGTGGGGTACTAAGTTCGAAACCACCGCGGCCACCACGGGCGGTGGTAAAAAAAAAACAGTTAGTTTTGATTCTTAGATTGTTCCCAAAACAAGAATCAACATTTTTTTATTATTATTATTATTCTTGACTATGTTCCAATTCTATTTCTGGGAACAAAAAAAACAAAGAAATTTGTTTCCGAGAACAAAAATTTTACCAAACGCAATTCTATTCCAAAACTACTCCCAAGAATAAAAAATCAGAACCGGTTACTATTTGGATAGTTACCAAACAGTCCCTTAATTAAGGAATCATTAATGATTCCTTCTATACCACGTATCTTTTTGGATAAGGGCAATGGCCATTGTACAACGAAAGAGAATGGATCCGATAGATAAATATACATCCGTCCGCCCGTACTTGACGTGGTGCTTTGATATGAGAATTGAGTATCACCAGTAAACTCTTTTACTAATTTTTTTAGAAAATCTGAAAGAAATTTGTCAGCTTGGGATTTGCCCCTCCCCCATTAAGTGGGTTTTCCTTCGCGCGAAAAAAAGAAAGAAAACAATGGGCAAATTTTTCCGAGGAAAATTTACTGCTAAAATAAAACTGTAAGTAAGAAAGTAAAATCACTTAAAAGAGATTCCTAATGTTAATATGATCCCCTTGGTGTTGGTCAAGTTGTTGCCGTGACCTTAGAAGGGCTTGGAATGTTGGGGTTGTGGAGATCATCACTCAGCTCGGCCAAGGCCGTGAGGAGAATCCCCACAGTTCTGGGCGTTTCCAGGGTTTATCACTCCACAAGCGATTCTGTCAGTTTCAGAGTTCACTTGCCAAGTAGTGACGCGAAATCGGACATTGCTTGGTCTACTTGGCTGATGACGAAGCTCAGTAAGGAAGGGAACATTGTGAAAGCGCAAAAGTAAATTTTGACCTCTCCTCGTGTTGCATGGATGCGTCATGCGGCATTTGATTAATGTTGTTATCTCTTGTTAGTTCATCCTAGATTTATGCTACTGGATGCAGGAAGTACCATCATGTGTTTTCTACTGCTATTGCACCATTTTCGTTTGCTTCTGCTTTGATGATTTTCATTTGCACTTGTGGATTAAAGGCATTGTCAGATGCTCCCCTAGCTCCGTTTAAAGGAATATCTTGCTAAAGATAAAAATGATATCGTTCTCAAGTTGTGTCATTTAGTTAACTAAATCTTCTTATGCTACTGATTGCGGTAGAAGTCCAGCACAAGTGCCATAACTTGGCACGGGGGGACACTTAAGTGCAATAACTTCAAAACGGTACACTTAAGTGTCACTTTTTTTTTTAGTGGGACACTTAAGTGCCACCTCTGGCGACCCTTGCCGGAAATCTTACGTGGTAATATTTTATTATTTTTTTTTGCCTACGTGGCTCGCCGGAGAGCTGAGTCGGCTCAACTCCAAAGCAGCATAAAAATTAAAAAAAAAAATTTAAAAATTTTTAATTAAAATTAAAAAAATTTTAAAAAAATTAAGATAAAAAAAAAAAGGGTGGGGGCAGGTCGAACGGGCGGCCGAGGGCCGAGCCCTCACCACCGCCGCCTCCTCGCCGTTGCGGAAAGGCCGGCAATGGAGGGGGGAGGGTCGGCCGGGGTCACCGGCCCCCGCCGATTGACCGCGAGGGCCGCAAGCCCTCGCTGGATCGCGGCGAGGGCCGCGACCCGCCCGATCCGGGCGAGGGTTCGCGGGCCCTCGCCGCCGCCGGCCGACCTTGCCGGCCCCCTAGCCAGGGCCCGGCAACCCCGGCCGACCCTCCCCACTCCGTCGCCAGCCCTTCCCGGCGGCGGCGGGGAGGCGGCAAGGGCTCGCAGCCCTCGCCGTCGGCGGCCGGGGGCCGGCGACCCCGCCAACCCTCCCCCTCCGTCGCTGGCCCTTCCCGCCGACGGTGGGGAGGCGGGCGGCGGCGAGGGAGCCGCCCCATTCGACCTCCCTCCTTTATTTTAATTTTTAAAATTTTTAAATTTTTTTAATTTTTTAAAATTTTCTTAATTTTTAAAAATTTTAAAATTTCTTATTTTTTTTAATTTTTTGAATATTTTAAATCTAATTTCATTAATTTATATATTGTTATTAACACGAAACGGCATCGTTTTTACGTTTTCTCCACTTCGTCAATGTGCAAAATGATGCCGTTTTGGACCAAACTCGCCGGAAAATTGCCACGTCGGCCATTTGGCCGGATTTTCACCGGAGTGGCACTTAAGTGTCACATTTTACTCGATATTAACACTTAAGTGTACCATTTTAAAATTATGGTATTTAAGTGTCCATTCGTGCCAAGTTATGACACTCCAGGTATCCTCACCTCTACTGGTTGCTATACAAGAACGAGAACCTGTATGCCAATTGTCTTAAAAGAAGCACGTTAGGGGTAGATTAGATGGCGTTTAGTATATTTGCAGGGCAAAAGCCACAGCTCTTAAAAGATTGCTTCTTTTTAGATAAGGTTTTTGGTAAAAGTTTAGACATTGTGAAGCTTCCCAAGTTGCAGAACCTCTTTTAGCTGCTTTTCCGAGAGCTGCTCCACTTTGTTCTCAGATGTTGCTCCGGTGGGGGCAACTCTAAGACATGCAATGCCAAAAGTCTTTAATATTTGTGGTCACATCATATCTCAACTCAGCTACGACAACATCACTGCAGAGCTTTTATAGAATACCAAACGGGCCCGTAGATCCAGTGACAAAAGGACCTGCATGTATTTTTTGTCATGTCATATGCAGTATTCGTGCGTTTAAGAATTGTAAATATGGATGAAGTTGCATGAATTGAAAAGAAGGGAAAGAACAAACGAGGTAACATTAAGGATGTTGCACTGTTCGTTTTTCCTTGTTATGAACATCGTGGAGTGCAATCTGTTCATATACCAAACACGTCCAGATATTTTCTCTAAAACTATTCTGTATAGCTAAAAATCTGTTCAGTTGGCAATGCACAAATGTAGATGCATTAGAAACCGTTCTTCTAATTTCTCCATACCACTGATGCAGACTCAAGATTTTTGTTCCCGTGGCATTCCTGGCGTGCACTATTTTGGTACCAGTAAATTATATGAATAGCACTTTAGAGCTGGCCGAACTTAAGAATGTAACTTCTAGCGATATTGACAAACTTTCAATTTCAAATATCCCTCAATAATCAAATAGGCATGGAACTTCTTCCTATTTTGATCCGGCCTTCTTTACCATTTTGTGTAGTGCAAATATCAGTCTGTGTTCTAGTGGTTGATAAGCTGCTAGTTGTCATTCAGTTCGGGGCTCGATTCCAATTACAGTCGACCTGTTGCTTATTTTCATCAGGCTTGCTCTATAGGCTTTATGTTTAATCTTGTGTAGTCTCTTAATTGCATTGAAACAATCGACCCAGGGATAAAAGGATATATTCAATAGCTTCACTAAATAATAAGAAAACAATAATTCTGTAATTAGTGCAGTCACCCATATTTGTAACTTTGGACGGTTCCTTTGCAGGGCTTCCATAGTGACTGTTCGTCCAGGCGACATGAGAAATTATGCTACATATACTGACATCTACATTTTTAGATTTTCTTGAGACTTTCGTTAATATGTTTTTCTTTTTGACCAATTATTTGAGAAGGACTAGTTTTGTCTTTCCATAGTAACCGTCCATCCCACCCACCGCCAGCCAGCCGGCCGGCCGCCCACCTGCCCGCCCACCGCCTCCTGCCCACCTGCACGCATGTCATGTGGTGGTAACATGCCTCATCACTACAGTCGGTGGTTCGATCTTCGGCTATAACATTGGAACCTCACGTGAGTCCCTTAGTTTGTGCAATGAAATCTTGTAACTTGTTAGCCATCTGTAAGTACTTCTAACGTTTTTTGGTATGAGTCTTGGCAAACCGGTCATTACAAGAAATGAGCTGACGGATTTCGTATCTGATTTCCGATACGCATCTTGATTGCCGCCAGTTGAGACAAAAGAAACAGCAGAACATGTATGTGACGGAAGCAAATGTCTTGATTTTGATTTTGCGATAATGATGATATTCAAGAAGTTTTTTGAATTTTCATTAAATGAACTTGCCATTTACACCTAAGATATCCCAAACCAACCTAGGAAAAATAATAAATAAATAAATTCACCGATTCTCAACCATCTCATAAATAGGAAAAGTCTAAATTCCTCAAAAAATTTCTCAGAAAATTATAAGGTCATATTAGGTAGCAAGGGAAAGACCCTTGGAGATCCTTTATGACTCCTCCAAGGTGCATTCATTCTATGCCAAGTTGCATTCAACCCGAGGGTTGAAGTCTTCATTGCAATAATCCTATAGTATTCCCTCAGAAACTCTATTACAAGTTTTTTATAAACTGGAACCATGTTGGCCTCCCATAGTTTATTTAACACTACTTGCCTTCATATAGAAGAGTGTTCATTAAGGCCGACACATTCTCGAAATCTGGCATGAGGTAATCATTCCAAATGATTTATTGTATCATCTCATTAACCATCATCACATGCATCACTATATCACCGTTATTCCACCGATAATAAGTTAATTCCACCATTAACCCTTTAAGTCTCGTCTTATGTTCATCCGTACTTACGAATATAGGCATGCGTATTTAAACGTGACATTGTTCCTACAAAAAATGCATAACAAAAAGAGATTACACGTAATTTATGGAGGTCAATGCCGATCAACCGATGACTGGGTTGGGTCAATAGGTCAGTTTGGTAACATGAGTGAAAAATGAAGGACATTAGAACATTGTAAGGCAAAACTGCAATTTTGCAAAAAGTGAGGGACAAAATCGTAATCACGAGGCAAGCATGTGCTACGCACTTGTGGGTGCGTCCGGCCACCTCCGGTGATGTGTCAGCATTCATTTTTATAAAATAAAAAATGACAATCAACAAACGATCAACATTCGATTACTAAGGACGAGCTGTGAAATCAGCAATTTGACGTGCAACGAGCGAGAAAATCTAGCTCCTGATTGATTACAGTTCCCAAGATAGACAATCCGACGAGATATGTTCAGATTACAAACACGAGATAAGCTCCTCCTAGATCGATTAACAAAAAAGCGGAAACAATCGGAAGGAGCGACTCAAACTACTCAACATACTCAACCACCCGCGCGCACTGAGGGTGGAAGCATCCACAATGTGGTGATCCAAAGCCACGAGTTCATGCTCCAGAGGTGCAATCGCTAATCACGATTAATAAAAATCAAAAGGACATACCTCTGAGCGGAGGAAATACTTCTAAGCGTTGCTAGGATGACCTTTATTCCTTTTGTGGAGGAGGCTGTTCTCTGAGCGTTGCTGGGAGCATTGCTGGCTGGGAAGGTTGTCGTCCGAGGAGAGAGAAGTGAGGAGGTTGACAAAAAGGAGTATGGAGACACGAGACAATAACAGATCAAATAACTTTGAAAATCAGTAAACAAAATTTTAAATATTGACATGAGATAAAGGCAAATTTAAACTCTTTATCCCATGATTTAGTTTGTTTTCCCCTAAGCCCATTTTGCTAAAAGCATTTAAGATATTGGGAGCTTGGAAGAATGATATACGTAACTATTAGACTAAAAACCATGGGTTGAATCAATTTGCATTCATCAATATGTCCATTTTTTTTCCAAAATTATCAAAATACCATTGTATGTATATCAATTGTTTAATTCAGGAAGCACTTTTAAATGGTTACGAATTCAAATTAACAGATAAATGTTAAATAATAAAAAAATAAAATTTGAATTTCATTCTCAACTTACTAGAAACGAGAAAAATTTTATCTTGGAATTTCAACAATTAATAAAAAGGAGGAAAAAAACAGAGATTATTAAGTAGGAATGTGGAAAACTTGCTCCGCATTTTCTTTGGCTTCAAATATATTTGGGCAAAGTGGATGTAAATTTGGAGTAAAAAAGTCAAGTAAAAAAAAGGAATAATTTCCCAGATTTACCGATGTTAGTTAGTGGTCAAATAGATTTTGTAGTTATATTACCCAAATTATCAAAAATAAAAAATAAAAAGGAAAAAAGAGAGAGAAGGATGTGAAATATATGTTTAAAAGATAGAATACATTTGATTCATTTTAAAGCCAATTAAAGATGCACAAAGGACAGCAACGTCCATTTTGAATTTCTCCTTGAAAAATAAAAGACTCTAATCTTCAAACCATTTAACTCTAGTAGAAAATTAAAAGGGGATGGTGCGAAATAAAAGTGCAAAATAGGAGCATATAGTTCATCTAAAAGCCACATAAGAACTGCCCAAAAGTAAAATTATTCTAAGTGTCACTTAAATTGTCAGAATGTTGCTTAAAATATTTACCTCAAATTGTCCAAATGTCAATTAAAATTTGCTGCTACACTATATCCTTAAAATTTATCTTTTCAACATAAAATTTAGGATATAATCGAATGTCCTTTCCGAATGTACCAAAAGAAAAATCATGTGAGGAAATTTTGTCAAGACATCTTCACAATTTGGCCATCAATGTCCCTTCCGAATGTACCAAAAGAAAATAACATAATAGAGTTTTATTCCTCCCGTAGCATGTATTTGCTCTGTCACATGATTTGACCCTATGACAACCTAATGTAGCAACTAAACTGCTTTATCAAGAAGGTAGAAAACAGAGAAGTTAACATCATTGATTGAACTAATGATAGCATTTGTTCCTAATAAAAAGACTAAAAACGAAAGTGCTAGCAAGCAAGCTCTACGCCCAGCATCTTGGTAATGGAACCACAAGTCCTCGACCCAAAGGCATTTTTGAAGACATCGATGGAACAACTCTGCTTGCCAACACAAGCCTACAAGATTCCCGAAAAATACAAATTTACAGAAAAAAAAAATTATTTAAACCCAAGTGATTTTGCAACAAACGCTCAATAATCGGTATGTCCACATAAATAAGATGCCATCATTGCAGGGCGGCAAGACAATATAATAGTCAGATTCTCAAAATTCAGAAGTTTGCCATCAAATAGAAGCTGAAGGAGACCAGAATAAAAGAATGAAGCTGGTTTTGTTGCTTTGCCAAACATGAAAAAAAATGTCACCCACAAGTTACTGCCTTATAAGGCAAATAGAAAGAGGACCATCGATTGCATGACTTAAGGCTGTATTTGTTGTGTAAGGCTTCTGCATACAACATACAAGAAATGAAGAATCATAAGTCTCCTCCATTATTCTATAATCCTATGCAATATAACTTTATCTGCTTGGAATCCGGAAGTGCACGCACAAGAAATGGAGATGGTCACATAGAAGATAAGAAGGTGATTAGAACATTATTGAGGAAAATTGAGTTGAATGAAATTAAGATTATTGCAGGGGGCTTGGTTGTCGAATAAGGAAATTTGTTATATATTACTCTTGTTGACATAAGGATAATAAATAGTTTTGATAAACATCATTTCATCAACAAATAATCGAGGAATGATGTTTGAGTGTCCTCCTCATAAAATTAGCCCATTTATAAAAAAAATCGAATTTATGAATTTATTATTATTATTATTATTATTATTATTATTATTATTATTATTATTATTATTATTATTATTATTATTATTATATTTGGGAACGGGTTTGGACTGGTTTACTTGTTCGACCTATTGGCCCGACCCATATACCCAAATCCGATCTGGTAGGATTAGAAAACAAAAATTTTCCAATTTTTCTTAATGATTTTCTTAATTTCTTATATCCTCTCCCTTTTGTGTTTTTGTCTATTTTGTCCTTTTCCCTTGCACCTTCTTTAACCTTGCACCTTCTCCTATTCTCGAATCCGTTCACCTTTTGCAACTTAACCAAACTTGAACTATAGGCGACGAAGTAACCTCTGTACACGTCGTCACTGGCAATACACATCACCACCGAACCGACACCAACCGTCACCTACTCCGACCGATGGGCACCAAGTCCGGCTGCTTACTCCAGCGACTGCAACTATCGATGGAAATTTTCCTAGTTTTCTTCAGCCCCTCCTCCGGCCCTGCGAATCTTTCTGGTCTTTTCTTCAGTCCAAGCTCCTTTTCTGTCTTCCATGGCTGACGCCATCCTCTCCTCCTCCTCGTGCGAGCCATCGTCGCTCGCGCGAATCTTGTCTGTTATTCTTTCTCTCTCATGCGCCAGCTCACCTTCTAGAACACCTAGGGTTTTGCTTACGTCACGCCCTGTTATTTTCCTTGCTTCCAAGGTTAGAAGGAGGCTGGGCTAGGCTCTTTTTCCTTTTTAATTTTGATGTGGGCTTCGAAAACAATGGCAGAGGTAGGCTAAAGAGAAAGACAAATATTGGCTAAAAAGAAAAACAAAAGATGGGCCCAAAAAGAAAGAACGAGACTAGGTGGGGGCGGATGGGGCTTAGAAAGCGGAAAATGCCAAAATGGGCTGGCCGAAACCAGCCCACTTGATTTTCTTTCTAATTTTCTATATTCCCCTTTTTCTTTTTTCCTTTTTTTTTTTAATTTTAATTAATTAAATTTATTTTTTATTAAAATTTTACTATCACCCTCTTTTTTTTTTCTTCTTCTTATCCATCCTTTTTTCCTGTATTTTTTCTGTATTTTTGTAAAATAAAATGGATACCTAAAAAGTCGACAAAAATTCATGTGTCAACAATATAATATCGTGTTTTTAAAGGAAATCTCTCTTTTTCCCCTACTTACTGTGGAAGATGAAAAGTTATAGAAAATGACATGAAACTAAATTAACTAAATTATATCAAAATAATATATAGTGCTAATAATTTTAAACTATAATTTGCTAAAATTGGATAGATATAGCCACTTTAATATATTCAATGAGGTATTTGAGTAAAAAGAATAGACAAGTTAAATGAAGAAAGAAAACGTCTCAATAATAAAAAGGTAACATAACAAAAATGATTACTAGTCTTATATATTACAAGGATAATTTGTATAAAATCATTTAATATTATCACTATTCCTATGTACAAAAAAACTAAAATTGTACCACCTAATGCGGTGGCTTAGCTGGGTAGGCGCTAGACTTCCATCGAGGAGGTCTAGTATTCGAAGTTCTTGCAACGCAAGTTACAGGAAGGCTAGCTTGAGACTCTTAGCGACTTACCCGGTGGCACGTGTGTGGTGGCTAGCAAGTGTTGCCCCTAATGGTAAACCATCGGCTGCCAGCCGTGCGGGGTTCCCTGAGTCACAAAAAAAAAAAAAAAACTGAAATTGTTCATAAATATCAAATTTAGAGTAGATTCGATCACTCCACACTTTACTTGTTAGACTATTTAAGGTGTATTTATTAACTGGAATCATCCATTCTTAGTCATGATTCACGAGGCATTAGGCCCCCGAAGACCAAAAGGAGTAAGTTGAGCACTTCTCGACTTAAAATGATTGAGGACATTATAGCACAATTGCTCATTCCCGTTGGGTTCACGATGGTTGTACTTTAGTTATTCAATTCAATTCAATTTGATTGTCTAAGAGGAACGTCGACTGAACTCGATTAGAAAGTAGATCTAATTGAAGCTCGAGTTCAAATATTGAAACTACTATAAATTTAAGAAACGATATTATTTATCTATTTTGACAATTGTGAATTTGAGAAATGATATAGTTTATTTTTATGGGCCTTCCCTTGAGCTGGATATTTTCTTTGTAGCTACACAAAGCCAAACGATAACCATGCATGTGTTTGTCATGTTCTATATTGTTATCGACATTCGTACTTAAATGTATTTGTACTTCCTATTTTATTATGGATTTATCAAATAATCCACGTAAAATGTGAGTTAAATTGAAGTATGTGATGATTATACTATAAATACCAATGAAATAGGGCCATCAGATTCGACTTAGTGGTTCAGGAGGGGCTTGTTGGCAGGAATAGAAAAACATATTGGGGGGCAAAAACGCATTGAGGAAAAGTCATATGAAGGGAGTTTCTTTAGATCATTTATATTAAAATGAATGATGAGGAAATATTTAGGACCAAACGAAGTATACCATAGAATACCTTCTTTTGTTTTTTTTTTTCGGCAAATTAAGTTACAAAGCTCTATTGATAAGATTAAATTTCAGTATAAATTGGTTATACTTGATCTCTTTGAGAGATAGCGATAAGTTACCGATAACTCAAATTTAGCAATATTGACATTTTTAATTTGAATTGTAAAATTAATAGAATCTTTAAATTTGATTTGTCATGTATCCACCACACATTGCGATATAATGAATAGAGTATGATAACTATTAATACTACATTACATTAGGATATTAAAACCGTTGTTATCTCTCTCTCTCCTCCCTCCAATGTGTGTGAATAATCCTTTTCTTTGGTTTCTTTGATTTCTTTTTTTTAATTATTTAATTTAATTTCTTTCCACATCCAAGATATCCAATTTCATATAAAACATAAATTAATTTTTTTTTTTGGCTAGTACATAAATTGATGTTAAAGCAAATAGCTTTGTGATGGTATTACTAAGCTTACAAATGAATCCAGTGGTTTTCGTTTTGTGGATGTCAAGTTATCAATTTGGCCCAATCGAATTTATTGCTTTTTGCTTTGTAAAACAAATAAAGCCAAATAACTTTCTTTTTTGGCAAATTAAGTTACAAAGACCTATTGATAAGGTTCAATTTCAATATAAATTAATTATACTTTATCTCTTTGAAAGATAATTATAAGTCACAAATGACTTTAATTCAAAATATTGACATCTTTAATTCCAAGAATGAAAAAGTAATAGAATCTTTTTAATTTGATTTATTGTGTATCCTTCACACATTGTCATATAATGAATGGATTCAATTTGATTTGTCTGTATCCTACACACATTGTGATATTATCTTATTGTTTTACTCTCTCTCTCTCTCTCTCTCTCTCTCTCTCTCTCTCTCTCTTAAATGTGTGAGAATATTCCTTTTCTTTGGTTTCTTATTTTTCTTTTGAAATTCTTTTCTTTCGTTTTTTTCCACGTCCAACATATCAAATCTCATAAAAAAAACATAAATTGATGTTGAAGCAGATAGTTTTGTGACAGAACTATTTAGTTTGTAGATGAATCTATTTTCGTTTGTGGATATCAAGTTGTTATAAGTTTGGTTCAATCAAATTATTGATAATTACTTCATGAAACAATTAAAGCCAGATCAATAAATTAATGGATCAATTTTTATTTTTTTATTTTCCTAAAACTATCTTGGTTTAGTCCAATCTAGAGATAGTGATCTCTCTGAGAACAGCTATTTGCTGCCAATGCCTATTTCTTTATACTTTGGTAGAAATTATTCGATAGGTCAAAACAAAAACATGTTTGTAATCAATAAAAGTTATTTCTTTGTATAAATCGCTTTCAATTTTCTGCCAACGCCTTATACCTTTTACGTTTTTTAAATTTTGCAGCTTAGGCATCTTCTGACTTTTTTAATAATTTGAACCATCTAAAGCTTTTACAAGATATGAATATTGACAATAGATTGGCAAAGAATTGTTTGATACTTAGAGAGATATGGGTATCCTTTTAAATTTGGAGCGAGAAAAAAAAAAATCTGCACGTAAAACCAAAACAAACCTGGTTTTTCACTCAAACACGTTTGTATAGCATACAAACCTCAGATAGAGAGGGACCACATCAGTGACACCAAGACGATTCTGTTCCACCATCGCTGAAGTGAGGATTTCTCTCAGGTTAGTCTTCTTCTATTTCTCGTTGACGTTCCAACCAGTATTCACGATTGAGTTTCTAGGCGGTTAGGTCTTGTCGCATGATACAATCCGTTCCGAAAACCAGAAAGATCGTTGAAGTTTCTTGATAGTTTCTTGCGCATCAAGCACTAATTCATTGACACCGTGATCACGATAGCCACCCTGGATCGCCCGACATATTTGCGGCTACAAAGGGAACGCATGGCGGGGCGTCTGTTCTCGACCATGACGACTCAGAGTCGGCGCCCAAGGCACGATGATCCTCTCACGTCGCATGATGAAAGAGATGAGGATGAAAATGGAGGTGAACTTGAGGCTAATTTGGAGGGTGGGCAAGAGGAGAAGAGTGCGAAGAGGAAGTCGGAGGAAGAGGACTTAATGGAGGAGTCCGTTGACGAGGCGAAGCCAATCGGCAAGCCCATTAGGATTTCCTTCAAGAGGAGTGAGCGGAGGAAACATTACAAGGCATTTGAATACGCCGGAAAGCATAATGATCTCATGAGTATTTTGCTTTTTATTAGTTTTTCTTCGGTGATTCTACATTGGATGGGGTCGTTCATTCGTTGTTTTTGTTTTTCATTTCAAGTTGTTCACGATTTTTGCATTGGTGTATTGAGAATTGGCTTTTCAAGATATCAAATTTTACCTTCTTTATGGGTTTCTTGATGTTTCCTTCGACAAATTGCGTTTCTTTGCTCTATATGATCATTTAGGTTCCGTAATTTACTGAAAGAGAAACATCTTGCCTTTATTAATTTAGTAAAGGATCCAGCTAGGCTAACCATACGGTTATATTGACATTGTAACCGTGCTTTTATTGCCACGAATCATTCATTATACTAGTTGGACTTATTTGGGCAACCGGAGTACAAATTTTCAAAATTAATTATTAAAAATGGCATCACAAAAGCTCCCTCTAAAAGAATTAAAAAAAAATCAGAACCTTATCATTTAGCAAAATATTAAATACCTATAGGGAACAAAAGTTAACGTAAAAGTATGCCTTTCATATTTATTTTAAGTTTCATGCTTTGTACCAATATTTATTAGTAAATGTCACGTGTAATTTCTAAAAGAGAAATTGAAATTTTAATAAAAAACAATAAGTAAAAATTATATGATTATATTGCTCACTATGTGACTGACCAGAGCAAGACAAAATATATAGTGATGGAGCACTTCACAATGGCAAATGAAAAATCATAGAACAAAGAACGAGGCAAAATATATTGTAAACTTTAATTCTAAGGTGCAATATGGAAAAATTCATAGAAACTTACTAAAAAAGTAAAATTAAATAATATTTTCAATCAGATTTGTCTTTGATTCCATGTGCTTTTTCTGATTTCATATTCCTCACATTTGAGTTGTTTTTGTAGACTAGCTAGTCTCATCAAAGCCTGAAAATAGTAACATGTTTTAATAATATACAGATGAGATAAACCTTGGCAATTCTAATACTAATTAGTAAGTAGGAAAATATTTCTTTAACTTGCAGGAGGTTAATATTATATAGATGAGATAAACCTTGGGAATTCTAATACGATAATTATTAATTAGGATAAAATTTCTTTAACTTGCAGGAGGATTGGCCATAATTTAGTAAGTTTTTTTAGTTTAACTATGCGTAATCTTGAGTAAATAATCTTTCTTATGTTATTTTGAATAACGTAACTTCAATGGAAACCGGATGAACAAGTCATCCGGTTTCCCACGAAATGCTTTTGTGGCCAAGACTTAACCGTCATTCTCTGTAAAATGCGAGCACCATTAGTTTAATCATTATGCTTTAGTAAATTAATATTCTCTTGCTTTTTTTTTTTTGCTCTAGAACACTTGTTGGCGTTTGTTCTATCTTGTTTGATGTTATAATGTGGACAAACGTATGCATGGCCTCACCCAAGAAAATCTTCCCATTAACTTTCCCTTATCGATATATTGCGTTCCTTTGGTCTATATGATAATTTAGGCTCCACAATCCAATGAAAATTATATGTCTTGCTTCCGTTAATTTAGTAAAATATTATTCTCATGCTTTTTTTTTTTTTTCACTCTAGAACACTTGTTGGCATTCGTTTGCCTGTTTGTTCAATCTTGTTTGACGTTGTAATGTGGAAAAATGTATGCATGGCTTCCCCCAATAAAATCTCACTAAATTGGCAATTGACTCCCTATCCTTTTCCATAGGACTAATCCAAGATAAATGCATAGACAATTTCATGTTATGATCCTCTTTGGAAAAATATTCTATCTCTCCCCTTTAAGCAAATTTGGAAGTCTTTACTTTCCTCTGTCTTCAAACTTTTGCTTAACTGTTGTTCTTTCCATATTATGGCTATCATTCAGGAGGTTACTGTGCTTGTGGTTCTCGATGACATAACCCAAAAACCATATGTGGCTATTATCAAGGTAACTCCATTTTTGTTCAATCATAACGAATCAAATTAGATGATGACGATGTGTGTGTATATATATGCTTTGTTTATTAGCCAACTCCCTCTAAACAGACTTTTGTTACATGAGCATTGGTCTTCTTATTGGGTGAATGTTTCTGCATTATGGGGGCCGATTTTTTTTTTTGGTTACTTGAATTTTGTCTTCTCTCTTTATTATTTATAAAAACTTTGTTTTTTTTTACCCGTTGTAGAAGAGTTTGTAGCCTTAGTTGCTTTTATGTTTTGTCAAGCAGTATTTAATTAAACACTCATCATATGGTTATATAGGATATTGCACAAACCAATAATGGAAGGATGATGGTTATAGGACAATGGTTCTACAGGCCTGAAGAAACAGAGAAAAAGGAAGGTGCGAGTTGGCAGTCCCATGACAATAGAGAGCTCTTTTATAGTTTCCATCGAGATGAGATTTTTACAGAATCTGTGATGCACAAGTGTGTGGTACACTACGTTCTAATTCACAAGCAACTCCCTAATCGAAAACAAAATCCTTGTTTTATAGTGCAAAAAGTTTATGACACTTATGAAAATAAGTTATTCAAGTTGACCAATGATGATTATGAAGTCAACAAACAACGTGAGATAGATCTTTCCTTCGAAAAACCTCAAAATGCTTGGGAGATCTCCTAGATATCGATACAAAGAATGCTCATGCTAACCAGGAAGATCAGTTGAAGAGAAAAATGAGCTTCCAAAGAAGGAATGTGTCACCTTTGGATGTCTCTAGAGAGGATTCAACAACCAAATCAGATCAACGCTTTAAAGCTGAAACACCAGGAAGTTCTACAGGTAATGCCTCTAAATACTATGCCATTTTAGTCAGGTTTAACGAACTAACTGGAGAAAGCGCTTGTGATAAATGGTTAGAGAGGCTTCTTCAGGTTGTACAGTGTGTGTGCACTTCTGAAGGAACTAATGATGAAAACGGAACTAAATCTTGAGAACCGAAAGTGAAGGCATGGATGACAATTTTATTTTATTTATAAATACATTTATTTTCACTTGGGAAGTGGGTGAGCATCCTTTAATTTGGTCAAGGTGCCAGCAGTAACTGCCCTTGAGAAGGCTTCACATCAAACCCTTTCGTCAAATTTTCAGAAATTTAATAAGAAGTTGAGGCAGTTATTTTTCAATCTGAAGGTAAGAAATTGTTTGGCCTGTTATGGGAAAATCACCAGCATTCTAGCCCAAATCTAAGCACACATCTATGCAGGAAAAGCTCGGTGGTTTGTCAGTGCATTTTGCTGTATAAATTTTCCAGAGAAAGGTATAAATGTGGTTTCTATGCTCTTTTCTGATTTTTCTTGCAGAATAATGCGCTTCTAGCCCATCCTCTGTCAAATGGAGAATTGGAACCTTCCAAGATACTGAGCATGTCGCCTATGAGTGGAAGATATTCTATATATTTGATTCAGGTGCTTGTATTATCAAACTGGATGGCTAGCATTATTCATGCCAATTTCTCAATTATTGGTCAAAAAGAAATTCTCATTCCCACCAATGGCATCGTCTAGGCTCCTGGTTGCATCTAGATTGGCCTACAGACTCTTGTTACTTTGTTTTTAGAGAATACTATGGTACATTTTTTTCCTACAAGACAATTTTCATGTAATAATTTGTTGCTTTAGAACTTTTTGGACAAATTTCTCTACGACATTCATATGTGAATTCTCTCTTTAGAATTCACATATGAATTCTCTCTTCTCTTCAGTTTTGTTGCAAAGGCTAGAATGAAAATGGTCTTTCGCGAGTTTGATTTACACGAGCTTCATCAAATCTAGAATTGGATGTTCCTTTGAGCAACAAAAGTAAATGCATCAAGAGACTCTAAAAAATTTGGCAACAAAGAACTCGACTCATTTTCCGAACATTGATATCCTCCGACTTAAATTGGAGAAAAGAAATTGAAAGGGGACGACACGACCTTATCGTCTCATCTCAATGCATAGAAAGGTGCTTAATTCAGTTGCATCATCAAGGTGACATATAATCCCGGAAAGATCATCTATCGAACTCTGTAATGAGCTGCATTCCTAGCGTAATGCTAGCATATGTGATATGGATGAGAAATTTTGCTCCCGTTAACCTGAAATTTTTCTTGCAGCGGACTTCTCAAATTCTTATTGCCTGAAATGCAGAGATTCATTCAGAGAAGCATCAAGTAGATTTGCCATTCTCTATGCCACGACATATTCCCACCCTTTCGTAAAATAACTTTAAGCACAATCAGGATATTCCCTAGACTGCAATATGCAACTCATGTTAAAATATTCAATATCCAATATCACAATGATATGTTTAGATACAAAGCTCCATTAATTGACTCAATAATGCTGCCGCTTCACACACACAAATAGAAAGTTCAATTATTACACCTAGTCAATTTCGTTCAAGCAGAATCGTCAGCAAATGAACTCAGGATTACTCATCAACAAGGAACAGGGCAAGTTGGCTTAGACAATCCAAATCATATGCAGTGAAAACTAAAGACTCTGGAATATTGAAAAGAGAGAGAGTCAAATTGATACTCGAAGTTCTCAACTGTATAGCGATTCTTTGTGATCATGCGAAACAAGACCCTATTCATTGAGTCGGCATTGGTAAAGGTTTTGAACCACTCTCTTTAACATTTGAACAGAACAAAGAAGATTTGCACCCACAAAGGAGATTTAAGGAGAGGGTGAAGAATAAGGCAGAGCACCAATAGGAGATAACAATGAAACAAACGAGAGAATTCACATATGAATTTAGTAGAGAAATTGTCCAAAAATTCTAAAGCAACAAATTATCACATGAAAGTTGTCATGTAGGAACAAAAATGTAGGCAAAAGTATCAAAAAAATCTTAAACCTTTGATAGTTATACCAACTTAATCTTAAATCTGTTATTGGTGTCAATTTTTTTTTTTTTTTTTTTTTTTTTGCGTTGTCAATTTATTTTATTTAGTCATAAACATTTTGATTTAGTACCAATTCAGTTCTTCTGACTAATTATGGCTGGATTTTAACTAGATGCCGGTCAATTAGTATGACACAACCGTTGCTAACGTGGATAATTTTTAATGATATTTTAATTTTTTTTAATTTTTTAATCTTTTTCTTTTTCTCTTTTCCTTCCCCTCTTCCTTTCTCTAATAAGACCTTCTCAACCTTCCTAGCCTCTAGTGTCCCTCACAGCCACTAGAGAGGCTCGAGCTCTCGCTAGAGGCCCCAAGGGCTTGTGTTGGGCTGCGAGGCTCGAACTCACCAAATCCGATGAGGCTAGCTTGAGGCCATCACGGCCTCACGAGAGGCTTGCTCTCACTGGATCTAGTGAGGGTCAAGCCTCGCCCAACCTCTAGCGAGGCTAGCTTGAGGCTAGCCCTCTCCGACCATGGGTGAGTAGCCCTTGTGGCCTCTAACGAGGGCTTGAGTCTCGCTAGTGGCTATGAGTAGGGGTGTCAACAATTCAGTTCGGTTTGGTTTTTTTGAAAAATTGAATCATTAGAAAAAACTTTTGAACCGAATGAGACCCGAACCGAATATGAACATAATTGAATTTTGGTTCAGTTCGGTTCAGTTCGGTTTGATTTTTCGGTTTTTGGTGTTTCTTTTCGGTTCTTTTCTTTCATTTTTTGGCTGGATGAAGCTCATGTACCTCCCTCCCGGTGCTTCCCTCCCATGGCCATATGACGGCAAAGGATCGGACAACGGCCAATCCTTCAAGCATTTGATGAAAGCTTATCAAGAAAACCTACGGACACAATCCTCTTTTTGCTTACGAGAAACATAATTACATGTATCATAGCTAATTCTTACTGCCTTGCGCATGCTGTCCAAAAGCATTGCACCAAACCCAAATAGATCACTTTTTTTGTTTTCTCCGTCCAGTCAAAAAATGAAAGAAAAGAAGCCATTTTCTTTGGATGCTGTTCTTTTATATGACTGTCTTGTTCCTCTCAATGACACCAAATAGCATGTAACAGATACCAACCAAAAAAGAAAAAGAAAAAGACAGTCCGTCCAACAAAGAAACCCATCTCCTCCGGCTCCCCCGCAATCACCACGAAGGCCACTATGAGCTGTAGGGCTCACCGAGGCGCTGTGAGCCCTGCAGCTCATGGTGCTGTACTCAAAGGTGTTGAAAGTCTTCACGATCCTGCCTTCGGCTCCGCCCGCAATCACCACGAAGGCCACTATGACTGCCCAAACTGTTACTCTGTCCATCCCATGTGACTGAAGAAAACCAAGAAAATGAAACCTCTTTTCTCATTTTTTGATTATTATTATTATTATAAACATTTTTTGGAACATGATGAAACTTGAAGAGACTCGAGTTCAGAAGAAAATAAAGACTTAAGGTATATTATTAGATATAGAAGAGGATTTGCGATTTTTCTTTTACCTGAGTTTTCATTGGGGACTTTGCTTTGAGCTCCATGTTTGGTAGAGAGTAAACTGGAGAGGTCTTTTGTAGAGGGAAAGAGACAATCTCTCTGCCGAATGAGTTTGGTTAATGGTTTGATTTTATCGATTTTTTGGTTCAGTTCGGTTTGGTTAACCAATAAAAACCAAACTAATAAAAAAAATTGGTTTTTAATGAGAACTGAACCGAACCGAAAAAAACCGAATTTTTCAATTCGGTTTTTGGTTTGATTCTTGACACCCTAGCCGTGAGACTCACTAGAGGCAATTAAGGTCGAGGTCCAATGACCAATTGAAGGAAGGAGGAGGAGAAGGAAAAAATAAAAAGAAAAATAAAAGGAAAAGGAAAAAATAAAACAAAAAGAGAAAAAGAGAAAAAAATATTAAACTATTATTGAAAATTGTCCAACATCGATTGTGCCATGTCAGCCAATTAGTACCCAAATCAACAAAATCTAGCTAAAGTTAGTCGAGAGAATTGAATTGGTATAAAGTGAAAATATTTATGACTAAATTAACATCAATAAAATGTTTACGACTAAATTAGGACAAATGTAAAAGGTTCAAGACTTTTTTGACATTTTTCCCAAAAAATGTACCATAGTATTCTCCAAAAACAAAATAACAAGAGTCTGTAGGCACAGCCTAGATGATGGCAATGGTGGGAATGGGAATTTCCTTTCTTTTTTTCTTTTACCAATAGTTGAGAAATTGGCATGAATAATGCTAGCCATCCAATTTGATAATACAAACAAAGTAGCAACAACATTAATACCGACACGCGATACACAACATGGGATACAACACGACACAATATATTGATACATTGTTCTATAAAAAAAATAAGAATTCTAATACATAGCATATTAAATGTATGTTTTTATATAAATTACCATTTTTATGATTATTTTAATCAATTTAATTTGATTCAAATTCACAAATAAATAAATAATAGTTAAATATCCTAGTTGAATTTACCGTAAAACTATTAATCCTCAATTTATTAATATCAATCATTGTTTTAATTTGGTAAATTCAATTTCATTCCAATAATGCATAAAACTTAAAGAAAAAAAAAGCAATCCAAATTATAAATTTGTGTGTTAGATTGTGTCAGAAGAGAAAATTAAAAAACAAACTTGGGGATGAATTGTAATTGATCCTACAATACTAGAAACCACCGGCCAGCAGCTGGCTGGTGGACCAGGTCAATTGGACCAAACGACCGACGCTGGATTGCAGCCCGGCAATGGCCTGAGCATCGACGAGGATTCCTCGGATTATTGGTGCTTCGGGCAAGGATGTCGGCAAGGGGAAGACGTCGTGAAGAAGAGACGGCTTCACAAGGAAGAAGACCACGTGCAGGGAAGAGAAAAAGAAACAAAGAAAATATAGAAAATAGAAAGCAAAACAAAAGAAAAAGAAAGTGGGAAAAGATAGAAAATAGACAATAGAAAGGAAAACAAAAGAAACAAAAAAAGAGTAATTAAACAGAGAGGAAACGAAAAATCCATGGGCTTAATAGAGAATGGGCTGGTTCAGGATTAGATATGGGTTAGGTGTCATGGGCTTAAAGTTCAGGAGTTGTGGGCTTAGCAGATGAAATATAAGTTGGTTATACTCGGATTAGGCCCAGGGGCCAGTCCGAATTCCAACTGAGACCTTTAGGGTCCGGGTCAGACCCATATCCACCCGGTCCAGAGTCCATTTTCTAGAATTAGAGATATTTAAAAATATTAAAAATAGAAAATATTAAAATTTTTCCAAAATTAAAAAATTTAGAGAAATTTTATAAATTAACTTTATGAGTAGTTTTTTCTTTAAATGTGGAAAATCCTTAAAAAATTGAAATCCAATTGGATAAGTCTTTAAGGGCTTTATCATAGGATTTTTGGAAGCCTTTTCTTTTTAGAGGCACTATTAGGTTGATACTTGCACTTTTCAATTAGATAATACTTGATTGCCCAATTTCAATATAATGATTGTTATTTTCTTAGATAGATTAGTATGGACCTTAAAATCTTCAATAGGCGGCTATGACACTTTAGTTAACAAATAGTCAAGTTTAGGTACCAATAGGGCTCTAGTTAAATAACTAAGGTAATCAAATCCCCAATTCCGAAATACCTTGTTGTGCATGTATCAAGACAATAGTCTTGTGTCTTGATTAGGGTTCCTAGCTGACCTTAAACAATGGCTAGTATGCGACTCTTTTTAAACACATAGATTAGAAAAACTAATGTCACTCGAAGTATGGACTTAATGATAGTCTACGCTTTATAAGCAAGTACCTCTAAACCCATTCCCCTAAAGGTAGCCCCTTGACACTACATCGCGACAATAAGGTCATGGTTGTTGTTTTTCATTTTTGTTATAGCTCTACTTGTTGTAAATTAAGTCAAATTACAATCAACCGTAGGGGAATTCTAATTATCAAAATTGCACAATATGTGAAACGTAAATAATACAATCGATGAGAGAAACTAAGAACGATACATTAGAAATTTTTTACATGGAAAACTCAAGATGGGAAAAACCATGGGACGCTAATCGGGAACTCTTCACTTTGTAATTGAAGGATTACAATTAACACTCTAATGGTGTTTCTCTTATAATAAAAAAAAAAAAAAAAAAAAAAAAAAAAAAAAAATCCTCACAAATGCCACAAAACACATCATCTCTTAAAAATTCTCAAGAATTCTCGCGTTTACTCACGTTACTAAAGGCTCTTGTGATCTTTTTGGAATATTTTCTAGTGCTCTTTAAATCTCCATCCAATCCTTCTATTTATAGTGGTAGACCTCTACCCAAATTAGGAATCTTGCCCAATTGGTAATCACCTCCAAATTAGAAGCTTTCCTGATTTATTGAACTCCTCTAATTTAGGTAGTCACTAGAATTATATCCTATTATTCTTCATAAATAGGACTAATTCTTATTTATATTTCTTCCTTTTCAATATCCTACCATAATAAGACTCACTTCCTATTATGTAATCTTGATGAGCAATCTTCGGAATATTCCAAATAGGCTTTCGAACATATTGCAATTATTGTTGATCAACAAGAAGAATATACGGCTCTTCAAAACTATATCACTTTGGGAATTCCAACAATTTGTTTAATCAATTTAAGTTGCGACCTGGATCTTGCAAATATTTTGATTACAGCAAATGATTCGCTCCTTGAGTAATAATAAGATCAATAAATTATTTTTTGAACTTCATGAATTTTGGAATTGATTGCTACTCTTGAATCATATAAAAGAGATCCAAATTACTCTAGATATCATGTGATTAGTCACATCCAAAGTAGAATTCAACTAAGCAAGTCGAAAAAGAGATGGTTGAATCAAAATAATTCCCTTGAAAGTTGTATTTCTATCATAGGGCGATATGAATGTTTTATCATGTTCTAGCAACACACCAAAATGATAATACGATATATCGGGTGTGAAATTAGGCCAACATTTCTATTGGCAAATAGGAGGATTTCAAGTTCATGGCCGAGTCCTTATTACATCTTGGGTTATAATTGCTATGTTATTAGGTTCAACTAGTATGGATGTTTGGAATCCACAAACCATTTAGAAAGATAGTTAGAATTTCTTCGAATATGTCATTGAATTCATTTGAGACATTAGCAAGACTCAAATTAGAGACGAATACGGTCCATGGTTACCTTTTATTAGAACCATGTTTCTATTTATTTTTGTTTCGAATTGATCAAGTGCTCTTCTACCGTAAAAAAATCGTAGTGTAACCTCATGGGGCTGCACCCATGAATGATATAAATACTACCATTGCTTTAACTTTACTCATGTTAGTGGCATCTTTTTATGCAAATCTTGCCCAAAAAAAAACAATGAAGTTATTTCAGTAAATACACTCAACGAACTCCAATCCTTTTTTCACAAAACCTTTATCATTTAGTTTTAGACTTATTGAAAATATATTAGCCGATGAATTGGTAGTTGTTTTTACTGTTTCTTTAGTACATTTAGTGGCTCCTATACCTGTCATGTTCCTTGGAGTATTTACAAGAGGTATTGGAGCTCTTATTTTTATAACTTTAGCTGCAACTTAAATAGGCGAATCCATGGAGGGTCACGATTAACTCATTTTTTAAGATGGCTTTCTTTATTTCTTATTTAGCCCATCTTCTTTTGTATTTCCTTGGTCCATGATAGAACCAAACAAAAGAAAGGCCAGCCCCAGCGTCCTTTCTTCCCTCACACGGCATGTGTGACGCAGGGAAGGAAGAAAGGCCAAGCGTGCCTCGGTGAGTGAAGAGGGCGCGACAAAGCTGTGACGAGAGCTGAGCCAGCGCCTTCTAGAACCGAACCGTGCAAGCTGGCGTGCGAGAAAAATAACAGAAAGAAGGCTCAATGGTTTTGGCAAAAAGGAGAAAAAAAAAAAAAACAGAGATCGTAGAGAGAGAGAGAGAGAGATAGAGAGTCGGAGATAGGAGCTGGTCGCCGAGGAGCAGCTTCGCGGGAAGGATGCTCGCGTGAAGAGGATCCCGTTTGCATAACAGAAGGAGGAGAGACGCCCGTCAATTTTCGGAGAGGGCGACCACTGAAAATTCATTAAAATATAAAAAATACAAGAAAAATTGATTTTTTATTCCGTTGAATATGGGTCGACAAGTTGGGTCGACATGTTGGATTGGGTATATTTGGTCCAAACCCGTTGCCCAATATTATAATAACAATAATAATAATTCAAAAATTCAAAAATATTTTTAAAATAAAATTTAAAAAAATGATAAAACTTTTGAAAATTTTAGGAAATAATAAAAATTTATAAAATTGGAAAATCAATAAAAAATAGAATTTCAAAAAATCATTAAATAATCTGAAAATCTAGAAAATAATAAGAAATTCTAAAAAATCAGAAACATTCAAAAAGATTAGAAACCCTTCAAAATTGAATCCCAAAATTAGATAAGCCTTTTAGGGCTTTACAATAGGGTTCTTTGTTTTAAATTTTCTTTTTATTATTTTTAGGGACGATATTAGGATGCTTGTGTGATTTTTCTTTACAATTATAATTGATTGCGCGTTTCAATATTTTGGGTGTTACTTTCTTGCTCTAGAATGGTTAGAACGAACCTTGAATTTCTTTCGATTGGTTGGTATGGCGTTAATTAACACATGAGCAAGTTAGGTACCGAAATGACATTAGCCTTAGGGAAAACGTAATCATGTTCACAATCTAAAATCTTCGATTACATAAATAGTAAAATATCCTCCTCTATCTTACTAGGTTTTTAGTCGACCCCAAAAATGCTAGATTGACAAGGTTAGTGGCAACCCTTAGTCAAAATTTGCATAGGCTTAAATGATTTAAAATTTTAAACACTTGATGTCGTGCAAGATATGAGCTTCGGAGAGCTTGAGTCAATGGAAGACTGTTGGCCCGAAGTTGATTGATGCCCCTTAAACCTAATTCTTATTCACTACTCGAAAGGGTTAGGTCATGACAAGATTATTTTTCTAAAACTCTTGCTTGGCCCATTCAATTTATATAATGCCTACCCCCCAATAAATATTTTCTATTACTATTTTATTTAATAAGGAAAATAATAATAATAATAATAATAATAATAATAATAATAATAATAATAATAATAATAATAATAATAATAATAATAATAAGATTATATATGGAAAAAATAAAATAACTATAAATATATATAGGAATTAAAAATGGTATGAACTTTTACTTTTACATCAATGAATTACTAATATTTCTGCCTATACTATTCAATTATCCGACCTAACAAATTCGTCCATGTAGATTGTATATATGCAAAATAGTGATAAATAAAAGGAAGAGTAAAATTGACGCAATTCATCGTGAATTAGTTGATATGGGTGGGTACAAATAGGGTATGCATAATGGAATGGTTGGAATCCAACTCTTGGAAGTTTCTATTTTAAAAATAAAAAATAATAATAATTCCAAAGCTGATTTAATCTAATAAAAAATAGTTGGTTTAGAATATGAAAGAAACCCATTTATATGTGATATTAGATATTGCTACTTATCTATGAACGGAAAATAGATCTAATCTAATATGCTCTACACTTTTATGAATTATGAATTTAGATAGGAATTTCAACACAAGTCTTTCCCTTTAAATGCTCGGATGTGAATTGAATAACTAAAAATATGAAATCAATAAAAAGAATGAATAATTCAACTAATGGTTTGGAACAAAGAAATGGAGGAACAAAAATCAGATGGATTCACACAAATCTCTTTGATAAGAACTTAAAAAGAGATATAAAGGTAGTTCGGATGATTCAATAATATTGTTCCATTACTTTAATTCGAAGTTGTTGATTACTTTGTCTCGAATGAATTGTAGTAATGAAATAATTAAGTCATAATTCATTGGATGATTGCATCATTAACCATTTCTTTTTGCGAGGAACTTATCATGAATCCACTTATTTATGCCCCTTTGGTTATTGCTACTACTTTAGCTATCGGGTTTGCATCTATTGGACTAGGAGTTTGTTGGAAAAAGTATTAGAATACATAAAATAATAATAATAATTGGAAATACATTACAAAATATTAGAAAATAAAAGGAAATGTCTGAGGCGTGCAAACACTGTCCTTAAGGATAATTCCGCCCCTCGGAGTACGAAACTCGGTGCATAAGGCTTTGGCGACTATCCTCCCAAGATACAACATACCTTCTTCTATACTCCGCACCGAATATTAGAAGGAAACAGAACAACTTTTGTGTATAACCTAGCTAAAAGTAAAGGAAAGATATGAGAACATGTTGTGTATTCTTGGATTGTGATTTGAAGTTTAATTTCTATTTAAACAAGACAAAGATAGAGCCGTTAGGAGATCGTTATAAATCAATTAGTAATTAAAAAGATGACCGTTATAAAATTATGAAGAATTTATGAAGTAATAAATCAAAAGTTATAAAGCCGTTAGACGACGTTATACAACCATTAGAAAGCCGTTATATGACCGTTGAAAAACCGTTACAAAAATGATAACTTTTATGACGATCATAATTTTTAATAAATATTTCAAAATTACTTAAATATCCAATAATCCCCACATATTTCAAAAAGTTTTGACAAGAAAATAGAATAATGCTGGGTTATTGGAGAGTAATGCATCGGAATTGGTGCTTGTTAGGCTATGAACCAACCCTAGAAAGAATGAAATATAATTCACGAAATCATTGGTGAAGTTTGAAACTTCTATGAACCAAGAATTTCTTTTTGTGAATTATAATTTTCACCAATCACATTACACTCCCACAAACTTTGTTGTTCAACGTAGTTTTGCGCTAATAGGCCATGCGCGTGCTTGGTTTTATTCATAAGTGCTTTAGAGATTTTCGCAAAAAATTCTCATAGGAGCGGCCCCACTCCACACTTATATAGGTGATTCCATCAAGTGTATTTTGCAGTTTAATACACCACCAATAATGGCTATGGAATTTCATTAAGAGCTTAGCTCAACCTCTTTTTCCTTGCAATTTTGCACTATTTTCACCTTAGGAGGGACAATAATTTTTTACAGTGCACTAGATCAACAAATGACTTGTTATTACCCATATGAACCTAATTCATGGGATCGCCAATCACATAGGTTGGGTTACTATCATTGTTGATTTTCTTCGGTTGGCTTGTCCCATTCCCCTCGATGTATAGTTAGAGGATTGGCCAAAATCCATTTCTGACTTCATATAGTTAATGGACATAATTCCATCATTAAGCAATTGCTTTATCACATCATCCTTCAATTAGATGTGACCATTTTTACCATTGAAAATTTTCCATTGCAATGGTTATTGCCACTTGGCAATCACGACACTTAGACACATAAGGTGTCAATTTATTCCCAAAGGAATATCTGCTAAGAGTTTCTTAACTACTTAGCCTCATTTTCATATATGAGTGAGAATAATTTTCTCTTTTTCTCAAGAACTTGAATAGTTCTCAATTTACCAAAAAATAGTAAATATTTTCTTCTCCTTCACCCATTGGAGCTTAGGAGGATAAGGCATTTTGTTTACACATATATGCCTGGTAGCACTTGAGTCTACCACCCATAATTTTGATTAGCCACAATATTGGCATGGGAATGACCACATCAATTACTTCATCAAATCATCTACTTCAACCAAGTCGACTCTTGGTTTAGCAGGATTGCCATTTCCCCCACAATTTCATCCGATTACTTTCCACTTTGGCTAACACTTATTTGTTAGTGGATTTTATCTCATATGAATCCAAGATCCGAGCTTAACATCACCATATCCTTATAATACAGTGGAAAATCCACTATAATTAACTTGACAATAATCACCCTTTAACAAAATATTTCACAAAAGGCATAAATCTTATTCAATATAGATCTATGATGGCTATGTATGCAAAGAAATAAAAATAAATTTCATTTCCACAACAATCACTAAAGGAGATTCTCTTTCCTAATGCAATAGCCAATCAAGTCTCTAATGATCATCATGCATGAATGGACATTCGACATAAATTGGCAAAGTAAATATTCTTACAAAGAACATTTTTTTAAAAAAAAAAATATCATTATTGCTGTCAATAGTACATGTTGCCCCAAAAATATTAACCAAAACTCAAAGGTTAGTAGAAATCCAAAATGAATTAATAATTTCACAAAATAATTGTAAGACTTCCTTTGAGTGTTATATATGAATCACAAAAAATGTCTCAACAATGCATACTTAATACAAAACATGTAATCAATTTAATTATACAATAAAATACTATTTAATAATTCTATCAAAAGTTATGTGTGGAGAGAGAGAATTAGCATATCTTCATGTATTTATCAAACATACACATTGTCATGCAGCAAATGCCAACACATTTATGAGCATATACATAGATAGAGGCCCACGCTGTACTCTCAAGCAAGCATGAATAAAGATATGCCACCAAATACCAACACAAACTCGTGTCTACACTTACTTGAGCATATTGGCATGGACATCACCGACCGACTAATGATTGTATGCACTATAGCATATTCCCAAGAATGATGGGACAACATCGTGAGGAATACTGAAGAATTTTGTTCTAAAGTCAAATGACACATATTTTCAAAATCTATAAGCACAATAATATAAGGTAAAAAGAGCGTAATTTTAGTGGAAAAACACATAAATCCCACATGACAGTATCCATTGTTTCGCTAAAAACAATTATATATAATATGGTCCAACATGGGCAGGCTCGATAAGATTCTGTAGAGATGGAGTCAAAGACAAATTAAATAGCAGATAAAAACAGTTATAAACTTGCTTCATGAATGTACATTAAACAAATTTTAGGAGGAGAATAGGAAGAATTAGGGACAAATGGAAACTATTTCGAGTAATAGAGAAGCACCCCAATTTCCAATCTTAAATGGATGATTATTAAAATCATGAATTTGATAGAGAAAACACCTACACACGTCCGGCTTTCTATTGGAAAAACAAGTATAGGTATTGAAGCCCCAAAATAAAAATAAATATATATAAAAGAAATATTAGCCCAATTTCTTTCTATTTCTTTTATGGTTTCCTTTTCTATTTCTTTTTAGTAGCCACAGAATCACTATGCCATTTTTAAAGATTTTCTACATAGGTAATTTTGAAAATCTATAAGCATCTTCTGTAAATATATAAGAGCACACATTCATGGAATATGTCTAACAACAAATCTAAAGAGAACACACAAGCTCATGACGCCAAATTTCAAATACTAGAATGAAAGTATCTCGTCTTGTGTGATGGTGATTCCTCAAAATGTGGAAACAGCGCGCCAAAATGGCAATTACACCATTCAAGCATTATTTTAGAGTTTCCAAAAAATGACTTTACTTGAAACTCAATAATCTTACCAAAACGACCGAAAGCTATTTTGTGTTAATGCTTGATACTGTCCCATGACAAACCACCCAAGAATATGTGATACTTGTCCTTCACCGTCTCCAAATCGTTGTTCAATTCCAAGATTAGAGGAAGCACCAGCAATTCCAATTTTGAAAGCTATAAGGCAATTATCCTTAAGATTGTTGGAAAAAGTATTAGAATACATAAAATAATAATAATAATTGGAAATACATTACAAAATATTAGAAAATAAAATGAAATGTCTGAGGCGTGCAAACACTGTCCTTAAGGATAATTCCGCCCCTCGGAGTACGAAACTCGGTGCGTAAGGCTTTGGCGTCTATTCTCCCAAGATACAACAGACCTTCTTCTATACTCCGCACTGAATATTAGAAGGAAACAGAACAACTTTTGTGTATAACCCAGCTAAAAGTAAAGGAAAGATATGAGAACATGTTGTGTATTCTTGGATTGTGATTTGAAGTTTAATTTCTATTTAAACAAGACAAAGATAGAGCCGTTAGAGATCGTTATAAATCAATTAGTAATTAAAAAGATGACCGTTATAAAATTATGAAGAATTTATGAAGTAATAAATCAAAAGTTATAAAGCCGTTAGACGACCGTTATACAACCATTAGAAAGCCGTTATATAACCGTTGAAAAACCGTTACAAAAATGATAACTTTTATGATGATCATAATTTTTAATAAATATTTCAAAACTACTGAAATATCCAACAGAGTTAGGGGTGAGCATGGTTCTAGGGTATAACCGGGAATCAAAGATCAAAGAACCAAAGCTGCTCCGTTCCCAATTCTATGGAGGGATGGGTAAGTTCTTGGTTCCATTTTTTAAGGAACCGCTAGTTCCCAGTCCCTATAGGAATTGGAACCAGGACCAAGAACCATGATCAGAATCGAGAACCACAACTAAGAAATGAACCCAAACCGGGAACCAGAACCAAAGAACTGGGAGCTGGGATCCCAAACCCTAAAACGACCAAATCCTTAATGTGGCTTCCTTCTTCCTCTTTGTCATTCTAGTTCATCTCTATCGACAACAGGATGAAATCCTTTTCTCATTCACCTCTGTCAACCGTAGCTTGTTTTTATTTTCATTACAGCCTTGTTTTGCTAAGTGAAGAAATAGGACCCCAATGAGGCATCGTTTCGTACTGTGTACCCATTTTTCAAGAGGCCAGTTGCACCCTTTTTTTTTTTATTATTATAACTAGTACAAAGTAACAAATACGTGACCCCGTGAACTAATTTTGAATAAAATAAGTTAATTAAGATATAACATTTAAGAGCCATAACTTTTGTGATTCATTGGTAAATTCACTTGATTCTCTATTAACCAATAATGTGGGACCATTCATATGGTTAAAGCTAAATCATCTGAATTTTAAATGTAGTATGGAATTCTTTTTACTACTACATTAATTTATTACGAAAGAGTTTCAAAATGGATAATTAAAACGCGTTTTCTACGATAGAGAGCACTAATGTTGATGAAATCATTTGAAACTTTTATTAGAAGAAAATGTCAAACTTTTTTTCTTTCTTAATCTTAGCCAATGTTTGATTCGATGACTTAAGTATTGTATGATGTATAAAGTAAGTAGAATTCTTTTGATTTTTATAAAAGAAAAAAAGAAACAACTCGGTTGACAATTTCATAGTTTTGTTTGGTCAATCGAGTCCTCCCAACAATATTTTGGTCTTGGATTAGTGATCCATTTAGATATCTTTTTGGGACAATATGACCCGTACTGTCAAAACACAGAACTTCATTAGAAATGTAGGAAAATTTTGTACAATTTACTATCAATACCTTTGAGTTCATTCATTAAAGTTTTATCTATCAGAAAGAGCATGAAAGAGTAGTATTGCTAGTAAAATTAAAATGTATTGCCCACTCCGCAGATTTCCCCAATTCCTCGCCACATTGGCTTGGCATAATTGACAAGGTCAAAAACATCCTTTAGAATAATATAGAACATTAGAAAAATCTTGTAGGTCAAACTAGTTTAGTTAAAGGATCACTATTAGACAAGAGCATAACCACATTGGTAATCTCACACAAATTTGATTTTGTAAAGTGATGCTGACAATGCTCCGACCAAGGATTTTGCTACCAAATGAATATAGTTTTAAGATGTCATCTGTCCTGGTGAGTGTATCGAGGTCCAAGCCTATGAGCAAGAGTCAAATCTCTTATGGCAAGAAGTAATTGTTATATTGCATTGGTAACCATCTATTGCTCGTGCAATCTTATCATGTGTGATGTCAAGTACTGAATTTACAAGCTACAGAGGGAGTATGCTGCAATTTGTTCTCTCTCCTTGAAGTAGATAGGCTTCAAGTTAATAAAATAAAGAGATGTAGCCCATGTAGATTGTTGTAGAAAATGAGCGATCAAACAATAAAATAGACAAAACAAAAATAAATTGGATATCAGATTTATGTGATTCAGTCATAATTACTTACGTCCACAAGCATAATAACAACGGATTTGATTGTAGACCAATCATACAACGGAGATTATACACTCGAGTCACTCAAACATTCTTAGTATTTCTCAAAGTGTAATTAAATCCAGTAACGCACGTAGCGTTTAGCCCTATTAAGTACTTACGCTCTCTTTTTGCAGAGACCTGTCCATGGTGTTCTACTGAGCATTTTCTCATTTTGCAGAGACCTGCTGGGCTATTGCATTAAAGTACTTACACTCTCTTTCTTGTTTTTTGTCGTCTTTATATATTGATCATCGGATACTAGACTTACCATTCTCTGCTGATATCGATAGAACCGGAACAAAACCATCTACCGTAGAACTGTGGTCACCCACGAACAGCCCATGATACCATCTCTGGATATTGTGGGTCAGTAGAGGCCGGCTAATGTTTATCTTCTAACATATTGGTGTCACAGCCACGTTACCTGATTGAATTCATTGAAATATTGTAGATGTTGGTAACAACATAGGACATGACAACAGCATGCATGATTATTTTTTGGCTTTGCGTAGCTGCAAAGAACATATCCAAGTCAAGGGAGGCCCATAAAAATAAACTATATCATTTCGCAAATTCACAATTGCCAATATTAGGAATAGATAGATAATATTGTTTCTCTAATTTATAGTAGTTCCAATATTTGAACTCGAGCTTCAATTAGATTTATTTCTAATTAAGTTCGGTTGACATTCTTCTTAGACAATCAATTCTGATTGAATAGAATAATTAAAGTAACAATGATTGTGAACTTGATGGGAATGAGCCATTGTGCTAACGTCCTCAATCTTCATAAGTCGAGTAGTGCTCGACTTACTCCTTTTGGGTTTCGGGGGCCTAATGCCTCGTGAATCATGACCAAGAATGGACAATATCAGTTAATATATACACCTTAAATAGTCTAACAAGTGCGAAGTGTTGAATTTGCTCTAAATTTGATATTTAGGAACAATCTCAGTTTTTGTACACAATAGTAGTGATAATACTAAATGATTTTGTATAAATTAACCCTTCAATATATAAGATTAGTAATCAATTTTTGTCATGTTACCTTTTTATTATTGAGACGTTTTCCTTCTTCATTTAACTTGTTTATTCTTTTTTATTCAAGTACCTCATTGAATATATTAAAGTGGCTATATTTGTCAAATTTTAGCAAATTATAGTTTAAAATTATTAGTACTATGTATTTTTTTTTTGTTATCAGTAATTTCGTTAATTTAGTTTCATGTCATTTTCTATAAATTTTCATCTTTCACAGTAGGTAAGGGAAAAAGAGATATTTCCTTTAAAAACATGAGATTATATTGTTGACACTTGAATCTCTATCGACTTTTTAGTTATCCATTTTATTTTGTAAAAATAAAAAATTCAAGAAACAAAATGGATAAGATATAAACAAAAAAGAGATAGCAAAATTTTCATAAAAATAAAAATTAATTAATTAATTAATTAAAAAAGAAAAAGAAAAAGAAAAAGGGGAATATAAAAATAAAATCGAGTGGGCTGGTTTTGTCCAGCCCACTTTGGCATTTTCCGCTTTCTAAGCCCCATCGCCCCCATCTAGTCTTGCTCTTTCTTTTTGGGCCCATCTTTTGTTTTTCTTTTTAGCCAATATTTGTCTTTAGTCCACCTCTTCCATTGTTTTCGAAGCCCACATCAAAATTAAAAAGGAAAAAGAGCGCAGCCCAGCCTCCTCCTAAGTTCCTAACCTTGCTTCAAAGGAAAATAACAGGGCGTGAAGTAAGCAAAACCCTAGGATGGCGTCGGCCATGAGAGAGAAACAATAACAGACAAGATTCGCGTGAGCGACGTTGGCTCGCGCGAGGAGGAGGAGAGGATGGCGTCGGCCATGATAGACAGAAAAGCAGCTTGGAAAAAATCAGCAAGATTCGCTGGGCTGGAGGAGGGGCTGAAGAAAACCGGGAAATTTTCGCCGGATTAAGCGGCCGGATTTGGTAGCTGTCAGTTGGAGTAGGTGACCGTTGGTTGGTGTTGGTTCGGTGGTGATGTGTATTGCCGATGACGATGCATACGGAGGTTGATTCGTCACCAATAATTCAGGTTTGGTTAAGTTGCAGAAGGGAAGAAGAAGGTGCAAGGTTGGAGAAGAAGGTGCAGGGGAAAAAGACAAAACAAGGAAAAAGACTAAAGGGGGAGAATAAAAGAAATTAAATAAATCATTAAAAAATAAAATGAATTAAAAAAAAAAATTCGTCTTTTTAATCTAACCAAATCCGATCCGGGTACACAAGTTGAGCCAACGGGTTAGAAAGGTAAACCAGTCCAAACCCATTCCCAGATAATAATAATAATAATAATAATAATAATAATAATAATAAATTTTAAAAAAATATTTAAAAAGCCATGTATGTTAATTGGGCTAATTTTATAAAGAGGACACAAAAACTATCATTGACCGTCCTTATATCAACGAGAGCAATATAAAATAAATTTCCATGTCTTATTCGACGATTAAGCCCTTGATATAATCTCAATTTCATTCAACTTAGTTTTCCTTTATAATGTTCTAATCGCCTTCTTATCTTCTATGTGACCATCTCCATTTTTGGTGCATGCACTTCCTAGATTCCAAGCAGATAAAACTGCATTGGATAGGATCATGGAATTACGGAGGAGAGTTATGCTTATCTATTTATTGTTTGTACTCGTTTTATGTAGAAGCCTTACCCAACAAGTAGAGCCTTTAGTCATGCGATTGATAGTCCTCTTTCCATTTGCCTTATAGGGCAACAACTTATGGATGACGTTTTTTCTGTGTCTGGCAAAACAACAAAACCAGCTTAATTCTTTTACTGTGGTCTTCTCCAGCTTCTATTTGATGGCGAACTCCTGAATTTTGAGAACTTAACTGTAATATTGTCTTGCCGTTTGATGTTATACTCTGCAATGATGACTTATTATTTATGTGGACATAGTGATTGTTGAGCGATTGTTGCAAAATCACTTGGGTTTAAATAATTATATTTCTTTTCTAATGTAAACTTGTATATTTCGGGAATCTTGTAGGCTTGTTTTGGCAAGTAGAGTTGTTCCATTGATGTTTACGACAATACCTTTGGGTCGACGACTTGCTAATCCATTACCAAGATGCCGGCAGTGGAGCTTGCGTGCTAGCACTTTCCTTTTTAGTCTTTTTATTAGGAATAAATGCTATCATTAGTTCAATCAACGACGTTGACTTCCCTGTTATTCTCTCTTGATAAAGCAGTTTAGTTTCTATAATAGGTTGCCATGGGGTCAAATCATGTGACAGAACAAATACATGTAAAGTGAGGAATAAAACTCTATTATGTTATTTTCTTTTGGTACATTCACGAAGGACATTCATGGCCAAATTGTGAAGATGTCTTGACAAAGTTTCTTCACGTGATTTTTATTTTGTGAAGGAAAACAAAAATTGCAAAATTCTTGAGAAATTTTTTTGGAATGCTTTAGGGAGATGCAATTGCATCTCAAAAACTCTCTAAAAGCCTCTAGGCTAATGTAGGTCTATGCTACATTTTAGACAATCATGCCATCGGCATGCAGCCGGCAATAATATTATTCTATTCCTCATTCCTCGATTGCTTTTTTTCTCTCTCTCTCTCTCTCTCTTCTCTCTCTCTCTCAAGGCTCAGTAGTCTCTCTTCAAGACTGCTCTTTCTAATTGGATAGGATTTTGTGCTTTTATCATAAAAAAAAATTGCAATATAGTTTTAAAGATCTTAATCGGTTCAATTATATCCTGAACTTTATGTTGAAAAAGTACATTTTAAGGACATAGCGTAGTAGCAAGTTTTAAGTGGCATTTGGATAATTTGAGGTAAAAGCGACATTCGGACAATTTAAGTGACACTCGAGACAAATTTTATTCTCTGGCAATTCTTATGACTTTTAGATGAACCATATGCTCCTATTTTGCACTTTTATTTTGCACCCGTCTCATTTTAATTTTCTATTGGAGTTTATAAATGGTTTGAAGATTAGAGTACTTTATTTTTTAAGAAGAAATTTAACGGTCCTTTGTGCATTTTCATTTGGCTTTAAAATGAATCAAATGTATTCTATCTTTTAAATATATATTTCACATCCCTCTCTCTCTCTCTCTCTCTCTCTCTTTTTTTTTTTTTTTTTTTGATAATTTGGGTAATATAACTACATATTCTAATTGACAACCGATAAACATCAGTAAATTTGGGCAATCATCCCTTTTTTTACTTGAATTTTCTTACTCCAAATTTACGTTCACTTTGATGAAATATATTTCAAAGCCAAAGAAAATGCAGAGCAAGTTTTCCACATTCTTACCTAATAATCTCTGTTTCCCTCTTCTTTTTTTTTTATTTATTAATTATTGAAATTTTAGGATAAAATTTTTCTGGGTTTACAATAAGTTGAAGATGAAATTCACATTTTTATTTATTTAACATTTGTCTGTTAATTTGAATTCATAACTATTTAAAAGTGCTTTTTGAATTAGACCACTGATATCCATACATTGGTATTTTGAAAATATTGGAAAATGGACGTATTGATGAATGCAAATTGATTCAACCCATGGTTTTTAAGTCTAATAATTACGTATATCATTTTTCCAAGCTCCCTATATTTTAATTGCTTTTAGCAAAATGGGCATCGGGAAAAACAAAATAAAAAAGAGCTTGTAGAATTGGTGTATCACGGGAAAAATATTTAGGATGTCTTGTGGAAATTACTCATTTATCTTAGTTTTATTTATAGATATCTTTTTCTGTTTTCTTGATAAGTATGGCGAAGTTGGGGACAAATCTATCTATAATCTTGATAAGGATAGAAGACAGAGGCACCCAATCTTTGCTCCTAAAGAGTTTTTTTTTTTTTTTCTTATGTAATTTCTTTTTCTGATATGAATCCCTAAAATATAAATCAGTTTTATAATTAATAGCCTTATTTTTTTTTTATGTGCTTGATCATAGCCAAAGGGCCTAAAGAACGATCTAATCTTGTACATACCAAACAAAAATGCTGCTTTTTTCCATCAATTAGCAGTCAAAAGGGCATCAATTGGCTGCTATTTCCACGGCAGTTCAAGTTCAAAGAATATAAATACATCACACGCGTGTCGACAATAATGGGACTCTGATTAGGTTTGGTGCCTATTATGATGTTTTTAATTTTGAAAATACCAAGTACTTATATGAATGTTACCTTTAGAGATCACATTGTACCTTGTCATTATCTATATTTGTGTCTTTTCATCTATGAATTCCTCAAACGTTCATTCTCAAATCTCCAATTTTTTGTGCACACTCAAAACCAACTACAAATTAGGTCAACCCCCACTTTGTGTTTCCGCTTCCATCCTCCGGTGATCCTCCTCCAGGTCAAGTGGCAAGGACCCAAGCAAGGGCTCGTCCAGTTCCCACAAATAGCAACGCGTCGGAGGCAACCTTTCAGTGGGATGAGGGGGAGCTAATTGAGAATACGTGCAGCTTCGGCAATCATTTTATAAGGATAATGGGTTCCAAAACGAGGAAAGTTTTCTTGCTATGATTCTGCCTCTTTGAGCAGAGGAATCATCATCAACTTTTTATCACTAGGCCACCTCCTAAACTTGAATGTTCCAATTTATGTTAGGTATTTATATTTATGCTTGAACTGTGACATCCCGATTTTCCAATTCTGGTTTCAATTAATTAAGTCGGGCATTTCATCTTCGCGCCTATAGCTCTCTTCTTTGAGTTGGCCACTCATGAGATAACTAGTCTATCAGGTGAAGTCGTTAAGGAATCTAAATGCAATAGACTTGAGAATTTGACCAGGAAACGATTGCTTGACCGTACTAATCTGCAAGGGTCATTACGGCACCGCGACGATTAGAGACCGGAGATAGGTCGATTCAACATAATCATGTAATTCACCTGTGGGTGATTCCACCTAATTGCACAATTCTTGCCGATCGGCACTAGACCGATTTCTCTATCGTTTTGGTACCAATCGTGTCCGTATTGAAGATGCACTTTGTGGCTTGAGAATAATCAACCACGGGTCAATTGCACAGAAAATTCCTAAAAGCTACCCAGATTATGATGCGCTAAAGTCGTGCCGATTGAATTTAACCGTGAAATTGAACACGATTACGAAATTGGAAGTCCTGTCAAGTCACAATTCATTTTAAGAATGTTGACTCATCTCCGAAGATTTTTCTACAAACCGAGATTTTTGGCGAAAAAGCAAAGTAATGTCGTTTTTGTTCGGGATGGTCAGAGGGCCGTTTTTAATTGAATCTTCGGGATGCAAGTTGGATCATTTGATGGGGAAATGTCATGAGAAGGCCGAGGACACATGGGTTGATTTAATTGAGCTTCAATTGGATGGAATTGATTGAGAATTGATTGAATTAAGTGTACAAAATTTTATGCCACGGCGGAAAATGAAATTGAACCCATTGGAATGAGGTTGTGGGAGATAGTGGAAGGTGACATCATCCATGAGGTCATGGTGGGCCATGAGAGAGAGAGAAAAGTGGTCCCATCTTCCTTCTCTCTCCTCCCTCTCTCTATTCGGTTGTCTCTCTCCTTCCTCTCCTTGCCGTGCGAGCATTTCCTCCTCTCTCCATCTTCATCTTCTTCTTCGAAGCCTAGAAACTGCAAAGGAGAAGCTGCTCGTCGCCTGGAGCAGCAGCCCCGTCGCCACCCGCCGCCGTCCGCCGTCCTTGCACGCCACCGGCCGCGCTTGCTCACCTCCATCTCTCTCTCCATCTTGCGTCGTCGAAGCCTTCTCTCCTCCATCTCCGGTTCCTACTTGAAGACCCAAACGAACCGAGGAGAAGCCCCGTCCGTCGTCGTCGCCCCTGCTCACCGGAGCCTCCCGTCCGGCCTCCCCTTCGCCGTCGCAAGTAGACGAAGCCAGCAACCGTGCGCCTGCTCGTCCCTACTGTTCTGTGAGTCTAGCAGCGATTCCAGATCTAGGGAAGCTTAGCTGGAGCCGTCCAGCTCACCTCCGGCCACCGTGAGACCCCGCCGTTGGCCGCCCGAGCTACCGCCCCTCTCCCTTGCCGTTCCTCCGCCCGATTAGGCTCGGATCTGCCCTCCTTTGGCCCCAAATTAGCAGCTGGAAGATGGGTATGACAGCACCTATTTGGCCCGTTTTGGCCGTCTTCCCGAGCTCAGATGCTCGACCCGCCTTGAGGAAAGTTGATCCTCACGTCGTCCCCGTTGTTTTGGTTCGCTCGGCTCATTAATCCGGTGAGTTTAGCTCACTAAATCTTGATTAGACGGTTAATTATGCTCTAAGTGTACTTAGTTTAAGTTAAGTAAATTTAGGTGGATATCTTAGTTTATTTAATTGTGATTTGGATTAAAAGGTTTGTTTAATTTAAAGTGTGTTTAATTAAAGGCTAAGAGAGTTTATTTAATAATAAACCTTGATGGGACATAATAGGGTTTTATTTTTGAATTATTTAATTGTATCAAAATTCTGGAATTTATAATATTATATTATATTCCGAAATTATTAAAATATTATTATTTAAAAAAAAACGGAAAAATTATTTTTGACCCCGATTGCTCGGAATTTCGTGCCGATCGCTGCTATGCGTTCGGATTTTGAAATTGATGGTTGGATATTATAAATTGGGTGTGGATGACGAAAATATGGATATTATTATTTAATTAATTTTCGGAATAAATTTAATTATTTATTAAAATTCGAAAATTTTGTCGGGATCCTAAACTCGAGAAATTTCGTGCCGATCGCTGTGTATTTAGAATATGAATTTGATGATTGATTGTGGCAAATTGAGTGTGATTGCGATAGATAGGGATTCTTTATAAAATCCAAGTGTTGAAATTGATGGGAGATTGGCCGTGATTAACTACCTATTAGAGGTCGTGCCCAGTGAGGCCGTGATTAACCACCTATTGGAGGTCGTGCCCAGTGAGGCCGTGATTGGCCACCCATGAGAGGTCATGCCTAGTAGAGCCGTGATGAACCACCTAAGAGAGGTCGTACCTAATGGGGCCGTGATTGACCACCTATTAGAGGTCGTGCCCAAAGGAGGCCGTGATGAACCACCTAAGAGAGGTCGTGCCTAATGGGGCCGTGATTGACCACCTATTAGAGGTCGTGCCCAGTGAGGCCGTGATGGACCACCTATGAGAGGTCGTGCCCAGTGAGGCCGAGATGGACCACCTAATTAAAGGTCGTTCCGAGTGGGACCGTGATTGCCACTGGTTGTTAAACCTTCCTATAGGGCCGTGATTGAGAGCAATGATTGATTTGTTAGAATGAAATGTAATCGGCCAAGTCGATTGATCGCCGAGACGATCCAAGTTGTTGAATTGTTCGATGATGTGATTGTGCCATGGTTGTTTGGTTATCATAATTGTACGTTGTTGAATTATATAAATTGTGTTAACCTGCAGATGAAGGCTAATGCGAGGTAAGTCTTCTGTGTGATGTGGCTAGGCCACCCGGGGCGTATTTTCTTTCTAATAGGGGTTTAGGGGGTTGAACTTGCTGAGACATCGTCTCATCCCGGTTGTGGGATTAAAATTTCAGGTCCCTGGTGGACGGAGCGGCCTGATAGCTTTGGTTGGCCTTGAGGAGTTGCAGAGGTGAAGTCATAAGGATTGGAGAACGTGTTCGACTTGTAGGTCGTAGGACAATTCCTTTTTAAGAGCCGGTCTTTTGTAGACTTTTGGCCGTAGACCTTTGTTTGTAATTCTGTTGAATTATGAAAGTGTTATGTTGTGATTTGGTTTCCTGCTTTTCTATCCCTTAGTTTATTGTCAGGGGTTTTATAATATGCTTCCGCATGTGCATTAAAGATTGGATTGGGTCGGCGACTTAACCTGGGAATGTCGCATTTGATCGACCGCGGTGGGATGTGTGCGCGCTCGGGGTTTGGGGCGTGACATGAACTAGAGGTTTGTTTAGGTATGTTTTGGATTTGATATTATTATTATGTCTTCTGAATGTATTAGTACTGGAGTTTGGTCATATTTTTCAATCAAGTGCTTTAGGCCCTAAACTCTATATCTTTTCTCTCTCTAGACGGAAAAAATAGATCGCAACAAATATGGGTATGTTCTTACAACTCATCCCTAATTGGCAGTCCATGCACATAACTGGATTAAAATAGAAGGAAAATGTCAGATTTATCAAGAAAAATTAATTGTGGGCCCGCTAACTAGTAATCTGCGACCGCCACAGAGAAAGAGAGTTCAACATGACAACGGAAGAGTAGGTGGCGTATAATGGGCATGGCAATCTCAATACACTGGAGAACATAACAGAAAATCACTAAATCGGCCTATATTTCAGTTCAAGGAAAGCAAGAATCATTCTAGAAAAATAACTAAAAAATACGAAATAAAAAAGAAATAAATACTATCGATATCTAAAATAATATCAAAGGTTAGAGATCCTTTAATTAGGGGTAAACTCACATATTAAATTTATCCATTTGTACGAGTGACACTTTGCCACGTTGACTGAAACACTATTTACTTTATTTTATTTTTCCTTTTTCTATCTCTCTCTCTCTCCTCTCCAAAAGCCCCAACGACAGCAGAGAGCCCATCGTGACGCCGTTGTGCCTTTGCCCGCCCGTTGCAGCGACTACTAGTCCTTGTTGACGTGCCTCCATCAGTTCCCAGATGCCGTTGCCACCTCCGACGACATCAAATAACCGTCCCGACATAAGGGGAAAAAAAAATCGAAATCGGTGGACCAAAAGTCCCAAAATTAAGTGCAATTAAGTGTTAAAATTTGTAAAAAGTACAATCCAGTCTTAAAACTTATCAAATTAGTGCAATCGAATATTTTCGTTAACTTTTTCCATTTTAGTTAGAAAAAAAAAAGAGATTTTTAAGTGTAAGCAAGTTAGTTTTATTTTTTATTTTTATATTTCCGTTACCTTGTCGCTTTCGTAGTCCATATATTATTCTTATTACATGGTGTTTTGGCAAATAATAAAATCACCACTTCAACTTGTCTTTTGTAATATAAATCACACCAAAAATGTGAAGATAGGTTATTTTTCGCAATATTTCAATAAAAAATGCCTCCAATATATCTATATAACAATTTGGACTCTTGTGGATCCAATTAGATTAGTCCAACTATCCTTGATCCAACCAACTTTTATTTCTTTTTGCCTTTTCAAATCAAGTCAATCCCCATTAACAAACACTTTTCAAATTTGTGATTAAATAGAATCGTAATAATTATAAAGAAATCTCTGAAATCTCTTGTGCACTTTAGAAGAAGAAAGTTCATGATAAATATTTATACATATCTACCGTGCCATTGATTACACTTAAATCTAGATAGCAATCGTAACTTAAAATGTTCAAAATAATTAACAAGTAATCTATGAATGTCCACCATTCTAAATTTTGACTCGAAAAATTATCGAGTATTTCATGAACATCAAACTCTCTATTAATTTCACTTATATGACAATGGAAAGTATGCTTAAAAAACGGGTTGGAATCTTTACATATTATTGTACTCTCTATTAATTTCACTTCACTAATTTTACTTCACACACAAACGAAACGAGTTATCTATTACTAATTTATATTTAAAATGAAAACTTATTATCTTACAAGTTAGGTAAAGTTTTTCTAGATAGATAAAATTGTCAAATATTACTTCCCTTTTTTACCTAATTTGAATTTCAAATTTTTTTTACCGTTTCTAATCGGCTTAGATGCCATAGGAAAGATGTTGGGAAAAATTATTTTAAAAAAAATGCTGTTTAAAAAATTGTAAGTTCTCTCTTTTTTTTTTTTTTTTGTATCGAGATGCGAAAGTATAGGATTTTAAGATATAATACTGTGCAAAGTGCGATTTCGAATAGGTGAAGGTGGTTTTTTTTTTTTTTTTTTTTTTTTTTTTTTTTTTTTTTTTTTTTGCAACCTTTAAATAAAATGCCTTTGAAATATCCATGTAACAATTTGGACAAAGTTCATGATAAACCTTTGTACGTATCTACCGTGCCTGCAATTACGCTCACAACTCTAGATAGCAATTGTAATTTACAATGTTCAAGATAATCGACAAGCAATCTTTGATTGTTCATTGTTCTAAATTTAGACTAAAAAAATTATCAAGTATTCCATGAACATCAAACTCTCTATTAATTTCAATTATGTAACAATAAAAAGTATGTATAAAAACAGATAGACTAGAAATCTTGTTTCGTTGTTCAATCCAGAGTGTCTTGCCATTCGATATTTATGTGGACATATAGGTCTTTGAGCGGTTGTTATGTACACCCATTAATATTGTCAATTGTGTCAGTAAGTTTTTATTTTTTTTTATTTTATATTTTTGTTACCTTGTCACTTTTGTAGTCCATATATTATTCTTATTAGATGGTTGTTGACACCTAAATTTTAACGGCCCGTTTAGTCATTAAAAATTAGGGTTTAATTTTATAAAAAATAAATTAATTACATAGCATATAGATTTAGGTGCATTTTATTTTAATTGGCATTTTATTTATTGGACCGGTGGCGGATGGGTCGAATTGGTGGTTTTGAATTTTAAATTGATAGGCCGGACTAGGCCCATGAAAGGACAAAATTAACCCAAGTCCGTCGTTATTTTGAATTGATTATCTTACGAAAAATTAAGATTTGATGCGATATTATGATTTTTGAAAATTAAAAAAATCGTATTGTAATCTTATTTTTTATCAATAGATGATGAAATCGGGGAGAATATTTTTTAGATAAGGATTTTTGTGATAAAGAGGTTATAAGCAATATTCGGGAGATGAAAATATTTTAAAAGAGATCCTGTTTTGCGTCGCCTATAAAAGGATACGTACGGATCAATCGTGGGGGCTTCTTTGAAAAAAAAAACAGGAAGAAAGGTCAAGAGAGGTTTAGGCTGCGTTCGTTTCACGGAAAATGAGCCATCTCCGGAAAATATTTTCCCGGAAGTCATTTTCCAGGAAAATGGCTATATTTTCCGGTGTTCGGCTGAAACTTAAATTTTGAGTGGAAAATATTTTCCACCGTTCGTTAACTAATTTCTTTCTTTTTCTTTTTATTTTTTATTTTTATTTTTTCCTTTTCTTTTTCTTCTCCTTCTTCCTTCCTCCTCCTTCTTCCTCCTCCTTCCTCCTTCCTCCGCCGCCGCACGCCTGACGATGGCGAGCCGACCAAGATCCGGTCGCCAGATTCGGCCGACCAAGATCCGGTCGCCAGATCCGGCGAGCCGGGCGGGGCTCGAGCCTCGCCCGAGCTCGCGAGGTCCGCGAGCCGCGAGCTCGCCCGAATTTGGCGGCTCGCCAGACCTCTGGCGAGCTCGGGCGAGGCCCGAGCCCCGCCCAGCTCGCCGGATCTGGCGAGGCCAGAGCTCCGCCCCAAGCCGGCGAGGCTCCGCCTCGCCCGATCTGGCGAGGCTCACCCGTCCACTGGAAGCCTCGCACCGCATGACAAGCGGCCTGGACGGCGGGCTCCCCGCGAGCCTCCCAGCGCTACCCCGGTGCTCCCTCTTGAGCCGGATCCTCTCGAGCGGCTTCGAGCCGCCAGGGAAGCGGAGCGCGGTGGCGGCGGCGGCGCCCCGGCCGGAGCAGGCGGGCAGGAGCGGCCGGGGAGGGCGGAGGCTGAACCCGGAGAAGGACGTCGTCGAAGCCGGCTTCGTAGCAGGGAGAGCAAGAGAGAGAGAGAGAACGAGAACCAGAGGAAGAGAGCTCGTGCGAGAGGTGTGAGTCATGGAAAATGTTTTCCTCTTTTGAAAAGAGGAAAACATTTTCCAAGATTTCAAGAAGGGATTTTCCGTTGACCGGAAAATGTTTTCCTTGACCGAGATTTTCCGCCCACCCGAACACCGGAAATTCCGGAAAATATTTTCCCGGAAGTTATTTTCCGCGAAACGAACGGAGCCTTAGCTTCGAAAGGGAAAAGAGCAGAAAAAGGGAAAAACTGCAGAAAAAAAAGAAAAAGTTAGAACGTGAGGGAGAGAGAGAGAGAGAGAGAGAGAGAGAGAGAGAGAGAGAGAGAGGAAGGAGAAAAGTAAAAAGGCAGAGGTGATTTGACCCCCACTGTTCATCATCTCCCCAAGCTCGCTGCTCACCCTCTGTTCCGCTTCGCGAAGCCAGACGTCCTCCTCCACCTCGCTGTTCCGTTCGCCGCCGGTCTTGCCGCTCCGTTCGCTCCTCGACGCCTGCGCTTGAGATCTGCTCTCGACCTAGCACTCGGCGTTCCTTGCTCCCGTCGTGACCGGCGCTAGCTGAGCCTCCCTCGCCACACGAAGCCCGCCGTCGCTACCGTCGGCCATCGTCCCTCCGAACCTCTGCCCGAGCACCGGATCTTGAGTTCCCGTGACGCCGTTTCGCTCCGCCTCGGCCCGAAGCTCCACCATTGCAACCGAGACGTTGTTGCTTCGGCGGTCGCAAACGGCTATGATTTGCTGCGTCTGCCGGCCTCGAGACCTCTGCCCACGACGCCCAAGTTCAGCTCCAAGGCCCGTTCGCCACGCTCACTGAGCCTCTGCCGCATCTCCGCCACTGCCCGATCTGCTGACTAACCCGCAACGCCCTTGGACGCCGAGTTTCTTCACGCCCGATCCAACACTGCGACCCGTCGCTCCCGCGGCCCCACCGGTCGACGCCACGGCCCGACGACTCGCGATCAACACCCACGGAGACCCCCGCAACGCTGCTTGCCCCTCGCGGACCTTCGCCGGAGCCCCGACCGCGACACCCTTCTTGGACCGACGGTGACCACCACACGAGCACAAGCCTGCTTGGGAAGAAAAAAAAGAAAAAAATCATTTAGGTAGTTCTTCTTTTATTACTTTATTACTTTATTATTATTATTATCATTATTTTAAGGTTATTCTCACTTATTTATTTGTTTTCTTTAGTAGGATTATTCCTAAATATATGATTGATGTTCCAACATGAAAGTGCCCCTCAAGTGAGGGATTGATAGTCCGATTTTCGCGCCCGAAATCCGACTCGCAATCCCTTATAAAAATCGACAATCCAATCTCAAAGCCGAGATTTGATTCGCGATTTAAAATAAAAATTGGTCAACCCGATCTCTTGTGCGAGATATGCTTCGTTAATTTTTGGATATCAATATTGTCTTGCTTGATTTGATATCGTGTGTTTGGATCAATTTTACTTTTATAAGAGAAAAAAAAATCAAATTAAGATTAAGTATGTTTTAGAATATTCTTAGTCTTAGGGTTAAAATCGCAATTTGATTTCGAATTTTTTGAATAAGAAAAACCAAAAAGAAAAATCCGAATAAAGATTTGTTTTTGTTATCTTGCATGTTAGGATTGCAATCTTATTATGAATTTTTAAATAAAAAAATCCAAAAAAAGTGCATTCATTTAGGTTGTTAGTTTTTTTTTTATTTGAATTGCATGTTTAATTGTGTTAGTTTTAATTTCGAATTTCTTAAAGAAAAACACAAAAAAAATCATTGTGCATATTAGATTAGAATTGCACATTTCATTTTAAATTTAGATCATCTTTTTTAGATAAATTGCATTTTAGATTTAGATAATGTCTTAGTTTAAATTAGGATTTAATATGACTTAATCCCTAGTTAAAATTAGATATAATCTTAATCTAGCTAGATCATTTCAAATTTCATAAAATTTGTCTTAAGATAAATTAGTTGCAATTTTTAGGATAGATTGCATTTTTAAAATAAAAAATGTCATTTGCATGTTATATAGATTTAGGTTCATGAAATGCATGTCATTTTAGTGATTATTGTTAGGTTCATTTCTAATTAGAAATTGTCCGTCATTAGATTAGGTCATTTAATGAATGTTGCGTGACATATAGTTTGCATATTAAATTATATGTCGCATGTCATTTTAGTTGAAATAATTTTGTACGTCATTGCATTGCATTGCACGTCATTAGAATTAAGTCACTTTGGTTAATTTAGATTGCATATTTAACAATTGCATGTTCATTAAGAGATCATAAAAATTTTATTCATATGTTTAGGACATGTTGCCATGCCATATCATTTCATATTAGATTAAAAGCATTGCATTGCATATGGACATAGTCTTGTTTAATAAGTGAAAACAGAAAGAAAGAAATTGCGTGTTAATTAGAAACCATATCTAGGATTGTTGATGTGGATTTTAATTTAACGCTGCAGATGCTTTCGTTGCTTTGAGGTAAGTTCTGCATTATTTAATTGCTTTACTTTGGGTGTTAAATTGGTGGTTTGCGCACCTGCATGAACACCTCACATGTTAGGGAGATAGTTTAAAATCAATCCAAATTACTTGCCAAACATTTTTTTGAAATGAAAAGAAATGTACCAAAAGGACGTTAGAGAAATCTAACGTAACCAAGTCCCCGCACCCTTAGTCTCGGTTCGTAGGAGTAAAGTAAATCTCCTGTTACTTTACTAGGGTTTCTAATCGACCCACCAAAAATAGATTAGTGGCGACTCCTAGTTAAAATTCAATGGCATGTAAAAAATTCAAACCTAAGTCGTGAATTGGTATGGGCTTGGGAGAGCCCGAGTTAAGTCTAGGCTTAACAATCCATTAGCCAAACCCTAGGTGGTTCAAACCCCGAAAAATTGGTCGCGACAGGTTGGTGATTCCGCTGGGGACTTGAGTTGAAACTCTTAGTGGACTTAGGCCAATTTTCTTTTAAAAAAATATTTTTGTTTGGCAGCGAGGATTCCAGGTATGTCCCTAACATTTAAGGTGTTAAATGTTTTTGCAGGATGGGAGGTATAAGGGGAAGTGTTTGTTAACATTTGTTTTGTAGGGAGGTGTAGGAATGTATGGTTTATTTTCATGAACGAAGTGTTGCTTGATATAAACTGTCGTGCATGCCTTGCATAAATCACTACACTTTGTACACACAACCTGCCGCCGGACCTGGGCCGCATAGGATTATTTAGGATGGTATTGAGATGGATACCACTTCGACTGCATGCTCGCGGTACGAGTCGCCCATCTCAATCCCAAAATTCTTTCATGGTGTCAAGAATACCCACCTCGGTCCGCATGCCCGCGACCCGGGTCAGCTCTTTGACCAAGCCGGAGTCATAAGGACCCGACATAGTTCACAAGCCCGTGGCTAGTCTGATCATCCTTATGACTCCACCTTGATAAGCCTTATAGATTAGAAATTGAGCCACTTACCATGCGCATGTCAATGTGATTGTCAATCATTGGTAAAGTAAGTTCTCTAATTTTTTGCCTTTGCAATTTACTTACTTTGTCACATTATTTTGTCGGTCCATGGCATTAGGATTGTCCCGAGCCTTGATTAATATACAATGGGGACACCAGACATTCGGATTATTCTCCCTCCAAAGGAAGAGCTTAGCACTTGGTGGGACAAGTTAGATCAAAATAGCCGTCAGTTCATAGAGTCACATGTTGGTCGATTACTTCCACTACTGCGTATCAACATCCATGGCGGCCTGGTCCAAGCACTCACCCACTGTTGGTGCCCTGAGACTTCTACCTTCATCTTCGGTGGTAAGTATGAACTCACTCCCACCTTGGAAGAATATAACATCGCCATAGGAAAGTCTTTAAAAGCTGAATTGATTAATCCGCCTATCGGAATAGATCATGTTATGGCCTTATCTGATTTTCTGAGAATTAAAGAAGATGACATAAGAAAGGTTTTAAAGGCCCACCGTAATGCATGTCCTTTATCTTTTCTAAAAGAATGTTTTGAAAAAGGCACCTCATTTCAAATGCGTAGGATTTTCCTCTTAGCTTTCTTTGGGTTTATAGTATTTCCTTACTGCAAGAATACTATTAACCCTTTGATTGCTCAATTAGTTAGGCAAGTGTTGGAAGAATTTTTTTTTGTGAACACTGTCTTGACTGAAACTTTTCTTTCTCTCACTCGTTTCAAAAAAGGTGGCGATAAGACTCTCCATTCCTCTCCTGAACTTTTACAAATCTGGTTCCTTTCTCATATAAAAGGATTTGGTGGTTCAATGACTATACATGCTGTTAGTAATTCTAATCACCCTATTATGAGATTTGAGAACAATCAAAAACATGCACTAGATTACCATTATTCTAGGTGGCTAGCTTTCATGAAAAAAACCAACTCCCAAGGGTTTCTTATGGCATACTAAATGGTTCCAAGTTCGGGTAGCGAAACTCTCGTGTGGAAGAGTTGGCCCAATTCCTCTATTGGGATTCACTGGAGCATTGGAGTACTATCCGACTAGAGTGACTCGTCAGTATCAAGTCGTACAAGAGCTTCCCCCGGCGTTACAAGCGGATCCGCTCCAAGTTAGCTTCGTTGATGGAAGCCGATGCCATGAAGATTCCATTCTCACCATCAAATTGATGTGGGACATGTTGATATAGCTAGTATGAGAACCTAGAGGGGGGGTGAATAGGTATAATACAATTTACTTGAAGATTGTGCAATATTTAAACAGTTAAAGGATTTGCAACAGTTAAAAATCAATCGCAAGACCGAGTAAGGGAAAGAGAGAATTGAACACTCGGTTTATAGTGGTTCGGCTTGATTCAAGCCTACGTCCACTCTTCCGCACCGACAGCCAATTGGCTGGATTCCACTATGAACAAAGAGCTGTTACGGTGTTGATCTTCCTTGATTTCTTGGTGTAGATAATCTACCACACTCACTCAAGGTATCACCAAGTACTAACACTCTCTGTGTATACAATTTCGCTCGAACAGTCTCGACTAACAATCAAGGTTCTTCGTACTGAATTTTTCTATCGATCACACACTTAAATCAACTAGAACGTCTTCTTTTTATACTCCTTTATGCCATCATAGCCATTGGCACTTACCAAAGGAATTCCTCCAATCTACCCGTTGGACGGAATCAATCAAGAAGATCATCCGAGCTATTTAAGGAATCGATGATAGCCCATCAATCTGTTCGCCCATACAATCGGATCTCGGTTTCCAAGAATAGAATTTTCCAAGATTATTTCGTCGACCATCAGATCTTCAATTGATCTTAGATAAGAATTAAAGAATCCGAAATGATTATCCAACCAAAGAATCTATTCCAGAGGATAGGATCGAATCCTCAACCATTTACTTCGGCTTTGGATTTCCTTCGTCACTGGTTTAGAAAGACTGTCAGTGAGAATAGACTTAAGTCTTGAGTCTTGAGTCTTAAGTCTTGAGTCTTGAGTCTTGAGTCTCGAGAGAACAAAGTCTTCAGACTTTAAACCGACGGTCTCCGAACATCCGGACTTAGATCTGAAAGAAACGTTTTGTCGGCTTCAAAATATTCTGAAAGATTTCTCTAACAATCTCCCCCTTTTTGATGGTGACAAAACTTTCTTGAAGATTTGAACAACTTTGACCTGCAAAACATTTCTCAAGCAATATGGCTAACTCATAAAGATTAATAAAACAACCAGACTCTGCATCCACAGAAAATTGGTTAGTCTTTCATGAGAAACACCATATAACAATACTTGAAATAAATGCAACCATTGCAACCAGTCAAGCATCACAATCCACAGTCAATTCAGTCAAATTCACACTCAAGTTCAAGTTCTCAAGTCATACTCAACCATAAACATAACAAAGTTTTTAAAGATATTTGAAAAAGTTGGTTCAAATTGGTTCTCCCCCTTTTTGTCAGCATTAAAAAGGGTGAGAAAGGAGTCATGACTGCTTGGGAATGCGCACGATCTGGAAATCCCCAATGGATCGGACTACTCCTTCGAGCTTCTTCGTGTCTTCTCTCGGATGAGCTACCTCTTCTCCCTTGGCATTGGCTTGAAGTTGCGAGCAAGGTCTTTGAATTTATCCTCCGAGAGACCGAAGATGCTTGTCCAGCGCTCTTCAAAGCTTGGATTTCACGACCCATAACATATATCCGCTACGCATTTCCGTAAGAATATTCATGATGCTACGAAAATCTGCGTAATCATCCGTCTGTGTACCGGCATTGACTTTCTCGGACGATGTGTATGCGTACGATGGTGCTTTTGAATAGTCGGCAGATTTGGAATCGATGCATCACCTTCTTCGGGCAAGTGAGAGACTCGAACTTCTTCCGGGTCTTCCGGAGATTGTCTTAGATCTTCACCGACAGCATAAGGTGTAGACCTCTCTTGCTCGCTAACTCCCCCTGTCTCTAGGACATCGAAAGGGGAAGAGTGATGATCATGCTCTTGATCTTCCTTTTCTCCAGATTTGTCAGCAGACTTTTCTTTTTCTCCTTCTCCTTCTTCTTCAACTTCTTTCTCCTTCTCTTTCTGTTCTTCAACGTCTGGTTCTTGACAGAGCTTGGATAGAGGGATCTTCATCATCTTCATCTTCATCTTCATCCTCAAGGATGAGAGTTCTTTTCCTCTTTTTCGATGGGGCACCAATGGCCTCCTTTCCTTTCCTTTTTGAAGCAGACTGGACTCGAGATTTCACTTTGAATTTCTCCATTGCCTTGGAGAGTTCTTGCAGACGCATCTTCATTAACATTTTCAACCCTACCACCATCTTATCACACGGTCGAGCACAAAAAGTATGCGGCAGTTCAATGTTCAGATGTCTGAAGATCTTGGTCACCAGACCAGGATAAGGCAATTGTCCTTTGTCTTTTGACATTGCTCTGTACATATGGAAGAGAATAGTGTGCGGGAGAAAAACTTCCGTCCCGAGTTGATCGCATACATCAACTTTGCTTCGAAAGAGACACGAGAAGTCTTTGACGTAGACTTTGGTCTCGAGACGGTTGATCACAATCTTATGAAGCATGATGTTGATAGCCTTCATCCTCGAGTAGGTAATTTTCTTCTCTACATCCATATCTTTGACAAGATCCGTGAGTAGTACGAGCGGTGAGAGTTTGATAGGGAGATAGCGTCCCGTTCAATTCCAACAATGTCCGCCAACATATTCACATCTACCACGTAGACTTGATCTCGAACACTGAATGAAATTCTATTCGCATCCAAAAAGCTAAGATTTGAATAGAAATAGGCGGTCAGTTGAGCATACCCATCCGTAGAGTCAGAGCAAAAAGTCTCAAGTTGAAGCAAATTCAACTTCTCTCTTAAGTTCATGTTGATGGAGTCCAGGAAGTCAAAATCAACGCTTCTAGGGTTTATCACCCCTCTTTTCAACAGCCTGAAATACACTTTTTCCTGATCCTTGGATTTAAACAAATCCATCCAATTTCCTTTCACCTTTGCTGCCACACCCATTCTAGGTTTAAATTCAAGGAACATTTTGTCGTCATCGTTCCCATCAATCAGATTTTGTCCCGGCAAACGAGGGTCTCAGGAATGTTCGCAAGAGCCTCCTCTGCCCTTCCTTTCAGAGCAACTCCCAATTCCTCCATTTTCCGCAGAAAAAGATACTCATTTCCATAATTTTTGTCCTTAAGAAAGTCATCTATATATTTTAACGAAGAACCGGAGCTTTTCAACACACGATAAAGCTTATAGATAAAGGAGGGTCTTTGGACTCTTCTGGGTCGGCATCCTCGATTATCTCTTCTTCCAGATGTTGACTTGCATCTTGTGGGGTAGGAGGTGCTGAATGACGTGGAGGAGAGCGAATTGGACTTTGTCGCTGACTTGGTAAGTCTTCTTCCTCTGTAAGATCGAAGTGAGTCGGTCCCTTCTCCATTCTTTGTGGTCCCCGCTTGCTATTCTTGATGATTTCCTTGAAGACGACATCCTTCTTTGTCTATTGGAAGATTCCTTCACTTGCTTTTCCCAAGAAGAATGACCACTTTCTCGATGATGAACAAGAAGAAGAAACAAAGATCGAGAGGAGAGTGCCTTTTAGGGTTTTGAAAATTGGGCGTAGAATAACCGTATATATATATATGTACCTCGGATTTGAAAAGATAAATTTAATCGGTACAAGGAAAATGTACGAACACATCTTTTCAAAATCAATAACTACCAAAATTAATTCCTAAAAATTTCAAATTTCACACGAATTATAAAAGATCGTACCTTTTCGAGATTAGATAACTAAACGAGAATTCGTACCTTTTCAAATAGCAACTTACGCCTTTAGCCATGAATGTTTGAGTCTCATGATTTAAAGTCGAGTCTTAGAGTTGGTGAGTCTCTAGACTTTAACTTCTTCAAGCTTCAAAATGTTGAGTCTTGAGCGGATGAAGTCGAATTGATTTTTCTCCAAAGGCTTTGTGAATATATCCGCTAGTTGACTCTTTGAATCAACAAATTGAATCGAGATTTCTCCATTTTGAATATGATCTCTAATAAAATGATGTCGAATCTCAATATGCTTTGCTCTTGAATGAAGGATTGGATTTTTGGTGAGATTGATCGCGCTGGTGTTGTCACATCTGATTTCTGTGCATGAGTCTTCAATGCCAAAGTCTTGTAGCTGTTGTTTTATCTATAGAATTTGCGAACAACAGCTTCCAAGAGCTACATACTCTGCTTCTGTTGTTGAGAGAGCTACAGTGCTTTGCTTCCTTGAGAACCAAGACACCGTCCTGTTTCCAAGCAGTTGACAAGTTCCAGAAGTGCTCTTTCTATCGACTCTGCAACCGGCCAGATCTCGGCTGAGTATCCTAGAAGATTAAAGTCTCCCCTCTTTGGATACCAAAGACCGATGCTTGAAGATGAAGCAACGTATTTGATAATACGTTTCACGGCAATGAGATGTGATTCTCTAGGATCTGATTGAAACCTAGCACAGATGCAAACACTCAACAAAATATCAGGTCTAGAAGCAGTAAGATAAAGAAGTGAACCGATCATGCTCCTGTACAGCTTTTGATCTACTTTCTTCCCTTCTTCATCCTTGTCTATCTTCTGAGAACATGACATTGGTATGTCGGTCTTTTTGCACTTTTCCAATCCAAACCTTTTGACAAGATCATTCGCATATTTTTCTTGATGGATAAAAGTTCCTTCCTTCATTTGATTTACTTGGAGTCCAAGAAAGAATGTTAACTCTCCCATCATACTCATTTCAAACTCATCCCGCATAGACTTAGAAAATTTCTTGCGGGGACTTTCATTAGAGGATCCAAAAATAATGTCATCAACATATATTTGAACAAGTAAGAAACTTTTGTTTTCCTTTTTGATGAACAAAGTAGTGTCTACTTTACCTTTGACAAATCCGTTCTGTAATAAGAACTTACTTAGTCTGTCGTACCAAGCTCGAGGTGCTTGCTTTAGACCATACAGAGCCTTTTTCAGTCTGAAGACTGAGTCTGGCTTCTTTGGGTCTTCAAATCCAGGCGGTTGTTCCACATAAACTTCCTCTTGGATAAATCCATTTAGGAATGCACTTTTGACGTCCATTTGGAATAACCTGAAATTTTTGTAACAAGCAAACGCAAGTAATAGACGACTAGCTTCTAACCTTGCTACAGGAGCGTAAGTCTCATCATAGTCTATTCCTTCTTCTTGCGTGTATCCCTTGGCCACGAGTCTTGCTTTATTTCGTACGACTTTTTCTTTTTCGTTCATCTTGTTTCTGAACACCCACTTGGCTCCAATAACAGTTTTACCTTTTGGTTTAGACGTCAATTCCCAGACATCATTAATGTTGAACTGTCTGAGCTCTTCTTGCATAGCTTCGATCCAGCTTTCATCAGGTAAAGCTTCTTCTATGCTTTTTGGTTCAATTTCGAGATGAGAGCGACGCACTAGATTCTTCACGTCTTTTTGATCTCGTGCGGATTCCTTCATTAATTTCGCCAATAATGAGATCTTTAGGATGACTGGATTTGTGTTTCCGATTCTTGGTTGATTTGCTTGGTTGATGATCTCTTTCTTTATTTGAATCTTCATGAGCATCTTGATGTTGGACTTCCCGAGTCGAGATGCTTCTTGAGTTGAAGACTTTGGAAGATCTTGAGCGGTTCGGACTCTTCATCTCGAATGCGGCTGGATTCATCTTGTGTGAAGTCTTGGAATTTGACATTCATTGATTCCTCCACAGACTGGCTTTTCTTGTTATAGACTCTGTATGCTTTGCTTGATGTAGAATATCCAAGGAAGATGCCTTCATCTGATCTTTCTTCAAACTTACCAACTCGATCATTTGCATTTTTCAAAATAAAGCATTTGCAACCAAATACATGAAAGTATGAAACAATAGGCTTCTTACCTTTGAACAATTCATAGGGGGTTTTTTCAAGAATAGGTCTTAGGAAGACTCTATTTATAATATAGCATGCGGTTGAAACAGACTTCAGCCCAAAATCGTGAAGAAATTTTACTTTCAATTAAAAGTGTTCTAGCCATTTCTTGAAGAGATCTATTCTTTCTTTCCACAACTCCATTTTGCTCTGAGTATACGGAGAGGAAAACATGTGATTAAAACCAGATTTATCACAAAATTTCGTAAAATCTTGATTTTCAAATTCACTTCCATGATCTGTTCTTATACTTGAAATAGCACATCCTTTTTCATTTTGAACCTTTTTAGCAAACTTCTCAAAGTACGAAAAGGTTTCGACTTGTTTGCAAGAAAATATACCCAAGTAAAGCGAGAGTAATCGTCTATAATTACTAGACAATATTTCTTACCTCCAATGCTCGGGTTCTTGTTGGTCCGAAGAGATCCATATGAAGCAACTGTAATACATGATTAGTAGATACATGATTTATTTGCTTAAATGAATTTCTTACCCGCTTTCCCCGGAATGCATGGAGTGCATAGGTCGACTTTAGATATGGCAATTTAGATAGACCTCGAACAAGCTGCTTTGAAGAGATTTTGGCTAATTGCTTCTTGTTGATATGGCCAAGTTTTCTGTGCCATAGAACTGCTTCATCTTGAATTGAGATTAAGCATTGTTCTTCATTTGGCTTTACATCAAGGAGGTAGATATTTCCATGCCTTCGACCCATAAAAGACTCAGTAGAGTCTTTACTAATTCCATAGCAAATTCCTTCTTGAAAGGAGATTTTGAAACCGCATATCACACGGTTGGCTAATGCTTTGAGAAGGTTATAGTTGAGTCCTTCTACTAGAGAAACATTGCTTATTGTGAGATTTCCAATTTTCACGCTTCCAAATCCCACGATGCTTCCTTTGCCGTTTCCTCCAAATGAAACATTTCCGCCGTTTACTTGAACAAGCTTTACGAAGCATTTTGAGTCTCCCGTCATGTGTCTTGAGCATCGGCTGTCAAGATACCATTTTATCTTTTTCTTGACGGAGACTGCATTCAAAAGTGAGTCTCAAGCTTTCTTTGGTACCCAAATTTTCTTGGGTCCTTTGGTGTTAGTAGGATGAGCATTATTAGGCCATACTCTCTTAACAGGCTTCCAAACCATAGGACACTCTTTTTCAAAATGATCTTGACTGTTACACTTTGAACATCTTAGAGCATTTCGACCTACAGATTTTACAAAGACTTTATTGAAATGATTTTTGTAAGCCTCTCTCGACGGTCTTTTCTTAATTCTTTCTTTTACTTTTGGAAAATCAATCAAAGGGATTGTTTCAGCTGTCATACCTAGACCCGACTTATTGAAGTAAGGTCTTTGACCGAAAGAACTTTTTCAAGTTTTTCCGACCCTATTGAAAATTTCTTTGAAATATTTGATAAATCATTTTTTAAGAAAGCATTTTCTTTTGAAAGTTTTTCTTCATTCTCTTTAAGGGTAGAAACATTCAAGTTTAAACTTTCCACTTTTTCTTCCAAAATGTTTTCCTTTTGTTTTAAAACTGAGTTTTCCTTTTTAAGTTCGGAAATCTTTTTGAGAGAAGTCTTAAGACTGAAGCATAATTCATCAATGTATTTAGAGACTTTGACAGGGATTTTATAATCACTTACCTCAAATTCACCGCATCGAGTCGATCCAGTGTCCGAGTCCGATTGCGCCATCGGACACGGGTTGGCATATTCCTCATCACTCTCTTCACACTCGTATCGCTCCAAGTTTCGGCTTTAAGAGCTTTTCGAGACTTCTCAGCTTTTCCTCTTTTCTTTTCCAGAAGAGGACAGTTGGGTCTGATGTGTCCCTTCTTTTTACATTCGAAGCAAACTACATCTTTGTTTGGTTCCTCATCATCAACAGACTTGGTCTCTTTGTCTCTCGAAAACTTTGTTTCTTTGGGATGAACCTTCGCCTTTTCTCGTTTAGTTTTCTGAATCTTCTTATCATGAGTGCAAGCTCCTCATCATCCATATCATCTTCGAATCTGCATCATCGTAATCATCATTTGATTTTAGTGCAATAGATTTCTTACCTCTTGGATCTTCGTCTTCATTAATTCGTTCCACTTCATAAGACTGAAGAGTTCCAATCGCTAAATCTACGATAATGGCATGATTCTTTGCGTCTCTCTTATTGAAGTCTTTATATGATTCCAATCCTTGGAGAGTCCACGCGAAGCTTGTTCACCTTCATGGGATCGAAATTTTTTGTCCTTGGTTCTCAAGACCATTGACAATATCTCGTAAAACGACTAAACATGTCGCTTATAGATTCTCCTGGTTTCATTTTGAAGGCTTCATATTGACCAAGGAGAATATTAATTCTGGTCTCCTTCACTCGGTCCGTCCCTTCATAAGTGATATGTAATCTATCCCAGACTTCTTTTGCTGTAACACAAGAAGATATTCTGTTATATTCGAGTAGGTGACAAGGCATAATATAAAGAATAAATTGCTTTAGCATCGAGTGCTTGTCTCTTGTTTATCTCTTCTTGAGACATTCCGCCGGCTTAAACAGTTTCTTTCCCTCTTTCGATATCGATGCAGCGGTAGGAGTGATTCCTTTTTCCACCACATCCCATTCCGAGGGATCCTTTGATCGTAGAAAAGCTTTCATCTTGTTTTTCCGGATGTTGTAATCTTTTCCATCAAAGTAGGGTGGTCTCGTATTGCTTTGCCCTTCCATCGCCCACGGTGCTAGCATACTAGCCATGGATCTTTTACTCTGAAGTAAAACACTTCAAACAAAGTAAGAACACGGGCTCTGATACCAATTGATATAGCTAGTATGAGAACCTAGAGGGGGGGTGAATAGGTATAATACAATTTCCTTGAAGATTGTGCAATATTTAAACAGTTAAAGGATTTGCAACGCTTAAAAATCAATCGCAAGACTGAGTAAGGGAAAGAGAGAATTGAACACTCGGTTTATAGTGGTTCGGCTTGATTCAAGCCTACGTCCACTCTTCCGCACTGACAGCCAATTGGCTGGATTCCACTATGAACAAAGAGCTGTTACAGTGTTGATCTTCCTTGATTTCTTGGTGTAGATAATCTACCACACTCACTCAAGGTATCACCAAGTACTAACACTCTCTGTGTATACAATTTCGCTCAAACAGTCTCGACTAACAATCAAGGTTCTTCAGACTCTGGAATTTTTCTATCGATCACACACTTAAATCAACTAGAACGTCTTCTTTTTATACTCCTTTATGCCATCATAGCCGTTGGCACTTACCAAAGGAATTCCTCCAATCTACCCGTTGGACGGAATCAATCAAGAAGATCATCCGAGCTATTTAAGGAATCTGATGATAGCCCATCAATCCTGTTCGCCCATACAATCGGGATCTCGGTTTCCAAGAATAGAATTTTCCAAGATTATTTCGTCGACCATCGATCTTCAATTGATCTTAGATAAGAATTAAAGAATCCGAAATGATTATCCAACCAAATAATCTATTCCGAGAGGATAGGATCGAATCCTCAACCATTTACTTCAGCTTTGGATTTCCTTCGTCACTGGTTTAGAAAGACTGTCAGTGAGAATAGACTTAAGTCTTGAGTCTTGAGTCTTGAGTCTCGAGAGAACAAAGTCTTCAGACTTTAAACTGACGGTCTCCGAACATCCAGACTTAAACCGAAAGAAACGTTTTGTCAGCTTCAAAATATTCTGGAAAGATTTCTCCAACACATGTGTCGTCCACAAAAACTCAAATGGCTCGAGGAGGAATTGAAAGGCAGGGAAATGAAGTACTATGCCTCGATTAAGTATATCCAACAGCACAAGATTCCCGAAGAGTTGCTTCCAAAGATACCGGAGGCGCCGTTGAAGATCACCAATCAAGCTGAGAATAAACGCCTCAAAAGAGTTGCTGAAAAAGCTCAAGAGGAGAATAAACGATTGCGCCGAATAGTGTCCCGAGTGTATATTGATCAAGCCAAATGAAATGCTTGAATCAATCTTGTTATTTTCAATTTTAGGAAGTTTGAGTCATTTACTTTCCTAGTTCATTTTGTTTAGGGCATTTTGAATTTCTACTTTGATAGGTCTATCAAAAGCTCCATTGATGAATAAAGTTTTAGAATATTGCCATGGATCGACGTATCTTCATACGAGAATGCTTATTTTTGTTCATTTCTTATTTAGGTTATAACAGATCCGTCACGTTCGCCTATCATCACGCGATTAAGAGCTAGAATGGCTAAACAAAACGAAATGCGTGATCGTGTCTCAGCTGTGGAGACTCAGCTCCAACAAGTACTCGCTTCTTTACAACTTGTGACGGATCAACTCCAATTCCTCCAAATGAATCCAACAGCTGCCCCTGCTCTTCCTGAAGTAGTTATCCCAAAGCAATCAAATAAGGTTCAAACAATTGATGACAACATGCCCGGGCTGGAAGATGACCCAGTCATTGTTGGAAAGGCCAAGTTTGACGGTGTTCCCAAGACAGATCAGGATGAGCGTGTTGTGAAGCTGGAAGAAAAAATGAGACAGCTGCAGGAGTCACAAAGGTCCCTCCCGTTTGACCTCTCGGTCTATGAGAAGGTCAAAATGCCGAGCAAGTTCAAAATGCCAGAGTTTGAGAAGTATGATGGCACATCTTGCCCAAAATCTCATCTGCAGATGTACCACGTGCGCATGGCCCAGCACGTCAAAAATGAGCCCCTCATGATCCAATCATTCCATGCAAGTTTGACTGGACCCGCATTAAACTGGTACGTGATGAAAAATGTGAACCTGCTCGACACTTGGAATGAAGTAGCCGACGCATTCCTCAAATAATACAAGTTCAACATGGACATCGCACCTTCCCGATAAGACCTGGAGCGGATGGAAAAGAAGAGGAGCGAATCATTTAAAGAATATCTTTTTGTGAGATGGAGAAACTTGGCAGCTCAAATTACTCCTGAGCCTACCAACAAGGAGCTGATGAAGTTGTTCGTGAAAACCCTTCCGTCCGAGTTTCGTAATAGAATGGCCAGTACATACGTCAAAAGCTTCAATCAGCTTATTCTTGTAGGAGAACAAATCGAGATGGGGATAAGAGAAGGATGGTTTACTGAGTCATCTAGTAAAAGATTCACTGCCAAGAAGGAGAAGGAAATGGCTGTGGATGTGAATGTGGCTTATAGCCAAGAAAATGTCAAACGTGCCCCGGCCATCCAAATGAATCCAAGACAACCACAAACCACTGGCCGCCAATCATTTGCCCAAGCAAATAATAGAAGGCAATTTTCTCCTCTCCCTGGGTCTCCATCTCAAGTGCTAACGATCCTCCGAAAGAAAGGTTGCTTACTAATGAACCAAAGCGTCCCAATCGCGAAAGCATTCGCGGTTATGACCCGGCGAAGAAGTGTGACTACCATAACGGTGAATTGAGGCATTCAACTGATGAATGTTTCACCCTCAAGCACAAGATCCAAAATCTCTTGGACATAAAAGCCTTCTCATTTCAAATTGCTCGGCCAAATGTCCAGAAGAATTCGCTACCGGAGCATGAGGGTATAGTGAATGCTATCCTAGAACCTGAAGTTAGACGGATCAAGAACTCGAAGGTGAATGTGGCAGATGCCTACAATGGACTGGTGAGAGCTGGTTATTATCCAAATCAAGAGGATGTTCCCTTATCGTTGATGAAGGAAAGAATTGCCAAAATGGTGGATGACGGCATCATCGTGTATGCTAACCGTAACTGTGTGGTCTCCACCATTTCCCACATCATCATTGATTGGGAGGAGGAGCAGGCTGCTCTCGATGATGGTAAGGAAGAAGTAGATCAGTCACTTGTAGATATGCCCCCGCTAGAAGATGCAACTGATGAGGAGGTTGTGATTGAAATACCTCAGCCGTATGAGTATGTTAATAATAAAGCGGTGCCTTGGTCTTATGACCTAGATGTTGATCTCGTTACAAGGTCTGGTCGAACTTATGCTCAAAATAATGCTCAACCTGCAAAGCCCGTCACTGACGAAGAGGCTAAGGAATTTCTGGCTGTGATTAAAGCAAGTGAGTAATATCGTCAAACAATTGCGAAAGATGCCTGCCCAGATCTCTTTGCTCAAGCTCATCCAAACCTCCTCTGTGCATCAAAAGTCGCTGATGAAGGTTCTAAGCGAAATTCGTGTACTCGAAACAGTTGAAGCAGATAAGCTGGAGGATTTTGTAGGATCAGTCCTTCTCAAGGACATGATTGCTTTTTCTGATGAGGAATTCCCTCTTGAGGGTAGGGGGCATAATAAAGCACTCTACATATCTGTTAAGCACAAGGTTTCTCATGTGTCTCGAGTGCTTATTGATAATGGGTCTGCCCTAAATATATGTCCATTGGCCACTCTTCACCGCCTCAAGGTAGACCCGTCAAAGATACATGCTGCGAAGACTTCGGTGAGAGCTTTTGATGGAACAAAAAAGGAGGTAATCGGGGAAATCCATCTTGACGTGCAAATAAGGCCGGTCGTCTTCAACATTCCCTTCCGGTGTTGGATATCCCTACGCATTCAATTTTCTGCTAGGTCGTCCATGGATACACACTGCCGAGGTCCTTCAAGTCTACATCAAGCTGTGAAATTTGTGATCGAAAGAAAGCTGGTCACTGTGTATGGTGAGCAAGACCACCAGATTTATCACGAGACGACTATCCCCTATGTAGAGCCGGATTCTAAGCTCGAATCAAGTTACCACTCATTTGAGTTAGTGTCTACCATACATGCTTCTCGAGGTTCATCGCTGCCCACTCTTGAGGTTTCAGATGCTGCCCTCATGGTAGGAAGAGTAATTGTTGGGAATGGTTTTGTCCCTGGCAATGGTCTTGGGAGAAATAATCAGGGTATTCGAAGCCCCATTGAAGCCCCTTAGAGGTCCCGATCTACTGGGTTAGGGTACCATGGAAGAGGTAGAGGAAGTTACGGAAGGCAAAGACAGGAGGGCATAATTTGCCACACGAGTAAGGGCGAAGAAGGCAAAATTTACCACCTCCAAACATTCATGAGACGTTTCCCTGGTCCTCCAATTATGATGCAGCATGAAGCTGAAGTAATGGATACTCTCGGATAGCCAAGTGGGAAGTTCGACTATATGGTGAAGTATTCGACTCCTCCCAGCTTTTACTTTGATGCCCGCAATATAGTTCTAAGTGGATGGGATGGCATGGATGATCCGACGCCTTCAAAGACTGAAAACTCGATGACACCCTCGAAGGAATTTCAACTTTGTTCGATGATCTCTCCATCGGAGCCATTGATGGAGAACCTCTGGAAGAAATGGGCCCTAGCCCACAAGAGTAACACATTTATCACTTTCACACATTCCCCTGCACGAGAACTTTTATTGCTTTCTAGGAATTGTTTTTGATTTCTTCTTTTTCATTTTCTTCTTAGGACTTGAATCGCATTTTCCATTCAATAAATTTTAATTGATTGATGAATTTCAATAAAATTACAAGTTTTATTTTGAGGGCATGATGAGGTACACCAAACCAGCCCGGTGATGATATCCAGGCCGATAAGGCCCCGTTTGGCAACCATCCAAACGGTGTCGATTCTGATTTTTGTTCCCGAATCGGTTTGGGAACGAGAATCGCGTTTGGTAAATTTTTTGTCCAAAACGATTAGGAACAAATTTACTCTCGAGAATCGATTTTGGACAAGAATTCGAGAATCGAAAAAATATGATTCTCCGTCCGAGAATCAAAAAAGAGAATCAAAAGTGCCGAATAAAAAAAATTTTATTTCTATATTTTATTTTTATTTCTTCCTAGTATGAAATATATATTTGTTGTATATAGAATACATATTTAATTTTATGTTATAATTTAGTATTTTTATTTATTACATATTGTAGGGATATTAGTATAGTTTATACTATGGTTTATTATTTACTATATAATAAAAATTGATTAGTTAATATTTTTATTACTTAGTATAAAAATATAATTAATCGGTGAATGGTTTATGAAAATTCAATATCAAATTTATTTTAATCTAAAAAGGTAATTAAAAAAGAATTGGAATAGAAATTTTATATAGTTACCAAACGCGTTTTTTTATTCAGAATCGGTTCCTCCCGGGAACGGAATCGTTACCGAACGCGCCCTAAAACAAAATCAAAATCCAAGGAGAACTCGAGGCCTGGGCTTCATCATGCTTCCTCATGTCAAAATGTTTCGAAAAATGCTTTTACAAAAGAGTTTCAAAAAATTTCACAAATAAAATAAAATAAGATTTACCCTGTTTGTCTTTTTGACCTTTCTATTTCATGTTTCAGGGACGATCATATAACATGCAAATGTGTGGAAAAGGTCCAATCCAATGCAACAAGTGTTGATAATGATAATCCAGAAGAGTCAATCAAAGATTCCATTGAAGATTCCATTGAGGTGCAGCAAAGCTGGGAACAACATGAAAAAGCCAAGACTCTCACATCCGAGCATACCGTCACTATTAATTTAAGTGGCATTGAAGAAGCCAAGAAGGTGAAAATAGGGGCGAATCTCCCCAAAGACGAGGCTGAGCGCCTAATTCAGTTACTGAAGGAATATCAGGACATCTTCACATGGACCTACGCCAACATGCCTGGGTTAGACCAATCAATCGTGGAGCATTGTTTGCCTACTAACCTGGACGTGCCTCCTAAGAAGCAAAGGTTGCGAAGAACGAAGCCCGAGCTCTCGAAGAAGATAGAGGAAGAGGTGATAAAGCTTTTAAAAGTCGGATTTATTGAAGTCTCGTAATACCCTGAATGGGTAGCAAACATTGTGCCAGTGATGAAGAAGGATGGTCGAATTCGAGTTTGTGTCGATTATCGGGATTTGAACAAGGCTAGCCCAAAAGATGACTTCCCGCTACCTCACATAGATGTTCTTGTTGATAGTATTGCCGGATTTGAACTATTCTCATTTATGGATGGTTTTTCTGGATACAATCAGATAAGGATGAGGGAGGAAGACAAAGAGAAAACTGCATTTATCACTCCGTGGGGAACCTTTCACTATAAGGTCATGCCCTTTGGACTCAAGAATGCAGGGGCAACTTACCAGCAAGCTATGGTAGCACTATTTCATGACATGATGCATCAAGAGATCGAGGTCTATGTTGATGATATGATCGCTAAGACTCGACCTGGGAAAAGCCACGTCAAAACCTTGAAGAAATTGTTTGATCGACTCCGTGAGTTCAAGCTTCATCTAAACCCCACTAAATGCGTGTTTGGAGCAACATCTGGTAAATTACTTTAGTTCATGGTGAGCAGTAAAGGGATTGAGATCGACCTGGCTAAAACTAAGGCCATATGTGAGTTGCAACCTCCATCAATAGTGAAAGAAGTCCGGAGTCTTTTGGGGAGGTTGAATTACATTGCTCGATTCATTTCCCAACTTTCTGAAATTGCCAAGCCATTCTTCAAGCTCTTAAAGAAGAATGCACGAGTCAAGCCAGGATGATGAGTGTCGAAAAACATTCGACAATTTGAAACGAAGTACTTGATGAATCCATCGGTTCTTATCCCGCCATTGCCGGGGTGTCCTTTGATTCTTTACCTCACCATTCATGGTGAGTCATTGGGTGTGATGTTGGCTCAAGAAAGTTTCGTCGATAAAAAAGAACGAGCCGTTTATTACTTGAGTAAACAATTCACTGTGTCAGAGCTAAAATATTCTAATGTGGAAAAGACTTGTGCTGCATTAGTGTGGGTATTGCATAGATTGAGACAGTACACACTGCATTACCAGACATTCCTCGTAACTGAGAACGATCCTATCAAGTATTTACTGAACCGGCCAGCTTTGATGGGTAAGTTGGCTAAATGGCAAATTTTGATCTCGGAATTTGATGTGCAATTCATGCCACAAAAGTCGGTTAAGGGTCGAGTAATTGCTGATCTATTGGTTGAGAATCTAGACGCCTCAAATAATGACGATCGTTCTTTGGATGACTGCATCTTGAGTGTAAATGAAGATTCATGGACAATGTTCTTTGATGGAGCTGTGAACTTGTCTATTTCGTGTCTTTGGGCGTTTTGATATCCCCGGATGGACAGCATCACCCGAGCTGCGAAATTGATATTCCCATGCACTAACAATATAGCCGAGTATGAAGCTTGCATCCTTGGGCTTCAAGCTGCAATCGAGATGGGTATAGCCAAATTAAAAGTGTTCGGGGATTCCACGCTGATCATACTACAGACCATAGGTGAATGGAAGACTAAGGATGCTAAGTTGCTCCCATATCATGAATACTTAGAAGATTTGATCAAGAAATTCGATGAAGTTTCATTTGAATACTTATCGAGGTCTCACAATCAATTTGCAGATGCACTCGCAACTTTATCATCTATGTTGCAAGTCACTGACGGATTAGAAGTTGAACCATTAAAGATAGAGATTCTTCCAAGGTTGGCTTATTGTATGGTAGTGACAGAAGAGTCTGACGGAAAACCATTGTATTACGATATCATGAACTACATCCAAAAACAAGGATTCCCTGAGGGAAGTACTCCAGCTGATAGGAAGTACATCATGAAGATGGCCTCAAAGTTCTTCGTTAGTGGTGAGAATTTGTATAAGAGATCTTATGATTCAATCTTGTTGCGGTGTGTGGGTGCAACTGAGGCCACTCAAATCATGCAAGAAATTCACGAAGGAGTATGCGGCCCTCATATGAATGGACACATGATGGCTAAGAAGATCATGAGATTAGGCTATTATTGGCTCACGCTAGAAGGTGACTGTATACAGCATGTTCGAAGTTGTCATCGTTGCCAAGTCCATGGTGATAAGATAAATGTTCCTCCAACTGTGCTGCACCAGTTTTCCGAGCCATGGCCTTTCTCAATGTGGGGGATTGATGTGATCGGCCCAATAAACCCAAAGGCTTCCAATGGGCATAGATTCATTTTAGTGGCCATAGACTATTTTTCAAAATGGATCGAAGCTACATCCTTTGCAAGTGTCACTGCTCGCAATGTTGTAAAGTTCATCAAACGTGACATAATTGCTCGTTATGGTGTCCCCGAAACGATTATCACGATAACGGGACAAATTTGAACAACAAGCTCATTGATGAGTTGTTCAGCGAGTTCAAGATCAAGCATTTGAATTCGTCCCCTTATCGCACTCAAATGAATGGGGCTGTTGAAGCGGCCAATAAGAATATTAAGAAGATCTTGGCTAAGACAGCCGAGAATTATCGAGACTGGCATGATAGATTACCTTTTGCACTGATGGCGTATCGGACATCGATTCGTACTTCTACCGGGGCAACTCCTTTTGCTCTGGTATACGGCATGGAGCGCTTTTGCTGTGGAAGTGGAGATTCCTTCCCGAGAGTATTATCCCAAGTGGAATTATCGAGGCGAATGGTCACAACAAAGACTTAACGGTTGAACTTGATCGATGAGAAAAGACTGAAGGCTCTCTGCCATGGCCAAGCATATCAACAGAGAGTAGCCAGATCTTTCAACCGAAAGGTGTGGCCAAGACATTTTGAGGTAAATGATCTTGTTTTAAGGAAGATGTTGCCAATTTTTCCAGATCCTGGGGGAAGTTTGCTCCAAATTACAGTGGCCCATATGTGGTAAAGAAGGTACTTCATGGTGGTGCTTTGATCTTGGCAGAAATGGATGGTCGTGTGTTTTCCACTCCAGTTAATTCAGATGTTGTCAAGAAGTATTACCCATGATAGAATTTGCCATGTCATGTTTTGAATTGCAAACATTTTATGATGAATAAATTGCCTCAGCGAATTGAATTGTTCAAATTTGTTGCAAATATTGCATTTTTCTTCCTTGATGAATTGTGTGAGATAAATTGAATGTGTCAAATGGGATACTTTGGAATGATAAAAGGCAAACCTTATTCCATACACTAACCCCCAGTGAGTTGTTTGAAAAATTCCATGCCCACGAGGAAAAGGGTGATCTCGCAAAGGGTACGTCAACCAAGATGATGAGAGGCAGTTTCTTCTGCTACCCGAAACACTACAAGTATATTCATTGTTCAGCCTTTTGAGCCCACACACATGAAGAGCTTTTAAATCATCCCTGTCAAGAATCGTCTCATACTGGGACAAGATTTAAAATGAATGATAGGAATTTTCTTACTCACACTTGCATCAATCTTCGAGTATTGCTTTTACAGTGTGACTTGTACGATAATTTAAAGTGCCTTAGGACGACGAAGAGCAATTCTTTCTCTATCCTATACACTTTATCCATTGCAGAGCCCCTTGAGTCTATGAGTTCATTTCACATTAAACCCAGTTGGTGATCATCCCCTTCACTGGGCAAAGCAAGAAAAAACCAAACCACTCAAGAAGCATGATTTACAATGCTGATATAAGTGGAGACTTTGTCAAAAAAAAAAAAAAGAGTGCAAAAGTGGGGCATGAAAAAGCAGTGTGCCTGGTAAAAGCAAGGCCAATGCCCAAAGAAAAATCAAACACTTGATGAAGTGAGTTGTATCTCCAACAAGGTGGTACCAAAAAAAACTCAAATGTTGTGATGTTGCAATTAGTGGAGTTATGATGTGAAGAAAATCTTCGACGATGGGGAGGAAAATTGTTGGAAATGTCAAGATGATCACCAACTTTGACCCCATAAACACTTTTTGAGCCAAATGATTATTTCATTTCTCAACCCATGAACCCAACCTACGTTACGTCCCTTACAAAGTCTCTTCAGATCAGGGCACTTGAATTAACGTAAAAGTTCATACGTTTGGAAGCATCGCTTGAAGAAGTGCGAGTAAGATAATTTCTGCTTCATTTCTCATGTTTCTTGGTTTGTAAACCCCAGGATGAATATGAAATATCATTCATTTTTAATAGCCTTGACTCAAAGAGTCTCATTTGCTAAGCCGTTGACCAAACCAGCATTGCAATCCTTTTTAAAGACCTCTCAGATTGGTGAGATCATACCACTTGCGAAATTGCTCAAACCCTTGTTTGGCATGACGATGGTGAGATAGAGTGATTGATAAAATCCCGCATCAAAGGTCAGGATGAAATTGCCATGAGGATGAGAGAAAAAGTCATTTCAGACCAAAGGATCCCTCATTTGACACATTCATGACACTCATGTGTTCAGAATGGAAATTAGGTGATGCAAGATTAATGGAAATTATCATGAACCTCCATTAAATTGATGCATGTTTATGATTACCAATGCATGTTGTCTCTCCTACGACCATGTTTTGCAGGAGACGTATCCCCGAAGATCGGAGATGTTACCAGGTAAGTATATCTCTATCCATACCTTGAATATTTGTCATCGCACAGGTATTCCCTTTTAAACATACCGACACTCGATTGAGTTGTCCCCCAAAAATTTCTCTCCAGATTCAATCTGATTAAGGCGACCGAAGAATGGTTCGGGTCCTAGCCAAGCAAAACCTCGTTTAGGCGGCCGTAGAATGGTACGGGTCCTCGACAATACCTATTCCCTATTTTAGGCGACCGTAGAATGGTACGGGTTCTAGAAAGTGAATCCCCGTTTAGGCAACCGTAGAATGGTACGGGTCCTAGACAAAACCTATTTCCCTATTCAGGCGACCGTAGAATGGTACGGGTCTTGGAAGGTAAATCCCTATTTAGGTGACCGTAGAATGGTACGAGTCCTAGACACAACCAAACACTGTCATACTGGGCGACCGTAGAATGGTACGAGTCCTAGGAAGCAGTCTCTTTGCAAAGCCATGTTACTATTCTGGGCGACCGTAGAATGGTACGAGTCCTGGACATGTAATACCAACTATCTTGAATCACTGTACCCTCCTTGAAGGTAAGTCATTTCAGGTAAGTCTTTTATCATTTGTATTAGCATTTACATGCGTCATATAAATTGCATTTCAAAATGGGATTCATTTTCTCAAAAAAAAAAAAAAATCATTCAGTGCATTTGCATAGTCAAAATTTAGGTCTCAATTTGTCTTTGAAGGCAACCTCTTCGAGCTCACCTTCAAAGAGGGGCAGCTGTTGACACCTAAATTTTAACGGCCCGTTTAGTCATTAAAAATTAGGGTTTAATTTTTTAAAAAATATATTAATTACATAGCATATAGATTTAGGTGCATTTTATTTATTGGACCGGTGGCGGATGGGTCGAATTGGTGGTTTTGAATTTTAAATTGATAGGCCGGGCTAGGCCCATGAAAGGATAAAATTAACCCAAGCCTGTCGTTATTTTTAATTGATTATCTTACGAAAAATTAAGATTTGATGCGATATTATGGTTTTTGAAAATTAAAAAAATCGCATTGTAATCTTATTTTTTATCAATAGATGATGAAATCGGGGCAGAATATTTTTGAGATAAGGATTTTTGTGATCAAGAGGTTATAAGCAATATTCGGGAGATGAAAATATTTAAAAAAAAGATCATGTTTTGCGTCGCCTATAAAAGGATACGTACGGATCAATCGTGCGGGGGGGCTTCTTTGAAAAAAAAACAGGAAAAAAGGTCAAGAGAGGTTTAGCTTCTGCGAAAGGGAAAAGAGCAGAAAAAAGGAAAAAGTGCAGAAAAAAGAAAAGGTTAGAACGTGAGAGAGAGAGAGAAAAAAAAAGTTCAGCTCCAAGGCACTGTTCGCCACGCTCACCGAGCCTCTGCCGCATCTCCGCCACTGCCCGATCTGCTGACTAACCCGCGACGCCCTTGGACGCCGAGCTTCTTCACGCCCAATCGACGCCGCGACCCGTCTGCTCCCGCGGCCCCACCAGTCGACGCCACAGCCCGACGACTCGCGATCAACACCCACGGAGACCCCTTGCAACGCTGCTGCCCCTCGCCGGACCTTCGCCGGAGCCCCGACCGCGACACCCTTGCTGGACCGACGGTGACCACCACACGGGCACAAGCTTGCTTGGAAAGAAAAAAAAGAAAAAATCATTTAGGTAGTTCTTCTTTTATTACTTTATTATTATTATCATTATTTTAAGGTTATTCTCACTTATTTATTTGTTTTCTTTAGTAGGATTATTCCTAAATATATGATTGATGTTCCAACATGAAAGTGCCCCTCAAGTGAGGGATTGATAGTCCGATTTTCGCGCCCGAAATCCGACTCGCAATCCCTTATAAAAATCGACAATCCAATCTCAAAGCCGAGATTTGATTCGCGATTTAAAATAAAAATTGGTCAACCCGATCTCTTGCGCGAGATATGCTTCGTTAATTTTTGGATATCAATATTGTCTTGCTTGATTTGATATCGTGTGTTTGGATCAATTTTATTTTTATAAGAGAAAAAAAAATCAAAAAAATTCAAATTAGGATTAAGTATGTTTTAGAATATTCTTAGTCTTAGGGTTAAAATCGCAATTTGATTTCGAATTTTTTGAATAAGAAAAACCAAAAAGAAAAATCCGAATAAGAATTAGATTTGTTTTTGTTATCTTGCATGTTAGGATTGCAATCTTATTATGAATTTTTAAATAAAAAAATCCAAAAAAAGTGCATTCATTTAAGTTGTTAGTTTTTTATTTGAATTGCATGTTTAATTATGTGTTAGTTTTAATTTCGAATTTCTTAAAGAAAAACACAAAAAAAATCATTGTGCATATTAGATTAGAATTGCACATTTCATTTTAAATTTAGATCATCTTTTTTAGATAAATTGCATTTTAGATTTAGATAATGTCTTAGTTTAAATTAGGATTTAATATGACTTAATCCCTAGTTAAAATTAGATAGAATCTTAATCTAGCTAGATCATTTCAAATTTCATAAAATTTGTCTTAAGATAAATTAGTTGCAATTTTTAGGATAGATTGCATTTCTAAAATAAAAAAAAATGTCATTTGCATGTCATATAGATTTAGGTTCATGAAATGCATGTCATTTTAGTGATTATTGTTAGGTTCATTTCTAATTAGAAATTGTCCGTCATTAGATTATGTCATTTAATGAATGTTGCGTGACATATAGTTTGCATATTAAATTATATGTCGCATGTCATTTTAGTTGAAATAATTTTGTACGTCATTGCATTGCATTGCACGTCATTAGAATTAAGTCACTTTGGTTAATTTATATTGCATATTTAACAATTGCATGTTCATTAAGAGATCATAAAAATTTTATTCATATGTTTAGGACATGTTGCCATGCCATATCATTTCATATTAGATTAAAAGCATTGCATTGCATTTGGACATAGTCTTGTTTAATAAGTGAAAACAGAAAGAAAGAAATTGCGTGTTAATTAGAAACCATATCTAGGATTGTTGATGTGGATTTTAATTTAACGCTGCAGATGCTTTCGTTGCTTTGAGGTAAGTTCTGCATTATTTAATTGCTTTATTGGGTGTTAAATTGGTGGTTTGCGCACCTGCATGAACACCTCACATGTTAGGGAGATAGTTTAAAATCAATCCAAATTGCTTGACAAACATTTTTTTTTAAAAGAAAGGTACCGAAAGGACGTTAGAGAAATCTAACGTAACCAAGTCCCCGTACCCTTAGTCTCTGGTTCGTAGGAGTAAAGTAAATCTCCCGTTACTTTACTAGGGTTTCTAATCGACCCACCAAAAATAGATTAGTGGCGACTCCTAGTTAAAATTCAATGGCATGTAAAAAATTCAAACCTAAGTCGTGAATTGGTATGGGCTTGGGAGAGCCCGAGTTAAGTCTAGGCTTAACAATTCTTTAGCCAAACCCTAGGTGGTTCATACCCCGAAAAATTGGTCGCGACAATGGTGTTTTGGCAAATAATAAAATCACCACTTTAATTTATCTTTTGAAATATATGTTGCCTTAAAAAAGCGGAAAGTATCTTGAGATTGCGGTTAAAAAAAAAAAAGAATCATAATTTATTTGGCATAGAAATAAGGCCAATCAAGATAATTGATGAATCTTGAAAGATATGCTAGTCGAAACAAAAACAAAATTATGATCAAAGGATAATGAGATGAACTCTCTATCGAGTTTAATAGTTTTTACCAAAGAAAATATTTTTCTTAATGAATAAGTCTATTCCATTGATTCACTAGGTCAGAAACCTTAAAATTCGTTTACGATATTGGTTTGTTAAGTGATGAGGTGCTCCATAACTCAACTAACCTTAGTAGGTCTAGGCATCATTTTCCTAATGAAAATGCTTCTTTTCTTTTCTTTTTTGGCTTTACGAGTTAGACATTTTCCTTGCATTCAACTGGACGCTAATTTCGGCTAAGTAAGCACACCAGCAAAATCTAGCTATACAAGAGATGGATTAAGACATGGGGAAATAAAACGAGCTCATCTTTCGCTCAGCTGTAAGAAATAAGGGGTGGCAAAACAAATCCAGCCCGGCCCAACCCGAGCGGGTTCTGATTATGTGGCTTCGCTATGGGCGCCTGATTATGTGTTGAAGGAGCAAGAACAAGCAACATGTTATGACTTGTTGAGCACCCTCTTTGTTAGATCCTTCCTTGATCATAATTATAAGTGGCTGATACAATACTTCGTTGCCTCCACTAAGGGGGTGTGGGTCTCTTTCCCTATCGCTACCATGCCAAAGTAGAAAGAGTTCAGGTGTTCAACGCGAATCACTTATGTCGCCCACGACACAAGCCTCCAATTGAAATTCACTCGATTCACACCATGCTTTTGCGGCAAGTTCGGGAATGGAAGGTGAATTAGACGCCAGCTCCCTCGCAGGTTCATATAGAAAGGTACTAATGTTGGCTGTTTGTTTGTAAAACAAGCAAAAGACGTTTTTATTTATCCTATATGGGAAAGTGGAAAGGAGATGAGCCACTTTACAAATACAAGTTTTTATAGTGTGTTTAAAAAAAAAGGTTGGGGAGTGAGCTAGATCCCACAAAACCCGTGTGCAAGCACATAGTTTTTAGGCACACTATGCTAACTTATGTGCTCGGGGTTTAATCAATGCTAACCCCTTTATTTTTTATTATTTTATTTCGTATGGTTATCTTATTAATATTGATTAGCTGAAAAGGTTGTTTCTGTTCATTAAGTATTTTGGCAAATTATCATATTCGAAATTTTATTTTATAGAAATAAAATTTCATTTTATTATTATTTTTATTATTCCAAATTTTATATGCATTTTCAAGATAATTTTTGAAATTATACTTATTCAATTTGCAACATTTATTGAAGGGTTGTATTTGTTCATTTTGCAATCACTCCTGAATAATTGCGCGATTTTGGCTAGATTATTAGCGACACTTAGCACTTTGCACGCTTGCTTGAACACATTTTAATTGGCACTAACCCATTTTTTAATTTCTCACGGATTGTTAATCTCTATTAGTTGAAAGGTTGTTTTTGTTCATTGAGTATTTTTAGAAATTATGAAATATGGAATTTTATTTATAAAATAATTATTTATTTATTTTGAAGTTTGTAAGCCTTTTCAAGATATGCTTGTTCAGTTTGCTACCCTTCTCAAAAGGTTGCATTTGTTCACTTCGTAATCTTAGGTTGGGGTGGGAACGAATTAGTTTCGAAGTGGGTTTCGACTCTCACGCCCGTAATGAGGCGGGATAAAAGTCTGAGAGTGAGAGTTAGAATAGGAGTAGAGTAGGACTAACAAAAAAAAAAAAAATCTTAGCACTTTGCGTACTTGCGCGCCCACAATTTAATTAGCCCCAACCTCTTTTTTTTTTAAATTTTATTTCGTACAGTTAATTTATTAACTTTTATTAGTTGAGAGGTTGTTTTTGTTCATTAAATATTTTTGGAGATTATGATATTCGAAATTTTATTTTATAAAATAAATTAGTTAATTATTTCATATCTTTTATTATTCCTAATTTTATATACATTTTCAAGATAACATTTGAAATTATACATATTCAGTTTGCAATCTTTTTCAAAGGGTTATATTTGTTCATTTTGTATTTGCCAAATAATGGTGCGATTATTAAATGCACTAAGCACTTTACACACTTGCACACCTACACTTTAATTGGCCCTTACCCCTTTATTTTTTATTTTATTTCGTATGTTTATCTTATTAACCTTAATTAGTTGAAATGTTGTTTTTGCTCATTAATTATTTTTGGAAATTATGAAATTCAAAATTTTATTTTATAAAAAAATATTTATTTATTTATTTTTATTAGGGTTAATACATTGAAAAACCCCAAACTGGTACACTTGTGACAAATTTACCTTAAACTATTTTTTTAACCATAAAAAATCCCAAACTGGTACACCTATGACAAATTTATCCTAATCGACCATAAAAATTCTAAAATGGTATATTTATGATGAATTTACCCCAAACAAATTTATTCAACCGCAAAAAACCCAAAACTGATAAATTTGTGATAAATATACCTTCGCTAAATTGGATTAATACCATAAAAAAGTCATGAAAGTTGTAAACTCTAACAAATAGATCATAAAATCCCAAATTGTTATACTAGTCAATTGTCACGTGTCATTTAACTTAATAATTTGACAATAAAATTTAACGAAAACTAGCAAAGGGTAAATTTGTCACAAGTGTATTAGTTTGGGGTAAATTTGTCAAAGGTATACCGGTTTGAGGTTGGTGGTCAAAAAAATAGTTTGGGGTAAATTTGTCACAAGTGTACCAGTTTGGGGTTTTTCAAGGTATTAACCCTTTTTATTATTTCGAATTTTCTATTACATAATAAATTTTGAGATTATACTTGTTCACTTTGCAAAATGTCTTGAAGGATTGCATTTGTTCATTTTGCAATGTTTCCTAAATAATTGCATGATTTTGACGCGATTATTAGACGCATTTAGTACTTTATACACTTACACACATGCTGTGTAATTAGCACCAACCGTTTTATTTTATATTGTTTTCCTATAGTTATCTTTCTAATCTTTATTAGTTAAAAGGTTGTTTTTGAAATTTTAATTAAATAAAATTCTGAATTTCATAATTTCCAAAAATATTTAATTAACGCCCTATCAAGATAACCATTGAATTTATAGATGTTTAGTTTGCACCCGTACCCGAAAGGTTGCATTTGTTCATTTTACAATCCTTCTTGTATTTTGCATTTGTTCATTTTGCAGGATTCTTCTCATCAGCATACCTCCAGGATTTCCATCGATTTAGGTCTTAAGCAAAGCTGTAGCCTTTCTATGTTCAGAGAATCTGGAGATGCTTTGTTGTTGCTAGTGCTGGTTCTCTTTGAGGAGCATTGGAGTCCCTGGGGGAATTTCCGGTTGCGGCCAACTAGCTATATTCTGCCATTCTGGAGATCAAGGGGGAGCCATAATTCCATGGGTCCTGAAAAGTGGTCCACCCCAAGGGTCCTGGGAAGATGGCTGTTATTGAGGAGGCTGTAGAGGTTGAGGCGGCCGTACATGCTAAGGAGGGTTTACTTGCATAGAACTCTGATGAGGCTTGTTGCATCTATAGTTGGTTCATATGCCCGCCTATAATAATCCCATGGTACTTCGTTTGGGAATGCATTATGCCAGGTTTCTTTAGGAACAATTGGTTGTACTGGCTGAGGAGGGTTATTTGCATAGAACTTTGATAAGGCTTGTTGCATCTCGAGTTGGTTCATATGCTTGCCTAAAATAATCCCATGGTACTTCGTTTGGGAATGCATTAGGCTAGATTATTTTAGGAACAACATGGTTCCTTTTGCATAATTTCCTCTGTATTACTCTGTATTCCGAGTTGATATCTGCAATGCTGCATTCATATGACCTATACACCATCGCAGAGGAGGATGAGTGTTGAAGCACTCAAGCTTCAGAGTGCGAGGAGCAATGAGTCTTCCAGATAGTGAAAAACATCTCCATGACCTGCTTAGCATGGCATGTAGATTCAGGAGGACTTATGTAGCCTACCTACATGCATTGCTATATCATTCTTTTGAAGTAATAATTGTAAGTGTGGAGTAGACATGCTGTCAATTTTTTGTTCTTCGAAATTTGTACCAAATTTGGTAAGAAATTGCTGGATTGTGGTTTGGAATGCGGTTGGCTCAACTTGTTAACTATGAAATATGGAGGAAGAATAGGCTATCTATAGCCATAAAGGAGGACATGAGCAAGTTGTTGTGAGTTGGCCACAGTTACCAGCTTTCTTAGCCTCATCCTCATTGCTCCCACTTTGGTCTCTCACCACTTTGGTTATGCTGGAGCCTTGAGATCTGAAGTAATTTACACTTTTGCAGGATATTTATGAGAAACTTGCGCATGCCAACATAATTTGAGCACATTTACTAGTGACCCATGCACTTAGTAGAGGATGAAGCCTCACTTACATGGAGGCACACAAAACTGTCAAAAAGTTGGATGATATAGAACTATAGTTTGTGTCAGTTAAATGCAATTTGCCTGTGGTCTAGAAAATAGGTTTATTTTTCACATTCGTCTTTTTTTTTTTTTTAGCACTTGTAATTTGTTAGGGATTCTTCTTGATGCCTATAGGTTGAAATAGGGAGTCTCCATTAGGGTCTTTCTAGGTTGTGGCCAATGGTAACCCATTTATATGCTTTAGCATTGGCTTTGAGCAATTCAGCTTTCAGTGAATGCCATGCAGAAGAATAATTGATCCACTTGGCATTTGCTGGTAATACTGGTGTTGCTATGATCTCTGTGAAATGTATTTGGTAATTGAATTTGGACTTGCCTTCGTGTAAGGCTGGTTTTATATAGTTGCTCCTCCTTTTAATTGTAGAATAACTTCAACTTTGAACTAGGGGACTGGATGAGTGTCCAACCGAAAGAGCTACCCTCTGGGTTGAAATTGGTAAGAGGCAGAGTTTTGCTTTACCTCTCTGCATTTTAGTTGGGGTATTGACCCTTTAGCTCTTCTCTGTCCCTCCCTCTCTCTCCAAACATATCCATACATTGTCGAATGCTTTATCATTCTATTACGTTTCTTCTTGATTAGATCATGGGGCTAAATCCTTCTTTCGAAGCTAAAGCATCTTCGGAGAACAAGTTTATTGATAAAGCTCTTGAATTCAAACCAAAGCTCCTTATTCTAATTGTTCCATCGAAAACTAAAAGGTAACTACCTCACTTTGAGCCCTCTCTTTTGCCTTTGCAAATACTTAAATCTAGCAGTGCATTGTAGATTAGAAGAGAAAAAGTTTCGCTATGATCCAGTGTGGGAAGACGATCGGTTCTTGTCTGGAAAGGTGAAATGGGATATTCTGTTCATCCTTCTAATCATATGTTTGCATCTAATGGATTAATTATAACCTCTCCATTTTCAGTCATTTTATTTGCCAGGGTCTGTTGATGTGAAGGATAAACAAATTGAATAGCAGAACAATAAGCCATTGTTGCTGTATCTATGGAGCCGTCAAGATTGGACTGCACAGCTCGAGGCCATAGCCCAAGAGCAGGGTCACTGGTTGACGAAGCTTAAGAGGCCATGGTCAAATGACGACTGCAGTGGATCGCTGGATTTTCATCATCCGAAAGATGACCAGAGCCTTTGCATTGGTACTTCGTCACTAATAAGTGATACCTCCATACCAATGGGAAGGCATGGAGAATCGACTGGCAGAGTCGATATGGCTGAAGGTCAAATTGGGCGTTTTTCTCGAAATGGCAGCGGGAGAGAAAGCAGGGATAGCCATTCTATTGGGACTTCTGCGGAGAAGGCCAATGGTATAGGAACAAGTGGAAGAGAAATTTATGAGAAGTCACCTGCAAAGGAAACCCCTCATCATCCCTCGCTTATGTTGATAGATGGGAAGTTGTTATTCAATGATCGGTCCACTAAGAAAAATACCGATGGTAGCAGAACATGTGGAAGAGAAATTGATGAGAAGGTTCTACCTCATTGTCCCTCACCCAATTTGACGAATGGGAAGTCTTCTAGGGAAAAGGCAAGTGGTAAGGGAAGACGAGGAAGAGAAATTGATGAGAAGTGACCTACAAAGGTAAGCTCTCGTCATCCCTCACCCAAGTCGTCAGTCAATGATCGATCCTCAAGATCACGTAAACTTCCTTTTGAGAATGATGTCAGGGGCATGAATTATCAAAAGGCTGACCCAAGCATGCCTATGTCACGAGCTGATAAATTTTATAGTGGGTGAGAATCCACTCGCTTTGATGATGCCAGCAGAATGTATGGACTGCGCAACAGTAAGTATTATTCAACTCAGAGATGGTTAAGTGGTGGTGGTCCTCCTACCAATTTTGGGCATCAGAACTTGGAGTATACGGCTCATACGTGGGACACTGATAATTACAGGCCCAGTGCCTTTGAACTTGAAGAGAGATACTGGAGGGACCTGCAGATGCGTTCGCTGGTCCATCTTTATGGTTAGCAAGATCCAAATGTATTTCAAAGAAATTACATGGCAGGTAACGATCCCGGTTACAGCCAGTGGGGGCCCGTGACATCTACCTATGGACTCCTAGGTTTCGAATCGTCCCAGCGAGTGAACATGTCTATGATGCAATGGTATGCTCCTCATTTGGATGAAATGAATCCAATGAGATTGAATAATGCGAGGCCTAAAGCACCTGCAATTCGTGGAAGTGTGTTTCTTGATCTTAATAGGAGACTGCAATCTGGATACCGAGGCGACTCTTTTGGCTTTGCTACTGGTCCTCGTCGACCGTACTCTTAGAATTCTAATGGCTGGCTTAATGCATAGGGTGCTTAGGTGTTTCCTTTTAGTTCTCCCTCTTTCTAGATGTTTTGACAATGTTTCATACGGTTTAGTGCATATTGCATTGTTCATATTCTCAACGTCAACAGCGATATAGATAAACTTGGTCTCTATAGAATTGTCTATACTCATGAGAGGAGGCAAGCTTTTTTTTGTCTCAATCCAAATCGCAGGGGTGTCAGGTCGAATCATTCGGTCCTTGCGCTTCTACCTAATCTCCACATCAAGGATCAAAGCGTTTAGCTACACTCATTTAATTTCTAATTGCATGGTCACAACTGGCGCCTCCTATGGTGGTTGACTGAGTGGAGGGGATGCTTGAGAAGGCCGACACTGAGATGCTTCCCTGTCCTACGAACAAATAAAATATAAAAAATGCGTTAATCCATGTTTTATATGGAATCTAACAAGGCCCGCTGAAGTTTTTTATTTTTTTTGGTCAAAAGGCCCATTGAATTCAATAGTCGAAAATCAGGCTACGATAGCACAATTGTCGCACGAGTACGCAAAACTCTCCCAAGAGTCCCCGAAATCCGCTCTCGCTTTGGTCCGGCTCGCGATCAAGGTTTTGATTCCGCTCTGGGTTTCTCCACGCCTACGAGTACAAGCCTCGGTTGCACGAGTACCCGATCCTAATATTCCCCTTTTGTGGGATTTTACCATGTGTCCGATGACTACTACCGTAGTCGTCGACCACAGTGAGTGTCACGTCAACGACAATTCCCCCTCCCCCACCAACTTGCTGAGTTAACGTCCACTGTTCTTAGGCATGATTGAAAGCACACTCTCGTATGTCCATCTCCTCTATGTCCGTGGTGCTTGAGGAGCCGGTGTTTTTGAGCTTGCCACCGCCAACGGCAACCAGCCTTCAGGTCTGGTGGTCACGCCTCCAGATCTGGAGGCCCCCTCTACAATCATCGGTTGGCCACAATTATTGGAGAGGGTTTGCATTTCTATTTGGGTTTGTGTGGATGGTTAATCTAATGTGGGGAGGGTTAAGAGAAATCGAATATGTTAGTATGATCTCGTGAACAAGAAAGCAAATGTATCTAATGTATGAGATGGTAGATCTACACCTTGATCATAAAAAGTGGTTCTAGTTTTCATACTTTAACTTCAATGTTAGTTATTCCAAGTCCAATAGAGGATCCAATAATTAGCAACTCGCTTGCACTTCGACTATGTATGCTCGATTGTGCACAATTATATTTGTGTTTAAGATTATTCTATGGTAATGACTTATTTCAATTATATAACTTTATTCTCCCATGCAAATCATGATATGATTGAAGATTTTAATGTCTTTCATGGCAGCCAAGTAGAATCACAAATTTTGTGGCACGGCATTGACCCATCCGCTGAAAAATTCCAGGTGCATCCGTAACACAACATCTCATCTCCTTAAGCCAATTTCCCAGGGCCAAGTCATGCGAATCCTCATATTTTCTTTCGATGATAGGAGTGTGTCTGAAAACTTGGTGTCCGTCCTACCATTCGAACTCTCCAAAGAGCCCAAGCCCAAACAGACACGCCTCCCTACTCTTTTCTGGGTCATTTTCTTGACCTGGCCCGTGCAAGCTTTTCATTCCCCAGAGGGATCCCAATCTATTGTCCGAGTTTGGATTCTACATCTGCATCTACCGGTGATCCTCCTATCGCCAATCAAAGCTTCAGAAATTTGGGTAAGAATCCCACGTCCCCCACTCATTTCTCGATTTGTTTCTTCAGCTGAATCTCTGGCTCTCAGCGAAATGAAAGGCATTGAGCTCAAATCTGATTTGTTTCTGGTGCGTCGTGATTGCAATCGAGTGAAAACCCATGGGATTCGTCATCGCAAGCCTGATTTTTACTATGATTGGGACACTTGCATCGCTCTATACAGGGTTTTCTGCCACAGGGGGCCATCCACGAATTTGTACATATCCTCTTCCTCCACATGTAGCATGTGTTCTCATCGAGTCCAGTAGGGTCTAATTGGTTGCATTTGATATTCGGTGCGTGCATCACCTAGCTAATTTCATTATGTCGCTTCATGTATCGCCGCAACAAGTCCATTATCATTATCTAACAACAATTCTTAGCTGTCCTTGACGAACTTTGAAATTGTTCAATTCGAGCTATCAATATGGGTTAGAAACCCATATTATGACTCATTCTTAGGAGGCTAGGTTACAAACGAGTTGCTTAAAATTTTATAAATGGGTGGAAATGAGTTTAAAATATTTGTGCCTAACTTTATGTGGTCCATATGGATTTGCACATGACTCATATTTGACCCATTTAGTTTATCGGCCCAACCCATGTAGCTGCTTTCATTTTGCTCGCTCGACTCGGTTAGGGTTTTAAAAAAAAAAAAATACTGCTCCATGACAGCACATAGCCGACACTCACGCTTGGGGATCCACAACTCTTGTAACTCGATTTGTAAATTATCTAATCTCCTATGACACGAAGTACTTTTATAGCTCATAGTCTCTCTTTCTTCTTATGACATGATGTGCTACTGTAGCCCAAGATCTTTCTTCTTCCTATGACATGGAGTCCTTTTGTAGTCCAGAGTCTCTCTTTTCTTATGACATGACGTGCTTCTATTGCCCGGGGTCTTCCTTCTTCCTATGACACGGCATGCTTTTGTAACCTGGAGTCTCTCTTTCTTTTTATGACATGGCATGCTTTTGTAGCCTGAGGTCTCTCTTTCTTCCTATAACACAGCGTGCTTCTATAGCCCGTGGTCTCCCTTCTTCTTATGACACGACGTGCTTTTGTATCCTAGAGTCTCTCTTTCTCCCTATGATACGGCGTGCTTTTGTAGCCCGGAGTCTTTCTTTCTTCTTATGACATGGAGTACTTTTGTAGCTCAAGCTTTTCCTTTTTCTTATAACACGATGTGCTTCTGTAACCCGGGGCTTTTTCTTTCCTCTTATGACACAGCATGTTTCTGTAACCCAGAGTCTTTCATTCTCCTTATGACACGACGTGCTACTATAGCCCGGGGTCTATTTTTCTTCCTATGACACAGTGTGCTTCTGTAGCTCGAAGTCTTTATTCCTCTTATTGACACAACGCGCTTCCATAGCTTGACCTGTCGCATGCTTATGCACCCAGGGTCTCTCTATCGCCGAAATAATTTAGGTGTCTTCTGTTTTTAAATGGAACCTCTTTGAGCTCCCATTCAAAGAGGGGCAACTATTGATACATAAATATCACTATTCTACTTAAGACTTAATAACATTAAAAATTAGGAATTAGTCGCTAAAAAAATTATTAAAAAAAAAAGAGAGAGGCTAGGTCTGGCTAGATCCCCTTAGTTGAACTTGACCTTCTCCCCCGCGTGGGCTTGGGCGCGGCTCATCTTTTTCCTTCCCCCACTCACAGCCCATTAGCCCGGCCCATCCTCTTTTCTCCCTCTTGCGGCCTGGCCTGGCCTTATTTCCCCTCCAACCCAGCCCGGCTGTCTTCCTCCTACACCCGACAATCTGCAGAAAAACAGAGCAGGGAGCAGCGACAAGCAAAGCAAGAGGATCGAGGGAGTAGCTCTAGCGTGATCTACGAGTCGGAAAGCAGGCTTGTCGACAGACTGGTAGCCAGGCATGCCTGCCATTGGCCTTGAAAGGCTTGGAGGACCTACAAAAAACGAGAAGAACATAACAGAAGTTGGGAGAAACATAGAGAGAAACCGAGAGAGAGGGAGACATAAACAATGGAGGAAAGGAATGAGAACAGGTCGGAGAAGGAGGAGGAGTCCCCCCCTAAGTCGTCAATCGCTGCTAGAGCCGTTAACCACCTCCAACCTTGCCGGAATCTAGGTAGGCATTCTGTCGAACACCTTGTGCTTGTCTTTGAAGTCGAACTGGCCAGAGCTCATTCTGTCCATTTTGGGCAAGCTCTGGTCTCCATAGGTCCCCCCTTAGGCCCTTGTTTATTGTCGGCCACTTGTTGGTCACCACCACCATCGCCTCAAGCCCCATTTAGGTCGGAAGCATCTCAGACCGCTCGTGCCCACCATCTATTCACCAAAATGCCCGAATGGGCTCTCCCTCCATGAAAATCCTCTGCGTAGAGCCCTAGGACTCCTGGTTGCCAGAGGGATGCCGTCGCGGCCAAGGAAGCCAGGCCATCCCCCCCTCCTGGCCCTAGCGGAGTCGTCGCTGACGTGTGCTATCTGGGCACCCCTGGTTGCGACTACTCAGTCACGACCAAGGGATGCAGGCTAAGTGGGCCGGATCACAAATCGAGCCCACTCGGCTCTTGCTTGCGCTTGGGCTCAACTTTTGGGCCCAAGTTAGGCTAAGGTTAGGCCCAACCAAGGACGATCGAGCCTAACCCAGCCCGAGCTAAGCGAAGGCCCAACCAGTTATGGTGGGGCCTAACCTGTTTGGTTGAGCGATCTTGGCCTACCCTCACGAAGGCCTAACTTGGGTGAGTCTAGCCCAACCCGGTCGAGCCCTAAAAAATGTTATTTTATTTTATTTTTAATTTTTTTAAATTAAAAAAATTTAAAAATTTTCGAAAATTAAAAAAATGTAGGATTTTGTTAGGAATTGCCATGTATTGCCTTTTTTTTTTTTTTAATAGTGTGATTAGGCCTTTATATACTTGTATATTGATTATATTGCATGTTTAGTTTGCATATTTTGTTATGTTTAATTTTATGGCAATTAGGATCTTGGGAGCTATAATTATTATTTTAATGATTGTGCACCCGCATGATCACATTACATGTTAGTGGATAAGTATAAAATCAATCTAAACTGCTTGCTAAAAAATCATTTTGTTAAAATGAATAAGATAAGGTACCGAAAGGACACTAATTGGTCAATTAGTGTAATCAAGTCCCCAACCCTAGATTCTCTAGTTGCGTAGGAAGTAAGGTATACTCCCATGCCTCACTTAATTTCTAGCCGACCCCAATAGATTAGCTGGTTGCGTAGGAAGTGATGTACACTCCCATGCCTCACTTGGTTTCTAGTCAACCCCAATAAGCTAGTGGTGACTCATTTTGTGCAAAATTCCTAAAAGAATATCCCAATGTCACACAATGTATGGGCTTGTGAGGGCCTATGCCTAATTATCGGCCTTAGGCCCGTCCTTTAGGCAATACCACTAAACTTGTTCCCTCCCCCTGAGGGTAGGTCGAGACAGCTAGCATTCGCATTCACAATGAACACCATAAACAATAGTTTTGGAAGGTATTGCTTCAAAAGGAATACGTCAAAGAAAAATTCACTAAAGTTTTTGCATAGGTAAAATTCACCAGAGTTTTCGCATATGTTTTTTTCTTGGTATCAGATTGCGTGTAGTTTGAGTGCATCTTCTTCCTTTGGGTTCTCTCCTTTTATACTCATAGGATTCCTTTCAATGGTCATTAAGATTCCATGTGCAATCCCTTCTTTTAAGTCCTCCATGTTTCCACAATCTTCTCCAATTCCATGATATCAACACCTCCTAAGAGTAATAGTGTGTCCCGCAACAACTTCCTCCTATGACATGAGGTAATCGATAAGATAATTGGTTGTAACGTCCATAAAGAATGACATCATTTCCTTAAAAAAAAAAAAGAGAAGAAAAAAAAAAACCTAGGAAAAAATTCTTGAATGATGGAAAAGGTAGGGGCGGCCTAGAAGGTGGTAATTGGGTTGGAAGTCTAGGTGTTGAAACTAGGATTGAGAGGGGGCTAGGGGTTGGGTGTGGCGGAGGGGGTAGCAGCAATACATGGAGGTACCTGGAGTGCGATATCGAGATTGCCTTTCTCCCTTTCACGTGCAGCTTCATATATCTCTTTCTAACTTTACAACAAGACACCATTTCTTCTCTTCATTCTCTCAAGTAACAAGTCCCAAGTGGCACTTATCATTGACAATTTTAGCACAGGGCTCAACCTTGGCTCACAGATACCATTTTGTTAATCATGCACTTTGCCTCCATGTACCCAAAACAACCTTAAAGCACCGAAAAAAAAAAAAAAAAAAAAAAAAAAAAGGCCCTTGCCTACCATTATTAGAAGAAGGAATGGGACCCTCAAGTTGGACAATTTTTTCTTTGCCATCTTCTAAGAGGGGTGAACGAGGCCATTCTAGTAGTGGATTTAGAGCTACCCATAGGGAATATTCCTGAAATTTTCTAAGAATATCTAAAAGGCAACGGCAAATAACGACTGGCTTGGAGTACGAATCCTTTATATCTTAATTATTGATGGGACAAGTTTTTTTTTTTTTTTTTTTAACCTTGCATTAACATTCGATTATGATAGTCTTGTGGTAGACGATGGATCAGATCCATATCTTGATATTATATGTTGACTAGTCACTTTAAGATGATAAGTATTCCCTCAAAAAAAAATCTATGCTCGACAATACTACACTATCGTCAGGTCCTTGGACAACCTCGGCATCAGGACAAAGTCTTGGACGGCCCCATTGGGATCTTTTTCAAGGATTCTGTTAGGAAATATGAAGAGCATTTTCCTAGGGAATTCCTGAGTAACAATGAGGATCAAGAAAGGCGCAAGCCACGGAAGAACGGTTTGGGCAGCTTCTTTTGAATGGGCCAGGCCCAAATAATCGTCGTGGGAGAGCAACTTGGGCCCTTTTTCTGTTTTTTTTTTGGAATGAAAGCAATTAAATCTTAGGAGAACGGATTTCTTTTCAAAAAAATTTTAGTGTTGTGTTTTTTAATTGATGTTTCACCCTTTAAAATTTCACTTAGAAAGTGCATTTATTGTGTAGAAAATAAATGATTTGAAAAGTATTTTCATAAAAACGATTGTTTATCTCTTATACAAATAAATCAACAAAAAATATTTTCGTTGCCCATGAAAATTAATAGGCATATATTATGGTCGATAATGAAAATTTTTTCATTGAATATTATAATTAAGCATTGGAAGAGATTTTTTTGGAAAAAATATGTTTTGATTCATTTATTTTACACAAAACAAACACACTTATTCTTTTTGCTCAAGCACTTTATTTTGCTTTCTCAAAATACTTAAGTTTTTCATAACACATAAAATAGGTATGCAGATTCTCCTATAATCTGTTTGAAAATATTCAAAAAGTTTGAGCATTATTATAAAAGCATAAAGAATGAGTTACGCTTGGTATTATCAATTCGTGCATAAAATTGGCATATCAAGTTTTGTGGCAGATTGCGGGAGAATGTTGAAGTTAGTGAGCCACATTCAATTCCCTGATTGGAACTTGTTACACCACTCAGTAAACTAATTAGCTAATAATTATGTTTAACCCAAACAATGCTAACTGATGAGCAATGGAGCAGAACATCATTGCTATCGGTCTCCTTAGGCAATAAAATAATTGTTGTAAGTTAATCCCAATCTTATAATTGGCAAGTACTTCAGGATTTGATGTTTCAACTATGAAGCACGGACACGTTGTCCGTGCTTCCGTGTCGTGTCCAACACGTGTTGGAGCATGTCGGACACGTCAACACACTCGGACACGCGGTCAACGCGTGTTGAGTTTTCCGACACGTAGTCAACTTTTTTCGACTCGTCTCGACAAGCGTGTTGGATGGAAGTGAGGGCGAGGGAGGAGAGACGAGGCCACGAGCGACGGTGAGAAACCGCCAAAGAAAGAGTACAGACTGAGGCGCTAGAGAAAGAGTAGAGACCGAGGCAAGGGCGGCCGTAGAGATTGAGGCGAGGGCAGCCATAGTGATGCTGCGGGATCGGCGACGAGGCTACAAATGCAAGTGAGGAAGGGCCGAAGGCGAGGCAGAGGAGGAGGAGAAGGATCAAGAGGAAGAGGAGAGGAAGGGGGTCGTATGGAGGTTGTCCGGCGAGGAGATGGAGATGGATCAAGAGGAAGACTGTGCGGCAAGGGGAAAAAAGTGAGGATAGGAAGGGTTATTTTATTACTTTCTGGGTCGGAGCGTAGACGAGCGAGCGAGCCCGAAACAGGGAAGCCCGTGATAAAGCGATCGACTAGAAGTAGAAGACTGCTGGCCGAGAGAAGGCGGCCTCTCTTGGCAAAGATGGCCCAATTTCAATTCTTTCTTTTTGATTTCGGGTTTCTTTATTTTTTCAGGGGTTCAGAACGCTAAAAGGTGGGGGAGAAGCAAGCCGAACCTCTGATCGACCGAGACACATAATAAGGGGAAAAAAGTGTTTCGGTAGCTAGGGTTTTGGAACCTCAATGGGGTGAAGTGAGTCAGTGATAGCCTGTCACGTGGGTGGGGGAGGGGAAAAAAGTGAAATAAATTTGGGGTGGGGGAAAATAGTCTGACGTGGGAAGGTAGGGAAAAAAATTTGAAATAAATTTAGGAGGGGGGGGGAATAGTCTCTCGTGGGGGAGGGAGGGAAAAAATTGAAATAAATTTGGGAGTGGGGGGAACTTTGTTTTAATCGGAAAAAATAAATAAATAATTTTTAAAAATAAAAATACTGAATTTTAAATGATAATAAATTTTGATCATTGTAAAAAATCATAGATTTATCTAAATAAGTTGATTCTAATTTCCAAACATGGATACATATTATATGAATATGTTTTTCGAATTTCCAACTAATTAATTTATTAATATTATTAGTGTAAATTCATTGTAGACTCTTTTTTTAATTAATTAATTATTTATGAATTTAAATCAAATTAATTAAAAATAAAAATATTTATTTAATATTTAACGCGTCGGAACGTGTCGAAATTTTCTACTTTTTGAGAAATGACGTGTTGCGTGTCATGTGGTGTTATATCGCGTGTCACGTGTCGCGTGTCGGTGCTACATAGTGTTTCAATCAATAACTAGCCCCATGAAAGAAACTCCAAACAAAATAAGGAAATTATTTTGCGCAAGTGCCGGTTTAGGATCTCACTTTCCCACGATCAATCGAGAAAAACCGATGTTACTATAAATGATCGCCACTCAAAATGTTTAATCATTAAATCAGTCTTTGGATTTGCAAGATCACTATACGTATACGTACGTAAGAATTTACGAGACGAATTACGCGAGAGAATTGAGAGAGAGAGAGAGAGAGAGAGAGAGAGGATGATATACCTTTTTTCCCACCCAATGAGAATCCTGCGCGACCTCTTTTATTTTTTATTTTTTTTTTCGTGAGAGTGGATTGTGATGACGAGGCATCGTGGAAGTAGTCCACCACTAATCGCTTTAATCCACGTGGAGAACGCTCATTGGGCAGGGTCGTTGGCGAAAAGTTCCTGCATGCAATGCAAGACCTGGTCCTGCTCCTCCTCCTCCTCCGATCGCGTCGCCTCCGTCTGAGCTTCCCTGCATTTTTGTCGATACCTGACGGCGACCCTCCTCCCAATCTCTCTCTCTCTTCCTCTCCCTCTCTCTCTCTCTGTGAAAATGGTGGTGCAAGACGACGGCGGCGGCGAACCACCCTCGAGGGGCGCTCGGGGCGCGGAATCGCTTCGCATTCCACTGGTACCGAACCACGTCGCGAGCTCCGTTTCATCAGCGCGATCGCCGTTGAGACTTGTCTCGCGTGCGCTGCCTGAGATCTCCTTCTCCATCGTTTTGCTTAACGGTGTACCGAGACGAAATGGGTCACCCGTCGTTGTCGTCGTTCGGACCTGTTCCATTCGCGTTGCTTGGTTTTGGAGACAGATTTCGCCTGCATTGTTGATGCCCGATTTCCTTCGAAATGCATACGGCGAATCGCATATCTCGCCTGTGTATTTTTTTTTTTTTTTTTGGCGCCTGAATGGCATTCTCTTCGGGATCTTCTTTTTATAAAAAGGAGCTCCTTTTGTTGTTTCACCGGAACAGAGGACTGCCTTCTTTGTCAGGGTTCGAAACTTAGGGGTCCCATCAAGAAACAGAGCATAGAATGGGGTGGAATGAAAAGGGTCATTGATTGATGAGGTTTGCTTTCACAGGGTCCGACGGAGAAGCAGCCAAGAAGAACTCGCGAGGAGGAGGCTACTGGAGAGAACGCGGGGTTGACGGAGCTGCCCACCAAGATAATCTCTAATATACTGTCGAGGCTGCCGGTGAAGACGCTCCTGCGGATCAGGTCCGTTTCGAAGGGCTGGCGCTCCATCATCGACCACCGGTCGTTCGCTGATTTAGTCTTGGCTCAGTCACTCCGTTGCTCCGACGTCACCTCGCTCATAGCCATCGTCGGCAACATCGAGCCGACTCACTTCGGCTGCAGGTTCTTCAGCTTGGACCATCAGACTGGATTCGCGGTTCCCTTGGGCCAACTGGACCAGACCATCAACTCGACCGGGCTGGACTGGCAAAGCGTCAACGGGTTGATTTGCTACGACATCGGGGACCTTACGTACCTGTGCAACATCAGCACCAGAGAGGTCAGGGCCCTTCCGCCCGCGCGTCACAAGTTCCCCGTCCATTTGCACCGCGGCATGCACAGCTTCAGCGCCTTGGGCTTCGATCCCGTCACGAGACGGTACAAAGTCATGAAGACGTGGGTTTCGAACAACCTCAACCATGCGGGCGAAGTTATCACGGCGAACAAGATTCTGACGTTGGGAACCGATTCGTGGAGGAAAATCGACAGCGGCCCTATCGATTTTCCCTGCGGAGCCAGCGTTTGCATTAATGGAAGCATTCATTTCCTCACGCTTGACTTGATGAGCAACAAAATAATAGTGGCGTTCGATGTCGAGACCGAGAAGTTTAGGACTTTAGCATTGCCCGATGGTGCCCTGAATCAGGTGCATAAGATGAAGTTAATAGCATTTGGAGGCTGTCTGACGGTGTTGGACTATGAGCATCTTGAGGATGAAAAAACCATGTCAATGTATGTACTAGAGGATTACAGAAATCGAGTTTGGATGGAACGTCCAATCGTGCTGCCCCGTAGTTGGAAAGAGGATCTAAGTCGTTCTGAGCGGTTTCACGTCGGTAGTGTCCGTGCCGGAGAAATCTTGCTTGCTCCAAAGGTTACGGTTGGTGAAGTGTACTTCCTGTCTTATGATGTAGAGAAGGGGACTCTGAAGAAGGTTCAAGTCCATGGTCTACCGCCGTCTCTATTGAGGAGTCCTGTGATCATGGCCTGCGCACCCATCGGATATGTGCATAGCATTTTGGCTTTGAGTGAGGTTTAGGCCTTCTCTATAGAGCAGTAGTGCAGGCAAATAGCATCGGTGCACATATTTGATCATCTGATGTGCTTTCAAGTTATGGTCTTCTGAACAATTCCTTCATATAAGTTGCATGTTTACTTTGACACTTGGAGCTGGTTTACAATTGGTTCTTTTCATAGCATTACTTTCCATGTTTATAGGCACTGCCAATTGTTCATATCATGCTCGATTGGCTTCGCATGTTAGGATTTCTACGATTTTCATTCCTAAGTAGGCTCCTCAAATATTTTGACTCATTTCTGTTACGGTCAACTAGAGTGATCGATGGAGATTTCCAGGGGTAGGCGCTGAAACAGCTCTTCCAAAGGAAAGAAAGTGAAATTGTTTTGTTCGAATGGGTCAGAAGAAGCCTTATCTCTTCTAATTTGAACGCATCTATTTGTCAAATCTCTCTCTTGGCGAATTTACAAGTTCTTTCCTATTTAGTCTCGAACTGAAAAGAGATCATCAATCTGCACAATGCGACCTGATTATTAAGCATTGAACTTCCTTATGCTTCTGTTATTCCTTGCTCTCAGGGAAGATGACTGCAATTTTCCGCTTATTGTTGTTGTCGCCATTACTCGTTCAGCTATTACATTCATGAAGGGTGTTTGCACCTGCTGGTGTGCATGGTAATGCTTGTTGGCCGGGGAACAGTTTCTTTTTAGAAATAGTTCTTTTCTATTTCTACTCTATGAAACAATTTCTGAGTAAAATAAGATGTTTGGTAACTACACAAGATTTATATTTTTGAAATAGAAAAAGAATAGAAATGCGTTTGGTATGATTTTGTATTTTTTGTATTTATTTTCATTTTATTCTTGCTCAAGGATTGTCGACCGCCGCTGCACGATCGCTGCCAACCAAGTCGCCAACGGCAGCGGGTGGTCGGCAGATGATGGTTGGCAGCTAGCGGTTGTGCGGCAGCGGCTAGCGACAGGCGGTAGCGGCCAACGGTGGCTTCCATGATTTCCATTCTTGTTTTGTTTTGGGAAACAAAAGAACAGAAATCGAGAGGAACAAAAATGTTACCATGCAGGCACTTAGTGATTAAAGTAAAGAGCCTCCATCATATATTACAAAGTGAGTCAGCTGAGAGTTATCACCGATTGGCACTAGGCTGATATAGATATTTGTCTACATCATCATCGATGTCTATTCCATTCCTAGACAAGAATTTTTTTTTCCTTTGAACTCTTCTTCTTGAGGAGTGTTTTTCTACAGTCATCACATCAGGGTGATTGTCCGAAAGCCAAAGTTCTCCCCTAGCTAATCTTGTGTAACTTGTAATAGTCGCTCACATCCTAAGTTGTTTTGATATCACGTTGAGAAGAACAACTGGAAGAGTAACAACTCGTAGTGGCAAAAATTTTGTCCATGGGTCGGTTGCGTGCTGGTATTGTAGATTGGTGTTAGTGGGTAAAAAGACCACCAACATTAGCAGATGCAACTGATTGATAGATGATCAGCAGAGATCAAATTAATGACTTCTGCTGCGATTGTGTGGCCGCTTTGTGCGATCCTCAAGTTGACGTCACTAGCTAGCATGTGCAGTGCTCGCATAACTATTTCATTGCATGTTCTATACCCCCATCTGCAGAATTTAAACTCCTTGTGGAGCCTAAAACATTTTTAGCAGCTGAATACCAGAATCAATGTGGTCGTTTCCGATTTTGTGATAATCATGGAGTTCCCCTTCCACCTCCGTACCAGATGACTCTCACCATGTGTTCTAAAGCACTACTTTTCCAAGCTCCAAGCCTCGCCAAACATACTTTTTTTACTATGTCGGGACAAGTTACCATAGCACTAATCGTCAAAATCCTTGTACATGCTCGCCCTGACAATGTACCGTCATAAAATGGGAATTCTATGTTGTATGATTATACAAGGTTCCCCGTGTTCCAATCCAAAATTGCGGCATGTTACTTTTTCAATTTTGAATGACGTCGTACTAGAATGTACAACGTTTGGTCGTACTTGAAGTCAATTGCCGTATTTTTTTGTTGTAATTTTAGCCGACGTTTTGCCAAGGCGCATGACATTCAATTGTATCCAAGGGCCAACATCATCGTGCATTGTTTTTTAATTATGATGAGATATCTTACCAAAAACATAAACATTCTATTGTGCTTAGAGGCTAATCGTCATATGCCTCTTTTATATAAGTATATACCGAGTGCTCACATTGCATTCGCAAGTAAAAGAATAATTGCATAAACATTAAATAAGATAGCACCTAATGATTGACAAGCAGCTAGCTGTATGTATGTATGTATTAGGCATATGGTGTTTAGTCATTACTTAAAGCCAAATCGTCGTACATTAATTTTTAATATGATACAATATTTTGTAAATATGTACCACTTTGTATTGTACCCCCCGTATATTAGAAATTTCTTTAGTGGGAAGGTACGGCGGTTCATCACGTTCCAAGCCAAATTACATTTGTCCTGAAGGATCCTGCAAATGGCTTGCCCTGTTTGTTCGGCATTTCTCTGATGATAACTGCATATTTCCACATCCATCTCTGCATCATCTTCAAAGGGTTGATCTTTTGCTCATGAAAATTTCCTTGCGTTAAGGCGTTTTGGAAGATTCCCATTTCTTTATTCGAGAAACTCATCCGATTCCAGCTTATGCTAAGTTGGCAACACTGTCTTCTCAATTTTCGATGGTTTAATATAATTGAGAATAATAATGTAGAAGAAAGGAACAAAATATTTATATACATATTTAAAAAATATACCATCGCTTTGTTAGATAACTATTCTAATATAATATCTCCATCAAGATATGCACCATCAATCAATGGAGATATCCGTATAATCTTAAAAGATATAGATAATCAATGGAATTTTCAAAATATCTTTATCCTAAGAAATCCCTACTTACCTCTATCATCCTCTCTCAACTTTGAGCTTGAGTATGAATTTGCCTTCCATTAAGTGTAGTACCCTGTGAGTGAGTGTTCTTCCCTCTGTTTAAAAGAACAACCCATAAGAAAATTAAAAATTACAAGATAGATTATTTTATACCGCATCTCTCCCACGCATTAATGGAAGGCACTAATCATACTAACTAGATACGTCTTCAGACTTGATTGCACAAATTAAAAATTTCAAGCTGCGACTTCTCAATAAATCTCAAGACGATTTACCCCTTAGTCAACCGACTCCGTGCTTAATAGCAAATAATACACCATGCTCCTGAGGAACGTGTCATGTACTCGTTGCACGAGATATTTTCTAGTCACGAGCAACCGACCGGGGGCACTGACGTGGCATTCACATGCCACGTCATCAATGCCCATTATAAGGGGGCAAGGAGACAAGAGCAACCCAACTTAGAAACCACCCGACAGGACCCGAACCCGACCCGTTTCGCACCTCCTCCTCAAGGCTCACACCAAAAAAAAAAAAAAAAAAAAAAAAAAAAAAAAAAAACAAAGAGCTCATCTCTTTCCTCTTTCCTCTCCCTCCCTTCTTCGCTCCGAATTTAAGCTGTAAAAAAACCCTAAATTACTGTCACCTCTCCCCTCTTCAATCGAAGCTCCTGCTCTCGCGATGGTGCTCTCGAATTGATGGGCGGAACGCGCGGCCCGCCCTCTCTCGACTGCGCGCGTGTCGCCTCGGAGGCAAATTTTTGTCAACTGATTCTTTTGCCTCGTGGGCTACTCTCCATGCTTGTGGCTATGTCAGATTCTTATTCATCGACATCCAAGCATCACTCTCAGCAGCGATAACAGATCCAGGTAACAAGTTATGAGCCGACTTCACAGTAAAAGAACCCGTCCTCGACCAGATGAGGAGTCGGACAATGTGGACAAGCAAGGGACCGGAATACTACGTACGATGTTTACGATCTCTGCTGGAAGATTTAAGGTTTGAGGAGGAGATGTCCCGAGAGTGATTTGGCAAAAATTGAACCTATCAACAGTTGAGTTATCCCAATGTCAAGTTCAGCTTCTGTGAGAGAAAAACAAATTTGGACAAAGCCGCAGACCTCGCAACCGGAATGGAAGGATGGAGTAGAAAAACCAAGGTCGCAACCCATTTTCCTCGGACTTTTTCACTGATCCTTTAGATTCGACTTTTGAAACGCCCCCTCTTTAACTTATTCACCCTATAAATAATAGTCCGCTCGCGATATTTTACATGTCAATTATTGATCTTCTCGTGCCATCCTATATTTATAGCTGACCCATGTTATGGATGGAGACGCAAGACAACTTTAGTCTTGCAGCCTGGCTTGAATAGCCTCCGAAATTATAAGTTTCGCCATGATTTTCGGTCATCGGTTGGCCGTAATTATTGGAGAGGGTTTGCATTTCTATTAGGGTTTGTGTGGAGGGTTAAGAGAAATCAAATATGTTAGTATGATCTCGTGAATAAGAAAGCAAATGTATCTAATGTATAAGATGGCGAATCTACACCTTAATCATAAAAAGTGATTTTAGTTCGCCTACTTTAACTTCAATATTATTCAATCCAAGTCCAACAGAGGATCCAATAATTAGCAACTCACTTTCACTTCAACTACATATGCCCGATTGTGCACAATTGTATTTGTTATTAAGATTATTATATGGTAATGACTTCTTTCGATTATATAACTTTGTTCTTCCATGTGAGTCATGATAAGATTGAAGATTTTGATGTCTTTTGTGGCAACCAAGTGGAATCACAAATTTTATGGCATAACATTGGCCCATCGGCTGAAAAGTTCAAAGTGCATTCGTAACACAACATCTCATCTCCTTAAAGCCAATTTCCCCGGGCCAAGTCATGCGAATCCTCGTACTTTCTTTCGATGACAGGAGCGTGTCTAAAGAATTAGTGTCCGTTCGGCTAGCCCAAGCCCAAACAGACACGCCTCCCAACTCTTTTCTGGGCCATTTTCTTTATTTGGCCCGTGCAAGCTTTTCATTCCCCAGAGGCATCCCAATCTATTGTCTAAGTTTGGATTCTGCATCTGCATCTGCCGGTGATCCTTCGATCGCCAATCAGAGCTTCAGATTTCCGGGTAAGAATCCCACGGTCCCCCGCTGGTTTCTCGATTATTTTCTTCAGCTGAATCTCTGGCTCCCAGCGAAACAGAAGGCATTGAGCTCAGATCTGATTTGTTTCTGGTGCAGAGGTTCTTCCCCTCATCGTCGCAATTGCAATCGAGTGAAAAACCATGGGATTTGTCGTCGCGAGCCTGATTTTTACAGTGATTGGGATACTTGCATCGCTCTGTACCAGAGTTCTCTGCAACAGGGAGCCATCGAGTCTGGTAAGGTCTAATTGGTTGCATTTGATATTCGGTGCATGCATCACCTAGGTAATTTCATTCCGTCGCCTCACGAATCGCCGCAGCAAGTCCATTATCATTATCTAATACCAATTGTTAGCTGTCCGTGACAGAACTTTCGAATCGTTCAACCCAAGCTGTCAACATGGGTTAGAAACTCATTTTATGACTCAATTTTAGGGGACCGGTTTACAAATGGGTGGAAACAAGTTTAAGATACCTAAGAGTAACTTTATATGGGTCTATATGGTTTGCACATGACCCATATTCAACCCATTTAGTTTACCAGCCCAACCCATATAGCTGCCCTCATTTTGCTCGATCGCCTCACTTAGGGAAAAAAAAAAAAAAAAAAAAAAAAAAAAAAACACAGCTCCACGAAAGCGTGTAGCCAGCACTCGTGCCTCGGGGATCCGCAACTCTTGGGCAAGCTGCATTGGAACGAGCCGAGATGCATCGTCGTGAGCACTACAAGACCTCCACGACATCGGGTTTTGGCTGCTCGTCCTAACGAGGTGGCCGCCCTGTGCTGCAAACCGGCACAGCAAAATGGGGGCAGTCGAGGAAGGAGAGTGAGGCGCGAGGTAGTGGAGGTTGATGCGCATTGGGGAGGTAGATCTGTGGAAGAAGGAGGTGACGGTGGCGAATGAGGCGCGGGATGCAAAGGTGAAGGAGGAGGAGGCAGCGGAGGACGACGGTGTGCCCGATCGGCTTGGGCTAGGTCCTTCTTCTAGTGGTGGCCACCGTTTCTCTATTGCAGTAGAGAGAGAAAGTGGATTTCTTTTTGAGAGAGAGAGAGAGAGAGAGAGGCTTAAGTTCTAAAAGGGGAAGGAGAGTTTTTTTTTAATTTAAAAAAAATGATTTCATTTTTCAATAAATTAGATTTTTATTTTTTTATTTTTTATTTTTACTTTCATATTATTTTATTTGAACAATATGAGATATCCCAATGTTGAAACATACTTGAGTAGCAGTAATATCTAATCCCCATTATTTTTTAGCTCGATTTGTATATTATTTAAACGTTATTTTTGTTTATATATGAATCGATCAATTTCAAAGTCATTGATTGACAAAACCTAGAGTCTAAATAGTAAAAAAAAAAAAAAAAATGAAGGAAAATTACAAAATGAGTTTTAAAATTTGTTGATTTCTTTCATTTTTTTCTCAATAACTCATTTAAAATTAAAAAGAGTTGCTTATATGAGATTGAGCTCATTGAATTTGAGTCACAAAACGGGTATAGAACCCATTATGTAGCCCTAAGTCTTTATAAGTATTTCAATTTATAAGTTTTTTTAAGTTTTTTATTTTACTTACTAATTTTTCATTATTTAATTTTTTTCATTTGACATGAAGTTTTATCTAAGTAACATATACATGGGAAGTGTTTTGGATACGTGAGATTGGACCTCAATCCATCCATTTCAAATACTTCTTTGATATACAAAAATTACATTAATTAGAGAAAATCAAGCGATCTCATATGGGATGTATGATTATATTGATTATATGGTAGTGACTGCGTGCATTGCTCTCAAAACCAAATATAAAGTTTTCAAAATCATGTTAATGTTGCCGTTTAAGTCATCATACTTTTGTCTTGTAATTCTTTATGAATTGCTTTTTGGGGGACGATATTCGAGGAATGATAGTGATTTGGAAGCCATCCAAGTACCGTTTCCAATTAAGGCAAGTGCATAACAGCACCAGTGTCTTCCAAGTCAAAACATGAGTCTACTATAACCATATGTCAATCTTTAGGTAGCAGAGAATGTTCATGCAGTAGGATTGTCAATAGTGGCCAAGACAATTAAAGAGAGACTGGCACGTAATCAATCTTCTCGAAGAAGAGATGTGTTGGTGGGGGTGTAGATGTCAAAATAAGCACAAATAACTTATTTGAGTATTCAGATTTAGCAATAAATAAATAAAATAGAAATGCATACATAGGGTAATGAACTTGAGTCATCACTTTGAGATTCTAACAAAATTGGGCAAATCATTAAATGTTGGTTTATCCTCATAATCGACTAAAACATAAGTTATAATTGATGTGGATTGCCAAAATTGATCTCTTACTCTCCTACATTTAAATAGCCTTGAGAGATGAGAGATGGACCGTAAAATTGAATTCAACGCTCATTAAGGGTTCGTTCATTTTACGGAAAATATCATGTTTCCGGAAAATATTTTTCTAGAAGTTGTTTTCCAGGAAAATGACTCTATTTTAAAATGTTTAGCTGAAACCTAAACTTCTAGTGGAAAATATTTTCCACCATTCATTAGCTAATTTAATTGTTTGGGAAAAATTATCAAAAAATTGAATTTTAATATTTTTAATTAACCAAAAAATTAGTTTTATTTTTTTTATATTTTTTAAAAAATGAATTTTTAATTATTTGTATTTTTGACAATCGAAATTTTTATTATTTTTATTATTTCTTTCTTTTTCTTTTTCTTTTTTTCTTTTTCTTTTTTCCTTTTTCTTTTTTCCTTTTTCTTTTCCTTCCTCCTTCCTCCTTCTTCTTTCTCCTCATTCCTCCACCACCACATGCTTGACGATGGTTGGCTACCTGGCGACTGACCAAAACCTAGTCGCCAAATCCAATGAGCTCGAGGCTCGGCCGATCTCACCCGAGCCCTATCCAGCTCTTCGGATTTGGCGAGGCCCGTGCTTCACCCTAGGCCGGCGGGGCTCTGCCTCGGCCGATCTAGCGAGGCTTGAGCTTGCTGGGCTCGGGTGAGCTAAGCTTCGCTAGATTGGGCTAAGCAGAGCCTCGCCAACCTGGGGCGAGGCTTGAGCTGGCTCGGGGCTAGTCATCGGCCACTGCCATGGCCGATGACCGGCCACTGCCATGGCCGATGACCGGCCACCAAGGAAGAAGATGAAATGGAAAAGAAATTAAAAAATCAAATTAAAAAAAAAAAAAAAACATAATTGTGTTGGTGAAAAGAAACATTGTGGAAGAAATTATGGAAAATGTTTTCCTCTTCTCAAAAGAGAAAATCATTTTCCACAATCTTAAGAGGAGAGTTTCCATTGACCGGAAAATATTTTCTTTGACCGTCTATTTTCCACCATCCAAACACCGGAAATTCTGGAAAATATTATCTCGAAAGTTGTTTTCCATTAAATGAATAGACCTAAATTATGTTCAATAGGTTAGCTTTGAGGAATACAGCATCGAAAGGGAGTGATAGGAATTGTTGGCTGTTTGTAAGGATAATCGTCAAACTTTATAAATGACAGCTATTAATGCATAGTTCAAATTGTACTTGAAAAAAAAAAAGATCTTAGAGATGAATAACTTACTGAATGAAAAATAGTCATCGATGAGTGACAAAATCTCTTTGTTTTGTTGGATAGTAACTTAGAACAATATTCTTACTTGTAAGGATCTCGGGAAACAAAATTTCATTCTTACGATTGGTGTTGCATGTTCCTTCATCGACTTTGTGACCGAACAAAACAAAGTTAACTGGATGAACAATACTGAATGCACGTGAGAGAGAAAAATTTGACTTTGAAGAGTTATAAGGTTATCTAATATATTCTATAAATATTAAGTAAACAACCATAAGTTTTCTCAGGTTAAATTAATGTATCAACAGCAATTTACTTGAGGAAACTTGCCAGATGAAAGATATGAAGAAGGCATCAATATCCGCAACAGGGAATTTGATTTGGATATGCCGTTCAACTGAAAGCTTACTCACAAAGCAGTGCTTTTCGCACGTCAACTTCCCAGACACACGGAGTCGCCTAGGAAGATAAAAGGTACCTATCTTGATAATGGCCAATAATGGCCACTCTCTTCCCCACTTTCCCTCACCATTTATCACAAGGAAGAGGAAAATTCTTGGGAGCATGAGGCAGACCATCACTAGATATATCAGATCAAACTGGCCAGGGATCATCATTTTTTTTTTTTTTTTTTTACCTCAGAACTCTTTCCATTACTCTCATCAATGATAATGATCTCTGTTGAATCCCGTATCTCCTGACAAATTATTGGACCATGGATGTTTCCATCAGTCTCATTAGCGTTATCAATTTTCAAGGATTCTTGCTTCATCTGAAAAGTCGTAAAACCAGGTCAACTGTAAGAAGCAACTCTGCAAAGCGGAAGCACTACAAATACCACATGTACAAACTACTTTTTCAGGATCCCAAGGTTTCTCCTCAGTAATGTCCTAAACAAGTCAACATGCGCATCTTAAGTATCAAAAATCTTTCACGAAATACATCCCACACCCACTTTTCTTCTCGAATAAACAGCATCTCTAGAAAGAGTCCCCACGACCGAAAGATTTGAGAAGATCATACATTTCTGAACAAATGACAACAGGGATCCAATTTATACCTCCAGACTTGAGTTTCCTAGGTAGGGACATACTCTATCAAAAGGCCCGCCAGAATCTCATTGCTAGAATTGCGATCTTGAGTAAGACACACCCACACAACATCCCGAACCGGGTTAATTCGGCGGGCTAATAACAGCGGAGCCGGGGAATGATCTTTCCAACTCAAATTGATGTAGATTCCCACTCCGACAGTCAATGAGAACTCAAGGGCACTCGACACTATCCTAAGGGGGACTTGCCATTAACATCAAAGTGGTTACCTTCTGGAACAATGTCAATATCAAATCAACCCCCCCCCCCCCAAAAAAAAAAGAAAAAAAAAAAAAAGTGGCAAATTGTATTTCATCCCATCACCCAAATGCATGCAGTGAACAGATTGAGACACGTAACCAAAACCCAAAACTCAAATCGGAGCAACAGAATCGGTTTTCGAAAAATCATTCCGTTCTTCCAACTTTCATCACACTCGTGTGCAAGTATAAACCGACACCAACAATCGAATCAGAGAAGCGAAATGGGCTCAAGCGAACGCATTCTGCAGCCTTGGTTAAACCCTACGGATGCCGAGATCTCCACATGCCATCCCAAAGATCCAAACTTTAATACGGGATTAGGGAAACCAATCAGTTCCTACGCGGTCACAGCACGTTTTTCAAATCAAAACTCAAATGGCACATGCACTTTTTCATTTTTCTTTCCTTTTTATTTTCAATAAAAAAAAATAAAAATAAAAACTCGGTATAATCACATTCAATATTGCAAACATTAGTGTTAATGAATTTTACTAAGATAGTGCACCGACAATTCTTCAAAAGGTATTGTTTTTCTAATGTAATCAATGAATTTGCAAGTAATGTAATCAATTGAAAGTACAAAAATCCAAACCTTAATCTAGGATTAATGGAATTAATCAAGAATGAATGCTAGCTATTTCCTACAGGGAAGACCTCTTGGCGAGAGTAAACTCTCGACATGATCTAAAAATGTCAAAGCACAAAATTCAGGAGACGCATCATCCAACCCGCAAATTTCACTCCGCCTTAAGCCGTTGGTCTTCAAGTTGTAGTAAAACATGCACACAGGCTTTGATAAGGTTCGAGGTGCGAACAATAGTTCACCAGAACGAACCGTACCCACTGGAAAAACTCGGCGGTCCGCGACAATCTCCTTCCAATATGAGGGCAAGCTGAAAACTCTCTTCTTCCATATTTCCTGATCAAAGTCCTCCAGGATCCACATAATAATCTCCTCACAAGAGAGAGCATTGTTACGATTCACCATCGCAACGTGCTCCTCGAATTTAATAAGGAGGGCTCTGTGTATATCTTTGTGGGCTTCGGCGGGAATTGTAACCATGCGAAAACTCTCCGTCCTAACATCAAACGCCACCAGGTAATCATTCCCATGGACGCCATGCAAAATACTCCAAGCCATATAATAGACCACCCCATCGAAGCAGACCTCGCGACCCTTCTTATCATGGGCTGCACAACCTTCGACCTGCCTCCACTTCTTTGTCCCCAGGGTGAGCACCCATGACTCCATGATCAACCTGCCATCGAGCCCTCCCATACTAATCACACGTGTGCTCAGAACCTTATGCTTCCTCTCGACAGGATCGAATCCAAAAGAATGCATTTGTTGATAATATGAAAAAGAACCATATCGCTCGGTTATTCTAGGCAATCCGAAAGTCGCATACATCCCTGTCAAGGGATTTGCAATTTGGATGTGACCGCCGACTTCGAGGCTGACGAGGCCTTGTTGAGACTGCAAAACGAAAGGACCAGTCCAGCCATGAAATGAAAGGGGCAGTGTAGCGATTTGGGCTCGACCGTTGTGAGGCTCAAGTTGGTCGACTGAGAAGACTCCTCCACACTCATCATCTGGGTCGTGGAAACCAACAAGGAGTTTCGGGCGAGTCGCGGAGTGAGTCAAATGCAAGTCGATGAAGTAAGGATCGGAGATGAGAGAGCGCCAACGAGTGGAGACGCAAGTGAATTGGCAAAGGGATTTGACGGGGAGTCTTTTTAGGATCTCGATCAATAGGTCTTTGGGGACGATCATGGAATCTGATGAAATATAATATGCAAAAACAACAAGATCTTGCAAATAAGCCAACGAGAAAAATAAGAACATCAAATATTTACGTGATTCGGTCTAAGTATCAGTACCCATATCCATAAGGAGATCGAGTAATAAATAATCTACTATAATCAGAGAAACATAGTTTATAATCGTTCAAAGTATTTTTCATACCTAGATTTAAACCTAAACCTAAAGTATTTATAAATAAATATGTAAACTCACGACACAAAATCACTAGTATTCAAGCCCAAAGCAGTACATAATAACTGAGTTCTTTCTTCTATGCTTTATACCACGGCTTGCGGCTTTTCGCTTTATGCGACTCTTCTATATTCTCAAGCGGCGCTCCTTCTCGCTGAAGAGAAACCTGGCGTTTTATATATGTGCCCAAGTCAACAAATTTGACCTGGGCCCCACCATGTACAACTCCAACAATGGTTTTTTTTTTTTTTTGGTCTGATCCAACAATGGTTTGGCTACAATAACAATTTGCAGGTAAAATTACTTATGATGGTCATGCCGTTCTTTTTGTTTCTAGTTTCTTATAGAAGGTGGAAACAAACAGCCTAAGTTGATCTCACTAAAGGGAAATTATAAAGAAGTAAACCTGAATATAAACCACCTTCCAATGAAGGCATAGGAATGTCGAATGCAGGTACGAAAGAATAAATTATCCATGCACTACAGCTAAGAACTGATCACTCAAGGCTCAAACAACGTAATGAATGATGCGTGACCTAAAGATCCAAATGTTAATTCGATAGCCTCAAAGGAAGGGCAAAAAATAAAGGGGATGCTTGATGTAAGAAAGGACCTAAGATGTTTCCGATATTAATGTTGTCCCAAAGACATACATGAAGGTTCAGTCATTTGTTTCTTCGGTCCAAAGAGCTTTACGGAAGAAATCCAAGAGCCTCAGACCTAACCTAGTACCACTTCTTCATGGATAAACCAACTAGGCAAATGCAAAAGAATTTCACGGAGCATCTTTTTCGTGGAGACATTAAATGGATGAAAATTGGGATGCAATAGTCCTTTTATTCAGGTTTTAGAAGTTTGCTGTTAAACTGAAACTATTAAGTTGGATTACATGGGTTGAGCAGCATACTATGAAAAGAAAGAAAATGCCAACTAAGGTATAAGTAAGGGCCATAAGTCTCGCTAGCTTGGGTTTCTACTTCACAGCAACTAAGACATACAAAAACATTGCTTCACCGAGTAGTAAACTTAATAGCATAATCGGAGAAGTCAAAGGGGATCCATCTGACAGGTCAAGAAACTTTGAGAGGACTATCAAGCCAACTATCTCCTAAAGGCATTCAAACACCAATTTTTTAAGAAAATATAAATTGAACTCTGCAATGGCAATGCATTTGAAGCATAGTACAGGAAATAGTGGATTCCTAAACAAAAAGACTAGCTCAACAAAGAAACCATAACAAAACACTGATGAATCTGTCGTGTGCGAATAAAAGCAGCAGATGGCCATTTATAAGATCCGAAAGATCCTAGAATATGGAATGAGTAGGATTAGGAAAGAAAAATGTCATACATTGCACCATATGAGGAACAATACCTTTTTCAAAGAACTTGATGGAGCAAAAAAGGCTTCATATAGTCCCCCCTGAACTTTTGCCTCGCATATTTATGCACGTTATTTTGATCCCTTCTCAATTTATTATCCAGTTACAAATGAATTTCTGAGTTCCACTATAAGTTCTAATTTCATTACATTATCCACTGGCAACAAATATGCAAGATAAGTAGTTCATAGACAATCCACCGTCTATTTTTATATTCAACCTGTTCTTCTTAAATACCTGATTCTGTGCTCATCAAATTACGATGCTAAATTTGACTAGCATAAAGATCATCTGTTTCTGTACCCAAATGATTCAGCATCTTAGCCAAATAAATTCACCGGAATCACCACATACAAAATCTATAAGCCAAACATCAAGCACATAGATTGTCCTGAAAACAAAGTATCGACAAGAAAAAAAGAAACCAAATTACGTGAAAAAATTTAACCTTTTTTTATACGACTCTTTCTTTCTGCCTCCATTTTCTCTGCTTTGATAGAGAACAAATCGAGACCTGCACTCAGGGTGACATCACGCTCAATCTTCTTTTTCCAATACAAACCTGCAATTTCCTTACCCTATGTCAGATATCATAATCATCAAGAACGAAAACTTTAATGTTCATCTTCTTCACAAGAATGCATTATCCACAAATAATTTTCGAAAGGAGAAAGGTTCCCAAGCTGCAGATAATATTCTTGCTACAAAGAACATGGACGCGACAATTCTAAAACACTCTTGTTTAACCTGCATCTCCAAATATGGAAGGCAAGAAACACCAGCAATGGCCTATTATTATAAATGGTAAATAGTAAAGTAATAAAATTGGGAAAGGACAATTCATCTGGACACCATTAGCCGACATGTCCGCATGCCAAAAGTGATGTCAGTGAGGGTCAAATGCATCTTATAAATCTCAAGCAAAAGTATGTGAGCAAGATACGTTAGGTAACTGGCAGCTCGACAGTGGGAAAAGGAGCAATAACCATCTAGTTTAGCAACCAGCAGGCTAGCTGATTTTTCCTTATTTTAATTCAGTAGTAGGCCGCTCTCCAGCATGTTTTGCTTCTTAAAGTGAAAACTCGCAAGCGCCAAACTATACTCAGCCTGGGCCTCGGGGACAGATTTCTCTAGCCATGCCTCTAAAACCTATTCCTCTGGTCCACAGAGTGAAAATAATTCCTCGCGATACTAACAATAAGATCAAAATTAGGTTTTTCCCTATTTAGAATGGCCAGGAAATAAAGGCTCGTGCCATTCAAGGAAAAGGGCAAAAATCAGCATTCAGCTTCGCGAGCACCAGCCACATTATGATTGAAATCAAGATCGTCCCTGAACCGACAATCACTTCAAGGGCGATCCTCAATTCAAGAACGAAAACTTACACTTCTCGTTGAGGTTAGAATCACAGAAAGGACCGTCACTTCAACTTCTTGGCAACGCACATTGCCTGGATAATCACAGCAAGAGAAGGCCAATAATCAATCAATTCTACACAGAGCAAAACAACGAAAATCAAATCAACAAAAGACCAAATTCTGAACGCTCTGCAAAATAAGCCTCGAGCTACGCATGTTCCGTCCGATCGTTCCCCTTTCTTCTACCTCGATTCCGGTTCCTCTCCGAAGAAGAGGATGCTTTCTTCTTTCTTGTTTCTATGCGATTTCCGCGAACAGCTCCAGTTTTGGTGGTTTCAGGCGTGCCCTAGATAGGAGATCAGGAAGAATTTGTAGCTAAAATGCCTTCAAAATATCTATATAACAATTTGGATTTTGGTGGATTTGATTAGATTAGATCTGTCTGATTATCCTTAATCCAACAAAATTTTATTTCTTTTTGCCTTTTCAAACTAAGTCAATCCCCATTAACAAATTTTCAAACTAAGTCGATCCCCATTAACAAACAAATTTGTAATTAAAAAGAGTCATAATAATTATAAGAACCCAAAAGAAGAAGAAGAAGCAGAAGAACAAAGTTCATGATAAACCTTTTTACGTGTTTACCGTGCTTGCAATTACACTTAACTCTAATTTTGCAATCGTAATTTACAATGTTCGAGATAATTGACAAGTAATCTATGAATGTATACCGATCTAAATTTGGACTCAAAAGATTATCGAGTATTCTATGAACATCTAACTCTGTATCAATTTCACTTATATGACAATGGAAAGTATGTTTAAAAAACGGATCATAATCTTTATATATTATTATATTCTCTATTAATTTCACTTCATTATTTCTATCTTCACACACAAATGAAACGAGTTATCTATTACTAATTTGAATTAAAAATGAAAACTTCTTATCTTACAAGTTAGGAGAAGTTTTTTCGAGATAGATAAAATCGTTAAATATCACCTCCCCTTTTACATAATAAATTTTTCCATTTTTTTTTTTTTTTTTTGGACACGGCACCATTAGGTATTTACCAACAAAGGATGAAGGGAAAAAAAAAATGAAAGATGATAAAAGTAAACAAAAAATAAAAAGAAAAATATATATAATCTTCACATTGATTGGATAGGATAGATTTGGGAACCGTGGCGAGGGGAGAGCTGAATGCTTTAAGGAAACCGTGGGGAAAAATTATTAGAAAAAAATTACTGTTTAAAAAAGTGTAAGTTCTTTTGTTTTATTTCATGTAAGGGTAATACTCTGAAAAACATTAATCTAACACACATATGACAAATTTTTTCCTAAACTAATTTTTTGATAATGAAAAATCATAAATTGATACGCCTATAACAAATTTATCCTAACTGAATTGAATGAAAAATAAAAAATCGATACACTTGTAATAAATTTACCCCAAATTAATTTATTCGACTACCAAAAACCTAAAACTGATATATTTGTGAAAAATATACTTTCCATTAAATTGGATTAATATCACAAAAAATCACAAAAATTTTATCATTATGGTAAATGGAGAGTAAAATCCCAAACCGGTACATCAATTAATTATTACGTGTCATTCAAATTAGTAATTTGACAGTAAAATTTTAAAAAAAACTAACAAATGGCAAATTTATCACAAACATACCAATTTAGGGTAAATTTGTTAAATGTATATTAGTTTGCTGTTGTCAAAAAATTAGTTTGGGATAAATATGTCTAAACTATACTAGTTTGGGAATTTTCAAGTTATTAACCCTTTTATGTATTGAGATGCATAAGTATAGGATTTTAAGATTAGATATTGTGTAAAGTGCAATTTAAAATAAAATGCCTTCAAAATATCCATATAACAACTTGGACTTTGGTGGATTCGATTAGATTGGTCCAACTATTCTTGATCTGACCAACTTTTATTTTTTTATTTTTTTATTTTTTTTTTTTGCCTTTTCAAACCAAGTTGATCCCCATTAAAAAACACTTTTCAAATTCGTAATTAAAAATAGTTGTAATAATTATAAGGAAATCTCTTAAATCTCTTGGGCACTTTGTAAATCTATCCTAATAATTAAACAAATCCGATCATGACTTCAATCTCAACTTTTTACCCAAAAAAGAAGAAGAAGAAAGTTCGTGATAAACCTTTGTAAGTATCTACTGTGCCCACGATTACACTTAGTTCTAGATAGCAATCATAATTTACAACGTTCAAAATAATTGACAAGTAATCTATGAATGTTTACCATTCTAAATTTAGACACAAAATTTTTTTGAGTATTTTATGAACATCAAACTCTCTATTAATTTCACTTATATGACAATGAAAAGTATGTTTAAAAAACAGATCAGAATCTTTACATATTATTGTACTCTCTATTAATTACACTTCACTATTTCTATCTTCACACACAAACGAAATGAGTTATGTGTTATTAATTTGAATTAAAAATGAAAACTTGTTATCCTCCAAGCTAGGTGAAGTTTTTTCAAGATAAATAAAATCCTTAAATAATGCCTCCCTTTTTACCTAATAAAATTTTCCAATTTTTTCTAGACACGGCACCATTAGGTAATTACCAACAAAGGATGAAGGAAAAAAAAAAAAAAAATAATATATACATATATATATATATATATATATATATATATATATGTATAACATTCACATTGATTGGGTAGGATAGAAACCCTTTTACTTCTTTCTTTCTTTCTTTCTTTTTGTTTATCTTTTTTCTATCTTTTTCTTTCCTAGCAATCATTTTTATTATAGAAAAAAATAGTAAACATTTGATTAACACACTAGTAATCATTTTTATATCATTTGATTAAAAACCTATCTTTATTTATTATATAGCTTTTATAAGTTCTCTCTCTCATAAATAGTTTTTAATTAAAGTCAATTTTAAGGGGAAAAGGGTTTCCAAAATTGATTAGCAAAGTGATGCATTGAACTCCTATCCAATGATTGATTTATAACTTCTTAAGATACCCACTTATGTTTTGTTAAGTAACTTAGTATATTCATTTGAAACAAGATTCAATACACGATGTTACTACTTGCTATTGTTTCTCTTCGCTTTTGAACAATCCACATATTGCAAGTCGAGACTTTGAAAACCTAGTTGATCTACAAGGTAGTGACTGATGCTCTTGTCGTCTTTTCTTTTGTGATATGTTAGATGCAAAAGAAAAAGTTCGATGAGTTGGTTGAAGACTAGGGCATTAAGACTTTGGTTAAACCAAAGGCTCCGATATATATTATTGGAACCAAGATGACCTTTTAGATGACATGCCCAAATAACTGCCGTGCAATACATTGTTATCCCCATCATGTACATGAATAATTTCTTCTTCTTCTCCATAGCCCATATATGAATTGATCATCTAAACTTTAGGAGGCTTGCCATAATTTACAAGTTATATTCTAGTCTAGATTCGACGTTATATGGCAAAAAGGAAATTAGCTTAGTGGCAACTTAATTTGCACATTATGTATGTCGAAGTTGTTTTTAGGTGCTAGTCCTAACACTGTTATATACATTTGATGAAGAAACATTGAACAAACCTAGGTCGATATGTGTCTAGATGCTTGTGCAAAAAGTCTAACCGCATATGTAGTCGGTTGACTGTCGATATGATAGTTCAGTTTTTCATTGAGGTTAGAATCATTAAAAGGATTTGAAGCATTAGAATAAAGTGACTGGGTGCATTGCCCGAATAATTATATAACAAGAAAAGGCAGATAATCAATTATACAAAGCAAAACAAGGAAAATCAAATCAACAAAAGACCAATATTGCACGTAATGCACATACCCTCTTCGCTTTGTAAGCCTCGATTTCTTCCTCTGTAATAACCCTCAAGCTGCGCATCTCCGTTGCTTCCATCCAAGTCGTCAGAGTAACGACTAGAGCTTCGGCGACGAGTCATGGCTTCGGGACTCCGGTTCTGAATCGTGCGATCTTCCTCTTCTTATACTTCGATTCCAGTTCCTCTCCAAAGAAGACGACGCTTCTTCTTTCTTGCTTCACGGGGGGCCCGGCATTTCCCTCGAACAGCTCCAAATTGCGAGCAGTTGTGTAGGGTTCAGGCATGGCCAAGACCGGAGATGAGAAGCCACAGACCATGATATTTATAAATTCATCATAAATTTTAGGACGCCAAAGGAAAAAAAAAGATTTATAAGTGTCCTAAGTGTTGACATATTTTTTATTTTTTTATTTTTTAAAATTTTCGTTACCTCGTCACTTTTGTCGTCAATATATTATTCTTATTATATGGTATTTTGGCAAATAATAAAATCATCACTCAATTTATCTTTTGAAGCATATATAACACTAAAAGTGAAAAGGACCCCAAAATTGCGGATAAAAAAAATATCATAATTCATTTGTCCTGGAAATAACACCGACCTAATTCATCTAACTTGCACGTTTGATTAATTCAGCATAGGAGTTCGTGGACCTATAAACGATTATGAAGTAGATATAAGCCATGTAACTCCTATTCGAATGAGAGCAAAATGTTTGTTCATCATGCATTAGAGTCAATTATAAAATAAATTCTTGAAAGATTTTGCATTCTTTATTTTTTTTCCTCAAAGACATATATTCATAAAATAAAAAAAAAAAAATAAAAAACCTTATAATTATTGATCAATGGTATAGTCTTATTGACTAAGAAAATTATTTTCTTTGATGAAAACTACTGAACTTATTAGAGAGGTCGCCTCATTGTCCTTGGATCACACATATATATATCCATCAACAATTTTTAGTAGTTATCTACTTCCGACTCCGTATGGAAAAAAAAAAAAAATCGAGATGGGCTACCTGGCAAAATCTTTAGCACAGAATATGCAATGGTGACTCAAATCATGTAGGAATTCTCTGTGCGAGTATCAATTGCCCCTGTACATGAATTCTAAAACAATGTTTCGAGGAAAGCTACGCTAAACAACGTAAATTTTGTCTCTCTAGTTCTCTTAGAATTCTATGTCTGTATTCACCAATGTCTTACTCCAGCCCATCCACTAATCCTCAAATAAATCCCAAATGAAAAACAGTACTCCCATCAATGAATTTAAATAAGCATATAATTAATCGTCTTCATCACTACCCCATCAATATCATGATTGATATCAGAATGGCGGACAGGCTCATTCATAGTGCGTTAGCCAAGCATGTGCGGTCATGATCATCAATCGTATTTGTACTGAATTTCCTTTTCCGTCAACTGCAAGTGCTCCCAATTTCAACAAACCATCATGGTTTTGCTCCTTCAATTTGTGTATCGAAGAGACAATCTGAGCTGATCTAACCTATACTCATTTTGAAGGAAATAAAAAGAACTACTTCAACTGATGTGCTTATCATCCTCCTCCTCGCAATTTTCCTCACGCTCCCGCACGTCCGACCTTCACTCTCGCTCGCGTACTTCTTCGTACCCGCGGAGCTCTGCTTTGCCTGTGCGCCGTGGCGGCAAGTCTCCTTGCTCCACCTCTCATGAAGATATTTATGGTAGGGTGATTGGTTATTTTTTGCACTATTATTATGACTATGTATGTACCATCTCAATCCTCATGTTGCTAAACCAAGCCACCGAATGAATGTTATCTTGTGATCCCACATTTTTGCCTCTCAACTTCAGATATTCCACATTATTGTTACCAATATAATAAGAAAAATAACCAAAAAAGTCATAAATCTATTATAATATGTCAATTGGGTTATGAACTCTTTTCTTTTCCTAGTAAATTCATAAACCTTTTGTATTTATGTCATTTTAATCATTCAGCCAATTTTGACCAAAAATCATTAACATGAATGTTGGTCATTTTATATGGCGTGGCTGGTGTTGACAAAGATAATTTTTAATAATATTTTAACTTTTTTGAAATTTTATTTATTTTTTCTTTTATTTATTTATTTTTCTTCCTTTCTTCCTCTAGCTAGTCAGCAGTTGCCAGACCTTGGGTGGCTACGAACAAACGGGGAGAGAGATAGCTGAAGAGAGAAAACTTTTTAATTTCTTTGCTTAGATTCCACATCAATTGTTGACATGGAATGGTTGAGATGTGTCAATATATTGATGGATACGAGTGAAAATGTGGATGCCACGCAGGATGTTGACGTAGTGCTATTAGATCCTTGAATATCTTCTTTGAGAATGGGGTATCGCAAACATGTCTAAGCCAAGCTCTCTCACAAAGCAAGTAAACCATCTGATTTTGAGAGCGTATTGGAATAGTAGTGGTCACTTTATTTTGTCACAGCCTTGCGAATCCAGTTCCCACTGGGCTTAATAATGGCTGGATATCGGTTACAGTTGATATTACTTTTTCTACGTTTGATTCTTTTTATGTAAGGATTTATGTTCTTCAATCGTACTTACTTATCAATCAAAACTCAGTATCATGATGCATCTCTTCATATATGCAAGCATAATACTCTGAAGAAATTACAAAATGATCATGTCCATGAAATAAACAACATTGGATCTTAACAAATACGTCTCAGTCCTTAAAGAATGAAATATACTATCCACTAAATTAGTAGGCATCATCAATGAATTCACTGGCAATGTATGCATGCTCTATCACATATCGAATAATTCACACGAGAAAAAAAGGAACGTGGTACTCAGTAGTTATTTTTGGCTAGCACGCCATGATCAATTACAATCACATATTTCCTGCCCATGGCGTTCCACTGAGCATTTTCTCATTTTGCAGAGACCTGTTGGGCTATTGCATTAAAGTACTTACGCTCTCTTATCGTCTTTATATATTGATCATCGGATACTAGACTTACCATTCTCTGCTGATATCGACAGAACCGGAACAAAACTATCTACCGTAGAACTGTGGTCACCCACGAACAGCCCATAATACCATCTCTGGATATTCTGGGTCAGTGGAGGCCAGCCAATGTATAGTATCTTGTAACATATTGGTGTCACAGCCATGTTACCTGATTGAATTCATTGAAATATTGTAGATGTTGGTAACAACATAGGACATGACAACAGCATGCATGGTTATTTTTTGGCTTTGCGTAGCTGCAAAGAACATATCCAGGTCAAGGGGAGGCCCATAAAAATAAACTATATCATTTCTCAAATTCACAATTACCAATATTAGGAATAGATAGATAATATTGTTTCTCCAATTTATAGTAGTTCTAATATCTGAACTCAAGCTTCGATTAGATTTATTTTCTAATTGAGTTCGGTTGACATTCTTCTTAGACAATCAAATCTAATTGAATTGAATTATTAAAGTAACAATGATCGCGAACTTGATGGGAATGAGCCATTGTGCTATAACGTCCTCAATCTTCATAAGTTGAGTAGTGCTCGACTTACTCCTTTTGGGTTTCGGGGGCCTAATGCCTCGTGAATCATGACCAAGAATGGACAATTTCCATTAATATATACACCTTAAATAGTCTAACAAGTGCGAAGTGTCGAATCTGCTCTAAATTTAATTTGAGGAACAATCTCAGTTTTTGTACACAACAATAGTGATAATACTAAATGATTTTATATAAATTAACCCTTCAATATATAAGATTGGTAATCAATTTTTGTCATGTTACCTTTTTATTATTGAGACGTTTTCCTTCTTCTTCTTTTAGCCATCAATGAAGTTGTTTACTACTTAAGAGTGATGGTAGTATTCTTGACTGTTATGCTGCTGTGATTTGTTGTTATCATGTGCGCTTTTAGTGGGTCAAAGGCGGGTCACGTGCATTTGATGTTTGCTGTTCATTGCAAATGCAAATTTGACTTTCCATGACACACGCCATATATGAATATCAGTATGCTATAATTGCTGCTTATGATTGAAGCATGTGGAAAAAATATTATGTCAAGGATAAGTCAAATTTTACTGAAAATCGATCCATGTATGCTGACCATGTTTTGATATCCCATGATTGGGTGTGCATTTGATTCCAACTTGAGGCTAGTTTGGTTATGGATTGATGCCATTTTGATCAAGTAGACTCATTCATGCTTGTGAGAAAATATGGCTTCAATTTCATGGCAATTTGTCATCAAACAATCACAATTTGCAGTCTCGTATGCTCTGTTACCATTCCGACTGCATGCTGGAAGTTGTGGATTAAATATAGATTAGATGAATTCTGTCTTAGCTTGGTTCTGTTTTGCTGTTTTGCTGCTCTGTTCTTGTGTAGATTGTTTTAGCCGATTGATATATCTTTGCTCTTTGAGGTTTTAGAAAAAATATGCATGCTGAATCTGAGAATGTTGTCTTCTTAAAGCTGCTTGTGATATGCTGTTTTTTTTCTGTGGCTGACTGCTGTTAGTATTGAAATGGAATAGTCGATGTGTCGCGATTTCGTATGCCTGATATGTCACTTTCTGTTTTGGCTGAAATGAGGTGATAGATGAGTTTTTTTTTTACCTCAAGCCCTTCTAGACATAAAAAATACACTTCTAGAGCTTCGATTTGATATGTCGCATGCCCTAAACGGATGTCATTTGGTCACTGAAAAACACCTACAAAGTCTGTTGATTCTGCAGTAGTTTTAGATTGATTTGCTGTTCTGACTTACTGCGATTTTCTGTTTTAACTGGAATGAGCTGGTAGATGATGTTATTAGGACTTAATGTCTTCTGGAGATTTGTAAGACTTCTCAAGCATTCCATAGACATATAATACGCTTGATTTGGCAATCATTTGCCCTGTCATATGTTTGTTGCAAAATAGAAGTCAATGTCTTCATGAATTCTACTCCTCATATCTGAAAGTCTGCTGTTCCAGAATAATTTTTGTGCGCTCATCGATTTTTATAAAATTGTGTGTTCTCAATCTGACAATAAGGTCATATGGCTTGAATGCTTGTCATGTTATACATTTCACATGTGATTGTTAGATGAATGATTTAGGTATGACATATAATAATGTTGAACCTTGGGGTATTACCTAGAATTCAACCTTTAGACTTTGTGACTTTGGTTACTCTTCTTGAACACAAAAGATGTCTTGTTTTTGATTGTTTTGATATGTGATGATTGTTTCTTTCATTTGTATGCATCTAGTCATCCAAATTTCTTAGATTAGGTTTAGAATAGGATCCTGAACATGGATAAAGCATGAAGATGGTGGAGGTCGATGTCCATTCCGACCATTGTCATGTACTATTTGTTTTCCCGACATATGTCTCGGGTCTTATGCATTGTATAAAACCCAACGAGTTGCGGGTTTTCTTTATTTCCCAATTGTTTTCTCTTTTATTTTTTTAGAATTGCATGATTAGGTTTAATTGCTTTCCTTGATTGTCTACTTAATGTCTTGCACTTTCAATTTTATTGATTGGTTTCCTTTCTCTTTTAGAAATAGAATAGAATGAAAGTAATCCACAACGCATGATCATTTAGTATAGAATTGACGATCTTAAAAATATAAAAATAAATGCATTGACATGTTAGGAAAAACATAACTACCGAAAGGGCGTTAATAGCAATATTGCTATTAGCGTAACCCAAGTCCCTAAACCTAGATATCTGGTTACGTAGAAATCGAGGAACACTCCCAACCCTCGATTGAGTTTCTAGCTGATCCCCAAAATGAGGCTAGTGGTGACTCATGTCTGTTTTTTAGATTGTTATAAACAACTAGACTGCATAAATAAACCCGCTGTCACGCGGGGTACGAGCTTGGGAGAGCTCGCGATCTCGTGAGGAAACTCTCGTGATCAAGTACCCCTAAATCCGACCTTTCCCACCTTGGACATTTTGAAGGGCGGCGAGATCGGATCGCGACAGGTAAGGGAAAAAGAGATATTTCCTTTAAAAACATGAGATTATATTACTGACACTTGAATCTCTATCGACTTTGTAGTTATTCATTTTATTTTGCAAAAATAATTCAAGAAATAGAATGGTTAAGATTAAAAAAAAAAAGCGAGAGATAGAAAAATTTTCATAAAAAATAAAAATTATATTAATTAATTAAAATTAAAAAGAAAAAAGAAAAAAGGGGAATATAGAAATAAAATCGAGTGGGCTGGTTTTGTCCAGCCCACTTTGGCATTTTCCGCTTTCTAAGCACCGTCCGCCCCCATCTAGTCTTGCTCTTTCTTTTTGTTACTTCTTTCTTAGTCCACCTCTGCCATGGTTTTCGAAGCCCACATCAAAATTAAAAAGGAAACAGAGCGCAGCCCAGCCTCCTCCTAACCTTGCTTCAAAGGAAAATAACAGGGCGTGAGGTAAGCAAGAGGTGCGCTGGCGCATGAGAGAGAAACAATAACAGACAAGCTTCGCGTGAGCGACGTTGGGTCGCACGAGGAGGAGGAGAGGATGGCGTCGGCCATGATAGACAGAAAAGCAGCTCGGACTGAAGGAAAAAATCAGCAAGATTCGCTGGGCTGGAGGAGGTGCTGAAGAAAACCGGGAAATTTTCTGTCCATTGTTGGTTGCCGTCGGTCAGAGTAGGTGACCGTCGGTTGGTGTTGGTTCGGTGGTGATGTGTATTGCCGGTGACAACGCTTATGGAAGTTGATTCATTGCCGATAATTCAGGTTTGGTTAAGTTGCAGAAGGAAAAAACTCACAGGAAAGAAGAAGGCGCAAGGTTGAAGAAGAAGGTGCAGGGGAAAAAGACAAAACAGGGAAAAAGACTAAAGGGAGAGAATAAAAGAAATTAAGTAAATCATTAAAATATAAAATGAATTAAAAAAATTTGTTTTTTTAATGTAACCAGACCCGATCCAGGTGCACAAGTCGAGCCAACGGGTCAGAAAAGTAAACCAGTCCAAACCCATTCCCGGATAATAATGATAATAATAAATTTTTTAAAAAAATATTTAAAAAGTAATGTATGTTAATTGGGCTAATTTTATGAAGAAGACACAAAAACTATCATTGACCATCCTTATATCAACGAGAGCAATATAAAACAAATTTCCATGTCTTATTCGACAACTAAGCCCTTGCTTTAATCTCAATTTCATTCGACTTAGTTTTCCTCTATAATGTTCTAATCGCCTTCTTGTCTTCTATGTGACAATCTCCATTTTTGGTGCATGCTCTTCGTAGATTCCAAGCAGATAAAAGTACATTGCATAGGATCATGGAATTACGGAGGAAATTTATGTTTAACTATTTCTTGTTTGTACTCATTTGATGCGAAAGCCTTACACAACAAGTATAGCCTTTAGTCATGTGATCGATAGTACTCTTTCCATTTGCCTTATATGGCAACAACTTATGGGTGACATTTTTTCCGTGGCTGGCAAAACAACAAAACCAGCTTAATTCTTTAACTTCTATTTGATGGCGAACCCTTGAATTTTGAGAACTTAACTGTAATACTGTCTTGTCGTTTGATGTTATACTCTGCAATGATGGCTTATTATTTATGTGGACATACTGATTATTGAGTGATTGTTGCAAAATCACTTAGGTTTAAATATAATTATATTTCTTTTCTAATGTAAACTTGTATATTTCCGGAATCTTGTAGGCTTGTTTTGGCAAGTAGAGTTGTTCCATTGATGTCTTCGACAATACCTTTGGGTCGACGACTTGCTAATCCATTACCAAGATGCTGGTAGTGGAGCTTGCGTGCTACCACTTTCCTTTTTAGTCTTTTTATTAGAAATAAATGCTATAATTAGTTCAATCAATGGCGTTGACTTCCCTGTTATTCTCTTTTGATAAAGCAGTTTAGTTTCTATATTAGGTTGCCATGGGGCCAAATCATGTGACAGAACAAATACATGCGAAGTGAGGAATAAAACTCTATTATGTTATTTTCTTTTGGTACATTCATGGCCAAATTGTGAAGATGTCTTGACAAAGTTTCCTCACGTGATTTTTATTTTGTGAAGGAACAAAAATTTGCAAAATTCTCGAAATTTTTTTTTTGGAATGCTTTAGGAAAATGCAATTGCATCTCAAAAACTCTCTAAAAGCATCTAAGCTAATGTAGGTCTATGCTACATTTTAGACAGTCATGCCATCGGCATGCAACCGACAATAATACTATTATATTCCTCATTCCTCGATTGCTTCTCTCTCTCTCTCTCTTCTCTCTCTCTCTCTCTCTTCTCTCTCTCTCAAGGCTCAGTAGTCTCTCTTCAAGCCTGCTCTTTCTAATTGGATAGGATTTTGTGCTTTTATGATAAAAAATTGCAATCGAGTTTTAAAGATTTTAGTCGGTTCAATTATATCTTGAACTTTACGTTGAAAAAGTACATTTTAAGGACGTAGCGTAGTAGCAAATTTTAAGTGGCATTTGGATAATTTGAGGTAAAAGCAACATTCAAACAATTTAAGTGACACTCGAGACAAATTTTATTCTCTGGTACTTCTTATATGACTTTTAGACGTGTCATATGCTCTTATTTTGCACTTTTATTTTGCACCCATCTCATTTTAATTTTCTATTGGAGTTTAATAATGGTTTGAAGATTAGAGTACTTTGTTTTTTAAGAAGAAATTTAACGGTCCTTTCTGCATTTTCATTTGGCTTTAAAATGAATCAAATGTATTCTATCTTTTAAATATATATTTCACATCCTTCTCTCTCTCTCTCTCTCTCTCTCTGTGTTGATAATTTGGGTAATATAACTACATATTCTAATTGATGACCAATAAACATCAGTAAATTTGGGCAATTACCCCTTTTTTTACTTGACTTTTCTTACTCCAAATTTACGTTCACTTTGATGAAATATATTTCGAAGCCAAAGAAAATGCAGAGCAAGTTTTCCACATTCTTACCTAATAATCTCTGTTTTTCCTCTCTCTCTTTTTTTTTTTATTATTAATTATTGAAATTTTAGGATAAAATTTTTCTGGGTTTACAATAATTTGAAGATGAAATTCACATTTTATTTTTTATTATTTAACATTTGTCTGTTAATTTGAATTCATAACTATTTAAAAGTGCTTCCTGAATTAGACAACTGATATCCATACGGTGGTATTTCAAAAATATCGGAAAATTGACGTATTGATGAATGCAAATTGATTCAACCCATGGTTTTTAGTCTAATAGTTACGTATATCATTATTCCAAGCTCCCTATATTTTAGTTGCTTTTAGCAAAATGGGCATCGGGAAAAACAAAATAAAAAAGAGCTTGAAGAATTGGTGTATCACGGGAAAAATTTAGGATGTCTTGTGGAAATTGCTCCTTTATTTTAGTTTTCTTTATAGATATCTTTTTCTGTTTTCTTGATAAGTATGGCGAAGATGGGGACAAATCTATCAATAATCTTGATAAGGATAGAAGACAGAGGCACCCAATCTTTGCTCCTAAAAAGTTTTTTTCTCTTATGTAATTTCTTTTCCTGATGTGAATCCCTAAAATATAAATCAGTTTTTTTAATTAATAGCCTTATTTTTTTATGTGCTTGATCATAGCCAAAGGGCCTAAAGAACGATCTAATCTTGTACATACTAAACAAAAATGCTGCTTTTTTCCATCAATTAGCAGTCAAAAGGGCATCAATTGGCTGCTATTTCCACGGCAGTTCAAGTTCAAAGAATATAAATACATCGCATGGTGTCGACAATAATAGGACTTTGATTAGGTTTGATGCCTATTATGATGTTTTTTATGTTTGAAAAATACCAAGTACTTATATGGATGTTACCTTTAGAGATCACATTGTACCTTGTCATCAGCTATATTTGTGTTTTTTCATCTATGAATTCCTCAAACGTTCATTCTCAAATCTCCAATTTTTTATGCACACTCAAAGACAACTACAAATTAGGTCAACCCCCATTATGTGTTTCCGCTTCCATTCTCCAGTGATCCTCCTCCAGGTCAAGTGGCAAGGACCCAAGCAAGGGCTCGTCCAGTTCCCGCAAATAGCAACGCGTCGGAGGCAACCTTTGAGTGGGATGAGGGGGAGCTGATTGAGAACACGTGCAGCTTCGGCAGCTCCTTCTCGTGGGAAGTTTCCTTCAAAGTGTTACGAGTAACAATCAACACCAACACAAAAAGAGATTCCTACCTCTTGACCAAAAGAGTGATTTTACTATTACTACTAGGTCTTGTCATTGAATTTTGCCTTATTTCCAGAATTGTCAAGCTTTAAATTTGCCTTGATTTAGATTTGATTTTGTTTACTGGATTTTAGAGTTATTTGATCTGTTATTGCTCTTTATCCCGGACTCCTATGAACATAGGACATTACTAATTTTGCCTCTCCGTCAACATCCCCACTTCTCTCTACTTGGAACGGCAACCTCCCCAGCCAGCAACGCTCAGAGGGCAGCCTTCTCCACAAAAGGAACAAGTGTCGTCCTAGCAATACTCAGAAGTATTTCCTCTGCTCAGAAGTATCTCGACCCCTCTCGCTCTTTCCATTAATCGTGCTTAGCGATTGTGCCTCTAGAGCGCGAGCTCGTGGCTTTGGATCACCACATTGTGGATGCTTCCGCCCTCCATGCGTGCGCAGGTGGTTGAGAATGTTGAGTAGTTTGAGTCGTTCCTTCCGATTGTTTTCTCTTTTCCATTAATCGATTGAAGAGGAGCTTATCTGGTGTTTGTCAACTAAACATATCTCGTTGATTGCATGTCAAATTGCCAGTTTTATTTGCATAGCTCGTCCTATGTAGTCGGATATGGATCGCTTGTTAATTGTTATATTTTATTTTACAAAGACTTTTCATCTTCTTCCTCTCGCTCTCACAATCTCACTTCCTCTCCCATCCTTTCTTTCCAATTCATCCAGGACTTAATTATTTCCTAACATGGATCGTCCGAGGAATGAACATGAACCAAGTTTCAAGGTAAGAAATAGAAGGTCCTTGTGGAGACACTATAAAATCCTTCACAAGCATGCAACTGACAATATCATGCGAGCATTCTTTAAGGACAATGGATGCTGAAACGAGGAAAGTTTTTTGACTGAATTTGCAAAGAACCCCCTTCCCGGAGGGGACTTATCAAGGCAAGTATAAATCTTTTCCTCTTACTCTCACAATCTCACTTCTTGTCAATATTTTTTTCCTCCCACTTTATAATCTCATTTATTGTCAAATCTTTTTCTTCCACTTCATCTAGGGCTCAATCAGTTCCCAACGTAAATCCAAGCCTCAAGATAGCATATAGAAGGCAGTTGCGCGAATGCCATGAATTCCTTAAGAGTGTGGAAGCATCAAATAATATCATGCAATCATTTAAACGAGGAAAGTTTTCTTGCTGCATTTCCGCCTCTTTGAGTAGAGGAATCATCATCAACTTCTAATCACTAAGCCGCCTCCTAAACTTGAATTTTCAAATTTATGTTAGGTATTTATATTTATGCTTGAACTATGTTAGTTATTTATATTTATGCTTGAACTAATGGTATGTTTAGGTATGTTTTGGATTGATATTATTATTATGTCTTCTGAATATATTAGTACTGGAGTTTGGTCATATTTTCCAGTCAAGTGCTTTGGGCCCTAACTCTATGTCTTTTCTCTCTCTGGACGGAAAGGATAGATTGCGACAAATATGTGTATGTTCTTACGATTCGTCCCTAATTGGCAGTCCATGCACATAACTGGATTTAAATAGAAGGAAATTGATTAAACAAAATGTCAGATTTATCAGGAAAAATTAATTGTGGGCCCGCTAACTAGTAATCTGCGACTTCCAAAGAAAGAGAGTTCAACATGACAACGGAAGAGTAGGTGGTGTAATGGGCATGACAATCTCAATACAGTGGAGAACTTAACAAAAAATCACTAAATCGGCCTATCTTTCAGTTCAAGGAAAGCAAGAATCATTCTAGAAAAATAACTCTAAAATGTGAAATAAAAAAGAAATAAATACTATCGATATCTAAAATAATATCAAAGGTTAGAGATCCTTTAATTAGGGGTAAACTCACATTAAATTTATACATTTGTACGAGTGACACTTTGCCACGTTGACTATTCAATGGCTGAAACACTATTTACTTTATTTTATTTTTCCTCTTTCTCTCTCTCTCCAAGAGCCCCAACAATAGGAGAAAATATTGGGTAGGTTTTACACTCCATGTAGGCGAAATGTAAAACCATAGAGAAATTGACGCGTGGCAAATTTTGGGCCCACCTGTCAGCCCCCACCATCTCCCTTAACTCCGTCTCTCCCCCTTTACTCTCTCTCCTCCCCTCCGTTTCTGCGCACAACTCCCTCGGCTCCCCCTCTTCTCTCTCCACTTCTCTTTTCTTTCTCTTGCGTCTGCCATGGCTCGAGCTTGAGTATGCTCATGGCCGCTTCAGGTCGAGGAGGGACGGTGCGCCGCCGGATGGAGGCCGCATTGAGCTTTGTTTGCGGTGAGATGGCTTGAGGCCGAGCTCGAAACTCGAGCGCTAACCAAATCTCCGAGTTTGAGGTCAAGCGAGTGTTGTCCATGGCTGGCTGCGAGTGTCATCCATGGTGGATCGGAAAAAACAATACCCAAGAACAGGCGAGGACGACCCACGTGATGAAATCGAGTTAAATAAGGAAACCGAAGCCGACCCGACACGCCTACGCGTCCGTTTACAATACCCATTTGCTCATTTCCTCCTCCCAGCTCCACGTTCGACCCCGCCTGCTGAAATTCTTCAAGAAAGTTTGGGTTTTTATTTTTCATTTCATCTATCCTTGTCCATCTGCTCCTTCGGTTGTCGTCCCGAGACCATTTGGGAGATGGGTCTAATCTTCTCGAGCAAGTCCTTGCGTTCCGCCCCCGCACAGGCGGTGACAGCCATGTATGAGTGTTGGCGTGCTTGTGAGCCCCTTGATCATATGCCCTCAGAACTACGCAAAGTCCCCGCGAGGCATCGGCGTGAAGCCTCCCGCCTCCGCCTGTCCATGGTCCGGACCCTTTCGGCGTCTCCGCCTTTGGATTGCGAAGAAGAACGGTGTGGCGACGACCAGTGAGCTGGCCACAATGGCCGCCACCACCTTGACAATCGTCTTGCTTGAGGACGATGACGAGTCCGACGGCGCTTGGAGCGAGTCTATTACGGAAGGAGGAGGGGAGTTAGTGATGGTGGTGGCGGTTGGAGAAAAGAGAAGTAGAGAGAGAAGAGGGAGAGAGAGCGTCGCAGGCAGAAAAAAAAAAAAAAAAGAGAAGTAGAGAGAGAAGAGGGAGAGAGAGTTGTCGCGAAACGGCGGGGAGGAGAGAGAGTAAAGGGAGAGAGACGGAGCGTTAACGGAGAAGTGGAGCCCGACGGTGGGCCCAAATTTGCCACGCGTCAACTTCTCTATGGTTTTACATTTCGCCTACGTGGAGTGTAAAACCTACCCAATATTTTCTCCAACAATAGCAGAGAGCCCATCATGACGCCGCTGCGCCTTTGCCCACCCGTTGCAACGACTACTAGTCCTTGTTGGCGTGCCTCCAGCAGTTCCCGGATGCCGTTGCCACCTCCGACGACATCAAATAACCGACATGACATAAGGGGAAAAAAAAATCAGTGGACCAAAAGTTTCAAAATTAAGTGCAATTAAGTCTTAAAATTTGTAAAAAGTACAACCGAGTCCTAAAACTTATCAAATTAGTGCAATCAAAGATTTTCATTAACAATTCTTACTATTACCCAAAAAAAAAAAAAAATTGTTGACTTTGTCCATTTTAGCTAAAAAAAAAGAAAAAAAAGGATTTTTAAGTGTAAGCAATTTAGTTTTATTTTTTATTTTTTATTTATTTCCGTTACCTTGTCACTTTCGTAGTCCATATATTCTTCTTATTACTTGGTGTTTTGGCAAATAATAAAATCACCACTTCAATTTGTCTTTTGTAATATAAATCAAACCAAAAATGTGAAGATAGGTTATATATCGCAATATTTCAATAAAATGCCTTCAATATATCTATATAACAATTTGGACTCTAGTGGATCCAAATAGATCAGTCCAATTATCTTTGAACCAACCAACTTTTATTTCTTTTTGCCTTTTCAAATCAAGTTTATCCCCATTAACAAACACTTTTCAAATTTGTAATTAAATAGAATCCTAATAATAATAAAGAAATCTTTGAAATCTCTTGTGCACGTTGTAAATCTATCCTATTAATAAAACAAATTCCAATATGACTTCAATCTCAACTTTTTACCAAAAAAGAAGAAGAAGAAGAAGAAGAAGAAGAAGAAGAAGAAGAAGAAGAAGAAGAAGAAGAAGAAGAAGAAGAAGAAAGTTCATGATAAATCTTTATACATATCTACTGTGCCATCAATTACACTTAACTCTAGATAGCAATCGTAATTTAAAATGTTCAAGATAATTAACAAGTAATCTATGAATGTCCACCATTCTAAATTTTGACTCAAAAAATTATCGAGTATTCCATGAACATCAAACTCTATTAATTTCACTTATATGACAATGGAAAGTATGCTTAAAAAACGGATTGGAATCTTTACATATTATTGTACTCTCTATTAATTTCACTTCACTAATTTTATCTTTACACACAAACAAAATGAGTTATCCATTTCTAATTTATATTTAAAATGAAAACTTCTTATCTTACAAGTTAGGTAAAGTTTTTCTATATAGATAAAATCGTCAAATATTACTTCCCTTTTTACCTAATTTCAATTTCAAATTTGTTTACCATTTCTAATTGGCTTAGACGCCATAGGAAAGACGTTGGGAAAAATTATTTTTAAAAAAATGCTGTTTAAAAAATTGTAAGTTCTCTTTTTTTATTTTATGTTTCGAGATGCAAAAGTATAGGATTTTAAGATATAATACTGTGCAAAGTGCGATTTCGAATAGGTGAAGGTGGTTTTTTTTTTTTTTTTTGCAACCTTTAAATAAAATGCCTTTGAAATATCCATGTAACAATTTGGACGTTGGAAGAAGAAGAAGAAAATTCGTTATAAATCTTTGTACGTATCTACTGTGCCTCCAATAACATTTAACTCTAGATAGCAATTGTAATTTACAATAATCAAGATAATTGACAAGTAATCTATTAATGTTTACCGTTCTAAATTTCGACTCATAAAAGCATCAAGTATTCCATGAACATCAAACTGTCTACTAATTTCACTTATATGACAATGGAAAGTACGCTTAAAAACAGATAGACTATAGAAATCTTGTTTCGCTGTTCAATCCAGAGTGTCTTGCCATTCGATATTTATGTGGACATATAGGTTTTTGAGTGTTTTTTATGTACACCCATTAATATTGTCAATTGTGTCAGTAAGTTTTTATTTTTTATATTTTATATTTTTGTTACCTTTGTTACTTTTGTAGTCCATATATTATTCTTATTAGATGGTGTTTTGGTAAATAATAAAATCACCACTTCAATTTATCTTTCGAAATATATGTTGCATTAAAAAAAGCGGAAAGTATCTTGTGATTGCGGATAACAAAAAAAAGAATCATGATTTATTTGGCATAGAAATAAGGCCAATCAAGATAATTGAGGAATCTTGAAAGATATGCTAGTCAAAAAAAAAAAAAAAAATATGATCAAAGGATAATGAGATGATCTCTGTCGGGTTTAATAATTTTTATCAAAGAAAAAAATTCTTAATGAATAAGTCTATTCCATTGATTCACTAGGTTAGAAACCTTAAAATTTGTTTACGATATTGGTTTGTTAAGTGATGAGGCGCTCCATAACTCAACTAACCTTAGTAGGTCTAGGCATCATTTTCCTAATGAAAATGCTTCTTTTCTTTTCTTTGTTGGCTTTATGAGTTAGACATTTTCCCTGCATTCAACTGGACACTAATTTCGGCTAAGTAAGCACACCAGCAAAATCTAGCTATACAAGAGATGGATTAAGACATGGGGAAGTAAAACGAGCTCATCTGGCAAAAAAAATCCAGCCCGGCCCAACCCGAGCGGGTTCTGATTATGTGGCTTCGCTATGGGCGCCTGATTATGTGTTGAAGGAGCAAGAACAAGCAACATGTTATGACTTGTTGAGCACCCTCTTTGTTAGATCCTTCCTTGATCATAATTATAAGTGGCTGATACAATACTTCGTTGCCTCCACTAAGGGGGTGTGGGTCTCTTTCCCTATCGCTACCATGCCAAAGTAGAAAGAGTTCAGGTGTCCAACGCGAATCACTTCTGTCGCCCACGACACAAGCCTCCAATTGAAATTCACTCGATTCACACCATGCTTTTGCGGCAAGTTCGGGAATGGAAGGTGAATTAGACGCCAGCTCCCTCGCAGGTGCATATAGAAAGGTACTAATGTTAGCTGTTTGTTTGTAAAACAAGCAAAAGATGTTTTTCCTTATCCTATATAGGGAAGTGGAAAGGAGATGAGACACTTTACAAATAGTATGTTTAAAGAAATGGTTGGGGAGTGAGCTAGATCCCACAAAACCCGTGTGCAAGCACACGGTTATTAGGCACACTATGCTAACTTATGTGCTTTGGGTTTAATCTGCGCTAATTTTTATTATTTTATTTTGTATGGTTGTCTTATTAATATTGATTAGCTGAAATTGTTGTTTCTGTTCATTAAGTATTTTGGGAAATTATCAAATTCGAAATTTTATTCTATAAAAAATAATTTTTCATTTTATTATTATTTTTTATTATTCCAAAATTTACATGCATTTTCAAGATAATTTTTGAAATTATACTTATTCAATTTGCAACATTTATTGAAGGGTTGCATTTGTTCATTTTGCAATCATTCCCGAATAATTGCACTATTTTAGCTAGATTATTAGGGACACTTAGCACTTCGCACGCTTGCATGAACACGCTTTAATTGGCACTAACCCCTTTTTTTTTTAATTTCTCATGGATTGTTAATAACCAGATTTGTAACCAGCTGCTTTCATCCGAGGATATCCAGTTGGGTTATTTCACCAACGAGGAAAGAGCCTCGTCCAGCCCGGGGTCTTCCCAAATCTGGTTACAAGCCCCCTAGCGTTTATCATTACCCGTTTTAACCCCCTGGGTTGACTCCGATGGGGGGAGCAGTTTAAGGACCTACTCAGGTCCAACCAGCTGCTTTCATCCGAGGATATCCAGTTGGGTTATTTCACCAACGAGGAAAGAGCCTCGTCCAGCCCGGGGGGTGTTTCCCAAACTTGGTTTCAAGCCCCCCGGGTTTATCATTACCCGTTTTAACCCCCTGGGTTGACTCCGATGGGGGGAGCAGTTTAAGGACCTACTCGGGTCCACTATTAGTTGAAAGGTTGTTTTTGTTCATTGAGTATTTTTGGAAATTATGAAATATGGAATTTTATTTATAAAATAATTTTTTTTATCATCTTGAATTTTGTAAGCCTTTTCAAGATATGCTCGTTCAGTTTGCTACCCTTCTCAAAAGGTTGCATTTGTTCACTTCGTAATCTTAGCACTATGTGTACTTGCACGCCCACAATTTAATTAGCCCCAACTCCTTTATTTTTTTAAAATTTTATTTCGTACAGTTAATTTATTAACTTTTATTAGTTGAGAGGTTGTTTTTGTTCATTAAGTATTTTTATTATTCCGAATTTTATATGCATTTTCAAGATAACATTTGAAATTATACATATTCAGTTTGCAATCTTTTTCAGAGGGTTATATTTGTTCATTTTGTATTTGCCAAATAATGGCACGGTTATTAAATGCCCTTAACACTTTACACACTTGCGCCCCTGCGCTTTAATTAGCCCTTACCCGTTTATTTTTTATTTTATTTTGTATGGTTATTTTATTAACCTTAATTAGTTGAAATGTTGTTTTTGCTCATTAATTATTTTTGGAAATTATGAAATTCAGAATTTTATTTTATAAAAAAAATTACTTATTTATTTATTTTTATTATTTCGAATTTTATATGTCTTTACATAATAATTTTTGAAATTATACTTGTTCACTTTGCAAAATTTCTTGAAGGATTGTGTTTGTTCATTTTGCAATGTTTCCTAAATAATTGCATGATTTTGACACAATTATTAGACGCATTTAGTACTTTACACGCTTACACACATGTTGTGTAATTAGCACCAACCGTTTTATTTTTATTTTATTTCCTATAATTGTCTTACTAATCTTTATTAGTTAAAAGGTTGTTTTTGTTAATTAAATATTTTTGGAAATTATGAAATTCAGAATTTTATTTAATTAAACTTTATTTTTTATATTTTTTTTATTCTGAATATTATATGCCCTATCAAGATAACCTTTGAATTTATAGATGTTTAGTTTGCACCCATTCCCAAAATGTTGCATTTGTTCATTTTGCAATCATTCTTGTATTATTGCATGTGTTCATTTTGCAGGATTCTTCTCATCAGCATACCTCCAACATTTCCATCAGTCCAGGTCTTAAGCAAAGTTGTAGCCTTTCTATGTTCAGAAAATCTGGAGATGCTTTGTTGTTGCTAGTACCGGTTCTCTTTGAGGAGCATTGGAGTCCCTGGAGGAATTTTCAATTGTAGCCAATTGGCTATATTATGCCATTCTGGATAAGTGTTGAAGCACTCAAGCTTCAAAGTACGAGGAGCAATGAGTCTTCCAGATAGTGAAAAATATCTCCATGACTTGCTTAGCATGGCATGTTGATTCAGGAGGACTTATGTAGCCTACCTACATGCATTGCTATATCATTCTTTTGAAGTGATAATTTTAAGTGTGGAGTAGACATGCTGTCAAATTTTTGTTCTTGGAAATTTGTACCAAATTTGGTAAGAAATTGCTGGATTGTGGTTTGGAATGCGGTTAATTATGAAATATGGAGGAAGAATAGGCTGTCTATAGCCATAAAGGAGGACATGAGCAAGTTCTTGTGAGTTGGCCACAGTTACTTGCTTTCTCAGCCTTATCCTCATTGCTCCCACTTTGGTCTCTCACCACTTTGGTTATGCTAGAGCCTTGAAATCTGAAGCAATTTACAATTTTGCAGGATATTTATGAGAAACTTAAGCATGCCAACATAATTTGAGCACATTTACTAGTGACCCATGCACTTACTAGAGGATGAAGCCTCACTTACATGAAGGCACACAAAACTGTCAGAAAGTTGGATGATACGGAACTATAGTTTGTGTCTGTTAAATGCAATAAATAGGTTTATTTTTCACGTTCGTCTTTTTTTTTTTTTTTTTTTTTGCACTTGCAATTTGTTAGGGATTCTTCTTGATGCCTATAGGTTGAAATAGGGACTCTCTGTTAGGGTCTTTCTAGGCTGTGGCCAGTGGTAACCCATTTATATGCTTTAGCATTGGTTTTGAGCAATTCAGTTTTCAGTGAATGCCATGCAGAAGAATAATTGGTCCACTTGGCATTTGCTGGTAATATTGGTGTTGCTATGATCTCTGTGAAATGTACTTGGTAATTGAACCTGGACTTGCCTTCGTGTGAGGCTAGTTTTATATAGTTTCTCCTTTTAATTGCAGAATAACTTCAACTTCGAACAAAGGGACTAGATGACTGTCCAACCAGAAGAGCTACCTTCTGGGTCGAAATTGGTAAGAGGCAGAATTTTGCTTTACCTCTCTGCATTTTTGTTGGGGTATTGACCCTTTAGCTCTTCTCCGTCCCTCCCTCTCTCTCTGAACATATCCATACATTGTTGAATGTTTTATCATTCTATCACGTTTCTTCCTGAGTAGATCATAAGGCTAAATCCTCATTTTGGAGCTAAAGCAGCTTTGGCAAAAAAGTTTATTGATAAAGCTCTTGAATTCAAACCAAAGCTTCTTATTCTGATTGTTCCATCAGAAACTGAAAGGTAACTACCTTACTTTGAGCCCTCTCTTTTGCCTATGAAATACTTAAATCTAGCGGTGCATTGCAGATTAGAAGAGAAAAAGTTTGGCTATGATCTGGTGTGGAAAGATGATCGGTTCTTGTCTGGAAAGGTGAAATGGGATGTTCTGTTCTGTTCATCCTTCTAATCATATGTTTGCATTTGATGGATTAATTATAACCTCTCCGTTTTCAGTCATTTTATTTGCTAGGGTATGTTGATGTGAAGGATAAACAAATTGAACAATGGAACAATAAGCCACTGTTGCTGTATATATGGAGCCGTCAAGATTGGACTGCACAGCTCGAGGCCATAGCCCAAGAGCAGGGTCATTGACTGATGAAGCTTAGGAGGCCATGGTCAAATGACGACTGCAGTGGATCGCTGGATTTTCATCGTCCGAAAGATGACCAGAGCCTTTGCTTTGGTACTTCGTCACTGATAAGTGATACCTCCATGCTAATGGGTAGGCATGGAGAAAGGACAGGCATAGTCGATATGGCTGAAGGTCAAATTGGGCGTTTTTCTCGAAATGACAGCGGGAGAGAAAGCAGGGATAGCCATTCTACTGGGACTTCTGCGGAGAAGGCTGATGGTATAGGAACAAGTGGAAGAGAAATTGATGAGAAGTCACCTGCAAAGGAAACCCCTCATCATCCCTCGCTTATGTTGGCAGATGGGAAGTTGTCATTCAATGATCGGTCCACTAAGCAAAAGGCCGATGGTAGCAAAACATGTGGAATAGAAATTGATGAGAAGGTTCTACCTCGTTGTCCCTCACCCAATACGAGGAATGGGAAGTCTTGTGGATGGGGAAGAGAAATTGATGAGAAGCCACCTGCAAAGGTAAGCTCTCGTCATTCCTCACCCAAGTCGTCAGTCCATGATCGATCCTCAAGATGACGTAAACTTCCTTTTGAGAATGATGTCAAGGACATGAATTATCAAAAGGCTGACCTAAGCTTGTCTATGTCACGAGCTGATAAATTTTATAGTGGGCAAGAATCCACTTGCTCTGATGATGCCAGCGGAATGTATGGACTGCGCAACAGTAAATATTATTCAAGATGGTCAAGTGGTGGTGATCCTGCTTTTGGGCATTAGAACTTGGAGTATACAGCTCATACAAGGGACACTGATAATTACAGGCCCAGTGTCTCTGCATTTAAAAGAGAGATACTGGAGGGACCTGCAGATGCGTTCGCAAGTCCGTCTTTATGGTCAGCAAGATGCAAATGTATTTCAAAGAAATTACATGGCAGGTAATGATCCCGGTTACAGCAAATCGAGGCCCGTGACATCTACCTATGGACTCCTAGGTTCCGAATCATCCCACGAGCGAACGTGTCTATGATGCAACGATATGCTCCCCGTTTGGATGAAATGAATCTAATGAGATTGAACAATGCGAGGCCTGAAGCACCCGCAATTCGTGGAAGTGCGTTTTTTGATCTCGACAGGAGATTGCAATTTGGATACCGAGACGACTCTTTTGGCTTTACTACTAGTCCTCGTCAACCGTACTCTTAGGATTCTAATGGCGGGCTTAACGCATAGAGTGCTTGGGTGTTTCCTTTCCGTTCTCTCTCTTTCTAGATGTTTTGACAATGTTTTAGACGGTTTACTGTATAGTTCATATTCGCAACGTCCATGGCGATATAGATAAACTTGGCATGGTTGTCATATTTGATGGTCTCTATAGAATTGCCTATACTCATGAGACAAGGCAAGCTTTTTTTTGTCTCAATCCAAATTGCAGGGCCATCAGGTCGAATTATTCGGTCCTTGCGCTTCAACTGATCTCTATATCAAGGATCAAAGTGTGTAGTTGTACTCATTTAATTTCTCATTGCTTGGTCACAATTGGTGTCCCATATGGTGGTTGACTGAGCAAAGGTGGTGCTTGAGAAGGCCAACACTGAGATGCTTTTGTCACGAGCCGATCGATTGGAATCGTGACCACGCAGCGACTTAGGCACTTTTGGATCGACTTGAATTGTCAGGATACCCAAGCCAAGCCTTGCTCGATCGATCGCACACTCGCTTACTCACTCGAATCGTAGAGAGAAAAAGTTTCTAGAGAGATAAACTGTGAAAAGAAATGAGCATTTGTATTGCTGAAATGGTTGGATGGTTAAAAATGAAGGGGAGGGCACCCTTTCTTATACTAGAGGCTCTCGAATTACAACCATTGATCGATTTTTCATCTGGCAGACGAGATCGTACCACAAAACCTACCAACTACCGACACTAATGACAAGAGAGTTCTAGATTTTGTCTCAATTACCGTATCGCCCGCCTTTGGAACATTTCGCTTAAATCAGCTTTAGGATCCTATAATATTTGGTTCTAAAATATACTAACAATATTTGGAGGAGCTGCGGAACAAATGACACTTGCAAATCTGTGGCTGGTTATGTGTGAGAAGTGGTCAAAGAGGTTTTGGAGGAAGCTTCTAAGGAGCCTTGGTAGCCAAAGAAGAGGTAAAAAAAATTTAGGAAAAAAAAAGTAAAAAGTAGAGGCTAGAATTAAGAGTATTGGCATAATAACTAGAGCTTAAGGAAATATAGGTTGGCAAAGAAGGAAGCTTGTAGTGCAAGGTGAAGCACAGAGGAAAGCATTTCCAAATGCAAGACTTTAAACCCAACCAAAAGACGAATTTTGGATGGGAAAATTCTAATATATGTGAAACGGGAATATATGATGTAAGAATTCGTCGATGAGTGTGTGAGCATTTGATGATAGAGTTGAAACGATGTATTTGTAGAAGAAAGTTCGGAGTGGTGCTAATGCGGATTAGACCAGAGAACTTCGCTTCAGATGTTCTTGGCATATGAGAGGAAGGGGTGAATTGAACAGACTCATGGATATCTGAGACAGACATGCTATGCCACAGACATGGCCCTTACCAGGCCTTAAACAAGGGACCATCTTTTAGTCTCCAGAAATCATGAATTTATGCCATAAATCTTTCAAGTCTCACAAATTTTCTGATTCACAAGATCTATGGAGTGGCAAGTGCAGAACATACTAATGAGACCAATTCACCTTCTTAAGCTAACAGTGCAACTTTAAACATCTATGGACATTAGACCGTGAGGAACAGTGGAAAAGTGTGTAGAAAGACATAGGAGATGTGTATGCTATAGAGATTATCCATACTCGGTCTTATTTTACAACTGAAGGTTGATGCCCCTATATAAGTGATGCCAAGGGTATTAGACCTTTAACAACACAGCCATAGACTCAAGCAGCGTGCATCTTTATAAGATGCTCCTGCAAAGCACACCGACACACGTCACACACTGCGGCCAAAGTTGGCGCACTTTTTCTAGCAGTGTAACAATTAACAAGGAGAGGTCCAGAAAATCATTGTCAGATGAGAGGACGTCTGTAGGATTCTTCTCATCAGCATACCTCTAGCATGTCCATCGGTTCAGGTCTAAAGCAAAGTTGTAGCCTTTCTATGTTCAAAGAATCTGGAGATGCTTTGTTGTTGCTAGTGCTGGCTCTATGCCCTAGAGGAATTGCCGGTTGCAGCCAACTGGCTATATTTTGGAGATCAAGGGGGAGCCGTAATTCCATGGGTCCTGTAAAAGTGGTCCACCCCAAGGGTCCTGGGAAGGCGACTGTTATTGAGGAGGCTACAGAGGTTGGGGTGGCCGTACAGGCCGAGGAGGGTTTACTTGCATAGAACTCTGATAAGGCTTGTTGCATCTCTAGTTGGTTCATATGCCTGCCTATAATAATCTCATGGTACTTTGTCTGGGAATGCATTATGCCAAGTTTCTTTGGGAACAGTTGGCTATACTGGCTGAGGACAGTTATTTGCATAGAACTCTGATAAGGCTTGTTGCATCTCAAGTCGGTTCATATGCCTGCCTATAATAATCCCATGGTACTTCATTCAGTAATGCATTAGGCCAGATTTCTTTAGGAACAGTGTGGTTCCTTTGCATAATTTCCTCTAAATTACTCTGTATTCAGGGTCAATATCTACAATGCTGCATTCATATCACTCAAGCTTCAGAGTGCAAGGAGCGATGAGTCCTCCAGATAGTGAAAAATATCTCCATGATCTGCTTAGCAGGGCATGCAGATTCAGGAGGACTTATGTAGCCTACCTACGTGCATTGCTATATCATTCTTTTGAAGTAATAATTTTATAGACATGCTGTCAATTTTTTGTTATGGAAATTTGTACAAAATCTGGTAAGAAATTGCTGGACTGTGGTTTGAAATGCGGTTGAAAGCTTAGCCAACCTGTTAACTATGAAATATGGAGGAGGAAAAGGCTATTTATAGCCATAAAGGAGGACATGAGCAAGTTGTCGAGAGTTGGCCACAGTTACCTGCTTTCTCAGCCTTATCCCCATTGCTCCCACTTTGGTCTCTCACACTTTTGTTATGCTGGAGCCTTGAAATCTGAAGTAATTTGCAATTTGCAGGATATTTATGAGAAACTTGAGCATGCCAACATAATTTGAGCACCTTTACTAGTGACCCATGCACCTACTAGAGGATGAAGCCTTATTTACATTGAGGCACACACAACTGTCAAAAAGTTGTCTGTTAAATGCAATCTGCCCGTGGCTTAGAAAATAGGTTTATTTTTCACCTTCATCATTTTTATTTTCTTTTGGCACTTGCAATTTGTTAGGGATTCTTCTTGATGCCTATAGGTTGAAATAGGGAGTCTCTGTTAGGGTCTTTCCAAGCTGTGGCCAGTGGTAACCCATTTTATATGCTTTAGCATTTGCGTTGAGCAATTCAGTTTTCAGTGAATGCCATGCAGAAGAATAATTGGTCTGCTTGGCATTTGCTGGTAATGCTGGTGTTGCTATGATCTCTATGAAATGTATTTGGTAATTGAACCTGGACTTGCCTTTGTGTAAGGCTGGTTTTATATAGTTTCTCCTCCTCTTAATTGCAGAATAACTTCAACATCAAACTAAGGGACTGGATGACTGTCCAACTAAAAGAGCCACCTTCTGGGTCGAATTTGGTAAGAGGCAGAGTTTTGCTTTACCTCTCTGCATTTTAGTTGGGGTATTGACCCTTTAGCTCCTCTTTCCCTCCCTCTCTCTCCGAACATATCCATACGTTGTTGAATGTTTTATCATTCTATTACCTTTCTTCCTGAGTAATCATGGGTCTAAGTCCTCTTTTGGAGATAAAGCAGCTTTGGCGAACAAGTTTATTGATAAAGCTCTTGAATTCAAACCAAAGCTCCTTATTCTGATTGTTCCATCAGAAACTGAAAGGTAACTACCTTACTTTGAGCCCTCTCTTTTGCCTTTGCAAATACTTAAATCTATCGGTGCGTTGCAGATTAGATGAGAAGAAGTTTGGCTATGATCTGGTATGGGAAGATGATCAGTTTTTGTCTGGAAAGGTGAAATGGGATGTTCTGTTTATCCTTCTGATTGTATGTTTGCATCTGATGGATCAATTATAACCTTTCCATTTTCAGTCATTTTATTTGCCAGGTCTGTTGATGTGGAGGATAAACAAATTGAACAGTGGAACGATAAGCCACCGTTGCTGTATCTATGGAGCCATCAAGATTGGACTGCACAACTCAAGGCCATAGCCCAAGAGAAGGGTCACTTGATGATGAAGCATAAGAGGCCACGGTCAAATGATGACTGCAGTGGATCACTGGATTTTCATTATCCGAAAGATGACTGGAGCCTTTGCGTTGGTACTTCGTCACTGATAAGTGATACCTCCATGCCAATGGGTAGGCATGGAGAAAGGACAGGCATAGTCGATATGGCTGAAGGTCAAATTGGGCGTTTTTCTCGAAATGACAGCGGGAGAGAAAGCAGGGATAGCCATTCTACTGGGACTTCTGCGGAGAAGGCCAATGGTATAGGAACAAGTGGAAGAGAAATTGATGAGAAGTCACCTGCAAAGGAAACCCCTCATCATCCCTCGCTTATGTTGGCAGATGGGAAGTTGTCATTCAATGATCGGTCCACTAAGCAAAAGGCCGATGGTAGCAAAACATGTGGAATAGAAATTGATGAGAAGGTTCTACCTCGTTGTCCCTCACCCAATTTGATGAATGGGAAGTCTTCTAGGGAAAAGGCAGGTGGTACGGGAAGACAGGGAAGAGAAATTGATGAGAAGCAACCTGCAAAAGGTAAGCTCTTGTCATCCCTCACCCAAGTCGTTAGTCAATGATCGATCCTCAAGATCACGTAAACTTCCTTTTGAGAATGATGTCAGGGCATGAATTATCAAAAGGCTTATCCAAGCATGTCTATGTCACGAGCTGAAAAATTTTATGGGGGGCGAGAATCCACTCTCTCTGATGATGCCAGCAGGATGTATGGACTGCGTAACAGTAAATATTATTCAAATCAGAGATGGTCAAGTGGTGGTGATCCTCCTACCGATTATGGCCATCAGAACTTGGAATATACGGCTCATACGAGGGACACTGATAATTAGAGGCCTAGTGTCTTTGAACTTGAAGAGAGATACTAGAGGGACCTGCAGATGCGTTCGCTGGTCCGTCTTTATGATCAGTAAGATCCAAATGTATCTCAAAGAAATTACATGGTAGGTAATGATCCCGATTACAGCCAATCGGGGCCCATGACATCTACCTATGGACTCTAGGTTCCGAATCGCCCCAGCGGGTGGACATGTCTATGATGCAACGATATGCTCCCCATTTGGATGAAATGTATCCAATGAGATTGAACAATGCGAGGCCTGGAGCATCCAGGATTCATGGAAGTGGGTATCTTGATCTTAACAGGAGACCACAATCTAGATACCAAGGCGACTCTTTTGGCTTTGCTACTGGTCCTCGTTGGCCGTACTCTTAGAATTCTAATGGCTGGCTTAATGCATAGGGTGCTTAGGCATTTCCTTTCCGTTCTCCCTCTTTCTAGATGTTTTGACAATGTTTCAAACGGTTTAGTGCATACTACATTGTTCATAATCTCAACATCCACGGCGATATAGATAAACTTGGCATGGTTTTCATATTTGATGGTCTATATAGAATTGCCTATACTCATGAGACGGGGTAAGCTTTTTTTTCTCAATCCAAATTGCAGGGCCGTCGGCCATCGGCTGTCGGGTTGAATCATTCGGTCCTTGCGCTTCGACCTGATCTCCACATCAAGGATCAAAGCTTGTAGCTACATTCATTTTATTTCTTACTGCCTGGTCACAACTGGCGTCCTGTACGGTGGTTGACTGAGCGGAGGAGGTGCTTGAGAAGGCCAACACTAAGATGCTTTCCTGTCCTATAAAAAAAATTAATAATAATAATAAAGCGTTGATCCATGTTTTATATTGAATCTAATAAGGCCCGCAGAATTCAATAGTCGAAAATCAGGTTGCGCTAGCAGTTGGCTCACTAGTACGCAAAAATCTCCCAAGAGTCCCCGAAATCCGCTCTCACTTCGGTCCGGCTCACGATCAAGGTTTTGATTCTCCACGCCTATGAGTATAGGCGTCGGTTGCACGAGTACCCGATCCTCGCGCTCTACTGCGTCCACATGTACCTGGAACTGGAGCTCGTCCTCGCGATTTGCGCGGTCCCGGCTAGTGCCGCCCTAGAGCTCGACCTTGAGCGGCAGTTCGACGAGCCCTGCCTCGCCACCTTGATGCAGGACTTCTGGGGCAGGCGCTGCAGACGTTGGCGTTCCTGGCGGCGACGGGGGAGCCGTGGTTTTTCCCGCAGTTGACGAGCAATGGCGTGGACGAGAAAGTTTTAGGGGAATGCCACGCGATGTTTGACTTTGTGAAGGACAAATTAACTCGGGTCATTTTCCATATGAAAAGCGGGTCTGGCTGAGTTATTCAATGGTCGGAGGTTACAGAAACTAATGTCTTCATCATCGTAGCATACAATGAATTGAGTCCAATTTCTTGCCTAAAAAATCAACCTACCAAAATTTAAGCTAGGTCAGATGCATATGAAGTAAACTGATGAACCCATACCACTAAACAATGTCCATGCGTAAATGTGCAATCAAGCAAAAGTAAATAACCACAACAAGTACATGGAAAATAAAGCATATAGAAGTAAATTCAATAAAGTGCCAAACAAAAATATATATGGACATGTTCTTAAGCCCTAGTGGCTATATTCAAATTGAATACAATTTCTTGCCTAAAAGATCAACGTACCAAAAATTAAGCTATGTCAAGGGCACATGCTAAAATGTCTAAATAATATATACTAACTAAATGAAATTAAACTAAAAATAATGCTAATAATTTAACCACATAATCAAGACCTGTTTCAAAGCTATCTTCTACGTTTTTATTGCGAAAATGAGGACTTGAGCTGGGCCCTTGGGCCCGGTCTGAATATGGGCCGGTTGAAATGGGAATTTTTCAATCAAAATTCAAACTAGGCTCAAATCATAGAATTAAACCAAATTTAGCCCATTAATACTAAACCCATATTGAATGTAACTTCCTGTCACATTGGCCCTGTTCGTTTCACAAAAGGATAATTTTTAGAAGAATATTTTCTGGATTTTTTGCAAGCCACTGTTTGCCTACAACGTGTGGGGACTATGGCTTTCATGAGACTTTGACCTATTGTCACATCTATCAAATATATGTTATTCATCTGTAAATTTGCCCTCACATCCTTCATAATTACATCATGTACTCTTAGGCAACGACACTTACATAGAACTACGTGATACATATGTGCACCTGCAAGTTCAGTTTATGTAAAAGATGATCACTGTTTGAAATATGATTGTCTTTTTACCTAGTCATTCGGGTATTGCCTTAGAACCATGCCTCAAGCTCCTAATAAAGATGTTATTTGACTACGCAATGATTGTCAACCTATGCTTATAAATCTTGATACCTTTAAGGAAAGTTGAACTTTCAAGGATAACTCAGATTACAGAAGATTTGACAAATACTCCTCTAGAAATATTGGATAAGAAGAAGAGGAGGACTAGGAACTGGAAGTGGACAAGGGTGAAGAATATAATAAAGAGCAGAGTGCGCTAAAAAAGGATGAGGGAGGAGGCAAAACAGAGAACTCCGTGAGAAGCGTCGGACAATTTTGTATAATTTACTAGCAGTTCTCTCCTACCTTTGAGCCCATTCATTGAAGTGTTTCCTCGGTGCTTTGTATAGCAATTTGATCTTCATTGCCGCTTTTAGTTGTTCGTCTTTGTTGGGACCTTCGGGTTTTGTCATTTCTTTTTGTGCTTTGAAGTAATTTTTGAATTTCGAATTCTATTTACTTAGTCTTATGCGAAATTGCCGAGCTCCAGCTAAATTGACTTTGGGGCTGCTTCTTCAAATAATGTGCCATCAGGAAAGTGTGCACGGCTTTCAATGGGCGATGGTGAGCTAGGAGGTGTCCGCGTCAACATCGAGAGTGGCTAGTGATGAAGGTGGTCAGTAGAGAAGGACTGGCGAGATCTTAGCCCCTGTGCCTTCAAGACAAAGATGAAGAGTGTTGATATAATTAGGATTTCTCACTGCGATTTTGAGAGGGATGAAAAAGGAAAGAAATTATGTAAAATTTTCAACTCGTTTCAGTTCGTTTAACCAAACTGAAACTATCCGAACAAATATAAAAGATGGTTATTATTTTATTATCCGAGACAAAATCGAAATTGCACCGAAAATGCACGAAATTTCGATTTGGTTTGGACACCCCTAGCCTAAGGACTACACTTAGATTTATTAGATTTGTTGCTAAAATATTGGCATTAAATCCAAAACTCCCCGTCGATTGCCAGTGACCCAAGGAAACGAAAAAAAATTGCTTAGGGTTTTCATACAATATCTTCTCATAGATAAAATAAATAAAAAAAAAAATTGAAGAGTCCTTTTTTTTTTGCATCACTTCAGATTTTTTTCTATTTATTCTTTACTTCTTTTTATTTTTTATTTCTTAATTCTATATATTTAATATATTTATCTAATAATATTATATATTTCAATATATTAAATTATTATTTATTTAATTTTCTTGTTTCTAGGTAGAATAAAAAAATATTCCAAATTCCTAATAAGAATAATACTGATCTCAACAAATAAATAATTGTACAAGTAAAATATTAATGTAATTCAAAAAAAAAAAAAAAAAAAAGCAAGTTCAGCCATTAAAAACACTAATGCTATAATCAATCCATAAATTGTTGATGCCTCTGTAAAAGCCAAACCAAGCATAAAAGCACTTTGTATTTCTCCTTCCGCCTCAGGCTGTCTTGTGACACATTCTATAGTTTGGCCCACAATAGTACCTTGGCCAACTTTAGGTGATTCCAAATTCTACTTAAAACCTGAAACCTATCATCAGAATCTGAAACTTGGACCTACCTTATTATAGGTTTCGGGATTGGTTCTAGGGTTTAAGATGTTTTTTTTTTCTTTTCTTTTTTTCAATTTTTAGTTAAGCAAAACAAAGATAAACACAACAATAAAAATGAGCAAAGATTTTATCATTGATTACCTAAAAATGAGTGTTATATGTATTTGCCGAATAATATTAAGGAAATTTTATTGTTTTCTATGCACTAATTGTTCTTATACAGAATTATTATCTAAAAAATTGAATTGTTCCAACTAAACTACACCTTACAAGGACACAAGATCCAACAAAGAAAATGCAAAGCACTAGAGCATTGCAGGTGAGAACATAGTGTAATTTTCTTTCACGAAATTAAGGGCGATAGTTTCTGGAAGGAGCAAACTGTTTCGGTCATTAAAATATATACTCACCTGCACGTCCGAATCGACATGGGAGCAGACCCACTAGAAACGAAGAAAGGAGAAGACAAAAATTGAAAACAGTTCACAGCTCCACAAATGCATTTAGTAAATGCACGAACAATGATGATCCTCAAGAGCACTACAGTCTTTAGGTAGCCTCTTGCAAAATGGCTACGCAATACGAAATGCAGACTTGCATGCCTCATCGGGGTCCTATTTCTTCACTCAGCAAAACAAGGCTGTGGTGAAAATAAAAACAAAGGGGAAGAATGAAGACAAATTAAGGATTTAGCTGTTTTAGGGTTTGGGGGCCCAAATCCTAGTTCTCGGGTTCCGATCACTAGTTCGGGTTCATTTCTTAGTTCCGGTTCCCGGTTCCAATTCTGATTCTTGGTTCTGGTTCCTATATGAACCGAGAACTAGTGGTTCTTTAAAAATGGAATCGAAAACCTACCTTGTCCCTCCGTAGAATTGATAACTAAGTAGGTTTGGTTCTCCGTTTCTTCGATGTTCAGTTCTACCCTAGATCTATGCTTACCCCTAACTCTAGGTCCAATAGAAGCAAACTTGATAGCTAAACCAACAGCAATAACAAAAGAGGCAAAAATCAATGGATTCATGATAAGTTCCTCACAAAAAGAAATGGTTAATGATGCAATCATCCCATGAATCACGACTTAATTATTCATTAGTGAGATTCACTTGGACGAAGTAATTAACAACTCCAAATTAAAGTAACAAAATAATATTATTGAATCATCTGAACTATCTTTATATCTCTTTTTTAGTTCTTATTGACGAGGTTTTTTTTTTTGAATCCATTTGACTTTTTCTCTTCTGTTTCTTTGTCCGAACCATTAGTTGAAGTATTCGTTCTTTCTATTGATTTCGTCTTTTTTGTCATTCAATTCACAGTCACACGAAAGGGAAAGACTTCTATTGAAATCCCTATCTAAATTCATAATTCATAAAAATGTAGAGTAGATAAGATCAAATCTATTTTTAATTCATATATTAGTAGCAATATCTAATATCACATTTACATGGGTTTCTTCCATATTGTAAACCAATTATTTGTATATTAGATTAAATCTATTTTAGATTTTTTTTTTTTTTAAATTTTCAAAGCAGAAACATCCAAGATTTGGATTCCTGCCATTCCATTACGTATACCCTATTTGTACTCGCCCATATCAACTAATTCATGATGAACCTCGTCAATTTTACTCTTCCTTTTATTTATCACTATTCAGCATATACAATCTACATAGATGAATTTGTTAGTTTGGATAATTGAATAGCAAATGTAGACATATTGGTATTTCATTGATGTAAAAGTAAAAGTTCATACCATTTTTTTATTTCTATATATTTATAATTATTTTTTGTTTCAATAAATAGTTACTCCTTTTAATTATTATTATTTTCCTTATTAAATAAAATAGTAATAGAAAATATTTATTGGGGGTAGGTATTATATAAATTAAATGGGCCAAGCAAGAATTTTAGGGAAATGATCTTGTCATGACCTAACACTTTCCGTATGGAATGAGAACTAGGTTTAAGGGGCATTTGTCAACTTCAAGTCAGGCCTTCCATTGACTCGGACTCTCCCAAGCCCACATCTCGGCGACGTCAGGCATTTAAAATTTTAAATCATTTAAGCCTATGCAAATTTTGACTAGGGAGTCACCACTAGTCTTAATGCCTCTAGCCTTTTGGGGGTCAATTAGAAACCTAAAAGATACAAGATAATATATTACTATTCATGTAGTCGAGGTTCTAAATTTGAGAACTTTATTACTTTAGCCCTAAGACTAACGCCCTTTCAGTACCTAACTTGATAATGTGCTAACTAATGCCGTAGTAGCCTATCTGAAAGAAATCCAAGATTCGTCTTAACCATTTTAAAGCAAGAAAGTAACATCCAAAATATTGAAATACATAATCAATTAAAATCATAAAGAAAAGCACACACTTATCCTAATATCATCCCTAAAAATCAAAGGATGATCGAAATAAAGAAACCTATCGTAAAGCCGTAAAAGCTTGTTTTATTTTTGGGATTCAAATTCTAAGGGTTTCTAATCTTTCTAGATGTTTCTGAGTTTTAGAATTTTTCAAATTTTATTATTATTTTCTGGATTTTCACATTTTTAATGATTTTTTGAAATTCGATTTTTTTTTTATTTTCGAATTTTATAAATTGCAATTTTCAAATTTTTTATTATTTTCTGGATTTTCACATTTTTAATGATGTTTTGAAATTCGATTTTTTTATTTTCGAATTTTATAAATTGCAATTTTCAAATTTTTAATTAATTTTTTAAAATATTTTTTTCGAGTTATTATTATTATTATTATTATTATTATTATTATTATTATATTTGGGAATGGAGCGGATATGCCCAATCCGACCTGTTGACCCGACTCGTCGACCCGGATTCGACTGAATAAAAATAAAAACGAAGTTTTTCTGTTTTCTATATAATGAATTTTCTATATTTCTTCCTTCTTCTTTTTTTTTTTTTTTTTTTTTCTTTTTGTCTTTTTCCTTGTTTCGTCCTTTTCCCTGTTTTGTCTCCTTTCCCTGCACTCCTCCTTCAACATCCAGAAGCGCTCCTCCTCCTCCCGCAAATCCTTTCCTTTCACCCTGCACTTACCGAACCAAGATCACCCGCCTCGACGCCCCGCCATTGCTCTGGCCGCGACTGCCAGCGCCTCCATCGCCGCCAAACCAACTCTCTTCGCCGGTCATCCACTCCGACCGGCAGCCCCCCAACTCCGACCACTGATTCCGGCGGCCACAACCACGAACAAAAATATCTATCCGAAGCTAATCCCTCCCATCCTAGCCTTTCTAACAAGCAAACAATCAACAGTACACAACAAAGTGAAGAGATAAACTGATTTTGAATCACGAACTTCGCCGGCGACAGGGACGTCTCTGACGAAGAGCTTTCGGGCATGGGTATATATATACGCGTTGAACTCGAGCATGGATTTTTTGTCAAATGCGTGAAAAACACAGAGAAAACACTTATATAAGGCCAGATTCAACCTATACAGAAGCAAAAGCAAATCGATCTTAAGATTCAACAATGGATGAGTTTCGGCCTTCTCTCAATCATTTTATCGAGGGATTAATGTGCGATCTAATTTTATGTATAAAGGCATGGATAAACATATTTCGTGTCAACTCAGTCTTAGATCATCGGGTTCACTTGAAACAGAGTTCGGTGTTCCTGAGTATGACATATTTCCTTTGGACAATACGTCGAACAGATGGCACGCATTGAAGGACACGACCTTCAGACTTAGATTTACAACATTCGTTAGTCCAAACATGGCTTGTTAATATCCAAACTATCAGGGATACATCATGGACATAACTCGACTTCGCTTGATTCGTTAGATCCATTGATTCAATTCGGTAATTTGACGCCGCTAGGATAGAACAGAGCAGGGCTTGAGCGAGGGGATTTACCTGGATCGGAAGGATGGCTGGCTGGGGTGGTTGCTTGTCAATCGTGAAATAGTGCAGTCAACGAACGCCGGGCTGCATGTCAATACGAGGAAAAGCGCCGACCTTGCTGATCGGGCAAAAGAATTAAGAGTTGCTGGGCTTGTGTCGTTGTTCCTGCAAGGAAATGGTCAGATGTGGCAAACTTCGTGAACCAACCTGTCTCAGCAATGAAGGCTCCGGGGAAGGTGCAGGAACACCGAGAAGATTGAGATTCGCTGAGGTGGTTGGCGATACGATGGGAGCCAGCAACATCGGCAGATCCAAAATGTGACCGGGCGGAGCATACGGGGTCGTGGACGACGGTTCACAGTACGACGGTTTCTTGATAATCGAGATCTATTGTGTTCAGCAGATCTCAGATGAGGAATCCTTTGAATCCTGTTGGCAAGTGCTGACGGGACATTTGGACCCTCTGGCTTTCTTCTTCTTCGTGGTCCAGTACACAACCCTGTGCCGGTTGGATTTTGGTGGCGTAGCTGTGCCGCTTCCCGTACGTGAGACGCTGCACCATTTCTCCCCGCTTCTCTGTCTGTCTGTCTGTCTGTCTGTCTGTCTGTCTCTCTCTCTGTGCCTCTCTCGGCAATCAGATTTACCTTCGCCCAAACACCAGGTGAACTTCTTCTCTCTAGTCCTCGCTCTCTAGCCCAACTTTGCTACTGCTCTCTCCAAAAACCAGCTGAGCCCCTCACGCACTCTCCGTCGCTCACTCCGAAAACCGACGGGCGTCTCTGCTCCTTCTGTTATGCGAACGGGATCCTCTTCAGGCGAGCATCCTTTCCGGAGAAGATGTTCCTCGGCCACCAGTTCCTATCTCCGATTCTCTCTCTGTGAATCACTGAATGTTTCATTATCATCATGACTTTATTACCAAGCATGGAACATTTATAAGAAAAGCATGAATGAAAGTGTTCGACAAAACAGTAGAGAAAATGTGTCGCCTTAAGCATGATCTAGAGGTGAAAGTTGTTGCTATTGTCCAGTACAGTAATAGCTTCTTTCCAGATATGACGGAGATTTCCAAGCGGCATCCACCAAACTTAGAACGCACTACATTGGTTAGGCAGTAGATGGCACAGCTGAGTTGTGAAGATGATTAGGAATGAGGTGTGATGGCATGCAAATAACTATCTGTCATGATCAGGCACACCTCTTGCATGCGTTGTGTTGACTTCCCACCCTTTTTACCCGCCTGGCAGGTGAATATCCTTATCCACACAGCAGAGGAGCAGCAATCTGCAGTGAAAACGTTGAAAGAGAAGCACAAAGCACCGGATGTGAAGGAACTTCAGTGTCAAGCACATGAAGAGCTTAATCTAGATGCAAGAGGATGCCAAGATCGGGGTCTTGAAGGCCTCAATGGCCGTGAGGGATGCTGGGGAAAAGAAGAAGACCAATGCAGAAATGATCTCTGTTCCGACCAAGAAATCAATCAAAGAGGCGGTGCGATGTGTGACATTTTCTGGAGAGAGGACATCCCCGATTTGGAGGCATATCTTCGCAAGCACCATAACGAATTCAGGCATACATACTATCCTCCAGTTACAGAGGTGAATCTTTTCCCAGCACAATCATGTTACTCTTGTTGTTGGCACATGTATGTAAGCTACGTTCCTGGATCTGATACTCCCTCGACGCTCAAGTCATTGATTCGATCCATGACCAATCGTTTTATCTTGCTTTGGAGCACAATAGGGAGTTGAAGGAGGAATTTGGTTAGCATATGCTGATACCGATGAATTTTTCCTCTTAATACAATGGTTGAACATAACTTTTGAAAATATGTAGGAATTGAACCATGGACATCCGAACAACACTTAGGCAAAGCAGTTTTTATTCCCGCCGGATGTCCCCACCAAGTCAGAAATCTGAAGGTAAATAAATTATTTCTTTTCCTCTTTTACCTATACCGTCACCTTGAATTGTAAGTCCTCTAAATTGTTGGCCCTATCATCATTCTTCATGTAGTCATGCACAAAAGTTGCCACCGACTTTGTCTCTCCCAAAGAGTATCCACCAGTGCCTCCGTTTGACTGGGGAGTTCAGACAACTTCCAAGGAATCATAAAGCCAAGGAGGACAAACTTGAGGCAACGCACAATATTACCTTATATCTTTGGCCGTGGCATCTTTTGCTTTTTGGTGATTCAGCTGTTTCTCACCCTTCTCTGATCTCTTTGTGAAACCGATTAAAAAGACGATAATTTATGCAACCGATCAAGCAACTATAGATTTAGAGGACTTGTAGTAGAGATGAGAACTAGACCCACAGTAGTATGATAGCTTAATTGACATTGGATCAGCTCAAAGCAGGGAAGAGGATACAAACACCAAGAGCAGAATCTCCTGCAACAGCAACCTTTTTGGTGTTTTGGTCTTGTTCTAGCAATTTTTGTGTGCATAATCATCAAATCTCCATTTTATTGTTGAGAAATGTGCAAGACTTTGCCAACTCTCTCAACGGCGAGACAATTTTGCCTGCAACAAATTGATTTGCTTATTGATTCTGAAATTAAATTTGCAGCAAGAAACTTCATCGATATTGTAGAAAACAATTGTCTTAGTATCCTCAATCTCTCTCCCTATAACTGAATTCAGATGGTGACATGTATCTGACACACGAATTATTGGATTAACATCGTAACAATGATTTTGTATTATCAATTATCCAACAATGCTATTTTCTTGACAAAAAAATCATCACAGTATTTAATATATTTGCATTATATAGGTCCCCATAAGGTTTAATCATCAGAATTCACTTCATAAATAGAAAGGGGAACTGTTCAACCCTAAAAAAAGAAAGAGGAAGTGAAGGAAACGAGGCATATCAAACTATCCATTTGTTTCATGATTAATTTAACCTTCACCTACTTAATGGTGATTGGACAGACTCAAAAGGAGAGTTAGTGTTTTGATGGAGTGATTCTAGATTAGTAATTTGGATAGAGGATTGTGACTACTGACTACAATAATTTCACAATAATTGTCTCTCTCGCCTTTGTTTAATCAATTGGGGAAAAAGATATGATACTCATTATACAAAAATATCGTTAACTTTTTTATGTGACAAAAATTATAAATTTCCCTACTATGATACAGTTACGCAAATAACTTCAATCTTTTTTTTTTTGTTTACATATGTGTAATATACATATACTCATTTCAATTACATCAAGAGTATATTTGTGAAACGGATATAAATTCAGGATTTCTTATGAGTATCATAATAGATAGATTTATGGATTTTAATGACACAAAAAATATTTGAAATTGTTTGTGGCTTTTTTGCACCAAATTCTAGGGAAAGTAATCATTTTTCTTTATTCTCACCTTTTCCTCCTATCTAGAGAGCATAAGATGATCTTAATTCCACACCAGTTTCTTTCTCTTTCTTTCAATTCCGCCCCTGCCCGCTCGCAGTATTTCATACATTTCCAAAGAAAGGGATAGGAGGAAAGATAGAGTTTGATGTGAATCCCTCCGTGACTTCAATCCAATGTCAAGTTTGTCAACCCATGATTGGGCGTGCCTGGGATTCAAAAGACCGTCAGCTAATTTCTATATCGATTTTCACTAGGTCAGGTTAGATTAGACTAGACTAGACTAGATTAGACCCTACAACTTCATAACTTTGCTTGATATTGCATTAATTTCTACAGCCGCGCTCTAAATTCTGCACCGACTCTTTCTTCTCTTGTCATCACCATCACTTCTTTTGCCTTCGTGTTTTAGGCAAAAGCCTCAAGCCCCCGAAACGCATTCATGACCGACTTCGACCGAATGGAGAGAGAGTCTTTGGCTCTTAAAAAAGATCCTGACTTTTCTACTTTGGATTTTGTGCATGAACGCTCCTTCTAACAAAAAAATTTAAGAAAATATTGTAACTACCTATAGATTATTACTCTTGTGTCGCGTGTAACCCACGTATGAAAGATAAAGATATTTTTATATTAAGTATACTTAATAATCGTTTTGAAAGGGCTACCTAATCATTTGGTTTTTTAAAGTACTTTTGACACTTTTTTTAATAAAAAAATATTTTTTAGTGCCTTAAAGACACTCCACAAGTATCTATATTGGAGAAATCAATGTTCAAAACCTGTTTAAAAACATTGAAGAGTGAAAATAGATTCTCTTTTTATGATGTAATAAATAGAAATGCCAAGTTTCAAAACATATTTAATTTTTTCTTATCAAATGTCTAGGGATACATTCAAAATCCTTAAAAAATAATACATCTAGTTCGATTTAGTCTTTAGGGTTAATACCACAAGAAACTTCAAATTATAACTATTGTGGTAAAAAATGCCCAGAACTTTTTTTGTATCATAAAAAATCCTCAACTTATCCATTGGGACACAAATGGCCTATAAAAAAACCTCCAACTTATGTGAGGATGGTATTGAAATAAATGATATATATGTCACACATTTATAAATTTAAATATTTTTGTGACGCAAAAAGAAAAAATTTAAAGTAATTATGTCACAATTACAGTTTTTTGTGACACAAAATAAATATTAGAATATTTGTGTCATAACTGGTATGATTTGAAGTTTTTTGTTGTATTTGTCATAGTATTTATTCAACAATTACTTAAAAGTCTTGCAAATTATATAAATTACATATGTTTTTAAATTAAATCAGCTAGTAAGTCTCAATAAAAATTGATTAATAGCTTTCACAAAGTCAAAATAAGCCTATCGGTATCTTGGGAATATTCTTTAAGAAGAAGGTTACCATACAACCTTTGGATTAGGAACAATTAACTAGTATCAACAATTAATCACAAAACGACAATTTCATTCGCCCGATGACAGTGCCTTTTTTTTTTTTTTTTTTTTTTTTTGAACTAGATGACAGTGCTTCGTGTGCTTCGTATATTATCTACATCGAATGATGGGATTGTTCTCGTGCAAAGGAACAGGGGCAGCTGTCGCTTGCCACGGTAGACACTATCTAGGGTGACGTCAGCTAGGGCTGCGCACGTATTTTGTCGGTATCGAAGGGGGAAAGCGTCCAAGTACCTTCCCACGAATTTCGCCTGCCAATTACCCAATCTGATGAACCATTCAAATAATTTAAACATAGAAAAATGATATAAATAATTTCTAAATTTTAGATTAGTGTGTAATGAAGTTATGGATTATTAATTTGTTTAATATGATTTCTAAATAGTAGCCAATGCGCAAAATTATCTTTATAATTTTAAGGGGAGCCAAACCTCTTTTTCAACGGAAAATTCCTAATAAAGGTTATTCTGTAATTAAGTCATCAACAAAGATAGAGCCCATAATTTTTATTTTTTATAATTATACAATGCCATGTTTGGGGGGAAATGAACATTGGGATAAAAATGCCTACAATTTAAATTCTACTCATTTCCCTTCTCATAGAAATTCCATATCTATAGATATATATTTCTTTTTTCTATCTTCCATTTAAACTTTCATCTTTTGCTCCTAATTATAACAAAGCTCAGCTTCAAAAGTCCAACTATAAACTTAAATTAATGGGTAGATTGAGACCATGCATATAATATATATATATATATATATATATATATATATATATATATATATATATATATATATAAGTCCCATAAACAAGCAATATGAGGTACTTTAACATTTTCTTATGTGTAAGCTCATATGAAATTTGACGAAAGGTACATTCATAAATATCCATGTTCTAAAGTTACACTTGAAAGTTTAAACTACTAGATAAAGTAAGATCACATGTAAATAAAGAACACATAAATCTCATATATGAGTGATGTAGGATGTACTAACAATTTGGGTAATGTGCCTTTCCTTTTCTGTTCTGGAGAGAGCACTGCCATCAGGTCACTTCCCTATCATTGCCATGACACATGAATTCACTGGTTTTAGCAAGTAGAGAACAATTCAAAACAAACAATCATGCACATTGTGAAATAGGAAATACATGGAATCTACTATACTTGAACTTATAGATGTCCTAAAACAATAACGCTTTAGGTAGTAAGTGCACATCTTTTAATCATCACTTGTAATTATGATTAATGGAAGACTTCAATCAACATTGGTTGGTTCTTTCCCTATCTAAAAATAGTCAGTGTTGTTGTTCGCCCAAAAGTAATATATGCGTTGGTTATTTGAAAATCATTTTTACGTATGAATTAATGCCTCGGTATTAATAATCAAGTTGAGTAATACTCTTTAGGCAAAGAAGGCACACGATATCACTTGCTTTTACTATCTATGAAAGCATATGGACTTCACTATTAATATTTGAATATGGAAAGTCGGGTCATTCTTTTACATGACAAGTATATGTTTCCCTACGTTTTATTGTAAAATTATCATATGGTCTACTCTAGAGAGCGGAATTAATTAATAAATGCAAGTCCTTTTTGTCCGTTCATAATAATGTTGATGACTCTAATGAAGGCATGAATGACCTAATCTTTTGCCTCGAATGGAAATCTTTGTGAAAGTCTTCACAAGTAGAATAACGGGGTTTAGGTAGTGCTCAGCCGTTGGATTGTGCGATCTAGGGCTGACACAAGTTCGGACGGCGGGATGCGATTTGTTCCTTTCCTTAAGACTAAAAACGAAAGTGCTAGTAAGCAAGCTCTACACCCAGCATCTTGGTAATGGAACCGCAAGTCCTCGACCCAAAGGTATTTGTGAAGACATCGATGGAACAACTCTGCTTGCCAACACAAGCCTACAAGATTCCCGAAATATACAAATTTACATAAACAAAATTTATATTCAAACCCAAATGATTTTGCAACAAACGCTCAATAATCGATATGTCCACAAAAATAAGAAGCCATCATTGCAGGGCAGCAAGACAGTATAATAGTCAGATTCTCAAAATTCAAAAGTTTGCCATCAAATAGAAGCTGGAGGAGACCAGAATAAAAGAATGAAGCCGGTTTTGTTGCTTTGCCAGACATGGAAAAAATGTCACCCACAACTTACTGCCTTATAAGGCAAATAGAAAGAGGACCATCAATCACATGACTAAAGGCTGTATTTGTTGTATAAGGCTTCTGCATAAAACGTGTACATAAAGAAATGGAGAATCGTAACTCTCCTCTGTAATTCTATAATCCTATGCAATGTAATTTTATTTGTTTGGAATCCGGGAAGTGCACGCACAAGAAATGGAGATGGTCACATAGAAGATAAGAAGGTCATTAGAACATTATTGAGGAAAATTGAGTTGAATGAAATTGAGATTATAGTAGGGGCTTAGTTGTCGAATAAGGAAATTTGTTATATATTGCTCTTGTTGACATAAGGATAATAAATAGCTTTGATAAACATCATTTCATTAGCACATAATCGATGGTGGTCATTGATAGTTTGAGTGTCCTCCTCGTAAAATTAGTCCAATTAACGTACATTGCTTTTTAATTTTTTTAATATTATTATTATTATTATTATTATTATTATTATTATTATTCGGGAATGGGTTTGGACTGGTTTACCGGTCCGCCCTGTTGGCCCAACCCGTATACTTGGATCCGATTTGATCAAATTAAAAAACGAAAATTTTCAATTTATTTTTATTCTTTTAATGATTGTCTTAATTTCTTATATTCTCTCCCTTTTGTCTATTTTGTCCTTTTCCCCTGCACCTTCTTCTTCAACCTTGCACCTTCTTCTGTCCCCGAATCTTTTCAACTTCTTCAACTTAACCAAACCTGAATTTTGGGCACCGAATCAACCTCTGTACGCATCGTTAGTGGCAATACACATCACCACCGAGCCAACACCAACCGACGGTCACCTACTCCGACTGATGGCCACCAAGTCCAGCCGCTTACTCCAGCGACCGCAACTACCGATGGAAAATTTCCCGGTTTTCTTCAGCCCCTTCTCCAGCCCTGAGAATCTTTCTGGTTTTTTACTTCAGTCCAAGCTACTTTTCTGTCTTCCATGGCTGGCGCCATCCTCTCCTCCTTCTCGTGCGAGCCAACGTCGCTCGCGCGAATCTTGTCTGTTATTCTTTCTCTCTCGTGCGCCAGCTCACCTTCTGATTTTGCTTAGGTCACGCCCTCTTTTTTTCCTTCGAAGCAAGGTTAGAAGGAGGCTGGGCTGCGGTCTTTTTCCTTTTTAATTTTGATGTGGGCTGAGAAAACAATGGAAGAGGTGGGCTAAGGAGAGACAAATATTGGCTAAAAAGAAAAACAAAAGATGGCCCCCAAAAAGAAAGAACAATACTAGGTGGGGGCAGATGGGGCTTGGAAAGCGGAAAATGCCAAAGTGGGCTGTACAAAACCAGCCCACTCGATTTTATTTCTATATTCCCCTTTTATTTTTTTATTTTTTTTATTTTTTTATTTTAATTAATTTAATTTTTTTATTAAAATTTTACTCTCTCTCTCTCTCTCTCTCTTATCTTATCCATCCTTTTTTTAATGTATTTTTTTTCTTTTTGTAAATAAAATGGATACCTAAAAAGTCGACAAAAATTCATGTGTCAACAATATAATATCGTGTTATTAAAGGAAATCTCTGTTTTTTCCCTACTTACTGTGGAAGATTAAAAGTTATAGAAAATTACATGAAATTAAATTAACTAAATTATTGATAATAAAAAATATACGGTGCTAATAATTTTAAACTATAATTTGCTAAAATTTGATAAATATAGCCACTTTAATAAATTCAATGAGGTATTTGAGTATAAAAGAATAGACAAGTTAAATGAAGAAAGAAAACGTCTCAATAATAAAAAGGTAACATAACAAAAATTGATTACTAGTCTTATATATTACTGGGTTAATTTGTATAAAATCATTTGATATCATCACTATTGCTATGTACAAAAAAACTGAAATTGTTCCTAAATATCAAATTTAGAGTAGATTCGATCACTCCGCACTTTACTTGTTAGACTCTTTAAGGTGTATTTATTAACCAGAATTGTCCATTCTTAGTCATGATTCACAAAGCATTAGGCCCTTGAAGACCAAAATAGTAAGTTGAGCACTTCTTGACTTAAAATGATTGAGGACATTATAGCACAATGGCTTATTCCCATTGGGTTCACGATGGCCATTCTTTAGTTATTCAATTCAATTAAATTCGATTGTCTAAGAGGAACGTCGATTGAACTCTATTAGAAAGTAAATCTAATTGAAGCTCGAGTTCAAATATTGAAACTACTATAAATTTAAGAAACGATATTGCTTATTTATTCGACAATTTGAATTTGAGAAATGATATAGTTTATTTTTATGGGCCTTCTTGAACTGGATATATTCTTTGTAGCTACACAAAGCCAAATGATAACCATGCATGCTTTTGTCATGTTCTATATTGTTGTCGACATTTGTACTTCATTGTATTTGTACTTCCTATTTTATTATAGATTTATCAAATAATCCACGTAAAATGTGAGTTAAATTGAAGTATGTGATGATTATACTATAAGTACCAATGAAATGTGGTTCAGGAGGGGCTTGTTGGCAGGAATAGATAACATATTGGCGGGGGCAAAAACACATTGAGGAAAAGTCATGTGAAGGGAGTTTCTTTAGGTCATTTAGATTAAAATGAACGAAGACAAAATATTTAGGACCAAACAAAGTATACCATAAAATAGCTTTCTTCTTCTTTTTTTTTTTTGGCAAATTAAGTTACAAAGCTCTATTGATAAGATTAAATTTCAATATAAATTGGTTATACTTAATCTCTTTGAGAGATAGCGATAAGTTACCGATAACTCAAATTTAGCAATATTGACATTTTTAATTTGAATTGCAAAATTAATAGAATCTTTAAATTTTATTTGTCATGAATCTATCACACATTGCGATATAATGAATAGAGTATGATAACTATTAATACTACATTACATTAGGATATTAAAACCGTTGTTCTCTCTCTCTCTCTCTCTCTCTCTCTCTCTCTCTCTCTCTCTCTCTCTCTCTCCAATGTGTGCGAATAATCCTTTTCTTTGGTTTCTTTGATTTCTTTTTTTTAATTATTTAATTTAATTTCTTTCCACATCCAAGATATCCAATTTCATATAAAACATAAATTAATGTTTTTTTGGCTAGTACATAAATTGATGTTAAAGCAAATAGCTTTGTGATGGTATTACTAAGCTTACAAATGAATCCAGTGGTTTTCGTTTTGTGGATGTCAAGTTATCAATTTGGCCCAATCGAATTTATTGCTTTTTGCTTTGTAAAACAAATAAAACCAAATAACTTTCTTTTTTGGCAAATTAAGTTACAAAGCCCTATTGATAAGGTTCAATTTCAATATAAATTAATTATACTTTATCTCTTTGAAAGATAACGATAAGTCACAAATGACTTTAATTCAAAAATATTGACATCTTTAATTTCAAGAATGAAAAAGTAATAGAATCTTTTTAATTTGATTTGTTGTGTATCCTTCACACATTGTCATATAATGAATGGATTCAATTTGATTTGTCGTGTATCCTACACACATTGTGATATTATTTTATTGTTTAACTCTCTCTCTCTCTCTCTCTCTCTCTCTCTCTCTCTCTCTCTCTCTCTCACTTTGGTTTCTTATTTTTCTTTTTAAATTCTTTTCTTTAGTTTCTTTCCACGTCCAACATATCAAATCTCATAAAAAACATAATTGATGTTGAAGCAGATAGTTTTGTAACAGAATAAGATAATATCACAATGTGTGTAGGATATCAAGTTGTTATCAGTTTGGTTCAATCAAATTAATCTATTGATAAGATTAAAAAAACATAATTGATGTTTATAGATGAATCTATTTTAGTTCATGGATATCAAGTTCTTATCAGTTTGGTTCAATCAAATTATTGATAATTACTTCATAAAATAATTAAAGCCAAGTCAATAAATTAATGGATCAAAAAAATTCTATTTTCCTAAAACTATCTTGGTTTAGTCCAATCTAGAGATAGTGATCTCTCTGAGAACAGCTATTTGCTGCCAATGCCTACTTCTTTATACTTTGGTAGAAATTATTAGATAAGTCAAAACAAAACATGTTTGTAATCCCTTTGTATAAATCGCTTTCAATTTGCTGCCAATGCCTTATACTTTTTACGTTTTTTAAATTTTGCAGCTTAGGCATCTTTTGACTTTTTAATAATTTGAACCATCTAGAGCTTTTGCAAGATATAAATATTGACAATAGATTGGCAAAGAATTGTTTGATACTTAGAGAGATATGGGAATCCTTTTAAATTTGGAGCGAGAAAAGAAAAGGAAATATCTGCACGTAAACCCAAAACAAACCTGGTTTTTCACTCAAACACGTTTTTATCGCATACAAACCTCAGAAAGAGAGGGACCACATCAGTGACACCAAGACGACTCTGTTCCACCATCGCCGAAGTGAGGATTTCTCTCAGGTTAGTCCTCTTTTATTTCTCGCTGACGTTCCACCAGTATTCACGATTGAGTTTCTAGGCGGTTAGGTCTTGTCGCATGATACAATCCGTTCCGAAAACCAGAAAGATCGTTGAAGTTTCTTGATAGTTTCTTGCGCATCAAGCACTGATTCATTGACACCGTGATCACGATAGCCACCCTGGATCGCCCGACATATTTTCGGCTACAAAGGGAACGCATGGCGGAGCGTATGTTCTCAACCACGACGACTCAGAGTCGGCGCCCAAGGCACGATAATCCGCTCATGTCGCATGATGGAAGAGATGAGGATGAAGATGGAGGTGAACTTGAGGCTAATTTGGAGGGTGGGCGAGAGGAGAAGAGTGCGAAGAATGCAAAGAGGAAGGAGGAGGAGGAAGAGGACTTAGAGGAGGAGTCTGTTGACGAGGCGAAGCCAATCAGCAAGCTGATTAGGATTTCCTTCAAGAGGAGTGAGCGGAGGAAACATTACAAGGCATTTGAATACGCCGGAAAGCATAATGATCTCGTGAGTATTTTGCTTTTTATTAGTTTTTCTTCGGTGATTCTACATTGGATGGGGTCGTTCATTCGTTGGTTTTGTTTTTCATTTCAAGTTGTTCACAATTTTTGCATTGGTGTATTGAGAATTGGCTTTTCAAGATATCAAATTTTACCTTCTTTATGGGTTTCTTGACGTCTCCTTCGACAAATTGCGTTTGTTTGCTCTATATGATCATTTAGGTTCCGTAATTTACTGAAAGAGAAACATCTTGCCTTTATTAATTTAGTAAAGGATCCAGCTAGGCTAACCGTACTGTTATATTGACATTGTAACCGTGCTTTTATTGCCACGAATCATTCATTATACTAGTTGGAATTATTTGGGCAACCGGAGTACAAATTTCCAAAATTAATTATTAAAAATGGCCCTTATGCTGGTCAGGCAAGAGCGCAAGTCAAGCTGGTGGTCCTCGAAATGTTCATCTTTAGACACGCGAGGTGGGTCCGGATCATGGCTTCCGAGAAATCGGACAAAGCTGCCGATCAGTGGAATGTTAGGGGATATAATTTGACATGACAATTTAATATGCAATTATTAATTGCACAAGCAGGCGTTTGTATTTTTCTTAATAATGCCTTAGACGGGGTAACTCTCCGCCAATGATTGTATGTGTGTGTATCTATATAATTTAATGGGTGATCTTTCCTCATTGTTAAATGTTTATTAAAAATAAAAGCATATAGAATTTATCAAAAGTTTGAAGGTACTAGGTTGGAAAACAAAAGAAAACGCCTCATCGTTGATTAAATTCGGTTCAATTTGACACTAAAAATATTAAATTCAGGGTTTTTTGGACAATTTCCCATATAATGTATTTCTCTATAATGCATTAATGTTTATGTGCTATTTTTTTTATTGTTTCTCAAAAATCCATTTTCTTTTTTTCTTGATTCCCATTTTTTCGTCTTAATAATTATGCTCACATCCTATCTTAAAAAAAAAAAAAAAAAGCTTCAATCGAGTATGTAAGCTTATCGAACTATGATGAGCTAATGTCATTTCTTTTCTTAATTTTCATATTATACCTTAAAAGTTAGATGCTAAAAAATGATTGAACGCGCATTGAGTTGATCAATGAACTAGGTATAAAATAGGTTAAGATAAGTTTTTAATTTTTTTTACCTAGGAATTGGTCCCCATGTGTGAACTGACTTGAAACCAATAGGGTTGGTTTTTAGGTTGAACTGGGCCATTTGCTCACCTCAGGATTTGATCAGAAAAATAAAAAGTAGAGAGTCCTGATCATACAAGTGGCGAGAGTAAGGGATAGAAAGCAGTTTTCCTACCCTTCTATGAGGTGATCATAACGTGATTTTTTTTTTTCCTTTTTGAATAGAACCTCGGTTCTAGCTTCTTGCCTTGTAGGATTTCAATGCTTGTCTCTTCTGAGCTTTCAATTTTTCAAGAAATTTTTTTCACAAAAGGAGTAAACCCAACATTCCATTTTAAAGGCCAACTAAAAGCAAACCTTTACAGGATTAAAAGTATATATATTTTTGGTTGAACAAGGTTAAAAGTATAAATACGTAGGTTTGTCTTATCGTAATGAGGCCACACATCTATTAGATGATTTTAGTTGGGCCATTAAAAACCAAGCCAGCCCCTCATCAACTAAGGTCCTAACTAGACAAAAGTATTCGGTTATTGGGGAAAAATCAATATACTTTTAATGTCGAATCGGGATCAACTAGGACAGAAAATCGTCCGCCCGCACCCACCCTCCCAGTATATGCTTCAACAGGAATCACACAAGGGTAGATTGATCCAAGGGATAGGTAGACATTACAAATGATTAATTGATCTTTTTATTGATTTCCTTTCTTTCAGTTATTCTTTTCCCTTTTCCTAGTTTATTAATAACAAAACGGATTCTTCCAATGTATAAAATAAAAATTCCATGTCTCAATTGGGTTATATGATGTTAGCTCTAGGTATGGGGTCTTATCGAGCCGCTTTATTTCATTTGATTACTCATGCTCACAACAATCAGATTTTAGTCGAGACGTAATCAAAGGCTCTATGCGTGCTCAAAGATGTAAAACAGTTGACCAAATCCACCCACATTAGGATTACTCGTTAATGGCTGATCAAGTTTGATAAATGGCCAGAAAAACCATGAAAGTTCTTCACAGGAACTTGGGTATACATCAGCTTGAAAGTCTAATATGTGCGCGTGTGCGCGTGTGCATATATGTATATGTACATGTATTTTTGGTAAATTTTCTTTTGACTTATATCTGATGTTTTCTTGGACCACCCACGAAGCAATCTGTCTGCTATTCAATTAATGCCATAAAAGTGACCAAGGCTTGCACTTGCAGAGTTGAAAGTCTTTGCGCGAGACATTGTACTGTCGGGGATTTGGTAAGAAGGATGGATATAATGTAGGGTCAAAGTGCGACTACTGAAAAAGCTTGTCCATTTAAAAAATAAACATCATTTTTCAAAAAATCATCGTCACGAACTAACTCATAATAAAGTTGGTAATAGATAGGCAATTAATATGTAATTTTTCAACGTTGAAGATATGTCATGATCGATCAAGTCGATAATTATTGGGATATGAGCACGATTATTGATTAGGACCATATAATTCACGCTTAGCGTGATCTTTTGCTCGTGAATTAAAAATAAAATGATATTGAAGAATTTGTGGTATTGCATGTGGATTAGATCTTTTGATAACTGATCTTTGTTTGCTTTGCTTTGTTGTTTTGGTACGCTGTAGAAGATCACATGGCTTGTTGCTTCGCGCAGGCAATGCAGCGCATATATAAAGGCTTCAATATTTTTTTGGCCAGATATAGAGGCTTAGGATCCACTTACTTTTATGATTTTTCGTCAATTTTTTTGTGCTAACGCTTTCACGTACCATCTCAAGTAAAAATATAAATTTTCCTATGGATTTTGCCCCCACTTTTCAAGGCTTCTTAACTTTTACGCTTTCTTGTGCGTGTTTTTTTCTTTTTCAATTTTCCAAAAGTTATTTTTTGGTGACCACGCAAGTACTCAGTGGTCAATCGATTTTCTCTGCAAGTCAAGTGATTCCGCCGTTACGTATTATCAAGATACTTCAATAAATTGCTTAGAATATCCAACAAATACATGAAACAAAATTCTTTCGTAATACAAAAGTAGCATTCACTCGATTGTTCCGACAAAATAGATATTATGAAAAGAAAAAAAGTGTAAGCTATTTTCGCTTATTACTAATGATATAGCCATCACCCGGTGTTTATGCCACGGTAACAGTGTCCCCAAAAATGATTGTTTAAAATAATTAGTTGATAAAAAAAATTTATTATCGGAAACAATTTGTATCTAGACATAAGTTCATTCATTTTTGTAAGTAATGCAAACAATCACTTTTAAGAAAAAAAACTGAACTATTTATTTTCCACAAAACAAAGGATTATTAAGGATTATCTTATTATTTAAATACCTAATTAAAATTTACCAAGCTATTATTCCATTTCTTTTCAATTTATAACACCAAAAAAAAAAAAAAATGAGAGGTAAGTCTCAAACTTTTCATTATCGCCATGATCCATTTGATCTTAGGTCATTCCGACATGCCATCATTAAAAAAAAAAAAAAAAAAACGATTATTGTAGGCCAATGTTTGTGTAGGGTGCATTTGTTTCATGACTTGCAAAAAAACGTTTTCTTCATTTTTTGGCATTTGGTTTACTTAGAAAAATGAGTCGACTGAAAATATTTTCCTAGTCAATGAAAAACTTTTTCCTACCAAAACTTAAATTCGGAAAAATAATTTTCCCTTTGAAAAAATTGGAAAATATTTTTCAAAATATTTAATGATGAAGAGCTTGGGGCTCGCCAAATGTGGGCGAGCTCAGGCTCCGCCAAGATCAGAAAGGAGGGGTAGAGGAATGGAGAAAAAGAAAAGGAAAGAAAAGAGGAAAAAAAAGAAATTAAAATTAAAATTTTGATTTTTTGATAAAAAAATGAGAAAAATAAAAAATAAAAAAATTGAGCTTTTTTTTTCCCAATTCCTAATTCTTTTTTTTTTTAATTATAATGATGCCATGTCAGAACAGAATGACCTAAGATAAAATGGATCGCGGCGATAACGAAAAGTTTGAGACTTACCTCGAGAAATATTGATACTGGATTTTATTATAATACGGGGGAAAACATGGGCTCGACACGCGGTGTGGGACTCCCACGCCTCACGGGTGAGCGGGGGTCGGGGTGGGGGTTGGGTGGGGGAAGCGGAAGGCATGAACAATGGTATTCTTCAACTGTGGGCTGTCCGATTGAAGCAATCTCCGAAATCGAAGGCCTAGGTGATTATACGAAATTTCAGTTAAATTAAAATTAAAATTTTCGGAGCCCTAATGATAAGGCTTGAGACACACGCTGCACGCGTGAAAAAGATGGACACGTGCGCAATAAGCAAAACCCCACACATGCTGCGAAACAGGAAGGAATGCCCTCTCGATCTTCGAACATCGAATGGCTCGGAAGAAAACAAAAAGAAAATAATTAAAATTTTCACTTTTTCAAATAAAAATTTTAATTTTTTTTCCTAAAATAAAGTCATGAGATCGAAATTATTTTTCAATAAAATCCAAATATCAAAAACACTTTTGATTATATGTCACCTAATAAAGGAAAACTAATCGTATTCCTGCAAAATATTTTACCGGAAAATATTTTCTGATATCATTGAATTTTTTTGTGAAATAATTTAATTAGATTTGGATTTAGGATTGAATGGATATTCACAAGTTATGTGGTATTACTAAAATCCAAAAAAGAAAAAGGAATTTTTTAATGAAGAATTTGCAAATTAATAAATAAATTGACTATTAACACCCTCCCTCCTCCCTATTTTCAGAATTTCTCCCATAAAAAAAAAAATAATAAAACACAAAAAGAAACAAAGATTAGAAGCTGATTTTGCAGGAATCCCCGTTGACATCGATATCCATCGCCTTGTTTTCTGGTTTTTCTCTTGTCAAATTAAACAAATTGTGTGAAAGAAACTAAAAAATAGGTAAAATTAATTGTGTGACTAAACCTCACCTATCCATTTTCTTTTATAATGCCTTTTTTCACGTGCCCATTTCCCTTCTTGCAACTAACCATATCATTTTTTTGATAGTGCATAGCTGGGAAAAATAAAAATAAAATCACCCAGCATGGATTCTCTCTCTCCCTCCCCCAGAATAGCAACCGAATTATATAAATGAATCTGTAAATTCATAATTTTCTATACTAGATTATGAATTAGGAATGTTGGCTTTTCGTAGAGGCCCATTGATTAAATATATTAATGCCACTAATTCACCCTTCATCAAAACACATGTCGATGTACATCACATAGAGCCTTTAAATAATCAGTTTAGCCTTTGGTTAATAAATATATTAATGCCACTAATTCACCCTTAATATTAGCTTATTCCTTTCTATTTTCTGCTACATACCCTGGTTGATTATGCCGGATTTGGATTCCATAGCCATTAATGGCCCTAACCAGCCCTACAATCCCAAATAAGATTATAATAAGTAAGTTTCTCAACATGGCGATGATGATCCATTTCAGTTCATAATGTACTGTAACTATGTTTATTCACCATTATACAAAATCACCCAATATTTCCTAAAGATACATTAATCATAATTTAATTTTTCTGTAGCTACATAATTAGTTATTTGTACATAAAATATTTGGGAACTCGATTGAGATAATGACCTTAAATGGTCATAGATATCGATAGCTATTATGCTCCATTGTCATTCCGGTTGAGAACTAGCGGGGATCATGTGGTCTGAATGCTATATTAAATTACACATAGAATCATTCATGTTAAGGATTTTTTGACCATAAATTGCTGACATTACGGTCATTGCTTTAGGTCGTCTTATATAGTATGACTACCATGGACAATTTTTTTTATTTTTTTTTCTTTTTCTCTCTTGTTTCCCCATTTTCCTTTTTCTTTTTTCCTTATTCCCTATGCTAGTCGCCAACCTCGGCAATGGCTATTGTGAGTTGGGGTGATCAGTTCCCGATCAATCCAGTCCCACCTAGGAATCAGGAATTGGATCGAAATGACCGGTTCCTAGTTTTTGAGATCAAGGTACAGATTGAACTATCCTAGGATCGGGAATAGGATCGAACCTACCCATGGATCAATCACTTAGCAAAAAATAAAAATAAAATTACTAGAGTTGTTACTATTTGGGAGTTTATTGTTATTTTCAATAAATTAAAAAACAATTTTTTAAACAAAAAAGAGGTGGTTTGGTTTCCCTCCAGAATCGGGAACTGGACGAAAAATCACTGGTTCTATTTTTATAAAATTGGGAACCGGACCGATGCCTTTGGGAATTTGACCAAATCCAGTTTGAGCGATTCTCGATTTGGGCAATTTGATATGTTCATCCCTAGGTGCGAGGGTGGGGACACCCTCGCCAGATATATTTAGAGATACACATGTTTAATGTTTGTATATTGTAAAGCAAACTCGAAAGCAAATTTTAATATGGATCATTTCTAAAAAATTCCAAGAAAATCAATGTTTCTTATAGGATGAAAATAGTTGCGATTCTTGATAATAATAAAAGTGCATGCAAAGTATTTATGCTAGACCTATGTGGGAGGATATACGAAGGGAAGAAGATCTCAGGACGTGAAATCAAAAAGAGTGCATGGGCGAGCACAAAGATGAGAATAAAAAAACAAAGGCAGAATCGTCCACCAAAAGTCGCATGACAATGGCATAGTCAAAATCGGCACGTGACGAGGAGCCATTGAACAACATCTTATCTCCAAGAATACAATCAATAATGCTCCAATGGATTTGTTTTTTCTTTAGCCAGAGCGTGACCGGTAGATACTATCCACCAGTTCATTATATAGTGAAGAAAAATTCAATAAACGAATTATTAAAATTGGACGCGTGTGGTGAGTTCTCAAATTTCCTCTTCGTTTCATTTGACTCGATTGCTCTTATCTTTTGAAGCCTTAATTAACTCAATCAAGAGATACAAACGCCCAATCAATTCATAGCTAATTATATAGTTAATTTGTCCTTTCCAGGAACCTATGTCTTCACCCTAAGGGATACATGAACCGTTTGTCAACCAAGGAGCCAAATAAGCTTGGAGATAGTGGCGAGGTTGTCGTGGACTATAAGCTTTTTGTGTTCATCCAACATTTGAAGGTCGATCATTGCATAATTCACGATCAGTGATAACAAATCACACTTCTCATAACATCATCATGGTTTAGAGTGAACAACAAATTACATATCAATCCGGGAAGTTTCAATAATCCGGAAAAAAGGGAATTTGCAAGGGTGATTATCATAAATTCAGGGCTAAGGTTTTTGGTCAGGAAACATGAGATACGAGCATTGAAGCTATTTTAATGTTTCTATTGAATAAATTAAAAGTTGTTCTTCATTTTCCTAGTTTTTGACGATAATCACAACATTATTTTTTCCCATAAATGGTGGTCAAGCCTAGCTAGGGAGAATAGCAATTAGGGAGTCGCTCCAGCTGGGCTGTTGGTCCTACAGCAATCTATTTCAACATGGATTCTCTCTCTTCGTCCAAGTAAAAATCGATACAAACAAACAAATGAATAAATCTATAAAATTCATAATTTTGACTATACTAGATTATGAGTCAGGCCCGTTGCCAACCACTAATTCTTTTTTTCTTTTTTTTGGGGTCATATAATGCCACTAATTCACCATCAATCAAAACACACGTTTAAACAGCCTTTAAAATCTGCAGTTTGGCTGTCTTAACTATATTATATTTTTCCATTTTATTTTCTCCTCTCCTCTCTCTCTCTCTCTCTCTCTCTCTCTGTTTCCAATTTTTTTGTTCTTTTTTTGGGCCTTAACTAAGGAACTTCACATGCGAGAATGACTCCATTTTTGTGCACGTAAAAACGGCGCCGTTTTTCATGAACAAAAAAAAAAAAAAAGAAAAAACAACGCCGTTTTCACACTATGCCCGAAATTCAGCCTTCATCTCCTTTGTTTGAGATCTCTTCCCGTCTGGCGAGTGCTCCTTTTCTTCGCCGCCCGCCGAGCTCTGTTCTATTTCAACATGGATTCTGTCTCTCTATCGGAGTAGAAACCAAAATAAAGAAATAAATAAATAAATCTATAAAATTCATAATTTTTACCATACTGGATTGTGAGTCAGCCTTGTTGCCAGCCACTAATTCTTGTTTTTTTCTTTCTTTTTGGGTCAGATAATGCCACTAATTCACCATCGATTAAAACACATGTTTACGTACATTTTTTTTTTTTGATGAGCATGTTTACGTACATTACAAATAGCCTTTAAAATCTTCAGTTTGGCTGTCTTAGCCATATTATTATTTTTTTTTCCAATTTATTCTCTCTCTCTCTCATCTCTCCCCTTTTTGTTTTCTTTTTTCGGGCCTTAATTGAGGAACTCCATATACGAGAATGACTCCATTTTTAGTGCATGCAAAAATGAGGCTGTTTTTCACGAACAAAAGAAAAATGAGAAGAATGACGCGGTTTTCGCACTGTACCCTAAATTCAGCCTTCATCTCCTTCGTCCAAGCCATGTGGGTCTTCTTCCTCGTCGAGCTTTTTTCTCTGTCCAGCTCCTCTTCTTTGCTGCCCACCGGGCTCTGTTTTTCCCCTGTAGAGAGGTTAGTTCTTGCCCGTAACTGGGTCGTTCGTTCCCAAGCTTCCTTCTCTCGAGTGGAAAAAAAACTAGTATCTTGTAGAGAAACAACTATTTACCGTCATTGACCAGATTTTTTTTCTTTTTTTCGAAGAAAACCCCCCGGCGGCAACGATGAGCGGGTTCGTCCCGGACAATATGACTTGGCTCGAGATGAGCATGTGGCTTCCTCTGGTTGCTTGTGCCAGGCTGGGCATCGCCTTTATAGTAGTTCTACCTTTGATCTACGTGATCCCGGTGCTTGTCTATAGGTTGTTCATGTCCACTCGCGGCAACAGGCGAGTGAATCCAGTTCCCTCTCCGCCATCTGGAGCAAACGCAAACCAGGACCGCTGCCGTGAGGTAAACATTCCCTCTCGTCTTATGAGTCCTCGTCGCTTGCTTTCCGAATTCCCCTCCTTCTGATCGGATTCTTGCTTTTCGAACTTCCCAACGTGCAGGCGGCCCTCTGACTTGCCCAACCTGTTCCTCTGCCATGTCTGAGAGAAGGCATCATCGGCCGGCCTCATCATGGAGTTTGATCTTAGCCAAAAAGGGGAGATTTACAAGTTCGAAGAGACAACGGAATGGCTAATTAAGGCAAATGATTGATCTTCACTTTATGGTTTTTGGTTATTTGTACTACGGGCAGTTGGTACGGCTTAGGTATCTTTATATCCTGTTTGATACGTGAAGGGAATGGTAGTTTTTGAATGGAAGGATAAAGTCTCGCGGTACTCCTTGTCCATCTAGAAGAACACCCAACAGAAAAGGTAGTTTTTGAATGGAAGGATAAAGTCTCGGTTACTCCTTGTCCATCTAGAATAACACCCAACGACCCAACAGAAAAGAGGGTTTTCTGATAATTTTGGGGATTTACGGGTCAAGCGAACTATTCTGGGTGCGGGAAAGGTGGGAGGGGAGGGGAGGAGGAGGGGGGGGGGGGGGTGGGGTGGTGGTGGTGGGAGAAGGGGGAAGAATGTTGAGGGCGAGGGAATGGAATTTTGATGAACAGGAGAGGGAGAGAATTGCAGGTGTCAACAGCCGTAATTTCTAGCGTCAACCAAATGGAATTGATCGAACAGCCTTCAAGGAGGCTGGCAGTAAATGCATACGTATTGAGATCTGCATTAGTGGCTTCTATCTGCCCTGTACTTCTTGGTTTTGGTATGTCCTAGTTAATTTCAAAATCTACTTGCGTCGCACGTGTTTTTCTTCATAATTCTTATCTTTTAAAAAAAAATAGGGCACTTAATTTTAATTTTATTTGTATTATTCTTGTATATAGTTACAATGGATGATGATTGACATTTTCATCTTTTTGAAAAAATTTCAACAGAAATGGGCGTCTTAAGTGAGACGATGACAACTTTAAAGAAGGACCAGGAGCTAAGCGACAGGCATGTTGAATTTATTACTGTGATACTCCACATATTTGCACTCATTGGCTCAGTCATTGCAGGGCGGTCGGCAGATTCGATCGGCCGCCGGTTGACCATCTTCTCCATAGGAATTATTTTCTTCTGTGTGCCCTTCCTGATGGGCTTGGCTTCTACGTACACAGTGGTCTTATTAGCCCGGTTCTTCGCTCAAGTTGGTGTAGGATACATCCTCACCATCGTTCCGCTTTACCTTGCCGAAGTTTCTCCGGCTCTCTCTCGTGGGTTCTATACCTGCTTCCCTGAGGTTAGCAGTGTTCTCTTTCTTTTCATGGCAACTTTTCCAGTTCTCTGAACATGCATTATGTGTTAAAGTAAAAACTAAAGTTAGAAAGGTACTATCAATATGATTTTGAATTTTTTTGTTCATTTGTTTGTAAAATTCAATTTAGTGGATCCACTTGTGGTGGGGGCGGCAGTAGCACCTTTACGCTCTCCAAGGAGTGACGTTGCTGTCCTCTCATTTTCTTGTTTTTTTATACGTTTTTTGGTGCTTAGGTGTTTATAAACACTGGCGTCGTTATTGGATACACTTCCAATTATATTTTTTCGAAGATGAAATTGAAGGGGTGGCGTGTTGTGTTTTATGAGGGAGTAATATCGTTGATGTTGCTGGCCGTTGTGTTACGTGCAATGCCGGAATCGCCGCGCTGGCTCATATTGAAGGGTAGACTGCGCGAGGCGAGAAGCGTCCTCACTACGTGCTCCGGCTCAAATCAAGAAGCAGAAATTATATATGCCAAAATATGCTATGCCGCTGACATCCCAGAGCCCCACTTCAAAGAGGACGTCATCAGTGTAAAGCGCAGCGAGAACACATGGCGTGATCTCCTCCGCCGCTCAAACCCCGCAGTCATGCACATGACCGTGTGTGCAATAATGATTCAACTGTTCCAGAAGGCTTCTGGCTATGATACCATAGTCCTATATATTCCGCAGATACTGGAGAAGGCTGGAGTAATGGATATTAATGAGAAGGTATTTTGGATCGCTCTAATCGACCTTGTAAAGACCGTATGCGTCCTTATCGCTGCTTTGCTGCTTGACCAACACGGTCGGCGGAGGTTGCTTTTGATCAGTATAAGTGGTATGGTAATATCCCTCATTAGTCTGAGCGGTTTTTTGATGAAGATTGACCATATTGACCCAAATGACAAGAGGGATATGTGGGTTGGCAAAATTTGTGTAATGTCCTTATTTTTCTATGTGGGTTCTTTTTCTATCGGAATGGGGCCTGTGTCTTCAGTTTTTATTTCCGAAATGTTTCCATTGGAGCTGAGGGCCAAGGGATGCTCAATTGCCTACGCGACGAACCAAGGGGCAAGTGCACTGGTTTCATTGATATTTTTTCTGCTCAACAAGCCCATATCTCTTGGAGGGGCAGTTTTCTTATTTGCGGTGGCTGCTATGGGAGCATGGCTATTCATTTTCGTCACAATGCCAGAGACCAAAGGGTTTTCCCTGGAGGAGATGCTCCGACTTTTTGGTCCATGGATCCAACAGAGGTTTGCGTTAAGGGGTACGAGACGTTGAAATGGGAAGAACAATGGTTTGACGCGATCAAGCGACCGCAGCTGAATAAATGTAAGTTTGGGGCGTCCGCTAAAAATATAGATGTGGTTGTTAGGGTATTTCTTTGTTTTCTATCTGTTTTCTCTGTAATTTTAGTTAAGAGGTGGCCACCCTGGTACTTTTCTTAGAAAAATTTTCTATATGTATTGGGTCGAACAAGATTGAAAGTATAAATATGGATATTAAAAGTATAAATACGCAGATTAAGAGTATAAATACATATGTTTGCCTGGCCAAAACGAGGCCATACGTCTTATGAGATGATTTTAGTTAGGCCATTAAAATGATGGTTTAAACTTGCATAATGCTGCACTGATTCGTTGCACCCTAAGTATCTCCCTATTTTGCTAAGCCACTAAGATACAGGTTTGAGTCAACAACTGAAAAACCTACCCCATCCATTTCTCCAACATGAACTTCCACATTTTTTTCCAGGCAATAGGGAGTGGGATGGTTACTTCACTGATTATCGAGCTTTAGCACACCTCCCTAAGTGAAGTACCAACCCGGCAACAGAAGGGCATTAAGCAAGTGGATGCATAGTCTCATGCCAAGTAGACAAGTGGACCACAGTGGAGCCAACCCAACCGGAGTATTCTAAAGTTACGTGGATCCTACATCCATGCACATGGCAGGGACTAGAATATGCTTATGTTAACTAATAGGTAGTCATGAGAACCGGCGCAAATCACGCTCAACATGAAAAATAAAGTTGAAAATGATCCATCAAAGAGAAACCTGATACTAGGATGAAATGGAGACGCCCAAATACAAACACAAGATATATTGATTGCTATTTTGCAGTAACTTCCGAGCAGAACTTGCAGGAACTGGAAGCTTATTTAGGGGAATGTTGAATTTTACCTGCTCAGGCAGTCTAGTCAACGCAAGTGGATCAAACCCATTAGCGGACACATCAGATCCTGATGGAATATCTCTAAGGATGCCACTTCTTCATAGGAGAAGCAATGTTTTAGCTCCTGATGGGAGCCACTTGAACGAGTTAAAAGCAGCGGATCAATCCGTGTACAGCATAGATCAACATTAGAACAAACTGAGCATAAAAAGTGGAAGAAAAAGACAGTCACTGAGCTAAACGTGCGCACCATCAGAATTCTTTCCAACAATTGACCAATTAATTCTTTCGCCAGACAGTCAGTAGTTGCTACAAGTTTGAAACTTAAAACACTTGATGGTTCAACTATTGAAGCTTCACTTTCAGCACAGCTGCTAAGTGATGACCATATGGAATCTATTGGAGTTTCCTTCAATGTAGTGAAATGTGAATTCATACCCTCCAATGAACTTAACAAAATAGATAGTTGTTGGTAAATAAATTGCACCTTTTCCAGGCATAGATGCCTAGTACTTCTAATCCTTATTATAATAGTTCAAAATTATGAGAACATTTTCTTACACATACAGAAATATAGACTTTGACCAAACATTTGGAATCACTATTATTAAGGGAACATTACATTCTCAGATCCTTACTCATCTCCCTACCCACAAATCTGATTACTGATTCCATATTAAATCTTTAGCAAAATTATTATGATAGATGCTGTGTGAACATGAAATACAAACACCATAATTTTAGTTCCTAGCAATAATTATCATCAACTGATATGTCCCAGAAGCAAGATTATAATAAAACACCTTTTTGATAAAACTATGTGATTTCGAGTCCACACTGCAGAAAGTCTGCACTCCAAGAAAGAGGACTGTTATTTACCTCATAAATTGGGAGTACCCAAATCTTTGTTTATAGGTATCATGTTAAGCTTCAATTGATCACTGCTACAATGAATAACTAAAGTAGATCGACCTGGAGAGTAAACTATACTAATTGAATAAACAGTATGGTCAATGCATAAGTTGAAGAAATAAAAGGTGACTCCATGTAATTCTCTTAAAATATTAATTCATCGAATCTACTAGTTGTTATTAATGCAATCCCTCCTTTGAGTCAATTATAACAATTAGTATGGTAAATTGGAACTCAAACTTTGTTGTCATTACAGTAAACCTCAATATATGAGTCAATGATGCTACCTCTAATGTTTCTTATGTTTTGTATAATGGCTAAATTCTTCCCATTCTCAATTCAAGCAAGGTTAAAAGTAATTTCATCAAGAGAGACATGAAAAACTTCATATATATATATGAGAACAAGTTTTAGGTTTATACTAGCAGGAGTTTTTGAACCCTCATCAAGGGAAAGGAATTAGTTTGAAAGAATGAAAACAGGCATAGATTAGTTTAGAATAAGGATGAAACTTTTCAGTAATAAAAGGAAATAATGATAGGCTGAGTATGTTTTTCTTTTATTATAGAATTTCTGAGTTATTTGCTTCTTGTAACTTCCTTAATTATATTGAGAGAGATAAGTCCACCCTCGGTTCAAAATAAACTGCATTGATTTAATGGCAGATGTAGGAACTAAGAAGTTAGTTGCGATAATCAAAATTTAGCACTTTTCAAGAGATTAACTGGCTTTGCATAGAAAAGAAAATGCCCTATCGATGATGGATCCCATAATAGTTTATGATGTGATTTTAATGGTAGAAGGTTGGATTATAATTAAGACCATGAAGGGGCCGCATTTTCGAATGGCCATAGTACTAGTAGTAGTATTCTTGGTTGGAGGCTCAATCAGCAAATAAATATGTAATCACGAGCTGAGCTACAAAACTGCAAAAGGAGAAGGAAATATGCCTGAGAGTAAGTCTTGGCATACCACCTGCCCCCTAAATGGTGAATACATGGTCACTCTACCATGTTCATTAAATTTAGATATAGCTTGTGAAAGTTATTGCAAGAATTTGAGCTATACTCTACTCTACTGTACTTGATGTTCAGAAAAAGTTAGAAGAGATCAAAGTAAAAGTTCAAGCTACAAACCCAAGGTTCATACCATTTTGATTGAAACCTGCCGTAACTTTCAACATGCCACCAAGATGAACAAATCCATCATGATCCACCTGAACAAGAAATTTATTCCATTCTTTTAAATAATTTTCGACAGAGGCTAACCCATCAGCAATGCATATGCTGTTCCAAATATGGTATGAATACACAATACACCTCTACAATTCGCCAAATCTTTTTGGGCCACCGACATGCTATTTCATCGCTTGAACAGTTTATGCCCTATATCTAAAATGCCAGCAGGGTCATTCCCAATAATAACAACAGAAATGTAGGTACATGTGGGAGCAAAATCACCACAAAGTTCCTGTTGCTTCAGTTAAATGGTCTCATGCACCTCATACGCAACTATGGAAAGATAAGTGCCCTGACTAACATGTTGAATCAGTGTCAACAAAGGCCATCTTTGAAGCTTTGTTTGGGAGAGTGGAGGGAAGAAAATTTAGGTGTGACTACACAAAACTTTGAATTTTCCTTCCAAACTCCCACAAAAATTCCGAATTCTTACCTACCCACTTTCCGCCCAAATTTTCATTTCACCCATTTTCCTTCATCTCCCAAACATAGAATAAGAGAACAAATAATTAATTACAGAATTTACGCAATAGCACTGCAGGGAATCTGGGAAAGAACATCACCTTGTGCTTTTTACCCATCTGATCTTTAATGGAAAATCCCTCAACCTTCAAAAGAACTCCAGAGCCCTTCAAAGCATGATTTCCATAAGCATCAAACATCTGAAGGAAATAAATCAAACGAAAGACATAAGCAAGGGTGGCAAAAAATTTCTTCTGCAAATATACAGCGAAATATTAGCTAAACATAATGATATTCCAGTTTGGACCATGTTAGCTTACACTCCTTTTCCTGTTGTACGGTGAAGTTCTACAAGGTACGCAATTAAAAAGTTCAAAGAAGTTCTGTCTCAGATACTTGTTATTTTTCTATTGAAAAGAGAAAGACCAGGCCTCAATTTCCATCCAATAAAATACCCTATGAAAGACTAAGAACTATATACATGGCAAGTAAAATAATTGCCATTGCGATCAGGAAAATGCACTGAGGACCACGACTATGCAATATGTGCACACCAGTAACAGTCTGCACATGATTGAGTATTGTCTCATACAAATAGTGCTAGAAACTTCATTCACAATTGGGCTTAAGCACAAGGCTTGAGAGGATGTGCTTTTACCTCCAATTCGAGTTCTTGTACTATGCACCCAGGAAGCATTTGGATACTTTGCATGGATGGATGTGCCAACACTCGCCACACATGTCCAGGAATAACTATGAGAATGTCAAGAAAATAATTTCCAGGCATATCAATAGCTAAACAATTAACAAATCTCGCACTCGTTCCTGTAAAGGAATTTAATCCAGAATGCGATACCTTTACATGGAATAGAAATGGACAAAGATTCATCTGGCGGACATAAAAGCATTGTGCCCTCATAGTTTGGCCGGATGATGTCTAAATCCCCACTTTCTATTAGTATATCCTACACAACCAGTAAATCTGAGTTACCACAACAATGCTAGAGATACTACTGTATCTCGATAGGGTTAAATTTTAGTAAAGTGTGCAAATCTGAGATGGGCCGGACATATTAAATAGATGTGCATGGCACCTTAATTCTTAGAGTCCTTTTGTCAGATGAAAGGCCTGCCTTCGTTTTCTTTACACCAATCAACGTGCCATTGCCCATCTTGAATTGCAAATTGACTTTTGGAGTTGATGGGAATGGAATGAGGTTCCCATATCTGTCATAACATGCAACATCTAAAGGAGGAAAGCCTGATCCAACCCTGTCAAAATCGCCAACAAATTACATTACAAACCTGGAGCTCCACATATGCAACAAAAGAACAAAAGTTGGTACTATCAAAAACTCCTTACCATCCTTACCTGACTCTAATATGCTCATTCTTATCATAGCCCAAAAGTTGCCACCTTCCAACCTCAGCAGATGCAAGAACTGTCACTTCTTTTTCATAGTTTTTACAGCTTGTCTCATCCTGATCAAAAGTACATATCAACAAAATGAATTGCTGTGGAACCTGAAAAGTATTGCAGCATTTTATATTAGAGAAAAGCACAATCTAAGTGACATTCTTAGGTAAAACTAGTACTAAAAGCATTGATGCCAACAAATGAAAGAAGGGCCTAAGAATGATAAAAGGTGGACAACCTAGAATAAAAGATGATATAACTCTGTCTCCTCTTCTATAAAGAATGGGACAGAGAACTACAGATACTTACCGAGTGTTTTATTTGTGTCAGTGTCCTCTGTGATCGAAAAATGGACTTGAATTATAAAATCAGGACCATTGCATGAATGCAAGTTGCTAATGGCAACCTCCCCTCCTTCAATTTCAGCTAAATCAATACCATTAACCTGACAAAGCACAAACTTATTTCATGGTGCAAAAAGCTTACTTTGAGATCCCATTAAGCAATAATGGGTACTATTTTTTCAACAAACCATACACTATGACATGCTCATATCATAAGCGTCTAAATAGCAAACCTTCTCAAATTAGTTTATATATTTGCAGGCAGGCATAGCGAGAACATGAAATCAGGCAATGGAAGTAGATAAGATGAAGCGCAGATTGAAGTTGTGCTGAAAAATTGGACTGCTACAAACAAGATCTTCTAAGTTTACAATTAATCAATTCAAAACTCTCTGTTCATTAGTTTTTGAATTCTTAAAACAGTTTTAGCAATTAACTCATAATCTATCTCAACCTGACCATTGCAATTTGCTAGATTCCATCTAATATCGACCTATAGCAATAGGCTGTAAAAAGCCCCACATTGTTGGTAATCTTGCAGCAGCAGCACGTTCAACTAATTTATCTCTTTTTCCTTGGTACCTGAAAATTTATGCATCTAATAAGCAGTGAATCATTTCTCACTCACACAGTATAAGAAGCTTCTCAATATACAAGTCAGAATACAATCTAGATGTGCTATCACTATTTCCTGGTGATAATGCCAAGAATGCACATCAGACTCTGCCTCAGTTGAACTGACATTCAGACATAGGTTTCGAAACAAGGTAAATACAAGAAAATGTACATAAAAATAACTGCAGTTACAGGCTCATTGACATAATTTGGCAAGAATCCTGGCCTTTATAACCATATACTAATCTAACGACATCATACACATAAAAAATTGAGAGAAACAACTCTTCAGAACCCAAAATCATTGATCCGCATGGTGTCGACGAGCGGAATAACAACCACAAGCTTAAAGCATAAACTAAAGTTCAGACATGAATAGACCAAAATAGCTTATGCTTCTCTCCTTTTGCTAAGTCAAACAACAGCCCAACAGCCACCCATAAGAGACTCTTTTTCCCACCCCACCCAGGTTTCCAAGGTTTCTACTCTTCATTTATCCACTCCCCAAAAGGGGAGATGCCGCTGAGACAACATCTTGGCCAAAAAAGCCAATACTTAAGAAGTGAAAGTTGCAGCTGAAATTTGATTCAATTGGGACTACATTTCCGTAAAAGTATTTGCATTGGATTGCTGGGAAGAGAATACTTACCTGATTAGATCAGCACTAGATACAATTTTCAAGCTCTCCTGCTGTGCAAACTCATGAAGCTTAGGTAATCTTGCCATGGAGCCATCATCATCCACTACCTCACAAAGAACTGCCACGAGTTCCAATCTAGCTAACACAGCAAGATCGACAAAAGCCTCTGCATGCCCAGCTCTTTTCAGGACACCACCCTCCCTGTACTCAATGGGAAAACATGTCCCGGCCTCTCGAAATCTTCAGGTTTTGGACTCTCTAGACGCAAGAGCCAAAACTGTGGTTGCCCCGTCACACGCTGTTACGCCTGTAGTCGTCCCATGCTTTGCATCCTATAACAACATTTGCTTAACTACCATCCATTACAAGGCGAGGCGAGAGACGAGATGATTAAAAAAATAACTAAGATGATCGAAGGCTATTAAGAAATCAAGAATTCGAGAAAACAAAATAGTTCTACTGAACTATGAAAGAAAGTGCACGTTATCTATCATTGCTTTCGAAAATTGATTATCTACTGACTGTGGACAAGTAACAATCCGAAGTGTCTTTACTCCCTCCAAAGCAGAATAACAACAAATACACGCGATAAGAAACGAAAACTTCAAAAAAAAATTTCCTACCTGAAGGAACCAGTACCAGTCAATTATCTTCAACTAAGTTATGATTTAAAAAAAAAAAAAAAAAAAACCACAAGGATTGACAAATAGATTTAGGGGGAATAAAAGCACATACCGCCCGATCACGGTGAACAGAGTCCGAAGCTTGTCTTCATTCTCTGCATCAGAGGAAGTTGCAAACGCTCCAAATCTTCCCCCTTTCATGCTCGCACAACCAAATCCCAAAGCCTAAGGTGCTGCCATTATAAGATCACCCTCAATTCCGTCCGTCCTCATCGCCGACCGCCACTACAAATCTGGAATCCGAAGCGTCTTACTCTCCGGTACCACCGCAGTCAGATCAGACGAAAGACCAATTCGCGAAGAAGGGTCGGCCTGAAGCAGCAGAATTGGAGGATTACGAGTTTCGGCAGCCTCGGCAGGAAACAAGGCCGCTCGGATCTTCGCCATGAAGATCGAACACCGACTGGAGTTTGGATTTGGGGCTTTTCCGGCCGTCGACAAAAGCCCTAAATTCGAAACGATCGGGCACTGGCATTGTCAATTTGTGGGGAATCTTTCAGCAGAAAATGCAAGTGTTTGATGAAGGTCGCTTTTTGGAGAGTCTTTATCCGATGGAGATTAGAATCTGACGAGACAATAAAAGAGCAATTCTCCACTGATATCAACTTGGACCATCTTCTCCCTTTCAGATCTGAAGTGGTGATGGAAAGAAGATGGGATGGAGGGAGGTGGGGGGAAGAAGAGGAGGAAACGGGGTCTAGGCTTTGCGATGGCTGAGCTCACCGCAACGGACGTTACAAAACAAGAAGAAGTCTTTGTCTTCTCTCTTGACGACGAGAGTCTCCACTTTAGAATTTTTTTTTTTTTCAAAGATTAATGATTAAAAGAAAAATTCTACTGGGCCCCAAAAAATTAACACAAAAATAAAAAGGAGCTGGCAGGAAATGATCTGGGCCGTACTGGGCCCGACTGAACCGCCCTCCCGCCATCCCTACTTTGCTTCGCTCATCTATACACTCGCCTGGATACGCTGTTCCGAGAAGACGTGGGGCACAAAAAAGCAAATGGTACATCGTACGTATTCCTTTATATTAATATCTTTTGAACATTTAAAAAAAAATAGTTCTGCAATAGTTATTACCTTAAGTTGTTATACTAGACAAATCAATAATATTCATCTATACACATACTTAAACGATACAAATACATTTAATCATCAGAACTCATTTATTAAGTAAATGTTAACTATACCTAAATTTGGATAGATTGCACTTGCAAATCTAATTAATTGATAAAATTCTAAAAAAAATCTAGGAGAATCGACTAAGATAATTAGACTAAATATCTTTTAAACACATGACATTTAAATACACACACACACACACACACACACACACACACACACACATATATATATATATATATGCAAATTTATCGTCCATGATTTTTGTGTCCATACAAGGAATGCTTCTATATAGAATAGAGATAAATGCACCAGAAACTTTGAAAACTTTTAATGAAAGTGCAATCAAATTCTAGATGTCATCCAACAGGTGCAACCAAGTAGTTTAGTTAGCTTCGTCAATTATGACCAACAATATAACCTAATAATGCCGCTTTTAACTACTTCTAGGAAATATACCGTTAGATGAGCACCATATTAGCAAAATATAGTGGCGCACCCTCGTCACCACCGACGAGGATTAATCACAGGAGGGTTTTGGTCCGAGGTCCTTGTGCTAACTGGTGTGCCGCCATCCCATGAGAGCTAGAGGAAAAGACCACAAATCAATTTCAGCTGTAATAATGTGAAGTACTTGTCAATATTTTTAACGAATTTTAGGATTTTATCGCACAACCTAAAAGCGTTAAGATCTGATCGGATCTGCATAATTTGAACTAGTTTGTCCTTGTGCATGGCTTAATTGCAAAATTTTTACAAATTTAATGTCAGTGATATAACAGAATTCAATAGTCCTTTTTCTTTCACCAAACTTAACATAATAGCTAGTGACACAAGAACGACATGATAGCTGAACTAACAAATGAAAGCATAAATTAATAGATGGAATACAAGACAAGTGATGAACTGATTTTATTTGCCCCAGATAGGTAGCGTAATTCTTTTCCGAATGTCATGTGCTCACTTATTGCAAATTGATGTCAACCGTTGGATGACAAAGCATCTCAACCCTGCGATCAAAGATAAATTGATGTCCACCATTGGATCTGGCACGACAATCTTGTCCTGCCAAACCCCACCGTCCCATAGCCAAAAGTAATGGACTGTGCTACGTCATCGCGTCCCTAATCATAGGGTGGATTTCTCCTGCTTTATGCTTCTCAAATGAAGCAACTATCACTAAAATTTAATCCACACTTACACCGAAGCACACCTCTTTTGGAAACTGATCATTCATCGATGCTGCAGAGTTTAAAATTTCTCAGTTTTCTTCCTTTATTTTCTGCACTTTCGTTTTGACTATGATGAGTTAGTGTCATGGGCTTGTAACTTTAAAATTTTTCATAGTAGGGAATTCCAAAAGTTTCCCAAGAAAATATGGAAAGGACCTCTCAAACATGGTGCTTCTCAAGGTCGTGAGTGGTTCAACCCGGCCTATAGAACTAGAAAAGTGATACGATGACATGGTTTCACTGTGAAAAGAGTGGCGCAGATTCACAGAGCATTAGCCCATTGGTCATGTTCACATCATAGTTGCCAAATATAAAAAGGACGGTTCTCGCATAATAATATTTGAGAAGAGTGCTTCAAAGATGTATTATTCGTTGAGCAGCGGCACGGCATCATATCTTGGGAACAAATCTCTCTCACCAAAAACGGAAATCGTGAACGCAGAATATTTGAAGGATTTCACAGCCTGCCTAGGAACGAGGATTGAACCACATTTACCTTGTTCTCTGATAAGTCCGAGCTGCTCACCAAGATGGTTTGAAAGGCGTAGCTCTTCATATTACTAGGTGAAGAGGATGCGAAAATTATTTAAGCAACTTATCTAAATTTTGATTTCCATGACAAAGTTAACTTCTATTCCGCCCTTAGTCTTTTAAAGTGAGTTAATTAATTCACCAATTAAATGTTCAAACTAGCTTCATTTAAAGTTCTTATTCCATATTATTGGATGCTCTTTAACGAGCTCTCTGGTTGATTGATAATGTAATATTCGGGTCGTGCAGATCGTAATTAATTGGTCGGTCACTAGCTCTGTAGTGTTGGGGATGTAAATTCATTTCATCGATCTTTTTATGATTTTCCATGGTAATACCAATTACCAATCTATGCTAAATCATTTATACTAAGTCAACTAACAAGAAATATATTCCATTGTCCATTAAATCTTTCATCTTTAGATACAGGCATGACCAAACGGTAGAATTCTCAATTCGGTCCATATTAGAGTTTTCAATTTGTATGATTTTTCCCTTATACCTGTGGTTATAATTCGAGATTATATTGTATAACCTATATATAGTCTAAAAGCACAAATTTTGACAAGTTAAGATTGATGACTTTCATATTATGCACTCTATCTTATAGTTAAGGCTGCTGATTAGAACTCTTGAAGCTAGCAATTATTGTCAAGTGCCGTGAATTTACATCTTGTGTATTCTCTAATTATGGTAATCATACATTGTATGTTCAAATATGTATCCTAGCAAACAATTCCCTTTGGATTCTTCAAGGAGCATCTTAATGGATATAATCACATCGTAACTCTTAGCCATTGTGACAAATCGTGCAAGGTGAAGCTCTGGATCCACTAGCCCACTCGAGGGGCATTCCTAGCAGCTAGTTGGTTTGTGTCCGTGATAGAAACTTGCTTGCATCTGGAAAACGTCCTGGATGTTTGAGCTCATCATTAGAGAATAATACAGTGTTCAATGTCTCCATCTTTGGTATTGCTGATGCCTATATATGATTTAGTCAAATCAAACATTGGGAGCTGTCACTTCGGGCCTTGAATTTCCTAATCATTCCTCCTTCCTTCAGTTGCGGTGAACTAGTGAGCGCACTCTCTTCTAGTCTTGTTTTCCTCCCTTTGGAGCTACGATACGATTTTATCACTTTGTCCTTACGAAGGATCCAAGTTTGGTGCTTCTCGAGCTTCCGATTGTTGTGGCCACGTCAAGGTTTTAAAACACAAAGGGAACTCCGTTTCTCATGCAGTAATATTTGATAAAGTGCTTCAGAGATATAATATCCCTCGAGGATAACCAATGAAGATCACTCAAACCTTGACTAAAAGGGAAAATACCGCGGAGCTCGAAAATTCGGAAAGTTCCACACCTTGTCGACAAATGAGGACTAAATTACATGTACCTTAAATTACATATGACTTGTTTTCTACCGGGTGCGAACTACTGTTACAAGAACTTGGTTGTGTTACTAGTAGTTTTTTTCAATGACATGTTTGTGTTCATATCACGCTCTTTTACTAGTGAAATTTCATACTAGTGTTTGTTACGACCTACCTCTTGGTATGGAAGGAATTAAGTTTAGAGGTATTGCCAAATTCGAACCAACGGCCTTATGTTGACTCAGGTTCTTCCAAAATGTTGGACAATTGGTTTTCATTCAATTAATTCTATACAAATTTCTACGTAAGGAGTTGCCACTAGCCTATTTAGGTCAACTAGAAACCTAATGAGAAATAGGAAAATATCTCATTTCATGCGTGACCGAAGATCTTGGAACAAGGGCTTGATTACATTAGTCTTAAATGCTCTTTTAGTACTTAACTCGATTAAGTGCTAACTAATGTTATAGCAACCTAATGAAGATTTTTAGGTTTCATCCTAACCATTTAAAAAAAAAAAAAACTCAAGATATTGAAATGTGCAATCATGTGCAATTTAAGTAAAAACACATAAGTAGCCTAATATTGTCTCTAAAAGAAAATGGCAATCCAAAAATCCCCATTGTAAAGCCATAAAGACTTGTTCAATTTTGGATTTTAATTTTTTATAGGATTTTCCAAACTTTAAGAGAAAAAAATATTGAAAACTAGCAATTTTTTTTTTTAAGAATTCCAATTTTCTGAAATTATGATTTTTTGAAATTATGATTTTTTGTTATTTTTTCTTAATTATTTAATTATTTTTTAATGAATTTTACATTTTTTAATTTTAATGATTTTTTTGGATTCTATGATTTTTTTATTATTTTAAATGCTTTTTATGATTTTTTTCTATTTTCAATGATTTTTATGATTTTTAATATTATTATATTCGAAAAGGAATTCGGGCCGGTTTTACCCGGTCCGAACCCCCAACCCCAACCCCATCCGTCTGTCCGACCCGACCCGCGTCGGATTAAACCTAAATTCTTAAAGATTTATTTATTTATTTATTTCCCTCAACCTTTCTCAAGTCGTCTTCTTCCCGAAGCCAATCTCTCCCCCTGCAACTTGCCGAATCTTCTCTATGGAAAAACTCAAAGCTCACCACACCAACGCACTTCAAAATCTCAACCGTTCCAACGTCGGCAGCCAACCTCGCCCACCGTCACTCACTGCCTATCATCTCCGACGATGGCTTACCCTGCGGTAACCCCCACACATCCTCCACCGAAACAGAATTCCTTTCTAACTTAACAGCCGCACACAACAATCCAGAACTGAACGAAACACAAGTGCTTCGAACAGAGGTAGAGGGATCTAACACGGCCTTAGCTAATCGCGATCGTCGCCAAGAGAAACAAGGATGGATTTAGACTCCGACCACGTTCAAACGGCACCATGAGCATGATATGCATCCAAAAGGAAAGGAGCGCAGCAGTTAGCGTACTGGACACGAACCATTACGGATCTAAACAATATCAAGCATCCGATTATGCAAAGTCAGATTCAAAACGTCTAATGCGCAAATCATCGAACAGGTGGCGTGCGTTTTTCGTATATAAGTTCCGAGACCAAATTTGATGCTGTACTCGGTCTAAACGCAGTGCATCAACCTCTAGATCAGCACAAATCGCGACGAAAACGATCTCAGTTTAGTAAGGTTTTCTCGTGAGTTCATTGGCTAAGTTTAATCCTCTAAACTTTAGCAAAACCGAACAAAATAGAGCAGAGATGAAGCAGTGGTCTCTCCTTCTTCGAAAGAGATTTTTTTTCTCCCCCCTTTTGTTGATTCTTTCGCTTCTCTTCAGCCAAGCTCCCTGCAGCTTCTCCCCACTTCAATGGCCGACGCCAACCCAAAACAGAATTTTCTCCTTGCGTCACAGACGCTCTGTTCTCACCAAGGCGTGCGTGCAAAGGAGGAGAAGGACAAAGGGCCGGGCTTTTGAGGAAACAAAATGGGCTGAGAAAGGGAGAAGAAAAACCAAAGGAAAAGGGTTGGGCTGGAACAAAATAGGAAAAGTAAGAGGAAAATTGGGCCAATTCAGGGACTAAGCCCGAGTGGGCCGGAAATTTTGCTAAAGGAAACGGGCCAGGCATAAATGGCCTACCCGAATTTTATTTTATTTTTTATTTTTCTTGTTTTCTTTCTTATTACTATATTTTTGTCGTTTTTACCTTTTTTTTTTGTATTTTTATATTTTGACAAAAAATGGATATCCGAATGATCTACAAAAATTCGAGTGTTAACAATGTTCATTACATTTCTCCTCTTTAAGGTACATATGAGGTCAAACAGCCTAGATGTAGGGTCAATCCAAGTCCAAGTCCAACATGTCTCCTTGCTCGTGAATTGGCTGGCAAATTCAAATTGGAGGACCTATTTTTCTCAAGTTCATGATTTAGCCAACTCAGGTGAAGAGACCCACCCTAATTCATCACTGGATATCTCAAATTCCAATATAAATGCTGCCTAATGCTGCCCCGCATTCTAATTTCTTTTGTCAAGTGGATTTGTTGTAGTGTAGGAAGAATGTGACATGTTATTTTCTTTAGAGCTTTCATGGTTCAATATCTTAAACTAGGATTTATTAATAAGGACGAGTTAAGTTGGGAATAAGATGGATATATTTATCCTCCACTTGGTAAAGAAACCTAACCAAAGAAGAAATGACAAAGGAACAAATACCACGAATCCAACGGTTGATTGAGTTAAAACACCGAAAATGTCATTTTAGGCCTTTTGTGGTGTTGACCTGAAGTTAGAATTCCTAACTTTGCCTCCTTTGTACAATTGTGATAAATCGATGAAGCAGTGTACTTTTCTGCTTTTATTTTCTTCCTTTTCGACCTAGTTGCAATTTTTCAGCTTTTTCTTTTTCTTTTTGAATAAAATCTCTCGACGTTAGTGCTTCTCATGTTTCCATGAGAGATAATCTTTTGAGTAATCTCTTTTCTAATTCGTAACCATTTCACGATGCGCCTTTCTTAATCTATAGTTTCCTAGATCACATGTTTCGATGCACAAACGACATTTTAATTTCAACTAAGTAGAATGATTGAAAGTTCTTACCATTGTTTCTCCTTTCTTTGCGCAGGCCTGATTAGTCAAATTGCGGAGTGAGCCGTTTATGCGCCGGTGAATTCATATGTTTGTGATGTGGCCATCTTACCTCTCTATTGATAAAATAAAATAGTTGGCGGTTATTGCAGATGAAGTCTACATAGACCTAGCAAAATACATGTTTGTTGCACGGCTCCAAGACTATAGTTTCCACATATTTTTCTAAATGTTAGTTTAATTCTATTTTGCCTTTATTCATGTTTCAAGTTGATTATTTTCCTTAAGCTTCGAATAATTTAGTTGTATCTTGATTATTAGTTAATATATTTCTTACTTCATTACTATATTTAATAAGTTATATAGACATTCATGTCAAGATGGAGAAATATTGATGGCCCCATACTTTAACATCCCTATGAGTAAAATTGGTATGAAATTAAAAAATAATGTAAGGTATTCTTTTAGAAGTTAAAATAAAGGTTCGCTAAAATAAAACTTGAAGACTGATGCAAACTATACTTTGAACTTGATGATGCTGTAAAAATATTGTTGACACCTATTTTTAAACCAAAAAAAAAAAAAAAAAACAACAAAAATAGAAAAAATAGAAAATGCCTAGAGGTCGGGTCGGGCCGGATCCGGCCTTGGCCCGGCCCGCCGCCCTCCTCTCTTTTCCCTATGCGGCCCAAGCCTGTTTCCCCCCGCGTGGCTCGACCCTTTTCCCCTCTAGCCCAGCATGCGCTCAGTTGGGAGTCCTCCTCTTGTCCATGTCTTGGTGCGTGTAAACCTGCAGCAAAAGCAAAGAAGCAGGCGCAGAAGAGAGGGCGGGGTATAGAAGAAGGGGGTGCAGAGCAGAGAAGCAATAGTAGCACAACAGGAGCAAAGTAGGGAAGGAGGGGACAGGACGGGGCGGAACCAGGGAGAAGAGGGGCTGAGACAACAGACCGCAAGGGAAAAAGAGAGAGGGGAGACTAGAACTAGGGGCAGAGGGAAGTTGAGGAGGAGAGGCGAGAATGGACTGAGGCTACCATCATTGACCAACGCCAACCGCCACAATCTTATCTCGAAACTCAGGTAGGCATTTTATCGAACATCTTGCATGCGTTCCCAGAGTCGAGCTCACCGAAGCTCACCTCAACCAGTTCGGGCGAGCTCCGGGCACCACTTGTTCCCCTTGCATTTCCTGTTGCTTTGGTGAGCCTCACTAGTGGTTCAAACTTGCGCTCGGGCCTCGGCCAAGCTCGAAACCCCCGACTCCCGAGTGCCTCCCACCTGTTTGTTGAAATGCCTAGCCAAAACCTCAATTTCCTCCCCTACGTAAAGCTCGGCTAGGATCGTTAGTCATCGGGGTGGTGCCACCGACTGCCCAGAAACCGGGCTATGCCCCTACTTAGCTGAAATAGGACCGTTGCGCCCTAGCTAGAGGTCACCCGCGCTGTTTGATGTCTTTGCCTCCCTTGCTGCGACCAAGTAGCTATAGAGTAGGGGTCACGAGTGGTAGAACACCACCCTTGACCGGTGCCTTGCCGCTTTCGGAGTCGCTTGACCGAAGCCATTCACCACCGTCCTCACTAGAGAGCACATGGGATGTGCAGTGTAGCCTCCTCTGGTTGTGACCGAGCGATCGCTAACTAGAGGATGCAGGCCGAGCTGGGCTAGATCACAGATCTAGCTCGCTCGGCCTCCCCTTCACGTGCAAGCCGACAGCCCAGAGTGGATCTGGGTTGTGGGCCTATAGAGGCCTCTTTCTTTTGCAAAAAAAAGGGGGATGGGCCCATCAATTGGGCCCAACCCAAGCCAAGCAAAGGCCTAACCACCTTGCTCGAGCCTGGTCCATTGGGAGGATTGATCAATTGGCCCAATGCGGGCTAAGTGAAGGCCCGACCAAGGCTAGTTGAGCCTAGCCCAACCGAGTTAGACACTGGGTCGGGTCCGCTTTTTATTTTTATTTTTTTAAATTAATTAAAAAAATTGAAAAAAATTCAAAAATCTAAAAAATCTAGGTTTGGTTGGAAATTGCCATGTTTTGCCTTCTTAGTGTAATTAGGCCTTTAGTTTCTCGTATATTGATTATATTGCATGTTTAATTTGTGTATTTAATTATGTTTAATTGCATGTGCTTAATTTTACTGCAATTAGGAGCTTGGTTGCTAATTGTTATTTTGATGATTGCGTGCTCGCATAATCGCTTCACATGTTAGTGGATAGGTATAAAATCAATCCAAATTGCTTGACAAAAACCTTTTAAAATGAACAAGATTAGGTATTGAATGGGCACTAATTGATTAATTAGTGTAATTAAGTTCCCAACCTTAGATTCTCTGGTTGCGTAGGAAGTGAGGTACACTCTCATGCCTCACTTGATTTCTAGCTGACCCTAATAGGCTAGTGGCGACTCCTTATTGCAAAATTCTTAAAAGTACCCCAATGTCACATGAGGTATGGGCTTGGGAGAGCTTGCGCCTAATCATTGGCCTTAGGTTCGTCCTTTAAGTAATACCCCTAAACTTATTCCCTTCCTTTGAGGGGTAAGTTGCAACAAATTTTCTTTAGAATATTAATCTACTCTATCAAATAAATCAATGACCTCTTCAACCTCACATTTTTACAAAGAAACTTCCATGAAAGACCTGTGCATATATTTAAGAAGATCGCAAGTAAGCAGCAAATCTCTTGCATTCTAAATTTGGCGCTTCTCAATGTTTGAAGCGGATCAACCTGGACTATAAAACTAGAAATGCATAGTAATGACATCGTTTTGTTGTTGAAAGGGTGGCAAGAATTTTTGGAGCTAGTGCTTTGAAGATATTATGATGGCATACAATTGTACAAAATTGCGATCGTTAATTTAAACTAAGCATGCACTTTAGTTAAATTGTATACATTTTGAAGGCCACTCAATATGTGCATGAATTCAATTGAACATTGACATGGTGCCAGCGTTTTATTAAATGAGATTAGCCTAGATTGACATGTAGTTGCAAAATTACGGCACTCCACCATTCAATTTTACTCCCATGCAAGGGCATTTTAGTATATTAAAGAATAGCAATATGGACCAATTGCACAGTGGTATGAAAAAAGGTAATAGAAATATGAGGAATGGAAAAACTGTGGTGACAATCAATAGAGGGGAATGGCAAGTAAAGAAAGTTCCGATCATGGATCAAGTTAGGCCTGATCACATGTATGCGACAACAAACTAGGGCACATGTGGATCATGCAATAGGCCCCGTCCCAGTCATGAATCGAGCTATGTCTAGTTGTGGCTTGATTCATTCTTTCCCTTTTTCAATCTTATGAATCTTGTCCCTTTCCTTTGTCAATTTCCACACATGCCTTGATTCTTACTTTGCTTAAGGTGATCCAAGGGTGGCAAGGAATCATGCCCGAGCATGGTATGATTCCATGCTATTACGGTTATAAGGGGGGAGGGGTCAAGCTATCAAAAGGTCTTTCAGACTTGACCTTCAAAATCGAAATGGGCCAAGGCTTCATGTGCATGATAGGAGGGTCTTATTGAAAAACCTAATTCATCTGTACCGTGAGGACTTGCAATACTTGTATGAAATTTTGAATAAGATCGCATATCAATTTGGTTAACAAAAGTCTATGGTGTTATCCAAAAAAATCCATAATTCCTAAACTTGGAAGAATGCTGTTAAAGAATGAGAACATGAGAATATTCGATTGGATGTTTTTGTTTAGTCATAACATTTTTTTTTTTTTGTTAAAATGTAGTCACAACCTTTATAAATAGCCATATATGTATATAGACACACACTCACGTTAAGGAGTAATTCGACATTCTAATCCTACTATTACACAAAAATAATAAAAAACTTCAAAATTTCCTTATAAAATGAGTTTTTTTTTTTTTCGGTTCATGTATGATATGGGGGGTTATAGATATAAAGCCACGTTTGATCGTCCAAATTTCTAATCAGGATAGGAAGGAATATGATATGATATGAAATCCATGCAATTTTACTATATCATATCCATTGTTTGGTGATTACAATAATAAAATTGAATATATTCACATCACATTATGTATATTGTTTGATATTAACACCTATATGAATCATAAATTTTACAAATAGAAATGATAAAAATTTATCGCGACACCCTTGTCTACTTTATTTTTATTTTATTTTCCTCTCTTTTTTTTTAATTAATTAATTTTTTTTTTTCTTTCTTCCCCTTCCATCATTCTCTAATAAAAATTATTAAAAAGGAAATTGTATTAATATACCTAAAATGATAAGACACCTAAAATATGTAATAAATATATATTTATATATTGAATTTATATTATAAGATAGAATTAAATTCAAATATATAAATAAAAAATAATATTAAATTAAAAAATATATTTTTTGTAATTTAAAATTTCTTATATTAGAATTCATATATTATTTCTATTAAAATATAATTTTAATTTTTTAATTTAAGAAATTTATTATTTGAGAAAAAAATTCCTATTATGAACATTAAAAATCCTATCCGTCTTTATCCCACCTCGCCCAGAATAATTTTATCTGATATATATCTCATTTATATCTAACTTTATCTTATCTTGAGCAGTCACCAAATGGAGGATATGATAAATTTTATCATATCCTAATTTTATCCTAATCGCCAAATGCAACCTAAGAGTCTAAGTTAGCCCAAGTTTAAAATGTCAATAGGTAGAACATTATAAAAAATTATTCATACACAAACATTATATCCATACAGCCATTTTACATTTTATTGAGTGTTTTCTTTATGTTTAATTTAAAATTTTCTGGTATTTTGAAATTTAAAGTCAATAGAAATAGAAGTTTAGAATTGATTATGGCATTAGAAGAAGAATGTCGGTTAATGTATAATTTATGACATGAATAAAGTCTATATAGTAAATAGGAAAACTCTCGTTTTCTATGACATCCTCAAGAAAGTTATTATTTTCTAGTAAGCAGCCACGAAAATCCCATGATTGAACCATTCGTGCAAGAAATGAGGTCCACATGTATTCTCATTTGATAGAGCTCTGTCACCGGAAAAAAGCAATGCAAGTTGTGCAGGCTATTCGATGCAATAATTTGACAAGATATTTTTTTAATGGAGTGTCCCCACTCTCTCTATCTCTAATTGACCTTTAGCATAAGGAGCATCCCGGCCAAGATATTTTTGCTACAATGTGGAAATAAACCAATGATTATTGATAAACCAAGTTGATTTATAGTTGGGCAGAAATGGTGTTCCTTCGGCAATGTTCATTTTTCCTATTGAAATGAAATTTGCTTCTGTTTTTTTGTGTGCCTCTTTTGTGGTTAGTCTGTTTTTGTGTACTTCTATGGTAGCTTTTGTTTCAAAAGGGTCGCGTTGCTTGCTGGTGTGGATGCTGCGCCTTTGCTTCTAATAACTGCTATTTGGTAGATTTAGTAATGGATTCTCAATTTTGGACCTGGAGACTTTGCGTACCGTCGGACCCTTTTGTTTAAGTCAAGCGTTAGAGCTAGAGATTTGGTGATATGGGGCTTTAACTTAGCCACTCGACCAAGCAAAGGGTGCTGATTATAACTCTTGAAATTGGCAAAAACTATCAAGAATTGTGAATTCATCTTGTGTCTTCTCTCATTCCGTGCGCTTGTATTATGATATTAAATTAATATTCCTACATTGCTTGTTCAAATAAGCATGTGGGCAAACAATTCCGTTTGGACTTTTCAAGGTCTATATTGAGGAAAATAATAATTCTCGAAGTTAAGGATCACATCTTGTCAAAAATATAGAGGACTAATTTGCGTTTACCTTGTCCTTTGCCATGCCTAACGTAGTCCCCTCATATGGGGGTCCATAATATAAGAGAGTGACTAGAACTTGTCCAAAAGATGCAACATTTTGAATAGACATCGCATAATGGGGTGCACCATCTATCTCCCTCTCATGACCACTTTTAGAAAATATGTGTTTTGAAACGCTAAAAAACAAAGGAGACAAGTACTCTTGGACAATCAATGTTTGTCTTTTAGCGGGGGGAGGAAAGGATGGAGACTAGACATCGTCGATGGTTACTGTTCAAGCATAGGAACAATGATGTAGAAAATCATCCATTGCTACACTTAAGAAATCGATCGCGCTTTGTCTAGGCCTAAACTAAGGTTAAGTCACCAAGCTCCATTATCTGTGTTAGAGATATTTAGATATCTTCTAAAGATATTTATAATATTTATTCTGAAGATGAAATGACTAAAAACAATATTGACAAAATCGAGAAGCTACTGAAGGTGAGATGACTAAAGATGGCCGCATAAAGGAATTAAAGGTTGGGCTTTGATTTGATTCATTCTCTTTTGATGGCTGGGAAATATCCTAAATATCTTTGACGGTTTGTACCAATCTCATCTTTCTTCCTTGTTGTTTGTGTCTTTGTTAAAGTTCTAAATCGTTTAGAGAACCTATCGGTTCAATGCCCATAATTGGAAAGCGATCCGACCAAGGCCAGTCCCCAAATTTTACACAAAATTGAATTGGTCCTCATGCAAATCAACTTAAAATCAGTCGGTTAAGACTTGTTAAGTTTGATTTTGTAGTGAACCGACTTGGTGGCTCACTTCTAATCCTTATCATTAAGATATTGTAAATATGTGATTGGCTCTATTTAAGAACATTGTAGTGGGGTTCATCCACGTCAATTTTATGCAAATCAATCACCAAAAGAAGCAAAACCATACTGTCACGCCTTGATCCTTGGGCACGCGCCCATCTCTCACCTGGTCAATTAAAAATTTGCGATATCCCAAGATGTATTGCTAACCTTTTTATTTTCACATGCATATGCGGAAACAATTATAAATCCCCCATTTAATAAAACATTGGGATAGAACAGTATGACTAAATTTCAAACCTTCACTCTTATATACATTACAAACCAGTGCACATATATATACAAAGTGAACTATTAAGTCCAATTTAAAATAAGGTTTACAAGTAGAAGTGGGGTTCTACAAGCTACGGGTCCCCGTCCTCCTCTTCATCATCCTCCACACTCCAACTGGAGCCTTCAGCAGACTGCATTGGACTTTCGAGATCTTCAAAATCCAAGTCTACTACATCTAGGGACCTGAAATGGTTATTCAATAACCAATGTGACAACGTCTCATCAAGTTCTACTCCTTAAGACCCAATTAGTAAACGAATACACTTAGGACTGCCTATGCACAACACGAGTCAGGGGACTTACCTTGGCCTCAGATTCCACCTGCATATTAGCACAATTCAATAGGCATCCAAGCAATCACATCACAGATTGATATCTTGATCAATCGACCTAGTCGATTACATATCAACATCACATTTCCTTGGTCATATCAATTCAATCAATCAATTCACGATATCATATCAAAGTAATGATCAATTGACCTAGTCAATTATATGTCATCTTGACCCTTTCTTGGTCGGCTCATCTCATACTATCTATAAGTCCATTCATATCAACACTACTCACTACTAAGCTGATGATGGTTTTATTAGTGATGGGCTTAAGGCCCGTCCGCCCATGTTGGGCCTAAAAGCCCGGCCCACAAGAGTAGGGCCCATAAATGAAGGGGCACGATTAATTGTTTTTTTGGAGGTTAGAGGGAAATATATAAGGGAGGAAGAGAGAGGGAGAATGTACCTTTTGGCATTAACGTATGTACGTCTCCCTCTCTTTCAAACGCTCACTCTCTCTCTCAAATAGAAGAAACAGTAAGCACAAGGCAACTTTCTTCTCCCTTTCCAAGCGAATTGTCGTCATCGAATCGAACATGGCCAAATTCTCTTCCTCTTATCGGCATCAGTGTCTAATCTGTGGCTAACAAGGTTCGCTCGAATCCGTGGTGTGCTCTAGGATCGGTGATACGTGTTTTTTCCCGAGCTTGTCTTCCGCATTTGATTTAAGGGTTCGATTTGGTGTCGAATTCGTTTTTTGAGGATCCGTTATTCCCAACATTGGTATCAGAGCCCTAGTTCATGTTTTCCCGACCCTTTTCATGTTTTTTGATTGATTTTTCGTGAAAGTAATCGGTCGGTATGGATCGGGGCAAGAAATCTCGACACCCGAGCACTGTTCGTCCATTTTTTCGAGTTTCTGTAAGTCTAAATCGATTTCTGAAGGCATAGGGTGAAAGGGTTTGTTGAGACGAGTCCGTCGACGGGTCGTGTGCCGCTGGGTGACGCTGGATGCGCCCGAAGCGCTGGCTCGGCCAGCGCGTGCGGCACACGCGTCAGTCGGCGGACCGGCCCGTGCGCGCCGCTAGCCAGCGAATCGGCACGCGCCGGTCGGCGAACCGGCGCGTGCTGACGTCACCGTGACGTCATGGTAACTGTCAGGATGACTTCATTGGTGACGTCATCGCCGACGATCGTTGGTTGGCCGGTGACCCGACCCAATGGAGACCCGACCAGACCCGACCCGACCCGGCAGAAGCTAGGCGCATGCTGCGCATGTGCCGGATGATGTCTGCGTGACGTCAGCCCGCGCATGCGCGCGGCACGTGTTGGTCGGTTTGTCCGATCCGGCTCGACCGATCCGATCGATCCGACGACCCAGCGACCTAGCCGTTGACCGTTGACCGGCGACCGTTTACCGTTGACCGTTGACAAAAAATAAAGGGAGGGAAATAATGTGTTTCTTTTTCAATTAAGTCTATGTGGATTATACGTAATTCCTTATTTGTTCTACATTTGTTGTAGGAACAATGCCTCCCCTTAGGTTGCGCAAACCTATTCACGCAATTACCGATGAACAAAAGGAAAGGCTGTCTAAGTTGATAGCTGAGCTCACTGATCATCGACGGGAGAGTGGTGAATTAATTGATCACGTCCTTGAAGTCAACGGGAAAATTCGAAAGGTCATATGGAATGGTCGTCCTATGCCACGATCGAGAGATTGTGCGATTTTTCATAAACACTTTTCCACCTGAATGGCAAGATGTGTTGAATCGCATATGGGATGTTAACGGAGCTGCTTCATATAAGAAAATTGTGATGGATTTTGTAAATGAATATTACTGGATTATTACAAGGGAAAATATCAAGAAATTGAACAAAAGAGGATCTTTCCCAGTTCGTGTGCTGACTTGGTGTTAGATGTATTGGCTGATCTTTGTTAAGTGTGCTATGTGGATATCTTATGTAATGATTACTACCTGATTGTTGTTGATGTAACAACTAATATGTTATTTGTATTATGTGAGAGCATTATTATTGTATGTTAAATAATATTTACTTTATGTTATTGCTGGTTCTTTGTGGGTAGTTTAGAAGTTTTTTGTAGCTTTATAGAATTGATTTTGCATATGACAATCATATTAATGATAGTTTTAAGTTAGGATTTTTGGAGGATTATTGGAAACATAGTGACATTTTGATTTCAAAACCTTACTTGAAATTGTTCATTAATATGATGGGTCTGTTCAAAAGGGATGCATAAATGATAGACTTTAATAATTCGTGCATATATGTCTGATGTGTTCAGATCAGTGGCTTCAGCCACAAAAAGCATAGTTTCAGAGCTGAACAAATGTGAAAAACTCAATGGTGACAACTATGAAATTTGGCAAATGAAAATCCAGTATGTGTTGGAAGAGTAAGAAGCACTTGAGGCTCTTAACCTGACCATGGTAGAACCTGAAGAAGGAAGCACTGCACAGCACAAGAGAGACAAGGAAGTTTTTGCTGCGTGGAAAAGAAAGAACTCTCTTGCTCGCATCACGTTGCTGAGAAGCATGGAAAATGACGTCATGCGAGAGTTTAGGCGTTTTGACAATGCCAAAGAAATGTGGGAAGCATTGGCGGCAAGATTTGGTAATACTTCGGTGACCAGACTGAGGCAGCTCACTATCAGGTTTGACTCTTATAAGAAGCCTCATGGTTAGACCATGAAGCAACATCTTAGAGAGATGTCAAACATGATAAATGAGCTAAAAGATGCTGGCCATGTCTTGACAGATGAGCAGCAAGTGCAAGCAGTGATTCATTCATTGCCTTAGAGTTGGGAGCATATGAAGGTGCACCTGACTCATAATGAAAATATCAAAACCTTCGAGGATGCAATGCGTCATCTTGAGTTGGAAGAGAATTGCCTCTTGGCGGCTAAGCTGGATGCTGAACTCTATCATGCTAGTTCTAGCTCAAATGGAGCTTCGAGCTCTAAGCGCAAGCGCCCTAACTAGTTTGATAAAGGGAAAGGCAAGGAAGCATGTCCTTCAGGGAAGAAACCCAAGTTTAACCAACATGAAAGAGGAAAGCGTCCTCGCATGAAGAAGCTTGTAAGGGTAAAGTGTTACAACTGTGACAAGAAGGGTCACTATGCTCGTGATTGTCGTGAGCCAAAAAAGGTAAACACCCCTTATACTTTTAAGAACTTTACTTTTGTGTCGAGTTCTGTATTCTTAAGCGAGTCTAATCCTTTGTGGACTTGTGGATTCGGGAGCGACAGATTATGTAGCGAAGGATAGATAATCCTTCGTGGAATTCCGACAGTACCAAGCTGGAACTAAGTGGATCTATGTGGGGAACAACTCTAGAGCTGAAGTGAAAGGAATTGACACCTGCCAATTGAACATGCGTGGTGGACGCACTTTGTTCCTTCATGATGTATTGTATGCTCCGGAGATTCGTTGGAATTTAGTGTTTGTTTTAGTGTTGGTTAGATTAGGTTTTAATATGAACTTCTATAATAGAGGTGTGGATTTGTTTTTAGATACAAATTACTATGGTTGTGGTTATTTTCTGGATGGTTTCATTGTATTAGATATTGACTATGTTAATGCAAATGTTTGTTATTCCCTTATCACGTCTCCTAATACCTATGATAATGATGTGAATGTGTGGTATGCTAGACTTGGTCATATTGGCCAACACCGTATGAATAGACTAGCCAAAGAGGGCTTGTTGGGCAACATTGAAAAAGTCAATTTGCCTATATGTAAGCATTGCCTAGAAGGGAAAACGACAAGGAAACTATTTGAGAAAGGTAAAAAAGCTGATTTTCCTCTGCATTTAATCCATTCTGATGTCTGTGGTCCAATGAATGTGAGAGGAAGGCATGACGCTATTTATTTCATCACCTTTGTTGATGATTATACTCGATTCGGATATGTCTATTTGATTTCTCATAAATCTGAAGCAATAAGTTATTTCAAAAGGTTTATGAACCTGGTAGAAAATTAATTAGATAAGAAAATAAAAGCATTGAGATTCGATCGAGGTCAAGAATATTTATCTGATGAGTTCAGAAAATTATGTGATGAAAAAGGAATAGAAAGACAGTTGTCTATTCCGTATACTCCTCAACAAAATGGTGTTGCGGAGAGAAGAAACAGAACCCTACTGGAAATGGTTAGGTCCATGATGGCACATGCTAACTTACCTATTACTTTTTGGAGTGATGCATTGTTAACTGCTGCCTCTATACTTAACCGGGTGCCTTCCAAATTAGTTACTTCCACTCCATATGAGTTATGGATAGGTAGAAAACCGGACTTAAATTTTCTTAAGTCATTGGGTTGTGCTGCATATACACATGAGTCCTCTCACAAGTTTGGGAAATTGGGTCCTAGAGGAAAAAAGAGTATTTTCATAAGATACTCAGAACACTCAAAAGGGTATGTGTTCATAGGTGAGCAAGAAAGTGGAAGTATAATTGAATTTGAATCACAAGATGTCATATTCTTAGATGATGAATTTCCTAAGAAGGGTGAAATAAGGGAAGATCACTCCCTATTTGAAACCTTAGATCAAGATAATGATATTAGTGGAGTTCGTCCAAGTGGGAGTAATATGGGAAGTGATGAATTGAATTCAACTCATTCTCAATTGCAACCACATGATGAGACGACATCATCATTATCTCATCCAAGTGGGAGCATAATGGGGAATGATGTGCAAAGTGTACAATCTCCCATACGGCGAACAAGTCGCCAAAGTATTCCCCGTCGACATTTCGACATTAAAGGGGAAACTTTTATGGTTGCTCCACAAGATGAAGATGAGCCTAGAAATATTAATAAGGCTATGAATTGCCCTAGTAAGGAAAAATGGATTCGTGCAATGGAAGAGGAAATTGAGTCAATGAAATCAAACCAAGTTTGGGAACTGGTTGATCTTCCAAAAGGACGCAGAGCTATTGGGAACAAGTAGGTTCTCAAAATAAAGCGAAAGGCTGATGGCTCGATAGAAAGGCATAAGGCTCGCCTTGTGGCGAAGGGGTATAATCAACAGGAATGAATTGATTATAAAGATACATTTTCTCTGTAATGAGATTTACCTCGATTTGCATTATTCTAGCAATAATAGCTAGTATGGATCTTGAGTTACATCAAATGGATGTAAAGACTGCTTTCCTCAATGGAAAATTAGAGGAAGAAATATATATGGAACAACCTACTGGTTTCATAGCGAAAGGCCAAGAAGAAAAGGTATGTCGACTTTTGAGATCGATATACGGCCTTAAGCAGTTATCGAGACAATGGTATATACGTTTTCATAATGCCATAATGGCATATGATTTTACAATAATTGATGAGGATTATTATGTATATATCAAAAGATTAAAAGATCAATTTGTGATCATATCATTATATGTTGATGATATATTGATTGTCGGAAGCAATATGGAGTTTGTTAATATTGTTAAGAGTTGGTTGTCTTCCAACTTTGAGATGAAAGATATGAGTGATGCTGCATATATTCTTGGAGTCAAGATTTCAAGAGATCGTTCGAAGAGATCGTTATCTCTTTCGCAAGAGACATATATAAATAAGGTTCTTGAATGATTTCATATGTAAGATTGTAAACTCATAGACACTCCTATTGCAAAAGGTGAAGGATTGTGCCATAGACTATGTCTAGGGACTCCACAAGAAAAGGAACAAATGAAACATGTTCCTTATGCTAGTGCTGTTGGGAGCTTGATGTACGCTATGATGTGTACAATACCCGACATATGTTTTGCAGTTGGAATGGTGAGTAGATACCAATCCAATCTAGGTCCAGCACATTGGAGGCCGTTAAGAGAATACTGAGGTATCTGAAGGGAACTGCTGATTACAAGTTGAATTACCAAGGAAAGGATCTGCGACTTGAAGGCTATTCGAGATGGTGATTGGGGAGGAGTTTTAGATGAAAAAAATCTACTTCATGATTTACTTTCTTACTGAACAATGGCACCATATCATGGAGTAGTAAGAAGCAAACATGTATAGCCTTATCCACGATGGAAGCTGAGTTCGTGGCATTATCAGCAACAGTACAAGAAGGAGTTTGGCTTAAGAGATTTTTGGATCATTTATGTGTTATTGAGAAAGCTGCAAATCCATTATTGGTTAACTGTGATAGCCAAGCAGCTATAGCATACACCAAAGATCCAAAGTATCATGGCAAGACCAAACATATAGATACTATGTATAACTTTGTAAAAGATATTGTTGCACGAAAGGATGTGAATTTACAATACATATCTACGCATAGAATGGTAGCAGATCCTATGACAAAGCCAATACTTAGAGATGTGTTTTGTAGTCATGTAAAATCTCTAGGATTGCGTAGAGTCTGATATACTGAATTGTAATTTCCCTGAGTTGTTCACATTTATTAAATTTTATTTTTCATTGATTAATGCCTATGAATCTATGTATGATCTTTATGCATTTTAATGCTCAGTGCATTATTTTAAGTTGAGGAAGTATGTCGGACAGATAAAAGATTAGCCCACTCACACGGGTAATCGTCTCTATTTACTGTGTGATAAATAGAGATGAGACTGTATTTAAGCTTATTATCTAGGTGATAGTCGAGAGATTAAGCTTAAAATATGCATGTTGCCTTAACTAAGTGTTAAGATGAGGACATAATACTTGCGATGTCCGAAAGTAAAATACCCCACATATTTTACCTAATCTGTCTAAGATGCAAGATGTGAGTTCTGATGAATTTTGTGAATAAGTATATACGTGAACTCAAGTTAGACATTGGATATGTCGAACTATCATCTGTACGGTATTGAAGGTGTAGACATACGTTCCATGGGAAATGAGCTAATACCATAATATGTATTTTATATTACGTATGCATAAGACGACCAATAAGAGTAGCAAAAGTTTGATTTCAACTTTTATGTCGTGTGAGACTCTTGAGGAAAAGAGTTCCTCAATTTTTAGTCCCCTCATGACTCTTACTTATTCTCAAGATTTCTATTTAGTGTTTGCTATCTTAGGATGTTGCCAATGGTCATGAGTTGATTCGATCTAATGGGACATTTCTAGAAAAACAAGCTGAACTGAAATTGAGAGTTTGAAGGAAAGAGGAAGATCGATTTTTGGAGAATCACATTGTACTTTTGTATTCACGATCGACCAATTATGACTGTCTTTGTGATAACTATAATTGTGAATACAATATATATATGCTTTGTCGCACGGATTATTCACCAATATGAATGTTAAAGAGAGGTAAAGAGAATCACTGTTCGGCCCATCATGCGAGTGGGAGATGATGGTTTTATTAGTGATGGGCTTAAGGCGGTCCGCCCATGTTTGGCCTAAAAGCCCAGCCCACAAGAGTAGGGCCCATGGATGAAAGGGCAAGATTAATTATTTTTTGGAGGGACATATATAAGGGAGGAGAGAGAGGAGAATGTACCTTTTGGCATTAACGTATGTACGTCTCCCTCTCTTTCAAACGCTCACTCTCTCTCTCTCAAATAGAAGAAACAGTAAGCACAAGGCAACTTTCTTCTCCCTTTCCAAGCGAATTGTCGTCATCGCATTGAATATGGCCAAATTCTCTTCCTCTTATCGGCATTGATGTCTAATCTGTGGCTAACAAGGTACGCTCGAATTCGTGGTGTGCTTTAGGATCGGTGATACGTGTTTTTTCCCGGGCTTGTCTTCCGCATTCGATTCAGGGGTTCGATTTAGTGTCGAATCCGTTTTTTTGGGATCTGTTATTTCTAACAGTTGATAAATAGATAGTATAGCTCGCCGAGAGATGAACGGGTATCTTTCTCTGCTAAGCTACCATATCTCCCTTAGGTTGATATAATATACCGATAGTGCTCAATCTAAGCTGATAAGATATATTGCTCTCTACTAAGCTGCCATATCGTCCGTAGGTTGATATAGTATACCGACATTGCTCTTTGCTAAGCTGCCATATCAGAGCCCGTAGGTTGATATATTATACAAACATATTCCATCAAAACTAATAAGGTATACTATTATCTGCTAAGCTGATATATCGCTCGTAGGTCGAACTGCTCTCTGCTAAGTTAACATATTGCCCGTAGGTCGATAGAGTATATCATCCCAATCATACAATCAATTTCATCTTTGATCATTTTTGATAAAGTAGTCGTATGTGGGGACATGGTCGGCCTTAACTAAAATATAATATTTTCCTTTTGATAACTCCCACATTTTCTATAGTCCACTCAAATATTTTTGGCATTATCAACCGATGCTTGGTTATTTTTCAATTAATAACCAACGATTGTCCAATTAAAGAATAATTCCCACTTTCACAAATAATTCATTTCAGCACAAAATAAAGCTTAATTAAATAAATGGACTACGCCACGACAATCATCAGCATAAAATTCCAGATCGTCACTATCTCTTTTAATTTCTGGAAAAAAAATAATTAAATAATTTCAAAAATCAATAAATAAATACTAAAAATCTAATTTAGGCCCATAATGCTTGATTAGAGGCGGAACGGATCGGGAAAAATCCCAAGATGCATTCAATAAATAGAAGTACGCCTCTACTTGCTAATTACACGAACCAAATGCCTAACATGCATATTTAAGTCATTAACTAAATCACTCTAAACTAATCTAATCACCTAATTGCAATTAGTTAAATCTAATCAACCTTTAAGCATCATTAGCAAACTAAGAAAGCATTAGTGAGCAAAACTCACTTGGCAAAGCAAAAACCGGATCACCATGACGGCGACCGAACTTGGGCTCACGACGACACCCATGGGCTTGGACTGGGCCTAAAGGCCTTGCAGGCCCACAAAAATTACTAGGCTTGGACTTGGCTATGGTTGGGCCTTCTTCACGGGCTGAACTGCTGAAACTTCTTGGGCTTCAAAACTGGGCCTGATCTTGCGGGCTTGCTGGACTGAATCTTGGCCGAATTGTGGGTTAAATGGGCTTTAAATTTTCATGGGCTTCTGCTGGTGAAGCCCACGACTTCAAATGGCTGAAGCTTGCTGCGATTTGGGCCGAGCTTCCCAGGAGCAAAGATGGGCTGAGCCTCGAGCAGCAGCTTCCTCGGTCGGGTCGACTGCCACGGACGAACACTCGCTGGAGAAATCCCGAGCAGCTGTTGGCGTCGAAGCAAGGAAGGAGCTGCGGCGTCTTCGATTCGGTGGCCACGAGCTGGAGTCAGCTGGCTTGGTTGGACGCTGAAGCTTGACTGATGAAGGCTGGCGGGTTGACGCGTGTGGTAGGCGGTGATCGAGCGGTGGGCTGGCGTTGAATCGGTGGCTGAGCGGTGGAGATGGGATCGATGGAGCTGCAGCGTGGCACACGGGGAAGCTTCAAGGGTCAACGATGGGGAAGCTCGTTGGATTTGGTTGACCGAAGGGGCAAAAGATGGTGGGGCGTGGAGAAGGGTGGTGCTGGTTGGTGGTGAGAAGATGGATGGGATGATGATGATGATGATGATGATGATGGATGTGGGATGGTGGATGGTGGATGAAGGGGTGTGCGGCAGCAACAAGGGAAGAAAACGAAAGAGAAGGAAATGGAGGGACTGCTGATTTTTATGGGGAAAAAGGAATGAAGATGAAGCAGCCGTCGACGTTGCTGGGGAAGCCACCGATAGGGGAGAAGAAAAATCAATATAAATATCTAATACCATCATTAGGTTGTCCAATAATTCTTCATGCTTATCCAATTGTTCCTCTAAATTCCTCAACCTTATCCTATAGTCCAATAATACTTTCTTGCATTTTAATGCCCAAAAATGCTGCCCTTTTTCAAATTCCGAATTTGCTCAATTTTGAACCTCAATTTCTTCGACAAGTTCCCAAAATTGAAGTCCAATTTTGATGTAGAAAAATCACATTCCATTTTCTCCAAGTTCCCGACACTCAAAGGCTCGGCTTGGAAGTCCAAATTTTCTTTAATTTGGCCCATCCAAATTTCTTTTAATTTTCCGTGATGTCCGACTCGATTTTCCTGAATTTGATGAAATTTCTCCTAAAGATAAGGCGACATCCTATAAATGAATCGTGACATACTTGAATATCCGATTTCCAAAACTGAATTCAATTTCATGGTTAAACTCGACTGAACATGATTTTTGTTCAATCGACCTACCGGGTAGCTTTTAGGGATTTTACTTGTGATTATATCCCTTGACGGCTTCACCAAATAGATTGGTTAACTCATAAGTGATCAGTTCAGAGAGGAAAGACCATAGGCGTGCCAACGAGATGCCCATTTCATATATTCTAGACAGGTTGAAATTTAGGATGTAACACATACCATTTAACTAGATACCATCTTTTCTTAAGAAATTATGCAGAATGCGTTATACATTTATTTTTTACTATAAAAGATTATGCTTATTGACATCTCTACTTTTGCAATTGTTGAATACTAGCAATATGATAATATGTCAACATCATTTTTAAAAAATAATATAGAATGCAAAACACTCTTATTGTCTACAACAAAATTTTGCTTGCTTAATCCAAAAAATTGGCATAGGTAATTGGGGTGGTAGGGATTTCCATCTTAGAAAGTAGAGGTCGTTGGTTTGAATCCAACAAACTACACGTAAAATATTTTGGGTTTAGGTCACCTTTGCCAAAAGCATGACCTTAACTGATCCCTAGGATTTGTAGGATATTTTATGAGTTACTAGGTAGATAGGTCTCCATGCTTGTATCCTTACATTATAAAAATATATATATGCTTATTTTATGTGGTATTTTTTTTATATGCATTATTCCTCGTAAACTAGGAAGTTATTATGCAAAAGGTTCTTATCAACTTAATTACAAAGAGGAAGTCCCTCATGACTTTAATTAGTTATATAATTTTTTGGTTAGAAAATTATGATAACACTATATATATAGTTATGAGTATTTTGACATTCTAATCTAAGAATTATAGTTGGTAAAAAAATTTCAACAGCTTCAAATTTTCCTTGTGAACCGAGTTTTTTTTCTTTTGATTCACTTAAAGGAATGATTTGAGGGGCTTTTTGTCAACAATTCTGTGAAAATTTGAAAGATAGTGCTTATTTTCAACTAACATCAAAACGTTAATTGTATATATGGATCTAAGTTAATCCAACTCTATTACATTAATAAACAGAAAAAGTATAATAATTTGCTATTCAGTACATAAAACAATAACATTAAACTTCTGGACTTCTTTACTTTTATTTTATTTTTTATGGTAGCTTAGTTATAATGTTACTTGTATATTTTTAACATGATTTCCTTGACTGCCCAAGAAGAGGGTTTAGGGTTAGTTCAAATGTTTGTCCATTAACGGTGGAAGAAAGGATGCAAGGGTGGATTGGGACTATCATACTAGCAGTGGGAAAGGAAGAAAATGACCATTTGTTGATCAATGCCTGTCCATCAGTGGTGGAGGATGGGTTGGAGACATGGACATTGAGGATGTTGACTATTGTAAAGGAATAATAATGCAGAGAATCATCAATTCCTATAATCGAGGAATTGATTGCTATGCAGTTAAGACCAAAATTGAGTTTAGGTTAGCATCTCTATCTTGTAATTTTTGATTTATCAATAAAATGATGGATTTATGTTAAAATTTTCATTTTCTTCAGAAATGATACATAGTGCAAAATACACTTGCTCTTTAACATAAAAAGTATGCTCACTTAACTCTAGAATTGGCGCAATTAACTGGGGTATTGGGGATTTCCAGCTTAGGAATTAGAGGTTGTCATGAATTTTACAAATATATGCAAATAGCTCTGGGTTAGAGTAGCCTATATAGGTCGAAGGCCTGAGTTCAACTAGTTTACAGGACTTACGTGATGTTTCATAAGATTCTAGCCTGACAAATCTACACGTCCATGCCCCTATATTACAAAAACTAATGTACTTACTTTGGGAGAATGAGAATTTCACATAAAAATTTGCTCGTATGCACTTATTCCTCATAAAACTAGGTAGTTATTACCCAAAAGATCCTTGTCAACTTAATTAGAAAGAGAACATTCCTCATAACTTCAATTCGTGATCACATTTTCTTTGTTAGAAGTTAGTCATAACAAATATACGAATTTGGGAGTAATTTGACATTCTGATCTATCATACATGGCTGAGTTTGAGAAAAAGGAGTGAGGTAGTGGTGCAGGCGCCCGGCATTCCAGTAGAGCAAGCCGGCGACGAAGACATCAAGCCCTGGGACTATAAATAGCAGAGGAGGAGAAACTTGTGCATGAAATGGAAGCGTTGGTGCTTACATCTCATGCCTTTTGTTTGGTTTAAGTAGAATAAAGTGTTAATGCACTAATTAGAGGAGCTGCATGCGTGCCGTCTTTATGTATGGTAATGCACTAATAGAATGGTCTTGATAATTACTATTCGGATCATATCTCAAGTTCATCCACATTCTCTTGTACAAGTAAGGAAGGGAAGCATAATGGATTTTAACGTTAGGCCAAAGATATAACTTATGAAAAACGAGAAAAAAAGGGTTCAGAAGTTAATTTGACCTCATCATTTTATCAAACTATATCATGCTACGTTGGATTAAGATATGATTTTTTGGGATAACTTGTGCGTAGTAGTTATACGGATGGCTCAACAAGCTGCAGATTAATTATCAAGCCAGCAATCCATGTGGCACAATAGCACTCCACTTAAGATGTCTTTCATTGTCCAAGTATTTTCTTAGTCATTCTTTTTCCATACATCTATATTCATTTTGATAACATTGTTCAGGATGATTGTTAGGAATTAGGAATATGCAAGAGCGATTCCAAAAAGACTATATATGACATTTCATCATCATTTTTGCTGACCTCTATAGTTAACTCGTTTTTTTTTTTATTTACACTTTTAAAGTACCATTTTTTGCATTTTGCTTTTGCTAAAAAATTTGAAAATGGAAGTAATTAGATTTTATAACTTATGAAAGACAAATAACTCCACTTGTCAATAATTGTATAGTTTTGAAGGCTTTGAAAATCAATTTGTGGTAATTGCAATATTAGGATAATAGATGTTACAAATGAAAAAAATCCAAACAGACCCAAGCATTTGTGATAACTAGAATCAAAATTAAAGGACCATTTGCGGTGGAACGGGATAAAAGAATGGATCAGGACTAGTACATAAGTGATGGCAAATGATGAAAGGACCATTTGCGGCGGCAAATGATGAAAGGATGGATCGAGACTAGTACATAAGCAATGGCAAAGGATGAAAGGACCATTTGCGGTGGCAAATGATGAAATGATGGATATTTACTCTTATTAGTCCATTAGTGCACAGAAAATGATGGAGAAAGGACAATGGTGATCGTGACTGCTCCAGTAAATGAACAATAATGCAACAAATCATCCACTTTTATACCCAAGAAATTGATGGTTGTTAAGGCCTTCCTTGACAAGCTCCATGATATGTACCCATCTCTTTTTACGTTGTGATTTGGATCTTTGCTAAAGTTTTAAATTGTTTGATCTCTAGTACTAAATCTCGGCCATTAATAATCAAATGCTCCAACGAAAAGTTTTTTTTTTTTTGGTAAGTTAAATATTTTTTGGTAACAACAAAAAGTTGTTGTGTTTCTATCTACAAAATCTGAAGATTTTTTATATGTCAAGAACCAAAATATGACTTACTAGGAAAAGAAAAATAATGCTTAGGCATTGAGACTCGTCATATATATCTTTCCATCACCCTTACTTAAAAATAACACACGTCATTGGAGCCCTTCATTCCAATAAATTTGGAGCTAAACCCCTCAGTGAAAAGGCTTCCTGCTCATAAGATGTGACATTCCAAATTTTCAATCATGTTTTCTATTGAATAAATTGGACATTTCATCAACGCATTTATAGGGCTGTTCTCAGAGTTGATCACTCTCGAGATAACTAGTCCATTCAAGGAAGCCATTAAGGAATTTTAATGTAATAAACTTGAAAATTTGACTAAGAATCAGTTTCTCGACCGTGGTCATCTTTAGAGGCCATTACGGCACAGTTAAAAATCAATTTGAGATTTGAGATAAGTTGATTTGACTGAGATGTGTGGCTAATCACGGGTGACACTACTAAATTGGAAAATTCTCGTTGGCCGGCACTAGACTGATTTTTCTATTGTTTTGGTACCTTGTGTCCGCATTTGAATCCTTGAAATTTTCACGACAACCGAGAGTCGCCAATGTGTTGAGTGGGTTCATTGTGACTAAAAAAAAAATTGACCATGGGTCATTTGTACTAATGTTTTTTTTGAAAACTACTTGGTAACTTAGGTCATGCTAAAAATGCGCCAAATGGAAATTAACTGCGAATTCGAGTCCGATTTCGTAGATTGAAGATTCTGCCATGTCACAATAAATTCTAAAAGCGTCGACTCAGTCTTAGAAGATTTTTTGCAAACCGAGACTTTTTGGAAAAAAGTTGTCCTATGGCCAATTTTGTCCAGAAAAAGGGCGGGATCGTTTTTGATTGTGTAATTGGGATGCAAGATGGATCAATTGGTGAGGAAAAATACCAATTTGATAATTGAGGTGTTAATTGAATTTGTAAGTGCCAAATGGGATTCCATAGTAAAGGAAATCAAGTTCAATTGAAGCCAAAACTTGTCAAATTCGTATGCTCCATTGCCAAGTCCATTTTGGACCATTTCAAGAGTTATGGAGAGTGCATGGGTGGCTGAATTGTAGCCAAGGAAGACATGAGTGGTGGTGGATGGTCAATGAGACAAGGGAATGGAAAATTTGGCCATCGGTGGAGCCCTTTGTCCCCCTCTCTTCCTCACCAAGGCAACTGACCAGCTTTGCCTCTCCATCTCCTCCATTTTCGCACACCAACAACTAGCAAGAAGAGCAACTAAGGCCAGCCACCCGCCGGAGGAACCGCGTTGTTGCACGCCCTTGCTGCTGTAGCCGTCTGCCTGCGTTGCTGCCTTATTGCGCCACCACTTAGCCCAACGTCCAGCAGCCTTGTCCATGCATCCCAACTGTCGTCCGCCTCTATCTGTGCACCCAAGTGGCTGTCCAACCATTGTGAGTGGCTGTGGAAGCCCGCCGGAGTCGCTGTTTAGCCCACCAAGTGCCGTGTAGCCTTCCCCGAGCCTTCACCGTTCTTGCTTGCCTTGTTTAGCCCTTGTTCTCTTTGTTTGCAGCCAAGAATAGAGGAGAAACCAGAGGGTTTTCCAGCAAGCTCTAGGCTCGTTTTGAGGTGGTCTCGAGCCTCGGTTGCTAGGCCCGCCTTGAGAAAAATCGAGCCTCGCAACGTTCCTGTCGTTTTGCACCAAACCGCTCGTTAAACAAGTGAGTTTAACTCACCAATTCTCGCTTAGTAGACTAATGATTCTTAGGGGTTGATTATATTTAATTAAGTGTGATTAGGTGGATAGATTAGATTAGCGTAATTAAATTAGTGATTTACTGATGCATGTTAGGTGGTTAGTTATAGCAATTAGCAAGTAAATAGTTTCTAGTATTTATCTAACAAATCTCGAAATTTTTTCGGGTTCGTTTTGACGTCAATTAAGTATTACGGGCATAAGTTGGATTTATTGCATTTATTTACTAATTGCCGTAATCATTTAATTATTTATTTATTTTTCGAAAATTAGGCAGGGATAGTTGACAACCGGAATTTTATGCTGATTATTGTGGTGCAATCTGTTTATTTATTTGAGTGCTAAATTGTGTTGAATTGATTTAATTGTGATTTTAAGAATTTATTTCTAAATTAATTAACTTTGGTAATTAATGGGAAAATTACTGGGCATCGGTCTACACGCTAAAAATCTATTTTTGGACCTTTGAAAGAAGCGGGAGGATGAAATTAAAATTATTATATTTTTGTTAAGGCCGACCGTGTACCCACACACGGCTATTTTATTGAGAATGATAAAAATATGGAATTGATAGTATGATTGGGATGGTATACTATATTAGCATACGGATGATATGTCAACTTAGATAAAGAGCAGTATATCGATATACTATATCAGCTTATGAGCAATATGTTAACTTAGCGAGAGAAGATACCTTATTAGTTTTGATGGAATATGTTGGTATACTATATCAGGCCTACGGGCGATATGACGATTTAGCGAGAGAGTAGTATACCTTATCAGCTTAGATTGAGCATTGTCGGTATACTATATCAACCTATGGGCGATATGGCAGCTTAGTAGAGAGTAATATACTCGATCATCTCAAAAGCGAGCTATACTATCTATTTATCAACTTAGTAGTGAACAATACTAATATGAGCGGACTTTATAGATAGTATGAGATGGGCCGACCAAGAAAGGGTCGAGATGACATGTAATCGACTAGGTCGATTGATCAATGATTTGATCTGACGTTAGAAATTGATGTGACTTACGATACCTGTAAATGATATTGACTTGTAGGGTGGAACTGAGATCAAGGTAAAGTCCTTTGACTTGTGTTGCGCTTAGGCAGCCCTTAGGGTGTATTGACTTCCTAATCGAGTCTTAGGGGGTAGAACTTGCTGAGACGTAGTCTTACCCCGTTGTGGGACACATTTTAGGTCCCTAGATGATAGCACCTCCCCCTCTTCCCGTGCATTTTGGTATACAGGAGGAAGTCATGGAAGTAGGTTATTATATTCCGATACACCCTCACCCTAAATGATTGGAGTATGTTATGGTAAAATCCACCATTTGGGTTGACGTGGGTGAACCTGAAAGGGTGCCTCATAGGTATCGGTCATGGTATCGTCACTATCATGACGAGCGAAGGGAGGGTCCTGTGCCAGAGTCTGATGTACCTTGGTATGTTTTGGAGGTTGCGCTCGAGAAGGGCACAACAGATGCTAGGGGTGGATCGGTGATTGATGCAAAGGATCCCAAGTTGGGTGATGATTCCGACTCTCTAGAGCAATTAGCAGTGGACTCCAGCTAGAGCATAGAAGAATGAGTGATCATTGAGGAGGAGTACGTGGAGGAGGAACTCGAGGAGGACCCTGAAGAAGAACCTAAAGAGGAGTCGGAGGAGGATCCACAAGAGGATCCAAAGTATGATCCCGACGAAGATTGAGACCCCACCCTGTTTTGCAAACCCTCAGTCATGAACCCATGTGTGATAGACCTGGCTTTGTTAATAGTATTGTAATATATACTATGAGGTTTGTTTCGTATAAAAGTGTGGTTATGGTTTTTTAGGTTCGAAAAATATAGCCTTGCTTTCTTATTCTATTGTTTTATTGTTTGGGGATTTTATTATGCTTCCGAGTGCATATAAAAAAAAATAGGTCGGTGATGCGTCCTGGGACGTAGCTATTAATCGACCAAGGTGAGGGATGGGTGCGTGCTCGATGATCGGGGCATGACATAAGAAAAATCATTGTACTGTCCCACCATTGTTTACACTGCATGTGCAGAGGAAGAGTGTAAAAAGGGCCTTCACGTCATGGGTGATACAACTGCCATCTGACACCAAAGGCCATGTTGTACTACACATCTGTGTGGTCCATCTTCACTTATCATTACCAAACTTTGACTATGAAAAAATGACACAAGAATAGCAGCAATTTCCCTCGTGGTGAGGGAGGGGGAAAGAGATTAAAGCTATCGGTAAAAATGAGAGGAGCTTTTTGTCGTGCAATAAGGATAGTTGTCTAAGAAAATTGCCACGTTTATTTCATTGGTGGACCCCGAAACCAGCCTTAAACCGCGTCAATGAGTTCCAAGGTCCGCTCAGGGACTGGCGTACTTTTTTTTCTATTTCATTTTTTTTATTAAATTGCTCTTTCATATTCAATATTTTTGGAAAAATTCTCAATTAGGACACCATAATGGCATGTTCACGTTGGAATGTTCAAACTTGTTTTTTTGCAAAGGATCTCCATTAAAAGACTTGTAGGGTTCGGTTTAAACCAATTCAAAGCTGGTTCTAATTGATAACTGGCCTGAAATCAATTGTACTTGAGAACTAGCATTGAAATCGGTTAAAACTATTCTAGCTCGGAACCAGTCTTCCTAAATAGAACTGACTCGCTCAAGGCCAATAATAGGGAATCAAGCTGGTCAAGGCCGGTCCCCAAATTTGTATTGGGGAATCGAATATATGCTAGTGTGAATAGACTTGAAATCGATTGAGTAAGGCTGGTTCAATTCATTCTCTTGTTGAACTCGCCCGCTTGTTCACCCTTACTCCCTAATCATTAAGATATCATATATATGTTATTGGCTCTATTGTAATGGATTTTATGCAAATCAATCACCAAAAGAAGCAAAACCATACCATTTAACTAGAGACTATCTTTTCTTAAGAGATTATGCAGAATGCAAACGATACTTATTTTTTACAAATAGTATCTCTTTCTTTCAGTTGTTGAATATAAACAATATGATAAATTTTTTTAACATTCATTTATTTTAAAAATAATACAAAATGCAAAATACACATTATCTACAATCAAAATATTATGCTTAACCAAAAAAGATGTTAGGAATTTCTAGCTTAGGGACTAGATGTCACCCCTTTGAATCCTACAAAAGTGGAAACTACTTCGAGATAGAGTCACTTTGCTAGCCAAAAGCCTAATCTTAATCAGCTCATGGGGTTTGCAGAATATTTCATGAATTACTAAGTAGACAAGTTTCCATGCTTGTATCCTTGGATTATATATATACTTTATATGCATTACTCCTTATAAATGAAAAAAAGGTCTTTATCAACTTAATCACAGAAATAAAGTACCCAAAGACTTTATTTAATAAAAAAAAAAATTGGATAGAAATTTATGACACATAAAGTTAGGAGTAATTTGACATTATAATCTAACAATTATGGTTGGCAAGAAAATTTAAATAACTTCGTTTTCATTATGAACAGAGTTTTTTGTTTTTTTTTTTTTTTTTTTTTTTGCTTTTGTTCAGTTAAAGGGATGATTTGAGGGGTTTCTTGTCAACAAATCTGTGAAAGTTTTCAATTAACGATCAAAACATTAATTGGATAAACGGATCTAAGTTAACCCACTTCTATCATGTCAATAAATAAAACATTACAAAAAAAATTGCTATTCAATATATAAAACACTAACATGGCTATATTACATTTTAAATCTATTTTGATCTATATATCATTTTGACCTTTAAACTTTCAATTTTTTTTTCCTGTAGCTTCATTCTAATGTTACTTCTATATTTTAACATCATTGACCAGCACCGGTACCTAATCAATGTTTGTCAATTAACTGTGGAGGAAAGGATGAAAGGATGGATTAGGACAAGCACATTGGCGGAGGGAAAGGATCAAAGAACCATTTCCGCTGGGAAAGGAGGAAAGGATGTATACCTCATCAATGTTTGTCCATAAGCAGTGGAGGAAGGCTGGAGACATGGACGTTGGTGATGCTGACTGGTGGTATAAAAGGGCACTAATGCAGAAATTCATCCATTTCTAATTTCCGTACTCGGAGAAATTGATTGGTGTTTAATTAAGGCCTAAGCTAAGCCCCATAGTTTATACTCATCTCCTCCTTCTTCCTCGTGATTTGGGTCTTTGCCAAGGTTCTAAATTATGGAATCTCTGGTATTAAATCTCAGCCTTTGATTATCAATTATTCCAACAAAAAGTTGTTGTGTTTCTATCACCAAATTTGAAGATTATCGATATGTCAAGAACCAAAATCTGACTTACTGGAAAAAGAAAAAATAATGCTTAGGTAGAGCCCTTAGCGAAGGTTTGGTGTTTAGAGAAGTCATAATACTGTTGCCCCCATTAATATAAACTGCAGAAGAAGAGTGTGAAAAAGACTTCCAGTCACCGCTGATACAACTGGCGTACGACATGAAGGGCCACGTTATACTATCTATCATTTTGTCCATCTTCACCTTACGGTTACCGAACTCTGGGCAAAAGACGATTCAAGAAAGCCAGCATTTCCTTCTGGAGAGAGAGAGAGAGAGAGAGCAAAGCGGTCAATAAAAATGAAACCAACTTTTTATCCTGCAAAAAGGGCAGCTGTAAAAAAAAAAAAAAATCCCTGCAGGACCAAAAAAAAAGAACAGAAGAAAATCACTATATCCAAGTTTTCGAAGAAGAGACCTCACGTACAGCTTGAAAGAATAATTAGAAATTGATGATTTAAAGTCACATTTTTGACATCAAAGGCCATGACTATTGCACTCGCCCCACCTGGCATACACTTTCATTAGGCGTCCTTTGAAGATATATATATATATATATATATATATATATATATATATATATATATATATATATATATATATATATTTTTTTTTTTTTTGTGACCTAGGGAATCCTGTAAGTCGACAATTTGGTGAGCAAATCCACGAGGGAGTGACTGCGGGACCCATCACCACAAGACTCTAGATAATAATTCATAACGACGCTTACGAGATTTGAATTTCTCCCATTCGTGAGGGGAGACAGCCCAAAGCCAGCTACGCCACTATGGGCGGTGGTTCATTTGAAGATAATTCATAAATAGTTAATATCACAAAAAATCCAAAAGTAGTATATTTATGATAAATTTACCAAAATTAATTTTTAGATCAAAAAAATTTCAAACGAGTGTACTTTCTCCAAAAATGGTATATTTGTGGCAAATTTGCTCTTTGTTAGTTTTTGTTAAATTCTATCATTAAGTTACTAAGTTAGATGACACGTAATAGTTGATTAGTATACCAATTTGAGATTTTAATAGTTGTACTATATTTGTGATTTCTAGTGATATTAATTTAATTTAACGGATGCTACATTTACTATAAATGTACTAGTTTGAGATTTTTGACAGTAAAAAAATTAGTTTGGGGGTAAATTTGTCACAAGTATATTTTTTTATAATTTTTTTTATGGTCATTTGGGGTAAATTTATCACATGTATATCAATTTGGAATTTTTTGTAATAAAAAATTTATTGGAGATAAATTTATTACAAGTATATCAATTTGGGGTTTTTTGTGGTAAAAAAATTAGTTTGCAGTCAATTTGTCATAAATGTACTAGTTTATAGTTTTTCATGGTATTAACCTTACATAATAAGTCAAAATTACTTTCAACTTATGATCAACCTTTTTTTTTTATTATAAGGGTCTAAGTCTGCTCAAGTCTAATATGGCAATAACAGAACATTATACTATTTTTATGGGTCATCCATTTCTATGACACGATTGTTAATAAGCATGCCATTAATTTTATCTTGGCTAGCGACGATGTGGAGCAGTCCGCTACCATTCAACTTCCTAAGTCTATCTCCATCCATACGCATCTCCTCATTCTACCTCAACATTTCGGTCATTCTTAAGATTCGAAATCGTTAGATTGCTGGTACTAAATCTTAGCCGTTGATCCCTCATCCTTTTTTGGGCACAACCATTCTTCCTGCTTCTCTTCTTCTTCGGCATCCGTTTCATCATTCCTCTCTGTCTCTCTCTTTTACTCGCTCTTCGTCAGGCTCACCACAAAAAGAAAAAGTAATCCTCACGTATAAAGACTCAACACTATTTCTCTTTATCAGCCCCGATAAAAAAAAAAAAAAGGCATTGTTGTAGACCCTTTATTCCAATAAAATCTTGGAGTTAGGACCCTCAGTAGAATAGAAAGGCTTCCTGTTCTTACAAAAAGACCATTGTAATGTCCCACCAATACCATACAGTGCTGATGAAGAGTGTTAAGAAAGGACTTCAAGTCATCGATAATAAAACGGCATCTGACACCAAGGGCCATTTGGTATCAGTGTGTCCATATGCACTTTCCATTGCGAAACTTTGAGTCTGAAAAAATTATGCCAGAAAAGGAGCAATTTCCCACATAGTGAGGGAGAGGGACATAGATTAAAGCTGTCGGGAAAAATGAGACGAACTTTTTATCGTGCGAAAAGGGTAGCTGCACATCTAACGATCTCATAATGTTTGTCGATTATCGGGCAAAAAGAGGTAGCAACTTCTTCATTTTTCCATTCTCACCTACAATATCTCTGTGTGTGGAAAGGGAGTCTCGGTTTGATAGCGTTTATCATTGTGTTTTTTGGGTGTAAATTTTCTTTTTGAGAAATTAAACTTGTTGACACAAAATTATGTACTAACTTCATGTTGAAATCTCTATCTATATGACTAAATAATATCAGTCTTTGCGGAGAAGACTCTGAATTGATTATATTATCATTGTCTTTGTTTGGGTGTACTTTTTCTTTTTGAGAAATTGTACTTTTTTATACGAAAGACATTTCACGCACAAAAATTAAATGGAGAATCTACATTCATAATCATGTAACAGTTTCCTCCCTAAGGGCTGCATCTAACATTGACACATAGCATTCTAGATAAGTAGAGAGGTCTTCTCCTAATTCCAAGAATTGGATTTGCTACATTCTCCAACAAAAAACGTGGCGACCACCTAAGCTAATATTATGCACTACTCACTAGATAGATTATTCATATATAATAACATTTTATATGCATTAATTTCTTGTTAACTAGATAAATGTTCTACTCAACGTAATCACAAGGAATATGTGCCTCATGACTTTAATTGTTTATACTTAATCAAAATAGTTTCAAACGGTCATACTGCATCTACCGCATTGGTAGTAAATTTCCCTTTCCAACCTAACAATTTTGATGGGCAAGTTTGTCTCCGGGGCTAATAAACGCATATAATTTTAGCCAGCTAACATTCTATATCCTGAGGTCAATATCATAAATATCTGTCATATGATACTATTACTTTAACATTATGCTTATTTAGCCTCTCTATCATTCAATTATTGAATGTCAATAGTATGATAATTTTATGTAGACATTATCATATTTCTTAAGAAATGAAACAGAATGCAAAATACACTTGCTCGTTACAATAAAACGTTATGCTTGCAAGATTTGTTCAATTGGTTGAGGCATTGCAAGATTTTATGTTCAGAACTGGGAAATCGCCCATTTTAATCTCACAAGTTGCGTGCAAGTTTTTTTAGGTTAGAGCTACCTACACAAGTCAAGGCCTGAGCTTAATCGGTTTTGGATAGATAATTCATAAAAAGTCGAGACATGTTTTCACTTTATGGTCCACATTAATTAGATATCTGTCTAATCGCGGCGGAGGAAAGGAACGATCGTTACAAGTCCACATTGGAGGCTTGATAGGCGCGACCGACAGCGGAATTTCTTTTATTTCAAATCGTTAAATCTCCGGTACGAATCTCAGCCGTTGATCCCTCATCCTTTTCAGTACTCAAATATCTTCGCCTACATCTCTCATCCTTCTTACTCTGTTTCGCTCTTTCTCCTCCGCATAACCATTTTTCTTCACTCATCTGCTGCCTTTATTTTTATTTTTTTGTCATTCTCTCTCTCCTCTCTCTGTTTTCTCGCTCTTTCTTTCCCGGAAAAATATCAAAGGAAGATGTCGATCGATCCCGTTATTTCTATTGCGTGGGATGTCTTGAAGTCCGTAGTTGATCCCATCAAGCGTCAATTCGGATACGTGATCTACTCGAAGAGGCCCGCCCAAGATCTTCAGAAGGAAGCCGAGGAGCTTGCGGATAAGGTTGATAGGGTCCACAGTGTCGCTGAAGAGGCTAGAAACAATCTTCGAAATGTCTACAGTCGCGTCACGGAGTGGCATGCAAGTGCTGAGAAGGCCTTGAAGGAGGCGCGAGACCTGTTGAGTGACTTCCAAGAGGTGAGTGTTGTAATTAAGCAGTACGTCCATGATGGGGTGTTATTGGAAAGACACAATTGAAAGGGTATGAAGGGTATCGTATATAAGTCCTTTGTAGACAACCGTTGAAATGGTTGGCAAAACATACGCACCAAATTTCTCTCCATTTTCATCAAAGAAGAAGAAGGTGAGAGTGCTAGTATGAATACCTAGAGGAGGGTGAATAGGTGTTTAAAATAAATCTTGGCAAATATATGCGGAATAAAATAAACTCCAAACAAAAGAGTTAGGGAAGACAATAAGAACACAAGATTTATAATGGTTTGGCTTAATCCAAGCTTACATCTACTCTCCCACGCTAACAGCCTTCTTGGTTGGATTCCACTATGCAATCAACAAGAGATTACAACTTCGAGTGCAAACACTTAGTAGATCATACTATCTCACTAAATCACTCTTTTGGTATTTCTCTCACGATCACAAATGTTTAAGCTCACAAGAGATAAGTGTATAATCAAAGGTTGCTCAGACTTTGGAATTATAAATTCTACATTCCGTCTCTTACTTGCTCATCGGTCCTTCATCTCCTTAAATACTCATCCACTTCCAAACTAGCCGTTGAACAGAATCTTGAGGATCGTCTTCCAATATACCTATTGTATAGCTACGTATCTAAAAGATTTGGTAGCCGTTGAGTGATAAAGATAAAATTCCAAATTGATTTCGATTGCCCATACAAACAAAATCTTGATTTCCATAAGTAGAGTTTTTTCGTATAGAAAGTTCTTGTCTTCAAGATCCAATCGTCAATCAATTAGATTGAGTTAATCAAATCAATCTTAATATGGAATTCAAACCAGATCACTAGCCGTTGTACATTTGGGTTTGTGTTACGTTTTGTTGAATCTGGATGTAAAGTTTGAGAGCCATAGATTTTACAATCTAAGTCTGAGTGCAATATACTTTACAATCTAAGTCTGAACATATTCTGCTTCAGCATAGAGTCTATCTTCTAGTTGTTAGCTTCAGCATAGAGTCTGTCTTCTGATTCTTCCAAGTATAGATTTGATAATATCTTTTACACGTTCTATCATCTGCATAGCCTATTACTCGACCATCAAATACATTAGTAGCCTTTGATTTATTTTGTCATCTTCAAAATATCATAAGGGATTTCCCTAACAATCTTCTCATTTTTGATGATGACAAAACAATATTTGAATATGCAGATTTGTAAACATAAATTTAAATCAAAGGATATTAGAAGATAGCAAATAGATTGAGCATAACAATATATAGAAAAATAATTGCAGCTCAATATTATGTAGTAAATAACATTAACCAATCAACACATATGCATATTCATATTCTCTCCCCCTTTTTGTTATAATCAAAAAGCGATAATAATGGAAAAAGTATAATGTAGAGAATATTAAATGATAAAAAATATCTTGCATGAAAGACAATTTCCAAAAATCAGCTTTTGTAAAGTATGTTGAATATTAAAGATATGTAATATAGCTCACTTCGATCATATATACCAGCAAATATCCAATAAAAATCACGAATGCATCATGAAATTCAAGTACTCTTTTTGTCATAACAAAATGATAATATCAATACAAGATTTATTAATGACAAAAAGTAATAAAAGATGCACTAACCGGATTTTTTAGAATAAATTCTAACACATTTACCTTTCCTTCCATCCATAATAAGATCACAATCAATCTAAAAAGATTTTTCCATAATTGATCAATGCTCTCCCTCAATTAGTTGCTTTTTTGAGATGATCACGATTCGTTTCCTTTTCTTTTGGATTTGCTTTCTCCCTCTGTGATCATGACAATATTTGTGGATAGAAAGAATTGTTGCTTGTGCACGTTGAACATAATATTTTTCCAGTATTTCATTTGTAGAAACAACATCTGTAACGATCACTTGTATTTTGAAATTTGAGGTAAAAATTTATTTTCTTTAACCAAGCTTATCTCGAATTCAACCTGCATAAACTTAACAAACTTTTTCCACAAATAAGCTGTAATAATATCCACATAATATATAATGCTTTTTTTTCCAAATAAATAAATTGAATAGCATATATAAAATTATCAATTATTAAAATTCAGAATTACTCAACCTTTTGTATGACACATTAGGGATTTCCTTAACAATTTGCAAAAACTTTGCACAAGGAAGGGAATTTTTGAACCTCCAGAAGATAGTATAGAATCTTCACAAATTTCTGATCTAGCTTTCCAAAATTCATATGGAAGATTCTATTGTCACCTACAAAATCTTGTATAATAGATAATCATCTTTGCAAAAATGTCACGTAATATCTTCCTTTGATTTGCGGATCAACCTTGCTAGATATAATATATCTTCTAAGAATATAGCAAGAATATCCATGAATATGTAGTAATATCTTTCGAAATCAAAGAGATTTCCTTTAGCATAAATTTCAGATATGCTTTTTGTAAAAGGAAAATATATATTTCTCACGTGCCAAAATTGCAATGCCTTATATTTATAACAAAAGATATTTGCAATATAATAAACAATCATCCAAAATTATGATAAATGCACGTAGAAATTTATAAGGCGGGATGATAAAAATATTCTCTTACCCAAGGTATATGTTTGCAATATACCATTGATTAAAAAAATCATTACCAATTGTCGCAGGAGATATTTTCTGATTGCACCAAAATTTGCATAGATTCGCAATCATTTTTGCCTTATTGAATTTTCTGCAATCAACTCATTTTTCTTTTTGGTATCCATCAATTTGGATCCTTCCTTGACGTTAGAGTAAAATAGAAAATCTCTATAATCAAATATTTTTTCTTAATTCATCGTAACAAAGTATTCAAAGAAAGAATATTATGCACAATGATATTTTGAAAAATAAATTCTCACTTAGTCATGGTACGATAAAAACATAGAGAATAAAATTCTTGAATATCTAAGAATATCTTGCATCATCACGTAAAACAGATTTTCACTTTGCAAAATATGATTAAATCTGAAATATAAAATTAGACAAAATAATTTGAATTATCTCAAATAATCACACGTACTAAATCAAATCTCAACTCATTTATAAACTTAAGAACTTTGATAGGAATTGCTGAATGACTTACCTCAATTTCCTCATTGGATTCTGAGTCTATGTCTAAGTTAGACTCTGATTTTGAGTCTGTGTCTGAGTCAGACTCAAATTCTGAATGTGCCATCAAGCATATATTTCATTGCTCATCATCTTCTTTCATTGTTCTTTTCTGGCTATTCTGCTTGTATTGTCTTCTTTCACTAAACTTCCTTTCTTTTCTACTCAGCTTTTTGAATTTCTCGATCATAAAAGCAAGTTCTTCGTCATTCATGTCATTTTCTGAGTCTATTTTATCAAAAACAGCATTAGATATTAAAGCAATGGACTTTTACCTTTGGGATCTTTGTCGTTGAGTTGTTCCACTTCAAAGGATTGAAGAGTGCCGATCAATTCATCAACGGAAAGTGGCATAATCCTCTGAGTTTCACGGATTGAGGTCTTGACATGGTTCCAGTCTTTTGAGAGACCTCGCAAGAGTTTGTTGAGCTTCATCGGGGTAGAAATTTGCTGACCTTGATATGCTAAACCATTTACAATGTCTGTAAAACATCTGAACATATCTCCAATTGACTCTCTTTGTTTCATCTTGAAGGATTCATATTTACCAAGCAAGAAATTTATTTTTATCTCTTTTCCATGATCGGTCCCTTCATATGTAACATGAAGTTTATCCCAAACTTCTTTTGTTGTTTCATATGAAGAGATTCTGTTATATTCAATAGGAGGCAAAGCGTGATATAAAGAATAAATGGCTTTTGCATCAAGGGGTTTGCTTTCTTTGTCTTTGCCATTCTTATTTGATGTAGACGCAGTAGTGAGATTGATTTCTTTTTTCACAACATCCCATTGCAAGGGATCTCTAGATCTTAGGAATGCTTTCATTTTATTCTTCCACATGTTGTATTTATTTTCATCAAAATATGGTAGTCTTGTGTTGCTTTGTCCCTCCATAAGTCCTGGTGCCAAGATACTAGTCATAAAAGATCTTTAACTCAAAAGTAAAAACACTTTTATAAACCGAGCACTTGGCTCTGATACTAATTGAGAGTGCTAGTATGAACATCTAGAGGAGGGTGAATAGGTGTTTAAAATAAATCTTGGCAAATATATGCGGAATAAAATAAATTTCGAACAAAGGAGTTATGGAAGATAATAAGAACACAAGATTGTTGACACCTAAACTTTTGAGGTTAATTTTTTGCTAAATAAAAAATAAAAAAATCATAATCACATGGCATATAGTTTAGGAAAATTTTATTTTTTGTTATATTTCTTTAAGATTTTTCACATATTTAGGTAATATACATTGGGAGATGCACTTTTGCACAAAAGGGGAATTTTCTAGATGGAATATGCGAAAAATATTTTAGTGATATATTTAGGGATATTGTGCTCAAGCAAAATTAGAAATGAAATATACCCCCAAGATACAATTTTTTTGGCTTATAAAAGGGGTCACGTACGGTAAATTAAAGGGGTCCATTCCATCATTAAAAAAAGAGCAAAAGGTGAAAAGTGAGTGGAGAGAGGAAAAGTAGAAAAAAAAAAAAAAAAAAAAGAAAAGAAAAGCCCCCCCTCTTTACGCGACTGTTCATCTTCCCCACAGGGGGCCTTCGCCGGTCCTGTCATTGCCGAACCCCGCCGTCACCGTCGCCGTCGCCGATCTCCATCTACAAGCGCTTGAGTTGCCGATCTCTACCAGCGAGCCTTGACGACCTGCGCCGCCCCGACGCCGAGCCCCTAGAGCCTCGACGACAGGCCTCCGCCTCGTCTCTACCCGCGCCTGCAATAGGAACCCCCCGGACGTCGCGCCAATCCCTATCGTTGTGACTCTCCTCTGTAGATCTGTCTCTGCCGTAAGATCCCAAGCCATTGGTGACCTGGGTCGCAGCCGAGCAAGATCCATCTGCTGGAGTCCCTCCGCCTGTAAATTCGAGGTCCCCGACGACAAAAGGCCTGGACCCAGCTCGACGCTTCCCTTTCACCGGTGCCGAGCCTCGTTGAAGACCCAGATCTGACGCCGCCCTTGCTCCGCACCGCGACGCACGGGCCTCGATCCGATTCTCTCCCCGCGACGTCGCTCCCGGATCCGATGCCGCCCTATGCCGATCCGTGATGCTCGTACTGATCCGACGTCGCCCTGTACCGGCTTGTGTCTTCATCCTTGCTAGAGCCCTCGCCGGAGCCCTACCCGACGATTTTCCCCCACCGGAGCCCTAAAACCAGCGGCCAAGATTTCCTTTTTCTTTCTTTTAAAAAAAAAAAAGAAAAGAAAAAATTAAATGAGGTATTTTTGCTTTACTTTATTAGGCAAGTTTAGGTTTTTATCTATTTCTTTATTATTATTATCCCTTTATATTTTGTTTTCTTTGGTTGAAATACCCATCTATGCATAATTAGAAATCCCAATATATCACCTCGATTCGCAATCGCACTAGTGTTTTTTTATTTCATCTATGAGGCTTTAGATGAAATAATTAATCAAGCGGGAATAAAATTGATATTTTGATCTTTAAGGCTTAAGATCAATTTATTGATTTTACTAGCGAAAAATCATTCCTTGATCTAAACGATGCGTGATATTTTATTTTTTTTTGGTAATTTTGGATGGTCTTGATTGCTTTATCTTGAAATGTGTTTGAGTTATAATATTGCATGTTTTAGGGTTTACATATTTAGAATAGGAATTTTATTTCGAATTTTAAAATCAAAAATAAATAAAAATCAAATCAATCAATTTAGGTTGCTAGTTTAGTTTAATTATTTGGCAATTATTAATTTCGAAAATTAATTAAAAAAAACAACAAAAAATCATCATGCATATATCATGTAGAATTAGGGCATATTTTGTACGTCATTGCATATTAGGATTGGATTGCACTTAGTTTAATTTTAGATAATATTTTTTCAGTGTTTATTATAAGTTTAGGTATTTTTTTAGATATATGGCATTTTATGATTATTTAAGTTAAGATAATGTTTTAGTTTAAATTAGGATTTTGCTCAACCTAATCCCTAATATAAATTAAATAGGATCTTAATCTAATTAAGTAATTTTCACATTTCACCAAATTTCGAAATTTCATGAAAAATACAAAAAAAAATGTCATAGGTTAAATTAGTTTTATTATTTAGGATAAAATGCATTCTTTTAGGAAAAAGAAAAAATGTCATATGCACGTCATTAGGGTTAGATTCACTGAGATGCATGTCATTTAGTATTTTTGCTAGGCCCATTTAATTAGAAATTACATGCCGTTAGAATTAGGTCATTTAGTTAATATTGCATCGCATATTGCATGATTTTCATTAATTAAGTGAAAACAAAAAGGAAATTGCGTGTTAATTAGAAACTATATCTAGGTTGTTGATGTGGATTTTAATTTAACATTGCAGATGCTTTTGTTGCTTTGAGGTAAGTTTTTGCAATTTATTTATTGTTTATCTGGGTGTTAAATTGGTGGATTGCGCACCTGCATGATCACCTCATATGATAGGGAGATAGATTTAAAATCAATTTAAGCTATCTGCAAAAAACATTTTTCAAAATAAAAAGAATGGTACCGAAAGGGCATAGAGAAATCTAGTGTAATTAAGTTCCCGTACCCATAGTTTTTGGTTCGTAGGAGTAAAGTAAAACTCCTATTACTTTCCTTGGGTTTCTAATTGACCCACCAAAAATGGATTAATGGCGACTCCTAGATAAAATCTATTTGCATGTTAAGAACTTGAACTTAAGCCGCGAATTGGTACGGGCTTGGGAGAGCCTGAGTTAAGTCTAGGCTTAATAATCCATTAGCCAAATTTTAGGTGGTTCACCCGAAAAAATTGGTTGCGACAAAGATTTATAGTAGTTCAGCTTAATCCAAGCCTACGTCAACTCTCCCACGCTAACAGCCTTCTTGGCTGGATTCCACTATGCAATCAACAAGAGATTATAATTTCGAGTGCAAACACTTAGAGGTAGATTACACTATCTCGCTAAGTCACTTTTTTGGTATTTCTCTCACGATCATAAATGTTTAAGCTCACCATAGACAAGTGTATGATCAAAGGTCGCTCAGATTTTAGAATTATAAATTCTACGCTCCGTCTCTTACTTGCTCATTGGTCCTTCATCTCCTTAAATACTCCTCAACTTCCAAACTAGCCATTGGACAGTATCTTGAGGATTGTCTTCCAATATACCCATTGGACAGCTCTGTATCTAGAAGATTTGGTAGTTGTTGAGTGACAAAGGTAAAATCTCAAATTAATTCCGATCGCCCATACAAACAGAATCTTGATTTCCATAAGTAGAGCTTCTTCGTATAGAAAGTTCTTGTCTTCAAAATCCAATCGTTAATCAATTAGATTGAGTTAATCAAATCAATCTTGATGTAAAATCCAAACCAAATCACTAGCCGTTGTACATTTGGGCTTGTGTTACATTCTGTCGAATCTTGATGTAAAATCTGAGAGCCATAGACTTTACAATTTGAGTCTGAGTGCAATAGACTTTACAATTTGAGTCTGAACATATTCTGTATGAAAATGCGTAGGAAACTCTAAATACGCGTATTTTTTTGGGGTTTAACGCATAGTTTATTCATTTGTAGCTTGTATTTTCTTGTGATTTAGGAAATACAGTAGCTAGCTTATGTGCAAATGATGTCATATATGCTGTGTAAAGCTTGGTTCCATGATATCATGTATAAAGTTTAATATACTTGTAATTTTCTAGTTGTTTAAAAATTCGAACAATGGTAGGAAATACATTACATGTTGAATTACGATTATGATTATAGTTACAACATGATTATTATTATTTTTTTGTATGTTGATTCATATCATACTATGTTTTTGGGTAAATAGAAAAATGTAGAAATTATATAAGGTCATGTAATTATTTTTCTTAGTGGGAGTTCATAGGTTGATAGAAATCAAGGAAGTTCTCACATAGAACTTAAAATTTGCGCAAATTAAAGTAATTAATGATAATAGAACAATCGTAAATAGAAGTTGATTGGAAACATAGTGAATTTTCATTTCTGTGTCTTTTGTTGAATTATCATTAATTAAGTTTGTCTTTATTGCAAATTAAATATGTGTGTTACTCTGAAAAGTGTGCTAGTATTGATTCTACGTTTATTATGTCAATGTGTTATAGCAATTGATTATGGCTTTGGCATCCAAAACCATTGGGGCTGACCTCAATAAGGGTGTGAAGCTGAACAGTGACAATTATGATATTTGGCATCGAAAGGTTCAGTACATCCTTGAGGAGCAAGAGGTTTTGAAAACTCTTAACCATACCATGGATGAATCTGAGTATAGAACTTTAGCTCAATACATAAGAGATTTAGAAGCTTATCAAGCTTGGAAAAAGAAAAATAGCATTGCCCGCATCACGTTGTTGAGCTGTATGTAAGATGATCTCATGTATGAGTTTGAAAGTTATGTAAAAGTTCAAGCTATGTGGGTTGCCTTGAAAGATAAGTTTGGGGGTACATCTGCGTCTAAGCTGAGAAGACTCACCATCAAGTTTGACACATACTAAAAGCACTCAAATGTAACGATGGGGCAGCATTTTCGGGGATGTCAAACATGATTTGTGAGCTGAAGTCAGTAGGTCACTCTTTTACTGATAAACAACAAGTTCAGGCTGTTATAAGGTCTCTTCTTGACAATTAGGAGCATATGAATATTAATATGACGCATAATGAGAATATGTCACTTTTGATGATATAGCGCGTCATTTGGAGTTAGAGGATGAGCGCCTAGAGGCTTTACCCATGCTCATGTTGCTGAATCGAGTTTGCACAAAGCTTCGGGCTTCAAGTGCAAAAGGAATTCTCAATTCAACAATAAAAGGAAGGAAACTGATCAGGCACCTAAGAGGGCTAAGACCTTTTAATGTAAGAAGTGTGGTGGAAGAATGACAATGCCAAACTGAAGTGCTACAATTGTGGCAAGATGGGTCACTTTGCTTGTGAATGCACTGAGCTGAAAGAGGCACCATATTGCTCCATTGTTTTAAGTAATGTTTTTGTTTTTAGCACTGTAATGCTTGTTAAATCTCATCCCATGTGAACTGTAAACTCAGAAGCAACAGATCACGTAGCTAGAGACCGAGAAACATTTGTGGAGTATCGTAGGATACAGCCTGGAAGAAGATGGATATATGTTGGGAATAACTCGAGTTGAAGTGAAGGGTATCGGCACATGTAAATTAATTTTACGTGGTGGTCGAAGCCTATTTCTACATGATGTCCTCTATGCTCCGGATATTTGATGAAACTTAGTCTCAGTAGTTATTCTTCTTAACTTAGGTTATGTATTGAATTTCCATGGTGATTGTGTTGATATTTTATATGAAACAGTTTATTATGGTTCAAGTCATATATTGAATGGTTTTATGGTGTTAGATATTAACTATGATTAGTACAATATTAATGTTGATGGTTGTTTTTCTTTAGTTGCATCTTCTAGTAATGTTAAGATTGATGCAAGTACTTGGTATGCTAGATTAGGTCATATTGAGTTGTAAAGAATGCAAAGTTTAGCTAAAGAAGGCATTTTAGGGTCACTCACTAATGTTGATCTACTCGTATGTTAACATTGTCTAACGGAAAAAGACAACTAGAAAACCATTTGGTAAATGGACTAGAGCCTGTCGCGACCCGATCTCGCCACCCCTCGAAATGTATCCAAGGATGGGAAAGGTTGGGTTTAGGGGTACTTGATCTCAAGATCGCGAGTTCTCCTAAGCTCATACCACGCGTGACAGTAGGTTTGTTATGCGATCTAGTTGTTTATAACAACCTAAAAATATACAGGAGTCGCCATTAACCTCATTTTCGAGGGTCGGCTAGAAACTCAATCGAGGGTTGGGAGTGTTCCCTCGATTTCTACGTAACCAGATATCTAGGTTCGGGGACTTGGGTTACGCTAATATTGCTATTAGCGCCCTTTCGGTACCTAGACAGTATGTTGTGTTTTTCCTAATATGTCCATGCATTTCTTTTTACATTTTCGGGATCATCAATTCCTAGACTAAGTGATCATGCGTGATTGATCATTTTCATGCTATTCTATTTCTAAAAAATAAAATAAAAAGGAAAACAACCAATGAAATTGAAATTACAAAACATGAAGTAAACAATCAAGAAAAGCAGTTAAACCTATGAGGCAGTCCTAAAAAAAATAAAAGAGAAAACAATTAAAAAGGAAAGAAAGAAAACCCGCAACTCGTCGGGTTTTATACAATGCATGGAACCCGAGACATATGTTGGGAAAATGTGTATTACATGAAAATGGTCGAATGGACATCGACCTCCACCATCTTCACGCCTTCTCCATCTTCAAGGTCCTAATCTAAACATAATCTAAGAAATTTATGACTAGGTGCATACAAGTGAAAGAAACAATCATCACAACTAAGATCAAAGCAATTGGGGTAGAACCCATGTATGATTGGCTCTAAGAAAAAAGCGCAGAAATCAAGCACTTTATAAAGAGCAACTTTCATGAATGAAATTTCTTGAGGCGTATCAAGTTCAAGTAAAGTCAAATTCATGGCCGAAAAGCAACAATTGCTAAAGCATGCAAATCAATCATAAGCAAATCAGAGAATGATGCCTGATAACTGATTTGTTAAGCCACCTAATCAATGCATGAAAATCATGAAATTTGAACATGACATAGGGTTAAATGTGAAGAAAAAGTTTGATTTAGACATTTAACTCTAAATCCATGTGCAAAAGGCCACACAAATCCATTAACATTGATATGTGACTTGTCATTAGAAGCACAATGCATGACAATTTCAGTTGTGGTATATCGACTTGATGCCTGGTTTTTACATGGTCAATGATCTTCATATGAGGCATGCCATACATCATTGCGAAGCTTATGATATGCTCTGAGTATGTCTAGAAAGCATCAAGCATCAAATATGCTCTTAAGGAACTTGATTGAAGACATTTTCATAGAAACACAATCAATTAAATCACAGCAGGGATTACACAAAACATGGATGATATTCATTGAAATGAAGACATAAAGAAAATCTATGAAAGTCCAAGTATATAAAAGGAAATGTCCCGATCATCTCATGAGACATCGTAGTCCTACTTTGTTCACAAAAATCTATATGAAAACAAAAAAGAAATAGGGCAAAAATCCAACATTACAGATTGTAGCAACTCAAATGTGACTTTATGGAAGTCATTGACCTTGCTAACGATGATCACTTGATTCAAGCTATACATTGTTAGAAAGTTTATGAAATTTCCAATGACTCTCATGAAAGATTCAACTCCAGACAATCATGTTCACTAACTCAAATTTGAGCATACGCATCAGGTCTCAAACATGACAGATTCTTGACCGAAATTTGGACATGTGAAAACCATATCAAATGAGATTCAATCAAGGCATTCTATAGCTCATTGGAAAGATATTGTAACCATCTTCTACTTTCATGAAGACTTCGAACACAGAAAAACACAATAATCGGCTCATATCAAGTTATTTGCATAGAAGGTCAGATCAGCGAAAGAAACAGAACACATCAGCAGATTAGTGCTCTTTGCAAGAAGCATCAGGCAGGGCAAATGATGGCCAAATTGCACATATAATATGTCTATGGAAAGCTTGAGAAGTCTATTACAAATCTCTAGAAGACATTAAGTCCTAATAAGATCATCAACCAGCTCAGTTCAGTTAAAACAGACAATCGCAGAATAGCAAATCAACCTAAAAACTACTGCAGAATTAACAGACTTTGTAGGCGTTTTTTAGTGACCAAATGACGTCCGTTCAGGGCGTACAACATATCAAATCGAAGCTCTAGAAGTGTATTTTATATGTCTAGAAAGGTTTGAAGTCAAAAAACCTTATCTAACACCTCGTTTCAGCCAAAACAGAAAGTTGCAGTAAATCAAAACAGCAAACACACAAAGAATTGACACAATTCGCAACACGGCTCATCACACATCGGTACAAACACAACAAGGTGACCACAATGTAACATGTATATTCGTGGCGAGCTAGACAATCGTAGATAGCAGCAAGCACAGTGATACAAACAATGCTGGTTCTTCATGTCTTACATTGAGACTATATAACATTCATGCATTACATATACACCTCATTTACACAAATCAAATCGAAAGAGGCACAAAAAGAAATGAACAAATCACGATTGGTGATACACACAACCAAATCAAAAAAATTGCAGCTTGCCTACCATGCGAATGCCATTTATGGCCACGAATACCACCAACCTTCAACTTTGACAGCTGAGAACCAGTTACGCAGAAGCATAGCATGCGCACAAAAGACGTCGAAACAAAAACATACAAAGCAAAAGGAGGCGGTAGACATCTATCAGAACTTATCTGACAAACTATGAACCCAGAAACACATAGAGGACTAAGAACAAAAGCGTAGATTTTACTCAGGCATTTCCCCAAACATATGGCAGGCATCTCCACAGAACAAAATCTAACCATGTATCATCTTCCTCAGCTAAATGCCGAGCTTCGAACTTTTCATATCAAAATGAACAGATATTCCATACACACCTCGAAAGACCATTTTTCTTCAACAAGGATAAGGCAGCCATTGTTTATTACATCAAACATGTGGAGGACATTTCCAGGTTATGGAGCAAATGGCACCAAACATAACATCACAAACACGGCAATTATCATGAACGACAGGCAAGCTAAAGCGACTTGGCGAAAGAAGCTAATGAAGGCATGCAACTTCGGAGATAGAAAGCAGATATAAGTACAAAATCAGAAGAGAAAAAGTGATTGATAGAAAGAACCTGATCAAACCAGAAATAGAGAGCAGCTTTCGTTGAGGGGTTTCGGAGTTTTGTCCTTAAAGATGAATTGAAACCTCCAAACTTAGTGCGGTTCCGAATCCCGGCACCTCGAGCTCCGGAAGGATGTGATCCGCGACGAGAGCGTTAGATCTGGCCGGGAGCAAGATTACCACAGAGAGCGATTGAGAAAGAGATCGAGATCAGAATCCACGACTTGAACGGATTGAAACAGGAATCGAAACTCTAACGGATTGAGAGTGATAGAAAGAGAACTCACCGATCCGGTGAGCCTGATTCAAAGAGAAGATCAGTTAAGCGTCATTGTCGTCGCGGATGTCGCCGATCTTGGCCCCAAACTGAGAGAGAAATCCGTTGAAAAACTCTCAGAAACACCGGAACTGAGAGCGATTGAGAGGGAGCGACCGGTTCTTTTTTTCTGCCGAAGAGTCAAGAAATTCCCTAGAGAATGCATTAGATCCGGTGAAGAAAGAGACGCTTGTGTCCTCGCCGTTGCTGTAACCGCCACTGTTTTTGCTGATGTCGCCAATTAGAGAGCCAAACTCACTCGAGAGCCACCGTGAGAGAAAAACGAAGAACTAGAGAGATCGAGTGAGAGCTGCCTCGTGTGGACTAACATTGGCGGCGAAATTTGTAATGAACTCTAACTCCACTCACCGGAGACGGGGATTTCAGCGGAGGAAGAGGTTATCACCGCCGAGAAGGCAAAGAGACCCGGAGATTTAGGGTTTCCTCTAATCTCCCATGGAAGAGCTCCATTGAGTAGTTATAGAGAGAGAGAGAATTCAGAGAGAGTCTCTTTGAGAGAGAATCCAAGAGAGAGTGCCCATGTTCCCCCCCAAAAGAGCGAGTCCCTGAGAGATCGTGATGGAAAAAGAGCAGGAGAGAGAGAATACGCCTCAAAGAGAGAGAAAAAATATCGTCCAATGGCCTCCCTTTTCTTCTTTTTTTTTTTTTCTTTTTTTTCTTCTCTTTTTTTTTTCTTTTATTGTTTCCTTTACTTTTTTTTTTTCTCGTTTTCTTTTCATTCATTTTTTAAAATCTTTTTGGCTTTCTATCTCTTTTTCTTTTTATTTATATGCAAAATAAATGGACGTTAAAAAAAATTGATAAAATTTTGGGTGTCAACAAAGCCGAATTTCCATTACAACTCATACATTTTGACATTTGTGGTCATTTGAATATGAGGGCGAGACATGGAGTCTCATATTTCATCACTTTCATAGATGACTTCACGTGTTTCGGTTATATCTTTTTGATCTCCCATAAGTCAAAAGCATTAGACTGTTTTAGACGATATATAACGATGGTAGATAATTGGTTGAACAAAACAATAAAGGCATTAAGAACCGATTGCAGACGTGAGTATCTACCGGAGCAATTCAAGGTTCTTTGTGATGAAAAGGGAATTGTACGTTAATTGACTATTCTTGGTACTCCACAACAAAATGGGGTAGCTAAGAGAAGGAATAGAACCATACTGGAAATGGTTAGGTCTATGATGGCACAAGCAAATTTACCTATTTCCTATTGGGTAGATGCGTTATTGATTGCTGCCTATGTATTTAACCGAGTGCCCTTAAAATCGGTCACTTCCACCCCTTATGAATTATGGACTGGTAGAAAACCAAACTTAAGCAGTCTATGTCCATGGGGATGTGCAGCTTATGTTCATGATTTTTCCCATAAATATGGCAAATTATGTCATAGAGGGAAGAAATGTATCTTTATTAGATATTCAGAACAGTCCAAAGGGTACGTGTTTATAGGTGAACAAACTGATGGAAGTGTGACCGAAATGGAGTTACAAGATGTCACGTTCTTAGAGAACGATTTTCCTAATAGAGGCGAGATTAATAAGGATTTCCAATTATATAAGATGTAAGATCCTACTAACACATCTATTAATGTTGTACAGGGAAATGAAGATTTACCTCAACACACAAGACCTAGTGGGAGTTTTGCATCGCCTGATGATTCGAATTCAAGAGAAATTCAATTGTATAAAAGTAATCGTAAAAGTATTCCCCGTCGTCGTTTTGAGATTGAAGGGGAAGCATTTATGATTGCTCAAAAAGATGATGTCGAGCCTAAGATTGTTCAAGAGGCTCTCTTATCCTCTGATAAGAAAGAATGGAGAAAAGTTTTGGCAGATGAAATAGAGTCAATGAAGGCAAATTATGTCTGGGATTTGGTTGATCTACCACCTAATCGCAAGACCATTAGGAACAAGTGGGTCTCGATTAAACGAAGGGCAGATGGATCCATTGAAAAGTATAAGGCTCATCTTGTGGCGAAAGGTTATACTCAACAAGAAGGTATAGATTATGAGGAAACCTTTTCACCAGTTGTAAAGTTTATCTTAATACGCCTTATTCTAGACATCGTTGCACATTTGGACCTCGAATTATATCAAATGGACATAAAGACGGCATTTCTCAATGGAGAACTAGATGAGGAAATCTATATAAAACAACCAATAGGTTTCATAACTAAAGGTCAGGAGTATAAAGTTTGCAAACTTCGTCGCTCAATATATGGCCTTAAGCAATCATCTAGATAGTGTTATCTTCGTTTTCTTCGAGTCATAACAACTTTTGGTTTCATGATGATTGAAGAAGATCACTGTGTATATGTCAAGCGGTCCAAAGATAAATTTGTGATTTTATCACTTTATGTGGACGATATTATGTTAGTTGGAAATGACAAGTTTTTGATTATCACCATAAAAGAATGGTTATTCTCCAATTTTGAAATGAAGGACATGGGAGAAACTGCTTATATATTATGAGTTAAGATCGAAAGAGATCGATTAAGGAAACTCTTTACTTTATCACAAGAGTCTTATACTATGAAAATTCTCAAGCGTTTCAATATACAACATTGTAATCCCATTGATACCCCTGTCATGCATGGTGAAAGCCTAAGTACTGAGATGTGTCCTAAGACTCCAGAAGAAATTAAAATGATGGAAACTGTTCCTTATACTAGTACGATCGGGAGTTTGATGTATGCTATGATGTGTACTTGACCCGATATATTTCATGCAGTGGGATTGGTGAGCCGATATCAATCAAATCCCGGTCAATCACATTAGAAAGCAGTGAAGAGGATCCTAAGATACTTGAAGGGCATCATGGAATATCGACTTTGTTACCAAGAGAGTGATTTACGCCTTTTAGGCTATTCAGATGCCGATTGGGGTGGAGACCTAGATGAGCGTAAATTGACTTATGGATATGCATTCTTGCTTAATGGAGGTGCAATTTCTTGGAATAGCAAGAAACAGACATGCACGGCCTTGTTTACGATGGAGGCAAAATTTATTGCATGTTCTGTTGTAGTGTAAGAAGCAGTCTAGCTAAAATGTTTCTTGAAAAATTTAGCCACTATCACTGAGATTCCAAGACCGGTGATAGTTTGTTGCAATAGTCAAGCAGCCATTGCCTATGTGAAGGATCCCAAGTATCATGGAAGGACGAAGCACATTGATATAAAGAACAACTTCATCAGAGATATTGTAGCGTAGAAAGAAGTGATCTTACAATACGTTTCAACCAATAGAATGGTCGCTAATCCATTTATGAAGGCTATTCCTAGAGACATATTCTTGACTCACAGGATGTCACTAGGATTGCGTAGAATGTGATATGTGTTATTGTAGAGGATCATTGGTTTATGTATTTGTGAACATATGTATTGTATTTGTTTGTTTATTAGTGAATTGATATTTTATCAATAAGTACGAATACAATATGTGACTAGCACTACACACATATATTTTGAAAAGTATGTCAACAGGCAATGATTGGCTCACTCACACGAGCAATCGCCTCAAGTGCTATAGATAACACGTTGAGATGAAACGTTATGTACAAATAAACGCTGAGGAGCAAGTTTAGTACATAAAATGATATGTCACATTGATTGGAGTCAAGATGAGGTTTGTGATTTATTTATAATAAGACCGAACATGAAAGTCCCATAATCATGTATGCCTATAAGATGCCGGATAGGAGTACTTAATTGGATGCTATAGAAAGTAGGCTGATATAGCACTCGGGCTAAACATGAGTATGAGAAGCTCATGACTATGTTAAGGCTAAGATCCGTATATTGGATATAGTTAATAAATGGCATACGCTATTATAGAAAGAGAAATCTACTATAGCATGTAATTTATACTACATGTGCATTGTACGACCGACAAGGGAAGGTGAGTAAAATTATCCTTATTTACTCATCGTGTGAGCCCTTAAGGTAATTTATAATTTACCTCATTTTGTGCCCTATGTTACTTCTGATTATGTTCTCGAAGTGAAAGATCAATGTTGTTACTTTAGCATGTTATCGGCGGTCATGAATGGATATGACCTTATGGGACATGTCTAAGAAAGCAGTTGTTCTGAAATGGAGAGAGACATGAGTGTGAATGAAGACTATTGTTGTTTTACATCTATCATATGTATTTACTGGTCGACCAATTATATCACCCTTATGTGGTTGCAGATATAATTGTAAATATATGGTGTTTTGAGAATAGTCAAGTATAGCCTTTAAGGGATAGGTATACTTGGACTAATGTAACAAAATATGTATGGGGCACTATGAGACATCGATTGTTTATTTCTTTTCGAGGTTATAGCCATTATGTCATCCTTAATAGGTGCATAATTTGAGCTCTCTAAGTACAGGTGTACTCACTGGTCGCATGGCTTACTTGCCAGTATGAATTATTTTGTAAAGTTGATGAATGTTGAATACCTTATATTCTTGATAGAGCGCTATCAAGCCCATCATGTTCGAGTGAAAGATGTTGCAATTAAACAGTACGCCCATGATGGGGTTTTATTGAAAAGACACAATTGAAAGGGTATGAAGGGTGTCGTATTTAAGTCCTTTGTAGACAACCGTTGGAATGGTTGGCAAAACATACGCACCAAATTTCTCTCCCTTTCCATCAAATAAGAAGGCATTCCATTTTAGTTTTGCAAGAACAATCGGTATTTATGCCATGGAAATCGGGTGTTTTCCTTATGATTGCATCCAACCTAATGTAAGGTAGAGTTGTTTGTGATTCATTCACAATTTAGTGTTCGTTCTAGGGCTATTTGCTATTTGCGCATTGGAATCGGGTAAGTTATCTTCTACTGACTTGAATTCCAACACTGAGCAAGACTTACCGCTATGGGACTCTTCCCAACCCTAAGTGTCGCTATCAATTCAACAGGAAGGTTAAGGACAAGATCGAGGTCATTTAGTGTCTCACTCAAAGAAACGGTAGATTCAAGGAATTGAACAATATCTCCTTCCGTAATCCTGCTCCGTGGAACGTTGCTCTCGGGCAAAGATGTTGTCCAGTTGGCCACTGTGATGGCCTCTGCTTCTTTTGCCTCAATGTTGAATAAGGTTATGGACAATGATGTCTTCAAATCCAGAGCTTCTATCATTTGGGACATCATGGTTGCTCTTGCTGATAACAGCTATAGCGTGGTCGTGATTTATGGGATGGGGTGGGGTCGGCAAGTCCACCCTATTGGGGGAAGTGGAAAAGAGAATAAGGAAAGAGAAGTCATTTGATTGGGTTGCTAAGGCCGAGTTGTCGGAAAATGAAGACATCAAGACAATTCAAGGAGAGATTGCGCACGCTTGGGCTTGGACAAAAAGAACGAAGAGATTGTCGACGTGCGAGCGGGGATTTGCGCAAGAGGTTGGAAAATGAAGAGCACAAGAGGATTCAAAGAGAGATTCCGGATGGCTTGGCCTTTACCGAGATAAAGAACAAAGAGACTAATAAGAGGTTCAAAAATGAAGAGAAGCCAAAAAAGAAGGTCCTCATAATACTTTGGATGACCTAAGGAAGCGGCTGGACTTGAAATCGGTGGGCATTCCTTGTGGACATGACAACAAAGTCACAGGATGCAAGTTGTTATTGACATCAAGATTTCAAGATGTTTTGGAAAGGGAAATGGGCTGCAACAGGGACTTGCACCTTGAAGAGTTGAAGGATGAAGAGATAAAAAGATTGTTTGAAAGGACGATGGGAAACAAAGTCCATGATGACCCGTTCAAATCCTAGGTGGATAAAGCAGTCCATGTTGGAGAAAACTTCCGTATTTCTTTTGAAGTTGACAAAACGTTTTCATTAGTCTAGTCTGAAGACTTGCAGACTCTTTTGTCAAAGTCTGAAGACCGCCGAACCACTAGACTTAAGATTCAAAGTTTACCCTTATTGATAGCTTCTAGATCGTCGAAGAAGACTTATCCAAAATTGAGTATTTCTTTAAGGATTTGATTCTATCGACTAAAGAAGATCTCTCGGCAGGATATAGCATCTAGGAATGTATTATTCCTTTTGATTTTAATTCGGCTAATTTAGATCCGTTGATTGACGAAACATACTCAGAAGGTTTTACTTATGGAAACCTATATCCTAATTGTATGGGCGAGCATGATTGGTGGGTTATCGTCATATTCCTTAAATAACTCAAAATCTCCCTAATTGATTCTATCCAACGGGTAGATTGGAAGAGCTCATTTGGAAAGTGCCAACGGTTATGAAGGCATGGAGAAGTACATAAGAAAGATGTTCTAGTTATTCGAGTGTGTGTGTGATAGATAAATTCCAAAGTTTGAAGCTCCTTATTCTTGGCCAATTCAATTATTGAGCGTAAACTTGTACTTAAAAGAGAGTTTATACATTTGTCAGACCTTGAGGTGTTGGAGAAATCTTTGTGAAGTATTTTGAAGCTGACAAAACGTTTCCGTTAGTCTAGTCTAAAGATTTGCAGACTCGCTATTTAAAGTCTAAAGGCCTCGGATAACCAGACTCAACACTCAAAGTTTATCCTCATTGACAGTTTCTAATCCATTGAAGAAAGGCTATCAAGAACTGGATGTTTAATTAAGAATGTGACCTTATTAACTAGAGAAGATCTCTTGGCTGGATATGACATAACGGAATCCTTTATTTAATCATGATTGATTCGAAGATTAAGGATCCGATGATTGACAAAGTATACTTGGAAGGTTCTACTTATGGAAACCGAGATCCTGATTGTATGGGTGAACATGATTGATGGGCTATCGACATGTTCCTTTAATAGCTCGAATGATCTTCCTAATTGATTCCGTCCAACGTGTAGATTGGAGGAATTCCTTTGGTAAGTGCCAATGGATATGATGGCATAAATGAGTATATAAGGAAGACATTCCAGTTGTTTGAGTGTGTGCACGATAGAAGAATTCCAAAGTCTGAAGCTCCTTGTTCTTAGTCAATTCATTTGAGCGAAATCTTGTACACAAAAAAGAGTCTATATTCGTGAGAATCCTTGAGGAAGTGTGGTAAAATATCTACACTGTGGAATCAAGAAAAATCAATGCTGTAACATCTCTTTTATTCATAGTGCAATCCAGCCGGTGGGCTGTCAGTGCGAAGAGTGGACGTAGGCTTGGAATAAGCCGAACCACTATAAACCTTGTGTTCAATTTTCTCTTCCCTACTCTTTACTTTACTTTGATCGTATTTCATTTTGTTAATCAAAAGAGAACTCCCTTCTTATCATCTGCCTAGTATCGCTTCCGTATCTCGAGAAATTATTTTTACACCTATTCACCCACCTCTAGATGCTTATATTAGCTACCTCAATTGGTATCAGAGCTCGTGTATTCACTTTGTTTGAAGTGTTTTACTTTAGAGTTAAAGATTCATGGCTAGTTTATTGGCTCCAGGGCTGGTAGAAGGGTAAAGCAATACCAGACCACCTTACTTTGATGGAAAGTATTACAACATATGGAAAAACAAGATGAAGGCATTCCTAAGATCAAATGATCCTCTGGAATGGGATGTTGTAGAAAAAGGAATCATTTCTAAAGCTGCACCTATCTCAGAGAGAGGAAAAGATACTGTTGAGTCTAGTGAAATGACTCAGGAAGAGATAATCAAGAGGCAAGCTCTTGATGTAAAAGCAATTTATTCTTTATATTGTACTTTATCACCTACTGAATATAACAAAATATCTTCTTGTGTTACAGCTAAATAAATCTGGGATAGATTACATATTACTTATGAAGGAACCGATCGAGTGAAAGAGACTAGAATCAACATTCTCCTTGGTCAATACGAAGCCTTCAAAATGAAATCAGGAGAATCTATAACTGATATGTTTAGTCATTTCACGAAATCATGAATGGTCTTGAAAATCAAGGTCAACCCATTTTTGATCCCATGAAAGTGAACAAACTACTCCGTGGACTCTCCAAGGATTGGAATCACATAAAGACCTCAATCGAGATACCCAAAGAATCATGTCACTATTTGTTGATGAGTTGGTTGGGACTCTTCGGTCTTATGAAATGGAACGAATAAATGAAGACGAAGACCTTAAAGGTAAGAAATTCATTGCATTAAAATCTAAAGATGATTATGATGTTACAGATTCTGAAGACGATATGGATGATGAGGAGCTTGCTCTCATGATAAGAAAATTCAGAAAGCTGAACAAAAAAGGGAGAATATTCAATCCAAATAAACAAAGTTTTCAAAAGCAACAGACCAAGTCTCGTTGAAGATGATGAATCAAACAAAGATGTAGTCTGCTTTGAATGTAAGAAAAAGGGACACATCAGACCCAACTATCCTCTTCTAAGGAAGAAAAAAGGAAAAGTTGAAAAATATCGAAAGGCTCTTTAAGTAGAAACCTGGAGTGATACAGAGTGCGAAGAAAGTGATGATGATTATGCCAATGTATGTCTAATGGCACAATCGGATTCAGATTCGAACTCCGAGATAGATTCAGATTTAGAAAGCGAATTTGAGGTGAGTAACTTCAAAATCCCTATTAAAGTTTCAAAATACATTGATGAATTGTGTTTTAGTCTTAAGACTTCTCTTAAAATAATTTTTGAACTCAAAAAGGAAAATTCTGCTATAAAACAACAAAAAAATGTTTTGAAAGAAAAAGTGAAATGTTTAGACAAGATTGTTTCTTCTCTTAAAGAAAGTGAAGATAATCTTTTAAAAGAAAATGCATTATTAAAAAATGATATCTCAAATATTTCCAAAAGATTTTCTATAGGATCTCGAGAAACGGAAAAAATACTTTTTGTTCAAAGACCTTATTTCAATAAATCTGGTTTGGGAATGACCGATGAAACCATTCATCTAATTGATTTTCCTAAAGTGAAGGAAAGAATCAAACAAAGACCCACAAAAGATGCTTACAAAAATTATTTTAAAAGGAAATTTGTAAAACTAGTAGGACACAATGCCCTTAGATGCTCAAAGTGCAATAGTGCAGATCATTTTGAAAAAGAATGTCCTATGGTTTGGAAACCTGTTAAAAAGGTATGGGCAAAAACCGCATATCATACTAACACTAATGGACCCAAGAAAATATGGGTACCAAAGAAAGTTTGAGTTTCTTTTTTAAATGCAGGTCACTATCAAGAAAAAAGATAAAATGGTATCTGGATAGTGGATGCTTAAGACACATGACAGGAGACTCAAATTGCTTCACAAAGCTTGTTCGAGTAAATGGTGGAAAAGTCTCATTTGGAGGAAATAGCAAAGGAAAAATTGTGGGATTTGGAACTGTAAAGATTGGAAATCTTACAATAAGCAATGTTTCTTTAGTAGAAGGACTCAATTACAATCTGCTTAGTGTCAGTCAGTTGTGTGATATCGGGTTCAAAATCAACTTTCAAGGGGGACTATGTTCGGGAATTAGTAAAGATTTTGCTCAATCATTCATGAGTCGAAAACATGGAAATATCTACCTCTTGGATGTGAAACCAGATGAATCGCAGTGTCTAATCTCAATCCAAGACGAAGCAAGCTTATGGCATAGAAAGCTTGGGCACATTAATATGAAGCAGATAGCCAAAATTTCAGCAAAGAAGCTTGTTCGTGATCTACCCAATTTATCATAACAAAAGTCTGATCTATGTACACCATGCATATTGGGAAAATAGGTAAGAAATTCCTTTAAACCAATAAATCAAGTTTCCATTAACCGTGTACTACAGCTTTTGCATATGGATCGTTTTGGACCAACCATAACACAGAGCATTGGAGGTAAGAAATACTGCCTAGTAATTGTGGATGACTATTCACGATTTACTTGGGTGTATTTCTTGGCAAGTAAGTCTGAAACTTTCTCTTACTTTGAAAAATTTGCTAAGAAGGTTCAAAATGAAAAGGGGTATGTTATTTCAAGTATAAGAATAGACCATGGAGGTGAATTTGAAAATCAAGATTTTACAAAATTTTGTGATAAATCTGGCTTTCAGCACTTGTTCTCCTTTCCATATACTCTAGAGCAAAACGGAGTTGTGGAAAGAAAGAATAGGTCTCTTCAAGAAATGGCTAGAACTCTTTTAATTGAAAGTAGTATATTTTCACGATTTTGGGTTGAAGTAGTTTCAACAGCATGTTATATTATTAACAGAGTTTTTCTAAGGCCTATTCTAGAAAAAACCCCTATGAGTTATTCAAAGGAAAGAAGCCTATTGTTTCATATTTTCATGTGTTTGGATGCAAATGTTTTATATTGAAAAATGCAAATAATCGAGTTAGTAAGTTTGAAGAAAAGTCAGATGAAGGCATCTTCCTTGGATATTCAACCTCAAGCAAAGCATACAGTCTACAACAAGAAGACTCAATTAGTGGAAGAATCAATGAATGTTAAATTCCAAGATTCTATGCAAAATGAATCCATTCAGACTCATCTTAAAGAATCTGAACCTGCTCCAGACTCTAAAAGGTCTAAATTTCAAGAAGCATCTCAAACTTTGAAAGACCAGCAACAGATGGTTATTGAAGATTCAAATGAAGGAAATGATCATCAACCTGACAAATCAACTAGCAACTGGAAGCATAAGTCCAGTCATCCCAAAGATCTTATTATTGGCAACATTAATGAAGGAATTCACACAAGATCCAAAATGCACGAAGAGTCTGGTGCTATGGCTCTTATTTTTGAAATAGAACCCAAAAGCATAGATGAAGCTTTATCTAATGAAAGTTGGATTGAAACTATGCAAGAAGAACTCAGACAATTCAGAATTAATGATGTCTGGGCTTTGACTCCAAAACCAAAAGGTAAATCTATTATTGGAGCTAAATGGGTTTTCAGGAACAAGATGGATGAGAAAGGAAAATTCTTAAGAAACAAAGCAAGACTCGTGGTCAAGGGATATACGCAAGAAGAAGAGATAGACTATGACGAGACTTACGCACCAGTAGCAAGGTTAGAAGCAATTCGATTATTACTTGCATTTGCTTGTTATAAGAATTTCAGGTTATTCCAAATGGACGTCAAAAGTGCTTTCCTGAATGGATTTATCCATGAGGAAGTCTATGTGGAGCAACCACCTGGTTTGAAGACCTAAGAAAGCCGGACTCGGATTCGGGACGAAAAAGGCCTTGTATGGTTTAAAGTAAGCACCTCGAGCTTGGTACGACGGGCTAAGTAAGTTTTTAATTCAAAAAGGCTTTATAAAAGGTAAAGTAGACACTACTTTGTTTATTGAAAGAGAAAGCAAAAGTTTTCTACTTGTTCAAATATATGTCGATGATATTATTTTTGGATCCCCTAATGAAAGTATGTGCAAGAAATTCTCTAAGACTATGCAGGATGAATTTGAAATGAGCATGATGGGTGAGTTAACTTTCTTTCTCGGGCTTCAAGTAAAACAACTGAAGGAAGGAACTTTTATTTATCAAGAAAAGTATGCTAAAGATCTTGTCAAAAAGTTTGGACTGGACAATTGCAAAAAGACTGATATACCAATGTCAAGTTCCTTGAAGATAAACAAAGATGAAGGAGGAAAGAAAGTCGATAAGAAGTTATACAGGAGTATCATTGGCTTACTTCTTTATTTTATAGCTTCTAGACCTGACATTTTGTTTATTGTTTGCATTTGTGTCAGATTTCAAGCAGATCCTAAAGAATCTCATTTAAATGCTGCAAAGCGTATCATCAAATATATTTTGATCAATTTCAAGTTTTGGTCTCTAGTATCCTAAAAGGGGAGACTTTACTCTTCTTGGATACTCCGACGTAGATCTAGCCGAATGTAGAGTTGATAGAAAGAGCACCTTGGGTACCTGTCAACTATTTGGAGGCAGGACAGTGTCTTGGTTTTCAATGAAGCAAAGTACAGTAGCTCTTTCTACAACAGAAGCAGAGTATGTAGCTCTTGGAAGTTGTTTTTCACAAATCCTATGGATAAAACAACAGCTAAGTAACTTTGGAATTGAAGATTCATGCACGGAGATTAACTGCGACAACACCAATGCAATCAATCTCACCAAAAATCCAATTCTTCACTCAAGAGCAAAGCATATAGAGATTCGACAACACTTCATTAGAGATCATGTTCAAAATGGAGAAATTTCGATTCGGTTTGTTGACTCAAAGAACCAACTGGCGGATATATTTAGAAAGCCTTTGGAGAAAAATCAATTTGAAATCATCCGTTCTAGACTCAACATTTTGAGGTTTGAAGAAGTTAAAGTCCGAGACTCTCGGACTCGGGCATATAAGACTTTGACTTGTAAGTTATTCTCTCTCTCTCTCATCTCATCTTGAAAAGGTGTGGTTGATTATTGCTATATTTAATTGACATGACTATTGCAACGTTTCCTTTTCGAAAAATGAGTTATTTTGAAATGACCATTTTTCTTGAAAAAGACAGTTATTTTTTTAAAAGGCATTTTTTCACTTTCCATTACGACGTTTAGTATCCCCTCTTTTCGACTGAGTTATATACAGTCGGTTTCTCTTCGCTTAATTTCAAAACCCTAAAAAGCACCGATCTTCCATTCTTGTTTTCTTCTCTTGTTTAATCTTCGAAAAAGTTGCCATTTTTCTTGGGAAAGTCAAGCAAGGAATCTTTCAAAGAATGAGAAAGATGCCGTCTTCAAGAAAGTCATCGAGGATCACAAGCAGGGGACCATGGCGAATGAGTGAGGGGCCTACGCACTTCGATCTCACCGAGGAAGAAGAGTCTCCAAATCAGCAACAGAGCCCACAACATTCTCAGCAGCATCATTCTCCACCATCTAGTCCTCAAGGTGTTGGTCATCAACAAGAGGAAGAAAACATTGAAGACGCAGATCCTGTAAGAGTTCAAAGGCCCTATTTTATTTATAAGCTTTATCATGCTTTAAAGAGGACTGGTACTCCATTGAACTACATCGATGAATTTCTTAAGGATAAAGGATATGGGAATGAATATATCTTTTTGCGAAAAATGGAGAGTTGGGGAATTGCTCCTAAAGGGTTGGCTGAAGAAACCCTTGCAAATATCCCAAGTGATCCGCGTGTTGGGGGATTTACTCCTATAGATGGGAATGATGATGATAAATTGTACAGCTAATTTTAACCGAGAATGGGTGTTGCAGCGAAAATTCGAGGAAAAATGATAGAGATGTTTAGATCGAAGGAACATAAGGTTCTATACTCGAAACTGTTAAAGCGTGGGGTAATAAACCCTAGGAGTGTGGATTTTGATTTCCTTGATGCTATAAATGTCAATTTGAGAGAAAAGTTTAGTTTTTTTCAACTTGAGCGGTTACTTACGACACCACAAAAGCCCATGCTAAATTAACTGCTTATTTCTATTTGAATCTTAGCTTCTTGGATGCGAATAGATTCTCTTTTAGTGTCTGAGATCAGGACTTTGTGGTGGATATGGATATGTTGGCGGATGTCATTGGGGTTGAGAGAGGAAGATATCAACCTATCAATGTTTCTATTGCTCATGCTACATTGGAACTTGTCAAGGATAGAAGAACAGATGAAAAGATTTCCTACTTGAGGACGAGTGCGTTTAACATTCTGCTTCACAAGATTGTGATCAATTGCATCAGACTGAAATCAACTTCCAAGACTAATGTCTGAAGTTCAGAGGCAAAGCTGATGTATGCCATCATCATTGGGAAAAATTTTTCTCTTATTCACACTGTTATGTTCCACATGTATAGAGCAGTGGTGAAAGACAGGGGTCAACTTCCTTATCCAGGTCTTGTGACAAAGTTATTCAGACATCTGGATATTCAGCCTCCACAAATTCTTTGTGCTCGATCGTGCGATCATATGGTGGTAGGACTGAAAATGGTGACTAAAATGCGTCTAAAGGAACTAAGCAAGGCGTTGGAGAAATTCAAGGAGAAGACTCCAGTCAAAACTCATCAAATCTCTTCTACATCAAAAAGAAAAGGGAAGGAGCTCGTGGTTGCTCCATCCAAGAAAAGAAGAGCTCTCATCGTTGAGGATGAAGATGAAGAGGAAAACATCACCATTTCTGCAATGGCATTGAAGAATCTGAGTCGTTCTGTTCCAGAGAAAGACTCAGAACAGAGGGCTAGAGAAAGGGAAGAGAAAGAAACAGAGGAAAAAGAAGCAGAGGAGAAGGAAAAAAAAGAAAGAGATGCTGAGAAGGAAAGATTTGAAAAAGAAGAAGAGAAAAGAGATCAAGAGGAAGGAGAACATGAGGAACACTCTTCTCCACTTGAAGGCATGGAAACATGGGGAGACCAAGAGAAAAGAGGAATGTCCTCATATCCTACTACCAGTGAGGGAGGTAGTCGCTTTCCAGCCAGATCCGAGGGACATCTATGCCTCTCAATTTCCCGAAGAAGGACATGACGTTTCATTGCCAAATCTGCGTGATTATGCTTTGATCTGCCATCGTCCGCCTTTACTCCATCGATCGTGCCGAAGCGATTATGCGGATCGATAATTCAGCAGATTTTCGCACTGGATGTTCTTTTAGAAATGCGAGGTCGATATATGCTCTGGGATGTGAAGTTCAAAATTTACAGAAATACAGGTCAAGCTTCTTCGGGTTCCTTGAATGATCGATCCAAGCCCTTTCTCTTGATTCGGCTAATGCTAAGGGTGAGGATGTTGCACAACTAAAGGAAGACTTGAAAAGGCTGGAAGACATCGTTCAGTCAATGGGAGATTTCCAGCTTGTTCGTGTTCCCAAGAATTCTTGACTCTACTCCATTTTCATCTCAACCTTTTTTATCTTTGACAAAAATGGGGAGAGATGCAAGATTTGAAAACTTTGAATCTTTAACTTTTGAACTTTTGGATTGTGTTGATTGTTTTGATGTTTGACTTTAGTTTTGTGTCTGGATATGGACTGAATTTGGATTTGGACTTGACTGCTTATATTAACTATTATTGATATCTTATGGATGGCTTTATCACATGCAAGACTAATGAAATTTCTGTGGTTGCAGATTTTAGCGTTATCATTCATTAAGCCATTTATCTTTATAAGATATCCATATTTGTTTGAGTAATATTTTGCAGGTCAAAGTTATCCAAATTTACAAGAAAGTTTTGTCACCATAAAAAAAGGGGAGATTGTTGGAGAAATCTTCGTGAAGTATTTTGAAGCTGACAAAAAATTTCCATCAGTTTAGTCTGAAGATTTGCAGATTCTGCTATTTAAAGTCTTAAGGCCTCCGGACAGCCAGACTCAAGACTCAAAGTCTATCCTCATTGACAGTTTCTAATCTGTTGAAGAAAGGCTATCCAGAATTGGATGTTTCATTAAGGATGTGACCTTATCAACTGTAGAAGATCTCTTGGCTGGATATGACATAACGGAATCCTTTATTTGATCATGATTGATTCGAAGATTAAGGATTTGATGATTGACAAAGTATACTTAGAAGGTTCTACTTATGGAAACCGAGATCCTGATTGTATGGGCGAACATGATTGATGGGCTATTGACATGTTCCTTTAATAGCTCGAATGATCTTCCTAATTGATTCCGTCCAACGTGTAGATTGGAGGAATTCCTTTGGTAAGTGCCAATGGATATGATGGTATAAATGAGTATATAAGGAAGACGTTCCAGTTGTTTGAGTGTGTGCACGATAGAAGAATTCCAAAGTCTGAAGCTCCTTGTTCTTAGTCAATTCATTTGAGCGAAATCTTATACACAAAAGAGAGTCTATATTCGTGAGAATCCTTGAGGAAGTGTGGTAGAATATCTACACTGTGGAATCAAGGAAAAATAGTGCTGTAATATCTCTTTTGTTCATAGTGCAATACAGTCGGTGGGCTATCAGTGCGGAAGAGTGGATGTAGGTTTGGAATAAGCAGAACTACTATAAACCTTGTGTTCAATTTTCTCTTCCCTACTCTTTATTTTACTTTGATCGTATTTCATTTTGTTAATCAAAAGAGAACTCCCTTCCTATCGTCTGCCTAGTATTGCTTCCGTATCTCGAGAAATTGTTTTTACACCTATTCACCCCCTCTCTAGGTGCTTATATTAGCTATCTCATGAGGAAGTGTAGCAGAGTCTTTACACTGTGGAATCAATGATGTGATATTGTAACGACTCTTTTGATTCATAGTGAAATCTAGCCGATGGGTTGTCATTGCGGGAGAGTGGACATGGGCTTGGATTAAGCCGAACCACTATAAACCTTATGTTCTTATTCTCTTCCCTAAACTCTTTTAATTTACTCGTAACTTTATTTAATTGTTAGAGTCTCGTTTCTATTTTAAAGTCTACTATTAAACAGACTCAGGTTAAAAGTAAAGTTTTACATTATACTTCTCAAAAATTTGTTTTCACATCTGTTCACCCCCTTTAGGTGCTCATACTAGCTTTCACAGTCCACAAATGTGCAGGTTTGCCTTTCCTCATAATTGCAATGGCAAATATTTTTAAAGACGTCGATTTTCCTGAATGGAAGGATGTTTTGAGACAAATTGAGAAGTCTACAGACAGAGGAATCAGTGAGAGGATAAATGAGATGCTGCGGTTGAGTTATGATTGTTTCCAAAGGGAGGATGGTAAGGAGGTGAAGTTGCTATTATGACTTTGTGTTATTTATGGTGTCCCTAAGCCCTCTCTTGAAAACCTGGTGAGGTACGGTGTGGGTTCAAGGTTATTTCGAGAAGATAATAGCATGGAAAAAGTTAGAGATAGGATGAGCTCACTTGTCCGAACCTTGAAAGCCTCCTCTCTTTTGTTAAAAGACGGTGAAGATGTTGATGGTTTCAAGATACATGACTTGGTTTGTGGATTTGTTGCCTTGGTTGCTTTGAGAGATGACCCTCTTCTGTGTTGAAAGATAATGATAATTTAGTGATAGAGTTGCAAAGGACAAGCTCAAAAGTTGTACAGTGATATGCTTTCCTTATGTTAACATGAAGGAACTTCCCAAAGAGTTAGATTGCCCTGAAATGCGGATCTTTTTATTGTTCACAAACAATGAATCTCTCAAGGTCCCAAATTCATATTTCAACTCTATGAAAACACTCATGGTTTGACATCTTTCTCAGGTATGTCTCAGTCATTCACCTTCGCCGTTTTAGTTCTTTGAGAATTTACACACTTTGTGTCTTGATGGTTGTTCATTAGACGATGTAGCCATGATTGGCGACCTAAAAGGGCTACATATTCTCAGCTCTGTGAACTCTAAAATTCGACAATTGCCAAAAGAAATTGAACAATTGGTAGAGCTAAGGTTGTTAGACTTAAACCATTGCTCACAACTTGAGATAATTGAACTGGGTGTGCTTGGAAGCTTGATGAAATTGGAGGAGTTGTAAATGGAGAATAGCTTTGGTTGATGGAATGCTGTGGAACAAACTCCACCAACTAATGCTAAGCTTATTGAGTTGAATAACTTGAAAAATCACCGCACTTTGCATGTGTCTATTGTCGATCCAAGTAGGCTCCTTAACGATCTAAATGTCGAGAAATTAACCAAGTACAAAATCCAGATAGGTAGGGGTGGCCAAATCACAAAGGGTCGAGTACATTATAGGTTAAGTTGGATCCAATAAGCAATATTCTTCATGTTGGAAGATCTTAGAATCGATTATGTATATAATGGATTCTAGTAAATATTAGTAAATAGGAAACTCTGATTCATGTATATTACTTTTCCTATTTTACATTTTTCTTCTTACGCTATTTATGTACAATGTAATAGCATAATTGAATACAAGTTAGACAATACATTTTCCCCAAAGTTCCTGTTACCTTTTTGTCATGGTATCGGAGCCTCGTTTCTTGCCCTAGCTTCCACAACCTTTCTTGAATTGCCACTGCTTCTTTCTGATCTATAACTGAGGATCCCTTCCTATGGAACAGATTAGCAAAGCAATTAGGAATTCATCCTTGGTACCATGGCAAAAGACAAAGAGGTTATGAATCCCTTAGTAGAAGCTTCATCAACCTAATATCAGACGATCACATCTTCTCATCCAGATGGATCGACTGGAGAAGAGTAGGTAACCAATGTTGCCTCTGCACTTGCTCATGCTTCAGTGTAGATTCCAGGGCCAACCTACTAGCCTCCGGCCCCATGGTACGCTACACCGTGGCCCCAATATCCATATGGGGGAACCCCATTGGTGAGTCGGGTTAGGCAACTGCAGGTCACAGACTCGAGTTCACACTGGGTCACGGAATCGAATGCTACTCGATTTCCCCTTACCTGTTTCCGTTCAATGGAGGACGACTGGAGCTTGGAGATCCGCTTTACACTTTGCCGGCGGACGGGCCGGAGCTGCGGCTAGTTACCCAACAACTTACCAGAACAACAAACTATCACGCCTGGGCCCGCGATCTCCGGCGTGCCCTCGTTACCAAAACCAAAGATGGTTTTATTGATGGAACAATACCTTACCCGACGGATGAATGACTGCAGAGGCACTGGAATCGCTACAATTAGTTGGTGCAAATGTGGACATTGAGCCATATCGAGGAGGAGGTGCTAGGGATCCATTGTCTATTCCTACTGGTTCGATCACTTGAGCGTGGGCCAAGTAATTTAGGCAAGCTGTTGGTGTCATGATTCGTGATCTTTGGCATGGAGATGACTTTGGAGCAGATCTTGAAGAATCTTGGAAATCTTGGCACAATTTGATTATTTGGTCACCAAATATTTGACTAAGTCAAATAGGAATATTCTTCTTGTTTAGTAATATTCTAGAATAGGATTCTAGAATATGATGCATTATATCTCTAGGGTTGGTTTTAGGGTTTGTGTGCTAGCTAGAAAGCCTATATAAATGATTTGCCAAATTTCTTTGTGATGGACATATATTTTATTTTTGAGAAAAAAGTTGAGAGATTCTCTTCTATTGTTCTTTAGAGGACTTGACCTAATCAAGATTCTCTTGTGATAGTTGATTCGACCTATCGAGCAAGATAGCGAATTCTTTCACTCGTGGCGTCTATAACGTTGGTTGGTTGACACGCGTTCGTTAATAGGTCACGTTCATACCGAGGTTACCAATCACAAGTTTGATTGGAGGCCGAGGTTTGCAATTCGCACCATCTAGGCTTTCGTAGAACGATCATTCCGCAACAATTCACATCAGTTGGTATAAGAGCTTGTTTCTACAAGGTTTATTTATCTTTAATTTTCTATTTACATTCAGCAATTTGAAATTTATTGAGCTAGGGTTTCAGTTCTAGCTGATTTAGGGATCTGATTGCTTTTGCTCTTCCATACGTAGTTGTTTACTGTTAGTTTAATTTTTTTTTCTAGCATTTAAATTGTATCTAAGTTTGTCATAAAAAAATCGTCAAAAAAATAGAAGAGAAAGAAAACGCACAAAAAAAGTGCGTAAGAAAAAACAATAGCTTCGAAAAAAAAATTAGCCGAACAAAAAAAAAAAGAAAGAAGGCGACTCATTTATTATTAGACTGAATTGAAACAAAATCAGTAGTGATTTGCGTTTCAATTGGAATTTCGAAAGCTGTACTTGTTGGTTTGAAATTGTTACTTGCTGAATTGATTTAATATTGTTTGATTAGTTTGATTAATTGTCGTGAGGGGGTTGAGAGACAGGTTTTGAGTTAGATAAAGAGCTTGTGAAAAGAGAATATGAGAGGAAAAAGTCAAGAATGTGTGAGCTTAATTGAGGTGGAAAAAGCCTAGACCTTAGTTAAACACGAGGGGAGTGACAAACACCTTAAGAGAAACACGTAAGGGAGCGATTGGTGATGATTTTTGTGACTAACATTTACTTGCAGGTCTAAAATATGCCGCACAAAGAAGTGTGAATCAAAAGGAGGTTGACTCCATATGAAGGGATGGAGCGCTCGTGGAAAGCATCCAGCAATTGAGGGCTGTAGTGGAGGAGCTTAGTGGCCGAATGGTGGGGAATGGTGACCGAGAGCTATCCCGGGGAAGGCCGTAACATTAGCGAGACACCTCTAGCGCTTGACATAGAATGCAATGGCATTATGATGATGATGAGGCCGACATGGAGGATGATCGAGATGCTCAATTTGGAATGTGGAATGGAGGCCTTGGGTTTAGACCCCGAGAAGATAATGAACTTGGCAATATCAAGATGAAGATTCCTTCTTTCCAAGGGAAGAATGATCCCAATGCGTATCTAAAATGGGAGAAATGCATGGAGATGGTATTCGATTGCCAATGATACTCCGAGCTCAAAAAGGTAAAAATTGCAGCTGTTGAATTTACCGATTATGCTATAATTTGGTGGGATCAAATTGTGACTAGTAGGAGATGCAATGATGAAAGACTAATAGAGATGTGGGATGAGATGAAAGCGGTGAAGATGAGGCATTTTGTACCAAGTCATTACCATCGAGATTTGTTTCAAAAGTTACAAAATCTCACACAAGGCAATAAGAGCGTGGAAGAGTATCACAAGGAGATGGAGATTGCCATGATCCGTGCCAATGTGGTGGAGGATCGTGAGGTCACAATGTCAAGATTTTGGAGTGGTTTGAGCTGAGACATAGCAAGGGTGGTGGAGCTACAACACTATGTTGAATTAGAGGAATTGGTGGACAAAGCCATCAAAGTTGAGTGGCAATTGAAGTTGGACCGAAATCGCAAGAGTGGAGGAGGTTTAAATCAGAATTGGAGATCCAATTGGAAGAGAGATGAGAAGCGAAATTGGAGAGGAAACAACACCAAAACCGAAACCTCAAAGGAGACGGAGAGGGACGGTAAAGTTGGAACGAATCCGGCTTCAGGTAAAATCGAAAACCCTAACACTAGAACTCATGAGATTAAATGTTTTAAGTGTTTGGGCAAGGGTCATATGACAAATCAATGCCCTAATAGGAGGGTGATGATCATGACTGGACATGTTGTTATTGAGTTCGAAAGTGAAAGGGAAGGAGAGGATGATGAGATGCCACCGTTGGAGGATTGTAGTGATGGAGAAGTGGCTATAAAAAGGAGACTTATTGGTGGTTAAGCGTTCTCTAAGTGTGCAAGTAAAGGAGGAGGAGCATCACCAACAAAGAGATAACTTGTTTCATACAAGATGTGTGGTGAATGGTAAGATCTGTAGTATGATAATTGATGGAGGTAGTTGTGTCGATCCGGCAAGTTGTACTATGGTGGATAAGTTATGTTTGAAAATGACAAAGTACCCTAGGCCTTATACACTTCAATGGTTAAATGATAGTGGTGAGGTGAAAGTATCGAAGCAAGTTCGAATTCCATTTGAGATAGGGAGATATAAGGATGAAGTAGAGTGTGATGTTGTACCTATGCAAGTGGGTTATATCTTACTTGGAAGACCGAGGCAATATGATCGAAAGGTACATCATGATGGGTATACTAATTGTTATTCATTGGTGATGAATCAAAAGACTTATACCTTGGTACCAATGACACCTAGTGAGGTGTATCAAGATCGTTAAAGTTACAACGAGAAGCCAAGATAGAGAGAAAATGTGAGAAATCCGAGGGCTTGCGTGGTGTGTCTGAGATGCAAGGAAAAGGAGAGGTCGAGAGAAAAATTGTGGTAAAAAACCAAGGGAAAAGAAGAGAGGAAAGAAAATAGACAAAAGAATTTTTATGCAAAATTGAGTGAAGTGAGGAGAGCTTTAGTTCTAGACTGACCGACGCTTGTACTTTTGTACAAGGAGGTTTTGTTTTCTACTAATGATCTTGACCCAAATTTGCCTAGTCCTATTGTGTTTTTATTGCAAGAATTTGAAGACGTCTTTCCTGATGAACTTCCTGGAGGGATACCACCGATTCAAGGCATAGAACATCAATTTGACTTGATTCTTGGTGTGCCATTACCTAATCGACTTGCATATTGAAGCAATCCCGAGGAGACAAAGGAACTTCAGCAGCAAGTTAGCGAACTGTTGGAACGGGGGTATGTGAGAGAGAGTCTTAGCTCGTGCGCCGTCCCTGTTTTGTTGGTGCCAAAGAAGGATGGAATTTGGCGAATGTGTGTCAATTGTTGAGCAATTAATAATATTACGGTAAAGTATCGACATCCTATTCCTTGGTTAGATGACATGTTGGATGAGTTGCCTGGTTCTTGCATTTTCACTAAAATCAATTTGAAAAGTGGCTATCATCAAATTAAGATGAAAGAAGGTGATGAATGGAAAATTACATTTAAGACCAAGTATGGATTATATGAGTGGTTAGTCATGCCATTTGGATTAACTAATGTATCGAGCATGTTTATGCGACTTATGAATCATGTTTTGCGTGCTTTTATTGGTCGATTTGTGGTTGTCTATTTCGATGACATCTTGATTTATAGCCGAAGTCCTGATGACCATATTGAGCATGTTCGAGCTGTCTTGCAAGTTTTAAGGGCCGAGCAATTATATGCTAATCTAAAGAAGTGCTCTTTTGTTACCAACAAATTAGTATTTCTAGGATTTGTTGTTAGTGCTAATGGTATTAGGGGTGTGCATTGGACCCGGGAACCGCCCGGACCGCCCGGAACCGGACCGGAACCGCCCGGAACCGGCGGTTCTTGAGGGAACCGGTCCGGTTCCCGGGTCCAATTGTTGAGAACCGGTGGGAACCGGTCCGGTTCCCGGTTCCGTGGGCGGATCCGCCCGCCCACCAACCCGGACCGGACCGGTACTATTTATAATTTAAAAAAAAAACAAAAAAAAAAACAAAAGTTGCGAAGCCCTCTGCCCCTAATTCGCGAAGCCCTAATCGCGTTTCTTCTTCTTCAACCTCCGATTCTCTCTGTTCCTTTCCTTCTCTTCGTCTTCGATTCCACGGTTCCACCCCGAGTATCCACGCCGCCGCCGCTGCTCCTCCTCCGCCACTGTCCGCCCCCTCGCGCCGGTCACCACTCGCCAACCGCTGCTCCTCCGCCTCTGCAAGAACTCTTGACCGAGCCGGCGAGCCCCTTTTCCGTCACTCAACAAGGTACGAAGCCCTAATTTGCTTCTCATCTCTTGATTCTCTTCCGATTTCTTCCTCAGTCTTTGATTATCTCTCTGTTTCTTCCTCAATCTCTTCTCCTCGTCTTCGATTCCTCACCAAGCATTCACGCCGCCGCCGCTGCTCCTCCTCCGCCACTGTCCGCCCCCTCGCGCCGGTCGCCACTCGCCACAGCCGCTGCTCCTCCGCCTCTGCTGTCCGCCCCCCTCGCCATAAACCCTACAGAGCTCTTGCTTTCCTCACCACCAAACCAAAGGTACAAACGAGTTCGTGCGTGGCGTCTCGTTATTCTGCTCAATTTGTCAATTCCCGTCGTTCTAAAAGTGAGTTCGGTTGTGTTTAGAACTTTAGATCCACGTAGCAAATTTGAGGGTCGTGCGATTTTGGGGTCTCCTGAATTGAGTTACAAGTTGGTTATTTTCTAGCGGAATCTTCTTTTCCAAGTGTTGTTTCAATTTGGTCTTTCGGTTACTCGGTGGCCACGGTAATAGCATGTGCTGTTGGTGGCATTCCTTTCCTGACCGTTCCCTTTTCTTTTCTTTTTTTATTCGCCGGGTTGATCAATGTGCGTTGGAATTTCTCTGTATATCGTATAATGGATGTGAGCAAGATAAGTCATGTCATGTTATGTGTTGTGTTGTGTTACATCATGGTTGTCGGTTCGGCAAGTTCGTACATCCTAGGCTCATGTACTCTAAGACTGCGTTTGGCTTGGTCTCTGTTTGGTTTTGAGTTGCAACTCTGGAAGATTTTGGGGGGTTTTGAGGCTGTGGCCACTGATCACGAGAGGCTTTTTGGTCGACTATTATGTTCAGTTTGGCATGGTGGAATGGAATGGAATCGGGAAATGATGGGGAAAGGAATGGGCTGGAGTGATGATTCCAAGTCTTAGTTTTTTTCTTGGTGAATCGTGGGAAACGGAACGGAATAAAATCTTTGTGTTTGAGCGTGATTCTAGATAATTTTGTGAGTTTTGGGCTTGTGGTGATTTGTTAATGTGGAGAGATGGTCGCTGTTCACGAGCTTTTGAGATTTTCTGGTTGATTGTCACTTGTCAGTGCTTAGTTCAATTTGCTACAATTTGATTTTGTGATAATTCTGGGAGTTGTGAGGTTGTATTGGTTTGTTGATGGGGTCTAATTTTCGGTTTTGTGATAATCCTACAGCACTTCTTTAGTTCGTTTGCCAGCTTTTGGCAGTTTCCGAAAAAAAAAGAGTACATTTTCGGTTTTGCATTTGAGAAATTGTGATTGTGCATTTTCTTATATTCTAAGATTGATGATCTAGACCTAAAGAAGTGATGTAGACTAACCATAGTGCATTGCTTGATTCAGGTGATTCATTAACATGTCAATGGAAGTAGAGGAATCTTATGATGCAATAACACTAATAGTGGAATCAACATCACAAGAACATGAAGGAGGTGAAAACTTTGAAGAAACATCAAAAACAAATCAGGTATCTGGTTCTTGTCCATGTCCTCCTAGTAAGCGAAAATTAGCAGCTTGGCTTCATTTTCAAAAAGGAATAACTCACACAAATGGGAAAGTTGATGTATTTTGCAATTACTGCGGATCCAAGTATTCATACCACGTTGATAATGGGACTTCAAATATGTTGAAGCACTTGAGAAAGTGCAATAAGTATCCTCGCAATGTGGATAAAAGGCAAAAATTGTTTGCATCACAAAGAGTAGATGGAACTCAAATGATAGGAGGAGATACTACTAGTAGTACTGGGAGTGGTGGAATTTTAACGACATGGAAGTTTGATCAGGAGATTTGTACGCAAATGCTTATTCGGATGATTATAATTGATGAACAACCATTTTCGATTGCTGAACACGTTGGATTTCGTGATTATGTGAATCAATTACAATCTCTCTTCAAGCATATGTCGCGATTTACGGTGGCTAGGGATTGCATGAAGTTGTATTTTTGTGAAAAAAGAAAATTAAAGGCTTCCTTTCGAAAGCTTAATTCTAGGATCGCCCTTACGACTGACACATGGAGTTCCATTCAGAATTTGAACTATCTATGCCTTACTGCACATTTTATTGATGAAGATTGTAAATCGCACAAAAGGATCATCAATTTTGTGGTGATAGCTAGTCACAAGGGCAGGGATATTGGGAGAGTTATTGATAAATGCATATATGAGTGGGGAATAGAGAAGAAAGTGTCCACAATTACAATGGATAATGCTAGTTCAAATAATGTGGCCATTAATTATTTGAAAGAAAAATTTTCAAGAGAGAGGCTATTGATCTTAGATGGTGAATCTTTACACATGAGATGCACGGCTCATATATTAAACTTGATTGTGAAGGATGGCTTGGCTGAGATACGTGATTCCATTACACGTATTTGAAACGTGGTTAGGTATGTGAGAAGTTCTCCTATGAGAGCTAAGACATTTCGAGATTGCATTGAAATTACAAGAATTGCTTATAAGGGTTCAGTTTGTCTTAATGTCCCAACTAGGTGGAATTCCACTTACTTAATGTTAGAGAGTGCCATAAAGCTAAGAAAAGCTTTTGAAAGGATGGAGGAAGAAGATGTTTCTTTCTCAACTGAGCTTAATTCTGATACTCCAAGTAGCGTTGATTGGGAAAATGCTATTGTACTTTCTAATTTTTTGAAGAAGTTTTATGATACCACCAAGAAGATGTCCGGAACTTTGTATATCACTTAAATGATTATTTTGTGGGGATAGCTTCTTTGTACAAATATTTGCGGGAAGCAATGAAGGCTTTTGATCATAGGGTGAGAGTTATGGGCTTGAAAATGAAAGAGAAGTTTGACAAATATTATGGAAGTTTTGAAAAAGTCAATATGATGGTATTGATTGCGGTAACATTGGATCCTAGAAAAAAACTGAATTATGTGAGGTATTGTTGTAAACTCATTTATGATGATGCTGTAGAAGTTGATGAGATGTTTGATAAGGTGAAGTTTGCCTTGGAACATGTGTTTAAATTTTATGAGAAATCTTGTCACACTTCTCGAGACAAAAATTTGGATGGTGAATTGGTAAGTTCTTCTAATATCGGTAGTAGCTGCGATTCTTATCTCAATGAGGGAAATGAAGAGGATGATTGCAGCTTAAATTTCTTTGTGCAAGAGCCTTCGTATGATGACTTTCTTAATGAGGAGAAGAAAAAGTCCGATAGCAACTTATCTGAGCTCGATCGATATCTTAAAGCTGAACTTGAAGATGGTCGCGATCTTGACATTTTGAAATGGTGGAGTGTTGTTGGCCAAAAGTTTAAAATCTTATCTTTGATGGCTCGGGATATTTTGTCTATTCTCGTTACTACCGTTGCTTTAGAATCAACTTTCAGTACTTCTGGTCGTGTGCTTGATGGTTTTCGGAGTTCTTTGACTCCTAGAGTTGTGGAAGTTTTGATTTGCACTTAAGATTGGTTGAGAGCAATTCGTGATCCGATTAATGTTGAAGAATGTATTGAAAATGCGGAAAAGTTTGAATTTGGTAAGTCCATATCATTTCATAATGTAATTTTTTTGTATATCTATTATCTAAGAATTGAATACTTTATTTAATATCTTCTTTTTGTTAGATATGGATGACGTTGGCAAGGAGATTAACAAGGAGATTGACGGTCCATAGAGTTTACAAGTTGAAGTGGGAGGAATCTATGAGTCATCTTGAAGGTTTTTTCCCCCACCTCACTATTTTATCTATTTCTTTGCAAGATGGGAGATTTCTCTTTCTTCCCCATATATAAAAACGTACATTTGCTTTTGTTCATGGGTTGTGTGCCGTATTGGGAGATCATGAGCATGTGCGGAGGTGGTGGATGTGGTGTGGGGTGTGAGGAACAAGGTAATGGCGTGTCGGCTAGCTCAAAAGGTGTCGTCGCATCACGAAAGATAATTGAAGTAGCCTCAATTGGAACTTGGTTTTGCTGTCCCTTGTTCTATCTCTTTCTCTTTGCTTTTTTTCTTTCCCTTTTGCTCATTTTATTATTGTTTTCATTATTTTCTTTCGAAAGAATTCATGGTGGATAATGAGCTTGAGAGGGAGGACTAATGCAAAAGAAATTCGTCTATTATTCGTCTATTAATTATTGTTTTAGTTGTTGGAGATTGGAACTTGGAATTTTAGAGCTCAAAACTTCCGAACCGGCGGTCCGGGAAACCAAAATTGTTTCGCTGTTTAAAACTAGAATTTTTGGTGTCAAAATCGGTTCCATGGATCCACCCGAGAACCGGACCGGACCGGCAGTCCGGTTCCCGAGTGGATCCACGCAACAAACGGGTGGATCCCGGTTCTAGGTCGGGAACGCCCGCCCGGATCATGCACACCCCTAAATGGTATATAGGTTGATGAAGAAAAGGTCAAAGCAATCTGTGAATGGCCAACACCTCGGACCGTGGGAGAGGTGCGTAGTTTTCATGGATTGGCGAGTTTTTATCAATGATTTGTGAGAAATTTCAGCACCATTACCGCACCTTTCACTGAGGTTATCAAGAAGCACGTGGGTTTCATGTGGGGAGAAGAGCAATAGAAAGTATTTAATCTGCTAAAAGATAAGTTAACTAATGCACCTTTGTTATCTTTGCCGAATTTCAATGCTACTTTTGAGATAGAGTGCGATCCTTTTGGTACAGGAATTGGAGCCATGTTGATGCAAGGTGGGCGTCCCATAGCTTATTTCAGCGAGAAATTGAGTGGAGCAATATTGAATTATCCTACCTACAATAAGGAGATGTACGCTTTAGTGCGAGCTTTGGAAACTTGGCAACATTATCTATAGCCGAAGGAGTTTGTGATCCACACCGACCATGAGACCTTAAAGTACTTGAAAGGGTAGCAAAAGTTGAACAAAAGACATGCCAAATGGATGGAGTTCATCGAGACTTTTCTATATGTGATCAAGTATAAGAAAGGTAAGGAGATTGTGGTAGCCGATGCACTTTCTCAAAGATATGCGATTCTAACTATTTTAGAAGTGAAGTATCTAGGTTTTGAGCATATCAAGGGCTTATATAGTGATGATGATGACTTTGGGAGAGTGTATGAAGCATGTGAACACGCTGCATTTGATAAATTCTATAGGCATGAAGGTTATCTTTTTTGTGAAAACAAACTATGTTTGCCTAAGTGTTCTTTGCGTGAATTGTTGGTGCGAGAAGCACTTAGTGGTGGTTTAATGGGGCATTTTGGTACTACTAAGACTTATGAAGTGCTATATGAACATTTTTATTGGCCACATATGAAGAGAGATGTCACACGTGTCTGTGAGAGATTCATTGCTCGTAAGCAATCGAAGTCTACAACTAAACCGCATGGCTTGTATACACCATTACCTATTCCAGTACATCCTTGGACTGATATTTCTATGGATTTTGTGTTGGGATTGCCTAGGTCTAAGAATGGTAGAGATTCTATTTATGTGGTTGTTGATCAGTTTTCAAAGATGGCTCATTTTATACCTTGTCATAAAACTGATGATGCATCTCATGTTGCCGATTTGTTCTTTAGGAAGGTTGTACGTTTGCATGGCATGCCTAGATCGATTGTTTTAGATCGAGATTCTAAATTTCTTAGCTACTTTTGGAAAACATTGTAGAAAAAACTAGGAACACGATTTTTATTTTCTACTACTTGTCATCCACAAATTGATGGTCAAACCAAGGTAGTTAATAGAACTTTAGGGGTATTGTTGCGTGCTATTATTAAAAAAGAACATAAAATCTTAGGAAGATTGTCTGCCACATGTTGAATTTGCATATAATGGGAGCATGCACTCTGCTACTAAATTTACACCGTTTGAGATTGTCTATGGTTTTAATCTGTTAACTCCGTTAGATTTAACCCCTTTACCCATTGATGAGCGTGTGGATTTAGATGGAGCAAAGAAAGCTGAATTTGTCAAGGCGTTACATGAGAAGACATGCGCAAATATTGAGCGCAAGACTAAGCAATATACAAGGCAAGCCAACAAAAGGCACAAGGAAGTGGTGTTTGAACTTAGTGATTGGGTTTGGGTTCATATGCACAAAGAGAGATTTCCTGAGCAGCGACATTCTAAGTTATTACCGTGAGGGGATGGACCATTCATGGTTTTGGAAAGAGTTAACAATAATGCCTACAAGCTTGATCTTCAAGTTAAGTATGACGTTAGTGCCACATTTAATGTTTCTAACTTGACTCTTTTTGATGTCAGTGATGATTTGAGGGAAAATCCTTTGCATGGGGGAGGGAGTGATGTGGACATCGAGCCATATCGAGGAGGAGGTGCTAAGGACCCACTGTCTATTCCTACTGGTTTGATCACTCGAGCACGGGCCAAGCAATTTAGGCAAGCTGTTGGTGTCATGGTTCGTGATCTTTGGCGGGGAGATGACCTTGGAGCAGATCTTGAAGAATCTTGGAAATCTTAGCGCAATTTGATTATCTGGTCACCAAATATTTGACCAAGTGAAATAGGAATATTCTTCTTGTTTAGTAATATTCTAGAATATGATGCATTATTCTCTAGGGTTAGTTTTAGGGTTTGTGTGGCGGCTAGAAAGCCTATATAAAGGATTTGCCAAATTTCTTTGTGATGGACATATATTTTATTTTTGAGGAAAAAGTTGAGAGATTCTCTTCTATTGTTATTTTGAGGACTTGACCTAATCAAGATTCTCTTGTGATGGTCGATTCGACTTATCGAGTGAGATAGCGAATTCTTTCGCTCGTAGCATCTATAGCGTTGGTTGGTTGACACGCGTTCGTCAACAGGTCACGTTCATACCGAGGTTGCCAATCACAGGTTTGATTGGAGGTCGAGGTTTGCAATTCGCACCATCTGGGCTTTCGTAGAACAATCCTTCCGTAACAATTCACATCAGGTGCGCTCCTAGATCGGGAATTGCTTAGCGCCCGATGTTGCCGCCGATCTTCCTTCGACTAAAGACTCGAAGAAAATTGGGATAACATACATGAGATGTACGGAAAATCTGATAGGGCTAGGCTTTTCTCGTTGACACAAGCCCTAACAGAGCTAAAATAGGGGAACTTTTCAGTCACCACCTATTTCAACCGATTATCAACACCGTGGAACGAGATTGAAGCGGTCGAGGACAAATTGGAGGGGCCGGAAGCCACTCTCCGTCAATATCATGCAATCAAGGAAAAGGAGAAAGCCACTCGATTCCTACTTACCTTGAATGACAGATATGCCTACTTTCGATCGCAGATTCTTGCGAAGGATGCTCAACCACCGCTCGACCGAATCTTTCAGTTGGCCATGCAGGAGGAAAACCAGAGGGCCGCTGCGAGTGAACATGCTTAGATCGGTGAGGGAATGGACTTCGCGATGTTCCCCTCGGGCTTCATTTCGATGGAAACCATCACCGGAATTGGAGGGAACCTCGGGCTGCAGCACAATCAAGAGAAAAGGGTTTCGTGGCTGTGGTGTCGAGGAGTAATGAAGACTACCCTAGGTCTTCATGGATGGACGACTAGGATCGCAGATCTGGATCGGACGGTCTAGATAGAAGTGCTGGATCTGCTAGTCGAGGGAGGCGCACTAGATCGAACGGGCTGGATCAATTCTTTGCGGCGAACAGCTAGGATCGTCGCGCGTAATTGGACGGCTACAGATTGATGAGCTACTTGGCTGGATCGGACGGCTAGTATTTTGCCATGTCAGCACCAGTGTACAAAGCATCCAACGGCACACGATATGCCACATCGGCAGGCAAGGTCAATGGGTAAAATTCAAAGATTAAAAATAAATATTGTGAATATTGCAAACGTCCACACCACGCTGTTGATACATGTTGGAAACTACATGGGAAACCCAATAATAAAAGGGAAAAGGAGTCTTCAGTCTATTAGGTCACTGCATAGAATGGTGGTGGAACATCTCAGCAGACTATCACTCAAGAACATTATGAAAATATCATCCAAGCATTGGGCCAACTTAAGACTGGGGACACTAATGTAGGATTCTCAGGTACTTTTCTTCATGAAAGAAATTCAATGTCTATTGATGCATGGATTATCGATTTAAGTGCTAGTGACCACATAGTTTGTAATGAGTACCTATTTTCCCATGTCCATCAAAACACACAATCTCCTGTTACGGTACGTCTTCCAAATGGGAACGTTATATATGTTACCAAAATCGGTACCGTACATCTTGGTCGCAACTTTGTCTTTAAAAATGTCATATACATTCCAGATTTTGAGTTTAATCTTCTTTTAGTCTCAAAAGTATGTATGGACAATTCTTGTAAAGCCATATTCAATTCCAAAAATTGTGTCTTTTAGGACCTTTCGACTGGCAGAGTGATGGGCTCGGGTAATGAGGCACAAGGACTTTATTTTTGGGTCGATTCTCTAGGAGATTTAGAGTTATTGGATAAAAGCATTTATTGTAATGCAATCAGTTATAATAAAAATCTCCTTTTGCATCAACGATTGGGTCATAGTGTTAAATTTCCTCATCCAAAATGCTCCATATGTCCTTTAGCTAAACAAACTCGAGCATCATATCCAGTTAGTACATCTCGAACTTAAAATCCTTTTTCACTGCTTCACATGGACATCTGAGGTCCCTATCACACTTCTCATCATGATGGATCTTGCTACTTTTTTACAATAGTTGATGACTATAGTTGTGCCACCTGGCTATATCTTATGCCGTCTAAGAGTGAAACATTCACTCACTTATCAAATTTCCTTTCCTTAATTAGGAATCAATTTGATAAATCTATACAACGAATTCGCATAGATAATGGGCAAGAATTTTTTACTTCTAATTGCATAACATTACTGTCTACTCATGGAATACTTCGTGAAAGTTCCTGTACTTACACTCCACAACAAAATGGAGTTGTTAAAAGGAAACATAGATATCTCCTAGAAGTAGCCTGTGCACTTAAATATCAAGCCTCAATCCCTGAAGAATTTTAGGGAGACTGTATGGTCACAACTGCTTATCTGATTAATCGCATGCCTAGTCGAATCCTTTATGGTAAAACTCTATATGAGATGCTCTACAACAAACAGCTAGATAATGATCACCTTAGAGTGTTTGGTTGTTTATGTTATGTGACAAGTGTGGGTCCTCGGGATAAAATGAGTCCTTGTGCAACGCGATGTATTTTTATGGGGTACCCTCCTCTTCAAAAGGGATATCGTGTGATGGAGTTTTCTATAGGACATTTCTTCACCAGTAGAGATGTTATTTTTCATGAAGACACATTTCCTTTCAAAGAGATGTTCCATCCATCACAAGACACTTCACCAGAAAACAATCAGTTTCTTATGTTTAATGAAGATTTATCATTTGCACCTGATTTTCTTATGGCACCTCAATCATTCGTCACACTAGCACCAGTGGAATTCCTAAATCAAGAGACTGAATTGCCTATCTCACCTGAAGAAGTTCCATTGTCCTCTTCAACAGTGGAAGCAATAGAGATGGTTGCTGAATCATCTGAGGCTTCTGAACAAATGGATGAGCTACCTTGTCATTTTGGAAGACAAACACATCCACCTAAGTGGACTAAAGATTATATATGTTCAGCTGCTAACTCTTCAAGTACACAATATCCCATTTCATCCTATATTTCCTTAAATCGATTATCGGTAGAACATATGTATTGTATCCGTAGAATTTTAGAAGAATGTGAGCCATTCTCTTTTGCTGAGGCGGCACAAGATCCCAAATGGTGGCATGCAATGGAATCCAAACTTGCCGCACTCATGGAGAATAATACTTGGGATGTTGTTCTCTTACCACCGCATCGAAAGCCGATCGGATGTAAATAGGTTTACAAGATAAAGTTCAAATTGGATGGTTCCATAGAATGCTACAAAGCTAGGTTGGTAGCCAAAGGCTTTACCCATATAGAAGGTTTTGATTACCATGAGACATTCTCCCTAGTCGCGAAGAAAGTTACTATACGGTCCTTTTTATTTGTTGCAGCAATACGAAATTGGTCCTTACACCAGATGGACGTCCACAACGCCTTTCTTCATGGAGACTTAGATGAAGAAATCTACATGGATCTTCCTTAAGGATTACGTAGATAGGGGGAGTATTGGGTATGTCGTCTTCACAAATCCTTGTATGGTTTAAGATAGGCATCTAGACAATGGTATGCCAAGTTTACTGCTGCATTAACCAATGCTGGTTTTCAACATTCCAAGCATGATTACGCTTTATTTACACGAAATGTGGGAAGATCGTCAATTTATTTGTTGATATATGTTGATGACATATTGATTATGGGAAATAATGATTCCCATGTTGCAAGATTCAAGGAATATTTGCACTCTACTTTCCACATCAAGGATTTGAGACCTCCCAAATACTTTCTTGGCATTGAAATTGCAAGGTCTGAAAAAGGAATTTCCCTTATTTAGAGAAAATTTATCTTGCAAATCATTTTTGAAGCCGGGTTATTAGGTTGCAAGCTAGCAGTAATTCCCATTAAATAGAATGTCAAGTTGACAACACATGAGCATGATCTCAATTCCCCTTCATCAAACAGGGATCCGTTACTTAAGGATCCATCAGGGTATCAACAGCTTGTTGGAAAATTGATATATCTTACCAAGACAAGACCTGATATATGTTATGTAGTTCAAATACTCAGCCAATTTGTGCATATGCTAAAAGAGTCACATATGAATGCAGCCTTGAAGGTTGTAAGATATTTGAAGGGGTGTCCAGGGCTCGGTATATTTCTATCATGTGAATGCAATATGGGGATGACAAGATTTTGTGATACTGATTACGCTACTTGTACAATGATGAGGAGATCCATCATCGGTTTTTGTATTAAACTAGGAAAGATGTTGATTTCCTAGAAGACAAGCAATCTACCGTGTCATTATCGTCAGCCAAATCAGAATATCGAGCCATGGCAAAAAACTACCTGCAAAATAGTCTGGATACAAGGACTTCTTTTTGATTTGGGAATACAAGTCAATGGACCAAGTGAATTGTTATGTGATAATGATGCTGCACTTAAGTTAGCAGTAAACCCAGCTTTTCATGAAAGAACAAAACACATAGAAGTTGATTGTCACTTCACTCATGCCAAGATCAAAGAGGGAGTTCTCATAACAAAAGGCATTGGAACAGTGGATCAACTAGCAGATATTTTCACTAAGTCGCTCTGCCAAAGATAGCACAAGTTTTTATTAAGCAAGCTAGGTGTCCTTGACATATAGGTCATCAGCTTGAGGGGGAGTGTTGGAAGATCTTACAATCGATTCTGTATATAATGGATTCTAGTAAATATTAGTAAATAAGAAACTCCGATTCATGTATATTACTTTTCCTATTTTACATTTTCCTTCTTACGCTATTTATGCACAATGTAATAGCATAATTGAATACAAGTCAGACAATACATTTTCCCCAAAGTTCTTGTTACCTTTTTGTCACTTCAAAAATGGTTCATGCAGACTTTCATAAGCAAAACTAACGATCTATTTTTAGATGGATCAAACGGAATTGAGCAAAGTATTTGCAAGTTATCCCAAGAAGGCTTTCCAAAATTAAAGCATTTGCACATCGAGAATAGTCCCTCCATCCATTATGTCCTCCAATCGCTGTCCCATACAACTTTTAAGACATTGAAGTTGTTACTTCTCAAAAATCTCATCAACTTAGAGAAGATATGCAACTACTCTATTTCTTCCAAAAGTTGTGACGGGATGGAAATTTTGTTTCCTCTTTCAATATTGAGAGAACTTCCACAGCTTGAAGAGATTCTAGCTATCAAGTGCCACTTAGTGTGAGAGATTGTGGAAGTTGATGATTGTGACAAAGTTGAGTTGCTTAATTTTAATGCATTGGAATTGTGTGACTTGCCAAATACCAATAAATTTTCCACCACTAGGACATCTCCTTCAAGTAGTACATCAAACGACCAAGTTGGCACTCAAGTTGCATTCTTCAACGGGCAACAGGTAACTTTCTATCAAAGGAATATACTATTTATTAATCTTTTGCTCATTTGCTACTTAGATGTAACTATATTTTAATCCTTATTCTTATTTTTTTAAATTTTCAGTTCATTTTCTTCCTAATTAACTTATCCAATCATGCCTTCTCTGCAATTAGATAAAGCAATCTTTTGTTTCTCTTCATTGTGTAGAAGTCCAACTAATAGAATGAAATCCATTTAAATTTAGTTTGTAATAGGATCTGAGTAATTTTAGGAAAAACAACATGAAATCCCTATGAAGATTTAAAGTGGTACACATTCACTTCCAAAAAAAAAAATTAGCCTTTTCCATGATTGTTTTATATTCTTGGGATATATTTGAAAGCCCACTAGAGGTTTGTAATTTATGTCTTAATCTCCATTAAGATCATCGCATCTTTTTCCTCATTTTTCTTTATTTATTTTGAAAATTTTCAACTCGTTTTAGTGCACTCAAAGGCCAATGGATGATTTAAGAAAGATACACAAGAATTGCAACTTTATCTTAAAAATTCACATGTAACAAGCAATTGAGTTTTAAATATAGGAGTCTTAACTTTTTAGTCACGAGTCAATTGAGCCCTAAATATATTATTTGAAATAGTCCTCACATTTTGAAAACTAATGAAAATCAAGTTCCAATGTTAGTGTTGTTGACAAATTTCATTAACAGAAATGATAGTCAATTAAGTATGATTTTGAAGTAAATCAAGCGAATGTACATAGGTTTGGTCCATAATGAAGTGGAACCTTGATTATTATTTACCGAAAAATAACTCACAAATTCTATGTGAAGCCGTGAAAAGTCATCGTCATTTTTCCCGATTTGTTTAATTAAAATTTGGGCTTAAAATTATTAATGAATTCACGTAATTGAATAGTAGACCATGACATTCACAAGAAAAATAATTATGTGAATTCATTATGTAATTGAGAATTTATGAATATGAAGTTGATAATTTAAATCATCACAACAATAACTAATGAAATTTAATTGAAATTGAGGCCGTTTATGTATAGTTGATTAAATTGGTTATTGTTAGTAAGAGAAGTAAGTAAAGTAATGACAAGCAGTGGTACAATTAAGAAAAACGCATGGCTGTTTTGTACAACAAAAATTGCTTAGAGCATTTTAGTTGATTAGACATGATTGCCCTATTATAATTACGTAATAAAGATTCCTGCAAATTTAAGTTGCCTTATTACGAAGTATAAAAGAAAGTGTGAGTATGGATGTTCGTGGCCGACTACGCACCCATTGTATATGACGAGCGGGGTTGGTCGACACGTGTCATCTTACTTTTCTTTATTTTTGGGCTCTCTCTCTCTCTCTCTCTCTCTCTCTCTCTCTCTCTCTCTCTCCCCACAAAAATTCTGCATCGCAAGAGCGTCTGAATCTTCTCTCACTCCTTCTCACCACGTGTTGAAGGGTTGAGAGCCAAATCTGCTTGCCCCCACCGTCACCACGCTCACCCGCCACCTCCATGACCAGCCACAACTCACCTCTGTCAATGTTGCCACCGGCAGCTCACGGATTCTACTTGTAATATTAAGCTTGTGGGCCCCAAAAGAAGAAAAAGAAAAAGAAGTTGAAACGTCAATAAAGCAAAAAGGAGAGGGGAGAGGGCTCGGCTAAATAGAAGCTGAGAGGTCCCTTGACCAGAAAGGAAAGAAAGAAAACAAGAAGAAGAAGAAGAAGAAGAAGAAGAAGAAGAAGAAGAAGAAGAAAGGGGAAGAAAGAAAAGGGGTTTTGGCATGTGCACGCCATAGATGCCTCGCCAAGCCGACTCACATCCATAACGCAGCACACGGTAAGTGATTAGGCCCCTTGTTCGTCCAATTGAAGTAATTTATGGGTTTAGGGCTCAAATTCAGAATTTTTGGAAAATCTAGCGGCGAAGTCCGATTCTAGAGTCGTTGAGCTGCGTATTTTTATAGGAATGATAATTTAGGGTCTTGTGGAGCTGTGAGATCTTATGGATCGTGATTTGAACTTGTGGTTTGTCCGAAACAAAATTTCAAAGTTTCCCGTGTGCAGTGAATAATACACGTCCAGTAGCTTTGGGCCTGTATTTTGTCACCTTTCAGTTTGATTTTGGGACGGTGAAGTTGGGATTCTCGTAATATGTGTCAAGGGTTCTCTATTGACTATAAATACGTTTGGATTGGGGTTCGGAGGAGAAAGTTAAGGCGTGATCAAGTTTTGTGCTTAAACTCCGTGTTGCGAATAGCTCGATCAATCGCTTTGGTTAGGCGATTTGTTAGTGTAGAAGTCCTTTTGTTATTATAAAGGTGTAATTTAGTCGTTTTGTAGTTGAGATAGAGTTTTATTAGATTTTAACGTTATTCCTCGGTTATTTGATAGGACCATGAGTTCGACGATACGGGTATCGTTCGTCTTATGGTTGTAGACAATGAGGTGAGTGGTACTATATCTTCTTTGGTTTTATAAAATCATATCTTGAAATATATATGTATATATATTAAATCGAGAAGAGCATTTTTATTGCATAAAAGTCAGATCAATCATTTACTACCATTTGGTTGATTATGAGTGTTTGAAAAGCGTATTATACAAAGTTTGTGGAGAAATATATATGAAATTGCTTTATGACCAATTAATGGAAAAAGTTTATGATGAGTTGAGAAATAGATATGAAATGGATGACGAGCTTTGCTGCAAATGTTATTTGTTTGATTTAAGATATTGATTTTTGGATTGAATTTCTGGTATTGGAGAATGGTTATTTATGCTCAATATGACTGTAAACACAATGAGGGCTTTTTGGGGTATGCATACCAGGTTTAGGATATCCTTTTGGGCTCGGCCATCGGCTTTGTAGGTGGAGATCTTGCCAAGGGGAGAATCTTGGTCGCCTTGTCACAAGGCGTTGTGTCGTGACCATGGTTAGTTATTGAGCAATAGATTAGTCAATGGATGGACCATTAATATGTGATATTTGATGGAGATTATTCAATGGACTTGATCATTGATACTTGACTCTTGATGGTGATTTAAATGAGTTTTTCATATTAGTATAAAGCTTTGATGATAAGAAATAACTCTTATATGATTTGATATGTATTTTATATTTTGAGTTGGCGTTATGAAGTTTGATATTGCTTTGTATACATGCATAGTGATTGTTTGATCTGCTTAGAAGATATGTACTACTCACTGAGCTGTTGTTGCTCATTCCACTCCTCCTTTAATCTTTTCAAGTTCCTCGATTAGCGGCGAATAGAGTGAGTGCACTGTCGGTGGGAAACTTTTGGGGAGTTCTATTTTTGGGTATGGCCAAAGGAAGTGGTACACATTCCTTGCTAGTGGTTGGATTGTCTGAGTTCTAATTGTATATTTCTTTTTGGTGAATTATAGAAACTTTGATGTTGCAACCAATTTGTTGGTTTATTTGATATGTATATATGGTTCGGGATATAAATATATGTTAATATTAGGTTGTTGGTTGGGTTTGGGGCTACGTCCTTTGTGTGGAAGGACGGCTGTGTCATCCTCATTCTTTGTAGTTTTGGGGTGTGACATCTTTTGGTATCAGAGTCTAAGTTTTGATCTTTTTGGATGTTGTTATGGGACGTTGTGAGGTTGTATAAGAGATTTTATTTTTGCGTTAGTCTTTTAGATTCTAAGATGTAGTCTCATTCTTGGATTCAAGTGATCATGTGTACCGACTCCGAGACTTTTGCCTCGAGTCATAGAAGTAGCAAAGGCAAACGAGTTGCTACCCTTGATGCTAGAGACATGCCTCAAGCTTCTCGAGGTGTGTTGTTGAGAAGGAGAATTGAGGACTGCTTTGATAGGAGTCCTGACTTGTGCGAAGTTAGAGAAGATAATCAAGAGCCAACTCGTTCAACCGAATTTGAACAAGCAATGATCCATTGGTATCTCCAAGAAAAATAATTGATTGGAGATGGAGCGACTGGCTCAGGCACTTTTGCCCAATTTAGAAAGGCAAAACCACAAACTTTTGATGGGAAAGCTGATCCTCTCGTGGCTGAGCATTGGATTAAAAAGATTGATGGGATCTTTGAACCTGAAGAGGTTCCCGAGGATTGGAAGGTTAAATTTGCCACCCAATACCTAGAAGGTGAAGCAGAGGTTTGGTGGGATGGAATGAAGCCAAGTCTTGGAGGTAGGGATGTTATTATATCCTGGGAGGACTTTAAAAAGGCATTCAATGCTCAATTCTTCCCAAAGTCATTCCAGGCAAAGATGAAGGGTGACTTTGTACATATATCTCAGGGTGACTCCACAGTTTTTGAGTATTCGGTCCGCTTTAATCAGTTGAGTAGATTTGTGGAGCACTTGGTAGCAAATGAGGAAGATAAGACTGACCATTTTCTAGGAGGGCTCCAACTTGAAATTAATTCTGCACTTGCACCTTTCATGTTAACAACCTATAAGGATGTGCTAGAGTGAGCAATCAAGGTGGAACAAAGTATTTTGAAGCACGGCACACAAAGAGCGCCTCAGCCCAAAAGGATTAAGCCCACAAATGTACAAGGTAGCCATACTAATGGTAGTGGAAGGCGAAGAGGTTTCAGTCGGCCAAGAAAATTCAGAAATCTAAGTAACCAGGGCCCTTAAATACATGTGGAAGTTATCATTGCGGTGAGTGTCATCAGAAAACTGGAGTATGCTTCTTATGTGGGAAAGTGGGACACATGTGGCAAGATTGTCCTACACAAGGGAATCCTCCTATTGACAATAGATCGTGTTATCTATGTGGATGACACGGACACCTATCACACCATTGTTCCATGCGGAGGAATACCCCTTTGGTTGGTAGGCCCCAAGAGAACCAACAAAGACAAAGTACAAGTGGGAAAGTTTTTGCGATAACGAAGGAGGATGTGGCAGCATCTAACGTAATTGTTGTTGGTAATATTTCTATTGCCTTGCAATGTGCTTATGCATTATTTGATTCTGGTGCTATGCACTCCTTCATCTCAACTTAATTTGCAAAGAAGCTTGATGTGTTACCTGACCCTCTTGAATGTGAATTGCGTGTTGATACTCCTACTGGCGATTTCTTAGTTGCTCATCATGTGTTTAAGAGATGTTTGATTCAAATTAATAATGTTGAAATGCCTGTGGATCTAGTGGAGATAAATATTGATATTTCGATGTTATTATAGGGATGGATTGGTTATCTACCTATCGTGCTATTGTTGATTTTTTTTCAAAGAAAGTGATATTTAGCCTTCCGAATCAACCCGAATTCTCTTTTTTTGGGAAGTTGTCAAAACATTTTTCCCATGTTGATCTTAGCCTTGCAAGCGAGGAAACTTTTGAGAAAGGGTTGTTGTGGTTATTTAGCTTGTGTAAAAGACATAAGTAAGGCTATAGTGAAGTTGGAAGATGTTCCCGTTGTTAGAGAGTTTCCAAGTGTGTTTCTTGAGGATCTACCGAGCTTGCCTCTTGATAGAGAAATCGAGTTTTGTCTTGAATTGATGCCTAGTACAGTACCAATCTCTAAGGCACCATATTGGATGGTACCCACCGAATTGGAAGAATTGAAAACGCAATTGAAAGAGCTTTTTGATAAGGGTTTCATTAGACCCAGTGTTTCCCCTTGGGGAGCTCCTGTTCTATTTGTGAAAAAGAAGGATGGTAGTATGCGGCTTTGCATAGATTACCAAGAGCTTAACAAGGTAACAGTAAAAAACAAATATCCTTTACCCTAGATTAATGATTTATTTGATCAACTTCAGGGAGCTCAGGTATTTTTCAAGATTGAACTTCGTTCTAGGTATCATCAGGTGAAGATAAAGATAGATGATGTGCCTAAAACCGCTTTAAGAACAAGGTATGGCCATTATGAATTTCTCGTCATGCCTTTTGGATTAACAAATGCCCCTGCGGCCTTTATGGACTTGATGAACAGGGTGTTCAAGGAATATCTAGACAAATTTATTGTGGCATTCATTGATGACATCCTAGTGTATTCGAAGAGTTTAGAGGAACATAAACAACACTTGAGGTTTGTCTTGCAGACTTTGCATGAAAAGAAGTTGTATGGCAAATTTAGTAAGTGTGATTTCTGGCTTGATCATATAGAATTCTTGGGTCATGTGATCTTGAAAGATGGCATATTAGTGGCTCCAAAAAAGGTTGAAGCAATTGTTAAGTGGAACCGTCCAACTAATGTTACAAAAGTGAGAAGTTTTCTTGGGCTAACCGGCTACTATAGGCGATTTGTAGAGGGATTGTCAAAGATTGCTGGTCCACTTATTCGTCTAACTTAGAAGAAAGTTAAATTTGAATGGTCGAGACTAATGTGAATGCAATTTTCAGGAATTGAAGAGACAGCTGGTTTCGGCTCCTATTCTAACTCTACCTTCTCAAAGTGGCGGCTTTGTAATCTACTGTGATGCATCCAAAGAAGGTTTGGGTTGTGCTCTTATGCAAAATAGCAAAGTTATTGCCTACACTTCTAGACAATTGAAATTACATGAGAAGAACTACCCCACTCATGATTTGGAGTTAGCAACGGTTGTGTTTGCCTTGAAGATATGGCGGCACTATTTGTATGGTGAAAAATGTGAAGTTTTTACCAATCACAAGAGTCTAAAGTATATCTTTACTTAAAAAGATATGAACATGAGGTAAAGAAGATGGCTAAAACTTCTAAAGGATTATGACTTATCTATCAAATACCATCAAGGTGAGGCTAATGTGGTAAATGATGCCTTGAGTTGTAAGTCTTTTGGAAATATAACAACTTTGCTCACTTTTTAAAAATCTACTCTTGAAGATATAAAGAAGTTGGACTTGGAAGTGTTGGTGCATCAACTTGGTGCTCAATCAGCTAACCTTCAAGTACAACCGATGTTGATTGATAGAATTAAGGTTAAACAGAATGAAGACCCACAATTACAAAAATTTAAAGAAGGTGTGGAAGATGGAAGACAAGTGGATTTTAGTTTACATGTAGATGGATCCTTGAGGTTTCGTGGTCGATTGTGTGTTCCTGAGGACTCAAAGATGAAAAAGGAGATCTTACAAGAAGCGCACGCACAACACTAGATTTTCAATTCATCTAGGAAGCACTAAAATGTATAGGGACTTGAGAGAAAACTTTTGGTGGATCAACATGAAAAAGGATATTACAAAATTTGTTGATCAATGTTTAGCCTCCCATCAAGTGAAAATTGAGCATAAAAAACTAGGTGGACAGTTGCAACCTTTAGAGTTACCTAAATGGAAGTGGGAGCATATTGCCATGGACTTTGTAGTTGGCCTACCGAGGACACCAAGTGGTAAGAATGCTATATGGGTGATTGTTGATAGATTAACTAAGTCCGCTCACCTTTTGTCATATCAATTTGGCATTTCAATGGAAGATATGGCAAAATGATATGTTAATGAGATAGTGAAGTTTCATGGAGTTCCAGTAAGTATTGTTTCCGATAGGGATCCTAGGTTCGTGTTTAACTTTTAGTAGAGTTTGCAAGGAACATTGAGCACTAAACTCAACTTGAGTACAGCTTTTCATCAACAAATAGATGGACAAATAGAGAGAACGATCCATACATTAGAGGATATGTTGAGATCATGCATCATTGACTTCGGCGGTTCTTAAGATGAACATCTACATTTGGCAGAATTTTCTTATAACAACAGTTTTCACTCCAGCCTTAAGATGGCACCCTTTGAAGCTTTATATAGCTGAAAATGCAGAAGTCCTATTTGTTGGGACGACGTTGGTGAGAAAAGACTAACTGGCCTCGAGTTCATTCAACAGTCAAAAGAGAAAGTTAGGTTGGTATGGGAACGTCTCGAGAATGGCTCAAAGTCGTCACAAAAGTTATGCGGATCTAAAAAGACGCAAGTTAAAATTTAATGGGGGGATTACATATTTTTAAAAGTTTCTCCTATGAAGGGTGTAAAGAGATTCGACACACGTGGGAAGTTAAGTCCAAGATACGTGGGACCATTCTTGATCTTAGAGAAAATTGGTGAAGTCGCTTATAAATTTGCTTTGCCACCAGCACTATCGGATGTCCATAATGTGTTCCATGTTTCTTTGTTGCGGAAATATGTGCCAAATCCTGAATATGTACTAGACTTTACTCCATTGAGATTACGGGAGAACTTGACATATGAAGAGTAGCCTATTCGCATTGTCAATAAGAATGATTAGGTGTTGTGGCGACGAATTATTTCTTATGTGAAAATACAATGGCAAAACCACACCAAAAGAGAGGCTACTTGGGAACTCGAGGATGGGGCAAGAAACAAATACCCTCACTTGTTTCATGATTGAAGTATATGTAAATTTTGAGGACGAATTTTTTTTTTAGGAGGGTAGAATGTAATATTAAGCTTGTGGGCCCCAAAAGAAGAAAAAGAAAAAGAAGTTGAAAAGTCAATAAAGCAAAAAGGAAATGGGAGAGGGCTCAACTAAATAGAAGCTAAGAGGTCCCTCAACTAGAAAGGAAAGAAAGAAAAGAAGAAGAAGAAGAAGAAGAAGAAGAAGGGGAAGAAAGGAAAGGGGTTTTGGCATGTGCACGCCACGGATGCCTCACCAAGCTGACTCGACTCCATAACGCAGCACCCGGTAAGAGATTAGGCCCCTCGTTCGTCCAATTGAAGTAATTTATGGGTTTATGGCACAAATTCAGAATTTTTGGAAAATCAAGCGGAGAAGTCCGATTCTATAGTCGTTGAGCTGCGTATTTTTAAGAAATGATAATTTTGGGTGTTGTGGAGCCGTAAGATTTTACGGATCATGATTTGAACTTGTGATTTTTCCGAAATAAAATTTCAAAGTTTCCCGCGCACAGTGAAAAGTACGCATATAGCAGCTTTGGGCCTGTATTTTGTCACCTTTCAGTTTGATTTTGGGACGGTGAAGTTGGGATTCTCGTAATATGTGTCAAGGGCTCTCTATTGACTATAAATACGTTTAGATCGAGGTTCAAAGGAGAAAGTTAAGGCACGATCAAGTTTTATGCTTAAACTCCGTGTTGCGAATAGCTCGATCAATCGCTTTGGTTAGGCGAATTGTTAGTGTAGAAGTCCTTTTGTTATTATAAAGGCGTAATTTAGTCGTTTTGTAGTTGAGATAGAGTTTTATTAGATTTTAACATTATTCCTCGGTTATTTGATAGGACTGTGAGTTCGACGATATGGGTGTCGTTCGCCGTTTGGTTGTAGACGACGAGGTGAGTGGTACTATATCTTCTTTGTTTTTATAAAATCATGTCTTCAAATATATATGTATATATATTGAATCGAGAAGAGCATTTTTATTGCATAAAATTCAAATTGAGCATTTACTACCCTTTGGTTGATTACGAGTGTTTGAAAAGCGTATTATACAAAGTTTGTGGATAAATATATATGAAATTGCTTTGCAACCGATTGATGGAAAAAGTTTATGATGAATTGAGAAATAGATATGAAATGGATGATGGGCTATGCTGCAAATGTTATTTGTTTGATGTAAGATATTAATTTTTAGATTGGATTTCTAGTATTGGAGAATGGTTATTCATGCTCAATATAACTATGAACACAATGAGGGGTTTTTGGGGTATGCATACTAGGTTTAGGATATCCTTTTGGGCTCAACCATCGGCTTTGTAGGTGGAGATCTTGCCAAGGGGAGAATCTTGGTTGCCTTGTCACAAGGCATTGTGTCATGACCACGGTTAGTTATTGAGCAAATAGATTAGTCAATGGATGGACCATTGATATGTGATATTTGATGGAGATTATTCAATGGACTTGATCATTGACACTTGACTTTTGATGGTGATTTAAATGAGTTTTCCATTTTAGTATAAAGCTTTGATGATAAGTAATAACTCTTATATGATTTGATATATATTTTATATTTTGAGTTGGTGTTATGAAGTTTGGTATTGCTTTGTATACATGCATAGTGGTTGTTTGATCTACTTAGAAGATATGTACTACTCACTAAACTAGTGTTGCTCATTCCACTCTTCCTTTAATCTTTTCAAGTTCCTCGATTAGCGGCGAATAGAAACTTTTGGGTAGTTCTATTTTTGGGTATGGTCAAAGGAAGTGATGCACATTCCTTGCTAGTGGTTGGATTGTCTGAGTTCTAATTGTATTTCTTTTTGGTGAATTATAGAAACTCTGATGTTGCAACCAATCTGTTGGTTTATTTGATATGTATATTTGGTTTGATATATATAAGTTGATATCGGTTTGTTAGTTGTGTTTGAGGCTGCGTCCTTCATGTGGAAGTCGACCGTGTCGTCTCCATTCTTTGTAGTTTTGGGGTGTGACACTACTAGCACTCGGTCATCTCCTTTGCGGATGAAGGCAAATTCTATCTCTATCTATATCTATTTCTTTCACGAACTCAGTGGGACCCATAAACTTGATGCTAGCACTAGCCTTGGTCGTGCTTTCCTGATGTTGATTCTTTGGTGATGTAAAGAGAGTGAACAAGTATTTGGTAAAATGACAAAAAAGAAAAACCGAAGAGAAAATAATGCGTCGTGTGTTTAACTATTCGTGTTGCAGACAATAGGTGTGAGGATTACGGTAGACTATTTACGCCCAGTTAGTTAATATGAAGGATATAAGGTACTGCCTAAGAAGATATGGGACAACTATGAAAGACAAACTCATCATGTCATTAGATAAAAATACAATACTTTATTGAATCTTATTATATAAACTATAATACTTCATGCATTAATTGATTGGTTCTGAATAAGCCCAAGTGGGCTAAGCGCGTGGCGTTGATAGTAATCCTCCCTTTTGAAGTAGCAAATTACTTTTTGAAATTGCTGTGTTAATTTTTTTTTGCCGGAGCTAAGATTCCTTAGGTCGGTAGTAATTAAGGTCATACAACATAATATTTATTTCTCATGATTGCAATTTCGCCTTATTGATCAAGTATTGCAATGAAATATTTTCCTTTATAAGTAAATTGCCTTTTATATCTTTTGTAATCATGGTCATTATATAGTTTCATTATTCTTGTTTCATTATAGTAATCTTCGCTGTGAGATAGTACAATACTTTCTTGCAATCATCCGATAAAAATGAGTCATAAATTGTCACAATAGTAACATAACCTAAGAGGGAGTGGTTTATCTTATAGGAAGTAATTTACCTTGAATATACTTTCTTTTGCTATATGGATCCCGAATTTTCATAGTCATTAGCAAAATGAATGACTATAATTTCTCTTGTTATTAGTAAATTGCAAAGTGTCGACACCTAAATTTTGGCTACCCGTATAGTCATTTATCAAATTAAAAATTAGGGGTTAATTTAATTCCTGAAAAAATATTAATTGCATAGCATATAGATTTAAGTTGCATTTATTTTGTTATTTGCATTTTTTGCATTTTATTGGACCGGTGGCGGATGAGTTCGAATTAGATGGATCAGGCCCACGAAGCGAGCAGGCTGGCCCAAGCCCGTGTTTGTTTAATAATTAAAAATTATCTTGTGGGAATATAATATTTTAATTTTTTTTCCGAGATATGAATCTTTTTTGGATAGGGTAGATGGGCAAAAAAAATATTACGATTTGTCTTTAAAAGATTTGGATTTAGAAAAATTTCATATTGATCTCGAATCCTTATCAATATGAGATGAATTTTGTTAAAAAGATTTGCGAAGGTTGATTCAAGGAAGAATTTGAAAATCCAATTCCCTTCTCTATAAAAGGCCGTGCGTGCGAGGGGTTTTAGGGGCTCTTTCCTTTGGTGAAAAAAAGAAGTCAAAATCCACATAAGGGGAAAAGAGTGTTCGTGCTTTAGGGGGCTTCTTTTCGATAAAAAAGAGAGCAAAAAGCAGAAGCAAAGAGTACAAGTCTGAGAGGAGAGGAGAGAGAAGACAAAAAGCAAATTTACTGTGCTTCTTCTTCGTGGAATTGTCCTCACCGGGGCACCACTGTGCCCGCAGCTTCGCCATCAAGTTCACCCAGTCGTGCTATTGCACCCCTGTGCCGATGCCTCCGCCTGCCGCCTCCGACGATTGTGCCCACGTAGCCCTGCTTGCATTGATGCGCCTCCCTCTCGCCGCGTCTGCACCACTGCTTGTCCCCGAAGCCCTGCATGAACAATTACAGCAGACTACCTCCTCGCCGGACACCACGCCGTGCCATCATCTCCCTTCGACAGCCCGCACCAGCTCTCCACCGAGCCAATATGCCCTTTGCTACAGCCCACTGCACCCGACGACCACTCCAACTCTCCCCCGACACCGAGCCCCGCCTTGCGTCGCTTGTCCCCGATCCGCCTGCGAAGCCGCTTCGCCTGCAGATCTGTGACCCAGACGCTCGTGAAGCCTCTCCGCCTGCAGATCCGAGCCCATCGCAACACCATGAACAGATTCCCTGATTTGCAGTCCCATTCGCCGCCCTGCCGTCGAAGCCGAGCACTGCGCCCGCGATGTTGGCCGAGATCTCGCTTGCCGCTGCTCCTCGGGATGCCACCGCTCGCCGCCGATCCGCTCGCTGCTGGTCCTCATCGCCGGAGCTCCGACGATTAACTCCCGGTGGACCTCCACGAAGCTGCCAAATCGTGGAAGGAAAGAAGAAAAAACAAAAAAAAAAAAAAGGAAAAGGGAAAAGGGGAAATTAGGTAGTTTTTATTTATTTATTTACTTATTGTTTTTTTTTCCTTTTTATTTTATTCTTTTAGTGAAATTGTTCCCTTTAAATGTTGATTGAGATTCCAACATAAAATAGTCCCTCAAGCTAGCGATTGACAGTCCGATTTTTGCGTCCGAAATCTGACTCGCAATCCCTTACAAAAATTGACAATCCAATCTCAAGCCCGAGATTCGATTCGCAATTTAATTTAAAATTGGCTGACCCGATCTCATGCGTGAGATATGGTTCATCAATTTTTTTGGATATCAATCTTATCTTTTGTTTGATTTTCTATCGTCAAGTTGGTTGAGTCAAATCTTATTTTCATAAAATAAAAAATTAAAAAATCTCAATTAGGATTAGGTTTGTTGTCATCTTGCATATTTAGGATTGCAATCTTATTATGAATTTTTAAATAAAAGATCCAAAAAAGAAAGCGCAATCATTTAGGTTAGTTTGTTTATTTGAATTGCATGTTTAATTATGTGTTAGTTTTAATTTCGAATTTCTTAAAGAAAAACACAAAAAAATCATTGTGCATATTAGATTAGAATTGCATGTTTCATTTTAAATTTAGATAATCTTTTTTAGATAAATTACATTTTAGATTTAGATAATGTCTTAGTTTAAATTAGGATTTAATATGACTTAATCCCTAGTTTAAATTAGATAGAATCATAATCTAGCTAGATCATTTCAAATTTCATAAAATTTGTCTTAGGATAAAATTTTTATTCATATGTTTAGGACATGTTGCCATGCCATATCATTTCATATTAGATTAAAAGCATTGCATTGCATATGGATTATAGTCTCGTTTAATAAGTGAAAACAAAAAGAAAAGAAATTGCGTGTTAATTAGAAACCATATCTAGGATTATTGATGTGGATTTTAATGTAACACTGCAGATGCCTTCGTTGCTTTGAGGTAAGTTCTACATCATTTAATTGCTTTCTTGAGTGTTAAATTGGTGGTTTGTGCACCTGCATGAACACCTCACATGTTAGAGAAATAGATTTAAAATTAATCCAAATTGCTTGCCAAACATTTTTCAAAATAAAAAGAAAGGTAGCGAAAGGGCGTTAGAGAAATCTAACGTAACCAAGTCCCCGTACCCCTAGTCTCTGGTTCGTAGGAGTAAAGTGAATCTCCCATTACTTTACTTGGGTTTCTAATCGACCCACTAAAAATAGAATAGTGGCGACTCCTAATTAAAAAATTTGCATGTTAACAATTCGAACCTAAGTCGCGAATTGGTATGGGCTTGGGAGAGCCCGAGTTAAGTCTAGGCTTAACAATCCATTAGCCAAACCCTAGGTGGTTCACACCCGAAAAATTTGGTCACGACAGCTTGGCGACTCCGGGGGGAAGAAGAACTGAAATTTTTAGTGGACTTAGGCCAATTTTCTTTTTTGAAAAAAATGCTTTTGTTTGGCAGCGAGGATTCCAGGTACGTCCCTAACATTTAGGTGTTAAATGTTCTTGCAGATTGGGAGGTATAAGGGGAAGTGTTTGCTAACCTTTGTTATGCAGGGAGGTGTAGGAATGTATGGTTTACTTTCATATATGAAGTGCTGCTTAATATAAATTGTCATGCATGCCTTGCATATATCACTACACTTTGCACACACAACCTGCCACCGGACCTGGGCTGCATAGGATCATCTAGGATGGTATTGAGATGGATACCACTTCGACCGCATGCTCGCGGTACGAGTCGCCCATCTCAGTCCCGAAATTTCTTTCATGGTGTCAAGAGTACCCACCTCGGTCCACATGCTCGCGACCTGGGTCGGCTCTTTGACCAAGCCGGAGTCATGAGGACCCGACATAGTCCACATGCCCGTGGCTAGTTTGATCATCCTTGTGGCTTCACTTTGCTAAGCCTGTCTAGAGTAGAAATCAAGCCTCACATCTCATGTGCATGTCTGTGGGGTTGCCATTTATTTGGTTAAGTAAGTCTTCTATCCCTATACTATGCAATTTACTTAGTTTGTCATACTTTTGGTCGGTCCATGACAATTTAGGTCAATCATTGATTTAATTCATTTGTCAATTATGAATGAAATGAGGAAATTGCCATGCAATGAATCATTTGAAAAATTGGAAATTTGTTTTCAATTTGTGTCTTGGCTCTTCCTAGTTCATGTTTAGGAAATTTCGTCCTTACTAGGGCATCCCATGTCTTTGTTTTCTTAATCCATTTTTAGGAAATCCTTTTCATGTGTGAACTTTTCTTAACTAAAAATAGATTGTTGTCATGGATTGGCTCTATATTTACACCTCGTGTTTACATATTTTCATTCATTTGGATTAGGTGATAACGGATCCTTCACGCTCTCCCATCAACACTCGATTAAGAGCTAGAATGGCCGATCAAGCTGAAATGCGTGATCGTATGTCCGCTGTGGAGACTCAACTCCAACAAGTGCTCGCCTTTATACAGCTTGTGACGGATCAACTCCAATTCCTCCAAGCAAATCCAATAGCTGCACCCGCTCTTCCTGAAGTAGTTATCCCGAAGCAAGCAAACAAGGTTCAAACGATTGACGACGACATGCCAGGGCTAGAAGATGACTCGGTCCTTGTTGGAAAGCCCAAGCTTGATAGCGTTCCTAAGTCAAATCAAGATGAGCACGTTGCAAAGTTAGAGGAGAAAGTGAAGCAATTGCAAGGATCACAAAACTCACTCCGTTCGACTTGTCTATGTATGAGAAGGTCAAGGTGCCAAAGAAGTTCAAAATGCCGGAGTTCGAGAAATACGATGGTACTTCCTGCCCAAAAGCTCATTTGCAGATGTACCATGTACGCATGGCCCAATATGTCAAGAATGAGCCCCTCATGATTCAATCATTTCATGCGAGTTTGACTGGGCCTGCACTGAACTGGTATATAATGAAGAATGTAAACCTCATTGACACCTGGAATGAAGTGACTGATGCGTTCCTCAATCAATATAAGTTCAACATGGACATTGCACCTTCCCGAGAGGATCTTGAGTGGATGGAGAAGAAGAAGAGTGAGTCATTCAAGGAGTATGCTGTGAGGTGGAGAAATCTGGCCGCTCAAGTCACTCCGGAGCCTGCTAACAAGGAGCTGATGAAGTTGTTCATCAAGACTCTCCCGTTTGAGTTTCGTAACCGAATGGCTAGCATGTACGTTGAGAACTTCAACCAACTTATCCCGGTGGGTGAACAGTTGAAGTTAGGCTAAGAGATGGATGGTTCAATGAACCAACCAATCAAGGCAAAAGGTTCACCATGAAGAAAGACAAAGAACCAAGCACGGAAGTCAATGTTACATATACACAATCTAGCAAGCCTCCAGTTGTTCATATCCCTAAAAATCAACAAGGAGAAGGCCGACCGTCCGCCCCCTGACAATTTGTTAAGAGGCAATTCACTCATCTTCCTGGTTCTCTATCCCAAGTCTTAAAGGTTCTTCAAAAGAAGGGGTTGCTGTCCTATGAGCCAAAGCGGCCCAATGCTGAAAAGTTTTCCAACTACGATCCCTCCAAGAAATGCGAGTATCATATGGGGGAAGTAGGACATTCGACTGATGAATGCTTGACTTTGAAACATAAGGTTCAAAACTTACTGGACACCAAGGCGTTTGCCTTCAGTACCGCTCAACCGAATGTCAAAGAGAATACTCTACCTGAGCATGAGGATAGGGTAAATGCCATTGATGAAGGACCTTGGAGGAAATGGGCCCTAGCTCGCAAGAGTAACTTATTACTTTTGCACATTCCCCTGCGTGGGAATTTTTATCGCTTTCTAAGAATTTTATCGCTTTTTAGGAGTTATTATTGCTATCTAGCGATTGTTTTCGATTTCTTCTTTTTCACTTTCTTTTTAGGACTTGAATACGCATTTTCCATTCAATAAATGTAATTGATTGATGAATATCAATGAAATTACAAGTTTTATTTTGAGGGCATGACGGGGTACTCCAAACCAGTCCAATGACAACATCCAACCATGAAAGAAACTATTATCCACAGAGAAATCCTGAGGGCTGGACTCTTTCATGCTTCTTCCCAAAAAAAATTTCAAAAACAAAAGCATTTCACTGCTAAAAAAAAAAATTTCCCAAAGCTTGTAGCAGATTAAACCTGTTTGTTTATCTAACTCATTTGCTTCTTGTCTCAGAGCATAATTCTATAACTTGTTATGACAAGGGACATCTGAGAATAGCATATCAAGTTTCAATGATTATAAACTTGACTTGTGATCAACAGGTTTAAAGTGCACTTGCAATGAAAAAAGATTTAGGGCAAGTAAAAGAGAACCATCACTCTCCGGTGGAAGATTTGGGGGCAAGTTTGCTCCAAATTATAGCCTATATGTGGTAAGGAAGGTACTTCCAAGAGGTGTCATCCTAGTAGAAATGGATGGTCGTGAGTTTTCAAACTCCAATAAATTCTAATGCTTTTAAGAAGTATTATCCATGATAGAATTTGTCATGTCATGTTTTGAGCTGCAAACATTTCTATGATGAGTAAATTGCCCCAGTGAATTGAATTGTTCAAATTTGTTGCAAATCTTGCATTTTTCTTCCTTGATGAATTGTGTGAGATGGATTGAATGTGTGAAATGGGATATTTTGGAATGATGAAAGGCAAACCCTATTCCATACACTGACCCCAGTGAGTTGTGTGGAAAAATTCCATGCCTACGAGAAAAAGGGTGATCTCGCAGAGTGTACGTCAACCGAGGTGATGAGAGGCGACTTCTTCTGCTACCTGAAACATTACAAATATATCCATTGTTCAGCCCTATGAGCCCACACACGTGAAGAGCCTTTAAAATTATCCCTGTCAAGAATTGTCCCATACTAGGACAAGATTTGAAATGAATCATAGGAATTTTCTTACTTACACTTGCATCAATCTTCGAGTATTGCTTTTACAGTGTGACTTGTACGATAATTTAAAGTGCCTTAGGACGACGAAGAACAGTTCTTTCTCTATCCTGTACACTTTATCCATTGCATAGCCCCTTTGAGCTTATGAATTCATTTCACATTAAACCCAGTTGGTGATCGTCCCCCACACTAGGGCAAGGAAAGAAAAATCAAACTACTCAAGTAGCATGATTTACAATGATGATAAAAATGGAGACTTTGTCAAATAAAAAAAAGCTGCAAAAAAAAAAATGGGGCATGAAAAAGCAGTGTGCCTAGTAAAAGCAAAGCCAATGCTCAAAGAAAAAATCAAACACTTGATGAAGTGAGTCGTATCCTCAACAAGATGGTACCCAAAAAAACTCAAATGTTGAGATGTTGCAATCGGTGGAGTTGTGATGTGAAGAAAATCTTCGACGATGGGGTGAAATTTGTTGGAAATGTCAAGATGATCACCAACTTTGATCCCCTAAACACTTTTTGAGCCAAATGATCATTTCATTTCTCAACCTATGAACCTAACCTACTTTACGTCCCTTACAAAGTCTCTTCAGATTAGGGCACTTGAATTAACGTAAAAGTTCATATATTTGGAAGCATCGCTTGAAGAAGTGCGAGTAAGATAATTTCTGCTTCATTTATCATGTTTCTTGGCTTGTAAACCCCAAGATGATTGTAAAATATCATTCATTCATTTTTTAATAGCCTCGACTCAAAGAGTCTCCTTTGCTAAGCTGTTGACCAAGCCAGCATTGCAGTCCCTCTTAAAGACCTCTCAGATTGGTGAGATCGTACCACTTGCGAGATTACTCGAACCCTTGTTTGGCATGATGATGGAAAGATAGAGTGATTGTCAAAAATCTTGCATCAAAGGTCAGGATAAAACAACCTATTTTAATGAGGATGAGTGAAAAGTTCTTTCAGACCAAGAGGTCCCCCATTTGGCACATTCACAACACTCATGTGTTCAAACTGGAACATTTTTTGTGAAATCATTCCCAATGGAAATTAGGTGATGCAGGCTTGATATAAATCATAGTGCATGAACCTCCCTTAAATTAATGCATGTTTGTGATCACAAATGCATATTGCTTCTCCAATGATCATGTTTTACTGAAGACATTTCCCCCAGGAACAGAGATAATACCAGGTAAGTATATCTCTATCCATACCTTAAATACTTGTCATTGTGCAGGTATTCCCTTTTGAAAACATCGACACTTGATCGAGCTGTCTCCCAAGATTTTTCTCCAGATTTAGTCTGATTAAGGCGACCGAAGAAAGGTTTGGGTCCTGGTCAGATAATCTATGCTGTAACGTTAGGTGATCGAAGAAAGGTTCGGGTCCTAGTCAAGCAAAACCTCAGTTTAGGCGATCGTAGAAAGGTACGGGTCCTAGACAACCTTATTGCTCTAACAGGCGACCGTAGAAAGGTACGGGTCCTAGACAACCTTATTGCTCTAACAGGCGACCGTAGGAAGGTACGGGTCCTGGAAAAGCAATTACCTCAGTTCAGGCGACCGTAGAAAGGTACGAGTCTTGGAAAATGATTCCTCATTCAGGCGACCGTAGAAAGGTACGGGTCCTGGAAAGCAAATCCCCGTTTAGGCAACCGTAGAAAGGTACGGGTCTTAGACACAACCAAACACTGCTCTACTAGGCGATCGTAGAAAGGTACGGGTCCTAGGAAAGTAGTTTCCTTACAAAATCTTGCTATCCTACTAGGCGACCGTAGAAATGTATGGGTCCTAGGAAAGTAGTCTCTTCATTACTATTTTAGGCGACCGTAGAAAGGTACGGGTCCTGAACATATAACACCAACTATCTTGAATCACTCTACCCTCCTTGAAAGTAAGATATTCCAGGTAGGTTCCTTTACCATTTGCATACAAATTGCATTCCAAAATTTTGATATCTCAGTCTGGATCCGGATGTCTCAATTCTCTTTGTTGAACATTTCACTCTGGATGTGAATGTTCTTTGATCTTCCTCGTTATACCTTAGTTTAGATCTAGGTATTTCGAGTTCAGAATCTTGACATCTCTGTTTGGACCCGGATGTCATGATTATTTTCGTTAGAGCATTTCACTTTGGATGTGAATGTTCTTCGATCTTCCTCGTTATACCTTAGTCTGGATCTAGGTATTTCGAGTCTCAAACTCTTGACATCTTAGTCTGGGCTCGGATGTCTTGATTATTTTCATTCAATCATTTCACTCTAGATGTGAATGTTTTTCAATTATTCTCGTATACCTAGTCTGGATCTTGGCATTTCGATTTCCAAAATTTCGACATCTCAGTTTTGGATCTGGATGTCCTAATTATTTTTGTCTAAACATTTCACTTTAGATGTGAATGTTTTTTCAACATTTCTCGTTATACCTTAGTCTGGATCTAGGTATTTCGAATTCAGAACTCTTGACATCTCAGTCTGGATCTGGATGTCTCGATCTATTACCTGTTACGCTTTTCAAGGAACTTGAGTGAGAGTTGGATCATGCATTTGCATTAGCATTTACATGCATCATATGAGTTGCATTTTTTTTTTTAAAATGGGATTCATTTCCTGACAAAAAAAAAAGAAAATAAAAAAATCATCCAGTGCATGTGCATGTTCAAAATTTAAGTCCCAATTTGTCTTTGAAGGCAACCTTTACGAGCTCACCGTCAAAGAGGGGCAGCTATTGACACCAAAATTTTGGCTACCCGTATAGTCATTTATCAAATTAAAAATTAGGGGTTAATTTAATTCATGAAAAAATATTAATTGCATAGCATATAGATTTAAGTTGCATTTATTTTGTTATTTGCATTTTTTGCATTTTATTGGACCAGTGGCGGATGAGTTCGAATTAGATGGATCAGGCCCACGAAGCGAGCTGGCTGGCCCAAGCCCGTGTTTGTTTAATAATTAAAAATTATCTCGTGGGAATATAATATTTTAAATTTTTTTTCAAGATATGAATCTTTTTTGGATAGGGTAGATGGGTAAAAAAATATTGCGATTTGTCTTTAAAAGATTTGGATTTAGAAAAATTTCATCTTGATCTCGAATCCTTATCAATATGAGATGAATTTTGTTAAAAAGATTTGCGAAGGTTGATTCAAGGAAGAATTTGAAAATCCAATTCCCTTCTCTATAAAAGGCCGTGCGTGCGAGGGGTTTTAGGGGCTCTTTTCCTTGGTGAAAAAAAAAGAGAGTCAAAATCCACATAAGGGGAAAAGAGTGTTCATGCATTAGGGGGCTTCTTTTCGATAAAAAAGAGAGCAAAAAGCAGAAGCAAAGAGTACAAGTCTGAGAGGAGAGGAGAGAGAAGACACAGTAAAAAGCAAATTTACTGTGCTTCTTCTCTGTGGAATTGTCCTCACTGGCGCACCATTGTGCCCGCACCTTCGCCATGAAGTTCACCCAGCCGTGCCGATGCCTCCGCCCGCCGCCTCCCGACGATTGTGCCCGCGGAGCCGCACTCGCATTGATGCGCCTCCCTCTCGCCGCGTCTGCACCACCGCTTGTCCCCGAAGCCCTGCATTAACGATCACGCAGACTACCTCCTCGCTAGACACCATGCTATGCCATCATCGCCCTCCGGCAGCCCGCACCAGCTCTCCACCGAGCCGATCGCCCACCGCGCAGCCCACCGCACCCGATGACCACTCCGGCTCTCCCCCGACGCCGAGCCTCGCCTTGCGCCGTCTCGTCCCCGATCTGCCCACGAAGACGCTCCGCCTATAGATCTCGTGACTCATACGCCTGTGAAGCCTCTCTGCCTGCAGATTTGAGCCCACCGCAACATCGCGAACAGATTCCCCGATTTGCAGTCCCATTCACCGCCCGCCGTCGGAGCCGAGCACCTATGCCGCGACGCCGGCCGAGATCTCTCCCGCCGCTGCTCCTCGGGACGCCACAGCTTGCCGCCGATCCGCTTGCTACTGGTCCTCATCGCCGGAGTTCCGACGATCAACTCCCGGTGGACCTCCATGAAGTTGCCAAATCGTGGAAGGAAAGAAGAAAAAAAAAAAGGAAAAGGGAAAAGGGAAAATTAGGTAGTTTTTATTTATTTATTTATTTACTGTTTTTTTCTTTCCTTTTTATTTTATTCTTTTAGTGAAATTGTTCCTTTTAAATGTTGATTGAGATTCCAACATGAAATAGTCCCTCAAGCTAGGGATTGACAGATTCGATTTTCTTGTCCGAAATCCGACTCGCAATCCCTTACAAAAATCGACAATCCAATCTCAAGCCCAAGATTCGATTCGCGATTTAATTTAAAATTGGCTAACCCGATCTCATGCGCGAGATATGGTTCGTCAATTTTTGGATATCAATCTTATCTTTTGTTTGATTTGCTATCGTCAAGTTGGTTGAGTCAAATCTTATTTTCGTAAAATAAAAAATAAAAAAATCTCAATTAGGATTAGGTTTGTTGTCGTCTTGCATATTTAGGATTGCAATCTTATTATGAATTTTTAAATAAAAAATCCAAAAAAAGAAGGCGCAATCATTTAGGTTAGTTTTTTATTTGAATTGCATGTTTAATTATGTGTTAGTTTAAATTTCGAATTTCTTAAAGAAAAACAGAAAAAAATCATTGTGCATATTTGATTAGAATTGCATGTTTCATTTTAAATTTAGATCATCTTTTTTAGATAAATTACATTTTAGGATAGATTGCATTTTTAAAATAAAAAATGTCATTTGCATGTCATATGGAATTAGGTTCATGAAATGCATGTCATTTTAGTCATTATTGTTAGGTTCATTTCTAATTAGAAATTGTCCGTCATTAGATTAGGTCATTTAATAAATGTCGCGTGACATATAGCTCGCATATTAAATTGCAATGTTGCATGTCATTTTAGTTAAAATAATTTTGTACGTCATTGCATTGCATTACACGCCATTAGAATTAAGTCATTTTGGTTAATTTAAATTGCATATTTAACAATTGCATGTTCATTAAGAGATTATAAAATTTTTGTTCATATGTTTAGGACATGTTGCCATGCCATATCATTTCATATTAGATTAAAAGCATTGCATTGCATATGGATTATAGTCTCGTTTAATAAGTGAAAACAAAAAGAAAAGAAATTGCGTGTTAATTAGAAACCATATCTAGGATTATTGATGTGGATTTTAATTTAACATTGTAGATGCTTTCGTTGCTTTGAGGTAAGTTCTGCATCATTTAATTGCTTTCTTGGGTGTTAAATTGGTGGTTTACGCACCTGCATGAACACCTCACATGTTAGAGAAATAGATTTAAAATCAATCCAAATTGCTTGCCAAACATTTTTCAAAATAAAAAGAAGGGTACCGAAAGGAAGTTAGAGAAATCTAACGTAACCAAGTCCCCATACCCATAGTCTTCGGTTCGTAGGAGTAAAGTGAATCTCCCATTACTTTACTTGGGTTTCTAATCGACCCATCAAAAATAGATTAGTGGTGACTCCTAATTAAAAAAATTACATGTTAACAATTCAAACCTAAGTCGTGAATTGGTATGGGCTTGGGAGAGCCCGAGTTAAGTCTAGGCTTAACAATTCATTAGCCAAACCCTAGGTGGTTCACACCCGAAAAATTTTGTTGCGACGCATAGAAAATTAATTATGGTTACATGCATGAGTATATTGTAAATAAAAAATTAAGTTTATTAGTTGTCTTTTGATACCTTTCCGAATTACAAATCAGCTTCCTTATCATAGATATATGTAAATGCAAAAGTTATCTTAAGTTTCTAAATTTCCTTCCGCAAACATTTGTAGTACTTGCTATAGCGCGCAAGTTTCTTGGTTGCTCTTTGCTAATGGGTTTATTCGTTAGGTTTTAATCCCATCCTTGGAGTCCTTGATGTTGGAGAAAGCTTGTTTATTTGTTTTGAAGTTAACAAAATGTTTCCATCAGTCTAGTCTAAAGACTTGCAGACTCTATCGTCAAAGTCTGAAGACCTCTAGACTCAAGATTTAAAGTCCACCCTCACTGATAGCTTCTAGACCGATGAAGAAAAGATTTATTCGATGAAGAAGACTTATCCAGATGCGAGTATATCTTTAAGGATTTGGTTTGTACAGTTGAAGATGATCTTATGACTGGACATAGCATCTCGTGATCAATTATTCTTATTGAAATCAATTCGGATAATTAGATCTGTTGATTGACGAAGTATACTTGGAAGGTTCTACTTATGGAAACCTAGATCCTGATTGTATGGGCAATCAGGATTGGTGGGCTATCATCACATTCCTTAAATAACTCGATATCTCTTTAATCAATTCTGTCTAATGGGTAGATTAGAAGAACTCCTTTAGAAGGTGCCAACGGTTATAATGGCATGGAGGAGTATACAAGGAAGACGCTTAAGTTATTCGAGTGTGGGCGTGAAAGAAAAACTCCAAAGTCCGAAGCTCCTAGTTCTTTGCCGATTCAATCGTTGAGCTTAAGTTGTACTCAAAAGAGAGATTAAATACTTGTAAGACCTTGAGGAAGTGTGATAGAGTTTCTACACCGTAGAATCAAAGACGTGAGACTCGTAAAATCTCTTTTGATTTTTAGTGGAATCCAGCCAGTGGGTTGTTAGTGCGGGAGAATGGACGTAGGCTTGGTCTAAGCCGAACCACTATAAACTTTATGTTTCAATTCTCTTTCTCTAAAATCTTTACTTTAATTGTAGTCTTATATAACTGTTTACAGTCTTTTACATATTCAATCTATTATTCTCAAAAGACAAATTAAGTTGTTAAGTCTTGCAAAAACTTCTTTAACACCTATTCCCCCTCTAGGTGGTCTTACTAGCCCTATCAATTGGTATCAAAGCTTGTGTACTCATTTAATTGAAGTGTTTTTACATCTGAGTTAAAGATCTATGGCTAGTATGTTGGCCTCAGGTTTGGTTGAAGGCCAAAGCAACACCAGACCTCCTTGCTTTGATGGAAATGAATACAACATATGGAAAAACAAGATGAAAGCATTCCTAAGATCGAAGGATTCTCTTGAATAGGATGTGGTAGAAAAATGAATCATTCCCAAAGCTGCATCAGTTTTAGAAAGAGGAAAAGAAGTTGCAAATACTAGCGAGATGACTCAAGAAGAAATAACCAAGAGACAAGCTCTTGATGCTAAAGTAATTTACTATTTATATTATGCATTATCTCCTACCGAGTATAACAGAATATCTTTTTATGAAACAACCAAAGAAGTTTTGGATAGGCTACATATTACCTATGAAGGAACTGATCGCATGAAAGAAACAATGATTAATATTTTACTCAGGCAGTATGAAACCTTCAAAATGAAGCTAGGAGAATTTATCACTTGCTTTGAGATCTAACGATGATTCTGATGTTACAAATTCTAAAGATGATATGGACGATGGTGAATTAGCTCTTATGATAAAGAGGTTCAGGAAACTGAACAAAAATGGAAGAAGATTCAATTGGAAGAAACAAAGCACTCAAAAGTTTCAAAACAAATCAATTGAGGATGATGAAACCAATAAAGATGTGATCTATTTTGAATGCAACAAAAAGGGACACATAAGACCCAATTGTCCTATGTTGAAGAAGAAGAAAGGAAAAGCTGAGAAATATAGGAAGGCTCTCAAAATCGAGGTAAGCATTTAAAAAAATTCCTACTAGAGTCTCAAAATACATTGATGAGCTTTGTCTTAGTCTCAAAACCTCTTTTAAGAGGATTTCTAAGCTAAAAAGGGAGAATTCTACACTGAAGTAATAGGAAAATTCTTGGAAAGAAAAGTTCGAAAATTTAGATAAAATTTTTGTTAGTTTAAAAGAAAATGCAGATTCTCTTTAAAAAAAAAAATACATTTTTGAAAAATGACATTTCAAATATTCCAAATAGATTTTTAATCTGATTTGAAAAGCTAGAAAGATTATTTCAGTACAAAGACCTTATTTCAACAAGTTAAACTTGGGGATGACTTTAGAAACTATTTGTCTAATTGATTTTCCAAAATTGAAGGAATGAATCAACCAAAGACCTACAAATTTTTTTTACAAAAATCATTTTCAAAAAGTTTTTGTAAAACCCGTTAGGCAAAATGCTCTCAAATGTTTAAAGTGTAACATCTCGAACACTTTGAAAAAGAATGTCCTATGATTTGGAGACTTGTTAAGAAGGAATGAGCAAAGACTGCATATTGCACAAACTCCTCTAGACCCAAGTGTTGGAGAAAACTTTTGTATTTGTTTTGAAGCTGACAACACGTTTCCATCAGTCTAGTTTGAAGACTTGCAGACTCTTTCGTCAAAGTCTGAAGACTGCCGAACCACTAGACTCAAGATTCAAAGCCTACCCTCATTGATAGTTTCTAGACCGTCGAAGAAAACTTATCCAGAGTTGAGTATTTCTTTAAGGATTTGATTCTATCAACTAAAGAAGTTTTCTCGGCTGGATATAGCATCTCGGAATCTATTATTCATTTTGATTTTAATTTGGGCAATTTAGATATTTTGATTGGTGAAGCATACTTGGAAGGTTTTATTTATGGAAACCTAGATCCTGATTGTATGGGTGAGCAAGATTGATGGGCTATCGTGATATTCCTTAAATAACTCAAAATTTCCTTAATTGATTCTGTTCAATAGGAAGATTGGAATAGCTCATTTGGAAAGTGCCAATGGTTATGAAGGCATGGAGGAGTATATAAGAAAGATGTTCTAGTTATTCGAGTGTGTGCACGATAGATAAATTCCAAAATCTGAAACTTCTCGTCATTTGTTAATTCAATTGTTGAGAGAAAACTTGTATTGAAAAGACATTTGTGAGGCCTTGAGGAAGTGTAGTAGAGTCTCTATACTGTGGAATCAAAGACATGATATTGTAACGACTCTTTTGATTCATAGTGAAATTCAGCCGGTAGGCTGTCTATGTGGTAAAGTGGACATAGGCTTGGATTAAGTCGAACCACTGTAAACCTTGTGTTCTTATTTTCTTCCTTAAACTCTTTTACTTTACTCGTATCTTTATTTAATTGTTAGAGTCTCATTTCTATTTTAAAGTCTACTATTAAATAGACTCAGGTTTAAAGTAAAGTTTTATTCTGTACATCGCAAAAGTTTGTTTTTGCACCTATTCACCCCCTCTAGGTGCTCATACTAGCATTCACAATTGGTATCAGAACTTGTGTACTCATTTAAATTGAATTATTTTTACTTTAGAGTTAATGATCCATGGCTAGTATGTTGGCTCCGGATTTGGTTGAAGGGTAAAGCAACACCAGACCGCCTTACTTTGATGGGAAGGAATACAATATATGGAAAAACAAAATGAAGGCATTCTTAAGATCGAAAGACCCTCTTGAATGAGATGTGGTAGACAAATGAATCATTTCTAAAACTAGAACAGTCTTAGAAAGGGGAAAAGAAGTTGTTGAGTCCAGTGAGATAACTCAAGAAGAGATAACCAAGAGACAAGCTCTTGACGTAAAGGCAATTTATTCTTTATATTGTGCATTATCTCCTACTAAATATAACAGAATATTTTCTTGTGAAACATCTAAAGAAGTCTGGGATATATTACATATCACCTATGAAGGAACCGATCTAGTGAAAGAAACCATAATCAATATTCTACTCGGTCAATATGAAGCATTCGGGATGAAATCAGGAGAATTTATCACGACATATTTAGTCATTTTACGAAAATCGTGAATAGTCTTAAGTATCAAGGTCAACCAATCTTTGGACCCATGAAGGTCAACAAGCTACTGCATGGACTTTCTAAATATTGGAATCACGTAAAGACCTCAATAAGGGAGACACAAAGAATCATGCCACTCTCTGACGAATTGGTTGACACTTTTCAATCTTATGAAGTGGAGTAAATCAATGAAGATGAAGATCCAAAAGGTAAAAAATCAATTTCATTAAAATCTAATGATGATTCTGATGTTACGATTCTGAAGACAACATGGACGATGAAGAGCTTTCTCTCATGATAAGAAGGTTCGGAAAACTGAACAAAAATGAAAGAAGATTCAATTCGAAGAAACAAAGTTCTCAAAAGTTTGAAAATAAATAAGCTAAGGATGATGATTCCAGTAAAGATGTGGTTTGTTTTGAATGCAAGAGAAAGTGACACATTAGACCCAACTGTCCCTTACTAAAGAAAAAGAAAGGAAAAGTTGAGAAATACAGAAAAACTCTCAAAGCAGAAACTTGGAGTGATACCGAGTGTGAAGAAAGTGATGATGATTATGCTAATATTTGTCTAATGGCACAATTATAATAAGATTCAGACTCTAAGACAAATTCAGATTCAAACAGTGAAATCGAAGTAAGTAATTTAAAAATTCTTACTAAAGTCTCTAAATATATTGATGAATTGTGTCTTAGTCTCAAAATCTCTCTTAAGAGGATTTCCGAACAAAAAAGAGAAAATTCTGCACTGAAGCAATAAGAGATTGTTTGGAAAAAAAAAAGTTGAAATTTGGATAAAAGTATTATTACTTTGAAAGAAAATGCAGACTCACTTTCAAAAGAAATTGCACGTTTGAAAAATGATATTTCAAGTGTTTCAAATAGGTTTTCAATAAGTTATGAGAAATTAGAAAAGGTTCTTTCAGTACAAAGACCTTACTTTAACAAATAAGGCTTGTGAATGAATGTTGAAACCATTCCTTTAATTGATTTCCCAAAAGTAAATGAAAGAATTAAACAAAGACCTACAAAAGATTTTTATAGAAATCATTTCCAAAAAGTCTTTGTAAAACCTGTAGGCTGCAGTGCTCTCAAATGTTCTATGGTTTGGAGAATTGTTAAGAAAGTTTGGGCAAAGACTGTATATTGCACTAACTCCATTGGACCCAAGAAAGTATGGTTACCAACGAAAGCTTGAATTTCTTTTTTAAATGCAGATCACTATCAAGAAAAAGGTTAAATGGTACTTGGATATTGGATGCTCAAGATATATGACAGGAGACTCAAGTTGTTTCATAAAGCTTATGCAAGCTAATGGTGGAAAAGTTTCTTTTGGAGAAAATAGCAAATGCATAATTGTGGGATACAAAACCGTAAAGATTGGAAGTCTCACAACCAGTAATGTTTCCTTAGAGGAAGAATTCAACTACAATTTGCTGAGTATCAGCCAACTATGTGACACATGTTATAAATTTAACTTTCAAGAAGGAATATGTTCAAGAACCAATAAAGACTTCTCTCAAACATTCATGGGGCGAAGACATGGGTGAAATTGTTATTTTTCGAAAAGTTTTTGGCTTTGACTTCTAAATTAAAGTTGTTAAGGACTTCTTGAAATATAACATACTCAAATTTGGGACAAAACGAACAAGTATAAGTGGGTGAAATCGTTATTTTTCGGAGAGACTGAATCTGGAGATTTCGGTAACTACCTTTGATGAATGCATGGACTGTAAGGCTATCTTTTTGTTGAAATTTCACTTCAATTTATTAACAAAAGATGTAAAGGACATCTTTAAGTTTAACATATAACAAATTTAGAGAAAACCAACAAGAATAGATAGGTGAAATCGTGGTTTTTCGGAGGATGTTGAATCTAGAGATTTCGGTACTAAGAACAGAAGTTTTAACCACCTATATTTAATTATCTAGGACGAATATAACTTTTATTCCTTCATGAAAAATCTACCTTAGGGTCTTGACTACCACATAGTGGGATTTCATAATTTTTGAAGGTCATTAGGGTATTTAATCAGAAATATTTGAAAAACCGTGTAATCTGACGCGTTCGGACTTAGTCAGTCTCAATGCGTGGGCCATATCATTTTTTATAAAGTTCTTTCGGCAAAGTGTTCTTCATAAATTATCCTTATTTATGTCTTTCCTGAAACATATTCAAATTGCATAATTTTTGAAGGTCATTTGCCTATTTAACTGAAATTGTTTCGAAAACTGTGCAAGTTAAGTGGTTATGATAATGGTGCTGTGATGTTCGGTCTATACCGCATGATATGATGGTCTTTTGGTGTAGTGTTATTCACAAAATGTGTTCCTTTATGTCTTGAATATCACATGTTAGAATTTCATAATTTTTAAAGGCCATTTGGGTATTAAATGGAATTATTTTCTAAAGCTGTGCAAGCTGGATTGTGCGGATTTCAAAGGCTGTAATACATTGACTATTCTGTTTTGTATGAGCCCCATAAACTGTATTTTTGTAAGTGATTAAATCTTGTTGCACATGTGATGATATTTGGCATTGCATATAGAATCAAAAGTTGAATTTGACTTTGTTGCCATTACATCATATGCTATGTTGATTGTGAGACATAAATTGGTGAATATGAATTATGATAAATGAGGAGACTGTTGGAGGTGAGCCAATAATGCCCTGGGAGTGTCAGGATACCCGGGATGGGGGGTACAGGATGCCCGATTGTATTATGATACATGCCCGGATGTCCTTGAGAGTTTCGAGATGCACGGAATGGTTGGGTGCCGGAAGCCTCGGAGGTTTGTGCCCGGGGGATGCCTCGTCACGCCAGTTGGGATACGAGATGCCCGGAATGTGGGGATGCCGGATGCCCGGTGGTGTGTGCCGGAGGTTTCTTGCGATGCCTGGATTGGGTGCGAGTGATAAAATGTGGGATGCAATTACTGATCTTGGGAAAGAAAGATGTGGTGATCAAATCGAAAGATAAAAAGTAGAAATTGAATCATGCATGGTATGGTGACATATGCATGGTATATGTATGATATGATGGTGATGAGTGCATGAGGATGTATGCACATATGATATGATGACATATGCATGGCTGCAAGGTAAGTTATGCTAGGATGCATGAATGATATGTACTATGCTATGATGTTATGATTGTATCGTGTGATGCATTGAATAGCTTATTGGATCTTTTACCTTGAGTGGCTGTACTCACCCCTTCGGGGACTAACATTTCAGATTAGGAAGATGCCTCTTTCTCCAGTCACGTGGGGTACCTTTTACGGCCTTCCATCTGACGTGGAGGTCAAGTGTTCGGAGATTGATTGCGTTATTGTCCCTATTCTGACGTTTATATGGGTTCACATGCTAGTCATATATGATGTGGGCCTAGCTAGGGGTCTGGTCATCTAGGAGTTCTAGTTGGTCCACGTCCGCTGAGATGGAGTGATTCGGGGGATGTTGCCGCCGCCACTGTCCGATGCACCAGGATGGGTGTGATGGCCCGTGTGAGGAGTGGGAGCTGACTTTTTGGGATAGCCGACACTTGTAGATGAAGGATGACACATGATCGATATAGGGGTTGAGATCTCATCTTTTTTGAGCTATGGCCAAGTTTAGCTAAAAGTCTTGGCTTTTCTTTTTGGTTGTACCAACCCAAGAAATCTATCATGGAAATATGTAAATAAAAGTGGCTCGGCTTCATCTTTTCATATGGTGCGTAGTTGATGTGCATTGCATTATGGTTATTAGAGGGAGGAATGGTGAGACTTGTTTATGCTTTCGTTAATAAGTTACGCTGGGACCGTTTTCAAAAAAGAAAAAATGCCTACGAACTACAGTGCTTCTACTAAGAAATGTAACTAGTATTCATTAGGCGGAGCGATAGGTACCTATGGCGACCTTAGGTGTTTCGGGGTGCCACATTAACTCCTAGGGTTGCTTTCAAGCTTTATTCTAGTTTGAAAAGAGGAGGAACTACTATGTCCTTGATTGATGAATACTTGAAAGAGAGATGCTATAAGAATGAAACTCTTTTTCTGCGTGATATGGAGAAGATGGGTACTATAGAAAAGGGATCGGTTGAAAAAGCCATTGCTAATTTCCGTAGTGACCCGCGCTTTGACACTGCTAATCAACCTTAAGAACAAGATGACGATGACCGAATGTTTACCCATTTTTAGCCTAGAATAGGAGTTGATGCAAATGTTGTTAGTGATGTTTCAAGTCTTTTCATATCGAAGAATCATAAGAGGGTTTATTCAAATCTAATGAAGAGAGGGGTTATGAACCCTAGGAGTGTCGATTTCGATTTCCTTGATTTGCTTTACTGCAATTGGAGCGCTTTTGTTTTGAATCTACTACTGCTTATCCAGAACTTACAGCTTACTTTTATTCGACCTTATCTTTCTTGGATGCAAACAGTTTCTCTTTCATAGTGAGGGACAAGGAGTTTTTGGTGGATATGCACACTTTAGCTAACATAATTGGGGTAGAAAGAGCAAGTTTCTAACCAATTAGCGTGTCCGTTGCTCATGCTACTCTATCATTGGTGAAATAACGGGATGCTGAAGGCAAGATATCCTACTCTAAGATGAATGCCTCCAACATCTTGCTGCACAAGATCGTAATCAATTGCAACCGTCCAAAGTCGACATCCAAGACCGATGTCTCTCGGTCTTAAGCAAAATTGATGCATGCCATCAATATCAGCTACAAATTCTCTTTGCCTTCGACCATCATGTTTAATATGTACAAGACAGTGGTGAAAGATAAGGGACAACTTCCTTATTATGCTCTTATCACACGCCTTTTTAGACATTTTAAAATTCACATCCTAGCACCATTATGTTTGACAAACATTTCTCCAATGGTGATTGGATTTAAATTGGTCGAAAGATGCATTTGAAAGAGCTTAACAAGGTATTAGAGCACATGAGGGAGAAGTCTCCCATCAAAGCAAAACAAGACTATGCTACAGCCAAAAGGAAATGCGAGGAGCCCATGGATGCTCCAGTAAAGAAGAAGAGAACTCTCATCTTATAGGATGAAGAAGATGAGGATGAAATGACTCTTTCAACCTTAAGAAACTTGAAGAGTTTTGTCAGCTTTCAAGAGACAAGAGAAGAGCTAGAAGAATGAGAAAAAGAGAGAGAAGAGACAGAGAAGGAAGATGAAGAACGGAGGAGGACAGAGGAAGAAAGAAGAGAAGAGGAAGAAGAAGAGAGAGACCGAGGTCAAGGAGACTTTCTTGAGCAAACTTTGGCTGTATCCTTATCAAGTGACTCTGAGATGGTTGACACTAGATTTGCTGGAGCACATGATGCAGACAAACATCACTCTGAAGTTGAAGCTGCACTAGAAGAAGATTTGTCTACTCCTCTGAAAAGAAAATAAACATGCGGAGCATTGAGCAAAAATGTACTTATTCACCTATCTTTACTGGTGATGTGAACCGCTCTGCTACAGATCCAGAGGATGTGTATGCCTCTTATTATTTAGAAGCATCCACTCATAGTCATGGTAGACAATTTGCTGAAGATCCTTCCATTCTCAAAACTCCTGGAATTGACTCGGCTGGACCTAGTGTTGCAACAGCTCAAACAACAGACTTTTCGAGACTGCTAGATATTCTATTGGAAGTAAGGAAACTGCAATATGCTTTGGGGTATGAGATGCAGGATCTCAAGAATGCTTTCGTGGCCACTTCAATGTCTTTGCATGATCAGTTAAACACCTTGAAGAATAAAGTGCAAACTACTGTGTAGGGTGAAGATTTCCAGTCACTAAAGCAAAGTTTTGCAAGGCTTGAGATGACAGTGAATTCTATGAGAGAGTTCAAGCTTATTCGCCTTCCAAAATAGCCATGATATTGATTCTATTTTCAACAACTCTTTTTATTTGCTCTCCACTTTTTGCTGTTGACAAAAAGGGGAAGAAGTTTGATACAGATTTTTTTTTACTATTGGTTTGGATTTTTGGACTTATCCTTTGTTTGGTTGTGATTTGGACTGGTTGATTTGATCTTTTGGTGCTTGTAGCAACTTAGGCCATTTTAATGATTATGGAAAGGATTGGACTGGTTGATTTGATCTTTTTATGCTTGCAGTAACTTAGGCCATGTTAATGATTATGGAAAGTGTTGAGAGATGATATGATAGAAAATCTAGGATCTAAATGAAAATTTGTATTGATTGTAATTGATAAGAGATGTGATTATTTTAGGAATAGAAAGATTAGAAGAATTTTTTTATTTTTTTATTGAAGTCCACTTGTACGATATATACATTCTTGTAATAGATATAGAAATCAATGAAGAACATACAAATTTCCTCTCCACACAAATTCCCACATTCTTCTTCTACCCAGATTCGTGATAGCGTATCAGAGCATGTCCTAATCCTGGCATAGCTTCCGCACTGAATTAGCTCCGTTTCTTCTCTATTTCTTGTTGTTGCAATACTGGCAAAATAGAACAGCATCTCTTCTTCATTTCTTTTTTTTTTTTTTTTTTTTGGTAATCATCTTCTTCATTTCTTGTTGTTGTGATACTCGCAAAACAGAATAGCATCTGGCAGGAAGTTCTCCATTGAACCTTCGATTCCTTGCCCAAAAAGACCAATATGCAAAATAGGGTTGTAGAATTTTTTAGAAAATTTATCATTATGACATATCCACAGGCACTTACCTTGCTTCCGGTGATCAGCTCACAGGAGAAACAATGCCATAATCCTCGTCAATTATTACTATGTCCGAAGAACAGATCTAGCCACAGAGTCAAATTCAGCATGCGTAGTGGGCACTTGTTCCGGCTCAGGTCAATTTGGGGCAGCCCTATTCGGGCCAACCTTACCAATGGGTACCATATCCTTGGTGCTATGGGACAGGCCCAAATGCATCATTACCGGGTTTTTGAAATGGTGTACCAACTGATATAGGTCCACTAGCTAGCAATGGGGCAGGCACAACCACCAATTCATAGCAGACAAGCGAATCAACCGAACCGGGTATGGGAACAAATCCCTACCCAAGTTCGTTTTTTTTCCAATGCGGGTCATACAATCGATCTAATGGATCGGGTTTTGGAGCAAATCTCTACCCGAATCGCCGCTAGGTTTTCTCCCATACCGATCTTCATTGCCGGCAGTCGGCTAGAGCCCGACGACCCTCTTTTCACAACTAATGCCGACAGACTAGAATTGAAGCTTGTTGCTCAGCAATTAACCGGGCTAGACAATTACCCGAATTGGTCGCACATTGGTAACGAAAGATAAGGAGGGCTTTATTGACGGAACGGTTCTGATTCCGTCGAACGAGCGACTAGCGTGACTTTGGAAAAAATGCGATCAACTAGTTAGAACATGGATCGGAAACAGCATCGCTTCTGAAGTCGCGGCTAGTCTTCCCCTAACGGAGGACTCGAAACAAATGTGGGAAGACATCAAGGAGATGTATGGAAAATTGGACCAAGTAAAAGTATTTTTTTTTATGCAACAAATCTCAAATTTAAAGCAAGGAAACAAGACTATTGCGATTTTTAACAAACTTTGAGGTCTGTGGAACGAACTGGAAGCGGCTGAAGAGAATTTCGACTGGCCGGAACCATTTATAAGCAGTACAAAGGGATGCAGGACATGGAGAAAGCAACAAGATTTCTCCTCATATTAAACGAATCTTAACTTTCTTTTCAAGCGCAGATCTTAACCATGGAGCCAATGCCAAGCCTTGGCCATATCTACCAGCTTGCTATCTAGGAGGAAAGCCAACAGAGAGCAGCAGATCATAAGAAGGAAGGCGATAGCGTGGCTTTAGTAGCGAGGGTTTCCTCTCGCCTACTACAGAGAGTCGTGAGAGGAAGAGAGAGTTGCGAACTCAATCTAGGGTTCCACGAAAACCCTAGAGGATATCACAGGGCGACGATCGCCATGATCTTTTTGATTGATCAAATGGCTCACGATCAATCCTTGGAGCCACAAGATCTGACGGCTCACAGAGTGGCGGGACCATTCAATCCAACGGTCCACGTGGAGCAAGTTTCTATGGGTCAGATGGCCCACGCGGCTAATTCTTTGTTGGCCCCGACGGCCCATGTGGTCAATTTTTCGCACCATTCAAAGGCCCATATGGAGGAACAATGGCCCATGCCCTATGTAGGCCTTCCTTAGTCACAAAAAACAACAACCAAAAGGGAAATGGTAAGCTGTATTGTGAATATTGTAAACGCCCACATCACACATTTGAAAATTGCTGGAAATTACATAGTAAACTTGGTGAAAAAGAAAAAAGGGAAGTTTTCAACTATCATTATGGTGACGGGTAAATCAACAGACGAGTCCATTACTCATGGGGAATATCAGGAGCTAATGGAAGCTCTAAAGAAATTGGATCCTTCTGACAAAGCAGGGAGTTTCACAGGTATTTCTTATTGTCTGATGAACTCAATTTCAAAGGATGCATGGATCATTGATACAGGAGCTAGTGATCACATTGTCTGCAATCCAAAATTCTTTTCCAATATCAAAAAATTATCATTTCCTATATCGGTACAACTTCCTAATGGAAACACCACACATGTTGGAATGACTGGCACTATGAATCTTAGTCCACTCATCACTCTCAGAATTTTCCTTTATGTTCCTACTTTCCATTTTAATCTTATACCAGTCTCTCGAGCTTGTGAAGAAAATTCTTGTCATGTCTCTTTTGACCCTGAAAAATATCTATTTTAGGCCCTTTCGACTGGCAAATTGATGGGCTTGGGTAGAATCTATCAAGGATTGTATTTTTGGATTGATCTTCCAAGCAATTTTAAATTACCTTCTGTTGCATTCAATAAACAATTGTGTAACATTGTTGCCAATGAATTTTTTTTCTTCATCATCAAAGATTGGGTCACACTGCTTCTTTCCCTTGTCCTCAATGTCCCATTTATCCTTTGGCAAAACAAACTCGTGCCCTTTTTGAAAATAGTAAGACTCGAGTAGACGGCATTTTTTCTTTAATTCATGCTGATGTCTGGGGACCATATCACGCATTCTAGAAGGCAAAACTCCGTTTGAATTATTGTATGGACGAAAACCAGATCTGAGTCATCTCTAAGTGTTTGGCTGTCTATGTTATGCGGCTATAGTAGGCCCACAAGACAAAATGGGCCCTCGTGCTCGATAATGCATTTTCATGGGATATCACAACTTAAAAAAGGGTTATCGAGTTTATGAATAGTCTACTGGGGAATTTTTTGTCAGCGGGGATGTGGTTTTTCATGAAGATATTTTCCCTTTCCGGAATACTACTTCTATGTCTACAAATGATATGGGAACTAATCATCGATCCTTGTCAGAAGAAGATCTATCTTCTGGAGAATCATATCTTATTACCTCTCCTCCAAGACATCAGATAGTGGATATAGTATCGCCTTCACCGCCCGATGAGTCATCTACTGACAATTCAGTTGAGCAACATTTCATGGAACAGGAATCCCAGGAGACAAATTCCAGAGAACCTACAAGTATTGAAGAATCATCTTTGGAGGTGTTGGATGAGCCATCATGAAGATCTGGTCGAATCACTCGCCCACCAACTTGGATCAAAGATTATGTCTGTTCTTCGTCAATATCGTCAGGTACTCATTATCCTATCTCCTCATATGTATCTTTCAACCGACTGTCATCAGAACATTTATGTTGCATAAGCCACATTTCTAAGGAAAGAGAGCCTTCTAGTTATAATGAGGTTGTGCATGATCAACGTTGGCAAAAGGCAATGGAGGAAGAACTTAAAGCCCTGATTGATAATCGCACTTGGGATATCGTATCATTACCTCCTAATCGCAATCCCATTTGGTGTAAATGGGTATATAACATCAAATATAGAGCAGATGGCTCTGTGGAAAGATATAAGGCCCGGTTGGTGGCCAAGGGCTTCACATAGCGGGAAGGTTTTGACTATCATGAGATATTTTCTTCAGTAGCCAAAGATGTCATGGTTCGCTTTTTCTTATCGGTTGCTGCCTTTCGCAACTGGTCATTGCATCGATGGATGTCCATAATGCATTTCTTCATGGTGAATTGGAAGAAGAGATTTACATGGACCTTCCACAAGGATTATAGAGACAGGAGGAGTCTAAGGTATGTCGTCTTCACAAATCTCTTTATGGATTAAAACAAGCTTTTCGATAGTGGTATGCCAAGTTTAGTATTGCACTTACGAAAGCTGGGTTGAAGCAGTCCAAGCATGATTATGCTTTATTCACTTGGGCAAAAGGTATGTCGTCCATTTACTTGATGATTTACGTTGACGACATACTTATTATGGGAAATGATGATTCTGCTATAAAGAAGCTTAAAGACCATCTACATTTGTCTTTTCATATCAAAGATTTAGGGTCACCTAAGTATTTTCTTGGAATAGAGATAGCTCGTTATGATCTAGGGATTTCCTTTAGTCAGCGAAAGTTTGTGATGGAGATTATATCAGAAGTGGGATTATCAGGGTGCAAATCGGCAATTATTCCCATTGAACAAAATGCCAAATTGTCCAGTGTTGATTATGATGCTGGGACATCTTCCTTTGATGATCCATTGTTAAAGGATCCGACAAGCTATCAAAGACTTGTTGGAAAGCTTATCTACTTTACCATGACTAGGCCAGACATTTGCTATGCAGTACAGACTCTTAGTCAATTCATGCACAATCCAAAGCAGTCGCACATGAATGCAACCCTGAAGGTGGTGAAATACCTGAAGAAATGTTTAGGACTAGGGATACTCCTCTCTAGAAAGTGCAATATGGAGATGACAGCCTATTGTGATGCGGACTATGCTACGTGTCCCATGAGTAGGAGACAAAGAAACAATCCACTGTATCATTGTCATTGGCAAAAGCTGAATATCGATCTATAGCAAAGACTGTTTGTGAGGTAGTATGGCTACGAGGCTTACTTCTGGACCTTGGGGTACAAGTTAAAGGCCCAACATTACTCTTTTCTAATAATGATTCAACACTCAAACTTGCAGCAAATCCTATACTACATGAGAGGAAAAAACATATAGAAGTTGATTGCCATTTTACTTTAGAGAAGATCAAATAAGGGTTCATCGAAACAAGAGGGATCAGGACCACAGAATAGCCTGCGGATATATTCACTAAACCTCTTTGTCAGAGATAGCATACATATCTTCTAAACAAACTGGGCATCTTGGATATATACAAGCCACCAGCTTGAGGGGGAGTGTTGAGAGAAGATATGATTGAAGATTTGGGATCTAATTGAAGATTTGTATCGATTGTAATTGATAGGAGATGTGATTATTTTAGGAATAGAAAGATTAGAAGAATTTATTTACTTTTTTATTGAGTCCACTTGTACGATATATACATTCTTGTAATAGATACAGAAATCAATGAAGAATATACAATTTTCCTCTCCACACAAATTCCCACATTCTTCTTTTACCCAGATTCGTGATAGAAAGGATAGTTGTTTTGTACTTGTCTTGCAGGACTAACATGTTTATGTGATTGCATAATTGTTGCCATCTATATCCTAATCTACTTATCTTTTATGAGATATATTGTTTTGCTTAAGTATTATTTTGCAGGACAAAAGTGTTCAAATCTGCGGGAAAGTTTTGTCACCATAAAAAATGGGGAGATTGTTGGAGAAAACTTCCTTATTTATTTTGAAGTTGACAAAACATTTCCATCAGTCTAGTCTGAAGACTTGCAGACTCTATTGTCAAAGTCTGAAGACCTCTAGACTCAAGATTTAAAGTCTACCCTCGTTGATAGCCTCCAGACCACCGATAGCCTCCAAACCAACGAAGAAAAGATTTATCCGATGAAGAAGACTTATCCATATGCGAGTATATCTTTAAGGATTCGGTTCGTATGGTTGAAGAAGATCTCACGGCTAGAGATAGCATCTTGTGATCAATAATTCTTATCAAAATCAATTAGAGTAATTAGATCTATTGATTGTTGAAGTATACTTGGAAGGTTCTACTTATGGAAACCTAGATCCTGATTGTATGGGCGAGCAGGATTAGTGGGCTATCATCACATTCCTTAAATAACTCAAGATCTCCCTAATTGATTATGTCCAATGGGTAGATTGGAAGAACTCATTTGGAATGTGCCAACAGTTATAATGGTATGGAGGAGTGTAAAAGGAAGATGCTCAAGTTATTCGAGTGTGTGCATGAAAGAAAAATTCTAAAGTCCGAAGCTCATAGTTATTTCCTGATTCAATCGCTGAGTTTAAGTTGTACTCAAAAGAGATATTAATATTTTCGAGAACTTAAGAAAGTATAGTAAAGTTTTTACACTATGAAATCAATGACGTGAGACTGTAAAAATCTCTTTTGGTTCATAGTGAAATCCAGCTAGTGGGCTGTCAGTGCGGGAGAGTGGATGTAGGCTTGGTCTAAGCCGAACCACTATAAACTTTGCATTTCAATTCTCTTTCCCTAAACTCTTTACTTTAATTCGTAGTCTTATATAACTATTTACAGTCTTTTACATATTTAGTCTACTATGCTCATAAAAGTCAAATTAAGTTGTTAAGTCTTGCAAAAACTTCTTTAACACCTATTCACCCCCCTCTAGGTGTTCTTACTAGCCCTATTAAAAGAGATATATCATACCCAACTATTCTCTGTTAAAGAAAAAGAAAGGAAAAGCTGATAAATATAGGAAGGCTCTCACAACGAGACATGAAGTGATACTGAATGCAAAGAAAATGATGAAGATTATGCCAACATTTGTCTAATAGCAAAATCAGAATCAGACTTAGACTCTAAGATAGATACAAACTCAGACTCATACAGCGAAATCAAGATAAGCAATCTAAAAATTCCTAATGATGAGCTTTGTCTTAGTCTCAAAAGCTCTCTTAAGAGGATTTCCGAGCTAAAAATGGAGAATTCTACACTCGAAACGCAACGGGAAAATTCTTGGAAAGAAAAGTTTGAAATTTTAGACAAAAATTTTGTTGTTTTAAAAGAAAATGCAAACTCTCTTTCAGAAGAAAATACATTTTCGAAAAATGACATTTCAAATATTTCAAAAAAAATTTCAATAAGATCTGAAAATTTGGAAAAGATTATTTCAGTACAAAGATCTTATTTCAACAAGTCAGGCTTAGGAATGACTTAAGAAACTATTCCTCTAATTGATTTTCCAAAAGTGTTTGTAAAACCTATTGACGGAAGTGCTCTCATGTTCAAAGCGCAACAGCTCAAAACACTTTGAGAAAGAATGTTCTATGGTTTGGAGACCTATTAAGGAGGAATTGGCAAAGACTGCATATTGCACTAACTCCTCTAGACCCAAGAAAATGTGGGTACCAAAGAAAACTTGAGTTTCTTTTTAATTGTAGGTCACTATCAAGAAAAAATGCTAAATGGTATTTGGATAGTGGATGTTCAAGACATATGACTGGAGATTCAAGTTGTTTTATAAAACTTGTTCAAATGAATGGTGGAAAAGTCTCTTTTGGTGGAAATATCAAAGGAAGAATTGTTGGGTGTGGAACTGTAAAGATTGGAAGTTTCACAATCAACAATGTCTTATTGGTGAAAGGACTAAATTACAATCTACTTAGCATTAGCCAACTGTGGGACACTGGATTCAAAATCAATTTCTAAGAAGGAGTATGTTTGGGAACTAGTAAAGATCTTTCTCAATCTTTTACTGGACGAAAACATGAGAATATCTATCTTCTGGATATAAAATCAAAAAAATCTCAATGTCTAATTTTAATTCAAGATGAAGCAAATCTTTAGCATCAAAAGCTTGGCCATGTCAACACGAAGCAAATTGTCAAGATCTCTTCCAAGAACCTTGTTCATGGGCAGTCCAACCTGAAGTTTCAAAAATCTTACTTATGCACACCATGTGTGTTGGGAAAACATGTTAGAAGTTTTTTTAAACCAATAAATCAGGTTTCTACTAATCGGGTTTTGCAATTTCTGCATATGGATCACTTTGGACCAACCAAAACTCAAAGCATTGGTGGAAATAGATATTGCCTAGTAATTATGGATGATTATTCTCGATTTACTTGGGTTCACTTTCTAGCAAGTAAGTCTGAAACCTTCTCTCACTTTTCAAAGTTTGTCAAGAAAGTTCAGAATGAGAAAGGATATGAGAAAGGATATGCTATTTCAAGCATACGGACAGACCATGGAGGTGAGTTTGAAAACTAAAACTTTGTAAAATTCTGTGATGAATTAAGTTTTCAGCATGTTTTCTCATCTCCATACACTCCAAAACAAAATAGAGTTATGGAAATAAAGAATAGATCTCTACAAGAAATGACAAGAACTATTTTAATAGAAAGTAATATTTCTTCTCGTTTTTAGGTTGAAGCAGTTTTTACAGCTTACTATATTATTAACAGAGTATTATTAAGGCCTAGTTTGGAGAAAACTTCCTATGAGTTATCCAAAGGAAAGAAGCCAATTGTTTCTTAATTTCATGTATTTGGTTGCAAATGTTTTGTTTTGAAAAATGCAAATGATCAAATTGGTAAGTTTGAAGAAAAATCAAACAAAGAAATTTTCCTTGGTTAGTCAAACCTCAAGCAAAGCTAATAGAGTATTTAACAAAAAGACTTAGTCCGTGGAAGAATCTATGAATGTCAAATTTTAAGACTCTTTTCAAAATCAACTGATTCGCAGACTCAACCTGAAGAATCTGAACTTGCTCCGAATTTACAAAGTCTACCTTCCCTAAAGCAGCTCGGACCTCTAAAAATCAATGATGGACGAAAATTGTTAAATCAACTAAAGGAAAAGATCAAAGAACTGTCGGACCGACCAAGTAACTAGAAGCACAAGTCTAGTCATCCCAAAGAACTTTCACACTAGATCCAAAAAGCAAGAAGAGTCCAAAGTGTCATGGCACTTATTTCTAAAATATAACCCAAAAGCATAAAAGAAGTTTTAGCTGATAAAAGCTGGATTGAAGCAATGCAAGAAGAACTCAGACAATTTAGCATTAATGATGTATGAGAATTAACTCCTAAACCAAAATATAAATCCATTACTGGAGCTAAATGGGTTTTTTTTAGAACAAGATTGACGAAAAAGGAAAAGTGGTCAAGAACAAAGCAAGATTCGTGGCCAAATGATATACGCAAGAAGAAGGGATAGACTATGATGAAACCTACGCACTAGTAGTCAGGTTAGAAGCAATTAGATTATTACTTGCTTTTGCCTGTTATAAAAATTTCAGGTTATTCCAAATGAACGTCAAGAGTGCATTCTTAAATGGTTTTATCCAAGAAGAAGTTTATGTGGAACAACCTCCCGGATTTGAAGATCCAAAGAGACCAGACTTAGTATTCAGACTGAAAAAGGCTCTATATGAATTAAAGCAAGCACCTAGAGCATGACATGACAAGTTAAATAAGTTTCTAATTGTTTTGTCAAATGAGAAGTGGATACTATCTTGTTTATTAAAAGAGAATGTAAAAACTTTCTACTTGTTCAAATCTATGTTGATGATATTATATTTGGATCACCTAACGAAAACTTGTGCAAGAAGTTTTCTAAGTCTATGCTGGATGAATTTGAGATGAGCATGATGGGTGAACTATCTTTCTTTCTTGAATTACAAGTGAAACAATTGAAGGAATGAATTTTCATTTACTAAGAAAAATATGCAAAAAGACTCGTTAAAAAGTTTGGATTGGAGAATTGCAAAAAGACCGAGATACTAATGTCAAGTTCTTCGAAGTTAGACAAAGATGAAGGAGAAAAGAAAGTTGACCAGAAGCTCTATAGGAGTATTATTGGTTCACTTCTTTACCTTACTGCTTTTAGACTTGACATTTTGTTTTGTGTTTGCGCTAGATTTCAATCTAATTCTAAAGAATCTCATCTAAGTGCTGCAAAACGCATAATTAGATACATTGCAACTACCTCAAAGTTAGGTCTGTGGTATCCCAAAGAAGAAGACTTTACTCTCCTTGGATAGAAAGAGTATTTCCGGTACTTGTTAATTGCTGAGAAACAGGACATTATCATGGTTCTCAATGAAGCAAAATACTGTAACTCTTTCAACAGCAGAAGCAGAGTATGTGGCCCTTGGAAGTTGCTATTCTCAAATCTTATGGATAAAACAACAATTGAAAGACTTTGGAATCGAAGATTCATGCACCGAGATCAAATGTGACAACACCAACGCAATTAATATTACAAAAAATCCAATTATTCATTCAAGAGCAAAGCACATAGAGATTCGACATCACTTTATTAGAGATTATGTTCAAAATGGAGAAGTTATGTGTGATGTCCCAAGGCATCACGTACTAAGCGCAGGTAGAATTATAATTATCGTTATCATCTTGCCTAACGTGTAATCTCCTTAAGATAATCTATAGTGTTTACCATTGAAGGTTAGAATGTATAACATGGATTATTTAAAATCTCAAGTTTATATTATGAGGTTATCCTACAATTACTCTACCTTCCATTTAAGTATTGGCTAAATCATTCATGCACATAAAAAAGATCACGAGAAGCTTCATTTCTTCTTACCATCATCGGGGCATACAAAATTTATCAACCTAGACTCTTTTCATGTTCATCGCCTATATATATACAACATGTACATAATAAAAGTAAGGTGTAACAAAAGTCAGGGATAAAGGGTAAGGGTGTCTACTCCATGAGTTCCCACACAAGCCCACATCTAACAAAAAACAAAAGACAGTCAGCTTCTACATGATCAAAGGCGTCTAGGCGCCATCCGTCCCAACTCCAGGTCCTCCTGCACCAAAGGTTAAAGGTCTAAATATCTCCCCTTCATGGTCGATAAACCATGCAACGAACTTCATAGGTATCAACTCAGCTCTACCATCATCCATCCATAAAGTAGCCTCATACTTGGAGAAAGTCATGTCAATGTCGGGATCATACACGTCATGAAGAGAAACATCAAGGCATACTACCGCCCCGTATAGAGCTATTGGTGGCACATCCATACTATCAATTTGAAAAATGTAAGGTATGAGCAAAAAATTTGCCTAGTAAAGAATGATAAAAATCTAACTTAAACAATCCATAGCCATCAATATTACAAGGGAATCATGGCCAAACAATGAAAGATACTAAGGTAGGCTTGTCACAAGCATAAACGATTGGATATTAACACACCATGTATATAATCACCTTATGAGTATTCATTTCTATGCTTACCTTTCTCAAGCTCAATCTCATATTAAGATGTAATGCAACAATAGTAAATGGACTCACTCGCCAAGTAGAATTATATTTTAGTGTGCATATGATCCACCCTCGATTAGTCACTAACCGGAACTTTGCCGGCTCGATCGAGTCACTTCCGGAAGTTATCTTATCCGAACTTCCACAATATTTCTATTATGGGCATCTCACTCCGAGGCATCCCGGTATCACACAACAGAGGTCCTCCTAAGACCACTCAGCAAGGGGCATCTCACTCCGAGGCATCCCAGTATCTCTCTACCGAGGCATCCAAGACCACTCAACAAGGGCATCCCATACTTCCGGGGGCATCACTGGTATCTCTGTACTGATGGGTTCATTCACTCTCTTAAGCACACATTCCACACCACCACACATTTGATTAATGTATTTATCGTACGCAAAAGAAAAAGACTTCAAAGTATCTAACTATATATCTAACTCTCATGAACCTAGCACACATGCTTGTCCAAATTATAAGATAAAACCCATTATGACATGTCCCATTCCATGCCAAACAGATATTTATCCAATAATCAAGCACTATGCACCGCACTCATTGCACACGCATGATGCTATATGTACCTACACCTCAAATGATATATGAGACTTACTCTTACACAACTAACATCTATTAGGAGGTTACTAGACTCTATGTGTGTCATACTAGTCTAATATAAAAGACACATCTCATATATGTTCTCGGATCCAGATAGTTTACTAGCTAAATAAACAGTTTCAGTTTCGGACACAGAAGGTATATCAATTCTTGTCTAAATACTACCAAATTTTAGTATGTTATATTTGAGTCATAGATTGACATTTCCCATGAAGAACTTAAGTCTAATTCTCACTGTATCAAGAGTAACAATCGCCATAATCTTTACTAGTACTCTGTACTGATGTCTAGATTCTTTATCTACAAAGAAATTTTTTTTACTAGACAAATCTCTTCTATTTAATCTCAAATTTTGACACGTTATTCCTTAAGATGTTTTCTACAATTTTCATTAAGGATTCGAAGTCAAATTCTAACTAGGTAAATACAGAAAATTCATATAATCCGTAAAGGTCAAATCGTTTCTCACAAGAACAGTTTACTGGTTTTACTAAGTTCACTTCTATCTCTACGTTTTATATATTCGTATGGTTATAGCTAGGTTTCTAATTCAATCTAATGGATGTTTTATCATGTAGAATAGTTCCTTTCTTATTTTCATTAACATACATAAAGAAAATAACACAAAACAAAAGACTCCCTAACTAAATTCTCCCAGAACAGAATAGGTATACATGATTCCTTCACTCCAAGCCCGACCAAACCACTTATTTTTCCACAAATCTCTTCTACAACACTTCAATACTTAATCACAGCAACTAAAGGTACTTTCAACAAGCTTTTCTTTAACACATCCATAGCTCAGCTTGAAGTATAAATACATCCGTGAGTTCACCCATCACAATATACACCTTATCCATCCACTCGGCATCCATTTCATCACTTCACTCAGCAAAGACAGCATACTCACACTTGGATTTCGAAACATGCAAGACTCAAAAGTAACATGCAATGGCTTCTACCTTCAATCTAACACTTACTAAGCTTAGATTAATCACAAAACAACAACTACAAATCAAATCCTTCACTGTTTGGTTAGATCCACAAGCTTTCTTGATGAACAATGGATAACTTTCAACTTAGAGTTATATCTTTCCTTACCTTGTTCAGCTACTAGATGACTCAAGGATTCTTCAAAAATCAACACCAAAACTCGCATGCAAGAAGAAGAGAATTGCTGGTTTGTTGCTGGTTCTTCCTTAGCCGTTCGACCGAGAGAGAAAACGAGAAGAAGAAGAAGATGGGTTTCGGTTTTTGGAGAGAGAGAGGTTCCGAAACTTATGAGGGCAGTAGATCTACAAGGCTAATCCCTAGGTTAGACTAATGATGAGATTTGCTAATGATTATGTTCCTTGAGTTTGCTTATCTCAGTTTGTGGGAATCGAAACTGTGGGTGATGAGGAAAAACAAAGAGAGAAGAGAGAGAAGTGTTGTGGCCTCCAAGTTTGATGTCTCAAATTCAATTCGTCTCTAATCCATGTCGTTAGTATGTTAATTAGTTTCTAATGTTTTTCACTTAGTTCTCTTTCGATTCCATTAGATTTCATTTCTATTATAATCATATAAAGTCATGAAATTATATGACATATTAACCACTTAGTGTTAGTCTATAGAAAATTCATCACAAGAAATGCTAAAGTTAGCAATTGATATTAGCATTACAATCATTAATCAAATTATCATAACTATAATCGATAAAATAAAATCGCTCAGGCCTAAATATTCGTCTCTGGCCCAACAGGCTTAATCTATAACAATCCGGCCCACTAAACTAAATTTACCAGTCTAACAATTCTAAATCTTGGCCTGCGATAAGCTAAGCCCAAACCCATAATCTTTCATTAGACTTCTTAAGTCCAATTCGTGTGGCCCACTTACTTCTCAAGCCCACATATTTATCACGATCTATCGGGTTCACTTTCTGGCCTAATCTAATTAATCTAAGTTCCTAATGAACTAATTACACTAAGGAAGGTCAGTGAAATTTGGGATGTCACAACTCTCCCCTACTTAGAAAATTTCGTCCTTGAAATTGAAGTCTTACAACACTCATTGAAAAGCTGAGGATATTTATGTCTAATCTCTTCCTCACTTTCCCAAGTTGCTTCCTCTAAATCATGGTATCACCATAAAATTTTGACCAAAGGTATAGTCTTGTTCCTTAATACTTGCTCTCTTCGATCCAAAATTTGCACAAGGTCTTCTACATATCTAATTCTTTCATCTATTTCTAGTACTTCAAAATCTAACACATGAGTTGGATCTGGCTCATATTTCCTAGGCATGGATATATGAAAAACATCGTGAATACTGGATAGCTTTGGTGGTAATGCTATTCTATATGCTAACTCTCCAATCCTTTCTAATACTTGTAAAGGTCCTATAAATCTTGGGCTCAACTTTCCTTTCTTCCCAAATCTTGACACATTCTTCATAGGTGATACATTCAAAAATACATGATCTCCTACATTGAATTCTAAAGGTCTACGACGTTTGTCTACATAACTCTTTTGTCTACTCTGAGCTGTTCGAGTTGTTCTCGTATAATCTTTACTGCTTCCAAAGTAATTTGAACTATTTCTGGTCCTGTCAGCTTCTGCTCTCCAACTTCATTCCAGCAAATAGGGGTTCTACAATCCCTACCATATAGAGCTTCAAATGGAGCTATACCAATGCTTTGCTGAAAACTATTGTTATAAGCAAATTCCACTAAATGTAATTTCTCATCTCAATTTCCTTTGAAATCAATGACATAGGCTCTCAGCATATCTTCCATTGTTTGTATAGTCCTCTTTGATTGTTCGTCTATTTGTGGATGAAAGGCAGTACTATATTGGAGTTTAGTTCCTAAGGCAAGTTGAAGAATCTTCCAAAAATTTGATGTAAATCGTGGATCTTGATATGATGTTATGGTCACTGGAACTCCATGTAGTCGTACTATCTGTCTAACATACAATGTGGCATACTTCTCTAGTGAATAGTCTACTCTTACAGCTAAAAAGTGCGCTGACTTTGTTAATCGGTCTATTATTACCCAGATTAAGTCACGTCCACTTGAAGTCCTTGGTAGTCCTTATACAAAGTCCATGGTTATATGTTCCTGCTTCCATTCTGGAATTTCCAATGGTTTTAGCAATCCTACAGGCTTTTGATGTTCAGCTTTCACCTGTTGACATGTCGACATCTTGCGACATACTTAGCAATATCAGTCTTCATTCCATTCCACCAAAAATATTGATGAAGGTTTATATACATCTTTGTACTTCCTAGGTGAATACTATAACTACTACGATGAGCTTCAGTTAGAATTTCTCTCTTCAATTCATCATTATTAGGCACAAAAAAACGTCCATGAAATTATATGACATATTAACCACTTAGTGTTAGTCTATAGAAAATTCATCACAAGAAATGCTAAAGTTAGCAATTGGTATTAGCATTACAATCATTAATCAAATTATCATAAATATAATCTATAAAATAAAATCGCTTGGGCCTAAATATTCGTCTCTAGCCCAACAAGCTTAATCTATAACAATCCGACCCATTAAACTATATTTACCAGTCTTACAATTTTAAATCTTGGCCTACAATAAGCTAAGCCCAAACCCATAATCTTTCATTAGACTTCTTAAGTCAAATTCGTGTGGCCCACTTACTTCTCAAGCTCACACATTTCTCAAGATCCATCATGTTCACTTTTTGGCCCAATCTAATTAATCTAAGTTCCTAGCGATCTAATTACACTAATGAAGGTCGGTGAAATTTGGGATGTCACATTATAATTTATTTCATTGATTCAAAGAATCAACCGGCGGACATATTTACAAAGACATTGGAAAAAAGCCTATTTGAATCTATTCGCACCAGACTGAATATCACAACCTTTATCCAGTAAAGTCTGAAGGTGCTCAAACTCAAAGGTAAAATCTAAAAGTTTTTAGACTCATAAAATCAAGAGTTACGACTATAAGTTATTTCGGTACTAGTAATTTAATTTTTGGTTAAAGACTTGAAAAGGTACGGTGACTTATTAATCGCTAATTGATTAAAATTATCTTTCCAAGTTTTTTTAATTTATAGCAGTTATTCATTTTTAAAAAGGCAGATATTCAAAAATGCAATTATTTATTTTTAAAAAGGCAATTATTCATTTTCGAAAAGGCAGTCATTATTTTTTGAAAAGGCATTTCTAATTTTTCCTTTGTGATGATTCGTTTACTTCACTTCACTTGCTTTATATACTATTGAAATCCGTCTTCTTCATTTTCACTCTCAAACCCTAAAATACTGAACTCCCACTTGCTCTCACTTTCACTGTTGTTTAATCCAAAAAGTTTTCACATTTTCGAGTAAGTCTGTGAATTTCTCCCTTGAAGCGACAATGTCTTCAAGAAAGTCTTCGAGAATCGCAAGCAGGGGACCACAACACATGCTTGAGGGTCCTATGCATTTCGATTTGACCGAGGAAGAATATTCTTCTCCACCACAGCGACCAAGTCAGCAACAACCTTCTCAGCAACGTCCGTCTCCACCAACTCAACTAGAAGAAGAAATTTTGGAAGAAATTGAACTTGTAAGAACATTAACTCTTAAGGTTGCTTTCAAGCTTTATTCTAGTTTAAAAAGAGGAGGAACTGTTATATCTTTGATCGATCAATACCAGAGAGAGAGAGAGGCTACAAGAATGAAACTCTATTTCTGCGCGATATGGAGAAGATAGGTATTGTAGAAAAGGGATCGGCTGAAAAAGCCTTTGCTAATTTTCCTAGTGACCCGCGCTTTGGCACTGCTAATCAACCACAAGGACAGGATGACAACGACCGTATGTTTACCCATTTTCAGCCTAGAACAGGAGTTGCTGCAAATGTTGTTGGTGATGGATCAAGTCTATTCAGATCGAAGAATCACAAGAGGGTTTATTTGAATCTAATGAAGAGAGGTGTTATGAACCCTAGAAGTGTTGATTTTGATTTTCTTGATTTGGTTAAAGTAAATCTATGAGAGAAATTTGCTCTTATGCAATTGGAGTGCTTTTGTTATGAATCTGGAGCTGCTTATCCAGACTTCACAGCTTACTTTTATTCGAACTTATCTTTCTTGGATGCAAACATATTCTCTTTCATAGTGAGGGATAAGCAATTTTTGGTGGATATGGACACTTTGGCTGGCCTAATTTGGGTGGAAAGAGTTGTTTCAACCAATTAATGTATATGTTGCTCATGCTACTCTGTCATTGGTGAAAGATAGGGATGTTGAAGGCAAGATATCCTACTCTAGGATGAATGCCTCCAACATCTTGCTGTACAAAATCGTGATCAACTGCATCTGTCCAAAGTCGACATCCTAGACTAATGTGTCTTGATCTGAAGCAAAATTGATGCATGCCATCAATATTGGCTACAAATTCTCTTTGGCTCACACCATCATATTTCACATATACAGAACAGTGGTTAAAGATAAGGGACAACTCCCTTATTCTACTCTTATCATGCGCTTTTTTAGACATTTTAAAATTCACATCCCTGCACCATTATGTTTGACAAACATTTCTCCAATGGTAATTGGATTTAAAATGGTCACAAAGATGCATTTGAAAAAGCTTAACAAGGTGTTAGAGCACATGAATGAGAAGTCTCTTGTCAAAGCAAAACAAGACTCTGCTGCAGCCAAAAGGAAAGGCAAGGAGCTTGTAAATGCTCCAATAAAAAGGAAGAGAACTCTCATCTTGTACGATGAAGATGATGAGGATGAAATGACTCTTTTAGCCTTAAGAAACTTGAAGAGTTTTGTCATCTTTCAAGAAACAAGAGAAGAGCCCAAAGAAGGAGAAAAAGAAAGAGAAGAGATAGAGAAGGAAGATGAAGAACAGAGGAGGACATAGGAAGAAAGAAGAGAAGAGGAAGAAGAAGATAGAGAAGAAGAGAGAGACCATGGTCAAGAAGACTCTTTTGAGCCAACCTTGGCTATCTCCTTGTCTAATGAATTTGATATGGTAGGAACTGGAAATGCTGACGGGCATCACTCTGAAGTTGAAGTTGAACAAGAAAAAATCTTTCCTACTTCACCTGAAGGCAACCAAACAAGGGGAACTATTGGAAAACAAAGTATTTCTTCACCTATCTTTACTAGTCATGTGACTCGTTACAGAAAGCAGATCTAGAGGATGTGTATGCCTCTCATTATCCAAAAGCATCCACTCATAGTCATGGTGGACAATTTGCTGAAGATACCTCCATTCTCAAAACTCCTAGAAGCAACTTTCTACAACAACACAAATAGCGGACTTTTCGAAACTGCTAGAGATTTTATTGGATGTTAGGAAACAACAATATGCTATGGCGTATGAGGTGCAGGATCTCAAGAACGCTTTGTTGGAGAAATCTTCTTGAAGTGTTTTGAAGCTGACAAAACGTTTCCATCGAGTCTAGTCTCGAAGGTTTGCAAACTCGCTATTTAAAGTCGAAGACCTCCGAATAGCCGACTCAAGACTCAAAGTCTGTCCTCATTGATGCTCTAATACGTTGAATAAAGGTTATCCAGAATGGATGTTTCATTAAGGATATGACCTTATCAAGTGGAGAAGATCTCTTGGCTGGAAAAGACATAACGGAATTCTTTGATTGATCGAGATTGACTCGAAGATTAAGGATCCGATGATTGCCTAAATATTCTTGGAAGGTTCTACTTATGGAAACCGAGATCCTGATTGTATGGGCGAACATGATTGATGGGCTATCGACAAGTTCCTTTAATAGCTTGAATAAACTTCTTAATTGATTCTGTCCATTGGGTAGATTGGAGGAATTCCTTTGGTAAGTGCTAATGGGTATGATGGCATAAAGGAGTATATAAGGAAGACGTTCTAAGTTGTTCGAGGTGTGCGCGATAGAAGAATTCCAAAGTCTGAAGCTCCTTGTTGTTTAGACAATTCCTTTGAGCGAAACATTGTACACAAAAGAGAGTCTATATTTGTGAAAAATCTTGAGGAGGTGTGGTAGAACATCTACACTGTGGAATCAAGGAAAAGCTATGCTGTAACTTCTCTTTTGTTCATAGTGAAATCCAGCTGGTGGGATGTCAGTGCGGAAGAGTGGACGTGGGCTTGAAATAAGCCAAACCGCTATAAACCTTGTGTTCAATTTTCTCTTCTTTACTCTCTTTACTTTGATCGTACTTCATTTTGTTAATCAATAGAGAGCTTCCTTTCTATCAGTTGCCTAGAATCGCTTCCGTATATTGATAAATTGTTTGTGCACCTATTCACCCCCTTTAGGTGTTTATACTAGCTATCTCAATTGGTATCAGAGCTCGTGTACTCACTTTGTTTGAAGTGTTTTACTTCAGAGTTAAAGATCCATGGCTAGTATGTTAGCTCCAGGGCTGGTAGAAGGGCAAAGCAATACCAAACCGCCTTACTTTGATGGAAAGGACTACAACATATGGAAAAACAAGATGAAGGCGTTCCTAAGATCAAAAGATCCTCTGGAATGGGACGTTGTAGAAAAAGGAATCATTCCTAAAACAACACCTGTCTCAAAAAGAGGAAAAGACACTGTTGAGTCTAGCGAAATGACATAGGAAGAGATTATCAAGAGACAAACTCTTGATGCAAAAGCAATCTATTCTTTATATTGTGCTTTATCACCTATTGAGTATAACAAAATATCTTCTTGTGATACAGCCAAATAAGTTTGGGATAGATTACACATTACTTACGAAGGAACCGATCAAGTGAAAGAGACAAGAATCAACATTCTCCTCGGTCAATACGAAGCCTTCGAATGAAATCGGGATAATTTATAACGACATGTTTAGTCGTTTTACGAGATATCGTGAATGGTCTTGAAAATCAAGGTCAACCAATTTCTGATCCCATAAAGGTAAACAAGCTATCACGTGGACTTTCCAAGGATTGGAATCACATAAAGAACTCAATCAGAGAGACCCAAAAAATCATGCCACTATCTATTGATGAATTGGTCGGAACTCTTCAGTCTTATGAAGTGGAACGAATCAATGAAGACGAAGACTCTAAAGGTAAGAAATTCATTGCATTAAAATCCAATGATGATTCTGATGCTGCAGATTCTGAAGACGATATGGACGATGAGGAGCTTGCTCTCATGATAAGAAGATTTAGAAAGCTGAAAAAAAAAGGAAGAAGATTCAATCCAAGGAAACAAAGTTTTCAAAAGCAACAAACTAAGTCTGTTGAAGATGATGAATCAAATAAAGATGTAGTCTCGCATTGAATGTAAGAAAAATGGGCACATCGTACCCAACTGTCCTCTTCTTCGAGAAAGAAGAAAGGAAAAGCTGAAAAGTATCGAAAGGCTCTTAAAGTAGAAACCTGGAGTGATACAGAATGTGAATAAAGTGATGATGATTATGCCAACATATGTCTGATGGCACAATCGGATTCAGATTCAAACTCCGAGACAAACTCAGATTTAGACACTGAATTTGAGGTAAGTAACTTCAAAATCCCTATTAAATTTTCTAAATACATTGATGAGTTGTGTTTTAGTCTTAAGACTTCTCTTAAAAGGATTTATGAACTCAAAAAGGAAAATTCTGTCTTAAAACAACAAGAAAATATTTTGAAAGAAAAGGTGAAATGTTTAGATATGAATGTTTCTTCTCTTAGAGAAAGTGAAGATAATCTTTCAAAAGAGAATGCATTCTTGAAAAATGATATCTCAAATATTTCCAAAAGATTTTCGATAGGATCTGAGAAACTAGAAAAAATACTTTCTGTTCAAAGACCTTATTTCAATAAATCTGGTTTAGGAATGACTGCTGAAATCATTCCTTTAATCAATTTTCCTAAAGTGAAAGAAAGAATCAAACAAAGACCCACAAGAAATGCTTACAAAAATCATTTTGAAAGGACCTTTGTAAAACCAGTAGGTCGTAATGCTCTTAGATGTTCAAAATGCAATAGTGCAGATCATTTTGAAAAAGAATGTCCTATGGTTTGGAGACTTGTCAATAAAGTTTGGGCAAAAACCGTATATCAGACTAACTCAAAAGGACCCAAGAAAATATGGGTACCAAAGAAAGCTTGAGTCTCTTTTTAAATGCAGGTTACTATCAAGAAAGGTGAAATGGTACCTGGATAGTGGATGCTCGAGACACATGACATGAGATTCCAATTGCTTCATAAAGCTTGTTCAAGTGAATTGTGGAAAAGTCTCATTTGGCGGAAACAGCAAAGGAAAAATTGTGGGATTTGGAACTGTGAAGATTGAAAACCTCACAATAAGCAATGTTTCTTTAGTTGAAGGACTCAACTACAATCTGCTCGTGTCGATCAACTATGTGATACCGGTTTCAAAATCTACTTTCAAGAGGGTATATGCTCAGGAACCAGTAAAGACTCTACTCAGTCATTTATGGGACGAAGACATGGAAATATTTACCTCTTGGATGTGAAACCAGAAGAATCGCAATGTTTAATTTCAATCCAAGACGAAGCAAGTTTATGGCACAGAAAGCTTGGGCACATCAATATGAAGTAGATAGCCACAATTTCAACAAAGGAACTTGTTCGTGGTCTACCCAATTTATCATATCAAAATTCTGACCTATGTACACCATGAATATTGGAAAAACAGGTAAAAAATTCCTTTAAACTAATAAATCAAGTTTCCACTAATCGTGTACTGCAGCTTCTGCATATGGATCTCTTTGGACCAACCATAACACAGAGCATTGGAGGTAAGAAATATTGCCTAGTAATTGTGGATGACTACTCACGATTTACTTGGGTGTATTTTCTGGCAAGTAAGTCTGAAACTTTCTCTTACTTTGAAAAATTTGCTAAAAAGGTTCAAAACGAAAAAAAGGATATGTTATTTCAAGTATAAGAACAGATCATGGAAGTGAATTTGAAAAACAAGATTTTACAAGGTTTTGTGATGAATCTGGTTTTCAGCATTTGTTCTCCTCTCCATGTACTCCAGAACAAAATGGACTTGTGCAAAGAAAGAATAGATCACTTCCGAAATAGCTAGAACTCTTCTAATGGAACGTAACAACTCCTCACGTTTTTGGGCTGAAGCAGTTTTTACAGCATGTTATATTATAAACAGAGTTTTTCTAAGGCCTATTCTAGAAAAAACCCCTATGAGTTATTCAAAGAAAAGAAGCCTATTGTTTCATATTTTCATGTGTTTGGATGCAAATGTTTTATACTGAAAAATGCAAATGATCGAGTTGGTAAGTTTGAAGAAAAGTCGATGAAGGCATCTTCCTTGGATATTTAACCAAAAGCAAAGCGTACGAGTCTACAACAAAAAGACTCAAACTGTGGAAGAATCAATGAATGTCAAATTACAGATTCGATACAAAATGAATCTATTCGCAGACTCATCTTGGAGATCCGAACTTGCTCCGGACTTTACAAAGTCTAAAGAAACAGCTCGGACTTTGAAGGACTAGCAGCAAGTAACTGTTGAAGATTCAAGTGAAGGAAGTGATCATCATTCTGACAAATTAACCAGCAACTGGAAGCATAAGTCCATTCATCCTAAAGATCTTATCATTGGCGACATTAATGAAGGAATTCGCACTAGATCCAAAAGGCGCGAAGAGTTTAGTGATGTGGCTCTTATTTCTGAAATAGAACCCAAAAGCATAGATGAAGCTTTATTTGATGAAAGCTGGATTGAAGCCATACAAGAAGAGCTCAGGCAATTTAATATCAATGATGTCTGGGAATTGACTCCAAAACCGAAAGGTAAATTAGTTATTGGAGCTAAATGGGTTTTCAGAAACAAGATGGACGAGAAAGGAAAGGTCGTAAGAAACAAAGCAAGACTCGTGGCCAAGGGATACACGCAAGAAGAAGGGATAGACTATGACGAGACTTACGCACCAATAGCAAGGTTAGAAGCAATTCGTTTATTACTTGCATTTGCTTGTCATAAAAATTTCAGGTTATTCCAAATGGATGTCAAAAGTGCCTTCCTTAATGGATTCATCCATGAGGAAGTCTATGTGGAACACACACATGGGTTTGAAGACCCAAGGAAACCGCACTCGATTCGGACTCAAAAAGGCCTTATATGGCTTAAAATAAGCACCTCGAGCTTGGTATGACAGGCTGAGTAAGTTTTTAATCCAAAACGGTTTTGTGAAAGGTAAAGTAGACACTACTTTATTTATTAAAAGAGAAAGTAAAAGTTTTGTGCTAGTTCAAATATATGTCGATGATATTATATTCGGATCTCCTAATGAAAGTCTCGTGCAAGAAATTCTCTAAGGCTATACAGATGAATTTGAAATGAGCATGATGGGTGAGTTAACCTTCTTTCTCGGGCTTCAAGTGAAACAACTGAAGGAATGAACTTTTAATCATCAAGAAAAATATGCTAATAATCTCGTCAAAAAGTTTGGTTAGAACAATTGCAAGAATGCTAAAATACCAATGTCAAGTTCCTTGAAGATAGACAAAGATGAAGAAGGAAAGAAAGTCGACCAGAAGCTATACAAGAGTATCATTGGCTCACTTCTTTATCTTACTGCTTCTAGACCTAACATTTTGTTTAGTGTTTGCATTTGTGCCAGATTTCAAGTAGATCCTAAAGAATCTCATTTAAATGCTACAAAGTGTATTATTAAATACATTGCTTCAACTTCAAGCATCGGCCTATGGTATCCTAAAAGAGGAGACTTTACTCTTCTTGGATACTCAGACGCAGATCTAGCCGGTTGCAGAGTTGATAGAAAGAGCACCTCGGGTACCTGTCAACTACTTGGAGGCAGGACAGTATCTTGGTTTTCAAGAAAGCAGAGTACAATAGCTCTCTCTACAATAGAAGCAGAGTATGTAGCTCTTGGAAGTTGCTATTCACAAATTCTTTGGATAAAACAATAGCTAAGAGACTTTGGAATTGAAGATTCATGCACGAAGATTAATTGCGACAACACTAGTGCTATCAATCTCACCAAAAATCCAATTCTTCACTCAAGAGCAAAGCATATAGAGATTCGACATCACTTCATTAGAGACCATGTTCAAAATGGAGAAGTTTCAATTCAATTTGTTGATTCAAAGAATCAACTGGTAGATATATTCACAAAGCCTTTGGAGAAAAATCAATTTGAAACCATCCATTCCAAACTCAACATTTTGAGGTATGAGGAAATCAAAGTCTAGAGACTTTCAGACTCAGACGTACAAGACCTTGACTGTAAGTTATTCTCTTTCGAATCTTATCTTGAAAAGGTACGATCATCAAACTATGGTTAATTATTGCTATGTTTAATCGATGTAATTGTTACAACGTTTCCTTTTCGAAAAAGAAGTTATTTTTTTAAATAACTATTTTAGTGGAAAAATGACAGTTATTTTAAAAAGGCATCTTTTTATTTTCCTTTGTGACGGTTTGTATACTTCTCTTTTTAACCGATCGTGCACTGTTGATTTCCCTTCACTTTACTCTAAAAAACCCTAGAAAGCATCGATCTTCCATTCCTGTTTTCTTCCCTTGTTTAATCTTTGAAAAAGTTGTCATCTTTCTTGGGAAAGTCAAGCTAGGAATCTTCCAAAAACTGAGAAAGATGTCGTCTTCAAGAAAGTCTTTGAGAATCGCAAGCGGGGACCATGGCGAATGAGTGAGGGGCCTACGCACTTCAATCTCACCAAAAAAGTGTCTCCGATTAGCAACAGAGCCCACAACATTCTCGGCAACGTCACTCTCCTCCATCTAGTCCTCAAGGCGTTGATCATCAACAAGAGGAAGAAATCATCGAGGATGCAGATCCTGTAAGAGTTCAAAAGCCCACTTTTATTTACAAGCTGTATCGTGCTTTGAAAGGGACTCGTACTCCTTTGAACTATGTCGATGATTTTCTTAAAGACAAAGAGTATGGAAATGAATATATCTTTGTGCGAAAAATGGAAAGTCTGGGAATTGCTCGTAAAAGGGGTGGCAGAAGAAACCCTTGCGAATATCCCAAGTGATCCTCGTGATTGGGGAGTTAATCCTATAGATGGGAATGATGATGACAAGTTGTATAGCCAATTTCAACCGAGAATGGGTGTTGCGGTTGAAAATTGAGGAAAATGGGAAGACTTGTTCAAATCGAAGGAACAAAAGGATCTGTACTCAAAATTGATGAAGCGTGGGGTAATAAACCCTAGGAGTGTGGATTTTGATTTTCTGGATGCTGTAAATGTGAATTTAAGGGAAAAGTTCGGTTATCTTCAACTTGAGCAGTTCTGTTCTGACAACACATAAGCTTATGCTGAATTAACCGCTTATTTCTATTAGAATCTTAGTTTCCTAGATGCGAATAGATTTTCTTTCAGCATCAAAGATCAAGACTTTGTTGTGGATATGGATATGCTGGCAGACGTGTTAGGGGTTGAGAGAGGAAGATATCAACCGATCAAAGTTTCTATTGCTCGTGCTATACTGGGACTTGTTAAGGATAGAAGAACAGAGGAAAAGATCTCCTACCTAAGGAAGAGTGCGTTCAACATTCTGCGCTTCACAAGATTGTGATCAATTGCCTCGACCGAAATCAACCTCCAAGACTGATGTCTCAAGTTCAGAGGCAAAGCTGATGTATGCCATTCTCACTGGGAAAATGTTTTCTCTTCCTCACAGTGTTATGTTCCACATGTATAGAGTACTGGTGAAAGACAGAGTTCAACTTCCTTACCCAAGTCTTGTGATGAAGTTATTCAGATTTCTAAACATTCAGCCTCCACAAATCCTTTGTGCTTGACAATGTGATCATATGGTGGTAGGACTGAAAATGGTGACCAAAATGCGTCTGAAGGAGCTAAGCAAGGCGTTGGAGAAATTTAAGGAGAAGACTCTTGTAAAATCTCATCAAATCTCTAGTGCATCAAAAAGAAAAGGAAAGGAGCCCATGGTTGCTCCATCCAAGAAAATGAGAGCTCTCATCGTTGAAGATGAAGATGATGAGGAAGACATCACCATCCCTGCAATGGATGAAACATCTGAGCCGTTATACTCCAGAATAGAGGACTCGAGAAAGAGAAGAGAAAGAAGCTAAGGAGGCAAGGGATGAAGCAGAAGAAGAAGAAGAGAGAATGAATTGAGAGGAAAGAGAGCCTGAAAAACACTCTTCTCCACCTGAAGGCATAAAAACAGGGGGAGATAATGAGAAAAGAGGAATGTCAGCTGCTACCAGTGAGGGAGTTAGCCGTTCTCCAGCCGACCCAGAAGACATTCATGCCTCTCATTTTCCTGAAGAAGAACATGACGCTTCATCGCTAAATCTGCGTAATTATTCTGATATGCCATCATCTGCAGATCGTGCTGAAGCTAGTGCACAGACCGACAGCTTAGCAGATTTTCACAGAATTATGGATATTATCTTGGAGATGCGCGGTCAAATTTATGCTCTGGGATGCGAGGTTCAAAACTTGCATTGACAGTCTCTAATCCGTTGAAGAAAGGTTATCCAAACTGGATGTTTCATTAAAGATATGACCTTATCGACTGGAGAAGATCTCTTGGCTGGAAAAGACATAACGGAATTCTTTGATTGATCGAGATTGACTCGAAGATTAAGGATCCGATGATTGCCTAAATATTCTTGGAAGGTTCTACTTATGGAAACCAAGATCCTGATTGTATGGGCGAACATGATTGATGGGCTATCGACACGTTCCTTTAATAGCTCGAATAAACTTCTTAATTGATTATGTCCAACGGGTAGATTGGAGGAATTCTTTTGGTAAGTGCTAATGGGTATGATGGCATAAAGGAGTATATAAGGAAGACGTTCTAAGTTGTTCGAGGTGTGCGCGATAGAAGAATTCCAAAGTCTGAAGCTCCTTGTTGTTTAGACAATTCCTTTGAGCGAAACATTATACACAAAAGAGAGTCTATATTTGTGAAAAATCTTGAGGAGGTGTGGTAGAACATCTACATTGTGGAATCAAGGAAAAGCTATGTGTAACTTCTCTTTTGTTCATAGTGAAATTCAGCTGGTGGGATGTCAGTGCGGAAGAGTGGATATAGGCTTGAAATAAGCCGAACCACTATAAATCTTGTGTTCAATTTTCTCTTCCTTACTCTCTTTACTTTGATCGTACTTCATTTTGTTAATCAATAGAGAGCTTCCTTTCTATCAGTTGCCTAGAATCGCTTCCGTATATCGATAAATTGTTTGTGCATTTATTCACCCCCCTTTAGGTGTTTATACTAGCTATCTTACGCTTTCATGGCCACTTTAGTGTCTTTGCAAGATCAGTTGAACACCTTGAAGACTCAAGTGCAAGATCATGTGAATGGTGAAGATTTCCAGCAACTAAAGGAGACCATTGGGAAGCGTTAGAAGACAATGAATTCCATGAGAGAATTCCAGCTTGTTCACTTTCCCAAACATCTTTGATTATCTCTATTTTCAAACAACTCTTTTTATTTGTTCTCCACCTTTTGCTGTTAACAAAAAGGGGGAGTAGTTTGATGCAGATTTGACTTTTGGTTTGGATTTTTGGATTTTTGGACTTATCTTTTGTTTGGCTGTGGTTTGGACTGTTTGATTTGATCTTTTGATGCTTGGAGTAACGTAGGCATGATAATAACTGTGGAAATGATAGTTGTTTTGCAGGACTAACATGTTTTCTGTGATTGCAAAATCATTGCTATCTGTATCCTAATCTACTCATCTTTTATGAAGATCTTTTGTTTAGCTTAAGTGTTATTTTACGGGACAAAAGTGTTCAAATCTATAGAAAAGTTTTGTCACCATAAAAAAAGGGGAGATTGTTTGAGAAAACTTCCTTATTTGTTTTGAAGTTAAGAAAACATTTCTATTAGTCTAGTCTAAAGACTTTCAAACTCTATCGTCAAAGTTTGAAAACCTCCAAACTCAAGATTTAAAGTCTACCCTCACTGATAGCTTCCACACCGATGATGAAAAGATTTATCTGATGAGGAAGACTTATCCAAATGTGAGTACATCTTTAATGATTTGGTTCGTATGGTTGAAGAAGATCTCACGGCTGGAGATAGCATCTTATGATCAATTATTATTATTGAAATTGTTGACACCTAAATTTTTGCACAATTTTTGGGTTACTAAAAAAAAAAAAAAACACACACACACACACACAGGGCATATAGTTTAGAAACATTTTATTCTTATTTTCATTTTGGTTTATTTTATTTTGGGCCACCGGTAAAGGGAAGATTTTTCACATATTCCGTTTAGATTTTTCATATTTTTAGGCAATATACACTAAGGGGTGTATTTTGTGCAAAGAGGGAATTTTTCTAGATAGAATATGCGAGAAATACGAAAAAGAATATTGTGCGGGGTATGTATATTTTAACAACATATTTAGGGGTATCATGCGCAAGCAAAAAAGGAAAAAATATATGTCGTGAGGATACATTTTTTGGACCTATAAAATACATTACGCGCAAAGTAAAAGGGGGGTCCATTCCGTTAGCAAATTCTGAGAGCAAGATAGGTGAAAAAATTGATTTTTTAGAGTAGAGTTTTAAAAAAGGAGGGAGTGTACGGCCTCGAGTCGAACCCTTGCCCGCGCCGCTACGCTCGGTCGGCCTCTACCTGCAACAACCTGACCCCTGGGTCTCTGACCATCGAAGCTCCGCCTCTCGCGAGATCCCGTGCTGTTGGGTTTTCCTCGCCCCGCCGACCGCCGCAGCTGCAACCCAAGCGCCTCCTGTAGCAGATCTCTCTCCGTCATTGCAACCCAGTCCTGCCTCGCCCGAGATCCCCGACTCGTAGATCTCGCGCCTTCATCCAGTAGCCAGGCCCGCAATCCTCCTTTGCGCCGACATCTAGTAGGCTCGATTCGCTGCTCCTGCTCCGCTCGTGAAGTCACCGTTGTTACTGAACTGAGATCCAGACGCCAGAGCTCCTCATCACACAGCCCCGCGACGCCTGCTCCCAGATCCGACGCTGCCCCGTGTCGATCCGCGGCGCCCACACCCGAATCCGACGTCAACCTTGTGCCGGCCCGTGTCTTCATCCTCGCGAGCCCTTGTCGAACCCTCGCCGGTGATTTCCCCCAAAACCAGCAGCCATGATTTCCCTTTTTCTTTTTTTCTTTTTTTTTTTTTAAAGAAGAAAAAATTTTATTAGGTATTTTTGCTTTACTTTATTAGGCAAGTTTAGGTTTTTCTCTATTTTTTATTATTATTATCTCTTTATAAGTTGTTCTCTTTGGTTGAAATACCTATCTATGCATAATTGGAAATCCCATGTCACCTGATTCGCAACCGCGCCATGGTTTTTTATTTCATCTATAAGGCTTTAGATGAAATAATTAATCAAGTGGGAGTAAAATTGATATTTTGATCTTTAAAGCTTAAGATAAATTTATCGATTTTATTAGCGAAATATTATCTCTTGATCTGAATGATGTGCGATATTTTTGATGATTTTGAATGAATTGTCTTAATTGCCTTGTTTATCTCAAGATATATTTGAGTTAGAATATTGCATGTCTTAAGGTTACATGTTTAGAATAGGAATTTTATTTCAAATTTAAGAAAAAAATCAAAAAAATCAAAATTCAAATAAATCAATTTAGGTTGCTAGATTTTAATTTAGGTTGCATGTTTAATTAGATGGCAATTATTAATTTCAAAAATTAATAAAAACAGCAAAAAAAAAAATCATCATGCATATGTCATGTAGAGGGCATATTTTGCATGTCATTGCATATTAGGGTTAAATTGCACTTAGTTTAATTTTAGATAATATTTTTAATTTATTATAAGTGTAGGCATTTTTTTTAGATATATTGCATTTTAGGATTATTTAGGTTAAGATAATGTTTTAGTTTAAATTAGGGTTTGACTCAACCTAATTCCATATATAAATTAAATAGGATCTTAATCTCATTAGGTAATTTTCACATTTCACCAAATTTTGAGTTTCACAAAAAATGTCATAGGTTAAATAAGTTTTATTATTTAGGATAAAATGCATTCTTTTAGAAAAAAGAAAAATGTCATATGCACGTCATTAGGGTTAGCTTCATTGAAATGCATGTCATTTAGTATTTTTGCTAGGCCCATTTAATAAGAAATTGTATGTCATTAGAATTAGGTCATTTAGTTAATATTGCATTGCATATTGAATGATTTTCATTAATTAAGTTAAAACAAAAAAAAAAATCGCGTGTTAATTAGAAACCATATCTAGGGTTGTTGATGTGGATTTTAATTTAACATTGCAAATGCTTTCGTTGCTTGGAGGTAAGTTTTTGCAATTTATTTATTGTTTATCTGGGTGTTAAATTGGTGGTTTGCGTACCCGTGTGATCACCTTACATGTTAGGGAGATAGTTTAAAATCAATTCAAGCTGCCTGCAAAACCTTTTTGTCAAAATAAAAAGAAATGGTACCGAAAGGGCGTTAGAGAAATCTAGCGTCCTCGTACTTGGGTTTCTAATCGACCCACCAAAAATAGATTAGTGGCGACTCCTAGTTAAAAATCAATTGCATGTTAAAAAACTTGAACCTAAAGTCGCGAATTGGTATGGGCTTGGGAGAGCCGGAGTTAAGTCTAGGTTTAAGAATCCATTACCAAACTCTAGGTGGTTCACACTTATGGAAACTTAGATTCGATTGCATAGGCGAGCAAGATTGGTGGGCTATCATCACATTCCTTAAATAACTCGATATCTCCTTAATTGATTCTGTCCAATGGGTAGATTGGAAGAACTCCTTTGGAAAGTGCCAACAGTTATAATGGCATGAAGGAGTATATAAGGAAGACACTCAAGTTATTCAAGTGTGTGTGTGAAAGAAAAATTCCAAAGTCTAAAGCTCCTAGTTCTTTGCTGATTCAATCGCTGGGCTTAAGTTGTACTGAAAGGAGAGATTAAATACTTGTGAGAACTTGAGGAAGTGTGGTAGAGTTTCTACACTGTGGGATCAATGACGTGAGACTGTAAAATCTCTTTTGATTCTTAGTGGTATTCAGCTAGTGAGCAGTGCGGGAGAGGGGATGTAGGCTTGGTCTAAGTCAAACCACTATAAATTTTATGTTTCAATTCTCTTTCCCTAAACTCTTTACTTTAATTTGTAGTCTTATATAAGTATTTACAGTTTTTTACATCTTCAGTCTATTATTCTCAAGAGACGAATTAAGTTGTTAAGTCTTGTAAAAACTTCTTTAACACCTATTCACCCCCTCTAGGTGTTCTTACTAGCCCTATCACTTGACAATGGATGGACTTCCCAATCTAGAAGATTTATGGACCGATGAATCTCCATTGGGGCTAAGCAATCTCCAATTTCTTAAGGTGTCTTCATGCAAATCTCTCTCAAAAGTTATCAACTCCATGTCACTAATAAAACTACATAAGTTACACTTTAGTGGTAGAAGATTGCATTTCAATGCAAGAAATTTTTGACCTTGACGGACTAGGTGCCAATGCAAATATTGAGACTCTCTCTAAGCTAAACACCATCCATATAAATCAATTACCAAGCTTGAGGCGCATATGGAACAAGAACCCTTGTGGAATTGTGAGATTCCATAATTTGAAGAAATTACAGGTGGGAAACTATAACAACCTCCGGTTTCTATTTTCCCATCTATGGTTCAATCTCTTGCACAATTAAGAGAGCTGCATGTATGGTGTTGCAAGAACATGGAGGTGATCATTATGGAGGAAGAAGAGTTGAGAATAGAAATGTCAAAAACTCTAGTATTCCCAATGTTAACCTTGTTAAATTTGATAACGTTGGAAAGCTTGACATGCTTCTCTCATAGAAAGTGTAAGTTTTTTTTTTTTTTTTTTTTTGGGTTTCATCACTGAAGATCTTCTTGGATTAATTCATCCTTGCAATATAAAAGATGACATTATTTTTATCTAATGAAAAATGGATCACAGGTGCACCAAAAGCTCAGGATGAGGATCGCATCAAATTGTGTCCTATTGTCTCTTCAATCAAGAGGTAAGTGATTAACCTTATGTCAAATTATTAAATATATTAAAAATCTGATGGAATAAAGGCATCAATTTTATGTGTTATAACATTTTAGAAGATTACATGCTATGCATTTCAAGTTGCCACATGCCGCTACAAATAATTGGCAAGTTTCAATTCACACCAACAAGAGTTGGATCAATCACATCAAATTGTTAAGAAATTGGAATAAAGATAAATGCACATAAATAATTATTATGCCATCTAGCTAATTAATTAAAATTAACCAACAAATAGTTTTACTGGAGACTAAGCATAATCGTCAAAGCCCCCTTTGGTTAAAATTGATGGCGTTCCACATAATCACTGCACCATTGAAGCTCAATCGTTAACTCTCAAAATTATGGGGTAATTATATAGTAAAAGATGTTGTAATATAGTCATTGAATTTTTATTTAATCATCTAAGGCAATAAATTTTCATTTCATTATAATTTATGCACTTTGACACAAAATCCAAAATTTTCTAGCGAATTGTTGATGAGCAAGACACGTGGCTAATTTTTTAAATGTGCTGTAGTTTCCACTTCATCGCCGAATCAGTTTTTCACTGGAAAATCTATATAAATATTTAATATAATCACCAAAAATTTTAATTTGCAAGATGATTGTTCTCCTTCTCTTGTACTTTCCACTCATCTTACTTCCAATAAGAATTCCTCATTCTCATAGGTAGTTTCCTTGTTCGATGCCATTGGTTTTAATGAATTTTAGCATTGTAAATTAGTAATGTAAGTCTTCCTATTATATAAATATTTATAGATGATTTTTGTAATTTGCTGTGAATATTACAATAATGTTATATTTTTTATATAAACACACAATATGTCATATAACAATGACAATTAGGAATTTTCAAATATTATAAAATCTCTATGTTTTACGTAATACAAGTCAAGAATTTAACCTTTTTCTTCAAAAAAGGGAGATTCGTATGAAATGAGATACAATTTAATTTACTTGTACTAGGAACGAAAGATTCCATGCCTATACAAACGAGTGAGAATGCTGCTAATTACCTAGTAATTAAAGAAAGAGGAATCATACAAAAGGAGTCTCTCAACTTTTGCTTGTTGGGTAGGTGTATAGGTTATTGAGAGAACTACTTTGAACATTCTGAAGCTTCCACGTTAGTGTCTTTCTTCCAAATATAACTAAATATAAGTACTTTCTATCAAAATAAAATAAAATAAAAAAATTGACTATCTGGCAGTTTATGTTCATTGGACAACACTATATTTTTGTTAATTTTGCTACAAATTGCATATATTATGTTCAAATCAATTCGTGTCATTTTCAAATTTTTCGAATACTCATTTAGAAATATGTTAATTTGTATCACAAATTGTCAGTTCTTTCAATTCTTATATTGTTTTATGTATAAAATTATAATAGTATCCTCTTTTTAGAGTCAAAACTTTTTGAGTAGTTTAAAAAATCTAGGATCTCATCAAAAGCGAGCTAAAAAGAAATTGTAAATATTGGACAGTTTTATCAGAACATAAACCTTATTAAGAAGTAGACTATCAGGGAGTAAGCAAAATTGGATTAAGAGAACATATGAAAGGAAACAAAAAGAAAAGATAGAAATTCCAATCATAAATGCACGCTTGTGGAAGGAAAAGTAATAAAAGAAAAAAGAAAGAAAGAAAAACATGAGGAGAGAGAAGATCACATAAGTTTGACATGTGAATTTAAGGCGACCTGGGGTACTGTTCTGTTGCTCCGCGAGCCTATGTGATTGTGCTCGTCTGGGTCTGTCACGTGCATGCGCTGCGGTCAAATCCCGGGCACTGGGTAACTCACGAGCCATAGATGCAACCTCAGCCGTTACGCCACGTTGGCCCTAGCGCGCTTGACGATGCTAATCAACTGGTCGCGAGTGCTGGGGTGCACGGGATCGTCGCTCTCGTAAAAGGTGGGGTTTGGGGAACTCTTTGAGGTATTGTTTTGAAAGTAGGGGGCTTTTTATGATGTGGTGGGAGACCATTGGCGGCAAGGGAGAATGGGCGATGGGCCCCTGGCAGGGCTTTGCGTTGCATTTGGTTTTTTTCTTATAGAAAGTCTTGCTGCGTGGGACTGTAAGGATCTTTTTCATGCCATGTCGGGGTTAGGTCTTTCTTCTCGATGTGATGGTCCATAGAGGGGAAAGAGAGGTGCTAGATGGCTCGAAACATTGGTTTGAAACTTAGGTTAAACTATTCATCCGCCACCACATAAAATTGATGGTGGTGGTGGAGCTTTGTATGAGCTCTAGATGATGATCCATCAAATTCAATCGATCTATGAACTTTAATTCGTGCAAAGTGCCTCTCGTTCGAGGTAATGCTTTCGCCTGTCTCATTGAGCAGATTGAGCTGTCAATAATGAAACCAAGCGATCCATTGATAACCGATAAATCATAATAACGATTTTCAATTTCGTCAAATGTTTGTTAAGTTTTTGTGATGCAATTATTTTAGTCAACTCATCTGACTTCTTGAATAGATGGTGGAAGGACATTTCAATAGAAAATGAAATAGAAAAACTTACAAGTGGATCTACTTTGACTTAACTAAATTGGCCCTTCAATAAGATATTGATATGATGACTTTATTAGATATTTTTAAATCTTCTTTAATGAGATATTTAGGACTATTTTTGATAATCAAACTTAATTATTTTTCTGAACCACAATATGGAGTTATTTTGAATGTAAAATGATATAAGGAAGATTTGTTCATTTTGACCCAAGGAATCTTGTTTTTCATTGTTCAGTTGTAGCTTGACTTTTAATTGCTTTAGAGTGATATAATATTGAATAAAAATAATTGATATTGACTTTAACCGGAAGTAATGATGTCCTTGACATATTTCGCGTATATTTTTGAGATATTAAAGATTGTAAATTGTAATACTATTTATATCGCACATGTTTAATTTTAGCAAATTAGTAATATCAATAGAAACCTAAGGAGGCTTAGGTATTCGTACTCTAAGGGAGAACAACATTGCGTCCATGCTCAAACATATTTGGATTCTTTTCTCAAATAAAGAATCCCTGTGGTGTAAGTGGATTCATTCCAATTTCCTGAAGCGGAAAAAATTTTGGGTGGTCCCTTGCCCTACTCATTGCTCTTGGGCCTGGAGGAAGTTATTAGATCTTCGTGATCAATTTCAGCAATATTTTAGATGGAGCATTGGAAATGGGAGGTCGGTCTCCTTTTGGTTTGACCATTGGCACCCAAATGGTCCTTTATACAAGACCTTTTCTAATCAGGATATTTATCGCTCTGGTATATCTCGCTCTGCTTCGATTGCTTATGGTTTTGCTACTCCTATGGGCTGGTATATCATTAACATCATGGCTAATTGGTGGAATCCCCTTCCGGTATTCAACCAAGAGGAGGATCGGTTTCAGTGGCTTCTGCACCCATCCGGTCGCTTCTCCATTGCTTCTGCCTGGGATTTGATCCGACCGAAGCGTAATGTCATCTCGTGGGCTTCTTTTGTTTGGAATACTGCCTTGCCTCCAAGATATCAAACGCATCTTTGGCTTATTTCGCGCAATCGGCTGCCGACTTAGGTTTTGCTCATCTCTTATGGTAGGATCCCCCCTACAAACTTCCCCCTTTGTTCGTGCAGACCTGATTCTATAGATCATTTGTTCTTTGCTTGCCATGCTTCGGATAGTCTTATTTCATTTTGGGCGGCAAGATTCAACCTAGTGTGGCGAAACAAGCATTGGGTGGATAATTTGGCCTGGGCTTCCAAGCGGTTTATGGGGAAGAGTTTTTATCAAATCCTGGCTCGGTTTAGTTTTGGTGCAATGTGTTATATCATTTGGAAAGAGCGGAACAATGTGCTTTTTCGGAATCAGACTCTCTTTCTTCCAAAGAATGAAAATGCATCTTCGAAGGCTATCAAAGATAAGGCTATGTTCTTGATGTTCTTGATGTGCCCATGAATAGAAGACCTCAACGAAGCTGGAACATCCATCCTTCTATTTTTAATTGATGGAGGTTTTCTAGTTTTTGTTGTCTTTTGTTTCCTTTTGTTGTTGTTGCTCCTTTTTTCTGTGAACCATGGCACCCTTACACTCGTTCTAGACTTTTGTCTTCTTGAGTGTCTGTTTTTGTTGGTGCCAAGCCTCCCTCTTGTATTCTTTCTTGCAAAATCAATATATTACTGACCTTTACCAAAAAAAAAAAAAAAAAAAAATAGAAACCTAATGGGCTAACAAAGATAGTATGGAACCGACAAAAAAACAAAGATAGTATGGAGATTAATACACTAATTTTGAAGCTAAACTTGTCCAAAATAAAACATAAAACTACTTAGTAAAATGAAAAAAGAAAGATTGCTAATATGGACAAATCAACCATGATTACTTTATTAAAGTAGCATAGTTATTGTGGAGAACCAACACAACCAACCACACCAAAATTATGGTCCACCAAATTAAAGAATATCATCCTTTTTTGTTTTCAAATACTTCATATTGCCTTTTGGATTGCCCATAAAAAATATGTGAAGACTTATACATGTCAAGATAGAACCAGAAAAGCTTTGTTTTGTCTTATGGTTTTGTGGGGTTGGTACGACCTTTGCAAGATGAGGACGCATTCATATGATAAGATGACCACAATCGATATACCAAGATTGTTAGGACCACCGCTTCTTCTATGTGTTTCCTTGCATCTCGTCCTTTTTCTTTGCCGCAATTAAGAAACTCATAATATGATTTCAAAGTTAGTGCAAGCAGCTGCTTCTGTATTGCACCTTTTGATGGATGATTTGTTGCCTTTTTATATCAATCTCTCCATCATTTTTCTTGTAGTGCTGACACTTTTCCTCTGGCAAGCCTTTTTACATGTAATGGAACTTCAAGAACTTTTAATCTAACAAAATTACTAATTTCGTGAGGAGATACTGCAGGTTGCGTTTGTTATAGATAAAGCCAAATATTGTTTTTAGGGGCTTTTTTGTCTTTTCAATTAAAGTTCCTTTTAGGTTAAAAGTCGTATCTTTATATTAGCAATTGAAAAAACCCTAGCCGTCAAGATGCTAAAAAAGGAAATAGAGAAGCAAGAAAAAGAGAGAGGAAAAAAGTGAGTTTTTCTTGATGAGGGTTCTTAATCTTTTTGTGCCCCGATCTTGAGAGAAGATCGTCGTTGTATTCCAACTTTTTCAAAGTCTAGTAGATTTGCAGAGTGCCTCTGCGCGGAGACGTAGCCCGGGTTTGGGTAAACTTCGATAACAAATTTTCTAACGTGTTCATCTGATTCTGTTCTTTTATTACTATATTATGTTTGGTGAATTGTTTGCAAACGTTATTTTTGTGGAATCAACGTGCGATTTCGTAACAACTAGTATCAGAGCCTGGGTTGGCTAATCGAGAACATCGAGAGTTTTTCGGTGACGTTTGATTGAAAGCAAACAGGATGGCAGAAGATAAAATCAGAATCGATAAATTCAATGGGGAGGATTTTGGATGGTGGAAGCTACAAATAGAGGATTATCTTTATCAAAAAGATCTCTATGCACCACTTGAGGGTTGGAAACCTAAGATGGCGGAAGTGGATCCAACAGCAGAAGCCGAATGGAAAATTCTTGATCGAAAAGCATTAGGTGAGATTCGTCTAGGGTTGACAAAAAAGACAGGGTACCACATCGCAAAAGCAAAAATTGCAAAAGAAGCCATGGATATTCTAGTGAATATTTTTTAGAAGCCATCCACATCAAATCAGGTATTTTTGCTGAAGAAACTGGTTAATATGAAGTTATCTGATAAAGGTTCTATGGTAGAGCATATTAATAGTTTCATGCAGATCACGGGTCAATTGGAATCCGCAGGCGTAAATTTAGGCATGAAGCTTCAAGCTTTATTATTTTTATGTTCTCTTCCAGAAAGCTACAATACCGCAAAGTGCAATGAATTTCGAGCACCATGAAGGATGATTTAACTCTTGATGATGCTATGAGTAGTATCATGGATGGAGAGATGTGAAGGAAAGTCTTAGGTGGAGATAATTTTTTTGCAACTACATCTTCAACGGCACTTGCAGTGGAGAATCATGGAAGAAGTAAAAGTAGAGGAAATTTTAGCGGGCATGACAGATCACAATCAAGGGGTAAGAGACAGGTTGCAAAAGACGTGTGTTGGTTTTGTCACAAAATTGGACACCGGAGGTTTCAATGTGAAGCCTACAAAAAGAAGTAGCAAGATGAGAATGAAGGAGCTAATGTGGTTAGCAATGAATCTTTGCTAGATAACTTTTGTTTGTCTACAGGGTTTGACATAACAACAGATAAATGGTTTATTAATTCTGGCACTTTTTTTTCATTGCACCTCGCAAAGAGACATATTTGATGATTATGCCTATGGAGATTTTGGACAAGTGGTTGTAGGAAACGGCCACATGTGTCCAATTATTGGGAAATGAACCGTGACTGTGAACATCTCAAGTAGAGGACGTCTAGTTTTGCGTGAAACTAGGCATATTCCAGAATTAAAGAAAAATCTGATTTCAACCAATAAACTTGACCAAGAAGGTTTGGTAATAACCTTTGGCTACGGAGAGTGGAAAATAACCTCAGGGGTAAGAGTAGTGGCAAAGGGAAAGCGTACAAGTACACTTTATCTTCTCCAAGGAGACAATATCAGTGATATGGTTGCAACTACAATGGCTATAGGTAATTTATCTACTCTTTGGCATTATCATTTGGGACATCTTGGTGAAAAATGTGTAAAGCAGTTACACTTGAGAAAATTACTCCTAGGTTTGCAAAAAATTGAGTTAGATTTTTGTGAGAGTTGCATTTATGGAAAACAAAAGGCTGTTAGTTTTCAATTGAATGGGCGACAAAATAAAGACCAAAAGCTAGAGTTGGTTCATACTGATGTATGGGGACCTGCTCAAGAACTCTCTTATGGTGGTAAGAGATATTTTGTCACATTCATTGATGATGCAACAAGGAAGACTTGGGTCTATGCTCTTAGAGAAAAATCAGAAGTATTCGGGATGTTCAGAATGTGGAAGACCATGGTAGAAAAAGAGATAGGTTATCAAATTAAAGCTCTGAAATCTGATAATGGTGGTGAATACACAAGTAAGGAATTTGCAGAATATCTGAGTCGAGAAGGCATACACGGGCTAAAGATTGTTCCTAGAACTCCTCAAGAGAACGGTGTAGCTAAAAGAATGAACAGGACTATTCTAGAACGTGCAAGATGCATGAGACTACATGCGGGTCTCCCACTACACTTATGGGCTATCACAGTTGATGCAGTTGTTTATCTTATCAACATAAGTCTATCTAGTGTGTTGGATGGAGAAATACCACAAGAGCGGTGGTTAGATAAAAAGATTAATTATTTACATCTAAAGGCGTTTGGTTGTATTGCATAAGCTTTGATTAACAGGGAGGATAAGAAAAAACTTGATGATATGTCCCAGAAGTGTGTCTTTATCGGATATAGTGATGACGAGTATGGTTATAGGCTTTGGGATTATGAGAATAACAAAGTCATCCGCAGTCGCAATGTGGTATTCCATGAAGAAAATATGTACAAGGATCGTCAGATAGAGACAGAGCATAAGAAGGTAGTACAACCAGAATATGTTGAATTAGACACAATACCCGTGAAGATGTTTCCAGTAGATCAAAGTTCACCTGAAAAAGAAGTTCAAGATGAGCCTATTATCAGTGAAGAGGTAGTTTAAGAAGAATGTAGTGATTCAGAGCAAATGAATGACCCTGAAGTACATGTCTTGAGAAGGTCTACACGTGTGAGAAAGTCAAAGGTAGTTTTTTATCTATCAGCTAATACTGTTATGAGCCATGTCTTATATACAGATTTGGGAGAACCAGAGACTTACGATGAGGCAAAGGTAGACACGTCTCACTTGCAGTGGGAGTGTGCTATGAAAGACGAGATGAGCTCGTTACTTCAGAACAAAACTTGGGAGTTGACCAAGTTGCCCACAGGTAAAAAAGATTTATTAAACAAATAGGTGTACAGGGTTAAGAATGAAGTAAATGGTAGTATTAGATACAAGGTGAGACTTGTAGTCAAGGGCTTTTCTAAAAAAGAATGGATCAATTACTCCAAGATATTTTCATCTATAGTGAAAATGACATCAATTAGAGTTTTGCTGAGTATAGTTGCAATGGAGGATCTTTATCTTGAGCAGTTAGACGTAAAAACAACGTTTTTACATGGTGACTTAGATGAAGAACTATACATGGCACAACCTAAAGGTTTTGAAGTCAAAGGTAAGGAGCACATGGTATGTCGCTTGAAGAAAAGTTTGTATGGCTTGAAACAAGTTCCGCGGCAATGGTACTTAAAATTTGATGGTTTCATGCAAGAAAAATGATTTGCACATTGTGAGTCTGATCACTGTGTTTATTTTCGCAAATATGATGATGGTGACATTGTGTATTTATCTTTATATGTGGATGACATGTTGGTGGCTAGTTCCAATATGAAGAGAATCGTAGAAGTGAAAAAGATGTTATCATCACAGTTTGCTATGAAAGACTTGGGAGAGGTCAAGAATATTTTAGGCATGAAAATCATCAGGGACAGGAAAAATAAGAAATTATGGTTGTCGCATGAAGATTATGTTAACAAGGTGTTAAAGAGATTTAACATGGACAAGGCAAAACTGGTTGCAACTCCTCTAGCAAGTCACTTCAAACTTTCTAAGGATATGTATCCAAGCAACGGGCTTTGAAAGATGAGATGGTGGTAATTTCATATGCATCAGTAGTGGGGAGTTTGATGTATGCCATGGTGAGCACAAGACCAAACATTACACATGTAGTGGGAGTTGTGAGTCGATATATGCAAAACCCAGGTAGAGAGTATTGGAATGCAGTTAAATGGATATTGAGATATCTAGCGGGTACTTCCAATTACTCACTTTGTTATGGTGGTACATTTCTAGAGTTGCAGGGTTATGTAGATGTAGATCATTTGGGTGATCGAGATAGTGGTAAAAGTACCACTGGATATGTCTTTACAGTTGCAAGTACAACAGTGAGTTGGGTATCTCAACTACAAAAGGTACTGGCTTTATCGACGACAGAGGCAAAATATGTAGCGATTACAAAAGCCTTCAAGGAAATCACGTGGTTACAAGATTATATGGACGAGTTACATCGAAAATAGCCAGTCGGTATACTTTGGAGTGATAGTCAAAGTGCAGTGCACTTAGCAAAGAATGCAACTTATCACTTAAGGACTAGACATATCAAGAAGCGTGATCACTTTATCAAGTCAGCATTGAAAGATAATGAGTTAAAGCTACAAAAGATTGATGGCTCGAAGAATCCAGCTGACATGATGACCAAGGTAGTAGACAGAGAGAAGCATATTTTTTGTACTACTACCATTGGTATTACTCCATGCTGATTGATGAGGAGTATCGTAGAGACACAAGTTTTTCAACTACTATTTTTTGAAGAAGATGGATACAAAGTTGCTTAGTGCTTGGATATATTTGTCTTCAAGTGGAAGATTGTTATAGATAAAGCCAAATATTTGTTTTTAGGGGCTTTTTTTTTGTCTTTTCTATTAGATTTCCTTTTAGGTTAAAAGTGGTATCTTTATATTAGCGATGGGAAAAACCCTAGCTATCAAGACGCTGAAAAAGGAAATAGAGAAGCAAGAAAAAGTGACAAGAAAAAAGTGAGTTTTTTCTTGATGAGGGTTCTCAATTCCTTTGTGCCCTGATCTTGAGAGAAGATCGTCGTTGTATTCCAACTTTTTTAAAGTCTAGTGGATTCATAGAGTGCCTCTGCGCGGAGACGTAGCCCAGGTTTGGGTGAACTTCGATAACAAATTTTCTGGCGTGTTTATCTAATTCTGTTATTTTATTACTATATTATGTCTGGTGAATTATTTGCAAGCGTTATTTTTGTGGAATCGACGTGCGATTTCGTAATAGCATTTCCTAGCTTAGAGACATTAGTCATTGAAGGCATGGATAAAATTGAGATAATATGGGACAATCAAGTTGCTATGGAGTCTTTTCACAAAAAAATCACTTGAGGTGTGGAGATGCAATAATCTAGCGAACATCATTCCTTCCTGCATTCTTGGACAGCTCAAGAGCCTGGAAAGTTTGAATGTACAATCATGTGGCTCGCTTGAAGTCGTTTCCAAACTTCTGCCATTGAATCCTCTAGATAGACATCCCATTCCTCGTTTGCTGATAAAACAGCTATATTTTTATGGATTACCAAAGCTAAAGTGTGTATGGGAGAAGGAACTCCACAGTCAAGTCAAATTCCAGTGTCTTCGTTCTGTTATCATTTACAGATGCAAGAGCCTTGCCTTTCTATTTCCAGCCTCAGTAGCACTATATCTAACCCAACTTGAGGAGTTGGAGATCAATGAATGTGGCATTGTGGAACTCGTTGAGAAGGAAGAATGACTAGTTTCTAGGTTTGTGTTCCCAAAGTTAACCTCCCTCAAGCTTGAGCATCTAACAAAGTTGAAGTGCATCTATGTCGAAAAACATGCTTCACATTGGGCGGCATTGAAGACCCTAGAGGTGCGTGGTTGTGAGTAAATGGAGATACTTGCATTGCACCCCGAGAATGAGATACCACTTCTAAAACAGCCTCTCTTCACAGTAGAAAAGGTATGACCCAAGATTATTATTATTTTTTGCTTTGATGGTGAAAATTTGAAGTGATGATTAAGGTCATAGCCTAGCATCTCATACAAGTAGCTCTATATATGAAGATGTGAACTATATGGCTCTTCATAAATCCATATATATATATATATTATAACATTGAAACATCATATGTTCCTCAAGTATTGATTGAACTTTCTTATCAATCTCTGATGAATCAAATGCATACTCATTGGCCCCCCTTAAAAAAAAGTTGGGGCCAATTTTGATGGTTTAGCTCTCTCTTTAAGTACCACAAAGATTTAAAACACGTGGCATGCGGTGTGATCTTATCATGGTAGAAGTGTATTATGATATTACTTAAGTTCACATATGAATACAAGTCAAACGTAAAAGATCAGCGATAATGTTGATTTCATGAGGGCACATTTTCTTCCTTTGAATCACATGAAACTCAATATCATAATGCACTTATTATGCGTGGAATGCAACACTTATACCATGATACAAACATTCTCTTTTTACTAAGCTAGATTCTTATTTGGCTTTTTTTCCAGGGCGCATTCTTAGATCTACAAGAGTTAAAATTGGAATCATACAAATGAATGGAGATATGGCTTGGGAATTTTCTTATTGAAGAACTCTTCTGCAAGCTTAGAGTTCTTGAGCTTTGTCGTATCTCAAAAAAATCTGCAATATTCGCATGTCATTTTGTTCAAAGTTTGACCAACTTAGAAGAGCTAGTTTTATGCAAATTATATCTAGAAGAGCTAAGCATCAATGTCGAAGCCTTAGGAGGCCAAAGTCATGAGTTAAAAGTAGTATTACCATTTTCCAGATATAATCAACATCTAAAGACTCTAGATGTGTCATATTGTGAGGTATCAAATATGTTCACACCGACAATAGCAAGAAATTTGGTGGAACTCACAAAATTGAGGATAAGTAATTGTCACATGTTGGTAGAAGTCATCATGGAGGAGGAAGATAAAGAGGGGCATGTAGTGGCCTTCAAAAAATTGAAGTATATGGAGCTTGATGAATTGATAGGGTTGAGATATTTCAGCTCAAGTGGACACACTTCGATATTTCCTCTCTTGGAATATGTCACTATTACTTGATGTCCTAACATGAAATTCTTCTTTGAGGGACCAATAGAGGCACCAAAGTTGAAGAGAGTACAAGTATCAAAAGTGGAGTGGTTTTGGAAGGAAAACCTCAACACCACCATCCAAAGTATGTTTGAACAAATGGTATGCATCACTTATCAAATTCTATGTAACTAAATGGTTTTGATCAACAATAGAGTAATTTCTTTTTGCTAACTAGAAGTTTATGTTTAATGACAAATCTCTGACAGGGTATAATTGCTGGAGTAGAGTTTATGCGGCTGTCTGAGTTCTCAAAGCTGATTGAAAAATGGCACAACGAACTTATTCACATCAATTCATATTGGCACTTAAAAGTTCTTGTGGTGCATAAATGTCCATCATTTGTTAATGCTATTCCATCCAAATTGATGCTTGTTTTAGACAAAATGAAAGCATTGCAAGTGTGCGATTGTGAGTCACTAGAAGAAATATTCAGTCTTGAAGGAATGGAGGCTATGAAAAGCACTTGAGTGCTGCATCAGTTAGAACTTTTGATCTTGGTCAATTTACCAAAGTTGAGGCGACTATGGAACGAAAATCTTCAAGGAGAGCACTTCAATTCTTTAACACACCTTGCCCTTTGTAATTGCAGCAACTTAAGATATGCTTTTGCTCCATCGATGGCTCAGTGCCCTGCCAATCTTGAACAAATAGGAATAAAAGAGTGTAGTCAGATGGAAGGAGTAATCGCAAAGGAAGAAGGGTGAGGAAGTGTAATGGAGAAGATTACATTCATGAATCTCAGTGAGATAGAGTTGGAATGCTTGCCCCATTTTACTAGTTTCCTCTTGGGAAAGAATTATATGTTGTATTGTCTAGGATTACAAAAGCTGACCATTGTCCATTGCTCCAAGATGAGAAGTTTCACTCAGCAATTTTTGATGGAGATTGATCAAGATGCCCCTTCACTTTTCAATTCACAGGTCATTTTTTTTTCTTTTTTTCAGAGGAAATGTTATGTTCTTGTTATTACAATGCTTTTGTTTTTATTTTATTTTATTTTAGATTATCATCTTGTCAAATCAAAATATGAATATCTCAAGTTCCTGATTTGTGAATCGAATGTCGAATTAAATGAAATCGTGAGATTCAAAAATAAAAAAAAGATAGTTTTCTTGATAGAGATACATATCAGGTAGGAAACAATAATAAGTTTTCACTTGCCTCTGATATGAAAAGTATAACAGTCAGAAATCCACTTAGCTTCCCCTGCACATTTTTATTCCAAGACCTCGATCTTCGATCTCCCTAACCTAGGCAATCCCGCCATAGCCCCAATGTCGAGTTGGCATATCAAGAACTGAACAAGACCTCTTTTTGGGATTAAAAAAATTCTAATGATTAGTAATATTCACGTGCTTTGTATGGATTTATGTACATAATCTTTTAATAATTAGTACAAAGATTTAAAAATTTCTAATCCTCAAAAAAGGGAAAAAAAAAAAGACTTTAGTTTGTATCCCTCCATATCATTCTAGAAGTGTTGTTTTTGTGTCAGCTCATAAAATCATATCATGCGCAGTTAGGTTCTAGGAAAAGTTACCGAAACAACCGTATACAAAAATATTCCCTTTTTTACAATTTGAACTTTAAATTACCGTATATAGAATAGCATCTAAAATATGGCAAAACGACATTCATTTTGCATGTTCAATTTCAACTTGAATCATACAGATCTAAGAATTATTTCCTTATATAATGTTGCATTATCAAAAAAGGGTAGACAATTGGAGAAGAAAATGGAGGGATTGGAGAGAGCGGCCTTTTTAATCGGAGTGCTCGAAACTTTCATTTAAAGTGGCGCATTTATTTGTGATCGACAAATATGAAAGTTAGAGAATTTGACAAGTCGTCATGGTAGCCTTCTTGCAATTAGAGGGAGAAGGCGTCGCTAGTATTATTTGTCAATTCAGCCAATTAAAAGCCAGTGTTCAATGTACTATTGATAATAAAAATTCTAACAAAATACAATTTCAAAATTCGATTGTTATTTTATTCATTCGACAAAATTTAGGAGAGGGTGCCCTCAATGTAGAATGGTAAGGAATATACAGATACACGCCATCATATAATCTTTTAAAGAACGGAAATCAATTCTCAAATTTATTAGATCAAATTCAGTAAGCAGAAGCTCATATTTTTACCAAATGTATTTTAATTTACATATCTTCTTAAATTGGAAATTCACGCATACCAACCGATCATGGCAGTCTTTTTTGTTCCCCTTTTGTGGGCCTTTTAAGCTACAGATTCTATACAGGTTTCAAGAATTGCTTTCTTTTCAAATGGAGGAAATGCTTGTGTTTTTTTTTTCTTATTCTAATGGTTTTTCCAAATTTTTTATTGTTATTTGTGGATAGAACATGTCATCATATCGAGTATCCACGTACTTGTTTACTCTTTAATCATAAGAGTCATCTCAGTTCATGCATTTACTTCTAGTGTCATTTATTTTCCATACCTAAATTGTCATGTAATGGTATACCCCATGTTGTTGGAGTAATTCAAATAGTAACCCTAATACTCAATTCAGAATACCAATAGGTTGTAAGAAAAGTGAAAATTGTCATATGATTTTCTTGTTGTGACAAATTGTCATCGTGTTAATTTCATTTATTTGTCATATATGAGCTACCATGTAATAATAGGTGATCCCCACATTGTTAAAATATTTAAAATAACTCAGTAATCCTCAATTTACAATTTTTATTTAGGGAAGTGTGGAAATAGTGATTTGTTTTTTGGTTGTGGCAAGTTGTAATTGCATTTATTTTATTGCAACCAGCTTAAAAATGTATAATACTTGCTTCTCCATGGACAAGTCATAAGAGGTCGTGACACAGTTGATTTTCTCCAAATAAACAGAATGTGGTAAAAGGAGGGGAATATCTTGGTGAACCGTTCAATACTTGTATGACAAATTTGTCTCTTTCCATGGTTCATGGACTTAGGAGAAGTAAGGAAATATAGATTTGGTAATTGAGGTTGTAGCATGTCGTAATTCTTTAATTTTATCATAATGAGATGAAAATTCCGCACGGGCACTTAAATAAACAGTTCATAATAGCTCATACAATGGTTTCATGTTTTTCGTACCACCAATATATTTCATTTGTTCACAAAGACAAATCACGTTTTGTCTACGGGTCCTCTTTTTTTGTTTTATTTTTTGGTTGGTAATCTAGGGGTCCTTATTTGTGTGAGGAACTAGCATTAAAATTTCATGTCATGTGAAATTTAGGCAATTGATTCATTTGGTATTTGAGGTTGTAATTGCGTTCTTTGTATCATAACTCATTGAAAACATTTCTTCTTTCTTTTTAGCGCACGAGTATTAATAATAATTAAGGACAGTAAGGTCACTAATTTTCTAGCACCACATTTCATGCTTGTTGTAATGCAACATACTCGACCATAATCAAGACCCACTGAACTAAAAGCATTAGTCAACTCCTCCCTCTGTGTCCCTAACAAGCTCTAGAATTGTCATCATTTACGAGAGCTAGGATTTGAGGTGATAACTCAATGTAATCAAATTCATTGGGTAATTTTTTTCAATATGGCAGGTACAATTTCCCAAGCTTGAGATGATGGTTCTCTCCCACTTGGACGACATAAGCCAAATATGGACTGACAATCCTCGAGAAACTCTTACTTTCGATTATTTACAAAAGATAGAGGTTAAGAACTGTAAGAGCCTTGAAAATCTATTTCCGCATTGGGTGGCTAGAAGTCTAAGCCAAATTGAGGAACTTCGCATAGAGTCTTGTGAGCTCGAGGAAATAGTTGCGAGAGCAGATCCACCCTCTAATACTGCTCAATTCCTTTTCCCGAAACTAACATCTTTGGTGTTACATGATATGCCACGACTCAAGAGCTTTTGCCCTAACTTGCCCACTTTGAACTGGTCATTCTTGAACGAATTGCGAGTGACTCACTGTGACAAACTGAATATATTCTCCATTACTACATCCATGAACAAGTGGGCTCATAAAGACAATCAACACAACCTTTCGGACAATGAAGCACACTTGCCACTTGAGTGGGTATGTTTGCAAATGCTCTTCCTCAATTTTTACTTTATTCTTTAATTCACCTACCATATCTCATGTCAGTTGAATGCACATGTCACAATTTGATGTCATATAAAACATGAACCCCTTACCTGTCAGTTTGAAGACAACAAAAGATATTTCTAATCTCTTTAAGCACACATTTCATTAGTGGACACCTAGATGTTGTAGTAACACTATCGGCACATTCCGTTACCCAAATCAAAGATCTACATATTTTCATTAACAGCATAACATATTCTTAATACAAGATGAATTTGTTGGGGGTGGTTCTTGAATTAACGGTGACAACTTAACCGTATTGACATTTAGCAATTCCTTTTCAAATCGTCGTGGGATGACCAATGGTCTTTTCCTTTCTATCTAAGCGTACATGAGTGCATAGCGAACCCCATTGACGATTGACTGTGGCCCATGGTAAAGCTTTTGGTTACAGTTGTATTTTGTAGCATGACTTTACGGTTGTATAATGAACCGTAAGAAGATGGCCACCTTCCTTGGCAATTAACCAACTTTAGTTAACCTTTTATAGCACATGCTTTATTGCCTAACCTCTATTGAATTTACTTCCCTTATTGTATAGGCAAATTGGCAGGACATTCCCATCATAGAAAGACTTTTATCGGTCGATAAGGATATTCGGATGATATTGGATGGAAAATTTCTTGATGACATCTTTGGCAAGCCAAACGCGCTAACATTGGCATACTTTCATGATAAAAAAAGGCTGTCTTTCCTCCTAGATTCCTTCTAGAGAGATTTCAGAATCTACAAAGCCTTGAGGTCTTCTGTAGTTCCTTTGAAGATATATTCCCTAATGAAGGGCTTGTGGATGAGGGATTACATCCAGTGCTTGAAAATTTAAGTGAACTTAAGTTAAGCAAGCTACACAACATAAAGTGTGTTTGGAGAGAAGACTATTTGGTGGCAAAAATTCTTCATATTATTGAAGCATTTGAGGTTTGGGATTGCCCTAGTTTGACAACAATATTTCCAGCAATGGCATCCTTTCAGAATTTGACCAAGTTAGTGGTGAAGAAATTCACTATTTCCAGCAATATTTCCAACAATGCCTTAGGATGCGAGGTTCAAAATTTGCAAACTATAGGTCAAGTTTCTTCATGTTCATTGAATGATCAAATCCAAGCCCTCTCTGTTCAGATTCAGGTCAATGCCAAGGGTGAGGAGATTGCACAATTGAAGGAAGACTTGAAAAGGCTGGAAGGCATTGGTCAGTCTATGGGAGATTTCCAGCTTGTCCGCGTGCCCAAGCAATCTTGACTTCATTCCATTTTCATCTAAACCTTTTTAAATGCTGAAAAAAGGGGGAGAGATGCAAGATTTGAACAACTTGATTTTTGGTCGTGTGGACTATTTGTTGGATTGTTTTGATGTTTGAACTCTGTTTGATTTTGTTTTTGAACAACTTGATGTTTGAACTTCATTCCATTTTCATCCCAACTATCCTCTTCTGAGGAAGAAGAAAGGAAAAACTGAAAGGTATCAAAAAGCTCTCAAAGCTGAAACCTGGAGTGATACGGAGTGTGAAGAGAGTGATGATGATTATGCCAACATATGTCTAATGGTACAATCAAACTCAGAATCAAACTCCAAGACTGATTCAGATTCAGAAAGTGAATTTGAGGCAAGTAATTTCAAAATCCCTATTAAAGTTTCAAAATACATTGATGAATTATGTTTTAGTCTTAAGACTTCTCTTAAAAGAATTTCCGAACTCAAAAAGGAAAATTCTGCTTTAAAACAACAAGAGAATGTTTTGGAAGAAAAAGTGAAATGCTTAGACCGGAATGTTTCCTCTCTCAGAGAAAGTAAAGATAATTTTTTAAAAGAAAATGCATTTTTGAAAAATGATATTTCAAATATTTCCAAAAGATTTTCTCTAGGATCTGAAAAACTAGAGAAAATACTTTCTATTCAAAGACCTTATTTCAATAAATCTGGTTTGGAAATGACTGCTGAAACTATTCCTTTAATCGGTTTTCCTAAAGTAAAAGAAAGAATTAAGCAAAGACCCAGAAGAAATGCTTACAAAAATCATTTTGAAAGAAACTTTGTAAAACCAGTAGGTAGCAATGCTCTTAGATGTTCAAAATGCAATAGTGCAAATCATTTTGAGAAAGAATGTCCTATGGTTTGGAGACCTGTCAATAAAGTTTGGGCAAAAACCGTATATCAGACTAACTCAAAAGGACCCAAGAAAGCTTGAGTTTCTTTTTAAATGCAGGTCACTATTAAGAAAAAGGTGAAATGGTATCTGGATAGTGGATGCTCGAGACACATGACAGGAGACTCAAATTGTTTCATAAAGATTGTTCAAGTGAATGGTGGAAAAGTATCATGTGGAGGAAACAGCAAAGGAAAAATAGTATGATTTGGAACTGTAAAGATTGGGAACCTCACAATATGCAATGTTTCTTTAGTTGAATGGCTCAATTACAATCTGCTCGCATCGATCAACTGTGTGATGCTGGTTTTAAAATCAACTTTCAATAGGGTATTTGTTTAGGAACCAGTAAAGACTCTACTCAGTCATTCATGGGTCGAAGACATGGAAATATCTACCTCTGGGACGTGAAACAAGATGAATCGCAATGTCTAATCTCAATCCAAGATGAAGCAAACTTATGGCATAAAAAGCTTGGGCATGTCAACATGAAGCAGATAGCCAAGATCTCAGCAAAGAAGCTTGTTCGTGGTCTATCAAATTTATCATACCAAAAGTTTGATCTATGTACACCATGTATATTGGGAAAATAGGTAAGAAATTCATTTAAGCCAATAAATCAAGTTTCCACTAACCGTGTACTGCAGCTCTTGCATATGGATCTCTTCAGACCAACAAGAACGCAGAGCATTGGAGATAAGAAATATTGCCTAGTAATTGTGGATGACTACTCACGATTTACTTGGGTATATTTCTTGGCAAGTAAGTCTGAAACTTTCTCTTACTTTGAAAAATTTACTAAGAAGGTTCAAAATCAAAAGGGGTATGTTATTTCAAGCATAAAAACAGACCATGGAGGTGAATTTGAAAATCAGGATTTTGCCAAATTTTGTGAAGAATCTGGTTTTCAGCATTTGTTCTCTTCTCCATATACTCTAGAGTAAAATGGAGTTGTGGAAAGGAAAAATAGATCTCTTCAAGAAATGGCTAGAACTCTCTTAATTGAAAGTAATATTTCTTTACGGTTTTGGGCTGAAGTAGTTTCAACATCATGTTATATTATCAATAGAGTTTTTCTAAGACCTATTCTAGAAGAAACCCCCTATGAACTATTTAAAGAAAAGAAGCTTATTATTTCATATTTTCATGTATTTGGATGCAAATGTTTCATATTGAAAAATGCAAATGATCGAGTTCGTAAGTTTGAAGAAAAGTCGATGAAGGCATCTTCCTTGGATATTCAACCACAAGCAAGGCATACGAGTCTACAATAAGAAGACTCAAACAAAGTGAAAGAATCAATGAATGTCAAATTCCAAAATTCTACACAAAATGAATCCATTCGACTCATCTCGAAGAGATCGAACTGCTCCAGACTCTACAAAGTCTAAATCTCAAGAAGCAGCTCAGACTTTAAAGGACCAGCAACAAGTAACTCATGAAGATTCTAGTGAAGGAAGTGACCATCAATTTGATAAATTAACCAGCAACTGGAAACATAAGTCCAAATCATCCGAAAGATCTTATTATTGGCAACATCAATGAAGGAATCCGCACAAGATCCAAAAGGCGAGAAGAGTCTAGTGTTGTGGCTCTTATTTCCGAAATAGAACCCAGGAGCATAAAAGAAACCTTATCCGATGAAAGCTGGATTGAAGCTATGCAAGAAGAACTCAGACAATTCAAAGTTAATGATGTCTGGGAGCTGACTCCTAAACCAAAAGGTAAATCAATTGTTGGAGCTAAATGGGTTTTCAGGAACAAGATGGATGAGAAAGGAAAAGTCATAAGAAACAAGGCTAGTCTCGTGGCCAAGGGATACACACAAGAAGAAGGGATCGACTATGATGAGACTTATGCACCGGCAGCAAGGTTAGAAGCAATTTGTTTATTACTTGCATTTACTTGTCATAAAAATTTCAGGTTATTTCAAATGGACGTCAAAAATGCTTTCCTAAATGGTTTCATCCGTGAGGAAGTCTATGTGGAACAACCACCAGGGTTTGAAGACCCAAAGAAACCAAACTCGGTATTCGACTCAAAAAGGCCTTGTATGGCTTAAAACAAGCACCTCGAGCTTGGTACGACAAATTAAGTATGTTTTTAATTCGAAATGGATTTGTTAAAGGTAAAGTAGACACTACTCTTTTTTTTTAAAAGAGAAAGCAAAAGTTTTCTACTTGTTCAAATATATGTCAATGATATCATTTTTGGATCCTCAAATGAAAGTCTGTGCAAGAAATTCTCTAAGACTATGTAGGATGAATTTGAAATGAGCATGATGGGTGAGTTAACCTTCTTTCTTGGACTTCAAATAAAACAATTGGAGGAAGAAACTTTCATTCATCAAGAAAAGTATGTAAATGAACTTGTCAAAAAGTTTGGACTGGACAATTGCAAAAAGACTGACATACCAATGTCAAGTTCCTTGAAGATAGACAAAGATGAAGAAGGAAAGAAAGTCGATCAAAAGCTGTACAGAAGTATCATCGGATCACTTCTTTATCTTACTACTTCTAGACCTGACATTCTATTTAGTGTTTGCATTTGTGCTAGATTTCAATCAGACCCAAAAGAATCTCATTTGAATGCTACGAAGCGTATTATTAAGTATGTTCCATCAACTTCAAGCTTTGGTCTTTGGTATCTAAAAAAGGGAGACTTTACTCTTCTTGGATATTCAGACGCAGACCTTGCTGGATGTAGAGTCGATAGAAAGAGCACCTCGGGTACTTGTTAACTACTTGGAGGCGGGATAGTGTCTTGGTTTTCCAGAAAGCAAAGTAAAGTAGCTCTCTCTACAGCAGAAGCAGAGTATATAGCTCTCGGAAGTTGTTGTTCACAAATTATGTGGATAAAACAGTAGCTAAGAGACTTTGAAATTGAAGACTCATGCACGGAGATTAATTGCGACAACACTAGCGCTATCAACCTCACCAAAAATCCAATTCTTCACTCAAGAGCAAAGCATATAGAGATTCAACATCACTTTATTAGCGACCATGTTCAAAATGGAGATGTTTCAATCCAATATGTTGATTCAAAGAACCAACTGGTGGATATATTCACAAAGCCTTTGGAGAAAAATCAATTTGAAACCATTCGTTCCAGACTCAACATTTTAAAGTATGAGGAGATCAAAATCTAAAGACTTTCAGACTCAGACATACAAGACTTTAACTGTAAGTTAGTCTTGGTACGACCATCAGACTGTAAGTCTTTTTTTTCTCTCTCTCTCTCTCTTGAATCTTATCTTGAAGAGGTACGATTGTCAGACTGTGTTTAAATTGTTGTTATATTTAATCGACTTATTTATTGCATCGTTTCATTTTCAAAAAGGAAGTTATTTTTTAAATGACTATTTTCGCGGAAAAAGATAGTTATTTTGAAAAGGCATTTCTTTATTTCCTTCGTGACGGTTCGCTTATCTCTCTTTTAAAACTGATCGTGCACTGTCGATTCCTTTTCACTTTACTCTCAGAAACCCTAGAAAGCATCGATCCTCCATTCCCGTTTTCTTCCCTTGTTTAATCTTCAAAAAGTTGTCATCTTTCTTGGAAAAGTCAAGCAGGGAATCTTCCAAAAACTAAGAAAGATGTCATCTTCAAGAAAGTCTTCGAGAATCGCAAGCAGGGGACCACGGCGAATGAGTGACGGGCCTACGCACTTTGATTTCACCGAAGAAGAAGTGTCTCTAGAACAGCAACCGAGCCCACAACATTCGAGCAGCGTCATTCTCCTCCATCTAGTCCTCAAGGCGTTGATCATCAACAAGAGGAACAAATCATTGAGGATACAGATCTAGTAAGAGTTCAAAAGCCCCCTCATATTTATAAGTTGTATCGTGCCTTAAAAGCAACTCGTACTCCCTTGAAATATGTCGATGATTTTCTTAAAGAGAAAGGATATGGGAACGAATATATCTTTCTGCGAAGACTGGAAAGTTTGGGAATTGCTCGTAAAGGGTTGGTCGAGGAAACTCTTGCAAATATTCCGAGTGATCCTCGTGATTGAGGATCGAATTTTGTAGATGGGAATGATGATAACAAATTGTACAGTCAATTTCAACCGAGAATGGGTATTACGGTTGAAAGTCAAGGAAAAATGGGAGATTTGTTCAGATTGAAGGAACAAAATGATTTGTACTCGAAATTGCTGAAGCGTGGGGTAATAAACCCTAGAAGTGTGGATTTTGACTTCTTGGATGCTGTGAATATGAACTTGAGGGAGAAGTTCAGTTATCTTCAACTTGAAAGGTTATGCTCCGACACTACAGAGTTCTATGCTGAACTAACTGCATATTTCTATTCAAATCTTAGCTTTTTGGATGCGAATAGATTTTCTTTCAGTGTTAAAGATCAAGACTATGTTGTTGATATGGATATGCTGGCAGATGTGTTAGGAGTTGAAAGAGGAAAATATTAACCGATCAAAGCTTCCATTGCTCGGGTCACACTGGAACTGGTGAAGGACAGAAGAACAGAGGAAAAGATCACCTACTTGAGGATGAGAGCATTCAACATCTTGCTTCACAAGATTGTGATCAATTGCCTCCGACCGAAATCAACCTCCAAGACTGATGTTTCAAGCTGAGAGGCAAAGCTGATGTATGCCATCCTCACTAGGAAAAGGTTTTCTCTCCCTCACACTATCATGTTTCACATGTATAAAGCGATGATGAAGGACAGAGGTCAACTTCCTTACCCAAGCCTTGTGACGAAGTTATTCAGACATCTGAATATTCAACCTCCGCAAATCTTTTGTGTTCGATCGTGCGATCATATGGTGGTAGGACTGAAGATGGTGACCAAAATGCGTTTGAAGGAACTGAACAAGGAGTTGGAGAAATTCAAGGAGAAGACTCTATTCAAAGCTCATCAAATCTCTTCTTCAGAATGGAAAGGAAATGAGCCCTTGGTTGCTTCAAAACCAAAAAGGAGAGCTATTATTGTGGAAGATGAAGAAGATGATGACCTTACCATTTTGGCCATAGCTTTGAAGAAGCTAAGTCGCACTATTCCAGAGTCAGTGGAACATTGTGAGAAAGAAGGCCAAGAGGAAAGAGAAGGTCGAGAAGAAGAAGAGAAGGAAGAAGAAAGAGCAGTTGGTGAAAAAGAAATAGAGGAGGAAAGACCTGAGGAAGAAAGACGAGAAGAAGAAGAACCTGAGGAACACTCCTCTCCACCTGTAGGCATGGAAACAGGGGGAAATCAAGAGAAAGGAGGGAAGTCCTCATATCATGATGCGAGTGAAGGAGTCAGTCGATCACCTACAGACCTAGAGGATGTTTATGCCTCTCAATTTCCAGAAGAATGTCATAAAGTTTCATCGCCAAACCTGCGAGATTATTCTGATATGCCATCATCTGCAGAACGTGCTGAAGCTAGTACGCAGACCGACAACCCAGCCGATTTTCGCAAAATCATGGATATTCTAATGGAAATGCGAGGTCAAATTTATGCCTTAGGATGCGAGGTTCAAAATTTGCAAACTGCGGGTCAAGTTTCTTCATGTTCATTGAATGATCAAATCCAAGCCCTCTCTATTTAGATTTAGGCCAATGCCAACGATGAGGAGATTGCACAATTGAAGGAAGACTTGAAAAGGCTGGAAGGCATCGTTCAGTCTATGGGAGATTTCCAGCTTGTCCGCATTCCCAAGCAATCTTGACTTCATTCCATTTTCATCTCAACATTTTTAAATGCTGACAAAAAGGGGGAGAGATGCAAGATTTGAACAACTTGATTTTTAGTCGTTTGGACTGTTTGTTGGATTGTTTTGATGTTTGAACTCTGTTTGATTTTGTTTTTGTGTCTGGATGATAACTGAACTAGAGTTGGACATGACTGCTTTTATTAACTATCATTGGTATCTTATGGATGGCTTTAATATGGATGGCTTTATCACTTATTAGACTAACCTATTTTCTGTGGTTGCAGATTCTAGTGTTATTCATTTAGCCATTTATCTCTATAAGATATGCATATGTGTTTGAGAAATGTTTTGCAGGTCAAAGTTGTCCAAATTTGCAGGAAAGTTTTGTCACCATCAAAAAGGGGGAGATTGTTGGAGAAATCTTCTTGAAGTGTTTTGAAGCTGACAAAACGTTTCCATCAGTCTAGTCTGAAGGTTTGCAGACTCTGCTATTTAAAGTCTGAAGACCTCCGAACAGCTAGACTCAAGACTCAAAGTCTATCCTCATTGACAGTCTCTAATCCGTTGAAGAAAGGTTATCCAGAACTGGATGTTTCGTTAAGGGCTTGACCTTATCAACTAGAGAAGATCTTGTGGGTGGAAAAGACTCAACGTAATTCTTTGATTGATCGTGATTGACTTGAAGATTAAGGAATCGATGATTGCCTAAATATTCTTGGAAGGTTCTACTTATGGAAACCGAGATCCTGATTGTATGGGCGAACAGGATTGATGGGCTATCGACACATTCCTTTAATAGCCAGAATGATCTTCCTAATTGATTCCGTCCAACGGGTAGATTGGAGGAATTCCTTTGGTAAGTGCCAACGGGTATGATGGCATAAAGGAGTATATAAGGAAGACGTTCTAAGCTACTGAGGAGTGCGCGATAAAAGAATTTCAAAGTCTGAAGCTCCTTATTGTTTAGACAATTCCTTTGAGTGAATACTTGTATACAAAAGAGAGTCTATATTTGTGAGAAACCTTGAGGAGGTGTGATAGAACATCTACACTGTAAAATCAAGAAAAAGCAGTGCTGTAACTTCTCTTTTGTTCATAGTGAAATCCAGCCGGTGAGCTGTCAGTGCGGAAGAGTGGACGTAGGCTTGGATTAAGCAAAACCACTATAAACCATGTGTTCAATCTTCTCTCTCTTACTCTCTTTACTTTGATTGTATTTCATTTTGTCAATCAATAGTGAACTACCTTTCTATCGTTTGCCAAGAATTGCTTCCGTATTTCGATAAATTGATTGTGCACCTATTCACCCCCTCTAGGTGCTTATACTAGCTATCTTAGTAAGATCCCATTAATGTCATTGTCATCATTTTTATGTTCTCGTTTGCCTCTAATTCTCTAATAGTCCCAACCCCTTAAGCATCATAACTTCTATATCTTTCGTCTTTTTAACTTGTTTAGTCACTGGTAGAGGGGAGGACAGGTGATGTGATTAGTACAGAGATTTGGAAGTTATTGAGGCACGGTCAAAGGTTGAGATGAAGAAATCTTTTATTGAGGTGATGATTCTATTTCCAACTTATCTATTTTTTGGTAATTTTTCTGGTTACGTAATTCTCTAGTTTTAGGGATCAATAAGAGATGATATTCTAAACAAAGCGGGGTTGTTTGGCCCCATCCATGAAATATTAGAACAAATTATTCCATAGTCTTATCAGTGCAAAAGAGAATTGACTTGGATTTAGTCGTCGCTCTTCTTGGGCTTTAGCGATCTGGTTCATAGCTTGATTGGCCTCACGTGGCAATGTCTGAAGAAAGCATGTGAATATTGACCGATCAGGAGTTTGCATTATCCTACATACTTTTCTCTGGATCATGACCTAGAGACGAAGGATGCCGCCAACGCTGTACTTTGCTTGGTATAAATCTTTCTATGACAGTCACTTACTTGAACCTCTCCTAATCGAGTGCGGAGGCTAATTATAATGTTCCGGCAGGTGAAGATAGAGCACTTGTTCTCGGGGGTAAAGACTTGCGTGTTGGACTCGCACGAGTGGTGTTGACCGAACAAAGCTGGTGGAGCTTTTTGCGCGTGTGAAAATGGTGGCCCCCCTAGCAAACGGTCCAGCAGTAATTTTTCCAAATCCTTTTGTAATTTACTTGCAATCATGGTATGGCGGGTCGGACTTATAGCTAGAAATTTAACTTCGTACATCGTGTACTTTGAATTAGCAATTTATCTTTATGGATGATAATGTAATCTAATTATGAAATTTATGACATGATGATGCTACTGTTAAATAGTTAAATAATAACATGGCATAGTGCAATCAATCCTAAACTTATTGTACGAAGGACCATTCAGCCCTAAAATTTTCAATTTTGATAATATGATACTGAACTTTTGTGTAAAATTTCAATATATTCTTGCCGTCAATTTCTGCGGAATCATTTATGACTAAATTGTCAAAATTAAAAATTATGGGTTGTATTGATATTTGTACAATAGGATTAGTTTTAATTTAGTAATTTTCTGTAAGTAATAGTATGTAACTGTATTTCATGCTTTGGCATAATGCCATGGCACAAATACCTCTTGATTGTCCCGAACTATAGATGGATAGACAAAGTAAATGCCAGCCTATGAGAGCTGATTTCCTATATTTTGGGGTTCTCCATAAATTTCAATACTCCTCTTTGGTTTCTACCGTCCAATCGGGCCAAATTTATACATATGATCGGCATCATCAATCCCATTGGTCTCTCCTTCATCACTGAAAGTTTATCCAAACAGAGATTTTTTCTTGTCATAAAGGCTTTTATATAGATCAGCAAAAGCAAAACAGTGCGCACCCCCACCATTCCGTAGAGATCATGGCTTCTATTGATGGCTTTATTAAAGTGATGGGCCTCAGTTGGCCCGTCCGCCTATGTTGGGCCTAAAAGCCCAACCCACAATATTAGGGCCCATGGATGGAAGGATATGGTGAGGAGGCGTGTTTTTTTTTTTTTTTTGAGGGGACATATATAAGGGAGAAAAGAGAGGGAGGAATGTACCTTTTGGCATAACATACGTTCCCTCCTCCCTCTCTCCTTGAAACACCTCCAAAAGAAAAACAAACGAAAAAAGGTGACGCTCTCTTCCCTTCAAGGCAAAATTCGCATCATTGGATTGAATGGGGCCAGTTTCGCTTTCTCATATAGGCGCCGGTGTTTAATCTGTGGTTAACAAGGTACGTTCAATTCTGTGATATACCTTAGGATCGGTGATACATGTGTTTTTCCCGGGCTCGTCTTCCGCACAAGTTTAAGGGTTCGATTTAGTGTCGAATCTGGTTTTTGGGAGTCCAACAATCCCAACATTGATATCATAGCCGTAGTTCTTGTTTCCCGATCATTTTTCATGTTTTTCCCAACCCCTTTCATGTTAAAGGATGATTTTTTTTATTAATATTCGTGAAATTAATTGGCTGACACTGATCAGGGCAAAAAATCCCGACACCCGTGTACTGTTCATCCATTTTTTCAAGTTTCTGTAACTCAAAATCGATTTCTGATGGCGTTGGATGGAAGGTCTCGTCGAGACAAGCGCGAGTGGCGGAACGCCGCAAAAGGCCGTCGGACGTGCCCCCACATGCAACCGGAACGAACCGGTGTTGCACGAGCCGATTCGCAGGGGAAGGTGCGTGCGTCACATGTGTGTGCGCGACCGACGCGCGCACTTGTGACGCACATGCGCGTGCGCAGTCGCTCATGTGTGCGAGGCACGCGCTAGCTGACGTCATCGTGACGTCAGCTGCACACGTGCCGCACGTGCTGGTCAGTCTGTTCGACCCGGCCCGACCAGTCTGACTGGTCCATCTGGTCCGACCGGCCAGCCCGACTCGGTGACCCGACCCATTGACCGTTGACCGTTGACTTTGACCGTTACCCAAAAAGAATGTGTTTCTTTTTTCAATTAAGTCTATGTGGATTATATGTGATCCCTTATTGGTTCTGCATTTGTTGCAGGAACAATGTCTCCCCTTAGGTTGCGCACACCTATTCGCGCAATTACCGATGAACAAAAGGAAATGCTTTCTAAGTTGATAGTTGAGCTGACTGATCATCGATGGGAGAGTGGTGACTTAATTGACCACGTTCTTGAAGTCAACGGGAAAATTTAAAAGGTCATATGGAATGGTCGTCCTTTGCCACAGTCTAAGATGGTGTGATTTTTCATGAACACCCTTCTACCGGAATGGCAAGGAGTATTGAATCGCATATGGGATGTCAACAAAGCCGCTTCATATAAGAAAATTGTGATGGATTTTATTGATGATTATTACTGGATTGTTATAAGGGAAAATATCGAGAAATTGAACAAAAGGGGATCTTTCCCAGTTTGTGTACTGATTTGGTGTTAGATGTATTGGCTGGTCTTTATTTAGTGTGGTTTGTGGACATTTTATGTAATGTTTACTACCTGATTGTTGTTGATGTAGCAACTGATATGTTAGTTGTATTATATGAAAGCAATATTATTCTATAGGATGTCAAATATTATTTGCTTTATGTTTTTATTGATTGTTGTGGGTAGTTCATAGAAGTTTCTGTAGCTTCATAGAACTTATTTTGCATAAGACAATTATATTAATGATAGTTTTAAGTTAGGATTTTCGGAGGATGATTAGAAACATAGTGATCTTTTAATTCTGAAACCTTACTTGAAATTGTTCATTAATATGATGAGTCTGTGCAAAATGGATGCATAAATGATAGGCATTAATAATTTCTGCATATATGTTTGTTGTGTTCAAATCAATGGCTTCAGCCACAAAGAGCATAGTTGCTGAACTGAACAAAGGTGAAAAGCTCAATGGCGATAACTATGAAATATGGCACATGAAAATCCAATATGTGCTAGAAGAGCAAGAGGCACTCGAAGCACTTAACCTGACCATGGTAAAACCTGAAGAATGAAACATTATACAACACAAGAGAGATAAGGAAGCATTTGCTACATGGAAAAGAAAGAACTCTCTTACTTGCATTACGTTGTTGAGCAGCATGGACATTGACGTCATGCGAGAGTTCAGGCGTTTTGAGAATGTCAAGGAAATGTGGAAAGCATTGGCAGCAAGATTTGGTCATACTTCGATGACCAAACTGAGGCAGCTCACTATTAGGTTTAATTCTTATAAGAAGCCTCATGGTCAGACCATGAAGCAACATCTAAGAAAGATGTTAAACATGATTAATGAGCTGAAAGATGCTGGTCATGTCCTCACTGATGAGTAGCAAGTGCAAGCAGTGATTCGTTCATTGCCTTAGAGTTAGGAGCATATGAAGGTGCACCTAACCCATTATAAAAATATCAAAACCTTTGAGAATGTTGTGCGTCATCTTGAGCTGGAAGAGGACCGCCTCTTGGCGGCTAAGCCGGAAGCTGAAATCTATCATGCTAGTTCTAGCTCACATGGAGCTTCGGGCTCCAAGCGCAAACGTCCTAACTGATTTGATAAAGGGAAAGGCAATGAAGTAGGTCCTTCAGGGAAGAAACCTAAGCTTAACCAACATGAAAAAAGAAAGTTATATCGAATGAAGAAGCTTACAAGGGTAAAGTGTTACAATTGTGACAAGAAGGGTCACTATGCTCGTGAGCTAAAGAAGGTATACACCCCTTGTGTTTTTAAGAACTTTGTCTATGTATCAAATTCTATATTCTTGACTGAGTCTAATCCTTTCTAGACTGTAGATTCAGGAGCGATAGACCATGTAGCGAAGGATAGAGAATCCTTCGTGGAATTCTGACGAGTACCAACTGGAACTAAGTGGATCTATGTGGGAAACAACTCCAGAGCTGAAGTGAAAGGAATTGACACCTGCCAACTAAGCATGTGTGGTGGACGCACTTTGTTCCTACATGATATATTGTATACTCCGGAGATTCGTCGGAATTTAGTGTCTGTTTTAATGTTAGTTAAATTAGGTTTTAATATAAACTTCCATAATAGAGGTGTAGATTTGTATTTGAATACAAACTACTATGGTTGTGGTTATTTTCTGGATGGTTTCATTATATTAGATATTGACTATGTTAATGCAAATGTTTATTATTCCCTTCTCATGTCTCCTAATTCATATGATAATGATGTGAATGTGTGGCATACTATTAGGGAAATCCCTTATGATGTTTTGAAGATGACAAAATAAATCAAAGGCTACTAACATGTTTGATGGTTGAGTAATAGACCATGCAGATGATAAAACATCTAGATTCGATGAATCGTAACTCAAGCCCAATCATACAACGGCTAGTGATCTGGTTTGGATTCCACATCAAGATTGATTTGATTGATTCAATCTAATTGATTGATGATTGGATCTTGAAGACAAGAATTTTCTATACGAAGAAGCTTTACTTATGGAAACCAAGATTTCGTTTGTATGGGCGATCGGAATCAATTTGGGATTCTACCTTTGTCACACAACGGCTACCAAATCTTCTAGATACAGAGCTGTCCAATGGGTATATTGGAATACGATTCTCCGGGATGGTGTCCAACGGCTAGTTTGGAAGTGGAGGAGTATTTAAGGAGGTGAAGGACCGATGAGCAAGTAAGAGACGGAGCGTAGAATTTATAATTCCAAAGTCTGAGCGACCTTCGATTATACACTTGTCTTTGGAGAGCTTAAACGTTTGTAATCGTGAGAGAAATACCAAAAGAGTGACTTAGTGAGATAGTGTGATCTACTACTAAGTGTTTGCACTCGAAGTTGTAATCTCTTGTTGATTGCATAGTGGAATCCAGCCAAGAAGGCTGTTAGCGTGGGAGAGTGGACGTAGGCTTGGATTAAGCCGAACCACTATAAATATTGTGTTCTTATTCTCTTCCCTAACTCCTTTATTTTGTTCATACTAGCACTCTCAATTGGTATCAGCGCTCGTGTTCTTACTTTATTTGAAGTGTTTTACTTCAGAGTAAAAGATCCATGGCTAGTATGTTAGCACCAGGACTTATGGAAGGGCAAAGCAACACAAGGCCACCATATTTTGATGGAAAGGAATACGACGTATAGAAGAACAAAATGAAAGCATTCCTAAGATCCAGAGATCTATTACAATGGGATGTTGTGGAAAGAGGAATCAACCCCATCGCTGCGTCTACATCAAATAAGAATGGCAAAGACAAAGAAAGCAAACCCCCGCTCCTATGTCTCGAATGGAGATGTCCAAAAGAGAAGCGCTTGATGCGAAAGCAATTTATTCTTTATATTGCGCTTTATCTCTTGCTGAATATAACATAATTTCTTCATGTGAAACAGCAAAAGAAGTTTGGGATAAACTTCATGTTACATATGAAGGGACCGATCGTGTAAAAGAGACAAAAGTAAACTTCTTGCTTGGCCAATATGAATCCTTCAAGATGAAGCAAGGAGAGTCAATTAGAGATATGTTTAGCCATTTTACAGAAATTGTAAATGGTTTAGCATATCAAGGTCAGCAAATTTCTGCCCCGATGAAGGTCAACAAACTCTTGCGAGGTCTCTCAAAAGATTGGAATCATGTCAAGACCTCAATCCGGGAGACTCAGAGGGTTATGCCACTCTCCGTTGATGAATTGATTGGCACTCTTCAATCCTATGAAGTTGAACAACTTAATGACGAAGATCCCGAAGGTAAGAAGTCCATTGCTTTAATATCTAATGCTGTTTTTGATGAAACAGACTCAGAAAATGACATGGACGATGAAGAACTTGCCTTTATGGTCGAGAAATTTAAAAAGTTGAGTAGAAAAGGAAGGAAATTCGATGGAAGAAGTCAATACAAGCATAATGGCCAGAAAAGAATCATGAAAGAAGATGATGATCAAGAAAATATATGCTTGATGGCACATTCAAAATCTGAGTCTGATTCGAGACACGGACTCGAATCAAAGTCTGAAAGTCTGATCAAAGTCGATTCGACACGTACTCGAATCAAAGTCTCACTCAGACATAGACTCAGAATCAGAGTCTGATTCAGAACCAAACTCAGAATACGATGAGGAAATCAAGGTAAGTCATTCAGCAATTCCTTTCAAAGTTTCAAAATATATAAATGAGCTTTGTTCAAATCTTAAATCTTCTCTTAAAAGGATTTTCAAACTTAAAAAGGAGAATTCTCGACTTAGGCAACAAGATCTTTCTCAAGTCTGGAGACCTATTAAGAAAAATTGGATAAAAGCAACATATTCTGCTAACTCTCATGGACCCAAGAAAAAAATGGGTACCAAAGAAAAGATAAATTATTTTTGCAGGATATAAAGAAGAAAGAAGAAAGAGGATTTGGTAAGGAATTTTTTATTCTCAATTTCTCATTATGCTTGATATTCGATATATCCTTGGTTGATTGAGATTTTATAATCATCATATTTTGCTTTATGGAAGAAAGAATCGTATGATTTATTTTTGTGATTTGTGAGTTAAGATTTGATTTAGTACGTGTGATTATTTGAGATAATTCTGATTATTTGGTTTAATTTTATGCTTTCAAATTGTCATATTTTGCAAAGTAAAAATCCGATTCTACGTTATACTAATTTTGCAAGATATTTTTTTTTTGAGATATTCAAGGATTTTATTCTCTCTAATTTTATTGTACTATGACTAAGTGAGAATTTATTTTTCAAAATATCATTGTGCATAAAATTCTTTCTTTGAATACTTTATTACGATGAATTAAGAAAGAATATTTGATTATGGAGATTTTCTATTTCACTCTAACGTCAAGGAAGGATCCAAATTGATGGATACCAAAAAGGGAAATGAGTTGATTGCAGGAAATTCAATAAGGCAAGAATGATTACAAATCTACGCAGATTTTGGTGCAATCAGAAAATATCTCTTGCGACAATTGCAACAATTGCTTCTATTCGCAAATATTGTCATGATGACAGGGGGAGAAATCAAATCCAAAAAGAAAAGGAATAGAATCGTGATCATCTCAAAAAGGCAACAAATTGAGGGGGAGCTTTGATCAATTCTGGAAAAATCTTTTTTGATTGATCGTGATCTTGTTATGAAAAGAAGGAAGGTAAATGTGTTAGAATTGTTAAGACCTACAAAATCCGGTTAGTGCATATTTTATTACATTTTGTCATTAACAAATCTCTTAGTGATGTTATCATTTTATTATGACAAAAAGTGTACGTGAATTTCATGATGCATCGGTGATTTTTATTGGATATTTGCTGATATAATCGAAGTGAGCTATATTGCATATCTTTAATATTCGATAAAAGCTGATTTTTGGAAATTGTGATTCATGCAAAATATTTGTTATCATTCTCTACGTGAATCTAGTATTATCACTTTTTGATTATGACAAAAAGGGGGAGAAGAAATGAATATGCATATGTGCTGATTGGTTGATATTATTTATTGCATAATATTGAGCCGTGATTATTTTTCTATATATTCTTATGCTCAATCTATTTGTTATCTTCTGATATCCTTTGATTTAAAAGTATGTTTACAAATCTGCATATTCAGAGATTGTTTTGTCATCATCCAAAAGGGGGAGATTGTTAGGGAAATCCCTTATGATGTTTTGAAGATGACAAAATAAATCAAAGGCTACTAACATGTTTGATGGTTGAGTAATAGACCATGCAGATGATAAAACATCTAAAGGATTTTATCAAAGTCAGAAGATGACCAGAAGACTGAACGTAACATATGTCCAGAGAGTATATTCTGAAGATTTCCAGACTTCTGTGTCAAAGTCTGAAGACTGCCAGACTCAAGACTCATATTGTAAAGTCTTAAGACTCATATCATAAGGTCTACAGACTAAGACTTTACATCCAGATTCGATGAATCGTAACTCAAGCCCAATCATACAACGGCTAGTGATCTGGTTTGGATTCCACATCAAGATTGATTTGATTGATTCAATCTAATTGATTGACGATTGGATCTTGAAGACAAGAATTTTCTATACGAAGAAGCTTTACTTATGGAAACCAAGATTTCGTTTGTATGGGCGATCGGAATCAATTTGGGATTCTACCTTTGTCACACAACGGCTACCAAATCTTCTAGATACAGAGCTGTCCAATGGGTATATTGGAAGACGATTCTCCGGGATGGTGTCCAACGGCTAGTTTGGAAGTGGAGGAGTATTTAAGGAGGTGAAGGACCGATGAGCAAGTAAGAGACGGAGCGTAGAATTTATAATTCCAAAGTCTGAGCGACCTTCGATTATACACTTGTCTTTGGAGAGCTTAAACGTTTGTAATCGTGAGAGAAATACCAAAAGAGTGACTTAGTGAGATAGTGTGATCTACTACTAAGTGTTTGCACTCGAAGTTGTAATCTCTTGTTGATTGCATAGTGGAATCCAGCCAAGAAGGCTGTTAGCGTGGGAGAGTGGACGTAGGCTTGGATTAAGCCGAACCACTATAAATATTGTGTTCTTATTCTCTTCCCTAACTCCTTTATTTTGTTCATACTAGCACTCTCAATTGGTATCAGCGCTCGTGTTCTTACTTTATTTGAAGTGTTTTACTTCAGAGTAAAAGATCCATGGCTAGTATGTTAGCACCAGGACTTATGGAAGGGCAAAGCAACACAAGGCCACCATATTTTGATGGAAAGGAATACGACGTATAGAAGAACAAAATGAAAGCATTCCTAAGATCCAGAGATCTATTACAATGGGATGTTGTGGAAAGAGGAATCAACCCCATCGCTGCGTCTACATCAAATAAGAATGGCAAAGACAAAGAAAGCAAACCCCCCGCTCCTATGTCTCGAATGGAGATGTCCAAAAGAGAAGCGCTTGATGCGAAAGCAATTTATTCTTTATATTGCGCTTTATCTCTTGCTGAATATAACATAATTTCTTCATGTGAAACAGCAAAAGAAGTTTGGGATAAACTTCATGTTACATATGAAGGGACCGATCGTGTAAAAGAGACAAAAGTAAACTTCTTGCTTGGCCAATATGAATCCTTCAAGATGAAGCAAGGAGAGTCAATTAGAGATATGTTTAGCCATTTTACAGAAATTGTAAATGGTTTAGCATATCAAGGTCAGCAAATTTCTGCCCCGATGAAGGTCAACAAACTCTTGCGAGGTCTCTCAAAAGATTGGAATCATGTCAAGACCTCAATCCGGGAGACTCAGAGGGTTATGCCACTCTCCGTTGATGAATTGATTGGCACTCTTCAATCCTATGAAGTTGAACAACTTAATGACGAAGATCCCGAAGGTAAGAAGTCCATTGCTTTAATATCTAATGCTGTTTTTGATGAAACAGACTCAGAAAATGACATGGACGATGAAGAACTTGCCTTTATGGTCGAGAAATTTAAAAAGTTGAGTAGAAAAGGAAGGAAATTCGATGGAAGAAGTCAATACAAGCATAATGGCCAGAAAAGAATCATGAAAGAAGATGATGATCAAGAAAATATATGCTTGATGGCACATTCAAAATCTGAGTCTGATTCAGACACAGACTCAGAATCAAAGTCTGATTCAGACACAGACTCAGAATCAAAGTCTCACTCAGACATAGACTCAGAATCAGAGTCTGATTCAGAACCAAACTCAGAATACGATGAGGAAATCAAGGTAAGTCATTCAGCAATTCCTTTCAAAGTTTCAAAATATATAAATGAGCTTTGTTCAAATCTTAAATCTTCTCTTAAAAGGATTTTCAAACTTAAAAAGGAGAATTCTCGACTTAGGCAACAAGATCTTTCTCAAGTCTGGAGACCTATTAAGAAAAATTGGATAAAAGCAACATATTCTGCTAACTCTCATGGACCCAAGAAAAAAATGGGTACCAAAGAAAAGATAAATTATTTTTGCAGGATATAAAGAAGAAAGAAGAAAGAGGATTTGGTAAGGAATTTTTTATTCTCAATTTCTCATTATGCTTGATATTCGATATATCCTTGGTTGATTGAGATTTTATAATCATCATATTTTGCTTTATGGAAGAAAGAATCGTATGATTTATTTTTGTGATTTGTGAGTTAAGATTTGATTTAGTACGTGTGATTATTTGAGATAATTCTGATTATTTGGTTTAATTTTATGCTTTCAAATTGTCATATTTTGCAAAGTAAAAATCCGATTCTTCGTTATACTAATTTTGCAAGATATTTTTTTTTTGAGATATTCAAGGATTTTATTCTCTCTAATTTTATTGTACTATGACTAAGTGAGAATTTATTTTTCAAAATATCATTGTGCATAAAATTCTTTCTTTGAATACTTTATTACGATGAATTAAGAAAGAATATTTGATTATGGAGATTTTCTATTTCACTCTAACGTCAAGGAAGGATCCAAATTGATGGATACCAAAAAGGGAAATGAGTTGATTGCAGGAAATTCAATAAGGCAAGAATGATTACAAATCTACGCAGATTTTGGTGCAATCAGAAAATATCTCTTGCAACAATTGCAACAATTGCTTCTATTCGCAAATATTGTCATGATGACAGGGGGAGAAATCAAATCCAAAAAGAAAAGGAAAAGAATCGTGATCATCTCAAAAAGGCAACAAATTGAGGGGGAGCTTTGATCAATTATGGAAAAATCTTTTTTGATTGATCGTGATCTTGTTATGAAAAGAAGGAAGGTAAATGTATTAGAATTGTTAAGACCTACAAAATCCGGTTAGTGCATATTTTATTACATTTTGTCATTAACAAATCTCTTAGTGATGTTATCATTTTATTATGACAAAAAGTGTACGTGAATTTCATGATGCATCGGTGATTTTTATTGGATATTTGCTGATATAATCGAAGTGAGCTATATTGCATATCTTTAATATTCGATAAAAGCTGATTTTTGGAAATTGTGATTCATGCAAAATATTTGTTATCATTCTCTACGTGAATCTAGTATTATCACTTTTTGATTATGACAAAAAGGGGGAGAAGAAATGAATATGCATATGTGCTGATTGGTTGATATTATTTATTGCATAATATTGAGCCGTGATTATTTTTCTATATATTCTTATACTCAATCTATTTGTTATCTTCTGATATCCTTTGATTTAAAAGTATGTTTACAAATCTGCATATTCAGAGATTGTTTTGTCATCATCAAAAAGGGGGAGATTGTTAGGGAAATCCCTTATGATGTTTTGAAGATGACAAAATAAATCAAAGGCTACTAACATGTTTGATGGTTGAGTAATAGACCATGCAGATGATAAAACATCTAAAGGATTTTATCAAAGTCAGAAGATGACCAGAAGACTGAACGTAACATATGTCCAGAGTATATTCTGAAGATTTCCAGACTTCTGTGTCAAAGTCTGAAGATGTCCAGACTCAAGACTCATATCGTAAAGTCTACAGACTCAGACTTTACATCCAGATTCGATGAATCGTAACTCAAGCCCAATCATACAACGGCTAGTGATCTGGTTTGGATTCCACATCAAGATTGATTTGATTGATTCAATCTAATTGATTGATGATTGGATCTTGAAGACAAGAATTTTCTATACGAAGAAGCTTTACTTATGGAAACCAAGATTTCGTTTGTATGGGCGATCGGAATCAATTTGGGATTCTACCTTTGTCACTCAACGGCTACCAAATCTTCTAGATACAGAGCTGTCCAATGGGTATATTGGAAGACGATTCTCCGGGATGGTGTCCAACGGCTAGTTTGGAAGTGGAGGAGTATTTAAGGAGGTGAAGGACCGATGAGCAAGTAAGAGACGGAGCGTAGAATTTATAATTCCAAAGTCTGAGCAACCTTCGATTATACACTTGTCTTTGGAGAGCTTAAACGTTTGTAATCGTGAGAGAAATACCAAAAGAGTGACTTAGTGAGATAGTGTGATCTACTACTAAGTGTTTGCACTCGAAGTTGTAATCTCTTGTTGATTGCATAGTGGAATCCAGCCAAGAAGGCTGTTAGCGTGGGAGAGTGGACGTAGGCTTGGATGAAGCCGAACCACTATAAATATTGTGTTCTTATTATCTTCCTTAACTCCTTTATTTTGTTCATACTAGCACTCTCACATACTAGACTTGGTCATATTGGCCAACAACGTATGAATAGACTAGCCAAAGAGGGCTTCTTGGGCAATATTGAAAAAGTCAATTTGCTCATATATGAGCATTGCCTAGTAGGAAAAACGACAAGGAAACCATTTGGAAAAGGTAAAAGTGCTTAATTTCCTCTGTATTTAATCCATTCTGACATCTGTGGTCCAATGAATGTGAGAAGAAGGCATGGGGCTATTTATTTCATCACTTTTATAGATGATTATACTCGATTCGGATATGTCTATTTAATTTCTCATAAATCTGAACCATTAAGTTGTTTCAAAAGGTTTATGAACTTGATAGAAAATCAATTAGATAAGAAAATAAAAGTATTAAGATCCGATCGAGGTCGAAAATATTTATCTAATGAGTTCAAAAAATTATGTGATGAAAAATGAATAGAAAGACAGTTGTCTATTCTATTTCATATACTCCTCAAGAAAATGGTGTTGCAGAAAGAATAAACAGAACTCTACTAGAAATGGTTAGGTTCATGATGGTGCATGCTAACTTACCTATCACTTTTTGGAGTGATGCGTTGTTAACTGCTGCTTATATACTTAACCGAGTGCCTTCTCAATCAGTTACTTCCACTCCATATGAGTTATGACAGGTAGAAAACCGAACTTAAATTTTCTTAAGCCATGGGGTTGTGTTGCCTATACTCATGAGTCATCTCACAAGTGTGAGAAATTGGGTCCAAGAAGAAAGAAGAGTATTTTTATAAGATACTCCAAACACTTGAAAGAGTATGTGTTCATAGGTGAGCAGGAAAGTAGAAGTATAACTGAATTTGAATCACGAGATGTTACATTCTTAGAGAACGAATTTCCTAAGAAGAGCGAAATAGGGGAAGATTACTTCCTATTTGAAACATTGGATCAAGATAATGATATTGGTGGAGTTCGTCCAAGTGGGAGTAATATGATAAGTGATGAATTGAATTCAACTCTTTCTCAATTGCAACCGTATGATGAGACCACATCATCATTATTTTATCCTAGTGGGAGCATAATGGGGAATGATGTGCAAAGTATACAATCTCCCATACGACGAACAAGTCGCCAAAGTGTTCCCCGTTGACGTTTTGACATTGAAGGGGAAACTTTTATGATTGCTCCACAAGATGAGGATGAGCCAAGAAATATACTTGAGGCTCTAAGTTGCCCTAGTAAGGAAAAATTGATTCATGCAATGGAAGAGGAGATTGAGTCAATGAAGTCAAACCAAGTTTGGGAACTGGTTGATCTTCCAAAGGGACGCAAAGCTATTGGGAACAAGTGGGTTCTCAAAATAAAGCGAAAAGCTGATGGCTTAATAGAAAGGCATAAGGCTCGCCTTGTGGCGAAGGGGTAAATCAACAGGAAAGAATTGATTATGAAGAAACATTTTCTTCTGTAGTAAGATTTATCTCGATTCGCATTATTCTGGCAATAGTGGCTAGTATGGATCTTGAGTTACATCAAATGGATGTAAAGACTGCTTTCCTCAATGGAGAATTATAGGAAGAAATATATATGGAACAATCTGTTGGTTTCATTAAAGAAGGCCAAGAAGAAAATGTATGTCGACTTTTGAGATCGATATATGGCATTAAGCAGTCGTCAAGACAATATATACACTTTCATAATACCATAATGGCATATGATTTTACAATGATTGATAAAGATCATTGTGTATATATCAAAAGATCAAAAGATCAATTTGTGATCATATCATTATATGTTGATGATATACTAATTGCTGAAAGCAATATGGAGTTTGTTAATACTGTCAAGAGTTGGTTGTCTTCCAACTTTGAGATAAAGGATATGGGTGAGGCTGCATACATTCTTGGAGTTAAGATTTCAAGAGATCGTTTGAAGAGATCATTATCTCTTTTGCAAGAAACATATATAAATAAGGTTCTTGAACGATTTTGTATGCAAGATTGTAAATCCAAAGACACTCCTATTGCAAAAGGTGAAGGATTGAGCCATAAAATATGTCCAAGGACTCCTCAATAGAAGAAACAAATGAAACATGTTCCTTATGCTAGTGTTGTTCGAAACTTGATGTACGCTATGATATGTACAAAACCTGACATATGTTTTGCAGTTGGAATGATGAGTAGATACCAATCCAACCCCGATCAAGCACATTGGAAGGCCATTAAGAGAATACTGAGGTATCTAAAGGGAACTGCTGATTATAAGTTGAATTACCAATGAAAGAATCTGCGACTTGATGGTTATTCAGATGCTGATTGGGGAGGAGATTTAGATGAAAGAAAATCTACCTCTAGATTTGCTTTCTTATTGAACAATGGCGCCATATTATAGAGCAGTAAGAAGTAAACGTGTATAGCCTTGTCCATAATGGAAGCTGAGTTCGAGGCATTATCAGCAGTGGTACAAGAAGGAGTTTGACTTAAGAGATTTTTGGATCATTTAGGTGTTATTGAGAAAGCTGCAAATCCATTATTGGTTAACTGTGATAGCCAAGCAGCTATAGCGTATACCAAAGATCCAAAATATCATGACAAGACCAAATATATAGATACCAAGTATAACTTTGTCAAAGATATGGTTGTACGAAAGGATATGAACTTACAGTACATATCTACTCATAGAATGGTAGCATATCCTATGACAAAACCAATACCTTGAGATGCTGTTTTATGGTCATGTAAAATCTCTAAGATTGCGTAGAGTCTGATATATTGGATTGAAGTTCCCTCACATTCACATTTATGAACTTGTGTTTTTAATTATTAATGTCAATGAATCTTTGTTTGATTTTTATGCATCTTAATGCTCAGTGCATTACTTTAAGTTGAGTAAGTATGTCGGACAAATATAAGATTGGCCCACTCACACGGGTAATCGCCTCTATTTACTATGTAATAAATAGGGATGAGACGGTTTTTAAGCTTATTAACTAGGTGATAATCGAGAGCTCAAACTTAAAATATATTTGTCGCCTTAACTTAGTGTTAAGATGATGACATAATACTTACTATGTCCGAAAGTAAAATACCCAACATATTTTACTTTATCTGTCTAAGATGCCAGATGTGAGTTCTGATGAATTTTGTGAATGAGTAGATACGTGAACTCGAGTTAGACATTAGGTATCTCTGAACTATCACCCGTACGATATTGAAGGTGTAGACATACGCTTCATGGGAAAGGAGTTAATACATATGTATTTCATATTATGTATGCATGAGACGACCAATAAGAATGACAAAAGTTTGATCTCAACTTTTATGCCGTGTGAGACTCTTGAGGAAATGAGTTCCTCAATTTTAGTGCCCTCATGACTTTTACTTACTCTCGGATTTCTATTTAATGTTTGCTATCTTGGGATGTTACCAATGGTCATGAGTTGATTCGATCTAATGGGACATTTCTAGAAAAGCAAGCTAAATTGAAATTGAGAGTTTAAAGGAAAGAGAAAGATCGAATTTGGAGAATCACATTGTAGTTTTGTATTCACTGGTCGACCAATTATGACTGTCTTTGGGATAATCATAATTGTGAATACAATTTGTATATCACTATTTAAAAGAGATCAAGGGAGATATAAATGTGATTGATCGATCTAGAGTATTGGATACTAAATCTACTCAGAGTGTGATGCCCATTATGAGCTGCTATATATTGCTAACAGATGTAAAGTAACAAGCTCTCAAAATATGCTGGTCGCACGGATTATTTACCAGTATGAATGTGACACCCCGAACCCTTCGCAGGTCGTCACCAGCGCCGGTGTTACATCTTTTACCATCTCTAACTCTTGGCTAAATTAAGCCTTGCCAGATTACAGGCATTTTTTTTTTTAAAGCGGTCCCATGCGCGACTCATAGCGGAAGCAAAATTCACATCGTCATCTATCTCCCTTCTAACCCATGATACAAATACACACCAGCTACACATCAGGATTTTATAAATAACGTTGACGCTTTGCTTACATACATACATATAGCGAGATGGGGTTTCCTTCGGTCCCATGTACAAAAACCAGAAAGGTTAAGACTCTACCATGTCCCACCTAAAATCTCAAAAAGGAACTCCGACCCCTAACATCACATGAACACAAAACCCTCCCATCACCAAGGTGTCAACTATCTACATCAAAAAGTGATCTAGCTCCTACTCCTCGCGCGTGAGTCTCACACCCAACCCGGTGTCGGTGGTGGCGGCGGCAGCATCCTCGCATCGCTCCATCCCGTCGAACGTGAACGAGACAGAACTCTTGTATGACAGGGGCCCCACCAGGCCGATATCATACATAACTAAGCATCGCACTCGGATAAACGTCAATCCGGGCACAGAGGGACAATCTATCTCCGTACACTCCACCTCAACATCAGACGGTAGATCGTAAAATACCCCACGCGAAACAGCAGGTAGCGGCATAGTGCTAATCTGAAATGTTATCCCTAAAAGGGGTGAGTACAGCCACTCAAATAGATAGGGAAATCCAATAACAACTCAGTGCACCATGCATACCATCATACAATGCAGGCATTGCTTACCTTTTTTGATGTCAAGCGTATTCATGCATCATCATAGCATATATATCATCATCATGGCATCTCATATATCATTATCATCACATCATCATTAACCATGCATCACCATGCATATCACATCATCATTAGCCATGCATCACCATGCATATCACATCATATCATCATTAGCCATGCATCACCATGCATATCACATCATCTCATCATTAGCCATGCATCACCATGCATATCACATCATCATTACCCATGCATCACCATGCATATCACATCATCATTATCCATGCATCACCATGCATATCACATCATAGATCAATTTCCACTTTTACTTATTAATTGATCCCCACATTATCTTTTCTCAAATCATCAAATTTTACCATCATTGTCATCCCTTCGGGCAGAAACCTCCGACAGGATTCCATGATCAATTTCATCATCACCCTTCGGGCAAAAACCTCCGACAGGGTTCCCAGCATTCCAGCCATCTCATGGCCACTGGGCTTCCGGCCCCCCACATTCCGGGCATCTTGCATCTCAACTAGCATCACGAGGCATTCCCTTCGGGTAGAAACCTCCGACAGGGCTTCCGGCCCCCCACATTCCGGGCATCCTGAAACTCCCAGGGAATCTCTGGAATTACGCCACCAGGCCACCAGACAACATCCTCCACCACAACCTCATTCTCATCCACATTTATCTTTTATCTCAATTTAATATGGAAATTTGGCATGGCATCAAACATATCACACTTGCATTTCAATTCACGTGTCATGCACATGTCATAGCTTAATCACATAAGCATTTCAATTCACGTGTCATGCACATGTCATAGCTTAATCACATAAGCATTTCAATTCACGTGTCATGCACATGTCATAGCTTAATCACATAAGCATTTCAATTCACGTGTCATGCACATGTCATAGCTTAATCACATAAGCATTTCAATTCACATGTCATGCACATGTCATAGTTTAATCATATAAGCATTTCAACTTAATGCATGTACAAAGACCTCATCACACAAGTGCCACACAAATGGAATTGAATCCATGGCCAAATAAAAATCTATTTTATTTTATTATTTCATTATTTTATTATTTTATTATTTTATTATATTTATTTATTTTCATAAATAAATATTTAATATTTATGATTTTCCCAAAATCATAATATTCAATAATCATTTATAGGATCACAATTTTATATAAAATTCGTGGCCAAGTTGTATTTTTTCACAATTTCACAATTTCCTCCAAAAACATCCTAAAATTCTCGGATTTAAACCCACTGCACAGTTTCCGAATAAATTAAATTAAAATATCCATTCGGTCTCCCAAAATTACGAAACTTTTCAGGGTGATAGCCAACACATTTTTGTACCTTTTTCATTCAGAACTTTAAGCCAAATTCCTTTTATATTAATTTCCATAGCCCTACGAAGCTTCTGGAATCACTACCGTTTCGTCCAGAACACACTTCTCCGTATTTCTTAGATTTCACCCATCAAATCTCTTTCGTTCCTTCTGAAATTTAAGTATGTTATGTAAAAATGTGTCCTTTACAAGTTTCATGAAGGTATCTAGGTCAAATACCCAGATTATGGTCACCATTTTAACCCATGAAGTCTCTGGTGTCTCGGTACACCTCACCAGAATCAACCATCTTCAAGATCTAACCGATTCACCAAGTTATACTTATTATTTTTGCCTCATTTTCGAGTATGTTGTAGCTTAAGGTGTTTCCTACAACTTTCAAGAAGACAACAAAGTGATATCTCCAACAGAAATCAACATGCAACCAAGAAATCAACAAAAGGTCAGTGAAGATTTCGCAGATCTGAGGTCTCCGTATAACAGAGCTTTTGACCCCACATATCACCATCGTTTTCCATGAAATTCGAGTATGTCATACTACAAGATGTTAGCTTCAACTTTCATGAAGACACCGAAGCCAAAATCGCATTCCAAGTACACATTCAAGCTCGACTAAGATACTGACTACCACAAACCAAACGAAAACAGTCACATAGCTTGAACACATCCAACCCTTACCTCGGTTTTTCGCCCAAATCACACCTAAAACCGAACATGCAACCAACAAAACAGACATGCAAGAGAAGTTAAGGACCCCACTTGCCTCCAAGATGAACAAACAGCAATGCACGGCGGCGTAGGGACGGCGAACGAACAGCGAGCACACGGCTGCACCTCCCTCTCGGCTCCGCCTTCTCTCTTTCCCTCTCGGTTTCTCTCTTTCTCTCAAACCCTCTCTCTCTCTCGCACACCTCTCTTGGCTGAATGAGCTAGAGGAACCGGCCACTCTCTCTCTCCTCACCCCTTTTATATCCCCTTAATCTCATGATTACTTGCCTCTCAAAGGGACCAATGCATGAGGACTTGTCTTGCCACTTGTCATTTTATTTTTGAATTTTGAATGGGCTTGGGCTTAGGCCCATCCGGCCATTCCCCCTTGGGCTGGTCGACAGCCACCTATTGGGCTCCCATGGGCTGACTAGCTTGGCCCACCAAGCTTTAGGCAAATGGGCCCAAGGCCCATTTCGAAAATAACCCTATTTTCCCCTTTTTTTTTTGAATTCCTTTTAATTAATATTTCTAAATTCAAATTTCATCTTGGCCAAAACCTTGGGATATTTCAATTATTGAAATTTAAATCATATGGCCAAGCTTTTGAATTTAAATTTCCACAACACAAGCAAAATTCATCAAATTAAAAGACAAATTGGCTAAAGCATAAGCCATAAAATTCTATCACCTAATTAAAGACATTTAACACACCTTAAGGCTTGGCTTTGAATTTCCGGGATGCCACAATGAATGTTGAAGAGAGGTAAAGAGAATCATGTTCGGCTCACCATGTGCGAGTGGGAGATGATGGTTTTATTAAAGTGATGGGCCTAAGTTGGCCCGTCCGCCCATGTTGGGCCTAAAAAAAATGCCCACAAGATTAGGGCCCATAGATAGAGGAATATGATGAAGGGGCATGTTTCTTTTTGGAGGGGACGTAAATAAGGGAGAAAAGAGAGGGAGGAACGTACCTTTTGGCATAATGTACGTTCCCTCCTCTCTCTCTCCCTTGAAACACCTCCAAAAGAAAAACAAACGCGAAAAGGCGACGCTCTCTTCCCTTCAAGGCAAAATTTGCGTCATCAGATTGTACGGGACCAGTTTCTCTTCCTCATATTGGCATCGGTGTTTAATTTGTGGCTAACAAGGTACGTTCAATTTTGTGATGTGCCTTAGGATCGGTGATGGATGTGTTTTTCTCGGGCTCGTCTTCCGCACAAGTTTAGGGGTTCGATTTAGTGTCGAATCCAATTTTTGGGAATTCGACAATCCCAACATTAGTCATCGTGGTCCCTAGAGAGAAGATGAAAGTGCAGCACCGAATATCGCCCTACCAAGTTTGGAATTGTAGGAATTCATGTCGGCGAAAGATGACTTACCTGATTCCGATGCGCAAACAACAATTAACCCTGGAACGAACGTTGAATTGCGAATAAATCACGAACAACACTATCTCACGTTAGTCTAGATGCAATCACAAGAAAACCACCCAATTTCCACGGCGTAAATGCCGATTGTTCTAAGAGGTTTTTATACCTCTCCCTTCATACCCGGAATGCCTTCTTCTTTGATGGAAAGGGAGATGTTGTACTTTAGCTGGTACGTCCATGATAGGGTGCGATTGGATCGCATCGTATTGACTTGATATATTACGTTGGAAAGACACTAATGGAGCGGTACGAAGGAAGATGTATAGAAGCCTCATGAACACAATTGTTGGAGTAGTTGGTAGATCATTCGCACCAAATTCAGTTGGAGCGGTTGGCAAATCATTCCCACCAAAATTTTGGTGCGAATGATCTGCCAACCGCTCCAACATTTGTATTTGGGAGACTTTTATACGTCTCCCTTTGTACCCCTTCATTAGTGTCTTTCCAACGTAAAGTATCAACTCGATACGGTGCGATCAAATCGCATCTCATCATGGACATACCAGCTAAAGTACAACATCTCCCTTTCCATCAAAGAAGAAGGCATTCCAATGTTGTAATTAAAAAAAGGTACGTCCATGATGGGGTTCGAGACATTATTGAAAGGGTATGAAGTGAGAAGTATAAAAACCTCTTAGAACACAACTGTTGGTTGTTGTTGTTGGCAAAAAGTATATTCAAAGAGAACGTATGCTCCTTTCTCTCCTATTTCCATCGAAGGCATTCCATTTCATTTTTGCAAGAACAATCAGCATTTACGCCATGAAAATTGGGTGTTTTCCTTATGATTGCATCCAGACTAACATGAGGAAGTGTTGTTCGTGTTTCATCATCAATTCAACATTCATTCCGGAGCCATTTGCTGTTTGTGCATTGGAATCAGGTAAGTCGTCTTCCGCCAACTAGAATTCCTATATTGGTATCAAAGCCCGGTTTTTCGCCTTGTTCTTCATTGAGTTTTCTCATTTAACATTTGATATTGAGATCAAGAGATTGTATTCTACATTGTTTTTTTTATGTATATTGGTCGAAATTGCAATCTATAAACTCGAATTCGAATTGAAATGAAGAACGGGTTCGGGGTCGCGTGCATTCGTGAGTTTTGGCTGTTTTTTGAATTTTTTTTTTTTGGCCAAAATCAACTTTTGAATATACAGCATGAAAGTACTCGTCGAGACGAGTCTGACAGTAGTTCGAACGCGACCGAAGGAGGCTGGGCGCGCCCACACGTGTGGCTAGAAGCTGCTGCGTGTGGGCCCCGTGCGCCTGACACACTGGGGACTCCAGCGCGTGCGCAACACATGCCGGTCGGTGATCCGACGCGTACGCATCATGCGCGCGTCGCGCGTAGCAACACGACGCTTGATGACGTCACAGATGACGAAGCTCTAGCTAGACTCTCTAGCCACTAGGCGAGGACTGCGAAGCCCTTGTCGGTCACCAAAGAGGGTTATGGCCCTCACCCAGCCTCACCCTTTACTCAAGGCAAGACAATGGCTAGGTTGGTCTCACCCAGATTTAGGTGAAGCCACGTTGCCCGTGGCCCTAGATGAGGGCTGCGACCCTCTTCGATGGGCGAAAAACCTTGTTGGAGCCTCATTGGCCACTGTAGGGAGAAGAAGCCCAAGGAGAAAGAAGAGAAAAAAGAAAACAAAAATATAAATAATAAAATTTTATTTGAAAATTGTCACATCAACATTGGTTAGATGCTCGGCAAAAATTGACTAGAATGATTGAATTGGTACCAATGTGAAAAGATTTATAACTAAATTGACCAAATCGAAAAGTTTAATATTGAATTTGTACCAATGCCATAGGTTTAGAACGTTTTTGGTACATTGCCATACTGATCACTTATTAATGCAAGAGTCATGCTAAAGATATCACAAGTACTAGGCATAGAATAAGTGGATCATATTCAAACAATCAATTGAAATTTTGCACATCACTTTGTAAATCAATTCTATCAAATTTGGTCTTAGCACCTCTAATAATACATACTAGCCTTAGCCTCTCTAACAATATTCTCGATAAAAATTCGCTCAACTAACAAGTTATCTCTTATTTATCCATTTGATTCCCTATATGTTCCTCTTAATAAGCATCCTAAAGCATTCACTTGTGTATTAGCTATTTACAACGTAATGATGAGCTAAGCTAGTTGTTGATCGATAATTTCCAATGAATTTAGTTTAATTACTAACAGTACAAGCTGCAATATCTTTCCTTGACAGTTGTTATCCGTTCACATAATCTATTGAAGCAATCATGAGATGATAGTTCTCATGTGCAAAATTTGGACAGGAATGAAAGCTATTACCATCTATTACCATCTCATAAGGTATTGTCATATTCCTTATGATTTGGGTTTGCCTATGAGATTATGCACATGTGGTTTGGTTAACATTTCTTGTGTCGATCATTATACCTTTTATGTTCTTACTCATAGATCATTTTTTTTTATAAAAAATCAATGGGACAGATTGTCTCAGGCAGGGTTTCAAAGGGACGCATCAATGGAAGAGTGCAAATGCAAGTCTTAAATATTTGGACAGATCATGGCTAGTTGAACTCATGTACTACCCTCAAAATGGCTTGAAAAAGCTCTTTACCGGTCTGGCCGCATTTCAGGGAGGAACTTCTCTAAAGGAAGGAGATGTATGTGTGTTCGAGCTTGTTGGAATTAATAATATTGAACTCAAAGTCTCCATTTTTTTCTTATTATTTTTTATATACCAATTACGTAGACTTCCACATATTAATGAGTAATTTCGGAGATTGTAATAGCACAATCGAAAACAGTGATAGATATATCAATGAGTGGTTAAATTACTTCTTTTCCTCGAGCAATCAAGTGTATAAATAATCACACTATTGTCCCTCTAGCTAATGATGGTATGTTCTTAAGAGAACAAATTTTTGGGGAATGTCTTTTTAAGATAATATTGTAAATAAGCACCGCTAAATTAGACCAGCCAAAGATGCAGTTAATTGACATGATTATTTATTTCTGTGACCATTCACTAATTCTGAATATAAAAAAAGAGGATGCACATCTAACTTTTCGCCTAATTATCACACCTCGATCCTCGAGTACGCGCACATCCCTCTTTGGTTGATAAAAATTATGCGACTTCCCAGGATGAGTCGTTGACCCTTTCTTTTTAATACACATGCAGAAATGAATAATAAATCCCCTGATAGTAATCATCTAGGGATAGAACAAAACATGTTTTTAAATACACACTGAGTCAAATACAAAAATCTACAGTTACAAGACTTCAAATGATTGACTCTTAAAAAGAAACCATTGTATCTGACCTACACTTCAGATCCCCTCAACTCGGCTCTAGGTCTTCCGCCCTATGGTCCTGAAAAATGAATCCCATGATGAGGTGAGATATAATCTCAGCAAATTCACGCTCTAAACCCCAATTAGGAGGGTAATACGCCTAAGACATCTTAATCACAAAATCATACAATTGCATAGGCTTACCTTGGCCTCAGTTCCTTCCTACAGTTTAGCACAGTTCATATCACAATCATGTGTATATAGCAAATTCACACACCAATTTGAAACGTCCAAACCAATCATTACTCACAAAAGCAAAAAACACAAGTTAATCATTGCTCACACGAGCAATAACTACCAATACACATCGAAGCAAAAATTATAATTAAATCACTGCTCACACGAGCAAGAACTACCATAAACATCAAAGCAAGAATTATCGACATATGTCGATCCATCAATTCGACTCAACATGCATTCCAATTAATTAGCTATTGCTATTCACACGACTAGTTTTATCTGACACACGCCGAGGAAGAATACTAATTACTGACACACGCTGAAGAAGAATAATAATTACCAACACATGCCGGAGTTAAGATAATATCCACTGACACATGCCGGGGTTAAATACTAACTACTAACGTCCACCAGCACACGCTGGAGACGGGTTCTCTTAACCATTAATGTCCACCAACACACGCTGGGGATAGATTCTCTCAACTATTAACGTCCAACAACACACGCTGGGGATGGATTTTCTTAACTATTAACGTCCACCAACACACACTGGAGACGGATTCTCTTAACTTTCACATGATCATCAAGCATAAACTCTATGCATATCACAAACCAACCATATATCAACAAATGTGCAATTTCCAGCAATCAAAGTCTCAAGAACCATCACAATATTATAACCGGTCCTAACTGGCAGAATAGGCCAACTTGCACGCCTCCAAGTTTAAATCCAGAAATCTAATAAAATGAGTTTGGAAAAGTTCCAAATTTGAATATGTTTAATAGACATATACAAACATTTTTTATGTAGACACCTTATCCTAGATCCTTCTAGATTCGGCCCAGTAAATCGTTCAATCCAGCACCAAAACTAGGTCTATTCCAAAAAGTCTGTTTTCCTAAATCAGTTTGGTTTGAGGTCCAAAACATGTCAATTTGATCTAAAATTTGAGTATGTTAAACTAGAAGATGTGAAAAACAACTTTTGTAAAGAAACCATTTTAAAATTTGAACCCTAAAAGTTGATAAAAAAAACTCAGAATCCTAAAAGATCACCAGTTCCAATGAAAACTATGGCTCTATTTGAAAATGACAGAGCCGCTATCTCCTTCTAATAGATCCCTAAAAATCTTGAGAAAAATATATGTTGTAGCTAAGAATGTCTAACATTTTTTAGAAAACATTAACCTCAAATTCATAACCCATTTCGATCTACAAAAATGGCAAATAGTAAGAGTTCAGAAATCAGAACTGCAGGATTACCATTGAATTCGACTAATCCATCATCAACGGTACTAATCTCACTAATTAAACTATCACTAGTCCATTCTAAGGCTAATATAACCATTCTAGATTATCACTAATCCATACTTAAGCTAATCTAAATAACCCTTAAACATAATTAACCTACTAAGTAAGGTTTAGTGAGCAAACTCACTTAATTTGCACGCCGATGAGTTCACCGCGACGAGGACGCAAAGGCGAGAGATAAACTAGCCCACGGCGACACCAAGCAAGGTTCGGAAGGGCCCAAAAATGCTCCACAAAGCCTCACAGCTTGCTGGTTCTTCAATTTCTATTTTGGAACTACAGAGGCTGAACCGATAGCTGAAACAACGAAGGAAAGGGCTAATCGGAGCTCCAGTGAGTAGGTGGTTGGCAACCGGTGGCTCGCGGGGGTCAATGGAGACTTGCTAGTGGTTGGTATGTGTGGAGGTAGGGTCAAAATGGGGAGAAAATGGTTGAAAGTCACGAAACAGGCAAAACAATGCAGGCGCGTGGCTTCTAGATGATCTAGTGACCGGCTTCTTCTTGCCGACGTATAGGATGGCTGGTGGCTCCGTTCGACACAACGTCAAGCTCCTTTGAACGGTTTGGATATGCTAAGCACAACGATGGGTGGCAAGAAGGCTAATTCATCCAGGAAGATCACTTTTAACTCAAATATTTTGTGAAAGGTCAACTAGAGCATAAACTTGAATGAGGAGAAAATAGAGGAGGAAAGAGGTTCGGTGGCTTGGTGGTGCTGCTCCGGTGGCTTGCTAGTTGATCTCCTCTGCTCTCTATAATTTTTGAAGCTTGAAGAGGTTGAGGGAAGGGGCTGCACGACCAAATAGGAAAAGGAGAAGAGAGGGGGGGGGACAAATTGCTTAGAGGGGACCTACCATGGTGTCTTCCTATCCTTTTTGTTCCATTAATAATTGCCCACCACTAGCTGGCTTTGTTGGCCAACAATCAGCCACGAATGCCCTTCTAGAAGACTTAGAAATGGTCCATAAGTCATGAGGAAGGGGGCACACGAATTTGTATAAGTTTTCCTCCAATTTGACACCAAATGCTCCTCAATTCCATTCAATTTGGCCTCTAAAAATTCCATTATCAAGTCCCTAATCAAATTGGTATTTTTCCTCACCAATTGATCCCACTTGCATCCGAATTGCGCAATAAAAAACGGCCTCTGACATTTTTTGGACAAAAATGGCCCTACCTTGATTTTTTCCCAAAAAGTCTCGATTTACAAAAAATCTTCGAAGACTGAGTCGATGTTCCTAAAATGACTCGTGATATGACAGAACTTTAAATATCTAAAATCATATTCGAATTCACAGTTAATTTCAATCCGGCTCGATTTTAGCGTGATCTATGCTATCGGATATCTTTTAGAAATTTTTAGTGCAAATGACCCGTGGTCAATTTTCTTCGAGCCACAATGAATCCTTTCGATACATTGGCGACTCTCGGTGGTTGTGACAATCTCGAGGTTTCAAATACGGACACAGAGTACCAAAACAATAAAAAAAATCAATCTAATGCCAATCGACGAGAATTTTGCAATTTAGTAGGATCACCCACGTTTAACTATATATCTCAAATTGAACCGACCTATCTCTGATTTCTAATCAATCTTATTATGCCGAAGTGATCTCTGCAGATGAGCACAATCGAGTAGCCGATTCCTAATCGAATCGTCAAGTTTATTGCATTAAAATCTCTTAATAACTTCCCTAGATAATCTAGTTATCTCATGAGTGGCCATCTCAGAGAAAAGCATTATAGGTGCGTCGATGAAAGGTCCAACTTATCCAATTGAAATTAGAACCTGAAAAATCAGGATGTCACAACTCTTCCCCTTTTATAAAAAATTCGTTCTCGAAATTTAAACATTTACCAATCCTTAAATAAAAAGGTGCGGATATTGCCATTTCATTGAGTCTCACTTTCCCCGATTGCTCCTTTAGTCATGTGGTGTTGTTAGACCACTTTGACCAAGGGGACCATCTTGGTACACATAATTTGTTCTAAACCACAATCTGAACCAGGCTTTCCACGTACGACATTTTGTTGTCCACTTCTAATTTTTTAAGATTTAGCATGTGGATCGAGTCAGGCTTATATGTCCTCAATCTCAACACATAAAAGACATCATGCACTTGCGCCTACCTCGGCGGCAATGCAAGACAATACATTAGAATCCTAATTCTCTCTCTAGAATCTCAAAGGGACCTACGTACCTCGATTTCAGTTTTTTCTCATTACTGAAGCACAAGGTATCCCTCAATGGTGGCACCTTTAGAAAGATATAATCATCAATTTGGAACTCTAAGGGCCTTCGATACTCAACGATATAACATTTCTAGAGGCTCTGAGCGGTCTTTAATTTGTTTTTGATCATGGCAATTGCAATCATTGATTGCTGAACTGACTCTAGGCTTGTGATCTTTCTTTCTCTGACCTCATCTTGACAAATTGAAGTTTTGTACACTCTGCTCTGTCTTGCTTCAAAAGGAACTACCTGACTATTTTGTTGAAACTGGGAATCCTTAAGTTTAGACCTGATATAAATTCATCACTGGCACTCCATGTAGACGAACTATCTGACACACATATACTTCTGTATGCCTATTCAAATCAAGATCTTTTCGTACTACATTGAAGTGAGTCGGCTTCATCAATCTATCGACCACTATCCCAATTGGAATCATTACTCCTCTGGTTTCTTGACAAGCTCATCACAAAGTCCATCATAATGTGCACTCAATTCCACTTGGGAATCTCGAGAGGTTACTAAAGTCCTCTCGGCTGACAAAGATGTGCATTCACTCATGAATACGTCTAACACTTAGCGGTATGATTGGTGATGTCCATCCTCATATTGGACCACCAATAGCATTGACACAGATTCTGATACACCTTCGTATTGCTATGATGATATTGTAACTACTACGATGAGTTTATGACAAAAGCTCCTCCCGAGTGCTACATCGTCAGGTACACACAATCATCCTTAGAACTTTAATGTTCCGTCTTTAGAAATCTAAAAGCTTTCTCTTATCGATATCCTCCTGCAGGATTTTCTGAATGTCTAGGTCTATCAACTGAAGTGCTTTGATTCAAATCTAAGCATTCGACTCAATTCTAAGGGTGGTTATAAAATTTAGAAGGTAGTCCATCTCAAATTTGAAAATCGAATCTCGAACTTTTCTTCTGTCTTCAGGAGTTGAGTCAATGGTGACGCTAATATTGAAAATCCTTCTACGAACTTTCTGTAGTATTTGGCTAAACCCAAAAAGCTTGTGATTTTTGACACGGACGTCGGTCTTGGCCAGCTAATTACTACTTCAATCTTGGTTAGGTCCACGGACATTTCTTCACCTGAGATCACGTGACCTAGGAAAGCAATACGAGTCTACCAAAACTCGCACTCGCTAAACTTGGTGTACAATCCATGATCTCGCAGAGTCTGAAGTACTGTCCTCAACCATCTCTCGTGCTCCTCAACTGTCGTATCAACGACAGTCACCAAGTAACCTTAGCAACCTCCATCTAACAAATGGGTTGCCTCAAGTGACGAGATTAAAAGGATCGAGGGTCCTCCTCAATTTCCAATAAATTTGAAATTTCCATCCGTCAACAAGTCAAACTGCATCACATTGCGACATCAATTCATTACAACAAAAGCTCCTTGAACCAAACTTTTTTATATATGGTATCAACGTTATACATAGACGGAATATTCAAGTACAATTATAGACAATGATTCTCCTTTCTATGACTTCATTACAACAACTGAGGTTCTATAAACTTAACCAAAATTCTGCTGCACCACTTTGATAAAATTGTTTTGCGAATACTGCCCTTCCTAATCGATGCACAACTCAATTCATCTCTAAGTTGGTGACCTGTTCAATCCACCATGCAGAGCATTCTGCGGTGCAATTCCTTGGTTTTGACCCACCGGTGGCAGTGGCGGTGATTGTTGCAGTCCCATCAGTCTTTGGGGACAATTCCTAGCTATGTGACCTCGCTGGCCACGTTCATAACACGTATGGTTACATTTATATCCCTTAACGGCTTCACTTGATAGATTAGTTATCTCGTGAATGATTTGCTTAGAGAAAGAAGGCCATAGGCACGTCGATGAAAAGTTCATTTCATTTTAATTGAAACATGATCAAAAATTAGGATGTCACATTCCTCATCCATATTACATTGGACAGTCCTCTTTATCACTAATTGAATAAGCGAGACCAAGAGAGGATTACCACGGGTGGTTCCCCATGCGGGTTCCTCCTCTTGATACCTCCTAAGGGTTTCCCGAGTACGGCTTGGGTTTCGGCCGCAATGTTGTGTGTGTACAAAGTGTGGTGTGATGCAATGGTAGAATAAACATTTGATTGAAATTAACAATTCACATACAAAAGGGTAAGTACTATGGCATCCACCATTCTAGTTACAGATGATAAATTGCTACGGTTCCCTCCCTCCCTTTCTCTCTCCCTCATGCTTTCTCTGTAATAGAACTATCATGAGATCATTTAACAAATCAGGATAACCGAGCACACAAGAACTCATGAACCTAATTCTAACCAACATAGCTCAAGCATGAAAGCTGTAATGCATGCATACTGACCAAGTGCTAGCAAAAGCGCATATGAACAAGCATAGTCCGAGAGAGAGAGAGAGAGAGAGAGAGAGAGAGAGAGAGATGCATGCATACTGAACAAGCGCTAGCAGAAGAGCAGATGAACAAGCATAGTCCCAGAGAGAGAGAGAGAGAGAGAGAGAGAGAGAGAGAGTACCTGAAGATCGAGTAAGTCGGAAGAGATTACCAATGGTGATTCAAACAAAAGAGATGGTGAGAAAAGCGGAGGACATAGAGTGCAAGAAGATTGGAACATATATTTTCCAGATTTTCTAGATTTTTATGATTTTTCTGATATTACAAAATTTGTAACATATATTTTTGAATTTTTAATGACTTTTTTGGATTTTTCCAATTTTTTATGATTTTCTAAAGTTCTATTTTTTATTTTTGAATTTTCTAAAATTTTATTATTTCCTAAATTTAAAAAAATTATCATTTTGTAAATATTTTTTAATATTTTTCTGAACTTTTTTAAATTTTAAATTAATTTGTTATTATATTCGGGAAACGGGCTCGGACTAGTTTATCCGATCCAGCCCATTGGCCTGATCCAAAATCAGATCTAACCTACGTCAGAATAAAACCGATTTCTTTTAATATTCTCATATTATTTTATTTGTTTGAATTTTTTTATTTTCTAATTATTTTATCATTTTCTCCTCCCCTTTTTGTCCTTTTCACTACTTTGTCTCTTTCCCTTGCAACTCCTCCTTCCTCACGTTCTTCCCCTTCACCGAAGTGCGTCTTCGCCCACGACGAGCCCTCACTAGCTTTTGGGAGCGGCAATAGGTCATTGGCCAGCGTCAGTCGTTCGATCTGACCAACTTCGGTCACCGTCGGCCACTACTTGGCCGGCGGTTTCTAGTATCGCCGATGAACGCACTAAACAAGAATACAAAAGAAATAAGCGTTGCTCTCGGACAAGTCAAGCCAAGCCAAGCCGAACGTTCACAAATTGAGCAATTAGGCACCGTAGGGGTACCCTCACGAAGTCAGACAAGCAATGACGACTCGGTTTCAACCAAAAGAATAGGAATCGACGCCGGATCTCACTTTGGCATTTCGTCGAACAGTTGGGGTGGCATATTAATTCCTAAGGTCTCTGCCTCAATCGAGACCCAAATGTGCATCGGAGGCCGAGACACACGACAAACAAGGACCATGAAGGTGATGAGGGCCAGAGCACGTGTGAGCCAGATGGCCATGAGCTTCGACTCGACACATGCCCGAAAGAAAATGAGGGAAGAGCCAAGCTTACCCCTTCGGCTCAAAGACGACGCCGGGAAGGTCGTCGGACGGGTCTGCCCGCAGCTGAGATGCCCTCTCTTCCTATGCTCAATCGTTTGGACCTCTCACTCTCTGTTTGCTGTCCCTGTCTCTATGTGAACGAACCTGGAGCATTCTCTCCTGCTCTCCTTTCTGGTTTTCCTTTTCCAAGCCTCCTTTCTGTCCAAAAAACCACCAAAACCCCAACGTCCAACCTCTACCAAACCCCCCCCCCCCAAAAAACCGGAATGTCCAGCCTCTGTGCAAAACCAGTGAGCCCCACCCTCCTCATGCAGCGAGCATGCCCGAATCCTTTCCGTCACGCGCTCGCGTGCGAGAGGGAAAGGCAAGAGCTGGAGGCTGGGCCGTCATTGCTCTCTTCCTGGGCTGAAATAGTGGGGTTTAAGGAGATAAAGGAGACGGACTGAGCATAAACAAAAGGTATTAATTAGTTCACACTTTTGATAAGAATTCCACTTAGACAACTACAGACTTCTCTCCTCCCCAATCAAGATGCCCGGATGCCCAGATGCGGATGGGCCTCACCAAGGGGAAAGTGAGAAGTGGTGATGTAGAGGCAATGACAAACTACAATCGACTTCCTACTTCATTGGAAAGTTTCATTGAAATTTTCTCCTCATACTCCTAAGTCCACATTCATGACCCTTTTTAACTTTTACATTTAGGATACTAAATGTCTGAGAGACAAGCCCTCAACCAGCAGCATCAAGTTGATCCCCAGCTGCAATCTCCACAGCCTCCAAAGGAAGATATGCTGGCATGTGTTACTGAACTGGAGGAAACTTTGCAGCCACCAAGAGAGCTTCAGGCTATAGACCGCTCCTAGCATTTCTCACATCAAAGTTTGTCATTGCTTAATCTCTTATCCAATCTTTCCCCAGCGTGGGAAATGCTTGTTGTGCTATCATCTTATTTCTGCTACTTGAGATTGCTCCATATGCATTACCAAACCAGGACTATTCATATTTTGGCTGTTGTCATTGCTTGATGAAAAATGATTTCATTCGTTTATGTCCTCATGTTGTTGTTCCCTCCTTTTGAAGCCTTTCGTCAGTTAAAACTGATAACTATGTTTTTCATCTGTAATTTCCCATAATGTCAGTTTATTACTAGATCATAGGTGCAGTTACGCTTGGTTCTTGTGAAAATTTCGATTGTGATTACATATCTAGTTCGGATTTGCTGAGTAGGACAAGGGTTAGTTTGTTATTGGTTAAGATTCTAGTTGATGGTTCTTTACCACCATGCTAACATCAATAGCCCTAAGAGGAGAGAATAAAAGATCACTAATCGATCATGCCCAGCGAGGACTTGCACATGTGATGTTCTGTAAACCTATGAAGTTTTATTTAGACATATCATGATGGAGCTAGTTATCTGGATTCTAAACTAGAAGAGGATGTCCTCTAGGCTTTCTCTTGCAATTGAACTCAAAAGCAGTTTTAATAAATTGCCTTTTTGAGGGTTTCTAAACTATGAAATCATATTTATAAGCTGCGAGTTTCCCTGTAGTTGTACAGTTTGAGACAATCTGTTGGAGGAACTTGACCTCTTATGGAGCACATTTGGGTTATTGCAAGTCTTAAGTGGAATGCACTGAGTAATATTGGCCGGTATGTAGGAAGTGTTCTTGTTTGAGTCATGCGTGGAGGAAGCTTGAGGAATGAAAGATCCTTAACATCTAGTTGTAGGACAGCATTCTTGTGATGTTTTTTCATTGGATACAAAAGGGACAGTGCACTCAACTTGTAACGGAGTGCTGGTTTGGTGCCACTAGGAAACCAAAAAATGATCATGATATCTCTACACTTCTGGCTGAATAAGCTTTTTTGTAATTTTATCAGCATCTTAGATCTAAGTTATGTCTGACTTGTTGCTTGTCCAATATCATGCTCATTGGATATGACTTAAGTTCAGTTGTTTTCATTTGTTAACTTGCCCCACGTGTAGTAGGCTGAGATTATGTCTCTGTTTGTGTAATTCTAACTGTTCAGATTTCATATTAGTAAAGTACCATTTTTTTTATCGAAAAGAGAATAATATATGTGTAAGCATTCCTAATTTATCTCATTCATCACTAAACAAAGGTGTTATGCTAGCTATTTTTGAAAGAAATTGGTAATCTTGGTTACCTACCCCAGAGTGCAATTGCTTCCCCCCAACAAACACCCATGGCCAAGCCACTCTGAACGGGTTTATTGTTGTGAATGCCTGGATACTGAGAACATGCTTCTTACTACTTTAGTTGATATTGAGAGGCATGCTAGAGATTTTATGGAGGCTACCAAAAAACTTCAAGTTTACTTTATCGGTCTCCAGCGTGAGGATCAGCCAACCGAGGCTGAAAAGCATGTGAAGGTAATGCTAAAGAAATAGCTGCGAAAATAATAAATGGTTTTTCTTTTATTTTTGAAGTTATTTGAAGGTATTTGCAAACTTAAATCCCCTATGGAAACAAGAGATAGCTATGATGGAGGAAGAACTAAAAATAAGACCGAGCTCATCAAGAAATAGGAGAGACTAATCCAAGGGTGGAGGAAGGACTTGAAGGACCAATTGGACAAAATCAACTGTGAACTTGAGAAGGTATAGACAATTTCCAATGGACTCAGTTTGTGCTCAACTTGTAGGTGGACAATAGATGGGTTGCTTTTTATGCTACTAGTTATCTCAACATGAAAAGAATTTTATTCTTTGCCTCATGAGTGCACAATTTTTTCAACCACTGTTCATTTTTTTTTCTAAAATTCAGTGGGTCTTGTATAATTATATGCTCTTGCTTCAGAATACTGCAAAAGGGGAAAACTCACCCTTCGCAGGGCAATCGTGGGTCAACCAAGATTATTGATGGCTTATTTTAGCATTTGTTATTCTAATTGTCAGCTGTAGATATTTTCTTCGCCTAATTGTGCGTCTATTGCTTTCGAATTAATGTCATGAAGAAGTCGCTATTTGCAACTCATTAATGGGATCAAAGCCTCCTCTTCTTCATGGGGTTTGGGTGTGGCAATCTGTCATAAGAAGGAAATTTAAGATATATGAATGGGTGGACTTCTTTTAATTTCATGGGCAGTCATCACCTGAAAGAAAATTTTGGAGAGAGAGAGAGAGAAGAACGTCTTACACCATAAAGTGTGTAAGTGAGATAGCTAGTATAAGCACCTAGAGGAGCGGTGAATAAGTGCACAAACAATTTATCGAGATACAGAAGCGATTCTAGGCAGCCGATAGAAAAGAGTTCACAAAATGATTTACGATCAAAGTAAAGAGAGTAAGGAAGAGAAGATTGAACACAGGGTTTATAGTGGTTCGGCTTTTTCCAAGCCTACGTCCACTCTTCCGCACTGACAGCTCACCGGCTGGATTTCACTATGAACAAAAGAGAGGTTACGGCTTAGCTTTTCCTTGATTCTATAGTGTAGATGTTCTATCACACCTCCTCAAGGTTTCTCACGAATATAGACTCTCTTTTGTAGACAAGTATTCGCTCAAAGGAATTGTCTAAACAACAGGGAGCTTCAGACTTTGGAATTCTTCTATCACGCACTCCTCAACAACTTAGAACGTCTTCCTTATATACTCCTTTATACCATCATACCCATTGGCACTTACCAAAGGAATTCCTCCAATCTATCCGTTGGACGGAATCAATTAGGAAGATCATTCTGGCTATTAAAGAAACATGTCAATAGCCCATCAATCCTGTTCGCCCATACAATCAGGATCTTGGTTTCCATAAGTAGAACCTTCCGAGAATATTTAGGCAATCATCGATTCCTCAATCTTCGAGTCGATCACAATCAATCGAAGAATTCGGTTGAGTCTTTTCCAGCCACGAGATCTTCTCCAATTGATAAGGTCAAGCCCTTAACAAAACATCAAGTTCTGGGTAACCTTTCTTCAACGGATTAGAGACTGTCAATGAGGATAGACTTTGAGTCTTGAGTCTGGCTGTCCGGAGGTCTTCGTACTTTAAATAGCGAGACGCAAACCTTCGTAGACTAGATCGATGGAAACGTTTTGTCAGCTTCAAAATACTTCACGAGGATTTCTCCAACAATCTCCCCTTTTTGATAGCGACAAAACTTTCCTGCAGATTTGGACAACTTTGACTCGCACAACATTTCTCAAACACATATGCATATCTTATAGAGATAAATGGCTAAATGAATAACACTAGAATCTGCAACCACGAAAATAGGTTAGTCTAATAAGTGATAAAGCCATCCATAAGATACCAATGATAGTTAATAAAAATAGTCAAGTCCAAGTCTAGTTCAGTTCAAACACAAAAACAAAGTCAAACAGATCAAAACAATCCACAATATCCAATAACCAGTCCAACACACCAACCATACGATTAAAAGTTAAATTGTTCAAATTTTGCATCTCTCCCCCTTTTTGTCTGCATTAAAAAGGTTGAGATGAAAATGGAATGAAGTCAAGATTGCTTGGGAACGCGGACAAGCTAGAAATCTGCCATAGACGAACGATGCCTTCCATCCTTTTCAAGTCTTCCTTCAGCTGTGCGATCTCCTCACCCTTGGCATTGGCCTGAGTCTGAATAGTGAGGGCTTGGATTTTATCATTCAATGAACATGAAGAAACTTGACCCGCGGTTTGCAAATTTTAAACCTCGCATCCCAAGGCATAAATTTGATCTCGCATATCCAAGAGAATATCAATGATTTTGCGAAAATCTGCTGCATTATCATCCCGAGTACTTGCTTCACTCGATCGATGGAGTAAATGCGTAGACGATGGTAGATCAAAGCATAATCTCGCAGGTTTGGCGATGAAATTTCATGACCTTCTTCGGAAATTGAGAGGCATAAACATCCTCCGGGTCGGGTGAGCGACTGACTCCTTCACTTGCGTCAAGATATGAGGACTTCCCTCTTTTCTCTTGATCTCCCCCTGTTTTCATGCCTATAGGTGGAGAAGAGTGTTAGTCAGGTTCTCCTTCTTCTCCTCTTTCTTCTTCTGTCTCAACTCTTTCATTCTCAGCTTCTCTTTCTTCTTCTTCCTTCTCCTCTGCTTCTTTCGCCATTTGTTCCGATTCTTTCCCCGGAACAGACGACTTAAGTTCTTCAAAGCCATTGCGAGATGGTGAGATTTTCATCATCTTCTTCATCTTCAACAATAAGAGCTCTTCTTTTCGGTTTTGAAGCAACCAAGGGCTCCTTTCCTTTCCGCTTTGATGAAGAAGAGGGTTGATGAGCTTTGAGTGGAGTCTTCTCTTTGAATTTCTCCAACGCCTTGTTCAATTCCTTCAGACACATCTTGGTCACCATTTTCAGTCCTACCACCATATGATCGCATGATCGAACACAAAAGATTTGCGGAGGCTGAATATTCAGATGTCTGAATAACTTCGTCACAAGACTTGGGTAAGGAAGTTGGCCTCTGTCCTTCATCATGGCTCTATACATGTGGAACATAACAATGTGAGGAAGAGAAAACCTTTTCCCAGTGAGAATGGCATACATCAGCTTTGCCTCTGAACTTGAAACATCAGTCTTGGAAGTTGATTTTGGTCGAAGGCAATTGATCACAATCTTGTGAAGCAAGATGTTGAATGCACTCATCCTTAAGTAGGAAATATTTTCCTCTATTCTCCTGTCCTTGACAAGTTCCAATGTAGCACCAGCAATAGAAACTTTGATCGGTTGATATCTTCCCCTCTCGACTCCGAACACATCTGCCAGCATATCCATATCCACAACAAGTCTTGATCTATAACACTGAAGGGAAAATTATTCGCATCTAAAAAGTTAAGATTTGAATAGAAATATGCAGGTAGTTCAGCATAGGTTTCTGTAGTGTCGAAGCATAACTTTTCAAGTTGAAGATAATTGAGCTTTTCCCTCAAGTTCACATTTACAGCATCCAGAAAATCAAAATCCACACTCCTAGGGTTTATTACCCCACGCTTCAGCAATTTCGAGTACAAATCCTTTTGTTCCTTCGATCTGAACAAATCTCCTCTTTTTCCTTGACTTTCAACCGCAATACCCATTCTCGGTTGAAATTGACTGTACAATTTGTCATCATCATTCCCATCTACAGGATTCAGTCCCCAATCACGAGGATCACTCGGGATGTTCGCAAGAGTTTCCTCAGCCAACCCTTTACGAGCAATTCCCAAACTTTCCATTCTTCGCAGAAAGATGTATTCATTTCCATACCCTTTCTCTTTAATAAAATCATCGACATATTTCAAGGGAGTACGCGTTGCTTTTAAGGCACAATACAACTTATAAATAGAAGCGGGCTTTTGAACTCTTACAGGGTCTGCATCCTCGATGATTTTGTCCTCTTGTTGATGATCAATGCCTTGAGGGCTAGATGGAGGAGAGTGATGCTGCTGAGAATGTTGTGGGCTCGATTGCTATTCTGGAGCCACATCTTCTTCAGTGAGATTGAAGTGCATAGGCCCCTCACTCATTCGCCGTGGTCCCCTACTTGAGATTCTCGAAGACTTTCTTGAAGAGGACATCTTTCTTAGTTTTTGGAAGATTCCTTACTTGACTTTCCCAAGAAAGATGACAACTTTTTCGAAGATTAAACAAGGGAAGAAAACGAGAATGGAGGATCGATGCTTTCTAGGGTTTTTGAGAGTGAAGTGAAGAGCAATCAACAGTACACGATCGGTTTAAAAGGAAAGATAAACGAAGCGTCACAAAGGAAAATAAAAAATGCCTTTTCAACATAACTGACTTTTTCCGCGAAAATAGTCACTTAAAAAAAACTTCATTTTTTGAAAATGAAACGATGCAGTAATTTCATCGATTAAATATAGCAACAATTTAAACACAGTATGACGATCGTACCTCTTCAAGATAAGATTCGAGAGAGAGAAAGAGAGACCAACTTATAGTCTGACGGTCGTACCAAGACTAACTTAAAGTCTTGTATGTCTAAGTCTAAAAGTCTTTAGACTTTGATTTCCTCATACCTAAAAATATTGAGTTTGGTACGGATAGACTCAAATTGATTTTTCTCCAAAGGCTTTGTGAATATATCCGCCAATTGATTCTTTGAGTCAACAAATTGAATTGAAACATCTCTATTTTGAACATGGTCTCTAATAAAGTGATGTCGAATCTCTATATGCTTTGCTCTTGAGTGGAGAATTGGATTTTTGGTGAGGTTGATAGCGCTGGTGTTGTCACAATTAATCTCTGTGCATGAGTCTTCAATTCCAAAGTCTCTTAGCTGTTGTTTTATCCACATAATTTGTGAACAACAACTTCCGAGAGCTATATACTCTGCTTCTGTTGTAGAGAGAGCTACTGTACTTTGCTTTCTTGAAAACCAAGGCACTGTCCTGCCTCCAAGTAGTTGACAAGTACCCAAGGTGTTCTTTCTATTGACTCTGCATCCAGCAAGGTCTATGTCTGAATATCCAAGAAGAGTAAAGTCTCCCCTTTTTGGATACCAGAGACCAAAGCTTGATGTTGATGAAATATACTTGATAATACGCTTCGCAGCATTCAAATGAGATTCTTTTGGGTTTGATTGAAATCTGGCACAAATGCAAACACTAAACAGAATGTTAGGTCTAGAGGCAGTAAGATAAAGAAGTGATCCGATGATACTCCTGTATAGCTTTTGGTCGACTTTCTTTCCTCTTTCATCTTTGTCTATCTTCAAGGAACTTGACATTGGTATGTTAGCCTTTTTGCAATTGTCTAGTCCAAACTTTTTGACAAGATCATTTGCATACTTTTCTTGGTGAATGAAAGTTCCTTCCTCCAGTTGTTTCACTTGGAGCCCGAGAAAGAAGGTTAACTCACCCATCATCCTCATTTCAAATTCATACTGCATAGTCTTAGAGAATTTCTTGCACAAGCTTTCATTAGAAGATCCAAAAAATAATATCATCCACATATATTTGAACAAGTAAAAAGCTTTTTCTTTCTCTTTTAATAAAAAGGGTAGTGTCTACTTTACCTTTAACAAATCCATTTTGAATTAAAAACTTATTTAATCTGTCGTACCAAGCTCAAGGTGCTTGCTTTAAGCCATACAAGGCCTTTTTGAGTCTGAATACTGAGTCTGGTTTTTTTGGATCTTCAAACCCTGGTGGTTGTTCCACATAGACTTCCTCACGGATGAAACCGTTTAGGAAAGCACTTTTGACGTTCATTTGAAATAACCTGAAATTTTTATGACAAGCAAATGCAAGTAATAAACGAATTGCTTCTAACCTTGCTACCGGTGCAAGTCTCGTCATAGTCGATCCCTTCTTCTTGTGTGTATCCCTTGGCCACGAGTCTAGCCTTGTTTCTTACGACTTTTCCTTTCTCATCCATCTTGTTCCTGAAAACCTATTTAGCTCCAATAATTGATTTACCTTTTGATTTAGGAGTCAGCTCCTAAACATCATTAACTCTGAATTGTCTGAGTTCTTCTTGCATAGCTTCAATCCAGCTTTCATCAGATAAAGCTTCTTCTATGCTCATGGGTTCTATTTCAGAAATAAGAGCCACAAGACTAGACTCTTCTCGCATTTTGGATCTTGTGCGGATTCCTTCATTGATGTCTCCAATAATAAGATCTTTGGGATGATTGGACTTATGTTTCTAGTTGTTGGTTAATTTATCAGATTGATGGTCACTTCCTTCACCAAAATCTACAACAGTCACTTGTTGCTGGTCCTTCAAAGTATGAGCTTCTTCTTGAGAATTAGACTTTGTAGAGTTTGGAGTAGATTCAGTCTCTTCAAAATGAGTCTGAATAGATTCATTTTGTATAGAATCTTGAAATTTGACATTCATTGATTCTTCCACTGTTTGAGTCTTTTTGTTGTAGACTCGTACGTTTTGCTTGTGGTTGAATATCCAAGGAAGATGCCTTCAACTGACTTTTCTTCAAACTTACCAACTCGATCATTTGCATTTTTCAATATGAAACATTTGCATCCAAATACATGAAAATATGAAACAATGTGCTTCTTTTCTTTGAATAATTCATAGGGGGTTTTTTCTAAAATAGGCCTTAGAAAAACTCTATTGATGATATAACATGATGTTGAAACTGCTTCAGCCCAAAACCGTAAAGAAATATTGCTTTCAACTAAGAGAGTTCTGGCCATTTCTTGAAGAGATCTATTCTTCCTTTCCACAACTCCATTTTGCTCTAGAGCATATAGAGAAAAGAACAAATGCTGTAAACCAAATTCATCACAAAATTTAGCAAAATCTTGATTTTCAAATTCACCTCCATGGTCTGTTTTTATGATTGAAATAACATACCCCTTTTCATTTTGAACCTTCTTAGCAAATTTTTCAAAGTAAGAGAAAGTTTCAGACTTACTTGCCAAGAAATATACCCAAGTAAATCGTGAGTAGTCATCCACAATTACTAGGCAATATTTCTTACCTCCAATGCTCTGCGTTCTTGCTGGTCCGAAAAGATCCATATGCAAGAGCTGCAGTACACGGTTAGTGGAAACATGATTTATTGGTTTAAAGGAACTTCTTACCTGTTTTCCCAATATACATGGTGTACATAGATCAGATTTTTGGTATGATAAATTAGGTAGAACACGAACAAGCTTCTTTGTTGAGATTTTGGCTATCCGCTTCATGTTGATATGCCCAAGCTTTTTGTGCCATAAGTTCGCTTCGTCTTGGATTGAGATTAGACATTGCGATTCATCTGGTTTCACGTCTAAGGGGTAGATATTTCCATGTCTTCGACCCATGAAAGACGAGTAGAGTCTTTACTGGTTCCTGAACAAATACCCTCTTGAAAGCTGATTTTGAAATCGGCATCACAAAGTTGACTGATACTGAGCAGATTATAATTGAGCCCTTCAACTAAAGAAACATTGCTTATTATGAGGTTCCCAATCATTACAGTTCCAAATCCCACTATTTTTCCTTTGGTATTTCCTCCAAATGAGACTTTTCCTCCATTCACTTGAACAAGCTTTATGAAACAATTTGAATCTCCCGTCATGTGTCTCGAGCATCCACTATCCAGGTACCATTTCATCTTTTTCTTGATAGTGACTTGCATTTAAAAAGAAACTCAAACTTTCTTTGGTACCCATATTTTCTTGGGTCCTTTTGAGTTAGTCGATATACGGTTTTTGCCCGAGACTTTATTGACAGGTCTCCAAGCTATAGGAAATTCTTTCTCAAAATAATCTGCACTATTGCATTTTGAACATCTAAGAGCATTGCGACTCCTACTGGTTTTACAAAGGTCATTTCAAAGTGATTTTTGTAAGCATTCCTTGTTGGTCTATGATTAATTCTTTCTTTTACTTTAGGAAAATCGAATAAATGAATGGTTTTAGCAGTCATTCCTAAACCAGATTTATTGAAATAAGGTCTTTGAATAGAAAGTATTTTCTCCAGTTTTTCATATCCTAGAGAAATTTTTTTGGAAATATTTGAAATATCATTTTTCAAAGATGCATTTTCTTTCAAAAGATTATCTTCACTTTCTTTGAGAGAAGAAACATCCCGGTCTAAGCATTTCACTTTTTCTTTCAAAACGTTCTCTTGTTGTTTTAAAGCAGAATTTTCCTTTTTGAGTTCAGAAATTCTTTTAAGAGAAGTCTTAAGACTAAAACATAATTCATCAATGTATTTTGAAACTTTAATAGGGATTTTGAAATTACTTACCTCGAATTCACTTTCTGAGTCTAAATTAGTCTCAGAGTTTGATTTTGAGTCTGATTGTGCCATTAGACATATGTTGGCATAATCATCATCACTATCTTCACATTCTGTATCACTCCAAGTTTTAGCATTGAGAGCCTTTCGATATCTTTCAGTTTTTCCTTTCTTCTCCCTCGAAGAGGACAGTTTTGTCGATGTGTCTCTTTTTCTTGCATTAAAAGCAGATTACATCTTTATTTGATTCATCATCTTTAGCAGACTTGGTCTTTGCTTTTGAAAACTTTGTTTCCTTGAATTGAATCTTCTTCCTTTTCTATTCAGCTTTCTCGAATCTTCTTATCATGAGAGCAAGTTCTTCATCATCCTTGTCATCTTCGAATCTGTTACATCAAAATCATCATTAGATTTTAATGCAATTGATTTCTTACCTTTGGGATCTTCGTCTTCATTCATTTGTTCCACTTCATAAGACTCGAAGGGTCCCAACCAGCTCATCGACAGATAGTGGCATGATTCTTTGAGTCTCTCTGATTGAGGTCTTAATGTGATTCCAATCCTTGGAGAGTCCACGCAGTAGCTTGTTTACTTTCATGGGATCAGAAATTGGTTGACCTTGATTTTCAAGACCATTCACGATTTCTGTAAAACGACTAAACATGTCAGTTATAGATTCTCCTGGTTTCATTCTGAAGGCTTCGTATTGACCGAGAAGAATGTTGATTCTTGTCTCTTTCACTCGATTGGTTCCTTCATAGGTAATGTGTAATCTATCCTAGACTTCTTTGGCTGTATCACAAAAAGATATTCTGTTATATTCAGTGGGTGATAAAGCACAATATAAAGAGTAAATTGCTTTTGCATCAAGAGCTTGTCTCTTGATTATCTCTTCCTGGCTCATTTTGCTAAACTCAACAGTGTCCTTTCCTCTTTCTGAGACAGATGCAGCTTTAGGAATGATTCCTTTTTCTACAACGTCCCATTCCAGAGGATCCTTTGATCTTAAGAACGCCTTCATCTTGTTCTTCCATATGTTGTAGTCCTTTCCATCAAAGTAAGGCGGTCTGGTGTTGCTTTGCCCTTCTACCAACCCTGGAGCCAACATACTAGTCATGGATCTTTTATACTGAAGTAAAACACTTCAAACAAAGTGAGTACATGAGCTATGATATCAATTGAGATAGCTAGTATAAGCACCTAGAGGTGGGTGAATAGGTGTACAAACAATTTATCGAGATACGGAAGCGATTCTAGGCAGTCGATAGAAAAGAGTTCACAAAATGATTTATGATCAAAGTAAAGAGAGTAAGGAAGAGAAGATTGAACACAGGATTTATAGTGGTTCGGCTTATTCCAAGCCTACGTCCACTCTTCCGCACTGACAGTTCACCGGCTGGATTTCACTATGAACAAAAGAGAGATTACAGCTCAGCTTTTCCTTGATTCCACAGTGTGGATGTTCTATCACACCTCCTCAAGGTTTCTCACAAATATAGACTCTCTTTTGTATACAAGTATTCGCTCAAAGGAATTGTCTAAACAACAAGGAGCTTCAGACTTTGGAATTTTTCTATCGCGCACTCCTCAACAACTTAGAACGTCTTCCTTATATACTCCTTTATGCCATCATACCTGTTGGCACTTACCAAGGAATTCCTCCAATCTACCTATTGGACGGAATCAATTAGGAAGATCATTCTGACTATTAAAGGAATGTGTCGATAGCCCATCAATCATGTTCGCCCATACAATCGGATCTCGGTTTCCATAAGTAGAACCTTCCGAGAATATTTAGGCAATGATCGATTCCTTAATCTTTGAGTCGATCACAATCAATCGAAGAATTCGGTTGAGTCTTTTCTAGCCACAAGATTTTCTCCAATTGATAAGGTCAAGCCCTTAACAAAACATCCAGTTTCCGGGTAACCTTTCTTCAACGGATTAGAGACTGTCAATGAGGATAGATTTTGAGTCTTGAGTCTGGCTGTCCGGAGGTCTTCATACTTTAAATAGCAGAGACTGCAAACCTTCAAACTAGACTTATGGAAACGTTTTGTCAACTTCAAAATACTTCAAGAGGATTTCTCCAACAGTAAGATCCTAGCTTGATCAAAGTCGGTAATTCCTATACAATTAGCACTTTGAGCTTATGCTGCATGATTCATACAGATCCTGAATAAGCATGTTTTGGTCTTTCCTTGAAACTGAGAAATGATTCTCCACTGGGACAATTTTAGAACGTAAGGGTGTATTGTTGATCCTTGTTAGGTTCCGCAGATGATCAAAAGTATTTTGTCCAACGTATGGAGCCAAACCTTTGAATTTAATAGGTTCCAAGAAGGTACACTGTGATACTATTTTCGAAGAAGAATTTTACAAGTGAGGCAATGGTCTTAAGCTAGGCCTGCATTTGCCTTTCCCATGATCCATTGTTTGTTTATCACGATTTGGGATAAATACCAGTTTTGTAGGTAGAGTAGCTAAAAATGAAGAAGAAATTTCAATTCAATCTCAAACCCCGATTTGCTGCAAAGAATGTGCTTTGATAGCAAACTCATTCCCATAATCCGAACTGGTTTGCATTTTCCAAGTTGGCTTGCAAACCAAAAAAATAATCTTCTCCTTTCCCCTAAAACATTTTCCCATGTGCCACATGCCAATGGAATAACTTGCAGTTGTCCCCAAAATAGCATTTTCCTTTCTCAAAATAGTGGCAACGTTGTGGCTTCCGGGGCCTTGCTCAGCTCCTCCGGTGACGTTCCTTGGATTTTGATTCACGATTCCCAAAGGCTGCCCCTCACGAACCCAGTGTGGTAACATGAATGCAGTCCAACCTTCGTGAATATAATTTGGCCCCACACATAAGCTACTCTGTCTCTATTACTTCCCAGGCATTGTACTTGCACTGCTCCATTTATATTTAAAAAATTATGACTAGGTCTGTGGTTACCTAAATTAGCATCATTACGAGAATGCCAAAGCTCATGCTTTCTATCCATAGAGCTCAAACTTTTCCTCCGTTCTGTGAGTCCCTACGTTTCTCTTGAAATTGGTCTCTGCTACGATGGTTTTCTGTTGAACTCATATGTATAGGCCGAACGATTGGCATCCCAACACCGACAATAGATGATCCTCTTAATTGCCCTGCTTCATTACTTGTTTTTGAGGTTGAGATTGATATGGGCGAGCCCGGTAGTTCTTAGTGTTTTGTTTTCTCGAAGTCCTGGGCAGTAAAAAGGTAGAATACTTTTGAAATTCAACATAATATTCTTTCAGTGGAAATGGTGCAGCAAAAGCCGTGTACTGATTTTTCTAGACCACACTCAACCTAATATCATTTATGATGTTACCGCAATGGAAGCCATATTCTAGGGAAAAAGATTCGTACTTATTTCCCTTCTTGAGCTTCCTCCTTTCCTTCTCTTGGAGTTGCGCTTCGCTTCTATATCGACCTTGCTAATGAGCGCCTTGAACGCTTTTCCATCAATACTTTGGCCCTCTCTCCTTCATCTTCTCGTCTCTGAAATTGACACCAGAGTTATTATGCCTGAATCAGCACGATACTGGCATGCAATCAGATCTCCTATATGGTTCAGACTTGTCTCATGGCGTTGTTACTGTTGGGAAGAGATTCGGGAAATGGATCCTCAAAACAATGATTCGAGACAGAATCGAACACAAACGTAGCGGAAGCGAGCCCAGGAAAATCATGAATCACCGATCCTAAGACACATCACATAAACGAACATACCTTGTTTCCACAGACTAAATACCGGTGTTGCGAATCAAAGAGGAAGAATCCACGCTGTTTTTCAGAGGATAATCTGTTTTTCGGGAGAGAGCGGTGTTGGAAGACGTAACTTCTGAGAGAGTGTGAAAAACTGAGAGAGCATAATCTCTCTTCACAAAAATATGTAACCACTACTCAATTAACCACCTCCAAGATTTTCCCTTTATCTTTAATAATTTCCTCCATGGGCCCTCAACTTACGGGCCAGGCCTTTTGGGCCCAATATGGGCGGATGGGCCAACTCAAGCCCATCAGAAAAGAAAAAATCCATCATCTCCCACTCGCACGTGGTGGGCCAAAAACCAACATGAGCGGACAAGCCCTACTTAAGCTCATCAAAGAAAAATCCATCATAGATTCCCACATGACATGGTGAGCCGAACAAAATCTTCTTTTCCTCACTGCAACGTTCATACTAGTGAATAATCCGTGCGACCAGCATACTTTGAGAGCTCGTTGCCATACATCTATTAGGAATATATAGCAGCTCATAATGGGCATCACATCCTAAGTATATTTAGTATGCAGTACCCTAGATCGATCAATCACATTTATATCTCTCTTCTAATCTCTTTTTAAACAATGATATATTGTATTCACAATTATAATTATCCTATAAAACAATCATAATTGGTAGATCGGTGAATACAAAACTAGAATGTAATTATCCAAATTCGATCTTCATATTTCCTTTAAACTCTTAATTTCAGTTCAACTTGTTTTTTAAGAAATGTCACATTAGATCGAATCAATTCATGACCATTGGCAACATTCTAAGATAGCAAACATTGAATAGAAATCTTGAGAATAAGTAAGAGTCATGAGGGCACTAAATTGAGGAACTCTTTTCCTTAAGAGTCTCACACGGCAAAAAAGTTGAGATCAAAACTTTTGCCACTCTTATTGGTCGTCTCATGCATACATAGTATAAAATACGTATTATGGTATTTAACTCACTTCCCATTGAGCGTATGCCTACATCTTTAATATCATACAGATGATAGTTCAGACATACTTAATATCTAACTTTAGTTCACGTATCTATTCATTTACAAAATTTATAAGAACTCACATCTGGCATCATAGATAGATCAAGTAAAATATGTGGGTTATTTTACTTTCGAACATAGAAAATATTATGTCCTTATCTTAACACTTAGTTAAGGCGACGTAGGTATTTTAAGCCTGTGCTCTCATTTATCACCTAGATAATAAGCTTAAAAACCGTCACATCTCTATTTATCACACAGTAAATAAAGACGATTACTCGTGTGAGTGGGCTAATATCTTATCTGTCCGACATACTTTCTCAACTTAATATAATGTATTGAGCATTCAGATGCATAAACATCAAATAAAGATTCATAGGCATTAATGATAAAAACACATTTATCAAATGTGAACACTTAGAGAAATTACAATATTCAGTACATCAGTCTCTATGCAATCCCAGTGATTTCACATGGCCACAAAACACATCTCTAGGTATTGGCTTTGTTATAGCATCTGCTACCATTCTATGCGTAGATATGTACTGTAAGTTCATATCTTTTCATTCAACCACATCTCTAGGTTTGGTCTTGACATGATATTTTGGATCTTTGGTGTACGCTATTGCTACTTGGCTATCACAGTTAACCAATAATGAGTTTGCAGCATCCTCAATAATACCTAAATGATCCAAAAATCTAAACACCTACTTGTATTGCCGCTGATAATGCCACGAACTTAGCTTTTATCATGGACAAGACTATACACATTTGTTTCTTACTACTCCAAGATATAGCGCCATTATTCAATAAGAAAACAAACTCGGAGGTAGATTTCATTTCATCTAAATCTCCTCCTCAATCAACATCTAAATAACCTTTGAGTCGTAGATCCTTTCCTTGACAACTCAGCGTATAATCAACAGTTCCCTTTAGATACCTAAGTATTCTCTTAACGTTTTTCTAATGTGCTTGACCTGGATTGGATTTGTATCTACTTACCATTCTAACTGCAAAACATATATCAGGTCTTGTACACATTATAGCGTACATCAAGCTCCCAACAGCACTAGCATAATGAACATGTCGCATTTGTTCCTTCTCTTGTGGAGTCTTTGGACACAATTTGTGGCTCAATCCTTCGCCTTTTGCAATAGGAGTATCTATGGATTTACAATATTGTATACAAAATCGTTCAAGAACCCTATTTATATATGTTTATTGTGAAATAGACAATGATCTCGTCGAACGATTTCTTGAAATCTTAACTTAAAGAATACATGCAGCCTCACTTATGTCTTTCATTTCAAAGTTGAAAGATAGCCAACTTTTGACAATATTAACAAACTCTTTATTGCTTCTAGCAATCAGTATATCATCAATATATAATGATATGATTACAAATTGATTTTTGGATCTTTTGATATATACACAATGATCCTCATCAATTATTATAAAATCATATTCCATTTTAGCATTATGAAAACTTATATACTATTGTTTCGACGACTACTTAAGGCAATATATCGATCTCAAAAGTCGCCATACCTTTTGTTCTTGGCCTTTCATAATGAAACCAATAGGTTGTTCTGTATAAATTTCTTCATCTAATTCTCCATGGAGAAAAGCAGTCTTTATATATATTTGATGTAACTCAAGATTCATACTTGCTACTATTGCTAGAATAATGCGAATCGAGGTAAATCTCACGACAGGAGAAAATATTTTCTCATAATCAATTTCTTCCTGTTGATTATACTTCTTCCCTACAAGACGAGCCTTATGCCTTTCTATCGAGCCATCAACTTTACGCTTAATTTTGAGAACCCACTTGTTCCCAATGGCTTTGCGTCCTTTTGGAAAATCAATCAGTTCCCAAACATTGTTTGACTTCATTGACTCCATTTTCTCTTTCATTGCATGAATCCATTTTTCCTTATTAGTGCGACTTAGAGCCTCATTTACATTCCTTAACTCATCTTCATTTTGCAGAGTAACCATAAAAGTTTCCCCTTTAATGTCAAAACGTCGACGGAGAATACTTTTGCGACTTGTTCGCCGTACGGGAGATGGTACACTTTGCATATCATTCCCCATTATGCTCCCACTCGGATTAGATAATGATGATATCGTCTCATCATGTGGTTGTAATTGAGAATGAGTTGAATTAAATTCATCACTTCTCATATTACTCCCACTTGGATGAACTCCACTAAATTCATTATCTGGATCCAAGGTTTCAAATAGGGAGTAGTCCTCACCCATTCCGCTATTCTTAGGAAAATCGTTTTCTAAGAATGTGACATCCCGTGATTCAAATTCAGTTATACTCTCACTTTCCTGCTCACCTATGAACACATACCTTTTGGAGTGTTCAGAGTATCTTATGGAAATACTCTTCTTTACTCTAGGATCCAATTTCCCAAACTTATGAGAGGACTCATGAGTATAGGCGGCACAACCCTATGGCTTAAGAAAACTTAAGTCCGGTTTTCTACCTGTACATAACTCATATGAAGTGGAAATAACTGATTTGGAAGGCACTCGAGTAACTATATAGGCAGCAATTAACAACGCATCACTCCAAAAAATGATAAGTAAGTTAGCATGCGCCATCATGGACCTAACAATTTCCAGAATGGTTCTATTTTTTCTTTCCGCAACACCATTTTATTGAGGGGTATAAGGAACAGATAACTGTTTTTCTATTCATTTTTCATCACATAATTTTCTGAACTCATCAGATAAATATTCTCGACCTCGATCGGATCTCAATACTTTTATTTTCTTATCTAATTGATTTTTTACCAAGCTCATAAACTTTTTGAAACAACTCAATACTTCAGATTTATGATAAATTAAATAGACATATCCGAATCGAGTATAATCATTTATAAATGTGATGAAATAAATAGCCACATGCCTTCCTCTCACATTTATTGGACCACAGACGTCATAATGGATTAAATGTAAAGGAAATTAAGCTTTTGTCCCTTTTCCAAATGGTTTTCTTGTTGTTTTCCTATTAGGCAATGCTCACATATGGACAAATCGACTTTTTCAATATTACCCAACAAGCCCTCTTTGGTTAGTCTATTTATATGTTGTTGGCCAATATGACCAAGCCTAGCATACCATACATTCACATCATTATCATATGAAGTAGAAGACGTGAAAAGGGAATAACAAATATTGACATCACTACAGTCAACATTTAGTACAATAAAACCATCCAGGAAATTACTACAACCATAGCAGTTTGTATCCAAATACAAATCTACACCGCTATTATGGAAGTTCACACTAAAACCAAGCTTAACCAACACCAAAACAAACACTAAATTTCGACGAATATCTGGAGCATATAAAACATCATATAGGAACAAGGTGCGTCCACCACGCATGTTCAATTGACAAGTGCCAATGCCTTTAACTTTAGCTCTGGAGTTATTTCCTACATAAATCCACTTAGTTCCAGTTGGAACTCGTCGAAATTCTACGAAGGATTCTCTATCATTCGCTACATGGTCTGTTGCTCCCGAATCTACAGTCCACAAAGGATTAGATTCAGTTAAGAATACAAAACTTGACACATATGCAAAGTTCCCAAAAGTACAAGGGTTGTTTAGCTTCTTTGGCTCGCAACAATCGTGAGCATAGTGACCCTTTTGATCACAGTTGTAACACTTCACCCTTGAAATTTTCTTCACACAAGAACGTTTTCCTCTCTTCACATGAGGACGTTTTTCTCTCTTATGTTGGTTAATCCTCGGTTTCTTGCAAGAAGGACTTGATCCCTTGCATTTCCACATATTGAACGAATCAATGCGCTTGCGCTTAGAGCCTAAAGCCCCTTTTGAGCTGAAAGCAACACATCAAATATATGTATCCTATTCAAATGCTTTGAGGCGGTCCTCTGCTAGTTCAAGGTGGCGCACATCATTCTCAAGATCTTCCATAACATGGTCAAGAGCTTTTAGTGCTTCTTGCTTTTCAAGCACATATTTAATCTTCTTATTCAATATTTCATATTTGTTGTTTTCTTTGTTCAAATCAACAATTATGTTCTTAGTTGCTGAAGCCATTGATTTGAACATATCAGACACATATGCACGAATTATTAATGCCTATCATTTATGTATCAATTTTGCACAGACCCATCATATTAATGAATAATTTCAAGCAATGTGTTAGAATCAAAAGGTCGCTGAGTTTCCAATCATCCTCCAAAAATCCTAACTTGAAATTATCATTAATATAAATTTATATGCAAAATAAGTCCAGCAAGGTCACTAAAACTTTCTTGAACTTCCCACAACGAATTATAAATTAACATATTAATTTACAACAACAAACAACATTGAATTTTCAATAATTAATCATGTTCATTACACTAAGTAATATATAAAGGATAAATATCATCATAGAAATAGATATTTACAACTAAAACATCTCAAACTTATCTAAGAAATCTAAAGACACATTGGCCAATCACAGAAAAACTTTTGGAGAGCTGTTATGTAACCTCCAAGGCGCATTCACTCGCACCATCTGACACTTAATCCAAGGGTTAAAGTTTTGGTCAACTCGATCCTATAATATTCTCTTACAAAAGCTATTGCAAGCCTCTTATAATCCGAGACCACATTGACCTCCCATAGGCGATCTAACACTGCTTGTCATTCAAGTGGAAGAGTGTTTATTAAGGCCGGCACCTTCTCAAAATCCGGCATAAGATAACCACACCAGATAATTTCTTATATCATCTGATTGACCATGACCATGTGTGATACTATATCACCGTCATTCCACCGATAATTAACTAACTCTGTTATTAGCCTTTTAATTCTTGCATTTTCTTCGTTCGTTCTTGGAAATGCAGGCATGCGTGCATAATGCATCATAGTTCCTACAACAAATGCAAAATATAAAGAGGGATTACTTATAATCCACATAAGCATAATTGAAAAAGAAACACATTCCCTTTTCTTCCCCTTTTTATTTTATTTTTTTTTTAAAAAGTCAACGATCAAGGCATGACCGGGTCAAGTCAACGGGTCGGTCAACGGGTCCGTCGGGCCGAACGGGTTGGGTCAAGTTGGTTTGGTCGGACTGGTGAGGCCGGTCAAGCTGGACGGACCGGTCGGGCCGGTCGAGTCGGATCGGTGAGGCCGGTTGGGTTGGATGGACCGGTCAGGCTGGTTGGGCTGGACAGGCCGGCATGTGCCCTGCGCATGTGTGGGCAACCGTCGGCCGACGTCATGATGATGCCAGCCGGCATGTGCCTTGCATGCGCAGGCAATTGCCGCACGCACGTGCAGTTGTCGCACGCACGTGCAGTTACCGCGTGCATGCGTTGCACACACATACGGTTTCAACCGCTCGCGCATGCATCTCACGCGCTTGGGAACCGTCTCGGCACGTGCATCGCCGAACTTTTCGGTCTCACGTGGCGGCACGTTCGGCGTCTTCTAGCGGCGAGTGACCACTCAAAATTCTCGTATTGCTGAGCACTTCAACCCTAAGCAATCAGAATTGCAATTCGATCTATGGAAAAACCAAAAATAGGGGGAATAGTACAGCGTTGGAATTTTTTCGTCTCTAAATCGATTAACAGTGAAGTTTAACAAAAAAACAATCAATCAAAAATTGTTTATAAACATAAACAGTAATCGGGAAACATGATTAAGACTCTTTGATACCAATGTTGGGAAGAGATTTGGGAAACGGATCCCCAAAACAGTGATTCGACACAGAATCGAACACAAACGTAGTGGAAGCGAGCCCAGGAAAATCATGAATTACCGATCCTAAGGCACATCACATAAATGAACATACCTTGTTTCCACAGACTAAACACCAGTGTTGCGAATCAAAGAGGAAGAATCCACGCTGTTCTTCAGAGGATAATCTATTCTTTGAGAGAGAGAGCGGTGTTGGAAGATGTAACTTTTGAGAGAGCGTGAAAAACTGAGAGAGCGTAATCTCTCTTCAAAAGAATACGTAACCACTACTCAGTTAACCACCTCCAAGATTTTCCCTTTATCTTTAATAATTTCCTCCATGGGCTCTCAACTTGCGGGCCAGGCCTTTTGGGCCCAACATGGGCGGACGGGCCATTTCAGGCTCATCAGAAAGGAAAAAATCCATTAGTTACAATTCTCTTTCCACATGGAGGACCGGTGGCACTCCGAGATGCTATGTTAACTCTGAGAAAGGAAGTACCGATAGTAAGTCAATAATTGAGGAGGCAATACAAAATGGAGGATATAAACCATACAAAGTATTTCCACTAAAGGAAGGGTGGAACATAAAACAGACAAATTTGGCCAATCATATTTTCGATTCACCAAAACAGAACCACCTGTTCAATTTTGTAAGAATATTCCACTTGAGCCAAAGATTGTTCCGACAACTATTTTAGGCGACATATGTTTTGATTATGCATAACTTTTCAAGAAGAATCTCATGCAAAACATGAAGTTTGTCGAAAATAGGAGGGAGAAAGCTAATAGAGCGTGTCTCTTGTTATTTGTCCTGCTGCAATGGGTTTGAGAGGGCAAAACTATGTCGAGGTAGACTTTGAAACCAACATAATATATATGCACACATATATTGGTTTCATTTTAACTAGGTAGTTATAATCACAAAAGTGGACAAGATGCCATATCAAGAAGTTACACGGTCCCTTTTGTTTGATATGTGGAAATGTAAGGTTTAGAGTGACCAAAAATGGGATGAATTAACAGATCACGAAATTCAGGAATATGTTCATAGTAAACCTAAAACTTCCATACTTGCCATTAAACCAACATTCGCTGATTTCAAGTTACGCCAGGAGAAATCCAAAGGCTAAGTACAATGAACAGAATCATTACCATCCCCAATCATGGAACTCATTCTTATCGGTATTTTTTATCCAGAAAAAATTTATTAGATGAGGAATGTTTATATTCTGGTTAAACCAAATAGGTTAAGATAGAATAACTTATCTGGATACATGGACGAAGACAGGTCTTTCAATGACTTCGAAGTATCTCAGATACATGAAGACTTAAATTATGAACCGCATTAAAAAAAAAAAGAAAACAAAAGGAATTGCATGGCTTATGTACTTCAATATCTTATTAAAACTAGAGGGATTCAAATAAATACTAGTTTTTTTTTTGTCATAAATAAATACCAGTTGAAAGTAAAGCTTCTACAACTTCCAGCATCAACTATGCACAATACGAGACACGGACCCACGGAGTGCCATAACTTGGCACAAATAGACACTTAAGTGCCATAACTTACGAAAGTGACATTTAAGTGCCAAAATCGGAGCAAAATCGATCACTTGAGTGCCAAATCGGCCAAAACGCTGACGTGTCAATTTTCCGACGAAGTAAGTGCAAAACGACGTCGTTTTGGTGTTGATGTGGTAAAAAATTAATATAAAAAATTATTAAATTTATTAAAAAAATTATTAAATTTATTAAAAAAATTATTAAATTTATTAAAAAATTTATAAAAAAGTAAAAAATATTAAATAATTATTTATAAAAAAAAAAAGGCAGCGACGCCCTTAGCGCTTTTGCCTCCCCGCCGCCACTAGCAAGGGCCGGCGACGGAGGGGGAGGGTCGGCTAGGGTCCTTAGGCCTTGACTAGGGGCCGGTGACCTCGGCCAACCAACGATGTAAGAGCCCATGAGCCCTCGCCCGCATTTGGCCGAGGGGGGAAGGAGGAGAAGGAGGCAACCAACGGTTGAGGAGGAGGAAGGAGGAGGAGGGAGGCGGATGGTGGCGAGGGCTAGGGCTGCCAAGCCTTGATTGAGGGCCGGCGGCCCCGACCGACCCTCCCCTACCTTCGGTGACGGTAGGAAGGTGGCGATAGTGAGGGCTCGGCCCTCGGCCCCACCGGTTGCCTTCCTCCTCCTCCTCCTTCGTTTTTTTTTTTTTTCAAATATAAGTTATATTATTATTTTGTTTTACATTTAATTTAATTAATTTTTATATTATATTTAAATTCAAATTATGCCAAAATGACGATGTTTTGGCCGATTTAAGAGCTCAATTTTGGCCAACTATAGAAACAATGTCGTTTTGGATGAATTAGAGTTGAGTTAGCTCTCCAACGAGTCATCTGGGTGAGAAATATTAATATTTAATTGTCATATATGATTTCTGGCCAGCGTCGCCGAAGGTGGCACTTAGGTGTCCCACTTTTCTTAAAATGTGGTACTTAAGTGTTACTTTCGTAAGTTATTGCACTTAAGTGTCCATTTGTGCCAAGTTATAGCATTTGAAGCATTCTTTTGCCTGTATAATACTAATGAACACTTCGGTATCAGTTGCTAGGATAGAGAGCTTACTATTCGTCAACATTCTATTTGAACATGACAACATCGCCTATGCATGCATCACCTGCATAAACCCCATTTATCTGTCCAGATATGACACAGGATATAGAAATGAAGCTATTTTGTAGCATGCTGCTATCTTTTATGTTAACTAACAAAAGAAGTAAAATATGAGGTGATGAGCAGCAAATCACAGCAACATTTCTTGATATTCGTACTTTCATAAATTCACTAGAACTGTGTCTGATAGGATGGAGAAGGCATTTTTTCGGTTGGTGCTATGTATATGACAAGCTATGAACCATACCAAGAGTAGCTGTAATTTAACAACTTATAAGCTCATGCTATTTTAACTCAAGAATTTGTAATATGGGTACTTGGTGAAAGGGCTAGTAACAACACCTAAAAGGGGTGAATAGATGTGATTAAAAAATTTCGCAAGGTTTAGAAGAAATATTTGCTTATAGAAAATCACAAACTAAGAATGAATTCAACCTTTTGTAGTTTCAAATAAAATTGAGGAGTTTAGACTTAAACAGTTAATTAGAGCTACGTATCAAAATAAAGGAATTGAGGGAAGAGAATAAGAATACAAGGTTTATAGTGGTTCAGCTTAGATCAAGCTACATCCACTCTTCCGCACTAACAGCTTACTAGTTGGATTTCATTAAAAAAACAAAAAATATTTTACAGTCTTGCGATCTCGATTTCACAATGGAGAGTCTCTATTGGTCTTTCACAAAGTCTCACTATGAGTTTCTCTCCTTTGTATACAACTTTGAGCTTAGTAAATGAAATAACAAGGAACTATGAATCTTCAGACTTCGAAATTTTTCTTTCATGCACTCTATCGAACAACTAGATAGTTCGCCTTAAATACTCCTTCATGCCTTCACGACCGATAACACTTTCCAAATGAATTCTTCCAATCAATCCATTGGACATAACCAATCAAGAAGATCTCGAGTCATTTGATGATTTGTGATGAAAGCCCGTCAATCCTGCTTGCCCATACAATCAAGATCTTGGTTTCCATAAGTAGAACTTTCCAAGTTTGCTTGCCTTCCGAAAGATTTGATTATCAGAATCGATTCCAATAAGGATAATCAATCATGTAGGTGTTATATCCTACCATAAAGTCATCCATAAGCCATACGAATCAACTCCTTGAAGAAATAAGGATAATATCGTATTTGGATAAGTCTTCATTCTTTAGTCTGGAAACTGTCAGTGTGGGTGGACTTTGAACCTAAAGTTTGGTAATCTTCAGATTTTGACACTAAAGTCTTGAAATCTTCAGACTAGACTTTGGAAAGGTTTTGTCAACTTCAAAATAGTAAAGGAATTTTCTCCAACAATTGGCTTAAAGAGAGAGCATACAAGTCTTGCAACTCAATACAAAACTAGACATTGGATAAACTCACTCTCCCCCTCATCGCGTGACGATCTTGAGAAATCATCGTGCAATTATCACTAAAAGGAATTTATGATTTTGTACATGTAACGATGTCTTTCATAACTAAGACTAAGAGGGAGAAATTACTCTATATGCTCCTTGATCCACTGAATGAGTGTCTTCTTGTTGCCTGTCAACCTCAAACCACTTCGAGTTTCTCAAGTCGGCCCGCTACAACATAAGGGAAAAATAGAGCAAACCATGATGATCCAGCTTAAAATCCGAGACAACAGCATACTTGACAGCCCTCTTACGTGCCTAAGATGGCTCAAATTGAAGAAGAAGTCAATTTTGCAAATGAGGCATCGTCCAGAAGCCAATCCAAATCTGAAAACACAGAAAATGAAGCAGAAACTGTGCAAATATTCATCCTCTTTCTCATCAATCTTTATAAGAAGCTCGCTTGCTGGTCAGCCTAGTCACTCCAATCAACGTTTTTTATTGTTTATACGCGATTCCCACGAACAGCTCCATCGAGTTTTGCCCGGGAGAGGAGATAATTCTTATATAATTCTAGCTCATTTCATTATAAATTTTTATGGCACAAAAGAAAGGGAAAAAAGACAGGATTTATAAGTTTCATTTTTTTTTTTAGTTGCGCTTTTTTTTGTTTTTATAATTTGGTTACCTTTGTCACTTTTGTCGTCCATATATTATTCTTATTGTTATATTGTTTTTTTGACATATAATAAAATAATCACTTCAATTTATTTTTTGAAATATATATATATATATATCACGTTGAAAGTGGAAAGCACCAGAGAAATGCAGAAAAATGAAAAAGCTATCATAATTCATTTGGCATAAAAATAACACCAACCAACGTAATTCATCTCACTTGCACGATTTGATCAATTTGGCATAGGAGCTTGGGATCCATGAACAATATAAAATAAATTGATGAAAGATTTTGTATTCCCCACCCCAAACAAACAGACAAGTACTCATAAACTAAAAATAAAAACCTAGGAATCTTTGATAAAAACTACTAAACTTGTAGAGAGTTCGTCTCATTGTCCTTCGACCATTTTTTTCTTGGGAGGGGAGGGGGGGGGGGGCGCTCCGTCAACTATTTTTTAACAGCTCCCTACTTTGACTTGATACAATGAAAAGAAAAAATCGAGATGGGCAAAGTAGGTTTGATAGTTACCTATCTAATTAGCAAATTTTAAGAAAACATGGAGAAGCAAGAATATTACCAACAGATCCTGTGCTTCTTTGTTCTTCGAACTGAACAAATATTAGATTCAATCTCTAATTTTTCTAGGCCCCGCCCCTTTATGTCCCCTTGGTGTGGCCCATCCACAACCGGGCGTCTTTATGCACAAGCACATGAGGAGAAGAGATTCATGGTCCCCCCTCCTCTATATGATTTCTTATCAATGTTTGCTTGTTTTCATTAGCTTGCCTTTTGCTTCCGGCTTGCCTTCGTTACAAATTTCCAGTTTTTCACTTACTTGATAGATCTTTGGCGGATTGCATGCGTACGTTGCATCTAATTGAGGTGGGCGACAATCTTTTCTCAATCATTCATTTGATTGGATTGTGTTAGAAATCTAACATTTTTAGAGCGGCTCATATAATCCATTGGATTGAGCTCACAATAGTAAAATTGCATTGATTGAGACTATGAGACAATGTCTTCTTTCTCAAGTGAGGGCTGTCCGGTGTTACTGCATTAGCAGGGTTGTTATACTGGTTAAATTTTAACTTCAAGCCAAATAACAGCATTGTATTAATACCTAAATTTTAGTTAAATATATATGATTAAATTATATAAAAAAAATTAGGGACCAATTTGGCCTTAAAAAAATTATTTTTCGCATCATGTGATATTAATATCATTTTTTTACTAAGTTTTATTTTCTATTTTATTTCCCCTATTTTACACTATTTTTGGATAATTATTATTATTTAAAAAAGGGAGAGGCCAACGCGGCTAGGCCTTCGCGCCCAGCCCCCTTTTTCTTTTTTTTTTCCGAATGGGCCTGGGCCCATCTCCCCCACCTTCTTGGCCCAGCCCGTCCTTGTTTTCCCTTTCATTTCTTGCACCCTATTCGAGCTCGCGGATCGGGCTGCCATTGCCTGATTCTCGCGAATCTCTTGACCCTGTTCGTGTGTATAGGCTGCGATTTTCAGATGTTACTCGTCCACTGCCACGAATTCCAGCGCGAGCTTGGATAGGCTGTGCTGGTTCCTCCTTCCTTTTGGCCTTTGCATCTTAGGTGCTCGATAGAATGCCCGAGCGTGTTGCGTTATCTTTCTCTCGAGAATAGTCCGTTTTGGATGTTGGTTGGCCTCTTGACCAGTGATGATGGGGTTGATGGGTGCTGTTGCTGCCGTGGCTGGCCTTGGGAGTGACAATTTATTCCCCTCCAGGCATTCAGCGAGCAGAGATCACGGCCACCGTGAGTGTGGTGAGGAAACGTTGAAGCCAGGAGCGGTGGTGCTGGGAAACCTCTGTCTGAGTTGGCCGAAGCAATGCCGACAAGGGCACACGGCCAAGCAGAGGTGATGAGCGGTGTCGCCGTTCCAGTCGGCCAAATCATGAAAAACAGAGGGCGGCGAGAGGTCAAGAGGGAATCAAGGGCAGAGAGGCACGCAGGTTGCGTAAGGAAAAAGAAAAGTAGAAAAATCGTAAAAAGAAATAAAATGATAGAAAAGATAAAAACAAGGGTTAATACCTTAAAAAACCCAAAATTAGACAAATTTACCAAAAACTATTTTTTAACCATGAAAGATCCCAAACTAGTACACATGTGATAAATTTACCTCCACTTAGCATAAAAAACCCTAAACTGGTAAAAAAATTTCCCAAACTAATTTATTTGATCTCAAAACATCACAAACTAGTAAATTTGTAATAAATATACCATTCACTAAATTGAATTCATATCACAAAAATATAACAAAAATTGTAAATTGTGACATACAGAGTGTAAAATCCTAAAGTGGTATACTAATCAACCTGTTACATGTCATTTAACTTAATAATTTGACAGTAAAATTTAACGAAAACTAACAAAGGTTAAATTTGTCACAATTGTACCAATTTGGGGTAAATTTGTTAAAGGTATATCAGTTTGGAGTTTTTGGTGGTCAAAAAAATAATTTGGGGTAAATTTGTCACAAATATACTAGTTTGGGGTTTCTCAGAGTATTAATCCTTAAAACAAAAGGGGGATGGACAACGATTTCACATGAATGAATAGGGGATCTCTTTTTGTCTCTTGGTCAATAAATTTCAAATAGTTGGGCTCATTCTCTCACCTTTCTCTCTTCCCTCTTCTCCTTTTCCCTTTGTTTCTTCTTCCTTTTCTTATCTCTGCTCACGGTCTTCCCTTCCACCCCGGCAGGGACAACAACAGAGTTCGGCCACCACCGTCACCCATGTAACATCCCGGGTCTCCACTATACATATATTGTTCGCTTTGGACACTAAGTCCTCATAGTTTTGTTCCTCTCGGGGCAACCTATACTAACTGATGTGAATCGTTGCAGAAGGATCGTTCTACGAAGGCTCAGATGGTGCGAATTGCAAACCTCGACCTCCAATCAAACTTGTGATTGGCAACCTCGGTATGAACGTGACCTGTTGATGAACGCGTGTCAACCAACTAACATTATAGACGCCACGAGCGCAAAAATTCGCTATCTCGATCAATAAGTCAAATCGACCACCACAAGATAATCTTGATTAGGTCAAGTTCTCAAAAGAACAATAGAATAGAATCTCTCAACTTTTTCCTCAAAAATAAAATATCTATCAATCATAAATAAATTTGGCAAATCCTTTATATAGGCTTTCTAGCCGCTACACAAATCCTAAAACCAACCCTAGAGATATAATGCATCATATTCTAGAATATTCCTATTCTAGAATATTACTAAACAAGAAGAACATTCCTATTTGACTTGGTTAAATATTTTTTTTTTGGGTAAAGGACTTGGTTAAATATTTGATAACTAGATAATCAAATTGTGCGAAGATTTCCAAGATTCTTCAAGATCTGCTCCAAGGTCATCTCCACGCCAAAGATCACGAACCATGACACTAACAGCTTACCTAAATTGCTTGGCCCGTGCTCGAGTAATCGAACCAGTAGGAATAGACAATGGGTCCTTACCACCTCCTCCTTGATATGGCTCAATGTCCATATTATTCCCTCCCCCTGTGCAAAGGATTTGCCCTCAAATTATCACTGGCATCGAAAAAAGTCAAGTTAGAAACATTAAATGTGGCACTAACGTCATACTTACCTAGAAAATCAAGCTTGTAGGCATTATTGTTAACTCTTTCCAAAACCATGAATTGTCCATCCCCTCATGGTAATAACTTAGAATATCGCTGCTCAAGAAATCTCTCTTTGCATATATGAACCCAAACCCAATAGCCGGGTTCAAACACCACTTCCTTGTGCCCTTTGTTGGCTTGCCTTGCATATTGCCCAGTCTTGCGCTCAATATTTGTGCATGTCTTCTCATGCAATGCTTTGACAAATTCAGCTTTCTTTGCTCCATCTAAATCCACATGCTCATCAACAGGTGAAGGGGTTAAATCTAACGGAGTTAATGAATTAAAACCATAGACAACCTCAAATGGTGTAAATTTAGTAACAGGATGCATGCTACTATTATATGCAAACTCAACATGTAGCAGACAATCTTCCCAAGATTTTATGTTCTTTTTAATAATAGCACGCAATAATACCCCTAAAGTTCTATTAACTACCTTAGTTTGACCACCGGTCTGTGGATGACAAGTAATAGAAATCACAACCGTGTTTCTAATTTTTTCCACAAGGTTTTCCAAAAGTAGCTAAGAAATTTAGAATCTCGATTTGAAAAAATCAATTTAGACATGCCATACAAATGTACAACTTCCCTAAAGAACAAATCAGTAACATGAGATGCATCATCAGTTTTATGACAAGGTATAAAATGAGCAATTTTTGAAAACCGATCAACAATCTCATAAATAGAATCTCTACCATACTTAGACCTAGGCAATCCTAACACAAAATCCATAGAAATATCAATCCAAGGATACGTTGGAATAGGTAATGGTGTATACAAGTCATGCGGTTTAGTTGTAGACTTTGAATGCTTACAAGCAATGCATATTTCGCAAACACGTGTGACATCTCTCTTCATATGTGGCCAATAAAAATGTTCATGCAGCACTTCATAAGTTTTATTAATGCCAAATGCCCCATTAAACCACCACTATGTGCTTTTCGCACCAACAATTCACGCAAAGAACACTTAGGCAAACATAGTTTGTTTTCACGAAAAATATAACCTTCATGTCTATAAAATTTATCAAATGCAGCATGTTCACATGCTTCATACACTCTCCCAAAGTCATCATCATCAATATATAAGCCCTTGATATGCTCAAAACCTAGACACTTTGCTTCTAAAATAGTTAGAATCGCATACCTTTGAGAAAGTGCATCGGCTACCACATTCTCCTTACCTTTCTTGTACTTGATCACATATGGAAAAGTCTCGATGAACTCCATCTATTTGGCATGTCTTTTATTCAACTTTTTTTGTCCTTTCAAGTACTTTAAGGTCTCATGGTTGGTGTGGATCACAAAATCCTTTGGCCATAAATAATGTTGCCAAGTCTCCAAAGCTCGCACTAAAGCATACATCTCCTTATCGTAGGTAGGATAATTCAATGTTGCTCCACTCAATTTCTCGCTGAAATAAGCTATGAGACACCCTCCTTGCATCAACACAACTCCAATTCTTATACCAGAAGCATCGCACTCTATCTCAAAAGTAGTACTGAAATTTAGTAAAGATAACAAAGGAGCATTAGTTAACTTATCTTTTAGCAGATTAAATACTTTCTCTTGCTTTTCTCCCCACATGAAACCCATGTGCTTCTTGATAACCTCGGTTAAAGGTGCGGCAATGGTATTGAAATTTCTCACAAATCGTCGATAAAAACTTGCCAATCCATGAAAGCTACGCACCTCTCCCACGGTCTTAGGTGTTGGCCTTTCACGAATTGTTTTGACCTTTTCTTCATCAACCTGTATATCATTAGCACTAACAATAAATCCTAGAAATACTAATTTATTGGTAACAAAAGAGCACTTCTTTAGATTAGCGTATAATTGCTCGGCCATTAAAACCTGCATGACAGCTCGAACATGCTCAATATGGTCATCAAGACTTCGGTTGTAAATCAAGATGTCATCGAAATAGACAACCACAAATCGACCAATAAAAGCACGCAAAATATGATTCATAAGTTGTATAAACGTGCTCGGTGCATTAGTTAATCCAAATGGCATGATTAACCACTCATATAATCCATACTTGGTCTTAAATGTAGTTTTTCATTCATCACCTTCTTTCATCCTAATTTGATGATAGCCACTTTTCAAATCGATTTTAGTGAAAATTCAAGAACCATACAACTCATCCAACATATCATCTAACCTAGGAATATGATGTCGATACTTTACTGTAATATTATTGATTGCTCGACAATCGACACACATTTGTCAAGTTCTATCCTTCTTTGGCACCAACAAAACAGGGATAGCGCACGGGCTAAGACTCTCTCTCACATACCCCCGTTCCAATAATTTACTAACTTGCCGCTAAAGTTCCTTTGTCTTCTTGGGATTGCTTCGATATGCGGGTCGATTAGGTAATGGCGCACCGGGAATCAAGTCAATTTGATGTTCTATGCCTTGAATCGGTAGTATCCCTCCAGTAAGTTCATCGGGAAAGACATCTTCAAATTCCTGCAATAAAGACACACTAGGACTAGGCAAACTTGGATCAAGATCATTAGTAGAAAACAAAACCTCCTTGTACACAAGTACAAGCATTGGTCGATCTAGAACTAAAGCTCTCCTCATTTCACTTGATTTTGCATAAAAATTATTTTGCCCATTTTCTTTCCTCCGTTCTTTTCCCTCGGTTTTTACCACAATTTTTCTCTCAGCCTCTCCTTTTCCTTGTGTCTCAAACACACCATGTAAGCCCTCGGATTTCTCACATTTTCTCTCTCTCTTGGCTTCTCGTTGTAACTTTAACTGATCTTGATACACCTCACTAGGTGTCATTGGTACCAAAGTATAAGTCTTTCGATTCATCACCAATGAATAACGATTAGTATATCCATCATGATGTACCTTTAGATCATATTACCATGGTCTTCTAAATAAGATATGACCCGCTTGGATAGGTACAACATCACACTCTTGCCTTTTTCCTCTCGTATTTTCTTTTCACAAGCTCTTTATTAGACTCAAAACCTGTCTCTCAACCCCCTCACAACAATTAATCAAACTAATCAAACAATATTAGATCAATTCAACAAGTAACAATTTCAAACCAACAAGTACAACTTTCGAAATTCCAATTGAAACGCAAATCACTACTGATTTTGTTTCAATTTCGTCTACTAATAAACGAGTCGCCTTCTTGATTTTTTTTTTGTTCAGCTAATTTTTTTTGCCAAATCTGTTTATTTATTTCTTGCGCACTTTTATTTTTGTGCATTTTCTTTCTCTTCTTTTTTTAACAATTTTTTTTTTGACAAATTCAGATACAATTTAAGATGCTAGAAAAAAAAAAACTAATAGTAAACAATTACGTATGGAAGAGCAAAAACAATCAGATCTCTAAATCAGCTAGAACTGAAACCCTAGCTCAATAAATTTCAAATTGCTAAACGTAAACAGAAAATTAAATATAAATAGACCTTGTAGAAACAAGCTTTGATACCAACTGATGTGAATCGTTGCGAAGGATTGTTCTATGAAGGCCTAGATGGTGCGAATTGCAAACCTCGACCTCCAATCAAACCTGTGATTGGCAACCTCGGTATGAACGTGACTTGTTGACGAACGCGTGTCGACCAACTAGCGTTATAGACACCAGGAGTGAAAGAATTCGCTATCTCGCTCGGTAAGTCGAATCGACCGCCACAAGAGAATCTTGATTAGATCAAGTCCTCAAAAGAACAATAGAAGAGAATCTCTCATCTTTTTCCTCAAAAATAAAATATCTATCCATCACAAAGAAATTTGGCAAATCATTTATATAGGCTCTCTAGCAGCCACACAAACCCTAAAACCAACTCTAGAGATATAATGCTTCATATTCTAGAATATTCCTATTCTATAATATTACTAAACAAGAAGAATATTCCTATTTGACTTGGTCAAATATTTGGTGACCAGATAATCAAATTGTGCCAAGATTTCCAAGATTTTTCAAGATCTGTTCCAAGGTCATCTCCATGCCAAAGATCACGAACCATGACACCAATAGTTTGCCTAAATTGCTTGGCTTGTGCTTGAGTAATCGAATCAGTAGGAATAGACAATGGGTCCTTAGTACCTCCTCCTCGATATGGCTCGATGTCCACATCACTACCCCTAGAAAACGCGTATGTATAATTAGAGGGACCCAAGACTTATAAGCTAGCCCAAGACTCCCTCCCTAGGCGATGTAGAACAAGAGAAGGACTCCTTCCTTGTGCACGTCTGAGGACCAAGGCACAGACGCACCACCATCCCTCCTCTCCGCGCATCACTGCTTGGGCCATCACATCCCGTATTTGAATTATACCTCAGGCTTGCGCACATAGCCCCGACCTTCAATCTTAGATCCCCCATCATCTCCTAGACACACTCATCCTCTGTTTCCATCGTCGGGTACCCATCCAACAGCACCTCCATCGTTTGCATGCTCTTCTTGACTGAGTCGAGTATAGGGTCAAATTAGGCTAGATGGCGGAGCCCTAAATCCTGATGTAGCATCAACAGATCTCAAGCTCCTCGCTGGTCTCAAAGCTTGTCTTGAGACCCACCTGGTGATGCCGTGGTGGTGGCCATCGTAGCCTTCTCGGAAGTGAGCATCCTCAAGGTTGAGGGAGGAGTCAAAGGTGTCGGAGCTGGTGCCGGTGGGTTCAGGTCGGATGCCCATGTTGTTTGTGATCAGATGGAGTCTTCTTCGCAACTATGTCTGTTGACACCTAAATTTTGATGACCCTAAGGAAATAAAATAAAAATAACATCAAAACAAGCAAAAGGAAAAAAAGTGGAAAATCAGTTTGATTGATTATGCATGGAAATTTGAAATTCTGATGAATATTCAGATTTTTGATAAATGCAGAAGTAATTAGGAGATCAGGTGAACGAAGGGCAAAAATTTCGATAAAAGGGAAGGAATTGTAGCAAAATTGAGATGATTGTGAAATCATGTTCGATTTGTAGCTATAAATCAATGCAACAGGAGATGTAAACTCGGAAAATACCATAGAAAATGGTCATTTGGAAACACTATAAAAGAGACACAATTTTCATGACAAAGGGGGGACAAAAAAGTTTCGGAGAGAAAATTCGAAGAAAAGAAAGAATTTTTGCAAGAAGAAGGCCTCGTCTGTCTTGGTCAAAGAGAAAGCCTTTTCTCTTTTCTTGTCAGCAACATAACAAAGAAAAGAGAGAGAAGTGACGTGAGAGGTGGGAAAAAAAAAAAAAAACAGAACAATGCACTGTTCTTCTCCTTTGTGTAGCACCCTCTTTGCTATCTATTGTTGCTTCCCCAGCAATCCGAGGGTCACCCTTTGCGCCAAACACCGCACGGCATTGCCACTCGCCCCTCTCGTGGCCACTGCACTAGCACTGCTGCTTGTCGTCCTTATTGCAGCTGCGATGACCCGACACCTCCGCTAGCTCTTTCGTCTCTGCGTTTGTCGACGCTCGCAACTCAGCGTCCGATGTCCTCTGCTCCAACCACAACTCACGCAAGCTGAGCCCTCGCTCGCTATCCCCGAGCAGCACTCGACGCCTTCACCGCTTCACCTTGACCGCCCGCTGCAACAACCTGCACCGACCCCTTCTGCTCCGCCTATAGCTGCACCACTGTTTGAAGCCCGACACAGTTGCACCTCTGCAACTTGCGACCCACCCATCGCTGATTCCAGTCCATTACTTGCCACCGCGTCGACATCTTGCTTGGCCCTATCGCACTCGCCAACCTCTTCTTGTGCACCCAATGTGAGCACCTGAGCACCTTTGGCCCCCTCGCCACTGCACTGTCGCAAGCAGCCCACAATGCCTCTGTTCCCCTTTGTCAGTTGCTGCATGTCGCACCGCCTGCCATCGCCTTGGCACCACCGTCTGCGACGCCCCTCACCATAGCCGCTAGCTAGCTGTCGTTGGAGCTCCAACGCCAGTCGCCCTCCACTTGGTGCTGATGACTTTGATGATGTCCTCCCCTTTAGGTGGTTTATTTTATTTATTTTATTTTTAATTTAATTTAATTTTATTCTAGTTTCTAAGTTATGTTATCTAAGTTGGAGCATTTGATCTCAAGGTTCATTTTATGAATATTGTAAGCATTAAGCGTAGGGGTTTTGTCCAAAATTATTGTAATTATTAATTTGATCTAGAAGACATTAGATGAATTTTTTAATTATATTAATTTTTGGGTATTTTGATAGTATTTAAATTGTTAAGTCATTATAGTTATTAATTTGATTCGTAAGACTTTGGATCAGATTTTTAACTTTATATTGTGATGTTTAGAGTTAAAATAACCATTAATTTAACCCGGAGACAACGGATTATATTTCGTTTATTTTAATTATCAATTGATGAATATCTTGATTGTTTAGATATAGTTGCTTATCTTGGAAAAACACAAAAAAAATCAAAATCAAAAAATCAAATCTTGCATCGGAGTGTATTAGTAAATTAGGATTGCATTTTTTAGGATTGCACTTTTAGATGATTTTTGGAATAAATTAGGGTTGAATAAGACTCTTAAATAATGCTTGCACATTTAGATAATCTCATTTTTCTTTAAAAAAATAGTTTTCTAAGATAGGATAGGGTTTAAGTCAAATTAATCTCCGAAACATATTAGAAAATTGTTCGTTTTAGATAGTTTAATTAAGGTTTTTTATTAATTCCGAATTTTAATAAAAAATACAAAAAATATTAGGTACACGTCAATTAGTTTGTATGTTAGGTTAATCTAATTAGAAATGACTTGCTAGTAAAATTAGGCTATATAGTTTAAATGGATAATTTATGATAAAGTTCTAGTTAAAAGAAAAATCCAAAAAATACTTGCTTTAGTGTGTGGAATTCATTTGGTGCAATTTATTTTATTCAATGTTTAATAATGATTGAGCATCCGTGTGATCACCCTATTGCATGATAGTAATTTAAGTTAAAATAAATCTTAGCTGCTAGCAAAAGCATTTTTGAAATTAAAAGGAAATTGTACCGAAATGGCATTAGAGAAATCTAGTGTAACCAAATTCCCATACCCTTAGTCTCGATTCCTAGGTATAAAGTAATTCTCGCATTATTTTACTTAGGTGTATAATCGATCTACCATAAACCAATTAGTGGCAACTCCTACATAATAATTATTTGCGTGTTAAATATTTGAACCTTAAGTCAAGAATTGGTATGGGCTTGGGAGAGTCCAAGCTAAGTTTAAAGACTTAGTCTTCCATTAGCCTAAACTTAGGTGGTGTACCCGAAAATTAGGTTGTGATAATGTCTGATGAAAATGCTCTCGAACTCGAACCTCCATGTTATCACACATGAAAGGCCGAAATTAATTAAGGCCCTGTTTGTTAATGTTCTTTTTTTCTGTTTATGAACAAAAATCCTATTTTTTTGTTCCTAGGAATAAAAAAAGAACAAAAACGTATTTGTTTGCGTTTTTGTTCCAAATCTATTTTTTTGTTCATAGGAACACATTTGGAACAGAAACGACACGCAAGAAAAATATGTTTATTGTTTCTGGAATAATTTTTAAGAACAAATTTTCTCTCTCCTTTTTTTTTCTTTTTTTTTCTTTTTCTTTTTTCTTTGGTTGGTCGCCGCCTCATTTTCTTGTTTCGGAACAATTTTTAAGAACAAATTTTCTCTCTCCTCTCTTTTCTTCTCCTTTTTTTTCTCTTCTTTTCTTTTTCTTTTTTCTTTGGCCGATCGCCGACCTCGGCCATGGCCGGCGACGCCGTCGAGGTCCGGTGACCTCGCCAGAGCGTCACCGGCCCCCGGCAAGGCCGAGTGTTGCCGGCCCCTGGTAAGGCTCGGCCTCGCCTTGGCTGGGCAAGCCTGGGCTCGCTCAGATTTGGCGAGCCCAAGCTCACCTAGCCACCGGCGAGGCTCACCAGCCTAGCGGTGGCCCGATGAGCCTTGCCGTGGCTGGGCAAGGCCATCGGCCCTCATCGGCTGGTCATCGGCCATGGCCGAGGCCGGTGACTGGCCAAAAGAAGAAAAAAAAATTAAAAAATTAAAAAATTAAAAGAAACAAAAAAAAAAGAGCACAAATTTATCAAGCGTGTTTCTATTTATTTTTTATTCCCGGAAAAAATTTACCAAACGCCTTCTGCTGTTAAAAAATTGTTCCCCGGAGCAAAAATAGTTGTTTCTATTTCTGTTCACTGGAACAATTTTTGAACAGAAACGTTATCAAACGCGCCCTAAGCAGCCGTAAAATTATTTCGATCAAATGTAAATTTATATTATGCACCTGATCTATGACAGGTTTGAGGTTAGGGAAGGAACATAGGGCAGGCGAAGGAAGGGGCAAAGAGGAACAGAGGGAAAAATAAGGACAAATAAGGGGTAAAAAAATAGAGGGAAAGACAAGGGCGGAGAGAAAGGCGAGAGGGCGTGATGGGGCTGGGGAGACACTTGTCGCCCAAGGAGTGGGTTTGGATCTTGACATTGTGGAATCCGAGCCGTAGCTAATATTTTCTTAGAGAGTGAGGTTGTCAAGGCAATATGTGTCCTCCCATTTGGATTTTAGCACGGTAGAATACGAACCATACCAAATAATTTCTCAGAGAGGCCACTTAACAGTGTACGTGGGTGTAAAGTGGGGAAAAAAAGGATAAGAGTTCTTATCCTTGCCTTGTCCTTTTCTTGATTTTTGTTACCTTGTAGTGGGTGCATGGAGAATATTGAGGAATCGGTAGGAGAAAGGAGGGAATGTCCATGTGAGTGTCTACGGAGATAGAAGACCCTCATTGCCACAATTTTTTTAGCCGCAAACTCTCAAACCTAAGGCTGCATTTAGCAATCGGGATAAAATTCAGGATAGGATATGATTTATCCTATTCAATGTTTGGTGCTTGCTCTAGATAGGATAAAGTCAGATATAAGGGAGATATAGGTAGGATGAAATTATTCCATGGATGAGGTGGGATAAATGTGGATAAGATTTCTAATGTTCATAATAGGAAATTTATTTTTCTCGAATAACAAACTTATAAAATTAACAAAATTGAAATTATATTTCAATATAAATAATATTTGAATTATAATTTAAGAACTTTAAAATAAAAGAAAAGAAATTATTTTTAATTAATCTTATTTCAATTTATATATTCAACTTTAATTATCTCTTATAATAAACATTCAATCTATAAATTGAATATTTATATTTATTATATATTTTAGGTATTTTTGTATTTTAGGTATGTTAGTACAGTTTACTATTTGATAAAATTTTATTAAAGAATTTTATGAAAGAACGATCAAAGGGGAAAAAAGAAATAGTAAAGAAAACAATATAAAAAAAAAAAGAGGAAATATACAATAAAAATAAAAATAAAAATAAATTAAGGAATAGTGTTACGAGAGATTTTCACTCTCTCCGTCTATGAACATTTAGATTCCTTTATAATAACATGCCATTTATATCGAAAAAATGTACATGATATGATGTGAATATATCCGATTTTAATATTATGATTCACCAAACAATGGACATGATATAAAAAAAATCCAAGGATTTCATATTCTATCCTATTTAGTCCTATCCCGATTAGAAATCCGGATGAACAAACGTAGTCTAAGAGGATAAGATGGTTTTCTTCTAAGGTTTTGTGCCATTGAACCACTTGGTGCAATCATGAAAGCATAAATTAAATCTTACAGAGTCAAATGTGGCATTATAAATGATTGCGGCTCCATAAGTTGGAAATTCTTTAATTGGACTTGAGATCTTTTAAAATTTGTAGTCCCTAAACAAATGTCTAAAATGAAATTAGAAGTTCTTGGAATTATAGTAATTTCTCGATTAAAGGTTAAATTCTCCGGTTTGATAAAAAAGTTTAACCTTTGGCCAATTTTATGAAAATATGAAATTTAAAAGTCTAACTCTACACAACCATGCTAAATTGACATCTATATGCAATTGAAGTACTAAGGACACCTACCTAATTTTTTTTATCAAGAAATGAGACTTGTCACAATGAGGAATCTCGTATCTCAAATTTTTTAAACTTAATCAATAGAAAAATTTAGGTGTCAATAGTCATCAAAATATATTTAAATAATTAGTATTTGTATCTAGTTTACCTTTTTTAAAATTGTGTTCAATTAGAAATGTGCTCAACCTTCTATACCAAGCCCCCGGTGTTTGTTTGACTCCATAAAGTGTCTTCTTTAATAGATACACATCTTGGGTTCTACTTTGGTTTTCAAAACTTGAAGGTTGCTCAACAAAAACTTTTTCTTTGATGTAGTCATTTAGAAATGCACTCTTCACATCCATTTGATAACATTTGAAAACATGCATAAACTAAAAAGAGTCTTATAACATATAATCTTGCAACATGGGCATATGTTTCATCATAATCAATACTTTCCTCTTGGGAATATCCTTTGCAACAAGTCTTGCTTTGTTGCAAATTACTTTACCTTTGTCATCATGTTTGTTTTGATGTACCCAACTCATATCGATGATGTGATGATCTTTGGGTTGAGATACTAGTTCCCAAAATTCATTTTGAATTCATGTAACTCCTCTTGCATGGTTTCAATCTAGCTTTCATCAAAAACAGCTTCATCCAGTCTTTTTGGTTCCAATTGAGAAATTAGAGCTAGGGAGTTTATCAATTCTTTGAATGACAATCTAGTTTTGACCCGTCCATCTATCTTCACAATGATTCACTCCTTAAGATGATCTGTATTGTATCTCTAATCCTTAGGAATTGCATTTGATCTGAATAATCAGCATTCGGTTGATGATGTTGCTGTTTATCATTAGCTGGTACAAATATTTGCATGATTTCTTCACTATCATCAACTCGTCTACCTTTTTTGGTTATCCTTAAACTTTATCTTTATGGATTCTTCTATTACTTGCAATGCTTTATTGAATAAACAATAAGCTTTGCGAGAGGTTGAGTATTTAAGAAAAATACCTTCACTTGCCTTTACATGAAGTTTCTCAATGTTGTCACTTGCATTCTTGTGAATGTATCATTTGCAACTAAACACGTGAAAATATGATATAATGGGCTTCCTTGCTTTCAAGATTTTGTAGGGAGTTTTCTTCAACAAAAGTCTCAATAGTACTCTATTCATAATATAGCAAGCAGTGGCAACTGCTTCTGCCCAAAAATAGGTGGGAACAATGCTTTCTATCATCACAGTCCTTGCAATTTTTTGTAAAGAACAATTTATTCTTTCACCAACACCATTCTATCAATAGGTATAAGCTATAGAAAAATTATGTTCTAGGCACATCATCATCATTGTATTCGACTGAGCTTTGATTCTTAAATTCTCGTCCATGGTCGATTCAGATTTTTATGATTTTAATTATCAACTGTCATAAAAGCAATATCTTCTTCCTTTGAGACTCATGGTTCTTGTTTGTCCAAACAAATCTATGTGCAATAGTTGCAATAGTCTGTTCATAGCAATGATCTTTATTGACTTGAAAGAAAATTTAACCTGTTTTCCCAAAAAGCATGCATTACAAGAGTCATACTTCCCATACCACATTCAAGATCTTCCTTCCTGTCATATAGGTTGGTTTTTATTTTAAGATAAAAGAAAACCCTAAAAGTAATTAATTGGTTTGGTGTGTTTAATTCCATTTATTTGATATAATTTATTTTTTGCTTTGTTTTTTTTTTTTGTGTTATATTAATGATTGCATATTTGCTTGATCATATCATATGATAGTGATTATATTGAAATTGATTCAATCTCCCTGCAAAACTTTTTTTTTAACATAAAAGAGAGAAGGTATCAAAATGGTGTTAAGGGTGATCTAGTGTAATTGAGTCTCTAAATCCATATCAGCCATGATGGTTTAAGGAAAAAGAAAACGATCTCGTAAAAAGTAAGTTACACCCATCTAGGTTAATCGGCATGAAGGAAATTGTACACAAATGAATTTTACACACAAAACCTTTTTACACTAGATGTATAAAAACTATTGCATAAATCTATTTTTGAAGGTGGATGTACGCTTCTAAATTACACCTATTAATTACATTTTAGAATAGAATGTTTATATTCAAATTGACATTAAATAACATACACATTTGTTACACAATTGGTGTCATGGTAAAACAAATCAATCATATATTTGTGTTATTTGCGTGATATGCATTACAAACAAATTTTCATTTATAATTTGAAAATCATCATATTTTTTGAAATAGAATACGCGGAAACGATAGAATCTTGCAATTTACGTTAACGCAAAACCACCAGAGAAATAAACGAAAAATAGTAAGGATACCAGAAATTTACGAGGTTCGGTCTGAGTATCGGTACCTACGTCCACGGGGACAGCAAGTAGCAAATAATCCACTATAATCGGAGAATCAACGTTTACAATCATTTACACGCTCGAGTGTTTTCCAGACCTAGATTTAACCCTAAAATCAAAGTATTTATAAATAAACAACTCACCTGGATATAAACTCACGGCACAAAAATACCACGCGTTCAAGTCATACACCAAAAAGAAATATCTCTAGCGTCTTTTTTCTTTTTTTCTTTTTTCGTGTAGCTCCTCTCTAGGAGTAGACCTGCGGCGTTCACGTGCGGCTTTCTTCTACGTAGGGCTTCGACAGCTTTTTATGGAAGGAAAAGAAGACCTGCAAATATTTTTGTATTATACGCGTGCCTAGGTCAAAGTTTGACCTGAGCCCACCATGTTTTGTTTCACGTGCAAAGGCTCTACCTGCAGGAGCTTCTCAATTTTTCCTTCCTTTGTTTTTTTTTAAGCCAAAGAGAAACCCTTGCACTTTTATGTGTGCGTGTGTGTGCCCAAAGAAGAAATTCTTCTTTTATCTTTTATTTCCTCTTTTGTAAATCTTCAAGAGTCCAACAAAACTTTTTTATTGACTGAAAACATCCAAGTGAATCGCATTTTACAAATTCTCAAACTCAAGACATAATTTAACAATTTTCCACATTAGCTCTATGTTTGAAGTCAAGTTATAGTGTTCATCATTCATACTGCTCTCCCAATGTCTCGATGGGCGCTCACTCTCCACAGATACCAATAGAGTTCAAGCAGAGCTTGAGCTTTGCCAAAAGAACAAATTTGGTTATCATGTTTGCTAGGTTATCTACTATAACAATATTTTTAATAGTAACGTTATCTTTAGTTAAGACATATCGGATGAAGTGATACCTGGTGTTAATATGCTTCGTTCGCTCGTGATAAACTGGATTATATGCCAAATCACACCTTGGTTATCACAGTGTATATCCACACTGTTCTAAATCAAAGTTCGAGAGCAAACTTTGTAACCATATTGCCTCATTTGCTACAAAGGTTAGTGCCATGTATTCTGCCTTAGTCGAAGACAAGGCAATGTGATCTTCTAAGGATGCTTTCCAACTAACTGCACTACTTGCTAGTGTAAACGCGTACCCTCTAAGGATTTGTGATCATCCAAGTCACCAGTGTGATCCGAATCCACAAAAGCAGTGGTCTCACTGCCATTGTTGTCCCTTCGATACACTATACCCACGTTTGTTGTTCCCTTCAAATATCTGAGGGTCCACTTCACAACTTCCCAATGAGCTCTACCAAGACGCTTCATATAGCGACTAACTATGCTCACAGCTTGTGAAATATCAGGTCTAGTGCACACCATAGCATACATAATACTACCAACGACACTAGAGTAAGGAACACGGGATGTCATGCCTCGATTCTCAAGCACATGCACATCCCTTACCTTTGGTCGGTTTTAAAATGCAATATCCCATGACTATGTATCGTCGACCATTTTATTTATATATGCACATGCAGAAGCAGTTATGAATCCCAAAACAATAAAACAATGAGATAGAAAAGCAGGCCATAATTTTTCATATTGAAATTCACAACCACACATGTACATGGTTCACAAAAGAGGATTGGATCTCAGTGCTTATCCGGATCATGCTCGGGATCATTGTCCCGATCCTCCTCGGATTTTTCAACAATAGGCTCATTTTCTTCAAATTCTTCATCTTCTTCTTCTCGCTCATCCTCGGCTTCAAATGCCAGCTCGTCTTTGGGAAATCTAGGGGCCTGAAATGTTGTCCTACAATTGGGATGAGACTACGTCTCAACAAGTTCTACCCCTTAAGACCCGATCAGTAAACTAAGACACCTTAGGGCTTCCTATGCACAACATGAGTCAAAGGACTTACCTTGGCCTCATATTCCACCTGCATATTAGCACAGATCAAATAAGCGTCCAAGCAATCACATCACTGATCGAAGCATCGATCAAATCGACCTAGTCGATTACACACCAACAAGACCACTCACGGTCATTTCCATTCAATCAATCAATTCACAACATCAGATCAAAGCAATGATCAATCGACTTAGTCGATTACATATCAACAAGACCACTTCCGGTCATTTCAACTATTTCAACTCAATTCCCAAATATAAATCACGGTCCTTAGGACACAACTTAAGTATAGGTGGAAAACACAGTCCCACTCGGCAACTTTCAATATTTAGTGGCTTTACGGTCCCACTCGACACTTTCAATATTCAATGACTTTATGGTCCCACTCGACCACTCTTTAGGTGGCAAATTACGGCCCAATGGGCACAACCTTTAATAGGTGGCAAATTACAGTCTTATTAGGTGCGACCCCAATTGGGTGACAATATACAGCTCCATGAGTGTGACCAGATCGTGTGGCAATTTACGGCCTAACGAGCACGACCTCTATCTGGTGGCAATTTACGACCCAACGGGCACGATCGATTCCAAATTCGGTGGCAAAACTCGACCCCATTGGCATAGTCATAATTTGGTGGCTTTTGAAGTTCCACTCACAACCGCTTATAGAAAATTTCTAATTGGACACCGAAACTAATCAATCTTGGAATAAATCCCTACATACTCATCAACTCATTCAATTTCCACAAACTAGCACTCAATTAAATAAACAAAAAGCACCACTACCATCAGCACGAAATTCCGATCACTTGACTATCCTGGTTAAATTTCTGGAAAAATAAATAATTAAATAATTAATTGCTAAAATTAAATAAATAAATACAATAATTCCAAGTTAGCACATCATAAAGCTCAATTAAATAAACAGAATGCGCCACGATCATCAACATAAAATCCTAGTCACTAACCATCCCGTTGAATTTCCGGAAAATAAATAATTAAATAATTAATTTCGAAAATTAATATTTAATTCCTAAAAATTTCACTTAGGCCTAAATTGCCTAATTAACACCCGATAAGGGTTGGGGAAAATCCCAAGAAACATCCAATAAATACTATACGCAATTCTCTATCTAAGTACACTAACTACATAACTAATATGCAATGCAATCAACTAATAATCGTTAATCTATTATAATATAACCTCCTAATTGCACTTAATTAAATCTAGTTAACTTTTAAGTATAATTAGCAAACTAAGAAGGCATTAGTGAGCAAAATTCACTTAAAATGATGCAATCGACGCGAGGATCGACTTTCCTCAAGGCGGGCCGAGCATCCGGGCTCGACAAGACGGCCAAAACAGGCCATGAAGCTACGGCCATACCCATTTCTGCACTCTCTGTTCACTGTTTGTTGGGGGTGGATCTGGCGCTAAAATGGTGAGGCAAGGGCGGCTAGGGCCAAATAAAGCTTCGGTGAATCGAGGTGGAAGCATACGGTGGCCAAAGGTGGTCGGGTAGTGGCTTGAGGTGGTCGAACGGGGCTGAATAGAGGCAGTTGGAAGCTGGGGTCGCACGGCAGGGCGATGAGAGGCACGGCCAAGCACCGCTGCACGCGTGCTCGCGTGGGGACGGGCGACCGGTGACGACGGCAGCTCCGGTCCAAGTGACGCCGACTGCTACTTCTGCTCCGGCATCCTCCTAAATCTGGGACCCTGAGCAGCAGACGGAGGGGAAGATAGAGGGTGTGAGGGTAGCCACAGAGCTGCGACGACATGCGACGTGAGTCGGCAACGATGGCCTTGGCTTCGGTGGTGGTTGTGACGGCGTTGGTAGCTCTGGTTCGGCTACTTGTTGCAACAGCAAGCTGATGTCTCTATTTATGCTGTCTTCGAACAAGCCGATAGGGAGATGAAGAGAGAGAGTGCCGAGTGGATGAGGGAGGGTACCGAGAGAGCGAGAGAGATGAAGATATGGATAAGAGAGAGAGAGAGAGAGAGAGAGAGAGAGAGGAGAGAGAGAGAGAGAGAGAGAGAGAGAGAGAGAGAAAAAGAAAGAAAGAAAGAAGAGAGAGCTTGCGGGGAAAAAGGTGTTTGGCCAAATGGGGAAAAAGAAATGGGAATAAATTCAAAATAAAAGAATTTCGTCAAATAGAAAATTCTTATTTCATTTTCTTTTGAATAAGCTCATAGATTCCCAAAATAATTTCATATTAGAGTACTCGGTTTCCACTTGCATTTCTGCATCCAATTTCCCTATTGAATTTCTCTCAAATGACTCTCATAAAATCAATTGATGTCTCACTTATCAAATTGATTATTTTCCTCATCCAAGAATCCCTCATGTTTCTCAGTTTCACAATCCCCAGCTTCAACTAAATGAAAACGGCTCTAAACTAATTTTTCCCAAAAAGTCTAGGTTTATAGAAAAATCTTCTAAGACTGAGTTGACATTCCTAAAATTTATTGTGACATGACAGACTCTTCAATTTCTAAATTCGGACTTAGATTGGTGGTAAATTTCACTCGGACCCGTTTTGAGTGTGACCTAGGCTATTGGGTATTTTTAAGAACTTTTTAGGACAAATGACTCGTGGTCAATTTTCTTCGAGCCACGATGAATCCACTCGACACATTGGCAACTCTCAGTTGTTGTGAAAATCTCGATGATTTAAATACAGACACAGGATACCAAAACAATAAAAAAATTAGTCTAGTGCCAATCAACGGGAATTTTCTAATTTAGTGGGGTTACCCATGATTAACCACACCTCTCTCGTCGAACCAACCTATCTCTGATTTCAAATTGATTTTGTATTGTGCCGCAATGGCCTATAAAAATAGTCACGGTCGAGAAGTCGATTCTTGGTTGAATTCTCAAGTTTATTTGACTTAAAGTCCTTAATAGCTTACCCAGCTAGTCTAATTATCTCGTGAGTAGCCAACTCAGAGAAAAACAATATAGTCACATCAATGAAATGCCCCATTTATCTAATCAAAATCAGAACTCGAAAATCTGGATGTCACACGGGACATATGCTTTTCCTCATCCTCGCTTTACAGTAATAATTTATCTGAAAGTTGAAAGTGTCTCGCTAAAGGTGTACTTACAAATTTTGCTGACCGCATATTAAAACATGTTATGAATTCTCAATATATTTCTTTTGAGATAGAAGTAAAACTCCTACAGCCCTATTACGCTAAATCTCCATATCAAAAAAATTTCTTTGCAAGACCAAAATTTTTAATCTCAAATTCAGCATTTAACTGTCTCTTTAGCACATTAATACCAGACATATTTTTAGTTGCTATCAGCTTATCATCAACATATAAGAATAGATAAATCAAAGAACCATTCTCCAATCTCCTAAAGTAAACGCATCTATCCATATGACTTTTTGTGTAGTCTTGACTAGCCACGAAAGCATCAAAACGTTTATACCACTGCCTAGAAGAGAGTTTCAGCCCATACAAAGATTTCTTTAACAAGCAAACATGATCTTCCTTTTTCAGAATAGGAAATCCCTCTAGTTGTCTCATGTAAATATGCTTCTCCAACTTACCATGAAGAAACGCAGTTTTCACATATAGCTGCTCGACTTGAGATCCTACAAAGCAATTAAGGCAAGTAAAACACAAATTGAAGTATGTCTTACCACATGGGAGAAGACCTCATTGTAGTCAATACCCTCACGCTATGTATATCCCTTTACCATAAGTCTCGCCTTATACTTTGCTACCTCGACACCACGATTGCCCTCTTTCCGTTTGAAGACCCATTTACTTCGACAATCTTTTGGCTCTTGGGTACTTTGACCAGCTCATGTGTCTAATTTTGATGGAGTGATTTTATCTCGTCACTCATACCTCCTAGCCATTACGAAAACTCTAAACTAGTCATCGCCTTAGAGTAAGATGAAGGCTCATTTATTTCCATCTCATCACATACAGTTAATGCTTAAGCAATATCTATATAACCATAAAGTAACGGTGATTTAATTTGTCTTCTATGTCTATCTACGACTAAAGTGTGCTGCAGCTTTGTTGGTTGTTCACTATCACCGACTTTAGGAACTACGGCTTCATCTACAGTCTCAACTTCTGTTACCTTCAAGGTCTCCAAAGTCTCCAGCTGAAGCTCCACCTCACTAATGACAGCATGATTTGTCTTCTCTGCTAGTTGTATCTCATAGCTCCTCTGTTGAGGTATTGCAGTTTCATTGAAAATCACATCTTTGCTGATTAGAAAACCGAGTAATATGAGATTGGTGCACCCCAGCTAGTAGCCTTTCACCCCATCTACATAACTTAGAAATATGTACTTATTTGCCCTCAACTCAAGCTTACCATTACTCGCATGAGCATACACAGCACATCCAAATATAGGTAATCCAGAGTAATTAACAGGTTTCCCCGACCATACTTCCTCAAGAGTCTTCCACTCGATAGCAGATGATGGAGATCGATTAACCAGGTAACATGCCATGTTTATTGCTTCAGTCCAAAATTCCTTGTTAAGTCCTACATGCGAAAGCATGCATCTAGCTCACTCAAGCAGAGTTTTGTTCTTCCATTCTGCAATGCCATTCTACTTGTGATGTTTTAGGTATTGTGCGGTATCTCATAATACCTTCTTTCTCACAGAACTCGATAAAATCTTTACCACAAAACTCCATTCCATTATAAGTTCTTATGCACTCGATAAAATCTGACTACTTCTCAATCAATGCCTTAAATTTCTTGAACCGATCAAACACTTCAAATTTGTGCTTTAGAAAGTATACCCATACTTTCCTCGAATGATCGTCGATAAATGTCAGCATATATTGGTCGTTTGGTTGAATAAATAGCTATAGTAAACTTAACTCGATGTTATTTCCCAAAGATGCAGTACTCACATAAGTCTAGCTTTCCTGTCCTTTTGACCTTTTAATAACCCCGTTTCACTCAGTATTGTCATACCTACCTCGCTCATGTGCCCTAAATGCATATGCCATAATTAAGTCAAGTCAGAATCTAACTCACCTGATGAAACTGCAGTGGTTCTAGTTACGGTCTCTCCTAGTAGATGATAGAGAGTATTCACTCTCTTCCGTTTCATCACTGTCATGGCACCTCGAGAGATCTTTAGTACTTCACCTTTAGCGGTGTGCCTACATCCGATGTCATCGAGTGTCCCTAAAGAAAGAAGATTTTTCTTGAACTTTGGTACATGCCTTACATTTGTCAATGTGCATACCACCCCATCGTGCATGCAAATCTGAATTGTCCCTATCCTCATAGCCTTACATATTGTATTATTCTCTAAAAGAACTCTACCACCATCTACACTCTGGTAAGTAGTAAACCAATTCTTATGAGGCGTCATATGATAAGAACACCTTGAATCTAACACCCATTCATCTCTTGATGAATTAGTAGTTACATATAAAACAGCTTTTGCATCACTATTGCTTGCTTCGGCAACGTTTGCCACACTGCTTGTGACATTTTGCCTATCAACTTTATTCTTCCGCTTTGGACAATCTCTCCTGATGTGCCCCTCCCTGTGACGCTCAAAGCACTTCATGCGTCCCTTGGACTTTTTATAGTGTGATTTGGATCTGCTTTTACCTTTGCTGCTACTAGGCACTCGATGTTGTTCTCTACCCCGAATCGTCAATACTTGCGCTACTCCTTGCGCCATACCGTCATCTCACAACGTTCTCTGCCACTCCTTAGAGAATAAGGCGGATTTTACCTCTTCTAAGGTAATTGTAGTATGCTCCTACAACAGTGAATTAGTAAAGTGCTCCCATGACTCTAGTAAAGAGGCTAACAACATCATGCCCTATTTTTCATTATCAAGTATCTTACTGACGTTTTTCAAATCCATCGTGAGTTTATTAAATTCATCTTGGTGGGTTCTAATAGACATACCCTCAATATATCTAAATTGAAACATCTTTTTTAGCATATACAAGTGATTGTTCAAACCTTTCTTCACATAGAGTGCCTGAAGTTTTGTCTATAATACTGCGGCATCCTTCTCTTCAGCAACCTCTATTAAGACATCATCTAACAAATTTAACATGATTGTACTCTTTGCTTTCTCCATTAGCTCTACCCTCTCAAAGGCTTTCTTTATAATAGGCAACTCATCTTCACCATCCAATGCCTTAGCCAAACCTTGGGTTGTCAATAAAGTCCGCATTTTGATGCTCCATAACACAAAGTTGTTGCTCCCATTAAACTTCTCAATTTCAGATTTCCTCTCAGACATAATTGCAATAATAGAATTTCCAAATAATAATTAGATAAGCAAAAGTTTCAAATTAGAATCAAGAAATTTGATCCCAACCAAGCTTTGATACCAATTGTTGGAATAGAATACGCGGAAACGATAGAATATTGCAATTTATATCAATGCGAAATCGCTAGAAAAATAAACGAGAAATAATAAGGACGCAATAAATTTACGTAGTTCGGTCCGAGTATCGGTACCTACATCCACGAGGAGAGCAAGCAACAAATAATCCACTATAATCAGGAAATCAGAGTTTACAATCATTCACACGCTCGAGTGTTTCCCACACCTAGATTTAACCCAAACCCAAAGTGTTTATAAATAAACAACTCACTTGGATATAAACTCACGGCACAAAAATACCACGTGTTCAAGTCGTACGCCAAAAAGAAAAGATCTCCAGCATCTTATTTATTTATTTATTTATTGTGTAACTCCTCTCCAGGTGTAGACGTGTGGCGTGGACGTGCGACTTTCTTCTATGTAGGGCTTCGACGGCTTCTCATCAAAGGAAAAGAAGACCTACAAATATTTCCGTTTTTATACATGTGCCCAGGTCAAAGTTTGACTTGGGCCCACCACGTTTTGTTTCACGTGCAGAGGCTCTACATGTAGGAGCTTCTCACTTTTTCCTTCCTTTTTGTTTTTTAAGCTAAAGAGAAACCCTTCCACTTTTATTTGTGCTTGTGTGTGTGCCCAAAGAAGAAATTCTTCTTTTATCTTTTATTTCCTCTTTTGTAAATCTTCAAGAGTCCAATGAAACTTTTCAGTTGACCCAAAACATCCAAGCGAATCACATTTTGCAAATACTCAAACTTGAGACATAATTTAACAATATTGTGGATTGATTTGCTTCTCCACATAGTATTGTTGTGTGAGTGCTTCTAATGCATAAAATATGTTCGTGAAACTATCACATATTATCTTAGTAAGATTGGGATTTTAGACACAATCTTTATATACATAAAGAAAAAAAAAACCATTTTGACAAGAAGAATTTAAAGTACTTAAATTCTGCGTTTTATAATGGGGCAGTTGCGCTTTTCTGTTCATTACACCTCCTGGCCCACACGCCACCGTTACCTTTGATAGTAACTATGACTATTATGCTACCATTGGTCATTCGTAAATAGTTGAATGATGTTGATATTGGACCAATGATGAAGACATCAGCTACGCTCGTGATAATATGTTCTTTGTTCGTAACTAGCTGTGTTGGAAGTATTTGGACCGAGGCATATGTTAAGCTCAATAACATTTTGCCCCCTGGAACTATTCTAACAGTTCATTGCAAATCCAAGGATGATGATATTGGAATCCATCAATTCAAAGGGAGTTGGGGATTCTCATTCATACCCCATTTCTTTGGTGGGACGATGTTCTCTTGTAGCTTTGCATGGCCCGGTGAATTTCACTGGTTTGATATATATGTGCAAAGTAGGGACCAGCCAAAATGCACCCAATGTATTTGGAAGATCTCACCCAAGGGTCCTTGTAGGTGGAATGGATTGGCCGGAGACTTCAGTACTTGTTATCCTTGGAGTCCATCTTCAAAGCTATGGTGAAATCATACGTTATGATTTAGATGGAAGAATAATCATCTATGTTACTTTAAAATAAATATACACAAATTTATGTGTTTCTCTTCTAATACGTTCTCCATTTCAATTTTGATTTGCATCTCTTTCTTTATAATGTTGTCTTTTCATTTGTGTTTTTCTATTTGTAATTACTGCTTGTATCATTTGTTATCGCTATCAAAATGTTTCAATGTAAACAATTTTTATTTAAACAAGGATAATAAGTGTGAAGTCATATTGGTTTTGATTTATAATGTTGGTGTTGTATCAAGAATCAATACCCTTGAGTATGTATGTAAAACGTAATTCGTTTTAAAAAATCTAGCAAAATATGAGAGCATTGATTTGATTGGGGACATTTGTTTTTTGGGTCTCGAAAGATGATTCTCATTTACCAACACAAAAGTTGCATTTAAAAGTCAAGATAAAATTCAGAATAGAATAAAATTTATCATATCCTACGTTGGTGCCTGCTAAAGACATGATAAAGTCGGATATAAGAGGATATAGAACGGATAAAATTATTCCTTGAGAGAGGTGAGATAAATGCGGATAGAATTTCTAAAATCCATATTAAGAAAGTTATTTTTCTTAAATAACGAACTTCTTAAATTAACAAACTTAACTAAATTAAAATTATTTGACCAAAAAAATTAACAAAGTTAAAATTATATTTCAATATATAAATAATGTTTGAATTCTAATATGAGTAATTAAAAATATTTTTTATTTTTAATTTAATCTTATTTATCCTTATATATTATAATTTAGTTCTATTGTAGAATATAAATTCAATATACAAATATAAATATGTATTTATATTTATTACATATTTTTAGGTATATTAGTATAGTTTACTATTAAATAAAATTTTGTTAGGGAATGATAGAATAGGAAGAAAAATGTAATAAAGAAATTAAATAAAAAAATTTAAAAAAAAAACGAATAAAAATAAAATGGGCAAAAGTATTGCGAGAAATTTTTACCATATTTGCTTGTAAAATTTTTGGTTTATTTTATATTAATATACAATTTATATTAAATAATATATGATATGATATGAATATATCCAACTATAATCACCAAACAAGAAATATGATATAGTAAAATCCCTAGATTTCATATTTGATCATATTCAATATTATTCTAAATAGAAATCTGGATGACCAAACGCAATCAAAGAGTTCGAATACAAAAGACAAGATTAGAACATAATATGGCCCAAAAGGCCTCGGGGGGATTTGACACGCAATTGCGGGGCAAGGACTTATCCTTTAGGCTTTAGCAAGGTGCAGTCCGTGGCCTTGTTGGATACTTCACGACGGTAGGCCAATTTCAGATTCGTGAAGCCCATGAGGAATTCTTTGGGCCGGGTGATGAGTGCGTGTGCTTCCCAAGCAAAGTGATATGCTCCTTCAATTGTCCTTATCAAGGCAAAGTGATCTAACTCAAATGAAAGGCTTACTTCAGTCCGTGTGGCCAGAAACTTTAGGGTTTCAACCATGGCCATCACTTCCTTCTCGTAGCTGAGCTTGATTTGACGGATTTCAGGAAGCTGTACACTAATCCTCCATTGCTATCTCGATAAACGCAGCTGACAGCTCCGGTCGTCGATCCCTCCACAAATGAGCCGTTGATGTTGATTTTGAGGGTCCCCTTGCTCGGGCAATTCCTGATTTGAGGTGAGTCGGTATCTTCGAGCATGTCTTCTTCTTGGGTTTTTCTCGAGACTCAAGTACTCGATACGATGCCATGGCTGGGCTAACAAGGTATTGCGGGTCTAGTTCTTGCTTGCGGAATACATAATTGTTCCTTGATTTCCGTAATCGCCATAGGATTGTAGCAAGGAGATCAAAGTTAACCGAGGTATGTCTGAAATTGAGCAGCCACTCTTCAGTTCGGGTTAGACCATGACACAAGATTTTTGATTTGCGGGGCAGGATCTGAGTACTTGGCATGTTCCATCATTTCAGGATGTTGCTTACACAAGTCACCAATATTATCTTCAACTATACATCTCCTTGTTAAATTTCCTTGATGGGTAATGTATTTTGGCATATCCTCCATGGAAAAAAAAAAATTCTGATCCGGAGAAGTATTCGTCTTCTAGATATTTGTCCAAACAATGCGAGGATTCTGGTGTGACATCCTAAAATTCATGGCAACCTTTAGATACATTTCAACTTATGGAAAGATGATGGAAGTACTATCAAGTTATATTGTAGCCATTTGATCTGTAATTTGCAATGAGATTTATGGCAGAGCTTTTAATGGATAATTACTTGATAGAAAACAAAATTCTATCATTGGCCATGTGTGTTATAAATTGAAATTTATGGATTTATGACTACAAGTTTTATGGCCATATTATTTTTGTAAGTTAGGAATTTATTTAAGTGGAGGAAATTAGTAGAAAATTAAAGGGGGAGTGGGCCGAAATTCTTAGGCCAAGCTAGCCCAAAAACCCAGCCCACGATCACCCACCTTTCAGCCACATGGGCCTGGCCCGCGAAGCCCAAAGGAGAAGGAGGAGTTGCCGTTGACCAAGCTGGCCCAAGCCCAGCCAAATTGAAGCCCATCTTGCATGGAAAATGCCAAGTGTTCCTTTCTAGTTGCCAAGTGTAGCAAGCCATGCATAATCTAATGATGGCTAATGATGGAGGGAAGAAAATTTGAGGGGAAGAATGGGCGGATTAAGCAAAGGGAACCGAGAGAGAGAGGGAGAGAGAAGGGTGTTGCACCGTAGAGAGAAAGAGAGAAAGAGTGGAAGAGAGAGAGGAAGAAAGGAAGAAGGAAGGGGGCCGTGTGTGTGTGAGGAAGAGAGAGAGGAAGAAAGGAAGAAGGAAGGGGGCCGTGCGTGTGAGAGGAAGGAGAAGGGCAGTCCACCATCCGTCCGCTGCCGTTTCCTTGGTTTGGAGGCAAGTGGGATCCCTTGATCTACTCTTGCATGCCGTGCTTAGTATGTGTGATTGAATGGTAACAATTTTGGATGTATAGAATGTGAAAAATCGAAGTTATAAGTGTGGTGCTCTGTTCTTGAGAAAAACAGCTCGACCTTGGATGTTCTAGTGACTTGCATGTGATGTTCTAGTTGAATTTTGGCTTTGATTTCTAAATGAAAGTTGTAAAGGACTTCTTGGAGTATAACATACTCAAATTTGGGACCAAAAAAAAAAACAATTATAAGTGGGTGAAATCGTTATTCTTTGGAAAGACCGTATCTGGAGATTTTGGTACCCACCCTTGATGAATGCATGGACTGTAAGGCAATCTTTTTGTTGAAATTTCACTTTTATTTCTTAAAAAAAGTTGTAAAGGACATCTTGAGGTTTAACATAGCAAAAATTTAGAGAAAAAAAAAACAACAATAGGTAGGTAAAATCGTGGTCCTTTGGAGATGGTTAGATATGGAATTACAGTACTAGGAACAGGGATTTTAACCGTCCATATTTAATTATCTAGGACTAATTTCACTTTGATGTATACATGAAGTATCTACCTTATGGTCTTATCTCACACCTATTCGAATTTCATAAATTTTGAAGTTCATTTGGGTATTTAATCAAAAACATTTCTGAAACTGTGCAAACAGAATTGTTTGAATTTCGAAATCTGCGATGCATGGACCATACCCAATCTTGTAGAGTTCTGTTGGCATAATGTATTTACGAGATAACTACCTTTAGGTGTTGTTTATAATCTATCCAAATTTCATAATTTTTGGAGTCCGTTTAGGCATTAAATTGAAATTATTTTCGGAATTGTGTATGAAGCTTCATCTGAACATTCATATATTTTCAGAAAAATAAAAGAATTGGTTTCATGTGATGTGATGTATTGTGTTGCATATATGGTATCGTATAGCATGGTACATAATGTCAAAAGTTGAAATGGACCTTGTTGCCATGACATCATGTGCCATGCTAATTTTGAGACACAATTGTGCATATGAATTGTAATAAATGAGGATATTGTCGGAGGTGTGAGCCGCTAATGCCTCGGGAGTTTCAAGATGCCCGGAGGTGAGTGCCGGATGGCCGGAGGTGTGTCCTGGATGTCCTTGGGAGTTTCGAGATGCTCGGAGGTGTGTGCCGAAGGTTCCTCGCGATAAAATGTGGGATGCAATTACTGGTCTCGAGAAAGAAAAATGTGGTGACCTAATTGAAAGATAAAAAGATGAAATTGAATCATGCATGATATGGTGACATGTATGCATGGCTATATGATATAATATGTATAAGTGCATGGTGGTATGTGCATATAGTATGGTGACATGTATGCATGGCAGAATGATGTTACACGTACAATTGCATGGTGGTATATGCACATGACATGGTGACTTACATACATGGCTATTTTGTTGAAATGTGCATGGCTGAAAGGTAAGACATGTTTAACATGTATGAACTATATGTACTCTACTATGATGTTATGACTTTTCTATTTGATGCATTGAGTAGTTTAATGGATCTTTTACCTGTTGAGTGGTTGTTCTCACCCCCTTTGGGGACCAACATTTCAAATTAGAAAGATGCCTCTCTCTCCGGTCATGCGTGGTACCTTTTACAGCCTTCCATCTGACGTGGAGGTCGAGTGTATGGAGCTTAATTGTGTCACCATCCTTGGTTTGGTGTTCATACGAGTTCATGTGCTGGTGATGTATTACATGGGCCTGGCTAGGGGTCCGTCATCCAGGGAGTTCTTATCTGTCCACGTTCGTTGTGACAGAGTGATGCGAGGAATGTTGTCGCCGCCACCGCCCGATGCACCGGGGTGGGTGTGATGGCCCACATGAGGAGTGGGAGTTGACACTTTCTCGGGGATAGTTGACACTTTAGAGATGTAGGGTTATACGTGATCAATATATGGGGTCAAGATCTCTCTTTTGAGCTGTAGCCAAGTTTAGCTAAAAGTCGTGGCTTTTTGGTTGTATCAACCCGAGAAGTCCATCATGAAAATATAAATAAAAAGTGGCTCGGCTTTATGATTTCCTCCGATGTGTAGTTGGTGTGTATTGTATCATTGTTATGGGAGTATAGGGATGGTGTGACTTGTCCTTACTTTCGCTATGAGCTGCGCCAGATTTAAAATGCTTCCCGAGGCAAATGCTTGGAAACTGCGGGAAAATCATGGTACAATATGGAAGACATCATCGATCGAGGGTTGAAGCCTTTGCAACAAGGGCTGAACCCTGGATGGAAGATATGCTGCAGGCATTGGCCAATATAGGAAATTTGATGGAAAGACAAGCGCAGCAACAACCCAGAGAAGAATGCCGTACTCAAGGACTGGTGGATCAATTTTTGAAGTTGAAACCACCTAAGTTCAGTGGAATGGAAAGTCTTGAGGAGGCGGAGCATTGGATTGATGGGATGGAACAAATTTTCCAATTGTTGGAATGCAATGACGCTGAGAAAATAACTTTGGCAGAGTACTAGCTAGAGGGAAATGCAAAGTTTTGGTGGAGAGCTTCAAGGGAAACAATCTTTCCACCAGGTACTGATGTTAATTGGGACGAGTTTGTCAGAGCTTTCAATAGAAAGCATTTTTCTGACTGTGTTAGGGATAAGAAAATTACAGAATTTGTTCAGTTAGAACAAAAGGAGTTGACAGTGGATCAATATTAGGCAAGATTTTCTGAACTGTCTAGATATGCTCCTAGACTAATTGAGGATCAAGAAGAGAAAGCTAAGAGATTTCTGAAAGGGTTGAGAACCGATATCAGGAAACAATTGGTGCCTTTGAACATAAGAGATTATAATGAGAACTATGAAAGGGCACAGTTGGTGGAGTAGGAGTTAGTAAGAGAACAGTCAGAGAATAAGAGACAATCACCTTTTGGTGATATGAGACGGGGTAAGAGACCCTATACAGGTCAAGGTCAGACTTGGGAGTCTAAGAAGAAGGGCAATTTCGGGAATTTTGGAAAAGCCAGGGATGGCCTGAATCTAGGAAGAGCACCTTATCGAAATGAAGAATGTCGAAGGTGTGATGGGCGACATGGCCCAGGACCTTGTAATGGACAGCTGAAATGCTATGGTTGTGGACAAGTAGGGCACCTTAAGAAGGATTGTCCACAAGAGAGGTCGCAGCCAAGTATTAACCCAATGCGACGAGTACCACAACGTACTGCTGGACCATATCCACAAAGGAATCCACAGAGACCACCAACATAGGGAAGAGTGTATGCGATCACCCAAGAGGAAGCGGAAGCTTCCAAAAATGTTATATCAGGTACGATCCTTATAAATGATAAAAAGGCATATGCATTGTTTGATATGGGTGCTACGTATTCATTTGTATATGAAAGATATATGCAGTTGAGTAAAATAGAAACTACATCTCTTGAGACGCCTCTTTGTGTTTCTACGACTTTAAAGAATATGGTATTGTCTACACTGGTGTGTGCAAAATGTAAGATAACGATGGGAGGAAAGGATATAGAAATAGACTTAGACGTAATGGCTATGTATGATTTTGATGTTATCATAGGAATGGATTGGCTTCATAAGTATCGAGCCAAAATGGATTGTTATAGAAAAGTGATCCAATTTATTTTACCTGATCAATCTAGTTGTAAATTTTTTAGAGGTCAGACCAACCTATTTATAGCACTTATCTTAGTAATAGAGGCCCGTGCGTTACTTAACAAAGGATGTCAAGGGTACCTAGCCATGGTTAAAGATTATACTAAGGAAGAGCCTAAGGTTGATGAAATTCGAGTGGTTAATGAGCTTCAAGATGTATTTCTGTATGAGTTGCCTAGATTACCGTCAGAACGAGAAATTGAGTTTGAAATTGAATTAATGCCTGGAACATGACCTATATCGAAAGCCCCATATAGGATGGCCTTATTCGAGTTGAAGGAATTGAAGGTGCAACTACAAGAATTGATTGACAAAGGATTCATTAGACCAAGTGTTTCACCTTGGGATGCACCAGTCTTATTTGTGAAAAAGAAAGATGGGTCGATGCGCTTGTGCATTGACTATAGGCAACTGAATCAAGTGACCATTAAAAATAAATATCTTTTGCCTAGAATTGATGACCTATTTGACCAACTCCGGGGAAGTTCGGTCTTCTCTAAGATTAACTTAAGGTCGGGATACCATCAGCTAAGAATTAAGAAAGAAGACATTCCTAAGATTGCGTTTATGACTCGTTATGGACACTACGAGTTCCTTGTCATGCCATTTGGATTGATAAATGCACCGGCTGCATTTATGGATCTAATGAATAAGGTATTTAAGCCTTATTTAGACCAGTTTGTGATTATTTTTATTGATGATATCCTGATATATTCGAGAGGGCCTAAAGGGCATGAACTACACTTGAGGATAGTTTTGCAAACTCTGAGAGATCATAAGATATATGCCAAATTGAACAAGTGCGAATTTTGGCTGGACCAGATAATATTTTTGGGGCACATAGTATCAAGAGGAGGAATTGCAGTGGACTCGACAAAAGTTGAGATGGTTATAAATTGGTCGAGACCGACAACACCCACTGAAATACGGAGTTTCTTAGGACTGGCTGGTTATTATAGAAGGTTTATTGAAGGGTTTTCACGATTGGCAATTCCTTTAACAAAATTGACTCGAAAGAACGCGAAGTTTGAATGGAATGGGAATGCGAAAGGAGTTTCTAGGAGCTTAAAAGAAAATTGACCTCAGCTTCAATCCTAACTATACCAATTCGATATGATGGTTTTACAGTGTATAGTGATGCATCTCACAAAGGATTGGGATGTGTTTTGATGCAGCATGGCAAGGTCATAGCCTATGCATCTAGACGATTGAAACCCCATGAACTAAACTACCCATCGCATGATTTAGAATTAGCAACTATAGTGTTCGCTTTGAAGATATGGAGGCATTATTTATATAGGGAAAAATTTGAGCTTTATACAGATCATAAGAGCTTGAAATATCTATTCTCACAAAAGGAGTTGAACATGAGACAACTGAGGTGGATGGAGTTGTTCAAGGATTATGATTGTGAGATATGATACTATCCAAGGAAGGCGAATAAGGTAGCGGATGCTCTTAGTTGTAAGTCAGCTTGTTAAAGTCCGTAACGGAGCTTGAAGGAATGGAGCTTGTTAAAGTCCGTAACGAACTCAGAGTTTAAATTAAAAGTGGATTGTCTTACCGGTATACTTAGTGCATTAAGGATTGAACCTAAGATTATTCAGAAAGTAAAAGATCTTGCAAAAGTCTGACCCAAAAATTATGAAAGTGAAAGATGCAGTGTCTTTAGGAAAAAGACTAGAATTTCAAGTCTTTGAAGATGGAGTGGTAAGATGCCAGTACGACTACGTGTTCCCGACAATGAAGAAGTAAAAAAGGAAATTCTGTCGAGGGCACATAGGAGTAATTACAATGTGGCATTCCAAAAATTCAAGACAGGCTCTAAGATGTATTAAAGCCCATAATTAGGTAATGAAATTACCTCTGGTTTATGCTTTAGCCATTAGTTTTCTCTTAAGGCTAAGTGTTATATGCTTGTGTTCATGAGTTCCAAAAATTGGTATTATAAGGTAAATTAATGAGAATAATTTATTCATGGCTATGCACCTCATAGACTAAATTCCTATAGATAAAATGTTACAAGATTTTGGCCATGTGAAATTTAAAATTTGGAATCTATAAAAGAAAGAATTAAAGGTAAAAATTTAGGGTTTAATTAGGTTTGGGCCTTAGGCCCAATAGCATGGACTTTTGGTGGGCCAAATGGCCGGCCCATTGGAGCCAAGGAGGGGCTGTCGACCGGCCCACTTGCTGGCCCAAAGCCCAGCCGAGAATGAGGCCCATTTTTGCATGAAGAAGGCCATGTGTCTCTCCCAAATTGCCAAGTGTAGATCATGCAATTAGCAATCATTGCTAATGATGGAAGGGAAGACCATTAGGGGGGATAGTGGCCGGTTAAGGTGAGAAAGAGAGGGAGAGGGAGGGCTTCGACCAAGCCAAGAGAGAGAGAGAGAGAGAGTTGCGTGAGAGAGAAGGGGAAGCCGAGAGAGGAGGAAGAAGGAGCCGCTCGCCGTTCGCCGTCCGTGTGCTGTCCGTCTGTCGTTGTTCACTTGATCTTTAGAGGCAAGTTAGGATCCATTTTCTACTCTTGCATGTGTGTCTTGCATGTATGGTTGAGATGGTGTTGAATCTTGGGTGTTTAGAGATAAGGAACCGAAGCTTGTAGAGGCTTGCATGCGCATTTTGAGTTAGATTTTGACTTTGATTTATTCATGAAAGTTGTAGAAAACATCTCAAAGTATAACATACTAAAATTTGAGACAAAAAGGTTGAGTTTTAAGGGGTGAAACCCTCCTCCTACGAAGACACTAGATCTGGAACTGCTTTGTCGACTTCTTGGTGGTTTTGTGTGTTGCATGTTGCTTTTTACCGAGAATCTCACTTCAAATTCTTCATTAAAGTTGTAGAGAACATCCTAATGACGAACATACTCTAATTTGAGGTAAAATGAGCAAGTGTAGCCTAGTAAATAGATTTTCTTTTGAAGACAGTAAATCTGGAAACACGGTACTTGGATACCCGAGACTTCCTATACCTATATGTGACTATTCTTTGACAATATCACTTAGATCAAAATTTCTTTTGTAGGGAACCTCTTGAGGCAAAACATATCAAAATTTCAGAAGAATCGAAGAAAGAAAAGTAGGTGAAACCTTGATTTTTCAGAGATAGTTAAACTGGACTGTTCGGTGCTAGAAACAGGAGTTTCAACCATCTATAGAAAATTATCTAGAGCGAATCTGGCCTAGATGTCTTAATGAAAAATCTAGCTTAGGGTCTTGACTATAATCTGGTAATTTGGAGGTCATTTGGGTATTTTAATCGAAATATTTCAAAACTGCGAAATCTGACTTTGTTCGAATTTTGCTTGTTGCAATGTGTGAATTATATCTTTTTGTGTGAAACTCTTTTGGGCATATGTTCTGCATGAAATTGTTATCTTTATGTCTTATCTAGTATATGCTCTGATTTTGTGGTTTTTGAGGATCATATGGATATTTAATTTAAATGTTTTCCAAAATTGTGCGAGCTGGAATTTAGTAAATTTCAAAAAGGCATATATTATGGACTATTCTAAGTTGTATGGATTCCATGGACCATATTGTCTCTAGTAATTGTATCTTGCTGCATGTATGATGATGATTGGAAATGCATATAAGAATTAAAATGATGAAAGTGATCTTGTTTGCCATTACATCATCTCGCCATGCTGATTTTAAGACAAATTGGTGAACATGAATTATGATAAATGAGGAAACTGTTGGAGGTGGATGATAATGCCCTGGGAGTGTTAGGATGCCTAGGATGGGGGGGTGTCGGATGTCCGGATTGTATTGAGATACATGCTCGGATGTCCTCAGGAGTTTCGAGATGCCCGAAATGGTTGGGTGCTAGAAGCCCCAGAGGTTTTTGCCCGGGGGGATGCCTTGTGATGCCATTTGGGATGTGAGATACCCAAAATGTGGGGGTGCCAGATGCCCGGTGGTGTGTGCCGGAGGTTTATCTCACGATGCCAAGTTGGGGTGTGAGTGATAAAGTGTTGGATGCAATTACTGATCCCGGAAAAAAGAGATGTGGTGATCGAATTGAAAGATAAAAGTGGAAATTGAATCATGATATATGATGTGATGATGATCACCTATGGTAACATGCATATATGATATGATGATGATCACCTATGGCATGATGACATGCATATATGATATGATGATGATCACCTATGGTATGATGATATGTATGTGATATGATTGTGAAGAGTACATGAGGATGTATGAACATATAGTGTGTTTGCACATGCATGGCTACAAGGTAAGTTATGCTTGGATGCATGAATGGCATGTACTATGTTATGATTATATTGTGTGATGCACTGAGTGGTTATTGGATCTTTTACCTGCTGAGTAGCTGTACTCACCCCTTCGGGGACCAACAATTCAGATTAGAAAGATGCCGCTCCCCACCATTACGCGGGGCACCTTCTATGGCCTCCCATCGGATGTAGAGGTAGAGTGTATGGACATCGACTGCGTCACTGTCCCTGAACTGACATTTGTGTGAGTGCGAGTGCTGGTTATGTATGATGTAGGCCTAGCTGAGGGCTTTGTCATTCAGGAGTTTCTATCAGTTCATGTCCGCCGAGACGGAGTGTTTAAGGGGATGTTGCCACCGCCACCGCCTGATGCACCGGGATGGGTGTGAGGGCCCGTGTGTGAGAAGTAGGAGCTGTAACTTTTTGGACAATAGCCGACGCTAGTTGATGGAGAGATTTGCACGATTGTCATAGAGGGTCGAGTTTTTTTTTTTTTTTTGGGGTTATGGCTGAGTGTAGTGAGAAGTCTTGGCTTTTCTTTTGATGTACCGACCTGAGAAAAATCCATCATAAAAGTATATAAATAAAAGTGGCCTGGCCGTATCTTTTCCTATGGTAATTAGTGCTGTGCATCATATCATGATTGTTGGAGAGAGAGATGGTGATATTAAATTATGCTTCCGCTAATGAGTCATGCTGGGACTATTTAAAAAAAGAAAAGAAAAGAAAGATATATGTCTATGAACTACGATGCTTCTATTAAAAGATGTAACTAGTGTCCATTAGGTGTAGCAATAGGTGCATGTGGCGACCTAAGGTGTTTCGGGGTGCCACATACAGTGTTCATCCGAGTAGTACAAAGATGTACAGGAATTTGCGTCAACAATTTTGGTGAAATGGTATGAAAGCATATACGGCTAAGCACGTTTCTAAATGTTTGACGTGCCAACAAGTAAAAGCGGAACATCGCAAACCTGTAGGACTCTTGAGACCGCTAGACATACCAGAATGGAAATGGAAGCATATAACAATGGACTTTATACAAGGATTGCCAATGACATCAAGTGGTCATGACTCTATCTGGGTAATAGTGGACCGTTTGACTAAGTCTGCTCATTTCCTAGCAGTTCGCATAGACTACCCAATGGACAAATATGTGGATATATATGTAAGTCAAGTAGTACGCTAACATGGTGTTCCAGTGACTATTACCTCAGACCGGGACTCGAGATTTAATTCGAAATTTTGGCGAAGTCTTCAAATTGCCTTAGGAACTAAACTCCAGTTTAGTACTGCTTTTCACCCTTAAACAGATGGACAAACAGAAAGAGTAAACCAGACATTAGAGGATATGTTAAGGGCTTGTGTGATTGACTTTAAAGGGAATTGGGATGAAAGATTGCATTTGGTGGAGTTTGCTTATAATAATAGTTTTCAGAAAAGTATAGGCATGGCTCCCTATAAAGCATTATATGGAAGGAGGTGTAGGACTCAAGTCTGTTGGAATGAAGTAGGTGAAAAGAAATTGACAGGACTTGAATTGGTACAAGTTACCACTGAAGCTATCGAAATTATCAGGAAAAGACTTAAAACGGCTCAGAGTTGACAGAAAGACTACGCAGATAGGCGTAGAAGGCCTTTGGATTTTAATGTGGCAGATCATGTATTCCTTAAAGTATCTCCAATGAAAGGAATATCTCGATTTGGAATGAAGGGTAAGTTAAGCTCTAGATTTGTTGGACCTTTTGAGATACTTGAAAGAATAAGAAATGTAGCTTATCGTTTGGTGCTGCCTCCTAAATTGGGAAATTTACATGATGTGTTTCATGTGTTGATGCTGAGAAAGTACCAACCGGATCCTGGTCACATACTCGATCATGGAGCCATTAAAGTAGATGAGGAAGTGAGGTACGTAGATGAGGAAGTGAGGTACATCGAAGAGCTTGTGCAAGTACTGGATCGAAAGGAGCAAGTTCTTAGGACCAAGAAATTCCCGTTGGTAAAGATATTATGGCGACATCATGATGTGGAAGAAGCCACATGGGAAAGTGAGGAATCGATGAAGGAAAAGTATACTTATTTCTTTCAAGAGATATAAGTGATGTCTAATTTCGAGGACGAAATTCTCTAAGGAGGGGAGAATTGTGGCATCCCAAAATTCATGGCAACCTCTAGATATATTTCAACCTATGGAAAGATGATGGAAGTACCATCAAGTTATATTGTAGCCATTTGATCTATAATTTGCAATAAGATTTATGACCAAGCTTTTAATGGATAATTACTTGATAGAAAAGAAAATTCTACCATTTGCCATGTGTGTTATAAATTGAAATCTATGGACTTTTGACTACAAGTTTTATGGCCATATTATTTTTGTAAGTTGGGAATTTATTTAAGTGGAGAAAATTAGTAGATAATTAAAGGGGGAGTGGGCCGAAATTTTTAGGCCAAGCTAGCCCAAAAACCCAGCCCATGATCACCCACCTTTCAGCCACATGGGCCTGGTTCGCGAAGCCCAAAGGAGAAGGAGGAGCTACCGTCGATTGAAGCCCAAGCCCAGCCAAATTGAAGCCCATCTTGCATGGAAAATGCCATGTGTTCCTTCCTAGTTGCCAAGTGTAGCAAGCCATGCATAATCTAATTATGGCTAATGATGGAGGGGAGGAAAATTAGAGGGGAAGAGTGGGCGGATTAAGCAAAGGGAACCGAGAGAGAGAGGGAGAGAGAAGGGTGTCGCACTATAGAGAGAAAGAGAGAAAGAGTGGAAGAGATAAAGGAAGAAAGGAAGAAGGAAGGGGGCCGTGCGTTCGAGAGGAAGGAGAAGGGCATTCCACCGTCCATCCGCCGCCGTGTTCCACCGTCGTTTACTCAGTTTGGAGGCAAGTGGGACCCTTGATCTACTCTTGCATTCTGTGCTTAGTGTTTGTGATTGAATGGTAACAATTTCGGATGTATGAAATGTGAAAAATCAAAGTTATAAGAGTGGTGCTCTACTCTAGTGTACTGTTCTTGAGAATAAAAACTCGACCTTGGATCTTCTAGTGACTTGCATGTGATGTTCTAGTTGAATTTTGGCTTTGATCTCTAAATGAAAGTTGTAAAGGACTTCTTGGAGTATAACATACTCAAATTTGGGACCAAAAAAAAAAAACAAATATCAGTGGGTGAAATCGTTTTTCTTTGGAAAGACTGTATCTGGAAATTTTGGTACCCACCCTTGATGGAATCATGGACTGTAAGGAAATCTTAACAAAAGTTGTAAAGGACATCCTGAGGTTTAACATATAAAAAATTTAGAGAAAACAAACAACAATAGGTAGGTGAAATCGTGGTCCTTTGGAGATGGTTAGATCTGGAATTACAGTACTAGGAAGAGGGATTTAACCATCCATATTTAATTATCTAGGACGAATCTGAATTTTATGTCTTCATGAAGTATCTACCTTATGGTCTTTTCTCTCACATGTTCGAATTTCATAAATTTTGAAGTTCATTTGGGTATTTAATCGAAATGTTTTCTGAAACTGTGCAAACAGAATTGTTTGAATTTTGAAATCTGCGATGCATGGACCGTACCCAATCTTGTAGAGTTCTATTGGCATAATGTATTTACGAGAAAACAACCTTTAGGTGTTGTTTATAATCTATCAAAATTTCAAAATTTTTGGAGTCCGTTTAGGCATTAAATTGAAGGTATTTTCAGAATTGTGTATGGTGCTTCATCCGAACATTCATATATATTTCAGAAAAATAAAAGAATTGGTCTCATGTGATGTGATGTATTGTGTTGCATATATGGTATCATATAGCATGGTACATAATGTCAAAAGTTGAAATAGACCTTATTGCCATCACATCATGTGCCATGTTGATTTTGAGACACAATTGTGAATATGAATTGTAATAAATGAGGATACCATTGGAGGTGTGAGCTGACGATGCCTTGGGAGTGTCGGGATGCCCGGAGGTGAGTGCCGGATACCTGGAGGTGTGTGCCGGAAGTTCCTCGTGATAGCAAGTTGGGTGCGAGCGGTAAAATGTGGGATGCAATTACGGGTCCCGGGAAAGAAAAATGTGGTGACCCAATTGAAAGATAAAAAGTTGAAATTGAATCATGCATGATATGGTGACATGTATGCATGGCCGTATGATATAATATGTATAAGTGCATGGTGGTATGTGCATATAGTATGGTGACATGTATGCATGGCAGAATGATGTTACACGTACAACTGCATGGTGGTATATGCACATAACATGGTGACTTATATACATGGCTGTTTTGATGAAATGTGCATGGCTAAAAGGTAAGACATGTTTAACATGTATGAACTATATGTAGTCTACTATGATGTCATGATTGTTCTGTTTGATGCATTGAGTAGTTTCATGGATCTTTTACCTACTGAGTGGTTGTACTCACCCCGTTTGGGGACCAGCATTTCAGATTAGAAAGATGCATCTTCCTTCGGTCACGTGGGATACCTTTTACGGCTTTCCATCTGATGTGGAGGTCGAGTGTATGGAGCTTAATTGTGTCACCATCCCTGGTTTGGTGTTCATACGGGTTCGTGTGCTGGTGATGTATGATGTGGGCTTGGCTGGGGGCTCGGTCATCCATGATTTCTTATCTGTCCACGTCCGTTTTGACGGAGTGATGCCGGGGATGTTGCCACTGCCACCACCCGATGCACCAAGGTGGGTGTGATGGTCCACGTGAGAAGTGGGAGTTGACACTTTTTGGGGATAGCCGACACTTTGGAGATAGAGGGTTATATGTGGTTGATATAAGGGGTCGAGATCTCTCTTTTGAGCTGTAGCCAAGTTTAGCTAAAAGTCCTGGCTTTTTGGTTGTACCAACCCGAGAAGTCCATCATGAAAATCTAAATAAAAAGTGGCTCGGCTTTATGATTTCCTCTGATATGTAGTTGGTGTGTATTGTATCATCGTTATGGGAGTAGAGGGATGGTGTGACTTGTCCTTATTTTCGCTATGAGCTACGCCGGATTTAAAATATATATATATATGCCTATGAACTACGGTTCTTCTTTAACCCTAAAACAAAGATATGTAACTGGTATTCATTAGGTGGAGAAATAGGTATCTGTGGCGACCTTGCCAGATCGGGGGTGTCACATATGGTAATATGTTGAGGCTAGTACAGGGCTTTGTAGTTCATCATCCTCCCTGATTTTGTTGTTGTTGAAACCCAAAATATGACTGGTATAGCGCAAGCAAGTGAGCAACACATGAAACTAGTATAGAAAGTCATGTGCATACCATGTGGGTACTAATACAAGCGATAAGTGTGAGGATTGACATATATCGATTGACAATGGTACCCACTAACACCATGTGTTCAATCATTGAAATATGGTGATGAGTCACGGATAGTCACTAACACGAATGCTAGCATTATTAATTAAAAAAAAAAATGCCAACAAGCTGTTATGTGATTTCGGATTGTTAAGTTCAAATGCATACATTTTTTGAGGGGACAGTTCCCATTTGGAAACCAAGTCGTCCAATGAATTAGTCGAGACTAGAGGTACAATTTTGGAGGGAACAATTATGGTTTGAACATTAAGTTGTCTAGTGGGTCGGTTGAAATTAGAAACAACTTTTTAAGAAAAAGAAAAGAGAAGTTATTGCCTAGGAGAAAGATCATCGAGTGTACACTAATCACAAGGAACCAAGTCATGGAGCATTTTGTATATGTGGAATCTCTGAACATAGAGATAACTAGTTGGAGTTGCCCTGGAGATTGTAACCATTGGGAATTGTAAAAAAAAAAAAAAAAAAAAAAACCGTTACCATTAATCATTATAAGTATGGCTAGACGTTTGTTCGACCCCTCGGATGCAAATCAAACTAAATGATATCTTTAATTATTTAATTTAAATTACTTCCGAAACTGTGCAAGCTGAAGTGTTAAAAATTTTGAAAACTGTGATGCATGCACCATACTGTTTTTTGTGAGATTCTTTCGGTATGGTGTTTTTCCTGAGATATCTGCCTTTAGGTCTCATCTATAAAGTGTGAAGTTTTCAGAATTTATTAATACCATTTACTAATTTTTCTAGAGTTTTAACTAAAGGAGTGCATTTTGTTTTATCCGAAAATTGATGCGTTTTAAAAAATAAATGAATTTTTCCATGTGATGTAATGCTTTGAGCGGTTGATTTTGCTGCATATGTGATGACATATGGCATGTTATATGACATCAAATGCTGGTTGAGACTCTTGATATTGATGCATAAAATACCATGTTGAAATTGAGATAATAACAAGACCGTCGGAGGTGTAAGCCGACGATGTCCCGAGAGTATTGGGATGCCTGGAGTGTGTGTGCCAGATGTCCTTGGGAGTTTCAGGATGCCTGGAGGTGTGTGCCAGAAGCCTTGGAGGTGTGTGCCAAGGGGATACCTCGTGATGCTAGTTGGGGTACGAGATGCCCAGAGGTGTGTGCCGGAGGTTGCTCGCGATGCCAAGTTGGATGCGAGCGATAAATTGAGGGATGCAAACATTGGTCCTTGAAAAGAAAAATGATGTGATCTAATTGAAATATAAAGATTGAGAATTGAATCATGTGCATGGGATGACCTCATGGGAATGCAAGCCTGGAGTGCATGATGATATGTGCACGTTGCATGATGATATATGCATGGCTGCTTGATGATATAGGTACAAGTTGCATGATGATATATGCATGGCTGCAAGGTAAGGTATGCTTGAATGCATGAATGATATGTGTTTTTATTCATGATACCTTGATTGTTTTGTTTGATGCACTGTGTAGTTTGGCAGATCTTTACTGCTGAGTGGTTATACTTACCCCTTTTGGGGATTAACATTTCATATTAGAAAGATGTCTCTTTCACCAGTTGTATGTGGTACCTTTTATGGCATACCTACTGACGTTGAGGTGGAGTGCACCCAGCATTCCTGTATTAGTATACCTAGTCTGGAGTATGTCCGAGTTCGAGTATTGGTGATGTACGATGTGGGTTCAGCTGATGGCCCTATCATCTAAGAGTCTTTGTCTGTTCACGTTCGACGCAATGGGGTGATGCTTGGGATGTTACCGCCACCACCCGATGCACTTTGGGTTGGGTGTGATGGCACGCATGACTTGTGGGAGCTAACGTTTTCTTTTTGGGGATAGCCGATGCTTGTTGATGGAGGGATGTACATGTTTCATATAGGGTCGAGTTCTCTTTTGGGTATAACCAAGTATAGTTAAAAATCTTGGCCTTTTGTTGTTGTATCGACTCGAAATGTCCATCATGAAAATATAAATAAAAGTGAACTGGCTTTATCTTTTCTTCTGGTGTGTAGTTGGTGTGTATTGCATTATTGTTATTGGAGGGAGAGATAGTGAGACTCGTTTATACTTCTACTGATGAACTGCGTTGGGACCTTTACACACACAAAAAAAAATGGAAAAGTATTATATTGATCAACTCCAATGAACTGTGGTTTCATTTTAATTATAAAAAGTCATTAGATTGGTATGTAGTAGGATGACTGTCAAGTAATCTGTGGCGACCCTAACGGATTGGGAGCCGTTGAGGGGTGCCACACTAAAAAATTAATTCAAGAACATAGGGTTCAATCATGAACAGGGTTTGAAAGATAAAAGGATTTTCTTTCTTTCTTTTTTTTCTTGCCAAATTTGATGGCAATAGTGCCATCTTTTTTCCAATGAATTTTGAGTTTGAAGACTAGAGAGGCTTGTTGTTTTGGTGTAACTTTTCATAGTTGGTCAACCAAGTTTTTTGAAGGAGTTTGGCCAACTTCTCTTTTGGAATTTGTCTCGGTACATGAATACAAGATGCTTGGTCATTCTACATGAAGATGAATAGAGCATCTTCATTCCCATTCTGGAAATGTAGATCAAGAGTGTGGTTTTGCACTTTCTAAACCATTTGGTAGTGCAGTGTTGCTACAGAGTCAACAGTCTAGGGAGCTCTTGTAAGTTGGATTTGAACTTTAAAAGAAGAAAGTAGTTGGGGATCTGAAAGAGCGATATTGAAGTTTGGATATAAGGTTATAAAGGCTGTTCCAACATTCAAAGTGGTTTGGATTGTGCCAATATAGGCATGTTGGCATTCTGGAAACTGAGTATCCAATAAGGGCCACAACTGGCAAGCCTTTACAGCCATGAAAGGTGAGAGTAAGACAAACAGCTCCATAATAGACATGGGAGTATCCTTGTTGAGTACTATTTGGGACATTTTGATGGAATTTAAAGAGTTAAAAAATACATTTGAAGAGTTAAAAAATACTCTTTTTTCAGTGGTTGGAATGGGATGTTAATCGAACTTGGAGGACTGAATGTACTCCTTTACCTCCTTAGGGGTTTGGCGAATAAGTTGTTGAATAAAGCAGATTAGAGAAAACGACACGGTAGGTTTTACAAAAGCTCAATAAGGGTCTATAAGAGGAAGTTGAGTTTTAGAGATCTTGGTTTTATCATTAAGAGAAACTTCATAAAAATAATCAATTTGAGAAGCCTTTGACACACGAAATTCTGAAAGAGATAAGGAAGAAAATGCTTTCACCTAATTTTGGCCATGCCATGACTCCCATATACCATTTTTTCATCGGTAAACTTTCTGACCTTCAAGAGTTCAAACGAAGAGAATTCTTTGAAAAAAAAATGTTGTTCTCTCCAAAAAAGACATCTCGATTGTTATGCCCCGATTATTCGAAAACATGCCCATCCCTCTCTACGGTTGATTAAATAATGACGTCCTAGGATACATTGCCGACCTATTCATTTTAATGCACGTGCATAAGCAAATAAATAATCCCTAGACAATAACAATATGGGTTTCACAAACTACGGATCCTCGTGCTCCTCTCCATCTTCCTCCACATTCCAACTAGAGCCTTCAGTCAGAGTGCACCGGGGATTTTGGTACTTCAAAATTTGGGTCTGCTTTGCATCTACGATCGAACCTTGAATAGGATCTACTTACCTTTCCCAAAAGCCACCTCCGGTACGTACGGAGATATCTCAGACTTCGGTATGGCACCCTTTCTCTGTCCATCCTAAGCCTGGTGGTATCATGATCTATATCGATGAGGCACCTTGTGGGAGAGATCCACATCAACTCAAACTATGGACCACACCAGCTCATAGGTCTAGCCCCTAGAGCTCCCATGCAACGAAATGTAAGATGTCTGCTCTGTAACCTTTTTCGGCCGTCCAAAAAACTCAAGAGTAGCTGCCATCTGTGGACTTGAAATGTTATCCCTTAACGGGGTGAGACGACGTATCAGCGAGCTCTACCCCTTAAGAGCTAACTTGGAAAAAAATACGCCCTGAAAGCTGCCTAAGCACAAACACAAGTCAGAGGTCTTACCTTTGCCTCTGTTCCTTCCTATAAGTCGTAATAATTGACATTTTCAACCAATCATTTCAACACATCAAGACATATCGAATCATTGATCAATCAACTCAGTCGATTACATGTCATCACGACCATTCCCCAGTCATCTCAATCAATACTATTTATAAAGTTCGACCATCTTGCGAACAACTTACTCTAAGCTAAAAATAGATAGTATAGCTCGCCAGAAGCTGTCGAATAAAATGATAGTATACTATATATATGCTCGACAGAAGCTGCCGGATAAATTAATAGTATACTATATTTATGCTTGCTAGAAGCTGCCAGATAAACTAATAGTATACTATATATATGCTCGTCAGAAGTTGCCATATCGCCTGTAAGCTAATATGATGTACCACCCTGATCATCTAACAATTTCACCATTTTCATCATACCTAATAAAAATACCCGCGTGTGGGTACACGGTCGGCCATAGCCAAAATATAATATTTTCACTTTTGAACATCACACTAGTTTGAGTAGTCCCAAAATATATTTTCTGCACTGTAGACCGACGCTTGGTAATTTTTCAATTAATTATTGAAAATTAAATGAATTTTGGGATAAATACCCCCAATCACAAATCACACTCAAATTAAACAAAATAACAGTTAATTAAATAAACATATCACACCACTGCAATCAGCATAAAATTCTGGTCACCGGCTATCTCGGTCTAATTTTCGAAAATAATTAATTAATTAAATAATTATGGAAAATAATTATTAAATGCCAATAAATACAACTTAGGCCGGAAAAGCCTAATTAAAAGCCAAGATGGGCCCTGAAAATTTCTAAATCACTCTAGATAAATACTAGAGCTTGTTTAGTCTCTAACTACACTACTCTAACCACCTACCACGCAATAAAGATTAATTAAATTGCTAATCTAATCTAATTATCCACCTAATCCATGCTTAGTCTAAACTAATCAACTCTTAAATGTCAGTAACTTACTAAGAAAGATTAGTGAGCTAAAATCACTTGATTAATGATCTGCTCGAGTCAAAACGATAGGGACACAGAGGGGCTCGAGACACTCCCAAGCGGGACCGCCAAACAGGAAAGCCTTGAAAATGGGCCAAACAACAACTTGGAGACTCACTTGGTTTGCTTCTGGTCTAGGTCGAGAAAAGCTGGACCGGTGGTTGGCCGAGCGAGCAAGGATCGGCGGTGGGCAATCCGAGCTTCGATGAAGCTCGACGGGGCTTCATGGTGGCATACAACGGTCGACGGTCTTGGGCGGGGCTTGGACAACCTCTTTGGACTTGATAGTTGCATGAGATAGTGGCCTAGAACATGTGGACTGGCGAGATGAGCAGCGAGGCCCGTGGGGGCGTGATGGTGGCTCCAGCTTCGGCGGGCGATTGTGATGGTGAGGGGAAGCTGTAGCTCAGTTTTTGGGCTTGAATGTCTCTCTCTCACTCTGGAATGGGGTTGGTCGATGGTGGGGAGGAAGGAGGAAGAAGGAAGGGGGAGACCGGTTTGGATAATGCGGGGCCACCATGTTTCCTTCCATATCTCTGTCCCCTCCACCTTGGCCCACCATGCAGCTGGCCTCCTTTGCCCATTTTCCAGACCAAGAACCCTTCTAGAAGCCCTTGAAATGGTCGACAAGTTGTGTCCATGGGGGGCATACGAATTTTGGTTGAAATGGCAAAATTTGGGCTTCAATCCTCACTTGAATTAGCATAACTTGGCTTCTAAAAATTCTGTTATCTAGTCAATAATCAAATTGGTATTTTTCCTCACCAATTGATCACACTCACATCCCAATTTCGTGATAAAAAAGGTCCTATGATTTTTTCCAGTCGACAACGGCCCTAGGATGAATTTTTTCGCCAAAACTTCGTTTGTAAAAAAAAATTCAGAGATTGAGTTGGCGTTCCTAAAATGATTTGTAACATGACAAAACTTTCAATTTCTAAAATCAGATTTAATTTCGCGATTAATTTCAATTTGGTGTGATTTTAACGTGACCTAGGCAACCCGGTAGCTTTAAGAAATTTTTAGTGCAAATGACTTGTGATTGATTTTCTTCGAGTCATAATGAACCTATTCGACACATTGACGACTCTTGATTATCGTAAAAATCTTGAGATTTCAAATATGGACACAAGGTACCAAAATGACAGAAAAAGTAATCTATTGTCGGTCGACGAGAATTTTGTAATTTAGTAGAATCACCCACGTCTAGCCACACATCTCAGTTGAACCGACCTATCTCTGATTTCTAAGTGATTTTTAACTATATCGTAATGATCTCTGTAGATGAGCATAGTCGAGTAATCAATTTTTGATCGAATCCTCAAGTCTATTGCATTAAAATCCCTTAATGACTTCCCTAGATTGTCTAGTTACTCAAGAGTGATAAACTCTGAGAACAGCACTATAGGCGCGTCGATGAAAAACCCAATTTATTCAATTGAAAATAGAATGAAATTTTAAGATGTCACATCGATAAATACTATCGAGAAATACTTAAGCTCTTCTATGGTATTGGAGCTGACCTAAATCTGAAGCAAGTCTTTCTAACTTCCATCCCCAAAGAATTATCCCAGTAGGTTGAGAGATCTTCTCTCAACAGACAAAGGAGAATTCTAGAAATTCCATTGGGAGAAATACAACAAGAGATCCATTTGTGCCTTGACGATTTGTGTTTAAAGCGCAAAATGGTGAAAACTTATCTCACAAACATTGGAAAATTTGATGGAGCCTACTCCCACTAAAAGCTGAAGATCAAATATTCTAAACGAGACTACGATAGTTCTTGCGGAAAGTCATCCAGAAAAAAAAAAAAAAAAAAAAAAAAAGCATTTTAAGAAATTTTGGATAAAGAAATCCATGCACAGATCTAAGTACTTCTGGAGAAAAAAGAAATGGTGATTCCTACAAAAAAGGAAAGATCACTCAAGTCGTAAGAAATCAATTCGATACTTTAGTTGCAACCAAAAAGGTTATTTTGCTAAAAACTGCCCCTAGGCAAAAAAATGTCAGAATCATCTAATATATCACATAGAGATTGAATCTGGTGTTTCACTTGAAAATTATGATATTGAATCATTGTTTTCAACGGAGGAAGAACCATCGAACAAACCATTTGTGTCATTCCTTGTTACCAAACCCCTAGTAAAAGTGATTTTGACTTAGATTAAGAAGACTTTTTTCATATATTCCTCACTTCCTCGAACAAAACTTAGACATATTTTCAAGTCAAATCCATTGTGTCATGCCCTAATCCTCTGAGCATGTGCCCATCTCTACTTGGTCGATTAAATAGCAATGTCTCAGGATGTGTCGCTAACCCATTCAATTTAATATGCACATGGAAGCGAATTACTAATCCCTTGACAATAACAAACATGGGATAGAAAAGCAGGACAACAAATTACAAATCAGCACATTATTAAAAACCACCATTTGCTTTACAAACATAGGCCACCTTTAGGGTCCAACTATCGGAAGTCTACTTTCAAAAGAAACTTCTGGTCTATCCACGCTCCCGACCTTTCCGCCTTAAGCTTTAAGTTCTTTGCCCTAGGGACCTGAAAATGTTATCCCGCAATGGGGTGAAACGATATCTCAGCAAGTTCAACCCCATAAGACTTGATTAAGAAGAAAATACGCTCTAAGGCCACCTAAGCACAAACACGAGTAAGAGGACTTACATTTGCTTCTGTTCCTTCTTGCAAATCAATATATCTCAAAACTCAACCAATCATTTCAACATATTAAGATAGATCAAATCATCATTCAATCGACTCCATCAATTACATGTCATCACGACCATTCCCCGGTAATCTCAACCAATACTATCTATAAAGCCTGATCATAGTTAGGACGCTCATTCTAAGCTAATAGAAGATAGTATAGCTTACCAGAAGCTGTGGCAATACTAATATAATATACTAAATATGCTTGCTAGAAGCTGTCACAATACTAATATATTATACTAAATATGCTCGCCAGAACCTGCCCTAATACTGATAACATAGCTCACCAGAAGCTGCCGTAATGGATAATAGTATACTAATCAAATCACCATTTTTATCCTTTCCGATAAAAATAATCGTGTGTAGGTATAAGGTTGGCCTTAGCCAAAAAATAATTTTCTGCCACCTGAAATCCCACAAATTTTAATTGTCCACAAATCCATTTTTGACACTGTAAACTGATGCCCGGTGATTTTCCAATTAAATACAAAAAATAAATAAATTTAGGAATATAATTCCTAAAATACAAATCATACACAATCAATACAAATTAAAGTTCAATTAAATAAATATATTACACCATTGTAATCAGCATAAAATTCCGATCATTGGCTATCTCGGTCTAATTTCGCAAAGTAAATAATTAAATAAATAATAAATAGAACTTAGGCCCATAAAGCCTAATTAAAAGCTGAGAAGGATCCAAAAAATTTTCGAATTACTCTCGATAAATACTAGAGCTTGTCTAGGCCCTAACTACACTACTCTAACCACCTAAAATGCAATAACCATTGATTAAAAATCTAATCTAATCAAACTATCCACCTAACCCATACTTAGCCTAAACTAGTCAACCCTTAAACATTATTAACTTACTAAGTAAGGATTAGTGAGTTAAACTCACTTGTTAAGCAATCAACTCGGATCAAAATGACACGGATGCGGAGGAGCTCGAATATCTCCCAAGCGAGCTTGCCAACTGGGGTCAGGAAAGCCTTGAAAACGGGTTGAATAGTGTTGTAGAGACCTACTCGGCTTGCTCTTTGTTCAGTGTTAGTTGGTGGCTGCCAAAGCATCTCTGGTACCTGGCTGAGGCGGGAACTGGTTGAGACGAGCTAAAGGGGTTGAACCGAGTCTAGGCGGGGCTGATCGATGGCGGAATGGCAGCACACGGGATTTGGTTGACAAGGCCTGAAGAACACTAACCAGGCAACACGGCGAACAGGAATAGCGAGGACGTGTGAGAGGCGAGCGAGTGATGGCGAGACGACGGTGTGCAGTGGCGACTCGAAGATCGGATGAGCTGTTGGCTTGATTTTCCGGGTTGCTGGAGTTGGAAACATGAAGAAGAAGAAGAAGAAGAAGAAGAAGAAGAAGAAGAAGAAGATGGAGGAGAGAGTCGACGGAAGCGGATGGGAAGAAGGGAGAAAAATCGGTTGCTCTCTTGGGGGACCACCTAGCCTTCAAGTCCATCTTCTTGTCCCCCTTGGAGGTCCCCACCAACCTAGCTAGCTTTCTCTACAATTTTCAGCCTCCAAGCTTCCTCAACAAGCTAGGGAAATGGTCCAAAAGTCATAGGCAAAGGGGGTCCTACGAATTTTGGTTTAATTTCCTCAAATTGGACTTCAATCCTCACTTGAATCAGGGTAAATCGACTTCTAAAAATTTTGTTATTGAGTCAACAATCAAATTGGCATTTTTCCTCACCAATTGAACCATCTTGTTTCCCAATTGTGCAATGAAAAGCGTTCTTCGAAATTTTCTGGACAAAAACAACCCTACCTCGACTTTTTCCCAAAAAGTCTCGATTTGCAAAAAAAATATTAGGAAGGCCAGTCGACGTTCCTAAAATGACTTTTGACATGGTAGAACTTTCAATTTATGAAATCAAATTCAAATTCGCGGTTAATTTCAATCTGGCGCAATTTTAATGTGACTTAGGCTCTTTGGATAGCTTTTAGAATTTTTTAGCGCATTTGACCCATGGTAGATTTTCTTGAGCCACTATGAAACTCTTCAACACATTGGCGACTTTCGATTGTCGTGAAAATCTCAAGAATTCAAATATGGACATAGGGTACTAAAACAACAGAAAAATCAATTTAGTGCCGATCGATGAGAATTTTGTAATTAAGTGGAATCACCCACGTTTAGCCACATATCTTAGTTGAACCAACCTATCAATTTAGTGCCGATCTCTGCAGATGAGCATGGTCGAGTAGTGAATTCCTGATCAGATCCTCTAATCTATTGCATTTAAAATCATTTATTGGCTTAACCCGATAGGCTAGTTATCATGTGAGTGGCCATCTCAGATGTTCACACCTAATTTTTTGCATAAAAAATGGGTTAATTTTACCCCTAAAAATAAAAAATTGCATAGCTTATAGTTTAGCAAAATTTATCTTATTTTGTTTTATTGGACCATTGGTGAGCGTAAGGTTTTTCACATATTTTGCTAGGATTTTTTCACATATTCAAGTAATATACATTAAGGGACATATTTTTGGGGGGAAAGGAAATTCTCGAATGGACTATTTGGAAAATACAATAAGGAATATCGCGCAGGATGCAACGATATATTCAAGGGATTATGCATAGGCACAATTGGAAATAAAATATGCCACAAAGGTCTAAATTTTTTCCCTATAAAGGGTGTTGTTCGTTTACGGACAAGAGGGGGAAGTCGGAAATTTTTTAGAGCAAAATACATGTGGAAGTTTTGGGGCTTTTCCTAGGGTTTCTTTGAATTTTTTGGGAAGAAGAAAAAGTCACGTCGTTCGGCAGTGAGTGATGTGAGACACAGAGAGAGAGAGAGAGAGAGAGAGAGAGAGAAAGAAAGAGAGAGAAGAGTGAAAAAAAAAGAGAGGAGAGAGAATTTTCTTCTTCCTCCCAACGCTACCTTGTTCATGCCGGCTTTGCGTCCGCACCGGCTGTCGCGCCTCCACCATTACGCTTCCGTCGTGCTATGCCACCGGTCTTGTCACTCCGCCTCAGCCCTCACCAATGACCGTGGTGCTCTCCGATGCCCAACAGATCTGCCCTGATCCACATGAGCTCGTGCCACTGCTCTGCATTTTTGCCGACCAACCCTGCTCCCGCTTTGACTGACCTATGACGCCCTTGGATACTGAGCTTCTTCACGCCCAGTCGACACCGTAACCCATCTGCTCCCACGGCTTCATCAGTTGATGCCACGACCCATCTACTCCCAACAACCCTGGCAATCGACACCATGACCCGCCGACCCTCGATCTGTGCTCCAACTACTTTGCCGCATCGCCTCACAAAATTGCTGCTACCTCACCGATTTGCTCCACCAACCTAACGAAGCCCACCGCATCTTAACCGATCTCCACCTCTAACCTATAGCAGCGGAGCTGCTACCCTAAGCCGCTGCTAATCCCCACCTTTGTGATCCCACGACACCGTTGCTTTGTCTTCGTTGTGCCCCGACGCTGCAGCTTCCCCGAGTGGCGCTGCTGCAACACTTGGTGTCGACGTCCCCTTGCACACTTTGCTGGTCTTCCTCATTAGAGCTCGACGACCAGCAACCAATGATGACCGAACGAAGCTGCCAAGCCCTATTTGCAAGAAAAGAAGAAAAAAGGAAAATCACATTAGGTAGTTTTCTATTTATTTTATTTTATTTTACTTGTTCTTTTTAGTATAATTATTCCTTAATGTAAGATTAAGATTGCCCGACATGAAATTGCCTCTGAAATTTGGGATTGATAGTCCGATTTTCGTGCCCGAAATCCGACTCGCAATTACTTGCAAAATCGTCAATCTGATCTCACGCCCGAGATTCGATTCGCAATTTATTTAAAAATTGGCCAACCTAATCTCATGCATGAGATATGGTTCACCAATTTGTGGATATTGATCCTTTCTTATCTGATTTGCCGTCATGTTGGTTGAATCAATTTTATTTTCTTAAATAAAAAAACCAAAAAATGCATTTATTTAGGATGTTAGTTTTTGTTTAATTTAAGTCGCATGTTTAATCATGCATATGTCATGTAAAATTAGGGGTATTCTTTTTACGTCATGGAAGATTAGGATAAAATTGCATGTTTCATTTTAAGTTTAGATTAATTTTTTTAGATAGATTGCATCTTAGGTTAGAAATTGCTAAGTTAAGATAATATCTTAGTTTAAATTAGGATTTGGCCTAACCCAATTCTTAATATAAGTTGGATAGAATCTTAATCTAGTTAGTTAATCCTTGTATTTTTCTTAATTTCGAATTTCATGCAAAATACAAAAAAAAATCCTTAAAATAAATTAATTTCGTTCTTTAGCATAGACTGCATTTTATTTATGTCATATAGATAGGTCATATTGTTATGTCATATCATTTCATGTTAGTTTAGTAGTATGCATTTCATGACTCTCATTAAATAAGTGAAAAAAAAAAGAAATTGCATGTTAAGTAGAAATCATATCTAGGACTGTTGATGTGAATTCTAATCTAACATTGCAGACGTTTTCATTGCTATGAGGTAAGTCTTGCAATTTATTCATTACTTTCTTGGATGTTAAATTGGTGGTTTGCGCACCACATGAACACCTTGCATGTGATATAAGTAAATTAAGATCAATCAAAATTGCCTGCAAAAACATTTTTGAAAATAAAAAGAAATTTTACCGAAAGGGCATTAGAAAAGTCTAGTGTAACCAAGTCCCCGTACCCAAACTCTATGTCTCGTAGGAGTAAAATAATCCTCCAATTATTTTACGAGTTGTTATGGGCTTGGGAAAGCCCAAGTTAAGTATACACTTAACAATCCATTAGTCAAACCCTAGGTGGTTGGCGCGAAAATTTGGTCGTGACATCTTGGCGACTCTGCTGGGGATTTGAGTTAAAACTCTTAGTGGATTTAAGCTAATTTTTCTGTTCTTTTGAAAACGTTTTTGCTTGGTAGTGAGGATTCAATGTACATCCTTAACATTTAAGGTGCTAAATGTTTTTGCAGGATGGGAGATATAAGGGGAAGTGTTTGCAACCTTTGTTTTGCAGGGAGGTGTATGAATGTATGGTTTATTTTCATGACCGAATGTGTTGTTTGATATAAATCATTGTGCATGCTTTGCATTTACACTACACTTTTGCACACACAACTTGCCGCTGGATCTGGGCCACATAGGATCATCTAGGATGGTATTGAGATGAATGACATTTTGACCGCCTGCCCACGATACGAGTCGCCCATCTCAATCCTGAAGTTTCCTTTTTGGTGTCAAGAGTACCCACCTCGCTTCACATGCCCGCAACCAGGTCAGCTCTTTGACCAAGTCGAAGTTGTGAGGACCCAACATAATCCACACGCCCATAGCTAGTCTGATCATCTTTTTATATCCACTTTGATAAGCCTTATATGTGGCATCCCAAAATTCATGAGGACCTCTAGTACATTAAAGTCTATGAATAGGTGATAGAAGTACCATTAAGTTATTTTAAAATTTATGGCCAAGCTTTTTAATGGATAATTATGTGATAGGAAAGAAAATTCTATCATTGGCCATATGTATTATAAATTGGAATTTATGGATTTGTGACTATAAGTTTTATGGCCTTATTATTTTTGCAAGTTAGGTATTTATTTAAGTGGAAAATGTTAATAGATTACTAAAAGGTTACTGGGCCGAAATTCTTAGGCCAAGCTAGCCCAAAAGCCTAGCCCAAGAACCCCACCACTTCGGCCCAAAACCAGGCCCAAGAAGCCCATTGGGTTGTCGACGCATGGAAGGGGGGAGGAGGAGCCACATGGCCTCCTCCAAGTGTCTTCGGCAAAGGAGACACTTGTCTCCTTCTTGGGGACAAGTGTCCCCTATGCAAAATGAGAATGCATGCAAGTATATAAGCAACCACAAAGAAAGAAAGAGAAGGAAAGTGACCGGTTTTGAGGGGGTGAGAGACAGAGAGCTGTCGAGAGGGTGAGAGAGGGAAACCGAGAGAGGAAGAGGGAGGCCATGCGAAGAAGAAGGAAGAGAGTTCGTCTACCGTTCATTGCTGCTTTGCCTCAGTTTGTTGCTGTTTTGTGCTTGAATCTAAGGCAAGTGGGATCCATATTCTGCTCTTGCATGTGTGTCTTGCATGTGTGTTTGAAGTGGTGGTAAATCTCGGATGTTTAGGGTGTGAGAAACCGAAGCTAGAGTGTGTTGTTCTTGAAAATGTATTATGTTTTCGACTGTGCCGCCTGACCCCAAACGTTGTAGAGGCTTGCACGTGGGTTTTTAGTTGAATTTTAGCTTCGACTTCTTTATAAAAGTTGTAGACAACTCTCAAAGTATAACATACTAAAATTTGAGATAAAATGGTTGAGTTTTGAGGGGTGAAACCCTCCCTCTACGAAAAGGCTAGATCTGAAACTGTTTCGTCGACTTCTTGGTGGTTTTGTGTGTTGCATGTCACTTTTTACTAATAATTTCACTTCGACTTCTTCACGAAAGTTGTAGAGAACATCCTGATGATTAACATACTCAAATTTGAGGTAAAACTAGTAAGTGTAGCCCAGTGAAACGACTTTCATTTGAAGACGGTAGATCTGGAAGTATTATACTGGACTCCAGCGACTTCGTGGACTAAATGGTGACTATCCTTTGAGAATCTCACCTAAATCCCTTAATGCAAGTTGTAGTGGACCACCTAAGGCAAAACATATCAAAATTTCAGAGGAAATTATGGAAAATAAATAGGTGAAACCTTGATTTTTTGGAGACAGCTAAACCTGGACTGTTCGGTACTAGAAACAGTAGCTTCTTCCGTCTATAATTAATTATCTAGAGCGAATCTAGCATAGATTTCTGCATAAAAAATCTACCTTACCATCTTGACTATAACCTGGTAAAATTTCATAATTTTTGGAAGTCATTCGCGTATTTTAATCGAAATATTTCAAGAACTGCGCAATCTGATTTTATCCGAATTTTGCATGCTGTATTGTGTGGACTATATCTTTTTGTGTGAAGCTCTTTTGGTCATGTGTTCTTCATGGAATTGCTACTTTTATGTCTTTTCTATCACTTGTTTTGATTTCATGATTTTTGAAGATCATATGGATATTTAATTTATATGTTTTCCGAAATTGTGCAAGCTGGAATTTGGTAAATTTCAAAAAGGTCATGATGTATGGATTATTCTATGTTGCATGGACCCCATGGATCGTATTGTCATGAGCGATTGTATCTTGCTGCATATATGATGATGATTGGAACTACATATAAGAATCAAATGCTGAAAATGATCTTGTTTGCCATCATATCATATGCCATGTTGAAATTGAGCCATAATTGTGAATGTGAACTATGATAAATGAGAAGGCCGTCGGAGGTGTGAGTCGACGATGCCTCGGGAGTGTCGGGATGCCTGGTGCTATACGGTACGTAATTCCAGGGGAGGCTTGGTTGTATGTCGGCACATAATTCCGAAGGGTAAGGGTAACCATTTTCATGGCGAGCCTCGGAGATTTCCCCGGGAGTGTCGGGATGCCTGATGGTATACGGTATGTAATTCCAGGGGAGGCTTGGTGGCATGTCAGTACGTAATCCCGGAAGCCTCGGAGGTGTATGCTAAGGGGATACCTCGTGATGCCAGCTGGGGTATGAGATGCCCGGCCAGAGAGTGTAAATGCCGGATGCCTGGTGGCCTAATGGTGTAATTCCATAGGGTCCTCGGGAGTTTCGAGATGCTCGGAGAGTGGGGGTGCCGGAAGCCCTAGAGGTTTGTGCCCAGGGGGATGCCTCGTGATGCTAGTTGGGATACGAGATGCCTGGAGGTGTATGTCGGATGCTCAGTGGCCTTAAATGGCTGAATGCCAGAGGTTCCTCGCGATGCCTGGTTGGGTGTGAGCGATAAATTGTGAGATGCAAACATTGATCACTGGAAAGAAAAACTGATGAGATCCTTGTGAAAGATAAGAATTGAAAGTGAATCATGTGCATGGGTGTATGCATATGGCATGATGCATGATTTGCTTATGAAAATAAATTGATGCTATTTGGCATTGAGAATGCGATCATGAAGGCTTGAATGGATCTCATGGTGATGCGTGCTAGATAGCATGGATGATACGAATAATGGTGATATATGCGTGATGGCATGGCAATATATGGATGACTGCATGGCAATATATGCACAACTGCATGGTGATGTGTGCTTGATAGCATGGACGATATGAGTGCATGGTGGTATATGCACATATGGCATGAGTATGCATGAATGCTTGATGATGAGTGCATGGTGGTTTATGCACATATGGTATGAGTATGCATGAATGCTTGATGATGAGTGCATGGTGGTATATGCACATATGGTATGGGTATGCATGAATGCTTGATGATGATGGCATGATGATATATATATGGTTGCGAGGTAAGGTATGCCTGATATGCATGAATGATATGTGCTTTGTTTTGATGCCTTTATTGTTTTGTTTGACGCAATGAGTAGTTTGGTGGATCTTTACTGCCGAGTGGTTGTACTCACCCCTTTTGGGGAATAACATTTCGGACTAGATAAGATACCTCTGCTGCCACTACTACCAGTAAATGGATCAAGTGATTGGATATGACTGCAAGGAGGAGGATAGCAAAGGAAGGAACTTTTGGACGTCGACACCGATCGATGGACTTTAAGTGTATGACTGTTGGAGGAGATGTCGGTCATCTTTTGAAGTATAGCCGAGTATAGAAGACTACGGCATTTTGATGTACCGATGAATGATGTCCATATGTTTTAAGTAAATAAAAGTGTACAGCTTTTACCAATAAATGTTTAGTTGGTGTGCATCGTTTTCTGAATATAGGGAAGGGAGTTGTTGGATATACTTCCGTTACATGAATTGTGCAAGGGACCGATCTAAAAGATGTAAACCTTCTAGGTTGTATGGACCCGCTGCAATTGAAATGGTATCAGAGTGTCATGTTATTAGGGAAAGTAAAACGGTAAGCGAATTGTGGCGACCCCAATCGGGGCCGTCGAGGGGTGCTACATTATAGATTAGAAATCGAGCTACTTACCATGTGTATGTCTATGTGAATGCCCCTCATTGGTAAAGTAAGTTCTCTAAATTTTTACCTTTGCAATTTACTTACATCATCATATTGTTTTGTCGGTCCATGGCATTAGGATTGTCTTGAGTCCTGATCAATATACAATGGGGACACCGGACATTTGGATTATTCTCCCTCCTAAGGAAGAGCTTAGCACTTGGTGGGACAAGTTAGACCAAGCTGGCTGTCAATTCGTAGTCGCACATTGGTTGACCACTTCCCCTACTGCATATCAACATCCATGGCGGCCTCATTCTAGCACTCGCTCATTGTTGGTGCCTTGAGACTTCTACTTTTATCTTCGATGGTAAGCATGAGCTCACTCCCACCTTGGAAGAGTATAGCATTGCCATAGGAAAGTCCTTCAAAGCTGAATTAATTAATCTGCCTATCAAAACAGATTCCATTTTGGCCTTATCTAATTTTTTAAGAATTAAGGAGGACAATATACGAAAGGTTTAAAGGCTCACCGCGACACATGTCCTTTATCTTTTTCGAAATAATGTTTTGAAAATGGAACTTCATCTCAAATGCGAAAGGTTTTCCTTTTAGCTTTCTTTGGGTTTATAGTTTCTTTATTGCAAGAATGCTATCAACCCTTTGATAGCTCAATTAGTTAAACAAGTGTTGGAAGGAAAGAATTTTGCAAACACTATTCTAACTAAAACTTTCCTTTCCATCACTCGATTCAAAGGAGGTGGTGATAAGACTTTCCATTCCTCTACTAAGCTTTTGCAAATTTGGTTTCTTTCTCATATAAAAGGGTTTGGTGGTCTAATAACTATACATTATGTTAATGACTCTAATCACCCCATATCAGATTTGAGAACAACCAAAAGCATGCACTAGATTACCATTATTCTATGTGGCTAGCTTTAAAAAAAAAAAAACCAACTTCCAAGGGTTTCCTATGGCATGCTAAGTGGTTCCAAGTTCGTGTGGCGAGACTCTCATGTGGAGGTGTTGGCCCAATCCCTTTACTAAAATTCACTGGAGCATTGGAGTACTATCCGACTAGAGTAACTCATCAGTATTAAGTCGTGCAAGAGCTTCCCTTGGCATTGCAAGCAAATCCGCTCCGAGTAAGCGTCGTTGATGGAGATCGAGACCATGAAGATTTCATTCTCATGATCAAATCAATGTGGGACAAGTGCCATCCACGAAAACACAAATGGCCTGAGGAGGAGTTGAAGGGTAAAGAAAGGAAGTACCATGCCTCAACAAAATACATTCAATAACACAAGATTCCAGAGGAGCTACTTACAAAGAAACCAGAGGTGTCGTTGAGGATCAACAATCGCGCTGAGAATAAACGCCTCAAAAGGGTTGCCGAAAAAGCTCAAGAGGAGAATAAGCGATTGTGATGAGTGGTTTCCCGAGTGTATATTGATCGAGCTAGATGAAGTCTTGAATCAATCTCATCATTTTCATTTCTAGATTAATGTTTAGGAAGTTGAGTCATTTACTTTCCTAGTTCATTTGTTTAGGGCATTTCAAGTTTCCATTTTTGTTAGGTTTGTTAAAAGCTCCATTGATGAACAAAATTTCTAGACTGTTGCCATGGGTTGGCGTATTTCATATGAGATACTTATTTTTTTTTTCATTTCTTCAATTTAGGTGATAATGGATCCTCCACGCTCGCCCATTATTACGTGATTAAGAGCTAGAATGGCCGACCAAACCGAAATGCGTGATCGTATCTCCACTATGGAAGGCTAACTCCAACAGTTAGCCGCCTCTATGGAGCCTATAAAAACTCAAATCCAATCCCTCTGAGTGAATCTAGCTCTTACGCCCGCTCTCCCTGAGATAGTTGTCCTGAAGCAGGCAAACAAGGCCTAAATAGGTGAGGATGACATCCCTGAGCTAGAGGATGACCCATTCTTAATCAATGTGGAAAAGGCTAAACTTGTCAATGCCCCTAAGACGGAGTAGGATGAACGCTTCGCCAAACTGGAAGAGAAAGTGAAACAACTGCAAGAGTCACAAAACTCACTCCCATTCGACCTCTCGGTCTATGAGATGGTCAAGATGTCGAAGAAGTTTAAAATGCTAGACTTTGAGAAATACGATGGTACTTCCTACCTAAAAGCTCATTTGTAGATGTACCACGTACGCATGGCCCAATATGTCAAGAACGAGCCCCTCATGATTCAATCATTCCATGTGAGTTTGACGGAATGAAGGGGCCGACGTGTTTCTCAAGCAGTACATGGACATTGCACCTTCCGAGAAGATCTTGAGAGGATGGAGAAGAAGAGGAGTGAATCATTCAAGGAGTATGCGGTGGGTGGCGAAATCTAGCGGCTCAAATGACTCATGAGCCTACGAACAAGGAGTAGATGAAGTTGTCGTCAAGACTCTCCTGTTTGAGTTTCGTAACCGGATGGCTAGCACGTATGTTGAGAACTTCAACCAACTTATCCTAGTGGGTGAGTAAATCGAGATTGGGCTAAGAGATAGATGGTTCAATGATCCGACCCATCAAGGCAAAAGGTTCACCATGAAGAAAGACAAAGAACCAAGCACTAAAGTTAATGTTGCATTTGCACAATCTAGCAAGCCTCCAATTATTCATGTCCCTAAGAATCAACATGGTGGAGTACGTCTGACCATGCCTCGGCAATTTACTAGAAGGTAGTTCACTCCTCTTCCTAGCCTTCTGTCCTAGGTCTTAAAGGTTCTTAAAAAAAAGGGGTTGCCGTCTTATGAGCCAAAGCGACCCAATGCTGAAAATTTTTCAAACTATGACCCCTCCAAGAAATGCGAGTACTATATGGGGGAAGTAGGACATTTGACTGATGAGTGCATGGCCTTGAAGGACGAGGTCCAAAACTTATTAGACACCAAGGCATTTGCCTTCAATACCACTCAGCCGAATCCTCTACTTGAGCATGAGATAGGGTGAATGCTATTTTCGAACATGACACCGGTCAAATCAAGAGCTTGAAGGTACACGTGATGGACACCATGGGGTAACCAAGTGATGGATGGGACGGCATGGACGATTTGACGTCTCCAAACATAAAGAGCTCTGATGACGCCCTAGAAGGAATTACAAGTTTGTTCAATGACCTCATCATAGGAGCCATTGATGAAGGACCCTCGGAAGAGATGTGTGGCATCCCAAAAAATTCAAGTTACCCTCTACAAGAATTAAAGCCTCTAATTAGGTAATGAAATTACCTATGGTCTATGTGTTAGCCATTAGTTTTCTTAAGGCTATGTGTTATTGTGCTTGTGTTTATGAGATATTAAATTAGATAGATTAATGATAATAATTTATGCTTGGCCATGCACTTTATAAATTAAATTTCTATAAATAAAATGTCACAAGGCTTTGGCCATGTGGAATCTTAAAATTTAAAACCTATAAAAGAAAGAATTAAAAGTGTTTAAAGGTGAAATTAGGATTTAAATTAGGTTTAGGCCTTAAGCCCAAAAGGTGGATTTTAATGGGCCAAGTTGGTCGGCCCACTGAAGCCCACAAGGGGGGCTGCCGTCGACCAAGAAAGGGGGAGGAATGGCCGGCCCAAGCCCAAGCCCAAAAGCCCAAGCCCATTATGCATGTATTGAGACAAGTGGCACAAAGGAAGATGGCATGCATTGGGCATTAGAAGAGGCAATGCAATCATTGCTAATGATTAGGAAATGGGGGGATAAAAGGGAAGAGGAGAGAGAGTGGTGGCCGGTTAGCCATTCGGCCAAGAGGGAGAGAGAGATTTTGCGAGAGAGAGAGGAGTCGCCGTCCGTCCGCCCGTGCGCCGCCGTGATCGGCGCCGTGTGCCGTCGTCCGTCCGGTCTAGAGGCAAGTTGGAGTCCTCTTGCTGCTCTTGCATGTGTGTGTGTTACATGTATGTCGAATTTTGGGTGATTAGGAGAGGAAAACCGAAGCTTGGATGACTTGTTTTTGAGTAAGGTTGCTGTTTACGTTTGAATCCGCTCGAGTCAGAATGTTGTGAGAGCTTGCATGCATGTTTAGAGTTCGATTTTGGCTTTGATCTCTTCATCAAAGTTGTAGCTAACATCTTAAACTACAACATACTAAAATTTGGTGGAAAATGATGGAGATTTAAGGGGTTAAACTCTCATCCTACGGAGACCTCAGATCTGGAACGATTTCGCTAACCTTGTGGTAGATCTGTGCTTGCGTGTTGATTTTTACTAAGAATCTCTCTTCAATTTCTTCTTGAAAGTTGTAGGGGACATCTTAAACTACAACATATCAAAATTGAAGTAAAATGAACAAGTATAACCTAACAAATCGACTAGATCTTGAAGACGGTAATTCTGGAGATGTATTACAGGACACCCGAGAATTCATGGACCTAAATGACGACTATACTCTGGTTATTTGACTTAGATATCTTCATGAAACTTGTAGAGAACATCTCGATGTAGAACATATCCAAATTTCAGAGGAAATGAAGAAGAATAGGTAGGTGAAAACTCAGTATTTCGGAGAAGCATGCACTGGACGATTCGGTGTTGGATCCAGGAAAATAATCTAGAAAGAATCTGACTTGGAAATCTGCATGAAAGATGTACATAACTGTCTTGGCTATGACTCGGTAAAGTTTCGTAATTTTTGGAGGTCGTATGGATATTTTAATCAAATTTCTTCGAAGACTGTGCATTCTGATTTCATCCGAAAATTATATGCTGTTTTGTGTGAATTATGGATTTGTGTGGAAATTCTATTTGCCTTAATTTTTATAATTTTCAAGAATGATATGGATATTTAAATTAAATATCTTTGAAAGTGGTACGAGCTGGAATTTAAATAAATGAAAAATGGCATGAATTATGAATTATCTTAATTGGTACAAATTCCATGAATTTTATTCTATGAATAACCGTATGTTGCTGCATGCATGATATTGAATTGAGATGCATGTATGAATTCAATGATGAGTATGATCTTGAATGCCATCACATCACATGCCATGTTAAAATTGAACTATAATTGAAGATGAGAATTGAGATAAATTGAGAAGACTGTCGGAGGTGTGAGCTGACGATGCCCCGGGAGTGTCAGGATGCCTAGCTAGAAGGGTACGGCCAGTTGCCCGATGGTCATGAATGGCCGAATACTAGAGGGTCCTCGGGAGACCAAGTGGTATCGAGATGCCCGGAGAGTGGGGGAGCCGGAAGCTCGGCATGGTAATTATGCTGAGGGATACCTCGCGATGCCGGATTGTGTGCGAGATGCCTGGCCTGAAGGGTGCGGCCGGTTGCCCGGTGGCCTTAAATGGCTGGATGCCGGAGGGTCCTCGTGATGCCAGTTGGGGTACGAGATGCTCGGAGAGTGGGGGAGCCGGATGGTCTGAATTGTATCTTGGATACATGTGGGACGCAAACATTGGTCCCGGGAATGAGAAATGTGGCGGTCCAAGATGAAAATTGAAATCTACATGATGCATGGTGATGTATGCATGACGTGATGCATTGTGATATATGCACGACATGATGTATGATGGTAATGATGATGATGTTACATGCATGGATGCATGTATATGATGATGATATATGATATGGCACGATGACATGCATATATGTTGTGATATGATGATGTCACGATGATGATGTTATGATGATGATGACATGTGTGATATGATGATGCCATGATAATGATGACATGTGTATGGTATGATGGTGTCATATACAGGATGATGATGACATGTGTGTGATATAATAATGTCATGATGACGATGATGAGTATGACATGATGATACACATATATGTGTTATGATTGTGGTGATGATGCATGATAGTATATGCATGGCTACAAGGTAAGTAATGCCTGCAATGCATGTATGACTTGTATGATACATTGAGTGGTGATTGGATTCCTTTACCTGCTGAGTGGTTGTACTCACCCCTTTTGGGGACCAACATTTCAAATTAGAAAGATGCCGCTTCCTACCGTCAGGCGAGACACCTTCTATGGCCCCCCATCGGATGTAGAAGTAGAATGTAAGGAGATCGATTGTGTCACTATCCCTGGACTGACATTTGTGCGAGTGCGAGTGCTGGTCATGTACGATGTGGGCCTGGCTGGGGGCCCAGTCATCCAGGAGTTTTTGTCAGTTCATGTCTGCTGAGACGAAGTGATTAGGGGGATGTTGCTGCCACCACCACCCGACGCACCTGGATGGGTGTGATGGATTGCGTGAAGGGTAGAGAGCTGGTATTTCTTTTTGGGAGTAGCCACCGCTGTTAGATGGAGGATGTCATGTGATTTTCTTTAGGGGTCGTAGTATTTTTTTGGGATGTGGCCGAGTGTGGCTAAAAATCTTGGCCTTCTTTTGTTGTATCGACCCGAAAGACCCATCACGATAATATATAAATAAAAGTGGCATGGCTTGTCTTTTAATCATGATGATTAGTGGTGTGTATTTGTATCATGGTTGCTGGAGGGAGAGATGGTGATGTTTTATTTTGCTTCCGTTGGTGAGTCGCGCTGGGACCGTTTTATAAAAAAGAAAAAAATGTGTGTCTACTAATTACGACACCTCTTTTAAGAAGAAAGGTAATAATGTGTAACATTGGCGCTTGTGGCGACCTACAAAGGGTTCGGGATGCCACAAGATGGGCTTTTAGCCCACAAGAGTACCTCTTTTACTGCTTTTTAAGAGATATTTTGTAGTTTCTTTTTTCCTTTAGTGATTGAGTATGGCATTTTTCCATTCAATAAATGTAATTTATTGATGAATTTCATAAAATTACAAGTTTTATTTTGAGGGCATGATGAGGTACACCAAACCAGCATAGTGATGATATCCAACCGATAAAAGAAAAAAAAATCCAAGTAGAATTCTCGAGGCCTGGGTTTCATCATACTTTCTCATGTTAAAATTTTTCAAAAAGTGCTTTTCCAAATGCTGTTAAAAAAAATTTCAAAAAAAACTTCATAAAATAAAACTTGATTTACTCTGTTTGTCTTTTTTATCCATCTACTTTCAGTGTTAGAGACGGTCTTATCGCATGCAAATGTGCGGAAATGGTCCAATCTAATTCTCGATCCCGGGGGCAAGTTTGCTTTAAATGACAGCAGCCCATATGCGGTGAAGAAAGTACTTCCTAGAGGTGCCTTGATCTTGGCAGAAATGGATGGTTGTGAGTTTCCCACCCCAGTTAATTTTGACGCTGTTAAGAAATATTACCTATGATAGTATTTACTATGTCATATTTTGAATTGCAAACATTTCTGTGATGAATAAATTGCATCAATGAGTTGCAAATTCAATGGTCCAAATTTGATACAAATCTTGCATATTTTCCCTAATGAATTATGTGAGATAAATTGAATGTGTCAAATGGGATATCTTAGAATAACGAAAGGCAAACCTTATTCTATACATTGTTTCATACACTAATCCCTGGTGAGTTGTGTGGAAAACCCACGAGGAAAAGGGTGATCTCGCAAAGGGTACGTCAACCGAGGTGATGAGAGGCAGTTTCTTCTTCTACTCGAAACACTACAGGTATACCCATTGTTTAGCCCTTTGAGCCCACAAATATGAAGAGCTTTTTAAATTATCCGTATCAAGGATCATCCCATACTAGGATAAAATTTGAAATGAATGATAGGAATTTTCTTACTCACACTTGCATCAATCTTCGAGTATTGCTTTCACACTATAACTTATGCGGTGATTGAAGTGCCTTAGGATGACAAAGAGCAATTCTTTTTATATCATATACACTTTTATCTGTTGCATAACCTATTTGAGTCTATGAATTCGTTTCACATTAAACCCAGTTGGCAATCATCCCCCACACTAGGGCAAGGCAAAAAAAAAAAAAAAAACAAATCACTCAAGTAGCATGGTTTAGAATGCTGATAAAGATGGAGGTTATGCAAGTCCAAAGAAAGTAATTGAAAAAATAAGGGGCATGAAAAAGTAATGTGCTTGGTAAAAGCAAGGCCAATGCCCAAAGAGAAAAATCAAACACTTGATTTAGTGAGTCTTATCCCCAACAAGGCGGTACTAAAAAATTCAAATGCTATTGCAATCAATGGAGTTGTGATGTGAAGGAAATTTTCGATGGTGGAGAAAAATTGGTGAAAATGTCAAGATGATCACCAACTTTGACCCCTAAACACTTTTTGAGCTTGGCAATCCTTTCGTTTCTCAACCAATGAACCAAGCCTATGTTACGTCCCTTACAAAATATTTTCAGATTAAGGCACTTGAATTAACGTAAAATTTTATATGTTTGAAAGCATCGCTTGAAGAAGTGCAAGTAAGACAATTCCTACCTCATTTTGTATGTTTCTTGAGTTGTAAACTCCAAGATAATTGCGAAATGTCATTTTTCAATACCCTTAACTCAAAGAGTTTCCCTTTGTTAAGCCATTGACCAAACTCGCATTACGATCCCTATTAAAGACCTCTCAAATTGGTAAAGTTCGTACCACTTACAAGATTGCTCAAACCCTTGTTTGGCATGACAATGGTAAGATAGAGTGATTGTGGAATCCTGCATCAAAGGTGAGGATGAGTGAAAAGTCCTTTTACGCTAAAAGATCTCTCACTTGACACATCCATGACACTCATATATTTAGATTGAAATATTCTTTTGAAATCCTTCCCAGTGGAAATTAGGTGATGTAAGAATGATAGAATTCATCACGAATGAACCTCACTTGAATTGATGTATGTTAGTGACTATAAATGCATGTTGCCTCTCTTATGACCATGTTTTACAGGAGACATATCCCTGAGGATCAAAGATGTTACCAGGTAAGTATATCTCTATCCATACCTTAAATACTTCATTGCACATGTATTCTCTCTTGAGTATACCGACACTCAATTGAGTTGTCCCCCAAAGATTTTTCTCTAGATTCAGTCTGATTAAGGTGACTGAAGAAAAGTTCAGGTCCTGGTCAGATGATCTATGTTACAGTGCTAGACGACTGAAGAAAGGTTCGAGTCCTAGTCAAGCAAAACCTCAACGCTAGGTGACCGTAAAATGGTACAGGCCCTAGACAATATATGTTTTCCATTTAGGTGATTGTAGAATGGTACGGGTCCTGTACATGTAACACCAACTATCTTGAATCACTTTACCCTCTTTGGAGGTAAGATACTCCGGTAGGTTCCTTTACTATTTGCATACAAATTGCAAATCTTGACATCTCAATCTAGATTTGGATGTCTTAATTATTTTCATCGAAACATTTCACTCTGGATATGGAAAATTTTCAATCTTTCTCGTTGTACCTTAGTCTAGATCTAGGTATTTTGAGTTCCAAAATTTTGACATCTCAGTCTGGATCTGGATGTCTTAATTATTTTCATCTAAACATTTCATTTTGGATGTGAATTTTTTTCTTATCTTTCTTGTTAAACATTTCAAGTTAAAAATTTTTGACATCTTAGTATGGATCTAAATGTCTCGATTCTTTTTGTTAAACATTTCACTCTGGATGTGAATGTTCTTCGATCTTCCTCGTTATACCTTAGTCTGGATCTAGGTATTTCGAGTTCAAAAATGTTGACATCTCAGTCTGGATCTAGATATCTTAATTCTTTTCATTGAACATTTCACTATGGATGTGAATATTTTTCGATCTTTCTCGTTATACCTTAGTCTGGATCTAGGTATTTCGAGTTTTAAAAAATATTGACATCTCAGTTTGGATCTGGATGTCTTAATGCTTTTCGTTGAACATTTCACTTTGGATGTGAATGTTCTTCTTAGTCTCGATGTCTCAATTTATTGACTGTTAGACCCTTCAAGGAACCTGAGTGGAACCTAGGTACTTGTGGGGTAAAATGAGGATTTATCATGTACCTCAAGATGCTTTGCCACACTGACTGGTAAGTAATTGTAGGTACATTCTTTCCTTTCGCATCATGCATTTGCATTAGCATTTCCATGCATCATATGAATTGCATTCTAAAAAAAAATGGGTTTCAGTTCCCAACAAAAAAAAAAAAGAAAAATCAATCAAAAATCATTCATTGCATGTGCATAACCAAAATTTAGGTCTCAATTTATCTTTGAAGGTAACCTCTACGCGCTCACCTTCAAAGAGGAGCAACTGTTGACACATAAATTTTTGCATAAAAATAGGTTAATTTTTACCCCAAAAAAATAAAAATCACATGGCATGTAGTTTTGGAACATTTATCTTATTTTGTTTTATTGGACCACTGGTGAGTGTAAGATTTTCACATAGTTTGCTGGGATTTTTCACATATTCAGGTAATATACATTGAGGGACATATTTTTTGGGGGGAAAGGACATTCTCAAATGGAATATTTGGAAAATACAAAAAGGAATATTGCGCGGGATGCAACGATATATTCAGGGGATTATGCATAGGCATAATTGGAAATAAAATATGCCACAAAGGTCTAAATTTCTCCCCTGTAAAAGGTGTTGTTCGTGTACGGACAAGAGGGGAAGTCAGAAATTTTTTAGAGTAAAATACGTTTGGAAGTTTTGGGGCTTTTCCTAGGGTTTTCTTTGAATTTTTTGGGAAGGGGAAAAAGAGTGAGTGATGAGAGAGAGAGAGAGAGAGAGAGAGAGAGAGAGAGAGAGAGAGAGAGAGAAAAAATAAAAAATAAAAATAGGAGAGAGAATCTTCTTCTTCCTCCCACCATTGCCCTGTTTGTGCCATCCTTGCACTCACATCGACCGCCGCGCCAATGCTGCGCCTTTGCCATCGCGCCTCCATCACACTACACGACCAGTCTCGTCGCTCCACCTTAGCCCTCACTGAAAACCACAACACTCTCCAACACCCAACAAATCTGCCCTAATCCACACGAGCTTGCAGTACTACTTTGCACTTCCGCCAGCCACCCTTGCTCCCGCTCCGACTAACCCATGACACCTTTGGATATCGAGCTTCTTCATGCCCAGTCAACACCGCAACCCATCTGCTCCCATGGCTCCATAAGTCGACGTCACAACCCGTCTGCTCCCGCGGCCCCGCCAGTCAACACCGCGACTCGACAACCTACGATCCGCGCTCCAGCTCCAGGGCCACACCCCCCTGTGCCACCCTTTGAATGGCCCCCGATCAGTTGGGGTCACCACAAATACCTCTTGCCTTTGCTTTCTCTTAACCTGAAGGTCTATTATTTTGATACCATATAAATTTAACAAATCCATAGGTCTTGGGGGTTTATATTCTTTCTATAGGTCCTTGCGTAGTTTATATAACAAAAGCATATCCAACATCTCCCTATCCCATGTTCGGAAACAATGCACACCAACTACACATTTTATAAGTTAAAGCCGGACACTTTTATTTACATAACTTGATGGATATCATGAGTTGGTACATCAAAAGGCCAAGAGTTTTCTAATGCTCGGCTATGCTCAAAAGTACTCGACTCTACAAAAACTATACATCTAGGTCCATCAGTCAATGTTGGCAGTCTGAAAATGCTTCATCTACTGACCATCACACTCGGTCACACCCAGTTCGATTCATCAGCTGGCGGCGGCGGCAACGGCCCTAGTGTATTCCCATCACGATGGACGAACACTGTCAAAAACTCCTGAAGCACTTGGCCGATGGAAGAACGAATGTCAAACATAACCAGTATCCTCACCCAAACGAAAACAGGCCCTTGTATCTTAGGATGATGGTGCTTCATACACTCACACTCAAGGTCGACCGGTATACCATAGAATGTGCCGGGGGTGACTAGTAACAGAGGCATATCTTCTAGTATGAAATGTTATTCCCCAAACGAGGTGAGTACAACCACTCAGCAGTAAAAAATCCATTAAACTATATTGTGTAAGCCATCACGATCCAATTTTATGCAATAGACAAGACAGGTCAGCAATGAAAATGTATGCATCTAAATCTTATAACTCTTCAGTGCAATGACCAATGCAGTTCAAACAAATAAGATGCATCATGTCCAGATACACTAACACTTAATATAATCACTAGTTTTAATCATTCAAATGGTTTTATCCCCCCCAGAGGGCCAATGTTTGCATCTTTCTGGGATTTCGCACCCAACCTGGCATCGCGAAAGCCTCCGGCATCTGGCCACTAGGGTCTCCCGGCATCCAAAGCGCTGAGTCAATCTCCGGGCATCTCGCACCCCACTTGGCATCACGAGGAAACACTGGGGGCCATAGACATGGTTACCCCTAACCTCCGGAATTACATACCAACATACCATCAGACATCCCGATGCTCCTGGAGAAAAACCTCTGAGGCACTACGGTCCCTAGACATCCTCAAGGCATCAACTCATTTGATCCTTTGGGCATCCTGACTCTCGGGGCATCGTTGACCCAAGGGTCCAACGGTAACAATTAACATCTTAATTTCCAAAAAAAAAATTTCAATGCAATGACAAGATGTCCCATGAATATTCATCAAATCTCAATATCTCATGATATGCTGAATGCCACTATCATCATGTCACATAACAACTCAAGATGCATTTACCTTTGGAACAAATTGAGTAAATTCGGAACAAAACAGCTCAAACATCACAATGCATAGTTTTAGAAATAATTTCTAAAAATAACCCCTAAATGAACTCAGAAAATTATGAAATTTTGATATGTTATAAAAAAAAAAAAAAAAAGACCTAATGGAAAAATTCTCATGAAGAACACTAAGTTAGGTTCATTGTATCTCAAGAGCAAGTAATTGCTGTATTCTTTACTAACATTCTATAATAGCTTCCAAATTTAACATTTACAGAGAACTTTGTTTTACTGACCAAACCTTGTCCATTTATTCTCAAATTTTGACATGTTATTCCTATGGATGTATCCTACAACTTTTATTAAGGGTTTAAACTCCAATTCTAACTAGATAATTATAGAAAATTCACGGAATCATCAAAGGTCATGCTGTTTTACACGAAACAGTATACTAATCTAAGAGAACTACATCTACCCATTCTAAATCCAGCATTCAACAATCACAACTCAACATCTCCAAGTCTACTGCACTCCTCTAGATAGCAACAACACTACATAATATAGGTTAATGGACTTTCACTTGCCTCAAGCTCTTTAGCTCAATTGCAAGGAAAACAGGGCTCGGTTCGGCGATGCAATGGTGGAGGCAAGTGGCGTCGACGGCATGCAGTGAGACGCAGCTAAGGCAAATAGTGGCAGCAAAGGTTGGACAATCAGGAACGGCAGAGGGCTAGTCCTCCTCCCTCTCTCTTGCTTACTCGCTCGCTCGTTCGGTCTTTCTCTTTGTCTCACGCTTGCCTGCTCGGTCTCTCTCTCATTCGCTGGTTTCGGTTCTTCTCTCTCCTCCTCACTCGTCCGAACCCTTTTGTTCTTTGGTTTATTGAATTTGAGAGTCAAATGCATGCAAGCATCCAGTGGCTTCCAAGGCTAAAGACAACTGGGGAGTGGTGTGGCCTTCGCTCTGTTCCTCCTCCTCCATGCGCTAGCCACTAGATGGGGAAGCAACATGGCTGCTCCTGGGCTTCCTTTGGTCAATAATCTCAAAACTTGTTGACTCCATTTGCTGAACGAATGAAGGGGAAGCTCGAGCAGCTTGGGCCAGCAATTCGTGGCCGAATGATCCTTAGTACATGGCTTCAAATTTTCCCAAAGATTGGTCCTTGAATTTCCAAACATGTATAAAGCATTCTTGGTTTCATTAGCAATAGCAAGCAGGGATAGGACCATGACTTACTCAACAGTTGAATCACTTCTAACCGTGACCCATTGGCCTAATGGCGGTAACAAGGTGCCTCAGCTAATCTCCACCTCCAATTTGTCGCAGTGGAGCTACTGCTTGACCCACTGCTAACCGCCACCGCCGTGATCCCATGATGCCGTTGCTTTGTCTTCGCCATGCCCCGAAGTCCGCAGCTTGCCCCGAGTGATGTTGCTGCAACACCCAACGTTCGACGTCCCTTGCTCACTACTGGTCCTCCTCGACAAAGCTTCGACGACCGGCAATCGACGGTGATCGGGCGAAGCTACCAAGCCCTATTTACAAGAAAAGAAGAAAAAAAAGAAAATCACATTAGGTAGTTTTCTATTTATTTATTTTACTTATTCTTTTTATTATAATTTTTCCTTAACGTATGATTGAGATTGCCTGACATGAAATTGCCTCTGAAATTTGAGATTGACAGCCCAATTTTTGCGCTTGAAATCTGACTTGCAATCACTTGCCAAATCGTCAATTTGATCTCACGCCCGAGATTCAATTCGCGATTTATTTAAAAATTGGCCAAGCCGATCTCATGAGCGAGATATGGTTCGCCAATTTGTGGATATTGATCCTATCTTATCTGATTTGTCATCATGTTGATTGAATCAATTTTATTTTGTTAAATAAAAAAATCCAAAAAATGCATTCATTTAGGATGTTAGTTTTTTTTTTTAAGAAAATTTTAAGTTGCATGTTTAATTATGTGACAATTTTAAATTCAAAAATTTTAAAAAAAAGAAAAAGAAGAAGTCATCATGCATATGTCATGTAGAATTAGGGATATTCTTTGTACATCATTGCATATTAGGATAAAATTGCATGTTTCATTTTAAGTTTAGATTAATTTTTTTAGATAGATTGCATCTTAAGTTAGAAATTGCTAAGTTAAGATAATATCTTAGTTTAATTTTTTCCTACGCCCTACGAGGAGGCAGGGCAAAAGACTGAGAGTGAGTGTTAGAGTAGGATTAGAGTAGGACCGACAAAAAAAAAATTAGGATTTGGCCTAACCCAATTCTTAATATAAGTTGGGTAGAATCTTAATCTAGCTAGTTAATCCTTGTATTTTTCTTAATTTCGAATTTCATGGAAAATAGCATAAAATTACCTTAAAATAAATTAATTTTATTCTTTAGTATAGAGTGCATTTTATATATGTCATATAGATAGGTCATATTGTCATGTCATATCATTCAATGTTAGATTAGTAGCATGCATTGCATAACTCTCATTAAATAACTGAAAATAAGAGAAAAAAGAAATTGCATGTTAATTAGAAATCATATCTAGGACTGTTGATGTGAATTATAATCTAACATTGCAGATGATTTCGTTGCTATGAGGTAAGTCCTACAATTTATTTATTGCTTTCTTGAATGTTAAATTGGTGGTTTGCGCACCCACATGAACACCTCACATGTTAGAGAAGTAAATTAAAATCAATCAAAACTACTTGCAAAAACATTTTTGAAAATAAAAAGAAATGGTACCAAAAGGGCATTAGAGAAGTCTAGTGTAACCAAGTCCCCGTACTCAAAGTCTCTAGTTCGTAGGAATAAAATAATACTCCAATTAATTTACTTAGATGTCTAATCGACCTATCGTAAAATGATTAGTGGCAACTCCTGGATAAAATCATTTGCATGTTAAGAAATTTGAACTTAAGTCACGAGTTGGCATAGGCTTGAGAGAGTCCGAGTTAAGTCTAAGCTTAACATTCCATTAGCCAAACCCTCGGTTGTTCACGCGAAAATTTGGTCACGACATCAGATAAAAGCACTATAGTCGCGTCGATGAAAATCCCGACTTATCCAATCGAAATCGCAACTAAATTTTCAGGATGTCACACACTGTCCCCATTTTCCTATATAAATCTCCACCTTGAAATTTGCCAAGCCCAATCGTTGGCTAGGACATCATGACTCAGATTTCTCAATTTCATATCATTCTCGGAAAATGTCTTAAGTATAAGGATCAATTCTCGTAATTCATCAATATCCAAAGATTGTTTTCTATTCGAATGAGTCTATTAGATTCGATCGTGCAAAAGTTGTTAGAATCCTATTTAGATCCCATTATGAATTTTCACAGAAATGTCATCATCCTTTATGGAAAAATTCTTAAAAGATATGATGAAATCACTAAGAATGTGCTTTTGGACTTCCGAAAAGGCTTTGTGCCTTGGAATTCGGACAACATTTAGGATATCATCATCTCAAGAATCCAAAGGCAGAAATAGAAAAACTCAAGAGACAAATCCAACTTCTTGAAGAAGGAAAATTCAAGTTCGTTGATCCATTTTCAACTGCGTTGTGGACTGAGTATTCACTCCCTCCACCACCTAAGAGCCGAATATCCTAGTTAGGTTGGCAATGAACCTTCGATTGGAATTTCAATAGCTATTAAGTATTTATTGGTTAAGTACCACAAAAACATCATAGTTGATCAAGGAAGTCATTTTCCTTCCAAATTAAATAGTGTATGAATGGATAGCTGGAGTTTAATTTAAAAGGATAGAGAATTGAACCTCCATGGATTCTAAATAGATCTGTGTGGCATTACCACATATGGTTTTCCAGATTTTCAATGAGGCTGTCATTCTGGATTGGTTCATCAATCTCCTGGGGATATTGCTAACTAGGCTAATCTTGTATCTTTTCGATCTTATACTTTTCGTTATGGTGAAAAGTATGGAAAGCATGCCTCGTGATGCACATTTTAATATCTATTGGTACTTTTAGCCTGAACAAGAAGTCAGCGAATACATTGTTTTTTCCAACAATGTGTTTGGCTTTAAAGAAATATCTTTTCGATCTACTTTTGTTTGAACTTGGTCATTTGAGAAAAAGATGTCATGTCCAATTCGACCAAAAAGTAATGGCCAATGAGATGAAATTTAAAAATTTTTTTTATTTCATTTTTCACTACCAATATTTCTCTGAATGTGGAATGATAATACATTTAAGCTTGGGAAAATTTTCCACTTTTGTAAGCACACAAGTGTCTCTTACCATCAATTTATTCCAACAGGATGGCTACCCAGTATTCATCACTAGCGTCGGTCTGGAGAATTCTTTTCCCTATTAATAGGATTTGTAATGGAGGAAGAATTTGCATGATTTCTTTAAGTTCAACGGCTGCTTTAGTGAATTTTTTATTCACCTTCCCATAAAAAAATGAAGATATCAATCGAATCAATGTGATTTACATGGGAATAAAGCCAAAACACCTTATCTCTGCTTAAAAGGAATGTTTAGAACTACTACAACAATGCCTTATTGAAATTTCAGCTTCTCAATGGCCCTGTGAAGCCTTTTCTGTCAACAAACATATCGAGCAAAATAAAGGAAAGATGTAGTTGGTACTAAACGACCAACCTCTTTATCTTTTCCTTCAAGATGACATATTCCCTCTGCCTTCAAGAAATTATCTCTTTATCAAATTATCAAAAGCCCATATTTATACCAAATTCGATCTTAAAGCCGAATTTTGGCATTTAGGCATTTATCCTAAAGACAGGCTCAAGACTGGGTTCTGTATTCCAAACCAGCATTTTCAATAGAAGGTTCTTTCTTTTGGCCAAAAGGTAGCCTCATCCTTATTCTAAAAGATCACATGTCGAATTTTTCAACGAATCTTATCAAGTGTAGCAGTGTACAACCTTGATGAAGAATCCCAGTACCAACTCCTTGGACAATTTATAGACATCGTAAAAAAATGGGATTATGCTTTCTTAGAGAAAGATGAATATTGCCTAAATAGAAATTGAATTTCTTGGTATACATCTTAATAAAGGCACATACTATTCAGGGCCACACATTGCCCAAAAATTGCTAAAGTTTGCAGAGGAGAACTTTACGATAAAACAAGTTCAACAATTTCTTGGGATAATCAATTATCTCGGAGATTTTGTTCTAGAGCTTGCAAGACTTCTAATCCCACTATAATCAATGCTGAGGAAGAATCCCCCACCTTGGGAAAAACCATAGATTAAAGTAGTCGCACCATGAATGGACCTAAGCTTAAAACCAGGGAAGAAGTTGTCAGTTTAATGCAGGTATGCTTTCCCAAGTTAGGCGAGCCTCTCATTCAAGCCCTTCAAGGACAACATTTTAACATCAAACTACTTAGACTTTTAGTTCAAAGCCTAGAGACATTTAGAGATGATAGGATGATATTGTTTCTAACTATCCGAGTTGCATTTCTCAGAGGATCTTATTAGGCTAGAGAAGAAGAAGTGTTTAGAAAGTCTTTGAGAGTTTTCACAAAACAATCACTTTATTTCAAGGGACTCTACCCAACACATTACATCTTCCTTGCCTTTTATAGGCATTAAGAGGTGACAAACAAACAAGGACCAAGCTCAAAGGTCCTAAAACATATAGAGGCTCTAGAAAATCCGGTCATGAACTATTTTCGGTGAAATGAATAGTGACAATGAAAAGTGATTTCCCTAGTCTATTGCTATAGTAACTTGCTACAATGACTTGCTATAGTTGACGATCTCTTCTATCATAAGCATTGTAGTTACAGTTTGAGTCATTAGAACTATGCATTTCTGCCAGAAGATGTTTTTCGTATTTTTGTTCAAGTACTGCAAGTCGAATGTCAGAGGGGCTTCGGGCATTCCATATGTTTGCTTTAATGGATGAAGATGCTTTTTCACGAGACTTGGAGGATCCTAAACTTGATGGTTGAGCATAATAAGATGTGTCTGTCCCTAAGGATAAGGATAGAGGTCCTTGATCGTAGGGGTCTTGAGAGAGAGGGCCCCCCATTAGGCATAGGGGTCTTGTGATGATTGTGCAAGGTCATAGTGTTTGTCATTTCTTGCTCATGTAATGGAGTTGTCATTGCATGTCTGAATTCTTTGAGTGCTTCTTTGGCTTTTGGTGCAAGGCTATAATGAACCCATGTAGTGGGTACATTATAGTTCTATACGTCCTCAAGGATGGTCTTGTTTTCTTGGCATAAGATTCTCTAAAGCTCTCTATACTGATGTTCACAGCAACCAACGAGGCTTGGAAAGGACTTGTAAATTCGAGCTTCCTTAAGATGCGGCTGGAGTTTATAGGATGTATCCTAGCATAATTTGTTTACACACTGTTACATCATTGAGTTTTGAATTTTTGAATTTTGTCTTTGATTAAATTTCGGCTATGACATCCTAGAATTTCTTGTCAATCCTTAGAGGTGCTCTAATTCATGTTTTGCGTTGAAATTTTGGTCAAGCTTTTGGTGGGTAATTATTTAATAGGAAAAATCTATTTTTGGCCATGTGAATTATGGGTTGGAATTTATTAAATTAGGTCACAAAGTTTTGTGAATTATAAATATCAATTAGGTGTTTATATAATTAAGGATTATGTGGTTTATTAGGATGAGGATGGGCTAGACATTTAAAGGCCAAACCAGCCCATAGCCTCACCCCATTCTCGGCCGGCCCACGAAGCCCAAGGAGGAGAGTTTCCGTCGGCCAATGGCTGGCCCAAGCCCAGCCGAAAATGGAGGCCCATCTTACATGGAAAAGGGGCCATGTGTTCCCTCCTAGCTGCCAAGTGTTCTCCATGCAAATGCTAATGATGACTAACGATCGCCATCTCAATTATGGGTTGGAATTTATTAAATTAGGTCACAAAGTTTTGGGAATTATAAATTTCAATTGGGTGTTTATATAATTAAGGATTAGGTGGATTATTAGGATGAGGATGGGTTGGACATTTAAAGGCCAAACCAGCCCATAGCCTCATCCCATTCTCGACTGGCCCACGAAGGCCAAGGAGGAAAGCTGCCGTCGGCCAAGCTAGCCCAAGCCCAGCTGAAAATGGAGGCCCATCTTGCATGCAAAAGGGGCCATGTGTTCCCTCCTAGTTGCCAGGTATTCTCCATGCAAATGCTAATGATGGCTAATGATGGAGGGGAAGAAAATTAGAGGGAGATGATGGCCGGTTTAAGCGAGCGAGAGGGAGAGAGAGAGGGATTTTGTCTGAGAAAGAGAGAGAGGAGAGAAAGAGAAGGAAGAAAAGAAGAAAGGGAGAAAGGAAGAGAGGAAGGAGGAGGACCACTCGTCAACCGTCCGCCGTGTGTCCGTCGTCTGTCCTTGCCGTGTCCCATCGCCGTTGTGCTCACTGATTGCTTGATTTAAAGGCAAGTGGGATCCTTGATCTACTCTTGCATGTTGTGCCTAGTGTATGTGATTGAATGGTGACAAATTTCGGATGTTTAGGATGTGAAAAATTGGAGTTTTAAGAGTGGTGTTCTAGACAAGTAAATTGTTCTTGAGAAAACAGCTAGACCTTGGATGTTCTAGTGGCTTGCATGTGATGTTCGAGTTAGATTTTGGCTTTGACTTCTAAATGAGAGTTGTTAAGGACTTCTTGGAGTATAACATACTCAAATTTGGGACCAAAAAAAAAAGTATAAGTGGGTGAAATCTTTATTCTTTGGAAGGACTGGATCTGGAGATTTTGGTAACTACCTTTGATGAATGAATGGACTAGAAGGCTATCTTTTCGTTGAAATTTCACTTCCATTTCTTAACAAAAGATGTAAAAGAAATCCTGAGGTTTAACATATCAAAATTTAGATAAAACCAACAAGAATAGGTAGGTGAAATCGTGGTTTTTCGGAGGTAATTAGATCTGGATATTTCGGTACTAGGAACAGAAGTTTTAACCGCCTATATTTAATTACCTAGGACGAATCGGACTTTGATGTCTTCATAAAAAATCTATCTTAGGGTCTTGACTATCACATAGTCGAATTTCATAATTTTTTAAGGTCATTCGGGTATTTAATCGGAAATGTTTCTAAAACCGTGTAATCTGATGTGTTTGGACTTGGTCAGTTGCAATGCGTGGAATATATCGTTTTTTATGAGGTTCCTTCGGCAATGTTTTCTTCATAAAATATCTCTCTTTATGTCTTCCCTACAACATATTCAAATTTTGTAATTTTTGAAGTTCATTTGCCTATTTAACCAAAAATGTTTCAAAAACTGTGCAAGTTGAATTGTTAGAATAGTAGTGCTGTGATGCATGGTCTGTACCAACTTGTATGAGGGTCTTTTGGTGTAGTGTTCTTCATGAAATATCTGCCTTTATGTCTGAATATCACATGTTTGAATTTCATAATTTTTGAAAGTCATTTGGGTATTTAATTAAAAAAATTTCTAGAATTGTGCAAGCTGGATTATTCGAATTTCAAAAGCTGTAATGCATGGACTATTATGTTTTGTATGAGCCCTATAAATTGTATTGTTTTAAGTGATTAAATCTTGCTGCACATGTGATGATATTTGGCATTACATATAAAATCAAAAGCTGAAATTGACCTTGTTGCCATCACATCATGTGCCATATTGATATTGAGACATAAATTGTGAATATGAGTTATGATAAATGAGGATACCGTCGGAGGGGTGAGCCGACGATGCTCTATGAGTGTCGGGATGCCCAGAAAGGGGAGTGCTGGATGCCTGGGATGTGGGGGTGCCGGATGTCCTCGGGAGTTTCGAGATGCCCGGGATGTGGGGGTGCCGGAAGCCTCGGAGGTGTGCGCCGAGGGGATACCTCGTGATGCCAGTTGGGATACAAGATGCCCAAAATGTGGGGGTGCCGGATGCCCGGTGGTGTGTGCTGGAGGTTCCTCGGGATGCCAGGTGGGGTGCGAGCAATAAAATATGGGATGCAATCACTGGTCCCAGGAAAGAAAAAAAAATGGGGTGACCCAATTGAAAGATAAAAAGTTGAAATTGAATCATGCATGGTATGGTGACATGTATGCATGGTTGTATGATATGATATGTATGAGTGCATGATGGTATATGCGTGAATGATTGATGATGAGTGCATGATGGTGTATGCACGTATGGTATGATGACACATGCATGGTTGCAAGGTAAGTTATGCTTGGATGCATGAATGATATGTGCTTTGTTTATGATGCCTTGATTGTTCTGTTTGATGCATTGAGTAGTTTAATGGATCTTTTACCTACTGGGTGGTTGTATTCACCCCTTTGGGGACTAACATTTCAGATTAGAAATATGCCTCTCCCTCCGGTCATGCGGGGTACATTTTACGGCCTTCCATCTGACGTGGAGGTCAATTGTATGGAGCTCGATTGTGTCACCACCTTTGGTTTGACATTTATACGACTTCGTGTGCTGATGATGTATGGTGTGGGCCTGGCTGGGGGCCCGGTCATCCAGGAGTTCTTGTTGGTCCACGTCCACCGTGACGGATTGATGCAGGAGATGTTGTCGCCGCCACCGCCCGACACACTGGGGTGGGTGTGATGGCTGACGTGAGGAGTGGGAGCTAACACTTTTTGATGATAGCCGACACTTGTAGATGGAGGATGACACATGATCGATATAGGGGGTCAAGATCTCTCTTTTGAGCCATGGCCAAGTTTAGTTAAAGGTCTTGGCATTTCTTTTTGGTTGTACCGACCCGAGAAATCCATCATGAAAATATGAATAAAAGTGGCTCAGCTTTATCTTTTCTTATGGTGTGTAGTTGGTGTGCATGGCATTATGGTTATTGAAGAGAGAAATAGTGAGACTTGTTTATGCTTCCGCTAATAAGTTGTGCTGGGACCGTTTTCCAAAAAAAAAAAAAATGCCTATGAACTACGGTGCTTCCGCTAAGAGATGTAACTGGTATTCATTAGGTGGAGCGAAAGGTACTTGTGGCGACCTTAGGTGTTTGGGGGTGCCACATCGGCTCAGCTTGAAATTGTGTTGTGCTATTTGAATCGAAGAAATTGACATCCTTTCACATGAGATATCTTCTATCCGGGGTTAGCATAGATCCTTGGTTTCCTTAAATAAAAGTCGAAGAACTACTTTTGGTGAAAGACACTTTGTTATGAGAAGAATTCCCATGAAACATTTTTTTGGCACGTTTTGTGGGACCGGTGTTGCTAGTTTGAGGGAATACTATGCCGTGCATGAGGGATCGGTCTAATCTCGATGATGTTGGTGATGATTATCCACCACCACCAATTGGTGAACGAACTGGACGTGCCAATTCGTCAACGGCACCTCTAGCCTTGTATCAAGCCCAGAGTGAGACAACTTACCGAAGAGCATAGGAGACAAATGGAACCCATTCTCGTGATGTTATATGCTATAAGGAGGATGTTGTTGGAACACCAGAACGAATTCACCAATCACGTGACTATACACTTTACTGAGGTGATCAAGCCATTGGTTATCAATACTTATCATTAACGTGCATAAGGGCAACATAGGATATCAAGTACTTCGGTTAAGTCTCAAACCAACCATGTTGTCATATCCTCCGGAATGTTCCCTCACATACCGCTGCTCAGATTGCTTTTGGTACTATTGGACAAATTATACCGCCCCTTCACCGCTTAGGATTTTGCAAAGGGGTGAGACTGTTGGAACGGCTCGGACTTGTGGGCCGGCTTTGACCAATGGCGACAGTGTACCTAATTTGATTCAAGTTAATTTGACTTGGAATGATAATAGCGGGTTGTTGCGACCTACTACCTCGAGGGCCAATCCCAAAGGAGTAAGTTTCTAGAAGTATTTGTTCATAAAACAATCCAAGTAGGCATTCCCATAAAAAAAATGGCTTGAATAAATTGTCTAGTTGGTAATTCGCACTTGGCCCATTAATTATGAACGTGGCCTCTTCCATGGCCAAGACTCATGTGATATGTGTTCATTTTCTTTCAAGCTTAAACTAAAAACCCGAGTCATGGTCAGGTTTCGAATAGAATACAAGATGAGACTGGATTGGACATCGGTCTTTCACCTCCACCTCTACGACCTCTGGTCACCACCTCCATGGACCACCTTGGTAGTGTCGATTTTACACCAAGAACCGTTCATGTCAAATACAAAGCATAATCCAATGCAAAAGCAAGGATAAACAATTCATTGATTCAAGAACCGGCCTTGGGATCGGCTTTTGCATTACGTGCATGTCGAACACCCCCCCCCCAACCGCCTAAATGACTAAAATTGATTGAGTGTGGTTGAAAATAATTGGCCATCATTTGTATTCACAAAATGGTGGTCGTTATCAAGTAACCCTAATTTTGGTTCTAAGTGTTTACATTAGGTTACCCCATCGCTCATGCATTGTGCCTAATCATACATCTAACAGCCACACGCACATGCATCAAACTAAGCATCTTAAACAATGAAGCAAAAATAAATGAATCGTTTATGGGCCACTTGTTCAATCAAATTGCTGAATTCGGGTCAGTTTTGTTTAAATGTGATTCACCTATCAAACGACAGTCAATTAACATGATTCAGGCGCGGTTGGAACTTACGGTGTATAGTCAAGAAGACCATTTAATCCAATTTTGACCAGATTTTCCCGAAATTTAGACTCTTTACCTGAAGCTCAAAAAACTGCCCTGGTTATAAGCGCAGGAAAATTTACAGACAGTTATACAAATGCATTTGGAAAAAACTTCATGATTTAGGCTTCATTTGTTTCATGAAAAATAACTTTTGGAAAAAGAAATTCAAATTTTCCGGTGTTCATTTCATGGAAAATGAATTGCTTGGGAAATCTTTTTTCCATTAATGGAAAATAAGTCTTTTAAATAAGGGGAAAACATTTTCCATTTTTGAAAAGTCAAAAATATTTTCTTCACTTGATCTCTTTTATCTCACACCCCTATAGCCCTCACTTCCTCCTTCTCTTCTCCTTTTTTTCTAATTAGAATTATTTTTTATTTTCTTTTGTTTTCCCTCTTCTTTAATTTTATGTTTTATGTTTTATTTTTTCTTTTCTTTAAATTGATTTTTTTTATTCTTTCTATTTGTCTCCTTCCTTGTCCGATTGCCAGCCACAGTGGTGCCCAGTGACTAGCCACAGGCCAACTCCAATCTTGTCCAAGGCTAGATTTGACGAGTCATGAGCTTGCAAGCCCTGACGAGTTGTGAGCTTGGCCTGGATCTGGTGAGCTGCGAGCTTATCGACCTCGACAAAGCTCGAGCTCACTAGATTTGGTGAGCCGTGACCTCTCCAGCCTTAGCGAAGCTTAGAATTGCCTGGATTAGGTTGGCCAACTGCCTCGATAGAGCTCAGGCTCGCTGGCCTCCGCGGAGCTTGGGCTCACCTAGATCGAGTCGGCGAGCTTGAGGCTTAGTTGATCAAAGCAAGCCATGTCCATTGGCTGGTGAGCTCGTGGCCCACGTGGATCGCCGAGCCTCAAGCTCATCGGATTTGGTGATTGTGTCTTGGTCGGTCGTTGGGCAATCGGCCACATCAAGGCACACGGTGGCGGTGGAAGGAGGAGGAAGGAAGGTGGAAAAGAAAAAGGAAAAAAAAAAGAAAGAAAAAATAAAAAAGAAAGAATAAAAATTTGATTTAAGAAATTGAATTAAAATTCAATTTCTTAAAAAATATAAAAAATTAAAATTAAAATTTATTGTTAATTAAAAAAATTAAAAAATATATTTTTTTTTTTGTAATTTTTCCCAAAAGATAAATTAGATAACGAACAGTAGAAAACAATTTCTACTCAAATTTCAGATTTCAGCCAAACACTAGAAAATATTATCATTTTCTTGAAAATGACTTTCTAGAAAATATTTTCTAGAAACGTGATATTTTCCGGGAAACAAATAGACCCTTAAGCTTTTTGAAGTAAGCAACATATTTTTCCCAATAAGTGGGTTTACTCAAATAGTTCAATAGAATTTTGTTATGAAGGCTGAACCAACCTAATCCAGAATTTTGCTAGTTTGACCCCTCTAAAATTGCTAGCCCTCAAACTTGGTAGTTTACCCTTCTTCTGGACCAATAATGCCTACTCCCTCAACTCGTTCTAAAAAAATAGGATTTCGCGTAATAAGTTTTTGATATTCAGAAACCGCTGTTAAAAAATAATCACAGAAATCCAAACATTTATCTATCCATCCATAAGGTAGATCGGCCGCTACTCCTCCGATACGAAAATAATTATGCATCATTCTCATACCGGTGGCAGCTTCGAATAGATCATATACTAATTCTCTTTCTCTGAAAATATAGAAAAAAGGGGTCTGTGCACCAATATCTGCCATAAAGGGGCCAAGCCATAACAGATGAGAAGCTATACGACTCAACTCTAACATAATTACTCTGATATAACTGGCTCTTTTAGGTACTTGAATATTTCCCAACTGTTCTGGTCCATTTACGGTTATTGCTTCTGTGAACATAGTAGCTAAATAATCCCAACGTGTTACATAAGGTAGATATTGTATAACTGTTCGATTTTCCGCAATTTTTTCCATTCCTCTGTGTAAATAACCTAATATTGGTTCACAATCAATAACATCTTCACCATCTAGAGTAAGGATGAGCCGAAGAACACCATGCATTGATGGGTGGTGAGGTCCCATATTGACTATCATGAGGTCTTTTCTTGTAGTTGTTACATTCATAGGTTATTCCTCGATTCATTCTTTCATGAATTGCTGAAAATGAAAACAAGTTCATTAAAATTCAAGATCGAATAAAAAAATAAAATAATTCAAATTCCTTTTTCACTTAACGAGTTTTTGACTCCCGAATATCCAGCTGACTAATTAATTCTTTATAACGTATTCTATTTTTCTTTGACAAATAAGACAGCAGTCGTTGGCGTTTTCCCAGGATTTTACGTAAACCTCTCTGAGATAAATAATCTTTTCGGTGCAATTCCAAATGTGAAGTCAGTCTTCGTATCTTATTGGTGAAACGAAATACTTGAAATTCAATGGACCCCCTGTTTTCTTCTTTTTCTTCTTGTGAAATAACTGAGATGAATGAATTTTTTACCATAAAACGGATTTTCTATCCTCTTTTTTTTTAATGGATTTTACTGATCAGTAAGAATAATGCTAGTCATTTTAATTTGGTATACACAATAATCTTAATTTCTTTATGAACTCCTAATTTTATCAAATAAAATGAATCAATCCAATTTTCTTTTCAATTTTATTCGTATAGGAATAGGAAAATTAGTATAGGAATAGGAAAGGGTGATATATTTCTACATTTAGAAAAGAGAAACAATTTTGGATCGAAATCTAATAATAAATAAAAAAAGAAAAAATAAGAAGATTCCGTTAATCATTTCTAGATCTATTGGATATTGAAAAATGCATTGAATTAGTATTCATGTATCAGACTGGAAGGTAAGACAATACATAGGTGCAACTCCTTTTTTCATATACCATACATATATGGTACAGAATATATATGAAAAACGCATAATTAACAAATTTGCAATCGTGGATACATATGTATCCTTATCATAGTGAAGCGGCCCCCATTATTGGTATCAAACCAATATCGATTCATACAAGATAAATCTTCTAATCGATAATTAGGCCAAAGAAAGAACTTTAATTTTATTAGTTTCTTTTTATCAAAATGTTTTCTTTTATCCAAAAATTCACCCCAGTTTTTTACGTTGTTGCAAAATACTGGATTTTTATGAATACCATTTTTCTTCCTCGAATTGAAACAAATTAGAATTCTTAATTCTCGACGTCTTTTAGTGGATAAAACCTTTTCGGGAACAAACAACAAATCATAATCATTTTTGTATCTATTTTCAGCCATTTTTGGATGTCTTGCAATGGATTTATCCAAATTAATCTTAGCAACATAGCTTTTTTCTCGGTATATTTGATTAATTTTGGGCTTACTCTTATGAAACAATGAAATATTTAGACTTTGATACATAATCAATTGTCCATCATTTTTTATAAACAAACGAATTGGTTCGATAATTAATATACCTTTTTTCATTAATTCTGTAAGAGTTAAATCCTTTTGAATAATCAAAATATCTAAACTCATTTCTCCCCTTTGAATAGAGGATATAGCAATTTCTCTTGGATTTATTAGTCTAAGTAGGAGACAATATATTTTGATATTATTGATCATTTTTTGATTTAAAGAATCATCCCATCTCAATTGAAAACGTAAATACCTTTTTAGGAAAAAATCAAGCTCTACTTCCGTGTTGCTCTTATATTCTTTTTTCTTTCTACGTTTTTTCATATCGGAGCTTGCATAATCTTCTCCAATATCTTTTTCTTGGTTTGAGAAAAGTGATCCAAGATTCGCTTGATTTTGTGCATCTGATTCAAGATTATCTCGAATTGCGGATTCTTTTTCTTCTTGATTTCGATTCTCTAATTCAATCGATTTTTTTTCATTCGAAAATAGAAAAAGATCCCTTTTGTTCTTTCTAGTGATGTTTTTATTTTCACTAACATTTTCATAAAAATTTAAAAGAAGTAGTTGGATTGGTATGATCCACGGTTTCATAATATATGTATTATAAAGGATCACAAATTCTGGAAAGAACCAAAGGTTTCGATTTGATATGGGACGACTTAGTATTTCTTCATTCATTGCCATCCAATCAAAAAGATCTTTTTTTTTGTTGGATGTCATAATTCCTCCATTTTGGGAAATTTTAAGAAAAAAAAGACCTTTTTGATCCATTTTATCAATTATTTGATAATTATTAAACCCAGTCTTAGTATTTTTATTACCATTGGTATCGATATCAATCCAGGACTCAATATTGACTTTATTTCGAAGACAAAAATCGAAAATTCTCCAATCCAAATATTTTCTATCTGTAAATTTATCTAGATTGAGAATATCATCATTTTCTAAATTAATAGGGATAATACCTCCTGGCATATTAATTAATTTACCTTTTTTATATATCTTGTTGTAATTATAAGAAATCTCTTGTTTATTATTTAAACGTAATGGTGATACATAAATATGTGAATCCTTCTTATTTTCATAATTAATCGATTTATATGAGAAAAGGTCATATCCATAGTATTTTTGAAGGTTATATTTTGAATTTGATAATGAATTTAATTCAAAATCATTTAATTTTTTGTAATTAATTAATATTAATCGATCTTTTTCATCTGAATGCCTTTTGTTTAAATCTTTATTTTGCACTATACGTGTTTGATTGAATCTATTTCGCCATTTGTGTGGTACTAATCGATACCATTTAATCGGAGATAAATCATATTGATAATGACCCCTTAACCAGTTTTTCACAGACGTGGTGATTAGTTGGATCTTTGATTAAATTAATAAACATCTTTTTTTTAATTGACTTCCTCTTTTCTTTAATCCAAAGGAGGTCAAATTAAGATTACTAGTAAATTATTTAATTGTAATTTTGGGACTAACCTAACCAAGAATGGAATCACGCTTTGTAGGATTTGAACCTACGACATCGGCTTTTGGAGACCCACGTTCTACCGAACTGAACTAAGAGCGCTTTCTTATCTTCTTATCATTATCACACTAGCTAAAACTTTAAAAAAAAAATTTTAAAAATAGAGGATTTTTTTTTATAACCCGAATACATCTTGTATGCATAAGACTATCATATAGAATATGATATAATAATATGATTATGTATGCCTAATTTTAATTGATTTCAATAAATCCCCGTTACTGCTCGTACGAGAAGTACTAGGTAGGGATGACAGGATCTGAACCTGTGACATTTTGTACCCAAAACAAACGTGCTAGCAAGCTGTGCTACATCCCTTTCAATTGGTCTACAGTGTCATTTTATAGAATCCCTGTCTTCTTTTCAAAATCCTTATTTTCTCCATTGATATATCCAAGTTATCTTGCCATTTCTATTTTTTATTCTCTTGTAACATATAATAATAGTAGAAGGCTTATATACACATGAATATGAAACTCATTGTAAAAAATAACTAAAAAAGGGAATATTTTTTGGAAATGCTCAGTCGGAAGGGACATCTTTTTCGGTTTTAAGAAAAGAAAATCACATCTACTGAATCATTGTAGATTTCAATTGGAATTAGGAATTTTGTGTACAAATACAAGTGGTCCTTAACTACTTACATATATATTATATCGGACCATATATGTATTAACATTAGGCATTACAATAAATAATACAATAAATAAAAAGAATAAAGAATGAGGATTTAAAATGCGAGATCTAAAAACATATCTTTCTGTGGCATCGGTACTAAGTACTCTATAGTTTGGGGCTTTAGCAAGTCTTTTGATAAAGATCAATTGTTTATTTCCGGATGCATTGACATTCCCTTTTTTTTTTCATTCTAGTTATTGACATGGGAAGGGGTGAAGAAGATTAGAGATAGAATCAAAAGATTTGTGACTAAGCCCTCCCCCTCTTTTTTTTTTAATAGAAAAAATCGAATTCAATACAATATATTAATTAGAAGTATAATCAAGAAAGGAGGAAAGAGAAATAATAAAGTAGATTCAACCTCGGCGAATTTCAGGTTTTCTCCAATTCCATTTAGAAATAATATTGTGAGAACATAATTGTGTCTAGCGCAAGAAGATCATACAAGATCTTTTAATAAAATACCGTACATTCAATCGAATTCAATTCAAAATATACCTAAATATTAGTTTGTTGTTTTACTTCTTATTTTTTATTTATTTATTTTTATTTTTTTTGCAGAAAGTAGAAGAATTTTTTTTTTTTTTTTTTTTTTTTTTTTTTTTTTGGTGACCCAGGGAACCTCCGAACGCCGCTTCGCGGGGAGAGTAAACCCTGGAGCGCCGGGGGCCCCCACCGCTGACCCCCAAGCGCAGGTAAGACGCGCGTTATGCATTGAAGCATCGCTTCCACGGAGGTTCGAACCCTTCCCCCTGCGTTTGGGGTACCAAGCCCTAACCAACGCTTCCACCGCGGGCGGTGGTCAGAAAGTAGAAGAATTGGTTGAATCAAAAATGCAAAAAAGGAGGTTCATGGCCAAGGGTAAAGATGTTTGAGGAACGGTTATTTTAGAATGTACCAACTGTGTTAGAAATGGTCTTAATAAGGAATTAAGGGGTGTTTCTAGATATATTACTCAAAAGAATCAACACAATACACCTAGTCGATTGGAATTGAGAAAATTCTATCTCTATTGTTTCAAACATACGATTCACGAGGAGATAAAGAAATAACTCGAATCAAGTGCCTGTGTGTCACTCTTACAAGTAACACGAATTGGACATATTATATTTATACCATATTATTCTATATGTTTTCATTTTAGTCAACATAATGTAACTAACTAAAAAAAAGCCAAATCAAATCCTATATTTTGAATTTGAAATCTTTTTGGATCAAATTAAAATAGGATTTTGAGGATAAGGAATAAACAAACCATGGAAAAATCCAAGCGATCTTTTCGTAGGCGTTTGCCCCTGATCCAATCGACGGATCAAATTGATTAGAGAAACATGAGTTTAATTAGTCGATTTATTAGTGAACAAGGAAAAATATTATCTAGACGGGTAAATAGATTAACCTTAACGCAACAATGATTAATTACTACTGCTGTAAAACAAGCTCGTATTTTATCTTTGTTACCTTTTCTTAATAATGAGAAACAATTTGAAAGAAGTGAGTCAACCGCCGGAGCCACTAGTCTTAGAACCATAAATAAAAAAATAAAAAGTAGACTTACTTTACTCCTCAATTGAACCCAAATAAAAATCCGAACTCAAACACAAATTGATATTTTGTTCAAAGAATCATAAGAAAAAAGTTGGGGAAGAAGATGAATTTTTTTTTTATTGGACATTGGACATATTCACTCATGTAATTTTGAACGACTTTATGATATTCTCTTTATCATACTAATTTCTACACTACCTTCCCGGAGTTCATTCTCTTGCGAACTCCATTTAATATATTTTGACAAGTTCCTTACAATTTCCTTTTTTATTTTATGATCTAATCTCATTAGAAATCATATAAAGACAATTCCTATTTAATATAGCTATTTGTGCAAGTATTTTACGATTAAGAAGCAACTATCTCTTGTACAAATTGTGTATTAATCTACTATAACTATAGGATACTCTATTCTCGCGAATTACTACATTTATCCAAGTGATCCACAAATGACAAAAATCTATCTTTTTCCTATCTCTATCTCGATGAGACGAAACCAAAGATCTTATTTTCTATTGAATAATTGTTTGAGTAAGTCTTGAACGAGCCCCCCAAAAGCTTGATGCAAGTAAATGAATTTTTGTTCTACGTCTCCAAGCTATATATCCTCGTTTAATTCTAGTCATTGAATAAATGAAACTTTCATGAGTAACTAATTGATTTCCTTTCTTTCAGTTATTCTTTTCCCTTTTCCTAGTTTATTAATAACAAAACGGATTCTTCCAATGTATAAAATAAAAATTCCAATGGCCTTTGCTACTATAACCTCCCCCACCACGATTTGTCTTTTCTTTTTTTATAGTCATTTCACCTCGAAACGAGTATTAATACTAGGTATCAAAAAAAAAAATAATAAATATAAATGAATAACGAAATAGTGGATTCCATCGTATCTATGGCTATGTCTTAAACGGTGAGGTCCTCTATATATATCGGAGTCCCTTACTTCATTTAATCAATGCTAATAGCAAGTTGTACAGTTTACATTCTTCGGCTCTACCTATGAATTATCTTGTAATAGGTCTTTAACAACGAGATCTACCTATACAATAATGGTATTTAATTATGAAAATTGGATGGGGTAGCTAACCCTCTTAGTCTATCGGCTTTGAAAATAGGATTTCCCTACTTAATGAATAACTATTTGTTACCAATGAGGAATTTTTTCTCATTGGAAACCATAAATTTCATATACAATAGAAGAATTGAATGGCTCCTTTTTCTTTTTTTTTTTTTTTTTTAAGTTTTCAATATATAGATAGTGAACGACCTTCTTCCTTCAATTTTATACTATTCACTAGTACTGATCATTGATACTGGAAAATTTCTTTCCCTTTTTTTTTCTACCAATGGTGATCTGAACAAGTTGCACATACACCCTAGTACATGTTCCTCAACGCTGAGGACATCCCCCAAGAGCGGGGATTTCTTGACATTTTTTATTGGCTGTCTTGTGTTTCTAATAAGTTGTTTAATAGTTGGCATGTTGAATCGTATACATGATAAATGGGCTGATTTAGATTGATCCTAACTGGATGATTATGAATTACTTCTCTATTTAATAGATGAATAGAAAATTATTAAACCCGATAATAAGTAAGAAGAGAAAATCTCAAAGTGGTGATTTGCTTAAACTTACTGCTATTTTTTTTTTTTATTCAATCGCTACAAGATCAACAATTCCATGAGCTTGGGCTTCTGTTGCTAACATAAAAACATCCTTTTCCATATCTTCGAATACAACCCATAGGGGTTTGCCCGTTCTATGTACATAAACTCTTGTGATGGTTTTATGCGTTTCAGCAGTTCTTCCACTTCCAGGATAAATTCTCTCATTTGTGCCTCATAAAAAGAACTCATAGGTTGATGTATCATTACCCTGATTATATAACAAATGGTTCCTCTATCTTGCATGATGAGGTGAGGTGAAGAGATAAATAATAATAAATAAAATAAAAAAGAAATAAAGATAGAATTGAGCAACCGTAGAGGCATCTTTTGCGCATTGCATAAGGCTATACAATGGAATTCACTTTACTTTCCATTTCCATTGAAGAAAGAGAAAAAATATAGATAGAGGGTTCATCCAATTTAGATCGACAAATGATCCAATTACCATCCTTCCTTTCGGAGTAGTTAAAAAATACTATGATGGCTTCGTTGCTTTTTATATATTTATCTCATCTTTGATTCAGCAATCCCAAAGTTTCTTTTTTTTTTTTTTTTTTCGTACTCTTTCCTAACAATAACATAAATATTGTGAAAAGTTTTCTATTGTGAAAACAAAAAAAGTTTGTGATGCTGAAATGGTAATGGTCACCGATAAATAAGGTAAAATCGAGAATACACTTTATTTTATACTAATTTCATACTACTCTTTCGATATATAATCTAATGTTTTGAAAAAAAAATTCTCATATCGAATTCGAAGTGCCATGCTATTATTACTTAAAATTCCTATTTCATATGGTGAAGGCATAGTCTTTTTTTTTTTTTTTTTTTTGTTCTTATAAAACTCATTGGCGCCAAGCATGAGGGAATGCTAGATGTTTGGTAATCTCTTCGCCAACTAGGATAAAAGATGCCATTGAAGCAGCTAATCCCATGCATATTGTATGCACATCAGGTTGCACAAATTGCATAGTATCATAAATAGCTACTCCGAGGATTACCCATCTACCAAGAGAGTTTATAAACAAACATAGATCCTTGTTATCATTCTCTATACTAAGATATACGATAAGACCAATAAGTTGATTCGAAATCTCGCTATCAACCTCTTGGCCTAAAAAAGTAATCTTTCTCGATAAAGTCGGTTGATTAGGATAAAATTTATATCCTTTAAGAGCCGTACATGCATCTTTTGATGCATACTGTTCAACAAAAATTGCAAAAAAAAAAAGGAATCAATGTGTAGATTTCAAACCTCTTTCTTTTTCTTTTTTTTTTCTTTTTTTCATAGTAGGGCCCTTTTCTAATCTATTTTTTGAATTTCTTAATGAAGCGGCTTTTTTTTTCTTCCATTTTTCAAGAAAGATGAGTTTTGGTTTTGTCCCCTTTCCCTCCACAAAAATGAAATTTAGAGTAATTGGACGAGAATAAAGATAGAGTCCCATTCTACATGTCAATACTAACAACAATGAAATTTAGAGTAAGAGGAAAATCCGTTAACTTTAAAAAATCGTGAGGGTTCAAGTCCCTCTATCCCCAAAAAAGGACCATTTGACTCCTTAACTTAATGATTTATCCTATTCTTTTTTTTTATTTAAATAAAAAAATTATGGAGTTTGGATAAGACTTTTTCTACCCTTTTTGTCTTTTTAATTGACATGGAACCAAGTCATCTAGTAAAATGAGGATGATGTGTAAGGAATGGTCGGGATAGCTCAGCTGGTAGAGCAGAGGACTGAAAATCCTCGTGTCACTAGTTCAAATCCGATTCCTAGCACATGATTAGTTTGTATGAGTATCTATTCCATAAATTGATTGATACCTACAACTTAATTGATATGGATTGACAAACATATTCATTAATAGTATAGATCATTATACATCCTTATCCATCTAGGTATCTAGAACTATATTCCTTTATTTTATAGCTAAGGAAAATTTCTAGAAAGAGTATAAGAAGTATCTATATGTAAAATATCTAAATTAGATTATCTTTTCTCTTCTTTTCTCTTCTTCTGTTCATTTCATACTGTGTCTCCTCTCATTCAAAATCAAAATATGAATACTTCATACATATATGAAAGGTTCAATTAGTTGCTTGAAAAAACCAAGCAAAGGTCCAGTCTAGTCTCAAAGACTTAATGGATGGGAATAGCGAGGATGGATTTGAGATAGAGTACAAATAGAATTCGATCCCTTTCATTTCTTGTTATTTTCTTTTTTCATATTCTATTTATGAATTCTTTCCTACGTGCTCTTCTAGAGCGTGTGTAACTTATGTGCATAGTACAAAGTTCATAATGTGGAACTCTTTTAATTCATCCTATTGGCCTAGCTCATCCAAAATAAAAGAGAAGACCTTGTTGTTGTGAGAATTCTTAATTCATGAGTTGTAGGGAGGGACTTATGTCACCACAAATAGAGACTAAAGCAAGTGTTGGATTCAAAGCCGATGTTAAAGATTATATGAAACCAAAAACTCTAATATCTTGGCAACATTCCGAGTAACTCCTCAACCTAGAGTTCCTCCCGAGGAAGTAGGGGTTGCGGTAGCTGCTGAATCTTCTACTAGTGCATGGATAACTGTGTGGACTGATGGGCTTACCAGCCTTGATCCTTATAAAGGAACATGCTACCACATTGAACCTATTGCTGGAGAAGAAAATCAATATATATGTTATATAGCTTACCCTTTAGACCTTTTTGAAGAAGGTTCTGTTACCAATATGTTTACTTCCATTGTGGGTAATGTATTTGGGTTCAAAGCCCTGCGCGCTCTACGTCTGGAGGATCTGCGAATCCCTCCTTCCTATACAAAAACTTTCCAAGGCCCACCTCATGGGATCCAAGTTGAGAGAGATAAATTGAACAAATATGGGCGTCCCCTATTGGGATGTACTATTAAACCTAAATTGGGGTTATCCGCTAAGAACTACGGTAGAGCAGTTTATGAATGTCTTCGTGGTGGACTTGATTTTACGAAAGATGATGAGAACTTGAACTCACAACAATTTAGGCGTTGGAGAGACCGTTTCTTATTTTGTGCCGAAGCAATTTTTAAATCACAGGCTAAAACAACTGAAATCAAAGGGCATTACTTGAATGCTACTATAGGTACATGTGGAGAAATGATCAAAAGGGCTGTATTTGCCAGAGGATTGGGAGTTCCTATCATAATGCATGACTACTTAACAGGGGAATATTTTGAATTCGGAAATGATTCAATGGAAAAACTGGTTAAGGGGTCATTATCAATATGATTTATCTCCGATTAAATGGTATCGATTAGTACCACACAAATGGCGAAATAGATTCAATCAAACACGTATAGTGCAAAATAAAGATTTAAACAAAAGGCATTCAGATGAAAAAGATCGATTAATATTAATTAATTACAAAAAATTAAATGATTTTGAATTAAATTCATTATCAAATTCAAAATATAACCTTCAAAAATACTATGGATATGACATTTTCTCATATAAATCGATTAATTATGAAAATAAGAAGGATTCGCATATTTATGTATCACCATTATGTTTAAATAATAAACCAGAGGTTTCTTATAATAACAACAAGATATATAAAAAAGGTAAATTAATTTATATGACAAGAGGTATTATCCCTATTAATTTAGAATATCATCATGATGATATTCTAAATCTAGATAAATTTACAGATAGAAAATATTTGGATTGGAGAACTTTCGATTTTTGCCTTCGAAATAAAGTCAATATTGAGTCCTGGATTGATATCGATACCAATGGTAATAAAAATGCTACGAATGGGTTTAATAATTATCAAATAATTGATCAAATGGATCAAAAAGGTCTTTTTTCTTAAATTTCCCAAAATGGAGGAATTATGGCATCCAACATAAAAGAAAAGATCTTTTTGATTGGATGGCAATGAATGAAGAAATACTAAGTCATCCCATATCAAATCTAAACCTTTGTTTATTTCCAGAATTTGTGATCCTTCATAATACATTTAAATCTATATATCAAGTTTCTACTAATCAAGTTTTGCAGCTTCTATATATGGACCTTTTGAACCAACCCGAACTCAAAGTATTGGTGGAAAAAGATACTGCCTAGTAATCGTGGATGATTATTCTCATTTTACTTGGGTTTACTTCCTAGCAAGTAAGTCTAAAACATTTTCTTACTTTTCAAAGTTTGCCAAGAAAGTTCAGAATGAAAAATGATATACTATCTCAATCATACAAACAAATCATGGAGGTGAGTTTGAAAATCAAGATTTAGGAAAATTTTGTGATGCATCTGGTTTCCAACATGTTTTTGCTTCTCCATATACTCCATAACATAATGGGATTGTGGAAAGAAAAAATAGATGTTTACAGGAAATGGCAAGAACAATATTAATTGAAAGCAATATTTATTCTCGTTTTTGGGCCGAAGCAGTCTCTACAGCTTGCTATATCATTAACAGAGTATTTTTAAGACATATTCTAGAGAAAACTCCTTATGAAGTGTTTAAAGGGAAAAAACCAAATGTTTCTTATTTTCATGTGTTTGGTTGTAAGTGTTTTGTTTTGAAAAATGCAAATGATCGAATTGGTAAGTTTGAAAAAAAGTCAGATGAAGGAATTTTCCTTGGCTACTCTACCTTGAGCAAAGCATACAGAGTTTTCAATAAAAAGACTCAATCCACGGAAGAATCGATGAACGTCAAGTTTCGAGAATCTATGCAGAATCAACTAGATTAGACTCAACTTGAAGAATCTAAACCTACTTCAAACTTTACAAAGTCTATTTCCCTTGAAGTGTTTCAGACTTATGAAGATAAACAACATGCATAATCAAAAGATTCAACTGAAACAGAGGATCAACAGACTTTGAAACCAACCACTAACTGAAAGCATAAGTCTAGTCATACTAATGAACTCCTAATTGGCAACATTGATGAAGTAATTCACACCAGATCCAAAAAGTGAGAAGAGACTAGTGCTTTAGGACTTGTTTTTGAAATTAAACCCAAAAGTATAGAAGAAGCCTTGGCTAATGAAAGCTGGATTGAAGCTATGCAAGAAGAGCTCAGACAGTTCAGCATCAACAATGTGTACAAGCTAATTCCTAAACCTAAAGGTAAGTCTATTATTGGAACTAAGTGGGTTTTCAGGAACAAAGTGGACAAGAAAGGAAAAGTGGTCAGGAATAAAGCAAGACTTACGGCCAAAGGATATACGCAAGAAGAAGGGATAAACTATGATGAGACCTATGCACCAATAACAAGGTTAGAAGCAATTAGATTATTACTTATTTTTTCTTGCTATAAAAATTTCAAGCTATTTCAAATGGATGTAAAAAGTGCATTCCTAAACGGATTCATCTAAGAAGAAGTCTATGTGGAACAACCAATTAGATTATTACTTATTTTTTCTTGCTATAAAAATTTCAAGCTATTTCAAATGGATGTAAAAAGTGCATTCCTAAACGGATTCATCTAAGAAGAAGTCTATGTGGAACAACCACCTGAATTTGAAGATCCAAGAAAGCCAGACTTAGTCTTCAAACTGAAAAAGGCCCTATATTGTTTGAAGTAAGCACCTCGAGCCTAGTATGAAAGGTAAGTAAATTCCTAACTCAAAACGGTTTTGTTAAAGGAAAAGTAGATACTACTTTGTTCATTAAAAGAGAAGGTAAAGATTTCTTATTTGTTCAAATTTATGTTGATGATATTATTCTTGGATCACCTAATGAAATTCTATGTAGGAAGTTTTCTAAGTCTATGCAAGATGAATTTGAGATGAGCATGATGAATAAATTAACCTTCTTTCTCGGACTACAAGTCAAACAATTGAAAAAACGAATTGTCATTATTCAAGAAAAATATGCAAAAGATCTTATCAAGAAATTTGGATTAGAAAATTACAAAAAGATTGATGTACCAATGTTAAGTTCTTCGAAGCTAGACAAAGATGAAGGAGGAAAGAAAGTTGACTAGAAGCTCTAAAGAAGTATTATTGGTTCGCTTCTTTACCTTACTGTATATAGACCGACATTTTGTTTAGTGTTTGCATTTGTGTTCATTTTCTCTTCCCTACTCTCTGCTTTACTTTGATCATAATTCATTGTTAACCAAATGAGAACTTCCTTTCTATTGTCTGCTTAGTATTGCTCTCTTATCTCGAGAATTTATTTTTACACCTATTCACCCCCCCTCTAGCTGCTTATTCTAGCTATCTCAATTGGTATCAAAGCCTATATACTCACTTTGTTTGAAGTGTTTTACTTCAGAGTTAAAAATCCATGGCTAGTATGTTAGCTTCAAGGATGGAAAAACAAGATGAAGGCGTTCCTAAGATCAAAGGATCCTCTAGAATTGGACGTTGTAGAAAAATGAATCATTCCTAAAGCTGCACCTGTCTTAGAGAGAAGAAAAGAAGCTGTTGAGTCTAGTGAAATGACTCAGGAAGAGATAATCAAGAGACAAGCTCTTGATGCAAAAGTAATTTATTCTTTATATTGTGCTTTGTCACCTACTGAATATAACAGAATATCTTCTTATGTTACAGCGAAAGAAGTCTGGGATAGATTACATATTACCTATGAAGGAACTGATCAAGTGAAAGAGACCGGAATCAACATTCTCCTCGGTCAATACGAAGTCTTCAAAATGAAATCGGAGAATCTATAACGACATGTTTAGTCGTTTTACGAAATCGTGAATGGTCTTGAAAATCAAGGTCAACCAATTTCTGATCCCATGAAGGTAAACAAGCTACTGCGTAGACTCTCCAAGGATTGAAATCACATAAAGACCTCAATAAGAGAGACACAAAGAATCATGCCACTATCTATTGATGAGTTGGTTAGGACTCTTTAGTCTTATGAAGTGGAACGAATTAATGAAGACGAAGATCCTAAAAGTAAGAAATCCATTGCATTAAAATCTAATGATGATTCGATGTTACGATTACGAAGACGATATGGATGATGAGGAGCTTGCTCTCATGATAAGAAGATTCAGAAAACTGAATAGAAAAGGAAGAAGATTCAATCCGAAGAAACAGAGTTTTCAAAAGCAACGGTGATGCATTTGAAGATGATGAATCAAACAAAGATGTAGTCTACTTTGAATGTAAGAAAAATGGACACATCGGACCAAATGTCCTGTTCTAAGGAAGAAGAAAGGAAAAACTGAAAAGTATTGAAAGGCTCTTAAAGCAGAAACTTGGAGTGATATAGAATATTAAGAAAGTAATAATGATTATGCCAATATATGTTTGATGGAACAATCGGATTCAGATTCAAACTCGAGATAGACTCGGATTCGGATAGTGAATTTGAGGTGAATAACTTCAAAATCTCTACTAAAGTTTCTAAATAAATTGATGAGTTGTGTTTTTATCTTAAGACTTCTCTTAAAAGGATTTCCGAACTTAAAAAGGAAAACTCGCACTTTGAAACAACGGGAAAATGTTTTGAAAGAAAAGGTGAAATGTTTAGACATGAATGTTTCTACTCTTAAAGAAAGTGAAGATAATCTTTTGAAAGAAAATGTATTTTTTAAAAATGACATATCAAGTATTTCCAAAAGATTTTCAATAGGATCTGAGAAACTTGAGAAAATTCTTTCAGCTCAAAGACCTTATTTCAATAAATCTGGTTTGGGAATGACTGTGGAAACCATTCCTTTAATTGATTTTTCTAAAGTGAAGGAAAGAATTAAGCAAAGACCCACAAGAGATGCTTACAAAAATCATTTTAAAAGGATCTTTGTAAAACCAGCAGGTTGAAATGCTCTCAAATGTTCAAAGTGCAATAGTGCAGATCATTTTGAAAAAGAATGTCGATGGTTTGGAAACCTGTTAAAAAAGTATGGGCAAAAACCGCATATCATACTAACACCAATGGACCCAAGAAAATATGGGTACCAAAGAAAGTTTGAGTCTTTTTTTTTTAAATGCATGTCACTATCAAGAAAAAGGTAAAATGATATCTAGATAGTAGATACTTAAGACATATGACAGGAGATTCAAATTTCTTCATAAAGCTCATTCAAGTAAATGGTGGAAAAATCTCATTTGGAGGAAACAGTAAAGACAGAATTGTGGGATTTGGAATTGTAAAGATTGGAAACCTCACAATAAGCAATGTTTCCTTAGTAGAATGACTCGACTACAATCTGCTCGCTCGGTCATTTGTGTGATACCGGTTTCAAAATCAACTTTCAAGAGGGAATATGTTCAGGAACCAGTAAAGATTCTACTCAGTCATTCATGGGTTGAAGACATGGAAATATCTACCTCTTGGATGTGAAACTAGATGAATCGCAATGTCTAATCTCAATTCAAGACGAAGTGAACTTATGGCACAGAAAGCTTGGGGACATCAATATGAAGCAGATAGCCAAAATTTTAGCAAAAAAGCTTATTTGTAGTTTACCTAATCTATCATACCAAAATTCTGATCTATGTACACCATGCATATTGGGAAAGCAAGTAAGAAATTCCTTTAAACCAATAAATCAAGTTTCCACTAATCGTGTACTGCAGCTTCTGCATATGGATCTCTTTGGACCAACCAGAACTCAGAGCATTGGAGGTAAGAAATATTGCCTAGTAATTGTGAATGACTACTCACGATTTACTTGGGTATATTTCCGACAAGTAAGTCGAAACCTTCTCTTACTTTGAAAAATTTGCTAAAAAGGTTCAAAATGAAAAATGGTATGTTATTTCAAGTATAAGAACAGATCATAGAGGTGAATTTGAAAATCAAGATTTTACGAAATTTTGTGATGAATCTGGTTTTCAGCATGTGTTCTCCTCTCCATATACTTTAGAGCAAAACAGAGTTGTGGAAAGAAAGAATAGGTCGTTTCAAGAAATGGCTATAACTCTTTTAATTGAAAGTAACATCTTTTCACGATTTTGGGCTGAAGCAATTTCTACACTTGTTATATTACTAATAGAGTTTTTCTAAGGCCTATTCTGGAAAAAACCCCATAAAACCCCCTTATGAGTTATTCAAATAAAAGAAGCATATTGTTTCATACTTTCATGTGTTTGGATGTAAATGTTTTATATTGAAAAATGCAAATGATCGAGTTGGCAAGTTTGAAGAAAAATCGAGACGAAGGCATCTTCCTTGGATATTCTACCTCAAGCAAAGCCTACGAGTGTACAACAAGAAGACTCAATCTGTGGAGGAATCAATGAATGTCAAATTTCAAGATTCTATGCAAAATGAATCTATTCAGACTCATTTTGAAGAATCTGAACCTGCTCCAGACTCTATAAAGTCTAAATCTCAAGAAGCAGCTCAGACTTTGAAAGACCAGCAACAAGTGATTATTGAAGATTCAAATGAAGGAAGTGATCATCAACTTGACAAATCAACCAGTAACTAGAAGTATAAGTCCAATCATCCCAAAGATCTCATTATTGGGGACATTAATGAAGGAATTCGCACAAGATCCAAAAGGCGCGAAGAGTCTAGTGCTGTGGTTCTTATTTCTGAAATAGAACCTAAAAGCATAGAAGAAGTTTTATCTGATGAAAGTTGGATTGAAGCTATGCAAGAAGAACTCAGGCAATTCGGTATTAATGATGTCTGGGAGTTGACTCCTAAATCGAAAGGTAAATATATTATTGGAGTTAAATGGGTTTTCAGGAACAAGATGGACGAGAAAGGAAAGGTCGTAAGAAACAAAGCAAGACTCGTGGCCAAGGGATATACGCAAGAAGAAGGGATAGATTATGACAAGACTTACGCACCAGTAGCAAGGTTAGAAGCAATTAGATTATTACTTACTTTTGCTTGTTATAAGAATTTCAGGTTATTCCAAATGGACGTCAAAAGTGCTTTCCTAAATGGATTTATCAATGAGGAAGTCTATATGGAACAATCACCTGGGTTTGAAGATCCAAGGAAACCAGACTCAGTATTCAGACTGAAAAAAGCCTTATATGGTTTAAAGCAAGCACCTCGAGCTTGGTACGACAGGCTGAGTAAGTTTTTAATTCAAAACGGCTTTATAAAAGGTAAAGTAGACACTACTCTGTTTATCAAAAAAGAAAACAAAAGTTTTCTGCTTGTTCAAATATATGTTGATGATATTATTTTTGGATCCTCTAATGAAAGTTTGTGTAAGAAATTCTCTAAGTCTATGCAGGATGAATTTGAAATGAGCATATGGGTGAACTAACCTTCTTTCTTGGACTTCAAGTGAAACAATTGAAGGAATGAACTTTTATTCATCAAGAAAAATATGCTAATGATCTTGTCAAAAAGTTTGGACTGGAAAATTACAAAAAGACTGATATACCAATGTCAAGTTCTTTGAAGATTGACAAAGATGAAGGAGGAAAGAAAGTTGACCAGAAGCTATACAAGAATATCATTGGTTCACTTCTTTATCTTATTGCTTCTAGACCTGGCATTTTGTTTAGTGTTTGCATTCGCGCTAGATTTTAAGCAGACCCTAAAGAATCTCATCTAAGTGTTGTAAAGCGTATTATCAAATACATTGCATTAATTTCGAGCATTGGTCTTTGGTATCCTAAAAATGGAGACTTTATTCTTCTTGGATATTCAAACGCAGATCTAGCTAGTTGTAGAGTTGATAGAAAGAGCACCTCGGGTACCTATCAACAACTTGGAAGCAGGAAAGTGTCTTGGTTTTCAAGGAACCAAAATACAGTAGCTCTTTCTACAACAGAAGTAGAGTATGTTGCTCTTGGAAGTTGTTGTTCACAAATTATGTGGATAAAACAACAGCTAAGAGACTTTGTAATTGAAGATTCATGCACGGAGATTAACTGTGACAACACCAGCGCAATCAATCTCACCAAAAATCCAATTCTACACTCAAGAGCAAAGCATATAGAGATTCGACATCACTTCATTAGAGATCATGTTCAAAATAGAGAAGTTTCAATTCAGTTTGTTGACTCAAAGAACCAACTGGCGGATATATTTACAAAGCCTTTGGAGAAAAATCAATTTGAAATCATCCGTTCTAGACTTAACACCTTGAAGTTTGAAGAAGTTAAAGTCTAGAGACTCTGAGACTCAAACAATCGGGATTTTTGACTGTAAGTTATTTTATTCTCTCTCAAATTAAATCTCGAAAAAGTACGATCATCTGTCCATAATTGATTTTTTCTATTTTTCCGTGATTATCGCAATCTTTCTTTTTCCAAAAAGGAGTTAATTTTTTAAAATGGCAGCTATCTATTTTTTTTAAATAAAAAAGGGCAGTTATTTTTAAAAGGCATCTTTTTACTTTCCATTATGACGTTTTGTATGCCTCTCTTCGACTGACCTATATACTGTCGGTTCCTCTTCGTTTAACTCCAAAAACCCTAAAAAGCATTGATCTTCCACTCATGTTTTCTTCTCTTGTTTAATCTTCGAAAAGTTGTTATCTTTCTTAGGAAAGTCAAGTTTGGAATCTTTCAAAGACTGTGAAAGATGTCGTCTCAAAAGAAATCTTCGAGGATCGCAAACAGGGGACCACAGCAAATGCGTAAGGGGCCTACGCACTTTGATCTCACTGAGGAAGAAGAGTCTCCTAGTCAGCAACAGAGCCCACAACATTTTCAGCAGCGTCCATCTTCTCCATCTAGACAACAGGAGGTTGCTTGACAAGAAGAGGAAGAAATAATCGAAGATGCAGAACCTGTAAGAGTCTTTAAGCCCTCTTTTACCTACAAGCTTTATCGCGCTTTGAAAAGGGGTGGAACTCCTTTGAACTATATTGACGAATTTCTGAAAGACAAAGGGTACAAAAATGAAACCTTCTTTTTACGTACAATGGAACGGTTAGGAATTGCCTCTGCTGGATCGGCGGAAGAAGCAATGGCAAATATTCCAATCGATCCTCGTGTTGGAGGGCTGAATCAAATAGATGGGAATGATGATGACAAGTTGTACAATCAGTTTCAACCGAGAATGGGTGCTACAGCAAAAATTAGGGGAAAAAGGACAGATTTGTTTCGATCGGAGGAACAAAAGCATCTATACTCTAAGTTGTTGAAGCGTGGGGTGATAAATCCTAGAAGTGTGGATTTTAATTTCCTTGATGCTGTGAATGTTAATTTGAGGGAAAAATTCAGTCTTCTTCAACTTAAACAGTTCTATTCTAACACTACAAAAGCCTATGCTGAACTCACTGCTTATTTCTATTCGAATCTTAGTTTCTTGGATGTGACCAGATTCTCTTTTAGTGTCCGAGATCAGGACTATGTGGTGGATGTAGATATGTTGGCTGATGTGATTGCGGTTGAGAGAGGGAGATATCAACCTATCAATTTCTCTATTGCTCGTGCTACGTTGAAACTTGTTAAGGATAGAGGACAGAGGGAAAGATTTCCTACTCGAGAATGAGTACATTTAACATTCTGCTTCACAAGATTGTGATTAATTGCCTCAGACCAAAATCTACTTCAAAGATTGATGTTTTAAACTCAGAGGCAAAGCCAATGTATGCCATCAATGCTGGGAAAAAGTTTTCTCTTCTTTACACTACTATGTTCCACATGTATAGAGTAGTGGTAATAGACAAGGGTCAACTTCCTTATCCAGCTTTTGTGACAAAGTTATTCAGACATTCAAATATTCAGCCTCCACGAATTCTTTGTGCTTGATCTTGTGATCAAATGGTGGTGGGACTGAAAATGGTGTCTAAAATGCATCTGAAGGAACTCAATAAGGCGTTGGAGAAATTCAATGAGAAAACCCTTGTCAAAACTCATCAAATCTTTTCGGCAGCAAAAAGAAAAGGGAAGGAGCCCATGGTTGCTCCATCCAAGAAAAGAAGAGCTCTCATCGTTGAGGATGAAGATGATGAGGAAGACATCAACATTTCTGCTATGGCATTGAAGAACCTGAGTCGTTCTGTTCTAGAATCAACGGAACGACAAGAGAAAGATTCAGAATAGAGGACTGGAGAAAGAGAAGATTTGGAAGCAGAAGAGAAAGAAGCAGAGGAGAGAGAAGCTGAAGAAAGAGATGTAGAGGAGGAAAGATTTGAAGAAGAAGAAGAGGATTGAATTTATGGAGGCAAATTAGTGTTGATTCAAGGAGGTTTCGGTGTCCAATTGAAGCAAATTCATTCCAAATTCGTAAAACCCAATGGACCCAACATTTTTGACCTCTTCAAGCTTCTACAAGGGGTAGCGTGGGCAAGGAAATGGGCTGGAAGGCTAGCTAGGCAAGGCAAATCGGTCAAAGGGACCAAAACCGGCCCCACTAGCGAATTGGTTCCCCCTTTTTCCCTCAAGCCATCGACCAGCCTTTCTTCTTCTTCATTGTGCTTTGAGGACTCCGAAGCTTGTAGAGAAGACCAATTGAAGCCGCCAAGAAGCCAACAGCCCAAGCAAAACACACACCATCGCCGTTCACCGTCACGCGCCCCAACCACACCTGTCACGCCTCGCCCTATCGTGCGACCGTCTCTGCCATCCCAAGCCTTCGTCTCAACCTAGTAGCATCCCGAGCCTCCCTCGTGGCCGTCGAACCTCTCTGCACTTTGTCATACCACCGCCGTTCAACCCCACCTAGACCATTGAAGCTTCGCCAGTCCATCACATGCCGTGTCCCGCTCAACCAACCACCAAAGCTGCTCCAACTAGCACTAAATAGAGAGCAACCGAGTGCGTCTCCAGCAGTTGTTTAGGCTCGTTTTGGCCTGCTTCCTAACCTCGAAAGGCGTGCCCTCTTTGGAGTTTGTTGGGCTCCTCCGCGTCCCCATCGGTTTAAACGAGCGATTCGCTAATCAAGTGAGTTTAACTCACTAATCATTGCTTAATAGTTTAATGATGCTTAAGTGTTAATTAGTTTAAGTTAAGCATGTATTAGGTGATTAGTCAGATTAGATTAGTGATTTAATTAGCCTATATTTCATGATAGGTGGTTAGACTAGTGTAGTTAGAGCCTAGACAAGCTCTAGTATTTAACTAGAATGGTTCGGTAATTTTCTGGGCCCGTCTCGGCTTCCAATTAGGCTAACGGGCCTAAGTTGCATTTATTAGCATTATTTAATTAATTTCAGTAATTATTTAATTAATTAATTACTTTTCGAAAATTAGACCAGAATTTTATGCTGATTGCATTGGCGTGACCTATTTATTTAATTGAGCTCTCATTCGTGATGATTTTGTATTATTTGTATTGTAGGAATTTATTACTAAATTTATTTAATTACGTTAATTAATTAGAAAATTACCGAGCATCGGTTTACAATGCCAAAAATGAGTTTATGGATCAATCAAATTAGTGGGATTTTCAAGTGTAAAAATATTATATTTTGGCTAAGGCCAACCGTGTACTCATATACAAGTATTTTTATCGAGAATGATAAAAATTGTGATCATAATCTATAATTGTGGCGGCTTATGGTGAGCATAAATAAAATAATATATGAGTATAATTGTAGCAGCTTCTGGTAAGCATAAATAGTATACTATATGAGTATACTTGCGGTAACTTCTAGTGAGTTGTACCATCTATTATCGGCTTATAATAAGTAATCCTAAGTATGATTGGACTTATAGGTAGTATTAATTGAGATGACTGAGGAATGATCTCGATGACATGTAATCGACTAAGTTGATTGATCGATGATTTGATCTGTCTTGATGTGTTGAAAAGGTTGGTTGAGTTTGAGATATACTAACTTGCAAAAAGGAACAGAGGCAAAGGTAAGAACTCCAACTCATGTTCGTGCTTAGACAGGCTTAGGGTGAATTTTCTTCAGAGTCGGGTCTTAGGGAATAGAACTCGCTAAGACGTCATCTTACCCCATTGTGGGATAACATTTCAAGTCCTTAGATGGCAGCCAAAGAGTGTTATATAGCAGACCTCTTATATTTCGATGAATTACGGCCTTAGGGGTTGGAACTATGAGCTAGTAAGGTCCGTAGTCTGGGTCGATGCAGGTCTCATTCACAAGGTGCCTCATCGATATAGGTCGTGGTACCACCAGGCTCAAGATGGCAAGAGAGAGAGTCCTATTCCGGAATCTGAGATTCATTTGTATGCTCTGGAGGTTACTTTTGGGAATGGCACAGCTGATCCTCCTTAAGGCTCTATTGTAGGCGCAGTAGACCTTGCCCTTGAAGTTCAAGAGTCCCTAGTGCAATCTGCTAAAGGCTCTAGTTGGAGTGTAGAGGAAGGTAAAATCGAAGATGACGGGGTGGATGAGGACTCTTAGAGTTGTGAAACCCCACCACTGCTTTTAGATTTGTTTTCTTGAACTGGCTTGTATTATATATGACATGACTTGGTTGCACAAACACACACACACACACACACATGCACATCTCATTTTTTTCTCCCGGGGACTAGTGTTTGCATCCCTCATAACTCTCGCACCTAACCTGGCAACACGAGGCCTTCAACACACACCTTCGAGCATCCGGCACACACCTCCAGGCATCTCACACCCCAACTGGCATCACGAGGCCTCTGGCACACACCTCTAGGTATCTCGCACCTCAACTGGCATCACAAGGCTTTCGGTGCAGACCTCCGGGCATCTGGCACACACCTCCGGGCATCCGACACATACCTCCAAGCATCTTAACACTCCCGGGGCATCGTCAACTCAACCATCCGATGGTATCATCATTATCAATATACATGTATATATCTCATTTTGGAAAATACCATTTGATACAATCATGCCAAAAGTTTCATTGAATTTCCAAAAGTTCATAAATTTTGAGGTCATAGGAAATGCATGAATTTCACCATATCATTGTATAAATAATAACCCAAGATGTCACAATTCATAGAGTAAATTAAATGGTCTTGAGATAAAACAATTTTTTTTGTGTGAATAAAACAGAATGCACTCCATTAATTAAAATTCTGGAAAAAAAAGTAAAAAAATCTCAATAAATTCTGAAAATTTAGCATGTCATAAAAAAGATCTAGAGAAAAAATTTTATGAAGAGCACCAAGCCAAGAAAATTTCGTATGAGTCACAATGGTCCGTACATCACAACATAAAACTTCAAACATCACTATTGCACAGTTTCAATAATAATTTCGATAAAATCCCTAAATAAACTCAGAAAATTCTGAATTTTGGATATGTTATAGATAAGACCTAGAGGTAAATTTTTTTTGAAGAACTCTAAGTCAAATTCATTGTATATCAAGAGCTATAATTGCTATAACTCTTACTAACCCTCTGTAACAGTTTCCAGAATTAACATTTTCAAAGGGAAATCATTTAACCGACTAATTATTATCCATTTCTTCTCAATGTTTAGTATGTTACTCCTCAAGATGTCATCTACAACTTTCATCAAGGGCACGAAGTCAAATTTCGACTAGATAATTACATAAAATTCACAAAATCGCCAAAGGTCAAACTGTTTTTCCATGAAACAGTTTACTAGTTCTAGAAATCTACTTCTATTCCTTCATCATTCAAATCCGACACCAGCTATCCTAACATATTCAAGTCCATTGCTCTGCACTAGACTACCTGTAGCACAACATGCATATAAATTGATGGATTTTTGCTTGCTTCACTACAAATCTTCACTAATCCAAGTCTTGATGTTCCTCATCCATTTGCACAACACATTCACAGTAAGGTACTCTGTAATTCAACGGACTCTACTTGCCTCAAGGTCCTATGATTCACTGGCGAAGGGTGCACGACTCAACGACGGCGAGCTTGAATGACATCGACAGCGGCAGCAAGGCGCACGGACGGGTGACCTCCTTTCTCTCCTTTGCGGCTCGTCACAGTTTTTCTCACTCAGTTCCTCCTTCTCTCTATTTGTCTGAATTCTTTTCTCTCTGGTTAGGACAAGTGAGCTGATTAGTCGCTAGTTTTTCACCAAAACCAGTCAACTAAGAGAACATTTTTCCATGGTTTGGCTGAATGAAGAGCAGTTGGATCCGTACGTGTCCAGCGTGCTTCTCTTCCTTCGATACCTTGCTCCTCTCTTGCAACGTGCCTTCAACCATTTAACTCATTCTTTCTTAATCCCAATCCGACCGTGAGAAAGCAACGTGGCATCAATGGTAAAAAAATTTCCTCTCATAATTGACTAGGGTGTCGACCAAATGGAGAGAGGTTGGGGCAGCTTTGGGCGCGGACGATTCCTCCTTTTCCGCATGGGTGTGCATGTCCCTCATGGATGGCCGAATTCTATTTCTTCGGCTCATAATTTTAATTAATAGAAGTCCAAAATTTCCCTCACATTCATATACATTTTGGTGGTACAATTGTGTAGCACCATCAAAGCAATTGGCACAACTCAATAAGATTGAATGTAGTACTAACGATGACGAATTCCAATAGTAGCTTCGTCAATCCATGACATTTCATCATCATTTTTTTTTTCGAAGATCGGCAAAATATGGGTGAGATTGGTCTCACTAATAACCTTATGTAAAGAGGCTTTTGACAATACTCTAGTCTATCCCACGATCGGACTATTTTCTAAATGTGAGGTATCGGTCCATTAATGAAATAAAACGCTGTTCACACATGATGCCGACGACACCATTCAACTATACTTCCATAATTAGTCACGATCATCGCATATCCGAGGGTTGTCCAAATTCTCGGGTGCCACGATGCATCCCGAGATGTCGTTATTAATCAAATAAGGAGGGATGGGCATGTGCTTAGAGGATTGGGGTATGACACGGTTACTACAACTGTCTCAAACCACACAATTAGTGTGACTGCCTTAAATCACAAGGTCGAGTGGGACTAATTTAAACCACAATGTCGGTGAGTCTGCCCTAAACTACACGATTAGTGGAATTACCTTAAACTACAAGGTTAACGGGTCTATCTTAAACCACACGGTTAGTGAGATTGCCTTAAATCATAAAATTAGTGGGACTGCCTTAAACCACATGGTTAGTTGGATTGCTTTAAACCACACGGTTAGTAGGATTGAATAAAAAACCACAAGGTTAATGGGTTTGCTTTAAACTAGACGATTAGTGGGACTACCTTAAATCACATGGTTAATGGGTGCCTTAAACCGCACGGTTAATGGAATTGCCTTAAACCACAATATTAGTGAGTCCACTTTAAACCACAAGATTAGTGGGACTACCTTAAACCACATGGTTAATGAGACTACCTTCAATCACAAGGTTAGTAGGTATGTTTTAAACTATATAGTTAGTGAAATTCCTTAAGCCACAAGGTTCGTGGATATATCCTCAAACCACACTTTTCAAAGTATTCATAGGTACATCCCTAAACCATGCTCTTTACATCAAGCTCAATTGCATTTTCCTTTTGCTCTTGTCAAAAAAAAAAAAAGTTAGGCGTCACCTTATCTTTGAAAGCAAACTCTTTAAGCTTCCTTCTAAATAGGGGTAGCTGTTGACACTTGAATTTTTACTCAAAAATCATTTCCGAAATATAGGAACTTGTTTTTCCACAAAAATATTTCATGTAAAATTCTTGCATATAGATTATTTAGGCATTTAGTATAATTTTTTAAATGGGAGATGCCTTTCCTGGAAAAAAAACAAATAAAAAAAGAAAAAAAGAAAAAAAAGAAAAAAAAAGAAAAAAAAAGAAAAAAAAAGGAAAAAAAAAGGTGAGTCGAGACCAATGATCTAAATATGACTGGCCAAGTCAAAGAGATTAGACTGCAACTAAAACAACAAGTTAGGGCTAAAACGTAATTTCAAAAAGTTGAGGGATCAATTCGCAAATTTTGTAAAAATTCATCCAAGCCCTTAAATCATCATCTTGGCTCCCAATTAAGTTGAAATTGAACCTGGGTTTGACCAAATTAATAAAATCTGGCCAAAATAACAAAATTGCATTGAATTTGACATTATCGAGCAAAAAAATGGCCAACTTTGAGGGACTTCCTTACAAAAATTGGGTGGGATAATTGCGAAACCAGACCGAGATCTTAATTCCTATATATGAGCTTACTTAACTTACTATACATGAGCTTACTAATCAATCAAAAATCATAGCCAAATTGATGGATTAGAGCACACAAACTAGCTACCAAAATCCAATCCATGATTTGATCTCAATTTGGAGATGTTGAGTAAGTAACTTGATGGCCTCACCACATCCCACTTAGTGGCCTAATTAGCTTGATCTCTACACATGATGGAAGATCATTATTGGTAGTGCAAGTGGAAAAAAATTGGTCAAGGATAAGCAGTTGGAAGCACATGAAAATCTTAGTAAAATATGCACACTTAATAGCTACAAAATTTGAAAATTTGGCCCAGTCAGAAATTTGTTGAAGTAGCTTTGTTAGTAGGCTTGGTAGGTGGACAAAAGACTGACCAAAAGATCCCTTAATTAGGGGGATAAGATCATTGAAGGAAGCTCTTTTAAGGCATGAAAGGTAGGAGACAAGGAGGAGAATAGAGAGCTCACAATCATTTGCCAAAGACGCCCCCAGGAGCAATTCAAGAACAGTCAAACTCATAAATTCTAAACTGACCATTGCAGAAAAAAGTGAAATTTTCACAAACTTGTAGCAAACATTAGCCAAAACCTTCAACTAAAGAGTGAAACTTCACTCAAATATCTTTCTAACCATAGGTCGCCCGTCCCTAATGGAGATCGGGAATGCCTCCTAAAGCCCTGCAAAATAGTACCCTCCTAGTGGGGCAAGAAAAAGAAAAATTTTCTAAAGTGTTTTGTCCAATTGGTCATAGGTGAGGAAAAGTGGGTGTTTTTAATAAAAGTAAGAGATAAATTAGGAAAATTATGACTTGTAGCCCAAATTATAATACCTATAGTTTGGTTGGGTGTTAATTTGGCCAACAAAAGAGATCTCAAAATCTAATTTTGGAGACTAACAAAAACCTTCATTGTTAGTTTTTTCCTTAGCATATCTCATTTTCTTGTTTGAATGAGCCAACTTCCATGTGCCCCCAAAGGATAATCTCTTGGTTTCTTTGGCCAAAAGCCACTTGCAAAATAAACTACGAAGCAAGATAAGAATCCTAGATGTATTTTTGATCAAGTTTGAGTATGTTTTAAACGAGAAAAAGCAAGAGGAAAACCATCTCGGAAAATTGATTTCTTAGGCTCAAATTTTTCCAAGTGTTTGAAGCCTCTTCAAGAGCCATATCTGTTTGACTTGTTACTCCACTTTGCATGTGTTTTCTTAGGATCGGTGATCCCAAGTCAGCCTTACACATACACACGCTCGAACACAATAATCAAATGAGCAAAGAGAGTGTATTTGCTTGTGAATGAACTGTTACAAAGTGGGAGAGGGATCCTTATTTATACAAGGGTGGGTCGCATCTCAGCCGCTTATCGTCCCTCCAATCCAACGGTCCATTTTGAATCCGTATCATCATTACAAAGCCATACAACAGGCTACTCGAAGGCTACTTGATGAGCTGCACATGGTAGGCCCTTGGGAAGTCCATGGGTTGCGCTCGTCAAGCCTTGGGCAGACCATGGGCGTGTGTCAGAAGTAAGATCGGGGTTGCAGGTCCGTCTGACACGCAATCAGCCGAACCATCACGGGCTGCTCGAACATCGTTCATGGGTCACTCATGGGTTGCGATTGGGCCTTCCACTTGTTCTACTCATGGGTCGACCATGGGCTACTCTTGGGTAGCCCCTTGTACGTGACACGGCCCGTCACGGATGATCTTGGATCATGCTTTGTCTATGGGCCATGTCATTAGCTTGGTTTGGTCTTTAAATCTCAGGGTAAATCATGAGATCGTCTACGACTTGAGCCACAATCAAATCCATCCACAATGATTCATGGCTGGTCAATGTGGACCATGCATTTATGCTTCTTGAAAGGAACATTTTGATGTGTTTGATTGATCAATCTCTATGATGTTTGTTACATTTGAAAGTCCATGTTACCTACTTTCATTTTGATCAAGTGATCTTTTCAATAGATCTTGCATGTGATGAGTGTTGAGGCTTGAATGTGGGCATGCAACCTATTTGTTTGGCTTGAGTTCAAACCTAGATTTTCAAAATTAACTGAAACCTGTGTATTTGAGGATGATTTTAGCTTGGTTTTTATGTGTTTTAGGTTGTGATTTCTATTTAATATTGCTCTTTGCATGTGATAGCATGACCTTGATACTTTAGTTCCACATGAGATTGTTTATGGATTGAGATTGAATGCCACAAACATGGCTCAAGGAACCTACTTGGGCTGGTTTAATGCACACTAAGTGTTCCACAAAATGCCAAACTAAGCTTTGATCTTGAAACAGTCAATTTGAGCTCGGTTCTTGTGATATTCATGTACCGGGCTCTTCCATATTAATGCAAATGAAGCATAGATCAATTTAGGGAATTATTTTCAAATTAAAAATAAAAAATAAAAATCGAAATATCCGAAAGTTTCAATATATATATATATATATATATATATATATATATATAATGGATGGTATCAAATTAAGGCAAAAATGACATTTATGAGATTTTCCTAATTTTATAATGTCATTTTTCCTGATTTAATGCTATTTTGGTATTTTATAATCCTTTTTGTAAATAATCCATTTTGCATAGATTAAAATTATTTAGAGTAATTTCATGCATATTTAAATTCCCATTTCACTAATGAGGGTTTTGTCCTGGGGTGTGATAACAATGCCATGTAATATTATTTGCTTGACTTATATTAGATTTTCTTTTTCCGCATTTATTTTCAAGTCATTTCAATTTCTTGGATATTTACTTATTGTACCATTTTTCATTAATTTGAGTGTAAATTTCTCTTCTAAATTAAGTTAGGATTAGTTGAGACACTAAGGATGTCACACCCCAAAACCAATCAGAGTGGGGGATGACACAGCCATCATTCCTCCTAAAGGACACAACCTCAAACCACCAAATTAATATATGCACATCTACCAAAAGTTAACTCACAAACTTATCAACTATATACAACTCATACCAAAAAGTCTCCACCACAAAAATTCTCCCCAATAATGAATGCTTAGGCCTACTTGCAATTTTCTAAAGAACTTGAAAAATAAGTAAATGAAAGGAGTGAGCTATCACAGCTCAATGAGTAACACATTTCTTCCAAGCGGATCGAGAAATCACTATGCACATTTAAAACGCAACCATAACTCACTTTAAAATAATGTATATTCATATACAAATATTGAAGACACCAATGGTCTAATCCATTGGTCAATCTCACAAAAACCTGTATCAATAATCTATTCCATTGATTAATCTCATTAAACCACATATCAATGGTCCATTTCATTGACCAAATGCAAATCACATGTCAATGGTCTACTCTATTGACCAACTCGTGCTCACATGTCTAGCCATGGTCACACATAATGCCCATGACAAAACGACCAAGATTCCCCCCATGGTAAGGTTTCCACCTATTATTAGCCAATGGCTCGGTCCATGAGAATATCCTAGACTAGCATGTGCATACCCACATTTTGACATCTTGAAATTTTCAGTTTTGCTTTCCATTAAATTAATTGAGCCTTTCATCGACACGCCTATAGTGCTATTCTTAGAGTTGATTACCCGTGAGATAACTAGACTATCGGGGAACTCAATAAGGAATTTTAACGCAAAAGATTTGAGAATTCGACTAGGAATCGACTACTTGACCGTGTTCATTTGCAGAGATCATTACTGTCCAGTAAAAATCAATTGGGAATCATAAATAGGTTGGTTTAACTGAGATGTATGGTTAAATGTGGGTGATTCCACCAAATTGAGAAATTCTCGTCGATAGGCACTAGACTGATTTTTCTGTCATTTTGGTACCCTGTATCCGTATTTGAATCCTCGAGATTTTTACAACCACCAAGAGTCGCCAATTTTCTTTGTGGCTCAAAGAAAATTGACCACGGGTCATTTGCAAAAAAAAAAAAATTCTGAAAGCTATCTAGTAACCTGGGTCACACTAAAATTGCACTAGATTGAAATTAACCATAAATTTGAATCCGATTTCAAAAATTGAAAGTTCTGTCATGTCACAAATCATTTTTGCGGAAAAAGTCGATATAGGGCCGTTTAAGATTAGGAAAATCAGAGAACTGTTTTTGATCGCAAAATTGGGATGCAAGTAAGTTCTAATGGTGAGGAAAAATATCAATTAGATAGTGAGTACCTCGATTGAATTTTTAATAGCCGTATTAGGTTAAGTCTAGAAGGAATTGAATGGAAATTTTGGGAAAAGGTTGTGCAAATTCGTATGTCCCCATGGCCATGACTTTTGAACCAACTCAAGACTTCTAGAGGAAGCCAAAGGATTAGGAAATTGGCTATGGAAGATGGCACACTTGGTGGGACACACCAAAAGGGACAAAGAGATGAGAGAGTGACCTTAGTGGCCCCCTCTAGCCTAGCCGGTCCCCTCCCTCCTCCTTCCACTCGTCAATGCCATCCTCTCCCAGCATCTAGTCATGTGAAGACCTCCAACAAACCTAGAAACTAAGCAACTCGGCTCCTCTCTCGTCCATTCGACAACCGCTCACCATCGCAAGCCGTCGCGCCCCCGCATGCTCGCCTATTCATTCCACCTCGGCCAGCCACCGGTTCCCACCTCGGCCAGCCACCGTTCCAACTCTCTCGACCAAGGACAGAAGCAAAAGCAAGTGGGTCTTACAGCCACTGTTTGGCTCGTTTTTGTGGCATTCCTAACCCCGCGAATATGCTTTGGAGTTTGTCAAGCCTCGTTGCGTTCCCATCGTTTCGATACGAGTGTATCCTTAATCAAGTGAGTTTAACTCACTAATCCCTGCTTAGTATGTTAATGACGTTTAACGGTTGATTAGTTTAGACTAAGTATGGATTAGGTGGATAGTTAGAATAGATTAGCAATTTAATTAATCGTTATTGCATTTTAGTTGGTTAGAGTAGTGTAATTAGAGCCTAGACAAGCTCTAGTATTTATCTAGAGTGGTTCGAAAATTTTCTGGGCTTGTCTCGGCTTTTAATTAGGCTTTTCTGGCCAAAGTTGCATTTATTGGCATTATTTAATTATTTTCCATAGTTATTATATTAATTATTTATTTTCCGAAAATTAGACCGAGATAGCCAATTACCAGAATTTCGTGCTGATTTTAGTGGTGTGATCTGTTTATTTTAACTAACTATTATTTGTGCAAATTGAGTGTGATTTGTGATTGGGGGTATTTATCCCAAAATTATTTTATTTTCGTAATTAATTAGAAAATCGCTGGGTGTCAGTTTACAACGCCAAAAATGTGTTTTCGGACTATTGGAATTAGTGGGATTTTCCAAAGGGGAAAATATTGTATTTTGGCTAAGGTCAACCATGTACCCACACACAATCACTTTTATCGAGTATGATAAAATTGGTGAAATAAATAGATGGTCAAGATGATATAGTATATCGGCCTATGGGCTCTGATATATCAGCTTAGAGTGAGCAGTATCGACCTATGGGCTCTGATATGTCAGCTTAGAGCGAGCAGTATACCGTCATATCAGCCCGCGGGCCTCGATATGTTAGCTTAAAGCGAGCAATACACCTTAGCAACTTCTGGTAAGCATTATTAGTATACTATATCAGCCTGCGGGCCTCGATATGTCAGCTTAAAGCGAGCAGTAAACTATTTATTAGCTTAGTGCGAGATATACTATCTATTTATCGGTTTAGAGTGGGTAGTCTTGATATAATCGGACTTTAGAGATAGTATTGAATGGGCCGACCAAGAGAAGGTCGTGATGACATGTAATAGACTGAGTCAATTGATTAATGGTTTGATCCAATTTGAGGAATTAAAATGTTGTGATGATTGATTGAGTTTATGAATTAAATCGACTTGCAGGAAGAAGTGGAGGCAAAGGTAAGTCCTCTATTTCATGGTTGTGCTTAGACAACCCAAGGACGTATTTTCTTCCAAGTCGGGTCTTAAGGGGTTGAGCTTACTAAGATTTCGTCTCACCCTATTGTAGGATATCATTTCAGGTCCTTAAATGGCAGCTCATCTTGAGCATTTTGGACAGCCTAAAAAGATCACAGAATAGAGGTCTTACATTCCATTGCCTAGGAGCCTTAGGGGATGGACCTATGAGCTGGTAAGGTCCATAGCCTGGGTCAATGCGGGTCTCACCCACAAGGTGCCTGACCAATACAAATCATGGTACCGCCAAGCTCAGAATGGCTAGAAAGAGGGTCCCATACTAGAATCTGAGATACCTCTGTGTGTGTGTGTGTGTGTGTGTGTGTGTGTGTGTGTGTGTGTGTGTGTTGTTGGTTTTCAAAATTATGGCCCTACTTTCCTATCCCATCTTGTTGTTGTCATCTGAGGATTATTTATTTGCTTTCGCATGCGTATTAAAATGAATGGGTCGGTGATGCATCCTAGGACGTCACTATTTAATCGACCGCAGAGGGATGGGTAGGCACTTGGAGGATCGAGGCGTGATATCCCCATTTAAGTGGTATCAGAGCATGGTTCGTGATTGGAGTAATAAGGTGTGATGGTTCTTAGGATAATTAGTAGGAAAGGCATTTATTTCATAACTGGTGCATGTCTGTGATAGTTGGTTGGTAGAATTGTTTGTGTGGATCGCTCAGTTTCTAATTCAGTGTGGGATTGGAAGACAGGTTTCAGTAGAAAACTGAGCCAAGAGTGATCTGGAGCAGAGGACTCCTAGGAAGCATGCTATAGGGCCCGTGACTCAAGGTAGAACGTCGACGAGGGTTAGTACCCGAGGAGGGCATGGGAGAGTGCAAGCTGAGGCTAGCACTAGTGGAGTAGCACCACCTCCCGTTGGTGCTGGGGTAAAAGCCCTTGGTGATCTCGGTTCGAGGGGATCATGCGAGATCGATGGGAATGTAGGCTCGTAACCAAGCTGTCGCTACTATTGCCGCCTCTCGGGCTATCACTACTATTGCCGTTGCCGCCGCCGCCGTTGAAGCCACAACTGCTGCCGCACCTGTCACCACACCTGCCAAAGTTCCAGCTAGGAACATAGTCGTGGATAGAGAAAGACCAATCCACAATTTGGTGGAGCAATTCCTAAAGCTGAACCTGCCGAGGTTCACGGGTACTAGAGACCCAGAGATTGCATCTCCTTGGAATCAAGATCTTGATAAGGCATTTGCAATTCTGAGGTGCAATAAGGAGGAGCAAGTAGTCTTGGTAGCATATCAACTGCAAGATAATGCCAATACTTGGTGGAGAGCTACTAGATAGATAGTGTTTAAGAGAGGAGTAGTCCCGTTGTGGGACGCTTTCCTCAGAGCGTTCAATTATAAGTACTTTTCAAGAAGCGCCCAAGAGTAGAATATGAAAGAATTTTAGTGTCTCCGCTAAAGGAAGATGACTGTTGACCAGTACGATGTCAAGTTCATGGAGCTTTCTCAATATGCTCCGTGGTTGATAAAAGATCTAGAAGAAAAAGCTTGAAGGTTTAGGAACAGCCTTCGATTAGAGTTGAAACAGCCACTGGTGCCATTTGACCTGAAAGACTACCGTGAAGTCTACAACCGAGCCCACCTGCTTGAGAGAAGTCTGAATGAGCATGCCGCCTCATCTGGATTGAGGTTTAATTCAAACCAGAGAAGGGATTCGACATGGGAAGAGGCCCATGACTGGAGGAAAGTTCCATGTTCTACCCAACAGGAATGGTGGAATTGGGAAATCAGGGCCAAGTTAGAATGGCATGTGTGGCTTCCGTGGAAGGCGACATGGTATGACCTCGTGCCCTCGAAGGACGAGCGCTTTTTTTTAGTGTGGCCAATAGGGTCACCTAGCCAGAGATTGTCCTAAACGACCAAGAGGACAGCCATAGTTACCACCGCCGCCACCATTAGGACAAATCGGAGGGTACACACCACAAAATGCATCGCAGGGTCGATAGATAAGACCCCTAGCTCAAGGAACAATGTACGACATTACTAGAGGTTAGGCTGAAGACTTGCTTGATGTGATCACAGGTATGGTTTTGCTGAACAACCATGCTGCTAATGCTTTATTCGACCCAAGAGAAACTCATTCTTTTATTGCTGAGCAATATGTTAAACTAATAGGATTAAGTCTTGAGTTATTGAAGTCAGTGGTTAGCATATCTACACCGTTGAAGGATAAGGTGTTAGCTGCATTGGGGTGTTCTAGTTACAAGTTAGCGATTGGTGAGCGAGAGGGGAAAATAGACTTATTAGTCCTAGCCATGTATGACTTTGATTTGAGCTAAGATGGACTGTTATCATAAAGTTATACAGTTTGACCCATTAGAGGAAGAGAGTTTTGAGTTTGTCGGAAGTTGAGGAGGACCCTCGATTACCTTGATCTCGTCACTTGTGGCAACCCGTTTGTTGGAAGAGAGTTGTCAAGGCTACTTGGCAACTGTCATAGATACAACAGTTGAGAAGCTAAAGATTGAAGATATCGTAGTAGTATAATAATTTTCAGATGTATTCCTGAAGGAATTGCTAGGTCTGCTGCCGGAGAGAGAGATCGAGTTAGTAATTGAGTTAGCACCCGGGACAAAGCCAATCTCTAAGTCTCCTTACCGAATGGCGTTGTCTGAGTTGAAAGAACTGAAGGTGTAGATGTGAGAATTATTGGATAAGGGATTCATACGTCTTAGTGCATCACATTGGGGAGCACCAGTTTTGTTCATGTAGAAGAAGGATGGTTCGTCGCGTTTGTGCATCGATTATCATCAACTTAATCAAGTGACGATCAAGAACAAGTATCCACTCCCGAGGATCGACGACTTATTTGATCAGTTACAAGGAGCGTCGATATTTTCTAAAATCGACTTGAAGATAAGATATCATCAGCTGAGGATCAGGAAGGAGGACATTCCAAAGTCAGCGTTTTGTACTTGATACAATTATTAAGAGTTCACTGTGATGCCCTTCGGTTTGATGAACGCCCCAGCTGCTTTTAGGGATTTGATGAACTGGGTGTTCAAAGATTATCAAGATCAGTTCATGATCGTGTTTATCGATGATATTCTAGTGTATTCGAGAATTGATGAAGAGCATGAGAGTCATCTGAGAGTAGTACTGCAGACTCTGAGGGTTCATCAGTTGTACGTCAAGTTCAGCAAGTGCAAGTTTTGGTTGACTCGTGTTGCTTTCTTAGGTCATGTGATTTTAAGCGAAGGAATCTCTATGGACCCGTCCAAGATTGAAATAGTGATCAACTGGCCAAGAGCGACTATGGTGACAAAAATCAGAAGTTTTCTGGATTTGGCAGGTTATAACAAACGGTTTGTAGAAGGGTTTTCGATATCATCATCGCCGTTGACACAACTCCTAAAGAAAGAAGAAAAATTTTTCTAGATAAACAAGTACAAGCGTAGTTTCCAAAAGCTTAAGCGAGATGCTAACTATTGCTCCTGTGTTGATCATTCCATCTAGTCTTGGAAGATACGATATCTATAGTGATGCGTCGTTCAGAGGACTAGGTTGCATACTGATGCAACGTGGTTGGGTTGTTGCATACGCTTCCCATACGTTGAGACCTCATGAACAGAACTATCCAACGCATGACTTAGAACTCGCAACCATCATTTTCACACTGAAAATTTGGAGGCATTATTTGTGCGGAGAAAGATTTTAAATCTTCACTGATCATCAAAGTCTCAAATATCTATTCTCTCAGAAGGAATTGAATATGAGGCAGCATCGATTGATTGAACTCTTGAATGCTTATAATTGTGATATCCTATATCACCCGGAGAAGGCGAATAAGGTCGCCGACACTTTGAGTCGAAAGTCTTCTATAGCATAGATGGTGCTTAAGGAGTGGAATCAGATCAAGAGAGCTCGAGATTTGATATTCAAGTTTGAGACATGCCACTTTTCGAATCTTATGGCCACTCTCAGAATTGAGCCGGATGTCTAGATCATGATCAAATTACTTCAACTGACAGACCCAAATGTTTAGAAAATTCTGCAAGAAGATACTTGATAAGAGAAAGGCTGACTTTCAGATTTTTGAGGATGGAACACTAAGGTTTCGAGGATGATTGGTAGTACCTGACGATGCCGAGCTTAGAGAGGAGATCTTATCAGAAGCTCATTGTAGCAGTTACAGCATTCATCCTAGCAGTACGAAGATGTATCAGAATTTGCATCAATATATGGTCTGGTATGAAGGCGAACATCACCAAGCATGTCCCCAAGTGTTTGACATGTCAGCAAGTGAAGGCTCAACATTGCAAGCTGGGAGGACTTTCGTAACCTCTTGAGATTATAAAGTGCAAGTGGGAGCACATCACGATGGATTTTGTGATCGGTTTACAAAGGAGTCAGAGAGGAAATGATTCCATTTGGGCGGTGGTCGACAGATTAACAAAGTCAACTCACTTCATTATAGTAAGAAAGGACCTCAATTTGGACAAGCACGCAGAACTGTACGTGCATCAAATAGTTCATATGCACGGAGTACAGTGACAATCACTTCAAACCGAGACCCAAGATTCATAGCTGCCTTCTAGAAAAGCTTGCAGAGTGCTTTAGATATGAAGCTGTAGTATAGTATGGCATATCATGCTCAGACGGATGGCAACTTTGAGAGGACAATTCAAACCCTCGAAGACATGCTACGAGTTTGCGTGTTGGATTTCAAAGGAAGCTGGGAAGAACAGCTTCATCTAGTCGAGTTTGCCTACAACAATAGTTATCAAAAGAGCATTCAGATGGCTCCTTTCAAAGCGTTGTATGGCATAATGTGCAAAACACTAGTGTGTTGGGATGAAATTAGGAAAAGAAAGATTACAAGCCTAGAGTTGATTCAATAGTTAGTGGATGCAGTTGTATTTATCAGAGGTAGACTAAAGACCGCTTAGAGTCAATAGAAGAGTTACGCATATAAGTGTTGGGGATTTTTGGAATTCCAAGTTGGTGATCACGTTTTTCTAAAAGTGTCCCTAATGAGGGGGTACTTCACATTTTGGTAAGAAAGGAAAACTAAGTTCGAGGTACATAGGTCCAATTGAAATTCTTAAGAGGATCAAGACCCTAGCATATCATCTTGCGTTGTCATCGAGTCTAGTGCAAGTGCACGACGTCTTTCACGTGTCGATGTTGAGGAAGTATGAGCCTGACCCGACCCACGTGCTTAATTTCGAGGAATTGGTCCTGGACGACCGAGTGTCATAAGTTGAAAGCTCAGTTTATATTGCGGATCGAAAGGAACAAATTTTGCATATAAAGACCATCTCATTGTTCAAAGTGGTCTGGCAACACCACGGCACTAAAGGAGGAACCTAGGAGAGTGAAGAGTCAATGAGACAATTGTACCCTCACTTTTTTGCTTAAAGTATTGTAATGGTTTAAATTTCGAGGATGAAATTTTTATAAGAGGGGAAGAGTTATGACATCCTGAAATTTTCAGTCATGCTTTCAATTAAAGTAATCGGGCCTTTCATCGATGTGCCTATAGTGCCGATCTCAAAGTTGATCACTTGTGAGATAACTAGACTATCTAGGGAAGTCAGAAAGGAATTTTAACGCAATAAACTTGAGAATTTGACCATGAATCGACTACTCGACTATACTCATCTGCAGAGATCATTACGACATAGTAAAGATCGATTGGAAATCAGAAATAGGTCGGTTCAATTGAGATTTGTGGTTAAACGTGGGTGATTCCACCAAATTGAGAAATTATCGTTGATCGACACTAAATTGGTTTTTCTGTCGTTTTGGTACCCTGTGTCCGTATTTGAATTATCGAGATTTTCACGACCACCAAGAGTCGCCAATGTATCAAAGAGGTTCGTTGTGGCTCGAAGAAAATCGACCATGAGTCATTTGAACTAAAAAAATTTCTGAAAGTTACTCGGTAGCCTATGTCACGCTAAAATCATGATTGATTGAAAATAACCGTGAATTTGAATTCGACTTGCGAAATTGAAAGTTCTGTCATGTCACAAGTCATTTTAGGAATATCGACTCAGTCTTCCAAATTTTTTTCTGCAAATCGAGATTTTGCTGGAAAAAGTCGATATAGGGCTTCTTATGCCCTGATCCTTAAGCGTGTGTCCACTCCTCTGTGGTTGATAAAATTTTGCGACTTCCGGGATGAGTCGCCAACAATTTTATTTTATTGCACATGCGAAAAGAATAATAAATCCCCCGACAATAACCATCTCGGAATAGGAAAGCAGGACAACACATTCATAAACAAACATGCTTTTATAAACATACTGGGTCATGTACAAAAGCCTATACCCAAAAGATTTTGAAAAGACTGACTCTCAAAAAGAAGTTGCCTTATCGACCTACTCTTCAAGTCACCTCAGTTGAGCTTCAAGTCCTCCCTCTACGGTCCTGAAAATTTAAGCCCATGATGAGGTGAGATATAAATCTTAGCGAGTTCACGCTCTAAGCCCCGATTAGGAGGGAAATATGCCTAGAAGCGTTCTAACCATACAACCACACATTTAGAACAGCGGACTTACCTCCCTTAGTTCCTTCCTACACGTCAACTTAGTTCATATTGCAATGCATATAATTAATGCACATAACAATTAAAATACCTTATCAACTCAATTAATTACAAGGGTCCCGATTATATGACCAAACCATTATGACATGTCGCACACCGTACCCCACAGTTTTGTCTCATAATCAGGTGCATCAAATTCAAACAATCATGCATTCCAATTATTAATTAAGCCCCTCAAGGCACAACCGACTCCCATGTTCAGCTATCTATAGGTGTAGCCAGGCATCATCTCTTCTCCATTAAGCAAGGTTTTGTCTCTTAAAGACAACATTCCCAAAGGAGTATAGGTCTAGAATCTACTGCAACCCAATACCCTAATGCATGGGTAACTCGAAAAGGGATTTAATAACGTCTAGCGTAATCGCTCAAGACGGCTCTTAACCAACATACGACCAACAATCTCGGCTCGGGCACCATGCATTGCACTCAAATGCCTAAATTAAAATAGTGAACTTGGCCTATTTTCTTTGTATTAAAAATATACAAGTAAAATAGTCGTATGTGAGTACACGGTCGATTAGACCCATAAAATTTATAACCTCTAATTTAAAATCTCATTGCTTTATATAGTATATAAAACTATTTTCAGTATTAAAATCCGACACCCGGGATTTTCTGACTAAATATCAAAATTCACAAATTTTGGAATTAAATGATCAAAATTCCAATTAGCACTCAATTTGCACAAATTAACATCCAATTGTAGAAATTAACCACACCATTGCAATAAGAATGCAATTTCGATCACCGGCTATCCCAGTCTAATTTCATAAATTAATTTATAATTAAATAAATTACAAAATAAATAAATTAAAGCACTTGATTAAATCAACCTAAACTAACCGAGCTAATTAATTGAACTTACAATTAAATCTAACCATTCCACCTAATCTAATCTAATTACACTAATTAAATAAACTAACTAATTCCTAACTAAATCCACCTAACTAATCTAATTGAACTAACTAAATACTTAATCTAACTAAACTACCTTAAGCTTAATTAACCTAACTAATCCACCAATTAGCTAACTAACCACCTCTAAATGTCATTAGCCTACTAATTAGGGATTAGAACAAAACTCGCCGGTTAGCACGAAAATCGGCTCACGGTGATGATGGTGCAACGGCGGCCGAGATTCAGGCTCACGACAAGGCCGAGGGAAGCTCGGACCGATTGAAATTGACCAAGGCAGCCCACGGTTCAAGACCAAAGGAGCTGGAATACCGCGGCTGAACTTGCACGGCTACAAAGCTCAGCTTCGTGGAGACGGGCAAGCTGCAGAGATGCGGTCAACACTTGAGGCTCTTGCTAGGGAATCGACCAAGCAAAGAAAAGGCACTAAATGGTGGGGCCGCAGGTGTCTCCGAAGGCAATACCTACAAGAATATGAACCTGCAGGCATTGGATTCTTGGTAGTAAAGAATAAGCAGCTGGTTCGGGCTTTGCAGGTTTTACCGAGAGAAAACGTGGCCGAATGAGAAGTCATTGGTGGAGTGGGGGAGGGAGTCTCGATGGAGAGGAAAACAAATGAAAAAGAAGACTAAAGTTGCAATGAAGATAAGCGGTGGAGTTGCAGGTTTTTCGAAGAAAATAAAGGAGAATGAAAGTGAAGCGAAAATTGATTGAGTCGACTGTGAAGATGAGGCACACGAAGAAGGGGCAGCTGGACAATCTTGTTGGAGAAGCCATGGATAGGGGGCCAAAATTCAAGACATTATCCAACCCATTAAAAACTTGTCCCCATAATACTTTCTAACCTGATAATCACACAATAATCCAATATAAATGTTAAAAATGCAGCCCCCAAGCCTAGATCCGAATTTCACTCAACTTTGGCTTCAATTTCTTCTCCGATTCCTCCAATTTAAAGTCCAATTTTGCAAGGAAAACGCCCACAAATTTTATTTTATTTTTTAATGACCCAAGGAACCCCATACAGCCGGTAGCCGGTGAGCAAACCCTGGGGTGACGCTAGCGGAGGATCCACCACCCCAGCGCCATACTTAAGACACCAAATGCCTCCACTAGGTTTTGGACCCCTCACCTTTGGGGAAGGATAAATGGAGCTTTTATCCAATGGAGCCACCACCCACAAAATTTCTATAAGTTCTCATCACTAAATAGCCTGACTTGGAAGTCAAAATTTCCTTCAAGTCCATCCGAATTTCCATTCGTTTTTCAAATCGTCCGAATCAATTTCTGAAAAAATCTCAGAATCTCCTAAAAATTTTCGGAAGATGAGTCGACATTTAAAAAATGAATCATGACACAACAGAACTTTTAATTTCTTAAATTGGGTTCAATTTCCCGATTAATTTCAATGTGACATGATTTTAACGCGTCCTAATCTACTGGGTAGCTTTTATGAATTTTTAATGCAATTGATTTGTGATTGATTATTTTCAAGCTACAACATACATGTTCGACACATTTGCGACTCTCGATTGTCGTGAAAATCTCAAGAATTCAAATACGGATATAGGGTACGAAAATGACAGAAAAATCGGTCTAGTGCCAATCGACGGAAATTTTACAATTAAGTGGAATTACCCACACACTAATTACATACCTCTGTTGAATCGACCTATCTCCGGTCTCTAATCAATTTTGACAGTGCTGTAATAACCCTTGCAAATTAGCACAGTCGATGAGTCGATTTCTGATCGAATTCTTAAGTCTAATGCGTTTAGATTCCTTAACGACTTCACCTGATAGGCTAGTTAACTCATGAGTGGCCAACTCAGAGAAAAAGGCTATAGGCACATCAATGAAAAGCTCACTTTATCTCATTCAAATTAGACTCGAAAATTATGATGTCACGGGGTCATTTTCGATCGGGAAAATCAGAGAACCATTTTTTATCGCGAAATTGGGATGCAAGTAAGTTCTAATGGTGAGGAAAAATATCAATTTGATCGTGAGTACCTCAATTGAATTTTTAAGACCTGTATTGGATTAAGTCAAGAAGGAATTGAATGGAAATTCAGGGCAAAGGTTGTGCAAATCATATGTCCTCATAGCCATGACTTTTGGAGCAACTCAAGACTTCTAGAGGAAGCCAAATGGTTGGGAAATTGGCTGTAGAAGACAGCACACTTGATGGGACACACTAAAGGGGACAAAGAGTTGAGAGAGTGACCTTGGTGACCCCCTCCATCCCAACCGGTCCCTCCCTCCTCTTTATACTCGTTGACGCCATCATCTCCCTCCATCCAGTCATGTGAAGACCTCTAGCAAACCCAAAAATTGAGCAACTCGGCTCCTCTCTACCCATTCGACCACCTTTCGCCACTACAAGCCGTTGCATCACCATCGCGCCCCCACGTGCTCGCTTGCTCATCGTGCGTCACCACTGTCCTAGCTGTGTCGTCTCACCTAGCTCATGCGTCCAGCAGTCACCAGGATGTCGTGCATCGTCATCGTGATCATCGAAGCCACCATTGGCCTCTACCTGGACCCATAGCAACCCCACCACCCATCCTTGCCGCTTTCAGCCTCAAGTAGCCACTAGTTTCAACTCTCTCGATCAAGGACAAAAGTCAAAGCAAGTGGATCTCACAGCCACTATTTGGCCCATTTTGATGGCCTTCTTGACCCTAGTTGGCGGTCCCGCATTGGAGTTTGTTGAGCCTCGCCGCATCCTCATCATTTCGATATGAGTGGATCCTTAATCAAGTGAGTTTAATTCACTAATCCCTACTTAATCAAGTATGGATTACCAATTTGATTAATCGTTATTGCATGTTAGGTGGTTAGAGTAGTATAATTAGAGCCTAGACAAGCTCTAATATTTATCTAGAGTGGTTAGGAAATTTTCCAGGCCCATCTCGGCTTTTATTTAGGCTTTTCCAACCTAAGTTGTATTTATTGACATTTAATAATTAATTTCCATCATTATTCAATTAATTAATTAATTTCCGAAAATTAGACAGAGATAGCCAGTGATTGGAATTTCGTGATGATTACGGTAGTGTGATATGTTTATTTAATTGACTATTATTTTGTGCAAATTGAGTGTGATTTGTGATTTGGAGTATTTATCCCAAAATTTATTTAATTTCTGTAATTAATTAGAAAATCACTGGGTGTCAGTTTACAACGCCAAAAATGTGTTTTCGAACTCTTTGAATTAGTGGGATTTTCAAAAGGGGAAAATATCGTATTTTGGTTAAGGCCGACCATGTACCCACACATGGATTGGGTATGATAAAAATTATGAAATGAATAGATGGTCGAGATGGTATACTATATAGGGGTGTTAAATCGGATTGGGTATACCCGAACCGGACCAGCCCACCTGGAAAACAGGGTTGGGAACCGATTCCTATTGAAAACGGTCCGAGAATCGGTTCCCAAAATTCGGAACTGGTTTAAACTAGTTCGGGAATAAATTTCGAGTGATTACCCACCCAAAAACCAGTTCTCGGACCAGTTTTGTAAGTAGAGGTCCAAAATCCTTTTTTTTCTCCCGATTTTTATTATTACTCATGCAATTACACGATGTTTTTTTTTCTTGGCTCTCTCAAACATGCATGGCACTCCGCCTTTGTCGCTTCTCTTCTTCACTTGCTTCCCTCCCTCATCGCTCCGCTTGCACCGTCCAATGGACGGATGGCGTTTGTTTCGTCAAATTCTTGTGTATTACATGAATTGGCTCACCTAATTTTTCTTTTGTAGGAATAGTTATGCTTGCATAAATGAGTAGCTTCATGTAGCAGTTGTGGGGATAAGACTAATATTAGACCCATGTTTGTTGCTAATTCTTTACCTTATGATTTTATTTATTATAATTAGCCCTATGAATCATTAATTTTTCATTTAGTCAAAAATTTCATGTATTTATTTATTACAACTGCTTAATGTTTCAATATAAATTAGGAGGATTACGTTATTTTTTCGCATATTAATATAAACAAGGTTGACCTCGGAACCGGACCGGAAAAACAGGGTGGGTCCAGTATAGGGTCCAATACAAACAGGGTCAGGTATGGGGTCTAGAAAAAGGGAACCGGCTATAACAGGGTTGACTACGGGGTCTAGGTCTAGACCCCACCCACCCTAGACCGGTCACCCCTAATACTATATCAGCCTATCGGCTCTGATATGTCAGCTCAGAGCGAGCAGTATACCGATGTATTATATCGGCCTGTTTGCCTTGATATGTCAGCTTAGAGCGAGCAATATACTATTTATCAGCTTAGAGTGAGTGTTTTAATATAATCAGACTTTATAGATAGTATTGAGTGGCCGACCAAGAGAAGGTCATGATAACATGTAATCAACTGAGTCAATTGATTGATGGTTCGATCCGATTTGAGGAATTGAAATGTTGTGATGATTGATTGAGTTTATGAATTCAACTGACTTGCAGGAAGAAGTTGAGGCAAAGGTAAGTCCTCTATTTCATGGTTGTGCTTAGACAGCCCTCGAGGCATATTTTCTTCCTAGTCGGGTCTTAAGGGGTTGAACTCGTTGAGACGTCGTCTTACTCTGTTGTGGGATATCATTTTAGGTTCTTAGATGGCAGCTCCTCCTGAGCATTTTGTATAGCCTAAGAAGGTCACATAACGAGGGTCGTACATTCCTTGCATGGGAGCCCTAGGAGCTAGACCTATGAGCCGGTAAGGTCCATAGTTTGGGTCGATGCGAGTCTCACCCACAAGGTGCCCCACCAATACAGATCATGGTATCGCCAGGCTTAGGATGGCTAGAGAGAGGGTCCCATATTGGAATATGAGATACCTTTGTATGTACTAGAGTTTTCTTTTGGAAAGGGTACGGCAGAACCGCCTGAAGGTTCGGTGGTAAACCTGATAGACTCGAATCTTGAATATCCAAGATCCCTAGTGTACTTGGCTGCAGGCTCAAGTGATAGTGAGCAGGTGGAGCATGAGGAATATTAGTAGTTGTTTGCAAACCCCCCTATTTTATAGACTTGGTTTGTATATATATATACTGATTTGAATTGTATATAACCTATTATGATATATATACGTGTGTTGTTGGTTTCCAAAATTATAGCCCTACTTTCTTATCCCATCTTATTGTTGTTTGGGGATTATTTATTTGCTTCCGCATGCGTATTAAAATAAATGGGTCGGCGATGCATCTTGGGACATTGCTATTTAATCGACCGCAAAAGGATGGGCAGGCACTTGGAGGATCAGGGCGTGACACACACACCTTTCAGGGTTCACAGAGACATTGAACAGCAACAATCAATCACAATATCCAGTAATCCAACATCAAAATGAAAGTCATATCACAACCTAAGCATTTGATATTTAAATATCAAAGCGTTCTTCAAAACGTTTTAAGATTCTTTCATAAAGAATTTCACAAACCCTTTTTCAGACAATTATTCAAGCCAATTCAAAGGATAATTATCTCTTTCAACAATAAAATGGTAGTACAACAAAATATGCTATTTATCAACTCAATAATCCACCATGTTTTTCAATACATTAGTTGAAAATATGAAGAAGAAATAGTGTCCCTCACTTGGGAAAAGCCAAAAACAAACTACAATGCTTACTCGAATGAATGCACTCGGATCCCTAACAATTAATGGAAAAACAATATCAGAAGGCCATGTAAAAAAGATATTCTTATAATGACTCACCTATACTAGGCCTATTTGTCAAAAAAAAAAAAAAAAACCTACGTGTCAACAAAAGTTCACATTTAGTGAAAACCTATTGTTGTTCACTAGGTACGACCTACATGCTAAACTTCGTTGCGGCATAACTTTTTCCACAAAATTCCGTTTTGAGCCATCTTATAGTCCTTAGATAGTTCTTTTGATGTACTACAATAACCTCAACTTAGCCACCCCAAAACCTCATCGAAAACAGCTAAACTTCAGAGCCAAAGCTAGTGTTCGGTGTTGTTCCAAAATGTGCGCCAAAATTGAAAATCCCGTTCTGGGCAAATCGTAAGCCCAAATCATGATCTATAAAATATTATAGTTTCACAATACTTCTAAACTATCATTTCTATAAAAATACGCAGTTCAATGACTCAAAAATCAGACTTTGCCACACAAATCTCTAAGAAATCCGAATTTCGAGCCCTAATTGCGACAATTTGTTCGGATAGACGATTAAAGGCTTTGATCACTTACCGGAGTTGCAAAACGGAGTTAAGTTAGCTTGGTCAGGCATCCGGGTCATGAGCACACCAAAAATTTTCCCTTCCTCCTTTCTCTTCATTTATTTCCACCCTCTTTTTCTTCCTTCCCCCTATTTAGTTTATGCCCAAGCCCTCCCTCTTTCTTCTCTTTAAAAACAGCCAAAGCTTCCACTATCCTCCTTTAGCTTCTTTTGTTGACTTTTCAAACCCTCTTCTTTTCTTTCTTTTTTTTTTCGTCAAAACTCATATATTACAAAGGAAAACAAACCTACAAAAACATTTGAATGGACACTTAGTGATTTTATAAGGATTATAATTGATAATTAAGATTGTGTGGCCATTTAGATAAACAACCTTTCAAGTTAGTTGTACCGCAAGGGTACTAATAGAAACATTTGCATAAACTAGTTCCTATTCCTAGAAATCTCTATTTGCGTAGGAATTAAGATAATACTCCTACATCTTGATTGGTCTCTAGTCGACTCCAATAGGCTAGTGGCGACTCCTAGAAATACATGGGTTGTTAAGAACTAAAATACAAAATTCAATGTCACTGAGGTATGGGCTTGGGAGAGTCTGCGCCTAATTCAAGGCCATTGGCCCACCTCTTTAGGCGAATACCCTTAAACCTCTTCCCTTTCCCCCAGACAGAAAAAGAGAGGTCACGGCAGTCATGTATATTGATGAGAAGAAATAAGAATATTAAACTAACAATACATTATGAAATAGGACATAAGCTTCTCTTATTCATAAGTAAAATATAACATTTTTTATATTGATAATACGATGCATTTTCAATGGTAAATCAATAGATACGCTTACAATACAATATTCTATAGAGGAGTCTTACTTAGCTAGTGACTAAGACAAAACATTTAAACAATAGTAGATAAGTTAAAAGGAAAGTTGAAAACAAGTGACAGTTAACGATTTGAAAGTCAATATCTGAATTGGACAAGTACAAATTCGCAAAAGGTGTAGTCATGGCTAGTTGAGTGGATGGCAATATTGCAACACATACTTTCTTTCATGAGCTTAAACTTGTTGGGAAAATTGTCTAAAAATTCATAAATCTGTTGTACTTTTGTCAATTCAATCCTGAATCTTTCAATTTTACCAAATGAGTTCTAAACATTTTCAGCTTTTGTCGATTGAGTCAATCTGGTTAATTTTTGCCGGAATTTCTAATGTGGATAGCTAGCATTTTCGCGTGGCACTTTTTAAATAATATTTAATGATGTTTTAAATCTTTTGATGATTTTGATGCTTTTTTTTTACTAATATTTTTTTTAATTGTTTTGAAGAGAAGGCCAGCAAGGGTACCCGGCAAAAGAGGCTTGCTCATTTGACTAGTTGCTTGCCTTCAAGAGGCTAATTCATTTGCTTGCTCACATGAAATGTGAAAAAGCTTACTCATAGGATGTAACAAAATTTGCATCAAGAGGAGCTTACTCTAGAAATGAAGCCAGATACTTCATCACTAGTAATGCAACTCTATGAGTTTATCTTACGAATGCAACTCGATCCAAGGCAGAAGTAACGGACCTAGATGCTCTTAGAACTAAAACTGAAATTGGCACTCGGGCGAAGGATTGAAAATGCCCTACAAAGAAGGGGTTGGTGGGGAACTCGGCGACAGGCGAGGGTCAACCTTTGCCGACCTTTGCTAGCCTTGGGTGAGGGTGTCACGGCCTGCACTAGCTTTGAGTGAGGGTGTGTGACACGCTCACTAGATTTGGCCGTGAGGGCTTGGCATCCTTTGCCAGCCCTAAGTGAGGGTGACCCTCACCTGGCCAAATGCTGTGAAGGAGTCACCAGTCATCGATTTTGGGTGAGGGCTCGCACACCCTCCCTTTTGCTAGAGAGGGCATTGCCGTTCCGCCCAGAGTTGTCAAGGGCCGTGACGCCTCGACTAGAGCCGACAAGGGTCGCCGGCAACCCTTGCTAGCCCTATTTTTTTTTAAGCAAAGAAAAGTATAAAATACAAAAAATCATAAGAAATTTAAAATATTTTTAAAATATTACCACTTCAGCACCAACCATCCATGTCAATAATTTCCAATCATAATTGGCTAGATAAATTAAATTGGCAAAATGTGAAAAATTTTATAATTCAATTAGCAAATTTGAAAGATTTAGAACTGAATTGGCAAATGTGTAATAAGTTTAGGACTTTTTTGACAATTTTCCCTAAACTTGTTCTTATCTTGAAAGTTCATATATTCACTAAAAATCATTTGTTGGTGTCTATTGATCAATTACATTTAAGATCAAGGGATTCTGTTGTGATGTACAAAATCATAATTCTAACTCAAATTCTATATCTATTTTTTTTTATAATGTCCATAACACAAAGACTAATTTTAGGTATTTTACCGAATCTTACAATTTGATTCGATTTTTGATTCATGGTTAATAAATTTAATATTCTGATTCATGGTATGTAGCTCCATTGAAATGCAAAAGATATGGCATGGCATATAACTTAAGAAAATTCTAGAGCTATTTGAAACTACCAAAGAGGTTAAAAAAGCTTATTGGTCAATTTTCTTCCTTCTCAAAATCAAAATGAGATTGCGTAATGTTTCCATTTTGGCGTTTAAACAAGCGATGGCCAAAGTTGTTTTCATTTGCTCTCCTTGAACTGATCTATACATAAGATTTTGTACTTGAATTACAGTTGATCTTATGTGGCAATTCTTAGGCCAAACTAAAAAGAAGAAAATAAAAGGTAAATTATAATTGTGGCAAGCCGGGAGATCCCCAATATCCTTCATTCTTCTTTATTGGAAGTGACGGTGGTATGCGGGTCACAAATTTTAGTTGAAAGAAAAAGGCAACTAACCAATTACATATTGCAGAATTGAACTAATTTCTATTCTTCATGTCAAAATGTTTGTATTGTTTGGCGGTTTTTATTTTGTACATTTATTGGGTCTAAAGTCTCAGTTTTTGTTGGACAATATGCGATAGTTTCACAAACACATTTTATGTATTGAAAGCACTCACGTGACAATGACATGTAAAAAAACAAGTCAATCATAAATTGAGAATTTCAATTTTAAATGCAAAATTTGTTGTAACGCATCTCCCACGGGTAATGTGGATATATGATTGATTTGTTTCCCCACAAAATTAATTCTATAACAAATGTATATATAGATTTATGTCAAAATTTAAACGGTCTATTCCTAAACAATGCAATTTCTATATGTAATTTAGAAACGTGGCAATCAAATAACTGCTTTATCGGTATGTATGTTTAAGGAAAAAGAAAACCATCTCATAAATGTAAGTTATACCCATCCAGGTCAAACGGAATGAAGATCTGACCAAAAAAAAAAAAAAAACGGAATGAAGAAATTCTAATCAAAAGAATTTTAGGTACAAATTCTTTTTACATCAAATGTATAAAAACTATTGCACAAATCTATTTTTGAAGGCAGATGAACGTTTCTAAATTACATGTATTAATTGCATAGTTTTGGAATAGACAGTTCAAATTAATATCATATACATTTGTTACACAATTGAAGTCAAGGTAAAACAAACCAATCACATATTCGACTTATCTACGTGATCTGCATTTAAAATTTGAAAAAACTCATTTTCTGATTGATTTGCGTCTCTACCTAGCATTGTCACGCGAGTGCTTCCGACGCATGAAATATGTTCATAAAAGTTGTCCAATAAAGACCCAGACAATAAACACAATCTTTCTGTGCATAAAGAAACCGCCAAAGAAAAAAATTGTTAGAAAGAATTTAAAGTAGTTAAATCGGCTAACTGCAGGCACAATCATATTCTATCCCCAATTTTGTCCAGCTGCTAAGCGCAGCCTAGGGGATAGTTGCCCTACTCTCTTCATTACAACTCTTGTTCCACATGCCACCGTTACTTCCAATAGTAATGGTGACCATTATGGTACCATGTTTCATCCTTAAATAGCTTAATGTCGTTAGATATAGAGCAACGTATGCTACAATGATGAAGATATCAGCTTATCTCATATTTATTTGTTATTTATTTGTACCTAGTCGTGTAGAAGGTATTACAGGAATAGGAAAGACATATGTTGAGATCAATAACAATTTCCTTGATAGTACTGCTCTATTAGTTCATTGCAAATCCAAGGACGATGATTTCAATGCCCATCATATAACAAACAGTTGGGGATTCGCGTTTGTACCAAATTTGTTAGGGGGGACGTTGTTCTTTTGTGGCTTTGCATGGTTGAACCAATTTGAGTGGTTTGATATATATGATCAACGTAGGGACTGGTATGAATGTAACCAGTGCATTTGGATGGTCTCAGCCAATGGTCCCTGTAGGCTTAGTTACTCGGGAGAGTATGATGTTTGTTATCCATGGAACCCCGACATTAAAAGGGAGGAAACCTCTTATGTGAAGGATAGAGAAAGATAATGTTCTGAACTCATACTTCACAATTTAGATGGAATAAAAATCATATCAGTTATCTTTTAAATTAATATTGAAACATATGTATCTCTTTTATTATTCTCATAATTTACTTTTGATTGGCATCTCTTACTTTAAATTATTGTCTCTTCAATTTTTGTCATTCCAATGGCACTTATTACATGTACAATTTATTATCTCTATCAAAATGTTTTGATGTGAATCTGTCTTATTAAAATAAGATTATTAAGGGTTCGAGCCATGTCAATTTCAAATTAGTAACTTTGGTGTCATATCACGACTTAACAGCCTTGAATTTGTAAGTACATAAAATAAATTAATCTTGAAAAATATAGAAAAGTGATGGTTTCATTTGTATGTTGATGGGCCTGAGTTGGCCCGTCCGCCCATGTTGGGCCTAAAAGCCCGGCCCGTTAAATAAGGGTCCATGTATGAAGAGGTGTTATGTTGAGAGGTTATGACTTTTGGGGGAACGTATTACGTTGAAGAGTTACGTCTCTTGGAGGAGAAGTATTTAAGAGAGAAAAGAAAAAGAGGAATGTACCTTTTCAAATGAACGTATGTCGGTCTCTCTCTCTCGCCTAAAAAATAAAAGAAGAAAACAGAAAAGAACAGTACGCTATTTTTTTCCCCCTAATAGCAATAGCATGCTCCTCAAATCAATGTTGGTGTTTAATCTGTGGACAATAAGGTACGCTTGAATCCGTGGTGTGTCTTTGATTGGTGATACATGTTTGTTTCTGGGCATGTCTTCTGCATTTGTTTTAGAGGTTCGATTTAGTGTTGAATTCGGTTTTAGGGAATTAGTAATTCCTAACATTGGTATTAGAGCCGTCTTTCATGTTTTCCAATCCCCTTTTTATGTTATTGAATTAATTTTGTGGTCGAAAATCAAGAGAAGTCGCTACTGGTCGATCGGGGATGAAAAAAACCCGACACCCGTGTACTGTTCGTCCTTTTTTGTGGTCTTCTATAAGTCACAATTTTTTTCTAAAAGCGTTGGGTCGAAGCTTTCGTCAATACGAGAAAAACAAGTGGTGGATCACCGCCGGATGCGCCACCACGCGCAGCCGGAACGAAGGTGGGTCATTGGCGCTGCGTTGCACGCGCTTGCACACGCCAACTCGATGTCCCCGTAGGTGTGTGTGCGTCGCACGCGCCACTTCAGCCCAAGCGCGTGTGACGCACGCGCGGAAGCCTAGCGCGTGTCGCACACACGCCACCGACGTCTGCATGACATTAGCACACGCACACGCGTAGCATGTGCCGGTCGGTTGCTCGACCAGCCCGACCAAGCTGTCCGGTTCGACTGGTCCGACTAGTCCAACCAGCCCATCTGATCCAACCGGTCTGACCTGCCGCCCGTTGACTCTGACTAGTTGATCGTTGACCGTTGACTTTGACTGGTCGACCATTGACGGTTGACTTTGACTGTTGACCATTGACCAAAGGGACAAAAAGAATGTGTTTCTTTTTCAAATTAAGTCTATGTGGATTATATGTAATCCCTTGTTTGTTTTATATTTGTTACAGGAACAATGCCTCCCCTTAAGTTGCGCACACCTATTCGTGCAATTATCGATGAGCAAAAGGAAATGATTTATGAGTTGACTGATTATCGATGGGAGAGTGGCGACTTAATTGATCACGTTCTTGAAGTCAACGGGAAAATACAAAAGGTCATATTGAATGGTCGTTCCATGCCATAGTCTGAGATGGTGCGATTTTTCACGAATACTCTTTCACAAGAATGGCAAGGAGTGTTGAATCACGTATGGAAAGTCAACAGAGCTGCTTCGTATAGGAAAATTATGATGGATTTTATAAATGATTATTACTGGATTGTTACAAGGGAAATGATTAAGAAATTGAACAAAAGATGATCTTTCCCGGTTCGTATGTTGACTTGGTGCTAGATGTTTTTTACTGGTCTTTATTTAGTATGCTTTGTGGACATCTTATGTAATGTTATCTACATAGTTATTGTTGGTGTGACAATTAATATGTTAGTTGTATTATGTGAAAGTATTATGATTATATCATTGTTTGATATCAAGTACTATTTGCTTTTTGTTATTATTAACTGTTATGGATAGTTCATAGAAATTTTTTGTAATTTCAAAGAATTTATTTTGCATATAATGTTATATTAATAATAACTCCAAGTTAGGATTTTTGATGATGATTAGAAATATAGTGACCTTTTGATTCTAAAACCTTACTTAAAATTATTCATTAATATGATGGTTTTGTGCAAAATGGATGTATAAATGATAGGCATAAATAATTCGTGCATATATGTCTAATATGTTCAGATCAATGGCTTCAGTCACAAAGAGCATAGTTGCTGAGCTGAACAAAGGTGAGAAGCTCAATGGCGATAACTATGAAATATGGCACATGAAAATCCAATATGTGCTGGAAGAGTAAGAGGCACTAGAAGCTCTTAACCTGACCATGGTAGAACCTGAAGAAAGAAACGTTGCACAACACAAGAGAGATAAGGAAGCATTTGCTGAATGGAAAAGAAAGAACTCTCTTACTCGCATTACGTTGCTGAGCAGCATGAAAAATGACGTCATGCGAGAATTTAGGCGTTTTAACAATACCAAGGAAATGTAGGAAGCATTGGCAGCGAGATTTGGTCATACTTCGGTAACCAGACTGAGGCAGCTCACTATTAGGTTTGACTCTTATAAGAAGCCTCATGGTCAGACCATGAAGCAACACCTTAGAAAGATGTCAAATATGATTAATGAGCTGAAAGATGCTGGCCATGTCCTGACTGATGAGCAGCAAGTGCAAGCAGTGATTCATTCCTTGCCTTGGAGTTTGGAGCATATGAAGGTGCACTTGACCCATAATGAGAATATCAAAACCTTTGAGGATGCAGTGTGTCATCTTGAGTTGGAAGAGGACCGCCTCTTGGTGGCTAAGCTAGAAGCTGGAATCTATCATGCTGGTTCTAGCTCACATGGAGCTTCGAGCTCCAAGCGCAAATGTCCTAACTAGTTCGATAAAGGGAAAGGCAAGGAAGCAAGTCCTTCAAGGAAGAAACCTAAGCTAACCAACATAGGAGAGGAAAACATCCTCGAGTGAAGAGTATTTCAAGGGTGAAGTGTTACAACTGTGACTAGAAGGGTCACTACGCTTGCAAATGTCGTGAGTCAAAGAAAGTACTGACCCCTTGTACTCTTAAAAACTTTGCTAATGTGTCAAGTTTTGTATTCTTAGCTGAATCTAATCATTTGTGGACTGTAGATTCGAGAGCGACAGACTATGTAGCGAAGGATAGAGAATCCTTTGTGCAATTTCGACAAGTACTGACAGAAACTAAGTGGATCTTTGTAGGAAATAACTCCAGAGATGAAGTTAAAAGGATTGACACTTGCCAATTGAACACGCATGATGGACGCACCTTATTCCTACATGATATTTTATATGCTCCGGAGATTCGTTGAAATTTAGTGTCTATTTTGGTGTTGATTAAGCTTGTTTTTAATATGAACTTCCATAATAGAGGTGTGGATTTGTTTTTTGATACAAATTTCTATTGTCGTGGTTATTTTCTGGATAATTTCATTGTATTAGATATTGACTATGTTAATGCAAATGTTTGTAGTTCCCTTCCCACGCCTCCCAATTCATATGATAATAATGTAAATGTGTGACATGCTAAACTTGGTCATATTGGCCAATAACGTATTAATAGACTACCAAAAGAGGGTTTGTTGGGCAACATTGAAAAAGTCGATTTGCCCATATGTGAGCAATGTCTAGTAGGGAAAACGACAAGAAAACCATTTGGAAAAGGTAAAAGAGCTAAAGTTCCTCTACATTTAATCTATTCTGATGTTTGTAGTCCAATGAATGTGAGAGGAAGGCATGGAGTTGTTTATTTCATCACATTTATAGATGATTACGCTCGATTTAGATATGTCTATTTGATTTCTCATAAATCTGAAGCATTAAGTTGTTTCAGAAGGTTTATGAACTTGATAGAAAATCAATTAGACAAAAAAATAAAAGCATTGAGATCCAATCGAGGTCAAAAATATTTATCTGATGAGTTCAGAAAATTATGTGATGAAAAAAGAATAGAAAGATAGTTGTCTATTCCATATACTCCTCAACAAAATAGTGTTGCGGAGAGAAGAAACATAACCATACTGGAAATGGTTAGGTCCAAGATGGCGCATGCTAACTTACCTATCACTTTTTGGAGTGATGCGTTGTTAACTGCTACCTATATACTTAACCGGGTGCCTTCCAAATTAGTTATTTCAACTCCATATGAGTTATGGACTGATAGAAAACTGAACTTAAGTTTTCTTAAGCTATGGGGTTGTGCTGCCTATACTCACGAGCCCTCTTACAAGTTTGGGAAATTGGGTCCTAGAGGAAAGAAGAGTATTTTCATAAGATACTTTGAACACTCGAAAGGATATGTGTTCATAGGTGAGCAAGAAAGTGAGAGTGTAACTGAATTTGAATTACGGGATGTCACATTCTTAGAGGATGAATTTCCTAAGAAGGGCAAAATAGGGGAAGATTACTCCCTATTTGAAACCTTGGATCAATATAATGATATTAATGGAGTTCGTCCAACTGAGAATAATATGAGAAGTGATGAATTGAATTCAACTCATTCTCAATTACAACCACATGATGAGACGACATCCTTATTATTTTATCCTAGTGGGAGCATAATGGGGAACGATGTGCAAAATGCACAATCTCGCATACGGCGAACAAATCGCAAAAGTATTCCCCGTCGACGTTTTGGCATTGAAGGGGAAATTGAGAAGATTGAGTCAATGAAGTTATGGACTGATAGAAAATTGAGTCAATGAAGTCAAACCAAGTTTGGAAATTGGTTGATCTTCCGAAAGGACGCAAAGTTATTGGAAACATGTGGGTTCTCAAAATAAAGCGTAAAGCTGATAGCTCGATAGAAAGGCATAAGGCTCGCCTTGTGGCAAAGGGATATAATCAACTAGAAGGAATTGATTATGAAAAAACATTTTCTCCCGTAGCGAGATTTACCTCGATTCGCATTATTCTGGCAATAGTGGCCAATATGGATCTTGCGTTATATCAAATGGATGTAAAGATTGCTTTTCTCAATGGAAAATGAGATGAATAAATTTATATGGAATAACATGTTAGTTTCATTATGAAAGGCCAAGAGTAAAACGTATGTCGACTTTTGAGATCGATATATGGCCTTAAACAGTCGTCAAGACAATGGTATATATGTTTTCATAATGCCATAATGGTATATGATTTTACAATGATATATGAGGATCATTGTATATATATTAAAAAAATCCAAAGATCAATTTGTAATAATCTCATTATATGTTGATGATATACTAATTGCCGGAAGCAATATGGAGTTTGTTAATACTGTCAAGAGTTGGTTGTCTTCCAACTTTGAGATAGAGGATATGGGTGAGGCTGCATAAATTCTTGGAGTTAAGATTTCAAGAGATTGTTCGAAGAGATCGTTATCTCTTTCGCAAGAAACATATAAAAATAAGGTTCTTAAACGATTTCGTATGCAATATTGTAAACTCATAGACACTCCTATTGCAAAAGGTGAAGGATTGAGCCATAGATTGTGTCAAAGGACTCCACAAGAGAAGGAACAAATGAAACATGTTTCTTATGCTAGTACTGTTGGGAGCTTGATGTACGCTATGATGTGTACAAGACCTGACATATGTTTTGCAGTTGGAATGGTGAGTAGATACCAATCCAATTCAGGTCAAGCACATTGAAAATCCGTTAAGAGAATACTAAGGTATCTAAAGAAAACTGTTGATTATACGTTGAGTTATCAAGGAAATGATCTGCAACTCGAAGGCTATTCAGATGCTGATTGGGGAGGAGATTTAGATGAAATGAAATCTACCTCTGGGTTTGTTTTCTTACTGAATAATAGCGTCATATGTTGGAGCAGTAAGAAACAAACGTGTATAGCCTTGTCCACGATGGAAGCTGAGTTCATGGAATTATTAGCAGCAATACAAAAAGGTGTTTGGCTTAAGAGATTTTTGGATCATTTAGCTGTTATTGACAATGCTCCACACTCATTGTTGGTTAACTGTGATAGCCAAGCAGCAATAGTGTACACCAAAGATCCAAAATATCATGACAAGACTAAACATATAGATATCAAGTATAATTTTGTCAAGAATATAGTTGCACAAAAAGATGTTATCTTATAGTACATGTTACGCATATAATGGTAACAAATCCTATGACAAAGCCAATACCTAGATATGTGTTTTATGGCTATGTAAAATCTCTAGGATTGCGTAGAGGCTGATGTATTGAATATTGTAATTTCCCTAAGTGTTCACATTTGATGAATTTGTGTTTCAATCATTAATGTCTATGAATCTTTATTTGACGTTTATGCATCTTAATGCTCAATGCGTTATAATAAGTCGAGAAGTTATGTTGGACAGATAAATGATTAGTCCACTCATGCGGATAATTGTCTCTGTTTCGTGTGATAAATAGAGATAAGATGGTTTTTAAGCTTATTATCTAGGTGATAATCAAAAGCTCAAGCTTAAATTATATATGTCACATTAACTAAGTGTTAAGATAATAACATAATATTTACTATGTCCGAAAGTAAAATAACCCATATATTTTACTTTATCTGTCTATGATGCCAGATGTGAGTTTTGATAAATTTTGTGAATGAGTGGATACATGAACTTAAGTTAGACATTGGGTATGTCTGAACTATCATCTGTACGGTATTAAAGGTGTAGACATACGCTCTATGGAAAGGAGTTAAATACCGTAATACATATTTCATACTACATATGTATGAGACGACCAAAAAGAGTAGCAAAAATTTGATCTCAACTTTTGTGCTGTGTAAGACTCTTGAGGAAAATAGTTCCTCTATTTAGTGCCCTCATGACTCTTACTTATTCTCAAGATTTATATTCAGTGATTGCTATCTTAAGATATTGCTAATGATCATGAATTGATTTGATCTAATGGGACATTTCTAGAAAAGCAAGCTGAACTGAAATTGAGAGTTTGAAGAAAAAATGAAGATCGAATTTAGAGAATCACATATTAGTTTTGTGTTCACTGGTCGATCAATTATGATTGTCTTTGGGATAATCATAATTGTGAATACAATATATTAATGATTAAAAAGAGATTAAGAGAGAGATATAAATGTGATCGATCAATCTAGGGTACTGCATACTAAATCTGCTCAAAGTGTGATGCCCATTATGAGCTGTTATATATTTCTAATAGATGTATGGCAATGAGCTCTCAAAGTATGCTAGTCGTACGGATTATTCACCCGTATGAATGTTGTAGAGAGGTAAACAGGATCATGTTTAGCCCAACATGTGCGAGTGGGAGATAATGGTTTTATTTGTATGTTGATGGGCCTAAGTTGGCCCGTCCACCCATGTTGGGCCTAAAAGCCTGGCCCACTAAATAAGAGCCCATGTATGAGGAGGTGTTACTTTGAGGGGTTATGACTTTTGGGGAAATGTATTACGTTAAAGAGTTATGTCTCTTGAAGGAGACGTATTTAAGAGAAAAAAGAAAAAAGAGGAATGTACCTTTTCAAGTGAACATACGTTAGTCTCTCTCTCTCACTCAAAAAGAAAAAGAAAAAAGAGAACAGAAAAGAACAGTTCGCTATTTTTTTTCCCACCCTAATAGCAACAGCACGCTCCTCGATAGAACGTGATCAGTTTTTCTTCCTCAAATCAACGTTGGTGTTTAATCTATGGACAAAAAGGTACGCTCGATTTCGTGGTATGTCTTTAATTGGTGAAACATGTTTGTTTCTAGGCTCGTCTTCCGCATTCGTTTTAGGGGTTCGATTTAGTGTCGAATCCGATTTTAGGGAATCAGTAATTCCTAACAAAAAGCATGAGAAAACTAAATCGAGGGGAGACATCTTTAAGTGGAAGATATTTTGGACCATTGATCAATTAGTGATACTAAAAGAAATTTGGCAACGAGAGATTTTGGGGATAAGTACACCAATAGTACTATAAGTTGTGTACGGCGCTCACTTTGGTTCCAAAAGTTTATGTCGGATCACTTAAGTGCCAACTTGGAGGAAAAACACTCACTTTGGTGCCACCAGCGAAAGATTCCAGCCTCTGGCAAAAGATTCCGGCCAAAATGATTTTTTTTTTTTTTTAAATCGATAAGTCTTTAAAGGACGTCGTTTTCGGTCCTCCTTAAGAAAACGACGTTGTTTTGCCATCCTACGTGGATGGCTTCATGGAAACGACACCATTTAGCTTACATAGGGAAGAAATTGGGGTTTCGGGGTCGAAGTCATGGCCAGCGTCGAGGTTGGGGTCGGAGTCGGGGTCAAAGCTGCGGCCGCCAAGTGGCCATCATCAAGGTCGGGGTCGGGGTTGGGGTCGGCTACGACTGTCGAGTGGCCATCGTCGGGGTCGGGGTTGGAGTTTGAGCCGCGGCTGTCGAGTGGCCATCGTCGCGGTCGGGGTTAAGGTCGGGGTCGGAGCTACGGCCGCCGAGTGGCCATCGTCGAGGTCGGGGTCGAGGTCAAGGTCGGAGCTGCTGCCGTTGAGTGGTAATCGTCGGGGTTGGGGTTGAGGTCGGGGTCGAACCCATGGCCACCGAGCGCATGGACTGTCGAGGACGGCGACGGCCGGAGATTAGGGTTTTGAATTGGGGGAGACACCAAACGGCGTCGTTTTGGTATTTGGATGCTGACTCACCTCTCCGACGAGCCACGTCGGCGTCAAAAATTAATAAAAAAAGGCCACGTCGGATTTCTGGCCAATTTCGTCGGAGTTGACACCAAAGTGAGCGTTTTTCAAATTTTTTGGTACTTAAGTGATCCGACGGAAACTTTTGGCACCAAAGTGAGCGCCGTACACAACTTATGGCACTATTAGTGTACTTATCCCAAGTAATCAAGTTTCCATTCGTAAAAATCTCTAGTTGTGTGAGATGACGCTCACATGTCTCGATTGGGTTCTAGTTGCTATAATAGCTAGTGGTGACTCTTAGTAAAGACTTAGATTGTTGGGAATTGAAAGTAAAATCCAACATCAATCGAGATATAGTCTTGGGATAGATTGTGTTTATGATTGATGGACTAAATTTTTATTTCAATTCAGATTGTCTTATGAACAAATACTTCTAAATCCTCCCAAGGCGCTGAAATTAAATCACTAGAATTTCTTCCACAACTTTAACCAAACCAATTGAACTAATTAAATCATGGCCTGATCCAAATAGCAGATTTCAAAAAAAACTATGATATGAGTACATATGATCAAGACTCAACGGCTTGTGGCCTTGAACATTGACGTGAACATCGCTGTCGAACCAAGCGGCAATGTTCTGGGCTCCATTGTGAAGGTGTCATAGCATAGGAAGAACTCCACGAGCATGACACTGAACAAGAGCTCCACCACGTTCTTCCTAGGGCACTGCTTGATCCCCCTAGGTGGATCGTCAATCTCGCAACCATGCAATCGATACATGTACTTCAACTGCTTCTTGCCTTCTTCCTTATGAACCTATGGTCTACATACTCTTTTGGCGAGGAAAATCATATTACAAGTATCATAACTTTCACACAGTTTTTCGTCGGAGTTGGCACCAAAGTGAGCGTTTTTCAAATTTTTTGGCACTTAAGTGATCCGACGGAAATTTTTGGCACCAAAGTGAGCGCTGTACACAATTTATAGCACCATTAGTGTACTTATCCCAGAGATTTTGTAAGGGCCTGTTCAAGAATGGGGCTGGTTAGAGGAATTATCACACGCTTAACCTTGACTTCAAACAATGTTCAATGGCCAGTTCAAGAACGGGGCTCATCTAGAAATAAGCACATTCTTAACACCGACTTCTAACGGTGTTCCCGTTCAACCCGAAGAAGCCGAAGACCATAAGCTATATTTGTTGGAATTGAGAGTTTGAAAATGCTTTGATACAATCGTAAATGTTAGTTTTGCTAACAAAAAATGAAGAAGCCCCTTAACAGGTCGGTTTCATCCGGTGCTTTTGAAGGAGAAGGGCATGGAACCACCATTGTTGTACCCATAATAGAAGGGATGTAGCTCTTGGCTCAAAGGTGCCATTGTCAACTATTAAAATTAAGTTTCAAGCCTCTAGTCGTGTTCCAGAGCGACAACACCAAGAAAGATATAGTGATCAACTTCCACGATGCAACCACTGGGATTCGCCCTAGTGGCCACCCTTCCAACATGGAAGGGGGAGGTGAGGTGTTCAAATCCCCACCTTCTCAGGGGGGGATGGAATGGGGACGTGTAAGTTTCAGGAGTGGGTTTCGACTCCCACGCCCTGCAAGAGGCAGGGCAAAAGTCTAAGTGTAGAGTAGGAATAGAGTAGAACTGACCAAAAAAAAAAAAAAAAACTTCCACGATGCAGCCTTCCACATCAAGAAAGGTGAGATGCTTTTTGGAAATCAGCCCTTTACTACCAAGGATTCGAGGGCGTATCACAGGCCAAAGGGGGATAAGAACACCCAAAGAGTCATTAACTTTTATACTCCACTCATTTGAATGTCATAACTTTTTTCTTAATCACTTGAGTCTCATAACTTTTAAAAAATATTCATTTTTTGTTGTGTGTGTATATATTCAGTTGAGGTATATATATCCAGTTGAATATCACAACTTTCAATTGATTTTTTGAGTGCCATAAATATTTATGACATTTGCCCTAAGAGTCTTGAATCTGACATGGTGGAGCATCTAGGACGAGCACTTTCTATAAAGGTATGGCATTCATATTACTGAACAAAAAATTATATGGCACCAAGTGATTGGAAAAAAAAAAAGAGAGTTATGGTGTACAAGAGTTATGGCACATAAATGATTCAAACAAAAAAGTTATGGCACTCAAATAAAAACTGTGTGAAAGTTATGATACTTGTAATATGATTTTCCTTGCCAAAAGAGTATGTAGACCATAGGTTCATAAGGAAGAAGGCAAGAAGTAGTTGAAGTACGTGTATCGATTGTATGGTTGCGAGATTGACGATCCACCTAGGGGGATCAAGCAGTGCCCTAGGAAGAACGTGGTGGAGCTCTTGTTCAGTGTCATGCTCATGGAGTTCTTCCTATGCTATGACACCTTCACAATGGAGCCCAGAACATTGCCGCTTGGTTCGACAGCGATGTTCACGTCAATGTTCAAGGCCACAAGCAATTAAGTCTTGATCATATGTACTCATATTATAGTTTTTTTGAAATCTGCTATTTGGGTCAGGCCATGATTTAATTGGTTAAAGTTGTGGAAGAAATTCCAGTGATTTAATTTCAGCGCCTTGGGAGGATTTAGAAGTATTTGTTCATAAGACAATCTGAATTGGCATAAAAATTTAGTCCATCAATCATAAACACAATCTATCCCAAGACTATATCTCGATTGATGTTGGATTTTACTTTCAATTCCCAACAATCTAAGTCTTTACTAGGAGTCACCACTAGCTATTATAGCAACTAGAACCCAATTGAGACATGGGAGCGTCATCTTACACAACTAGAGATTTTTACGAATGGAGACTTGATTACTTGGAATAAGTACACTAATAGTGCCATAAGTTGTGTACGGCGCTCACTTTGGTGCCAAAAGTTTCCGTCGGATCACTTAAGTTCAAAAAAATTTTAAAAACGCTCACTTTGGTGCCAATGCCAACGAAATTGGCCGGAAATCCGACGTGGCCTTTTTTTTATTAATTTTTGAAGCCGACGTGGCTCGTCAGAGAGTTGAGTCAGCATCCAAACACCAAAACGACGCCGTTTGGCATCATTCCCCCAACTTTGAAACCCTAATCCCCAAATTGAGAGAGAGGGAAGGCTCGTCTTCGTGTCTTCTTCTTCCTCGAAGACCCACACTAGCAACGGCACCAACACGGCACCAGCAACAGTACCGGCAGCACACTAGCAACGACACCAGCAACGCACCAGCAGTAGCAACGCACTAGTAGCCCCTTTGACCCATCTTCTTCCTCCTTCTCCTCCGCCCTCGCCTTCGATTTTTCCTACAACAATCTCAATCTCTCCTCGCTCACCTGGTCAAGCAACTACAATGGTGGCTGAGCGACGGTGGCCGAGCAGCATCAGTGGACAAGCAGCAACGATGGCCGAGCGACAGCGGCGAACGACGGTGGCCGAGTGGCGAAAACCCTAATTTCAATCCCCATGTGAGCTAAACGGCGTCGTTTCTGTGAAGCCATCCATGTAGGACGGCAAAACGACGTCGTTTTCTTAAGGAGGACCGAAAATGACGTCATTTAAAGGCCTATCGATTTTTTTTTTAAAACAAATCATTTTGGCCGGAATCTTTCGCCGGTGGCCGGAATCTTTCGCCGGTGGCACCAAAGTGAGCGTTTTTCCTCCAATTTGACACTTAAGTGATCCGACGAAAACTTTTGGTGTCAAAGTGAGCGTCGTACACAACTTATGGCACCATTAGTGTACTTATCCCTGATTACTTTGATATTTCTATCAATGCTCTTTTGGTGCATAACTAGTTTTTTGTTTTCCAAAGTGATAATGCAATCTTGATCTACTTTATATGATCTTAAAGGTCCACAAGCCTCTAGGTGATCGAACAAGTATTTTTGTTAGAGCTTTCATTGTGATTCTAATAGTCTTAGTCCCATTTCAAAAAGCAATTAACAATCAAGGTATTGTAATGACAATGCGAAAATTAAAAACCCAAATAATGAAGACAACTATCTAAGCGTGAAAATGAAAAGTCTGCAACTTGTGGAGCAAAGCATATTACAATGCCTTATCATTGAGCCTCAAGACATGATCCATCGGAAGCTTGCTATTTTAAAACTAAGGCGAGCCTAATTTGAATCAATTGATTAAGATGAAATCTAGACTAGACTAACCTAATCATTTATTTAAAAGAAAATACAAAGTCTAATCAATTTTATTTGCAAAACCTACACTAATTAAGCTACAAATGTTAAACTGGATGAATTAAAGCTAATCTAAATCAAACAATCACAATAGGCTAAGTCTGGAAAAAACATTGGTCTACCGTCACCATCGGTTCCCTCTAGTTGCCGCCTCTTCGGTTCACCACCTTTGGCCATGCCTTGATGAGCATAGGCTTTGATATCAAATAAAACATTCACACAATTCAAGACATACACTCACGCAAGGCAAGGCATTAGCAACGTTCACATTAATTTAACATCCAATTGGTTTGGGATTGGCCTTAAAACTAATCATATGATTCAATTGTCCCAAGCCACCTCCTAATCCATTAGGGCTACATTTGATAGCCAGTGTAAAAGTTAGGATAAAGTTGGATACGATTTTCTATCCTAACTAGAAATATGGACAACCAAACGCAGCTAGGGGTTTATTAATAAAGATTAATAATAATCAACCCCACTTGTGTGCACAAAGTGGCGGGCCAACATTTTCAATCACTAAAACTAATCACTCCCACTAATCTAGTCGTCGAGTGCACGCATTGCAATTTTAAACATGCAAAAGGGCATACCAAGTTAAACATGCAAGAATCTTGGAAAGGCTACAGCCCTTAGAAAAATTCCAGCTTTAAAAATCATTTTTCCGGGCTTGTTTTTGTCTTGATTTTTGATGGTCAAACCTGTTGGAGAAAACATCCTTGCGTGTTTTGAAGCTGACAAAATGTTTCCATCAGTCTAGTCTGAAGTCTTGTAGACTCTTTAGTCAAAATCTAAAGATCGCTGAACCGCCAGACTCAAGATTCAAAGTCTATCCTCATTGACAGTTTCTAGACCGTTGAATAAGACTTAGCCAAAACTGAGTATCTTGTTAATGATTTGATTCTATCGACTGAAGAAGATCTCTCAGCTAGAGATAACATCTTGGAATCTGTTATTCATTTTTATTTGAATTTGGATAATTTAGATCTATTGATTGGCGAAGCATACTTAGAAGGTTCTACTTATGGAAACCTAGATTTTGATTGTATGGGCGAACAGGATTGGTGAGCTATCATTATATTCCTTAAATGACTAGAAATCTCCCTAATTGATTCTGTCTAACGGGTAGATTGGAAGAACTCATTTGGTAAATGTCAACGGGTATGAAGGCATGGAGGAGTATATAAGGAAGATATTCCAGTTATTCAAGAGTGTGCGCGATAGAAGAATTCAAAAGTCTGAATCTTATTGTTGTTTATCAATTTAATTGTTGAGAGAAAACTTGTACTCAAAAGAGTGTTTATACTTCTGTGAGACATTGAGAAAATATAGCAGAGTCTCTACACTGTGGAATGAAGGAAAAGCAATATTGTAACAACTCTTTTGATTCTTAGTGAAATCTAACCGGTGGGCTGTCAGTGCGGAAGAGTGGACGTAGGCTTGGATTAAGCCGAACCACTATAATCTTTGTGTTTTTATTCTCTTCCCTAAGCTCTTTACTTTGATCGTAACTCTGTTTGATTATTAGAGTCTAATTTCCTTTTCATAATCTATTGCTAAACAGAATTTGTTTAAAAGCAAAATCATTTTCTTTACATTGTGAAAATTTATTTTTGCACCTATTTGCCCCTTTTAAGTGCTCATACTCGCTTTGACAATTGGTATCGAGCTTGTGTATTCATTTAAGTTAAAATGTTTTTACTTCAGAGTTAAAGCCATGACTAGTATGTTGGCTCCAAGTTTGGTTGAAGGGCAAAGCAACACTAGACCGCCATATTTTGATGGAAATGATTACAACTTTTGGAAAAATAGGATGACGGCATTCCTAAGATCAAAGGATCCTCTGGAATAGAACGTGGTAGACAAATGAATCAATCCTAAAGCCGTAACAGTTTCAGAAAGAGGAAAATAAGCCGTTGAGTCTAGTGAAATGACTCAATAAGAGATAACCAAGAGACAAGCTCTTAATGCAAAAGCAATCTATTCCTTATATTGTGCATTATCTTCCACTGAATATAACAGACTATCTTCTTGTAAAACAGCTAAAGAAGTCTGGGATAAATTGTACATCACCTATGAAGGAACCGATCAAGTGAAAGAAACTAGAATCAATATTTTGCTTGGTCATTATAAAGCATTCAAGATGAAATTAGGAGAATCTATCACTGACATGTTTAATCATTTTATAGAAATCATGAATGGTCTTAAATGTCATGGTCAACTAATCTTTAAACCCATGAAGGTTAACAAGTTACTGTGTGGACTTTCCAAGGATTGGAATCACGTAAATAATTCAATAAGGGAGACATAAAGGACTATGCTACTATCTGTTGACGAATTAGTTGGCACCCTTCAATCTTATGAAGAGGAGCAAATCAACGAAAATGAAGATCCCAAATGTAAGAAATCCATTGCATTAAAATCTAATGATGATTATGATGTTACAGATTATGAAGACAATATGGATGATGAAAAGCTTGCTTTCATGATAAGAAGGTTTGGAAAACTGAACAGAAAGGGAAGAAGATTCAATTCGAATAAGCAAAGTTTTCAAAAGCTACAAATAAATCAGCTGAGGATGATGAATCCAACAAGGATATAATCTGTTTGAATGCAAGAAAAAGTGACACATAAGATCTAACTGTCCTTTGTTGAAGAGAAAGAAAGGAAAAACTAAGAAATTTCGAAAAGCACTTAAAGCAGAAACTTGGAGTGATACCGAGTGTGAAGAAAGTGACGACGATTATGCCAATATTTGTCTAATGGCACACTCATAATCAAATTCAAACTCTGAAATAGACTCAGACTTAGATAGTGAAATAGAGGTAAGTAATTTAAAAATACTTGCTAAAGTCTCCAAATATATTGATGAATTGTGTCTTAGTCTCAAAACCTCTCTCAAGAGGATTTCCAAACTTAAAAGGGAAAATTCTGCACTAAAGCAACATGAGATTGTTTGGAAAGAAAAGGTCGAAAGTTTAGATAAAAATGTTATTACTTTGAAAAAAAAATGCAGAAAATCTTTCAAAAGAAAATATATTTTTGAAAAATGATATCTCAAGTATTTCTAAAAGATTTTTCTATAGGATTTGAGAAATTAGAAAAAGATCCTTTCAGCGCAAAGACTCTACTTCAACAAATTAGGTTTGGGAATGACTGTTGAAATCATTCCTCTAATTGATTTTCCTAAGGTAAAGGAAAGAATTAAACAAAGACCTACAAAAGATTCTTACAAAAATCATTTCCAAAAAGTTTTTGTAAAACCTGTAGGCCGCAGTGCTCTTAAATGTTCTAAGTGTAACAACTCGGAACACTTTGAGAAAGAATGTCCTATGATTTGGAAACTTGTGAGGAAGGTTTGGGCAAAGACTGTATATCACACTAACTCCACTGGACCCAAGAAAATATGGGTACCAAAGAAAGCTTGAGTTTCTTTTTTAAATGCAGGTCACTATCAAGAAAAAGGTTAAGTGGTACTTGGATAGTGGATGCTCGAGACATATGACAGGAGACTCAAACTGCTTCATAAAGCTTTTCTAAGTTAATGGTGGACAAGTTTTTTTTGGAGGAAATAGCAAATGAAGAATTGTGAGATGCGGAATTGTAAAGATTGGAAGTCTCACGATCAATAACGTTTCCTTAGTATAAGGACTCAACTATAACTTGCTAAGTATTAGCTAGCTATGCAACACCAGTTTCAAAATCAATTTTAAAGAAGGAATATGCTTAGGAACCAAAGTAAAGACTCCTCTCGATTTTAACAGGGCGAAGACACATGAATATCTATTTCTTGGATATTAAACCAGAAAAATCCAAATGTTTAATCTCAATTCAAAAGGAAGAAAATCTATGGCACAAAAAACTTGGGCACATCAACAAGAAGCAAATAGCCAAAATCTCAGCAAAGAAGCTTGTTCGTAGACTACCCAATCTGGCATACCAAAAGTCTAACCCATGTACATTATGTGTATTAGGAAAACAGGTAAGAAATTCATTCAAACCAATAAATCAAATGTCTACTAATCGTGTACTGCAGCTCTTGCATATGGATCTCTTTGGACCAACCAGAACTCAAAGTATTGGAGGTAAGAAATATTGCCTAATAATTGTGGATGATTATTCAAGAGTCACTTGAGTATATTACTTGGCAAGTAAATTTGAAACATTTTTTTTTTATCAAATTTGCTAAGAAATTTCAAAATGAGAAAGAGTATGTTATTTTAAGTATACGAACAGACCATGGACGTGTATTTGAAAATCAAGACTTTGTTAAATTCTATGATGAATCTGGTCTTCAACATGTATTCTCCTCTCCTTATAGTCCAGAGCAGAATGGAGTTGTGGAAAGGAAGAATAGATTGTTGCAAGAAATTGCTATAACTCTTTTAATTAAAAGTAACATTTCTTCTAGTTTTTGGGCTGAAGCAATTTCTACAACATGCTATATTATTAATAGAGTTTTCTTAAGGCCTATTCTGGAGAAAACTCTCTATGAGTTATTCAAATAAAAGAAGCTAATTGTTTCATATTTTCATGTATTTGGAGCAAATGTTTTATATTGAAAAATGCAAATGATCGAATTGGTAAGTTTGAAGAAAAATCAGACGAATGCATCTTCTTTGGATATTCAACCACAAGCAAAGTCAACAGAGTATACAACAAGAAGACTCAATCTGTTGAGGAATCAATGAATGTTAAATTTCAAGACTTTATGCAAAATCAATCAATTCAGACTCCACTTGAAGAACTTGAACCTGCTCAAGACTCTACAAAGTCTAAATCTCCAGAAGCAACTCAGACTTCAGAAGACAAGCAACAAATGATCATTGATGAATCAAATGAAGAAAATGATCAACAGTCTGACAAATCAACCAACAACCGGAAGCACAAGTCTAGTCATCCTAAAGAACTTATTATTGGTGACATTAATGAGAGATTTCGTACAAGATCCAAAAGGCATGAAGAGTCTATTGCTGTGACTCTTATTTTTGAAATAGAACCCAAGAGTATAGAAAAAGCTTTAACGATGAAAGCTAGATTGAAGCTATGCAAGAAGAACTTAGGCAAGTCAATATCGTGATGTCTAGGAATTGACTCATAAACTAAAAGGTAAATCTATAATTGGAGCTAAATGGGTTTTCGGAACAAGATGAACAAGAAAGGAAAAGTCGTAAGAAACAAAGCAAGACTCGTGACCAAAGGATATACGCATGAAGAAGGGAAAGACTATGATACGATTTATGCACTAGTAGCAAGGTTAGAAGCAATTAGATTATTACTTACTTTTGCTTATTATAAGAATCTCGGGTTATTCCAAATAGACGTCAAAAGTGCTTTCTTAAATGGATTCATCCAAGAGGAAGTCTATTTGGAATAACCTCCCGGCTTTGAAGACCCAAGGAAACCGGACTCGTATTCGGACTAAAAAAGACATTATATGATATAATAGACTAATTAAGTTTATAATCCAAAATGGTTTTGTTAAAGGTAAAATAAATACTACACTGTTTATCAAAAGAGAAAGCAAAAACTTCTTGCTTGTTCAAATTTATGTTGATGATATTATTTTTGGATCTCCTCATGAAAATCTATGCAAGAAATTCTCTAAGACTATGCAGAATGAGTTTGAAATGAGCATGATGGGTGAACTATCATTATTTCTCAGACTTCAAGTAAAACAATTGAATGAGGGAATTTTCATTCACCAAGAAAAATATGCTAAAGAACTTGTGAAGATTGACATACCAATGTCAAGTTCCTCGAAGCTAGACAATGATGAAGGAGGAAAGAAAGTTGACCAGAAGCTATATAGGAGTATCATTGGTTCACTTATTTATCTTACTGCTTCTAGACCTAACATTCTATTTAGTATTTGTATTTGTGCTAGATTTCAATCAGATTACAAATAATCTCATTTAAAAGCTATAAAACGCATCATCAAATACGTTGCATCTGCTTCAAATTTAGGTCTCTGGTATCCTAAAGAATGAGACTTTACTCTTCTTGGATATACAAACGCAGACCTAACAGGATGTAGAGTTGATAGGAAGAGCACCTCAGGCACTTATCAATTGCTTGGGAACAAGACAGTCTTGGTTTATGAGGAAGCAAAGTGCCGTAGCTCTTTCTACAACAGAAGCAGAATATGTGGCTCTTTGAAGTTGTTGTTCACAAATTTTGTGGATAAAGCAACAGCTAAGAGACTTTGGAATTGAATATTCGTGCACTGAGATCAAATGTGACAACACTAGCGCAATCAATCTCACCAAGAATCCAATTTTTCATTCAAGGGCAAAGCACATACAGATTTGACATCATTTCATTAAAGATCATGTTCAAAATGGCGAAGTCTCGATTCAATTCATTGACTCAAAGAATCAACTAACGGACATCTTCACAAAGCCTTAGGAGAAAAGTCAATTCGAGCTTATTCGTTCCAATCTCAATATCTTAAAGTCTGAAGAAGTTCAAACTAAGGGATGAAAATCTAATGATATTTAGACTCAGAAGTTGAAGATTTACGACTGTAAGTATTTTTAGAAATTTATCTATCGGATAAAATCTCAAAAAGGTACGATTATTTATTAATTTGTAATTGATTGATCTCGAAAAGGTACGATCATCTTCCTCAGTTTTCGTCATTATTGCAATCATTCCTTTTCAAAAAAGAAGTTATTTTTGAAAAGACGGTTATCTATTATTTCAAAAAGGCAGTTATTTTTTAAAAAGGTATTTTCTATTTTTTTCTTTTTACATCGTTCCATATGCCTCTTTTCGACTGCTTTATATACTGTTCGTCTTCCTCAAAAACCCTAAAAGTACAGACCTTCGTTTTCTTACTTTTACTCTCTAGTTTAATCTTCAAAGTTCTCACCTTTTTTCGCGAATCGAGTTTGGAATCTCTCAAAAACTGTGAGAATGGCATCCCAAAGAAAGTCTTCAAGGATTGCGAATAGGGGACCACAACAAATGCATGAGGGTCCTACTCATTTTGATCTCACCGAGGAAGAAGAATCTCTAAGACAGCGGCAGAGCTCACAACATTCTCAATAGCGTCAATCTCTTCAAGCTAGACCTCAAGGTAATGTTCGAAGAGTGGAGGAAGAAATCATTGAAGGTGCGAACCCGTAAGATTTCAAAAGCCCACTTTTATTTTTAAGCTGTACTTTGCTTTGAACTCCCTTGAAATATATCGATGAATTTTTGAAAGATAAAGGGTATCGAAATGAAACCCACTTTTTTGCAGACAATGGAAAGATTGGAGATTGCTCCTAAGGGGTCGGCAGATCAAGCATTTGCGAATATTCCTAGTGATCCACATGTTGAAGGTCTTAGTCAGCCTGATGGGAATGATGATGACAAAATGTACACTCAGTTCAAGCCTAGAATGGGTGTTGGGGATAATATTCGAAGCAAAAGGACAGATTTGTTTCGCTCGGATGAACATATGCGACTTTACTCTAAGTTGCTAAAACGAGGGGTAATCAATCCGAGAAGTGTAGGCTTTGATTTTCTTGATTCGTGAAGTGAATCTGCAAGAGAAATTCACTAGACTTCAGCTTAAGCAATTTTGTTCGAGACGACCGAGATATATCCGAACTTATTGCTTACTTCTATTCTAATCTAAGCTTCTTGGATGTGAATAATTTTTTTTTTTTAGTGTTCGAGATCAAGATTATATCGTTGACATGGACATATTGGCGGATGTGATTGGAGTAGAGTGAGGGGCATTTCAAATGATCGGTGTGTCTGTTGGTCGTGCGACGGTAGAGCTTGTTCGGGATGGAATGGCTGAAGGAAGAATTTCATACTTGAAGATGAATGCCTCTAACATTTTGCTTCACAAGATTGTGATCAATTGCCTCAGACCCAAGTCAACCTCGAAGACAAACGTTTCTAACTTCGAAGCAAAGTCGATGTATGTCATCAACGCTGGCAAGAAATTCTCTCAACCTCACACAATCTTGTTTCACATGTACAGAATGTTGGCAAAAGACATAGGGCAACTTCCTTACTCTGGGCTTGTTATAAAGCTTTTCGACGATTCAATATTCAGCCTCCCAGGATTTTATGTGTTCGATCATGTGATTAAATGGTAGTGAGATTGAAAATGGTTTCCAAAATACATTTGAAAGAGCTAGACAAAGCTTTGGAGCGATTGAAAGAGAAAACCCCTGTCAAGTCATAACAAGGTTCTTCAGTTGCTAAACAGAAAGGGAAGGAGCCCATGACAGCTCCATCCAAGAAAAGAAGAGCACTGGTTCTGGAGGATGAAGAGGATGAGGATGATATTACCATCTCTGCTCTTGCACTGAGAAATCTTCAAAGTGTTGTTCCAGAGATTGAGGAGAGAGAGGATCGAGACATGGAGGAAACAGAGCATGGAGAAGCATAGGAAAGGAGTGGAGAGAGAGAATCAATGCGAAAAGAAGTAGAGGAAGAAAGGATTGCAGAAGAAGAAGAAGGCATAGGAGAACAGGCAGAAACAGAGCATGAAGCGTACTTCTCACCTCCTGAGGGCATTGAAACAGGGGGAGTTGCTGAAAAAAGAGGTACATCTTCAATTGTTGTTACTAATGAAGGTGTTAGTCGCTCACTTGCAAATCTAGAAGACATCTTTGCCTCTCAATTCCTAGAGGAAGGTCATGATGTTTCATCGCCAAATTTGAGTGATCATGCTGGCTTACCATCATCTACAAATACTCCCACTGATCATGCGAAAGCCAATACTCAGACTGAAAATACAGTAGACTTTCACAAAATTCTTGATGTTTTTATGGAGATACGAGGATAGATTTATGCCCTAGGATGCAAAGTTCAGAACTTACAGAATGCAGGTCAAGCCTCTTCAGTCTCCTTGCATGATCAAGTTCAAGCTCTTACTCTTCAAGTTGAAGCAAATGCCAAGAGTAAAGATGTGGCTCAACTGAAGAAGGATTTGAAAAAGCTGGAAGGGATTGTCCAGTTAATGGGAGATTTCCAGCTTGTTCGCGTTCCTAGGCAACCTTGATTCCATTATCTTTTTTATCTCTACCTTTTTCATGCTAACAAAAAGGGGGGGAGATGGTGTGCAGATTCGAAACTTGACTTTTGTTTGACCTTACTTTTTGCATGACTTTTGTTTTATTTTTTGGTTGTGACTGGATTTGGTTTGGTTTGTTTGATCGCTTGGTTATTTTAACCACTATTAGTATTTCATGGCAAAGATAGTTATTTATTTACAGGACTAACTTATTTCCTGTTGATGCAAATTTAATGCTGTCCATACTAAGTCAATTGTCTATTGTGAGATATCCATGTTTGCTTGAGTATTGCTTTTCAGGTCAAATTTATCCAAATCTGCAGGAAAGTTTTGTCAAAATTGAAAATGGGGAGATTGTTGGAGAAAACTTCATTGCGTGTTTTGAAGTTGACAAAATATTTCCATCAGTCTAGCTTAAAGTCTTGTAGACTCTTTATTCAAAGTCTGAAGATCGTCGAGCCGCTGACTCAAGATTCAAAGTTTACCCACATTGATAGTTTCTAGACCGTCAAAGAAGACTTATCCAAAACTGAGTATCTTGTTAAGGATTTGATTCTATCAACTGAAGAAGATCTCTCGGCTGGAGATAGCATCTTGGAATCTGTTATTCATTTTGATTTCAATTTGGATAATTTAGATCCGTTAATTGGCGAAGTATACTTGGAAGGTTCTACTTATGGAAACCTAGATCCTGATTGTATAGGCGAGCAAGATTGGTGGGCTATCGTCATATTCCTTAAATGACTCAAAATCTCCCTAATTGTTTCTATCCAACGGACAGATTAGAAGAACTCCTTTGGTAAGTTTTAACGGGTATTAAGGCATGGAGGAGTATATGAGGAAGATGTTCCAGTTATTCGAGAGTGTGCATGATAGAAGAATTCCAAAGTCTGAAACTTCTTGTTCTTTGTCAATTCAATTGTTGAGAGAAAACTTGTACTCAAAAGAGTGTTTATACTTTTGTGAGACCTTGAGGAAGTGTAGTAGAGTTTCTACACTGTGGGATCAAGGAAAAGCAATATTGTAACAACTTTTTTAATTCTTAGTGAAATCCAGCTAGTGGGCTATCAGTGTGGAAGAGTGGATGTATGCTTGGATCAAGCCAAACCACTATAATCTTTGTGTTTTTATTCTCTTCCCTAAGCTCTTTACTTTGATCGTAACTCTATTTGATTATTAGAGTCTAATTTCCTTTTCATAATCTATTACTAAACATAATTGGTTTAAAAGCAAAATCATTTTCTTTACATTGCGAAAATTTTTTTTGCATCTATTCACCCCCTCTAGGTACTCGTACTAGCTTTCACAAAACCATGGCCAAACTTGAACAAAAGTACATCTAGTATCCTTACCTTGCTTCCTAGTTTTTGTTTGAAGTGGCTCTTATCATAGGAAGCCAAGAAATTTTCCTATGGAGGTGCTTGGAAGTTGGCTTCTTTAAATAGGAAAATGAGATATGCAATGAAAATTCTAACAAATAAGGTTTTTGTTGGTCTCCAAGACTAGACTCTAAGACCTCTTTTGTCGACTAATTTGACACCAAACCCAACTATATATATTATAGTTTAGGTTATGAGTCACAATTTGTCTCGAGTGTGCCTCATGCTTCTAAAAAACTTCCGCTTTTCCTTACCCATGATCAATTGGGCTCAACACTATAAAATGTCTCACGTTCCTTCCCTTGCTCGCCAAGAGGGTGTTCTTTGGGGGACTTTACGCAACCTATAATTGGAAAGATCTTTGAGTGTACTTTCACTCTATAGTTGACGGTTTTGGCTAGTTTTAGCTGAAGTTCATGAAAATTTCATTTTTCTCTCAATAGGTTAATCTAGAATTTTTTAGTTGAGTTTGTTTTTTGAGTTGCTTGTGGCGTTGTATTTTTGGAACAACTATGTGCTCCCTCAGGTGCCTCTTGTATCCAAACTTTTATGCCTCAAATCCTGCGCTTCAAACAGATTATCCACTTAATAGAGCAAGCTTTTGGCTAGTCCTTTCTCACGTGACAAGCCTGCCAATTGAGTTACTTCACCAACAGCTTGACTTAGTCAAATTATCAAACTTTTGTAGCTGTTGAGTGAGAAGCTTTGGCTACAATATTAATGTGCCTTTAGCAGCTTATCCTTAACTAATTTTTAATCCATTTGCACCCCTAATGATAGCCCTCCACCTTAGCTAGAGACCAAGCTAATTGAGCAGCTAGGTATGATATATCTTCCTTGCACCCTTGGCCCCTGGCTTGGGAATTGATCACATGTTGGCAATCAACACATCATTTTAGGAGAAAATGTTTAGTTTTTTCATAACACCACATTAGCAACTATTTTGGCTTGCATTTATTTATTGGTATTTTTACAACTTAACACATGGACATAAAATTAGAAAAAAAAAATACTCATTTTTCTCTCTCATCCTCCTCCATCCTCATCACTCTGCTTAGCCATTCATGAAGAGTCCAACTTGGCTATCTCCACCCCTCAAGCCACCACAACCTCCATGCTCGAGCCCACCGCCTCATTATGGCCGTCATGCCTTGCAGCAAAGCTATTGAGATAGTTGTCGACAAACATGGATTAGCTACAACCTTGATGCAAGCTCAAAACTGCTAAGATTAAGGAAGACAAAGTATACCAAATCTGGCTGTTGAGTGCCATGTCCAACCCCGTCGGCCATGGACGAGCAAGGATAACAATGGGGTGGTTGGGCTTAGACGTGCGGCAATGTTACCCTGGCTACAATTCATGTGACTTTGCCTATGGCAACAGTCAAAGGAGGCTTGGAGGTTGGGCTTGGAGGTAGCTATAGATAAGAGAAAAGGAAGAGGGAAAAGTAATGGTTTGGACTAATTTGTAATCTTCTTTCACTAATTTGTAAACATGTCAATCTGTAATTGACTTAATAAATGTTTGCCATTGTAAATTAAATATAGGATAATATAGATCCAGACCAAAATTGACAATATATTTTCACATCGTCTAGGCAAGAAAATAACTTCAACTTCTTTGTGGTTTAGGTGTTCAAGATATGTATGGATAAACAAAGAGCTCCATGCCCAGCATAAATCAAGAAGGAGCTAATTGGATTTTCCATAAATGAAAAGCTTGTAGTTGTTGACACCCATATTTTTGTCAACCATTTAGGCCCTTGTCCATTTGGCCTAAATAAATAAATAAATAAATAAATAAAAGGTAAATATAACAAAAAAATATTGTCACAAAAATTGAGCAGGCTAGTTTTATCTAGCCCATTCTTTTAGCAAAAATTTCGGCCTATCCAGCCCATTCTTCTCTAGAACTAGCTCTTTAGGCCCAATCTTTCTTTTTCCCTAGCCCATGAGTTAAGCCTAAGAGAGCATAGTTATGAAGCCTGGCCCCAGCTTTTTCCTTTCCTCCTTTGCCATGAAAGGAGCGTTTGTGCTGGCTAAACAGTTAGAGCAAAAACAGAAAAGGGAATCTAGGGCTCACTGGATAAGGAGGTTCGGCCAAAGGGAGAGTGTGGAGGCTCGCTCACTGAAGAGAGAACAATGCCGAGAGAGAGAGTAAGCAGAGAGAGGAAGGGGCTGGCCAAAGGACATTGGAGAGAGAGAGAGAGCCAGAGGGAGGGTGTTCAAGGAAGAAAGAAAAATCTGAGAGAGTGACAGAGGGATAGCAAGAAGATTTGGTGTTGGGAATTTATGATTCCCAAAATCGGATTCGACACTAAATCGAATCCCTAAAATGAATGCGGAAGACCATTCCAGAAAGAACATGTATCACCGATCAAAGACACACCACGAAATCAAGCGTACCTTATTGTCTATAGATTAAACACCAATGCTGATGATTGAGGAAGAAATTCTGATCCCGTTCTATCAAGGAGCGTGCCATTGCTATTAGGGGAAGAAAATAGCGTATACTTATTTTCTGTTTTCTTCTTTTTCTTTTTGAGGGAGAGAGACTGACGTCCGTTGTCTGGAGGGGGAGAGAATGTCTTCACATATGTACATCCAAAAGGTACGTGCCTTTTATTCCTTTCCCTTAAAGCGTCTCCTCCAAGAGATGCAACCCCTCAACGTAACATCTCATCCAAAAGGCGCAACCCCTTAACGCACTCTTTCATCCATGGGCCCTAATCTTGTGGGCCAGGTTCTTATGCCCGACATGGGCGGATAGGCCTTAAGCTCATCATAAAAACCATCATCTCCCACTCACATATGGTGGGCTGAACAGGATCATCTTTACCTCTCTGCAACATTCATACCGTTGAATAATCCGTGCAACTAGCATACTTTGAGAGTTCGTTGCTATACATTTGTTAGGAATATATATCAGCTCATAATGGGCATCACACTCTGAGTAGATTTAGTATGCAGTACCCTAGATCAATCGATCACATTTATATCTCTCTTGATCTCTTTTAAACAATGATATATTGTATTTATAATTATGATTATTCCAAAGATAGTCATAATTAGTCGACCAGTGAATACAAAAACTACAATGTGGTTCTCTAAATTCAATCTTCCTATTTTCTTCAAACTCTCAATCTCAGTTCAGTTTGCTTTTCTAGAAATGTCTCACTAGATCAAATCAATTCATGACAATTAGCAACATTCTAAGATAGCAAATACTAAATAGAAATCTTGAGGAAAAATAAGGGTCATGAGTGCACTCAAATTGAGGAACTCTTTTCCTCAAGAGTCTCACACAGCATAAAAGTTGAGATCAAACTTTTGCCACTCTTATTAGTCGTCTCATGCATACGTAATATGAAATACATATTACAGTATTAACTCATTTCCCATTGAGCGTATGTCTGCACCTTCAATACCATACAAATGATATTTCAGACATACCCAATGTCTAACTTGAGTTCACATATCTACTCATTTACAAAATTTATCAAAACTCACATCTGGCATCATAGATAGATAAAGTAAAATATGTGGGTTATTTTACTTTCAGATATAGTAAGTATTATGTCCTCACCTTTATTAAGGCAACATACGTATTTTAAACTTGAGCTCTCGATTATCACCTAGATAATAAGGTTAAAAACAGTCTCATCTCTATTTATCACACAGTAAATAAAGACGAATACCTGTGTGAGTGGGTCAATCTTATATCTATCCGACATACTTTCTCAACTTAAAGTAATGCAATGAGCATTAAGATGCATAAACGTCAAATAAAAATTCATAGGCATTAATGATGAAAACATAAATTCATCAAATGTGAACACTTAGGGAAATTACATTATTCAGTACATCAGCCTCTACGTAATTCTAGAGATTTCATATGGCCACAAAACACATATCTAGGTATTGGCTTTGTCATAGGATCTGTTACTATTCTATGCGTAGACATGTACTGTAAGTTCACATCTTTTTGTGCAATCATATCTTTGACAAAACTATACTTGGTCTCTATATGTTTGGTCTTGCCATGATATTTTGGATCTTTGGTGTACGTTATTACTATTCGACTATCATTATTAACCAACAATGAATCTGTAGCACTTCCAATAACACCTAAATGATTCAAAAAATCTCTTAAGCCAAACATCTTCTTGTATTACTGTTGATAATGCCACGAACCCAGCTTCCATCGTAGACAAGGCTATGCACGTTTATTTCTTATTGCTCAAACATATGGCACCATTATTCAGTAAGAAAACAAAGCTAAAGGTAGATTTCCTTTCACCTAAACCTCCTCCCCAATCAGCATCTGAATAACCTTTAAATTGCAGATCATTTTCTTGATAACTCAGCGTATTATCAGCAGTTCCCTTTAGATACCTTAATGTTCTCTTAATGGCTTTTCAATGTGCTTGACTTTGATTGGATTGGTATCTACTCATCATTTTAACTGCAAAACATACGTTAGGTCATGTACACATCATAGCGTATATCAAGTTCCCAACAACACTAGCATAAAGAACATGTTGCATTTGTTCCTTCTCTTATGGAGTCCTTGGACACAATTTGTGGCTCAATCCTTCGCCTTTTGCATATCATGCGCTTGATATTATCCATTCCATGCGCTTGATAGGTGAATCCAGTGCTGAGAAGATCCTTACACATCATGACAGATCCAGAAATTCTTGAAGCACCCATTTCTCTTGCTCCTTCTTCTTCGTCCTCAGCTCTCTCAGAATTTCGTGTTTCAAATGCTTCTAAGATAGACTATCTCTATGAAGTCTCTCTTAGTGATGAAACCAAGATCTCAGAAACTCAGCTTCCTCTTATGAACCCCTATTCAGCTTTTGCTAAACCCACCTCATCATTCTCACCTATCCGCTCTATTCGTCAACTCATCCACCAAACCCCGAAGCAAGTAAAGGAGTACGTTCAGTCCTCCAAGTTCGACCAGCATCCCATCCCTGCTACTGAAAAGGAGTACTTTGTTACTCTTCAAATCCCTCCAGAATTTCCCAGACAATGGGTCCAACAGGGATATTCTCATGTTCACTATGGAGCTGTTCGTCTTGCTCTCACCTTCCATGGTCGTAAAGGCTTGCCAGTAGTGGCCAGAATCGCGTTGTTAGATACCAGGTTTTTACAATACCAGCATGCTTGCATCGGTACTGTTCAAACCACTCTGAATGCCGGAACAGTCTTTGTAACTCTGTATCCAAACTTCAACATCGCTCTCTCAGACCCCCAACTTCTCTCCTTTATGAAAGTTCAAGTACAGCTCACTGGAGCCCCCCAAACTGCTGAATCTGTAGCTGTAACTTTGCATTACCAGATGGTTTATCGAGTGCAGAATCATGCTCTCGACCTCAACTTCAACAATGGTAATGAAGATGCATTATTCATCTCCATGCGAATGATCGGGCATCCTGCATCCATGTTCCCCGACAGATTCCAAAGGACACGTTGGCCAAGCTCCTTCCAGAGACTTGGATTACCAACTATGAAAAGCTACACCAGCATAACAAGCCGTTTCAGTCTACGGACTCAGAGTTCGTAAGGAAAAAAGATGGAACTGTTTCCATCAAATTTGGCAAAGAAAAGGAGGAAAGTCCTTCTATCTTCCAAACTCTCTTTATGATTGAACCTTGTGTTCCGTAATCCATCTCGAACCGACCCAAAAAGCATATCCGACACTTTGATGGTGATGGACATCCTGTTCATTACTATAAAGACAAACATGGTCATTGTTTTTGGGATCCTTTTTGCCAATGTTCCTACTGTATAAATTCTCCCGACGAGGTAGACCCACATGCCAGATCTCCGCCTCGACGGAAAAAGTCCAAGGATAAGATATACCAAAGGTACTTAGACGGAGATACCTCCGTAGATACTCTTGGTGAGTGTGATAAATACCAGTTCATGGTATCTTATGCACCACCTCCACCACCAGATGTCAATACCACATCCCAAGTCTCACCAGATCCACCAAAATCACCTCCACCTTCTCCTCCCCAGAAAAGGCAAGCTCTCTCTCCATTCTATAAGCCAATCCTTAAATGGGCTAAGAAACATTCTTACCCCCTCGAAGTTCCAGCAGAAACACCACCCACTTCTTCCATCGCCATGTTCCAAGATACTGACTTTCCTCCTCTTGTCAAGGAAAGCTCTAAACTCTCGTTCCACCGCTTTCGAAGAGTTTATTGATCCACATGGTAGATACCGCCATGTTCCCAAAGTACCTACCCCCACGAGATGTGGACGAACATGGAAGACAGAAGAAAACCCCCGCTCTTTGAAGCCGTTCTAAATCGGCAATCGAGACTTTGTTAGCACAAAACAATGCATTTAAGGCTATTGATTCCAAAATCGGAAATGTGCAACAAGATCTCCGAAGATATGATGAAGGTACCAAGAAGATACTTTCGACTTCCGAGAAAAGGCTTCAAGCCTTGGAATCGGACAACAAATTGGGTACCACTATCTTGAAAGTCCAAAACCAGAAATAGATAAACTCAAGAAGCAAATTCAAATTCTTGAAGAAGGAAGGTTTAGACCTTTCGATCCATTGGCACCTCCCGTTCAAACCGGGTATGTATCCCCAACACCGCAAGTGTCTTTTTGCAAATATCCCGAGAAGATCCTTCTAGAAGAGAAACAGATTTGCGAAGTCGGCTTAAAGCCTTGAAGAAAGAAAAGGGAAAAGAAAAGACACCACCTACAGAATCAAGCTCAATTGTTATAAGAGAAAGGCCAGACCAGATGATGTTATCAAATCCATTAGAATCCTTTCTAAAGGATCCGGTAAGCAAGAAATTGACCCCATTACCCAACAACCTGAGCCTGATCCTGTCAAACAGATTCTGTTTTCTGAACAAAACTCCTCCTCTTCATCAGATTCAGTATCTACTTATTCCTCTTCATCCTTTTCAGATCCACCAGTTGAGTCTCCCCTTTCTGTTCCACCAAACTCACAAATATTCATGGCCGATACTCTTTCGGATTACGATATGCAATCAAATTATTCTGATCCAGAATTTGGACAGACAAGTAATCCCACCAGAAACAGTTCAGCCAGACATGTATCCATGGCATCCAAACAATTCTTCTCCATTGATGATATTCCCTATTCAAAATGGCCACACAGACTTGAAGAATTTCATACCTGGTTGAGTACACAGTCCATCACCAACCATGATATGAATGATGTCCTTTTCAATTTCGTTACAAGGTTCACAGGAAGCCTTAAATTTTGGTGGCAATCACTCACAGAACAGGACCAGCTTACGTTCTTGTTATCACCCAGTTTCTATCATGCCCTTAATTTTCTATACCATGTTTTTGTGGGAACACCCGGAGATCTCAAAGAACTCAAAAGGAGGGAATTCTTTGAAAGAAGATGCTGCTCCCTTCAGAAAAAGCATCTTGATAAGCATTATCGATTAATGCTTCAGCTCTTTTACCAGATTGGCGCAGATCCAAATCTAAAGCATGTCTTCATCACTTCTATTCCTAAAGAGCTATCATAGATGGTTGAAAGATCCTTCTTTGGAAAGCAAAGAAGAATACAAGACGTTCCCATGGGAGAACTTCAGCAAGAAGTCCATCTATGCCTTGAAGAATTATGCTTAAAGCGTCGAATGGTCCAAACATACATCACAGATGACAAGCGTCTTGAATCACTGCTCCCATCGAAGTTAAAAATCAAATGCTCCAAACAGGATTGTGATGGTACTGTGGCCATTACTCCCGAAAGAAGAAGCACTTCAAGAAGTACTCAATTAAAAAATCCAAGCATGGCTCCAAGCATTTTCGGAAAAAGAAGAAATGGCGATTCCTACGCAAGAGAAAGGACCACACGAGGCCATAAGAAATCAAACCGTTGCTACATTTGCGACAAGAAGGGACATTTTGCCAAAAATTGTCCCCAGGCGAAAAAGGGTCAGAATCATCTGATTGAAAATGAAACAGGTATGTCCCTTGAAAATGATGACATTGAATCCTTGTTTTCTGCTGATGAAGAACCATCAGAGCAAACCCTTTGTGTTATCCCCTTCTACAAATCTTCCAATGAGACCAATTCTGACGAATCAGAATCTGAAGACATTTTTCACATATCCCCCACATCCTCAGAACCAAATCCTGACATATTCTCAAGTCAAACTCACTGCCCCCATTTCCCTGTAAAAATCTTCACCTCCAAGTACGCCAAACCTATCAATGTTATTGCTCTTATTGATACTGGAGCAAGTTCCTCCATTCTGGACACTAAAGTTCTGCCTGAAGAATATTGGACTCCGCATATCCGATACTTCAACTCTGCCTCTGGAGATACTTTCTCCACAAACGTCAGAACTACTTCAGTCACTATCCAGTTTTTTCCTGAGTGCTCCATAAAAGCAAAAATCTTTGGATCAAACCTCCCCAATAAAGATTTGCTAATTGGATGGGACATCATGACTCAAATCTCTCAACTACGCATCATTCCTGGGAAGGGTCTTAGATATAAAAATCATTTCTCTGAGTTTGTTGATATTCAGAGACTCTTTTCCATCCAGATGAGTCTGTTAGATCCAATCATGCAAAGATTATTAGAATCATGCTCGGAGTCCCACTCAGAATTTGCTCAAAAATGTTCTCATCCCTTATGGAAAAATCCAGAGTTCTTTGTTCGCCTCCCCTTCAAGAAAAATGAAGACATCAACCCAACAAAGGCGAGTCATGCGGGAATGAAGCCAGAACACTTGACTTTAGCTCAAAAAGAATGCTCAGAACTTCTGCAACAAGGCCTTATTGAAGTTTCTGATTCTCAATGGGCTTGTGAAGCCTTTTATGTCAATAAGCGAGCCGAACAGAGCAGAGGGAAAATGAGATTGGTAATTAACTACCAACCTCTTAATCTTTTTCTCCAAGATGATAAGTTCCCTTTACCATCCAGAGATTCTCTCTTTAGCGGTCTAACTAAGGCCCATATCTATTCCAAATTCGACCTCAAAGCCGGATTTTGGCAATTGGGTATCCATCCTGAAGACAGAACAAAAACGGGGTTCTGTATCCCAAACCAGCACTTCCAATGGAAAGTTCTTCCTTTTGGCTTAAAGGTGGCCCCATCCCTTTTCCAAAAGGCCATGTGCCGTATTTTCCAACCCATCCTGTCAACTGCAGCAGTGTATATCGACGATATTCTGCTCTACAGCCCTGATGAACAAAGCCACTGCCAACTCCTTGAGAAATTTGCAGAAATTGTGAAAAGGCATGGTATTATGCTCTCCCAAAGGAAGATGAATATTGCCCAGACAGAAATTGAATTTCTTGGTATGCACCTCAACAAAGGAACATACTGTCCGGGGCCACACATTGCACAAGAATTATTGAAGTTTCCTGAAAATGACTTCACAAAAAGCAAGTTCAGCAATTTCTTGGGATAATTAATTATCTCGGGGTATTTGTCCCACATATTGCGAAGCTGCTGATTCCTTTGCAAGCCATGCTAAAAGAATTCCCGCCTGGGGAAAAACCCGAGACCAAAGCGATTCTTGAGCTTAAGGAGATTATGCAGAATCTCCCACCACTGCAAATACCATCAACAGGCAAAAGAATTCTCCAAACTGACGCCAGTGACGAATACTGGGCAGCCGTCCTATTCGAAGAAATTGGTGGTAAGAAACATGTTTGTGCCTACAAGAGTGGAAAGTTTTCCCAGGCTGAAATGCACTACCATTCCACTTTTAAAGAAATCCTAGCAGTCAAAAATGGAATTAAGAAATTTGAATTTCATCTCATCGGCCATCACTTCCTAGTTGAACTAGACATGGCATCTTTTCCTCAGATGACCAAGTTTAAACAGAAGCAGATTCCAAACCCCCAACTGCTTAGATGGGCTGAATGGTTTTCAAAATACTCTTTTGAAACCCAACATATTCCGGGGAAAAGGAATGTCCTTGAAGATTTCTTGTCAAGACCCAAAGCACCAGCTGAGATCAACATGTACATCAAGAGGCCTGCCTTCCATAAGCTCCATTATGGCGTCAAATACAAAATTGAGAAAATTAAAGATTCACCAAGCCAGGCATATCCCCAGGAGATTATTCAGCAAATCCAGAATGACAGTCTTCCTGAAAACATGGAGAACCTCATGTGGGAATGCCACACAGACCTTTTCAGATACAATGGAGGTTCGATTCTTTATCCTTTCGGGTTAAATTCAAATTATCCTTTCATTCATCCCTTAATCTGGAAGGAAGATGATTTCCCTGATCAGCTTAAAACGCTATTATGGTACTTAACCAATAAGTACTTGATAGCCATTGAAATCCCCACCAAAAGGTTCATTGCCAATCTCACCAGGATATTCATGCTCGGGAGAAACATCGAAAAAGAATGTGATAGAAATCTTTTAAGTTTTCTAAACTGGTTCTATCACCCCACCTGCTGGAAACAAGATTTGGAAAAAGAACTGAGAACCATGACACCAAATCCTGAAGTTCACACCATCCTGTTCTTTAAACGTCCATGGAATTTCTTTAGAAATAATGGCGGTATTCTCGATGCACCACTCGAAATAGGAACCACAGCCTATAAACCTCATTCGAACAACCGAGAAGCCCGGATTCACAAATCTTATCCAAGATCTGTTAGATTAAGTGAACATGAATATCGAGAACTCCAGAGAATCCTATGCCAGGAAAACAAGACCATTCCCCAAGACATCTGGAATAATGTACCCACTACGTGGGATCATTATGATCTAGCACCAGGAGCTAATGAAGCACTCAGACAGTACAGACAAGCTGCATCGTCCCAAGATCATGAAATGACAAGTGAAGACGACATTGTCCAGTCCACTCAAGACCCCTATACATGCTTTGGAGGTCCTCTGTCCCAGAATCCCTACGAACAGGGACCTTCGTCTTCATCTCGGCATATGGACCTATCCTACTATGCACAGCCCTCAAACTGGCCCCAGCCAAGTTTTCCTAGCAACACTACCGACGAAAACACAGACTGGGCAACAGAAGAAGCATCCCATTGGGCTCATGAAGCCTCCTCATCCCAAAGGCTGAACCAGATTCTCTCACCTCAAGACCTTGAAGCCCTCCAGCAGAAGTACGAAGCACATCTCCTAGAAGACAGTTCAGACAACGACTCAGTATGTAGCTACAATGCTCGTGACGGACGAGATCGTTGAGTCCGTACATTTTCACTGTAGCAAAGTACTGTTCACTTTTACTGTAGCACTAGGCTAGGGAAAGTACTGTTCACAGTACAGTTACTGTTCATAGTGTGCGAATAATTCCCTCCCGGAAAGTTCCGGAGCCTCTGTTTGTCTTTAGACCCGTGAGTTGGTCCCTGTGTGTCCTTGTTGTCCCTTTATTTTGCCTATATAAGGCCTTGTCCATGTATCGTTTTGGGCAGAGTCCCCTGAAGTAAAGTGTGTGCTTTGTGAGAGTATCTATGGGTTTACAATCTTGCATACGAAACCGTTCAAGAACATTATTGATGTATGTTTCTTGCGAAAGAGATAATGACCTCTTTGAACGATCTCTTGAAATCTTAACTTCAAGAATATATGCAGCATCACCCATGTCTTTCATCTCAAAGTTGGAAGACAACCAACTCTTGACAATATTAACAAACTCCATATTGCTTTCAGCAATTAGTATATCATCAACATATAATGCTATGATCACAAATTGATCTTTGAATCTTTTGATATATACATAATGATCCTCATCTATCATTGTAAAATCATATGCTATTATGGCATTATGAAAACGTATATACCATTGTCTTGACGACTGTTTAAGGCCATATATCGATCTCAAAAGTCGACATACTTTTTCTTCTTGGCCTTTCATTATGAAACCAGTAGGTTGTTCCATATATATTTCTTCCTCTAATTCTCCATTGAGAAAAGTAGTCTTTACATTCATTTGATGTAACTCAAGATCCATACTAGCTACTATTGCCAAAATAATGCGAATCGAGGTAAATCTCACTATAGGGGAAAATGTTTCTTCATAATCAATTCTTTCCTGTTGATTATACCCATTCGCCACAAGGCGAGTCTTATGCCTTTCTATCGAGCCATTAGCTTTACGCTTTATTTTGAGAACCCACTTGTTCTCAATAGCTTTGCGTCCTTTTTGAAGATCAATAAGTTTTCAAACTTGGTTTGACTTCATTGATTCAATCTTTTCTTCCATTGCATGAATCCATTTTTCCTTACTAGGGCAAGTTAGAGCATCATTAATATTTCTCGGCTCATCCTCATCTTGTGGAGCAACCATAAAAGTTTCCCCTTCGATGTTAAAATGTCGACGGGGAATATTTTTGCGACTTGTTCGCCGTATGGGAGATTGTACACTTTACACATCATTCCCCATCATGCTCCCACTCGGATTAGATAATGACGATATCATCTCATCATATGGTTGTAATTAAGAGTGAGTTGAATTAAATTCATCACTTCTCATGTTACTCCCACTTGGACGAACTCCACTAATATTATTATCTTGATAAAAGATTTCAAATATGGAGTAATCTTCACCTATTTTGCCCTTCTTAGGAAATTCATTCTCTAAGAATGTGACATTCCGTAATTTAAATTCAGTTATACTCCTACTTTCATGCTCACCTATGAACACATACCCTTCCGAGTATTCGAAGTATCTTATGAAAATACTCTTCTTTTCTCTAGGACCCAATTTTCCAAACTTGTGAGAGGGCTCATGGGTATAGGCAGCACAAACCCAAGGCTTAAGAAAACTTAAATCCGGTTTTCTACCAGTCCATAACTCATATAGAGTGGAAGTAACTAATTTGGAAAATACTCGGTTAAGTATATAAGTAGCAGTTAACAACGCATCACTCCAAAAAGTGATAGGTAAATTAGCATACGCCATCATGGACATAACCATTTCCAATAGGGTTCTATTTTTTTTTCCACAACACTATTTCCAATATGGAATAAACAACTATCTTTCTATTCCTTTTTCATCACATAATATTCTCGACTTCAATCGAATCTTAATACTTTTATTTTCTTGTCTAATGGATTTTCTACCAATTTCATAAACATTTTGAAACAACTTAATACTTCAAATTTATGAGAAATCAAATAGACATATTCGAATCGAGTATAATCATCTATAAAAGTGATGAAATAAACAGCCTCATGCCTTCCTCTCACATTCATTGGACCACAGACGTCAGAATGGATTAAATGCAAAGGAAATTCAGCTCTTTTACCTTTTCCAAATGGTTTCCTTGTCGTTTTCCTTACTAGGCAATGCTCACATATGAGTAAATCAACTTTTTCAATGTTTCCCAACAAGCCCTCTTTGGCTAGTCTATTTATACGTTGTTGGCCGATATGACAAAGTCTAGCATGCCACACATTTACATATTATCAAATGAATTAAAAGACGTAAGAAATGAATAACAAACATTTGCATTAATATAGTCAATATCTAATACAATGAAACCATTCAGAAAATAACCACAACTATAGAAATTTGTATCCAAAAACAAATCCATACCTCTATTATGGAAGTTCATATTAAAACCTAACTTGACCAACACTAAAACGGACACTAAATTCCGATGAATCTCCGGAGCATACAATATATCATGTAGGAATAAAGTGCGTCCACCACATATGTTCAATTGGCAGATGCCAATTCATTTTACTTCAGCTCAGGAGTTGTTTTCCACATAGATCCACTTAGTTCCAGTTGGTACTTGTCAAAATTCTACGAATGATTCTCTATCCTTCGCTACATGGTCTGTTGCTCCCGAATCTACATTCCACAAAGGATTATATTCAGTTAAGAATACAGAACTTGACATATTAGCAAAGCTCTTAAGAGTATAAATGATGAGTATCTTATTTCACTCACGATAGTCGCGAGCGTAGTGACCCTTATGGTCACAGCTGTAACACTTCACCCTTGAAATACTCTTCACTCAAGGACATTTTTCTCTCTTATGTTAGCCAGCTCTTGGTTTCTTGCAAGAATGACTTGATCCCTTGCATTTCCACATATTAAACGAATCAATGCGCTTGCACTTAGAACTCGAAACTCCTTATAAGCTAGAAGCAATATAGCAAATATGTGTTTCTTTCTCAAATGCCTTGAGACAGTCCTTTGCTAGCTCAAGGTGGCGCACAACATCCTCAATTTCTTGCTTTTCATGGTCAAAAGCTTCTAGTGTTTCTTGCTTTTCAAGCACACATTGAATTTTCATATTCAATATTTCACAATTCTTGCCGTTCATTTTTTTTTCTTTGTTCAAATTAGCAATTATGTTCTTAGTTGCTGAATCCATCGATCTGAACATATCATACACATTTGCACGAATTATTAATGCCTATCATTTATGTATCAATTTTGCACAGACCCATCATATTAATGAACAATTTCAAGTAAGATTTCATAATCAAAAAGTCACTATGTTTCCAATCATCCTCCAAAAATCCTAACTTAAAACTATCATTAATATAATTGTCTTATGCAAAATAAATTCTATGAAATTACAAAAACTTCTATGAACTACCCACAGCAATCAACAATAACATAAAGCAAATAATACTTGATATCAAGTAATGATATAATAATAATGCTTTCAGATAATACAACTAACATATCAGTCGTCACACCAACAATAACTAGGTAGATAACATTACATAAGATGTCCACAAAGCACACTTAACAAAGACCAGCCAATACATCTAACACCAAGTCGATACACTTTAACCGGGAAAGATCCTCTTTTGTTCAATTTCTTAATCTTTTCTCTTGTAACAATCCATGAATAATCATCTATAAAATCCATCACAATTTTCCTATATGAAGTGGCTTTGTTGACATCCCATATGTGATTCAACGCTCCTTGCCATTCTGGTGGAAGAGTGTTCATGAAAAATCGCACTATCTCAGACTGTGGCATGGGACGACCATTCCATATGACCTTTTGAATTTTCTTGTTGACTTCATGAACGTGATCAATTAAGTCACCATTCTCCCATCGATGATCAACAGCTCAGCTATCAACTTAGAAAGCCTTTTCTTTTGTTCATTGATAATTGTGCGAATAGGTGTGCGCAACCTAAGGGGAGACATTATTCCTGCGACAAATGCAGAACAAATAAGGGATTATATATAATCCACATAGACTTAATTGGAAAAAGAAACACATTCTTTTTTTTTTTTTTGGGTCAACGGTCTTCAACGATCAACGTTCGTCAATGGTCAACGGTCAAGGTCAGCCGGGTCGGGTCGTTGGGTTGAGCCGCCAAGTCGGGTCGGGCCGGGCTGGACGGACCGACCCGGCACATGTGCGGTTGACGTCGCAATGACATTAGTTGGTGCATGCCGCGCACACGCCATCGGCGGCCCCTGCGCACGTGCATCGCACGTGTACGAGTCGGCCCCGCATGCACGTGTGACGCACGTGCCTACATCTTCTTATCGGCGCATGGGTTGCACGTGTCGAAAATGCTGGTTCGTTCCGGCTATGCGTGGGGAGCGCATCCGATGGCCTTCGGCGGCATTCAGCCACTTGTCGCGCTCGTCTCGACGAGACCTTCCATCCAACGCCATCAAAAATGGATTTCAACTTACAAAACTTAAAAAAATGGATGAACAGTGCTCGGGTGTCGAGATTTTTCCACCCCGATCGGTGTCAGCCAATTAATTTCATGAAAAATCAATAAGAAATCATCCATAAACATGAAAGGGGTCAGGAAAAACATGGAAAAGGATCGGGAAACAAGAACTACGGCTCTAATACCAATGTTGGGAATTTTTGATTCCCAAAATTGGATTCAACACTAAATTGAACCCCTAAAACGAATGCGGAAGACGAGCCCAGGAAGAACATGTATCACCGATCAAAGACACACCACAAAATCGAGCGTACCTTATTGTCCACAGATTAAACACCAATGCTAACGATCGAGGAAGAAATTCTGATTATGTTCTATCAAGGAGTGTGCCGCTGCTATTAGGGGGAGAAAAGAGCATATACTTCTTTTCTGTATTCTTCTTTTTCTTTTTGAGGGAGAGAGACTGACATCCGTTGTCTGGAGGGGGAGAGAGTGTTTTCACATACATACATCCAAAAGGTACGTGCCTTTTATTCCTTTCCCTCAAAGCGTCTCCTCTAAGAGATGCAACCCCTCAACGTAACATCTCATCCAAAAGGCGCAACCCCTTAACGCACTCTTTCATCGATGGGCCCTAATCTTGCGGGCCGGGTTCTTAGACCCAACATGGGCCGACTGACATTAAGCCCATCATAAAAACCATCATCTAGGAACTCGAAGGGTGCTCAAAGAAGAAAGAAAAATCTGAGAGAGTGGCAGAGGGATAGGAAGAAGATTTGGGAACTCGAAGGTTCCTTGTGGCCATTTGTCATTACTACCATCATGAAATGTTGGAAGATACACGAAATCAATCCGAATAATGATTGATACCTCAAAACAATCTAGGATCGGATTGTAGTTGATTAAATGAACCAATCTAGGATTAGAACTGATTTTGTAAGATTCGTCTAAGAGATTTTCCTTTCTTTTATTATATATACTTTTTATTATATAAAGAGCATTGTAATGTAATCAAAGGAAGCTACAAAGCACAGAAATACTCAAGGCTTCCATTCATCCTCACTTCTTCTCCTTTCTTTTCATTTTGTGACATGGTATATGAGCAATATTTTCTAGCCTAGCTTATGTACACTTGTCACTATCTATTCTTGTTGTTTACACCAACCTGCAAAACAAGGTTAATACTCCGGTGTAGGAATCAGCATTTGCAACCAAAACAAAAATAACCAAAACAGTCCCCTTACCGATACCATACAGAACGATCAACTACCGAAGGAGAACTAGAATGCAAAGCGTTCGAGTGTGGAGAACCTACCTCTATGTATAGAACATGGATCAGATCCACCTGTTGAGGCCATACAGCCCACATCAAGCCAGAGGCAATTCCTCTAGGCTCAGCCCATTCAATGGCAACCTTTCCAGGCCCAACCAAACCAAGGGCAACCCATTTTGGGCTAGTCCATCTAGTTTCTGCCTTAGTTCCACCCAACCCATGGCTTTATGGGCCAGCCGAAGCCACTACATGAGCTAATTCATAACTATATCAAGCTCAAAATATTCAGGAGTCCATGAATCAAGGGAACGAGAAGCACGTCCAGCCTAGCGAAGGCCCACCAGCCATGATCGGGGCAAGCCCAGTCCCCGAACCGAATTCCTTTCATGCAGGTCAAGTACCCAAATTGGGTATGGCTGGTTTATGATGAAATCCGGGTTTGGGAGCAAATCCCTAACCGGTTATTCAATTTAGGTACATGTTGTATGCTGTTCTAAATCCCTAACCGGCTAATCAGCAAGCTCTTAAACCGTGCTCTGTTCCAAATCCATATTCCCGCAAAAGCCAAATATCATTTTAGTTAAACGCTCCCTAGTCATAAACCCACGAGGCAGACCACGATCAAGAACATCTATATACCCGCACACCCTCTATATTACACACGATCACGAGGGCCGAACTAATCCAAGCTTGAAGCTGAAAGGAGAGGGGGGGGGCGGCGGGTGAGGTTCCAATCAGTCTCTTGGCGAATGCCAGGATTGAATGGAAAGGCAACAGCCAAGGAACACGAGCTACAAAATGTGCCACCATAGTCTCTCAAATTATTAGCCATAAAAGAAGAGATTACCCTCTCTGCCGCTCAATAAGTTGGTTCCACGAGTCAAGCGGCTCCATCCTCCAATGATGGTTTCGCGAGCCGTTCGCGGCAAGCAAACGAGTGCTGCTTTTAGGGTTTTAGTCCAGCTGATCCGCAAGACTGATCGTGGAGACGAGGCGACGATGGGCAGCGGCGAGCGGTGATGAGGCAACGATGGGCGGCGCGAGCGGCAACAAGGTGACGATAGGCAGCGGCAAGCGATGACGGGCGATGGACGAGGCGCACTGGCGATGAATCGAAAGCGAAAAGGAATCATGGGTCATTGGTTCATCTTCAATGGGTTGGGTAATGGGTCTTAAATGGGTACAAAATAGACCCATTTAAGACCCACGTAATTTAGTCCTTCTATTTTTAAAACCCACTAACGAGTGCCTTGTGGACTGTGGGTGGAACTCGCTGATTGACTGTTGTCATGTAGATGTATCTGGTCCCATCTTCCTTCATTTGCTTCTAGTGGTGTTATTACACATATTACATGGTCTTCTTCAACCTCACTCCATGAATCGTCAAACTTTGGGAGGGTGGAGGTAAAGGAGTTGATGTTCGAGTCTTGAATCTCTTTGCTTGCTGGTTGTAGCTCCGGGGTTGATTCTGAAAAACCTTCAATTCTATGCAATGAAAGCTCTTGGTTTGAATGTAACTGTGATCTATCTATGCAGGCAGGCTCAAAAGATGCATCGATGTTGATTTTGAGAGTACCGGGTTTCGGGGGTTGCCATTTGTTGTGTAAGTCAGTTTCTTTCTTCTGATTCTTAGGTTTGGGATTCCATATGATGAAACTTTCTTGAGAACTGATGGCTCTAAAAAGGGTATGATGTGAGTTGAGGGGACTCTTTCTGAATATATGGTGATTTCGATCCTTCCATATGCACCATAATACATTCGCAAGCAATTCAAAGTTATGTGATAGTCTTGAGCTTATGTTCACTTGACATAACCAATCATCAAAGCGTGTTAAGCCTACTCGATTCACTTGAACTTGCAGGGGTGGCTCAGTCCATATCTGCGTAATCCATGGGCAGAGGAGAAATATATGTTCTATCGTCTTCGGTTCCAATCCACATATTGAACATGTAGGTACAAGTACTATTTTCCTTTTATGCAAGTTCTCCATTATAGGCAAAGCATTTTGACAAGCACTCCATAAGAAAAATCACAGATTTGAACAGTCGTATCTTAACCGCAAAATTAACATAAAGCAAAAGTTACATCGAGACATTTTGATTCGTGAGAACTATTTGTGATCACCTACTACGTAAAGGTTTTTGCTTTTTGCACTGAGAAACATTAATTAGGCCTTGCCAGCTTTTGACACAGAAATTAATACTGGCCACTGAATTTGCTAAAAGATGCCACAAATTAAATTAAAGCCAAACCCAAACTTAACCCCTAGCAAACCAAAGACAGCATTACCTGTTTAAATTGCTAACCAAAGAGTTGAGCTTTTTATATTTTCTTCAAAATGGACAAACCATGTCTCTTTCCTTTTTTCATAATTTAGACATAGCCAAAAAACTTTATGTCACACTTAAAATCTCAGGATTTACTTCCGGAACAGCATTATGAGAAATTTAGAAAAGTGAGTACGAAATGCAGCTGCTCCTAGAGGAATTGAATTTGCCACAAAAGACCCATAAAGTGATGCACTCGAGTCCAAGCAGCTGAGAAAACCGGGCAAAAATTTCTCAAAAGCATATACAAAGCCCAACATTGAATGTCAAACCAATTGGTAAAACCATGCAAACAAGGAAAAAGTATCAAAAAAGTCCAAAATCTATTATATTTGTATCAATTTAGTCCTAAATTTTTTAATTTAGTGTCAATTTAGTCTTAAAGGTTTTGATTTGGCGTCAATTCTGTCTTTTCAACTAATTTCAACAGGATTTTGCTCACATGGACATTGGGTGCTAATGTGGCATCGCCGGCGCTGAAGTGTATAATTTTTAATAACATTATAATCATTTTCAATTTATTTTATTATTTTATTATTTTTATTATTATTCTATTTTTTTTCCTTTTTTTTCTCTCTCATTCTTTTTTCTTATTCCTTTGAGTGGTGGCTAGCCGACAGGTGATGGCCATTGGCCATGGTCAGTAAACCTGCCTCATCGGATTTGGCTTGGGCCAGGCCCATCCTTGCTTGGGCAAGGGCTGCCTCATTGGGTGTTGCCTCACTCGAGCCCAAACTGACTATTGATGATTTTTATTATAATCATCATCAAAAACATGAAAAAAGGGATCTCACTCTGTGGTGTGGTAGTGCTTAGGCGTGGACACTCCCATTATGAAAGCATTTTGACATACTCTGCAATTATTTTGGGTATCTATTCATGTAAATTTATTATTAATTATTAATTTGATTTATATATGTTTTACTTTATGTCCAGGTAGGGCATGCGCATGCGCATGCAAATTACGCTAGACCTGTCCTTTCGGAGCATCGCCAGTTGGTGTCCCCAGTGCCCGTCACTTAGGGAGTTTTGTCATGAAGCGCGAAAAATACCTTCGAGAAGAAAAATAATGGCGATGCCTTTGCCAAAGCCAAAGTGAAATTACAAAAAAAAAAAATAATAACCAAGGGGAAGAGAGAGCTTCTAGAAGGAAAATCCAAACTTAAATGGGCTCTTGTGTCATTTTCCTTTTTATTTTTTTATTGCCTTCTATAGCTAGAGACTATCGATGGGCCCAAAGAGAGAGAGAGAGATCGAGCGGCCAAGATGGAACCGAAGTGAGTCATCATAGGCAACGACACGACCGAGGTATGCCCACTATTGGACGCGATTTTTAAAAGTCCCCCTTCTCCATTTTTTTTCCTCCGCTTCTTGAATGATGACGACCCAACGTAATGACTTATGTACTCGGTTTGCTCGAGAAAATGACACGCAAGGTCCCTACAGTTTGGTCAGATAAGTAGTGCCATTTTAAAACTTTTAATTTTTTTAATATAATTCATTAATTTTTGTCCAGTGTGTGGTGCCAACCAGAAATTTTGAATTTCTTTTAATATGATTTTTGAATTTTAATCTAAAGTGCAATGTGGTCTAATTGGATATTTAGTAATAGTTCATGAATCACATTGATCAATTTAAAAATTTAGAGACGACATTACATATTGGATTAAAGTTTAAAAGCGAGTCCAACCATCAAATTTTCAACTTTTACCAATTTATATCCCATGGATTACCGTGGCAATTGCATTCTTCTAGAGTCATCTTATTGTCGTGATCTATTCTTAAAATTTGTTTTGCCCGTTTGGTGATGCCACAAGTGCACACGACCATAAGGATCAGCAACTCTAGAATTGGTTTGGGCATCTTTTTTCATCTAATACAAGGACCCCAACATCCAGGATAATCGTAACCTCTTATAGCCATCTTTGAAATGCATTACTCAATCCACAGAGAAAAAAAATCAGAGCGAACAATTTTGCTATACAAGCAAACACGAAACTGGTCCTTCCTCGGAACCCGTCCTCATCCAGAGTCCAACATAAGCCGATCAAAATTGGAAAAACCAATCCAAAAAAATGAATAAAGAATTTCAGGAAGTAAAAAATTGCTGAACCGGATGAAAGGCATTGAGCACAAGGACCCGACCGCACGCAGCAAAGCGGACCCTCTTCACAGCCGCAATTAGCGTCAAAGCCGAAGGAGCTACAATTTCCCGTGTGCTCACTGATTGATCAGAATTTGAGGGCAGAGATGTCGTTATGCGCGACAAGAAATTTATTATCTGAATTACGTAAGACAGTTAAGAGCCATAGCCCTAACCAATTGCCGCTTGTTCATGGATAAACCAACTAGGCAAATGCAAAAGGAATTTCCCGGTGCATCTCTTTTGTGGAGACATTGAATGGATGAAAATCATGATGCAATTGTCATTTAATTAGATTTTAGAGGTGTGCTGTGTTGGGGTTTCATGAATCATGTATAGGTAAAATTAATAAAAAGAACGCACCTGAAACAAAGATATATTTTATACATGATTCTCCTAGGGTGTTGTGTTGTTCATGCGTTTTAATCAAAAATCTGAATATAAAAAGGGAGTCAAACAAATTACTTTTCGAAACGCGCTTTATACGAATTGGTTCGGATGTTCTACAGTTCAAGCCCCACAAGCGTCAGACCTCTAGTTCAGACACACCAACAACGGACATTGAATGGAAGAGAGAACTTTCGGATATTCACCACTATGATTGTGCTAGCAATCTCATGGAAACAATCCGCCATATCCTTGATGTATTATAGTCACAGCCCAAATGAAATAACAATCTTCTTTCTCATGTCTCTCAAAAACATAAGAACGCACACACTTTGCTCTCTTTTCAGCAACTAGCATAACTTCATATTTTTTACGGTGAAAGGACTGATACGGAACAAGAAGAAAACCACCACGCTTTTTGCCGCTTGAGCAGAATGGGGCTTTTCTTCTTCATGAATCAGCACCGGTTGCTAAACCGTTGCTGATCGTGCACCATCATACACGATCGTGCATGAACGGTCAGCAACCGAGTCTGATCGTTCATGCACAAAGTTGTTGGGATTAGTGGATCCCCGAAAACCGGATTTGACACCGAATCGAACCCCTAAATCAATGCGGAAGACGAAGCCCGGGAAAACACGTATCACCGATTGTAAAGCACACCACGGATTCGAGCGTACCTTGTTAGCCACAGATTAAGCACCGACGCCGACAAGAGGAAGAGATTTGGCCTTGTTCGATCTGATGATGCTTTGAAGGGAAGAAAAATGCTCACTGTTTTTCTTTTTCTTGTTGGAGAGAGAGAGCGTGCGGGAGAAGGGAAAAATTTACGTACATTGAATTGCAAAACGTTGTCTTCTCTCTCTCTCTCCTCCCTTTTATATGTTCCCCCATCCACGGGCCCTATTCCCGTGGGCCGGGCCGCATGGGCGAACGGGCCTTAAGCCCATCACCAATTAAAACCATCATCTCCCACTCGCACATGGTGGGCCGAACAGGATTTTCTTTACCTCTCTTCAACATTCATACCGATGAATAATCCGTGCGACCAGCATACTTTGAGAGCTCGTTGCTATACATCTGTTAGAAATATATAGCAACTCATAATGGGCGTCACACTCCGAGTAGATTTAGTATGCAGTACCCTAGATCGATCGATCACATTTTATATCTCTCTTCATCTCATTTAAACATGATATATATATTGTATTCACAATTATAATTATCACAAAGACAGTTATAATTGGTTGACCAGTAAATACAAAACCACAATGTGATTCTCAAAAATCGATCTTCCTCTTTCCTTCAAACTCTCAATTTCAGTCCAGCTTGCTTTTCTAGAAATGCCCCATTAGATCGAATCATCTCATGACCATTGGCAACACCCTAAGATAGCAAACACTAAATAGAAATCTTGAGAATAAGTAAGAGTCATGAGGGGACTAAAAATTGAGGAACTCTTTTCCTCAAGAGTCTCACACGTCATAAAAGTTGAGATCAAACTTTTTGCCACTCTTATTGATTGTCTCATGCATACATAGTATGAAATACGTATTACGGTATTAACTTCTTTCCCATGGAGCGTATGTCTACACCTTTCAATACCGTACAGATGATAGTTCAGACATACCCAATGTCTAACTTGAGTTCACGTATCTACTCATTTACAAAATTCATCATAACTCACATCTAGCATCATAGACAGATAAAGTAAAATATGTGGGATATTTTACTTTTGGACATCGTAAGTATTATGTCATCATCTTAACATTTAGTTAAGGCGACATATGAATTTTAAGCTTGAGCTCTCGATTATCACCTAGATAATAAGCTTAAAAACAGTCTCATCTCTATTTATCATACAATAAACAGAGGCAATTACCCGTGTGAGTGGGCTAATATTTTATCTGTCCGACATACTTCTCAACTTAAAGTAATGCACTAAGCATTAAGATGCATAAAGATCATAGAAAGATTCATAGGCATTAATCAATGAAAAACAAAATTTCATAAATGTGAACAACTAAGGGAAATTACAATTTAGTACATCAGACTCTACGCAATCCTAGAGATTTTATATGACCACAAAACACATCTCTAGGTATTGCCTTTGTCATAGGATCTGCTACCATTCTATGTGTAGATATGTACTGTAAGTTCACATCCTTTCGTGCAACCATATCTTTTACAAAGTTATACTTGGTATCTATATGTTTGGTCTTGCCATGATACTTTGGATCTTTGGTGTACGCTATAGCTGCTTGGCTATCACAGTTAACCAATAATGGATTTGCAGCTTTCTCAATAACATCTAAATCATCCAAAAATCTCTTAAGCCAAATTTCTTCTTGTACCGCTGCTGATAATGCCACGAACTCAGCTTCCATCGTGGATAAGGCTATACACGTTTGCTTCTTACTACTCCATGATATGACGCCATTGTTCAGTAAGAAAGCAAATCCAGAGGTAGATTTTCTTTCGTCTAAATCTCCTCCCCAATCAGCATCTAAATAGCCTTCAAGTCGCAGATCCTTTCCTTGGTAATTCAACTTGAAATCGTAGTTCCCTTCGAGATACCTCGGTATTCTCTTGACGGCTTTCCAATGTGCTGGACCTGGATTGGATTGGTATCTACTCACCATTCCAACTGCAAAACATATGTCAGGTCTTGTACACATCATAGCGTACATCAAGCTCCCAACAGCACTAACATAAGGAACATGTTTCATTTGTTCCTTCTCTTGTGGAATCCCTGGACATGGTCTGTGGCTCAATCCTTCACCTTTTGCAATAGGAGTGTCTATGGGTTTACAGTCTTGCATACGAAATTGTTCAAGAACCTTATTTATATAGGTTTCTTGCGAAAGAGACAACGATCTCTTTGAACAATCTCTCGAAATCTTAACTCCAAGAATGTATGCAGCCTCACCCATATCCTTCATCTCAAAGTTAAAAGACAACCATCTCTTGACAGTATTAACCAACTCCATATTGCTTTCGGCAATCAGTATATCATCAACATACAATGATATGATCACAAATTGATCCTTGGATCTTTTGATATATACACAATGATCCTCATCAATCATTTTAAAATCATATGCCATTATGGCATTATGAAAACGTAAATACCATTATCTTAATGACTGCTTAAGACCATATATTGACCTTAAAAGTCGACATACTTTTTCTTCTTGGCCTTTCACTATGAAACCAGCAGGTTGTTCCATATATATTTCTTCCTCTAATTCTTCATTGAGGAAAGCAGTCTTTACATCCATCTCGATGTAACTCAAGATCCGAGACTATCCACTATTGCCAGAATAATGCGAATCGAGGTAAATCTTACTATAGGAGAAAACGTATCTTCATAATCAATTCCTTCTTATTGATTATACCCCTTTGCCACAAGGCGAGCCTTATGCCTTTCTATCGAGCCATCAACATTTCGCTTTATTTTGAGAACCCACTTGTTCCCAATAGCTCTGCGTCCTTTTGGAAGATCAACCAGCTCCCAGACTTGGTTTGATTTCATTGACTCCATTTCCTCTTCCATTGCATGAATCCATTTTTCCTTACTAGGGCAATTCAGAGCCTCATTGATATTTCTTGGCTCATCCTCATCTTGTGGAGCAACCATAAAAGTTTCCCCTTCAATGTCAAAACATCGACGGGGAATACTTTGGCGACTTGTTCGCCGTACGGGAGATTGTACACTTTGCACATCATTCCCTATTATGCTCCCACTTGGATGATCTCCACTAATATCATTATCTTGATCCAAGGTCTCAAATAGGGAGTGATCTTCCCCTATTTCGCCTTTCTTAGGAAACTCATCCTTTAAGAATGTGACATCCCGTGATTCAAATTCAGTTATACTCCCACTTTCCTGCTCACCAATGAACACATACCCTTTCGAGTGTTCCGAGTATCTTATGAAAATACTCTTATTTCCTCTGGGACCCAATTTCCCAAACTTGTGAGAGGACTCATATGTATAGGCAACACAACCCCATGACTTAAGAAAACTCAAGTCCGGTTTTCTACCTGTCCATAACTCATATGGAGTGGAAGTAACTGATTTGGAAGGCACCCGGTTAAGTATATAGGCAGCAGTTAACAATGCATCACTCCATCATGGACCTAACCATTTCCAGTAGGGTTCTGTTTCTTCTTTCCGCAACACCATTTTGTTGAGGAGTATACGGAATAGACAACTGTCTTTCTATTCTTTTTTCATCACATAATTTTTTGAACTCATCAGATAAATATTCTTGACCTCGATCGGATCTCAATGCTTTTATTTTCTTGTCTAATTGATTCTCTACTAGGTTCATAAACCTTTTGAAACAACTTATTGCTTCAGATTTATGAGAAATCAAATAGACATATCCGAATCGAGTATAATCATCTATAAATGTGATGAAATAAACAGCCCCATGCCTTCCTTTCACATTCATTGGACCACAAACATCAGAATGGATTAAAAGCATAAGAAATTCAGCTCTTTTTCCATTTCCAAATGGTTTCCTTGTCGTTTTCCCTTCTAGGCAATGCTTACATATGGACAAATCGACTTTTTCAATATTGCCCAACAAGCCCTCTTTGGCTAGTCTATTCATACGCTGTTGGTCAATGCGACCAAGTCTAGCATGCCACACATTCACATCATTATCATATTTATTAGGAGACGTGAGAAGGGAATAATAAACATTAGTATTAATATAATCAATATCTAATACAATAAAACCATCTAGAAAATAACCACAACCATAGTAATTTGTATCCAAAAATAAATTCACACCTCTACTATAGAAGTTCATATTAAAACCTAATTTAAACAACACTAATACAGACACTAAATTCCGACGAATCTCCAGAGCATACAATACATCATGTAGGAATAAAGTGCGTCCATCACGCATGTTCAATTGGCAGGTGCCAATTCCTTTCACTTCAGCTTTGGAGTTGTTTCCCACATAGACCCACTTAGTTCCAGTTGTTACTCGTCGGAATTCCATGAAGGATCCTCTATCTTTCGCTACATGGTCTATCGCTCCTGAATCTACAGTCCACAAAGGATTAGACTCAGTCAAGAATACAGAACTTGACACAAAAGTAAAGTTCTAAAAAGTACAAGGGGTGTTTACCTTCTTTGGCTCACGACAATTGCGAGCATAGTGACCCTTCTTGTCACAATTGTAACACCTCACTCTTGACATTTTCTTCACTTGAGGACATTTTCCTCTCTTGTGTTGGTTAACTTTTGATTTCTTGCAACAAGGACTTGATCCTTTGCAATCTCACATATTGAACGAATCAATACGCTTGCGCTTAGAGCTCAAAGCCCTTTATGAGCTAGAACCAGCATTGTAAATGTCTACTTTCGACTCAAATGTCGTTAGACGATCCTCTACTAGCTCAAGGTGACGCACGTCATCCTCAAGATCTTCCATAATATGGTCAAGAGCTTTTAGTGCTTCTTGCTTTTCCAGCACATATTGGACTTTCATGTGCCAAATTTCATAGTTGTCACCATTGAGCTTTTCACCTTTGTTCAGCTCTCTACGCAACTATGCTCTTTGTGATCAAGCCATTGATCTGAACACATCGAGACATATGCACGAATTATTAATGTCTATCATTTATGCATCCCTTTTTACATAGACCCATCATATTAATGAATAATTTCAAGTAAGGCTTCAGAATCAAAAGGTCACTACGTTTCCAATCATCCTCCAAAAATTCTAACTTAAAACTAGCATTAATATGATTGTCATATGCAAAATCAATTCTATGAAGCTACAAAAACTTCTAAAACTACCCACAGCTAATTACCCACAGCAATCAGCAGTAACAGAAAGCAAATATTATCTAACATCCAATAGAATAACAGTGCTTTAACATAATACAACTATCCATTACACTAAGCAATGTATACAAAAAAAAAATTATCAACATAGAAAGAGATATTCAATCAGAAAAAACATCTCATAACTAATCTAAGAAATAAGTAGGGAATATCCCTTCTAATCTATCAGTCAAAACATCTGAGAAAACTGAAGGTACATTTGCCAACCATGGAACGCCTCCAAGGCGCATTCACTCTGCGCCATGTAGCGCTCAATCTAAGGGTTGAAGTTTTGGTTAATTCAATCCTATAGTACTCTCTTACAAAAGCTTCCACTAGCCTCCTATAACTCGGGACCACGTTGACCTCCCATAGCCGACCTAACACTGCTTGCCATTCAGATGGAAGAGTGTTCATCAAAGCCAGCACCTTCTCAAAATCCAGCATAAGATAACCATTCCAGATGATTTCCCGTATCATCTGATTGACCCTGACCATGTGTGATACTAAATCACCATCAAGCCACCGATAATCGCTAGCTCATCATCAGCCTTTTCGTCTAGCTCTTCCTTCATCCGTTCTCGGGATTGCGGTATCCGTGCATAACGCATCATAGTTCCTGCAACGAATGCAGAACTTAAATGGATCATTTATAATCCATAATAAACAAAATGGAAAATACATAATTTTCCATGATTCATGCAACAAATGCAGAATAAAAAATGGATCACCTTTAACCCACACACACATAATTGAAAAAGAAACAAATTCCTTTTTCGTGTCAACGGTCAACGGTTAACGGTCATTGGTCAATGGTCAACGGTCAGGTCGTCGGTAGTCGGATCGAACAGACCAGTTGGACTGGTCGAATCGGTCAGGCCGGAAGGGCCGGCTCGGGCGAACCAACGGCACGTGCCGCGCGCGTGTGCAGGCTGATGTCACGTAGACGTCAGTCGGCACGTGCCGAGCGTGTGCCGGGTCTCCGCGGTTTGGGTCGGGTCGGATCACTGGTCGGGTCGCCGGCCGATGACCGCCCGGCGAAACGTCGTCGGCGCTGACGTCATCGGTGACATCATCCCGCGATTCTTCGATTGTTGGGTGACGTCATGGTGACGTCATCGCGTGAAGGCAGCACGCATCGGTTCGCCGACCGGTGCGTGCCGGTTCGCTGGCCACTGGCGTGCACATGCCGGTTCGCCGCTGGAGCATGTGGCACACGCGCTGGCCAATGCCAGCGCTTTGGGCGTGTCACGCCCACGCGCAGCGCCTTCCGGCTGCGCGTGTAGGCGCGTGCGGCGTCGCCCGGCGGCGCTCGACGTATCTCCAGACTCGTCTCGACGTTGCCTTTCTTCCTATGCCATCAGAATTCGATTTGGACTTACGAAAACTCAGAAAAAATGACGAACGGTGCTCGGGTGTCGGGATTTCTCGCCCTTATCCGTACAGCCGAATTACTTTCACAAAAAATCAATCAAAAAACATCAAATTGATCGGGAAAAACGTGAACTAGGGCTTTGATACCAATGTTGGGATTAGCGGATCCCTGAAAACTGGATTCGACACCGAATCGAACCCCTAAATCAATGCAGAAGACGAAGCCCAGGAAAACACGTATCACCGATCGTAAAGCACACCACGGATTCGAGCGTACCTTGTTAGCCACAAATTAAGCACTGACGCCGACAAGAGGAAGAGATTTGGCCCTGTTCTATCTAATGACGCCTTGAAGGGAAGAAAAACGCTCACTGTTTTTCTTTTTCTTGTTGGAGAGAGAGAGCGCACGGGAGAAGGGAAAAATTTACGTACGTTGAAATGCAAAATGTTGTCTTCTCTGTCTCTCTCCTCCCTTTTATATGTTCCCCCATCCACGGGCCCTATTCCCGTGGGCTGGGCCTTTGGGCCCAAAGATGAAGGCGGACGGGCCTTAAGCCCATCACCAATTAAAACCATCAAAGCAAACGTGCAAACGTGCATGATGGTTTGCTGACCATCATGCATGGTTGCTTCGTGCATGCGCCCGATTATTCATGCCAAATGGTTAGCAAGAATTGCTGACCATTTCAACTTTAATTAATTAAATAATTAATTAATTAATTAATTAAAAGAATGAATAAATAATTAATCTATCCCCTTAAAATAAAAAGAACATAATCTTTATATGTACAATTGGAATACATTAACATATATATTCACTTTGGACATGCGTGTGTATCATATGCAAATAGGCTTGTGATTTTAATATAAATTCAAATCAACTCAATTTGATTGCAGTAATTGCAAATACATTTACAACAATATTTATCTCTTGTTCCACATTATCCTAATTGTTTATGGTGCATGACATCCCTAGGTTCATCACTAAGCTAATAGTAAGAGTTGTACTAACACATTAATACTCCCAAAAGAATTAATTGTCCCAATTAATCTTTTAGGTCCTACAAGTCATGATCTACATTTAGCAATATATTATGACTACCCAGATAGTGTGAATACTTTAATAACATAATGAACCTATCAGCTTTGACTACAGTGTAATTGAATACATCTGTCTTATTATGTCATAATCAAACAAAGACCATGGAATATTTGTCAAGTCACTAGTTCGATCATATGCACAAATCTAATTGACATGTATTTTATTCAAGACATAAATAATTTATTCTCGGTTACAACCCCGGCCGAGGATTTCAATGCAGTGTCACAATTAGATTGCATAGGACATCAATATTATACCTTGCATGTAATAAGAAGACAAATTTCATATTGCACACACGTGCAAGTTCGTATATGAATGAACTATGACCATCGGGTATTAAGACGGATCAACGACCCGGCATTATGTGCACTTGTGAACCATAGTTGTTCGATACACAAGTTAATACTATGCCTCAGGTCTAAGGATTATTTACACAAGACCAAAGCATGAACAATTAGACATTGACCATGTGACATCATGATTTTCTAATTCTGGTTTCAATTGAATGAGTCGGGCATTTCATCTTTGCACCTATAGCTCTCTTCTCTGAGTTCGCCACTCACGAGATAACTAGTTTATCAGGTGAAGCCGTTAAGGAATCTAAATGCAATAGACTTGAGAATTCAATCAGGAAACGACTGCTCGACCATACTAATCTGCAAGAGTCATTATAGCACAGACCGATTAGAGACCAGAGATAGGTTGATTCAACATAACCATATAATTCAGTGTAGGTGATTCCACCTAATTGCACAACTCTTGTTGATTGGCACTAGATTGGTTATTCTATCGTTTTGGTACCCTGTGTTCGTATTTGAAACCTTAAGATTTTTACGACAATCGAGAGTTGTCAATGTGTCGAAAATGCACTTTGTGGCTTGAAATTAATCAACCACAGGTTAATTGCATAGAAAATTCCTAAAAGCCACCTAGTAGATTAGGACGTGCTAAAGTCGCACCAGATTGAAATTAACCGTTAAATTGAACCCGATTATAAAAATTGAAAGTTCTGTCAAGTCACAATTCATTTTAGAAATGTCGACTCATCTCTAGAATATTTTTCTACAAACCGAGATTTTTGGTAGAAAAGCAAAGTAAGGTCGTTTTTGTTCGAGATTGTCAGATGGCCATTTTTAATCGAATATTTGGGATGCAAGTTGGATCACTTGATGGGGAAAAGTCATAAGAAGGTTGAGGACACATGGGTTGATTTAATTGAGCTTCAATTGGATGGAATTGAGTGAGAATTGGTTGAATTTGATGCACAAATGTCTAAAATTCGTATGCAATGGGGCTAGAGACATTTTGCACCTATTAACAAGCTTGTGGAGGAAGCTTGAGGAGAGAGAGTGGCTGATGGCATGTGATTTCATGGTGGGGGCAAGTGGAAGGAGAGATTGACAAGTGTTGCAAGCTAGAGAGCCACCAAGGGAGCCCCCCCTCTTTAGCAGCTTCTTCTTCCCCATTTCTTGGCTTTCTCCATTGTTGAGGAAGGTGGGAAGCTCAGCAAAAACCAGAGAAATCGAGCAGCAACCGCCCAAGACCGTCGCATGCCCGTCGAACCCATTTTCCTCCCTGTTTTCCGTCGTTTCAGTTTCTGCTCCAGCTGATCTTTCGTCAAAAACTTGAGTTAAAAGTTGTCTTCCCATGAGAAGTAGCCAACGCTCCACCCGCCATCGTCTCCGTGACATCCAAACCGTACAGGAGGACTTGACGGTGCCCAAAAAGAGCCTTGTAGCCTCCCGAAATACGGCGTGAAGGAACGGCCCGCCGGATCGCCTAGACTCGCCTGGTTCCTCCTGTTTCGCATTTTCTTGTTGTTTCGCCCCTTTCCGAAACTTCCTTTGCCTATCCCAACCTCCTACAAGATCCTCAAGACCCCCGGGAGCCGCCGGTTGCCGACCACCCACTCGCCGAAGCTTTGATCGGCCCGTTTTTGCCATTGAAGTTGCTGGTTTCTTCTCTGCAGTTCAGCCCAGATCAGAAGCAGAAAACCATAAAATCGTGAGGTCTTCGAGGCCCGTTTTAGGTGTCTTCCTGACCTTGGTTGGTGTCGCCACCTTGAGGTTTATCACCTGCCTTGGCATTGCCTTCGCCGTGGACTCGCCGAACGTTGATTGGGTGAGTTTATCCTCTAATTCTTGCTTAGTGAGTTAATGACGCTTAAGGGGTGTTTAGATTAGTATAATTAAGTTTATGTGATTAAATTAGTTTATTTTAATGTAAATTAGATTAGTTGTAAGACTAGTTTAATGGATGTTTAATTATGGCTAATTGTATGTTTAATTTAGCATAATATTGTTTAAGCCATAATTAATTATTTTTAATTAATTAATTAATTATTTCGAATTTTAAATATTTTTTATTAATTTATATTATTATAATTTAATATTTAATTATTTAAATTTTTGGAATTAAATTTACTTATTTAATAATTTCGAAAATTTTGCCCGAATGGTCAGTTGTTAGAATTTCGCATTGATCGCAGCAGTGCGGTCGGTTTGTATTAATTGTATGTTTAAATTGAGAAATTGAGTGATTGATGATTATTGTTAATTATTCCAAAAGTGTGGAATTGAGTGATATTGATGAAGTTGTGGTATTTAACTTGAAAATACCCAGTGTTGGCTTTTAGCACCGTAATTGGTTTGTATGACTAGTTTGAATCGTTGGTTGTTGAATTTAATATCCAATTCTATGCCTTATTATTGAATGATTAGCTTTGGTGAGCTATTATATCAGTTACAGCTTTGGTGAGCTATCTATCTATACAGCTTATGCGAGCTATCTATCTGCTACAACTTTGGTGAGCTATCTATCTATACAGCTTGAGCGAGCTACCATCTATATATTACAGCTTTGGAGAGCATGTATCGTATTAACGACTGGTTTGATAGACGGTATTGAATGATAAATAGTAATGGTTGATAGATAGTACAGATTGAAATGGAAGGATAGATAGTATGATGGAATTGAATCATTGCGAATGATTGGATTGATTGAATTGATAGACCGATGTAAGTGTCGGTAGTTTCAGCTTATACGAGCATTGCTTGAATATGAATTGTACTAACGTGCGGGAAAGGGACTGAGACGAGGTAAGTCCTCTATACTATTTGTGTGGCTAGGGCGCCCTAAGGCGTATCTTCTTCCTAATTGAGTCTTAGAGGGTAGGACTCGCTAGGCATTGTCTCATCCCGGTTGTGGGATAATATTTCTAGGTCCTTAGATGGCGGTCGTGGAGGACTCGAAGCCATGGACATTTGTGAAGGTGGAGGCTGAAGAATCGGCAAACGTGTCGACAAGTTGGTCATAGGACAGTTCTCTTTTTGTTGGGCTGGTCTATTTTATAGACAATATAGTGTTGTATATAAACCTATGTGTTTATAAGAAAGTTTATTTGGTTGTGATTGATTTCTTGCTTTTCTATCCCAAGTTAAATGTTATCAGGGGATTTGTTTCACTTCCACATGTGCAATAAAAATGAATGGGTTGGCAACGTATCCTAGGAAGTCGCATTTCTATCGACCGCAGTGGGATGTGCGCGTGCTTGAGATTCAGGCGTGACAAACCACGTTAAAAGCTTCCATGTCGCTAATCATTCCATATGCATCACGTTCAATGAACTTGTCTAATACAAACACTTGTGTTCTAACTCAGGCATCATAATACCCAATGACATGTGACTCATAATATGAAAATACAACTGAAATCCCTAATATGTAACTATTACATTGTAGCTTTAGGGCATACATTCAACATGCTGTTAAACTGAAACGATTAAATTGGAATTCATGGGTTTAGTAACATTGCTATAAAAAGAAAGAAAATGCCAACTACGGCATAAAACTAAGAGCCTTAGGTCTCACTAGCTTGGGTTTCTAGTTCGCAGCGACTAACATACAAAACAATGCTACACCTAGTAGTAAACTTAATAGCATAACTAGAGAAGTGAAAGAGGCTCCATCTCAAAGGTCAAGAAACTTTGAGAGGACTGTTAAGTCAACTATCTCCCAAAGGCATTCAAACATATATATTTTTTTTTAAGAAAATAAAAACTAAACTATGCAACGGCAATGCATTTGGAGCATAACCTACATATTTGGCCTAATCCTCGGCCCATATAGCTTGACCGTCTTGGTGATGTTCAAGTTGCTGTAACAACAACCAATATTTCCAGAAGATTTTGCTTATGTGAGTCCACTCTACTTGATTGTATGTTTCAGGCTGGACATGTGACAAAATATGTAGAAATAGCTAGTCCTAGAATTTTGGACCACATTGTGGATGCCGTTTTGTATCTGGAAGTTGGTACCTTTATCAACGTTTCTTTTGTTGTATTAGCATCTCATTTTCGGTTTTCTAGAGTCACTCATTGCATTCTTTTATTGTCATTGAAGTGATTTGAGTCCAACTTAGCCATTGAAGTTTTCTCTACATCTGATGGGTCAATCAGTTGCAGTAATCTAAAGAATCATCCACCAGCTATTTCTGTATTGATTTTGTGTCTTAGAGATTGCGACGGTTCATTTCAACAAAAAGTTTCGTGTCATGATCTCGTGTATTTCATTCAATAATAGTTGCGGAACTTTTCTCTTTGATGTGTCATACTTGGTTTAGGTATGCTACATGTATGAGCTTCTTGACAAGTTAGTGCTTTGCACTATCTTATTAAAACCTCCTTGTTGATTTCTTGAGGAGAGAAGCACTCTACCTATTGTCTGCTGCGATCCGTGAAAATTTGCTTTGGATCCACCGATGAGGTATGCATTCCACTAATGTGTTGCATTAGCACATAGACCAGAATTCATGATGTTTTCTTTTCTTTGTTTATGCAGTTTTGTGTGTCTTTGACTTGTTATTTTGTTTGGAATGTTGTATTTTGAGATATCTTTTACACGAAATCTCTGCTTTATATGTTTGCTTAGGCACACATCTAGATCATGATTACCAAAGTTGATCTCTAAAACTTTTTCCAATGATCTTGGTATGGTTGTGGATAGAAGAAAAGAAACATGTATATGTGCTTGAAAATTGTTTGATTGATGTGGGCGACTGATATTATTCCCATTCGCTGCTGATGGGATAGTTAATCCAACAACTCGTCGAAAAACTCATCAAGAACAATTATCTCGGTCCCATGGGAATTAGCTTTCATTCTAAAGCAACTAGGAATGACTTGAATTTTTCTATTCCATAAATTTAAATTACCTTGTGATTCTCATGCTGCCACCACTACTCTTACTACTTCACCTTCAGCCACTTACCATCCTTATGACCACCTCCTCCTCTTCCTCCTGTAGCAATCCACCACTCCCATCCGCAATGACTCAATCACACCCGAACTACTTCGCCAGTTTCATCACCAACCAACATCTCCAGGATCGTACCAGTGAGAAGTTTGTTCAATGATTAGTACGCGCTTCAACCAGTTTGATCACTTGAACACTAGTTCACATGCTCCTATATTTAGTATCGAATATTTTATCTTCAAGTTGAAGCACATGGGAGAAGATGATCGAGAAGTGCGCGCATATACTTGAGATAAGGGTAGTGTTGCATCCGAGGTCCAAGTCTTTGCTGGAGCAATTTTGCTTCTTTGGCTTAATTACTTCTCATAAAATATTTACATTGGTAAGCACAGAGTAGGGACCATTGCATGGAGTGGTGGTGGGTGGCATAGTGACTCCACAAGCAGGTCCTTGGATCGAATTGTTTCAAGTGCAATTTTGCATTTTTATTATCCATGTTCCGGTACTAGTTTTTTTTTTTTTTTTTAGGTTGGTGTTCTGGTACCAGTTGGCCAGTGATAATTTTGTTAGTAATAGAGGATATTAAAATAGAAATTCAAGTAATTCAAGTAAATAAGAATTGTATGAGGAAAGAAGAAAGAAAAGCGAAAGACCAAGGAAAACACCACAAGACTACACAATGTGCGAAGTCAGAAGATCTCCGAATCCGAATAGAAGAGCACAGTTCACAAGCAACCCAAGATTCTAAAACCTCACCACGGTTTTGTTGTGTTCCTTCCCCAAGACTTCTTTGAAATTGAGCCTCCTCCATAAGCATTCACACAAGTAAAAAGCTCAACGGCATGACTTGCAACAACCATGCCACCTTAGACAAGCTAAGGACGTGATTTGAAAGCTTAAGAGCAAAGTCGATGAAGGAACATGCGACACCAATCGTAAGAATGAAATTCCATTTCTCGAGATCCTTACAAGTAAGAATATTGTTCCAAGTTACCATCCAACAAAACAAAGATTTTGTCACTCGCTGATGACTATTTTTCATTCAGTAAGTTATTCATCTCTAAGATCATATTTTTTTCAAGTACAACTTGAACTATGCATTAACAATTGTCATTTATAACAGTTGATGATTATCCTTACAGACTACCGACACTTCCTATCGCTCCCTTTTGATGTTGTATTGCTCAAAGCTAACCTATTGAACATAATTTAATGAGTGTTGAACTGGATATTATGGTACATCTCTCACAAGAGATGTTTTATCAAGGCTATTTGAATGAAGGAGAGTAAGAGATCAATTTTGGCAATCAACATCAATTATAACTTATATTTTAGTCGATTAGGAGGATGAACCAACATATAATGATTTGTCCAATTCTGTTAGAATCTCAAAGTGATGACTCAACTTCATTACCCTAAGTATGCATTTCTATTTTATTTATTTTTTGTTGAATCTAAATACTCAGATCAATTATTTGTGCTTATTTTGACATTTACACTCCACCAACGCATCTCTTCTTTGAGAAGATTGATTATGGGCCAGTCTCTCTTTAATCATCTTGGCCACTATCGACAATCCTACCGGATGAACATTCTCTTATACCTGAAGATTGACATATGGCTACAATAGACTCGTGTTTTGACTTGGAAGACATGGGTGCTTTTACGCACTTGCCTTAACTGGAAAAGGTAATTGGATGGCTTCCAAATCACTATCATTCCTCGAATATTTTCCCTCAAAAAGCAATTCATAAAGAATTACAAGACAAAAGTAGGGATAAGTACACCAATGGTGCCATAAGTTGTGTACGGCGCTCACTTTGGTGCCAAAAGTTTCCGCCGGATCACTTAAGTGCCAAATCGGAGGAAAAATGATCACTTTGGTGTCACCGACGACAGATTCCGGCCAAAATGATTACGTGGCTTTTATATTTTTAAAAAAAATCGAGAAGCCTTTTAAACGACGTCGTTTTCCGTCTTCCTTAAGAAAATGACGTCGTTTTGCTGTCCTATGTGGATACCCTCACAAAAACGACGCCGTTTTGTTAATTTTATTTGGAGATTGAAATTAGGGTTTTTTTGTCCGCCATTGCTCGTCCATCGTCGCTCAGCCGCCGTCCCTCAACCACCGTCACTTGGCCGCCGTCCCTCAGCCACCTTCGCTCAGCCGTCATCCCTCAACCTCCATTGTAGTTGCTTGCCACAGCAAGACAAAAGAAAGAAAGAAAGAAAAAAAACGAACAGAAAACTCGAGAAAGAGGGAGGTGTCGACGATGAGGGTGGAGGAGGGGATGGCGAGGCCACGGCCACTGCCTTCGTAGCAGCCGGCTTCGCCGACAACCTCCGTGGCATTCCAGATCTTCGCGACTACCATTGGCCGGATTGCTCGTGCTTTTGGGGATTCTTCGAGCTCGCGTTTCCTCTGCACCCGACGATATTTCTTGGGAAAATGCGGTGATGAAGCTGAGATTCGGGGATTTGAAAGGTTGATAAGGTGATTAAAAATAGGGGAAAACTACCAGAGGAGGGCGGAGGCGAATGCGTGGTTTCTTTTTTGGAAAATTACTGTTATTGCTGGTTCTCCGCTGCTGGTGTTGTTGGTTTGGTGCTATTGGTGTTGCTGGATCTATTTGAGGAAGAAGACGAATCCACTCGGGGAAGAAGACGACACAAAACGGCGTCGTTTTGGTGTTAGGATGCTAAAACGACGTCGTTTGAAGGCCTAAGTGATCTAATGGAAACTCCGGCGAGCCACATCAACATAAGAAATTAATAAAAAAAAGGCCACGTCAGATTTCGGGCCGATCCGATCTGCGTTGGCACCAAAGTGAGCGTTTTTCAAATTTTTTGGCACTTAAATGATCTGACGGAAACTTTTGGCACCAAAGTGAGCGCCGTACACAACTTATGGCACCATTAGTGTACTTATCCCACAAAAGTATGATGACTTAAACAGCAACAATTACATGATTTTGAAAACTTCATATTTGGTATTGAGAGCAACGTGCGTAGCCACTACCATATAATCAATATAATCATACGAGATTGCTTGATTTCCTCTAATTAACGTAATTTTTGTATATCAAAGAAGCATTTGAAATGGGTGGATTGAGGTCCAAAACAATTTACAATCTCACGTATCCAAAACACCTCCCATGTATATGTTACTTATATAAAAACTTCATGTCGAATGAAAAAAAAAAATTAATAATGACAAAATAGTAAATAAAATGAAAAACATAAAAACTTATAAATTGAAATACTTATAAAGACTTAGGGCTGCAAAATGGGTTCTATACCCATTTTGTGACTTAGATTCAATGAGTTCAATCTCATATGAGCAACTCTTTTACTTTTTAAATAAGTTATAAATTGCTTGAGAAAAAAATGAAAGAAATCAACAAATTTTTAAACTCATATTGTAATTTTCCTTCATTTTTTTTTACTATTTAGACTCTCGGTTTTGTTGATCAATGACTTTGAAATTAATCGATTTATGTATAAACAAAAATAATGTTCAGATAATTTACAAATAGAGCTAAAAAATAATGGAGATCAGATAATTCTGCTACTCAAATATGTTTCAATGTACGGATATCTCATACTTTTCCAATAAAATAATATGAAAAGTAAAATTAAAAAAATGAAATCAAAATTAAAAAAAAAAATCATATTCTTTCCCATTGAGAGCATAAGCCACTCTCTCTCTCTCTCTTTTGAAAAAGAAAACCACTTTCTCTCTCTACTGCAACTGAAAAATGATGGCGACCACCAAAAGAAGAACCTAGCTTGAGCCGACCAAGCCGGTGGTCCGCTTCCTCTCCTAGAGGTGTAAATGGGTCGGGTCGGATGGGGTTTTGATGTTACCCGACCCGACCCAAAACACATTAGACTCGCATTGGAAATTCGGGTCAAGTTGGGTTGGGTCGGATCGGATAGGTTAGGTTGGGTTTCTGGATTTTCTTCTTTTCTTTTTTCTTTTTTTTTACCTCCCTTTTTTTCTATTTGTTCCATTTAAAATGTAATTATTTTTAAAATGGGTACCTAACCCATCCGGTCCCTTCTACACCAAAGAATTGGATTTTCTTTTTTCTATTTTTTCCATTTAAAACGTCATTATTTTTACCCCCAATACGAGTTGCGCTTAGTCATTTTTTTATTTATTTATAGTTTTTCTGCGTCTTTGTAAAGTCTGATTACCTTAATTAAGAATATCGCTCATTTTGTTTTGCATGCTTTTCAAATGGGTATTACCATTTACATCAAAGACACTGGTTTCAACTGGGTATTACCATTTACATGATATTTAAGGGCTGAGAGAAAAATCACCGGCACTGCTGTTGAATATTTCAAAGCTGAAAACAAAAGCACAAAGGCCATTAGATATAATAGTTGACAAGGACAAAAGTGGATCATATCCATGGAGACAATAGATGCCCTAAGACTGTTGAATTGGACCAAAACCAGGTAAAAGGAGAAGAAGGTGGAGGAGGAGGAGAAAGAAGGGCAGGGGGTGTGGGGGTAGCAGAGAGTAGGAGATGTGTGAAAATTTTCGATATTCCTAGCTACGCTCGTCTTCCTCAGGTAAATACAAGAAAATCTTAGTCCTTGGAAATGCCATGACAGGATAAATGCAAATTTTCCAATTGAAGACAATTGGAAAGGAAAAATCGTTGCAATAATTATCACATCTTTCACACCAATTTTGCAAGTCCTTAGAAGTCTAGGAGGTAACTCCTTAGACATTTCATGTTTCCACGGAGTGAGCCGGGAAGTAAGTATAAAGACAATAATCAACCACCCAAGACTTCATGTTGAACAAGCAGTTCTACAAATTGGGATGCTGCATTGCACGAGAATGGCCAACATAGGCAAAACAAAAATTGCTTCCCATCAGTTAATAAATGAGCATAATCTGAACATCAGTCGGCCTGGACCCAAGATGAAATTTGGTCTATGCATACTAAAGATGCTATGGTTGACACATAGAAATCCAACTCTAGTCATATTATCAGACAGCAGCCAGAAGAATATTTGATTCATGCGACAAGATGACTAAATATCCACAAGGAGGTCAAACATTCCAGATCTAAAGTACCCATTCAGCACATGTGATTGTAATATGAGTAAATCAAGCTAAGGAAATTTTCTCCTCTAAGACATGAAGTTCAATTCATTTGTTAACTAAGATTATTGGATGCTTGATAATGGACCTTCTCCAGCAAATGAAATGGTCTAGAAGAAGCTTAAGAGAGTACGAAGATATATGAGACTGTAAGAGTGAAAAGGATCCATACCATAGTTTACTTAATACAAACACAATGAAGGATTAGATAAAATAAGTGATTAACATGCATGGGGGCTAAAAAAAAATTGCAAATGCCAAGTGACACAATTATGTTAATAGATGGCCAATTATCAATTTGATGAACTTCATCATATATATGAAAAGCCTGGAGATGCTACCATTCAAAAGAGTGTTTCTTTCTCCAATATCCTTGTACTGTCGGAGGCATTGGAACAAACGGAAAAGGTGTGGCAACACTAAAACAATAGGAATCTCAACAGAGTGGCTTCCATAGACAGAATCAGCTTCAAACCAAGCAATAGTGGTGACCTGCAAGAGTTTCACAGATTTGTATTAATTAGACCTCACATAAGCTCCACAAAACATTCTCAGTTTTCTTGGAGACAGCAAACAATCACCCTGTCTCAACACAAAACTTAAAATCTGTAGACTTGTCTATAAACCCACACTTACATCTGTAAATTTCTGTCAAACTTCAAGAAGTATAAAGTATTCAATCAAAGAATGCAACTCACAGAGACGCCAAAAATGGCCTTCTAATTTCTATAAACCCACACTTACATCTGACCTTGCTTACTTCCCTCAAGATGAGAAGATGACAAAGCCCACCACTTCCCTTTACACAACAGGTTTGGTTTGATATGCAATGCTAAATATCACAGCCTAAACTAAAACAACCAAACTAGGTCACTGCTTTAGTAAGCTTTAGTATTCTCATACTAACTCCATGCTGACCATATCATTCTAACATCATAGAATAGGCATTGTGATATAGCATGCAGTAAGAGCAGGAGGCCTAAATAAAGTGCCTCCCCTTTTTTCCTTGAGCGGTGTGCTAGCATAGTCAGACACAGATCATCAAGAGCAAAAATAATGTTATTTTTGTTAGACACGGTTTGAGTTCCCCTGTGAAGCAGCCTGCTAGAAACTTTCATGGACTAGTATCTTCGCGTCAATGACTCCTAAGAGGGCAGAAACAAGTCGATGAGCAAAATCTAGCAACACCCACCACCCTCCTCTCCTCTGCCTCATCCTGTTATCTCGATTTAAAAAATGCTGGAACTTCCTTCAAGTGCCATGGCACATTTCAGACTTGCAAGCTCTATATATATATATATATATATATATTTTCGGTAAGGTTGCAAGCTCTATATTCTTCCCTTCTCATTCTAGTTCTAGAAGGCAGAAATGCGCAACGAAAACTAGCATGGAAATTTGACCTAACACTTCGAGGGCATTCAGAATCAAAACAGAGCATCCCCGTCAACCATCGTTCGCTCGATCGCAATCGCGAGAGAATCGCATTTCGAGCAGAGGAACCGATCTACGACGCACCCAAGAACCCGAACTGAGGACAGAACGAGAGGGGAACCCGGCGCACGCAGATGGGTACAGAGCCTGGTGCTGCTGTCCTGGACTCGACCCGAGAGGCGGAGCCATTGGTGGAAAAAAAGCAAGAAACGGTGGCGAATTCAAGAAGCAAAAGCTATGTGCAAAGACGAAGCATGAATGGCGTATTTCCACGGCCAAAGACTTGTCCAATCTCCAGGAACAACAGCTCCCACAGAGCTCGAACCCTAACCATCAAAATTTCAGCGCGACCCTCAACATGGGAAGGGGAAGGGGCGGGGTTTTCGGCAACATACGGTGACAATCGACTGAATCGGCGGCGGCTAGGGTTCCGGCATTGAGATGAGGGGTGGCGACAGCGACGGCGAGGCGGAGGTGAGTCGATTGGAGGGCGGCAGCGGAATCCATGAGAGGCGCAGTCGTCGGAGAAGAAGGGGAGGGGTTTTCGGTGACGTGTTTTTGTTTGTTGGCTTGTTTGGAATTTGGAGTTAATGTGTTCCGAGTCGAACAATGTTCCGGCCCGACCCAAAACATATTTCTTTGCTTCTTTTATATCTGTTACTCGAACAGTATCAAGACTTGAAACATGTATTATACTTATTTTGTGTTCGGGTCGTGTTCTGGTTGGGTCGGGTTTTTTTGACACCCCTATCCTCTCCTCCTCTGGTGGTTTCATGCACCGCCGTCGTCTGCTACCTCCTCCTCCTCCTCCCCTCCTCCTTCACCTTTGCATCCTGCGCCTCCGCCACCACTGTCACCTCTTTCTTCCACAGATCTGCCTCCCCGACAGGCGTCAATCTCCGCTACCCTGCGTAGCACTCTCCTTCCATCCACTCCTCCCACAACCGCCCCACTTCACTATGCCCATTTGCAGCATAAAGCGGCCAGCTCGTCAAGCTGAGTAGCCAAAAGCTGCTATCGCGGAGGACTTGCATTGCTCACGATGACGCATCCCGGCTCACACCGATGCAGCTTGCCCAAGAGTTGCGGATCCCCGAGCGTGAGTGTCGGCCACGCGCTGTCATGGAGCAGTGTTTTTTTTTTTTTTCCTTTTTTTAATGGAACCAAGTCGAGTGAGCAAAATGAGGGCAGCCATATGGGCTGGGCTGGTAAACTGAATGGGTCGAATATGGGTCATGTGCAAACCCATATAGATCCATCGAAAGTTATGCTTAGGTATTTAAAACCTGTTTCCACTCATTTGTAAAATTTTAAGCGACCCATTTGTAACCCGGTCCCCTAAAAATGAGTCATAAAATGGGTTTCTAGCCCATGTTGATAGCTCGGGTTGAACAATTCGAAAGTTTGTCACAATTGGTATTAGATAATGATAATGGACTTGCTATGGTGATTCGTAAAGTGACAAAACGAAATTAGCTAGGCGATGCACACACTGAATATCAAATGCAATCAATTAGACCCTAGCACACTCGATGAGAACACACTCTACATCTAGAGAAAGAGGATACGTACAAATTCATGGATTCTTACTTGGATGGGTCAATGTTGTGCCCTAAAATTTGTGATCCCACTAGTTTGCCATGAAAGACATTAAAATCTTCAATCATATCATAATTCACATGAGAGAATGACGTTATATAATCGAAATAAGTCCTTACGGTAGAATGATCTCAAAAATAGATACAATTGCGCACAATTGGGCATATGTAGTCAAAATGAAAGCAAGTTGCCAATTATCTATTCTCTGTTGGACTTGGGAATAAATAATATTGAAGCTGAACTATGCGAACTAAAATCATTTTTTATGATTAAGGTGTAGATTTGCAATCTTATACATTGGATATATTTGCTTTCTTATTCATGAGATCATAATAACATTCTATTTCTCTTAGCCCTCTCCACATTAGATTAACCCTCCACACAAACCCTAATAGAAATGCAAACCCTCTCCAATAATTGCGGCCAACCAATGACGACCCCAACTAGTTGAGCTGCCTTCAACGCCACCACAACAGGCGCACCCTCCGTCATCGTGGTGGCGGAGGGGGCCTCCAGATCTGGAGGCGTGACCACCAGACCTGAAGGCTGGTTGAGTTTGGCAGGGACAAGCTCATCAATTTCTCTTCCACGTGTTTCTCTACCACCTGCCTTTCCCCTAGAAGACTCCCCATTCGTCAAATTGGGTGAGGGACAACGAGGTGGATCCTTCTCATCAATTTCTCTTCCACATGTTCTGCTACTATCGGCCTTTTGCTTAGTGGACCAATCATTGAATGACAATTTCCCATCTACCAACATAAGCGAGGGATGAGACGAGGGGTTTCCTTTGCAGGTGATTTCTCATAAATTTCTCTTCCACTTGTTCCTATACCATCGGCCTTCCCCGCAGAAGTCCCAGTAGACCGGCTCTCCCTATTTTCTCTCCCGCTGTCATTTCGAGAAAAACGCCCTTTTGACCTTCAGCCATATCAACTCTGTCTTTGGTTTCTTTAGGCCTACCCATTTCCATGGAGGTATCACTTGTCAGTGACGAAGTACCAACGCAAAGGCTCTAGTCATCTTTCGGAAAATGAAAATCCAGTGATCCACTGCAGTCATCATTTAACCGTGGCCTCTTACGCTTCATCAGCAAGTGACCTTGCTTTTGGGCTATGGCCTTGAGCTGTGCAGTCCAATCTCGATGGCTCCATAGATATAGCAATGGTGGCTTATTGCTCCACTGTTCAATTTGTTTGTCCTTCACATCAACAGACCCTAGCAAATAAAATGACTGAAAATGGATAGGTTATAATTAATCCATCAGATGCAAACATTGATAATTTTAATACGAACACCTAGAGGGGGTGAATAGGTGTAAAAACAAATTTTACAAGACTTAGCAACTTAATTCGACTTTTAAGAAAAACTGTAGACTTTAGATATAGAAAATTTGCAATAATAAATAACACTGGGAATAAAGTAAAGAGATAAGGGAAAGAGAATTGGAACATGAGGTTTATAGTGCTTCGGCTTAAACCAAGCCTACGCCAACTCTCCTGCGCTGACAGCCCACCGGCTAAATTTCACTAAGAATAAAAAAGATGTTACAATTACATGTCCTTGATTCCACGGTGTAGAGACTCTGCTATACTTCCTCAAGGTCTCACCAGTATCTAGACACTCTTTTGAATGTAAGTTTACGCTCAACAAATGAACTAACAAAGAACAATGAGTTTCAGACTTTGGAATTCTTCTATCTCGCATTCACTCGAATAACTAGAGTCTTCCTTATATACTCGTTGGACAAAATCAATTAGGGAGATCTCGAGTTACTTAAGAAAAATGAAGATAGCCCACCAATCCTGCTCACCCATACAATTAGGATCTAAGTTTCCATAACTAGAACCTTCCAAGTATACTTCTCCAATCACTAGATCTAAATTACTCGAATCATTTATAATACGAATAATATATCTTAAGATTCTATCTCTAGCTGTGAGAAGATCTTCAACCAAACGAATCAAATCCTAAGAGAAATACTCGCATCTGAATAAGACTTCTTCATCGATCTAGGAACTATCAATGAGGGCAGATTTTGAGTCTTGGGTCTGGAGGTCTTCAGACTTTAACAGAAGAGTCTACATGTCTTCAGACTAGACTGATGGAAACGTTTTGTCAACTTCAAAACATATACGAAAAATTTCTCCAACAATCTCCCCCTTTTTGATGGTGACAAAACTTTCCTGCAAATTTGGGTATTTTTGACTTACAAGACAATACTCAAGTAAACAAAAATATCTCATAAAGGATAAATGAGTTACGATAAAGATAGTATTGTATCTCGCAAACCACGGGAACGAGTTAGTTTGTAAAAACAACTATCTTTACCATAATTATCAACAATCCTTAAAGTACTGCAAGTATTAAACAATCAAAACATAGTCCAAATCAGTCATCAGTCATAAACAGTCCAACGGAAAACAATCAAAACCAAACAAAAATCAAATCTGCGTCAACTTTTCCCCCTTTTTGTCAATAGCAAAAAGGTAGAGAGTAAAAAGAAGTTTGAAATTAAGATTGTTTTGGAACGCGAACAAGTTGAAAATCTCTCATTGACTTGACAGTCTCTTCCACCTTCTTTAAATCCTCCTTCAATTGAGCAACCTCCTTACCCTTTGCATTTGCTTGAACTTGAAGACTAAGGGCTTGAACTTGATCGTGCAACAAAATTGACGAGGCTTGATTAGCAGTCTGCATATTCTGAAATTCACATCCCAACACATAAATCTATCCCCTGATCTCCATAAGAACATCAAGCAATCTCTTAAGGTCTGTTGAGTTATCAGTTCGAGTGCTTACTTCAACATGATCAGATTGTGGAGTGTGGGCAGATGATGGAATATCAGCATGAATATCCAGACTGGGAGATGAAATTTCATTTCCTTCTTCAAGAAATTGAGATGCATATACATCTTCCGAATCGACAGGAGAACAGCTGATATCATCACTGGTAAAAGCAAGAGAAGAAGTACATCTTTTATCGCGGCTTCCCTTGTTTCTCTGCCTTCAGGTAGAGAGAAGTATTCTTCCTACTCTGCCTCTTCTTTGGTGTCATGATGACCTTGTCTTTCATCTTCTGCTGGAGAGGCACCGTGACTTTCTCCTTCTACATGTTCTCCTTCATCCTCTTCTTCTGCATCTCTTTCTTCTCATTCCTTCTTCATTGCTTCTCTCTCTTCACTCCTCTGCTATGTTTCCTCTTGATCTTGGTTCTCTCTATCCTCTGTCTCTGGAGCAAGACGCTGTAAGTTCTTTAAGGCAAGAGCATAAATGGTGATGTCATCCTCATCTTCTTCATCCTATAAGATAAGTGCTCTCCTCTTCTTAGATGGAGCTCTCATGGGCTCCTTGTCTTTCCGTTTTGCAGCCATAAGGTCTTGTCGAGTCTTGACAGGAGTCTTTTCCTTAACACGCTCCAAAGCCTTATTTAGCTCCTTCAGACGCATCTTTGAAACCATCTTCAGTCCCACCACCATTGGATCACAGGTTCGAACACATAGAATTTTGGGAGGCTGAATATTGAGATGTCTGAATAGCCCAGTAACAAGAGCTGAATAAGGAAGTTGGCCCTTGTCCTTTACCATTGACCTATACATGTGAAACATGATAGTGTGTGGTGGAGAGAACTTGTAACCAAAGTTGATGGCATACATCATCTTTGCTTCAGAATTGGAGATGTCAATCTTTGATGTGGACTTGAGTCTAAGACAATTAATCACAATCTTATGAAGCAAGACATTTGAGGCACTCTTCCTCAAGTACGAAATTCGTCCTTCGGCAACCCTATCTTGAACAAGCTCCATAGTGGCATGACCAATAGACACACTAATTGATTGGAATTTCCCTCTCTCCACTCTAATCACATCAACTAGAGTGTCCATATCAACCACATAATCCTAGTCTCTAACACTAAAAGAAAATCTATTCGCATCTAAAAAGCTTAGATTGGAATAGAAATATGCTATAAGTTATGGATGGGCTACGGCTGTCTTAGAGCAAAAACGTTCAAGTTGGAGTAGAGAAAATTTTTCCCACAACTTCACGTTTAGAGAATCAAGAAAATCAAAATCCACGCTCCTTGGATTCATCACCCCTTGCTTAAACAATTTAAAGTAAACTTCCTTATGTTCATCAAAACGAAACAAATCCACCATTTTTCCTCGAATTCTCACAGCAACGCCCATTCTAGGCTTAAAATGAGTATAAATTTTCTCATCGTCATCTTTTCCCTCTAGTTGACTAAACCCTCCAAAACATGGATCCCTAGGGAAGTTTGCAAACACCCTTTCTGCCGAACCAGCAAGGGCAATTCCCAAGCGTTCCATCATTCTCAAAAAGTAAGACTCATTTCGGTACCTTTGTTCTTTCAAAACTTCATCAATAAAGGTCATGGTAGAACCTCCTTCCTTCAAGGCAGTATAGAGTTTGAAAGTAAACGCAGGCTTAAGAGTCCTTACAAGTTCTACATCTTCAAGAATTTCTTCCTCCTCTTGATGTTGCTAAGATTCGTGTGATCTAGCCTGAGAAGAGTGGCGCGGTTGAGAATGCTATGGACTCTATTGCTGCCTCAACGAATCTTCCTCCTTGGTCAGGTCAAAATGCGTAGGACCCTCACACATATGATGTGGTCCCCTCTTGCAATCCTTAAGGACTTTCTTTGGGAAGACATTGTCACAGTCTTTGAGAAGATTTTTCTAACTTGATTCGCAAGAAAGATGAAAATTTTATGGATTAAACTAGAAAAAGTAAGAAAGTGAAGTTCTATGCTCTAGGGTTTGTGAGTAAAACCGAAGAAGAAAAGACTATATATAAAGCAATTGAAACGAGGTATACCGATTATCATAAAGGAATAAAAAAAAATGCCTTTTCAAAAATGAATAGCTGCCTTTTGAAAAAAGATCATTTCCTTTTTGAAAAAGAATAAATGCTACAACTTCAAAACTTATGGAAAGTTAGCATCAATCAAGCGGCGGTTGACAAGTAATCATACCTTTTCGAGTTTCAAGGAAAATAAATTGCTTAAACAGGTTACATCGAAATTCTTTATCTTCTGAGTCTGAATATCTTCAGACTTTTATCTCCTACCCTGAACTTCTTCAGACTTTAAGATATTAAGTCTAGAGCAAATAGACTCAAATAGATTTTTCTCTAGTAGCTTTGTAAATATGTCCGCTAGCTAATTATTTGAATCAATGAATTTGATCATTACTTCTCTATTCTAAATATGGTCTCTAATAAAATGGTGTCGAATCTTTACATGCTTTACTTTTGAATGAAGAATTGAATTTTTTTTGTGTGATTAATTGCGTTGGTGTTGTCACATTTGATCTCAGTGCATGAGTCTTTGATTCTAAAGTCTCTTAGTTGTTATTTTATCTATAAGATTTGAGAACAGTAACTTCCAAGAGCTACATATTCTGCTTCTGCTGTTGAAAGAGCTACTGTACTTTGCTTCCTTGAAAACCAATATACTATTATGTTACCAAGCAATTGACAAGTACCGAAAGTACTCTTTCTTTCAACTTTGCATCCTACTAGATCTGCGTCCAAATATCTGAGAAGAGTAAAGTCCCATTCTTTAGGATACCATAGACCTAACTTTGAAGTTGTTGCAACGTATTTGATGATGTCTTAAGCAGCACTTAGATGAGATTCTTTTGTATCCGATTGAAATCTAGCATAAATGCAAACACTAAACAAAATGTCAAGTCTAGAAGCGGTAAGATAAAAAAAGTGAACTAATAATACTCTTGTAAAATTTCTAGATCAACTTTCATTCCTCCTTCATCTTTATCTAGCTTTGAAGCACTAGACATTGGTATTTCAATCTTTTTGCAATTATCTAATCCGAACTTTTTAACAACTTCCTTTGCATATTTTCCTTGATGAATGAAAATCCCTTCCTTCAGTTGCTTTACTTGAAGTCCGAAAAAGAAAGACAATTCACCTATCATGCTCATCTCAAATTCATCCTACATAGACTTAGAGAATTTATTACATAGATTTTCATTAGATGATCCAAATATTATGTCATCAACATAAATTTGAACAAGTAAAAAGTTTTTACCTTCCCATTTGATAAATAGAGTAGTGTCCACTTTACCTTTGGTAAAATCATTTTGAATTAAAAACATGCTTAACCTGTCGTACCAAGCTCGAGGTATTTGCTTTAAACCATATAGAGCATTTTTAAGTCTGAATACAGAGTCTGGTTTCTTTGGGTCTTCAAATCGGAGATGTTGTTCCACATAGACTTCATCTTGGATAATTACTTTTGACATCCATTTGAAATAATCTAAAATTCTTATAACAAGCAAAAACAAGTAATAAGCTAATTGCTTCTAACTTTGCTACTGGTGCATAAGTCTTATCATAGTCTATCCCTTCTTCTTTTGTACATCTTTTGGCAACGAGTCTTTCTTTGTTCCTTACAACTTTTCCTTTTTTGTCCATCTTGTTTCTGAAAATCCATTTAGCTCCAATAATAGATTTTCCTTTTGGTTTAGGAGTTAATTCCCAAACATCGTTAACACTGAAATGCCTGAGCTCTTCTTGCATGGCTTCAATCGTTAAGGCTTCTTCTATACTTTTGGGTTTTATTTAAGAAATAAGAGCCATAGCACAAGACTTTTCATACCTTTTGGATTTTTTACGAATTCCTTCATCAATGTTACCAATGATGAGTTCTTTGGGATGACTAGACTTGTGCTTCCAGTTGCTGGTTGGTCTGACAAATTGCTAAACTTCTTCTACAGTTGATTCTTCAATATTTGTTCATTGTTGTCCTTCTATAGTCTGAGCTGCTTCAGGGGAAGTAGACTTTGTAGATTCTGGAGTAGATTCAGATTCTTCAAGTTGAGTTTGGATTAATTGATTTTGCATAGAATCTTGAAATTTGACATTCATCGATTCTTCCAAAGACTAAGTCTTCTTGTTATATACTCTGGAAGCTTTGCTGGATGTTGAATATCCAAGGAAGATTCATTCGTCTGATTTTTCTTCAAATTTACCAATTCGATCATTTGCATTTTTCAAGATAAAATATTTACAACCAAATACATGGAAATAAGAAACAATTGGCTTATTTCCTTTGAACAGTTCATAAGGAGTTTTCTCCAAAATAGGCTTTAAGAAAACTCTATTAATAATATAATAAAGCGTAGAAACCGCTTCAGCCCAAAAACGAGAAGAAATATTGCTTTCAATTAAAAGAGTTCTAACCATTTCTTGCAATGATCTATTCTTCCTTTCTACAACTCCATTCTGTTTGGGAGTGTATGGAGATGAGAACATATGCTGAAAACTAGATTCATCACAACATTTAGCAAAGTCTTGATTTTCAAACTCACCTCCATAGTCTGTCCATATGCTTGAAATAGCTTGCCCTTTCTCATTATGCACTTTCTTGGCAAATCACATGAAATAAGAGAAAGTCTCAAACTTACTTGCCAAAAAGTAGACCTAAGTAAATCGTGAATAATCATCCACTGTTACTAGACAATATCTCTTTCCACTAATGCTTTGAGTTCTAGTTGGTCCAAAGAAATCCATATGCAAGAGCTACAGCACATGATTAGTGGAAACTTAATTTATTGGTTTGAAAAAATTTCTAACATGTTTTCTCAATACACAAGGTATGCATAAGTCTGAGTTTTGATACTTCAGGTTAAGAAGTCCACGAACAAGCTTCTTTGAAGAGATCTTGGCAATTTGCTTCATGTTGATATGGTCAAGCTTTCGATGCCAGACATTTGCTTCATCTTGTAGTGAAATTAGACATTGAAATCTTTTTGGATTAATATCCAAAAGATATATATTTCCATGTCTTCGCCTAATAAAAGATTGTGAAAGATTTTTACTAGTTCCCCCACATATTCCTTCTTGAAAATTGATCTTGAATCCAGTGTTGCACAATTGGTTGATGCTGAGCAAGTTGTAGTTGAGTCCTTCCACTAACAAGACGTTGTTGATTGTGAAACTTCTAATTTTTACAGTTCCACATCCAACAATTCTTCCCTTGTTGTTTTCGCCAAAGGAGACTTTTCCACCAGTTACTTGTTTTAATTTAACAAAACAATTTGAATCTCCAGTCATATGTCTTGAACAACCACTTGTTGGAGAAATCTTTTTGAAGTGTTTTGAAGCTGACAAAACATTTTCATCAATCTAGTCTGAAGGCTTGCAGACTCTGCTATTTAAAGTTTGAAGACCTCTAGACAGCCAGACTCAAGACACAAAGTCTATCCTCATTGATAGTCTCTAATCCATTGAAGAAAGATTATCCAGAACTGGATGTTTCATTAAGGATATGACCTTATCGACTGGAGAAGATCTCTTGGCTGGAAAAGACATAACGGAATCCTTTGATTAATCGAGATTGACTCGAAGATTAAGGATCCGATGATTGCCTGAATATTCTTGGAAGGTTCTACTTATGGAAACCGAGATCCTAATTGTATGGGCGAACATGATTGATGGGCTATCGACACGTTCCTTTAATAGCTCGAATAATCTTCTTAATTAAATCCGTCCAATGAGTAGATTAGAGAAATTCCTTTGGTAAATGCCAACGGGTATGATGGCGTAAAGGAGTATATAAGGAAGACGTTCTAAGTTGTTCAAGGTGTGCGCGATAGAAGAATTCCAAAGTCTAAAGCTTCCTGTTGTTTAGACAATTCCTTTGAGCGAAACCTTGTACACAAAAGAGAGTCTATATTTGTGAGAAACCTTGTGGAGGTGTGGTAGAACATCTACACTTTAGAATCAAGGAAAAGCTGTGTTGTAACTTCTCTTTTGTTCATAGTGAAATCCAGCCGGTGGGCTGTCAGTGCGGAAGAGTGGACGTAGGCTTGAAATAAGCCGAACCACTATAAACCCTGTGTTCAAATTTCTCTTCCTTACTCTCTTTACTTTGATCGTACTTCATTTTGTTAATCAATAGAGAGCTTCCTTTCTATCGGTTGCCTAAAATCGCTTCCGTATCTCGATAAATTGTTTGTGCACCTATTCACCCCCGCTAGGTGATTATACTAGCTATCTCAATTGGTATCATAGCTCATGTACTCACTTTGTTTGAAGTGTTTTACTTTAGAGTTAAAGATCCATGGCTAGTATGTTGGCTCCAGGGCTGGTAGAAGGGCAAAGCAATACCAGACCACCTTACTTTGATGGAAAGGACTACAACATATGGAAAAATAAGATGAAAGCGTTCCTAAGATCAAAAGATCCTCTGGAGTGGGACGTTGTAGAAAAATGAATCATTCCTAAAGCTGCACCTGTCTCGGAAAAAGGAAAAGACATTGTTGAGTCTAGTGAAATGACTCAGGAAGAGATAATCATTAGACAAGCTCTTGATGCAAAAGCAATCTATTTTTTATATTGTGCTTTATCACCTACTGAATATACCATAATATCTTCTTGTGATACAACCAAGGAAGTCTCGGGATAGATTACATATTACTTACGAAGGAACTGATCGAGTGAAAGAGACTAGAATCAATATTATTCTCAGTAAATATGAAGCCTTCATAATGAAATCAGGAGAATCTATAACTGACATGTTCAGTCGTTTTACAGATATCGTGAATGGTCTTGAAAATCAAGGTCAACCAATTTCTGATCCCATGAAGGTAAACAAGCTACTGCGATGACTCTCCAAGGATTGGAATCACATAGAGACCTTAATCAGAAAGACCCAAAGAATCATGCTACTATCTGTTGATGAATTGGTTGGAACTCTTCAGTCTTATGAAGTGGAACGAATCAATGAAGAAGAATACCCTAAAGGTAAGTAATCCATTGCATTAAAATCCAATGATGATTTTGATGCTGCAGATTCTGAAGACGATATGGACGATGAGGAGCTTGCTCTCATGATAAGAAGATTTAGAAAGCTGAACAGAAAAGGAAGAAGATTCAATCCAATGAAACAAAGTTTTCAAAAGCAACAGACTAAGTTTGTTAAAGATGATGAATCAAATAAATATGTAGTCTGCTTTGAAGGTAAGAAAAAAGGGCACATCAGACCCAACTATCCTCTTCTGAGGAAGAAGAAAGGAAAAGCTGAAAAGAATCGAAAGGCTCTTAAAGCAGAAACTTGGAGTGATACATAATGTGAAAAAAGTGATGATGATTATGCCAACATATGTCTGATGGCACAATCGGATTCAGATTCAAACTCGAGACAAACTCAGATTCAAACACTGAATTTGAAGTAAGTAACTACAAAATCCCTATTAAAGTTTCTAAATACATTTGATGAGTTGTGTTTTAGTCTTAAGACTTCTTTTAAAAGGATTTCCGAACTTAAAAAGGAAAATTCTATCTTAAAACAACAAGAAAATATTTTGAAAGAAAAGGTGAAATGTTTAGATATGAATGTTTCTTCTCTTAGAGAAAGTGAAGATAATCTTTTAAAAGAAAATGCGTTCTTGAAAAATGATATCTCAAATATTTCGAAAAGATTTTCGATAGGATCTCGAGAAACTAAAAAAATACTTTCTATTCAAAGACCTTATTTCAATAAATCTGGTTTAGGAATGACTGTTGAAAACATTCCTTTAATTAATTTTCCTAAAGTGAAAGAAAGAATCAAACAAAGACCTATAAGAAATGCTTACAAAAATCATTTTGAAATGACCTTTGTAAAACCAGTAGGTCGCAATGCTCTTAGATGTTCAAAATGCAATAGTGTAGATCATTTTGAAAAAGAATGTCCTATGGTTTGGAGACCTGTCAATAAAGTTTGGGCAAAAACCGTATATTAGACTAACTCAAAAGGACCCAAAAAAATATGGGTACCAAAGAAAGCTTGAGTCTCTTTTTAAATGCAGGTCACTATAAAGAAAAAGGTGAAATGGTATCTGGATAGTGGATGCTCGAGACACATGACAGGAGATTCAAATTGCTTCATGAAGCTTGTTCAAGTGAATGGTGGAAAAGTCTCATTTGGAGGAAACAACAAAGGAAAAATTGTGGGATTTGGAACTGTGAAGATTAGAAACCTCACAATAAGCAATGTTTCTTTAGTTGAAGGACTCAACTACAATCTGGTCAGTGTCAGTTAGCTATGTGATACCGATTTCAAAATCTACTTTCAAGAGGATATATGCTTAGGAACCAGTAAAGACTTTACTCAGTCATTTATGGGACGAAGACATGGAAATATCTACCTCTTGGATGTGAAACCAGATGAATCGTAATGTTTAATTTCAATCCAAGACGAAACAAGTTTATGGCACTGAAAGCTTGGGCACATCAATATGAAGCAGATAGCCAAAATTTCAACAAAGAAACTTGTTCGTGGTCTACCCAATTTATCATATCAAAAGTCTGACCTATGTACACCATGCATATTGGGAAAACAGGTAAGAATTCCTTTAAACCGTTAAATCAAGTTTCCACAAATTGTGTACTGCAGCTTCTGCATATGGATCTCTTTGGACCAACCAAAACACAGAGCATTGGAGGTAAGAAATATTGCCTAGTAATCGTGGATAACTACTCACGATTTACTTGGGTGTATTTCCTAGCAAGTAAGTCTGAAACTTTCTCTTACTTTGAAAAATTTGCTAAAAAGGTTCAAAACGAAGAAGGATATGTTATTTCAAGTATAAGAACAGATCATGGAGATGAATTTGAAAATCAATATTTTACAAGGTTTTGTGATGAATCTAGTTTTCAGCATTTGTTCTCCTCTCCATATACTCCATAACAAAATGGAGTTATGGAAAGAAAGAATAGATCGCTTCAAGAAATGGCTAGAACTCTTCTAATTGAAAGTAACATCTCCTCACGTTTTTGGACTGAAGCAGTTTTTACAGCATGTTATATTATCAATAGAGTTTTTCTAAGACCTATTCTAGAAAAAACCCCTATGAATTATTCAAAGAAAAGAAGCCTATTGTTTCATATTTTCATGTGTTTGGATGCAAATGTTTCATATTGAAAAATGCAAATGATCGAGTTGATAAGTTTGAAGAAATGTCAAATGAAGGTATCTTCCTTGGATATTCAACCACAAGCAAAGCGTATAGAGTCTACAACAAAAAGACTCAAATTGTGGAAGAATCAATTAATTTCAAATTCCAAGATTCTATACAAAATGAATCTATTCAGACTTATCTTGAAGAGACTGAACCTACTCCAGACCCTACAAAGTCTAAATCTCAAGAAGCAGCTCAGACTTTAAAGGACCAACAACAAGTAACTGTTGAAGATTCAAGTGAAGGAAGTGATCATCATTCTGACAAATCAACCAGCAACTGGAAGCATAAGTCCAGTCATCCCAAAGATCTTATCATTGGCGACATTAATGAAGGAATTCGCACTAGATCCAAAAGGCGCGAAGAGTCTAGTGCTGTGACTCTTATTTCTAAAATAGAACCCAAAACCATAGATGAAGCTTTATCTAATGAAAGCTGGATTGAAGCCATGCAAGAAGAGCTCAGGCAATTCAATATCAATGATGTCTGGGATATGACTCCAAAACCGAAAGGTAAATCAGTTATTGGAGCTAAATAGGTTTTTAGAAACAAGATGGACGAGAAAGGAAAGGTCGTAAGAAACAAAGCAAGACTCGTGGCCAAGGGATACATGCAAGAAGAAGGGATAGACTATGACGAGACTTACGCACCAGTAGCAAGGTTAGAAGCAATTCATTTATTACTTGCATTTGCTTGTCATAAAAATTTCAGGTTATTCCAAATGGATGTCAAAAGTGCCTTCCTTAATGGATTCATCCATGAGGAAGTTTATGTGGAACAACCACCTGGGTTTGAAGACCCAAGGAAACCATACTAGTCCTCAAGGTGTTGATCATCAATAAAAGGAAGAAATCATCGAGGATGTAGATCCTGTAAGAGTTCAAAAGCCCGCTTTTATTTATAAGCTGTATCGTGCTTTAAAATGGACTCATACTCCTTTGAAGTATGTCGATGATTTTCTTAAAGACAAAGGGTATGGAAATAAATATATCTTTTTGCAAAAAATGAAAAGTTTGGGAATTGCTCGTAAAGGGGTGGCAGAAGAAACCCTTGCGAATATCCCAAGTGATCCTCGTGATTGGGGAGTGAATCTTGTAGATAGGAATGATGATGATAAACTGTACAACCAATTCCAACCAAGAATGGGTGCTGCGGTTGAAAATCGAGGAAAAAGGGGAGACTTGTTCAGATCGAAGGAACAAAAGGATTTGTACTCAAAATTGCTGAAGCGTGGGGTGATAAACTCTAGGAGTGTGGATTTTGATTTTCTGGATGTTGTGAATGTGAACTTAAGGGAAAAATTCGGTTATCTTCAACTTGAAAAGTTCTGCTCTGACACTACAGAGGCCTATGCTGAACTAACCACATATTTCTATTCAAATCTTAACTTCTTAGATGCGAATAGATTCTCTTTCAACGTCAAAGATCAAGACTTTATTGTGGATATGGATATGCTGGCAGATGTGTTAGGAGTTGAGAGAGGAAGATATCAACCGATCAAAGTTTCTATTGCTCGTGCTACATTGGAACTTGTTAAGGACAGGAGAACAGAGGAAAAGATTTCCTACTTAAGGATGAGTGCGTTCAACATCTTGCTTCACAAGATTGTGATCAATTGCCTCCGATCGAAATCAACTTCCAAGACTGATATTTCAAGTTCAGAGGCAAAGCGATGTATGCCATCCTCACTGGGAAAAGGTTTTCTCTTCCTCACACTGTTATGTTCCACATGTATAGAGCCATGATGAAGGACAGAGGTCAACTTCCTTACCCAAGTCTTGTGACGAAGTTATTCAGACATCTGAATATTCAGCCTCCATAAATCTTTTGTGTTCGATCGTGCGATCATATGGTGGTAGGACTGAAAATGGTGACCAAAATGCATCTGAAGGAATTGAACAAGGTGTTGGAGAAATTCAAGGAGAAGACTCCAGTCAAAGCTCATCAGCCCTGTTCTTCATCAAAACGGAAAGGAAAGGAGCCCTTGGTTGCTTCAAGAACGAAAAGAAGCGCTCTTATTGTTGAAGATGAAGAAGATGATGATGAAATCCTCACCATTTCTGCAATGGCTTTGAAGAATTTAAGTCGTCCCGTTCCAGAGAAAGAATCGGAACGAATGACAAAAGCAACAGAGGAGAAGGAAGTAGAGGAGAAGGGAGAAGAAGAAAGAGAAGCTGAAAAGGAAAGAGCTGAGAAAGAAGAAGAAGAGAAAAGAGAAGAAGGAGAACCTGAGGAACACTCTTCTCCACCTGAAGGCATGGAAACCGGAGGAGATCAAGAGAAAAGAGGGAAGTCCTCATATCCTGATGCAAGTGAGGGCGTCAATCGCTCTCCTGCAGACCTAAAGGACGTTTTTGCCTCTCAATTTCCAGAGGAAGGTCATAAAGTTTCATCGCCAAACTTGCGAGATTATGCTAATCTACCATCGTCTGCATTTACTCCATCAGATCGGGCCGAAGCAAGTACTCAGACTGACAATGCAGCAGATTTTCGCAGAATCATGGATATTCTCTTGGAGATGCGATGACAAATATATGCTCTGGGATGCGAGGTTCAAAACTTGCAAAATGCGGGTCAACTTTCTTCATGTTCATTAAATGATCAGATCCAAGCCTTCTCTGTTCAGATTCAGGCCAATGCCAAGGGTGAGGAGATTGCACAACTGAAAGAAGACTTGAAAAGGCTGGAAGGCATCGTTCAATCTATGGGAGATTTCCAGCTAGTCCACGTTCCTAAACAATCTTGACTTTATTCCATTTTCATCTCAAACCTTTTTAATGCTGACAAAAAGGGGGAGAGATGCAAGATTTGAACACTTTGACTTTTAATCATCTGGTTTGTTGAATTGTTTTGATGTTTAACTCTGTTTGACTTTATTTTTGTGTCTGAATGAGAATTGAACTAGACTTGGACTTGACTGCTTCTATTAACTACTATTGATATCTTATGGATGGCTTTATCGCATACTAGACTAACCTATTTTTTGTGGTTGCAGATTCTGGTGTTATTCATTTAGCCATTTATCTCTAAAAGATATGCATATGTGTTTGAGAAATGTGTTGCACGTCAAAGTTGTCCAAATCTGCAAAAAAGTTTTGTCACCATCAAAAAGGGGGAGATTGTTGGAGAAATCTTCTTGAAGTGTTTTGCAGCTGACAAAACGTTTCCATCAGTCTAGTTTGAAGGCTTGTAGACTCTGCTATTTAGAGTTTGAAGACCTCCGAACAGCCAGACTCAAGACTCAAAGTCTATCCTCATTGACAGTTTCTAATCCATTAAAGAAAGGTTACCCAGAACTGGATGTTTCATTAAGGATATGACCTTATCAACTAGAGAAGATCTCTTGGCTGGAAAAGACATAACGAAATCCTTTGATTGATCGAGATTGACTCGAAGATTAAGGATCAGATGATTGCCTAAATATTCTTGAAAGATTCTACTTATGGAAACCGAGATCCTGATTATATGGGCGAACATGATTGATGGGCTATCGACACGTTCCTTTAATAGCTCGAATAATCTTTTTAATTGATTCCGTCCAACGAGTAGATTAGAGAAATTCCTTTGGTAAATGCCAATGGGTATGATGGCGTAAAGGAGTATATAAGGAAGACGTTCTAAGTTGTTCAAGGTGTGCGCGATAGAAGAATTCCAAAGTCTAAAGCTTCCTGTTGTTTAGACAATTCCTTTGAGCGAAACCTTGTACACAAAAGAGAGTCTATATTTGTGAGAAACCTTGAGGAGGTGTAATAGAACATCTACACTGTGGAATCAAGGAAAAGCTGTGCTATAACTTCTCTTTTGTTCATAGTGAAATCCAGCCGGTGGGCTGTCAGTGCGGAAGAGTGGACGTAGGCTTGAAATAAGCCGAACCACTATAAACCTTGTGTTCAAATTTCTCTTCCTTACTCTCTTTACTTTGATCGTACTTCCTTTTGTTAATCAATAGAGAGCTTCCTTTCTTCCGGTTGCCTAGAATCACTTCCGTATCTCAATAAATTGTTTGTGCACCTATTCACCCCCTCTAAGTGATTATACTAGCTATCTCACCACTATCCAAATACCATTTGACCTTTTTCTTGATAATGACCAGCAATTAAGTACCCACACTTTCGTGGGTCCGATAGAGTTAGTACAGTATACATTCTTTGCCCAATCCTTATTAATAGGTCTCCAAACCATAGGATATTCTTTCTCAAAATGTTCTGAGCTATTACACTTAGAACATCTAAAAGCACTTCGGCCAACAAGTTTTACAAAGACTTTTTGAAAATGATTTCTGTGAAAAGCTTTTGTAGGTTTTTGTTTAATTCTTTCATTTACTTTTTGAAAATCAATTAAATGAATGGTTTTAGAAGTCATTCCCAAGCCTGATTTATTAAAGTAAGGTCTTTTACTGATAGAATCTTTTCCAACTTCTCATATCCCATAGAAAACCTTTTTGAAATGCTTGAAATAACATTTTTCAAGAGTGTGTTTTCTTTTGAAAGAGAATCTGCATTTTCTCTTAAAGTAATGAAACTTTTATCCAGATTTTCAAACATTTCTTTCCATAAAATTTCTTGTTGCTTCAGTGTAATATTCTCCATTTTCAACTTAGAAATCCTCTTAAGAGAGGTTTTGAGACTAAGACACAGTTCATTAATGTACTTTGAGACTTTAATAGAAAATTTTAAATTACTTACCTCAACTTTACTATCTGAGTCTGAGTCTGTATTGATTTCAGAGTCTAAGTCTAATTCTGATTTTGCCATCAAACAAATATTGGCATAATTATCATCACTCTCTTCATATTCTGTATCACTCCAAATTTCTGCTTTGAGTGCCTTTCTATATTTCTTAGCTTTTCCTTTCTTTTTCTTCAATAAAGGACAGTTGGGTCTGATGTGTCCCTTTTTCTTACATCCAAAGCGAATCACATCTTTATTGGATTCATCATCCTTAGCTGATTTGTTTTGAAATCTTTGCAAACTTTGTTTCTTTCAATTGAATCTTCTTCCCTTTTTTGATCGGTTTCTGAACCTTCTTATCATGAGACTGAGTTCTTCATCGTCCATGTCGTCTTTAGAGTTTGTAATATCAGAATCTTCATTAGATTTTAAGGTAATAGACTTCTTACCTTTGGGATCTTCTTCTTCATTGATTTGCTCCAGTTCATAAGACTAAAGTGTTCCAACCAATTGGTGAACGGAGAGTGGCTTGATCCTTTGTGTTTCCCTTATTGAAGTATTTACGTGATTCCACTCTTTGGAAAGTCCATGTAACAATTTGCTAACCTTCATAGGTTCTAAGATTGGTTGACCCTAATACTTAAGACCATTTACAACCTTTGTAAAATGGGTAAACATGTCAGTAATAGATTCTCATGGCTTCATCTTGAAGGCTTCATATTGACTGAGCAGAATATTGATTCTAGTTTCTTTCACTTGATTTGTCCCTTCATAAGTGATGTGCAGTCTATCCCAGACTTCTTTAGCTGTTTCACAAGAAGATATTATGTTATATTCAATAAGAGATAATGCATAATATAAGGAATAAATTGCTTTTGCATCAAGAGCTTGTCTCTTGGTTATCTCTTCTTGAGTCATGCCACTAGCCTCTGCAACTTCTTTTCCTCTTTCTAAGACTGTTATAACTTTAGAAATGATTCATCTGTCTACCACATCCCATTCTAGAGGATCTTTCGATCTTAGGAATGCTTTCATCTTATTTTTCCATATGTTGTATTCTTTTCCATCGAAATAAGGCGGCTCGGTGTTGCTTTGCCTTTCAACCAAACCTAGAGTCAATATACTAGCCATTGATCTTTAACTCTAAAGTAAAAACACTTAAAATGAATGAGTACACAGGCTCTGATACCAATTCATAGTACTAGTATGAATACCTAGAGGGGGTGAACAGGTGTAAAAACAAATTTTACAAGACTTAGCAACTTAATTCAACTTTTAAGAAAAACCGTAGACTTTAGATAGAGAAAATTTGCAGTAATATATAACATTGTGAATAAAGTAAAGTGATAAGGGAAAGAGAATTGGAACACAAAGTTTATAGTGGTTTGGCTTAAACTAAGTCTACGTCCACTCTCCTGCACTGATAACCCATCGGATGAACTTCACTAAGAATCAAAAGAGATGTTACAGTCGCACATCCTTGATTCTACAGTGTAGAGACTCTGCTATACATCTCAAGGTCTCACCAATATCTAGACACTCTTTCGAATGTAAGTTTACACTTAACAAATGAACTAGCAAAGAACAATGAGTTTTAGACTTTGGAATTCTTCTATCTCAAACTCACTCAAATAACTAGAGAGTCTTCCTTATATACTAGTTCATGCCTTCATAAAACCAGCCTTACGAAAGGCAAGTCCAGGTTCAATTACCAAGTACATCTCACAAAGATCATACACCAGCATTAATAGCAAATGCCAAGTGGACCAATTATTCTTCTACATGGCATTCACTGAAAACTGAATTGCTCAAAGCAAAAGCTACAGCATATAAATGGGTTACCATTGGCCACAGCTTGGAAAGACCCTTACAGAGACTCCCTATTTCAACCTATAGGCATCAAGAATCCCCAACAAATTGCAAGTGCAAAAAAAAAAAAAATGACGAACGTGAAAAATAAACCTATTTTCTAAACCAGAGGAAAATTGCATTTAACATACACAAATTATAGTTTTGTATCATCCAACTTTTTGACAGTTGTGTGTGCCTCAATGTAAATGAGGCTTCATCCTCTAGTAAGTTCATGGGTCACTAGTAAATGTGCTCAAATTATGTTGACATGCTCCATAAATATCCTGCAAAATTGTAAATTACTTTAGATTTCAAGGATCCAGCATAATCAAAGTGACGAGAGACCAAAGTGGGAGCAATGGGGATAAGGCTGAGAAAGCATGTAACTGTGGCCAACTCACAACAACTTGCGAGTGTCCTCCTTTGTGGCTATAGACAGCCTATTCCTCCTCCATATTTCATAGTTAATAGGTTGGCTAAGCTTTCGATCGCATTCCAAACCACAATCCAGCAATTTCTTACCAAATTTGGTACAAATTTCAATAAACAAAAGTTGACAGCATGTCTACTCTACACTTAAAACTATTACTTCAAAAGAATGATATAGCAATGTGTCACGATCAAGAGGTTTCTATAACTAAAGGATTGTGCACCTTCAAGGAGGACCTCCTGAGATCACCATGGTTTCCTGTAAGAGAGCTTTTGGAACAAAGGGTGGGTGATATGGTAATTGTGCCAAAGTCTAGAACTCTCTTGCCATTAGTTTCAGTAGTTTGTAGGTTGGGCGGTCCGATCTTGTTCGCCAGGTGAATTCTCGATCAATGATTGTAATTCGATAGCCTCTAGTATAACAAGGGGTGCTCACCCTCTCATTTGTATCCATCCAACCATTTCAGTAAATCAAAGGCTCCTTTCTTTTCTAGAGCTTATCTCCCTAGAAACTCTCTCTCTACGGTCCGATTGAGCGAGCAAGTCGATGTCGATTCGAGCAAGGCTTGGGTGGCTTAGGTACCCTAACAATTCGAGCCAATCTAAAAGAGCCTAAGTCGCCGCACGGTCACAATTCCAATTGATCAGCCCATGACAAATGCATGTAGGTAGGCTACATATGTAACATCCTGAGTCTCCACTGTACACATATTGTTCGCTTTGGATACTAAGTCCTCATGGTTTTGTTTCTCTTTGGGCAGCCCATATCACCCCAAGAAAACGCGTATGTACAATTAGAGAGACCCAAGTTTTATAAGCTAGCCCAGGACTCATACCCTAGGTGATGTGGGACAAGAGAGGGACCCTTCCTTGCGCACGTCCGAGGATTGCCGCTTGGGCCGTCACATTCTCCACCTCTTAATAGAATAGCATCCTTGCTATGGCCCCACACAAGGTCAGGAGTCAGAACATCATTCTTGCTGTGGCCTCACATGCGGTCGAGAGTCGGCTTTGATATCATTTGTAACATCCCGGATCTCCACTGTACACATATTGTAGGCGATGTGGGATAAGAGAGAGACCCCTTCCTTGCGCACGTCCAAGGACTGCTGCTTGGGCCGTCACACTCTCCACCTCTTAATAGAACAGCATCCTCACTGTGGCCCTACACGAGATCGGGAGTCAAAACAGCATTCTTGCTGTAGCCTCACATACGGTCAAGAGTCGACTCTGAAACTGAGAGTGCTAGTATGAACAAAATAAAGGAGTTAGGGAAGAGAATATGAACACAAGATTTATAGTGGTTCGGCTTAATCCAAGCCTACGTCCACTCTCCCACGCTAACAGCCTTCTTGGTTGGATTCCACTATGCAATCAACAAGAGATTACAACTTCGAGTGCAAACGCTTAGTAGTAGATCACACTATCTCACTAAGTCACTCTTTTGGTATTTCTCTCACGATTACAAACGTTTAAGCTCTCCAAAGACAAGTGTATAATCGAAGGTCGCTCAGACTTTGGAATTATAAATTCTACGCTCCGTCTCTTACTTGCTCATCGGTCCTTCACCTCCTTAAATACTCCTCCACTTCCAAACTAGCCGTTGGACAGCATCCCGGAGAATCGTCTTCCAATATACCCATTGGACAGCTCTGTATCTAGAAGATTTGGTAGCCGTTGAGTGACAAAGGTAGAATCCCAAATTGATTCCGATCGCCCATACAAACGAAATCTTGGTTTCCATAAGTAAAGCTTCTTCGTATAGAAAATTCTTGTCTTCAAGATCCAATCGTCAATCAATTAGATTGAATCAATCAAATCAATCTTGATGTGGAATCCAAACCAGATCACTAGCCGTTGTATGATTGGGCTTGAGTTACGATTCATCGAATCTGGATGTAAAGTCTGAGTCTGTAGACTTTACGATATGAGTCTTGAGACTTTACAATCTGGGTCTGTAGACTTTACAATCTGAGTCTGTAGAATTTACAATATGAGTCTTGAGTCTGGCGGTCTTCGACTTTGACATAGAAGTCTGGAAATCTTCAGAATATACTCTAGACATATGTTACGTTAAGTCTTCTGGTCATCTTCTGACTTTGATAAAATCCTTTAGATGTTTTATCATCTGCATGGTCTATTACTCAACCATCAAACATGTTAGTAGCCTTTGATTTATTTTGTCATCTTCAAAACACCATAAGAGATTTCCCTAACAATCTCCCCCTTTTTGATGATGACAAAACAATCTCTGAATATGCAGATTTGTAAACATACTTTTAAATCAAAGGATATCAGAAGATAACAAATAGATTGAGCATAAGAATATATAGAAAAATAATCACAGCTCAATATTATGCAATAAATAATATCAACCAATCAGCACATATGCATATTCATTTCTTCTCCCCCTTTTTGTCATAATCAAAAAGTGATAATACTAGATTCACGTAGAGAATGATAACAAATATTTTGCATGAATCACAATTTCCAAAAATCAGCTTTTATCGAATATTAAAGATATGCAATATAGCTCACTTCGATTATATCAGCAAATATCCAATAAAAATCACCGATGCATCATGAAATTCACGTACACTTTTTGTCATAATAAAATGATAATATCACTAAGAGATTTGTTAATGACAAAATGTAATAAAATATGCACTAACCGGATTTTGTAGGTCTTAACAATTCTAACACATTTACCTTCCTTCTTTTCATAACAAGATCACGATCAATCAAAAAAGATTTTTCCATAATTGATCAAAGCTCCCCCTCAATTTGTTGCTTTTTTGAGATGATCACGATTCTTTCCCTTTTCTTTTGGATTTGATTTCTCCCCCTGTCATCATGACAATATTTGCGAATAGAAGCAATTGTTGCAATTGTCGCAAGAGATATTTTCTGATTGCACCAAAATCTGCGTAGATTTGTAATCATTCTTGCCTTATTGAATTTCCTGCAATCAACTCATTTCCCTTTTTGGTATCCATCAATTTGGATCCTTCCTTGACGTTAGAGTGAAATAGAAAATCTCCATAATCAAATATTTTTTCTTAATTCATCGTAATAAAGTATTCAAAGAAAGAATTTTATGCACAATGATATTTTGAAAAATAAATTCTCACTTAGTCATAGTACAATAAAATTAGAGAGAATAAAATCCTTGAATATCTCAAAAAAAATATCTTGCAAAATTAGTATAACGTAGAATCGGATTTTTACTTTGCAAAATATGACAATTTGAGAGCATAAAATTAAACCAAATAATCTGAATTATCTCAAAGAATCACACGTACTAAATCAAATCTTAACTCACAAATCACAAAAATAAATCATACGATTCTTTCTTCCATAAAGCAAAATATGATCATTATAAAATCTCAATCAACCAAGGATATATCGAATATCAAGCATAATGAGAATTATTGCCCAAATCAAATTGAGAATAAAAAATTCCTTACCAAATCCTCTTTTTTCTTTCTTCTTTATATCCTGCAAAAATAACTTATCTTTTCTTTGGTACCCATTTTTTCTTGGGTCCATGAGAGTTAGCAGAATATGTTGCTTTTATCCAATTTTTCTTAATAGGTCTCCAGACTTGAGAAAGATCTTGTTGCCTAAGTCGAGAATTCTCCTTTTTAAGTTCGAAAATCCTTTTAAGAGAAGATTTAAGATTTGAACAAAGCTCATTTATATATTTTGAAACTTTGAAAGGAATTGCTGAATGACTTACCTTGATTTCCTCATCGTATTCTCGAGTCAGTTGAATCGGACTCTGATTCTGAGTCTATGTCTGAGTGAGACTTTGATTCTGAGTCTGTGTCTGAATCAGACTTTGATTCTGAGTCTGTGTCTGAATCAGACTCAGATTTTGAATGTGCCATCAAGCATATATTTTCTTGATCATCATCTTCTTTCATGATTCTTTTCTGGCCATTATGCTTGTATTGGCTTCTTCCATCGAATTTCCTTCCTTTTCTACTCAACTTTTTAAATTTCTCGACCATAAAGGCAAGTTCTTCATCGTCCATGTCATTTTCTGAGTCTGTTTCATCAAAAACAGCATTAGATATTAAAGCAATGGACTTCTTACCTTCGGGATTTTCGTCATTAAGTTGTTCCACTTCATAGGATTGAAGGGTGCCAATCAATTCATCAACGGAGAGTGGCATAATCCTCTGAGTCTCCCGGATTGAGGTCTTGACATGATTCCAATCTTTTGAGAGACACCTTCATCGGGGCAGAAATTTGCTGACCTTGATATGCTAAACCATTTACAATTTCTGTAAAACGGCTAAATATATCTCCAATTGACTCTCCTTGCTTCATCTTGAAGGATTCATATTGGCCAGGCAAGAAGTTTACTTTTGTCTCTTTTACACGATCGGTCCCTTCATATGTAACATGAAGTTTATCCCAAACTTCTTTTGCTGTTTCACATGAAGAAATTTTGTTATATTCAGCAAGAGATAAAGCGCAATATAAAGAATAAATTGCTTTCGCATCAAGCGCTTCTCTTTTGGACATCTCCATCCGAGACATAGGAGCGGGGGGTTTACTTTCTTTGTCTTTGCCATTCTTATTTGATGTAAACGCAGCGATGGGGTTGATTCCTCTTTCCACAACATCCCATTGTAAGAGATCTCTAGATCTTAGGAATGCTTTCATTTTGTTCTTCCATACGTCGTATTCCTTTCCATCAAAATATGGTGGCCTTGTGTTGCTTTGCCCTTCCATAAGTCCCGGTGCCAACATACTAGCCATAAAGAATCTTTAGCTCAAAAGTAAAAACACTTTTATAAACCGAGCACTTGGCTCTGATACCAATTGAGAGTGCTAGTATGAACAAAATAAAGGAGTTAGGGAAGAGAATATGAACACAAGATTTATAGTGGTTCGGCTTAATCCAAGCCTACGTCCACTCTCCCACGCTAACAGCCTTCTTGGCTGGATTCCACTATGCAATCAACAAGAGATTACAACTTCGAGTGCAAACGCTTAGTAGTAGATCACACTATCTCACTAAGTCACTCTTTTGGTATTTCTCTCACGATTACAAACGTTTAAGCTCTCCAAAGACAAGTGTATAATCGAAGGTCGCTCAGACTTTGGAATTATAAATTCTACGCTCCGTCTCTTACTTGCTCATCGGTTCTTCACCTCCTTAAATACTCCTCCACTTCCAAACTAGCCGTTGGACAGCATCCCGGAGAATCGTCTTCCAATATACCCATTGGACAGCTCTGTATCTAGAAGATTTGGTAGCCGTTGAGTGACAAAGGTAGAATCCCAAATTGATTCTGATCGCCCATACAAACGAAATCTTGGTTTCCATAAGTAAAGCTTCTTCGTATAGAAATTTCTTGTCTTCAAGATCCAATCGTCAATCAATTAGATTGAATCAATCAAATCAATCTTGATGTGGAATCCAAACTAGATCACTAGCCATTGTATGATTGAGCTTGAGTTACGATTCATCGAATCTAGATGTAAAGTATGAGTCTGTAGACTTTACAATATGAGTCTATAGACTTTACAATTTGGGTCTGTAGACTTTACAATCTGAGTCGTAGAATTTACAATATGAGTCTTGAGTCGCGGTCTTCGGACTTTGACACGAAGTCTGGAAATCTTCAGAATATACTGGACATATGTTACGTTAAGTCTTCGGTCATCTTCTGACTTTGATAAAATCCTTTAGATGTTTTATCATCTGCATGGTCTATTACTCAACCATCAAACATGTTAGTAGCCTTTGATTTATTTTGTCATCTTCAAAACATCATAAGGGATTTCCTTAACATATACTACTTGTAATATCCCGGGTTTCCACTGTATACATATTGTCTGCTTTGGACACCAAGTTCTCATAGTTTTGTTCCTCTCGGGGTAGCTCATACCACCCTAAAAAAATGCGTATGTACAATTAGAGGAACCCAAGCCTTATAAGCTAGTCCAGGACTCTCTCCCTAGGCGATGTGGGACAAGAGAGGGACCCCTTCCTTGCGCACGTCCGAGGACTGTCGCTCGGGCCGTCACAACATAGGTCATGAATCTACACGCCCTTCTAAGCAGGTCATGGAGATATTTTTTACTATCTAGAAGACTCATTGCTCCTTGCACTCTGAAGCTTGAGTGCTTCAACACTTATCCTCCTCTAAGATGGTGTACAGGTCATATGAATGCAACATTGCAGATATTGACTTTGAATACAAAGTAATTCAAAGGAAATTATGCAACAGGAACCACACTGTTCCTAAAGAAATCTAGCCTAATGCATTCCCAAACGAAGTACTGTGGGATTATTATAGGCAGGTATATGAACCAACTGGAGATGCAACAAGCCTTATCAAAGTTCTATGCAAATAACCCTCCTCGGCCAGTAAACCCAACTGTTCCTAAAGAAACCTGGAATAATGCATTCCCAAACGAAGTACCATGGGATTATTATAGGCAGGCATATGAACCAACTAGAGATGCAACGAGCCTTATTAGAGTTCTTTGCAAGTAAACCATCCTCAGCCTGTACAGCTGCCTCAACCTCTGCAGCCTCCTCAATAACAATCGTCTTCCGAAGACCCTTGCGGTGTGGAACACTTTTTCAGGACCCATGGAATTACGGCTCCCCCTTAATCTCCAGAATATAGCCAGTTGGCTGCAACCGGCAATTCCTCCAGGGACTCCAATGCTGCTCAAAGAGAACCAGCACTAGCAATAGCAAAGCATCTCCAGATTCTCTGAACATAGAAAGGCTACAAGCGTTGCTTTAGACCTGAACCGATGGAAATGCTGGAGGGATGTTGATGAGAAGAATCCCGCAAACGTCCTCTCATCTGACAATGATTTTCTGGACCTCTTGTTGTGAATTATTATATTGCTAGAAAAAGTACGCCTACTTTGGCCACAGTATGTGACATGTGTCGGTGTGCTTTGTAAGAGTATCTTATAAAGATGCACGCTGCTTGAGTCTATGGCTGTGTTGTTAAAGGTCTAATACCCTCGGCATCCCTTATGTAAGGTCATCATCCTTCAGTTGTATAATAAGACCAAGTATGGATGATCTCTATAGCATACACATCTCCTATATCTTTCTAAACACTTTCCCACTCTTCCTCACGGTCTAATGTCCGTAGATGTTTAAAGTTGCACTGTTAGCTTAATAAGGCGAATTGGTCACATTAGTATGTTCTGCAATTGCCGCTCCATAGACCTTTTGAATCAGAAAATTTGTGAGACTTGAAAGATTTATGGCATAAATTCATGATTTCTGGAGACTAAAAGATGGTCCCATGTTTAAGGCTTGGGAATGGCCATGATCGTGGCATAGCATATCTCTCTCAAATATCCATGAGTCTGTTCAATTCACTTATTCCTCTCATATGCTAAGAACGTCTAAAGCGAAGTTCTCTCGTCTAATCCTCATTAGCGCTACTCCAAACTTTTTTCTACAAATACATCGTTTCAACTCTATCATCAAATGCTCACACCCATCAACCAAATTCTTACCTTGAATATTCTCGTTTCACAAATATATTAGAATTTTCCCATCCAAAATTCGTCTTTTGGTCGGGTTTAAAGTCTTGCATTTGGAAATGCTTTCCTTTGTGCTTCACCTAGCATTACAAGCTTCCTTCTTTGCCAACCTATATTTCCTTAAGTTCTAGTTCTTATGCCAATACTCGTAATTCTAGCCTCTACTTTTTACTTTTTTTCCTAAATTTTTTTTTACCTCTCCTTTGACTACCAAGGCTCCTTAGAAGCTTCCTCCAAAACCTCTTTGAGCACTTCTCAAACAGAACCAGCCACAGATTTGCAAGTGTCGTTTGTTCCACAGCTCCTCCAAATATTGTTAGTATATCCTAGAACCAAATATTATAGGATCTTAAAGCTGATTTGAGCTTTTTAAAGCATTAGGAAATAAATAAATAAATAAGAAACTTGCATGAGTTTTGCCATCACACTGTTTGACTCTATTGTATAACAAGTACATATTGCATGTGATCATGAATGAAACTACTGCTTCTTGGAACAAATTGCATGATGACTTGTACAAACGGATGCTTGAGACAGTACAATTATTTCATTGCCAACCTAGTCTAACCTCAGATCCTATACTCTCTATGGCAACCCTATATTTCCACTCCACAATCTAAGGAATATTCTCTTCTTTACTGCCCAGGAACAGGAACAAAGAAAGGCTCTACGTCCCTCAACCTCCTCATAGTGAGAAAGGTGAACGACCACTGGACATGAGATTACTAACAATATTAAAAAATAAACCACCCTTAAAAAAATGCCCCAGGAAATACGAAATACTCATGCTGCAGAACTGTCAGCAAGGACAACTAAAACATCCTTCACACATAAAAGTTAACGAAAATGAGATAGCACGCGCAGATTACCTTTGGTGGAAAATATCATAATTTTTGTGAGAGAACTTCTTTCCGGTCTCTTCAAGCTTCTTTGCCATTAGGCAGCTAAAATCATTAGCCCCACAACAGAAGTCAACAATCTGTTAATACAATTATCATGAGTTGGATGAGTGACATCAAAACGTCCTATCAACAGAGCCAGAGAAGGGGGAAAAGGGTAAGAAGCAGATTTCCTTTTTGTGGCAAAGACTGGTGAAAGATAAAATATTCAACGATGGTACGTGATGATTATCAGATTTCTTTTAAAGCTCAAACAAAGCAATTCAGAATTTCAATCCCTCAGAAGGAACCTCACCAATCATGTTCCTGATTACATACAGATCACCATGATCTTCATTTAAAATTCTCAAGCATCAAGAGTGGAAACAAACTACTAAACATTAAGTTTCTTACCATGTCACCATCCCAAACATACCAATGGAACTTGTCAATAATCTGCATTCAAAAATGTATCATTAAATTTGCACTTCACCCATATAATCATAAAGAAATATAAGATGCAAGCTTCAAGACACGTCATTTCTTTGAACCAAATGCCTGTCTGACAAACAAACCCACAATATATGCATATCAGTCACCAAGTATGAACCTGTCACCAGTTCAAATAAGTCAACAACTGCTTATGTGCAATTTTTATTTGTCAATGGGAGACAAAGAGATACCACGTTGGTACTTGTCTCATCAAAATAGCTGACGGCTTAAATATTTCTCATAGAATTTTGTTTTTCAATTTTATTGGTTACAAACCCTGTATAAAGTTCAGATTAGATGGCAGCATGTATACCTCACAATAAAGATTCAATGTAAACAAAGCAATCAGATGAAAGGGACCGATTAGCTTATTACTACAAAGAAACTCACTGAAACATAGTGGGCTGACCAAGTGAACATCTAAATTCGCTACTTACGTGTACGATGCCAGCCTCGCTAAAAAGCCAACTAAGGAAGCTAAGGAAAAGAAAACATCCATCTTCTTTTCTAAATTAATAAAATCTGACCTGAATAAGGGACAGGGGGCACTAGTAGAGACTAGTGATAGATGAAATCCAAATGCCCTACAGTTTCTATTTCAAGAAGTTGAATTTGGCAAAAATGAGAGGAATTTCCTAGAAAAGGCAATGGATATAAGTAAATTTGGACAGTCCAGAATAGCTTTCTGTTGGAGAAAACTTCTGTATTTGTTTTGAAGCTGACAAAACATTTCCATCAGCCTAGTCTGAAGACTCACAGACTCTTTCGTCAAAGTCTGAAGACCGCCAGACTGCCAAATTCAAGACTCAAAGTTTGCTCTTATTGACAGTTCCTAAACTGACGAAGAAGACTTATCTAGAATTGAGTATTTCTTTAAGGATTTGATTTGAGTGGTTGAAGAAGATCTCTCGGCTGGAGATAGCATCTCGAAATCTATTATTTTTCTTCAATTTAATTTGGGTAATGTGTATCCATTGTTTGGCAAAGCATACTTGGAATGTTCTACTTATGGAAACCTAGAACTTGATTTGTATGGGCGAGCAGGATTGGTAGGCTATCGTCATATTCCTTAAATAACTCGAGATCTCCCTAATTGATTATGTCCAATTGGTAGATTGAAAGAACTCATTTGGTAAATGTCAACGGGTATGAAGGCATGGAAGAGTATATAAGAAAGATATTCCAGTTATTCGAGAGTGTGCACGATAGAAGAATTCCAAAGTCTGAAGCTCATTGTTATTTATCAATTTAATTATTGAGAGAAAACTTGTACTCAAAAGAGTGTTTATACTTTTGTGAGACCTTGAGGAAGGAATGAGAGAGTATATAAGGAAAATGCTCTAGTTATTCGAGTGTGTGCGCGATAGATAAATTTCAAAGTCTGAAGCTCATTATTTCTTTGCCAATTCAATTGTTGAGCGTAAACTTGTACTCAAAAGAGAGTTTATACATTTGTGAGACCTTGAGGAAGTGTAGCAGAGTCTCTACACTATGGAATCAAGGACGTGACCCTGTAACGACTCTTTTATTTCATAGTGAAATCCAAACAGTGGACTATTTGTGCGGGAGAGTGGACGTAGGCTCGGAATAAAACGAACCACTATAAACCTTGTTTTCTTAGTCTCTTCCCTAAACTCATTTACTTTGTGAGAGTGCTAGTATGAACACCTAGAGGGGGTGAATAGGTGTATAAAATAAATCTTGGCAAGTATATGCGGAATAAAATAAACTTCAAACAAAGGAGTTAGGGAAGAGAACAAGAACACATAAATTATAGTGGTTCGGCTTAATCCAAGCCTACGTCCACTCTCCCACGCTAACAGCCTTCTTGGCTGGATTCCACTATGCAATCAACAAGAGATTACAACTTTGAGTGAAAACACTTAGTAGTAGATCACACTATCTCACTAAGTCACTCTTTTGGTATTTCTCTCATGATCACAAACGTTTAAACTCTCAAGAGACAAGTATATGATCGAAAGTCGCTCAGACTTTGGAATTATAAATTCTACGCTCCGTCTCTTACTTGCTCATCGGTCCATGATCTCCTTAAATACTCCTCCACTTCCAAACTACCCGTTAGACGGTATTCCGGAGAATCGTCTTCCAATATACCCATTGGACAACTCTGTATCTAGAAGATTTGGTAGCCGTTGACTGACAAAGGTAAAATCCCAAATTGATTCCGATCGCCCATACAAACGAAATCTTGGTTTCCATAAATAAAATTTCTTCTTATAAAAATTCTTGTCTTCAAGATCCAATCGTCAATCAATTAGATTGAATCAATCAAATCAATCTTGATGTGGAATCCAAACCAGATCACTAGCCGTTATATGATTGAGCTTGAGTTACGTTCTGTTGAGTCTTAATGTAAAGTCTGAGAGCAATAGACTTTACAATTTGAGTCTGAGTGCAATAGACTTTACAATCTGAGTCTGAACATATTCTGCTTCTGAACAGATTTAGCTTTAAGGTCTGTACCTAGTTCGGCTTCAGCATAGAGTCTCTTCTAGTTCATCACGATGTTCGGTCTGGAATTTATCGAGTGAGCGGACTTCTGATGTAGAATAGACTTTGACACTAAACTCTGGCAGTCTTCAGACTTTGACACAGAATTATGGAAATCTTCATAATATACTTTGGGCATGAGTTACGTTCAGTCTTCTGGTCGTCTTCACACTTTAACAATATCCTTTACATGTTCTATCATCTACATGGTCTATTACTTAACCATTAAACATATTAGTAGCCTTTGATTTATTTTGTCATCTTCAAAACATCATAAGGGATTTCCCTAACACTTTGCTCGTAACTTTATTTAATTGTTAGGAGTCTCTTTTCTTTTTAAAGTCTTTTGTTAAATAGACTCAGGTTAAAAGTAAAGTTTTACTCTATACCTCTCAAAAATTTATTTTCACACCTATTCACCCCCTTTAGGTGCTCGTACTAGCATTTACAATCGGTATCGGAGCCTATATACTCATTTAAATTGAAGTATTTTTACTTCAGAGTTAACAATCCATGGCTAGTATGTTGTCTATAGGTTTGGTTGAAGGGCAAAGTAACACCAGCCCGCCCTACTTTGATGGGAAGAAATACAGCATATGAAAAAAGAAGATGAAGGCATTCCTAAGATCGAAATACTCCCTTGAATGGGATGTGATAGACAAATGAATCATTCCTAAAACTACAACAGTCTTAGAAAGAGGAAAAGAAGCTATTGAGTCCAGCGAGATGACTCAAGAAGAGATTGATATAGCTAGTATAAGTACATAGAGGGGGGTGAATAGGTATATAAATGATTTTTCTCGATAATTGCACAATACTAGACAATTGATAGATTTGAGACAAACAATAATCAAAGTAAGACTGAGAGAAGGGAAGAGAAAATTGAACACGCGGTTTATAGTGGTTCGACTTATTTCAAGCCTACGTCCACTCTTCTGCACTAACAGCCTATTGGCTGGATTCCACTATGAACAAAGAGATGTTACAGCACTGTTCTCCCTTGATTTCTCGGTGTAGATGATCTACCACACTAGCTCAAGGTATCACTAAGTATAGACACTCTTTGTGTATACAATTTCGCTCAAAATGTATCGTCTAATAATCAAGGTGCTTCAGACTCTGGAATTTCTCTATCGATCATGCACTAAAGCAACTAGAACGTCTTCCTTTTATACTCCTTTATGCCATCATACCTGTTGGCACTTACTAAAGGAATTCTTTCAATCTACCCGATGGATGGAATCAATCAAGAAGATCATTCGAGCTATTAAAGGAACCTAACAATAGCTCATCAATCATGTTCGCCCATACAACCAGGATCTTGGTTTCCAAGAATAGAACCTTCCAAAAATATTTCGTCGACCATCGGATCTTCAAATGATCTTGATTACGAATAAAAGAATCCGTTATATTTATCCAGCCAAGAGATCTTCTCCAGAGGATAGGACTAAATCCTCAACCAAATACTTCGGCTCTGAATTGCCTTCGTCACTGGATTAGAAAAACTGTCAATGAGAATAGTCTTGAGTCTTGAGTCTTGAGTGCTGAGTTTGGTGATCTGAAAGTCTTCAGACTCTAAACAGAAGGTCTGCAATTATCCAAACTAGACTGATAGAAACGTTTTGTCAGCTTCAAAATATTCTGAAAAGATTTCTCCAACAATCTCCCCATTTTTTATGGTGACAAAACTTTGCAGTAGATTTGAACAACTTTGACCTGCAAAACATTACTCAAGTAATATGGCTATCTCATAGAGATTAATAAATCAACCAGACTCTGTATCCATATAAAATCGATTAGTCTTTCATGAGTAAGACCATACAACAACACTTGATATAAATGCAAACAGTCAAGCATCAAAATCCACACCCAAGTCAGTCAAATTCAAGTTCACACCCAAGTCATACTCAAAAACAAACATTCAAACACACAAAAGAAATTTAAAATCAAAGTTTAAAGAGTTCAAATTGCAATTCTCCTCCTTTTTGTCATCTTTAAAAAGGTGAGAAAAGAGTCAAGTCTGCTTGGGAATGCGCACAATCTAGAAATCTCCCATCGACTGTACAATGCCTTCCAGCCTCTTCAAGTCTTCCCGTAGATGAGCCACCTCTTCTCCTTTGGCATTGGCTTGAATTTGAAGAGCGAGGTCTTTCATTTGATCCGCCAGGGTAACAGAAGATGCTTGCCCAACATTCTGACTTGAAGTTCACAGTCCAGAGCATAGATTTGACTCTGCATTTCCAGAAGAACATCAAGGATACGACGAAAATCTGTTGTATTGTCCGTCTGTGTGCTCGCATTTGCTCTCTCGGATGGAGTGAAAGCAGACGATGGAACTTCGGTGTAATCGAGCAGATTTTGTGTTGACGTATCATGTCCTTCCTCAGGCATTTAAAAAGCCTGAAAATCTTCTGGATTTGCTGGTGAGCGACTCACACCTTCACTGTTGACAGCATGTGGTGTAGTCCTTCCTTGCTCGCCATCTCCCCCTGTCTCTAGGACCTCAATTGGGGAAGAGTGATGGTCATGCTCTTCAGCATCTTGATTCCCTTTCTCTCCGGCTTCATCTGCAGACTTTTCTTTCACTGCTTCTCCTTCTTCTTCAGCTTCTTTCTCTTCGTCTTCTTTCTCTTTCTCTTGTTGCTCCTCTGCTTCTCTATTCTTTGCTTGTCCCTCTTCTTCTCTCTGTTCTTTTTCCTCTGCTTCTTTTCCTTTCTTCTGTCGTTCTGTTGATCCAGGTACAGAACGTCTGGTCCTTTTCATTGCAGAGATAGTGAGATCTTCCTCTTCATCTTCATCCTCCAAGATAAGAGTTCTTTTCTTTTTGGATGGAGCATCCATGGGCTCCTTCCTTTTCTCTTTGATGCAGAAGATACTAGAGTCTTCACTTTGAACTTCTCTATTGCCTTATTAAGCTCTTTCAGACGCATTTTTGTCAGTATTTTCAAACCCACCACCATTTTATCGCATGGTCGAACACAAAGAGTATGTGGAGGTTCAATGTTCAAGTGTCTGAAGATCTTGGTCACAAGACCTGGGTAAGGCAATTGGCCTTTGTCCTTCACCATTGCTCTGTACATGTGACACCCCGAACCCTTCACAAGTTGTCACCAGCGCCAATGTTACTCATTATTACCTTTCTCCTTGATGCGTCATAATTCATAGACACATTCTTTTTTTTTTAAACAAAACAAAACGGTCCCGGCGCGACTCATTAGCGGAAGCAAATTAAATATCACGTCTCTCCCCCTACCAACCATCATACAAATACATACCACTAAACATCAGGATTTTTTTATAAACAAGCGACGACACTTTATTTACATATTCTTTTAAGATGGGACTACTCTTGGGTCGATACATCAAAAAGGAAAAGCTATGACTCAGCCATGTCCAGCCTAAAACCTCAAAAAAGAACCCTCGACCCTCTACATCACACGTGTACAATCCCCCCCATCATAAGTGTTGGCTAACTAACTCCCAAAAACACAGCCCCTACTCGTCACGCTCAGGTCTCACACCCAGTCCGGTGCGTTAGGCGGTGGCGGTGGCAGCATCCCTCCCATCACCCCATCGCGGCGAACGTGAATAGAAACAAACTCTTGAACGATTGGGCCCCCAGCCAGGCCTATGTCGTACATGACAAGACAGAGTACGCATATGTAGGTGAGTCCAGGCACGGAAGGACAGCCAAATTCCTCACACTCTACCTCAATGTCGGACGGTAACCCGTAAAATGTACCTCACGTGACGGCAAGAAGCGGCTGTAGCACCCCGAACCCTTCGGCGGTCACCACAAGCATTGATGTTACACTTTATTACCTTTTTCTATCTTTCTAAGATGCGTTGTAATTTATAAACACATTTTTTTTTTAAACAAAACGGTCCCAGCGCGACTCATTAGCGGAAGCAAATTAAATATCACGTCTCTCCCCCCTACCAACCATGATACAAATACACACCACTAAACATTAGGATTTTTATAAACATGCCACAACACTTTATTTACATATATTTTCAAGATGGGACTACTCTCAGGTCGGTACATCAAAAAGGAAAAGCTAGGACTCAGCTACGTCCAGCCTAAAACCTCAAAAAGAAACTCTCGACCCTCAACATCATACGAGTACGGACCCCCATCGAAAGTGTCGACTATCTACATCAAAAAGATCCAGCTCCTACTCATCGCGCACGGGTCTCACACCCAACCCGGTGCATCAGGCGATGGCGGCGGCAACATCCCTCGCATCGCTCCATCCCGACGAACGTGCACAGAAATGAACTCCTGAATGACAGGGCCCCCAACCAGGCCTATGTCGTACATCACTAGACAGCGTACTCGAATAAAAGTTAGTCCGGGAACAGAGGGACAATCTATCTCAGCACACTCGACCTCTACATCGAATGGTAGACCATAAAACACCCCCCGCGAGACGGCAGGTAGTGGCATACTTGCTAATCTGAAATGTTATCACTAAAATGGGTGAGTACAACCACTCAGCAGATAGGGAAATCCAATAACAACTCAATGCACCATGCATATCATCATACGTTGCAGGCATTACTTACCTTGAAGTCATGCGCATACTATCATGCATCATCATATCATCATCATCATCATCATGGCATCGGCATATCGTACATGTCATCATGCATGTCATATATCATCATCATCATCTTCATTATCGCATACCATATACCATTATCATTATCATGCATATCATATCATGGATCATCATCATATCACATCACATATCGTCCCCATCACGCATATCATCATGCATATAATATCATGGGTGATCATCATATCACATCTCATATCATCATCATCATCATCATAATCATGCATATAATATTATGGGTGATCATCATATCACATCTCATATGATGATATAATATCATGGGTGATCATCATATCACATCTCATATCACCATCATCAGCATCATCATCATCATACAATATCATGGGTGATCATCATATCACATCTCATATCATCATCATCATCATCATACAATATCATGGGTGATCATCATATCACATCTCATATCATCATCATCATCATCATGCATATCATGTCATGATTTAATTTTATCTTTATCTTTAAATTTGATCACCACATCACCCATTTCTCAATCATCAATTTCATCATCCCCTCGGGCAAAGACCTCCGAGGTTCCTTGGCATTCAGCCTCCCAGGCCACCAGGCTTCCGGCCCCCCACATTCCGGGCATCTCGCATCTCAACTAGCATCACGAGGCATTCTCTTCGGGCAGAAACCTCCGATAGGGCTTCCGACCTTTACCCTTCTAACCAGGCATCTCGCACCCACATCCTAGCATCACGAGGCATTCCCTTCGGGCAAAAACCTCCGACAGGGCTTCCGGCCCCCCACATTCCGGGCATCATGAATCTCCCAGGGAATTCCGGCAATGCATCTCTGTACATTCCGGCCTTATCCTCCACCACAACCACTTACTCACTTATCCTTATCCATATTTATCATTCTTTTGATCTCATCATTACATGGCATATGATTCACACATACATCACAATTCATGATCATGCATACACCAATGTCTTATTATACATGTAACAATGCATAATTATTTATTAATAAATTAAATGGAATTTATGGCCAATAAAATAATCCATTATTATTATTATTATTATTTTTTTTTTCATAAATAAATATTAAATTCAATATCTATGATTTTCCCAAAATCATAATATTGAAACAATCATTAAACAAACCGATAGAATAACAAATTTCATGCAAAATTCATGGCCAATTCGAATTTCACACAATTTCACACTTTCCACAAAATAGCACATGATATTCGGATAATAACCAGAATGCACAGTTTCCAATTAAATTCGATTAAAATATTCATACGACCTCCAAAAATTACGAAATTTTACAGGGTGATAGCCAAGACATTTGTGTACATTTTTCATGAGGAACTCCAAGCCAAATTCTCTTTATATTAATTTATACAACCCCACGAAACTTCTGGAACCATTACCGCATCGTCCAGAATACACATCTCAGAAATATTAAGATTTCACCCATCTATTCTCTTTCGTTTCCTCTGAAATTTGGGTATGTTATGTATCAAGGTGTCCTTTACAAGTTCAATGCAGAGATATAGGTCAAATAACCAAATTATGGTCACCATTTAAGCCCATGAAGTCTCGGGTGTCTCGGAATACTTCACCAGAATCATCATCTCCAAGATCTAGCCGATTTACCAAGCTATACTTGTTCTTTTCGCTTCAAATTTGAGTATGTTGTATTTTAAGGTGTTACCTACAACTTTCATGAAGACATCGAAGTCAAATCTTCAACAAAAAGCAACATGAAATCAAGAATCCAACAAGAAGTCAGTGAAAACTTCACAGATCTAGTGTCTCCATAAAATAGAACTTTAACCCCTGATATCTCCATCATTTTCCACGAAATTTCAGTATGTTATAGTACAAGACGTTAGCTACAATTTCCATGAAGACATCGAAGCCAAAATCGGACTCCAAACACACATGCAAGCTCAAACAAGCTACTGACTCCCACAACCCGAGCGAGAACAGTCACACGGTTTGAAAACAAACCAACCTTACCTCGGTTTTTCGCACTTGAAGCACCTAAAATCTAACATGCAATCAACAATACAAACATGCAAGAGAATTTAGAGGACTCCACTTGCCTCTAGGATGAACGACGACGGTGTACGGCGGATGGACACGGCGAACGGACAGCGGCACTCGGCGGTTCCTCCTCGGCTCCACCTCCTCTCCCTCTCGGTCTCCCCGTCTCTCTCTCGCGATTTCTCTCTCTCTTCCCTTTTATTTCCCCCTAGAGCTAATGATTACATTGCCTCAACCATGGCCAATGCATGGCCTTCCCCCTTGCCACTTGTCCAATTGAATTTTGAATTGATTGGGCTTCTTGGGCTTGGGCCATCCGGCCCCCTCTCTTGGGCCTCTAATGGGCCGGTCGAATTCCCCCCTTGGGCCGACTAGCTTGGCCCATCAAGCTTAGGCCAATGGGTCCAAGGCCCATTCGAAAATTAACCCCCTTTTTCCCTTTTTTTTTTTAATTCCTTCTATAAATATTTTTAAATTTCTATTTTCAATCTTGGCCAAAGTCTTGGAATATTTCATTCATTGAAATTTAATTTATAAATCTTATGGCCAAGCATAGATTATTAATCTATTGAATTAAAATTTTCAAAACCATATGCACAAATCATTCAAATAAAAAGACTAATAACTAAAGCACAAGCCAAGGGAAATTTTATCACCTAATTAAAGACTTTAACACACCTTATGGCTTGGCTCTGAATTTTGGGATGCCACAATTCTCCCCTCCTTAGAGAATTTCGTCCTCAAAATTCAAACACCACTCGCGCCTTCATGCATATCATATCATGGTTTAATTTCCACTTTTTACTTTTCAATTGATCACCACATCACTCATTTCTCAAATCATCAATTTCATCATCCCCTCGGGCAAAGACCTCCGAGGTTCCCCAGCATTCAGCCTCCCAAGCCACCGGGCATCTGGCCCCCCACATTTCGAGCATCTCGCATCTCAACTAGCATCAGGAGGCATTCCCTTCAAGCAGAAACCTCCGACAGGGCTTCCCGCCTTTACCCTTCTAGCCAGGCATCTCGCACCCCAATCCTGGCATCGCGAGGTATTCCCTTCGGGCAAAGACCTCCGACAGGGCTTCCGCCCCCCCACATTCTAGGCATCCTGAATCTCCCAGGGAATTTTGGCAATCTCTATACATTCCGAGCATCATCCGCCATCACAACCATCTCCTCATTTACCATCATCCATGTTTACCAGTATTTTATTCACATTTTAACATGGCACGTGGCATGATATCAAACAAATCATACTAGGCATGACATTCACACATGCATTAATTCAATTGCCATACATATGCCAAGACTTTATCACATATGCATCTCAATTCAATATCATAGACATATCAAGGCTTTATCACATGTGCATCTCAATTCAATATCACAGACATATCAAGGCTTATTCACACGTGCATCTCAATTCAATATCATAGACATATCAAGGCTTATTCACATGTGCATCTCAATTCAATATCATAGACATATCAAAGCTTTATTACACATGCAACATGAATTAATTGAATGGAATCTATGGCCAATGAAATAATTCCGTTTTATTCATTTATTTATTTATCATTTTATTTATCATTTTTTAAAAAATAACTATAAATTCCCAAACTTATCAAAATTCAAGATATTGTTAAAAAAACCCATAGGATGATAATTACTTGCAAAATTCATGGCCAAATTGAATTTTTATAAAATTTCATAATTTTCCCAAAACATCCTATGCTTCTCGGATGAAACCAGAATGCACGGTTTCCGAATAAATTAAATTAAAATATCCATATGGCCTCCAAAAATTATAAAATTTTACTGGATTATAGCCAAGACATTTTCGTACAAATTTCATGAAGATTACTTATAGATTATTTTAGATTATTTTATTCAACCTCACGAAGCTTCTGGATCCATTACCCCATCGTCCAGTGCCTCCATCTCCGAAATACTAAGATTTCACCAACCTATTCTCTTTCGTTTTCTCTGAAATTTGGATATGTTATGTTTCAAGGTGTCCTTTACAAGTTTTATGAAGAGATCTAGGTCAAACAACCAGATTATAGTCATCATTTAGGTCCTTGAAGTCTCGGGTGTCTCAGAATACATCACCAGAATCATTGTCTTCAAGATCTAGTCGATTTATCAAGATATACTTGTTATTTTCACTTCAAATTTGAGTATGTCGTATTTTAAGATGTTCCCTACAACTTTCATGAAGAAATCGAAGTGAGATTCTCAACAAAAACCAACATGCGACCATGAATCCAGCAAAAGGTTAGTAAAATCTCTCCAGATCTGAGGTGTCTGTAAGATACAACTTTAACCCCCCAAATCTCCATCATTTTCCACGAAATTTCATTATGTTATAGTACAAGATGTTAGCTACAACTTTGATGAAGACATAGAAGCCAAAATCGAACTCCAAACATACATGCAAGCTCAAACAAGTTACTGACTCACACAACCCGAGCAAGAACAGTCACACGACTTAAGAACAAGCCAACCTTACCTCGGTTTTTCTCACTTAAAACACCCAAAATCTAACATGAAAACAACATACAAGCATGCAAGAGAAGCTAGAGGACTCCACTTGCCTCTAGGATGGACAAACGACGACGTACGGAGGCGAACATGGCGGCACACGGCGGTTCCCTCCTCCTTTCTCTCTCGGCCGCTCTCCTCTCTCGCACACCTCTCTCTCTCTCTCTCTCCTCCTTGGGCAAACAAAAATGGCCGGTCACCCTCTCTCTCTTCCTTCTTATACCCCCCTAGAGCTCATCATTTGTAATGAATGTTTTGCCTCAACCATGGCCAATGCATGGCCTTCCCCTTTGCCACTTGTCACATTGGATTTTGAATTGAGTTTGGGCCTCTTGGGCTTGGGCCATCCGGCCACTTCTTGGGCCTCTAATGAGCCGGTCGACGGCTCACTTGTGGGCTTTAATGGGCCAGCTAACTTGGTCCATTAAAGTTCCACTCTTGGGCTTAAGGCCCAATCGAATTTTGACCTTCTCTTTCCCCTTTTTTTTTTAATTTCTTCTATAAATATATATATTTTTTAAATTTCCATTTTCAATCTTGGCCAAAGTCTTGGGACATCTTGTCTATTGAAATTTTATTTATAAATCTTATGGCCAAGCATAAATTATTAATCTATCAAATTTAAATTTTCACAATCATATGCACAAATCATCTAATTAAAAGACTAATGGCTAAAGCATAAGCCATGGAAATTTATTACCTAATTAGAGACTTTAACACACCTTATGGCTTGGCTTTGAATTTTGGGATGCCACAGTACAAGTGAAAGAGAATGGTGTGAGGGAGAGAGAACTTCTTCCCTGAATTGATCGCGTACATCAATTTCGCCTCGGAGTTAGACACGTCAGTCTTTGATGTAGACTTTGGCCTAATACAGTTGATCACAATTTTGTGAAGCAAGATGTTGATGGCACGCATTCTTATGTAGGTAATTCTACCCTCTCGTATCCCTGTCTTTGACAAGCTCCGATTAATGGCACGAGCAATCGAAACTTTGATCGGTTGATAGCGTCCTCTTTCAACTCCAATTATATCTGCCAACATGTCCACAACTACCACATAGTCTTGGTCTTGAACACGAAGGATATTCTATTCGCATCTAAAAAGCTAAGATTCAAATAGAAGTATGCTGTCAATTGCGCATAACTGTCTGTGGTATCGGAGCAAAATTGCTCAAGTTGATGCAGATTGAACTTCTCCATTAAGTTCACATTAATGGCATCCAAGAAATCGAAATCAACACTCATAGAGTTTATCACCCCTCGTTTCAACAGTCTGAAGAACAGATTCTCATGTTCCTTCGATTTAAACAAATCCATCCTTTTTCCCTTCACCTTTGTAGCAACACCAATTCTAGGTTGAAATCCACTGAACATTTTATTATCATCGTTCTCGTCAGTCAGATTCAGTCCCGATACATGAGGGTCACTTGGAATGTTCGCAAGTGCTTCATCAGCCTTTCCTTTGGGAGCAATTCCCAAATCCTCCATTCGTCGCAAAAAGATATACTCATTCCCATAATTCTTATCTTTAAAGAAATCATCTATGTAGTTCAGCGAAGTCCCAGTGCTCTTCAACGCACGATAGAGCTTGTAAATAAAGTAGGGTTTTTGGACTTTTACAGGGTTTACGTCCTCAATTATTTCTTCCTCCGGTTGTTGACCCGCACCTTGTGGGGTAGATGGTGAAGAGTGACGTGGTGGAGAGTGAATCGGGCTCTATTGCTGACTCGGTAAATCTTCCTCTTCGGTAGATTGAAATGGGTAGGCCCCTCCCTCATTCTCTGTGGTTCCTTGTTCGCGATTCTTGAAGACTTTCTCGAAGAAGACATCCTTCATTGTCGTTGAAAGATTCCTTTACTCGCTTTCCCAAGAAAAGATGACAACTTTCTCGAAGATGAACACAAAGTAGAGATATGATTGGGAGGAGAATGCCTTTTTAAGGTTTTGAAGTTTAAGCGAGGAAAACTGTATATATATATAACTCAGTTTAAAAAGGAAAAACCAATCGGCACAAAGGAAAATGAACAGACGCCTCTTTTAAAATCGATAACTGCCAAATAGAAGTTAATCTTTTTGAAAAGACAAGATTCCGTTTTTCACGGAAATTATAAATTAACTGAACTAATGATCGTACCTTTTCGAGATTGAATATAATAACAACTTACATTTTATAGCCATGAATGTCTAAGTCTGAAGGTTGGAGAGTCTCTAGACTTTAACTTCCTCAAGTTTCAAAATGTTGAGTCTGGAACGGATAAAATCGAATTGATTTTTCTCCAAAGGCTTTGTGAATATATCCGCTAGTTGATGTTTTGAGTCAACAAATTGAATCGAGATTTCTCCATTTTGAACATGATCTTTAATGAAATGATGTCGAATCTCTATATGCTTTGCTCTTGAGTGAAGGATTGGATTTTTAGTGAGATTGATTGCGTTGGTGTTGTCACATCTAATCTCTATGCATGAGTCTTCAATTCCAAAGTCTTGTATCTGTTGTTTTATCCATAGAATTTGCGAACAGCAACTTCCAAGAGCTACATACTCTGCTTCATTGTTGAGAGAGCCACAGTGCTTTGTTTCCTTGAAAACCAAGACACTGTCATGCTTTCAAGCAACTGGCAAGTTCCCGAAGTGCTCTTTCTATCAACTCCGCAACCGGCCAGATCTGCGTCTGAATATCCCAGAAGATTAAAGTCTCCCTTCTTAGGATACCAAAAATCGATGCTTGAAGATGAAGCAAAGTATTTAATAATACATTTCGTAGCACCGAGATGGGATTCTCTAGGATCCGATTAAAACCTAGCACGAGATGCAAACACTCAACAAAATGTCAGGTCTAGAAACAGTAAGATAAAGAAGTGAACCAATGATGCTCCTGTACAACTTTTGATCAACTTTCTTCCCTTCTTCATCTTTGTCTATCTTCAAAGAACTTGACATCGGTATGTCGGTCTTTTTGCACTTTTCCAGTCCAAACATTTTGACAAGATCATTAGCATATTTTTCTTGATAAATAAAATTTCCTTCCTTCAATTTTTTTACTTCAAGACCAAGAAAGAATGTTAACTCTCCCATCATACTCATTTCAAACTCATCCCCTGCATAGACTTAGAAAATTTCTTGCACAGACTTTCATTAGATGATCCAAAAATAATATCATCCACATATATTTGAACAAGTAAAAAGCTTTTGTTTTCCTTTTTGATAAATAAAGTAGTATCTACTTTACCTTTGACAAAACCATTATGTATTAAGAACTTACTTAGTCTGTCGTACCAAGCTCGAGGTGCTTGCTTTAAACCATACAAGGCCTTTTTTAGTTTGAAGTCTGAGTCTGGCTTCTTTGGGTCTTCAAACTCTGATGGTTGTTCCACATAAACTTCCTCATGTATAAATCCATTTAGGAAGGCACTTTTGACGTCCATTTGGAATAACCTGAAATTTTTATAACAAGCAAACGCAAGTAATAGTCGAATAGCTTTTAACCTTGCTACTGGTGCGTAAGTCTCATCATAGTCTATTCCTTCTTCTTGCGTATATCCCTTGCCATGAGTCTTGCTTTGTTTCATACGAATTTTCCTTTCTCATTCATCTTATTCCTGAACACCCATTTAGCTCAAATAATAGTTTTACCTTTTGGTTTAGATGTCAATTCCCGAGACATCATTAATGTTGAACTGTCGAGCTCTTCTTGCATAGCTTCAATCCAGCTTTCATCGGATAAAGCTTATTCTATGCTCTTTGGTTCAATTTCATAAATGAGAGCCACAAAGACACTAGACTCTTCACGCCTTTTGGATCTGGTGTGAATTCCTTCATTAATTTTGCTGATAATGAGATCTTTGGGATGACTGGACTTATGCTTTCAGTTACTGGTTGATTTGTTTGGTTGATGATCTCTTTCTTTATTTGAATCTTCACGAATAGCTTGATGCTGGTCTTCTAGAGTCTGAGATGCTTCTTGAGTTGTAAGCTTTAGAGGGTCTGGAGCAGGTTCAGACTCTTCATGATGAGTCTAACTGGATTCATCTTGCGTAGAGTCTTGAAATTTGACATTCATTGACTCCTCCATAAACTGGCTCTTCTTGTTATAAACTCTGTAGGCTTTGCTTGATGTAGAATATCCAAGGAAGATACCTTCATATGATCTTTCTTCAAACTTACCAACTCGATCTTTTACATTTTTCAATATAAAGCATTTGCAACCGAACATATTAAAGTACAAAACAATAGGCTTCTTACCTTTGAATAACTCATAAGGGGTTTTCTCTAGAATAGGTCTTAAGAAGACTCTATTGATGATATAGCACGCTGTTGAAACAACTTGACCCAAAATCGTGAAGAAATCTTACTTTCAATTAAAAGACTTCTAGCCATTTCTTGAAGAAATCTATTCTTTCTTTCCACAACTCCATTTTGCTGAGGAGTATATGGAGAGGAGAACACATGCTTAAAGCCAGATTCATCACAAAATTTTGTGAAATCTTGATTTTCAAATTTATCTCCATGATCTGTTCTTATACTTGAGATAACACATCATTTTTCATTTTGAACCTTTTTAGCAAATTTTTCAAAATACGAGAAGGTTTTGGACTTACTTGCAAGGAAATATACCCAAGTAAAGCGGAAGTAATCGTCCACAATTACTAGGCAATATTTCTTACCTCCAATGCTCGGGTTCGGTTGGTCCAAAGAGATCCATATGCAGCAAGCGTAGTACATGATTAGTAGAGACATGATTTATTGGCTTAAATGAATTTCTTACATGCTTTCCCAGAATACATGGAGTGCATGGATCAGACTTTTGGTATGGTAATTTGAGTAGACCTCGAACAAGCTGCTTTGTTGAGATTTTGGCTAATTGCTTCATGTTGACATGACCAAGCTTTCTGTGCCATAAGCTTGCTTCGTCTTGAATTGATATTAGGCATTGCGATTCATTTGGTTTCACATCCGAGAAGATAGATATTTCCATGTCTTCGACCCATGAAAGATCGAGTAGAGTCTTTACGGTTCGAAATATGTTCCCTCTTGAAAGAAGATCTTGAAACCGGTATCACACAATTGGCTAATGCTGAGAAGATTGTAATTGAGTCCTTCCACTAGGGAAACATTACTTATTGTGAGATTTCCAATTTTCACAGTTCCAAATCCCACAATACTTCCTTTGTTGTTTCTTCCAAATGAAACTTTTCCACCATTTATTTGAACAAGCTTTATGAAGCAATTTGAGTCTCCTGTCATGTGTCTTGAGCATCCACTGTCAAGATACCACTTTACCTTTTTCTTGACAGAAACCTCAAATTCACTGTCTGAGTCTGATCCAGAATCTGAGTCTAAGTCTGATTGTGCCATCAGACATAGGTTGGCATATTCATTATCACTTTCTTCATACTCTGTATCACTCCAGGTTTTGTCTTTAAGAGCTTTTCGAAACTTTTCAGCTTTTTCTCTCTTCTTCTTCAGAAGAGGATAATTGGGTCTGATGTGTCCCATTTTCTTACATTCAAAGCAAACTACATCTTTCTTTGGTTCCTCATCATTAACAGACTTGGTCTGCTGTCTTTGAAAACTTTGTTTCTTTGAGTTGAACCTTCTTCCTTTTCTATTCAGTTTTCTGAATCTTCTTATCATGAGAGCAAGCTCCTCATCGTCCATATCATCTTCAAAATCTGTATCATCAAAATCATCATTTGATTTTAATGCAATAGATTTCTTACCTTTTGGATCTCCGTCTTCATTAATTCGTTCAACTTCATAAGAATGAAGAGTTCCAATCAACTCGTCAACAAATAGTGGCATAATTCTTTGCGTCTCTCTCATTGAAGTCTTTATGTGATTTCAATCCTTGGAGAGTCCACGCAGTAGCTTGTTTACCTTCATGGGATCAGAAATTTTTTGTCCTTGATTCTCAAGACCATTGACAATATCTGCAAAACGGCTAAATATGTCAGTTATAGATTTTCCTGGTTTCATTTTGAAGACTTCATATTGACAGGAGAATGTTAATTCTGGTTTCCTTCACTCGATCTGTTCCTTCATAGGTGATATGCAATCTGTCACAAACTTCTTTTGCTGTAACACAAGAAGATATTTTGTTATATTCAGTTGGTGACAAAGCACAATATAAAGAGTAAATTGCTTTTGCATTGAGTGCTTGTCTCTTGATTATCTCTTCCTGAGTCATTCCGCTGGTCTCAATAGTTTCTTTCCCTCTTTTAGAGACTGATGAAGCTGTAGGAGTAATTCATTTTTCTACAACGTCCCATTCCAGAGGATCATTTGATCGTAGGAAGGCTTTCATGTTGTTCTTCCAGATGTTGTAATCTTTTCCATCAAAGTAAGGTGGTCTGGTATTGCTTTGCCCTTCCACCAGCCCTGGTGCTAGCATACTAGCCATGAATCTTTTACTCTAAACTAAAACACTTCAAATAAAGTGAGTACACAAGCTCTAATACCAATTGATATAGCTAGTATAAGTACCTAGAGGGGGTGAATAGGTATATAAATGATTTTTCTCGATAATTGCACAATACTAGACAGTTGATAGATTTGAGACAAACAATAATCAAAGTAAGACTGAGAGAAGGGAAGAGAAAATTGAACACTGACAGCCACTCTTCTACACTGACAGCCTATTGACTGGATTCCACTATGAACAAAGAGATGTTACAGCGCTATTCTCCCTTGATTTCTCGGTGTAGATGATCTACCACACTAGCTCAAGGTATCACTAAGTATAGACACTCTTTATGTATACAATTTCGCTCAAAATGTATCGTCTAATAATCAAGGTGCTTCGATTCTAGAATTTCTCTATCGATCATGCACTAAAGCAACTAGAACGTCTTCCTTTTATACTCCTTTATGCCATCATACCCGTTGGCACTTACCAAAGGAATTCCTCCAATCTACCCGTTGGACGGAATCAATCAAGAAGATCATTCGAGCTATTAAAGGAACCTGACGATAGCCCATCAATCATGTTCGCCCATACAACCAGAATCTTGGTTTCCAAGAATAAAACCTTCCAAGAATATTTCGTCAACCATCGGATCTTCAAACGATCTTGATTACGAATAAAAGAATCCGTTATATTTATCCAGCCAAGAGATCTTCTCCAGAGGATAGGACTAAATCCTCAACCAAATACTTCGGCTTTGGATTGCCTTCGTCACTGGATTAGAAAATTGTCAATGAAAATAGTCTTGAGTCTTGAGTCTTGAGTGCTGAGTCTAGTGATTTGAAAGTCTTCAAACTCTAAACAGAAGGTCTGTAATTATCCAAACTAGACTGATAGAAACGTTTTGTCAGCTTCAAAATATTTTGGAAAGATTTCTCCAACAGAGATAACCAAGAGACAAGCTTTTGATGCGAAAGCAATTAATTCCTTATATTTTGAATTATCTCCTACTGAATATAACCGAATATCTTCTTGTAAAATAGCTAAAGAAGTCGGGGATAGACTGCACATCACCTATGAAGGAACCGATCGAGTGAAAGAAATCAGAATCAATACTTTGCTCGGTTAATATGAAGCATTCAAGATGAAACCAAGAGAATCTATCACTAACATGTTTAGTCATTTTACAGAAATCGTGAATGGTCTTGAGTATCAAGGTCAACCAATATCTAGACCCATGAAAGTTAATAAATTACTACGTGGACTTTCCAAAATGGAATCACGTAAAGACCTCAATAAATGAGACACAAAGGATCATGCCACTCTCTGTTGATGAATTGGTTGGCACTCTCCGGTCTTATGAAGTTGAGCAAATCAATGAAAATGAAAATCCCAAAGGTAAAAAATCTATTGCAGTAAAATATAATGATGATTCTGATGTTACAGATTTTAAAGATGATATAGACGATGAAGAGCTTGCTCTCATGATAAGAAGGTTCAAAAAAACTGAACAAAAAGGGAAGAATATTCAATTGGAAGAAACAAAATTCTCAAAAGTTTCAAAATAAATCAGTTGAGTATGATAAATCCAATAAATATATGATTTATTTTGAATGTAAGAAAAATGGACACATCAAATCCAATTGTCCCTTACTCAAGAAAAAGAAAGGAAAAGCTGAGAAATACAAAAAGGCTCTCAAAGCAGAAACTTAGAGTGAAGAGAGTGATGATGATTATGTTGATATTTGTCAAATGGCACAATTTGAATCGATTCGGACTCTAAGACAGACTCGAGACTCGAACGGTGAAATTGAGGTAAGTAATTTAAAAATTCATTCCAAAGTCTCTAAATATATTGATGAATTGTGTCTTAGTCTCAAAACCTCTCTTAAAAGAATTTCCGAACTGAAAAGGGAAAATTCTGTACCGAAACAACAGGAGATTGTTTGAAAAGAAAAAGTCAAAAATTTAGATAAAAGTGTTTTTGAAAGAAAATGCAGACTCTCTTTTAAAAGAAAATGCACTTTTGAAAAATGATATTCAAGTATTTCAAAAAGGTTTTCTATAGGTTTTGAGAAATTAAAAAAGATTCTTTCAGCACAAAGACCTTACTTTAACAAATCAGGCTTGGAAATAAATGTTGAAACTATCCCTCTAATTGATTTTCCAAAAGTAATGGAAAGAATTAAAAAAAAAAGATCTACAAAAGATTTTTATAGAAATCATTTTAAAAAATTATTTGTAAAACTTGTAGGCCGCAGTACTCTTAAATATTATAAGTGTAACAGCTCAGAACATTTTGAAAAAGAATGCCGTATGGTTTGGAAACCATTAAGAAGGTTTGGGAAAGACCGTATATTGCACTAACTCCATTGGACCGAAGAAAGTATGGGTACCAAAGAAAGCTTGAGTTTCTTTTTTAAATGCAGGTCATTATCAAGAAAAATGTTAAATGGTAGTTGGATAGTGGATGCTCAAGATATATGATAGGAGACTCAAGTTATTTCATAAAATTTATGCAAGCTAATTGTGGAAAAATTTCTTTGGGTGGAAATAGCAAAGGCAGAATTGTGAGACATGGAACCATGAAGATTGGAAGTCTCATAATCAGTAACGTTTCCTTAGTGGAAGGACTCAACTACAACTTGCTAAGTATCAACCAACTATGCGACACAGGTTTCAAAATCAATTTTCAAGAAGGAATATGTTTAGGAATCAGTAAAGACACCTCTCAAACATTCACGGGGTGAAGACATGGGAATATATATTTCTTAGATATCAAACCAAAAAAATCCCAATGTCTAATTTCAATTCAAGAAGAAGCTAATCTTTGGCATAGAAAACTTAGCCACATCAACATAATGCAAATAGCCAAGATCTCTGCAAAGAAGCTTGTTCGTGGATTACCCAACCTGACATATCAAAAATCTGATTTATGCACACCGTATGTATTTGGAAAACATGTTAGAAATTCTTTCAAACTAATAAATCAAGTCTCCACTAATCATGTGCTGGAGCTCTTGCATATGGATCTCTTTGGACTACAAGAACCAAGAGTATTGGAGGTAATAAATATTGTCTAGTAATAGTGGATGATTATTTACGATTTACTTGAGTATATTTCCTGGCAAGTAAGTATGAAATATTTTCATATTTTATAAAATTTGCTAAGAAAGTCTAAAATGAGAAGGATATGTTATTTCAAGTATACGGACAAACCATGGAGGTGAGTTTGAAAATCAAAACTTTGCTAAATTCTGTGATGAGTCTAGCTTTCAACATGTATTCTCCTCACCACACACTCTAGAGCAGAATGGAGTTGTGGAAAGAAAGAATAAATCGTTGCAAGAAATGGCTAGAAAACTTTTAATTGAAAGTAACATTTCTTCTCGTTTATGGGTTGAAGCAGTTTTTATAGCGTGTTATATTATTAATAGAGTCTTCATAAGGCCTATTATGGAGAAAACTCCCTATGAGCTGTTCAAAGGAAAGAAGTCAATTGTTTCCTATTTTCATGTATTTGGATGCAAATGTTTTATTTTGAAAAATGCAAATGATCGAATTGGTAAGTTTGAAGAAAAATCAAACGAAGGCATTTTCCTTGGATATTCAACCACCACCAAAGTTTACAGAGTATACAACAAAAAGACTCAATCTGTGGAGGAATTGATGAATGTCAAATTTCAAAACCTTATACAAAATCAATCGATTCAAACTCAACCTGAAGAATCTGAACCTGCTCCAGACTCTACAAAGTTTAAATCTCCAGAAGTAGCTCAGATTTCAGAAGACCAGCAACGAGTGATCATTGAAGATTCAAATGAAGAAAAGGATCAATAGTCTGACCAACCAACCAGCAACTGAAAGCACAAGTTTAGTTATCCCAAAGAACTCATTATCGGTGACATTGATGAAGGGATTCGTACAAGATTCAAAAGGCATGAAGAGTCTAGTGATGTGGTTCTTATTTCTAAAATAGAACCCAAGAGTATAGAATAAGTTTTAATTGATGAAAGCTGGATTGAAGCTATGCAAGAAGAACTCAGGCAATTTAGTATCAACGATGTTTAGGAATTGACTCCTAAACCAAAAGGTAAATCTGTCATTGGAGCTAAATGGATTTTCAGGAACAAGATGAACGAGAAAGGAAAAGTTGTAAGGAACAAAACAGGACTCCTGGCCAAAGAATATACGCAAGAAGAAATGATAGATTATGATGAGACTTATGCACTAGTAGCAAGGTTAGAAGCAATTAGATTACTACTTGCTTTTGCTTGTTATAAGAATTTCAGGTTATTCCAAATGGACGTCAAAAGCGCTTTCCTAAATGGATTTATCCAAGAAAAAGTCTATGTGGAACAACCTCCCGGTTTTGAAGACCCAAGGAAACCGGACTCTGTATTCAGACTGAAAAAAGGCACTATATGATTTAAAGCAAGCACCTCGAGCTTGATATGACAGGTTAAGTAAGTTTTTAATTCAAAATGGTTTTGCTAAAGGTAAAATAGACACTACCTTATTTATCAAAGGAGAAAGCAAAAACTTTTTACTTGTCCAAATCTATATTGATGACATTATTTTTAAATCACCTAACGAAAATCTATACAAGAAATTCTCTAAGACTATACAAGATGAGTTTGAAATGAGTATGATGGGTGAACTATCATTCTTTCTCAGACTTCAAGCAAAACAATTGAAGGAAGGAACTTTCATTCACCAAGAAAAATATGCTAAAAAACTTGTTAAAAAAATTCAGCTTGGAGAATTACAAAAAGACCGATATACCAATGTCAAGTTCCTCAAAGCTGGATAAAGCTGAAGGAGGAAATAAAGTTGACTAGAAGCTATACGGGAGTATCATTAGTTTACTTCTTTATCTTACTGTCTCTAGACCTGACATTTTGTTTAGTATTTGTATTTGTGCTAGATTTCAATCGGATCTCAAAGAATCTCATCTAAGTGATGCGAAACGCATCATCAAATACGTTGCAGCATCTTCTAATTTAGGTCTCTGGTATCCTAAATAATAAGACTTTACTCTCCTTGGATATTCAGACGTAGACCTGGCAGGGTGCAGAGTTGATAGAAAGAGCACCCCGGGCACTTGCAATTACTTCGTAACAAGACGGTATCTTGGTTTTCAAGGAAGCAAAATACTGTAGTTCTTTCAATAGCAGAAGCAGAGTATGTGGCTCTTGGAATTTGTTGTTCTCAAATCTTGTGGATAAAACAACAGCTAAGAGACTTTGGAATCGAAGACTCATGCATTGAAATCAAATGCGACAACACCAGCGCGATTAATCTCACCAAGAATCCAATTCTTCATTTAAGAACAAAGCATATAGAGATTCGACATCATTCTATTAGAGATCATGTTCAAAATGGAGAAGTCTTGATTCAATTCATTGACTTTAAGAATCAACTAGCAGACATTTTTACAAAGCCACTAGAGAAAAGTTAATTTGAGTCTATCCGTTCCAAACTCAATATCTTAAAGTCGAAGAAGTTCGGACTCGGGGATAAAAGTTTAAAGATACTCGGACTCATAATATCAAGATTCACGACTATAAGTTATTTCTGTTTTAGAAATTTATCTCTCGAGATAAAATCTTGAAAATGTACGTTTATCTATTGATATGTAATTGATTGATGTTATCTTCCCTAGTTTTTGCAATTACTACAATCATTCCTTTTCGAAAAGAAGTTATCTTTTTGACAGTTATCTATTTTTTCAAATAGATAGTTATTTTTTGAAAATGCATTTTCTATTTTTCCTTTTACGGCGATCCGTATACCTGGTTTCGATTGCTATATATATTGTTTGTTTTCTTTCGCTTTACTCACAAAACCCTAGAAAACACAGAACTTCATCTTCTCTTTTTTACTCTCTAGTTTAATCCTCAAAGTTTTCATCTTTCTTGTAAAACGAGTTTGGAATCTCTCAAAGATTGTGAGAATGCCTTTCCGAGAGAAAGTCTTCAAGGATTGCAAACAGGGGACCACAGCACATGCATGAGGGTCCTACGCATTTTGACCTCACCAAGGAAGAAGAATCTCCAAGATAGTAGCAGAGTTCACAACATTCTTAACCGCGTCAATCTCCACATGTTAGACCTTAGGATACTCATCATCGAGCGAAGGAAGAAATCATTGAAGATGCAAAATCTCTAAGAACTCAAAAGCCCGCTTTTTCCTTTAAACTCTATTATGCTTTGAAGGAGGGAGCTACTCCCTGAACTTTATTGATGAATTTTTAAAAGAGAAAGGGTATTGAAATGAAACCCACTTTTTGTGAATGATGGAACGATTGGGAGTTGCTCCTGCAGGGTCAGTAGAAAGAGCATTTGCGAACAGCCCAAGTGATCCACGTATTTGAGGTCTTAGTCAGCCAGATGGAAATGATGATGACAAGTTGTACACTCATTTTAAGCCTAGAATGGGTGTTCTAGCGAATATTCTAAGCAAAAGGACAGATTTGTTTCGCTCTGAAGAACACAAGCGAATTTACTTTAAGTTACTAAAGCGAGGGATAATCAACTCAAGAAGTGTGGACTTTGATTTTCTTGATTCTCTGAATGTGAAGTTGCGAGAGAAATTCACACTGCTTCAACTTGAACGATTTTGTTCTGAGACAATAGAGGCTCATCTAGAACTTACTGCCTATTTCTATTCTAATATGAGTTTCTTGGATGCGGATAGATTTTCCTTTAGTGTTCGAGACCAAGATTATATTGTTGATATGGACATATTGGTTGATGTGATTACAGTAGAAAGAGGGGCATTCCAATCAATTAATATGTCTATTGGTCGTGTGACGGTAAAGCTTGTTCAGGATGGAATGACGGAAGGATGAATTTTGTATTTGAGGATGAATGCCTCAAATATTTTGCTTCACAAGATCGTGATCAATTGCCTTAGACCCAAATTGACTTCAAAGACTGACATCTCCAACTCAGAAGTAAAGCTGATGTAAGCTATCAACGCTGGCAAAAAGTTCTCTCTTCCACACATATTCATGTTTCACATGTATAGATCAATGGTGAAAGACAAGGGTCAACTTCCTTACTCAGCACTTGTTACAAAGTTATTCAGACATTTAAATATTCAGCCTCCTAAGATTCTGTGTGTTCGTACTTGTGATCAAATGGTGGTTGGACTGAAAATGGTTTCTAAAATGCGTATGAAGGAATTGAACAAAGCTTTGGAGCGATTGAAGGAGAAAACCACTGTCAAGACTCATCAAGTTTCTTTGGCTGCAAAACAAAAAGGGAAGGAGCCCGTGACAACTCCATCCAAGAAAAGAAGAGCACTCATCTTGCAGGACGAAGAAGATGAGGAAGATGTCACCATCTCTGCTCTTGCATTGAGAAACTTACATCGTTCTGCTCTAAATACAGAGGAGAGAGAGGATCAAGACAGAGAAGAGTCAGAGCAAAGGAGTGGAGAGAGATAATCGATGAGAAAAGAAGTAGAAGAAGAAAGAACTGCTGAAGAAGAGGGCAGAGGAGAACAAGCAGAGATAGAGCATGAAGAGTACTTCTCTACACCTGAAGACAATTAAATAGGAGGAGTTGCTGAGAAAATAGGTACCTCTTCAATTGCTTTTACTACTGAAGATGTTAACCGTTCACCTGCAGATCCAAAAGACATCTATACCTCTCAATTTTTTGAGGAAGGTCATGAGGTTTCCTCATCAAATCTGGGTGCTCGTGCTGAAATGCCATCCTCTACCAATACTCCTCAAACTAATCACGTAGAGCCAAGCACCCAGACTGATAACACAGCAAACTTTTGAAGACTGCTTGATGTTCTTATGGAGATGCGAGGCCAGTTTTATGCCCTGGGATGCGAAGTTCAGAATATGTAGAATACCAGTCAAGCCTCTTTAGTTTCTTTGCATGATCAAATTCAAGCCCTTACTCTTCAAGTCCAAGCAAATGTCAAGGGTGAAGAAGTGGCTCAACCGAAGGGGGATTTGAAAAAGCTGGAAGACACTCCAAGTTGATGGGAGATTTTCAACTTGTTCATATTCCAAAACAATTCTAATTCCATTTTCATCTCTACCTTATTTAATGCTGACAAAAAGGGGGAGATGGTGTAGATTTGAGATTTGACTCTTGTTTGATTTGACTTTTGACTTTATTTTTGTTTGGTTGTTTGGTTGTGACTAATTTGGATTTGGATTGCTTGATCGTTTAATGTTTGCGGTATCTTAGCGATGTTGGTATTCATGGTAAAGATAGTCGTTTTTAACAAGACTAACTTATCTCCTGTGAATGCATAATTAATTCTATCTTTACTAAGCCAATTATCTTTTGTGAGATATCCATGCTTGCTTGAGTATTGTCTTGCAGGTTAAAAATATTCAAATCTGCAGGAAAGTTTTGTCACCATAAAAAAGAGAGAGATTGTTGGAGAAAACTTCCATATTTGTTTTGAAGTTAACAAAACGTTTCCATTAGTCTAGTTTGAAGACTTGTAGACTCTTTCGTCAAAGTCTGAAGACCGTCAGACCACCAAACTCAAGACTCAAAGTTTGCCCTCATTGACAGTTCTTAGACCGACGAAGAAGACTTATCTAGAATCAAGTATCTCTTTAAGGATTTGATTCGAGTGATTGAAGAAGATCTCTCGATTGGAGATAGCATCCCAGAATCTATTATTTGTCTTGAATTTAATTCGGATAATGTTGATTCGTTGAATGATAAAGCATACTTGGAAGGTTCTACTTATGGAAATCTAGATCCTAATTTGTATGGGTGAGTAGGATTGGTGGGTTATCGTCATATTCCTTAAATAACTCAAGATCTTCCTAATTGATTATGTCCAATGGGTAGATTAGAAGAACTCTTTTGGAAAGTGCCAACGGTTATGAAGGCATGAGGGAGTATATAAGGAAAACGCTCTAGTTATTCGAGTGTGTGCACGATAGATAAATTTCAAAGTCTGAAGCTCATTGTTCTTTGTCAATTCAATTGTTGAGCGTAAACTTGTACTCAAAAGAGAGTTTATACATTTGTGAGTCCTTGAGGAAGTGTAGCAAAGTCTCTACACTGTGGAATCAAGAACGTGATCTTGTAACGACTCTTTTGATTCATAGTGAAATCCAGCCAGTGGGCTGTCTGTGCGGGAGAGTGGACATAGGCTTGGAATAAACCGAACAACTATAAACCTTGTATTATTATTCTCTTCCCTAAACTCATTTATTTTGCTCGTAACTTTATTTAATTGTTAAGAGTCACTTTTCTTTTTAAAGTCTTCTGTTAAACAGACTCAAGTTAAAAGTAAAGTTTTACTTTATATCTCTCAAAAATTTGTTTTCGCACCTATTCACCCCATCTAGGTGCACATACTAGTATTTACACTTTCCGCAAGCATAATAGAGTAATAATTTGCAAGTTGTTGACTTCCATAGAATTATGTAGAAGTGTTACTTTGTGAATGAACTGGCGCACATTTGGTAACTTCTATGTTGCATGTGCTATTTTTCCCCATCAAATGAAAGGGGGTCCACAAACCTTTAAATCTCCACAACAAAAGGTAAAAAAATCAATTTTTATCATTACTTATGCATTTCATTCTGGTGCGTAACAATTGGCCAAAAAGCAAGGAAACAAAGGACCAAATCGGCACATAAAACCAACTAAAATTGCCAACTAAAAGATAAAAGAGGCTTCAGATTCAAAGAACAAGCACCTCTTGAAGTTTATCCACTTTTGTAAAATGTCGACCAAAGGAAGTGTAGTGCATGTCATCTATGAATGGTGCAAGATGTACTCTAAGCTCGTCCTGCAGCCAATCAAATCAGCATATGAGAGATTGTTCATCAACAAAACAACTGTGACGGGATGTAAAACATTTGATATGAAGCATAACGAGGGCAACAAATTTCGAGAGGGGGCTATGTGAGTAAGCTAACATATTTTTCTTTTCTCAAGTATCAGCCAAATAGGGGGATAAATCATGCATGAACCTCCAAAGGTTATAAAAGATAGAGAAACTGCTAATTACAAAAAATTGATAGATAAATAAATAAAGTAAATTTTATTTTCTTCAATCAAACTCGTCTCGAATTCAACCTACAAAAACTTAACAAGCTTTTTGCACAAATAAGCTGTAATAATATCCACATAATATATAATGCAATTTCTTCAAATAAATAATAGAATAGCATAAGGGATTTCCTCAATAAGCAAAAATTTTGCACAAGGAATAGAATTTTTGAATTTCCAAAAGATAGTATAGAATCTCAATGATTTTCTGATTGAGTTATCCAAAATTCATATGGAAGATTCTATTGTCACCTGCAAAATCTTGTATAATAAATAATCATCTTTGCAAAAATGTCATGTAATATCTTCCTTTGATTTTCGGATCAAATTTGCTAGATATAATATATCTTCTAAGAATATAGCAAGATTATACATAAATATGCAATAATATCTTTCAAGATCAAAGAGATTTCCTTGAGCATAAATTTCAGATATGCATTTTGCAAAAGGAAAATAAATATTTCTATCATGTGCCAAAATTGCAATACATTATATTTATGACAAAAGACATTTGCAATATAATAAACAATCATCCAAAATCATGATAAATGCATGTAGAAATTTGCTAGGCGGAATGATAAAAAAATATTCTCTTGCCCATGGTATATGTTTGAAATATACCATTTGTTAAAAAAAAAGAGATTACCAATCTTTGCAGGAGATATTTTTCTGATTGTACCAAAATCTGCGTAGATTTGTGATCGTTCTTCCCTTAAAGAAATTCTTGCAATCAACTCATTTCCTTTTTGGTATCCATCAATTTGGATCCTTCCTTGACGTTAGAGCAAAATAGAAAATCTCCATAAATAAACAAATATTCTTTCTTAATTCATCTTAACAAAGTATTCAAAGAAATAATATTATGCATAATGATATTTTGAAAAAAATAAATTCTCACTTGGTCATAGCACGATATAATCAGAGAGAATAAAATTCTTGAATATTTTAAAATATTTGCATAATAAGTTAATATCATGTAAAATAGATTTTTATTTGGCAAAATCGACAAAATCTGAGAGTATAAAATCAAACCAAATAAATTCATTTGTCTCTAAGCAGAATAAAAAAAAATAATCACACATATCAAATCACATAAACAAATCACACGATTCTTTCTTCAATAAATATAATCATTATAAAATTTCAATCAACCAAGGATATATCGAATATCAAGCATAATGAGAAATTTTAAATTGTGTACTCAAACCAAATTGAGAATAAAAATATATACATTCCTTACCAAACTCTCATTCTTCTCTTCCTTTATTTCCTGCAAAAATAACTCATCTTTTCTTTGGTACCCATTTTTTCTTGGGTTCATGAGAGTTAGTAGAGTATGCTGTTTTTATTCAATCCTTCTTGATAAATCTCCAGATTTTAGGACATTCTTTCTCAAAGTGTTTTGAATTTCCACAATTTGAACACTTAAGGGAATTTCTACTAATAGATTTTACAAACACTTTTTGAAAATGATTTTTGTAAAATGTCTTTGAAAGTCTTTATCTAAGTCTCTCCTTAACTTTAGGAAAATCAATTAGAGAATCACATTCCTTTTTTAAACCAAGTCCCGACTTATTATAGTAAGGTACTTGTATGGAAATGATATACTCTAATGTTTTTGAAACATTTGAAAATTTTGTCGAAATATTTCAAAATTCATTTTTTAAAGAATCATTTTCTTTGACAAGTAAATCTTGACTTTCTTTTGTTTGTAGAAAATCTTTTTGCAAAATTTCAAACCTTTCTTTTCGAGAAAAATCTTGTTGCCTAAGCCAAGAATTCTCCTCTTTTAGTTCAGAGATTCTCTTAAGAGAGGATTTGAGATTTGAACAAACCTCATTTATATACTTTAAAAATTTAATAGGAATTTTTGAATTGTTTACCTCGATTTCCTCATTGGATTATGAGTTTATATCCGAGTTAGACTTTAATTCTGAGTCTGTGTCTAAGTCAGACTTAGATTCTGAATGTGCCATCAAGCATATATTTTCTTGCTCATCATCTTCTTTTATGGTTCTTTTCTGGCCATTCTGCTTGTATTGTCTTCTTCCATCGAATTTTCTTGATTTTCTACTAAGATTTTTGAATTTCTTGATCATAAAAGCAAGTTCTTCGTCGTCCATATCATTTTCTAAGTCTATACTATCAGAATTAGTGTTAAATATCAAAGCGATAGACTTCTTACCTTTGGGATCTTCATCGTTGAGTTGTTCCCCTTCATAGGATTGAAGAGTGTCAATCAATTCATCAACGAAAGTGACATAATCGTCTCGAGTCTCCTAGATTGAGGTCTTCACATGGTTCCAATCTTTTGAGAGACCTCACAAGAGTTTGTTGACCTTCATTGGAGAAGAAATTGGCTGACATTGATATGTTAAACCATTTATAATTTCTGTAAAACGGTTGACCATATCTACAATCGATTCTCCTTGCTTCATCTTGAAGGATTCATACCGGCTAAGCAGAAAGTTTACTTTTGTCTCTTTTATATGATCAGTCCCATCATATGTAACATGAAGTCTATCCTAAACTTCTTTTGCTATTTCACATGAAGAGATTCCGTTATATTTAGCAAGATATAAAGTACAATATAAAGAATAAATAGCTTTTGCATCAAGCGTTCTCTTTTGGACATCTCCATCCGAGACATAAGAGCAAGGAGTTTGGTTTATTTGTCTTTGCCATTCTTATTTGATGTAGACACAGCAGTAGGATTGATTCATTTTTCTACAACATCCCATTGCAAGGGATTCTGTGATCTTAGGAATGTCTTCATTTTGTTCTTCCACACGTTGTATTCATTTCCATCAAAATATCATGGTTTTGTGTTGCTTTGCCCTTCCATAAGTCCTAGTGCCAACATACTAGCCATAGAAGATCTTTAGCTCAAAAGTATAAACTCTTTTATAAATCGAGCACTTGGCTCGATACCAATTGAAAGTGTTAGTATGAATACCTAGAGGAGGGGTGAATAGGTATAAAAACAGATTCTGCAAAATACAATGAAAATCTTTACTTTTAACCTGAGTTTGAATAGCAACAGACTTTGAGCAAGATCAGACTTTAGCAATTAAGTAGAATTACAAACAAAATAAAGAAGTTCAAGAAAGAGAATAAGAATACAAGGTTTATAATAGTTCAACTTAATCCAAGCTTACGTTCACTCTCTCACGCTAACAGCCTTCTTGGTTGGATTCCACTATGCAATCAACAAGAGTTACAACTTTGAGTGCAAACACTTAATAGATCACACTACCTCACTAAGTCACTCTTTTAGTATTTCTCTCACAATCACAAACGTTTAAGCTCACCAAAGACAAATATATTATCAAAGATTGCTCAAACTTTGGAATTATAAATTCTACACTCCGTCTCTTACTTGCTCAACGGTCCTTCATCTCCTTAAATACTCCTCCACTTCCAAACTAGTTGTTGGACAGTATCTTGAGGATCGTCTTCCAATCTACCCGTTGGACAGATCTGTATCTAGAAGATTTGATAGCCGTTGAGTGATAGAAGTAGAATCCCAAATTGATTCCGACCACCCATACGAATAGAATCTTGGTTTCCATAAGTAGAGCTTCTCCATATATAAAGTTATTTTCTTTAAGATTTAATTGTCAATCAATTAGATTGAGTCGATCAAATCAATCTTGATGTGGAGTCCAAACCAGATTACTAGCCGTTATATGATTGGGGCTTGTGTTACGTTATGTCAAATATGGATGTAATGTCTGAGTACAATAGACTTTACAATCTAAGTTTAAGTGTAATAGACTTTACAATATGGGTCTGAACATATTTTGCTTTTGAACATATTTAGCTTTAAGGTCTAAACACAATTTGAATAAGTTCAGCTTCAGCATAGAGTCTTTCTTCTGGTTCAGTTTCGGCATAAAGTCTGTCTTCTGGTTCTTCATTTACATCCAGTTTGGAATTTGTCAGAGTTAGCACTCTTCTATTGTAAAATAGATTTTGACACTAAAGTCTGGCAATCTTCAAACTTTGACACAGAAGTCTGGAAATCTTTAAAATATACTTTGCACATGTGTTACGTTCAGTCTTATGATCGTCTTCGAGACTTTGACAATATCCTTTACATGTTCTATCATCTGCATGGTCTATTACTTAACCAATAAACACGTTAGTAGCCTTTGATTTATTTTGCCATTTTCAAAACATCATAAGGGATTTCCCTAACACAGAGGACGCGGGGAAAAGTGGTCGAGTATGACAAGCGACGGGCAAGCGATGGCGCGCGGGGGATTTCGACGACTTGGCGATTGCTTGATGGGCAAAGGGAGGCTACTGGTCGGTTTCTCTAGTGTTTGGAGGCTTCAAACTTGCTGAAGATGGAGGAATCAATAGAAAGGAGAAGAGGCGGGGGGGGGGGACAACAAGTTTGAGAGGGCCACCTTAGTCTCCCTCTCTATCCTCTTGTCCCCTTGACTTGGCCCTACCATGGCTGCTGGTTTCCTCAGTAATTCCAACTACCAAAATTTCCTTAGGAAGCAATTGAAGAGGTCCAAAAGGTTTAGGCATGGGGGCTACGAATTGTGTACAAATTTCCCTCAATTCCACTTTCATTCCATCTTTAATCAACTCAATTTGTTTCTCATAAATTCCACCATCGAGTCCTCGATCAAATTGACATTTTTCCTCACTAATAAATCCAACTTGTATCCCTAAAATGCAATAAAATAGTCCCCTGAATTTTCCGATGGAAAACGGCTCTATATCGACTTTTCGCTAAAAATCTTGGTTTGCAGAAAAATCTTCAAAGGATGAGTCAACATTTTTAAAATACCTCGTGACATAACAGAACTTTCAATTTCTAAAATCGGATTTAAATTTCACGGTTAATTTCAATCGACGCAATTTTAATATTACCTAGCCTCTTGGGTAGCTTTCAAAAAAATTTAGTGCAAATTACCCATGGTCGATTTTCTTCGAGCCACAATGAACTTCTTCTACACATTGGAGACTCTCGATAGTCGTAAAAATCTCAAGGTTTCAACTATGGACACAAAGTACCAAAACGATAAAAATAGTCTAGTACCGGTAGACGAGAATTTTGCAATTTGGTAGAATTACCCACGTTTAGCCATACATCTTAGTCAAACTAACCTATCTCTAATCTCTAATCGATCTTTACTTTGCCGTAATGATATTTGCAGATGAGCACAGTCGACTAGTTGATTTCTGGTCGAATTCTCAATTATATTGCGTTAAAATCCCTTAATGACTTCCCTAGCTAGTCTAGTTATCTCATGAGTAATTAACTCAGCAAATAACACTTTACATGTATAGATGAAAGGCCAAATTTATTTAATTGAAAGCACAACTGAAATTTTAGGATGTCGCAACTCTTTCCATTTTATAAAAATTTTGTTCTCAAAATTTAAACCATAACAATACTTTAAATAAAAAGGTGGGGGTACAATCGTCTCATTGACTCTTCACTCAACTAGGTTGCTCCTTCGGTGCCGTAGTGTTAATAGATCACATTGACTAACAGGATGGTCTTGGTAAATAGAATTTGTTATTTTCGATCCACAATTTAAACCAGGCTTTCCACATACAACACTTTGTCGTCCACGTCCAATTCCTTAAAATTAAGCACATGGGTTGGGTCAGGCTCATACTTCCTCAACATCGATACGTGAAAGATGTCATGCACTTACGCCAGTCTCGGCAATACCTTTCAAAGGCCTTTTTATGTGCCTTATTCACATGTCACTATAATGATTGCAACGATAACTATATTTCAATTGCTCCCGATCCAATTAGGGTCCATAGTTTGCAACACTTTTCTTAATAATATGGGTTTACACATTTTAGATTTCTTTTTTTTTTATAGGTCCCTTGCGCAATTCATATACGGAAGCACATCCAACAAACTCCCTTCCCTATATTCAGAAAACGATGCACACCTACTAAATATTCATAGGTAAAAGCCGAACACTTTTATTAACTTAAACTAGATGGACATCATTACATCAAAATGCCAATGTTTCTATACTCGGCTATACTTCGAAAGATGACCGACATCTTCTCCAACAGTCATATATTCAAAGTCCATCGATTAGTGTCGGCGTCTAAAAGCTCCTTCCTTTGCTATCCTCCTCCTCATGGTCATATCCAATCACTCGATCCGTCTACTAGTAGCATTGTCAGCAGAAATATCTTATCTAGTCTGAAATGTTGGTCCTTGAAGGGGTGAGTACAACCACTCAGCAGGTAAAGGACCAATAAACCACTCAATACATCATGCCATGCAATCATCACAATCATAGCATCACATGTCATACAAGCATCCATGCACAACATACCATGGCATCATGCACATGTCATCATACCTCATGTACCATCATCATCATATAGACATCACCATCATATCATACACTTACCTTCATCATGTCACATATGGCATCATCCTTACCATGCATCCATGCGTATAACATCATCATCATATCACCATATCACATGTACCATCATCATTACCATGCATTCATGCATGTAACATCATCATCATATCATCATATCACATGTACCATCATCATTACCATGCATCCATGCACATCTCATCATCATATCACATGTACCATCATCATTACCATGTATCCATGCACATCTCATCATATCATGCATATATCATCATGCATAATTCAATTTCAATTTCATTTTGGACCGCCACATTTCTCTTTCTCGGGACCAATGTTTGCATCCCACATTCATCACTCGCGCCCAATCCTGGCATTACGAGAACCATCCGGGCATGTATCCAAGATACAACCGGGCATCCGGCACCCCCACATTCCGGGCATCTCGTATCCCAACTAGCATCACGAGGAACCTCTGAAATTATGCCACTAGGCCACTGGGCATCCGGCCTTTACCCTTCTAGCCAGGCATCTCGCATTCCAACTAGCATCGCGACGCATCCCTCGGCACAATACCTACCGAGGTTCCATAATTATATACCGACATACCACCAGGCCTCCTCTGGAATTACGTATCGTATACCACCGGGCATCCCGACACTCCCGGGGAATCTCTAGGGCTCGCCATGAAAATGGTTTCCCCTACCCTCCGGAATTACATACCGACATACCACCAGGCCTCCCCTGGAATTACGTACCGTATACCACCGGGCATCCCATGACACTCCCGGGGCATCGTCGGCTCACACCTCTGACGGTCTTCTCATCACCACGATGCATGTTCTTATACATCTCATTTTCAATTTCACATTCACAGTTATTGCTCAATTTCAACAAGGCATGCGATGTGATGGCAACCAAGATCATATTCATCATTGAAATCATACATGCATATCAAATTATTATCGTACATGCACCAAGACACCACCATCCAATCAATACAATTCATGGAGTCCATGCAATTTAAAATGGTCCATATTTCATGCCTTTTACAAAATTCCAGCATATACCATTTTTAGAAAATATTTAAATTAAATATCCATATGCTTCTCAAAAATCATGAAATCAAGGCATGTGATAGACAAGACAATAAGATAGTAATTTCATGAAAAACACATGCCCAATAGAGTTCCACACAAGAAGATACAATTCACACAAATACAGCATGCAATTTCGGATAGAAACATAATGTGCAGTTTTTCAAATAATTCAATTAAAATACCCAAAAGACCTCCGAAAATTATGAAATTTTACCAGGTTATATTTAAGACACTAAAGTATATTTTTCATGAAGAATTCTAGGCCAGATTCATTTTATATAATTTTCTATAGTCGTACAAAGCTTCTGGTTCTCGCACTGAAACGTCCGGTGTAGTTATCTCCGAAATATCGAGTTTTCACCCCTTTATTCTTCTTCGTTTCCCCTGAAATTTGGATATGTGTTTTACTCCAAGAGGTCTCCTACAACTTTCATTCAAGGATATAAGTCAAATTTCCAAAGAATAGTCACCATATGGGTCCATGAAGTCTCGGGTGTCCTGTACCGCGTCTCCAGATTTACCGTCTTCAAGAGTAAGTCGATTCACTAGGCTACACTTGCTCATTTTACTTCAAATTTGAGTATGTTAATCTTTAGGATGTTCTATACAAGTTTCATGAAGAAGTCGAAGAGATATTCTTGGTAAAAATCAACATGCAACCACAAATCTACCAAAAGGTCAGCAAAATCGTTCCAGATCTAGTGTCTTCGTAGGATGAGGGTTTGACCCCTTAAATCTCCATCATTTTGTCCCAAATTTTAGTATGTTGTATTTTAAGATGTTAGATACAACTTTCATGAAGATTCAAAGTGAAAATCAACTCAAAACATGCATTCCAGCTCTCACAAGATTCTGGTTCAGGCGGTTCATACGAAAACAGCATGCATCTCCAAGAACAAACACATGTACTTCGAATTTCTAGCCTCTAAACATCCAAGAATTCAACCACACATGCAAGGCACACATGCAAGAATGGAAATCAGTCCCAACTTGCCTCTAAAATCGAAAATAGCAGCAAATGAGATGGCACACCGGACGACGGACGGACGGCGTGCTCCGGCGGCACTTGGTGACTCCTTCTCTCGGCTTCCCATTCTCTCTCTCTCCTCTCTCTCCTCTCTCCCTCTCTCAAATCTCCACTTAAACCCTCCACACCCCTCTCTCTCCTCTTTTGTTTTGGTTGCTATATAAATTGCATGCATTCTTCATTTTGCATGAGGGACACTTGTCCTCATGAGGAGAACAATGGCAAAAGTGAGACTCTCTTTTGGAGGCCATGCAAGCAAATGCTTCATTCTCCTGGGCTAGGCTTTGGGCCAACAAATGGGCTGGGCACTTCTCCCCCTTTCCCATCTCACTTGCTCCCAAAGCCCAGCTTAAATGGCCATTTGGCCCTTTAAAATCCATTTTAATCCTTATTGGGCCTAAATACCCAAATTGCTAATTAAACCCAAATTTCACTTTCAATTACATTAATCCATCTTTAAATTTAATTATAAAGTGCATATGTCAAAATCTTTAAATTTCCTATGTATAGGATTTAAAATAAAAAATCATAATAAGCATAATTATTAATTTATCCTTATTATCTAATTTAAAAATCATGAACACAAGCATATATCACTTAGTCTTAAGAGGAGACTAATGGTCTAAAGCATAAACCATAGGTAATTTCATTACCTAATTATGGGCTTTAATACACCTTAGAGCTTGTCTTGAATTTTTTTGGGATGCCACAATTCTCCCCTCCTTAGAGAATTTCGTCCTCGAAATTAGACATTTCCTATGTCTCTTGAAATAAGTGAGAGTACCTTTTTCTCATCTCATTTTCACTTTCTCATGTGGCTTCCTCCACATCATGATATCGCCATAATATCTTAACCAATGGAATTCTCTTGGTCCTGAGAATTTGTTCCTTTCAATCCAGTACTTGCACAAGCTCCTCAATGTACCTCACTTTCTCATCCATTTTGATGGCTTCATGATCGAGTATGTGTCTTGATCGGGCTGATACTTCCTCTAAAGTTAAGGATGCAAGCTCTTAACATATCTTAATTTATCTCAACACCAAAAACAGTTTTAAAACAATAACCACATCTGAAATTCCTTTTGAACGCTTGAAAATCTTCCTTCATGAAATCAAATAATACAAACTGAGGTTTTCAAAAGCATTCAACAACAACAGCAAGCTTTGAAATCATATGTCATTTCCATGTCAAAACGTTTTCAAATCACCAATGTGGAAAATCCTTTGAGTTCTTGAAAATTCCACTTTATGATGTAAAATAGGGATTTCAAAGACACAACAATATAACAATGATAGTCTTTGAAAATAGGTAAATCTCATATCGTTGAAACCAATTCACAAAATCAAAGCATGATACCAAATCCATAAAATCCATGTTCACGTTTAAATTTCAAATGTTTTTCGGAATCCACGTGTAAAGCCTTGAGTCGCACTTGCATCACGGTGTGAAATAAAATACTTTATCAAAACCCTTAGTAAATTTAAATCGGTACGTTGGCAAAATTCCAATCTCAATCCCAACTCCAATGGGTTGGAATGTTTTCTATAAAAAGTTCAGAAATCCTTTGAAATAGAAAACATTTCTTAAAACATTTGGGCACGGTGTCACAGTACTCATAAATTTTGATGAAATTCAAGAGATTTTCTAAAATAGTTCACAATCAAAATTTGCTTTTCGATTGAAGTTCAAAACTTGGAATGTACAGGTGATAATTTTCTCCAAAAACCATAAGCATTTCTTGAAGTATTGAAAATCATAGTTCGGCGAGTCGATAATATTGGTCCCATTGTAAAGATTTTTGAAACTAAAAACTTTGAAATACCAAAATCCTAAGCCTTTCTTGAAATACCGAAATCAACGCATCGGCGAGTCATCAAACTCGGTCCCGACCTTAAGATTTTCAAAGTAGTTTGCATGTAAAATCTTAGAGCTTTGAAAACATCCAAACTCAAGTATTTCCAATCTAACTGCACTACATCAGACAACAACGGCAATGCATTATATCGGTTAGTAGACTTTCACTTGCTGGCATGTTAAACACTAGGAAACGTGTTTAGCTACATCCGCCTTCATGCCATTCCACCAAAACTATTGGTGTAATTTCTGTACATCTTTGTACTACCCGGATGAATACTATAATTACACCTATGTGCTTCCGACAGGATTTCCCTTGTTTACTTCTTCATTGTCGGGATCACAGAGTCGTCCTTGATATCTTACTACTCCATCTTCAGAGACTTGGAACTCTAGTCTTTTCCCTAAAGACATAGCATTTCATATCTTCACAATTTCCGAATCAGATTCTTGCAAAATCTTAACTTTCTGAATATTTTCGGGTTCAATCCTTAATGCAGTAAGCATACCATTGAGGTGGTCTACTTCCAACTTAAAGTCTGAATCTGCTATTGACTTTAATAGATTCCACTATGTTATCCTCAGATTAGCCATGTTCGTAGCTGACTTTCGACCAAGGGCGTCTGCCACCTTATTCACCTTTCATGAGGATACCGTAATAGTCAAAATCTTTTAATAATTCCATCCACCTCCTCTGTCTCATATTCGATTCCTTTTGTGAAAACATCTATTTCAAGCTCTATCCTAAGTGCAACTATCAATCAGATTCAAATTTAAAGAATTCCACCTTCTCGACTCAATCGAACACACCATTTAGCCGAATTATTCCTATACCTTTGTCACCACCAATTCAAGCCTAGAACCATCAAAATCAGCACCACTAATAACTCATTTGGTTCAGTCCAACAAAGACATTCACTATGCATTCACCGCAACATAGATTCAAGCCTAAAATATAATACCATTCATTCGGTTCAAATATCGATAGTCCACCAAGACTTATTCAATTCAAAGATCGACAATCCACCAAAATAAAACTTGTCTAGTTTCCATCAAGTATATCTCAAATCTCATCCTAAAGATCATCACTTAGACTAATCATTCATCAAATCCACAATTTGAATTTTCACATTTTCACCTTAGAAAGACTATAACCACAATTGATCATATCCACTAATTCCACCAAACCTTTTCAAACTGAGATCATCACCTAAAATTAAAAGTTGACCACCATTGATTAAACCTATTATTCTGACATATAAACCACAAATAATTTCATGTCTCATATGACCACTCAAACTCATGACTTCCAAGATCAATCTATACATACTAAATGCCTCCATGAAATGCATCAAGACTTCCAATGAGATCCTCTAATAGGAAGTCACTACTTAGCTCAAATGATCATAACTTAATCCTCAAATTCATAACTCACTCTCCATAATTCACTTCTTAAGCCTTGTTTGCAGCACTACGCTTAGATGCTACGCATGTCCTTCGAGTCCTTTAGAATATATCATATCATCAAATGAAGACAATCACATTTGATCCAAATAAGGCTTAAATATCCTATTCATTAAATCCATGAATGCAGCTAAGGCATTCGTCAATCCAAATAGCATAACCAGGAACTCATAGTGTCCATAGCGAGTCCTAAATGCGGTCTTAGGAATGTCTTCCTTCTTAATCCTTAGTCGATATCCTGATCTCAAGTCAATTTTAGAAAAGACCGAACTTCCTTGCAGTTGGTCAAATAGGTCATCAATTCTAGGTAATGAGTACTTACTCTTAACAATTACATGATTCAATTGCCTATTATCAATGCACAAACGCATCAACCTATCCTTCTTTTTCACAAACAAGAGTTCTACAAGCTTAACCATGCTTCCGCTGCGCCACTTTGATAGAATTATCCCAGAAACACTGCCTTTCTAGTTTAGTTCATAGTTCGGTTCATTCCTGCCCCCTTTTGCCATTCTAGAAGCCTGCCAAGAGCCACTCCTTGTTCAGGTCCTCTGACCTCGGCGTCCACTCCCCGCCCTCATCAAATCGGGACGTTACAGGTACACCAGCTTTTGCCTGGTTCGAACCCAAACTACACATCTACTGAAGGGTCTCGTTTCAATAGGGATTAACTTATAGAGTTATTATCCGTTTTGGCCTATCCCATACTTGGCCTCATGGTTTCATCCTTGGCACATGGGCAAGCACTATCTCAGGTAGCTCTTCATTTGAATAGAGTCTCTTACCTTATCGCGCATCACTCAATGTCACTTGTCTCCTTGATTCCATTCATTCTCTTAACATTTCTTGCTCTCCAAGCTGAACCCTTTCATAAATTTCATTATAATCCCTCACGTTCAAGAGCACTAGTTATCTCCTACTATCTGTCCTCAGGCCCTTAAGGAATCTCTTAACCTTTTCCTCCCAATCCTCTATCAATCTAGGGGCATACCTAGACAGCTCAGAAAGTTTCACTTCAGGAACAATTTGTGACTAAGTGTCACTAATTAGCTAAGAAGGAGAAGTAATGTTCATACGTTACTAAAGTCATATAAGTAACATAAAAAGTTACTAGCACACAAAAGCAACATTACACTAGTCACCAAGGATCTACGAGTGAATACCCATCACCCATTGTTTAAAGTTAGTCAACTACTCTTTGTTAGTACCTTATGGTGTGCATCATTCTATCCTCATTTCCATCTGAGGCTCCTTATCACTCCAAATAGACCATAGCTCTGATACCAAAACAGGCTATGGCACCCCTCGACGGCCCCCGATCCATTAGGGTCGCCACAGTTCGCTTACCTTTCACTTTTCCCTATTAACATGTCACTCTGATACCATTTCAATTGCAGCGGGCCCATCCAACCATGGGGGTTTACACATTTTAGATTTCTTTTTTTTTTTTGATAGGTTCCTTGCGCAATTCATATACGGAAGCACATCCAACAAACTCCCTTTCCTATATTCAGAAAACGATGCACACCTACTAAACATCTTATATAAGTAAAAGCCGCACACTTTTATTTACTTAAACCATATGGACATCATTCATCGGTACATCAAAATGCCATAGTTTTCTATACTAGGCTATACTTCAAAAGATGACCGACATCTCTTCCAACGTCGTATACTTAAAATCCATCGATTAATGTTGACGTCCAAAAGTTCCTTCCTTTGCTATCCTCCTCCTCACGGTCATATCCAACCACTCAATCCATCTACCGGTGGCAGTGGCAGCAGAGGTATCTTATCTAGTCTGAAATGTTGGTCCCCAAAGGGATGAGTACAACCACTCAGCAGGTAAATGACCAATAAACCATTCAATACATCATGCCATGCAATCATCACAATCATAGCATCACATGTCATACAAGCATCCATGCACAACATACCATGGCATCATGCACATGTCATCATACCTCATGTACCATCATCATCATATAGACATCACCATCATATCATACACTTACCATCATCATGTCACATATGGAATCATCCTTACCATGCATCCATGCATATAACATCATCATCATATCACCATATCACATGTACCATCATCATTACCATGCATTCATGCATGTAACATCATCATCATATCATCATATCACATGTACCATCATCATTACCATGCATCCATGCATGATACATTATCATCATATCACATGTACCATCATCATTACCATGCATCCATGCATGTAACATCATCATCATATCATCATATCACATATACCATCCTCATTACCATGCATCCATGCACATCATCATCATCACATCATCATCATCATTACCATGCATCATACATATCATCATATCATATCATATATCATCATGCATAATTTAATTTCAATTTCATTTTGGACCGCCACATTTCTCTTTCCTGGACCAATGTTTGCATCCCACATTCATCACTCGTGCCCAATCCTAGCATTGCGAGAACCATCCGGCCATGTATCCAAGATACAACCGGGCATCCGCACCCTCACATTCTAGGCATCTCGTATCCCAACTAGCATCACGAGAAACCTCCGAGCATGTATCCACTAGGCCACCGGCATCCGGCATTTACCCTTCTAGCCAGCATCTCGCATCCCAACTAGCATCGCGAGGCATCCCCCGGCACAATACCTCCGAGCTTCCGGAATTATGTACCGACATACCACCAAGCCTCCCCCTGGAATTACGTACCGTATACCACCGGGCATCCAAACTCCCGAGGAAATCTCCGGGGCTCACCATGAAAATGGTTTCCCTTACCCTCCGAAATTACGTACCGACATACCACCAGGCCTCCCCTGGAATTACGTACTGTATACTACCGGGCATCCCGACACTCCTAGGGCATCGTTGGCTCATACCTCCGATGGTCTTCTCATCACCACGATGCATGTTCTTATATGTCTCATTTTTAATTTCACATTTACAATTATAATTCAATTTCAACATGGCATGTGATGTGATGGCAACCAAGATCATATTCATCATTGAATTCATACATGCATCTCAAATTATTATCGTACATGCAGCAAGACACCATCATCCAATCAATACAATTCATGGAGTCCATGCAATTTAAAATGGTCCATATTTCATGCCTTTTACAAAATTCCAGCATGTACCATTTTTAGAAAATATTTAAATTAAATATCCATATGCTTCTCAAAAATCATGAAATCAAGGCATGTGATAGGCAAGACAATAAAATAATAATTTCATGAAAAACACATGCCCAATAAAGTTCCACACAAGAAGATATAATTCACACAAATACAGCATGCAATTTCGGATAGAAACAGAATGTGCAGTTTCCGAAATAATTTAATTAAAATACCCAAACGACCTCCGAAAATTATGAAATTTTACCAGGTTATAGTTAAGACACTAAAGTATATTTTTCATGAAGACTTCTAGGCCAGATTCGTTTTAGATATTTTTCTATAGTCGTACGAAGCTTCTGGTTCTCACACCGAAACGTCCAGTGTAGTCGTCTCCGAAATATCGAGTTTTCACCCCTTTATTCTTCTTATTTTCCTCTGAAATTTGGATATGTTTTACTTCAAGAGGTCCCCTACAACTTTCATTAAGGGATCTAAGTCAAATTTCCAGATTATAGTCATCATATGGGTCCATGAAGTCTCGGGTGTCCTGTACCACGTCTCCAGATTTACCGTCTTCAAGAGTAAGTCGATTCACTAGGCTACACTTGCTCATTTTACTTCAAATTTGAGTATGTTAAACTTTATGATGTTGTCCACAAGTTTCATGAAGAAGTCGAAGAGAGATTCTTGGTAAAAATCAACATGCAACAACGAATCTACCAAAGGTCAGTGAAATCGTTCCAGATCTAGTGTCTTCGTAGGATGAGGTTTGACCCCTTAAATCTCCATCATTTTGTCCTAAATTTTAGTATGTTGTAGTTTAAGATGTTGGATACAACTTTCATGAAGGAATCAAAGTCAAAATCCAACTCGAAACATGCATGCAAGCTCTCACAAGATTCTGGTTCAGGCAGTTCATACGAAAACAGCATGCAAACTCAAGAACAAGCCACATTCTAGCTTCGGTCTTGCCTCCCCTATGATCCGAAACCTACCACCAACAAATCACACATGCAAGGCACACATGCAAGAATGGAAATCAGTCCCAACTTGCCTTAAAGATCGAACGAACAGCAGCAAAAGAGATGGCACACCGGTGACAGACGAACGGACGGCGAGCTCCTTCCTCTCTTTCTCCCTCCCTTTCTCTCCCTCCCACTCTCTTCCTCTCTTTCTCTCTCTCTCTCGGCACCTGACCAACCACTCCATCCCGGCTCTCTCTCCCTTTTTGTTTCTATATAAATTGCCATCATTAGTCATGATGAGATCCCACAAGTGTTCTCAATGCATGAGACAAGTGTTTTTGCATGCAAGGTTAATGCAAGATGGGCATTCTCGGTTGGGCTTTGGGCCAGCAAATGGGCTGGTCCACTTCTCCCCTTTCATGGTCTCCAATGGGCTTCAATGGCCATTTGGCCCTCCAAAATCAATACTTTGGACCTAAGGCCCAACCTAATTAAACCCACAATTTCACTTGCAATTATTCATCTTTAATCCTTTCTTTTAGGAATTTAATTACTAAATTCCACATGACCAAATCTTGTAACATTTTATTTGTTGGAATAAATCATAAAATGCATATTAATAGATTATTCTCATCAATTTATCTAATTTAAAAACTCATGAACACAAGCACATATCACTTAGTCTTAAGAGGAGACTAATGGCTAAAGATAAACCATAGGTAATTTCATTACCTAATTATGGGCTTTAATACACCTTAGAGCTTGTCTTGAATTTTTTAGGGTGCCACAACTGAACCAACTCTAGACCTGTGATCTTTCTTTCCCAGACTTCATCCCAACACACGGGCGTGTTGCACGCTATGTCATACAATGCCTCGAAAGGAGCTATCTGAATGTTCTGCCGATAGTTGTTGTCGTAAGCAAACTCAACAAGGTGAAGATGTTCCTCCTCGCTTCCCTTGAAGTCCAACACGCAAGTTCACAGAATTTCTTCTAGGGTTTGAATCGTCCTCTCAGACTCACCATTCGTCTAAGAATGATATGCCGCACTATACTGTAGATTCGTTCCTAAAGTAGCCTGCAAGCTCTTCCAAAAAGCAGATGTGAATCTCGGGTCTTAGTCTGAGGTAATCGTTATCGGCACCCCATGTAGGTGAACGATTTGCACATGTACGACTCCGCATGCCTGTCCAAGTCCAGATCCTTTTGTACTACGATGAAGTGAGCCGACTTCGTTACTTTGTCGACCACTACCCAAATGGAATCATTACCTCTCTGACTCCTCAGTAAGCCTGTCATAAAATCCATTGTGATGTTCTCTCATTTCCATTACAGGATCTCGAAACGTTGCAGAAGTCCTCCCAACTTACAATGCCTTCACTTGCTGACACGTTAGACACTTGGGGACATACTTGACGATGTTTGCTTTCATGCCAGACCACCGATAGTGTTGCCGCAGATTATGTTACATCTTCATACTGCCAAGATGAATGCTGTAACTGCTACAATGAGCTTTTGATAAGATCTTCTCTCGAAGCTCTGCATCATTAGGTACACACAATTATCCTCGAAACCTTAGTATTTTGTCCTTAGAAATCTGAAAATCAGTTTTTCTCTTGTCGGTATCCTCTTTTAGAATCTTCTGACATCTGGGTCTGTTGGCTGAAGTAATTTAATCTTGATTTGAACATCCGGTTCAATTCTGAGGGTTGCCATAAGATTTGAAAGATGGCCTACCTTAAACTTGAAAATCGAATCTTGAACTCTCTCGAATAAATTCCACTCTTTAACCAACATATGTGCAACTGAGGACTTCCGACTCAAAGCGTCAACGACCTTATTCGCCTTTCCAGGGCGATATAAAGTATCACAATTGTAGTCCTTTAGAAGTTCCATCCAACAGCATTGTCTCATATTCAACTCCTTATGAGAGAATAGATACTTGAGACTTTGATGGTCAGTGAAGATATGTAATATTTTTCCACACAAGTAATGTCTCTAAATCTTCAGAGTGAAAATGATTGCTGTGAGTTCTAAGTCATGCATCCAGTAATTATACTCATGCGGTCTCAGCTAACGGAAAGTATATGCAACAACCCTACCATGTTGCATCAGCATGCAACCCTGTCCTCTTAACGATACATCACTATAGATCTCGTATCCTCTTGGACCAGATAAAATGGTCAGCACAAGTGTGGTAGTTAACTTCCACTTAAGCTTTTGGAAACTACGCTTGTACTTGTCTGTCCACACAAACTTTTTTCTTTCTTCAAAAGTTGAGTGAACGGTGACGCCAAAACTGAAAATCCTTCCACAAACCTTCGGTAGTAACCTGCCAAACCCAAAAAACTTCTGATCTCTGTCACTGATGTTAGTCATGGCCAATTGATCACTGCTTCAATCTTGGTTGGGTCCATAGAGATTCCTTCACCTGAAATCACGTGACCTAGGAATGCTACACGAGTCAGCCAAAACTTGCATTTGCTAAACTTAACGTACAACTCATGAATCCTTAGAGTTTGCAGTACCATTCTTAGATGATTCTCATGCTCCTCAGCACTTCTAAAATATACTCGAATATCATCAATGAACACGATCACGAACTATCCAGGTATTCCTTGAACACTCGGCTTATCAAATCCATAAAGATAGCTAGGGCTTTCGTTAAACCAAACGGCAATATAGTGAATTCATAATGGCCATATCAAGTACGAAATGCTGACTTTGGAATGTACTCCTTCCTGATCCTTAACTAATGATATCCTATCCTCAAATCAATTTTTAAAAATATCGATGCTTCTTGTAACTGATCAAACAAGTCGTCAATCCTCGGGAGTGGATACTTATTCTTGATCATCACTTGATTGAATTGTTGATAGTCGATGCAAAGACGCAATGAACCATCTTTCTTCTTCATGAATAGAACTGGTGCTCCCCAAGGTGATGCACGGGAACGTATGAAACCCTTATCCAATAATTTCTGCATCTGCACCTTCAGTTCCTTCAACTCAGATAACGTCATCTGGTAAGGAGGCTTAAAGATTGGCTCTGTTCTAAGAGCTAATTTGATCACAAACTCAATCTCTCTCTCTCTCTATGGCGACAGGCCTAGCAATGCCTTCGGGAATACATTTGGAAATTCATGCACCACTGAGATACCTTTGATCTTCAGTTCCTCAACTGTTGTATCCACGACAGTCGCCAGGTAATCTTAACAACCCCTGTCTAATAAACGAGTTGCTTCAAGCAACAAGATCAATGCAATTGAGAGTCCTCCTCAAAATCCAACAAACTCGAAATTTTCACTCTCTAATGGGTTAAACTGAATCGTTTTACGATAGCAGTCCATCTTATCTCGTTGCTTGGTGAGCTAGTCCATGCTAATTGTCGAATCACAGTCATACATGGCTAGAACTAATAGGTCTACCTTCCCCTCTCGCTCACCAATCGCTAACTTGCAACCAAAACAACTTAATGCAGACAACACCTTATCCTTCAATAGTGTAGATATACTAATTACTAACTCCAACAACTCAGGACTTAATTCTATCAATTTAACATATTGCTTGGCTATAAAAGAATGAGTCGCGCTAGGGTCGAATAAAGCATAAGCGACATGGTCATTCAGCGAAACTGTACTTGTAAACACATCAAGCACATCCTCTGTCTGACTTCTGATGATGGCATACATTGTCTCTTGAGCTGGGGGTTTGTTCTGTCCACCGTGCGGTGTAAACTATGGTGCGACACCCCATATCTGACCCATCAGTGGCGGCGGTGGTAACTACTGTCATCCTTTTGGTCTTCTAGGACAATCTCTAGCCATGTGACCATGTTGGCCACATTCAAAACAAATGCCCGTTCTCCGAGGGCATAGGGTCATACCATGTTGTCTTCCACATAAGCGACACATGATATTCTGATTTGGCACTGGCTTTCCAATTCCACCCTTCTTGTTGGGCGGAACGTGAAACCTTCCTCCAATCATGGGCTTCTTCCCATGTCGGTTCCCATCTCTATTCAAATTAAACCTTGATCCAAACGAAGTGACTTGTTCATTCAAACTTCTCTCTAGTAGTTGGGCTCAGTTGTACACTTCGTGATAGTCCTTCAGATCAAATGGTAGCAATGGTTGTTTCAGCTCTAACCGAAGGCCATTCATGAACCTTTGAGCCTTGTCCTCTGGATCGTCTATCAACCTTGAAGTATACTAAGAAAGCTCCGCGAACTTGACCTCATATTGATCAACAGTCATCATTCCTTGGTGAAGGCATTGAAATTCCTCCATCTTCTATTCTTAGGCGCTACCTAAAAAGTACTTGTCATTGAAGGCCCTAAGGAAAGCGTTCCACACCGGAACCAAGCCTTTTGGAAATATTGTACCTCTGGTGACTCTCCACTAGGTATTCACGTTACCCTACAGTTGATATATTGCTAGGTTAACTTTCTCTACCTCAGTGCACATCAACGGTGCAAAGGCCTTCTCCAGATCTTGAATCCAAAGTGATGTAGTCTCTAGATCTCCGACACTGGTGAACCTCAATGGGTTCAGCTTCAAGAACCGCTCCACTAATTTGTGAATTAGTCTCCCCCTCTCCAGAACTAAGTTCCTAGATGGAACTTCGGCAGGTGCAACAACAACGGCGGCCTTAGCAATGGTGGCAACCGCAGCAGTAGCGGCAGCTTGAGCAATAGTGGCAATGGCGACAGCTTGGTTCTGGACCTATTACCCCATCAAATCTCTCATTGCTTCACATACCTACATGATCCTTTCAAATCTGGGGTCAACAGGGACTACTACCATAGCACTAATAGGAGGTGGTGCTACTCCATTAGCGCTAGCTTGAGCTGGTGCTTGACCACAGCCTCCTTGAATACCAACTCCCGTCGGCATCCTACCCCAAGTCACGGGCCCTATAGTACACTTCCTAGGAGTCCTCTACTCCTGATCACTCATTCTGCAAGTTTTCTACTTAAACCAGCCTTCCAATTCCACATTAAATTAGAAGTTGAGTGATCCACACAAACAAACAATTCTACCAAACAACTATCACAAACATGCACCAACATGAAATAAAGGCATTTCTTACTGTCCCATAAACCATTGCACCTTATCACTCTAACCACTAACCTTGCTCTGATACCACTAAACGAGGATATCACGCCCCGATCATCTGAACACGTGCCCATCCCTCAACAGTCGATTAAATAGTGATATCCTAAAACGCGTGACCGACCCATTCATTTTAATGTGCATGCGGAAGCGAATAATAAACCCCCAAACAACAACAAGATAGGATAGAAAGTAGAGCCACGATTTTCGAAAAAAAAAACCCACCTTTATATACATATCAAGCTATGTCATATACAATATTAGCCAATTACATACAAGGTTTGCAAAAAGGGGGGGGGGGAATTAGAGGCTACAGATCTTAAGGCATTCGAGTCTTCCTCAGAATACACTAGGGATCCTGAATCCGACAAATACGAGTCCACCACCGAACCACCAGGAGGATTGACTATGCCTTTCCTAAAAGCAACCTCCAGCACAAACACAAGTATCTCAAATTCCGGTATGGGACCCTCTCTCTGTCAATTCTGCTCACAGCAATACCGGGATCTGTATTGATGGGGTACCTTATGGAGTAGAGCCTCATCAACCCAGACCACGGACCTTATGAGCTCATAAACCCATCCTCTAAGGTTCCCATGAAGCATAATGTAAGACACCTACTCTGTGACATTCTTCAGCTGTCCAAAACGCTCGGGAGGAGCTGCCAATTAAGGACCTGAAAATGTTATCCCATAATGGGGTGAGACGACGTCTCAACAAGTTCACCCCCTAAGTCCCGACTAGGAAGAGAATACACCCCAAGGGCTGCCTAAGTACAAGCATAAGTCAAAGGTCTTACATTTGCCTCCATTCCTTCCTGCAAGTCAATACAATTTGCATATTCAACCAATCATTTCAACAATTCAAATCATCTAATCCGATCGAGCCATCGATCAATCAATCTAATCAATTCCATGTCATCGAGACCATCACTCGGTCAATCAATTCAATACTATCTATAAAGTCCAATCACATCAAGGACTGCTCACCATAAGCTGAAGATAGATAGTATAACTCGCTCTAACATAATAAAGTATACTACTAGCGCTAAGCTGACATATCAAAGCCTGTATGCTGATATAATATACTGTTAATGCTCACCAGAAACTGCTAAGGTATATTGCTCACTCTAAGCTAACATATCAAAGCCCTCAGGCTGATATAGTATACCGGTATACTGCTCGCACTAAGCTAACATATCAAGTCCTCAGGCTGATATAGTATACCTATGATGCTCACTCTAAACTAATAAAGTATACTGCTTGCTCTTGGAACAAAATTGATATACAAGCTATTGGAACATCCTATCAAGAAGATGATGAACTTTTCCTCAATTTCAATGCCCAGGCAAGTGAATTATAATGTCATGATCCGAGCATATAATTCAATTTGTATAAAGTCACTTAACGAGCTCAAGCTCAAGATATATTTTAAGAAAAGATAAGGAGGGTTATAATGACTATCTTTTGCATGTGTCCATAGCCTTGGAAATGTAGAAATAAGAATAGTAAAAGTGTCATAACTTTCAAATGATGCTCACTTGAATACCATAACTTTTTTTTTTTTTTTGCTCACTTAAATACCACATTAGAGTAAAATTGATTATTTGAGTGCCACTTTCAATAAATCATCTTACATGGATTTTTCATTAATTTCCCATTAATTTCCCATTTTAACGTGAACTTTTTACTAATTGTCAATGTTAACACCGATGATGCAATGTAGGATGATTGGTGTCTACATAAAATTTACCAATGAGGAAAACCACCAATAGCACTTAAGTGATCGATTTTTCAAAATTGTAGCACTCAAGTGAGTGACACATGAAAGTTTTAATACTCATAATGTACTTATCCCAAAAATGCTTATATATGTGTCCGTTGAGAGAGTAATTATTTAAATATTTTGAAAATTATCAATTTAATCTTATATCTATAGTACAAATATGTCACGCTTCAGTCCTCGAGTGCGTATCCATCCCTCTATGGTTGATAAAATATTGCGACCTCTTAGAATGAGTCACCGACCCTTTCATTTTATTGCACATGCAGAAATGAATAACAAATCCCTTGATAGTAACTATCTCGGGATAGAAAAGCAGGACAACGCATTAAAAACAAACATGTTTTTATAAACATATTGTGTCATGTACAAAAGTCTATACCCAAAAGATTTCAAAAGACTGACTCTAAAAACGAAGCTGTCCTATTTGACCTACACTTTAGATCACCTCAGCTCGGTTCCAGGTCTTCCACCCTACGGTCCTGAAAATTTAAGCCCACGACAAGGTGAGATATACATCTCAACGAGTTAACGCTCTAAACCCTAATTATGATGATAATATGCCTAGAAGCGTCCTAACCACACAATCACACAATAACGAGACTTACCCGGTCTCGATCCACCTTGCAAGTCGATACGCAAACAAGGGCAAGTACTCAAGCTCAATTAATTGGAACGGAATACGCAGTACTCAAGCTCAATTAATTGGAATGGAATACTCAATCTCATATAAACACAAGGATCCCGATTATAATGTCAAATTGTTATGACATGTCCCATACTGTGCCATACAATTTTGTCCCATAATCTGACACATTCAACTTAATTAAACATGTATTCCTAGTTTTGATCTCGGATTATAGCATGACTTACTCTCTATTCGGCGGTCTTATGGCGTAGCCAGGTGTTGTCTCACCCCATTGAGCATGGCAACCTCTCTACTAGACGGCTTTCCCCAAGGAGCATAGGTCTAGAATCTACTGTTATCAACTTCCCATTGTCTAGAGGCATCCCATATAGGGGTAATGCCTAGCTTAACAGCCCGAGATGGGTTCTCTTAACAAATACACGACCATTCAATTTCAATCCGGGACACCGTACATTACACTCAAATACCTCAACTAAAACGGTGCGCCTGGCCTTTTTTTTTCGTATTAAAAATACTCGATGAAAATAGTCGTATATAGGTACACGGTCAACTTGACCCGAAAAAGTGATATCTTCCAATATAAAATCCCATTGTTTTATATAGTATATATAAAATCATTTTCGATGTTAAAATCGACACTCGGGATTTTTCGAATAAATTTTGAAATTCATAAATTTTGAAATTAAATACTCAAAATTCCAATCAAGCACTCAATTTACATAAATTAGCAATCAATTGCAAAAATTAACCACACCATTTTAATCAACACGAAATTTTGGTCATCGGCTATCCTAGTCTAATTTCCAGAAAATATTTAATAATTAATTAATTACCAAAATTAATTAAATAAATCAATTTAAATACTAAAATTGCTAACCTAGTCTGTAATTACTAAATTAAATACCAAAACGGGCACGGAAAATTCCCGAACCACTCTAGATAAATAACACATCCTATCTAGGTCTTAATTAATCTAATCTAACCACCTAACATATGTAATTGAATAATTATATCACTAATCTAATCTAACTAATACTTGAATGTCATTAGCCTACTAATTAGAGTTTAGTGCATAAACTCACTAGTTTAACGCAAAAACCAATTCACTGCAATGGCAATGCGACGATGGCCGAAGCTCGGGCTTGAGCAGCATCAATGGATGCTTGGACTGAGCCAAAAGGCCTTGCAAGCCCATAGCAACTATTGGGCTTGGTCCTGGGCTTGGGCTGTGGCTGGGCTTGCAAAACCGAGCTGAAGATTGCTCGAGATTGAAGTTGGGTTGGGCCAAGAAGCCTAGCAAATCCATGGCCAATGCTGTGCTAGCTTGGGTTGAGAAGAACCAGCTTCAGCTGGCTGGGCTTGCTTCAGTTGAAGATGGGCTAAAGCAGCTGAAGACGGGCCGAAACGCAAGGCCGAGGGGGTTGCTTCGATCGAGTTTTGGGGAGTCGACATCGGTGGCCTTCTACTAGGGGCTTTGACCGATGAAGACACACGATGGTGAAGAGGGTGACCTGGCAGCGACTTTGGTGTGGAAAAAGACGCATGTAGAGAGAGAGACACAGACAAAAGAATGAGCTACTGGCGATTGACTGGGACAAGTAGCAAAGGTGAAGATTGAAGGAGATGGCAATAAGGGAGAGAGAGGGAGTGGAGCCTTGTCGATGGTTGGTAGCTGCTAGAGGTATTTCGGTGGAGCGAATGGCAGACAGAGAGAGAGAGAGAGAGAGACAACGACGGGAAAATGAATGCAAAAACATAATAAAAGGAAAATGGGAGAGAAGTCACGCGAAGAAGAAGGGGACCGGCCAAGCGTGCCCGAGAAGCCAAGGAGGGGGGCCTAAAGTCAACAAATTTTATCCCCTCCATTGAAAGCTTTGTCCCCTATTTCTTTCTTGATATTTAATCCACAAAAAAACCAAATTGAAGCCAAAATTGCAGTCGCCTAAGCCAATGCTCCGAATTTAACCAAAATTAGCTTCAATTTCCTCACTCAATTCCCTAAATCGACATCCAAATTTTCCATGGAAAAAGCCCATAAAATTTTTGCAAGTCCCCATCGCCAAATAGCTTGGCTTAGAAGCCAAAAATTCCTTTAATTTGGCTCATCCGAATTCCGTTATTTTTTTCCGCAACGTCTGACTTGATTTTCTGAAAAAACCTCGGGTTCGCCAAAAATTCTTCGAATGATGAATTAACGTTCCTAAAATAAATCGTGACATGACAGAACTTTCAATTTTTGAAATCGGGTTCAATCTAACAATGAAATCATCTATATCTTTCAAACCTCCTCTCACAATTAAACTTAAAATATGAGCACAACATCTCACATGGAATAACTCACCTAATAATATCAGAGCATTCCGAGAGTTAAGTATTTTCTTCAAGTATTGAACTCCCGAGTCATTGGAACTAGCATTATTAACAGTGATAGAAAAAATGCCTTTGATTCCCCAACTAGTTAAACATTTCTCAATCCATTTTCCTATAATATCAGCCAAATGTCTTGGGATTTAACAAAAATTCAAAATTTTCTTGTGTAACTTCCAATCAGCGTCTACAAAGTGAATAGTAAGACACATGTAACTTAGATTTTGACATGAAGTTCACGTGTCGTTGTAAGACAAACCCTTGGAGAAGTATCGAAAAAATATTTTTTTCAATTTGCTTCTTTCATCTAGATATAACTTTTAACACTCCTCCCTTAATGTGTTTCTTGAAGGGATCAAAAACTTTGGCTAGATTTTACTCACAAATTTTCGAAATGCCTCAAGTTCCACAAACTTGAAAGGTAGTTCACCAATAATAAACATCGCTGCTAAATCTTTTCAACTAGCATCTTGATCAAATTTCCAAAGGCCAACTAAAATAGAACTACCAACCCAACAGATTCATTTGAGGCACTTCTTTGCCTTTTCTCCACGTTTGCATATGGATAATTCTTACATCTACCTAAATGATTATGCATCCCACTTGTCCCTTGAGTAGTAGAACAACCAATAATAGCCCCCATAATATAGACATTCGGCTTTATCTTGGCTATTTTCTATCATTTTAAAATGTTCCCATGTAACAAATCTTAGCCTCTTTTTATTTGTACCGCTAGATTCACTAATTAAATATTCACTCATTGTATATTTGGTTTTGCAAATAATGTTACTGTCTTGACAGGGAGATCTACAAATGGCTTATCCGGAGTAGAATTAAACCCTTTTTAGATTTGCAAGTTTGAAAAGTTGTCTAAAGTCATCAATAAATTAGATTAAAACAAGCCATGAGAATAAATATAAGACATTAAACAACCATGTTCGAAAAGTAACATACCAAAACAAATAAGAACTATAGAAAAAGGTAGGACAAATAACCTTATATAAGTAGAAGAGATTGAAAAAATTAGTTGGTGAAAGAGCACTCGACAATTTCGCTCGTTGTATTGTCTCCTGAATAGTAGAACAAGCATGATAACAAACGTGAGAAAAGTCATAAACATTCCACATATTTTAGAGATCGCATGGGGAATTACCTTAACCACTAACTTTGCAACTAGTTCTACTGGTAAACCTCCATTGAATCATTTCAACCAACATATGTCTTACTTTCAGAAATCTAAAGAAAAATATGACATGAGTCTTGATGTACAGAAGTTAAGAACAAGATCAATCCGAAAAGATACAAACAACATACCGCAGGTCTCACATAAGCAAGACTATATGCAGAGAGGTCTGTGAAGGAAACTCACAGGACCGGTTGAACCGATTATACAGTTCAGTGATGCGAGATTTGAACCTCACAAACTGCGATATTTGAATGCCAAGATGGAATGGGCTGTAGCCACCAAGCCGAATGGATGAGCCGCCAGTCGCAAAGTTTGCACCGTGTCTAAAATTTGTTTCAATCGAGTCTAGATATAGACTAAAATATGGCAATTTAAGATCTTCAGCTGCACAAAAAAGTATTATCTGACAGAGTTTGAATGTAGGAGGTAAGAAATGCTTTTTGCTAGGAGTAATTCCAAATTGTCAACTACACGCTCAGAAGGTGAAATTGCGGCCAATATGGTGATCATTCTAAAGAAGCGGTAGATGAATGTAAGGCAGGGCCAATATAGTTGAGGCTTGTCGCGTTAGTATTTCAACAACAGGCATTGCATATGTCAAAGCAGAACATTCATAGTTATTCTTATTGGATAAAAGAGGAAAATAAGTAGCTATCATCAGAAATATGTATGATGTTGTCATCTTTGAAGCAACCGCTGCTAACATCAGCCAACATAAATGATGGTCTCTCAAAACATCCAAGGTTAACGACAAATAGGTTTGGTGAGACAAAGTTACTCAAGATTCATTTCCACAACAAACTGAATTTACCAAATGAGCATCTCTCTTGGCCCCCTAACGGCGATTCCAGTATGGCAACTACATCAAATCAGCTTGCCATCTCCACTAAGCATGCTAGCTTCAAAGATCTACACGGGATATTAATCTAACATGCCATTAAAGCTTCAATCACATTAAGCAAGCATTGGTTTCAAATGAGTGGAAAAGCAAGTGGGCTGACAGAAACATAGCCCATTGCCCATCACATAATCACTCGTCAACACCATGATAGATCATAATCACGAAGCATTGACAGCCACACTCAAGAAGATAAAAGTAAAATTGAAAGAACCACCCTCGAGACCTTCAAGAATCACATTTCCCATGTCCACTTGAACATTCATGATCCGTCCACACTCATCGTTGGTCCATCACAATATTCACATAAATAGACACAGGCCCTCCAAAACTACTCGGTCCAAATCTGACCAGCTACGAAATGCGTGAAAACACAAGACTCATGAACATCAAACCGCGAGTCTAGAAAGACATACTAGTCAACCCAAAACCGCATTTTCCTCTATTACTCATGAAAGACAACGAAAATCACAGGCACGAACCATGCGATCGAAACCTAGACAAGAACTAAGGGCAAAAGCCATAACCCAGCACCCGCAATCGGAAACCGGTCGATACCCACCAACCCAAATCCCACCCCCAAGATTAGAGACTTGCTTGCGCAAGTGTGTAGGACATGCTCGGGCACGTCCCTCAATCAGTTGCTGTCCTTGTCGCCGTCGCCATCACCGTCCCGCCACCGTCGCGTTGCCATTGTCTTGGTCAAGACAAGAGGAGACGGGGATGAATTAGAAATAGGGTTTGCCAGTTCGGTTAATGGTTCTATTTTATTGGTTTATTGGTTTGATTCAGTTTGGTTAACTGATAAAAACCGAACCAATAAAAAAATATTGGTTTTTAATGAGAACTGAACCGAAAAAATCGAATTTTTTGGTTCGATTTGATTCGGTTTTCGTTTCAGTTCCCGACACCCCTACTATTAGGTAGAGGTGGCAAAATGGGTCTTAAACCCATATATGACCCATTTAAATCATAAATGGGTCATATATGGGTCACTTGTTTTTTGAAGAAGCTAGTTAAATGGGTTAAATAATTAAATACTTAAAATAGGTGGGTCTTAAGTAGGTCTTAAATAGGTTGGATTTAAAACCTATTTTCAACCAAAATCACACAATCTCCCTCTTCCCTCTTTAACTTTACAGAAATATTTTTTTATAGAAATTGAAATTATAATAATTTTTTTTTCTTTTTTTTTTCTTTTTTCTTTCCTTTTTTTTTCTTTCTTCTTCCTTCTTCTAGTGGCTAGCACGGCGATGGACGGTGACTAGCCAAGTGAGTCTCGAGCTCGCCGACGTCCAACGAGACTCGAACTTGCCAACATTGAGCAAGGCTTGAGCCCCGCAAAGGTTCGGTGAGGCCCGAGCTTGGCTAATCTAGCAAGACTCAAACTCGCCAGCGTCAGGTGAGGCTCGAGCCTCACCGATCTGGTGAGCCTTGAGCTTGCCGGCGTCGGGTGAGCTCGAGCTCACTAGATCTGGCATGGTGGAGGCCTCGCCAATGTCCGGTGAGGCTCAAGCCTCGCTAGATCCAACGAGGGCGAGCTCGAGCTCACCGGATCTAGTGAGGCGGAGGCCTCGTTGACATCTAGCGAGGCTTGAGCCTTAAGCTTGCTAATGTCGGCAAGCCAAGCAAGCTCGAGCTCACCGGATCTGGTGAGGTGGAGGCCTCATCGACATCTAGCGAGGCTTGAGCCTTAAGCTCGCTAATGTCGACAAGCCAACCGAGCTCGAGGCTTGCCTATGGTCGGGCGCCAACCGTCGTTGCGGCCGTGATCGTCAAAGAAGAAGAAGAAAAAAAAAAAAAAAAAAAGAAGGGAGAAAAGAAAAATAAATATTATATTCTTAAAATTAAAAATAAAAATAATTAAATATTAATTTAAAAAATAAAAAATAATAATTGAAATTCGATTTTTTTTAAATAATTATTTTAAAAACTATAAAAATTGTCCATTAAATTTGTGTTGTATAACAACATTTTAGCAATACCATTTAAATATATATATAAGCTTTTTTAGGTTTCGTTAAATGGGTCGGGTACGGATCGAGTACGGGTCGGGTTTGATCGGGTATGGGTCAAAAAATTTGCACTATAATAAGTGGGTCATAAACGGGTTAAATGGATTGATTTGGATCAGACCATTTATGACCCGACTCACCCGTTTAAAGGGTCTACTATCGGTAAGGTCTAGCATCTCAATAGAATTAATATCAAAATCCTATTATCCAATTTAGGCAATAATATAGTGAGATGAAATTTGGCTGAAGAAAATTATCTAGTTTTGATTATTCGTTTCCAAAAAGGGACAAGTGACAAGGGACTCACGAATGACGGCGGTTACACAGCTCGCGGTGTGGGCGAGCTTGCGGCTAGTGATCACGGAGGAAGGCGGACGCTGGGAGAGGACACCTATATGCAGGAGTACGTGTTTTTTATTTTAAAAAAAAAAAAAAAAGAAACGAAGGCCCAATCTCCTTTCTTACAAGCTGAAGTCAATGGTTAAGGGTGTCTTTTATTTGGCCTCATCCAAGAACAGCATATCCCACTAAATGTTGTTCCGAGTGCCTCTCTTCTTTTCACTGCTTGACTATATGGCTTATGTCGTCTCCACGAGAAAGCTCAACCTGCACGAAAAAATATTCAAAAGAAACGGTCGAAGAATCACGCTGCAGCTCACGATAAAGGCAAGCTGGGACTGGAGGAGCGGCGTGGCGGCAGATGTGGGTTAAGTGCAACTCAGTTGGTCGTGCGGCAAGGGTGTCAATAGCAGCTGGCTTCGTCGTCAATGCGGATCAGTGACAATGGGTCAGCGGCTGGGTAGGGATGCTGTTGGGACAGTGACTTGCAGAGGACAAGAGTATGGTGGCGCTCGGGGCAGCAGCAGCGTTGTCAGGTAGAGCCCAGCGTTGAAGGGTTGAGGCGTGCGGTGGTCGGAGTTGCAGCGTCATCAGGTTGCTTGTGGTGTCGGGCTGGGTTTCGACGAGCGGTGGTGGTAGTGATGCAGGCGCTGGCTTGGATGAGTAGCGGCGACAATTGACAAAGAAACAGCAACCGCGGACGGTGTGTTGCAGCTACGAGGGGGCTCTCGGTGCAGCAGATCAGCAAAGGAGCAGTGATGATAGTGAGGCAGCGACAGCGTTGGGGTGTTCAGTAGCGGCTCATCATGGGTGGCTCAGACACAATAGTAGCGAGTCTTGTCATCGTTGAGAGAAAATGAAGGTGTTAAGTAGAACCGACACTAACACTTGATACGCAACACACGATACGACACGACATGGCGATAAGTCATTTTCAAAAAATTGAAAATTCTGACATATTATGACACATTGCATATTACATGTATATTTTATATATAAATGATAAATTGTTATTTTAATCAATTATATTCAAATTCACAAATAAATAAATGATAAAAAAATCCTATTATAAATTTACATTAAAAACATTAATCCACTACTTATTTATATCCTTCATTTTTTTTCAATTTGATAAATTAATTCAATTTCAATAAATTCATAAAACTTGGAAAGAAAAAAAAAATTCACATTCTAGACTTGTGTATTTAATGTGTTAAAAGAAAAAAAAAACTTGAGGGTAAATTATGTATCATTGAAAGTGAGAGCCAAAGAGAAGAGAATAAAATATTAGGTTTTTATTCTTTCCTAATTTTTTATTTTTATTATTGATTTTTATTTTTTACATATATATATATTTTTTGGTGACCCACGAATCTCGTATAGCCGACAAACCGACGAGTAAACTAAGGACACATAAGTGGGAGGACCCACCACTCCGGTGTCCCACTTAAAACTCCAAGCCCACCCCTAGCATCCCACTTAAGACCCCAAGCAACCGTAAGGAGATTCGAACTCCTCCACTTCGTGAGAGGAGAGAGCCCAAACCATCACGACCACCAAGGCAGTAGTTTTTACACACACACACACACACACATATATATATATATTGGCGACCTAAGAACCCTGTACAGCCAGTAGCCAGCGAGTAAATCTGGGGTGACATGTAAGCGGGAGGACCCATCAGTTTTTACATATATTTTTTGAACCTTCATTTATTGAAAGTATTTAAAATTGACCTTGCATATCAAGATCATATGTCGAAATTCCAATTTAGAGTGTTAAAAAATGTCGAAAAAATTGATCAGGTGTCGAATTTTCTAACACGTATCAACCAAGTATCAAAGAGTGTTGGAGAGTGTCGGACATGTGTCGAAGTATCCAACATGAGTTCGACATAACACGAAGGCTCCTAAAAATATCGGTGCTTCTTAGGGAGCAACACGAGTAAGCGGCGTTGTCAGTGGCGAGAGCATCGGGCCAAGGCGTAAGAGTGGGGGATATTCAGTCGTGGGTGACTAAAGAAGATTGACCGCCACCCACTTTCTTTATCTTTTTTATTCTATTTTTTTGGTATTCTTTCTCTCTTAACTATTCTCTCCTCTCTCGCTTTTTCTTCTCATCTTGTCGACGAAAGAGAAGTCCCTCAAATGAGCCTTTCTGTTTTCGTTCAGCTCCCGCCCTCTTGAACTGAGAACCCTTGCTTATTTATAGGCAAGTTTCACCGCCTCTTGAAGTCCAATCGACTTTAGTTCAATTTAACTGTTCCTCTTTGTTCACGTTCAGTTCCTTTTCAAAAATGGTAGCCACTGCCTAAGACTCATACAATTGGCACTTCTTGCTAGCTGTAGCCCCAACTGTTGACGTTTCTTTCTCGTTACTTGCTTCTTTGTTTAGCAAATTTCTTGTTGCTTCACTAAAGTTGACAACTTGTACTTGATAAAGCAGGGAATACAGAGCTGCACCTAATATTTTATCAGGAATTCAAACAATTCTCAACATATTTTATAATATAATTCTCACGTCTGTCGAATTGTGTGCATGCATGTGCATGCATTAATGAGGGAGAGACAATGGATAGTAGGGGTAAACATTTGTCCAAGGTCAACCCTAAACTGACACTAGACTGGCCCAACCCTACTAGTTCTGGTCCAGTTCTAAGGAAAACTGGATAGTCATTGGTCCTAAGATTTCTTGGTCCTCGGTCCCGAGAGTTTAGGGTCGGTCCAATCCGAAAATATATATATTACTTATAAATTTTTTATATAGAGGAAACCTTAAAATAAATTGCGTCAATAGCATTAAACAACTATTTAGTGAGTAGTTCAAGTAATTTTACATTATTCTTTAAAAACCTAGATTATTAATGCATTTTACGGCGTTAACAGTTATAATTTACAAAGAAAAAAAATGTTTTGTGAGGAGTCCTCACGGCACCCAAAAGAGCATAAACAGCTCCTTACGGCATCCTCCTCTACTACTTATTATCTTCTATCTTATTTGTCTTTTTAGTCTTCAATTTGCCAAAATTGAGAAAAACAACTTCTTCGCTCACCATTCAACACTTACCTCGTTCGCTTTGGGTCACTCGTGCCGCTCGCCACTCGATGCTCACTTGGCTTGCTCCCTACTCGATACTTAATGCTCACTCTGTTCAATGCTCACCCCATTCAACCCTTACCGTTTACCTTTCTTAATTGACCTCACCCATCATCAAACCCATTGGGTCGATCTGATTCTCGCTTGCCATTTCAAGGAGTACAAAAAATGAAATAAAAAATTATTGGTTGGTCCCAAATTGACCTTGGAACCAGACCGATGGTCCGGTCCTTAATCACTTTTTCAAGGAGTACTAAAAATGAAATAAAAATTATTGGTTGATTCCAAGTTGACTTTAAAATTGAACTGAACTCATTGGGTCGATCTAATCCTTGGTCCCAAGCTCAATAGGGTTGGTCATCGATTCCAAAAATTGAGAATCAGCACTGTGCATGTTGGTCCTAGGGTTAAGGAGCGGACCAACCCAACTCAGACCACGCTCACCCTTAATGGACATATGATGTCACACCAAGATCCTCAAGCCTGCGCCCATCCCTCACTAGTCGATAAATATTTGCGACTTTCCAAGACGAGTTGCCGACCCTTTCATTTTTAATGCACATGTGGAAGTGAAACAAATACCCCTGACAACAAACAACATGGGATAGGAAGGCAGGGCAACATTTCATAAAAGCCAACTTTTATAAACAACGGGGTTTAGTTACAAAACAAGTCTGGTCAAAAGTCTAAAAAAAAGTCGGCTCTCAAAAAGGAGCTATCCTACAACATACTAGTCGGACACATACACTGATCCTTCGGACTCCACCTCCATAGACTTTGAGGCTTTGGTCTTCCATGACCACCATCTAAGAACCTGAAAATGGTTATACAATAACTAGTGAGACAATGTCTTAGCAAGTCCACCTCCTAAACCCCTATTAGGAAGAAAATACGCCTCAGGACGCTCTAGCCACATAATTAGAAAAAGATGACTTATCTCGCCTCAGTTCCTTCCTTACATCAGCATAGTTCATATCACAACTATATGCTTATAGCAACATCACACATCAATTGGAATATCTAAATCAATCATTGCTCACACGAGCAAAATTATCCGCATACATTAATTCATCAATTTCATCAATATACATTACAATTAATTATTACTACTTGCATGAGCATTTTTACCCGACACACGCGGTCCTCTATCCACCGTCACACACCAAGGATAGGTGACACGCCGGGAACGGATTCTCTTAACCTTTATCGTCCACACACACTAGGGATAGGTTTATCCAAACTTTAACGTCCACACATCCAGGATAGGTCCTTTTAACTAACACATGATCATTCAATTTTGACCAAAGACATTGTGATTTGCACTCACATGCCTCGATTAAGATAATGACCTTGGCATGTTTTATTCTTATTAAAAACATCCGGTGAAAATATCGTGTGTAGGTAGACGATCAGATCGAGCTTGAAAAAATCATATCTTCCTTTTTAAAATCTCAATTTTATATAGTATATAAAACCATTTTCGGTGTTAAAACCCAACACCCAGGGTTTTTTAAATCAAATACCATAATTTCCACAATCATCACTCAATTGCACAATCCAACAAGCAATTGCATAAACTAACCACACCACTGCAGTCAGTACGAAATTCTAACAAACGGCTCTCCTAGTATAATTTCTGGAAAATATAATATTAATTATTAAATAAATTCCGAAAATTAATTTAATTTAAATAATAAAATATAATTTAAGTAATATTCAATAATATTTAAATAAATAATTAATTAATTAATTAATTAAAAGTCTAATCATGCTTACACTAATCTAATTGCATAATTAGACTAATTAATTCATCCCTTAAACTAATCATTTATCTAATCTAATTAACATTTTAAAAAACTAATCTAACCACCTAAACCATTATTAGGCTAATCTAAACACTCCTTAAGCATCATTAACTTCCTAAGCGGAGATTAGTGAGTAAACTCACTAGTTTAGCATTCCGGTGAGTCCACGGTGACGGTGACGCGGAGGCAACCGACAATCCTCCTAGTGGCAACACCAACCAAGGCTGAGAAGGGCTCGGAAATGGGCCACGAAGTCCCAACGCCTTGCTAGAACTTCAACTTCTACTCTTGGACCGAAGGAGGGAAACTAGCGGCTAAACGACGAAGAGGCGGCTGATCGAAGCTCCGACGAGGGGATGGTCGGCGACGGTGGCACCCGGGGGTCAAGGGGGACTTGTTGGTGGTTGATATGGGTGAAGGTAGGGTCGAAATGGGGAGAAAATGGCTGAAACGGGTGAAACGGGTGAAATCACTAGGCGGACCGATGGACCGACGGACCGATCGATTTCTTCTTCTCGCCAGCGTGCAGGTTGGCCAGCGACTCTGTTCGGCGTGAGGCCAGGCTCCTCCGTACGGTTTGGATGTGTTGAAGACAATGATGGGTGGCACATGAACTAATTTGCACAGGAAGACAACTTTTAACTCAAATATTTGATGAAAGGTCAGTTGGAGCAGAAATAGGCAGAGAAGAAAACAAAGGGGGAAAATGAGGTCGACGGGTGTGTGACGGTGGACAGGGGGGGAAGGGAGTTGTGATTTCTCTAGTTTCTCTTGAGGTCTCCAAGGACTTCAACAATGGATAAAGTAAGGGGGGAGGAAGAAGATAGGGCTAAAAGATTGAAGAGGAGCCACCAAACCTCAAAAGTCTTCTTTATTTGCATTCAGCTCAACCAACTTGGCCCACACCTTGTTCTGGATCATCCTCAACCAAAATCCACTCCTCTTGCTTCCTCAAGAAGTCTCTCAAATGGTCCAAAATGTTGCTCCCCCCATGGCATACGAATTTGTGACTTTTGTCTCTTAAATCCCTTCAATTCCATTCAATTCCTCTTCAATTCCATTCAATTGAAGTCCAAACAATCCAGCCATGGTGTTTACACTTAAATCATGACTTTTCCTCATCAATTGAACCAACTTAACAGCCATGGGTGCACTAAAAAATGGTCCCTTGAACTTTCCCGATTCAATTCCGCCAATTCTTGATTTTTCGCCGAAAATCTTGATTTGTAGAAAAATCTTCGAAGGATGAGTTGACGTTCCTAAAATGATTTGTGACATGACAAAACTTCCAATTTTTGAAATCGAGTTCAATTTCTTGGTTAATTTTAATCTGGTGTGATTTTAATGCGTCCTAACCTACCATATAGCTTTTAGGAATTTTTCATGCAATTGACCCATGGTTAATTATTTTCAAGCCGCAAAGTATATCTTCAACACATTGACGACTTTCGGTTGTCGTGGAAATCTCAAGATTTCAAATACGAACACATGATACCAAAACGACGGAAAAATCGGTCTAGTGCCAATCGACAAGAATTTAGCAATTAGGTGCAATCACCCACACTTAATCACATGGCTCTGTCGAATCGACCTATCTCCGGTCTCTAGTCGATATGTACCGTAAAGACCCTTGCAGATTAGCGCAGTCGAGTAATCGATTCCTGGTCGAATTCTCAAGTCTATTGCGTTTAGATTCCTTAATGAGTTCACCTGATAGGCTAGTTATCTCGTGAGTGGCCTACTCAGAGAAAAGAACTATAGGTGTGTCGATGAAAAGCCCAACTCATTCAATTGAAAATAGAATTGAAATCAGGATGTCACATATGAGAACTTCTTCTTTCCTCTTTCTTTGACTTAGTCTCTTTTGCATGTCGTTAGGCCAACGAAAAAGAGAGACCATCCTTTTGTGCATAGACCGCGAGCCCTTGCTTATTGTCACCTTTTGGTACCGATGCAAATACAACTTCATGAAATGCAATTTTACTTTTTTTAGGGATTAAAGATTAATCTCTAATTTTCTATATAATTAATTACTAAATAATTGATTAAAATTTAGATGTCAACAATATTAGCTTTCTTTATTTATCGAAAAATATTAGCTCAATATGGCGGCTAATTTTTTGCACAAGTGTGCCATCCTTGCTGCATCAAATTGAACTCTGAATGCTAATCTGGATTTGTCGTGGGACTTCACATAGTTCACGGCCACAATAGATAGAGGAGAGAGATCTTGAGTGGTAGCCAAGAGAGAGATCGTGAGTATCTTTTGAAGACTGAAGGGTGATGAAGTGGCGATGTTTGCAGCCTTTCTCCTTTTGAAGACTGAAGATGGTGATGAAGCGGCGATGTTTGCAGCCTTTCTCGTGAGTGCAGTTTGACAATTTGATCGGACGTCCACTCACAGTCAAGTTCGACAAAGCGAAGTTCTTCCCAGCCACAATACGAAGGAAAATACAAAAAGGAGGCTACGGACTCTACACAAAAAGTCACGAGAAAGAAAGGCAACCGAGCCTTTCTCCGCGCCGCACCCACATCAAATCCAGGTATTCCCCGTCGGCAATTCATTATTCTGAGAGCACACAAGACAAAGACAGATAAAGGAGTGGAAGGCCACAGCAGAGTATTTCACAGCCAAACATCTCTCGGCCGTGCCTCCACAGGATAAAGTGATCACATTAATTTCAAAAACAGTCGGCCAAATCAAAATATGATTTTGACGTGGCTAGACAACAGTACTTTCAATGTGGGTCTAATATACTACTTGCATTTCATACTAACAAGAACTGAAATTCATGAGTAGCGTTTAATTTTATCCAATATTAATTATAAAAAAATGTTGCTTAGATGGTTAGATAGCAATACTTTCAATGCGGGTCTAAGATACCACTTGCATTTCCATACTTACAAAAACTGAAATTCATGAACAGTGTTTAACATTATCCAAATGTTAATTATTAAAAAGGTTCCTTAGATGTTCTTTAAATGATAAAAGATCCCCCTTGATCGTCAGGTCTATAAACTATCCCAATAATCTCGTGACCACGTAAGATGCCGACCAAATTTCATATAAATGGACTAAACATGTAATTGTTTATATTATTGGTATGAAAATTCATAACAATGTCGTGTGCCAAATGCATGCACTATATGTTATTAACTATTAAGCAAATCCCATATAGGTCCATCTAACATTATGACATACTTTGTAAGCATCTAATTCTAATAACCAGAACTTCAAAAGTGAAAAGAAAAATCAAAAGTTTAAAACTTACCGCATTGACAAAAGAGAACTCTTGATCGAGAAAGCACACGGATTTGTGAACTCCAATTCTTTATTCCTATCCTTTGATCTTTTTAACGCGGTTTCGACTTTTGGATTCCTCCTTATCCCCTCAACACCACCATTGGTTTTGTGGCTCTACGCAAATCCACATGTTGGTCTCAAAATTAGCGCTGGTTAGGTACTTGGTTTTAGGGGTGTGTAAAGGAACTGGGAATTGCCTCGAATCGCCCAAATCACCTGGAACCGACCCGACCGCTCAAGAAGTGAAGGTTCCTAAGAGAACCGTCCGGTTTTCGGTTCCAACATATTGGAACCAGTGGATATCGGTTTGGTATGGAATGTGAAACCATCCACTCAGACCGAACCGATGCTATATATATATGTATATAATAGATATTTAATTTTTAACATAAACAAATGAAAAATCTTAAATCCCTAGAGTACTTGCTAGTTCTTATGTTAAATAACTGTTTGCTTTTGCCTTCTCATAATAAGTTTGGTGAGTATGCTCTCCTACTTACACACTTCCTAACATACTAATATTATTGGTTTATTGGCTTTAATTGGAAGTTTTTTTGATGAAGTGTGTCTTTGATGAAGTGATTCCATTGTGTAATTCTTTGTTAGCGAAAATTGGTAGGACTGCCTTTATGAACCCACTTGGGAACTAGACTGGAACAATGGTCTGGTTTTTGGATCAATCCATGAAATCAATGGGTGGTTCCCAACTCTCATTTTTCAGAACTAGTCCTTAGTGGGCAATTCCTTGATCTAAGGTGAGAATCGTCCATCTGAACCATGCTCATCCCTACTTGGTTCACTAGATTGGACCTTGATAAGTAATTTCTGTCCAAGTTTCCTACGTTCATGAAATATATGCTCAATAGAATATATGGCGAATCAAATAATTCCCTCATACTAGACATCTTTTCTTCTTTGAGCTCTAATATAAAATACAATTTAACATTGATCAACCTTTGATTTATAGAAACCCTGTTTCATAATTTGGACGTTAGTGTAATTATACCTAGCATGCAACAGGATATAATCATAAAATGAATACATATGTTGCAGTATTCACGATCATTGTCATTTGAAAATGAAAGTAATTTAGGTTGTGGAAGATAAGAATTACTAGGGGAAAGAGTAGATGGTATGGCTTTATAGTCCATGACAGATGCACTATGTCCGGTCTTTACGGCTTATGCGATTAATGGACGAGTCTAGAAAAGGGTTCCATTTTGGACTTCTTAGCTCCCGCTAGGATTTAGTCAACATATTAAGCATACATTTTAATGAAAAAAATAAAAAATAATATATTCATTAGAAGTATAAAAACTTGTTATGAAAATATAATTGAGTCTTAAAACTTGCAAAAAGTATAATCAAGTAATAAATTTTGTCAAATTGATTCAATCGAGTTATTTCATTAACTTTGTATAATTTAGCTAACAGAAAATGATGACATGACTTTTTTAATATTTATCTTTCTCTCATGTGGCTAAAATCATTAATACTAATTTTATTTAGATTAAATATTTTTTTTAAAAAGCCCTTGCTATCCCCCCAACCACCACCAAGAGGGGTTGACGAGGGTGGGGGTGACTTGGGGGGGGTTCACCAAGCCCCAACCATGGGCCCGGCATTGCCAACAATAGGCAAGGGTCATTGACCCTTGTGTAGACTTGGGTGACGTGACCCCCACCAGGTCACCCCCACCCTCATTGGCCCTCCTGATGATGGTGGGGCAGTGGCAGGGGCAGGGGCTTGCAGCCCTCCCACATACTTTTCTTTCTTTCTTTTTTCCTTTTAAATTAAGTTCATTTTTAAAATTTAATTTAAATGAAATTTGTACAAAAATAATCTTTAAAAAGCTACATCATCACCATTGCCGCATTTTCCGTTAACCAAATTGAATAAAATTAATGGAAAGACTCGATTGAATAATTTTAACAAGTTTTAGTATTTTTAGTAAACATATTCTAAATAAAACATGCTTAATATAATAAACAAATGAAAAAAAGAGAAGGAGAGTCCAATTCGGTTATGTGAGCCCACTAATGCACAGCCTATTAGCCCGAGTCAGTCCATCAGTCCATTCCCTTAAGCCCATCGGATTTGAATTCAGCTTGTCCACCCATTAATCTCAGTGGAGGCCCGTTTGAAACTCATGACACTCTAAGCCCATTTTTCTTTTCACGGTATTAGCCTTTACTAATAAAAAGAAAAGACGAATAAAAGAGCACTCGGCCCAGTTCAAAAAGAGGAAGAGGTGAGCGTAGCAGAACAGAAACAGAGGAGCATAACAGAATTGGACACATAGGTATAAATCCTTTTTTTTTAAGTGAATGTATGCTTCAACATTTATATATTGTGAAAATTTCAGGTTCTATGGATTAAGAAAATGTTAAACTGTGTCATTTACAAGATTTAAATTATAAAATTATAAAATATATACATATAAACACACTAATTTTTTGAAGGGAGTGGAAAAAAAAAAAACAACACCTTTTGAATAGTCAATTAAATAGCCAGCCGAATCAGTATATGAATGAGATTTTTACATGCTTAAATAGCCATACTTTCAACGCTGGTCGAAGATATTACTTGCATTTTCATAATCACAAAAACTGATATTCCTGAGGAGCGATGCAATGAGAGTAAAAATTTTCCGAAATTCTCGGACTTTGAAAACAAGCTTTGATTTCACAGCAAAACAGGGATACAGAGAAAAAAAGTAAAATAAAGAAAAATAAAATTTTGAGTAATAGTGAATGTGTTGTCCACGACTCTACATACCTGTGCAGTTGATTAAAAGATCATCTATTTTTCCATTTTTTTTTTTGGGGTCTTTTCTATTTCTAGTAAAGTTAGTCATCTTGATTAGGAGTGAATAGTTTCAAGTTCCACAAGTTCCACTTGAAATCTAAAACCTACTCATTGAAATAGGTTTTCTTATTTTTCAAAACTGGAACCTACTCTGCGTACTCTAGAATTTGGAACTTATCTTGTCACGGGTTCTAAGATTGATTCCAATATCTACCTAGGTTTTACTTATAATATTAATTGAACAATTGCAATAAATTTAAACATTTAATGATCACCACTTGCTGCTTCAATTTACTGACCATGACTTATATTTAGACACATGAAAGATATGAACATTAATAAAATAAAAGTCTCAGTCATAAAATGAAAGCTCGGATTAGTACTTCCTATCGAATGGTATGGAATATTGAAGGATCATGTGAAAACATGGGCCAAGAAAAACATTAAAACTTGTTTCGGATTCTAGATTATAGGTTCTAAGCTCTAGGTTTCTCCAACTACGAACCTGAAACCTACTAATTAAAACAGGTTACTCATTTTTTGGAATTTAGAACTTATCCAGCATACATTACAACATGGAACCTATATGTTCCTATTGGTTTGGTTCTCAAGATCCACGTTCTATTCAGAAACCATGCTCACCCCTAATCTTTATGCGACAATCAGACTCTTCCTTTGAGCCCGATCTTACGTACACTCATGATTCATTAAAAGGGCTTGTGGACTACAAAATATAATCCAATAAAATCGGGTTTAAAAAATCAAACCTGTCATCGCAATTCACTAATTGAGCAAGAAATTGGGTAAAAAAATCGAATACTCCATCAAATTTGCTAATTTTATTTACCCAAGTTTCAATTTTCTGAAGGATTGCTTTTGCTAATAGCTATAACTTTACAATTGACCATGAATGTAGTTCATTTGAACCTCTCTCATCAGCTGTCGCCAACCCCAAAATCTCTCTCTCTCTCTCTCTCTCTCTCTCTCTCTCTCTCTCTCTCTCTCTCTCTCTCTCTCTCTCTCTCTCTCAGTAAACACAAGCCTTTTCGAATTTTTCAACCAAATCAAAATTTTATTCAAACATTAATTATAAAACCTCAAGATTGCAGATTGCTTAGAAGTTGTTTCAATGATAGAAAAAGTCCATTTCATCGTCAAGTCTATGAACTATCTCAATATCCTTGTGACCACAATACGACACAGTCCAGAATTTATACAAATGGACTAAAAATGTAATTATTTACATTTAATGGTACGAAATATCATATCAATGTCCCTTACAATATATATATATATATAGATCATATCATATCATATCAATGTCATGTGCCAAATCCATGCACCATTAATTATTAAATATTGAGCAAATCCCATATGGGTCATCTAACGTGGTGACATGCTTTGTAAGGATCTAATTTCAAAAACCAGATCTTCTAAGGTTTAAAAACTTGCAGGAGTGGCAACAGAGAACTATTCATCGAGGAAGCACATAGGATTTAGGACGTCAAATGCTTTCTTCTTATCCTTGATCTTTCTCGAGCAGCTTGAACTTTATGGATTCCTCCTGATCCCCAAACAAGGTGCATCATTACCGTTGATTTTATGCGTCTACACGGATCAACATGTAAGCCCCTCAAAATCAATGCTGGTTAGGTACTAGGTTCACTTGACTGGATTCAGATAAGTATTTTTCCTCATCGAGTTTCCTATGACAATGCACGAGACATATGATCAAGAGAATACAGATTAGCAAATCAGATAAGTCCCTCAAACTTGACACCTTCTCTTCTTTGAGCTCTAGGGTAAAATACAAATCAATCTTGACAGACCTTTGAAATATAAAATCCCTGCTTCATAATTTGCAGTGAAAAATTTTGAGAGCCATTGGTAGGACATGAAATGGTGATGGTCTAAGGCTTGCAAACACAATTCTCAAAAATTATTCGAGATAGATAGAAAATCGAGAGACCTAGAATGAAATAGCCCCCAACAATCAAGATGACAAGAGATGACTTACAAATGGCTTCTACAACTTTTTATATGATTTATCAATGCAATTGCAGGATCTTGGTCTTAATGTAATTTAAGGGATTTCTTAATTGTCTTGGCGTAGAGTGTTCTCCTTTATAAAGGCTAGTCAATCAATGTGTTGCTAAGGTAAAATCCACACCACGTCCTTCAAATAACCTAAATCTGGGCGAGGTTGGGTGAGGGTCGCAACGCTCTCCAATAGCTAGTGGGGGCTTCGTGGCTTTTGCCCAGTGGCCGGTGAACCACATTAGGGGAAAAAAAAGAAGAGGAAAGAATAAAAGAAAATAATTAAATAAATAATTCGAAAAATTTAACAAAAAAAAACTTGAAATTTTGTCAATCAGTATCAACCGTGCTATGTAAAATGGTTGGCGTCCAAATTAATCATTTTTGACCATATTTTGGTTAGAAAGACTGTATTAGGAAACTATTAAAAAGTTTATGACTCAAATGATGAAAATAAAATGTTAGACTAAATTGACATAACTATAATATATTTATAAATTTTTTAATAATTTCCCAAAAGATTCTCCAATGTGAGTTTGCAAAGAAGCCGGCAAGCCCAACATTGATGGTGAGGACCATGGCTTCGAGGGTCAGGCGCGCACTCCTTAGGGTTTGGTGCCCCTCCATAAAGTCAAGGTTGTGCTCCTATAGATGAAGGGCGCGCATGTCATTGTCAAGGGTGTGGACGTCCAGTGAAAGACACGCATCTAAATCCGTGATGGTTTGTTAATCAAACCTAGTTTTGCTTTATCAATTTAGTCTTGACCCTTGGTAGACCAAAAAACTTGATTCGATCAATTTATTGTGCGAACACATTTTTGAGCGAATAACACTAATAGTTTCAATCAATCACTAGCCTGAGTTAATCAAGAGTCAAATTCGATTTGCTTTTTACATTGCTACTTTGATTGACTTATTATTATTATTATTATTATTATTATTATTATTATTATTATTATTATTATTAATATGTTCTTACATTTCAGTCGGATTTAAAGTGAAAAATTTCTTTGCCATGGGTTGATTACAAGTTACTTTTACACCAGAGGCTTGGGAGTAAAGAATAAAATGTTTGCAAGCTCATGAAACATCTTTAAGTTCCATGAATTGATAAAGTTTGGACCTTTGACCTGCGTAGGTGGCCTATGTTGACATCCGAATTTTGTATCCATTTTTTTTTTTGCGAAAATATAAAAATACAAAAAAAAAAAAAGAGAAAAATGGGGAAGAAAGAAAAGTGGCAACAAATTCGGAGCCCAATCTTCCTTTAGCAGATTTCGGGCCTGCCAATACCACGTGGGCAGGCCATGTTTTTTCTCTAATTCTTTCGGCCATGCGTACAGCTCATTTTCCTTGGTCCATTATTCTTTATTTGTTCAAAGAAGCCCGTAAGAATAAATTGGTTAAAATGGGGAGATTGCAATACTAGATTCTTTCATGCTACCACAATCCAAAGACAACAACGAAACCATATTAATTTGTTTCGTGATGAAAGTCAGGTATGGGTTCGGGATCCTGGCAAGCTAAAGGAGATGACTACCAATTACTTTTCACAGCTCTATACCACTTCAAGCCCTCGCTGTTATGAACAGATTTTAGAGCAGTGTCTGTAGGTAGTCACTTCATATATGAACGAAACTCTTATAGCACATGTGACACTTGAAGAAGTTAAAGAAGCTACATTTCAATTAGGTGTCTCAAAAGCCCCAGGTCCGAATGGTTTGAACGGATTATTTTATCAATCTCATTGGGATGTTCTTAAAGTGGATATATTTCTAGTAGTCCAGCAGTTCTTTCATTCTGGCTTATTACCTTCTGAGTTAAATCGAACTTGCTATTACTTTGATTCTCAAAATCCCAAACCCAGAATACTTAGATCAATATCGCCCCATTAGCTTGTGCAACTATGCTTATAAGATTATATCTAAAGTGCTTACTAACAGGTTAAAACCTATGCTACCAACCTTAATTTCTAAGGAACAATGTGCATTTGTGGGCGGCAGGCAGATTCAAGACAATGTTTTATTCGTCCAGAAAGTTATTCATCAGCTTAAGTCAAGAAGAAGGAAGCGTCATTTTCAAGCTGTTCTCAAATTGGATATGCAGAAAGCGTATGACCATGTTGAATGGGATTTTCTCAGGGATTATTTACTGAGATTAGGATTACATTCCCACTGGGTCCAATTAGTTATGCAATGCATCTCAACAACAACATTATGCATTAAAATGAATATCAAATTGGATATGCAGAAAGCGTATGACCATGTTGAATGGGATTTTCTCAGGGATTATTTACTGAGATTAGGATTACATTCCCACTGGGTCCAATTAGTTATGCAATGCATCTCAACAACAACATTATGCATTAAAATGAATGGTGATTATTTGCAGAATTTTCATCCCACTAGAGGGCTTCGACAGGGAGAACCTTTATCCCCTTACTTGTTTATTCTCATAGCCAATCTATTATCCTTTCTAATCCAGAATGCTATCGACATGGGTTTTCTCAAGGGAATTAAGTTGAATCAATGGTGTCCTACTTTATTACATCTATTTTTTGACGACGATGCTATGTTTTTTTCTTGATGGTACCTTGATGGAATGCCATAATCTTTCTAATCTGTTAAACCAGTATTGTCTGGCCACTGGACAAACTATTAACTACAATAAATCTGGAGTTTTTTTTAGCCCATCTTGTCCTATCTCTCTACAGGAAAACTTGGCTTGCGAATTAAGAGTACCTATTTTACGAGAGATGGGGTAAGTATTTAGGAATACCTACTGATTGGGAACGCTCTAAGAAGGATATGTTTTCTTGGCTTATGAGTAGAATTCAGTCAAAATTGGAGGGTTGGAAGGAGAAACTGATATCTAATGGTGGGAAGGAAATTTTGCTTAAGACTATGATTCAAGCTATTCCCCAATATGCCATGTATGTTTTCAAATTTCCTATTTCATTATGCAAAGCTATAGAACATCGTATGACTAAATTCTGGTGGAACAATGATACAAGTAAGTATGTGATTCATTGGCTAAGTTGGAAGGTGCTGCAAAACAGAAAGGAAGTTGGAGGTTTAGGATTTAGAGATTTGATCAGCTTTAACAAAGCCATGCTTGGTAAGCAAGCATGGCGCCTCCTTCAGCAGCCTTTATCTTTATGGGGGAGGTTTTTTTAAAGGTTTATATTTCCATTCCTCATCTTTTTTTAAAGTTGTCAAGGGCTCTCGCCCATCTTGGGGCTGGCAGAGTCTCTTGAGCGGGAGGGAAGCCATTATAACCAACGTACGTTGGTCAGTTAGGGATGGAAAATCAATTAATATTTGAGAAGACAGATGGCTTCCCATGGGCATTTTAGGTGGACCTAAGGTCCAAGAAGAACCCCTACTAGTAGCCCATCTTATTGATCAGTCTACCAGCACCTGAAAGACAAACTTACTGCACAAATTTTTCGACTTGCAGATCATACAACAAATCATAGACATTCAAATTAGACCTACCTTCACCAAAGATAAGCTCATATGGACAGCCACTAATCAAGGTGCTTACACGGTTAAATCCGCATATCATTTAATCAAACAGACAGCAGCAGATATTTCAACTATTGGTGCTTCTACATCATATCAAACTCCTACCTGGTTTTGGCGCAAACTGTGGAAGATGCCCACTGCTCCAAAGATTCGTACCTTCCTGTGGTCCATTTGCAGCAACTCCTTAACGACCAAAGACAACCTACATTGTCGACACATTATTGATAGTCTTTGTTGCTCACTATGTAAACAAAATATTCCAAAAACTTTAGAACATCTCTTCCTACTCTGTTCTTGGACTCACAGAGTGTGGTCTCACCCCCAGATTGGTGTTCTCATCACACCCAGCAACATCCAACATCTGGACTCATAGATCTTGTCCACTATTGGGAACCATAACAGATTACCTCAACTGGCGTTGATCTCTAATGTGCTGTGGCAGATCTGGCAAGCTTAGAATGGCTTCCTCTTCAAAGGGTCTTCTCTTGATCCAACCCAGGTTGCAGAGGCTGCACTGGCTCATACACAAGTGGATCGGTTGTCTGCTTCTTCCTGCACACACAAGAATAACTCGATTAAAAACAGAGGACATCTCTGGCGTCCCCCAGATCTAGGGGTTCTAAAGGTCAACATTGATGGCTCTTATCAACCAGGCAGCAATGAAGGCAAAATAGCTTGCATTTGTAGGGATCACCAAGGAAAACTCACTGATGGTTTCTCCAAAGGCGTAGCTGCGTCCTCGGCTCTGCAGGTTGAGATCCAAGCTTTCTCCTTGGCTCTTCGGCATCTTCTTGATCTGGGCCTCCAGCACGCGAAGATAATGGTGGAATCAGACAATCTCATCCTCATTGAGACGCTGAACTGTCGGACGTCGCCACCATGGACGGATTAAGCTCTCTTATCTGAAGCGGCCTTCTTGTTTACCCTATTTTCTCATCTCTCTCTAGGGTTCTATCGACGGGAGGCTAATGTGGTAGTCGACTGGGCCTCTAAGGCCCATCATAGGACTTCCTCGATTCGTAGTTGGGCTATTTTTCCTCCTTTTCATCTTATGGATCTGGTTTGTGCGGATGCAATTGCCGCTAGTTGTATGGGTTTCTCCTATTAATATAATATGGCTTTTCTGACCCAAAAAAAAGAAGCCCGTCAGAACTAAAAAGAAACAAAAAAGCCTAGCCCTCTAGCCCTATTTCAGTAGAGACCAGCATGCTTGGAGAGAATAAAGGAGGCGCGACAGAGACGCAGTGGGAGTCGCGTACGTGCGTCCGTGAGCGGGGCTGTGTGAGCGACGGCAAGTGACGAGAGCAGAGCGAGCCTTCTAGAGTCACCCGCTGCCGCGCGAGGAGAACGAGGCAAAACAGAAAAGATTTTTGGCGGAGGCCTGAGCAATGAGCATCGTGTGTTCTTGAAGGACTGGTGTGCTCGACCGATAAAAACTATGGAGAAGCTCGGCCTTGGCCATGCGATACGTGTTTAAATCTAGTGTTGATGCGCATTAACGTCTTTGATTGTTGAGTTGAAGCTAACGCCGACTTTCTGTTAATTTTCGTGCACCACGGCGCCGGACGCCCTTGACTTATATGAATTGGAGCAATTTAATTAATTTCCTTCACCTCGGACTAGAATCCCTTCAGGTTAGCCTCTTTCTTCTCTTCATGTATATGTGTATATTCAAGGATTTCTTTTTCTTTTGCAATGAATGCTTGTGGAGTTCCGGTGCTTGTCCATGGAGAAGCATCGGTGAAAGTTGAAGGGGGGAAAGAAGGTGTTCGGAGGAAAGGAGGCGAGAGGAAGAAGATGGTCCAGGGGAAAAGGACGACATAGAGAAAAGACAAAGGGGAAAAAGAAAGAAAAAATAGAAAATTCTAAAACAAAATCGCAAATTTTCTTCTTCTTCTTCTTTTTATTATTATTTAATTTTGATCGGGTTGGATGCCGGTTTTTGGATCGGTCAATGGGTCAGATCAGATAAATGGTCCGAACTCGTTCCATATATAATAATAAAAATTTAGAAATTTAATTAAAAATTCGAAAAAATATTAAAAATTAAAAAATTAAAAATTCAGAAAATGATAAAAGATTTTAAAATTTTTAAGAATATAAAAAATTGGAAAATTGGAAAATACAATTATTTTTTGAAAAATAGAAAATCCAGAAAATAAGAACAATTAGAGAAATCATTTTAAAAAATCATTAAAAGAGAAAATTTTAGAAAAATTGGAAAACCCTTTAAAATTATTAAAACCCAAATATGGACAAGCTTTTAGGTCTTTAGAAAAGAGTTCATTGTTTTGAGTTGCCCTTTTTTTTTTTAAGGAACAATGTTAGGATTCCTGTGTGCTTTCCTACATTGTTCAATATTTTGGATTTTATCTTTTGCTCTAGAATGGTTAGGACGATATCTAGCTGTTATGACATTAGTTAGCATGATTAAGTTAGAACTGAAAAAGGCGTTAGTCTTAGGCTAATGTAATCAAGTTCTCGAGTCTAAAATCTCCAATTACATAAATAGTAAGATATTCTCTCATATCTTATTGGGTTTCTGGCTAATCCAAAAAGGGTTAATGGCGACTCTTTAGCCAAAATTTGTGTAGGCTAATCGATTTAAAATTTCGTATGCTCGACGTCGCACAAGGTATGAAATTGGGAGAGCCCGAGTTAATGGAAGGCTATCGGCTTGAAGCTAACAATACCTCTAAATCTAAATTCTCATTGCCTAGTCAGAAGGGATTAGGTCATGATATCCTTGACTTGAAGTAAAAAAAATCTATTAGTAAGACATGTGAAATCAAGTGAAAGACTTCAATCATTTTACAAATCCTAACGCCATTACAATCCCGTTTGACATCCACATTCTTGAAATCTTAAACAAGATACATGAATCGTGATTGTCCTCCCCAATAGAAAATAAGAAATATCTGAAGCGTGCATGAACTATTCTCAAGGATTATTTTCGCCCTTCAAATGATGTAAAACACAAAGCAAGAACAACGAAGATAATATACTAGTAGAGAGAGTAAGAGAAGGAAGTGTTCTATATTGATCTCCAATTAGTGCGCACTTCACCGATCGGGTAAAGCGGGTAGAGCGGGGTCAGCCCAAGTTCATGTGCGCACTTCACGCATTGAATATGTTTCATTGCCTTCCTCAGCTTAGGAATGCCGTATGAAACCTCTTTCTATTAAATTGATCATACTTCATACTTCAAATTTAATAATTCGTAATAACAGAGGTCAATGATATGCTCCGAAAATACCTGAAAACCTCTCTGGTCAGCTAGCTAGCTAATGCATAAGAATCGAGCATAGTACTTTAGTCCTTGAGGTCTCGTTTGGAGCGAGTTAGCAAGAACGAGACAATCACAAACAGAATTCCGAAAGAAAAAAGAAATGGTAATTCACAACTAAATCATCACATTTGATAAATCTGTTTAAAATACGACACGCGGTGTATTCCAAATCAATGACTCAATGAAAACATTCCTTGATTATTCTTACTAATCCGTATAGGGCAAAACAACGATTATGAAAAACTTAGATATGTGGATCCAGTAATCTAGAGTGAGCCACTTAGACTGATGCATGGGCCACTTGGGTAAATGCATGAAAAACGCATTGATCCTAATTTGTATAAAATGTCTACGTGTATAGTTAATTGTAGATGTTAACATCATAACATAATAGATTATGGCATGATCATGTCAATAAAAGTCAGAGATTGGAAATGTAAGTAGAAGTTAGAAATCGAATGAAGTGTGCGTAAGTGAAACTAAACAAAATTTTACTGCTTTGTTAATAAGATCTCGAACTAAAGTTTTAGATGATAGCGTAATTATACTTAGCAAGAATTAGGTTATGATCGTATTGCAAAGTTCAAGATTGCCTGCATTTTATAATGAGTGGAATTTAGGCTATGTGAGATATGGATTTCTAGAGGAAAGAGTATATATTGTTGGATGACATATGCGGTATTTCCCGCCTTTAGTACGCAATTAATGGATGAGTCTAGACAAGGGTTCAGTTTTGGGCTTCTTAATGTTCGATAGTCCCTATTGACATCAGAATTTTTGCTAACAAATTACGTGTACAGTTTAGTAAAAAGTACAAAATAATGATAATGATAATGATAATGATACTAGTAGACAAGTGAAAAATAGAGAAGTCTAATTTGATTATGTGAGCAACTGGCCTGGTTCGTCGTAATAATAAATCAATTTGCGCTCACCCTGCTTGTATTCAATTGGCACTACAATGGTAGCCACGCTCAGCACCTTGACCACCTTTGCTTTGGCACCGTCACAGAGATCTTTGAAGTCTCACACAAAGATCAATGAGAATCACGACCTCCACTACAATCCAGACCGAGGTCACGCAGCGTCGATCTAGACATTTTCCACAATGTGTGATTGTTAAAGCTATCATCCAGAACTAGCATTTGAATGACGACTCCATCAGAGGAGGAGAAGACGGTGAAGGTAGTAGTGCTGGCGAAGATGGTGCCAGGGGGAGTGGACCCCGGCAGGGGAGGGTGATAAGTGGGTTTGTTTTGCTGGGGAAGGAAGTCTATTCTTGTTGTATCTGCTGCATGAGGGTAAGGTTGTGACGTTCTAAATTTCGACCTCGTCTTGATAGTATGAAATGGGCATTTCATTGACATGCCTATGGTCTTTTCTCTCAGAGCTGATTACTCTCGAGATAACTAATCTATTAGATGTAGCCGTTAAGGGATATAAACGCAACGGACTTGGAAATTCGATTAGAAATTGATCGCTCGACTATAATAATCAGCAAGGGTTAATATGACACCGTTATAATTGATTAGTGATCGGATATAGGTCGATTCGACGGAAACACGTAATTGATTTGCTAGTAATTCCGCATGATTACGAAATTCATGTTGAACGGCACTAACCTAGTTTTCTGTTGATTTTATACTCAGTGCTCGTAATTGAAACCTTGCGATTTTACGACAATTGAGAGTTGCCTACGACTCAAAGATGCATAAATGTGGATCGAGAATTATCGAGCACGGGTCAAACGCAATAAAATCCCTAAAAGCTATCCGGTAGGTTAGTTGTACTAAAATCGCATCCGGTCAATTTTAACAACGAAAATGAATTTGATTTCAGGAATCAGACGTTCGAGTGTATCATGATTTATTTTTAGGACCTCATCTCATCTTTTGAAGAAATTCCATTGAGCCTAGAAAATTGCGGAAAAATCAAATTTGACAAAGAAAATAGGAGGAAATTCGTATCGCTACTGGAGGGGACTACTTTGGCCACCAATTTGGTTTGTTTTGTGAAGAAATTGAGAGCAAATTGCCATTGGGTGGTGCCAAGACTTTGTTGGGCTGAAGACTTTGTGGCTTGGGCACTCAAGTGCTAGATATTTCCCCATTGGCTCCCATTGGTTTCATATTGGACTTCCTCTCCCCTTGTCCCCCTCGCGTGTGCATCCCTTGGCCGAACCCCCTTTGTCCAGCTTCACCTTCCTCACTTCTTCTTCTTCTTCTTCTTCTTCTTCTTCTTCTTCTTCAATTCTCCCTTGTTGCAGCTCACTCCACGCCTAACTCCAGCTTCTCACCTTCACCGCTCACACCAGGTAGTAACAACCACATCCAACTCAACAACTCCTTCCACCGCCACTTGACCACCCATCCCAACTCCTCACCGCCTCATCGTTCGCCTTAGTCTAGCTCATCCCTAGCCCGCACACCCACCAGCTGTCCACTAGCCCCACCACTCAACCAACCCAGCAACCACCAGCCCTGCCGAACCATCCACCGCCCCCAGCTTGTACATCTGCCTTTCTACCACCTCAACTAGCCACGCCGTCCAGCCCATCACTAACCAGCTCAAATAGAATCGAACCCCACTTTTTGGCCGTGACTTAGAGACTAGATGAGTTGTATTATTTATCTAGATTAGTTTGAAAATTTTCCTAACGTCTTTCAATTTAATTAGGCGTTTCCGGCCTAAGTTTCTATTTTTGGCATTTAATTGTATTTATTTAATTATTTGTTATTTTTCTGAAATTAGACCGAGATAATCGGTTACCAGAATTTCATGTTGATTGCAATGGTATGCTTGGTTCATTTAATTGAATGCTAATTTGTTCAATTTGAGTGATAATTATCATTTTGCGTATTTATCCCAAAACTGAGTAATTTCAGTATTTAATTAGGAAACACCGGGCGTTGGTTTATAACGCCAAAAATATCTTTATGGACTATATTAAATAGTGAGATTTTTGAAAAGGAAAATATTATATTTTGGTTCAGACCAATAGTGTACCCACACATGATTATTTTTATCAGGTATTTTAAACACAGTGAATCATCAACTAGTGAGAACAATATACTATATCAGCCTATGAGCCTTGATATGTCGAAAAAGGAAGAAGAGCAAGATACTATATATTAGCTTCGGTGAGCTATAATAACTAGCAGCTTTGGTGAGCAAATAGATATTAGTTTTAGTGAGAAATAATATGTGTGTGTGTGTGTATATATATATATATATATATATATATATATATATATATATATCTATCAGCTTTGGTGAGTTATACAATCTATTTCAGCTTGGGTGAGCGGTGTTCAAATTCATCGAATCTTATGGATGGTATTGATGGTATTGAATCGAGTGGATCGATTGATCAATGATTTGATTTGATTTGAATTGATTGAGTATATGTATTATACTGACGTGCAAGAAGGAACTAAGGCAAGGTAAGTCCTCTGTCTTGTGTGTGCATAGACAGCCTTTAGGCATATTTCCTTCCTAGTCGGAGTTTAGGAGGTGAACTTGCTAAGACATTGTCTCACCCCGTCGTGGGCTCAACCTTTTCAGGTCCGTAGATGGCAAATTCTCATGAGCGTTTTGGCCAGCCCATGAGGGTTACTGAGTGGGTTTTTAGCTACTCCGATCCCGAAAGCCATTAGGTTTATGAACTGGTAGTAACCACTCTTTGGGTCAAAGAAGGTCTTCCTCATAGAGTGTCTCATCGATTCAGAGCGTGGTTTCGCTACGGATCTAATGGATTCAGGGTGGGTCCCCTTTGAGGTTTCGTAATCCCTATTATGGTAGTTGACACTACTTTAGACGAGGATGCTACGACCCTCCCGATGGAGTTATGAAGGACCCAACGTGCCCCGAGCTTGTGGAGACCGAAGAGTCAACGAATGAGTTTGACTAGCTTATTGTGGCATCTCAAAAATTCAAGTCACCCTCTAGAGGAATTAAAGCCTATAATTAGGTAATGAAATTACCTATGGTCTATGTGTTAGCCATTAGTTTTCTTAAGGCTATGTGTTATTGTGCTTGTGTTTATGAGATATTAAATTAGATAGATTAATGATAATAATCTATGCTTGGCCATGCACCTTATAGATTAAATTCCTATAAATAAAATGTTACAAGACTTTGGCCATGTGGAATTTAAAAATTTAAAATCTATAAAAGAAAGAATTAAAAGTGTTTAAAGGTGAAATTTAGGATTTAAATTAGGTTTGGGCCTTAGGCCCAAAAGGTGGATTTTAATGGGCCAAGTTGGTCGGCCCATTGAAGCCCACAAGGGGGCTGCCGTTGACCAAGAAAGGGGGAGGAGTGGCCGGCCCAAGCCCAAGCCCAAAAGCCCAAGCCCATTATGCATGTATTGAGACAAGTGGCACAAAGGAAGATGGCATGCATTGGGCATTAGAAGGGGCAATGCAATCATTGCTAATGATTAGGAAATGGGGGATAAAAGGGAAGAGGAGAGAGAGAGGTGGCCGGATTAGCCATTCAGCCAAGGGGAGAGAGAGAGATTTCGCGAGAGAGAGGGAGGAGAATCTGAGGAGGAGCCGCCGTCCGTCCGCCCGTGCACCGCCATGTTCGCCGCCATGTGCCGTCGTCCGTCCGGTCTAGAGGCAAGTTGGAGTCCTCTTGCTGCTCTTGCATGTGTGTGTGTTACATGTATGTCGAATTTTGGGTGATTAGGAGAGGAAAACCGAAGTTTGGATGACTTGTTTTTGAGTAAGGTTGCTGTTTTCGTTTGAATCCGCTCGAGTCAGAATGTTGTGAGAGCTTGCATGCATGTTTAGAGTTCGATTTTGGCTTCGATTTCTTCAAGAAAGTTGTAGCTAAAATTTTAAAATATAATATACTAAAATTTGGTGGACAATGATGGAGATTTAAGGGGTTAAAATCTCATCCTACGGAGACCTCAGATCTGGAACGATTTCGCTGACCTTGTGGTAGATCTGTGCTTGCATGTTGATTTTTACTAAGAATATCTCTTCTATTTCTTCTTCAAAGTTGTATGGGACACCTTAAACTACAACATACTCAAATTTGAAGTAAAATGAACAAGTATAACCTAGTAAATCGACTAGATCTTGAAGACGGTAATTCTAGAGATGTATTACAGGACACCCGAGACTTCATGGACCTAAATGACGACTATACTCTGGTTATTGGACTTATATCACTTCATGAAACTTGTATAGAACATCTTGATGTATAACATATCCAAATTTCAGAGGAAATGAAGAAGAATAAATGGGTAAAAACTCAGTATTTCGGAGGAAACGTACACTGGACATTTCGGTGTTGGATCCAGAAGCTTCGTGTGACTGTAGAAAATAATCTAGAAAGAATCTGACTTGGAAAGCTCCATGAAAGATGTACGTAAATGTCTTGGCTATGACTCGGTAAAGTTTCATAATTTTTGGAGGTCGTATGGATTTTTTAATCGAATTTCTTCGAAGACTGTGCATTCTGATTTCATCCGAAAATTATATGCTGTTTTGTGTGAATTATGGATTTGTGTGGAAATTCTATTTGGCCATGTATTTTGCACGAAATCATTGTCCCATTATCTTGATTATCACTTGCCTTAATTTTTATAATTTTTGAGAATGATATGGATATTTAAATAAAATATCTTTGAAAGTGGTACGAGCTGGAATTTAAATAAATGAAAAATGGCATGAATTATGAATTATCTTAATTGGTACAAATTCCATGAATTTTATTCTATGAATAATTGTATCTTGCTGCATGCATGATAGTGAATTGAGATGCATGTATGAATTCAATGATGAATATGATCTTAAATGCCATCACATCACATGCCATGTTAAAATTGAACTATAATTGAAGATGAGAATTGAGATAAATTTAGAAGACCGTCGGAGTTGTGAGCCGACGATGCCCCGGGAGTGTCGGGATGCCTGGCTAGAAGGGTACGGCCGGTTGCCCGGTGGTCATGAATGGCCGAATACAGGAGGGTCCTTGAGAGACCGAGTGGTATCGAGATGCCCGGAGAGTGGGGAGCGGAAGCTCGCATGGTAATTATGCTGAGCGATACCTCGCGATGCCGGATTGGGTGCGAGATGCCCGGCTCGAAGGGTGCGACCGGTTGCTCGGTGGCCTTAAATGGTTGGATGCCGGAGAGTCCTTGTGATGCCAGTTGGGATACGAGATGCCCGGAGAGTGGGGGAGCCGGATGGTCTGAATTGTATCTTGGATACATGTGGGACGCAAATATTGGTCCCGGGAATGAGAAATGTGGCAGTCCAAGATGAAAATTGAAATCTACAAGATGCATGGTGATGTATGCATGACATGATGCATGATGATATATGCACAACATGATGTATGATGGTAATTATGATGATGTTACATGCATGGATGCATGTATATGATGATGATATATGATATGGCACGATGACATGTATATATGTTGTGATATGATGATGTCATGATGATGATGACATGTGTGATATGATGATGCCATGATAATGATGACATGTGTATGGTATGATGGTGTCATGTATATGATGATGATGACATGTGTGTGATATAACAATGTCATGATGACGATAATGAGTATGACATGATAATATACACGTATGTGTTATGATTGTGGTGATGATGCATGATAGTATATACATGGCTTCAAGGTAAGTAATGCCTGCAATGCATGTATGACTTGTATGATGCATTGAGTGGTTATTGAATTCCTTTACCTGCTGAGTGGTTGTACTCACCCATTTTGGGGACCAACATTTCATATTAAAAAGATGCCGCTTCCTACCGTCACGCGAGGCACCTTCTATGGCCTCCCATCGGATGTAGAAGTAGAATGTATGGAGATCAACTACGTCACTATCCCTGGACTGACATTTGTGCGAGTGCGAGTACTGGTCATGTACGATGTGGGCCTGGCTGGGGGCCCAGTCATCCAGGAGTTTTTGTCAGTTCATGTCCGCCGAGACAGAGTGATTAGGGGGATGTTGCCGCCACCACCACCCGATGCACCTGGATGGGTGTGATGGATTGCATGAAGGGTAGAGAGCTGGTGTTTCTTTTTGGGAGTGGCCACCACTGTTAGATGGAGGACGTCATGTGATTTTCTTTAGGGGTCGTAGTATCTTTTTGGGATGTGGCCGAGTGTGGCTAAAAATCTTGGCCTTCTTTTGTTGTATTGACCCGCGAAAGACCCATCACGATAATATATAAATAAAAGTGGCATGGCTTGTCTTTTAATCATGATGATTAATGGTGTGTATTTGTATCATGGTTGCTGGAGGGAGAGATGGTGATGTTTTATTTTGCTTCCGTTGGTGAGTTGCGCTGGGACCGTTTTGTAAAAAAAATAAAATATATATATATATGTGTGTGTGTGTGTGTGTGTGTGTGTGTGTGTGTGTGTCTACAAATTACGACGCCTCTTCTAAGAAGAAAGGTAATAAGGTGTAACATTGGCGCTTGTGACGACCTATGAAGGGTTCGGGGTGCCACAGCCGCCCTTTTTGGTATCAGAGCGAGTGGTTATAGGTGGAGTGATAAGGAGCCTCATTTGGGAATTGAGGAACATGATGACAATGCACACAGTAGGATATAAAACGAAATAATTGAATAACGGGTGATGAGTATTCACTCATAGATCCCTAGTAGTTAATTTTGAGTTGCCTTTAGGTAACAGTAACATGTATATGTTACTTATGTAGTAGTAGTTGTTGTTTTGAATGGAGGCAGTGAGTTTCAGATTATTCCTGAGGCAATGCTTGGCCATGCATGATTTTGATGTTATCATAGGAATGGAAAGGCTTCATAAATATCGGGCCCAGATGGATTGTTATAGGAAAGTGATCCAATTTACCTTACCTGATCAGTCTAGTTGTGAATTTCTGGGAGGTCAGACCCATCTACCTGTAGCACTTATTTCGACAATAGAAGCCTATGCGTTACTTGACAAAGGATGTCAAGGATATTTGGCCATGGTTAGAGATTATACTAAGGAAGAGCCTAAGATTGAGGAAGTTCGAGTAGTTAATGAATTTCAAGATGTATTCCCTGAGGAATTGCCTGGATTGCCGCCAGAGCGAGAGATTGAGTTTGAAATTGAATTAATGCCTTGAACAGGACCTATATGAAAAGCCCCGTATAGGATAGCCTTAGTCGAATTAAAGGAATTGAAAGTGCAACTACAAGAGTTGCTTGACAAAGGATTCATTAGACCAAGTGCTTCACCTTGGGGTGCACCGGTCTTATTTGTGAAAAAGAAAGATGGATCAATGTGCTTGTGTATTGACTATAGACAGCTAAACCAAGTGACCATTAAAAATAAGTATCCTTTGCCTAGAATTGATGACCTGTTTGACCAACTCCAAGGAAGTTTGGTCTTCTCTAAGATTGACTTGAGGTCGGGATACCATCAGTTAAGAATTAAGAAAGAGGACATTCCTAAGACTACGTTTAGGACTTGTTATGGACACTACGAGTTCCTTGTTATGCCATTTGGATTGACTAACGCGCCGGTTGCATTTATGGATCTAATGAATAAGGTATTTAAGCCTTATTTAGACCGGTTTGTGATTGTATTTATTGATGATATTCTGATATATTCAAAAAGACCTAAAGAGCATGAGCAACACTTGAGGATAGTTTTGCAAAGCCTGAGAGAGCATAAGTTGTATGCCAAGTTTAGTAAGTGTGAATTTTGGCTGGATCAGATAATATTTTTAAGGCATATGGTGTCAGGAGAAGGAATTGCGGTAGACCCGGCTAAAGTTGAAATGGTAGTAAATTGGCTGAGATCGACAACACCTACAGAAATACGAAGTTTCTTAGGACTGGCTGGTTATTATAGGAGGTTCATCGAAGGATTTTCACGACTGGCAGGACCTTTAACTAAGTTGACCTGAAAGAATGTGAGATTTGAATGGAATGGGGAATGTGAAAGGAGTTTCTAGGAGCTCAAAAGGAAATTGACTTCAGCTCCAATCATGACTATACCGACTGGACCTAATGGTTTTACAGTGTATGGTGATGCATCTTACAAAGGACTGGGATGTGTTTTGATGCAGCATGGCAAGGTCTAGACAATTGAAACCCCATGAGCTGAACTACCCAACGCATGATTTAGAGCTAGCAGCTATAGTGTTTGCCTTGAAGATATGGAGACACTATTTGAATGGGGAGAAGTTTGAAATTTATATGGACCATAAGAGTTTGAAGTATTTGTTCTCATAAAAGGAATTGAACATGAGACAAAGGAGGTGGATGAAGTTATTAAAGGATTATGATTGTGAGATAAGATAACATCCAGGGAAAGTGAATAGGGTAGCAGATGCTCTTAGTCGTAAGTCGGCAGTAGAAATGGCTAGTTTAAGAATGGCAGAATGGGGGTTGTTAAAGTCTGTAGCAGACTGAGAATTTAAATTGGAGATGAATTGCCTTACTGGTATGCTTAGTGCATTAAGAATAGAACCCGAGATTATTCAGAGAATTAAAATTCTGCAAGAATCTGACCTAGGGATTTTGAAAGTGAAGGATGCGGTGTCTTTAGGAAAAAGACCGGAATTTCAAATCTCTAATGATGGAATAGTAAGATGTCAAGGACGACTTTGTGTTCCCGACAATGAAGAATTAAGGAAGGAAATTCTGTCAGAGACGCATAAGAGTAATTATAGTATTCATCCAGGTAGTACAAAGATGTACAGGAATTTGCGTCAGCAATTTTGGTGGAATAGTATGAAGGCAGATACAGCTAAGCACGTTTCTCAATGTTTAACGTGCCAGCAAGTAAAAGCGGAACATCGAAAACCCGCAGGACTCTTGAGACCATTAGACATTCCAGAATGGAAATGGGAACATATAACGATGGACTTTGTGCAAGGACTACCAAGGACGTCAAGTGGTCGTGACTCTATTTGGATTATAGTGGATTGTTTGACTAAGTCTGCTCATTTCCTAGCTATTCGCATGGATTACCCAATGGATAAATATGCAGATACGTATGTAAGTCAAGTGGTACGCTTACATGGTGTTCCAGTGACTATTACTTCAGATTGGGATCCGAGATTTACTTCGAACTTTTGGCGAAGTCTTCAAGTTGCATTAGGAACTAAGCTTCAGTTTAGTACTACTTTTCATCCCCAGACAGATGGATAAACAGAAAGAGTAATCTAGACATTAGAGGGCATGTTGAGAGCTTGTGTAATTGATTTCAAAGGAAATTGGGATGAAAGATTGCATTTGGTGGAGTTCGCCTATAATAATAGCTTCCAGAAAAGTATAGGCATGGCTCCCTATGAAGCATTATATTGAAGGAGATGTAGGACTCATGTCTGTTGGAATGAAGTAGGTGAAAGGAAGTTGACAGGACCTGAACTGGTACAAGTTACCACTGAAGCTGTTGAAATTATCAGGAAAAGACTTAAAATAGCTCAGAGTAGGCAGAAAGACTACGCAGATAAGCGTAGAAGGCCTTTGGAATTTAGTGTGGGAGACCATGTATTCCTTAAGGTATCTCCAATGAAAGGGATATCTCGGTTCGGGATGAAGGGTAAGTTAAGCCCTAGATTTATTGGACCTTTTGAGATATTTGAAAGAATAGGGGATGTAGCTTATCGTTTAGCATTACCTCCTAAGTTGGAGGTGTCAGCCGACGATGCCCTGGGAGTGTCGGGATGCCTGGCTAGAAGGTTACGGCCGATTGCCCGATGGTCATGAATAGCCGAATACCGGAGGGTCCTCGGGAGACCGAGTGGTATCGAGATGCCCGGAGAGTGAGGAAGTCGGAAGCTCAGCATGGTAATTATGCCGAGCGATACCTCGCGATGCGGGATTAGGTGCGAGATGCCTGGCCTGAAGGGTGCAACCGGTTGCCCGGTGGCCTTAAATGGCTGGATGCCGGAGGGTCCTTGTGATGCCAATTGGGATACGAGATACCCGGAGAGTGGGGGAGCTGGATGGTCTGAATTGTATCTTGGATACATGTGGGACGCAAACATTGGTCCTGGGAATGAGAAATGTGGCGGTCCAAGATGAAAATTGAAATCTACATGATGCATGGTGATGTATGCATGACATGATGCATGGTGATATATGCACGACATGATGTATGATGGTAATTATGATGATGTTACATGCATGGATGCATGTATATGATGATGATATATGATATGGCACGATGACATGCATATATATTGTGATATGATGATGTCATGATGATGATGACATGTGTGATATGATGATGCCATGATAATGATGACATGTGTATGGTATGATGTGTCATGTATATGATGATGATGACATGTGTGTGATATAACAATGTCATGATGACGATGATGAGTATGACATGATGATACACACGTATGTGTTATGATTGTGGTGATGATGCATGATAGTATATACATGGCTTCAAGGTAAGTAATGCCTGCAATGCATGTATGACTTGTATGATGCATTGAGTGGTTATTGGATTCCTTTACCTGCTGAGTGATTGTACTCACCCCTTTTGGGGACCAACATTTTATATTAGAAAGATGATGCTTCCTACCATCACGCGAGGCACCTTCTATGGCCTCCCATCGGATGTAGAAGTAGAATGTACGGAGATCGATTGCGTCACTATCCCTGGACTGACATTTGTGCGAGTGTGAGTGCTGGTCATGTACGATATGGGCCTGTCATCCAAGAGTTTTTATCAGTTCATGTTCGCCGAGACAGAGTGATTAGGGGGATGTTGCCGCCACCACCACCCGATGCACCTGGATGGGTGTTATGGATTGCATGAATGGTAGAGAGCTGGTGTTTCTTTTTGGGAGTAGCCGCCGCTGTTAGATGGAGGACGTCATGTGATTATCTTTAGGGGTCGTAGTATCTTTTTGGGATGTGGCCGAGTGTGGCTGAAAATCTTGGCCTTCTTTTGTTGTATCGACCCGCGAAAGACCCATCGCAATAATATATAAATAAAAGTGGCATGGCTTGTCTTTTAAATCATGATGATTAGTGGTGTGTATTTGTATCATGGATGCTGGAGATAGAGATGGTGATGTTTTATTTTGCTTCCGTTGGTGAGTCGCGCTGGGACCGTTTTGTAAAATATATATATGTGTGTGTGTGTGTGTGTGTGTGTGTGTGTGTGTGTGTGTGTGTGTGTGTGTGTGTGTGTGTGTGTGTGTCTACAAATTTTGATGCCTCATCTAAGTAGAAAGGTAATAACGTGTAATATTGGTGCTTGTGGCGACCTACGAAGGGTTCGGGGTGCCACACTTATCATAAGATAGCTTTGTTTTAAGAATGGAGCTTGTATAGACTTTTGTCTATAGACTAGTATTGTAAATAAACTAGTTGGCTGTGTATAAAGGTGCGTTGTGGTTTGTGAAATTTGTGACCTTGCTTTTCTATCTCATCTTTGGGTCAGCGATACATTCTAGGACGTCACAAATTTATCAACCACCGAGGGATGAGCACGCGCTCGAGGATCAAGGTGTGACACTTCTTGTTTTAGCTTAACATGTGCTTATATAACATCTAAACGTCAATGTCCTTAGTACCCCCACACAATCAGGATCGCCATTTTTGAATGGTTACATGTAACAAAGGAGCTGGCTTAAATGGAGATGATATTTGCTTATCTGCTTGTGATTTTGGGTTCAAAATCAGAAAATGTTTCTAGAGTAAAATCTCAAAAAACTAGGCTAATATGGGAGAATCCACCCATAAGATCGCTTAAGGAGGTGGACTTCAGAGGTGCTTGAATATTGGGATAGGATTAAGGAATCTCCTAAAAAAAGTTCATTCGGCAACAAGACTTTTTTGTTTGTTTACATAACGTTTATTTGATGGCACGACACATTATGTACATACACATGTACATGCTTATGTATCCATGCGCACATATTTGTAAAGATAACTTGGATCTAGGAGTGGGATCATATGTAAGACGTGAAAGCACACCCCAAAATCTCTATAACTAGAAACAATAACACATATAATTGAGTAGAGATATTAATGCATATGTTTTGGAATTTATTGTTCTTGATGGAGAATCGCGACGGTCTAAAACTCAAGTACTTCTTCTTTACTACCCTGTGTATTATTGTCTCAATAAGACCGCCTCTCACATTTAACGTTTAGTAAACACTCCTTATGTGAAGATAATTGTATGTGTTAGGATTAGAGGAGAGACTTAGAATTATTTATAAAGTTTTCAGCTAGACCATCTCATTATGAACTGAGCTCAACTTACCCTATACTAGTCAACCCCATATTAGACTAATTAAGAAACATTTTATCTCACATTATTATACCAATCCCAAAAAATAGTAAATTATAATATCAATTAACGTAACCCACTTAGAAAAACTCTTTCATTCACTACTTGGGCGAGTAAATTATAATAATAATGAATGTAATTCACATAGAAAAGCTTTCACTAAATCATCATGATACCGCATATATACACACAGAACCTTATATGGTCACAAGTACTTTTAATTTTATCAATATGGATTCAATAAGATAGTGTGGCAAATGGATAACACATTTCATAGAGATGAATACCTTATGTGTTATCACTTTATCAATCACTATTTCCTTACCTTAAATGTAACAAAAACTAGTGTTACTGGCAAATATCTTTGTGGTTATAATAAGTCCACATATATTTTATCCTTATGATTAATCTTTTTTTTATTTACAACAAGAAATATGCTCAAGGCTAATAGCTGGATGCCCTTAATCTTTACTCAAGGTTTATACAATACTTTGAGATTTCCAACAATTATATGTATTCAATTCAATAACAATGCATTCCGAATTACTTTATTGATGCATAAGAGTTGATACGTATTGCAATATAATTAAATGTAATAAACACAAATGTAAACTTTATTAAAGCAAAATTGAAATAGCTTCCACTATACAACAACATTTCACGATGCTCATAAGCCGATCTTAATGGCATGTCCTTCAAGAACACAAAGGCGAAGGCTTTTGTTGAGTTGATCTGCAACCATATCATCTGTGAAAATATACTTTATTGTAACGTCATCATTCTATATTGTTTCTTTAAGGTCAAAACTTAATGGTCACTTGTTTAGACCTGTTAAGACCTATGTTGTTGCCAATAAATAAAACTACAAAGTTATTGTCTCAATACAATTTGTATGGGTCCATCCACAAAATTAAATATGGTCAACTCTTAAAGAGCTTCTAAAACCAAATAATCTAAGTAACGGTTGAAAAACATGCTACAAATTCCACTTAAATGGTAAAAGATGAGATATATTTCTATTTACTACACCTCCTGCTAAAATAAGGATGTATTTCATTGTTGGCTTAATGTCATTCTAACAGCCAATAAAGTTTGCAACCAAATATCCTATTAGCTGTAGGACCTAAACATGTTTGTAAATCACCATATAGTCTTTTATCCTCTTTAAGTACCGCAAAACCTCATTGATAGTAACCTAATGATTATGTTTTGGATTTAACTAATATCTATCTAGAAAACCTATCGCAAAAATAATGTTTGGTCTATTGCAAATTTGTGTATGCATGATATTTTTATGTGCTCTAACATAAGGTACATCATTTAATTAGGTTTTCTCAATATTTGAATGAGAACATTGTGATAGATTCAATCCATCATCCTTAATAATATAAGCAATTTCTAATTTGCTGTAATGCATACTGAATCTTTCTAAAATACAGTGAACATATGCTCTCTCAGACAAATCCAATAAATGGTGAGAACGATTATTATGGATCTCGGTGCTAATGACAAAAGATGCCTCATGAAGGTCCTCTATGTAAAATTTTGTTGACAATATTTGCTTTATCTCATGTAGTGATTCAAAATTATTATTTGCAAGCAAGATATCATGTATATAGAGTACGAGAAAAATTAAATTTCCTCCCACTAACCTTGTAGTATATATACATTTTTACTTTGTTCTTAGCAATACTGAATGAAGTGACAACACTATGAAACTTCAAGTACCATTATCTAGAAACTTATTTAAGACTATAAATAAGACTTTTTATTTTTACATAAATCATCTGCTGCAAAACCTTTAGATTGCACCATATATACTTCCTTATCAAGGTATCCATTTAGAAATATAGTTTTAACATACATCTAGCGTAAGTCTAGATCAAAATAAGCTATTGATATTATGTTCACTCTGAAAGAATCTTTAAAAGAGATTTTAAAAAATATTTCTTCATAATCCACTCCTTCTTTCGAGTGAAACACTTAGCTACCAGTTTGACTTTAAACTCATTAATCTTTCAATAGAATCCCTTCTAGTCTTGTATACCCATCTGCAATTGATGATCTCGTGACCTTCAAGCAACTCAACAAGTTCCCAAATGCTATTATATTTCATGGATTATATATTGTCTTTCATCGTATCTGACCATAGATCAAATTGAGAACAAGAAACAATATTTGTATAAATAATTAAATCAACCATGCAACAGATATCATAATCATTCTTTCACAGATAGATTATATAGTCTTGTGGTATAACTGATTGTATTTCCTTAATAGATTTACTAAGTGGAGCTACAACCACTTCATTATGCACTCCAGAAGCTTGAGAAACTTCATCAAGAACTATCTTCATAACAGGATTCTAAACGTCAATAAGTTTAGTCTGTGGTATAGGAAACTCCATAATTGTCAAAGCCATAGTGCTCTCCACTATACATATCTTTAATAGTCTAGGAGTAACTATCTTCTATGGCTATTTCGAATTCCAAAAACTTTACTGTTTGTAATTTTACAATTCTCATACCTTCATTAGGATTATAAAATCGATATCCCTTTGAATAATTTGGGTAAGATACAAAATAATACCGAATGGCTTTCGGATTCCAACTTACTTGATATTAAATCATATAACCTCACTTCTGCAGGACACCTAAGACCTTAAAGTGGTTCAAGCTAAATTTATGTCAAGTCCATTTGTCACGCCCGATCCTCAAGTGCATGCCCATCCTTTTCTAGTTGATAAATTTTGCGACTTCCCAAGACGAGTCGCCGACCCTTTTCATTTTATTGCACAAGCGGAAGTGAAAATAAATCCTCTAACAATAACCATCTCGGAATAGAAAAGCAGGACAACAATTTTATGAACAAAAACACACTTTTATATACACACTGAGTCATGTACAAGGTCTATGACCAAAAGACTAGAAAGACTAACTTTCCAAAAAGAAGCGATTCTAACTAACCTACACTTCAAATCACCTTCTCTCCACTCCTGGTCCTCCACTTGACGACCCTGAAAATTTAACCCACGACGAGATGAGATATAAATCTCAGTGAGTTCACACTCTAAACCCCAATTATGAGGGAAATACGCCCAGAGGCGTCCTAATCACTCAATCACAAAATCATAGGGACTAACCTCGCCTTAGATCCACTCGCAGTCGACAATTTATATCACGACAACCATACAGATATGAACAACAATTAAGCTCCAACAACTGGAACGCCACTCAATTCTCAAACCAACACAAGGGTCCTAATTATAGGATCAAATCGTTATGACACGTCCCATACCGTACCACACAATTTTATCCTATAATCCGGTGCATTCAACTCAATTAATCATGCGTTCCTAGTTTTGCTCTCGGCATATAGTATGGCATACTTTTTGTTTTGCGGTCCTTTGGCATTGTCAAGCATCATCTCACACCATTGAGCACGGCAACGTCACTACGTCGACGGCATTCCATAAAGAAGTATCGGTCCAGAATCTACTACGACCGACATCCATTGATAGGGCATCTCATATAGGGGTAACATCCAGCTTAATAGCTCGGCACGAGTTCTCTTAACCAACATACGATCACTCAAACATGGCTCAAAACACTGTGCATTGCACTCAAATATCTCCATTAAAATGGTGAACGTGGCCTATTTTCTTCATATTAGAAATACCCGTGAAAGTCGTCGTGTGTAGGTACACGATCAATTCACCCCATAAGACTGATATCATTCCTTTTAAAATCTTACTATTTTATATAATATATAAAACCATTTTCGGTGTTAAAATCCGACACCAAGGATTTTCTAAACAAATATTGAAAATTCACAAATTTCGGAATCAATGACCCAAAACTCCAATCAACACTCAATTGCAGAAATTAACCACATCATTGTAATCAACATGAAATTCCGGTCACCGACTATGTTGGTCGAATTTCCAAAAATATTTAATAATCAAATAATTTCTAAAATTAATTAAATAAATACATTAACTATTAAAAATGCTAACTTAGGCTAATAATTATAATCTAACCACCTATTGAACTAATTAAATTATCCTAACAATTCTAACTATAAAGCTACCTAACGGGCTAGCCAAATTTAAGCTCTAATAACCTAATTCACTAATCTAACTAATATAAATTAATTACATAAACTAAAACTACACCAATCTAAACTTAAATAAATCTAAACAAATCTTAAATGTCATTAGCCTACTAAGAAGAGTTTAGTGCATAAACTCATCGGTTTGATACGGAAACTGGTTCACCGCGACGGCAGCGCGATGGCGGCTGAAACTCAGGTTTGCGGCGGCGTCAATGGAAGCTCGAACTGGGCCTAGAATCAGCCCAAACTGAGATTTGTTATTGAGTTGGGCAGGGGTTGCTTCACGAACTTCGACTGCTGAACCTGTGGGTTCAAGACACGGGCTGAAATCCACTAGGCTGACCAAGAAAAATTTGTGGGCTGCTGTTGGGCTTTGCTGGTCTGAGCTTGATAGACTTCGGTGGACTGTGGGCTCGATGGAGATGGGCCCACGACGCTGGATGGAGGCCCGCTGCTCGATCGAAGATGGAGCAGAAATTTCGAGCAGCTTGCCGGCGTCGAGCTGGGGTTGAAGACGCGTGTAGATGGAGCAACTTCGGTGGAGGAATCGGTGAAGGTGGAAGACACGTGGGCTAAAGCTGCTGCAGGCGTTGGGCCGATGAAGGAGTCAACGTTCGCGGCTTCTTGTTGGGCTTGACTCGGTGCTGCTGGACTTCGATGGAGGGAGAAGCGGACGCGTGGGCAAGAGGCAGCAGATTCTATCGTTGCTTGGGGGAACGAATTGAAGAAGGCAGCTGGTCTTCGGTTCTGTTTTACTACGTGGGAGCTGGTGACGATTTGGGGGGTTTGCTCAAAAGAAAAAGGAAAGAAAACAGAAAACAGCAGCAGGTGGTGGCTTCAGAGGACTCCAATGGAGGGACTGATAGAAGAAAGAAAATGAAAGCAAAGCAAGAATAGAAGACTGAAGGAAATGAGGAAGAGATAGAGACGGTGAAGGAGGGGAACACAAGGATGGGAGGGGCGGCTGATCAGCGTGTTGGAGAAGTCACAGAGGGGCCAAAAGTCAAGAACTTAGCCATTCAATTTAATGCTCGTCCCTTTCCAACGAGAATATTCCACAAATGAGCCAATTTAAATGTCAAAATTGCAGCCCCTTGCCAAAATTCCGAATTTCACCACATAAGCTTCAATATCCTCACCCAATTCTCCAAATCAACATCTGAATTTGCCAAGTAAAAAGCCTACACAATTTCTATAAGTCCCCATCATCACCTAGCTTGGCTTGGAAGTCCAAGTTTCCCTACAACTTGGCCCATTCAAATTTCTGTTAATTTCTAAAGCGTTTGAAACGATTTTCCGTAAAAATCTCAAAATTGCCGAAAATTTTTTGGAGGATGAGTCGACATTCTTAAAATAGATCGTGACATGACAGAACTTTTAATTTATGAAATCAGGTTTAAATTCACGATTAATTTAAATCTAGCGTGATTTTAGCATGACCTAATCTATCGAGTAGCTTTTAGGAATTTTTAGTGCAATTGACCCATGGTCGATTATTTTCGAGCCACAATGTATATTTTCGACACATTGGCAACTCTCGGTTGTTGTGAAAATCTCGAGGTTTCAAATACAAACACTAGGTACAGAAATGACAACAAAATCGGTCTAATACTTTCTCGACAAGAATTTTGCAATTAGATTCCTTAATTGCTTCCCCAGATAGTCTAGTTATCTTATAAGTGATCAGCTCGAGAATAACACAATCACTATAATGAAAGGTCCATTTATTTAATCGAAAATAAAATCTGAAAATTCAGGCTATCACACTATCACTTTAAGAGCGTTAATGGAATAATTTTGATAGAAACACAATTTTGTATATAAAAATGTTGTTTTCAATGTATCAACCCACAAAAAATTGGGTAAATTAGTTCTACTAAACATACATATCATCATGTCCATTATGATGCGATTACGCCTCTTAGCCACAAGAATTTCAGGCATGTTAAATCAAGCTACTATTTCATAATCTTCTAAATATTTGACAAATGGTGCTTTAAGCTATCCAGTATTGCCATACTTGTAAAATTACTCACCTCTACGGTTAGATTTGACAACCGTTAAGACTTATCCCAACTATTTTTCAATTTTAGTCCAAACAAAATATTGAATTTATCCAAAAATCAGACTTTTCCTTAATCAAGTACAGAAGAAATGGTCATCAATGACTATATTGAAATAAAATTTCTATACAATGTTACCATCTAAGGTCCACTAAGATCAATGTGAATGACCTCCAATAGGTTAGAATTTCATTTATTATTTATCTTAATCATCTTCCTTCTATAATAATTTATATAAATCTTTAGGTAACTTTTAAGAGTAGATAGAATGTCAACTTTATCAACCTTTCTACTCTTTCTCAAGACATGTAACCAAGTCATTAATGCATAAGATTATTCCTTAGGCAAAAGTCTTTTGGAAACAACATTTTCAACCATATACGCGACGTATATATCATTGAGAGTTCAACAAAATTTGTATAATTCATTGAGCATAACGTAGTATTCCACTTTATTTGTATTAATGAACATATATATATATATATATATATATATATTATTTCAAAAAAATAGCTACATATGTTCAAACATGATACATAAATGAAGTTCCATCTCAAAGAAGGTATATAAAATGTATTTTTTTATTAAAACCAAAATCTAGAATTAAAATGATATCTCCCACGAACTCAACATCAATTTTATCGTTGTTTCCTATGAGCTATGATTTACCTTGAATTGATTTCCTTCGATTTACAAATTCCCTTATGATAAGCAACATAATTTGTTGCATTGCTATCTAGCCACCATGAACTAGATGGGGCTTATAATAGGTATTGGATTCATAAACAATGTCAAAGAATTTTTAATTGCAAGCTCACGCTTGGACAACCAAGTTTTATATATTCGTTGCAATATGTTTTTACGTGACTTAAAAAAAAAAATAGAAGTAATGGTCACTAACCTCCTTGAAGGATTCTATCTTGGACTCATATTGTCAAAATGACCGGTGATTTCATGAGTTCCTTTATGAGTATAATTTTTAGACTTCAAGTCTACTTAGGACACAATTCTTAACCTCATCAAAATCATCATATCTTATGTTGAGGAGTCCTTACAAATTTGTGCTAATCTCGGCATTAGACAAGACATAATTACAAACCATCAAGGTTTCTATCATCTTTTAGTAGTACATTAAGCTAGTAAATCATTTTTTCAAATGTTAATGAATGGAACATTTCACGGGTAACGGGAAAATTTGATTACTATTTTCCCAATCAGCAAAATGCGCTTTGTGGTTTCGTATCATCGATAGTGATATTGCCGGCTTATTCATACTAATAGCAATATGAACATCCACCAGTTTCATGCCAAACATAAAATCCTCTTTTCACTACTTAAAATTTGAACAAGAACTTCAATAGTTATTGAGTTATTGATTACATATGAGGTGACTAAAATAACAAGCAATGTATATAATTGGCATCATGTAAGTAGTATGTAACTTGAAATTATATAAGTACACATCTAGAGAGTTACATACATCATCTTTGGGTAGAGTACATGATATGTAGTTGTATACTCTCCACATGACAACAACCATGAAGTAAATCATCACCTTTAAGTGTATGAACTACTAGGATTAGTCACTCATCAACTATATACTCTACATGTATCCCTCCATGAACTAATAGATAATAACATCATTTGGGAGTATGACCACATATTAGTATAAGAGACATCCTATTATTATACGAGATTGATATTTTTCAAACCCAATCAAGTATGTCATTTTGACAGTCACAACTTGATTAAATACTTGAAACTCTTTCATACTAGGGGTATAAAGTTTATATCTCACATTTACCTTATACATGTGATTTTAGACTAGATGATAGGATAATTTGTCATTAAAGTCACATGTCATGCCAATTGCATTGCTTAATTCATTAATACATACTGGATCTTATACTTATTATCAATAAATCAATGCTCTACACCTTTTTTAGGGTTCTATACATATTTTTCACATATGTAAAATCATCAAACGTAAAAAAATAAATATACCCTAATGTAGAGAATCTTCATATGAGCAGGTCAGTATCAAGAATGCCTAAATTGAAGCTCAGATGCGCATGTACATGCGGGCGGAGTGCGTGACATGTGAAGCGCATGCATAGGCCTGCCCGGACTCGGTCAACATCTAGTTTGATCGGTCAAGGTGACTAGTTCTATGTGCATGTACGTTGACCGTGACTAATTTTTAATATATTAGTTTTGCCAGAAATGGAAAATTTTCTTCTGGAATGAAAGAAAGCATTTTGTTTGGAGAACCATGGACACTTCTATGTCATTGTGAATCAGGAAGGGCTAGTTAATGAGGTCACCTTTGGGCTGATTTCACTGGTAAAATGAGGGAACAAATATTCATAAAATCAGAAAAGTCCTGACCAAATCATTCTCGTAAGAATCAAGCACAGTCATGAATCTAGATTCATTGCATGATTTAAATAAAAGTGGTTCCTAGCTAGGACATGACAGGTTTGATAGTGGAAATATTAAGGATTTTAATGTTCCCGGAATATTGAAGCCGCTCTAGATACCGGCGGATTTTATCGCCGTGGAGGAGACCTTGGTCACGACGAAGCCCTAAAATCTATCGTTTGAGGAAGCCCCGAGTTTGCCATTAGCTGTTCAGACTGCAGACCACAGTCATAGGGTTTCTAACGACGGATATCATACAACTTTGGCAATATCCTCATACTAAATCACATTGCCATTTTTAACAAAAAAATTAAGTCATCTGAACTTTTACCAGGTTCACTGGTGGTGGAGCAATTCTTTTGCGTGAGCAACTGTTGGTTGTGCGAGACTTAAAAAGTTCAAGTACCTTAAACTACTTTTGTCTTATATCTATGCTATCAACATGTCTCCAGTGACAGCAGACCAAATATAAATCCCATCTATTATTTAGGATTGATAAGAAAGAGCTTGTGTGGGTTCTACAGATTGCTTTGACCACTGGAAGTTTAACAACAAGTCCTTCTAAATGTTATTTGGACGCTATTTTTTGTTTTCTTCATGGGCACGGCAAGAACTCCGTAGTGGCTAAGGATGAAGCATCAAATCATTGATATCACCTGGCCTCTATCACATCCAAAGGGCAGTCTTTTCGAGCATGGTAATCTGTGGAGAAATGCTGTGAGTGCTTAGGCTTTCATTAGAGAATAGAGAGCTCAAAGTCATTTTCGATCCTACCGATTCTGGTTTCATCTATTTGTTGTGGTGGAAGTCAAAGAACTTAGATGACAAAGCGCTAATTGAAAAACATGGAGAACTCAAGAATCTTGAGACGTAAATTAACGCATGCATATTGTATACTTGATCTTCGTTGACATTACCTTCCCTCTCTATCTTCACGCACAAAAAGAAAAGAAAGAAGGAATAACAAAAAAGGAAAAAAGAAAGGAAATTAACATCAACATCATGTCCGCGACTAGACGCTCTACTCTGCTGCCTTCGTTCTCCTTCTCCTCCTGAAAACCTTCACTAGCAAGTCCCTCCGAAGCTCTAAGTATTCGACGTTCTGGCTCCTCTGCCGAACCAGAATTGAGATTTAGGCTGCCGATCCGAGGAGGAACGTCAAGTACATATTGAAGACCAACTTTAGTGAGTACACAGAGGGAAAGTATGGCATAGATATAACGAAGAATTTGTTTGGAAAGTAGGGATAACATACCTTCGCAGAAGGGGTTTCTTCTCCCTAACTAGGAACGAGCGTTCCAGTGATAATAGGCATCGAATTCTTCGCCGACCCTATAGGGACCATTAGGGGAGATCTTCCAAGTGCACACGGTGCATTTTCCCTCGGCGCACTTGGTGTTCTCAGTGCATTAGCCTTCATCTCTCGATTGCACGTATATGTCAAACCGCACAAACTGTCCGGGCCACGAAAAGCCACAAAAGAAGAAGGTTTCATCAATGAAGTTGGGTATGAAGGAGAATTCCCAGCTGTCTTTCACATGATGGGTTCCCAGGTCGTCGTCCTTCGATTTGCAGCGGACGGTGAGAGTGGTTCTGGCCGGCAAACCGTTTTCGATCTCCACGTGCGTCTTCTTCCAAATGCTTCCAATGTAGCTACTCACGAATAAGGAACAAACAAGGAGGAGTGCAGCCAATGGCTTCGTCAGTTGTGGCAGGAGTTGGTCCGATTATAAAATCTGTCACTCGGATTAAACACCGATTCTCAGTGATGAATGACCTCATGAACAAAATAGGGAAAACAGGGGGGAGAGAGAGACAGTGAAAAGTAGAGCAACGAAAGCTGACCTCGCAAGCGTATTCTCCAGGAGTATCCCCGTCCGACGTTCCAAGGGCGGGCGACGATGAAACAGAAAACGCACTCGTCTGCCCCGGTTTCTCCCCCTTCTTTTTCTTCCCTTGCATCTCTCAAGCTCCAAACACCGTGGAATGCTCTCTTAAATAATGTCTAGAGTTGGAGTTCCTCCTCAACCGTAGTCTAACTTTGAATGCCATTTTTGCACTTGTAGAGAGAACCTCTGCAAGTTTAAAAATGACTAACTCCTAACTTGGCTTCCCACAACGAGAACTCGGTGGAGATGGGATGGAGTGAACTCTACCGACTTATATTTTGGCAAAGTCAGGCAGACCATCATTTGCCGAAGTGGGTTTCCTTCCAATAACCCAAAAGGCTACGGTTCATATGGGTTGTCTTCAAATGATGTATTTAAAAAATCAAATCGCAGTCGTATCAAAAGTTTTCACTTAATTTGATAAATGATACAGTTTTAATTCACATTCAATAACGTCAAATAAGCTATCGCGTTTTTTTTTTTTTTTTTTGTTGGTGGGTTGGGTGTAACCCGTCCGGTATCCGGAACTGAAGCCCCGACTAATATGTACTCGGGGTTTAGAGCAGCAAAAGTAAGCTATCGCGTTTCAAATACAAATCCACGTGATCGTTTGAGAATATGTGTACTATTCTATAGTTTGATAAGTTTTGTTATACTACATGAATTACACGGTTTTCTTTTCTTATTCTTAGTTAAGATAGATATGGTTAAATGAAAATTATAGCATTTAAATGTATATTTAGATGTGTATCCACTTCTTGATATTCAATAAAACAACACTTGTCGATGATGAACGTGAGAGACGCATGACGAAGTCCCGTCAGGTTGCCAATTGCCTGGCACGTCGCTCATGGACGTGACGAAGGATTAAAAGAAAATGTTTGTGCATTTGCCAATTGACTTTTAATATTAAAAAAAAAAAAAAAATGTTAGTTTCTATTGGCGGTGCCTTCGCAAAGGGGGTACGTGGCCGAGCGGTAGACTATATCTTGAGCGCCACGTACTTTCTTCTTCTTTCTTTTATAGATTTACTTATAATTGATACTTATCTCAAATTAAAAAAAAAAAAAAAAAATTATAACCCCAACCCTCTTTTCTTTGTCATCTCAGCGAAGCAAATAGAGAAACAATTTGAATACTCAGAACTAATTACAGGAGGATGGAAGTGACAGAAAAAAACCCCATCAATTTCGATTTCTTTTTGAGGAAAAAATGATGACACATTTTTTAATCCAAAAGATTTTTTTGGCCGAAATTTGTAAACCCCATCCAAACTACGCAGTTCCGTACTTCCGTCCCAATAAATGAATTTGCATATGGGTTGCTTTACGAGTCTAAAACCTATGACATACAATTTGCAACTACAAAATAAATGAATTTATCAAAATTACAAATAGCATATATGCTTATAATTCCCTAAGAAGAGACCCTAAACTAAGGTTGAACGTTGTTGGAAATTCAAGCCGAACCGATACTTGGTTTTCAATTGAAAATTTGGTAGTAAATTAAAGCGGTAGTCATAGCAATTGGTATTTAGTATCTCACTGTTTTTTCTCAGTGATCGACTCATTTTCAATTGATAGAATGCTGCCTTTTCCAGCATGTGGCAGCCGGAACTCGGTACACCATCCGGTTAGCATCGATGCCTTTGTCGGCGGAGCCGTGACAATGGATGAGAAACTTCTTGAGGCCGACGCAATCGCGGGGATGCTTACTGGAATATACGGACTTGTCGATGCCGGCGGCCTTCCAAAATCCAGGACCCAGTCGCTTTATATGGCCTTATGCTGTGTTTTTGTACTTCCACCCTCTCATGCAAAAGAAGCAGCCCTCTTTCTCTCCCATTTTGCTAACATCTGTTTAGTCACGCGTGTCCTAATCATGAGCCTAAGGAGGAGTTAAATATTAGTTAGAACTTTCTGGGGTTATTGAATCGGTTGAAAGGCCTGACTTAGGTTATTGATATTGGAATCACCTGTCATAACACTAATGATATAGTAAACAATACTTACAAATTTTCGGGTTTAGTCGGATAATTTGTAGAAGCTTAATCTTTCCAATAATATAGCAGTGATATTATTATATATTCAAATAGTCCTAAAATTCCTGACCAAGAAAAAAGTAGTCCTAATTTGTACTATCTTTACTATTGTGACATATTAGGCTATACTAGTTTTGATCCGCTATACCTGTTTAGGCAATTAACGGTTATTTAGATTTAAAATCGGGGCAATGTTATATATTTAAAAAATTTCACCTTAACTTTCTTTCTTTTTTTTTAAATATTTTTTGCCCCTCCTCTTCTTCCTTATTGGGTTCGTGAAATTATATCTATCTAAAATTTGGTATCTAACTCAAGGATGTTGCTAATTCAAAACTGAATTATAAACATCCGATCTTTAGGTTGGTAAATGTTGAGATACTAGAATACAAAACTCAATCAAATAAAGATTCGCCATGCCTTCGATGAAAAAAAAAAAAAAAAAAAAATTCATCTTTTTCATCTACCGATGATATTTCCAAATTTCGAAAGTAGCACTTCATGAATTCTGAATATATATATATATATATATATATATATATATATATATATATATGTTTCCAAGAACACATATATTTAGATGCTTTCGGCAATTTCAAAAAATAAAAATAAAAAATAAAAAGAGAATATGGGTATATGTTCATGGCCGGTTCACTGTACAAGGTGTCGAAGTCTTGATTTTGGTCCGACCAATACCACGATATAATCAATACTATGAAGTTTGACATTAACCCAAGATTAGCTGTCCTTGCAAATTTACTCGGTTTTTTTTTAGCTAATGCCCAATTTCATGATGAGCACCATAACACCTATATCAACACCTCAAAAGGGTTACCGGTACCGTTGTTGCGACTCTCCCTTTCATTTATACAAATAAATTATATATTGTTTCAGGGAAAAGTGCCAAAAAAAATCCTAAACATTTTGGCTTTATGCCGATTTAGTCCTAAACCTTTTTTTGGTGCCGATTTAGTCCTAAACATTTTTCCGTTGTGCCAATTCAGTCCTTTCCGGCCAATTTTGACCTGATTTTGCTTGACCGGACGTCGGCCGGCTGACATGGCCTGATCGGCACTGACATGTACAATTTTTAATAATATTTTTATATTTTTAAATATTTTTTTTATTTTTTATTTTATTTTTTCTCTTTTTATTTTTATTCTTTTATTTTTTATTCTTTTTCTTTTTTTCTTCTCATCTTCTTCCTCCAAAAATGGCCGGTCGTCGGAGCCGGGCGACCGGCGAAGCGACGACGGGCGAGGTCGACCTCGCCGGCCACCTCGCCAGTGGCCATGAGGCTCGCCTCGCCGAATCTAGCGACGATCGAGCCTCGTCCATGGCTGGGGAGGCTCGACCTCGCCAGATCCGGCTCGCCACCCAGGCCGCGAGGGGCCTCACCGAATCGGCGAGGGTCAAGCCTCGCCCATGGTTGGCGAGGGCGAGCCCCGCCACTCGGCGCGAGGCCCCGCCTCGGAGAACCCGGGAATCACAAAACCCCCACCCCCGACGAATCGCCACCGCTGGAGCCGCGCGACCAAAGACACCTCGAGCTCCCGTAAACCCTAGAGATTGGTATCGGAGAACGGAGGAGGAGGAAATTTCTAGGGCGAGATTGGTATCGGAGAACGGAGCCGGGACGAGTCCACGGCGGCCTCACGCCGAGCCGGCGGGGCTCGCCCTCGCCGGCCATGGGCGAGGCTCAACCCTTGCCACCCGTGCTGCGAGGGTGGCCTCGCGCCGGAGGGCGAGCGAGGCTCGACCTCGCCAGATCCAGCGAGGGCGAGCCTCGCCCGCTCGGTGCGAGGCTGCCCTCGTGGGCACTAGCGAGGTGGCCGGCGAGGTCGACCTCGCCGGCCGTCGCCTCTGGCCGGTCACCGAGCTTCGGACCGGGGAGGAAGAAGAGATGAGAAGGAAAAAAAGAAAAAGAATAAAAGAATAAAAGAATAAAAATAAAAATAAAAATAAAAAGAGGAAAAATAAATTATAAAATAAAAAATATATTTAGAAATATTAAAATATTATTAAAAATTGTACACGTCGCCGCCGATCAGGCTACATCAAAATGTCGGCGTCCAATCCAAAAAATTCGGCCAAAATTTGCCGGAAATGACTGAATTGACACAATATAAAAATGTTTAAGACTAAATTGGCATCAAAAAAAGGTTTAGGACTAAATCGGCACAAAACCAAAAGGTTTAGGACTTTTTTGGCACTTTTCCCTATTGTTTCATGTATTACATCGATGAAATTCTACTTCTCATTCTTGAGCCTACGTACTTTGTTTTTCAATCAAATCTTTGAACTTCCTTTAATTATTTGTTTAAATGAGCCCCCATACTTGTATAAATTTCTATTCTATTCGGGCTGCATAGCCCATCGGACCATGCTAGCATGGCATGTAAAAACTTTTGCGCCATCGATGAGTTGTCGTGGAGAATGAAATGGACCAAAAGAAAATTTATGCAAGTCTAGAGGGGAAGTTTTTTTTTACTAAGTCATATTTCAGCATGGTTCGACAAGCAATTAAACTCAAAATTGGGGAAAATTGTCCGAAAATTGTCCAAAAATTCCTAAACCTATTATGTTTTTTGTTAATTCAGTCATAAACATTCCAGTTTTACTAATTAATTTCTAAACATGTTTGTACTTTATTAATTGAATTCATTAGGTCAATTTTAATCGGAAATTGATGACAATGACACCAATCATCCTGCGTGGCATGAGTAGCCCCGACATAATTAATTTTTAATAATATTTGAATATGTTTTCAATATTTTTATTTCTTTATTTTTTCTACTCTTTTTTGTGCCAACAGCAACAACCTTCGCTAGTCACAAAGGCCTCACCCTCGACCTAAGAAACCGCAAAAGCCCTAGGCAAGGCCATCATGGCCTCGCAGGCTCTGAGCGAGGCGGCCCTTGCCAGATCAAAGGCCCTTACCTTAAAGGACCGATTTATTGAACCAGCGCATGGAAAGCAATCCGATCCGGTTTGACTTCGCATGACTCCACCCCCAACCAAACCACACAGATGGTAATTCCAGTTATCTCTATTCCTTGCGGCAAACATTTTATTTTGTTTTATTATGTTATTTTGGATTTTGGTAATCATTATGGCTGAGAGAGATGATCTCATGCATAACCGAGTGTCACCCCCTCCCCACCCCCCCCCCCAAACTGACATGCGTCACGACCACTACGTTCGACTTCATTCCTTCTATGCTATTGGGTGTTATGCTATCGGGTGTTATAAGTAGGGATGTGCAACAAAAATTGCCCGAATCAGGAATTGCTTCGACCAAACCGGAGTTGCCGGTTTCGGGCAATTCCCAAAGAGAGCGGTCCAATTTTTGGTTCCCACTTTTGAAATCGCTGGTTGGTCGAGATCGATTCTTGATTCCAAGGTGAGAATCAGACCAACCGGATCAGATGGGTTAATTATAAAAATATAACATATATTTTTAAATTTTCTTAAAAAACAAACCTTAATTCCTCCTAATTTCTCCCATTTTTCATTTAATTTTTGCTCAAAACAACAATTTTACTGGTTCCACTAGACCAGACCGGACCGTTCAATAGGTCTGGTTCCTGGTTCCAGGACCAGTTGGTCCAATTTCCGATCCTACAATCTGGGAACTGATTCTTCCGGTCTAGTTTCCGATTCCATCTTGGAATCGGACCGGATTAGGAACCAATCGGTCCCAGTTGTAAGGTGCAAGAAATAAATATGAATTCTTATTTATCTTCATATGCCTCGACACTCATCGAAGATCAATTTACAGTCTCTCGCTATTGATAGATGAAAGGTAGTCAGCCTAGAGTAGAACTATCTCATCCTAGGGACAATTATAAGAAACTACCACTAGAAGACAGGAAATGGTTTTTAACATAATGGTGAATATTCTCTTTACTCTCAATGTTTTATGGGACCTCCTTAAAACTGAAGCTGAGATGAAACTTTTTACTATTTCACCTAACTCTTTGGAGAAGAAAAGAAATTTGTCTTGCTAGAATTGTCTTAAAGTGGAAAAATTTGAGAAGTATAGGACTTTTAAATCAAATGACCTTGTCAAAAGTTGTAATATTGAAGTTAAATTGCAATATGATTATACCTTGAAGTATGTGCTTGTTTTCTCACCTAGAAGCCAATCTGTTTTTGTTCTCCCTTTGTCTCATTTTCTATGATATACTTACTGTTGACACATGATTCTTAGTTAATGCGTTAAAGAAGATTAAAAAAAAAATCGAGATTTAAGTTTTTGATCATGATAGAGTCTGTTTCTTGCCCAAAAAGTGTCGATTTTCAATTTTTTTTTTTTTTTTGCATTATTGCTTTTAGGCAATTTTCTATTCATCAAGAAAATTTTGAAAAATCAAACAGTCGGCTTTATGGTCAACCCTTTGATCAAGAGTCAATTTGGGGTCAAAAATTAGTTTTTTATCCAAAAAAGATGTTGGTTAGCTTTAATTTCACTTTTCCTAGATTAATTTTTCAAAAATTCAAAAATTTGACCCAAAAAAAAAAACGACATTTCAAAAAAAGTCAACTAAAGAGTTGACTTTTGATTAAACTTTAACAAAAAAATTTGAAAAAAATAAAAAAAATCCTCAAAACACTTTGCTTTAGTGTCAAAAAGTTTGCAAAATTCGATTAAGAACCTTGTTTTTTGAATTTTTTGGCTTTAGGTTCTAAATCAACCCGAAAGAAAATTATTTTTGTTTTAGTCATAATTATGTGTAATTCCTTTTATGACATTTGATGTAAGGGCTATTTTAAATCCACTCGTTCATTCAATTTCACAAATTGCCATATCGAAAGATGAATTACCATTTTAAGCCCTGATGAGAGGGCAAAAATCGATTTTTCATGATTTGCAAATAGATAATCTTTTTCCACTCATTTTCTTATGATAATTCTAAATCTAGGATCAATTTTGAGAAATTCACATGAGAACTTCCTAATTTGTGGGGCTTTACTCTCTTGAAGGCAAGAAAATTGAACTATTGAGCTTTAATTGAAGTATTTTAGGTTAACCCATTCAAGACTACGGTTATTTTTTATGAATCTTGATCCAATTTTAATATTAAATCTCGATTCTTTTTTTTTTAACCTAAGTTTAGACACTTTGAAATGCATTAAGTGATCCTACACATGGGCAATTAGTCATATAGATCTATTGCAATATTAATTGAATTAAATTTCAATTAATTTGCAATTAGTCATAGAATTGCAAAATTGCTCATTTTAGCCTCTAATGCGCGATTTCCTATACCCATGGTTCTAGTCTATTGTTTTTCATAGTAATCACTCAATTTTGTCAATAGAGAGTTCATAGATTACATTGATGAGGTCTAGTTGGCTTAATTGGATCAAAATTGGACCAAATTGCATAGATTTTGAACCCATAAGAACCATATAGGTTAGAATAGGCAGGAACCAGCCATAATCGATCAAGAATAGGTCAAACAAATGTGAACCAATCTAACTAATTCTATTGATCAGCGGGATAGGCCGATTCAGCCCCTTGCCAGTTGGTTCTAGACCTCCAAAGTGATCGATTCCGGGCTTCTCACCTTGCCAATTTTACCTTTGTGGCCTTACATTTTCACAGTTTTGTGGATTAATTCCTGAATTTTGGAAATTCGCGATTTAGCCTCTAATTAGGCCCTTAAGCACAATTCTCACAATAAATCTAAATTTTCGCAAACCAAACCTATCCGATCGATCATATGATATGCCTTAAGCATCATTAGCCCTTTAAAACTTAATTTGGCCAATAGATCGAGTTTTTGACCGTCGAATTAAACCAACGGTTAAGATTGGCCGATTTGGGATTGTAAAAGACTTTTCCCTCCAAATTTTCAGGTGCGCTCATTTTCTAAAAAGGTTTATCTCTCTAAAACAGCTTTTCTCTCTCACTCTTGAATCTCTCTCTTCTCACCATCCCTCTCTCTCTTTCCTCTCTCATGCGCGTAGCACTCCCCCCGCCGCCACGCATCACCACCTCCGACGATGTGCTTGCATCCTTGAGCTTCTATGTTGATTGTCTATCCCCGTCATGGTCACTGTGCTCATCGGTGATCATTGGATCGCCCCATCCAACGCTGATCTCTTTCTTGACTAAAGACCAGTGTCCATGTCAGTCTTCCTAGATGTGGCATCCCAAAAATTCAAGACATCCTCTAGAAATTAAAGCCCGTATTTAGGTAATGAAATTACCTAAGGTTTATGTTTTAGCCATTAGTTTTCTCTTAAGGTTATGTGTTATGTGCTTGTGTTCATGAGTTTTTAAATTAGTAATATAGGATAAGTTGATAAGAATGATTTATCCTTGGCCATGTGAATTTTTAAAATTTGAAATCTCTAAAAGAAATAATTAAAGATAAATAATTGAAAGTGAAATTGTGGGTTTAATTAGGTTGGGCCTTAGGCCCAATGGCCTAAGCTTTTGGTGGGCCGAATGGCCGGCCCAATTAGGCCCAAGGAGGAGTGGCCGTCGACCGTGAAAGGGGGAGGAGTGGCCGGCCCATTTGCTGGCCCAATTGCTCCCAAAGCCCAAGCCCATGCATGTGTTGTGACAAGTGGCAAGAGGAGATGGCATGCATTGGCCAATTGAGAGGCAATCTAATCATTGCAAATTGGGGGAATAAAAGGGAAGAGGAGAGAGAGAGGTGGCCGGTTAGCCATTCGGCCAAGTGAGAGAGAGAACCATGCGAGAGAGGGAGAGAGTGAGGCGTAGAGAGGAGAAGCCAAGAGGGAAAGGAAGGAGCTCGCCGTCCGTCCACCCGTCACCTCCCGTTTGCCGCCCGTTCGCCGCCTTGTGCTTGTCACTAGTTCGTTCTAGAGGCAAGTTGGGAATCCACTTTCTACTCTTGCACTAATGTCTTGCATGTATGGTCGGAATCTAGGACTTTTGGAGGCATGAGAGTGAAGCTAATATGCTTTGTTCTTGAGTTGCATGCTGTTTTCGCATGAACCGTTTAAGTCATAATTTTGTGAGAGCTTGCATGCATGTTTTCAGTTCGATTTTGACTTTTATCTCTTCACAAAAGTTGTAGCCAACATCTTAAAATACAACATACTAAAATTTGGTGCAAAATGGTGGAGATTTAAGGGGTCAAACTCTCATCCTACGGAAATGCTACATCTGGAATATTTTCGCATGAACCGCCTGAGTCAGAATCTTGTGAGAGCTTGCATGCATGTTTTGAGTTCGATTTTGACTCTAATTTCTTCATGAAAGTTGTAGCCAAAATATTGAAATATAACATAATAAAATTTGGTACATAATGATGGATATTTGAGGGGTAAAACTCTCATCCTACGGAGACACCAGATCTGGAACGATTTCACTGACCTTTCGGTAGATTTGTGGTTACATGTTGATTTTTACTAAGAATCTCTTTTCGACTTCTTCATTAAAATTGTAGAGAACATATTTAATTTTAACATACTCAAATTTGAAGCAAAATGAACAAGTGTAGCCTAGTGAATCATCTTACTCTTGAAAACCGTAGATCTGGAGACGCGGTACAGGTTACCCGAGACTTCATGGACCCATATGGAGACTGTCCTTTGGAAATTTGACTTATATCTCTTCATGAAAGTTGTAGGCGACATCTTGAAGTAAAACATATCCAAATTTCAGAGGAAAAGAACATGTATAAGTGGGTAAAAACTCAGTATTTCGGAGAACCATGCACTGGACGTTTCAGTATTAGATCCAGAAGCTTCGTGTGACTGTAGAAAATAATATAAAAATAATGTGGCTTAGAAGTCTGCATGAAAAATATACCTTAGTATCTTGGCTATAACCTGGTAAAAGTTCATAATTTTCGAAGGCTGTTTGGATATTTTAATCAAATTATTTCGGAAACTGTGCATTCTGTTTTTATCTGAAATTACATGTTGTATTTGTGTGAATTGTAATTTTGTGTGGAATTGATTGGCCTTGTGTTTTTCATGAAATTATTACCCTATTGTGTTGTCTATCACTAGGCTTAATTTCATGATTTTTTTGGGACTCATATGGATATTAATTTAAATATTTTCGAAAATGACACAAGTTGGAATTTAAATAAATTTCAAAAGAAAAAGGGGCATGACAAATGGATTATTTTAATTTGTATGAATTCCATAAATTTTATCTTTATGGATGATTGTACCTTGATGCATTTATGATAGGATGAAAGTGATTTTATTTGCCATTGCATCAAGTGCCATGCTAAGTGAGACCTAAATTGGTAAATGTGGACAATGATAAATGAGGAAACTGTTATGGCGGATGATAATGCCCTGGGAGTATTAGGATGCCCGGGATGAGGGGTGCCGGATGCCCGAAATGTATAGAGATACATGGCCGGATGGCCCTAGGAGTATCAGAATGCCCGGAATGGTTGGGTGCCGGAAGCCTCGGAGGTTTCTGCCCGAGGGGATGCCTCGTAATGCCAGTTGGGATGCGAGATGCCCGGAATGTGGGGGTGCCGGATACTCGGTGGCCTTAAATGGCTGAATGCCGGAGGTTTTTCTTGCGATGCCAGGATGGGGTGCGAGTGTAAAGTATGAGATGAAATTGATGATCTTGAGAAAGGGTGATGTGGTGATCGAATTGAAAGTTAAAAGTGGAAATTGAATCATGCATACATAACATGATATGATGATGATCACCTATGGCATGATGATATGACATGATAATGATCACTTATGGCATGATGATGGTGATATATGATATGATATGATAATGATCATCTATGGCATGATAGTATGCATGTATGATATGATGATGCCATGATGACGATGACATGTGCCTGATAGGATGATGTCATGATGATGGTGATATATGATATGATATGATGATGATGATATGTCTAGGACATAATGATGATGGCATATGTATGATATGATGGCGACCTATAATATGATGATACATGTGTATGACATGATGATGATAACCTATGACATGACGACATGTATGTGTTATGATTGTGATAATATGATGGTATATGCATGGCTTCAAGGTAAGCACGCATGGATGCATGAATGGCATGTACGATGAAGTGATTATATTATATGATGCATTGAGTGGTTATTGGATTCTTTTACCTGCTGAGTGGTTGTACTCACCCCTTTGGGGACCAACATTTCAGATTAACATAATGCCGCTCCCTACTATCACACGGGGCATGTTTTACGGCATTCCTTCCGGTGTGGAGGTCGAGTGCAAGGAGTTCGATTGTCCCTCTATTCCTGGTCTAACATATATTCGAGTGCGCTGTTTAGTCATGTACGATGTGGGCCTGGCTGGGGGCCTTATTGTCCAGGAGTTCATATCCGTCCACATTCGTCGCGACGGAGTGATACGTGGGATGTTACCGCCGCTGCCGCCTGATGCATCGGGTTGGGTGTGAGGACCCATGCGTGACAAGTAGGAGCTGAAACTTTTTGGGATGGTTAGCCGACACTAGTGATAGGGGATCTTGCACGTGAGTTGTAGTGGGTCGTCTGTTTCTTTTTGGGTCTTAGGCCGAGTATGACTGAGTCCTGGCCTTTCTTTTGATATACCGACCCAAGGAAACCCATCTTTAAAATATGTAAATAAAGTGTCATGACTTTGTCTTTTATTATGATGATTAGTGGTGTGCAATTGTATCATGGTTGATGGAGGGGGAGATGACGATGTTATATTTTGCTTCGGCTAAATGAGCCGCGCTGGGACCGTTTAAAAAAAATGTCTATGATTTATGACGCTTCTTCTAAGAGATGAAATAAGGTGTAACGCCGGGTGCCTATGGCGACCTAAGAGGGGTTCGGGGTGCCACACTAGAGCTGGCTTTTTAATAATTTCAAGGTTATAAATGATAAATAGAAAAGTATAATGAGAAAACACCCAAATCATGATGTGATACATGTAGACCTAAAGTGTGTAAAACAAGGAAACAAAAATACCATCTATGGATCTACATTTTTCGGTAATTATCTGGTGCTTGGAAGATGGATAAATACCACATTAGGGGGGTTTTGTTTCATAGAAAATGAAAATTTTGAAAAACATTTTTTTTTATGAAATTTATCACTTATATTACCCACAAAGATAAAATTCTCATTGTTCACAGAACTATTTGGTCATAAATTATTGTCAATAATGAAAATACTTTTCACTGACTAATTACTTCACGTAATACAAACAATCATTTTTAGAAAAATACTTTTTAAAATCATTTATTTTCCACGAAAGAAACTATTGGTGGAAATTAAGTGGTACTTGAAGAATCCCATTATGAGCCGAGAACCTTTGAGCATGTAGGGTTGAAGCACAAATTATGAATAAGTGTTACATTAATTAATGGTTGTGTATCCTATCCAAAAGTACTACTATTAGTGGGGATTAATCGGGCGATTGAAGGTCCTAACGGGGATTCAGTGATTAATTGAAAAGAATAGTATCAACAAAAGTATATAAAATAATAAAATAAAATGAAATAAAAAAATAAAACAGAAAATAAATGCACTTGCCAACAATCATAGATCATCATAGGGCAAAACTAGAGCAATCTAGAAATCCGCAATAACAAGCTATAAATAATGTTAAAATACCCAACTTTGCTTCTTTTGGGTTTACATAATTGTCTTATGGTCACCGCCATGGTAGTCCGTAGTTTTTCAAGCCCTCTTTAACCAATTTCCATCACTTAATACCCTCTTCACTCGTCTTTCTACTGGAATTCTAGTCATTCTGCCCAAAATGGATAGTTCAAACGCTATATTGTCGAGGGATCCCCATCCTCGGCTTCCTTTTCTTTGATTCTGAAGTTACATACTCCGTCTGACTTCACCCTTCTCTTTCTGTTCGTCTAAGGTCTTGCATGTCTCCGATTCTCCAAGTGCAAGATTGGGTTGGCTCCGTTCACTACTTCTGACGGTAAGGCCTTTCTCTTCTTTGGATTTTCTTGCTCATATTTCGTCTCGCTGATGGAGTGCTGGATTGGGGGGACTCGCTGTAGATTGTTGGATTGGGGGGACTAGATGAAGCTTCGTGTCCCATTATCTTAAGGTCTTAGTTGTCCGATAATCCCAATGGACATGAATGCAACAAATGAATCGGTGAGACTAGTTGCCCTGTGTCAACGACTTGGTCGATTATGCTCTGAAAAGGAAATAGAAATTTGGGACGAAGCACCTCCTCCGCAAGGAGTACAAGACTGTCGACTCACCTTGATTGGCAGAATTGTATCCAACCCCTCTGTTAATCTGCCCGCTTTTCAAAACACAATGACCAGAGCATGGAGGACAGAGAGGGTCCACATATCTCAGAGGGACAACGGTCTGTATATTGCAAAGTTTCAGTTAGCAAAAGAGAAACAGAGAATAGCTGATGGTGGTCCTTGGTTGTTTTCAGGACACCTAGTTATCTTTAAACAATGGCTGCCTAATACGCCTTTGCACTGTTATGACTTTACCTATTGTGCTTTCTGGGTTCATGTTTATGGTTTACCTTTGGAATGGAGCACTGAACAGCTCCTTCGCCGGGCAGTGCAACAGATTGGTTCAGTTGTTGCTGTTGACTCCACTATATCCGATGGATCAGCCATCAGAAATTGCAGAGTTAGAATAGAGATCGATCTCGCCAACCCCCTGAAGACAGGAAAGCTAATTAGAATAGCTGGGAAAACTTTTTGGCTTGATTTTAAATATGAACGCTTGCCTCACTTCTGTTATTCATGTGGCAAAATTGGCCACTATGCGATGTATTGCCCAGACTTTCCTTATGATGAAGCACAACTAGAGGATAACAGCAAGATGGCTTACGGCCATTGGCTACGTGCTGACGTGAAGGAACATAGTCCTTACTGGAAAGCATTTTATAACCCACCGGAACCAACTCAACAAATGGATGATACAGTACCTAAGACTCCCCCTAATCTGCAGCATCAATTTCCTTTATTACCTCCACTTGACTATCCCCCTAGAGCAACAGAAGTGATGAATCTACAGCCAACTCACATATCAGTAGTAGCAACGGAAGCTCGGCATACTACTGATCTGGTACCTGCATCGACAAAATTAAAAGCAGTTCAAACTACATCTCTAGACAAGACAAAGCATATACAAAGAAACTCTCTTCGGACTACTAACACATGGTGTACTTCAAAGAAGCGGAGGTTCTCTCCCTATGAGACGCGACATCTACCCCATTCAGATTTTGATGACAATCAGCTGATGGAAACTCCAGTTTATGTAGCAGAAGAAATGGCCCAATGGGCGATGGTGGCTGGCCCTCAACACAACCACCCATAAACAAATGAAACTACTCTGTTGGAACTGTCAAGGTCTGGGCAATTCCCTGACAGTTTAAGCTCTTAAGACCTTAGTGGCCAAGGATAAGCCTGACTTGGTTTTTCTAATGGAAACCAAGAATTTTGAACCGGTTCTCACAAGCTTGCAACAACGTTTAAGATTTCATCAGCTTTTTGTTTGCAACCCTATTGGTCTGAAAGGTGGTCTAGCGCTTCTATGGCAGGATAACTTATCTATAGATATCATCCATTCTTTAGATGATTTATCTTAATATGTTGTGCAATGACTTGATTGTTGACAGAACTATGCGCATTACCTGTGTCCATGCACCCTATTCCTGTCACAAGCGGTAGTTATTATGGCAAGAGTCACAGCTGATTAGCATCTCCAATACTTGGCCTTGGGTTTGTGCAGGATATTTTAATGACACACTCTACCCATGGGAAAAGGTGGGCATGAGGCTAGCTACTCCTTTTCGACTCTCTTCCTTTCAGTCTTTTATTAGTGACTGTTCTTTAATGGAAGTGGCAAGTAAAGGTTGTCGGTTTACCTGGACGAATAAAAGAGTAGGCGATGATTTTATCAAAGAGCGAATTGACTGGGTCTTGTGCACTTCCAATTGGCGTGTTTTATATCCTGAGGCTAAAGTATTGGCGTTGCCGGCTATGGGCTCTGATCATAGCCCCCTCCTTTTAAATACAATAGGGCAGTCTGGCAAGAGAAGTAGACAATTTGTCTATGAAGCATATTGGAATAGGGATCTCGAATGTCAGGACATTATACATAGGACCTAGAATTCAATCCGGCATCAATAGTCCATTTTCATCCACAAGGTTCAGGTTGTATCAAGGGCTTTACAGGCATGGAGTCACGCGAAATTTAAGAATGGTCATCTACAAATCAATTCACTACACCAACAGCTAACCGACCTCACCAACAATCCATCTCTCAACTCCAATGAGACTGAGGCTGCATATACTATTCGGGATGAAATACGAAATTTATGGCAACAAGAGGAGCAATTCTGGGCCATGCGGTCTAGAATCAACTGGTTGCATTAGGGGGATAAGAATTCGAAATTTTTCCACGCCTCCACCATCCAAAGATGCCAACGAAACAGGATCATAATGCTACAAGATGCAAATGATGAATGGGTACGAGATCCTCAAACTTTAAGGGAGATAACGACTTCTTTTTTCTCACAGTTATATACTTTAGAGAGGGCTCGGGACTATGGCCTTGTTTTGGATCAATGCCCTTCAGTTGTCACTTCAGACATGAATACCCATTTAACTGCCTCGGTCACTATGGAAGAGGTGCATAAGGTGACTTTCCAGTTGGGCATTTCAAAAGCTCCAGGCCCAGACGGTTTAAACGGACTTTTCTACCAGACTCACTGGGAAATAGTTAAGTATGATATTCTAAGGTTAGTGGAAGATTTTTTTAATTCAGGTACGCTACCTAGTAAGCTTAATCGAACCATTATTGCTTTGATCCCCAAGACCAATCACCCTCAAAGTCTAGACCAGTATAGGCCCATCAGTTTATGTAACTACGCTTATAAAATAATTTCAAAAGTTCTTGCAAATCGACTTAAACCATGGCTACCGAATCTCATTGCTAAGGAACAGGCTGCTTTTTTTAGTGGTCAACAAATTCAAGACAATGTTTTAATACTCTAGGAAGTAATGCATCAATTCAAAGCAAGAAAATGGAAGCAAAGGCATAAGGTCTTAGTCAAGACAGACATGCATAAGGCGTATGATTGAGTGGAGTGGGATTTTCTGAGAGACTATTTGATTAAGTTGGGTTTTCATCATCGATGGGTTCTATGGGTCATGCAATGTGTAACCACTCCATCTCTCAGTGTAGGCTTTAATGGTGAGCCACTACCTTACATCCAACCTTCACGAGGACTTCATCAAGGTGACCCTCTATCTCCTTACATTTTTGTGCTAGTCGCCAATGTTCTTTCAACTTTGATTACCCAAGCAGTTCGTAGTGGACATCTTAAAGGGATAAAGCTTGCTCGGTCCTGTCCAACTCTATCACACTTATTTTTCGCCGATGATTCAGTCTTTTTTCTGGATGGCACAATCACTGAATGTCAGAACATGTCCAATATTCTGAATCAATATTGTCTAGCTACTGGACAAATTATCAACAGAAACAAATCGGGTTTGCTTTGTAGCAAATATTGTCTAATGAGTTTGCAGGAAAACTTGGCAAGAGAATTCCGGGTTCCTGTCCTACAACGTTTCGGTAAGTACTTGGGTATACCCTCCGATTGGGGAAGATCGAAGCGAGAAATGTTCTCTTGGATCTTAGCGAGGGTATTTGCAAAATTGGAAGGATGGAAAGAACGTCTTTTATCTAAAGGAGGTAAAGAAGTCCTTCTTAAGTTGGTACTGCAGGCTATTCTCCAGTATGCAATGTCTATCTTCAAGCTTCCTCACTCTATTTGCAAGGGACTAAAACAACGCATATCTAATTTCTAGTGGAAGAATGATGTTAGTAGACGAGGGGTGCTTTGGCAGAAATGGGATGCATTAAAGATAAGTAAGCATAGTGGAGGTCTGGGTTTTCGTGACTTGATGGCTTTCAATAAAGCATTGTTGGGTAAGCAAGCCTGGAAATTAATTCACAGTCCATTATCCTTATGGAGTCAAATATTTAAGGGCCTTTATTTCCCTACTCAAACCTTTCTACAAGCCAAAACTGGGTATCACCCCTCTTGGGGCTGGAGAAGTCTACTTACTGGAAGAGAAGCTATTCTACCGAATTTGAGATGGTCTGTGGGTGATGGTAAAAGTATCGGCATTCGACGAGATCAATGGTTACCTATTAGGCCAATACCAGGACCTCTTGCAAGAGATGAACCAGAATTGGTGGCTAATCTTATTGACCCTAACCACCAATCCTGGAATATTCCATTTATTCAGCAGCATTATGATGAATGTATAGTCAGTGAGGTTATCAAACTACCTATTAGACCGCTCTTCGCTTCTGACCAGTTAATATGGTGATATAGCTAGTACGAGTACCTAGAGGGGGTGAATAGGTATATAAAAGTTTTCTTGAAGATTGCACAATACTTAGACAGTTAAAGGATTTGCAACAGTTATAAATTCAATCGTAAGACTGAGTAAGGGAAAGAGAGAATTGAACACGAGGTTTATAGTGGTTCGGCTTGATTCAAGCCTACGTCCACTCTTCTGCACTGACAGCCAATTGGCTGGATTCCACTATGATCAAAGAGATGTTACAGTGTTGATCTTCCTTGATTTCTAGGTGTAGATGATCTACCACACTCGCTCAAGGTGTCACCAAGTATAAACACTCTCTGTGTATACAATTTCGCTCAAACTGTATCGACTAACAATCAAGGTTCTTCAGACTCTGGAATTTTTCTATCTTTCACACACTTAAAACAACTAGAATGTCTTCCTTTTATACTCCTTTATGCCATCATAGCCGTTGGCACTTACCAAAGGAATTCCTCCAATCTACCCGTTGGACGGAATCAATCAAGAAGATCATCCGAGCTATTTAAGGAATCTAATGATAGCCCATCAATCATGTTCGCCCATACAATCAAGATCTTGGTTTCCAAGAATTAAACATTCCAAGAATATTTCGTCGACCATCGAATCTTCAATCGATCTTAGATAAGAATCAAAGAATCCGAAATATTTATCCAACCAAAGAATCTTTTCCGAGGATAGGATCGAATCCTCAACCATATACTTCGGCTTTAGATTTCCTTCGTCACTGGATTAGAAAGACTGTCAGTGAGAATAGACTTAAGTCTTGAGTCTTGATTCCTTGAGTCTTGAGTCTCGAGAATACAAAGTCTTCAGACTTTAAACTGTCGGTCTCCGAACATCCAGACTTAGACTGATAGAAACGTTTTGTCAGCTTCAAAATATTCTAGAAAGATTTCTCCAACAATCTCCCCCTTTTTTATGGTGACAAAACTTTCTTGTAGATTTGAACAACTTTGACCTACAAAAACATTTCTCAAGCAATATGGCTAACTCATAAAAATTAATAAAACAACCAGACTCTGCATCCACAGAAAATTGGTTAGTCTTTCATGAGTAACACCATATAACAACACTTGAAATAAATGCAACCAGTCAAGCATCAAAATCCACAGCCAATTCAGTCAATTTTAAATTCACACCCAAGTTCAAGTCAAGTTCTCAAGTCATACTCACACCCAAGTTCAAGTTCTCAAGTCATACTCAAACATAACCACAACAGTTTAAAAATGTTGAAAGATGTTGGTTCAAATTATTGATTCTCCCCCTTTTTGTCATCATTAAAAAGGGTGAGAAAGGAGTCATGTCTGCTTGGGAATGCGCACGATCTGGAAATTCCCAATGGACTGGACTACTCCTTCGAGCTTCTTCAGGTCTTCCCTCAGTTGAGCTACCTCTTCTCCCTTAGCATTGGCTTGAAGTTGCAGAGCGAGGTCTTTGAATTTATCCTCCAGAGAGACTGAAGATGCTTGTCCAGTATTGGCTTGAAGTTCCACTTATTTCAATAAACTGAAGTTCCCCAAACTTCATCAAAACTCTGCTACGATACTTTGATAGAATTTTCCCCAAAACATTCTTCCTCTGTCTAATGCCAGGTCGGTTCCATTTCTAAACTTCTCACCATACCTAGATACTGAATTCATCCAGGTTTTCTTCCACAATTTCGTCACCTATCTGGTGAGTCTTCTACCTCTTGTCAAGTGCCAACATGCACTATTTCTTGTACAAGAGATCTATCCCAGAAATTCCACAATGCGTTCTATGGTGCACTTCTCCTTCTCCTGAACTGTCTTACCAACAGTGACAACAGTAACCGTTGTCGAGATTCCATCTACTAATGCAGACAACCCATAAATCATTATCCGTACTGGCGACACTTACCACAATTTCCTGCCCTCAGAATACACGAGACTAATCCATATCGTCTTTCATAGAACAACATGTTCCATTTGTCTGAATGCTAACCTGACTATGCCACCCTTCCTATTGGATGGAATAGAATACCATTCTCTCAACATCAGTCTTTACCCTGACCGAGTTCCCAATCTGCTTGCACTGAATCTTGATTCAAATATCGAAATCTATTCTTTGATTATCCTTCCAGGTTGGACCTCAACAAAGATAGCAACAACAATAACAACTTGATCCTGATCATACCGGCTCATTCAGATCCCAAGAAACACTTGCATCAAATTAATCTTATCGGGCTTAGGATCAATCAATGCTGCTACACTAGTACCAACCCGCGGTGGCACTCTTACGCTCAAGCTGGCCAGAGTCAACACTCTGCCTTCCGAATCCACAATAATTAAAAGCAAGCAATTCACACCCGACAAACAATTCTACCAATCAGCTATCAAAGACATGCACCAGTCATGAATTTAAAGGCCTTTCCTACTGCTATCCCATAGGTCATCGCACCTTATCACTCCAATACCTAACCATTGCTCTGATACCACAAAAAGGGGATGTCACGCCCCGATCCTCAGGCACGCGCACATCCCTTAACTTTTTGGTCGATTTTAAAATGCGATATCCCAAGACTGTGTATCGCCGACCCTTTCGTTTATATATGCACATGCGGAAGCGATTATAATTCCCTGCATAAATAAAGCAATGGGATAGAAAAGCAAGCCATACATTTTTCATACTGAAAATTCACAACTATAACTTTTTACATGCAAACAAGGTCTGACAAGACAGGATGGGATCTCAGTCCTCATCCGGGTCGTACTCGGGGTTATCCTCAGGGTCCTCCTCTACGTACTCCTCTTCAGGTTCCTCATCAGGGATCTCCTCATTAGATTCATGCTCCTTAGGCTCCTCATCCAGATCCTGAAATGGTTATTCAATAACCACTGAGACAACGTCTCAGCAAGTTCTACCCCCTAAGACCCGATTAGTAAACTAATACACCTTAGGGCTGCCTATGCACAACATGAGTCAGAGGACTTACCTTGGCCTCAGATTCCACCTGCATATTAGCACAGATCATATAGGCACCCAAGCAATCATATTATAGATCGAAGCATCGATCTAATCGACTTAGTCGATTATATGCCAACAAGACCACTCACGGTCATTTCCATTCGATCAATCAATTGATATCATACGATCCACACATCTATCAATTCATATCATCTATTAAACCATACCATCTATTCATCCATCAATACAATTATGGCTCGCACAAGCTGAATTGGATGCAATGCTCTCACAAGCTGATATAGATGGTAGCTCGCACAAGCTGATATATACATAGATGATAGCTCGCACAAGCTGATAGATAGATCGTGCTCGCACAAGCTGATAAAACGATCTTAGCTCACCAGAAGCTGCCGCAATATTCAATATAGTATACTATAGCTCACCAGAAGCTGCCGCAATATTCAATATAGTATACTATAGCTCACCAGAAGCTGCCGCAATATATGTATATTATAATTGCTCGCCCAAGCTGATACATATATATAAACAAATGCTCGCCAAAGCTGATCATTCAATAATAAACCATAGAACTGGATATTCAATCCAATAACAATCAACGATTCAAACTAATCATACAAATCAATTACGGTGCTAAAAGCCAACACCGGGTATTTTCAAGTTAAATACCACAACTTCATCAATATCACTCGATTCCACACTTTTGGAATAATTAACCATAATCACCAATCACTCAATTTCTCTATTTAAACATACAATTAACACAAACCTACCGCACTACTGCGATCAGCTCGAAATTCTAACGACCGGCCATCTACCAATCAATCATTTAATCTCAATAAATTCCAAATCAAATTAAGGGTAAATCCCTAAAACATCACAATTTATTTAATTCCATGCAACGTAGAGCTCAAATAAATAAATGAACTGCGCCACGACGATCAGCACGAGATTTCGGTCGTCGGCCATCTCAATCTTAATTTCCGAAAAATAATTAATTAATAAATATTAAAAATTCAATTTAGCACAAAATAAAGCCCAATTAAATAAACAGGCTGCACCACGGTCATCAGCATAATATTCCGGTCACTAACCATCTCAACCTTAATTTCCAAAAAATAAATAATTAAATAATTAATTTAGAAAATTAAACAATTTAACATTAAAAATTCAATTTAGCTCAAAATAAAGCCCGATTAAATAAACAGGCTGCACCACGGTCATCAGCATAATATTCCGGTTCCAGGCCATCTCAGTTGAATTTCCGGGAAATAAATAATTAATTAATTAATTTCGAAAATTAATATTTAATTCCTAAAAATTCCACCTAGGCCCGATTTGCTTAATTAACACCCGATAAGGGACGGGAAAAATCCCAAGAAGCATCCAATAAATACTACATGCAATTCTCTATCTAATTACACTAATTACATCACTAACATACAAAGCAATTAACTAATAATCACTAATCAATTCTAATCTAACAACCTAATTACACTTAATTAACACTAATCAACCTTTAAGCATAATTAGCACACTAAGAAGGCATTAGTGAGTAAAACTCACTCAAAACGACGGGCTCGACGCGAGGATCGACTTTCCTCAAAGCGGGCCGAGCATCCGGGCTCGGGAAGACGGCCAAAACGGGCCAAAACCCACTGTCATACCCATTTTTCTGCACTCTCTGTTTGCTGCTGATTTGGGGCAGATCCAAGCTTGGATTGAAGCAACAACAGACCTAGATGGACGGAGGGGCTGAACAAGACTTAGGCGAGGCTTCACGGTGGCCGGAGGTGGTTGATCCGAGGCTGGTGCTGGCCGAACAACCTCATGGACGCACGAGCAGAGGCCGACAAAGACGGTCGGGCGTGCAACAGGCAAACGGCGACCAGCGGACTTGGCGGGCTGTTCCGGAAGCTGGACGACGGCAGCAACAACTCAGGCGACTTCAACAACACTCAGGAGAGCTCGGGAAACGGCGAAGAGGCCAGGGCGACTGGCGCGAGCGGCTAGGACGCGCGAACAGCGCGCGAGCTGGATGACGGGCGCGGGAGCTCGCGGGTGGACGGACGGCGCGCGAGCAGTGCGCGACGGCGATCCGACTGGACTGATTGTTGCTCCGGCGTCCTCAGATCTGCTGGGTCTTCGAGCAGAAACCGGAGATGGAGGAGAGAGGCAACGACGGGAGAGGGAGACGGGAAACGGAGGCGTGCGGAGCAGCGGCAAGCAGCGATAGCGTGCAGAGGCGGCGAACGGCGACGGGCGGAGCTGCTCTGGTTCGCTGGTCTTCATCTTCTTCGGCTTGCTGCGTTTCTTCGAGCAACAAGAAGAAGATGGAGGGGAGGTCTCGACGGAGGAGAGAGGGAGAGAACCGGTTTCTCTCTCTTTCTCTTTCTCTTTCTCTTTCTCTTTCTCTTTCTCTTTGGCCCCACCATGACATCACAGATGATGTCACCTTCCACTATCTCCCACAACCTCATTCCAATGGTTGCAATTTCATTTTCCGCCGTGGCATAAAATCTTGTACACTTAATTCAATCAATTCTCAATCAATTCCATCCAATTGAAGTTCAATTAAATTAACCCATGTGTCCTCGGCCTTCTCATGACATTTCCCCATCACATGATCCAACTTGCATCCCGAAGATTCAATTAAAAACGGCCCTATTTATCCAGTCAAATTAAAACCCGAAAATCTGGATGTCACAAAGGAGGGTCTTTGGACTCTTACTAGGTCGGCTTCCTCGATTATCTCTTCTTCCAGATGTTGACTTGCACCTTGTGGGGCAGGAGGTGTTGAATGACGTGGAGGAGAGCGAATCGGACTTTGTCGCTGACTTGATAAGTCTTCTTCCTCGCAAGATCGAAGTGAGTCGGTCCCTTCTCCATTCTTTGTGGTCCCCTGCTTGCAATTCTTGATGATTTCCTCGAAGACGACATCTTTCTTTGTCTATTGGAAGATTCCTTCACTTGCTTTCCCAAGAAAAAATGACCACTTTCTCGACGACGAACAAGGAGTAGAAAAACAGTATCGAGAGGAGAGTGCCTTTTAGGGTTTTGAAGATTGGGCGAAGAGAAACTGTATATATATAACTCAGTTTTTTTTTTTTTTTTTTGAAAAGAGAAGTTCAATCGGTACAAGGAAAGTGTACGAACACTTCTTTTCAAAAATCAATAACTGCCAAAATTAATCCCTTTTAAAAAGACAAGTTTTCGAATTTCACACGGATTATAACCGAACGAAATATCGTACCTTTTCAAATTTAGATAAAATAACTAAATGAGAATTCGTACCTTTTAGATAAAATAGCAACTTACAATCTTTAGCCATGAATGTTTGAGTCTCGGAATTAAAGTCTAAGAGATCGAGTCTCGAGTTGGTGAGTCTCTAGACTTTAACTTCTTCAAGCTTCAAAAATGTTGAGTCTTGAACGGATAAAGTCGAATTGATTTTTCTCCAAAGGCTTTGTGAATATATCCGCTAGTTGACTCTTCGAATCAACAAATTGAATCGAGATTTCTCCATTTTGAATATGATCTCTAATGAAGTGATGTCGAATCTCAATATGCTTTGCTCTTGAATGAAGGATTGGATTTTTGGTGAGATTGATCGCTACTGGTGTTGTCACATCGATTTACGTGCATGAGTCTTCAATGCCAAAGTCTTGTAGCTGTTGTTTTATCCATAAAATTTGCGAACAACAGCTTCCAAGAGCTACATACTCTCGTCGTCGTTGAGAGAGCTACGTTGCTTTGCTTCCTTGAAAACCAAGACACCGTCCCGTTTCCAAGCAGTTGACATGTTCCAGAAGTGCTCTTTCTATCGACTCTGCAACCGGCCAAATCTGCATCTGACCAGTTAATATGGTGATATAGATAGTACGAGTACCTAGAGGGGGGGTGAATAGGTATATAAAAGTTTTCTTGAAGATTGCACAATACTTAGACAGTTAAAGGATTTGCAACAGTTATAAATTCAATCGTAAGACTGAGTAAGGGAAAGAGAGAATTGAACACGAGGTTTATAGTGGTTCGGCTTGATTCAAGCCTACGTCCACTCTTCTGCACTGACAGCCAATTGGCTGGATTCCACTATGATCAAAGAGATGTTACAGTGTTGATCTTCCTTGATTTCTAGGTGTAGATGATCTACCACACTCGCTCAAGGTGTCACCAAGTATAAACACTCTCTGTGTATACAATTTCGCTCAAACCGTATCGACTAACAATCAAGGTTCTTCGGACTCGGAATTTTTCTATCTTTTACACACTTAAAACAACTAGAATGTCTTCCTTTTATACTCCTTTATGCCATCATAGCCGTTGGCACTTACCAAAGGAATTCCTCCAATCTACCCGTTGGACGGAATCAATCAAGAAGATCATCCGAGCTATTTAAGGAATCTGATGATAGCCCATCAATCCTGTTCGCCCATACAATCAGGATCTTGGTTTCCAAGAATAGAACATTCTAAGAATATTTCGTCAACCATCGGATCTTCAATCGATCTTAGATAAGAATCAAAGAATCCGAAATATTTATCCAACCAAAGAATCTTTTCCAAAGGATAGGATCGAATCCTCAACCATATACTTCGGCTTTAGATTTCCTTCGTCACTGGATTAGAAAGACTGTCAGTGAGAATAGACTTAAGTCTTGAGTCTTGAGTCTTGAGTCTTGAGTCTTGAGTCTTGAGTCTTGAGTCTTGAGTCTCGAGAATACAAAGTCTTCAGACTTTAAACTGTCGGTCTCCGAACATCCAGACTTAGACTGATAGAAACGTTTTGTCAGCTTCAAAATATTCTGGAAAGATTTCTCCAACATATGGGCAGCAAGAAAGGATGGTCTTCATTCAGTGAAGAGCAATTATCAATCCCTCATCAGTACAGCACTTAACAAATCGAACCATGAAGCCTCATCAACCTATAGACATGATAGGAAAATGTGGACAAGAATGTGGACGATGCACACAGAGCCTAAAATCAGAATGTTCTTATGATCAGTTTTTCATAACTCACTCGCGACCAAAGCCAATCTGTTTAGACGCCATATTACTTCAGATCCTATCTGTGACCTATGCGATCAACAGACCCAAGAAACCATTAAGCACCTGTTTTTCTCTTGTTCATGGACAAAGGAGGTATGGCAACATGCTGATTTAAACGCACTAAATATTTCAACACCAATTAACAGCATAGTAGTTTGGATCACCAATCAAGTCAGGAATCAGCGTTCAGTACCTGTGATAGAGCTCATCGCACATGTCTTATGGCAGATCTGGCAAGGTCAAAATAATTTTGTTTTCAAGCACCAGCAGCCGAGGCCCCATATTGCTGTTACCGACGCTCAAGCACAGACTTGTAGCTACAACCGATCCAACCCCAGGCGGAGGAAACAACAATCCACTGCCCTACACTCTGAATTTCTATGGCGACCCCCTGATTGTGGCACCCTAAAATGCAATATCGATGGGGCTTACAAACAGGGAAGTCAAAATGGATCAATGTCGTGCATCAATAGGGACTACTAGGCAAGACTTACTGATGTTTATTCTGCAGATTTTCCAGCGACCTCGGCGCTTCAATCTGAGGTGCAAGCGCACACTTTTACCCTTCGCCATTTGCTGAAGACAAGACTCCATATAGCTCGCCTGGAGATCGAATCGGACTGCTAGATCATGCTCGATTGTAGATTTTCACTTTTACACTTGTGCTTCTACACTTTTCATCACTGCCCATTGTAGATTTTCTCCCCTTTTTTATGGATTTTCTTGACTTCTCTAGCCAAAATCTATCTTGAAGTTTCTAGAAATTGGATCAGCAATTCAACATTTCTTTTATCCCCATGATCCATTTTAGGTTGCTCTAATGGCCTGCATTAAATTGGACTTATTCAATCAAAGGCATGCCTATAACGAAATTCCCGAGGAATTCATTGTACTAGATTAGCTCCTTCTTGGTATCACTAGCTCTCTACAAGCTTAAACCATTTAAGTATAAAAAAAAGGTGCATTACTTCTTAAACATTTTTCATATGTTTTTGAAGATGCTGAAAACTTGGAATGAGAAAAGTCAATGCTCTTTTCTGTGATCTGTATCTCATGAAAAAGATGATTTTGTAAATTCATTCGATATAGATATTGGCAATCGAATTTGGAATGTCACGACTATTTTATTTAAAATTGTATGGTATAGTGAATTGTTGGGCACAATTTCGTTTTTTCGTTTTCTTGGCTATTTTATAAGTTTGATTTCTCCAAATTAAATATCAATAAATTATTGTTCGACGCATTCAAGTTGAGATTTAGAAGTAACTCACGGGAATGAAGGAAGTTTCTTCTTGTTTACGTGGACTTCCTTGCTAGGAAAATTGTTTTTCTCCCTCATTTATAGTCTCAACTAAACTATTATGCAATTCTTATTTACTCCCACCGACTGTTACACGTATAACGTCAGCCAAGACTTGGCACTTTCGCCTTCTTAGGTCGATAAGCAGAAAATGGACTTGGACAATATCCTCAAAAAACTGATTTTTACATATGTTCTTGCAGATTTTGGGCGTCGGCATCCGAAAAAAAAAAAAAAAAAAAAAAAAGGCATGCATTTGACATTAGAAGTAAAACATTAAAAGAAAATCTAAGTTAGAAAGAATGTGGAGGAAAGGAAATGAAATGCAAAGAATTGTGGACTAAGGTGAGCATCCCACCCGGAATGGTCAACCTTCCCGACATATTTAAAGGGATCATGCTTAAATGACCAAAACATGCACTAAATCTGGAGACGAATGCCGAACCTATGTTAAACCATCCGAGCTCAAACTTTCTACAGATTTCGACAAACCGTGTAGAAATAGAACAAGATCCGCAAAAGTTGAACCGTAAAAAGAGCAACAAAACTTGAACTTTAAGCCATAAAATAAGTGTCATCCCCATTAAACTGAAGTATCCCAATCACCCGTGCGACAGATCAAATGTTCAAGACAAAGACAAGTTCGACCTACAACCTACAATCCATCGCCTACCAATATGCAAAGGACCTCTAACATAAAAGCGGAACGCTTACAAGTCCAACACTAGAAATATCTAAAAAGGAGGAGGATATTTCCCCGCAGATCCACAGCTAGTCAGCGTTCCTGGCGGCTCCCTTTGCCACCATTCCTTCTCGCCCTGCGGTTAAGTATGTACTTAGGATACATCCATAGAGAAACCCAGCAAGAAATGGATAGTTAGAGGCGATTTTCATCCCCTTACTTTCTGCAACACATGTAGCATAAAAATTTCACTTGAAGCTGGAACTAAAGTGTGGGTACTTGGAAGAACGGAGGATTTTTTAAGCCTAAAATTCCTTTTGTCCCACCTTCAACTACACGTACAGGAGTCGTACAATGCTCATGCCGCAATTTTAATATTTAAGACATTAAGTATTTCCCAAGTGATGAACAAATCATACGAAGTTTTCCTAACGAAGTTCTCCTTAGCTAAGCAAGCAGAATCGTGAACAGAAAGTCCAAATTTACACCTACGTTTTCTTTCTGGGTCTGATTGACATGCAAACGACACTCCCAATAGGCAAAATAGCAAGCAGCCAACAGAACGCACGGCAAAGAACGGAATAACTTACTGGACATACATCTCGTACACAAGTCAAACAAACTGATGGTAAAAAATGAAGTGCATAGGTCATACCAAATGACCTTTCCTCTCATGGTTGTTTCAGCGTACAGCATGTCTCTCAACTCAACCATTTGTTCACATAGTAGGAAGACTGTATATCATAAAAGCACATTTGGCTTGGATGCTTAAACAAGTAGGGTATTCTAGCTAAAGCCCCTCAACTCAGTTACGTAGTTGCATGATATATGTGTTGAGGTATTATGAATCATGTATAAGAAAAATTAATGAAATGAACGCAGCGGAAACAAAGATATATTTTATACATGATTCTCCTAAGGCGTTGTTCGTGCGTTTTAATCAAAAATCTGAATATAAAAAAGGGAGTTAAACGAATTACCTCTTGAAGCACGTTTGAAACAAGTCGGTTCGGATGTTCTATAATTCGAGTCCCACAAGCGTCGGACCTCTAGTTCAGACACACCAACAACAAACATTGAACGGAAGAGAGAACTTTCGGATATTCACTACTTCGATCGTGCTAGCAATCACGTGGAAACAATCTGTCGTATTCTTGATGTATAATAGTCACGGCCCAAACTAGAGAGAACACTCTCCTTTCTCGCATCTTGAAAAAAAAAAAAAAAAACAAGAACACACCCAAAACTACACGAATGCATACACAGTTTTTCTCTCTATTTCAGCAACCCCTAAAGCACTCACACGCAACCTTTTGCGACATTTTATTTTTAAACTTTTACATGAATCAGCAATGGTTGCTGATCCCACGATCAGCAACCGTTGCTGATCTCTCGAAGCTGCTCATGCACGACGTGCATGAGCGTGCAAGAACGGTCAGCAACCGCTGACCGTTCTTGCACGAATTCAATCGTGCATGTGCACTATTTTTTTTAATAATATAATTAAAATAAACACACATTGATTAATTAATAAAATAACTAATCAATCCATTTATATATATAAAGGACATAACCTTTATGTGTGCAATTAGGGCACATTAGCATGTATCCGCTTTGGGCATGCGTGTGCACCATATGCAAGTAGGCTCATGACTATAATACAAATTAAATAACATTTAATTTAATTTTAAATCAACTCAATTCGATTGTAGTAATTGCAAATACATTTGCAATTATATTTCTCTCTTGTTCCACGTTATCCTAATTGTTTATGGTGTGTGACATTCCTAGGTTCATCTAGTAAGACTTAGTACTTCCAAAAGAACTAATTGTCCCAATTAATCTTTTAGGTCCTACAAGCCACGATTGACATCTAGCCATCATTGACATCTAGCAATATGTCATGGCTACCCAGATAGTGTGAATACTTTAAGAACATAATGAACTTGTCAGCTTTGGCTATGGTATAATTCAATCTCTCTGTCTTACTACGTCCCGATCAAACAAAGGCCATGGAATATTAGTCAAGTCATTAATTCAATCATATGCACAAAGCTATTTGACATACATTTTATTCAAGACATAAACAATTTATTTTCGGTTACAACCTCGGCCGAGGATTTCAATGCAGTGTCATAATTAGATCGCATAGGACATCATTATTATACCTTGCATTTAACAAGGAGACAGATTCCATATTGTGCACACATGTAACTTCGTATATGAACGAACTATGACCATCAGGTATAAAGACGGATCAACGACCCGGCATTATGTGCACCCGTGAACCATAGTTGTTCAATACATAAGTTAACATTGTGCCTTAGGTCTAAGGATTATTTACACAAGATCAAAGCATGAACAATTAGACATTGACCACGCTAAAGCCTTCCATGTCGCTAATCGTTCCATATGCATCACATTCAGTGAATTTGTCTAATACAAACACCTGTGTTCTAACTCAGGCATCATAATACCCAATGACATGTGACTTATCATTCCCTTAAGTATCAAATACTTAATGGCGAAGTTAAGAACACACCGGTCTCAACAGGATTATTAATATCCACTCAATAATCCATTGACCGGGAACGATTTAAAGATTCAGTCTAATTATAAACCCATCACATATATTCCCGACGTCTCAAGAATAGGTCTAGTTGCAACTGATCTTATTGAATCATTCATAAATATAAAATAATTGGACAAATGAATAAATACACCATTGCCATTAATTAAATAATAATAATGAAAGTACAACTGAAATCCCTAATATGTAACACTAGGCCAAATGTAGTGGCCATGGCTAAGGCTTCTTCTTCAAGGGGTAAGATTATTTTAAAGAAAAATAAATGGAAGAGGCCTGCCAAGCCTATAGTGCAACCAAAACCCAATATTGATAAGGGGAAATGTCATTATTGTGGTATCAAAGAGCACTAGAGGAGGAACTGTAGGAGGTACCTCGCGAGCTTAAAGGTCAAGCCCAAGAACCAACCTTATGAAGGCATGGTGTCTATGCTTATTGAAACTAATCTTATGGTTAGTGCTAAATCCAGCTCAGGGTTCTAGATTTTGCTGCAACTTCACATATTTGTATGTCTTTACAGAATCTAGAAATAAGTAAGATGCTAGGGCGAAATGAGATTGTCTGACGTTTGCCAATGGACCAAGAGTTGCTACATTAGCTATAGGGACTTTTCATTTATGTTTGCCTTTTAAACATGTATTGGTTTTAAAGAACTATTTGCATTATAAAAATGCTGTTAGGAACATCATCTCTATACCTCATTTGGGTAAAGAGAATTATAAATTTTCTTTTGCTAATGATAAATGTTCTATTTATCATACTAGAATATGTGTTGGTTCTAGCTTATTAACCAACAATCTTTATACCATTACAATGTTCGGTAATGCGATTACCAATGTCAATAAGCAAAATAGAATTGATATAAATGCCATAACTAATAAACACCCTAGAGATGGTCCAAATAAAAAGTATGTTTGGCATCTCCGATTAGGTTATATTGGAGAAGACAGAATTAACAAATTGAGTAATGATGGATATATTGATTCTTCAAATTTTGAGTCATACTCGACTTGTGAGGCATGTCTTCTAGGAAAAATGACCAAAGCGCCTTTTATGGAACAAAGTGCGCGAGCTGTTGACATACTAGAATTAATACATACAGATGTATGTGAATCAATTAATGAAATTGCTAGAGGTGGTTATAATTACTTCATTATCTTCACCGATGATCAGTCACGGTATGGTTATTTATACCTCATGAAGTATAAATCTGAATCCTTTGAAAAGTTCAAGGAATTCAAGGCTGAAATTGAGAAACAAACAGGAAAATGTATTAAGGCTCTTCGATCGATCGAGGAGGTAAATACCTTAGTACTGAATTCCTGGACTATCTTAAAGAGAATGGCATCATTTTATCACAATGGACACCTCCTAGAACCCCAGAACATAATGGTGTATCTGAACGAAGAAATCGTACTTTATTAAATATGGTACGATCTATGATGAGTTACACCAATTTGCCAATATCTCTTTGGGGATATGCCCTTGAGACAGCTGTATATATACTGAATAGAGTGCCATCCAAATTTGTTCCAACTACGCCCTATGAGATATGGCATAGTAGGAAACCTAGTCTTAATCATATTAAGATTTGGGGTTGTCCAGCTTTTGTGAAAAAGCTAAAAATGGAAAAATTCAAGGCAAGATCTGAACAAAGTCGCTTCATTGGATATCCAAATGAAACTCTTGGATATTATTTATATTTTCATTCAAACCAAAGAATTTTGGTATGCAAGCACGCTTCTTTTTTGGAGAATCAATTCATCTAAGAAAGTTGTGCTGGGCGGAAAATAGTCTTACAAGAAGAAAATAATGAAGGGCCAAACAAACGAGTTCAGATACCAATCTTTGATTCAGTGGAAGCTTCTGATACACAACCTCTTAGGAGAAGTGCAAGAACGTCTCGCCCACCTGCTCGTTATAGACACTCGGTTGATCATATTAAACCATTATTCATTGTGAATGATAGTAATCAACCTAGTGATCCTAAAACCTATGAGGAGGCGATGTCAGACATCAATTCTGGTAAATGGCTAGAAGCCATGAAATCTGAAATGGATTCAATGTATTCCAATGAAGTTTGGACCTTAACTGACTTACCTGATGGTATTATACCAATTGGCTGTAAATGGATTATCAAGAGGAAGATGAATGCAGAAGGTCAAATTGAAACTTACAAAGCACGGCTAGTGGTGAAAGGATATCGTCAAAAAGAATGAATTAATTATGACGAAACTTTCTCACCTGTGGCCATGCTAAAATCTATTCGGATTATGTTGGCTATAGCTGAGAGTGCTAGTATGAACAAAATAAAGGAGTTAGGGAAGAGAATAAAAACACAAGATTTATAGTGGTTCGGCTTAATCCAAGCCTACGTCCACTCTCCCACGCTAACAGCCTTCTTAGCTGGATTCCACTATGCAATCAACAAGAGATTACAACTTCGAGTGCAAACACTTAGTAGTAGATCACACTATCTCACTAAGTCACTCTTTTGGTATCTCTCTCACGATTACAAACGTTTAAGCTCTCAAGAGACAAGTATATGATCGAAAGTCGCTCGACTTTGGAATTATAAATTCTACGCTCCGTCTCTTACTTGCTCATCGGTCCATGATCTCCTTAAATACTCCTCCACTTCCAAACTACCCGTTGGACAGCATCCCGGAGAATCGTCTTCCAATATACCCATTGGACAGCTCTGTATCTAGAAGATTTGGTAGCCGTTGAGTGACAAAGGTAGAATCCCAAATTGATTCCGATCGCCCATACAAACGAAATCTTGGTTTCCATAAGTAAAGCTTCTTCGTATAGAAAATTCTTGTCTTCAAGATCCAATCGTCAATCAATTAGATTGAATCAATCAAATCAATCTTGATGTGGAATCCAAACCAGATCACTAGCCGTTGTATGATTGGGCTTGAGTTACGATTCATCGAATTTGGATGTAAAGTCTCGAGTCTTGAGACTTTACGATATGAGTCTTGAGACTTTACAACTGGGTCTCAGACTTTACAATCTGAGTCTTGAGACTTTACAATATGAGTCTTGAGTCCGCGGTCTTCGACTTTGACACGTAAGTCTGGAAATCTTCGAATATACTGGACATATGTTACGTTCGAGTCTTCCGGTCATCTTCTGACTTTGATAAAATCCTTTAGATGTTTTATCATCTGCATGGTCTATTACTCAACCATCAAACATGTTAGTAGCCTTTGATTTATTTTGTCATCTTCAAAACATCATAAGGGATTTCCCTAACAATAGCTGCACACCTTGATTATGAGATATTCTAGATGGATGTCAAAACGGCTTTTCTAAATGGTTTTCTTGATAAGGACGTCTATATGGAACAACCACAGAGTTTTGAATCCAATAGTGAAAAACGGAAGGTGTGTAAGCTTAAGAGATCCATTTATGGACTCAAACAAGCCTCCGTAAGTCGAACATCCTTTTTGATGAGGTAGTCAAATCGTTTGGCTTCATCAAAAATCCAAATGAACCTTGTGTATACAAGAAGATCAGTGGGAGTGCAATTGCATTTCTAGTTTTGTATGTCGATGATATACTTTTGATTGGAAATGATGTACCAATGATATCATCGATAAAACTATTCTTGTCACAGAAATTCTCCATGAAAGATTTAGGAGAGGCAACCTACATTTTAGGTATCAAGATCTATAGAAATAGACCAAGATGATTGATTGGCCTCTCGAGTCTACGTACATAGACAAAGTGTTAACACGGTTTAACATGCAATGTTCCAAGAGAGGATTATTACCTTTTAGACAAGGGATCCATCTTTCTAAGGAGAAAGAGAGTAGATGGCAAAAATACCATATGCATCTGCTATTGGAAGCATAATGTATGATATGCTATGTATTAGACTTGATATTGCACATGCTATAAATATTACTAGCAGATATCAGTCTGATCCAGGAGAAGAGCACTAGATAGAAGTCAAGAATATTCTTAAGTACTTGCGAAGGACTAAAGATTTATTATTGATATATGAAGAAGGAGAATTTAAAGTTGTAGCTTATATTGATTCCAATTTTCAATCGGATCATAATGATTATAAGTCTATATCTGGGTTTGTCTTTACATTCAATGGTGGTGCAGTTAGTTGGAAAAGTTCCAAACAAAGCATAACTGTTGATTTCATCACAGAGGCAGAGTATGCAGCTGCTTCTGAAGTAACAAAGGAAGCTGCTTGGATGAAGAAGTTTATTTATGAACTTGGAGTAGTTCCTTCAATTGAGCAACCGATTACATTGTTTCGTGATAACAATGGGGCGATAGCTCAAGCTAAGGAACCAAGGTCTCACCGAAGTCCAAGCATATTGAGAGACGCTTCCATCTCATCAGAGAAATTGTTGGGAGAGGTGATATCGCCTTGCAGAAAATTGCCTCAGCAGAAAACGTGGCAAATCCCTTCACTAAGGCCTTACCTCAGTCTTCTTTTGAAAGATATATTAACAAAATGAGTTTGAGGTACCAGACAAGTTGGCTTTAGTGCAAGTAGGAGATTGTTGGATGTATGCCCTAAAGCTACTATGTAATGATTACATATTAGGGATTTCAGTTGTACTTTCATTATTATTATTTAATTAATGGCAATGACGTATTCATTCATTTGTCCAATTATTTTATATTTATGAATGATTCCATAAGATCAATTGCAACTAGACCTATTCTTGAGACTCGTCTCAAGAATATATGTGATGGGTTTATAGTTAAACTGAATTTTTAAATCGTTCCCGGTTAATGGATTATTGAGTGGATATTAATAATCTTGTTGAGACCGATGTGTTCTTAACTTCGCCATTAAGTATTTGATACTTAAGAGAATGATGAGTCACATGTCATTCAGTATTATGATGCATGAATTAGAACAAAGGTGATTGTATTAGACAAATTCACTGAACGTGACGCATATGGAACAATTAGTGACATGGAAGCTTCTAGCGTAGTCAATGTCTTATTGTTCATCCTTTGATCTTGTGTAAATAATCCTTAAACCTGAGGCACAGTGTTAACTTGTGTATTGAACAACTATGGTTCACGGGTGCACATAATGCCGGGTCGTTGATCCGTCTTTATATATGATGGTCATAGTTCGTTCATACACGAAGTTACACGTGTGCGCAATATGGAATCTGTCTCCTTGTTAAATGCAAGGTATAATAATGATGTCTTATGCGATCTAATTATGACACTGCATTGAAATCCTCAGCCGGGGTTATAACCAAGAATAAATTGTTTATATTTCGAATAAAATGCATGTCAATTACATTTATGCATATGATCGAATTAATGACTTGACTAATATTTCATGGTCTTTGTTTGATCGGGACATAGTAAGATAGAGGGATTGAATTACACTGTAGCCAAAGCTAACGGGTTCATTATGTTCTTAAAGTATTCACACTATCTGGGTAGCCATGCTATATTGCTAGTCAATCGTGGCTTGTAAGACCTAAAAAATTAATCGCGACAATTAATTCTTTTGGAAGTACTAATATGTTAGTACAAGTCTTACTACCAGCTTAGTGATGAACCTAGGGATGTCACACATCATAAACAATTAAGATAACATGGATCAAGAGAGAAATATAATTGCAAATGTGTCTACAATTATTACAATCGAGTTGAGTCGGTTTGAAATTAAATTAAATGAGATTTAATTTGTATTATAGTCATGAGCCTACTTGCATATGATGCACATGCATGCCCAAAGTGGATACATGCTAATGTACCCTAATTGCACACATAAAGGTTATGTCCTTTTTATATATATAAATAAATGGATTGATTAATTATTTTATTAATTAATCAATGTGTGTTTATTTTAATTATATTATATAAAAAAATAGTGCACATGCACGATTGAATTCGTGCATAGTGGTCAACAGTTTGCTGACCATCATGCACGAAATCGTGCATGAGCAACTTCGAGAGATCAGCAACTGTTGCTGATTCGTGTAGAAGTTTAAAAATAAAATGTCTCAAAAGGTTGCGTGTGAGTGCTTTAAGGGGTTGCTGAAATAGAGAGAGAAACCGTGTATGCATTCGTGTGGTTTTGGGTGTGTTCTTCTTTCTTTTTCAAGACGCGAGAAAGGAGAATGTTCTCTCTATTATTACTCATAAGGTGTTATTCATGCGTTTTAATCAAAAATCTGAATATAAAAAGGGAGTTAAACGAATTACCTCTTGAAGCACGCTTGAAACAAGTCGGTTCGGATGTTCTACAGTTTGAGTCCCACAAGCGTAGGACCTCTAATTCGGACACACTAACAACGAACGTTGAACGGAAAAGAGAACTTTCAGATATTCACCACTTTGATCGTGTTAGCAATTACGTGGAAATAATCTGTCGTATTCTTGATGTATAATAATCACGGTCCAAACTAGAGAGAACACTCTCTAAAGCACTCACACGCAACCTTTTGCGACATTTTATTTTTAAACTTCTACATGAATCAACAACCGTTGCTGATCTCTCAAAGCTGCTCATGCACGACGTGCATGAGCGTGCACAAACGGTCAGCAACTGCTGACCGTTCTTGCACGATTTCGTGCATGATGGTCAGCGGTTGCTAACCATCTTGCTTCATGCATGGTGGTCAGCAAACTGCTGACCACCATGCACAAATTCAATCGTGCATGTGCACTATTTTTTTTAATATAATTAAAATAAACACACATTGATTAATTAATAAAATAATTAATCAATCCATCTATATATATATAAAGGACATAACCTTTATGTGTGCAATTAGGGTACATTAGCATGATCCACTTTGGGCATGTGTGTACATCATATGCAAGTAGGCTCGTGATTATAATATAAATTAAATCTCATTTAATTTAATTTCAAATTGACTCAATCCGATTGTAGTAATTGTAAACACATTTGCAATTATATTTCTCTCTTGTTCCACGTTATCCTAATTGTCTATGGTGTGTGACATCCCTAGGTTCATCTAGTAAGACTTGTACTAACACATTAGTACTTCCAAAAGAATTAATTGTCCCGATTAATCTTTTAGGTCCTACAAGCCACAATTGACATCTAGCCATGATTGGCATTTAGCAATATTTTAGCAATATGTCATGGCTACCCAAATAGTGTGAATACTTTAAGAACATAATGAACTTGTCAGCTTTGGCTACAGTGTAATCCAATCCCTCTGTCTTACTATGTCCCGATCAAACAAAGATCGTAAAATATTAGTCAAGTCATTAATTCGATCATATGCACAAAATCTAATTGACATGCATTTTATTCGAGACATAAACAATTTATTCACGGTTACAACCATGGCCGAGGATTTCAATGTAGTGTCATAATTAGATCGCATAGGGCATCATTATTATACCTTGCATTTAACAAGAAGACAGATTCCATATTGCGCACACGTGTAACTTCATATATGAATAAACTATGACCATCAGATATAAAGACGGATCAACGACCCAGCATTATGTGCACCCGTGAACCATAGTTGTTCAATACACAAGTTAACGCTGTGCCTTAGGTCTAAGGATTATTTACATAAGATCAAAGCATGAACAATTAGACATTGACCACGCTAAAAGCTTCAATGTCGCTAATCGTTCCATATGCGTCACGTTCAGTGAATTTGTCTAATACAAACACTTGTGTTCTAACTCAGGCATCATAATACCCAATGACATGTGACTCATCATTCCCTTAAGTATCAAATACTTAATGGCGAAGTTAAGAACACACCGGTCTCAACATGATTATTAATATCCACTCAATAATCCATTGAGTAGGAACGATTTAAAGATTCAATCTAACTATAAACCCGTCACATATATTCTTGACATCTCAAGAATATGTCTAGTTGCAACTGATCTTATGAAATTATTCATAAATATAAAATAATTGGACAAATGAATGAATACGTCATTGCCATTAATTAAATAATAATAATGAAAGTACAACTGAAATCTCTAATATGTAACCATTACATAGTAGCTTTAGGGCATACATCCAACAATATGCCCTTCGAGAAAGCACACATGCTGCATGAAATTTAAAATACGAAAGAAAAAGCTTCAATGTTGAACATGTTTGGCGGAGGCTCAGTGAAAAGCTTTTGGACACATATCATTGTAATCCATCAATGTTTCACGTGGAAAAGAGGGCAAATACTAGCAGCTTAGAATGAATATACCTGTCACTAAGACATCTTCTTCAGCATGTGACTTAACAAGCTGAGTGCTTTGAATAGTCCGCTTTCTGTTTTCCTGTGGAATAAATATTCAGCAGGGTGATAATGGTTCAGTTGAAGCAATTCTCATAAAAACGTCAAAAGGATGATACGAACCTAAGGGCATCGAATTTTATGGTCATACTATTCGATCTAGAAATGTTACCAGCTGTACTTACTGCTTTAGGCTTCTTTGAAGGAGAAAACGCACAGAATCCATACAGCAGTCATGGCATTTTACGAATATATACTGAGACGATTCATGGATTATATTGGCAAATTTTTGTCTTCACTTATTCAACCTAGTTCGAAGCAATGACAACTCTCGACCCACACACTTTGTAATATATAATGGAGGCTCTTTACTCACTAATACTAAATAATGCACACCAGCAGATGCAACCAGCGCTCATGAATGTGATATATAAACAGGTAATGGCGACCAGCAAAAAATTGCACTGATCTTTCCAGAGAGCATATGGAGATATCAACGTCCCAATGACCACGTGATGGGAACATTTAAATAATCAGAATCAAATGTCGGCCCCTTTGGGCGTGCCCATAGAAGGGGATAAATTATTCTAACGACCATAAAAAGGCACGTTATTGGACTTGATTAGCTTTTATAAGACAATATTAACGAGTAAAAGAATTAGAGATATTTAACTGATGTACACTCATAGTTGGAAAGCCTTTAATGAATTAATCGATAAGTTCAAGGTTTCTTCAAGATATTCATTTGCATGGTAAGAAGAACATGGAAGCAATTCAAAGATGATGATTTATAGCATTTCAACCATATCACATATTCTCAGACAATCAAAGCGACTAGTTTGCAATGTATATTTCAATAATAGCAGCAAGAAGTAAAGAATTATCACACCTCAGGAGCTGGACGACAGCCTTCATCCTTCCTCTTTCGTGACAAATGACATAAAGCAATTTTTGCAGCCTGTTGTTCAGCTAGCTCTTTTTGTGGTAACTTGTCGGATGTGAAGCTATCCCCCCCATCTATAAAAACGGTTGATATAAATGCTACGTCCGTTGTAGATCCAGCATCGATGGTACGATAAACAGGCATCGGCCCCTTTCTCTTCTGCATATAGTCCTGCAAAAGATTTTTGTACCGCGTGTGCTCTACAACACCTGAATAAATTATACATATGATACATAAGATTTACCTGTATCAATGATGCATATATTACTAGTCTTTTTGAGGAAATATTGCAATAAAAGGCTTGGACATCTTTTTCTTTACCGCAAAAAAGGAATGGAGTTTTAAACAGTGTTTGATTTAAATGATCAACCGTGCAAATCATACTAAACGCGAAAATATAATAAAAAAAAAACTCATTGCTCGGGGGACCAATAATTAGCACCAAAGGGGAAGAAAGGCTAGAAGTTGTGAGCTAACACCGACTATTCGAATGAATCAAGTGCCAAAAAAGAAAGTTTTGACCCTATATGCGCACAGAGGGCCATGCATTAATATGTGGAAAAAACTTGAGCCAAATGTCATGGAGAAATCAGGATACGTCATGGGTACATTATGGAAAATCAAAAAATGGAGAGCACGGTGAGACAAACCAAAAGTTAGGTAAACGTTTAAGCTATACAAGATTATTAACATTGAAATTTTCACCAAGAACAAGAAAAATCAGATGAGAGACTAAACGCGAAGGCAGGACTTATGTGGAGGAGGGCAGGAAACCTGACCTTGAGCAAGGACGACCAGTGGTTGGGAAAATTCGCTAAGATCTTCCATTGTGGCTCGTACAACTGAAAAAAAGAAGAAGGAAACAGACAATGACTATCATATTGAAAGACAAACCTTCAGAAAAGGACGTAAAAACCACTTACCTTCTCCACAGATGGTAAGGGGGAGATCATTTAGGGCACTTAGGGCATGAGGATCGAGAATAACGCAGATCGGACTTCTATTGATATTCATCAACTGTAAATAAAATATACTAACATTATCAATTTATACTATGCTTGATAATTCATAATACACTTTGAATAACTTGAAGAGGGGTTACGCCACATTAAAAAAGGAAAAAAGTCGTATGATCGCACAGAGATCAAAAAATTCAGACTCGCACGTGCAACACTCACATTCGAACCTTATTTAACTATAAAGCCAACGCGGAGAAAGCCACCCATGAGACTCAATTATATGGAACAAAACAGTGAACACAGGCGAAGATCCCAACCAAATGGAGGATTACACTCGGAACTTGCAGCTTTGTGAATAACCATACTAGATTTATCTGCAACGTGCCCACTGGTATACCATCCAAGCATACAAAAATTCGGGCAAGTCTCCGTATCTATGGCCAATTAAAGAGGAAAAAGGAAAAAAAAAAGAAACAAGATCAGAAACAATAAAAAAATAAATAAATAATCTGCTCGCAATAAGAAATCATTTATAAAAAAAAGGCCAAAAAAGAGAGGGAGAGAAGAGCACTAAACAGCGCTTGTGCTGCTCGTTGAGAAAGGCTTGGCGAGAAAACAAGTGGCGGGGTCGTATGGAAGCTTGAAACTATCAAAATTCTCCGCAGTGCAACCCCTATTTACTCCAATCACGCACCTGTACACTGTTGGAGGATGATCCGCCAATGGCCTCACGGACATATCTATCCTATTTTGGTCGTTCATGGAAGCCTGCGGGTGGATCTGAGAAATGTGTTCACAGATATTAGAGATTACTCGGGTATGGAGCTTGAACGTGAGGGGGCTGCTGGAGGAACCCATTGGAGATCGGCCGTGAATAAAAAGAAGTCGAAGATAAGAAGTCACAAGAACGATTTAAGCTTTTTACCCAAACAGTAAGACTTTCGAATTTAGGGCTTAGACGAGCGATTTGCTTCCATCTGGGCCTGCGAAAAACCTCGCCGTTTTGGATTTGCCTGCCACGTAGGACCGACATATGACCTAATGAGAAGCCACGCTATCCCAATTCGGACGGGATCGAAATCCAACCCGATAAATTTCTACCGACTTGGATCGTAATCTTCGCAAATTTCAGATCACAAGTTTTAAAACCACTTGTGCACTTATCCTTTTATTTTATTCAAACTCAATCCTAATCTATTAGGATAGACTTTTAGATAGATTACAACGCTAGGATAGTAACTATCTAATTGAGACAAATTATCCACTAAAAAATAGGATTTAATTTAAATTATTTCTCGGTTTGGATTGGATAATATCTCATCTTAGACGGCTTATTTTTATCAAGTGTTAATATCATGAAAGACATCAAACGAGTACATTTCTGACAAATTTATTTTAAATTAATATTTTGACCAGAAAAAAACCCATAATGGATAATTTATCTCCCATCGATTTCTATCGAACTCGATTATTACTATGAAAAAACCACAACAACCGCAACTCGAACGCCTATGACAAACAAAACCTAAATTGGCACATCCGTCAATCGTAACGTATCATTCAACTCGATAATCTAACGCTTTCAGTTTGATCGATGGACGAAAACTCACAATGAATGGGTTTCTAATTGTGACCAAATTTAGAAAGCTTAGCTTGAAAACCAAAGAATGCACATGGTATATTTAAATAATTAAAAAGTCTGATTATGCGGGAAAAATATCAATTATTTTCTTGCTATGTACCGTAGCTAAAGAATGACCACAGAAATAGTTTTATAGAGGGCTTACCTTCTCGAGAAACCTCGACCATAGGAATTTTCTATAATTTGGAGACCTATTACTTAATCGTGTATGTACCTTTTTGATAAATCTTGAGAAGGATGCTTGTCGTTGATGAATATAGATCGAGAATAAAGATATCGCTTGACCAAAAGAGACACTAAGGGTGCTAATGGTAACGTTTCCGTTCCTTTTTTGTTCCAGGGAATAGAAACAAAAAAAAATGTTTCTGTTCCGGGAATGGTTTTTGAACAAAAGAACGCGTTTGATAACGTTTGTTTCGGGAATAAAAAATGAGTAGAAACACATTTGGTAAATTTTATTCTTTTTTTGTTTCTTTTAACTTTTTAATATTTTTATTTTATTTTCCATTTTTCCTTTCTTTTTTTTATTTCTTTCTTCTTTCGGCCGGTCGTCGGCGAGGCCGAGCCTCGCCGTGGTTGGGCATGGCTCGGCCTCGCCTTGGCTGGGCGAGCTCGGGCTCGCCCGATCCGGTGAGGCCGAGCGTCGCCGGCCCCGGCGAGGCTCGGCGTCACCCGCGCGAGCGAGGCCGAGCCTCACCGCCCGTTGTCGAGCCGAGCACTGCGCCCGAAGCCCGCAGCTCGATGCCATCTTGATCCCGAAGCCTCTAGTGCCACGCCGCTGTCGCACTTGTCCTCCGGAGCCCCTCACCGGAACCCTAGCCGAAGATCTCCCCTCGAGCGAGGCCGAGCCTCGCCTTGGCTGGGCGAGCTCGGGCTCGCCCAGATCTGGCGAGGCCGAGCCTCGCCGGGGGCCGGTGAGGCTCTCGGCGAGGTCGCCAACCCTCAATGGCGTCGCCGGCCCTCGACGGCCGATCGCCGACCATGGCCAAGGCCAGCAACCAGCGAAAGAAAAAAGAAGAAAAAGAAGAAAAGAAGAAGAGAATAAGAAGAGAGAGGAGAGAAAAACCTTTCTTCATTTCTGTTTCTGGAACAAGAAACAACAATTTGTTGTTTCCTTTTTTTGTTCTTATTTTGTTCCGAAAACAAAAAAACAAAAAAAAGAACAGAAACGCAACTAAACGCATTTCTATTCTTTTTTTGTTCTCGGGAACAAAATCCGTACAGAAGTGTTCCGGAAACCTTTCTTAGAAACGTTTCCATGCACGCCTTAAGTTACTTGCAATGGAATGAAGTACCAGCGCATGCATGCTTTTAAGAGAAAGAGAGAGATTTGCAAGACCAATGATTACATAGATTACTGTCATATGTATTTTTGTCAAGTTGCGATTGCTGAAAGCACTTAATGATTAAAGTCCAATCTAAGATCGATGGCCAATTAAACTGTCAAATCTAACTTCAACTTGAAACTGAGTGCGTTTTAATATGTCTTGAAGTCCGAGGAATTTGTGAAACTCAAATTACTAAATGACACACAAACAAATAATTTCTGTGACATCCGGAAATTCTTACTTCAGCTAATGATATGTAGGTATATAATTGTTAAATGTGCAATCTAAGCTGGATTATTGATGTGGAAGTACGCAGGAGATATGAAATGTATTTTCCGTGTCCATTATTCTCCAAAAGTGTTTTCAATATGATTAAATTAATGAGTATTTCTGAATGGTGGATTATATAGTGGTGATGAAGGACATGCTCTGTTGTGTGTTGAATAATTTTCACGTTCGAAATTTACTTGAGTTGTGATTCTCCTAACTTTTGATAACTTTTGCTAAATGTTTTGAAAAGTTCCAAATATTTTTTGTTGTTATTAGTGCTTGAACATACACTAATTTCTTTGCTTATGCAATCGATACAGAGGGTGTTTTATACCATTTGTAACGTTTTACACCTGAGAACATCTCTCTCATTCTTCACTAATTTTTTTCAAACGATGGTTGTCATTGCTTAGACAGGACGACTATATTTTGGTAATGAATTGCATATGATTATGGCATGTGTTGATTTTTGAGAATGGCTACACAATGTGTTATTGTCATCATCTTGTGAATAATCTTTTGCATAACTGCTTTTTATTGGCATACCATTATAGGAAAGATAGTGAATAAACGTGTTCATTTGCCTTTCATAGTTATTTCATATTTGTCTAGGAGGATTATCATTTGTTGTACTAGGTTGAGTGATAAGATAATTTTCTACCTCACACTTAGAGATGCTTCGACTTACTCCTTTGATGCGTTTGTAGCCGATTTGGCAATAGTTTATGCTAAGTGTATTTCTATTGTGTGGATTGACATGAGGTTGCAAGAGTGGATCCCCTATCAATTTGTTGTTTGGTATTTCAATATCAATGAAGAGTTGGTTAAACCACTTTGGCTGCATTTGGCAAAATAAAATTTAAGATAGAATAAAATTTATTATATCCTGCATTTGGTGCCTACTTCAATCAAAGTAAAGTCGAATATAAACCGATGTAGACCAGATAAAATTATTCGATTGAGATGAATATAATTTATAATATCCATATTAGGAAAGTTATTTTTCTCGAATGATAATCTTCTTAAATTAACAAAATTAACAAAATTAAAATTATTCAACCAAAAAAATTAACAGCATTAAAATTATACTTCAATATTTAAATAATATTTGAATTCTAATATAAGAAATTCAAAATAAAAAATAAAAGTTTACTTAATTTAATTTAATATATTTATATATTCGAATTTAATTCTATTTTTAATATGAATTCAATATATAAATATAAATACATATATACTTATATTTATCACATATTTTAGGTATTTTAGGTATATTAATATAGTTTACTATTTAATGGAATTCTATTAGAGAATGTTGGAAGGGGAAGAAAGAAATGACAATGAAACTAATTAAAAAAGAGCAACTAAAAATAAAGTAGGAAAAAGCGTCACAAGAGATATTTAGGGGCTGCATGTTTTCACTCTTTTTTTTTTTTTTTTTATAAACAAAACGCGTTTGGTTGCGTTTACATTTTTTTGTTTTTTTGTTCCCGGAACTCAAAAAGAATAGAAACGAGAAATTCAATTCCACATTGAATGTAAAAATATACTATATTGACAATGTTTTTAATGTGTATCTTCTTTATTCCTTTATAATTTTTTTTTCTATATATAAAGAATCTCACTCCCCAAATGGGAATCATGATTTTCTCAGGAAACTGACAAATTTTTCAATGAGAAGACAAGTGGTGGATGAGGCATTCATTCTTCACTTATCCACCCTCACCTTCGCTGTAATGAACATAAAATTTTTCATGCCTATATTTCCTATTTTTTATAATTATTCAAAAATATTAAATCAAAAGTAATGCTAGGAATAAAATGATTGATAAGAAACTTAACATCAGATTATAGAAAAAGTATGTCAGGTCATTTGTTATATTGATATGTGCATATATACTCATCACCAGAGCTCCATCGTTGACCGCAACATTCAGCGGTCATCGTCGACCACCAATGTACACCAACTACGATTTCTACAGACATGGAGAACGAGAGACATAGTAACACACAAATAAGAGCAATGCGATAGACAAAATCGATGTGAATGAGTGTAGCGATTAACACTCAGGCCATGGATTCGACACCATCACCTAGGGAGGGAGGGACGGAGAGAGATTATTGATGATCTTTTTATGCATTAAAATTGTGTTTGACAGCTAATGAATCAATTTATATCATGTAAATCACGATAAAAGTTTTCTGATTTAACAATTCTCAGAACTCCTTCACAAATTTTTTTTTTATAGGCATATCTTGGAACACTTTATGGTGAATGATAAATTTTAACTATTTCAAACTGAGATTACTGAATTGACTCAAATGAAATTCCCGAGAAATGTTCTAAATCAGATGGAGAGACTCGAATGTGATCGAAGTGGCGTCAACTTAGTTTTTGTTAAAATGAGCATAATAAATAACGTATAGAAGATGACCTTGGCAATGAAACTGATCAGTGCGCTGTTGATGATCGAGTCAGATAGTACAACATGTAAGAGTTTTCCTGATATGGACTAAATTAATTGATATTGTAATTTACTGTTTTTACGGTTCCCGTAAAACAGGGTTGGTTTAAAGTAAGATAGAATGTTTTTTAATTAGTCTAATATGGGCTGGCTAGTGTGGGCCGAGTTGAGCCTGGCTCGTAATGAGGGGGACTGGTTAGAAACTCTATAAATAGTGCTCAAGTCTCTCCTCTAACTCTAATTCTCACATTTATCCTCACTTAAGGGGCGTTTACCTAATGCTAAACGTGAGGGGGGCCGCCTCATTGAGCCAGTGATACGGATGACAATAGAGGAAAATGACTTGATGCGTGGATCTCCTTAATATGTGGGTAATCCCTTTTCTGCTTCCGCTTTATGTTCGATGGATCCCAAAACAGGTACATTAATCTTTTTACTCAATTATGCATGTTTTTGTTCTGACTATGGAGATCTTGGGATTGCGCAATTTGCATCTAACATGTGGTATCAAAGCCTCCATAACCCTAGAACTCGAACGCATAGGATTTTGCCATAATTTGAGATTTTCGAGATTTTTTATTTAATAAAAATAAAATTAAATCATAAATTCAGATTGGGCTCAATGAGACAAGCAAAACGGTCGGCGACGCATCGCCGGAGGAGACCGCATGCGCCCCACGCGCAGCCATATGTCGCCTGGGCATCGAACGCGCGCCACGTGTGAGATCCACGCGCCGCACACTCAAGCAACGCGTGTGGGCGCGTGGAGCCTCTGTTCGGCGCGTGGATGGTGGCGTTAGGTTCGTATGATCATCCTCTACATCGTGGTATATTAATTTTACATGTTTGATGATTTTATGGATGTGAAAATATATACAAAGCCCTAAATACGTGTATTTTTTAGTATATTTTTGCGTATTTTTCTTGTATTTTCTGTGATTTTGGAAATACGGGTGATGAGTTACTAGTATGTTATCACAAAACATTATGAAGATGTGATTCATTAATAAAATCAAACTTTATTATAAATTGAAACTGATTTAATGAGATACAATCAGTGTGGGATAGTATTTAAGCTATGTATTGAGGTGATGAGAAACAGTAAAGGTTATGAAATTTTTGTTTCTCAAGTATACTCCTTAACATACTGGTACATTTTGAATGATGGACGTCTTAAGAACCTGTGACCAAACTGATTGTACTGATTAACACATCTGTTGAATGTGGGTAATGCATGTCAGTTAAGTTATTGCATATTGTATCTAAACTCATTTGGTCGCTGGTTAATGTCTATCAAGTTGAATATTTTTTATGGTTAAGAAGTATGACAGCATTTACACAGAGCAATTGTATCTACTATTATAGATTAGATATTTGGTTCTGTGTTTTGACTCAATTTATAGGCCACTGGTTGATGCAATGATAATTTGTTACTTAAAATTGGCTAATAAATCAGCTATTGGTCTTTGAGTCATATTTTGCCTTATGAAACTTATAAGCAATAGTTGATCAGCTATCAATCTTGTCAATCTGGAGTACCTTGTATTGCTATTAATGTTAACTTGTGAGGGATCCTTTGAATCGGCATTTTTTTTAATGTTATTCTAATAATCAATAATCGGGGTGCACAAGAGATGCTTACTTCTATGTTATGAGAATTTTTTTATGTTGTTATGATCGGTGATTTCATTAAAATCTGTCTTTCAGGTTCGATATATATATTTATATATATGTATAATTAATTTTTATTAATGGATAAAGCAATGTAATTAGCATAATATGTGATTTTAGTGATAACCTACCTCTATCACTAAACTTAAAATCACATGTATATGATGTATGTGAGTAATAAAGTTTATATCCCTGGTATGAGAAAGTTTCAATGATTCAATTGAGTAGTGACTGCCAAAGTGGCACGCTTAATTGGGTTTGAGAAATTTTGGTCTTATATGTTGATTGGGATGTCTCCTAGTCTAATGCGTGGTCATACTTCCAAATGAGGTGATTGTGTATTAGTTCATGGAGGGATACATGATGGTGTGGTAGAAGATTGACTGATCCTAGTGGTTCATCTGCCCAAAGAAAAATTAAAATATATTCTCATAACCGCTATCATGTGAGAAGTGTATAACTGCATGTCATGTATTCTGTCCAAAGGTGATTATATGATTATGCGTGTAACTCTCTCGATGTGTACTTGTATGTTAAGTTACACGGTGCTCACATAATGCTAATTATATATATTGCTTGTTTTTCAGTCACTTTTTCTGTAATTAATAACTCCACTATTATTGAGGTTTTAACTGTTTCAAATTTTTAAGTAGTGGACATATGATTTGCTGCTTGGGAAAAGAGCAATAGAATTTGCTTACTGTCCATAAAGCGTTCCATATAGGAACACTTGAAAAGAGGTTTGCCTGCGGACTGTACTACTATAAGATGATGGAAGTCTTAGTTACTTGAAATTATGTCTTGTCGATATTGAAATTAGGACATATCTGCAAAGATTGTGTTTAACTCTTAATGATATATATATATATATATATATATATATATATATATATATATATCGTATATGATTAAAAAGTTGTTTCTGAAAGTTTTCTATTTAAGGAAAATAATCGAGATAAAGAATAAAACAATTATAATTAGTCTTAAAAGGTTGTCGGGCTTAACGGTGACCATGAGTATTTTGGCAAGTATAACAATACGAAATAGCTTAAAGGGTCATTTGTCAAATACTTGGTAGATTCTGGGGTGGTAATTTAATTACTATACCTAAAAATCCTAACAAAAAGATTTGGCCGAAAGGCATAAATACACCATATTGAATATGGTGATGAGTATGATTAGTAAGATTAATTTATCTGGTCTTTTGTGGGCTAATATTTTGAAAGTAACATTTTCACATACAAAAATAGTTTCGTAAACTTCTTTTGAGTTATAGACTGTACATAAATTACTTGAATCATATGAAATTTAGAGGTGTCATGCAAAAATGAGGTAATCTAATCCAATATTAAGTGCGTTGGAATTTAAATCTACTTGAAATTATTTTGTATCTTATCTACATTGTTAAAAGGGTATTGATTTTATGATCCTAAAGAAGGTGCAAGAATTATAGAATCACATATTCTAAAGTTTCTAAAGATTGACGTAATTATAGAGGATAAGCGTCTCGACTATTAAAGATAATAGTATAATGGATGTTACTGTATTTTTGTTTTTACCTATATAGATAATTATGGAATCTCATGTACCATGGACTAAACCTATTGAGGTTCAAGATACTATTTTTGATATAGTTTATAATGAAATTTCTTAAACCTCTCAAGTGCAAAATGAAGTGATTGCAGCTTTATTAAGGAGATTAGTTAGAGAAAGACAATCAGTTATACCATCAGACTATATAGTCTATTTGTGAGAGCATGGTTACAATATCTACTATATGATTGATGTAATGGCATATTTATAAATGCCGTTTCTTATTCTCAATTAAGTATGTGATTAGATACCATAAAAGACGATATACAATCTAAGAAACATCATAGTGTTTGGAAAAACATCATAGTGTTTGGAAACTAACTTACTTGCCTAAAGATCATAAGTTCATTAGTCGCAAATTGGCGTACAAAACTAAAAGAATTTCAAAAAAAAATTGTGAAGTTTAAAACTAAACTTGTAGCTAAAGTTTTCACTCTGAAAGAGGGGTAGATAGTTTATAGTAAAGCAACAAATATTTATTTCTAGTATTTTTAAAGATTCTTTCAGAGTGAACGTGTCATTAATAATTTATTTTGATATGGAGTTATGCCAAATAGATACAAAATCTATATTGTGCAATTGGAGGATTTTGCAATAGATGTTTCAAGTAAACTTGTGTGTAGACTAAAAAGTCTTATTAATAGTTTTAAGCAAGTTTCCAGACAATATTATTAAAGTTTCATAGTATTATTATTTTGTTCAATTGGGAACAAAGTAATTCAATATACTGCAAGGTCAGGAAATTTATTTTCTCATACTTTATGTACATGATATTTTGCTTATATGTTGTGACATTGAGACATCTTATATCCTTTGTACTAAGGTCTATCAGGATTGTTTTTGTCATATTATATTAGATTTTCTCAGAGGACATTTGATGATTGTATATTGGAAATATTCAATATATATCATTGCAAGTCAGGAATTGTTCCTGTTGTTAAGGGTGATGGACTGAATCTATTACATTGTCCTTATTTAGATATTGAGAAAATCTAATTAAATGGTGTACTTTGTGTCGGTGCACTTAAAAGTATAATGTATGCTCGAATTTGCACTAGACTAAATATCGTCTTTGTGACGGGACTTCTAGGAAGATATCAGTCAAATCTAGGATGCGATCACTGGGTTGCTGCCAAGAAGATTTTAAGGTACTTAAATAAAACAAGAGATTATATGCTAATTTACAGACATGTTCAATTCTTACAGCTAGTAAGGGATTCAGATGTAAACTTTGCTGGTTATTATGATGACATAAAATCAATAACGGAATACATATTTATGTTAGTAGGAAATCAAGTAAATAAAATTCTATGTTATCTTCTACTATGTAAGTAGTGTTAGTGTTAGTAACATTCTTTTAAACTGTTACTTGGGCTATTAGGCTTTAGAACCTCATGATGGAGTTGATCGTTTTAGCTTTATGAATAGATCCATACGGTTGTATTTAGAGAACAATTTTGTAGTATTATTTATTTACTATAGAGGTCTCAATGAGTCTAATTATATGGTGGTCAAAATTTTTGACCAAAAGCAAACGGTACAGAAATATGACGTTTTAATATAACATATTTTCACGAGATGATGTGGTTGCAGATTCACTAACTAAAGGTCAACGCCCATGTGTATTTGAGCGACATGTCGTTAGCATGGGCCTAGGAGTATCATGAGATGCTATTGTTTAGTGGGAGCTATTTTGGCTTTACTCGATAAAGGATTCATCTGTTTTCGTTACAGTTTGTAACGGTTTGATATGTATCAACTTTTGCATTCAATAAAATATTTTTGAATATGTTGTTATTATGTTGAATATATATTGATAAAGTCTCATGGGATTGTATAAACCTTGAGTAAAGGCTAGGGGCATCCGGACATCCGATTATTGCTCTTGTGCATATGTCTTGTAATACATAAAGAAAGGTTAACCATAAGGATAAGACATATGTGGGTTCATTGGAACCATAAAACATTTTCTAGTAGCACAAGTTTTTTGTGACACCTAAGGTAAGAGAATGGTGACTGAAAAATGTGATCTCTCTATGAGAAATGTTATCCATTTGACATACTATCATATTAAATTCATATCAATAAAGTTAAGAACATTCGTGACCATAGCAGGCTTTGTGTGTATACATGTAGTTACCGTCATGATTCAGTGTTTAAGACTTTATGGGATATGATTGACTATTAAGAATTATCTCTAGACCAAATGTGCACACATATGGTACGATTTCAATTAATATAGTCCAAGTGGGAGAATGTAAGAGTTTTTCTAATATAGATTAAATTAATTGATATTGTAATTTACAGTTTTTACGGTTACCGTAAAACAAGGTTGGTCTAAGGTGAGATAAATTGTTTCTTAATTAGTTTAATATGGGTTGGTTAGTGTGGGCGAGTTGAGCATGGCTCGTAATGAGGGGGACTGGCTGGAAACTCTATAAATAGTGCTCAAGTCTCTCCTCTAACCCTAATTCTTACATGTATCATCACCTAAGTGGCGTTTACCTAACGCTAAACGTGAGGGGGGCCGCCTCATTGAGCTAGTGATACGGAGGGCAATAGAGGAGAAGGACTTGATGCGTGGATCCCCTTAATATGTGGGTAATCCTTTTTCTACTTCCGTTTTATGTTCGATGGATCCCAAAATAGGCGTTAATCTTTATACTCAATTATGCAGGTTTTTGTTCTGGTTATGGAGATCTTGAGGTTGCGCAATTTGCGTCTAACACAACATTCTTGCCGTTCCTTGCACGCGTCACTGCTCACGCCACTCCTCTTCTTCAGTCAAGAGAAAATGAGAGAGAGAGAGAGAGAGAGAGACCATTCTATTTGTGGGCATTTTTATTTTTTATGATGGGCCTCTTTTCTTTGACCGGCTGGCCTCTATCTATTGGGCGATCATGCTTCATCAACATTTATGATGGGCCTCTGTTCTTTGACCAGGCTCGTGGACTTTGAAAATTTGATTGTCACCGAATTAAACCTCCTTTCTTCTTTATTTAATGATTGTTTAGTTTTTATATTTGCTGGTTTGCTCTTTTGTTTATATATCTATCAATCTAATTTTTTGGTTCCTTTTCTATTTTTTAAATTGCGTGCCCAATTTGTTGACTATATTTCAGTTGTCAAAATTTATAAACAAGTTGAAAATTATGTCTAGCAAGAACTTTGTCCACTAAATGTAGACCTTGAAATTTTTTGAAAATAATAAAGTTCAAAACTTTTGCAAAGGTCTTACCAAAAAAAAGTTCTGCAAAGGTGTGCATCGGATCCAATTCAACCCAAAAGCCAAACTAAATTGGTTTGCACTGACCATTTCAAGGCCTATTCTAGAGAGAGGTGATTCGGTTCTAGATTCTATGAAACCAAAATGGTTTCCAAGCCTCTTCGACAAAAGGTACGTTTGCATGAATGAAGAATTGAACATTTTCAACATGAAGAAATGCCAACATAACCACTTAACTGACAAAGTTTTTGTTGTGATATGGTGTAACTTTTTGATTATTTTAATATAACTTTTATATTCAGAAGGTGAATATAGCATTCAAAACATGAATATCTCCACTTGATATCTCCTTGGAAGATTTTTCCCCTTTTCACAACATCATAATAATTTAAGAGATTTAAATATTGGTTTTCAAATTCTGACAAGACGAATATAAGAGTAGATATTCTCTCTACTTAGACTTTAACTACACATAATAGATTTTCATGCTGCCTCAAATTTTATGTGAATCGGATTCAAAATAATGTAAGTCACCTAAAATGTTAATTTAAATTGTTTGCCTTTCAAAAGCATGAGATTACTCAGTTAGTCATATAGGGTTGTTTGTTTATTTTTGTTTTTCCTTGGAACAAAAGTTTCTATATTTTTGTTCCGAGGAATAAATAAAAAAGAACAGAAACGCATTTGGTAAAAATTTTTGTTTCCGAAAACAAAAAAAAAAAACTTATTTTTTTGTTCCCGGGAACAAATTTGGAACAGAAATAAAAAGTAGAAAAAACTTGTTTCTTATTTTCAAAATAATTCCGAGAAACAATTTTTCTCTCTCCTCTTTTTTTTTCTTCTATTTCTTTTCTTCTTCTTTTCTTCTTCTTTTCTTCTTCTTCTTCCTTTTGTCACTCACCGGCCTTGGCCATGGCCGTCGCCGGCAACTGGCCACAAAGAGAAAGAAGGAAAAATATAATAAAAATATTAAAAAATAATAAAAAAATAAAATTATACAAGTTTACCAAACGCATTTCTATTCCTGGAGTAGAAATTTTTTGCAGTTACCAAGCGTATTTTTATACCCAGAAATTGTTTCCAGGAATAGAAAAAAAAAAACTATTTCTTTTCAAAAGTTGTTCCTTGGAATAGAAACGTTATCAAAATGTGCCCATAGCGAGCTTGCCATCCTTTGGAACGGCTAACGCACTTCGCATGTGAAACATTTTTCAAAAGATATATGCCTGTGGGTGTTCCTCAATAATCAATTGTAGAAATATTACAATATATAATGTATGAGGGTTAAGACATGCGTATTTCGATCATGTATAGAAAGATAATGGGCAGCTATGTATGAAGTAGATATAATAAAATAAGGGCAGCTCAGAAAATCTAACCATGAGAAGAGGAAAAGAAAATGGGTGGTCTTTTATGAAATGGGTGGACATCAGAAAAAGAAAAGAAGGTAAACTTAAGAAATCTAAAAGTGAGACAAAGAGGTATTTTCCCTTATATTTACCAGTAAATGTAGAGATATTGCGTGTATGTAACGAAATGATATTTTAAGAATTTTACAAAATCATTTTAATAGAAATTATTCGAATTATTATTCAATATAAACGAATCACCGACACTATTTATGACGAAATCACAATTACGTGTAAGGATAGAGATGATATGTTAAGACTGAAAATTTTCTTTTATTTTGGTAAGATTCAAACTTTAAAATTGGAAAAAGTGAGATATAAGATAATATTATTAATTCACGCACTTGCCCTAGACAAAACATTTGTAAAGCAACTAACTGAGGATATTTTGGAAAAGAAAGTGATTGTCATCCATAAAAAAATTAATGGACCTTGTTTATGTTATACTATAGTATAGATACATGTTTCAATGCTCTGTTTATTTCTCGCAGGAAATGAATTAAAGGTCTTTTTCTTGGATAAATGCAACAAGTGTGCATCTTTGTGGCTATATTTTTAGAAACATCGGGAAGCTCACGTTAAGTAAAAATCATTTCACATATAGTATTATTCAAAAGAAAAAACTAGAAAGACAAAAAAGTAGAAGTCATTATTAAGAATATGTTTTTTGTTTGGGTCTAAATTATTAAGGAAAATATATAATTTTTTTTTTCTTTTTCCATATCTGTTATCATAATTTTTTTTTTTTTTTGTTAGAAGTTATCATAGAATTAACACAATGCTCTTTCAAGTTTCTCAAAGCGTGAGGATCACACTTAGTCGTTGAATTGAATCTAGACGAAACCCAATTCTTCAAGTACTCTCTCTCTCTCTCTCTCTCTCTCTCTCTCTCTCTCTCTCTACATCTTCCATTACTCAGTCGTGTCTACTGATGACGAAGTATCAAATTCCATCGTTTATCAACTGTCCAATCTTAAATCCTTGGTAAACTTTAGAACAATGTAAATTAATGTTGAAACTTACAATTCACATTCAAAGTGTCAGTGTTAATGGTTAAATTTATCTGTTGGGTTTGCTCTTTTTCAGTTGGAAAATGATTCTTTCAACTCTTTTTGCATAATGTTAGTTAGAATATGTTGGTGACTGAACTATGTGCTTTTGCTATAGCCAATTAAAGGCTTTGAATTTATGATTGTGATCAGTCACCCAGGAGGTGCTCAATGCTTTATAAAATTTTCAATTATGTATCAGCAAAAATTTTGGACCTTTTCACATTGATGCTCCCCATTGCAATTGTGTAGATGTTTCCTATCTTATTTATTGGTTCGAGCAGTATTAATCAACAATTGCGGTATATGGTGACTTGAGGACATCTACAGGAATTAAATGATGATTTCGCGTTGGAAATTAGCAAACTGATTACACTTTCCTTTTTTGGGCCAATCGCTCCTTGGCTACAAAGAAGCCTTGGTTTGTTCATGATGTAGGTTGGGCAATGCCATGGCATAAGATAATCCTAGTTCTACTCCCACTAGCACCGTGCTAAGGAGATGATGACAAGCTTGCTCAAAATGAGCATCAGGCTCATTTTGTAATGGATGTGGACCTCCTATAGCAACACCCCAAGCATCCATAGTTTTTTTTTTTGCCCTTTCCATTACTTTTTATGATAAAAAAATATTGGAGTTTTGCGCAAGACAATAGCAAGGTGATTCATGAATGGAGAGAGAACTTGCGAATTCATCATGTCAATAGTCATGTGTCTTCAACTGTTCTTAAACGTTTATTATGTTTCTCTGCCTCTCTTGTAATTATTTCATTTTGGTATCTTAATTATAATATTGCTATGTGTATTTGCTTGTTCAGTCATAGTGACTAGTAGTTTTTTATTCTTTTCCATCTCCATTGTCTCATAACTTTCCACCAAACCTATGTGCTTGCTGGAAACTTCATATGCCCTTGGAAATTCATTTTTCTGAATGGCTTACGGAAGTCCTAAGTTTGCTTTTAGTATTTGCTTATTATTGCTTGCAATTTTGGTAATCTTGTGAAGAACACATACCACGATAGAAGGTCTTTATGTGTAATTGTTTGGAACATAAATAGGTCATTAATGAATTGGCTAGACAAGCAGCACACATGTTTGGTAGAGCAAGGGCTGGTACAAACGATAGTTTTTACAAAAAATCTATTAGTTTTTTGTGTTTAGTAGAAAAGAAATCCGGCGATGTTGCAGCACAAGAATGATTTTATTTTGTAACACGATTAAATCCGAAAATCATTTTACTTTCATTATTCTTTCTTAGTCAAAGAATGTCCGCTGAATTTTCACAAATATTATATTATGTGTTTGATTACAATTTCAAAGCATTGTCAATGTTTGCCTCAAGGCAATTAATAGATTTAGAATAAACAATATAATTTACATATAGTTGGATTCGATTCCAAATTTTTTAAATGACTATTGATAAGGGAAAAGATAAACTCATCTACATTAATAAGGAAAATTCCAAACAAGGGCCTAAAAGTGCCCACATTTTCTCAAATAAGAATCTAAAGTGCCCACATTTTCTCAAATAAGGGTATAAAGTGAATATTATTTCAAATAAGGGCCTTAAGTAGACATTATTTCAAATAAATGCCCGAAATGCTCTTATTTTCTCAAAAAAATAACCTGGAGTGGACATTATTTCAAATAAGTACATAAAATATGTATACCAATTTTCAAAGAAGGGCATGAACTCACCAAATGTGAAGGGCAATTTTGTCTTTTTAGTTATTTAAAGTTTTTTTTTTTTTTTTTTTTTTTCCAAAAACCTACAAAAACTATAGGAAAAATAAAAAACACAAGGGAAGAGGGTGCACCGTCCTACCTATGGTTGTCACCCCATCATAGGTGAGGTGGCGATGAGGCCGGCAGGGTCACTGATGCCTATGGGAGGGCTAGTGCTAGCGACCCTAGCCAACTAGAGGTGAGAGGCAATTGGATGAGGGTCACCGGGCCTATGCAATAGCTAGTGATCATCACCTAAATAGGGCAAAGGCAAGTGACCCTCCTCCGGATCTGGGAGAAGGTCACCACCCTCTCTAGCCTCTAATAAGGTCGGCGGGCCCTCATCCAGATTGGGAGAGGGTCACCACCCTCTCTTACCTATTGGCCCTCATCTCTAGTTGACCGGGGTCGCTCGTCCTCCCTTAGGTGCGATGACCCCCTAGCCTTTGTCGTTGCCCCACGATAATGGGGTGGCGACCACGAGCATAAGGGAGCACCCTCCCACTTGTGTTTTCTGTCTTTTTTTTTAATGTTTTAAATGTATAATCTAATTTAATTTAAATTAAATTGTATTTGGACTAAAATATCCCTAATTAGCCGAAATTTTTTGGTAACTAGCGAGACTAAATCTTTATTTGAAACTAACATCACTCCATGCTATTCTTTGAGATTCATATGGGCACTTTAAGACATTTCATGCCATTATTTAAGAAAATGAGGACACTTCGAGCCTTTAATTGAAATTTGTCCACATTGATAAATTGATTACAAATTTCAAAAAGAAAAGGTACTCTTACATGAGAAAAGCAAGAATATCTCTTCTTAGATTGAAACAAAAAGTAAAAGAGGAGGAGGAAAAAGAACAACTTTCATAATAGAGTACGCTTCATATTTATTTATGAGCAAACTAAACTAAAAAATAGAAAAGAAAGGAAAAGAAAATTCCTGAAAAATGGAAAAAATTAAAAGAAGGAATGGATGCGCCACGGCACCAACATTCCAATCCCTGTCCTACGAGTTATCACAGGACCACTTAGCTTGTGCTTGGGTTGGAAGGCCCATGGACTCGGCCCATACTATATGTTTTGGGCGGGCCAATTGCCTACATTAAATGGTCAGTCTCGAATGAAGAATATTCAAAACTAACATTAAATGTTGGCCCAAAAGATTTCAAATAATATCGTGGCTGATACCTGATAGAGAAGAAGACGAACTAATAGTTCGAATGAACGGAAAGCCCTGCTTACCTGAGAGACAGAATTACAACAAGATGATTATTAAGAATGACAGCATACATCAAAGGCACGCAGAACATTAAAAGCTCATGCATAAGAAATTTAGCAAGAAAAAACTACGTAAGCAAGGCGCATGATATTTCCTCCATCGGGGTGATCCATATTATCAAAAAGCTAAAGAGGAAAGGTAACACAGGGAAAGGGAGCGGAAGCTTAAAAATACTTCTCATTACTCGTCGCCATTTTAGGTTTTATCAACCAAATATAGCACTATCAAATTTGGAAGCTTTAAAATCTTATCTTTAAAAGTTTGAAAGTTTTCTATTTTATGTATTTATTTTCCTACAAGTAAATCTTCTAGAAAGTACACTTGGATATATAAATACCCACCTAAACTTAATAGATATATGCAATAATTTATGTCTCAACATGGTCATAGTGCCATCAAAGGCTAATATCCTCTTTCAACTCTTTCTTTTTCTCCCTTTTTTTCCTACAAGGGTGGTCAAAATGGCCTTGGAGAATCTCCTGCTGCCGCCGCCACCACCACCATCCATCCACCTGGTCACTTGTCAAAGGATAACTCTACACATACTACATAACTCACATTATATTTTAATCCATCAACATTGTAGTAATCAGGAGCGAATGTTCAAATGAAAGATAAGATTCCTGCACCAATGAAGAAAGATAAGCAAAGGAAACAAATGGGACAAATGGGATTGAAGGAAAGCTATTTTGGACATATTGCTTTGGTTTACCATTGGCTTCCAGAGATTGGTGGCGTGGTTGCACTGGCCTGCATTGGTTCCTTCCGGAATTGAAAGATTTACAATACTTGAATCATGGTTATATTTAGATGACATTTCACTACCATTGTTCTCCCCCTTTCTGAATATATGACGAACTTTAACAACTTCACTCATCAGGGGACGAGCTTTTGGATCTCGCTAAGACAGCGAGCGACCAACTTAAAAGCAATCTAGACTCCTCCTTTTAAGAACCCTTTCAAGCCTTGCATCCATCAATTTGTACAAATTTCTTTTCCTTCATATATTTGGCCAAACGTATTCAACAAGGTTATGTTGATCAGTAGGCCAACTTTTGTCTATGGCTCTCATGCCAGTCAGAATTTCCAAAAGAACTACACCAAAATCATAGACATCACTCTAATGTGGGGTGTCCTAAAACTAGTATATGTGCAGTCACTAGATGGGAAACGTTAAATAAGTACTGATTGGTCTATTTGGATAAAAATACAATCCACGAAGTACAATTCTTCAAATATCTTAAGTACCCCTGGCAATTAGAAACATGTACTTGACCTCATGGGCTAGAACAATAACTTGGTATTATCATACTAGGTAAAAACTCCGCTAGTTGCCGTGGAAAGAAGGATATCGGTATTGATCATGACATTATCAAAGTAATTAGTCAAATAAAAGAGTACTAAAGCAAAAATTATGATATTATTGGCAATTCCGAAATACAATATTGTATCTCTTATCATCATAATGTGCATCATTCACGGCTTCAGCGTAGTAGTAATATATAGCATGATAGGCAACCTAACCAATTAATGACCCAAAAAAAAAAAAAAACTAACTAATTAATCTGTAATACGAATGATGACGATTCTTAGAAATTAAATAGTGAATGCATTTCAATGCATTGCTTCACTGAAATTATAAGGATATCTGTAGATAAGGGAAAAAAAAAATTGGACTCTTAATAAATATACGTAGAGGATAAGTCGACTGGCATTTTAATAATTTCAAACTTAATACTCATAAATGATAAATAAATAAAAATATAATGAGGAAACACACAAATCATTGTGCATTACAGTAGACCTAAAATGCCTAAAAGAAAGAAACAAATGATACCTTCTATGGATCTACATTTTTCGGTAGTTATCTTGTGCGTGCAGGACGGATAAATACAACTTTAGGGTGGGTTTCATTTCGCATAAAATAAAAATTTTGAAAAAACATTGCTTCTAAAATTCATCTCTTATACTGCCTACAAAGATAACATTCTCATTATCCACAAAAATATTTAGATATAAAGTGTTGTTAATAAAAAAAAATACTTTCAATTGACTAATTACTTTAAAAACAAGCAATTATTTTTAAGGACATATTTTCTAAATTATTCATTTTTTACTAAACAAATCAATGATCGAAATAAAGCAGTACTCGAAGAAACCTACTCCATTCTAAACCAAGAACCCTTTGGACATGGAGGGTTGAAGCACATAAATATTTATAAAGAAAAAATTTAGTTATGAATCAGTGTTACGCTGATTAATGGTTGTGCATCCTACCCATCAACAATTAGGGTGCTTGAAGGGCATAGTGGAGATTTGGTCATTAATTGAAAAGAATAATATCAACCAAAGACTTATAAAAAAGAGACCAACAAAAGATGAATTCACTTGCCAGCAAGGCATGAGTCATCAAAGCGCAAAATTAGTTAGACTATAATTCCACAAAAGCAAGCTATGTATAATGTTAAAATACCCAACTTTGCTTCTTTTGGGATTTTTAATGGTCTTAAGGATTGCATCCACTTGACAACTCAACTTTCAAATTCGACAATGAGAAAGGATATTAAAGTATTGAATAATACTTATTTACCCATAATAAAACCATAGTTTTAGCGACTAATAGCAATCTGTGAGAATGAAATTCACATCAATAGCCTTCATTATGGTGATAACACCTCCAAGAGGCCGGTTCCCCTAGAATCACACCAATATTATAAAGTTCGCACCATATACTAAAAATTATACCACCACATCAAAGAAAAAGACTTTGCTTACCTAAGAATCATAATTACAACTAAGCAAAAGAGGTAACGTTGACAAAGTAATTCAACCCTCCTTTCTCCAGAGGGGCAACATTTCTCTTAGGTTTGAAACCTTAACAATTTCTCAGGTTCCTAATCTATAGATTTGTTATATAATGCAGATAGTGTAAAAACTGGGGAAATTTTCGTTTTTATTAAAATTTATTTTCAGTAATTAAAAATGAATTATAATGAATCCACTCTTTGAAGTTGATAACCCATTAATTTAGACAAATCATTTTGACAATATCCTACCTTACTCTTACAGAGATCTATTATGTAACATATATAATCTGAAAATATAAAAACATAAAAACACATGCGCGGAGCGACTGCACTAGAAGCTGGATCTGCACTATGTCTTCATGAGCACAAAATCTCCACCATCTAACCTGCCTGAAAGATTTCCCTATATTAGACGACCCTTTAGTCCGGAGAAAACCGCAACAAAAGAAGACTTCTGTCTTCTCACTTCCTGTACGCATATATACTCATTCTCCCACCTAAAGGTTTAACATTAGAATTTCGACCAGCGATGATCACTTCAGGAACAAGCTCAAGAAACCACAGGACACCCAGCCTCTGTTCTTTCACTTGCTGTCAGTGAAATCTGCATCAATGACATCTCCATCCTGGCCTGTTCCGCTGGAGGGGTCCGAAGACCTGGCTTCGGCGCCTGGTGCTGAACCTTCATCCGCAGCACCAGGTTGGCTAGACAAGAATAGGTCATCAATGATACGGCTAGATAAGCCACATGCATGTGTTACGGACTGAAAGTTGGTCGACCCGAGAGGTTCCCCGAGGACGACCTCGACTCGTCCATGGAAGACCTCCTGCTCCAACTCGGATTCCCACCAAGGCTTCTCCCCGAAGTCTCCAAGGACGGACGACACCGTCATTTTGCCTGATTCTAGAAGTTTCCTTCCATTAATGTCGGTAGATGGTAGTTAAGTATTTATGTTGATAGTTGAGGCGGTGCGATCTCACCCGTCGGATAAAAAGTAGATCAACGGATGTAATCCGAGGCCCTCAACTATAAAAGGGGTGTCCTCCTTCAGTTGTAATCATCCAATCCACCATTTCAGCAATACAAAGTTTCTTTCCTTTCAGAGCTCCTCTCTCTAACTTTCTCTCTCAACGATTCGGGTAAGCGAGCAGGTAAGAGTTCGATCGAGCAAGGCTTGGCTTGGGTGATCCAAAGTTAACTTTCTCTCTCAACGATTCGGGTAAGCGAGCAGGTAAGCGTTCGATCGAGCAAGGCTTGGCTTGGGTGATCCAAAGTTGCCCGAGTCGCTGCACGGTCACGATCCCAATCGATCGGCCCATGACAAGTGATATCAAAGCAAAAGAGAGATCCGTTCGAGAGACCAAGGAGCGCCAATTGTTCGAAGGAATGTTGAGCCAAGAAGCTGTCATGGTTAGAGAGGCCGTGCAAGTCCAGGAGGACCGCGGCCGTGGAAAGAAAAGAGACGCCTCGAGGGACATCGTAGCTGCGTTCGATGAGAAGATCGGGAAGGTCTGGAGCGCCGTGCACGAACTCATGGAAGGTCTTGACGACGTGCGAGACCGGATCATGGAGGTTGAGAGTTCGCTCCGTGAAGACTTCACGTCATGCCTCAACGAAGCTACTGTGCCATTACACGACAAGGACAAAGCCCTTGAAGCATCGATCGATGTGTTGAAGGAGCGCGTCCAAGTGGTCGAGGAAGAAGTTCCGCGTAGGGATGAGGTCGAAGCCATGAAGGTCGAGATCCAAGAGCTCAAGACCGAGCTCGCCCTATGCAAACTAAGCATTACCAATGATGCTGGGCCAAACCAAGCGGTGCCCAAAATTGAGGTGCCAAAGTCGAAAGAGTTCAAAGGCGAACGATCCACAAAGGAGGTGGACAACTTCGTCTGGAGCATGGAGCAATACTTTGGTGCCGTCAACATGCATGACGAGACGACCAAGGTACGAACCACTTCCATGTTCTAGTCTGATACGGCAATGCTTTGGTGGCGCAATAGGTGTGATGAGGTTAGACGCGGCGCCAATCCCATGTGCACATGGGACAACTTCGTGAGAGAGTTTCGGGACTACTTTTTCTCCGAGTTCGCTCAGCAAGAAGCCCGTAGCAAGCCCCATCGCCTCAAACAAAGAGGCGCGATCCGAGAGTACGTGAAGGAGTTCACGGAGCTCAAACTCCAGATTCGCAACTTAAGCGAAGAGGAGGCTCTCGGAGCATTCATGGATGGATTAAAGCCATGGGCACTTCTCGAGCTCAAGAGACGGGAAGTGAGTAGTCTTGCGAGAGCGCTAAGCATAGCCGAGTCACTCGTCAACCTCACCAAGACCGAACCAAGGAGTCGAACAAGGGATTGGAGATCGGATCGACCTTGCGAGGATGAAGCTGGAAGAAACACTCCCCGGGTCGCGCATGAGCAAAGTGGCCAAGCCAAATCATGGGGAGAAGGGTCTTCCAAGCCAACCTTCCAAAGGGGTCGACCACCGACGGACTACGCGAGCAGGTTCGATCAACCCTCGCCTTCTCCTTGTTTCATTTGCTAAGGTCCACACTGGACCCAAAAGTGCCCGAAGAAGGGCCGAATCAACGCCCTCCTTGCCATTGAGGAAGAAAAGGAGGAGTCCAAAAAAGATAGGCGACAAATCCGACTTGGAGCCGTGAAGATGATCAACTCCGTCCAAACTCAATCCCCGACCAAAGAAAAAGCTATGCCGGACTCCGAAATGTTCTTCGTGCAAGTCGACGTGTGCAGCCGAACACTATACGCCTTGGTCGACACGGGTGCGTCGAACATGTTCATGTCGAAGGAAGTGGCAAAGGCCTTGAACCTTCGCGTGGAGCCGACCGGGAATACCTTCAAGCTGGTCAATTCAGAGGGTGTCCGTGGCGTAGGATCGACTTCGGATGTGGACGTCAAAATTGGCGATTGGAGGGGCAAGATGGATTTCGAGGTAATCCCACTTGATGATTATGATCTCATTCTTGGCATGCAATTCTTCAATAGCGTGAGATCTATGATTGACATGAGGACCAAATGCCTCATGATCTTCGTTCCGGAGTACCCGACGACGATCCCAATGATCAAAGGGATGGTTGACACCAAAACCATAGCGTCGATCCGACACCTCGATAAGAGCTTGAAGGCCATCATGCGCATCAACAAGCTGTTCGAGGTGAAGCCGAAGGTCAAGTTGGATCCTACCCCAACAAACGCCATGCCAATCCAAGCACTCTTCCCCGAAGTTGAGTGCGTGACACACGCTCCGTCCAAGCCGAAGACCGAGCCGCGTGCAAAGTCCAAGTTCATCAATGAAGGTTGTGGTCCATCATATGAGAGCGTCTGCACCAAACAAAACAAGAACAAGAGAGCCCATGCCAAAGCCTGTGCTCGTGCCAAGAAGGCCAACCGCCGAGCTATGAGCAACGAGGGCATCGCTTGAATGAGTTGGGAGAATGTCACGGACCGAAAGTTGGTCAACCCGAGAGGTTCCCCGAAGACAACCTCGACTCGTCCGTGGAAGACCTCCTGCTCCAACTCGGATTCCCACCAAGGCTTCTCCCCGAAGTCTCCAAGGACGGACGACGCCGTCATTTTGCCTTATTCCAGAAGTTTCCTTCCATTAATGTCGGTAGATGGTAGTTAAGTATTTATGTCGGTAGTTGAGGCGGTGTGATCTCGCCCATCAGATAAAAAGTAAATCAACAGATGTAATCCGAGGCCCTCAACTATAAATGGGTGTCCTCCTTCAGTTGTAATCATCCAATCCACCATTTCAGCAATACAAAGTTTCTTTCCTTCCGAGCTCCTCTCTCTAACTTTCTCTCTCAACGATTCGGGTAAGTGAGGGGCTAAGCGTTCGATTGAGCAAGGCTTGGCTTGGGTGATCCAAAGTTGCCCGAGTCGCCACACGGTCACAATCCCAATCGATCGGCCTGTGACACATATTTGGTAGAGCAAGGGTATGCGGCACAAAAATGATTTTATTTTGTTACACAATTGAATCTGAAAATCATTTTAACGTCATTATTTTTTCTTAGTCAAAGAATGTCTATTGAATTTTCAATGATATTAAAATTAAAAAAACAACACACTTCCTCTTACATTATGCGTTTGATTACAATTTTAAGCATTGTCAATCTTTGCCTCAAGGCAATTAGTAGACTTAGAATAACTAAATAATTTACATTGGATTCGATTCCAAATTTTTTAAAAGACTATTAATAAGGGAAAAGATAATCATCTGCATTAATAAATTGATTACAAATTACGAAAAGAAAGGGCACTCTCACATGAGAGAAGCAAGAAAATCACTGGTTAGATTGAAAGAAAAAGAAAAGTAGGAGGGAAAAATAACAACTTTTACAACAGAGTAAGGGTTTTATTTATTTATGAGCAAAATAAACTAAATGAAAAAGAAAAGAAAAGAAAAGAAAGTTTCTGAAAGATGGAAAAAATTAAAAGAAGAAATGGATGCGCCACGCCCCAGCATTCCAATCTCTGTCCTAAGAGTGGTTAACATGCCCATTTAGGTTGTTCTTGGGCCGGGCAGGGCCCCGGCCCATACCATTCTTATGGGCGGGCCACACGGGACAAACAATTGCCCACATTAAATGGTCAGTATCGCATAAAGAAAATTCAACACTAGTTTCAACAGAAAATGTTGGCCCAAAAGATTTCCAATATATCGTGGCTGATACCTTATAGAGAAGAAGACGAACTGGCAGTCCAAATGAACGAAAAGCCCGAGTTACCTGAGAAACAAGATGATTATTGAAAATGACAGCATACATCAAAGACATGCAACAACATGAAAAACTCTAGCATAAGAAATTTAGCAGGAAACAATATGAATCACCGCATATGATATTTCCTCCATCAAGGGCAATCCATATATTATTGAAAAGCTAAAGAGGAAAGGTCACGAGGGAAAAAGGATTAGAAGCTTAAGCATACTTCTCATTAGTTGTCGCCAATTTTAGCTTTCTCCCCGCAACTTCTCAAAGGATTACTTTACAAACACTACATAACTCCCATTATATTTTAATCCATTAACATTATAGTAATCGAGAGTGAATGTCCAGATGAAAGTCGAGACTCCTGCACCAATGAAGGAAGAGAAGAAAAGGAAGCAAATGGGATTGAAGGACAGCTATTTCTAGACACATTGTTGTGGTTTACCATTGGCTTCCAGATATTGATGGTGTGGTTGCACTAATCTGCATTGATTCCATCCGGAATTGAAAGACTTACATTCCTTGAACCATGGTTATATTTAGATGACATTTCATTGTCATCACTCTTGGCTCTTTTATGAACATTTGACGAACTTCTTATATATGGAAGATCTTGGATAACCTTCAAAACTTTAACAACTTCACTCATCCGGGGACAAGCTTTTGGATCTCGGCTACGATGACGAGTAACCAACTTAAAAGCAATTTGGACACCTTCTAAGAACTCTTTAAACCTTGCATCCATCAATTTGTACAAATTTCTTTTCCTCCCTACGTTTGACCAAACATATTCAACAAGGTTCTGTCAACCAATAGGCCGACTTTTGTTTATCACACTCATTCCAGTCAGACTTTCCAACAGAATTACACCAAAATCATAGACATCACATTCTCTTGTGGGGCGCCCTAAAACTAGTATATATGTAGTCATTAGATGGGAATAATTAAATAAGTACCAATTGGTCCTGTTTAGATATAAATACAATCCACGAAGTGCCCTCTTCTAATATCTTAATTACCTCTAGCAATCACAAACAGGCACTTGACCTCATAGGCCGAAACAATAACTTGGTACGATTATACTAGGTAAGAACTCTGCACGTTGCTACGGAAAGAAAAATATCAGTATTGATCATGAAATTATCGAAGTAATTAGTGGAATAAAGGTGTACTAAAGCCCAGATGATGATTTTATTGGCAATTCCGAAGTACAATTTGCATCTATTGTCATTATAATATACATCATCCAAGGCTCCAAGGCTTCAGCAAAGTAGTAATTTATAGCATGATAGACATGAAACTAGCTAATTAATCTGCAATAACAATGATAACGATTCTTAGAAATTGTAAGTCAAGATAATCTGGATTTACGATAACAAAGTGAATGCTTTTCAATGCATTGCTTCGCTGAAATTATAAGGATGTGTGTAGATAAGGGGGAAAAAGAGATAAAGTTTTGATTCTTAATCAATAGATGTATAGGATAAATCAACAGGCTTTTTAATAATTTCAAAGTTAAATCTGCTATTCTTAAATGACAAAAAGTAAAGTATAATGAGAAAACACACAAATCATGATGTAATACATGTAAAACAAGATATAATACCTTATTTGGATCAACATTTTCGTCAACTATCTAGTGCATGTGGGACGGACAAATACCATATTAGGATGAGTATATTTTGCAAAAAATGAATATTAAAAAAAAATTGTTTCAAAACTTATCGCTTATATCACTTATAAAAATGAACAAACAAAAAATATTTTTATTACCTACGAAAGTGTTTAGACATAAATTGTTGCCAATAATAAAAATGCTTTTAATTAACTAATTACTTCAAGTAATACAAATAATCATTTTTATGAAAATATTGTATATGTTATTTATTTTTCACAATAGACGGAGTAATGGAAAGGAAGTGATGCTAAAAGAAACCTACTCCATTCTAAACCAAGAATCCTTTGGGCATGTGTTACATTAATTAATGGTTACGCATCCTATTTAAAAGTGCCATAATTGATGGGGGTTAGCTGTGCACTTCAAGGGCATAGCAGAGATTTGGTCATTAATGAAAAAAAATAATATGAACCAAAGACTAAAAAAATAGAAACTAAAACAAAAAATAAATTCACTTGCCCGCAATGCATGAGTCATTGAAACACAAAAAATAGACTATAAATCCACAATAACAAGATATATGTTGTAAAATATTGCGTTGCAAATATATAATGGAGATAATAGAGAGATTGAGTAGAGAAAATCAGACACTCGAGATTATAAAGTCAGATGAGAGAATTTTATTTCAAGTGTATCACTGTTATATTTAATACAAAAACTAAGCTCTTATTTATAGGAAAACAAGAATGTACTTATCATTAATATCAATGTATTGAATGATACATATATTGGATTGGGAGATAAACGTTTATTGTATAGGGAAATGTATTTAAAATGTATGATATAAATATACCATAATAAGTACATTAGATAAGATGAATATAATGAATATTCATTCATGTATTTCATTCATTCGTGTATTTTATAACATTATACATAATTTTAGAATACCCAACTTTGCTTGTTTAGGATTTATAATGGTCTTAGGGCCAGATCCACTTAGTAACTTGTACTTTCAAATTGAACCGCGAGAGGTGATATCAGAGTATTGCACACCTCTTATGTACGATCTTATAATAAAACTAGAATTTAAATTATCAGCTAATAGCATTTGGCGAAAATGAAATTCACAGCCACCACTAGTCTTATTTTGGTGATAACACCTCCAAGAGGTGGTTTATTACCTAGAATCACACCAATATTATGAACTTACACCACATACAAGAATTACACCCCTCAACTTACCTAAAAATTATAATTGCAACTACGCCCCTTAACTCACCTAAGAATCATAATTGCAACTAAAGAGATAAAGGTAATTTTGACATAGTCATTTTTACCCTCGTTTATCCACATTTAGGGGCAACATTTCTCTAATGTCTCAAGTGCTTACTCTAGATATTTATTATGACATACAAATAGTGAAAAAACGGGAGAGAGAAACCCGTGTTAGTAAAATTTATTTTCGATAATTTAAAAATGAACAATAAAAATAATAATAATAATAATAATGATGATGATGATGATGATGATAATCATAATAATAATGATAATAGTAGATAGTAATAGTAATAATAATAATAATAATAATAATAATAATAATAGATCCATTGTCATAATAATAATGATAATAGTAGATAGTAATAGTAATAATAATAATAATAATAATAGATCCATTGTCATGATGAAAAATATCTTTTAAGTTGATAACCCAATAATTTAGTAAAGTCATATTGACCATATTCTATCCTACTATTACAGAGACCAATCATGTTCCGAAAAAATAACACATAAAAACACGTGCAGAGCAATTGCACCAAAAGCTGGATCCAGACTATATTTTCATGAGCACAAAATCTCTAAATCTCACTTGCGCAATAGATTTCCATATATTATATAGACCTCTTAGTCAAGAGAAAACCGTAAAAAAGGACACTTCCATCTTCCACTTCCTGTACACGTATATACTGATTCTCCTACTCAAAGGTTTAACACTAGAATTTCGACCAGCAATGATCATTTACTTGACTTCGAGAATGAGCTGAAGAAACCACAGTGCACCCAACCTCTGTTCTCTCACTTGCTGTCAGTGAAATCTGCGTCGATGACATCTCCATCCTGGCCCGTTTCGCTGGAGGAGTCCGAAGACCCGGCTCCGGCGCCTGGTGCTGGGCCTGCACCAGCAGCACCAGGTTGGCTATACAGAGACTGACCAAGCTGCATCACCTCCTGGTTAAGCGCAGCCATCGCATCCTTGATGCCTTGGGTTGAACCACCTGACATTGCATCCTTGAGCTCCTTCAATTTGGCCTCGACCTTCTCTTTCACAGGGCCAGGGACCTTGTCACCTAGCTCCTTGAGCTGCTTTTCGGTCTGGTACACCACCGAGTCTGCCTGGTTCTTCGTGTCTATGGCGTCCCTCTTCTCTTTGTCCTCCTTTGCAAATTTCTCCGCTTCCTTCACCATCCTTTCTACCTGCAACGATCAACCAGAACATCCACATCATCTGTAAAATCAAACTAGACAACATGGAATAAGAGGACGCAACTTCATGTCTGATTTCATTTGTCGATTTATGAAAATGATCTTACCTCATCACCAGGCAAAGTGCTGGCACCAGTAATAGTGATATCTTGCTTCTTTCCAGTTCCTTTATCCACAGCAGTAACAGAGAGAATTCCATTGGCATCGATATCAAACTTGACCTCAATTTGAGGGACACCTCGAGGAGCTGGTGGGATACCGTCAAGGCGGAAGCTGCCAAGAGATTTATTATCCCTAACAAACTCCCTCTCCCCTTGGAGGACATTAATCTCGACGCTAGTTTGACCATCAGCTGCAGTAGAGAAAACTTCTGATTTAGAAGTCGGGAGAGTTGTGTTCCTTGGAATGATCTTGGTCATGACACCACCCAGTGTCTCCAAACCAAGAGATAGTGGTGTCACATCTAAAAGAACAATGTCACTAACATCTCCAGCCAAAACACCCGCCTGAATTAAAGAAGTACATGAATTTCAGTTCAAAGTAAGTACGAACTAACAATAATTATTGAATATACAGAGAATTCTTTGAAGATATTTGACAAACCTGAACAGCAGCTCCAAGTGCAACAACCTCATCGGGGTTGACAGTGACATTGGGTTCCTTCCCAGTCATCTTCCGTACAAGCTCCTGCACGGCTGGGATACGTGTTGAACCTCCGACAAGGATGACCTCATCCAGATCCTTGATGGTGAGTTTAGCATCTCTTAATGCAGTTTCGACTGGTGTTTTAAGCCTGCAAAAGAAACATAAGTACTATCAACAAACTGACGACATAACAAGCATCTATTGCAATCAAAATTACCCAAGTGCATACGAAAACTATAGAGGCCATGAAGCATCAGGGTGCATGAGAACAAACCCACAGATACAGTCCATCTCAGATACCTTATTTTTTGATAGGTAAAAGAAAAGATTACTATTGGGCACCACAGGGCTGCAAACCCATATACAGAAACAATATCGATTAAAGCATTTACAACAAGACAAAGCTTTCCACTTACAAGAAAAATCGTCTACCTGTCAAGTAAGTTCGAACACAACTCCTCAAATTTGACCCTTGTCAGTGTCTTTTCAATGTGCTTTGGTCCATCTGCAGTGGCAGTAATAAACGGCAAGCTGGACAAATAGAGATTGTCATCAGTGACAAGAATGAGAGAGTGTCGGGGGTGCATATGCATCTCTCCTGGTCATGGTAATACCTGATGTTCGTCTGGGTTAAAGATGACAATTCAATCTTAGCTTTCTCAGCAGCCTCAGTCAACCTTTGAAGGGCTTGCTTGTCCTTCAGAAGATCTATACCTTCATCCCTCTTGAAGTCTGCTGCTATCCAATCCACAATTCTCTGCATAATTAAAGTACACATTAAGAACTAATATGATTTACGAAAAGGAAGTTGTGTAAGGGGGACCAGTGACAGTCAAAAAAGAGCAAGAAAGCTCATTCATACCTTGTCAAAGTCATCGCCACCCAAATGTGTGTCTCCAGATGTTGAAAGCACTTCGAAGACTCCATCTCCAACTTCAAGAACTACATAGCAAGTAGAATCATAAAGTCCACATGAAATCACACACACGCAAATGACAGCAAACGATAATCAAAGCAGTTCCACCCAGTTGTTGGAATGAATAAAGACATTTGTGATGTTCTATCACTATTAGTGTACCTGAGACATCAAAAGTTCCACCACCAAGGTCGAACACCAGAATGGTCTCATTGTTTTTCTTTTCAAACCCATACGCCAGCGATGCAGCAGTAGGTTCATTAATAATGCGAAGCACTTCTAAACCAGCAATACGTCCAGCATCCTTTGTTGCGGTCCTTTGTGAGTCATTGAAGTAAGCAGGAACAGTGACCACTGCTTTAGTTACTTTGTCATTCAGAAACTTTGAAGCATCATCCACAAGTTTTCTCAGCACCTACATCCAATGTGTTATGATGTTACAATTCAGTGTCTAGACCGTATACTCAAGCCGACTATCAATCAGCACATTAACTGAAAAAGAAACCAGTTTCCAGTATCACCACAATCAAATCACGTCAACACATTAAACATAGATCATGAAGAATGAAACATTCAATCTTTGAAGATTGGGTGCATAGCTCATGCTTATGACCTACAAAATACATTATACTTAGCAGCTAAGATCACACAAGATCATCAACAAAAAAAAGAACAATTTGGCATCCCGGAACTCACTAATTAACTCTACTCTTAAGCGAACGACTCTCCCTTTAACAAGCTGAACAAGCTGGCCACCATGCAATTTGTCCTGCGGTCCGATCACGAAAAAGAGAGACCCACACCAGCTAAACACACAGCTCCAACTGACCTAATTTTAAATGTTCTAAACTCTGTTTTAACTGAGAATTTATATCATGAACCAGCAATTTAAAATCAGTATCCTACGACCCCTGACCACAATTGAGAAGATCACACAAGCTTTGAGTTTGGCCTCACAGTAAATGCAACTGTCCTGTTTCCATAGTCTTCAGCTATCCTCCAATTGCAAACTGAATTACCATCCACGGCAGCAACAAAACCACAAGCCCTCAATCTTTCTTCACACAAATTTTATATCACAGAGGAGTTCTATCAGCCCGCCATGACTAACCAACGGCTAGGGTATTGAAACGACACGAATTTAATGAGAACAACTCAACAAACCCGAACATACCATGAGTTGACACGTCTTCACTCGTTTCTAATAAAAACACACGCCAAAACATTTCGTTAATGACATGAAATGATACATGTCACCGAAACAAATATGATGGCAGGACACTAATTATTAACAGCCATATCAACGACATATCCTCCTATCTGCAGCTACTAAAAAAAAACAAAGAACTAATAAAAAGACTACAATGGACTATACCTGAGCAGAAATTTCCTCAGCAGCGAACTGCTTGCCAATAGCAGGGCACTCAAACTTGACATTCCCATTCTCATCCCTTACCACCTTATACGAAACCTGCTTGGCCTCCTCGTCCACCTCGGACATCTTCCTCCCGATGAACCTCTTCACCGAGAAGAAGGTGTTTTCCGGGTTCACCACGGCCTGCCGCTTCGCTATCTGCCCGACCAGCCGGTCGCCACTTCTCGTGTACGCCACCACGGAGGGTGTGGTCCTCTGCCCCTCGGCGTTGGTCACAATGGTGGGCTTCCCTCCCTCCATCGCCGCCACCGCCGAGTTCGTCGTCCCCAAATCGATGCCCACCACTTTCTCACTCACCACTCTCACCGGTCCCACACTGCTCGTCCTCCTCCTATTCGGACTTTTGGCGGTCAGCTTCAAGAACGAGAGCTTTCTTGAATCCAGAGACTCCCCGAAAAACAGCCAACTTGATCGGAGATCCGCTCTCTTGGGGGTTCTTGAAGACGACCCAGTTCGAGTTAGACCCAGGCTGTGGATTTGAGCCGTGCAGGACGCCATTTCTGCGGTTGAATACGCCAACCCGAAAGGCCAAAACCGCGACAGAACAGCCAAAAATAATTTCTCTGTTCTTTCTCTTCTCTCCTTTGAATTTTCAGTGAACAAACGGGCAGCAATTCAAAAAGATAATTTCTTTTTTTGGCGAGGGTTGAATTTGCAGAGTCGAGTTTGCCGTGAGCAGCGAGAAGGACCAAGAGAGTGTAATATAGAAGAGTGTCGAAACATGGGAGAATTCGAGAACGATCTGGGTCTGCCATGACTGTTGGAAAGGTCGAGGTGCTTCTGAAATTTGGCTGCTCTCTCTCTCTCTCTCCCCCCAAATTGCCAAAATGCCATTAGACCAAAAACCAAAAAATAATGAGCAATGCCAACTATACTCTAATCTTTTTTTCTTTTTTTTTTTGCTTAGCAAAAAAAAAAAAAAAAAATCTAAGCATATTTTATAAATATACGATTTAAGAATGAATTGTCCAAAGCTTTTTAGTATTCAAAAAGCAACGCGATATATGGTAGTTTTCGAATGACAAACTCACCGGCTTATTATTCAAATAGATACCCTGAAATTTTAAGAAAAATATCACAATTAATCTTTGTTAATATTTACAAACATAGTGTAGAGATCTAGAAACATATTGTTCATAAAAGAAATTCTATAACTCCTACGAATAGATAAAGTCCAAGCTTTTGACTCGTGTCGAACTTAATAAGCAGTTTGTATGTAATTGGTATAGTTTCAATGGATGATTTACGCCGAAAATACCTTGATGTTTCATCTATCTGCAAGGCATTGAGAGTCACAGTTATTGGGTATAATTACACCTTATTGTAAATTTGACAATACAACAATCTTCCCAAAATTGACGTCAATGGGATTGAGTGAATGGTCAATTGTTTTATTTTTATATTTTTGCTCAAATAAAATTTGATTGTATCTAAAAGTACTCAAACACCAATGCCCGCAACCGGGACATCAAAACAAAGAAGATTCCAAAGAGCTTGAGGACGATGGATTGCCCAATTAGCAGGTAGAGTTTTTAATTGATATTATACCTTATAGATCTACTCCACCACACTATTGGACTCTCTTGTACAATGGGTTAAAGAGACTTGCTTGAACCGGCCCATGGTCTTGCGAGCTTCCACGAAAAGAGCATGTGCTTCCCTATTACACTTACTTGAGCTATTAATTTCATGAACTTAAGCTACATTTGGTTGTCTAGATATCTTATATGATAGAATTAAATACGAAATGATATGAAATCCGAGAAATTTGGTTATATCATATCCACTATTTAGTGATTATAATAATAAAGTTGGATATATTCACGTTATATATATAATTTAATTAAAATTTCATATCAACATAAATTAATCACAAATTTTACAAATGAAGACAGTTAAAATCTCTCGAAACATTCTTGTCAACTTTATTTGTATTTTATTTTCCTCTTTTTTTTGATTAATTTTTTTTATTTCTTTCTTCCCCTTCCTTCATTCTCTATTAAAATTTCATTGATAGAAAACTGTACTAATATACTAAAATACGTAATAAATATAAATATATATTTGTATATTGAGTTTTATATTATAAGATTGAATTAAATTTGAATATATAAATAAATTTAATTTAATTAAAAAAAAATTATTGCTTGTTATTTTGAATTTCTTTTATTAGGATTCAAAGATTATTTATATTGAATATAATTTTAAATTTGTTAATTTAAGAAGTTTTTAATTTGCAAAAAAAAAAAAAAAAACCTTTTTTATTACATATATTATAAATCTTTTTTACCTTTATCTCATCTCTTTTATGAGATAATTTTATCTAGCTTATATCTTATTTATCTCCTACTTTATTTTGTGTTAAGCGAGCGTCAAATATGGGATACGATAAATTTTGCTATATCTTAAATTTTACGGGAAAAGTGCCAAAAAAAGTCTAAACCTTTTGCATTTGTGCCGATTTAATCCTAAACATTTTTTTGGTGCCGTTTCAGTTTTAAGTTGTGCCAATTCAGTCATTTCCGGCCAATTTTAGCCGGATCCCGTTGACTAGATGGCAGGCCGGCTGACGTGGCTTTGATCGGCGGCGCGTGGACAATATTTAATAATATTTTTATTTTTAAAAAAATATTTTAAATATTTTATTTTATTTTTGTCTTTTTCCTCTAGTTGGTCGCCGAGGTCCGGCAACCGCCGGAGGCAACCTCCGGCGAGGGCGAGGCCGACCTTGTCCTCGCCGGATCCGGCAAGGTCGAGCCTTGCCGACCCTTGCCCGGATCCGGCGAGGGCGAGCCTCGTCCGACCTTGCCCGATCGGGCCATGGGTGAGGCTTGCCTCGCCGGATCCGGCAGGGCGAGTGGCGAGGCGAGCCTCGCCCATGGCCGATGAGATCGGGCGAGGCAAGCCTCGCCCATGGCTAGCAAGGGCCGCGAGGCTCGACCTCGCCGGATCGAGCCATGGGCGAGGCTTGACCTCGCCGATCCGGCGAGGTCGGCCTAGCCCTCGCCAAAGGTCGCCTTTGGCCGGTCGCCGGACCTTGGCGACCGGTTGGAGGAAAAAGACAAAAAAAAAAAATAAAAATAAAATATTTAATATTTAAAATATTTTTTTAAAAATTAAAAAATTAAAAAATTATTAAATGTTGTCCACGTCGGCGCCGATCAAAGCCACGTCATCCGCTGGTGTCCAATCCAGAAGATTCAGCCAAAATTGACCGGAAAGGACTGAATTGGCACAACTTAAAAAGGTTTAGGACTGAATCGGCACTAAAAAAAGGTTTAGAACTAAATCGACACAAAGGCAAAAGGTTTAGGACTTTTTTGGCACTTTTCCCTAAATTTTACCCTAACCGTCAAACCCAACCTAAAGACTTGCAATCGGACTCAAGTATGATCGTTTCTTCCTTTTTTACTTTGAAGAGAGAGAGAGAGAGAGAGAGAGAGAGAGAGAGCTGCGAGCAAATCCCTTCTTCCTTTTTTGCTCTAGTCAATTGTTTTATTTAGTTGTGACAATCTAATTATTTTCGAGTCAATTGACTCTTAAAAACCATGCTCCTTCCCTTATGGTGGATGTCTTATTCAATTCAAGGCACGTGAATAGGCTAGTTCGCATTAATCGAATTGAAAGTTCAATGCTCCAAATTTAGAAGTAAAAAAAATGCAAAACTTTAGAAAGTGGATTATATGAAATAAACGAACATTATAGTTATCTTTCATATGACGAAGGACAAGACCGAGGTCATTTGTCTTCTTCACATTTGTAAGATGCCCAAAGAAGTTTGTGCATCATGTAATAAACATAATTAGCGCACGCCAAACTTATCCAACGGTCATATTATAGAATTCCATAGTGTACAAACATGTTTTTTACAGTTCACAGTGCACATATCCATCCGATCTCTTTCTGTAAATACAAGTCATTCAATTGAAAGAATTTACAGAGCATATTAAGAGACCTCGAGGAAGGACTAGATAAGATCTAACGATCGGGATGGTACCGACATCTATCGGGAATTATAAGGATAAGAGAAGGAAATTCACAGGAGCAATTAAATCCCAATAGCATCGAGAAGCTCCGAGTGTTGACTCACGGAAACTAATGTATTGGCCACAATAGCACCGCTGGCTGCAACAGCAGGGACCCCAATGCCCGGAAAAGTAGAATCGCCACAACAGAAAAGCTGAGGGATAGGGGTTGAATGTCCGGGAAAGGAGTCCTTCCCTGCTTGAATAGCTGGACCGTATGTTCCTCTGTTTCTATGAAGAAATCTTTGATGCGTCAATGGAGTTCCGATCAACTTCACCTCGCATTTGTCCCGGTTGAATCCTGGTCCGAGTACACGCTCGACAGCTCTCCACATAACCTGGTGGATTAATGCACAATTAGGGTCTTTCTGCCTTTAACTTGAAAGTTTTACCAGCTACTCGACGAGGAGCAGATCTAAGTAGAGATATCTCTGATCTTTCAAGCTTCAGTTTCTTGTACTCAGCGCTGCTGCGGTCAAGTCCTTGCCAGAGTTCATATGGTTCCGTGCCAGGGGTGTATGCATGCAAAACATGTTTCCCTGGCGGCGCCAGATCTGGACTAAGTACGCTTGGTACAGATAATAGAACCACATTCTGATCGGCATCGACTCCTCTTTCCCAGTCATTCACAACTATATGATGAATTCCTAAATCCTCACGTATACCCTGGGAAGGAACAAATTTTCTAAAGAGCTTCACAGACGAAATAAATTTTGAAACAACAAAGACAAAATAAAGCAACTAGCCCTAAAAAAAAGAAGCAAAACACTAAGCAGGACAAGAAACTCATAATTAGACCCTAAGATAGCAAGGAACATGAGGTACTATTGCCAGAAACATCTCCAGTACGTCGCCTCTCTCTGTCTCTCTCTGCACGCTTGCACACTAATTCCACTGTGCTTCAGTGTGTGAAAGTGAAGAAGCACAGCAAATCTAATGACAAAAAAATCTCATAAAGTAAAGCCCTCGAGAGATTTGGATTGGAAACTTATGCATCATCAAGAAATTCCAGATACCCTTCATCAGCAGGAAGATAAAAAAACTAAGCGGATGCAGAATTAGAGTACTCGATAAAGTGTGCAACATGTTGCAATGTGGTTACATACAGAGTATGAAGTGTAGGGAGGCTATATCATGTATGCCAAAACCTTTTTCCCTTTACTGTTTAATGCTTGAGCAAGTTCAAAAGAAAAAAAGACATCCAGCATCCTGCAAAATTATAAAGCAGACGGACAAGTGGGATCCCTAGAATATTTGCAATGCTCACCTCAGCATCAAAACCAAGATCAAGATGCAGGAAAGATTCGAGAGTCCTCTTAATCCTATCTGAATACGACTTCTGGATAAGGTCCTCAGGCAACAAACCTCAAGTGTCCCACATAGACGCATCGCTGACAACAGCTTTCTTAGCACGCACGAACTGCAATATCCAGAGATGCAGTTCTTTAATTTGTGTTGATCTTATGATAAAATCCAGTTAAAACAATTTTTAAGCCTTGAAGTTTCCCTAAAAAGTCCACTCACTTGACCACTTCTTAACTTGACTCCTGGTTCGACCGTTTTCAACAACAATCTTTTCCACGTGACTCCTGAGAGAAATCCGTCCACCAAATTTTTGCATTCCCCTGATGAGGGCATCAACAATAGCTCCACTTCCATGAAGAGGGTACTCAAGACTGCAACCAGGTTTGTACCACTCGGCAAACATGTATATCTGAAAAGTGCAGATATAAGGTGTCACCCCCTCAGAAGGGTGGATATAAGGTAAAACGAAAGTAAGATACATATTTAAGGCATCCAAGCAATTTGTTGATAAACAACCAGCCAGCTAGAAACTTCAAATAGTAGAGGTTACATGCAAGAAGTCAGAAATTAATCAGTTCAGGACAGCAGGAATTACTGCATGGAAAGGAGAATATCTCTCTTGTTAACATCAGGATTCAACATAACCATTTGAGCACCACCCCATCATTTATTTACTAAAGAAGTTGCTAGAGTTGTAGTTTCTGCAAGATGGTAAACAACACCTGAAAGCAACTCACAACACTGCATAATGTGGTAGAACATAAAAGCTCCAAATGATTGACTATCCTCCTAAATTATTCAATAACAGATACTTAACTTCTAAAACTTTATCAAGTGGGTAAAGATTTAATTCACTGAGCAACACGGTGCATGCTTCGAGGTTTTAAAGTTTGCAAATCAATTTATCACAATCTACATAACTACCAGAAAATACTCTCAAAAGAGGACTAGGGCCAATCATTTCATATACTGTTACAATGGGAACAGGCTATTCACATGGAACTAGTTACACAAGCAGAACTTGTATCAAATAAGTTCGTGAAAGAGAATATGGACATCCCGAGGATAACAATGAACAATCTTAGGAGCTTTTTAATATTTAAAAAGGTCATAGTTACCATCTCTGCTGAGAGTATACCATTAGATTTCACCCCGCAAGAAGAAAGGCAAGAAGGTCCACCCAATTCCTTATAAAAGGATCTTTTAGTTCCAATGAGTCAATGATTTCAGAGAAGGGTCTAAGAAGCTTTGTCGCACCAAGGGCACCCTGAGGTCCCATTTGGATAAAAGATTTCAACAAGGAAGGAGCATATCTAGCGGCAGCAGTGGAAAGGACACCCAAATCACCACGAACAGACAGTGGAGGTAGAGCCATCGCAGCTGCGGACATTGGAAGCACTGCATCCTGCAAATTTACATTATTTAAGAAAAGATGAATAGCAGCAAACCAACAGAAAAAGATGCACACCCTTCAAATTCAAACAAACACATTCATTACAGATAAAATGTAGCGTAAGAGTACCGTTTTATCATAATGGTCACTGATAAATTGTAAACAAGCATTAAATTCAGATGTTCCAATTTAAATCAACTTCTCATAGTGAGGTCAACATCAATAGTAAGTACTTTTGCTTATAAACCATTCTAAAATCTTATTTTCGCATTTGAATCTACAAAGCCATCTTGTTCTTTCTTTACAAATGAGACAGAACAGAACAGGAGATACCATGAGCTTTTTCCATTCTTGCACGGCATTTTGACTTGCATACTTCTCGAGGTCCTGGATAAAGATTTAATTAAAAGAATAAGCAGAAACATACTATAAAATTTAAAACATCATGGGCATTGACTGAAGATCTGCAGAGAATATTACCAGGTTCACAAATTGCCATCACATAAATTCTTACAAGAACATATGAAGCAATTATAGTCAATTCTATGTCTACAGCTGTCTCTTTTGAATGTTCCCTGGGTTTGTAGCCTACGATGCAGATTACGATGCTCCTTAAATTACACTGGAGATCTGTCAACACATGCATGAGGTAGTGTTCAATCCAGACAAGACTTCTCTACCTCAAACAAAAAGATTTCAGTCCACCACTACAAGTATCTAAAAGATCCTCCATAAGATATCTTGGTTACGCATGTCCAATTCTTCAGTATACCTAAAGGAAATGACAATCTTTACATTCTTGGCCATGGCAGTTTGGCTCAATGAATGCTTTCCTCATAACAGCTTGGTAATCATCTTTTGCCACAGTGAGCATTTCCATTGTTTAAGTTAATTATGTTCAGCTCATGCCAGACACACTTACCATCATCTGGGAAAACTATGTAAAGACATTCTTTCCCCTTGATATTCGCACCACAATGCTTTGCATCATAAATTGTTTTGGCATTAAGGACACTGTGTTAAGCTACCTTATTGTCCATTTAAAAGGGATGACCAGCTTTTTCCACGTTAACATCCATATCCTTGACAACTGAACATTATCAGAATCAAACTAACTCGGGCTCAGCTGTCTGACTATCAGCATATCCATTTCACATTAAGTAGAACATGATAAATCACCATTCTGTCCTATCTTCAATTAGATAGATGAATTTGGCAAATGGTAAGGTATCATTTTTAAAACTGATACAACATTCATGTATTCATAGATGCACTAAAGCTAAGTCCAATGGAATGTGATGTTATAGATATACAAAACCACAGGGAAAAGAAGGATCCACCTTGAAAAACTCTGTTGGACCAATATGTGACAAAAAGTCACCTTCTGGTATGTACACCATCCAGGAGTCATATTTAGCACACGGAACAGACTCTCCTAATGCATCTAACACCTGATACATAAGCAAATGTTGTAATCTATTAATATCATCCAGAGGTGGAAACGATACAGGAGTATACCAATGGAAAAGCGGCTATATAAACATAAACAATCTGCACTTAATTCATGCTAGTAACAAAACAGTGCAACTTAGAGTGATGGAAATCAGATTACCTGTGCAAGGGGATTTGCCTGAGGACCTCTAGATTGGAAGCCAGAGAACAGAGAAGGACCAGAGTCGAACTTGTACCCCTTAATGTCGAACGCGTGAGCAGCGCCTCCTGGTTGGTCGTGGCTCTCCAGCACGAGCACGTCTTGGTTGTATCTGGCAAGTAGCCCAGCGCAACAGAGACCAGCGATACCACTTCCAATGACCACGACATCAGCTTCAGGCTTCCCTGATACCCAAATACACAACTTCACGTTATCAAAGAAACCCAATTCAAGTGCAAAAATTCCATCCAAACAATACTACACTCTCCAAATAGCTATTTCAGCAGTGATAACAAAAGCAATCTGGATCAAAACCAAAAACCAACCCATAAGCATTTGAGAAGGGAACTAAAAAGGGCAATCACTGATTCCAAAAAAAAAAAACAACCCACAAGTGTTAATGCGTTATACCTGCTTATAACTGACGGTACCTACAAAATTACCGTCCCACCAACAAGCAAATGACTTGAATCCCCACTCAATTCAAGTTTGCTCTTGCATTTGCGACGGATAATAAAAACACTATTGAAGATAAGCAGATGAAGGAGGGAACCTGGGAGAGACTTCTTCTTCTCCTGTGTGGAAGGAGGGGAGTCGTCGGTGGAGATTCGCGCAGAAACGGCTCGCTGCCTCTTGGGGTTACGCACGCATTTGAAAGGCGAGAGAGGAGGACTCCATTGAAGCAAGCCCTGCACGCTTGCCAGTACCATGATGACTTCTGGGGAGAGATGAAGAAGAAGCAAGCGAGCGAGTGCGAGTGAAGTAGAAGTTGAAGCTACAGCTGCTCTGCGAGCCTTCGATTTGGAGAGAGGAGAGGCTGCAGTTGCGGTCGTTTGTGGTCGTGTCGTTTGGTTTCGTTTGTAGTTTCAAGCCCGCCACGTCGTCCCCTGTTTCTGGGGAAAAGATTTTGTTTGAAGAGCCGGCGGTCGTTTTTCGTCGCTAATGAGAAAAGAGACTTTAATAGTACAACATAATATCGGATTATTATTGATTAAATATTTAGTTATGCATTCAAGGCCAATTCTCTTTCACCAGAAAAAAAAAACAGAAGTATTTTCGTGTGTGCAACAAGGAAGAGAAAGTATCCTTTTATTTGATTTAACTTAAATTCGGAAATTTATAAGTACTAAATATGGTTATTATGCCAATCTTTTTTAATTGCCATTTCACGCATGGTGTTGAAATCATCTGATTATCATTCGTTAGTACCAGTTATGCATGTAATTGGAAAAAAAAAATCTGGATTTTGGCTTTGGAAATAGCAGTGGGTTTTCCATCATACAAAGAAGATATATATAATATACATATGTGGTATTATAAACTTGTAACAAATCATAAATATTCCCCTCATTTTAACGAATTGTTAAGTTTCGTGTTTCTGCATTTGTTTAGTATAATTACCTGTAAAACTGAGTTTAAGGGCATTTCAATAATTATTTCAAGCTAGAGTAGCCTCGACAATGTAAGCTGCGTCAGGGATTGGGGACTTGGGCGGGACCTTCTATGACATAGACAAAAAATGGCTAAACCATCCCACTTTAGTTTTGATTGACCTTATGATGGTTATGTTAGCAACAAAATGGTTAAGCCATCTCATCTAGTTACGAGACACTTGGAAATGTTCACATGGTTTGACAAGGATTGGTGAGAGGTTGCTCGGGAAAAGTTTACTTGTGACACTTGTTGGGAGCCCATGTGAGTGCCCTTGAAGGACTATAATTGGCATTCTGCTTCATTGCTATATCGTCGCAAGATGGATGGCTTTTCAGCAGCTAATAGTCCGATGTTCTATTGGCACCCTAGCAGCCCATGCTGTGTTTTTGGTTGAAGAGAGTACATGCATGTAGGTGTATTGTTTCGTGATAGTGGATGAAGAATCAAGGTAAAAGAGAACAAGTCCAAGGATTCATATACAGAATGTAGTTCGAAATATCATAAATCCCTCCATACTTCCTAGATGGTTTCTAATTCATTGGATGTCTAAAAAAAGAAGAGAAGAAATGTCCTTTCAACACATGACTTGTCTGTGCTATTGTCTTCCGCCTTCCAACTGGTGGACAAAAGCGCAGATTTCGGCTTGATCCTCCAATCACAATGGTAGGTTACAACAAAATACATAATGAATTTCAAGTGATGCTACTAATAAGTTATGTCAAAGTTGATCCCAGGTGGTTGATACTTACTTGTTGGGGGGTTTGATTGCTAGTAATGCGATTGCCTGTGTAGAGGAACCACATAGTCTACACATCTAGTTGCTATATTTTGCAATAGATGCCGAACAACTTAGATAGCCTCACTCTCCTATTCATTTTGAAGTATAGCATACGATTGTCCTGCAAATTGAATAAGATGCTCAGCATTGAAGTAGACAACACATCAAAGTGAATTACTTCACATGTGGCTTATGTGAAGAATGGATGTAATCTTCCCATTCGAAATTTCCCTAATCAATACATCTTCACTATTACCGTTCTTAATTTCCCTCACGTGTTGATTCTACTTTGAGGACTTCGATACAGTATCCTCCTTCTTGCATATGTCGCTTTGGCACCAGAGACTAGATCAAAAAATTAAGTGCATGATTCATTGTGACTCCTACACTTACCTACACAACTTAAAGGAAGGAACAAAGAGGAACCAACGATTTGCATGAAACATCAGATTCACAATGTGTGAGGTGATCAGCATCAACGCAACAAGACAAATGGCCAATATGGTCTCGCACCAAATGTTTTAAAACACAAGTCTCCACTTTGAACTCTTTCTTTTCCATTTTAGGGCATTCTGAGTTTTTGCAAAAGGATGCCACATTGATGGGAACCTTGTGAACTCTATGCCTTCTTCCTCCATTACTCCTAAATTTTGTGTTTAAACAACTCTAGCAACACAAAACAATTGCATGATTTGCTCATGAGTCCTGGCTAAAAAAAGCAACAACTAAAACTCCAATGTCACTTGCAATAAAATTGGATCTTTAGCTAACCTAACCTCTAGAAGTAGAACAACAAACAAACCCAGACACAAACAAGACACACAAGTGCCCAGAAAGTAAAACCTTCTATGGAATCGAGCTGACCCGCTGAAAAAATTAAAGCAACATTATCGCACTATCATAGCCTAGTGCACATATTAAAGATACACAAGCCCATAAAGAAAAATACCTTAGGAAAGAAGAGGGTACAAAAGAAGTCATATTTGGCCCTTGACGCTCATGCTTACTATTTCCGTTTCAATGCTGGTACCAGCATGCAAGCGGGAGAGAGAGAGAGAAGAATATGGGATGGATACCAAACTCTATATACATGCACTTTCGTGACTACTCACAAGGTTAACTCTTAAATGAACATGAAGGCATGATTAAAAACAATATAACTTAGCACTAGTTGAAAGCTTCAAAAATTTAAATTGTTCAACAAATAGATGAGGGCATATTGAATGTAGATACTAACATATTTTACTTTGCAATTCTAGGAAGGTTATCAATAGTTACATCAAGATCATCTATTAAGCAATTGACAAAGACAATTAAAACCGTTTGCAGTAGATTGGATCTTCTCTCGTGTTGAGTGGCACGGCCTTCATAAGATGCCCATGATGATGTGTTTGCTCATTATACAAAACTGATTTATTGACAAGAATTCAACATATTCAATTGACTATAATATGGCAAGTACAAAACAAAGGAATAAATTAATATTTGGTAATGGATCACAATAAAGAATATATTTTATATATGAATAGTTCCTAAATCTTTTTGAAGATAAATTGATTTGATAATAGAAAAACAAAGTTGAATTTTGATTGTTATTAATAGTTATAAAGACTTATCATTGACGAGCATTAGGCAAAACCCCTTTCACATTGTGATGACATGAGATCTAATGGACTTGGGAGAGAGAGAGAGAGAGAGAGAGAGAGAGAGAGAGAGAGAGAGAGAGAGAGAGGAGGCGCGTGTGGTAAAAGATAAGGGGGATTTGAGAAGGAGCTTTGCACTTTCCGGTTACAGCTCCAAAATGATGCAACACAATCCAACCAAAACTCAAAAGAACGATCATCATGTGATGATTATTTTATGATTCTCATAGCATCAACCATACAAAAGAGACCATGAAAGAAACTTCCGCAAGATATATATTCAGTTTTCTTTAAGGAAAGATTGACAAGATTTTATTGGATATATTCCCTTCGGTTTCTATGATGCGTGAAGGCGTGACCATTGAGGGATGCATACAATGTAAAAACAAGAGAAAATCTCCTTTGATCTCATCAAGGGGTGCATACAATTTGAAGGGGGCTTGTAATTTTAGAAAATTTTTAGAGAGAGAGAGGGAGGAGGAAGGAGAGAATTGGTCCATTCATTATTTATCCGTGAAAGATGTGATGCACTAGACCGAAAGAGTCCCATTGTTGTTCTTTCTTCAAAGTTTCTAGGGTATGAAGCCCTTGCTCTAATACATCTTGTAAGGTATGTAAAAACGTTGTGGTGGTAGTATGAGAGAATTATAATATACAACTAAAAACACTCATTATACTAAATTGCGTACAAGTATAACAATCAAAATAAACACTCACACAACTACTACAATATACTTTCTCACTCAACACATACAAAATACTCATACTCAAACTAGCTGATACAAGGACATCCTCAGATATTCTATCTGCCTTCTTGCTCATGAAGGGATAACTCGCTCACACAAAGCTGTAGAGGCTGCAGTGCCTCTTATAATATGTATATGTATATGTGTGGATGTGCGTGTGTGTGCGGTATCATAAACTTACAATCTATATTAGTCACATTGCATTAATCATCAATTGGTGTTAATTGATTATCTTTTTGTTAGTTAGTATAATTTTTGCTTGTAAATAAATTTTAACTAGTGCATGAAACTAAACCCATATCATTTTATAAAAATGTAATTTCTTAGAAAATTTACAATTTCTGATACATAAAAATCAGTAGCTTTGAACTTGTTAAAAAGGGAGTAACTTGCTTAGGAACTCTCGCTTCTTTCCTCTCTCTCTCTCTCTCTCTCTCTCTCTCTCTCTCTCTCTCTCTCTCTCTGTCTCTCTGTGTATTCCCTTGTTCTCTTCTCTCTTTTCTTTAGAAGACCTCAGCTCCCATAGATCACCGAGAGTCAACAGTAATATTGCCATTCTGTTCTTCACCTACTCTACGCTTATGAGATTTCGTCATTTGTGAGGTGTCATACTTTGAGAGAGAGAGAGAGAGAGAGAGAGAGAGAGAGAGAGAGAGAGATGGACAGGAAGGGTGTGATGATATGTGGTGTTGTGGGGGTTCTTGGGGCTGCTTTCAGCTGCAATAGGTTTTGCTGTCAAGGCCACCAGGATAAAGGTAAAAAACTTGCGTTTTAAATGAGAAACATGATGGCTTGGGGGTTTTCCATTTCCACTTGTTCATTCCTCTCAAATTTTCCAGTTGACATTGCCAAGAAACGTCTCTGCTCATATGCTTTTTCCTTATGGTTGTTTAGGAAATAGTTCTTCGTGAGCTTGTGTTAGACATTTCAATTTCCGACTTTCAATTGGAGTCCTTCTATTCCCTGCGCATTTTTATTTTCCTTCTCTTAAATTTTTTTCTCCCTTTTGTATTTGCCCCCTTGGAAAAGGGTATGGATTGTTGATTTGTGTTTTTGCCCTATCTTTTAAGTGATTAGAGTTTGAGTTCACAATTGTATGTGCTATTAGAGTTTCCTTTTTATGAAAGATTGCTTGGTTGGAAGATTGTATCTAGTTCTAGCTGAGGTGCTTAGTAGAAGTCTTATGTATTGTATCAATTTCTTGCTACCGCAAACTCTAAAACCTGGAGGAACGTGCTTTTGGATTCCATTTGTATCTCTCCCAAGTTCAATTGATTACATTAAAGATTTTGGTAAGTCCAGTTTCTAATAGGAAGTGAACAGCTAAATGTACAAATTATGTCTAGGCTACATTAGGGATTGGGGATTTAGGCAGGACCTTCTACGACACAGACAAAAATTGGCTAAACCATCCCACTTTAGTTCTGATTGACCGTATGATGGTTATGTTAGCGAACAAAATGGTTAAGCCATCTCATCGGGCCCCCCCGGAAGGAGGCCTTCTTCGCCTTCCACCTAAGCTGCGCAGGAAAGGCCACTTGGGAATGTTTACATGGTTTGATTGGTATTGGAGAGGGGCTGCTCGAGGAAAGTTTACTTGTGTCACTTCCTGGGAGCCCATCCGAGTGCCCTTGAAAGACTATAATTGGCAGTCTGCTTCATTGCTATATCGTCGCTAGATGGATGGCTTTTCAGCAGTTAATAGTTTGGTGTTCTATTGGCACCCTAGCGGCCCATGCTGTGTTTTTTTTTTTTTTTTTGTTGAAGAGAGTACATGCATGCAAGTGTATTGTTTCGTGATAGTGGATGAACAATCAAGGTAAAAGAGAGCAAGTCCAAGGATTCTTACGCATAATTTAATTCAAAATATCATAAATCCCTCCATACTTCATAGATGGTTTCTATTTCATTGGATGTCTCATAAAAGCATAGAAGAAATGTCCTTTCACCATGTGACTTGTTCGTGCTGCTGTCTTCCACCTCCCAACTGGTGGACAAAAGTGCAGATTTTGGCATGGTCCTCCAATCCCAACGACAGGTTACGACGAAATACATAATGAATTCGAAGTGATGCTACTAATAAGTTATGGAAAAGTTGATCCTAGGTGATCGATACTTACTTGTTGAGGGGTTTGATTGCCAGTAATGCGATTGCCTTCGTAGAAGAACCACACGGTCTGCACATCCAGTTGCTGCATTTTGTAGTAGATGCCGAACATCTTAGATAGCCTCACTCTCTTGTTCATTTCGAAGTAAAGCGTACAATTGCCCTGCAAGTTGAATAAGATGCTCAGCACTGAAACAGACAACACATCGGAGTGAATTACTTCACATGTGGCTTATGTGAAGAATAGATGTAATCTTCCCATTCGAAAGTGCTCTAATCAATACGTCTTCACTATTACCGTTCTTAATTTCCCTCACTTGTTGATTCTACTTTGAGGACTTTGATACAGTATCCTCATTCCTACATCTGTCGCTTTGGTACGAGAGACTAGATCGAAAAATTAAGTGCATGATTCATTGTGACTCCTACACTTACGACATTGACCTACGCAAGTTAAAGGAAGGAACAAAGAGGAACCGACAGTTTGCATGAAACATCAAATTCACAAATGCAAGCTAATCAGCATCAACGCAGCACGACAAATGGCCAATATGGCATCTCATCAAATGTTTCAAAACACAAGTCTCCACTTTGAACTCTTTCTTTTCCATTTTAGGGCATTATGAGATTTTGCAAAAGGATGCTACATTGATGGAAACCTTGCAAACTCTATGCCCTCACTCTCTATTACTCCTTAATTTTGTGTTTAAACAACTCTAGCTACACAAAACAATTGTATGATATGCTCATGAGTCCTGGCTAAAAAGACCAGTAATTGAAACTCCACTGTCACTTACAATTTAGCTGACCTAACCTCTGGTAGCAGAACAACAAACAAACCTAGACACAAACGAGACACACAAGTGCCCAAAAAGTAAAAGATGAAATCGGCAAACCCACCGAAGAAATTAAAGCAACATCGTCGCACCATCATGGCCTTGTGCATATATTAAAGATACACAAGCCAAAAAAGAAAAAGACCCTAGGAAAGAAGAGGGTACAGAAGAAGTCATACACGCTTATGCATACTATTTCCGCTTTAATGCTGGTACCCGCTTTAATGCTGGTACCAAAAGCTGCCATCTTCGTGCAGGCAAGAGAGAGAAGAATATGGGATGGACACCAACCTTTGTTTGCATGCACTTTCGTAACTACTCACAAGGTTAACTCTTAAATGAACACGAAGGCATGATGAAAAACAACATAACTTATCACTAGTTGAAAGCATACAAAATTTAAATTGTTCAACAAATAGATGAAGGCAGATTGAACGTAGATACTAACAGATTTTACTTTGCAATTCTAGGGAGGTTATCAATAGTTACGTTGAGATCATCTAGTAAGCAATTGACAAAGACGATTAAAACGGTTTGTAGTAGATTGGATCTTCTCTCGTGTCGAGTGGCATGGCCTTCATAAGATGCCATGATGATGTGTTTGCTCATTATACAAAATCAATATACCGACAAGATTCAACATATTTGATTGACTATAATATGACAAGTACAAAATAAAAGAATAAATATTAATATTTGGTAATGGATCAAAATAAAGAATTTATATTTTATATATGAACAATTCCCAAATATTTTTGAAGACAAATGGATTTGATAATAGAAAACAAAGTTGAATTTTGATTGCTATTAAAAGACTTATCATTGACGAGCATCAAGCAAAACCCCTTTCACATTGTGATGATATGAGATCTAATGGAGGCGAGAGAGAGAGAGAGAGAGAGAGTCTGGGGGAGGCGCGTGGGAAAAGATAAGGGGGATTTGAGAAGTAGCTCTGCAACTCCAAAATGATGCAACACAATCCAACCAAAACTCAAAAGAGTGATCATCACGTGATGATTATTTTATGATTCTCATCACTTCATATATTAGTGTCGACCATACAAAAGTGACCACAAGAGAAACTTCCGCAAGATATATATTCAGTTTTCTTTAAGGAAAGATTGACAAGATCTTATTGGATATATCCACTTCGATTTCTGTGATGCGTGAAGATGTGGCCATCAAGGGGTGCATACAATGTAAAAAGAAGAGAAAATCTCCTTCAAGCTCATCAAGGGGTGTATGCAATTTGAAAGGGGCTTGTAATTTCAGAAAATTTTTAGAGAGGATGGGAGGAGGAAGGTGAGAATTGCTCCCTTCACCAGTTAACGACAACAATTGTGACGCATTGGACCGAAAGACTCCTGTTGTTTTTCCTTCTTGCAGGTTTCTAGGGTATGCGACCCTTGCTCTAATACATCTTGTAAGTTATGCGAAAGCGTTGTGGTAGTAGCACGAGAAAATTGTAATATATAACTAAAACACTCATTATACTAACTTGCGTGAGTATATTGATAAAAATAAACACTCACACAGCTATTACAATATACTTTCTCACTCAACACATATAAAATACTTACACTCAAACTAGTTGATACAAGCACATATTCAACTATTCTATCCACCCTCTCGCTCATGAAGGGATAATTCGCTCACACAAAGCTGCAGAGGCTATAGTGCCTCTTATATATATGTATATGTATATGTGTGAACATGCGTGCCTACGAGCAGTATTATAAACTTGCAATCTATATTAGTCGCATTGCATTAATCATCAATTGGTGTTAATTGATTATATTTTTGTTAGTTAGCAACTTTGACCTTGTTAAAAAGGTAGTAACTTGCTTAGGAACTCTTGCTTCTTTCCTCCCCCCCCTCTCTCTCTCTATTCCCTCGTTCTCTCTTCTCTCTTTTCTTTAGAATACCTCAACTCCCGTAGATCACGGAATATTGCTACTCTGCTCTTCACCTACTATAATATGGCAAGTACAAAATAAAGGAATAAATTAATATTTGGTAATAGATCAAAATAAAAAATTTATATTTTATATATGAACAATTTCTAAATATTTTTAAAGAGAAATGGATTTGATAATAGAAAACAACGTTAAATTTTGATTGTTATTAATAGTTACAAAGACTTATCATTGACGAGCATCAGGCAAAAACACCTTTCACATTAGGAGCTCCTCAATTTCCGCTTACAACTCCAAAAGAATGCAACACAACCCAACCAAAACTCAAAAAAACAATTATCACGTGATGATTATTTTATGATTCTCATCGCTTCATATATTAGCGTCGACCATACAAAAGTGAGAGAAACTTCTGCAAGATATATATTCAATTTTCTTTAAGGAAAGATTGACGATATTTTATTTGATATATTCACTTCGATTTTTGTGATGTGTGAAGACGTGGCCATTGAGGGGTGCGTACAATGTACAGAGAAGAGAAAATCTCCTTTGAGCTCATCAAGGGGTGCATACAATTTGAAGGGGGCTCACAATTTCAGAAAATTTTTAGACAGAGGGAGGAGGAAGAAGAGAATTGCTCCCTTCACCAGTTAGCCACAATAGTTGCGACACACTAGACCGAAAGACTCTCGCTGTTGTTCCTTCTTGCAAAGTTTCTAGGGTATGCGAATGTTGCTCTAATACATCTTGTAAAGTATCTTGAAAGCGTTGTGGTAGTAGTACGAGATAATTGTAATATACAACTAAAAACACTTGTTATACTAAATTATGTACAAGTATAACAATCAAAATAAACACTCACACAACTATTACAATATACTTTCTCACTTAACACATACAAAATACTCACACTCAAACTAGTTGATACAAGCACATACTCAACTATTCTATCTGCCCTCTTGCTCATGAAAGGATAACAAATTTTAACTAGTGCGTGAAACTAAACCTATATCATTTAATAAAAATGTAATTTCTTAGAAAATTTACAATTTCTAATGCATAAAAGTCGAAAGGACTTTCTTCTTCTTCGAATTTATAAGAGCATATTGTAATAATAATTCTATTTGATTCAACTTGAATTTAGAAATTCATACAACACTTAAATATGAATATCACGTCGGTCTTTTTTAATTATCATTTCATGTGTTAAAATTCTTTTGATTATTATTCGTGTTGGAATTATAGTGGATTTTCCTTATCACACAAAGAAGTGTGTGTATATATATTTATGTATGTATGTATGTATATGTATATGCATATGTATATCTGTCTGCCGGTGACGTGTATAGGGGGTCTCCGGGCTTGGGACGGCCGCTGTTGACAGGGAACGCGTAGGGCAAAAAACTAGGTTGAAAACCAGGTTGGGGAATTGGGTATGGATTCGTCCCCAGACCCAGTGGGATGGATCCGGGTCCAAGACCCCTTCTTGTCCAGCCCGATCCATCACTCCGATGGTTCTCCTGCGAAGGGGGTGTTGGCCCATGCCCTTCAGGCTGAGTTCTAGAGCCTAGTGCATTCTCCTCTCCAGGTAAGCCTTGTTGGGTCCACGCGTGGCTAGGCCCAATGGCCCATTGGCCTTGAAACGGATACCAGCCAAAGTGAGGCCATTGAATCGGGCCCTAGATTTGAGCCGAAGCAGGTGAAGCCATAACTGATGGTTGAGGAGGAATCACGCTTTCTTATATTGGATCAACCAGTGTTGGATTTGAAACTTGTTGGGGTGAGTTGGGGGTTTCCTCCATTGGATGGTCCATTGGATGGTTTGTTGAAATTTTTCTGACACAGGTATAAAAAAAATTCCTATTCAGTGGCTGGTTTGTTTGCAAGGTTGATGTTGCAACAACAAACCATTAAAAGAACCGAAAGGCAGTTATGGATAAATGTAGCATGAGCGCACTAGTTTGTTATAAATGCCGCATGTGTATACTAATTTGGGATGTTTTGAGACATAAAAATTAGCTTGAGGTAAATGTGACACGAATATATCGATTTGAGACTTTTTGTGGTATTAATTTTGTATTTTCTATTTGACGGGAAAACTGTGAATATATTATATAAGTGCAACCAAATCATCAAACCCATTAAATTCTTGTTTGATCAAATTTGTGCTTAGATGCAGTGGAATAAGCACAAGAAAATTGTAATAAAAGCTAAATTCTAACCTCTATCTAGAAAGGTTGAGGACTAAATGAGAATGACGTGCTATTTAGTGACAAGTACAAAAAAAGCAAAGAAGAAATGCTTTGGTGCACTAAATTCATAAAACCATTCAATATGCAGCAACCTTCGCCTCTCATATTCCCTAGTTAGAGGGGGAAAATAGTTAACTACGAATGAGGGATATGGGGTGTGCGGATGCCGACATGTTAAAATAAGAATTGTAGTCTAAATTTAAACTAACCTTATTATTAAACCAACCAACAAAAAAATTGTCACTAGTACTTTATTAAGCACTCAGTAATTGTGATTTAGCTTTTGTTCAACTTGATTAAGATACTCCACGTATCGGGATTGTACTTGACTCGTCATACAAAAAGATATCGACCATTAATTATATTCACATGAGTAAAGTGGATGGCCGGAAAAAAAATAAAAAAAGTAAGCAAAGATCAATGAACCGATGAAGCTAAAATTGTTTCTTGGAATGTGGGGGTGAGAGTTCTTTTGGGCATCGGCATCATTTGACCTGGTTTCTCGTTCGACAGAGTGTGCTGCTTGGTTGTCTATTAATTTATTGGATGGAACATGTGCGGATTGAATTGCTGCCTTGTTTCTGCAGGCAGAGGCAAGACGATAAGTGGGAACATGATCTTTAGGCAAGGACGCAACTCACATCCATCTCCATTTCTCGTGCGACGGCCTTCTTGCGGGGCATGGGGTGGACCCGCCGCGTCGCTGCATCGTCAAGCGACGCGAGCAAAGTCACATGGCACGGCGAATTCCTTGTTTTGCCCCTTCCCCTACGGAGAAAACCTCGATCTGTTTTCAAGGTTGATTTTTCGAATGCTCATGTCGTTTTCACAAGCATCGCGTGTCCGGATAATTAGTCTTTTGCTTCGATCGTGTCTCTTGTTAACCGTTTTGGCCACCCCACTATTTTACCAAGTCAATTATCGAACCAATTATTGATACTGAGGATCCGTATCTGTTAAGATATCAAATCATATTTCCAACAGAATAGCATCTCTCTTTCCGCACTGCACGCGAGGAAGCGTGGCGGCCGTCCGTTCGCGTCTATGCTCTGGCGCACCGGCAGTTCGTCCAATTCGCTCTGGACGAGACCGCGCTTCACACTCGCATGGCTCCTTCTCTTCCGCAGGTGGGTCGTTTTCGGCTTTTCGCCTTTCTCTTTTGCTGGTTATCCGATTGTTTCACGACTGGGCTTCGTGCTCAATTGGAGTTCGAATTGGCATCGCGGCTGTTTGCTGGTGAACTCAAGTTCGATCCTCTCGTCGCGCGTTGCATTCCGGACCTTCTTGTGTCGGCACTCCAGACGTAGTCGTTGCATTCCACTGTTTCGTTTTCTATCCGCCGTTTCAAGTTCTGACAATGCTGCTCAGTATGTGCGTGCGTGCGTGCGTGCGTGGGAGAGAGAGAGATGCTTGACTGTGAATGTCTGTCGCCGGGTTTTTGGTTTTCTCTCTGGGCGTCTGCTCTATTTGCCGTTTGTTTGGTCAATCAAGGCTTGTCCTTCTTCGTGTCCTTAGGAAAGGTTCGGCTCCATGATGCCACTGGATGATAAAACAGAGATCTAGTTGTTGTCGTGTGAAGTGCCGAAAATAAGGTTGCTTCAGAGTTTGAGCATTCAAGGGAGCAAGGGACCGCAGTTATGATTGTCTAATATCATTGCCGCTTGATATATAAATTATGAGGAATCAGTCTACAGAATCTAGACAGACAGCTTAAATTTATGGTTTTTAAGCAAAAGTAGCTTGTAGTTCCAGTCTCTGTAGCTCCAGAAAAGCCCCTGTAAGTTGCACATGATGGTCAGAGGAAATTTTTTCGAGAGAGAGGACGGTTGTGCTTAATCAGTACTATGGCTTCACTTCTTTTGCTATTAGAACTTTAGGAATTTTGGTGCCATATGGGTGTACGAATTTGATAGTTTTTGAATTAAGTGTAGAATTAATTGATCCGACTTTTCACCGATGGAAACTTTCATGTTTTTGGAAGATAGTATTTTCCGTGTAAAGCTTTTCCTCTAATTAGATTTGCCACTTGTGCTGATGGAGGAATTGGTTGTTCAAGTAAGTTTACTTGAACACATTATTTTGCTATGATGTTTAGCGGCCTCATTTTGTTCTTCTGAAGATACTCTATGCAGGTTTTGCATTTTGCTATGTTTCCAGAACCAGAATACGATCTGCCTATATTATGTGCCAACTTTTTCACTGCTGCCGAGACAATTATAGTTGTTCTGTAAGAATAATTCTTTGTTCTTGTTTTTTAACTTATTCCTTGTTGTGAGAAACAACGCGAGTTGATGAAAATGACAGCAACTTTGCATGTGCTCTATGGTCAACTGTATGTCTCGAGCAAATGTGCATGTGCATGTGATATCCATGTGTAGCAAGCCAATTAGTGGCCATGCGTGTTTTTTTGCTGAAATTACCTGCTAGCACCTTTCTGATAAAAGAAAGTGTTGAACAGTTGAAATGGGTTGCGGTGTAGCTGTTCTGCCTGAGCTTTGAGCAGTCACACATTTGACGTCTAACTATCTAGTACCTACTGGCATGGCGTAGTATGCTGGACAGTGTTCGTCAAGCTAGATGTGCAATAGTGAACTTCCGGCTTGAGATATGGCTTGAGGTATGTAACGCTCTTGTTGGAGTGTATAGTTTTGTTGTTAAGATGTGCAATAAGTATTTCAACAATGTTAAATTTCTCAAAACAGGAGTGATGCATTTCAATTTTCTTTTATAATAGTTGAATATGGAAAGAAAATAATAAATGATATCCTTCTTGGTTGGTGTAAAGAATTATCGTCAAGTCAGGGTCAGCAGGTGCTGAATGCTGCCCATCGCCCTTAAAATCCTATATTAACTTTGATTGCTGTACATAAGGCTTCCTGGTCTGCCCTGATATATTGTTTGCAGGGACCTTGACCCTCTATATGACGTCGTCAAGCACAAAGAATACAAAGATAAGTGCTACGAAGGCCTGATGTCTCAAGTGTGCTGAGGTCAGTTGTTTGTTGTGTTATATAGTAACATTCCAAGAGTTTTTAGTTTTTTTCCTGTCCTTTTTGGACCTTTCAGCTGAACACCATTTTATGCAGCTTTTACCATGGGGTGGAAATTTAACGGGCGAATCGTTGAGATTCTTCTCACCAATAGTCATATGGACCAGGCTTAAGTCTAGTCAACACATGCATGGCGTTTGATACCCTGCATTCGTGGATTATCTCAAGGTATGTCGCTCAGTAAATTGTCTCTTCAAGGGATTGCATTGTTTCTTTTAGGCTAGAATATTTCTCTATTTAATTTCCTCTGACCTTTGATTTCTTCTCAGGCTTGGCTTGTTTTGATGGACCTAGGAATAAGGGAGACTGATGCATCTCAAATTATAGCCAACCGTGAAGTGCAGCATCGGTATCTGATTTTGAGAGTAGAAAAGGTTAATCACCTGGTCACTCATCTCCTCCCCTATATTCATCTACAGCCTACTTGCGAAGTTTATTTATTACATGCACATGCAGGGACCAGTGCTACCACCAATGGTCTAAAGCATTAAGCAAAGTGTTATAGGTGCATCTAAAATTATGCCGTTGTTCTTATGTTTCTTTGATTCCTTTTCAATCTATAACTTATTTGATTTTTGAGTCGAAGATCCGGGATATGAAGTTTTGAAAAGGTTATTAGGGGAGACACATGCAAGGATAGAAAAGTCATTTACAGCTAATTGAAAATGGGCTTATGTAGGCTTGAGCCCATTTATATTTGTTTCTTGTGCTTGTGAAGTTCACATCTTATTCCACACGTGGAATAGGCCCAAAATCCTTACATGCGTCCTTGTGAGTTCCATGTTTGACCACACCCGTGGACCGGGCCCAATGGCTCAGTCCGTGTCCCCTTTTATCAGAATAAATAAAATAAAATAATAAAATAGCAAAAACAGAAATAAGGAGAAATTATAATTTGATCATGTCGGCAGCGTCTGGGCATAGTAGGAGCAATAATAACAGATAACAAAATAATAACAAAAGGTCAAAAAAAAAAAATAAAAATGGAAAGATAGTGAGAAAAATAGGTCTTGATTAGATTGTTCGATCTTAATATTAGATTTATTTTATATTCATTTAATTCGTACACATATGGTTTAGGAAAGTTCATGTTTTTTTTTTTCTCTAAGTTTTAGTTTAGGTTTATGAAAATTCTTAAAAACAGAGAGTGGGTTTAGAGATAATGATGCAATCATCCAGTTCATGTATCCTGAGCATTTTGGAGCACCAACGCTGTTTTCAGAATGATGGGCAACCGGTAAGAATAATTGGCGCAATTAGCTTTCTATCATAAGATGGCTTTCATTTGCAAACATCTTTCACTAGTTTCATCTAAACTATGGATGCAATATTTTGATCACTGCCGAGACTTAGGGCTTTTTACTAGAGAAGCAAAAGAAAAATATGAAGTTATATTAATATGAAGGAAATTACATCCATAGTTATAACATATTATATATCGGTTAATATTGCAAAAAAGGAAACAGGATTGATCAGAACCAAGTCAAATTGAATAAGTGATCCTTATGGCTCACTAATTGCATTGTTTGTTTCCAAAGGCTGATTAGCCTAATTATGTGATGTAACTTAAAGAAGGGAGGGATGGAAGGGAGTTTTAGTTATGAAATTAGATACGGTTGCCTTAGCCCCATCCATGGCATTAATTTCAAGGAAAGTCGATACATGAATAAGGCGTTTTGCGGTGGCTGAGGACCGTCTCTCCCACTAGCCAAAGATAGGGTGATATAAACGAGGCCTCTGTGCCAAAAGTTGTTGAAGGATAAAATGTGCTGGACAAAGCTGGAGCTGTTCTTTTTTAATGCATTGGTTTGGGAAGCCAGTGGTATTACTGACGATGGAATGATGCAAATTGGGAGTGTTGCCAGTGGAATAATGATTGAAATTTGGTCTATTTAGGATGGGGATTTGAGGTCTTTGCGCTTAGAATAGGTGCATATTCTTGCCATTGACACTACTAGTTGTGGAGAAATTGAAGATCTATACCCTTTTCTAGAGTCAAGTTTGGATTGAATCGAAAATGGCCCGACTCATATTGATCCATTTAATTTCTTTGGCATATTTCCATGCAATGTAAATTTGAAGACCTATACCTAATCCGACTTGATACATACCTAACTCATATTATTAGAACATATTAATATTTAACCTAATTTAGGAAATCCATTACTTGTCCATCTAACATATTTTAAGCTCTTCACATGTATTTATTATATGGATAAAAACTTCATATCAAATTAAAAATTACAAAAATTAGAAAATATGTCAAAGAACATAAAAAATCTATAAATGAGGGAGTCATCTTCTAAATCTTCCTTAGGTGGAACTTCAAATAACCAATCTCTATTGTACAATTTCACAAGAAAGAGAACTATGACATTAATTTAAAATGTGTCCTTCAATGCTAAAGGCCGACTCATAAGCAACAAAAGTGATAGGAGACTACTTAGGATATCGATGCGAATTAGCTTTCAAATAATCAAGAACATTATGATCTGTTATATATATAAGGCAATCATCTCTCGACATAGAGGTCACATATTCATCAAAAGCACATAGACTTTCTTGAATAATCCGTACAAATTTCACATGATCATCTATGTCCAACTTCAAATAGCAAAGCTCTAACAAGTGTAGCTAATAGTGAGAATCTAATATAGACAAGACAACACTATAAGCCTTCTAATATTTTTCAATTTTTTTTTGCATTTCCATAGGCATAGAACTAATAGCTATGTCTTCACCATCCCTCTCCTTTATCAAACGAATGGATTGGCTGTACTTGATAGAGATATAAATTCGCCATGAGATATCTATCTCCAGAAAAGAGAGTAAAAATATCATAAAAAGGTTATAACAAGAATACAATTTTCTTAACTATGACCCAATCTCGGGGTAACATTAAATGCACGAAGAATGGAAGTTCAATATTTTCTTTCTCAGGGATAACTCTGAAGCTAAACTATACTTGTATTCCACTGAATTGTCAATCATAATTCACATTCTTGCAATATGATTAGCAATTTACATAAACAACATAAAGGCAAATAAGACCATGCCCTTCCTAGTTTTAACTTTCTATAGCAGAGCTTTGGATAGAATTTTAACCCGTTAATAGTAACTGTACACAAATCAAGCATGGACATAAGCCTTTCTTTGTCTATATTTGTGTTCAAGCAACTTTGGCATAAATGGCACTTCGCCAAGAAATGCTCAAAGCAGGGTATAAATGTGTGGTTTTATATCTCTAGCCCGCATGTGGACAACATTTGCCTAGGAAGCTCCTTCAATAGAGCTTGAACCACTTATATACTACCGTCTGTCATGAGTAGTTTAATTTTTTGTGCAAGTCATTATCGAGAAAAGACAAATGGAAAAATTATCAGGATCTTCTAGACTATTTTGATAAACTTACACTTAATTGCAAAACCTTTCCTATAATCACCAAAGCGAGGGAAAAAGTAAAACAAAGAAGCAGCCAAATAAAGATTTCAAATTTGATACTGCCCTCTCTGATCCCAATTTAATTAGTTGAATCAAAATGTTGTATATTGATTGGCTTTAAGATTATATGCCATTATACAATAAAGTCAAGTTGGGTAAACAAATGAATAACACTATGCAAACAAAGGAAACTATAAATTCAAGATTGACTCCAACACTAACATACTCCAACTACACCATGACAAGATTACAATGAATGCTAGGTTTACAACTTCTCTCGACTTGATTTACCATTTGTATGCCTAACATAAAAATCTATGTCAATTAATTAAAATGAATGGATTCATTCAAACAAAAAAATCATGAGAAAATCAACTTAAGATGAACTCCTTGCATTCAAATAAATTGTATAATGTCCCTAGAGGGTACATGACCGGTAGAGCTCCTTAATCTAATTCCATGGTTAGCATCAAGTTTCTAATAGGAGAAAAAAATGGATTATTAAGTTTTGTACATCCTCACTATTAGAAAATATTTCAATGTCACACAATAGGAAGTCTAACTTAAATTATAGAAAACAAACCTACCTTCATTTGTGTAAAATTGCACCTCCAACTCAAACTATTAGAATTGAGACCCTCACTAGTGCATCTATGGTTTCTTGTTGATGAGTGAGAAATCTTTTCAAAGAAAGGATGGAAAACTACTAGTAGGTGCATAAAGAAACATAAAAAAGCTAAGAAACATTAAATGCTTGTTTCTACTTTACATTATTATGAGCAAAACATAGAATTTTCTATGGTTATAAGAAAGTGATTGGCCTGCAATTTGAGCAGCCCTATTGATCACTAGACCAAATAAAGTGGATCCTACTAGGGGAACATTGTGTAAAGAACTAGCATAATAGCCATGATGCCTTTGACTTCTTCACTCTATCAACAAAGAGTTCTAATTATGAATAATGGAATTGGATATGACATCCCACATTCTTTTGTTATAGTCTCTACTCCATAAGTGAACACACCATTAAGGTTGTGCAAACTTAGTTCACCTACCTCGTGGCCATATGGATTTTCATTCAAGTTAAAACAGTGTGATATGATGCCACCATATGTCCTTTGTCACGCCCCAATCCTTAGGCATGCGCATATCCCTTACCTTTGGTCGATTTTAAAATGCGATATCCCAGGACTACATATCACCAACCCTTTCCTTTTTAATAGCACATGCAGAAGCAGTTATAAAAATCCCCAGACAATAAAACAATGAGATATATAAGTAGGACTAGAAAATTGAACCTAAAAACCAACACCCTTGTATACATCTATAATGACTCAGTCATACATGTACATATACAAACCATGCTAAAAAGGTTGGTTTCTACTCAATTAGATTCTTTAGCAACAGTCATCAGGATCTTACTCTGGATCATCCTTGGGGTTCTCCTTCAGATACTCCTCTTCGAGTTCTTTCTCCTCAGGTTCTTCATCAGGGTCCTGAAATGTTTTCCCAAAACCGGGATGAGACTACGTCTCAACAAGTTCTCCCCCCTAAGACCCGATTAGTAAACTAATATACCTTAAGGCTGCCTATGCACAACATGAGTTGGAGGACTTACCTTGGCTTCAGATTCCACTTGCATATTAGTACAAATCAAATAGGCACCCAAGCAATCACATCACAGATCGAAGCATCGATCAAATCGACCTAGTCGATTACACGTCAACAAGACCACTCACGGTCATTTCCATTATTCCAACCAATTTACAACATCAATTCAAGGCAATGATCAATCGACCTAGTCGATTACGTCTTAATCAACCATTCACCGATCAATCCATTCAATCAATCAATTCACAACATCAGATTAAAGCAATGAATCATATCTAATCACACTCAGATCGAATCATTGATCAATCGACCTAGTCGATTACATATCAACAAGACCACTTCCGGTCATTTCAACTATTCCAATTTAATTCTCAATTATGAATCACGGTCCTTAGGACACAACTTAATTATAAGTGGTAATCACAGCCCCACCGAGCAATTTTCTTAGATTTAGTGGCATCACGGCCCCACTCGGAAACTTTCAATATGTAGTGGCATCACGGCCCCCCTTTCGAATTTTCAATATTTAGTGGCATCACGGCTCCACTCGGCAACTTCCAATATGTAGTGGCATCACGGCCCCCACTCGACAATTTAGATTTAGTGGCATTATCAACCGATGCCTAGGTTATTCTTCAATTAATAACCAAAGATTATTCAATTTAGGAATAAATCCTAAAATCACTAATAAATTAATTTCTCACAAATTAAAACTCAAATAAATAAATAAACTACACCACGACAATCAGCATGAAATTCCGGTTACCGATCATCCGGTTGAATTTCCGAAAAATAAATAATTAAATAATTAATTTCAAAGATTAAATAAATACAATACAATAAATTCAATTTAGCACAATCTAAAGCTCAATTAAATAAACGGATTGCACCACGATCATCGGCATAAAATCCTGGTCACTGACCATCCCAGTTGAATTTCCGAAAAATAAGTAATTAAATAATTAATTTCTAAAATTAATATTTAATTACTAAAAATTCCACTTAGGCCCGAATTGCCTAATTAACACCCGATAAGGGTCAGGAAAAATCCCAAGAAGCATCCAATAAATACTAAGACATGTTTACTAGTTAAATGCACCATCAATTTAATTAACATGCATCAATGAGTCTTTAATTTAATTACTTTAATCCAATCTATCCACCTAATTGCAATTAATTAAATCTAATCAACCTTTAAGTATAATTAACAAACTAAGAAGGCATTTGTGAGCAAAACTCACTTGGCAAAGCGAAGATCGGAAACCACAACGGCGACACGACGGCGGCCGAACTTGGGCTTTCGACGACACCGACGGGCTTGGACCGGGCCTTAAACTTGGCCCAACAAATCTCAGCCCACTGAGATTTGTTTTCAACTTGGGCTGGGCTTCACTGGATTGAGCTGACTTCAAGATGGGCTGCTGGACTTGTGGGCTTAAAGGAGCTGCTAGGCCTTGCTGGACTAAGCTTCAAATGGGCTGAATTTGCTGGACTAACTTAATGGACTGAGATTGGCTGGCTCTTTGGGCCGAAATGCTGCAATTTACGTGGGCTTGATTTCAATGCAAAAAGAAATGGGCCGCTCGACGGAAACTCTTCCGTGGGTTTTCGAACTGCAAGGGAAATAGGCCTTGCTGGAACTCGATCACCGAAGACACGAGCTGGATTCGTGGATGGAAGACGCACGAACGAAGCTGAAATGGAAGACTCGGACGCGTGGGGCTCGGACGACAGTTGCTTCGGACGTGTGGCCGCAGTTTCAGTCAACCCAGGGGCTTCTGAGGGTGTCGTTGTTGACTGGACGAGTGTGCTGGCAGCCAAGAAGCGAAACAGAAATGAAGATGCGTGAAGAGGAGGCTTCGGTTGATGGAGGAACACGCGGACGCTAATCTTCGATTGTTGCTGGACACGCACAATCCCGAAAGAAAAAGAAGGGCAGCTAGCGTTGGGCTTCGTGGGCGTGGAGATGCAGAGGAGTCAACTTTGCTGGGGTTTTCTTTTCTTTGATTGACCAAGGAAGCTAGGTAATGAGACGTGTGGCAAGAAGGGAGTTCGGTGGAGTGTGGGTCTTCGGTGGATGAAGATGAAGCTGTTCGGTGGAGATGGGATCGCACGAAAATAAACTACTGGACTACTCGGTGGAAAAGAAATAAAATGATGGTGTTGAGTGCATGAAAAAGGAAAGAAGAAGCAAGTGTGCGAAGGAGGAGGAGTCGTGTACGAAGAGATGAAGACCGGCAGAGCTTGTCCAACAAGCTGGATGAGAGAGAGAGAAAGGCCAAAAAGTCCAAAATCTTAGCCAATGTCTGAAATGCTTGGTCCCCTTATCTCCTCATACTTATCCCCTTATCCAATAATACTTTCCAACAAATATAAGTCCAAAATAAATCCATTTTGATGCAAATAATGCACCCCTCATCCTAGGTTCCGAATTTAGCTCAAATTAAACTTCAATTTCCCAAATTGAGATCCGGTTTTGATGAAGAAAAATTCGAACAATTTTCTGTAAGTCCCTGGCACTCAAAGGCTTGGTTTATAAGTCTCAATTTTCATCGATTTAGCCCGTTTGAATTTCCACTAATTTTCCGCGACGTCTGAACCGATTTTCCGTAAAAATCCCGAAATCTCCTGGAAAATCTTCTCGAGACTAAGTCAACGCTCCTAAAATTTATTGTGACATGTTCTAAAATCGGACTCAGATTGGCAGTTAATTTTACTCGAGCGCGTTTTTAGTGTGACCCAGACTACCAAGTAGTTTTCAGAATTTTTTAGGACAAATGACCCTTGGTTGATTTTCTTTGAGTCACGATAAACCCGCTTGACACATTGGCGACTCTCGATTATCGTGAAAATCTCGATGATTCAAATACGGACACAGAGTACCAAAACGACAATAAAATCAAATTAGTGCCAATCGACGAAAGTTTTCCAATTTAGTGGAGTCACCCACGATCGGTCATTCATCTCAGTCGAACCGACCTATCTCTGATCTTAATTCGATTTTTAACTGTGCCATAATAATCTCTAAAGATGAGCACGGTCGAGAAGTCGATTCCTGGTCGAATTCTCAAGTTTATCTGCCTTAAAGTTCTTAATAGCTTACCCAGCTAGTCTAGTTATCTCATGAGTGACCAACTCAGAGAAAAACACTGTAGTCGCATCAATGAAATGCCCAATTTATCCAATTGAAATCAGAACTCGAAAATTTGGATATTACATCCTTCCTTCACATCCCCACGTAGAAAATTGTTCATCCGAATCATATAATTGTATTACTTGTCCCTCTTCCAATATGGCCTAAAATGTTGCCAACATCAATTACACATTGGATACACTTTTGATATTAATTTATTATAAAGACAGAAAAAGCATATCAACTGAGAAATGTTTAGGAGGCAAATGAAACATACCTACTGGTAGGAATTATATCTTCTCGAAGGATCAATGTGATGTAATAAATAATTTGCATTATATCCTCCCCGAAGAATCAATGTAATGTAGGTAATAATTTGCTTCCTACTGGCATGTATGTTTAATTTGCTTCATAAACATGATTAGTTGTCAGTTGACATATCTTTTTAGTCCTTATAATCAATTGATGTCATAAGTCTAGTAATTAATGTTGAAAACATTTTAAGTTATATTGGAAGTTAGAGAAGTGATACAATTTTATGATTCAGCTAGACGATTTTCTGCATAGGGACGTGAAGGAATGACTTATGGCAGTATTGTATTACACTATTTTAACTTTAATGGAATCCATATGGCTATAAGGTAGGTGAACTGAGTTTGCACGACCCCATTGGTATATTCACTTTTGGGGCAAAGCCTATAATAGAAGAACCTTTTGGACATTATATCTAATTCGTAATTCACAATAAGAAGTCTTTGTTGATACATTGAAGGAGTCGAAGACATCATGACCATTATTGGACAATATTGCCTTGGCAGGACCTACTTTATTTAGTCTAGCGATAATAAGGCTACTCGAATTGCAGGTGAATCACATTCTTATAATCATAGCAAATACTATTTTCTGCTTATAATAACAATAAAGTGGAAACATACATTCAATCTTTTGAGTAGCTTTTACATGTTTCTTTATGGAGTTGATAGTAGTTTTCCCTTCTCATTTAGGTTGGAGTTCTCACTGATCAACAAAAAAAACCATGGATGCAATAGTGAGGGCTTCGATGTTCCACTCTCAATTATGATTGTTGTTGTTGGACACGCAAATTTTAAACAAGTGAAAGTAGCGTGAGATTTTATGGAACCACAACCAACTGTTTTAAAAGCTTAAGTTGTTAGATGAATGTGCGGTTTATTATTTAAATATCCTAACACTCCCCCTCATGCCTAATATGGTCTTTTCCTTAAGTATTAAGCGGAGGAAATTTAATTGGGGAGGTAAATGAGGCCTAGTTAGATTCGAACTCAAGACCACTAGCTCCGGTATCATGTAAGATTTTGTGGGATTATAGTCAAAATTGCCCACCAAATCTTACATGGCATCGATTTTGGTACTGCGTATGTATTTGAATCATCGAGATTTTCACCATAATTGAGAGTCGCCAATGTGTTGAGTGGGTTCATTGTGGCTTGAAGAAAATCGACCACGGGTCATTTGTCCTAAAAAGTTCTGAAAGCTACTCGATAGCCTAGGTCACACTAAAAACACGCCGGAGTGAAATTAACCATCAATCAAGTCCGATTTCAGAAATTGAAGATTCTGTCATGTTACAATAAATTTATGGAACGTCAACTCCGTTTTAGAAAAAATTTCGAGAGATTTCGAGATTTTTACGAAAAATCAGTTCGAACATCGCGGAAAATTAGCAGGAATTTAGATGGGCTAAATCGATGGAAATTGAGACTTCTAAACCGAGCCTTGGAGTGTCGGGGACTTACAGAAAATTATTTGGGATTTTTCTACAACGAAATCGGACCTTGATTTGGGTAATTAGAGAAGAAATTGAAGATTAATAGAGTGAATTCGAAGTTGGATTTTGGGGCAGAAAAATGGGCTTCAAAACTCGATTCATTGAGGATTATAATTTACGAAAGAAATAGGGGGACAAGAAGTTAATGCAAGGGATAGACCCTTGACTTTGTTTCCCTTTTTCTTTGTTCCAATCCCTTTGAATGAAGAAGCCAGCTGCTTCCCACGATTCATTTATGCTTTTCTTTCATTTCCCTCGATTGAAGCCGCCCCATATCTCTCTCTGTCCAATCCACTCAGCCCCACGATCTCTCTCTCTCTCTCTCTCTCTCTCTTGCGGATCAACACACTCATGCCAGCAATTGTTTCTCCATTTCACTACGCCAGACCCCCAATTGAACGGCCCAACATCTCCACCGAAATCTCCTTGCCACCCGTCCAACGTCTGCGCTCTCTCGTCAACCAGCAAGTCACCGAATTCCTTAGTTGACTGAGCAATTCCTATCGTTGCCACGTCCACCGACAATCTTCAAGCAGCCACGCCCAATGAAGTTGCAGTTGCCACCGAAGACCCTTCATCCGCGCCTCTTCTTCTTCAGCTGCGCGAGGCCTTCCATTGAAGAAGACTCACATCCGTGGACTTTAGCGAATTGAAGACCCTAGCGAAGCCACGTTGCGTCTTCTTCCCACGTCCATCGACGCCAACAGCTGCCCCCCATCTCTGCCACGTTGTGGTCCATTTCACCGGTCAATTGACCGCATAGTCCCACGACCAGATGCACCGAAGATTTCTACGAAGCTGCTCCTTCATCCCTAGCTTCTCCAGCAGCTCATGCAAATCCAACCACGATCGAAGTTGCTTCTTCAGTCACCTCTCCAAGCCGTGAGAAGTCCAGCATCACGTCTTCGGTCCAGCTCGCAAGAAGTCAGTCCATCGGGCCCTTGCTGTTTCTCTCGCCAGGCCCAAGCTGCAGTCCACGAGCCAACAAATTCAGCCCGTGGAATCCAATTTTGGCCCAACAGCTGGGCCTGTTTTCAGCCCAAGAGCCAAGCAGTCTTCGGCCTTTTCTTAGTCCATTGAAGTTGCATTTCAGCCCAAGCTCAATCAGCCCATCTCAATTTGAAGCCCAGTTCAGTTTAGTTTCAAGCCCAGCATCATTTGTATTTCAATGAGGCCCAGCAAGTTCAGCCCATCTTGGGCCCGTGATGCAAGTCGGCCCAAGTTCGGCCGCCATCGCATCGCCATTGCGGTGTTCCGGTCTTCGCTTTTAATCAAGTGAGTTTTACTCACTAACGCTTTATTAGTTTGCTAATTATGCTTCGGGGTTGGTTAGATTTAATTAAATGCAATTAGGTGGTTAGATTAGTTTGGATCAATTAAATTAGAGACTTAATGATGCATGTTAGGTGGTTAGAAATAGACATTAGCAAGTAGGCATGCCATGTTATTTATGGAACGAGTCTCGGTAATTTTCTGGGCTCGTCTGGGCGTCCAATTTGGCATTACGAGCCTAAATTGGATTTTTATAATTATTTATTTAATTTTCGAAATGAATTATTTAATTATTTATTTTTTCGAAATTCAACTTGGGATGGCCAGTGACTGGGATTTTATGTTGATGATCGTGGCGTAGTCCGTTTACTTAATTGAGCTTCATATTGTGCTAAATTGGAATTATTGTGTATATTTATTTAATTTTCGAAATTAATTATTTAATTATTTATTTTCCGGAAATTCAACCGGGATGGTTGGTGACCGGAATTTAGTGCTGATTGTCGTGGAGCAGTCTATTTATTTATTTGAGTTTTAATTCGTGTTGAATTGATTTAATGGTGCATTTTTAAGTTATATTCTTAAATAAGGAAATTTTGGCTATGTGATTGAGAATTGATTGGGTGTCGGTTGTCGAGATCGAACCGAGCTGGTAAAACACCTAGAGAATGCATGTGGCCCGGTGAATTGGAATGTCACCTGGGAAAGACATGTGGCTCGGTGATTAGATATGTCATCTTGGTGAAAAGGTAGCCTTAGAGAATGCACGTGGCTCGGAGACTCGGTATGTCTTCCTAGAGAATGCATGTGGCTCGGTGACGAGTATGGCATCGTAGAAAGGGGTCGGGTGGGACCATAAAGCCACTAAATCTTGGAAGGGTTGGGTGGGACCGTAAAGCCACTAGATCATGAGAGGGTTGGGTGGGACCATAAAGCCACTAAATCTTGAAAAGGTCGGGTGGGACCATAAAGCCACTAAATCTTGGAAAGGTCGGGTGGGACCGTAAAGCCACTAGATCTTGAGAGGATCGGGTGGGACCATAAAGCCACTAAATCTTGAAAAGGTCGGGTGGGACCTTAAAGCCACTAGATCTTGAGAGGATCGGGTGGGACGGTAAAGCCACTAAATCCAAGGAATTGCTTGGTGTGGGATGAATGACCTAGAAATGGTCCCGTTGGTATGAAATCGGTTAAGTCGATTAGATCGATGCTTCGATCTGTGATATGATTACTTGGGTGCTTAGGGGTCGGGTGAGACCATAAAGCCACTAAATCTTGGAAGGGTCGGGTGGGACCGTAAAGCCACTAGATCATGAGAGGGTCGGGTAGGACCATAAAGCCACTAAATCTTGAAAAGGTCGGGTGGGACCATAAAGCCACTAAATCTTGGAAAGGTCGGGGGGGGGGGACCGTAAAGCCACTAGATCTTGAGAGGATCAGGTGGAACCATAAAGCCACTAAATCTTGAAAAGGTCGGGTGGGACCTTAAAGCCACTAGATCTTGAGAGGGTCGGGTGGGACCGTAAAGCCACTAAATCCAAGGAATTGCTTGGTGTGGGATGAATGACCTAGAAATGGTCCCGCTGGTATGAAATCGGCTAAGTCGATTAGATCGATGCTTCGATCTATGATATGATTGCTTGGGTGCCTAGGGGTCGGGTGGGACCATAAAGCCACTAAATCTTTGAAGGGTCGGGTGGGACCGTAAAGCCACTAGATCATGAGAGGGTCGGGTGGGACCATAAAGCCACTAAATCTTGAAAAGGTCGGGTGGGACCATAAAGCCACTAAATCTTGGAAAGGTTGGGTGGGACCGTAAAGCCACTAGATCTTGAGAGGGTCGGGTGGGACCATAAAGTCACTAAATCTTGAAAATGTCGAGTGGGACCGTAAAACCACTAGATCTTGAGAGGGTCGGGTTGGACCATAAAGCCACTAAATCCAAGGAATTGCTTGGTGTGGGATGAATGACCTAGAAATGGTCTAGCTGGTATGAAATCGGCTAAGTCGATTAGATCGATGCTTTGATTTGTGATGTGATTGCTTGGGTGCCTATTTGATCTGTGCTAATATGCAGGTGGAATCTTAGGCCAAGGTAAGTCCTCTAACTCATGTTGTGCATAGGCAGCCCTAAGGTGTATTAGTTTACTAATCGGGTCTTAGGGGTAGAACTTGTTGAGACGTAGTCTCATCCCGGTTTGGGGAAAACATTTCAGGACCCTGATGAAGAACCTGAGGAGAAAGAACTCGAAGAGGAGTACCAGAAGGAGAACTCCGAGGATGATCCAGAGTAGGATCCTGATGAGGATTGAGACTCCACTCCTATTTGATGACCTTTGCCGTAGAATTTGTTTGAGTAGAAACCAACCTTTTTAGCATGGCTGATATATGTACATGTATGACTGAGTTGTATATATGTACATAATGGTGTGGTTTTCAGGTTCAGGTTTCTAGTCCTACTTGTATATCCCATTGCTTTATTGTCTAGGGATTTTTATAACTGTTTCCGCATGTGCTATTGAAAAAGGAAAAGGGTCGGCGATATGTAGTCCTGGGGATATCGCATTTTAAAATCGACCAAAAGTGAGAAATGTGCGCGTGCCTGAGGATCGGGGCGTGACATGCTTTGCTCCAAAAGTGAATATACCAATGGGGTTGTGCAAACTCGGTTCACCTGCCTTATAGCCATATGGATTCCATTAAAGTTAAAATAGTGTAATACAATACTGTCATAAGTCATTCCTTCACGTCCTCATGTAGAAAATCGTCTTTTTGAATCATAAAATTGTATCACTTCTCTAACTTCCAATATAACTTAAAATGTTTTCAATATGAATTACTAAACTTATGACATCAATTGATTATAAGGACTGAAAAGGCATGTCAACTGACAACTAACCATGTTTAGGAAGCAAATTAAACATACATGCTAGTAGGAAGCAAATTATTACCCGCATTACATTGATTCTTCAGAGGATATAATGCAAATTATTTATTGCATCACATTGATCCTTTGGGAAGATATAATTCCTACCAAAAGAGGTATGTTTAATTTGCCTCCTAAACATTTCTCGCTTGATATGCTTTTTCTGTCTTTATAATAAATTGATATCAAAAGTGTATCCAATGTGTAATTGATGTTGGCAACATTTTAGGCCATGATGGAAGTGGGACAAGTGATACAATTTTATGATTTAGATGAATGATTTTCTACATGGGGATGTGAAGGAAGGACATATGGTGGCATCGTATCACATTGTTTTAACTTGAATGAAAATCCATATGGCCATGAGGTAGGTGAACTAAGTTTGCACAACCTTAATGGTGTGTTCACTTATGGAGTAGAGACCATAAAAGAAGAACCTGGAATGTCATATCCAATTCCATTATTCATAGTTAGAGCTCTTTGTTGATAGAGTGAAGAAGTCAAATGCATCATGGCTATTATGCCAGTTCTTTGCACAATGTTTCCTTAGTAGGATCCACTTTATTTGGTCTAGTGATCAATAGGGCTGCTCAAATTGTAGGCCAATCACTTTCTTATAACCATAGAAAATTCTATGTTTTGCTCATAATAATGTAAAGTAGAAACAAGTATTTTATGCTTTTTAGCTTTTTTATGTTTCTTTATGCACCTGATAGTAGTTTTCCCTCCTTTCTTTGAATGGATTTCTCGCCAATCACCAAGAAACCACATATGCACTAGTGAGGGTCTCAATTCTAATAGTTTGAGTTGGAGGTACAATTTTACACAAAAGGAGGTAGGTTTGTTTTCTATAATTTAAGTTAGACTTCCTATTGTGTGGCATTGAAATATTTTCTAATAGTGAGGATGTATAGAACTTAATATTCCATTTTTTTCTCCTATTAGAAACTTGATGCCAACCATGGAATTAGATTAAGGAGCTCTACCGGTCATGTAGCCTCTAGGGACATTATACAATTTATTTGAATGCAAGAAGCTCATCTTAAGTTGATTTTCTCATGATTTTTTTGTTCGAAGGAATCCATTCATTTTAATTGATTGACATAGCTTTTCATGTTAGGCATACATATGCTAAATCAAGTCGAGAGAAGTTGTAATCCTAGCATTCATGGTAATCTTGTCATGGTGTAGTTGGAGGATGTTAGTGTTGGAGTCGATCTTGAATTTATAGTTTCCTTTGTTTGCATAGTATTATTCATTTGTTTACCCAACTTGACTTTATTGTATATTGACATATAATGTTAAAGCCAATTAATATACAACATTTTGATTCAACTAATTAAATTGGGATCAGAGAGGGCGGTATCAAATTTGAAAGCTTTATTTGGCTGCTTCTTTGTTTTACTTTTTCCCCCTTTTTGGTGATTGAAAGGTTTTGCAATTAAGTGTAAGTTTATCAAAATAGTTTAGAAGATCCTGATAATTTTTCCATTTGTCTTTTCTCGATAATAATTTGCACAAAAATTTAAACTGCTCATGACAGATGGTAGTTGTGACATCTTGAAATTCGACCCCGTTTCGATAAAATGAAATGTGCATATCGTTGGTGTGCCTATGGTCCTTTTTCTCTGAGCTGATCACTCACGAGTTAACTAACTTATTGGGTGAAGCCGTTAAGGGATATATCCGTGGTAAAATCCCTAAAAGCTACCTAATTTGTTGGATTTGACTAAAATCACGTTCGGTCGATTTTAATCATGAATTTTAATTTGGTTTTGGAAATCGAATATCCAAGCGTGTCACAATTCATTTTTAGGACCTTGTCTCATCAATCGTTAAATTATCGACAAGTCCGAAATTTCAAGAAAGAAATTATCGAGGAAAAATCGAAGACCGGAAGAAATTAGAAAGGGAAATGGAAAGAGAAAAGAAAATTTATAATAGTATTATTTTTTTTTCTTTTTCTCTCTCTCTCTCTCCCTTTTCTCTCTTTCTTTTCTCTCTCTTCTCTCTCCTCCCCTCCCCCTTGTGCGAAAACCCTCCCCACCGACCGCCCTTTACTGTCTTCCACTTTGCTTTCTTTCATTTTATTCTTTTTTTTGACTAGTCAAATCTCTCTCTCATCTCTCATCCCTCTCTCTCTTGCACTCTCTCTTCTTCCCCTTCTTTCTTCTTTGGACCAACGAACCTGAACCAGCCTCTGTTCGGCCTCTGTTCAGCCACCAAGAGCGGTTGAGTAGGCCGCCGGAGCCGCCGTCCGGCCTCACCGGAGCTCCGCCCGCTCTCCCGACCTCTTGCCGCCCCCAACCCTCTCTCTTTCTCTCTCTCTGTTTTGCAGCCGATCCAGCAAACCCGCGAGTGGGTTTTAGCCGGTTTGTGGGCCGTTTTGGGCCGTTTCCGGGCCCCGAACCCAGGCTATGGTTTGGGAAGTTTTGTTCCTTGCGTTGCCCCCGTCGGATTGATCCGATTTGCGCGCAATTTGGTGAGTAATCTCACTAATCCTTGCTTAGTGGATTAATTACGCTTAGTGGTTGTTTAGTTGTAATTAATTAGGGTTAGGTGTTAGATTAGTATAAATTAGTATTTATTAGTCAATTGTGATGTGATTGCTTGGGTGCCTATTTGATCTCGTGCTAATATGCAGGTGGAATCTTAGGCCAAGGTAAGTCCTCTAACTCATGTTGTGCATAGGCAGCCCTAAGGTGTAGTAGTTTACTAATCGAGTCTTAGGGGGTAGAACTTGCTGAGACGTAGTCTCATCCCGGTTTGGGGAAAACATTTCAGGACCCTAATGAAGAACCTGAGGAGAAAGAACCCGAAGAGGAGTGCCAGAAGAAGAACTCCGAGGATGATCCAGAGTAGGTTCCTGATGAGGATTGAGACTCCACTCCTATTTGATGACCTTTGCCGTAGAATTTGTTTGAGTAGAAACCAACCTTTTTAGCATGGCTGATATATGTACATGTATGACTGAGTTGTATATATGTACATAATGGTGTGGTTTTCGGTTCGTGTTTCTAGTCCTACTTGTATATCCCATTGCTTTATTGTCTAGGGATTTTTATAACCGCTTCCGCATGTGCTATTGAAAAAGGAAAGGGTCGGCGATATGTAGTCCTGGGGATATCGCATTTTAAAATCGACCAAAAGTGAGAAATGTGCGCGTGCCTGAGGATTGGGGCGTGACATGCCTTGCTCCAAAAGTGAATATACCAATGGGGTTGTGCAAACTCGGTTCACCTACCTTATAGCCATATGGATTCCATTAAAGTTAAAATAGTGTAATACAATACTGTCATAAGTCATTCCTTCACGTCCTCATGCAGAAAATTGTCTTTTTGAATCATAAAATTGTATCACTTCTCTAACTTCCAATATAACTTAAAATGTTTTCAACATGAATTACTAAACTTATGGCATCAATTGATTATAAGGACTGAAAAGGCATGTCAACTGACAACTAACCATGTTTAGGAAGCAAATTAAACATACATGCTAGTAGGAAGCAAATTATTACCCGCATTACATTGATTCTTCAGGAGGATATAATGCAAATTATTTATTGCATCACATTGATCCTTTGGGAAGATATAATTCCTACCAGTAGGTATGTTTAATTTGCCTCCTAAACATTTCTCAGTTGATATGCTTTTTCTGTCTTTATAATAAATTGATATCAAAACTGTATCCAATGTGTAATTGATGTTGGCAACATTTTAGGCCATGATTGAAGTGGGACAAGTGATACAATTTTATGATTTAGATGAATGATTTTCTACATGGGGATGTGAAGGAAGGACATATGGTGGCATCGTATCACATTGTTTTAACTTGAATGAAAATCCATATGGCCATGAGGTAGGTGAACTAAGTTTGCACAACCTTAATGGTGTGTTCACTTATGGAGTAGAGACCATAAAAGAAGAACCTGGAATGTCATATCCAATTCCATTATTCATAGTTAGAGCTCTTTGTTGATAGAGTGAAGAAGTCAAATGCATCATGGCTATTATGCCAGTTCTTTGCACAATGTTTCCTTAGTAGGATCCACTTTATTTGGTCTAGTGATCAATAGGGCTGCTCAAATTGTAGGCCAATCACTTTCTTATAACCATAGAAAATTCTATGTTTTGCTCATAATAATGTAAAGTAGAAACAAGTATTTTATGCTTTTTAGCTTTTTTATGTTTCTTTATGCACCTTATAGTAGTTTTCCCTCCTTTCTTTGAATGGATTTCTCGCCAATCACCAAGAAACCACATATGCACTAGTGAGGGTCTCAATTCTAATAGTTTGAGTTGGAGGTACAATTTTACACAAATGGAGGTAGGTTTGTTTTCTATAATTTAAGTTAGACTTCCTATTGTGTGACATTGAAATATTTTCTAATAGTGAGGATGTATAGAACTTAATATTCCATTTTTTTTCTCCTATTAGAAACTTGATGCCAACCATGGAATTAGATTAAGGAGCTCTACCGGTCATGTAGCCTCTAGGGACATTATACAATTTATTTGAATGCAAGAAGCTCATCTTAAGTTGATTTTCTCATGATTTTTTTGTTCGAAGGAATCCATTCATTTTAATTGATTGACATAGCTTTTCATGTTAGGCATACATATGCTAAATCAAGTCGAGAGAAGTTGTAATCCTAGCATTCATGGTAATCTTGTCATGGTGTAGTTGGAGGATGTTAGTGTTGGAGTCGATCTTGAATTTATAGTTTCCTTTGTTTGCATAGTATTATTCATTTGTTTACCCAACTTGACTTTATTGTATATTGACATATAATGTTAAAGCCAATTAATATACAACATTTTGATTCAACTAATTAAATTGGGATCAGAGAGGGCGGTATCAAATTTGAAAGCTTTATTTGGCTGCTTCTTTGTTTTACTTTTTCCCCCTTTTTGGTGATTGAAAGGTTTTGCAATTAAGTGTAAGTTTATCAAAATAGTTTAGAAGATCCTGATAATTTTTCCATTTGTCTTTTCTCGATAATAATTTGCACAAAAATTTAAACTGCTCATGACAGATGGTAGTTGTGACATCTTGAAATTCGACCCGTTTCGATAAAATGAAATGTGCATATCGTCGGTGTGCCTATGGTCCTTTTTCTCTCGAGCTGATCACTCACGAGTTAACTAACTTATTGGGTGAAGCCGTTAAGGGATATATCCGTGGTAAAATCCCTAAAAGCTACCTAATTTGTTGGATTTGACTAAAATCACGTTCGGTCGATTTTAATCATGAATTTTAATTTGGTTTTGGAAATCGAATATCCAAGCGTGTCACAATTCATTTTTAGGACCTTGTCTCATCAATCGTTAAATTATCGACAAGTCCGAAATTTCAAGAAAGAAATTATCGAGGAAAAATCGAAGACCGGAAGAAATTAGAAAGGGAAATGGAAAGAGAAAAGAAAATTTATAATAGTATTATTCTTTTTTTCTTTTTCTCTCTCTCTCTCCCTTTTCTCTCTTTCTTTTCTCTCTCTTCTCTCTCCTCCCCTCCCCCTCGTGCGAAAACCCTCCCCACTGACCGCCCTTTGTTGTCTTCCACTTTGCTTTCTTTTATTTTTTTTTTTTTTTTGACTAGTCAAATCTCTCTCTCATCTCTCATCCCTCTCTCTCTCTTGCACTCTCTCTTCTTCCCCTTCTTTCTTCTTCGGACCAACGAACCAGAACAGCCTCTGTTCGGCCTCTGTTCAGCCACCAAGAGCGGTTGAGTAGGCCACCGGAGCCGCTGTCCGGCCTCACTGGAGCTCCGCCCGCTCTCCCGACCTCTTATCGCCCCCAACCCTCTCTCTTTCTCTCTGTTTTGCAGCCGATCCAGCAAACCCGCGAGTGGGTTTTAGCCGGTTTGTGGGCCGTTTTGGGCCGTTTCCGGGCCCCGAACCCAGGCTATGGTTTGGGAAGTTTTGTTCCTTGCGTTGCCCCCGTCGGATTGATCCGATTTGCGCGCAATTTGGTGAGTAATCTCACTAATCCTTGCTTAGTGGATTAATTACGCTTAGTGGTTGTTTAGTTGTAATTAATTAGGGTTAGGTGTTAGATTAGTATAAATTAGTATTTATTAGTCAATTGTGATATAAATTAGATAAATTGAATGTGTATTTAGCAAGTAGACATGGTCTACTATTTATTGAGGGTAGCCCGGGATTTTTCCCGACCCTAATCAGGCTTCAATTAGGCTTTTCGGGCCTAAGTGTAATTTTTGGTATTTAAATATTAATTTTTGGAATTAAATTAAATAATTGTTTATTTTCTGAAAATTCAACTGGGATAGTTCGAGACCAGAATATTATGTTGATAATTGTGGTGAAGTCTGTTTATTTAATCGGGCTTTAATTTGAGTTAAATTGAATTTTTAATATTTATTTATTAATTTTCAAACTTAATTAATTAATTAATTAATTAATTAATTAATTATTTTTCGGAAATTAAGATTGAGATGGTTAATGACCGAAATCTCGTGCTGATTGTTGTGGCGCAGTCCGTTTATTTAATTGAGATCTGTTGCTTGGAATTCAATAAATTGTGATATTTTAGGAATTTACCCTAAATTGATTGAAATTGAATTATTGATTGGTAGTTGGTCGAGTATGGCTATTTAGCATTTTGAATGCCTTGTTGAGCCGTAAATGGAGGGAGTGGTGAGAACTAACTGAGCATTTTATTGGCTGAGACCGATCAAGTACGAAGTATAGATAGGCGTGGTTCGGTGATTAAGGATATCATTGTGCGAAAACGACGCCTTAAAGAACGCACGTAGACTGTCTATGATCTATGACGGGCGTGGTTCGGTGATGAGGAATATCACTGTGCGAAAATAGCGCCTTAAAGAACGCACGTAGACCGTTTGTTATTTACGTCACCTTGGCGGAAGCGCCGCCCGAGAGCATTGATGTGGCTTTGTGACCGAGTGCTCGATGGAAGGTTATATGGTGTGGAATCAATGACCTAGGGATGGTCCGACTGACATGTAATCGACTAGTTCGATTGATCAATGTTTTGATCCGATTGTTATGATTTGTTTGATTATTCGTTGTGAATTATGAAGTGTCTATATATAACCTTGAATTGCAGGTTGAGACTGAGGCCAAGGTAAGTTCTCTGACTCGTGCTGTGCTTAGGCAACCGAGTAGTGTATTGGTTCCCTAATTGAGTCTTAGTGGGGTAGAACTCGCTGAGACATAGTCTCATCCCAGTTTGGGGAAAACATTTCAGGACCCCGCTGAGGAGCTGAGGAGGAAGAGTCTGTGAAGGAGAAGTATTTTTGGAAGAAGATAATTCCGAGAGGGATCTTGAGTACGATCCAGGTGGACTGAAATGTCATCTTCATTTGTGACTCCATTTTGATGTGAATAGAGTAAAGTAAAAAGTTGTGAAGAGTGTGGAGTATTTTGGTTTATGTCATGTATAAAGGTTTGGTTGTGGATTTCAATATGAAAGATATGGCCTACTTTTCTATCCCACTGTTTTATTGTCTGGGGATTTATAACTGCTTCCGCATGTGCTCTTAAAAGAAAAGGGTCAGCGATACATAGTCCTGGGATATCGCATTTAAAAAAAAAAAATGACAAAGTAGAAGGATGTGTGCGTGCCCGAGGATCGGGGCGTGACATCCCCTTTTTGTGGTATCAGAACTTAGTTCAAGATTGGAGTGATAAGGGGTGATGAGTCTTAGGATAGTAATACGAAAGGCCTTTAAATTCATGCCGGTGCATGTCTGTGATAGCTGGATGCTAGAATTACTTGTTGTTTGAATCGCTCTGTTTCTAATTCGGTGTTGAATTAGAAGCAGGTGTCAATAGATTAAGGTGACACCATGAGCGATCAGGAGCCTAGAACTCCTGCAAAGAGGGCCAGTAGGGCCGTGACTCGGGGAGGAGCACTGACTATAATCGGTACCTGAGGAGGCCGTGGTCGAGCACCAGCACAGGCTAGCGCGAGTGGAATGATTCCACCTATTGTAGATGCTAGAGTGGCACCACCTCCTGTTGGTGCTGGGGTAGCAGCCTCAGGTGAGCAAGGAACTGTCGGAATTAACCAAGCTCTAGATGCTATGCGAGAAATGATAGGGCAATAGGCCCGAGATCAAACTGCTGCCTTTACTGCTGCTGTTGAAGCCGCCGCCACTGCCGCTGCCAACACTGCCATTGCTGCCTCTATTGCTCAAGCCGCCCCTGTCGCAATAGTTGCAGCTCCACCTGCTGTTGCTCCTGCTGAAATACTAATGGAAGTTGTAGCCGCTAGGAGGCCGATTCATCAGTTAGTGGATCAGTTCTTAAAAATGAATCCGTCGAAATTCAGTGGTACTGGAGACCCTGAGGCCGCGTCTCTATGGGTACAGGATTTAGAGAAGGCATTTGCACTTCTGATGTGCAATGAGGAGGAAAAGGTGTTACTAGCCGTGTACCAATTTCAAGGTAACGCCAATATATGGTGGAGATCTGCCAAGGATATAGTGTTCCCGGAAGGTGTGGTCCAAGGGTGGGATACCTTCCTCAGAGCCTTTAATGATCAGTACTTTTCGAGTACTGCTCGGGAACAAAAGATAGAGGAGTTCCACCGTCTCCGCCAAGGGAGCATGACAGTTGACCAGTATGGGGTCAAGTTCACAGAACTATCACAGTATGCTCCTAAGTCGATAGAAGACCCTGAAGAGAAAGCTCGGAAGTTCAAAAGCGGTCTTTGTGCTGAATTGAAACAACCTCTGCTACCATGGGACTTGAAAGATTACAGATAGGTTTATCGTCGAGCTCAGATGATAGAACGAGGATTGAATGAACAAGCTGCCTCATTTGGATCGAGGTTTAGCTCCAATCGAGAGAATATCCGTCAAGGGTAGAGACCCATGCCTGGAGGTAGGCCCAATGCTCCACCCTTCAAGAGAAGCGGATTCAATAGACTGATGCCTAATAGGGTTAATTCCTGTCGCTCATGTGGAAGACAACACGGGACAGCTCCGTGTCCAGCCAGAACAGGAGCATGTTACGAATGTGGCCAGCAGGGCCACATTGCAAGGTATTGTCCAAAGAAGCAGAGAGGACAACCTTAGTTGCCGCCGCCGCCACCGATGAGACAGATAGGAGGGTATGTCCCTCAGAATGCACCACAAGGAGGACAGCAGAGACCTCCATCTCAAGGCACTGTGTACGCAATTACCCAATGTCAGGCAGAAGCTGCGCCTGGCGTTATCTCAGGTATGGTCTCGCGCAACGACCAACCTATTTATGCCTTGTTTGATTCGGGAGCAACCTACTCCTTTATTGTCGAACAATATGTTCGGATGTTAGGGTTGAATCCTGTATTGTTGAAGTCGGCAATTTGCATATCTACACCCTTGAAAGATAAAGTTATTGCTGCTTTGGGATGTTCGGGGTGCAAGTTAGAGATTGGTGAGCGAGTGGGGAAAATTGACTTGTTAGTCCTAGCCATGTATGATTTTGATTTGATAATTGGCATGGACTAGCTCACCAATCAACGAGCTAAAATGGACTGCTATCGCAAGGCGATTCAGTTTGACCCGTTAAGGGGTAAGAGTTTCGAGTTTGTCGAGAATCGAGGAGGACCTATGATTTCCATAATCTCATCGCTGGAAGCAACTCGTTTGTTAGACGAGGGTTGCCGAGGGTACTTAGCGACTGTCATGGATACGACAGTTGAAGAGCTGAAAATGGAAGATATTGCAGTGGTACAGGAGTTTCCAGATGTCTTTCCAACGGAATTGCCAGGTTTACCACCAGAAAGGGAGATTGAATTTGTAATTGAGTTAGCACCAGGGACAGAACCAATCTCAAAAGCACCTTATCGTATGGCGTTATCTGAGTTGAAGGAACTGAAGGTGCAGATGCAAGAATTGCTGGATAAGGGATTTATTCGTCCTAGTGCATCACCTTGTGGAGCACCAGTTTTGTTTGTTAAGAAGAAAGATGGTTCGTTGCGTTTGTGCATCGACTATCGGCAACTCAATCAGGTAACAATCAAGAACAAGTATCCATTGCCGAGGATAAATGACTTGTTTGATAAACTGCAAGGAGTGTCGATATTCTCGAAGATAGACTTGAGGACAGGATATCATAAGCTGAGAATTAGGAAGGAGGATATTCCTAAGTCAGCATTTCGTACCCGGTATGGTCATTACGAGTTTACAGTGATGCCGTTTGGATTGACGAATGCTCCAGCTGCTTTCATGGATATGATGAACAGAGTGTTCAAGGAATACTTAGATCAGTTTGTGATCGTATTCATAGATGATATCTTGGTCTATTCGAGAAGTGATGAAGAGCATGTGAATCATCTGAGAGTAGTACTCCAGACCTTAAGAACTCATTAGCTATATGCTAAGTTTAGCAAATGTGAGTTTTGGCTAACTCGTGTTGCGTTCTTAGGTCATGTGATTTCCGGAGAAGGAATCTCCGTCGACCCGAGCAAGATAGAAGCCGTGATCAAGTGGTCGAGACCATCGTCAGTGATAGAGATCAGAAGTTTTCTAGGATTAGCAGGTTATTACAGACGGTTTGTGAAAGGGTTCTCATCGATAGCCTCACCTCTAACAAAACTCACGAAGAAAAATGAGAAGTTCATATGGATAGACAAGTGCGAACTTAGTTTTCAAGAGCTGAAGGAAAAGCTGACTACCGCACCGGTGTTGACGATTCCATCTGGTCCTGGAGGATTTGAGATCTATAGTGATGTGTCATTCAGGGGATTGGGTTGCGTGCTGATGCAACATGGCAGAGTTGTTGCATACGCTTCCCATCAGTTGATACCTCATGAATTGAACTACTCGACGCATGACTTAGAACTCGCAGCCATCATATTTGCGTTGAAGATTTGGAGGCACTACTTGTGCGGAGAAAAGTTTCAAATCTTCACGGACCATCAGAGTCTCAAGTATTTGTTCTCTTAGAAGGAATTGAACATGAGACAGCGCCGATGGATGGAATTGCTGAAAGATTACGACTGTGATATTCTATATCACCCGGGAAAGGCGAACAAGGTCGCCGATGAATTGAGTCGGAAGTCTGCAATAGCGCAAATCTTGGTTAAGGAGTGGAACTTAATCGAGAGAGCTCGGGATTCGGAATTTAAATTTGAGGTATGCCATCTCTCGAGTCTTGTGGCCACTCTCAGAATTGAACTAGATGTCCAAATCAGAATCAAGCAACTCCAACCGACAGACCCAGATGTACAGAGAATTCTTCAGGAAGACGCAGATAAAAGGAAGGTTGATTTTCAGATTGCTGATGATGGGACTCTAAGGTTTCATGGACGTTTAGTCGTACCTGACGATGTAGAGCTTAGAGAAGAAATTTTATCTGAAGCACATCGTAGCAGCTACAGTATTCATCCTGGAAGCACCAAGATGTATCAGAACCTGCGTCAACACTACTGGTGGTCAGGTATGAAGGCGGACATTGCCAAGCATGTCGTCAAGTGTTTGACTTGTCAGTAAGTAAAAGCCCAACATTGCAAACCGGGAGGATTTCTGCAACCTCTCGCGATCCCAGAATAGAAATGGGAGCATATCACGATGGATTTCGTGACTAGACTATCAATGAGTCAAAGGGGAAATGATTCGATTTGGGTAGTAGTCGACAGGCTGACAAAGTCGGCTCACTTCATTGCAATTCGAAAGGACCTGAGTCTGGATAGACATGCGACTGTATGTGTGCGTCAAGTGGTTCGTATGCATGGAGTGCCGGTTACGATAACATCGATAGAGACCCGAGGTTTACTGCTGCTTTTTGGAAGAGCTTACGAGTGCTTTAGGTACAAAGCTTCAAGATAAGATGGCATATCATCCTCGGACGGATGGCCGGTCCGAAAGGACAATTCGAGACTCTTGAAGATATGCCGAGAGCGTGTGTAATAGACTTCAAAGGAAGTTGGGAAGATCAGCTTCATCTCGGTGGAATTCGCCTACAACAACGCTTATTAGCAGCATCAAGATGGCTCCTTTGAAGCTGCGTTGTATGGTAGAGCATGCAGAACTCCAGTATGTTGGGAAGAAGTCGGGGAAAGGAAAATCACAGGCCCAGAGTTAGTTCAGCAATCAGTAGATGCCGTGACAGTAATCAGAGACAGATTAAAGACACCGTAGAGCAGACAGAAAAGTTATGCAGATAAGCGTCGAAGGTCTTTGGAATTCCAAGTTGGTGATCACGTTTTTTTTTAAAGTGTCACCAATGAGGGGAACTTCGCGCTTTGGTAAGAAAGGCAAGCTGAGTCCGAGGTACGTAGGTCCGTTTGAGATTCTTGAAAGAATCGGAAACCTAGCGTATCGTCTTGCGTTGCCGTCGAGACTGGCGCAAGTGCACGACGTCTTTCACGTGTCGATGTTAAGGAAGTACGAGCCTGACCCGACCCACGTGCTCAATTTTGAGGAATTGGACGTGGATGAACGTGTGTCATACGTGGAAAGCTCGGTTCAGATTGTCAATCGTAAAGAGCAAGTTCTGCGCACAAAGACCATTCCGTTGGTCAAAGTGGTCTGACAACACCACGGCACTGAATGAGCAACTTTTTTAGCAAAGTGTGTAATGGTTTAAACTTCGAGGACGAAATTTTTATAAGAGGGGAAGAGTTGTGACATCTTGAAATTCGACCCGTTTCGATAAAATGAAATGTGCATATCGTCGGCGTGCCTATGGTCCTTTTTCTCTGAGCTGATCACTCACGAGTTAACTAACTTATTGGGTGAAGTTATTAAGAGATATATCCGCGGTAAAATCCCTAAAAACTACCTAATTTGTTGGATTGGACTAAAATCACGTTCGGTCGATTTTAATCAAAAAATTTAATTCGGTTTTCGGAATCGAATATCCAAGCGTGTCACAATTCATTTTTAGGACCTTGTCTCATCAATCGTTAAATTATTGACGAGTCCGAAATTTCAAGAAAGAAATTATCGGAGGAAAAATCGAAGACCGGAAGAAATTAGAAAGGGAATGGAAAGAGAAAAGAAAATTTAGAATAGTATTATTCTTTTTTTTTTTTCTCTCTCTCTCTCTCCTTTTCTCTCTTTCCTTTCTCTCTCTTCTCTCTCTTCTCTCTCCTCCCCCCCTCGTGCGAAAACCCTCCCCACCGACCGCCCTTTGCTGTCTTCCACTTTGCTTTCTTTTATTTTATTCTTTTTTTTTGACTAGTCAAATCTCTCTCTCATCTCTCATCCCTCTATCTCTCGCACTCTCTCTTCTTCCCTTTCTTTCTTCTTCGGATGAACGAACCAGAAGCTGCAGGAGATAGGAAGCAGTAGCCAGCCACCGTCGCCGCCTGTCCCGCCGCCGCTCTGCACACCCATTCGCCGCCCGCACGTCCGCCGTTCGCCGCCCGCACGCCGCCCGTGCTTGCCGTCCCTACCGCGCGATCCAGCCTCTGTTCGGCCTCTGTTCAGCCACCAAGAGCGGCTTAGCAGGCCGCCGGAGCCGCCGTCCGGCCTCACCGGAGCTCCGCCCGCTCTCCCGACCTCTTACCGCCCCCAACCCTTTCTCTTTTTCTCTGTTTTGCAGCCGATCCAGCAAACCCGCGAGTGGGTTTCAGCCGGTTCGTGGGCCGTTTTGGGCCATTTCCGGGCCCCGAACCCGGGCTGTGCTTTGGGAAGTTTTGTTCCTCGCGTCGCCACCGTTGGATTGATCCGATTTGCGCGCGATTTGGTGAGTAATCTCACTAATCCTTGCTTAGTGGATTAATTACGCTTAGTGGTTGTTTAGTTGTAATTAATTAGGGTTAGGTGTTAGATTAGTATAAATTAGATAAATTGAATGTGTATTTAGCAAGTAGACATGGTCTACTATTTATTGAGGGTAGCCCGGGATTTTTCCCGACCCTAATCGGGCTTCAATTAGGCTTTTCGGGCTTAAGTGTAATTTTTGGTATTTAAATACTAATTTTTGGAATTAAATTAAATAATTGTTTATTTTCCGAAAATTCAACTGGGATAGTTCGAAACCAGAATATTATGCTGATAATTGTGGTGAAGTCCGTTTATTTAATCGGGCTTTAATTTGAGTTAAATTGAATTTTTAATATTTATTAATTAATTTTCGAAATTAATTAATTAATTAATTATTTTTCGGAAATTAAGATTGAGATGGTTAATGACCGAAATCTCGTGCTGATTGTCGTGGCACAGTCTGTTTATTTAATTGAGCTCTGCGTTGCTTGGAATTAAATAAATTGTGATATTTTAGGGATTTACCCTAAATTGATTGAAATTGAATTATTGATTGGTAGTTGGCCGAGTATGGCTATTTAGCATTTTGAATGCCTTGTTGAGCCGTAAATGGAGGGAGTGGTGAGAACTAACTGAGCATTTTATTGGCTAAGACTGATCAAGTACGAAGTATAGATAGGCGTGGTTCGGTGATTAAGGATATCATTGTGCGAAAACGGCGCCTTAAAGAACGCACATAGACTGTCTATGATCTATGACGGGCGTGGTTCGGTGATGAGGAATATCACTGTGCGAAAACGGCGCCTTAAAGAACGCACGTAGACCATTTGTTATTTACGTCACCTTGGCGGAAGCGCCGCCCGAGAGCATTGATGTGGCTCTGTGACCGAGTGCTCGATGGAAGGTTATATGGTGTGGAATCAATGACCTAGGGATGGTCCTACTGACATGTAATTGACTAGTTCGATTGATCAATGTTTTGATCCGATTGTTATGATTTGTTTGATTATTCGTTGTGAATTATGAAGTGTCTATATATAACCTTGAATTGCAGGTTGAGACTGAGACCAAGGTAAGTTCTCTGACTCGTGTTGTGCTTAGGCAACCGAGTAGTGTATTGGTTCCCTAATTGAGTCTTAGTGGGGTAGAACTCGCTGAGACATAGTCTCATCCCAGTTTGGGGAAAACATTTCAGGACCCCGCTGAGAAGCTGAGGAGGAAGAGTCTGTGAAGGAGAAGTATTTTTGGAAGAAGATAATCCCGAGAGGGATCTTGAGTACGATCCAGGTGGACTGAAATGTCATCTTCTTTTGTGACTCCATTTTGATGTGAATAGAGTAAAGTAAAAAGTTGTGAAGAGTGTGGAGTACTTTGGTTTATGTCATGTATAAAGGTTTGGTTGTGGATTTCAATATCAAAGATATGGCCTACTTTTCTATCTCACTGTTTTATTGTCTGGGGATTTATAACTGCTTCGGCATGTGCTCTTGAAAGAAAAGGGTTGGCGATACATAGTCATGGGATGTCTCATTTTAAAAAAACCGACCAAGTAGAAGGATGTGTGCATGTCTGAGGATCGGGGCATGACAGTAGTATATCAATGGTTCAAGCTCTTTTGAAAGAGCTTCCTAGGCAATTGTTGTCCACATGCGGGCTAGAGATATAAAACCACGCATTTATACTCCCCTTTGAGCAATTCTTGGCGAAGTGCCATTTGTGCCATTTATGTCCATGCTCAATTTGTGTACAGTTGCTATTGACAGGTTAAAATTCTATCAAAAGCTCTCATATAGAAAGTTAAAACTAGGAAGGGCATAAATGGTCTTATTTGCCTTTTATATTGTTTATGTAAATTGCTAATCATATTGCAAGAATGTGAATTATGATTGACAATTCCATGGATTACAAGTATAGTTTAGCTTCCTAGTTATCCTTGAGAAAGAAAATATGGAACTTCCATCCTAACAATTTAAGCTTTTAAAACAGTTGGTAGTGGTCTAAAAAAATCTCATAGGTAGTTTTCTTTTTTGTCATTTAAGTTAAGACTTTCCTATTGTCGACATCAAAATATTTATTGTAGAGTGGATGTAGAGAACTTAATTGTCTAATTTTTTTTCTCCTCAAAAACTTGTTGCTGACTATGAAACTAGATTAGAAACCTCTACTGATCATGTAGTCCCGAGAGACATTGGACAATTTATTCAAATGCAAGAAATTCAACGTCAGTCGATTTCTCACGTTTTTGTTTTCTCCAATGAATCCAACAATTTTAATTCATTGATATTGATGTTTCATGTTAGGCATGATGTTAGTAAATCAAGCTTAGGATGGTTGAAAACCTAGCATCCATGATATTTTGTCATGGTATAGTTAGAGGATGTTAGTGTCAAACTCAGTCTTGAATTTGTAGTTTCCTTGATTTTCATCGGATTATTCATTTGTTTATCCATCTAGGTATATTATCTTATAAGCCAACCCATACTAAATTTATTGTATCGTGGCATATAATCTTATAAGTCAATTAATGTACATCATTTTGTTTTAGCTAATTAAATTAACATTAAAAGGGCAGTATCAGATCTAGAAGTTTTATTTGGTTGGTTCTTTGTTATACTTTTCTTTTCTTTTCTTTTCAATGATTATGGGAAAGGTTTTACAATCAAGTGTAATTTTAAGAAAATTGTTTAGGATATCCTTATAAATTTTCCGTTTGTTTTCTCTTGACAGTTACTTATACAAAATTAAAAGGTTCTTGATAGGTGGGAGTATATTAGTGGTTCAAGCTCTTTTAGAGGAGCTAGTAAGACAATTCCTGGCCTACATGTAGTCTAGAGACATAAATCCATGTACTCATATGTCACGCCTCGAATCCCAATTATGCGAATTTCTCAATGATTGACTAAATTTGCAACGTCCCATGATGCGTCGCTAACCCATCATTGTTGTATTTTGATTAAACGCAAGCGGAAGCATTTAATATGAACACCCAATCAACCAACAAACAATAGGGATAGTAAAAAAAACATCGACAAACTTTTTTCCAAAAATTCTACTTTTATTTATATGCTTGTTAACACCAAGGAGTGTAATATTGCAAGCCTTCATCATAGCAACTTCCTACCAGCTATTCAAAAACCAAAAGGGTCGGGGTTAACCTAAATTTCACTAATGCCAGTTCAATCCCTTGTCTCCAAAGGGATCGTGAACCGAGCACGATGGTTCTCAATACTACGAGCCTGAAAATAGTAAACAACAATGAGTGAGATAAAATATCAACAAGTCAACAACTTAAGTCTCGATTCAGCCCTACCTGTTAGTAATTCATACATGTTAATATCAATGCATCAAGTATAACCAATAATCAAAACACATTCATAATATCTCATGCATAATGGCATCACACGTGTTCCAATTATTACGGCCCATTGGACCATTGCCAACACACAAATCAACAGTCTTCTGGTATAATCAGGTATTGTCTTGCCCCATCAGGTACGGTATCATCCCACATACTCTTACGCATTAGCACAACATTCCTTTAAGAGCATCAGTTTGGCTTCAACTGCTACTCGGAATTCGGACCCCCGCGAGCATCCGATAAAAATCGGGTATCGTCTCACATATTCATATGCATCAACATTTTGGCTTTAAAGATAAAAGAAAAATAAGAAGAGATGTTGGGGTTAATATGCTAGACTATGAGGGTTTTGAGGGAAGTGGGTATGAGAAGTGATGAGTAGGGAAAATCTTGAGAAAATCATCTCTCTCTCTCTCTCTCTTTTCTCTTCTTCCCTCACGTTACTTTCTCTTTCCCCTTTGCCGCAGACCCGCCTATCCTCCTCTCTCTATCTTCTCCTCCCCATTTCCTTCCCCTACGTTTTCCTTCCTCCCCTCATTTTGGCCAAAGCACCCCAGCCCCACATCTCCCCTTCTTTTGCTTCCATTTTCATCATTATCTTCTCAATATTTCTTCTCCTTGCCAACCCTTTAGCCACCGTTCTTCACTGCCATTGCCCGCGCCACTGCCTTCGCGTTCCATTGCTCGTCCATGCCGCACTTGCCACCACTCGTAATCCTCAAACCACAAGCCACAGCCACAGCCACCATCACCATCTCCAACTTCACCTCAAACCGCCACTGCCACCACCACCACCGAACCACCACCAAACCCTCAAGCAAGTAACTTGTGAGCTTGAGGAGCTGCTGTCGAGTCTCTAATCAAGTTGTGAGCATCACGTCCTCAAAGCCATCACATCGTGAACGCCAAAAAACCTGTGAGTTAACTCCTAATCCTTGATTAAGTAGTTAATTACAATTAGAGGTTAACGGCAGTTGGTGTTAGTTAATTTTAGTTTGTTATTAATTGTGATCTATGTAGCACCGACACGAACACGCAACACACAACACGACACGACACGTCGACACATCATTTCTTAAAAATAGAGAATTTCGACACGTTCCGACACATTATATATTAAATATATTTTTATATATAAATACATAAATAAATAACAATAAAAATAGGCTAGAATTAATTTACACTAAAAATATTAAATAATATCTATCATTATTTTAATTTGTTACAATAATACAAAACATAGAGAAAAAAACATTGTTTAAAGAAAAATGCTGAAATGATATTTTTAAATTTATTTATTTATCATATATAGCATTTTTTATTACTTTTTTCATAGTAAAAGACTTTTAAAAAAAATAAAACAATTCTAAAAAAGCAAAACTAAAAAAAAAATTGACCATATGTGTGAATATTTATAGCAATTTTATTACTTCTTTTATTACTTCTTTTGTGTGTATATATATTTTGACCCCTCAAGTATTAGAAATTTTTAAAATTGACCCCGTGCGTGTTGGAATCGCGTGTCGGAGTGTCGAACACGACACGAAGGCTTCCGGAGAGTGTCCGTGCTACATGGATTGTGATTAAGGATGATTTAGATTAAATTTAAGTACGATTAGTTTAAATAATTACTATTAGATTAATGGGTTAATAATACCTTGAAAAACCTTAAATTGGTATCCATGTGATAATATTACTCTAAACTAATTTTTTAATCACCAAAAATCCAAACTGGTACACTTTTGAAAAAATTTACACTCTATTAGTTTCTGTTAAATAAAACTATCAAATTATTAAGTTAAATGACATATGACAGTTGACTAGTATACCAATTTAGGATTTTACTCTCAATTTGTCACAGTTTATTATTATTTTTGATTTTTTTGTAGTATTAATCCAATTTAATGGGAGTTATATTCGTCATATATGTATTAATTTGGGGTTTTTAGCAGTCGAATAAATTAGTTTGGAATAAATTTATCATAAATATACATTTTTATGATTTTTTTATGATTAGTTGGGGTGAATTTGTCACGAGATGTCATAGTTTTGGATTTTTCATAGTTAAAAAATAGTTTGGGGTAAATTTGTCACACATGAATCAGTTTGGGGTTTTTCAGAGTATTAACCCTATCATGATTTATTTGATTAATTGTGCTTTATATTTATTTAATCATAATTTGTTTAATTAATCGTGATTATTTTAATTAACGGCGATTATTTTTTAATTCATTATAGTTAGGTTAATTAATCGAGTTTATCCTAATTAATTGTAATTAGATTTTATTACTTATGCTTAGCCTAATTAATCGGGATTATCTTAATTAATCATGATTAGTGTAATTAATTATTGATTAAGTGTTAAGTAAAATTTTATACTTGTTTTTTTGATGAGATTATGCCTAATTCCGATTGTTTGAGCTTCTGATGCTATATTATTGATTAGTCAGTTATAAGTTTTATTTATTATTTTAAAAAAAGGTTTTATGTGCAAGAAAATAGAGAATTTTGAGGTGTTAGATTTGGATGCCAAATAAAACCCTGGGATTTAAAATGAATGTGTGCAAAGTTTGACGGGTTGATTTTGAACACGTAACCAATTACAGATATTTTACTAGAATTTTAAGTGTGAAAAATTGCCAAAGTTGATACCACCCGTGGTGGTGGCGTAGTTGGTTGAGCACTTGTTCCTTTCGCGAAAGGTCTAGTGTTCGATTCCTTGCGTCGTCTGCCTTGTTGGAAAGAAACCCACGATTTACTCGGCAGGCAAGTGTGGTGGTGACTCTACCTGCTCCAGGGTTTACCTCGCTGGGCTGCCGGCTTACGGGGGTTCCCTGGGTTACCAAAAAAAACAAATTGCCAAAGTTGATTATTTCAAAACGAACTATTTTGTTCTGGGCTAACTAATGACAACAAAAATTGGCTTGATTGATTGTATACTTGAGTGGTTACTTAATCGAACCGTCATCTAACGGGAGTTTGGGGACGATACCCGATGTTTATTGGATGCCTAGCGAGAGTCCGAATGCCGAGTTGCGGTTAAGGCCAAACCAATACTCCTTTCTAGAATGTTGTCTAGCTCAGGGGGTTCTAGATGATGACTTGCTTGATGGGGCAGGATAATGCACGGATATGTCAGAAGACTGTCGACTTGTGTGTTAGCTGTGGCCTAGGAGTCGAAATAATTGGAACATGTATGTTTGACAGTGTGTTTGGTTATTGTAAATTGTGTTCTGATTATTATTTATGCTTGTTGTATTAAGATTGTCATATTTGATGTACTAATGTGTAGTAGTGTGCTAAGGTGAGCTAAGTTCGTATAGTGTGTGTGTTAAGGTTGCCTCCGAGACAAATTCGACTCATAATCAAGGCTTAAGTTGTTGAATCTTTGAGTTTTTATCTTACCCTTTTGTTGTTAAATATTTTCAGGCCTGTAGTATGGAGAACCGTTGTGCTTGATTTGGGATTCCTTTGGAGTCGAGATTGGCCTGGAGTTTAGGTTGACCTTGACCCTGTTGATTTTTGAAATAGTTAGTAAGAAGTTGCTGTAGTAAAGGTTTGTAAAACTATACCTTATGAGATTAACAAGTTTATAAATAAAAGGAATGCTTTTGAAAAAGTCGGTTGAAATATTCTTATTATCCCTCTTTGATGATTGATTGTTGTTTATAATACGTTCTGCTTGCGTTTAATGTCACGCCCTGATCCTCAGACACGCGTAGATCCCTTACCTTTGGTCGATTTTAAAATGCGATAACCCAGGACTATGTATCGTCGACCCTTTCATTTATATATGCACATGTGGAAGTAGTTATAAATCACCAGACAATAAAACAATGGGATAGAAAAGTAGGTCATATTTTTCATAGCAAAAATTCACAACCACACCTTTTTACACACATCTCATAGTATTCTACAATACTATATATACGTAAGTCTAATCTAACATCTATTCACATGCAGACAAGGTCTGACAAGACAGGACGGGATTTCAGTCCTTATCCGGGTCGTACTTGAGGTCATCCTCGGGGTCCTCCTCCACGTACTCCTCTTCAGGTTCCTCAACAGGGATCTCCTCGTCAGATTCCTCCTCCTTAGGCTCCTCATCTGGGTCCTAAAATGGTTATTCAATAACCACTGAGACAACGTCTCAGCAAGTTCTACCCCCTAAGATCCGATTAGTAAACTAATACACCTTAGGGCTGCCTATGCATAACATGAGTCAGAGGACTTACCTTGGCCTCGGATTCCACCTGCATATTAGCACAAATTAAATAGGCATCCAAGCAATCACATTACAGATTGAAGCATCAATCAAATCGACCAAGTCGATTACACGCCAACAAAACCGCTCACGGTCATTTCCCTTCAATTAATCAATCCACAACATCAAATTAAGGCAACGATAAACCGATCTAGTCGATTACGTCTCAATCAACCATTCACCGATCATTCCATTTAGTCAATCAATTCACAACATCAAATCAAAGCAAAGATTAATCGACTTGGTCGATTATATATCAACAAGACCACTTTCAGTCATTTTAACTATTTCAACTCAATTCCCAAATATAAATCACGATCCTTAGGACACAACTTATTTATAAGTGGTAATCACAGCCCCACCAAGCAACTTTCTTAGATTTACTGGCTTTATGGCCCCACTCGGCACTTTCAATGTTCAATGGCTTTACGGTCCCACTCGACCAATCAAGATTCAATGGCTTTATGGTCCCACTTGACCCTTTCAAAATTCAATGGATTTACGGTCCCACTCGACCGATCAGGATTCAATGGCTTTACGGTCCCACTTGACCAATCAGGATTCAATGACTTTACGATCCCACTCGACCAATCAAGATTCAATGGTTTTATGGTCCACTCGACCAATCAAGATTCAATGGCTTTATGGTCCCACTTGACCAATAAACCATGACCAACGATATTGCACTTCGTAATTAAATTTCTCAACCAAATAATCAAAATCACCCCAATAGGAATATATCATAAAATTTCATAATTAAATCAATTCGGCACAATTCGAATCTCAATTAAATAAATGTACTGTACCACGATGATCAGCACAAAATTCCAGTCATCGGCCATCTCGGTTGAATTTCCGGAAAATAAATAATTAAATAATTAATTTCGAAAAATAAATAAATAAATACAATAATTCCAATTTAGCACAACATAAAGCTCAATTAAATAAACGGACTGCGCCACGATCATCAACATAAAATCCCAATCACTGGCCATCCTAGTTGAATTTCCGGAAAATAAATAATTAAATAAATAATTTCGAAAATTAATATTTAATTACTAAAAATTCCATTTATGCCCGAATTGCCTTATTAACACCCGATAAGGATCGGGAAAATCTCAAGAAGCATCCAATAAATACTATAGGCAATTCTCTATCTAAGTACACTAACCAAACAACTAATATGCAATGCAATTAACTAATAATCGCTAATCAATTTTAATCTAACCACCTAATTACACTTAATTAACACTAATCAATCTTTAAGTATAATTAGCAAACTAAGAAGGCATTAGTGAGCAAAACTCACTCAAAACGATGGGATTGACACGAGGATCGACTTTCCTCAAGGCGGGCTGAGCATCCGGGCTCGGGAAGGCGGTCAAAATGGGCCAAAACCCCACTATCATACCCATTTTCTGCCTTCTTTGTTCATTGCTAGTTGAGGCAGTTTCGGCATCGGTTGAGGTGGCCAAGGGTGGCAGAGGGCAAGGCGGAGCTCCGGTGAGGCCGACGATGGCTGAAGGTGGTCAGAGGGAGCTCTGGCGGCTCTTGCACAAGCTGGCCAAGAAGGAGGTCGAGATGAGTGGAGCAACGGCGGAGCGACAGTGTGCAGCACAACAGCGAACGGCGAAGGGCGATGGCGTAGTGCACGGCGTGGGCTACTTCAACGTCCATCCCAGATTTGGAATCTCAGGTAGCAAACGGAGATGGAGGAGAGAAGGCTTCGATGGCAGCTAAGGAGGGTGAGGAAGGCGGAGGGTGTGGGCGGCGCGCAAGCGGAGCAGACGGCTGCCCGGCGTGGCTATGAAAGTGACTATCTTGGCTCCGGCACGGCTGGTTGCAACGGCAAGCTGCCATCTCTGTTTCTATTGTGCTGTGTTCGAACGACCGAGAGGGAGAGGAGGAGAGAGAGTGTTGAGCGAATGAGGGAGTACCGAGAGAGAGAGCTAGAGATAAGAGAGAGAAGAAGATAAGAGAGAGAGTGTCAGGTTGAAAAGTCAAAATGGAAAAGTGGAGGAAGCAAAGTGGAAGACAGCAAGGGGGCATTCGGTGGAGGGGCTCACGCACGAGGGAAAAAGAGAGGGGGAGAGAGAGAAAAAGAAAAAGAAAGAAAGAGAGAGAAACTTGTGGGCAAAGGGGAAAAGGTGTTTGGCCAAGTAGGGAAAGGAAAATGGGAAGAAAATCAAAAGAAAGAATTTTCTCAAATAGAAGATTCTTGATCCAATTTCTTTTGAATAAGCTCATTTAATCCCAAAGGAATTTCCAAACTAGAGTTCTTGATTCCCCCCTTGCATTTATGCATCCAATTTCCCTCTTGAATTTCTCTCAAATAAGTCTCCTAAAATCAATTAACGTCTCACTTATCAAATTGATTATTTTCCTCATCCAAGAATCCCTCTTCCTTCTCAATTTCACAACCAAAATTAATCCCCGGCTTCAACTGAACAAAAATGACCAATTTATCTAATCGAAATCAGAACCCGAAAATCTAGATGTCACATTTAATCTAAAGAGTAAAAAGAATTGGTCAGTGACACGTTCTAGGATGTCGCAATTAATTGATCCCTGTGAGATGTTTGCGCTCTTAGGATTCGGGGTGTGACATCCATTGCCTATTGTGCACAATTGATGCTCCAATTTGTATGTGAAAAGCATTGATGGTGCTAGTTTTATGATACGGAACGCAAGCTTGCGACATGATCCAAATATTATCTTCTGCAAGTCAACAACATTAACTTTATTACAATTATTGTTTTTGGTAGTCACTCGCTAATTGGCTACAAAAATAAGATAAAGAAAAGAGAGAATAAACAAAGCATTGCTAATTTCATGCACAGATTGCTCCCTTCCCTTCCTCTTCCCCCTTACTTCCCTTTTATTTTTTTTTATAAATATGGTTTTAAATGAAATTTAATTAATTTTTATATTAAAATTCGAATTGTACAAAAATGGCGTCATTTTTATGTTTATTTGCTAAGCCAGCCTTCCAACAAGCCACATAAGTCAGAAAAATTAATAAAAAATTGCCATGTAGGATTTTCAACAGGATTTGTTGAATATTGCACTCAAGTGTCCTACTTTTCAAAAAAAGTGGCACTTAAGTGTCGTTCCTAACTTTTGGTACTTAAGTGTCTATCCCATTGTATCAAATTTTGGCACTTGGGATGTCCTTTTGCCCCATAATAAATTATCACAAAATAATTTTTTAATTACCAAAAAACTCTAAATTGATATATATGTAACAAATTTACTCTTTGTTGGTTTCTATTAAATTGCATTAATGTCATAAAAAATCACAAATTGATACACATATAACAAACAAAGGGTATGCTACGTCCATCAATTGTCATATATCATCCAACTCAACAATTTAACTATAAAATTGAACGGAAACTAACAGATGGTAAATTTGTTAGAGGTTGGTGGTTAGCTATAATTAGTAGATTAGAAGATAGATTATAAAGATAAATGTGAAGTACAAATAAAAACTAATCATCTAAATGATCAATTAATAAAAGGCACAAGGAATAAATGGTGTAGGCAAAAAACAAGAAGTGGAAATTTTCTTCTTCCGCATTCATTAATTTACTCGCTGTAATTAATAATGAAGAGAGAGAGAGAGAGAGAGAGAGAGAGAGAGAGAGAGAGAGAGAGAGAGAGAGAGAGAGAGAGAGTTCCTATTCATCTTCCTCAACACTCGGGCGATACGAGGGATACTTAAGTGCTAAAAGTTAGAAAAGTGATACTTAAGTGTCAAAATTGGAACAAAATGGATTACTTAACTATCAATCTGCGAAAATCTGACCAAAAATACTAACATGGCAATTTTCCGGTGAAATAAGAGCAAAACGGTGTCGTTTTGCACATTAATGTTGCTGGACAATACAAAACAACATTGTTTTGGTGCCAACATAGTAAAAAATAATATAAATTTAAATTAAATTTAAAACTAAATTTATTTAAAATATTTAAAAATACAAATACAAATATTTTTTTTTTTTTAAGGGGTGCCGTCACCATTGGGAAGGGCCGGCAACGGAGGGGAAGGGTTGGGGGGGGGGTTGCTAGGCCACGGCCGGGGCCGGCGACCTCGGCCGACCCTCGCCCCTCCGTCATCAGCCCTTCCCGGCGGTGGCGAGGAGGCGGCGGCGGCGGCGAGAGCTCAACTCTCAACCGCCCCTTCCCTTTATTGATTTATTTATTATTATTTATTTATTTAAAAAATTAAGTTTTAATATATATTTTTTTATTTTTAAATGTTTTAAATTTAATTTTATTAATTTTATATTAATTTTTACCGCGTCAACATCAAAATGATGCTGTTTTACACTTATTTAGCCGGAAAATCGCCACATTAGCATTTTGGCCAATTTTTTGCCGAATTGACACTTAAGTGATCAATTTTGCTTTGATTTTGGCACTTAAGTGTCACTTTTCTAATTTTTGACATTTAAGTGTTCCTCTATGTCAAGTTTTGGCACTCTAGGTGTCCAGATTCGAGTTAAGCCGAGTCGAGCCAAAGATTAATTTTTCCACAAACCAATTAAACACATTTATCCTCATTAACTTCTCATTGGTATAAAAAAATCGTTTCTTTTGTACTCTGCCACAGGAATATATAAAAGAAAAAATTGTCTTTTTCGTTACCCTTTTTCCTTTTCACGTTCTCATATGGAATCTCTATTTTTACTTTTGAATATGGCTTTCCTTAGCGAGCATGGCAAATCATCTGTATTTATGTTTTATGCTTTGAGAAAACTTGACGTTATAGCATTTTTGTCCGTGACACATATAAATTGTGATATCCTTCTTCTACAAATTTCATATTTGATCTCTCATAAGTTTTTAAATATGGATGACCTTCTAAAATCAACACACGCCAGATGATTCGTTGAGATTTGTGGTTTGGTGAAAAATGGTGGAGGGAGAGAGGAGGTGATGAAGATAAACCCGAGTCAAAAGCCTTTTTATAGATATTTATATTCCGCCATCTTCATGCATGTACGTACAGTTAAAATTTGCTTTACTTGTTTTGAATTGAGCAGAACGTGAATGAAGATTCGGTTTTGATCGGAGGACTCCAAGATGGTCTTGTACTTGAAAAATAAGAGAATTTTCTAAACGGGTCCTCGTAATAATGTCTAAATACAATTTCAACCTATGTATTGTGTTTCATACATATTTAGCCCCCCGATCTATCTCCGGTGGAAATATACTTTTGGTCCTCGTACATCCAAGAACATTCACTAGCAGTTGCCGTGCATTATTTTAGGAACACAAGTTTCTAACAAAAACTCAATATCTTTTATCACATCTCCATTGAAGGTCTTATGAAGATGTTAATTAGATCAACTAGTAAGTCGTATTATAATCCTTTAACATGGTATTAGAGTTAGGCAATCCCAATCAAATTGTGAGTGCATTAGGTGCACGTTGCCCCCTTTCCTTTTTAAGTTTTTCAGTCTTATGAATGCAAAATTAAATGCCTTAAAGGCTATGTGAACTCGTGATCTATGTGTGATTAAATTTGACCTTATCTAATATGCATTAGTAGATTAGCAGAAGTTCTTGACTTAAATAACGACACGCATGCTATGCAATAACTAATTATAATCAAAATTCTTGATTACATGCTGCCTTTGGAAATCCTAAATTTGTCCTGAACTTGTATCAAGTTCTTACCAGAGTCTCTATTCAGGTCAACCCACCTAAAAAAACTATTCTCAACTTATTGTGATCTCTTGAGGGTGTTATCCCTATGAATTGGAAAACTTCAGCAGCTTGAGGTTCTTGATCCCAAAGGGACTATGATCATGAATCTGCTGGAGGAGGTCACAAAGCTAATGAAGCTCACTTGCTTAGAGGTATATTTTGCCAACACATAGATTGTGGCCCAAAATATGCGAAAGTGAATGCATTGATTCTTCGAGGCCCTATTTCCACGCTCACTCGATTAGAAGAGCCTAGTATCGAGGTAAGCTCAGAGGATGAGAGGTGGCGGAGTGTTGTCAAAGCTGTTGTTGATGATGTTTGTGGCTTGATGAGGCTAGGTACTCTTCAAATTTTGTGGCGGAGGATTTCCAGTGTCATTGGACATGTAGATGAAGGTTTTTTTTTTTATCTCGTGCTTTAAAGTTGAAACCCCCAAAATATATATAAATTATAAGTCAAAGGGAAATAAATTAGTAGCATTGCCTTTTGTTATCGGGAACGTGTTAACTAGAGTGCATTTATATTAAATATTCTTAATTTTAAATAAGTCAACATGAGAACACTAAAGCTAGCACATTAAAAGCTTGACACTCTCTCCTGAATTGACTGTTTAACAAGAGTATTCTGCAATGACTAATAGATTTTCATTGGAATTTTTTTTCTCTGATTATATATAATAATGGGGATGGAAAGAAAGGCTCAGCCCCTTTTAAAATTGGTCGATTTTCAGGGTTAAAAATTCAAAATTACATTCTATACGGGCAATACCGATGAAAATTATTAAATTGGAAACTCCCCATTTTCCTTGTGAACTTGTCTCTAACTCTACTATGTGAAGCAATAGGAATATAATAATTTTTATTCTGGAAATCAAGATCAACCATTCTTTTTTAGCCGAATATTATAAAAATGAAAAAAAAGAAGAAGAAGCAAACTTTATCCAGTTTATGTTAAAAAGAAAACACGAACATTAAAATGGACCATGCAAACACACAAAATTGAATTTTTGGTTTAAAATCAAAAAGCGTTGCCGCAACGAAAATTTCGGGGTCAACCACCTAGGTTTTGGCTAATGGATTGTTAAGCCTAGACTTAACTCGGGCTCTCCCAAACTCATACCAATTCGCGACTTAGGTTCAAGTTCTTAACATGCAATTGATTTTCAATTAGGAGTCGCCACTAATTTATTTTTGGTGGGTCAATTAGAAATCCAAGTAAAGTAACGGGAGATTTACTTTACTCCTACAAACCAAAGACTATTAGTACGAGGATTTGGTTACACTAGATTTCTCTAATGCCCTTTCGGTACCATTATTTTATTTTCAAAAATATTTTTGTAGGCAGCTTAAATTGATTTTAAATCTATTTTCCCAACATGTGAGGCGATCATGCAGGTGCGCAAACAACCAATTTAACACTCAAGAAAGCAATGAATAAATTATAGAACTTACCTCAAAACAACGAAAGCATCCGCAATGTTAAATCAGAATTCACATCAACAAACTCTAGATATGATTTCTAATTAACACACAATTGTTTGTTTTTTCTTTTTCACTTATTTAATGAAAATCACGCAATATGTAATGCAATATAAATAACCAATCTAATTCTAATGACATGCAATGGACCTAACAACAATCACTAGATGGCATCTATTTCATGAATCTAATCCTAATGATATGCACATGACTTTTTTTTTTTTACTTAAAAGAATGTAATTTATCCTAAAAAATAAAACTAATTTATCCTAAGACATTCTTGTATTTTTCATGAAATTCGAAATTAGGAAAATGTGAAAATTATCTAACTAAATTAAGATTCTATTCAATTTGCATTAGGAATTAGGTTAAGCCAAATCTTAATTTAAACTAAAATATTATCTTAACCCAAGTAATCCTAAAATGCAATCTATCTAAGAAAATACCTAAACTTATAATAAATTAAGAAAAAATATTATCTAAAATTGAACTAAGTGCAATTTTACCCTAATAAGCAATGACATACAAAAAGATGCCCTATCTCTACATGACATATGCATGATGATTTTTTTGTGTTTTTTTGTTTTTTAATTTCGAAATTAATAATTGCCACATAATTAAACATGCAACTTAAATTAAACAAAAACTAACATCCTAAATGAATGCATTTTTTGGATTTTTTTTATTTAACAAAATAAAAATTGATTCAACCAACATGACAACAAATCAAATAAGATATGATCGATATCCACAAATTGGTGAACCATATCTCGCGCATAAGATCGGGTTTGTCAATTTTTAAATAAAAAGCGAATCGAATCTCGAGCGGAAGATCGGATTGGTGATTTTTCAAGTGATTGTGATTGCGAGTCGGATTTCGGGCATGAAAATCAGACTATCAATCTCAAATTTCAGAAGCAATTTCATGTCGGGCAGTCTCAATCTTACATTAAGGAATAATTATACTAAAAAGAACAAGTAAAATAAAATAAATAGAAAACTACCTAAAGTGATTTTCTTTTTTTTCAATTTTGCTTTCCAACCAAAGGCTTGGTAGCTCATGGGGCTCTAAGGGCAACGGGTCTCGGTCATGCGAAGCTCCGGTGAGGTCCGACAAGGTCCGACGAAGAGTGGATCAGCAGCGAAACAAGGGAGACCAGCGTCGCAAGAGCTGCAAGGCCGTCGCTCGAGGAAGCTCAGCGCGACACGGTGCGGGCCGACGTTCCGTTCGGTACTAGCGTATGCCCGACAGGAGCGAGCTGTTGTAGGGATGGCGTCGGGTTGCAGAGATGCAGTTGCTGAGGGGTGATAGGGAGTTTGAGCGTGTGCATGGGCGGCAGAGGCAAATCGGTGGTGGCTTCGCGAACAAGGCCGTTGCAGGGGCATCGACTCAGCGTCCAGTGGAGCGAGGCGATGGCAGGGACAGAGCATCAACATGCAGGTGTCAATCTTGTAGGGGCTGCGTCGCAGCTGGGGGCTGAACAGCAACGGGCAGGGCCGGATCAACGGCGAAGGTGAGGCATTGGACGGTCGTATGGTGGCTCAACATCCGGATCTGGAGTGGTGGAAGTAGCTTGGGTGGTCATTAGGGTGGAGTAGCGAGCAATGACGAATTTGCGAAGAAAAATCGAGCAAATCACGGCTGGCAGCGAGGCGGCGACTTCATTGATCGTTGGCACCGCGACAGTGCTGGTGCAATGACCAGTGCGGTGGTGCGACGCGGAGGCTTCATGGGCGTTGTGAACGGTTGCTGTGGTGCGAGCGTGACTGGTGCAATGAGGTGGCTGTCACGGGTGGAGGGTCGGCTGTCGCAAGGCAACGGCAACAAATGGGAAGCAGATCCACGAAAGAAGAAGAAGAAGAAGAACAGTGCCGCATGCCCTTCTCTTTTCTTTTTCTTGTTTTCACTTGCTGCACCCCCTGCCGCACGTCCCTCACTTGTCTCTATCTGCTTCGTGCTTTGCTTACTTTTCCTTTCCCAAAGAACCGAAACCTCTCTTCCCTTTTCTCTCTCTTTTCACTTTTTGACTTTCGTGTTTTCTTTTCCTTCGATGAAGAGAAACCCCATTTTCCTCTCTTTTATTATCTCTTCTTCGAACCCTAGAGAAGTCCCCCTACGTGTGGCCGTGTGTATCAATATGTTGGCCCCCTATACCCTACGTGTTTAACCTATTTATTGGCCAGGTTTTAATTTTTCCATGAAAATTCTTTTTTCCGAACGTAATATTTGCTTTCCCAAACACAATATTTGTTTTTGATATAATTTAGGATTGCAAGAGGATTCTTCTTAAATTTGAAATCTTGCACAAATAAATCTGTAAAATCTCTCCAAGGACACGGGCTTGGGCCAATTTGTTCTCATCATGGGGTTAGCCCAACTCATCAAATTTAAATTCTGAACAATCAATTCGAACCCATCTATCATTGACCCAATTTAAATGCAAATTAAAAAATAAATGTACCAAAAACTATATTCTATGCAATTAATTAAATTTTTTTAGGGATAAAATTAACCCCTATTTTTTACGCAATGAATGACTAAATAGGTCGCCAAAATTTAGGTGTCAACAAACGTTATTCCATCCGCAGAAACCACCGTTAAATAGCATATCTGTCGATTAGAAAAACATGTTGTTTCGTGTGCATCCAGAAGCAATCGATTAGAAATTTCTTTTAGAGTATTATAGAAAACTTCTCTCATAAAGAGAGGGAGCGTGATCAAGTGGAAGAGGGGACTTGAGGAAAGTTGGAGTTTTGATCCGACAAATTTTTTTTTTTTTGACCAATTGGACTTTTGATCTGGGTCTTGTTTTCAACTGGCAATGCCCTAAGGCTGTCAAATGAATGGGTCACATTGGGTTTGGGTCAGATCAGGTTTGAATTGGATCGAAAATGGTCCGATCTATATTTACCCTTTTTCATGTAACGTAAGATTAATGAACTATACCTAACTTAACTTGTACTTGACACATACTTGACCTGACCCATATTATCAAAACAAATTAATATAATAAGAAAACCTATACCTACTTATTTAACCCACTTCAAGCTCTTCATATATATATATATATATATATATATATATATATATATTATTTAGATAAAAACTTCATGTTGAATGAAAAAAAATTAATTAAATAAAAAATTAGTAAATAAAATAAGAAAAAAATTTAAAACTTATGAATTGAAATACTTATAAAGACTTAGGGTTGGAAAAATGGGTTCTATACCCATTTTGTGCCTTAGATTCAATGAAGTCAATTTCATATGAGCAAGTCGTTTGCTTTTTAAATGAGTTATAAATGGCATGAGAAAAAAAAAAAAAAAAAGAAAGATATTGACAAATTTGAAAACTTATTTTGTAATTTTCCTCCAATTTTTTTTATTTATAACTATTTAGACTCTAAAGGCAATGACTTTAAAGGTTTTTTTTTTTTTTTGGTTTTGTCAATCAATGACTTTGAAATTGATCGATTCATATATAAAATGTATAGATAATTAACAAATCGAGCTAAAAAATAATGAAGATTAGATATTTCTGCTACTCAAATATGTTTCAATGTAGGGATATCTCATACTTTTCCAATAAAATAATATGAAAAGTAAAATTAAAAAATGAAAAATGAAAAAGAAATAAAAAATAAAAATCTAATTTCTTGAAAAATGAAATTAAAATTAAAAAATCTTCATCTTCTTCCCCATTCAGGACGTGAGCCACTTGTCTCTCTCTTTGAAAAAGAAATCCACTTTCTCTACTGCAACAGAAAAATGGCAGAGACCACTAGAAGAAGGACCTAGCCTGGGCCAATACAGGCTGGTGGTCCGGGCTGGTGGTCCGGGCTTCACGCACAGCCATCCTCCCCTGCCTCCTCTTTCGCCTCCTCCTCCTCCACCTTTACATCCTGCGCCTCTGCTGCCGCGGCCCTCACCTCCTTCTACAGATCTTCCTCCCTAATGCGCATCAACCTCCACTACCCTGCGCAGTACTCTCATTCCATTTGCTTCTCCCTCAATTGCCCAACGCCTCGAAGGACTTGTAGTGCTCATGAAAATGCATCCCTGCTTGTTTTGATGCAGCTTGCCTAAGAGCTGCGGATCCCTGAGCGTGAGTGTCGGCTACATGCTGCCGCCGAGTATAGTTTTTTTTTTTTTTTTTTTTTGCTTTCTTCCCTTTCTTTCCTTCCTAAGAAAGTCAAGCGAGCAAAATGAAGACATATGGGTTGGGCTAGTAAACTAAATGGGTCGAGTATAGGTTTTGGGCAAACCCATATAGACCCATATAAAGTCAGGCTCAAATATCTTAAACCCATTTTCACCCCTTTGTAAAATTTTAAGTGATCCATTTGTAGCTTGGCCCCCTAAAAGTGAGTCGTAAAATGTGTTTTTAACCCATATTGAGTCATTAACGGCTCTACAATACCCTGAATTTGAAATGTTTCCGAGTTGTGCATTGTTAATTTGTGGGAGAAGTGTGGCCTCCTTTGTGTCCCCTTGGCGATTTTCCCCTCATCAATGGTGTGAGCTTCTTCCCTATCCTCATTGATAGCTGCTTTCCCTCTGCAACCTAGACCCCATTTCGTGGCTTCGCTTAATCTAATGGCTATACCTAAACCCTTTCCACCAGACTAGTTTCTTTGCCGTCTACCCCGAAATCTCACCCTTCAAGAACACCAAAACCCTACCGATCACCTTCCAGTTTTTACCCTTCAATCGCATCATCCTTACTTCTCTTCCCCCCGGTTTGCGATCGATGGCGGATAGAGCAGCATGGACTTGCAACTCAAACCCCAGGATTGGATAATTGCTGATTTTGGTCCCTTCTCCATCCCCACCAAAAACCTCAACACAAAACCTAGAAATCACATTCGGCAAAATCAGAAACCACATCCTCCATAAGTCCTCGCAGCACTCTTCTCATCCAATGCATAACCATACCCCCAAAATAACCTTGCTCGACATATCACTTACTCTCCAATAGAGCTCCCTTCACTCCACCTAGCCCCGAACACCAAAGCCCAAACCCAGATCTACCACATTAAACAACTACACAGGTTAAAGATGGATCAAACCAAAGAAAGTCAACTTCGTCTAGTAACATTATGCAAAAGTATGGGAGACCTTTGGTCAGAAGATGAAATCACCGAGCTAAATACCCACATACTTGACAAAGATAAATAGGAAAGTGACCTAACTCTATATGAGAAACTGCTTTCTAAACCGAATGTAAATTTCTAGGCATTTATCAGCACAATGAGGAAGGTATGGAAAACAGATTCTATTAAATGTGAAGTTATTGAGCCGAGTTTTTTCTCCTTCATATTTGAATCAGTAGAGGATTAAAAAAGGTTGTAGAAAATGGACCATGGTCCTTTGCAAGTAACTTACTTGTTCTCCCGGAAGGTAATCCTAACATCCTTGAACACTGCTATGACTTTTCACATAATGCCTTTTGGGTACATATATTAGGGTTGCCTCAAGCTTGGATAAATAAAGACTCTGTTCGGAACATAGCCTCAAAACTAGGCAAAGTGGAGGATGTAAAACTGGAAGCCCGGAAAAATAGTTGGCGCAAGATAGGCAAAGAAAAAGTAAGCCTAAATCTATCATGCCCTTTGAAAACAAGAACAATGGTTAACTTAGGAGGGAACAAATGGTAGCTGGACTTTAAATATGAAAGACTACCTCATTTCTGCTACTCATGTGGTCGACTTGGGCATTACTTCAATTACTGCCCTAAAATACCTTATGAGGAGACGGGGTTGGCTCAGGACAAACTAGGAAAATACGGTTCTTGGCTGAAAGCAAAAGTTAGAGAATCTAGCCCTTGCTAGAAAACTTTTTATGGGCAAATCGATCAATAACCTGACGAGGAGAAAATGATGCCTGAAACCCCCATGCCATCTACTGATAAAGCACCCAGATTAGAGCCATTTACTGCTGAACTAGAAGCCTTAGCCATAATTTTACCCACTGTTCCAACAAAAGAACTAGGAGAAGATGTATGGATGGACGACCATATTTCCCCAAACAAGGAGAAGATGCCTCAGCAAACCCAGCTCCTACTTCTTCCCTCAATTGAGGAGGATAAAGGGGCTGAATACCTGAAGAAAAATAAGAACAAACTCAAAACTCTAGTGACAAAAAAACAGAAAATGGTTAACCCTTATGAGAAAAGATTCTCTACAATTTAGCCCTTGGATGAGGAGAACTTATTGGACACCCCTATCCAATAAGTAGAAGGCGTTACGGAACGGGCTTCGGTGGCTAGCCTTAATAAGCCACCGGGTTATACATGAAGATCCTATGCTGGAATTGTCAGGGTTTGGGCACACCCTTGATAGTTCAGCACCTTAGAGTCTTAGTGGTTCGAGAGAGGCCTAACTTAGTGTTCCTTATGGAAACCAAGAATAAAGAAAGCAAGGTTGATCAAGTACGAAAGAGTCTGAAGTTTAGCTATTCTACCATAGTTAATCCAATTAGAATTGTGGGGGGATTAATTCTAATGTGGGATGATCAAGTTCAAGTGGAAGTTTTGGCATGCTTTGGGGAGATCATTGATGTTAAGTGTAAAGTTCTCAGCAACAGTGATCAAATGAAAATATCATTTTTACATACATCTACCTCATTTCAAGAAAGATTAAGCCTTTGGCAAATGCTCTCCTCAATTAATTCCACCAACAGCCTACCTTGGCTTTGTATGGGAGATTTTAATGAAGTTCTCTATTATTGGGAAAAAGTTGGAAGAAGAGAAGCAAATAAACATAGAATGGCGGCTTTTTGTGCTTTCATGGACTCATGCTCATTAATGGATATGGAAAGTAAATGCTACAAATTTACTTGGACTAATAATAGAGAAGGAGCTGACCTTGTGCAGAAAAGGTTAGACAGAGCTTTATGCAATTGGGCATGGAGAGTACAATTTCCAAACGTGGAGGTCCTTGCTTTACCGGCGATAGGTTCGGATCACAGCCCCTTGCTACTTGCATTGGAATCAAACACTATAAGAAGAAAGAAGGAGTTCAGATTCGAGGCTTACTAGCTCGAAGAAAAGGAATGTACAGTTGTGATCCATGAGGCTTGGGGGAAAAATAGCATTCACCAAGTAAACTTTGCTGGAAAAGTGAAGAAAGTCATAGCCGATCTAGCCAAATGGAGTCGAGGAAAATTCCATAATGCAGCCCGGCAAATAGAGCTACTGAAGCAAAGACTAACGAGTTGACTAACAAGAAGGAGGAGTCTCATAATAGAGAGGAATATAGAAATATCGTTGGGAAAATAGAAGACCTTTGGCGACAAGAGGAAATGTATTGGAGCATGCGGTCAAGAATCATGTGGATGAGATGGGGTGATCAAAACACAAAATTTTTTCATGCCACGACGGTTCAAAGAAGAGTTAGAAACAGGATCTCTATTTTACGGATTGAAGAAACTACATGGAGACGAGAGCCTACAACAATAAAGCAACATATTAGAGCCTTTTATCAATCCTTATATACCACGATGGGGAAAAAATTATCAACCTATCGTTGATCAATGCATGCTTAGTAAATGATGAGATGAATGAGGGCCTAATCAAGCCTATCTCTGTGGAAGAAGTTAGAGATGTAGTCTTTCAATTGGGAGCTACTAAAGCACCGGGGCCAAATGGAGTCAATCGTTTATTTTACCAAAGCTAGTGGTCGGTGGTTCGGGAAGACATATTGAACATGGTAAACTCATTTTTCAGTGAAGGTACGCTTGATCGCGAGTTGAATAAGACCCACATCACTCTTATTTCTAAAGTAGCAAATCTTGAAAGTATAACTCAATATCGGCCTATTAGTCTTTGCAATTTCAGTTATAAAATCATTGTCAAAGTTATAGCAAACCGACTAAAACCCCTTCTCCCGAACCTAATCTCTTAAGAACAAAGCGCTTTTGTTAGTGGTCATCAAATCCAAGACAATATTTTCATTGTTCAAGAGGTCCTACATCAGCTACGAGTAAGGAAAACGAAGCAAAATTTCCAAGCGTACTTAAGCTTGACATGCAAAAAGCTTTTGATAGAGTTGAATGTGATTTCTTATGTGATTATATGCTAAATTTGAGATTTTGTGACAAATGGGTATCCTTAGTAAAAAAAATGCATCTCCTCGGTCTCATATAGTGTTAGAGTAAATGGGGACCTATGCACTCCTTTTAGTCCATCCCGAGGTATCTTATAAGGAGACCCATTATCCCCCTATCTCTTTATCCTCATGGTCAATGCTCTTTCATCCCTTATGAACAAAGCTATTGAAGACCAAACCATCAAGGATATCCAATTAAACACAACCTGTCCCACTTTGTCACATCTCCTATTCGCTGATGATGCTATTTTTTTTCCTTAATGGTACAATTACCAAAGCCCAAAATCTGGCCAATATCCTCCACCAAATACTACTTTGCCTCAGGTCAAGCCATCAACCTAAACAAGTCAAGGATTTTTTTTTTTTCAGTAAAGGCTGCCCTCAACTCTTAAAATCCAATCTAGCACACGAATTACAGGTTCCTATCATGGAAAAAATAGGAAAATATCTAGGAATATCCTCAGATTGGGGCCAGACCAAAAAACATATGTTTGCTTTGGTCTTTGCTCAAGTTGAAAAGAAATTAGAGGTCCGGAAAGAAAAACTAATATCTAAGGCAGGAAAAGAGATTCTTATCAAAGTAGTAGTCCATGCTTTGCGACAATATGCTATGTCACTCTTCAAAACCCCAATATCCATCTGCCGGGCGATAGAACAACGAATATCCAACTTCTGGTGGAAGCAAAATTCATCAAAGAAAGGTATTCACTGGAAGAATTGGGACTCTTTGAAATCTCGAAAGGACTGTGGAGGACTTGGTTTCAAAGATCTCATCAATTTTAACAAATCTTTTCTAAGGAAACAAGCTTGGCGGCTAATTCAAGCCCCATAAGCCTTATGGAGCAGAATATTAAAGAGCTTATATTTCCCAAGAGATACCTTCTGCAGTGCACATAGATGTCATAGACCATCTTGGGGATGGCAAAGCCTCTTGATGGGAAGGGATGTGATTGAACCTACAACTAAATGGGAGGTAGGAAATGGGGGAAAATATAAGGATTCGAGAGGATCGCTGGTTAACCTTGGGAAAGATTGGTGGACCTTCAAACAGAAATGATCCTCAAAGGGTGGCGGAACCGATAGACCAGAATACCAAAGAATGTAATGCCCAGCATACTAATATGATTTTTGGTGAGAGTGTGGCAAAGGAAATATTAGCGACTCCTCTTAGTTTATTCTCGGAACCAGATAAATTAATTTGGACTACAAATGGATCCGGAACCTACATAGTTAAAAGTGGCTATAATAAACTCAGAGATCACGATAAGCTTTCAGCAACAACGCTACCCTCCACTTCCTACCAGATTCCCAAATCATTATGGCATGAAATCTGGAAGCTCCAAACTAGGCCCAAAGTCAAATTTTTAGTATGGAGCCTGTGCAACTACGCTCTCCCTACCAAAGAAAATCTATTCAAAAGGAAAATGATATTTGATCCGAGATGTTCAATTTGTCAACAAAACCTAGAAACGGTTGAGCATCTATTTGCGTTATGCAGCTGGACAAAAGTTATTTAGTCAGAACCGAGACTACATATCGACACTTCCCCAATGAAGATAACCCGAATCAATAAATGGGTCTTGGACGCCCTTACCTTGGTCGCGGATTCTCTGGCAAAAAGCTTTTTTCGCTGAGATTTTATGGTAGATCTAGAAAGCGAGGAACGCTGTGATTTTCCAAGCTCATCGGCCAAATCTCTGGTTGATCTTTGAAGAGGCGACCTCTATGAACCTGCTCTTCATCAATCAACTCCTGCGGAACAAATCCCAGCAAAAAAAGATGAGGGTAGATCCGAAGAACAGCAACCCGTGGACTGCAAAAGAATCCCATACCTGCAAAATCAACGTGGACAGCGCCTGGTGCAGCTCCACGTTGTCTGGTTCGGTCGCTGGAGTTGTTCGAAATAGTAGTGGGCTCCTCGTCGATGGCTTCGCGAAACCCATCCACATGCCCTCAGTTTTGATCATTGAAACCCTAGCGGTGAGGGAAGCTTTACTTTGGCTACAACACTTTGAACAAGATAGAAGTGCACGATTTGCCATGTACTTGGAAAGTGCAAAAGAGTTCCAACTCACTTCAGACAATCTAGAAACTATTCAAGCTATTTTGGGCAAAAAAGAATGTATATGAGCCGCACGAGTAGTAACTAATGATTGCAAAACTCTTTTGAAGCACATGCCTCAAGTCAAATTAGCCCACGAGCCCAGAGAAGCCAATAGAGCAGCGGATTGGGTTGTAAAGGCCCATTGAGCAAGAGATCTTCCCTTTAACTGGATAAGATGTCCCCCCTTCTCTTTCGTTAATTTTATGCTTAGATGCTGAAACTTTGTGGTGTACTGACGATGGTTAAGTAATGATAGCTATCTATTTCCGACCAAAAAAAAAAAAAAAAATTATGGGAGAAGTCAAAGACACGAGGCTTCCTAACTATTTTGTGCATGTTATTTCAACTGATCGAGTAGAAGTAATTTTTACCAATCTTCTCATCTGATGGCAATGACTAAAAGCGTCACTAAGTGAGGTTGATTTTTAATAGGTGGGGCAACAATTTAAAGAGTGGATTGTGAGGATGCTTCATTTAAATGTAGTTTAGATTTGCAAGCAACCAAGAGAAGTTTTGCAATCACATTATTAATATCTAGCCATTGCTCGTACAATATCATAATGAATTGAAAAATCTAATATCTTGTTAGCTAGATTAAGATCTTAAAAGATTTTTTGTAGTTGATCTTTTTACTTTGCTTTGGTGTCAGCTTTTAGTAATGAAATCTCAATGCTCTTACTAATGAAACGTTTGTCTTGATTTGTCAACCATTCCTCGACATCTCACATGAAAGTATACACTTTAGGTCAAGGAATATGAACAAAGTGGAGTTTTCATCACTGTTCACTCCACATGTGATATCCAGATTTTCGGGTTCTGTTTTCGATTGAATAAGCAGGGCTTTTAATCTACGCGCCTATAGTTCTTTTCTCTGAGCTGATCACTTACGAGATAACTAGCTTATCAGATGAAACCGTTAAGGAATCTAAACGCAATAGACTCAAGAATTCGACTAGGAATTGACTGCTCGACCGTGCTAATCTACAAGGGTTATTACAGCACTGTCAAAATCAACTAGAGACCGGAGATAGGTTGGTTCGATAGAGGTATGTGATTAGTTTGTGGGTGATTGCACCTAATTGCAAAATTCTCGTTGAACAACACTAGACCAATTTTTTTGTCATTTTTGTACCTTGTGCCCGTATTTGAACCTCGAGATTTTCACAATAACCGAAAGTTGCCAATGTGTCAAAGATGTATAATGTGGCTAAAAAACAATCGACCACGAGTCAATTGCACCAAAAATTCTAAAAAGTTACCCGGTAGGCTAGGTCAAGCTAAAATTGCGCCAAATTGAAATTAACCGCGAATTTAAACCCGATTTCAGAAATTGAAAGTTCTGTCATGTCACGATTCATTTTAGAAACATCGACTCATCCTTCGAAGATTTTTCTGCAAACCGAGATTTTTGGCGAAAATTCAAAATATGGCTGTTTTTGACCGGGAAAATCAGAGGACCATTTTTTATCGCATTTTTGAGATACAAGTTGGACAAATCAATGAGGAAAAATCCTAAAATGGATGATGGCACCTTGGCTGAATTTATAGGCTTTGATTTGAGCTCAATTGGAGGAAAATTGAATTGAATTGAAGGTAAAATTTACAAAATTCGTAGGCTAAGGGGGGAGCAACCTTTTGGACCATTTGGGAGACTTGAAGCTTGGGAGTGGATAATGGCTGAGGATGATGGCTGAGCAAGTGGGGCATGTTGGATGTGCTCAAAGGGGACAACTTTGGTTTCTAGAAGGCTTAGTGGTCCCCTTCTATCTTCAGCAACCCCTTCTTCCTCCTTGAAGCCTCACTTTATCCATTGTTGAGGCATTTGAGAGCTTGGGAGAACCAAAGAAACCAGCCTTCACATCTCTCTCCCTCCCCTTTTCAGCCTCAAGCAAATTCGTAACCTTTTCTCCCATGTTTTTCTTCTCTCCTTATTTCTGCTCCAGCTGACATTTCTCCGAAAAACTGAGTTGATAGTTGTCTTCCCGTGAGAATCAGCCTTCGTTCCACCCACCATCGTGCTCAGAAGGTGTGACATCCCTAGATCTCATATCCATTGCTTTCACTCAACTTGTTTGTACTTCAAGAATTGTAAACAAAAAAAAAAAAATTCATTCAAGTGGAGACATAAGAAACTGATCTACTTGGCTCTATTTTTCATAAAACTTGGTTTCTTTACACGTGGGAGAGATGAGACTGAGAGGGGTATTTCTACAAAAAACACTATAAACCACGAGCACTAACTATCCTGCCTCTCGTTGGGTACGTACAAGTTGTCAGACAACCAAAAACAAAAGTCATCCCACACGTTCAGCACTTCTCTGCCACCTCCTACTCCGCGGGACTACCACCCTGCCTCGGGCCATCATCATACAGCATCAAGGGTCCCACGAGCTGTCCATCTACCGGAGCGTAAAGGGCAACGAAGACCATATATATGCCGGCCCCGTAGGCGCCCTCGTATCTATCGTAAAACAAGAAGTGCATTTGACGAAGACTACTCCCGAAAAATGGCAGTCCTGGAAGTCCTCTTGCCGCTAAACAAAATCAATGGGGGAGCCATAAAGGATGGTCGTCGTGGCAGCAGGTGGGGTAGGCGATGCAGTAGACATCTTCTACTCTGAAGAAACAACATAATAACAAGTGTGAGTTTTTAAAATAAAAACTCAGCAAGTGGACGGTTAGTCCTAACTTGGATTGGCCAATAACAGGGCAAATAAATAAACAAAATCATCAAGTTATTGAATCCACAAAAACCTAGCTACAACAATCACCCAGGGGGAGACGACACTCCACCCTGAACCCCCTCGCACCCAACCTGGCATCACGAGGTCCCCTGAGAAGCTGTTCAACCCTTCTTAGACCTTTGGAGAGAATACCATTACTTCTTTTCATCCCTCTCCAGGCATCCCGACACCCAGGATCTCACATTGGCTCATTAGCCAATCATACATTCATAGTTCCACCTCATTGCAGCACCAACAATCTCAGCCAATTAAGAATCCAATACAAGAGACAACAACTAATACATATTCTCGGATCAAGCAGTTTATGGACAAAAAGGAGCAGTTTTGTTCACAGACAGAGAAAGTACAACAATCCTTATCAGAATATTACGAAATTTCAGTATGTTATAAAAGAGACCTAGATTAACATTTTTCATGAAGAAACCTAAGCCTAAATCTCAGTGTATTAAGAGCAGTAATTTGCTGTCTTCTCCTCAAAATTCCACAACAACTCTCAGATTTAGTATCTGCAGAAGAGAATCGTTTCACCAGCCAACACTTGTCCGTTTCTTCTCAAATTTTAATATGTTACTCCTGAATATGTCATTTACAACTTTCATTAAGGACATGAAGTCAAATTTCGGATAGATAATTACAGAAAATTCGAAGAACCATCAAAGGTCAGGGCGTTTTCTACGGAACAGTTTCTCTGTTTTAAAATGAATTGCTTCTATCTACACGTTCTTGTATTCATATAACTATAACTATGAGTTAAACTGAATCTAATGGATGTTATCTTAAGTCAAATGGTTCTTTTCCTCATCTTCATCTCTAGAAATTAAAATGACACAATATAAACGAATTGTTATCCATGTTCCTCTAAGACAGAAAACATCCAATGCTTTTCTCTTCATTTCCAGCACAATCAAACCATTTTTTTTTACTACAAATTCATCATGTAGCATCTCAACACACTTACACAACATCTAGGAGTAGTCATAGTACATTTTCACTCACTTAGAATCTATCACAGCAAAAGTTATAAAATTTACAAACAAAGAAGGTCCAGTAAATCTAGTTTTAGGAATCTATACTGAATTGCAAACTAAATTGCAATACTCCAACCACGTGCGGATCTTAACTAAAGAACACATCAAAATCATGAGTTCTAGACTACATACTAGTTTTATTTTCAATTAAATTTGATGGAACTAAACCAGCCCTCCTCCGTGCCCAAAAGAAAAATGAAATAATCTAACACTTGGCAATTTCCCTTTCGATACTACTACCCCTCAATCACCCCAATCCTCAATAATCGTGACCAAAACTTAGCCCAAGGGAGCCACTCACAGCGCTTGGGGTTCGTGGGTTGCCAACCTGGTTAGAACCCAATACCCATATCCCACCGGCAATGGTCGAACAAAAACCAAAATCTATGTTAATCATCTCTAATCAAGAACAGAGTTTCAGTACTTAATTTTGAGTCCAGCAACCCAAAATTCCTCAATGATAACAAGAATAACAGCCCTAGAAACATCGTAGTTCTCTGGATACAGTGACCCGCCACTCAAGGAAGGTTGAACCCAGAAAACGGAGTTGAAGAAACGTGTAACAAAAACAAGAACAGAGAACGCACGCACGAACGGCTCCCTCTGGTTTACCCATATAGATAGGACTCCAAGAGCGACACCTCGTCACAACTGGACAGCAACCGGCTTCACCGACTACCGATCCCAACCATGGACAGGGCTTTACCAGCCATCCCCTGCACCCCCATCGCAGCTACCCAGCCCTAAACCAACATGTAGCACCAAGCGAGCAAATTCAGGGATGCGAGACTACAAGAACAGCTCCACTTGCCTGGATCCTTCGTCAATGGAAGGGGAAGGAGGCGTCGGGCGGCTAGGGCTTCGCAGCCGGCGACGAAGCTTTGACCGGAACTGAGCAGCGACGATTCTGCTATTGGATGAAGGCGCCGGTCGTGAGAGGCTAAGATGGGGTTGGGCTCGGTGGAGACGAACAGAAGTGAGAGGAAAGGAAGGCGGTGTGTCTCGGTAGAGAAAACGCAGATGAGGATGGTTTCTTCATAAGAGAGAGAGAGAGAGAGAGAGAGAGAGAGAGAGAGAGAGAGAGAGAGAGAGAGAGAGAGAGAAAAGAAAAAAAGAAACAGAATACGTGTACCCCCTCTTCGACAACACTGGACGCAACATGGGGAGAAGAGCAGAATGAATGCTTCTCTTAATTTTTTTTATTTCCCCCCCTCTTTTTTATTTTATTTTATTTTATTTTTTTATTTTTTTATTTCTACTATCACATGGGGGAGAAGCGGTGGGGTTCGTAGATTCTTGCTTTACGGGGAAAAGCCTTTTGGAAATCTTTTTCTCCTTATGACTAAATTTTTCTTTTTGGGTTTTGATTTATTTTTATGGGTTATTACTATTTTATTTTATTATTTATTTTATTTTATATATATCTTTTAAATAGTCTCAAATATACTCAATCTAACTAATGAAATTTTGGGCGTCACAGAAGGTCCAATCCGTTTAGGAGGACTCGGCCGCTCGTCGAATGGAGCCGTCGGTTGACCCGCTAGCCGATCAGAAGAAACCGCTCATTAGTCCATCGGTTTGCTTGGTAGCTTGCACTGCTTTACCTGTTTCACCTGTTTCAACCATTTTTTTTCCATTTCGACCCAACCTCCACCCATCCCGAGGCTCCCACCAAGCCCGTTCAGCTTTGTTTCTCCTTTGGCAGTCCAGTTGTAAGTATTTCAGTGGGAGTCCAAGTTTGTGGTTGTTGTTCCAGCTCTGAGACTACCTTAGATCATTATGGTAGAGGGGTTCCCGAGCGTCGCCGCCACATTCGTGTCTCCGGCCCATTTAACGGGTGAGTTTAGCTCCTAATCCCTTGATTAGTGCCTAGACTTGCTTAGGGTTAGTTTAATTAGTGTTAATTCTAGTTTAGGATATTTAATTAGGTTATATTAGTCCTAAGATAAGTGGTTAGATTAATGGATGTGATTAGTTTAGTTTAATCTTGCTTTATTGGCTTAATTGTGGCTTATGTGCTTAGTTGAGCTTGGTTAACCTTAATGGATTAGTTGCTTGCTTTAATTAGTGCTTTCAATGATTTTTAGAATTAATTTATTAGTTATTTAATTCTGGAAATTCACTGTTCACTCGAACACTGTTCATGTGCACTGTTCACCTGAGAAATATGCCTTGTCCAAGGGACGTTGGAAATGAACCGCCTTTAAGAGAAAATGATTTGAAATTGTATTTGTAAGCATCATGCATTAGTTAAATACTCAAAGTTAAGAATGGAGTGTTAGTGGGGGTGATTGCGTCATTAAAAGTTGAACTGTCACCCAACGGAAGTTTGGGGGCGATACTTGACGGGAGTCAGAAGCTGGTCGCAATAGATTCTGGACCAATGTCCCTCTTTGGGATACCATCTAAACGTAATTCTAGACAAAGCCGTGCCCAACGGGGCTGGACGAAGCCCGATTTTTATTGGAAGCTTGACGGAAGTTGGATTATTGCTGAATGGAAAGTAGCAATGGCCGGGAGGTCATTAATAACTAGAGCACGCACGAGTGTTGAGGTGGATGAGCATTAACTAGAAAGTTAGCTATAGCCAGAAGGTCATAAATAAGTGAAACCTGTGTGAGTATTGAGTTGGTTGGACCTTATTATAGGGTAAAATTGTATGACGCAGTATGAAACGTGTCATAACAATTTTACCTTAAAATCGGGACCCATGTGATCGATTAATGCATGATAGGTGGCGCACTAAAGTGCAAGAGTGTATGAGAATCATGGTATCATTAATTTCGGTTATACATGTTGATTATATTGCTTATGGCATGCACGCATGAATCGATAACGTGCAGGGTGTGGCAATAGCCAGGTAAGATCGCTTGTGATGCGACTCGTATGTGATTGATGAACTACATCATCTAATGGCCATGTGCATTGCATGTATTGTGCTGAGTTATAACGTGTAGGGTATGGCATACTAGGTAAGGTTGCATGTGAATCAACTAATTGATTGTTGATTGTTAGTCTTTACTTTGTTTGTGGGGCAATTCTAAAGAGATACCCCGAGTTAAGTTGGTGTTTTAACCGAGGGCTTAGGGGAAGAACTCGCTAAGATTTTATCTCACTAGTTATTATATAACCATTTTTAGGTTCCTAGTATAAAGAACCCGGAGCTTGAGGCGGAAAGGTCAAGAGCATGGATGGCTCAATAGTTCTTTTTGGAGATAGATCTTCTGTACATAAACCTTAGAGTTGGCCTCTGTGTATAAACTAGTTTGTTTATGAAAAGTGTTTTGGTGAAAATGGTATCCTGCTTTTCTATCCCACATTTGTGTTGTCTGGGGATTTTATTATACGATTCCGCATGTACAATTAAAATGAAGGGTCGACGATGAATCCTGGGACATCACTTTTTATAAACCAAGGAAGGGGTTGTTGCGTGCCCGGGGTTCGGGCATGACACCGCATGTGTTACCGCATGTTGGCTTAAAAAGGGGCATGGTGTTTCCTACTTTGTGACCATTATGTATGCACACTTTACCTCAAAAAGCAGAAATCATTTCATGCTCCGTCACACTACTTTTCTCTACTATTGCCTCAAAATATCTGGTAATTTGCATTGTTTTAGATAGCCTGTTTAAATTGAGACGGAGATTTAAATCTCATTCATTTTTCAAAAACAGGGTCCTCATAGTCACACCTTAGATTAGACAAGGATAATCTTTGTCTATCCTAACCCTCATCATCCTCATTGTTTTCAGGAGTAAAACGTTCCTCATCCGAATTGTTATAGCCACTATCCCCTCTTGTGGCACTCACTGAAAAAGGCAAAGAAATCAATCTCCATCATTCTTATTCTTTCCCAAAGTACCTTTGTACTTTGCTCAACCCCATTACATTGAGAGTTTTCATCATGACATGAGCTACTATCGGACTCACTATCACTTTGATTCACATTTTTTTTTTTTGGGTCCATGGAGGTTGCTATAGTAATATTGAGATGCAAGTTTACTACTTACCCTTTGGCCCACTTCTCCAATCCTCCTCGTGAACAAATTTGTAATTGCATGTTCGTTTTGATCACAGTAATAGTTAAGGTTATAATGTAATAGCTATTATGATCACAACGTAACTAAGCTATAATGCCTCTTTCTCTAGGGTGATGCTAGGCCAGGCTCGCACATTTGCAAAGAGCCCATGCGTCAACGTTTATGCATTCCTTGCCTTGCCGATCAACATTATGTTTGTATTGTTTTATGGCTAAATGACAAAAAATTGGAGAAAGTTGCATGGATAAATGCTTGATTGTACTACATCTCTAGCCCAAAAAAATAATATAATATTGAAGGCCACGCCAATCACTCTTTTGAAGCCTTATTCAATCTACATTTTTCTTTGGTCGATTTATTCGATATTGATTTATATGCATTTTGGCCTATCTAACATTATTGAGAAATTAGTGGTAAGAATTTAACGAACTCATTTTTTAGTGCAGAAAAGGAAAGAAAGAGTTGTTCGACATTCACTAGATATGCAATCATGATTGACAAGTCTTAACATTATAGTTGACAAGATTCTAATTATCATCAATTATCTTTTTTCTACTAAATGAATTAAGTGGCCCCCTTTTTCCACATATTAGATAAGTCAATTTCTAGCTTAATAGCATTAATTGGTGAATCTTTAATTTTCAGCACAAGGGCTATCGGCTGGTTGACAAGTCATAAGATTTTAACATCGCGCATTCTTGAAAAAAGGATAAAAAGAAAATGCCACGAATTTGACATGCAGTTTTTTAAAGGTGTTGTATTGAATCTATTGATTGCTGAAGGAATAAGTGTTGTTTTAAGAGAAAATATTGGGAAGGCCTCCATGTCACTGTGGGGCCGGCCCATTAAGTTGCTGACACGTGGCGCCATGTGTCGTCAGCGTCCCACCACACTCTCCCTTCTCTTGTGATATCTGTCCTCCTAAGCCTACTTCTCTCTCCCCTGTGCTTGCGTTTCTTCTTTTTTCTTGGGGCCGCCATGGCCAGGAGCTCGAGCTCAAGTAACCTGGTTGTGAGCTCACCCTCAAGCAACCATGGCTTCTTTGACCTCGAGCTCTAGGCTCAAGCCTGTCGTCCACAACCATGGCAATTGCGACTGTAGATGAGGCCCGGCCGATACGTGGTATGTCGGCATTGAATGGGCTAGCCCACTCAATATTTTCTTGTCACATAATCTTTTCCCTAAAAAAGAGTTTCCGATCGATTTGCGCAATTTCTTTATTTCTTGGGAAGAAAATATGATAATATTAAAAGAAACACCAAAACGGCATAGAGATCAGCACTGAGGCAGCAAGGGGATCTTAAAGGATCTCCCCCAGTTTGGTCTTTTCGAGGCCCTCTCCTCTAGTCAAATACTTAAAAAGATTTGTACCCTTCTTATCCAAATCCTAAGTTTATAAATCGACCTTGTTTTCAGCAAATCTGCCACAACATCGCCTAATTGTCCACCCGCCTTAACATATGCACCCAAAAAAGGAACAAAAAAGAAAGCCGTGCATTATTAACATAATCCCATGATCAGAAAAACTACGCACGTCGCTCTGACCACAACATATGATAAGACGACATTATTTTTGCTGCGATATGGAAATAAACCAATAATTGATGCCAAGTTGATTATTGTCGGGAAAAAAAGGGTCCACCCGCAATTTTCACTTTTTGCTCAATCTAAAATTTACCAAATATGTATTTTCTATTAAAAAAAATTGACTAGCTGACGATTCAAGTTCATGTTTCATGATTGGGTTTTGCTATTCCGTCATTAGGAAGCACCATACTTTATTAACTATGATATGAAACCTATGTCAAGTTTGTGTCGATTCGTATCACTTTCGGATTTGCCATATAACCATTTATAAATGAGTTAAATTGTGTAGAAAACTGCCAATCTTTCACTCTTCATTTTTTCTTTATAATTCTACTAGTTCTCATGGGCGTGCATAGTTGTTTTTGGGTACTTTAAAGTTAATTGGATGGATGAATTTCGTGATAAATGCAAATAGCAATACTTGAGTGATGAAAATGATAAATGCTAACCTCTTATTCATACAACACACATATTTATCCTGTCATAAGGTAGATTATACACATCTCGGCATACACTTTCGAAGTCATTAAAAAGTTAAGATATCATTAAAACGACCTAAAAAGAAATTGTCATACTGGACAATTTTATCAAAACCTAATCCCTATCACAAGGTAGACAATTAAAAGCAAACATAGTCGTATCAAGGGAACAAAGCAAAAAAAGAAAGGAGGAGAAACTCCAATCATAAATGCACCCATGTGGGAGGGAAAGTAAAGATGATGAAGAAAGAATAATAACACGAGGACAAGAAAATGACGTAAGTATGCATGGCAATCAGCCTCTATTTGTGGGTCCAAGAATGAGCCTTGATATAGCAATTTCTTAAATCAAAATGATACAAATAAGTAGTCTCTAAATTTTAGTTAAATGTATGATGTGATCTCTAAAATTTTAATTTATTTAACATGGTTGTTGAACTTTTATCTAATGTACATTTTTTTTTAACTTTTAATATTTTCAATGTGATCCTTAGTTTGTCGATTATATATTTAATTAAGTCCATAAATTATATGAAAATATTTAATATTGTACAAGGACTTAATTGAGTATGTATAAAAAACTCAGGGATCACATCGAACAAATTGAAAATTCAAACAAGACATTATATATCAGACTAAAGTTTGAGTATTAATTCGAACAAATTAAAATTCAAATATTAAAATATATATTGGGCCAAAGTTCACAAACTATTTGCGCATTTTTTTCATATTCTTATATTAAAGTCAATCGATGGCATTAGTAAAATGGTGAAAATATAGTCCACAGATTTTCATTTCATGTTTTCATTGAGGAGGGGATTTTGTACGTACGTCTTTCTTAAGAGATATATATATATATATATATATATATATATATATATAATACCTTTTCTTTTTCTTTTTCTTTTTTCGCATTAGAGTAGATAGGCGACCTTTAAGACTAATTTTGTTTATGCCATTGTTCTTTTTGACAATTTTCAAACTAAAAATTAAAAGTTTGATTTCACATTTGGCTACGTAACAAGTATTCTTCAATGATAATATATCCATGTATACAAATACCAAGACTTGGAAATGATGATTTGCTTTTTCAAATAAATTTGAGAATTATGATTATTATTCGGTACTCTCAATGCTTGAGTCTTATGTAATGAATATGTATAAAATGTTATAATAGATTTTTTATTTTAACTAAATATGAAAAATATACGTATCATCCAGTTATAAATCAATTTACATATTTCATTTCAACAAAAATTGATTTTTCTACTAACGAGTTTGAATTTCAATGTAAAGTGTTTGATAAATCACTTATTGGCTAATTAAAAAAGAAACTATCTTTAACTAATTACTATGGTCAATCTAAAAGACAAAATAAGGTATTTTATTTTCGAGCTTTAAAAAACGCAATATAGCCTTAATGACCCTCGTAATCAATGACCATCTCATTTGATATATCCTTAGTACTGATGCCAAATAGAATCTCTTAAAAAATTTCCAATTTCCACAAAGAATGTAACATGTCTCAACAATTTTGCAAGCATGGCTTGGACGTTGCAAGCATGTATTGGTGTGTCCACTTGACTTAACTAAAGTGCAAATTTAGGTCGTTCATAAAAAAAACATTGTTGTGCATCCAAATAGGCCGTAAAAAGGGCCTTTCATAGGATTAATACGTCTACTTCCTTAGATATTTTGAATCTCCTATAGTGAGATATTTAGGACTATCTTCGATAAGTTGACGCAAGTGTATGGTTGACCTACCCTTGATATCTGATTATTGGATCCTCCGCTCACAGGTAAAAAATTAATTGATCTTAAAAGGAAAATTTGTCAAGTTAAGTATGTATATTTCTTTCAATTGTGAAATTATATGAATAAGACGCTCATTTGACCAAAACAATTCCCTCTTTGATTGCTTTTTTAGGCCTAACTTTTTACTTGCTTTCAAGTGATATAATATGGAAATTGCTTAGGTGATTGCACCGTTGCTTCGTCCAGAGTAACGGTGCAATCTACACCCCACAATTTCCCAAGGAAACCAGATGACTTTATTGTCCAGTTTCCTTGAGAAATCAGTTCCCATAAATAAATTTTTTTTTATCTAAAAGTAAGTTTAAAGAAGAAAGAAATTTTTTTATTAATGATCCAAGTTCATATAATCACAAATATGAAAAGTGATATTTAGTTGATTTAATTCTTCTATTACATTTAAGTTGATTTTTATTTCATTTTTTAAAATCAATCTTCAATCACATTTTAAAGAATTATACTTTCCTTACTATTTTCCTTTTATACGAGTTTAAGAATCTAATGTATGAAGTGTTTTTTTTTTTTTTTGTGGTCAAAATGAAGTTTAAAAAGTCAAATCCTATACTCATTTAACAATTCTTAGAAATTAGTAGAAGAGACTAGTGATATTTCTTTTCATAATGAGAGACTAACTTGTTCTTCAATGTGCACATAAAAAAAAGCCTAATCGTTGTGGACACGATCAGAAAACATTAAAAAAATTGACAGTCCAATATTTATATCCTCCGAATACCTAATATTTATTTTTCTCATTTAGCGACTCTTATAATTTATTATTCCCTTTCTCTAAAATTATGAATTGTGAAATTAAACACGTTTGAAACTAGCATTTGACATTTTAAAGACTCGGCTATCATTTGATATTTGCTCTTGTATCTCACCAATTTGAAAGTAAATTTTCACATTTTAAAATTAATCCTCAGGGGGTGCCCATCCTAGGCAATAGAGAATTTGTGGTCCTGCTGGCACTGTTACTATTTGTCTGTAACGTGTCATTAAGCTAGCTAACCTCAAAAGAAAAAACAATAAAATCGCAAGAGAAAAGGTATAATGGAAAGACGAATATTAACCTTTTCTAGAAAGTCGCGGAGCTCAAATTCGAAGCTCATGTTTTACAACCGATACGGTTCATCAACCCTGCCAAAGAACTACATAAACCTGAATCAACAAACTTATTGAATTGCCCAGCCAGAATGATTGCCAGGGACCAAGCACCAAGACAAACTAATTAATTGGCTGATTAATTCAATCCAGAGACACGAATTGATTGCAATGTGATGGTTTATTAGAGATGGGCTTAAGGCCCGTCCGCCCATGTTGGGCCTAAAAGCCCGGCCCACAAGAGTAGGGCCCATGGATGAAGGGGCACGATTAATTGTTTTTTGGAGGGACATATATAAGGGAGAAGAGAGAGGGAGAACGCACCTCTTTGGCATTAACGTACGTACGTCTCCCTCTCTTTCAAACGCTCACTCTCTCTCTCAAATAGAAGAAATAGTAAGCACAAGGCAACTTTCTTCTCCCCTTCCAAGCGAATTGTCGTCATCGGATCGAACAGGACCGAATTCTCTTCCTCTTATCGGCATTGGTGTTTAATCTGTGGCTAACAAGCTACGCTCGAATCCGTGGTGTGCTTTAGGATCCGTGATACGTGTTTTTCTCCCGGCTTGTCTTCCGCATTCGTTTTAGGGGTTCGATTTAGTGTCGAATCCGTTTTCGGGGATTCGTTATTCCCAACATTGGTATCAGAGCCCTAGTTCACGTTTTCCCGACCCTTTTCATGTTTTTTGATTGATTTTTCGCGAAAGTAATCGGCCGGTACGGATCGGGGCAAGAAATCCCGACACACCGAGCGCTTGTTCGTACATTTTTTTTTCGAGTTTACGTAAGTCGAAATCGATTTACGAAGGCATAGCGTGAAAGGGCTCGTCGAAACAAGTCCGTCGACGGGTCGTGCACCCCGCCGGCGATGCGGACGCGCCCAAAGCGGCGGGGCCGAGCCCGGCTGTGCGGCACACACGCCCGGTCGGCGGACTGGCACGTCGCACTTGCGCTTGCCGGCCGGCAAATTGGCACGTGCCCGGTCGGCAAACCGGTGCGTCTTTGATGTCACGGTAACCGGCCGGGATGACCTCATCGGTGGCGTCATCGACGACGACCGTTGGCCGACCGGCGACCCGACCCGACGGAGACTGACCCGACTTCGCGCGAAGCCGGGCGCATGCGCGCACGTGCGACGTCTGCGTGACGTCGGCCCGCGCGCATGCGCGTGTCACGTGCCTATCGGTTCATCCGATTCGGCTCAACCGGTCCGGCCGATCGGACTACAGCGACCGACCGTTGACCCGTTGACCAATGATCGTTGACCGTTGACCGACGACCTGACCGTTGACCCAAAAAAAGAAGGGAAAAGAATGTGTTTCCTTTTCAATTAAGTCTATGTGGATTATATGTAATCTCTTATTTGTTCTGCATTTGTTGCAGGAACAATGCCTCCCCTGAGGTTGCGCACACCTATTTGCGCAATTACCGATGAACAAAAAGAAAAGCTGTCTAAGTTGATAGCTGAGCTAACTGATCATTGATGGGAGAGTGGTGACTTAATTGATCATGTCCTTGAGGTTAACGGGAAAATTCAAAAGGTCATATGGAATGGTCGTCCTATGCCACAGATCGAGAAATGGTGCGATTTTTCATGAACACTCTTCCACCCGAATGGCAAGATGTGTTGAATCGCATATGGGATGTCAACGGAGCTGCTTTATATAAGAAAATTGTGATGGATTTTGTAAATGAATATTACTGGATTGTTACAAGGAAAAGATCAAGAAATTGAACAAAATAGGATCTTTCCCGAGTTCATGTCTTTGACTTGGTGTTAGATGTATTGGCTGATCTTTGTTAAGTGTGCTATGTGGACATCGTATGTAATGTTTATTACCTGGTTATTGTTGATGTAGCAACTGATATGTTATTTGTATTATGTGAGAGCATTATTATTATATGTCAAATATTATTTGCTTTCTATTATTGCTGGTTGCTGTGGGTAGTTTAGAAGTTTTTGTAGCTTCATAGAATTGATTTTGCATATGACAATCATATTAATGATAGTTTTAAGTTAGGATTTTTGGAGGATGATTGGAAATATAGTGACCTTTTGATTCCAAAACCTTACTTGAAATTGTTCATTAATATGATGGGTCTGTGCAAAAGGGATGCATAAATGATAGGCATTAATAATTCGTGCATATATGTCTGATATGTTTAGATCATTGGCTTCAGCCACAAAGAGCATAGTTGCCGAGCTGAACAAAGGTGAAAAGCTCAATGGTGACAACTATGAAATTTGGCAAATGAAAATCCAATATGTGCTGGAAGAGCAAGAAGCACTTGAGGCTCTTAATCTAACCATGGTAGAACCTGAAGAAGGAAACACTGCACATCACAAGAGAGATAAGGAAGCATTTGCTGCATGGAAAAGAAAGAACTCTCTTGCTCGCATTGCGTTCTTTGAGCAGCATGGACAATGACGTCATGCGAGAGTTTAGGCATTTTGACAATGCCGGGGAAATGTGGGAAGCATTGGCAGCAAGATTTGGTCATATTTCGGTGATCAGACTAAGGCAGCTCACTATTAGATTTGACTCTTATAAGAAGCCTCATGGTCATACCATGAAGCAACATCTTAGAAAGATGTCAAACATGATAAATGAGCTGAAAGATGCTGGCCATGTCCTGACAGATGAGCAGCAAGTGCAAGCAGTGATTCGTTCCTTGCCTCAGAGTTGGGAGCATATGAAAGTGCCCCTGACCCATAATGATAATATCAAAACCTTTGAGGATACCATGCGCCATCTTGAGCTGGAAGAGGACTGTCTCTTGGCGGCTAAGCCGGATGCTGAACTCTATCATGCTAGTTCTAGCTCACATGGAGCTCGAGCTCTAAGTGCAAACGCCCTAACTGGTTTGATAAAGGGAAATGCAAAGAAGTAAGTCCTTCAGGGAAGAAACCCAACTTTAACCAACATGAAAGAGGAAAGCGTCCTCGCATGAAGAAGCTTGCAAGGGTGAAGTGTTATAACTGTGACAAGAAGGGTCACTATGCTCACGACTGTCGTGAGCCGAAGAAGGTAAACACCCCTTGTGCTTTACAGAACTTTACTTTTGTGTCGAGTTCTGTGTTCTTAACTAAGTCTAATTATTTGTGGACTGTGGATTCAGGAGCGACAGACCATATAGCGAAGGATAAAGGGTCTTTCGTGGAATTTCGACGAGTACCAACTGGAACTAAGTGGGTCTATGTGGGAAACAACTCTAGAGCTGAAGTAAAAGGAATTGACACATGCCAATTGAACATGCGTGGTGAACGCACTTTACTCCTACATGATGTATTGTATGCTCCGAACATTCGTCGAAATTTAGTGTCTGTTTTGGTGCTGGTTAAACTAGGTTTTAATATGAACTTCAATAATAGAGGTGTGGATTTGTATTTAGATACAAACTACTATGGTTGTGGTTATTTTTTAGATGGTTTCATTGTATTAGATGTTGACTATGTTAATGCAAATGTGTGTTATTCCCTTCTCACGTCTCCTAATTTGTATAATAATGATGTGAATGTGTGGCATGCTAGACTTGGTCATATTGGCCAACAATGTATGAATAGACTAGCCAAAGAGGGCTTGTTGGGCAACATTGAAAAAGTCGATTTGTCCATATTTAAGCATTGCCTGGAAGAGAAAACGACAAGGAAACCATTTGGAAAAGGTAAAAGAGCTGAATTTCCTCTACATTTAATCCATTCTGATGTCTGTGGTCCAATGAATGTGAGAGGAAGGCATGGGGCTGTTTATTTCATCACTTTTATAGATGATTATACTCGATTCGGATATGTCTATTTGATTTCTCATAAATCTGAAGTAATAACTTGTTTCAAAAGGTTTATGAACCTAGTAGAAAATCAATTAGACAAGAAAATAAAAACATTTAGATCCGATCGAGGTCGATAATATTTATCTGATGAGTCAGAAAATTATGTGATGAAAAAGGAATAGAAAGACAATTGTCTATTCCGTATACTCTTCAATATAATGGTGTTGCGGAGAGAAGAAACAGAACCCTACTAAAAATGGTTAGGTCCATGATGGCGCATGCTAACTTACCTATTACTTTTTGGAGTGATGCGTTGTTAACTGCTGCCTATATACTTAACCGGGTGCCTTCCAAATCAGTTACTTCCACTCCATATGAGTTATGGACAGGTTAAAATCGGACTTAAGTTTTCTTAAGCCATGGGGTTGTGCTGCCTATACACATGAGTCCTCTCACAAGTTTGAGAAATTTGGTCCCAAAGGAAATAAGAGTATTTTTATAAGATACTCCGAACACTCGAAAGGGTATGTGTTCATAAGTGAGCAAGAAAGTGGGAGTATAACTGAATTTGAATCACGGGATGTCACATTCTTAGAGGATGAATTTCCTAAGAATGGCGAAATAGGTGAAGATTCCTCCCTATTTGAGACCTTGGATCAAGATAATGATATTAGTGGAGTTCGTCCAAGTATGAGTAATATGAGAAGTGATGAATTGAATTCAACTCATTCTCAATTGTAACCACATGATGAGATGACATCATCATTATCTAATCCAAGTGGGAGCATAATGGAGAATGATCTGCAAAGTGTACAATCTCCCATACGGCGAACAAGTCGCCAAAGTATTCCCCGTCGACTTTTTGATATTAAAGGTGAAACTTTTATGGTTGCTCCATAAGATGAGGATGAGCCAAGAAATATTAATGAGGCTTTGAATTGCTCTAGTAAGGAAAAATGGATTCATGCAATGGAAGAGGAAATTGAGTCAATGAAATCAAACCAAGTCGGGAACTGGTTGATCTTCCAAAAGGACGAGCTATTGGGAACAAGTGGGTTCTCAAAATAAAGCAAAAGGCTGATGGCTCAATCAAAAGGCATAAGGCCCGCCTTGTGGCAAAGGGGTATAATCAACAGGAATGAATTGATTATGAAGATACATTTTCTCCTATAGTGAGATTTATCTCGATTCGCGTTATTCTAGCAATAGTGGCTAGTATGGATCTTGAGTTATATCAAATGAATGTAAAAACTGCTTTCCTCAATGGAGAATTAGAGGAAGAAATATATATGGAATAACCTGCTAGTTTCATAGTGAAAGACCAAGAAGAAAAGGTATGTCGACTTTTGAGATCAATAAATGGCCTCAAGCGTCATCGAGATAATGGTATATACGTTTTCATAATGCCATAATGGCGTATGACTTTACAATGATAGCTGAGGATCATTGTGTATATATCAAAAGATTCAAGGATCAATTTGTGATCATATCATTATATGTTGATGATATACTAATTGCTGGAACCAATAGAGAGTTTATTAATACTTGTCAAGAGTTGGTTGTCTTCCAACTTTGAGATGAAGGATATGGGTGAGGCTGCATACATTCTTGGAGTTAAGATTTCAAGAGATCGTTCGAAGAGATCGTTGTCTTTTTTGCAAAAAACATATATAAATAAGGTTCTTGAACGATTTCGTATGCAAGACTGTAAACCTATAGACACTCCTATTGCAAAAGGTGAAGGATTGAGCCATAGACTGTGTCCAGGGACTCCACAAGAAAAGGAACAAATGAAACATGTTCCTTATGCTAGTGCTGTTGAGAGCTTGATGTACGCTATGGTGTGTACAAGACCTGACATATGTTTTGCAGTTGGAATGGTGAGTAGATACCAATCCAATCCAGGTCCAGCACATTGGAAGGCCGTTAAGAGAATACTGAGGTATCGAAGGGAACTGCTAATTACAAGTTGAATTACCAAGGAAAGGATCTGCGACTTGAAGGCTATTCAGATGCTGATTGAGGAGGAGATTTAGATGAAAGAAAATCTACATCTGGATTTGCTTTCTAACTGAACAATGGCGCCATATCATGGAGTAGTAAGAAGTAAACGTGTATAGCCTTATCCACAATGGAAGCTGAGTTCGTGGCATTATCAACAGCGGTACAAGAAAGAGTTTGACTTAAGAGATTTTTGGATCATTTAGGTGTTATTGAGAAAGCTGCAAATCAATTATTAGTTAACTTTGATAGCCAAGCAGCTATAGCATACACCAAAGATCCAAAGTATCATGGCAAGACCAAAAATATAGATACCAAGTATAACTTTGTAAAAGATATGGTTGCACGAAAGGATGTGAACTTACGGTACATATCTACGCATAGAATGGTAATAGATCCTATGACAAAGCCAATACCTAGAGATGTGTTTTGTGGTCATGTAAAATCTATAGGATTGCGTAGAGTCTGATGTAGTGAATTGTAATTTCCCTGAGTTGTTCACATTTATGAAATTTTGTTTTTCATTAATTAATGCCTATGAATTTATATATGATTTTTATGCATCTTAATGCTCAGTGCATTATTTTAAGTTGAGGAAGTATGTCGGAAAGATAAAAGATTAGCCCACTCACACGGGTAATCGCCTCTATTTATTGTGTGATAAATAGAGATGAGACTGTATTTAAGCTTATTATTTAGGTGATAATCGAGAGTTCAAGCTTAAAATATGCATGTCGCCTTAACTAAGTGTTAAGATGAGGACATAATACTTGCAATGTCCGAAAGTAAAATACCCAACATATTTTACCTAATCTGTCTAAGATGCCATATGTGAGTTCCGATGTATTTTGTGAATGAGTAGATACGTGAACTCAAGTTAGACATTGAGTATGTCTGAACTATCATCTCTATGGTATTAAAAGGTGTAGACATACGCTCCATGGGAAATGAGTTAATACCGTAATACATATTTCATACTACGTATGCATGAGATGACCAATAAGAGTGACAAAAGTTTGATCTCAACTTTTATGTCGTGTGAGACTCTTGAGGAAATGAGTTCCTCAATTTTTAGTGCCCTCAAGACTCTTACTTATTCTCAAGATTTCTATTTAGTATTTGCTATCTTAGGATGTTGCCAATGGTCATGAGTTGATTCGATCTAATAGGACATTTCTAGAAAAGCAAACTGAACTGAAATTAAGAGTTTGAAGGAAAGAGGAAAATCGATTTTGGAAAATCACATTGTACTTTTGTATTCACTGATCGACCAATGATGACTGTTTTTGTGATAATTATAATTATGAATACAATATATATATATCATTGCTTAAAAGAGATCAAGAGAGATATAAATGTGATCGATCGATCTAGGGTATATTGCATACTAAATCTATTCAGAGTGTGATGCCCATTATGAGCTGCTATATATTCCTAACAGATGTATAGCAACAAGTTTTCAAAGTATGCTGGTCGCATGAATTATTCACCGGTATGAATGTTAAAGAGAGGTAAAGAGAATCTTGTTCGGCCCACCATGTACGAGTGGGAGATGATGGTTTTATTAGAGATGGACTTAAGGCCCGTCCGCCCATGTTGGGCCTAAAAGCCCGGCCCACAAGAGTAGGGCCTATGGATGAAGGGGCATGATTAATTATTTTTTTGAGGGACATATATAAGGGAGGAGAGAGAGGGAGAATGTACCTCTTGGCATTAACGTACGTACATCTCCCTCTCTTTCAAAACGCTCACTCTCTCTCAAATAGAAGAAACAGTAAGCACAAGGCAACTTTCTTCTCCCCTTCCAAGTGAATTGTCGTCATCGGATCGAACATAGCCAAATTCTCTTCCTCTTATCGGCGTCGGTGTCTAATCTGTGGCTAACAAGGTACACTCGAATCCGTGGTGTGCTTTAAGATTGGTGATACGTATTTTTTCCCGGGCTTGTCTTCTGCATTCGTTTTAGGGGTTCAATTTAGTGTCGAATCCGTTTTCGGGGATCCGATATTCCCAACACAATGAAATCCCAGCAAAGAGCAAAAATGATGAACAATTCAGGTTCTTTTTTCTTTTCAGCATATGATTAACCCCTAGTACGAATGTTAAGAAAATGATGAATCGTGTACTATTTAATAATTATAAAAATGAATACAAGGAATATCTTCCGAAGAATGTTACGGTGGCTCTTAATTGATCTTGCCTATGTCATGAGAATACATGCAACCTGAGCCCTTGTTGTTTCTCCATATTGTATTTCTGTCACTAGTGTCTTTCCCTTTCTTTCTTTTTGCTAATCTAGTCAGTATCTTTCTCAGAGGTTGAGAAAGAGAATATATATTTTCAACTTTTGAAATTACAACTTAAAGATACTAGTGTATGATCATTTCATTAGCTATAAGTGCCGTCCATGTCTTATGTAGTTTGATCACATCATGTATGCGTGTTTTTGCACTTGTGAACATTTGTGATATGGTATTTTATCAATGTTCACACCGCCAGCAGACCTGGAGGGGCTGGTGGTGGCCCTCAACCGCTCAGGCTCAGTTAGCCATTGCTTCTCACAAGTTACATAGATTTCCTACAAGCCTGTGTTTTCCACGTCTGAGTATACGTGTCCCACTGTGAGAGGAAAAGCCCTACCGATAAGAGATTGATTAATGTATCAATACTTTTTAACGTTATGTTTTACTTTTGAAGGTTTTTTGCATTTTGTAGCATTGTTGTCATAAAGATATGCATGCCATCTTGTGTCTTAATGGGATCGATTATCAAATATTAAGTCTATTCTTATTAGTCCTCATAATAACAGATGATTGTTTGGATTCTTTGGCCCAAGTTTCCGGGTCTTGTAGATGGTCCTGATCTGCCCTGATATATTGTTTGCAGGGACCTTAACCTTCTATATGACGTTGTCAAGCACGAAGAATACAAAGATAAGTGCTACGAAGGCCTTATGTCTTTAGGTCTCGAGTATGCTGATGTCAATTGTTTGTTGTGTTTTATAGTAACATTCAAAGAGTTTTTAGTTTTTTTCCTGTCCTTTTTGGACGTTTCAGCTTAACACCACTTTATGCAGCTTTTACCATGGGGTGGAAATCTAATGGGCGAATTGTTGAGATTCTTCTCACCAATAGTCATATGGACCAGGTTTAAGTCTAGTCAACACATGCATGCCGTTTGATACCCTGCATTCGTGGATTATCTCAAGGTACCTCGCTCAATAAATTGTCTCTTCAAGGGATTGCATTGTTTCTTTTAGGCTAGAATATTTCTCTATTTAATTTCCTGTAATCTTTGATTTCTTCTCAGGCTTGGCTCGTTTAGATGGACCTAGGAATAAGGGAGACTGATGCATCTCAAATTATAGCCAACCATGAAGCGCAGCATCGGTATCTGACTTCGAGAGCAGAAAAGGTTTATCACCTGGTCACTCATCTCCTCCCCTATCTTCATCTACAGCCTACTTGCGAAGTTTATTTATTACATGCACATGCAGAGACCAGCGCTACTACGGTCTAAAGTATTAATCAAAGTGTTATAAATGCATCTAACATTATGCCGTTGCTCTTATGTTTCTTTGATTCATTTTCAATCTATTACTTATTTGATTTTTGAGTCTCGTATCTGGGTTATGAAGTTTTGAAAAGGTTATTTGGGGGGACACATGCAAAGATAGAAATGTCATTTACAGCTATTCGTACATCTACATCCCCATTGCATATTAGAATTGCAGTTACTTGTCTCTTGTCATGAAACATAGAATGAAGTCCAGAGCTTCCTATTTGACAGAGTTGATTCACTAGGCTGCAAAACAGTTTTGGATTACTTTCCAGAAAATCCATGTGAAGAAGGCAGAGTAAATGAGAAGAGAAGCATGCTCGGGAAGTCTTTTGCACCTCACCCATGGCCATGGAACAGGAAAGGAGAATTTATAGGAAACTGTAACGACTAACTTGCCCTGTTCATTGCACTTCTGTTGCCACCTTTTCCAGGTCTGTTTCATTGTGCTACTGCACTTAACTAGTGCATCATAAGTGAGTTTTTCTGTCTTCAGGCTAGCAAATTCCTTTTAGGTTTGGTTATTTATCCCTCAAATTGACAACATTGTTATCTTAATCATTTGAAATTTTGCTTATTCTTGTAGCAAAAGGATAAGACCTTGATCTGTAAATATGGTGCAAGAGTTTGAAAATGAAGCTACATGTATTTAAATGCGCCTATCTTTCCTGTAAGGGCCTGTTTGGCAACATGCCAAATAGTGCCAGATTTTGATTTTTTGTTCCCAGAATCAGTTTGGGACGAGAATCGCGTTCGGTAAAATTTTTGTTCCCGGGAATAGTTTTGGATAAGATTTGAGAATAAAAAAAAAAATTAATTCTCTATCCGAGAATCAGAAAAAGAATCAAAACGGTGAAACCCTCACTCTTCCCTATCGTCATCCCGGTTGCCATCCGCCACCGCCCGCCACCGTCCGTCGCCGCCCGCCGCCGCCATCCGCTGCCGGTTGCCAGTCCGGCGAGGTTGCCGGAGGCTTGCCAGGCCAGGGTGAGGTCCGGCAAGCTTGCCGGTGGCCAGGTCGACCTCACCCAGCCCCGGCGAGGCCGGCCTAGCCAACGGCGAGGCTGGGCGAGCCTCACCGTTGGCCAAGTGAGCTTGCTAGCAGGCTGGCGAGGCTCGGCCTCGTCGGCAGCTGGCGAGGCTCGGCCTCGCCGGATCAAGCAAGGTCGAGCCTCGCCCGAGTTGCCGAGGTTGGACCACGCTCCGGTGAGCATCGCCAGCCCTCGTATGGCCGGTCGCCGATCAGGCGACCGGCCACATGAAGAAGAAGAAGAATAGGAAAAAAGGGAAAAAAAAAAAAAGGAAAAAAGAAAAGAAAAAAAAGTAAAAAAGTAAAAAAAAAATTATTTAAAAATTATTTAAAAATCAAAAGAAATTAATTTGGAATAGAATCAATTAGTATGGTATCAAACGCAATTCTATTCGAGAATAAAAAATTTTGGACAGTTACCAAACGCGCTTTTTTACTCAAAATCAGTTCTTGGGAACAAAATAAAAATAATCATTTCCAGTTCGAATCAGCTCCCGGAAGCAAAATCGTTACTAAACGCACCCTAAGCAACTTTCTATTGCGTGTTGATTTGAGTAGCAACCCGAGGCCTCATTTAATTCAGTGGTCGTGGAGTGTATGTGATGTTTTCGTGTTGGTAACATGTGTGATCCCATGAGAATGTCCCCCGCGGCATCAAGGTTTAGCCAGGAACTACGACCATCACCTTTGACTTATCCGGATCAGGAGGATTTCTCGTACTTGAGAATCGTCTTTAACGTAATTCCCAGAAGCAGATGAATTTTTGGCTATGGTACCATCACAGGCTAGTCTCTAGCGTACCACTCCACCTGCTTCTTCAGTTAGAGCTAGCATTATAATTGTAGAAGTAGGCATTGCTCATCGTACTAACCAGATTAATGTCTCTTTTGGTGCAAGCCATAAATTCAGTTATATGAATGAGATCTCTGGGTGAAAAGATGATTGATGAGCGGTTTGGAAACATGAACACCGCATCCATGGAATGAGATCTCGAGGGCTTCTCGGTTCTTATTTTCTTCGGTTCTCACCACATTTGATTGGGTTATGTTTCGGGCCATCATTGATTGGAGGAACAAATCTGAAAATCATAATTATTTATTTTTAATGAAGTTGGTATGCAAGTTATATCCATAATTTGTAACTCGTGAGTAAGTGATGCAATAAGATATTTTGTTATTCCATAATCTATATATAAACTAAGCACTGGGTAAGCTGTATTTAAAACTAAATATATCTTCTTAGTTTTTCATTATCGGTTTTATCCTGATCTTTCATTTGAGTGAATTTAATTTATAAAAGGAACCACGCTGATTGAAACAATGTTATGGTGAAGTCATAGAAAATAATTTATTAAGAAGGTGGTATACTACTATTAGTTGTTCAACTTGAGGAGGATACAAATTGTCCAGTCAGAGCTAACCTTCGCATGTCTCCTAATCCTAACAGGGCTCGGATTGGGTGAGATATTTCAAAAAATTAATTTCACTCGGTACTCAGCATTAGAACCCAACATCTCCTACTCTTAATAGGGCTCCAATTCTGTGAGGTATTTCAAAAAATTGATGAGCTCACTCGGTAATCTACATTACAACCGACATAAAATCCCCACTCTTCCTCTGCACATACACAAAAATAGCCTCTTGAAGAACCAAGAAGGAGTGGAAGAGCTGTCATCGGCCCGTGAACGTTGGCGGGCCATAGAGACGAGGATCATCTGTTTATCGATTCGTAACGCGTTCTTGGTTTGATCGAAGAGAAAGGGAAAAGCAACCCCATTGAAGGTAATTTGGCTTACCCATCATCAATGGTTTATTGTTCCTGTAAAGTCAGCCTCCAGAAGAAGTTGATTGATCTTGTTATCGGAAATCTTTTCGGCGTTTTGTATAATGGGCGTGTGGTGTTTTGTAATCTTGATAAATTGTTTTGTAATTCGTTTGTTTCCGATAAATTTAGCAGCTATTCCCGGACATGGCACGATTGTTATTGAATATACGATCAATGGTGTCGTTAGTATTTTTTGGCCTATTCTTGCTACGCTTCAAGTTTTTACCGTGTATGGTTTTGCTATCACATAAATCCAACATTTAAAGGAACAGGAGTCGCAATCCGCCATGTTTGTATTTTGATTTTCGAAGCCTCGTTTCGCTTTCGAGTTTGACTTTGAAAAGCTAGAAAATTATATAACGACGGGAAAAAATTAAGTAAAAAGTAAATGGAACCAAGTTCAAGTTCAACCCCGGGCTGTCTCCTTCAACGATAATGCTTCCAGTCGCATGGGCTTGTACACGCCTTCTAAGTCAAGAACCTTCAACAATCCAAAGCCTCCTTTGTTAATAACATTCTTGAGTTCTTGTTCTTTCTTGGATTGCAGGAAGTATTGTTGCACGAAGTTTTGTTAGAACGACGAGATGGCAGAGGTCTCCAAAGGCCGCGTTGATACATCGGATTCTGTCCATGGCACTTTTTACTGGCCTCAACCAATAATTCAAAAAATCATGTCACGTTTGCCTTTAAGGGTTGCAAGCAAATGAACATCCTCTCCAAGGACTGGAACCACGCCTTTAACAGTCTCTCGGCTTTAGAATTCGATGAAGAAACCTTTGGGAGCAAAGACGTTGGCAGTCACAATGCCAACATCGACACTTTCTTGGAGTATGTCGATGGTTACATTACACGGCGCCGTAAGAACGACCTCAGCATTGACTCAATGAGTTTGCTGGTCTTTTCGAGAGGCAACAAGTTGAACTCCGCGATGCCTAAGTGGATAGACATTGCCTCAAGGCTCAATCTCCGAGATCTTACGCTCGGCCGCATCGTCGACTATCCCAATAGAAGATACAATCAAAAATGCCCTGACTTGGTCTCTAACACCATCTCTATCCTCCACGTGAGCCATCTCTCAATGCAGGGTATCAAGATGAAGCTGTCTCGCTTAGAAGAATTGGTCTTACACAAAGCCCACGAGAGTGATGACATCTTGAACGAGCTAATGCTAAGTTGCCCCACACTCCGACTTGTGCAGCTGATTGGCTGCTCCCGCTCCAGGGACCTCCTCATCTGCGGACCGAAGCTTGAGACTTTTGAGGCGTCAGCCGTGCTTCACAATGACAGCTTTTCGATTTCGATTTCAGCCCCGAACCTCGTATCCTTCAGCTACACATCGATATTTGTCATGAACTTCCCAGATGGGCAGTTGTTGAATCTCCAAGTACATGGTGCTCGAAACCTGAGGGAGCTTGCGCTGGATTTGTGCGTGCTCTCAATCAAGACAATCAAAGAAGTCATCTCACGGCTTCGTCTCCTAGAGACCTTGAGGCTCAAGGGGAGCCGTTCCGCCAAGCGCATCAGGATAACTCACAAGAATCTCAAGCACCTTGCCTTGACTGAATTCGACTCCCTGATAAGAGTAAAGACCCAAACTCCTAATCTGGTGTCGTTCCAATACAATGGCCCCAACATCATAGTCATAGGTCCACGAGATTCGACAAGATTGGCCAATGCGAGACTGGAGGTGGATTTCAGAGTCAACAACAAGAGGAGGAGCTATCTCAAGGCGGCCAAGTTCTTGAGATATTTTGGCTATTGTGACTCGCTAACACTAGTCTGTAATGAAGTCGAGGTAAGTAACATTTTTCCAAATCAGTATTTTGTATTGAGTATTTTCATGTTAATGTGAACTGAGAATTGAAATCTTCCTATTTTTCTTTTTATATATCTAGGCATTAGTTCTTCCAAAAGAAATCATAAGTGAAGTGCTTCCTCCATTGTGGAATGTCAAACATTTGAGACTTCAGATCCTGTGTAACACTTTTGGAGATATTGATACCAGTTCTCAACTGGCGGAAAGCTTGAGGTGGATGTGTCCTAATTTAGAGATGCTGGCTGTTAGCTCCAAACCCTCCCACAAGAAGATGCTGCCGGCCATCGCTTCCGGACCTCGTAGAGACAAGTACTCAAGAGTGACTAGGAAAAAGGGTGGCTTGGAACATTAGAAACGCGAATATATAAAGAGAAAATAGAGAAGAAAACAATCAAGACTTTTTACATGCAAAACCCTTCCTAAAATCAGGAAAGTGAAAAATCACAGTGCTGCACTAGGCCTTGATTAAGTCTCAATTAAATAGTTAGATCTTAATATTAGATTTAGCTTAGTGTCTCTTAATTGATATTTATGTAGTTTGGAGATGTTAGTGAGTACTTGATAGATTGCTATTTTAGACAAGAACTGGATTCAATTTGATTGTAGCTCATGGGGTTGCTACTTCGGGGCTTGATTATATTTTCTATCTAATTTTCTTGTTCATCTTTCATTTCATTTTTTTCATTTTCATTATTTTTTTTCTCTTTCTTTCATGCATCTTTTATTACTATTACTTTATTTATTTTTATTTTTATCTTTTTATGATTCATGTATTTTTTAATCTTCTTATAAATTTTTATATTTTTGCAAAATGAGCAAATACTTAAAAGGTCGCAAAATTCGAGTGTCAATAATGACCGATTGCGCGTTCTATTTCAGTTGGTATATCTTACTTTACTTGAATGTGTAAGAAAATATCACCAACAAAACAGCATGTGTAACACGATAGGAGTAAAACCTCTAACCGTCATGGGTATCATTCCGTTGTCATCTAATTGCTCGGATCTAATCATCTTTACTTACTCCGACCATCTTATCTTTTCAATTTTTGAAGACTCAATACTGTACTCTCTTCATTCTTGTCTTTTAATTATAGTTTCTCATTCGTTGCCGCTCCTGCGAGAGTTGATGCATTCAAAGAAATCGCTAGAGCGGCGACCCACACCATACTGGCCGCGTGTAGCTTGGAGCGGCCCAAGTCTGTCATCTCCAGCTCCGTGTGTCGCCGCACCGATGACGTTCGGAGGCTCCATGAGTCTTATGTCATGCCTAATTCCTGCAGAGAGTGCTTCAATGCCTACGTAAAGACCGTCGTCGAAACCCTTCTACTCGAGAGGCTGAGTAAAATCTAATTAAAGTACATTCTTTTTCCCATTACCTCTGCGGCATCCGCATTCATAGAAATAGCCGTGGTTTTTGAAGGGAGAATTTGTTGGCTCCTTACTTTCTGCAGAAAAGGGTTATGGAGTCGCCAAGTTGCTGCCACTGTTGATGGAGGGGCGCGTGTCGGGACATCGAGGGTGTTGCGATCTGAGCTTTTGGACAGGACGGATTTAGTCCGGTGAGTGAGGCACGTTAAAGGAATTATAAAGTTGTTTTGAGCGAAAGATTAAACGATCGATTAAGATTTGCTCGTGGCATGCATCTGGATCAATTTCGTTGCTAAATTTTGAGAGTCTCTTCTGCTTTAAAATGGACTTGTTTCTTTGTATGGTGTTATTATCATGGGGGCTAATGCGATTAATAAAATGACCCAAGACCTAATCTGGCCTGTACATGGCCCCCATGAAGGTATTCCCCTTTTGGCTTCTTTCCTTGTAGGTCTCCTCTTACCCTTCCACGCGACACTGTCGCACGGTTGTGACGCGTCACCTAGTTTGAAGTGGTCGTAAGCGTGTCTAACTCCTTGGGGTGCTCGAAAAGTTGCAACAAAGATCGAAGGAACAACAAGATTGGAAGAACGTTTTCGGACACAGACCAAACAGTCAGAAGATCACGCTCCGATGTCAACTGTTTACCCGAAATAGATCATTAGCGACACTCGAAATAGACCGGGCTACCCCAAAACAATACCTTCGACTTCAAGCAAGAGGTGATCATACGCAATACACATTAATCAATCAATGGCGTGACAAATTAGGTGATCTGATAATCGATTATCCGGCCCAAGCAGCGAATAGTGATGGCTATAAATTGTTTGCTAATATAAACAATTGAGGTTCCTTTTGCTTGTCCATAGACAATCACTTTTTTGACATTAAATAAGGATTAATACTAAGAAAAACTTTAAACTAATACACATATGATAAATTTACCCCAAATTAATTTTTTGGTTTTCCGGATTTACTGAACTCATTAATTGATCATTTAACCTTTGGACTAGTTATTGGGAGGGACTATTTTTTCTTTATTAAAAATTATTAAAAACTTGTGATAATTAATAGGTTTTGTTAAATGAAGAGGGGCCAAGCTGATAATAGTAATCCCCGTCCTCAACTTCCGCGCCAAGCAACATACATTCATTACGTTTGGGTTGAGTAAATTAAACCTACTCTTGCATAATAACAAGGTCAGACTTATTACGAACTCATTTTACATAAGATGTTGGGCCAAGCATTGTTCTAATTTCTTGGTACCAACAAAACCTCATTAAATGTTCAAAAGTCAAGTTTACATAGTATATGAGTAGAAAAAGTGTACCCACATTCTCGAGTGAACATATAGTTAACATTTGAAGGTTTCGCCGAATCGTCCAGTATAGGCTATTTGAATTATCAGTTAACGGAAAGAAAGAAGTTACAAATGGAGAAATTTGATACGTACATATATAAATAGAGAAATATATTTCGAGATTTGAACTTTTGTTTTTTGTTTTTTTATGATTGCTTACAAGATTAAAAAGATTCAAAGTAAGATTTATATAAGATTATTAACGTATACATTTATCCATTGATAGAGTGTTATATAAAACAACTATCGAGGATTTAATTTGTCAGAAAACCTTTAAAGTAAGAAATCCACTTTACCTTACTTTATGCAACAGTATGCTAGATTGACTAGCTTTAACTACGTATTCATGTGATTATTAGAGATGAATGCATGATTATTAAACCATCTATTAATCTTTTTATCGCTTAGGTATTTGTTTCAAAAGGTTGTGTTAAAAGCATAAGAAATAAAGTGACAGTTTCTTTATAGTTTTGTGTGGGACTATGTTTTTAGACTCTAAAGCTAGTAACAACTTTAGGGACAGATTGTATTTTTCAGATCATTTTTAAAAATCTACAGCTTTAATAAGTGCATTAAACACTGAAAATTTGATTCATCCACAATTGTGCTTCCGTGATAGTTAACCATAAGGCTTAAGAGGCACAGAAAATAAAATAAAAAATTTGAGGAGAATCCAATACAAAAATTATAATTCTTTCGTTCTTTTTATATTACACGTTTATTGTACTATAAAATAGGAATAGCTCTCAATGAGCCGGCTCGGGAGGGGATACGGGACTGAGAGCCGCAACACAGTTGTTCCATGTCTCATTGCTCCTCCTATAGACATCAGATTTTGTCCCCTTAATCGGCTTGTGGCTCGAGATGCTCAACTCCACAAATTGGTTGTGGCAGTTCTTCCCGGCTTTCAAGAGCTCATGACAACATTCATTGGTGGGTGTAAAGGTGTGGGCAAGGAATATGTATTGAAAGAATCCAGACCCACAATCAGATCTTATTCCCTTTCCGCAATCAGGGTTTCCGACCTTGGCGAAGGTAGCCTTAGGAAGCAATGCAACAGGGACGACCAACAAGATCATAAGAGCGGACAAGTTCTTTGGCGTTGCCATTATGGTCTTTTGGGGATAGGAGGGTTGGAAAATTTTATGAGATTGTTGATCGTTTGATGATGCAGTTGATCTAGAGATGAGAACTTATATAGCTCGAGGGAAGTAGTGCATTAATGAAATCAATTCATCGGTTAAGATTTAGGAATGTGTGTAGGAAACGTGTAAAATTATTTCTCTTGCAATAAATGCAATGATTGAGGGCCTTGTCATCTGACTTCTTTTCTAGTTCAATCATTTGCCATTAAAAAAAAAAAGTATTAATGAGTTGCTTGGTTGAACAGAATTATCTGTAAACGAAAATACTTATTTCCAATTTGATTTTCAATCCCACGTTCGATATATAATATGAACTAGTGACATGCCCTCAGTTTAAAATAATTTTATAAAATTGAATATGCTTAAAACATTTCACCATATATACTCTCGCAAATGCACGTTATGTTAACGATACCTTTTATTTAGGGTTAGGGTCCATCCCTAATTTTTAGGATTAACACCAGAAAAAATATCAAACAAGTACATCTATGACAAATTTCTCTCGGACTAATTTTTTAACCGCCATAATTCCAAAATAGTATTCCTATTGCAAGTTTTTCCAAACTAATTTTTTGACTGCAAAAAATCCTAATCCGATTTATTTGAGATAAATTTCCTCTCAATTAGTTTCTATGAAATTGTATTAACATCACGAAAAATCACAAAACCGATATCCTCGTAACAAATGGAGGATAAACCAAATACCCATCAACTACCACATATCATCCATCCAACTTAGAAATTTGATAAAAAAATTTAACGAAAACTAGTAAAAGATAAATTTGTCATAAGTATGCCAGTTTAGGTTGACACAAGTGTACTCATTTAGGGTCTTTCGTGATATAAGCCCTGATTTTTATGCAAGTGATTACAGTTGAAGACAAAATTTAAGTATCGACAATTGATAAATTAAACCATTGATGAGATAATTTGGTCTTGGTTTGTCATATTTATCGAACTTATTAATTAATTAATTAATGATTTGACGAGATATTTTAGTGTGATTTTGTTCTTCATTAAATTATTTTTCAACAACTTGAGGAAAAAAAGTTAAATAATCAATAGGTCTCATTATTTAATGAAAAGGAGCCAAGTTTATATGTACAGAGTGCTTACCAGTCTTGTTTTTAGTCTTGTATTTCCTTTATATCTATAAACCAAAATTGGCTTTGGTTTTCTAGATTAATTGAGATTATTTAAAAGCTGAATTTTTTGGTCAAATTATTTATTAGGTAATTATCCTTTAACAAGATTTGGGTTTTGGTTTTCCGGATTTACTGAACTCATTAATTGATCATTTAACCTTTGGACTAGTTATTGGGGCAGGACTATTTTTTCTTTACTAAAAATTATTAAAAACTTGTGATAATTAATAGGTTTTGTTAAATGAAGAGGGGCCAAGCTGATAATAATCATCTCCATCGTCATCTTCGGTGCCAAGCAACATACATTCATTACGTTTGGGTTGATTAAATTAAACCTACTCTTGCATAATAACTGGGTCAGACTTATTACGAACTCATTTTACATAAGATGTTGGGCCATGCATTGTTCTAAATTCTTGGTACCAACAAAACCTCATTAAATGTTCAAAAGTCAAGTTTACATCTTATATGAGTAGCAAAAGTGCATGCGCATTCTCGAGTGAACATATAGTTAACATTTGAGGGTTTTGCTGAATCGTCCAGTATAGGCTATTTGAATTATCAGTTAACAGAAAGAAAGAAGTTACGAATGGAGCAATTTGATACGTACATATATAATAGAGAAATATATTTCGAGATTTGAACTTTTTTTTTTTTTTGTTTTATTGTGATTGCTTCCAAGATTAAAAAGATTCAAAGTATGATTTATATAAGATTATTAAGTATACATTTATCCATTGATAGAGTGTTATATAAAACAACTATCAAGGATTTAATTTGTCGAGAAAACCTTTAAAGTAAGAAATCCTCTTTACCTTACTTTATGCAACAGTATGCTAGATCGACTAGCTTTAACTATGTATCCATGTGATTATTAGAGATGAATGTATGATTATTAAACCATCTATTAATCTTTTTATCGCTTAGGTATTTGTATCAAAAGGTTGTGTTAAAAGCATAAGAAATAAAGTGACAGTTTCTTTATAGTTTTGTGTGGGACTATGTTTTTAGACTCTAAAGCTAGTAACAACTTTAGGGACAGATTGTATTTTTCAGATCATTTTTAAAAATCTACAGCGTTAATAAGTACATTAAACACTGAAAATTTGATTCATCCACAATTGTGCTTCCGTGATAGTTAACCATAAGGCTTAAGAGGCACGGAAAATAAAATAAAAAATTTGAGGAGAATCCAATACAAAAATTATAATTCTTTCGTTCTTTTTATATTACACGTTTATTGTACTATAAAATAGGAATAGCTCTCAATGAGCCGGCTCGGGAGGGGATACGGGATTGAGTGCCGCAACGCAGTTGTTCCATGTCTCATTGCTCCTCCTATAGACATCAGATTTTGTCCCCTTAATCGGCTTGTGGCTCGAGATGCTCAACTCCACAAATTGGTTGTGGCAGTTCTTCCCGGCTTTCAAGAGCTCATGACAACATTCATTGGTGGGTGTAAAGGTGTCGGCAAGGAATATGTATTGAAAGAATCCAGACCCACAATCAGATCTTATTCCCTTTCCGCAATCAGGGTTTCCGACCTTGGCGAAGGTAGCCTTAGGAAGCAATGCAACAGGGACGACCAACAAGATCATAAGAGCGGACAAGTTCTTCGGCGTTGCCATTATGGTCTTTTGGGGATAGGAGGGTTGGAAAATTTTATGAGATTGTTGATCGTTTGATGATGCAGTTGATCTAGAGATGAGAACTTATATAGCTCGAGGGAAGTAGTGCATTAATGAAATCAATTCATCGGTTAAGATTTAGGAATGTGTGTGGGAAACGTGTAAAATTATTTCTCTTGCAATAAATGCAATGATTGAGGGCCTTGTCGTCTGACTTTTTTCTAGTTCAATCATTTGCCATTAAAAAAAAAATGTTTTAATGAGTTGCTCGGTTGAACAGAATTATTTCTAAACGAAAATACTTATTTCCAATTTGATTTTCATTCCCACGTTCGATATATACTATGAACTAGTGACATGCCCTCAGTTTAAAATAAATTTATAAAATTAAATTAGCTTAAAACGTTTCACCATATATACTCTGCAAATGCACGTTATATTAACGATACCTTTTATAGGGTTAGGGTCCATCCCTAATTTTTAGGAGTAACGCCATAAAAATTATCAAACTAATTTTTTAACCGCCGTAATTCCGAACTAGTATTCCTATGACAAATTTTCCCAAAGTAATTTTTTGACTACAAAAAATCCAAACCCGGTACATTTGTGATAAATTTGCTCTCAATTAGTTTATATGAAATTGTATTAATATCACGAAAAATCACAAAACCGATATCCTTGTAAGGTTTTCTGTTGTATTAATCTTTACAAAACAAAGATCATCCTTGTGCTTTCTAGCTCTCACTTCAAGACATATGGATTATATCCCTATGGCGAGGATCAAGTGATTGGCCACGATTGGGTAACTATCCAAATTTGGCTCATCTCTCCAACGAGGGCTCAACTGCTTAGCGTGGTTTTGATGTGATTTTTTATTTTTCAATTAATCTGCACTTTATTTTTTATTCGACCTTGATAATGCTTTATTGAAATTTGGCTTAATAACACCAAAAACCCCGAACTGATACAAACATACTACACTTGCTCCAAACAAATTTTAGAGAAAATTCCAGGCTGTGCCACATAATACCCTTGATATTTGTGTGTCCTATTTACCTCAAATTGTGGCAAATCTTTGATATTTTTAGCAATAAATGTAACACGAGCACACCGATTTGTTATAAATGCAGCACGTGTATACTAATTTGGAATTTTTTGTGACATAAAAATTAGCTTTAGGTAAATGTGGCACAAATATATCGTTATCAGATTTTTTGTGGAATTAATTTTGTAGTTTTTATTTGATGAGTGCAACCAAATCATTAAACCCATGAAATTCTTGTTTGATCAAATTTGTGCTTAGATGTATATAAGCAGGGGAATAAGCATAAGAAAGTCGTAATCAAAGCTTTAAGTCTAAGCTCTATCTATAATGGTTGAGGACTAAATGAGAATCATGTGCTACTTACTGCTAATGCAGATATGAGACAAGCACAAAAAAGCAAAGAAGAAATGCTCTGGTGCACGAAATTCATAAAACCAGTCAATATACAACTAGAGCCAATAAACGGGTGGGTCGGGTCATTAATAGTCCGACCCAAATTGACCCATTAACCCATTTAAGACCCATTTATGTTTAATGTAAATTTTTCGACCCAAACCCGACCCGACCCAACTCATATTAATAAAGTATTTTCATATTTAACAAATTTAGAAAAACTTATTCCTATGTTTTTTTTTTTAAGATTATATTATTAAAATACTTCCAAGCTTTTATATATATTATTTTTAAAAATTGTATTGCTAAAATAGTTTTATACCATATAAATTTAATGGACAATTTTTATAAATTTTAAAATAATTATTTAAAAAAATTAAATTAATTATTAATTTTTAAATATAATTTTCTTTTTCTCTTTTCTTTTTTCTTTTTCTCTTTTTCTTCTCCTTCTTCTTCTTCTTTGGCCCGTCGCCAGCCACGACGACGGCCGGCGACCGGCCACGGGCGAGCCTCGAGCTCCCCGGGCGTCGGCGAGCCTCGAGCCCCCGATGCCGGAGCTCGAGGCTCGCCAGACTGGCGAGTTTGAGCTCGCCTGACGCCGGCGAGCTCGAGGCTCGCCAGATCAGCGAGGCTCGAGCCTCGCCCGACGTCGGTGAGCTCGAGTCTCACCCGATCTAGCGAGCCTTGAGCTCGCCGACGCCGACGAGGCCTCCGCCTCGCCAGATCCGGCGAGCTCGAGGTTTGCTTGGCCGGTCGCCGGATCGGGCGAGGCTCGAGCCTCGCCCGGCGAGAGCTCGAGGCTTGCTTGGCCGGTCGCCGGCCGTCGCCGTGCCGGTGACCAGAAGGAGGAAAGAGAAAGAAAAAGAAAACAAAAAAAGATAAAAAAAGAAAGAAAAAGAAAAGAGAAAATAAAAATAAAAAAATTATAATTTCGATTTTTATAAAGTTAAAGAAAGAAGGGAGGAATTATAATGTTTTTTTTAAAGATGAGTTTTCAACCCAACCCATTTAAAAACCCACTTAAAACCCACCTATCTTAAACCTTTAATTGTGAAACCCATTTAACTATCTTTTGTTATAAACAAATGACCCATTTTAACACCTCTATATACAACTACCTTCGACTCTCGTATTCCCTGATTAGTGGGGAAAAAATATTTAACTACTAAGGGTAATAAAATGTGCGCATGTAAGTACGTTAAAAAAAAGAAATACAACCTAATTGCAAGCTAACCTTGTTATTAAAACCAACCAACAAAAAGAAAACTTGTTACAAGTAATTTATTAAGCACTTGTTAAGTGTGATTTTAGCCCGTGTATGACCTGATCAAGATACTCCATGTATCGGGATTGTACTTGATTCGAAAGTGCTTTTCTCTTCATACAAAAAGATATCGATCATTAATTATATTCACGTGAGTAAGTGGATGGTCGGGAAAAAAAAAGTAAACATAGATTGATGAACCGATGAAGCTTGCGAGGAGGAATAAATATCCCTCGGCCCGCCGTTCATGGAACATATGCGACGATCCTTTAACACATGTAGGAGGGTTGAGAAAGGCTTGTACGAAATTTCCTTGACGGTGATACGAGAGGCTTTCTATAGCTGTCACTATTGAGGAACAAGATCACCAGAAGGTGTATAATCCAACAAGTGCCACAATAAACATAGAGTCGGTCACCTTTGCCACATCCTTTTATTGACCTAATTTACGAATTTAGCGACCAACGACCGGCTGAAACAGTAACTAAATCAAACTCGAGAGTCTGCGATTTGGACGCCGTTGAATTGGGCACAAACAAATGTAGATCTGTACGACATAGCGATGCTGGATGGCATGTTAAGTCTGGAGTCGATGCCGTCGTAGAGGGAGCAGAACGAGGATCGGATTCTTCAGCAAACCAAAAAAAAAAAAAAAGAAAGAGGTAATTAACTTTCGTCTCCACAAAAAAATAAAAGAAAAACCTCAAAATGGTGGCCGATAATGACACAATTACTCAAAACTGAAAAATTCCAAACCGCGGCCCAAATCCCAACCTCCCCTCTAAGGAATTAATCATCTAACTCAAAATATCACTTGAAAATTACAATATAAAAAAATGAAATTCGTAATACTTAATTGGATGAAATAAGTGGTAAAATTTTGAAGGAAGAGAGATGTTAAAATACCTCTAAACGTACTAAATGATACCTACCATGACATCAAAATGCCTTGAATTTGTCCCAGTCTAACAAAAGTACACTCTGTCAAGAATGCTTGAATTTAAGATTTTTAGCAATAAGAAAAAAAAATTCGGATATTGACATAGATGGAGATTTTTTATAGTATTAATTAAATAGGAAAAACGTTAAATTTGAATTTGGGCAACGACGCGACTCACATCCATCTCTATTTCTCGTGCGACGGCCTTCTTGCGGTGCATGGGGAGGACCTGCCACGTCGCTGCATCGTCAAGCGACGCAAGCAAAGTCGCATAGCACCGCGAATTCCCCATTTTGCCCTTCCCCTACGGACAAAACCTCCATCTGTTTTCAAGGTCGTTTTTAGAAGCATCGTGCGTCCGGATAATTAGTCTTTTGTGCTTCGATCGTGTCTTCTTCTTAACCGTTTTGGCGACCCCACGATGAGAATAACGTCGTGAGACTTCCCCCCAACCACTTCTTTTTCTATGGTTCTTTTGGGGGAAAGATAACCAACAGCTTTTCCGTCTTGGAATTCCTGGAATACGTGGGAAGAAGATGAAAGGAATAGCCAAAGAAAAAGGAGGAATTCAAGGAATAAACACGGACTCGATTTCATTCTTATTTTGTCGCCGTTGAAATCGAAATCTGAACATTTCAACTTTTTTTCCTCTCTCAGGTTTCTGGGCTTTTTCTATTCCCGCTGTGCTGGATAGTTCTTTGGTGATTACTCGTGACAAACGGTGTGGAGGCGAGCCTAATTTTAGGACTTTCATCCATCAAGGTGTGTCGTTAAACTATATCCTTGATTTGTCTCTATGAATGCAAACAGCTAGTAATAAAAACAACTAACACAAATGCAAAAAATTTAAGCCAAAATTAGCACACAAAAAAAAAAACAAGACAATTGAGTACAGTTAAGACTTTTTTTTTTATAATTTTCCCATTCTCATACTTACCCCTTATTTTCTTCCTTGTTCTCTGTTAACTTACACAGAAGTAGTAACACTCTGCATGAATATCTAAATCTTATGCATCATTTATAACAAAAATACAAAAATAATATGAAGAATCTTTACACATCTACACCCTATATAGTTTTCATGTGCAGAGAACGACTCCATCATACCATACGTGATTGATATCATTTCAAACAATATAGAGTGCATTCAAATTTCTTCTATCATTGATTCTTTGCTTGACATCATTACATGTACATGCTGCGTTTTATGTGAAATGCAATAGGGAGGGTTAAGGATATGCCTGAATTTAGATACAAACAACTTTTGCTGATTGCTTAAGCTTTGAACAAAACAATCTTAGAGGAGTTGTTCAATGACGGGAGCTGTTTAGTAAAAGTGAATGACGATGGTGCACAGTAGAGATTGATGGAGGAGAAGCGGGGATGGCATCTGTTGGTGGCTGATATTGATAGGCGAATGCAATACTTGATAATGGGGATCCCGTGATAGACAATAAGTGACTGATGGTGAAGTAACGTGCTGATATTTTGGTGAAGAAAAGTTTGATTGTTGGTGTTCTGATCTGGCTATGGTTTTTTGTATTCTCAGTCTATTAAGAGGAAGACAGCATAGGAAATAGATATAAGGAGAATAATAAAAATAGGAGATGTTTAGGATTGTTTCAATAGCGGAATTCGGTTGAATTTTCGAACTTGAACTACTTTCAAAGAGTTCCATTTTGCTGACAATTTGAAAGCTTTTAGTTTGTGGGCTTGACAAGAAACAAACATCTAGGAATGGTGAGCTTGGTTCTCGGCTTAGGAATAAAATGAACGGTTCCAAAAAAAAAAAAAAAAAAGAAGAGGAAATAAGAAATAATGAAGAAAATGGGCTTTGAATGTTTAGAACTAAAAGGGGCTTTGTATGAAAGCCCAATTGTATTTTTTGGCCCAAATTTGTGAAAATGGGCTTGGAAAGTTTAGAACATGTTGGACCATATTCGGATTGGGCTCAACAGCCCAGAACAATGTCCCAATTATTAATAATAATAAAATTTCAAAAAATTCGGAAAATTAAAAACATAGAAAATGTTTAGAAAATAGGCCTCGATTGGATAATTAGATCTTAGTATTATATTTAACTTAGTGTCTCTTAATTGACATTTATGTAATTTGGAGATGTTAGTGAGTACTTGATTATAGTTTAGTTTTAGTAGATTACTTTTTTAGACAAGAATTGGATTCAATTTGATTATAGCTCATGAGGTTGCTATCTCGGGGCTTGATAATAGAGCTATGTCATATTCTATATCCAACTCGTGTCGGGTTACATTACTATACTATACTTTTTTACTCATTCTTCATTACTTTCTTTGATCAACTGATTGTGATTCTTTTTATATGGCTTTCTTAAGTTGTGATTTGCTTGCTTTTGTTGAATAATTAGGTTGCGTTTTGGGGTCTTAATTTGAAAAAAAAAAAAAATCCTTGGGTTTTCTTGTCAATAACTTCTTCATCATTTTAAATCCTGCAATCATCACTAGTCATTAAGATGTGGACATCATGGGTAAGGCATTTGTGAGATACTCACCATCCTACAAGGCTATCAATAATTTATAATTTATAATTTTTCCTCCTTTTCTTCTTACCTAGGCTTGGCCCTACTTCCTCTATTTTCCTTCTTCCCCTGACCTAGTCTCCTTCCCCTTTCTTCCTCTCTCCCCTCACGCACGCTGAAGGAAGGACACAAAGGATAGGTAGAGCAATAGAGACCATCGAGTAGGATGTCTAGCCAGGGGCAGGCTGGCACGACGAGCTGACAGTGGCAGGGCCATGCGCGCTTGCTAGGCGAGCTTAAAAGTGGTGATTTTTGGGAGGTTGAGGGACTGGGTAGAGAAACCGAGAGAGTGAGAGGGATCGAGAACCAGAAAGAAAGGTCATGACTGAAGGGCTTCCTTTAGTAGCCAACGTGCTTGGACCTCGATCGCCAACACTCGCCAAATATACGTGCATTGGAGAATTTTGTCTAACGTTTGTCCAACTAAAGTCAATTGCATCGAAGAATTCCCCAACTGCTTCTTCCTCATATAACGTTGGTCTTTAAATATACGTGCAACATCACCATCCAAAGACAAAAACCCTTTGGACCTTTTCCTTTAAGAAAAATCACCTTCCGCCCTATTCAATCAAGAAGACGATCTCCGTGATCTTGATGGCGGGGATCGGAGTTCATGCTCACCCTTTCCCTCTCGATCCTCTAGTTGCTGTCTTCATCTCTTAGAGAGTTCAGCTAGTGCTCTTGGACGTATTGAACCTGCAAATGAGACCTTTAGCCAGGAAATAAGAAAGCTTGACATCCACGTGAAGAAGGGTGGCGGTGGGGGTGGCGATGGAAACGGCAATGACAGTGGGTGGCAGCACTAGTTACAAAGGTGGCGGTTTTATCTATTTAGTACATGTGGGTGCCAATGGGCACAATGGGACTCAAAAATCCTCAACTATCGAACCTCGCCCATCGTCGCTTGCCTCAATCGTTTTTGTTCCTCTCTAATTCTCTTCAAAACTAGTTTGATTGCCAATTGTTTAGTCTATTTGACAGAGGAAATTCTTTTTTTTTTTTTTTTATGATTTTCTTTTTCAGTATGAAATGAAAGAAAAAGAGCCTAAATCTTTCTTTTACATCAACTTTTTTTTATTCACTCCACAAAAAAAAAAAAAAATTTCTTTTTCTATCTATCTATATTTTTTTAACCACTGAGGTTTAATTCAAATATGAATTATTTATGATGATAAATGCAATCTTTAGGAAAACTTTATTCAAATAGAGGTGATTTTTTTCTTTTCAACTCAATAACTATTTGAATTGAATGATTTTGAATGATTTCTTATGAGTATTTGATACTTGAAGAAGTCTAAGATTGTTGAATATCAAATACTCATAAGAAATCATTCAAAATCATTCAATTCAAATAGTTATTGAATTGAAAAAAAGAAAAAACTACCTGGATATCACTATTTGAATAAAGTTTCCTAAAGATTGCATTTATCATCATAAATAATTCATCTTTGAATTAAACCTCAAAGATTAAAAAAAAAAATAGATAGATAGAAAAAGAAATTTATTTCTTTTTTTCGTGGAGTGAATAAAAAAATAATGTAAAAGGAAGATTTAGGCTCTTTTTCTTTCATTTCGTACTGAAAAAGAAAATTATAAAAAAAAAAAAGAATTCCCTCTATCAGATAGACTGAACAATTGGCAATCAAACTAGTTTTGAAGAGAACTAGAGAGGAACAAAAACGATCGAGGCAAACGACGATGGGTGAGGTTCGATGGTTGAGCACCTTTGAGTCCCATTGCTAGGCTTATGGCCACTGGCACCTGCAGGTACCAAATAGATGATACGCCACCTTTGTAACTAGTGCCGCCACCATGGCCATCGCAACCCCCACCACCAACCTTCTTCATGTGGACATCGAGCTTTCTCGTTTCCTGACTAAAGATATTATCAAGGGGCTTAGCACTTCCACGAGCGCTAGCCAAGCTCTCTGGACATCGGGACAACAATACGAGAATTGCGAGGAAAAGGGCGAGCGCGGACTTGATCCCAACCATCGACATTGCGGAGATCGCCTTCTTGATCAAATTGGGCGAAAGGCAATTTTTTGTTGAACTGAAATCAATTGCATCGAGAATTCCCCAACCGCTTCTTCTTCATCTAACGTTTGTCTTTAAATATACGTGCAACATCACCATTCAAAGGAAAAAACTCTCCAAACCTTGTCCTACGAAAAAAATCACCTTCCAGGCGATCTTTGCAATCTCGATGGTGGGGATCAAGTCTGGGCTCACCCTTTCCCTTGCGATCCTCATGTTGCTATCACCATCTCCTAAGAGCTCGGCCAATGCTTGTGGAAGTGCTAAGCCCATGAATGAGATCTTTACCAAGGAAACGAGAAGGCTCGACGTCCACTTGAAGAAGGATGGCAAATGACATTTGCATATATTTCAATGAGCATTACATAATAACGGTCGGAGTGGACATCGACCTCCACCATCTTCACGCCTTCTTCATCTTTAGGGCCCTAATCTAAACCTAGTCTAAGAAATCTTATAACTAGGTACGTACAATGGAAGGAAACAAACGAACATATCAAAACAACCAAAACAAGACATCATGGCAAATCAGAAAATGATGCATGGTAACTGACTTGTTAAGCCACCTAATCAATGCATGAAAATTATGAAATTTGAACATGACGTAGGGCTAAATGTGAAGAACAAGTTTGATTAAGACATTTAACCCTAAATCTATGTGCAAAAGGTCACACAAATTCATTAACATTGATATGTGACTTGTCATTAGGAGCAAAATGCATGACAATTTCAATTGCGACATATCGACTTGAGTTCTAAGGTTACTTGACCTTATTTAATGATGCTTAAAATTCTCAAATTTCAGCATGGGATGGATATGGATATTATGGACAGCTTTCATTGAGAATTTATCCTCAAGATCATCATGTATAAGACCACACAAAATTGGTAGACAGTCAGATTCATAGAGACAAGACAGCACTACAGGTCAAGACAAATTCATCTAAAAAAAGATAAGCCAGGAAAATGGTGGGCAAATTGGACAAACTAGGCATCGTTAGAAAGCTCAAGATGTTCTTTACAAATTCCTATTAGGTGACAATTGCAATTTAGGTCTTTTTCTAGCTCAAGCGAAGGCATTTGTATAAGTGGTCAGATCAGATCATAACAAACAGAACACGACAGCAGAGCAAACATGCAATCATTTATCGCAATTTTTACGTGAAGGAAAACTTTCATGAAGGACCCAATCCTAGACTCCTCACACAAAAATTCATATCAAATTCACAAAAACATTCGAGGTCATAGAAACAAAGCATGTATTATAGACCAAGGCAAATTCCAGATTCAAGCATGTATGACTTAATGCAAATCAACCTATTTGTATGACCTTCAGAAATTCTAGAAAAATTATATGTTTTAGAGATACACGTGTGAGCAATGTTCTTGAAGGAACCGACTTAAAATTCAAAGAACAAAAATCAAAAAGCAGCAATGATCATCCGAAACACAGACAAGTCAGAATGAAGATTGCCAATGCTTGGGCAGCGGGCACATGTTTAATTTCAGCAAATTCAAGTTACGGACATCACTTATAACCTGCTGATAGCATATTATGAATATACACAACATCCGCAGCCAAGAATACAGCATGTTCAAAACTTATACGACACTCATAACCAAAAGAATTAACATCATGTACAGCAAGAACAACAATGAATCCAGTAAACTTGAGCCATGTATGGTGAGAATAGACATATTCAGTGAGCTCACAATGCAGTAGGTGTACAAATTCAACAAATAGCACATGCTGAGTTGAAGATTATGCGAGCTAATAGTGACCATGTACTTGCACATACGACCCAAGCAAAAATTTAGAATAAAATCAGAAAACAGCAAAACATGTTCAACAATCATAGTAGCAGTATCTCAAATCAGATTTTCAGAACAGTGCACAAACTTTCGAGATGGATTTGAGTTAGCAAATGACTTCCATTTGAGCCTTTTAATATATCAAATCGAAGCTTATCGAATGTAGATCGATTGTCCAGAACACAACTCAAGATTTCGAAGTTTATGACCTCAAATTTGCCATAGTAAAAACTAAGTCCTGAAAACCTACAAATTTCCAGAATCAAACATTGATGTGGTAACATTCATTTGATTAGGTAAATGACAACCAAATCATGTACATAACATGTCATTAGAAAACTTGTCAAATCTATTTCAAGTCTCATGAAGGCCTCAAAGCTAAATAACATGATCTACCAGCTCATCTGAAGTCATCCATCAGGCTCGTGAGAACCAAATTTCAATCTTACAGAACCATCAACAAAGCACCACTAAGCCATAATATTATCATCAGACTCACAATATCACCAAAAATCATCCTCAATCATTCATATCATTCATCTAATCAAAAAATTGCAACACAAAATTCTAATCTTAGCTTCGATTGTTCAATGATTGAGAACGTTTACCTTGTTATGATTGTTCTTTGAGTCGAATGAGTTAAGCTGAGCACCTATGAACTTCGAGGAATGACCGATCAATGCTCCGAGATCTGAGAGGGAAAATTCTCAGAAATGACTCGATCTAGAGAGAACTCATCGAAACCCTTCTTGCGTGCGAGACCACCAGAAAAAAAGAACAAAGACACGATCGGAGGCCATTGCTGATGCCGCTGTCGATGTTGCCGATATGCTTTGGGTCTCTATTCTCGGAGCCGAGCCAGAACAGAAAGAGAACCGGGCGGTAGATTACGAACGAAAGAGACCGAACCGAACATTGCCGCTACGAGGAATCACTGGAAAAACAAAACAAAGAGATGATCGAAAGCCATCGCTGCCATAATCGTCGTCACTATTGCCATTTCTTCTCATAGTCGAGTCAATTGCTCTCTCGCTCACGAGCTCCAACCATGGCTCGAGAATAGCATATGGCGGCGAGCGAATTGAGGCACCGGTCTTGGTTCCGGCAAACGGTGAGACAGCGAAAACTCGCCAGAGATCGGGGGTTACGAAGATGACATACATTATTCTCCATGCATGGACGTACAGTTAAAATTTCCTTTACTTGTTTTGAAATGAGCAGAACGTGAAGGAAGATTCGGTTTGATTGGAGGACTCCAAGATGGTCTTGTACTTGAAAAATAAGGGAATTTACTAAAGTGGTCCTCGTAGTAATGTCTAAATACAATTTCAACCCGTGTATTGTGTTTCATGCATATTTAGCACCCCGACCTATCTCCGGTGGAAATATACTTTCTTTTTGTTTTTTGGTGATCTAGGAACTGCCGAAGACCCCTTACGGGATCACACCACCCTCCGATGCTTGGTGGCACCATCGAACGTCATCACAAGCCACTATTTAGACGTAAAACTTCGAGGGAACTAGCCCAACAACCCACCGCCAAGGTTCCCCACTTAAATTGTGTTGACAATGAGGGATTCGAACTCTCAACGGCAGCATTGCAGGAGAGAGTGAATACCACCCGCTACCCACAGGTGGGTCTAGTGGAAATATACTTTTGGTCCTCATACTTCCAAGAATATTCACTAGCAGTTGTCGTGCATTATTTTAAGAACACAAGTTTCTAACAAAAACTCAATATCTTTCATCACATCTCCATTGAAGTCTTATGAAGATGTTAATTAGATCAACTAGTAAGTCGTATTATATTCCTTTAACATGGTATTAGAGTTAGGCGATCCCAATCAAATTGTGAGTGCATTAGGTGCACGTGGCCCCCTTTTCTTTTTAATTTTTTTCTGTTTTATGAATGCGAAATTAAATGCCTTAAAGGCTATGTGAACTCGTGATCTATGTCTGATTAAATTTGACCTTATCTAATATGCATTAGTAGATTAGCAGAAGTTCTTGACTTAAATAACAACACACATGCTGTGTGTTGGAGAAATCTTCTTGAAGTATTTTGAAGCTGACAAAATGTTTCCATCGTCTAGTCGAAGGTTTGCAGACTCGCTATTTAAAGTCTGAAGACCTCGAGACAACAAGACTCAAGACTCAAAGTCTCTAATCCGTTGAAGAAAGGTTATCTAGAACTGGATGTTTCATTAAGAATATATGACCTTATCGACTGGAGAAGATCTCTTGACTGGAAAAGATATAACGGAATTCTTTGATTAATCGAGATTGACTCGAAGATTAAGGATCCGATGATTGCCTAAATATTCTTGGAAGGTTCTACTTATGGAAACCGAAATCCTGATTGTATGGGCGAATAGGATTGATGGGCTATCGACATGTTCCTTTAATAGCTCGAATAATCTTCTTAATTGATTCCGTCCAACGGGTAGATTGGAAGAATTCCTTTGGTAAGTGCCAACGGGTATGATGGCATAAAGGAGTATATAAGGAAGACGTTCTAAGTTGTTTGAGGTGTGCGCGATAGAAGAATTCCAAAGTTTGAAGCTTCCTGTTGTTTAGACAATTCCTTTGAGCGAGTCCTTGTATACAAAAGAAAGTCTTTATTTGTGAGAAACCTTGAGGAGGTGTGGTAGAACATCTACACTGTGGAATCAAGGAAAAGCTGTGTTGTAACTTCTCTTTTGTTCGTAGTGAAATCCAGCCGGTGGGTTGTCAGTGCGGAAGAGTGGACGTAGGCTTGAAATAAGCCGAACCACTATAAACCTTGTGTTCAATTTTCTCTTCCTTACTTTCTTTACTTTGATCGTACTTCATTTTGTTAATCAATAGAGAACTTCCTTTCTATCGGTTGCCTAGAATCGATAAATTGTTTGTGCACCTATTTACCCCCTCTAGGTGGTTATACTAGCTATATCAATTGGTATCGAGCTCGTGTACTCACTTTGTTTGAAGTGTTTTACTTCATAATTAAAGATCTATAGCTAGTATGTTGGCTCCGGGGTTGGTAGAAGGGCAAAGCAATACCGAACCGCCTTACTTTGATGGAAATGACTACAACATATGGAAAAACAAGATGAAGGTGTTCTTAAGATCAAAAGATCCTCTGGAATGGGACGTTGTAGAAAAAGGAATCATTCCTAAAGCCGCACCTGTCTTAGAAAGAGGAAAATACACTATTGAGTCTAGCGAAATGACTTAGAAAGAGATAATCAAGAGACAAGCTCTTGATGCAAAAGCAATATATTCTTTATATTGTGCTTTATCACCTACTAAATATAACATAATATCTTCTTGTGATACAGCCACATAAGTCTAGGATAGATTACACATTACTTACGAAGGAACCGATCGAGTGAAAGAGACCAGAATCAACATTCTTCTTGGTCAATACGAAGCTTTCGAATGAAATCGGGAGAATCTATAACGACATGTTTAGTCGTTTTACAGATATCGTGAATGGTCTTGAAAATTAAGGTCAACCAATTTCTGATCCCATGAAGGTAAATAAGCTACTACGTGGACTCTCCAAGGATTGGAATCACATAAAGACCTCAATCGAGAGACCCAAAGAATCATGCCACTATCTATTGATGAATTAGTTGGAACTCTTTAGTCTTATGAAGTGGAACGAATCAATGAAGACGAAGATCCTAAGATAAGAAATCCATTGCATTAAAATCCAATGATGACTCGATGCTGCAGATTTTGAAGACGATATGGACGATGAGAAGCTTGCTCTTACGATAAGAAAATTTAGAAAGCTGAACAGAAAAGGAAGAAGATTTAATACAAGGAAACAAAGTTTTCAAAAGCAACAGACTAAGTCTATTGAAAATGATGAATCAAATAAAGATGTAGTCTGCTTTGAATATAAGAAAAAGGGACACATCAGACCCAACTGTCCTCTTCTGAGGAAGAAGAAAGGAAAAGCTAAAAAGTATCGAAAGGCTCTTAAAGCAGAAACTTGGAGTGATACAGAATGTGAAGAAAGTGATGATGATTATGCCAACATATGTCTGATGGCACAATCGGATTCAGATTCAAACTCCGAGATAGACTCAGATTCAGACACTGAATTTAAGGTAAGTAACTTCAAAATTCCTATTAAAGTTTCTAAATACATTGATGAGTTGTGTTTTAGTCTTAAGATTTCTCTTAAAAGGACTTCTGAACTCAAAAAGGAAAATTCTGCCTTAAAACAACAAGAAAATATTTTGAAAGAAAAGGTGAAATGTTTAGATATGAATATTTCTTCTCTTATAGAAAGTGAAGATAATCTTTCAAAAGAAAATGCATTCTTGAAAAATGATATCTCAAATATTTCCAAAAGATTTTCGATAGGATCTGAGAAACTAAAAAAAATACTTTCTGTTCAAAGACCTTATTTCAATAAATCTGGTTTGGGAATGACTGCTGAAACCATTCCTTTAATCGATTTTCTTAAAGTGAAAGAAAGAATCAAACAAAGACCCACAAGAAATGCTTATAAAAATCATTTTGAAAGGACATTTGTAAAACCAGAAGGTCGCGATGCTCTTAGATGTTCAAAATGCAATAGTGCAGATCATTTTGAGAAAGAATATGCTATGGTTTGGAGACCTGTCAATAAAGTTTGGGCAAAAACCGCATATCAGACTAACTCAAAAGGACCCAAGAAAATATGGGTACCAAAGAAAGCTTGAGTCTCTTTTTAAATGCAGGTCACTATCAAGAAAAATGTGAAATGGTACCTGGATAGTGAATGCTCGAGACACATGACAGAGATTCAAATTACTTCATAAAGCTTGTTCAAGTGAATGGTGGAAAAGTCTCATTTGGAGGAAACAGCAAAGGAAAAATTGTGGGATTTGGAACTGTGAAGATTAAAAACCTCACAATAAGCAATGTTTCTTTAGTTGAAGGACTCAACTACAATCTGCTCAGTGTCAGTCAGCTATGTGATACCGGTTTCAAAATCTACTTTCAAGAGGATATATGTTCAGGAACTAGTAAAGACTCTACTCAGTCATTTATGGGATGAAGACATGGAAATATCTACCTCTTGGATGTGAAACTAGATGAATCGCAATGTTTAATTTCAATCCAAGACGAAGCAAGTTTATGGCACAGAAAGCTTAGGCACATCAATATGAAGCAGATAGCCAAAATTTCATCAAAGAAGCTTGTTTGTGGTCTACCCAATTTATCATATCAAAAGTCTGATCTATGTACACCATGCATATTGGGAAAACCGGTAAGAAATTCCTTTAAAACCAATAAATCAAGTTTCCACTAACCGTGTACTGCAGCTTCTGCATATGGATCTCTTTGGACCAACCAGAACACAGAGCATTGGAGGTAAGAAATATTGCCTAGTAATCGTGGATGACTACTCACGATTTACTTGGGTGTATTTCCTGTCAAGTAAGTCTGAAACTTTCTCTTACTTTGAAAAATTTGCTAAAAATGTTCAAAATGAAAAAGGATATGTTATTTCAAGCATAAGAACAGATCATGGAGGTGAATTTGGTTTACAGCATTTGTTCTCATCTCCATATACTCCAGAACAAAATGGAGTTGTGGAAAGAAAGAATAAATCGCTTCAAGAAATGGCTATAACTTTTCTAATTGAAAGTAACATCTCCTCACGTTTTTGGGCTAAAGTAGTTTTTACAGCATGTTATATTATCAACAGAGTTTTTCTAAGGCCTATTCTAGAAAAAACTCCCTATGAATTATTCAAAGAAAAGAAGTCTATTGTTTCATATTTTCATGTGTTTGGATGCAAATATTTTATATTGAAAAATGCAAATGATCGAGTTGGTAAGTTTGAAGAAAAGTCAGATGAAGGCATCTTCCTCGGATATTCAATCACAAGCAAAGCGTACAGAGTCTACAACAAAAAGACTCAAACTGTGGAAGAATCAATGAATGTCAAATTCCAAGATTTGATACAAAATGAATCTATTCTGACTTATCTTGAAGATCCAGAACCTGCTCCAAACTCTACAAAGTCTAAAAAAATAGCTCAGACTTTGAAGGACCAGCAGCAAGTAACTGTTGAAGATTCAAGTGAAGGAAGTGATCATCATTCTGACGAATTAACCAGCAATTGGAAGCATAAGTCCAGTCATCCTAAAGATCTTATCATTGGCGACATTAATGAAAGAATTCGCACTAGATCCAAAAGGCGCAAAAAGTCTAGTGCTGTGGCTCTTATTTATGAAATAGAACCCAAAAGTATAGATGAAAATTTATCTGATGAAAGCTGGATTGAAGCCCTGCAAGAAGAGCTCAAGCAATTCAGTATCAATGATGTCTGGGAATTGATTCCAAAACCGAAAGGTAAATCGTTATTGGAGCTAAATGGGTTTTCAGAAACAAGATGGACGAGAAATGAAAGGTCATAAGAAACAAAGCAAGACTCGTGGCCAAGGGATACACGCAAGAAGAAGGAATAGACTATGACAAGACGTACGCACCAGTAGCAAGGTTAGAAGCAATTCGTTTATTACTTGCATTTGCTTGTCATAAAAATTTCAGATTATTCCAAATGGATGTCAAAAGTGTCCTCCTAAATGGATTCATCCATGAGGAAGTCTATGTGGAACAACCACCTGGGTTTGAAGACCTAAGGAAACCAGACTCAGTATTCAGACTCAAAAATGCCTTATATGGTTTAAAACAAGCACCTCGAGCTTGGTACGACAGGCTGAGTAAGTTTTTAATCCAAAACGGTTTTGTGAAAGGTAAAGTAGACACTACTTTATTTATTAAAAGAGAAAGCAAAAGTTTTATGCTAGTTTAAATATATGTCGATAATATTATATTCGGATCTCCTGATGAAAGTCTATGCAAGAAATTTTCTAAGACTATGCAGGATGAATTTGAAATGAGCATGACGGGTGAGTTAACCTTCTTTCTCGAGCTTCAAGTGAAACAACTGAAGGAAGGAACTTTTATTCATCAAGAAAAATATACTAATGATTTCGTCAAAAATTTTAGTCTGAACAATTGCAAGAAGGCTGAAATATCAATGTCAAGTTCCTTGAAGATAGACAAAGATGAAATGAGTATCATTGGCTCACTTCTTTATCTTACTGCTTCTAGACCTGACATTTTGTTTAGTGTTTGTATTTGTGCCAGATTTCAAGCAGATCCTAAAGAATCTCATTTAAATGCTACAAAGCGTATTATTAAATACATTACTTCAACTTCAAGCATCGGCCTATGGTATCCTAAAATAGGAGACTTTACTCTTCTTGGATACTCAGACGCAGATCTAGCCGGTTGCAGAGTTGATAGAAAGAGCACCTCGGGTACCTGTCAACTACTTGGAGGCAAGACAAGTATCTTGGTTTTCAAGAAAGCGAGTACGGTAGCTCTCTCTACAACATAAGCGAGTATGTAGCTCTTGGAAGTTGCTGTTCACAAATTCTCTTGATAAAACAACAGCTAAGAGACTTTGGAATTGAAGACTCATGCACGGAGATTAATTGTGACAACACTAGCGCTATCAATCTCACTAAAAATCCAATTCTTCACTCAAGAGCAAAGCATATAGAGATTCGACATCACTTCATGAGAGATCATGTTCAAAATGGAGAAGTTTCGATTCAATATGTTGATTCAAAGAACAAACTGGCGGATATATTCACAAAGCCTTTAGAGAAAAATCAATTTGAAACCGTCTGTTCCAGACTCAACATTTTGAGGTATGAGGAAATCAAAGTCTAGAGACTTTCAGACTCAAACATACAAGACATTGACTGTAAGTTATTCTCTCTCGAATCTTATCTTGAAAAGGTACGATCGTCAAACTGTGGTTAATTATTGCTATATTTAATCGACGTAATTGTTACATCGTTTCCTTTTCAAGAAAGAAGTTATTTTTTGAAATGACTATTTTCGCAGAAAAAGGACAGTTATTTTGAAAATGCATCTTTTTATTTTCCTTTGTGACGATTCGTATACCTCACTTTTTAACCGATCGTGCACTGTTGATTTCCATTCACTTTACTCTCAAAAACCCTAGAAAGCATCGATCTTCCATTCCCGTTTTCTTCCCTTGTTTAATCTTCTAAAAACTAAGAAAGAAGTCGTCTTCAAGAAAGTCTTCGAGAATCGCAAGCAGGGGACCATGGTGAATGAGTGAGGGGCCTATGCACTTTGATCTCACCGAAGAAGAAGTGTTTCCAAATCAACAGCAGAGCCCACAACATTCTTAGCAGCGTCACTCTCCTCCATCTAGTCCTCAAGGCGTTGATCATCAACAAGAGGAAGAAATCATCGAGGATGCAGATCCTGTAAGAGTTCAAAAGCCCGCTTTTATTTATAAGCTGCATCGTCCTTTAAAAGGGACTCGTACTCCTTTGAAGTATGTCGATGATTTTCTTAAAGACAAAGGGTATGGAAATGAATATATCTTTTTGTGAAAAATAGAAAGTTTGGGAATTACTCGTAGAAGGGTGGCAGAAGAAACTCTTGCGAATATCCCAAGTGATCCTCGTGATTGGGGAGTTAATCCTGTAGATGGGAGTGATGACGACAAATTGTACAGCCAATTTCAACCGAGAATGGGTGTTGCGGTTGAAAATTGAGGAAAAATGGGAGACTTGTTCAGATCGAAGGAACAAAAGGATATGTACTCAAAATTGCTGAGGCGTGGGGTGATAAACCCTAGGAGTGTGGATTTTGATTTTATGGATGCTGTAAATGTGAACTTGAGGGAAAAGTTTGATTATCTTCAACTTGAGCAGTTCTGTTCTGACACCACAGAAGCTTACGCTGAATTAACCGCTTATTTCTATTCAAATCTTAGTTTCCTGGATGCGAATAGATTCTCTTTCAGCGTCAAAGATCAAGACTTTGTTGTGGATATGGATATGCTGGCAGATGTGTTAGGAGTTGAGAGAGGAAAATATCAACCGATCAAAGTTTCTATTGCTCGTGCTACACTGGAACTTGTTAAATTAGGAGAACAAAGGAAAAGATTTCCTACCTAAGGATGAGTGCGTTCAACATTCTGCTTCACAAGATTGTGATCAATTGCCTCAGACCGAAATCAACTTCTAAGATTGATGTTTCAAGTTCAGAGGCAAAGCTGATGTATGCCATTCTCGCTGGGAAAAAGTTTTCTCTTCCTCACACTGTTATGTTCCACATGTATAGAGCAGTGGTGAAAGACAGAGGTCAACTTCCTTACTCAAGTCTTATGACGAAGTTATTCAGACATCTGAACATTCGGCCTCCATAAATCCTTTGTACTCGATCGTGTGATCATATGGTGGTAGGACTAAAAATGGTGACTAAGATGCGTCTGAAGGAGCTAAGCAAGGCGTTGGAGAAATTTAAAGAGAAAACTCCTGTAAAATCTCATCAAATCTCCTCTGCATCAAAAAGAAAAGGAAAGGAGCCCATGGTTGCTCCATCCAAGAAAAGGAGAGCTCTCATTATTGAAGATGAAGATGATGAGGAAGACATCACCATCTCTGCAATGGCATTGAAACATTTGAGACGTTCTGCTCCAGAACAGAGGACTCGAGAAAGAGAAGAGAAAGAAAGAGAAGAGAAAGAAAGAGAGGAGAAGGAAGCAGAGGAGAGAGAAGCAGAAGAAAAGGATGCTGAGGAGGCAAGGGATGAAAAAAAAGAAAAAGAAAGAGTACTTAGCGAAAAAGAAGCAGAAGAAGAAGAAAAGAGAATGAATCAAGAGGAAAGAGAGCCTGAAAAACACTCTTCTCCACCTGAAGGCATAAAAACGGGGGGAGATAATGAGAAAAGAGGGATGTTAGCTGCTACCAGTGAGGGAGTCAGCCGTTCTCCAGCCGACCCAGAAGACATTCATGCCTCTCATTTTCCTGAAGAAGATCATGACGCTTCATCGCCAAATCTACGTGATTATTCTAATATGCCATCATCTGCAAATCGTGCTGAAGCCAGTATGCAGACCGACAACTCAGCAGATTTTCGCAGAATTATGGATATTCTCTTAGAGATGCGCGGTTAAAATTATGCTCTAGGATGCGAGGTTCAAAACTTGCAAAATGCGGGTCAAGTTTCTTCATGTTCATTGAATGATCAGATCCATGCCCTCTCTGTTCAGATTCAGGCCAATGCCAAGGGTGAGGAGATTACACAATTGAAAGAAGACTTGAAAAGGCCGGAAGGCGTTCGATCTATAGGAGATTTCCAGCTTGCCCTCGTTCCCAAGCAATCTTGACTTTATTTCATTTTCATCTCAACCTTTTTAATGCTAATAAAAAAGGGGAGAGATGCAAGATTTGAACTTTTACTTTTAATCGTGTGGCTTGTTGGATTGTTTTGATGTTTAATTATGTTTGACTTTATCGTGTGGATTGTTGGATTGTTTTGATGTTTAACTTTGTTTGACTTTATTTTTTGTCTAGATGTGAACTGAACTTGACTTGGACTTAACTATTTCTATTGATATCTTATGGATGGCTTTATCGCATACTAGACTAACATATTTTCTGTGGTTGCAGATTCTAGTGTTATTCATTTAGCCATTTATCTCTATAACATATGCATATGTGTTTGAGAAATGTTTTGCAGGTCAAAATTGTCCAAATCTGCAGGAAAGTTTTGTCACCATAAAAAAATGGGAGATTGTTGGAAAAATCTTCTTGAAGTATTTTGAAGCTGACAAAACATTTCCATCAGTCTAGTTTGAAGGTGTACAGACTCTGCTATTTAAATTCTGAAGACCTCGAGACAGCCAGACTCAAGACTCAAAGTCTATCCTCATTGACAGTCTCTAATCCGTTGAAGAAAGGTTATCCAGAACTGGATGTTTCATTAAGGATATGACCTTATCGACTGGAGAAGATCTCTTGGCTAGAAAAGACATAACAGAATTCTTTGATTGATCGAGATTGACTCGAAGATTAAGGATTCAATGATTGCCTAAATATTCTCGGAAGGTTCTACTTATGAAAACCAAGATCCTGATAATATGGGCGAACAGGATTGATGGGCTATCGACACGTTTTTTTAATAGCTCGAATAATCTTCTTAATTGATTCCGTTCAACGGGTAGATTGGAAGAATTCCTTTGGTAAGTGCCAACGGGTATGATGGCGTAAAGGAGTATATAAGGAAGATGTTCTAAGTTGTTCGAGGTGTGCGCGATAGAAGAATTCTAAAGTCTAAAGCTTCCTATTGTTTAGACAATTCCTTTGAGCGGGTCCTTGTATACAAAAGAGAGTCTTTATTTGTGAGAAACCTTGAGGAGGTGTGGTAAAACATCTATACTGTGGAATCAAGGAAAAGCTGTGCTGTAACTTCTCTTTTATTCATAGTGAAATCCAGCCGGTGGGCTATTAGTGCGGAAGAGTGGACGTAAGCTTGAAATAAGCTAAACCACTATAAACCTTGTGTTCAATTTTCTCTTCATTACTCTCTTTACTTTGATCGTACTTCATTTTGTTAATCAATAGAGAACTTCCTTTCTATCGGTTGCCTAGAATTGCTTCCGTATCTCGATAAATTGTTTGTGCACCTATTCACCCCCTCTAGGTGGTTATACTAGCTATATGACTGTGCAATAACTAATTATAATCAAAATTCTTGATTACATGCCACCTCTCGAAATCCTGAATTTGTCCTGAACTTGGATCAAGTCCTTGCCAGAGTCTCGCTTCTAGTCAGCCCACCTAAAAAGACTATTCTTAACTTATTGTGATCTCTTGAGGGTGTTATCCCTATAAATTGGAGAACTTCAGTGTCCTGAGGTTCTTGATCTTGAAGGGACTATGATCATGGATCTGCTAGAGGAGGTCAGAAAGCTAATGATGCTCACTTGCTTAGAGGTATCTTTTACCAATGCATAGATTGTGGCCCAAAATATGCGAAAGTGAATGCATTGATTCTTCGGGGCACTATTCCCACGCTCACTCGATTTGAAGAGCCTAGTATCAAGGTAAGCCCCGAGGATGAGAGGTGATGGAGTGTTGTCGAAGCTTTGTTGTTGATGTTTGTGGCTTGATGAGGTTAGGTACTCTTCAAATTTTGTGGCGGAGGATCTCCATTGTCATTGGACATGTAGATGAAGTTTTTTTATCTCGTGCTTTAAAGTTGAAAACACAAAAAAAAAATAATAATAATAATAATAATAATTATTATTATTATTATTATTATAATAACAGTCAAAGGGAAAGAAATTAGTAGCATTGCCTTTTGTTATCAGGCACGTGTTAACTAGAGTGCATTTATATTAAATGTACTTAATTTTAAATAATTCAACATGAGAACACGAAAGCTATCACATTGAAAGCTTGATACTCTCTCTCCTGAATCGATTGTTTAATAAGAGTATTCTGCAATGACTGATAGATTTTCATTGGAAATATTTTTTTCCTCTGAATTAAATATAATAATGGGAATGGAAAGAAATGCTCGGCCCCTTTTAAAATTAGTTGATTTTTAGGGTTAAAAATTCATAATTACATTCTATATGGGCACCACTGACGAAAATTATGAAATTGGAAACTCCCCATTTTCTTTGCGAACTTGTCTCTAACTCTAATTCTATATGAAGCAATATGAATATAATAATTTTTATTCTGGAAATCAAGATCAACCATTATTTTTTAGCAGAATATTATTAAAAAAAATGGAAGCAAACTTTATCCACTTTATGTTAAAAAGAAAAACACGAACATTAAAATGGACCATGAAGACACACAAAATTAAATTTTTGGTTTAAAATCAAAAAGCGTTATTCCGTCCGCAAAAACCACCGTTTAATAGCATATCTGTCGATTGACATGTCATCTTAAATAGTCAGCAGTTAGGCAGGCAAAAGAAAAACATGTTGTTTCGTGTGCATCAAAAAGCAATCAATTAGAAATTTCTTTTAGAGTATTATAGAAAACTTCTCTCGTCAAGAGAGGAAGCGCGATCAAGTGGAGGAGGGGATGTGAGGAAAGTCAGAGTTTCGATCAAACTTTTTTTTTTTTTTTGACCAATTGGACTTTTGATCTGGGGCTTGTTTTTGTTGAAGATACGGTTGCTGATAGTTAGTTATCTTAATTGATCTCGTGCTGATAGGAATTGATCTTAAATGATCATGATTGGGGGGATTTTTCTTTTATTTGATTTATTGTATATTTTCCTTCCTTATAGATTTAGATCTCTTGTATTATAAAAGATGATGTAATTGTACACATGAAAGTCATAGAAGAGAATTTCAAGTTTTACTCTCTATCCAAACTTCTGACATCGTATCAGAGCCTCCTTCATCCATCTAGCTTCAGCTATACTTTTATTCTTTAGAAAACTTCTTTCGGTCCTTTATTTTTCTGGCTCGACAGCATCAACGCCAGAATTCTTTTTAGTCAACAAAGGGAGCACCATGCCGAAGAATCAAGGTACAAATTCTGGTGTGTCCGAAGGCGACGAACAGTCTCTCAACAACCGAGGAGGAGACAACGTTGCTGCAGAACACCAGACAAGACCATCAGATATTGAAGGACAATCGAGTCCTGTTGAACACGTCTCAGGGACAGGACAATATAACCCTGGACAAATTTTTTCAGGTCCATACATCCAATGGGTACCTATACCCGTTCAGCCGAACCTAGGAAGATCAGCCCAAAATCCGAGCCTTGAAGAACCCGGAACAAATGGTGGATCAGGAGGAAGCCCATCACATGTTGCCTGGGCCGGTCATGGATATGCGGCGGCTTGGTCTTTTCCGGGTCATCATGAATTGGGTCCACCGGGTCTGGGAGGAAATCCCTACCCGACTTACGGACCCGGTTTCTTTCCACTTGCAAGTCTCACCAAAGGATGGCCGGAACCTAGAGATCCGCTGTACACATCCGCCACTGACAAACCTAAGCTTCGTCTTGTCGCCCAGCAACTTTCGGGACCAGAGACTATTCCGTATGTTCTCGCAAGTTGCGGCGAGCCTTGGTGACCAAAGACAAAGATGGTTTCTCGGACGGTTCTATTCCGATTCCTTCTGACAATTGTCTCGCCCGGCAATGGAAGAAATGCAATCACCTGGTGCAAACCTGGATTGGGAATTACCTCATGCTGAAAGTTGCCACCGGAATACCATCAATAGAAGATGCCAAGAGACTGTGGGAGAACCTGCGAGAAATGTGTGGAAAGCTCGATTGAGCAAAAAAAATTTCGCTAACCCAAACTCTATCAGAACTCAAACGGGGAAATCTCTCCATTTCCGTCGTCTTCAACCATTTATCCGCTCTCTAGAATGAACTTGAAATGGCGGAGGAGAAGTTGGAGGGACCCGAGAATACCTTGGCATAGTATCGAGCGATAAAAAAACGAGAGAAATTCATGTGATTTCTACTCATCCTCAATGAAATGTACCTGCCATTTCGGAGCCAAATCTTGGCCATGGACCCAGTTCCCCCTCCTGGCCGCACATACCAGCTTGCTGTTCAAGAGGAATCTCAACGATTGGCGTCGTCGGAATACGTCAAAATAGGTGACCAAGTCATCCTTGCAACCAAAGCTTCATCGGAGTAACATTTGGTTGTGGCAACACACGGCCATGGAGGTCCTCCGCGAAACCCAGGCAGAATGCTAGGGTTCCATGAGGAAGAAGATGAAGTCTTTTTCCAAGGGAACGGCCAAGATCTATTCAGGGGATCCGACGGCCAAGGATATGGCAGACAGATGAGCGGCCAAGATTCATTCCTTGGATCAGATGGTGGAGGGTTTTTAGCGAAATCAAACGGCCCACATTTAATCCTTGTTGCACCGCGATCTAACAGCTCGAAATTGGCCACGTTGGCACCTACTTGGAAGGGATCAAATGGTCAAAATTCTTCCACATCATCCAACAAAGCTATTTCCAACAAAGGAAAAGGTAAATTTTGCGATTATTGTAAACAACCTTATCATACTAAAGAAAATTGTTGGAAATTGCATGGAAAGCTAGCAGATAAAAAGGAACAGGAATTTTCCATCGTAGCGAATGCTAAGGTCAACCAGCCCTTCAATAATGATTAGCTTCAACAAATTATGAGGGCCTTAAATCAAATGGGAATTCAGGGCAAGACAACCAGTTATGCAGGTATTTCCCATTGTTTAATGAGCACTATTTCTAATGAAGCATGGATTATTGATTCGGGTGCTAGTGACCATATAGTTTGGGAAAAACGTTTCTTTGCCAAAATTGACAAACCCCTAGCACATACTTCCGTTCGTCTTCCAAATGGTAGTGACACTTTAGTTACTAAAATTGGGGATGTCCAGCTTAATTCTTCCATCAAACTCAAAAATGTTTTATTCATTCATGATTTCCAATTTAATCTCATCTCTGTGTCTAGACTTTGTGAAGACAACTCCTGTTGGGTCTTTTCTGATTCTGATATCTATCTCTTTCAGGCCCTTTCGACTGGGACACTGATGAGCTTGGGTAGAAATCATGAGAGTCTCTATTTCTGGAACACTTTTCCAAAGAGCTTCGATATTGCATCTTTTCCTTTAACTAAGAGCATTTCATGTAATGCCAACAATAATAAAAATATTTCTTTATATCATCAGCGTCTTGGCCACAATGCCGCTTTTCCTCATCCCAAATGCCCTATTTGTCCATTGGCTAAACAGTCTCGAATGCCTTTTCCGAAAAGCACATCACGTGCTAATCAAGCTTTTGCACTATTACACATGGACATATGGAGACCATATCATACTCCACATCGTGATGGATCTCGTTTTTTCCTTACAATTGTGGATGATCATAATTGAGCGACTTGGGTCTTTCTCATGCAATCCAAGGTCCAGGTACTTTGTAATCCCAAGAACTTCTTCATCCTAATTAAAAATTAGTTCAATAAATTCATACAATGGATTCACATTGATAATGCTCATGAATTTTTTAATCACGAATGCTCTTCATTATTCCTTTCCAATGGAATCATTCATGAAAGTTCTTCCCAAGAAAATGGGATCGTAGAAAGAAAACACCGTCATCTACTTGAAGTTGCTTGAGCTCTTAAATACCAAGCCTCAATTCCAAAAATGTTTTGGGTAGACTGTGTGGTCACGGCAGTGTATCTGATCAATTGGATGCCATCTCGTGTTCTCAATGGAATGACTCCTTTTGAATTGCTATCTAGGAAATGTCCAGACATTCGACATCTTCGTGTTTTTGGATGTTTATGCTATGTGTTTACCATGGGTCCTCGGGACAAATTGGGTCCTCGTGCTCTGAAGTGCATATTCATGGGATATCCAACTCAACAGAAAGGATATTTTGTCCTTGATCCATCCAGTGGGCATTTTTTGTCAATAGACATGTTATTTTTCATGAAGATATTTTTCCTTTCCAGGATAAATCAACTTCTTATCAACAGGATGATCTTGCTACACCTCATCGTCCTTTTTTAAGCAAGGATGATCCTCCACAGGCACCAGTAATTGTGCTTCCACAGGTGTCACCTTCTACAGCATTTCCTGACAATGAAGCAAGACCTGAAAATGAAGCATCCCCAGAGTTGCCTCTTCCAGCAGGAGATTCCCCTAATGCATCACAGGATGATGTTTTACCTGTACCAGTTAATCCTTGGTGATCAGGTTGCACAATTTGACCACCTACATGGATAGCAAATTATGTTTGTTCTTCTTTGCACAAATCTGGTACACAATATCCCATCTCCTCTTATGTTAGTTTTGTTCACCTCTCACCCAAACATAGGTGTTGCATTAGCAAAATTTCTTAGCAACAGGAACCTTCATCATATGAAGAGGCAGCCAAAGATCCTCGTTGGCAACGGGCAATGGAAGATGAATTGCAAGCCCTTATGGAGAATAAGACCTGGGATATAGTTCGCCTACCTCTGCATTGGAAACCCATAGGCTACAAATAGGTATACAAGATCAAATACAAAGCGGATGGATCTATTGAACGTTATAAAGCCAAATTAGTTGCAAAGGGATTCACACAAAGGGAGGGATTTGATTATAAGAAAACCTTCTCTCCTATTGCAAAGGAAGTCACAGTTCGGTCTTTCCTCTCTATTGCTGCTCTGCGTGATTGGCCTCTTCATCAGAAGGATGTCCACAATGCTTTTCTTCATGGCAATCTCGAAGAAGAAATTTATATGGATCTTCCATAAGGATTTCGTAGACAAGGGGAGAATAATGTATGTCATCTCCGTAAATCCCTATATGGCCTCAAACAGGCTTCTCGTCGATGGTATGCCAATTTCACTGATGCACTTGTAACTGCAAAGTTCCAGCAATCCAGGCATGACTATGCTTTATTCACATGGAAACAAGGTACATCATCAATCTACTTACTCATATATGTGGATGATATACTCATTATGGGAAATGATGCATCTGCCATTGATAGATTTAAGAAATACCTGCATTCTACATTTCACATTAAGGATTTAGGATCTCCCAAATACTTCCTTGGGATATAAATTGCACGGTCAAATAAAGGCATCTGTCTTAGCCAATGCAAATTTGTCTTGGAAATTATCTCGGAAGTAGGATTGTTGGGATCCAAGCCAGATGTTATTCCAATCGAATAGAATGTCAAGTTGACAACAGATGAATATAACAAAGGATTGTCACCCGTAAACAAGAATCCTTTACTTAAGGACCCTCCTGCTTATCAAAGACTTGTTGGAAAACTCATCTATTTAACTATGACTAGACCTGACATTTGCTATGCGGTACAGACTTTCAATCAATTCATGCATGCTCCAAAACAATCTCACATGAATGCAGCATTAAAGGTTATAAAATACTTGAAGGGATGTCCAAGGCTGGGAATATTGTTATCTCGAGATAGTAACATGGAGATGTCAGCATATTGTGACGTGGATTATGTTACTTGTCCTATGAGTAGAAAATCCGTTACGAGTTTCTGTATAAAGCTGGGAGATTCTTTACTTTCATGGAATACGAAGAAACAATCAACTGTTTCCTTATCATCTGTCGAGGCAAAGTATTGAGCGATGGCAAAAACTAGCTACGAGATAGTCTGGATAAGAGGCCTTCTTCAAGATCTCGGTATACAAGTGAATCAGCCAACCATCTTATATTACAATAATGATGCTGCTCTAAAACTTGCAATGAATCCAGTTTTTCATGAAAGGACAAAGCACATAAAGGTTGACTATCATTTCATTCAAGACAAGATTCAAAGTGGGGTGATCTGAACAAAAGGAATAAAAATGGAGTAGCCTGCGGACTTTTTTACCAAGGCCTTATGTCAAAGGCAACATTTGTATCTATTAAGCAAGCTAGGTGTTTTTTATGTGTATAGGCTGCCAAGCTTAAGGGGGAGTGTTGAAGATACGGTTGCTAAAAGTTAGTTATCTTAATTGATCTCGTGTTGATAGGAATTGATCTTAAATGATCATGATTGGGGGGATTTTTCTTTTATTTGATTTATTGTATATTTTCCTTCCTTATAGATTTAGATCTCTTGTATTATAAAAGATTATGTAATCGTACACATGAAAGTCATAGAAGAGAATTTCAAAGTTTACTCTCTATCCAAACTTCTAACGGTTTTCAATTGGTAGTGCCCTAGGGCTGTCAAATGAATAGGTCGCGTCGAGTTTGCGTCAGATCAGGTTTGGATCGAGTTGAAAATGGTTCAATCTATATTGACCCATTTTCATGTAATGTAAAATTAATTACCTATACCCGACCTAACTTGTACTTAACACGTACCCAATCCGATCCATATTATCAAAACAAATTAATATAATAGGAAAAACCTATACCTACTTATTTAACCCATTTCAAGCTCTCCATATATATTATTTAGATAAAAACTTCATGGCGAATGAAAAAAAAATAATTAAATAAAAAATTAGTAAATAAAATAAAAAATTTTAAAACTTATGAATTGAAATACTTATAAAGACTTAGGGTTGGAAAAGTGGGTTCTATACCCATTTTGTGACTCAAATTCAATGAGGTCAATCTCATATGAGTAACTCGTTTGCTTTTTAAATGAGTTATAAATTGCTTGAGAAAAAATCAACAAATTTCAAAACTTATTTGTAATTTTCCTCCGATTTTTTTTAAAACTATTTAGATTCCAAGGGCAATGACTTTAAAGGTTTTTTTTTTTTTTTTTTTTTTTTTTTTTTTTTTTTGGGTTTTTTCAATCAATGACTTTGAAATTGATGGATTCATATATAAACAAAAATAATGTATAGATAATTTACAAATCGAGCTAAAAAATATTGGAGATTAGATATCTTTGCTACTCAAATATGTTTCAATGTAGGGATATCTCATACTTATTCCATAAAATAATATGAAAGGTAAAATTAAAAATGAAAAACAAAAAAGAAATTAAAAATTAAAAATATAATTTCATGAAAATAAAATCAATTTTAAAAAAAATATTATCTTCTTCCCCCATTGAGAACATAAGCCACTGTCTCTCTCTCTGAAAAAGAAATCCACTTTCTCCACAGAAAAATTGGGGATAAGTATACTAATGGTGCCATAAATTGTGTACAGCGCTCACTTTGATGCCAAAAGTTTATGCCGGATCACTTAAGTACCAAATCAGAGAAAAAACGATCACTTTGGTGCCATCGGCGAAAAATTCCGGCCAAAATGATTACGTGGCTTTATATTTAAAAAAAAAATCGATAAACCATTTAAATGACGCCGTTTTCAATCCTACTTAAGAAAACGACGTCATTTTGCTGTCCTATGTGGATGGCTTAGGAAAAATGACGCCGTATAGCTCATTTGTGATTGAAATTAGGGTTTTTTTTTGTTCATCCTTGCCGAACTAGCTTGCTCGGCCACTGTCGCTCGGCCACCGTGCTCAGCCACCATGCTCGGCCACCGTGCTCGGCCATCATCGCTCGGCCACCGTGCTCGGCCACCATCGCTCGGCCAAGAAGTGATGGGAAAATAGAAGGCTAGGGCGGAGGAGGAGGAGGAAGAAGGGGGATTGAAGGTGCGAGAGAGAGAGAGAGAAGACGAGGCGTGCGAGGGAAACAAAGAGGGCGCAGATGGAGATGGTGGATTGGGCTCTATTCAAAGAGTGGCTGGTGCTGGTGTTGTTCTTTGGAGAAGAAGACGATGCCGCCATGGGTTCTCTCTCTCTCTCTGCTGGTGTTGTTCTTCGTGGAAGAAGACAATGCCACTGCCATGGCCTCTCTCTCTCTCTCTCTCTCTCTCTCAATTTGGAGATTTAGGGTTTTGACTTAGGGTTTAAGACGCTAAACGACGTCGTTTTGTGGTTTATACGCTAACTGGACTCTCCGGTAAGCCACATTAGTATAAGAAATTAACAAAAAAAAGGCCACGTCGGATTTCCGCGCTTCAGATCGACGTTGGCACCAAAGTGAGCTTTTTTCAAATTTTTTGGCACTTAAGGGCGCGCATGACAACCATTCTGTTCTAGAAATAGTTTCTGGAACAGAAATAGATTTTTCTATTTCTATTTCTAGAAGAGTTTCTAAGCAAAAATAACCGTTTGATAACGACACAAAATTTCTACACTAAAATTAGAAATTCGTTTGATAACGACACAAAATTTCTTCCTTCTCGACGCGGCGCGACGACGACCTTTAATATAAAAAATAAAAATAAAAATGATTTAGTAACAAAAAAATAATGAATAAAATAAAATAAAAAAATAAATCATAAAAAATAAAATAAAAATATCATTTTATTTTAAAATTAAAATATAAAAATAAATTTATTTTATTTATTCTATTTTATTTTATTTTACGAATAAATTTATTTTAAAATGAATAAAAATAAAAAATAAAAATAATTTTATTTGGCAAAACACTCAAGGCAAATAAAAATAATTTATTTTTATTTATTTTTATTTTTATTTATCATAAATAAATTATTTTAAATAAATATAATAAATTTATTTTATTTATTCTATTTTATTTTATTTTACGAATAAATTTATTTTAAAATGAGTAAAAATAAAAATAAAAATTTATTTGGCCAAACACTCGAGGCAAATAAAAATTTATTATTTTTATCATAAATAAATTATTTTAAATAATTTAAATAAATTTATTTTATTTATTCTATTTTATTTTATTTTACAAAATAAATTTATTTTAAAATGAATAAAAATAAAAAATAAAAATAATTTTATTTGGCAAAACACTCAAGGCAAATAAAAAATAATTTTACTTTTAATAAAAATATTTATTTATTTATCATAAATAGATTTAATAAATTTATTTTTAGTAAACTAAAAATAAAATGATAAATAAAAATAATTTATTTATTTTAATAAATTTATTTTTATTTTTAAATGAATATATTTATTTTTATTTTGGGCAGAGAAGAGGCGTACGAGGCAAAAAGAGTGAAATTAGGGTTGGGAGAAATCGAAAATTGATTTATGGAGAAATCGAAGTAGAAAATTTCTGCTTCGATTTCTCCTCCATTTCTATTTCGGAATAGAAATTCTATTCCGAAATAGAAAATTTGATAAGCGTTATCAAACAAATTTCTGTTCCCGAAATTGGTCTGAACAGAAAAATCATTTCGGAACAAAATAACTTTTATCATGCACCCCCTAAGTGATCCAACGGAAACTTTTGGCACCAAAGTGAGCATCGTACACAACTTATGGCACAATTAGTATACTTATCCCAAAAAATGGTGGAGACCACCAGAAGAAGGACCTAGCCCGGGCTGACTAGGCTGGTGGTCCGGGCTTCACGCGCAACCGTCCTCCGCTGCCTTTTCCTCCTCCTCCTTCACGTTTACATCTCGCGCCTCCTCTGCCGCCACCCTCACCTCCTTCCACAGATCTTCCTCCCCACGTGCATCTACCTCCACCACCCTACGCAACACTCTCCTTCCATCCGCTTCTCCCTCGATCGCCCGACACCGCAAAGGACTTGCAGACTGCAGTGCTCACGACGATGCATCCCTGCTTGTTCCGATGCAGCTTGCCCAAGAGCTGCGGATCCCCGAGTGCGAATGTTAGCTACGCGCTGCCGTCAAGCAGAGTTTTTATTTTTATTTTTTTCCTTTCTTTCCTTCCTAAGCGAGTCAAGCGAGCGAAATGAAGACAGCTATATAAGTTGGGCTAGTAAACTAAACGGGTCAAGTATAGGTCATGGACAAACCCATATAGACCCATATAAAGTCAAATATCTTAAACCCATTTCCACCCCTTGGTAAAATTTTAAGTGACCCATTTATAGCTTGGCCCCCTAAAAGTGAGTCATAAAATGTGTTTTTAACCCATATCGACGGCTCTACAATATCCTGAATTCGAAACGTTTTAAAGCTGTGCGTTGTTAATTTGTAGGAGAAGTCAAAGACATGGGGCTTTCTAACTATTTTGCGCATGTTATTTCAACTGATCGAGTAGAAGTAATTTTTACCAATCTTCTCCTCTGATGGCGACGACTGAAAGCGTCAGTAAGTGAGGTTGATTTTTAATGGGTGGGGCAACGATTCAAAGAGTGGATTGTGGGGATGCTTCGATTAAATGCAGTTCAGATTTGCAAGCAACCAAGAGAAGTTTTGCAATCGCATTATTAACATCTAACCATTGCTCGTACACTATCATAATGAATTGAAAAATCTTATATCTTGTTAACTAGATTAAGATCTTAAAAGATTTTTTTGTAGTTGATATTTTTACTTTGTTTTGGTGTCAGCTTTTAGTAATGAAATCTCAATGCTCTTACTAATGAAACGTCTGTCTTGATTCATCAACCATTCCTCGACATCACACATGAAAGTATACACTTTTGGTCAAGGAATATGAACAAATTGGAGTTTTCATCGGCTGTTCACTCCGCATGTGTTACCGCATGTTGGCTTAAAAACGGGCAAGGTGTTTCCTACTTTGTGACCATTATGTATGCACACTTTACCTCAAAAAGCATAAATTATTTCATGCTCCGCCACACTACTTTTCTCTGCATATTGCTTCAAAGTATCCGGTAATTCGCATTGTTTTAGATAGCCTGTTCAAATTGAGATGGAGATTTAAATCTCATTCATTTTTCAAAAACAAGGTTCTCATAGTCACACCTTAGATTAGACAAGGAGAATCCTTGTCTATCCTGATCCTCGTCATCCTCATTGTTTCCAGGAGTAAAACGTTCGTCATCCGAATTGTTATAGCCACTATCCCCTCTTGTGGCACTCACCGAAAAAGGCAAAGAAATCAAGCTCCATCATTTTTATTCTTTCCCTAAGTACCTTTGTATTTTGCTCAACCCCATTACATGGAGAGTTTTCATCATGACATAAGCTACTATCAGATTGTCACTTTGATTCACATTTTTTTTTTTTTTTGGTCCATGAAGGTTGCTATAGTAATATTGAGATGCAAGTTTACTACTTACCATTTGGCCTACTTCTCTAATCCTCCCCATGAACAAATTTGTAATTACATGTTTGTTTTGATCGCAGTAATAGTTAAGGTTATAATGTAATAGCTATTATGATCATAACGTAACTAAGCTATGTTGGATATCTCAATAATATTTTGAAATATTTACAATAATAACTTCGATAATAGTTATAACCGCATTGAAAACCATCATTATTTTTAATAGTCACATAACGGTTTCTTAACGGTCATATAAGGCTTTTCAATCGTTTTGTAACGTTTAATTTATTTCCCAAATAAATCCTTCATTTTTTTACAACGGCTCTTTTAATGGCTCTATTTTGTCTAAATATAAAATCTCATAAGGCAATCTTAAAAATAGATACACTAAATGAAACAGAGAATATTCTTTCCTTTTAAAATCTTTCCTTTCCTTTTCTTTAATGGGTTATACACAACGTTGTTTCTATTCCTTCTAATATTCAATGTGAAATATAGAAGAATGTCTGTTATATTTTGGGAGGATAGCCATCAGAAGCCTATCACACCGAGTTTCGCACTCCGAGGGGCGGAATTATCCTTAAGGACAGTGCTTACGCTTGCACGCCTCAGACAAATTTATTTATTCTCATCAGCTTTTTTCCTACAATCTTAAGGATAATTCCCATGGAGCATCAAGTTGATACTGCTGCTGATGCCTCAATCTCCACCAATCCAGTTGCTCTACCACCACTACCACATAGTCCTATGCCAAACCATTCCTCGACATATCGAAGATCGAAGTTTTCAATGGTAACAATTTTAGAAGGTGGCAAGAAAGGGTTTTCTCTATCTTAGATATGCACGGCGCGGCTTTTGCACTTGCGGAGGCCAAACCAACTGATAACGAGCTTCGAGATCAATGGATAAACGCTAATAAGGTATGTAGGCACACAATTATTAGTACTCTTTATAATGAATTTTTTGATGTCTACTGTCCGTACAAGGAAGTGAAACAAATATGGGACTCCATGACTGCAAAGTACATTGCTGAAGATGTGGGCAGACAAAAATTTATAATCGGAAATTATTATCGATGGGAAATGTCCAATGATAAGGAGATCAAGACACAAATCAATGAATATCACAAGCTAGTGGAGGACTTGAAGGTAGAAAACATCAATTTACAAGAAGAATTTATTGCGGGCCTACTGATTGAAAAGTTGCCTGAGTCTTGGAATAATTACAAGCAACAACTCAAGCACAAGGACAAGCAATTATCACTAGCCGATCTGATCGTGCATATTATCATTGAGGATACAACTCACAAGGAGATCAAAGCTGCCAAAGCTAAAGAAATTGCTATCAGGGTAAATTTGGTGCAAGGCAAATTTCAACATCATCAAAACGGGTATTATAACAAAAAACCCGATTACAAACCCAAGGTTGCTCACCGCACCTTCAAAAAGAAAGGCTCTTGCTTTGTTTGTGGAAAACCAGGTCATCATGCAACGCACTGTAAAAAGAAAATAATGAGAAATGACAATCCTGCTAAATCAAAAGTAAATTTGGTTAAAGTAAATGACTTTAATGATATAATTGTTGCAGTTATTTCCCAAGCCAACATTGTGGCCAATGTGAAAGAGTGAGTGGTAGACTCAAGTGCTACTAGGCATATTTGTGCAAACAAAAATGCATTTTCCTCCTACATGCCAGTAGGAGAAGGAGAGGAAATTATTTATCTTTGTGATTTAAGAACAGCTCAAGTTCTTGGGAAATGAAACGTTCTTCTCAAGCTGTCATCTAGCAAGACTTTGGCCCTGAATGATGTATTATATATCCCTAATATAAGGGCAAACCTGGTCTTAGTAGCGCTTTTAGGAAAGGTTGGGGTGAAAGTGTCATTCGAATCTGATAAGATTGTAATGACAAAAAATAACGTCTTTGTGGGAAAGGGTTATTGTAATCAATGACTTTTTGTTCTTAACGTTTCCAATGTTGTCAATGAAAATGCTATTGCTTTCGCTTACTTGGCTGAATCTATTGATTTATAGCATGGTAGATTAGGTCATGTTAGTATTTCTTATATTAAGAAAATGCAAAAACAGGATTTAATTTCTGGAATTAAAAACCTATGTCTTAATAAATGTATAATATGTGCCGAAACAAAATTAACAAAAAAGTCTTGTATTTCTGTAAATAGAGAATCTGATTTGTTGAGTTTAATTCATACTGATCTAGGAGATTTAAAACAAACTATGACTAGAGGAGGTAAAAAATATTACGTGACCTTCATTGATGATTATTCTAGATTTACTAAAGTTTATTTGCTTAGGCATAAAAATGAAGTTTTTGTTATGTTCCTTTTGTATAAAGCTAAGGTAGAAAACCAATTGAATAAAAAGATAAAAAGAATTAGATCGGACAGAGGTGGAGAATATGTATTGCTTAACAAATTTTGTGAAAAGGAAAGAATAATTCATGAAACTACGCCTCCTTATTCCCTTGAATCTGATGGCATAGCTGAAAAGAAAAATAAGACATGATGAATTCTATGCTTGTTAGTTCTAATGCTCCAAATAATTTATGGGGTGGAGTTATTTTATCTACATGCCACATCCAAAATAGAATACCTCATAGGAAAACAGGTAAAACACCCTATGAATTTTGGAAAGGTTATCGTCCTAATTTAAAATATTTGAAAGTGTGGGGGTATCTTGCTAAGATTATGATTTCTAATTCTAAGAAAAGAAAAAATAGGCTCTAAAGCATTTGACTGCATGTTTATTGGTTATGCTGAACATAGTGCTGCATATAAATTTCTTGTATTAAAAAGTGACATGCTTGATAATAATGCTATAGTTAAGAAAAAAAATGCAGAATTTTTTTTTTAGCATATTTTTCAGTTAAGTGTTGATACTATTTCTCTTGCACCTCTTCATAAAAACGTTTTCAAAAATTCAAATGATGAATTAAGAAGGAGCAAAAGAATAAGGAAATAAACTTCTTTAGGAATGATTTTTATACTTATCTTATTGATAATGATCCTTTGACTTATTCTAAAGCAGTATCTTCCTCAAAAAGCAATTTTTGGAAAGAAGCTATAAAAATCAAGATTGATTCTATCTTACAAAATCAAACTTGGAAATTAGTTGATTTACCACCCGGTGCAAAACCGATCGGTTGTAAATGGATTTTAAAAAGAAAATATAATCTTGATGGTTCTCTTGATAAATATAAAGCAAGATTAGTTACAAAAGATTTTACTAAAAAACAAAATATTGATTATTTTGACACTTTTGCTCCAGTTACAAGAATTTAATCAATTTGTGTTTTAATTGTTTTGACTTCTATTTACAAACTTAATGTTCATCAAATGGATGTTAAAAAAAAAAAATTAATGGTGATTTGGAAGAGGAAATTTACATGGTGCAACTTGAGGGCTGTATTTTTTCTGGCCAAGAAAACAAAGTTTGTAAACTTGTTAAATTCTTATACGGCTTAAAGCAAGCACTAAAGTAATGGTATGAGAAATTTGATGATGTTCTAGTTATTAATAGTTTTTTTCTCTATTAGAGTAGATAAATGTAAATGTTGATGGTGAATCTATAATTATTAGCTTATATGTTGATGACATGCTTATTTTTGGTACGTGTATTAATGTAGTAAATGAAACAAAATGTTTTTTAACTTCTAAATTCGATATGAAAGACATGGGGAAGCTAATAATATTTTGGGTGTTAGAATCATAAAGAGTGATAGTGGCCTAATGCTTACTCAAGCACATTATGTGGAGAGACTACTTAAAAAATATGATCACTTTGATGTGAAACCTATGAATACTTCTTATTATTCTAATATCCAATTAATAAAAAATAAAAGAGATGGTGTGGTTAGTCTAAGTATGCTCAAATTATTGGGAATTTGATGCATTTGATGAATTATACTCGACCTGATATAGCTTATGATGTATGTGGACTGAGCATATATACACAAAATCCCAATGATGATCATTGGACTGCTTTGAGCAGATTAATGAAATATTTGAGAGAAACCATGAATTATGATATTTTATATAATGGATTTTCCACTATATTAGAAGGATACGATGATGCTAATTGGATTTCAGATTCAGATGAGACAAAATCCACTAGTGGATATGTGTTAACCCTTGGTAGAGGTGTTGTAAATTGGAAGTCAGCCAAACAAACAATAATTGTTAAATCCATCATGAAGTCAAAGTTTGTAGATCTAAAATTGGCTCGCAATGAGGTTGAGTGGTTAAGGAACCTCTTAGCGGATATTCTTTTGGGAATAAAACCGACACCTTCGAATTCTATACACTGTGATTGCCAAGTGGCAATAGCCATTATAAATAATAGAACTTTCAATAGTAAAAATAGACACATCCGATTGAGACATGATGTAGTAAAGCATTTGCTTAAAGATGGAATTATATCAATCGATTTTGTAAAGTCAGAAATGAATTTGGCCAATCCTTTGATTAAACCTATTGGAAGAAAATTAATTTATGACACATCGAGGGGAATGAGACTTAAGCCAATTGAGGAAAAACAACAGTGATGGTAACCCAACCTATGTGATTGGCGATCCCATGAATTAGGTTCACATGGGTAATAACAAGTCACTTGTTGTTCTAGTGATGCACTATTAAAAATTATTGTCCATCTTAAGATGAGAATGGTGCAAAATTGCAAGGAAAAAATAAGTTGAGCTAAGCTCTTAATAAAATTCCATAGCCATTATTGGTGTATATTAAGCTACTGAATACACTTGATAGAATCACTTATATAAGTGTGGAGTGGGGCAACTCCTATGAGAATTTTTAGCAAAAATCTCTAAAGTACTTATAAACCAAGCACGCAGATGGCCTATTAGAGCAAAACCGCGTTGAACAACAAAATTTGTAGGAGTGCAATGTGATTGATGAAAATTTTAATTCACAAACGAAATTTTTGGTTCTTAGAAGTTTCAAACTTCACCAATAATTTCATGAATTATATTTCATTTTTTCTAAAACCGGTTCATAGTCTAACAAGTTCCAATTCTGATACATTACACTCCAATAACCCAGCATCATACTAATTTTTTATTTTCAAAATCTTTTGAAATATGTGGGGGATTGTTGGATATTTCAATAATATTTTGAAATATTTACAATAATAGCTTCGATAATAGTTATGACCGCATTGAAGACTATCATTATTTTTAACGGCCACATAACGGTTTCTTAACAGTCATATAAGGCTTTTCAATCGTTTTATAATGTTTAATTTATTTCTCAAATAAATCATTCATTATTTTACAATGACTATTTTAACGGCTCTATTTTGTCTGAATATAAAATCTCATAAGGCAATCTTAAAAATAGATACACTGAATAAAATAAAGAATATCCTTTCCTCTTGAAATCTTTCATTTCTTTTTCCTTGCTGGGTTATACACAATGTTGTTTCTATTCCTTATATTCAGTGCGGAATATAGATGAAGGTCTGTATCCTGGGAGGATAGCCGTCGAAGCCTATCGCACCGAGTTTCGCACTCCAAGAGGCGGAATTATCTTTAAGATTAGTACTTATGCTTGCACGCCTCGAGACAAATTTATTTATTCTCATCAGATTTCTTCCTATAAGCTATAATGCCTCTTTCTCTTGGGTGATGCCGCTCGTGCATTTGCAAAGAGCCCATGCATCAACATTTATTCATTCCTTGGCTTTTACCCAATCAACATTATGTTTGTATTGTTTTATGGCTAAATGAAAATGGAGAAAGCTACATGGATAAATGCTTGATTGTATTACATCTATAATTCAAAATAATTTGAAATTGAAGGCCACGCTGATCACTCTTTTAAAGCCTTATTCAATCTACATTTTTCTTTGGTCGATTTATTCGATCTACATAAATATATTGATTTATACGCATTTTGGCCTATTTGACATTATTGAGAAATTAGTGGTAAGAATTTAAAGAACTCATTTTTTAAATGTACAAAAGGAAAGAAAGAGTTGTTCGACAATCACTAGATATGCAATCATGATTGATAAGTCTTAACATTATAATTGACAAGATTCTAATTATCATCAATTATTTTTTTCTACTAAATGAATTAAGTGGCTCCCTTTTTCCACGTATTAGATAAGTCAATTTCTAGCTTAATAACATTAATTGGTGAATCTTTAATTTTCAGCACAAGGGCTATCGGCCGGTTGACAAGTCATGAGTTTTTAACATCACGCATTCTTGAAGAAAGGATAAGAAGAAAATGCCACGAATTTGACATGTGGTTTCTTAGGGTATGCATGGTTGCATTTTTAAATTTTGTTCATGAACAAATTTTCTGTTTTTTTGTTCTCGGGAACAAAAAAAAGAACATAAATGCATTTGTTTGCGTTTTTGTTCAAAATCTATTTTTTTGTTCCGAGAACAAAATTAGAATAGAAATAAGAAACAAAAAAAAAAGTTGTTTTTTTATTTCAGAAACACTTTTAAAGAACAAATTTTCTCTCTCATTTCTTTTCTTCTCTTTTTTTTTTTCTTCTTTTTTTCTTCTTTTTGCTTTGGTCAATCGCCAGCCTCGGCCATGGCTGGCAACCGGCCGTTGAGAGCCAACGACCTCACCAGAGGGTCGCCGGCCCCCAACGAGGCCGAGCATCGCTAGCCCGTGTTCAACCTGGTTAAGATACTCCATGCATCGGGATTGTACTTGATTTGAAGGTGCTCTTCTTGTCGTACAAAAAGATATCGACCATTAATTATATTCACATGAGTAAGTGGATGGCCGAAAAAAAAAAAAAAAAAAAGGTAAACAAAGATCAATGAACCGATGAAGCTAGCGAGTAGAAAAAAAATATATCCCTCAGCCTGTCGTTCATGGAACATATGCGATGACCCGTTTACATGATTAGGAGGCTTGAGAAAGGCTTGTACAAAATTTCATAGACATATGAAAGGCTTTGTATAGTAAATACTATTGAGGAGCAAGATCACCGGTAGGTGTATAATCCAACAAGTGCCCCAATAAAATATAGAGTCGGTCACCTTTACCACATACTTTTATCAACCTAATTAACGAATTTAATTACCTACAACTGCCGAAACAGTAACTAAATCAGACCCGAGATTCTGCAGTTTTTTTTTTTTTTTTTATGTCGTTGAATTGGGCACAAACAAATGTAGACCAGTACGAAATGGAGATGTTGGACGCGATGTTGGACGCGTTAAGTCTGGAGTTGACGCCGTCATAGAGGGAATAGAACGGGGATCGGATTTTTCAGCGAACCAAAAGAAAAAAATGTAATTAACTTCCGTCACCAGAAAAAAAAAAAAAAAAAAAAAAAAAAAAAAAAAAACCCTAAAAAGGATGGCCGATAATGACATGATTACTCCAAACTAAGAAATTCCAAACCACGGTCCTAATCCTAACCTGCCCTCCAAGGAATTAATCACCTAACTCAAAATGTCACTTGAAAATTACAATATAAAAGAATGAAATTTATAGCGCTTAATTGAATTAACCGAGTGATAAAAATTCGGAGGAAGAGAGATGCTAAAATACCTCTAAATGATACGTAGCATCACATCAAAATGCCTTGAATTCATGCCGGCCTAACAAAGGTACGCTTTCTAAAGAATGCCTGAATTTAAGATTTTTAGTGATAAGAAAAAGAATTTTGGATATCGACATAGATTAAAACTTTTCACAGCATTAATCAACAGGACAACGTTAAATTTAAATTTAGGCAACGACGCAACTCACATCCATCTCTATTTATCGTGCGACGGCCTTCTTGCGGGGCATGGGGTGGACCCGCCGCGTCGCTGCATCGTCAAGCGACGCAAGCAAAGTCACATGGCGCCGCGAATTCCTTGTTTTGCCCTTCCCCTACGGAGAGAACCTCGATCTGTTTTCAAGGTTGATTTTTCGAATGCTCATGTCGTTTTTACAAGCATCGTGCGTCCGGATAATTGGTCTTTGCTTCGATCGTGTCTCTTGTTAACCGTTTTGGCCACCCCACTACCTCTCTTGTTAACCGTTTTGGCCACCCCACTACCTCCCCCCTCCTCTCCTTTTTCTTTGGTTCTTTTGGACGAAAGATAACCAACAGCTTTTCCGTCTTGGAATTCCTGGAATCCGTGGGAAGAAGATGAAAAGGAATAGCCAAAGAAAAAAGGAGGAATTCAAGGTATAAACACAGACTCGATTTCATTCTTATGTTGTCGTGGTTGAAATCGAAATCTGAACATTTCCACTTTTTTTCCTCTCTCAGGTTTCTGGGCTTGTGTTATTCCCGCTGTGCTGGATGGTTTTTTGGTGATTACTCGTGACAAACGAACGGAGATATACATTGATTACATAAACGAAATTGAAATAGAATGGAGAGGAAGATTGCAGTTCTGTAAAGCTAGTTTTTCCGTGTAAAGCTTTTCCTCTAATTAGATTTGCCACTTGTGCTGATGGAGGGATTGGTTGTTCAAGTAAGTTTACTTGAACAAATTATTTTGCTATTTAGCGGCCTCAGTTTGTTCTTCTGAAGATACTCTATGCAGGTGCTATGTTTCCAGAAACAGAATATGATCTGCCTATATTCTGTGCCAACTTTTTCACTGCTGCCGAGACAATTATAGTTGTTCTGTAACAACAATTCTTTGTTCTTGTTTTTTAACTTATTCCTTGTTGTAAGAAACAACGCGAGTTGATGAAAATGACAGCAGTTGCTTGCTCTATGGTCAACTATATGTGCTCAGTAATTTTGCACGTGCTCTATGGTCAACTGTATGTCTCGAGCAAATGTGCATGTGCATGTGATATCCATGTGTAGCAAGCCAATTAGTGGCCATGCGTGTTTTTCTGCTGAAATTACCTGCTAGCACCTTTCTGATAAAACAAAGTGTTTGAACAGTTGAAATGGGTTGCGGTGTAGCTGTTCTGCCTGAGTGTCACGTGATGACTTTTGCAGAAGCTTTGAGCAGTCACACATTTGATGTCTAACTATCTAGTACCTACTGGCATGGCGTAGTATGCTGGACAGTGTTTGTCAAGCTAGATGTGCAATAGTGAACTTCCGGCTTGAGATATGGCTTGAGATATGTAATGCTCCTTGATGAGCTTAGCATCTTGTTGGAGTGTACAGTTCTGTTGTTAAGATGTGCAATAAGTATTTCAACAATGTTAAATTTCTCAAAACAGGAGTGATGCATTTCAATTTTCTTTTATAATAGTTGAATATAGAAAGAAAATAAATAAATGATATCCTTCTTGGTTGGTGTAAAGAATTATCGTCAAGTCAGGGTCAGCAGGTGCTGAATGCTGCCCATCGCCCTTAAATCCTATATTAACTTTGATTGCTGTACATAAGGCTTCCTGATCTGCCCTGATATATTGTTTGCAGGGACCTTAACCCTCTATATGACGTCGTCGAGCACAAAGAATACAAAGATAAGTGCTACGAAGGCCTAATGTCTCAAGTATGCTGAGGTCAGTTATCTGATGTGTTTTATAGTAACATTCAAAGAGTTTTTAGTTTTTTTCCTGTCCTTTTTGGACGTTTCAGCTGAACACCACTTTATGCAGCTTTTACCATGGGGTGGAAATTTAACGGGCGAATCGTTGAGATTCTTCTCACCAATAGTCATATGGACCAGGTCAACACATGCATGCCGTTTGATACCCTGCATTCGTGGATTATCTCAAGGTACGTCGCTCAATAAATTGTCTCTTCAAGGGATTGCATTTTTTCTTTTAGGCTAGAATATTTCTCTATTTAATTTCCTATGACCTTTGATTTCTTCTCAGGCTTGGCTTGTTTTGATGGGCCTAGGAATAAGGGAGACTGATGCATCTCAAATTATAGCCAACCGTGAAGCGTAGCATCGGTATCCGACTTTGAGAGCAGAAAAGGTTAATCACCTGGTCACTCATCTCCTCCCCTATCTTCATCTACAGCCTACTTGCGAAGTTTATTTATTACATGCACATGCAGAGACCAGTGCTACCACCGATGGTCTAAAGTATTAAGCGAAGTGTTGTTATAGGTGCATCTAAAATTATGCCGTTGCTCTTATGTTTCTTTGATTCCTTTTCAATCTATAATTTATTTGATTTTTGAGTCGAAGATCCGGGTTATGAAGTTTTGAAAAGGTTATTAGAGGAGACACATGCAAAGATAGAAAAGTCATTTACAGCTATTCGTACATCTACATCCCCATTGCATATTAGAATTGCAGTTACTTATCTCTTGTCATGAAACATAGAATGATGACATTCCGTGACAAACGGTGACAAACGGTGTGAAAGCGAGCCTAATTTTAGACATTCATCCTTCAAGGTGTGTCGTTCAACTATATCCTTGATTAGTCGCTATGAATGCAAACAGCTAGTAATAAAAACACCTAACACAAATGCAAAAAATTTAAGCCTAAATTAGCAACAAAAAAAGAAGAAAAGAAAAAGAAACAACTGAATTAACACAATTGTAGTACAGTTAAGACTTTTTTGATAATTTTCCCATTCTCATACTTACCCCTTTTTGTCTTCCTTGTTCTCTGCTAACTGACCCAGAAGTAGTAACACTACATGAATATCTAAATTTTGTGCATCATTTATAACAAAATACAAAAGTAATATAAAGAACCTGTACACATCTGCACCCTATATACTTTTTGTGTGCAGGGAATGACTCCATCGTGCCACACGTGATTTATATCATTTCGAACAATATAGAGTGCATTCAAATTTCTTCTATCATTTGAATTCCTTTGATTGATTCTTTGCTTGTCATCATTAAATGTACATGCTGCGTTTTATGTAAAATGCAATAGGGAGGGTTAAGGATATGCTTGAATTTAGATATAGACGAGTTTTGCTGATTGCTTGAGTTTTGAACAAAACAATCTTAGAGGAGTTGTTCAATACTGGAGCTGTTCAGTAAAAGTTAATGACGATGGTGCACAGTAGAGATTGAGGAGGAGAAGCAGGGATGGCATCTGTTGGTGGCTGATATTGACAGGCGAATGCAACACTTGATAATGGGGATCCCGTGATAGACAATAAGTGATTAATGGTGAAGTAACGTGCTGCTATTTTGGTGAAGGGAAGTTTGATTGTTGGTGTTCTGATCTAGCTATGGTTTTTTGTAATCTCAGTCTATTAAGAGGAAGACAGTGAGCATAGAAAATAGATATAAGAAGGAGAATAATAAAAATAGGAGTAGTGGATTCCGAATGTTTAGGATTGTTTCAATAGCGGAATTCAGTTCAATTTTCGAACTTGAACTACTTTCGGAGAGTTCCATTTTGCTGATAATTTGAAAGCTTTAGTTTGTGGGCTTGATAAGAAACAAACATCTAGGAATGGTGAGCTTGGTTCTTGGTTTAGGAATAAAATGACGGTTCCAAAAAAAAAAAAAAAAAAAAGAGATGAAATAAGAAATAATTAAGAAAATGGGCTTTGAAAGTTTAGAACTAAAAGGGCTTCTTATGAAAGCCTAATCATATTTTTTGGCCCAGATTTGTGAAAACATGTTGGACCATATTCAGATTGGGCTCAACAGCCCAGAACAATGTCCCAATTTTTAATAATAAAAAAATTTCAAAAAATTTGGAAAATTAAAAACATAGTAAATGTTTAGAAAATAGGCCTCGATTGGATAATTAGATCTTAGTATTATATTTAACTTAGTGTCTCTTAATTGACATTTATGTAATTTGGAGATGTTAGTGAGTACTTGATTATAGTTTAGTTTTGGTAGATTACTTTTTTAGACGAGAATTGGATTCAATTTGATTATAGCTCATGAGGTTGCTATGTCAAGGCTTGATAATGGAGCCATGTCATATTCTTTATCCAACTCATGTCGGGTTACCTTACCATACTATACTTTTTTACTCTTTCTTCATTACTTTCTTGGATCAACTAATTGTGATTCTTTTATATTGCTTTCTTAAGTTGTGATTTGCTTGCTTTTGTTGAATAATTAGGTTGCGTTTTGGGGTCTTAATTTGAAAAAGAAAAATCATTGGGTTTTCTTGTCAACAACTTCTTCATCATTTCGAATCCTGCAATCTATCACTAGGCATTACGATGTGGACATCAAGCATAAGGCATTTATGAGATACTCACCATCCTATAAGGCTATCAAAAGGTTATCAATAATTTATAATTTATAATTCTTCCTCATTTTTCTTCTCACCTAGGCTTGGCCCTACTTCCTCTATTTTCCTTCTTCCCCCGACCTAGTCTCCTTCCCCTTTCTTCCTCTCTCCCCTCACGCTCGCTAAAGGAAGGACACAAAGGACAAGTAAAGCAATAGAGACTGTCAAGTAGGATGTCCAGCCAGGGGCAGGCTGGCACGACAAGCTATTGGTGGCAAGGCCATGCGCATTTGCTAGGTGAGCTTAAAAGTGGTGATTTTGGGGAGGTTCAGGGACTAGGGAGAGAAATCAAGAGAGTGAGAGGGATCGAGAACTAGGAAGCAAGGTCGTGATTGAAGGGCTTCCTTTAGTAGCCAACATGCCTAGACCTCGATCGCCAACCCTTGCCAAAAATATACGTGCATTGGAAAATCTTGTCTAACGTTTGTCCAACTAAAGTCAATTGCATTGAAGAATTTCCCAACTGTTTCTTCCTCATATAACGTTGGTCTTTAAGTATACGTGCAACATCACCATCCAAAGACAAAAACCCTTCGGACGTTATCCTATGAGAAATATCACCTTCGCCCGATTTGATCAAGAAGACGATCTCCGTGATCTCGATGGTGAGATCAGGTTCATGCTCGCCCTTTCCCTCTCGATCCTCCTGTTACTGTCTTCATCTCTTGAGAGTTCAGCTAGCACTCTTGGACGTATTGAACCTGCAAATGAGACCTTTAGCCAAGAAATAAGAAAGCTTGACATCCACGTGAAGAAGGGTGGCAGTGGGGGTGGCGATGGCAATGGCGATGGCAGTGGTGGCGACGCTAGTTACGCAGGTGGCAATATTGTATATCTAGTACATGTGGTTACCAGTGGGCATAAGCCTAGCAACAGGACTGAAAGGTCCTCAACCATCAAACCTCGCCCAAACGATCGAGGCAAGCGACGATGGGCGAGGTTCGATGGTTGAGGACGTTTGAGTCTCATTGCTAGGCTTATGCCCACCGACACCCACATGTACTAGATAGACAATACCACCACATGCGTAACTAGCGCCACCAGCACCCCCGCCATCGCCACCCCCACAGCCAACTCCACTGCCAACCTTCTTCATGTGGACATCGAGCTTTTACGTTTCCTGACTAAAGATGTCATCAAGGGGCTCAGCACTTCCACGAACGCTAGCCAAGCTCTCTGGACATCGAGACAACAACACAAGAATTGTGAGGGAAAGGGCCAGCGCGGACTTGATCCCAGCTATCGACATTGTGAAGATCGCCTTCTTGATCGAATCGAGCGAAAGGCAATTTTATGTTGAACTAAAATCAATTGCATTGGAGAATTCCCCAACCGCTTCTTCTTCATCTAACGCTGATCTTTAAATATACGTGCAACATCACCATCCAAAGGCAAAAACTCTCCAAATCTTCTCCTACAAAAAAAATCACCTTCCACTCGATTCAATCAAGAAGGCGATCTTCGCGATCTCGACGGTGGGGATCAAGTCTGTGCTCACCCTTTCCCTCATGATCCTCGTGTTGCTATCACCATCTCCTAAGAACTCGGCCAATGCTTGTGGAAGTGCTAAGCCCATGGATGAGATCTTTACCAAGGAAACGAGAAGGCTCGACGCCCACGTGAAGAAGGATGGCAAATGAAATTTGTATATATTTCAATGTATATAGTAATGAAGAATACAATATATTTACAGACTTTATTAGATAAATATTTTACGATCATATGTCAATTAAGATTATGCATAATCAAATGGCAATATATGTGCAATATACATACAATCTTAAAAGACACGAATAATTTATACAAAATATCATAATTGTCTTTAGTACGTGAAAATATCTTATAGAAAGTGTTAAACATCCGTAACAAGTTAAAAATAATAAAAATGGAAAAAAGAAATATGAAATTTGTATATATTTTGATGTATATACACCATCTTATTTATAAGTTTTGTTAGATTACCATTTTAAGATAATATCTAAATCAAGATTATGCACAATCAAATGGCAATTTACATACAATCCACATGTAATATGTGTACAATTTCGAGAGATTTAGATAACCAAAAAGAAATATCAAAATTATCTTTAACATAAGAAATAACGTATTTCGTCCCTCGCCACGGCTGGCTCGGTCCACCTCGGGCCAATCTCATGACAGTAACCAAAATAACCATAGGTTCAAAAAATAATTTAAAATACTCTCAAGACTTAGAAATTGACTATTTGCTCCCTTTAATTTAAAGTAGTTATAGAAATGCCATTAAACTCAATTTTATGGGTGATGAAATCACTCACGTGTAGAAATTTCGAAAGTTTTAGATGAATAATTGAGATTTAAATCTTTTGGGATATGGTTTCTTAAGGACTAATAGACTCAGTGGCATGCTTGTTTTTGTACATAACTAGATCTATCAAGCAGGTTGGGTCAGCTCAGGTTTGGGTCAATCACAAATGATTCAACTCAAATCGACCTATTTAACACGTTTATGATCAATTTATCCTAATATACAATTTTTGACTCATTCCCGACCCAACCTTACCCAACCCAAACCATTTAAGTAAACCTAAGAAAGCTTATTTATTATGATATTTTTTTAAAAAAATGGTATTGCTAAAACACTTTCATGCAATATAAATTAGTGTGCAATTAAAAAAAAAAAGGTTTGTTTCCTAAATATTTTCCAATAAATATTTTTTAGGAAAATTACAATATTTTTTTGGTTTTTGCCTGAAATTTGAAAATAAATTAAAAAATATTTTTTGCCATTTGGTAAGAAAAATATGATTAAATTTTCCTTGACTCCTATTTAATATTTTTATATTAAAAATAGAATTTTTAATTAGTTTTATTTTTTGAAAATCTATTTTTTTTAAATCGAACTTTTACATTTTTCTTTTTTTCTTTTTCTTCTTCTTTGGTTGACCATTGACAGTAAGCCGGCAACTAGCCATAAGCGAGCTCAAGGTTCAAGCCTTGCTCAAGCCTCACCAGTCATTAGTGAGGCTTTTGCCTCACCAGATTTGCGAGCTCGAGCTCGCTTGATGCCAGCAAACTTGAGTCTTGCTAGATCAGCAAGAGTCAAGCCTCGCCAGTCATTGGCGACCTTGAGCTCATCTGAGGCCAGCAAGCTTGAGCCTCACCTAGTTGATCACAGGTTGTCGTTGTGCCAAACACTAGCTAAGGAAGGACTAAGGAGGAAGAAGAAAGGAAAAAAAAGGAAAGAAAAAAGAAATACAAAAAGTAATTATAATTTCAATTTTTATACAAATATTTTTATAAAGTTAAAGAGGGAAAGAGAGAGTGCAAGGCTTGAATTGGAAATGGGTTCTAGCTTCTAAGTCCCACCCATTTAAGACCCGTTTATATTAATTTTTCAATTTTTAAACCCATTTAACTAGTCTTTTGAAAATATAAATGTCTCATATATTACACATTTATGATTTAAATGGGTCATATATTGGTTTAAGACTCATTTTAACACATCTATATATAATGCAAAATGTCACGCTTCGAACCTCGAGTGCACGCACAACCCTCAGTGGTCGATAGAATTTCGCGACATTCCCAGAACTCATCGCCGACCCTTTTTATTTTGTTGCACACGCGGAAGCAAATTAACTAATCCCCTAATAACGACATACATGGGATAGAAAAGCAAGACAACCAATTTCAAATCAAATACACTTTTATAAACACTTCAAACTTATACATAAGATTTATGTCATAAAGAACTACTAAGCCACCTATGCTCCTGATCCTTCTGCTTCAAGCTTATAGCTCTTCACACTAGGGACTTGAAAATGGTTATTCAATAACTAGTGAGATATAAATCTCAACGAGTTCCACCCCTAAGCCCCGGTTAGTACACCAACTCAACTCGGGGTATCTCTCTAAAACCTCCCCTCAAACAAACCACAACTAATAGCCAACAATCAATGGTCGGTTCACATGCAACCTTACCTGGTATGCCATACCCTGCACATTATAACTCAGCACAATACACGCAAAGCACATGGCCATTAGATGGTGTAGTTCATCAATCACATACGAGTCGTGTCACAAGCGATCTCACCTGGCCATTGCCACACCCTGCACGTTATCGATTCATGCGTGTGTGCCATAAACAATGTGCTCGACTCATGTATGATCGAAATCAACAATGCAATGATTCTCGTGCATTCTTGCACTTTAGTGTGCCACCTATCACACATTAATCTATCACACGAGTCCCGATTATAAGATAAAATCGTTATAACACGTCACATTCCATGCCACACAATTTTACCTCATAATAAGGCCCAACTATCTCACTCAATAATCTGACTCAATGCTCAATACCAAACTCAAGGTTCTAGAGGTGCCCTCTCCTCACGAAGTTCCGATATTGTGTGGCACTTAGTCCCTAACCTCAATCAGTCATAGTTCAAGTTACTAGAAGTGGCTCCCACACAGTCATGCTGTCGTGTAGCACTTAGTTCTCGACTATGATAAGCAATAACTCAAGTTACTAGAGGTGGCTCCCACGCAGTCATGCTGTCGTGTAGAACTTAGTTATTGGCCACAAAAAGCACTAGTATAATGTTCTAGAAGTAACTTACACAAAATCTCACTATCATGTAGCACTTAGCCCCTATACTATGCATGACAATACTACAAGGCTTCTAGAGGTGGCTCCCATATAACTTAAGTCACCATGTAGCACTTAAACCTTGACTACAATAAGCAATGGTACAAGGTACTAGAGGTGGCTCACATGAGATTTTAGTATCATGTAGCACTTAGTTCTTTACTGACTCACAACTGATTGGTTTTCTCAACACAACTCACTTTTTTTTATAAAAACGGTCCATCTCCCATGTCCCTCGGACAACCCTTTTTTCCATTTTTTTGAAAAACATACATTTCATGCAGATGTTTATGTAATAACACATCAAATCACTTCATAGAATCAACACACATGAATTTTAGACACTTTTCGCATTCTAGATAAACAGTGCACGTGAACAGTACTCGGTGAACAATACTCGTGAACAGTGCACGTGAACAGTAATTTATGAATAGTGTCACATGAACAGTAAATTTCTAGAATTTAATAAATCATAAATTAAATTTAGAAATCATTAAAACAATAATTAAATTAAGGAAACCAGTCAATCAAGATAAACATGCTTAATTAGCCACATAAGCATCATTAAGCTAATAAAGTAAAATTAAGCTAAACTAATCTTAGTCATTAATCTAACCACATATCTTAAGACTAATACAACTTAATTAAATCACTTAAACTAGAATTAAATCTAACTAAACCAACCCTAAGCAAGTTTAGGCACTAATCGAATGATTAGGAGATAAACTCACCCGTTAAGTGGGCCAGAGGCACCGACACAACGGCGACGAAGGTGGCTACGCACTGGGACCTCTACCACAATAATCCAAGGTGGTTCCAAGCTCAACACAGCAACCACAGCTCGGACTCCCACTGAAAACACTGAAAAGCAGCCCTGCTGGAGGAGAAACTAAGTTGAACGGCTTGGCCGGAGCTCCGGCAAGGGGCTTGGTCGGCAATCGGTGGCTCCCGGGGGTCTTGGGGATCTTGTGGGTGGATGGAATGGGCAAAGGAATGGTTAGAATGGGAGAAAAATGAAGAAAAACAGTGCAGGCTGCAAGTGGACCGATGGACCGACGACCAGCGTCTTGTGACGGCCCTACAAGACGGACGGCGGCTCCGTTCAGGACGAAATCAGGCTCGTTGGAACGATATGTCTCTCCCGGTCATGGTGATAGATGGCTCGTTAGCTAATTCATCCGGAAAGACCACTTTTGACTCAATTCTTCATCGAAGGGTTAGCTGGAGCAGAAACTGGAAGAGAGGGAGAACGAGGGAGAGAGGAGCTCATCCATTTTGAGGCCAAATGGGGGAGAGAGAGAGTGAAGTGAGGGCTGAGAGCACATCTCATTAAGGCCATTAAATGGCTACTTCAATTCCCCATGCATGATGACATCATCTTCTCTCTCTTCTCTAGCCTTTTTCTCCCTACAACTAGGGGGCAATTTGGTCATTTCATATTGCACAATTACCATTATGTCCTTGGGTTGAAATTGGTGGATGGTCCTAATAAATGGGCTTAGTAATTTATTAGGCTTGATTGGGCTCAAAGTTGGACCATGGGCTTTGAAAGATGAATAGTTGGTTTAGGCCCAATGGGCTCATTTGATTTCCTTAGGCCCACCATGATGGCTGTCCACCTTGGGCCTAAGGCCCACAAGACTTGGCCCAGCCCACGTCCTCATGGGCTTGCTTCCTCGGTTCGAAAATCCCTTTTCCAATGGCTCGGCTTAATTGACTCTATCAACTGTTTGATGTAGCTTCATTCGAAGTCCGTCCCGGACATTCTCAATAATTCGAAGTCCAATCCTAAGTTCTCTTGCCATGTCAATTTCACCCAATGCCATTTCGGGTACAACTCAGACTGACAGGTGGCTGTGAGGATTCATGCATGACCGACTCGTGCCAAACTACATTCAAAATATCTCGACACATAGACGTCCTTGACTGCATGAAATACGGAGGATAGATTCTTATTTTAAAGTACACGATCACTGAGGACCGACATAGGGTCATTAGCGGGTTCAATAACGGTAAACGGAATCACCTGCTATTCCATTATGTTATGTCCGCAAATCGACTTCTAGTCGTCATTAGAATCAACCTGCTTATCTACAGGATCGTCCTCACGCAAATCTCACAGTCAAGTCATTTTCCCAGGTCGAGTCCTTTAGTCATACAAGTTCTGTCCTCATTAGTCTTTCCTCTCAAGATCAGTATCTCAAGAGTGATCAATTCCGAGTGAGATCAACCAACAATGCATTGACGAAATTCACCTTCACTCGTCCCTCAGAGGGCTCGAATTTTAGGATGTCCCACAAAACAAACAAATCACACATGTAGCTACTGGTTTTCATATTGTACACAATACTAATAGTTCATTTGTTTTGCAAAAAATGAATTACTTGAAAATTATTATTTTTTTAAATAATTGTTTGTGGGCACATAAGTTTTAGCTATCACTTTAGGGTTTAATTGCATAAAAAATTAGGGATTCATTTTTAATTCCTAAAACAATTTAAATCATTAAAAATGCATAGCACATAGGCATTTGGAGCATTTGCATTAATAGAACTAGAATTTATAGTAAATATAAAAAATAGTTTAATTAAAAAAATTTAAAAAGAGTTAGTTATAAAAATAAAAAATAAAAAATTTAGAAAAGACAAAGCCGAATTCGAGCCTAGTCGACCCGGCCCCTTATTTCTTTTCTCAGCTAGACCCGGCCCACCCCTTATTCTCTTTCTTTTCCCTTGCACAAGCAGGCCCATCTCCTGCACCCTCAAGCCCGACCCGTGCATTGGTCTTCCTCTTCACCCACGTCGCGCACACCTCTGCAACGGAGCGACGTACAGAAGCAAATTGGTAGGAACAGAGGCAGGGCATGTGAGGGCTCGAGCGGCAGTGCACGGGGAGGAGGGATGGCGGTGCGTCCGCACCTCGGTCCCCAGACGTGCGCAAGGAAGGGGTCCCTATCCCACATCACCTAGGGAGGGAGTCTTAGGCCAGTTTATAATGGCTTTGGCTCCTCTAATCTGTGTGACGCGTTTTAAAGCCATGAGGATTCAGTGTCCAAAGTGGACAATATCATACAGTGGGGCCCAGGTCATTACAAATGGTATCAGAGCCGACTCCCGACCACGTGTGGGGCCACAGTGAGGGCGCTGTGCTCCCAAGGAGGGGAGAGTGTGACGGCTCGAGCAGTGGTGCGCAGGGAGGAGGGATGGCGGTGCGTCCACTCCTCGGTCCCCGAACATGCCCAAGAAAGGGGTCCCTATCCCACATCGCCTAGGGAGGGAGTCCTGGGCTAGTTTATAATGGCTTTGGCCCCTCTAACCTATGTGACGCATTTTGAAGCCATGAGGACTCAGTGTCCAAAGCAGACAATATTACACAGTGGAGCCCGGGTCGTTATAAGGCAGACCGCGGCACAATCCTAGGGTCGGGGGATCAGCCGGCCACGGCAAACTGGCGGTGGCCAAAGCCAATGCGCACCTGCAGTGGTCTTTAAAAGATAGAGGGGACCACCCCATCGTTTATTTACTAAAGAAGTTGCTAGAGTTGTAGTTTCTGCAAGATAATAAACAAGATCTGAAAGCAACTCACAACACTGCATAATGTGGTAGAATATAAAATCTTTAAATGATTAACTATCCTCCTAAATTATTCAATGACAGATACTGAACTTCTAAAATTTTATCAAGTGGCTAAAGATTTAAATTACTCAGCAACATGGTGCATGCTTTAAGGTTTTAAAGTTTGCAAATCAATCGACCATAATCTATATAAATACCAGAAAATACTCTCAAAAGAAGACAAGGGCCAATCATTTCATATACTGTTACAACAGGAATCAGTTATTCTCACGGAATTAGTTACACAAGCTGAACACGTATCAAATAAGTTCGTGAAAGAGAATATGGACATCCCAAGGATAACAATGACCAATCTTAGGAGCTTTTCAATATTTAAAAACATCATTGTTACCATCTCTGCTGAGAGTGTACCATTAGATTTCACCCCAGCAAGAAGAAAGGCAAGAAGGTCCACCCAATTCCTTATAAAAGGATCTTTTAGTTCCAGTGAATCAATGACTTCTGAGAAGGGTCTAAGAAGCTTTGTCGCACCAATAGCACCCTGAGGTCCCATTTGGATAAAGATTTCAACAAGAAAGGAGCACATCTAGCAGCAGTGGTGGAAAGGACACCCAAATCACCACGAGCAGATTGAGGAGGTAGAGCCATCACAGCTGCAGACATTGGAAGCACTGCATCCTGCAAATTCATATTACGTAAGAAAAGATGAATAGCAGCAAACCAACAGAAAAAGATGCCCGTACTTCAAATTTAAACAAACACGTTCATTACAGATAAAATGTAGAGTAAGAGTACCGTTATATCATAATGGTCACTGATAAATCATAAAACAAGCACTAGATTCAGAGGTTCCAATTTACTTTAACTTCTCATAGGGGGGTCAACGTCAATAATGAGTACTTTTGCTTATAAGCCGTTGTAAAATCTTCTTTTGCTCATTAAATCTACAAAGCCATCTTGTTCTTTCTTTACAAATGAGACAGAATAGAACAGGAGATACCATGAGCTTTTCCATTCTTGCACGGCATTTTGACTTGCATACTTCTCGAGGTCCTGGATTAAGATTTAATTAAAAGCATAAGCAGAACATACTATAAAATTTAAAACATCATGGGCAAGAACTACAGAGACAATATTATCAGGCTCACAAATTGCCATCAGTGGACCCACATAAATTCTTACAAGAACATATGAAGCAATATTACTGTTTTTCTCTTTAGAATAGTAGTCAATTCTATGTAAACAGCGGTCTCTTTTGAATGTTCCCTGAGTTTGTAATATATCCAATTCGGCCTAGGAGGCTGATTACGTCGCTCCCTGAATTTGACTGGAGATCTGTCAAGACTTTCATGAGGTAATGTTCAATCCAGACAAGACTTCTCTACCTCAAACAAAGAGTTTTCCTGCCACTACATGTATCTAAAAGTTCCTTCATAAGATATCTAGGTTATGCATGTTCATTTCTTCAGTGTACCTAAGATAAATGACAATCTTCACATTCTCGGCCTTGGCAGTCTACTCAATGAATGCTTTCGTCATAACAGCTTGGTAATCGTCTTTTGCCACAGAAACCATTTCCGTTGTTTAAGTTAATTCTGTTCAGCTGACGCCAGACACTTAGCGTCATCTGGGAAATCTATGCAAAGACATTCTTTCCCCTTGATATTCGCACCACGATGCCTTGCGTCATAAATCGTCTTGGCATTAAGGACTCTGTATTAAGCTGCCTTATTGTCTATCAAAAAGGGATGACCAGCTTTTTCCACGTTAGCATCCATATCCTCGACAACTGAGCACCATTGGATTTAAACTAACTTGGGCTCAGCTGTCTGGCTATCCGCATATCTGTTTCCTATTAAGCAGAACATGATAAATGAGACCATTCTGTCCAATCTTCAATTCGACAGATGAATTTGGCAATTGGTCCAGTAACATTTTTAAAACTGATACGACATTCATATATTCATAGATGTGCTAAAAATAAGTCCAAGGGATGATGCTATAGATATACAAAACCACAGGGAAAAGAAGGATCCACCTTGAAAAACTCTATTGGACCAATACGTGAAAAAAAATTCACCTTCTGGTATGTACACCATCCAGGAGTCACAGTTAGCACACGGAACAGACTCTCCTAATGCATCTAACACCTGATACATGAGAAATGCCGTTATCTATTAATATCATCCAGAGGCGAAAACAACACCAGAGTATACCAATGGAAAAGTGGCCATATAAACATAAACAATCTGCACTTGATTCATGCTAAAGACAAAATGGGGCAACTTAGAGTGATGGAAATCAGATTACCTGTGCAAGAGGATTCACCTGAGGATCCCTAGATTGGAAGCCAGAAAACAGCGAAGGACCGGAGTCGAACTTGTACCCCTTGATGTCGAACGCGTAAGCAGCACCTCCTGGTTAGTCCTTGCTCTCCAGAACAAGCACGTCTTGGTTGTATCTGGCAAGAAGGCCAGCACAACAGAGATCAGCGATACCACTTCCAATGACCACGACATCGGCCTCAGGCTTCCCTGATACCCAAATCCACAACTTCACGTTATCGAAGAAACCCAATTCAAGTGCAAAATTCCATCCAAACAATACTACACTCTCCAAATAGCTATTTCAACAGTGATAGCCAATGCAATCTGGATCAAAACCGAAAACCAACCCATAAGCATTTGAGAAGGGAAGGGGTAATCACCAATTCCAAAAAAAGCCAACCCACTGATATAGCTAGTACGAGTACCTAGAGGGGGTGAATAGGTATATAAAAGATTTTTCTTAATAATTGCACAATACTTAGACAGTTGAAGGATTTGCGACAAATAATAATCAACGTAAGACTGAGTAAAGGAAAGAGAGAATTGAACACGTGGTTTATAGTGGTTCGGCTTGATTCAAGCCTACGTCCACTCTTCTGCACCGACGGCCACTTGGCTGGATTCCACTATGAACAAAGAAATGTTTCAGCGTTGATCTTCCTTGATTTCTCGGTGTAGATGATCTACCACACTCGCTCAAGGTATCACCAAGTATAGACACTCTCTGTGTATACAATTTTGCTCAAAATGTATCAACTAATAATCAAGGTGCTTCAGACTCTGGAATTTCTCTATCGATTACGTACTCAAACAACTAGAACGTCTTCCTTTTTATACTCCTTTATGCCATCATACCCATTGGCACTTACCAAAGGAATTCCTCCAATCTACCCGTTGGACGGAATCAATTAAGAAGATCATTCGAGTTATTAAAGGAACCTGACGATAGCCCATCAATCCTGTTCGCCCATACAATCAGGATCTTGGTTTCCAAGAATAGAACCTTCCAAGAATATTTTGTCGACCATCGGATCTTCAATCGATCTAGATATGAATAAAAGAATCCGTTATATTTATCCAACCAAGAGATCTTCTCCAGAGGATAGGATTAAATCCTCAACCATATACTTCGGCTCTAGATTTCCTTCGTCACTGGATCAGAAAGACTGTTAATGAGAATAGTCTTGAGTCTTAAGTCTTGAGTCTTGAGTCTTGAGTCTTGAGTCTTGAGTCTTGAGTGCTGAGTCTGGTGATCAGAAAGTTTTCAGACTTTAAACAGAAGGTCTGCAAATATCCAGACTAGACTGATAGAAATGTTTTGTCAGCTTCAAAATATTCTGGAAAGATTTCTCCAACAATCTCCCCATTTTTTTATGGTGACAAAACTTTCCTGTAGATTTGAACAATTTTAACCTACAAAAACATTTCTCAAGCAATATGGCTATCTCATAAAGATTAATAAAACAACCAGACTCTGTATCCATAGAAAATTGGTTAGTCTTTCATGAGTAATACCATATGACAACACTTGATATAAATTCAAACAGTCAAGTATCAAAATCCACAGCCAGTTCAGTCAAATTCAAGTTCACACCTAAGTTCACTCAAGTCATACTAAAAAACAAACATATTCAACCACAAAAACAAATTTAAAGTCAGAGTTTAAAGTTTAAATTGATTCAAATTTCTTCTCCCCATTTTTGTCATCATTAAAAATGTGAGAAAAGAGTCAGGTCTGCTTGGGAATGCGCACGATCTGGAAATCTCCCATCGACTGGACTATGCCTTCTAGCCTCTTCAAGTCTTCCCTTAGATGAGCGACCTTCTCTCCTTTGGCATTAGAGCTAGGTCTTTCATTTTGTCCTCCAGGGTAACCGAAGATGCTTGTCCAGCATTCTTCATGGCTTGAATTTCACAGTCCAGAGCATAGATTTGGCCCCGCATTTCCAGAAGAACATCAAGAATACAACGAAAATCTGCTAAATTGTCCGTCTGTGCACTTGCATTGGCTTTCTCGGATGGAGTGAATGCAGACGATGGAGCTTCTGTATAATCTTGCAGATTTGGTGTTGACGTATCGTGTCCTTCTTCAGGCAATTGAAAAGCCTGAAACTCTTCTGGATCTGCTAGAGATTGTCTTAGACCTTCACTATCGGCAGCATGAGGTGTGGACCTTTCTTGCTCGCCAACTCCCCTTGTCTCTAGGACCTCAAATGGGGAAGAGTGATGATCATGCTCTTCTGTATCTTGATTCCCCTTCTCTCCAAATTCAGCTGCAGACTTTTCTTTCTATTCTTCTCCTTCTTCTTCACCTTCTTTCTCCTTCTCTCGCTGCTCTTCTTCTTCTTTGTTCTTGGCTTGCTCCTCTTCTTCTCTCTGTTTCTTCTGAAGTTCTGTCGATTGAGGTACAGAACGTCTGGTCCTTATCAAGGCAGATTGTGAGATCTTCCTCCTCATCTTCATCCTCCAAGATAAGAGTTCTTCTCTTTGAGGATGGGGCACCAATGGCCTCCTTCCCTTTTCTCTTTGAAGCAGACGGTACTGGAGTCTTCACTCTTAATTTCTCCATTGCCTTGGAAAGTTCTTTCAGACGCATCTTCATCAACATCTTTAAACCTATCACCATCTTATCGCACGGTCGAACACAAAGCGTATGTGGCGGTTCAATATTCATGTGTCTGAAGATCTTGGTCACCAGACCTGGGTAAGGCAATTGACCCTTGTCCTTCGACATTGCTCTGTACATGTGAAAGAGAATGATGTGAGGAAGAGAAAACTTCATCCCTGAGTGAATCGCATACATCAATTTTGCCTCGGAATTGGACACATCAGTCTTTGATGTAAACTTGGGCCTGATGCAATTGATCACAATTTTGTGAAGCACTATATTGATGGCGCGCATCCTTGAATAGATGATTCTTCCCTCTGTATCTCTATCTTTGACAAGCTCCAATGAGGCACGAGCAATTGAGACTTTGATTGGTTGATAGCGTCCTCGTTCAACTCCAATTATGTCCGCCAACATGTCCACGTCCACCACATGGTCTTGGTCTCTAACACTGAATGATATTCTATTCGCATCTAAGAAGCTAAGATTCGAATAGAAGTATGCTGTTAATTGCGCATATCCATCTATGGTATCAGTGCAAAAACGTTCCAGTTGAAGCAGATTGAACGTCTCCCTTAAGTTCAAATTAATGGCATCCAAGAAATCGAAATCAACACTCCTAGGGTTTATCACCCCTCGTTTCAGCAGTCTGAAGAACAAATTCTCTTGCTCCTTTGATTTAAACAGCTCCATTCTTTTTCCCTTCACCCTTGCAGCAACACCCATTCTAGGTTGAAAATCACTGAACATTTTATCATCATCGTTCCCATCAGTCGGATTCGGTCCCGACATACGAGGGTCACTTGGAATGTTCGCAAGTGCTTCCTCAGCCTTTCCTTTGGGAGCAATTCCCAAATCCTTCATTCGTTTCAGAAAGATATACTCATTCCCATAATTCTTATCTTTAAGAAAATCATCCACGTAGTTCAACGGAGTCCTAGTACTTTTCAACGCACAGTAGAGTTTGTAAATAAAAGAGGGTTTTTGGACTTTTACAGTGTCTGCGTCCTCGATTATTTCTTCCTCTGGTTGTTGACCCGCACCTTGTGGGGTAAATGGCGTTGAGTGACATGGTGGAGAGTGAATCGGGCTCTGTTGTTGACTCGATAATTCTTCCTCTTCGGTGAGATCAAAATGGGTAGGTCCCTCCTTCATTCTCTGTGGTCCCCTGTTCGCGATTCTTGAAGACTTCCTCGAAGAAGATATCCTTCCTTGTCGTTGAATGATTCCTTTACTTATTTTCCCAAGAAAAGATGACAACTTTCTCGAAGATGAACACAAAGTAGAAACCGGATTGGGAGGAGAATGTCTTTTAGGGTTTTGAAGATTGGGCGAAAAAGAAAACTGTATATATATAACTTAGTTTTGAAAAGGAAAGTTCAATCGGCACAAGGAAAATGTACGAACTCCTCTTTTTAAAATCATTAATTGCCAAAATTAATCCTTTTGAAAAGACAAGATTCCGTTTTTCACGGAAATTATAAATTAACTGAACGAAAGATCGTACCTTTTCGAGTTTAGATATAATATTAACTTACAGTCTATATCCATGAATGTCTGAGTCTGACGGTTTAGAGTCTGAGGGTTGGAGAGTCTCTAGACTTTAACTTCCTCGAGCTTCAAAATGCTGAGTCTCGAACGGATAAAATCGAATTGATTTTTCTCCAAAGGCTTTGTGAATATATCCGCTAGTTGACTTTTCGAATCAATAAACTGAATTGAGATTTCTCCATTTTGAATATGATCTCTAATGAAGTGATGTCGAATCTCTATATGCTTTGCTCTTGAATGAAGGATTGGATTTTTAGTGAGATTGATTGCACTGGTGTTGTCACATCTGATTTCTGTGCATAAGTCTTCAATCCCAAAGTCTTATAGCTGTTGTTTTATCCATAGAATTTGTGAACAGCAGCTTCCAAGAGCTACATACTCTACTTCTGTTGTTGAGAGAGCCACAGTGCTTTGTTTCCTTGAAAACCAAGACACTGTCCTGCTTTCAAGCAACTGGCAAGTTCCTGAAGTACTCTTTCTATCGACTCTGCAACCGGCCAGATTTGCGTCTGAATATCCCAAAATATTAAAGTCTCCATTCTTAGGATACCAAAGACCGATGCTTGAAGATGAAGCAACGTATTTAATAATACGTTTTGCAGCACTGAGATGGGATTCTCTAGGATCTGATTGAAACCTAGCACATATGCAAACACTCAACAAAATGTCAGGTCTAAAAGCAGTAAGATAAAGAAGTGAACCAATGATGCTCCTATACAACTTTTGATCAACTTTCTTCCCTTCTTCATCTTTGTCTATCTTCAAAGAACTTGACATTGGTATCAGTCTTTTTGCAATTTTCCAATCCAAATCTTTTGACAAGATCATTAGCATATTTTTCTTGGTAAATGAAAGTTCCTTCCTTCAATTGCTTTACTTGAAGACCAAGAAAGAATGTTAATTCTCCCATCATACTCATTTCAAACTCATCCTGCATAGACTTGGAAAATTTCTTGCATAGACTTTCATTAGAGGATCCAAAAATAATATCATCCACATATATTTGAACAAGTAAAAAGCTTTTGTTTTCATTTTTGATAAATAAAGTAGTATCTACTTTACCTTTAACAAAACCATTATGTAATAAGAACTTACTTAGTCTGTCGTACCAAGTTCGAGGTGCTTGCTTTAAACCATACAAGGCCTTTTTCAATCTGAAGACTGAGTCTGGCTTCTTTGGGTCTTCAAACCCAGGTGGTTGTTCCACATAAACTTCCTCATGGATAAATCCATTTAGGAACGCACTTTTGACGTCCATTTGGAATAACCTGAAATTTTTATAACAAGCAAACGCAAGTAATAGTCGAATAGCTTCTAACCTTGCTACAGGAGCATAAGTCTCATCATAGTCTATTCCTTCTTCTTGCGTATATCCTTTGGCCACGAGTCTTGCTTTGTTTCGTATGACTTTTCCTTTTTCATTCATCTTGTTTTTGAACACCCATTTGGCTCCAATAACAGTTTTACCTTTTGGTTTAGATGTCAATTCCCAGACATCATTAATGTTGAACTGTCTGAGCTCTTCTTGCATAGCTTCAATCCAGCTTTCATTAGATAAAGCTTCTTCTATGCTTTTTGGTTCAATTTCAGAAATGAGAGCCACAGCACTAGACTCTTCACGTCTTTTGGATCTGTGCGAATTCCTTCATTAATTTCGCCAATAATGAGATCTTTGGGATGACCGGACTTATGCTTCCGATTCTTCGGTTGATTTATCTCGGATGATAATCTCTTTCTTTATTTGAATCTTCATGAACATCTTGATGCTGGTCTTCCGTGAGTCGAGATACTTCTTGAGATGTAAGCTTTGGAAGGTCTGGAGTAGGTTCAGACTCTTCATACTGAGTCTGACTGGATTCATCTTGCGTAGAGTCTTGAAATTTGACATTCATTGACTCCTCCACAGACTGGCTCTTTTTGTTATAGACTCTGTAGGCTTTGCTTGATGTAGAATATCCAAGGAAGATGCCTTCATCTGATCTTTCTTCAAACTTACCAACTCGATCTTTTGCATTTTTCAATATAAAGCATTTGCAACCGAACACATGAAAGTATGAAACAATGGGCTTCTTACCTTTGAATAACTCATAAGGGGTTTTCTCTAGAATAGGTCTTAGGAAGACTCTATTGATGATATAGCATGCTGTTGAAACAGCTTCAGCCCAAAATTGTGAATAAATTTTACTTTCAATTAAAAGAGTTCTAGCCATTTCTTGAAGAGATCTATTCTTTCTTTTCACAACTCCATTTTGTTGAGGAGTATATGGATAGGAGAACACATGCTTAAATCCAGATTCATCACACAATTTTGTAAAATCTTGATTTTCAAATTCACCTCTATGATCTGTTCTTATTCTTGAGATAACACATCATTTTTCATTTTGAACCTTTTTAGCAAATTTTTCAAAATACGAGAAGGTTTTTGACTTACTTGCAAGGAAATATACCCAAGTAAAGCGGGAGTAATCGTCCACAATTACTAGGCAATATTTCTTACCTCCAATACTCTGGGTTCTAGTTGGTCCGAAGAGATCCATATGTAGCAACTGTAGTACATGATTAGTAGAGACATGATTTATTGGCTTAAATGAATTTCTTACCTGCTTTCCTAGAATACATGGTGTACATGGATCGGACTTTTGGTATGGTAATTTGGGTAGACCTCGAACAAGCTGCTTTGATGAGATTTTGGCTAATTGCTTCATGTTGACATGACTAAGCTTTATGTGCCATAAGCTTGCTTCATCTTGAATTGAGATTAGGCATTGTGATTCATTTAGTTTCATGTCTAAGAGGTAGATATTTCCATGTCTTCGACCCATGAAAGACTGAATAGAGTCTTTACTGATTCCAGAGCATATTCCTTCTTGAAATGAGATCTTGAAACCAGTATCACACAATTGGCTAATGCTAAGAAGGTTATAGTTGAGTCCTTCCACTAGAGAAACATTGCTTATTGTGAGATTTGCAATTTTCACAGTTCCAAATCCCACAATGCTTCCTTTGCCGTTTCCTCCAAATGAAACATTTCCACCATTTACTTGAACAAGCTTTATGAAGCAATTTGAGTCTCTTGTCATGTGTCTTGAACATCCGCTGTCAAGATACCACTTTACCTTTTTCTTGACGGAGACCTGCATTTAAAAGAGAGTCTCAAGCTTTCTTTGGTACCCAAATTTTCTTGGGTCCTTTGGTGTTAGTAGGATAAACATTATTAGGCCATACTTTCTTAACAGGTTTCCAAACCATAGGACACTCTTTTTCAAAGTGATCCTGACTGTTACACTTTGAACACCTGAGAGCATTTCGACCTACAGACTTTACAAAAACTTTCTTGAAATGATTTTTGTAAGCCTCTCTCGACGGTCTTTTCTTAATTCTTTCTTTTACTTTAGGAAAATTAATCAAGGGAATTGTTTCTGCTGTCATACCTAGACCAGACTTATTGAAATAAGGTCTTTGAACTGAAAGAACTTTTTCAAGTTTTTCGGATCCTATCGAAAATTTCTTTGAAATATTTGATAAGTCAGTTTTAAAAAAAGCATTTTCTTTCAAAAAATTATCTTCTTTTTCTTTAAGAGTAGAAACATTCAAGTCTAAACTTTTAACTCTTTCTTCTAAAATGTTTTCCTTTTGTTTTAGAGCTGAGTTTTCCTTTTTAAGTTCGGAAATTCTTTTGAGAAAAGTCTTAAGACTAAAACACAGTTCATCAATGTATTTAGAGACTTTGATAGGAATTTTAAAATCACTTACCTCAAATTCACTGTTTGAGTCTGATCCAGAATCTGAGTCTGAGTCTGAATGTGCCATCAGACATATGTTGGCATATTCATTATCACTTTCTTCACACTCTGTATCACTCCAGGTTTCGGCTTTGAGAGCTTTTCGAAGCTTTTCAGCTTTTCCTATTTTCTTTTTCAGAAGAGGACAGTTGGGTCTGATGTGTCACTTTTTCTTACATTCGAAGCAAACTACATCTTTGTTTGGTTCCTCATCATCAACAGACTTGGTCTGCTGTCTTTGGAAACTTTATTTCTTTGAGTTGAACCTTCTTTCTTTTCTATTTAGTTTTCTGAATCTTCTTATCATGAGAGCAAGCTCCTCATCGTCCAGATCATCTTCAGAATCTGTATCATCAGAATCATCATTTGATTTTAATGTAATGGATTTCTTACCTCTTGGATCTTCGTCTTCATTAATTCGTTCCACTTCATAAGATCGAAGAGTTCCAATCAGCTCGTCGACGATAGTGGCATAATTCTTTGCGTCTCTCTTATTGAAATCTTTATATGATTCCAATCCTTAGAAAGTCCATGCAGTAGCTTGTTTACCTTCATGGGATCAGAAATTTTTTGTCCTTGGTTCTCAAGACCATTGACAATATCTGTAAAACGACTAAACATATCAGTTATAGATTCTCCTAGTTTCATTTTGAAGGCTTCATATTGATCGAGGAGAATGTTAATTCTGGTCTCCTTCACTCGATCTGTTCTTTTATAGGTGATATGTAATATGTCCTATACTTATTTTGCTGTAACACAAGAAGATATTCTGTTATATTCAGTTGGTGACAAAGCACAATATAAAGAGTAAATTGCTTTTGCATCGAGTGCTTGTCTCTTGTTTATCTCTTCCTGAGTCATTCCGCTAGTCTCAACAATTTCTTTCCCTCTTTTAGAGACTGATGCAGCTGTAGGAGTAATTCCTTTTTCTACAACGTCTCATTCCAGATGATCTTTTGATCGTAGGAAAGCTTTCATCTTGCTCTTCCATATGTTGTAATCCTTTCCATCAAAGTAGGGTGGTCTGGTATTGCTTTGCCCTTCCACCAACCCTGGTGCTAGCATACTAGCCATGGATCTTTTACTTTGAAGTAAAACACTTCAAATAAAGTAAGAACACGAGCTCTGATACCAATTGATATGGCTAGTATGAGTACCTAGAGGGGGATGAATAGGTATATAAAAGATTTTTCTTGATAATTGCACAATATTTAGACAGTTGAAGGATTTGTGACAAATAATAATCAACGTAAGACTGAGTAAAGGAAAGAGAGAATTGAACACGTGGTTTATAGTGGTTTGGCTTGATTCAAGCCTACGTCCATTCTTCTGCACTAACAGCCAATTGGCTGGATTCCACTATGAACAAAGAGATGTTACAGCATTGATCTTCCTTAATTTCTCAGTGTAGATGATCTACCACACTCGCTCAAGGTATCATCAAGTATAGACACTCTCTGTGTATACAATTTCGCTCAAAATGTATCGACTAATAATCAAGGTGCTTCAGACTCTGGAATTTCTCTATCAATTGCGTACTCAAACAACTAGAACGTCTTCCTTTTTATACTCCTTTATACCATCATACCCGTTGGCACTTACCAAAGGAATTCCTCCAATCTACCCGTTGGACGGAATCAATTAAGAAGATCATTCGAGCTATTAAATGAACCTGATGATAGCCCATCAATCCTGTTCGCCCATACAATCAGGATCTTGGTTTCCAAGAATAGAACATTCCAAGAATATTTCGTCGACCATCGGATCTTCAATCGATCTAGATACGAATAAAAGAATCCGTTATATTTATCCAACCAAGAGATCTTCTCCAGATGATAGGATTAAATCCTCAACCATATACTTCGGCTCTAGATCAGAAAGACTGTCAATGAGAATAGTCTTGAGTCTTAAGTCTTGAGTCTTAAGTCTTGAGTCTTGAGTCTTGAGTCTTGAATGCTGAGTCTGGTGATCAGAAAGTCTTCAGACTTTAAACAGAAGGTCTGCGAATATCCAGACTAGACTGATAGAAACGTTTTGTCAGCTTCAAAATATTCTGAAAAGATTTCTCCAACACCCACAAATTTTAATATGTTGTGCCTGCTTGATCTACAAATATGGTGCAAGAGTTTGAAAATACAGCTACATGCATTTAAATGCGCCTATATTTCTTGTAACCAACTCTCTATTGCCTGTTGATTTGAGTAGCAACGCAAGGCTTCGTTTAATTTGTCAGTCATCGACTATATGTGAAGTTTTTGTGTTGGCTACATGCATGATCCGGATAGAATGTCCCCGCGACATCGAGGTTTAGCCAGGAACTTTGACCATCAGTTTGGCTTAGCCAGATTTCGAAAATCCCTGAAGCAGATGGAGTTTTGGCCCTGGTACCATCTCACGCTAGTCTCGCGTACCATTCTACCTTCTTCTTCAGTCAGAGCTAGCATTGTGTCCGTAGAACCAGGCATTGTTCGTGACACTATTAATATCCAGATTAATGTCTCTTTTAGCGCAAGCTGTAAATTGAGTTACGTAAGCGAGATCTCAGGAGGAAAAGTGATTGATGAGTGGTTTGAAAAAGCATCCATAGAATGAGATGCCGAGGGTTTCTCGGTTCTTATTTTCTTCGGTTCCTGCCACACTTGATAAGATTGGGTTATGTTTTGGGTCATCCCTGAGCAGAGAAACAAATATGAAAATCATAAGTATTTATCTTTAACTAAGTTGATATGCAAGTAATATCCATAATTTGTAACTCACGAGTAAGTAATCCGATGATAAGATATATTGTTAGATACCTTTTCCGTGAGCTATATTTAAACTAAGCACTGGATAAGCCATACTTAAAACTAGATATATCTTCTTAGTTTTTTTATTGTCGGTTTTATCCGATGATTAGTTACTGAGGAAGTTTGAGAAAATTTGGTGTTTCTGTTTGAGCACAGGTGGTATTTTTGGAGTTATGCCAAAGTCGAGCGACTGTGCTTACACCGCATAATCTGAAGGTGTGTGGTATTTATACGATACATTGACCGAGGAGGGAAACCAAATAAATACGCTTAGGAAAACCATTGCCAATAAAATAGCAAGAGATAATAATATGGCGGAAATTCCATGAAATTGTATTTTCAACTTTTGTAATGTATTACTATTATTTTGACTATTATTTTGTATTTAAGGATTTTTTATGTTGTAATCTAATCAATTTCTATTCCTAGAAATAGAAATTTTATTCTGTTATCAAATGGATTTCTATTTCAAAAATAGAAATTTTGAATTGTTATCAAACCTGGAAATTCCCTGAAATTGTATTTTCAACTTTTGTAATGCATTACTATTATTTCAACTATTATTTTGTATTTGAGGATTTCCTATGTTGTAATATAATCAATTTTTATTCCTAAAAATAGATATTTTATTCTGTCATCAAACGGATTTCTAATTCAGAAATAGAATCGTTATCAAACGGGTTTCTTTGCTCAAAAACTTGTCCAGGGAATAACTCAATTTCTAGCTAGAAATTAATTTCTGTTTCAGAAATTTTGTCATTTGCACCCTAAGTGAGTCCAACTCCGAGTCCATTTATGGTGAGGACGGCACGCTAGCTCTGGATGGAGTACGCTTCCTCCACCACCTTCTCCTTCGCTCTCCAGCGCTCCTCATCCGCCATTGCCGCTGCCGCCGGCCTCCCTTGGCGGACAAGGAGGCCGTCCGTTCGCGTCTCCGCTCTGTCGTACCGGCAGTTCGTCCAATTCGCTCTGGCTCCACACTCGCATGGCTCCTTCTCCTCTGCAGGTGTGGTGGTTTTATTTGCCGTTTGGTTGGTTAATCAAGGCTTGTCCTTCTTCGTGTCCTTAGTAAAGGTTCGGCTCCATGAAGCCACTGGCTGACAAAACAGAGACCGAGTTGTTGCCGTATGAAGTGCCGAAAATAAGGTTGCTTCGAAGTTTAAGCATTCAAGGGAGCAAGGGACTGCAGTTATGATTGTCAAATATCTTTGCCACTCGAAATTTAGTTTCTCTAAGCTTCTCCAAACAGAAGTTACAGCAAAAGCAAATAAATTATGAGGAATCAGTCTACAGAATCAAGACAGACAGCTTAAATTTATGGTTTTTAAGCAGAACTAGCTGCTAATTCCAGTCTGTAGCTCCAAAAAAAGCCCCTGTAAGTTGACCATGATGGTCGGAGGAAATTTCCTCGAGAGCGAGGACGGTTGTGCTTAATCAGTACTATGGCTTCACTTCTTTTGCTATTAGAACTTTAGGTACGTTGGTAACATATGGGTGTACGAACTTGATAGTACCATGTTAAAAAATTTAAATGAGCGCGGAAGCATGTTTTTGGTATTAGTTATAGTTTTTGGTTAGTGACGTGTGCAAGTGTATGGTATATTTTGTAGAGGATGGGACAATGGATAGACTAGGATAATTGAAGGATAAAGAACATGGAATATGGGAAATAGTTTCATTAGTTGGATAGAATAATTTTATAATAGTTGAAGGAGGTGTTGGTGAGGGAGCATGATGTGTGGTTTTTATGCTTAGCTCCCTTACCCAAAACATGGAGCACTTGCTCCTTTATATAGGCTTCCAAAGTAAGTGGAGGAAGTCTCTAGACTTCTCTACCAATAGGTACATAACATGGAGTATTCTAGAAATTACAAGAGATGGTAGCTTGTAGATTCTTCTAGAATTTTTCTTAAATTTTCTAGCTCAAATCTATCTTGATGTTTCTAGAATTGGATCACAAATTCCAACATTTTTGAATTAAGTGTAGAATTAATTGATCCTCTGAAACTTTCATGTTTTCGGAAGATAGTATTTTCTGTGTAAAGCTTTTCCTCTAGTTAGATTTGCCACTTGTGCTGATGGAGGAATTGGTTGTTCAAGTACGTTTACTTGAAACATTATTTTGCTATGATGTTTAGCTGCCTCATTTTGTTCTTCTGAAGATACTCTACGCAGGTTTTGCATTTTGCTGTGTTTCCAGAACCAGAATATGATCTGCCTATATTCTATGCCAACTTTTTCACTGCTGCCGAGACAATTATAGTTGTTCTGTAAGGACAATTATAGTTGTTCTGTAAGAATAATTCTTTGTTCTTGTTTTCTAACTTATTCCTTGTTGTAAGAAACAACGCGAGTTGATGAAAATGACAGCAGTTGCTTGCTCTATGGTCAACTATATGTGCTCAGCAACTTTGCATGTGCTCTATGGTCAACTGTATGTCTCGAGCAAATTTGCATGTGCATGTGCATGTGATATCCATGTGTAGCAAGCCAATAAGTGGCCATGCGTGCTTTTCTGCTGAAATTACCTGCTAGCACCTTTCTGATAAAAGAAAGTGTTGAACAGTTGAAATGGGTTGCGGTGTAGCTGTTCTGCTTGAGTGTCACGAGCTGACTTTTGCAGAAGCTTTGAACAGTCACGCATTTGACGTCTAACTATCTAGTACCTACTGGCATGGTGTAGTGTACTGGACAGTGTTTGTCAAGCTAGATGTGCAATAGTGAACTTCCGGCTTGAGATATGGCTTGAGATATGTAATGCTGCTTGATGAGCAGCTAGAATCTTGGAGTGTATACTTTTGTTGTTAAGATGCGCAATAAGTATTTCAACGACATTAAATTTCTCAAAACAGGAGTGATGCATTTCAATTTTCTTTTATAATAGTTGAATATAGAAAAATAATAATAAATGATATCCTTCTTGGCTTGAGATATGTAATGCTCCTTGGTGCTGAATGCTGCCCATCGCCCTTAAATCCTATATTAACTTTGATTTCTGTATATAAGGCTTCCTGATCTGCCCTGATATATTGTTTGCAGGGACCTTAACCTTCTATATGACGTTGTCAAGCACAAAGAATACAAAGATAAGTGCTACGAAGGCCTTATGTCTTTAGGTCTCGAGTATGCTGATGTCAATTGTTTGTTGTGTTTTATAGTAACATTCAAAGAGTTTTTAGTTTTTTTCCTGTCCTTTTTGGACGTTTCAGCTGAACGCCACTTTATGCAGCTTTTACCATGGGGTGGAAATCTAACGGGCGAATTGTTGAGATTCTTCTCAACAATAGTCATATGGACTAGGTTTAAGTCTAGTCAACACATGCATGCCATTTGATACCCTGCATTCGTGGATTATCTCAAGGTACCTCGCTCAATAAATTGTCTCTTCAAGGGATTGCATTGTTTCTTTTAGGCCAGAATATTTCTTTATTTAATTTCCTCTAACCTTTGATTTCTTCTCAGGCTTGGCTCGCTTAGATGGACCTAGGAATAAGGGAGACTGATGCATCTCAAATTATAGCCAACCATGAAGCGCAGCATCGGTATCTGACTTCGAGAGCAGAAAAGGTTTATCACCTCGTCACTCATCTCCTCCCCTATCTTCATCTACAGCCTACTTGCAAAGTTTATTTATTACATGCACATGCAGAGACCAGCGCTACTACCAATGGTCTAAAGTATTAAGCAAAGTGTTATAAATGCATCTAACATTATGCCGTTGCTCTTATGTTTCTTTGATTCATTTTCAATCTATAACTTATTTGATTTTTGAGTCCCGGATCTGGGTTATGAAGTTTTGAAAAGGTTATTTGGGGAGACACATGCAAAGATAGAAATGTCATTTACAGCTATTCGTACATCTACATCCCCATAGCATATTAGAATTGCAGTTACTTATCTCTTGTCATGAAACGTAGAATGAAGTCCAAAGCTTCCTATTCGATGGAGTTGATTCACTAGGCTGCAAAACATTTTTGGATTACTTTCCAGAATATCCATGTGAAGAAGGCAGAGTAAATGAGAAGCATGCTCGGGAAGTCTTTTGCAACTCGTCCGTGGAACAGGAAAGGAGAATTTATAGGAAATTGTAATGACTAACTTGCCCTATTCATTGCACTTCTGTTGCCACCTTTTCCAGGTCTGTTTCATTGTGCTACTGCACTTAACTAGTGCGTCATAAGTGAGTTTTTCTGTCTTCAGGCTAGCAACTTCCTTTCAGGTTTGGTTATTTATCCCTCAAATTGACAACATTGTTATCTTAATCATTTGAAATTTTGCTTATTCTTGTAGCAAAAGGATAAGACCTTGATCTGTAAATATGGTGCAAGAGTTTGAAAATGCAGCTACATGTATTTAAATGCGCCTATCTTTCCTGTAAGCAACTTTCTATTGCTTGTTGATTTGAGTAGCAACCCGAGGCCTCATTTAATTCAGTGGTCGTGGAGTATATGTGATGTTTTCGTGTTGGTAACATGCGTGATCCCATGAGAATGTCCCCGTGGCATCAAGGTTTAGCCAGGAACTACGACCATCACCTTTGACTTATCCGGATCAGGAGGATTTCTCGTACTTGAGAATCGTCTTTAACGTAATTCCCAGAAGCAGATGAATTTTTGGCTATGGTACCATCACAGGCTAGTCTCTAGCGTACCACTCCACCTTCTTCTTCAGTTAGAGCTAGCATTATAATTGTAGAAGCAGGCATTGTTCATCGTACTAACCAGATTAATGTCTCTTTTGGTGCAAGCCATAAATTTAGTTATATGAATGAGATCTCCGGGTGAAAAAATGATTGATGAGCGGTTTGGAAACATGAACACCGCATCCATGGAATGAGATCTCGAGGGCTTCTCTGTTCTTATTTTCTTCGGTTCTCGCCACGTATGATTGGGTTATGTTTCGGGCCATCATTGATTGGAGGAACAAATCCGAAAATCATAATTATTTATTTTTAATGAAGTTGGTATCCAAGTTATGTCCGTAATTTGTAACTCGCGAGTAAGTGATGCACTAAGATATATTGTTATTCCATAATCTATATATAAACTAAGCACTGGGTAAGCTGTATTTAATAAATATATCTTCTTAATTTTTCATTATCGATTTTATCCTGATATTTCATTTGAGTGAATTTAATTTGTAAAGGAACCCCGCTGATTGATATAATGTTGCTGATTGAAACAATGTTATGGTGAAGTCATAGAAAATAATTTATTAAAAGGTGGTATACTACTATTAGTTGTTCAAACTTGAGGAGGATACAAATTGTGCATGGTTATCCAACAATTGTTTTTGTAATTTCCGGAGAGAGAGTGGGGGATAAATAAATCCATCACCATGGTTAAGATGGTGTGAAAACTAGGCAAACTTAAGAGGTAATATGGTAATATTGGTAAATAATTTCGAGAGAGATAATATCATGAAAAATTTATATTACAAAGATGCACATCTATTTAGGGGACAAGAAGTCCATAAGATAACACGAACAGCGAACAACTAAGGATTTAATTTACCAACAGAATAGAAAAGGAAATACCTTGCATTAACGTAATGCACGAGTTTCCAGCCAGAGCTTACCTTCGCATGTCTCCTAATCCTAACAGGACTCGGATTGGGTGAGGTATTTCAAAAAATTAATCTCACTCGGTACTCAGCATTACAACCCAACATCTCCTACTCCTAATAGGGCTCCAATTCTGTGAGGTATTTCAAAAAATTGATGAGTTCACTCGCATGTCTCCTAAATCCAAACGGGGCTCGGATTGGCAAGGTATTTCAAAAAATTAATGAGCTCACTCGGTAAGCTACATTACAACCGACATAAAATCCCCACTCTTCCTCTGCACATACACAAAAATAGCCTCTTGAAGAACCAAGAAGGAGTGGAAGAGCTGTCATCGGCCCGTGAACGTTGGCGGGCCATAGAGACGAGGATCATCTGTTTATTGATTCGTAACGCGTTCTTGGTTTGATCGAAGAGAAAGGGAAAAGCAACCCCATTGAAGGTAATTTGGCTTACCCATCATCAATGGTTTATTGTTCCTGTAAAGTCAGCCTCCAGAAGAAGTTGATTGATCTTGTTATCGGAAATCTTTTTGGTGTTTTGTATAATGGGCGTGCGGTGTTTTGTAATCTCGATAAATTGTTTCGTAATTCGTTGGTTTCCGATAAATTTAGTGGCTCTTCCCGGACATCACGCGATTGTTATTGAATATACGATCAAGGGTGTCGTTAGTATTTTTTATTTTTATTTTTTTGGCCTATTCTTGCTACGCTTCAAGCTTTTAGGGAAAAATGCCAAAAAAGTCATAAACCTTTTGTCATTGTGCCGATTTGGTCCTAAACCTTTTTTTGGTGCCGATTTAGTCCTAAACCTTTTTAAGTTGTGCCAATTCAGTCCTTTCCGGCCAATTTGGCCGGATTTTGCTGACTGGTCGCCGGCCGGCTGACGTGGACAACTTTTTACTAATATTTTAATATTTTTGAATTTTTTATTTTTATTTTTATTTTGTTTATTTTGTTTATTTTTTTATTATTTTATTCTGCTCTTCTTCCTCCAGTTGGTCGCCCGACCTCGGCAACCGGCCGGAGGCAACGGGCGCGAGGTCGAGGTCGACCTTGCCGGCCACCTCGCCAATGGCCGCGGGGGCGACCTCGCGCACAATGGCGAGGCTCCCCCTCGCTGGATCTGGCAAGGGTCGAGCCTCGCCCATGGCCGACGAGGCTCGACCTCGCTAAATCCGGCGAGGGCGAGCCTCGGCCGCCCCGTGTGAGGCCGCCCTCGAGGCCTGGGCGGCGAGGGCGAGCTGTGCCAGCTCGCCGAATATGGCGGCGGGTCGACGAGCAGCGGTGGACGACATCGGGCGGCAGCATTGCGGCGGTGGTCTCACGTGGCCAAGGTTTCCTTAGCTTGGCCGGGAGAGGACTCTCTCTCTCTTTCTTTCTCGATCTCTCTCTCTCTCTCTTAGGTCTCGCCCAGATCGAACGCCCTCAGATCTCGAACCGAATCCTTGAAGACCGCGAGCTCCGGCCTGGTCCGACCAACGCAAGGCACAAAAAAAGATCGAGGCCTACCGGAGCTTCAGCGCTTGAAACTAGGTGCGGTCGTAGGCCGACGACCGCAGCTCAGGTGTGGTGGCCGGCGGTCTACCCCCTCCGACTCTCTCCCCTTGCTCGAACCCCCTCACTCGCCAAATCCGGCAAGCTGGCGGGGCTCGCCCTCGCCGGCCATGGGCGAGGCTCGACCCTTGCCAGATCCGACGAGGGCAAGGCTCGCTGCCCAGGCCTCGAGGGCGGCCTCGCGCGGGGCGGGCGACCGGCTGGAGGAAGAAGAGCAGAATAAAAAAATAATAATAAATAATAAAAAAATTCAAAAATATTAAAATATTAGTAAAAAGTTGTCCACGTCAGCCGGCCGGTGACCAGTCAGCAAAATCCGGCCAAATTGGCCGGAAAGGACTGAATTGGCACAACTTAAAAAGGTTTAGGACTAAATCGGCACCAAAAAAAGGTTTAGGACCAAATCGGCACAATGATAAAAGGTTTAGGACTTTTTTGGCACTTTTCCCCAAGTTTTTACCATGTATGGTTTTGCTGTCACATAAGTCCATTTACAGGAACAGGAGTCGCAATCTGTCATGTTTGTATTTTGATTTTCGTAGCATCGTTTCGCTTTCGAGTTTGACTTTGAAAAGCTAGAAAATTATATAACGACGGGAAAAAATTAAGTAAAAACTAAATGGAGCCAAGTTCAAGTTCAACCCCGGGCTGTCTCGTTCAACGATAATGCTTCCAGTCGCATGGGCTTGTACACGCCTTCTAAGTCAAGAACCTTCAACATTTCAAAGCCTCCTTTGTTCTTTCTTGGATTGCAGGAAGTTTTGTTAGAACGACGATATGGCAAGGATCTCCAAAGGCCGCGTTGATACATCCATGGTACTTTTTACTGGCCTCAACCGGTAATTCAAAAAATCATGTCATGTTTGCCTTTAAGATTTGCAACACAAATCAGCATCCTCTCCAAGGACTGGAACTACGCCTTTAATAGTCGATGAAGAAACCTTTGGGAGCAAAGACGTTGGCAGGCACGATGCCAATATCGGCACTTTCTTAGAGTATGTCGATGGTTACATCACACGGCGTAGTACGAACGACCTCAGCATCGACTCGATGAGTTTGCTGGTCTTTTTAAGAGGCGACAAGTTGAACTCTGTGGTGCCCAAGTGGATAGACATTGCCTCGAGGCTCAACCTCCGAGACCTTACGCTCGGCCGCATCGTCGACTATCCCGATAGAAGATGGTACAATCAAAAATGCCCCAACTTGATCTCTGACACCATCTCTGTGCTCCACGTGAGCCATCTCTCAATGCATGGCATCAAGATGAAGCTGTCTCGCTTAGAAGAATTGGTCCTACACGAAGCCTTCCAGAGTGATGACATCTTGAACGAGCTAATGCTAAGTTGCCCCACACTCCGACTTGTGGAGCTGATTCGCTGCTCCCGCTCCAGGGACCTCCTCATATGCGGATCGAAGCTTGAGACCTTTGAGGCGTCAGCCGTGCATCACAATGACCGCTTTTCGATTTCGATTTCAGCCCCAATCCTCGTATCCTTCAGCTACATATCGATATTCATCATGGCCTCCCTGGATGGGCAGTTGTCGAATTTTAAGTACATGGTGCTCGAAACTTGAGGGAGCTTGCGCTGGATTTGTGCGTGCTCACAATCAAGACAATCAGAGAAGTCATCTCACAGCTTCGTCTCCTAGAGACCTTGAGGCTCAAGGGGAGCCGGTACACCAAGCGCATCAGGATAACTCACAAGAATCTCAAGCACCTCGCCTTGACCGAATTCGACTCCCTAATAAGAGTAAAGACCCAAACTCCTAATCTAGTGTCGTTCCTATACAATGGCCCCAACATTATAGTCATAGGTCCGCGAGATTCAACAAGACTGGCCAATGCGAGACTAGAGGTGGATTTCAAAGTCCACAACAAGAGGAGGAGCTATCTCAAGGCAGCCAAGTTCTTGAGATATTTCGGCCGTTGTGACTCACTAACACTAGTCTGTAACGAAGTCGAGGTATGTAAAATTTGTTCAAATCGGTATTTTGTATTGAGTATTTGCATACTAATGTGAATCGAGCATTGAAATCTTGCTATTCTTCTTTTTGTATACATAGGCATTGATTCTTCCAAAAGAAATTAGAAGTGAAGTGCTTCCTCCATTGTGGAATGTCAAACATCTAAGACTTCAGATCCTGTGCAACACTTCTGGAGATATTGAAATCAATTCTCAACTGGCAGAAAGCTTAAGGTGGATGTGTCCTAATTTAGAGATGCTGGCTATTAGCTCCAAACCCTCCCACAAGAAGATGCTGCCAGATATCGATTTCGGACCTAGTAGAGACAAGTACTCAAGAGCAACTAGGAAAAAGGGTGGCTTGGAACATTAGAAACACGAATATATGAAGAGAAAATAGAGAAGAAAACAATCGAGATTTTTTTACATGCAAAACCCTTCCCAAAATCAGGAAAGGGGAAGAATCAGTGCTGCACTAGGCCTTGATTAGGTCTAAGTTAAATAGTTAGATCTTAATATTAGATTTAGCTTAGAGTCTCTTGATTGATATTTATGTAGTTCGGAGATGTTAGCAAGTACTTGATTATAGTTTGGTTTTGGTAGATTGCTATTTTAGACAAGAACTAGATTCAATTTGATTGTAGCTCATGGGGTTGCTACTTTGGGGCTTGATTATATTTTCTGCCTAATTTTCTTGTTCATCTTTCATGTTCATCTTTCATTTCATTTTTTTCTTTTTCATTATTCTTTTTCTCTTTCTTTCATGCATCTTTTATCACTATTACTTTACTTATTATTTTTATTTTTATCTTTTTATGATTCATGTTTTTTTTTATCTTTTTATAAATTTTTATATTTTTGCAAAATATGCAAATACCTAAAAGGTCGACAAAATTCAAGTGTCAATAATGATCAATTGCGCATTCTGTTTTAGTTGGTATATCTTACTTTAACTAAATGTATAAGAAAATATTACTAACAAAACAGCATGTGTAATACGATAGGAGTAAAACCTCTAACTGTCATGGGTATCATTCTGTTGTCATTTAATTGCACGGATCTAACCATCTTCACTTACTCCGACCATCTTATCCTTTCAATTTTTGAAGACTCAATACTGTACTCTCTTCATTCTTGTCTTTTAATTGTAGTTTCTCATTCGTTGCCGCTCCTGCAAGAGTTGATGCATTCAAAGAAATCGCTAGAGCGGCGACCCACACCATACGGGCCACGTGTAGCTTGGAGCGGCCCAAGTCTGTCATCTCCAGATCCGGGTCTCGCCGCACCGATGACGTTCGGAGGCTCCATGAGTCTTACGTCATGCCTAATTCCTGCAGAGAGTGCTTCAATGCCTACGTAAAGACCGTCGTCGAAACCCTTCTGCTCGAGAGGCTGAGTAAAATCTAATTAAAGTACGTTCTTTTTCCCATTACCTCTGCGGCATCCGCATTCATAGAAATAGCCGTGGTTTTTGAAGGGAGAATTTGTTGGCTCCTTACTTTCTGCAGAAAAAGGTTATGGAGTCGCCAAGTTGCCGCCACTGTTGGTGGAGGGGTACGTGTTGGGACATCGAGGGTGCCGCGATCTGAGCTTTTGGACAGGGCGGATTAGTACGGTGAGTGAGGCACGTTAAAGGAACTATAAAGTTGTTTTGAGGGAAAAATTAAACAATCGATGTACGCCAATTAAGATTTGCTCGTGACATGCATCTGGATCGATTTCGTTGCTAAATTTTTGAGAGCTTCTTATGCTTTAAAATCGACTCGTTTCTTTGTATGGTGTTATTATCACGGGGGCTAATGCGATTAGTAAAACGACCCGAGGCCTAATCTGGCCCGTACATGGTCCCCATGAAGGTATTCCCCTTTTGGCTTCTTTCCTTGTAGATCTCCTCTTACCCTTCAACGTGAAACTATCGCACGGTCGTGACGCGCCGCCTAGTTTTAGGCAGTCACAGGCATGTCTAACTCCTTGGGCGCTCGAAAAGTTGCAACAAAGATCGAAGGAACAACAAGATTGGAAGAACGTTTTCGGACACGGACCCAACAATCGGAAGATCACACTCTAATGTCAACCGTGCACCCGAAACAAATAATTAGCGACGCTTGAACTTGACCCCCAGGTACTTGCAAAGAAGTCGGAATGGACCGGGCTACCCCAAAACAATACCTTCGACTTCAAGAAAGAGGTGATCATACGCAATACACATTAATCAATCAGTGGCGTGACATATTAGGTGATCTGATAATAGATTATCCGGCCCAAGCAGCGAATAGTGATGGCTATAAATTGTTTGCTAATATAAACAATTGAGGTTCCTTTTGCTTGTCCATAGACAATCACTTTTTTGACATTAAATAAGGATTAATACTAAGAAAAACTTTAAACTGATACACATATGATAAATTTATCCCAAATTAATTTTTTGGTTTTCTGGATTTACTGAACTCATTAATTGATCATTTAACCTTTGGACTAGTTATTGGGAGGGACTATTTTTTCTTTATTAAAAATTATTAAAAACTTGTGATAATTAATAGGTTTTGTTAAATGAAGAGGGGCCAAGCTGATAATAGTAATCCCCGTCCTCATCTTCCGCGCCAAGCAACATACATTCATTACGTTTGGGTTGATTAAATTAAACCTACTCTTGCATAATAACAGGGTCAGACTTATTACGAACTCATTTTACATAAGATGTTAGGCCAAGCATTGTTCTAATTTCTTGGTACCAACAAAACCTCATTAAATGTTCAAAAGTCAAGTTTACATAGTATATGAGTAGCAAAAGTGTACGCACATTCTCGAGTGAACATATAGTTAACATTTGAAGGTTTCGCCGAATCGTCCAGTATAGGCTATTTGAATTATCAGTTAACGGAAAGAAAGAAGTTACAAATGGAGAAATTTGATACGTACATATATAAATAGAGAAATATATTTCGAGATTTGAACTTTTTTTGTTTTTTTTGTTTTTTTATGATTGCTTCCAAGATTAAAAAGATTCAAAGTAAGATTTATATAAGATTATTAACGTATACATTTATCCATTGATAGAGTGTTATATAAAACAACTATCGGGGATTTAATTTGTCAGAAAACCTTTAAAGTAAGAAATCCTCTTTACCTTACTTTATGCAACAATATGCTAGATCGACTAGCTTTAACTACATATTCATGTGATTAATAGAGATGAATATATGATTATTAAACCATCTATTAATCTTTTTATCGCTTAGGTATTTGTTTCAAAAGGTTGTGTTAAAAGCATAAGAAATAAAGTGACAGTTTCTTTATAGTTTTGTATGGGACTATGTTTTTAGACTCGAAAGCTAGTAACAACTTTAGGGGCGGATTGTATTTTGCAGATCATTTTTAAAAAATTACAGGGTTAATAAGCACATTAAACACTGAAAATTTGATTCATCCACAATTGTTCTTCCGTGATAGTTAACCATAAGGCTTAACAGGCACGAAAAATAAAATAAAAAATTTGAGGAGAATCCAATACAAAAATTATAATTATTTCGTTCTTTTTATATTACACGTTTATTGTACTATAAAATAGGAATAGCTCTCAATGAGCCGGCTCGGGAGGGGATACGGGACTGAGAGCCGCAACGCAGTTGTTCCATGTCTCATTGCTCCTCCTATAGACATCAGATTTTGTCCCCTTAATCGGCTTGTGGCTCGAGATGCTCAACTCCACAAATTGGTTGTGGCAGTTCTTCCCAGCTTTCAAGAGCTCATGACAACATTCATTGGTGGGTGTAAAGGTGTCGGCAAGGAATATGTATTGAAAGAATCCAGACCCACAATCAGATCTTATTCCCTTTCCGCAATCAGGGTTTCCGACCTTGGCGAAGGTAGCCTTAGGAAGCAATGCAACAGGGACGACCAACAAGATCATAAGAGCGGACAAGTTCTTTGGCGTTGCCATTATGGTCTTTTGGGGATAGGAGCGTTGGAAAATTTTATGAGATTGTTGATCGTTTGATGATGCAGTTGAATTAGAGATGAGAACTTATATAGCTCAAGGGAAGTAGTGCATTAATGAAATCAATTCATCGGTTAAGATTTAGGAATGTTTGTAGGAAACGTGTAAAATTATTTCTCTTGCAATAAATGCAATGATTGAGGGCCTTGTCATCTGACTTCTTTTCTAGTTCAATCATTTGCCATTAAAAAAAAAAGTATTAATGAGTTGCTTGGTTGAACAGAATTATTTGTAAACGAAAATACTTATTTCCAATTTGATTTTCAATCCCACGTTCGATATATAATATGAACTAGTGACATGCCCTCAGTTTAAAATAATTTTATAAAATTGAATATGCTTAAAACATTTAACCATATAAACTCTCGCAAATGCACGTTATGTTAACGATACCTTTTATTTAGGGTTAGGGTCCATCCCTAATTTTTAGGACTAACGCCACAAAAATTATCAAACAAGTACATCTATGACAAATTTCTCTCAAACTAATTTTTTAACCGCCATAATTCCAAACTAGTATTCCTATGGCAAGTTTTTCCAAACTAATTTTTTGACTGCAAAAAATCCCAACCCGATACATTTGAGATAAATTTGCTCTCAATTAGTTTCTATGAAATTGTATTAACATCACGGAAAATCACAAAACCGATATCCTCGTAACAAATGGAGGATAAACCAAATACCCATCAACTATCACATATCATCCACCCAACTCAGGAATTTGATAAAACAAATTTAACGAAAACTAGTAAAAGATAAATTTGTCATAAGTATGCCAGTTTAGGTTGACACAAGTGTACTCATTTAGGGTCTTTCGTGATATAAGCCCTGATTTTGATGCAAGTGATTACAGTTGAAGACAAAATTTAAGTATCGACAATTGATAAATTAAACCATTGATCAGATAATTCGGTCTTGGTTTGTCATATTTATCGAAAATATTAATTAATTAATTAATGATTTGACGAGATATTTTAGTGTGATTTTCTTCTTCATTAAATTATTTTTCACCAACTTGAGGAAAAAAAGTTAAATAATCAATAGGTCTCATTAATTAATGAAAAGGAGCCAAGTTTATATGTACGAGTGCTTACCAGTCTTGTTTTTAGTCTTGTATTTCCTTTATATCTATAAACCAAAATTGGCCTTGGTTTTCTAGATTAATTGAGATTACTTAAAAGCTGAATTTTTTTGGTCAAATTATTTATTAGGTAATTATCCTTTAACAAGTTTTGGGTTTTGGTTTTCCGGATTTACTGAACTCATTAATTGATCATTTAACCTTTGGACTAGTTATTGGGGCGGGACTATTTTTTCTTTAATAAAAATTATTAAAAACTTGTGATAATTAATAGGTTTCGTTAAATGAAGAGGGGCCAAGCTGATAATAATAATCTCCATCGTCATCTTCCATGCCAAGCAACATACATTCATTACGTTTGGGTTGATTAAATTAAACCTACTCTTGCATAATAACAGGGTCAGACTTATTACGAACTCATTTTACATAAGATGTTGGGCCATGCATTGTTCGAAATTCTTGATACCAAGAAAACCTCATTAAATGTTCAAAAGTCAAGTTTACATAGTATATGAGTAGCAAAAGTGTACTCGCATTCTCGAGTGAACATATAGTTAACATTTGAAGGTTTCGCCGAATCGTCCAGTATAGGCTATTTGAATTATCAGTTAATGGAAAGAAAGAAGTTACGAATGGAGCAATTTGATACGTACATATATAATAGAGAAATATATTTCGAGATTTGAACTTTTTTTTTTTTTATTATGATTGCTTCCAAGATTAGAAAGATTCAAAGTATGATTTATATAAGATTATTAAGTATACATTTATCCATTGATAGAGTGTTATATAAAACAACTATCGAGGATTTAATTTGTCAGAAAACCTTTAAAGTAAGAAATCCACTTTACCTTACTTTATGCAACAATATGCTAGATTGACTAGCTTTAACTACGTATTCATGTGATTATTAGAGATGAATGTATGATTACTAAACCATCTATTAATCTTTTTATCGCTTAGGTATTTGTTTCAAAAGGTTGTGTTAAAAGCATAAGAAATAAAGTGACAGTTTTTTTTATAGTTTTGTGTGGGACAATGTTTTTAGACTCTAAAGCTAGTAACAACTTTAGGGACAGATTGTATTTTTCTGATCATTTTTAAAAATCTACAGTGCTAATAAGTGCATTAAACACTGAAAATTTGATTCATCCACAATTGTGCTTCCGTGATAGTTAACCATAAGGCTTAACAGGCACGAAAAAAAAATTGAGGAGAATCCAATACAAAAATTATAATTATTTCGTTCTTTTTATATTACACGTTTATTGTACTATAAAATAGGAATAGCTCTCAATGAGCCGGCTCGGGAGGGGATACGGGACTGAGAGCCGCAACGCAGTTGTTCCATGTCTCATTGCTCCTCCTATAGACATCAGATTTTGTCCCCTTAATCGGCTTGTGGCTCGAGATGCTCAACTCCACAAATTGGTTGTGGCAGTTCTTCCCAGCTTTCAAGAGCTCATGACAACATTCATTGGTGGGTGTAATGGTGTCGGCAAGGAATATGTATTGAAAGAATCCAGACCCACAATCAGATCTTATTCCCTTTCCGCAATCGGGGTTTCCGACCTTGGCGAAGGTAGCCTTAGGAAGCAATGCAACAGGGACGACCAACAAGATCATAAGAGCGGACAAGTTCTTCGGCGTTGCCATTATAGTCTTTTGGGGATAGGAGGGTTGGAAAATTTTATGAGATTGTTGATCGTTTGATGATGCAGTTGATCTAGAGATGAGAACTTATATAGCTCGAGGGAAGTAGTGCATTAATGAAATCAATTCATCGGTTAAGATTTAGAAATTTATGTGGGAAACGTGTAAAATTATTTCTCTTGCAATAAATGCAATGATTGAGGGCCTTGTCATCTGACTTTTTTTCCAGTTAAATCATTTGCCATTAAAAAAAAAATGTATTAATGAGCGCTTGGTTGAAGAGAATTATATGTAAATAAAAATACTTATTTCCAATTTGATTTTCAATCCCACGTTTGATATATAATATCAACTAGTGACATGCCCTCAGTTTAAAATAATTTTATAAAATTAAATTAGCTTAACACGTTTCACCATATATACTCTCGCAAATGCACGTTATGTTAACGATACCTTTTATTTAGGGTTAGGGTCCATCCCTAATTTTTAGGATTAACGCCACAAAAATTATCAAACAAGTACATCTATGACAAATTTCTCTCAAACTAATTTTTTAACCGCGATAATTCCAAACTAGTATTCCTATGGCAAGTTTTTCCAAACTAATTTTTTGACTGCAAAAAATCCCAACCCGATACATTTGAGATAAATTTGCTCTCAATTAGTTTCTATGAAATTGTATTAACATCACGAAAAATCACAAAACCAATATCCTCGTAACAAATGGAGGATAAACCAAATACCGATCAACTACCACATATCATCCATCCAACTTAGGAATTTGATAAAAAAAAATTTAACGAAAACTAGTAAAAGATAAATTTGTCATAAGTATGCCAATTTAGGCTGACATAAGTGTACTCATTTAGGGTTTTTCGTGATATAAGCCCTGATTTTTATGCAAGTGATTACAGTTGAAGCCAAAATTTAAGTATCGACAATTGATAAATTAAACCATTGTGAGATAATTTGGTCTAGGTTTGTCATATTTATCGAACTTATTATTTAATTAATTAATTAATGATTTGCCGAGATATTTTAGTGTGATTTTGTTCTTCATTAAATTATTTTTCAACAACTTGAGGAAAAAAAAAGTTAAATAATCAATAGTTCTCATTAATTAATGAAAACGAGCCAAGTTTATATGTACAAAGTGCTTACCAGTCTTGTTTTTAGTCTTGTTTTTCCTTTATATCTATAAACCAAAATTGGCTTTGGTTTTCTAGATTAATTGAGATTATTTAAAAGCTGAATTTTTTTGGTCAAATTATTTATTAGGTAATTATCCTTTAACAAGATTTGGGTTTTGGTTTTCCGGATTTACCGAACTCATTAATTGATCATTTAACCTTTGGGCTAGTTATTGGGGCGGTACTATTTTTTCTTTATTAAAAATTATTAAAAATTTGATAATTAATAGGTTTCGTTAAATGAAGAGGGGCCAAGCTGATAATAATAATCTCCATTGTCATCTTCCGCGCCAAGCAACATACATTCATTACGTTTGGGTTGATTAAATTAAACCTACTCTTGCATAATAACAGGGTCAGACTTATTACGAACTCATTTTACATAAGATGTTGGGCCATGCATTGTTCTAAATTCTTGGTACCAACAAAACCTCATTAAATGTTCAAAAGTCAAATTTACATAGTATATGAGTAGCAAAAGTGTACGCGCATTCTCGAGTGAACATATAGTTAACATTTGAAGGTTTCGCCAAATCGTCCAGTATAGGCTATTTGAATTATCAGTTAACGGAAAGAAAGAAGTTACGAATGGAGCAATTTGATACGTACATATATAATAGAGAAATATATTTCGAGATTTGAACTTTTGTTTTGTTTTATTATGATTGCTTCCAAGATTAAAAAGATTCAAAGTATGATTTATATAAGATTATTAAGTATACATTTATCCATTGATAGAGTGTTATATAAAACAACTATCGAGGATTTAATTTGTCAGAAAACCTTTAAAGTAAGAAATCCTCTTTACCTTACTTTATGCAATAGTATGCTAGATCGACTAGCTTTAACTATGTATCCATGTGATTATTAGAGATGAATGTATGATTATTAAACCATCCATTAATCATTTTATCACTTAGGTATTTGTATCAAAAGGTTGTGTTAAAAGCATAAGAAATAAAGTGACAGTTTCTTTATAGTTTTGTGTGGGACTATGTTTTTAGACTCTAAAGCTAGTAACAACTTTAGGGACAAGTTGTATTTTTCAGATCATTTTTAAAAATCTACAGCGTTAATAAGTACATTAAACACTGAAAATTTGATTCATCCACATTTGTGCTTCCGTGATAGTTAACCATAAGGCTTAAGAGGCACGAAAAATAAAATAAAAAATTTGAGGAGAATCCAATACAAAAATTATAATTCTTTTGTTCTTTTTATATTACACGTTTATTGTACTATAAAATAGGAATAGCTCTCAATGAGCCGGCTCGGGAGGGGATACGGGACTGAGAGCCGCAACGCAGTTGTTCCATGTCTCATTGCTCCTCCTATAGACATCAGATTTTGTCCCCTTAATCGGCTTGTGGCTCGAGATGCTCAACTCCACAAATTGGTTGTGGCAGTTCTTCCCGGCTTTCAAGAGCTCATGACAACATTCATTGGTGGGTGTAAAGGTATCGGCAAGGAATATGTATTGAAAGAATCCAAACCCACAATTAGATCTTATTCCCTTTCCGCAATCAGGGGTTTCCGACCTTGGCGAAGGTAGCCTTAGGAAGCAATGCAACAGGGACGACCAACAAGATCATAAGAGCGGACAAGTTCTTCGGCGTTGCCAGTATGGTCTTTTGGGGATAGGAGGGTTGGAAAATTTTATGAGATTGTTGATCGATTGATGATGTAGTTGATCTAGAGATGAGAACTTATATAGCTCGAGGGAAGTAGTGCATTAATGAAATCAATTCATCGGTTAGGATTTAGAAATTTATGTGGGAAACGTGTAAAATTATTTCTCTTGCAATAAATGCAATGATTGAGGGCCTTGTCATCTGACTTTTTTTCCAGTTAAATCATTTGCCATTAAAAAACAAATGTATTAATGAGCTGCTTGGTTGAAGAGAATTATATGTAAACAAAAATACTTATTTATAATTTGATTTTCCATCCCACGTTTGATATATAATATCAACTAGTGACATGCCCTCAGTTTAAAATAATTTTATAAAATTAAATTAGCTTAACACGTTTCACCATATATACTCTCGCAAATGCACGTTATGTTAACGATACCTTTTATTTAGGGTTAGGGTCCATCCCTAATTTTTAGGATTAACGCCACAAAAATTATCAAACAAGTACATCTATGAAAAATTTAACTCAAACTAATTTTTTAACCGCCATAATTCCAAACTAGTATGCCTATGACAAATTCAAACTAATTTTTTGACTACAAAAAATCCCAACCCGATACATTTGTGATAAATTTGCTCTCAATTAGTTTCTATGAAATTGTATTAATATCACGAAAAATCACAAAACCGATATCCTTGCAACAAATGGAGGATAAACCAAATACCCATCAACTACCACATATCATCCATCCAACTTAGGAATTTGATAAAAAAATTTAACGAAAACTAGAATTTGATAGCAAAACTCATTTAATATAAGTATTTTTATGCAAGATTACAGTTGAAAAATTGATAAATTGAAAATTAAACCATTGATCAAATAATTTGGTCTTGGTTTGTCATATTTATCGAACTTATTAATTAAATAATGATTTGACCAAATATTTTAGTGTGATTTTGTTCTTCATTAAATTATTTTTCAACAACTTGAGGGAAAAAAAAAGTTAAATAATCAATAGGTCTCATTAATTAATGAAAAGGAGCCAAGTTTATATGTACAGTGCTTACCAGTCTTTTTTTTAGTCTTGTTTTTCCTTTATATCTATAAACCAAAATTGGCTTCGGTTTTCTAGATTAATTGAGATTATTTAAAAGCTGAATTTTTTTTGGTCAAATTATTTATTAGGTAATTATCCTTTAACAAGATTTGGGTTTTGGTTTTCCGGATTTACCAAACTCATTAATTGATCATTTAACCTTTGGACTAGTTATTGGGGCGGGACTATTTTTTCTTTATTAAAAATTATTAAAAACTTGTGATAATTAATAGGTTTCGTTAAATGAAGAGGGGCCAAGCTGATAATAATAATCTCCATCATCATCTTCCATGCCAAGCAACATACATTCATTACATTTGGGTTGATTAAATTAAACCTACTCTTGCATAATAACAAGGTCAGACTTATTACGAACTCATTTTACATAAGATGTTGGGCCATGCATTGTTCTAAATTCTTGGTACCAACAAAACCTCATTAAATGTTCAAAAGTCAAGTTTACATAGTATATGAGTAGCAAAAGTGTACGCATTTCTCGAGTGAACATATAGTTAACATTTGAAGGTTTCGCCAATCGTCCAAAGATAGGCTATTTGAATTATCAGTTAACGGAAAGAAAGAAGTTACGAATGGAGCAATTTGATACGTACATATATAATAGAGAAATATATTTCGAGATTTGAACTTTTTTTATGATTGCTTACAAGATTAAAAAGATTCAAAGTAAGATTTATATAAGATTATTAATTTATACATTTATCCATTGATAGAGTGTTAAATAAAAACAACTATCCCGGATTTAATTTGTCAGAAAACCTTATAAGTAAGAAGTCCTCTTGACATAACGTTATACAATAGTATGCTAGATCGACCAGTTTTAGCTACGTATTCATGTGATTATTAGAGATGAATGTATGATTATTAAACCATCTATTAATTTTTTGATCGCTTAGGTATTTATTTCAAAAGGTTGTGTTAAAATCATAAGAATTAAAGTGACATTTTCTTTATAGTTATGTATGGGACTATGTTTTTAGACTCGAAAGCTAGTAACAACTTTAGGGGCAGGATTGTATTTTGCAGATCATTTTAAAAAATTACAAGTTTAATAAGCACATTAAACACTGAAAATTTGATTCATCCACAAGCGTGCTTCCGTGATAGTTAACCATAAGGCTTAGGAGGCACAAAAAATAAAATACAAAATTGAGCAGAATCCGATAGAAAAACCATAATTCTTTCATTCTTTTTATTTTACACGTTTATTGTACTATAAAATAGGAATAGCTCTCAATGAGCTGGCTCAGGAGGGGATACAGGATTGAGAGCCGCAACGCAGTTGTTCCATGTCTCATTGCTCCTCCTATAGACATCAGATATCGTCCCCTTAATCGGCTTGTGGCTCGAGACGCTCAACTCCACAAAGTGGCTGTGGCAGTTCTTCCCTAGTTTCAAGAGCTCGTGACAACATTCATTGGTGGGTGTAAAGGTGTCGGCAAGGACTATGATTTGATAGAATCCAGACCCACAATCCTTACTTATTCCCTTTCCGCAATCAAGGTTTCCGACCTTGCCGGAAGTAGCCTTAGGAAGCAATGCAACAGGGACGACCAACAAGATCATAAGAGCGGACAAGTTCTTTGGCGTTGCCATTATAGTCTTTTGGGGATAGGAGGGTGAGAAAATTTATGAGATTGTTGATTGTTTGATGATGCAGTTGATCTAGAGATGAGAACCTATATAGCTCGAGGGAAGTAGTTCATTAATGAAATGAATTCATCAGTTATGATTCATAAATTTATGTAGGAAACATGTAAAATTATTTCTCTTGCAATAAATACATTGATTGAGGGCCTTGTCATCTCACTTTGTTTGCAGTTCAATCATTTGCCATTAAAAAAAAAAAGTATTAATGAGTTGTTTGGTTGAATCTTTGAATGAAAATACTTATTTTTCAATGATATTTGTTGTGAAAATTTTATTTCCTAATTTGATTTTCAATCCCAGTCAAATATATAAATATCCTCTAGTGACATCTCTTTCTTCATTTCGCCTTTAAAATAATTTTTATAAAATTGAAATTCATCTTAAAATTTTCAAACATCTATAATGCAAATGCATGTTATCTTAATGATACCTTTTATTTCGGGCTAGGCTCCATCCCTAATTTTTAGGATTAACGCCACAAAAATTGTCAAACAAGTACATCTATGACAAATTTATCTCAAACTAATTTTTTAACCGCCATAAATTTTCCAAAACTAATTTTTTGACCAACAAAAATCCTAACATGATATATTTGTGATAAATTTACTCTCCATTAGTTTCTATTAAATTCTATTAATACCCCAAAAAATCACAAAACCGACATACTTGTAACAAATGGAGGGGTCAACTACCACATATCATCCATCCAACTTAGGAATTTGATAGTAAATTTTAACGAAAACTAGCAAAAGATAAATTTGTCGTAAGTATACCAGTTTAGGTTGTCACAACTGTACTCATTTAGGGTTTTTCGTGATATTAGCCCTAATCTTTATGCAAATGACTACACTTGAAGCCAAAATTTAAGTATCAACAATTGATAAATTAAACCATTGATCAAATAATTTTGTTTTGGTTTGCTATATTTAGCGAACTTATTTATTAATTACTAATGATTTGCCTAGATATTTTAGCGTGATTTTGTTCTTCATTAAATTAATTTTCAACAACTTGTGAAAAAAAGTTAAATAATTAATAGTTCTCGTTAATCAATGAAAATGAGCCAAGTTTATATCTACAAAGTTCTGACCGGTCTTATTTTCCTTTATATCTATAAACCAAAATTGGCTTCGGTTTTCTAGATTAATTGAGATTATTTATAAGCTGAATTTTTTTGGTCAAATTATTTATTAGCTAATTATCCTTTAACAAGATTTGGGTTTTGGTTTTCCAAATTTATTGAACTCATTAATGGATCATTTAACCTTTGGACTAGATATTGGGGTGGGACTATTTGTTCTTGATTAAAAATTATTAAAACCGGTGATAATTAATAGGTTTCACTAAATGAAGAGGGGCCAGGTTGATAATAATAATCGGCGCCCGTCATCTTCCGCGCCAAGCAACATACATTCATTACACTGATGAAAAAAAATAAAAAGTACATTCTTTACCTTTGGGTTCACTAACTTAAACCTACTCTTGCATAATAACATGGTCAGACTTATTACGAACTCACTTTACGTAAGATGTTGGGCCATCCATATTTCTAAGTTCTTGGTACCAACAAAACCTCATTAAATGTTCAAAAGTCAAGTTTTCATGGCATATGAGAAGCAAAAATGTACCCGCATTCTCGCATGAACATATAGTTAACATTTTAAGGTTTCATCGAATCGTCCAGTATAGGCTATTTCAACTATCAATTAATCAAAGAAAGAAATTACTAATGGAGCAATTGGATACGTACATATATAAACAGAGAAATATATTTCGAGATTTGAATTTTTTTTTTTTTTATGATTGCTTACAAGATTAAAAAGATTCAAAGTAAGATTTATATAAGATTATTAATTTATACATGTATCCATTGATAGAATGTTAAATAAAAGCAACTAACCCGTATTTAATTTGTCAGAAAACCTTAGAAGTAAGAAGTCCTCCTTACTTAACTTTATACAATAGTATGCTAGATCGACCAGTTGTAGGTACGTATTCATGTGATTATTAGAGATGAATGTATGATTATTAAACCATCTATTAATTTTTTGATCGCTTAGGTATTTATTTCAAAAGGTTGTGTTAAAATCATAAGAATTAAAGTGACATTTTCTTTATAGTTTTGTATGGGACTATGTTTTTAGACTCGAAAGCTAGTAACAACTTTAGGGGCAGATTGTATTTTGCAAATCATTTTTAAAAAATTACAAGTTTAATAAGCACATTAAACACCGATTCATCCACAAGTGTGCTTCCGTGATAGTTAACCATAAGGCTTAAGAGGCACAAAAAATAAAATAAAAAATTTGAGCAGAATCCAATAGAAAAACTATAATTCTTTCGTTCTTTTTATTTTACACATTTATTGTACTATAAAATAGGAATAGCTCTCAATGAGCTGGCTCAGGAGGGGATACAGGACTGAGAGCCGCAACGCAGTTGTTCCATGTCTCATTGCTCCTCCTATAGACATCAGATATCGTCCCCTTAATCGGCTTGTGGCTCGAGATGCTCAACTCCACAAAGTGGCTGTGGCAGTTCTTCCCTAGTTTCAAGAGCTCGTGACAACATTCATTGGTGGGTGTAAAGGTGTCGGCGAGGACTATGATTTGATAGAATCCAAACCCACAATCCTTACTTATTCCCTTTCCGCAATCAAGGTTTCCGACATTGCCAGAAGTAGCCTTAGGAAGCAATGCAACAGGGACCACCAACAAGATCATGAGAGCAGACAAGTTCTTGGCCGTTGCCATTATGGTCTTTTGGGAATAGGAGGGTTAGGAAATTGTGTGAGATTGTTGATTGTTTGGTGATGCAGTTGATCGAGAGGTGAGAACTTATATAGCTCAAGGGAAGTAGTTCATTAATGAAATGAATTCATCAGTTATGATTCATAAATTTATGTAGGAAACATGTAAAATTATTTCTCTTGCAATAAATACATTGATTGAGGGCCTTGTCATCTCACTTTGGTTCCAATTCAATCATTTGCCATTAAAAAAAAAAAAAGTATTAATGAGTTGTTTGGTTGAATCTGAGAATTACTTATTTTTCAATGATATTTGTTGTGCAAAATACTTATTTCCAATTTGATTTTCAATCCCTCTTGTCATGATTTATAATATAACTAGTGACATCCCTCAGTTTAAAATAATTTTATAAAATTGAATTCATGCTTAAAAATTTCAAACATCTATAATGCAAATGCGCGTTATGTTAATCATACTTTTTGTTTAGGGTTAGGCTCCATCCCTAATTTTTAGGATTAATGCCAAAAAAATTGTCAAACAAATACATCTATGACAAATTTATCTCAAACTAATTTTTTAACCGCCATAATTCCAAACTTTATTCCTAAAACTTTTTCCAAACTAATTTTTTGACCAAAAAAATCCCAACCCGATATATTTGTGATAAATTTGCTCTCAATTAGTTTCTATTAAATTGTATTAATATCACGAAAAATCACAAAACCAATATCCTTGTAACAAATGGAGGATAAACCAAATACCCATCAACTACCACATATCATCCATCCAACTCAGGAATTTGATAAAAAAAAAATTAACGAAAACTAGTAAAAGATAAATTTGTCATAAGTATGCCAAGGTTGACATAAGTGTACTCATTTAGGGTTTTTCATGATATAAGCCCTGATTTTTATGCAAGTGATTACAGTTGAAGCCAAAATTTAAGTATCGACAATTGATAAATTAAACCATTGATGAGATAATTTGGTCTTGGTTTGTCATATTTATCGAACTTATTAATTAATTAATTAATTAATGATTTGCCGAGATATTTTAGTGTGATTTTGTTCTTCATTAAATTAATTTTCAACAACTTGAGGAAAAAAAAAGTTAAATAATCAATAGTTCTCATTAATTAATGAAAACGAGCCAAGTTTATATGTACAGAGTTCTTACCAGTCTTGTTTTTAGTCTTGTTTTTCCTTTATATCTATAAACCAAAATTGGCTTTGGTTTTCTAGATTAATTGAGATTATTTAAAAGCTGAATTTTTTTTGGTCAAATTATTTATTAGGTAATTATCCTTTAACAAGATTTGGGTTTTGGTTTTCCGGATTTACCGAACTCATTAATTGATCATTTAACCTTTGGACTAGTTATTGGGGCGGGACTATTTTTTCTTTATTAAAAATTATTAAAAACTTTTGATAATTAATAGGTTTCGTTAAATGAAGAGGGGCCAAGCTGATAATAATAATCTCCATTGTCATCTTCCGCGCCAAGCAACATACATTCATTACGTTTGGGTTGATTCAATTAAACCTACTCTTGCATAATAATAGGGTCAGACTTATTACGAACTCATTTTACATAAGATGTTGGGCCATGCATAGTTCTAAATTCTTGGTAACAAAAAACCTCATTAAATGTTCAAAAGTCAAGTTTACATAGTATATGAGTAGCAAAAGTGTACGCGCATTCTCAAGTGAACATATAGTTAACATTTGAAGGTTTCATCGAATCGTCCAAATAGACTAATTGAATTATCAGTTAACGGAATGAAAGAAGTTACGAATGGAGCAATTTGATACGTACATATATAATAGAGAAATATATTTCGAGATTTCAACTTTTTTTTTGTTTTATTATGATTGCTTCCAAGATTAAAAAGATTCAAAGTATGATTCATATAAGATTATTAAGTATACAATTATCCATTGATAGAGTGTTATATAAAACAACTATCGAGGATTTAATTTGTCAGAAAACCTTTAAAGTAAGAAATCCTCTTTACCTTACTTTATACAACAGTATGCTAGATCGACTAGCTTTAACTACGTATTCATGTGATTATTAGAGATGAATGTATGATTATTAAACCATCTATTAATCTTTTTATCGCTTAGGTATTTGTTTCAAAAGGTTGTGTTAAAAGCATAAGAAATAAAGTGACAGTTTCTTTATAGTTTTGTATGGGACTATGTTTTTAGACTCGAAAGCTAGTAACAACTTTAGGGGCGGATTGTATTTTGCAGATCATTTTTAAAAAATTACAGGGTTAATAAGCACATTAAACACTGAAAATTTGATTCATCCACAATTGTTCTTCCGTGATAGTTAACCATAAGGCTTAACAGGCACGAAAAATAAAATAAAAAATTTGAGGAGAATCCAATACAAAAATTATAATTCTTTCGTTCTTTTTATATTACACGTTTATTGTACTATAAAATAGGAATAGCTCTCAATGAGCCGGCTCGGGAGGGATACGGGGTCGAGAGCCGCAACGCAGTTGTTCCATGTCTCATTGCTCCTCCTATAGACATCAGATTTTGTCCCCTTAATCGGCTTGTGGCTCGAGATGCTCAACTCCACAAATTGGTTGTGGCAGTTCTTCCCGCTTTCAAGAGCTCATGACAACATTCATTGGTGGGTTTAAAGGTGTCGGCAAGGAATATGTATTGAAAGAATCCTGACCCACAATCAGATCTTATTCCCTTTCCGCAATCGGGGTTTCCGACCTTGGCGAAGGTAGCCTTAGGAAGCAATGCAACAAGGACGACCAACAAGATCATAAGAGCGGACAAGTTCTTCGGCGTTGCCATTATGGTCTTTTGGGGATTGTTGATCGTTTGATGATGCAGTTGATCTAGAGATGAGAACTTATATAGCTCGAGGGAAGTAGTGCATTAATGAAATCAATTCATCGGTTAAGATTTAGGAATGTTTTAGGAAACGTGTAAAATTATTTCTCTTGCAATAAATGCAATGATTGAGGGCCTTGTCGTCTGACTTTTTTTCTAGTTCAATCATTTGCCATTAAAAAAAAAAAAAAAAGTTTTAATGAGTTGCTTGGTTGAACAGAATTATCTGTAAACGAAAATACTTATTTCCAATTTGATTTTCAATCCCACGTTCGATATATAATATGAACTAGTGACATGCCCTCAGTTTAAAATAATTTTATAAAATTAAATTAGCTTAAAACGTTTCACCATATATACTCTCGCAAATGCACGTTATATTAACGATACCTTTTATAGGGTTAGGGTCCATCCCTAATTTTTAGGAGTAACGCCATAAAAATTATCAAACAAGTACATCTATGACAAATTTCTCTCAAACTAATTTTTTAACCGCCGTAATTCCAAACTAGTATTCCTATGACAAATTTTCCCAAACTAATTTTTTTACTACAAAAAATCCCAACCCGATACATTTGTGATAAATTTGCTCTCAATTAGTTTATATGAAATTGTATTAATATCACGAAAAATCACAAAACCGATATCCTTGTAAGGTTTTCCGTTGTATTAATCTTTACAAAAAAAAGATCATCCTTGTGCTTTCTAGCTCTCACTTCAAGACATATGGATTATATCCCTACGGCGAGGATCAAGTGATTGGCCACGATTGGGTAACTATCCAAATTTGGCTCATCTCTCCAACGAGGGCTCAACTGCTTAGCGTGGTTTTGATGTGATTTTTTATTTTTCAATTATTCTGCACTTTATTTTTTATTCGACCTTGATAATGCTTTATTGAAATTTGGCTTAATAACACCAAAAACTCCAAACTGATACAAACATACTACACTTGCTCCAAACAAATTTTAGAGAACATTCCAGGCTGTGCCACATAATACCCTTGATATTTTTGTGTCCTATTTACCTCAAATTGTGGCAAATCTTTGATATTTTTAGCCATAAATGTAACACGAGCACACCGGTTTGTTATAAATGCAGCACGTGTATACTAATTTGGAATTTTTTGTGACATAAAAATTAGCTTTAGGTAAATGTGGCACAAATATATTGTTATCAGATTTTTTGTGGAATTAATTTTGTAGTTTTAATTTGATGAGTGCAACCAAATCATTAAACCCATGAAATTCTTGTTTGATCAAATTTGTGCTTAGATGTTTATAAGCAGGGGAATAAGCATAAGAAAGTCGTAATCAAAGCTTTAAGTCTAAGCTCTATCTATAACGGTTGAGGACTAAATGAGAATCACATGCTACTTACTGCTGATGTAGATATGAGACAAGCACAAAAAAGCAAAGAAGAAATGCTCTGGTGCACGAAATTCATAAAACCAGTCAATATACAACTAGAGCCATTAAACGGGTGGGTCGGGTCGGGTTTGGGTCGGGTCATTAATAGTCTGACCCAAATTGACCCATTAACCCATTTAAGACCCATTTATGTTTAATGTAAATTTTTCGACCCAAAAACCGACCCGACCCAACTCATATTAATAAAATATTTTCATATTTAACAAATTTAGAAAAACTTATTCCTATGTTTTTTTTTTTTTAAGATTATATTATTAAAATACTTCCAAGCTTTTATATATATTATTTTTTTTAAAATTGTAGTACTAAAATAGTTTTATACCATATAAATTTAATGGACAATTTTTATAAATATTAAAATAATTATTTAAAAAATCGAAATTTAATTATTATTTTTTAAATATAATTTTCTTTTTCTTTTTCTCTTTTCTTTTTTTTTTTTCTTTTTCTTTTTCTTTTTTCTTTTTCTTCTCCTTCTTCTTCTTCTTCTTTGGCCGGTCGCCGGCCACGACGACGGCCGGCGACCGGCCACGGCAAGCCTCGAGCTCCGGCGTCGGCGAGCCTCGAGCTCCCCGACGCCGGGAGCTCGAGGCTCACCAACCGGCGAGTTTGAGCTCACCGACGCCGGCGAGCTCGAGGCTCACCGGATTAGCGAGGCTCGAGCCTCACCCAACGCCGGTGAGCTCGAGTCTCACCAGATCTAGCGAGCCTTGAGCTCGCCGACGCCGACGAGGCCTCCGCCTCGCCAGATCCGGCGAGCTCGAGGCTCGCTGGTGTCGGGCGAGCTCGAGCTCGCCCCTCGCCGGAATTGGCGAGGCTCGAGCCTCGCCCAACGCCGGCGAGCTCGAGGCTCGCCAAATCGGCAAGGCTCGACCGCCTCGCCGACGTCGGCGGGCTCGAGCCTCGCCAGATCGGCGAGCTCGAGCTCGCTCGGCGCCGGCGAGCTCGAGGCTCGCTTGGCCGGTCGCCAGCCGTCGCCGTGCCGGTGACCGGAAGGAGGAAGGAGAAAGAAAAAAAAGAAAAAAAAAAAAAGAAGAAAGATAAAAAAGAAAGAAAAAGAAAAGAGAAAATAAAAATAAAAAAATTATAATTTCGATTTTTATAAAGTTAAAGAAAGAAGGGAGGAATTATAATGTTTTTTTTATAAGATAAGTTTTCAACCCAACCCATTTAAAAACCCACTTATAACCCACCTATCTTAAACCTTTAATTGTGAAACCCATTTAACTATATTTTGTTATAAACAAATGACCCATTTAAGATTTAAATGGGACATAAATGGGTTTATGACCCATTTTAACACCTCTATATACAACTGCCTTCGACTCTCGTATTCCCTGATTAGTGGGGAAAAAATATTTAACTACTAAGGGTAATAAAATGTGCGCATGTAAGTACGTTAAAAAAAAAAAAAAATACAACCTAATTGCAAGCTAACCTTGTTATTAAAACCAACCAACAAAAAGAAAACTTGTTACAAGTAATTTATTAAGCACTTGTTAAGTGTGATTTTAGCCCGTGTATGACCCGATCAAGATACTCCATGTATCGGGATTGTACTTGATTCGAAAGTGCTTTTCTCTTCATACAAAAAGATATCGATCATTAATTATATTCATGTGAGTAAGTGGATGGTCGGAAAAAAAAATTAAACATAGATTGATGAACCGATGAAGCTAGCGAGTAGGAATAAATATCCCTTGGCCCGCCGTTCATAGAACATAAGCGACGATCCTTTAACACAAGTAGGAGGGTTGAGAAAGGCTTGTACGAAATTTCCTTGACGGTGATACGAGAGGCTTTCTATAGCAGTCACTATTGAGGAACAAGATCACCAGAAGGTGTATAATCCAACAAGCGCCACAAAAAACATAGAGTCGGTCACCTTTGCCACATCCTTTTATTGACCTAATTTACGAATCTAGCAACCAACGACCGGCTGAAACAGTAACTAAATCAAACTCGAGAGTCTGCGATTTGGACGCCGTTGAATTGGGCACAAACAAATGTAGATCTGTACGACATAGCGATGCTGGACGGCATGTTAAGTTTGGAGTCGATGCCGTCATAGAGGGAGCAGAACGAGGATCGGATTCTTCAGCAAACCAAAAAAAAAAAAAAAAGATAATTAACTTTCGTCTCCACAAAAAAATAAAAGAAAAACCTCAAAATGGTGGCCGATAATGACACAATTACTCCAAACTGAAAAATTCCAAACCGCGCCCAAATCCCAACCTCCCCTCTAAGGAATTAATCATCTAACTCAAAATATCACTTGAAAATTACAATATAAAAGAATGAAATTCGTAATACTTAATTGGATGAAATAAATGGTAAAAATTTGAAGGAAGAGAGATGTTAAAATACCTCTAAACATACTAAATGATACCTACCATGACATCAAAATGCCTTGAATTTGTCCCAGTCTAACAAAAGTACACTCTGTCAAGAATGCTTGAATTTAAGATTTTTAGCAATAAGAAAAAAAATTCGGATATTGACGTGGATGGAGATTTTTCATAGCATTAATTAAATAGGAAAACGTTAAATTTAAATTTGGGCAACGACGCGACTCACGTCCATCTCTATTTCTCGTGCGACGGCCTTCTTGCGGTGCATGGGGTGGACCCGCCACGTCGCTGCATCGTCAACCGACGCAAGCAAAGTCACATGGCACCGGGAATTCCCCATTTTGCCCTTCCCCTACGGACAAAACCTCCATCTGTTTTCAAGGTCGTTTTTAGAAGCATCGTGCGTCCGGATAATTAGTCTTTTGTGCTTCGATCGTGTCTTCTTCTTAACCGTTTTGGCGACCCCACGATGAGAATAACGTCGTGAGACTCCCCCCCAACCACTTCTTTTTCTATGGTTCTTTTGGGGGAAAGATAACCAACAGCTTTTCCGTCTTGGAATTCCTGGAATACGTGGGAAGAAGATGAAAGGAATAGCCAAAGAAAAAGGAGGAATTCAAGGAATAAACACGGACTCGATTTCATTCTTATTTTGTCGCCGTTGAAATCGAAATCTGAACATTTCAACTTTTTTTCCTCTCTCAGGTTTCTGGGCTTCTGCTATTCCCGCTGTGCTGGATAGTTCTTCGGTGATTACTCATGACAAACGGTGCGGAGGCGAGCCTAATTTTAGGATTTTCATCCATCAAGGTGTGTCGTTCAACTATATCCTTGATTTGTCGCTATGAATGCGAACAGCTGGTAATAGAAACAACCAACACAAATGCAAAAAATTTAAGCCAAAATTAGCGCGCACACAAAAAAAAAAAAAAAAACAATTGAATTAACACAATTGTAGTACAGTTAAGACCTTTTTGATAATTTTCCCATTCTCATACTTACCCCTTATTTTCTTCCTTGTTCTCTGTTAACTTACGCAGAAGTAGTAACACTCTGCATGAATATCTAAATTTTATGCATCATTTATAACAAAAATACAAAAATAATATGAAGAACCTTTACACATCTGCACCCTATATGTTTTTTGTGTGTAGAGAACGACTCCATCGTGCCATACATGATTGATATCATTTCAAACACTATAGAGTGCATTCAAATTTCTTCTATCATTGATTATTTGCTTGACATCATTACATGTACATGCTGCGTTTTATGTGAAATGCAACAGCGAGGGTTAAGGATATGCCTGAATTTAGATACAAACAACTTTTGCTGATTGCTTAAGCTTTGAACAAAACAATCTTAGAGGAGTTGTTCAATGACTAGAGCTGTTTAGTAAAAGTGAATGACGATGGTGCACAGTAGAGATTGATGGAGGAGAAGCGGGGATGGCATCTGTTGGTGGCTGATATTGATAGGCGAATGCAACACTTGATAATGGGGATCCCGTGATAGACAATAAGTGACTGATGGTGAAGTAACGTGCTGATATTTTGGTGAAGGGAAGTTTGATTGTTGGTGTTCTGATCTGGCTATGGTTTTTTGTATTCTCAGTCCATTAGGAGGAAGACAACATGGAAAATAGATATACGAAGGAGAATAATAAAAATAGGAGTAGTGGATTCCGGATGTTTAGGATTGTTTCAATAGCGGAATTCGGTTCAATTTTCAAACTTGAACTACTTTCAAAGAGTTCCATTTTGTTGACAATTTGAAAGCTTTTAGTTTGTGGGCTTGATAAGAAACAAACATCTAGGAATGGTGAGCTTGGTTCTCGGTTTAGGAATAAAATGAACGGTTCCAAAAAAAAAAAAAAAAAAAAAAAAAAAAGAGAGGAAATAAGAAATAATGAAGAAATGGGCTTTGAAAGTTTAGAACTTAAAGTTGTATTTTTTGGCCCAAATTTGTGAAAATGGGCTTTGAAAGTTTAGAACATGTTGGACCATATTCGGATTGGGCTCAACAGCCCAAAACAATGTCCCAATTATTAATAATAATAAAATTTCAAAAAATTCGGAAAATTAAAAACATAGAAAATGTTTAGAAAATAGGCCTCAATTGGATAATTAGATCTTAGTATTATATTTAACTTAGTGTCTCTTAATTGACATTTATGTAATTTGGAGATGTTAGTGAGTACTTGATTATAGTTTAGTTTTAGTAGATTACTTTTTTAGACAAGAATTGGATTCAATTTGATTATAGCTCATGAGGTTGCTATCTCGGGGCTTGATAATAGAGCTATGCGTCATATTCTTTATCCAACTCGTGTCGGGTTACATTACCGTACTATACTTTTTTACTCATTTTCATTACTTTCTTTGATCAACTGATTGTGATTCTTTTTATATTGCTTTCTTAAGTTGTGATTTGCTTGCTTTTGTTGAATAATTAGGTTGCGTTTTGGGGTCTTAATTTGAAAAAAAAAAAAAAAACCTTGGGTTTTCTTGTCAATAACTTCTTCATCATTTTAAATCCTGCAATCATCACTAGTCATTAAGATGTGGACATCAAGTGTAAGGCATTTGTGAGATACTCACCATCCTACAAGGCTATCAAAAGGCTATCAATAATTTATAATTTATAATTTTTCCTCCTTTTCTTCTTACCTAGGCTTGACCCTACTTCCTCTATTTTCCTTCTTCCCCTGACCTAGTCTCCTTCCCCTTTCTTCCTCTCTCCCCTCACGCTCGCTAAAGGAAGGACACAAAGGATAGGTAGAGCAATAGAGACCGTCGAGTAGGATGTCTAGCCAGGGGCAGGCTGGCACGACGAGCTGACAGTGGCAGGGCCATGTGCGCTTACTAGGCGAGCTTAAAAGTGGTGATTTTTTGGAGGTTTAGGGACTGGGTAGAGAAACCGAGAGAGTGAGAGGGATCGAGAGCCAGGAAGAAAGGTCATGATTGAAGGGCTTCCTTTAGTAGCCAACGTGCTTGGACCTCGATCGCCAACACTCGCTAAATATATGTGCATTGGAGAATTTTGTGTAACGTTTGTCCAACTAAAGTCAATTGCATCGAAGAATTCCCTAACTGCTTCTTCCTCATATAACGTTGGTCTTTAAATATACGTGCAACATCACCATCCAAAGACAAAAACCCTTCGGGCCTTTTCCTTTAAGAAAAATCGCCTTCCACCCTATTCGATCAAGAAGACGATCTCCGTGATCTCAATGGCAGGGATCAGGTTCATGCTCGTCCTTTCCCTCTCGATCCTCCTGTGGCTGTCTTCATCTCTTAGAGAGTTCAACTAGCACTCTTGGACATATTGAACCTGCAAATGAGACCTTTAGCCAGGAAATAAGAAAGCTTGACATCCACGTGAAGAAGGGTGGCGGTGGGGGTGGCGATGGCAACGGTGATGGCAGTGGTGGCGGCACTAGTTACAAAGGTGGCGGTTTTATCTATTTAGTACATGTGGGTGCCAATGGGCATAAGCCTAGCAATGGGACTCAAAGGTCCTCAACCATCGAACCTTGCCCATCGTCGCTTGCCTGATTGTTTTTTTTCCTCTCTAATTCTCTTCAAAACTAGTTTGATTGCCAATTGTTCAGTCTATCTGACAAAGGGAATTCTTTTTTTTTTTATGATTTTCTTTTTCAGTATGAAATGAAAGAAAAAGAGCCTAAATCTTTCTTTTACATCAACTTTTTTTTATTCACTCCACGAAAAAAAGAAATAAATTTCTTTTTCTATCTATCGATATTTTTTTAACCACTGAGGTTTAATTCAAAGATGAATTATTTATGATGATAAATGCAATTTTAGGAAAACTTTATTCAAATAGAGGTTTTTTTTTTTTTTTTTTTTTTTTTTTTCAACTCAATAACCATTTGAATTGAATGATTTTGAATGATTTCTTATGAGTATTTGATAGTCGAAGAAGTCTAAGATTGTTGAATATCAAATACTCATAAGAAATCATTCAAAATCATTCAATTCAAATAGTTATTGAATTGAAAAAAAAAAAAAAAAAAACTACCTGGATATCACTATTTGAATAAAGTTTTCCTAAAGATTGCATTTATCATCATAAATAATTCATTTTTGAATTAAACCTCAGTGATTAATAAAATATAGATAGATAGAAAAAGAAATTTATTTCTTTTTTTCGTGGAGTGAATAAAAAAATTAATGTAAAAGGAAGATTTAGGCTCTTTTTCTTTCATTTCATACTGAAAAAGAAAATCATAAAAAAAATAAAAAAAAAATTCCCTCTATTAGATAGACTGAACAATTGGCAATCAAACTAGTTTTGAAGAGAATTAGAGAGGAACAAAAACAATCGAGGCAAGCGACGATGGGCAAGGTTTGATGGTTGAGGACCTTTGAGTCCCGTTGCTAGGCTTATGCCCATTGGCACCTGCAGGTACCAAATAGATGATACGCCACCTTTGTAACTAGTGCCGCCACCACAACCATTGCAACCCCCACCGCCATCGCAACCCCCACTGCCAACCTTCTTCATGTGGACATCGAGCTTTCTCGTTTCCTGACTAAAGATATCATCAAGGGGCTCAGCACTTCCACGAGTGCTAGCCAAGCTCTCTAGACATCGGGACAACAACACAAGAATTGCGAGGGAAAGGGCGAGCGCGGACTTGATCCCAGCCATTGACATTGCGGAGATCGTCTTCTTGATCGAATTGGGTGAAAGGCAATTTTTTGTTGAACTGAAATCAATTGCATCAGAGAATTCCCCAACCGCTTCTTCTTCATCTAACGTTTGTCTTTAAATATACGTGCAACATCACCATTCAAAGGCAAAAACTCTCCAAACCTTCTTCTACGAAAAAAATCACCTTCCAAGCGATCTTTGCGATCTCGATGGTCGGGATCAAGTCTGGGCTCACCCTTTCCCTCACGATCCTCATGTTGCTATCACCATCTCCTAGGAGCTCGGCCAACGCTTGTGGAAGTGCTAAGCCCATGGATGAGATCCTTACCAAGGAAACGAGAAGGCTCAACGTCCACGTGAAGAAGGATGGCAAATGAAATTTGCATATATTTCAATGTATACACTAATGAAGAATACAATATATTTATGGACTTTATTAGATAACTATTTTACGATCATATGTCAATTAAGATTATGCATAATCAAATGGCAATATATGTGCAATATACATACAATCTTAAAAGACATGAATAATTTATACGAAATATCATAATTATCTTTAGTACATGAAAATATCTGATAGAAAGTGTGAAACATCCGTAACAAGTTAAAAATAATAATAATGAAAAAAAGAAATATGAAATTTGTATATATTTTGATGTATATACACCATCTTATTTATAAGTTTTGTTAAATTACCACTTTAAGATAATATCTAAATCAAGATTATGCACAATCAAATGGCAATTTACATACAATCCACATGTAATATGTGTACAATCTCGAGAGATTTAGATAACCAAAAAGAAATATCATAATTATCTTTAACATAGGAAATAACGTATTTCGTCCCTCGCCAAGGCTAGCTCAGTCCACCTCGGGCCAATCTCATGACAGTAACCAAAATAACCGTAGGCTCAAAAAATAATTTAAAGGGTTAATATCCTGAAAAACCCCAAACTGGTATACTTATGATAAATTTACCCCAAACTATTTTTTTGACCACAAAAAACCCCAAACCGATATACCTTTGACAAATTTACCCCAAACCAATACACTTGTAACAAATTTACCCTTTATTAATTTTCGTTAAATTTTACTATCAAATTATTAAGTTAAATGACATAGATAGTTGACTGGTATACCAATTTAGGATTTTATGCTTTGTTTGTCGTAATTTACAATTTTTGTGATTTTTTTTTGTTGTATTAATCCAATTTAACAAGAGTATATTTGTCACAAATTTACTAGTTTTGGATTTTTTATGGTCGAATAAATTAGTTTGGGGTAAATTTGTCATTAATGTACCAATTTAAGGTTTTTTGTGGTCAATCGGGATAAATTTATTACAGGTGTGCCAGTTTGGGGTTTTTCATGGTCAAAAAAATAGTTTGGGGTAAATTTGTCACATGTGTACCAGTTTGGGGTTTTTCAGAGTATTAATCCTTTTTATTAATATTGAAATAGATAGCGAGCAATTTTGTAATGTATCCACTACGATTGTACTAGAAACAAGGCAGGTTGAGTTAAAGAGCAAGTTTTTGTTGATTTGAGGTCAAGTGTTAAATGTTTTCTATTGAATATAGTGGGATAAAATACCATAACTTCTGGCTTTCCACATTCTTAGCACAAGTAATGTCATGATTCAACTTTTGATTACTTCATCATTGTTGTACATTCAGTGTCATATAAAACGAATGGTGAGGCCGACAGAATTGAAGAGTGCCTTGCTTTTCATCTCTTTGTCTGAGGATCTTCTCTACCAAATTTGCGTTGTGCAATCCGAGAGCCTTTTCTCCCATGACCCCAATATTCTCTTTCATGTGTAAAATCACAATCAAACCATTAGTTTAAGAAAATTGAGACTGAGTTAGTGGAAGAAGAGTTCTTTCTTTGTAAAGCATTTGTAATACCACCATCGCAAGATTAGGTAGGAGGTTTACTTCTGATCGTTTGGTACTTTCATCATTTATAAGGGTTGCTTGTGTCCTTCACTAAGACACATGGCTTGAACATCCTTGGGTGAAGGTTATGAGCCTGAAGTTCTTTGAGAAAAGTGATTGGACACAGATTCCGCCAAGTTTTTATCTATCGTGGCAGCTTCTGTAATCAACGGTACATGATCTAATAGATCTTCAAGAGAAGGTTTGACATCATAACACCTAAGAGATGGTAGGGAATAGATAAAGAAAAACAAGTAAAACATATGGATAGCTTTCACTACAAATGTATCGGTAGGCACATAAACTTGAAAGGTTTTGGGTTTTGCAAATGATACCACACGGATAGATAAGACGCCTGTGAGGATTTCTTTACAAAATGAGGACTGTAGATAGTAACCAAGATGGTTATAGTTTGTCGAAATGACTTCTTTGGACTGTCGACTTATATACACCCCTTATCCTTGAAAAAGACATAGGTCTTAGGATGCACATAGGACAATTCATATTTTCATTCAGTCACCTCCTCACATAAGTGTTGAAGCCCATCATTTACCACCCCACATAAGTGTACTTGATTTGGGAAGTCAACTAAAATATCATCATCCGACCATAAGAGCGGCAAAATAGAAAAAGAAATAGGCTTGCTCTCACAATCAATAAGAAATAGACTGTCATAGGAGGTAATGTTTCACCCTCTTAGTCAATAGATTCCATTTGTTGATTTGAATTTTAGCATAAGTACTCCCCCATCATCACAAATCACACTCATCGTATCAAATATTTCATCATCATTTTCCTCTGGTTTACCATTATTGGAGAGAAGCCTCATTCGAGTTTTTAGGTTCTTAAATTTTTAGAAAATGAGAAAGCGCTAGGTTGTTATTTATCAACACCCCCTACTTCCTATTATATTTGTGTCAGATTATCTATATCCTCGACAATGGCCTTTGGATTCTCTCTCTCTCTCTCTCTCTCTCTCTCTCTCTCTCTCTCTCTCTCTCTCTCTCTCTCTCTCAAAACAAATCTATGAAATGGTTGACAAGCAAGCGATGCAATGTAGGGAATGGAAATTCAACAAGATCGGTACTTGGATCGCTATATTGGCATTGAACACGACTACTACAATATGGTTGACAAGCAAGCGATGCGATGTGAGGAATGGAAATTCAACAATATTAATATTTGGATCACTACATTGGCGTTGAACATAACCGCTACAACCTCATCGAAACCTTAGAAAGCTTATGTTCCCATCTATCATGTCATCTACTCCTCCATCCTTTGACCCAAAAGTAGCGGTCAAAGGCTACCCTGCTCCTTATCCTTTGTGAAGGGGACATCGATGAGGTAAATGCATATCCAACCTGCCTCGACCACATACCCCCAACTTCAATCCCAGTGAATATGCATCATATGCACTCTCTATCTCTCTTAACAGATCTATCGAATGATTGACAAGCGAGCAACGCATTTTAGGGAATGGAAATTCAACAAGATCGATATTTGGATTGCTACATTGGCGTAGAACATGACCGCCACAACCTCATTCTCTGCACAAATCCTCTCTTCGGTTCCTTTCCCATTCACACATCACCGAAATCCTAGAAAGCTTATGTTCCCATATGTCATGTCATCTACTCCTCCATCCTTTGACTTGAAAACAGCGGTCGAGGGCTACCTTGCTCCTTATCCGTCGTCGAAACCCTTCCACTCTAGAGGCTGAGTAAAATCTAATTAATGTACATTATTTTTCCCATTACCTCTGCGGCATCCGCATTCATAGAAATAGCCATGGTTTTTGAAGGGAGAATTTGTTGGCTCCTTACTTTTTGCAGAAAAGGGTTATGGAGTCGCCACGTTGCTGCCACTGTTGGTGGAGGGGCGCGTGTCGGGACATCGAGGGTGCTGCGATCTGAGCTTTTGGACAGGACGGATTTAGTCCGGTGAGTGAGGCACGTTAAAGGAATTATAAAGTTGTTTTGAGCGAAAGATTAAACGGTCGATGTGGCGTGTGTGACCAATTAAGATTTGCTCGTGATATGCATCTGGATCAATTTCGTTGCTAAATTTTGAGAGTTTCTTCTGCTTTAAAATTGACTCATTTCTTTGTATGGTGTTATTATCACGGGTCCTAATGCAATAAATAAAACGACCCAGGACCTAATCTGGCCCGTACATGGTCCCCATGAAGGTATTCCCCTTTTGGCTTCTTTCCTTGTAGGTCTCCACTTGCCCTTCCATGCAACATTGTAGCACAATTGTGACGTGTCGCCTAGTTTGAAGCGGTCATAAGCATGTCTAACTTCTTGGGGCGCTCGAAAAGTTGTAACAAAGATCGAAGGAATAACAAGATTGGAAGAACGTTTCCGGACACAGACCCAACGGTCGGAAGATCATGCTCCGATGTCAACCGTTAACCCGAAACAGATCATTAGCGATGCTCGAAACAGACCGGGCTACACCAAAACAATACCTTTGACTTCAAGCAAGAGGTGATCATACGCAATGCACATTAATCAATCAATGGCGTGACAGATAAGGTGATCTGCTAATAGATTATTCGGCACAAGTAGTGAATACTGATGGCTATAAGCTATTTATTAATATAAACAATCGAGGTTCTTTTTGCTTGTCCATAGACAATCACTTTTTCAACATTAAATAAGGGTTAATATCATTAAAAAAAAAAAACCCAAACTAGTATACATATGATAAATTTATCTTGAACTAATTTTTTTACCATAAAAAATCTCAAATTGGTACACCTTTGACAATTTTAACTTGAACTGGTATGCTTAAGACAAATTTATTCTCTGATAGTTTCCGTTAAATTTTACTATCAAATTACTAAGTTGAATGACACATAACAGTTGTCAAAGTTATACCAATTTTGTGATTTTTTTTTTTTTGTATTAGTCCAATTTAATGAATGGCATATTTATCACAAATATACCACTTTGAGATTTTTAGGGTTTAAAAATTTGCTTTGGGTAAATTTATTACATGTATGTTAGTTTTTGGTTTTTTTTTTTTTATAGTTGTTAGAGATAAATTTATCATACGTATACTAGTTTAGAGTTTTTTGTAGTCAAAATATTAATTTTTGGTAAATTTATTACATATATACCAGTTTAAGGTTTTGAACAAGATCGTCCTTCTATTTTCTAGCTCTAACTTCAAGATATGTGGATTATGTCCCTACGACAAAGATCAAGTGATTGGCCATGATTGTATAACTATCCAAATTTGGCTCATTTCTCCAACAAGGGCTCAAATACTTAGCGTGGTTTTAATGTAATTTCTGGTTTTTTAATTGTTCTGCACTTTATTTTTCATTCCATCTTGAACATGCTTTATTTAAATTTTGCCTAATAACACCAAAAACTCAAGACAGGTACAAACATACTACATTATCTCCAAACAAACTTTATAGAACATTCTAGGTGTGCCACATAATATCCCAAACTGATATTTTTGTGCCCCATTTACCTCAAAGTGTGGCAATTCTTTCATTTTTTTTAGGGATAAATGTAGCACGAGCACACCAATTTGTCATAAATGCCACATGTGTATACTAATTTGGGATGTTTTGAGACATAAAAATTAGCTTGAGGTAAATGTAACACGAATATACTGATTTGAGACTTTTTGTGGTATTAATTTTGTATTTTCTATTTGACGGGAAAGCCGTGAGTATTTTTTTATTATTATATATAAGTGCAACCAAATCATCAAACCTGTTAAATCTTGTTTGATCAAATTTGTGCTTAAATGCTGTGGAATAAGCATAAGAAAATTGTAATAAAAGCTATAATTCTAACCTCTAACTAGAAAGGTTGAGGACTAAATGAGAATGACGTGCTATTTAGTGCTGACCTAGATACGAGACAAGTACAAAAAAAGCAAAGAAGAAATGCTTTGGTGCACAAAAGTCATAAAACCACTCAATATGCAGCAACCTTCACCTCTCATATTCCCTAGTTAGTGGGGGAAAAAATACTTAACTACGAACAAGGGATATGAGGTGTGCAGGTGCTAACATGTTAAAATAAGGAATGTAGTCTAAATGTAAATTAACCTTATTATGAAGCCAACCAACAAAGCACTCGGTAAGTGTGATTTTAGCTTGTGCTCAACCTGATTAAGATACTCCACGTATTGGGATTGTACTTGATTTGAAGGTGCTCTTCTCGTCATACAAAAAGATATCGACCATTAATTATATTCACATGAGTAAGTGGAAAAAAGTAGACAGATTAATGAACCGATGAAGCCAGCGAGTAGGAAAAAATACCCCTCGGCCGGCCGTTCATGGAACAAATGCGACGACCCGTTAACATGATTAGGAGGCTTGAGAAAGGCTTGTACAAAATTTCATAGACATACGAAAGGCTTTGTATATTAAATAGTATTGAGGAGCAAGATCACCGGTAGGTGTATAATCCAACAAGTGCCACAATAAAAGATAAGAGTCGGTCACCTTGACCACATACTTTTATCGACCTAATTAACGAATTTGACAACCTACAACTGGCCGAAACGGTAACTAAATCAAAAACGAGAGTCTGCAGTTTTTTTTTTTTTTTTTATGTCGTTGAATTGGGCACGAACAAATGTAGACCGGTACGAAATGGAGATGTCAGACGCGTTAAGACTGGAGTTGACGCCGTCATAGAGGGAATAGAACGGGGATCGGATTTTTCAGCGAACCAAAAGAAAAAAAAATGTAATTAACTTTCGTCACCACCAAAAAAAAAAAAAAAAAAAAACCCCTAAAAAGGATGGCCGATAATGACATGATTACTCCAAACCACAGTCCTAATCCTAACCTGCCCTCCAAGTAATTAATCGCCTACTCAAAATGTCACTTGAAAATTACAATATAAAAGAATGAAATTTATAGCGCTTAATTGAATGAACCGAGTGATAAAAATTCGGAGGAAGAGAGATGCTAAAATACCTCTAAATGATACGTAGCATGACATCAAAATGCCTTGAATTCGTGCCGGCCTAACAAAAGTACGCTTTCTAAAAAATGCCTGAATTTAAGATTTTTAGTGATAAGAAAAAGAATTTTGGATAGATTAAAATTTTTCACAGCATTAATCAACACGACAACGTTAAATTTAAATTTAGGCAACGACGCAACTCACATCCATCTCTATTTCTCGTGCGACGGCCTTCTTGCGGGGCATGGGGTGGACCCGCCGCGTCGCTGCATCGTCAAGCGACGCAAGCAAAGTCACATGGCACTGCGAATTCCTTGTTTTGCCCTTCCCCTACGGAGAGAACCTCGATCTGTTTTCAAGGTTGATTTTTCGAATGCTCATGTCGTTTTTACAAGCATCGTGCGTCCGGATAATTGGTCTTTTGCTTCGATCGTGTCTCCTTTTTTTCTTTGGTTCTTTTGGGCGAAAGATAACCAACAGCTTTTCCGTCTTGGAATTCCTGGAATCCGTGGGAAGAAGATGAAAAGGAATAGCCAAAGAAAAAGGAGGAATTCAAGGTATAAACACAGACTCGATTTCATTCTTATGTTGTCGTGGTTGAAATCGAAATCTGAACATTTCTACTTTTTTTCCTCTCTCAGGTTTCTGGGCTTCTGTTATTCCCGCTGTGCTGGATGGTTCTTTGGTGATTACTCGTGACAAACGAACGGAGATATACATTGATTACATAAACGAAATTGAAATAGAATGGAGAGGAAGATTGCAATTCTGTAAAGCTAGTTTTTCCGTGTAAAGCTTTTCCTCTAATTAGATTTGCCACTTGTGCTGATGGAGGAATTGGTTGTTCAAGTAAGTTTACTTGAACACATTATTTTGCTATGATGTTTAGCGGCCTCATTTTGTTCTTCTGAAGATGCTCTATTCAGGTTTTGCATTTCGCTATGTTTCCAGAACCAGAATATGATCTGCCTATATTCTGTGCCAACTTTTTCGCTGCTGCCGAGACGATTATAGTCGTTCTGTAAGAATAATTCTTTCTTCTTGTTTTTTAAATTATTCCTTGTTGTGAGAAACAACGCGAGTTGATGAAAATGACAGCAGTTGCTTGCTCTATGGTCAACTATATGTGCTCAGCAACTTTGCATGTGCTCTATGGTCAACTGTATGTCTTGAGCAAATGTGCATGTGCATGTGATATCCATGTGTAGTATGCTGGACAGTGTTTGTCAAGCTAGATGTGCAATAGTGAACTTCCGGCTTGAGATATGTAATGATCCTTGATGAGCTTAGCATCTTGTTGGAGTGTATAGTTTTGTTGTTAAGATGCGCAATAAGTATTTCAACAATGTTAAATTTCTCAAAACAGGAGTGATGCATTTCAATTTTCTTTTATAATAGTTGAATATAGGAAGAAAATAATAAATGATATCCTTCTTGGTTGGTGTAAAGAATTATCATCAAGTCAGGGTCAGCAGGTGCTGAATGCTGCCCATCGCCCTTGAATCCTATATTAACTTTGATTGCTATACATAAGGCTTCCTGATCTTCCCTGATATATTGTTTGCAGGGACCTTGACCCTCTATATGACGTCGTCAAGCACAAAGAATACAAACATAAGTGCTACGAAGGCCTGATGTCTCAAGTATGCTGAGGTCAGTTGTTTGATGTGTTTTATAGTAACATTCAAAAAGTTTTTAGTTTTTTTCCTGTCCTTTTTGGACGTTTCAGCTGAACACCACTTTATGCAGCTTTTACCATGGGGTGGAAATTTAACGGGCGAATCGTTGAGATTCTTCTCACCAATAGTCATATGGACAAGGTTTAAGTCTAGTCAACACATGCATGACGTTTGATACCCTGCATTCGTGGATTATCTCAAGGTACGTCGCTCAATAAATTGTCTCTTCAAGGGATTGCATTGTTTCTTTTAGGCTAGAATATTTCTTTATTTAATTTCCTCTGACCTTTGTTTTCTTCTCAGGCTTGGCTTGTTTTGATGGACCTAGGAATAAGGGAGACTGATGCATCTCAAATTATAGCCAACCGTGAAGCACAGCATCGGTATCCGACTTTGAGAGCAGAAAAGGTTAATCACCTGGTCACTCATCTCCTCCCCTATCTTCATCTACAGCCTACTTGCGAAGTTTATTTATTACATGCACATGCAGAGACCAGTGCTACCACCGATGGTCTAAAGTATTAAGCGAAGTGTTATAGGTGCATAAAAAATTATGCTGTTGCTCTTATGTGTCTTTGATTCCTTTTCAATCTATAACTTATTTGATTTTTGAGTCGAAGATCCGGGTTATGAAGTTTTGAAAAGGTTATTAGGGGAGACACATGCAAAGATAGAAATGTCATTTACAGTTATTCGTACATCTACATCCCCATTGCATATTAGAATTGCAGTTACTTATCTCTTGTCATGAAACATAGAATCAAGTCCAGAGCTTCCTATTCGACGGAGTTTATTCACTAGGCGGCAAAACATTTTTGGATTACTTTCCAGAATATCCATGTCAAGAAGGCAGAGTCAATTAGAAGAGAAGCATACTCGGGAAAGGAGATCTTATAGGAAACTGTAATGACTAACTTGCCCCGTTCATTGCACTTCTGTTGCCACCTTTTCCAGGTCCGTTTCATTGTGCTACTGCACTTAACTAGTGCATCATAACTGAGTTTTTCTCACTTCAGGCTAGCAACTTCCTTTCAGGTTTTGTTATTTATCCCTCACATTGACAAAATTGTTATTTTAGTCATTTGAAATTTTGCTTATTCTTGTAGCAATAGGATAAGACCTTGATCTGTAAATATGGTGCAAGAGTTTGAAAATGCAGCTACACGTATTTAAATGTGCTTATCTTTCCTATAAGCAACTTTCTATTGCCTATTGATTTGAGTAGCAACTTGAGGCCTCATTTAATTCAGTGGTCGTTGAGTATATGTGAAGTTTTCTTATGTTGTCGTGGTTGAAATCGAAATCAGAACATTTCATTTTCTTTCCTCTCTCAGGCTTATGGGCTTCTGCTATTCCTGCTGCGCTGGATGGTTCCTTCGTGATTGCCCGTGACAAACAGTGTGGAGGCGAGCCTATTTTTAAGAGTTCATCCATCAAGGTGTGTCATTCAACTATATCCTTGATTTGTCGCTATGAATGTGAACAGCTAGTAATAAAAACAACTAACACAAATGCAAAAAATTTAAGCCTAAATTAGCCAATAAAAAAAAAAGACTGAATTAACACAATTGTAGTACAGATAAGACTTTTTTGATAATTTTCTCATTCTCATACTTACCCCTTATTTTCTTCCTTGTTCTATGTTAACTTACCCAAAAGTAGTAACAGTCTGCATGAATATCTAAATCTTATGCATCATTTATAACAAAAAACAAAAATAATATGAAGAACCTATACCATTTGCACCCTATACACTTTTCATGTGCAGGGAACGACTCCATTGTGCCATACGTGATTGATATCATTTCGAACAATATAGAATGCATTCAAATTTCTTCTATCATTGAATTCCTTTCATTGATTCTTTGCTTGACATCGTTAAATGTACATACTGTGTTTTATGTGAAATGCAACAGGGTGGGTTAAGGATATGCCTGAATTTAGATATAGACGAGTTTTGCTGATTGCTTAAGCTTTGAACAAAACTATCTTAGAGGAGTTGTTCAATGACTGGAGCTGTTCAGTAAAAGTGAATGACGATGGTGCACGGTAGAGATTGATGGAGGAGAAGCAGGGATGGCATTTGTTGGTGGTTGATATTGATAGGCGAATGCAACGCTTGATAATGGAGATCTCGTGATAGACAATAGGTGATTGATGGTGAAGTAACGTGCTGATATTTTGGTGAAGGGAAATTTGATTGTTGGTGTTCTAATCTGGTTATGGTTTTTTGTGTTATCAATCTATTAAGAGGAAGACAGTGAGCATAGATAATAGATATAAGAAGGAGAATAAAAAAAAAAAAAAATAGGAATAGTGGATTCTGGATATTTAGGATTGTTTCAATAGTGGAATTTGGTTCAATTCTCGAACTTGAACTGCTTTCGGAGAGTTCCATTTTGCTGATAATTTGAAAGCTTTAGTTTGTGGGCTTGATAAGAAACAAACCTCTAGGAATGGTGAGCTCAGTTCTTGGTTTAGGAATAAAATGCACGGTTCCAAAAAAAAAAAAAAAACGAGAGGAAATAAGAAATAAGAAATAATGAAGAAAATGGGCTTTGAAGGTTTAGAACTAAAAGGGGCTTTGTATGAAAGCCCAATCATATTTTTTGGCCCAGATTTGTGAAAACATGTTGGACCATATTCGGATTGGGCTCAACAGCCCAGCCCAATGTCTCCCAATTTTTAGTAATAAAATTAAAAAAACAAAATCGGAAAATTAAAACATTGAAAATGTTTAGAAAATAGGCCTCGTTTGGATAATTAGATATTAGTATTATATTTAACTTACTATCTCTTAATTGACATTTATGTAGCTTGGAGATGTTAGTGAGCACTTGATTATAGTTTAGTTTTGGTAGATTACTTTTTTAGACAATAATTGGATTCAATTTGATTATAGCTCATGGGGTTGCTATCTCAAGGCTTGATAATAGAGCCATGTCATACTCTTTATCCAACTCGTATCGGGCTACATTACCGTAATATACTTTTTTACTCATTCTTCATTACTTTCTTGGATCAATTGATTGTGATTCTTTTATATTGCTTTCCTAAGTTCTGATTTGCTTGCTTTTGTTGAATAGTTAGGTTGCATTTTGGGGTCTTAATTTGAAAAAAAAAAAAATCCTTGGGTTTTCTTGTCAACAACTTCTTCATCATTTCGAATCCTAAAACCATCATTAGGCATTGAGACGTGGACATCAAGTGTAAGGCATTTGTGAGGTACTCACCATCCTATAAGGTTATCAAAGGCTATCAATAATTTATAATTTTTCATATTTCCTCCTTTTCTTTTCACCTAGGCTTGGCCCTACTTCCTCTATTTTCCTTCTTCCCCCGGCCTAGTCTCCTTCCTTTCCCCTTTCTTCCTCTCTCCCCTCATGCTTGCTAAAGGAAGGACGCAAAGGACAAGTAGAGCAATAGAGACCGTTGAGTAGGATGTCCAACCAGGGTTAGGTTGGCACAACGAGCTGGTAATGGCGGGGCCATGCATGCTTGCTAGGCGAGCTTAAAAGTGGTGATTTTTGGGAGGTTTAGGGACTAGGGAGAGAAATTGAGAGAGTGAGAGGGAGCGAGAACTAGGAAGCAAGGTCATGATTGAAGGGCTTCCTTTATTAGCCAATGTGCTTGAACCTCGATCACCAACCCTGGCCAAATATACATGCATTGGAGAATTTTGTTTAACGTTTGTCCCACTAAAGTCAATTGCATCGAAGAATTCCCAAATTGCTTCTTCCTCATATAATGTTGGTCTTTAAATATACGTGCACCATCACACCATCCAAAGACAAAAACCCTCCAATATGAGAAAAATCGCCTTCCGTCCGATTCGATCAAGAAGACGATCTTCGTGGTTTCGATGGCAGGGATCGGGTCCATGCTTGCCCTTTCCCTCTCGATTCTCCTGTTGCTGTCTTCATCTCTTGAGAGCTCAGCTGGCACTCTTGGAAGTATTGAACCTGTAGATGAGACCTTTAGCTAGGAAATGAGAAAGCTAGACATTTATGTGAAGAAGGGTGGCGGTGGGGGTAGCGATGGCAATGGCGATGGCAATGGTGGTGGCTCTAGTTACACAGGTGGCGGTATCATCTATATAGTACCTGTGGGTGCCAGTGGATATAAGCCTAGTAATCGGAGTCAAAGGTCCTTAACCATCAAACCTCGCCCATCATCACTTGCCTCAGTCATTTTTGTTCCTCTAATCCTCAGTCTACCATTTGCTTCAACCCTAGTTTGATTGCCATGAACGATAATCCTCGATTCATCATCTCCTCAGTTGTGTTTCATGCAAACTAGGGTTGAAGCTGAGGAGATGATGAATCGAGGATTATCGTTCATGGCAATCAAACTAGGGTTGAAGCAAATGGTAGACTGAGGATTTGAGAGGAACAAAAATGATCGAGGAAAGCGACGATGAGTGAGGTTTGATAGTTGAGGTTCTTTGAATCCCCTTGCTAGGCTTATTCCAACTAGCGCCTTCAGGTATCAAATAGATGATACGCCACCAGTGTCACTAGTGCTGCCACCACGGCCATCGCCACTCCCACCGCCAACCCCATCACCACCCTTCCTCATGTGGACATCGAGCTTTCTCGTTTCCTGACTAAAGATCTCATCAAGGGGCTCACCACTTCCACGAGCGCTAGCCAAGCTCTCTAGACATCAAGACAACAACATGAGAATTGCGAGGGAAAGGGTGAGGGCAGACTTGATCCCAGCCCTCGACATTGTGGAGATGGCCTTCTTGATTGAATTAGGGGAAAGGCAATTTTTTGTTGAACTGAAATCAATTGCATCGGAGAATTCCCCAACCACTTCTTCTTCATCTAACATCGGTCTTTAAACATACGTGCAACGTCACCATCCAAAGGAAAAACCTCTCCAAATTTTCTCCTACAAAATAAATCGCCTTCCACTCGATTCAATCAAGAAGGCAATCTTCGCGATCTCGATGGTGGGGATCAAGTTTGTGCTCACCCTTTCCCTCATGATCCTCATGTTGCTATCACCATCCTAAGAGCTCAGCTAACGCTTGTGGAAGTGCTAAGCCCATGGATGAGATTTTACCAAGGAAACGAGAAAGCTCGATGTCCACGTGAAGAAGGATGGCAAATGAAATTTGTATATATTCCAATGTATACACTAATGAAGAATACAATATATTTATAGACTTTATTAGATAAATATTTTACGATAATATGTCAATTAAGATTATGCATAATCAAATGGCAATATATGTGCAATATACATACAATCTTAAAAGACACGAATAATTTATATGAAATATCATAATTATCTTTAGTACATGAAAATATCTTATAGAAAGTGTTAAACATCCGTAACAAGTTAAAAATAATAATAGTAGAAAAAAGAAATATGAAATTTTTATATATTTTTATGTATATACACCATCTTTTTATAAGTTTTGTTAGATAACCATTTTAAGATAATATCTCAATCAAGATTATGCACAATCAAACGGCAATTTACATACAATACACATGTAATATGTGTACAATCTCGAGAGATTTAGATGACCAAAAAGAATATCATAATTATCTTTAACATAGGAAATATTGTATTATGTCCCTCGCCAAGGCCGGCTTGGACCACCTCAGGCCAATCTCATGACAGTAACCAAACTAACCGTAGGCTCAAAAAATAACCAAAATACTCTCAAGACTTAGAAATTGACTATTTGCTCCCTTTAACCTAAAGTAATTATTGGAATGCCCTTAACTCAATTTTATGGGTGATGATATCACTCACATGTAGAAATTTTGAAAGTTTTAGATATGGTTCCTTAAGGACTAATAGACTCAGTAGCATGCTTGCTTTTGTACATAACTAGATCTGTCAAGCTGGTCGAGTCAGGTTGGGTTTGGGTTGGTTACAAATGGTCCAACCCAAATCGATCTATTTAACACGTTTATGATTCATTTATCCTAATGTAAAAAATTTTACCCAACCTATCCCTACCCAACCCAACTCATTTAACTAAACATAAGAAAGACACTTTCATGCTTTTTTTTTTATGATATTTCTTTTTCTTTTTCTTTTTTTAAAAGGTATTGTTAAAACACTTTCATGCAATACAAATTTAGTGGAAAATTTATTTTTATTAAAAAAAAAGAAGGTTTGTTTCTTAAATATTTTCCAAGAAGAATATTTTAGGAAAATTACAATATTTTTTGGTTTTTGCCTAAAATTTGAAAATAAACTAGAAAATATTTCTTGTCATTTAATAAGAAAAATATGATAAATTTTCCTTGATTCCTTTTTAATATTTTTATTTTTAAAAAATAGAAATAGAAATTATTTTATTTTTAAAAATCTAATTGTTAGTTTTTTTTAATCGAAAATTTTACTTATTTCTTATTTCTTTTTAAACTTTATTTTGGCCGATTCCGTTAGTTTTTTTAATCGAATAATAGACGACCATCAACTAGCCATAAGCGAACTCAAGGCTCAAGTCTTGCTCAAGCCTCGCTCAAGCCTCACCGGTTGTCAGTGAGCCCTTCGCCTCACCAGCTCGAGTCTTGCTAAATTAGTGAGACTCAAGCCTCGCCAGTCATAGGTGACCTCAAGCTCATCTGAGGCCGGCAAGCTCGAGCCTCACCTAGCAAGTCACAGGTCGTCACCTTGCCAACCACCGACTAAGGAAGGACTAAGGAGGAAGAAGAAAGAAAAAAAAAAAGAAAGAAAAAAGAAATATAAAAAATAATTATAATTTCAGTTTTTGTAAAAATATTTTTATAAAGTTAAAGAGAGAAAGAGAGAGTGCAAGGCTTGGATTGGAAATGGGTTCTAGCTTCTAAGTCCCACCCATTTAAGACCCATTTATCTTAAATTTTCAAATTTTATACCCATTTAAATAGTCTCATAAAAATATAAATGACCCATGTATAATACATTTATGATTTAAATGGGTCACATATTAGTTTAAGACCCATTTTGACACCTCTATATATAATGCAAAACAAACATATCACGTGTTGCTACTAGTTATCATATTGTACACAATATTAATAGTTCATTTGTTTCGCAGAAAATTAATTATTTGAAAATTATTTTTAAAAATAATCGTTTGTTGGCACATAAGTTATAGCTTTCACTTTAGGGTTTAATTGCATAAAGAGTTTAGGGATTAATTTTTAATTCCTAAAACAATTCAAATCATTAAAATTGCATAGCACATAGGCATTTGGAGCATTTGCATTAATAGAACTAGAATTTATAGTAAATATAAAAAAATAGATTAATTATTTTAAAAAAAAATTCATAGTTATAAAAATTAAAAAAAATTAAAAATTAAGAAAAGACAGAGCCAGATTCGGGCCTGGTCGACCCGGCCCCTTATTTCTTTTCTCGGCTAGACTCGGCCCACCCCTTTTTCTCTTTCTTTTCCCCGTGCAGGCCGGCCCATCTCCTGTACCCTCTAGCCCAGCTCGTGCGTTGGTCTTCTTCTTCCCTCACGTCGTGCAGACCTCTGCAACACAGTGACGTACAGAAGCAAATTAGTAGGAACAGAGGCAGAGCAGGCCGCGGCACAATCCTAGGGTCGGGGGATCAGCCAGCCACGGCAAACTGGCGATGGCAACAGCCATGCGCGCCTGCGGTGTTCTTTAAAAGAGAGAAGGGACGTTCAGCCAAAGGGATTTCACAAACCGGGAGAGGCCTCGTGAACAAGGGTTGGGCCCCGCGTTCCTAACTCATCACGGGTGGAACATGACGTTGGAGGGGCTCATAATTGGGATGGTTATGCCGACGTGGCCGAAGGGCTCAAAGCAGTTCGTGAAAGCTAAACTGCTGGTGGACGAATAGGGCATGGGAATTGGAGTAGGCACGAGGTCAGAGAAGACACCGGAGGCAGCGGAGTTAGCTCAGGTTTTGGCCGAGTCATTGAGCAGGGATTTGCCCCAAGAGATTCGAGATAAGGAGATGAGAAGTGCGGTTTGGAAAGCAATCAAAGGAGTGAGCTCGGATTTAGATTTAAGCGACTTTGTGAGGTGGGTAAGCAAAAACTTCAAATTAGTACATTCGACAAAAATGCCTTTCATTAAATTGGATTAATACAAAAAAAAAAAAATCATAAAACCGGTACAACTATAACAAATAGAGAGTAAAATGTGAGGGGTGGTGTCTATGCTACATGCCTGTTGGACAAACTAGATCACAACAGCGCACAATAGCATGTGACGGATGCACTGACTTGGGTGAAAGATGTCCCACCACGTGCCGTGGTTCTGGATTGTGTTCACAATGTCATCGTCGTACTCCTTAGGTATGCCAGCATTTTTTTTTTATTTGGGCAAGCCGAAGTGCAGCCTCCCCATCAAATTTAAATGTCTCAATGAGGAGAGGCTTAGCGAGGCCTAGGCGGCCCCACATGATAAGCCACTCGGGCGATTCTGGCATGTGGAGAAATATGAAAGCAACCATGAGTACAACCAAGGGGATTGCTCCTGCAATAAGCATCCAATGCCACGTATGGTTGAGGTGGAGATTTGAGAGAATATAATTGGATAGATTGCCGAATAGGGTGCCAATGTTGATACGCACCTAAACCAAGGAAATAAAAAATGAAAAAGATGCCACAAAATTAGGAAAAAAAATAAACGAAAATAAATTACTACCTTAGGTGAGGAGATCAAGATGTCATGGGAGAAGGTAGTAGAGAGCTCGGTGGTGAAGATTAGGGTAATCGTCAAGGCAAAGCAGGTGCTGTGGTTGGCCAAGGAGTGATTGACCAAGAAGACGACATAGCTTGGGGGTGAAACCCATAATGAAGGGCCCAATGAAAAATATGGCTCCCTCCATCACAATTGTCCAATGGTGACCGAACTGATTAGAAATCAATCTCACTAGCACCAACCTCAACAATGTGAACACGCTAAGGATGGCTATCATGAGCTCAAGATACAAGTAGCCTCAAATCAAGTCCGTCTTGATATATAGCGCAAGCCCGTTGATTAGTGCTTGGACTACTAAAATTCAAAAACAAAATAATGAGAAAATCTATTTGCAAATAACTACACCAAAATTACTAGACCAATAGTCTTTGCTTCACAATATTGAACAAGAGAGACTAACCATAAGCTAGCGAAAGGGTGGTCAAAGAGGCAGCTAAGGCATAGGTCGTGGCATACATATTCGGGAGCGGCCTCACCGGAGGATCAAAGTCCTCAATCCTTCCTTGTCTAGCAATGACAAAATGAATAAAGATCAACTAAGATATTGTTATTTGTCTAGTAGTGACTCACAAAACACAAGCTTCAAAAGAGAGGCATGATAAAAGAATATTATATAAAATTTAATAAGTTAAGATATTTGATGGAAAAAAATTAAACTAGGCAATGAACAATTAAAGGATAATAGCCCTCAATGCCCTCCCTCTAATCTATTGTTGCTTTTGCAATTGATTTGTTTAATCCATTCGAATATATATTGTACTATGCTCTTACACCTTCCACTATCCACTGTACCAGAAATCAATGTCCACTATACCGATACTCAATTGGTACTTGTTTTTTAAGAAATAAAAAGTGAGATATCAAAACGAATAGGTTGGGATGATCATTGTCGATCTCACTGCCATCAGCCTCAATCTCAAACGTGCTTGAAGAGTCTCCACTCGGTACTTCTTCAACTAGAGTAGGAGCCAATGCATCTTCTCCATCATCTTCTAGCTCTATCTCATGTGCTCCCAACACATCTTCACTAGCCTACACATCCTCTTCTTGCTGGTCAACTAGTCCCAATCCATCTCCCCCATTCTCTCCTTCTCCTTCATTGAACATCCGCAATTAAAAAAGCCTGATAGCTATCATCCATTCCGAATGGCTCTTCATCTCTTTTATTGAACATCATCAACAAGAATGCTTGGTAGCTATCATCTATTCCAAATGGCTCTTCACATGACAACAAAAGTTGCTTAGAGTCTATGGCAGCTGCTATATGGAAAATCAAAGTCAAGATAACAAATTAGTATGGACATAGGATATGGATAATTGTACATAATACACATGAAAATAAATGAACAAATAGTTTTAAGAATTGCAACGATGATCACCAATGATCAGAACATTGCAACAAAATAAATGAACAAATAATTGATGCGGCATCTTAAAGAATCGTTGAGCCTCGCCCGCCCCGCGCGAGGCCGCCCTCGAGGCCTGGGCAGCAAGGCTCGCCCTCGCCGGATCTGGCAAGGGTCAAGCCTCGCCCATGGCGAGTGAGGGCGAGCCCCGCCAGCTTGCCGGATCTGGCGAGTGAGGGGGTTCGAGCAGGGGGAGAGAGTCGGAGGGGTAAGACCGCCGACCACCGCACCTGAGCCGCAGCCGTCGGCCTACGGCCGCGCCTGGTTTCAAGCGCCGAAGCTCCGGTAGGCCTCGGTCTTTTTTTGTGCCTTGCATTGGTCGGACCAAGCCGGAGCTTGCGGTCTTCAAGGATTCGGTTCAAGATCTGAGGGTGTTCGATCTAGGCGGGACCTAAGAGAGAGAGAGAGAGAGATCGAGAAAGAAAGAGAGAGAGAGTCCTCTCCCGGCCAAGCTGAGGAAACCCTGGCCACGTGAGACCACCGCCGCAATGCTGCCGCCCGATGCCGTCCACCGCTGCTCGCCGACCTGCCGCCATATCCGACGAGCTGGCGTGGCTCGCCCTCGCCGCCCAGGCCTCGAGGGCAGCCTCGTGCGGGGCGGGCGAGGCTCGCCCTTGCCGAATCTGGCGAGGTCGAGCCTCGCCGCCCGCGCAAGGTCGCCCCCGCGGCCACTGGAGAGGTCGGGCGACCGGCTGGAGGAAGAGGAGCAGAATAAAAAAATAAACAAAATAAACAAAATAAACAAAATCAAAATAAAAAATAAAAAATATTAAAATATTAGTAAAAAGTTGTCCACGTCAGCCGGCCGGCGACCAGTCAGCAAAATCCGGCCAAATTGGCCGGAAAGGACTGAATTGGCACAACTTAAAAAGGTTTAGGACCAAATCGGCACAATGACAAAAGGTTTATGACTTTTTTGGCACTTTTCCCCAAGCTTTTACCATGTATGGTTTTGCTGTCACATAAGTCCATTTACAGGAACAGGAGTCGCAATCCGTCATGTTTGTATTTTGATTTACGTAGCATCGTTTCGCTTTCGAGTTTGACTTTGAAAAGCTAGAAAATTATATAACGACGGGAAAAAATTAAGTAAAAACTAAATGGAGCCAAGTTCAAGTTCAACCCCGGGCTGTCTCGTTCAACGATAACGCTTCCAGACGCATGTGCTTGTACACGCCTTCTAAGTCAAGAACCTTCAACATTTCAAAGCCTCCTTTGTTAATAACATTCTTGAGTTCTTGTTCTTTCTTGGATTGCAGGAAGTTTTGTTAGAACGACGAGATGGCAAAGATCTCCAAAGGCCGCGTTGATACATCGGATTCCGTCCATGGTACTTTTTACTGGCCTCAACCGGTAATTCAAAAAATCATGTCATGTTTGCCTTTAAGATTTGCAACACAAATCAGCATCCTCTCCAAGGACTGGAACTACGCCTTTAATAGTCTTCCGGCTCTCGAATTTGATGAAGAAACCTTTGGGAGCAAAGACGTTGGCAGGCACGATGCCAATATCGGCACTTTCTTAGAGTATGTCGATGGTTACATCACACGGCGTAGTACGAACGACCTCAGCATCGACTCGATGAGTTTGCTGGTCTTTTCAAGAGGCGACAAGTTGAACTCTGTGGTGCCCAAGTGGATAGACATTGCCTCGAGGCTCAACCTCCGAGACCTTACGCTCGGCCGCATCGTCGACTATCCCGATAGAAGATGGTACAATAAAAAATGCTCCGACTTGATCTCTGACACCATCTCTGTCCTCCACGTGAGCCATTTTTCAATGCATGGCATCAAGATGAAGCTGTCTCGCTTAGAAGAATTGGTCCTACACGAAGCCTTCCAGAGTGATGACATCTTGAACGAGCTAATGCTAAGTTGCCCCACACTCCGACTTGTGGAGCTGATTCGCTGCTCCCGCTCCAGGGACCTCCTCATATGCGGATCGAAGCTTGAGACCTTTGAGGCGTCAGCCGTGCATCACAATGACCGCTTTTCGATTTCGATTTCAGCCCCAAACCTCGTATCCTTCAGCTACATATCGATATTCATCATGCCCTCCCTGGATGGGCAGTTATCGAATCTCCAAGTACATGGTGCTCGAAACCTGAGGGAGCTTGCGCTGGATTTGTGCGTGCTCACAATCAAGACAATCAGAGAAGTCATCTCATAGCTTCGTCTCCTAGAGACCTTGAGGCTCAAGGGGAGCCGGTACACCAAGCGCATCAGGATAACTCACAAGAATCTCAAGCACCTCGCCTTGACCGAATTCGACTCCCTAATAAGAGTAAAGACCCAAACTCCTAATCTGGTGTCGTTCCTATACAATGGCCCCAACATCATAGTCATAGGTCCGCGAGATTCAACAAGATTGGCCAATGCGAGACTGGAGGTGGATTTCAAAGTCCACAACAAGAGGAGGATCTATCTCAAGGCAGCCAAGTTCTTGAGATATTTCGGCCGTTGTGACTCACTAACACTAGTCTGCAAAGGTAAGTAAAATTTGTTCAAATCGGTATTTTGTATTGAGTATTTGCATACCAATCTGAATCGAGCATTGAAATCTTGCTATTTTTCTTTTTGTATACATAGGCATTGGTTCTTCCAAAAGAAATTAGAAGTGAAGTGCTTCCTCCATTGTGGAATGTCAAACATCTGAGACTTCAGATCCTGTGCAACACTTCTAGAGATATTAAAACCAATTCTCAACTGGCAGAAAGCTTGAGGTGGATGTGTCCTAATTTAGAGATGCTGGCTATTAGCTCCAAACCCTCCCACAAGAAGATGCTGCCGGACATCGGTTTCGGACCTAGTAGAGACAAGTACTCAAGAGCGACTAGGAAAAAGGGTGGCTTGGAACATTAGAAACGCGAATATATGAAGAGAAAATAGAGAAGAAAACAATCGAGATTTTTTTACATGCAAAACCCTTCCCAAAATCAGGAAAGGGAAGAATCACAGTGCTGCACTAGGCCTTGATTAGGTCTAAATTAAATAGTTAGATCTTAATATTAGATTTAGCTTAGAGTCTCTTGATTGATATTTATGTAGTTTGGAGATGTTAGTGAGTACTTGATTATAGTTTGGTTTTGGTAGATTGCTATTTTAGACAAGAACTAGATTCAATTTGATTGTAGCTCATGGGGTTGCTACTTTGGGGCTTGATTATATTTTCTGTCTAATTTTCTTATTCATCTTTCATTTCATTTTTTATTTTATTTTCATTATTCTTTTTCTCTTTCTTTCATGCATCTTTTATCACTATTACTTTACTTATTATTTTTATTTTTATCTTTTTATGATTCATTTTTTTAATCTTTTTATAAATTTTTATATTTTTGCAAAATATGCAAATACCTAAAAGGTCGACAAAATTCAAGTGTAAATAATGATCAATTACGTTCTGTTTCAGTTGGTATATCTTACTTTAACTAAATGTATAAGAAAACAGCATGTGTAATACGATAGGAGTAAAACCTCTAACTGTCATGAGTATCATTTTGTTGTCATTTAATTGCACGGATCTAACCATCTTCACTTACTCCGACCATCTTATCCTTTCAATTTTTGAAGACTCAATACTGTACTCTCTTCATTCTTGTCTTTTAATTGTAGTTTCTCATTCGTTGCCGCTCCTGCAAGAGTTGATGCATTCAAAGAAATCGCTAGAGCGGCGACCCACACCATACTGGCCACGTGTAGCTTGGAGCGGCCCAAGTCTGTCATCTCCAGATCCGGGTCTCGCCGCACCGATGACGTTCGGAGGCTCCATGAGTCTTACGTCATGCCTAATTCCTGCAGAGAGTGCTTCAATGCCTACGTAAAGACCGTCGTCGAAACCCTTCTACTCGAGAGGCTGAGTAAAATCTAATTAAAGTACGTTCTTTTTCCCATTACCTCTGCGGCATCCGCATTCATAGATATAACCGTGGTTTTTCAAGCGAGAATTTGTTGGCTCCTTACTTTCTGCAGAAAAAGGTTCTGGAGTCGCCAAGTTGCCGCCACTGTTGGTGGAGGGGTACGTGTTGGGACATCGAGGGTGCCGCGATCTGAGCTTTTGGACAGGGCGGATTAGTACGGTGAGTGAGGCACGTTAAAGGAACTATGAAGTTGTTTTGAGGGAAAAATTAAACAATCGATGTACGCCAATTAAGATTTGCTCATGACATGCATCTGGATCGATTTCGTTGCTAATTTTTTATGCTTTAAAATCGACTCGTTTCTTTGTATGGTGTTAGTAAAACGACCCGGGACTTAATCTGCCCCGTACATGGTCCCCATGAAGGTATTCCCCTTTTGGCTTCTTTCCTTGTAGATCTCCTCTTACCCTTCAACGTGAAATTATCGCACGGTCGTGACGCGCCGCCTAGTTTTAGGCAGTCACAAGCATGTCTAACTCCTTGGGCGCTCGAAAAAGTTGCAACAAAGATCGAAGGAACAACAAGATTGGAAGAACGTTTTCGGACACGGACCCAACAATCGGAAGATCACACTCTAATGTCAACCGTGCACCCGAAACAAATAATTAGCGACGCTCGAACTTGACCCCCAGGTACTTGCAAAGAAGTCGGAATGGACCGGGCTACCCCAAAACAATACCTTCGACTTCAAGCAAGAGGTGATCATACGCAATACACATTAATCAATCAATGGCGTGACCGATTAGGTGATCTGATAATAGATTATCCGGCCCAAGCAGCGAATAGTGATGGCTATAAATTGTTTGCTAATATAAACAATTGAGGTTCCTTTTGCTTGTCCATAGACAATCACTTTTTTGACATTAAATAAGGATTAATACTAAGAAAAACTTTAAACTGATACACATATGATAAATTTACCCCAAATTAATTTTTTGGTTTTCCGGATTTACTGAACTCATTAATTGATCATTTAACCTTTGGACTAGTTATTGGGAGGGACTATTTTTTCTTTATTAAAAATTATTAAAAACTTGTGATAATTAATAGGTTTCGTTAAATGAAGAGGGGCCAAGCTGATAATAGTAATCCCCGTCCTCATCTTCGGCGCCAAGCAACATACATTCATTACATTTGGGTTGATTAAATTAAACCTACTCTTGCATAATAACAGGGTCAGACTTATTACGAACTCATTTTACATAAGATGTTGGGCCAAGCATTGTTCTAATTTCTTGGTACCAACAAAACCTCACTAAATGTTCAAAAGTCAAGTTTACATAGTATATGAGTAGCAAAAGTGTACGCACATTCTCGAGTGAACATATAGTTAACATTTGAAGGTTTCGCCGAATCGTTCAGTATAGGCTATTTGAATTATCAGTTAATGGAAAGAAAGAAGTTACAAATGGAGAAAGTTGATACGTACATATATAAATAGAGAAAAATATTTCGAGATTTGAACTTTTCTTTTTTTTCTTTTTTTATGATTGCTTACAAGATTAAAAAGATTCAAAGTAAGATTTATATAAGATTATTAACGTATACATTTATCCATTGATAGAGTGTTATATAAAACAACTATTGGGGATTTCATTTGTCAGAAAACCTTTAAAGTAAGAAATCCTCTTTACCTTACTTTATGCAACAGTATGCTAGATCGACTAGCTTTAACTACATATTCATGTGATTAATAGAGATGAATGTATGATTATTAAACCATCTATTAATCTTTTTATCGCTTAGGTATTTGTTTCAAAAGGTTGTGTTAAAAGCATAAGAAATAAAGTGACATTTTCTTTATAGTTTTGTATGGGACTATGTTTTTAGACTCGAAAGCTAGTAACAACTTTAGGGGCGGATTGTATTTTGCAGATCATTTTTAAAAAATTACAGGGTTAATAAGCACATTAAACACTGAAAATTTGATTCATCCACAATTTTTCTTCCATGATAGTTAACCATAAGGCTTAACAGGCACGAAAAATAAAATAAAACATTTGAGGAGAATCCAATACAAAAATTATAATTCTTTCGTTCTTTTTATATTACACGTTTATTGTACTATAAAATAGGAATAGCTCTCAATGAGCTGGCTCGGGAGGGGATACGGGACTGAGAGCCGCAACGCAGTTGTTCCATGTCTCATTGCTCCTCCTATAGACATCAGATTTTGTCCCCTTAATCGGCTTGTGGCTCGAGATGCTCAACTCCACAAATTGGTTGTGGCAGTTCTTCCCGGCTTTCAAGAGATCATGACAACATTCATTGGTGGGTGTAAAGGTGTCGGCAAGGAATATGTATTGAAGGAATCCAGACCCACAATCAGATCTTATTCCCTTTCCGCAATCAGGGTTTCCGACCTTGGCGAAGGTAGCCTTAGGAAGCAATGCAACAGGGACGACTAACAAGATCATAAGAGCGGACAAGTTCTTCGGCGTTGCCATTATGGACTTTTGGGGATAGGAGGGTTGGAAAATTTTATGAGATTGTTGATCATTTGATGATGCAGTTGATCTAGAGATGAGAACTTATATAGCTCGAGGGAAGTAGTGCATTAATGAAATCAATTCATCGGTTAAGATTTAGGAATGTTTGTAGGAAACGTGTAAAATTATTTCTCTTGCAATAAATGCATTGATTGAGGGCCTTGTCATCTGACTTCTTTTCTAGTGCAATCATTTGCCATTTAAAAAAAAAAAAAGTATTAATGAGTTGCTTGGTTGAACAGAATTATCTGTAAACGAAAATACTTATTTCCAATTTGATTTTCAATCCCACGTTCGATATATAATATGAACTAGTGACATGCCCTCAGTTTAAAATAATTTTATAAAATTGAATATGCTTAAAACATTTCACCATATATACTCTCGCAAATGCACGTTCTGTTAACGATACCTTTTATTTAGGGTTAGGGTCCATCCCTAATTTTTAGGATTAACGCCACAAAAATTATCAAACAAGTACATCTATGACAAATTTCTCTCAAACTAATTTTTTAACCGCCATAATTCCAAACTAGTATTCCTATGGCAAGTTTTTCCAAACTAATTTTTTGACTGCAAAAAATCCCAACCCGATACATTTGAGATAAATTTGCTCTCAATTAGTTTCTATGAAATTGTATTAACATCACGAAAAATCACAAAACCGATATCCTCGTAACAAATGGAGGATAAACCAAATACCCATCAACTACCACATATCATCCATCCAACTCAGGAATTTGATAAAATTTTTTTAACAAAAACTAGTAAAAGATAAATTTGTCATAAGTATGCCAGTTTTGGTTGACACAAGTGTACTCATTTAGGGTCTTTCGTGATATAAGCCCTGATTTTTATGCAAGTGATTACAGTTGAAGACAAAATTTAAGTATCGACAATTGATAAATTAAACCATTGATGAGATAATTCGGTCTTGGTTTGTCATATTTATCGAACATATTAATTAATTAATTAATTAATGATTTGACGAGATATTTTAGTGTGATTTTGTTCTTCATTAAATTATTTTTCAACGACTTGAGGAAAAAAAAGTTAAATAATCAATAGGTCTCATTAATTAATGAAAAGGAGCCAAGTTTATATGTACAGAGTGCTTACCAGTCTTGTTTTTAGTCTTGTTTTTCCTTTATATCTATAAACCAAAATTGGCTTTGGTTTTCTAGATTAATTGAGATTATTTAAAAGCTGAATTTTTTTGGTCAAATTATTTATTAGGTAATTATCCTTTAACAAGATTTGGGTTTTCGTTTTCTGGATTTACTGAACTCATTAATTGATCATTTAACCTTTGGACTAGTTATTGGGGCGGGAGTATTTTTTCTTTACTAAAAATTATTAAAAACTTGTGATAATTAATAGGTTTCGTTAAATGAAGAGGGGCCAAGCTGATAATAATAATCTCCATCGTCATCTTCCGTGCCAAGGAACATACATTCATTACGTTTGGGTTGATTAAATTAAACCAACTCTTGCATAATAACAGGGTCAGACTTATTACGAACTCATGTTACATAAGATGTTGGGCCATGCATTGTTCTAAATTCTTGGTACCAACAAAACCTCATTAAATGTTCAAAAGTCAAGTTTACATAGTATATGAGTAGCAAAAGTGTACGCTCATGCTCGAGTGAACATATAGTTAGCATTTGAAGGTTTCGCCGAATCGTCCAGTATAGGCTATTTGAATTATCAGTTAATGGAAATAAAGAAGTTACGAATGGAGCAATTTGATGCATACATATATAATAGAGAAATATATTTCGAGATTTGAACTTTTTTTTTTGTTCTATTATGATTGCTTCCAAGATTAAAAAGATTAAAAGTATGATTTATATAAGATTATTAAGTATACATTTATCCATTGATAGAGTGTTATATAAAACAACTATCGAGGATTTAATTTGTCAGAAAACATTTAAAGTAAGAAATCCACTTTTCCTTACTTTACGCAACAGTATGCTAGATGGACTAGCTTTAACTACGTATTCATGTGATTATTAGAGATGAATGTATGATTATTAAACCATCTATTAATCTTTTTATCGCTTAGGAATTTGTTTCAAAAGGTTGTGTTAAAAGCATAAGAAATAAAGTGACAGTTTCTTTATAGTTTTGTGTGGGACTATGTTTTTAGACTCTAACGCTAGTAACAACTTTAAGGACAGATTGTATTTTTCAGATCATTTTTAAAAGTCTACAGCATTAATAACTACATTAAACACTGAAAATTTGATTCATCCACAATTGTGCTTCCGCGATAGTTAACCATAAGGCTTAAGAGGCACGGAAAATAAAATAAAAAATTTGAGGAGAATCCAATACAAAAATTATAATTCTTTCGTTCTTTTTATATTACATGTTTATTGTACTATAAAATAGGAATAGCTCTCAATGAGCCGGCTCGGGAGGCGATACGGGACTGAGAGCCGCAACGCAGTTGTTCCATGTCTCATTGCTCCTCCTATAGACATCAGATTTTGTCCCCTTAATCGGCTTGTGGCTCGAGATGCTCAACTCCACAAATTGGTTGTGGCAGTTCTTCCCGGCTTTCAAGAGCTCATGACAACATTCATTGGTGGGTGTAAAGGTGTCGGCAAGGAATATGTATTGAAAGAATCCAGACCCACAATCAGATCTTATTCCCTTTCCGCAATCGGGTTTCCGACCTTGGCGAAGGTAGCCTTAGGAAGCAATGCAACAGGGACGACCAACAAGATCATAAGAGCGGACAAGTTCTTCGGCGTTGCCATTATAGTCTTTTGGGGATAGGAGGGTTGGAAAATTTTATGAGATTGTTGGTCGTTTGATGATGCAGTTGATCTAGAGATGAGAACTTATATAGCTCGAGGGAAGTAGTGCATTAATGAAATCAATTCATCGGTTAAGATTTAGAAATTTATGTGGGAAACGTGTAAAATTATTTCTCTTGCAATAAATGCAATGATTGAGGGCCTTGTCATCTGACTTTTTTTCCAGTTCAATCATTTGCCATTAAAAAACAAATGTATTAATGAGTTGCTAGGTTGAAGAGAATTATATGTAAACGTAAATACTTATTTCCAATTTGATTTTCGATCCCACGTTTGATATATAATATCAACTAGTGACATACCCTCAGTTTAAAATAATTTTATAAAATTAAATTAGGTTAACACGTTTCACCATATATACTCTCGCAAATGCACGTTATGTTAACGATACCTTTTATTTAGGGTTAGGGTCCATCCCTAATTTTTAGGATTAACGCCACAAAAGTTATCAAACAAGTACATCTATGACAAATTTAACTCAAACTAATTTTTTAACCGCCATAATTCCAAACTAGTATTCCTATGACAAGTTTTTCCAAACTAATTTTTTGACTGCAAAAAATCCCAACCCGATACATTTGAGATAAATTTGCTCTCAATTAGTTTCTATGAAATTGTATTAATATCACGAAAAATCACAAAACCGATATCCTTGTAACAAATGGAGGATAAACCAAATACCCATCATACCAATCATCCATCCAACTCATTTGATAAATAAAATTTAACAAAACTAGTAAAAGATAAATTTGTCATAAGTATCCAACTCAAGGGTTTTTCGTGATATAATTTTTATGCAAGTGATTATAAGCCAAAATTTAAGTATCGACAATTGATAAATTAAACCATTGATGAATAATTTGGTCTTGGTTTGTCATATTTATCAAACTTATTAATTAATTAATTAATGATTTGCCGAATATTTTAGTGTGATTTTGTTCTTCATTAAATTATTTTTCAACAACTTGAGGAAAAAAAAGTTAAATAATCAATAGGTCTCATTAATTAATGAAAAAGTTTAGCCAAGTTTATATCTTGCGGGGCGTGGGAGTCACAACCTACTCTCGAAACTTACGTGCTTACCCCCATCCCACCCCGAGGAGGTGGGGATTTGTGTTTTTAGTCTTGTTTTTCCTTTATATCTATAAACCAAAATTGGCTTTGGTTTTCTAGATTAATTGAGATTATTTAAAAGCTGAATTTTTTTGGTCAAATTATTTATTAGGTAATTATCCTTTAACAAGATTTGGGTTTTGGTTTTCCTGATTTACTGAACTCATTAATTGATCATTTAACCTTTGGACTAGTTATTGGGGCGGGACTATTTTTTCTTTATTAAAAATTGTTAAAAACTTGTGATAATTAATAGGTTTCGTTAAATGAAGAGGGGCCAAGCTGATAATAATAATCTCCATCGTCATCTTCCGCGCCAAGCAACATACATTCATTACGTTTGGGTTGATTAAATTAAACCTACTCTTGCATAATAACAGGGTCAGACTTATTACGAACTCATTTTACATAAGATGTTGGGCCATGCATTGTTCTAAATTCTTGGTACCAACAAAACCTCATTAAATGTTCAAAAGTCAAGTTTACATAGTATATGAGTAGCAAAAGTGTACGCGCATTCTCGAGTGAACATATAGTTAACATTTGAAGGTTTCGCCGAATCGTCCAGTATAGGCTATTTGAATTATCAGTTAACGGAAAGAAAGAAGTTACGAATGGAGCAATTTGATACGTACATATATAATAGAGAAATATATTTCGAGATTTTAACTTTTTTTTTTTGTTTTATTATGATTGCTTCCAAGATTAAAAAGATTGAAAGTATGATTTATATAAGATTATTAAGTATACATTTATCCATTGATAGAGTGTTATATAAAACAACTATCGAGGATTTAATTTGTCAGAAAACCTTTAAAGTAAGAAATCCTCTTTACCTTACTTTACGCAATAGTATGCTAGATGGACTAGCTTTAACTACGTATTCATGTGATTATTAGAGATGAATGTATGATTATTAAACCATCTATTAATCTTTTTATCGCTTAGGCATTTGTTTCAAAAGGTTGTGTTAAAAGCAAGAAATAAAGTGACAGTTTCTTTATAGTTTTGTGTGGGACTATGTTTTTAGACTCTAAAGCTAGTAACAACTTTAGGGACGGATTGTATTTTTCAGAACATTTTGAAAAAATTACAGCATTAATAAGTACATTAAACACTGAAAATATGATTCATCCACAATTGTGCTTCCATGATAGTTAACCATAAGGCTTAACAGGCACGGAAAATAAAATAAAAAATTTGAGGAGAATCCAATACAAAAATTATAATTCTTTCGTTCTTTTTATATTACATGTTTATTGTACTATAAAATAGGAATAGCTCTCAATGAGCCGGCTCGGGAGGGGATACGGGACTGAGAGCCGCAACGCAGTTGTTCCATGTCTCATTGCTCCTCCTATAGACATCAGATTTTGTCCCCTTAATCGGCTTGTGGCTCGAGATGCTCAACTCCACAAATTGGTTGTGGCAGTTCTTCCCGGCTTTCAAGAGCTCATGACAACATTCATTGGTGGGTGTAAAGGTGTCGGCAAGGAATATGTATTGAAAGAATCCAGACCCACAATCAGATCTTATTCCATTTCCACAATTAGGGTTTCCGACCTTGGCGAAGGTAGCCTTAGGAAGCAATGCAACAGGGACGACCAACAAGATCATAAGAGCAGACAAGTTCTTCGGCGTTGGCATTATAGTCTTTTGGGGATAGGAGGGTTGGAAAATTTTATGAGATTGTTGATCGTTTGATGATGCAGTTGATCTAGAGATGAGAACTTATATAGCTCGAGGGAAGTAGTGCATTAATGAAATCAATTCATCGGTTAAGATTTAGAAATTTATGTGGGAAACGTGTAAAATTATTTCTCTTGCAATAAATGCAATGATTGAGGGCCTTGTCATCTGACTTTTTTTCCAGTTCAATCATTTGCCATTAAAAAACAAATGTATTAATGAGTTGCTTGGTTGAAGAGAATTATATGTAAACGAAAATACTTATTTCCAATTTGATTTTCAATCCCACGTTTGATATATAATATCAACTAGTGACATGCCCTCAGTTTAAAATAATTTTATAAAATTAAATTAGCTTAACACGTTTCACCATATATACTCTCGCAAATGCACGTTATGTTAACGATACCTTTTATTTAGGGTTAGGGTCCATCCCTAATTTTTAGGATTAATGCAACAAAAGTTATCAAACTAATTTTATCAAACAAGTACATCTATGACAAATTTAACTCAAACTAATTTTTTAACCGCCATAATTCCAAACTAGTATTCTTATGACAAATTTTCCCACACTAATTTTTTGACTACAAAAAATCCCAACCCGATACATTTGTGATAAAGTTGCTCTCAATTAGTTTCTATGAAATTGTATTAATATCACGAAAAATCACAAAACCGATATCCTTGTAACAAATGGAGGATAAACCAAATACCCATCAACTACCACATATCATCCATCCAACTCAAGAATTTGATAGCCAAAATTTAAGTATCGACAATTGATAAATTAAACCATTGATCAAATAATTTGGTCTTGGTTGGTTATATTTATCAAACTTATTAATTAAATAATGATTTGCCCAAATATTTTAGTGTGATTTTGTTCTTCATTAAATTATTTTTCAACAACTTGAGGAAAAAAAAAGTTAAATAATCAATAGGTCTCATTAATTAATGAAAAGGAGCCAAGTTTATATGTACAGAGTGCTTACCAGTCTTGTTTTTCCTTTATATCTATAAACGAAAATTGGCTTTGGTTTTCTAGATTAATTGAGATTATTTAAAAGCTGAATTTTTTTGGTCAAATTATTTATTAGGTAATTATCCTTTAACAAGATTTGGGTTTTCGTTTTCCTGATTTACTGAACTCATTTATTGATCATTTAACCTTTGGACTAGTTATTGGGAGGGACTATTTTTTCAATATTAAAAATTAATAAAAACTTGTGATAATAAAGAGGTTTCGTTAAATGAAGAGGGGCCAAGCTGATAATAGTAATCTCCATCCTCATCATCCGCGCCAAGCAACATACATTCATTACGTTTGGGTTGATTAAATTAAACCTACTCTTGCATAATAACAGGGTCGACTTAATACGAACTCATTTTACATAAGATGTTGGGCCATGCATTGTTCTAAATTCTTGGTACCAACAAAACCTCATTAAATGTTCAAAAGTCAAGTTTACATAGTATATGAGTAGCAAAAGTGTACGCGCATTCTCGAGTGAACATATAGTTAACATTTGAAGGTTTCGCCGAATCGTCCAAAGATAGGCTATTTGAATTATCAGTTAACGGAAAGAAAGAAGTTACGAATGGAGCAATTTGATACGTACATATATAATAGAGAAATATATTTCGAGATTTTAACTTTTTTTTTTTTTTTTATGATTGCTTCCAAGATTAAAAAGATTGAAAGTATGATTTATATAAGATTATTAAGTATACATTTATCCATTGATAGAGTGTTATATAAAACAACTATCGAGGATTTAATTTGTCAGAAAACCTTTAAAGTAAGAAATCCTCTTTACCTTACTTTATGCAATAGTATGCTAGATCGACTAGCTTTAACTACGTATTCATGTGATTATTAGAGATGAATGTATGATTATTAAACCATCTATTAATCTTTTTATCGCTTAGGTATTTGTTTCAAAAGGTTGTGTTAAAAGCATAAGAAATAAAGTGACAGTTTCTTTATAGTTTTGTGTGGGACTATGTTTTTAGACTCTAACGCTAGTAACAACTTTAGGGACAGATTGTATTTTTCATATCATTTTTAAAAGTCTACAGCATTAATAACTACATTAAACACTGAAAATTTGATTCATCCACAATTGTGCTTCCACGATAGTTAACCATAAGGCTTAAGAGGCACGGAAAATAAAATAAAAAATTTGAGGAGAATCCAATACAAAAATTATAATTCTTTCCGTTCTTTTTATATTACATGTTTATTGTACTATAAAATAGGAATAGCTCTCAATGAGCCGGCTCGGGAGGGGATACGGGATCGAGAGCCGCAACGCAGTTGTTCCATGTCTCATTGCTCCTCCTATAGACATCAGATTTTGTCCCCTTAATCGGCTTGTGGCTCGAGATGCTCAACTCCACAAATTGGTTGTGGCAGTTCTTCCCGGCTTTCAAGAGCTCATGACAACATTCATTGGTGGGTGTAAAGGTGTCGGCAAGGAATATGTATTGAAAGAATCCAGACCCACAATCAGATCTTATTCTCTTTCCGCAATTAGGGTTTTCGACCTTGGCGAAGGTAGCCTTAGGAAGCAATGCAACAGGGACGACCAACAAGATCATAAGAGCAGACAAGTTCTTCGGCGTTGGCATTATAGTCTTTTGGGGATAGGAGGGTTGGAAAATTTTATGAGATTGTTGATCGTTTGATGATGCAGTTGAACTAGAGATGAGAACTTATATAGCTCGAGGGAAGTAGTGCATTAATGAAATCAATTCATCGGTTAAGATTTAGAAATTTATGTGGGAAACGTGTAAAATTATTTCTCTTGCAATAAATGCAATGATTGAGGGCCTTGTCATATGACTTTTTTTCCAGTTCAATCATTTGCCATTAAAAAACAAATGTATTAATGAGTTGCTTGGTTGAAGAGAATTATATGTAAACGAAAATACTTATTTCCAATTTGATTTTCAATCCCACGTTTGATATATAATATCAACTAGTGACATGCCCTCAGTTTAAAATAATTTTATCAAATTAAATTAGCTTAACACGTTTCACAATATATACTCTCGCAAATGCACGTTATGTTAACGATACCTTTTATTTAGGGTTAGGGTCCATCCCTAATTTTTAGGATTAATGCAACAAAAGTTATCAAACTAATTTTATCAAACAAGTACATCTATGACAAATTTAACTCAAACTAATTTTTTAACCGCCATAATTCCAAACTAGTATTCCTATGACAAATTTTCCCACACTAATTTTTTGACTACAAAAAATCCCAACCCGATACATTTGTGATAAAGTTGCTCTCAATTAGTTTCTATGAAATTGTATTAATATCACGAAAAATCACAAAACCGATATCCTTGTAACAAATGCAGGATAAACCAAATACACATCAACTACCACATATCATCGATCCAACTCAAGAATTTGATAGCCAAAATTTAAGTATCGACAATTGATAAATTAAACCATTGATCAAATAATTTGCTCTTGTTTGGTTATATTTATCAAACTTATTAATTAAATAATGATTTGCCCGAATATTTTAGTGTGATTTTGTTCTTCATTAAATTATTTTTCAGCAACTTGAGTAAAAAAAAGTTAAATAATCAATAGGTCTCATTAATTAATGAAAAGGAGCCAAGTTTATATGTACAAAGTGCTTACCAGTCTTGTTTTTCCTTTATATCTATAAACCAAAATTGGCTTTGGTTTTCTAGATTAATTGAGATTATTTAAAAGCTGAATTTTTTTGGTCAAATTATTTATTAGGTAATTATCCTTTAAAAATATTTGGGTTTTCATTTTCCTGATTTACTGAACTCATTTATTGATCATTTAACCTTTGGACTAGTTATTGGGAGGGACTATTTTTTCAATATTAAAAATTAATAAAAACTTGTGATAATAAAGAGGTTTCGTTAAATGAAGAGGGGCCAAGCTGATAATAATAATCTCCATCGTCATCATCCGCGCCAAGCAACATACATTCATTACGTTTGGGTTGATTAAATTAAACCTACTCTTGCATAATAACAGGGTCAGACTTAATACGAACTCATTTTACATAAGATGTTGGGCCATGCATTGTTCTAAATTCTTGGTACCAACAAAACCTCATTAAATGTTCAAAAGTCAAGTTTACATAGTATATGAGTAGCAAAAGTGTACGCGCATTCTCGAGTGAACATATAGTTAACATTTGAAGGTTTCGCCGAATCGTCCAGTATAGGCTATTTGAATTATCAGTTAACGGAAAGAAAGAAGTTACGAATGGAGCAATTTGATACGTACATATATAAATAGAGAAATATATTTCGAGATTTGTTCTTTTTTTTTTTTTTTTTTTATGATTGCTTACAAGATTAAAAAGATTCAAAGTAAGATTTATATAAGATTATTAAGTATACATTATCCATTGATAGGATTTATATAAAACAACTATCGAGGATTTAATTTGTCAGAAAACCTTTAAAGTAAGAAATCCTCTTTACCTTACTTTATGGAACAGTATGCTAGATCGACTAGCTTTAACTACGTATCCATGTGATTATTAGAGATGAATGTATGATTATTAAACCATCTATTAATCTTTTTATCGCTTAGGTATTTGTATCAAAAGGTTGTGTTAAAAGCATAAGAAATAAAGTGACAGTTTCTTTATAGTTTTCTTGGGACTATGTTTTTAGACTCGAAAGCCAGAAACAACTTTAGGGGCGGATTGTATTTTGCAGATCATTTTTAAAAATTTACAGGGTTAATAAGCACATTAAACACTGAAAATTTGATTCATCCACAATTGTTCTTCCATGATGGTTAACCATAAGGCTTAAGAGGCACGAAAAATAAAATAAAAAATTTGAGGAGAATCCAATACAAAAATTATAATTCTTTCATTCTTTTTATATTACGCGTTAATTGTACTACAAAATGGGAATAGCTCTCAATGAGCTGGCTCGGGAGGGGATACGGGACTGAGAGCCGCAACGCAGTTGTTCCATGTCTCATTGCTCCTCCTATAGACATCAGATTTTGTCCCCTTAATCGGCTTGTGGCTCGAGATGCTCAGCTCCACAAATTGGTTGTGGCAGTTCTTCCCCACTTTCAAGAGCTCATGACAACATTCATTGGTGGGTGTAAAGGTGTCGGCAAGGAATATGTATTGAAAGAATCCAGACCCACAATCAGATCTTATTCCCTTACCGCAATCAGGGTTTCCAACCTTGGCGAAGGTAGCCTTAGGAAGCAATGCAACAGGGACGACCAACAAGATCGTAAGAGTGGACAAGTTCTTCGGCGTTGCCATTATGGTCTTTTGGGGATAGGAGGGTTGGAAAATTTTATGAGATTGTTGATTGTTTGATGATGCAGTTGAGCTAGAGATGAGAACTTATATAGCTCGAGGGAAGTAGTGCATTAATGAAATCAATTCATCGGTTAAGATTTAGAAATTTATGTGGGAAACGTGTAAAATTATTTCTCTTGCAATAAATGCAATGATTGAGGGCCTTGTCATCTGACTTCTTTTCCAGTTCAATCATTTGCCATTAAAAAACAAATGTATTAATGAGTTGCTTGGTTGAAGAGAATTATCTGTAAACGAAAATACTTATTTCCAATTTGATTTTCCATCCCACGTTTGATATATAATATCAACTAGTGACATGCCCTTAGTTTAAAATAATTTTATAAAATTAAATTAGCTTAACACGTTTCACAATATATACTCTCGCAAATGCACGACATGTTAACGATACCTTTTATTTAGGGTTAGGGTCCATCCCTAATTTTTAGGACTAACTTCACAAAAGTTATCAAACAAGTACATCTATGACAAATTTAACTCAACCTAATTTTTTAACCGCCATAATTCCAAACTAGTATGCCTATGACAAATTTTCCCAAACTAATTTTTTGATTACAAAAAATCCCAACCCGATACATTTGTGATAAATTTGCTCTCAATTAGTTTCTATGAAATTGTATTAATATCACGAAAAATCACAAAACCGATATCCTTGCAACAAATGGAGGATAAACCACATACCCATCAACTACCACATATCATCCATCCAACTCAGGAATTTGATAGCCAAAATTTAAGTATCGACAATTGATAAATTAAACCATTGATCAAATAATTTGGTCTTGGTGGGCCATATTTATCGAACTTATTAATTAAATAATGATTTGGCCAAATATTTTAGTGTGATTTTGTTCTTCATTAAATTATTTTTCAACAACTTGAGGAAAAAAAAGTTAAATAATCAATAGGTCTCATTAATTAATGAAAAGGAGCCAAGTTTATATGTACAGAGTGCTTACCAGTCTTGTTTTTCCTTTATATCTATAAACTAAAATTGGCTTTGGTTTTCTAGATTAATTGAGATTATTTAAAAGCTGAATTTTTTTGGTCAAATTATTTATTCCGTAATTATCCTTTAACAAGATTTGGGTTTTGGTTTTCCGGATTTACCAAACTCATTAATTGATCATTTAACCTTTGGACTAGTTATTGGGGAAGGACTATTTTTTCTTTATTAAAAATTATTAAAAACTTGTGATAATTAATAGGTTTCGTTAAATGAAGAGGGGCCAAGCTGATAATAATAATCTGCATCGTCATCTTCCACGCCAAGCAACATACATTCATTACGTTTGGGTTTTTTAAATTAAACCTACTCTTGCATAATAACAGGGTCAGACTTATTATGAACTCATGTTACATAAGATGTTGGGCCATGCATAGTTCTAAATTCTTGGTACCAACAAAACCTCATTAAATATTCAAAAGTCAAGTTTACATAGTATTAGGGGTGAGCAGTGGTCTAGGGTCGACCCTAGACCGACCCTGGGCCGGCCCAACCCTGCCGGTCCTGGTCCGGTTCCCAAGGGGACTGGGTCAGTCCTTGGTCCTGAAATTCCATGACCAACACTGTGCGGGTTGGTCCTCGGTCCTAAGAGTTTTGGATCGGTCCAACCCTGGACCAACCCTGTATATATATTATATTATATTATTTATAATTCTTTTATATATTCAAACATAAGTAAAATATCTGTTATATTATATTCTATTATATTGAGATGTTCTATCAATAGCACTAATAGTAATTTTAATTTAAAACTTTTGTTGAGTATTAATCATGTGTCGTTTGTTTTGTTTTCAAGTATTTAGAAGTTCAAGTGAATTAACAAGATGTGAAGTTATAAATTCATGATTTATATTAAGTATTTCGAACTTTTTATGGTTTAATTATATTTTACTAATGAATTTCAGCTGCACTTTACTTTTTAATTTGTGTCAAATGGTAGAAGTTTTTGAAGAGTAGAGTAGTACTGCAGTTGCTACGGTAATTTGCTAGTCAAGTGGTGTGAAGCTCATTTTTTGGTTGAGTGAACTCTACATGATCAAATGCTAGTTAAGTGGTGTAAAGCTCATTTTTTGGTTGAGTGAACTCCACGTGATCAAATGTAGGAAAATGCTTTTGCATATGGTGTTATGAATATTAAAGATAGATGATTACAAGAACTTTCCATCTTGTCCCATATCTCGATGAGCGGTTAGCAGTACGAAATTTCTATTATTGTGTCATTTTAAATTTACTAAATATGTATTGGTATTTATAGTTTAGTTGCACAATGCTGCATTATCGATGGATGTGTAATTTGAATATGTAGGTTTACTTTTTTAGGGAATATAAAAAATAAGACGAAAAAAATTATTGATCGGTCCCGGGTTGACCCTGGAACCGGACCGAACCCATTGGGTTGGTCCAGTCCTTGGTCCCAGGCTCAATAGGGTCGGTCCTCGGTCCTAAAAATTGAGGACCGACATTGTACGGGTTGGTCCTAGGGTTAGGGGGTGGCCCGGACCAACCCGGACCATGCTCACCCCTACATAGTATATGAGTAGCAAAAGTGTACGCGCATTCTCGAGTGAACATATAGTTAACATTTGAAGGTTTCGACGAATCGTCCAGTATAGGCTATTGGAATTATCAAATAACGGAAAGAAAGAAGTTACGAATGTAGCAATTTGATACGTACATATATAATAGAGAAATATATTTCGAGATTTGAACTTTTTTGTTTTATTATGATTGCTTCCAAGATTAAAAAGATTGAAAGTATGATTTATATAAGATTATTAAGTATACATTTATCCATTGATAGAGTGATATATAAAACAACTATCTGGGATTTAATTTGTCAGAAAACCTTTAATGTAAGAAATCCTCTTTACCGTACTTTATGCAACAGTATGCTAGATCGACTAGCTTTAACTACGTATTCATGTGATTATTAGAGATGAATGTATGATTATTAAACCATCTATTAATCTTTTTATCGCTTAGGTATTTGTTTCAAAAGGCTGTGTTAAAAGCATAAGAAATAAAGTGACAGTTTCTTTATAGTTTTCAATGGCACTATGTTTTTAGACTCGAAAGCTAGTAACAACTTTAGGGGCGGATTGTATTTTGCATATCATTTTTAAAAAATTACAGGGTTAATAAGCACATTAAACACTGAAAATTTGATTCATCCACAATCGTTCTTCCGTGATAGTTAACAATAAGGCTTAACAGGCAGGAAAAATAAAATAAAAAATTTGAGGAGAATCCAATACAAAAATTATAATTATTTCGTTCTTTTTATATTACACGTTTATTGTACTATAAAATAGGAATAGCTCTCAATGAGCCGGCTCGGGAGGGGATACGGGACTGAGAGCCGCAACGCAGTTGTTCCATGTCTCATTGCTCCTCCTATAGACATCAGATTTTGTCCCCTTAATCGGCTTGTGGCTCGAGATGCTCAACTCCACAAATTGGTTGTGGCAGTTCTTCCCGGCTTTCAAGAGCTCATGACAACATTCATTGGTGGGTGTAAAAGTGTCGGCAAGGAATATGTATTGAAAGAATCCAGACCCACAATCAAATCTTATTCCCTTTCCGCAATCAGGGTTTCCGACCTTGGCGAAGGTACCCTTAGGAAGCAATGCAACAGGGACGACCAACAAGATCATAAGAGCAGACAAGTTCTTTGGCGTTGCCATTATGGTCTTTTGGGGATAGGAGGGTTGGAAAATTTTATGAGATTGTTGATCGTTTGATGATGCAATTGATCTAGAGATGAGAACTTATATAGCTCAAGGGAAGTAGTGCATTAATGAAATCAATTCATCGGTTAAGATTTAGGAATGTGTGTAGGAAACGTGTAAAATTATTTCTCTTGCAATAAATGCATTGATTGAGGGCCTTGTCGTCTGACTTTTTTTCTAGTTCAATCATTTGCCATTAAAAAAAGAAAGTATTAATGAATTGCTTGGTTGAACAGAATTATCTGTAAACGAAAATACTTATTTCCAATTTGATTTTCAATCCCACGTTCAATATATAATATGAACTAGTGACATACCCTCAGTTTAAAATAATTTTATAAAATTGAATATGCTTAAAACATTTCACCATATATACTCTCGCAAATGCACGTTATGTTAACGATACCTTTTATTTAGGGTTAGGGTCCATCCCTAATTTTTAGGACTAACTTCACAAAAGTTATCAAACAAGTACATCTATGACAAATTTCTCTCAGACTAATTTTTTAACCGCCATAATTCCAAACTAGTATTCCTATGGCAAGTTTTTCCAAACTAATTTTTTGACTGCAAAAAATCCCAACCCGATACATTTGAGATAAATTTGCTCTCAATTAGTTTCTATGAAATTGTATTAACATCACGAAAAATCACAAAACCAATATCCTCGTAACAAATGGAGGATAAACCAAATACCCATCAACTACCACATATCATCCATCCAACTCAGGAATTTGATAAAAAAAATTAACGAAAACTAGTAAAAGATAAATTTGTCATAAGTATGCCAGTTTAGGTTGACATAAGTGTACTCATTTAGGGTTTTTCGTGATATAAGCCCTGATTTTTATGCAAGTGATTACAGTTGAAGCCAAAATTTAAGTATCGACAATTGATAAATTAAACCATTGATGAGATAATTTGGTCTTGGTTTGTCATATTTATCGAACTTATTAATTAATTAATTAATGATTTGCCGAGATATTTTAGTGTGATTTTGTTCTTCATTAAATTATTTTTCAACAACTTGAGGAAAAAAAAGTTAAATAATCAATAGGTCTCATTAATTAATGAAAAGGAGCCAAGTTTATATGTATAGAGTGCTTACCAGTCTTGTTTTTAGTCTTGTTTTTCCTTTATATCTATAAACTAAAATTGGCTTTGGTTTTCTAGATTAATTGAGATTATTTAAAAGCTGAATTTTTTTGGTAAAATTATTTATTTGGTAATTATCCTTTAACAAGATTTGGGTTTTCGTTTTCCGGATTTACCGAACTCATTAATTGATCATTTAACCTTTGGACTAGTTATTGGGGCGGGACTATTTTTTCTTTATTAAAAATTATTAAAAACTTTTGATAATTAATAGGTTTCGTTAAATGAAGAGGGCCAAGCTGATAATAATAATCTCCATCGTCATCATCCGCGCCAAGCAACATACATTCATTACGTTTGGGTTGATTAAATTAAACCTACTCTTGAATAATAACAGGGTCAGACTTATTACGAACTCATTTTACATTAGATGATGGGCCATGCATAGTTCTAAATTCTTGGTACCAACAAAACCTCATTAAATGTTCAAAAGTCAAGTTTACATAGTATATGAGTAGCAAAAGTGTACGCGCATTCTCGAGTGAACATATAGTTAACATTTGAAGGTTTCGCCGAATCGTCTAGTATAGGCTATTTGAATTATCGGATAGCAGAAAGAAAGAAGTTACGAATGGAGCAATTTGATACGTACATATATAATAAAGAAATATATTTCGAGATTTTAACTTTTTTTTTTTTTGTTTTATTATGATTGCTTCCAAGATTAAAAAGATTCAAAGTATGATTCATATAAGATTATTAAGTATACAATTATCCATTGATAGAGTGTTATATAAAACAACTATCGAGGATTTAATTTGTCAAAAAACCTTTAAAGTAAGAAATGCTCTTTACCTTACTTTCTACAACAGTATGCTAGATCGACTAGCTTTGACTACGTATTCATGTGATTATTAGAGATGAATGTATAATTATTCAACCATCTATTAATCTTTTTATCGCTTAGGTATTTGTTTCAAAAGGTTGTGTTAAAAGCATAAGAAATAAAGTGACAATTTCTTTATAGTTTTGTATGGGACTATGTTTTTAGACTTGACAGCTATTAACAACTTTAGGGGCGGATTGTATTTTGCAAATCATTTTTAAGAAATTACAGGGTTAATAAGCACATTAAACACTGAAAATTTGATTTATCCACAATTGTTCTTCCGTGATAATTAACCATAAGGCTTAACAGGCATGAAAAATAAAATAAAAAATTTGAGGAGAATCCAATACAAAAATTATAATTCTTTCGTTCTTTTTATATTACACGTTTATTGTACTATAAAATAGGAATAGCTCTCAATGAGCCGGCTCGGGAGGGGATACGGGACTGAGAGCTGCAACGCAGTTGTTCCATGTCTCATTGCTCCTCCTATAGACATCAGATTTTGTCCCCTTAATCGGCTTGTGGCTCGAGATGCTCAACTCCACAAATTGGTTGTGGCAGTTCTTCCCGGCTTTCAAGAGCTCATGACAACATCCATTGGTGGGTGTAAAGGTGTCGGCAAGGAATATGTATTGAAAGAATCCAGAGCCACAATCAGATCTTATTCCCTTTCCGCAATCAGGGTTTCCGTCCTTGGCGAAGGTAGCCTTAGGAAGCAATACAACAGGGACGACCAACAAGATCATAAGAGCGGACAAGTTCTTCGGCGTTGCCATTATGGTCTTTTGGGGATAGGAGGGTTGGAAAATTTTATGAGATTGTTGATCGTTTGATGATGCAGTTGATCTAGAGATGAGAACTTATATAGCTCGAGGCAAGCAATGCATTAATGAAATCAATTCATCGGTTAAGATTTAGGAATGTGTGTAGGAAACGTGTAAAATTATTTCTCTTGCAATAAATGCAATGATTGAGGGCCTTGTCGTCTGACTTTTTTTTCTTGTTCAATCATTTGCCCTTAAAAAAAAAAGTATTAATGAGTTGCTTGGTTGAACAGAATTATTTGTAAACGAAAATACTTATTTCCAATTTGATTGTCAATCCCACGTTCAATATATAATATGAACTAGTGACATACCCTCAGTTTAAAATAATTTTATAAAATTGAATATGCTTAAAACAATTCACCATATATACTCTCGCAAATGCACGTTATGTTAACGATACCTTTTATTTAAGGTTAGGGTCCATCCCTAAATTTTAGGATTAACGCCACAAAAATTATCAAACAAGTACATATATGACAAATTTCTCTCAGACTAATTTTTTAACCGACATAATTCCAAACTAGTATTCCTATGGCAAGTTTTTCCAAACTAATTTTTTGACAGCAAAAAGTCCCAACCCTATACATTTGAGATAAATTTGCTCTCAATTAGTTTCTATGAAATTGTATTAATATCACGAAAAATCACATAACCAATATCCTCGTAACAAATGGAGGATAAACCAAATACCCATCAACTACCACATATCATGCATCCAACTCAAGAATTTGATAAAAAAATTTTAACGAAAAGTAATAAAAGATAAATTTGTCATAAGTATGTCGTTTAGGTTGACATAAGTGTACTCATTTAGGGTTTTTCGTGATATAAGCCCTGATTTTTATGCAAGTGATTACAGTTGAAGCCAAAATTTAAGTATCGACAATTGATAAATTAAACCATTGATGAGATAATTTGGTCTTGGTTTGTCATATTTATCGAACTTATTAATTAATTAATTGATTAATGATTTGCCGAGATATTTTAGTGTGATTTTGTTCTTCATTAAATTATTTTTCAACAACTTGAGGGAAAAAAAAGTTAAATAATCAATAGTTCTCATTAATTAATGAAAACGAGCCAAGTTTATATGTACAGAGTGCTTACCAGTCTTGTTTTTAGTCTTGTTTTTCCTTTATATATATAAACCAAAATTGGCTTTGGCTTTCTAGATTAATTGAGATTATTTAAAAGCTGATTTTTTTTTTGTCAAATTATTTATTAGGTAATTATCCTTGAACAAGATTTGGGTTTTGGTTTTCCGGATTTACCGAACTCATTAATTGATCATTTAACCTTTGGACTAGTTATTGGGGCGGGTCTATTTTTTCTTTATTAAAAATTATTAAAAACTTTTGATAATTAATAGGTTTCGTTAAATGAAGAAGGGCCAAGCTGATAATAAGAATCTCCATCGTCATCTTCCGCGCCAAGCAACATACATTCATTAAGTTTGGGTTGATTAAATTAAACCTACTTTTGCATAATATCAGGGTCAGACTTATTACGAACTCATTTTACATAAGATGTTGGGCCATGCATAGTTCTAAATTCTTGGTACCAACAAAACCTCATTAAATGTTCAAAAGTCAAGTTTACATAGTATATGAGTAGCAAAAGTGTACGCGCATTCTCGAGTGAACATATAGTTAGCATTTGAAGGTTTCGCCGAATCATCCAGTATAGGCTATTTGAATTATCAGTTAACGGAAAGAAAGAAGTTACGAATGGAGCAATTTGATACATACATATATAATAGAGAAATATATTTCGAGATTTTAACTTTTTTTTTTTTTTATTATGATTGCTTCCAAGATTAAAAATATTCAAAGTATGATTCATATTAGATTATTAAGTATACATTTATCCATTGATAGAGTGTTATATAAAACAACTATCGAGGATTTAATTTGTCAGAAATCCTTTAAAGTAAGAAATCCTCTTTACCTTACTTTATTCAACAGTATGCTAGATCGACTAGCTTTAACTACGTATTCATGTGATTATTAGAGATGAAGGTATGATTATTAAACCATGTATTAATCTTTTTATCGCTTAGGTATTTGTATCAAAAGGTTGTGTTAAAAGCATAAGAAATAAAGTGACAGTTTCTTTATAGTTTTGTATGGGACTATGTTTTTAGACTCGAAAGCTAGTAACAACTTTAGGGGCGAATTGTATTTTGCAGATCATTTTTAAAAAATTACAGGGTTAATAAGCACATTAAACACTGAAAATTTGATTCATCCACAATTGTTCTTCCGTGATAGTTAACCATAAGGCTTAACAGGCACGAAAAATAAAATAAAAATTTTGAGGAGAATCCAATACAAAAATTATAATTCTTTCGTTCTTTTTATGTTGCACGTTTATTGTACTAAAAAATAGGAATAGCTCTCAATGAGCTGGCTCGGGAGGGGATACGGGACTGAGAGCCGCAACGCAGTTGTTCCATGTCTCATTGCTCCTCCTATAGACATCAGATTTTGTCCCCTTAATCGGCTTGTGGCTCGAGATGCTCAACTCCACAAATTGGTGTTGGCAGTTATTCCCTGCTTTCAAGAGCTCATGACAACATTCATTGGTGGGTGTAAAGATGTCGGCAAGGAATATGTATTGAAAGAATCCAGACCCACAATTAGATCTTATTCCCTTTCCGCAATCAGGGTTTCCGACCTTGGCGAAGGTAGCCTTAGGAAGCAATGCAACAGGGACGACCAACAAGATCATAAGAGCGGACAAGTTCTTTGGCTTTGCCAGTATGGTCTTTTGGGGATAGGAGGGTTGGAAAATTTTATGAGATTGTTGATCGTTTGATGATGCAGTTGATCTAGAGATGAGAACTTATATAGCTCGAGGGAAGTAGTGCATTAATGAGATCAATTCATCGGTTAAGATTTAGAAATTTATGTAGGAAACATGTAAAATTATTTCTCTTTCAATAAATGCAATGATTGAGGGCCTTGTCATCTGACTTTTCTTCTAGTTCAATCATTTGCCATTAAAAAAAAAAGTTTTAATGAGTTGCTTGGTTGAACAAAATTATCTGTAAACGAAAATACTTATTTCCAATTTGATTTTCAATCCCACGTTTGATATATAATATCAACTAGTGACATGCCCTCAGTTTAAAATAATTTTATCAAATTAAATTAGCTTAACATGTTTCACAATATATACTCTCGCAAATGCACATTATGTTAACGATACCTTTTATTTAGGGTTAGGGTCCATCCCTAATTTTTAGGATTAATGCAACAAAAGTTATCAAACTAATTTTATCAAACAAGTACATCTATGACAAATTTAACTCAAACTAATTTTTTAACCACCATAATTCCAAACTAGTATTCTTATGACAAATTTTCCCACACTAATTTTTTGACTACAAAAAATCCCAACCCGTTACATTTGTGATAAAGTTGCTCTCAATTAGTTTCTATGAAATTGTATTAATATCACGAAAAATCACAAAACCGATATCCTTGTAACAAATGGAGGATAAACCAAATACACATCAACTACCACATATCATCGATCCAACTCAAGAATTTGATAGCCAAAATTTAAGTATCGACAATTGATAAATTAAAGCATTGACCAAATAATTTGCTCTTGTTTGGTTATATTTATCAAACTTATTAGTTAAATAATGATTTGCCCGAATATTTTAGTGTGCTTTTGTTCTGCATTAAATTATTTTTCAGCAACTTGAGTAAAAAAAAGTTAAATAATCACGAAAAATCCCAACCCGATACATTTGTGATAAATTTGCCAAACTAATTTTTTGACTACAAAAAATCCCAACCCGATACATTTGTGATAAATTTGCTCTCAATTAGTTTATATGAAATTCTATTAATATCACGAAAAATCACAAAACTGATATGCTTGTAAGGTTTTCCGTTGTATTAATCTTTACAAAAAAAAAAAAGATCATCCTTGTGCTTTCTAGCTCTCACTTCAAGACATATGGATTATATCCCTACGGCGAGGATCAAGTGATTGGCCACGATTGGGTAACTATCCAAATTTGGCTCATTTCTCCAACGACGGCTCAACTGCTTAGCATGGGTTTAATGTGATTTTTTATTTTTCAATTATTCCGCACTTTATTTTGTATTCGATCTTGATCATGCTTTATTAAAATTTGACTTAATAACACCAAAAACCCCAAACTGGTACAAACATACTACACTTACTCCAAACAAATTTTATAGAACATTCCAGGACGTGCCACATAATACCCTTGATATTTTTGTGTCCTATTTACCTCAAAATGTGGCAAATCTTTGATATTTTTAGCCATAAATGTAACACGAGCACACCGGTTTGTTATAAATGCAGCACGTGTATACTAATTTGGAATTTTTTGTGACATAAAAATTAGCTTTAGGTAAATGTGGCACAAATATATCGTTATCAATTTTTTTTTGGAATTAATTTTGTAGTTTTTATTTGATGAGTGCAACCAAATCATTAAACCCATGAAATTCTTGTTTGATCAAATTTGTGCTTAGATGTATATATGCAGGGGAATAAGCATAAGAAAGTCGTAATCAAAGCTTTAAGTCTAAGCTCTATCTATAACGGTTGAGGACTAAATGAGAATCACGTGCTACTTACTACTGATGCAGATATGAGACAAGCACAAAAAAGCAAAGAAGAAATGCTCTGGTGCACGAAATTCATAAAACCAGTCAATATACAACTAGAGCCATTAAACTGGTGGGTCGAGTCGGGTTTGGGTCGGGTCATTAATAGTCCGACCCAAATTGACCCATTAACCCATTTAAGACCCATTTATGTTTAATGTAAATTTTTCGACCCAAACCCGACCCGACCCAACTCATATTAATAAAATATTTTCATATTTAACAAATTTGGAAAAACTTATTCCTATGTTTTTTTTTAAGATTATATTATTAAAATACTTCCAAGCTTTTATATATATATATATTTTTTAAATTATTATTTTTTTTAAAATTGTATTGCTAAAATAGTTTTATACCATATAAATTTAATGGACAATTTTTATAAATTTTAAAATAATTATTTAAAAAAATCGAAATTTAATTATTATTTTTTAAATATAATTTTCTTTTTCTTTTTCTCTTTTCTTTTTTCTTTTTCTCTTTTTTCTTCTCCTTCTTCTTCTTCTTTGGCCGGTCGCCGGCCACGACGATGGCCGGCGACCGGCCACAGGCGAGCCTCGAGCTCCCCGGCGTCGGCGAGCCTTGAGCTCCCCGACGCCGGGAGCTCGAGGCTCGCTAGACTAGCGAGTTTGAGCTCGCCCGACGCCGGCGAGCTCGAGGCTCGAGCCTCGCCCAATGTCGGCGAGCTCGAGTCTCGCTCGATCTGGCGAGCCTTGAGCTCGCTGACGCCGACGCCGACGAGGCCTCCGCCTCGCTAGATCCAGCGAGCTCGAGGCTCGCTGGTGTCAGGCGAGCTCGAGCTCGCCCCTCGCCGGAACTGGCGAGGCTCGAGCCTCGCCCAACGCCGACGAGCTCGAGGCTCGCTTGGCCGGTCGCCGGCCGTCACCGTGCCGGTGACCGGAAGGAGGAAGGAGAAAGAAAAAAAATAAAAGAAAAATAAAAGAAGAAAGATAAAAAAAAAAAAAGAAAATAAATAAAAGAGAAAATAAAAATAAAAAAATTATAATTTCGATTTTTATAAAGTTAAAGAAAGAAGGGAGGAATTATAATGTTTTTTTTTTAAAGATGAGTTTTCAACCCAACCCATTTAAAAACCCACTTAAAACCCACCTATCTTAAACCTTTAATTGTGAAACCCATTTAACTGTCTTTTGTTATAAACAAATGACCCATTTATGATCCATTTAAGATTTAAATGGGTCATAAATGGGTTTATGACCAATTTTAACACCTCTATATACAACTACCTTCGACTCTCGTATTCCCTGATTAGTGGGGAAAAAATATTTAACTACTAAGGGTAACAAAATGTGCGCATGTAAGTACGTTAAAAAAAGAAAAAGAAATACAACCTAATTGCAAGCTAACCTTGTTATTAAAACCAACCAACAAAAAGAAAACTTGTTACAAGTAATTTATTAAGCACTTGTTAAGTGTGATTTTAGCCTCTGTATGACCTGATCAAGATACTCCATGTATCAGGTGTTGGGGTTTCATGAATCATGTATAAGAAAAATCAACAGAATAAACGCAGCGGAAACAAAAATATATTTTACACATGATTCTCCTTAGGCGTTGTTCGTGCGTTTTAATCAAAAATCTAAACATAAAAGAGAGTTAAACGAAATACCTCTCGAAGCGCGCTTTGAAACAAGTCGGTTCGGATGTTCTACGATACGAGTCCCACAAGCGTTGGACCTCTAGTTCGGACACACCAACAACGAACGTCGAACGAAAGAGAGGACTTTCGGATATTCACCACTTCGATTGTGCTAGCAATCACATGGAAAGAATCCGTCGTATTCTTGATGTATAATAGTCACGGCCCGAATGAGATAACGCTTTTCTTTCTTGCGTCTAAAAGACCAAGAACACACACACACTTTTATCTCTATTTTCAGCAAAGCATCACTGATTCCTCGCTTGTGTTTCTCTCGAACAAAACCAAAACACAATGACTCTTTTCTCTATTTTTCAACAACGACCAGCACGCCTCTCGTCCCTTGTTCATTTTTATATAAAAAAATGACCAGCAACGGTTGCTGATCAATGGACGATCAGCAACCGTTGCTGATCGTCCATAATGGATGATCGTGCATGAGCGGTTGCTCATGCACGAACGTGGCATGATGGTCAGCGGTTGCTGACCATCAATGCTACGTGCATAATGGTCAGCAACCGCTGACCATTACGCTTGTGCATAATGGTGCACGAATTACGCTTCGTGCATGTGCACATGCATGCAAGAAGCTTTAATTTTTATTTTTTTTTATTTAAATAAACAAGTTAATTTAGGGCATAATATTACTAACAATCTCCCACTTGCACTAAAGCCAACTTGTTTGGTATGTTAACATATATCGACTTTGGGCATGCATGTGCATCATATGCAAGTAGGCTCGTGACTATGATACAAATTAAATTAAATCTCATTTAATTTAATTTCAAATCGACTCAATTTGATTGTAGTAATTGCAAACACATTTGCAAAATATTCTCTCTTGTTCCACGTCATCCTAGTTGTTTATGGTGTGTGACATCCCTAGGTTCATCACTAAGCTGGTAGTAAGACTTGTACTAACACATTAGTACTTCCAAAAGAATTAATTGTCCCGATTAATCTTTTAGGTCCTACAAGCCACGATTGACATCTAGCAATATGTCATGGCTACCCGTATAGTGTGAATGCTTTAAGAACATAATGAACCCGTCGCTTTGGCTACGGTGTAATTCAATCCCTCTGTCTTACTATGTCCCGATCAAACAAAGACCATGGAATATTTGTCAAGTCATTAATTCGATCATATGCACAAATCTAATTGACATGCATTTTATTCGAGACATAAACAATTTATTCTCGATTACAACCCCGGCCGAGGATTTCAATGCAGTGTCACAATTAGATCGCATAGGACATCATTATCATACCTTGCATATAACAAGGAGACAGATTCCATATTGCGCACACGTGTAACTTCGTATATGAACAAACTATGACCATCAGGTATAAAGACGGATCGACGACCCGGCATTATGTGCACCCGTGAACCATAGTTGTTCGATACACAAGTTAACACTTGTGCCTCAGGTCTAAGGATTATTTACACAAGACCAAAGCATGAACAATTAGACATTGACCACGCTAAAAGCTTCCATGTCGCTAATCGTTCCATATGCGTCACGTTCAGTGAATGTGTCTAATACAAACACCGTGTGTTCTAACTCGTGCATCATAATACCCAATGACATGTGACTCATCATTCCTTAAGTATCCAATACTTAATGGCGAAGTTAAGAACACACCGGTCTCAACAGGATTATTAATATCCACTTAATAATCCATCGACCGGGAACAATTTAAAGATTCAGTCTAACTATGAACCCGTCACATAAATTCTTGACGTCTCAAGAATAGGTCTAGTTGCAACTGATCTTATGGAATCATTCATCAATATAAAATAATTGGACAAATGAATGAATACGTCGTTGCCATTAATTAAATAATAATAATGAAAGTACAACTGAAATCCCTAATATGTAACTATTACATAGTAGCTTTAGGGCATACATCCAACAATTTCCCAGTTGCACTAAAGCCAACTTGTCTGGTACCTCAAACCCATTTTGTCAATATGTCTTTCAAAAGAAGACTGAGGTAAGGCCTTAGTGAAGGGATCTGCCACGTTTTCTACTGAGGCAATTTTCTGCAATGCGATATCACCTCTCCCAACAATTTCTTTGATGAGATGGAAGCGTCTCTCAATATGCTTGGACTTCTGGTGAGACCTTGGTTCCTTAGCTTGAGCTATCGCCCCATTGTTGTCACAAAACAATGTGATCGGTTGCTCAATTGAAGGAACGACTCCAAGTTCATAAATGAACTTCTTCATCCAAGCGGCTTCCTTTGCTGCTTCAGAAGCAGCTACATACTCTGCCTCAGTGGTGGAATCGGCAATTATGCTTTGTTTGGAACTTTTCCAACTAACTGCACCACCATTGAATGTAAAGACAAACCCAGATGTAGACTTATAATCATTAGGATCCGATTGAAAATCGGAATCAGTATAAGCTACAACTTTAAATTCTCCTTCTCCATATATCAAGAATAAATCTTTAGTCCTTCGCAAGTACTTAAGAATATTCTTAATTGCTATCCAGTGCTCTTCTCCTGGATCGACTGATATCTGCTAGTAATACTTACAGCATGCGCAATATCAGGTCTAGTACATAGCATAGCATACATTATGCTTCCAATAGCGGATGCATATGGTATCTTTGCCATCCGCTCTCTTTCTTCAGGAGTGTTGGGACACATCTCCTTAGAAAGACGGATCCCTTGCCTAAAAGGCAATAATCCTCTCTTGGAACATTGCATGTTAAACCGTGTTAACACTTTGTCTATGTACGTAGATTGTGAGAGGCCAATCAATCGTCTTGATCTATCTCTATAGATCTTGATACCTAAAATGTAGGTTGCCTCTCCTAAATCTTTCATGGAGAATTTCTGTGACAAGAATAGTTTTATCGATGATATCATTGGTACATCATTTCCAATCAAAAGTATATCATCGACATACAAAACCAGAAATGCAATTGCACTCCCACTGATCTTCTTATATACACAAGGTTCATCCGGATTTTTGATGAAGCCAAATGATTTGACTACCTCATCAAAACGGATGTTCCAACTTCTGGAGGCTTGTTTGAGTCCATAAATGGATCTCTTAAGCTTACACACCTTATGTTTTTCACTATTGGATTCAAAACCCCGTGGCTGTTCCATATAGATGTCCTCTTCGAGAAAACCATTTAGAAAAGCCGTTTTGACATCCATTTGAAATATCTCATAATCAAGGTGTGCAGCTATAGCCAACATAATCCGAATGGATTTTAGCATGGCCACGGTGAGAAAGTTTCGTCATAATCAATTCTTTCTTTTTGACGATATCCTTTCGCCACCAGCCGTGCTTTGTAAATTCCAATTTGACCTTCAACATTCATCTTCCTCTTGAAGATCCATTTACAGCCAATTGGTACAATACCATCGAGCGGGTCGTCAAAGGTCCATACCTCATTGGAATACATTGAATCCATTTCGGATTTCATGGCTTCTAGCCATTTACCGAATCGATGTCCAACATCGCCTCCTCATAGGTTTTAGGATCACCGGGTTGATCACTATCATTCACAATGAATAATGGTTCAATATGATCAACCGAGTTTCTATAACGAGCAGGTGGGCGAGACGTTCTCGCACTTCTCCTAAGAGGTTGTGTATCAGAAGCTCCCACTGAATCAAAAGTTGGTATCTGAACTCGGTTATTTGGTACTTCATTATTTTCTTCTTGTAAGACTATTTTCCGTCCAGCACCACTTTCTTGGATGAACTGATTCTCCAAGAAAGAAGCGTGCTTGCATACCAAAATTCTTTGGTCTCGAATGAAAATAGAAATAATATCCAAGAGTTTCCTTTGGATATCCAATGAAGCGACCTTGTTCAGATCTTGCCTCCAATTTTTCCACTTTCAGCTTTTTCACAAAAGCTGGACAACCCCAAATCTTAATATGATTAAGACTAGGTTTCCTACTATGCCATATCTCATAGGGCGTAGTTGGAACAGATTTGGACGGCACTCTATTCAGTATATATACAGCTGTCTCAAGGGCATATCCCCAAAGGGATATTGGCAAATCGGTGTAACTCATCATAGATCGTACCATATCTAATAAAGTACGATTTCTTCGTTCAGATACACCATTATGTTCTAGAGTTCCAGGAGGTGTCCATTGTGATAAAATGCCATTCTCTTTAAGAAATTCCAGGAATTCAGTACTAAGGTATTCACCTCCTCGATCTGATCGAAGAGCCTTAATACATTTTCCTGTTTGTTTTTCAACTTCAGCCTTGAATTCCTTGAACTTTTCAAAGGATTCAGATTTATACTTCATGAGGTATAAATAACCATACCGTGACTGATCATCAGTGAAGGTAATGAAGTAATTATAACCACCTCTAGCAGATTCATTAATTGGTCCACATACATCTGTATGTATTAATCCTAATATGTCAGCAGCTCGCGCACTTTGTCCCACAAAAGGAGCTTTGGTCATTTTTCCTAAAAGACATGCCTCACAAGTCGAGTATGACTCAAAATTTGAAGGATCAATGTATCCATCATTACTCAACTTGTTAATTCTGTCTTCTCCAATATGACATAATCGGAGATGCCAAACATACTTTTTATTTGGACCGTCTCTAGGGCGTTTATTAGTTATGGCATTTATATCAATTCTATTTTGCTTATTGACATTGGTAATCGCATTACCGGACATTGTAATGGTATAAAGATTGTTGGTTAATAAGCTAGAACCAACACATATTCTATTATGATAAATAGAACATACATCATCAGCAAAAGAAAATTCATAATTCTCTTTACCCAAACGAGGTACAGAGATGATGTTCCTAACAGCATTCTTATAATGCAAACAGTTCTTTAAAACCATTACATGTCCAGAAGGGAAACATAAACGAAAAGTCCCTATAGCTAATGCAGCAACTCTTGCTCCATTGGCAAACGTCAGGACAATCTCATTTCGCCCTAGCATCCTGCTTATTTCCAGATTCTGCAAAGACATACAAATATGTGAAGTTGCAGCAGAATCTAGAACCCATGAGCTGGATTCAGCACTAACCATAAGATTAGTTTCAATAAGCATAGACACCATACCTTCATAAGGTCGGTTCTTGGGCTTGACCTTCAAGCTCGCGAGGTACCTCTTACAGTTCCTCCTCCAAAGGTGCCCTTTGACACCACAGTAATGACATTTCCCTTTATCAATCATGGGCTTTGGTTGCACAACAGGTTTGGCAGGCCTCTTCCATTTATTCTTCTTTAAAATGGTCTTACCCTTTGAAGAAGAAGCCTTAGCCATAGCCAATACATTTGGCCTCGTGTTATGCATTTCCTTCTCATAAACTACCAGCATGCTATGTAACTCCGCAAGAGTTTTATCCATCTTATGCATGTGGAAGTTTTGGACAAAACCAGAGAAGGAATCGGGTAAAGATTGGAGGATCAAATCCACAGCTAACTCATTGTCCATAACGAGATTCAGCCTAGCCAATTCTTCAATGTGCCAGATCATTTTCAAAGCATGATCATTAACAGATGATCCTTCAGCCATCCTCATACGGTACAATGCCTTAGATATCTCATATCTAGAGGTTCAACCATTCTCATCAAAGTATTCCTTTAAGTGCAAAATGATCGACGCAGCATCTTCCATAGATTCATACTTCTTCTGTAATTCATTATTCATAGAAGCAAGCATATGTGACCTAACTTTTAAGTCATCATCACGCCACTTATCATAAGTGACACGCTCCTCTTGGGTCCCACCCTCGGGAAAGGAGGTTGGCATCTTTTCATCAAGCACATACCCAATTTTTTCTGAATTGAGAACAATTCTCAAATTCCTCACCCGATCGGTGAAATTGGGTCCAGTCAAACAATTCTTGTCAAGTATAGAAGCGAGTGGGTTTGTGGTCACCATTTTCAGAGTAATAATATATCTGTTGCAGAAAATAAATTGTTAGCCGTTGTATCTTTCAAGGTAACTATTTCATTTTGGCCTTTAAATGAAATAGATCCTCCCACTAAATTTATATTCGAATCCCATACTCCTTAAGATGGGAAGCGGTAATCTTTGTTGGGTAAAGATTACTAGTGGGGATTGAGTCCCACCAGTCCAAAATCCACCTCACCTAACAGTTATTGGTGTCTTATGAACTTAGTGAGTGAACCAGCTTGTTCAACGCATCATATGCGAGTCCCAATCATAACTTCGGCCTCTAGACCATGAAAGCCTCACCTAACAGTTATTGGCATCACGATCATAGTTAAGTCTAGCCCATCGTCTCATGCAAGTATTGAAAACACAAATGATTCCCTCACCTGACAGTTATTAGAAATCATTTGGCTCCAACCCCACATCATCATATGCATAATGGAGTGGTCCAATATTATAAATGGTAATTAACCCCTATGTATCCATAACCGGTTAGTTAACCACTATAATATTGGATCAAACCACGACGATGGAAGGCCACGAGTCCGAAACCCATTTCGACTTAATGTTCTTTGTAAGGAGATTTGGGTCGTTATTAACGGTCTCACTTTGCACATTAACCGGTTTAACATGCACGATATTATAAACACAAAATAAATAGATATCACATAAACATCTATCCTATGTGGTGATCATGGAATTATGGTTCAATGGGTCTCGAGCCAAAGAGACCCATTTAGCCATTTTAATGTTTTAATTATATGGACCTGCTCTTCACTTTTTCTTCAATCTTTGAACTCTTCAAAGACCGGGCCCAAAGAGCTCACCGATTTAATGGCTCCTCCAATGGCTCCTCCTCTCTTGTAGTATTTACATCAACAATTGAAATACTAAACTATACTAAAATTACATATCAAGAAAAATTAAAGTAAAATAAAAGGAAGGACGCAGCCTCCATTTAATAATTACATCCCCAAAAAGAATACCTGTAATCATCATACATTCATCCATACAACAATCACAACAATTATGGATTTTTCCATGATCACCACCCTTCCTTACGAGCCATAAATTCAAAATTTAAAGCTCTGGAAGGCATGCATAAAATTCTGCATATCATTTGTAGAATATAAACACGAAGTACAACAAGTTATGGATTTTTGATTCAAAATTGATTTAGTTCTAATTTTTGCTTAGTTGATTCAATTTATCACATAAATTAATCAACTTCTATAGGCCACATAAAAGGTAAGAGAACCGATTCTCTTAACAAAATAAATTGGCCATTAGAACGCAAAAATATATTTGAACTACAAATCAATTAAACGCACGAAACGCCTAAACCTAGCTCTGATACCACTGTTGGGGTTTCATGAATCATGTATAAGAAAAATCAACAGAATAAACGCAGCGGAAACAAAAATATATTTTACACATGATTCTCCTTAGGCGTTGTTCGTGCGTTTTAATCAAAAATCTAAACATAAAAGAGAGTTAAACGAAATACCTCTCGAAGCGCGCTTTGAAACAAGTCAGTTCAGATGTTCTACGGTACGAGTCCCACAAGCGTCGGACCTCTAGTTCAGACACACCAACAACGAACGTCGAACGAAAGAGAGGACTTTCGGATATTCACCACTTCGATTGTGCTAGCAATCACATGGAAAGAATCCGTCGTATTCTTGATGTATAATAGTCACGGCCCGAACGAGATAACGCTTTTCTTTCTTGCGTCTAAAAGACACAAGAACACACACACACTTTTATCTCTATTTTCAGCAAAGCATCACTAATTCCTCGCTTGTGTTTCTCTCGAACAAAACCAAAACACAATGACTCTTTTCTCTGTTTTTCAACAACGACCAGCACGCCTCTCGTCCCTTGTTCATTTTTATATAAAAAAATGACCAGCAACGGTTGCTGATCAATGGACGATCAGCAACCGTTGCTGATCGTCCATAATGGACGATCGTGCATGAGCGGTTGCTCATGCACAAACGTGGCATGATGGTCAGCGGTTGCTGACCATCAATGCTACGTGCATAATGGTCAGCAACCGCTGACCATTACGCTTCGTGCATGTGCACGAATTCGTGCACATGCATGAAGCTTTAATTTTTTTTTTAATTTAAATAAACAAGTTAATTTAGGGCATAATATTACTAACATCAGGATTGTACTTGATTCGAAAGTGCTTTTCTCTTCGTACAAAAAGATATCGATCATTAATATATTCACGTGAGTAAGTGGATGGTCGGAAAAAAAAAAAAAAGTAAACATAGATTGATGAACCGATGAAGCTAGCGAGTAGGAATAAATATCCCTCGGCCCGCCGTTCATGGAACATATGCGACGATCCTTTAACACAAGTAGGAGGGTTGAGAAAGGCTTGTGCGAAATTTCCTAGACGGTGATACGAGAAGCTTTCTATAGCAGTCACTATTGAGGAACAAGATCACTAGAAGGTGTATAATCCAACAAGTACCACAATAAAGATAGAGTCGGTCGCCTTTGCCACATCCTTTTATTGACCTAATTTACGAATTTAGCGACCAACGACCAGCTGAAACAGTAACTAAATCAAACTCGAGAGTCTGCGATTTGGACGCCGTTGAATTGGGCACAAACAAATGTAGATCTGTACGACATAACGATGCTGGACGGCATGTTAAGTCTGGAGTTGATGCCGTCGTAGAGGGAACAGAACGAGGATCGGATTCTTCAGCGAACCAAAAAAACAAAAAACAAAAAAACAAAAAGAAGAGGTAATTAACTTTCGTCTCCACAAAAAAGTAAAAGGAAACCTCAAAATGGTGGTCGATAATGACACAATTAATCCAAACTGAAAAATCCCAAACCACGGCCCAAACCCAACCTCCCCTCCAAGGAATTAATCATCTAACTCAAAATGTCACTTGAAAATTACAACATAAAAGAGTGAAATTCGTAATACTTAATTGGATGAAATAAATGGTAAAAATTTGAAGGAAGAGAGATGCTAAATTACCTCTAAACGTTCTAAATGATACCTACCATGGCATCAAAATGCCTTGAATTTATCCCAGTCTAACAAAAGTATACTCTGTCAAGAATGCTTGAATTTAAGATTTTTAGCAATAAGAAAAAAACTTCGGATATTGACATAGATGGAGATTTTTCATAGCATTAATTAAATAGGAAAACGTTAAATTTAAATTTGGGCAACGACGCGACTCACGTCCATCTCTATTTCTCGTGCGACGGCCTTCTTGCGGTGCATGGGTTGGACCCGCCACGTCGCTGCATCGTCAAGCGACGCAAGCAAAGTCACATGGCACCGGGAATTCCCCATTTTGCCCTTCCCCTACGGACAAAACCTCCATCTGTTTTCAAGGTTGATTTTTCGAATGCTCATGTCGTTTTTAGAAGCATCGTGCGTCCGGATAATTAGTCTTTTGTGCTTCGATCGTGTCTTCTTCTTAACCGTTTTGGCGACCCCACGATGAGAATAACGTCGTGAGACTCCCCCCACAACCACTTCTTTTTCTATGGTTCTTTTGGGGGAAAGATAACCAACAGCTTTTCCGTCTTGGAATTCCTGGAATCCGTGGGAAGAAGATGAAAAGGAATAGCCAAAGAAAAAGGAGGAATTCAAGGAATAAACACGGACTCGATTTCATTCTTATTTTGTCGCCGTTGAAATCGAAATCTGAACATTTCTACTTTTTATTCCTCTCTCAGGTTTCTGGGCTTCTGCTATTCCCGCTGTGCTGGATAGTTCTTTGGTGATTACTCATGACAAACGGTGTGGAGGCGAGCCTAATTTTAGGACTTTCATCTATCAAGGTATGTTGTTCAACTATATCCTTGATTTGTCACTATGAATGCGAACAGCTAGTAATAAAAACAACTAACACAAATGCAAAAAATTTAAGCCAAAATTAGCACAAAAAAAAAAAAAAGCAATTGAATTAACACAATTGTAGTATAGTTAAGACTTTTTTGATAATTTTCTCATTCTCATACTTACCCCTTATTTTCTTCCTTGTTCTCTGTTAACTTACGCAGAAGTAGTAACACTTTGCATGAATATCTAAATCTTATGCATCATTTATAACAAAAATACAAAAATAATATGAAGAACCTGTACACATCTGCACCCTATATACTTTTCGTGTGCAGGGAACGACTCCATCGTGCCATACGTGATTGATATCATTTCGAACAATATAGAGTGCATTCAAATTTCTTCTATCATTGATTCTTTGCTTGACATCATTACATGTACATGCTGCGTTTTAAGTGAAATGCAATAGGGAGGGTTAAGGATATGCCTGAATTTAGATACAAACAACTTTTGCTGATTGCTTAACCTTTGAACAAAACAATCTTAGAGGAGTTGTTCAATGACTGGAGCTGTTTAGTAAAAGTGAATGACGATGGTGCACAGTAGAGATTGATGGAGGAGAAGCGGGGATGGCATCTGTTGGTGGCTGATGTTGATAGGCGAATGCAACACTTGATAATGGGGACCCCTTAATAGACAATAAGTGACTGATGGTGAAGTAACGTGCTGATATTTTGGTGAAGGGAAGTTTGATTGTTGGTGTTCTGATCTGGCTATGGTTTTTTGTATTCTCAGTCTATTAAGAGGAAGACAGCATAGGAAATAAATATACAAAGGAGAATAATAAAAATAGGAGTAGTGGATTCCAGATGTTTAGGATTGTTTCAATAGCGGAATTCGGTTCAATTCTCGAACTTGAACTACTTTTGAAGAGTTCCATTTTGTTGACAATTTGAAAGCTTTTAGTTTGTGGGCTTGATAAAAAACAAACATCTAGGAATGGTGAGCTTGGTTCTCGGTTTAGGAATAAAATGAACGGTTCCAAAAAAAAAAAAAAAGAGAAAAAAAAGAGAGGAAATAAGAAATAATTAAGAAAATGGGCTTTGAAAGTTTAGAACTAAAAGGGGCTTTGTATGAAAGCCCAATTGTAATTTTTGGCCCAAATTTGTGAAAATGGGCTTTGAAAGTTTAGAACATGTTGGACTATATTCAGATTGGGCTCAATAGCCCAGAACAATGTCCCAATTTTTAATAATAATAAAATTTCAAAAAAATTGGGAAAATTAAAAACATAGAAAATGTTTAGAAAATAGGCCTCAATTGGATAATTAGATCTTAGTATTATATTTGACTTAGTGTCTCTTAATTGACATTTATGTAATTTGGAGATGTTAGTGAGTACTTGATTATAGTTTAGTTTTGGTAGATTACTTTTTTAGACAAGAATTGGATTTAATTTGATTATAGCTCATGAGGTTGCTATCTCAGGGCTTGATAATAGAGCTATGTCATATTCTTTATCCAACTCGTGTCGGGTTACATTACCGTACTATACTTTTTTACTCATTTTTCATTACTTTCTTTGATCAACTGAGTGTGATTCTTTTGATATTGCTTTCTTAAGTTGTGATTTGCTTGCTTTTGTTGAATAATTAGGTTGCGTTTTGGGGTCTTAATTTGAAAAAAAAAAATCCTTGGGTTTTCTTGTCAACAACTTCTTCATCATTTTGAATCCTGCAATCATCACTAGTCATTAAGATGTGGACATCAAGCGGAAGGCATTTGTGAGATACTCACCATCCTACAAGGCTATCAAAAGGCTATCAATAATTTATATTTTATAATGCTTGGCCCTACTTCCTCTATTTTCCTTCTTCCCCTGACCTGGTCTCCTTCCCCTTTCTTCCTCTCTCCCCTCACGCTCGCTAAAGGAAGGACACAAAGGATAGGTAGAGCAATAGAGACCGTAGAGTAGGATGTCTAGCCAGGGGCAGGCTGGCACAACGAGCTGACAGTGGCAGGGCCATGTGCGCTTACTAGGCGGGCTTAAAAGTGGTGATTTTTGGGAGGTTCAGGGACTAGGTAGAGAAACCGAGAGATTGAGAGGGATCAAGAACCAGGAAGAAGAACTGAAGCATTTTGCTTGGCATGGCTTGAAACGTAAGATCTCGTCGATCATAGCTAGGGTTCTAGTGCGGAATCGGCTTCATCTCTGTTCTGGAAGTGAGCGACCCGGTCCAACCTTCCATTGGCCGCGTCCTTTGGAGGTAAGACTCGCATCCCTCCTCCTAGGACTTCTCTTGAAGCTCTGCCTGTGCCATGGCCCGGATAGCTTGTTGATCGACAGTAGATTTCAGGTGCGATTTTCTGAGTTTGTGCGCGGTATATGGCCTCTACGAGCAAGGACCCTCTTGGTCGAGGGAAAGGTAAGCCTCAGGCTCCTAATGCCCGAAGTCGAAGCCGCGTAAGATATGCATCTCGTGGCCGAGAGGGAAGACCTCCCAACACCCTTAATCGGGACAGCTCCAAAGCTCCTCAGACCCGCTCATGGGTAAATGTGGCTAGCCTGTCTGCCAAAGGATATGAATTAGGCTTTGCCTTGCCTATTTCGATTGGGAGGAAGTCGGTAGTTCGCTTATCTGATAATGCGAAGTATGCTGGTGACCCGAAATGGGATAAGTGTTTGGTTGGATATTATGTGGGCAAGAATGTGCCATTCAAGATCACCGAATTGGCCTTGAAACAGGCCTGGGGTGCGCATCTTGTGGAAGTCTTGGCAAATGATGATGGATTCTATTTCTTCATCATTCCGGATGATGAATTCAGGAGAAAAATTTTGGATGGAGGCCACTTGACAGTGGCTAGAGTCCCCCTTGTGCTGAAACAATGGCACCGAAATATGGAGCTCAAGAAAGAACTCCAATCTTCTGTTCCAGTTTGGATTCGCCTTAAGAACATCCCGTTTGTGTATTGGTCAGCTCCGGGAATCAGTGAAATTGCGAGTGCAGTAGGGAGGCCCTTGTATGTAGATCCCTTAACTGAGAAAATGAAGCGCCTATCCTTCGCCAGGGTATGCGTTGAGATCTCTGCAAAAGTGGAGAAATGCGAGGAGGTAGAAGTATTGGTGGATGACGAATCTTTCTCGGTGTCTGTTCTCTATGAATGGAGACCTAATCCGTGTGCCAAATGTTGTGCGTTTGGACATAACTGCTTAGCAAAGGAGGATCCCAAGCAACCTGCGAGTACAGCTACTGTGAAACCTGCTGCTGCAAAACCTATTGCTGTTAAGTATGTTGCTGTTAATACAAATCCGACTTTATCATCGGCTGTTGCTGCTGATCCTGAGCAGCTTATATCATCTGCCTCTAAGGATGGCTGGAAACAGGTTACGAACAGGAAGAAAAAACAAAATGCAGGGAAGATGGAGGCTATAATAGCACCCCCAAGTTCGGATTTGAAGGCTAAAGCTATAGAGGGCCAGTCAAATCAGAGTGATTCTGATGATCAGAATAGCCCAAGGGTAGCTAATGAAGAAAGCTCAAGGGCTCTTGTAGTCTCTAATCCTAATGATGCCTCCGCAGCTCTATCTCCTGACGAAGACTCGAAGGATGGTGCGAGGGGAGTCAGTAGTAGTAGTAGTGAAGGTGAGGATACGGTTCGTGCTGATCCAAGCCACCTGGATGACCCGCAATCTAGTCCTGAGGCCCCTCCCAATCAAAAAGACGTCCCCAAGGCTGCTGTCTCAAAAACTCCTGTTACTGCTCCGGGCAAAGGGCGGAGCAAAGGAAGGCCCAAACATCGGTAAGATGCCCTTTCTCCCTGTTTTTTGGTTATGAATTTTGGTGTTTGGAATATTAGGGGCCTCGGTAACCCCGTTAAGCAAGCCGAAATCAGAAATTTTGTTAGGTCCAATAATCTCTACTGTGTTGGAATTGTTGAAACCAAGATCTCTGCTGCTGCTTTTACTCCGGTTTCTTCTGCAGTTTTACCTGGTTGGAGTTGGGCCAATAACTATAGTCACTCCCATAAAGGGAGAATTTGGGTGGGGTGGAACCCCCGTGAGGTCAATTTTTTGATCAATGCTTTATCGGCTCAAGCCATTCACGGTAGGCTTATCTGGTTGGCTTCTAGAAAAGCTATGTTTCTTTCGGTTATCTATGCTGAGCATCGCTTTACTTCAAGGCGGCCGTTATGGGAAGATCTTATTCAATCTAATGGTATTCTTTCTTCCGTGCCTTGGGTTATAGCTGGAGATTTCAACGCCATCCGAGACCCTTCGGATAGAATTGGAGGCTCGAATGCTTGGATTCCTGTGTTTGATGAATTCCGGGATTGCCCGGTCCAAGCTGGTCTGGACGACTTGCGCTTCACTGGTTATAGGTTCACGTGGGCTACCTCGTCGGGCCCCAACAGAAAGCAAAGGAAGATAGATAGGGTGTTGGTTAATGGCTGCTGGAACTCGGAATTTTCCTTCTCGAAAGCCTCATTCTTAGCCCCAGGTATATCATACCACACTCCTATGGTTATCAAAGTTATGCCAATTCCCAGAGCTTCTAAACCATTTAAATTCTTCAATTTCTGGATGTCTCATCCGGATTTCGATAGAATGGTGTCAGAAGTTTGGGACTCTCCATTCCATGGTTCGCCTATGTACATCCTATGTGCAAAGCTTCGCCTACTGAAATGCAAGCTAAAGCAGAATAATAAAGAATTGTTTTCTGACCTCTCAAGGAGGACGGCAGAGGCTAGGCATGCCCTTCAAGCTACTCAAGGTGCTATGCAGTTAGACCCGTTTGGCTCCACCCTTGCCGATACGAAAAATCAGCGATTCAAGTCTTTGCGACCTTCGCCTCCAAGAAGAATCTTTTTACCGGCAAAAATCTAGAGTGCGATAGTTGAAAGAGGGAGACCTTAATACTAAATTCTTTCACCAAATGGTGAACAAGAGACATCTTCAAAATAGAATTACCTCGGTGACCAGTGGAGATACCACTATAACATTTGTCGGAAATCCAGAAGGTGTTTGTTGATCATTTTCAGGATCTTCTTGCTACTACTCCTAATTTGGGCTACCTTGCTAAAGAGGAGATCCAAGCGGTTCTTAATCATTCGTTGGATGAGGATCAGGTTCGTTACCTTTCTTTTCCTGTCTCAGACGTTGAAATTCAAGATACTCTGTTTTCTCTTGCAACCGGTAAAGCCCCTGGGCCCGACGGTTTTAATGTGGATTTCTTTAAACATTCTTGGGATATTGTTGGTGCTTTGGTTATCATGGCTGTTAAGGATTTCTTTGTGACCGGGAAGCTGTTAAAACAAATTAACACAACCATTATTGCCCTTGTGCCCAAGATTCCCAATGCCTCGACCGTCCATGACTTCAGGCCAATTGCGTGTTGCAATACTATATATAAATGCATCACTAAGCTTATTGCTAACCGTCTGGCTCGTGTCTTGCCCTCCATTATCAGTTTACCTCAAAATGCATTCGTGAAGGGAAGACACATCAGCGATAATATCTTGCTTGCTCAGGAATTATTTAGCGGATTTCAGCATGATCCATATCGAGCTAAGTGTGTCATTAAGGTTGATTTTAAAAAGGCTTATGATACGGTAAGTTGGGAATTCATTGAAGTTTGTTTACAAGCTTTCCGGTTTCCTCAAAGTCTTACTGATCGCATTATGACGTGTATCCGATCCCCCAAATTTTCTATCTGCTTAAATGGGGATCTTCATGGATTCTTTGCTAGTGGAAGGGGCATCCGGCAAGGCGACCCGATGTCTCCATACATATTCACACTTGTGATTGAAGAATTTACCGGATTATTGGACATCCAAACCACGCCCCTAAATTTGGATTCTTCGGAGATGCAAATCGACTAAGCTCTCCCATTTGTTCTTCGCTGATGATGTCCTCTTATTCTCGGAAGCTACCTTAGCCTCGGTTGGTCTATTAAAATTTGGAATTGATTCTTTCTCCAGCTGGAGTGGATTGGTGCCGAATCTGAACAAGAGTGAAATATTTCTGTCTGGGGGATCTTCTGGCCTTCGAAATGACATCCTAAGTATGCTTGGTTTCCAGGTTGGTTCCTTGCCCTTTCGTTATCTTGGTGTCCCTGTTATTTCTGCAAGATTAGGGAAGGCGGACTGCATAACGTTGGTCAATGCAATAACGGCTCGAATTCAATCTTGGACTCATAGATTCTTGTCATTTGCTAGTAGAGTTCAGCTCGTTAAATCGGTGCTCTATTCCATTCAAGTATTTTGGGCAAGTGTATTTTTTCTGCCCTGTGCTGTCCTTGATCGAATTGAGAAGATACTTCGGCAATTCTTATGGAAAGGTCCGAATATGGGTCCGGGTGGGGCTAAAGTAGCCTGGAGCGACGTCTGCCTCCCGAGAGAAGAGGGAGGCCTTGGAATTCGGACCTTGAGAGAAAATAATCTCGCCCTTATGCTCAAGCATATTTGGAAGCTCTTCTCGGACAAAGAATCTCTCTGGTGTAAGTGGATCCACTCCACATTCTTAAACCGGAAGAATTTCTGGATTACTCCTATCCCCACTTATTGTTCTTGGGCTTGGAAAAGACTCCTTCGCCTTCGATATGTTTACCAGCAGCATTTCAGATGGAGGATAGGGAATGGAAAAGCTGTGTCATTCTGGTTCGATCCTTGGCACCCTAATGGCCCTCTGTGGCACCCCTCGACGGCCCCCGATCCGCTAGAGTCACCACAGCTCGCTTTTCCTTTTTCTTTCCCAAATAACAAGTCACTCTGATACCATTTTTAGTTGCAGCGGGTCCATACAACCATGAGGGTTTACATCTTTTATTAACGGTCCCTTGCGCAATTTACATAACGGAAGCATATCTAACAATTTCCTTCCCTACATTCAGAAATCGATGCACACCTACTAAACATCTTATATAAGTTAAAGCCGGACACATTTATTTACATAAAGCATACGGACATCTTTAGTCAATACATCGAAATGCCAATGTTTCTATACTCGGCTATACTTTAAAAGATGACCGACATCTCCTCCCACAATCGTATGCTTAAGGTCCATCAACCAGTGTCAGCGTCCAAAGGTTTCCTCCTTTGCTATCCTTCCCCTTGCGGTCATATCCAACCGCTCAATCCATCTACTAATCTGAAATGTTGGTCCCCAAAAGAGGTGAGTACAACCACTCAGCAGATAGGGAAATCCAATAACAACTCAATGCATCATGCATATCATCACACGTTGCAAGCATCACTTACCTTGTAATCATGCGTATCATGCATCATCACATCATATATCATCCTCATCATGGCATATCATATATCATTGTCATCATCATGCATTTCATCATGCATATCATACCATGCATGATCATCACGTCACATCACACATCATCATCATGCATCATCATGCATATATTATCATAGGTGATCATCATATCACATCACATATCATCATCATCATCATGCATATCATCATGCATATCATACCATGGGTGATCATCATATCACATCACATATCATCATCATCATCATGCATATCATCATGCATATCATACCATGGGTGATCATCATATCACATCACATCATCATCTCCATCATCATGCATATCATCATGCATATCATACCATGGGTGATCATCATATCATATCACATCATCATCTCCATCATCATGCATTTCATCATGCATATCATACCATGGGTGATCATCATATCACATCACATATCATCACCATCATCATGCATATCATACCATGGGTGATCATCATATCATATCACATCATCATCTCCATCATCATGCATATCATCATGCATATCATACCATGGGTGATCATCATATCACCCTTCCTCGATTCATCAATTTTATCTCATATTTTACACTCACATCTCATGCGAGAAAAACCTCCGGGCATGTATCCAAGATACAACCGGGCATCCGGCCCCCCACATTCCGGGCATCTCGCATCTCATCTAGCATCACGAGGAACCTCCGGGCATGTATCCAAGATACAACCGGACTTCCGGCCTTTACCCTTCTAGCCGGGCATCCCGCACCCCAATCCCGGTGTCGCGAGGCATCTCCGGGCATGTATCCAAGATACAACCGGACTTCCGGCCCCCACATTCCGGGCATCTTGAAACTCCCGGGGAATCTCTGGAATTACGCCACCAGGCCACCAGACAACATCCTCCACCACAACCTCTTTCTCATCCACATTTATCCTTTTATCTCAATTTAACATGGCAATTGGCATGGCATCAAACAAATCACACTTGCATTTCAATTTACATGTCATACATATGCCAAAGCTTAATCACATATGCATTTCAACTTTATGCATGTACAAAGACCTCATCACACAAGTACCACACAAATGGAATTGAATCCATGGCCAAATAGAAATCCATTTTATTTTATTTTATTATTATTTTATTATTATTTTATTATATTTATTTATTTCCATAAATAAATATTAAATTTGATATCTATGATTTTCCCAAAATCATAATATTCAAACAATCACTAAACAAATCATTAGGATCACAATTTCATACAAAATTCATGGCCGAATTGTATTTTTCACAATTTCACAATTTCCTCCAAAAACATCCTAAAATTCTCGGATTTAAACCCACTGCACAGTTTCCGAATAAATTAAATTAAAATATCCATTCGGTCTTCAAAATTTACGAAATTTTACAGGGTGATATCCAACACATTTTCGTACCTTTTTCATTAAGAACTCTAAGCCAAATTCTTTTTATATTAATTTCTATAACCCTACGAAGCTTCTTGAACCACGACCGCGACGTCCAGAACACACTTCTCCGTATTTCTTAGATTTCACCCATCAAATCTCTTTCGTTTCCTCTGAAAATTAAGTATGTTATGTACCAATGTGTCCTTTACAAGTTTCATGAAGGGATCTAGGTCAAATAATTAGATTTTGGTCACCATTTTAGTCCATGAAGTCTCGGGTGTCTCGGTACACTTCATCAGAATCAACCATCTCCAAGATCTAACCGATTCACCAAGTTGTACTTGTTATCTTTGCTTCAGATTTTATTATGTTGTAGCTTAAGGAGTTTCCTACAACTTTCAAGAAGACAAAAAAGTGAGATCTCGAACAGAAATCAACATGCAAACAAGAAATCAACAAAAGGTCAGTGAAGATTTCGCAGATCTGAGGTCTCTGTATAACAGAGCTTTTGGCCCCACATATCACCATAGTTTTCCATGAAATTAGAGTATGTCATACTAAAAGATGTTAGCTTCAACTTTCATGAAGACACCGAATCCAAAATCGCACTCCTAATAGACATGCAAGCTCGACTAAGATACTGACTACCACAAACCGAACGAAAACAGTCACATAGCTTGAACACATCCAACCCTTACCTCGGTTTTTCGCCCAAATCACACCTAAAACCGAACATGCAACCAACAAAACAGACATGCAAGAGAAGTTAAGGACCCCACTTGCCTCCAAGATGAACAAACAGCGATGAACGGCGGCGTACGGCGGTCGGACTAGGCGGACGTACAGCGGACGGGCGGCGGCAACTCTCGGCTCCACCTCCTCTCTCTCGGTCCCTCCTCTCCCTTTCTCTCGAAATCTCTCTCTCCCTCTCACTTCTCTCGACCGAATGGAGCTAGAGGAACCGGCCACTCCTCTTCTCTCTCTCTTTTTATATCCCTTAATCCCATCATGTGCAATGATTGATCCACCTAATGACCAACCAATGCATGCTCTTCCTTTGGCCACTTGTAATTTTTGTTTTTGAATTAATTGGGCTTGGGCTTAGGCCCAACCGGCCACTCACTTTGGGCTGGTCGACAGTCACCTATTGGGCCCTAATGGCCGACTAGCTTGGCCCACCAAGCTTTAGGCTAATGGGTCCAAGGCCCATTTCTAAAATAACCCTATTTTCCCCTCTCTTTTTTTTTTTTTTTTGAATTCCTTTTAATTAATATTTCTAAATTCAAATTTCATCTTGGCCAAAGTCTTGGGATATTTTTAATTATTTAAATCATATGACCAAGCATTTAAATTTAAATTTCCACAACACAAGCAAAATTCATCAAATTAAAAGACAAATTGGCTAAAGCATAAGCCATAAAATTCTATCACCTAATTAAAGATTCTTAACACACCTTAAGGCTCGGCCTTGAATTTCTGGGATGCCACACCCTCTCAATATCCTATTTTCCAACCAGGAGATATATTGTTCCGGCATCCCCCGAGATGCCTCTGTTGCTGATGCTTTGTCCACGCCTCTTGGTTGGTATGTTATTAATGTTAGGGCTAATTGGTGGGATCCCCTACCTAAGTTTAATCAACAAGAAGGCCGTTTCCAATGGTTACGGCATCCATCGGGGAAATTCTCAACGGCGTCTGCTTGGGATCTCTTCAGACCCAAAGGAAATGTGGTGTCTTGGTCTTCGTTTGTGTGGAGCTCATCCATGCCGTCGAGATACCAAACCCACCTATGGCTTATTACCCGTAACAGGTTGCCAACTCAGGTTCTTCTCCTCTCATTTGCGTTGATTCCAGCATCTTCTTCGTGTCCTTTTTGTTCAAGCAGGCCTGATTCGGTGGATCACCTCTTCTTCGCATGCCGTATACCGGGGAATCTCGCCTCCTTCTGGGCTGCGAAATTCAATGTCTTGTGGCGGAACAATTCTTGGCGGGAGAATCTTGATTGGGCATCCAGACGATTCTCGGATAGGGGCTTTTATCACTCTATGGCTCGATTCAGCTTTGGTGCTCTTTGTTACATAATATGGAAAGAGCGCAATAACATCATCTTCCGGAATCAGACTCACTCTATCCCGGCAATGAAGATGCATCTTTGTAAGGCAATTAAAGACAAAGCGATGACGTTCAAGCATGTCTTGGATACCCGGACGAACAGAAGGCTGCAACAGAGCTGGAACTTGAGTCCGTCTATCTTTGATTGATGGAGGGTCTTTTGGTCTAGTTTAGTCTTTGTTGTTTAGGTGTCCTGTTTTGGTTTTCTTTGCTGCTTTTTGGATCCATGGCACCCCTACACTCTCTTTCGACTTTGGTCGCCTTGAGTGTCTGCTCTGTCGGTGCCTGGTTTCCCCCCTTCCTTGTAAGTTTCTGCTAAATCTATATATTTCTTACCTTTACCAAAAAAAAAGAACCAAGAAGAAAGGTCATGATTGAAGGGCCTCCTTTGGTAGCCAACGTGCTTGGACCTCGATCGCCAACCCTCGCCAAATATACGTGCATTGGAGAATTTTATCTAACGTTTGTCCAACTAAAGTCAATTGCATCGAAGAATTCCCCAACTGCTTCTTCCTTATATAACATTGGTCTTTAAATATACGTGCAACATCACCATCCAAAGACAAAAACCCTTTGGACCTTTTCCTTTAAGAAAAATCACCTTCTGCCCTATTTGATCAAGAAGATGATCTCTGTGATCTCGATGGTAAGGATCAGGTCATGCTCGCCCTTTCCCTCTCGATCCTCCTGTTGCTGTCTTCATCTCTTAGAGAGTTTAGCTAGCACTCTTGGACGTATTGAACTTGCAAATGAGACCTTTAGCCAGGAAATAAGAAAGCTTGACATCCACGTGAAGAAGGGTGGCGGTGGGGGTGGCAATGGTAATGGCGATGGCAGTGGTGGCGGCACTAGTTACAAAGGTGGCGGTTTGATCTATTTAGTACATGTGGGTGCCAATGGGCATAAGCCTAGCAATGGGACTCAAAGGTCCAAAACCATCAAACCTCGCCAATCGTCGCTTGCCTCGATCGTTTTTGTTCCTCTCTAATTCTCTTCAAAACTAGTTTGATTGCCAATTGTTCAGTCTATCTAATAGAGGGAATTCTTTTTTTTTTTTTATGATTTTCTTTTTCAGTATGAAATGAAAGAAAAAGAGCCTAAATCTTTCTTTTACATCAACTTTTTTTTATTCACTCCACGAAAAAAAGAAATAAATTTCTTTTTCTATCTATCTATATTTTTTTAACCACTGAGGTTTAATTCAAAGATAAATTATTTATGATGATAAATGCAATTTTTAGGAAAACTTTATTCAAATAGAGGTTTTTTTTTTTTTCAACTCAATAACCATTTGAATTGAATGATTTTGAATGATTTCTTATGAGTATTTGATAGTCAAAGAAGTCTAAGATTGTTGAATATCAAATACTCATAAGAAATAATTCAAAATCATTCAATTCAAATAGTTATTGAATTGAAAAAAAGAAAAACTACCTGGATATCACTATTTGAATAAAGTTTTCCTAAAGATTGCCTTTATCATCATAAATAATTCATTTTTGAATTAAACAGTTAATGTAAAAGGAAGATTTAGGCTCTTTTTCTTTCATTTCATACTGAAAAAGAAAATCATAAAATAAAAAAAAAGAATTCCCTCTATCAGATAAACTGAACAATTGGCAATCAAACTAGTTTTGAAGAGAATTAGAGAGGAACAAAAACGATTGAGGCAAGCCACGATGGGCGAGGTTTGATGGTTGAGGACCTTTGAGTCCCGTTGCTAGGGTTATGCCCACTGGCACCTACAGGTGCCAAATAGATGATACGCCACCTTTGTAACTAGTGCCGCCACCACGGCCATCGCAACCCCCACCGCCAACCTTCTTCATGTGGACATCGAGCTTTCTCGTTTCCTAACTAAAGATATCATCAAGGGGCTCGGCACTTCCATGAGCGCTAGCCAAGCTCTATAGACATCGGGACAACAACACCAGAATTGTGAGGGAAAGGGCGAGCGCAGACTTGATCCTAGCCATCGACATTGCGAAGATCGCCTTCTTGATCGAATCGGGCGAAAGGCAATTTTTTGTTGAACTGAAATCAATTGCATCAGAGAATTCCCCAACCGCTTCTTCTTCATCTAACGTTTGTCTTTAAATATACGTGCAACATCACCATTCAAAAGCAAAAACTCTCCAAACCTTCTCCTATGAAAAAAATCACCTTCTAGGCGATCTTTGCGATCTCGACGGTGGGGATCAAGTTTGTGCTCACCCTTTCCCTCACGATCCTCGTGTTGCTATCACCATCTCCTAAGAGCTCAGCCAACGCTTGTGGAAGTGCTAAGCCCATGGATGAGATCTTTACCAAGGAAACGAGAAGGCTCGACGTCCACATGAAGAAGGATGGCAAATGAAATTTGCATATATTTCAATGTATACACTGATGAAGAATACAATATATTTATAGACTTTATTAGATAACTATTTTACGATCATATGTCAATTAAGATTATGCATAATCAAATGGCAATATATGTGCAATATACATACAATCTTAAAAGACATGAATAATTTATACTAAATATTATAATTATCTTTAGTACATGAAAATATCTGATAGAAAGTGCGAAACATCTGTAACAAGTTAAACATAATAATAATGGAAAAAAGAAATATGAAATTTGTATATATTTTGATGTAGATGCACCATCTTATTTATAAGTTTTGTTAGATTACCATTTTAAGATAATATCTAAATCAAGATTATGCACAATCAAATGGCAATTTACATATAATCCACATGTAATATGTGTACAATCTCGAGAGATTTAGATAACCAAAAAGAAATATCATAATTATCTTTAACATAGGAAATAACATATTTCGTCCCTCGCCAAGGCTGGCTCGGCCCACCTCGGGCCAATCTCATGACAGTAACCAAAATAATCGTAGGCTCAAAAAATAATTTAAAATACTCTCAAGACTTAGAAATTGACGATTTGCTCCCTTTAATTTAAAGTAATTATAGAAATGCCCTTAAACTCAATTTTATGGGTGATGATATCACTCACGTGTAGAAATTTCGAAAGTTTTAGATGAATAATTGAGATTTAAATCTTTTGGGATATGGTTTCTTAAGGACTAATAGACTCGGTGGCATGCTTGTTTTTGTACATAACTAGCTATGTCAAGCAGGTCGGGTCAGCTCGGGTTTGGGTCAATCACAAATGATTTAACTCAAATCGACCTATTTAACACGTTTATGATCAATTTATCCTAATATAAAAATTTTGACCCATTCTTGACCCGACCTTACCCAACCCAACCTATTTAAGTAAACCTAAGAAAGCTTATTTATTATGATATATATTTTTTAAAAAAGGTACTGCTAAAACACTTTTGTGCAATACAAATTAGTGTGCAATTTTTTTTTAAAAGGTTTGTTTCCTAAATATTTTCCAAGAAATATTTTTTTAGGAAAATTACAATATTTTTTGGTTTTTGCCTGAAATTTGAAAATAAATTAGAAAATACTTTTTTCCATTTGGTAAGAAAAATATGATTAAATTTTCCTGGACTCCTTGTTTATATTTTTATTTTAAAAATAGAATTTTAAATTATTTTTTTTCGAAAAAATCTATTTTTTTTATTTTTTTAGTTTTTAATAAATCAAATTTTTACATTTTTCTTTTTTCTTTTTTCTTTTTCTTCTTCTTTGGCCGACCGTTGACAGTTAGCCGACAACTAGCCATAAGCGAGCTCAAGGTTCAAGCCTCGCTCAAGCATCACCAGTCGTCAGTGAGGCTTTCGCCTCACCAGATTTGCAAGCTCGAGCTCGTATGATGCCAATAAGCTGGAGTCTTGCTAGATCAACAAGACTCAAGCTTGGCCAATCATTGGCAACCTCGAGCTCATCTGAGGCCGGCAAGCTCAAGCCTCACCTAGTCAATCGCGGGTTGTCGCCGTGCCAAACCCTGGCTAAGGAAGGACTAAGGAGGAAGAAGAAAGGGAAAAAAAAAAAAAGAAAAAGAAATACAAAAAATAATTATAATTTCAATTTTATAAAAATATTTTTATAAAGTTAAAGAGGGAAAGAGAGAGTGCAAGGCTTGAATTTTCTAAAAAACTTCACAGACAAATTAAATGTTGAAACGACAAAGACAAAATAAAGTGACTAGCCTCTAATAAAAAAAGAATCCAAACATTAAAGGGGACAAGAAACTCATAATTAGACCCTAAGATAGCAAGGAACATGAGGTGCTGTTGCCAGAAACATCTCCAGTACGTTGCCTCTCTCTGTCTCTCTCACTGCGCACGTGCGCACGTGGGCACTAATTCCACCGTGCTTCAGTGTGTGAGAGTGAAGAAGCACAGCAAACCTAATGACAACAAAAACTCATAAAGTAGAGCCCTCGAGAGATTTAGATTTCACCCCTGCAAGAAGAAAGGCAAGAAGGTCCACCCAATTCCTTATAAAAGGATCCTTTAGTTCCAGTGAGTCAATGATTTTCTGAGAAGGGTCTAAGAAGCTTTGTCGCACCAATAGCACCTTGAGGTCTCATTTGGATAAAAGATTTCAACAAGGAAGGAGCATATCTAGCGGCAGCGGTGGAAAGGACACCCAAATCACCACAAACAGATAGACGAGGGAGAGACATCACAGCTGCAGACATTGGAAGCACTGCATGCCGCAAATTCATATTATGTAAGAAAAGATGAATAGCAGCAAACCGACAGAAAAAGACGCCCATAGTTCAAATTCAAACAAACAGATTCATTTACAGATAAAATGTGGAGTAAGAGTACCGTTATATCATAATGGTCACTGATAAATTGTAAAACAAGCACTAAATTCAGAAGTTCCAATTTACTTTAACTTCTCGTAGGGGGGTCAACATCAATAGTGAGTACTTTTGCTTATAACCCGTTGTAAAATCTTCTTTTACTGTTCAAATCTACAAAGCCATCCTGTTCTTTCTTTACAAATGAGACAGAATAGAACAGGAGATACCATGAGCTTTTCCATACTTGCACGGCATTTTGACTTGCATGCTTCTCAAGGTCCTGGATTAAGATTTAATTAAACGCATAAGCAGGAACATACTATAAAATTTAAAACATCATGGGCACTGACTGAAGAACTACAGAGACAATATTACCAGGCTCACAAATTGCCATAAGTGGACCCACACAAATTCTTACAAGAACATGTGAAGTAATAATCCTAGAAATATGTAAATGGTGTGGGTGTCCCCACTAATATGGAGAAGTTGCTTCAGCGTGCTACTACATATTTCTTAGGCTACCATACGGATGTCACTAAGCTATCTGATTTTGGAATTGAGAACATGGAGCAACTGAAATGCTACATAATTGGAGAGTGTAATGAGATTTGGGTTATTCTTGACAAAACTGACATGTACAATGAAGTATATAGAAGTGAAATTGAATTGGAAACATGGGAGAACGATAGGCAGTTTCCCAAATCACTTGAGTCTCTACATATGTCATATGAAGAGTTTGAGGTGCATTTATGTGAGGTCACTGCATCAAGAAAGTTTGTCTCATCTTAAATGTTTGTCTTTAGTCACATGTCCTCAGTTGATTATCATATTTAGTATCATATTCACACCCTGCCTACTATAAAACCTCGATAGCTTAGAAGAGCTTCAAGTTGTTGACTAGCCCTTCATCTTAAGTCTAGTGAGGTGTGAAGACACTTCTATTTTTTAGAGTACTCGCTTCCTCCCCAAATCGAGAAAGATATCCACAGTCTCATTTCCTCAACTCATTAGCATTTCTAGACGTTGACACCTGAAATTTTTGTCAACCATTTAGGCATCCATTTTTTGCGAAAATACAAGAAATACAAAATATATATATATATATATATATATATATAGTAAAAAAATTAATAAATTTTTTTATTTACTCGAATTCTTGGACCGCTACGAGTCCAGCCCAGGCTTTAATTTCCTCCACCCAACTTTTTATTTCTTTCTGGACCCAATCCTTTTCTGTTCTCTCAAATCCAGCCCATTCCCTTCATTTTATTTTTTTTCTCATCATTGGCCCAATCCGAAGCAGCAAGGGCCTGGCCACTTTGCTGTTTCTTCTCTCCCTTTTGCACGTTCAGGCTGCGAACGTAAGGAATCCACCGGGACGCTATGAAGGGTAACCGAATGAGAAGGAATTGAGCCAATATGAGATCTTCTAGAATCCCGTTGAAGGCGTTGGCTCGGCTAGAGGAGAAAAGGGGTGCTCGAGAGAGAGAAGCGAGAAACCGAGAGTGAATTTCTTTCCGTTCGCCGGTGGTTCGCCCGAATCATCCTCGACCATCTGCAGAAGCCAACTCGCCCATCGTCGTTCGTTCGTCGCAGCAACCTCTCGAACCAGGTAGGCCTGAAGAACGCCCTGCTTCTTTCTAGCATACCGAGTTTGAGAGTATTGGACGAAATCGACGAGATTTTGGGCGAATCGTGTGATGCCTAAGTGAGATTCCGAAATGGATTTTGTGTGATTCGCTGTGTGATATTGTTTTGATCCGATTTTGGGTTATGCTCACTTCATTGATCGACAGAATAGAAGGGAATTGCTGCGTTTTCCTTCGTTTTTATGGCATATACGCCTTAACGAGTCGGCCATGGACGAAAGCCTCCTTGCCGGAAAATCTATTCCCACGCTGGTGAAGCCCGCGGTTAGAGGCCGCCATAGTCGGTTCATTCCTCTTCGTTTAATATGCATTCGAGTGATTTCTACGCTAGTTTTATTAGGTTTTGTGATACATGTCTTTATAGTTGTGAAAATCCCATTGTTGGAGCTAGTCCGGCGACGTTAGTAATCACCGGCTAATTAGTGGTTGGCTCCAGTTGGTGTGGACGACCGGTGAAGTGCGGTGGCCTGAGCTCAGGGCAAGAGACATCGTCGGAGGCGGAAGGTGGTTCGGGTGAGTTGCAGAGAAGTGGGTGCGAGCAAGATTCGGGATGAAGAAGATGCAGAAAAAGAAAAATAGGAAAAAAAAAAAAAAACAAGAAATTTCAAAAAAATCCAAATAAAAGATAGAGAATAAAAATTCGGTTACGATAGAGAATAATATAGTTGGCCGGGTTAGACACCGCGGGCTTGTGGTTGGGCCGAGTATAATAAAAAGAAGATAAATCGGATGCCGCGGCTTAGAGGCGAATGGGCCCATTTCATATGTTTGGGCCGGTCATTAGGGCCAGACTGAATTCAAACTCTACCCGGATCATTAGGGTCTGATCTGTGCCGGTTCTATGACCCGGCCTAGAGTCCTTTTGCCCCAGATTAAAAAATATTTTTAAAATTAATAAATAATAATACATTCGGAATAATTAAAAATTCGTAAAACAGATCTAGAAAATTCAAGAAATCCATAAATTTTCTTAGGAAATTCAAAAAATTGAAAAAAATGCAGAAATTTCAGGAAAAAAACTTAACAAATCAGTTTTTGAGTAGTTTTCTCTTAGAATTTGTGAAAATCCTTTAATCGAAAATTGAAACCTAATTGAATGATCCTTTAGGGCTTTACCATCAGATTTTTTGGATGCAATTTTCTTTTTAGGGATACGCTAGGTTGTTGTTTGCATTTGTTATTACGATCATACTTGATTGTGCGTTTCTCATATATTAATTGTTTTTTTCATTTTTAGAATGGTTAGGAAGAACCTTAAAATTTTCAATAAGCTACCCCGACACTTTAATTAGCACTTAATCAAATTTAGGTGTCGAAAAGGCATTGGTTGCATAACTAGTGTAATCAAGTCTTCGAGTCTAAAATCTTCGATTGTGCATGTATCAAAACGACATTCCACTCTCATATCTTAATTGGTGTTTCTAGCCAACCCTCAACAAGGGCTAATGGTGACTTCTTTTGAACACTTAACCCTTTTAAGTGGGGATTTTGGGGCAAAGTCTCATTGCCTCGCTTTCATTAGAAGAGATGGTCTCACCGAGAGATCCCTTCTCATTTGCTTAAGTGACAATGTCTTTCTTTCACAGCTTATATGTAATGGCTGATTTTTAGAAATCTCTCTACTTGACCGTGCATTGAAGCAGAAAATTCTCTGAAGTCAAGTTAGAAAAATTTGAGTCCTATTCAATTGTCAATCCATCGTAGCAAACTTTTAGGATGTTATTTCCCAAAGAACATTTGTGCATATCCCATTAATAAGCCGTTTGAATATTGGAAGAGGAGCCATAATGTTATTCTAGTAGATGACCAAGAACACATTTCCAAGATCACATCATTTGTTTTCTTATTCAAATGTGATGGGTGTCTTCCTTTTCTTACCATTTCACATTCTACCCTAGTTTATTCATGGATTTGGAGTCTTTTTTCATCGAGCGCCGGCTATTGATGTTGCAGTTTATAATAAAAGTGAAGATGCTCTTGGACGTAATAAGAACATGCAATTCTTTGAGGAAGGGGCTTCCATAGCATTTCAAGTGCTTATATGCCCTCTAAAGGCCATTGTTGAGGATATAAATATTCTGACACAAACAGAATGGGTAGTCATTGTTGATGAATGCCAACAACTTAGAATTCCTCTTTTATGAAGAATTTGAGAAGCTATTGAAAAAAATGAGACTTCTTCCCATTAATGGCAAACCAGAGGAAAAATGAGGAAGAGATTTTTGATATGGTGTGTGAGACTTGTGATGATGGGGGAAAAGCACTTATACTAAGAATCAAATAAAAAATGGAATCTTCTGGTGAAGAGGGTGAAACATTATCTTGTGTGACAGACTATCAACTTAATGATTGTGAATTTGTGAGAGCAAGCCTGTTTCGTTTTTTGTTTTGCCGCTTCATTGGTCGAACGATGATATTTTCGTTCGCTTGCAAACTCAAGTACACTTATGACGGATGGTAGATGATGGGCTTCGACCCATATGTAAGGGGTGACTACATTGAAGTATAACCTCTCTAAGATCTATGTCCTTTCCAATAATAGAGGGTGAATATAGGTCGATAGTCCAAAGAAGTCATTTTGCCAAACTGCACTATCTTGGTTACTATCTACCTTCTTCATTGTGCAAAGAAATCATCATAGGCATCTTATGTATCTATGTGACGTCATTTGCAAAACCCTAAAGCTTTTAGGTTTATATGCCTATCAATACATTTATTGTGAAAGCTGTTCACCTATTCTACTTGATTTTTTTTTTTATCAATTCCCTAGCATATCTCAAATGTACAATGTAAAACTTTCTCATGAAGATTTGTTAGATCATGTCCCATTGATCACGAAAGCGGTCAAAAGAGATAAAGAATTGGTGAAATTATGTGTGTCTGGTCACTTTTCTCCACAACATTAGGCAAATAAACTTTGACATTCCACATGTCTATGTGATTTAAAAAAAAAATCTCGCCACCTATTGTAAGTATGATTTCTACCTTCACGTGTTTACTTTGAATTAAAATTTTATTTTCGCAAAATCTATGAAAATCAATTGAGCACCCAATATGATTTTATTTGATGCTTTCAAATTTAAAATCAAAGAGATAAATCCAAAAAAGATAAGTGTTAGGGAAGGATTATGGAAATTTTTTGAAGAAATTTTCTCTTTTTCTTTGCCAACGTTATCCATCAAACACGTTTGAAATTTTTTTTCTTTATCTATTTTTACATTCAAAAAGATCGGTATTTAAAATTAAACTCGAATGTTAAATCTCCAGCATTAATTCGGAGGAAGAGAGATGCTAAAATACCTCTAAATGATACGTAGCGTGACATCAAAATGCGCTTGAATTCGTGCGGCCTAATAAAAATACGCTTTCTAAAGAATGCTTGAATTTAAGATTTTTAGTGGTAAGAAAAAGAATTTTGAATATTGACATAGATTAAAAAATTTCGCAGCATTAATCAACAGGAAAACGTTAAATTTAAATTTAGGCAACCACTCAACTCACGTCCATCTCTATTTCTCGTGCGACGGCCTTCTTGCGGTGCATGGGTTGGACCCGCCGCGTCGCGGCGTCGTCAAGCGACGCAAGCAAAGTCACATGGCACTGCGAATTCCCCATTTTGCCCTTCCCCTACGGAGAAAACCTCCATCTGTTTAAAAGGTTGATTTTTCGAATGCTCATGTCGTTTTTAGAAGCATCGTGCGTCCGGATAATTAGTCTTTTGTGCTACGATCGTGTCTTCTTTTTAACCGTTTTGGCGACCCCACGATGAGAATAACGTCGTGAGAATCCCCCCACAACCCCCCACCCCCTTCTTTTTCTATGGTTCTTTTGGGCGAAAGATATCCAACAGCTTTTCCGTCTTGGTATTCCTGGAATCCGTGGGAAGAAGATGAAAGGAATAGCCAAAGAAAAAGGAGGAATTCAAGGAATAAACACGGACTCGATTTCATTCTTATTTTGTCACCGTTGAAATCGAAATCTGAACATTTCGACTTTTTTTCCTCTCTCAGGTTTCTGGGCTTCTGCTATTCCCGCTGTGCTGGATAGTTCTTTCGTGATTACTCGTGACAAACGGTGTGGAGGCGAGCCTAATTTTTGGACTTTCATCTATCAAGTTGTGTCGTTCAACTATATCCTTGATTTGTCGCTATGAATGCAAACAGCTGGTAATAAAAACAACTAACACAAATGCAAAAAATTTAAGCCAAAATTAGCACACAAAAAAAAAAAAAAACAATTGAATTAACACAATTGTAGTACAGTTAAGACCTTTTTGATAATTTTCCCATTCTCATACTTACCCCTTATTTTCTTCCTTGTTCTCTGTTAACTTACGCAAAAGTAGTAACACTCTGCATGAATATCTCTGTTAACTTACGCAGAAGTAGTAACACTCTGCATGAATATCTAAATCTTATGCATCATTTATAACAAAAATACAAAAATAATATGAAGAACTTGTACACATCTGCACCCAATATATTTTTCATGTGCAGAGAACGACTCCATCGTGCCATACGTGATTGATATCATTTCAAACAATATAGAGTGCATTCAAATTTCTTCTATCATTGATTCTTTGCTTGACATCATTACATGTACATGCTGCGTTTTATGTGAAATGCAATAGGGAGGGTTAAGGATATGCCTGAATTTAGATACAAACAACTTTTGCTGATTGCTTAAGCTTTGAACAAAACAATCTTAGAGTTGTTCAATGACTGGAGCTGTTTAGTAAAAGTGAATGACGATGGTGCACAGTAGAGATTGATGGAGGAGAAGCGGGGATGGCATCTGTTGGTGGCTGATATTGATAGGCGAATGCAACACTTGATAATGGGGATCTCGTGATAGACAATAAGTGACTGATGGTGAAGTAACGTGCTGATATTTTGGTGAAGGGAAGTTTGATTGTTGGTGTTCTGATCTGGCTATGGTTTTTTGTATTCTCAGTCTATTAAGAGGAAGACAGCATAGGAAATAGATATACGAAGGAGAATAATAAAAATAGGAGTAGTGGATTCCAGATGTTTAGGATTGTTTCAATAGCGGAATTCGGTTCAATTTTCGAACTTGAACTACTTTCGAAGAGTTCCATTTTGCTGACAATTTGAAAGCTTTTAGTTTGTGGGCTTGATAAGAAACAAACATCTAGGAATGGTGAGTTTGGTTCTCGGTTTAGGAATAAAATGAACGGTTCCAAAAAAAAAAAAAAAGAAAAAAAAAAAAAAGAGAAAATAAGAAATAATGAAGAAATGGGCTTTGAAAGTTTAGATACAGGTTTAAGAGCGAGGAAATAATTTTTCTATTTCTATTTCTAGAAAAGTTTCTAATAACCGATAACGACACAAATTTTTTACTCTAAAAATAAAATTCGTTTGAAATGGGCTTTGACCTTTAATATAAAAAATAAATATAAAAATGATTTAGTAACAAAAAAATAATGAATAAAATAAAAAAATCATTAAAAATAAAATAAAAATATAATTTTATTTTAAAATTAAAATATAAAAATAAATTCATTTTATTTATTCTATTTTATTTTATTATACGAATAAATTTATTTTAAAATGAATAAAAATAAAAAAATAAAAATAATTTTATTTGGCAAAACACTCAAGGCAAATAAAAATAATTTATTTTTATTTATCATAAATAAATTATTTTAAATAAATATAATAAATTTATTTTATTTATTCTATTTTATTTTATTTTACGAATAAATTTATTTTAAAGTGAATAAAAAAATTATTTGGCAAAACACTCGAGACAAATAAAAATTTATTATTTTTATCATAAATAAATTATTTTAAATAAATTAAATAAATTTATTTTATTTATTCTATTTTATTTTATTTTACAAATAAATTTATTTTAAAATGAATAAAAATAAAAAATAAAAATAATTTTATTTGGCAAAACACTCAAGGCAAATAAAAAATATTTTTACTTTTAATAAAAATATTTATTTATTTATCATAAATAAATTAAATAAATTTATTTTTAGTAAACTAAAAATAAAATGATAAATAAAAATAATTTATTTATTTTAATAAATTTATTTTTATTTTTAAATGAATATATTTATTTTTATTTTGGGCAAAGAAGAGGTGTACGAGGGAGAAAAGAGTGAAATTAGGGTTGGGAGAAATCGTAAGTAGAAAATTTCTACTTCTAATTTCTCCTCCATTTCTATTTCTCGGAATGAAATCTATTCCGTAAAAATAGAAAATTTGATAAAATAAGTTATCAAAACAGTTTACATTCCTAAATCGGGATGCAATGTAAATAATTTTTATCATCGCACCCCCTTAAACTTAAAGGGGTTTGTATGAGAGCCCAATTGTATTTTTTGGCCCAAATTTGTGAAAATGGGCTTTGAAAGTTTAGAACATGTTGGACCATATTTAGATTGGGCTCAACAGCCCAAAACAATGTCCCAATTATTAATAATAATAGGGATAATACCCTAAAAAACCCCAACCTGTGATATCTTGACAAATTTATCTCAAACTAGTACACTTGCGACAAATTTACCATATGTTAGTTTTCGTTAAATTTTATTATCAAATTATTAAGTTAAATAACACGTGATAGTTAACCAAGATACCAATTTAGGATTTTACGTTCCATTTGTCACGCTTTACAATTTTTATGATTTTTTTGTGGTATTAATCCAATTTAGCATAGGGTATATTTGTCACAAATTTACTAGTTTATGATTTTTTGCAATCGAATAAATTAGTTTGGAGTAAATTTGTCACAAGTGTACCGGTTTGGGGTTTTTTATGGTCAAAAAAATAGTTTTGGGTAAATTTGTCACAAGTGTACCAGTTTGGGGTTTTTCAAGGTATTAACCCATAATAATAAAATTTCAAAAAATTTGGAAAATTAAAAACATAGAAAATGTTTAGAAAATAGGCCTCGATTGGATAATTAGATCTTAGTATTATATTTAACTTAGTGTCTCTTAATTGACATTTATGTAATTAGGAGATGTTAGTGAGTACTTGATTATAGTTTAGTTTTAGTAGATTACTTTTTTAGACAAGAATTGGATTCAATTTGATTATAGCTCATGAGGTTGCTATCTCAGGGCTTGATAATAGAGCTATGTCATATTCTATATCCAACTCGTGTCGGGTTACATTACTATACTATACTTTTTTACTCATTCTTCATTACTTTCTTTGATCAACTGATTGTAATTCTTTTTATATGTCTTTCTTAAGTTGTGATTTGCTTGCTTTTGTTGAATAATTAGGTTGCGTTTTGGGGTCTTAATTTGAAAAAAAAGAAGAAAATTCTTGGGTTTTCTTGTCAATAACTTCTTCATCATTTTAAATCCTGCAATCATCACTAGTCATTAAGATGTGGACATCAAGGGTAAGGCATTTGTGAGATACTCACCATCCTACAAGGCTATCAAAAGGCTATCAATAATTTATAATGCTTGGCCCTACTTCCTCTATTTTCCTTCTTCCCCTGACCTGGTCTCCTTCCCCTTTCTTCCTCTCTCCACTCACGCTCGCTAAAGGAAGGACACAAAGGATAGGTAGAGCAATAGAGACCGTCGAGTAGGATGTCTAGCCAGGGCCAGGCTGGCACGACGAGCTGACAGTGGCAGGGCCATGCGCGCTTGCTAGGCGAGCTTAAAGTGGTGATTTTTGGGAGGTTCAAGGACTGGGTAGAGAAACCGAGAGAGTGAGAGGGATCGAGAACAAGGAAGAAAGGTCGTGATTGAAGGGCTTCCTTTAGTAGCCAACGTGCTTGGACCTTGACCACCAACCCTCGCCAAATATACATGCATTGGAGAATTTTGTCTAACGTTTGTCCAACTAAAGTCAATTGCATCGAAGAATTCCCCAACTGCTTCTTCCTCATATAACGTTGGTCTTTAAATATACGTGCAACATCACCATCCAAAGACAAAAACCCTTTGGACCTTTTCCTTTAAGAAAAATCGCCTTCTGCCCTATTCGATCAAGAAGACGATCTCCGTGATCTCGATGGCAGGGATCAGGTTCATGCTTGCCCTTTCCCTCTCAATCCTCCTGTTGTTGTCTTCATTTCTTAGAGAGTTCCGCTAGCACTCTTGGACGTATTGAACCTGCAAATGAGACCTTTAGCCAGGAAATAAGAAAGCTTGACATCCACATGAAGAAGGGTGGCGGTGGGGGTGGCGATGGCAACGGCGATAGCAATGGTGGCGGCACTAGTTACAAAGGTGGCGTTTTTATCTATTTAGTACATGTGGGTGCCAGTGGGCATAAGCCTAGCAATGGGACTCAAAGGTCCTCAACCATCGAACCTCGCCCATCGTCGCTTGCCTCGATCATTTTTGTTCCTCTCTAATCCTCGGTCTACCGTTTGCTTTGCTTCAAAACTGGTTTGATTGCCAATTGTTCTATCTATCTGATAAAGGGAATTCTTCTTCTTCTTTTTTATGATTTTCTTTTTTAGTATGAAATGAAAGAAAAAGAGCCTAAATCTCTCTTTTACATCAACTTTTTTTTTATTCACTCCACGAAAAAAAGAAATAAATTTCTTTTTCTATCTATCTATATTTTCTTAATCACTGAGGTTTAATTCAAAGATGAATTATTTATGATGATAAATGCAATTTTTAGGAAAAAATTATTCAAATTGAGGTTTTTTTTTTTTTCAACTCAATAACCACTTGAATTGAATGATTTTGAATGATTTCTTATGAGTATTTGATAGTCGAAGAAGTCTAAGATTGTTGAATATCAAATACTCATAAGAAATCATTAAAAATCATTCAATTCAAATAGTTATTGAATTGAAAAAAAGAGAAAAAAACCTACTTGGATATCACTGTTTGAATAAAGTTTTCCTAAATATTGCATTTATCATCATAAATAATTCATCTTTGAATTAAACCTCAGTGATTAAAAAAATATAGATAGATAGAAAAAGAAATTTATTTCTTTTTTTTTTGTGGAGTGAATAAAAAAAAATTGATGTAAAAGGAAGATTTAGGCTCTTTTTCTTTCATTTCATACTAAAAAAGAAAATCATAAAAAAATAAAAAATAAAAAAGAATTCCCTCTATCAGATAGACTGAACAATTGGCAATCAAACTAGTTTTGAAGAGAATTAGAGAGGAACAAAAACGATTGAGGCAAGCGACGATGGGTGAGGTTCGATGGTTGAGGACCTTTGAGTCCCGTTGCTAGGCTTATGCCCACTGGCACCTGCAGGTACCAAATAGATGATACGCCACCTTTGTAACTAGTGCCGCCACCACGGCCATTGCAACCCCCACCGGCCATCGCAACCCCCACCGCCAACCTTCTTCATGTGGACATCAAGTTTTCTCGTTTCCTGACTAAAGATATCATCAAGGGGCTTAGCACTTCCACGAGCACTAGCCAAGCTCTCTGGACATCGGGACAACAACACAAGAATTGCGAGGGAAAGGGCGAGCGCGGACTTGATCCCAGCCATTGACATTGCGGAGATCGTCTTCTTGATCGAATTGGGTGAAAGGCAATTTTTTGTTGAACTGAAATCAATTGCATCAGAGAATTCCCCAACCACTTCTTCTTCATCTAACGTTTGTCTTTAAATATACGTGCAACATCACCATTCAAAGGCAAAAACTCTCCAAACCTTCTTCTACGAAAAAAATCACCTTCCAGGCGATCTTTGCGATCTCGATGGTGGGGATCAAGTCTGGGCTCACCCTTTCCCTCACGATCCTCATGTTGCTATCACCATCTCCTAGGAGCTCGGCCAACGCTTGTGGAAGTGCTAAGCCCATGGATGAGATCTTTACCAAGGAAATGAGAAGGCTCGACGTCCACGTGAAGAAGGATGGCAAATGAAATTGCATATATTTCAATGTATACACTAATGAAGAATACAATATATTTATGGACTTTATTAGATAACTATTTTACGATCATATGTCAATTAAGATTATGCATAATCAAATGGCAATATATGTGCAATATATGTGCAATCTTAAAAGACATGAATAATTTATACGAAATATCATAATTATCTTTAGTACATGAAAATATCTGATAGAAAGTGTGAAACATCCGTAACAAGTTAAAAATAATAATAATGAAAAAAAGAAATATGAAATTTGTATATATTTTGATGTATATACACCATCTTATTTATAAGTTTTGTTAAATTACCACTTTAAGATAATATCTAAATCAAGATTATGCACAATCAAATGGCAATTTACATACAATCCACATGTAATATGTGTACAATCTCGAGAGATTTAGATAACCAAAAAGAAATATCATAATTATCTTTAACATAGGAAATAACTTATTTCGTCCCTCGCCAAGGCTAGCTCGGTCCACCTCGGGCCAATCTCATGACAGTAACCAAAATAACCATAGGCTCAAAAAATAATTTAAAGGATTAATACCCTGAAAAACCCCAAATTGGTATACTTATGATAAATTTACCCCAAACTATTTTTTTGACCACAAAAAACCCAAAACTGGTATACCTTTGACAAATTTACCCCAAACCGATACACTTGTAACAAATTTACCCTCTATTAATTTTCGTTAAATTTTACTATTAAAATATTAAGTTAAATGACATAGATAGTTGACTGGTATACCAATTTAGGATTTTACGCTTTGTTTGTCTTAATCCAATTTAACAAAAGTATATTTGTCACAAATTTACTAGTTTGGGGTTTTTTTATGGTCGAATAAATTAGTTTGGGGTAAATTTGTCATTAATGTACCAATTTAAGGTTTTTTATGGTCAATCGGGATAAATTTATCACAGGTGTGCCAGTTTGGGGTTTTTCATGGTCAAAAAAATAGTTTTGGGTAAATTTATCACATGTGTACCAGTTTGGGGTTTTTCAGAGTATTAATCCTTTTTATTAATATTGAAATAGATAGCGAGCAATTTTGTAATGTATCCACTATGATTGTACTAGAAAAACAAGGCAGGTTGAGTTAAAGAGCGAGTTTTTGTTAATTTGAGGTCAAGTGTTAAATGTTTTCTATTGAATATAGTGGGATAAAATACCATAACTTCTGGCTTTCCACATTCTTAGCACAAGTAATGTCATGATTCAACTTTTGATTACTTCATCATTGTTGTACATTCAGTGTCATATAAAACGAATGGTGAGGTCGACAGAATTGAAGAGTGCCTTGCTTTTCATCTCTTTGTCTGAGGATCTTCTCTACCAAATTTGCATTGTGCAATCCGAGAGCCTTTTCTCCCATGACCCCAATATTCTCTTTCATGTGTAAAATCACAATCAAACCATTAGTTTAAGAAAATTGAGACTGAGTTAGTGGAAGAAGAGTTCTTTCTTTGTAAAGCATTTGTAATACCACCATCACAAGATTAGGTAGGAGGTTTACTTCTGATCGTTTGGTACTTTCATCATTTATAAGGGTTGCTTGTGTCCTTCACTAAGACACATGGCTTGAACATCCTTGGGTGAAGGTTATGAGCCTGAAGTTCTTTGAGAAAAGTGATTGGACACAGATTCCGCCAAGTTTTTATCTATCGTGGCAGCTTCTGTAATCAACGGTACATGATCTAATAGATCTTCAAGAGAAGGTTTGACATCATAACACCTAAGAGATGGTAGGGAATAGATAAAAAAAACAAGTAAAACATATGGATAGCTTTCACTACAAATGTATCGGTAGGCACATAAACTTGAAAGGTTTTGGGTTTAGCAAATGATACCACACGGATAGATAAGACGCCTGTGAGGATTTCTTTGCAAAATGAGGACTGTAGATAGTAACCAAGATGGTTATAGTTTGTCGAAATGACTTCTTTGGACTGTCGACTTATATACACCCCTTATCCTTGAACAAGACATAGGTCTTAGGATGCACATAGGACAATTCATATTTTCATTCAGTCACCTCCTCACATAAGTGTTGAAGCCCATCATTTACCATCCCACATAAGTGTACTTGAGTTGGGAAGTCAACTAAAATATCATCATCCGACCATAAGAGCGGCAAAATAGAAAAAGAAATAGGCTTGCTCTCACGATCAATAAGAAATAGACTGTCATAGGAGGTAATGTTTCACCCTCTTAGTCAATAGATTCCATTTGTTGATTTGAATTTTAGCATAAGTACTCCCCCATCATCACAAATCACACTCATCGTATCAAATATTTCATCATCATTTTCCTCTGGTTTACCATTATTGGAGAGAAGCCTCATTCGAGTTTTTAGGTTCTTAAATTTTTAGAAAATGAGAAAGCGCTAGGTTGTTATTTATCAACACCCCCTACTTCCTATTATATTTGTGTCAGATTATCTATATCCTCGACAATGGCCTTTGGATTCTCTCTCTCTCTCTCTCTCAAAACAAATCTATGAAATGGTTGACAAGCAAGCGATGCAATGTAGGGAATGGAAATTCAACAAGATCGGTACTTGGATCGCTACATTGGCGTTGAACACGACTGCTACAATATGGTTGACAAGCAAGCGATGCAATGTGAGGAATGGAAATTCAACAATATTAATATTTGGATCACTACATTGGCGTTGAACATAACCACTACAACCTCATCGAAACCTTAGAAACCTTATGTTCCCATCTATCATGTCATCTACTCCTCCATCCTTTGACCCAAAAGTAGCGGTCAAAGGCTACCCTGCTCCTTATCCTTTGCGAAGGGGACATCGATGAGGTAAATGCATATCCAACCTGCCTCGGCCACATACCCCCAACTTCAATCCCAGTGAATATGCATCATATGCACTCTCTATCTCTCTTAACAGATCTATCGAATGATTGACAAGCGAGCAACGCATTTTAGGGAATGGAAATTCAACAAGATCGATATTTTGATTGCTACATTGGCGTGGAACATGACTGCCACAACCTCATTCTCTGCACAAATCCTCTCTTCGGTTCCTTTCCCATTCACACATCACCGAAATCCTAGAAAGCTTATGTTCCCATATGTCATGTCATCTACTCCTCCATCCTTTGACTTGAAAATAGCGGTCAAGGGCTACCCTGCTCCTTATCCGTCGTCGAAACCCTTCCACTCAAGAGGCTGAGTAAAATCTAATTAATGTACATTATTTTTCCCATTACCTCTGCGGCATCTGCATTCATAGAAATAGCCGTGGTTTTTGAAGGGAGAATTTGTTGGCTCCTTACTTTTTGCAGAAAAGGGTTATGGAGTCGCCACGTTGCTGCCACTGTTGGTGAAGGGGTGCGTGTCGGGACATCGAGGGTGCTGCGATCTGAGCTTTTGGACAGGACGGATTTAGTCCGGTGAGTGAGGCACGTTAAAGGAATTATAAAGTTGTTCTGAGCAAAAGATTAAACGGTCGATGTGGCGTGTGTGACCAATTAAGATTTGCTCGTGATATGCATCTGGATCAATTTCGTTGCTAAATTTTGAGAGTTTCTTCTGCTTTAAAATTGACTCATTTTTTTGTATGGTGTTATTATCACGGGTCCTAATGCAATTAATAAAATGACCCAGGACCTAATCTGGCCCGTACATGGTACCCATGAAGGTATTCCCCTTTTGGCTTCTTTCGTTGTAGGTCTCCACTTGCCCTTCCATGCAACATTGTCGCACGGTTGTGACGTGTCGCCTAGTTTGAAGCGATCATAAGCATGTCTAACTTCTTGGGGCGCTCGAAAAGTTGTAACAAAGATCGAAGGAATAACAAGATTGGAAGAACGTTTTCGGACACAGACCCAACAGTCGGAAGATCACGCTCCGATGTCAACCGTTAACCCGAAACAGATCATTAGCGATGCTCGAAACAGACCGGGCTACACCAAAACAATACCTTTGACTTAAAGCAAGAGGTGATCATACGCAATGCACATTAATCAATCAATGGCGTGACAGATAAGGTGATCTGCTAATAGATTATTCGGCACAAGCAGTGAATACGATGGCTATAAGCTATTTATTAATATAAACAATCGAGGTTCTTTTTGCTTGTCCATAGACAATCACTTTTTCAACATTAAATAAGGGTTAATATCATTAAAAAAAAAAACCCCCCAAACTAGTATACATATGATAAATTTATCTTGAATTAATTTTTTTACCATCAAAAATCTCAAATTGGTACACCTTTGACAATTTTAACTTGAACTGGTATGCTTAGGACAAATTTATTCTTTGATAGTTTCCATTAAATTTTACTATTAAATTACTAAGTTGAATGACACGTAACAGTTGATTAATATAGCAATTTGGGATTTTACTTTCCATTTGTCAAAGTTATACCAATTTTGTGATTTTTTTTTTGTATTAGTCCAATTTAATGAATGGCATATTTATCACAAATATACCAGTTTGAGATTTTTAGGTTTTAAAAATTTGCTTTGGGTAAATTTATTACAAGTATGCTAGTTTTTGGTTTTTTTTTTTTTTTAGTTGTTAGAGATAAATTTATCATACGTATACTAGTTTAGAGTTTTTTGTAGTCAAAATATTAATTTTTGGTAAATTTATTACATATATACCAGTTTAAGGTTTTGAACAAGATCGTCCTTCTATTTTCTAGCTCTAACTTCAAGATATGTGGATTATGTCCCTACGACAAAGATCAAGTGATTGGCCATGATTGTATAACTATCCAAATTTGGCTCATTTCTCCAACAAGGGCTCAAATACTTAGCGTGGTTTTAATGTAATTTCTGGTTTTTTAATTGTTCTGCACTTTATTTTTCATTCCATCTTGAACATGCTTTATTTAAATTTTGCCTAATAACACCAAAAACTCAAGACGGGTACAAACATACTACATTATCTCCAAACAAACTTTATAGAACATTCTAGGTGTGCCACATAATATCCCAAACTGATATTTTTGTGCCCCATTTACCTCAAAGTGTGGCAATTCTTTCATTTTTTTAAGGGATAAATGTAGCACGAGCACACCAATTTGTCATAAATGTCACATGTGTATACTAATTTGGGATGTTTTGAGACATAAAAATTAGCTTGAGGTAAATGTGACATGAATATACCGATTTGAGACTTTTTGTGGTATTAATTTTGTATTTTCTATTTGACGGGAAAGCCGTGAGTATTTTTTTTATTATTATATATAAGTGCAACCAAATCATCAAACCTGTTAAATCTTGTTTGATCAAATTTGTGCTTAAATGCTGTGGAATAAGCATAAGAAAATTGTAATAAAAGCTATAATTCTAACCTCTAACTAGAAAGGTTGAGGACTAAATGAGAATGACGTGCTATTTAGTGCTAACCTAGATACGAGACAAGTACAAAAAAAGCAAAGAAGAAATGCTTTGGTGCACAAAAGTCATAAAACCACTCAATATGCAGCAACCTTCACCTCTCATATTCCATAGTTAGTGGGGGAAAAAAATACTTAACTACGAACAAGGGATATGAGGTGTGCAGGTGCTAACATGTTAAAATAAGGAATGTAGTCTAAATGTAAATTAACCTTATTATTAAGCCAACCAACAAAGCACTCGGTAAGTGTGATTTTAGCTTGTGCTCAACCTGATTAAGATACTCCACGTATTGGGATTGTACTTGATTTGAAGGTGCTCTTCTCGTCATACAAAAAGATATCGACCATTAATTATATTCACATGAGTAAGTGGAAAAAAGTAGACAGATTAATGAACCGATGAAGCCAGCGAGTAGGAAAAAATACCCCTCGGCCGGCCGTTCATGGAACAAATGCGACGACCCGTTAACATGATTAGGAGGCTTGAGAAAGGCTTGTACAAAATTTCATAGACATACGAAAGGCTTTGTATATTAAATAGTATTGAGGAGCAAGATCACCGGTAGGTGTATAATCCAACAAGTGCCACAATAAAAGATAAGAGTCGGTCACCTTGACCACATACTTTTATCGACCTAATTAACGAATTTGACAACCTACAACTGGCCGAAACGGTAACTAAATCAAAAACGAGAGTCTGCAGTTTTTTTTTTTTTTTTTATGTCGTTGAATTGGGCACGAACAAATGAAGACCGGTATGAAATGGAGATGACAGACGCGTTAAGTCTGGAGTTGACGCCGTCATAGAGGGAATAGAACGGGGATCGGATTTTTCAGCGAACCAAAAGAAAAAAAATGTAATTAACTTTCGTCACCACCAAAAAAAAAAAAAAAAAACCCCTAAAAAAGATGGCCGATAATGACATGATTACTCCAAACCACAGTCCTAATCCTAACCTGCCCTCCAAGTAATTAATCGCCTGCTCAAAATGTCACTTGAAAATTACAATATAAAAGAATGAAATTTATAGCGCTTAATTGAATGAACCGAGTGATAAAAATTCGGAGGAAGAGAGATGCTAAAATACCTCTAAATGATACGTAGCATGACATCAAAATGCCTTGAATTCGTGCCGGCCTAACAAAAGTACGCTTTCTAAAAAAATGCCTGAATTTAAGATTTTTAGTGATAAGAAAAAGAATTTTGGATAGATTAAAATTTTTCACAGCATTAATCAACAGGACAACGTTAAATTTAAATTTAGGCAACGACGCAACTCACATCCATTTCTCTTTCTCGTGCGACAGCCTTCTTGCGGTGCATGGGGTGGACCCGTCGCGTCGCTGCGTGGTCAAGCGACGCAAGCAAAGTCACATGGCACCGCGAATTCCTTGTTTTGCCCCTTCCCCTACGGAGAAAACCTCGATCTGTCATTTTTACAAGCATCGTGCGTCCGGATAATTGGTCTTTTGTTAACCGTTTTGGCCACCCCACTACCTCTCTTGTTAACCGTTTTGGCCACCCCACTACCTCCCCCCTCCTCTCCTTTTTCTTTGGTTCTTTTGGGCGAAAGATAACCAACAGCTTTTCCGTCTTGGAATTCCTGGAATCCGTGGGAAGAAGATGAAAAGGAATAGCCAAAGAAAAAGGAGGAATTCAAGGTATAAACACAGACTCGATTTCATTCTTATGTTGTCGTGGTTGAAATCGAAATCTGAACATTTCTACTTTTTTTCCTCTCTCAGGTTTCTGGGCTTCTGTTATTCCCGCTGTGCTGGATGGTTCTTTGGTGATTACTCGTGACAAACGAACGGAGATATACATTGATTACATAAACGAAATTGAAATAGAATGGAGAGGAAGATTGCAATTCTGTAAAGCTAGTTTTTCCGTGTAAAGCTTTTCCTCTAATTAGATTTGCCACTTGTGCTGATGGAGGAATTGGTTGCTCAAGTAAGTTTACTTAAACACATTATTTTGCTATGATGTTTAGCTGCCTCATTTTGTTCTTCTGAAGATGCTCTATTCAGGTTTTGCATTTTGCTATGTTTCCAGAACCAGAATATGATCTGCCTATATTCTGTGCCAACGTTTTCACTGCTGCCGAGATAATTATAGTTGTTCTGTAAGGACAATTATAGTTGTTCTGTAAGAATAATTCTTTGTTCTTGTTTTTTAACTTATTCCTTGTTGTGAGAAACAACGCGAGTTGATGAAAATGACAGCAACTTTGCATGTGCTCTATGGTCAACTATATGTCTCGAGCAAATGTGCATGTGATATCCATGTGTAGCAAGCCAATTAGTAGCCATGCGTGTTTTTCCGCTGAAATTACCTGCTAGCACCTTTCTGATAAAACAAAGCGTTTGAACAGTTGAAATGGGTTGCGGTGTAGCTGTTCTGCCTGAGTGTCCCGAGTTGACTTTTGCAGAAGCTTTGAGCAGTCACACATTTGACGTCAAACTATCTAGTACCTACTGGCATGGCGTAGTATGCTGGACAGTGTTTGTCAAGCTAGATGTGCAATAGTGAACTTCCAGCTTGAGATATGGCTTGAGATATGTAATGCTCCTTGATGAGCTTAGCATCTTGTTGGAGTGTATAGTTCTGTTGTTAAGATGTGCAATAAGTATTTCAACAACGTTAAGTTTCTCAAAACAGGAGTGATGCATTTCAATTTTCTTTTATAATAGTTGAATACAGAAAGAAAATAATAAATGATATCCTTCTTGGTTGGTGTAAAGAATTATCGTCAAGTTAGGGTCAGCAGGTGCTGAATGCTGCCCATCGCCCTTAAATCCTATATTAACTTTGATTGATGTACATAAGGCTTCCTGATCTGCCCTGATATATTATTTGCAGGGACCTTGACCCTCTATATGACGTCGTCAAGCACAAAGAATACAAAGATAAGTGCTACGAAGGCCTGATGTCTCAAGTATGCTGAGGTCAGTTGTTTGTTGTGTTTTATAGTAACATTGTGCTACTGCACCTAACTAGTGCATCATAAGTGAGTTTTTCTCTCTTAAGGCTAGCAACTTCCTTTCAGTCTTGGTTATTTATCCCTCACATTGGCAAAATTGTTATTTTAGTCATTTGAAATTTTGCTTATTCTTGTAGCAATAGGATAAGACCTTGATCTGTAAATATGGTGCAAGAGTTTGAAAATGCAGCTACACATATTTAAATGCGCCTATCTTTCCTGTAAGCAACTTTCTATTGCCTATTGATTTGAGTAGCAACTCGAGGCCTCATTTAATTCAGTGGTTGTTGAGTATATGTGAAGTTTTCTTATGTTGTCATGGTTGAAATTGAAATCTGAACATTTCATTTTCTTTCCTCTCTCAGGCTTCTGGGCTTCTGCTATTCCCGCTGCGCTGGATGGTTCCTTGGTGATTGCCCGTGACAAACGGTGTGGAGGCAACCTATTTTTAGGACGTTCATCCATCAGGGTGTGTCATTCAACTATATCCTTGATTCGTCGCTATGAATGTGAACAGCTAGTAATAAAAACAACTAACACAAATGCAAAAAAATTTAAGGCTAAATTAGCAACAAAAAAAATGACTGAATTAACATGACTGTAGTACAGATAATACTTTTTTGATAATTTTCCCATTCTCATACTTACCCCCTTATTCTTCCTTGTTCTCTGTTAGTTTAGTTAGAGAGGGACAGAGAGGTCGGGTTTGAACATCAATTTTTGGGATGTTACTGTTGGGGGGTGACGGAGAGAATGACAAAGAGAGACAAAGGTGTCGTATTACTAGAGAGGGACAAAGAGGTGGTATTATTCGAGTCTAAACATCAATTTTTGGGATATTACTATTGGGGAGTGATAGAGAGAGCGACGGAGAGAGAGAGAGACAGAGAGGTCGTACTACTAGAGAGGGACAGAGAGGAGGTTGTACTATTCGGGTCTAAAAATCGATTTTTGGGATGTTACTGTTGGGGGTGACAGAGAGAGCGACAAAGAGAGACACGGAGATAAGCTAGGGCCACAGAGTGAAGGGACAAGGACATCGCCATCCCTAGTCCTCTCGGACACAATTGTGAAAGGTTGTCGACCCAAGTTCATGATGACATTGCATAGAAAGAATGCATACATTGAGACTAGGGAACAAAGATACATGTTAGGCCAACCCATCGTTACCTTTTTCAGTTGAAAAACCACCTAAGTATTGTCTAGCATTATAAATCAAAATGTGAATATAAGTCTTGTTCGCTTTTGAGTTAGAAAAAGAGGAGTAGCTAAGAAGCTACGAACTTGACAAGTTACCATCAGCGGGTTCCAAGAAGAGTCAAAAACCTAACATCTACTCACTGCTACGACAAGTTCTTTTCCTCAACTCAAGCCCTAGCTTAATGTAGAAAAAACGGGAAGCGGCTATAAACATGAGACAAGTCCACAAATTGTTTATAAAGAGAGCAGCCGTTGAGGATATTGTGGGGTTGGGGGAATGAAGAAAATGTGCTTACACACTTAGGAGACTGGAATGGCCATCTACAGCTCTTGTTGGAATTTGAGTGTGGTTGACAACCTTTCACAATTGCTTCCGAGAAGACTGGGGATGGCGGTGTCCTTGTCCCTTCACTCTATAGCCCTAGTTTATCTCTGTCTCTGTCTCTATCGCTCTCTCTGTCCCCCCTAACAGTAACATCCCACAAATTGATGTTCAGAACCGAATAGTATGACCTCTCTGTCCCTCTCTAGTAATATGACATCTTTGTCTCTCTCTCTATCGCTCTCTCTGTCACCCCCAATAGTAACATCCAAAAATTGATGTTCAAACCCGAATAGTACAACCTCTCTGTCTCTCTCTCAATCGCTCTCTTTGTCACCCCCCAACAGTAACATCCCAAAAATTGATGTTTAGACCCGACCTCTTTGTCCCTCTCTAATAATATGACCGCGGCTTAGAGGCAAATGGGCCCATTTCATATGTTTGGGCTAGTTGTTAGGGCCGGTCGTTAGGGCCGGACTGAATTCAAACTCTACTTGGACCATTAGGGTCATGGTTAGAGACATATCTGTGCCGGGTTCTATGACCCGATCCGAGTCCTTTTTCCCTAGATTAAAAAATGTTTTTTAAAATAATAAATAAAAAAAATTCGAAAATTTTAAAAATTAATAAAAAAAATTTAGAAAATTCAAGAAATCCATAAATTTTCTTAGGAAATTCAAAAAATTAAAAAAAAATGCAAAAAGTTCAAAAAAAAAACTTTAAAATAAGTTTTGAGTAGTTTTCTCTTAGAATTTGTGAAAATCCTTTCCTTTAGGGCTTTACCTGAGGAATTTTTGGATGCAATTTTCTTTTTAGGGATACGCTAGGTTGCTGTTTGCATTTGTTATTATGATTACACTTGATTGTGCGTTTCTCGTATATTAATTGTTCTTTTCATTTTTAGAATGGTTAGGATGAACCTTAAAATCCTCAATAAGCTACCCTAACACTTTAATTAGCACTTAATCAAATTTAGGTGTTAAAAAGGTGTTGGTTGCATAACTAGTGTAATCAAGTTTCCGAGTCTAAAATCTCCGGTTGTGCATATATTAAAACGACACTCTCATATCTTAATTAGTTTTCTAGCCAACCCTCAACAATGGCTAGTGGCGACTTCTTTTGAACACATAGACTAAGAAAATCAAAGAGGTGCGGGTTTGAGAGGACCCGCATTCATAATCGATGGTCTAAGTGTGGATCATCAACTAGACGATGTATTCGAGCCATATGTTGTGGGAATGCCCACTTATGTTGTTTTATGAACAAAGACCTCTGAACCTTTCTCCTCTCGAGGATAGGACATGACAGCTTGATGATTTTGTTGGGACTCGAGGACTTTGGCCTAATAAAACTTAATTGTTTGTTAACTAATGTGATTTCATGGTGGCACTTTTGCGAAGGTGAGGTAAGTCCACTAACATTATGTTAAGGGTTGATGTAGGTTGGGAATTATAAATGGTGGATTGTTTGTTAACATTTTTGTTTAATAGTTGGTGTAAAGAATGAATGTTTATATGAATAAAATTAAAGCACTATTTGGATAATAATTGTTGTGTTTTCCTTTACATATACCTTAGCACTACACATTTGCACACATAGCTTGCGGTTAAACCTAGTTGCACCCCACGAAACACTTAGGAGGTGTTGAGGATTGAATGGACCATACGCAATTCGTGCGAATGACACAATCATTCTCAGTTCTGCTCATTTTCTCGAAAGAAACAAGCTAGCCCACCTACAGTTTGCAATATTGATGAAATGCTTACTATTACGTTGAAATGGAAACCTTAAGCCTATAGTACCCTACCCGTTAGGCATCAAAACCTCGCAAATACAGCCACATGTCTATATGATTTTAAAAAAAAAAAAAAAAAATCTCATCACCTATTGTAAATATAATTTCTCTCTTTACCTTTATACTTAGAATTGAAATTTCATTTTCGCAAAATCTATGGAAATCAATTGAGCGCCCAATTAATTCCTACAAGTGGCATAGGCCAATATTTCTTGTTTGACCCCGTAGTAAAAGTGGATTGTCAGAATTTTGAATTATGGGTTAGAAATCATTTTTCTAAATTAATTTTTCAAAGTTAATCTTACATATTGAGATGTTGAATTGAAATTACATTGTGTGCATTATTTTTTCAGAATTGAAGAGTTTCCGAAAGTAGAATCTTATTTTAATGAATAAACTTTTCAAAATTAAAAGCACAACTTTGTAGAAAAATTTATCAAAACTAGATGATTGGAACAGAGTTGGTTTGTAAAATCTAAAGGGCATTGGATTGATAAATCATGGAAGGATCTCTCAATGATGTTTTTTTCTTACAAATGAACACTTAACCCTTTTAAGTGGGGATTTTGGGGCAAAGTCTCATTGCCTGGCTTTCATTAGAAGAGATGGTCTCACCGAGAGATCCCTTCTCATTTGCTTAAGTGACAATGTCTTTCTTTCACAGCTTATATGTGATGGTCAATTTTTAGAAATCCCTCTACTTGACCGTGCATTGAAGCATAAAATTCTCCGAAGTCAAGTCAGAAAAATGTGAGTCCTATTCAGTTGTCAATCCATCGTAGCAAACTTTTAGGATGTTATTTCCCAAAGAACATTTGTGCATATCCCATAAATAAGCTGTTCGAATATTGGAAGATGAGCCATAATGTTTTTCTAGTAGATGACCAAGAACACATTTCCAAGATCACATCATTTGTTTTATTATTCAAATGTGATGGCTGTCTTCCTTTTCTTATCATTTCACATTCTACCTTAGTTTATTCATGGAATTTGGAGTTTTTTTTCGTTGGGCACCGACTATTGATGTTGCAGTTTATAATGGAAGTGAAGATGCTCGTGGACGTAATAGCAACGTGCAATTCTTTGAGGAAGGGGCTTCCATAGCATTTCAAGTGCTTATATGCCCTCTAAAGGCCATTGTTGAGGATATAAATATTCTGACACAAACAGAATGGGAAGTAGTCATTGTCGATGAATGCCAACAACTTAGAACTTTCTCCTTTATGAAGAATTTGAGAAGCTATTGACAAAAATGAGGCTTCTTCCCATTAATGGCAAACCAGAGGAAAAATGAGGAAGAGATTTTTGATACGGTGTGTGAGACTTGTGATGATGGGGAAAAGTACTTGTACTAAGAATCAAATAAACAGATGGAATCTTCTTATGAAGAGGATGAAATATTATCTCGTGTGACAGACCACCAACTTAATGACTGTGAGAGTAAGCATCGATGACGTTCGGAGGCTCCATGAGTCTTATGTCATGCCTAATTCCTGCAGAGAGTGCTTCAATGCCTACTACGTAAAGACCGTCGTCGAAACCCTTCCACTCGGGAGGCTGAGTAAAATCTAATTAATGTACATTATTTTTCCCATTACCTCTGCGGCATCCGCATTCATAGAAATAGCCGTGGTTTTTGAAGGGAGAATTTGTTGGCTCCTTACTTTCTGCAGAAAAGGGTTATGGAGTCGCCACGTTGCTGCCACTGTTGGTGAAGGGGCACGTGTCGGGACATCGAGGGTGCTGCGATCTGAGCTTTTGGACAGGACGGATTTAGTCCGGTGAGTCAGGCACGTTAAAGGAATTATAAAGTTGTTTTGAGCGAAATATTAAATGGTCGATGTAGTGTGTGTGACCAATTAAGATTTGCTCGTGATATGCATCTGGATCAATTTCGTTGCTAAATTTTGAGAGTTTCTTCTGCTTTAAAATTGACTCATTTCTTTGTATGGTGTTATTATCACGGGGACTAATGCAATTAATAAAATGACCCAGGACCTAATCTGGCCCGTACATGGTCCCCATGAAGGTATTCCCCTTTTGGCTTCTTTCCTTGTATTGTCTCCACTTACCCTTCCACGCACACTGTCGCACGGTTGTGACGCGTCGCCTAGTTTGAAGCGGTCTTAAGCATGTCTAACTCCTTGGGGCACTTGAAAAGTTGCCACAAAGATCGAAGGAACAACAAGATTGGAAGAATGTTTTCGGACACAAACCCAACGGTCGGAAGATCATGCTCCGATGTCAACTGTTAACCCGAAGCAGATCATTAGCGATGCTCGAAATGGACTGAGCAACCCCAAAACAATACCTTCGACTTCAAGCAAGAGGTGATCATATGCAATACACATTAATCAATCAATGGCGTGACAGATAAGGTGATCCGATAATAGATTATCCAGCCCAAGCAATGAATAGTGATGAATATAAGCTATTTATTAATATAAATAATCGAGGTTCTTTTTGCTTGTCCATAGACAATCACTTTTTCGACATTAAATAAGGGTTAATATCACAAAAATTCCCAAAGTAGTATACATATGATAAATTTGTCTCGAACTAATTTTTTTACCATCAAAAATCTCAAATTGGTACACCTTTGATAATTTTAAGTTAAATTGGTATGCTTAAGACAAATTTATTCTATGATAGTTTCCGTTAAATTTTATAATCAAATTACTGAATTTGATGGCACGTGACAGTTAACTAATATAGCAATTTGAAATTTTACTTTCCATTTGTCAAAGTTATATCAATTTTGTGGTTTTTTGTGGTATTAATCCAATTTAATGAAGAATATATTCATCACAAATATATCAGTTTGAGATTTTTAGAGGTTTAAAAATTAATTTTGGATAAATTTATTACAAGTATGCCAGTTTTTTGTTTTTAATAGTTGTTTGAAATAAATTTATCATAAATATACTAGTTTAGAGTTTGTTGTAGTCAAAATATTAATTTTTGATAAACTTATCACACATGTACCAATTTAAGGTTTTAAAAAATATTGTCCTTCTATTTTCTAGCACTAACTTCAAGATATATGGATTATGTCCCTACAACAAAGATCAAGTAACTGGCCACGATTGTATAACTATCCAAATTTGGCTCATTTCTCCAACAAAGGGCTCATATACTTAGCGTGGGTTTAATGTAATTTTTGGTTTTTTAATTGTTTTGCACTTTATTTTTCATTCGATCTTGAACATGCTTTATTTAAATTTCGCCTGGTAACACCAAAAACTCAAAACAGGTACAAACATACTACATTATCTCCAAACAAACTTTATAAAACATTCTAGGTGTGCCACATAATACCCCCAAATTGATATTTTTGTGCCCTATTTTCCTCAAATTGTGGCAAATCTTTCATTTTTAGGGATAAATGTAGCATGAGCGCACTAGTTTGTTATAAATGCCGCATATGTATGCTAATTTGGGATGTTTTGTGACATAAAAATTAATTTGAGGTAAATGTGGCATAAATATATCGATTTGAGACTTTTTGTGGTATTAATTTTGTGTTTTCTATTTGACGGAAAAGCCGTGAGTATTTTGTTTATATATATAAGTGCAACCAAATCATCAAACCATTAAATTCTTGTTTGATCAAATTTGTGCTTAGATGCAGTGGAATAAGCACAAGTAAATTATAATAAAAGCTATAATTCTAAGCTCTATTTAGAAAGGTTGAGGAATAAATGAGAATGACGTGCTATTTAGTGCTGACCTAGATTGATACGAGACAAGTACAAAAAAGCAAAGAAGAAATGATTTGGTGCACGAAATTCATAAAACCACTCAATATGCAGCAACCTTCGCCTCTCATATTCCCTAGTTATTGTGGGGAAAAATATTTAACTACAAACAAGAGAAATGAGGTGTGCGGATGCTGACATGTTAAAATAAGGAATGCAATCTAAGTGTAAGCTAACCTTGTTATTAAACTGAACAACAAAAAAATCATTACTAGTACTTTATCAAGCACTCAATAAGTGTGATTTTAGCTCGCGTTCAACCTGATTAAGATACTCCACGCATCGGGATTGTACTTGATTTGAAGGTGCTCTTCTTGTCGTACAAAAAGATATCGACCATTAATTATATTCACATGAGTAAGTGGATGGCCGAAAAAAAAGTAAACAAAGATCAATGAACCGATGAAGCTAGGGAGTAGAAAAAACAATATCCCTCGGCCTGCCGTTCATGGAACATATGCGACGACCCGTTTACATGATTAGGAGGCTTGAGAAAGGCTTGTACAAAATTTCATAGACATACGGAAGGCTTTGTATAGTAAATACTATTGAGGAGCAAGATCACCAGTAGGTGTATAATCCAACAAGTGCCACAATAAATATAGAGTCGGTCACCTTTACCACATACTTTTATCAACCTAATTAACGAATTTAATTACCTACAACTGCCGAAACAGTAACTAAATCAGACCCGAGATTCTGCAGTTTTTTTTTCTTTTATGTCGTTGAATTGGGCACAAACAAATGTAGACCAGTACGAAATGGAGATGTTGGACACGTTAAGTCTGGAGTTGACGCCGTGTCATAGAGGGAATAGAACGGGGATCGGATTTTTCAGCGAACCAAAAAAAAATAAATTGTAATTAACTTTCGTTACACCCAAAAAAAAAAAAAAACCTAAAAAAGATGGCCGATGATGACATGATTACTCCAGACTAAAAATTCCAAACCACGGCCCTAATCCTATCCTGCCCTCCAAGGAATTAATTGCCTAACTCAAAATGTCACTTGAAAATTACAATATAAAAAAATGAAATTTATAGCGCTTAATTGAATGAACCGAGTGATAAAAATTCGGAGGAAGAGAGATGCTAAAATACCTCTAAATGATAAGTAGCATGACATCAAAATGCCTTGAATTCGTGCCAGCCTAACAAAAATACGTTTTCTAAAGAATGCTTGAATTTAAGATTTTTAATGGTAAGAAAAAGAATTTTGAATATTGACATAGATTAAAAATTTTCGCAGCATTAATCAACAGGAAAACGTTAAATTTAAATTTAGGCAACCACTCAACTCACGTCCATCTCTGTTTTCAAGGTTGATTTTTCGAATGCTCATGTCGTTTTCACAAGCATCGCGCGTCCGGATGATTGGTCTTTTGCTTCGATCGTGTCTTCTTGTTAACCGTTTTGGCCACCCCACTACCTCTCTTGTTAACCGTTTTGGCCACCCCAACTACCTCCCCACCCCCCCCCCCCCTTCCTCTCCTGTTTCTTTGGTTAACATATCAAACCATATTTCCAACACAGTAGCATCTCTCTTTACGCACTGCACGCGAGGAAAATTGGAGGCCGTCCGTTCGCGTCTATGCTCTGGCGCACCGGCAGTTCGTCCAATTCGCTCTGGACGAGACCGCGCTCCACACTCGCATGGCTCCTTCTCTTTTGCTGGTTATGCGATTGTTTCACGACTGGGATTCGTGCTCAACTGGAGTTCGAATTGACATCGCGGCTGTTTGCTGGTGAACTCAAGTTCGATCCTCTCGTCGCGCGTTGCATTCCGGACCTTCTTGTGTCGGCACTCCAGACGTAGTCGTTGCATTCCACTGTTTCGTTTTCTATCCGCCGTTTCAAGTTCTGACAATGCTGCTCAGTATGTGCGTGCGTGCGTGGCGTGAGAGAGAGAGAGATGCTTGACTGTGAATGTCTGTCGCCGGGTTTTTGGTTTTCTCTCAGGGCGTCTTCTCTATTTGCCGTTTGTTTGGTTAATCAAGGCTTGTCCTTCTTCGTGTCCTTAGGAAAGGTTCGGCTCCATGATGCCACTGGATGATAAAACAGAGATTGAGTTGTTGTCGTGTGAAGTGCCGAAAATAAGGTTGCTCCAGAGTTTGAGCATTCAAGGGAGCAAGGGACCGCAGTTATGATTGTCTAATATCATTGCCGCTTGATATATAAATTATGAGGAATCAGTCTACAGAATCTAGACAGAGCTTAAATTTATGGTTTTTAAGCAAAAGTAGCTTGTAGTTCCAGTCTGTAGCTCCAGAAAAGCCCCTGTAAGTTGAACATGATGGTCAGAGGAAATTTGCTCGAGAGAGAGGACGGTCGTGCTTAATTGGTACTATGGCTTCACTTCTTTTGTTATTAGGACTTTAGGAATTTTGGTGCCATATGGGTGTACGAATTTGATAGTTTTTGAATTAAGTGTAGAATTAATTGATCCGACTTTTCACCGATGGAAACTTTCATGTTTTTGGAAGATAGTATTTTCCGTGTAAAGCTTTTCCTCTAATTAGATTTGCCACTTGTGCTGATGGAGGGATTGGTTGTTCAAGTAAGTTTACTTGAACAAATTATTTTGCTATGATGTTTAGCGGCCTCAGTTTGTTCTTCTGAAGATACTCTATGCAGGTTTTGCATTTTGCTATGTTTCCAGAATCAGAATATGATCTGCCTATATTCTGAGCCAACTTTTTCACTGTTGCCGAGACAATTATAGTTGTTCTGTAAGGACAATTATAGTTGTTCTGTAAGAATAATTCTTTCTTCTTGTTTTTTTAACTTATTCCTTGTTGTAAGAAACAACGCGAGTTGATGAAAATGACAGCAGTTGCTTGCTCTATGGTCAGCTATATGTGCTCAGTAATTTTGCACGTGCTCTATGGTCAACTGTATGTCTCGAGCAAATGTGCATGTGCATGTGATATCCATGTGTAGCAAGCCAATTAGTGGCCAGGCGTGTTTTTCTGCTGAAATTACCTGCTAGCACCTTTCTGATAAAACAAAGTGTTTGAACAGTTGAAATGGGTTGCGGTGTAGCTGTTCTGCCTGAGTGTCACGAGCTGACTTTTGCAGAAGCTTTGAGCAGTCACACATTTGACGTCTAACTATCTAGTACCTACTGGCATGGCGTAGTATGCTGGACAGTGTTTGTCAAGCTAGATGTGCAATAGTGGACTTCTGGCTTGAGATATGGCTTGAGATATGTAATGCTCCTTGATGAGCTTAGCATCTTGTTGGAGTGTATAGTTCTGTTGTTAAGATGTGCAATAAGTATTTCAACAGTGTTAAATTTCTCAAAACAGGAGTGATGCATTTCAATTTTCTTTTATAATAGTTGAATCTAGAAAGAAAATAATAAATGATATCCTTCTTGGTTGGTGTAAAGAATTATCGTCAAGTTAGGGTCAGCAGGTGCTGAATGCTGCCCATCGCCCTTAAATCTTATATTAACTTTGATTGCTGTACATAAGGCTTCCTGATCTGGCCTGATATATTATTTGCGGGGACCTTGACCCTCTATATGACATCGTCAAGCACAAAGAGTACAAAGATAAGTGCTACAAAGGCCTGATGTCTCAAGTATGCTGAGGTCAGTTGTTTGTTGTGTTTTATAGTAACATTCAAAGAGTTTTTAGTTTTTTTCCTGTCCTTTTTGGACGTTTCAGCTGAACACCACTTTATGCAGCTTTTACCATGGGGTGGAAATTTAACGGCGAATCGTTGAGATTCTTCTCACCAATAGTCATATGGACCAGGTAAACACATGCATGCCGTTTGATACCCTGCATTCGTGGATTATCTCAAGGTACGTTGCTGAATAAATTGTCTCTTCAAGGGATTGCATTTTTTCTTTTAGGCTAGAATATTTCTCTATTAAATTTCCTCTGACCTTTGATTTCTTCTCAGGCTTGGCTTGTTTTGATGGGCCTAGGAATAAGGGAGACTGATGCATCTCAAATTATAGCCAACCGTGAAGCGCAGCATCGGTATCCAACTTTGAGAGCAGAAAAGGTTAATCACCTGGTCACTCATCTCCTTTTCAATCTATAACTTATTTGATTTTTGAGTCGAAGATCCGGGTTATGAAGTTTTGAAAACGTTATTAGGCGAGACACATGCAAAGATAGAAATGTCATTTGCAGCAATTCGTACATCTACATCCCCATTGCATATTAGAATTGCAGTTACTTATCTCTTGTCATGAAACATAGAATGAAGTCCGGAGCTTCCTATTCGACGGAGTTGATTCGCTAGGCAGCAAAACATTTTTGGATTACTTTCCAGAATATCCATGTCAAGAAGGCAGAGTCAATTAGAAGAGAAGCATACTTGGGAAAGGAGAATTTATAGGAAACTGTAATGACTGACTTGCCCTGTTCATTGCACTTCTGTTGCCACCTTTTGCAGGTCTGTTTCATTGTGCTACTGCACTTAACCAGTGCATCATAAGTGAGTTTTTCTCTTTAGGCTAGCAACTTCCTTTCAAGCTTGGTTATTTATCCCTCACATTGACAAAATTGTTATTTTAGTCATTTGAAATTTTGCTTATTCTTGTAGCAATAGGATAAGACCTTGATATGTAAATATGGTGCAAGAGTTTGAAAATGTAGCTACACGTATTTAAATGCGCCTATCTTTCCTGTAAGCAACTTTCTATTGCCTATTGATTTATGTAGCAACTCGAGGCCTCATTTAATTCAGTGGTCGTTGAGTATATGTGAAGTTTTCTTATGTTGTCGTGGTTGAAATCGAAATCTGAACATTTCATTTTCTTTCCTCTCTCAGGCTTCTGGGCTTCTGCTATTCCCACTGCGCTGGATGGTTCCTTGGTGATTGCCCATGACAAAGGGTGTGGAGGCGAGCCTATTTTTAGGACGTTCATCCATCAAGGTGTGTCATTCAACTATATACTTGATTTGTCACTATGAATGCGAACAGCTGGTAATAAAAACAACACAAATGCAAAAAATTTAAGCCTAATAGCAACAAAAAAAAAATGACTGAATTAACACAAGATAAGACTTTTTTGATAATTTTCCCATTCTCATACTTACCCCTTATTTTCTTCCTTGTTCTCTGTTAACTTACCCAGAAGTAGTAACGCTCTGCATGAATATCTAAATCTTATGCATCATTTATAACAAAAAAAACAAAAATAATATGAAGTACCTGTACCATCTGCACCCTATATACTTTTCGTGTGTAGGGAACGACATCATCGTGCCATACGTGATTGATATCATTTCAAACAATATAGAGTGCATTCAAATTCTTCTATCATTGAATTCCTTTCATTGATTCTTTGCTTGACATCGTTAAATGTACATGCTGTGTTTTATGTGAAATGCAACAGGGAGGGTTAAGGATATGCCTGAATTTAGATATAGACGAGTTTTGCTAATTGCTTAAGCTTTGTACAAAACAATTCAATGACTGGAGCTGTTCAGTAAAAGTGAATGACGATGGTGCACAGTAGAGATTGATGAAGGAGAAGCAGGGATGGCATCTGTTGGTGGTTGATATTGATAGGCAAATGCAACGCTTATTAATGGAGATCCCGTGATAGACAATAGGTGATTGATGGTGAAGTAACGTGCTGATATTTTGGTGAAGGGAAGTTTGATTGTCGGTGTTCTGATCTGGCTATGGTTTTTTGTATTCTCAGTCTATTAAGAGGAAGATAGTGAGCATAGATAATAGATATAAGAAGGAGAATAAAAAATAAATAGGAATAGTGGATTCTGGATGTTTAAGATTGTTTCAATAGTGGAATTGGGTTCAATTTTCGAACTTGAACAGCTTTCAGAGAGTTCCATTTTGCTGATAATTTGAAAGCTTTAGTTTGTGGGTTTGATAAGAAACAAACCTCTAGGAATGGTGAGCTTGGTTCTCGGTTTAGGAATAAAATGAACGGTTCCAAAGAGAGAGAGAGAGAGAGAGAGAGAGAGAGAGAGGAAATAAGAAATAAGAAATAATGAAGAAAATGGGCTTTGAATGTTTAGAACTAAAAGGAATTATTGAAATGCCCTTAACTCAATTTTATGGGTGAGGATATCACCCACATGTAGAAATTTCGAAAGTTTTAGATGAATAATTGAGATTTAAATCTTTTGGGATATGGTTCCTTAAGGACTAATAAACTCAGTGGCATGCTTGCTTTTGTACATAACTAAATCTATCAAGCAGGTCAAGTCAAGTTGGGTTTGGGTTGGTTATAAATGGTCCAACCCAAATTGATTTTTTTTAACACATTTATAATTCATTTATCCTAATGTAAAAATTTTGACCCAACCTAACCCATTTAACTAAACCTAAGAAAGCTTCTTTTTTATGATATTTCTTTTTCTTTTTTTTTAAACAAAGGTATTGCTAAAACACTTTCACGCAATACAAATTTAGAGGAAAATTTTTTTATTAAAAAAAAAAAAAAAGAAGGTTTGTTTCTTAAATATTTTCCAAGTATATTTTAGGAAAATTACAATATTTTTTTGTTTTTGCCTGAAATTTGAAAATAAATTAGAAAATATTTTTTTTTTTCATTTAATAAGAAAAATATGATATATTTTCCTTGACTCCTTTTTAATATTTTTATTTTTAAAAAATGGAAATTTATATTATTTTTATTTTTAAAAATCTAATTGTTAGTTTTTGTATTTTTTTTAAAATAGAATTTTTTTCTTTTTTCTTTTTTCTTTCATTTTGGCCAACCGCTAAAAGACGACCAACAACTAGCCATAAGCGAGCTCAAGGTTCAAGCCTTGCTCAAGCCTCACCAGTTGTCAGTGAGGCCTCCACCTCACTAGATTGGCAAGCTCGAGCTTACCCGATACTAATGAGCTCGAGTCTTGTTAAATCAATGAGACTCAAGCCTCGCTAATCATAGGCGACCTCAAGCTCATCTGAGGCCGGCAAGCTCGAGCCTAACCTAGCAGGTCATAGGTCATCACCGTGCCAACCACCGACTAAGGAAGGACTAAGGAGGAAGAAGAAAGAAAAAAAAAAAAAAAGAAAAAAGAAATATAAAAAATAATTATAATTTCAAAGAGGGAACGAGAGAGTGCAAGGCTTGGACTGGAAATGGGTTCTAGCTTCTAAGTCTTACCCATTTAAGACCCGTTTATCTTAAATTTTCAAATTTTAAACCCATTTAACTAGTCTCATAAAAATATAAATGACCCATATATGATACAGTTATGATTTAAATGGGTCATATATTAGTTTAAGACCCATTTTGACACCTCTATATATAATGCAAAACAAATAAATCACATGTGTAGCTACTAGTTATCATATATTGTACGCAATATTAATAGTTCATTTGTTTGGGAGAAAATGAATAATTTGAAAATTATTTTTTTTTTAAATAATCGTTTGTTGGCACATATTTTAGCTATCACTTTAGGGTTTAATTGCATAAAAAGTTTAGGGATTAATTTTTAATTCCTAAAACAATTCAAATCATTACAATTGCATGGCACATAAGCATTTGGAGCATTTCCAATAATAGAACTAGAATTTATAGTAAATATAAAATATAGATTGATTAAAAAATTTATAAAACAAAGAGTCATAGTTATAAAATTTTAAAATTTTAAAATTTAGAAAAGACAGAGCCAGATTTGGGCCTGGTCGACCTGGCCCCTTATTTCTTTTCTCAGCTAGACCCGGCCCACCCCTTTTTCTCTTTCTTTTCCCCTGCACAAGCCGGCCCATCTCCTATACCCTCTAGCCCGGCCCGTGCATTGGTCTTCTTCTTCCCTCACATCACACACACCTCTGCAACGCAACGACGTACAGAAGCAAATTACTAAGAACAGAGGTAGAGTAGGCCGCGACACAATCCTAGGGTCAGGGGATCAACCAGCCATGGCAAATTGGCGGTGGCAACAACCATGCGTGCCTGCAGTGTTCTTTAAAAGAGAGAGGGGACGTTCAGCCAAAGGGATTTCCACAAACCGAGAGAGGCCTTGTGAACAAGGGTTGGGCCCTGCGTTCCTAACTCACCGCGAGCGGAACATGACATTGGAGGGGCTCAGAATCGGGATGGTTGACAAGATTCATGAAAATGGAGAGGAATTTTTTGTGTTATGTATTACTGTGCATATCAATGTACAGGTATATGTGTAGTACAGTAAATGAATCAGAAAATATTTACGCAATATTAATTTTCCTAAAGTAAATCGTATCTATGATTATCTATGATTTGTTGAATCAATCTTCAAACTAAATCAGATTCGTTCTCCAACATTCCCCCTCAAGCTGGCGGCTTATAAATGTCGAAGGCGCCAAGCTTGCTTAATAGATATATGTGATGTCTCTGGCATAAGGGCTTAGTGAAAATATTTGCAGGTTGTTCCATAGTTGTGATTCCTCAAGTGGCAACGATCCCTTCCTGAATTTTCTCTCAAGTAAAAAGACAGTCAACCTCAATGTGCTTTGTTCTTTCATGAAAAACCGGATTTGCAACCAATTTAAGAGCCACATCATTGTCACAGAACAATTCACTTGCACCGTCAACTTGCACACCCAGATCTAAAAGTAACCCCCGAATCCAAACTATTTCGCACACAGTTTTCGCCATGGCTCGATATTCTGATTCAGCTGATGACAATGAAACTGTCTATTGCTTCTTTGTCTTCCATGAAATTAAAGACTTTCCCAGCTTAATACAAAAACCAGTAATGGATCTTCTTGTCATTGAACAAGTGGCATAATCTGTGTCACAATAGAACATCATCTTCATGTTGCAGCTGCAAGATAACAAAATTCCAAGTCCTAGACATCCTTTCAAATACTTCACAACCTTCAGTGCCGCGTCCATATATGATTGTTTTGGATTGTGCATAAACTGATTGAGTATTTGTACTGCATAACATATATCAGGCCTAGTCATGGTGAGATAAATCAATTTCGCAACGAGTCGCTGATAACTTGATGGATCTTTGAGCAATGGATTTTTATTTGGAGAAGGAGAGTTCGCATCATATTCATATATTGTCAATTTGACATTCTGCTCAATAGGTGTAGCAGCTGGCTTGCATCCCGATAATCCTGCATCTGATATGATTTCCAAGGCAAATTTTCTAAGAAAATATTTGGGAGGTCCCAAATCCTTAATGTCGATGTTTACATTCGACAACACCATTCTGTAGGGAGTGTATGCACAAGAGCTCTCGTGGAGTATTCCTTGAGATGATAGAAAAGATTGACATTCATGAGAGAAAAATTCACTGCCATTATCTATTCGAATCCTTTGAACTCCTTTATTGAATTGATTTTTGATCATAGACAAGCATTTCGACAAATGTGAAAAAGTTTGATTCTTGGATTGCATGAGAAATATCCAAGTAGCACGAGAGTAATCATCAACTATGGTGAGAAAAATAGGGGATCCATTACTGTGTGGTGTATGGTAAGGACCCCAAATGTCCATATGAATTATGATAAGGCATTGATGGCACAAGAGGTGCTATTTTGAGATGGTGCTCATGTTTGTTTTGCGAAAGGGCATATCTTCAAATCAAGACAAGGAAAATGAGCACTATGACCACGACGCTTATGAGAAAGGGAAATTTTATTTCTAGCAATAGCATTACAAGACATAGATAAATCAGAAATTCCCAAAAAAATTGACCCAAAAGTAGAGCCCTTGTTTTATTCTACCAAAGTCCATCAATTTCCTAGTCGAAAGGTCCCGAAAGGAACAATTTTCATAATTGAAATTGGCTTGACAATGATTGTCCTCACAAACTTTGGAAACTAATATGAGATTAAATTCGAACTCGGAATGTACGGCACATTTTTTAGGACAATATTTTTACTAAGGTATACAGTCCCAATTTTTCTAACATCAGTGACAATTCCGTTTGGAAGACGAACAAATATAGAGGATTTAGGCTTTGTGTGGACATCATAAAATAGACATTCATTGCAAACTATGTGATCACTGGTGCCAGTATCAATAATCCATGCATCAACTAATATATTCTTAGTTTCGCATAATGAGGTACCTGAAAAATTGGCCCTCTTGTCAACTATCCTAAATTGATTTAGTGCCTTCATAATTTGCTCATACCGATCCATGGTAAGTGGCTGATGAGCTGGATTATTTCCATGTGCAGATACCTAATAAGCAGAAAAAAAATTTCCCTTTATTTTCTTTGTCAGCAAGCTTACCATGTAATTTCCAACATGTTTCAATAGTATGATGCGGACGACGGCAATATTCACAATACTTACCCTTGAATTTAGAATTTTGTCCTCCCCCTCTATATAATTCAGCACCATAGGGAAGCAAATAGGGGCCGTCCGATCCGTGTGAGCGACGCTAATTTGGACCGTCAAATCACATAGCATAAGAGCCATCGGATCCATATGGGCGACGCTGATCATGGCTGTCGAATCACGCAACATAAGTGCCTCAGATGCTCTTCCACGCCTATAATCCCAACTATCAATTTGGAAAGCACAAGTACCGTCGGATCCCTGCTTCTGATCTTGACTGTTGGATCGGTAAGTTCTAAGGTTCCCAAAGAAGTCTTCTTCTTCCTCTGCTCCTTTTGTTAGTCGGGTGTTTCCTCCCGAACACGACCCAAAGCTGCTTCCTCACTGTGACGATCAAAAAACGCCATGGGAGTGACCCAAGTTCTTCCCGAGCATTGCAATCATGATGCTCTCTCCTCCCCTCTCTTGTCCGTTGGTCGCAAGGCACTGGTTTTCTTCTTGGACAGCAAGTCGACAAATGCGACCGAGCGGCAGCACCAGCTCCATGGCGAGGATCTGCAAGTGGAAAGGTATCCAATTATCATTTAGGGCTAATAGAAAGCGAGTTACTTTCTCCCTTTCCTTAAAAGAAAACCAACGCCTTGCGACCACTAGACAAGAGAGGGGAGGAGAGAGTATCGTGCTTGCAGCGCCCGAGAAGAACTTGGGCCGCTCCCATGGCATTTTTCGCGCGTCACTATGAGGAAGTAGCTCTAGGTCATGCTCAGGAGGAAACGCCCGACTAACAGAAGGAGGAGAGGAAGAATAAGACTTCTTTGGGAACCCTAGAACTTACCGATCCAACGGTCAAGATCAAAAGCAGGGATCGGACGGTACCCGTGCTTTCCAAATTGACGGTTGGGATTACAGGCGTGGATGAGCATCCGACGGCCATATGCTGCGCAATCCGACGGCCATGATCAACGCCGCGCTCATGGACCTGATGGCTCTTATGTTGTGCGATCCAACGGTCCATATCAGCACCGCTCACACAGATCGGACGGCCCCAATTCACTTCCCTATGGTGCTGAATTATATAGAGGGGGAGGACAAAATTTTAAATTCAAGGGTAAGTATTGTGAATATTGCCGCTGTCCGCATCATACTATTGAAACATGTTGGAAATTACATGGTAAGCCTATGGACAAAGAAAAGAAAGGAAAAGAATTTTCTGCTTATCGGGTATCTGCACATGGAAATAATCCAGCTCATCAGCCACTTACCCAGGATCAGTATGAGCAAATTATGAAGGCACTAAATCAATTGAGGACAGTTGACAAGAGTGCCCTTTTTTCAGGTACTTCATTATGCGAAACTACAAATATTTTAGTTGATACATGGATTATTGACACTAGCGCCAATCTATGTAGCACCGACACTCTTCGGGAGCCTTCATGTCGTGTCCAACACTCCGACACGTGTCCGACAGGCTTCGACACGTCCTGACACGCAATCAACAAGTGTCGAAAAATCCGACATGTGGTCAACTATGGCATCCAAGAATTTCAACGAACCCTCAGATAGGTGACGGTCATGACCAATCGATAGAAGTATCATCGAACTATGGCATTGGTAGCAATTACGGGTAGTAATCCATATTTGTTTATTTGTTGGATTGATATGATATGTTGGCAACAAACCGATCAATTGTGCAGCAAAAGAAAATCTTTGGACTTTGATCAACTAATATTATTATTTTATTTTAGATCCGAAGGGATGGAATTTGGTCATGCGTGAGGAACATGCATGCTGAAATTTAAGAATAAAATTTTGAGGAGTTGGACTGCATGCAAGAACTTCGGTTATATCCTTGTATATGATGCAAATTTGCTATGGGGATATCAAATTAATTTCTGTGGAAACCAAATGCCTAATAATTATACAGAAATTATGGGCTTATTTTTTAAGATTACGGGCCACTTCATTTGGATTTTTTGCCTCAAATTTTCGGGCCCAAGTAGGCCCAAGGAGTTTCCAAGCCGTCGACCGAAAGAAAGGGGGGGGAGAAGAGAACCGGACAAGGGAAATGTCACTCAGCCCTTCTTCCACTTGTCCTTTCCTTGAAGCCACTTGTCACCTGCATGCAAAAAAATTAGCAAATTAATTAACCAAAGGAAGCAAAAGCATTTGGTTGGAGCAAGTGAGAGAGAGAGACCGAGAGTGAGCGGGCGAGCAAGTGAGAGAGAGAGAGGGTTTGAGCAAGAGTGACCAACGAGCAATTCGAGCGAGTGAGGGCAGAGAAGGAAGGCCGCCCTCTGCCCATGCCTGTGTCCGAGCTGCCACCATCAACGCCGCCGATCCCTGTCGCCGATTGAGCCAAGCCGAGACCTCGAACCCCTGTTTTTGGCTAGCAACCGAGTAGGAAGACTTGAGGCAAGTAGAAGTTCATTAATCTATGTTATACATGCTGTGATTATCTAGTGAAGTGCAAGTTGACCGGAGAAGGTCTGAATTTGATGTTTCATGATGCATTTGAGGCTTGTGTGTCTTGAAATTTAAGTGTGAGTGAGCTGTGATTGTTGAGTAAGGGGTGATGGTGTGTGCCGAGCGAAGAAAAGGTGATGCATGTTGAGTTATAAGAGCCGAGATGCAAGTATGTGCTTTGTACCGAGTTGTGAAGGATTCTAGGTGAGAGAAAATGTACTATGACCACTCATGGACACTGTGTAAGTGTGTCAAGATGCTACATGATGAATTTGCAGTGAAACAAATTGTTTGATTAAGCTGGAAATGAAGAGAAAGGCATTAGATGTTTTCTGTCCTAGAGGAACATGGATAGAAAGTCGTTTATATTGTGTCGCTTTGATCTCTAGAGATGAAGATGAGGAATAGAATCATGTTATTTAAAATAACATCTAGTAGATTGATTTTAACTCATAGTTATAGCTATATGAATACAATAACGTGTAGATAGAAACAATTCTTTTTAAAACAGAAATACTGTTCTGTAGAAAACAGCCTGACCTTTGATGATTCTTCGAATTTTCTGTATTTATCTAGAAAACAGCCTGATCTGAAAGTTATAGGAAACATCCTTAGGAATAACATATCAAAAATTGAGAATAAATAGACGAGGTTTGGTCAGTGAGACAAATTTTCCTTGTAGATGTTGAATCTGAAAACTATTACAGGATGCTAGTAAAGATTATGGCGATTACTACTCTTAATACAGTGAGATATAGACTTAGGTTTCTTCATGGAAAATGTTAATCTATGTCTCTAATTTAACATATTAAAATTTTAGAATTTTCTGAGTTCGTTTAAGGATTATTCCAAAATCTTTACTAAAACTGCGCATCCTGATTTTCGAATTGTCTTCACTCCAAATTTACTCAACTTGTTTCAAAAAGTGAATGCATCTTGGGTTGTTATGTGGCATGATGATATTGGCATTTAGCATATCATGAAATATTGAGATTTGATGAGACCCAAGGGACATTTAGTCATTGCTTTGAAAAGTGTTTTTGGGAAATGAAAATGCTAATTGTTACCGTTGGACCCTCGGGTTGATGATGCCCCGGGAATCGGGATGCCCAAAGGATCGAATGAGTCAATGCCTTGTGGATGCCCGATGGCCTTAATGGCTGAATGCCGGAGGTTTTTCCTCGGGAGTTTTGAGATGCCCGGTTGTATGCTAGTCGGTACGTAAATCCGAAGGGCCGAGGTAACCATTCTCATGGTGAGCCTTGAAGGATTTCCTCGTGATGCCGGGTGGGGTACGAGACGCTTGGAGGTGTGATATGCTCTAGATGCCCGGTGGCCCTAGTGGCTGAATGCCGGAGGCTTTCGCGATGCCAGGGTGGATGCGAATGCCCAGAGGGACGCAAACATTAGTCCTCCGGAGATGAAACTTTTTGAATGATAAAATGGATGATCCTGCTATGTGCATGTGGTCTAGTTATAGGACTGAATTGTATGGCATGGAATGGGATGTGTTACTACAATTTGGCCCTATGATTGGGACTTGTGTAACCAGCCATGATGCATTTTGATTCTTTTGAAATTGCATTTGGTCATTGCATTAAAGAATATCATGAATTTGATGCATATTTATCCCTTGACTACCTAATTTTGTCTATCCTGCATGAGTCTAGATATTGATAGTACTGCTTGATATAGTTTGATGAATCTTTTACTGCTAAGTGGTTGTACTCATCCCATTTGGAGACTAACATTTCAAATTAAAAGATGCCTCCGCTGCTTGTCACTCGCGGTACTTTTTACGGTGTCCCAGTCGACGTTGAGTGCATGTGTTCAAAGCACGCTCATGTCGGGATTCGAGGATTGGTTTTCATCCAAGTACAGGTTCTAGTCATGTATGACGTCGGATTGCCTGATGGTCCCGTGGTTTAGGAGTTTTTGTCGGTGCACGTTCGTCGTGATGGGATCATGCTAGGGATGTTGCCGCCGCCGCCAGCCGATGGACCGGGCTGGGTGTGATCGTGTGTGATGGGTAGCAGATGAAGCTTTTTGGACTACTAACACTGACTAATAGACCTTTGTATAGGACTACATGGAAAGGAAAGTAAAAAGGGAGGTCAGGTTATCTTTTGTTATGAAGCCAGGTATAGAAAACCACGGTAAATTTTGATGTAACAACCGATGTTGTCTATCAAGTCTATGTAAATAAAAGTGTCTAACTTTGACTTATAAAAATGTATAATAGGTGCGCATCGTTTCTAATTTTGGGATAGGGAGATGTGATTTCGCTTTCGCTATATATTTATAAACTGCGCAGAGACCGATCTAAAAGTTATAAACCCTCAGGATTAATAGACCTTCAAATCAAGTAAGAGAGAGGTAAGCGAATTGTGGTGATCTAAACGGATTGGGGGCCATTATGGGGGTGTCACATCAACTCTCTCCAACACGCAAGTTTGGAATTCCGATACGCGACTCCAACACGTACAGGGTCAATTTTAAAATTTTCTAATATTTGAAGGGTCAAAATATAAATATACAAAAAAGAAGTAATAAAAAATGCTAGAAATATACACGCACGGCGTCAATTTTTTTCTTTCAGTTTTTTTTTTTTTTAGAATTGTTTTAGTTTTTTCAAAAGTAATAAAAAATGCTGATAAATAAATAAATTTAAAAATATCATTTCAGCATTTTTCTTTAAACAATGTTTTTTCCTTTAAGTTTTATGTATTATTGTAACAAATTAAAATAATGAATGATATTAACAAATGTTAAATTAATATTTTTCATGTAATTTAGTTATAGGCTATTTTTTTAATTATTTATTTATGTATTTATATATAAAAAAATATGTCGAAACATGTCGGAATTTTCTATTTTTAAGAAATGACGTGTCAGCGTGTCGTGTCGCGTCGCGTGTCGCGTATCCGTATCGGTACTACATAGGCGCCAGTCTATGAAGCACGGACACGTTGTCCATGCTTCTGTGTCGTGTCCGACACGTGTCGGAGCGTGTCGGACACGTCGACACGCTCGGACACGGTCGGACACGCGGTCAACTTTTATCGACACGCGTGTCGACGCGTGTCCGGAAGACTGATGGAGGGTGGAGGCGAGGGAGGGCGAGGGAGCAGAGGTTGTGAGCACTGGTGAGATGGAGTAGAGGCCGCGAGCGCCGGCGAGACGAAGCCACAAACGGACCATCGCAACGGCGAGAGACGGCTAGAGAAAGAGCCGAACAAAGAGAAAGAAGAGAGAAGGCAAACTCCCGCCAGCGAGACGAAACTACGAACGGACCACCGCGACGGCAAGAGACGGTCAAAGAGAGGTGAGGGCCGCCACTGTTACGATGGATCGGCGACGAGAGGAAGAGGAGAGGAGGGAAGGGGTCGTGCCGCACGGCAAGGAGGATAGGAAAAGGGGGGCTCCGCGGCTCGCTAGGGTTTTTCATAAAGAAATCCCAAAAAAATAAGAAAGAAGGTCTGATGGCGTGAGAGAGGGGGGGAAGTGACAGCTCACCTGTCACTGTCAAGTGGGGGAGGGAAAAAAAGTAAAATAAACGTGGGGGTGGAGGGAAAAGGATGAACGAAAGAAGAAGTGAATTTTGGGGATTTTTTTTTAACTGGAAAATTAAAAAATGATTTTGAAAAATAAAAATATTAGATTTTGAATAATGATAAATTTTGGTTATTGTAGAAAATTATGGATTTACTTAAATAAATTGATTCTAATTTCTTATTAATTTTTAGTTTCATCAATAACTTTTGTTAAAATTAAAAAAAATGTTTCATATTAATTATGAATATATCTTTCGAATTTCAAATGAATTGATTTGTTAATATTATTAGTATAAATTTATTATAGGCTCTTTTTGTAATTATTTATTTATTTATGAATTTGAATTAAATTAATTAAAAATAAAAAATATTTATTTAATATACAACGTGTCGTAACGTGTCGGAATTCTCTATTTTTTAGAAATGACGTGTCGTGTCGTGTCGTATCAGACACTCGTGTCGTGTCGCGTGTCGGTGCTATATAGGCACTAGTGACCACATAGTTTGCAATTAATGTCTATTTTATGATGTCCACACAGCCTAAATCCTCTATATCTATTCGTCTTCCAAACGGAACTGTCATTGATGTCAGAAAAATTGGGACTATATACCTTAGCAAAAATATTGTCCTAAAAAATGTGTTGTACATTCCTGAGTTCAAATTTAATCTCATATCAGTTTCCAAAGTTTGTGAGGACAATCATTGTCAAGCCAATTTCAATTCTGAAAATTGTTCCTTTCAAGACCTTTAGACTGGAAAACTAATGGGCTTGAGTAGAATGGAACAAGGGCTCTACTTTTGGGCCAATTTTTTGGGAAATTCTGATTTATCTATGTCTTGCAATGCTATCACTAGAAATAAAATTTCCCTTTCTCATAAGCATCTTGGTCATAGTGCTCGTTTTCCTTGTCTTGGTTGTAAGATATGCCCTTTGGCAAAACAAACACGAGCACCATTTCAAAATAGCACCTCTCATGCCATCAATGCCTTCTCATTAATTCATATGGACATTTGGGGTCCTTACCATACACCACACCGTGATGGATCCCCTTTTTTTCTCACCATAGTTGATGATTACTCTCGTGCTACTTGGATATTCCTCATGCAATCCAAGAGTCAAACCTTTTCACATTTGTCGAAATTCTTGTCCATGATCAAAAACCAGTTCAATAAAGGAGTTCAAAGGATTCGAACAGATAATGGCAGTGAATTTTTCTCCCATGAATGTCAATCTTTTCTATCATCTCAAGGAATACTCCATGAGAGTTCTTGTGCATACACTCCCCAACAAAATGGTGTTGTCAAACGTAAACATCGACATCTTTTAGAAGTTGCCTAAGCACTAAAATATCAAGCTTCCATTCCCTAATGTTTTTGGGGAGATTGTGTGGTCACGATAGCCTATTTAATTAATCGCATGCCAACTAGAATATTAAAAGGATGCACCCCTTTTGGAATGCTTTTTGGCAAAGAACCGACGATTGATCATCTTCAGGTATTTGGCTGTCTTTGCTATGTGACAAATATGAGACGTCATCATAAAATGGATCCTCGTGCTCTTCAATGCATCTTTATGGGATATCCAGCTTTGCATAAGGTTATCGCGTTATGGAGATATCTACAGGTCATTTCTTTGTTAGCCGAGATGTTGTCTTCCATGAAGATGTATTCCCTCTCTAGAAGATGGCATCTGCACATGAGTCATCAATATCAACATTGAATCATCGAAAATTCTTATCAGTGGAAGATATATCTATGTAGCCACAGTATTTTTGGGTTGCCCCGAATCAGTCATGCTCTTGATCATGCCCTGTAGTGGCACTCGTCGAATCTCCTGTTTTACCTACCGGATCTTCGGATTACTCCCCTGTGATGAATCGATCCACCATTTCATCACCTCAGCAAAATGATAATGGGTCCTTCTCATCACCAATTGCTGAACAAACACCAGTTCTAATGCCCAAGCGTTCGAGACGAGAGGTGCGACCTCCAACATGGACAAAAGACTATTGAAAACACCAGGTATGCAATATCCAGTGTCCTATTATGTTTCCTTCAGTAAATTATCGCCAAAGCACACATGCTGCATCAGTAGAATATCTGAAGAACAAGAACCATCTTCCTATGAGGAAGCGGCACGTGATATTCAATGGCAAAAAGCTATGAAGGAAGAATTAGCTACTCTTACAGCAAATGACACTTGGGATGTTGTTCCCTTGCCTTCTCACAGAAAACCCATCGGCTACAAATGGGTCTACAAAATAAAATATAAGTCAGGTGGTTCAATTGAGCGGTATAAAGCTCGACTAGTCGCTAAAGGATTTACGCAACATGAAGGTTTTGATTATCATGAGACCTTTTATGTTGTTGCTAAAGAAGTGACTGTTCGTTCTTTTCTATCTATTGCTACACTGCGTAATTGGAACTTACATCAAATGGATGTGAACAATGTCTTTCTTCATGGAGACCTAGATGAAGAAATTTACATGGAACTTCCACTGGGGTTACGTAGACAGGGGGAGTCTCGAGTATGTCGTCTCCACAAATCCCTCTATGGACTCAAACAGGCTTCTTGACAATGGTATACAAAGTTTCTTGCAGCACTCACAAATGCAGGTTTTGTACATTCCAAATATGATTATGCATCGTTCACATGGACCAAAGGTACTTCATTGATCTACTTATTAATTTATGTCGATGATATACTTATTATGGGAAATGATGATGTCGCAATTCAGAAACTCAAGGAATATTTGCATATGACCTTTCATGTTAAGGATTTGGGACCTCCCAAATATTTTCTTAGTATTGAGATAGCTCGATCCAATGAGAGAATTTGTCTCAGTCAGGGAAAATTTGCCTTGGAAATCATATCGGATACTGGATTATCGGGATGCAAGCCAACTGCTATACCTATTGAGCATAATGTTAAATTGACAACATATGAATATGATGTGAACTCTCCTTCTCCAACAATGGTTATGCCAACATGGCTGAAGGGCGCAGAGCAGTTCGTGAAAGCTAAACTGCTGGTGGACGAATAGGGCATGGCAATTCGGAGTAGACGCAGGGTCAGAGAAGACACCAGAGGCAGCGGAGTTGGCTCTGGTTTTGGCCGAGCCATTGAGCGGGGATCTGCCCCGAGAGGTTCGAGACAAGGAGATGAGAGGTGTGGCTCGGAACGCAATCAAAGGAGGGAGCTCGGATTTAGATTTAAGCGACTTTGTGAGGTGGGTACACGAGCAAAGGAGGGGCAAATTCTGTACTTAGCATCTTCACGTTCCATGTAGCGCAGCCAAGGACAGTGTTGAGGGAAAACGAAACGATGATAATTTATGTATGAATTCTTAGGAACAACAACTAACTCGAACTCCACGAGATATAACATATTTCTTGTGAATAGCTCTAGACTAATCAAGTTCTTATTGACTCGCTTTTAGATTAGATTGAAATAGATAAGCTAAAAGTTCTAAAACTTATCACGAATTTATAATTAAGTTTAAAACCTACAAAAAGAGAAATCGAGTCTTTAAAATTATCAAATTGGTGCAATGTGATCTCATTAACTCCGTCTATTTTTTGTAATGGGAAAAACTGACATGGTTCTTTGCCTTTTGCTTTTTCTTCTTTATGTGACGATGATGTGACTGAAGCAGCATAAGCCCAAAATAACACCATTTGGGTCCTAATCTTGTTTTTTTAGTCCAAATTTTACATAAATTAAACTAAAAATTAGCTCAATTAAAAAAAAGTTGAGAAAACCGTTTTTCCTTTTTTTTTAAGTGAGCTTATTTTTAAATTTTTTAAATAAAATTTGTATTAAAAATTAAATTTGAATCAAAATAACATCGTTTTAGCCACACAATCACCATGTAGAAGAGAGAAAATAGTATAAAAAAATCCGTGTTAGTATTTGCCATTAACTAAGTTGAAGGGAGTTAACGAAAGTACTTTTTTTGTCAAAATAACGAAAGTGCTTGATTATACTAATTTGATAAGTTTTAAAAGTTTATTGCATTTTTTCTAATTTTCTGAACGTAACAACACTTTCGTAATAAATTTAAAGACTTCTAATATACTTATCCTAACTAGATTTTGGCAACACTTGTGATTGTGTAAAATTAGCGAGAAAGCCCGAGAAAAAAAAAACTGAAGGGAGAAAGATTATGGAGTGTAAAATCGCAAATCAAGATCTATTTGATCTCATGTTTTTGGGCCTCTAGTTTTGTCATTCACAACTATGTGATGAATTCCTAAATCCTTACACTCACCCCGAGAAGGAACAAATTTCCTAACAAACTTCTGTTGACACCTAAAATTTTAATTAGGTTTAATTAGGTCTTAATTTCTTTTAGATAACAAAGACCAAATAAATAGCAAAAACAACAAAAAAAAATAATAGTAAAAACAAAAGAAAAGAAAAACAAAAGCACCCCCCATTTTCTTCACGTGGGCTTGTGCGGCTTGGCCCCACCCTCCTCCCTTCTGCTTCTTCCCTCTTCTTCTTCCTCGCTCCATCTTTCTCCGCCTCTGTAGTTCACGCGCGGTGGCCGGCGACGCGCGCGAAGGACGGCCTATGGCCGAGGGGAGTAGGCCGACGTCGGCCGGAGAGGATAAGATCAGGCGCCATTAATGCCGAGCGAGCTTCGCTGGAAAGCTCGATGGGACACCGGTTCGGCCGAGCGGAACCGATGGGTAAGCCGGAGGCCGGCGACCGAACCCCTCCGTCGACCGGAGTTCCTTCGCCTATAAATAGGTGGCCGCAAGCATCGTCGGAGGGTGTGGCGAGCTTGGAGATTCTTCACTGAGAGACGTCGGGAAGGATCGAAGGGCGAGCGCAAGAGAGAGCTCGAGTCGCGAGCTTAGCCCACCCTCCACCGAGAGACTTCGGGGAGGGCAGGCGGCGAGTAACTTCGAGAAGGTCAGATCCGGCCGGTGGAGGCTCGGATCTGGCCTGAGTGAGGAGAAATCAAGGCCGAGGAGGGTCTGGTCGAGTTGTTGCTGTTGTTGTTGCCGCCGGACGCCGTGCCGCAGCCGTTCGCCTCAGTCCCGACGCCGCACCAGATCGGGAAACCGAGTTGCCCATCCACCACCATCCGGACGCCATCGCCACGAGCAGGTAGTGCTACCTCCACCGCCGCCGTTGCCGTCGCCATAGTTTCCCCCCTCTGCAGTCCAACTCTCGTCACTACCGTCGCTGTCGCCGCTGCCGTCGCCGTCGCCGTCGCTATCGTCCCCGCTGTCGTGCCTCGGCGCCGCGATTCAGGAACCCTAGGGTTCCCGATTTTCCGGGTCGCGATCCCGGGTTGTCGGGTCGGACCCGGATCGGGAACCGGGTAGGGATTCCACGAATGGCGGGCGCGGCGGAAGACCGGGTCGCGATTCGGATCCGGGTCGGGTAGGGTTCGCAGAGAGCCGGGTCGCGGAACGGGTCGTGGACCCGGGTCGTCGGGCCGGGCCGGGCGTCTCCGAACGCCCGGCCACGGCGTCGTTTTTTATTTTAAAAAAAAAAAGCAAAAAAAAGCAAAAAAATCCGAGTCGGGCCCGCGTTGCGGGCCCGTCCGCGATTGGGTCGCCGGCCCGGGTCGGACCCAACCCGCAGATCCGACCCGGGTCGGTTTTATTTTATATAAAATAATAAATATTTTTTAAAAAAAATTAAAAAAATGTTTTAATTTCCAGAAAATCGAAAAATATTAAAAAATTGTTAAAAAATGTTTTATTTTTCTAAAAAATCGAGAAAAATCAAAAAAATAATTTATTTTCCAAAAATATCAAGAGATATTAAAAAATATTTTATTTTTCGAAAAATCAAAAATCAAAAATATTTCATATTTTCCAAAAAATGCCAAAAATCCAAAAAAAAGCCAAAAATTCATGAAAAAGCCCAAAAAAATCAAAAAAAGCCAAAAAGACTTGTATTTTCCCAAAAATACCAAAAAAATCCCTTTTGTGTCCAAAAAATTAGAAAAGGACCTAGAAAATGTTTTTCCTCCCAAAAATGCATGGAAAATCCCTCAAACATCCAAAAAACCTCAGGGTTTAAACAAGATTAGGTACCGAAAGGGCATTAGTGATTAACTAGTGTAATCAAGTCCCCGATCCTAATTTCTCTGGTTGCGCAGGAGTGAATATTTCTCCCGATACTTCACTTGGGTTTCTAATCAACCCACCCAAAATCGATTAGTGGCGACTCCATTTTAAAAATTAATTTACAGGTTAAAAGCTCAGACCATTAAGTCGTGAATTGGTGGACTTGGGAGGGTCCGGGTTTAATAAAATCAGCCGAGCCATTAGCCTCCTTAGGCGCTCGTACCTGAATGCGGGCGCCGAAAAAAGAGGTCGCGACAGCTTGGCGACTCCGCTGGGGACTGTGAGGACTTAGGCCATTTTTGTCTTGTTTAAATTCTTTACTGACTTGTTTTTATTTTTTTCTTTATGCAGGTCAGTAGTTTAGAAGTTTATTTTAATTTTGTTTAAAATAGATTATCTTGTGATTATAAACTCCTGTGCATGCTTTATTGTTTTAACACTACACATGGCACACACAACCCGGCCGCCGGACCTGGGCCGCCATAGGATTTCTAGGATGGTGTTAAGAAAGATACGATCTCGAACGCGAGACCTGCGATGTAGAGATTGCCTTTCTTTTCCCCGAATTTCTTAGCCGAGATTAGGAGGGTATCTTTTAACGCGAGACTGCGACGGGCGGATATCCTTTTAATCTCACCAATCCTTCTGAGTTAGAAATCGAGCCACACATCCCATCTGTATGTCTTTGTGCTTGCCATTTTATTTAAAAGCGAAGTGATTTCTTTACTTTTACTTAGTCTTTTCTGGCTCATGGCAAAATAGGATCAGGTTGTGTATTCCCCTTCCTTATATGCGATGGGAAGATTTGATATCCAGTTCATTCCTACCCCAAAGAAAGAGCTTCTCAGATGGTGGAAGCAGTTAGATCAACTCGGCCAAGAGTGCGTCAAATCAAGAATCGGTCATCTCCTCCCATTGCTCCAAATCGATATCCACTCTGGAGTCATGCAAGCACTACCACATTTCTGGTGTCCTGAAACATCCACCTTCATGTTCGGCAAATTTGAACTGACTCCGACTTTAGAAGAGTACGGTCTCGCCATAGGAATGCCCCCAGGAAGCGAGCTTGTCAAGCCAATCGGCATTGACCCCGTGGTTAGTCTATCACGGTTTCTAAAAATCATTCGGTAAGAGAAATTGTTCAAGCCAACAATAATGCTTTTCCGCTATCATCTTTAACTGAATGCTTTGAAAAACAGTCAATGACCCAAAAAGCCAAGATCTTCCTCTTAGCATTCTTTGGTTTTATTATCTTTCCCCATCGAAAGAATGCTATAGATCCTTCAATCACATGGGTGATAAATCAAGTCATTTTTGGAGCAGGATATGTGAATATGGTTTTAGCCGAAACGTTTTTATCCCTTAATCGTTTCAAGGACCAAAAAGGAAAAATCATGAGGGCCGCTCCAGAAATTTTACAAATGTGGTTCTTTTCCCATATCAAAGGATTTGGGCACCTCATGCAAATATTTGAAATCAACGAGTTTAAACACCCATTGCAAAAGTTTCAAATCTTGGAAAAATATTCTCCCAATGAAGAGTATTCTCGATGGATTAACTTGCTAAAAACCCGGTCCCCGAGACATTCCTATGGCGAGCTAAATGGTTCATTGCGGGAGAGGCGCGCTTTGCGCTTAATTATTACAACCCCATCCCGTTCTTTGGGCCTCTCCGGAGCTACCTCATATTATCCATATAGGGTGGCTCGTCAGTACAGGGTCCTTCAAGAAGTCCCGCCACCACTCAAATCAGGATTGTTCCGAATCTTTTTCACCCGTACGGACTACAACTACTTGGAGGAGATCCGCATAATTCAAAACGCATGGAGTAGATGTCATACTGAAAAGATCGTCGTGCCCAGAAGGTTAAAGGAACAAGAAAAAGTTCATCATGCATCAACATTCTACATCCTCAACCATATAATTCCCAAGGAGTTGCAACCAGTAATCCCTGATGTAGTTGATAAACTTACCACCAAAGGGCGAATCGAATCTCTTGAAAAGAGCTTGGAGACCAGCAAGAGACACGTATCGAAGTTAGTACGAAGAAGCAAGCGGCTTCACAAGACTGGAGCTTCCCATCGCATATAAAATGGGCAGCGGGACTTTTTGATGTGAATATTCCTAATGTTAATATCTAGGGTCGTTTTGACTTGTGTAAAAAGCCCTTTTGGCATTGTATAAATCTCCTGTTAATAAATAAAAATGAAGTGACCCTTGCCATGGGCCAGTGTTCCATACGTTTCTGGCTTACATTCTCTCCATTTTCTTTATGCGAGTAATCACAATCATAGTCGTATTCGCCAAATCCAAAAGATAGAATGGCCGAAGAAAATGTACCAAGCCGTGTCGAGATTATGGAAAGTGAAATGAAGCAAGTCTTCAATGTGCTTCAAAACTCTCAAAGCGAGATAGATTCCATTCAAGGCAAATTAGCTCCCGCCCGGCCTCAATCGAAGTATTGTTACCGCAATCGTCTACTCGAGGTGATCAAGGAAGAGATACGATGATAACATGCCCGAATTAGAAGATGATACGCACCAAATCGTAGTCGAGAAAGCAAAGCCCAACAGTTTGTCTAAGACTGAACATGACAAACGCCTTGAGAAGCTTGAAGAGAGGCTAAAGCAATTGCAAGGCCTTCAAGATCCTACTCCAACAGACCTCTCCATCTACTCTAAGGTCAAAATGCCGGAAAAATTCAAAATGCCCGAGTTCGAGAAGTACGATGGCACGACACCGCCCAAGAGCTCACTTGCGAGATGTACTTGGTTCGAATGACCCAAAGACGTTAATAATGAACCTTTAATGATCCGGTTGTTCCGATCAAGCACGATAGGTCCCGCCCGAGGTGGTACATAAAAAAGAACATAAACCTCATCGAGACATGGAGTGAAGCAAGTGAAGCATTCCTCAAACAAGACAAATTCATAATGGACATTACCCCTTCTCGCGAGGATCTTGATCGCACGGAAAAGAAAAAGCAAGAATCCTTCAAAGAATATGCCATTAGATGGAGGAATCTCGCCGCCCGGATCGATCCCCGAGCCAACCGACTTTGAATTAAGAAAAATGTTCATCAAAACCCTCCCTTTCGAATACCGCAATCGGATGGTGACTACGATCGCTGAATCATTCAATCAACTCATTCCGGTGGGAGAGCGATTGAGACAGGTTTAAGGGATGGCTGGTTCACCGAGCCTCGCCCCATCGTCGCGAAGACTCAACATGAAAAAAGATAAAGAATCCTTGATCGATGTCAATGCCACGTACACGCAAACACCGGTCATCTCCCGATTGTTCGGACAAACGCAGGCCAGCAACAGACTAATAGCCGTCCACCCCAGCGCTACAACAACCGAAGACAATTCACTCCGCTTCCTGGATCTCCCTCCCAAGTTTTGGCAATCCTCCGAAACAAGAGCCTCCTTTCAACTGAGCCAAGACGACCCAATGCTGAAAACTTCTCCAGCTATGACCCGTCCAAAAATGTGACTATCACATGGGAGAAGTAGGCCATTCAACTGATGAGTGTTTCGTCCTTAAGCATCGAATCCAGAACCTGCTGGATACTAAGGCCTTCTCATTCCAAACCGCGAAGCCAAATGTCCAAAGCAATCCGCTCCCTGATCATGCTGACAAAGTAAACATGATATTCAGTTCTGAAGCCGGTCAAATCAGAAATGTCAATGCACATATGGTCGACATCTATCGAGGGCTAGTAGAAACCGGGTATTATCCGGGCAATGAAATACCGCCTTTCGCAATAATGGAGGAAAGGGTATTAAAAATGATAGAGGCCGGAATCATTGTGCACGCCGGCCACGCCAACATAGTTTCTACCATATCCCAAGTCCTCATCAATTGGGAGGAAGAGTTTGCGGCACTAAATGCGGAAAAGGAGAAGAATGATTCCACCTTACCCGAGAGCGTCTTTGAAAGGAAAGGAGCCATTGTTCAAGCATCAACAGCAGAAACAGCTATAGTCATTGAGATTCCCCAACCTTACAAATACAAATACAACAATGCGGTACCATGGTCTTATGACCTTGATGTTGGTTTGGTCACAAGATCCGGGCGAACCTATGCTCAAGCAAATACTCGATCTGCTAAGCCCGTCACCGACGAAGAAGCCAAGGAGTTTTTGGCCGTAGTTAAGGCCAGCGAATATAATGTGGTGGAACAGATTACGAAAATCACCGGCGCAGATCTCTCTCGGAATTGCTTCGGACATCCGTCAAACACCGTAAATCCCTCATGAAAGTATTAAGTGAAGTACATGTCCCGAAACTATTGAGCATGACAAACTCGAGGAATTTGTCGGTACCATCCTTCTAAAGGATCAAATGGCATTTTCGATGAAGAGATTCCCGAGGAGGGTAGAGGACACACCAAGGGCCTTTACATATCAGTCAAGTGCAACGCATCTCACGTCGCTCGAGTGTTGATTGACAACGGATCTGCTCTTAACATATGTCCATTAGCGACACTCTGTCGCCTTAAAATAGAGAAATCATGGATCCAGGTACCCAAGACTTCTGTTCGAGCATTTGATGGAACAAAGAAGGAAACAGGGGAGAGATCGAGCTCGACATTCAAATTGGCCCAACCGTATTCAAAATTTTGTTTCGTGTGATGGATATCCCCACTGCATTCAATTTCCTCTTAGGGCGCCCATGGATACACGTCGCAGGAGCAGTACCTTCAAGCCTCCACCAAAGTGTGAAGTTCGTGGTTGGAGGAAAACTGATCACGGTCCGAGGAGAAGAAGATCACCGCATCTACCACGAGACGGCCATTCCGTATGTTGAACCTAGTGACAAGAGCGAAGCTAGCTATCAATCGTTCGAGCTCGTGTCTACTATACACGAAACTCGAGGGACTTTGCCCCTCGTCCCGAGATGTCAAGTGCTGCAATCATGGTAGGAAAAATCATGGTAGGACACGGTTTCCTTCCAGACAAGGGCTTGGTAGGAGAGGCCGGGGCATTCGTCGGCCTATTGAAGCTCGGAGAAGACCCTATACCGTCGGTTTGGGATATTCCCCGATAGAAAAGCAAAGAAAAAAGTCGGCCTTGTATATCCCCGTCTCGAGGAAACCTTCCCAGGCCCAGCCAAGATGATGCATGAGGAAGAGGAAGTGGATACTCCAAAACGGTTCAACCCCGAAAGTGTGAAATTGCCCATAACCCAGGAAGACACAACTTGGCCCTCACTTATAAAAAAGGAGGGGCCAGATGACATGACCACCATGCTCGAGGATATTTTCATAGGTGCCATTGAGGAAGAGAAATTAGAAGAGACATGCGATAACTTCTCGTTCATCCAGCTTCGACACCAAGTCGAAGAACTACGCGAGACTGTACACCATTTGACAGAAAACTTTGCTCAAGCTACCCGTGCATTCCGTTCTCGTCACAATGAGGAGCTGATGATAAATGAAGAGGACCCTACTGACACGACCTGGCAAGGGGCACGGCTACCCTTATCCCTAAGAAGCACACGACCATATTCGCCTCTTCCTAAATCAATGGCCATTATTTTCCCCATCCTCCTAGAGCAAGGGATAATCGGCAGAGAATTGAACCATCCTACCCCCGAGTACTTCGTTGATTATGATCCATCCAAGCAATGCGATTACCATTCAGGGGAATTAGGACACTCGCTAGATGATTGCACCATCCTGAGAGACAAGGTCCAAGATCTTTTGGATGCCGGGGTATTCACGTTCCGCTCTCCATGGCTGTGTTTTGGCAATGATCACCTCCTAGTGGTACCCAGCACCCGTACCATGTTCCCAGAGCATGCTAAGGAGGCGCATAAAGGAGAAGCAATCATAGACACTTTGGGCCAACCAAGTGGTAAATTTGACTACTATGTCAATTATTCAATTCCCCAAAGTTTCTATGATCATCACCACAACATCGTCCATGATGGATGGGGAGACGTGGATGATCTGAAATCCACAAAGCCGAGAGCACAAGGAGACGTGACTGGCAACTGGTATGAAGACTTCTTCGTGGGCGCTATCAACGAGGGACCGTCAGGGGAAATGGGTTCGGGCCCGCTTGAGTAGAATCCTTTTTAACTCCTCTGCATACTCCCCTACGTGGGAGCCTGTACATATTTCTTAAAGTCTAGCTTGCTTTGTTTTCAACAACAGTTCCACTCAAGGAACTATTTTTTTGAAACCACCTTGTAAATCCGTCTACTAATAAATAAAGTTGAAAACATTTTGAGGGCATAAGGAGACACACCAAACCGGCCCGTTGATGATAGCCACCGTCAAATGAAAGAAGAAATCGAGGCCCGGTCTCCTCATGTTTCCTTGTCTTTAATCTTTAAATGCAATTTATCACATTTTCAAAAAGAAGCATGCATACTACTAACCTTATTTGTTCCCTTAGTCTATCTACTCTATGACACATGAATAATCTAGCGGCAAGCAAGGGTATGGGAACGGTCCAAACCAACACCGCAAGTAGCCATGATAGCAATTCTGATGATGATTTTGAAGATTTCGACGAAATTCAACGGAATTGGAAGCGCCACGAAGAAGCAAGGCCCCTACTACGAAGACACCATCATTGTCAATTTAGGCAGCACAGAAGATCTAAGGGAGATAAAGATTGGCGCGAACCTTCCTGAAGAAGAAGCTGCAAGCTTAATTGCCCTCCTAAAGAGATATCAAGATGTATTCGCATGGTCTTATGCCGATATGCCAGGCCTTGATCCAATGATCGTGGAGCACAGCTTGCCAACCAACCCTGATGTGGCCCCTAAGAAGCAGCGGCTAAGAAGAGCTAAGCCTGAATTGTCAAAAAAGATTGAAGAAGAAGTAATGAAGCTCCTGGCAGTAGGCTTCCTCGAAGTCTCACAATATCCTAGTTGGGTGGCAAACATTGTACCAGTAAAAAAAAAAGATGGTCGAATCCGGATTTGTGTCGACTACCGCGATTTGAACAAAGCAAGCCCAAAGGATGATTTCCCACTACCTCACATAGACGTTCTTGTGGATAGTACTGCCGGATTCAAACTTTTCTCTTTCATGGATGGGTTCTCAGGATACAACCAAATAAAAATGAAGGAGGAAGACAAGGAAAAGACGGCATTCATTACTCCATGGGGGACTTTTCACTATAAGGTCATGCCTTTTGGCCTGAAAAACGCCGGAGCAACTTACCAACGTGCCATGGTCACCCTTTTCCATGACATGATGCATAAAGAAATTGAAGTATATGTCGATGACATGATCGCCAAAACCAGACATGGAGAAGACCATGTGAAGACCCTGGAAAAATTATTCGATCGACTTCGCCAGTTCAAGTTGCGCTTGAACCCAGCAAAATGTGTGTTCGGGGCGACTTCTGGCAAATTACTTGGATTCATTGTGAGCTGTAAAGGGATAGAAGTGGACCCGTCAAAAACTAAAGCGATATTTGAAATACCTCCTCCCTCGACTGTGAAAGAAGTCCGGAGCCTCCTGGGAAGATTAAATTACATTGCGCGATTCATTTCCCAGCTTTCTGAAACTGCAAAACCTTTCTTTAAGCTTCTCAAGAAAGATGCACAAATCAAATGGGATGATGACTGCCGACTGGCATTTGAAAATTTAAAGCGGTACCTGATGAAACCCCCGGTTTTAGTACCCCCGACTCCAGGACACCCTTTGACCCTCTACCTTACCATCAACAGTGAATCCCTAGGTGCAATGTTGGCACAGAAAGGACCCCATGATGGGAAGGAACGAGCCATTTACTATTTGAGTAAAAAGTTCACAATATCAGAACAAAATTACTCCAAATCAGAAAAGACCTGTGCTGCGTTAGTATGGGTGTTGCACAGACTCCGGCAGTATACCTTGCATTACCAAACATTCCTTGTAACTGAGAGTGACCCAATCAAGTATTTGCTTGGTTGCCCGGCCTTGGTGGGAAAATTGGCCAAATGGCAAATCCTAATTTCAGAATTCGACATCCAGGTGATGTCGCAAAAATCAGTTAAAGGTCGGGTAATTGCCGACATGTTAGCGGATTGCCCTAAAGAAGTACGTGATGATCATTCCCCAGATGACCGAATTTCAACAGTAGAAGAAGACACATGGACTATGTTCTTTGATGGAGCTGTAAATTTGTCAGGTTCAGGCACTGGGGCGGTCTTGATATCCCCAAATGGGCAGCATTATCCTGTGGCTGCAAAATTGATGTTTCCGTGCACCAATAATATAGCTGAATATGAAGCATGCATCCTCGGCCTACAAGCGGCTATTGGAATGGAAGTGTCAAAACTAAAAGTGTTTGGTGACTCCGCCTTAATCATCCTCCAGACCGTGGGCGAGTGGAAGACAAGAGATGCCAAACTAGTGCCTTATCACGACTACTTGGAGGAATTGGTAGGAGAATTCCGGGACATCTCGTTTGAATATCTACCTAGAATTCATAACCAGTTTGCTGATGCACTAGCAACACTATCATCTATGTTACAAGTAACGAAGGGGTTAGAAGTAGAGCCTTTGAAGATTGAAGTCCCGACAAGACAGCCCACCGCATGACTATAAGCTCAAGAACCCGATGGAAAACCCTGGTATTACGACATCATGAAATACATCCAAAAGCGGAATTCCCTAAAGAAAGCACTCCCTCTGATCGAAAATACCTTATGAAAATGGCTTCAAGGTTCTTCCTCAGCGGTGAAAATTTGTACAAAAGATCATATAATTTAGTCTTGCTAAGGTGTGTGGATGCAAATGAAGCCACACAAATAATGCAAGAAATACATGGGGGGTATGTGGCCCTCACATGAATGGACGTATGTTGGCCAAGAAAATAATGAGATTGGGTTATTACTTTGGTTCCCCTTAGAGAGCGATTGTGCTCACCATGTGCGAAGTCATCATCGTTGTCGATCCACGGGGACAAGATAAATGTCCCTCCAACTGAATTGCATCGATTATCGAGCCGTGGCCATTTTCAATGTGGGGCATTGATGTGATTGGCCCAATCAATCCAAAGGCATCAAATGGGCACCGGTTCATTTTGGTCGCAATCGACTACTTCTCAAAATGGATCGAGGCTGCATCCTATGCAAGTGTAACTGCACGAAACGTTATGAAATTCATCAGACGTGACATAATCGCCCGTTATGGCGTACCGGAAGCTATCGTGACCGATAATGGGTCAAACCTGAACAACAAGTTGATTGATCAATTGTTTTCTGAGTTCAAAATCCGACATTTGAACTCGTCCCCTTATCGTCCACAAATGAATGGAGCCGTGGAAGCCGCTAACAAGAACAACAAGAGAATCCTATCCAAGACAGCTGAAAACTACCGCGACTGGCATGAGAGGTTACCCTTCGCACTAACAGCATATCGAACTTCGATTCGAACTTCCACTGGGGCAACGCCTTTTTCCTTGGTTTATGGCATGGAGGCGGTTTTGCCTGTAGAAGTAGAAATCCCTTCCTTGCGAATTTTATCACAGACAGGATTGTCCAAGGAAGAATGGACACAACAAAGGTTTGAGCAACTGAATATGATTGACGAAAAACGACTGAAAGCACTCTGTCATGGTCAGTGTTACCAGCAAAGGGTAGCTCGATCGTTCAATCAAAAGGTGCGACCCAAGCACTTTGAGGTAAACGAGCTAGTCTTGAGAAAGATACTCGCCAATCTTTCCGAGCCCGGAGGCAAGTTTGCCCCAAATTACAAGGGTCCCTATGTAATAAAGAAGATACTTCCCGGAGGAGCCTTGATTCTGACTGAGATGGATGGGCGGGAATTCACTAAACCAGTTAATTCCGATGCTGTGAAAAAGTACTACCCTTGAAAGATGTCCATTGTCTGGCATTGCCAAGCATTTCTCTATCATAATGAAAATGCTTGTGCACCTTTATATATGAGTGATGTGTTTACACTATCATCAAAACCGTGTGTTTGGGTTGACTCAATGAAGAAAAATGAATGGTAATCATCAGCATTTAAGGAAGTGTTGAAAATCAAGTAGCAAACTCAATGGCATAACTTGAGCAAATCAAGCAAACGCGTAAGAGTATTCCATGTCAATTTCGCCCACTCGGTGTAAGAGATGCGTCATTCAAGAATCTATCTCGGTCAAAATGAATTTTCTGTCCCAAATCAATAACCTTAGAATTTGGAGGCCTCACTTCTTGCTCTAGACACATGCTCTTGTAAGAAGTAATTACCATTGGAGAATTGGAGGCTTTGATTGTCCATCCCATTCCATAGAAGCTTGAAGTACATGACTTTGCTTTATCAAAGGCGAAGGAAAAATTCCACGAAGGAAAGCATTGAAATGTAAAAGAGGCCGTCGAACTTTCCTAAGAACCAGCACAAATAAACTGCGGGGGAAAGGTAATTTGGCATCATTTCTAACACTCACTCTCGAACTCATATTGACGGGAGTCACCGTAATTCAAGAGCCAGATCAAGTGGTTAAACAAGGCAAACCAAGTGATCCAAGCAAGGAAAAAGAAACAAAGATGCCCGATTAGATTCTCGACCCCGGTTGATCATTCATGTGTCATATCCCTAATCAATAGGGACAACCATCGACACCCCTTTGTGAATAACCCTTTTGATGTTCAAAGCTTAACAATACTATTCTGTTGACCTTTAAAGCTACCAAGAAGGTCTTTTTGAGCCAAAACCATTCACTTGTTTTGAAAAATCCAAACTCCATCATATTTAAAATACTACATGCCTTTTACAAATGGATTTTTTGCATGATGATTTTGTCTGTCTAAATCACAGATTCCATTGATAATTATTAGAATAGACAGCTAAATGAAGAATACAAGATTAATCGAGCATGCTGGATGAGGCGCGTCAGAATGATGAAAGGCAAGCCATATCCTACACACAGTCCCCCATCTATACACTTGTGAGATGAGTGCCGAAGATTCCATGGCTGCAGGGTAAAGAGTTCTCTCGCGAATGGTACGATAACCAAAATAGTGAGAGGCATTCCATCGCTCACCCCTTTGAGCCCCATACATTGGTGAAGCTTCTCTCATACCCCCGTCAAGAGCAACCCCTACACCGGGGCATTAGAAGCGAAGCAGCATTACAAGGTGAGAAGAGAGATAGAAATTTTCTTGCTCGCACTTGCATCAATCTTTGGGTGTCTTTATTGCATATGAACACTCACGTTAATTTAAGTGCCCTAGAATGACGAGGAGCAATTCTTTCTCTATGCACTTGTAATCATTGTACAACCCAATTGAGTCTGTAATTTCACCCTCACATTGAGACAAAACAGAAGTTACTACCATTTAAACAGCATAGCTCGGAGCGCCGGCAAAAGATGAAGACTCAATAGTCTAACAAAGGCGTTTGCTTGAACCTGTCAAGATCAGCTCTCAAGCAGCAAGGACAAAATAGAGGCATAAAAAAGCAGTGTACCTGGTAAAAGCAAGGTCAATGCCCATAAAAGAAGAACTGGAATAAAAATAGGGGCATGAAAAAAGCAGTGTGCCTGGTAAAAACAAGGCCAATGCCCCCCAGTCAAAAATGCAGCCAAGAAAATATTGCCGTTGTGGTCCATAAAACCTCCATCTGACAAGAAAGACTAGTGACAAATGCCAAGACAGTCACCAATTCTCACCCTCTTACATGTGAGCCAAGTCCACGTCACATCCCCATTGTAAAAAGTCTCTTCGACTAGGGGCACTTCAATTAACGTAGGATTTCATATGTGCATAAACATCGCTCGAAGAAGTACGAGCAAGATTACTCTATCCCTTTTCGCGGGTTCTTGACTTGTAAACCCGGAGATGATCATGCAACATTTTCGTCCATCGGCTTCGACCTTGATGGTCCCCTCGATGAGCCGCGACCAAGACTTCATCACGGTTTCGACAAAGACCTCTCACATTGGTAAAGTTGTACTATTTGCGAGAATACTCGGACCCCTGCTGACATGATGATAGTGAGATAGTGTGGTCCTTATGAATCCTGCATCAATAGTCAGGATAGCCTTTTCCATGAGAGCGAGCGAAAAGTCCTTTCAGACTGAAAGTCCCTCATTTGGCATGCTCAAGACATCTATATTCCGAATAAATGTTGTCTTTCAAAATCTTCCCCAATGGAAATCAGATGATGCAAAACTGACAAAATTATCATGCATGAATCTCATTTGAACTCATAGCATATACAATCATGTGTGCATATTGTGCAAATAGCAAACATACTCTCAGAAATCAGAGATATTGCCAAGTAAGCATATCTCTATCCCCATTTGTCTTAAAGTACCTACCACTGTCCAGGTACTCTCTCCTTGACACTCGACCTATTCGAGTCGTCCCTCGAGTTTCGATACTTGCAAATGTCCAGGTATCCTCCAAGAGTTCGCACTTGTGATCATCCAAGTACCCATCCATTGCCTATGATCAGCCAAATACCCATTTCGACGCCTGCAAAGGCCCAAATATCCTTCATGTTAGTACTTGTGAATATCCAGGTACTCCTTGATATGCTTGTGAATGTCCAGGTATCTTCCAAAATTGATGCCCTGAGAAAGGTCGGCGCATCCTCCCGAGAAAGGTCGGGTTTCAACCAGTGTCTTTGACAGAAGTCAGACACCCTAACAAATCGATGCCCTGAGAAAGGTCGGTGCATCCTCCCGAGAAAGGTCGGGTTCCAACTGGTGTCTTTGACAGAAGACAGACACCCCACAAATCGATGCCCTGAGAAAGGTCGGCGCATCCTCCCGAGAAAGGTCGGGTTCCTACCAGTGTCTTTGACAGAAGTCAGACACCCCAACAAAATAGATGCTCTGAGAAAGGTCGGCGCATCTCCCGAGAAAGGTCGGGTACCAACTGGTGTCCTCGATACAAATCAGGCACCCACAAATGAGATGCCCTGAGAAAGGTTGGTGCATCTCCCGTCAAGGCAACCGAAGAAAGGTTCGGGTCCTAGACAAATCATGGATTGTTTTAACAGGCAACCGAAGAATGGTTCGGGTCCTGGAAGAACAGTCTCCTGTCACGGCGATCGAAGAATGGTTCGGTCCGAGACAAGCCACTGACATTACTCCAACAGCGACCGAATAATGGTTCGGGTCCTAGAAGAAAGCAGATCTCCGTCAAGGCGACCGAAGAATGGTTCGGGTGCTAGACAAATCATTGATTGTTTTAACAAGTGATCGAAGAATGGTTCGAGCCCCGGAAGAGCAACCTCCTCATATCACCAGGTAAAATGACGCCTTGATACTTACCAAAACTCGGGGTTCACACCCTATCTCACTCACTCCCGGTAAGTAACTACAGGTATCTTCTTATCTGTCTTAGTATATGTAATGTTATATTGCTCATTTTCTGCATTAGACAATAGGTGCCAAATAAAATATAATCTATTGCTTATGTATAGACAAATTTTAGGTATCAGGTTTGTCTTTGAATGCAACCTCTGCGAACTCACCTTCAAAGAGGGGCAGCTGTTGACACCTAAAATTTTAATTAGGTTTAATTAGGTCTTAATTTCTTTTAGATAACAAAGACCTAATAAATAGCAAAAACAACAAAAAAAATAGTAAAAACAAAAGAAAAGAAAAACAAAAGCACCCCCCATTTCCTTCACGTGGGCTTGTGCGGCTTGGCCCCACCCTCCTCCCTTCGCTTCTTCCCTCTTCTTCTTCCTCGCTCCATCTTTCTCCGCCTCTGTAGTTCACGCGCGGTGGCCGGCGACGCGCGCGAAGGACGGCCTATGGCCGAGGGGAGTAGGCCGACGTCGGCCGGAGAGGATAAGATCAGGCGCCATTAATGCCGAGCGAGCTTCGCTGGAAAGCTCGATGGGACACCGGTTCGGCCGAGCGGAACCGATGGGTAAGCCGGAGGCCGGCGACCGGCTTACCGAACCCCTCCGTCGACCGGAGTTCCTTCGCCTATAAATAGGTGGCCGCAAGCATCGTCGGAGGGTGTGGCGAGCTTGGAGATTCTTCACCGAGAGACGTCGGGAAGGATCGAAGGGCGAGCGCAAGAGAGAGCTCGAGTCGCGAGCTTAGCCCAGCCACCCTCCACCGAGAGACTTCGGGAGGGCAGCGGCGAGTAACCGAGAAGGTCGATCCGGCCGGTGGAGGCTCGGATCGGCCCGAGTGAGGAGAAATCAAGGCCGAGGAGGGTCCGGTCGAGTTGTTCTTTATTGTTGTTGCCGCCGGACGCCGTGCCGCAGCAGCCGTTCGCCTCGGTCCCGACGCCGCACCAGATCGGGAAACCGAGTTGCCCATCCACCACCATCCGGACGCCATCGCCACGAGCGGTAGTGCTACCTCCACCGCCGCCGTTGCCGTCGCCATAGTTTCCCCCTCTGCAGTCCAACTCTCGTCACTACCGTCGCCGCCGCCGCCGCCGTCGCCGTCGCCGTCGCTATCGTCCCGTCCCGCTCGTGCCTCGGCGCGCGCGATTCGGGAACCCTAGGGTTCCCGATTTTCCGGTCGCGATCCGGGTTGTCGGGTCGGACCGGATCGGGAACCGGGTAGGGATTCCACGAATGGCGGGCGCGGCGGAAGACCGGGTTGCGATCGGATCCGGGTCGGGTAGGGTTCGCGAGAGCCGGGTCGCGGAACGGGTCGTGGACCCGGGTCGTCGGGCCGGGCCGGCGTCTCCGAACGCCCGGCCACGGCGTCGTTTTTTATTTTAAAAAAAAAAAAAAAAAAAAAAGCAAAAAAAAAAAAGTCGGGCCCGCGTTGCGGGCCCGTCCGCGATGGGTCGCCGGCCGGCCGGACCCAACCCGCGATCCGACCGGGTCGGTTTTATTTTATATAAAATAATAAATATTTTTTAAAAAAAATTAAAAAAATGTTTTAATTTCCAGAAAATCGAAAAATATTAAAAAATTGTTAAAAAATGTTTTATTTTTCTAAAAAATCGAGAAAAATCAAAAAAATAATTTATTTTCCAAAAATATCAAGAGATATTAAAAAATATTTTATTTTTCGAAAAATCAAAAATCAAAAATATTTCATATTTTCCAAAAAATGCCAAAAATCCAAAAAAAAGCCAAAAATTCATGAAAAAGCCCAAAAAAATCAGAAAAAGCCAAAAAGACTTGTATTTTCCCAAAAATACCAAAAAAATCCCTTTTGTGTCCAAAAAATTAGAAAAGGACCTAGAAAATGTTTTTCCTCCCAAAAATGCATGGAAAATCCCTCAAACATCCAAAAACCTCGGGGTTTAAACAAGATTAGGTACCGAAAGGGCATTAGTGATTAACTAGTGTAATCAAGTCCCCGATCCTAATTTCTCTGGTTGCGCAGGAGTGAATATTTCTCCCGATACTTCACTTGGGTTTCTAATCAACCCACCCCAAATCGATTAGTGGCGACTCCATTTTAAAAATTAATTTACAGGTTAAAAGCTCAGACCATTAAGTCGTGAATTGGTGGACTTGGGAGGGTCCGGGCTTAATAAAATCAGCCGAGCCATTAGCCTCCTTAGGCGCTCGTACCTGAATGCGGGCGCCGAAAAAAGAGGTCGCGACAACTTCACAGACAAATTAAATGTTGTAACGACAGAGACAAAATAAAGCGACTAGCCTCCAATAAAAAAAAGAATCCAAACATTAAGCGGGACATGAAACTCATAATTAGACCCTAAGATAGCAAGGAACATGAGTGCTATTGCCAGAAACATCTCCAGTACGTTGCCTCTCTCTGTCTCTCTCACTTCACGCGTGCGCACTAATTCCACTGTGCTTCAGCGTGTGAGAGTGAAGAAGCACAGCAAACCTGACGACAACAAAAACTCATAAAGTAAAGCCCTCGAGAGATTTGGATTGGAAACTTATGCATCATCAAGAAATTAAGCGGATGCAGAATTAGAGTACTCGGAAAAGTGTGCAACATGTTGCCGCGTGGTTACGTACGGAATATGAAGTGTAGGGAGGCTATATTATGTACGCCAAAACCTTTTTCCCTTTATTGTTTAATGCTTGAGCGAGTACAAAAAGAAAAAAAGACATCCAGCATCTTGCAAAATTATAAAGTAGACGGACCAAGTGGGACTGAGAAAACTGTCCCTAGAATATTTGCAATGCTCACCTCAGCATCAAAACCAAGATGAAGATGCATGAAGGATTCGCACTTTGGAGTCCTCTTAACCCTATCTGAATATGACTTCGGGATAACGTCCTCAGGTAACAAACCTATAGTGTCCCACACACATGCATTGATGACAACAGCTTTCTTAGCACGCACGAACTGCAATATCCAGAGATGCAGTTCTTTAATTTGTGTTGATCTTATGATAAAATCCAGTTAAAACAATTTTTAAGCCTTGAAGTTTCCCTAAAAAGTCCGCTCACTTGACCACTTCTTAACTTGACTCCTCGTTCGACCGTTTTCAACAACAATCTTTTCCACGTGACTCCTGAGAGAAATCCGTACGCCAGATTTTGGCATTCCCCTTATGAGGGCATCAACAATAGCTCCACTTCCATGAAGAGGGTACTCAAGACTGCAACCAGGTTTGTACCACTCAGCAAACATGTATACCTGAAAATTGCAGATAAAAGGTGTCACCTCCTCAGAAGGTTGGATGTAAGGTAAAACAAAATTACGATACATATTTCAGGCATCCAAGCAATTTGTTGATAAACAACCAGCCAGCTAGCAACTTCAAATAGCAGAGGTCACATGCAAGAACTCGGAAATTAATCAGTTAAGGACAGCAGGAATAACTGCATAGAAAGGAGAAAATCTCTCCTGTTAACATCAGGATTCAACATAACCATTTGATCACCACCCCATCGTTTATATACTAAACAAGTTGCTAGAGTTGTAGTTTCTGCAAGATAATAAACAAGGCCTGAAAGCAACTCACAACACTGCATAATGTGGTAGAATATAAAATCTCCAAATGATTAACTATCCTCCTAAATTATTCACTAACAGATACTGAACTTCTAAAATTTTATCAAGTGGCTAAAGATTTAAATTACTGAGCAACAAGGTGCATGCTTTGAGGTTTTAAAGTTTGCAAATCAATCGACCATAATCTATATAACTACCAGAAAATACTCTCAAAAGAGGACTAGGGCCAATCATTTCATATACTGTTACAACAGGAGTAGGTTATTCACACGGAATTAGTTACACAAGCTGAATCTGTATCAAATAAGTTCGTGAAAGAGAATATGGACATCCCAAGGATAACAATTACCAATCTTAGGAGCTTTTTAATATCTAAAAACATCATAGTTACCATCTCTGCTGAGAGGATACCATTGATTTCACCCCCGCAAGAAGAAAGGCAAGAAGGTCCACCCAATTCCTTATAAAAGGATCTTTTAGTTCCAGTGAGTCAATGACTTCTGAGAAGGGTCTAAGAAGCTTTGTCGCACCAATAGCACCCTGAGGTCCCATTTGGATAAAGATTTCAACAAGAAAGGAGCACATCTAGCAGCAGTGGTGGAAAGGACACCCAAATCACCACGAGCATATTGAGGAGGTAGAGCCATCACAGCTGCAGACATTGGAAGCACTGCATCCTGCAAATTCATATTATGTAAGAAAAGATGAATAGCAGCAAACCAACAGAAAAAGATGCCCATACTTCAAATTTAAACAAACACGTTCATTACAGATAAAATGTAGAGTAAGAGTACCGTTATATCATAATGGTCACTGATAAATTGTAAAACCAGCACTAGATTCAGAGGTTCCAATTTACTTTAACTTCTCATAGGGGTGTCAACGTCAATAATGAGTACTTTTGCTTATAAGCCGTTGTAAAATCTTCTTTTGCTGTTTAAATCTACAAAGCCATCTTGTTCTTTCTTTACAAATGAGACAGAATAGAACAGGAGATACCATGAGCTTTTCCATTCTTGCACGGCATTTTGACTTGCGTACTTCTCAAGGTCCTGGATTAAGATTTAATTAAAAGCATAAGCAGAAACATACTATAAAATTTAAAACATCATGGGCATTGACTGAAGAACAACAGAGACAATATTACCAGGCTCACAAATTGCCATCAGTGGACCCACATAAATTCTCACAAGAACATATGAAGCAATAATACTGTTTTTCTCTTTAGAATGGTAGTCAATTCTATGTAAACAGCAGTCTCTTTTGAATGTTCCCTGAGTTTGTAATATATCCAATTCGGCCTAGGAGGCAGATTACGACACTCCCTGAATTTGACTGGAGATATGTCAAGACTTTCATGAGGTAATGTTCAATCCAGACAAGACTTCTCTACCTCAAACAAAACGTTTTCCTGCCACTACATGTATCTAAAAGTTCCTTCATAAGTTATCTAGGTTATGCATGTTCATTTCTTCAGTGTACCTAAGATAAATGACAATCTTCACATTCTCGGCCATGGCAGTCTAGTCAATGAATGCTTTCGTCGTAACAGCTTGGTAATCGTCTTTTGCCACAGTAACCATTTCCATTGTTTAAGTTAATTCTGTTCAGCTGACGCCAGACACTTGGCGTCGTCTGGGAAATCTATGCAAAGACATTCTTTCCCCTTGATATTCCCAGCACGATGCCTCGCATCATAAATCGTCTTGGCATTAAGGACTCTGTATTAAGCTGCCTTATTGTCTATCAAAAAGGGATGACCAGCTTTTCCCACGTTAGCATCCATATCCTCGACAACTGAGCACCATTGGATTTAAACTAACTTGGGCTCAGCTGTCTGGCTATCGGCATATCTGTTTCATATTAAGCAGAACATGATAAATGAGACCATTCTGTCCAATCTTCAATTAGATAGATGAATTTGGCAATTGGTCCACTAACATTTTTAAAACTGATATGACATTCATATATTCATAGATGCGCTAAAGCTAAGTCCAAGGGATGATGCTTTAGTTATACAAAACCACAGGGAAAAGAAGGATCCACCTTGAAAAACTCTATTGGACCAATACGTGAAAAAAATTCACCTTCTGGTATGTACACCATCCAGGAGTCATAGTTAGCACACGGAACAGACTCTCCTAATGCATCTAACACCTGATACATGAGAAAATGTCGTTATCTATTAATATCATCCGGAGGCGAAAACAACACGGGAGTATACCAATGGAAAAGCAGCCATATAAACATAAACAATCTGCACTTGATTCATGCTAAAGACAAAATGGGGCAACTTAGAGTGATGGAAATCAGATTACCTGTGCAAGAGGATTCGCCTGAGGATCCCTAGATTGGAAGCCAGAAAACAGCGAAGGACCGGAGTCGAACTTGTACCCCTTAATGTCAAACGTGTAAGCGGCACCTCCTGGTTGATCGTGGCTCTCCAGCACAAGCACGTCTTGGTTGTATCTGGCAAGAAGCCCAGCATAACAGAGACCAGCGATACCACTTCCGATGACCACGACATTGGCCTCAGGCTTCCCTGATACCCAAATCCACAACTTCTCGTTATCAAAGAAACCCAATTCAAGTACAAAAATTCCGTCCAAACAATGCTACACTCTCCAAATAGCTATTTCAACAGTGATAGCAACAATCTGGATCAAAACCAAAAACCAACCCATAAGCATTTGAGAAGGGAACTAAAAAGGGTAATCACCAATTCCAGAAAAAGCCAACCCACAAGTGTTAATGCGTTGTGCCTGCTTAAAACTGACAGTAGCAAAAGGATAAATTCTTGATCTACAAATATGGTGCAAGAGTTAGAAAATACAGCTACATGCATTTAAATGCGCCTATATTTCCTGTAAGCAACTCTCTATTGCCTGTTGATTTGAGTAGCGACACAAGGCTTCGTTTAATTTGTCAGTCATCGACTATATGTGAAGTTTTCGTGTTGGCTACATGGCATGATCCGGATAGAATGTCCCCGCGACATCGACTTTTAGCCAGGAACTTTGACCATCAGTTTGGCTTAGCCAGATTATGCGGATTTCTCGTACTTTGAGAATCATCTTTCGAAATTCCCTGAAGCAGATGAAGTTTTGGCCGTGGTACCATCTCACGCTAGTCTCGCGTACCATTCTACCTTCTTCTTCAGTCAGCTAGCATTGTGTCCGTAGAAGCAGGCATTGTTCGTGACACTATTAATATCCTGATTAATGTCTCTTTTAGCGCAAGCTGTAAATTGAGTTACGTAAGCGAGATCTCAGGCGGAAAAGTGATTGATGAGTGGTTTGGAAAGCATCCATAGAATGAGATGCCGAGGGTTTCTCGGTTCTTATTTTCTTCGGTTCTTGCCACACTTGATATGTGTTAAAATATGATCCATTTTGTGAAAAGTCTAGAACTCACTAGACCACTCATGCTTAATGGAGAAGGAGCAAAATCGGCAGCAACAAGTTAAAGAAGACTCTCAAATGCTGAAAGAATGATCTAGAGTACGTGGGCAGCTGAGAGAATAGAAAAATATAGAAAAATGGTGAAGCAGCTAGAAGTCCTCAGTGTCGGTGGAGAATGGCGGTGGCATGTCTATAAATAGGGGCTGGGTGTGTGCTTTAAGTTGTAGAAAAACTACACACACTCCTTCCAAAATCCTTCCTTTGTAATACATATTTTCATAATAAAAGTTCTGTTTTTTTAACCCATACACCCTTGCCTTTGTAGCCCATATTTCACACATACACACTTGCACACACACGCTTCCGCAAAACACCAACAATGGTATCAGAGCCACGTTCTTCGGTTGGTATCGGGCGTTTGTCCTACCCACCAATTCCTAAAACTACCCTTTCCAAATACCCACTAACTAAACCATGGCCAATCTTACCTCATCATCATTTCCCATTCCCATTTTTGATGGGAACAACTATGATTTTTGGAGCATAAAAATGACTACATTCTTGATGGCCCAAGACTTATGGGACATCGTGGAAAAAGGTTGCGAGGCTCCGCCAAAAGGTGCAAGTGTTTCGAAGGATCAACTACAAAAGGATGCAAGGGCGCTATATTTTATCCAACAAGCGCTCTCGGAAACCATATTTCCAAGAATTATTGGAGCGAGGACTGCAAAAGAGGCTTGGGATATACTACGAGAAGAATTTCAAGGATCGGAAAAGGTACGCACTATTCGCCTTCAAACACTAAGAAGAGATTTTGAGAATTCTAAAATGAAAAATTATGAGACCGTACAAGAATATTGTGGAAAATTAAAGGAACTCGTTAATCAAATGAGAGCCTATGGAGATGGGATAACTGATCAAAGGGTTGTTGAGAAAATATTGGTGTCACTTATCAAAAAATACAACTCTATAGTTACAACTATAGAAGGAACTAAAGACTTGACGACCCTATCAATAAGTGAATTAATTGGCTCTCTAGAAGCATATGAGAAAAGACTAATGGCACAAGATGAAGATTCAGTTGAAAGTGCCTTTCAGTCTAAAGTAAATATACGGTCTCATCAAACTAAAAATGATGGAAGGAGCTCATGGAAAAACAAAAGAGGAGGAGAAATTATAAAAAAAGAAAATTATCCACCTTGTGGTATTTGCAAGAAAACAAATCATTTGGAGAAGGATTGTTGGTTTAAAAATAAAAAACAATGCCGCTTTTGTAAAAGATATGGCCACCTAGAAAAGATTGTCGCTCGAAAACAAATAATCGAGCAAACTATGTAGAAAAAAAAAAAAAAGAAAGTGAAGAGAATACATTCTACGCAGGCCAAGCGGCAAATGACAATAAAAATGAAACATGGTACATCGATAGTGGGTGTAGCAATCACATGACAGGGGACGAAACTATATTCACTCATATTGATAAGTCGGTGAAATCTCAAGTAAAGTTGGGCAATGGTGCATTAGTAGATGTCAAAGGAAAAGGCACCATCGCCGTGGAAACGAATAAAGACCCAAAATATATACGTAATGTATATCTAGTCCCTCGTCTTGCACAAAATCTCTTAAGTGTGGGCCAAATGATACAAAGTGGGTATTCTCTATATTTTAATAGAGATGCCTGCATTATCTATGATAAATATAAAAATATCATTGCCTCTGTTAAGATGAAAAATAACAATTTTCCTATTCAATGGAAATTGGTCAAAGATATAGCCATGAAAGCTCAACTTGATGATTCATGGCTATGGCATCGAAGATTTGGCCACTTCAATTTTGCTGGGTTAAAAGTTCTCCATCAAAAAAATATGATGAGAGATTTTCCAGCCATCACAGAAATTTCAGATGTTTGTGAAGGCTGTCTTCTTGGAAAACAACAGAGACAGTCCTTCCCATCTGGAGTTTCATGGAAAGCTAAGAAGCCTTTGGAACTTGTCCACACGGACGTGTGCGGTCCGATGAGGACACCTACACCTAGTCAAAATAAATATTTCATCTTATTCATTGACAATTACACAAGAATGACGTGGGTATACTTTCTTCGAGAAAGATCTGAGGTTTTCTCTATCTTCAGAAAATTCAAGAACCACGTCGAGAATCAAAGTGGCCAAAGAATCAAAGTCCTAAGGAGTGACAGAGGCACAGAATACAATTCAAAGGAGTTTAATAAATTTTGTGAAGAAGAAGGAGTCCATCATCAACTAATGTTGGCTACGCCCCAGAACAAAATGGAGTAGCTAAAAGAAAAAATAGAACCGTCATGGAGATGGCAAGGTCTATGCTAAAGGAGAAAGGCCTTCCCAATACTTTCTGGGCAGAAGCAGTTTATACTACTGTATACCTATTAAATAGGTGTCCAACTAAAGCAGTTCAAAATAAAACTCCAGTCGAAGCATGGAGTGGACGGAAGCCTTCAGCAAAGCATCTCAAAGTGTTTGGATGCATTTGCTACGTCCACATCCCTACTCAAAAAAGGAGTAAGCTAGATGAAAAGACAGAAAAAAGAATATTCCTTGGCTACAGTGACCAATCAAAAGGCTATCGGGTTTACAACCTAAGAACTAAAAAACTAATGATTAGTCGAGACGTTGAGTTCGATGAGAATGCTGCCTGGAATTGGGAGAGTGAGAAAATCGTGAAGAAGTACATAACCTTGCCAGACACACCACCTGCTCAAGAGGAGTCAACATCACAAGAAGAAGAAGTACCAGATTCCACCACTCACGACGTAACTCCACCAAGCTCTCCAAGGGTAACACAAGAAGAATCTACTCCAGAGTCTCCAGTACTAAGGGTAAAAGCCCTTAGAAAAATTTATGACACATGCAATTTTGCTATTTTGGAACCAGAAAACTATGAACAAGCATCCAAAGATGAAGTTTGGATAAAAGCCATGGAAGAAGAGATTAAGATGATCAAGAAAAATGAAACCTGGGAGCTTGTAGATCGACCCAAAGACAAAGAGATTATTGGCGTTAAGTGGGTTTACAAGACAAAGCTCAACGCGGATGGATCAATCCGAAGCATAAAGCAAGGCTTGTGGCAAAAGGATACTTGCAACAACCAGGTATTGACTATACTGAAACTTTTGCTCCAGTTGCCCGCCTTGATACTATTCGAGCATTTATAGCCTTAGCGGCACAAAAAGAATGGAAGATCTATCAACTAGATATAAAATCAGCATTCTTAAATGGATATCTTCAAGAAGAAATATACATAGAACAACCACAAGGCTTTATTCTCAAAGGCCAAGGAGAAAAAGTCTTAAAGCTTAAGAAGGCCCTATACGAGTTAAAACAAGCACCACATGCACGGTATAGTAGAATTGATGAGTACTTCATCAAGCAAGGATTCAGGAGGAGTATGAGTGAGCCGACACTCTACATCAAGACCCAAGGTAAGTCCGACACTCTCATTGTCTCTCTATATGTAGATGATCTTATATATACAGGAAACAATGAGATAATGATCCGAGAATTTAAAGAAGAAATGATGAAGACATTTGAAATGACGGACTTGGGCTTGATGAACTATTTCCTCGGTATTGAAGTTAATCAAGATAAAGGAATTTTCATCTCACAAAAGAAATATGCAGAAAAGCTCCTTGAAAAATTCAAAATGAGTAATTGCAAAATAGTTTCAACACCACTAGTGATGAATGAGAAACTATTGAAAAATGATGGAGCTGAAAAAGCCGATGCCTCCCTCTATAGAAGTTTAATTGGGAGTCTACTATATTTTACTGCTACACGACCAGATATTATGTACGCGACAAGTTTACTATCACGGTTTATGCAGAGTCCAAGTCAAATTCATTTCGGAGCTGCCAAGAGAATTCTTAGATATTTACAAGGAACTATAGATTACGGCATTCGGTATTGCTCAAGTATTAACACCAAGCTCATTGGCTACACTGATAGCGATTGGGCTGGTTCAGCTGATGATAGGAGAAATACTACTGGCTATGCCTTCACACTGGATTCTGGAATATTTTCATGGGCATCAAAAAAACAAGACTCAGTGGCACAGTCTACTGCTGAAGCAGAATATGTTGCGGCTGCTACAACTACTAGTCATGCAATATGGCTTCGAAGAATTTTAGAAGACATTGGAGAACCACAAATGGAATCAACACTAATATTTTGCGACAACAAGTCCGCAATTGCAATATCAAAAAATCCAATATTTCATGGAAGAACCAAACATATCGACATTAAATATCACTTCATTCGTGAAGTACAAAGCAAAGGAGAGATTGAATTGAAGTATTGTAAAACTGAAGATCAAATTGCAGACATATTTACCAAAGCATTACCATCTACAAAATTTGAGACATTGAGAGGGATACTTGGAGTATCACAAAAATGGATCAAGGAGGAGTGTTAAAATATGATCCATTTTGTGAAAAGTCTAGAACTCACTAGACCACTCATGCTTAATGGAGAAGGAGCAAAATCGGCAGCAACAAGTTAAAGAAGACTCTCAAATGCTGAAAGAATGATCTAGAGTACGTGGGCAGCTGAGAGAATAGAAAAATATAGAAAAATGGTGAAGCAGCTAGAAGTCCTCAGTGTCGGTGGAGAATGGCGGTGGCATGTCTATAAATAGGGGCTGGGTGTGTGCTTTAAGTTGTAGAAAAACTACACACACTCCTTCCAAAATCCTTCCTTTGTAATACATATTTTCATAATAAAAGTTCTGTTTTTTTAACCCATACACCCTTGCCTTTGTAGCCCATATTTCACACATACACACTTGCACACACAAACGCTTCTGCAAAACACCAACAATATGATTGGGTTATGTTTTGGGTCATCCCTAATCAGAGGAACAAATCTGAACATCGTAAGTATTTATCTTTAACTAAGTTGATATGCAAGTAATATCCATAATATGTAACTCACGAGTAAGTAATCTAATGATCAGATATATCGTTAGATACCTTTTTCCATAAGCTTTATTTAAACTAAGCACTGGATAAGCCATATTTAAAACTAGATATATCTTCTTAGTTTTTTATTGTCGGTTTTATCCTGATTTTTCATTTGAGTGAATTTAATTTATAAAAGCAACTATTGAATGAAACAATGTTATGGTGAAGTCATAGAAAATAATTTATTAAGGAGGTGGTATACTTGTATTAGTTGTTCAACTTGAGCAGGATAAAGATTGCGCATGGTTTTCCAACAATTGTTTCCAGCGACAACATAATTCGGATTTGCTAATCTCCACGTTTCCTTATCCTGAGCCCTGTTAGGACTGGATGAGAGATCTAGGAAACTAACGAGTTTGCTCTCGGCATTACAACAGCTATACAGTCCCCGCTCTTCCCCTGTGCTTACACAAAGATAGCCTCTTGAAGCACCAAGGAGGAGCAGAAGAGCCATTGTCTTGTGCGTTCTCGTTTCAACTGAAGAGAAAGGGGAAAGCAACGCAGCTGAAGGTGACTTGGCTTACCCCATCCTCCATGGTTTATTGTTCCTATAAAGTCAGCCTCCGGAAGAAGTTGACTGATCCTGTCATTGGAAATCTTTTCGGCGTTTTGTGTAAGAGGCGTGCGGTGATCTGTAGTCTCGATAAATCAGTTCGTAATTCGTTGGTTTTCAATAAATTTAACGGCTCTTCCTGGGCATCGTGTGACTGTTATTAGTGTACGATCAAGGGTGACGCTAGTGTTTCTTTTGGCCTATTCTTGTTGCGCTTTAGGATTTCACTGTGTACGGTTTTGCTGTCTCATATATCCAATCGTTTTTTGTTTTACTGCAGAAAGTTTTGTTGACGATGATGGCGGAGATCTCCGAAGGCCGTGCTCTTTAGTTGCCTCGATCGATGATTCAGGAAATCATGTCAAGATTGTCTCCCAGGGATGCAACACAAATGGACATCCTCTCCAAGGATTGGAACCGCGCTTTTAACACTCTTCCCGCTCTAGAATTCGATGAAAAAACCTTCGGGAGCAAAGACGTTGATGAGCACGATACTTTTCTAGAATATATCGATCGTTACATCACGTGGCGCCATGAGCTCAACCTCAGCATCGACTCGATGAGTTTGTTCATCTTCTCGAGAGGCAACAAGTTGAATCCCATAGTACCCAAGTGGATAGATATCGCCTCGAGTCTCAATCTCCGACGCTTTAGTCTTGGCCGCATCGTCAACTATCCCGACAGAAGATGGTACATGCAAATATGCCCCGACTTGGTGTCTGACACCATCTCTGTCCTCCACGTGAGCCATCTCTCAATGCAGGGCGTCAAGACGAGGCTGCCTCGCTTGGAAGAACTGGTCCTACACAGAGTCGAAAAGAGCGACGAATTCTCGAGCGAGCTGATGCTGAGTTGCCCGGCACTCCGGCGCGTGGAGCTGATCGACTGCTCCCGTTCCAAGGACCTCCTCATCTGTGGACCGAAGCTCGAGACTTTTGAGGCATCGGGCATGTCTGACAAGGACAACCTTTCGATTTCAATATCAGCCCCAAACCTCATATCCTTCAGCTACACATCGTGTTCCGCCATACCCTACCCGGAAGAGGAGTTGTCAGCTCTCCAAGTACAAGGCACTAGAAATCTGAGGGAGCTTGCTCTGCATCTGTGCATGGTCGGAATCGGGACCATCAGAAAAGCGGTCTCTCAGCTTCACCTCCTAGAGACCTTGAGGCTCGAGGGGAGCCCGTCCGCCGAGCGCATCAGGATAACTCACAAGAATCTCAAGCACCTCGCCTTGACTGGATTCAAAACTATCGCCTTGACTGGATCCAAGTCTCTGATCAGAGTAAAGACCCAAACTCCTAATCTCGTGTCGTTCCAATATGACGGCCCCAACATCCTGGTCATCGGTCCACGAGATTCGACAAAATTGGTCAATGCGAGACTGGAGGTGGATTTTGGAGTCCACAACAAGAGGAGGAGCTATCTCAAGGCAGCCAAGTTCCTAAAGTATTTCGGCCAGTGCGACTCGTTAACACTGATTTGTAAGGAAGTCAAGGTAAGTAAATGTTTTCCAAATCGGTATTTTGTATTGAGTATTTGTATACTGATGTGAACTCAACATTAGAATCTTGCTATTCTTCTTTTTGTATACATAGGCATTGGTTCTTCCAGAAGAAATTAGAAGTGAAATGCTTCCTCCATTATGGAATGTCAAGCATCTAAGACTTCAAATCATGTGCAACACTTCTGGAGATGTTGATACAAGTTCTCAACTAACGGAAAGCTTGAGGTGGATGTCTCCTAATTTAGAGACGCTGGTCATTAGCTCCTAATCTTGCCATCTAGACCCTGCAGCAACAAGTACTCAAGAGCGAAAAAGGGCGGTGGCGGCTGGCACTAAAGATGTGCTCTCGATGAAGAAAACTCATCTAGGGATCATTATCAACTGTTATCCCTTTATATATATATATATAGGCTTGCTTTTCTAAACTGCTTTCACAATTTTTTTTTTTTTTATTAATGTTAGGCTTGTATTTCTTTCAGTTTACATATGGCAAGCAATGACCAAGGAAAGACAAAGAAAACTCATCTAGCGACCACTATCAACTGTTTTCACTATTATCCCTTTTTTTTTAATGTTAGGCTTGCCTTTCTAAACTCACACTATAAATTGTTTTCACTATTATCCCTTTTGTTTTTTTTTTATGTTAGGCTTGTCTTTCTGAACTCATCTAACGATCACTGCCATCTGCTTTCACTATTTTCCTACTTTTTCCTATTTTTTTAAGGGTTAATATTATGAAAAATCCAAAACTGATACACTTGTAACAAATTTACTATAAACTATTTTTTTTACCACCAAAAACCTCAAACTAGTATACCTTTAATAAATTAACCCCAAACTGGTACATTTATAACAAATTTACCTTTTGTTAGTTTTCGTTAAATTTTATTGTTAAATTATTAAGTTAAATTACACGTAATAGTTGACTGATATATCGATTTAGGATTTTACACATCGTTTGTCACAGTTTACAATTTTTGTGATTTTTTTGTGGTATTAATCTAATTTAGCGGATGATATATTTGTTACAAATTTATCAGTTTGGGATTTTTTGAGGTCGAATAATTTAGTTTAGGGTAAATTTGTCGTAAATGTACTAATTTAGGGTTTTTTATAGTCCATTGAGGCAAATTTGTTACAAATGTACCAGTTTAGGATTTTTCATGATCAAAAAAATAATTATGGATAAATTTGTAACAGATGTACCAATTTTAGATTTTTTAGGATATTAACCATTCTTTTAATGTTAGGCTTGCGTTTCGTTTAGTATACATATGTTAGGCCGCATAACTAAGGAAGGAGAACTGACAAAACAAATTATCTTGTGAGTAGAAAAACCTCATCATTCCGTCCGATCGGTGAGGACACAAGAGCAAGAGAGAGAACTGAAGCAAATTGAGTGAGAGAGGGAGTGAGCTGGAGGGGGACTATATAGTATACCGTGCCTCATATTACCAGATTTCAGCCATACTATTTCGAATTATGCAGTAACATTTCCATAATCAGGGAACAATCAATGAATAGATAGGGATTGGCAATCACTGTACAGAGAATCCTTCCAACAATCAGAGTAAACATTGACAATATACAGCCCTTTCCATTGTTGGAGCACCAAACAAGACCGCCACCTGATTTTACCAAATCCGATTGCTTCGGATTTCATACGACACAAGGAGCATCATCAAGTGCTTCGAAAAAGTACTCGATGACATACAATTAGCTGAGGCTCCAACACAAAATGCTCGTGTCGATCATATCTTTTACCGCTTCTGGATAGGAATTCTGCTTCCTGTCGACATGGTCGCCATCTCATGGGCCTCCTTGCTTCGAGAGAGAAATGCACTTACTCCTTGTCATCCTTATAATCACCTACCATTTGCCCAATAGAGAAGTGACTCCGTCTGCCCGTGATCGGCATACTCTCTCTTCGTCTTGACCTTATCAAGGCGAGCTTTCCGGACGGCATTTTGTATTTGCCGCTCATGCTCCTTGAGCATTTCATCGAGGTTATCTCCCGAGGGAAGCAAAGGTCCAGAACAGTGGATTCGGCTCTTTTTGGGAGAATAACTCTGCAAACACATGCAAGAGAACACGATCAGCTTTTCAGATCATAGCTCGCAAATCACCACACCGAGGGCAAGAGTAAAAAATGATCCTCATCTATACTTCACAATTAGTTGATGTCATTCTTTGATATTTGAGATAAAGCTACCACAAAAATTATTCTCCAAAGCAATTTTTTATGATTTTTCAGATACTTTCGATTGATCTCTCAATATTATATGAGCAAAGACATTCAATACCAATTGTCATAGCAAGTCGTTCCAACGGAAGCCTTAAAAGTTACCAAATAATAAGTTTGTTTTAATGTACAAAAAAATGCAGAGATAAAGACGCACTTAGCACAACTTAACTTCCAATGACCACATGGACATGATGACGCCCACTGCTTTTTTCGACTCCATATGCCACACCAATTTGTTCCAAGCATTTTATTCATGCTAGTAAATAAAGGAAAACAAATACAGAGAATGCCAAGAAAAACTAAACAGCATTACCAAAGCTATACATATAAATGGAAAAAAGGTTGAGTCAGATTATTTCACCTTCAACTAAGTGGAAAGGGAACCTGAAAAAGGGAAAAAAAATCCCTAGCAAAGACAAAGTTAAATAGCATGTTTAAGTTATAATGCAATTACCGCGATGGACTCCCTCCAGGAGTGCTCTCCCCCCTTCTTAAACAAAGATATCGGCCTATGTAACAAATGATGTGACCAGTCACGCTTTCCTGCTAATTCACCACCATCTGGATGACTACACCTGGCAACAAAAGTGTTAAAAAAAAATTTATGGATGTGTGCGCTGCGGAAGTATGGTTTTGGTTTTAGTTATAGTTTTTAGTTAGTGACGTGTGCAAGTGTATGGTATATTTTGTAGAGGATGGACAAGGGATAGACTAGGATAATTGAAGGACAAAGAACATGGATATGGGAAATAGTTTCATTGGTTGGATAAAATAATTTTACAAGGAAGTGTCGGAAGTGTTGGTGGAGGAGCATGGAGTATTATCTCATGCTCCTCACACTCTCTTACATTTGTTGAACTTACATGCTTATTTATAGAGACTAAATACAACATTCTAGAATAATGGGGAATGTTATCCACTTAGGCTTATTCTAGGAAATTCTAGATTGTAGTTTTTCTAGAGACTTCTCTTACATGTTGGACATTTCTTATTTCTTCTAGAAAGTGTTTTCTTATTTCTTCTAGAAAATTCATCTAGGGAATTCTAGAGAATTCTAGAAGTTTAGCAAATCTAGGAAATTCTAGAAAATGGATCACCATTTCCAACACTCTCCCTTGATCCATTTTCGGGATACTTCGGATATTGTAGTTTGTCCCATGTCTTTTAGTCCGTCTACGTTCCATGATCCCTTGCATTCTCTTGTCGAACCACTTGCACTTGCCTTTGAACATGCATGACTTTTCTCCAACGATGTCCCATATGTCTCGGGGCATCAAAATGCTCTTAGTTGTAGTTGTTAGCTCGGGCTCTGGCTCTGGCTCTCGTAGGCTCTGGCTCTGGCTCCGGCTTTGGCTCTCGCTCGGGCTCTGGCCTTTGATTTTGGCTCTGGCTCCAGTGGCTCTGTTGGCTCTCGCTCGGGCTCCGACCTTTTTAGTTGAGGATGGTGCGGACAAACGCCCATAACCATCCGATATGCCTGGTTTTGGCTTCATGGTCCCTTACGCCTGGCTCAGTTACGAACCTGGGCGTAACCTAGCTCTGATACCATGTTAGAATATAAATATGGATGTGTGCGCTGCGGAAGTATGGTTTTGGTTTTAGTTATAGTTTTTAGTTAGTGATGTGTGCAAGTGTATGGTATATTTTGTAGAGGATGGACAAGGGATAAACTAGGATAATTGAAGGACAAAGAACATGGATATGGGAAATAGTTTCATTGGTTGGATAAAATAATTTTACAAGGAAGTGTCGGAAGTGTTGGTAGAGGAGCATGGAGTATTATCTCATGCTCCTCACACTCTCTTACATTTGTTGAACTTACATGCCTATTTATAGAGACTAAATACAACATTCTAGAATAATGGGGAATGTTATCCACTTAGGCTTATTCTAGGAAATTCTAGATTGTAGTTTTTCTAGAGACTTCTCTTACATGTTGGACATTTCTTATTTCTTCTAGAAAATGTTTTCTTATTTCTTCTAGAAAATTCATCTAGGGAATTCTAGAGAATTCTAGAAGTATAGCAAATCTAGGAAATTCTAGAAAATGGATCACCATTTCCAACAAAAAGCCTCATCCCTCCATTGGGTGTTAGCACCCTTCTCCCTACTACAATCGAGATGCGAATCACCTCCCACTGCAACAGAATTAGAAAACCTGGATCACTGTGATGCTCTTCTTTGCATGAAAGATCTCTGCCTTGTCAACTCGGCCCCACTGCTTGGAGAATCGAGTTCTCGGTCTGGCACAATCAAAGCCTCAACCTCATTTGCATTTCCAATTTGTGTTGATCCATTAAGACTGGGTTGTGCTGATTGTCCAGATAGAATGAAATTGTTCTGGGTCGTTCCTCCTGGTTTCTCACCGGTACTTCTGGGATTCAATTGCTCTTGTCGCTTCTAAAGAAGGTAATAAAAATAATAATAAATGCAGTTAAGCTATGAAAAAAGGGGTCCCTCTGCAATATATGTATGCCTACGCTGAATTTGTGTTAAGGCACTCACATCCAACCCTTCAACTTACATATATGTATGAGATATGATTAGAAGGTCAAGTTACCTGGATGGATGCCTTTAAATCAGCATTGGCACTTGACGTAGGCACAACTTTAGACTCTTTCAAACCCTTTCTAATTGATTCAAGACCACGAGCTTTACCAGCAGTAGCTTTACGCCTGGAATAAAAATCAACCAATTGTAGGGTTAGTAGCATGATGCGGAGTGTAGGAAACACTTCTCATGAAGCAATTCTAAGTGGCTACATAAGCAAGTTTTTCCTTCCCCATAATACATCAATCCAACTCCTCCGCCATTACACATTTTGGAAAAAGGGAAAAGTAACTGCATTAACAATGGTCGTATTTATTTTACAGTACAAAAGTGGAAACTTGATGAAACGTTTTTGTTTGTACAAGGATGAACTAGTTGATAGTTCATTTGCAGCAAGTAATTAACAGAAAGTCCTTTTTTTCTATCGGTTTCTATATAGCTAGATTTTGACAAGACTTCAAACTTTCTGTAGAGGTGTTCTTTCCTTTTGGGATTTTTTTTTTTTTTTTTTTTTTTTTTTTTAATTTCGGCTAGCCATCTGTGATCAGATTTTAAATTAGTGCTAAAGACTGTTTCTCTAATCAGCACAGACCCACAGCCACATTTATGGCCAAAAGTGGAGATTTCTTTTAGTAAAACAACACAGAAGATGACTCACTTTCTGGCTTCCTCATCTCGAAGTCTGGCATCAAACTCCTTGCTTGATGGATACTTTGGCAAACTTGACGGATCACTTGGAAGAGGATTGGATGTGAAGAACTGGGATAGTAAATCAAAGTAAAGGATATTAACAGTTGTAACTAAAAGGAAGATAAAAAGCAAAAGATCAGCTTGCAGTGTCATAGATAGAAAAAATTTCTTCCTAAAATTTGTTTACTGAGCAGTAAGTCAATATTAAAAACACAGGCCCCACTTGATTCAATATCCTATTAAAAAGTTATCGCATTATTTCATGAAAAAGGTTGTAGTTTGAAGGTTAGTATTTCTGGCAAAGATATCGTGTCATATCAAATTACATGATTGCACTATTTAATGACTTCAAAGAAATCTGCTGAATTATTCAAAGTTGCAATAACAATAAGAAAATTGGCACACAAAATGTAAAATATTTAAAAGTAGACACGCAAGGGAGGAACAAACATGACATCAAGAAAGCTGAAAAGGAAAAACTTAGGACCTACCTCATTCCGAAGGGCTGAGGAAGCCGTTCCACGGCATTCTGGTTCAACTGCAAGAAGAACATCTAGCAGGCCCAATGCAGATGAAGGAAAATCCTTAAATGTCTCCAGGAGACAGCGCTTGTAAGGTTGCTGAGGCTTGAAAATGGTTGCATGTGGCAATTTTGACTTCTTCCAATATTCTTCTGAAGGAGACCCACAAAGTTTGAAAATTTTGTGCAATTGCTCCACCTACAAATATTTCATGATCAGATAAGAATTGGTGAATCGCATAGACAATTATTGATTATAGACTCAGAAGTGCTTAAATATTTATTATAGACTCGGAAGTATTTAAGATTGCATTTTGACATTAGCTTTAGACAACACTACATATTAAGGTAGATATGACACATCCACCCTCTTACAGAAAATACCTGCCAATATAAATAAATAAACAAAACCCTGAAATAGAAGCTTGTAGAATCAAATTCTTTTGCCATTTTCTATGAAATTGATGCTGATTATAATTTATGTCATGCATAAGTAGACTAAGGAATGCTCTTCAAGACTCTTAGATTAGATTTTATGTAACAGAAAGTGTAGACATCAAGCTGTCGTACACAAGGCAAAAATGCTTGAGTAAACATTTGGTACAGAATTTTCCAAACACTATACGACTGAAACAATGTTTTAACCAATGTTCTAATATTGTAAATAAATTAGGCACTACATAAGGAATGGCACCTCTGTTCTTCCAGGCATTATGGGCTTCCCAGCAAACAATTCAGCTAGGATGCCACCAGAACTCCACAAATCCACAGAAGCTCCATAATCTGAAGAACCAAGCAACAGCTCAGGAGGTCGGTACCAGAGAGTGACTACGCGACTCGTTAGAGGCTGCTTTTGATAGGTCCGGAAAAAAGTTGCCAATCCAAAATCTCCAATTTTGAGATTGCCATTGTTGTCGACAACAAGTTAGAGCCTTTTATGTCACGGTGTAGAACACCATGGCTGTGGCAATATTCAAGTCCACGAAGTAGTTGTTGCATGTAACATTTGATCTAGAGGAATAAATTAAAAAAAATAAGTCAGTCAAAGAAAGTCTATCATCTTTATAGTTTAGTAAGAAACTACAGCAAGTAGAAAGTGGTGAATCACAATTACAGACAATGCTTAAGAATGTAGACCTTATATTGAAGAAAGAGTTTTGATCTAATATTAAATGTCCACATTCTCCCTTTTATATTCAAGACTATATAACAAATGGTAAATGTGAAGATGCAGCATCAAATGGTAAATGAGAAGATCTAAGGAATGAAGATAGAAACTCAAGCATCAATTGTGAGAAAACCTGGGAAGCTACATAAACCTACAAACTTTTGTTCTGCTGTCCAATTGATGCAGTGGCCTCTTAGAACAACTAAACCTTATCCATACTCTACCCAACTCGTTGGTCACATGCATAACATTTAATTCAACCAAGGAAGTATTAAACACAACAAGTGTGTACCTGAGATTCAGTGAAACATTATACTCGGAGTGGCAGTGAGGCCAGCAAGATCATGGTCCATATATTCAAAAACAAGATACAGACTGCCAGAAACCCTTGAAGTTATCAAACCCTCCAGCTCCATGACTATCCATATATATGTATATGTATATGCGTGCACACATGTGCGTGTGTGCAGTATTATAAACTTGTAATCTAAATTAGTTACAGTGCATTAATCATCAATTGGTGTTAATAGATTATATTTATGTTAGTATAATTTTTGTTTGTAAATAAATTTTAACTAGTGCGTGAAACTAAACCCATATCGTTTAATAAGAATGTAATTTCTTATAAAATTTACAATTTCTAATACATAAAAGTCGAAAGGACTTTCTTCTTCTTCGAATTTATAAGAGGGGGGAGGATAGAGATGATCTGGCCTGCCGCTTCGCTATCTGCTCAACGAGCCGGTCACCGCTGTTCGTGTACGCGACCACGGAGGGTGTGGTCCTATGCCCTTCGGCGTTGGTCACGATGGCGGGCTTCCCTCCCTCCATCGCCGCCACCTATTCGGGCCTTTGGCGCTGAGCTTCAAGAACGAGAGCTTTCTTGAATCCAGAGACTCCCCCGAAAAACAACGAACTTGATCGGCGATTCGCTTTCTTGGGGGTTCTTGAAGACGACCCAGTTCGAGCTAGACCCAGGCTGTGGATTTGAGCCGCCCCGGACGCCCTTTCCGCGGTTGAATAGGCCGACCCGGAAGGGCAAAACCTCGACAGAGCAACCAAAATGAAGTTCTCTCTGTTCTTTCTCTTCTCTCCTTCGAATTTTCAGCGAACAAACGGGCAGTAATTCAATAAGAAAGTTTCCTTTTTCTGGCGGGGGTTGAATTTGCAGAGTGGAGTCTGGCGTGAGCAGCGAGGAGGACGAAGAGAGTGTGTAGCGTAATATAGAGAAGCCTCGAATCTGGGTCTGCGCGGGCATGTCAGGGACTGTTGGAGATATTACTTGAACCGCCCCATGATCCTACGAGCTTCCATGAAAAGAGCACGTGATTACTAATTACACTGACTTGAGCTAATTAATTACGTGAACTAAAGACTTGCAATCAAACTCAAGTACGATCGTTTTTCCTTTTTTGCTTTGAGGAGAAAGAGTGCCGTGAGAAATCTTTTCTTCCGTTTTTATTTTGATCAATTGTTTTATTTAATTGTAACAATTTCGTTATTTTCAGGTCAGTTAGCTCTTAAATGTGATATATCTTCCCTTATTGTGGATGTCTTATTCAATTCAACACACGTGAATAGGATAGTTTGATTAATTAATTGAAAATTCAACGCTCCAAATTTAGAAAAAAAAATGCAAAACTTTAGAAAGCAGATTAGATGAAATAAACGAACATTATAGTTATCTGTCATATGATAAAGGACAAGATAGTGGAGGTAGAGCCATCGCAGCTGCACACATTGGAAGCACTGCATCCTGCAAATTCATATTATGTAAGAAAAGATGAATAGCCACAAACCAACAGAAAAAGATGCCCATACTTCAAATCTAAACAAACATGTTCATTACAGATAAAATGTAAAGTAAGAGTACTGTTATATCATAATGGTCACTGATAAATTGTAAAACAAGCACTAAATTCAGAAGTTCCAATTTATTCTAACTTCTCATAGTGGGGTCAACATCAATAGTGAGTGCTTTTGCGTATAAGCCGCTGTAAAATCTTCCTTTGCTGTTCAAATCTATGAAGCCATCTTGTTCTAATGAGACAGAATAGAACAGGAGATACCATGAGCTTTTCCATTCTTGCACGGCATTTTGACTTGCATGCTTCTCAAGGTCCTGGATTAAGATTTAATTAAAAGCATAAGCAAAAACATACTATAAAATTTAAAACATCATGGGCAGTGACTGAAGAACTACAGAGACAATATTACCAGGCTCACAAATTGCCATCAGTGGACCCACACAAATTCTTACGAGAACATATGAAGTAATAATCCTAGAAATATGTAAATGGTGTGGGTGTCCCCACTAATATGGAGAAGTTGCTTTAGCGTGCTACTGCATATTTCTTAGGCCGCCATACAGATGTCACTAAGCTATCTAATTTTGGAATTGAGAACATGGAGCAACTGAAATGCTACATAATTGGAGAGTGTAATGAGATTAGGGTTATTCTTGACGGAATCGACATGTACAACAAAGTATATAGAAGTGAAACCGAATTGGAAACATGGGAGAATGATAGATGGTTTCCCAAATCACTTGAATATCTCTACATATGTCGTATGAAGAGTTTGAGGCCCATTTATGAGAGGTTACTACATTGAGAAAATTTGTCTCATCTCAAATGTTTGTCTTTAGTCACATGTCCTCAGTTGATTATCATATTCACACCTCGCCTACTAGAAAACCTCAATAGCTTAGAAGAGCTTGAAGTCATTGACTAGCCCTTCATCTTAACTCTAGTGAGATGTGAAGACACTCTATTTTCGAAAGTACCCGCTTCCTCCCCAAGTTGAGAAAAACATCCCTAGTCTCATTGCCTCAACTCATTAGCATTTCTAGACGTTGAAACTTGAAAACTTCTTGTATGGATAGGAATAAAAATAAAGAGAATTCGAAGTTATTTTTGTCAGCCATTAAAAATATAGTAAAAGAAATCGATAAATTTTTTTATTTACTCGAATTCTTGGCCCGCTACGAGTCCAGCCCAGGCTTTAATTCCCTCCACCCAGCTTTTTATTTCTTTCGGACCCAATCCTTTTCTTTTCTCTCAAATCCAGCCCATTCCCTTCGTTTTATTTTTTTCTCATCATTGGCCCATCCGAAGCAGCAAGGGTCTGGCCACTTTGCTGTTTCTTCTCTCCTTTTTGCACGTTCAGGCTGCGAGCGTAACGAAGCCACCGGGACGCAATGAAGGGAAACCGAATGAGAAGGAATTGAGCCAATATGAGATCTTCTAGAATCCCGTTGAAGGCGTTGGCTCGGCTAGAGGAGAAAAGGGGTGCTCGAGAGAGAGAAGCGAGAAACCGAGAGTGAATTTCTTTCCGTTCGCCGGTGGTTCGCCCGAATCATCCTCGACCATCTGCAGAAGCCAACTCGCCCATCGTCGTTCGTTCGTCGCAGCAACCTCTCGAACCAGGTAGGCCTGAAGAACGCCCTGCTTCTTTCTAGCATACCGAGTTTGAGAGTATTGGACGAAATCGACGAGATTTTGGGCGAATCGTGTGATGCCTAAGTGAGATTCCGAAATGGATTTTGTGTGATTCGCTGTGTGATATTGTTTTGATCCGATTTTGGGTTATGCTCACTTCATTGATCGACTGAATAGAAGGAATTGCTGCGTTTTCCTTCGTTTTTATGGCATATACGCCTTAACGAGTCGGCCATGGACGAAAGCGTCCTTGCCGGAAAATCTATTCCCACGCCGGTGAAGCCCGCGGTTAGAGGCCGCCATAGTGGGTCCATTCCTCTTCGTTGAATATGCATTTGAGTGATTTTTTACGCTAGTTTTATTAGGTTTCTGTCATACATGTCTTTATAGTTGTGAAAATCCCATCGCTGGATCTAGTCCGGCGACGTTAGTGATCACCGGCTAATTAGTGGTTGGCGCCGGTCGGTGTGGACGGCCGGTGAAGTGCGGTGGCCTGAGCTCAGGGCAAGAGACATCGTCGAAGGCAGAATGTGGTTTGGGTGAGTTGCAAAGAAGTGGGTATGAGCAAGCTTCGAGATGAAGAAGATGCTGAAAAAGAAAAATAGGAAAAAAAAGGCAAGAAATTTTAAAAATCCAAACGAAAAGATAGAGAATAAAAATTCGGTTACGATAGAGAATAATATAGTTGGCCGGGTTAGACACCGCGGGCTTGTGGTTGGGCCGAGTATAATAAAAAGAAGATAAATCGGATGCCGCGGCTTAGAGGCGAATGGGCCCATTTCATATGCTTGGGCCGGTCATTAGGGCCAGACTGAATTCAAACTCTACCCGGATCATTAGGGTCTGATCTGTGCCGGTTCTATGACCCGGCGTAGAGTCCTTTTGCCCCAGATTAAAAAATATTTTTAAAAGTAATAAATAATAATACATTCGGAATAATTAAAAATTCGTAAAAAAGATCTAGAAAATTCAAGAAATCCATAAATTTTCTTAGGAAATTCAAAAAATTGAAAAAAAAAAATGCAGAAATTTCAGGAAAAAAAACTTAACAAATCAGTTTTTGAGTAGTTTTCTCTTAGAATTTGTGAAAATCCTTTAATCGAAAAATGAAACCTAATTGAATGATCCTTTAGGGCTTTACCATCAGATTTTTTGGATGCAATTTTCTTTTTAGGGATATGCTAGGTTGTTGTTTGCATTTGTTAATATGATTATACTTGATTGTGCGTTTCTCATATATTAATTGTTCTTTTCATTTTCAGAATGGTTAGGACGAACCTTAAAATTTTCAATAAGCTATCCTGACACTTTAATTAGCACTTAATCAAATTTAGGTGTCAAAAAGGCATTGGTTGCATAACTAGTGTAATCAAGTCTTCGAGTCTAAAATCTTCGATTGTGCATGTATCAAAACGACATTCCACTCTCATATCTTAATTAGTGTTTCTAGCCAACCCTCAACAAGGGCTAATGGTGACTTCTTTTGAACACTTAACCCTTTTAAGTGGGGATTTTGGGGCAAAGTCTCATTGCCTGGCTTTCATTAGAAGAGATGGTCTCACCGAGAGATCCCTTCTCATTTGCTTAAGCTTAAGTGACAATGTGTTTCTTTCACACCTTATATGCGATGGCCGATTTTTAGAAGTTCCTCTACTTGACCGTGCATTGAAGCTGAAAATTCTCTGAAGTCAAGTCAGAAAAATTTGAGTCCTATTCAATTGTCAATCCATCGTAGCAAACTTTTAGGATGTTATTTCCCAAAGAACATTTGTGCATATCCCATTAATAAGCCGTTCAAATATTGGAAGAGGAGCCATAATGTTATTCTAGTAGATGACCGAGAACACGTTTCCAAGATCACATCATTTGTTTTTATTATTCAAATGTGATGGGTGTCTTCCTTTTCTTATCATTTCACATTCTACCCTAGTTTATTCATGGATTTGGAGTCTTTTTTCATCGAGCGCCGGCTATTAATGTTGCAGTTTATAATGAAAGTGAAGATGCTCTTGGACGTAATAAGAACATGCAATTCTTTGAGGAAGGGGCTTCCATAGCATTTCAAGTGCTTATATGCCCTCTAAAGGCCATTGTTGAGGATATAAATATTCTGACACAAACAGAATGGGTAGTCATTGTTGATGAATGCCAACAACTTAGAATTCCTCTTTTATGAAGAATTTGAGAAGCTATTGAAAAAAATGAGACTTCTTCCCATTAATGGCAAACCAGAGGAAAAATGAGGAAGAGATTTTTGATATGGTGTGTGAGACTTGTGATGATGGGGGAAAAGCACTTATACTAAGAATCAAATAAACAAATGGAATCTTCTGGTGAAGAGGGTGAAACATTATCTTGTGTGACAGACTATCAACTTAATGATTGTGAGAGCAAGCCTGTTTCGTTTTCTGTTTTGCCGCTTCCTCGGTTGAATGATGATATTTTCATTGACTTGCAAACTAAAGTACGCTTCCTTGGTTGAATGATGATCTTTTTGAAAAAAATTTATCTTTTTCTTTGCCAACGTTATCCATCAAATACGTTTGAAAAAAAATTTCTTTATCTATTTTTACATTAAAAAAGATCGGTATTTAAAATTAAACTCGAATGTTAAATCTCCAGCATTAATTCGGAGGAAGAGAGATGCTAAAATACCTCTAAATGATACGTAGCATCACATCAAAATGCCTTGAATTCGTGCCGGCCTAATAAAAATACGCTTTCTAAAGAATGCTTGAATTTAAGATTTTTAGTGGTAAGAAAAAGAATTTTGAATATTGACATAGATTAAAAAATTTCGCAGCATTAATCAACAGGAAAACGTTAAATTTAAATTTAGGCAACCACTCAACTCACGTCCATCTCTATTTCTCGTGCGACGGCCTTCTTGCAGTGCATGGGTTGGACCCGCCGCGTCGCGGCGTTGTCAAGCGACGCAAGCAAAGTCACATGGCACTGCGAATTCCCCATTTTGCCCTTCCCCTACGGAGAAAACCTCCATCTATTTAAAAGGTTGATTTTTCGAATGCTCATGTCGTTTTTAGAAGCATCGTGCGTCCGGATAATTAGTCTTTTGTGCTACGATCGTGTCTTCTTTTTAACCGTTTTGGCGACCCCACGATGAGAATAACGTCGTGAGAATCCCCCCACCCCCTTCTTTTTCTATGGTTCTTTTGGGCGAAAGATATCCAACAGCTTTTCCGTCTTGGTATTCCTGGAATCCGTGGGAAGAAGATGAAAGGAATAGCCAAAGAAAAAGGAGGAATTCAAGGAATAAACACGGACTCGATTTCATTCTTATTTTGTCACCGTTGAAATCGAAATCTGAACATTTCGACTTTTTTTCCTCTCTCAGGTTTCTGGGCTTCTGCTATTCCCGCTGTGCTGGATAGTTCTTTGGTGATTACTCATGACAAACGGTGTGGAGGCGAGCCTAATTTTAGGACTTTCATCCATCAAGGTGTGTCGTTCAACTATATCCTTGATTTGTCACTATGAATGCGAACAGCTAGTAATAAAAACAACTAACACAAATGCAAAAAATTTAAGCCAAAATTAGCACCAAAAAAAAAAAAAAAACAATTGAATTAACACAATTGTAGTACAGTTAAGACTTTTTTTTTTTTATAATTTTCTCATTCTCATACTTACCCCTTATTTTCTTCCTTGTTCTCTGTTAACTTACACAGAAGTAGTAACACTCTGCATGAATATCTAAATCTTATGCATCATTTATAACAAAAATACAAAAATAATATGAAGAACTTGTACACATCTACAACCAATATATTTTTCGTGTGCAGGGAACAACTCCATTGTGCCATACGTGATTGATATCATTTCGAACAATATAGAGTGCATTCAAATTTCTTCTATCATTGATTCTTTGCTTGACATCATTACATGTACATGCTGCGTTTTATGTGAAATGCAACAGGGAGGGTTAAGGATATGCCTGAATTTAGATATAGACAACTTTTGCTGATTGCTTAAGCTCTGAACAAAACAATCTTAGAGGAGTTGTTCAATGACGGAGCTGTTTAGTAAAAGTGAATGATGATGGTGCACAGTAGAGATTGATGGAGGAGAAGCAGGGATGGCATCTGTTGGTGGTTCATATTGATAGGCGAATGCAACGCTTGATAATGGGGATCCCGTCATAGACAATAAGTGACTAATGGTGAAGTAACGTGCTGATATTTTGGTGAAGGGAAGTTTGATTGTTGGTGTTCTGATCTGGCTATGGTTTTTTGTATTCTCAGTCCATTAAGAGGAAGACAGCATAGGAAATAGATATATGAAGGAGAATAATAAAAATAGGAGTAGTGGATTCCCGATGTTTAGGATTGTTTCAATAGCGGAATTCGGTTCAATTTTCGAACTTGAACTACTTTTGAAGAGTTCCATTTTGCTGACAATTTGAAAGCTTTTAGTTTGTGGGCTTGATAAGAAACAAACATCTAGGAATGGTGAGCTTGGTTCTCGGTTTAGGAATAAAATGAACGGTTCCAAAAAAAAGAGAGAGGAAATAAGAAATAATGAAGAAATGGGCTTTGAAAGTTTAGAACTTAATGGGGCTTTGTATGAGAGCCCAATTGTATTTTTTGGCCCAAATTTGTGAAAATGGGCTTTGAAAGTTTAGAACATGTTGGACCATATTCGGATTGGGCTCAACAGCCCAAAACAATGTCCTAATTTTTAATAATAATAAAATTTCAAAAAATTTGAAAAATTAAAAACATAGAAAATGTTTAGAAAATAGGCCTCGATTGGATAATTAGATCTTATTATTATATTTAACTTAGTGTCTCTTAATTGACATTTATGTAATTTGGAGATGTTAGTGAGTACTTGATTATAGTTTAGTTTTAGTAGATTACTTTTTTAGACAAGAATTGGATTCAATTTGATTATAGCTCATGAGGTTGCTATCTCAGGGCTTGATAATAGAGCTATGTCATATTCTATATCCAACTCGTGTCGGGTTACATTACCGTACTATACTTTTTTACTCATTCTTCATTACTTTCTTTGATCAATTGATTGTGATTCTTTTTATATTGCTTTCTTAAGTTGTGATTTGCTTGCTTTTGTTGAATAATTAGGTTGCGTTTTGGGGTCTTAATTTGAAAAAAAAAAAAAAATCCTTGGGTTTTCTTGTCAACAACTTCTTCATCATTTTGAATCCTGCAATCATCACTAGTCATTAAGATGTGGACATCAAGCGTAAGGCATTTGTGAGACACTCACCATCCTACAAGGCTATCAAAAGGCTATCAATAATTTATAATTTATAATTTTTCCTCCTTTTCTTCTTACCTAGGCTTGGCCCTACTTCCTCTATTTTCCTTCTTCCCCTGACCTAATCTCCTTCCCCTTTCTTCCTCTCTCCCCTCACGCTCGCTAAAGGAAGGACACAAAGGATAGGTAGAGCAATAGAGACCGTCGAGTAGGATGTCTAGCCAGGGGCAGGCTGGCACGACGACCTGACAGTGGCAAGGCCATGTGCGCTTGCTAGGCGAGCTTAAAAGTGGTGATTTTTGGGAGGTTTAGGGACTGGGTAGAGAAACCGAGAGAGTGAGAGGGATCGAGAACCAGGAAGAAAGGTCATGATTGAAGGGCTTCCTTTAGTAGCCAACGTGCTTGGACCTCGATCGCCAACACTCGCTAAATATATGTGCATTGGAGAATTTTGTCTAACGTTTGTCCAACTAAAGTCAATTGCATCGAAGAATTCCCCAACTGCTTCTTCCTCATATAACGTTGGTCTTTAAATATACGTGCAACATCACCATCCAAAGACAAAAACCCTTCGGACCTTTTCCTTTAAGAAAAATCGCCTTCCGCCCTATTCGATCAAGAAGACGATCTACGTGATCTCAATGGCAGGGATCAGGTTCATGCTCCCCCTTTCCCTCTCAATCCTCCTGTTGCTGTCTTCATCTCTTAGAGAGTTCAGCTAGCACTCTTGGATGTATTGAACCTGCAAATGAGACCTTTAGCCAGGAAATAAGAAAGCTTGACATCCACGTGAAGAAGGGTGGCGGTGGGGGTGGCGATGGCAACGGCGATGGCAATGGTGGCGGCACTAGTTACAAAGGTGGCGGTTTTATCTAGTTAGTACATGTGGGTGCCAATGGGCATAAGCCTAGCAATGTGACTCAAAGGTCCTCAACCATCGAACCTTGCCCATCGTCGCTTGCCTGATCGTTTTTTTTCCTCTCTAATTCTCTTCAAAACTAGTTTGATTGCCAATTGTTCAGTCTATCTGATAGAGGGAATTTTTTTTTTTTATGATTTTCTTTTTCAGTATGAAATGAAAGAAAAAGAGCCTAAATCTTTCTTTTACATCAACTTTTTTTTATTCACTCCACGAAAAAAAAGAAATAAATTTCTTTTTCTATCTATCTATATTTTTTTAACCACTGAGGTTTAATTCAAAGATGAATTATTTATGATGATAAATGCAATTTTTAGGAAAACTTTATTCAAATAGAGGTTTTTTTTTTTTTTTCAACTCAATAACCATTTGAATTGAATGATTTTGAATGATTTCTTATGAGTATTTGATAGTCGAAGAAGTCTAAGATTGTTGAATATCAAATACTCATAAGAAATCATTCAAAATCATTCAATTCAAATAGTTATTGAATTGAAAAAAAAAAAAACTACCTGGATATCACTATTTGAATAAAGTTTTCCTAAAGATTGCATTTATCATCATAAAGAATTCATTTTTGAATTAAACCTCAGTGATTAATATAATATAGATAGATAGAAAAAGAAATTTATTTCTTTTTTTCATGGAGTGAATAAAAAAAATTAATGTAAAAGGAAGATTTAGGCTCTTTTTCTTTCATTTCATACTGAAAAAGAAAAATTCCCTCTATCAGATAGACTGAACAATTGGCAATCAAACTAGTTTTGAAGAGAATTAGAGAGGAACAAAAACGATCGAGGCAAGCGACGATGGGCGAGGTTCGATGGTTGAGGACCTTTGAGTCCCATTGCTAGGCCTATGCCCATTGGCACCTGCAGGTACCAAATAGATGATACGCCACCTTTGTAACTAGTGCCGCCACCACAGCCATCGCAACCCCCACCGCCATCGCAACCCCCACCGCCAACCTTCTTCATGTGGACATTGAGCTTTCTCGTTTCCTGACTAAAGATATCATCAAGGGGCTCAGCACTTCCACGAGCGCTAGCCAAGCTCTCTGGACATCGGGACAACAACACAAGAATTGCGAGGGAAAGGGCGAGCGCGGACTTGATCCCAGCCATTGACATTGCGAAGATCGTCTTCTTGATCGAATTGGGTGAAAGGCAATTTTTTGTTGAACTGAAATCAATTGCATCAGAGAATTCCCCAACCGCTTCTTCTTCATCTAACGTGTGTCTTTAAATATACATGCAACATCACCATTCAAAGGCAAAAACTCTCCAAACCTTCTTCTACGAAAAAAATCACCTTCCAGGCGATCTTTGCGATCTCGATGGTGGGGATCAAGTCTGGGCTCACCCTTTCCCTCACGATCCTCATGTTGCTATCACCATCTCCTAGGAGCTCGGCCAACGCTTGTGGAAGTGCTAAGCCCATGGATGAGATCTTTACCAAGGAAACGAGAAGGCTCGACGTCCACGTGAAGAAGGATGGCAAATGAAATTTGCATATATTTCAATGTATACACTAATGAAGAATACAATATATTTATGGGCTTTATTAGATAACTATTTTACGATCATATGTCAATTAAGATTATGCATAATCAAATGGCAATATATGTGCAATATACATACAATCTTAAAAGAAATGAATAATTTATACGAAATATCATAATTATCTTTAGTACATGAAAATATCTGATAGAAAGTGTGAAACATCCGTAACAAGTTAAAAATAATAATAATGAAAAAAAGAAATATGAAATTTGTATATATTTTGATTTATATACACCATCTTATTTATAAGTTTTGTTAGATTACCACTTTAAGATAATATCTAAATCAAGATTATGCACAATCAAATGGCAATTTACATACAATCCACATGTAATATGTGTACAATCTCGAGAGATTTAGATAACCAAAAAGAAATATCATAATTATCTTTAACATAGGAAATGACGTATTTCGTCCCTCGCCAAGGCTAGCTTGGTCCACCTCGGGCCAATCTCATGACAGTAACCAAAATAACCATAGGCTCAAAAAATAATTTAAAGGGTTAATATCCTGAAAAACCCCAAACTGGTATACTTATGATAAATTTACCCCAAACTATTTTTTTGACCACAAAAAACCCCCAAATCGATATACCTTTGACAAATTTACCCCAAACCAATACACTTGTAACAAATTTACCCTTTATTAATTTTCGTTAAATTTTACTATCAAATTATTAAGTTAAATGACATAGATAGTTGACTGGTATACCAATTTAGGATTTTATGCTTTGTTTGTCATAATTTACAATTTTTGTGATTTTTTTGTTGTTGTATTAATCCAATTTAACGAGAGTATATTTGTCACAAATTTACTAGTTTTGGGTTTTTTATGGTTGAATAAATTAGTTTGGGGTAAATTTGTCATTAATGTACCAATTTAAGGTTTTTTTATGGTCAATCGGAATAAATTTATCACAGGTATGCCAGTTCGGGGTTTTTCATGGTCAAAAAAATAGTTTGGGGTAAATTTGTCACATGTATACCAATTTGGGGTTTTTCAGAATATTAATCCTTTTTATTAATATTGAAATAGATAGCGAGCAATTTTGTAATGTATCCACTACGATTGTACTAGAAAAACAAGGCAGGTTGAGTTAAAGAGCGAGTTTTTGTTGATTTGAGGTCAAGTGTTAAATGTTTTCTATTGAATATGGTGGGATAAAATACCATAACTTCTGGCTTTCCACATTCTTAGCACAAGTAATGTCATGATTCAACTTTTGACTACTTCATCATTGTTGTACATTCAGTGTCATATAAAACGAATGGTGAGGCTGACAGAATTGAAGAGTGCCTTGCTTTTCATCTCTTTGTCTGAGGATCTTCTCTACCAAATTTGCATTGTGCAATCCGAGAGCCTTTTCTCCCATGACCCCAATATTCTCTTCATGTGTAAAATCACAATCAAACCATTAGTTTAAGAAAATTGAGACTGAGTTAGTGGAAGAAGAGTTCTTTCTTTGTAAAGCATTTGTAATATCACCATCGCAAGATTAGGTAGGAGGTTTACTTCTGATCGTTTGGTACTTTCATCATTTATAAGGGTTGCTTGTGTCCTTCACTAAGACACATGGCTTGAACATCCTTGGGTGAAGGTTATGAGCCTGAAGTTCTTTGAGCAAAGTGATTGGACACAGATTCCGCCAAGTTTTTATCTATCGTGGCAGCTTCTGTAATCAACGGTACATGATCTAATGGATCTTCAAGAGAAGGTTTGACATCATAACACCTAAGAGATGGTAGGGAATAGATAAAAAAACAAGTAAAACATATGGATAGCTTTCACTACAAATGTACCGGTAGGCACATAAACTTGAAAGGTTTTGTGTTTAGCAAATGATACCACACGGATAGATAAGACGCCTGTGAGGATTTCTTTACAAAATGAGGACTGTAGATAGTAACCAAGATGGTTATAGTTAATCCAAATGACTTCTTTGGACTGTCGACTTATATACACCCCTTATCCTTGAAAAAGACATAGGTCTTAGGATGCACATAGGACAATTCATATTTTCATTCAGTCACCTCCTCACATAAGTGTTGAAGCCCATCATTTACCATCCCACATAAGTGTACTTGAGTTGGGAAGTCAACTAAAATATCATCATCCGACCATAAGAGCGGCAAAATAGAAAAAGAAATAGGCTTGCTCTCACGATCAATAAGAAATAGACTGTCATAGGAGGTAATGTTTCACCCTCTTAGTCAATAGATTCCATTTGTTGATTTGAATTTTAGCATAAGTACTCCCCCATCATCACAAATCACACTCATCGTATCAAATATAACATCATCATTTTCCTCTGGTTTACCATTATTGGAGAGAAGCCTCATTCGAGTTTTTAGGTTCTTAAATTTTTAGAAAATGAGAAAGCGCTAGGTTGTTATTTATCAACACCCCCTACTTCCTATTATATTTGTGTCAGATTATCTATATCCTCGACAATGGCCTTTGGATTCTCTCTCTCTCTCTCTCTCTCTCTCTCTCTCTCTCTCTCTCAAAACAAATCTATGAAATGGTTGACAAGCAAGCGATGCAATGTAGGGAATGGAAATTCAACAAGATCGGTACTTGGATCGCTACATTGGCGTTGAACACGACTGCTACAATATGGTTGACAAGCAAGCGATGCAATGTGAGGAATGGAAATTCAACAATATTAATATTTGGATCACTACATTGGCGTTGAACATAACCACTACAACCTCATCGAAACCTTAGAAAGCTTATGTTCCCATCTATCATGTCATCTACTCCTCCATCCTTTGACCCAAAAGTAGCGGTCAAAGGCTACCCTGCTCCTTATCCTTTGCGAAGGGGACATCGATGAGGTAAATGCATATCCAACCTGCCTCGGCCACATACCCCCAACTTCAATCCCAGTGAATATGCATCATATGCACTCTCTATCTCTCTTAACAGATCTATCGAATGATTGACAAGCGAGCAACGCATTTTAGGGAATGGAAATTCAACAAGATCGATATTTTGATTGCTACATTGGCGTGGAACATGACCGCCACAACCTCATTCTCTGCACAAATCCTCTCTTCGGTTCCTTTCCCATTCACACATCACCGAAATCCTAGAAAGCTTATGTTCCCATATGTCATGTCATCTACTCCTCCATCCTTTGACTTGAAAACAGCGGTCAAGGGCTACCCTGCTCCTTATCCGTCGTCGAAACCCTTCCACTCAAGAGGCTGAGTAAAATCTAATTAATGTACATTATTTTTCCCATTACCTCTGGCATCTGCATTCATAGAAATAGCCGTGGTTTTTGAAGGGAGAATTTGTTGGCTCCTTACTTTTTGCAGAAAAGGGTTATGGAGTCGCCACGTTGCTGCCACTGTTGGTGAAGGGGTGCGTGTCGGGACATCGAGGGTGCTGCGATCTGAGCTTTTGGACAGGACGGATTTAGTCCGGTGAGTGAGGCACGTTAAAGGAATTATAAAGTTGTTCTGAGCGAAAGATTAAACGGTCGATGTGGCGTGTGTGACCAATTAAGATTTGCTCGTGATATGCATCTGGATCAATTTCGTTGCTAAATTTTGAGAGTTTCTTCTGCTTTAAAATTGACTCATTTTTTTGTATGGTGTTATTATCACGGGTCCTAATGCAATAAATAAAACGACCCAGGACCTAATCTGGCCCGTACATGGTCCCCATGAAGGTATTCCCCTTTTGGCTTCTTTCGTTGTAGGTCTCCACTTGCCCTTCCATGCAACATTGTCGCACGGTTGTGACGTGTCGCCTAGTTTGAAGCGGTCATAAGCATGTCTAACTTCTTGGGGCGCTCGAAAAGTTGTAACAAAGATCGAAGGAATAACAAGATTGGAAGAACGTTTTCAGACACAGACCCAACAGTCGGAAGATCACGCTCCGATGTCAACCGTTAACCCGAAACAGATCATTAGCGATGCTCGAAACAGACCGGGCTACACCAAAACAATACCTTTGACTTCAAGCAAGAGGTGATCATACGCAATGCACATTAATCAATCAATGGCGTGACAGATAAGGTGATCTGCTAATAGATTATTCGGCACAAGCAGTGAATACTGATGGCTATAAGCTATTTATTAATATAAACAATCGAGGTTCTTTTTGCTTGTCCATAGACAATCACTTTTTCAACATTAAATAAGGGTTAATATCATTAAAAAAAAAAAAAACCCAAACTAGTATACATATGATAAATTTATCTTGAACTAATTTTTTTACCATCAAAAATCTCAAATTGGTACACCTTTGACAATTTTAACTTGAACTGGTATGCTTAAGACAAATTTATTCTTTGATAGTTTCCGTTAAATTTTACTATTAAATTACTAAGTTGAATGACACGTAACAGTTGATTAATATAGCAATTTGGGATTTTACTTTCCATTTGTCAAAGTTATACCAATTTTGTGATTTTTTTTTTGTATTAGTCCAATTTAATGAATGGCATATTTATCACAAATATACCAGTTTGAGATTTTTAGATTTTAAAAATTTGCTTTGGGTAAATTTATTACAAGTATGCTAGTTTTTGGTTTTTTTTTTTTTTTTTTATAGTTGTTAGAGATAAATTTATCATACGTATACTAGTTTAGAGTTTTTTTGTAGTCAAAATATTAATTTTTGGTAAATTTATTACATATATACCAGTTTAAGGTTTTGAACAAGATCGTCCTTCTATTTTCTAGCTCTAACTTCAAGATATGTGGATTATGTCCCTACGACAAAGATCAAGTGATTGGCCATGATTGTATAACTATCCAAATTTGGCTCATTTCTCCAACAAGGGCTCAAATACTTAGCGTGGTTTTAATGTAATTTCTGGTTTTTTAATTGTTCTGCACTTTATTTTTCATTCCATCTTGAACATGCTTTATTTAAATTTTGCCTAATAACACCAAAAACTCAAGACGGGTACAAACATACTACATTATCTCCAAACAAACTTTATAGAACATTCTAGGTGTGCCACATAATATCCCAAACTGATATTTTTGTGCCCCATTTACCTCAAAGTGTGGCAATTCTTTCATTTTTTTTAGGGATAAATGTAGCACGAGCACACCAATTTGTCATAAATGTCACATGTGTATACTAATTTGGGATGTTTTGAGACATAAAAATTAGCTTGAGGTAAATGTGACACGAATATACCGATTTGAGACTTTTTGTGGTATTAATTTTGTATTTTCTATTTGACGGGAAAGCCGTGAGTATTTTTTTTATTATTATTATATATAAGTGCGACCAAATCATCAAACCTGTTAAATCTTGTTTGATCAAATTTGTGCTTAAATGCTGTGGAATAAGCATAAGAAAATTGTAATAAAAGCTATAATTCTAACCTCTAACTAGAAAGGTTGAGGACTAAATGAGAATGACGTGCTATTTAGTGCTAACCTAGATACGAAACAAGTACAAAAAAAGCAAAGAAGAAATGCTTTGGTGCACAAAAGTCATAAAACCACTCAATATGCAGCAACCTTCACCTCTCATATTCCATAGTTAGTGGGGGAAAAAATACTTAACTACGAACAAGGGATATGAGGTGTGCAGGTACTAACATGTTAAAATAAGGAATGTAGTCTAAATGTAAATTAACCTTATTATTAAGCCAACCAACAAAGCACTCGGTAAGTGTGATTTTAGCTTGTGCTCAACCTGATTAAGATACTCCACGTATTGGGATTGTACTTGATTTGAAGGTGCTCTTCTCGTCATACAAAAAGATATCGACCATTAATTATATTCACATGAGTAAGTGGAAAAAAGTAGACAGATTAATGAACCGATGAAGCCAGCGAGTAGGAAAAAATACCCCTCGGCCGGCCGTTCATGGAACAAATGCGACGACCCGTTAACATGATTAGGAGGCTTGAGAAAGGCTTGTACAAAATTTCATAGACATACGAAAGGCTTTGTATATTAAATAGTATTGAGGAGCAAGATCACCGGTAGGTGTATAATCCAACAAGTGCCACAATAAAAGATAAGAGTCGGTCACCTTGACCACATACTTTTATCGACCTAATTAACGAATTTGACAACCTACAACTGGCCGAAACGGTAACTAAATCAAAAACGAGAGTCTGCAGTTTTTTTTTTTTTTTTTTTTTTTTTTTTTTTTATGTCGTTGAATTGGGCACGAACAAATGTAGACCGGTACGAAATGGAGATGACAGACGCGTTAAGTCTGGAGTTGACGCCGTCATAGAGGGAATAGAACGGGGATCGGATTTTTCAGCGAACCAAAAGAAAAAAAATGTAATTAACTTTCGTCACCACCAAAAAAAAAAAAAAAAAAAAAAAAAAAAAAAAAAAAAAAAAAAAAAAAAAAAAACCTAAAAAAGATGGCCGATAATGACATGATTACTCCAAACCACAGTCCTAATCCTAACCTGCCCTCCAAGTAATTAATCGCCTGCTCAAAATGTCACTTGAAAATTACAATATAAAAGAATGAAATTTATAGCGCTTAATTGAATGAACCGAGTGATAAAAATTCGAGGAAGAGAGATGCTAAAATACCTCTAAATGATACGTAGCATGACATCAAAATGCCTTGAATTCATGCTGGCCTAACAAAAGTACGCTTTCTAAAAAAATGCCTGAATTTAAGATTTTTAGTGATAAGAAAAAGAATTTTGGATAGATTAAAATTTTTCACAGCATTAATCAACAGGACAACGTTAAATTTAAATTTAGGCAACGACGCAACTCACATCCATCTCTATTTCTCGTGCGACGGCCTTCTTGCGGGGCATGGGGTGGACCCGCCGCGTCGCTGCATCGTCAAGCGACGCAAGCAAAGTCACATGGCACGGCGAATTCCTTGTTTTGCCCCTTCCCCTACGGAGAAAACCTCGATCTGTTTTCAAGGTTGATTTTTCGAATGCTCATGTCGTTTTTACAAGCATCGTGCGTCCGGATAATTGGTCTTTTGCTTCGATCGTGTCTCTTGTTAACCGTTTTGGCCACCCCACTACCTCTCTTGTTAACCGTTTTGGCCACCCCAACTACCTCCCCCCTCCTCTCCTTTTTCTTTGGTTCTTTTGGGCGAAAGATAACCAACAGCTTTTCCGTCTTGGAATTCCTGGAATCCGTGGGAAGAAGATGAAAAGGAATAGCCAAAGAAAAAGGAGGAATTCAAGGTATAAACACAGACTCGATTTCATTCTTATGTTGTCGTGGTTGAAATCGAAATCTGGACATTTCTACTTTTTTTCCTCTCTCAGGTTTCTGGGCTTGTGTTATTCCCGCTGTGCTGGATGGTTCTTTGGTGATTACTCGTGACAAACGAACGGAGATATACATTGATTACATAAACGAAATTGAAATAGAATGGAGAGGAAGATTGCAATTCTGTAAAGCTAGTTTTTCCGTGTAAAGCTTTTCCTCTAATTAGATTTGCCACTTGTGCTGATGGAGGGATTGGTTGTTCAAGTAAGTTTACTTGAACAAATTATTTTGCTATGATGTTTAGCGGCCTCAGTTTGTTCTTCTGAAGATACTCTATGCAGGTTTTGCATTTTGCTATGTTTCCAGAACCAGAATATGATCTGCCTATATTCTGTGCCAACTTTTTCACTGCTGCCGAGACAATTATAGTTGTTCTGTAAGGACAATTATAGTTGTTCTGTAAGAATAATTCTTTCTTCTTGTTTTTTAACTTATTCCTTGTTGTAAGAAACAATGCGAGTTGATGAAAATGACAGCAGTTGCTTGCTCTATTGTCAACTATATGTGCTCAGTAATTTTGCACGTGCTCTATGGTCAACTGTATGTCTCGAGCAAATGTGCATGTGCATGTGATATCCATGTGTAGCAAGCCAATTAGTGGCCATGCGTGTTTTTCTGCTGAAATTACCTGCTAGCACATTTCTGATAAAACAAAGTGTTTGAACAGTTGAAATGGGTTGCGGTGTAGCTGTTCTGCCTGAGTGTCACGAGCTGACTTTTGCAGAAGCTTTGAGCAGTCACACATTTGACGTCAAACTATCTAGTACCTACTGGCATGGCGTAGTATGCTGGACAATGTTTGTCAAGCTAGATGTGCAATAGTGAACTTCCGGCTTGAGATATGGCTTGAGATATGTAATGCTCCTTGATGAGCTTAGCATCTTGTTGGAGTGTATAGTTTTGTTGTTAAGATGTGCAATAAGTATTTCAACAATATTAAATTTCTCAAAACAGGAGTGATGCATTTCAATTTTCTTTTATAATAGTTGAATATAGAAAGAAAATAATAAATGATATCCTTCTTGGTTGGTGTAAAGAATTATCATCAAGTCAGGGTCAGCAGGTGCTGAATGCTGCCCATCGCCCTTAAATCCTATATTAACTTTGATTGTTGTACATAAGGCTTCCTGATCTACCCAGATATATTGTTTGCAGGGACCTTGACCCTCTCTATGACGTCGTCAAGCACAAAGAATACAAAGATAAGTGCTACTAAGGCCTGATGTCTCAAGTATGCTGAGGTCAGTTGTTTGTTGTGTTTTATAGTAACATTCAAAGAGTTTTTAGTTTTTTTCCTGTCCTTTTTGGACGTTTCAGCTGAACACCACTTTATGCAGCTTTTACCATGGGTTGGAAAATTAATGGGCGAATCATTGAGATTCTTCTCACCAATAGTCATATGGACCAGGTTTAAGTCTAGTCAACACATGCATGACATTTGATACCCTGCATTCGTGGATTATCTCAAGGTACGTCGCTCAATAAATTGTCTCTTCAAGGGATTGCATTGTTTCTTTTAGGCTAGAATATTTCTTTATTTAATTTCCTCTGACCTTTGTTTTCTTCTCACGCTTGGCTTGTTTTGATGGACCTAGGAATAAGGGAGACTGATGCATCTCAAATTATAGCCAACCGTGAAGCGCAACATCGGTATCCGACTTTGAGAGCAGAAAAGGTTAATCACCTGGTCACTAATCTCCTCCCCTATCTTCATCTATAGCCTACTTGCGAAGTTTATTTATTACATGCACATGCAGAGACCAGTGCTACCATTGATGGTCTAAAGTATTAAGCGAAGTGTTGTTATAGGTGCATCTAAAATTATGCCGTTGCTCTTATGTTTCTTTGATTCCTTTTCAATCTATAATTTATTTGATTTTTGAGTCAAAGATCCGGGTTATGAAGTTTTGAAAAGGTTATTAAGGGAGACATATGCAAAGATAGAAATGTCATTTACAGCTATTCGTACATCTACATCCCCATTGCATATTAGAATTGTGATTACTTATCTCTTGTCATGAAACATAGAATGAAGTCCGGAGCTTCCTATTCCATGGAGTTGATTCACTAGGCAGCAAAACATTTTTGGATTACTTTCCAGAATATCCATGTCAAGAAGGCAGAGTCAATTAGAAGAGAAGCATACTCGGGAAAGGAGAATTTATAGGAAACTGTAATGACTAACTTGCCCTGTTCATTGCATTTCTGTTGCCACCTTTTCCAGGTCTATTTCATTGTGCTACTGCACCTAACTAGTGCATCATAAGTGAGTTTTTCTCTCTTCAGGCTAGCAACTTCCTTTCAGGCTTGGTTATTTATCCCTCACATTGGCAAAATTGTTATTTTAGTCATTTGAAATTTTGCTTATTCTTGTAGCAATAGGATAAGACCTTGGTCTGTAAATATGGTGCAAGAGTTTGAAAATGCAGCTACACATATTTAAATGCGCCTATCTTTCCTGTAAGCAACTTTCTATTGCCTATTGATTTGAGTAGCAACTCGAGGCCTCATTTAATTCAGTGGTTGTTGAGTATATGTGAAGTTTTCTTATGTTGTCATGGTTGAAATTGAAATCTGAACATTTCATTTTCTTTCCTCTCTCAGGCTTCTGGGCTTCTGCTATTCCCGCTGCGCTGGATGGTTCCTTGGTGATTGCCCGTGACAAACGGTGTGGAGGCAAGCCTATTTTTAGGACGTTCATCCATCAGGGTGTGTCATTCAACTATATCCTTGATTCGTCGCTATGAATGTGAACAGCTAGTAATAAAAACAACTAACACAAATGCAAAAAAATTTAAGGCTAAATTAGCAACAAAAAAAAAATGACTGAATTAACATGATTGTAGTACAGATAATACTTTTTTGATAATTTTCCCATTCTCATACTTACCCCTTATTCTTCCTTGTTCTCTGTTAGTTTAGTTAGAGAGGGACAGAGAGGTCGGGTTTGAACATCAATTTTTGGGATGTTACTGTTGGGGGGTGATGGAGAGAACGACAAAGAGAGACAAAGGTGTCGTATTACTAGAGAGGGACAAAGAGGTCGTATTATTCGAGTCTGAACATCAATTTTTGGGATGTTACTATTGGGGAGTGATAGAGAGAGTGACGGAGAGAGAGAGAGACAGAGAGGTCGTACTACTAGAGAGGGACAGAGAGGAGGTTGTACTATTCGGGTCTGAAAATCGATTTTTGGGATGTTACTGTTGGGGGTGACAGAGAGAGTGACAAAGAGAGACACGGAGATAAGCTAGGGCTACAGAGTGAAGGGACAAGGACATCGCCATCCCTAGTCTTCTCGGACGCAATTGTGAAAGGTTGTCGACCCAAGTTCATGATGACATTGCATACAAAGAATGCATACATTGAGACTAGGGAACAAAGATACATGTTAGGCCAACCCATCGTTACCTTTTTTAGTTGAAAAACCACCTAAGTATTGTCTAGCATTATAAATCAAAATGTGAATATAAGTCTTGTTCGCTTTTGAGTTAGAAAAAGAGGAGTAGCTAAGAAGCTACGAACCTGACAAGTTACCATCATCGGGTTCCAAGAAGAGTCAAAAACCTAACATCTACTCACTGCTACGACAAGTTCTTTTCCTCAACTCAAGCCCTAGCTTAATGTAGAAAAAACGGGAAGCGGCTATAAACATGAGACAAGTCCACAAATTGTTTATAAAGAGAGCAGCCGTTGAGGATATTGTGGGGTTGGGGGAATGAAGAAAATGTGCTTACACACTTAGGAGACTGGAATGGCCATCTACAGCTCTTGTTGGAATTTGAGTGTGGTTGACAACCTTTCACAATTGCTTCCGAGAAGACTGGGGATGGCGATGTCCTTGTCCCTTCACTCTATAGCCCTAGTTTATCTCTGTCTCTCTCTCTATCGCTCTCTCTGTCCCCCCCAACAGTAACATCCCAAAAATTGATGTTCAGAACCGAATAGTATGACCTCTCTGTCCCTCTCTAGTAATATGACATCTCTGTCTCTCTCTCTATCGCTCTCTCTGTCACACCAACAGTAACATCCAAAAATTGATGTTCAAACCCAAATAGTACAACCTCTCTGTCTCTCTCTCTCTATTGCTCTCTCTGTCACCCCCCAACAGTAACATCCCAAAAATTGATGTTTAGACTCGACCTCTTTGTCCCTCTCTAATAATACGACCGCAGCTTAGAGGCGAATGGGCCCATTTCATATGTTTGGGCTAGTTGTTAGGGCCGGTCGTTAGGGCCAAACTGAATTCAAACTCTACCTGGACCATTAGGGTCATGGTTAGAGACATATCTGTGCCGGGTTCTATGACCCGGTCCAGAGTCCTTTTTCCCTAGATTAAAAAATGTTTTTTAAAATAATAAATAAAAAAATTCGAAAATTTTAAAAATTCATAAAAAAATTTTAGGAAATTCAAGAAATCCATCAATTTTCTTAGGAAATTCAAAAAATTCAAAAAAAAATGCAAAAAGTTCCCCAAAAAAAAACTTTAAAATAAGTTTTGAGTAGTTTTCTCTTAGAATTTGTGAAAATCCTTTCCTTTAGGGCTTTACCTGAGGAATTTTTTGATGCAATTTTCTTTTTAGGGATACGCTAGGTTGCTATTTGCATTTGTTATTATGATTACACTTGATTGTGCGTTTCTCGTATATTAATTGTTCTTTTCATTTTTAGAATGGTTAGGATGAACCTTAAAATCCTCAATAAGCTACCCTAACACTTTAATTAGCACTTAATAATTGTTGTGTTTTCCTTTACATATACCTTAGCACTACACATTTGCACACATAGCTTGCGGTTAAACCTAGTTGCACCCCACGAAACACTTAGGAGGTGTTGAGGATTGAATGGACCATACGCAATTCGTGCAAATGACACAATCATTCTCAATTCTGCTCATTTTCTCGAAAGAAACAAGCTAGCCCACCTACAGTTTGCGATATTGGTGAAAGGCTTACTATTAGGTTGAAATGGAAACCTTAAGCCTATAGTACCCTACCCGTTAGGCATCAAAACCTCGCAAATACAGCCACATGTCTATATGATTTAAAAAAAAAAAAATCTCATCACCTATTGTAAATATAATTTCTCTCTTTACCTTTATACTTAGAATTGAAATTTCATTTTCGCAAAATCTATGGAAATCAATTGAGCGCCCAATTAATTCCTACAAGTGGCATAGGCCAATATTTCTTGTTTGACCCCGTAGTAAAAGTGGATTGTCAGAATTTTGAATTATGGATTAGAAATCATTTTTCTAAATTAATTTTTCAAAGTTAATCTTACATATTGAGATGTTGAATTGAAATTACATTGTGTGCATTACTTTTTCAAAATTGAAGAGTTTCCGAAAGTAGATTCTTATTTTAATGAATAAACTTTTAAAATTAAAAGCACAGCTTTGTAGAAAAATTTATCAAAACTAGATGATTAGAACGGAGTCGGTTTGTAAAATCTAAAGGGCATTGGATTGATAAATCATGGACGGATCTCTCAATGATGTTTTTTCTTACAAATGAACACTTAACCCTTTTAAGTGGGGATTTTGGGGCAAAGTCTCATTGCCTGGCTTTCATTAGAAGAGATGGTCTCACCGAGAGATCCCTTCTCATTTGCTTAAGTGACAATGTCTTTCTTTCACAGCTTATATGTGATGGTCGATTTTTAGAAATCCCTCTACTTGACCGTGCATTGAAGCATAAAATTCTCCGAAGTCAAGTCAGAAAAATGTGAGTCCTATTCAGTTGTCAATCCATCGTAGCAAACTTTTAGGATGTTATTTCCCAAAGAACATTTGTGCATATCCCATTAATAAGCCGTTCGAATATTGGAAGATGAGCCATAATGTTTTTCTAGTAGATGACCAAGAACACATTTCCAAGATCACATCACTTGTTTTATTATTCAAATGTGATGGCTGTCTTCCTTTTCTTATCATTTCACATTCTACCTTAGTTTATTCATGGAATTTTGAGTTTTTTTTTCGTTGGGCACCGACTATTTTTTTTTTTTTTTTGGTCAGGAACTGGTAATATATTATATAATAGAAGCATTACAACCAGAACTAGAAATATCAACTGCTAAAATATCAAGCAAAGGAGCCGGAGGAAAGGAAGCCCAAGAAGGCATCAAAAAACCATTGTCATGGGCCTTAGCAGCCCAATCCGCAGCAGCATTGGCCGTTCTAGGGCAAAACGAAAATCGCGATTTGACGAGGCGAGAAAGAAGAAACGCAGCTTCGGCTATGAAGGGGCGAACCTCCCATGGCGACAGAAGAGGATCGTACATGGCGTCCACCAAAACCAGGCAGTCAAATTCAATAAGCATGGGATCAGAGGTTCGGTTTGAGTTGATCAAATGATTGAGAGCAAAACACAAAGCTTGAGCTTCCACCTGCAAAGCAGACGACGCGGTTACGGTCTTGGTAAGTCCTTCAATGATTTTTCCTTTATGATCTCGGCAAACGAAGGCGACTGATCCCCGATCATTGCCTGGCTTGAAAGCCCCATCGACATTCAACTTAAGAACTCCTGAATCAGGCGGACGCCATAAGCTGTCCAGATCTGGATGCGGTCGATCCACAGAAGCAGAAGAGATGGCAGTAATACAGACCTGACTATGAGCTTCAGCTATAACAAAGGATGGAGCAGGACTTTGATGACGAAAGATAAACCGATTGCGGGACTTCCAGATATTCCACAGAAGCGTGGCGATGAGCGTAGATCCAGGTAACTGTTTTTTATTAGCAAGTATGGTAGCTAGCCAATCTTCAATACGTGTAATTTCTGCTGGTTGTATGGGACAGTTGATTTGTGGGTTAGACCAGATGTGGGAAGTCCAAGGACACAATAAAAATAGATGCTCTGAGGTTTCAGGTTGTTTAGCAGAACATAGGGTGCAAATGGGATCGGGGCAGAGATTTCGCCGAAACAGGTTAACCTTAGTGGGAAGGGCATTTTGGCATAATGACCAGATGAAAATTTTAACTTTGGGTGGGATTTGGAGTTTCCATATTTGCCTCCATAAGATGTTAGGAGGCTGATAAGAAGAAGATGGTTTAGATATAGGATTGCAGAGGCTCTCCTGGCTAAGAATAGTGTAAGCACTTTTAACAGTGTAATTTCCTTTAGATGTACTCGGCCAAATAAGCTGGTCTGATGCAAAGCCTGGTCTAAGAGGAATCTTAATAATTTCTGCAATAGTAGTGCTATCATACCAACAATTCAGTGAATTCAGATTCCAGAGGTTAGTAGTAGAATCAATCAGCTCAGATACCTTTTTAGGTTCCTGTTCAGCAGCATAACCTCCTATTTTCCTTTTCGGTAGCCACCTGTCTTCTCTAATCCGGATACTAGATCCATCTCCGACCGACCATTGAGTTGAAGGTAATATAGATTCCCTGCCCATAATGATGCTCTGCCATCCCCAGGAAGAGCGAGTTCCTTTTGATGCTGTTAGAAAATCTCCTGAACGAAAATACAGCCCTTTAAACAGATGCGCCCATAATGAGGTAGGCTGAGTTAGGAGACGCCAAGCTTGTTTACCCAACATAGCTTTATTAAACGCCACAAGGTCACAAAACCCGAGGCCACCCATCCGTTTTTCAGCTTTTAAAACATCCCAGCTTTTCCAATGGATTCCAGATTTTCGACTGTCATTTTGCCACCAAAATCTTGCTATCTTTTTTTCAATAGACTTACACAGCGAGACAGGGATCTTGAATATTGACATAGCAAACTGAGGTATTGCCTGCACAACACTTTTAATGAGAAATTCTTTACCACCCTTCGAAATAAGACTCTCTTTCCACCCATCTAGCTTAGTATTGACTTTCCCTAGTATCCAAGCAAACATTTCTCTTTTAAATTTGCCCCAATCTGATGGAATCCCAAGGTATCTTCCTGTTTTAGTTAAAATTGGGATTCGAAGTTCCTGCGCTAAGTTATCTTGAAGCAGGGGGGCATCCTTTGCTGCAGAAAATGCCAGATTTGTTTCGATTTATCATCTGTCCCATAGCCATACAGTATTGGTTAAGAATATTAGCTAACTCATGACATTCTTGCCGTGTCCCTTCTACAAAGAATATAGCATCGTCGGCAAAAAACAAGTGAGTTAACGTAGGGCAGCAACTGTTAAATTGGATACCTTTCAGATTACCCATATTGAAAGCTTGATGGATGAGAGTACTTAACATATTTGCCATTAGAATAAAGATATAAGGTGATAAAGGATCCCCCTGTCGAATCCCCCTTGATGGTTGGAAATATTGTAACTGAGTGCCATTAAATTTGACACTGAAGGAAACAGTAGTAATGCACTGCATAGTCCATTGAACCCACATTGGATGAAAACCTAACCTGGATAGATAGTCTTTGAGAAAGTCCCACTCAACACGGTCGTAGGCTTTAGACATGTCCATCTTGACCACAGCCTGGAATTTTTTCTTTCTGGTTCGTGTCTTAAGCTGATGTAGAGTCTCCTGCACGATTAAAATGTTGTCCTGTATTTGACGACCACTGACAAATGCACTTTGTTCCATAGAGATGATGTCAGGCAGGAAAGGCTTTAGTCTGTTGGCTAACACCTTAGAAATAATCTTATAGGCGAAATTACAGAGACTAATGGGTCGGTACTGATCCAAACTTTCTGGATTAGGGACTTTCGGTATGAGAGTTATGATATTTTGTTGAGATCAGGGGGTAATAAACCAGAATGAAAAAACTGCTGCACCGAGGAAAATATATCGTCTTTTAAAATATGCCAATATTGTTGGTAAAATAATCCACTAAAACCATCGGGGCCAGGGGCCCGGGATTTTCCTAGTTGAAAAACAGCAGTACGAACTTCCTCTCGGGTAACATCAGAAATGAGTTGCTGGTTCATAGCCTCAGTCACAACACACTCACATTGTTGTAGAATAGGCCCATAGGCACGAGTGCCTTTAGATGTATAGATTGTAGAAAAAAATTCCAGAGTCATGTCTTTAAGCATTTGATCATCTCTAACCCATCTCTGTTGTGCATCCTTGAGCATTTTGATTCGATTTCTGTTTCACCTTTGAATAGTAGTGGCATGAAAAAAATTTGTATTTTTATCACCCCACCGAAGCCATTTAATCCGTGATCTCATTGCCCAATACTGCTCTTCCTGCTGCCATGCACTATGGAGTAAACCTTTAAGCTCAGATAATTTCTGTTGATCCATTGTAGTGGTAGTCTGATTAGTTAAGAACTGAATTTGCTGTTGTAGGGAGTTAATCTGCTCGTTTGCCTTTGAAAACGTGTTTTTACTCCACCTCCGGAGAGCCCCACTGACTTGTTGAAGCATCTTTGGTAGGTGATAGCCTTTTGCTCCAGCGGAAGCCCAAGCTGTGTCTATGACTCCTTGACATTCTGGATGCCGCAACCAATATTCTTCAAAGTAGAAGGTCCTCCCGTTTCTATATTTGGTAGCTTCGGTTGAAAGAAGCAGCGGACTATGATCCGAACCAACTGCAGGTAAAGCATATACTTCTGCCTCAGAAAACGCAATTCTCCAGGTCCAATTACAAAGAACCCTGTCCAGTCTCTCTTTAACCAGCTCAGTCCCGTCACGGTAATTCATCCAGGTAAAAGCGCATCCCTTACTATCGATATCCATTAATGCACAGTCATGTAGTACCTCTCTAAAACTTTGCATTCGACAAAAATCAGGGGGGCGTTTACCTACTTTCTCCCAAGGATAGGCAATTTCATTGAAGTCTCCGATGCAGATCCAAGGTAATGAGTTGATGGATGCTAATCGTCGGAGAACCGTCCAAAAAGCCTGACGAGATTGAGGAATTGCTGGAGCATGTACACAGGTGATTCTCATAGTAGTGTCTTTCCCATATTCAGTACAGATAGTATCAATAAAGTCGGCTGTAGAGAGTTCCACCTGAAGAGAAATGTGGGTGTGCCAAAAGATAGCCAATCCTCCTGCGACGCCTACAGGGTTAACTATATAAGAGAAAGGGAATTTAAGTTGACGTTGTATCTTAGAAACAAAAGCCTCGCGATTCTTGGTTTCCATTAAAAAAAGAACATCTGGCCTGTCTTTGGCCACTAGGGCCTTTAGTGCATGAACTGTCAGGGAAGAGGCCAGTCCCTGACAGTTCCAACATAAAAATTTCATTGTTCAACCGGTGGCTTTTTAGGGCAAGCCACCTCAGCCCGGAATTGAACTTCATCTTCCATTAATACAGGGGTATCCAATAACTTGCTATCATCAATGGAATCCATTCCCTAAGAACCAGTATCATATGGATTATATCGTTTCTGTTTCTTAGATGATCTTGTTTTGGTGGCAACACGAGATGGTTTATTCTTCTTAACATTCACAGGCCGTTGAACCATGTGTTGTTGGATAGTGGACAGCACAGATGTTGGAACAGGACTCGTGATGACAACACCTCTGTTGGACTTCATATAGGGAGGAGGGATAACAGAAGGCTCCTGATAATTCGGCACAACATTCCCTGAGTCAATAAACGGTAAGTCAGGGAACCTTGATTCAATTCTGGCCTTAGTAAAGTGTGAATTACTGAAGTCATTCTTGGTATATTCTGTTTGGATGCCTTTCTGTTTGGATGAGCACGGAATCAGATCAGTAGTGAGTTGCTTGCGGCTTTCATTAACTACCCGATTGTCAACCTTTGATGTAATGTCGTCCGTTGGGGGTAGAGCATGAACCTGTGAAGTGACGACTGGAGGAGTTTCAGGCACAACATCATCCGTGTCATTAGAAAGAGGACTGCCGTCATAGAATGTATGCCAATACGGACTGTATTGATTAACTTCAGCTCTCAACCAGTGACCGAATGCCATTTTCTCTTTACCTTCCAGTTTAGCTTCGGTAAAAGGAATTGTCGGACAGTACATGGCATAATGTCCCATGATGCCACATGAATAACAAAAGTGGGGAAGTCGTTCGTAACGGAAATCGAGCCAGAGTGCTTTGCCTGCAATCCGAATCAGTTGGCCAGGTTTTAAAGGTTCACTTAAGGTAAGTTCTACCCTAACCCGTCCAAATTTGGAAGTATTTCCATCTCTGGTATCGAACTGACCTTCCAACATTCTTCTGATACTCCTAACTGCCCTGCTTAACATCTGGGTTGTGCACCATTCCAGGGGAAGGCCAAAGACTTGAACCTAAAATGCACATTTAGAAAAATCGTAACAATGAAGAGGCATATTCGGCTTCCAGGGTTGAAAAAGCGCCAAATTGTTGGAGAAACGCCAAGGTCCGCCCACTTCTATTCGTTTTTTTTTATCACTTTCCAACTTAAATTCCGCAATATATATATCCAGTCCTTGTTGGGTGATTTGGACAGATTCTGTGCGCCATGCACGATGCATTGCACTCTGAAAAGCTGGTAGATGAATAGATGAGTTAGATAAAACCTTACCGACTAACATCCGACGACATTCTTCAATCTTTTCAAGAGGAGGCGCCTCATCCCATGTGTCGATGTCCTGTTCATCCCATAGCCGACCCAATCGGTTACAAAGAGCAGCAATCCGAGCTAACTCTTCCTTTTCGGGGAGTTCCATGATGATAGTCGGAAGTCAGAATTTTGAGGAGGTACAAGCGTAATTCCACATTTGATAGGGTAACATAAGTAATGGGAACAGTGTCGAGTTGAAACAGAAAGCTAATGTGCCTATAAATGCAGAAAAGAGGACATGAAGTGAACGGAATTGAGAGCGGAGAAGAGCTCCAGCAGCGAGACCAGCATCTCCACCATGATCAAGAAGAATCGGCAACATGCAAGTAGATGGGGAAAGGGGAATGGGTCGAACAGTTCATGGTTGGATAGAGAGGAAACGGCCAAAGAAGTCCAGACACGAGAGGTAGTGCGAATAGCAAATGAAGACGATGACTTTCAAAGAGACATAGAGTAGAGGTGGAAAATGGAAAGGAAGGTTAGGGTTCGGAGGTGAATTGATGGGGAAAACTACCATTAAAGGTAGAAGAAACTCTGCATTACGAGAGAGAAACTCTGCATTACGAGAGAGTGAATTGGATTGGTAAGAACTGGTTTGGTTCCGGGCACCGACTATTGATGTTGCAGTTTATAATGGAAGTGAAGATGCTCGTGGACGTAATAGCAACGTGCAATTCTTTGAGGAAGGGGCTTCCATAGCATTTCAAGTGCTTATATGCCCTCTAAAGGCCATTGTTGAGGATATAAATATTCTGACACAAACAGAATGGGAAGTAGTCATTGTTGATGAATGCCAACAACTTAGAACTTTCTCCTTTATGAAGAATTTCAGAAGCTATTGACAAAAATGAGGCTTCTTCCCATTAATGGCAAACCAGAGGAAAAATGAGGAAGAGATTTTTGATACGGTGTGTGAGACTTGTGATGATGGGGAAAAGTACTTGTACTAAGAATCAAATAAACAGATGGAATCTTCTTATGAAGAGGATGAAATATTATCTCGTGTGACAGACCACCAACTTAATGACTGTGAGAGTAAGCATCGATGACGTTCGGAGGCTCCATGAGTCTTATGTCATGCCTAATTCCTGCAAAGAGTGCTTCAATGCCTACGTAAAGACCGTCGTCGAAACCCTTCCACTCGAGAGGCTGAGTAAAATCTAATTAATGTACATTATTTTTCCCATTACCTCTGCGGCATCCGCATTCATAGAAATAGTCGTGGTTTTTGAAGGGAGAATTTGTTGGCTCCTTACTTTCTGCAAAAAAGGGTTATGGAGTCGCCACGTTGCTGCCACTGTTGGTGAAGGGGCGCGTGTCGGGACATCGACGGTGCTGCGAGCTGAGCTTTTGGACAGGACGGATTTAGTCCGGTGAGTCAGGCACGTTAAAGGAATTATAAAGTTGTTTTGAGCGAAATATTAAATGGTCGATGTAGTGTGTGTGACCAATTAAGATTTGCTCGTGATATGCATCTAGATCAATTCCGTTGCTAAATTTTGAGAGTTTCTTCTGCTTTAAAATTGACTCATTTCTTTGTATGGTGTTATTATCACGGGGACTAATGCAATTAATAAAATGACCCAGGACCTAATCTGGCCCGTACATGGTCCCCATGAAGGTATTCCCCTTTTGGCTTCTTTCCTTGTAGGTCTCCACTTACCCTTCCACGCACACTGTCGCACGGTTGTGACGCGTCGCCTAGTTTGAAGCGGTCTTAAGCATGTCTAACTCCCTGGGGCACTTGAAAAGTTGCCACAAAGATCGAAGGAACAACAAGATTGGAAGAACGTTTTCGGACACAGACCCAACGGTCGGAAAATCATGCTCCGATGTCAACCGTTTACCCAAAACAGATCATTAGCGACGCTCGAAATGGACTGAGCAACCCCAAAACAATACCTTCGACTTCAAGCAAGAGGTGATCATATGCAATACACATTAATCAATCAATGGCGTGACAGATAAGGTGATCCGATAATAGATTATCCGGCCCAAGCAGTGAATAGTGATGAATATAAGCTATTTATTAATATAAACAATCGAGGTTCTTTTTGCTTGTCCATAGACAATCACTTTTTCGACATTAAATAAGGGTTAATATCACGAAAATTCCCAAAGTAGTATACATATGATAAATTTGCCCCGAACTAATTTTTTTACCATCAAAAATCTCAAATTGGTACACCTTTGATAATTTTAAGTTAAATTGGTATGCTTAAGACAAATTTATTCTCTGATAGTTTCCGTTAAATTTTATTATCAAATTACTAAATTTGATGACACGTGACAGTTAACTAATATAGCAATTTGAAATTTTACTTTCCATTTGTCAAAGTTATATCAATTTTGTGGTTTTTTGTGATATTAATCCAATTTAATGAAGAATATATTCATCACAAATATATCAGTTTGAGATTTTTAGGGGTTTAAAAATTAATTTTGGATAAATTTATTACAAGTATGCTGTTATGAAATACATGAATGGATAGAACACATGAATGAATATTCTTTATATTCATATTATCCAATGTACTTATTATGGTACATTTGTATCAAATGTTCTAATTACATCTCCCTATACAATGAAAGTTCGTCTCCCTTATCCTGTACATGTATCATTCGATATATTGATATTAATGATAAGTACATTCTTGTTCTCCTATAAATAGGAGTTTAGTTTTGATGTACAATAGACAATTACACAGAAACACGACAGTGAGATATTAGAAATAAAGCTCTCTCGTCTTGCTACTATCTCTAGTGTTCACTTGCTTTCTCTTCTTTAATCTCTTCTCTATTATATATTCGTAACGCAATATTTTACAACACGTTATCAGCACGAGGATCTACCGATTGAGTAAGTAACTTTTGCAAGCACAAAGATCTACCGACTGAGTAAGTAATTTTTGCAAGGTGGGTATTCTTATTATTGATCAACTTATACTTCATCTTCTTCTATCAATTCTTCTTTTTTATTTTTCTTGACCCGAAACCAAAATTTTAAATCTAAAAATATCCTTCTGCTCCTAAAGTAGCGGTGAATATTTAAAAATCCTTTTAATTAATTTAAGGATTTATTTTTGCAAGGATTATGGCAAATATTGAAAAACCCAAATTCCACATCCTGGAAGTGAGTGGAAAGAATTATCTATTCCGGTGCCTTGACATGGAAATGCACCTTCAAGGGCAAGGTCTCACTAATACAATTACAAAGGATGGAACCTCAAATGAAAAAGATAAAGCAAATGCGCTGATTTTTATTCGCCGTCATTTGCATGAGAGCTTGCAGACTCAATATTTATCCGTTCGAGACCCGCATATCTTGTGGAGGAGGTTGAAGGATAGGTATGATCATACCAAAACTATTATCCTCCCTCAAGCACAATATGATTGGCAAAATCTCATACTGCAAGATTTTAAATCAGTGTCTGACTATAATTCTGTTTTATTTGATATCGTTTCTCGGCTAGAGTTATGCGGTATCAAACTCACTAATGCAGAATTGCTTGAGAAAACTTTTTCCACCTTTCATGCTTCGAATATTGTATTGCAACAGCAATACCGGCAACATCAATTTGCCACGTATTCTGAATTAATTTATGTGCTTCTTACTGCCGAGCAAACTAATGAATTGCTGCTCAAAAATCATGATCTTAGATCTGCTGGCTCAAAAGCATTGCCTGAAGCACATGCTAACTTTGAGAAAAATACTTGTCATTTTAAGGGCTATAAGCGTAGGCAAAAACATAATCCTAGAAGGGATGTCAAGAAATTTAACCGCCGTAGGAAATCAAACTTTGGCCTGAATCATGACAAAGAAAAGAAGCAAAAAAATGTGATTAATGAAAGTATTTGTCATCGCTGTGGCATGACTGGGCACTGGTCACGTACCTGTCGTACGCCAAAACATTTTGTTGACCAATATCAGGCATCTTTAAAGAATACGGGCAAGCGTGGTGAATCTCATGTCATTGAAATCAATCATACTACCATAACTACTGTTGAGGCCAACAATATCTCCGTTGGTGGGACTCCTCTTGCTCCTGAAGTAGCAAATGCATCATTGGATGTCTTTGATTTCTTTGAGGACCTCTGATTACTTTAATGAATCAGATTGGTGAATAATAATTTGAACTTTGAAATTTATATTGTTTCGCTTTAAATGTATTACTTTTTGTTCTTTATGAAATACTTATGAACCTTATATAATATCTATCTTTGAAATTTTATGCGACTATATAACTAATATGCAACTTTTATGGTACTTGACACATGAAGTTGTCAATATAAATGCAAATGGAAAATATCGAGAAAAAGGAAGATATTTGTTTGCTTGATAGTGCAACAATATATACTATATTTTGTAGTAAACACTTTTTCTCGAGTATAACATTACGTAAGGCACAAATCCATACAATATCAGGTCTTGTTCCGATTATTGATGGTTTTGGGAATGCTACAATTATTTTGCCAAATGGCACAATCCTGCATATTGAGAATGCGTTTCTAAGCATTCGATCAAAAAGGAATCTGCCCAGTTCAAAGATGTACGCCGTAATGGATAACATATTGAAACTATTTATGAGCAAGATCAAGAATATATTGGTATTTCCTCTTATAAGATAGGCCTGAAGACCATCCATGAGAAGCTAGAAGCTTCTTCTATGGGTTTGTATTGTGTCGTGATTAAAGCTGTTGAAACCTACGCTACCACATCATGGAGATTGGTAAGCCCTGATAAGTTTGGACTGTGGCATGATCGCCTTGGTCATCCTAGCGCTTCAATGATGCGTAGGATAATTCAAAATACAAAATGGCACCCTTTAAAGGATATAAAGATATTGTTGTCCAAAGATTATAATTGTGAGGCTTGCTCACAAAGAAAACTCATTATCAAACCTTCTATAACAAATGTTAATTTTGAATCTCCTTTATTCTTGCAAAGAATTCAGGGTGATATTTGTGGACCAATACAACCACCAAGTGGACCATTTAGATATTTTATAGTATTAGTGGACGCATCCTGTAGATGGTCTCATGTTTGCCTATTATCTACGCGCAATATCGCATTTGCACGTTTACTTGCGCAAATTATAAAGCTCCTGGCACAATTCCCTGATTATCCAATTAAGAGCATAAGGATGGATAATGCTGATGAATTTACATCAAAGAGTTTTGATACATATTATGCTTCACTCGGAATCGAGGTTGAGCACCCGGTTGCATATGTTCATACTCAAAATGGATTGGCAGAATCCTTGATTAAACATATCCAAATCATTGCCCGCACTCTATTATTGAGAACGAATCTCAACGATACAGCATGGGGTCATGCAGTTTTGCATGCGGCAGCTCTAATAAAATTACGCCCCACTGCTAGTATTTTACAATCTCCCCTTCAAATGGTTCTTGGTTATAAACCAGATATTTCACATCTACGCACCTTTGGTTGTGCAGTACAGGTGCCTGTAGCACCGCCAAAAAGGACGAAAATAGGTCCCCAACACCGTTTGGACATTTATGTTGGGTTTAATTCACCATCTATCATTAGGTTCTTAGAACCAACTACTGGTGATCTTTTTACTACCAGGTTTGCAGATTGTCATTTCGATGAGACTAGGTTTCCATCAATTGGAATACCTACAACTTCCATGACTGCAAAACAAAAACCAGTTAAGGTTTTCTCCTGGAATGAGAAAAATTTATCTCAATTAGACCCAAGGACTCCTGAATGTGAAAACGAGGTGCAGCGCATAATCCATTTACAGGCTATGGCCAATAGACTTCCTAACACGCTTAATGATGCTACTAAGGTAATGAAGTCTCATATTCCAGCTGTAAATGCTCCAGCTAGGATAGCTGTTCCCGGAGAATAGGCTAAAATGGATCAAAATCCCCTACACTTGAAGCGTGGCAGACGGATAGGATCAAAAGATACTGCTCCTCAAAAACGAAAGGGAAAGAATCAGGAATTCGCTCCAGAAGAGCCTGGCATTGTGCTTGCTCCCAAAGAGCTTATTGCCCCTGAAGAGACACAAACCCATGAAAGGAGCACTAGCCCCAGGAATACTGAGAATTCCATTACATATTATAATGAAATTTGGGATCGAAATGAAATCATCATTGATGATGCTTTTGCATTCTCAGTTGCTCATCAAATTATGGATGATGATTGTGAACCACAATCTATTATTGAATGTCGTCAAAGGCAAGATTGGCATAAGTGGGAGGAAGCAATTAAAGCTGAATTAGCTTCCCTAACTAAACGAGAGGTTTTTTGACCTATAACTCGTATCCCCGATAATGTAAAGCCCGTTGGATATAAATGAGTATTTATCCGAAAACGAAATGAGAAAAACGAGGTTGTCAGGTATAAAGCTCGACTCGTTGTCCAAGGATTCTCCTAGAAACCTGGGATTGATTATAATGAGACATATTTACCTGTGATGGATATGATTACATTTCGTTTTCTCATTAGCCTAGCAATCTTTGAAATATTGGAAATGCGTCTTATGAACGTTGTGACGGCATATCTATATGGCTCATTAGACTCTGATATTTATATGAAAATTCTTGAGAGATTCAAAATGCCTGAAACATGCACTCCCCGCAATTTATTCTTCATAAAATTGCAAAGATCATTGTACGGGTTAAAGCAATCCAGTCGCATGTGGTATCAACGCCTAAGTGAGTACTTAATTAATGAAATGTACAAAAATAATCCTATATGTCCATGCGTGTTTATTAAGAAATCAGAAACTAGATTTGCTATTATAGCAGTTTATGTCGACGATATAAATTTAGTTGAAACTCCAGAAGAGTTAGTTGAAACTGCTGAATATTTGAAAAGGGAGTTTGAAGTTAAAGATTTGGGTAAAACCAAACTTTGTCTTGGTCTAGAGTTTGAGCATAAATCAAATGGAATAATCGTCCATCAATCAACATATGTTGAAAGATTGCTTAAACGTTTCAACATGGACAAAGCTCACCCATTGAGCACCCCTATGGTTGTAAGGTCTCTAGATCCCCAAAATGACCCATTTCGTCCTAGAGAATCTGATGAAGAGATACTTGGTCCTGAAGTACCATATCTCAATGCAATTGGAGCTTTGATGTACTTGGCACAATGTACGAGACCAGATATCGCTTTTGCGGTAAATTTATTGGCATGTTTTAGTTCTGAGCCAACTTGGAGACATTGGAATGGAGTTAAACATATTTTCCGTAATCTCCGAGGAACCATAGATTTGGGATTATATTATTCCAAGGATTCCACTAACTCTGGTTTAGTTGGATATGCTGATGTTGGATATAGATCCGATCTACATAAGACTCGCTCTCAAACCGGGTATTTATTTTATTATAATGGCACCACTATTTCTTGGCGTTCTACGAAGCAATCGCTAGTAGCTACATCTTCTAACCACTCTGAGATTATTGTTTTATATGAAGCTGGAAGAGAGTGTGTTTGGTTAAGATCCGTTATAACACATATTCATAATTCTTGTTGCTTAATACCGGTTACAAATTCTCCCACTATAATTTATGAAGATAATGCTTCTTGTGTTGCACAAGTCAGGGGATGATATATCAAAGGTGATAGGACCAAGCATATCTCGCCAAAATTTTTCTATACTAATGAACTCCAAGAAAGTCGACAAATTGATGTTAAACAGATTCGATCCATAAATAATCTTGCAGATCTTTTTACCAAATCATTGCCATCAAGTTTTGAGAAATTAGTATATGGCATTGGTATGAGGCGAGTTCATAAGATGTAAGATTAATTAGCCCCAGAAGTGGCTATATGGCTCTATTGAGGGGGAGATATTATGAACTATGCATTGCAGCATTGATATGCGGCTAGTTCACAAGATGCAATAATGATTAGTCCCAGGAGTGGCTATATATACATTGCACTCTTTTTTCTTTATGTCAAGTTTTTTTCCATAGGGTTTTTTTGGTTTAAAGTTTTTAACAAGGCAATTAATACATCCATAAAATGGAGATATCATAACATGTGTGCTCTGCACTCTTTTTCCCTTTTGTCCGGTTTTTATCCCACTGAGTTTTTCCGGCTTAAGGTTTTTAATGAGGCAGTATCATTCGATGCACATTCGTAATGAATATGATAAATATTCAAGGGAGAGTGTTATGAAATACATGAATGAATAGAATACATAAATGAATATTCATCTTATCCAATGTACTTATTATGATACATTTGTATCAAATGTTCTAAGTACAGCTCCCTATACAATGAAAGTTCGTCTCCCTTATTCTATACATGTATCATTCGACACATTGATATTAATGATAAGTACATTCTTGTTCTCCTATAAATAGGAGTTTAGTTTTGATGTACAATAGACAATTACATAGAAACACGATAGTGAGATACTAGAAATAAAGCTCTCTCATCTTGCTACTATCTCTAGTATTCACTTGCTTTCTCTTCTTTAATCTCTTCTCTATTATATATTCACAACGCGATATTTTACAACATATACCAGTTTTTTGTTTCTAATAGTTGTTTGAAATAAATTTATCATACGTATACTAGTTTAGAGTTTGTTGTAGTCAAAATATTAATTTTTGATAAACTTATCACATATGTACCAGTTTAAGGTTTTAAAAAATATTGTCCTTCTATTTTATAGCACTAACTTCAAGATATATGGATCATGTCCCTACAACAAAGATCAAGTAACTGGCCACGATTGTATAACTATCCAAATTTGGCTCATTTCTCCAACAAGGGCTCATTTACTTAGCGTGGGTTTAATGTAATTTTTGGTTTTTTAATTGTTTCGCACTTTATTTTTCATTGGATCTTGAACATGCTTTATTTAAATTTCGCCTGGTAACACCAAAAACTCAAAACAGGTACAAACATACTACATTATCTCCAAACAAACTTTATAGAACATTCTAGGTGTGCCACATAATACCCCCAAACTGATATTTTTGTGCCCTATTTTCCTCAAATTGTGGGAAATCTTTCATTTTTTAGGGATAAATGTAGCATGAGCGCACTAGCTTGTTATAAATGCCGCATATGTATGCTAATTTGGGATGTTTTGTGACATAAAAATTAACTTGAGGTAAATGTGGCATAAATATATCAATTTGAGACTTTTTGTGGTATTAATTTTGTGTTTTCTATTTGACGGAAAAGCCGTGAGTATTTTGTTTATATATATAAGTGCAACCAAATCATCAAACCCATTAAATTCTTGTTTGATCAAATTTGTGCTTAGATGCAGTGGAATAAGCACAAGTAAATTATAATAAAAGCTATAATTCTAAGCTCTATTTAGAAAGGTTGAGGACTAAATGAGAATGACGTGCTATTTAGTGCCGACCTAGATACGAGACAAGTACAAAAAAGCAAAGAAGAAATGATTTGGTGTCACGCCCCGGACCCCAAGCGCGTGCTCATCCCTATCTAGTCGATAATAATTTGCGACTTCCCAGGATGAGTCGCCGACCCTTTCCATTTTATTGCACATGCGGAAGCGAAAAGAAATACCCTGACAGTAATCATCTCGAAATAGAAAAGCAAGACAATAGATTCACAAACAAACATGCTTTTATATATATACTGAGTCATACACAAAGGTCTATGGCCAAAAGACTACAAAAGACCGGCCTTCCAAAAAGAAGCGGTCCTAACTAACCTACGCTTCCGATCACCTCCTCTCAGCTCCAGGTCCTCCACTCGACGACCTTGAAAATGTTGTCCTACAACGGAATGAGATATCATCTCAACAAGTCTAAACTCTAAACCCTAATTAGGAGGGAAATACGCTAAGAAGTGTCCTAATTACACAATCACACAATCAAGGAGACTTACCTCGTCTCAGATCTACCCTGCAAGTCAGTACAATTTATCTCACAGACAACACTAGAGCATGAGCAACAAATAAGCTCCAATAACTGAAACGCCACACTCAATTAATCATGCGTTCCTAGTTTTCATCTCGGCATATAGCACGGCCTACTCTCAGTTCGGCGGTCTTCTAGCATTGTCAGGCTTCGTCTCATCCCATTGAGCACGGCACGTCTCTTTATCAGACGGCTTTCCCGAATGAGCATAGGGTCCAGAATCAACTACGACCAGCTTCTTGTTGTCCATGGGGTATCCTAAATAAGGATAACGTCCAGCTCAACAGCCCGGGACGATTTCTCATAACCATCACACGATCACTCAAATATGGCCCAGGGCACCATGCATTGCACTCAAATGCTTTAATTAAAATGGTGAGCCTGGCATTTTTCTTCGTATTAGAAATTCACATGAAATTACTCGTGTGTGGGTACACGGTCAACTTGATCCAGAAAAATTGGTATTCATCATTTTTTAAATCCCACTATTTCATATAGTACTAAAAACCATTTTCGGTGTCAAAACCTGACACTTGGGATTTTCTGAATAAATATTGGAAATTCACAATTTTTGGAATTAAATACCAAAAATCCAATCAACACTCAATTTGCATAATTTAACACTCAATTGCAGAAATTAACCACACCATTGCAATCAGCACGAAATTCTGGTCACCAGCTATCCCGATTTAATTTGCGGAAAATTAATTAATAATTAAATAAATACTGAAATTAATTAAATAAATCAATTTAAATTCTAAAAATACTAACCTAGGCCGAAATTATTAAATTAAATACCAATACGGACTCGGAGAAATTCCCGAACCCTTCTAAATAAATAGTACAATTTATTTAGGCCTCAGTTAAACGATGCTAACCACCTAACATGCTCAATTAAATAATTCAATTTCTAATTTAATCTAACTAACCACATAATTCCTAATAAAATAAATCTAACACCCCTTAAACGTTATTAGCCTACTAAGCAGAGCTTAGAGTATAAACTCACCGGTTAATTGCGGAAACCGATTCACCGCGACGACGACACGATTGCGGCCAAAATCTTAATTTTCAGCGGCATCGGCAAACTTGGGCCGGGCCTAAACTTAGCCCAACACAACTCAGAAAAGGCTGAGTTTAGGTCTTGGGCTTCTGCAGGCTGCTGGTCGCGAGCTTGGGCCTTCTTCTTGGGCCCAAAATGGGCTGCTAAAACCAATTGAACTTGGGCCTGAGCTTGGACTTCAAAATCTGTTGGAGATGGGCTGATGGTTTGAATCTCACGGGCTAAAAGTGGGCCAAAATTCCCGTGGGCCTGACTTCAGACTTCGCTGGAATCCCGTGGAGCTCGAAGATGCGAGCGTCAAATGGAGCAGCTTTGGAGCAGCTTCGGTGGAGATCTTCGGCTTCGCTGGCGGGTGAATTCCCATGGGCTTCGGTCTTCACTTGGGCTGAACGAAGGAGCAGCCACGGAGAAGAAGCAGCCTCGAGCTGGGCTTGCTGGTCGCGTGTAGGAAGACTGCCGCTTCGGTGGGTGAGCTGTACGAAGACACGGGCAGGGCAGCTTCGGTCAACAAAGCAGGAACTCAGCTGACTTCGGTGGGCTTTGGAGATGGCAGCGCGGCAAAACCGAAACTGTTTCGGTGGAGAAGCTGGTGGGGGCTTCTTCAGACGGTGGTAGCTCGACAAAATTGAAGACGCGTGGGCCCAGATCTTCGGTGGTGTTGAGCTGTAGCAACTGGAGACATGGGCGTTGAATTGAAGAAAGCTGAGTCGGTCTTCTTTGCTGGCGGTTGACCGGGCCTGGATACGACTCAGGATGCGGCAGCTAGCTCAAAGGGGATGAAGGAAGGAGCTTCGAATGAGAAAATCGAAAGAAAGCAGAGGCAGAAGACTTCGGCTGAGCTGCATGCGGTGGGGAAATCGGGATAAGCTTCAAGGGAATGATGAAAGTGACGTGAAGCAGCTGGCAGAGATTGCCGAGGAAGCCACCGTGCGGAAGAGTCAACAATCCCTATCCACTTAATTTATTACTTTGTCTCCTATTACTTTCCTTGATTATTAATCCACCACTTATCCCATTTAAAGCTAAAAATTACTTTCTTCCTCTAGATCCGAATTTCATTGGATTTTGAGCTTCAATTTCGTCAACAATTTCCCAAATGCAATGTCAAATATTGATGTAGAAAAGCCACGAAATTTCTACAAGTCTCCTTCGCCATGTAGCTCGATTTGCAAGTCGAAAATCTCTTCAATTCGGCCAATCCGAATTTCTGTTATTTTTCCGCAACATCCGAATCGATATTCCACAAAAATCCCGAAATCTCTGAAAAATCTTCGGAGAACGAGTCAACGTTCCTAAAATAGCTTGTGACACCTCAGAACTTTCAATTTCTGAAATCGGATTCAAATTCGCGGTTATTTTCAATCCGGCGCGCTTTTAGTGTGACCTAGTCTATTGGATAACTTTTAAGAATTTTTTTTGGTGCAATTGACCCGTGATCGATTTATCTTGAGTCACAATGTACATCTCCGACACATTGACAACCCTCGATCGTCGTGAAAATCTCGAGATTTCAATTACGGGCACCGGGTACCAAAATGACAGAAAATCAATTTAGTGCCGATCGATGAGAGTTTTTCAATCAAGTAGAATCACCCACAATTTGATCACATACCTCAGTCGAATCGACCTATCTCTGATTTCTTATCGATCTTTGACAGTGCCGTAATGACTCTTGCAGATCAACACGGTCGAGCAATTGATTCTTGGTCGAATTCTCAAGTGCAATTGCATTTAGATTCCCTACTTGCTTCCCCAAATAGTCTAGTTATCTCGTGAGTGACCAGCTCAGAGAATAGCACTATTAGCGTTTCGATGAAATACCCGATTTATTTAATCGAAAACAAATTATGAAAATTCAAGCTGTCACATTTGGTGCACGAAATTCATAAAACCACTCAATATGCAGCAACCTTCGCCTCTCATATTCCCTAGTTATTTGGGGGGGGGGGGGGATATTTAACTACGAACGAGGGAAATGAGGTGTGTGGATGCTAACATGTTAAAATAAGGAATGCAATCTAAGTGTAAGCTAACCTTGTTATTAAACTGAACAACAACAAAAAATCATTACTAGTACTTTATCAAGCACTCAATAAGTGTGATTTTAGCTCGTGTTCATCCTGATTAAGATACTCCACGCATCGGGATTGTACTTGATTTGAAGGTGCTCTTCTTGTCGTACAAAAGGATATCGACCATTAATTATATTCACATGAGTAAGTGGATGGCTGAAAAAAAAAAGTAAACAAAGATCAATGAACCGATGAAGCTAGGGAGTAGAAAAAAAATATCTCTCGGCCTGCCGTTCATGGAACATATGCGACGACCCGTTTACATGATTAGGAGGCTTGAGAAAGGCTTGTACAAAATTTCATAGACATACGAAAGGCTTTGTATAGTAAATACTATTGAGGAGCCAGATCACCAGTAGGTGTATAATCCCACAAGTGCCACAATAAAATATAGAGTCGGTCACCTTTACCACATACTTTTATCAACCTAATTAACGAATTTAATGACCTACAACTGCCGAAACAGTAACTAAATCAGACCCGAGATTCTGCAGTTTTTTTTTTTTTTTTTATGTCGTTGAATTGGGCACAAACAAATGTAGACCAGTACAAAATGGAGAGGTTGGACGCGTTAATTCTGGAGTTGACGCTGTGTCATAGAGGGAATAGAACGGGGATCGGATTTTTCAGCGAACCAAAAAAAAAAAAAAATTGTAATTAACTTTCGTTATCACCTAAAAAAAAAAAAAAACCTAAAAAAGATGGCCGATGATGACATGATTACTCCAGACTAAAAAATTCCAAAACACGGCCCTAATCCTAACCTGCCCTCCAAGGAATTAATCACCTAACTCAAAATGTCACTTGAAAATTACAATATAAAAGAATGAAATTTATAGCGCTTAATTGAATGAATCGAGTGATAAAAATTCGGAGGAAGAGAAATGCTAAAATATCTCTAAATGATAAGTAGCATGACATCAAAATGTCTTGAATCCGTGCCGGCCTAACAAAAATATGCTTTCTAAAGAATGCTTGAATTTAAGATTTTTAATGGTAAGAAAAATAATTTTGAATATTGACATAGATTAAAAATTTTCGCAGCATTAATCAACAGGAAAACATTAAATTTAAATTTAGGCAACCACTCAACTCACGTCCATCTCTGTTTTCAAGGTTGATTTTTCGAATGCTCATGTCGTTTTCACAAGCATCGTGCGTCCGGATGATTGGTCTTTTGCTTCGATCGTGTCTTCTTGTTAACCGTTTTGGCCACCCCAACTCGTTTCTTTGGTTAACATATCAAACCATATTTCCAACACAGTAGCATCTCTCTTTACGCACTGCACGCGAGGAAAATTGAATGCTCTGGCGCACCGGCAGTTCGTCCATTCGCTCTGGACGAGACCGCGCTCCACACTCGCATGGCTCCTTCTCTTTTGCTGGTTATGCGATTGTTTCACGACTGGGATTCGTGCTCAATTGGAGTTCGAATTGGCATCGTGTTTGCTGGTGAACTCAAGTTCGATCCTCTCGTCGCGCGTTGCATTCCGACCTTCTTGTGTCGGCACTCCAGACGTAGTCGTTGCATTCCACTGTTTCGTTTTCTATCCGCCGTTTCAAGTTCTGACAATGCTGCTCAGTATGTGCGTGCGTGCGTGCGTGCGTGAGAGAGAGAGAGAGAGAGATGCTTGACTGTGAATGTCTGTCGCCGGGTTTTTGGTTTTCTCTCAGGGCGTCTTCTCTATTTGCCGTTTGTTTGGTTAATCAAGGCTTGTCCTTCTTCGTGTCCTTAGGAAAGGTTCGGCTCCATCATGCCACTGGATGATAAAACAGAGATTGAGTTGTTGTCGTGTGAAGTGCCGAAAATAAGGTTGCTCCAGAGTTTGAGCATTCAAGGGAACAAGGGACCGCAGTTATGATTGTCTAATATCATTGCCGCTTGATATATAAATTATGAGGAATCAGTCTACAGAATCTAGACAGAGCTTAAATTTATGGTTTTTAAGCAAAAGTAGCTAGTAGTTCCAGTCTGTAGCTCCAGAAAAGCCCCTGTAAGTTGAACATGATGGTCAGAGGAAATTTGCTCGAGAGAGAGGACGGTCGTGCTTAATCGGTACTATGGCTTCACTTCTTTTGTTATTAGGACTTTAGGAATTTTGGTGCCATATGGGTGTACGAATTTGATAGTTTTTGAATTAAGTGTAGAATTAATTGATCCGACTTTTCACCGATGGAAACTTTCATGTTTTTGGAAGATAGTATTTTCCGTGTAAAGCTTTTCCTCTAATTAGATTTGCCACTTGTGCTGATGGAGGGATTGGTTGTTCAAGTAAGTTTACTTGAACAAATTATTTTGCTATGATGTTTAGCAGCCTCAGTTTGTTCTTCTGAAGATACTCTATGCAGGTTTTGCATTTTGCTATGTTTCCAGAACCAGAATATGATCTGCCTATATTCTGTGCCAACTTTTTCACTGCTGCCGAGACAGTTATAGTTGTTCTGTAGGGACAATTATAGTTGTTCTGTAAGAATAATTCTTTGTTCTTGTTTTTTAACTTATTCCTTGTTGTAAGAAACAACTCGAGTTGATGAAAATGACAGCAGTTGCTTGCTCTATGGTCAACTATATGTGCTCAGTAATTTTGCACGTGCTTTATGGTCAACTGTATGTCTCGAGCAAATGTGCATGTGCATGTGCATGTGATATCCATGTGTAGCAAGCCAATTAATGGCCATGCGTGTTTTTCTGCTGAAATTACCTGCTAGCACCTTTCTGATAAAACAAAGTGTTTGAACCGTTGAAATGGGTTGCGGTGTAGCTGTTCTGCCTGAGTGTCACAAGCTGACTTTTGCAGAAGCTTTGAGCAGTCACACATTTGACGTCTAACTATCTAGTACCTACTGGCATGGCGTAGTATGCTGGACAGTGTTTGTCGAGCTAGATGTGCAATAGTGAACTTCCGGCTTGAGATATGGCTTGAGATATGTAATGCGCCTTGATGAGCTTAGCATCTTGTTGGAGTGTATAGTTCTGTTGTTAAGCTGTGCAATAAGTATTTCAACAACGTTAAGTTTCTCAAAACAGGAGTGATGCATTTCAATTTTCTTTTATAATAGTTGAATACAGAAAGAAAATAATAAATGATATCCTTCTTGGTTGGTGTAAAGAATTATCGTCAAGTTAGGGTCAGCAGGTGTTGAATGCTGCCCATCGCCCTTAAATCCTATATTAACTTTGATTGCTGTACATAAGGCTTCCTGATCTGCCCTGATATATTATTTGCAGGGACCTTGTTGGAGTGTATAGTTCTGTTGTTAAGATGTGCAATAAGTATTTCAACAACATTAAGTTTCTCAAAACAGGAGTGATGCATTTCAATTTTCTTTTATAATAGTTGAATACAGAAAGAAAATAATAAATGATATCCTTCTTGGTTGGTGTAAAGAATTATCGTCAAGTTAGGGTCAGCAGGTGCTGAATGCTGCCCATCGCCCTTAAATCCTATATTAACTTTGATTGCTGTACATAAGGCTTCCTGATCTGCCCTGATATATTATTTGCAGGGACCTTGACCCTCTATATGACGTCGTCAAGCACAAAGAATACAAAGATAAGTGCTATGAAGGCCTGATGTCTCAAGTATGCTGAGGTCAGTTGTTTGTTGTGTTTTATAGTAACATTCAAAGAGTTTTTAGTTTTTTTCCTGTCCTTTTTGGACGTTTCAGCTGAACACCACTTTATGCAGCTTTTACCATGGGGTGGAAATTTAACGGGCAAATCGTTGAGATTCTTCTCACCAATAGTCATATGGACCAGGTCAACACATGCATGCCGTTTGATACCCTGCATTCGTGGATTATCTCAAGGTACGTTGCTCAATAAATTGTCTCTTCAAGGGATTGCATTTTTTCTTTTAGGCTAGAATATTTCTCTATTTAATTTCCTCTGACCTTTGATTTCTTCTCAGGCTTGGCTTGTTTTGATGGGCCTAGGAATAAGGGAGACTGATGCATCTCAAATTATAGCCAACCGTGAAGCGCAGCATCGGTATCCGACTTTGAGAGCAGAAAAGGTTAATCACCTGGTCACTCATCTCCTTTTCAATCTATAACTTATTTGATTTTTGAGTCGAAGATCCGGGTTATGAAGTTTTGAAAAGGTTATTAGGCGAGACACATGCAAAGATAGAAATGTCATTTGCAGCAATTCGTACATCTACATCCCCATTGCATATTAGAATTGCAGTTACTTATCTCTTGTCATGAAACATAGAATGAAGTCCGGAGCTTCCTATTCGACGGAGTTGATTCGCTAGGCAGCAAAACATTTTTGGATTACTTTCCAGAATATCCATGTCAAGAAGGCAGAGTCAATTAGAAGAGAAGCATACTCGGGAAAGGAGAATTTATAGGAAACTGTAATGACTGACTTGCCCTGTTCATTGCACTTCTGTTGCCACCTTTTGCAGGTCTGTTTCATTGTGCTACTGCACTTAACCAGTGCATCATAAGTGAGTTTTTCTCTCTTCAGGCTAGCAACTTCCTTTCAAGCTTGGTTATTTATCCCTCACATTGACAAAATTGTTATTTTAGTCATTTGAAATTTTGCTTATTCTTGTAGCAATAGGATAAGACCTTGATATGTAAATATGGTGCAAGAGTTTGAAAATGCAGCTACACGTATTTAAATGCACCTATCTTTCCTGTAAGCAACTTTCTATTGCCTATTGATTTATGTAGCAACTCGAGGCCTCATTTAATTCAGTGGTCGTTGAGTATATGTGAAGTTTTCTTATGTTGTCGTGGTTGAAATCGAAATCTGAACATTTCATTTTCTTTCCTCTCTCAGGCTTCTGGGCTTCTGCTATTCCCACTGCGCTGGATGGTTCCTTGGTGATTGCCCGTGACAAAGGGTGTGGAGGCGAGCCTTTTTTTAGGACGTTCATCCATCAAGGTGTGTGATTCAACTATATCCTTGATTTGTCGCTATGAATGCGAACAGCTAGTAATAAAAACAACACAAATGCAAAAAATTTAAGCCTAATAGCAACAAAAAAAAAAAATGACTGAATTAACACAAGATAAGACTTTTTTGATAATTTTCCCATTCTCATACTTACCCCTTATTTTCTTCCTTGTTCTCTGTTAACTTACCCAGAAGTAGTAACACTCTGCATGAATATCTAAATCTTATGCATCATTTATAACAAAAAACAAAAATAATATGAAGAACCTGTACCATCTGCACCCTATATACTTTTCGTGTGTAGGGAATGACATCATCATGCCATACGTGATTGATATCATTTCGAACAATATAGAGTGCATTCAAATTCTTCTATCATTGAATTCCTTTCATTGATTCTTTGTTGACATCGTTAAATGTACATGCTGTGTTTTATGTGAAATGCAACAGGGAGGGTTAAGGATATGCCTGAATTTAGATATAGACGAATTTTGCTAATTGCTTAAGCTTTGTACAAAACAATTCAATGACTGGAGCTGTTCAGTAAAAGTGAATGACGATGGTGCACAGTAGAGATTGATGAAGGAGAAGCAGGGATGGCATCTGTTGGTGGTTAATATTGATAGGCAAATGCAACGCTTATTAATGGAGATCCCGTGATAGACAATAGGTGATTGATGGTGAAGTAACGTGCTGATATTTTGGTGAAGGGAAGTTTGATTGTCGGTATTCTGATCTGGCTATGGTTTTTTGTATTCTCAGTCTATTAAGAGGAAGATAGTGAGCATAGATAATAGATATAAGAAGGAGAATAAAAAAAAAAATAGTAATAGTGGATTCTGGATGTTTAAGATTGTTTCAATAGTGGAATTCGGTTCAATTTTCAAACTTGAACAGCTTTCAGAGAGTTCCATTTTGCTGATAATTTGAAAGCTTTAGTTTGTGGGTTTGATAAGAAACAAACCTCTAGGAATGGTGAGCTTGGTTCTCGGTTTAGGAATAAAATGAACGGTTCCAAAAAAAAAAAGAGAGAGAGAGAGAGAAATAAGAAATAAGAAATAATGAAGAAAATGGGCTTTGAATGTTTAGAACTAAAAGGAATTATTGAAATGCCCTTAACTCAATTTTATGGGTGATGATATCACTCACATGTAGAAATTTCGAAAGTTTTAGATGAATAATTGAGATTTAAATCTTTTGGGATATGGTTCCTTAAGGACTAATAAACTCAGTGGCATGCTTGCTTTTGTACATAACTAAATCTATCAAGCAGGTCAAGTCAAGGTGGGTTTGGGTTGGTTATAAATGGTCCAACCCAAATTGATCTATTTAACACATTTATAATTCATTTATCCTAATGTAAAATTTTTGACCCAACCTTACCCTACCCAACCTAACCCATTTAACTAAACCTAAGAAAGCTTCTTTTTTTATGATATTTCTTTTTCTTTTTTTTTAAACAAAGGTATTGCTAAAACACTTTCATGCAATACAAATTTAGAGGACAGTTTTTTTATTAAAATAAAAAAAGAAGGTTTGTTTCTTAAATATTTTCCAAGTATATTTTAGGAAAATTACAATATTTTTTTTTTTTGCCTGAAATTTGAAAATAAATTAGAAAATATTTTTTTCATTTAATAAGAAAAATATGATATATTTTCCTTGACTCCTTTTTAATATTTTTATTTTTAAAAAATGGAAATTTATATTATTTTTATCTTTAAAAATCTAATTGTTAGTTTTTGTATTTTTTTAAAATAGAATTTTTCTTTTTCTTTTTTCTTTTTCTTCATTTTGGCCAACCGCTAAAAGACAACCAACAACTAGCCATAAGCGAGCTCAAGGTTCAAGCCTTGCTCAAGCCTTGCTCAAGCCTCACCAGTTGTCGGTGAGGCCTCCACCTCACTAGATTGGCAAGCTCGAGCTTGCCCGATGCTAATGAGCTCGAGTCTTGTTAAATCAACGAGACTCAAGCCTCGCTAATCATAGGCGACCTCAAGCTCATCTGAGGCCGGCAAGCTTGAGCCTAACCTAGCAGGTCATAGGTCATCACTGTGCCAACCACCGACTAAGGAAGGACTAAGGAGGAAGAAGAAAGAAATAAAAAAGAAATAAAAAAATAATTATATTTTCAAAGAGGGAACGAGAGAGTGCAAGGCTTGGACTGGAAATGGGTTCTAGCTTCTAAGTCTTACCCATTTAAAACCAGTTTTTCTTAAATTTTCAAATTTTAAACCCATTTAACTAGTCTCATAAAAATATAAATGACCCATATATGATACATTTATGATTTAAATGGGTCATATATTAGTTTAAGACCCATTTTGACACCTCTATATATAATGCAAAACAAACAAATCACACGTGTAGCTACTAGTTATCATATTGTACACAATATTAATAGTTCATTTGTTTTGCAGAAAATGAATAATTTGAAAATTATTTTTTTTAAATAAACGTTTGTTGGCACATAAGTTTTAGCTATCACTTTAGGGTTTAATTGCATAAAAAGTTTAGGGATTAATTTTTAATTCCTAAAACAATTCAAATCATTACAATTGCATGGCACATAAGCATTTGGAGCATTTCCAATAATAGAACTAGAATTTATAGTAAATATAAAATATAGATTGATTAAAAAAATTTATAAAACAAAGAGTCATAGTTATAAAATTTAGAAAAGACAGAGCCAGATTTGGGCCTGGTCGACCTAGCCCCTTATTTCTTTTCTCGACTAGACCCGGCCCACCCCTTTTTCTCTTTCTTTTCCCCCTACAAGCCGGCCCATCTCCTATACCCTCTAGCCCGGCCCGTGCATTGGTCTTCTTCTTCCCTCACGTCACGCACACCTCTGCAACGCACCAACGTACAGAAGCAAATTACTAAGAACAGAGGTAGAGTAAGCTGCGACACAATCCTAGGGTCGGGGGATCAACCAGCCATGGCAAACTAGCGGTGGCAACAACCATGCGTGCCTGCAGTGTTCTTTAAAAGAGAGAGGGGACGTTCAGCCAAAGGGATTTCCACAAACCGAGAGAGGCCTTGTGAATAAGGGTATATGTGTTATGTATTACTTTGCATATCAATGTATCGGTATATGTGTAGTACAGTAAATGAATCAGAAAATATTTACACGATATTAATTTTCCTAAAGTAAATCGTATCTATGATTATCTATGATTTGTTGAATCAATCTTCAGACTAAATCGGATTCCTTCTCCAACACTCCCCCTCAAGCTGGCGGCTTATAAATGTCGAAGGCGCCAAGCTTGCTTAATAGATATATGTGCTGTCTCTAGCATAAGGGCTTAGTAAAAATATTTGCAGGTTGTTCCACAGTTGTGATTCCTTGAGTGGCAACGATCCCTTCCCGAATTTTCTCTCGAGTAAAATGACAGTCAACCTCGATGTGCTTTGTTCTTTCATGAAAAACCGGATTTGTAGCCAATTTAAGAGCTACATCATTGTCACAAAACAATTCACTTGCACCGTCGACTTGCACACCCAGATCTAAAAGTAACCCCTGAATCCAAACTATTTGGCACACAGTTTTCACCATGGCTTGATATTCTGATTCAGCCGATGACAATGAAAATGTCAATTGCTTCTTTGTCTTCCATGAAATTAAAGACTTTCCCAACTTAATACAAAAACTAGTAATGGATCTTCTTGTCATTGGACAAGTGGCATAATATGTGTCACAATAGAACATCATCTTCATGTTGCAGCTGCAAGATAACAAAATTCCAAGTCCTAGACATCCTTTCAAATACTTCACAACCTTTAGTGCTGCGTCCATATATGATCATTTTGGATTGTGCATAAACTAATTGAGTATTTGTACTGCATAACATATATCAGGCCTAGTCATGGTGAGATAAATCAATTTCGCAACGAGTCGCTGATAACTTGATGGATCTTTGAGCAATGGATTGTTATTTGGAGAAGGAGAGTTCGCATCATATTCATATGTTGTCAATTTGACATTCTGCTCAATAGGTGTAGCAGCTGGCTTGCATCCCGATAATCCTACATCCGATATGATTTCCAAGGCAAATTTTCTCTAACTGAGACAAATTCCTTTATTGGATCGAGCTATCTCAATACTAAGAAAATATTTGGGAGGTCCCAAATCCTTAATGTCAATGTTTACATTCGACAACACCATTCTGTAGGGAGTGTATGCACAAGAACTCTCATGGAGTATTCCTTGAGATGATAGAAAAGATTGACATTCATGAGAGAAAAATTCACTGCCATTATCTATTCGAATCCTTTGAACTCCTTTATTGAATTGATTTTTGATCATGGACAAGAATTTCAACAAATGTGAAAAAGTTTGACTCTTGGATTGCATGAGAAATATCCAAGCACGAGAGTAATCATCAACTATGGTGAGAAAAATAGGGGATCCATTACTGTGTGGTGTATGGTAAGGACCCCAAATGTCCATATGAATTAATGATAAGGCACTGATGGCACAAGAGGTGCTATTTTGAGATGGTGCTCATGTTTGTTTTGCCAAAGGGCATATCTTACAATCAAGACAAGGAAAATGAGCACTATGACCACGACGCTTATGAGAAAGGGAAATTTTATTTCTAGCAATAGCATTACAAGACATAGATAAATCAGAAATTCCCAAAAAATTGACCCAAAAGTAGAGCCCTTGTTCCATTCTACCCAAGTCCATCAGTTTCCTAGTCGAAAGGTCCTGAAAAGAACAATTTTCATAATTGAAATTGGCTTGACAATGATTGTCCTCACAAACTTTGGAAACTAATATGAGATTAAATTCAAACTCAGGAATGTACATCACATTTTTTAGGACAATATTTTTACTAAGGTATACAGTCCCAATTTTTCTGACATCAATGACAATTCCGTTTGGAAGACAAACAAATATAGAGGATTTAGGCTTTGTGTGGACATCATAAAATAGACATTCATTGCAAACTATGTGATCACTGGTGCCAATATCAATAATCCATGCATCAACTAAAATATTCTTAGTTTCGCATAATGAGGTACTTGAAAATATTAGCCCTCTTGTCAACTATCCTCAATTGATTTAGGATCCATGGTAAGTGGCTGATGAGCTGGATTATTTCCATGTGTAGATACCTAATAAGCACAAAAAAAAAAAAAAATTCCCCTTTATTTTCTTTGTCAGCAGGCTTACCATGTAATTTCAAACATGTTTCAGTAGTATGATGCGGACGATGGCAATATTCACAATACTTACCCTTGAATTTAGAATTTTTTCCTCCCCCTCTATATAATTTAGCACCATAGGGAAGCAAATAGGGGCCGTTCGATCCATGTGAGCGACGCTAATTTGGACCGTCAAATCACATAGCATAAGAGCCATCGGATCCATGTGGGCGACGCTGATCATGGCTGTCGAATCACGCAACATAAGTGCCGTCAGATGCTCTTCCACGCCTATAATCCCAACTATCAATTTGGAAAGCACGAGTACCGTCGGATCCCTGCTTCTGATCTTGACCGTTGGATCGGTAAGTTCTAAGGTTCCCAAAGAAGTCTTCTTCTTCCTCTCCTCCTTTTGTTAGTCGGTGTTTCCTCCCAACGTGACCCAGAGCTGCTTCCTCACTATGACACACGAAAAACGCCATGGGATCGTGACCCAAGTTCTTCCTCCTATAGCATTGCAAAAACATGATGGGAAAACATTAGAGAATTGTCTGAGAAACTTGATCGAGTTAAAGGACTCAAGTCCTCAAGGCAAGCATGGGAACCTTTTTACCGCTTCTTAGACAGCAAGTTGACAAATGCGAGCTCGAAGCGGCGGGAGCACCTTGAGCTCCATGGATGACAATCAAGCGAAGACGAGAGGAAAGGAAAGGGATCCAATTATCATTTAAATGATAATTGGCTAATAGAAAGTGCCATGTTACTTTCTCCATTTCCTTAAAAGAAAACCAACGCCTTGCGACCACTGGACAAGAGAGGGGAGGAGAGAACATCGTGCTTGCAGCGCCCGAGAAGAACTTGGGCCGCTCCCATGGCATTTTTCGCGCGTCACTATGAGGAAGTAGCTCTAGGTCATGCTCAGGAGGAAATGCCCGTCTAACAGAAGGAGGAGAGGAAGAATAAGACTTCTTTGGGAACCCTAGAACTTACCGATCCAACGGTCAAGATCAGAAGCAGGGATCGGACGGTACCCGTGCTTTCTAAATTGACGGTTGGGATTACAGGCATGGAAGAGCATCCGGCGGCCATATGCTGCGCGATCCGACGGCCATGATCAATGCTGCCCTCATTGATCCGATGGCTCTTATGTTATGCAATCCGACGGTCCAGATCAGCACCTCTCACTAGATCGGACGGCCCCTATTCGCTTCCCTATGGTACTGAATTATATAGAGGGGGAGGACAAAATTTTAAATTCAAGGGTAAGTATTGTGAATATTGCCGCTGTCCACATTATACTATTGAAACATGTTGGAAATTACATGGTAAGCCTACTGACAAATAAAAGATAGGAAAAGAATTTTCTGCTTATCAGGTATCTGCACATGGAAATAATCCAGCTCATCAGCCACTTACCCAGGATCAGTATGAGCAAATTATGAAGGCACTAAATCAATTGAGGACAGTTGACAAGAGTGCCCATTTTTCAGGTACTTCATTATGCGAAACTACAAATATTTTAGTTGATACATGGATTATTGACACTGGCACCAATCTATGTAGCACCGACACTCTCCGAGAGCCTTCATGTCGTGTCCGACACTCCGACACATGTCCGACAGGCTCCGACACATCCCGACACGCAATCAACAAGTGTTGAAAAATCCAACACGTGGTCAACTATGGCATCCAAGAATTTCAACGAACCCTCAGATAGGTGACGGTCATGACCAATCGATAGAAGTATCATCGAACTATGGCATTAGTAGCAATTACGGGCAGTAATCTGTATTTGTTTATTTGTTGGATTGATATGATATGTTGGCAACAAACCGATCAATTGTGCAACAAAAGAAAATCTGTGGACTTTGATCAACTAATATTATTATTTTATTTGAGATCCGAAGGGATGGAATTTGGTCATGCGTGAGGAACATGCATGCTGAAATTTAAGAATAAAATTTTGAGAACTTCGGTTATATCCTTGTATATGATGCAAATTTGCTATGGGGATATCAAATTAATTTCTGTGGAAACCAAATGCCTAATAATTATATGGAAATTATGGGCTTATTTTTTAAGATTACGGGCCACTTCATTTGGATTTTTGGCCTCAAATTTTCGGGCCCAAGCAGGCCCAAGGAGTTTCCAAGCCGTCGACCGAAAGAAAGGGGGGGGGAGAAGAGAACCGGACAAGGGAAATGTCACTCAGCCCTTCTTCCACTTGTCCTTTCCTTAAAGCCACTTGTCACCTACATGCAAAAAAAATTAGCAAATTAATTAACCAAAGGAAGCAAAAGCATTTGGTTGGAGCAAGTGAGAGAGAGAGACCGAGAGTGAGCGGGCGAGCAAGTGAGAGAGAGAGAGAGGGTTTGAGCAAGAGTGACCAATGAGCGGTCCGAGCAAGTGAGGGCAGAGAAGGAAGGCCGCCCTCTGCCCATGCCTGTGTCCGAGCTGCCACTGTCAACGCCGCCAATCCCTGTCGCCGATTGAGCCAAGCCGAGACCTCGAACCCCTGTTTTTGGCTAGCAACCGAGTAGGAAGACTTGAGGCAAGTAGAAGTTCATTAATTTATGTTATACATGCTGTGATTATCTGGTGAAGTACAAGTAGACTGGAGAAGGTCCGAATTTGATATTGCATGTTACATTTGAGGCTTGCATGTCTTGAAATCTAAGTGTGAGTGAGCTGTGATTGTTGAGTAAGGGGTGATGGTGTGTGCCGAGTGAAGAAAAGGTGATGCATGTTGAGTTATAAGAGCCGAGGTGCAAGTATGTGCTTTGTACCGAGTTGTGAAGGTGAAAATGTACTATGACCAGTCATGGACGCTGTGTAAGTGTGTTGAGATGCTACATGATGAATTTGCAGTAAAACAAACGGTTTGATTGAGCTGGAAATGAAGACAAAGGCATTAGATGTTTTCTGTCTTAGAGGAACATGGATAGAAAGTCGTTTATATTGTGTCGCTTTGATCTCTAGAGATGAAGATGAGGATTATAATCATGTTATTTAAAATAACATCTAGTAGATTGAGTTTAACTCATAGTTATAGCTATATGAATGCAATAACGTGTAGATAGAAACAATTCTTTTTAAAACAGAAATACTGTTCTGTAGAAAACAGCCTGACCTTTGATGATTCTTTGAATTTTCTGTATTTATCTAGATAGAATTGGACCTCAAATCCTCAATGAAAGTTATAGGACACACACTTAGGAATAACATATCAAAAATTGAGAATAAATAGACGAGTTTTGGTCAGTGAGACAAATTTTCCTTGTAGATGTTGAATCTGAAAACTATTACAGGATGCTAGTAAAGATTATGGCGATTACTACTCTTAATACAGTGAGATATAGACTTAGGTTTCTTCATGGAAAATGTCAATCTATGTCTCTAATTTAACATATTAAAATTTTAGAATTTTCTTAGTTTTTTTAAGGATTATTCCAAAATCTTTACTAAAACTGCGCATCCTGATTTTCGAATTGTCTTCACTCCAAATTTACTCAACTTGTTTTAAAAAGTGAATGCATCTTGGGTTGTTATGTGGCATGATGATATCGGCATTTAGCATATCATGAAATATTGAGATTTGATGAGACCCAAGGGACATTTAGTCATTGCTTTGAAAAGTGTTTTTGGGAAATGAAAATGCTAATTGTTACCGTTGGACCCTCGGTTGATGATGCCCCGGGAATCGGGATGCCCAAAGGATCGAATGAGTCAATACCTTGTGGATGCCCGATGGCCTTAATGGCTGAATGCCGGAGGTTTTTCCTCGGGAGCTTTGAGATGCCCGGTTGTATGCTAGTCGGTACGTAAATCCAGAGGGCCGAGGTAACCATTCTCATGGTGAGCCTCAAAGGATTTCCTCGTGATGCCGGGTGGGGTACAAGACGCTTGGAGGTGTGATATGCTCCAGATGCCCGGTGGCCCTAGTGGCTGAATGCCGGAGGCTTTCGCGATGCCAAGGTGGATGCGAATGCCCAGAGGGACGCAAACATTAGTCCTCCGAAGATGAAACTTTTTGAATGATAAAATGGATGATCCTGCTATGTGCATGTGGTCTAGTTATAGGACTGAATTGTATGGCATGAAATGGGATGTGTTACTACAATTTGGCCCTATGATCGGGACTTGTGTAACCAAACATGATGCATTTTGATTCTTTTGAAATTGCATTTGGTCATTGCATTAAAGAATATCATGAATTTGATGCATATTTATCCCTTGACTACCTGATTTTGTCTATCTTGCATGAGTCTAGATATTGATAGTACTGCTTGATATAGTTTGATGAATCTTTTACTGCTGAGTGGCTGTACTCACCCCGTTTGGAGACTAACATTTCAAATTAAAAGATGCCTCCGCTGCTTGTTACTCGCGGTACTTTTTACAGTGTCCCAGTCGACGTTGAGTGCATGTGTTCAAAGCACGCTCGTGTCGGGATTCGAGGATTGGTTTTCATCCAAGTACAGGTTCTAATCATGTATGATGTCGGATTGCCTGATGGTCCTGTGGTTTAGGAGTTTTTGTCGGTGCATGTTCGTCGTGATGGGATCATGCTAGGGATGTTGCCACCACCGCCAGCCGATGGACCGGGCTGGGTGTGATCGTGTGTGATGGGTAGTAGATGAAGCTTTTTGGACTACTAACACTGACTAATAGACCTTTGTATAGGACTACATGGAAAGGAAAGTAAAAAGGGAGGTCAGGTTATCTTTTGTTATGAAGCCGGGTATAGAAAACCACGGTAAATTTTGATGTAACGACCGATGTTGTCTATCAAGTCTATGTAAATAAAAGTGTCCGACTTTGACTTATAAAAATGTCTAATAGGTGTGCATCGTTTCTAATTTTGGGATAGGGAGATGTGATTTCGCTTTCGCTATATATTTATAAACTGCGCAGAGACCGATCTAAAAGTTATAAACGCCCAGAATTAATAGACCTTCAGATCAAGTAAGAGAGAGGTAAGCGAATTGTGGTGATCTAAACAGATTGGGGGCCATTATGGGGGTGTCACATCAACTCTCTCCGACACGCAAGTTTGGAATTCCGATACGCGACTCCAACACGTACAGGGTCAATTTTAAAAATTTCTAATATTTGAGGGGTCAAAATATAAATATACAAAAAAGAAGTAATAAACAATGCTAGAAATATACACGCACGGGGTCAATTTTTTTCTTTCAGTTTTTTTTTAGAATTTTTTTAGTTTTTTCAAAAGTCTTTTACTATGAAAGAAGTAATAAAAAATGCTGATAAATAAATAAATTTAAAAATATCATTTCAGCATTTTTCTTTAAACAATGTTTTTTCCTTTAAGTTTTATGTATTATTGTAACAAATTAAAATAATAAATGATATTAACAAATGTTAAATTAATTTTTTCATGTAATTTAGTTATAGGCTATTTTTTAATTATTTATTTATGTATTTATATATATATATAAATATGTCGAAACATGTCGGAATTTTCTATTTTTAAGAAATAATGTGTCAGCGTGTCATGTCGTGTCGCATGTCGCGTATCCGTATCGGTACTACATAGGCGCCAGTCTATGAAGCACGGACACGTTGTCCATGCTTCTGTGTCGTGTCCGACACGTGTCGGAGCGTGTCGGACACGTCGACACGCTCAGACACGGTCGGACACGCGGTCAACTTTTATCGACACGCGTGTCGACGCGTGTCCGGAAGACTGATGGAGGGTGGAGGCGAGGGAGGGCGAGGGAGCAGAGGTTGCGAGCACTGGCGAGATGGAGTAGAGGCCGTGAGTGCCGGCGAGACGAAGCCACAAACGGACCACCGCGACGGCGAGAGACGGCTAGAGAAAGAGCCGAACAAAGAGAAAGAAGAGAGAAGGCAAACTCCCGCCGGCGAGACGAAACTACGAACGGACCACCGCGACAGCGAGAGACGACCAAAGAGAGGTGAGGGCCACCACTGTTACGATGGATCGGCGACGAGAGGAAGAGGAGAGGAGGGAAGGGGGTCATGCGGCGCGGCAAGGAGGATAGGAAAAGGGGGGCTCCGCGGCTCGCTAGGGTTTTTCATAAAGAAATCCCAAAAAAATAAGAAAGAAGGTCTGATGGCGTGAGAGAGGGGGGGGAAGTGACAGCTCACCTGTCACTGTCAAGTGGGGGAGGGAAAAAAGTAAAATAAACGTGGGGGTGGAGGGAAAAGGATGAACGAAAGAAGGAGTGAATTTTGGGGATTTTTTTTTAACCGGAAAATTAAAAAATGATTTTGAAAAATAAAAATATTAGATTTTGAATAATGATAAATTTTGGTTATTGTAGAAAATCATGGATTTATTTAAATAAATTGATTCTAATTTCTTATAAATTTTTAGTTTCATCAATAACTTTTGTTAAAATTAAAAAAAAAATGTTTCATATTAATTATGAATATATCTTTCAAATTTCAAATGAATTGATTTGTTAATATTATTAGTATAAATTTATTATAGGCACTTTTTTTAATTATTTATTTATTTATGAATTTGAATTAAATTAATTAAAAATAAAAATATTTATTTAATATACAACGTGTCGTAACGTGTCGGAATTCTCTATTTTTTAGAAATGACGTGTCGACGTGTCGTGTCATATCAGACACTCATGTCGTGTCGCGTGTCGGTGCTATATAGGCACCAGTGACCACATAGTTTGTAATTAATGTCTATTTTATGATGTCCACACAGCCTAAATCCTCTATATCTATTCATCTTCCAAACGAAACTGTCATTGATGTCAGAAAAATTGGGACTATATACCTTAGCAAAAATATTGTCCTAAAAGATGTGTTGTACATTCCTGAGTTCAAATTTAATCTCATATCAGTTTCCAAAGTTTGTGAGGACAATCATTGTCAAGCCAATTTCAATTCTGAAAATTGTTCCTTTCAAGACCTTTAGACTGGAAAACTGATGGGCTTGAGTAGAATGGAAGGGCTCTACTTTTGGGTCAATTTTTTGGGAAATTCTGAATTATCTATGTCTTGTAATGCTATCACTAGAAATAAAATTTCCCTTTCTCATAAGCATCTTGGTCATAGTGCTCGTTTTCCTTGTCCTGGTTGTAAGATATGCCCTTTGGCAAAACAAACACGAGCACCATTTCAAAATAGCACCTCTCATGCCATCAATGCCTTCTCATTAATTCATATGGACATTTGGGGTCCTTACCATACACCACACCGTGATGGATCCCCTTTTTTTCTCACCATAGTTGATGATTACTCTCGTGCTACTTGGATATTCCTCATGCAATCCAAGAGTCAAACCTTTTCACATTTGTCAAAATTCTTGTCATGATCAAAAATCAGTTCAATAAAGGAGTTCAAAGGATTCGAACAGATAATGGCAGTGAATTTTTCTCCCATGAATGTCAATATTTTCTATCATCTCAAGGAATACTCCATGAGAGTTCTTGTGCATACACTCCCTAACAAAATGGTGTTGTCAAACGTAAACATCGACATCTTTTAGAAGTTGCCTAAGCACTAAAATATCAAGCTTCCATTCCCTAATGTTTTTGGGGAGATTGTGTGGTCATGGCAGCCTATTTAATTAATCGCATGTCAACTAGAATATTAAAAGGATGCACCCCTTTTGGAATGCTTTTTGGCAAAGAACCGACGATTGATCATCTTCAGGTATTTGGCTGTCTTTGCTATGTGACAAATATGAGACGTCATCATAAAATGGATCCTCGTGCTCTTCAATGCATCTTTATGGGATATCCAGCTTTGCAGAAGGTTATCGCGTTATGGAGATATCTACAGGTCGCTTCTTTGTTAGCCGAGATGTTGTCTTCCATGAAGATGTATTCCCTTTCTAGAAGATGGCATCTGCACATGAGTCGTCAATATCAACATTGAATCACCGAAAATTCTTATCAGTGGAAGATATATCTATGTAGCCACAGTATTTTTTTGCCCCGAATCAGTCATGCTCTTGATCATGCCCTGTAGTGGCACTCGTCGAATCCCCTGTTTTACCTACCGGATCTTCGGATTATGAGTCCTCCCCTGTGATGAATCGATCCACCATTTCATCACCTCAGCAAAATGATAATGGGTCCTTCTCATCACCAATTGCTGAACAAACACCCGTTCCAATGCCCAGGCGTTCGAGACGAGAGGTGTGACCTCCAACATGGACAAAAGACTATATTTGTCCAACCTTGAAAACACCAGGTATGCAATATCCAGTGTCCTATTATGTTTCCTTCAGTAAATTATCGCCAAAGCACACATGCTGCATCAGTAGAATATCTGAAGAACAAGAACCATCTTCCTATGAGGAAGCGGCACGTGATATTAAATGGCAAAAAGCTATGAAGGAAGAATTAGCTGCTCTTACAGCAAATGATACTTGGGATGTTGTTCCCTTGCCTTCTCACAGAAAACCCATCGGCTGCAAATGGGTCTACAAAATAAAATATAAGGCAGGTGGTTCGATTGAGCGGTACAAAGCTCGACTAGTCGCTAAAGGATTTACGCAACGTGAAGGTTTTGATTATCATGAGACCTTTTCTCCTGTTACTAAAGAAGTGACTGTTCGTTCTTTTCTATCTGTTGCTACAATGCGTAATTGGAACTTACATCAAATGGATGCGAACAATGTCTTTCTTCATGGAGACCTAGATGAAGAAATTTACATGGAACTTCCATCGGGGCTACGTAGACAATGGGAGTCTCGAGTATGTCATTTCCGCAAATCCCTCTATGGACTCAAACAGGCTTCTCGATAATGGTATGCAAAGTTTACTGCAGCACTCACAAATGCAGGTTTTGTACATTCCAAATATGATTATGCATTGTTCACATGGACTAAAGGTACTTCATCGATCTACTTATTGATTTATGTCAATGATATACTTATTATGGGAAATGATGATGTCGCAATTCAAAAACTCAAGAAATATTTGCATATGACCTTTCATATTAAGGATTTGGGACCTCCCAAATATTTTCTTAGTATTGAGATAGCTTGATCTAATGAAGAAATTTGTCTCGGTCAGGGAAAATTTGCCTTGGAAATCATATTGGATACGGGATTATAGGATGCAAGCCAGCTGCTATACCTATAGAGCATAATGTCAAATTGACAACATATGAATATGATGCCAACTCTCCTTCTCCAACAATGGTTATGCCAACATGGCTGAAGGGCGCAGAGCAGTCTGCTGGTGGACGAATAGGGCATGGCAATTCGGAGTAGGCGCGGGGTCAGAGAAGACACCAGAGGCAGCGGAGTTGGCTCTGGTTTTGGCCGAGCCATTGAGCGGGGATCTGCCCGAAGAGGTCCGAGACAAGGAGATGAGAAGTGTGGCTCGGAACGCAATCAAAGGAGGGAGCTTGGATATAGATTTAAGCGACTTTGTGAGGTGGGTACACGAGCAAAGGAGGGGCAAATTCTGTACTTAGCATCTTCACGTTCCATGTAGCGCAGCCAAGGACACTGTTGAGGGAAAACGAAACGATGATTATTTATGTATGAATTCTTAGGAACAACAACTAACTCGAACTCCACAAAATATAACATATTTCTTGTGAATAGCTCTAGACTAATCAAGTTCTTATTGACTCGCTTTTAGATTAGATTGAAATAGATATGCTAAAAATTCTAAAACTTATCACGAATTTATAATTAAGTTTAAAACCTACAAAAAGAGAAATCGAGTCTTTAAAATTATCAAATTGGTGCAATGTGATCTCATTAACTCCGTCTATTTTTGGTAATGGGAAAAACTGACATGGTTTTTTGCCTTTTGCTTTTTCTTCTTTATGTGACGATGATGTGACTGAAGCAACATAAGCCCAAAATAACACCATTTGGATCCTAATCTTGTTTTTTTAGTTAAAAATTTTACATAAATTAAACTAAAAATTCGCTCAATTAAAAAAAAGTTGAGAAAACCGTTTTTCCTTTTTTTTTTAAGTGAGCTTATTTTTAAATTTTTTAAATAAAATTTGTATTAAAAATTAAATTTGAATCAAAATAACATCGTTTTAGCCACACAATCACCATGTAGAAGAGAGAAAATAGTATAAAAAAATCCGTGTTAGTATTTTCCATTAACTAAGTTGAAGGGAGTTAATGAAAGTACTTTTTTTTGTCAAAATAACGAAAGTGCTTGATTATACTAATTTGATAAGTTTTAAAAGTTTATTGCATTTTTTTCTAATTTTCTGAACGTAACAACACTTTCATAATAAATTTAAAGACTTCTAATATACTTATCCTAACTAGATTTTGGCAACACTTGTGATTGTGTAAAATTAGCGAGAAAGCCCAAAAAAAAAAAAAGCTGAAGGGAGAAAGATTATGGAGTGTAAAATCGCAAAACAAGATCTATTTGATCTCATGTTTTTGGGCCTCTAGTTTTGTCATTCACAACTATGTGATGAATTCCTAAAATCCTTACACTCACCCTGAGAAGGAACAAATTTCCTAACAAACTTCACAGACAAATTAAATGTTGTAACGACAGAGACAAAATAAAGCGACTAGCCTCCAATAAAAAAAGAATCCAAACATTAAGCGGGACAAGAAACTCATAATTAGACCCTAAGATAGCAAGGAACGTGAGGTGCTATTGCCAGAAACATCTCCAGTACGTTGCCTCTCTCTGTCTCTCTCTGTGCACGCGTGCGCACTAATTCCATTGTGCTTCAGTGTGTGAGAGTGAAGAAGCACAGCAAACCTGACGACAACAAAAACTCATAAAGTAAAGCCCTCGAGAGATTTGGATTGGAAACTTATGCATCATCAAGAAATTAACTTTTAAGCCTTGAAGTATCCCTAAAAAATCCACTCACTTGACCACTTCTTAATTTGACTCCTGATTCGACCGTTTTCAACAACAATCTTTTCCACGTGACTCCTGAGAGAAATCCGTCCACCAGATTTTTGCATTCCCCTTATGAGGGCATCAACAATAGCTCCACTTAAATGAAGAGGGTACTCAAGACTGCAACCAGGTTTGTACCACTCAGCAAACATGTATACCTGAAAATTGCAGATAAAAGGTGTCACCTCCTCAGAAGGTTGGATGTAAGGTAAAACAAAAGTAAGATACATATTTCAGGCATCCAAGCAATTTGTTGATAAACAACCAGCCAGCTAGCAACTTGAAATAGTAGAGGTCACATGCAAGAACTCAGAAATTAATCAGTTAAGGACAGCAGGAATAACTGCATAGAAAGGAGAAAATCTCTCTTGTTAACATCAGGATTCAACATAACCATTTGATCACCACCCCATCGTTTATTTACTAAAGAAGTTGCTAGAGTTGTAGTTTCTGCAAGATAATAAACAAGGCCTGAAAGCAACTCACAACACTGCATAATGTGGTAGAATATAAAATCTCCAAATGATGAACTATCCTCCAAAATTATTCACTAACAGATATTGAACTTCTAAAATTTTATCAAGTGGCTAAAGATTTAAATTGCTGAGCAACAAGGTGCATGCTTTGAGGTTTTAAAGTTTGCAAATCAATCGACCATAATCTATATAACTACCAGAAAATACTCTCAAAAGAGGACTAGGGCCGATCATTTCATATACTGTTACAACAGGAGTAGGTTATTCACACGGAATTAGTTACACAAGCTGAATCTGTATCAAATAAGTTCGTGAAAGAGAATATAGACATCCCAAGGATAACAATGACCAATCTTAGGAGCTTTTTAATATCTAAAAACATCATAGTTACCATCTCTGCTGAGAGGATACCATTGATTTCACCCCAGCAAGAAGAAGGGCAAGAAGGTCCACCCAATTCCTTATAAAAGGATCTTTTAGTTCCAGTGAGTCAATGACTTCTGAGAAGGGTCTAAGAAGCTTTGTCGCCCCAATAGCACCCTGAGGTCCCATTTGGATAAAGATTTCAACAAGAAAGGAGCACATCTAGCAGCAGTGGTGGAAAGGACACCCAAATCACCACGAGCAGATAGAGGAGGTAGAGCCATCACAGCTGCAGACATTGGAAGCACTGCATCCTGCAAATTCATATTATGTAAGAAAAGATGAATTGCAGCAAACCAACAGAAAAAGATGCCCATACTTCAAATTTAAACAAACACGTTCATTACAGATAAAATGTAGAGTAAGAGTACCATTATATCATAATGGTCACTGATAAATTGTAAAACGAGCACTAAATTCAGAGGTTCCAATTTACATTAACTTCTCATAGTGGGGTCAACGTCAATAATGAGTACTTTTGCTTATAAGCCGTTGTAAAATCTTCTTTTGCTGTTTAAATCTACAAAGCCATCTTGTTCTTTCTTTACAAATGAGACAGAATAGAACAGGAGATACCATGAGCTTTTCCATTCTTGCACGGCATTTTGACTTGCATACTTCTCTAGGTCCTGGATTAAGATTTAATTAAAAGCATAAGCAGAACATACTATAAAATTTAAAACATCATGGGCATTGACTGAAGAACTACAGAGACAATATTACCAGCTCACAAATTGCCATCAGTGGACCCACATAAATTCTCACAAGAACATATGAAGCAATAATACTGTTTTTCTCTTTAGAATAGTAGTCAATTCTATGTAAACAGCAGTCTCTTTTGAATGTTCCCTGAGTTTGTAATATATCCAATTCGGCCTAGGAGGCAGATTACGACGCTCCCTGAATTTGACTGGAGATCTGTCAAGACTTTCATGAGGTAATGTTCAATTCAGACAAGACTTCTCTACCTCAAACAAAACGTTTTCCTGCCACTACATGTATCTAAAAGTTCCTTCATAAGTTATCTAGGTTATGCATGTTCATTTCTTCAGTGTACCTAAGATAAATGACAATCTTCACATTCTCGGCCATGGCAGTCTACTCAATGAATGCTTTCATCGCAACAGCTTGGTAATTGTCTTTTGCCACAGTAACCATTTCCATTGTTTAAGTTAATTCTGTTCAGCTGACGCCAGGCACTTGGCGTCATCTGGGAAATCTATGCAAAGACATTCTTTCCCCTTGATATTCCCAGCACGATGCCTCGCATCATAAATCGTCTTGGCATTAAGGACTCTGTATTAAGCTGCCTTATTGTCTATCAAAAAGGGATGACCAGCTTTTCCCACGTTAGCATCCATATCCTCGACAACTGAGCACCATTGGATTTAAATTAACTCGGGCTCAGCTGTCTAGCTATCGGCATATCTGTTTCATATTAAGCAGAACGTGATAAATGAGACCATTCTGTCCAATCTTCAATTAGATAGATGAATTTGGCAATTGGTCCAGTAACATTTTTAAAACTGATATGACATTCATATATTCATAGATGCGCTAAAGCTAAGTCCAAGGGATGATGCTTTAGATATACAAAACCACAGGGAAAAGAAGGATCCACCTTGGAAAACTCTATTGGACCAATACGTGAAAAAAATTCACCTTCTGGTATGTACACCATCCAGGAGTCATGGTTAGCACACGGAACAGACTCTCCTAATGCATCTAACACCCGATACATGAGAAAATGTCGTTATCTATTAATATCATCAGGAGGCGAAAACAACACGGGAGTATACCAATGGAAAAGCGGCCATATAAACATAAACAATATGCACTTGATTCATGCTAAAGACAAAATGGGGCAACTTAGAGTGATGGAAATCAGATTACCTGTGCAAGAGGATTCGCCTGAGGATCCCTAGATTGGAAGCCAGAAAACAGCGAAGGACCGGAGTCGAACTTGTACCCCTTAATGTCAAACGTGTAAGCGGCACCTCCTGGTTGATCGTGGCTCTCCAGCACAAGCACGTCTTGGTTGTATCTGGCAAGAAGCCCAGCATAACAGAGACCAGCGATACCACTTCCGATGACCACGACATTGGCCTCAGGCTTCCCTGATACCCAAATCCACAACTTCTCGTTATCAAAGAAACCCAATTCAAGTACAAAAATTCCGTCCAAACAATGCTACACTCTCCAAATAGCTATTTCAACAGTGATAGCAAATGCAATCTGGATCAAAACCAAAAACCAACCCATAAGCATTTGAGAAGGGAACTAAAAAGGGTAATCACCAATTCCAGAAAAAGCCAACCCACAAGTGTTAATGCGTTGTGCCTGCTTAAAACTGACAGTAGCAAAAGGATAAGTTCTTGATCTACAAATATGGTGCAAGAGTTTGAAAATACAGCTACATGCATTTAAATGCGCCTATATTTCCTGTAAGCAACTCTCTATTGCCTGTTGATTTGAGTAGCGACGCAAGGCTTCGTTTAATTTGTCAGTCATCGACTTTATGTGAAGTTTTTGTGTTGGCTACATGGCATGATCCGGATAGAATGTCCCCGCAACATCGACGTTTAGCCAGGAACTTTGACCATCAGTTTGGCTTAGCCAGATTAGGCGGATTTCTCGTACTTTGAGAATCGTCTTTCGAAATTCCCTGAAGCAGATGAAGTTTTGGCCGTGGTACCATCTCACGCTAGTCTCGCGTACCATTCTACCTTCTTCTTCAGTCAGAGCTAGCATTGTGTCGGTAGAAGCAGGCATTGTTCGTGACACTATTAATATCCTGATTAATGTCTCTTTTAGCGCAAGCTGTAAATTGAGTTACGTAAGCGAGATCTCATGCGGAAAAGTGATTGATGAGTGGTTTGGAAAGCATCCAAAGAATGAGATGCCGAGAGTTTCTCGGTTCTTATTTTCTTCGGTTCTTGCCACACTTGATATGATTGGGTTATGTTTGGGTCATCCCTAATCAGAGGAACAAATCTGAAAATCATAAGTATTTATCTTTAACTAAGGTGATATGCAAGTAATATCCATAATTTGTAACTCACGAGTAAGTAATCTAATGATCAGATATATTGTTAGATACCTTTTTCCATAAGCTATATTCAAACTAAGCACTGGATAAGCCATATTTAAAACTAGATATATCTTCTTAGTTTTTTATTGTCGGTTTTATCCTGATTTTTCATTTGAGTGAATTTAATTTATAAAAGCAACTATTGAATGAAACAATGTTATGGTGAAGTCATAGAAAATAATTTATTAAGGAGGTGTTATACTTGTATTAGTTGTTCAACTTGAGCAGGATATAGACTGCGCATGGTTTTCCAACAATTGTTTCCAACGAGAACATAATTCGGATTTGCTAATCTCCACGTTTCCTTATCCTGAGCCCTGTTAGGACTGGATGAGAGATCTAGGAAACTAACGAGTTTGCTCTCGGCATTACAACAGCTATACAGTCCCCGCTCTTCCCCTGTGCTTACACAAAGATAGCCTCTTGAAGCACCAAGGAGGAGCAGAAGAGCCATTGTCTTGTGCGTTCTCGTTTCAACTGAAGAGAAAGGGGAAAGCAACGCAGTTGAAGGTGACTTGGCTTACCCCATCCTCCATGGTTTATTGTTCCTATAAAGTCAGCCTCCGGAAGAAGTTGACTGATCCTGTCATTGGAAATCTTTTCGGCGTTTTGTATAAGAGGCGTGCGGTGCTCTGTAGTCTCGATAAATCAGTTCGTAGTTCGTTGGCTTTCAATTAATTTAACGGCTCTTCCCGGGCAGAGTGTGACTGTTATTAGAGTACGATCAAGGGTGACGCTAGTGTTTCTTTTGGCCTATTCTTGTTGCGCTTTAGGATTTCACTGTGTACGGTTTTGCTGTCACGTAAATCCAATCGTTTTATGTTTTATTGCAGAAAGTTTTGTTGACGATGATGGCGGAGATCTCCAAAGGCCGTGCTCTTTATTTGCCTCAATCGATGATTCAAGAAATCATGTCAAGATTGTCTCCGAGGGACGCAACACAAATGTGCATCCTCTCTAGAGATTGGAATCACGCCTTCAACACTCTTCCCGCTCTAGAATTCGATGAAAAAACCTTCGGGAGAAAAGACGTTGGTGATGAGCACGATGCTTTTCTAGAATATATCGATCATTACATCACGCGACGCCATGAGCTCAACCTCAGCATCGACTCGATGAGCTTATTGGTCTTCTCAACAGACAAGAAGTTGAAACCCACAGTGCCCAAGTGGATAGATATCGCCTCGAGTCTCAATCTCCGACACCTTAGTCTTGACCGCATCGTCAACTATCCCGACAGAAGATGTTACAAGCAAATGTGCCCCGACTTGGTGTCTGACACCATCTCTGTCCTCCACGTGAGCCATCTCTCAATGCGGGGCGTCAAGACGAGGCTGCCTCGCTTGGAAGAACTGGTCCTACACAGAGTCCAAAAGAGCGAAGAATTCTCGAACGAGCTAATGCTGAGCTGCCCGGCACTCCGGCGCGTGGAGCTGATCGACTGCTCCTGCTCCAAGGACCTCCTCATCTGTGGACCGAAGCTCGAGACTTTTGAGGCATCGGGCATGTCTGACAAGGACAACCTTTCGATTTCAATATCAGCCCCAAACCTCGTGTCCTTCAGCTACACATCGAATTTCTCCATGGCCTACCTGGATGAGGAGTTGTCAGCTCTCCAAGTACATGGCACTAGAAATCTGAGGGAGCTTGCTCTGGATCTGCGCATGGTCGAAATCAGGACCATCAGAAAAACGGTCTCTCAGCTTCACCTCCTAGAGACCTTGAGGCTCAAGGGGAGCCTGTCCGCCAAGCGCATCAGGGTAACTCACAAGAATCTCAAGCACCTTGCCTTGACTAGATTCAACTATCTGATAAGAGTAAAGACCCAAACTCCTAATCTCGTGTCCTTCCAATATGACGGCCCCAACATCATAGTCATCGGTCCACGAGATTCGACAACATTGGCCAATGCGAGACTAGAGGTGGATTTCGGAGTTCGCAACAAGAGGAGGAGCTATCTCAAGGCGGCCAAGTTCCTGAGGTATTTCGGCCATTGTGACTCGTTAACACTGATTTGTAAGAAAGTCAAGGTAAGTAAATGTTTTCCAAATCAGTATTTTGTATCGAGTATTTGTATGCTAATGTGAACTAAGCCTTGGAATCTTACTATTCTTCTTTTTATATACATAGGCATTGGTTCTTCCAGAAGAAATCAAAAGTGAAATGCTTCCTCCATTGCAAAATGTCAAGCATCTAAGACTTCAAATCCTGTGCAACACTCCTGAAGATTTTGATACCAGTTCTCAACTAACGGAAAGTCTGAGGTGGATGTCTCCTAATTTAGAGACGCTGGTCATTAGCTCCTAATCTTGCCATCTAGACCCCATAGCAACAAGTACTCAAGAGCGGAAAAGGGCGATGGCGGTTGGCACTAAAGATGTGTTCTCGACGAAGAAAACTCATCTAGGGATCATTATCAACTGTTATCGCTATATATGTATATATGTTAGGCTTGCTTTTCTGAACTGCTTTCACTATTTTCTTTTTTTTTTTTTTTTTTAATGTTAGGCTTGTATTTCTTTCAGTTTACATATGGCAAGCAATGACCAAGGAAAGACAAAGAAAACTCATCTAAAGACCACTATCAATTGTTTTCACTATTATCCCATTTTTTTATGTTAGGCTTGTCTTTTTGAACTCACACTATAAATTGTTTTCACTATTATCCCTTTTGTTTTTTTTTTTTTTTATGTTAGGCTTGTCTTTCTGAACTCATCTAACGATCACTACCATCTGCTTTCACTATTTTCCTACTTTTTCCTATTTTTTTTAAGGGTTAATATTATGAAAAAATCCAAAACTGATACACTTGTGACAAATTTATTCTAGACTATTTTTTTTACCACCAAAAGCCCCAAACTAGTATACATTTAATAAATTTACCCCAAACTTATACATTTATAACAAATTTACCTTTTGTTAGTTTTCGTTAAATTTTATTGTTAAATTATTAAATTAAATTATACGTAACAGTTGACTAGTATATTGATTTAGAATTTTACACATCGTTTGTCACAATTTACAATTTTTGTGATTTTTTTGTGGTATTAATCTAATTTAGCGGATGATATATTTATTACAAATTTATCAATTTGGGATTTTTTGTGGTCGAATAATTTAGTTTATGGTAAATTTGTCGTAAATGTACTAATTTATGGTTTTTTATAGTCCATTGAGGTAAATTTGTTACAAATGTACCAGTTTAGGATTTTTCATAATCAAAAAAATAATTTGAGATAAATTTGTAACAGATGTACCAATTTTAGATTTTTTAGGATATTAACCATTTTTTTAATGTTAGGCTTGCGTTTCGTTTAGTATACATATGGCAGGCCGCATAACTAAGGAAGGAGAACTGACAAAACAAATTATCTTGTGAGTAGAAAAACCTCATCATTCCGTCTGTTTGGTGAGGGCGCAAGCGCAAGAGAGGGAACTGGAGCGAATTGAGCGAGAGAGGGAGCTGAAGAGAAGGGAGCAAACAAAGAGGGAGCTAGAGTGAGCGAGAGAGGGATTGAAGCTGGAGGGGGACTATATAGTATACCGTGCCTCATATTACCAGATTTCAGCCATACTATTTCGAATTATGCAGTAACATTTCCATAATCAGGGAACAATCAATGAATAGATAGGGATGGGCCATCACTGTACAGAGAATCCTTCCAACAATCAGAGTAAACATTCACAATATACAGCCCTTTCCATTGTTGGAGCACCAAACAAGACCGCCACCTGATTTTACCAAATCCGATTGCTTCGGATTTGATACGACACAAGGAGCATCATCAAGTGCTTCAAAAAAGTACTCGATGACATACAATTAGCTGAGGCTCCAACACAAAATGCTTGTGTCGATCATATCTTTTACCGCTTCTGGATAGGAATTCTGCTTCCTGTCGACATTGTTGCCATCTCATGGGCCTCCTTGCTTCAAGAGAGAAATGCACTTACTCCTTGTCATCCTTATAATCACCTACCATTTGCCCAATAGAGAAGTGACTCTGTCTGCCCGTGATCGGCATACTCTCTCTTCGTCTTGACCTTATCAAGGCGAGCTTTCCGGACGGCATTTTGTATTTGCCGCTCATGCTCCTTGAGCATTTCATCGAGGTCATCTCCCGAGGGAAGCAAAGGTCCAGAATAGTGGATTCGGCTCTTTTTGGGAGAATAACTCTGCAAACACAAACAAGAGAAGATAATCAGCTTTTCAGATCATAGCTTGCAAATCACCACACCAAAGGCAAGAGAAAAAAATGATCCTCATCTATACTCTACAATTAGTTGATGTCATTCTTTGACATTTGACATGAAGCTACCAAAAAAATTATTCTCCAAAGCAATTTTTTATGATTTCTCAGATACTTTCGATTGATCTCTCAATATTATATGAGCAAAGATATTCAATACCAATTGTCATAGCAAGCAAGTCGTTTGAGCAAAGAGATAAAAATGCACTTAGCACAACAACTTCCAAACTTCCAATGACCACATGGACATGATGACGTCCATTGCTTTTTTCAACTCCATATGCCCAAGCATTTTATTCATGATAGTAAATAAAGGAAAACAAATACAGAGAATGCCAAGAAACACTAAACAGCATTACCAAAGCTATATATATAAAAGGAAAATGGTTGAGTCAGATTATTTCACCTTCAACTAAGTGGAAAGGGAACCGGAAAAAGGGGAAAAAATCCCTAGCAAAGACAAAGTTAAATAGCTTGTTTAAGTTATAATGCAATTACCGCAATGGACTCCCTCCGGAGTGCTCTCCCCCCTTCTTAAACAAAGATATCGGCCTATGTAACAAATGATGTGACCAGTCATGCTTTCCTGCTAATTCACCACCATCTGGATGACTACACCTGGCAACAAAAGCCTCATCCCTCCATTGGGTGTTAGCACCCTTCTCCCTACTACAATCGAGATGCGAATCACCTCCCACTGCAACAGAATTAGAAAACCTGGATCACTGTGATGCTCTTCTTTGCATGAAAGATCTCTGCCTTGTCAACTCGGCCCCACCTCTTGGAGAATCGAGTTCTCGGTCTGGCACAATCAAAGCCTCAACCTCATTTGCATTTCCAATTTGTGTTGATTTATTAAGACTGGGTTGTGCTGATTGTCCAGATAGAATGAAATTGTTCTGGGTTGTTCCTCCTGGTTTCGCACTGGTACTTCTGGGATTCGATTGCTCTTGTCGCTTCTAAAGAAGGTAATAAAAATAATAATAAATGCAGTTAAGCTATGAAAAAATGGGTCCCTCTGCAATATATGTATGCCTACGCTGAATTTGTGTTAAGGCATTCACATCCAACCCTTCAACTTACATATATGTATGAGATATTATTAGAAGGTCAAGTTACCTGGATGGATGCCTTTAAATCAGCATTGGCATTTGATGTAGGCACAACTTTAGACTCTTTCGAACCCTTTCTAATTGATTCAAGACCACGAGCTTTACCGGCAGTAGCTTTACGCCTGGAATAAAAATCAACCAACTGTAGGGTTAGTAGCATGATGTGGAGTGTAGGAAACACTTCTTATGAAGCAATTCTAAGTGGCTACATAAGCAAGTTTTTCCTTCCCCATAATATGTCAATCCAACTCCTCCGCCATTACACATTTTGAAAAAAGGAAAAGTAACTGCATTAACAATGGTCGTATTTATTTTACAGTACAAAAGTGGAAACTTGATGAAACGTTTTTGTTTGTACAAGGATGAACTAGTTGATAGTTCATTTGCAGCAAGTAATTAACAGAAAGTCCTTTTTTTCTATCGGTTTCTATATAGCTAGATTTTGACAAGACTTCAAACTTTCTGTAGAGGTGTTCTTTCATTTGGGATTTTTTTTTTTTTTTTTAATTTCGGCTAGCCATCTGTGATCAGATTTTAAATTAGTTCTGAAGACTGTTTCTCTAATCAGCACAAACCCACAGCCACATTTATGGCCGAAAGTGGAGATTTCTTTTAGTAAAACAACACAGAAGATGACTCACTTTCTGGCTTCCTCATCTCGAAGTCTGGCATCAAACTCCTTGCTTGATGGATACTTTGGCAAACTTAACAGATCACTTGGAAGAGGATTGGATGTGAAGAACTGGGATAGTAAATCAAAGTAAAGGATATTAGTAGTTGTAACTAAAAGGAAGATAAAAAGCAAAAGATCAGCTTGCAGCGTCATAGATAGAAAAAATTTCTTCCTAAAATTTGTTTACTGAGCAGTAAGTCAATATTAAAAACACAGGCCCCACTTGATTCAATATCCTATTAAAAAGTTATCGCATTATTTCATGAAAAAGGTTGTAGTTTGAAGGTTAGTATTTCTGGCAAAGATATCGTGTCATATCAAATTACATGATTGCACTATTTAATGTCTTTAAAGAAATCTGCTGAATTATTCAAAGTTGCAATAACAATAAGAAAATTGGCACACAAAATGTAAAATATTTAAAAGTAGACACGCAAGGGAGGAACAAACATGACAGCAAGAAAGCTGAAAAGGAAAAACTTAGGACCTACCTCATTCCGAAGGGCTGAGGAAGCCGTTCCACGGCATTCTGGTTCAACTGCAAGAAGAACATCTAGCAGGCCCAATGCAGATGAAGGAAAATCCTTAAATGTCTCCAGGAGACAGCGCTTGTAAGGTTGCTGAGGCTTGAAAATGGTTGCATGTGGCAATTTTGACTTCTTCCAATATTCTTCTGAAGGAGACCCACAAAGTTTGAAAATTTTGTGCAATTGCTCCACCTACAAATATTTCATAATCAGATAAGAATTGGTGAATCGCATAGACAATTATTTATTATAGACTCAGAAGTGCTTAAATATTTATTATAGACTCGGAAGTATTTAAGATTGCATTTTGACATTAGCTTTACACAACACTGTTACACTACATATTAAGGTAGATATGACACATCCACCCTCTTACAGAAAATACCTGCCAATATAAATAAATAAACAAAACCCTGAAATAGAAGCTTGTAGAATCAAATTCTTTTGCCATTTTCTATGAAATTGATGCTGATTATAATTTATGTCATGCATAAGTAGACTAAGGAATGCTCTTCAAGACTCTTAGATTAGATTTTATGTAACAGAAAGTGTAGACATCAAGCTGTTGTACACAAGGCAAAAATGCTTGAGTAAACATTGGGTATAGAATTTTCGAAACACTATACGACTGAAACAATGTTTTAACCAATGTTCTAATATTGTAAATAAATTAGGCACTACATAAGGAATGGCACCTCTGTTCTTCCAGGCATTATGGGCTTCCCAGCAAACAATTCAGCTAGGATGCCACCAGAACTCCACAAATCCACAGAAGCTCCATAATCTGAAGAACCAAGCAACAGCTCAGGAGGTCGGTACCAGAGAGTGACTACGCGACTCGTTAGAGGCTGCTTTTGATTGGTCCGGAAAAAGGTTGCCAATCCAAAATCTCCAATTTTGAGATTGCCATTGTTGTCGACAACAAGTTAGAGCCTTTTATGTCACGGTGTAGAACACCATGGCTGTGGCAATATTCAAGTCCACGAAGTAGTTGTTGCATGTAACATTTGATCTAGAGGAAGAAATTAAAAAAATAAGTCAGTCAAAGAAAGTCTATATCATCTTTATAGTTTAGTAAGAAACTACAGCAAGTAGAAAGTGGTGAATCACAATTACAGACAATGCTTAAGAATGTAGACCTTATATTGAAGAAAGAGTTTTGATCTAAAATAAAATGTCCACATTCTCCCTTTTATATTCAAGACTATATAACAAATGGTAAATGTGAAGATGCAGCATCAAATGGTAAATGAGAAGATCTAAGGAATGAAGATAGAAACTCAAGCATCAATTGTGAGAAAACCTGGGAAGCTACATAGACCTACAAACTTTTGTTCTGCTGTCCAATTGATGCAGTGGCCTCTTAGAACAACTAAACCTTATCCATACTCTACCCAACTTGTTGGTCACATGAATAACATTTAATTCAACCAAGGAAGTATTAAACACAACAAGTGTGTACCTGAGATTCAGTGAACATTATACTCGGAGTGGCAGTGAGGCCAGCAAGATCATGGTCCATATATTCAAAAACAAGATACAGACTGCCAGAAACCCTTGAAGTTATCAAACCCTCCAGCTCCATGACTATCCATATATATGTATATGTATATGCGTGCACACATGTGCGTGTGTGCAGTATTATAAACTTGTAATCTATATTAGTTACAGTGCATTAATCATCAATTGGTGTTAATAGATTATATTTATGTTAGTATAATTTTTGTTTGTAAATAAATTTTAACTAGTGCGTGAAACTAAACCCATATCGTTTAATAAAAATGTAATTTCTTATAAAATTTACAATTTCTAATACATAAAAGTCGAAAGGACTTTCTTCTTCTTCGAATTTATAAGAGGGGGGAGGATAGAGATGATCTGGCCTGCCGCTTCGCTATCTGCTCAACGAGCCGGTCACCGCTGTTGGTGTACGCGACCACGGAGGGTGTGGTCCTATGCCCTTCGGCGTTGGTCACAATGGCGGGCTTCCCTCCCTCCATCGCCGCCACCTATTCGGGCCTTTGGCGCTGAGCTTCAAGAACGAGAGCTTTCTTGAATCCAGAGACTCCCCCGAAAAACAACCAACTTGATCGGCGATTCGCTTTCTTGGGGGTTCTTGAAGACGACCCAGTTCGAGCTAGACCCAGGCTGTGGATTTGAGCCGCCCAGGACGCCCTTTCCGCGGTTGAATACGCCGACCCGAAAGGGCAAAACCTCCACAGAGCAACCAAAATGAAGTTCTCTCTGTTCTTTCTCTTCTCTCCTTCGAATTTTCAGCGAACAAACGGGCAGTAATTCAATAAGAAAGTTCCTTTTTCTGGCGGGGGTTGAATTTGCAGAATGGAGTCTGGCGTGAGCAGCGAGGAGGACGAAGAGAGTGTGTAGCGTAATATAGAGAAGCCTCGAATCTGGGTCTGCGCGGGCATGTCAGGGACTGTTGGAGATATTTACACGAACCGCCCATGATCCTCCGAGCTTCCATGAAAAGAGCACGTGATTATTAAGGGTGCATGACAACCCAAAATTTCTGTTCCAAATAATTTTTTTAAAACCTATTTTGGAAGAGAAATGCTTGATAAACCTATTCGGTTTTTCTATATTCCAGAAATAAGTTGGGAAAAGAAATCGGAAAATTAAAATTTTCCCTACTTCGATTTACGGAAGAGAAATCGAAATAATTTATGTCACTAAATCCTAATTTCAGTAAGTCCTCCCTCATCTTCTCTACGTCTCTACCTCCTCCTCCTCCTCCTCCTCTGCCTCTCCTCATTTTATTAAAAATAAAAATAAATATATTCATTTTATTCATTTAAAATAAATAAATTATTTTTATTTATCATTTTATTTTTAGTTTATTAAAAATAAATTTATTAAATTTGTTTTTATTTGCCTCGAGTGTTTTTCCAAATAATTTTTTATTTTTTATTTTTATTCATTTTAAAATAAATTTATTCATAAAATAAAATAAAATAAATTTATTTTAAGGATATTTTTATTTTAAAATAAAATTATTATTTTATTTTAGTTTTTATGATTTATTTTATTTTATTTTATGATTTATTCTTTTTGTTACTAAATCATTTTATTTTTATTTTTTATATTAAAGGTCGTCGGTCGTCGGTCGTCGGTTGGCCGTCAATCGCTCTATCCGAAAGAAAGAAATTTTGTGTCGTTATCAAACGAATTTCTATTTTTAGAGTAGAAATTTTGTGTCGTTATCAAACGGTTATTTTTGCTTAGAAACTCTTCCGAAAATAGAAATAGAAAAATCTATTTTTGTTCCAGAAACTATTTCTTGAACAAAATAGTTGTCATGCGCGCCCTAATTACACCGACTTGAGCTAATTAATTACGTAAACTAAAGACTTGCAATCAAACTCAAGTACGATTGTTCCTTCCTTTTTTGTTGCGGTCAATTGTTTTATTTAGTTGTGACAATCTTATTATTTTCGGGTCAATTGGCTTTTAAATGCCATGTCCCTTCCCTTATTATGGATGTGTTATTCAATTCAACACACGTGAATAGGATAGTTTGATTAATTAATTGAAAATTCAACGCTCCAAATTTAGACAAAAAAAAAAATGCAAAACTGTAGAAAGCAAATTAGATGAAATAAACGAACATTATAGTAAAATATGTCATATGATAAAGGACAAGACTCAGGTCGTTTGTCTTCTTCACAATAGTAAGGTGCCCAGAGAAAGTTTGTGAATCATATAAGAAACATAATTAGTGCACGCCAAACTTATCCAACAGTCATGTTATAGAATTCCGTAGTGTACAAACTATGTTTTGGTAGTGACAGTTCACAATGCACATATCCATCCAATCTATTTCCGTACTCTACGAGTCATTCAATCGAAAGAATTTACAGAGCGTATTAAGAGACCTCATGGAAGGACTAGATAAGATCTAACAATTAGGATGGTACCGACATCTCTCGGGAATTATGAGGAAAGCGAAGGAAATTTACATGAGCAATTAGATCCCAATAGCATCGAGAAGCTCCTAGTGTCGACTCAGGGAGACTAATGTATTGCCCACAATAGCACCGCTGGCTACAACAGCAGGGACCCCGATGCCCGGAAAAGTAGAATCGCCGCAACGGAAAAGCTGAGGGGTCGGGGTTGAATGTCCGGGGAAGGAGTCCTTACCTGCTTGAATAGCTTGACGGTATGTTCCTCTGTTTCTACGAATAAATCTTTGATGCGTCAATGGAGTTCCGATCAACTTCACCTCGCATTTGTCCCTGCCGAATCCTGGTCCGAGTACACGCCCAACAGCTCTCCACATAACGTGGTGCTTTGATGCACAAATTAGTGTCTTTCTGCCTTTGGATTAAAAAGTTTTACCAGCTACTCGACGATGGCTCACAAATTGCCATCAGTGGACCCACATAAATTCTCACAAGAACATATGAAGCAATAACACTGTTTTTCTCTTTAGAATAGTAGTCAATTCTATGTATACAGGGGTCTCTTTTGAATGTTCCCTGAGTTTGTAATATACCCAATTCAGCCTAGGAAGCAGATTACGACGCTCCCTGAATTTGACTGGAGATCTGTCAAGACTTTATGAGGTAATGTTCAATCCAGACAAGACTTCTCTACCTCAAACAAAAAGTTTTCCTACCACTACATGTATCTAAAAGTTCCTTCATAAGTTATCTAGGTTATGCATGTTCATTTCTTCAGTGTACCTAAGATAAATGACAATCTTCACATTCTCGGCCGTGGCAGTCTACTCAATGAATGCTTTCGTCGTAACAGCTTGGTAATCGTCTTTTGCCACAGTAACCATTTCCATTGTTTAAGTTAATTCTGTTCAGCTGACGCCAGACACTTAACGTCATCTGGGAAATCTATGCAAAGACATTCTTTCTCCTTGATATTCCCAGCACGATGCCTCGCATCATTAATCATCTTGGCATTAAGGACTCTGTATTAAGCTGCCTTATTGTCTATCAAAAAGGGATGACCAGCTTTTCCCACGTTAGCATCCATATCCTCGACTACTGAGCACCATTGGATTTAAACTAACTCGGGCTCAGCTGTCTGGCTATCGGCATATCTGTTTCATATTAAGCAGAACATGATAAATGAGACCATTCTGTCCAATCTTCAATTAGATAGATGAATTTGGCAATTGGTCCAGTAACATTTTCAAAATTGATATGACATTCATATATTCATAGATGCGCTAAAGCTAAGTCCAAGGGATGATGCTTTAGATATACAAAACCACAGGGAAAAGAAGGATCCACCTTGAAAAACTCTATTGGACCAATACGTGAAAAAAATTCACCTTCTGGTATGTACACCATCCAGGAATCATAGTTAGCACACGGAACAGACTCTCCTAATGCATCTAACACCTGATACATGAGAAAATGTCGTTATCTATTAATATCATCCGGAGGCGAAAACAACACGGGAGTATACCAATGGAAAAGCGGCCATATAAACATAAACAATCTGCACTTGATTCATGCTAAAGACAAAATGGGGCAACTTAGAGTGATGGAAATCAAATTACCTGTGCAAGAGGATTCGCCTGAGGATCCCTAGATTGGAAGCCAGAAAACAGCGAAGGACCGGAGTCGAACTTGTACCCCTTAATGTCAAACGTGTAAGCGGCACCTCCTGGTTGATCGTGGCTCTCCAGCACAAGCACGTCTTGGTTGTATCTGGCAAGAAGCCCAGCATAACAGAGACCAGCGATACCACTTCCGATGACCACGACATTGGCCTCAGGCTTCCCTGATACCCAAATCCACAACTTCTCGTTATCAAAGAAACCCAATTCAAGTACAAAAATTCCGTCCAAACAATGCTACACTCTCCAAATAGCTATTTCAACAGTGATAGCAAATGCAATCTGGATCAAAACCGAAAACCAACCCATAAGCATTTGAGAAGGGAACTAAAAAGGGTAATCACCAATTCCAGAAAAAGCCAACCCCCAAGTGTTAATGCGTTGTGCCTGCTTAAAACTGACGGTAGCAAAAGGATAGGTTCTTGATCTACAAATATGGTGCAAGAGTTTGAAAATACAGCTACATGCATTTAAATGCGCCTATATTTCCTGTAAGCAACTCTCTATAGCCTGTTGATTTGAGTAGCGACGCAAGGCTTCGTTTAATTTGTCAGTCATCGACTATATGTGAAGTTTTCGTGTTGGCTACGTGCATGATCCGGATAGAATGTCCCCGCGACATTGAGGTTTAGCCAGGAATTTTGACCATCAGTTTGGCTTAGCCAGATTAGGCGGATTTCTCGTACTTTGAGAATTGTCTTTCGAAATTCCCTGAAGCAGATGAAGTTTGGCCGTGGTACCATCTCACGCTAGTCTCGCGTACCATTCTACCTTCTTCTTCAGTCAGAGCTAGCATTGTGTCCGTAGAAGCAGGCATTGTTCGTGACACTATTAATATCCTGATTAATGTCTCTCTTAGCGCAAGCTGTAAATTGAGTTACGTAAAGCGAGATCTCAGGAGGAAAAGTGATTGGTGAGTGGTTTGGAAAGCATCCATAGAATGAGATGCCGAGGGTTTCTCGGTTCTTGCCACACTTGATATGATTGGGTTATGTTTTGGGTCATCCCCAATCAGAGGAACAAATCTGAAAATCATAAGTATTTATCTTTAACTAAGGTCACATGCAAGTAATATCCATAATTTGTAACTCACGAGTAAGTAATCTAATGATCAGATATATTGTTAGATACCTTTTTCCATAAGCTATATTTAAACTAAGCACTGGATAAGCCATATTTAAAACTAGATATATCTTCTTAGTTTTTTATTGTCGGTTTTATCCTGATTTTTCATTTGAGTGAATTTAATTTAAAAAAGCAACTACTGAATGAAACAATGTTATGGTGAAGTCATAGAAAATAATTTATTAAGGAGGCGGTATACTTGTATTAGTTGTTCAACTTGAGGAGGATAAAGATTCCGCATGGTTTTCCAACAATTGTTTCCAACGAGAACATAATTCGGATTTGCTAATCTCCACGTTTCCTTATCCTGAGCCCTGTTAGGACTGGATGAGAGATCTAGGAAACTAACGAGTTTGCTCTCGGCATTACAACAGCTATACAGTCCCCGCTCTTCCCCTGTGCTTACACAAAGATAGCCTCTTGAAGCACCAAGGAGGAGTAGAAGAGCCATTGTCTTGTGCGTTCGCGTTTCAACTGAAGAGAAAGGGGAAAGCAACGCAGTTGAAGGTGACTTGGCTTACCCCATCCTCCATGGTTTATTGTTCCTATAAAGTCAGCCTCCGGAAGAAGTTGACTGATCCTGTCATTGGAAATCTTTTCGGCGTTTTGTATAAGAGGCGTGCGGTGCTCTGTAGTCTCGATAAATCAGTTCGTAATTCGTTGGTTTTCAATAAATTTAACGGCTCTTCCCGGGCAGCGTGTGACTGTTATTAGTGTACGATCAAGGGTGACGCTAGTGTTTCTTTTGGCCTATTCTTATTGCGCTTTAGGATTTCACCGTGTATGGTTTTGCTGTCACGTAAATCCAATCGTTTTTTGTTTTATTGCAGAAAGTTTTGCTGACAATGATGGCGGAGATCTCCAAAGGCCGTGCTCTTTATTTGCCTCAATCGATGATTCAAGAAATCATGTCAAGATTGTCTCCGAGGGACGCAACACAAATGTGCATCCTTTCTAGAGATTGGAATCACGCCTTCAACACTCTTCCCGCTCTAGAATTCAATGAAAAAACCTTCGGGAGAAAAGACGTCACTGAGCACGATAATTTTCTAGAATATATCGATCGTTACATCATGCGGCGCCATGAGCTCAACCTCAGCATCGACTCGATGAGCTTGTTGGTCTTCGCAAGAGACGATAAGTTGAAACCCATAGTGCCCAAGTGGATAGATATCGTCTCGAGTCACAATCTCCGATACCTTAGTCTTGGCCGCATCGTCAAATATCCCGACAGTATATGGTACAAGCAAATGTGCCCCAACTTGGTGTCTGACACCATCTCTGTCCTCCACGTGAGCCATCTCTCAATGCAGGGCGTCAAGACGAGGCTGCCTCGCTTGGAAGAACTGGTCCTACACAGAGTCCAAAAGAGCGAAGAATTCTCGAACGAGCTAATGCTGAGCTGCCCGGCACTCCGGCGCGTGGAGCTGATCGACTGCTCCCGCTCCAAGGACCTCCTCATCTGTGGACCGAAGCTCGAGACTTTTGAGGCATCGGCCATGTTTGAGAAGGAAAACCTTTCGATTTCAATATCAGCCCCAAACCTCATATCCTTCAGCTACACATCGTGTTTCACCATACCCTACCCGGAAGAGGAGTTGTCAGCTCTCCAAGTACAAGGCACTAGAAATCTGAGGGAGCTTGCTCTGCATCTGTGCATGGTCGGAATCGGGACCATCAGAAAAGCGGTCTCTCAGCTTCACCTCCTAGAGACCTTGAGGCTCGAGGGGAGCCCGTCCGCCGAGCGCATCAGGATAACTCACAAGAATCTCAAGCACCTCGCCTTGACCGGATTCAAAACTATCGCCTTGACTGGATCCAAGTCTCTGATAAGAGTAAAGACCCAAACTCCTAATCTCGCGTCGTTCCAATATGATGGCCCCAACATCCTGGTCATCGGTCCACGAGATTCGACAAAATTGGTCAATGCAAGACTGGAGGTGGATTTCAGAGTCCGCAACAAGAGGAGGAGCTATCTCAAGGCGGCCAAGTTCCTAAGGTATTTCGGCCATTGCGACTCGTTAACACTGATTTGTAAGGAAGTCAAGGTAAGTAAATGTTTTCCAAATCAGTATTTTGTATTGAGTATTTGCATACTAATGTGAACTCAACGTTAGAATCTTGCTATTCTTCTTTTATGTACATAGGCATTGGTTCTTCCAGAAGAAATTAGAAGTGAAATGCTTCCTCCATTGTGGAATGTCAAGCATCTAAGACTTCAGATCATGTGCAACACTTCTGGAGATGTTGATACCAGTTCTCGATTAACAGAAAGCTTGAGGTGGATGTGTCCTAATTTAGAGACGCTGGTCATTAGCTCCTAATCTTGCCATCTAGACCTCGTAGCAACAAGTACTCGAGCGAAAAAGGGCAGTGGCGGGTGGCACTAAAGATGTGTTCTCGACGAAGAAAACTCATCTAGGGATCACTATCAACTATTATCCCTTTATATATATATATATATATATATATATATATATATATATATATATATATATATATATATATTAGGCTTGCTTTTCTGAACTGCTTTCACTATTTTCTTTTTTTTTTTTATTAATGTTAGGCTTGTATTTCTTTCGGTTTACATATGGCAAGCAATGACCAAGGAAAGACAAAGAAAACTCATCTAAAGACCACTATCAATTGTTTTCACTACTATCCCTTTTTTTTATGTTAGGCTTGTCTTTTTGAACTCACACTATAAATTGTTTTCACTATTATCCCTTTTGTTTTTTTTTTTTTATGTTAGGCTTGTCTTTCTGAATTCATCTAACGATCACTACCATCTGCTTTCACTATTTTCCTACTTTTTCCTTTCTTTTTTTTAAGGGTTAATATTATGAAAAAATCCAAAACCGATACACTTGTGACAAATTTACTCTAAACTATTTTTTTTACCACCAAAAATCCCAAACTAGTATACATTTAATAAATTTACCCCAAACTGGTACATTTATAACAAATTTACCTTTTGTTAATTTTCGTTAAATTTTATTGTTAAATTATTAAGTTAAATTACACGTAACAGTTGACTGATATATCGATTTAGGATTTTACACATCGTTTGTCACAGTTTACAATTTTTGTGATTTTTTTGTGGTATTAATCTAATTTAGCAGATGATATATTTGTTACAAATTTATCAGTTTGGAATTTTTTGCAGTCGAATAATTTAGTTTAAGATAAATTTGTCATAAATGTACTAATTTAGGGTTTGTTATGATCCATTGAGGTAAATTTGTTACAAATGTACCAATTTAAGATTTTTCATGATCAAAAAAATAATTTGGGATAAATTTGTAACAGATGTACCAATTTTAGATTTTTTAGGATATTAACCATTTTTTCAATGTTAGGCTTGCGTTTCTTTTAATTTACATATGGCAAGCATTGCATGACTAATTAAGGAGAACCGACAAAACAAATTATCTTGTGAGTAGAAAAACCTCATCATTCCGTCCGATCGGTGAGGACACAAGAGCAAGAGAGAGAACTGAAGCAAATTGAGTGAGAGAGGGAGCTGAAGAGAAGGGAGCGAACAAAGAGGAAGCTAGAGTGAGCAAGAGAGGGATTGAGCTGGAGGGGGACTATATAGTATACCGTGCCTCATATTACCAGATTTCAGCCATACTATTTCGAATTATGCAGTAACATTTCCATAATCAGGGAACAATCAATGAATAGATAGGGATTGGCAATCACTGTACAGAGAATCCTTCCAACAATCAGAGTAAACATTGACAATATACAGCCCTTTCCATTGTTGGAGCACCAAACAAGACCGCCACCTGATTTTACCAAATCCGATTGCTTCGGATTTGATACGACACAAGGAGCATCATCAAGTGCTTCGAAAAAGTACTCGATGACATACAATTAGCTGAGGCTCCAACACAAAATGCTTGTGTCGATCATATCTTTTACCGCTTCTGGATAGGAATTCTGCTTCCTGTCGACATTGTTGCCATCTCATGGGCCTCCTTGCTTCGAGAGAGAAATGCACTTACTCCTTGTCATCCTTATAATCACCTACCATTTGCCCAATAGAGAAGTGACTCCGTCTGCCCGTGATCGGCATACTCTCTCTTCGTCTTGACCTTATCAAGGTGAGCTTTCCGGACGGCATTTTGTATTTGCCGCTCATGCTCCTTGAGCATTTCATCGAGGTCATCTCCCGAGGGAAGCAAAGGTCCAGAATAATGGATTCGGCTCTTTTTGGGAGAATAACTCTGCAAACACAAACAAGAGAAGATAATCAGCTTTTCAGATCATAGCTTGCAAATCACCACACCAAAGGCAAGAGAAAAAATGATCCTCATCTATACTCTACAATTAGTTGATGTCATTCTTTGACATTTGACATGAAGCTACCACAAAAATTATTCTCCAAAGCAATTTTTTATGATTTCTCAGATACTTTCGATTGATCTCTCAATATTATATGAGCAAAGATATTCAATACCAATTGTCATAGCAAGTCGTTTGAGCAAAGAGATAAAGATGCACTTAGCACAACTTAACTTCCAATGACGACATGGACATGATGACGTCCATTGCTTTTTTCAACTCCATATGCCCAAGCATTTTATTCATGATAGTAAATAAAGGAAAACAAATACAGAGAATGCCAAGAAACACTAAACAGCATTACCAAAGCTATATATATAAAAGGAAAATGGTTGAGTCAGATTATTTCACCTTCAACTAAGTGGAAAGAGAACCGGAAAAAGGGGAAAAAAAATCCCTAGCAAAGACAAAGTTAAATAGCTTGTTTAAGTTATAATGCAATTACCGCGATGGACTCCCTCCGGGAGTGCTCTTCCCCCTTCTTAATCAAAGATATCGGCCTATGTAACAAATGATGTGACCAGTCATGCTTTCCTGCTAATTCACCACCATCTGGATGACTACACCTGGCAACAAAAGCCTCATCCCTCCATTGGGTGTTAGCACCCTTCTCCCTACTACAATCGAGATGCGAATCACCTCCCACTGCAACAGAATTAGAAAACCTGGATAACTGTGATGCTCTTCTTTGCATGAAAGATCTCTGCCTTGTCAACTCGGCCCCACCTCTTGGAGAATCGAGTTCTCGGTCTGGCACAATCAAAGCCTCAACCTCATTTGCATTTCCAATTTGTGTTGATTTATTAAGACTGGGTTGTGCTGACTGTCCAGATAGAATGAAATTGTTCTGGGCCGTTCCTCCTGGTTTCGCACTGGTACTTCTGGGATTCGATTGCTCTTGTCGCTTCTAAATAAGGTAATAAAAATAATAATAAATGCAGTTAAGCTATGAAAAAATGGGTCCCTCTGCAATATATGTATGCCTACGCTGAATTTGTGTTAAGGCATTCACATCCAACCCTTCAACTTACATATATGTATGAGATATTATTAGAAGGTCCAGTTACCTGGATGGATGCCTTTAAATCAGCATTGGCATTTGATGTAGGCACAACTTTAGACTCTTTCGAACCCTTTCTAATTGATTCAAGACCACGAGCTTTACCGGCAGTAGCTTTACGCCTGGAATAAAAATCAACCAACTGTAGGGTTAGTAGCATGATGTGGAGTGTAGGAAACACTTCTTATGAAGCAATTCTAAGTGGCTACATAAGCAAGTTTTTCCTTCCCCATAATATGTCAATCCAACTCCTCCGCCATTACACATTTTGAAAAAAGGGAAAAGTAACTGCATTAACAATGGTCGTATTTATTTTACAGTACAAAAGTGGAAACTTGATGAAACGTTTTTGTTTGTACAAGGATGAACTAGTTGATAGTTCATTTGCAGCAAGTAATTAACAGAAAGTCCTTTTTTTCTATCGGTTTCTATATAGCTAGATTTTGACAAGACTTCAAACTTTCTGTAGAGGTGTTCTTTCATTTGGGATTTTTTTTTTTTTTTTTTTATTTCGGCTAGCCATCTGTGATCAGATTTTAAATTAGTTCTGAAGACTGTTTCTCTAATCAGCACAAACCCACAGCCACATTTATGGCCAAAGTGGAGATTTCTTTTAGTAAAACAACACAGAAGATGACTCACTTTCTGGCTTCCTCATCTCGAAGTCTGGCATCAAACTCCTTGCTTGATGGATACTTTGGCAAACTTAACAGATCACTTGGAAGAGGATTGGATGTGAAGAACTGGGATAGTAAATCAAAGTAAAGGATATTAGTAGTTGTAACTAAAAGGAAGATAAAAAGCAAAAGATCAGCTTGCAGCGTCATAGATAGAAAAAATTTCTTCCTAAAATTTGTTTACTGAGCAGTAAGTCAATATTAAAAACACAGGCCCCACTTGATTCAATATCCTATTAAAAAGTTATCACATCGTTTCATGAAAAAGGTTGTACTTTGAAGGTTAGTATTTCAAAGTTATCAAAGAAATCTGCTGAATTATTCAAAGTTGCAATAACAATAAGAAAATTGGCACGCAAAATGTATTTGAAAGTAGACACGCTAGGGAGGAACAAACCATACATGACATCAAGAAAGCTGAAAAGGAAAAACTTAGGACCTACCTCATTCCGAAGGGCTGAGGAAGCCGTTCCACGGCATTCTGGTTCAACTGCAAGAAGAACATTTAGCAGGCCCAATGCGGATGAAGGAAAATCTTTAAATGTCTCCAGAAGACAGCGCTTGTAAGGTTGCTGAGGCTTGAAAATGGTTGCATGTGGCAATTTTGACTTCTTCCAATATTCTTCTGAAGGAGACCCACAAAGTTTGAAAATTTTGTGCAATTGCTCCACCTACAAATATTTCATGATCAGATAAGAATTGGTGAATCGCATAGACAATTATTTATTATAGACTCAGAAGTGCTTAAATATTTATTATAGACTCGGAAGTATTTCAGACTGCATTTTGACATTAGCTTTACACAACACTACATATTAAGGTAGATATGACACATCCACCCTCTTACAGAAAATACTGCCAATATAAATAAATAAACAAAACCCTGAAATAGAAGCTTGTAAAATCAAATTCTGTTGCCATTTTCTATGAAATTGATGCTGATTATAATTTATGTCATGCATAAGTAGACTAAGGAATGCTCTTCAAGACTCTTAGATTAGATTTTATGTAACTGAAAGTATAGACATCAAGCTGTTGTACACAAGGCAAAAATGCTCAAGTAAACATTGGGTATAGAATTTTCGAAACACTATACGACTGAAACAATGTTTTTCCCAATGTTCTAATATTGTAAACAAATTAGGCACTACATAAGGAATGGCACCTCTGTTCTTCCAGGCATTATGGGCTTCCCAGCAAACAATTCAGCTAGGATGCAACCAGAACTCCACAAATCCACAGAAGCTCCATAATCTGAAGAACCAAGCAACAGCTCAGGAGGTCGGTACCAGAGAGTGACTACACGACTCGTTAGAGGCTGCTTTTGATTGGTCCGGAAAAAAGTTGCCAATCCAAAATCTCCAATTTTGAGATTGCCATCGTTGTCAACTAACAGGTTAGAGCCTTTTATGTCACGATGTAGAACACCATGGCTGTGGCAATGTTCAAGTCCACAAAGTAGTTGTTGCATGTAACATTTGATCTAGAGGAAGAAATTAAAAAGATAAGTCAGTCAAAGAAAGTCTATATCATCTTTATAGTTTAGTAAGAAACTACAGCAAGTAGAAAGTGGTGAATCACAATTACAGATAATGCTTAGGAATGAAGACCTTATATTGAAGAAAGAGTTTTGATCTAAAATTAAATGTCCACATTCTCCCTTTTATATTCAAGACTATATAGCAAACGGTAAATGTGAAGATGCAGCATCAAATGGTAAATGAGAAGATCTAAGGAATGAAGATAGAAACTCAAGCATCAATTGTGAGAAAACCTGGGAAGCTACATAAACCTACAAACTTTTGTTCTACTGTCCAATTGATGCAGTAGCCTCTTAGAACAACTCCACCTTATCCATACTCTACCCAACTTGTTGGTCACATGAATAACATCTAATTCAACCAAGGAAGTATTAAACACAACAAGTGTGTACCTGAGATTCAGTGAACTTTATACTCGGAGTGGCAGCGAGGCCAGCAAGATCATGGTCCATATATTCAAACACAAGATACAGACTGCCAGAAACCCTTGAAGTTATCAAACCCTCCAGCTTCATGACATTTGGATGGTCAAGCTTTCGCAAGATAATTATCTCCCTTGCCATGAATCGAACACTCTCTGGGTCCATATTAGCAAATCGAACCTTTTTCAAGGCTACAATTGCATTCGTTTCCAGGTCACGTGCTCTATATACACTGCTGTAAGTACCTTGCCCAATCTGTATCATTGGGAAGGATTTTAGAATATAGATTCTTTTCACAGGTAGACAACAAAAACATTAAGTGTCTATACTCATGACTATCTCTTAGCTATAAATATCCCTGAGAGAGCTGAGAATAAATGCTCAAATGCACAAAAGGGAAAAATACTAGAGTATCCAGAGTTAAACAAAATGCATTTAAGATGTCTATTAACTCTGTCTCTATCAATTCATGGAAGGACTCTACCATTTTACTGGAATGTCAAATCAACGAGTTATGTGCCTTAGAATTCTCTGAATGAGGATAGAACGTGTACATTCGAAATCGAGGCTCTCTTAATCCCAAAAATTCATGTAGTTATTCCATCACTAACATCTCAAGAAACTATCCAAATGGTAACAATGACCTTTCGATCATATGAGCCATTGACAATGTTTTATTGATCAACGGCTTATCAATGGAGTGGTGTCTAACTGAACTGACCAATTCCAACCAAAACCTCTCACTCTAACATCATCCCGCATAGCATCCCAGCTTTTTGTTTGATGAATGTCAATGGTGTCCAGGCTACTTGAGCACCCAATTAGTCCCCATCAGATGTGACAGACTCTCTGTCACATGCACACCAAGTAATTGCCATAAACACGTAAGTTTGTGCTCCTGGGGTGACTCCAAGAGAATGCACAAGTGTGGTGATTTAAGCCCAAGCCTTAAGCGAGAATGACAACTATGCTCACCACTTGAGCAACCACTTGGAGTTCACATAGCATGCCGGCTTAAAAAGGCTTAATATGGTTGAAAATTTTCTCTAGAAAACATGCAGTGATTACAAGTTTAAGACCAGATACATCCATCATTCGACATAGTATGGTCCCAGCGTCCTATTTAACACTTGCGAGATAAAAACTGTTTATGCCTCTCCAGAAATGAACATCACAAATTTTTCCATTCACCTGAAACTTGTCAAATAAAAAAAAGAAAATTGACTAGGGTGAGAGCTAAAATGCGAGCCAAGTAGTTCAAACGTGCTTTTCAATTAATGTCTAGCTAACATGGATCTATGCAGCATCAAAAGTTCTCGAGAAAGGTAGTAGTTTATGTCCACAACTTAGCAAATAGTAAACAAAAAGATTCAATACTAGCTAAAGAACATACACTTGGGTTAAAAGAAATGTGCATCTTTTTTCTTTTATAGGAGATTCACCATAAAAGATAAAGGCAGAGAAATGACCTTTTCCAGCTTCTCAAATGAATCGGCCCTTCGAGGCACCCATCCGTTAATAGCTTCTCCGGCCACTGCTGTCAGCCAAGAAGGCCATCCGGCTACCACTTGTGCTCCTCTCTCACCAAGGGGAAAGCCACCTACTTTACCCACTTTCAACTGTACTTGTGTGTGTCCCCCACTTGCCACATCCATCGTAGCTCGTCTTTGAAGGGATTTTGACAGTTTCTCATTGAAATCAAGGTTTTTCCTATCCTCCACTTCATTCTCAACCTCATGTGGGCTTGGTATCAGTGGATCTGCAGTATCGTTGCCTCCACCATTGGCTGAAACCGCCAGTTCATCTCTCCTTAAGGATGCAACAGACCTTTTTGAAGATTTGCCAAGCTTCAAACCCCCGTCTTTAATCCTGTAATGGGCGGGAAGTATTCCTTTGGTGCAAATGCAACCCATTATCCCACGTCAAATTTGCCCTCTTCGTCAAATCAAAGTACCGGTTCCGAGAGAAACCCCTCTTTTCTAAAATTGAGACTGTCATCGATCAGCATTCCCAAAAGAAACCAAAGGGTCTTAATTCCTATCAATTTCTACAACTTTCCCTTGGTGAATTGCTTCAATGCGAAAACCAAAAAATGCTTAATACTACGGCAAAAACGAATGAGGAAAAACCCTGATCCAGAAGATCAACCAAAGTTCTCCGTCCTTATTTGCAACCCAAAGTTCTCCCTCCTATGCTGAGAAACCCCCAATGCCTGAAAAGCCCATCAAGGAAGAAACCCCCGAATCAGACGCCGAAATCACAAATGCCAATAAACACGAAAAACCCAGATCACGAAAGCGCACGGGCATTGCAATTACCTTGGAACAAGAACAAGGATGGCAACCAAACGTCCGAACTTCCGAGCTGCCACGAGGAAAATTCTAAATGGGAAATGTCTAAAAAACCATAACGTCTGCTCCGAGTTGGTTTTTGCTTCGAAATGTGAGGCGGGAGGGGCAAGAAAGGAGGTAGAGAGAGAGAGAGGGAGGAAAAGAGAGGGAGAGAATTGCGGATCAAGCTTGGACCCTGAAAAGGCGAAGAGCCGGTGGATGTGAGAGACAGAGAGGGGTTGGGGACAGAGTGTTGCGTCAACTCGCTAATCAAATCCAATGCCACGGGATTTCGCTTCAACGAAGCGATCCAAAAGATCTCTCCTTTTGGACGAACTTTTCCCTCCTGTACAAGCAAAAGAAAGAGAGGAGTGAAGGGCTAAGTTTGAGCAAGTTTCCCTTGCAGGAGAAGTAATTTTATTATCAGATCGCCCAACTGAACGTAGCACTTAGGGATATGACATAGTTGTCATTTTATGTGGCGCTTAATTTTAAAATCATATGTGCTTTTATTAACTCACCATTATGTCGTCGCATGAAAATTCTTTTCTATTTCACATTAGGTGTGCATGTCTAATTCGTGCGTTTCATTTACCTCATACAGTATACAAGCTTGTTACATATGAAAGGGAAATTATCTAGCTAAGGGTATTTGTAAATTTTATCAATTTCCAAGGAGATCTGGCAAAGCAAAATTTATTGAATTCGACGACTCGCTGGATCACACATTTACCCGAAATTTGAAATGATTTACATGGAAAATGTCTTGATTTTTTGTGGAAAAAGGAAAGAACCGGATCGGTCCTCAAAATTATTGAATATTGTGTCCCATTTCGTTGGAACCAACCCGCATGTGTGCAAGGTAAAATAAAATAAAAATAATTCAATTAAAGATCTGAAGTGTTATTATTTTTTAAATGAGGGCCTAAGTTAAATTTTGTTTCAAAAAAAGATCTAAGGTAGCCGTGGGAGTTTTAAATAAGAGTCTAACTTTAATAGCCAACTAAATATTCCAGCCGACCAAGGAAATTTTCGTCCAAAGGCAATTTTAACCTAAATATTATTCAAAATAGATTAAAAATTAATAAAGCTAAAAGTTTTTGAAAAAGAAACAAAATGTAGGCCCTCCAGCCTGTGGCCACTACCCCAACTCCAGTAGGGCATTAGCAATGGCCAGTCGGGTCGCTAGCACCCCAACTGCGATGGGGCTGTGACCACATGTGGAGGCCCTGGTTTTTTCTTTAGTGTGTGTGTTTTTTAAATTTTAGCCTTTTTTTCTCTTTTGAGTTTGTCTTTTTTTGAAAAAATTTTGGATTTTTTAACCTAATTTAATTAAGATGTTGTGTAAAAATTAGGATTTGGATCAAAACAACATCGTCTTAATATTTTAGTTAACCTTAACACCACGTAAAACTCCACGTGAGAAAGATAAAATATAAATAAAAAATCACATTAACATTTTTCGCTAGTCATATTATGCAGTGTTAGCGAAACACAAAATTGAGTCCTGCCTAGATTTAGCAAGGGCAAGTCTTGGCTATGGCTGGCAAAGGCGGCCCTCACTTGTGGCTTTCGACAATAACTTGCTCTCTCTAGATATTGCTGATGGCCAGCCATCGCCTAAGACTAGCCACTAACAAAAAGGAAAGGAAAAATAGAAAAAGAAAATAAATAAATAAATAAGTAAATGACAAAAATGCCTTTGACGAGCTGATGAGGCCAAGCCCTTCTTTCAGACTAACATAGCAAAGACTCTTATTGAAAACAAGGTTTATTTCGGGCATTTATTTATAAAAATGAGGGCATTTGAGACTCTTAATTGGAATTTTCTCACAATAGCATGTAGTTGCAATTTAAAAAATAGGGATAAGCATAGCATAAGTCCTAAAACTTGTCATGCAAATCCAATTGGGTCCTAAAATTTATCAAATTCAAAAACTTGTCATATTGGTGCAATCGAGACTTTTCCATTAATTCTATCTAATTTAGTTAACGGAAAATGCTAATGTAGCTTTTGTTTAACATTTTCTCTCCCTTATGTGGCAATAATGTGGTTGTATAATGAAATATAGGATCAAAGCAACGTTTTTGTGATCCAAATCTGATTCTTATACCAATATCAAACTTAAAAATAAGCTAAAAAAAAAAGATAAAAACTAGTGAGCCCTCACCGCCAACTATCCCCCCCTCGCCTTCCGCATCCCCATCCCCCTCCTCGCCATCCCTTCTCAGCGATGGTGTGGCTGTAATGATGAACTCTCATCACTAGTTTACTTTTCTTTTTTCTTTTTTTTTAATTTATCTTTTTTATATGTTTTATTATTTAAATTTATATTAAAAGTTAGATTTGGACCGAATAATGTCGATTTAACCAGGCCATCACCTTGTAGAAGAGGAAAATACTAAAAAAAACCATATCAGCATTTTCCATTAGCTAAATTGGAAAAAATTAATAAAAGAACTCAACTAAACCAATTTGATAGGTTTTAGGATTTAATTGCACATTTTTTAAGTTTTAGAACTTAATTAAACTTTCATGACAAGTTTTATGACTTCCTATATAATTATCATAAAAAAAATAAGAAAAAAAAAAACTACCAAGAATCTCAAATTATACCCACCATGTCACATTTGTTTTAATTTTTTTTTTTTGTGACACAAAAACAATGTACTAATACTCATATAACACAATTACTCTTTGTTAAGATTTTATTAGAAATCAGCATTGAAATTCTAACATGGCTTCGACGTGATGCGCGGTGCCACATCAAAAAATAATATTAAATTAAAACTAGAAAATAAAAAAATCAAAGTATGGTTATCACAAATAATGTTCATCATCTTCCATGCACTGTTCGTCTTCTCCAAGCACTCATCCGTGGACAACAGCCTCGGTCAAGGTTGTTAATGCACTGTCAAACCTTTTCCCTTCTGTTCTCGAAGCCGTAGGATTTCGTGATGTCATGAAATATGCCATGAAGAGTAACGGCAGGGCAAATATTGGCTACTATTTGCCAATCTTCCTATGGAGAGATTTCCAAGGTTTGGAGAAGCAGTGATCAAGGTGGCAAAGTCCATGGATTGATTTTGCTTGTATTTGACTGATGAAAGTATAGGAAAAATTGTAGAACTCAAAGGAAAAAAAAAAAAAGAGTAGATGGAAAATGGAGAGTTCGCCCAAAAAGATGAACACTAAAGAAATAAGGAAGAATATTACGACAAAAGCCAAAAAAAGGAAAAATAAGAAAGAGGAATTGTACACCGCCGGATGTCTAGGTGGCTCTGAGCAGGGCTACACGCGCGCTAGAAGATATTGAACAGTAACGGCCATGAAGCTTCGAGTCCTTTCTAGTTTTTGTTTCATTTTATTTTTTTAATATTTTTATAGTGTTTCCGTAGGAAGATAATTTTTTATCACAAAATAAATTTGAAGTAAATGAGTTACAATGAAAATAATTTAGCGATGTACTTTAAGATTTTATGCGCTCATCCATCACCGTCCATACAGTTACTCTTAACGATTCTCAAATTATGGGTGATTGATTTCATGGTAAGCCAAATCCCGGTTTATGTAAAGAATTGAGAATCAAACGGATTGGTTCTAGAATTGCCAATTCCTGAACCGCCACAATCAAGAACCGCACTATTTTATGTTATGGTAAAAAATCATATTCTTATAATTAAATATGAAAATAGTACCATTTCACTACAAAAACATTTGTTATTCTTCATCTCTAAGACAATGCTTAAATTCTTGATGATTGCAAAAGCGATTTAATCGGCTAATAAGGGCGTGCATGGAAACGTTTCAAAAAAAAACGTTTAGAACACTTCGTACTTTTTTGTTCCCTAATAAAAAAAAAACAACAAAAACACGCGTTTGGTTGCGTTTACCCATTTTTTTTTGCTTTTTTATTCCCGAAACAAAATTAGAGCAAAAAAAAAAAGAAACACAAAAAAGTTGTTTTTAAAGAAAAGAAACACTTCTTCAAAGCCAAAAAGAAACGCTCATTCTCTCTCTTCTCTTTTCTTCTTCTTTTTTTCTTCTTTTTTCTTTGGCCGGTCGCCGGCCTCGGCCATAGCCGGCGACCGGCTTGTCGAGGCCTGCGACGCCCTCGAGGGTCGGCGACCTCGCCGGAGCGTCACCGCGCGCGGCGAGGCTACCGAAAAAAAAGAAAAAATAAAAATCAAAGGAAAAAATGAAAAATAAAATAAAAATGTTTGAAAAATTAAAAGAAACAAAAAAATAATAAAATTTACCAAACGTGTTTCTATTCATTTTTTATTCCCGAACAAACGTTACCAAACGCGTTTTTTTGTTCAAAAATTGTTCCCGAAACGAAACACTTTTTTTTTTAGTTTTGTTCCTTGAAACAAAAAAAGAATAGAAAGCGTTACCATTCGCACCTTAAGATGATTCCCTGGTAGAACTAGTGGCGCAAAAGCAATTTAATCAGCTAATAAGATGATTCCCAGGTAGAAACCAGCAGTTCGGCCTTGGAATTTAAACCGAATTAATGCCGGGCTGCTTCTAGGTTCGCTAATCGGGAACCCGACGTTTTCCTTAATTATGACCTGGAATCAATCGATTCAGGCCAATTATATTCGGTCCTCAGATTGAATCGGAGCATTGCTCACCCTATCCCAAAATTGAGATGGAAAGAAGTTACTCCCTCGGATTATAGCTCTAAAGGGTCGATGTCAATTTGTCACATTGCTTGATCTATGTCACATTGAAATCAATCTTCAACTTTATTCACCGAACACTTTTAGTGACCTTGACTGATGCCAGCAAAATGAGGCGTTCATGGCTTCAGCCTAACTTCCAGTCACAGCATCGCTCGTACCAATGTGCCATCCTCCATGCATGGCCCATAAAAGCCGCCTTCCTTCTGATTCAGATCTTCAACCTCTTCCAGTCACAGTGAAAAACGCGAGCTTCAGAGCCGAAGTAGGAGTTCTCATGGCCGATCTGACCGGAACTCGCATTGCCATCACCTGCGACCGCAGCTGCGGCTGCCCTTATCCTTGCCCCGGTGGAGCCCCGTGCAGGTGAGGCAGCAGAGTCGATCCAAGGATTCTATGGCGCCGGCTAGCTACTCGAGTTTCTCACGTTGTCTGAGCGGTTTTGATGCTGGTTGTTTTGCGACAGATGCGCAGCCCTGGCGGCTGGAGGAGGGGCGGGCCACAAGGAGTGCTTGTCCGGGAACAACTGCAGCTGCAGGCCCTGCAGACCCTGCCGGCTGCAAGGCCCTGCGCGCAGCTGGCCACTGCTGAGAACGGGCGGTTGTACTGCCGGTGTGGGCCGCGATGCACGTGCACCACTTGTGGTGCTTGAAGAAGTGGGGGTTTGAATTATGATAGGCGTTGCTCGCGGCAACATATAGTTATGACCATATTTATAGTGTCTTGGACTATATAGTAAACAATATGTTGTCAAAATTATATAGTTAAGCTCTTTCAAAAATTAATGTAATTTGAGTTTCAAAATTATAAGAAAAAAAGGTTTTAAATATTAACGTAATTTGGGTTTAAAATTTATAAAAAAAAAACTATGATAAATTTATAAAAAGTCCTAAAATTTGTTATGAATCAGATACATTCGTGCATGTTTTTCATTTATAAGATATTCAGTTTGATTAATACAAGAATTTAATCGCATCAACCTTCCCCTTTGCGAAGTCTAATGTTAATAACCTATTTTTTCGACTGTTTGTTTTTTTACTCGGATGATCAAAATTATGCGGCAATTTTTTTTTTTATAATGAATTACGAGAACAAATACTAAATTATATAACTAACAAAAAGCATCTCAAGATGGAGGTATTTTTCTCCCTCGAGGGTCTAGTTGTAATTTTCAAGAATACATTGTTCCATACATCGTTTTTTCGAATTTTTGGGTGCAATTAATAGATTTATTGTTGTCTCTGTGATTGTGATGATAAATCGAAATGTACAATTTATATAATAATGCAGGTAAATAGCTAAGGTGTCATCTGCAAATGGAGTTTTATCTATTTATTTATATTATATAAAAAAAAATTAAATTGGATATTCACTTATCATATAGTCAAAATGCCCGTAATTAAAATTCGATATACGATCTCTTCTTTGAGAGTACGCAATTGGGTGCATAACTGGATGCAATTTGGAAGCTCGTTTTCAACCAACCCACAAATCATTACTGAAAGCCCAGGCCCATGTAGTAAAGATAGCCATAAATCCCCTGCGAGAAAAAGGGAGATTGGGATTTATTTATATACTGATGTTTAATTTTGACATAAACTCTGAGATATATAAATTATAATATGCTTAAGATCTCATTAAATTGGCCAAAGATGTAAATTGAAATTATCCCGGAAATTTCTTAAATCAAGGACCTAAGTGCCAATTTTGCTATTTGAAGTTGACAATGGAGCTTGAATGGGGAAGTTTTATAGCCCTAGGTCACGTCAAGTTCTCTTCAACCAAAGAGTCGGACCACCATAAATTGACATATGTATTTGCGCATAAATAATTCAACATCACAATCCCTATAGAATTATTCTCAAAAGATTTGTAGAAGCCACTGTCGGCAAAACACTATCTGGTAAATAAATTCCATGTGATTTTGTTATCTATGATAAAAGTCGGATGTCGTGTAGCAAGACTTCACTTTTGCTCATGTATAGTTCCCCACGAGGGGCATATTCAAGGGATAAGCTTTTTAGCTTAATGACTTCTTATTTCTCAATTTCTATCTCTTATTATGTTTAAATTTTCAAAAGATTAGTAAGATAAAATCATTTACCTGAATATAAACTTGAAGTAAAGTGATAAATTAGAAAAAGTATGGACAAGGATAGAGTCCATGAGCTTTAATTTTTGAAACACAATTACCAAGCAAAAATACTTTTGTAACGTAATTCTTGTCTTTTTAATCTACAATTTAAATAGAGAAAGAAAGAATAATTTTTAGCTTACTCATAGATGATACGGTTCACTTTTGAAAATATCACAATAGTGAACATATAGATATTCGGCCAAAAAAAAGAAAAACATATAGATAACCTGTCAATATAAATCTAAAGAAAATTAGCACAAATTACGGACATTTGTTCTTGACAAATAAAGTATTGTTGATTCAAATCATTACTCAAATAATTATATTCCGTACATTAGATAAATATTACTGTGCAAGTGAAATTCATTTTGTTTAATATTTTAAAATTACGGATAAGGACAAATTTCAAGAGCTTCAATTTTAGTAATTCAGCTTTTTTGTCTTTTCTTCAACAATTTAAGTATTTGAGTTTAAATTTGAATAATAAATAAAGAGAAAGTATCTTAAGTACGTTTTGCAATGATAAAACTTATTCTGAAAACAATAAAATTGTGAATTTAAGGAAGTCCATTTAATTTACAGTTCTGTGCCCTCATTTAAAATACAGGATTTTAGGTATCACCTATTTTATTGAAATAAGTTTCAAGTTTTTTTAACAGAAAGTTTCACTTAGTTAAAAATATATCCTTTAGACCTTCCTATTTATGATTTGAAGTATTTACTATATCATTACGTGAACAATTTCACTTTATTTTAATATAATGAGTCAAATTAGTTTACAAAATGTTAAAATACATATTTATGGTAATGGAATAGAGATAATTACATTTATTAATAGATTATTCATAGCTCAAAGCATTAATTGAATAAGTTCCACTTTTGAGTTATATATTATTCTTTTTTACCCATTATTTTAATTCTATTAATCTTCCAAGTTTTGCCTACTAGTTATTGAGTATATCTTTCCTTGGTTGTAGTTGGCATTGTTATTTTTCCGTAATATCCTAATCTTAATTCTTGTCAATGCAATTCACAGTTAACATTAATTATCTTCTTCAATTTCTTACATTCAATATAATTAAAATTTCAATTCTTCCATGTTATTTATTGCTGTAATTTCATAAATTTCTATCAAGTACTAACTTTTATCTTACTCTTCATTGAATATCAATACAGAAGTTGAAAATTCTATGCAATGTTGTAAGACAATTCTTTTTCATCTTATAGTCTAAATAGCGGTTTTATTTAAATGACATATACACAAGAAGAGTTTAAAGTGGGTTAACCTGGTAAATACGGATTTTCATAAGTTGGATTAAATATAAAATACATAAGTAACTAAGTCGAGTCAAGTTGTGCTGTTAATAAGTCATTAAATTTGTATAACATATGATTGGATCAATTTGGATGGAATCATTTTCGACCTGACCCAACCTAACTCAACCCGACCCACCCATTTGGCGACCCTACCTCCCACTTCCCCTCTTCTCAACATCTTATCTTCCGCTTCCATCTTCATCTCCCTCCATAACCTTGTTCCAATCTCTTTGCTTGCTTGGCAATGTCAATAGACCTATAGCCTCCATAACTTTGCATGCATCGAGGCTAATGTTGGCCATAAATCATATTTACTAACTGAATAAGCCCGTATGCCAAGCCTTCCAATTAGGAATATCTAAAGATAGTTGCAAAGCCCGTAACAATGGGCCAAACATGTAAGCCGACAATAGAAAAAGGTCCTGAGAGCAAAATTTGCTTTTCGAAGTGGATGATGGAGCTTGAATAGGGACGTTTCACAGCTATATTATAATAATGTTTTGTGATCCAAATCTGATTTTTATACAAATGTAAAATTTAAAAATAGGCTAAATTAAAAAATAAAAAAAAAAGAAGAAAAAAGGATAAACTAGTGAGCCCTCAACACTGGTCATCCCCCACCCTGGACAGCCCTTCTCAATAATAGTGAGGCTGCGGTGTTGAACTCTCGCCGCTAGTTTGTCTTTTTTTTTTTTAATTTAATCAAAATAATGTTGATTTAAGCACGCCATCACCTTGTAGGAGAAAGAGAATATTAAAAAAATCACGTTAGTATTTTCCATTAGCTAAATTAAACGAAGTTAACGAAAGAACTCGATTAAATCAATTTGACAAGTTTTAAGATCTGATTACATTTTTTGCAAGTTTTAGAACTTAATCAAATTTTCATAACAAGTATTAGCACTTCCGATACAATTATCTTAATAAAATAAAAGAGAAAACCACAAAGAACCCAAAATTATACCCACCATGTCACATTTGCTTTAATTTTTTTTGCGACACAAAAACCACGAACTAATACCCAAATGACACAATTACCCTTTGTTAATATTCTATTAGAAATCACCATTAAAAATCTAATGTGGCTTCGACATGAAACTTGATGCCATGTTAGAAAAAATAAAGTTAAATAAAAATAGAAAAGAAAAAAATTGAAGCACGGTTATCACAAATAATGTTCATCTTCTTCCATTCACCGTTCGTCATCTTCAAGCACTCATTTGTGGACAACAACCTTAGTCAAGGTTGTCCATGCACTGTTGAACCTTTTCCCTTTTTTTTTTTGTCGAAACTGTAGGATTTCGTGATATCATGAAATATGCCTTGAAGAGTCATGGCGGGGCAAATATCAGCTACAATATGCCAATCTTCCTAGTATTTGACTGATTTGAAAGTGATCAGGAAAAATTGTTTTGCTAGGACCCAAAAAAAAAAAAAAAAAAAAAGAGTAGATGGAAAATGGAGGAGTTCTCTAGAAAGATGAACACTAAGGAATAAGGAGGAATATTACAACAAAAGTTCCAAAAAGAAAAAGAAAAAAAAAGAAAAGAAAGGGGAATTGAACACAGCCGGATGTCCAGGCGGCTCTAAGCAGGGCTGGACGTGCGCTTGAAGTTGTTGAACAGTAACGGCCATGAAGCTTCTAGATTCTTTTTTAGTTTTTGTTTCATCTTAATTTTTTCTAACATTTTAATGGTGTTTTTGTAGGAGGGTAAATATGTCACTCAAGAGTCTTTTCTATCATAAAAAGAGTTTGAAGTAAATGAGTTACAATGAGAATAATTTGATGATGTACTTTAAGATTTTATTCGCTCATTCATTGCCGTCCATACCGTTGTTCTTAATGATTCCAAATTATGGGTGATTGGTTCCATGGTGAGCCAAATTCCGGTTTGTGTGAAGAATCGAGAATCAAACCAATTTGTTTTGGAATCACCAATCTCTAAACCATCGGAACCAAGAATTGCACTATTTTATATTATGGTAAAAAATCATATTCTTATAATCAAATGTGAAAGTAGTACCATTTCACTATAAAAATATTTGCTTGGCCAAATAGTTATGTAGTTGTTTCTTCGTGTTGAAGACAACGCTTCAATTCTTGATGATTGCAAAAGCGATTTAATCGGGGAATCGTATGATTCCAAGGTAGAACTAGCTGTCTTGCCTTGGAATTGAAACCAAACCAATCTTGGGTTGGTTCCAAGTTTACGGATTAGGAACCCAAACAATTTTCCTTAATTTCAACCTTAAAGCAATTGATTTGGGCCGGTTTTGTTCGGTTCCCGGATTGAACTGGATTATTGCTCACCCCTACCCCATATTGAGATGGAAAGTTAGTCCCTCGAATATTTGCTCTAAAGTGTCAATGCCAATTTTTAATATTGCATGATCTAGGTGGTCGGATTGCCATGGACAGGCCTTCCGATTTTGGTCGGACTTTATTCGAACCTTTTTTGACTCCATCAATCTTCACAATTATACGCAAGTGGTCGGAAGTTATTCATTAGTAAGTTTTAAAGTTAAGTGCGGTGAGCCTCTATAATTAAAATTCAGTACTTAAAAATACTAAAATTTAGCGACCGTTGACGGAGCCTCAGCAAAAGGAGGCGGGTTTCCATGGCCCTCGGTCAAAGTTGTAACGGACGAATGCAGTAATAAGCAAGCGCCACGTGTCCTACATGCACCGCTTGTACCACCATGTGCCATCCTCCATGCATGGCCCTCCATCGTCACCCTGCTTATAAAAGCCGCCTTCCTTCCGATGCCCTCGTTCATCTTCAACCTCTTCCAGTCACAGTAAAATAAGCAAGCTTCAGAGCCGAAGGAGGAGTTCTCATGGCGGATCTGACCGGAACTCGCGTTGCCGTCGCCTGCGACAGCAGGTGCGGCTGCCCTTATCCTTGCCCCGGCGGAGCCCCGTGCAGGTGAGGCGGCAGAGTCGATCCGAGGATTCTACGGCGCCGGCTAGCTACTCGAGTTTCTCACGTTGTCTGAGCGGTTTTGATGCTGGTTGTTCTGTGACAGGTGCGCGGCCCTGGCGGCCGGAGGAGGGGCGGGCCACAAGGAGTGCTTGTCCGGGAACAACTGCGGCTGCAGACCCTGCGGTGGCGGGCCGGCGGCGGCTGCGGTGGCTGCTGAGAACGGGCGATTCTACTGCCGGTGCGGGCCGAGCTGCACATGCACCCCGTGTGGTGCTTGAAGAAGCTGGTGTTGCTTGCGGCAACATATAATTATGACCATATATATAGTGTCTTGGACTATATAATAAAGATTCAAGTATATGTCGTCGAAATTATATAGTTAAGCGCTTTCAAATATTAATGTAATTTGAGTTTCAAAATTATTGAAAAAAAAAAGGTCTTTTAAATATTGATGTAATTTGGGTTTCAAGATTATATAAAAAAAAAGAATGAAAGCATGGAAATTCGTTACTTTTGCTAATTATTTTCGCGTTCTTACTTCTTCAGTGGCCAAGGATGTGGAGTAACTTAGCTAACGAATCAAATACATCCGTGCATGTTTTTCATTTATACGATGTACAATTTGATTAATACAAGAATATAGGGGAAGTCTAATATTAATAACAATTTTTCTCGACTATTTGTTTTTTTTACTTGGACGATCAAAATTATGTGGAAATCTTTTAATATTGACTTACGACAACAAACACTAAATTATATAATTAATAAAAAGCAGCTCAAGCTGGAGGATTTTTTTTCTCCCTCGAGGGTATAGTTGTAATTTTAATATAAATAGTGGCATTTTAAACCAGAGAAAAATGACAAGCGTCAAACCGCACTTGATCTATCCTGGTAACATATGAAATCCATTCTGATAAAAAGAAATTCGAGAAGAAAATACCAATAATGAGCTGAAAAATTAAAAGCATGGTTTGAATTAAACAATAAATATTTCCGTATATTTTTTTTCGAATTTTTGGGTGCAATTAATCAAAATTTTCAAATTATATAATAATGCAGGTAAATAGCTAAGGTGTCATCTTCAAATGGATTTTTTATCTTATTATATAAAGAGAGCTTTTAAATTGGATATCCGCTTATCATATAATCAAAATACCCTTAAATCATATGTCATCAATAATTAAAATTCGATATCCGATCTCTTCTTTGAGAGCACGCAATTGGGTGCCTAACTCGATGCAACTTGGGAGCTCCTTTTCAACCGGCCCACAAATCATTACAAATTGGAGAAAGCCCAGGCCCATGTAGCAAAGATAGCTATAAATCCCCCGCGAAAAAAGGAGAAGGGAGATCGGGATTTATTTATATACTGATATTTGATTTTGACATAAGCTCTCACACATGTAAATTATAATATGCTTAAGATCAAATTAAATTGGGAAAAGATGTAAATTGAAATTATCCTGTCAATTTCTTAAATCAAGGACCTAAGTACCGATTTTGCTATTTGAAATTGACAATGGAGCTTGAATAGGGACGTTTTATGGCCCAAGGTCACGTCAAGTTCAATGAAGGCTCTTGAACCAAAGAGTCGGACCACCATAAATTGACATATGTGTTTGCACGTAGATAATTCGACATCGCAATCCCCGAAGAATTATTCTCCACAGATTTGTAGAAGTCAATGTCGGTAAAACACTATCTAGTAAATAGATTCTATGTGATTTTGTTATCTATATTCGTGTGTGCCACTTGACACTTCACTTTTGTCCATGCTGATGTTGTGTAGCAAGACATGTGGTATGGTTCCCCATGTGAGGCATATTCAAGGAATAAGCTTTTGGGTTAATGAATTCTTATTGTCAATTTCTATATCTTATTATGTTTAAATTTCAAAAAATTAGTAAAAATGAAAGTATATCAATATTTTTTTTGTCTTACCTGAATATAAACTTGAATTAAAGGGATAAATTAGAATAAGTATGGACAAGGATAGAGTCCATGAACTTAAATTTTCAAAACACAATGACCAAGCAAAAATACTTTTGTAACGTAACTCTTGTCTTTTTTAATCTACAATTTAAATAGATAAAGAAATAATAATCTTTAGTTTATTCATACATGATATGGTTCACCTTTGAAAATATCACAATAGTGAACATACAGATAACCTGTCAATATAAATCTAAAGAAAATCAGCACAAATTACGGACATGTGTTCTTGACGAATAAAGTATCGTTGATTTAAATCATTACTCGTTTTATTCAAATAATTAGATTCCGTACATCAAAATAAATATTATTGGGCTAGCGAAATTCATTTTGTTTAATTTTTTTAAAAATTTTGGATAAGGACAAATTTTACGAGCTTCAGTTTTTGTAATTCAGCTTTTTTGTCTTTTCTTCAACAATTCAAGTATTTGAGTTTTAATTTGAGAAATAAATAAATAGAAAGTATTTTCAAGTATATTTTACAATGGTATAACTTATTCTGAAAACAATGAAATTGTGAATTTAAGGAAGTCCATTTAATTTACAATTTGTGCCCTCATTTAAAATACAGGATTTTAGGTATCATCTGTTTTATTGCATAATAAGTTTCACTTAGTTAAAAATATATTGTTTAGACATTACTGTTTATAATTTGAAGTATTTATTATTTCATCACGTGAACAATTTCACTTTATTTTAATATAATGAGTCAAATTAGTTTACAAAATGTTAAAATACATATTTATCATAATGGAATAGAGATAATTACATTTATTAATAGATTATTTATAGCTCAAAGCATTAATTGAATAAGTTCCACTACCCATTATTTTAATTCTATTAATCTTGCAAGTTTTGCTTGCTAGTTATTGAGTATATATTTCCTTGGTTGCATTTGGCATTGTTATTTTTCCATGATATTCTTATCTTAACTCTTGTCGGTGCAATTCATAGTCAACATAAATTATCTTCTTCAATATCTTACATTCAATTTAATTAAAATTTCAATTCTTCCATGTTATTTATTGCTGTAATTTTATAAATTCACTATCAAGTATTAACTTTCTCTTATTTTTCATTGAGAATCAATACAAAAATTGAAAATTCTATGCAATGTTGAAAGACAATTCTTTATCATCTTATAGTCTAAATAGCCATTTTATTTAAATGACATATACACAAGAAGAGCTTAAAGTGGGTTAACTTGGTAAATACGAAATTTCATGGGTTGGATTAAATATAAAATATATAAGTAAATAAGTCGAGTCAGTTTGTGCTGTTAATGAGTCATTAAATTTGTATAACATATGAATAGGTTAATTTAAATCGAATCATTTTTTACTCAACTTGGCCTGACCCAAACCACCCATTTGGCGACCCTACCTCCCACCTCTTCTCGACATCCTCTCTTCCACTTCCATCTTCATCTTCCTTCATAACTTTGTTCCAAATTCTTTGCTTGCTTGGCCATAAATCATATTTACTAACCGAGGAAGCCCATTTGCTGCACAAGCCTTCCAATTAGGAATTATCTAAAGAGAGTTGCAAAGCCCGTAACAACGGGGCAAGGATGTAAACTGACGATAAAAAAAAAAAGGTCCCGAGAGCAAAAATTTGGTTTTCGAAGTTGACGATGGAGCTTGAATAGGGACGTTTCACAGCTCGAGGTTAACGTCAAGTTCAGTGAATGTTCTCGGGGGGCATGACATCCGAGCTTCAATTACGCATATTTTATTGCAATGTTGTACTTAAATGACATGATGAACCCCGGGAGCGTGCCACTCAACGGGGGCATTCAGAAGCGTGCTCAAAAACTTTGTGTCCTTAGCCTTTCCTATGGACGTGGTCCGCAATCTCGATATCACTTGAAGAGTTAAGTAACATGGGACGGGAGAGCTGGACCACTATGAATTGACATTTCGACTGTGGTCCTTGAAGAGTTAATCCTCGGAGAGTTTATGGAAACCCTTTGCAGGGGTGGTTCTAGACTTATAGTCCATTTAAATCTATAGGGCAAAACTCCGATGTGATTCTATTATAATTCAAGTTAGAAATGACAGATTAGTCACTCTTGTTAGTGTGGGACTTCACTGATTCATGTTATGGTTTTACAACATGGGTCACATTCGACCAATGAACTTTCAACTTAATGATTTCTCATCTCCTTATTTCTATCTCTTATTATGTTTGAATTTTAGAAAGAGGATAAAATGAAAATATATTAAGATTTTATTTCATACTTTGAAAAAAAAAAAAAAAAATAAGTACGGGCAAGGACAGAGTCCGTGAAAAAACACAACAGAAAAAGTACGGGCAAGGACAGAGTCCGTGAGCTTTAATTTTTGAAACACAACAAGAAGGCGAAAAAAATAGTTTGGGGTATTTTTTTTTTTGTAATAGAACTTTTTATCTTTCTTTTCTTCATTTCAAATAGTTAATTTAAATTTGAAAAAATAGATAAAGAGAGAACAATATTTAATCTATTCATCGATGATATCATTTCATTTAAAAAAATATCACAATAGTAAATATCTAATTGGAAATCTAAAGAAGAATAGAAGAAGCTACTCGACCAACGTTCTTGATAAATAAAGTTTTGTTAATTTAATGTATAATTTTTTTTTTATTTGAGCGATTAGATTGAGTACCTTTATAGAAAATTATTGTGCTAAAGAAATTCATTCCAAATATCTTAAAAATTTGGATAAGGACAAAGTTAGTGAGTTTTAATTTTTGTAATACAACTTTTTTTTAAAAATAATTAAGATATTTGAGTTTAATTTAGAAAAAAATATATTTATAGAAATATCCTTAAATATGTTTTGACATGTTATAATTTATTTTAAAAGAATAAAACTGCGGATTCAAGAAAATTCATAAAAGTTACAATGTCGTGCCCTCATTTATACATGTAGGATTTCGAGTATAGCCTAATTTATTACATAATAAGTGTCACTTAACTAAGAACTACGTTTAGTTTAAACATTACAATTTACAATTTGTAGTATATATTATTTCACTACATGAAAAAAATTTCACTTCATTTAATAAATTTGAATTAAATCAGTTACGAATTACAACATATATTTATTATGGCAACTAGAAAAAAAAGATACATTTATAGTAATTTTAGTGTAACTTATAGCATCAATTGAACAGGTTCGACTTTAAGATACATGTTAAATATGTGATATCTTATTGCTGATTAAAGCATAAATAACATATTTAGAGTAATTTGATTTAATTCAGTAAAAATTACAATGACCTAATAGGGCGCACTCTTTTGCAATATGCTTTTTATACAATTTCAATCTTTTTGAGAGTTTAGATCGTAAGTTTTGAGTATGCACTGCTCTCGAATTTCTTAAGGCAATGGGCAACCTTATGTATAGAAAGACAATCTCGACTAGCCGTTAGACACCGTTACAGATGTTAGAAATTCGATAGTTAGAGGAATTTCGGGTGTCCAACAAATGCTTGTCCGTTTGCCATTACTTGGCTACGTACCCAAGCCTTTTGTTCTTCAAGGCTAGGACAGTCTTTTTAGTCTTTCCAAATCCTTAAAAAGAAAAGAAAAAAAGAGAGACCTTAAATTCAACTATTTAATTTCCAAATAATCAATGGCATTTTTGAGTGAGTTTTGTAATCATCAAAGTTAAATTGGGTTCAACTTTTTCTGCCACTTGTTAAGTTCAGCCCTCCAAGATTTTTTTTAAAAAAATATTTAAATAAGTAAATATTAGATGAATCTCATTATTTGGGGAAAATTACCTAAACAATCCTAAACCTATTGTAATTTATTCAATTTAATTCTAAACTTTTTTTTGCCTATTTAATTCATTCGGACGTCCAACTGATGTTGACATGTCAATTTTTTAAATTTTATTTATTTTTCTCTCTCCTTTTTTTTTTTTCACTTTCCTTCTCCACTTGGCCGGTTGTCGACTAGAGGCTAGGCTAGCAAGGCGAGCGTCCATAGTGGCGGGTGAGGTCAACCTCACCGGCCCAACCTTTGGCGAAAGAAGAAAAGAAAAAAAAATATTAAAATATCATTACATTAGTGTTGATCAACCAAAAGTTGGTTGACAAACTAAATTGATATAAATAAAATGTTTAGGATTGAATTTGCCAAAAAAATTAGGACCGAATTGAAAAAATTACAATAAGTTTCACACTACTTTGGTAATTTTCTCCATTATTTTTCTTACATCACGTATTGTATTATCAGCTTACTGGCTATTAAACTCTATGCAAAATAAACGTGCCCGCTGAAAGTGCAAGCTAAGGAATTTATTATCTCTGATTTGGCTATATTCTTTCTCTGTCATATTACTTATATTAATTGTTCTTGCTCCGCTTCCGTTTCAATTCACAATCCAAAATCACCAAATTAATAAATATATCTACATATATATAAAATACACAGTTGTAAATTAATGGAGTGGTTATATTATCAGGGCCATTAATTGCCCCATTAATGAAAATATGCATTTTCGGGTAATAATAAAAAAAATGGATGCGATGACTCGATCCTCCAAAGACATCCCCGCCTCCCTCGCTCTCGTGTCTCCACTCAACGCGAACGCCGCCACACCAGCGCCACGTAGGATCGGGCCACGGGCCCCACCACCCCGAACCACCCGAACCCGCTCCCGAGCCTGCAGCCTCGGGGGTCCTCAGAAACAGCTGGAGACAGCCTGTCTCCAACAAAGTCCCACTCACCTATTCCCCTCTCCCCCTCTAACTCCCCCGTTCTCTCTCTCTCTTCTTTCTCTCGCTGTGTATTCTAGCTCTTCTTCGTTCTTCCTTCGCTTCGCTTCCATTCCATCGCCTTCGTTCTCTCTCTCTCTCTTCTTTCTCTCTTCTTTCTCTCTCTACCGCTCGTCCCCTGCGCACCGGCGATTTAGGGTTTCGGCAGCGCCGCCCGGTCGCGATTCGGAGCCCCCTCGCCGGCCGGAGCCCGCCAGATCGAGGCCCTCTCTGCATTGTGAGCTCTCTCTCTCTCGATCGATCCGCCTTTCTCCGCTTTCCGTCGCCGCCTTCTCCGTTGCCCGCTGCGTGCGTTTTTTCGTTCGTTGTTCGCGGTGCGGACTCGCTCTCGTGGTTTTTTGTTGTCTTTTTCTTTTTTAAAGATTTTTTCCAGATTTTTTTTTGATTTTTTTCGATTTTTTTTTTCGATTATTTTGGGGGTTTTGTTCGGTTGTTGTGGCGTTCCTTCGTGGTTAGGTGCAGATTTTTTCAGATTTTTTTTGCCGTATGCGTCTGGATTTTGATTTGGGTTGTGGTTTTGTGATGTACTGTTGTTGCGCGATTGCGAGGTTGTATCGCCGGACATTGTCGTTGGAAGCCTGTCGCTGTGATGTACTGATGTTGCGTGAATTTTGATTTGGGTTAAGGTTCTGTGATGTAATGATGTTGCGCGAATGGGAGGGAGGTTATATCGCCGGACATTGTCGTTAGAAGCCTGTAGTTGTTATCGTCGTGTTTTGCTCTGCTGGCATGCCTGGATGATGGATTCGGGCTGATGAATTTTGCTGCTTGTGTGCAGATCTGGAACCCGAACATGAACACTGTTCCTCTTGGGATGATGTTTGTGTGGCGAACCGGGGTTTGAACGGATTAATGACGTGATTCGGGCCGTGTTCGTGTACGGTCGTTTTGACCGATTGTACGTGGTGGAATTGGGGTCTGTGGTGTCGTCCAGCATTGTGCCCGGGGCTGCTTCTTTTGCCGTTTAATCGTGGAAGGAAGTGTAGTCCGATCAGAGAAGTTTCGTGCATCCATGCTGGCAGAGAGCATGCGTGGAATCTTTGCTTCGGGTGATGCACCTGACAAGATTTGTTGCCGAAGCATTCGGTGTGGTGACCATTTGTCTGGTTGCACTCTTGGTTCTTCTGGGTTTGCTATGCACAATCTACTCGTTTTACTTCAGGTCTCGCACTCGTAGCCAGGACTTCATCCAACTCAGTTACTTTACGGGTCCTTGGGTCATCCGGATCATATTCATCGTGTTCACGATCGTGTGGGGTTTTGGTGAGATTGTCCGTTTAAGCTTGCTCAGACAGAAAGGGAAGGTGTTGAGCTCCGTTAGTTACAAATGGCAAGAAACTTTTTGCGAAGGTTATGTCGTCTCAAATCTTGGTTTTGCAGAACCTTGCTTGTTCCTCACTCTTGTGTTTCTCCTTCGGGCACCTTTGCAGAAGATGGAGTCAGGAATCTTAAGCAGAAACTGGAATGGAAAAACAATTGGTTATATTCTTCTCTACTGCTTCCCAGTTTTTGTTCTTCAGCTCATCATCATTCTAGTTGGACCAAGGTTAAGCAATGTTAAAAGTACCGGACTGACATTGCCGCATTACTTCACAAGTGCTATGAAGAGGACTGAAGGTGCTGCGTTTTGCACTTACCCTTTAATGAGTACCATTATTCTTGGGGTTCTTGCTTTTCTCCTAACTGCCTACTTATTTTGGCTTGGAAGGCGGATCCTAAAACTAGTCATTAATAAGGGTCTGCAGAAAAGAGTATACGTGCTGATATTCTCAGTTTCGGGTTTCCTTCCATTAAGGATCCTATTACTTGGTTTATCGGTTTTGTCTAAGCCAGAACATGTTCTTTTTGAAGCTCTTGTGTTCATGGCATTTCTTTCCCTTTTCTGTTGTGCTGGGGTGTGTATTTTCCTGCTGGTGTACTGCCCAGTGGCGGATTCTCTAGCGTTGGGGAAGCTTAATGACTTGGATGTGAGAAGAAGAGTTAGTGATGATCAGAATGAGACTGTTTCACTCATTGCTAATCTGAGCCATCTTGAGGAAAGTGGTAGAATGAGCCCTTGCAGAAATTCTGACTCTTCTACCAAGCGTGGATCAATTTCTTTTCGGACTTATGGAAAGGATGGCCCATCAACGGCAACTTTTGTAGAGCTAAGTCTCTTCTCTCCTAGTCGAGATGCAACCCCCCCTGCTTCACCTCCACTACTTGGCTGGCCAATGCGTGCATCTCCACAGGCTCAGGGACCTTCAAGCACTCGTGAAAATCAATTTTGTGGTGATGACAACTGATTGTAAAGGGTTTAGCTTTTAATAAGGTTTTTATTTGTTCTCCGTTTGTTTTCTGTTTTAGATATGATGGTTTTGTCTCATGGAATTATATCTTTATTTTCCTTTTTGTACCATTTTGTAACCAAATTTTATCTGCATTCTCTGAACTTATAATGGAGCATTTCTTTGGCTGAATTCGATAGGACATTAATGAAAGTTGCTAAAGGTATTCGGATTGATTGCCGAATTTTTCTACAGTGAACTTTTTTCCCAATGCATTGGGAAAGTCTTGCTGTTCAATCCGTATATTAGTTATGTGTCAACTTTCCAAAGTTTTGTGATGCACATTGATCAAGCAAGACATGAGAGGATTGTGAAATATCGATTGGGGATTGAATATGGAATGGGACTGTTGGATGATTTACAAAAGTTTATTCTTTTTGTCAGAACATGCTTTTGTAAAGAAATTGCTGCTATGTCTTTCTGAACTAGCTAACTCGTCATGAGTTGGTGGAAGTGGGTTCTGGTCATGCTTTCATATTTGTTTTTACATGCTCAACTAGCATTTTTTAGTTGGCATTCAAACTTAAAAGGCTGTTTATCTTCATTTAATCCAGTTGATGTTCTTCTCTATAGATGGAATTAATCCTAGTACTGACCGGTGCCATGCATGCATGTGTAGGTTCTTGTCATGCTTTCATATTTGTTTTTACATGCTCAACTAGCATTTTTAGTTGGCATTCGAACTTAAAGGCTGTTTATCTTCATTTAATCCAGTTGATGCTCTTCTCTATAGATGTACTTATCCTAGTTCAGACCGCTTGCATGCATGCATGTGTTCACATTACTGTGACGTATTGCTATTCAAATGGATTCATTTGCTGTTATCTTGTGTCTTCATCTTTTCCTAAAGCTTAGTTATTTTAGCATGATATCTATTCTGTTTTAATTTACTCCAATAATGTTGCTGTCCATTGTCTTGTTTAAATGGAATAGCTATTTTAAATGGTCTGATCTGATCAAGGGTACAATATTTACTTACAGCACAGTTTACATGGGGATAGCTTTTGTCGTCTAGCTAGGTACCATAGTTTCCATGAATCACATGAAGACGTTATGAAAATACTTCAGAAAGAATGTTGTGGCAATAAATGCTCTTTAGCCGGCGATAAGCACGTTATTGTATTAACATTTCCACTTACTATAGATATCTCTTTTTATTTGTTGCTAATGCCAATGTCAGGCACACTCCTCTTTTGGCACTGCCGTGGATTTCTTGCATAGTATCATTGTGGAATTTAACTGAGACCCCCAATACCAATCTCGTTATGGGTCTCTTGAGAACTCCAGGAACAATATTAATGGCCCTGACATGCGGTAATGGACATAATGGTCCCCATAATTTCATACTATTTAGCGAGCTGGGGAGATAAGAGACATTCTATGGTTCTCTGTTCAATCTGGGCTGTCATCTTCTTGGCTATTACTGGTACTTTTGTCTAATGGAATGGTCACTTTCATGAACAGGCAATATGGTTTTTTCTGTCGAGTTTCCTGCCTCTAGCTAGTTCACGGTTGTAATCTTACTGGTACTTTTGTCTTATGGAATGGTCACTTTCATGAAGGAATGGCTCGCCCATGCCGTACGGTGGCAAAACATCGATCAACCCATGTAGTCCAGCTACTGTTTGCATTGCGTAATAGGAGTCGTACGGAGATTTTCCAAGCTGCAATGAAGCATATTAGTATAAATGAACACCCCTTGCAAGACAAGAAATTAAATGCCTGCAGTGCATCTTCATTGAATGAGGTAAAATCAGCTTGAACCTTGCACAAATTTCAGAAAAAGCTCACATGAACATGGTATTGAATGATCATTGTAATTAGCGCTCACCTACCTAATGGATGATGAAAACATAGGTGAAAGTTTTGCCGGGCGAAATGGGACTTGGAATGACATCCCCTGTTCCATCGCTCCCCAGACTTTGAATCTGCAATTCAATCCAATCCGAACTCATCGTTGCATGAACTTCTCATTACAATGTTCATCAAACACAGTTTTGATGGGTTTTGCAACCATACCTTTTGGGTGTTGTGCCAATGGATTGCGACATTCTGGCTCAACCTGTTGGTAACTCTGACAAAAACTCTGTTTCCCTGAAGAGCCTGGATGGGTGGGCTGGGGTGCCGTCCATTGTTGGTGACGACCTGCTCCTTGTAGGAGCCCATCATCTCTTGCTTCACTTCCCAGTTGTAGAAAGGCCCTAGAGCCTCTGCCAATCGCATTGTCACGAGAAGGCATAGAAACCCAACAGTTCTTTTTGCCATCCTATGCCTATATGCTCTGCAGCATCAAACCCAACATTGCAGGGCTCTGCTTCTTTTATAGTTTTTCATTCAAGATGCCCCACAGTTCTGTTGCTTCTCTTTTTGACATCCTATGCCTATATGCTCTGCAGCATCAAACCCAACAGTGTCCTTCACAATAGAAGCAATCTCCTCTTCCCAGAAGATGTTTAAAAATTGGAACAAACGTTCAACATGTGTGCCTAATGACAAATTGGGCATACCCTGCAAAGTTGAAGCAACCCCCTTCAACATTATCTTTTTGTGTGCAGGGGACTAAAGCCAAGAGACTTATGACAAATTGCTCGATCAGTCAACAACCATGCAAGACACTATCCAATGCCATCATAGGAAAAATGCTGAGACATGACTAGAATCGCCTCTGACTTGGATAGTGAAAGCCAATTTAACACTCAACTAGAACATCAAATTCAACTGAATAAGACACTAACTAGCATGTTCCTCAATAAATGCTGTTAAAAAGCTAATAAACAAAACAAAGATACAATTTATATCGTCAGGAGAAAAATAATCATACTTTTCAAAGATTCAAGAAAAGGAGCAAACTTTTGCTTGAAAGATAATAAATATCCACGGACTTATATCCTCTAGGGAAACATAACCTCAAATTTCAAACAAGGGATCAAAACAGCCTCTCTAACTAAGACATTAGTCCTATCACATATATTACCTTGGCAGGCTTTGTTCCCCAGGCTCTGAACTGACTGCGGTGTGACACCATTCCGAATCGGGCCAGCAGGTGGCGTTCTGGCCAACAATGTTGATTGTGATCGAGTATTTTCTCAAAGGATCTTGATTGGCTTTGATCTTGATGAAGTATGTCTTGCCTGAGTACACAATCAGGCTTTGGTTCACAAATGGCTCTACATAGTGCCCATCCGCTTCAACAACGGTAAGGTTGGGACGCTGCAAATCTAAGGTTGAGGTCTTAAGCAAGAAAAAAATGATGCTTCATCTTGCAAATCTATATCCAAAATTTCTTCGATCTAATGGTCGTTAAAAACATAGAAAAGGCCCAATTCAGGTGTGGACGCTTCATCATAGAAAGAGAGGAAATAAACAAACCAGACGAACAATTTGTAGGTTGCAATGAAAGTATACCTCAATCTGAAAGCTGAGAGTAGATTGAGCGGTCACACTCGAAATATTGAGGCAATAAGTTTTACCAGGGATAACCCTCCAGTGGGGATATTCAGGATTGATCGCATCACGAGCTGTTGGGTGTGAACTTGGAGTGGTCGATTCAGCGTAATCAAACTTTCCCTTCCTGGGAATCAGCAGGGACTGCAATCCAAGCAACAAAAAGAGAACGAAACAAACGTGACAAATGAGCGAAACTGGTGTTTAAGTTCTTCATAATTGAGGCAATCGAATTAAACTAATCACCTCAGGCTCTGTCGCCCAATCATAATAGCTTTTGTAGTACCGGTCATCGAGGATGATGCTCTTGTGATAATCTTGGGCGAATGGCTCGGCCATGCCGTATGGCGGCAAAACATTGATCAACCCATGCAGTCCAGCCACCGTTTGCATTGTGTAATAGGAGTCGTACTGAGATTTTCCAAGCTGCAATGAAGCATATAAGTATAAATAACATCCCTTTGCAAGATAAGAAATTAAATGCCTGCCGCACATATTCATTGAATGAGGTGGAATCAACTTGAACCGGGCACAGATGTCAGAAAAAACTCACATGAACATGGTATTGAATGATCATTGTACTTAGGGCTCACCTGATGCACGATGAAAACATAGGTGAAAGTTTTTTCGAGGAAAATGGGCTTTGGAACGACATCCCCAGTTCCATCGCTCCCTAGACTTTGAATCTGCAATTCAATCCAATCCGAACTCATCATCGCATGAACTTCTCATTACAATCTTCGTCAAACACAGTTTCCATGGGTTTCGCTACCATACCTGTTGGGTGTTGTGCCAATGAATCGCGACATTCTGGCTCAACCTGTTGGTAACTCTGTCGAAATCTCTGTTTCCCTGATGATGAGCCTGGATGGTGGGGCCGGGGTGCCGTCCATTGATGGTGACGACCTGCTCCTTGTAGGAGCCCATCATCTCTTGCTTCACTTCCCAGTTGTAGAAAAGCCCTCCAGCTCCTCCTGATGCCATCATCACGAGAAGGCAGAGAAACAATGCCGTCGTCCAGCTACCCATCTCTCCCCCTCACCGGGAACCAAGCTGCGCACGAAAGATGGCAACTTTTAATGGGGGAGAGACGGAGTTCGTGCGGCCGCTGGCGATTTAGCAGCAGCAGAAGAAGTTGTCCGCTTGGTTCGTTTTGCCGTACATTTAAGCCATCTCCAAAAAGTATCAACTTTCACAAAAAAAGCCATCTCCTCCTAAAGTATCGACTGCCAAAAAAGCGGTGGACAGATCAGGAATGCGGGCTGACAATGCCCCCACGGTGTCCCAAGCAGACACAAGCAGATCCTCGCCCCACCTCGTAAATTAAAAATAAAGAAGAAACAACCATCGCCTCCACGTGCGACCTGAACCAGCCGGTTCGGTTCGGTTCGGTTCCCGATTCGACCTCGCCCCTAAATTCATCTCTTCGGTTTCTTCGCCTCGCGTGCGGACCGCCTTCTCGCCGGACCCCCGGTACCGGAGCCGGGCCCGCGAGAGCCGGATCTCGAGCGGATCTGTCTTGGGTCTCTCGGATCCGGAATGGGTCGCGGCGGAGGCCATCTCGGAGGGAGCAGCGTCGGGTCGAGCCCTCGTCAGATCCGGAAGCTCTGGGAGAGGGAGAGGGAGCCCTCGGGGTCGCGGGTGATGACGACTGAGGAGGACTTGGGCTTGTTCTTAGACCCGGTGGGGCGGCGGCGGCGGCGGCGGGAGCGGCGGACGACTTCAGTGGTGGAGCCGTCGCCGGCGGTGGGGGAGGGAGAGGTCAAAAGGAAAGCGAAGAAAACAGCGAGAAATGAGAGAGGGTAAAGGAAACACAATTCCGCCTCCATAATTGATTATGCTTTAATTAGAGGGTAAAGGAAACACAATTGATTATGTGGTTGTGCATTTATGTCCCTTTTCCAAGAGGGTACCCGGTTCACTACGAGCCAAGCGATCCTATTTCTTATTTCCGATGCAATTTCCCGCACTTGGCACCGAATGATTTGATGAGACGACGTGATGTGTTGCTGAATCTATGAGCTAAATTTGCAGCGCCGGGGTGCGTCCGAGAGCAGCAGCAGCATTTCGTCTCAACAGCCCCAGCGGAAACGACAACGAATGATTCTTTATGTGTGGCTTCGTTGATGAACGCTGTCCAAGTCAGTGCAGATGGTGTGAGTGTCTTCCTCATCGGTGAGGTCGAGAGTTTGAACTCTTTCATTGAATTTCATGACTTAAGTGGAGGTCCCAAAGGTGAATTACTGAGCTAGCCCCCGAGGTTTTATATTTAAATAGTGGCTTGCGGTGAGACTTTTTGGACGGTCTTCTGAAAAAAAAAAGGGTTGTCCGTAATCCTCGAAGGGTGATCTTCGACGGTTCCTTGATCATAAAAAAAAAAAAAAAATTGGGCTGGGGAGTGTGCTAGATGACACGACGAGTCGGAAAGAGATTTCCTGGTCGGCGGGGGCAGAATTGGATGGCGGGTCCAGATAGCGCCACCATCGCTCAGCTCCTTTCCTTGGACAGCACATTCCAATCATCAAAACTCAAACTATCAAGGGTATTGGTCAGGTTGATGATTTGCAATTTTTTTTTTTTCAGATGGATCGATGCTAAACCCTCTTTGAATGACAGGAAAGTGACTTGTGGATGCTATTGAAATTGGAAAAAAAAAAAAAAAAAATCACCTTAGATCGGCAACCATGTCGGATTGGGGATGATAGAGTTGTCTATCTATTCTTTCCCCTTCGTTTATTTTTGCTTCTAGGTAGGACTATAGTGATTAATCTTAGCAACACTATGAATATATCTTTTTTTCCTAATGTCTATAATGGGCTGATTTATCCAGAAACATGTTCAGTTTGAAATCATATCAATCTCATTATAGTTATGTAAAGCGGACCACGAAATAAACAATGTGGCATGTACCATGAGTAAGTGCCTTATTTGCAAATTTCAACAAACACTCATCACTGAAGGGGACCATGTGTATACTACAGGAGCAGTAATCAGAAACGTCAGAGATGGAATTGATATACTTCTCCAAGCTGCGTAACTATCGCATATATGAGCAAAACATGTTCAGTTTGAAATTATTTATCAGTCTCATTATAGTTATGTAAAGCTGACCACGAAATAAACAATGTGGCATGTACCATGAGAAAGTGCCTTTTTTAGCAAATTTCAACAAACAAATACTCATCACTGAACGGGACCACGTGTATACTACAAGAGCAGTAATCAGAAACGTCAGAGAGATGGAATTGATATACTTCTCCAAACTGCATAACTATCCCATATATGAGCAAAACAACCTTTCCAGCAAAGACATGAGTGTTGTCACATATATTTCCTGCACGGAGTGGAATCTCTCTCGAAGTTCATTCATGCACTCTTCAATCTCGACTCTTGACCATAGCATCCTGGACCATTCCATATAATACTCTGTAAGAAAACAACCCAATGAGCTTCTTAGGCTCATTCATGCATAACCTGTGAGGAGAGTTACAACCAGAAACAACAAGCAGTACCATCCTATCTCTGAACCATTCGATGGAATCCACATCTATAGTAGAAGGTCTCCAAATGATCTTATCAGCAATCTCACAACCACTAATGAAGAATTCCGCGAAAAGTTAAGGATTAGTAATCCTTTCTAGAAATCAAATTGGATTCACTATGAGAAAAGGGGGGGGGGGGGAAAGAAAAAAAGAATTCGTAAGACGATGTTATTTCGATCATCGATGATCTCCATTAGTGCCCGTTGTGCTATAGATTTATGGCTGTCCGAACAATTTCTTCCTTCAAAATAGAAGCAATCTCCTCTTCCTAGAAGATGCTTAAAATTGGAACAAATGTTCAACATGTGTGCCCAATGACAAATTGGGTATACCCTGCAAAGTTGAAGCAACCTGCTCTAACATTATCTTTCTGTTTGCAGGGGACTACAGCCGAGAGACTTATGACAAATTGCTCGATCAGTCAACAACGATGCAAGAAACTATCCCATGCCATCACCAGGAGAAATGCTGAGATATGACTAGAATCGCCTCTGACTTGGATATTGAAAGCCAATTGAACACTCGATTAGAATGTCAAATTCAACTGAATAAAACACTAACCAGCGTGTTCCCCAGTAATTCGTTAAAAAGCTAATAAACAAAACAAAAATATGATTTATATTCTCTGGAGAAACTAACTAAGGTGTGACGTCATTCTGAATCGGGCCAGCAGGTGGGGAGTAACTGAGCACGGCCGGACCGAGAGCGGTTGTGGTAGTGGCATTCTGGCCAACAATGTTGGTCGTGATCGAGTAATTTCTCGACCGATCTTAATCGGCTTTGATCTTGACAGAGTATGTCTTGCCCGAGTAGACGATCAAGCTTGGCTCTATATAATGCCCGTCTGCTTCAACAATGGTAAGGTTGTGATCCTGCAATTCAAAGATTGAGGTCCCGAGTAACAAAAAAATGAAGGGTCCCTTCATCTTGCAAATCTATCTCCAAAATTTCTTCAATCTAATAAGTCTTTAAAAACATCGAAAAAGCCCAATCCAGATGTGCCCACTTCATTATAGAAAGCGAGGAAACAAACCAACCACAGGAACAATTTGTAGGTTGTAATGAAAGTATACCTCAATCCTAAAGCTGAGAGCAGATTGAACAATCACACTTGAAATATTGAGGCGATAAGTTTTACTGGGGACAACCCTCCAGTGGGGATATTCAGGATTGATCGCATCATGAGCTGTTGGATGTGAGCTTGGAGTGGTCGATTCAGCGTAATCAAACTTTCCCTTCTTGGGAATCAGGAGGGACTGCAATCCAAGCAACAAAAAGAGAACGAAACAAACACGACAAATGAGCGAAACTGGTGTTTAAGTTCTTCATAATTGAGGCAATCAAATTAAATTAATTACCTCAGGCTCTCCCACCCAATCATAGTAGCTTTTGTAGTACCGGCCATCGAGGATGATGCAAAGCAAAAAGTTCCGATTCCATAGACGACAATGCAATACAAGTCTGTCGTTTGGATTTCCAAGTAATAGCAGCTCCACCCAAAGTGAATACATACCCACTAGTGGACTTACTATTTCTAATATCTGAGCACCATGAGGCATCAGAATATCCATCCACAATTGGAGGATAACCAGAATAATAAAGCGCATAATCTTTAGTACCTTTAAGGTATCTCATTAGCCTATTAAGGGCATCCCAATGCTCTTTACTAGGATTACTAGTAAAACGACTCAAAGATACCAACCGTAAAGGCTATGTCGGGTCTAGTGCAACTCATAGCATACATGAGACTACCAATCGGTTTCGAGTACTTTAACGATCCACACTTTGGTCCCTTCATTAGGACTCGTCTATTATTATAATCACACGGTGTCTCACTCGGTTTACACTTATCGTATCCCCAAGTAGAAAGTAGCTGCTCAATATAATAAGTCTGGCTAAGGGAGATGACTTGCCGTTTCTTGTCATAATCTTGAGCGAATGGCTCGGCCATGCCGTACGGCGGCAAACTCCTTGAACCTTGACATAGTATATTCTCCTCCTCTATCACTCCTAAACCTCTTAATTTTCAAGTTGAGTTGATTTTCTACTCTAGACTTGAAAATCTTAAATTTTTCAAAAGCCTCATCTTTCGATTTCAACAAATAGACATGACAATATCTAGAAAAATCATCTATGAATGTTATTAGATACTTCCGACCACCTTTAGTAATGTAATTTCTAAAATCACAAATGTCAGAATTTATTAGCTCAAGAAGTTGTGTGCTTTTAGAAATCAATTTAAAGGGTTTTCTAGTAATTTTAGCCTGTGCACACACTTCACACTTATCAAATCGAATAGAAGTATCTAATGGAATGTTATGAGTTTTAGCTAAATGTTGCATTTTCCTGTAATTCACATGTCCAAGTCTATTGTGTAGCAACTTTGGATCGATCAAAGTAGAATTCACATGGTTTATGCTATCAACATTTAAAATCAACCTATACATACCATTAACCATGAATGCACAGCAAAATAATGAGTTAACAGGATAAAGTTACTCACCATTCACTGGATCAGAAAAAGACATCTTAGGCTTTATCAAGTAAACTAATAGATATTAAATTCTTCTTGATAATGTACTACACTCTAACATGTTTGAGTTAGTAGCAATTTACAGAAAAGCTTCAAATTTGCGGTTCATTGCATAGTCTGTGCTCTTTTGTACAATTTTTCCACGGTGTATGTTTCATACATGACCTCGGTGGAGAGTAATTCTTGTCATTTGTAGCATGACAAGTAGCCCTTGTCCAACCACCACTCGGAAGAGATCACTGGCATTCATTCTTCATCGACAATAAAGGCTAGGCTGAGATCCTCACAATAAGCATATTGGCCTCATTATATGGTGTGTCGTTATTTGGCTTCCTTAGCAACACACTCTTTGCTGTGATGACCCCATGCCACGGTTATGGCACTTGCCTTCACCACTTCTTTGAAGATAGTCTTTTTGGCCTCTAACTCGTAAAGAGGATTCACCTTTTGGTGACTTGGACTTTTTCGAGGTTTATTGGAGTGTGAAACTAAGTTGGCAACTGACTTTTGTTGTCCCACTTGTTCCAAACTCTTCCTAGTGATATTTTGATCCTCAATGTGAATATACCTCTTTAATTCATCCAGTCCCATCTGTACCTTCATCTGTGCATTTCGCTTGAAAGAACTCCATTCGCGGTTTGCTCAACACAAGACCAACAAAGAGATTATCGGACATATCGGCTTGTTCCTCATGTTCTCAAATTCAACTAACTGAGAGGTGATGCTTGAATTCATAGTGAATTTAAAGTCAAAGAATTTCTCCGCTAGGAGGGTTTTAGATAACCCCTCTTGTTTTTGGGCGAGCGTTCAAGTGATCCCATATCTCTTTCGCCGTGTTATACTCACTATAAGTCATAGCCAAATTAGGATTCGGAGAGTTCAGCAAGTAATCTCTACAAAAATCATCATCTTTGTTCCATTGAAAACATCAATCAACCCATGCAATCCAGCCACCGTTTGCATTGTGTAATAGGAGTCGTACTGAGATTTTCCAAGCTGCAATGAAGCATATAAGTATAAATGACATCCCTTTGCAAGATAAGACATTAAATGCCTGCCTCACATATTCATCAAATGAGGTGGAATCAGCTCGAACCTCCCACGGACGTCAGAAAAAGCTCACATGAACATGGTATTGAATGATCATTGTACTTAGGGCTCACCTGATGGACGATGAAAATATAGATGAAAGTTTTTCCGAAATGAGCCTTGGAACGACATCACCTGTTCCATCACTCCCTAGACTTTGAATATGCAATTCAATCCAATCCGAACTCATTGTCGCATGAACTTCTCATTTCAATCTTCATCAAACACAGTTTCAATGGGTTTCGCTACCATACCTGTTGGGTGCTGTGTCAATGAATGTTGGTAACTCTGATGAAAACTCCCTCTCCCTGATGTGCCCGGATGGTGGGGCCGAGCGTCTGTCCATTTATAGTTGATGGGTTTTTCTATATGTTGATTAGCCTAAGTTGGCCCGTCCGCCCATGTTGGGCCCAAAAGCCCGGCCCCTAAGTTAAAGACCCATGGGGAAGTTATTAAAGATAAAAAGAATAAAAAAAAGGAAAATCTTTGAGGCGGTTATCGGATGAAGTTACGTATTTTTAAAAAGGAGATTACGTTCTCTCTAGTTACGTTCTTCTCACCGTTTTCTCTTTAAGAAAAGAACAGGATTATCCTCTAAAGAATAGTGTGTGGATTCTTTGTCGTATCGCAACATCGGTGTTTAGTCTTTGGAAATAAGGTACGTTTGATGCTATGACGTGCTTTCTGATCGATGATTCATGTGATTTCCTAGGCTTGCTTCCGCGTTCATTGTTTTGGGGTTCAATTGAATGTTGAATCGCTATATTTGGGGTTTGATTTTGTGTCAAATCACTGTTTTGGGAATTTCATATTCCTGACATTGGTATCAAAGCCAGGTTATGTTTCCCGTTTACTGTATATGTTTATAAACAAGTTTTTGATTGATTTTTTTTTTTTTTTTTGTGAAATGTCATTGTTGATTGATAAGGGACGGAAAAAATCCTGACACTGTACTGTTTCCCCCTAGTTTTTGTTTTTTCGTAGATTGAAGTGTGTTTCTGATAGTGTAGGGTTGTAGGTATCGTCGATATGAGTAAATCAACTGGTGGCTTGCCGCTGGACGCACCACCGGATGCCGCTGGACGCACCGCCACGCGCGGCTAAAGTGTTCTGCTTCATCGGTGCGTGTGACGCATGCACGAGCGGAGGAAACCGCAGGCGTGTGCAACGCACACTCGTGCATGGCACGCGTGTGGCAATTGCTAGTGCATGCGAGGCACGTGCCAGTTGACGTCATCGTGATGTCGGCCGGCGGTTGCCCACACACGTGCGCAGGGCATGTGCCGAGTTGGTCGGTTCGACCCGACTCGACCCGTTCGACTTGGCAAACCCATTGACTAGACTTGTTGACCTGATCGGGTCATCCGTTGACCATTGATCGTTAACTTTGACCGTTGACCTTAAAAAAAAAAAAAGAATGTGTTTCTTTTTCAATTATGTCTATGTGGATTATATGTAATCCATTTTTTGTTATACATTTATTGCAGGAACAATGCCTCCCCATAAGGCACGCACACCTATTCGCGCGGTTAGAGATGAACAAAAGGAAAGGCTTTCAAGGATGATAGCTGATTTGAATGATTATCGATGGGAGAGTGACAATATAATTGATCATGTTCTTGTGGTCAACAAAAAAATTCAAGTCATTTAGAACGGTTATCCTATGCCAGATTCTCAAATAGTGCGATTTTTCATAAACACTCTTCCACCAGAATGACAAGGAGTGTTGAATCGCCTATGGGTGGTCAAAGGATTTACTAAGTATAAGGAACTAGTAATGGCCTTTGTTGACGAATATCATCAGGTTGGAGCCACAAAGACTGCGACCCAAGGAATGACTTCGATTAGGCGGGGGATGAATGTGCGAAGGAGAAATCCTAAGGGATATCCGTCTATTTTTTCCGTGGCTGGCATGATTGCTTGAAAACTTTACAAAAGAAAGGGAGAAGAAATTTAACCAAGAAGAAGCTTTCCCTGTTCGTGTAATGACTTGGCTTTAGATGTTTCGAGTTGTCTTTCTTTTAATAGGCTTTATGGACATATTATGTGAATATTTTTCTATCTCGTTGATGTCAATGTGACAACTAATGTGTTAGTTACATAATATGGAGATTTTCTTTCTTGAATCATTAATTGATGTCCCATATCATTTGCTTCTATTATTATTAATTGTTGTGGGTAGTTCATAGAAGTTTTTGTAGCTTCAAAGAACTTATTTTGCATATTTTTTTTTATTAATGATAATTTTAAGTTATGATTTTTGGATGATGATTGGAAACTCAATGACCTCTTGATTCTAAAACCTAATTTGAAATTATTCATTAATATGATGGTTTTATGCAAAATAGATGCATAAATGATAGGCATTAATAAATCGTGCAAATATGTCTGATATGTTCAGATCAATGGCTTCAGCCACGAAGAGCATTGTTGCTGAATTGAACAAATGTGAAAAGCTTAACGGCAACAACTATGAAATATGGCATATGAAAATTCAATATGTGCTGGAAGAGCAAGAGGCACTAGAAACACTTAACTTAATTATGGAAGAGCCTGAAGATGGAAACACTGCACAACATAAGAGAGATAAGGATGCATTTGCTGCATGGAAGAGAAAGAACCCTCTTGCTCACATTACGTTGCTGAGCAGCATGGAAAATGATGTCGTGCGAGAGTTTAGGCGTTTTGAGAATGCCAAGGAAATGTGGGAAGCGTTGGTACCAAGATTTGGTCATATTTCGGTGACTAGACTGAGGCAGTTTACTATTAGGTTTGATTCTTACAAGAAGCCTCATGGTCAGACCATGAAACTACACTTAAGAAAAATGTTAAACATGATTAATGAGCTGAAAGATACTGGCCATGTTTTGACTGACAAGTAGCAAGTGCAAGCAGTGATTCGTTCCTTGCCTCAGAGTTGGGAACATATGAAGGTGCACCTGACCCACAATGAGAATATCAAAACCTTTGAGGATGCAATGCGCCATTTTGAGCTGGAAGAGGATTATCTCTTGGCGACTAAGCTGGAAACTGAAATTTATCATGCTAGTTCCAGCTCACATGGAGCTTCGAGCTCCAAGCGCAAACGTCCTCATTGGTTCAATAAGTGAAAAGGCAAATGAGCAAGTTCTTCAGGGAAGAAACCAAAAGCTGACCAACATGAAAGAGGAAAGTATTCTCGAATGAAGAAACTGTCAAGAGTGAAGTGTTACAATTGTGACAAGAAGGGTCACTACGCTAGCGACTGTTGAGCCAAAGAAAGTAAACACTCCTCGTACTTTTGGGAACTTTGCATATGTGTCGAGTTCTGTATTCTTAACTGAATCTAATCTTTTGTGGACTATAGATTCGGAAGTAACAGACCATGTAGCGAATGATAAAGAATCATTCGTAGAATTTCGACGAAATCCGACTGAAACTAAGTGGATCTATATAGGAAATAACTTCAGAGCTGAAGTTAAAGGGATTAACACCTGCCAATTGAATATGCGTGGTGGACGCACTTTGTTTCTACATGATGTATTATATGCTCCGGAGATTTGTTGAAATTTAGTATCTGTTTTAGTATTGGTTAAGCTTGGTTTTAGTATGAACTTCCATAATAGTGGTGTGAATTTGTATTTGGATACAAACTACTATGGTTGTGATTATTTTCTGAATGATTTTATTGTATTAAATGTTGATTGTGATAATGTTAATATTTGTTATTCCTTTTTCACGTCTTTTAATTCATATGATAATGGTGTGAAAGTGTGGTATGCTAGACTTAGTCATATTAGCCAACAACATATGCATAGGCTAACTAAAAAATGCTTATTAGGTAATATTGAAAAACTTGATTTGCCCATATGTGAGTATTACTTAGTAGGGAAAACAACAAGAAAACCATTTGCAAAATGTAAAAGAGCTGAATTTCATTTACATTTAATTCATTTTGATGTCTGTAGTCCAATGAATGTGAGAGGAATGCGTGAGTTGTTTATTTCATTATATTTATAAATGATTATACTCGATTTGGATATATCTATTTGATTTCTCATAAATTTGAAGTATTGAGTTGTTTCAAAAAGTTTATGAACTTAACAGAAAATCAATTAGACAAGAAAATAAAAGTATTGAGATTCGATCGAGGTCGTGAATATTTATCAGATGAGTTTAGAAATTATGTGATGAAAAAGAAATAGAAATACAATTGTTTATTCCATATACTTCTCAACAAAATGGTGTTGCGAAAATAAGAAATGGAACCCTTCTGGAAATAGTTAGGTTCATGATGGTGTATGCTAACTTGCCTATCACTTTTTGGAGTGATGCTTTGTTAACTGCTGCCTATATACTTAATTGTGTGCCTTCCAAATCAACTACTTCTACTCCATATGAGTTAGGGACAAGTAGAAAACCGGACTTAAATTTTCTTAAGCTATGGGGTTGTGCTGCCTATACTCATGAGCCCTCTCACAAGTTTGGGAAATTAAGTTCAAGAGGAAAGAAGAATATTTTTACAAGATATTCTGAACACTCGAAAGGGTATGTATTTATAAGTGAGTATGAAGTGGGAGTATAATTGAGTTCGAATTACGGGATGTCACATTTTTAGAGAATGAATTTCCTAAGAATGGCGAAATAGGTGAGGACTACTCCCTATTTGAAATCTTGGATCCAGATAATGAATTTAGTGGAGTTCGTCCAAGTGGGAGTAACATGAGAAGTGATGAATTTAATTTAACTCACTTTTAATTACAACCACATGATGAGAGGATATCATCATTATCTAATCCGAGTGGGAGTATAATGGGGAATGATCTGCAAAGTGTACCATCTCCCGTACGGCGAACAAGTCGTAAAAATATTCCCTGTCGACGTTTTGACATTGAAGGAAAAACTTTTATGGTTGCTCCGTAAGATGAAGATGAGCCAAGGAATGTATATGAGGCTCTAAATTGCCCTAATAAGGAAAAATAGATATATGCAATGAAAGAGAAAATGGAGTCAATGAAGTCAAACCATGTTTGGGAACTGGTTGATCTTCCAAAAAGACGCAAATCTATTGGGAACAAATGAGTTTTTAAAATAAAGCGTAAAGCTGATGGCTCAATAGAAAGACATAAAGCTCGTCTTCGGTATAATCAATAGGAATGAATTAATTATGATGAAACATTTTCTCTTGTCATGATATTTATTTCGATTTGCATTATTTTGGCAATAGTGGCAAGTATGGATCTTGATTTATATCAAATGAATGTAAAGACTGCTTTTCTCAATAAAGAATTAGAGGAAGAAATATATATCAAACAACCTGCTGATTTTATTATGAAAGGCCAAGAACAAAATATATGTCAACTTTTGAGATCGATATATGGCTTTAAGTAGTCGTCGAGACAATGGTATATAAGTTTTCATAATGCTATAATGGCATATGATTTTACAATGATTGATGATGATTATTGTGTATATATCAAAAGGTCCAAAGATCAATTTGTGATAATATCGTTATATGTTGATGATATACTGATTGCCGAAAACAATATGGAGTTTGTTAATACTGTCAAAAGTTGGTTATCTTCCAACTTTGATATGAATGATATGGGTGAGGCTGCGTACATTTTTGGAGTTAAGATTTCAAGAGATCGTTCGAAAAGATCATTGTCTCTTTCGCAAGAAACATACATAAATAGGGTTCTTGAATGATTTCGCATGCAAGATTGTAAACCCATAGATACTCCTTGATTGCAAATTAGGGTCGCCACGGTTTGCTCTACCTTTCACTTTCCCTATTAACATGTTACTCTCGCCATTTTAATTGAAAGATTGAGCCATAAATTGTGTCCAAGGACTCCACAAGAGAAGGAACAAATGCAACATGTTCCTTATGCTATCCTCCTCCTCACGGTCACATCCAACCGTTCAAACCATCTACTAATCTGAAATGTTGATCCCCAAAGGGGGTGAGTACAACCACTCGGCAGGTAAAGGAAATCCAATAACAACTTAATGCATCATGCAAATCATACATGCATTGCGGAAGGCGTTACTTACCTTGAAGCCATGCGCATACTATCATGGGATAACACACACATGCTTGATGTTCATGTCACATCATATATCATCATCATCACATCATCATGCATATTATCATGCATATCATATCGTAGGTGATCATCATATCACATATCATTATCATCACATCATCGTGCATATCACCATCATGCATTAATTTCCATTTTTATCTTTAGATTTGATCACCACATCACCCATTCTCAATTATCATCCCTTCGGGCAACGACCTCCGACGGGGTTCCCGATTCAGCCTCCCAAGCCACCGGGCTTCCTAGGCCCCCACATTCCGGGCATCTCGCATCTCAACTAGCATCACGAGGCATTCCCTTCGGGCGAGAAACCTCCGACGGGGCTTCCGGCCTTTACCCTTCTAGTCAAGCATCCCGCACCCACATCCTGGCATAGCAAGGCATTCCTTTCGGGCAAAGACCTCCGACAAGGCTTCTGGAATTATGTACCGACATACCACCAGGCTTCCCCCGGAATTACATACCGTATACCACCAGGCATCCCGACACTCCCGGGGAATCTCCGAAATTACGCCACTAGGCCACCGACATCATCATCCACCACAATTTCTTACTCACTTATCATTATCCACATTCACCATCCTTTTAATCTTATTATTACATGGCATATGATTCACACATGCATCACAATTTATGATCATACATACACTAATGTCATATAACAATGCATAATAAATTCAATGGAATTCATGGCCAATAAAATAATCCCTTTTTATTTTTATTTTATTATTATTATTATTATTATTTTATTATTATATTTATTTATTTTCATAAATAAATATTAAATTTAATATCTATGATTTTCCCAAAATCATAATATTCAAACAATCATTAAACAAACCAATAGGATAACAAATTTCATGCAAAATTCATGGCCAATTCGAATTTCACATAATTTCACAATTTCCACAAAAAAGCACATGATATTCGGATAATAACCAGAATGCACAGTTTCTAAATAAATTCAATTAAAATACTCATATGGCCTCCAAAAATTACGAAAAAATGAAGCAAAAACCGGCCACCTTCTCTCTCTTCTCCCCTTTTATTTCCCCTAAAGCTCATGATTACCTTGCCTCTATGCTATGATATGTATCAAGACCCGACTTATGTTTTTCTTCTATAAATATTTTTGAATTCCACATCTTGGCCAAAGTCTTGGGATATTTTTGTTCATTGAAATTTAAATCATAGGGCCAAGCATAGATTATTAATCTATTAAATTTAAATTTCCACAATCACAAGCACAAATCATCGAATTAAAAGAATGGTAAAACATGAGCCATGGAAATTCTACCACCTAATTAACACACCTTATGGCTTGGCTTTGAATTTCTAGGATCAAATGTACATTATGAAAGACCGTTTTAATGGAATGGTGAGTAGATACCAATCAAATCCAGGTCAAACACATTGGAAAGCCGTTAAGAGAATACTGAGGTATTTGAAAGAAACTACTAATTATACGCTGAGTTACCAAGAAAATGATCTACGACTCGAAGGCTATTCAGATGCTCATTAGGGAGGAGATTTAGATGAAAGGAAATCTACCTCTGGATTTGTATTCTTACTGAATAATGGCGCCATATTTTGGAGCAGTAAGAAACAAACGTGTATAGCCTTGTCCACAATGGAATACGAGTTTGTGGCGTTATCAACAGCAATAAAGAAGGTGTTTGGCTTAAAAGATTTTTTGATCATTTATGTGCTATTGAAGATGCTGCAAACTCATTGTTGGTTAAATGTGATATCCAAGCAACAACAGCGTACACCAAAGATCCATAATATCATGGCAAGACCAAACATATAGATACCAGGCATAATTTTGTCAAAGATATAGTTGCACGAAAAGATGTGAACTTACAGTATATATCTACACATAGAATGGTAGCAGATCCAATGACAAAGCCAATACCTAGAGATGTGTTTTATGTCCATGTGAAATCTCTAGGATTGTGTAGAGGCTGATGTACTGAATATTATAATTTCCCTTAAGTGTTCACATTTAATGAATTTGTGTTTTCATCATTAATACCTATGAATTTTTGTTTGACGTTTATGCATCTTAATGCTTAGTGCATTACATAAGATTGAGAAAGTATGTTGGACAAATGAAAGATTAGCCCATTCACACGGGTAATCGCATTTATTTACTATGTGATAAATATAGATGAGATGTTTTTTAAGTTTATTATCTAGGTGATAATCGAGAGCTCAAACTTAAAATATATATATCGCCTTAACTAAGTGTTAAGATGAATGCATAATATTTTCTATGTTCGAAAGTAAAATAACTCACATATTTTACTTTATTTGTTTATGATGCTAGATGTGAGTTCTGATGAATTCTATGAATGAGTAGATACATGAACTCAAGTTAGATATTAAGTATGTTTGAATTATCATTTGTACGGTATTGAAAGTGTAGACATACGTTCCATGGAAAAGGAGTTAAATACTGTAATACATATTTCATACTACGTATGCATGAGACGACCAACAAGAGTAGCAAAAGTTTTGATCTCAACTTTTATGTTGCATGAGACTCTTGATGAAAAAAATTCCTCAATTTAGTGCCTTTATTCTCAAGATTTCTATTCAGTGTTTCCTATATTAGAATGTTGCAAATGATCATGAATTGATTCGATCTAATGTGACATTTCTAGAAAAGTAAATTAAACTGAAATTGAGAGTTTCAAGGAAAGAGGAAGATCGAATTTAGAGAATTATATACTAGTTTTGTATTCACTGGTCGATCAATTATGATTTTTTTTTTTTGGATAATCATAATTATGAATATAATATATCATTGTTTAAAAAAAGATCAAGAAAGATATAAATTTGATCAATCGATTTAGGGTACTGCACAATAAATTTACTCAGGATGTGATGCCTATTATGAGCTGCTATATATTGCTAACAGATGTATGGCAATGAGCTCTCAAAGTATGCTAGATGCATAGATTATTCACTAGTATGAATGTTGTAGAGAGGAAAAGAGGATTATGTTCGGCCCACCATGTGCGAGTGGGAGATGATGGGTTTTTCTATATGTTGATGGGCCTAAGTTGGCCCGTCCGCTCATGTTGGGCCCAAAAACCTGGCCCTTGAGTTAAAGACCTATGGGGAAGTTATTAAAGATAAAAAGAATAAAAAAAAAGAGGAAAATCTTTGAGGCGATTATCGGATGAAGTTACGTATTTTTAAAAAGGAGATTACATTCTCTTTATTTATGTTCTTCTCACCGTTTTCTCTCTAAGAAAAGAACAGGATTATCCTCTAAAGAACAATGTGTGGATTCTTCCTCGTATCGCAACATCGGTGTTTAGTCTGTGGAAATAAGGTACGTTCGATGCTGTGTCGTGCTTTCTAATCGATGATTCATATGATTTCCTGAGCTTGCTTTCGCGTTCGTTGTTTTGGGGTTCGATTGAGTGTTGAATCGCTATATTTGGGGTTCGATTTTGTGTCGTATCACTGTTTTGGGAATTCCATATTCCCAACAATAGTGACGACTAGCTTCTTGTAGGAGCCCATCAGCTCCTGCTTCACTTCCCAGTTGTAGAAAGGCCTTAGAGCCCCTGCCAATCTCATCATCACAAAAAGGCATAGAAACATTGTTGTTGTCGAGCTACACATCTCTCGCGCTCATCGAGAACCAAGCTACGCATGAAAGATGGGAACTTTAATGGGGAGGGACTCATGCGGCCGCTGTCGATTCAGCAAGGAAGAAGAAGGAGAAGCAGTAGCAGCAAAAGCACCGAATGTCGCCCGCGGTCCGTTTTGGAGTTATTACCCTTATAGTATCTGAAGTGCAACTGAAAATGAAAATGCATGCCTTACTTGGCCCCATGGGAACATAATCACATCCCCAACTGGGGCCCACTATGTAATCCGTAAACTAAAGAAAAAAAAACAATAATCTCCTCCACGCGCGACCTGAATCGGAACCGAGCTGGTTCGATTCCCGATTTGAACTAGCCCTGAGTTCATCTCTTCGGCTTCTTCGCCTCGCGGATTGCCTCCTTGCCGGACCCACTCCAGTCTCGGATCCGGAATTGGTTGCAACGGAGGCCATCTCGAAACAAAGGGGTGTTCGGCGAGGGGCCGACTCTTGCAGCTAGGGCGAGGGTCGCCCGTAGAGGACCTCGATGATGCAGGGGCTGGTGGACGACGACATTAGCGTAGTGCAGGTGAGGGAGATGGCCGGAGGGAGGAGAGAGTGTCGTCCATGGCTAGCAAAAGTAAATGAAGAAAACTGTGCGATAAAGGTCAGGAGGGAGATAGAAAAATCTGACGGTGAATGGACTGGTAAAATTTTCATATGCAATGTACCCAATTGGGTTGCTGGCTGCCGAAGTAATTTTATTTACTTTGGCTTTGAAAGCTTTATTATATTCTAATTTCAAGAAAAAAAATCGAAATACTCTTAACATTAGAAAGAGTAAAGTAACTATTGGAAAAAAAAATACATATGTAGCTGAGGATGTATACCCAGCATATATGATTTTACGTACTTTTCTAGTTTTTCTATTGAGAATTTCAATCTTTAGGTCATTTTAATTGTTATTTCACCAGCATATTCTTATTTTGTTCACTTACTTTTTGTTTTAATTTGTTATGAAATTTATTCAAGTACCATATACACATATGAAGAGTTTTAAGTGAGTTAAATGAGTAGCCATGGTCTTAACGTGCCTAATTATACATGGGGAAAAACATTAAGGATTAATAGGTGTTATACTATATTTTAGCTAGTACGTCTATGATGGGGTGCGATTGGATAGCACCGTTTGGACTTATATGCTACGATGGAAAGACACCATTTTGAAAGAGTATGAAGGGTGTCGTATATAAGTCATTTGTAGACAACCGTTGGAATTTTTGGCAGAACATATGCACTAAATTTCTCTCCTTTTCCATCAAAGAAGAAGAAAGCATTCCATTTAAATTTTACAAGAACAATCGGCATTTACGCTGTGAAAATTGGATGCTTTTCTAGTAATCGCATCCAGACCAACGTGAGGTATTTTGTTCATGATTCATCCGCAATTCAACAATCGTTTCGAGTCAATTATTGTTTGTGCATTGGATAAAGGTGAGTCGTCTTCTATTGACTTGATTTCCAACATTGGAATCAAAGCCTGGTCGTGATTTCTGCTTTGTTTTTCATTGAGTTTTCTCGTTTATCATTTGATATCGAGATCAAGAGATTGTATTCTATACTGTTTTGATATTTATTGGTCGGAATTACAATCTAAAAACTTGAAATTGAATCGAAGCGAAGGACAAGTTCGGGGTCACGTGCATCCGTACAATTTTGGCCAATTTTCGAAATATTTTTTTCAGCCAAAATAAATTTTTAAATATAGGGTGAAAGTGATTGTTGAGATGAGTCCGATGATGGGTCGAGTAGCATTGGAGGAGGCTAGACGCACCCACACGTGCGGCCAGAAGCCGCTACGCGTGGGCGTCACGCACTTGAAGTGCTGGCAATGCCAGTGCATGTGCAACATGCGCCGGTTGGCGAATCGGCATGTGATGACGTCACTGTGACATCATCCAACGGTTGGTTGCCGGATGACATCATCGCCGGCGGCGGTTGGCCGACCGATCACCGGTCGGCAACCGACTTGTGACCTGACCTGACTTGAGCGTTGACCGGTCAACGTGTCGGATTGGTCAACTAGTTCGGCGGTCAAATTGGGCGGACTGGTCATCGGTTGGACCGGTCGGACTGGCCAGGAGCCGTTTGGCTTGCTGGTGTGTGTGCTACATGCGCCACGTACTCAGGCAGTGCGTGTGGGCGTGTGGGAGCTCCGATTGGAGCGTGGTCGGCGGCATTTGGTTCGTATGGATGTGCTCTAAACTTTGATTTATTTATTTTATATTTTTGAGTTTCAAAAGTGTATAAAAATATGTAGGAAACCCAAAGTGCGCGTATTTTGGGGGTTTAATGCATAGTTTATTCATTTTTTTGTTTGTATTTTCTTAAGTTTTAGGAAATACAGTAGCTGGCCTGTATGAAAATGATATCAAATATGCTGAGTAGAGCTTTGGTTCAATGATAGCATGTATATAATTTAATATACTTGCAGTTTTCTAGTTCTAAGAAAATTCGAACAATGGTAAGAAATCCTTGTTTTTCCATTACATGTTGAATTGTGGTCTTGATTGTAGTTGTAGCATGATTATTTTTGTATGTTAGTTCAAATCATACTATGTTTTTATGTTAATGGAAAAATATAGAAATTACATATGGTCATGCAATTATTTTTCCTAGCAGGAGTTCGTAGGTTTGTAGAAGTCAAAGGAGTTCTCACCTAGAACTTAAAATTTGTGCAAATTAAACTAATTAATGATAATAGAACAATTGTACATAGAAGTTGATTGGTAGTGAACTTTTGTTTCTCTGTCTTTTATGAAATTATCATTAATTTAGTTTGTCTTTACTGCAAATTAAATATGTGTGTTACCCTGAAAAGTGTGCTAGTATTGATTCTGCATTTATTATGTCACTATGTTATAGCAATTGATTATGGTTTCGTTATCCAAGATCATTGTGGCTGACCTTAATAAGGGTGAGAAGTTGAACGGTGACAATTATGATATTCGGCACCAAAATGTTCAGTATATCCTTGAGGAGCAAGAGGTTTTGGAAACTTTGAACCACATCATGGATGAACCTGAGCATGGAACTTTAGCTCAACACATGAGAGATCTAGAAGCTTATAAAGCTTGGAAAAAGAAAAAAATAGTATTGCTCACATCATGTTGCTGAGCTGTATGCAAGATGATCTCATGTATGAGTTTGAAAGTTATGATAATGCTCAAGCTATGTGGGTTGCTTTGAAAGATAAGTTTGGGGGCACATCTGCCACTAAATTGAGGAGATTCACCATAAAGTTTGATACATACCAAAAGCGTCCAAATATAACGATGAGGCATCATCTTTAGGAGATGTCAAACATGATTTGTGAGCTAAAGTCGATTGTTACTCCCTTATTGATGAACATCAAGTTTAGGCTGTTATAAGGTCTCTTCCCGACAATTGGGAGCATATGAAGATTAATATAATACATAATGAGAATATTGTCACTTTTGATGATATAGCACGTCATTTGGAATTAGAGGAAGAGCGCTTAGAGGCTGCGAGATCCTCTACCCATGCTTATGTTGCTAAATCGAGTTCGCACAAAGTTTTGGGCTTCAAGCGTAAAATGAATCATTAATTCAACAACAAAAAGAAGATGACTGATCGGGCACCTAAGAGGACTAAGACCTTCCAACGCAAGAAGCGTGGTAGGAAGGAGGACAAGGCCAAGATGAAGTGCTACAATTGTGGCAAGATGGGTTACTTTACTCGTGAATGCACCGAGCCGAAAGAGGTACCATATTACTCCATTACTTTAAATAATGCTTTTGTTTCTAGTACTGTAATGCTTGTTGAATCTCATCCAATATGGACCGTAGACTCAGGAGTAACAGCCCACGTAGCTAGAGATCGAGAAGCATTTGTGGAATATCATCGGATTCAGCTTGGAAGAAAATTGATATATGTTGGGAATAACTCAAGAATTGAAATAAAGTGTATTGACACATGTAAATTAATTTTATGTGGTGGTCGAAACCTATTCCTACATGATGTCCTTTATGCTCCAGATATTTGACGAAACTTGGTCTCCATAGTTTTCTTTTTTAGCTTTGAATTTTCATGGTGACTATATTGACATTTTATATGGAACAATTTATTATGGTTTATGTCATGTATCGAATGGTTTTATGGTGTTAGACATTGACTATGATTAGTACAATGTTAATGTTGATGGTTTTTTTTTCTTTAATTGCACATTCGAGTAATGTTGATATTGATGCAAATACATGGCATGCTAGATTATGTCACATTGGGTTGCAAAGAATGCAAATATTAGTTAAAGAAGGCATTTTAGGGTCACTCATTAATGTTGATTTACCCATATGTGAACATTGTCTAGCGGAAAAAGTAACTAGAAAAACATTCGGTAAATGGACTAGAGCCAAATTTCCATTGCAACTCATACATTCCGACATTTGTGATCATTTGCATGTGAGGGCGAGGCATGGAGCCTCATATTTCATCACTTTATAGATGACTTCACGCATTTCGGTTATATCTTCCTGATCTCCCATAAGTCAGAAGCATTAGACTGCTTTAAATGATATATAGCGATAGTAGAGAATCGGTTGAATAAAACAATAAAGGCATTGAGAACTGATCACGGACGTGAGTATCTATCGGAGCAATTTAAGGCTCTTTGTGATAAAAAGGGAATTGTACAACAATTGCCTATTCTTGGTATTCCACAACAAAATGGGGGTAGCTGAGAGAAGGAATATGACCCTACTGGAAATGGTTAGATCTATGATGGCGTAAGCAAATTTACCTATTTTCTATATACTTAACCGAGTGCCCTCAAAATCGATCACTTCCACCCCTTATGAATTATGGATTGGTAGGAAACCAGACTTAAGTAGTCTACGTCTATGGGGATGTGTAGCTGATGGAAGTGTAACCGAAATGGAGTCACAAGATGTCACGTTCTTGGAGAAGGATTTTCCTGGTAGAGGTGAGATTGATAAGGACTTCCGATTATATGAGATGAAAGATCTTAATAACACACCCACTGATGTTGTAGAGGGAAATGAAGATTCATCTTAGCATACAAGACCTAGTGGGAGTGTTGCATCACCTGATGAATTGAATTCAAGAGAAATTTAATTGCGTAAAAGTAATCGTAAAAGTGTTCCTCGTCATCGTTTTGAGATTGAATGAGAAGTATTTATGATTGCTTAAAAATACGATGTCGAGTCTAAGATTGTTCAAGAGGCTCTTTCATCCTCTGATAAAGAAGAATGGAGAAAAAATTTGGAAGATGAAATGGAGTCAATGGGGGCAAATTATGTCTGGAACTTGGTTGATTTACTACAAAATCGTAAGGCTATTGGAAACAAATGGGTCTTTAAGATTAAGCGAAGGGCGGATGGATCCATTGAAAAGTATAAGACTCGTCTTGTGGCGAAATGTTATACTCAACAAGAGGGTATAGATTATGAGAAAATCTTTTCACTAGTTGTAAGGTTTGCCTTAATACGCCTTGTTCTAGCCATCGTTGCACATTTGGACCTTGAATTACATCAAATGGATGTAAAGACGGCGTTTCTCAATGGAGAACTAGATGATAAAATCTATATGAAGTAGCCAATAGGTTTCATAGTTAAAGGTCAATAGGATAAAGTTTGCAAGTTTCATCGCTCAATATATGGCCTTAAGCAATCATCTAGACAGTGGTATCTTCGTTTTCATCAAGTCATAATCACTTTTGGTTTCACGATGATTGAAGAAGATCACTGTGTATATGTCAAGCGGTCTGAAGATAAATTTGTGATTTTATTACTTTATATAAACGATATTCTATTGGTTGGAAATGACAAGGTTTTGGTTATCACCATAAAAGAATGGTTGTCCTCCAATTTTGAAATGAAGGACATGGGAGAAGCTGCCTACATATTAGGAGTTAAGATCGAAAGAGATCGATTCAGGAAACTCATTGTTTTATCACAATAGTCTTATATAATAAAGATTCTTGAGCGTTTCAATATGCAATATTGTAATCTCATTGATATCATTGTTATGTAAGGTGAATGCTTAAGTACTGAGATGTGTCCTAAGACTCTAGAAGAAATTAAAGTGATGGAAACTGCTCCCTACACTAGTGTGATCGGAAGTTTGATGTATACTATGATGTGTACTTGACTTGACATATGTTATGCCATGGGATTGGTGAGCCGATATCAATCAAATTTTGGTCAAGCACATTGGAAAAAAGTGAAGAGAATCCTAAGATACTTGAAAGACACCATGAACTATCAATTTTGTTACCAAGAGAATGATTTACGCCTATTGGGCTATTAAGATGTTAATTGGGGTGGAGACCTAGATGAGCGTAAATCGACTTATGGATATGCGTTCTTGCTTAATGGAGGTGCGATTTCTTGGAATAGCAAGAAACAGATATGCACGACCTTATCTACAATGGAGGTAGAATTTATTGCATGCTCTGCCGCAGTGCAAGAAGTAGTATGGCTAAAACGTTTATTTGAAAATTTAGCCACCGTCACTAAGGTTTCAAGATTAGTGATAATTTATTGTGATAGTCAAGTAGCTATTGCCTATGTAAAGGATCCTAAGTATCATGGAAGGACGAAGCACATTGACATAAAGAACAACTTCATCAGAGATAATATAGCGCAGAAAGAAGTGATTCTACAATACATTTCAACCAATAAAATGGTTGTTGATCCATTTATGAAGACTGTTCCTAGAGACATATTCTTGACTCACAGGATGTCACTAAGATTGCGTAGAATATGATATGTGTTATTGCGTAGACCAACGTGAGGTATTTTGTTCGTGATTCATTTGCAATTCAACAATCGTTCCGGGTCAATTATTGTTTGCGCATTGGGTAAAGGTGAGTCGTCTTCTGTCGACTTGATTTCCAACAATAGGTAAACATAATCAAGTCTTCAACGTGGTTCTAGTTAATAAAACCATCGATTAACATAGTTCCACCTCAATAATGGTTGCTCTTTGATTAAATTTTATTAAATTCACTGTATTTATTTTGTGAAAAATGAATGATTGGGAAAACATTATCTTATAAATGATCTCTTCATAGCTTATGAAAATATATGCTCCAAAGATATTTCCATCTTCCATAAAAAATATTTAAACATACATTATTGTTGATAATGAAAATCTTTTTCATCAACTAATTAATTCAAGTGAAATAAGTGATATTTTTTAAAAAATTCAAATAATTCATTTTCCAATAGGTTGAGCCAGAATGTCGCAACCCACTGGCACAATATCCAAATTGTGTTTGATGAAGATTGTAATGAGAAGTTTATGCGACGATGAGTTTGGATTGGATTGAATTGCAAATTCAAAGTCTGAGGAGAGATGGAATAGGGGATGTCGTTCCAAGGCCCATTTCGCTCGGCAAAACTTTCACCTATGTTTTCATTGTCCATCAGGTAGGTGAGCGCTAAGTACAATGATCATTTAATACCATGTTCATGTGAGCTTTTTTTGAAATTTGTGCAAGGTTCAAGCTAATTTTACCTCATTCGATGAAGATGCACTGTAGACTTTAATTTCTTATCTTGCAAGGGGTGTTCATTTATACTCATATGCTTCATTATGGTAAAAGTACGCTTCAAGTGCCAAAAGTTGACACAAATGGACATTTAATTGCCAAAAGTTATGAAAGTGATATTTAAGTGTCAAAATCAAAGAGAAATGGATCACTTAAGTGCCACTTCGGTTAAAATCTGACAAAAATGCTGATGTGGGCAATTTTCAGTGAAGTAAGTGCAAAACGACACTGTTTTGCATGCTAACGTGGCCAAATAGTACAAAAACGACGTTGTTTTAGTGCTGACGTGGTAATAAATTAATATAAAAATTAATTAATTAAATTTAAAACTAATTTTATTTAAAATATTTAAAATACAAATACAAATATTAAAAAAATAAAATAATTAAAATAGTTAAAAAAATAAATAAAGAAGGGGTAGGCAATTGAAGGCTGTGCCCTCAAGCGCCTTCCGCCACCGGGAAGGGCCCTTAATTGCCTCCCCCCCCCCCCCACTTTTTTTTTTTATTTTTAATTTTTTAATATTAAAAATTTTTATACCACATTAGCGCCAAAACGACACCGTTTTATACTTGCTTTGCTGAAAAATCGCCACTTCAGCATTTTGGTCGGATTGGCACTTAAGTGATCAATTTTGCTCCGATTTTGGCACTTAAGTGTCACTTTCGTAACTTTTGGCACTTAAGTGTCCCTTTGTGCCAACTTTTGACACTCCAAGAGTCCTCATGTCCAAATATAACCTTCACCAGACTAAATAATAGTTTGACTGAAACCAAGAGAGTTGCCATCGGGAGGGTTAAAGAAGAGCCCTTGTATGAAGAGTAAAGATGAATATGTAAGGGGTACTCAAAGATTTTCTAAGGTGGCGAGACATTCTGTAAGCCTCATCATGCTCAACAGTCCACATGGGATACCATTTTTATAATTGGGTCCAAAGAGTCTTATCTAAGAGACTCTGGCCAAAGTATGAGATCAGAAAGAAACCCTGTTCAAAGAAAATGTTTTAGACAATTACTTGAAGCACATTTTTACATTCTGAGGATCCATTCTAAGCTAATCCCACACAAAAGGATTGTTTATAACCACCATCCATGCAAATGTAAACAAAAAAAAAAAATCTATTTGATCTTTTAATTCAGATAAATGTCTCCTTAATCATCGGTGGAAAGGAAAAAGAGGATGACGTCACTAGAATAGTTGAAGCTGACGTAGCTAAAACAAAAGACTAACCGTATGGCGAACTTTTTTTGCCTGAGGAATCTAGGAACAGACAGAGCTAAAAGGCTTTGCAAAATGGCACTTGCATATGAAGAAGGGAGGCATTTTTAATACTTGCAAGGAAGAAAATTTCTTCTTCAGCAAACAAGAGGAAATAAAGATATATTGAGATCACCTCGGGTCAATAAAAGAAAAAATAAATCTGTTGGAAGATACGCAGGATACTAGAAGATATGCAAGAATCAATCATTCTTATATTATTGAATCAATCAAGATCATTCAATATCGATCAAGATTATTCAATATCGGATCTAATCTGTATATTATTTTATTGCCTTTTCTTTACACATACTTTGTACTATAATATCAAATGTGTACACTAAGTAAATAGACAAGAATATACAAAAAATTTCCCCAACTCTTCTCTCTCGACTTCTCCCTTCAATCTTCTTTCATGGTATTAGAGCAGGTCACGCATCTGTGATCTGCTTCTTCTGCTTCATTTCTTTTCATCTGGTTTTTTGATTGCTGTCGGGTGAAACAAGTTAACCTACAAAAGGCGTTAGCACTTCGGCGTAGGAATTAGCACCTTGAAGATTTTATATTAAAACAGACGAAGGAAAAGAAAGAGGGGGAGCTTGCTTTACCACCATGGCCGATGATCAAGCTCGTTTACCTGTGGATATAGCGACCTCATAAGCACAAGATCCTGTGCATCTCATCATAGGTCGAACTGATTAGCTCACGGTGGGGCAATTTTTTCCATGGCAAACCAATCTGGGGGTGCCCACGTCGGGGCCTTCCTACCAGTGGATGCCGATACCAATGTATTATGGGCCAAGCCCACATGTTTCGGTTTCAAGGGGCCATATTCAAGATGGCCCACCAGCTGCCAGTGGGGCAGGCCATTAAGAAGCAACTGGGTATTCCAATGCGGGTGAAAACCCTAACGGGTTAGGTGACTCAAATTCAGGAATTCCGGGCGGGCTCAATCCGAGTCAATTAGCGAATCCCTACTTGGGTTTCTGCCCTTTCCCTTTGTGGCCACCATGGGTCGCCCAGAACTCGGCAACGCGCTCTATGTCTCCACCGTCGACGGGCCGGAGTTGTGACTCATCAGCCACCCTCTCATAGGACCCGAAAACTATTCAAGCTGGGCACGGGAGTTTCGGCGAAAGCTCGTCACAAAGGACAAGGAAGGCTTTATTGACGGTACTGTCCCGATTCCGACCAACGAAAAAATGGGAAGACAATGGAAAAAATGCAATCGATTGGTTAGAACGTGGATAGGAAATTGCATAATTTGGGACAATATTAGAGAGATATATGGGAAGTTGGATCGAGCGAAGATTTTCTCATTGCATCAAGCTCTCAGTGAATTGAAGCAAAGAAACATGTCCGTGACAGCATGCTTCAACAAGCTGTCAGCCCTCTAGAACGAGCTGGAAGCCGCCGAAGAAAAGCTTCAAGGGCCTGAGACAACCCTTCGGCAATTTAAAGAGATGAGAGATAGGGAGAAAGCTACTTGTTTTTTTTTTTTACTGATCCTTAACGAATCATTTCTTACCTTCAGGTCGCAGATATTGGCTATGGAGCTAACACCCACTCTCGGCCATCTTCCAACTGGCTGTGCAAGAAGAAAGCCAGAGACTCTCCTTATCAGACAGCAAGGCCAGCGAAACCCTAGCGCTGGTGGCAAGAATCTAGAGGGGGGAGAAAACCCTAGAAAAGAAAAGTGACCCGTCGCTAGGGTTTCCTCCCGAGAAGTGAGGCTTTAAAGCCTCTTCGATGGACGGTCAAGATCGAGGGCAGTGATCTAACGGTCCACAAGGCACGCGATATTTGACTGATCTGGACGGCGGAGATGTATCCGGATCTAAGGGATCCAACGGCCCAATTTTTTCAAAAGCTTATGGGCAGAATTTTAAAAATAAAGGAAAATTATTTTGTGATTTTTGCAAACGGCCTCACCACACAATTCAAAATTGCTGGATATTACATGGCAGACCAGGAGAAAAAGAAAAAAAGGGGGGAAGGATAGATCAGCAGTGTGACATCCAAAAATTCGACCCCGTTTTGATTAAGTGAAATGGGCATTTCGTCGACGTGCCTATAGTCCTTTTTCTCTGAGTTGATCACTCACGAGTTAACTAACCTATTGGGTGAAGCCGTTAAGGGACGTATCTGCAGTAAAATCCCTAAAAGCTACTCAATTTGTTGGATTGGACTAAAATCACGTCGATCGATTTTTAACCATGAAATTGAATTCGATTTCGGGAATCGAATTTTAAGCGCATCATAATTCTTAATTTTAGGATCTTGTCTCATCGTTCGTCAATTTATTGATGGGTCCGAAATTTCAAGAAAGAAATTATTGGAGGAAAAATCGAAGATCGGAAGAAAATAAAAAGGGAATGAGAAAAGAAAAATAATAGAAGTAATAAGGAAATTGTGTTTTCTTATTAAAGTGTTATTTTCTTTCCCTTTTTCTTTTCTCTCTTTTTCTCTCTCTTCTCTCTCCTCCCCTCCCCCTCGTGCGATTTTTCCCCCCACCGACTCACTTTTCTCTCTCCTTTTGACTAGTCAAAACTCTCCCTTATCTCTTTCCTCTCTCTCCTCTCTCTTCTCTCCCACTTTCCCCCCACGTGACCGAAGGCCCCCCTTCCCCTTGTTTCTCGCTCGTGAAAACTAGAAACGAGGAAGAAGAAGAAGCTGCACGGCTGCAGCTCGACGGAGCCGTCGCTGCTCGCACCGCCTCCCAGACGCCCACCGCTCGCCGCCGTTTCGCCGTCCGCCCGCCCCGCGTCTTGCTTTGCGCCGTTCCTCCCCGTGCGAGTCCGCCGCTATCCCCGGCTCGGTTCGGCGCCTCCGGCCACCGCCTACCTCCGTCCAACCACCGTGCAACCTCCCCGGCGTCCCCCTCGCCCTCCGCCAGCCTTCCCTCGCCGCCCTAGCCGCCGGATTAGCTCCGGCAAACCTTGAACCGCAACCCACGAAATGGGTTTCCAGCACCTTCGGGCTCGCTTTTGGGCCGTTTCCGGGCCCCGAACCCGAGCCGTGCTTTGGAGTTTGTTGTTCCTCGCGTCACCGCCGTCGGATTGATCCGATTTGCGCACGATTTGGTGAGTAATCTCACTAATCCAGGATTAGTTGGCTAATTATGCTTAAGGTTGGTTTAGTTTTAATTAATTATGTTTAGGTTGTTAGATTAGAATAAATTAGCAATTATTAGTCAATTGTGATGTGATTTAGATAAATGGAAGTCCGTTTATTTAATCGGGCTTTATTTTGAGCTAAATTGAATTTTTAATATTAATTATTTAATTTTCAAAATTAATTAATTAATTATTTATTTTCCGAAAATTCAACTGAGATGGCCCGTGACCGGAATATTATGCTGATGATCGTGATGAAGTCCATTTATTTAATTGGACCTTATTTTGAGCTAAACGGAATTTTTTAATATTTAATAATTAAATTTCGAAATTAATTAATTAATTATTTATTTTTCGGAAATTAAGTTTGAGATGGCCAACGACCGAAATCTCGTGCTGATCATCGTGGCGTAGTCCGTTTATTTAATTGAGCTTTAATTTGTGCTGAATTGATTTAATTGTGGATAATTACTTTAGAAATGGGATGAATCATCATGAAAGGCACGTGGCTCGGTGAATAGTACATCATCTCGGAGAATGCACGTGGCTCGGTGATTTGGTATATCGCCTTGGAGAATGCATGTGGCTCGATGATTAGTACGTTGCTTTGAAGAATGCACGGGGCTTGATGATTAGATATATCACATCGGAGAATGCACATGGCTCGGTGATGAAGTATGTCGCTTTGGAGAATGCATGTGGCTCGGTGATTAAGTGTGGCATCTTGAAAGAGACACGTGGGCTCGGTAATTTGATGCATTACCTCGGAGAATGCACGTGGTCTCAATGAGTAAATTTGGCATCTTGAAGAGACATGTGGGCTCGGTGACTTGATGCATCGCCTCGGAGAATGCACGTGGGCTCGGTAAATTAATGCATTACCTCGGAGAATGCACGTGGCTCGGTAATTGGTTTTATCAATTGAGACTGTATAGCAATAGCTTGAATGATCGGGAAATGGTCAGGCTGACATGTAATCGACTAAGTCGATTGATCATTGCTTTGATTTGATGTCGTGAATTGATTGACTGATTGGGAATGATCGTGAGTGATCTTGTTGGCATTTAATTGACTAGGTCGATTTGATCGATGCTTCGATCAGTGATATGATTGCTTGGGTGCCTATTATAAATTGTACTGACTTGTAGGTGGGATATGAGGCCAAGGTACGTCTTCTGCCTGTGCGTGTATAGGCAGCCTATAGTATAATGGTTTACTAATTGGGCTTAGTGGGGTAGAACTCGTTGAGACGTAGTCTCATCCTAGTTTGGGGAAAACATTTCAGGACCCCGCTGAGGAGCTGAGGAGGAGTCTAAGAAGGAGAACTCGAAGGTGAAACTTAAAGAAAAGGATTTTTGGAAGAAGAAGATAATCCCGAGAGGGGCCTTAAGTATGGCCTGGATGGACTGAGAGTCTATCTTCTTTTGAGAATTCCTTTTGAAGTGAATAGTTATGAATTGGTTTGTGTTTTGTATAAAATTTTGGTTATAAATTTCAATATGAAAAATATGGCCCTGTTTTTCTATCCCATCGTTGTATTGTCTGGGGATTTTAACTGCTTTCGAATGTGCTTAATAAATCAAAGGGTTGGCGATACTTTGTCCTGGGATATCGCATTATAAAATTGACCATTAGAGAAGGATGTGTGCGTGCCCGAGGATCGGGGCGTGACAAGCAGCCGCCTCCACCTATCAAATTACAGGATCAGCGGACCAGCCTATCACACATGGGGAATATCAGCAATTAATGCAAGCGCTACAAAAATTGGACGTTCAAAAAAAGGGAAGCAACTTCACAGGTATTTCTTGTAGCCTGATAAATTCTATATCAAGAAATGCCTGGATTATTGATTCAGGAACCAGTGATTATATAGCATGTGATAAAGGATTATTTTCTGTTATTCATGAAGAATTAGATAATCCTATTACTGTGCAATTACCAAATGGGAACATCACTCATGTTACTACAACAGGAACAATCACTCTTAACTCCCAAATTGTTTTAAGCCATGTCCTTCATGTTCAGAACTTCCAATTTAATCTTATTTATGTGTCTAGAGCCTGTGAGGAAAATTCATGTTGAGTATTTTTCAATGTTGATACCTATTTATTTTAGGCCCTTTTGACTGGGAAACTGATGGGCTGGGCTAATCTCTTTGAAGGATTGTTTTTCTGGAAAAGCTTAACCAAAAACCTTCATAATTTTCCTTGTAATAAATCATTGTGTAACTTAACTACCAATGATAGAAAATTCCTTTTGCATTCCAAATTGGGCCATAGTTCTTTTTTTTTCCCTATCCTCAGTGTCATGTTTGTTCGCTTGCAAAGCAGTCGTGTAGTCCTTTTCCTTTGAGCAAAAGTCGTACAAATAACATTTTTTCCTTGCTGCATATTGATGTCTGGGGTCCATATCATACACTGAACCATGATGGGTCTTGGTTCTTCCTTACTATTGTGGATGATCACTACAGAGCCACATGGATTTTTCTCATGCAATCTAAGGATCAAGTTTTGTCCCAATTAAGAAATTTCCTTTCTCTGTCAAAGACCTAGTTTGGGAAAACTATCCAAAGAATAAGGACAGATAATGGAAAGGAATTTTTCAATCATGAATGTGTTGCTCTATTTTCTTCACAAGGGATATTACATGAGAGCTCATGTGTATATACACCACAACAAAATGGAGTGGTGGAAAGGAAGCATCGTCACCTAATGGAAGTTGCAAGGGCTTTGAAATTTCAAGCCTTTATTCTAGACAATTTTTGGGGAGAATGTGTATTAACTGCAGCCTATTTGATAAATCGTATGTCGTCTAAAATACTAGACGGACGAACTCCTTTCGAGTAGCTTTTCGAGAAGAAACTAGACTTGGATCACCTGAAAATATTTGGTTGTCTATGATATGCCACAATTGTGGGACCTAGGGATAAGATGGGTCCTCGAGCTCGAAGTTGCATATTCATGGGATATCCCAACTTACAAAAGGGATACCGGGTGTTTGATCCTTCTACAGGGGAATTCTCAATCAGCAGAGACGTTTTATTCCAGGAAAATATCTTTCCATTTGCTTCTCAGAAGTCAAGCATAGATAGCACTGGAAATTCTCATATATCTCATATCGAGGAACCAATCGGAGATCCTGAATATGTCTTACTTCCCTCATCGGTCGATACAAGGAATTCTTCTACATCAAGTGCCAACTTGACACCCTTAATGGAAGCTGTAGATGAAAGCCCGGATGATGTGATTCCTTCACATTCACCTCCCACGGAAGATCCAGATACTCAATTTCCCCCAGAAGATGAACCACTGTGGCGTTTCAGACGAGCCACGCGTCCACCTACTTGGACAAAAGACTACATATGTGGTGTTGGGAATTCGCCAAGTATTCCTTTCCCCATTTCCTCTTATGCTTCCTTTGATAAATTATCTCCCGAACATAGATGTTGTATCACTTGCATCTCCGAAAAGCAAGAGCCGACCAGTTTTGATGAAGCAAGCAGTGATCCACGATGGTAGAAAGCTATGGAAGCATAATTGAAGGCCTTAATAGATAATCACACATGGGATCTTGTTACCCTACCCTCGCATTGCAAAGCAATTGGATGCAAATGGATATATAAGATCAAATATCGGGCAGATGGATCGATCGAACGGTACAAGGCTCGATTGGTGGCAAAGGGTTTCACACAGTGGGAAGGTTTTGACTATCACGAAACCTTTTCCCCGGTAGCCAAAGATGTCACTGTTTCCGCTCATTTCTTTCAGTAACAGCCTTCCGGGACTGGTCATTACATCAAATGGACATTTACAATGCTTTCTTGCATGGAGATCTAGACAAGGAGATCTATATGGAAGTGCCATAAGGTTTACGGAGATAAGGGGAGAATAAAGTATGTCGTCTCCGCAAATCCTTGTATGGACTCAAGCAAGCTTCTAGACAGTGGTACGCAAAATTTGTTGAGTCTCTAATATCTGCCGATTTTCAACAGTCCAAATTCGATTATGCCGTTTTTACATGGACTCAAGGTACATCATCTATTTACTTGATGATATATGTAGATGATATACTTATTATGGGTAACGGCAAAGTAGCTATCAAGGGTTTCAAGGAATATTTGCATTCCACCTTCCACATTAAAGACGTAGGTCCTCCAAAGTATTTCATTAGAATTGAAATTGCATGATCAAACCAAGGTATCTCCCTTAGCCAGAGGAAATTTGCTCTAGAAATTATTTTAGAAGTAGGTTTATCAGGATGTAAGCCAGCAGTGATACCAATAGAGCAAAATACCAAACTCACTACAGCGGATTATGATACTGGACTATCTCAACAAGATGATCCCGTTCTCAGGGATCCATTGGGGTATCGGAAACTTGTTGGGAAGCTCATATATTTGACCATGACCAGGCCAAACATAAGTTATGCCATGTAGACACTCAATCAATTTATGCACAAACCCAAGCAATCTCATATGAATGCTGCATTGAAGGTGGTAAAGTACTTGAAGAAATGTCTTGGACTTGGTATTCTTCTTTCCAAGAAATGTGACATGAGGATGACTGCGTATTGTGATGCAGACTATGCAACTCGTCCAATGAGCAGAAGGTCCATAACTGGTTTCTGTATTAAGTTAGGGGATCCCTTACTTTTCTGGAAGATGAAGAAATAGCCAACCGTTTCATTATCCTCGGCAGATGAATATTGTGCCATGGCTAAAACCACATGTGAAATAGTGTGGTTACGAGGATTACTTCAGGATCTTGGGGTACAAGTTGAAGGACCAACAAGGTTATTTTGTGACAATGATGCAGCCCTCAAACTTGCGTCAAATCCCATTGTGCATGAAAGAACGAAACATATAGAAGTGGACTGTCATTTCACTCGGGAGAAAATTAAGCAAGGAATGATTGAGACACAAAGGATTGGAACAGAGGAGCAACCGGCAGATGTCATCACCAAACCCTTATGTCAGAGACAACATGCATATCTTTTGAGCAAGCTAGGCGTCTTGGACATCCACAAGCCACCAGCTTGAGGGGGAGTGTTGGAAGATATGCAGGATACTAGAAGATATGCAAGAATCAATCATGCTGATATTATTAAATCAATCAAGATTATTCAATATCGAATCTAGTCTGTATATTATTTTATTGCCTTTTCTTTACACATACTTGTACTATAATATCAAATGTTTACACTGAGTAAACAGACAAGAATATACAAAAAATTTCCCCAACTCTTCTCTCTCGACTTCTCCCTTCAATCTTCTTTCAAAATCGTGTCAAACGAGCAAAATATGATCCTTTCCACATTGGACAAGTGACAAAGACCTTTTTGACTGCAGTTTCAGAGCAATAAGCAGGGTACAAAATCCCTGTTTTTTTCCATGGCAAAGACCACGGTATTCTTGTAGTTCTTGTTCTTGCCTTCTGTTCTTTTTTTTTTTTTTTTTTTTGGGTGGGTAACATCCGCTGCTTCCCGTTGGAACTTAAAATGTCAAAAGGACCCATATATTTTAAGTTATTTTAAAGTTCTGTGTACCTTTTTTTTTTTTCAAGTAGAAAGGAATATTCTGTCATTATTTAATATCAAAGATCCGCAATAGAACCCCAACAAAACAGTTTAAGGTCTAAGAACCAAGTGAAAAAGCCCATCACATCTTCATCACTCACTCGAGCTTGCTTCTTTGCTAGTTCTTTGGGCTTTTACCTTTTCATTTTCCTGTAATCACAACATGAGCACCAAATACCCATAAGGTCTCAATCGAAAAATCATTTATCATAAAGTGAGGTGTTTTATATGGACTCGATTGAACAAAATAAAAAGAGAAAAGAGACATGATCCTGGGTCTAGTTGAAGAGAAGAAAGATAATATGGGCAAAGTCTAGGTTATATCGAATTTTTAAAGGTGGCAATACGGCCGATCACATTCTAGAAGAAAGATAAGATGGGCAAAGTCTAGGTTATATCGAATTTCAAAGGTGGCAATACGCTTAATCACATTCCGTTCCAAAATGGACGCTAAGTTATACACAATATCACTAGGGATTGAGTCTAGAAAAAAAAAATCATACTGAAAGAGAAAGAGTCTTTTACCAGATGGAGCGGGTGGTGGATCGTTGTGTTGAGGCAGCGTTCGCGGATCGACCTCCTCTACTACTCCTTGGTTCAGGGAGTTTAAGATGTAATATAGACCTGGACCAAATTTTGATTTTGATTTGGGTTTAGATTTGGATTTAGAAAGAGCTTTAGAAGAAGCTCCCAATCTTGGGGGATATATGTAATATTTTCTGCATTTATATTCCTTACTTCCGTAACTTTAATTGACCAATTAAGACATCGTACACACACAAACACAACAAATGTGATACTTATCCATCAACTTGACGATCAAGTATGTACGTGATATATCCCATAATTGAAAATCGAAAGGCAAATTGTGAATCAAAGTCCCTAATTCATGGATTGAATATCAAAAATGAAGTCAAATGGTAAGATATAATAAAATTTAAATAATCAGTTTTTTTGTCAACATAAATATAGAAAAAAATGCAAAATAACCAAATTTGAGTGAGAGGTATTTTTTGGGGGGCTTATGCTTAATGTTGTAGGTTATTCTTCTTAAATTTCGCGACTTTGTATCATAAATGAAAGGTTTATATCCCATATCATTTATTATTGTTATGTAATGTACAAATTTTGATTTTTATTATTATAAAACCGTAATAATAAAATATACGTCATGGATTAAGATAGAACCTACTTTATTTGATAGGAAGCCTATAACAAATTATCAATGGACAAAGTTGATATATTTGTATCATGTGACCAATTGATCATGTCTAAGTTTTGTTGCCAAGGAAAAATTCAGTCGACCCAAATTGCTAGATGGCTGAGATTCAGGATTAGGTCTAGGAAAGAGATTTATCGTAAGAGTAACACAAAGAGACACTTACCTCCGCGGTCATCTGTAGTCCTCTCAGGCATGTCCTTGGACTTCGACTTGGATTTGGACGTGGAAGAAGAAGACGCAGACTTAGGAGTCTCAGTTTGAGCACTCTGAGGATTCTCAGCCGCAGCATCATCTCTGATGGTCACATTCTCGGGGGGAACTTCGGGGTCAAAAAAGTCATAATACAGTACATCCTTGGCCCCCATCTTTCTTTTTTTCTTCTTTAATTGTAATTCACCGATTGGGATGTCATGTGTATATATACACATACGCATCATGGTTATTTTTCGACTTGACAATGACTATAAATGCAATTGATCCCATAATTATAAATCACAAATTCATGGATAGCAAATCGAAAATCAAATCCTAAGATACATTGAATGCTAAACAATCCCATAATTGTAAATCAAAATCCCAAATATTTCATGGAATCGCCTGATAAGACGCATATAATTTGGATCTTGAATTGTAAGATTTTAACAAGTATGATTGATCTATGTCAATTAGGAAATAAATTGGTAAGATGACATTTCCTTTCTTTTCACCAAATTGAGCGTGCATTTTTACATAAGGCAAGGATCCCGACATGTTTAATTTATTGAAGGAAATGGAATTTGTGATTTGATCTTATATAGTTGGTGATCCTAGGGTCAAGATATAAGTATCAAATTAAGGTGAAAAGGTATAAGTAGTTTCTGGACTCTTGCCCCAAAAAAAAAAAAAAAAAAAAAAAAAAAAAAATTTAAAAGCAACCCTAGCCATACCAGCATCACAACATCGCTCACCACCATCTTGCAATGCCAACTCGAGCTCGATTGCCCATTGTTGCCACAAGCTTTGACTTCAACTCGGGTGGCCACGGTAGCCATGGCCACCCAGGCTTCGAGCTCGAGATGTGGTAGCCATCGAGGCCATGAGAAATAGTCGACACTCCAAATCAAATCTTTCCAATTTCAGATTTCTAACTAGGATATGACTGAATAGAATATGATATGAAATCATGGAATTTTATTATATTCAATCCAATGTTTGGTAATTGCAGTCGGATATATTCCTATTATATCGTGTGCATCGTTTAGTATCAATGGCATATTAGTATAAAATAAACCAAAAATTTTACAAACGGATATGGTAAAAATCTCTGACGATACTTTTGCCTACTTTATTTTTGTTTGCTTTTGTTATTTTTTTCCTCTCTTTTTTAATAAATTTTTTTCTTATGTCTTTCTTCCTGTTCTATCACTCTCTAATCAAATTTTATTAAATAGTAAACTATACTAATATACCTAAAATATCTAATAAATATAAATACATTTTTAAATGTTTTTTCGAATTTATATTCTAAAATAGAATTATATTTGAAAATGTAAGAAAAACTTAGATTAAATTAAAATAACTATTTTTTTTATTTTTCTTGTTTTGAATTTCTCATATTAGAACTCAAACATTATTTATATATTAGAATATAGTTTTAACTTTGTTATTTTTTTGGTTGAATAATTTTAATTTAGTTAATTTTGTCAATCTAAGAAGTTTGTTATTCAAGAAAAATAACTTTTTTAATGTTGATGTTAGAAATTTTATCCACCTTTATCTTAGCTCTCCTTTGTGATAATTTTATCCGGTCTATATCCTCATTTTATTGGACTTTATCTTGTCTTGAAGAGACACCAAACACATAATAGGTTAAATTTTATTCTATCATGAATTTTATCTTGACTGTCAAACGCAATGTAAAAATTCATTTCCTTTCATTTCTCCCAATTTAGCATGCAATTACATAAGGTAAGGATCCCAACAGTTTTATTTTATCAAAGGAAATGGAATTTGCAATTTGATCTTTATATAGTTGGTGATGCTAGGGTCAAGATACAAGTATCAAATTAAGGTGAAAAGGCATAAGTACTCTTTGAACTCTTGCCCCAAATTCATTTGAAAAGTTATGCAGATCGTCCTTCGATTTATCTCTCAATTTTTTTCCAACCAATTGGTTCTCACATTGATTATTGGAAAGCTGATGTGTATTAGATTTACACCCCAAAAAAATCAAAACAAATCATAAAGAAAAGGAAAATTAAAAAAAATTAAAGCAACCCTAGCCTCTCCAACATCTCTTGCCACCGACTCGACCTCGATCACCCATGGCTTCCATAACTTTGAGCTTGTGGCCATGGCAACCATGGCAACCATGGCTGCCCAAGCTTTGAGCTCTAATTGCGGTAGCCACGGAGGCCATGAGACTCTAATCGGCACTCCGAATCTAGTCCTTCTAGTTTCACAAACTTTCAAGTAGGGGCACTGCCATAACTCGAGCCCAAGGCCATGGCTATGGCTTTGGACTTGACATTGGAGAGCTGTTCAGCTCTACCCAACGAGAAAATGACTCCCCGCCTTGTGGTCATGGTCATGGATTTGGTTAGTCGTAATATTTTTTGACAAAAGTACGCTTCAAGTGCCAAAAGATGGCACAAAGGGACATTTAAGTACCAAAAGTTATGAAAGTGATACTTAACTGCCAAAATCGAAGAGAAATGGATCACTTAAGTGCTACTTCGGCCAAAATGCTTACGTGCACAATTTCCGGCAAAGTAAGTGTAAAACGACACGTTTTGTACGATGACGTGGCCAAATAATGCAAAAACGACATTGTTTTGGTGCTGAAGTGATAATAAATTAATAAAAAATTAATTAAATTAAATTTAATACTAACTTTATTTAAAATATTTAAAAATACAAATACAAATATTAAAAAAATTAATAAAAAATTTTAAAAAGGGTAGCCATTAGCTACCGTCGCCATCACCGGGAAAGGCCAGTGACGGAGAGGGGAGGGTCGGCCTGAGTTGTTTGGCCCTGGCTAGGGACCAGCAACCTTGGCCGATCGGCAACGAGGGCTCGCGAGCCCTCACCCTAGATCGGGGTGAGGGTTACGGCCCTCTCCTAGATCCAGCGAGGGTTGGTTTGGGTAGGGTTGCCAGTCGGCCGGGGTCATTGGCCCTTGACTCGGGCCTGACGATCCCAACTGACCCTCTCCTCTCCGTCGCCGGCCCTTCCGAGCAGCGACGGAGGGCTAAACCGCCTCCTTTTTTTTTCAGTTTAATTTTTTAATATTTTATTTTTATTTTTGAATATTTTAAATAAATTTAATTTTAAATTAAATTAAATTAATTTTCATATTAATTTTTTATCACGTAAACACCAAAATGACATCGTTTTGCACTTGCTTCGTTGGAAAATTGCCATGTTAGCATTTTGGCTGAATTTTGGCCGGATTGACACTTAAGTGATCCATTTTGCTCCGATTTTGGCATTTAAATATCCCTTTGTGCCAACTTTCCACACTTCAGGGGTTTGGTGTCGCTTCATTGCAGCTTGGAAAATCTTCGTATGACTCCTATTACGCAATGCAAATAATGGCTGGACTACATGGGTTGATCGATGTTTTGCCACTGTACTTCTCTCGAAGATTGTGCAACTTTAGTTCAATGTGTGGCCTTTCCTTTTACTTTATGAATGACTTAGTCTGTTTTTAATGATGTTTGAAGTTGTTGGAATTCAAGTAGGTGGAAGACGACTTACCTTTGTCTGATGCGCAAACAATAATTAACCCTGGAACAAACATTAAATTGCAGATGAATCACAAATAAAAGTACTTCACGTTGGTTTGAATGCAATCACAAGGAAAGCACCCGATTTCCACAGCATAAATGCCAATTGTTCTTGTAAAGGAGAAATGAAATGCCTTCTTTTTTTTTTGGATGTAAATGGGAGAAAAGAAAAACTATTTCTTTCTGAGCGTACGTTCTGCCAATCATACCAACGGTTGTCTTCATAAGTCTTTTACGTGACTCTCTTATACCTTTTCAAAGGTGTCTTTCCATCATAGCGTATCAAGATGAAACGGTGTGTTCTCATCGCACCCTATCATGGACGTGTTGATTAAGTACAACATCTCCCACTCGGACATGATGGCGTTCAACATTCATTAACTTTACAAAACAATTTATATTGGCAAGTAAGCCGTGCGACCAGTTAGTACACCTGTATTTGGGAGCTCAAATTATGCACCTATTAGGGATGATATAATAGCTACAACCCCGAAAAGAAATAAACAATCAATGTCTCACAGTACCCCAGACATATTTTGTTACATCAATTCAAGTATACTTATCCCTTAAGGGCTATAATTGACTATTCTCATAAACACTATGTATTTACAATTATATCTGCAACCACATAAGGCAATATAATTAGTCGACAAGTAAATACATGTGATAAATGTAAAACAACAATAGTCTTCCTTCGCACTCATGTTTATCTTCATTTCAAAACAACTGCTTTTCTAGACACGTCCCATAAGGCCATATCTATTTATGACCGCCGGTAACATGCTAAAGTAGCAACATTAATCTTTCACTTTGAGAATATAATTAGAAGTAATATAGGGCACAAAATGAAGTAAATTATAAATTACATCAAAGGCTCACTCGATGAGTAAATATGGATAATTTCACTTACCTTCCCTTGTCAATTGTACAATGCACATATAGTATGAATTACATGCTATAGTGGATTTCTCTTTCTATAAGAGCGTATGTCATTTATTAAATATATCTACTATACAGATTTTAACCTAAACATAGTCACGTGCTTCTCACGTACTCATGTTTAGCTCGAGTATTGTATTAGCTCGCTTTCTATATCGTCTAATTTAGTACTCGTATCCGGTATCTTTCAGGCATACATGATTGTGGGACTATCATGTTTGGTCTTATTATAACAAATCACAAATCTCATCTTGACTCCAATCAAGGCAACATATTATCTTATGCACTAAACTTGCTCTTCAGCATTTATTTGTACATAAAGTCCTATCTCAACGTGCTAACTATAACACTTGAGGTCATTGCCCGTGTAAGTGAGCCAATCATTGCTTGTGTGTATGTGTTAGTCTCATAATGGATATATACTTATTGATAAAACATTAAATCACTAATAAACAAATAAGTACAGTACATATGTCCATATATACATAAACTAACGATCCTCTACAATAACACATATTCTATGGGTCAAGAATATGTCTCTAGGAACAATTTTCGTAAATGAATCAGCAACTATTCTATTGGTTGGAATTTATTGTGGAATCACTTCTTTTTGCGCTATTATATCTCTTATGAAGTTGTTCTTTATGTCAATGTGTTTCGTCATTCCATGATACTTAGGATCCTTCACATATGCAATGGCTGCTTACCTATCGCAATAAACTATTACCGGTCTTGGAACCTCAATGATAGTAGCTAAATTTTCCAAGAAACGTTTTATCCATACTGCTTCTTGCATTGCGGCAGAGCATGCAATAAATTTTGCCTCCATCGTAGACAAGGCCGTGCATGTCTGTTTCTTGCTATTACAAGAAATTGCACCTCTATTGAGTAAGAACGCATATTCAGAAGTCGATTTACGCTCATCTAGGTCTCTACCCCAATTAGCATTTAAATAGCATAATAGGCGTAAATCATTCCCTTGGTAACAAAGTCGATAGTCCATTATACCTTTCAAGTATCTCAGGATCCTTTTTCATTGTTTTCCAGTGTGCTTGATCGGGATTTGATTGATATTGGCTTACCAATTCTATGACATAACATATGTCGGGTCGAGTACACATCATAGCATACATCAAACTTTCGATCGCATTAGTGTAAGGAAGAGTTTCCATCACTTTAATTTCTTTTGGAGTCTTATGACACATCTCAGTATTTATGCATTCACCTTGCATGATATGGATATCAATGGGATTACAATTCTACATATTGAAAAGATCAAGAATCTTCATTATATAAGACTCTTGCGATAAAGTAAGGAGTTTCCTTGATCGATTTCTTTCGATCTTAACTCCTAACATATAAGCAGCTTCTCCCATATCCTTCATTTCAAAATTGGAGGACAACCATTCTTTTATGGTGATAATCAAAATCTTGTCATTTCCAGCCAATAGAATATCGTCCACATAAAGTGATAAAATCACAAATTTATCTTTGGATCGCTTGACATATACACAGTGATTTTCTTCGATCATTGTGAAACCAAAAGTCATTATGGCTCGATGAAAACGAAGATACCACTGTCTAAATGATTGCTTAAGGCCATATATTGAGTGATGAAACTTGCATACTTTCTCCTCTTAACTTTTAGCTATAAAACTTATTGGTTATTTCATATAGATTTCCTCATCTAGTTCTCCATTGAGAAATACTGTCTTTACATCCATTTAATATAATTCAAAATTCAAATATGCAATGATGGCTAGAATAAGGCGTATTGAGGCAAACCTTACAATTGGTGAAAATGTTTGCTCATAGTCTATACCATTTTGTTAAGTATAACCTTTCGCCATAGAGCGAGCCTTATATTTTTCAATTGATCCATCTGCCATTCGCTTAATTTTGAAGACCCATTTATTTCCAATGGCCTTGCGATGAGGTGGTAGATCAACCAAGTCCCAGACGTGATTTGCCCTCATTGACTCCATTTAATATTTCAAAACTTTTTTCCATTCTTCCTTATTAGAGGATAAGAGAGCCTCTTGAACAGTCTTAGGCTCGGCATCATCTTTTTGATCAATCATAAATACTTCCCCTTTAATCTCAAAACGACGACGGTGAATACTTTTACGATTACTTTTACACAATTGAATTTCTCTTGAATTCAATTCGTCAGTGATGCAACACTCCCACTAGGTCTTGCATGTTGCGGTAAATCTTTATTTCCCTCTATAACATTAATGGATGCGTTATTAGGATGTTCCATCTCATATAATTAGAAGTCCTTATTAATCTCACCTCTATTAGGAAAATCGTTCTCCAAGAACGTGACATTTCGTGACTCCATTTCGGTCACACTTCCATCAGCTTGTTCACTTATGAACATGTACTCTTTGGAGTATTCAAAATATCTTATAAAGATACATTTTTTTCCCTTTAGGACCTAATTTGTCATATTTATGGGAAGAATCATGAACGTAAGTTGCACATCCCCATGGATGTAGATTACTTAGATCTAGTTTCCTACTAGTCCATAATTCATAAGGGGTGAAAGTGACCGATTTTGAGGGCATTCGGTTAAATACATAGGAAGCAGTCAATAATGCATCTCCCCAATAGAAAATAGGTAAATTTACTTCATCAGACCTAACCATTTCCAATATGATTTTATTTCTTCTCTCAACTACCTCATTTTGTTGTGGAGTACTAGGAATAGTCAATTGTTGTACAATTCCATTTTCATCACAAAGAGTCTTGAATTGCTTTGATAGATACTCACGTCCGTGATCGGTTCTTAATGCCTTTATTGTTTTGTTCAACTGATTCTCTACCATCGTTATATATCGTCTAAAGCAATCTAATACTTTTGACTTATAGGAGATTAGAAAGACATAACCAAAATGCGTGAAGTCATCTATAAAAGTGATGAAATATGAGGCTCCATGCCTCGCCCTCACGTTCAAAAGACCACAAATGTTATAATGTAGGAGTTGCAATGGAAATTCAGTTCTAGTTCTTTTACCAAATGGTTTTCTAGTTGCTTTTCCCGCAAGACAATGTTCACATATGGGTATATTAATATTAGTGAGTGACCCTAAAAGGTCTTTTCTAGCTAATCTTTACATTCTTTGCAACCCAATGTGACCTAATCTAGCATGTCAAGTACTTGCATCAATCTCAACATTACTAGAAGATGTAATTAAAGAAAAACAACCATCGACATTAACATTGTACTGATTATAGTCAATGTATAATACCATAAAATCATTTAATACATAACGTGAACCATAATAAATTGTTCCAAACAAAATATCAACACAATTACCATGAAAATTCAATACATAACCTAGGCTAAGAAGAATAACTACGGAGACCAAGTTTCGTCGAATATTTGAAGCATAGAGGACATCATGTAGGAATAGACTTTGACCACCATATAAAATTAATTTACATGTGCTGATACCCTTTACTTCAATTCTTGAGTTATTCCCAACATATTTTTATCTTCTTCCAAGCTATATCCGATGATACTCCACAAATACTTTTCGATATTTAGCTATATAGTCTGTTGCTCCTAAGTCTACAGTCCATATTGGATGAGATTTAGTAGCATTACAGTGCTAGAAATAAAAGCATTACTTAAAGTAATGGAGTAATAGGGTACCTCTTTCGACTTAGTGCATTCACAAGCAAAGTGACCCATCTTGCTACAATTGTAGCACTTCATCTTGGTCTTGTCCTTTTTCTCACCACGCTTTTTGCATTGGAAGGTCTTAGCCCTCTTAGGTGCTTGATCAGTCTTCTTCCCTTTGTTGTTGAATTGATTATTCATTTTGCGTTTGAAGCTTGAAGCTTTGTGCGAACTCGATTCAGCAACATAAGCATTGGTAAAGGATCTCGTAGCCTTTAGGCGCTCATCCTCTAATTCTAAATGACGCGCTATATTGTCAAAAGTGACAATATTCTTATTATGCGTCATGTTGATTTTCATATGCTCCCAATTATCAGGAAGAGATCTTATAATAGCCTGAACTTGCTGTTCATCAGTAAGAAAGTGACCTACTGACTTCAGCTCATGAATCATGTTTGACATCTCCCGAAGATACTGCCTCATCGTTACATTTGGACGCTTTTGGTATGTGTCAAATTTGATGGTGAGTCTCCTCAACTTAGTGGCAGATATCTCCCGAAGATCACACATGAGATCATTTTGCAATGTAATGCGATCAATGCTATTTTTCTTTTTTCAAGCTTAATAAGCTTCTAAATCTCTCATGTGTTGAGCTGAAGTTCCATGCTTAGGTTTATCCATGGTGTGGTTGAGGGTTTCCAAAACCTCTTGCTCCTCAAGAATGTACTGAATTTTTCGGTGCCAAATATCATACTTGTCACCATTCAGCTTCTTACCCTTATTGAGATTAGCTACAATGATCTTGGATGTCGAAGCCATAATCAATTGCTATAACACATTGACATAATAAACGCATAATCAATACTAGCACACTTTTCAGAGTAACACACATATTTAAATTGCAGTAAAGACAAACTAAATTAGTGATAATTCAACAAAAGACACGGAAACGAAAGTTCGCTATGTTTCCAATCAGCTCCTATGTTCAATTGTTTTATTATCTTTAATTAGTTTAATTTGTGCACATTTTAAGTTCTAGGTGAGAACTCATTTAAATTCTACCAACCTACAAACTCCCACTAGAAAAAATAATTACATAACTTCATGTAATTTCTACATTTTTCTATTAACACATAAGCATATCATAATGTGAACCAACGTACAAAAACAATCATGCTAAAACTATAATCAAAATTGCAATTCAATATGTAACGGACAAATAAGGATTTCCTACCATTGTTCGAATTTTCTTGGAACTAGAAAATTGCAAGTATATTAAACTTTATACATGCTATCATCGAACCAAGCTCTACACAGCATATATGATACCATTTTTATGTAGGCAAGCTACTATATTTCCAAAACCATAAGAAATACAAGTTAAAAAATGAATAAACAACATATTTAAACCCCAAAACATTTTCAAACAATTATAAAACTAAAAAATATAAAATAAATATACCACAGTGTAGACCATATCCATACGAACCAAACGCTACTGACCACGTTCTAATCGAAGCTATTACGCGCTAGCGAGCCAAATGGCTCTTGGCCGGTCTGATCGGTTTGACCACTGGACCGTCTAACCGGTCCGACTGGTTTGACCAGTCAATGGCCCAGTCAAGTTGGGTCGCAGGTCAGGTTGCCGGTCAGCCACCGGTTGGCCAACTGCCATCGTTGGTAACGTCATCTAGTGGTTATCAACCGATGGATGATGTCACGGATGACGTCATGGTGACGTCGCACGTGTCGGTTTGTTGACGCGTGCGTGATGCTCACGTGCTGGCGTGCCCAACATCAGCCGTGTGGATCCCACGCGCAGCGGCTTCTGCCCATGCGTGTGGGCGCGTCTGGCGTCCTCTGGCAATGCTCGACCTATGGTTGGACTTGTCTTGACGAGCACTTTCACCCTATATATTTAAAAATTGATTTTGGCCAAAAAAATATTTCGAAAAATGGCCAAAACCGTACGAGTGTACCTAACCCCAAACTTGTTCTTCGTGTCGGTTCGTTTTCGACGATTTATATAGCAATTCCGACCAATAGACATCCAAACAGTGTAGATTTCATACTCTTGATTTCGATATCAAATGGTAAATGAGAAAATTCAATGAAAAACAAGGCTGAAATCACGACCGGGTTCTAATACTAATGTTGGAATTCAAGTCGGTGGAAGACGGCTTACCTTTGTCCAATGCGCAAACAACCATGAACCCCGGAACAAACGTTGAATTGTGGATGAATCACAAACAAAAATACTTCATGTTGATCTGAATGTAATCATGAGGAAAGCACCCAATTTCCACAGCGTAAATACCAATTATTCTTGTAAAAGAGAACTGAAACGCATTCTTTCTTTTTGATGGAAAGGGGAGAGAAAGGAAAAACTATTTCTTTCTGAGCGTACGTTCTGCCAATCGTGGTAATGATTGTTTTCAAGAGTCTTTTATATGACTGCCTCACACCTTTTCAAACGTGTCTTTTCATCGTAGCGTATCAAGACGAAATTGTGCGTTTTTATCGTACCCCATCATGGATGTACTGATTAAGTACAATAGAAGTAACCGTACCTACTCGTCCAACTAAGTCTCTGATCAGTATCATAATAATCACCAATATCACTGGTGTGTGCGAAAATCTTAAATTCGGAGGGGGTTGGTTGTTGTGGTAGTTTTTTTCCTTGGTTTGTCATTCTTGCAAGCGATCAAATTTTTAACTGGGAGGTTACATTTGCCATAGCAGTGGGATCGCTTTTCTTGAGAGATGACTATGCCTCAGTATACGTATACTTATATCTGCATGAATATCCATTCCGATACACTGAAGTAGTAGAGTAATTTCCAGCGTACGATTATAGCAGATGGTTAACGTAACGATCGTATTCCATGTTGAATAGGTTAGGTATGTTTTCTCCGGCATATGAAGTTTCTCCACAGCCGGTCATTTGATAATGATATATATATTTTTTTAAAATCTAAACTCACTACTTCGCGGAAAATTTCTCAAAGTGGTATTCAGAAGAAAAAGACTGACTTCATTAAATTCAAATGCCTTTATTAAAATTTAACGTGTTTGGGGTGCAAAATTCACTCACATGATATATCACATTACAACCGCGGAAGTTTCCCAGTTCAGCAAGAGACCATGTGCTTGAAGTATCCATTCACATTCAACAAATCGACGGATTTTTCTCGTCCTATGGAGTGCTTCTTTAATCGATTTTTTTCCAACAAGGCAAATGGGGACATTGCCAAAACAAAGAACAAAGGAAAAAGGAATCATATTCAGTTGGTCCGTGGCCGACATGGGATTTATGGTCCGCGCCTTAGGCGTCTTAATGAAAAGATCTATGTAATTTCGGCTTTCAAAAGGAATAAAAATGCCTAGACTCCAAGAATCACCTTTGTAACTATCGTGGACGCTATGAAGGACATCCGTGTCGATCCTCTCGGGGATCATGTACGTCGCGTGCAAATTCCATGCTCGCGGATTTTTCTCATCTCCTAGTTTTTTCGCCCTCTTTTGATCGCAGCTGATCATGATACCGGATGGTCTTTTGTTGCGGCGAACTAACTTTCTTCAATGCGAATCGCTGAGACCTTTGGGAACCTTGTTGGGTTATGAAGACGAGCTCATCCTTCAGCGACTCTCCGTCCTTGAACTCCATCGGGATTTAAGACCTTGCTGCCATCCACGTCCAGAGATGATGCTAGGGGTGTTCAAAGCCCAGAGCGCATGTGGGCTTTGGCTTCTCATTTAACGCGAAAATTGATTGGTTAAAGACTATTTTGAGTCCGCGAAAGTAACCTCGAGAGAACTAATTAATCAAAATCACAAATGAAAAATGTGAAAGTTGATGTTTATTGAAAAAGCAAAACACTATGTATTATCATAAAAAATATAAGACCGACTGAGTTAATCGAAGAAAACTAATAGAAAATTTGAAGAGAAGAGCAAAAAATTGAGAAAAAAATAAACTGCATTTCAAGCCTAGCGGCCCATTGGCCTACATTGATTTTTTAATGACTTTTTTTACTTAATATATAATGAAAATGTATAAACATACAAAACTCGAATGAAAAATTAAGGGAAAAGACCAAAAACGAGAAAAATTAACTTGATCATATGTGTGGCGGCCTCTTTGGTAGATTTATGATCAACACAAATCAGAAGGTGAAGTAGACGATCTTTAAGAATGAGTTGCCAGTGACAAATTTTTCAGACACTCGCCATTTCTCTTGTACGTTAGGATCTCAATATTGAATAGTTGTGCATTTTTCAATAGCCAAGCGAAAAGGACAGCACGTCGAACACTACCTAGGCCATTCTAGAACGAAATACATTGTCAAACAATAGACACAATAGTCGCTCAAACACAACAGTGCCGTAACACAACCCATATACACCATGAGGATGAATCCATCGTTTCCTACAGACACAACAATTGCTCGATCAAAATGCTGATAAAAAACACATCCCAGTATTGCCATTTTTAGTTTCATTTCCTGTATACGTTCTCAAACAAAAGGCACGTGGTAAGACAAACTCGAATGTGTAAGAAGTGAAACCCTAGGTCAGCAATTTACCCTTATCCTAAGCTTTGCATGAAGCGAGGAGCGTTGCCAAGGAGGAGTTGAGTTCATCTTCTGAGTAGAGAGCTTCGTGAGTTCAACTTCTGGGTTAGAACTTGGAACGAAACGAAGAGGGAAATGAGTAGGACCGATAATTTTACAAACTGGAAGTCAAACTGGTTTTTAGTTAGAATTTGGAATGGTAATTTTTCAAAATGGAGGTGGAACCTGTTTTGAAGTTGGGGAGCAGGGGTACAGGGCTTTGCCGAAGATGCAACTGTGACGAATCGCAGGAGATAGTGTCTTTAGTACCGGTGAGCCCTTTACCAAAGATGCAATTATGAGGAATCGCAGGAGATAGTGTCTTTAGAGGACGTCCATACAATTCCTTTGTCTTTCTTTTCTTTTTTAACTTCAAAGCTATTTTGCAAATAAATGCACCTAAATCACTAAAATAACATATTTGCTTTGAGCATGAGCCTTTTAACCCGAAGTCCTTCTAGAAAATGTACATGGAATATGCACGGCATGTGTATGGTGCAGGCACGAAACAAGGAAATGTTGCCAAGGTCAAGGAAAAGAGAGTGTGGCCGAACTACATTAGTGTAAATTTGTTTTCAAGGTGATAAGTCGATTAAAAAAAAGAAGGTGATTTACATATAGTTAGATTTGGTTTCTAATTTCTTAAAAAATGGAGATCATCGAGGCAACATTCTTCGAAGTAAAATGGAGATCTTCGAGGCGGCAGTCTTCTAAGTGAAAATAGAGGTTTTCGAAGCGTGGTGTTTAAAGCGAAATGAAGGTCCTAGAAGCGGTGACCTTCAAAGCGAAAATGGAGGTCATCTAAGCGCAGAGTCGAGCGGCGCTTTGCAACATAAGGGCTGAAAAAAAAAAAAAAAAAAAAAAACAGAAGAAGGTTTTTTCTAGTCTGAAATGTAAGATCTGAGTGAAAGAAAGAAGGATGAAGGTTTCTTGTAAAGCCATGAACGAAGGTTGAAGAGAGATATTGGGTGGGTGTTTAAAATTTTCCCAAAAGCTGCTTCACGTTAATGATCCCTAGGAGGTCAGAAATATTACTTTTATTTAATTTTAATTCAATTGCCACTTGTCAAGTGGCAAGTGGATCCAGCTGGACAAACGTGCGCCGCCTTATACGTGACACTTTCATATCCCTGAATACTTTCTCTATGCGAATGGACAAAATGCTTAGTAATAAGACCCAAAAATTTTAAGCTGGAGGCCTAGACTCTGAAGTTTGGCAAGAGCCTGTGAGGCCCCAAATGCCTAGACATAAAAAAAAAAATTATGTGTGAAGTTGCTGGGCCGGACTTTATAACGAAAAGTTCTTCCTCAAGCCCGCCCAAAGCCCTTCGAGCTTAGCTGTATCTCTAGGTTGTATTCAACGTCGGAGCTCTCGATAACAAAGTCTCTCCTTGAAAAAGATCAGATAAATATTACTTGTATTTATAATAAGAGGGCTATAGTGATTAATGAGTAGGATATTGCCACATGGAAATTTAGATTTGGTGAAATGGTTGATATTTTGTAATGTGTTATTAAGAAACTGGCCAATCATAGTCGCCTTGTGTTAAAAGTTAAAAAGCCCGAATATGGGCTTCTAAAAGAATACCGAATATGGGCTGCCATATAAACATACAGTGATATTGCAGCGCAGAAACTTACAATTGGAGGGCCTAATAAAACAATTGAATTGCAAACATCACCTATCGACTTCCGAAGTTAATCGCTCTTCCTTCTGAAAAAACACATCAATGGTAGAAGCTATTCCATATCGATTTCATGCTTAGATTTATTTTTCCTATCCTTAATATAAAATTATGTTGAAAAGATTCTTCGAACTTAGTAAAAGCTATGAAAAGCTCCTAAAAATGCTGTTGTTTATGGACAATTGGGCAAATTCGTAGCCATAAATAAGGCAATTTTAGAAAATGAAGATTTTAGAAAAAAACAAATAGCTCATCTTGAAAGTTGAACAAGTAGAAAGGTGGAAGATGGGTGAGGCAAATTTTTTAGTAGAAGGAAAGGTGGTTAAAGGAAGTGCTCTGTCCTGCCCCCTTGAAGTAAGAAACAAAAGAGGGGAGGGGGGGGGATTGATGGGTGTAGCAGTATTTTCAAGAGTATAGAAAAAGATTTAGAAGTCTATGCTGAAGACAAATTTTTTTTTTTTTTTTTTTTTTTTTTTGGGCCTAAGGCACGCACGGTACCTTGAATCAAATTAAGCTCTCGACTTAGTCGCCGCGAATCAACAGATTCAACACAACACTATGAATGTGAAAATAGTGATGCTTAACATTTGACCAGAACTTGACGAGTGTACTGATAAAATAATGCATTCATGTATCCTCAATTTATCGAAACCAATTATATTAGACAATTTCACCTGCAGAAATTCTTATCAAATATGTTGAAACCAATGGATGAAAATACTACTTTTCATCGAGAAAATCCCGTTAAAATCTTTCCTTAGTTGCCGTAAAAAACATGATTCTCATATGTCAAATCCATCGTCAATCGGATTGCCATGCAATGATAATCCATTGCACATTGACGCCACTCGCAACAACAAAAGTGGATTCCATAACTAGTTGGATTGCCCCATCAATTCACGTTAGATGTCAACAAGGCCAAATTAACTAGATGGAGGAATCGATTTGATTCCAAGAACATATAGACTGGATCAAACAAAATTAGAGTTTTAAGGATCTTATTCAACGGTAGTGCATGGGTTATTCTATTACATTGCCCTATTGAAATTTGATGGATTGAGAACGTGCAATTTGGATCCATTAACAATGTTGAATTCGATGAGGCCTGCTGAGAAGAAGCGGTTTTGGCTGGGACTCTTTACTCCATGGACCCCGCCCAAACACGCGGGGAGCGACTCATTACGCGTGCGTGCTGCAACGCGCGAAGAGGTGCAAAGACCTCCAGCTTGGAGATCGTTGACTTCAACTCTCAAGCATCTGCTAAATCCCTCTCTTTCTTTCTATGGAGCTTTGGAGCTAATCAGTGATGCTTCGTTGAATTGCAGGTGAGTAGAGCGTCTTCCTTCTGAACTCATTCGCTCTTTCCAATGGTAGACCATGTTGTTCATCCGTACTGAGGATTGAATTTGATTATATGGTTCTGATCAGCGCTGCTTATTGCATGGGGTGATGGCTCGGATGCATGTTGCTTCGTTCTTCTTTCGATCGACTGATTCTGCCTAAAAAATTCTGGGTCTGACCGAATTGGGTGGAAAGAAAAGAAATGAAAATCAATGGGAATGTTTCTCTCGTTTGGTTAGGAAGAAACGGGGCAATATGTATTCGTTTGTTCGTCTAATCTTATATATGAACTGCTTTTATGCTTCTTCTAAGATGCTAAGAGGAAGATGAGCTGTTGAGCTGATATGGAAGTTGAATTTCGATGTGATGTTCGTCAATTCGAACTCTCTGTCACAAATGGAACCAACCTCTCCCTCTCCTCTCTTTTTCTATTGGAAAGTAGTTTACCAATAGCTGAATTGAGGTGAATCGGCTTTGCTTGCTGAAAATGTCCAACTATCTGTAGTTTCGTGTTTTGGGGTCGACGCATGTGCCATTGGCGCTTGTGCTAGAAAGATGAATTCATGATGCATCTAAGATTGCACCTAAAAGTGAAGTTGCCTTCTAAAATTGCAAAATTTCAGACTACATGCTAATAACCTTAGGTCAGTGTTAAAATGGCATGGCAATTTCATCTTGACGACATTGAAATTCATAATCTTCTTTGTATCTTTAGTTTTTCAATTTTATTGTTGATGTTCAATGTTTTCCAGCTTTTCCACAATCCTATCTTTGAGTTGACTGGAGAATGAAAATCAACGCATATAAGCTAGGTGGTCGGTGCATGTTCAGCACACACAGTAGATCTGGCCTATTGGTCTATGTGTTATTTCTATTCTTCTTTTGTGAGACTCTTGTAACTAGTAGGCATTTACTGTGTAGATTTCTGGTTCTTATAACTTGAATATGTATTTTTTTAGCTCTTGCACCCTACTCAAATGTCTGACTATGCTCTTCAAATTGTGACAGTAGTTCAGTTGCGGGTCAAATGAACATCTCGAGTAGACATGCTATCCTCAACCCGAGCTGTTTCTTCAGTATTTGAGCCGGCGTCTCCAAAACCGAAGTTAGTCAACACCTAGACCTTATTTTTCTTTAGCAACTTTTCATCTATTCCTTTCGTATGTCGAATACAAAACTAGTCTTAGAAATCGTTAGAGGAACAATAAACAGCCTTGATGCTATAATTAGAGGAGTCTATAATTTTTCTCTCCTTGAAATGAAATATAATTAATTTGCTCGCAATAATGTTTATCACGGTTCTAGGTTTCTTGGCGACCAAATGTTAAGTAAAGGACTGTCAAGTAAACATGTGTTTCAATCAGCTCCTTCCAATTGTCGCAGTTGTATGGAGCAGATTTAAGAAAACAAAGAGCAGATCAAAATTTGGGTTAACTTTGGCCTCCTCTTCGTTTGGATTTAAATTTTGGCATCATTTTATTGTGCATAATAAATTTGTTCCATTTTTTTGGTAAAGACTAGACATTCTTGTTCTTCAAACTACTACTTTTAGTGAGTTATTCCATTATGATTTAAGTTAAGATTATAAAATCTAGTTGGTTGCTTGCACAGTATGGTTGAGATTATAAAATCTATTTTTAATTGGAAGCTTCATGCACAAAGCATGAGCATCGTGCATGAACGATGCACGAAGCAGGAGCATTGTGCATGAACGGTTTGACCGTTTCATGCACGATTCGTGCATGAAACGGTCAAACCGTTCGTTCACAATCGTGCTTCGACAGATGGGGATTAGCAGCGGTCGCTGATCCCGTGAAAAACCGTCCAAGAAATGCCGTAAAGGGGTTGAAAAATAGAACGAAGAGGATGGGTGCTCGGTATTGAAAAACAGAGAAAGGTGGGCGTGCGTTTTGTGTTTTAGAGAGAAAATGGGTTGCTGAAAATAAAGAGAGACATGCGTGTTCTTGTGTTCTTCGAGAGACGCGAGAAAGTAGGGTGTTTTCTCGTTCGGGCCGTGACTATAATACATCGAGGATACGGCGGATCATTTCCACGAGATTGCTAACACGATCATCGTGGTGAATATTCGAAAGTTCTCTCTTCCGTTTGACGTTCGTTGTTGGTGTGTCTGAACTAGAGGTCCGACGCTTGTGGGACTTGAAATGTAGAACATCCGAACCGATTTGTTTCAAAGTGTGTTTCGAGAGGTAATTGGTTTAACTCCCTATTTATATTTAAATTTTTTTATTAAAACGCACGAACAACGCCTTAGGAGAATCATGTATAAAATATATCTTTGTTTCTGTTGTGTTGTTTTTGTTAATTTTTCTTATACATGATTCATGAAACCTCAACACTGATTTACCCCTTCTGATTGACAGAGTTGCAAGATATTTAAGAAAGAAGGGTAACATTAATCTTTGGAGGGATGGATTAAGAAGCTTGCGGAGATGGCCCAATGTCAAAGTCCAAGGCATGGACGAAGTTCTTGAATTTTTGAAATTCTGTTATGACGAGTTAGATGATGAAAGACAAAAGATTTGTTTCCTTTATGGTGCACTGTTTCTGGAGGATTCTGACGTCTATATAGATTATTTATTGGAGTGCTGGAGAGGAGAAGGCTTTCTAAGTGATGTAGTTGATTTTACCGAAGCTCGTTGTCGAGGGCATGGCATATTGCATGATCTCATTGATGTTTCCTTGCTAGAAAGAAGTGAAAAAATTAAGCACGTCAAAATGAATAAAGTGCTTCGGAACGTGGCACTCAAAATTTCATCTGAAGGCAAGAATTCCAAATTCTTGGTGAAAGCTTGTGAGAGGCTGAATGCGGCCCCTAATGAAGAAGATTGGAAAATGACAAACCGCATATCTCTGATGGATAACCAACTGTGCACATTACTAGAAACAGTAGATTGCACTTCTCTCCTTACTCTGATGCTGTAGAGGAATTATGAGCTGGCATTAATTCCAAACTCGTTCTTCAGATCTATGGAAAAGCTCCGAGTTCTGGACTTGCATGGCACTCGGATAACATCCTTGCCATTATCACTGTGTCCCTGACAGCTCTAAGAGCACTTTATCTAAATTCTTGCAGCCTTTTAACTGAGCTTCCCATTGACATGAAAGCATTGGCACGAGGTTCTTGATATCCGAGGCACTGGAATTGACTATTTGCCCGTTCAGATTGGAGACTTGCTTAATTTGAGATGCTTGCGGATTTCCTTATCCAATTCATGTATGAGACGGGTGATTGAGGGACGGTCAAGAGTCATGGACATTGGTCACTGTTAAAATTTTTTGGACGTGTGTGTGCGGAAGCATGGTTTTTGTATTAGTTATAGTTTTTGGTTAATGATGTTGTGTGCAAGTGTATGATATAGTTTGTAGAGGATAGACAATGGACAATATATGATAATTGAAGGATATAGGACACGGGGAAAATAGTTTCATTAGTTGAACAAAATAGTTTGATGAAGGTATAATAGAGATCTATGACCTCTCATGGTGGAGAGTTCACCTCACACACAAGGTGGAGGTTTACCTCTCACACTCAAATGAATGAACTACAAGCCTATTTATAGATGTGAGTCACCGCCTTAGCACAACATTCTAGATTTCTATAAAATGTTGTCCATGTAGGCTTCATCTAGGAAATTCTAGATTGTAGTTCTTCTAGAGAATTCTACATTTATCCTTCTACATTTTTCTTACATGCTGGAAATTTTCAGCCACAATTTTTTAACCATCCAAAACTTTATCTAGATAATTCTAGGTTGTAGTTTAGCAACTCTAGGAAATTCTAGAAAATGGATCATCATTTCCAACAGTCACAATGTCATCTCAAGGCTCTCTTTGTTGAAAGAGCTTAGCATTGATGTGCATCCTAATAACCAATGGTGGGATGTGGTCGTAAAGGCTATTACCCAAGAAGTGGCCACCTTGACGCGCTTGACTTTCCTATCATTTTGTTTTCCTTTTGTCGAGTATCTGAAAATTTTGTTAATAGCAGCTCACCCTTGAAGAATATTTGCTTCACCTTTCGATTCTTTGTTGGTTACCATGAGTCTACCAAATACTGAATTCTTGATCATTTTGAGTATGAAATCTGCAGATGCTTAAAATATGCAAATGGGATTGGTGTGGATCATGCAATTTCTGCTGTGCTTGCTAAAACTGATGCATTTGAACTTTTATGCCACAAGGGAATTTCAAGCATATCAGACTTTGGCCATGCCAATATCAACAATGTGCGGGGTTGCCTGATTGAAGGGTGCTCTAGCATCAAAGCCATGGTTGATGGCAACCATTCCACAGTAGGTGCATTGGAATGCATGGAGAAGATAGTTATAAACAATGCCCCAAAATTGACATGCCTTTGGAATGGTCCTGTCTGATCTGGAAGCCTAGCCCAACTAACTTCGCTAAGTATATATAAGGGCGTATTTGGTAACATTTATGTTTAAAAATTATTCCAGGAAATAGAAATAGAAAAAAAGTGTTTATGTTCTGGGGAACAATTTTTGAAAAAAAAAAAACGCGTTTGGTAAACTTGTTCCAAGAATAAAAATGAACAAAAACACGTTTGGTAAATTTGTGTTCTTTTTTGTTTCTTAATTTTTTAAATATTTTTTTTTTTATTTTTTTTTTTTTTTTTTCTTCTTTTGGCTGGTCGCCGGCCTCGGCCATGGCTGGTGATCGGCCGACGAGGGTCGGCGGCCTTGCCTAGCAATGGCGAGGCTTGCCGGCCCTCGGCAAGGCTGAGCCTCGCCCAATTTTGCCTTGCTCGACTCCGATGAGGTTGCCGGCCCTCGCGGGGCCATGGCCGAGGTTAGCGAACAACCAAAGAAAAAAAAAAGAAAAAAAAAAAAAAAAAAAAAGAGAAGAAAAGAGAGGAGAGAGAAAATTTGTTTTTAAAAATTGTTTCAGAAATAAGAAACACGTTTTTCTTGTTTCTTGTTTCTATTCCAAATGTGTTCCTGAGAACAAAAAAATAGATTTGGAACAAAAACGCAAACAAACGTGTTTCTTTTTTTTTTTTGTTCCTTGGAACAAAAAAATAGAAATTTTGTTCATCAACCGAAACAAAGAACATTAACAAACATGCCCTAAATGTCCAAAACTGATGAAAATATTCTCCTATAGCATGATTCAACTACTTTCTAAGCTTCAGTATTTGAGAGTTGAAGAGTGTCATGAGATTACAGAGATCATCATGAAAGCTGAAAACAACAATTTAGACCCTAGTGCACTTCCAAGTTTGAAGACTCTAATACTTATTGATCTGCCCAAGTTGAGAAGCATTTGGACTGATAACTCATTGGTGTGGCCGTCGTTAGAGGGCATTACAAAAGACACGTGCAAATCTCTGAGGAGTTTACCCTTCGGCAACCATAATGCAGCCAAACTAAGACATATCGAAACTCAAAGAGTGTGGTGGAGGCAGCTGTCCTGGCAGGAAGATGAAGTTGAACAAAGATTACGACCTATATGCATATTCAGCTAGTAATTGGCCAATTTTATGACAGGTAAGTAGAAATTTTATCATGCACACTTTTAGTCTGTTTCTAATGATGTTTGAAGTAACTGTACCTACTCGTCCAGCTAAGTCTCTGATCAGTATCATAATAAGCACCAATATCACTGGCGTGCGCCAAAATTTTAAATTTGGAGGCGGTTGGTTGTTGTGGTAGTTTTTTTCCTTGGTTTGTCATTCTTGCAAGCGATCAAATTTTTAACTGGGAGGAAAGTTTACATTTGCCATAGCAGTGGGATCGCTTTTCTTGAGAGATGACTATGCCTCAGGATACGTATACTTATATCTGCACGAATATCCATTCCGATACACTGAAGTAGTAGAGTAATTTCCAGCGTACGATTATAGCAGATGGTTAACGTAACGATCGTATTCCATGTTGAATAGGTTAGGTATGTTTTCTCCGGCATATGAAGTTTTTCCACAGCCGGTCATTTGATAATGATTTTAATTTTTTTAATCTAAACTCACTACTTTGCGGAAAATTTCTCGAAGTGTTATTCGGAAGAAAAAGACTGACTTCATTAAATGCAAATGCCTTTATTAAAATTTAACGTGTTTGGGGTGCAAAATTCACTCACATGATATATCACATTACAACCGCGGAAGTTTCCCAGTTCAGCAAGAGACCATGTGCTTGGAGTATCCATTCACATTCAACAAATCGACGGATTTTTCTCGTCCTATATGGGGTGCTTCCTTAATCGATCTTTTTTCCAACAAGGCAAATGGGGACATTGCCAAAACAAAGAACAAAGGAAAAAAGAATCATATTCAGTTGGTCCGTGGCCGACATGGGATTTAGGGTCCGCGCCTTAGGCGTCTTAATGGAAAGATCCATGTAGTTTCGGCTTTCAAAAGGAGAGGCCCGTTAATATTTCAATACCAACTCAGGAACACAAATGCCTAAACTTCAAGCATCACCTTTGTACCTATCGTGGACGCTATGAAGGACATCCGTGTCGATCCTCTCAGGGATCATGTACGCCACCGTGCAAATTCCATGCTCGCGGATTTTTCTCATCTCCTATTTTTTCGCCCTCTTTTGATCGCGGCTGATCATGATACTGGATGGTCTTTTGTTGAACTAACTTTCTTCAATGCGAATCGCTGAGACCTTTCAGAACCTTGTTGGGTTATGAAGATGAGCTCATCCTTCAGCGACTCTCCGTCCTTGAACTCCATCGGGATTTAAGACCTTGCTGCCATCCACGTCCAGAGATGATGTTAGGGGTGTTCAAAGCCCAGAGCGCATGTGGGCTTTGGCTTCTCATTGAACGTGGCATTTAACGCGAAAATTGATTAGTTAAAGACTATCCTGAGTTGGCGAAAATAATCTCGAGAGAACTAATTAATCAAAAGCACAAATGGAAAATGTGAAAGTTGATATTTATTGAAAAAGCAAAAAACTATGTATATTTTCTTAAGCAAGTGTTTTTCAGCAGAAAAAAAAGTGTTAATACAGTGTTGTGCACATGAACGTATCCATGCCCATGACTAAACTCATTTGTGATCATCGACACAATATTTCCAATATCAAATGAGTAGAGACAGAGCTGAAAGAGGTCAAAACAGCTAAGAGTGCCTTAAGATCATTAGCTGGTCATCATATCTACCGATAGATGCCAAAAGTTTGCAAAACTATTTGCAAAAGTTGAAGAGAGTTTCTGCAGGTTAGTGAACCTCAGGATTAAATCAAAGGGGATTGTGCAAAAGAGAATGCCTAATAGACATCTAAAAAATTATCCCGAAATGCAATAATTTTCTAATGAGCAGTACTTCTGATAACAACAGAACCACAGACAAAAAATCTCCTAAGCATTTAAAGCACATGAAGAACATTGACACATGGGAGATTATTCTAATTGTGTGATGGGCACTTCTAAATACAAACATGATCACCCATTTCATGTATGCAAGACAGATAATACATACAACAGCCTACACATATACATAACAACAATCTAATTGCGATGGGTCTGCATTGCCCAATCAAGTTAAATGTAGTAAGCGCGGAAGGTGTTTTATTTTCCGAACTACACCTCGCTACTCTGCTTTGTTGTGTCAGCATACGTAGTCATATGAAGAAGCCTGTAAAGAAGTTTAATCTATTCAACCGATATGGTATCTCGAAACACAATTAAAGGGAGATCATAATGCACAAAGCATAGCATAAATTACCCAAAATATGCTCTGCCGGTTCATCTTCGGCCCCTATTTTCAGATTTACGTGTACTACTTGCAATTGCCGAACAAATAAAAACCAAACTTCTTTACAAAGCAAACACCCAGCAGGGAAAGTAAATTTAGATCAACAAACAAAAAAAATCGAACAATAACTTGTCCCTTTTCCCAATTCGATACTTTTCCCTTTCCTGTACCTACTAACCAAATTTTACCTCTAGTTGATATGTGAAAGCGCCCGATGCTTACGAGCCTCCATAGGCCTTCAAGCATCACGACTTCTGGCTCGGGAACACCTTCTATCTCCGGGACGTACGCCTTCAATATCAAAGTTCTCAGGGTGAAGACACTGAGAACTTCCAGAGCATGACAATTTGGTTGAGAGAGACAGAGACAGAGACAGAGACAGAGAGACCTCCGGCTCAGGAAACGGGCAAAATGTTCTACCTCAGCGCAAACTATCTCTGCAGAAGTGATAAACACAGCCTTCATTGTTGAAACCAAATAGGCCACGAAACTCATTAACTTTCAAACATGGCAAGTTCATACAGAGACAGCAACATAATCCTAAGTTCTAGAACACAGAGAGAGAGACCTTGGCCGGCGCTTTGGCCACATGGTAAGCATCCGGTGTGAGCCCCACCAACCATAAACCAGGAAAGACAATCTGCAAGCGAAAACCAAATGAAACAAAGAGAAAATTCATCGTACGAAAGAGGAATGAATATCCCACATAGAAGAACATACATCAAGCTACTTCTGCTCGTTCTTGGGCCTCCTCCTTGGCCTCCAGGCAGGCCTGAACCCCGTCATGATGAAAATGTCCTCCTCAATCTCCTCCTTTGACAGCAATATCCAGAACTTCCTCTTCTTCTCCTTCCTCTCGCCCTCCCCCACGAAGCCTCGTGACCGCACGGATTTCGGCTGCGGCTGCAACTGCTGCTGCTGCTGCTGCACGGCGTAATTCTCCTTGTCCCCGCCGAGCGCGCCGCCCGCGGCATCGTGAAACGCCTCGCCGTTCCTCAACGACAGCGGCGGAGGGTTCACCGCCCTCCTCGGCCTCAGATTCCACGGCCGCCGAGCCGCTTCGGCCTCCTCCGTCTTCCCGTCCTCGCTCGCGCCTCCTCCGCCGGCCGCGTGGCTCGGGCGCTCCCCCTCCGGAGGCGGGGGCCGCTTGTGGGGTGGGGTGGGATGCGCTGAGAAAAGGAAACAGGGGAAGTGCAGCTCGTTCTCTACTCTTCACGAGGAGAGAGAGACAAAACCCAAAATATTTAAGTGAGGAGTGAGAAATTTTAAGCGGGAATCGTCCATTCTTCTGCCAGCCAAGCGGAGCCGAGCTGAGCCAAGCTACCCATCGAGAGTTATTTCAGAGACAGTGAGAAGAGAGAAGAGAGAGGAGAGAGACATAAGTGCATAAGATGGAGAGAAGAGAGAGAAGATGTGGCGGGCCCCGAGGACAGGTGTTGATGCATGAATGGATCAGAGCACGGATTGTGTGGCACTTTTAAGGTACCTAATATTTTCTTGGGGGAGGATTTCAGGAATGAAGAGGAGATTTGTGGTCCATGCGTTGGACCGTTGCTCGTGCTCATCGCTGTCGGGGTCGTTTCGGTCGCAGCCCTTGTCCCTCTGATGCTCCCCGTGAATCGGCTTGGGGTGTTTCAACCGGGTCTAGGCTAGTTAACTTTTTTATGTTCAAGAAAACTAAATCTATTATTTCGTTTTTTGATTTGGTGAATTTTGCCGACATATGTCCTTATTGGGAACTACATTCTTTCGCATGAGCATTGCACCCTACGAGAGTATAATGTTATAATCATGGTTAATAAATTAACTAAGGCCAACAAATTAAGATACTTTTTTTTATTAACGTATTTATTAAATTCATGAATTTCTTAGATTCATCTATATTTTTAATTCATATATTTATTGAATTCACGAATCTCTTGAATTCACGTGTTTCTGGATTTATGAATCTCTTGGATACATGCGTCTATTTAATTCATGTATATTTTCTGTACATGAACTTTAAAGCTCTATAAATAGATAAGAGCATAGAGCTTTATTAGAAGGTTTTTCGATTGAACAATTTGAAATATTACTCTACTCTTCTAATTTTTTTTGGGTGTGCTGGTTCAATTGAACGGTTCAACTGAGTCATGTTTGCATAGTGTTAATCCAAACAGGTTCGAGGTGTTGTATCTTGGGAGGCATAGTTCATGAATTTGTGGAGCACCATTGATAGAACTAATTGCATTAAGGAGATTCGAATATTTTGTACCTCATCTCCAATTTTATGTCATTTTTCGAGTGATATTATATTTTCTTATTCTCCAAGATTTGTAAGTTTGCACAAAAAAAAAAAAAAAGAGAGGATATATTATTATCTTCTTTACATTGATGTTCTAATTACAACAAATAGTTTACTTTCTCTGGATTATATTCCAACATACAAGATTGTTGAATCCTAAGTTAATATTATTGGTTCAGGACGTTTTTTGAATTTCTAACTTTCGGCCTACTCCCTAACCTGTTCTAGGGGACTTTGTGCCTGTGTTCACGCAATGTGCAGTAATTCATGATTGGTTTGATTGCATTTCAATCTGTTGATTTTTTACATCGAATTGTCACTGTAAAGGAATATCTTTGATCCATTCATTATTAAGCACCCCTCATTTCATTATTTAAATGAGACTTTATTGGATTTATATAAAGAAAGTGTAGACATACCTGCTGCTCGGCGTTGGTCTGCCAAGTGAAGGTAGAGTAATTTGCGTCTTCCCCTTTAGGGATCTGCTGGTAACTGTCGGAGGACTTGCTGCGGGGGAGAGAGAGAGAGAGAGGAGTAGATCCCTCGGAATCGCTAAACAAAAGGGAAGGGGGGGTGGGTTGAATATCGCCGACTGTTAATGTCTGTTACCACCAATAAGAGGCATAATTGGGGGACATTTTCTCAGAGAGATGGAAAAACACATGACCCTATTTCTTGCAATCTGATTATGAGGTGAAAAACTATACTCTTTTGTAACTAAAATCCAACTGAAGTACCTTTTCTGATAAGTGATGAACTAGGGACAAAGGCCCAGAATTCAATTGGAGGACTTAAATCTTGCTTACTACCATATAGGTTAACTACCTTCATGTGCTACAGAACATAGTATAATGCTTTGAATTCTTCTTTTTGATAGACTAGTGATAGTATTAGCAGATCTAATTGAGTCATACTTTTGTCCATTCCTAATTGGAGTTAGATTCTGAATTGATGGATTATAGACATGGACATCCCTATACTCAGGTGATAACTGTATTTATTATTCACCAATTAAAGACCTGAATAGATGAATTTTTTTCGACATGGTCCCAATTAATTAATTTATTTGAAAAATTCAAGGGCACAAACACAAAGGCTCAACTATTTGGACACCCATAAAACATCATGTAAACCTCATGACTGACTAACTCTAGGCCTTTGGCCTATGTAGTTGGTCTTGCCAAAAATTATTGACACAGTGATATTTGAATAAGTGATATCCAATTTCTGAGTTTAAAATTCCCCAATGCCCAAACCCAACTTTGTCAATCCTGGGTTAATTTATTTTGTTGAAATTATTCTATTTAATTTTAGTGATTCTCTAAAAGGTCATTGACACTGTTAAAAGTCATGGTGTGTAGTTATGTGACAAATAGATAGTTCATCAATGAAGCAACAAGACAAATGGCACGATGCAGGGTTTGGTGGTGTTGGGCAGGTCCAAGAGATTTTCTTTGGATGCACAATTTAAAAAAAAAAAGAAAAGAAATTGTAAGATTTTGTGTTTATCTTTTCAAATTGTTGCCAATCTATAGAAGTTAATTCTTCAGTCAATTATTGAAACATTTCCGATAATCCAATTGCATGCACGTCTTTAAACCAACATAAATTTCAAGAAAATAGTGTGAGAACGATCAAGCTTTGAGGAATTATGCATTCTCATGTGATAAACATATCACTAGGTTTATTCTTACCTTTACCCCAAAAAAAACATGCCACTAAGTTTGTAAGACAAAGAAGAGAATAAACGTTTTTACTTTACTACGTGTGACTCATTCGGTAGTAGAGAAAATTATGTACCCTTCTTGGCAATTTCAAGTGATTTGGAAAGAAAGTAATCTGCGAGAATCCAGCTTCACAAGGGCTGCCTTTATTTTCATTGCCATAGCCGAGACCTTTTTCCCTTTCTCCTCCTCCTCCGGCCGAATGGATCCCACTGAATTCATCGACAATTTTCTGAAAGTCGCCACTACCGCCGTCGATGGTTGTTGTCCGAGCTCGAGCAGATTTCTTGAATTTGGCGCTCTGGTCTGATTTCGATAACCCCAACCTTCGTTCCTTGAGCGTTTTCTGGCTGGTGTTGATGGTCTTATCAAGATTGGTCTTGTTTTGTTCTGGCAATTCCAGCCTCCGTTCTGTGCGGGGGCTGCTCATGGCTCAATTTCACTCGATCAACGCGTCGATTTGCCTCTCTTTTTCTACGTATGTGTGTGTTGATTCCCCAAAACTTGTTGAGAATATGAGCCTCAGAGAGCATACATCTAGCAGCAATGGTAGACGAGGCTGATAGCTCTTGAAGTTGAACCAGATAAGAATGGTTGACTTCGGTCTCTGACGCGTTAAATGAATAATCGAGTATTATCAACCTCCTATTATTCAATAATTATGAAAAGTACAACAAACACGAATATATGGAAGTTTTTTAAATTTTTAAATTAAGTTTTTTTTTAAATTTTAAGTTTTTAAAATTTAATTTTTTTATTTTTTAAGCTTTTTAAATTTTAAGTTTTTTAAATTTTAAGTTTTTTAAATTTTAAGTTTTTTAATTTAAGTTTTTCAATTTAAGTTTTTTAATTTTAAGTTTTTTAATTTTAAGTTTTTTTAATTTTTAATTTTAATTTTTTTTAAATTTTAAATTTTAAATTTTAATTTTTAAGTTTTTTAATTTATTTTTTTAATTTTAATTTTTAAAAAAAATTTTAATTTTTTAAGTTTTTTTTAATTTTAAGTTTTTAATTTTGAGAATATTTTAAATAAAATTAATTTTAAAATTAAAATTAATTAATTTTTATATTAATTATTTACATATCAGACACAAAACGACGTTGTTTTGCACCCAACTCGATGAAAATTACCACGTTAGCTATTTGACTGAATTTTGGTCGGAGTGGCACTTAAGTGTTCCACTTTACTTCGAAACTGGCACTTAAGTGTCCCTCCGTGATAAGTTATGGCACTCCAAGTGTCTCGATCATCGAGGCAGCAGTCTTCAAAGTAAAAATGGAGATCTTCGAGGCAGCGGTGTTCTAAGTGAAAATAGAGTTCTTGGAAGCATGGTAGTCAAGCGGCGGTCTTTAAAGCAAAATGAAGGTCCTAGAAGCGGTGACCTTCAAAGTGAAAATAGAGGTTATCTATGTGCAGGGTCAAGCGGCACTTTGCAACGTAAGAGCTGAATTTTTTTTTTTTCTAGTCTAAAATGTAAGATCCGAGAGAAAGAAAGAAGGATGAAGGTTTCTGTAAAGCCATGAATGAAGGTTGAAGAGAGATATTGGGTAGGCGTTTAAAATTTTCCCAAAAGTTGTTCAACGTTTAGGGTGTGTTTGGTAACGCTTCTATTTCCCGAGAACAATTTCTGATAAGAAATGATTATTTTTTATTCTGTTATTGGAAACAATTTCTAAGTATTTTAAGCCGTTAGATAACTATCCAAAATTTCAATTCCTAGAATAGAATTGTGTTTGGTACCGTGTTCAAAATTTCTACTCCAGATTATTTTCTTTTAATTTTTAATAATTTTATTACTTTTTTACTTTTTTTTTTTTTTGTTTTTGTTTTTCTTCTTTTCTTTTTTCCCTTTATTTCTCCTATTCTTCTTCTTTAAGTGGTCGGTCGCCAATCGGCCTGTCAGCAATCGGCCAGACGAGGGCTGACAACCTCACCAAAGCGTCATCAACCCTTGACGAGGCCAACCCTCGTTAGTCGAGCCTTGTCGGTAGCTGGGCGAGGCTCGGCTAAGCAATGGTTGGGCAAGCGGCCTTGCCTAGATCTAGCGAGGCCACTTACTCGGCCTTGCCGGTGGCTGGGCTTGCCTCTAGCAAGCTTACCAGATCTCCCCTTGGCCAAGCGAGCTCGCCGGACCGGTTGCTGGCAACCAGCAGTAGTGGGCAGCAGACGGCGAATGCGGCGATGGCGGTAGATGAAGAAGAAGAAAAGGGAAGAAGAACAAGAAAAAAGAAAATAAAAAGAGAAAATATGGGCTTGATTCTAGAATTGTTCTCGAGAACAAGAATCAACTTTTTTTATTTATTCTTGATTCTGTTTCAAATCTACTTCCGGGAACAAAAATACAAAAATTTGTTTCTGAGAATAAAATTTTTACCAAACATGATTATGTTCTAAAATTACTCCCGGAAACAAAATAATAGAAATTTTTACTATTTGGCCGGTTGCCAAACAGGGCCTTATGATTCCATAGGAGGTTAGAAAGTTTACTTTTATTTAATTGCCGCTTGTCAAGTGGTAAGTGGATCCAGCTGGGCTTTTATAACGTGGTGCTTTTACATCATTGAATATTTCTCTATTCAAATGGACAGAGTGCTTAGTAATTTGACCCAAAAATTTTAAGCTGGAGGCCTAGATTCTGAATTCTGGCAAGAGCCCGTGAGGCCTCAAATGCCTAGACATAACGAAAAGAAAAAATTATGTGTGAAGTTGCTGGGCTGGACTTTATAATGAAAAGGTCCTGCTCAAGCCTGCCCAAAGCCCTTCGAGCTTAGCTCTATCTCTAGGTAGTATTCAATGTTGGAGCTCTCAATGGCAAAGTCTCTCCTTAAAAACCCTCAGTTAAATATCACTTGTATTTATAATAAGAGGGCTGTCGTGATTAATGAGCCGGATATTGCCACATGGAATTTTAGATTTGGTGAAATGGTTGATATTTTGTAATGTGTTATTAAGAAACTGGCCAATCATAGTTGCCTAGTGTTAAAAGTAAAAAGTCCGGATTTGGGCTTCTAAAAGAATGCCGAATATGGGCTGCCATATGAACATACGGTGATATAATATATTGCAGTGCAGAAACTTACAATTGGAGGGCCTAATAAAACAATTGAATTGCAAACATCACCTGTTGACTTCCAAAGTTAATTGCTCTTCCTTTTGAAAAAACACGTCTATGGTAGAAGCAATTCCATATCGATTTCACTCTTAGATTTATTTTTCCTATCCTTAATTTAAAATTATGTTGAAAAGATTCTCCGAACTTAGTAAAAGCTATAAAAAGCTCCTAAAAATGCCGTTGTCTATGGACAATTGGGCAAATTCATAGCCATAAATGAGGCAATTTTAGAAAATGAAGAATTTAAAAAAAAAAAAAAAAAAAAAGCTCATCTTGAAAGTTGAATAAGTAGAAAGGTGGAAGATGGGTGAGGCAAATTTTTTTGTAGAAGGAAAGGGGGTTAAAGGAAGTGCTCTGTCCCGCCCCCTTGAAGAGATAAACAGAGGAGGAAGAAGAAGGGGGGGGGGGGGGGGTTAGGGTAGCAGTATTTTCAAGAGTATAGAAAAAGATTTAGAAGTCTATGCTAAAGACAATTTTATTTTGGGCCTAAGGCACGCCCGGTACCCTGAATCAAATTAAGCTCTCGACTTATTCACCATGAATCAACAGATTCAACACAACACTACGAATGTGGAAATAGTGATGCTTAACATTCGACCATAACTTAACGAGTGTACTGACAAATTAATGTATTCATGTATCCGCAATTTATTGAAACCAATTATATGAGACAGTTTCATCTGCAGGAATCCTTATCAAATATGTTGAAACCAATGCATGAAAATACTACTTTTCATTGAGAAAATCCACTTAGTCTTTCCTTAGTTGCTGTAAAAGACATGATTCTCAGTAGTCAAATCCATGGTCAATCGGATTGTCATGCAACGATGACCCAATTGCACATTGGCGCCATTTGCAACAACAAATGTGGATTCCATAACTAGTTGGATTGCCCATGTCAGATGTCAACAAGGTCAAATTAACTAGATAGAGGAATCGGTTTGATTCCAAAAACATAAAGACTGGATCGAACAAAATTAGAGTTTTAAGGATCTTATTCGACGTTAGCTGAAAGTAGTAGTAAGTGCATGGGTTATTCTATCACACTGGCCTATTGAAATTTGATGGATTGAGCACATGCAATTTGGATCCATTAACAATATTGAATTCGATGAGGCCTGCTAAGAAGAAGCAGTTTTGGCTGGGACTCTTCACTCCATGGACCCCGCCCAAAAACGCGTCGAGCGACTCATTACGCGTGCGTGTTGCAACGCGCGAAGAGTTGCAAAGACTTCCAGCTTGGAGATCGTTGACTTCAACTTTCAAGCATCTGCTAAATCCCTCTTTCTTTCCATGGAGCTTTGGAGCTAGTCAGTGATGCTTCGTTGAATTGCATGTAAGTAGAGCGTCTTCCTTCTGAACTCTTTCGCTCTTTCCAATGGTTGACCATGTTGTTCATCCGTACTGAGGATTGAATTTGATTATATGGTTCTGATCAGCGCTGCTTGTTGCATGGGGTGATGGGTCGGATGTATGTTGCTTCGTCCTTCTTTCGATCCACTGATTTTGCCTGAAAAATTCTGGGTTTGATCGAATTAAGTAGAAAGAACAAAAATGAAAAACCGATTGAAATGTTTCTCTCGTTTGGTTAGAAAGAAATATGCAGGATGTATTCGTGTATTGGTCTAATCTTATGTATGAACTGCTTTTGTGCTTCTTCTATGATGCTAAGAGGAAGATGAGCTGTTGAGCTGATATGGAAGTTGAGTTTCGATGTGATGTTCTTTATTGACATTTTTTATGGACTATTTTTGTGAACTCTTATGTGAACGGGGGATCTTGCAACCATCTGGCTAAGAAGTTTATATTCTTTCACTTGTAGCAGTTCTTCTTCTTATATAATCTTCTCCTTTGTCCTGTCTTTCCTAACTGGAGGAGTCATTCCACCATCACCATCTAATGATTTTCTGTTTTTGCAACATCTTTTTGTCTATTCGAACTCTGTCACCAATAGAACTGTTCTCTGCCTCTCGTCTCTTTTTCCATTGGAAAGTAGTTTACCAATAGCTGAATTGAGGTGAATCAGCTTTGCTTGCTGAAAATGTCCAAGTATTTACAGTTTCATGTTTTGGAGTTGAAGCATGTGCCATTGGTGCGTGTGCTAGAAGGATGAATTCATGATGCATCTAAGATTGCACTTAAAAGTAAAGTTGCCTTCTAAAATTGCAAAATTTCAGACTACATGCTAAAAACCTTAAGTCAGTGTTAAAATGGCACGGCAATTTCATCTTGACGACATTGAAGTTCATAATCTTCTTTGTATCTGTAGTTTTCCAATTTTATTGTGAATGTTCAATGTTCTCCAGCTTTTCCATACTCCTATCTTTGAGCTGATCGGAGAATGAAAATCAATGCGTACAAGCAAGGTGGTCGGTGCATGTTCAGCACGCACAGTAGATCTGACCTGTTGGTCTATGTGTTATTTCTATTCTTCTTTTGCAAGACTCTTCTAATTAAGTAGGCATTTATTGTGTAGATTTCTGGTTCTTAGGACTTAAATAGGTATTTTTTTTTAGCTCTTGCACCCTACTCAAATGTCTGATTATGCTCTTCAAATTGTGACAGTAGTTTCGGTTGCAGGTCATATGAACATCTTGAGTAGTCGTGCTATCCTCAATCTGAGCTGTCTCTTCAGTATTTGACCCGGCGTCTCCAAAATTGAAGTTAGTCAACACCTAGACCTTATTTTTCTTTAGCAACTTTTCATCCTTTCCTTTAATATGTTGAATACAAAACTACTCTTAGAAATCGTTAGAGGAACAATAAACAGCTGTGATGCCACAATTAGAGGAGTCTATAATTTATCTGTCTCCTTGAAATGAAATATATTTAATTTGCTGGCGATAATGTTTATCAGGGTTCTATGTTTCTTGGCGATCAAATGTTAAGTAAAGGACTGTCAAGTAAACGTGTGTTTCAATCAGCTCCTTCCAATTCTTGCAGTTGTATGGAACAGATTTAAGAAAATGAAGAGCAGATCAAGATTTTGGATTAACTTTGGCACCCTCTTCGTTTGGATTTAAATTTTGGCATCTTTTTATTGTGCATAATAAATTTGTTCCCTTTTTCTGGTAAAGACTAGACATTCTTGTTCTTGCAACTACTACTTCTAGTGAGAATTTCCATTACGATTTATTTTAAGATTATAAACTCTAGCTGGTTGCTTGTACAGTATGGTTGAGGCAGCAGCTACGGCAGCAGCTGTTGAGGCATATAGGGATGGGAAAAGCTTAATAGCTTATGTTGGTTGCAAAATCGATTATGCGAATGATCTTGAAAAGAATTTTAGAAGGCTCAAAGAGGAAGCAGAGAAACTCTTTGCTAGGAGGGATGACGTGGAAGCTGAAGCAAACAAAGACAAGACAAAGAAAAAAACTAAAGAGTGTGAAGCCTGGATTGGTAGGGTTAAAAATGAAGAGAATGAGGTTCAAGAACTAGAAAATAAATTTAGAAAAGGAAGAAAACGTCCATGGAAAGGGCGTCGCATTTGGTCAGCTTCCAATTTCAGTAAACGTTTGGCTGAGAAGTGCGAGGAATTGCATAGTCTATGGGCAGAAGGAAGACTTGAAACAGAAGCAGTTGTCGAGAGACCACCTGAGCGTGTCAGAACGATGCATGCTCCGAAAACAGAAAGCAAGCCATCAATCCATTGTGCTGTTGAAGAGGTCCTTGGTTACTTGCGGGATGACAATGTGAAAAGAATTGGGCTTTGGGGGACAGTGGGAATAGGGAAGACCACAATCATGCATAATTTGAACGATGATGTAGAGATCAGCAAAATGTTTGACATTGTAATTTCAGCATCAGTTTCCAAAGAGAGTAGCATAGAGAAGTTGCAAAAGGCAATTGCACAGAGGCTAAAATTGAATACTGAAGGGATCAGTGATCCACATGAAATATCGTGGAGAATATCAAAAGAATTGGAGAACAAAAGATACTTGCTTCTTCTGGATGAAGTTTGGAATGTTTTTGATTTACAGGCAGTAGGATTACATGATAACAGCCAGGATGGTAAGGTTGTATTAGCAAGTAGATACGAACATGTTTGTTGGGATATGGAAGTTGATGAGTTGGTCAATGTGAAAAGGCTGTCTGAAGCAGATGCATGGAAAATGTTCCGGGAGAAAGTGGGTAGGAATATTAATCTGCCTGGTGTTGAACCACTTGCCCGTCTAGTGGTAACTGAATGTGCTGGTTTACCCCTTCTGATTGACAGAGTTGCAAGATATTTCAGAAAGAAGGGTAACATTAATCTTTGGAGGGATGGATTAAGAAGCTTGCGGAGATGGCCTAATGTCAAAGTCCAAGGCATGGACGAAGTTCTTGAATTTTTGAAATTCTGTTATGATGAGTTAGATGATGAAGGACAAAAGATTTGTTTCCTTTATGGCGCACTGTTTCCGGAGGATTCTGACGTCTATATAGATTATTTATTGGAGTGCTGGAGAGCAGAAGGCTTTCTGAGTGATGCAGTTGATTTTACCGAAGCTCGTGATCGAGGGCATGGCATATTGCATGATCTCATTGATGTTTCCTTGCTAGAAAGAAGTGAAAAAATTAAGCACGTCAGAATGAATAAAGTGCTTCGGAACATGGCACTCAAAATTTCGTCTGAAGGCAAGAATTCTAAATTCTTGGTGAAAGCTTGTGAGAGGCTGAATGCGGCTCCTAATGAAGAAGATTGGAAAATGGCAAACCGCATATCTCTGATGGATAACCAACTGTGCACATTACCAGAAACAGTAGATTGCACTTCTCTCCTTACTCTGATGCTGCAGAGAAATTATGAGCTGGCATTAATTCCAAACCCGTTCTTCAGATCTATGGAAAAGCTCCGAGTTCTGGACTTGCATGGCACTCGGATAACATCCTTGCCATTATCACTGTTGTCCCTGACAGCTCTAAGAGCACTTTATCTAAATTCTTGCAACCTTTTAACTGAACTTCCCATTGACATGAAAGCATTGGCACATCTTGAGGTTCTTGATATCCGAGGCACTGGAATTGACTATTTGCCGGTTCAGATTGGGGACTTGCTTAATTTGAGATGCTTGCGGATTTCCTTATCCAATTCATGTATGAGACGGGTGATTGAGGGACGGTCAAGAGTCATGGACATTGGTCACAATGTCATCTCAAGGCTCTCTTTGTTGGAAGAGCTTAGCATCGATGTGCATCCTAATAACCAATGGTGGGATGTGGTTGTAAAGGCTATTACCCAAGAAGTGGCCACCTTGACGCGCTTAACTTCCCTATCATTTTGTTTTCCTTCTGTCGAGTATCTGAAAATTTTTGTCACTAGCAGCTCACTCTTGAAGAATATTTGCTTCACCTTCCGATTCTCTGTTGGTTACCATGAGTCTACCAAATACCGAATCCTTGATCATTTTGAGTATGAAATCTGCAGATGCTTGAAATATGCAAATGGGGTTGGTGTGGATCATGCAATTTCTGCTGTACTTGCTGAAACTGATGCATTTGAACTTTTATGCCACAAGGGAATTTCAAGCATATCAGACTTTGGCAATGCCAATATCAACAAGGTGCGGGGTTGCCTGATTGAAGGGTGCTCTGACATCGAAGCCATGGTTGATGGCAACCATTCCACAGCAGGTGCATTGGAATGCATGGAGAAAATAGTTATAAACAATGCCCCAAAATTGACATGCCTTTGGAATGGTCCCGTCCAATCTGGAAGCCTAGCCCAACTAACTTCGCTAAGTATATGTAAATGTCCAAAACTGATGAAAATATTCTCTTGTGGTATGATTCAACTACTTTCTAAGCTTCAGTATTTGAGAGTTGAAGAGTGTCATGAGATTACAGAGATCATCATGAAAGCTGAAAACAACAATTTAGACCCTAGTGCACTTTCAGGTCTGAAGACTCTAATACTTATTGATCTGCCTAAGTTGAGAAGCATTTGGACTGATAACTCATTGGTGTGGCCATCATTAGAGGGCATTACGATAGACACGTGCAAATCTCTGCGGAGTTTGCCCTTCGGCAACCATAATGCAGCCAAACTGAGACATATTGAAACTCAAAGAGTGTGGTGGAGGCAGCTGTCCTGGCAGGAAGATGAAGTTGAACAAAGATTACGACCTATATGCATATTCAGCCAGTAATTGGCCAATTTTATGACAGGTAAGAAGTTCAATTTCTAGTGGTTTGACGTTGCAATTTAATGCTGGGATCATAGTACCTTGCTGTCTTAAGTGTTTAATTATATAGTAGTATCATGCTTTGTCGACTAGAGATCTGTACTTTGTGATTGTTAGTTTCTTCTCAATAGTAAACTGAGCTCTAGTGATTTGAAATCTTTGGGTATAATTTTGTTTAATGAACAGCGTCTGTTACTAGAAGGGTCGCAGAGAACTTGAGTTTGCCTTTGCTCACATATCTATCGTTGAAGGAGCTTTTAGCTGATTGCAGAGCTTAGTTTGCTGAGAACTAAGGTCAGTTTACATAATTTGTCTTCCATTTTCGTATCGTGTATTATCAAACAATTGTATGTTGTAGTACACCGCAACTTGAGAACTGAGTCAACTGTTGTCTAGTTTGTGTAATTAACCAATTGTTAGACAAATCATTTGCTTCTAAGCTGAATGTGTATATTGAGCCTTTTTCACGGAAACGTGCTGTGGATGCAGATCTAATTACATCAAATAGACAACTGCGGGGAGCACATAAAATAAGAACATAGAATAGTAAAATGATATTAACCGTAAATTGTCGGGGCCGCTTGTTTAATTGTTATCATGCCAACTTTTAAATTACTATGCAGATTTCAAAAAATTATGAAAAGTTATTCGTGAATCAATCTACCAGAATTATATCTTGTGAAGGTTTTAAGTGTTTCATATTACAAAAATGTCAGTGTGCCGCAAAAAATAAAAATTAGGCAAAATGTGAAACATAAAAGTCATTTCAAATAGATTTGAACCTTTGACATATGCTCTCATACCATAGTAAATGAACTATCAGTTGAGTAATTTCCCCGATAACTTCCTATCGTCTATTTAAAGTGAAATCTACAGTTTCAGCATCTTTGGGGCCAGTTTTCGAGTATGGTCCTCGTTCTCGGCCATTTGCTGATTAATTTGGTTTATGACTTTAATAGTGTTTTAAAAATAAATATGCCATTTTCTCATTTGAATGGACTTTATGTATATCTTTCTAGTTGTTAAAGAAGTCTCTAGGTTGGTTTACACATACTAGGATTTTTAGGCCTTTTAGCCCGGTATATGCCGAAAAAGAAGAATGATCTTGAGCTCGAAGAAGTTGCCCACATTAGACTTTCAGGTCAATGGGCTGGTTCCTTTCACAGCTCTGACTAGGATGTTGTCTGGAAACAAACCCCCAAAAGCATTATCAAGCATGCTTGTTAACATTATCCCTCCAAGAGTGGAGGTGTAGTTTGACTGCCACACTATTTCAGCTCGAGAATTTTGAAACCAAACCAATTAGCAGGAAACAAACTGAATTTAATCAGTCTTTGTTTATTTTCTGTAGGTGCTAGAGTTGAGCATTCACTTTTTCCCTGCATATCATATTTCTCATATTATTTAGTCAGCAGCCAACTCAAAGTTCTCTCAAAGGAAAAAGTCGCCATGTTATATCAAATTCTTTACAGGAAAAGAATTGACCATCTCCTTTCAAAAACTAATGTGTTGGAAATGACACATACCCGAGTTGAACACTCTAAGAGAGCAGCTGATGCATAGCTGAGACAAAACCATCTAGATATCGAAGCATTTGGAGTTCAGACTGATGGGCTGACGATTAACGATTTTGTAGATGTTGGTTGGTGCATCAGCTTCAAGATTCACCTCGATTTGATTCTTTCTTTTTATGAGTTCATTTGGTCAAATCATCCAAAACCAATACAGACCCCTTGTTTGATTAAGCTGCCTCTTACAAGGCACTAATTTTTTTTTTTTTGTCATGTCTAGGCCAAATAACAAATATCTCAACCAATCCGCCTGCCCAAGCGGGTTTAAGGCTAGAGCATGTGCAATAAGAGTTTTCCACTGTAATTTTATCTTGGCTGATGTTGGAGACGGAAACAACCACTGGATCAATTTTTAAATGAGGTCAAACTAAAAACTAAAAATGAATATTAGTCTAAGCAAAGCTCCTTGTTATGCATTCTGTTGTTCATAATTCGATGCATTCATTGAATGTCTAGTGCGGTAAGTGGGTACAAATGTCTACACTACCAAGGGATAAAGAAAAAGAAACGTAGTTGGTTCTGTCATAATATCGATTTGGTGATCCTCAAAGTACGCGAAACTCAGTTGCAAGAAGAGGATCATGTCCTCTATAACCGCCTTGTAACTATATTTCACTCAAGTAGATCATACTTACCCCCCCCCCCCCCCCCCAACCCCAAACAAAAAAAAAAAAAAAAAAGAAAAGTAAAACCTACAATACTGCTGTAGTTGGTTTTGGTTTGGTCTCAACCAATTTGTGCGGTCTTTCAACTGCCTTTTCTTAATAGGTCGTATGAAAGAAATCCAAGTGAGAATTGTTATTTGTTTCAGTTTGGTTTAATTCAATTATATGGCTTGAATCGGTTTTCTATTTTTTAGTATTCCCGTGTAAAAACCGGCCCTTCATATAAAATGCAAGATTGTGGGGATAAATGAACATCACAATGATAGTAGCTCGTTTAGTGACTAATTGATTTGTTTTCCTCCACTTCGTGGATGATGTCAGCTTCATCTATGAACAATTTATACTCATTACACTCCCCAAGAACACAACATTTGAGTCGCTCCATATTTCCAAACTGAACTTAGAGAGCTTCTTAAGATCTGCGTGCCTGTCCAAATAAAAGGCATTTGACTGTTCCAGTATGTCCTTGATTTCATGGGAACACCATGTTACATACCTCAAGTATCCGTCATGTTGATCTAATTCAAATTCAACACCAGATGGTAGTTGATTCATCATGCGGTTAGCCTGATTACAAACTGATTTAAGAATGGATGCGCTAATTGATTGTCAGAGCTGATTGAACTTCCTAAGAAATTCCAAGTTTGGAAAGTAGGATTTCAGGGTATTTAATTTTGGTAAGGTGCAGACTCTGGAAAGAATACCCTTGGCACACTTGTTCCGCCATTCAGCATCAAAATCCACATATAAATTTAGTTCTTCTAACTTCGATAGAGCTGGTATAACTCCACAAGGAATCATTGGGTTCAAAACCTGAGCATTTGCTTTCTGAGATGCACTTCCTGATATTGACACTTGTAGGCAAGTGAGATTAGTTTATCTTTCTACCGCTTTTGGTAGATACATGGTTTTTTGTCCCCTCGAGATCAAGATCAAGCACCTCGAGGCGAATGAGCCCACCAATTGCCACAGCAATAATCCTCAATAGAACACCATGTTTTAAGAAGAACCTTTTGAGGCTGACTAATTGTGATATTGATTCTGACAAAGACCTGATGCGAGTCCCTGATAAGTTCAGAACTTCTAGGGCAGTCATGCAATTGAAGATGAAGGAGGTATCGATCTTAGCTTGTACTTCCTTTGAGGAAACAATGCTGTGAGTAAAGGGCACCTAGGTTCCTCTGGCAGTTCAACGATCTCGTTATGCAATAGGGATATCTCTTCAGCACCCTCCCATTCCTCAACCTTGGTGGATCCATCAAGTCAAAACAACCTCTGATCAGAAACAATCGACTTTCCTCTAGTTGAATTAGTAAGTTTGCCAACGCATGCTGATCCAGAGTTTGAAACTTGACAAATCTTCCATTCTCATCATTGTTTAGCAAGTTAGCATTGACTAAATTTTTGGACTTTCTGGTGGTCATTTTGGGTGTCTACCATACCATCCCTTATCCATCTGCCTATCAGACACTGTTTCTATCTCTAGGTATTTGCTATGAAGTAAGAGATCCTTCGAAACATTTTTTACTTCTGGACCTTCAGTGCTGAACCTCAACACAGTAATCATTAGGGCTTCAATATCTTCTCCATTAATTGCACGTTGCAGGCTCACTGTTTCAGGGGCATGTTTCCATATGGAAGAATCATGCACAGCCTTCAGTGCTTGTACCATTAGAACGATCGCTCTGGATTCATGAGTGCACTTTCTGGCTATTTCTCTGGCTATAGCTTGAATTTCTGAAGAGCGAACTATTCCACCTGCACAGTGGCAAAATAGCTCCCAAGAAAAATGATCATCCCAACTTAGCATTCTGTCCACTGCCATTTCGCTGCAAACTTGTTCTGATTTAGTCACCAAGAATGCGTTGCTGCCATACTGTGGCGTTGGCTCAGGAATCCCCATTGACCTCGGATTTAGGAGTTGACGAATGTCATTGAGAACGAGGAACCAGCACTCTTTTCACCAAGTCTGAGATGTCAGCATTCAAAGGCTTTAACTAAATCAGATGAAATTTGCTCCGCAATCTCCTCAGGCACCTCTTTCATGTTGTGTTCTCAGGAAGAGTAATCCAAGTCGTCAAAATCGAACAATCATTTGATTGTTTGATCACACTCGGCTCTATCCCGTCATTTCCATGAATTCCAAATTTTCCAATATCCAAACGGCTAATGCCCTCCATAATGAGTATTATGTCATGATATTAGGAGCGTCGCAGCCCTGTGACGGTCTCTTATTTTGTTTGTCAGATCAAATGACTTGTCTTAATAGACGTCCCTGTCTCATGCGAAGCGGCGCATGAGTCACTTTGCTCGTGCCCTTGTGGAATTAGATAAGCTTTTTGCTGCTATTTCCTTCCCAGTTTGCAAGTCCTACTGGTCTGTAGGTCCTCCTAATTATCCTCTTCCTTGTGGGATTCCGATCTGTGTCCAACTTGCTTTCGATACCCTTTTGCTAAGAACTAGCTTTTCATATGAAAAATCAGTGAAAGAGTCATTCACTTGTATAATCATAGGAAAGGGTAAACAAAAGATTGAGATTGAAAAGGATCCTCTAGATGCCGAGCTCAATTGGGGCTCATAATCAAGTGAGACATGCGGATGATTGAATGTTGTGATGGACCAAGAGCCCGACCATCGCGGTTGGATTAGTAAACTGTTCTTTATCCTGATTACTCTTGCCAGATCAATGTGAAGTACAGATTTTTCATCCTCCCCCTCCCAGAATATACATGTTATCAATATGCAGCAGACCAAATCCTGCGTAAACGATATTGTTCCAATTGCTTTATGTTGTTTTCCCATTCTCGTTGCCATTTTAATGAAACAAGAAAAGAAAGGAAAAATCAAACTAAAACCACACATTACGAGTCTGACAAGCGGACGTCAGGCGAGCACAGAGAGTATAGAGATAAAAAGACATTCGACAAAAGGACACTACTAGTGAAGCGTGACCCCGTGGTCTCCTTGATCATGGGCGTTCACAAAAACGAGGTCACCTTTGTAAACCCTGATTATTACCTTCTCAGTTTGTGCATCGACATGGCGAATGATTTGATTTCTTTTGTTTCTTTTTACCACATTGCCTGAGTGTAGATTCATTGAGATTTCTGCTCGAATTGGTTAGCACTTCAAGGTTTTCTCCTGATCTTTTTTAAAGATAATCCGAGTCAATTGAAAAAAGTGATCTTCTTGTACATATTCAGCAATGGATCGGGTGGTGGTTTTCCATCCTTAGGACCATCCCTAGCCTCGGAGGCTCTTGAACCACTCTCAAGTCCTAATTATGCCGTCAAATGGGTGAGTCGGGTTGGATTAGGGTTTGGGTCGAGTCGGGTTTGGGTTGACCCATATTTGATCAATTTAACCCGTTTTGACCCATATTCATGTAGTGTAAATCAAGTGACCCGTACCCGACCCTATCTGTATTGTTAAAACCTATTAATATTCCAGGAAAACTCACTTCTATTATATGCTAATTGGATTAAAACATCAAATTAAATTAAAAATAATGAAATTTTTTTTAAAAAAAAAACCTATAAATTGAAATATTTATAAAAAAATTAGACTATACACTTGCTTCTCTTATTTGAAGTGAACATACCATTGAATAACTAAAAACTGTAACATGAAATTTTTTTAACTAAACCGAAAAAAGCTCATTTTTATAATTTTTTTATAAAAAATTATTATTAAAACATTTTTATGCAATATTTTTTTAACAATTTTTATGCAATACAAATTTAATGGAAATTTTTTATAATTTTTTAAAAATATTTTTTTAAATCGAATTTTTAATTTTTAAATAATTTTATTTTAAAAATATAATTTTGTATAATTTTTATTTTTAAAATATAATTTTTAACTTTTAATAATTATTTTTTCTTTTTCTTTTTCTTCTTCTTCTTTGGTCGGTCGAGATCGAGCTCGCCGGCGTTAGGGCGGGGCTCGATCTCGTCAATCCTATGAGGCCGAGGCCTCGTTCGATGTTGGTGAGCTTGAGTCCCGCGGTGTCGGGCGAGACTTAATCTCGCCGATTTGGCGAGGCCGAGGCCCCACTAACGTCGGTGAGCTTGAGCCTCGCTAGTCATTAGTGATGTCGAGCCTTGCCAGATCCGGCGAGGCTTAAGCCTCACTAGTCGTCGGCAACTTGCCGGCGAGCTCAAGCCGAGCCTCGCCTATTGCCGGTTGGCGATTGGCTGTTGCCCTACCGGCCGCCGGCTAAGGAAGGAAAAAAGAAAAAAAGAAAGAAAAAAAAATGAAATATGAAAAATAATTATAATTTCGATTTTTTTTTTCATAAAGTTAAAAAAAGGCCATGGGTTACCACCTGCCTGGGTGGTTTGGTGCTACTCGGCAAGCTTCTCCCCCTAATACAAGGGAAGGAGTTCGATTCCTGGACGTTGCAAGAGGGACTTACTCGGGGCACAAGGGGTGGTGGTGACTCACGTGCCTCCCAAGGGTTTACTCTGCCGTGTCTTTGTCGACGTACGAGGCTTTCCTAGGTCATAAAAAAAATAAAAAAATAAAAAAAAAAACTGATAACCCATTTAGACTCATTTCTTTTTATGTTTTACTTTCTCAAACCTATTTCGACTCATATTTAACTTTCACTTGACCCATATATAACCCATATAACTAAAAATAGGTCATGATTCTAGGAGTTTAGTGAGTCATCGTATTCTTCCACTGTGGTCACTAAACATGTTATATACGTTTTTGTCAAGTTGTGATAGTTAGAAACTCAATGGTTTTGATGATTAAAGTCTAGTATAACTCGTTTTCTCTGTATTCGAATTACTAAAGAGAGACGGGCGGACAAATAATTGAAAACAAATAAGGAAATTGCAACGTACTTTTATTGAATTAGGCACATATGGCTTAAATTCTTGGATACATGCTTGTTTGATGATTATATTTGAACAATAATTTTCTCAATGGAATTTAATGAAGTTCATAGAAAAAGTAAAAGGCTTACAAGACTCGATTGGAAAGCTTGTATAATTAAAGACAAATACTGAATATAGAAAATCTAATCTACTTCGAATTTGAAATTCAAAATTTTAGCAAAATCTTATCTGAATAATGTTCTTCCAAAATCTGGTGGGCTCCTGATGCTGTATGATTCTTGTTCGAAGTCTATCTTCCCTGCTGAATGTCTTGTCATGAGTCATTCCATTAAGCATGATGATCTTCCTCCACAAGAATTTCTAACTACCTTTTGTGTGCACTATGCCATGGGGAACTTGTAACTGCACCCAATCCTTTACATCTAATTATCCCTTGATTGATAGGTCCTTCCTTACTCATACTTCGACTCCCTTTTGTGTTTCGAGTTAATCAATCATCGATACGTGTTATGCCCCACTTAAACTGTGTTCATTGGAAATTCACAGTCAATGAGCTTTTTAAACATTCTATCAATGGGTCTCATGGTTCAATTGTGTTGTTATGACCTTTACGATGGACAAGCGTCTTTAGACATTCTATTGGGTGGGCCTGATGGGTTAACCATATTGTTATGGCTTGACTTGGGCTTTTAGCTTCTTTATATTTAGGTCAGAATTGGGCCTTGTGTTAACACACTAACAAGTTGCCGGCTGGCTCCTTGAATTAATATTTGTTTCGAAGGCTTATGACCATTGATCTTTAAATATAATGAAAACAAGATAGAGTTGAAGATTTTGTTGCTAATGACCTATCTTCCAAATTGTAGGTTGTTGCCGTTTCGGCTTTTTTATAATGAATATTACAGATAACATAGAACTGGCCACTGGGCCATGCTGGGCACAGGCTTTTTGGGTGGTGGGTCGGGCCTCATTTTGTGTATGGGCTGATCAGTGATCGTTGTGGCCAACAAGAAAAAATTTGGAACTCCATAAATTGGGTTTTTTCCTCTCACATTTCACTACAATTTCCCAACTTCCAAACGCTGAGCTTTCTAAAATCATTTGTCAATTTCATATATTTCCTTTCTCGTTACGATTTAATCGCATTCTAAATATCGCAATGGTGAATAACTACAACATTGTCCAATCATTCCAACTCAATATGGTATTCACCATGTAATTAATGTGGGAACCGTTCATTAAGTTCCATGACAACAAAATATACAAGCTGGCCCCGTCGCCACAAGAAGTCGAATTTAACGATGACGAGACATAATGACTTGACGATTGGGAAGAATTGCAAGGGCGAACGGCGGAAGCTCCTTGCCAAGAAGCTTCCCCGGACGATACCTATACCCCCAAGAAAACCCCCCAGTAACTATGGCACCGTTTCGTGGAGAAGAATGTTTAGTGTTTGGAAGACATTTTGGCTCGAGATCGATGCAATGATGTCAAGAAGGCCATTTGCACAATATGTGGCGGCATATTAAAAGGTGAACCGTCGAGTGGGGCGGGCCACTTGAAGACGCATTGGCATCGATATGAGGAAGAGATGTCCAAGGTTGGGGGAGCTCTTAGATTATAGCCGTTGCATACAGGATACCCATTATTATGACAAGGTAGGGAATTGGTGAGAGCTTGCACATTATTGTCTTGTTGCCATGTTAGAATATAATTCATATAAAACTTAATGCGGAAATTCATCATAAATCAATGATCTTTGATCTTCATGATTTTCACAAATAGATTCAGACAAACCTTTATCCATAGCGCTACGCTTGATGATGATCGTTGTAGAAAACTCAATGATCTCGAACCAAAAGGAGAAATCCGATTTCTCTCCCTTAACCCACTAAACCTTAATGTATTCAATTGATGGAGGAGAGAATACGTTCTTTCTGTTTTTTGTTGTTCATATGTGGGTGGAGAGAGGACCTGACTCTATATATACGTTCGTTGAAATGGTGCCTTCCATCAAAGCGATATACCCTTTCGTTTTATTAGAGTCGTACATTCTCGTAACCAATAATTATTTATAGCATTTCAATCATTATTAAACCAAATAATAAATCACATAATATGGGCCACAATAATTTTTTTTACATGCCAAGCAACCCTTTGGCTTCGTTGAAGATTGCTCGCTTTGTGCACTACATGCACACAACTATACAACCTCAGTTCAAATCTGTTCTGCGAACAACAAATGCCAAAAACTACAAGTTACTATATAAAGTAAAATGGTGGCGTTAGTGCATCTACCGTCGACTACTAGTTTTCGAGTCTCTCTAACTTATGATTTATGTACTAGCCTTATGAATTATGTGTATTCTGTTGTCATCAGCCATTGGGTCAATGATGAATGGAATTTTGTCGCCGGACTCTTACATTAAGAAGTAAATATTCTCGCATGATTCCCAAAATGTAACTACTGAAATAATGAAAGCTGTCAATGAGTATGCCATCTCCAATAAAATCTTTAGCATCGTGCTAAACAATGCCAATGTGAACACTTCCCTAATTTGGAGTTTTGTCCAACTAACTAAATTCGATTTGCTATGGATTTTCATGCACATGTGGTGTATATGTTAATACATTAACTTGTACATGCAAGACGGTCTCCGCTAGTTTTGCATATTTGTAGCCAATGTATAAATACATTAGATCCACTTAAGTCAGGCATCAAGATTTGGAGGTCCTAAACATATGCCTTAGGAAAGGAAAGCTGAAAAATCTCTCTAGATGTAAGAACGAGGTATAATTTGAAGTACTAAATGTTGAAGAAGACAGGTGAGGGGATGGGTGTGCTGACGTTCTACTCCATTGCTCATGGCGGAAGTGCGATCTCCTGCCGTTGACACAACAAATGAGAGGCTTGTTGAAAGTTTTGCTCTTTTGTATTATTTTAGTATTTTGAAAAATAAATTAGTCTGACCTCATTGAATTTTTCATTAAAAATTTTAAATTAATTTACGAAAAAATGGGCCCTTGCCAGGCAGTGCCCACGCCCAGCACGATAATATGCTAGCCCAAGCACGGCCCGGTGACCACTCCTATAGATCACATACCGAAATTGCTAATAGTTTCAAATTTATATTTCTATGAAAACAAACTACATCCACGAATATATATGAGTGGTAGTTGATACCCTAAAACTTACTGTTCTAATATAAAGATATTTCAGTCACAATGAAAGGAGGACTTATCATTATCATTTAATATACCGATGATTACTTATCCATATGAAAATCATCTACTTGTACAAATAAATTAAGTAATTCCATCTCGTGGGATGCTAATGATTGATTACATGCAGAAATGGCTAATTACTTGTCTATTGATACTTGTTTTTTGCATATAAAAAAGGTACTAGTTGCTTATTTTCCTACAGGAAGTTACTAATCACATGTCTAATAGGCGATAAGGTTATGGGTTGCTGATGGAAAAATTTCTTCTGTGGCTGCTGCCCCCCAAGGTTAGCAGCATGCTCGTTCCTCCAACCAAGAGGCTCAACTCACTGTTCTAATAACAGCAAGTGAGGGATTATTACTTAGTGAATGGGAAGCTAGCTTCTAATGTCGAAAGTCCTCCGACCTAGAAGCAGAATTGAAAGTCCTCCCCATCCGTGCTGCACCGTACCATGGCCTGGCATTCTAATGTCGAGGTTGCTTGCTTTTAGCAAAATCGAACACACGGGGACAACATTCTCTAAGTGCAGATCTCCTATTCCACTGTTCATCATTACTTCAACCAACCTGATGAAGGCCATTCAAGCCCTGCCCAGACATTCATTATCTCAGGGTCCCCTCTATGAACAATAGGAAAGAAACGGTGGGAAGAAACTCATAAATCACAGAAAAGTCGGCTAGTGAGGCCTAATTATCAAAGTTAAACTAGCGATATTGATTCGATACCATAGTCATTAAGCAACTGAAATTCCCATTGACTTATTAGGCAATTCCAACAGTCAGACTCACACATGCGCATAGAGTTAAGGGACGTCGCCTACGTCGATTGGGACGAAAATACCATCCAGTTGACCTGGCTTATGGCCACGCCATTCCAAGTCCTTCCACCAACTCCTTTCCCCCCTGATTTTCTTCAAATGCTCACTGGAAATTTCATTGGTCGAAAGAGACTTGAGACTTGGGCAGTTATAAAAACTCAATCTTTCTAACCTTGGTGCGATCCGTAGCCCACAGGATATATTGGAAAGTTTAGGTACGTAATGGAGAGACAACTTCTTCAAAATAGGGAGGAAATAAGACGTCTCACAGACTTTGCCAGTAGAAGTTTGGCAGGTAATTAGGCTTTTGATGGCTGGGCAGTCCTCAACTGTGACCTCTTCCAAATTGTTGAGATTATCAAGCATCTCGCTTGAGAAAATAACTGTCAACTCGGGGCATTTACACAATGTCAACAACTTGAGAGAAGATAAACATCCCTTCTGCACTGAGCCCTTCCAAATGTTTCTCAAGTTTCTCATGTAATACACATACAGAAACTCTAGCGATTCAAGACAGATGCTTTTGCAGTGAGATTCAGTTAAAGCCTCTTGACAAAGGGTATCAGATGCATCCACGAGCACTTCAACCTCATTACATTCCCCTAGAACAAACCACTTGAGTTGGTCCATGTTATCTATCCCTAGTTCAGATAGCTTCTTGAGATTAGCATGCCTTTCTAAGAAAAAAGCATCTGATTGTTGCAGGATGTCCTTAATATCCATGATGACACCATCACCATTTGTGTACCTCAAGAATCGGTTGCACTGTTCTAGCTCGAATTCAATATCTGATGGTAGCCGATTCATGATGCGGCTAGCATGATTACCAACACAAAGTCTGAATTGAGCTAAAGATGGATGCTCCATCGATTTCCTAAGCTGATTAAATTGCCTCAAAAGTTCCAATGTAGGAAAGGAAAACTTGAAAGCGCTTAACCTTTTCAAGTTGCAAACTTCAGATAAAACACCTTCAGCGCATGTATCCCACCATTCAGCATCGGCATCCATATCGAGATTCAATTCTTCCAAGTGTAATAGAGAAGATATTACCCCATGAGGAATCACTGTTTTAGAGTCATTTGAAGGTTCGGTTCCAGAAATTGAGATCCCCAAACAAGTTAGATTAATTAAACATTCAATTTCCTTGGGAAGATTCTTAATCTTTGTCCCCTCAAGATCAAATACCTCCAGCTGCTTGAGCCTTCCAATTGCTGGCGATATCCTTCTCAAAAGGACACAATCATTCAAGAAGAGTCTTTTGAGGCTGACAAGTTGAGATATAGACTCTGGCAAGCATCGAATGCGGGTTCTAGACAGATTCAAAACTTCTAGAGCAGCCATTTGATTGAAAAATGAAGAAGAAAGCTTTCTCAGCTTGTAATTTCTTTGCAGATATAACGACGAAAGTGAAGGGCACCTTGGTTCCTTTGGTAGCTCAGAAATTCCAGTATGCATCAAACATATCTCTTTTGCACTCTCCCATTCCTCAACCTCTGGTGGCTCTGTCAAATCCAAGCCACCCCGCATCAGAAACACGCGATTTTCCTCGGGCTGAAATATTAAGTTCACTAATATATCCTGATCCTGGTCTTGAAACTTCACAAATTGCCTATTCTCATCAACTTCGAGCAGGCTAGCATTGACAAGATTTTTAAGGACTTTTTGGCCTTCATCATGGGCATCTAAGATACCATCCCTGACCCATAGGTCTATGGCAAACTCAGATGCAATCTCATTGTAATTGTTACAAAGAGCAAGATTTTTCAAGCATCTTCTAGTTTTATCATCTTCTAGTTGGTCAATGCAGAATCTTAACACATTAACCATAAGAGCTTCTAAACCTGCTTCATGACTTGTAGGTCGAACATTCAGTCTTTCAAGCGCACGTTTCCAGATTAAAATGTCATCAACATTTTGCAGTGCCCTCGCCACTAGAATAACAGCATGTGAATATGGCCTGCACATCCTAACTATTTCTCTAGCTAGGGCTTTTTTAGGATAATAAACAACTTCACCCACATTTTGACGAAATAATTCGCACAGCAACAGATCATCCAAGCATATTTTCTTATCCACTTCGATTTCATCACACAATCGTCCTGATCCAGTCACAAAGACTATTTTGCTACCAACTGGTAGTGTTGCTTCAGGAATTCTCAATGTCTCTAGCTTCATGTGTTGGTTAACGCCAACAAGAATGAGCAAAAACTTGAGGCCTTCCAATGCATTCACCTCCGAATGTGGCATATCAACTGCATTGGCTTCAGTTAAATCAGAAGATATTTGTCCAGCAATCTCCTTTTGCACCTTTTCCATGTCACAGTTTAGAGGAACAGCAACACAGATGACTCTATCAAATAGATTTCTCAAAATTGCAGATTCCTTCAAAGCTCCAATGACAATAGCTTTTCCAACCTCGTTTCTGCCATATATTCCAATTTTTTCAATGTTAGATTTTTTTATGGACTTAATGAGATGGTCAACTATAGAGTCATATTTAATTGCACCCCATCCTTCTGATGGTCTCCCTTCTTGTTTTCCACCGCCACCTAACATATCAATTAAGGCATCGGCATCATCCAAAGTAGCATGTGAAGAACTTTCCTTTTTCATCTTTGGTATGTGTATAACATCATTATATTCTGGACTAGCTTCTATCCTCGCCTTTTTATCCCCAACTTCATATTCCGGTCCCGACCAATATGAATCAACTTCAGATTCTTGTTCTGAGGAATATGAATGAACTTCATCAGAAGCAGTGTCTTCGTTTACTTCCAAGGAAAAGGGTTCAACCTCTGGCTCTGCAGTGTTCCGCATTTGCAAAACTGCACTTTCCAATGTTTCTCTCCTATGATATTCTGGACTTGCTCCAATCTTCATCTTCTCATCAGTGTCTTCAGATTCTGATTCTGAGCAATGTGAACTAACTTCCAATTCTGAGTAATGTGAACCAACTTCCGACTCTAAGTGTGATGAATAAGAATGAACTTTTCCTAAAGTAGCATGAGGATCATCGTCCTTTTTCATTATCCAGGGAGATGGTTCAGTCTCTGTATCTCGAGTGCTTTGCATTGGCACAAAATCACTTTCTGCTCTTTGCTTTTGCATGGCTACTAGTTTTTCCGCTTCACTTGACACAGTTGCATTTTCTTCTTCTTTCAGATCACTCAGCAGAGATCCATCGTTCGTGACATAGCCTGCCTTTGTGTGAAGCAAATCAATCCCAAATAACCGCTTGAATTCTGTACAGAAACAAATTCATGAGGCAAAGGCACAATCATTATCATAATCTACCCTGAGATATATAAACTTTTCTTTCCACAATTTGTCAAACACATTCCATGATAATGCAGCTACACTGATCTAAGTGGACAAGTTGAAAACAGAAAGACAAAATCAGTGCCTTTCTTTACTATAAACAAAATCACTTGGTCTCCCTATTTATTGACTTTGGATCAGTTCAGAGAGAAAGAGGCCATTTTAGCCCAAAATAAATCCCGATGCACAAGAAGTGCTCCTTTGGAAATAGCAGCACTTCTAGACTTTATGCTATCTATAATAGTTATTTGATGCATATAATTGCAATATTATTGATAGAAGCATCGAGATGGCAATCTCGCAAGCACAGAAAAGCTCTCGTCTCTTTACTGCTCTTGAGCTTAGCAATATGCTATTGTCTAAACAAAAAGTACTGAAAACTCATTTTAGGACAAAGCAACTAGTTTTTCTGCTTCACTTGATACCGTTGCATTTTCTTCTTCTTTCAGAACACTCAGCAATGATCCTTTGTCCGTGATATATCCTGGCTCTGTGTGAAGCCATTCGAAGAACGTCTTGAGTTATGTATAGAAAAAAAAAAATCATGAGGCAAAGGCACAATCATTATTCATAATCTGCCCCTGGATATACAAAACTTTTTTTCCACAATTTGTTGAACACATTTCATGATAATACAGCTACACTTATCAAAGTGGACAACTTGAAAACAGAAAGCCAAAGTCAGTTCCTTTCTTCACCATAAACGAAATCACTTGGTCACCCCATTTATCGACTTTGGTTAAGTTTTAGAGGGAGAGAGAGCCCGTTTTAATCCAAAATAAGTCCCACTATACAAGAAGTGCTTCTTTGGAAATAGCAGCACTTCTAGACTTCATGCTATCTACAATAGTAATTTGATGCATATATAAATGCAATATTATTAACAGAAGGATCAAGATAGCAATCTCGCAAGCACAGAAAAACTCTCATCTCTTTATTCACCTTCAGCTTAGCAATATGCTACTAGCCGAACAAAGGGTACTAGAAAACTCATCTTTTAGGATAAACCAAGGTTGAAATTGAATGGGCTAAGGTTATATCAGTGTCAGGTTGGAAATCTTCTCCCCAGATCATTTAACATGTAACAATTCTTTGAAGAATAAAAGCTACCTTTCTGATCTTCATAAAAGCTGGCTTTCTGATCTTCAGCAGCATGTGAAGAGGTAAATGGTTCAGTCTTTGCATCTCGAGTGCTTTGCATTCGCACAAAATCACTTTCTGCTCTATGCTTTTGCATAGCTACTAGTTTTTCCTCATCACTTGACATTGTCGCATTTTCTTCTTTTTTCTGAATTCTCTGCGGTGATCCTTTGGTCGTGACATAGCCTGCCTTAGTGTGAAGCCAATCCATCCCAAAGAATGGCTTGTGCTCTGTATAGAAAAATATTCATGAGGCAAAGGCACAATCATTATTCATAATCTGCCCTGGGATATAAAAAACTTTTCTTTCTGCAATTTGTCGAACACATTTCATGATAATACAGCTACACTTATCTAAGTGGACAACTTGAAAACAGAAAGCCAAAGTCAGTTCCTTTCTTCACCAAGAACGAAATCACTTGATCACCCCATTTATCGACTTTGGATCAGTTCAGAGAGAAAGAGCCCATTTTAGTCCAAAATAAATCCCGATACACAAGGTCTTCTTTGGAAATAGCAGCACTTCTAGACTTTATTCTATCTACAATAGTACTTTGATGCATATATGAATGCAATTTTATTGACAGAAGCATCAGGATAGCGATCTGGCAAGCACAGAAAAACTCTCATTCCTTTAGTCACCTTCAGCTAAGCAATATGCTATTGTCTAAACAAAGAGTACTAGAAAACTCATCTTTTAGGACAAACCAAGATTGAAATTGAATAGGCTAAGGTTTTATCCGTGTCATGTTGCAAATCTTCTCCCCAAATCATTTAAATTGTAATGAATCTTTGAAGAATAAAAGCTACCTTTCTGATCTTCATAAAAGCTGCCTTTCTGATCTTCAGCAGCATGTGAAGAGGTAAATGGTTTAGTCTTTGCATCTCGAGTGCTTTGCATTGGCACAAAATCACTTTCTGCTCTATGCTTTTGCATGGCTACTAGTTTTTCCTCTTCACTTGACATCGTCGCATTTTCTTCTTTTTTCGGAATTCTCTGCAGTGATCCTTTGGTCGTGACATAGCCTGCCTTAGTGTGAAGCCAATCCATCCCAAAGAACGGCTTGTGCTCTGTATAGAAAAATATTCATGAGGCAAAGGCACAATCATTATTCATAATCTGCCCCGGGATATAAAAAACTTTTCTTTCTGCAATTTGTCGAACACATTTCATGATAATACAGCTACACTTATCTAAGTGGACAACTTGAAAACAGAAAGCCGAAGTCAGTTCCTTTCTTCACCATGAACGAAATCACTTAATCACCCCATTTAGACTTTGGATCAGTTCACAGAGAGAGCCTATATTAGCCCAAAATAAATCACGATACACAAGAAATGCTTCTTTGGAAATAGCAGCACTTCTAGACTTTATGCAATCTACGATAGTAATTTGATGCATATATAAATGCAATTTTATTGACAGAAGCATTGAGATAGCAATCTCCCAAACACAGAAAAACTCTCATTCCTTTAGTCACCTTCAGCTTAGCAATATGCTATTGTCTAAACAAAGAGTACTAGAAAACTCATTTTTTAGGACAAACCGAGATTGAAATTGAATGCGCTAAGGTTATATCAGTGTCATGTTGCAAATCCTCTCCCCAAATCATTTAAAATGTAATGAATCTTTGAAGAATAAAAGCTACCTTTCTGATCTTCAGCAGCATGTGAAGAGGTAAATGGTTCAGTCTTTGCATCTCGAGTGCTTTGCATTGGCACAAAATCACTTTCTGCTCTATGCTTTTGCATGGCTACTAGTTTTTCCTCTTCACTTGACATCGTCGCATTTTCTTCTTTTTTTGGAATTCTCAGCAGTGATTCTTTGGTCGTGACATAGCCTGCCTTTGTGTGAAGCGAATCCATCCCAAAGAACGGCTTGAGTTCTGTATAGAAACAAATTCACGATGCAAAGGCACAATCATTATTCATAATCTACCCCGAGATATAAAAAACTTTTGTTTCCACTATTTATCAACACATTCCATGATAATACAGCTACACTCATCTAAATGGACAACCATGAACGAAATCACTTGATCACCCCATTTATTGACTTTGGATCAGTTCAGAGAGAAAGAGCCCGTTTTAGTCCAAAATAAATCCCGATACACAAGGGCTTCTTTGGAAATAGCAGCACTTCTAGACTTTATGCTATCTACAATAGTACTTTGATGCATATATGAATGCAATTTTATTGACAGAAGCATCAGGATAGCGATCTGTCAAGCACAGAAAAACTCGCATTCCTTTAGTCACCTTCAGCTAAGCAATATGCTATTGTCTAAACAAAGAGTACTAGAAAACTCATCTTTTAGGACAAATCAAGATTGAAATTGAATGGGCTAAGGTTTTATTAGTGTCATGTTGCAAATCTTCTCCCCAAATCATTTAAAATGTTATGAGTCTTTGAAGAATAAAAGCTACCTTTCTGATCTTCATAAAAGCTGCCTTTCTGATCTTCAGCAGCATGTGAAGAGGTAAATGGTTCAGTCTTTGCATCTCGAGTGCTTTGCATTGGCACAAAATCACTTTCTGCTCTATGCTTTTGCATGGCTACTAGTTTTTCCTCTTCACTTGACATCATCGCATTTTCTTCTTTTTTCGGAATTCTCTGCAGTGATCCTTTGGTCATGACATAGCCTGCCTTAGTGTGAAGCCAATCCATCCCAAAGAACGGCTTGTGCTCTGTATAAAAATATATTCATGAGGCAAAGGCACAATCATTATTCATTATCTGCCCCAGGATATAAAAAACTTTTCTTTCCGCAATTTGTCTAACACGTTTCATGATAATACAGCTACACTTATCTAAGTGGACAACCATGAACGAAATCACTTGATCACCCCATTTATCGACTTTGGATCAGTTCAGAGAGAAAGAGCCCATTTTAGTCCAAAATAAATCCCGATACACAAGGTCTTCTTTGGAAATAGCAGCACTTCTAGACTTTATGCTATCTACAATAGTACTTTGATGCATATATGAATGCAATTTTATTGACAGAAGCATCAGGATAGCGATCTGGCAAGCACAGAAAAACTCTCATTCCTTTAGTCACCTTCAGCTAAGCAATATGCTATTGTCTAAACAAAGAGTACTAGAAAACTCATCTTTTAGGACAAACCAAGATTGAAATTGAATGGGCTAAGATTATATCAGTGTCATGTTGCAAATCTTCTCCCCAAATCATTTAAAATGTAATGAATCTTTGAAGAATAAAAGCTACCTTTCTGATCTTCATAAAAGCTGCCTTTCTGATCTTCAGCAGCATGTGAAGAGGTAAATGGTTCAGTCTTTGCATCTCGAGTGCTTTGCATTGGCACAAAATCACTTTCTGCTCTATGCTTTTGCATGGCTACTAGTTTTTCCTCTTCACTTGACATCGTCGCATTTTCTTCTTTTTTCGGAATTCTCTGCAGTGATCCTTTGGTCGTGACATAGCCTGCCTTAGTGTGAAGCCAATCCATCCCAAAGAACGGCTTGTGCTCTGTATAGAAAAATATTCATGAGGCAAAGGCACAATCATTATTCATAATCTGCCCCGGGATATAAAAAACTTTTCTTTCTGCAATTTGTCGAACACATTTCATGATAATACCGCTACACTTATCTAAGTGGACAACTTGAAAACAGAAAGCCGAAGTCAGTTCCTTTCTTCACCATGAACGAAATCACTTAATCACCCCATTTAGACTTTGGATCAGTTCAGAGAGAGAGCCCATTTTAGCCCAAAATAAATCCTGATACACAAGAAATGCTTCTTTGGAAATAGCAGCACTTCTAGACTTTATGTTATCTACGATAGTAATTTGATGCATATATAAATGCAATTTTATTGACAGAAGCATTGAGATAGCAATCTCGCAAGCACAGAAAATCTCTCATTCCTTTAGTCACCTTCAGTTAAGCAATATGCTATTGTCTAAACAAAGAGTACTAGAAAACTCATCTTTTAGGACAAGCCAAGATTGAAATTGAATGCGCTAAGGTCATATCAGTGTCATGTTGCAAATCTTCACCCCAAATCATTTAACATGTAACGATTATTTGAAGAATAAAAGCCACCTTTCTGGTCTTCAGCAGCATAAGAAGAGGAAGATAGTTCAGTCTTTGTATCTCGAGTGCTTTGCATCAGCACAAAATCACTTTCAGCAACTTGAGAAAAGGTAAATAGTTCAGTCTTTGTATCTCGAGTGTTTTGCATTGGCACAAAATCACTTTCTGCTATTTGCTTCTGCTTGGCTACTAGTTTTTCCGCTTCACTTGACACAGTCGCATTTTCTTGTTCTGTCAGGTCACTCGGCAGAGATACTTCATTTGTGACATAGCCTGTCTTTGTGTGGAGCAAATCGATTCCAAATAAATGCTTGAGTTCTGTATAGAAACAAATTCATGAGACAAAGGGACAATCATTATCATAATCTACCCTGAGATATATAAACTTTTCTTTCCGCAATTTGTCAAACACATTCCATGATAATGCAGCTACACTGATCTAAGGGGACAACTTGAAAACAGAAAGCCAAAGTCAGTTCCTTTCTTGACTATAAACAAAATCACTTGGTCACCCCATTTATCGACATTGGATCAGTTCAGAGAGAAAGAGCCTGTTTTAGCCCAAAATAAATCCCAATACACAAGAAGTGCTTCTTTGGAAATAGCAGCACTTCTAGACTTAATGCCATCTACAATAGTAATATGATGCATATATAAACGCAATATTATTGACAGAAGCATCAAGATAGCGATCTCGGAAGCACAGAAAAACTCTCATCTCTTTAGTCACCTCCAGCTTAGCAATATGCTATTGTCTAAACAAAGATTACTAGAAAACTCATCTTTTAGGACAAACCAAGGTTGAATTTCAATGCATAAGGTTATATCAGTGTCATATTGCAAATCTTCTCCCCAAATCATTTAACATGTAACGATTCTTTGAGGAATGAAAACTACCTTTCTGATCTTCAGCGGCATGAGAACAGGGGCCCAAACCCAAACTAAGGGATGTATCAACTGACCTAGCGACAGGCTGATCAGAGATCGATTTATCCTGAAGCAGTGGGCAATTACAACAATGTTAGTACATTCACTATGTAAATGATATTGATAGTGTTGAAATAATAACTTGAGTCCATGCGGACCGTGCCCAATGTCAGACTGATCTGCCTGGAGGTCTTGCCCGTCGTTCACCAGGCCAGAAGATGGACTCCTTGCCCATAGCCCACCTGGCCGGGCAATTGGGACCTGCTCAGTGGTTTTTATTTATTTTATTATTATTTTTTTTTTGGGGGGGGGGGGGGGGGGGGGGGGCATAGCCCAGTAGGATTTATACCCTAAATTCGCTATGTATTTGAGTTGTATTTTCTTCTGATGAGAAGATTAAGCCGCCAGAAACATCTCAATAAAATTTCCTGTTATTTCTCTATGTTACTAAAAATGAATAGATAAGTCTTAGAGTGCTAGTTTGTGAGTTTAAGGGTGTAAAACTGGGGGTTAGCAAACACTTGAGAGGTGGAGCGATTGTAATCTCCATTGTATCGCCTGATTATTGTTAAATTTTTCTGCCGCTCTCCGCATAGATTATTGATCAGTCAAACTAACAATGTAATATCTTGTATGGTTTATTTTCATTGTTTATCTCACATCTATTCGCATATTTTTCAGCAAATAAATATCATAGAGCCAGGGTTCCGAATTGGAGAAAATAGTTTTAACAAGATGTACAGATTTCTAGTGACTTAAGGTTTGATTTGGCGGCAACTTTGAGAAAGAAGAAATTTTTTCAAAATAAATAAATAAGGCCATAGCATCTAACTGTTGAATTTAGCAAATAAGATGTTGATTGAGGTGGTAGAAAAGATCCGCGCAACAGCTTTATGATAAAGCTGGAGACAAAAAGTAATGAGTTTTAGCAAGTGCTCCATGACAATCTTTAACACCTATTTAAAAAATAAATAGTACAAAAGTAGGATAGAATGGAGTTTTGTGATTGAACCACCTCGTCACAAAGCTTCAAAATTATATTTATTTAAGTATGCATGTCCAAATAACTATAACTTGTACCCTATTGGAGGAAAACATAGGCCAGCAAGTAATAATGACGTGTGCCTCATAATTATTTTCGACTCCACGAATTTACTGGTTCTCTTACCGTTCTGCTCCCTCCATTCTCACCCTCTTGCTTCCTAATAATTAAGGAATGAAATGAATCAGGGACCATGGAGCAGATCAAAACCATCCAATTGTGACATAAACAAACTTCAATTTTGCACACAAGCAAACAGAACTCCATCCAGCCGGCAACTTACCATCTTTTGGGATCCGGTTCATTGTCAGCGACTGAGAGGGAAGAGTTTTCTGGGGTTGCAGAGTCTACTTGCGAGGAGCCATGCGCAGAAAAAGCAGGGTCATTGATTTCAGGGGCGGCGGGATTATAGACCGGGACTGCATGAGATGGCACGGAGGAGGCGGAGGACGCCGAGGATCTCCGGATGGCCAGAGGCTTAGGGTGGTTATGGGTTCTTTTGTAGACCATCCCGGTAATCTGGCCATCCAGAGATCTCTCGACCTTCTTCTTGGTGGGGCAATTAGGAAAAGTGCACTTGTAATAGCTTGTGGGGTATTCACTCCCCTCGCATTGCTTCTGGCCATATTTCCTCCAGTTGTAGCCATCGTCAGATCTCCTCTGCTCTCGCATGGACTGAGCCTGAGACTGATAATTATCGTAATTGGGTCGGTTATTGGCATTGGTCTGGATGGTGGCGATCTCAGAGGAGAAGCTCTGGAATGGATTGAGTTCGGATTTCACCATGCTCTCGTCAGAAGTAGAGGTGTTAAACGGGTGGGTCGGGTTGGGTTTGGCTCGGTCATTAATGGTCCGACCCAAATTGACCTACTAACCCATTTATGACCAATTTATGCCTAATGTAAATTTTCCGACCCATACCCGACCGACTCATACCCGACCCATTTAACTAAACTTAAAAAAACTTATTTCTTATATATATGTTTAAAAAAATGGTATTACTAAAATAGTTTTATACAACAAAAATTTTGATGGACAATTTTTATAATTTTAAAAAAAAATCGAATTTTAATTATTTTTTTTAAATATAATTTTTAATTTTCTTTTATCTTTTATCTTTTTTGTTCTTCTTCATCTTTGGCCGGCCGCCGGCCACGACGACGGCCGGCAGCCGGCCACAAAGAGCCTCGCTGAATGTTGGCAAGGCGGAGCCTCGCGTGATCCGGAGAGCTCAATGCTCGCCGGTGTTGGGCGAGCTCGAGGCTCGCTTTGGCCGGTCCACCGCCATCGCCGTACTTATCAACCTAAGAAGAAGAAAGAAAAATAAATAAATAAAAAGTAATTATAATTTCGATATATATATATTTGTAAAGTTAAATAGAGAAGAGAGTTTGCTCTCACATCCATTTAAGACTCATATATGTCAGCCTCTTTATTTTTAAAACCCATTAGTGCTTTGGAAAATAAGATTTAACCCATTAACGACCCATTTATACCCATTAACGACCCGTTTAACTAGAAATGGGTCCATAAATGGGTCAATGACCCATTTTGACACCTCTAGTCAAAAGGAAGGGAATCATCTTGCCACACTAGCTGTGCTGCTGCTGCTGCAAGATTCAGACGACAGCTCTTGAGCCATAATCGTGAGGCAAAGGGAAGAGGGACGAGTGTAGGGTATGCGAGCCTTTGCCCTGATACCAATTGTAGAGTGCGCAGCTTTCACTCTATTATTACTGATAGGATATGCGGAAGCGTTGTAGTGGTTACATAGGAGAATTGCAATAGACAACTAAAAACACACTCGTTATACTAAATAGGGTACTTCACGTAAAAGCTGGAGACGAAAAGTAATGAGTTTTAGCAAGTGCCCCATGACAATCTCTAACACCTATATAAAAAACCATTAATACAAAAGTAGGATAGAATGGAGTTTTGTGATTGAACCACCTCGTCACAAAGCTTCATAATTATATTTAGTTAAGTTTGCACGTCCAATAACTATAACCAGTACCCTATTGGAGGAAAACATAGGCCAGAAAGTAACAATGCCGTGTGCCTCATAATTATTTTCAACTCCACGAATTTAGGGGTTCTCTTACCTTTCTGCTCCCAGGAGCTAAAATCCCTCCATTCTCACCCTCTTGCTTCCTAATAATTAAGGAATGAAATGAATCAGGGACCATGGAGCAGATCAAAACCATCCAATTGTAACATAAACAAACTTCAATTTGCACACAAACAAACAGAACTCCATCCAGCCAGCAAATTACCATCTTCTGGAATCCGGTTCGTTGTCGGCGACCGAAAGGGAAGAGTTTTCTGGGGTTGCAGAGTCTACTTGCGAGGAGCCATGCGCAGAAAAAGCAGGGTCATTGATTTCGGGGGTGCCGGGATTATAGACCTGGCCTGCATGAGACAGCACGGAGGAGGCGGAGGACGCCAAGGATCTCCGGATGGACAGAGCCTTAGGGTGGTTATGGGTTCCCTTGTAGACAATCTCGGTAATCTGGCCATCCAGAGATCTCTCAACCTTCTTCTTGGTAGGGCATTGAGGATGAGTGCACTTGTAATAGCTCCTGGGGTTTTCGCTCCCCTTCACCTGCTTCTGGCCGTATTTCCTCCAGTTGTAGCCATCGTCAGATCTCCTCTGCCCTCGCATGGACTGAGCCTGAGACTGAAAATGATCGTAATCGGATCGGTTATTGGCGTTGGTCTGGAATGGATTGAGTTCGGATTTCACAGCGCTCTCGTCAGAAGGACGGGAATCATCTTTTTTTGATGGAGCAATAATCGTGAGGCAAAGGGAAGAGGGATGAGCATATAAAGAAAGTGTAGACATACCTGCTGCTTGGCGTTGGTCTGGAAAGTGAAGGTAGAGTAATTTGCGTCTTCGCCTTTAGGGATCTGCTGGTAACTGTCGAAGGACTGGTTGACGGAAGAGAGAGAGAGAGGAGGAGATACCCTGGAATCGCTAAACAAAAGAGGGGAGTCCAAGAAATCGGCAGGGCTGAGACCAGGCGGCATGGTGGGGAAAGCAGAGGGGCTCAAGGGGAGGGCGCTAAGCGGCAGGGAGGGCGGGGCGATGGACTTGAACTTGGGAACGCCGGACCCACGGCGAGGGTCGTCTTCCAGTGCGGAGGCGAGGAGGGATGAGAAGGAGCTCGCTCGAGGGTCCAAGCTCCCCGTGCCGGCCGACGGTGAGGCCATCGCTTCCGCAGAAAGAAGAAAACAGGGGGAAAACCAAAGTGGGGTTCGGCCTCCTCGGATGGCTCCGGTTATGTTCTGATCTCCAACACAGAGAGAGAGGGAGGTGACGAGGGAGGGGAGGGGAGAGCAAAGGGTAGGGAGGAAGAAGAGGCCATGGTCGCGTGACGCGCAAGGCTCTTTTCTTCTGCTCTTGGCATCCCACTGGCCGTGTACGCGGAGGCATCTTCTTCGAAGCTTGGCTGGTCAAAACCCTGTGGGTTTTGACTGAATGGCGGCTGAACCTGTGGGCTCTCTCTCTCTCTCTCTGTCTAGTTTATCTTGCAAAATTCTGATTACCATATGATGCGGTGGCGCCCCTTCAATATCCCTGTGCTCCCTCTTCCAATCTGCTAGATCGAGAAAAGAATCATCAAGACTTGATTTCTCTCCAAGCAAAAGCACACAACCACCATGTAAATCGGCAGGAAAATGATGGAGAATGCATATCAAGGATGTGCGCTTCCCTTTTTAAAAAGGTATAGCAATTAGAGGTGAGTGTTTCAGGTTCCATTACTCAATTTGTATCTCCATTGCTCAAGCGTGACATTGAGTTGTGTTATATCCATAGATTTATCGAAATAACAGACATTTCTAAGAAGTATTATTGATCCTAGTATTCACTGCTTACCCTTGTATCTACTCATCGCATCGTCAACTCCACGAATTTACAGGGGCTCGAGCCTTATCAAGAGGAAAAGAAAAGTGGAGGGACTTCTGCTGTTTGTGATTGCACGTGTGCCCTTTGCAGTATGTGATTCCAAAGACAGTGGGGTCGTCATCAGATCTTTGCACTCGCTTTCTAGCCAAACAACCTTGGACATTCCCACGAGTGCACCTACAGTAGTTCTTGAATATGAAGTGTGGGAAAAATATCAATGACAACTAGATATAAAGGACAAAGGAAACATAATAAAACTTGTGTGCACTCATAGCCGAGCTATTTCCAAAGTGCTCAATTATATGTCAAAACTTTAGTAGGCTAAGGAAGAGAAATGTGATAGCAACACAAAAAGCCATTAATAATTGAAATTGTTTTTAGGCGATGGTGACATGAGAAAAAGATGGTTGACCATGAAACAACCCATCAAGTATAAGATGATGATCGACACGGTGAAAATGATTATGTTGCTAAATGATGTCATCTTTCATCGAGTCTTCTTGTGATTAACTTTCCATATGAGGAAAAATGGGAGAAATTTGTCTACTCCTATCACATTACATAGGAAAAGTATCGAGTTTCTTCCTTTTAGCATTTTCAAGGACGTGGCTTATCTCAAGTCCCCAATGCAACATGCTAGGGATGAATTTGGAGTAGGATTGAGAAAAGCAAGTTCATTAAAGGGGGTTTACTTTGAACCATAGATAATGTTCTAGTGAATCATTTGTTAGGAAAATATAGCTTCGAATTGGGTAAAACAATGAAGTCGGATCTTTAAAGTAATCAAGTTAAACTTTGAGGCGTGATATCACTTTTTTTAAGGATTTATTTGCCTCACAACGTTGCTAATGGTTACCGGCAAATTTCCTCCAAGATACAACAAAGTCTCAAATGAAAATACTAGATAGCAATTCTAATATTTCTCTAGAGTCTCTTATGGGAAACAATTAGAAACAATGACTGTAGTTTCTTTCGAATGAAAAACGAAAAAAAATGAAAGAAGATATGTGTTTGATCTAAACAAACGTATTTATCTTTGTCTTTCGAATAGAGGCAACCCTTCAAAATGTTGTAAAAGGAATAAAGGCAACCTTTTGGGAAAGGTTGCAAAATGAATAAGTACATCTCATTACATTGGAAAGACATAAAAAAATTTGGAATTAAATAAATAATAAATAAATAAATCGTAACTTTTCGTCAACAGTCGCATTGTTTTAATAAAATTTATAATTAATTTTTTATAGAAATAAATCCGAATTTTCAATAAATAAAAATAATGATCGCCGATTAGTGCCAAATCTCGTCCACGTGCGCACTCACATCTTTTTTATGTGAGACAAGATACCTCTTCATTTGTTTTATACATAAACTACCAACAATCCCTCACTTTTGTTTATAAAACAAAAATGAGAAACTAAAACAAAAACGAGAAATAAAACGTTAAAAATATACATCCAAAATTTCCATGAAATTAATATATATACATAAAGGTCTCTTTCGACTTAAACATTTACTTAGTGCGAGTATCTCAAAGTTCTACCAAGTGACAAGTAGCTCGGCTTTAAATTTGTACTTTTATATAATAAAATCGGACATACCGCACATATACTAACCTCTTGTTTCAACAAGAAGTTCTATATTACTCTGCATTATTATGCTCTTGTGCTTGATTCTGTTTCATGAGCTCTCTAGAAAGTAACCTTAACCATCGTAAGAAGTGGCACTGCTTCTAAGCTCATATAGGTGAAGTATCTATAATGTGATTCTGTTATTATCAACACATTACAAGTGTGTATTATACTTCATTAATAATTCAATTCAACCTACAAAACGTAATAGACAATACTGATTTCTCATATCAAGGCTACGTCAGTATCAAACAATCACATTCAATAACTTGTTATTACTTATTAAACCTTGTAACTAGTGATGTTCTAGAAAAAAATCAGGTTACCGTTATTGGTGATTTTAATTAAAGGGTTTTAGCCCCGTTTCTTGTGAGATTATTATTATCATGTCTCTTGGTAAAGCCTTCGTCAAAGAATCGGTAAGATTATTACTTGACCTCACGTGAATAATTGTTATGGTATCATCTTTAATTAGTTGTTTCATATATCCATGCCTTAGACTAATATATCTAGACTTACGTGCTACTATAGGCTCTTGCTAAAGTAGCTTGACTATCACATTGTATAGAAATATGAGGCATAGGACTAGGCCATAATTTGATATTCAACAACAAATTCATAGTCCATTCAGCCTCTTTCCCAAATTTTGCTAAAACAACGATTCAAATTTCATAGTTGAGTGAATTATGCACATTTGTTTCTTGCTCGCTCAAGAAATAACACATTCACGTAATGTGAAAATCCATCCAGAAGTTTCATATCCTACAATTATAATCCGACTAACATTGGTGTATAATTCTAATACAACTGAATAATTATTATAGAACAATCACAAATTTAGGGCGCGTTTGATAACGATTCTCGCTCCCGGAGCTGATTCGATCGAAATTGATTCTTTTTTATTTTGTTCTCGGGAACTGATTTTAAGCATTTTAAGCCGTTTGGTAACTGTCCAAAATTTCTGATTCTAGAATAGAATTGTGTTTGGTACCGTGTTCATTAATTCTGTTCCAAATCAATTTCTTTTAATTTTTAAATATTTTTTTATTTTTTTCCTTTGTTTTCTTTTATTTTTTTTCATTTTTTCATTTTTTTTCTTTTCATTTTCCTTTTTTTATTTTTTTTTTTTTTTCCTTTTTCTTTTCTTTTTCGGCGACCGGCCAAATGAGGGCCGCGACCTCACGAGCATCGCCGGCCCTCGGCGAGGCCGGCCCTCGTCGGGCCGAGCCTCACCGGCCAGAACAGGCAAGGCTCGCCTAGCCCCACCGAGGCTCGGCCGAGCCAGATCTGGTGAGGCCGAGCCCTGCCGGTGGCCAGGCCGACCTCGTCAGGGTTGGGTGAGGCCTACCAGTCCACTGGTGGGGTTGGGCGTCGCGAGGCTCGCCCAACCCTTGCCCGATCCGGCGAGGCCGAGCCTCGCCGGTGGGCCGGGCTTGCCTCCGGCGAGCTTGTCGGATCGGCGGCGCGGCGGCGGCGGTGGCGGTGGCCAGCGGCAGCGGTGGACGGCGGTGGCGGATGGCGGATGGTGGCGGGCGGTGGTGGATGGCGATCGCGAGATGGCCGAAGGGAAGAAGAAAATTTATTGATTTTGATTCTCAAATTCGTTCTCAGAACAAGAATCAACTTTTTTTTTTGTTCTTAATTCTATTCCCAATCTGTTCTTGGGAACAAATTTGTTCCCGGGAACAAAAATTTTACCAAACGCGATTCTAGGCCGAAACTGATTCCGGAAACAAAGATCAGAATTTGGCCCTGTTTGGATGGTTACCAAACATGGCCTTATAGTCTTCTTAAGATAACCCAACTTTCTATACTTGGATTATTAATATACTTACTCAACTTGCATAATATCAAATCTAATATAATGCATTGCATACATTAAAGACCTTATAGCACTAGCATATTTAAATTGTGCTACTACTCTACCAGTATTATAATTTAATTCAATACTAAATCAAATGGAGTACACATTTTTTTGAAGCCAAGATGTTTAAATTTATTTAACATCTTTTCTATGTCATCACTTTGACTTAAAGAATAACCCCCATTATTTTTTAATTTTAACACCCAATAAGGTATCTACTTCGCTCAAATCTTTCATTTTAAAATGAAAGATACCTCTTAATGACTCCAATCACATTGGCTCCATAGTCCCCTTTATATACCCCCACTTCAAGTATATTTCAAGAGGCAATTAATCGAAATTATGCACCATCAAATTTTCATGCTCAATGAAATCCATACATCAAAATAGAAAACCAATGCAATTCTACTCTTTTGGCTCATTTATGCTATTCCTTAGAATCAAATCTATGAGGGGCAAGGACAGCAAAAAGAACACATTAGAACCAAACAAGGGACACCCGAAAAACCCATTCAGTATCTCTAGATTGCCTCCATAAATAGAGGACTACATATCAGCCCATGCATGTAACAACATTCTCTAACAATTCAATAAATGTGAGCGAATCGAGTATCGAGGTATCAAAAGTGCATAAATTGGAATTAAGAGAGGTAAAAGAAGATCCTGACAATTCTAAGAATGGAATCAACAACATCAGATAATCCGAAACCTTCTAAAAGGCATAATCAGAGCCATACCTCATTTCTTCGTGATATTAAATTTCTGGAAGCTCTCATATCATCCTTCTCGGGACCCCACGAACAGTACCATTGTGTTACAAATGCAACTGGAACAACTCTTGAGCACCGTCAAATGGCTAACTTTGGCTAATACCCTTGGGACTGACCGATAACATTATCTTTCTCTTCTAGATTTTGAAATATTCCCAAAGCATCATCCAGGAATCCCAGTGTTGAGTAAGAATCAACTACAGCTGCTCCTACAATAACATCATTTTCTAAACCAACTTTAACAATTTGGCCATGAAACAATTTTGCCAAGCCGACATCCAATGTGTCGGTCGCTAGCTTTGCAAGGATCGCGTAAGTCAAACGATTGGGCTGGACACCACACTGTATCATCTGATAAAATAACTGAATAGCTTCCTCTTTCAATATAGAGGCCAAGAACAGAAGTACTGCAGAACCCATCAGACTCAAACCCGCATTTGAGTAACTGTGCGCGGATGAGCATTCCCATCGTGAAATCACGAGCAAGTCTACCCGCCTTAAGCGCCACCGGGAAACCAAATTCATTCGGCCTCACGCCCGTCCGGCACATAAGAGCGTACAACCGCAAAGCAAGCTCGTACTGGCCGTTGCTCATGTACGAAGAAATCATGCCGGTCCAAGACACCAAATTGCGTTCCCGCTTCACTTCCCTCAAGCCGTTGACCCTTTCATCCCGAAGACCGGCCACATTATCACCATCCACCTCTCCGTTCTCTACGTAAGAACAACGGGTCGCCATAGCTTCACGGAACGAACCGACGCCGCTTCCGCCGCCCTGCGAAACCGACAAACCGCCGCCCGAATCGGCACCCGCGCCGGTCAAACCGTCGACCGCAAAGGCCGCGTCCGCGTCCACGTCCTTCCCCGCAATGACGCAATTGACCGAATCCGTACAATCGCCTCTCGCCTCATCCGCCATGCCGCCAGCGGGACCGCCCACGTGTACCTCGCCCAGCGTCATACGCAGAGGCCTCGCCTCGTCACCGATACCGCACCGCCCACCTCGAGCTCCGCGCTGCGCCGCCGGAGACCGGACGTTCCAGATCGCGGGTCGCTGGCGATCTGGAACGCTCGCTTAAGCGTCCGGACCGACCGGTGTAAACGGAGAGCGAAAGGGGGAAAAACCGGCGGTCAATCGTGGCACGGCTATGCTCGTCGCGAACACCGAAATGGGCCTGGAATCTTCAATGGCCATCAAACGAGAGGGAGAAGAAAGTCGTACGTGCGCGTCTGCAAACCCTAGACCGCGAGGGGGAATTTTTTACTTTATTTTTTTCGTCCTTCCTTCCCCTCCTTGCTTCCTCCTTCCTTCCTCCCTTCTCTTCTTGTCTCTTACTTTGTGTCAGATTCTCCTTCCAGCAAATTTTCTCTCTCTGGCCTTCTTCCACGCACAAACCCACAATCTCAGCCAACTAGACCAAGGCGGGCTCCAAGTAGACCAAATTATGGTGCAGTCCTCACCCCCGCAACAGATTGTCCGCCAAGCATACTCATGAGCAGCCGAGACACACAACCGGGCAACATACGCCAAGACCTTAAGCCTCATCAGCACCTTTTGCTTCCGACTATATACTCTGATTCCATTGTTGCACAATTAAATCCTTAAAATTGTTGGAAAAAATATGATTTCGAATTGGGTAGAATAGTGAAATTGGATATTTAGAGTAATAAAGTTGGACTTCAACGCAATATAACTTTCTTTAAGAATTTATTTGCCCCACAACATTATTAATGGTTATCGGCAAATTTCCTTCAAAATATAACAAAATCTCAAATGAGAATATTAGATAACAATTCTAGTATTTCTCTAAATCTCTCATAAAAAATAATTAAAAACAATGATGGTAGTTTATGTCGAAAGAAAACGAAAAAATGAAAGATGTGTGTTTAATCTCAAAACAAATGTATTTCAAAATGTTATAAAAAGAACAAAGGCAACCTTTCCCGAAATGTTGCAAAATGAATAAGTACATGGTTATATTGAAAAGACATAAAAAATTCGAAATTAAATAAATAATAAATAATCGTAACTTTTAAACAACATCCTTACTTGTTTTAATAAGATTTATAATTAATTTTTGGATTAATACCCTGAAAAATACCAAACCTGGTACCCATGTGACAAATTTACTCAAAACTATTTTTTTGACCATAAAAAACTACAAACTAATACACCTGTAATAAATTTATCTCAACTGACCATAAAAAACCCTAAACTGGTACATTTATGATAAATTTATCCCAACCAAATTTATTTGACTCGAAAAAACCTAAAACTGGTAAATTTATGACAAATATACCCTTTGCTAAATTGGATTAATACCACAAAAAAAATCACAAAAATTGTAAACGTGACAAATGAAGCGTAAAATCTCAAATTGGTGTATCGGTCAATTGTCACGTGTCATTTAACTTAATAATTTGAGAATGAAATTTAACGAAAACTAACAGAATGTAAATTTGTCACAAGTGTACCAATTTGGGGTAAATTTGTCAAAGATATACCAATTTAGGGTTTCTGGTGATAAAAAAAATAGTTTTTGGTAAATTTGTCATAGGTGTACTAGTTTTTTATAGAAATAAATCCGAATTTTTAATAAATAAAAATAATAATCATTGGTTAGTACCAAATCTTGTCTACATGTGCACTCACATCTTTTTGATGTGGGATAAGGCACATTTTCATTTATTTTATAAACAAACTACAAACATGCTTATGGTGACGGAGCTTCAAGACTTGCAAGAGAAATGATCATCTCTGAACTCACCTTGGATTCTTGGCTTCAAGAGATGTCCTCTGACGGTACATCGTCCATATGTACCCATCCTCAGGTTGCTCATCGAGACTCGAGGCTGGGCCGACTCGGACCTGCTCTGTCCCCCGCGGCATCATCTTTCTGCAACACATTTGGTTGCCGTCACAAAATCAGGCAACAATCATGTCCACATGCAAACATCAAGGGCAGAGTCATGCATGCAACAACAGGGAAAAAATATCAGATGATTAATTTATTGATTACCTTTTCGTAGGAGTAGAGTCCGCACTGCTAATCGGGCTCCCATCGAGCGAAGGGATTTCGGTGAATTCCTTGACAATTTTCTGGAAGTCGCTTCTGCCGCAGTTGATGGTTGTCGCCCGAACTGGAGCAGGCTTCTTGAATTTGGTGCTCTGGTCTGATTTCGATACCCCCAACCTTCGTTCCTTAACCGTTCTCTGGCTGGTGTTGATGGCCTTACCAAGATTGGTCCTGTCTAGTTCTGGCATTTCTGGCCACCGTTCTGTGCTGGTGTTGCTCATGGCTCAATTTCGCTCGATGAATGCGTCGATTTGCCTCTCTTTTCTGCGTATGTGTTTGTTGATTCCCCAAAATCTGTTGAGAAGATTACCCTGAAGAGGGCATGTACCGTACCTCATAGAATGGCAGATGAGACTAATAGCCCTTGAACCAGATAAGGATGATTGACTTTAGCCTCTGATACATCAAATGACTACCGACAATGATGAGCTGTAATATTGATAACGTTTGAAAATTCATAAACGCAATAAATGGGGCACTGACGTGCACACACTCCCACTAATGTGTAAGTCGGTCCTTATACAACATAGACGTGTCTGCAACTAATTTTTGCTTCTTGTTATTGGAATCGATATCATTAAGAGTAGAACTAGCTTTTGGCCAACTCAGTCATGTTGCGAGTAGTTGATGAGCTCAAATGATCTAATTCATACTGAAGCTTACGATTGGTTTTATAGTTAAGTGGGTCGGTATTCGAACATCGTTAGATTTTCTCATATAATGAGTATATCTAAAGCTTACAAAGTATTATTACATAAAAAATATTGTGATTGAATCTTTTGCTTACAATGGGCCTTCACAATTCACCCAAATCTACAACAAATATAAATTATTGGACATCATTTACTCATATTCATGATAGGTCTATGTATTTTAGGGAGCAAACTCAGGAAATTGAGTATATTTACCTGAATATATTATGAGCTCATTTAGTATTGGGAAACCTACAAGATCCATTCTTTCTATCTATATTAGCAATGCGTTCTTCCTATCTACTGTGAAGATGAGCCAAAAAGATCTCGTGCATGTCCATTGATAGATTTGTTAGTCGATCCAATTTTTCAAGAGAGTGCGATATAATTCATATTAATGGGGACATGTAATGTTCAGTCATTGGAGGGCTCAGAGGGCCCATAGTCATCCCTCTAAAGATCCAGGATTATACCCATTACAATTGGGCCTTAACTGTAGCATTAAGGCCCTTACTTGGCCCAATCTTGTTCTGCGCCTGTTTTGTGCCAAACCGTCCCTCGATCACAGCCCATTGCTCTTGGTCCTTAATTGGCTGGTCCCTAAATGGGCCGGTGACTAGGCCCATTGGACGAATATTTTGCTAGCTAAGCTGAAGTAACCCAAAATTGGGCTTTAATTGGCCAAGGCCCAATTTCGAAGACTCCTGGGCTGGTTTTAGGTCTTGATTGGGCCCATGAATCCCGAAAAAGGCCCGTCCTGTGGGTGTACCTTGGACTGAAGGCCCATTATTGAGGCATGTGGGTCAACGAGTTGGGCCCATCCTCAATGGGCCTTCATTGACAGGATGTTTGGGCCTTAATTAAGCCCACGAAGTCAAATTGGGCCCATCATCAATGAGCCTGTAGTATCCTTGACTATGGACGTTCACGAAAGTGAGTTCACCTTTTTGAACTCTAGTTATTACGTTCTCAGTCTGTGCATCGACATGGTGAATGATTTGATTTCTTTTGTTTCTTTTACCACATTGCCAGAGTGTAGATTCATCTGAGCCGTGTATTCGAATTGTTTAGCACTTCAAGGTTTTCTCTAGAATTTTTAAAAAAATATAAGTCAATTAAAAAGAGTGATCTTGTACATTTTCAGCAATGAATTGGGTGGTGGTCTTCCATCCTGAGGACCATCCTTCGCCTAAGAGGCTTTTGATGGGTTTGGACTTACTGGAGTCATTAACTTTAGAATCCTACAGCCCGGACACACTCCTAGTACTATGGCAAGACATTGTATCCTCCCACTGTGGCCGCAAAAGATACATTACGTACGTTTTGTTTAGAAATTCAATAATTTTAATGACTAAAGTCTAAAAGCAATTGATTGATGACAAATTAAAGCATGAAATCCAACTTCAAATTAAAAGTTTATGGATTCTGATGTGCTTTGAGAAGTCTCAAGGACTATGGCTGCGTTTGGAATTGGCTTTGCAAATGGGCTTTGAGCCTCTAAAGATACTTAGGTCAAAGTTTGGGTGTTTGGGAACCACTTTGCAATTTCCATTAGGCCAAAGTTAGCCTTTTGAAGGCTGAAAGCCCAAGGTAGGTGCAAGGGTGCCTTGGGCTTTCAGCTTTCTCGGCATACAAGTTATATTGTTCACCATTTTATTTTTTTTCAAAACCATCCTATTCTACTGTTCATTGTCTTCTCGCGCGAACGACTTGTTGCTCGAAGCTCCGCCGATGGCTCGACATGGTCGCGGTGGCCCAAGAGACCGTCGCCTGGGAGTGGTGTGACCATCGCCAGGGAGTGGTGCGTGTCTAGGGCGAGGCGATCGGCGTGGGTCGCGGTGAGGTCGCGCGGAGGTCCCGCGACCTTACCAACCCAGATCAGGGGACGGCGAGGTCGCACGACCCCTCCGCGACCGAGATCCGGGGGCGACGAGGTCCTCCCGCGACCTCACAGCCCTAGATTTGGGTTGCAACGGCTGCCGGAGGTCGCGCGATCTCGCCGCGACCCAAATCCAGGGGCGACGAGGTCGCGGGACCTCGCTGCCGTAGATATGGGTCGCGGTGGGGTCACCCGACGTCCGGCAGCCTCCCGCCGAGGTCGCGGGACCTCGCCGCCCCAGATCTGGGTCGCGGCGTGGTCGCCCGACGTCCGGCAGCCTCCCGCCGAGGTCGCGGGACCTCGCCGCCCCAGATCTGGGTCGCGGCGTGGTCGCCCGACGTCCGGCAGCCTCCGCGCGAGGTCGCGTGACCTCGCCGCCCCCGATCCGGGTCGCGGCGTGGTCGCCGACGTCCGGCAGCCTCCCCGCCGAGGTCGCGTGACCTCGCCGCCCTAGATCTAGGTTGCGGCGGGTCGCCCGACGTCTGGCTTGCCTCGCCGGGGGTCGCCCGACGTCCGGCAGCCCTCGCTGGGGTTCGCCGGACGTCTGGCTTCCCTCGCCGGGGGTCGCCCGACATCCGGCCGCCCTCGCCGAGGTTCGGCCGACGTCTGGCAACCCTCACCGAGGGTCTCTCGAACTTTGCCCTTACCAATTAATTTTTTATATATTTTTTATAATTTTTTTATCACAAAAGTCCTTTATAAGTATAATTTTCCTAAACATCATTTTGCTCAAACATACTTCATAATGGACTTTTAAATTGTAATTTACCAAACACAATTTGCATTCTGAAAAGTTCCCTCAACCTAAAGTCCTTTGCATTTTCCTAATGGCTTTCCCCAAAAGTCTAACCAAACGCATCCTATAGGGGTGTTTGGTTGGGCATTCCCAAGGGGCTTTGGGCCCCCAAAGCCCCTTGGGGGAAATTTTGAGTGTTTGGCAAAATATTTGAAAGCTCCTTTGCCCAAATATGAGCATTTCGAAGGCTGAATGTTGAAAGCTGGGGAGGGGCGGCATTGAGCATTCAGCATTCCAGAAATGCAAAAATCACTGTTCATTTATCTTCCACCTTTGTCTTCCTTATTCATGGCGTTTTCTTCTTCCTAGCGTCATCTTCTTCCCCGCCCATCAGACTTCTCCGGCCGCCCGCCGCCACCACCGCCTGAGGGTTGCGCTTGCCCGGTGACCACCGCCTGGGGCTGGCGCGACCCGCGACTCAGGCGACGTCGCTTGGGTCGCGCGAACCTCAGGCGGCGTCGCCTAGTGCGCACGAACCAGGCGACGTCGCCTGGGTCTACACAACCTCGGCCACCAGATTTGGCCTCGGGCGCCCAAGGTCACGCTTCTTCCAAGCGGCGACAATGTCGCCTAAGGTTGCATCACTTAGGTCCGCGCAACCTCGGGTTGCCGGATCTATTGGTGCGGAGGCCGGATCCGGCCTCTGCACCTCCGGAGCTCGAGGTCGCGCCCCAGCGGCGACGGCGTCGCTTGAGGTTGCGACCTCAGGCGGCCGGACGGCGATCTCGGCTTTGCCGATTTGATTTTCAATATTTTTTTAAAAATAAAATAAAAGCAAAAGCCCATTTGTAATGTAAAATTTGTCAAACGGTATTTATGCTAAAGTTGCATTTCAATGCATTTGAGACTACAAATTACCAAATGGTGTAGCATTTCGGAAAATCTCTTTATCTCAAAGATATTTGCATTCTCCAAAGGGCATTTTCCCAGAGCCGAACCAAACGGGCCCTATGTAAGATTCGAATTACGTAAACAAAAGAGTGCACAAATAATTGAAACAAAAAAGGAAATTGCAAGGAACTTATATTGATTAGAAAATATAGCTTTAATTTTTGGGTGCATGCCTGCTTGATGATTGGATTTGAACAAAAAACTTATCGATGGAAATCATGACTGCATAGAGAACGTAAAAAGCTTAAAGAACTTGACTGGAAGATTTTATAATCAAACACAAATAACAGAACTTAGGAAATCTAATCTGCTTCGAATTTGAATTCAAAACTAAAGCAGATTCTAATTTGAATGATCTTAAAAATTGGCTTCTTGATTGATGCACAATTCTTGTCCCTAGTGCATTGCCTGTGTTAAAATGTCTTGAGAGATATAGGTGCCATCCTTGATTGTTCCTATATATCTAATGAGTCATTCCATTATGCACCGTAACCTTCCTTCGTATCTCTAACAGTCTTTTGACTTATGTACTGATGACTGGTAACTGCTTCAAATCCTTTTGGAAACAATTCTTCCTTGGTTGATGGATCCTTCTTGACTTATACTTCAACTTCCTTTCATATTTCGAGTTAATCAAGCATCGACATGTGTCATGAACTCTAAACTTTCTCAATTGGAAACTCACGATGATGAGCTTTTAGACATTCCATCCATGGGTTTCGTTGGTCGACGAGCTAGTTTAGGCATTTTATTGAGTAGGTGTTATGAATTAACTATATTGTTATGACCTAATGTGGGCAAGAAGGTTCTCATATTTAGGCTCATATTTGGGCCTGGTGTCAACGCATTAACAAGTTTTCAGTTGGCTTTTTGAATTAATATTCATTTTGATCGCGTATTGTAAATATAGTGAAAGCCAAATACAATTGAAGATTTCTAGCTAATGACCTATCTTACAAATTGTAAAATGTTGCTGCATTGGCTTTTTCATCAAGAAGGTCACCAATCACGTAGGAAGGCACAAGCCTATTGGGTGCTGGGTCGAGCCTCAATATGTATCTGGACTGGATCTTAATGGGCCGGCCCAAGTTGACAAATTATTCTTTTATATGGATTCAGCCTTGGAAGCCAAATTAATTGGTTCGGGCCCATATCAAGTGACCCAAGCCAGCCCAATGGCGGGCCAACCCCAACGGCCGACCGTTGGCCCTACATATAAGTGACCGTTAAGACCAAAAGGAAAAATTTGGATCTTTATTAAGTGGCCTTTGCTCTCGCTCTTCACCATTTTCCAACTTCTAAATGCTCTTGCTTTCTAAAATTGTTTGTCAATTTCATTTATTTCCTTTTCCCCAACGACATTCTAAATATATAATGAAGAACAATAACTACAATCATGTCCAATCATTCCAATTCAATCAAGATTTGCCATGTACTTAAAAGCAAAACTTGTTCAGTGAATTCTGTGACAATGTGCATAAGTTGGCTTTGCCCTTACAACAAGTTGAATTCGACGATGACTAGATCGCCGATTGGGAAGAGTTGCACAGGCGAGCGCTCAAAGGTAGTCCCTACCAAAATGCTTTCTTGGACGATACCTGTATCCCCTACGAAAACCCCAAGCAACTACGGATCTAGTTTCGCAGAGAAGAGTGTTTGGTGCCCAGAAGACATTTTGGATCAAGCAAGATGCACTGATGTCAAAAAGGATATTTGCACGGTACGAAGCGGTGTATTAAAAGGTGAACCGTCAAGTGGGACGAGCCACTTGAGGAGGCACAAATATTGACATGAAGAGATGTCCAAGGTCAGGAGGAGCTTTTCATGTGCAACGTAGCATACAAAAACCCCGTTCAAGCATGACGAGGCAAGGTATAAGTGGGAGCATGCATATTATCGTCTTATCACCAAGCAACCTTTTGGTTTTGCTGAAGATCCCTACTTTGTGCGCTATGCGCAAATAGCTCTATAACTTCAATTCAGGCCCATTCTTTAGATGATAAAAAAAAAAAAACTATAATTAATTGTACAGAGAAAAATGACGTTATTTGCTGCCAACGAGTAAGTTTCAAGTTTCTTTAACTTGTAATTTATGGATTAGCCCTATGAATGACGCATACTGTACCGTTATTGACCATTGGGTCAATGATGAGTGGGAATTATATCACGGAACTCTTACATTTAAGATGTAAATATTCTGACATATTTCCTGAAATGTAACTACTAAAATAATGAGAGATGTCAATTAGTTTGACATTCTATAAAATTTTTAGTATCACGCTAGATAATGTCGATATGAACACCTTCCTAATATGGAGTCTTGTCCAATAGCTAAATCCAATTTACTTTGGATATTTTTCCACATGTGATGTGTATTCTACTACATCAACTTGTGCATGCAAGACGATATTTGTAGTTTTACAAGTCTATGGCACAGGGAAGGGCAAGCTGAAAACTCATTGGTAGTAAGAACACGTAGAATTCAATGTGCAAGATATTGAAGGAGGCATGCAAGGAGATGTGTGTGTTGACATTCTAAGGCTCCGTTTGGCAACATTTTTATTTCTCCAAATTTTTGTTCTTTTATTCTCTGGAACAAAAAAAAAAACATAAATCCTTTTGATAATGTTAGCCAAATTTTCTACTCCTTGGAATAGAAAAGTAGTCATGGAATTGATTTGGAACATAAATAAGAAGTATAAAAAAGTTACTTCTTATTTTGGGAAACAATTTCTGGAATAAGTCATTCTTTTATTTTCTTCTTCTTCTTCTTTTAACTAGTCACCACAGTTGGTTGCCGCCTGCCATCGCCAGATAGAGGACGAAGATGAAGAAGAATGGGAAAAAAAAAAAAAAAAAAAAAAAAAAAATCCAAAAAGTTATTAATTTTTTTTAAAAAAAAAAAATCCACATTACAAAATTTTTTATGAGTCATACCAAATGCATTTATATTATTATCTTTATTTCAAGAATAGAAATTTTGTATAGTTACCAAACGGGTTCTTTTTACTTAAAACTGCTCCAGGAAATAGAAATAGAAAAAAATTATTCTTAAAAAAGAGATTATTCTTCATAACAAAAATATTACCAAACACACCTTAATTCACTGCTCATAGTAGAAGTGCCATATCCAGTCATTGACACGACAAGATGAAAGGATCGTTGAAAGTTTTTCTCAATTAATTTTCTTATTATTTTAGTATTTTGAAAAAAATTAGTCCAACTTTTTAAATTTTTTTCATTAAAAATTTAAATTACTTAAAAAAACCGGCCCTTGCCAGGCCATGCCCAGTGGCAGCTCCTACAAATTACCTATTGAAGTTAATAGCTTGGAAAGTACTTTTTCTATCAGAACATGCTAAATACTTGGATATATATTGCTGATAGTTGAAACTTGTTCTAATATAGAAAGATACCAATCCCTATGAAAGAGCTCTCATCATCAGATGCACTCGTCATATTACTTGATTTACTGATGATGCAAATCATCTACTTGTATAGATAAATTAACCATTAAAAAAAAGTCGAAAGTAATTCTATCTTGTAGAATGCTAATGATTGACCACAAGTAGAAATTACTAGATGTACATTGAGAGTTATGTTTTTTCATATGAAAGAGGCTTTAGTCACGTACAAGTGTTGCTGTTTTCTTAGAGGAAGTCGCTAATCACATGTCTAATACCGTGATGGTTATACTGCCGCAGACGAGGACTTAAGAGAGTGAATAGTCTCTGACTAGGAGACTCAACTCTCAGTTCTAATAACAGGAAGTGAGACTGCTTTGTTTGTGAATGGAATGCGAGCTTCTAACCAATTCGGCTGGACAAGCAGAATCGAAAGCTCTTCTGCATTCCGTGCTGTGCCGTACCAAGGGTTGGCATTCTAATGTCCAGGTTGATTGCTTTTAGCAAAATCCAACAAACTAAAATATTTCCTTCAAGTGCAGATCTCCCATTCCACTATTTATCATTACTTCAACCAACCTGATGATGGCCATTCAAGCCCTGCCCAGTCATTCTTTATCTCAGGGTCCTCTCTTTGAACAACAGGAAAAAAACAGTGGGAAGAAACTTATAAACCTCAGAAAAGTCGACTAGTAAGGCCTGCCATTGGGTAGGCAGGAGTTATCAAAGTTTAAACTACCGATATTGATTCGATATAATAGTCATTAAGCAACTGAAGTTCCTACGACCTGTTAAGCAGTTCCAACAGTCAGACTCACACGCATGCACGCAAAGTCAAGGGACGTCACATGTGTCAATTGGGACGAAAATACCATCCAAGTGATCTGGCTTATGGCCACACCATTCCAAGTCCTTCCACCAACTCCTCTCCCCCCTGATTTTCTTCAACTGCTCACTGGAAACTTCATTGGTCGAAAGAGACTTGAGACTCGGGCAGTCGTAAAAACTCAACCTTTCTAACCTCGGTGCAATCCATAGCCCACAGGATATACTGGAAAGTTCAGGCACGTAATGGAGGGACAACTTCTTCAACATAGGGAGGAAATAAGACGTCTTGAGGACTTCGCAAAATGAATTTTGGCAGCTAATCAGGCTTTTGATGGCTGGGCAGTCCTCAATTGTGACCTCTTCCAGATTGTTGAGATTATCAAGCATCTCACATGAGAAAATAACCGTAAACTTGGGGCATTTACACAATGTCAACAACTTTAGAGAAGATAAACATCCCTTCTGCATTGAGCCCTTCCAAATGTTTCTCAAGTTTCTCATGTAATACACGTATAGAAACTCCAGCGATTCAAGACAGGCACTTTTGCAGTGAGATTCGGTCAAAGCCTCTTGATGCATGGTATCAGATGAATCTATGAGCACTTCAAGCTCATCACACTCCCCTAGAACACACCATTTGAGTTGCTCCATGCTATTTATTCTTAGTTCATACAGGGTCTTGAGATTAGCATGCCTTTCTAAGAATAATGCATCTAATTGTTGCAGCATGTCCTTAATATCGGTGAAGACATCGTCACCATTTGTGTACCTCAAGTATCGGTTGCACCGTTCTAGTTCGAATTCAATATCTGATGGTAGCCGATTCATGATGCGGCTAGCATGATTACCAACACAAAGTCTGAATTGAGCTAAAGATGGATGCTCCATCGATTTCCTAAGCTGATTAAATTGCCTCAAAAGTTCCATTGTAGGAAAGGAGAACTTGAAAGTGCTTAACCTTTTCAAGTTGCAAACTTCAGATACAACACCTTCAGCACATGTATCCCACCATTCAGCATCGGCATTCACATCGAGATTTAGTTCTTCCAAGTGTAATAGAGAAGATATTACCCCATGAGGAATCACAGTTTTAGAGTCATTTGAAGGTTCAGTTCCAGAAATTGAGAACCCCAAACAAGTCAGATTGATTAAACATTCAATTTCCTTGGGAAGATTCTTAATCTTCGTCCCCTCAAGATCAAATACCTCCAGTTGCTTGAGCCTTCCAATTGCTGGCGATATCGATCTCAAAAGGACACAATCATTCAAGAAGAGTCTTTTGAGGCTGACAAGTTGAGATATGGACTCTGGCAAGCACCGAATGCGGGTTTTGGACAGATTTAAAACTTCTAGAGCAGGCATCTGATTGAAAAATGAAGAAGAAAGCTTTCTCAACTTGTAATTTCTTTGCAAATATAATGACGAAAGTGAAGGGCACCTCGGTTCCTTTGGTAGCTCAGAAATTCTAGTTTGCATCAAACATATCTCTTTTGCCCTCTCCCACTCCTCAACCTCTGGTGGCTCTGTCAAGTCTAAGCCACCCTGCATCAGAAACACACGATTTTCCTCAGGCTGAAATATTAAGTTCACTAATATATCCTGATCCTGGTCTTGAAACTTCACAAATTGCCCATTCTCATCAACTTCAAGCAAGTTAGCATTGATAAGATTTTTTAGGACTTTTTGGCCTTCATCACGGGTGTCTACAATACCATCCCTGACCCATAGGCCTATAGCAGACTCGGATGCAATCTCATGGTAATTGTTACAAAGAGCAAGATTTTTCAAGCATCTTCTAGTTTTATCATCTTCTAGTTGGTCAATGCTGAATCTTAATGCATTAACCATAAGAGCTTCTACACCGGCTTCATTACTTATAGGTAGAACATTCAGTCTTTCAAGCGCACGTTCCCAGATTGAAATGTCATCAACATTTTGCAGTGCCCTTGCCACTAGAATAACAGCATGCGAATGTGGCCTGCACATCCTAACCATTTCCCTAGCTAGGGCTTTTTTAGGATAATAAACAACTTCACCCACATTCCGACGAAATAATTCGCACAGCAACAGATCGTCCAAACATATTTTCTTATCCACTTCAATTTCATTGCATAATCGTCCTGATCTAACCACAAAAACTATCTTGCTACCCACTGGTGTCGTTGAATTAGGAATTGTCAATGTCTCTAGCTTCATGTGTTGGTTAATGCCAACAAGAATGAGCAAAAACTTGAGGCCTTCCGATGCTTTCACCACTGCTGCATTGGCATCAGTTAAATTAGAAGATATTTGTCCATCAATCTCCTTTTGCACCTTTTCCATGTCACAGTTCAGAGGAACAGTAACACAGATGACTCTATCAAATAGATTCCTCAAAATTGCAGATTCCTTCAAAGCTTCAATGACAATAGCTTTTCCAACCTCGTTTCTACCGTATATTCCAATTTTTTCAATTTTTTCATTGTCAGATTTTTTTATGGACTTGATGAGAAGGTTGACTATAGAGTCATAGTTAATGGCACCCCATCCTTCTAATGGTATCCCTTCTTGTTTTCCACAGCCGCCTAACATATCAATTGAGGCATTGGTATTATCCAAAGTAGCGTGTGGAGAACTTTCCTTTTTCATCTTTGGTATGTGCATAATATCGTAATATTCTATCCTTGCCTTTTTTTCCCCAACTTCATATTCCGGTCCCGAGCAATATGAATCAACTTCAGATTCTTGTTCCGAGGAAAACGAATGAACTTTGTCAGAAGCAGTGTCTTCATTCACTTCCAAGGAAAAGGGTTCAACCTCTGGCTCTACAGTGTTCCGAATTTGCAAAACTGCAGTTTCCGATGTTTCTCTCTTATTATATTCTGGACTTGCTCCGATCTTCATCCTCTTATCCGTGTCTTCGGACTCTGATTCTGGGCAATGTGAACCGACTTCCGATTCTGAGTGTGATGAATACAAATGAACTTTTTCCAAAGCAGCATGAGGATTGGCGTCCTTTTTCACTAGCCAGGGAAATAGTTCAGTCTCTGTATCTTGAGCGTTTTGCATTGGCACAGAGTCACTTTCTGCTCTTTGCTTCTGCATAGCTTCTACTTTTTCCGCTTCACTTGACACCATAGCATTTTCTTCTTCTTTCAGATCGCTCAACAGTGATCCTTCGTTCATGACATAGCTTGCCCTTGCGTGATGCAAATCAATCCCAAAGAATGGCTTGAGTTCTGCATAGAAACAAATTCATGAGGCAAAGTTACAATCATTATTCATAATCTACCCTGGGGTAAATAATTTTTTTTTTTCCGCAACTTATCAAACGCATTTCATGATAATGCAGCTACACTTATCTAAACGGACAACTTGAAAACAGAAAGCCAAAGTCAGTTCCTTTGTTCACCAAAAGAAGAAATTAATTGTCTTGCCATTATCGACTTAGGTTCAGTTCTGAGAGAGTGCTTCTTTGGAAATAGCAGCACTTCTAGACTTTATACTATCTACAATAGTAATTTAATGCATATATAAATGCAACTTTATCGACAGAAGCATTAAGATAGTGATCTCGGAGGCACAGTAAAAGTTCTCTTCTGTTCTTCTCTATACAACGCTAGGAGGTTAAGTGTAATTCTCAAATAGTAATGGTAAATCATATAGTCCCAAGTTTCCCAAAAAGAAAAAGAATGACACCTTTTATTCACCTTCAGCTTAGCAATATGCTATTGTCTAAGCAAAGAGTACTAGAAAACTTATATTTTAGGACAAACCAAGGTTGAAATTGGATGGCTAAGGTTATATCAGTGTCATGTTGCACATCTTCTCTGCAAAGCATTTAACATTGAAGGGTGAAAGCTACCTTTCTGATCTTCAGCAGCATGAGAACAGAGCCCCGAACCCAAACTATTGGATGATCCAACGGAATTAGTGACCGGTTGATCCGAGATTGATTTTTCCTGAAGCAGTAGTCAATTACAACAAATTCAGTACATTTATTTGTAAACGACAATTGAAAGTGTTGAAATAATATCTTGAGTCCTTGCCCAACATCAAATTGAAGTGCCTAGAAGCCTTGCCCGTCATCTGCCAGGTCAGGGGGCTTCCTTATGGGCATAACCCAGTAGGGTTTATTCCGTAAAGTCGTTGTGAACTTGAGTTCTATTTTCATCTAAAAAGAAGATTAAGCCGCTAGAAACATCTCAAATAGAATTATCTGTCATTTCTCAATGTTATTCACAATGAATAGAGAAGTCTTGGAGGGCTAGTTTGTGAGTTTATGGATGTAAAACCAGGGGTCTGCAAACATTTGAGGCGTGGAGCGATTATAATCTCCACCGTTAGTAACGATGGATTGTAGTTGTGTCTTTCTGCAATTCTCCGCATGGATCATAGATCATAACAACGAACCATTTTTGTTTCTTGTATGAATTATTTCTTTCGCTGTCAATCTTGATTCTATTCGCATATTTTGTAGCAAATGAAAGAAAAAGGGTCTCGCCAAGTTCCCTAAGGATATTATTTACAAACACTAAAATAGTAAAAACGCATGATTAATACTATCTGAAAATTGAAAAAGAACATATCTCAAATAATATGCTTCAAATATAATTATTTATGTTTTCAAACAACGATAAATGAGACTTAGCAAGTGCCCCATGACAACCTTTGACACCTATATAATAAACAAATCATAAGAAGGATATAATGGAGTTTTATGGTTAAGTCAAATCCTCGCAAAGTCTCGTAATTATATTTAGGGTTCGTTTATTTGGAGGAAAAATTTGTAATAAAAGAAAATGCTCTTCTGAAAATCATTTTCTAAGAAAATATTTTCTCCTTTTCAAGTTAGGAAATTCATTTTCCTAATTTTAAGCATGCATATTTTTTTGACCGATCATTCTTAGTAAATTTAACGCGTGAAAGTCTAGAAAATTAATTCGCGGATTTTTTCACTCAAATGAACACACCCTTAGCTAAATCTGCAATTACTCTTTTGGAAGGAAATCATTGGGCCAAAAAGTAATAATTACGAAAGAGAGAGAAAGAAAGGTACCGTGACCTTAAGAAGTGGCTGCATTTTATTTTCATCCGACTTCCTGCATTGAAAAAGTTTCCTCCGCTCTGGGAATGGTCTCTCGCATCGCTGGAACAAAGAACATCAGCAACCTTATTAAGCCATAAATATATGTTGTGTAGTCAGCCAAAAAAAAAAAGTGACATTCTGAGACCTATTGTTTAATCGTGTACATACCTTCTCGAGAAACCTTGACAAGGATGCCTTTTGTTGATGAATTTCGACCACAGACGAGGAAAAGAGATATCGCCCGAGCAAAAGAGAAACTTAATTACTTTCCATGGATTGAGGGAGTAGAATGTGATTGGTTTATAAAGATAATCATGCAAGACTAATAATTACATAGATGCTATATTCTTTTGGACTATTATTCATTAACCATGTCCCTGATCGTTAGACTCTTTTCTGCTATATTTTTGCCGCACTTTACTTGGCAGGTTACGAGTTATGAGCATCACTCATTTTTAATGTTTATAACCACTAATTAAAGACATGGTTGGAGAAAGTTTTCTTCAAGAGATGGAGAAAAACATGATCCGACTTTTCAATCCAATAATGAGATGACAAACTAACCAAATTCTTTCTCTTTGTGTGTAGTAACTAGTTTCAACTGGAGGATTTTTTTTTTTTAGTGATAATCTTGGCACAAGGACCCAAATCAATTGGATGACCTAAAATTTTACTAACTACTATATTTTACAGAATATAGTTTAATGATTAGGAAAATGAGAAAAATTGTCATTGAAGTTTGGCTCCATCTACAATGTCATCTCGGAATTTTTAATTTGTTTAATATAGTCCTAAACTTTTGGTATATGTTCAATTTAGTCTCTAGACTAGATTAAATTCATGGATATAATAATATAGGATCTAGATTGAACATTTACTGAAAGTTTATGAACTGCAATAAATAAATTAAAAGTTCAAGGATGACTTTGTACATTGAACCAAAGTTTAGGAACCGCTTTTATAATTATCCCTTGGTGATTTGAATTCTTCTTGTTCAAATAGATTAATGTTAAAATTAGTAGATATAAATAATTAGATCATATTTTTCTTCATCCTCGGTTGGAGCAAGGTTGTTGTTTAATGAATCAAATAAAAAAAAAAAAAAAAAGGATATCGTTTAGTTATCACGATATTCAAACAATGCCTATATTTGTAATTAACTAATTCGTAACCTAATTGGAGGAACTTTTTTCAACATCGACCTAACTATATTATTTTAGTTTTTTATATTCCAAAGGCACGAGTACAGATGGAACATTCACGCCCATGATATATCAAACAAGTCTAATGAGTCGCCTTTTTGTGAGATTTGAATAGGTGACATCCAGTTTCTCAATTTTAAACCTCTCAACCCCAAATTTGAAGGGTTAATTTATTTTTTTTTGAAATTTATTGCATTAATTTGGTTTTATGAAGAAACACTGACAATGATAAAAGGTCATTATATGTATATTTGTGATAAACAAATCTTTGAAATTTTAATTGTTCAGTCAATAAAACATTCCCCCATAATCAAATAACACGCATGTCCTTAAACTAGCATACATTTCAAGAAGATAATATCAGACTGTTTAAGCTTGGAGGTATTATAAACTCATAAGTGATATGTACCCATCAACAGATTGGTATGTATCATAGATGACGAAGAAACGAATAAACTCTTGTCATTTAATAAGCCACAAACGGTAAAAGAATGTTATACAACTGCATCATTTATTATATTAATTTTGTGACTGAACCTTGGTATATAAAAAAAATGTACCTCTCTCGCCAATAGCAGTGATTGATCTGAAAGGAAAGTAAGCTGTGAGACACCTTCTCCACAAGGGTGGCCTTTATTGTCATCGCCATCGCCGAGACCTTTTTCCCTTTCTTCTCCTCCTCCTCCTCCGGCCGGACTGAATCCAGTGAGATTCTGGACGGTTTTCCGAAATTCGCTGATATCGCACTTGATGATTCTCACCCGCCTTCGAGCCGACTTCTTCAATTTGATGCTTTGATCTGATTGTGATATCCCCAACCTTTGTTCCTTAACCGTACTCTGGCTGGCGTTGGTGGTCTTATTAAGATTGGTCTTGTGTAGTTCTGGCAATTCTAGCCTCCGTTCTGGCTCCTTAACCGTACTCTGGCTGGCGTTGGTGGTCTTATTAAGATTGGTCTTGTGTAGTTCTAGCAATTCTAGCATCCATTCTGGCAATTCTAGCCTCCGTTCTGTGCTGGCGCTGCTCATGGCTCAATTTCGCTCGATGAACACGTCGATTTGTCTCTCTTTTGTACGTGTGTGTTTGTTGATATCCCAAAATTTGTGGAGAAGATAACCTTCAGAGAGCATACCTCACAGAATGGTAGATGAGACTGGTAGCAATTGGACCAGAAAAGTATGGTTGACTTTGTTCTGTAATACATTGAACGAGTTACGAAATAAGATCAATCGTACATTACTCAATTAATATTTGGAAAAAGTACAACAAACACGAAAATATAGATGCGACCCCCAAAAAACCCGTCAAGCTCTATGTCAAAATAACATCAGTTTCCAAATATTGTCATTGAATATTGATAACGCTTGAAAATTCAAAAACGTAATAGATGCGGCGTCGAAGTGCAAGCACTCCCACTAATGTGTAAGTCCGTCCTTATACAACATAGACGTGGATGCAATAGATTTTGGCTTTGCTGTTATTGGGGCCGATACCATTAAAAATAGCACATAGCTTTTGCCTAACTTGGTCATGTCGCGTGTATAGGATGAGCTCTAGTGATCTAATTCATCCTTAAACTTGCAATTGGTTTTATGGTAAAGCACACTGGTATGCTAACATTACATCAAACTATTTTCACTGAATCTTTTGCTTACAATGACTCTTTGTATTTCATCCAGATTTGCGACCAACATAGATTTATCGGATGTCATTTACTCATATTCACAATAGGTCTATGGGTACTTAAAAGCAAGCTCATGAAATTGAGTATATTTACACCAACATATCATGAGCTCATTTAGTAATCTATCTATATTAGTAGTGCACTCTTCCTATGAACCGCGAAGATGAGCCAAAAAGAGCCCGTGTTTCTAATTATTGAAGTCATTAGCTTCAGAATCCATAAGCCCAGACACGATCCTAGTAGTTTAGTGAGTCTTCGTGTGACATCTTGAATTTCAAGTTGTGATTTCGATTGGATAAGATGGGCCTTTCGTCAACGTGACTATAGTGTTTTTCTCTGAGTTGGCCATTCACGAGGTAATTGGCCTATCCGGTGAAGCCATTCGGGGATTTTAAATGCAATAGACTTGAGAATTCGACCAGAAGTCGATTGCTCGACCGTGCTAGTCTGCAAGGGTCATTACGGCATTGTCAAAATTGATCAGAGATCGGAGATAGGTCAATTCGATTAAGATGTGTGATCAAGTGTGGGTGATGCCACATGATTGCAAAATTCTCATTGATCGACACTAAATCGATTTTCTATCGTTTTGGGTATCATGTGCCTGTATTTGAAACCTTGAGATTTTCACGACTATCGAGAGTCGCCAATATGTCGGATGGGTTCATTGTGGTTCGAAGAAAATCGACCACGGGTCAATTGCACCAAAAATTCCTAGAAGCTACCCGGTAAGTAAGGTCACACTAAAAGCGCATTTGATTGAAAATAACCGTGATTGAATTCGATTTTAGAAATTAGAAGTCCTGTTGTGTCATGGGTCATTCTAAGAACGTCGACTCACATTTTGAGAAAATTCTAGAGAGTTCGGGATTTTTCAGGGAAATCGGGATGGACGATTCGGAGAATGAGCGGAAATTCAGATTGGTCAATTTGAAGAGATATTTGGCATCTGGTGTAAGCGAATTGGTGAATGGAACTTGTTTGGGCTTTTTCTGATTTCAAATCGGACCTCAACTGAATTTATTTGTTTAGAAAATTGGATTCCGAAAGAAGATGAGAGAGAATTCGGGTTTGAAGGCATATCGTGAGATGAAAGAACCGACTCATCTCGGTCTTCTTTGGGATTTCAAATTGAGCAATTGATAGAGAAATTGGTCCTGGGATGACCAATTGCTAAAATTGTTCAGAAGTTGATTAAAATTTATAAGTTGGTTTTGTTTTATTTTTCTCTTTTGTTTTCTTGGACCGACGCCCCACCTCATGCACACCCTCTCTCTCTTCGCACGAACCTCCCTCCTTCCACACATGTTCTCTTTTCTTTTTCCCCGTGCGTAAACACCATCCGCACATTTCTTTCTCTCTCCCTCTCAGTTCATGCCTCCCACCGATAGTTTTCTTTTCCTGCAGAGTCCAACTCCACTTTCCCTTGTTTTGACCAATCCATGTTTATCCAAATTGGATATTTTTCCCCAGCTGGCCGAGACGACAACGACACCCCCTCCCTTTTTGTCTCCTTTCTCTTTTCTTTCTGTCTTGGACCCGCACATGAATTCGGCTCCCACGAAAGCGACAAACGCTGCTTCCTTCTGTTCTGTGCTACCCGTTCCTTGGCGTGCACGATCGGTCCCCACAGAAGCCGCGGATGTCCCCACCTCCTTCGGTCAGTCCTTCAGCGAGTGAGATTCCTTTCCATCATGGGAATCGTGGTCCCCATCAGCAGCAGCTTCGATCTTCTTGGTTGCAGTAACTTGGCCTAGCCTGTGCCTTTACGAGTTCAACTTCAAGAGCCCGTTTGAGTGGGCGAAGGCAGCCCGTTCCAGCAAGATTTTCGGCCACAAGTCGGCCCAACTCGAGACCATTTCAGCCATGGCCCATTCTCCGATCCGCTACCGCCGAACCTAGCCCGAGCCGTGCCCAAATCAACCCCCGTGGCAGCTCGTTCAGCTTGTGCAGTGGCCGACCAGCAAAGGTTTGGAGTTGTAGAGCTGTGCACGACAACGTTTTGGCTTTGGGGAAGAGTTTTTTTCCGAAATAGTTCTTTTCTATTTTTGTTAACAATTTCGAAAAAAAAACCTTTTTGATAACCGTATAAAATTTCTATTTCGGAACAAAAAAAGAAAAACCCGTTTGATAACTGCACAAAATTTTTATTCCATATTTTTATTTTTTTAAAAATAAAAAATAAGAAAAATGAATAGATGAGATATTACATAAAATTGACAAGATCAAAATATTATTAGATTAATAATACATTTGCTTAGAAATAAGAATTCTAGTCGAAGATGAACCTGTAACATATGGAACGTGAGCTATTATCTTATATATGTGTGTGAGGATCTTGACTCATGTAATTTATATTGAATTTAGGTAGCGTTTTGAACTATAATTCTTAATAATATATTTTCTTTTTGCAAATTTTAATGTTTGGTATAACAAATATTGCGGAAAAAGCACAAGGGATATTGGCAGCCAAATTAATTTGTAGTGATTTCCTTGGGACAAAGTTTTTACTCTTTAAAAAAAAAAAATTGTAATTCTAGTGCATGCGTGGCTTGGGGATTTTAGTCTTCTAATCTTGACATGGATGTTGGGTTGGGGTTGGAAATTTCCAACTATTGGAATGGTGCATGCATGGCGTGGCTTTGCTATCATTATGCATTTAGTTCATAGTATGCTCCTAAAACACTTAGTAAAGACCTTGGTCTCTTGCATTTTGAGCCGTCAATGCATCCCATCGTGATGCTACTTTTTACCTTGCTTCTTCTGAATTACAAACTATTTCATTTTCGTGTTTCACGTAAGCTTATAAGGTTTTGGCTAATTTTGATGAAGGGAGGTGTTTTTCCTCTCCTCTTTTGCTTTTTTTCTTTCTTGACTAGGATGCAAGCTTCAGACGATGGTTTGTAGGTCTTGAAGCGTCAATTATACAATAGCTTACAATTTGCTTCTCTTCTGTTTGTCCACATTTATGATACATTCAATGGAATTTGTGCTCACAGAGATAGAATTTGATGACCTTAATACGATTAATAGAAATGTATTCATAATAGTTTACAAACACATTGCATAAGTTTTCACCAAAAAACAAAAACACATCACAAAAGTCAGAAATAAAAAGTCATGGAATCTCCTGCATATTGTGATCCCTTGCCATCATATTTGCAATATTTTTCCTGATCATGTTTATCTCAGCCGCCTCATCACCTGGTGTATCATCTACAACCTCGTCTTGTGTAGGTCCGAATGGATAGTCCGGATCTCCATATAGGGCAAAGTTCCTGTCCATCTTGTCTTGGTCGCGAATATAATTATGGAGAGTACAACATGCGATTACAATATATGCTTGCTTTCGAATTGAAAATGGAGGCATGTGTCTCAAAATGGAGAAGCGGTTTTTTAATGCCCCAAATGACCTCTCGATAACATTTCTCAATGAAGAATGCTTATAGTTGAACAGTTCTTTTGCTGTTCTGGGCCGTCTAAGTCTACCCCTATAATCATTCAAATGATACCGTTCACCTTTAAATGGAGTCAAAAATCCTGGAAGTGCAGCATAACCAGAATCTACTACATAGTATTTTCCTACAAATATATATATATATATATATATATATATATATATATATATATATATAAATATATATATATATATAAATTTGTTATGATATGCCTATACAATCATAAAGAAAATCACTTGATATAGACAAAACAAATACCTAGTGGTGGTCGAGGAAATTGCAATTGAGGAGTCTCAAGTGCTGCCGAAAGAACCCGACAATCATTGGCAGATCCTTCCCACCCAGCATATACGAAAGTAAATTTCATGTCGAACGAACAAGCACACAACACATTTTGAGTGGTAGTCCCTTTTCTGCCTCTAAATGGGATCTGTTTCGCTAGAGGGACGGATGCATCAACGTGGGTGCCATCAATAGCACCAATGCAACCCTGTGATTTTATGAAAGTATAGTGTTAGACAATACTATCAGCTATATATATTTTAATAATGTAAAATTGATATAAAATTATACCTTGAAGTAACGTCCGTGGTTAGGATCGATAAGAATCTCTTCTGGAATAATATCAAAAGAAGGCGGCTTGATCATCTCTTTTGATAATTCGAGAAGTGCCTTTAATACTAGAGTAAAAAACTTACTGATTGTTTGTCCCGAACGTTGAAATCTCTCACACAAATCTCTATTAGAGCTTTTGTGACCAACCATAAATAAGAAAATCCCAACCTGTTCATCTACCCTTACATATCGAGTATCTTTCAGCCAGCCTCTTGCCTTCATTAGATCACATAGGTTAAGAAAAACATGTCTCTCTACCCTGAATGCTTCATAGATCCTATCTGAATGTCCATAAACAATTTCTCTAACCCATTCGGCTCCTGATAATTTACTGTCCCTAATAGGCTCCCTTGTATGCAAAGACATGTTCGAAATAACGTAAGTTAACCATGCTATTATTATGTCAATATCAGTCTCATCCAAATACCATCCAACCGCTGCTACCTCTCCATTAGACACACTATTTGATTCATCTTCCATAGTACCTATGCCCACACAAATACAATAAAATCAATATAGATATATGTACAAAAAAGAAAAAAAAAAGAAACCAATAACGTAAGTAATAGATACGTAAGTAATAGAGTGAAAGCAAACCAAATATAAAAGTTCAACACAATCCATAATATTCAAACCACAACAGAAATGCAAAAGTCTCAACATTAATATATTCAACAACAAAATAACAACCAATATAAAAAAACATAGTCTAATAAAACTCCATGCAATCCACAATACATTCCATAACATTCACTAAAGACATCGGAGAAGTCCATGTCTCATTTCACTTGGGGTTTTGATAAAAGCCTCCCTCCACGTGGCATTAACGCAGGCTCGTTCCACAGCTTTGTTGTAAAGATTCGACTCCAATGTAGGCATGGCAAGTAGGATATCAATCACAATAAATACGGAGAATGGGTCCATAGGTGGTGATGTGACTTGTGAGTTGACAGAACCACTCACAGATTGATTAGCCCTACTGTTGATCATCTCCTGTAAGGCTTTGCAGGTGCTATCAATACCAAATGATTGACTCCTCCTTCTCCTCTTACTATTTGGAGTTTTATCCATCCTATGTTTGTCATGAACTGGAGAAGGAGTTATCTCAGAAATAAAAACTTCCTCATCAATATGGTGTTCATTAAAGTTCGCCGGTCCATCATCTGCATCATCACCACCAATGCCAAGTTCATCCGACATCACCAAATCTTCAGCATTTCCTACTGCATACTCCCCAGTAGCATATGTATCACCAAAAACAGTACACAAGTCGGGATATTGAGGAAACCCATCCTTCTTGAATTTTGCCCATTCAATATTATCCTGCAATTTTCACAATGACAACATATATCAGCAATACAATTAAACATCTTGCCATGTACATCTATAGTGATCTCAAAATGATCAAAGGTTAAATCATACCTTGACGTGAGATTCCCATATACTAGGATCATCAACAACAACCGTTTTGTTCACATTATCCCAGCCAAATCCGGATTGTGAAAGCAGCTTCTTGAAACTAGCATACTGCTTTTTCAATTTGTTCACCTTGTTCTTCAACTGTACTTGAGTATATTGAAGTTCTGCTCGTTTATTGAATTCTGTCCGTATGTTATTCCAGCCTGCTTTGTTGAAAGTACAAGAGGTGCGATTTCCTTTTTTTACCTCTTCAACCAACAAACTGACGTACAAGTTGGTTAGAGGCTCAGTCCACTTTGCGGTGAATGCCTCTTTTTGGGATGCCATGTAACCTTCGATCATTTTAAGTATCATATGAGTTCAAGACAATTAAAAAGAGAGTGTAACATGCTGCTTCCTTCTTTTCTCATCACCATTTTTGAGAGTAAAGAAAGACACAAGTAACAAATCCAGTTATAGGATGATATTATCTCTAAACCTTGGATAGCTATTTAGAGCATCAACAACTTCAAGTACTCACGCACACGTGCACACATATACAACCCCTGGATTGGCTAAAACAGAGCATTGTCACACACATACACAACCCCTGGATTGGCTAAAACAGATTCTTTATCACAGCCTATTGCTAAAACAGAGCCTCAACAGCTTCAACTACTCACGCACACGCACACGTGCACACATATACAACCCCTGGATTGGCTAAAACCTTGCTGCAATTTTGCAATCCAATTGCATCAGACGAGTAACTGAACTTCCAGCCATGCCACCAAGACACTCAATACAAAATGAGCGACCACTTTAGTCCCAAATAACATCAAAATGACAGTTGCACAATTCTCATTTTATAATTTCCCAAATAACTGAACTTCCAGCCATAACAGTCCCAAATAACATCAAAATGACAGTTGCACGATTCTCATTTTATAATTTCATGACGATGACCAAGGAGTACTTTGGCCAAATAAACCTTTGGGATTATGTGGTTGCATGCTTTCTCTGTCTTTCATGCTTCATGAACAATAAATTCGATAGCATCTGCTACCAATTTTTCCCCATGAAAGATGGTCATTACTCTGCAGTAAGGGCGTCTACCATTTATTGATCTAAACACAAAAGAAAGATTCGATGCCTCAAAAAATTCAATCTTTAGAATTTCATTCACCTAAACATTTATATTCTCGTGGACTTGCATACTAGTTCTCTTAGTTTTATCAGCCTGAGATTATCCCCCTTAATTGCTCATTCTCAAAACCCTATTCTACTACCCTCAATCCATGGCTAAAATTCAATGTGCATAGAGAGTGTAATTTAAGCAAAATAAATTTTAATTATCAAACTTTTGTATTGCAACATGTACACTTTATTATTGCACTTTGAAGTATTTATTTATCTTGAAGTGTACCTCACACATTGTTTACTCACAAATTGTTAGACACTTGTGGTTTCTGTGAACTAACAGTTGTTTTTACTCCACTGTCCACTTTCGAACAAGCTTAGCTTGATACGGCCACTTAATGAATTTCTGAAAATTATAGGCTTTCTTCCAAAGATGGTGGTTAGAGAAAAGTCCAGAAATGCAAGAACTAGTGAGCAAACTTGTGAATGCTGGCCAATTCGAAGCGAGACAAAGTGCACCATAATTTTGGTGCTGTTCATCATATCAGATATGGTTTGTTTTACTTAGCTTAGTTGATACATGTGACAATCAAGGGCGACACAAGCACGAGGGAAGCAACATGAGAGAGGCGAGCACAAACAAAGGCAACGCGACGGAGGCAACACGATTCAACTTCAGAAAAATCACCAGTAGAACAAGTACAATCAAAAGGAATCAAAGCAACAAACCTGATTTAGGGCAAGACGACCACGAGGTGATGCGACCAGAGGTGATGCGAGCGGAGAAAGGTGACCAGAGGCGACGGGACTAGAGGCGACGGGATCAAACAGAGGCGATCGGAGGCGACGGCACTGCGGCGGATTCAACTTCAGAAAAAGTGAGGATCACCACTAGAACAGCTCCTCCAGCTTCACATAACCCACGCCTTCAGCTGCAAATTTTTTCCCCACATTTTCTAAAGATCAGACATTTACTTGAAAACGTATGGATAACAATATAAAAGATTGGAAGGATTTTCCATCCAATTAGATGGACGAGCATCAGAAGAATTTTACTGCAAACATGTAGTCATTATCAGAATATGCAGTTCCTTCTGGAATGGAAGAGTAATGACTCATGACATCTTGCAAAACGTAGATGCTCAAGCAATCGAGAGAAAGTTAAACCACACCAGATAAAAACAGAAAGTTCAAACAGAAAGTTTTAAACCACACCAGATAAAAACGTAGATGCTCAAGCAATGCGAGACGAAACCAAACCAAGAACAACCCGCACACGAAATAAATCGTTGATTGAAGAAAGTAGTCAAACTCTGGAAAGGGAGTTTCGCACCTTTGGAGCGGGAGATCCGGTCGGAGCAGATTTTGAGGTTGCGGCGAGACTTGGTGAGGAGCTTGTTGAGCTCGATGCGGGACTTCTGGGCGGGTGTGAGAGCGGAGGAGGAGGAGGAGGTTGTTCCGTCGCCGCCGTTTGGGGCGGCGGAGAGGGACTTGGCGACGGGCTGGGAAGAGGAGGCGACGGCACTGCAAGCTACGGAACGGAGGCCACGAGACCGGTGACGACAGGACCGGCGATGACGGGACCGGCGGCGACCGGACCGGCGAAGGGACCGGCGGCGACGGGACCGGCGACAACGGGACCGGCCGTGACGGGAGGTGATGAGATCGGAGAGAGGCAAGCGGACGAAGGGAGAGGTGAGCTGAGAAGGGGCGTGAGTTGAGAAGGGAAAAGAGAAATTAGGGTTAAAGAGAAATCGTTCCTTATTTTAGTTCCCGGGAAGAGAAGCAATTTTTTTTTGTTTCTCAATTCTCATCCAAAACTATTTCTGGGCTAGGTTTTTATTCCGGGGAATAGAAAAACAACTTGGCGTTACCAAACAGGTTTCTGTTCTTTTTTTGTTCCGGGGAACAAAAGAACAGAAATTTTGAGGAACAGAAACGTTCTCATGCAGGCCCGTAGTGGCCATTTCAAGCCCGTCTCGACCCGGTTGCCGGAACCGCTTTGAAGAGAATCGAGCCTTGTCGCGTGCTCGTCGATTTGATCCGATCAAATCTTTAATCAAGTGAGTTTTACTCACTAATGCCTTCTTAGTTTGCTAATTATACTTAAATGTTGATTAGTTTTAGTTAAGTGTAATTAGGTGGTTAGATTAGAATGTATTAGCGCTTATTAGTTAATTGCATTGCACATTAGTTAGGTGGTTAGTGTACTTAGATAGAGAATTGTCTATAGTATTTATTGAATGCATCTCGGGATTTTTCCTGACCCTTATTGGGCTTCAATTAGGCAATAAGAGACTAAATTGGATTTTTGTATTTATTTATTAATTTTCGAAATTAATTTATTATTATTTTTTTTTTAAATTAGGTAGGGATAGCCAACAACCGAAATTTTGTACTGATTATCGTGGTGCCGTCTATTTATTTATTTGAGTTCTACGTTGTGTGGAATTGAATTAATTGTGGAATTTTAGGAATTGTGATAAATTGTTGATATTGAATAATTGATTGGTAGATGGTCGAGTATGGGTATATAGCGCCAGTTATGTTGATGGGCTATATAGTAGAGGGAATGGTGAGAGCTAACTGAGAATATTATTGGCTGAGACCAATCAGGTACGATGTTATTGGACATATGTGGTTCAGTGATTGAAAGTATTACTGGCGAAAACGGCACTTTAAAGAATGCACGTGAATGACTTATAGACAAAACGTGGTTCGGTGATTAAGGAAATGTCACTGGTGAAAACGACGCCTTAAAGACCCATGATGTTGTCTATTGCCGATGTCATCTTGGCGAAAACGGCGCCCTAGAAAGGACACGTGGTTCAGCGATCAAGGATATCACTGGTGAAAACGGTGCTTTAAAGAACGCACAGAGTCGGTGATCAGTATGTCATTGGCGAAAACGACGCCACAGAAATGATACGTGATTCAGTGATTGGGATATCACTGGCGAAAACGGCGCCTTAAAGAATGCATGTGATCAGTGATGGTATAGCAGTTGGCGAAAAAGACGTCCGAGAGAGTACATGGGATTGATGTTTGGGAATGACCTAGAGTTGGTCCGGTTGGCATGAAATTGACTAGATCGATTTGATCATTGCTTTGATCTGATGTTGTGAATTGATTGATTGAATGGAATTGATTGTGAGTGGTCTTGTTGGCGTGTAATCGACTAGGTCGATTTGATCGATGCTTCGATCAGTGATGTGATTGCTTGGGTGCCTATTTGATTTGTGCTAATATGTAGATGGAACCTAAGGCCAAGGTAAGTCCTTTGACTCATGTTGTGTATATGCAGCCCTAAAGTGTATTAGTTTACTAATCGGGTCTTAGGGGGTAGAACTTGCTAAGATGTTGTCTCAGTGGTTATTGAATAACCATTTCAGGACTCGGATGAGGAGCCTAAGGAGGAGGAATTTGACGAGAAGATCCTTGATGAGGAACCCGAAGAGGAGTACGTGGAGGAGGACCCCGAGTACGACTCGGATGAGGACTAAGATCCCATCCTGTCTTGTCAAACCTTGTCTGCATGAGAATAGATGTTAGATTAGACTTACGTATATATAGTATTGTAGAATACTATGAGATGCGTGTTAAAAGGTGTGGTTAAAGAATCTTCAATATGAAAAATATGGCATGCTCTTCTATCCCATTGTTGACATGTGCATATATAAATGAAAGGGTCGCGATACATAGTCCTAGGATATCGCATTTTAAAATCGACCAAAAGTAAGGGATGTGCGCATGCCTGAGGATCGGGGCGTGACACTTCGTATTCTTCCACTGTGGTTGCCAAAACACATGTTGGATTCATTTTTGTCAAGTTATGATCGTCATAAACTCAATGATTATAATGATTAAAGTCTAATATAACTCGAACTCTCTAGATTCAAATTACTAAAGAGAAATGTGTGGACAAATCATCGAAAACAAATGAGGAAATTGCAACTTACTTTTATTGAATTAGGCACATATGGATCAAATTTTTGGATGCATACTTGTTTGATGATTATATTTAAACAATAAGTTTCTCAATGGAAATCAATGATGCTCATATAGAAAGTAAAAGGCTTGCAAGACTCGATTGGAAAGCTTGTATAATTAAAGACAAATACTGAAGATAGAAAATCTAATATACTTCGAATTTGAAATTCAAAACTTTATCTGAATAATGGGAAAAGTACCAAAATAGTCTTAAACCTTTTGTATTTGTACCAATTTAGTCCTAAACTTTTCAATTGGACCAATTTAGTCCTAAATTTTTTTACATTGGTACCAATTCAGTCTATCCGGCTAATTTAAGCCGGACATTGCTGATGTGGCTACCAGTGGTCTTATGTGGCGCCACATAGACAAATTTTATAATTTTTTAAATTAATCTTTTTTTTTTTTTTCCTTTGTTTCTCTTTTCTCCTAACCCCTTGGCCGGTGAGGTCGCCATGGCCCTCGTTGGCCACAAGCGAGGGCCACCGCGCCCTCGCCGGCCACAGGTGAGGGCGTCAGCCCCGCCCAGATCTAGGCGGGGGCCGAAACCCTCACCCGTTGGCCGACGAGGGCCTCTGCGTCCTCGTCGGCCACAGGTGAGGGCACGGCAACCCTCGCCTGCTCTCGCGCCCTCGCCTGTGGCCGATGAGGGAGGGTTTTGGCCCTCACCTGGATCTGGGCGGGGGCCGATGCCCTCGTCTATTGCCGGTGAGGGCGCCATGGCTCTCTTTAGTGGCCAGCGAGGGCACGAGGCCCCTCACCCCAACCAACCTATGGCTAGCGATGGTCGGCCGACCAGCGACCCCGCCGGCCAAGGGGTTAAGAGAAAAGGAAAAAAATAAATTAAAAAATCAGAAAAAATTATAAAATTTGTCTATGTTGCGCCACATTAGACCGTTGGTGACCACATCAGCAATTTCCAGCTTAAATTAGCTGGATGGACTGAATTGATACCGATGTAAAAATGTCTAGAACTAAATTGGTCCAATTGAAAAGTTTAGGACTAAATTGGTACCAATACAAAAGGTTTATGATTATTTTGATACTTTTCCCTCTGAATAATCTTATTCCAAAATCTGATGGGCTCCTTGATGCTGCTGTATGATTCTTGTTTGAAGTATATTCTCTTTGTTGAATGTCTTGTCATGAGTCATTCCATTATAAATCATGATCTTCCCCCTCAAGAATCTCTATCTACCTTTTGCGCACGCTACTTCATGGTGAATTTGTAACTGCACCCGATTCTTTAAATTCAAGCTGTGAGCCCCACTTAAACTTTGTCCATTGGAAACTCACAATCAAGAGCTTTTTAAACATTCCATCGATGGGTCTCATGGGTCAATTGTGTTTTTACAACCTTTATGATCAACAGGCTTGTTTAGACATCCTATCAAGTAGGCCAGATGGGTTAATTATATTGTTATGGCCTAATTTGGGCATTTAACCTCTTTATACTTAGGCCTAGAGTTGGGCATTGTGTCAACGCATTAATAAGTTGCCGGCCGGCTCTTTGATTTAATATTTGTTTAGACGGCTTATGACCATTGATCTATAAATATAATGAAAACGAGATACAGTTGAAGATTTCTCGCTAATGACTTGTCTTGCAAATCGTAGGCTGTTGCCGTTTCGGCTTTTTAATAACGAATATTGCAGATAACATGGAACTGGCCACCGGGCCATGCTAGGCACAGGCTTTTTGGGTGGTGGTTTTGGGCCTCATTTTGTGTATGGGCTGATCAATGATCGTTATCCAACAAGAAAAAATTTGGAACTCTATAAAGTGGGCTTTTTCGTCTCACCTTTCAGTACAATTCCCCAACTTCCAAACGCTCGAGCTTTCTAAAATCATTTGTCAATTTCATATATTCCCTTTCTCCTTACGATTTAATCGCGTTTTAAATATCGCACTATGTAAAAAAATAACCACAACAGTGTCCAATCATTCCAACTCAATTTGATGTTCTACAATTAACGGGAAACTTGTTCATTGAGTTCCACAATAACAACATAAACAAGCTGACTTTGTACCCACAGCAAGTCGAAAATTCGAGAATGACGAGACACAATGACTTGATGATTGGGAAGAATTGTAGGGACGAACACCAGAAGCTAGTCCTTGCCAAGAAGCTTGTACCTATACCCCCAGGAAAACCCCCACCCCAAAGCAACTATGGTACTGGTTTCGCGAAGAAGAACGTTTGGTGTTCGGAAGACATTCTAACTCAAGATCGATGCAATTATGTCAAGAAGGCAATTTCCACGATATGTGGTGACATATTAAAGGGTGAATCGTCGAGTAGGATGGGCCACTTGAGGACGCACTAACACTGATATGAGGAAGAGATGTCCAAGGTTGGGGGAGCTCTTCAAGTACGGTGCTGCATACAAGATACCCATTATATGACGAGGTGGGGAACTGGTGGGAGCTTACGTATTATTGTCTTGCTGTCGAGCAACCCTCTGGCTTTGTCGAAGATCACTTATTTTGTGCACTAAGTGCACACAACTCTACAACCTCAATTCAGACCCGTTCCGCTGACAACAAATGCCAAAAACTCTAAGTCACTATACAAAGAGAAGATGGTGGTGTTAATGCATCTGCTATCAACAGCTAGCTTTCGAATCTCCTTTACTTTAGATTTATGTACCAGCCTTAAGAATTATGCATATTGTGTCATCATCGGCCACTGGGTTAATGATGAATGGGATTATGTCACCAAACTCTTACATTTAAAAGTAAATATTCTAGCATGATTCCTGAAATGTGACTGCTGAAATAATGAAAGCTGTCAATGAGTATACCATCTCCAATAAAATCTTTAGCATCGTGCTAGATAATGCCAACATGAACACCTCCCTAATCCAGAGTCTCGTCCAACTAGCTAAATTCGATTTGCTATGGATTTTCATGCACATGCAATGTAGGGGTGAGTATGGTTTAGTTGGGCCAATCTACCACTTAACCTTAGGATCAACCCGCACAGTATTGGTCTTCATTTTTTTATAACGAAAACCGATCCTATTGAGCTTGGGACTGAGGACCGAATCAACTTGATGCATTCGGTTCGGTTTCAGGGTCAACTTGGGATTAATTAGTAATTTTTTTGTTTCATTTTTCGTATTATTTGAAAAGGCAAACCTGTCATTTCAATTTACATATCCATCAACAATATGGCATTGTGCAACTGAATTATAAATATCACTACATACTTAACAAATTTAAGATAAGAAAACAATATAAATTTCACACATGCTAAAAGCAAAAAAAAATAAAAAAAATAAGATCGCTCATAAAGATATGGGAGAAGATGGAAAGTTTCTGTAATAATCTATCAATCATACTCGTAACACCATATGCACAAGCATTATAAATAATATATTAGATATATAATATATATTGTACATATTATGTACAGTTAAGGTTAGTCTGGATTAGACCGACCTTGAACTTCCAAGACCGAAGATTAACCCACACGATGCTTATCCAAGAATCTCAAGATTAAGGATCAATCCAATCTCCCTAGGAATTAGACTAGATTAGACAAAGTTGGGTTGGTCTTAGGTCAATTCAGGGTTAATCCTAGACCAATGCTCACTCCTAATGTCGTGTATGTGTAACTGCATTAACTTGTGCATGCAAGACGGTTTCCACCAATTTTACATATTTGTGGCCAATGTATCGATACTTTAGATCCACTTAAGTCAAGCATCAGGATTTGGAGGTCCTATACAGGCCTTATGGTAGGAAAGCTGAAAAACTCCCTTTAGACGTAAGAACGAGGTGTACTTTAAAGTACCAGATGCTGAGGAAGACATGTGATGGGATGGGTGTGCTGAGGTTCTATCCCGTCGGTCATGGTGGAAGCGCGATTTCCCGCTGTTGACACAACAAATGAGAGGCGTGTTGAAAGTTTTGCTCAATTACTATTTTTAAAAAAAAAATAAATTAGTCTAACTTTATTGAAGTTTTCATCAAAAATTTTAAATTAATTTACCAAAAAATGGACTTGTGCTAGGCAGTGCCCAGGCCCAGCACAATAATATGCTGGCCCAAGCACAGCTCGGTGACCACTCCTATAGATCAGATACCGAAATTGCTAATAGTTTCAAAGTCATTTTTCTATGAAGACGTACCACATCCATGAAAAGATATGAGTGGTAGTTGATACCCTGAAACTTACTGTTCTAGTATAAAAAGATTTCAGTCACAATGAAAGAGCACTTATCATCGTACTTGATATACCAATGATTACTCAACCATATGAAAATAATCTAGTTGTAAAGATAAATTAAGTAATTCTGTCTTGTGGGATGCTAATGATTGATCACATATAGAAATAACCTGTTACCTGTCCATTGATACTCACGTTTTTCATATAACAGAGGTACTAGTTGCTTTTTTTTTTCTTACCAGAAGTAACTAATCACATGTCTAATAGCCGATAAGGTTATGGGTTGCCGACGGAAAAGATTCTTCTGTGGCTGTTGCTTCTCTGACTAAGAGACTCAACTCACTATTCTAATAACAGCAAGTGAGGACTATACTTAGGGAATGGGAAGCTAGCTTCTAATGTCCATTTTGATTGCTTTTGGCAAAATCAAACACACAGGGACAAAATTCTTCAAATGCAGATCTCCTATTCCACTATTTATCATTACTTCAGCCGACCTTATAATGGCCATTCAAGCCCTGCCCAGTCATTCGTTATCTCACGGTCCTCTCTTTGAACGGAAGAAATGGAACAGGGGCAAGAAGAAACTTATAGACCACAGAAAAGCCGACTAATAAAGCATGCCATTAGGTAGGCAGGAGTTATCAAAGTTTAACTAGCGATATTGATTCGGTACAATAGTCATTAAATAACTGAAGTTCCCACTGACTTGTCGGGCAGTTCCAACAGTTGGAATCGCACCCATGCACACGCTTGTGCATAGAGTTAAGGGATGTCGCATGTGTCAATTGGGACGAAAATACCGTCCAAGTGATCTGGCTTATGGCCGCACCATTCCAAGTCCTTCCACCAACTCCTCTCCCCCCTGATTTTCTTCAAATGCTCACTAGAAACTTCATCAGTCGACAGAGACTTCAGACTCGGGCAATCATAAAAACTCAACCTTTCTAACCTCGGTGCGATCCGCAGCCCACAGGATATACTGGAAAGTGTAGGTACGTAATGGAGAGACAACTTTTTCAAAATTGGGAGGAAATAAGGCATCTCTGGGACTTTGCTAGTAGAAGTTTGGCAGCTAATTAGACTTGCGATGGCTGGGCAGTCCTCAACTGTGACCTCTTCCAAGTTGTTGAGATTATCAAGCATCTCGCTTGAGAAAATAACTGTCAACTCGGGGCATTTACACAATGTCAACAACTTGAGAGAAGATAAACATCCCTTCTGCATTGAGCCTTTCCAAATGTTTCTCAAGTTTCTCATGTAATACACATATAGAAACTCTAGCGATTCAAGACAGATGCTTTTGCAGTGAGATTCAGTTAAAGCCTCTTGATGAAGCGTATCAGATGCATCCACAAGTACTTCAATCTCATTACACTCCCCTAGAACACACCACTTGAGTTGGTCCATGTTATCTATCCCTAGTTCAGATAGCTTCTTGAGATTAGCATGCCTTTCTAAGAAAAAAGCATCTGATTGTTGCAGGATGTCCTTAATATCCATGATGACACCATCACCATTTGTGTACCTCAAGAATCGGTTGCACTGTTCCAGCTCGAATTCAATATCTGAAGGTAGCCGATTCATGATGCGGCTAGCATGATTACCAACACAAAGTCTGAATTGAGCTAAAGATGGATGCTCCATTGATTTCCTTAGCTGATTAAACTGCCTCAAAAGTTCCAATGTAGGAAAGGAGAATTTGAAAGTGCTTAACCTTTTCAAGTTGCAAACTTCAGATAAACAAAAAAGCCAGTTGTATCAGAGATCGAGACCTCGAGCAACAACAATGCCAAAAGAGAGAAGACCAGGAAGCAGGTTCCAGAGAAGCGGTTAAAAAGCAAAAACTGGGGATGGGTTTCTCTAAAGTTTAAGACTCTGAGATTGGTGGGAGCTTAAATCAGAACCGGGTCGGTCTAAACAGATCTGAAAAAGGATTCGTAACACGAGAAAAAAAGAGAGACAGAACTTTCGTGCCTTGAATGGGTTTAGAAGAAGGAAGATCCAAGAAGTATCGGGAGTGATGTCACACCCGAATCTAACAAGAATGGAGAATGGTACAACCGTCCTTTTATATGAAAGACGTAGCCTCAAATACAACAAATAACCTGTATCAAAAAATATATATTTTCCTCTACACATATATAATAACAGAACGGGTTGATTATAATATCAACGTTTCTATCATCCATTAAAAAGGAATATGTTCAGCTTAGAATTCAGCCAATCCAACAAGTATCTACTTAGAAACAATGCAACTAGCTAAAGTCATACCCAAAATCCTTATACGAAAAGTTTCTCGTCGATAGTACCTTTGTCCAACTTGTCACTAACTGAGGAACCTGCATTTAAGACGAATGAGATGAGCTATCGCAGATTAGTGATTAGTATATCTCTTCTAAGCAAATCGAGCATCTACTATACATACATACGTAAGTATTACTAGAAACTCAAACTTCAATCACAAGATATTTTTTGTATAAGGACTGGGGTCGATCCCTAATTTTTATGCGTAATAAATAACTAATTGGGTCGTCAAAATTTATATATTAACATAATCAAAGAATAGTAAATGCTCCATCCAAACTTTTATGCAACAAAACTTATACTATTTTTAATCCACATTGCTTTTGAAACATGAGTTTACAAACTCGAAAAATTAAAAAGAAAACATCACTTACCTGGGAATGCTTACAACCAAATAACAAAGATTACTCGGACCATTGAAGTCGTAATCCTATCAAATAAACGAAAAGTAACGTTAAAGTTAAGTAAAACGCTACCTTAACTATGAATAAGCTAAACTAAGCTTACTCGCTAATAAAATGACTTCTATGCACTAATAAAACTATTGTCCAAAGCAAATATTCAAAACTATCCTTGATGCGGAGTTTGAGCGTGAAATTTTAGAATTTCGTTCAGATTAAACCATTACTTCAAATCGACTAAACTAAACTACAAATGCTCACTACGGGTTGAACAAAAACCTCAAGGACAGCCAATCATAGCAAAAAACTGCTAACGCATAGAACAACCACTAGTAATACAAATGACCACTCGCACGACAAACTTTCTTGCCCCATGAGCCTTTTCATCGAACTCGGTTTCAAGAGAGTTTATAGTCAAAAGAAAGACCTTTCGAATTACTAGAAGGCCCATAACTTGGCTGACCCAAATTTATTCGGCAATCGAAAAAATTCCACCCGAAAGCTGTTGGTCAAGTATGGTTCATCACGCACACGTATTTTCGAAAATTCATTTTGGACAAATCATAAAGTCCAAATGGACTTTTGTAAAATTTTACAACTTTACAATACTCTAAACTATCAAAACTCCATGATTTGTCGGTTTAACAACTTTTAAATTTAACCTAGCAGCTTAGAAATCACAATAATCTGAAATTCGGGCTGGTCTTCAAAAAATCCGTTCGATTAGATGAATAAAAGACTTACCGAAAGTTATGAATCGAAGAAAATCCGATTTGGTGAACTCTCCGAGGCATCTATGCATGAACTTTTTCCTTTCTCTTTCCTTTTCCATCTCCCTTCTTTCTTCTTTCTTTCTTTCATTCTTTTCCCTTTTATCCTTCGTGCGTGCACAGAACTTTTATTTGAGCAGAGGGCGTCCTTTCTCTCCTTTGTTGACCTGGTCAACTTTCTTTTGCTTTTGACTTGTTGACCAGTCAAATAGTCAAACGCTCAAATATTACAAGTGAAGCTTCGGGGAAGGGGGGCAGATAGGAGGAGAAAGTGACCGTGGGTGGTCATATTTATGGGAAGTCCATCCTTCCGATTTTAAATGAAGGGAAAAATGAAAGAGAGAAAGAGGAAGTTTGACTGAGAATTGGAAAAGCCGAATAGGATTTTCTCAGTCAAGACCGGTCCTTGATCGGATCACTATTCCCAGTTCAACACACCTAGCAAGGACAGTCCAATGGCTGACTGTTCCTCTTCTTCAAGAGTTACACCGAAACAGTGGATCCCATGTTAAGCTCTTTTCCTAACAACCTTTTGAAATGTATAGAAATGTCCAGGAAACTCAATCCAACTTACGAGATTGATTCACAAGTCGATGCAATAAATCGTAATTTCAAGAGAGCAGATCATATTTAATTGCTTGATATGATAATCCGATGCACTAATTTGTAAATTGGGTTTGTTAATTATTCTTAGGGGATCTAACATTATATTGTTCTTAGATATGGAGGGTTCTTGCGAGGATGATAGTGATGATATGTGAAATTGTATAAAAGCAGTCAAAAATTGGACCTATTGGCGATGGAAGATGGGGGAGAGAGAGAGAGAGAGAGAGAGAGTGAAATTGTATAAAAGCAGTCAAAAATTGGACCTATTGGCGATGAAAGATGAGAGAGAGAGAGAGAGAGAGAGAGAGAGAGAGAGAGAGGGAGGGATGGTGATGACCAAGAAGCTTCAAACCTTGTTCCGCGTTGTTGCTAACCCATTGCCCCCACCTTCCAAGCAAAGCTAGAATTTCACCCATCCATAAAATAATCAAACAGGAAAGCTAGACAAATTAATATACAAATGCTTGTGAAATGTATATACCATTTTGAAAAGCAGTCAAAGATAGGAGCTACTACAAACGGTTACCCTAAATTTAACCAACTATCTCAGAAATGACAAGAATCTGAAATTAAGTAATTTCAAAAATCTCTTCGAGTAGATGAACAAAGGCTATAAGCACTTATCGGGCGTTACGAATTGAAATAGATCCAACTTGGAGAGCTCTCTAAAGCGTGTATGCGTGAACTTTTTTCTTTCTCTTTCCTTTTCGCTTTAGCTTCTTTCTTCTTTCTTTCTTTTATTCTTTTCTTTTTTCTTCTTCCTGCGTGCACTGTGCTTTCATTTGAGCCGTGGGCGTCCCTTCTATCGTTTGTTGACCTGGTCAACCTTTCTTGTCTTTTCTTTTTGCCCTTTTGACTTGTTCACCAGTCAAATGGTCAAATGGTCAAATAATACAAGTGAGACCCCAAGGAAGGGGGGGAGATAGTGGCCGTGGGTGGTCATATTTTTGGGAAGTCCGTCCTTTCAATTTTAAATGAAGGCAAAAGGAAGAGGAGAGAGAGAGAGAGAGAGAGAGAGAGGAAAAGGCCAAGAAGGATTTTCTCGGTAGATCGGTCTTTGGTCATAACCATAAGAATCAAGGTGAGCATAGTCAGGGTGGACAGAGTCCATCTCGGAACTGGGAATCACTGAGTGAATTCATGGAACCGGTCCCATCAAGCTTCACACATTCAAAACAACATTTTCCAACAATCTAAAGTACAGCAAAAAAAATTTAAAAAAAAATCCCTATTCTTAATTGCAAGATCAATAGAAATATTGAGCTCATATTGTAAATTGAGAGTCGAGTCCAGATAGACAAATGACTTAGATGAGGTGAGAGTGAGACGATACGACATTCAATCAATAGGTGATGAGTTTCGAATAAGGGATTTTAGGGTTTTCATCTTTCTTAAAAATTTTGTCAGAAATTTTTCTTAAAAATTATATATATATATATATATATATAATATTATTATTCTGGTTCGAGTAGGCAATTTCATGCCTGGAACCGTGAACCAGACTGGTATCCACCAGTTCTAGTCTGATCTAATCCGATCCTGGGGCTATTCCCAATTTCTTTGCACACCCCTACATAAGATTATCATTCCTAGTTTAACACAACTAGCAGGGACAGTCCAATGGCTGATTGTATCTCTTCTTCAAGAGTTGCACCAAAATTGTGGATCCCATATTAGTCTCTTTTCTAACACCCTTTTGAAAAGCATAGAAATTTTCGGGCTTACAAGATTGATTCACAAGTGGTTGCAATAAATCGTAAGTTCGAGTGAGTGGACCATATTTAATAGCTTAATATGATAATTTGATGTGCTATTTTATGAATTGGCTTTGTGAATTACTCCTAGCGGATCTAATATTATATTATTCTTAGATATGGAGGGTTATTGCGAGGATGATGGTGATGGTGTGTGAAAAGGTAGATACAATTTTGAAAAGCAGTCAAAGATTGGGGCTATTGCCGATGGAAGATGGAAATGGGAAGCGGTCAAAGATTGGGGCTGTTGCCGATGGAAGATGGAAATGGGAGAGAGAGAGAGAGATGGTGATGACCAAGAAGCTTCAAACCTTGTTCCTCGTCGTTACTACCTATGAAGCACTTCCATGTTGTGTCCGCACAGTCGGACATGCGGTCAACGCGTGTCGAATTTTCCGACACGCGGTCAACTTTTATCGACATGCGTGTCGACGCGTGTCTGGAAGACTGGTGGAGGGTGGAGACGAGGGAGGGCGAGGGAGCAGAGGTCGCGAGCGCCAGCGAGACGGAGCAAAGGCCGCGAGCGCTGGTGAGACGAAGCCACGAACGGATCACCACGACGGCGAGAGACAACTAGAGAAAGAGCCGAACAAAGAGAAAGAAGAGAGAAGGCAAACTCCTGCCGACGAGACGAAACCACGAACGGACCACTGCGACGGCAAAAGACGGCTAGAGAGAGGTGAGGGCTGCCACTGTTGCGATGGATCGGCGACAAGAGGAAGAGGAGAGGAGGGAAGGGGGTCATGCGGCGCGGCAAGGAGGATAGGAAAAGGAGGGCTCGGTGGCTCACTAGGATTTTTCATAAAGAAATCCAAAAAAAAAAATAAGAAAGGAGGTCTGTCACCTGTCACTGTCAAGTGGGGGGAGGAAAAAAGTAAAATAAACGCGGGGTTGAGGGAAAAGGATGAACGAAAGAAGGGGTGGATTTTGGGGATTATTCTTTTAACCAGAAAATTAAAAAAATAAAATTAAAAAATAATTTCGAAAAATAAAAATATTAAATTTTGAATAATGATAAATTTTGGTTATTGTAAAAATTATGGATTTATTTAAATAAATTGATTCTAATTTCTTATTAATTTTTAGTTTCATCGATAACTTTTGTTAAAATTAAAAAAATGTTCTGCATTAATTATGAATATATCTTTCGAATTTCAAATGAATTGATTTGTTAATATTATTAGTATAAATTTATTATAGGCTCTTTTTTTAATTATTTATTTATTTATGAATTTGAATCAAATTAATTAAAAATAAAAATATTCATTTAATATACAACGTGTCGCAACGTGTCGGAATTCTCTATTTTTTAGAAATAATGTGTCGATGTGTCGTGTCGTGTCACTTTCCGGTCTACATAGGTTACTACCCCACTGCTCCCAACTTCCAAGCAAAGCTAGAATTTCTCGCATCCATTCATAAAATAATCAAACAGGAAAGCTAGACAAATTAATATATGAATGCTTGAGATAGAATGAGGGAGCATTAAAGAAATGGGGAAGACATCATATTGACGCTGGCTTGGAACCTTTGCTTATTTTGACAGTGACAGATCGTTTCTTAAACGAATGATCAAACGACGTGGCATTTGTTTTGGGCACATGTGGGTCCCCAAAAATTAATGGGAAAAGAAAGTTTCATTTCAAACCATTACTTGGATTTTAATAAATCTCATTTTGTCCACCTAAAAAGGGTTCTTGTTTGGAACTTGAATCTCAATTTTATTATGCAGACCGGAAACGGCGGTGATATAAAAAATAGGATAATTACAATTTTTTTAAACCTATCATATTTTTATTAATTCAATTATAAATATTTTAATTTTGTTAATTAAATCCAAAATATTTTTACATTTTATCAATTGAGTTTATCTAATCAATTTTGACTACAAATCTTTGACATAAACATTGACTAACGTGGAGGTCGAATACTTTTTAATAATATATTTTTTGATTTTTTTATTATTTTTAAAATTTTATTTTCATTTTCCTTTTTTCATTTCTTCTCTTCTCATTCTTTTATTTTTTTTAATTTTTTTTTTATCGTGGCTAGCATGGACTGCGGCACCCTTGTCCAAATTTAAGCGAGGCCATCGTAGCGATGAGCAAGCCTTGTTGCCTTCGTCCATAATCGATAAGGGCCCGATGACCCTTGTTAGTCACAATAATAAAAATAACAAACAATGAAAAGATAAGAAAATAAAATTTTTAAAAAATAATAAAAAATTTCGAGAAAAAATAAAATATTATTAAAAATTGTCCGTGTCAAGGTTGGCCATGCCATGTAGAATGATCGGTGTCCAAATAAGTGATTTTTGATCAAAATTTGTTGGATGAACAATTAGCCATAGGTGAAAAAAAATTTAAGCCTGAATTGGGACAATTAAAAGATTTATGATTGAATTGGCATAAGTTTATGACATTTTTGGTAATTTTTCTATATTAATCATGTACAAGGATAAGAGATCACCGAATAAAATAGAAACCAAGTTATTTGACATGGAATGATAAAGTAGAATGCAAATGATTTCTTGAGAGAGACTATGACGTTTGGAAAATTCCTACCTTATTAATATGTAGGAATTTAGTTGCGATCGATGTCACACATTATGAATTTTATATGGTCGATTAATAAGACTGTTACGTTTGGAAAGTTCTATCAAATGTTTTGACGAGTTCAAAAGCTAATTATTAACTTATGTTTGGAAAGTTTTGCTAAATGTTTTGACAAGTTCAAAATATTTTTTGGATTTATTAATATTTAGAATAGACACTGGTTTTCATAATTATGTGCTGATATCCTTGAATTCTTAGCATTTCAACCGAAGATGTTATTTTTGGAAAGTTATTCTTTTAGCTATTTCTTCTTCCAACAGGTCTACTTTGAACCTTGCATTCCTTTCTTTCCTCCATCAGCAAGTGAGACTTTGGACTTAACTTTGTTGATGTTATGCTTATTTCATCTATATTAACATCTACTTCATTAATACAAGGCAGCCTTTTTACTTGGCAAGATGAGATGAAACTCTCCTAAATATCTCTTCTCTTAGCTTATGAGATTGTGTCACATGCCTAAGCTATTCATTTAGGGGCCACATGAACCCTTTTGATTGGAACAACAAGCCTCTCTACTTTTAGACCTCATGATTTACCCTAGGTTTATTAAGTAACTCCATCAAATTCACTCTTAAATGCTTACCCTACCGAAGGTTAAGTCTTCAACTTCAAGAGAGAGAGAGAGAGAATTCCCAAGTGAATGCCTCACTTCACTACTTCACCTATCACTCTTCATATTCCTTTCAACTTTCACTTTCAAATTCAAGAGTAAAAGCAAAGGATTCCACACGCATTTCATTAAAGTCTTGAGTTTATTTCCGGGTTTGAATGAGATAAACGGATTAATTTTCTTCTACTCTTCATAAATGGATTTGTTGTTTTCAAGACAAAAATCATTGATTTGGTTTTGTCTTACTTTGAAAGAAAATTCAAGCTTCTATTTTCAAGGTAAGTGAAAACTCTAGGTGCTAAGCTAGGTTGTTCTAATGAGTACTTGGCTTAATTGCTTGATGAGTGTTTATTTATAGTGAGTTTTATGAACATATGTAAGAAAATTGGTGATAGCATATATGATTCTTCACTCATGTGAATCTTGATGATGATTTGTTGAGTTTTGCATTGATGATTTTTTTTTTTAATAAGAAGCATGAGTAAAGTCTTTGGTGATTGGTGGTATTTTGGAAAAGAGAGTTTTTTTTTTTTTTTAAGTTACTAAATATTGTAGTATCGATTACCACTTACTAAATATGACAGTTACCGATTACCGATTATAGCAGCTTACCGAAGATGGCAGTACTGATTACTGATTATGCCAGGTACCGATTACTGATTATGGCATGTACCCAAGATGATAATACTGATTACCAGTTATGGCAGGTAGGAGTGAGCGGTTCTCGGTTCCTTACAGGTTCGCTTGGAACCTGGAACCTACTATCGAGTATAAGTTTCTCATTTTTTGGAACCTGGAACCTACCCGTCAGAACCAAGAACCTGGAACCTACCTTGTCACAGTTTCCGGGGTTGGTTCTAGGTTCCAACAGGTTCCAACAGGTTTTTTTTTTTTTTCATTTTTAGTTAAAAAAATGGAAATGAATGCAGCAATAATAAACAAACTTGTCATTCATCACCCGCACGTTTCTATCAAATGATGTCGTGGGAAAAATTGTGCATTCCCTGCTATCCTACTAACTTTATGCAGGTGGGATACCTGGGAAAACTTGTTTAAATTAGCAAAAGACTAAGCTCATGCTTTGATGCAGCTTCTGCTAAAGCGTCTTCAAGTTCCCAAAGATTTTTGCCAAAGTCAGCAAGCTTCATATCATCCTGGCATAAAAAATTCAGAAAACAGATATTTTAGCCTCTGAAGGAGCAATATGTGAACTTACTTGGCAATGTGATTTCATTCACACTTTATAATTAATGGGATAACAAGTGATATTTTGCAAGTATGTGAGTGCATCCAGGGAATGTGCGGTGGGATAAATGTCGTGATAGAAAAATAAGCAAGAGAAATCTGGTTCTTACAGCATCAGATTCATCAACTGGTGGAGCTCTCTCAGTAAAATTGAGTCTACTGTTGCCAGATCCTAAAATTAAGAGAGAAATGACTGAATTTATGATCAAAATCCATATACCATTATATACTTCTTTTAGCAAAAGAGTAAATGACTGGATAAATCTGAGAAAGTGGTAGACCTTAAATGGCATTCCCAAAACAAGCTTTGTAGCAAGAGAATGGTAGAAATTTTCTGGGGCCTCCAGTAACAAATTCTTGATGAAGACCACTTCACCAAAAATTACAACATACTTGCATCCTCTCCCCACCCGAGAGAGAGAGAGAGAGAAGAAAAGTACCCAATTGAAAATGTTCTCGAATATTTTCTGTTTTGTGAAAGTTGAAACAATACCTTCAACTGATTCAAGGAGACAGACATGAGAACGGATCCATCACCGTGGAGGACACCTCTGTAATCCACCTCCTCGCCCTACTCCCATATTAAGTATGGTTGTTAGAAAATGGAACCAGCTAAAATTTTATGGCCAATGTCATTTTCAAGTTGATGACCAACCTCCTTTTGCATTGGCAATTAACCCGATCGTCGCTGGAAGTCAAAATAATGTCTGTGCTTTTCTCAAATGGTGCCTGATGGTAATTAGAAATAAAGACGGGGCGAATAAGAATCCCAAAATGGTCGACTAATGCAAAATGATACAATAAACTAAATTGAAAACCTACCACCCCCTTCTGGTTCTTAAGCTTTGTTGCTCTCATACCGAGATTTGCCAGCCTTCTATAGGGATCTATCTCTTCTTCAGGTGGTTCAAGAAGAGAGACTCGATTGTATCACCTAAACCATCCTACATTAAAATGTTCCATGAACTTCAAGGTCTAATTAGGGTATAAGGAGCATTTCAAATATCACCAGCAATGGCCCGTTATGTGCAGTCCACCAAAAACAAAATGACTCTAATCATTCAAAAATATAGATGAAAACAGAATTTTGCAAAGCATTTTAAACCACCCAATCACTGAATTGCAATGTGATAAATCTAGATCAACAGGGGTTCTAATCATGTTCAGGACAGTTGCATTAAGCCAGCAGGTGTAAAGGAGACCTGAAGAAGGGTTCCGATGCCAATTGCAGACTTCATGCGTCCATCTTCACCTTCTCTAGCTTTAGTCGCGGGCTTCGGGGCACAACGAAGGTCGCGGGCTGCAGGCGAGGCATGGGGAAGGTAGTAGCGGGCGGAGCAGGAGCGATGTTAGTGCGGGCTGCAGGCGAGGCGAGGCGCGGCAGGGATGCTACTTGGTGGCGTCGAGCAGAGGGTGAAGAGAGAACAGAGGGAAGAGTGTCGTGAGACAGTGAGACTGAGTGTTGTGAGAGTAATTTGGGGCACGACGAAGGCAGAGCAGTGGCGGTCGCAGCTCAACCCACGGCCAAGGGGGGAAGAGCTCGGTTCGGGTGGAGGTGGTGACGGTTCAGAGCAACGACGGCCCGAACGGTTGAGCGAGTGGCGGCAAGAGATGGTGATGGTGGCTTGGGGATAGCGGCAGGGCCTCATGGCGGCGCGGACGGCGAGACAGCTCGTCGGGCTCAACGATGAGACGGCTCGTCGGCCAAGCAGTGGGTGGTGGGGGTTCGGTGGCCAAGAGGTGGTGGTGAGTAGGGCGTGGGGCGGCGGTGTGGTGGTGGGTGAAGCAGCAGCCGGCGAGAGGAAGGAAGAAGAAGAAGAAGAAGAAGAAGAAGAAGAAGAAGAAGAAGGGGGGTTTCAGCCAAGAGAGAGAGAGAGAGAGAGAGAGAAAAGAAAAAGTTGGGGGCAGGGAAGTGACGTGAGGAGAAAAGGGAGAGAGAGAAAAAGAAAGGGAAAGGGGGGAAGATTGAACAGAAGGGGGGGGGAAATGACGTGGAGGGGATTAGGGTTTTTTTTTTTTTTTTAAACTTAGGCCGGTTCCGGTTCCCATAGGAATCAAAACCGGAACCAGGAACCGCCGGTTCCCAGAAAAAGAGAACCGGGAATCGGAACCGGCCCCCTTAGAACCGAGAACCGAACCGGAACCTCCGATTCGGTTCTCCGGTTCCCGGTTCTACCCGGGAACCACGCTCACCCCTAATGGCAGGTTATCGAGTATAGTAGTTACTGAAAGCTATAGATAATTAAAAAAATATAAATAAAAAAAAACTATTTCTTTTCTCATGTTTTCTATTTTATGGATATTTTAGTCCTTCATGTTTTTAGCATCATTATTTAATGAATACATGTCTATTATATTTGAGAAAAGTATGCATTGAATGTTATTATTGAATATGTTTATTTGATGATGGTTAAGTACAATGATGCTATGCATAAATGTTGATATGGAATATGTTTTTTTTTTTTTTTGTCGGTCATACTCTAATCCTACTCTAACACTCACTCTCAGACTTTTGCCCTGCCTCCTTGCAAGGTGTGGGAGTCGAAACCCACTCTTGAAATGAAATCGTCCCCACCCCAATCCCCCCTGAGAAGGTGGGGATTTGAACCCCCCACCTCCCCCTTCCAAGTTGGAAGGGTGGCCACTAGGGCGAACTGATATGGAATATGTTTGGTAAAGTGAAATGATGCGGTGCATTGAATATTGATATTGATAATCTTCATGTGCATTAATATTGCATAATAACATTAAAATTTGAAAAAAAAAATGTCGTCATCCACGTGAGGGCAACGATGATGCCTTGGATGTTTTGGGAAGTGTTTTGAGATGCCTTGGGATTTGAGATATCACACATTAAAAAAAGAGAGATTATGCATGAGTATGGCGGGACGCCTTGTGGGTGGATGTTGCAGGATACTTCGAAGTTGAGATGTCCTATGTGTTGAGATGCCACGGGTGTGTTCAGGAGATGAAGTAAATAAGATGATTCATGTTCATGATTATACATGTAATCCCTGAATATGAAGTTAGGGAAAATTATCAATGAAAGCTAGACATAGAGGCCAAAGGAAACATAACAAAACTTTTGTGCACTCATAGCCGAGCTACTTCCAAAGTGCTCAATTATATGTCAAACTTTACTAGGCGAAGGAAGAGAAAATGTGATAGCAACGTATAAAGCTGCCAAACTGAGCTAACCGTTAATACTGAAATCGTTTTTAGTCGATTAAGATATAAGAAAAAGAAGGTTGACCATGAAATAGCCCATCAAGTGTAGGATGATGATTGACACGATGAAAATGAATATGCTGCTAAATGATGACATCTTTCATCAGGTCTTCTTGAGACTAGCTAACTTTCTATATGAGGAAAAATGGAAGAAATTTGTCTATTCCTGTCACATGACCGGGGGACAAGTATTGAGTTCCTTCCATTTAACGTTTTCGAGGATGTGGCTTATCTCAAGTCTACCAATCTAACATGCTGGGGATGAATTTGGACTAGGAGTGAGAACGGCAAGATCATTGAAGGGGGTTTGCTTTGAACAAAGGAATAATGTTCTAGTGAATCTCTGGGGTGATGGAGCTTCGAGACTTGAGAATTAGAGAACTGATCGTCTCTGAACTCACCTTGGATGCTTGGCTCCAAGAATTTCCTTCTGATCGTACTTCCTCCAACTGAACCCATCGTTAGGTGGCAATTTGAATTTCGGGCCTGGGACAACTTGGACCTTAAAGAATAGTTGTTCATCCGACTTTCTGCAGTGAAAAGGTTCCTGCAGTTGGAATCTACGAAATCCTTGGAGCAAAGAACATCATCAAACTTGTTAACCCTAAAAGAATTGCGGTCAGACGAAAAAGAAAAGAAAACGCAAAGAAAACTGAATCATTCCGAGAGATGGTAATGATTGACTACATGCGGAAATAACCAGTTACTTGTCCATCGATACTTATGTTTTTCATATAAAAGAGGTACTAGTTGCTTTTTTTCTTACAAAAAGTTACTAATCACATGTTTTATAGCCGATAAGGTAATGGGTTGCCGATGGAAAAGATTCTTCTGTGGCTGTTGCTTATTTAGCAGCGTGGCTAGCTTCCCTGACTAAGAGACTCAACTCACTGTTCTAATGACAGTAAGTGAGGGACAATACCTAGTAAATGGGAAGCTAGCTCCTAATCAATTCTGCTGGGAAAGCAGAATTAAAAGTTCCTTCGTGTCTGTGCCGGCATTCTAATATCCATGTTGATTGCTTTTAGCAAAATCAAACCCACGGGGACGAAATTCTTCAAGTGCAGATCTTCTATTCCACTATTTATCATTACTTCAACCGACCTGATGATGGCCATTCAAGCCCTGCCCAGTTATCCTTTATCTCACGGTCTTCTCTTTGAACGGCAGAAAAGGAACAGGGGCAAGAAGAAACTTATAGACCACAGAAAAGCCGGCAAGTAAAGCCTGCCATTAGGGAGGCAGGAGTTGTCAAAGTTTAATTAGCGATATTTTCCATACAATAGTCATCAAATAACTGAAGTTCCCACTGACTTGTCAGGCAATTCCAACAATAGGAATCGCACCCGCGCACACGCACGAGTTAAGGGATGTCACATGTGTCAATTGGGACGAAAATACTGTCCAAGTGATCTGGCTTATGGCCGTGCCATTTCAAGTCCTCCCACCAACTCCTCTCCCCCCTGATTTTCTTCAAATGCTCACTGGAAACTTCATCAGTCGAAAGAGACTTGAGACTCGGGCAGTCATAAAAACTCAATCTTTCTAGCCTCGGTGCAATCCGTAGCCCACAGGATACATTGGAAAGTTTAGGTACGTAATGGAGAGACAACTTCTTCAAAATAGGGAGGAAATACGACGTCTCACAAACTTTGCCAGTAGAAGTTTGGCAGGTAATTAGGCTTTTGATGGCTGGGCAGTCCTCAACTGTGACCTCTTCCAAGTTGTTGAGATTATCAAGCATCTCGCTTGAGAAAATAACTATCAACTCGGGGCATTTACACAATGTCAACAACTTGAGAGAAGATAAACATCCCTTCTGCATTGAGCCTTTCCAAATGTTTCTCAAGTTTCTCATGTAATACACATACAGAAACTCTAGCGATTCAAGACAGATGCTTTTGCAGTGAGATTCAGTTAAAGCCTCTTGATGAAGGGTATCAGATGCATCCACGAGCACCTCAAGCTCGTTACACTCCCCCAGAACACACCACTTGAGTTGGTCCATGCTATCTATCCCTAGTTCAGACAGCTTCTTAAGATTAGCATGCCTTTCTAAGAAAAAAGCATCTAATTGTTGCAGGATGTCCTTAATATCCGTGAAGACACCATCACCATTTGTGTACCTCAAGAATCGGTTGCACTGTTCTAGCTCGAATTCAATATCTGAAGGTAGCCGATTCATGATGCGGCTAGCATGATTACCGACACAAAGTCTGTGATATAGCTAGTATGAGTACCTAGAGGGGGGGTGAATAGGTATATAAAAAATTTCTCGAAGCTTGCACGATATTTAAACAGTTAATGATTCAATCGCAAGAGTTATATATCAATCGAGAGACTGAGTAAGGGAAAGAGAGAATTGAACACTCAGTTTATAGTGGTTCGGCTTGATTCAAGCCTACGTCCACTCTTCTGCACTGACAGCCGATTGGCTGGATTCCACTATGATCAAAGAGATGTTACAGTGTTGATCTTCCTTGATTTCTAGGTGTAGATGATCTACCACACTCACTCAAGGCGCCACCAAGTATATACTCTCTCTGTTTACAATTTCGCTCGAACAGTCTCAAATAACAATCAAGGATCTTCAGACTCTGGAATTTTTCTATCAATCACACACTCAAAACAACTAGAACGTCTTCTTTTATACTCCTTTATGCCATCATAGCCGTTGGCACTTACCAAAGGAATTCCTCCAATCTACCCGTTGGACGGAATCAATCAAGAAGATCATCCGAGCTATTTAAGGAATCTGATGATAGCCCATCAATCCTGTTCGCCCATACAATCAGGATCTCGGTTTCCATGAATAGAACATTCCAAGATTATTTCGTCGACCAACGGATCTTCAATCGATCTTAGATAAGAATTAAAGAATCCGAATGATTATCCAACCAAAGAATCTGATCCAGAGAATAGAATCGAATCCTCAACCATAAACCTCGGCTTTGGATTTCCTTCGTCGGATTAGAAAGACTCATCGAGAATAGACTTAAGTCTTGAGTCTTGAGTCTTAAGACTTGAGTCTTGAGTCTTGAGTCTTGAGTCTTGGGTCTTGGGTCTTAAGTCTCGAAAGAACAAAGTCTTCAGACTTTAAACTGTCGGTCTCCGAACATCCAGACTTAGACTGAAAGAAACGTTTTGTCAGCTTCAAAATATTCTGGAAAGATTTCTCCAACAGTCTGAATTGAGCTAAAGATGGATGCTCCATTGATTTCCTTAGCTGATTAAACTGCCTCAAAAGTTCCAATGTAGGAAAGGAGAATTTGAAAGTGCTTAACCTTTTCAAGTTGCAAACTTCAGATAAAACACCTTCAGCACATGTATCCCACCATTCAGCATTGGCATCCACATCAAGATTCAGTTCTTCCAAGTGCAATAGAGAAGATATTACCCCATGAGGAATCACTGTTTTAGAGTCACTAAAAGGTTCAGTTCCAGAAATTGAGATCCCCAAACAAGTCAGATTAATTAAACATTCAATTTCCCTGGGAAGATTCTTAATCTTTGTCCCCTCAAGATCAAATACCTCCAGCCGCTTGAGCCCTGCAATTGCTGGTGATATCGATCTCAAAAGGACACAATCATTCAAGAAGAGTCTTTTGAGGCTGACAAGTTGAGATATGGACTCCGGCAAGCACCGAATGCGGGTTCTAGACAGATTCAATACTTCTAGAGCAGGCATCTGATTGAAAAATGAAGAAGAAAGCTTTCTCAGCTTGTAATTTCTTTGCAGATATAATGATGAAAGTGAAGGGCACCTTGGCTCCTTCGGTAGCTCAGAAATTCCGGTATGCATCAAACATATCTCTTTTGCACTCTCCCATTCCTCAACCTCTGGTGGCTCTATCAAATCCAAGCCACCTCGCATCAGAAACACACGATTTTCCTCGAGCTGAAATATTAAGTTCACTAATATATCCTGATCCTGGTCTTGAAACTTCACAAATTGCCGATTCTCATCAACTTGGAGCAGGCTAGCATTGACAAGATCTTTTAGGACTTTTTGGCCTTCATCATGGGCGTCTACGATACCATCCCTGACCCATAGGCCTATGGCAGACTCAGATGCAATCTCATGGTAATTGTTACAAAGAGCAAGATTTTTCAAGCATCTTCTAGTTTTATCATCTTCTAGTTGGTCAATGCATAATCTTAATACATTAACCATAAGAGCTTCTATACCTGCTTCATGACTTGTAGGTCGAACATTCAGTCGTTCAAGCACATGTTTCCAGATTAAAATGTCATCAACATTTTGCAGTGCCCTTGCCACTAGAATAACAGCACGTGAATATGGCCTGCACATCCTAACTATTTCTCTAGCTATGGCTTTTTTAGAATAATAAACAACTTCACCCACATTCTGACGAAATAATTCGTACAGCAACAGATCATCCAAGCATATTTTCTTATCCACTTCGATTTCATCGCACAATTGTCCTGATCTAGTCACAAAGACTATCTTGCTACCAACTGGTGGTGTTGCTTCAGGAATCCTCAATGTCTCTAGCTTCATGTGTTGGTTAACACCAACAAGAATGAGCAAAAACTTGAGGCCTTCCAATGCATTCACCACCGAATGTGGCATATCAACTGCATTGGCTTCAGTTAAATCACAAGATATTTGTCCAGCAATCTCCTTTTGCACCTTTTCCATGTCACAGTTCAGAGGAACAGTAACACAGATGACTCTATCAAATAGATTTCTCAAAATTGCAGATTCCTTCAAAGCTTCAATGACAATAGCTTTTGCAACCTCATTTCTGCCATATATTCCAATTTTTTCAACGTTAGATTTTTTTATGGACTTAATGAGATGGTCGACTATAGAGTCATATGCACCCCATCCTTCTGATGGTTTGCCTTCTTGATTTCCACTACCACCTAACATATCAATTAAGGCATTCGCATCATCCAAAGTAGCATGTGAAGAACTTTCCTTTTTCATCTTTGGTATGTGTATAATATCATTATATTCTGGACTAGCTTCTATCCTCGCCTTTTTATCCCCAACTTCATATTCCGGACCTGAGCAATATGAATCAACTTCAGATTCTTGTTCTGAGGAATATGAAAAAACTTCGTCAGAAGCAGTGTCTTCATTTACTTCCAAGGAAAAGGGTTCAACCTCTGGCTCTGCAGTGTTCCGCATTTGCAAAACTGCACTTTCCGATGTTTCTCTCCTATGATATTCTCGACTGGCTCGAATCTTCATCTTCTCATCAGTGTCTTCAGATTCTGATTCTGAGCAATGTGAACCAACTTCCAATTCTGAGTAATGTGAACCAACTTCCCACTCTGAGTGTGATGAATAAGAATGAACTTTTGCCAAAGTAGCATGAGGATCAGCGCCCTTTTTCATTATCCAGGGAAAGAGTTTAGTCTCTGTATCTCGAGTGCTTTGCATTGGCACAAAATCACTTTCTGCTCTTTGCTTTTGCATGGCTACTAGTTTTTCCGCTTCACTTGACACGGTCGTATTTTCTTCTTCTTTCAGATCACTCAGTAGAGATCCATTGTTCGTGACATAGCCTACCTTTGTGTGAAGCAAATCAATCCCAAACAACGGCTTGAGTTCTGTATAGCAACAAATCCATGAGAAAAAGGCACAATCATTATCATAATCTACCCCGCAATATATAAACGTTTCTTTCCACAATTTGTCAAACACATTCCATGATAATGCAGCGACACTGATCTAAGTGGACAAGTTGAAAACAGAAAGACAAAATCAGTGCCTTTCTTTACTATTTATTGACTTTGGATCAGTTCAGAGAGAAAGAGGCCGTTTTAGCCCAAAATAAATCCCAATACACAAGAAGTGCTCCTTTGGAAACAGCAGCACTTCTAGACTTTATGCTATCTATAATAGTTATTTGATGCATATATAATTGCAATATTATTGATAGAAGCATCGAGATGGCAATCTTGCAAGCACAGAAAAGCTCTCGTCTCTTTACTGCTCTTTAGCTTAGCAATATGCTACTGTCTAAACAAAAAGTACCGAAAACTCATCTTTTAGGACAAAGCAAGGTTGAAATTGAATGGGCTTAAGGTTATATTAGTGCCATGTAGCCAATCTTCTCCCCAAATTATTTAAAATGTAACAAATCTTTAAAGAATAAATGCTACCTTGCTGATCTTCAGCAGCATGAGAACAGGGAAATAGTTCAGTCTCTGTATCTCGAGTGCTTTGCATTGGCACAAAATCACTTTCTGCTCTTTGCTTCTGCATGGCTACTAGTTTTTCTGCTTCACTTGACACCGTTGCATTTTCTTCTTCTTTCAGAACACTCAGCAATGATCCTTTGCTTGTGACATATCCTGGCTCTGTGTGAAGCCATTCCAAGAACGGCTCGAGTTCTGTATAGAAAAAAAATTCATGAGGCAAAAGCACAATCATTATTCATAATCTGTCCCAGGATATAAAAACTTTTTTTTCTGCAATTTGTCGAACACATTTCATGATAATACAGCTACACTTATCTAAGTGGACAACTTGAAAACAGAAAGCCGAAGTCAGTTCCTTTCTTCACCATGAACGAAATCACTTGATCACCCCCATTTATCGACTTTGGATCAGTTCAGAGACAAAGAGCCCATTTTAGCCCAAAATAAATCCCGATACACAAGGGCTTCTTTGGAAATAGCAGCACTTCTAGACTTTATGCTATCTACAATAGTAATTTGATGCATACATGAATGCAATTTTATTGACAGAAGCATCAGGATAGTGATCTCACAAGCACAAAAAACTCTCATTCCTTTAGTCACCTTCGGCTAAGCAATATGCTAATGTCTAAACAAAGAGTACTAGAAAACTCATCTTTTAGGACAAACCAAGATTGAAATTGAATGGGCCAAGGTTATATCAGTGTCATGTTGCAAATCTTCTCCCCAAATCATTTAAAATGTAATGAATCTTTGAAGAATAAAAGCTACCTTTCTGATCTTCATAAAAGCTGCCTTTCTGATCTTCATAAAAGCTGCCTTTCTGATCTTCAGTAGCATGTGAAGAGGTAAATGGTTCAGTCTTTGCATCTCGAGTGCTTTGCATTGGCACAAAATCACTTTCTGCTCTATGCTTTAGCATGGCTACTAGTTTTTCCTCTTCACTTGACATCATCGCATTTTCTTCGTTTTTGGGAATTCTCTGCAGTGATCCTTTGGTCGTGACATAGCCTGCCTTAGTGTGAAGCCAATCCATCCCAAAGAACAGCTTGTGCTCTGTATAGAATAATATTCATGAGGCAAAGGCACAATCATTATTCATAATCTGCCCGGGATAAAAAAAAATTTTCTTTCTACAATTTGTCGAACACATTTCATGATAATACAGCTACACTTATCTGAGTGGACAACTTGAAAACAGAAAGCCAAAGTCAGTTCCTTTCTTCACCATGAACGAAATCACTTGATCACCCCATTTATCGACTTTGGATCAGTTCAGAGACAAAGAGCCCATTTTAGCCCAAAATAAATCTCGATACACAAGAAATGCTTCTTTGGAAATAGCAGCACTTCTAGACTTTTTGCTATCTACGATAGTAATTTGATGCATATATAAATGCAATTTTATTGACAGAAGCATTGAGATGGCAATCTTGCAAGCACAGAAAAACTCTCATTCCTTTAGTCACCTTCAGCTAAGCAATATGCTATTGCCTAAACAAAGAGTACTAGAAAACTCATCTTTTAGGACAAACCAAGATTGAAATTGAATGGGCTAAGGTTATATCAGTGTCATGTTGCAAATCTTCACCCCAAATCATTTAACATGTAATGATTATTTGAAGAATAAAAGCCACCTTTCTGGTCTTCAGCAGCATAAGAAGAGGAAGATAGTTCAGTCTTTGTATCTTGAGTGCTTTGCATCGGCACAAAATCACTTTCAGCAACTTGAGAAAAGGTAAATAGTTCAGTCTTTGTATCTCGAGTGCTTTGCATTGGCACAAAATCACTTTCTGCTCTTTGCTTCTGCTTGGCTACTAGTTTTTCCGCTTCACTTGACACAGTCGCATTTTCTTGTTCTGTCAGGTCACTCGGCAGAGATCCTTCATCCATGACATAGCTTGTCTTTGTGTGAAGCAAATCAATTCCAAATAACTGCTTGAGTTCTGTATAGAAACAAATTCATGAGACAAAGGCACAATCATTATCATAATCTACCCCGCAATATATAAAACTTTTCTTTCCGCAATTTATCAAACACAATCCATGATAATGCAGCTAGACTGATCTAAGTGGACAACTTGAAAACAGCAAGCCAAAGTCAGTTCCTTTCTTCACTATAAACAAAATCACTTGGTCACCCCATTTATTGATGGATCAGTTCAGAGAGAAAGAGCCCGTTTTAGCCCAAAATAAATCCTAATACACAAGAAGTGCTTCTTTGGAAATAGCAGCAGTTCTAGACTTAATGCCATCTACAATAGTAATACGATGCATATATAAATGCAATATTATTGACAAAGCAATGAGATAGCGATCTTGCAAGCAAAGAAAAACTCTCATCTCTTTAGTCACCTCCAGCTTAGCAATATGCTATTGTCTAACAAAGATTACTAGAAAACTCATCTTTTAGGACAAACCAAGGTTGAATTTGAATGGGTAAGGTTATATCAGTGTCATGTTGCAGATCTTCTCCCCAAATCATTTAACATGTAAAGATTCTTTGAGGAATGAAAGCTACCTTTCTGATCTTCAGCAGCATGAGAACAGGGGCCCAAACCCAAACTAAGGGATGTATCAACTGAACTAGCGACAGGCTGATCAGAGATCGATTTATCCTGAAGCAGTAGGCAATTACAACAATGTTAGTACATTCAATATGTAAATGATATTGATAGTGTTGAAATAATATCTCAAGTCCATGCGGACCGTGCCCAACATCAGATTGATCTGCCTGGAGGTCTTGCCCGTCATTCACCCAGCCAGAAGGTGGACTTGTTGCCCATAGCCCATGCTTAATGGTTTTTATTTTATTTTATTTTATTTTTTTTTGGGGGGGGGGAGGGGGGCATAGCCCAGTAGGATTTATTCCCTAAATTTCCTATGTTTTTGAGTTGTATTTTCATCTGATGAGAAGATTAAGCCACCAGAAACATCTCAATAAAATTTCCTGTTATTTCTCTATGTTACTCAAAATGAATAGATAAGTCTTAAGTGCTAGTTTGTGAGTTTAAGTGTGCAAAAACAGGGGTTAGCAAACACTTGAGAGGTGGAGTGATTGTAATCTCCATTGTATCGCTTGATTATTGTTAAATTTTTCTGTCACTCTCCACATAGATTATTGATCGGTCAAACTAACAATGTAATCTCTTGTTTGGTTTATTTTCATTGTTTATCTCATATCTATTTGAATATTTTTCAGCAAATAAATATCATAGAGCCAGAGTTCCAAATTGGATAAAATAGTTTTAAAAAGATGTGCAGATTTCTAGTGACTTGAGATTTGATTTGGCAGTGGCCGAGGATGAGTCACCTGCAACTTTGAGAGAGAAGAAAATTTTTCAAAAAACTATAAAAGTAAAAATAAATAAGGCCATAGCATCTGATTGTTGAATTTAGCAAATAAGATGTTGATTGAGGTGGTAGAAAAGATCCGCGCAACAGCTTTATGATAAAGCTGGAGACAAAAAGTAATGAGTTTTAGCAAGTGCTCCATGACAATCTTTAACACCTATTTAAAAATAAATAGTACAAAAGTAGGATAGAATGAAGTTTTGTGATTGAACCACCTCGTCACAAAGCTTCATAATTCTATTTATTTAAGTATGCATGTCCAAATAACTATAACTTGTACCCTATTGGAGGAAAACATAGGCCACCAAGTAATGATGACGTGTGCCTCATAATTATTTTCGACTCCACGAATTTACTGGTTCTCTTACCGTTCTGCTCCCAGGAGCTAAAATCCCTCCATTCTCACCCTCTTGCTTCCTAATAATTAAGGAATGAAATGAATCAGGGACCATGGAGCAGATTAAAACAATCCAATTGTAACATAAACAAACTTCAATTTGCACACAAACAAACAGAACTCCATCCAGCTAGCAACTTACCATCTCTTGGGATCCGGTTCGTTGCTGATGACCGGAAGGGAAGAGTTTTCTGGGGTTGCGGAGTCTACTTGCGAGGAGCCATGCGCAGAAAAAGCAGGGTCATTGATTTCGGGGGTGCCGGGATTATAGACCGGGACTGCAAGAGACGGCACAGAGGAGGCGTAGGACGCCGAGGATCTCCAGGGGGCCTGAGGCTGAGGGTGGTTATGGCTTCCCCTGTAGACAGTCTCGATAATCTGGCCATCCAGAGATCTCTCGACCTTCTTCTTGGTAGGGCAATTAGGATAAGTGCACTTGTAATAGCTTTTGGGGTATTCACTCCCCTTGCATTGCTTCTGGCCATATTTCCTCCAGTTGTAGCCATCGACAGCCGGAGACTGAAAATTATCGTAATCGGATCGGTTATTGGCGTTGGTCTGGAGTGGATTGAGTTCGGATTTCACAGCGCTCTCGTCAGAAGGACGGGAATCATCTCGTTTGATGGAGCGATAATCGTGAGGCAAAGGGAAGAGAGATGAGCATATAAAGAAAGTGTAGACATACCTGCTGCTTGGCGTTGGTCTGCAAAGTGAAGGTAGAGCCATTTGCGTCTTCCCCTTTAGGGATCTGCTGGTAACTGTCGGAGGACTTGCTGCGGGAGGAGAGAGAGAGAGAAGGAGATACCGGAGATACCTTGGAATCGCTAAACAAAAGAGGGGAGTCCCATAAATCGGCAGGGCTGAGGAAAGCAGCGGGGTTCACGGGGGAGGGGCTAAGCCGCAGGGAGGGCGGGGCGCTGGACTTGAACTTGGGAACGCCGGACCCACGGCGATGGTCGTCCTCCAGTGCGGAGGCGAGGAGGGATGAGAAGGAGTTCGCTGGAGGGTCCAAGCTCCCCGTGCCATGAGTACACCTATCGTAGCTCCTGAATGTGAAGTGTGGGAAAAATATCAATGACAGCTCGATATAAAGGACAAAGGAAACATAGTAAAACTTGTGTGCACTTATAGCCAAGCTACTTCCAAAGTGCTCAATTACGTGTCAAACTTTAGTAGGCTAAGGAAGAGAAAAGTGATAGCAACATAAGTAGCTGTCGAACTGAACTAACCGTTAATAACTGAAATCGTTTTTAGTCGATCAAGACATGAGAAAGAGATGGTTGACTATGAAACAGCCCATCAAGTATAGGATGATGATTGACACGACGAAAATGAGTATGCTGCTAAATGATGACGTCTTTCATCGAGTCTTCTCGAGACTAACTTTCCATATGAGGAAAATGGAAGTTCCTTCCCTTTAACTTTTTCAAGGATGTGGCTTATCTCAAGTCCACCAATGTAACATGCTGGGGATGCATTTTGATTAGGAGTGAGAAAGGCAAGATTATTGAAGGGGGTTTACTTTGAACAAAGGAATAATGTTCTGGTGAATCTTTGGGGTGATGGAGCTTCAAAACTTGAGAATTAGAGAACTGATCGTCTCTGAACTCACCTTGGATACTTGGCTCCAAGATTTTCCTTCTGATCGTACTTCCTCCAAGTGAACCCATCGTCAGTTGGCACTGGCAATTCGAATTTTGGGGCTGGGACGACTTGGACCTTAAAGAATATTTGTTCATCCGACTTTCTGCAGTGAAAAGGTTCCTGCAGTTGTAATCTGCGAAATCCCTGGAGCAAAGAACATCATCAAACTTGTTAACCCCAAAATAATTGCGGTCAGCCGAAAAAGGAAGGAAAAAAAAGCAAAGAAAACTGAACCATTCCGAGACTTATTGCTTAATCACGTACGTACCTTCGGGAAATACTTTAACTCGAGCGGTGGTGGCTGAAGAATTTCGACCACCGAGGAGGATAGGATATATCACCAGAAAAAAAGAGAAACCAAGTTACTTGCCATAGATTGAGGGAGCAGAATGTGAATGGTTTCTTGAGAGTGAGACGATTATGCAAGACTAATAAATACATAGATGGTATAATATATTTGGACTATATTTTTCTCCACTCATACCTTTTATTGGTAGTCTTTTTTTTGTTTTTGTTTATTTTATTTTTTTGCTACGTTTTAATTGGTGAGTCACGGGGGGTGAATATCACCGACTGTTAATGTCTGGCACCACCAATAAGAGGCATAATTGGAGGACATTTTCTCAGAGAGATGGAAAAACACATGACCCTATTTCTTGCAATCTGATTATGAGGTGAAAAACTAAACTCTTTTGTAACTAAAATCCAATTGAAGTACCTTTTCTGATAAGTGATGAACTAAGGACAAAGGGCCAGAATTCAAATGGAGGACTTAAATCTTGCTGACTACCATATAGGTTAACTACCTTCATGCGCTATAGAACATAGTATAATGATTTGAATTCTTCTTTTTGATAGACTAGTGGCAGTTTTAGCAGATCTAATTGAGTCATACTTTTGTCCATTCCTAATTGGAGCTAGATTTTGAATTGATGGATTAGAGACATGGACATCCCTATACTCAGGTGATGACTATATTTGTTATTCACCAATTAAAGACTAGCCTAGAGGAATTGTTTTCGACATGGTCCCAATTAATTAATTTATATTAAAAATTCAAGGGCACGAACACAAAGGCTCAGCCATTTGGACGCCCATAAAACATCATGTAAACCTCATGACTGACTAACTCTAGGCCTTTGGCCTATGCAGGTGGTCTTGCCAAAAAATATTGACACGTATTTAGTGATATTTGAATTAGTGTTATCCAATTTCTGAGTTTAAAATTCCCCAATGCCCAAACCCAACTTTGTTAATCCTGGGTAATTTATTTTGTTGAAATTATTCTATTTAATTTTAGTGATTTTGTAAAAGGTCATTGACACTAGTAAAAGTCATGGAGCGTAGTTGTGTGACAAATAGATAGTTAATCAATGAAGCGACAAGACAAATGGCACGATGTAGGGTTTGGTGGTGTTGGGTAGGTCCAAGAGATTTTCTTTGGCTGCACAATTTAAAATAAAAATAAAAATAAAAAGAAATTGTAAGATTTTGTGTTTATCTTTTCAAATTGTTGCCCATCTATAGAAGTTAATTCTTTAGTCAATTATTGAAACATTTCCGATAATCCAATTGCACGCACATCTTTAAACCAGCATAAATTTCAAGAAAATAGTGTGAGAACGATCAAGTTTTGAGGAATTATGAATTCTCATGTGATAAACATATCAACAGGTTAGTAAGACAAAGATGAGAATAAACTTTTTTACTTTACTACGTGTGACTCAATCAACAGGTTAGTAAGACGAAGATGAGAATAAACTTTTTTACTTTACTACGTGTGACTCATTCGATAGTAGAGAAAATTATATACCCGTCTTGGCAATTTCAAGTGATTTGGAAAGAAAGTAATCAGCGAGAATCCAGCTCCACAAGGGCTGCCTTTATTTTCGACCTTTTTCCCTTTCTCCTCCTCCTCCGGCCGAATGGATCCCACTGAATTCATCGACAATTTTCTGAAAGTCGCCACTACCGCCGTCGATGGTTGTCGTCCGAGCTCGAGCAGATTTCTTGAATTTGGCGCTCTGGTCTGATTTCGATAACCCCAACCTTCGTTCCTTGACCGTTCTCTGGCTGGTGTTGATGGTCTTATCAAGATTGGTCTTGTCTTGTTCTGGCAATTCCAGCCTCCGTTCTGTGCGGGGCCCGCTCGTTGCTCAATTTCCCTCGATCAACGCGTCGATTTGCCTCTCTTTTTCTACGTATGTGTGTGTTTGATTCCCCAAAACTTGTTGAGAAGATGAGCCTCAGAGAGCATATACCTCACAGGAATGGTAGATGAGGCTGATAGCTCTTGAACCAGACAAGGATGGTTGACTTCGGTCTCTGACGCGTTAAATGAATAATCAAATGTGATCAACCTCCTATTATTCAATAATTATGAAAAGTACAACAAACACGAATATATAGACACGACTTCCAAAAAGTTCCCTCACTTTATGTCGAAATAACATTAGTTTGCAAATAATATCTTTAAATACAAATAACACTTGAAAATTCAGAATCGTAATGAATACGGCCTTGCAGAGCTAAGGTGTGAGTCGGTCCTTACGCAACATAGACGTGGATGTAACGGCTTCCGGCTTATTGTGGGGACCGATACCATTAAATGTACCACTAACTTTTGCCTCACTCGGTCATGTTGCGTGAACGGGATGAGCTCAAGTGATGTAATTCATCCTCAAGCTTATTATTGGCCTTTTTTAATGGTCAAACGGGCCAATATGCTCACATGGTTAGATCTGCTCACTAGCATTGTAATTACATCCAAATACTATGACTTAATTGCTCATAATTCATAATCTACATCGGTAGGGCTTGTAACCAGTCTTCATAATTCATAATCTTCATTCTAACAGGCCATGATGGGAGATCTGGCTTTCCTGTGAAAATTGGCACAGAGATGCTATGGAAGTAAACAAATGAATATGATTTTAAAAAACCCATAGATTATAATTAGGTGAAGCAATGCATGGCTCATTCCTCTCTCTTCTCCGTTTCAACATAATAGCAACTCTTTTCCTTGTCCAAAAATCAAACATGTGTGAAAAATCCAAGGGAATCAAGGAATTGCAAGAGATATTGGAATTGAATGCTTAAACAGAGGAACTAGAGACAGAAGCAGAATTATATGATGGAAAGCTTGCTCTCGTCCTAATTCCATGATTGCTCCTCCGCTCCATCGACTCTGGTTTGCTTCTGATGTTCCCCATGATCATAACCCAAAGAAGGAAGAAGCAAACAACACACGCACTAACTACGAATCACCAGACGCCATAATAAGTTGGCAAAGAACAAGTTTTTGTAAAAGAGAGAGAGCAGTGACCACCATTTCTCACCAAAATAGATCAGTTTTGTTAGAGATAGAAGGGTGTTGGAAAAGAGTAGGTATTGCCTGCATTCAGTAAATGTGAGCCCAACTCACATGCACCCTTTGATTGAGACCCACCTCATCCGACAGAACCTTTGAATTGGCCATACATACATTGGGCTTATCTAAGGATTTTTCATTAGAAGAGAAGATATTGCCCGACACATCGAGGCATAGTCCTAAAACTCACCAATTTACATTCACATGCTAAGGTGCATGAGGGAATCTATGTAATTGTAGAGGTGCCATTTGGTCTTACAAGTCAACGTCCATGGATTGCCCACTGATCGCTTGAGTAGCATCAAACGTGTGCCATGTTATTGAAAATGTTAGCACTAACACCTAGAAAGGGGTGAATAGGTGTTTAAAAACAAACATTGACAAATAAATGGGGAATAAATTAAGTTGCAAACAAAGTCTGAAAAGGATCAAAGTCTGATTAAATGAGCTATCAGACTTCTGGTGCAGAATTCAAAATTAGATAAGAGATGGACTAGATTTTTGTGAAACTTAAAATGTTGCAACAAATAAAGTTGAAAAGAGTTAAGGGAAAAGAGAATTGCACACAAGATTTATAGTGATTTTAGCTTAGATCAAGCTTACGTCCACTTTCCCATGCTGTCAGTCTTCTGGCTGAAATTCACTAAGGTATTAATAGATAAGTATAATATTTCAAATGCAAACACTCAGTGAAAGATTTCTTTTTCCCACACAAAGCCACTCTTCTTGTGATTTTCTCTCTTGAATACAATTTGTAAGAGCTGTCGTTGAAGAACAAGTGGTTGGAAATGCTTCAAACTTTGGAATTTCAATTTTCACACACACTATCAAATAGACTAAATGAGCTCCTTAAATACTCCTCTACACCTTACTAGCTGTTGGCATTCTCTGGAGGAAGTTCTTTCAATCAATCTATTAGACAGAATCAATTAAGGAAATCTTACAGCCGTTTGAAAATTGAGATGAAAATCTGTTGATTCTAGTTGCCCATACAATAAAAATCTAAGTTTTCATAAGTAGATGCTTTCCAAAAAAGAACTTTTCTTCAAGATTGATTTTATCAATTCATGATTGATTCCACCAATATATTTATAAAAGGTAAGTGAGATTTTTCGCCAGAAAGCTAGATATTAAAGAATAAATCTCTATAACATTCATACTGAATCCTTGTCGTAAGATCAATAATTCTAAATATGATTATGTTTTTGTTCTGGACTTGATTTCAACCTGGATTGTGTCAGAGTGAGAAAGATTTCTGGAATGAATAGATTTTGACAAGAGTCTACGATATGACTTTAGAAGTCTACTATTCTTCAGAATAAGAACAAGAACATAAACAAGAACAAGAAAATTTTGTCAACTTCAAAACTTGGTAGAAGTTTTCTCAACACTTACATGTGATTCTCATATTGCCAATTTCAATCTCAGCAGATTCAAGTACACAAGATGTTCCTTCACTCTACGAATCTTATATATGTTGCCTATTGGACTGTATTTTTATCTTTTATTTCCTTTCTTTTTTTCCCTTTTGTTGCCTAAGCCTGTTCTTGAAAAGATCCAACCTCTATTGCCAAATTGTTCCTCTACTATGTGATTAAACGGTGGTGTGATGATAAAAGATGCAACTTTTGTAGCTTGAGTAGCTGCCATCTTTTGCCATCTTAAAATTTTTAATGGTCTAAATAAGTCTGCTTACGTTGTTATTATTTTGACTTGCCTTATGTTTTTATTATAGTAACATAATAATCATGTTGTAGTTCTGGTACTGAGCTTTCTCAAAAAAAAAAAAAAAAAAAAAAAAAAAAAAACATAGGTTGAAACATTTGGATTGGATTCACTTAGACTGTAATTGATCCAAATGCAAAAGTTTTAAGGTTTTTTTGTTGTTGAGACATTTCTGTTGATGTCTTTATATCATTGCAAAATTAATGTCCTTCTCTTGTTTCAGTGCATTCACTTGGCAAATAAAAAGTTAAGCCTTTTATTTTTCCCATTTTTCTGAGTAAGTATCATTACCATCTTCTTATGACTAACTCAATTCCGTACTCATAGGCAATATATATTTCCTTCTCTCATTGTTAGGATGCTTTTTCAAATTAATTTTGTTCTGGTGATAGTCATGGTTGAAGCAGCGGCAAGTAGCTTCTACAATAGTAGTTGAAGCATACAAGGATAGGCGTAGCATTTTTTGCCATAAAAAATTGACTATGCTGAAAATTTTAAGTTCAATTTGGAGAAATAGAACAAAAAAGCAAAAAAAAAAAAAAAAAAAAAAAAAAATTATGCAAGAAGGGATGATGAAGAGGTGGAAATAAACAAAAATAAGATGAGGAGCGCAACTAAAGAATATGAAGGTTGGACTTGCAAGGTTAAGGTGATTGAACAAGAAGCGCTCAAATTGAAAAGCAAGCACAATAAGAGATCAGGCATGCTTGGAGATTCTCTTAGTTTTGGTCATGTGCAAATTTCGACAAGCATGTGGTCAAGAAGCGTGAAGAATTACAAGCCCTGCTATAAGAGGCAGATATTGATAACGGAGTGGCCTGTGGGAGTCATAGATGCCTTCTAAGAGTGAGGAATGGTGGTTCTGAGAGAAAGAAATCTCAAAAGAATCGAAGTATAGGGAATGGTGGGAATTGGAAAAACTATAGTCTTGCATAAGTTGAATAGAAATAAAAGGGTTGTGAAAATGTTTGATATTTTAATTTGGATATGGTTATTGAACGCCTAGAACGTTGAGAAAGTGCAACATGCAATCACGCAGCGTCTGAAGCTAAAAGTGGAGGGTGGAGTCAATGCGGTTGAGACTACTCAATCTTGTATCGAGCAAAGTGAGAGGCATGTGATACTTGCTTCTCCTTGATAATTTTTGGGATTCCTATGATCTATAGGAGATAGATATTTCTAACAATACAAGAACAAAAAGGTGGTAACTACTAGTAGATTTTGTGATTTGTGCTATGAGTCAAACGACAATGAGCTTGTAAATATGAAGCATTTTCCCCATATGGATGCATATATAAAATGTTTGAAAAAGTTGGTCTAAGTATGAAAAATCCAAATATTTATACCTATAGCACGACCTATGGTTAGAGAGTGTGTTACTTTGCATGATCAATAAATTGGTGAGAACTTTTAGGAAGAATGCCATTATTCACCCTTGATATAGCTAATATAAGTACCTAGAGGGGGGGTGAATAAGTATATAAAACATTTTTCTTGATAATTGCACAATACTAGACAGTTGATAGATTTGCGACAAACAATAATCAAAGTAAGACTGAGAGAAGAAAAGAGAGAATTGAACACGCGGTTTATAGTGGTTCGGCTTATTTCAAGCCTACGTCCACTCTTCTGCACTGACAGCCTATTGGCTGGATTCCACTATGAACAAAAAGATGTTACAGCGTTGTTCTTCCTTGATTTCTTAGTGTAGGTGATCTACTACACTCGCTCAAGGTATCGCTAAGTATAGACACTCTTTGTGTATACAATTTCGCTCAAAATGTATTGACTAATAATCAAGGTGCTTCAGACTCTGGAATTTCTCATACCCGTTGACATCATACAATTTCGATCATACACTAAAGTAACTAGAATGTCTTCCTTTTATACTCCTTTATGACATCATACCCGTTGGCACTTACCAAAGGAATTCCTCCAATCTACCCGTTGGACGGAATCAATCAAGAAGATCATTCGAGCTATTATACAATCAGGATCTTGGTTTCCAAGAATAGAACCTTCCAAGAATATTTCGTCGACTATCGGATCTTTAAACGATCTTGATTACGAATAAAAGAATCCGTTATATTTATCCAACCAAGAGATTTTCTCCAGATGATAGGACTAAATCCTCAACCAAATACTTCGGCTCTGGATTGCCTTCGTCACTGGATTAGAAAAACTGTCAATGAGAATAGTCTTGAGTCTTGAGTCTTGAGTCTTGAGTCTTGTGATCTGAAAGTCTTCAGACTCTAAACAGAAGGTCTGCAATTATCCAGACTACACTGATAGAAACGTTTTGTCATCTTCAAAATATTCTAGAAAGATTTCTCCAACAATCTCCCCCTTTTTGATGGTGACAAAACTTTCCTGTAGATTTGAACAACTTTGACCTACAAAAACATTACTCAAGCAATATGGCTATCTCATGAAGATCAATAATTCAATCAGACTCTGCATCCACAGAAAATTGGTTAGTCTTTCATGAGTAATACCATACAACAACACTTGATATAAATGCAAACAGTCAAGCATCAAAATCTACACCCAAGTCAGTCAAATTCAAGTTCACACCCAAGTTCACTCAAGTCATACTAAAAACAAACATATTCAAACACAAAAGAGATTTAAAGTTAAAGTTTAAAGTTCAAATTGCAATTCTCCCCCTTTTTGTCATCATTAAAAAGGTGAGAAAATAGTCAAGTCTGCTTGGGAATGCGCACGATCTGGAAATCTCCCATCGATTGTACGATGCCTTCCAGCCTCTTCAAGTCTTCCCTTAGATGAGCTACCTCTTCTCCTTTGGCATTGGCTTGAATTTGAAGAGCGAGATCTTTCAATTTATCCTCCAGGGTAACAGAAGATGCTTGTCCAACATTCTTCATGACTTGAATTTCACAGTCCAGAGCATAGATTTGACTCCGCATTTCTAGAAGAACATCAAGAATACGACGAAAATCTGATGTATTGTCCGTCTGAGTACTTGCATGTGCTCTCTTGGATGGAGTGAATGCAGACGATGGAGCTTCTGTGTAATCTTGCAGATTTTGTGTTGACGTATCATGTCATTCTTCAAGCATTTGAGAAGCCTGAAAATCTTCTGGATCTGCTGGTGAGCGTCTTACACCTTCACTGTTGACAGCATGTGGTGTAGATCTTCCTTGCTTGCCATCTCCCCCTGTCTCTAAGACCTCAAATGGGGAAGAGTGTTGGTCAGGCTCTTCAGCATCTTGATTCCCTTTCTTTCCAGCTTCATTTGCAGACTTTTCTTTCTCTGCTTCTCCTTCTTCTTCAGCTTCTTTCTCTTTCTCTTGCTGCTCCTCTGCTTCTCTGTTCTTTGCTTGCTCCTCTTCTTCTCTCTGTTCTCTTTCCTCTCGCTTCTTTCCATTTCTTCGATGTTCCATCGATTCGTGGTACGAACGTCCCGGTCCTTATCAAGGCAGAGATAGTAAGATCTTCCTCTTCATCTTCATCCTCCAAGATGAGAGTTCTTTTCTTTTTGGATGGGGCACCAATGGACTCCTTCCCTTTTCTCTTTGAAGAAGAAGATACTGGAGTCTTCACTCTGAACTTCTCCATTGCCTTAGAAAGCTCTTTCAGATGCATTTTAGTCAGCATTTTCAGACCTACCACCATTTTGTCGCATGGTCGAACACAAAGAGTATGTGGAGGTTCAATATTCAAGTGTCTGAAGATCTTGGTCACAAGACCTGGGTAAGGCAATTGGCCTTTGTCCTTCACCATTGCTCTATACATGTGAAAGAGAATAGTGTGAGGGAGAGAGAACTTCTTCCCTGTATTGATCGCGTACATCAATTTCGCCTCAGAGTTAGACACGTCAGTCTTGGATGTAGACTTGGGCCTTATACAGTTGATCACAATTTTGTGAAGCAAGATGTTGATGGCACGCATCCTTGAATAGATAATTCTTCCCTCTGTATCCCTATCTTTGACAAGCTCTAGTGTGGCACGAGCAATCGAAACTTTGATTGGTTGATAGCGTCCTCGTTCAACTCCAATTATGTCAGCCAACATGTCCACATCTACCACATAGTCTTGGTCTCGAACACTGAATGATATTCTATTCGCATCTAAAAAGCTAAGATTCGAATAGAAGTATGCTGTCAATTGCGCATAACTGTCTGTGGTATCGGTGCAAAATTGCTCAAGTTGAAGCAGATTGAACTTCTCCCTTAAGTTCACATTAATGTCATCCAAGAAATCGAAATCAACACTCCTAGGGTTTATCACCCCTCGTTTCAACAGTTTGAAGAATAGATTCTCCTGTTCCTTCGATTTAAACAACTCCATCCTTTTTCCCTTCACCTTCGCAGCAACATCCATTCTAGGTTGAAAATCACTGAACATTTTATCATCATCGTTCCCGTCAGTCGGATTCAATCCCGATATACGAGGGTCACTTGGAATGTTCGCAAGTGCTTCCTCAGCCTTTCCTTTGGGAGCAATTCCCAAATCCTCCATTTGTCGCAAAAAGATATACTCATTCCCATAATTCTTATCTTTAAGAAAATCATCCACGTAGTTCAACGGTGTCCCAGTGCTCTTCAACGCACAATAGAGCTTGTAAATTAAAGAGGATTTTTGGACTCTTACAGGGTCTGCGTCCTCGATTATTTCTTTCTCCGGTTGTTGACCCGCACCTTGTGGGGTAGATGGTGTTGAGTGACGTGGTGGAGAGTGAATCGGGCTCTGTTGCTGACTCGATAAATCTTCTTCTTCGGTGAGATCGAAATGGGTAGGTCCCTCCCTCATTCTCTGTGGTCCCCTGTTCGCGATTCTTGAAGACTTCCTCGAAGAAGACATCCTTCCTTGTCGATGAAAGATTCCTTTACTCGCTTTCCCAAGAAAAGATGACAACTTTCTCGAAGATGAACACGAAGTAGAGATAGGATTGGGAGGAGAATGCCTTTTAGGGTTTTGAAGTTTAAGCGAAAAAGAAAGCTGTATATATATAACTCAGTTTAAAAAGGAAAGATCAATCGGTACAAAGGAAAGTGAACAGACACCTCGTTTTAAAATCAATAACTGCCAAATAGAGGTTAATCCTTTTTGAAAAGACAAGATTTTGTTTTTTTCACGCGAGTTTGAATATAATAACAACTTACAGGCTATAGCCATGAATGTCTGAGTCTGAGGGTTGGAGAGTCTCTAGACTTTAACTTCCTCAAGCTTCAAAATGTTGAGTCTGGAACGGATATGATCGAATTGATTCTTCTCTAAAGGCTTTGTGAATATATCCGCTAGTTGATTTTTTGAATCAACAAATTGAATCGAGATTTCTCCATTTTGAACATGATCTCTAATGAAGTGATGTCGAATCTCTATATGCTTTGCTCTTGAATGAAGGATTGGATTTTTAGTGAGATTGATTGTGCCGGTGTTGTCACATCTGATCTCTGTGCATGAGTCTTCAATTCCAAAGTCTTGTAGCTGTTGTTTTATCCATAGAATTTGCGAACAGCAGCTTCCAAGAGCTACATACTCTGCTTCTGTTGTTGAGAGAGCCACAGTGCTTTGTTTCCTTGAAAATCAAGACACTGTCCTGCTTCCAAGCAATTGGCAAGTTCCTGAAGTACTCTTTCTATCGACTCTGCAACTGGCCAGATCTGCGTCTGAATATCCCAGAAGATTAAAGTCTTTCTTCTTAGGATACCAAAGACCGATGCTTGAAGATGAAGCAACGTATTTAATAATACGTTTCGCAACACTAAGATGGGATTCTCTAGGATCTGATTGAAACCTAGCACAGATGCAAACACTCAACAAAATGTCAGGTCTAGAAGCAATAAGATAAAGAAGTGAACCAATAATGCTCCTGTACAGCTTTTGATCAACTTTCTTCCCTTCTTCATCTTTATCTATCTTCAAGGAACATGACATCAGTATGTCAGTCTTTTTGCACTTTTCCAGTCCAAACCTTTGGGATAAGTGTTCCAGAAGTCCTAAAACTTGTCACGAAAATGCATTTCAGTCCTAAAACTTGCAAAAAGTGCATTTCAGTCCTACAACTTGTCAAAATGTTTCAAACGAGTCCTAAAATCGACGCCGTCTAATTTCTTAACGGAAAAAACTGACGTGGCCCCCGCGTGGCTTTTTTTAATCGTTTCTCTCTCCTCTGTTGCGAATAGTTTAAAAAAAAAAAGCCACGCATGCAGAACGACGTCGTCTCCTCCTTTCTCCTTCGCCACGACGCCGTCTCCTCCTCCCATCTCTGTCTCTACTTCTTCTTTCTCTATTCCGAGTGTCCCCTAAGCCCCAAATCGAATTCGTCCAAACCCTAAGCCCCAAATCGATCCCGTCCGAACCCTAAACCCCAAATCGAATTCGTCCGAAACCCTAAACCCCAAATCGAATTCGTCCGAAACCCTAAGCCCCAAATCGATCTCGTCCGAACCCTAAACCCCAAATCGAATTCATTCAAACCTTAAGCCTCAAATCGATCTCATCCGAATCCTAAACCCCAAATCGATTTCGTTCGAACCCTAAGCCCCAAATCAAATTTGACAATCTGCAGTTATCTTGCGATTTGGGTCCTTATCGACCTCGAGTTCGACGCTCGTCGTGAGTTCGTGTTCTTTCCTTCCTTTGGCGATTGTGCGTTCGTGCGAAGATCTCGCTTGCGGAGTCTCGACATCTCGCCGGCGAAGCGATTGGCATCGGGGACGACGACGGGTCAACAACGGTGATGGCGACTCCTCCTCACGCAGTATCGCTCTCTCGCATTATAGCATTTTGTTGTTTTCCATTCTCCAATACTAGTAACAAATTAGAACATTAATGCGAAGTAAGTTATGGTTGTCTATTCATACAAAGCATATGAGAAAAAGATGTTTTTTGGAGATTGAAAACATCTCCTAAATCTCTCGAGTAAACACATTGCATTATGCAGAAATTATTAATATGAAGACGTTATGAAGGAATCATAATATAGCTAATATACTTCTATTAGGTTCTTATAATGCGAAGCCCAAAGAATGAGGGCAGCAACATCTGCATCAAGTAGCGTAACTCCTAATGAGGTCAACTCGGAGCCAACATGTTATTGTGGCCTTCAATCGCCAATTCTTATGGCAAAGACAAAGAAAACGCAGGAAGAAGGTTCCATGGATGTGGTAAGTTTGATAGTCCAAGTTGCTGCAATTTTTTCATGTGGGTGGATCCAAAGATACCAAATCATGTGAGGGACATGATAGTTGACCTCCTTGAAAGAAATCAAACATTGTCTGAATCAAGCCAATCGAGGGGTGACGGAGTCGAGGTGAGCTCATTGCTAGCTGAAATGAAGAGTCAAAAGGCGAAAAATAGACGTTTAAAGGAGGAGCTTGCACAAGTAAAGAAAGGGAAGATGCTATATCAATCAGCATTCATTCTATGCATATGTTATATCACCGTATTGGTTATATATAATGTGAAAGTTGGTGGGAAATTTCTAAGTCTTCCATAATACTTTCTATCTGAGTTTGTAAATTTGAACACTAGTTGTGGATAATTGAGATGGGAATGAGATCTGATGTGAGTTTGTAGTTTGCAAAGACCGGTTGCTTGCCATGCGAGAAATTACTATCGCATTACAAAATGTTGCTTGATTTGTGTGCTTGTCAATAGCATTACATGAGCTATTGCCACCAGAATAAATTTGCAACTTCAAAAAATAGTGAAAACTCCCTTATTATGCAATCGAGATTGTTAATTGGTGATTTTTTTTCATAATTTTAATAACAAGCTTGCCTCAAATGGAATGTGTAAAAAATCAAGTGAAATCAAAGTAGTCGGCTACAATACCTAAGTTACCTAATTAAATCTTCCATGAATCATCCAATGCGGGCCACAGAGACCACGTAGAGCAAAACCCCATCATATAAAATGAAAATTCTGCATGGCTAATTTCAATAATTACCTATTAACAATCCCGAAGAGTAATCACTTTTGTGCATTATCCAAACCAAAACCAAGCATGCCACATAACTTGTTGAAACACGATTCATTGACAAAGCAACATGCTTACATTTTCAGTGCGCAAAAGGTTCTGTTCAACAAAATATGCACTTTTAGTGCAGAAAAGGTTCTATGCACAAACGCTACACGTCTCATCCAAAAAACCAGCTAATAATTGATATACATTCACCTAACAACACTAATTTCAGCAGACATATCAATCCAATATGATGGTCTCCGGTGGTCCAGTAGGTTGAGCCTTCACTTGATTCTGAATTCTGGCGCTTTTCCTTATAATAGGTCTCGCAGCGATAGGCTTTGGAGGAGTTGTTGTAGCTTGGGATGACTGAGCCTGACGTTGTAATAGTGGCTTTGGCTTCATCGCAACATGCTTTCGAGGAGGTAATGTTGCGCGAGATGATTGAGATTGGGAACTTGCCTTGGGTTGTGATGGTGCCTTTCTCTTTAAACCAAGATGCTTCTGACCTATTGTAGCCTTAGATGACTGAGCTTCGGGATTGGCCTGAGGTTGCGATAGTGGCTTTGGCTTCAGCGCAACCAGCTTTCGAGGAGGTAATGTTAGACGAGATGATTGAGGTTGGGAACTTACCTGGGGTTGTGATGGTACCTTTCGCTTTAAACCAAGATGCTTCTGAGCTATTGTAGCTTGAGATGACTGAGCTTGAGAATTGGCCTGAGGTTGTGATAGTGTCATTGGCTTCATTGCAACGTGCTTTGGAGGAGCTACTGTTGCATGATATGACTGACGCCGTGAAGTGGCCTTGGGTTGTAATAGTGGCTTCGGCGTCACTGCAATTTGTTTTCGAGAAGCTGCTGATATATGATATGACTGAGGTTGTGCACTGACCTGGGAATGCACCTTTGCTGTTGACGTAGCTCTTGTGACTACCCCTTTCTCCGGTAGGTTAACAATTCTTGCACCAATTGTATTAGGCTACATAAGAATGAGTATCTTTTCAGCTTAAGGAGATAAGTAATTGCTATTATAAAAATTTAAAAATATTACTAACCTTGCTAATATGAAGGTTTGTCATAGGATTTGCGTCAACACCTAACCTTATCATTTTCATCCTCTTGGCTTGTGATTCTCTTTGTATCATGCAATTTTCAGTGGTAGGTCTTTTAAACTGAAATAATAGAAAATTCATTCAACATGAGAACGTAATCACAATACATGTATACTTGGGGATTGAGGTATTACTCACCGGAATTTTTTCACGTCTATGCTTAGCCATTATATTGGCCGGTGCACTGCCTTCCCCTTGATCTGAACGAACTTCACCAAAAGCATTGGCCTCACCAGTACATCCTCTAACATCAACACTAGCATGAGCAGAAGCAGTGGCACTATATTTTCTTACATTTGCATGACCACTACATTCTCTTACATCTGCACTAGCCTGAGCAGAAGCATTAACATGCCCACTATTGCCTCCTATTGAATTGGCATTTGCAGAAGCATTGGCATGGCTTTCGGATCCTCCTTCAGCTATGCTTGTCGTAGCTTTAGCTTTAGCCTGAATATATATTCAAAATTACTAAATTGGAATCTTAATATACACAACTTACAATAATGGTTAGATGACAACTTACTTGTCTTTTTCCGAGCCTTGGACCAGTGGAATTAGCCTGAGATTGAGCATAAGTTTCAGCTGTACTTGCACTAGCATGAGCATTGGATGTACATACATTGACCTGAGTATTGGATGTACGTACATTGGCCCCAGCATTGGCCTGAGAAGCACATATTAAGTATTGATTAACAACATGTTAAAGTGAGAAAAACGCATTAAGATGATCAGTTAGTTGAGAAAATACCTTTCTTAAAGGACATCCCTTGCAGTTGTGTCCAATTTGTTTGCAAGCAGAACAAGTCATTTGCTTACCCTCTTTAGTCATTCTATCACCTCTTACAAGCTCAATCGGTTGCTTTCTTCTACTCCTTTTTGGCCTACCAGGCATGTTCTTCATTGGTGGGGGTTGAGGAGCTTCTTTATTGGTTTTATTCCAAAATTTTTGTCCTCTCACTGTAGGCATGATGAATTGATAAGCACTTAGATACTTTTCCTTGTTGAAGCACTCGGCTAGATGGTCGATCGGATCATTTCTCTTATGGTGTATTGCACAAATGGCATGGCAACATGGAATTCCACTAAATTCCCAAGCTCTACAAGAACAAGTTTTTAAATTCAAATCAACAACATATTTGTCACCACCTTCTGTAATCTCATATCCTTCATTTCCATTCCATATCAAATGGCAATACCTACTAGCAGATGTATTCTCATGTAACTTACGCATAATCCTTGGACCGTAATTTCTAGTCCACCTAGCACATCCATCCCTCCGAGTATGCATTCTATTCATAACCATGATTCTAATATCCTCCAACATACTCACAATGGCCTTGCACCTAGCTTCCACACACCTGCCATTAAACGCTTCACTCAGATTATTATCAACGACATCACATTTAATGTCGGTGTCAAAGAAGGCTTTGCACCAATGTTTTGGCTCAATACGGAATAAGTCATCATGACCTTCCCGAGTCAGTTCCTTCAACCTTTGTCTATGCATCTCGAAATCTGACATATTATTGCTTTTGACACATCTCCAAAATTGCCTCGAATCTTGTTTTCCTTTGTATTTTTGACCCCGTTGGAATAAATGTGCCTTGCACATATCCTATGCTCGCATTTGGTAACAATTCAGCTACAGATTGGACGAGACCCTGACAATTACCGAAAAAAAAAAGAAAATATATATGAAAACAGAAAGAAAAACATTGTAATGTCACAATCAATTTACAAATGAAAATAGAAAAAAAAGCATACCTTTTGTTGATCACTTATCAACGCCCATCCGTCACCATTACACATATCAAGGTCTGACTTCAACAATTCGATAAACCAACTCCATGTGTCCTTATTCTCGATTCTTACCACTGCCCATGCCACTAGATACATTTGATTGTTGCCATCCCTTCCGACGGCACATAACAACTCACCTTTGATCAAACCCCTCAAAAAACATCCATCTAATCCAATGATCTTCCTACATCCAGCCAAAAAACCTTTCTTGCAAGCGTCAAAGCAAATGTAAACCCTATCAAATACTGGTAGAGAATTTGGCCATGGCCTTTCAACTTTCAATTTAAAAGTGCTTGAAGGGCTTGCAGTGTAAAGCTCTCCCAAGTAGTCATGCATCTGTGCATATTCCTTCTTGTAATTGCCTTGCAGTTCCTTCAATACTTTCAGCTTTGTTCTCCTACACTGACTGAAAGTGACATTTACTCCAAGTTGTTCTCTAACTAATTTCTTTAACTCGGTGCTTTGATTTTCGGCATTGCAGAAATGAGAATCATGAAGTGCTTAGCTAAATAAGTGCTAGACACCCTCTTATTCTCAAAAGTGATACTGCATATATGCTGATTTACATACTTTCTCAAATGAAATGACCCAGTTTTGCTATCAAGAGCACCATAGATCATCCAGTTACAATTGTTCTGGCCACACCTAGCTCTTACAACACTTTTTGTGTTCTTAGTGTATTTGATTGCTCTTTGCTCAGCCACAAAATACTTCAAAATTGCATTCTTGAACTCAGTTGCATCCTCAAATGCCATGCCAACAATAAATTCTGGATTTGTACCACTTTGATCATATGATGGAAACCTACTTCTCCTCCTTGAAATAACATCAGCCTCTTCACCACCCTCATCATTTAAAATTGATTGAAGACTGCCTTCCTCATCTGAATCAACATGCTCTATTTCGTACCCAGAATCATCTAATGATTGAGCCTCATCCACAATCGGTGGTTCGGAAGTACTAGTTGCCTCACTATAATTTAAAATTTGGAGCCTATGTCTTGCTGAAAATTCAATTAATTTTTTCCTTGCTTCAACCAGTTCAAAGTCGTCATCATCACTCGATTGTTCCATATCCACGAAATTATGTGCATCATCATGCTCTTCCTCATCTAGATCCTTATTGGCAACTTCAGCCCGATTCCCGTCATCATCAGTATTCCTAATCACATTAGACATACCTCCAGTTTCCATCTCAACACCCCCCATCTCAGCTCCTGCCTTTTCATTATCAGCATGCTCAACATATAATGTAATATTTTCATAGCACAGATGATGATAAAATAGATCCATCACATCAGCGTTATCCCATAAATACCTAAGAGTTACTCCGTCTACAAGAGTCTTACTTCCAGGAACTCTGTAAAAGAGTTTCTTTACTCTACACACACCCAAAGCCTCAATAGCTTCAATTATACTAGAAAGTGAAGGCTTACTTAAACTTATTTTAGCAACATCAGCCCTTCCACCTAAGTACTCCAATGGTGGGTCAACTTTAAATTTACCTCCATAGCGAACAGTGACATAAACTTTGTTCTCGACCATTGAACCTACAAGGAACAGAAACAAAAAGCATAGCACTTTCAATCATCAAATTATTGAAGCAATGTTCAAGTTCTAAATTGAAGATATTTTTATAAAAGACTAACAATCAATACAGAAACAACAAATTAGCATAATTCATTTTACAACCATAATACAACTACATGATCAATAGTGAGAGCAATGTTCTAATTTGCTGCAATGTTATAATATATCACAAGAATTGGAAAATGCAAAACAATTATAACACAGAGAGTAAAACGCCACTATAATGTAGAGAGTAAAACACATTTGCAAAACAAAAAAAAATGGTAATATTACTATGACATACCCAAATGCTTTAATATAGACAAAGTGATACCTGCATGAGGAGTCACCATTGCCGTCCCTGATGCCGCTCCCTCCGCCGTTGAGACGCCAAGATGCTCACAAGACATATCTTTGCATGAACTCGCAATCATCAAAGAAGAGAACATAAAGTTGATGTGTGTCAAATTCGAGCTCTCTCGAACTCCAAATAATGAAGAAATGAGGACGCTAACCGACATAGTTTTACATAATGCAGAGATTAAAGCACCTTTACAAAACAAAAAAAAAAAATCGTAGCATTACCATGAGATACCCAAATGCTATAATGCAGAGAGCGATACCTGCGTGAGGAGGAGTCGCCATCGTCATCGCTGACCTTGTTGTTGTCCCCGACACCAATTGCTTCATCGCTGAGATTTTCAGACTCCCGCAGAGAGGTCTTCACACGAACTCGCAATCGTCAAAGGAAGGAAAGAACATGTACTCACAACGAGCGTCAAACTCGAGGTCGATGAGGACCCAAATCGCAAGAGAACTACAGATCATCAAATTTGGGGCTTAAGGTTCTGACGAATTCGATTTGGGGCTTAGGGTTCGGACGAATTCGATTTGGGGCTTAGGGTTCGGACGAGTTCGATTTAGGGCTTAGGGAACACTCGGAAAGCGAAAGAATACGTAGAGATGGAGAGGGAAGAGAGAACACGACGGTGAAGAAGACGTACAGACGAAGGGGGACACGGAAGGAGAAAGGAGGAGACGGTGTCGTGGCGAAGGAGAAAGGAGGAGACGATGTCGTTCTGCATGCGTGGCTTTTTTTTTTAAACTATTCGCAATGGAGGAGAGAGAAACGATTAAAAAAAGCCACGCGGGGGCCACGTCAGTTTTTTCCATTAAGAAATTAGACGGCGTCGATTTTAGGACTCGTTTGAAACATTTTGACAAGTTGTAGGACTGAAATGCACTTTTTGCAAGTTTTAGGACTGAAATGCATTTTCGTGACAAGTTTTAGGACTTCTGGAACACTTATCCCCAAACCTTTTGACAAGATCATTTGCATACTTTTCTTGATGAATGAAAGTTCCTTCCTCCAATTGTTTCACTTGAAGCCCGAGAAAGAATGTTAACTCTCCAATCATACTCATTTCAAACTCATCTTACATAGACCTTGAAAATTTCTTGCACAGACTTTCATTAGGGGATCCAAAAATAATATCATCAACATATATTTGAACAATTAAAAAGTTTTTGTTTTCCTTTTTGATAAATAAAGTAGTATCCACTTTACTTTTGACAAAACCATTATGTATTAGGAACTTACTTAGTATGTCGTACCAAGCTCGAGGTGCTTGCTTTAAACCATACAAAGCCTTTTTCAGTCTGAAGACTGAGTCTGGCTTCTTTGGGTCTTCAAACCCTTGCTACTGGTGCGTAGGTCTCATCATAGTCTATTCCTTCTTCTTGCGTATATTCCTTAGCCACGAGTCTTGCTTTGTTTCGTACGACTTTTCCTTTCTCATTCATCTTGTTCCTGAACACCCATTTAGCTCCAATAACAGTTTTACCTTTTGGTTTGGATATCAATTCCCAGACATCATTAATGTTGAACTGTTTTAGCTCTTCTTGCATAGCTTCAATCTAGCTTTCATCAGATAAAGCTTCTTCTATGCTCTTTGGTTCAATTTCAGAAATGAGAGCCACATTACTAGACTCTTCACGCCTTTTGGATCTGGTGCGAATTCCTTCATTAATTCCGCCGATAATGAGTTATTTGGGATGACTGGACTTATGCTTCCAGTTACTGGTTGATTTGTCTGATTGATGATCTCTTTCTTTATTTGAATCTTCACAAATAGCTTGATGCTGATCTTCTAGAGTCTGAGATGCTTCTTGAGTTGTAAGCTTTGGAGGGTCTGGAGCAGGTTCAGACTCTTCATGATGAGTCAGACTGGATTCATCTTGCGTAGAGTCTTGAAATTTGACATTCATTGACTCCTCCATAGACTGGCTCTTCTTGTTATAGACTCTGTAGGTTTTGCTTGATGTAGAATATCCAAGGAAGATGCCTTCATCTGATCTTTTTTCAAACTTACCAACTCGATCTTTTGCATTTTTCAAAATAAAGCATTTGCAACCAAACACATGAAAGTATGAAACAATAGGTTTCTTACCTTTGAATAACTCATAAGGGGTTTTCTCTAGAATAGGTCTTAAGAAGACTCTATTAATGATATAGCACGCTGTTGAAACAGCTTCAGCCCAAAATCGTGAAGAAATCTTACTTTCAATTAAAAGAGTTCTAGCCATTTCTTAAAGAGATCTATTCTTTCTTTCCACAACTCCATTTTGCTCTGGAGTATATGGAGAAGAGAACACATGCATAAAGCCAGATTCATCACAAAATTTTGTAAAATCTTGATTTTCAAATTCACCTCCATGATCTGTTCTTATACTTGAGATAATACATCATTTTTCATTTTGAACCTTTTTAGCAAATTTTTCAAAATACGAGAAGGTTTCGGATTTACTTGCAAGGAAATATACCAAAGTAAAGCGGGAGTAATCGTCGACAATTACTAGGCAATATTTCTTACCTCTAATGCTCTGGGTTCTGGTTGGTCCGAAGAGATCCATATGCAGCAACTGTAGTACATGATTAGTAGAAACATGATTTATTGGCTTAAATGAATTTCTTACCTACTTTCCCATAATACATGGAGTGCATGGATCAGTCTTTTGGTATGGCAATTTGGGTAGACCTCGAACAAGCTGCTTTGATGAGATTTTGGCTAATTGCTTCATGTTGACATGACCAAGCTTTCTGTGCCATAAGCTTACTTCGTCTTGAATTGAGATTAGGCATTGCGATTCATTTGGTTTCACATCCAGAAGATAGATATTTCCATGTCTTCGACCCATGAAGACTGAGTAGAGTCTTTACCGATTCCGAAAAAATTCCTTCTTGAAAAAGATCTTGAAACCAAGTATCACACAATTGGCTAATATTGAGAAGATTATAATTGAGTCCTTCCACTAGGGAAACATTGCTTATTGTGAGATTTCCAATTTTCACAGTTCCAAACCCCACAATACTTCCTTTGGTGTTTCCTCCAAATGAAACTTTTCCACCATTTACTTGAACAAGCTTTATGAAGCAATTTGAGTCTCCTGTCATGTGTCTTGAGCATCCGCTGTCAAGATACCACTTTACCTTTTTCTTGACAGAGACCTGCATTTAAAAGAGAGTCTCAAGCTTTCTTTGGTACCCAAATTTTCTTGGGTCCTTTGGTGTTAGTAAGATAAACACTATTAGCCCATACTTTCTTAATAGGTTTCCAAACCATAGGACACTTTTTTTCAAAGTGATCCCGATCATTGCACTTTGAACACCTAAGGGCATTTCGACCTACGAGACTTTACAAAAACTTTCTTGAAATGATTTTTGTAAGCCTCTCTCGAAGGTCTTTTCTTAATTCTTTCTTTTACTTTAGGAAAATCAATCAAGGGAATTGTTTCGCTGTCATACCTAGACCGAACTTATTGAAATAAGGTCTTTGAGTTGAAAGAAGTTTTTCAAGTTTTTCGGACCCTATTGAAAATTTCTTTGAAATATTTGATAAGTCAGTTTTTAAAATGGCATTTTCTTTCAAAAGATTATCTTCATTTTCTTTAAGAGTGGAAACATTCAAGTCTAAACTTTTAATTCTTTCTTTTAAAACATTTTCCTTTTGTTTTAGAGCTGAGTTTTCCTTTTTAAGTTCGGAAATTCTTTTGAGAGAAGTCTTAAGACTAAAACATAGTTCATCAATATATTTAGAAACGTTGATAGGAATTTTAAAATTACTTGCCTCAAATTCACTGTTTGAGTCTGATCCAGAATCTGAGTCTGAGTCTGATTGTGCCATCAGACACATGTTGGCATATTCTTCATCACTTTGTTCACACTCTATATCACTCCACGTTTCGGCTTTGAGAGCTTTACGAAACTTTTCAGCTTTTCCTTTCTTCTTCTTTAGAAAAGGACAGTCGGGTCTAATGTGTCCCTTTTTCTTACATTCAAAGCAAACTACATTTTTGTTTGGTTCTTCATCATCAACAGACTTGGTCTGCTGTCTTTGAAAACTTTGTTTCTTTGAGTTGAACCTTCTTCCTTTTTTATTCAGCTTTCTGAATCTTCTTATCATAAGAGCAAGCTCCTCATCGTCGAGATCATCTTCAAAATCTGTATCAGCAGAATCATCAATTGATTTTAATGCAATGGATTTCTTACCTTTTGGATCTTCGTCTTCATTAATTCGTTCCACTTCATAAGACTAAAGAGTTCCAATCAGCTCGTCGACAGATAGTGGCATAATTCTTTGCGTCTCTCTTATTGAAGTATTTATGTGATTCCAATCCTTGGAGAGTCCACGCAGTAGCTTGTTTACCTTCATGGGATTAGAAATTTTTTGTCATTGATTCTCAAGACCATTGACAATATCTGTAAAACGGCTAAACATGTTAGTTATAGATTCTCCTGGTTTCATTTTGAAGGCTTCATATTGACCGAGGATAATGTTAATTCTGGTCTCCTTCACTCGATCTGTTCCTTCATAGGTGATATGTAATATGTCCCAAACTTCTTTTGTTGTAATACAAGAAGATATTATGTTATATTCAGTTGGTGACAAAGCACAATATAAAGAGTAAATTGCTTTTGCATCGAGTGCTTGTCTCTTGATTATCTCTTCCTGAGTCATTCCGCTAGTCTCAACAGTTTCTTTTCCTCTTTCAGAGACTGATGCAGCTGCAGGAGTAATTCCTCTTTCTACAACATCCCATTCCAAAGGATCCTTTGATCGTAAGAAAGCTTTCATCTTGTTCTTCTAGATGTTGTAATACTTTCCATCAAAGTAGGGTAGTCTGGTATTGCTTTGCCCTTCCACCAACCCTGGTGCTAGCATACTAGCCATGGATATTTTACTCTGAAGTAAAACACTTCAAATAAAGTAAGTACACAAGCTCTGATACCAATTGATATAACTAGTATAAGTACCTAGAGGGGGGGTGAATAGGTATATAAAAGATTTTTCTTGATAATTGCACAATACTAGACAGTTGATAGATTTGCGACAAACAATAATCAAAGTAAGACTGAGAGAAGGAAAGAGAGAATTGAACACGCGGTTTATAGTGGTTCAGCTTATTTCAAGCATACGTCCACTCTTCTGCACTGATAGCCTATTGGCTAGATTCCACTATGAACAAAGAGATGTTACAGCGTTGTTCTTCCTTGATTTCTCGGTGTAGGTGATCTACCACACTCGCTCAAGGTATCGCTAAGTATAGACACTCTTTGTGTATACAATTTCGCTCAAAATGTATCGACTAATAATCAAGGTGCTTCATTTTACCAAAAAAAAAAATAATCAAGGTGCTTCAGACTCTGAAATTTCTCTATCGATCATACACTAAAGTAACTAGAACATCTTCTTTTTATACTCCTTTATGCCATCATACCCGTTGGCACTTACCAAAGGAATTCCTCCAATCTACCCGTTGGACGGAATCAATCAAAAAGATCATTCGAGTTATTAAAGGAACCTGACGATAGCCCATCAATCATGTTCGCTCATACAATCAGGATCTTGGTTTCCAAGAATAGAACCTTCCAAGAATATTTCGACGACCATCGGATCTTCAAACGATCTTGATTACGAATAAAAGAATCCATTATATTTATCCAACCAAGAGATCTTCTCCAGATGATAGGACTAAATCCTCAACCAAATACTTCAGCTCTGGATTGCCTTCGTCACTGGATTAGAAAAACTGTCAATGAGAATAGTCTTGAGTCTTGAGTCTTGAGTCTTGAGTCTGGTGATCTGAAAGTCTTCAGACTCTAAACAGAATGTCTGCAATTATCTAGACTAAACTGATAGAAACATTTTGTCAGCTTCAAAATATTCTGGAAAGATTTCTCCAACAACCCTCAGGGAGATCAATTGAAGAGGTTGCAGAGATGACCAAGTATCAACATCCAAGGCATTGATGAAGTGCCTGAGTTTTTGAACTATGATGATTTAGATAGGGAGGATAAAAAGGTTTGCTTTCTGTAAGGAGCATTGTTTATCGAAGAGCGTGACATCTTTGTTGATTATTTAGTGGAATGTTGGAAAGTATAAGGATTTCTCCACAGTTTTATGAGTTTTGTGATGTAGACGACAAAGAACACAACATATTGCATGATCTAACCACGTGCCTCTGGTAGAGAAAAGAGAAATGAAGAAACATGTTTGAAACCACTGCTTTGGTGGCCGCGATGGTTTGGGCTCTCTCCCCTCACGAAGAGGAGGAGTTCGAATCTCCTCATGGTCGCTTGGGGTCTTAAGTGGGATGTCGGGGGTGGTGGGTCCTCTCGCTTACGTGTCCCCCTAGGTTTACTTGCTGGCTGCCGGCTGTACAAGATTTTTGGGTCACTAAAAAAAAAAAAAAAAACATGTTTGAATGAACAATGTACTTTGTAATAGGGCCAATAAAATTTCATCATAAGATACCATAAGTTTTTGGCAAGAGATTGCGAGGGGCCAATGAAGACCGAAAGGAATAAGTATGGGCATTTGCAAGTCGAATTTCTTTTACGGATAATGACTTTTCCAATCTATTGATAAATCAAATTGCAGAAACTTTTCAATTTTACTCCTACAAAGAAATTGTGTTTAGATTGTGACCCTTCATAGCTTCTTCTTGTCTATGCAAAGACTCCGAGTCTTAAACTTACATGGTATCACAAATGCATCCCTTTCACCTTATTTTTCTTGCTTGACTGGACTTAGGGCATTCTACTTGAATTCTTGCACGCGTTTAATAGAACTCCCTTTAAGCTTGGAGGCAATGGTGCATCTAGAGGTGCTAGACATCTGACGCTCCAAAATCATCTATATATCTATTCAAATTGGATGTTATTAATGCAACTGAAATGTTTATGCATGTCATTGTCAAATTTTGACGCTGGAAACCCAATCTCCAAGGTGATTTCAAGCATTTCTTTATTAAAGAACTCTAGATCAAAATTAGGTCGCGAGGCCCATCATGAAGGAGGTTTCTATCTTGAAAATGTTGAGTTCGCTGATATTTTCCTTTCCTAAGATGGAGTATCTTGAAATCTTAGTTAGACAAGCCATATGTGGAAGGAACAATTGACATTCAAAATAAATAAAGAATACGTTCTTTAAGCAAATTGCAAATACTAAATGAAAATTGGAATGTGAAGCACTGTTCCTTCCGTAGACACCTATATCTAACAAAGATTTCAAGGCACTCCACCTTAGAATAGGAAAATGTTCCTTTGCAACGGTCCATGCAACGTGATTAAATCACCAAGTGTTTAGGTCTACATTAATGATGAATTCTTCCAATAATAAGTGGCTTGAAATCATTGACTTTCAATGCCAATTCAATTTAATTATAAAAGCCACATATTACTTTTTGTCGGAATTTCTCGTTGTTGGCAATTAAGTGATTTTTTTTTTTTCCGAATTGGCATTTAAGTGATCTAGCGAAAACTTTTGATATTAAAGTGAGTATCATATATAACTTTTAGCACTCTTGGTGTGTGCTTCTGCCCAAGAAGTTGCGTGGCACTATTCTATAGGTGACTTTGCAGTAAATGCATTACTTGGATTGGCTAATTTTAGATGACATAAAGTTGACGTTAGGTTCCAAAACCTCAAGCATTGTTGATATTCTTTGTTCATTTAGAATTTGTATGGTAACGTGGGTGATGATCTTCTCGAACAAGTACCAAAAACTAAGATGTGTTCACCACAAATTTCAAAAAACAAGCCACATCATCCGATGGAACTCATGAAAGAACTTAAGATGCATTCGTTTTGCAAAAAAATGAATGATTCAAAAGTTATTTTTCCCAAAATGATTATTTGTATCGCTTTAAAAAAAAAACAAACAAAATTTTCATCGTTCACAAAAAGATCTATTTATAAATTATTATTGGAAAATATTTTTTATTAGATTTTTATTCTTAACAATGCAAACAATCACTTTTAGGAAAATCTTTTTTAAATCATTCTTTTTTCACAAAATTAACAAAGTCTAAATGTAAATTTTATAACATACACATACCTCAATTACATCAATGGAGGAAGCTAAAGAAAAAGAGATCACACTACTAATCCCCGTACTTTTTCAATTTGTTTAATCTCCCTAATAGAAAATTTTCTTGGGTTAATACCTTGAAAAACCCCAAACTGGTACACTTGTGACAAATTTACCCAAAACTATTTTTTTGACCATGAAAAACCCCAAACTGGTAAACTTGTGACAAATTTACCCCGATTGATTATAAAAAACCCTAAACTGGTACATTTATGACAAATTTACCCCAAACTAATTTATTCGACTGCAAAAAAACCCTAAACTGGTAAATTTGTGACAAATATACCTATGCTAAATTGGATTAATACCACAAAAAAATCATAAAAATTGTAAACTGTGACAAACGGAACGTAAAATCCTAAATTGGTATACTGGTTGATTGTCACGTGTCATTTAACTTAATAATTTGAAAATAAAATTTAACGAAAACTAATATAGGGTAAATTTATCACAAGTATACAAGTTTGGGATAAATTTGTCAAAAGTATACCAGTTTGGGGTTTTTGGTGGTCAAAAAAATAGTTTGGGGTAAATTTGTCACAAGTGTACCAGTTTGGGGTTTTTTAGGGTATTATCCCAATTTTCTTTTGGTGTTTGGCAATTTTAGTCTCTAAATTAAATGTTGTTTGTTCAAATTGAAGATTCTATATATTTTTTTAAAAAAAAAAGAGTAAATGCAAACACTGATGTAGTAATTTAGTCACCATTAAATAGTGATATTGTGTAGACGTGGCATCCTACGTGGCTTCTAAATTTTATCTAAGAAATATGACATAGAGCATATGTCTCTAGATGAAAGACATTTGTACTTTAAAAAAAAAAAAAAAAAGGAAAAAGAGGCATCCTAAACTCAACAAGCACCGGGACCACTTGTGAGGCTAGCTACCATAGTTTAGAGGAAATTGACACTAGAAGTGCCAAAAGTTGCATACGATACTCACATTAGTGCCAAGAGTTTTTCGCAGCACACTTAAATGCCAAATTAGAGAAAAAAAACGATTACTTTAATTGTTTCTGACAAAAAATTTCAACCAAATTGATTACGTAACATTTATAATTAAAATTTTAATATGATTTGACGCATTTTTCTTTAAAAAATCTAGTCTACATCGACGTCCAAAACAACGTCGCATGATAATAACTTTTTAATTGAAATTTGCACTGAAATGAACATTTTTTAACAACAACTAGTACTTAAGTGATCATTTTTCAATAACGACTAGTAATTAAGTAATCATTTTTAACAATAATTGGCACTCAAACGATCCATATATACAATTTTTGACACGCAAAAAATGACTCATAACTTGTTTGCATGATGTTATTTAGAGGTTATATGCTGATTAAGTATGTCGAAGAGCCACGTAGGATTGAGAAATTAATAAAATATGGCCACATCAACCCAAATCGGAGTTGGCACTTAAATGATCGTTTTTAAAAAAAATTGTAGTTAAGTGATCTAAAAAAAAAAACTTTTGGTACTAAAATGAGCGCTATACACAACTTTTGACACTTTTAGTGTCCATCTCCCTAACTTCCTATTCTAATTCTTAAAAACTGAGATATGCTTCCATCTCTAAGAATGATTTAGGACTAGTCTAATAGATTCGTATCTATGGACCCATTTGGTTCGGCTTTTGGGGAATATATTTGCCAAAATGCAAATACTTTTGGCTGAATGGGGTTTTCTGAAATGCAAATATCGTTTGGTAAAATTTGCATTGAGATATAACATTGGCCAAAATACCATTTGATAAATTTTGCCTTTGTAAATGACTTTTATTAAATTAAAAAAAAAAACATCTGTATTTTTTTTTTTGAAGTTCGGCCACTAGACCGTTGGATCTAGCAGCCGGATTTGGTGGTGCGACGCCGATGACAGTCGCCTGGGGTCGCGCGACCTTAGGCGACGGTCACCAAGGTCGCATGACCTCGGCCACCGCCACCTGAGTCGCGCTACCTAAGTCATCAGTCGCTTGGGTCGCGCGACCCAAGCATTGCTTGAGGTCCGACAACGGTTGCTGGGATCGGGTGACGGTCGCCGGGGTTGGGCGACCCTCCGGCGGCGGTCGCCGGCGCGCACGACCCCTTGGTCGGCAGTCGTCAGCCTCCGGTCAGCTTCTTCGTGCGGTGGTATGCGATGGTTTTGGAGAAGATGAACAGTACTGAGACTTGCATTCTGGAAATGCAACTTCCCAAAGTGTCACGCCCCGTTCCTCGGGGACGTGCCCATCCTTCTGTTTGGTCAATTATTAAAGTGCATATCCCAGGACTACTTATCGCCGACCATTTCTTTTTATTACGCATGCGGAAGCGCTTATAAATCCCCGCATAATAAAACAATGGGATAGAAAAGCATGCCATATTTTTCATATTGAAATTCACAACCATACTTTCATTAACATCATAACTTATAGTATATTTACAATACTATTTACAAAGATAATACGATCTCACACCTATCTACACTAAGACAAGGTGCACAAAAAGGGATGGGATCTCAATCCACATCTGGGTTATACTCAAGATCCCTCTCTGGATCATCTCTTCTTCAAAAGTCTTTCTCCCCTTCAGGTTCCTCCTCCTCAGCTCCTCCTCAGGGTCTTGAAATGGTTATTCAATAACCAATGAGACCACGTCTCAGCGAGTCCTACCACCTAAGACTCTATTAGTAAACCAATACGCCATACGGTTGCTTAAGCACAACACGAATCAGAGGACTTACCTTGGCCTCAGTTCCAACCTGCAATTCAAGGTTAAACACAGATATTCAAACAATTCATGACATCCGATCAAGCACTGGCCAATCGACTAAGTCAATTACATGTCAGTCAGACCCTTTCTAGGTCATTCCCACTCATACCACGATTTCCCAGTGGTGTACTCATTCACCAAATCACATGTGTTTCTCGATCGTTTTTCGCCAATGACATACCGATCACCGACACCGTGCGTTCTTTAAGGCGCCGTTTTCACCAAATGATATTCTCGATCATCGAATCACGTGTCCTTTCTAGGGCGCCGTTTTCACCAAGGTGACATCGGCTATAGACAACATCGTGAATTATTTAAGGCGTCATTTTCACCAGTGATATTTCCTTAATCACCGAACCACGTTTGTCTATAAGTCATTTACGTGCGTTCTTTAAGGCGCTGCTGTTTTTAAAGGTGATACTTCCAATCACCGAACCACGTATCCAATAATATCGCACTGATGGGTCTCAACCAATAATGTTCTCAATTAGCTCTCACCATTCTCTCTACTATATAGCCCATCAACGTCTTTGGCGCTTATATATCCATGCTCGGCCATCACCAATCAAATACTCAATAACAAACAATTTGGGACAATTCCTCAAATTTCACAATTTAAATCAGTTCCATAAAAATTAAAACTCAATTAAATAAATGGACTGCACCACGACAATTGGCACGAAATTCCGGTCACCGGCCATCTCGGTTGAATTTCTGGAAAAATAAATAATTAAATAAATAATTTCGAAAAACAAATAAATAAATATTAAAAATCCAATTTAGGCCCGTATTGCCTGATTGGAGCTCGAAACGGGTCGGGAAAAATCCCGAGATACATTTAATAAATAACCAAACCTTTCTACTTGCTAATAACTAGGTCTAATCACCTAACATGCATCATTAAGTCACTAATTTAATTGTTTTAATCTAATCTAACCACCTAATTGCAATTAATTAAATCTAACCAACCCTAAGCATAATTAGCAAACTAATAAAGCATTAGTGAGTAAAACTCACTTGATTAAAAACGGGGACCGAATCACATGATAGACGACAAGAACGGCGGCGAAATCGGATTTTCAACAACACCGGCGGCTTGGACCGAGCCTTGGACTTGGCCTAACAAATCTCAGCCCAAATGAGATTTGTTCTTGCACTGAAATGGGCTTGCTCTTGGACTTGGGCCTAGCTGCAATTGGGCTTCAAAAACTGGGCTTGAAGACTACAATTGCTGAAAATGAGCTTGAAATAAAACTGAATTGGGCCTGTCTTTGCTGGGCCCAAAAATTTGAAATTGCTGGGCTTCCAATCCAATTGATGCTGGGCTGGAAGTGCCTCTGAAGATGGGCTGAAAATACACGAACGAGGGGAACGTGGGCTTGGACGGCAGCTGGCTTGAGGCTTCGCTGGGGAGAGTTGCTTCAGTCGGTGGCTTCGTGGACGACTGAACATGGAGTTCACAGTCAGCAAACTGACCGAGAGATGCAGCGTGGACTGGAACATGGCAGCTTTGGCGAGGCTAGCAACTGGGTTTCGTCTTCGTGGGCGGCTGAGGCGTGGAGACTTCGGTCAACAAACGGTGGAGGAGAGGGCACCGTTGACTGGTGTGCTGGCGTGGAGATTTCTTCTTCGGTGGATGATGGAGCTGCGCACGAAGGAGACACGAGCTGGCAGCAAAAATTCTTGCCGCGTGGAGTGAAGAACGCTGGTCAACGAAGAGAACTTCGTTGGTGAAGACGTGCTAGCCGAAGTTGGGTCTTCGCTGGACGATTCGCGAAGTTGCTGGGGAGACCATGCGGATTGAAGCAAGCGGTCGAAGGCAGCTGCACTCGGTGATTTTTCTCCTTCAGCTGGCGTTCGCACGAGGTAGCCGAAAGCAAAAGCGGTATGGCCGGTTGAGGTTGAGAGAAATAAAAGAGATGGATAGGAATGAGGGGTGAGGGCCCCTTAAGCTTGATCTTTTTCCACACAAATATCTCTTGCTCTTATCTCTCCACATAGCTGTCATCCACCAATCCATTTTCATCCCAAATTGCCCCTTCTAGATAGATGAATTGGTCCATAAGTCATTACTCATGGGGGCACACGAATTTTTCTAGTAACATGGCATCAATTACACATCAAATCTCTCTCAATTCCTCCTCAATCGGCTCTCATAAAAAAAATCATTCAATGCCTCAATGTCTCAATCGTTATTTTTCTTCATCCATGCATCCAACATGCATCTCAATTTCGCAATTGAAAACCATCTTCGGCATTTTCTGCACTAAAACAACCCGGCGACGACTTTTTCCCAAAAAGTGTCAGTTGTCAGAAAAATCTTCTGAGACTAAGTCGACACTCCTAAAATTTATTGTGACATGACCAAAACTTCAATTTCTAAAATCGGACTTGAATTGGCGGTTAATTTTCATTCGGCGCGTTTTTAGCGTGACCTAGACTATCGGGTAGTTTTTAGAACTTTTTAAGGCAAATGATCCGTGGTCGATTTTCTTCGAGCCACTATGAACCCACTCGACTCAATGGCGACTCTTGATTGTCTTGAAAATCTCGAGGATTCAATTACGGACACGGGGTACCAAAACAATAAGAAAATCGAGTCTAGTGTTGGCCGACGAGAATTTTCTAATTCAAATGGTGTCACCCACGATTAGTCACATATCTCTATCGACCCAGTCTATCTCTGATTCCAAATCGATTTTTAACTGTGCCGTAGTGACCTCTAAAGATGGACACGGTCAAGAAGCCGATTCCTGATCGAGTTCTCAAGTCTATTGCCTTAAAATTCCTTAATAATTTCCCCAGCTAGTCGAGTTATCTCAAGAATGATCAGTTCTGAGAATAGCCCTATAGACGCGTTAATGAAATGCCCGATTTATTCAGTAGAAGACAGGGTTGAAAAATCTGGATGTCACACAAAGTACCTCCGAAGTTACATTGGGTTAAAGGCCCTTAAAGCCACTTGAAAATGTAATTGCATCTTACCAAAGTCGCCAAAAAAAAAAAAAAAAAATCAAACAAACAAATCAAACACCTTTGCATTTGGCTAAGGGACTTTAGAGTCCCAAAGGGCTTTCCAAATGCCCAACCAAATAGGGCCTATATCTATCTAGGATTACTAATTGCAAAATCGATGTAAATTTTTTTCTACACGTTGTGTATCCATTACTATTACTAAATCAAAGGCGATTGATGTATGATGTGTAAAATAAAGAGTTACATGTGCCATATATGTAGGAGAGAGTTCTAGTCACCTCTTACAATCTTCAAAATACCCTTAAAAAATTCGTCATACTTTTCTCTCACACCATTGATTTGAATAAGAGGAGACTAGAACAATCTTCAAAATACCCTTAAGAAAAGTAATTCTTACACGTGCCGTATATGTAGGAGAGAGTTCTAGTCTCCTCTTACAATCTTCAAAATACCCTTAAAAAATTTGTCATACTTTTCTCTCACACCATTGATTTGAATAAGATTGTAAATTATGGGACATAGAAATTGTCAATTTATTGTTATCAATAAAGTAATTATTTATTGTAAAAATTCAAAACAGGGGATTATTGATCTTCATTATTTATCCATAGCAATACCTTTGAAAATATTTGTTGCGGAAAACCAAATAGATCTGATTTCTCTCCCTTAATCCATACTTTTCCTTAGCATATCTTATCTTATGGAGGATAAAATATAACGTTCGTCCTCTTGCTGAAGAGAAAATCATATCCTATTTATACATGCTATTAATAGGCATTTTCCATCAAAACACATTTTAACTTCATAAGAGTCACACTTCTTTGGAAGAACGATAACTTCTCAATAGAATTGTACCTTTCATCCTTTTTATAAGATTTGCAATATTTCATAGCCAATACATTTTAGCACTTAAATATTTGTTAAATCATTAAATAAATATCATGTGGGTCACAATAATTCTTACATTAATAATTTAGCGCTGAAACTGTTGTATCTTTGAAATACGACGTGCAGCATGTGGATCAAGGGAGATGATTAGGAGGGTGGATAAAAGGTTCTAAAAACATAATTGTGTTTGGATGAAAGAGAGGGAAGGAAATGATTAGGAGGGATCAAGGGAGATGATGAGGGATTGATCAGGTTAATTCATGTGCATTCTAAAATCATATGAAGGGATTCGTAGGTATTTGAACAGATTTGTGCGCCACTCAATAAATTTATTCTTCTTCCTCACTTGTAAGACTATTCTATATCTATTTATGAATACACAAAAGGCTATTCGCATCATAATCGTTTTTCTCTTTTTTCCTCCCTTGCATCTTGACAACAATTTAGCTCAATCCCTTAAAATCCTTTCTTTCTTCTCTCTCTTACAATTATCTAAATCCCAGTTTTTTCCTTCGAATCACCTCATCCAAATTAATGTAAATCTAAAATATAAATAGAACTTCTCTCGTACCATAAGATGTGCCCAGCTATGTAGCACCGACACGGACACGACACGTCGACACGTCATTTCTAAAAAACAGAGAATTCCGACACGTTGCGACACGTTGTATATTAAATAAATATTTTTATTTTTAATTAATTTAATTCAAATTCATAAATAATTAATTAATTAAAAAAAGAGCCTATAATAAATACACTGATAATATTAATAAATCAATTCATTAAAAATTCGAAAAATATATTTATAGTTAATGCGAAACATGTTTTTACCTTTAACAAAAATTATTGATGAAACTAATAATTAATAAAAAAATTAGAATCAATTTATTTAAATAAATTCATAATTTTCTATAATAATCAAAATTTATCATTATTCAAAGTTCAATACTTTTATTTTTTGAAATTATTTGTTAATCTCATTTATTTGATTTTCCCATTAAAAAAAACAAATCCCCATCCACCACTTTTTTCCTCCGTCCATTTCCCTCCACCCCAAATTTATTTTACATTTTTTCCTCCTGACAGACAGGTTGTCAACCTGTCACTTCCCTCCCCCAAAACTCAAAAGCCACGCCACTTCCTTCGTCCATTTCTCTCCATCGTCCCCCCCTTTTTTTTTATTACTTTTTATTCTCTCATAAAAACCCTAGCAAACTTTTCCTCCTCTTTCTCAGCGAACTTTTCCTCCTCCTTCTCGCCGCTCGCCGCACGCCGCCCGCCGCACGACCCCCTTCCTCTCTCTTCCTCTCGATCTTTCTCCTCCTCCTCCTCGCCGCACGACCACCTTCCTCTCTGCACGACCCCCTTCCTCTTGATCCTTCTCCTCCTCCTCCTCCTCCTCGTCGCCGATCCATCGCAACAGTGGCGGCTGCTCTCTCTCGCCGTCGCAATGGTCCGTTGCGCGGCTTCGTCTCGCCGTCGCTCGCGGCCTCTTCTCCCTCGCCCTCCCTGACCTCCCGAGCGTGTCGAACACGTCGACACGCTCCGACACGGTCGGACACGACACGGAAGCACGGGCAACGTGTCCGTGCTTCATAGGTGCCCAGTCTAGAATGGCGGCCGAAACTGTGGACTTTCGTTGTCTTTCATTTTTCCACCATGCGTTTGTCCTACCTCACGTGGAGAAATTTGCACCATTCTTTAGACGTTGTAAGATAACGATGCTTCTGATTTTTATAGCCCTTGTAATTGTATACGCAAATGTGTGGAGTTGGACTCGGTCAAAGTCTAGGGGGAAATATATATATATATTGACAAATTAACAAAGAAAGAAGAAAAGTGGGCTCTGCTGTTGTAATGGGAAGAGGGCAAGCTTGAAAGAGAGAAATAAAATAAAAGCAAGAAAGAAAGGGAAAAGAAGAAGAAAGGGAAGAAGGTTTTGCGCTACATGCTATGGGGGTCTTGCAAAGCGGAATTTACTTCTATTCGCAATTCTCGGTAAGGATTCAAGCCTTTCATTTTATAATTGGAATAGTTTTTGGAATTATGGTACAAATTCAAAATTATGTCAAATTAGAACAGCAAAGTCCGATTTAGAAGTTGTTAAGTTGAAAATTTATGGGGTATTGATAGTCTAGGGTGTTATGGAGCTATATGATTTTACATAACTCAATTCGAGCTTAAGGCGTGCCCGAAACAAACTTTTGAAATTGGGTGCACATGCTGAACAGTAACTCAACCAGCAGCTTTCGGTGCTGAATCTCACCAGTTGCCATCTACAATTTGGCTGGCCAAACTGAAGATCTTTAAATACTTTAAAAGGGCTTTCTTTTGACAATAAGCGCACTTGAATTGGAGTAAAGAGATATGGCGTGAAAAGTTTGTCATGCGAGTGATTATTCTTCGCACTAGTGGTTTTTTTGCCATAATTGGTCATTCTTGAGGTCTCTCATCGACCCATAGTGAGCATTTTGACTCTGAATCAAGTATGGTTAAAGAAGTGTTTCACATGGTTTTGACTCCAATTCTTGTTTAATTAATAAAATTATGAGATTTTCAGCTCATATAGCTAATTATTTGGTGTTGGGTATTTCTGAGTAAGTGATACCATCTCTTTTTTGAATTTCTAAATTTTGAAAATGAAAAGAATTAGACATATTGTGTGCAAAATAAAAAATAAAAAATTGTCTTAAAGGCAAAAGTGACGTTTATAGCATATTCAATGTATAAAATCTTGATTGGGCATTTACTACCATTTTTATTATTTGAAATTGTATTGACAGCATTTTTGGAAACGATTTATGAGATGATTATTGTGAAGTTGTTTGAGAAATGCTTTAGAAATGGATTGCAAAAAGGTTATATGTATTGATTTGTTAATCTGATTTATGAAAGGTATTATGTTATAAAAGGGTATATGTTTGGTATTGTGAAAATGATTTATGATACCGATTCTAGATTGTTTCCGAAAAGAATTGATTTGTAGAGAGATAAATGTTTTGATTTGTAAAATTGTATTCTGATTATGTGATTGATTCTAAATTGGATTTCTAGTATTGAAAGATGATGGTTTGGCACACACTATCACAGTAAAGGGTTTTTGGGTATGCATATTAGTTTTTAGGATATCCTTATGGCTCAGCCAACGGTTGATAATGAATAGAGAACTTGTCAAGGAGGAAACTCAGTCGCCTTGTTACTAAGCATTGTATTATGACTATTGTTTGATATAGTGCAATATATTGAATATTGGAACAGACCATTGACATGTGACTAGATGAGATGAATTGATGGAATAGACTACTGATGTTTGATTTGAGATTGATTAATAGAATAGACTATTAATATGTGAATTGATGAGATTAATCAATCTCTAACCATTGATATTTGCTTTGAAATTACTGACGAAGTATTTCTAATATGTATAAAGCTTTGTTGAAAAGATAAAACTTGTATTTGATCTCATGCATATGCTATACTATGAATTTGAATTTGATGAGTTTCAATGGTTGTGCAAATATGTATAGTAGGTGCTTGTTATGTTTAGAAGAGATATTGCTCAACCATTTCATTCTAATCTTTTTAGGTTCTTTAGCTAGTGACAAAGAAAACGAGAGTGCTATTGGCAGGGAGCTTTTGGTAGTTGCATTTTGGATAAATTGAGTTGAGACATTTGGATATATATATAGTATCCTTTGTAAGTCAATTGCAGCAGACTTTGAATTTGAGCTATGTTCTTCAAGATTCTTGTTCTGGTTTCTCTGCTAGCCGTTTCGGCTAACGCTCAAGTGACCAGTTTCGTGTCCAACGGTTTCACAATGGGAGAGATGAGCCTCGATGGGATGGCCGGGGTCACCCCCGATGGCCTCCTGACTATGGGCTACGACGTATTACGGAATGTGGGCCACGCCTTCCATCCCGAGCCAGTCCAGTTCAAGAACTCGCCGAACGGCTCCGTCTTCTCCTTCTCCACCACGTTCATCTTTGCGATCCGACCTCATATTAAGACTCTGGGCGGCCACGGGATCGTTTTCACGGTCGCGCCCCAGAGAGGCTTCCCCAGGTCCCTGCCTAGCCAATACCTTGGCATTTTCAACGAAATTGACCACGGCAACGCCACCAATCATGTGTTCGGGGTGGAATTTGACACGATCCAGAGCAGCGAGTTTAATGACATCAACGATAATCACGTTGGGATCGACTTGAACGGGTTGGTATCAGTGAAGTCAACTCCAGCGGGGTATTATGCAGATGGGGGGAAGTTCAATGACTTGACTCTAAAAAGCGGTAAACCAATGCAAGTTTGGGTGGACTACGATGGCATGGAAAAGCTGATCAGTGTCACATTGGCTCCGATCAAAATGCAAAAGCCAAATACTCCCCTTCTGTCTCTTACATGGGATCTCGCGTCAGTTATCAACGAGAACATGTATGTTGGCTTCTCATCATCGACCGGTTCAACCCAAACTTCTTACTATGTTCTGGGTTGGAGCTTCGGGGTAAATGCAAAGGCTCAGGAACTTGCCCTGTCCCAACTTCCTAAGCTTCCTCAGGTCGGTAAAAAGGATACGTCGAAGGTACTGACTATTGGGCTACCATGGGTGGTTCTTTTCCTCATATCAATCCTGATCTCGAGCGTGGTTTACGTGATGAGAAGGAAACGGAAATTTGCCGAGGTGCTCGAAGATTGGGAGAGGGACTACGGCCCGCACCGGTTCAAGTACAAAGACCTTTATATTGCAACAAAAGGATTTCGGGAGCAAGAGCTATTAGGGACTGGTGGGTTCGGTCGGGTCTATAGAGGAATCTTACCCACATCAAACATAGAGATCGCAGTGAAGAGGGTCTCACATGAATCGAGACAGGGTATGAGAGAATTCGTAGCGGAGATCGTCAGCATCGGTCGGCTACGTCACCGCAACATAGTGTTGCTCCTTGGTTACTGCCGTCGGAAAGGGGAGTTGCTCTTGGTTTACGAATACATGCCCAATGGGAGCCTCGACAGGTACCTCTATAACCAACCAACGGTCACCCTAAATTGGAGGCAAAGATTTAGGGTGATCAAAGGAGTGGCATCTGGACTGCTTTATCTGCACGAAGGCTGGGAGCAAGTAGTGATCCACAGGGATATAAAGGCGAGTAACGTCTTGCTAGATGCTGACCTAAATGGAAGACTTGGAGATTTTGGGCTTGCGAGACTATACGACCACGGAGCCGACCCTCAAACGACTCACGTCGCAGGAACGCTTGGTTATCTCGCCCCCGAACACACGCGAACCGGCAAAGCCACTAGGAGCACAGACGTGTTTGCATTCGGAGTGTTTTTGCTTGAGGTCGCCTGCGGGAGAAGGCCGATCCAGAATGGAGATGCGGAGGACACGATATTGGTGGACTGGGTATTTTCTTGCTGGGACAGAGGTGCCATTCTCGAGGCCAGAGATCCGAAGTTGGGGGCGGAGTTTGTGGAAGAAGAAATAGAGTTGGTTCTGAAACTCGGGTTGATGTGTTCCCACGCCGAGCCGCTGATGAGGCCTAGCATCCGTCAAGTTTTGCATTACTTGGAGGGCGATATTCCAACGCCGGAGTTGTCGTCCATCGGCGGCAGGTTAACAGTCGGTCATCACGGAGGTTTTGATGATTTGGCTAGGTCTCCGTCCTCCATGGAAAATACATTTCAGCAATCATATTCTGTCGTAGAATCGCTTCTCTCAGGTGGGCGATGAGCCTCATATTTTTGGTTTCTGATCTTATTCCATGCTCTTTATTTGGGGAAGATCAATATGTCCTATGCTCTAAGAGTCACTCTATTACTAGTCGGTGAAAGGATCGCTAAAATACACGCTCTTAGTTCTGTTTTGGCTCAAATCGGCTGCCGCCTTTGGCCTGGGCGTCGTTCACTGAATGGTGCACTTTATTATTGTCCTGTAGGGCTAATCACACCACATCATTCCCCACCCACATCACCAAAAAAAAAAAAAAAATCATTTTTCTCTCCCCTGCTCTGTTTTTCCCTTACTCCCTCTCAGTTTTATTCAGTTTTATTTACGAAGTCGAGTCCCATCACAGTCCTCCTCGTCTCTCAAAGCCGCGGCGGTCGCTGCCGTCACCAAGCGCCATGATGGCACACTGTCTTTTTCTTCCACGGCGAAATCATAGCCAAAGCGAGAGAAAGAGGAAGGATCTGGAAATGGTCGTGACGGGGTTATGGTGGTCACGGACGTGGCCATGGCGGTTGACTTCCACTTTTTCCCTTGATACCCTATAAGCCGACGCAAGAGGTCCGTCGTCTTCATACCTGCATACATTCCAAATGAGTCGGGCATGTCGGCCAAGTCAATAACGATGAAATATGACCTATTCCAGTGTTCCTCATAGGATAGAATGAACTTTCCTTGTGAAGTTAAAAAAAAAAAAAAAATTAGGACTAACCTTCCGGGGAGGTGCAGTGTAGGATAAAGATTGCGCAAGAGCTTCAAGACGTCGTGATGGTGAATGGTTTCTCCTACTAGACAGTATCTGCCACTAGCTGACGGGTTTTCAAGAGCTAGAATATGCACGAGTGCAACGTCTCTGACATCAACAAAAGTGAAATACTTGAAGGGAAGTTGAACTCCTGCATTATATAAGCTTCAATTACTCTGTGAAATTAGAATAAGTGAAGTGCTCTTCACTAGGAGAATCAGTAATCACGTCAGGACTGTCTTTCTATTACATACATAAAATGGGATTATGATTAATTGCTTATTGATTATTCATCATTTTATTGACATGCGCTGTGAGAAATATTTCACTTTATGGCAAAAGACACGATCGATATACTCTCATCAACATCAAAATAAATACCATTGATGAGGTTGGGTATGATCTCTGCTGAGAGATTGACAGTACGCTGCAAGAGAGGGCCAATCACATGGCCTGGATTTATCGCGACCAGGTCGATCCTGTTCTCTTTAGTGAAATCCCAAGCTGCCTTCTCTGCCAAGGTTTTGGAAAGCTGATACCAGAGCTGGAAAAGAGCAAAACCACATCACTGCTCTGAAAGAACTCTTGCGCTACTCGTGGACTTAATTGACTCCAACCTGACACCAATTTGTTCTGCCTCATCTACCATTCCACAAAACTAACTTCTAAGGACTACAGAATGTGCTTATTCGTGACAGATTACTTAAAATCTCATCCACGGGAAGCTCCCGAGTGATGCTCCTATGTTGGAAAAATTGGGTGCAGACAAGTGCGAGAAAGGTCAAGGACTTAATCAAATAGGCAAACAATAATCCAGTAAGGCGTGGGAGATTGACAGCTCACTTACAGACCTTTGATTCCTCCCAGATTGCCGGATTAGAGGACCATGTCTCATCGAGTACCACACCAGAGGTCAGGGGTCGTCCGGTGTACACACTGCAGCCGCGGAGGATGTTATGACCGCTCTCTTGATAGAAGGGAACTTTGCACATGCTCTGAGGACATTTAGTGTCCCTCTCAGTGCGGGATCAACGGATTCGCTCTACAATATGTAAGGAACAGAATCCCATAAGAACGATCTTTTGTTAAGTCACCCAAGAATTACTAGATCAATCTATTTTTTTTTTTTTTTATTACCTGAAGGGGACAAAGGGAAACAAACTAAAATTTCGAAAAATATGGTGACATTCCATCAACTGAAATGCATAGAAGAACGACAGACAACCGCAATACACAAGCACCTGGGGATCAGAAGCTGAGAGGAGCACGGGTGATGCTGTATGGAAAACAGCTTCGCACCCATTGACAACTGAGGTGAAGGATACCCTTCTTCCAGCAATTCCGCTTTGAATAAATGCAGTCTCTCCTTAGCACCTTCAAGGGTTTGCAAGTGTCGTGTCTTCTTCAGATTATCTGTTTATGCACGTCAGCAACAGGAAGTGGATTTGGTGCACAAAAAATGGTGAGAATTCTTAATCAATTTTACAATACAATGACATCCGTGGATGAGAAGAGTACGATTATCAAGTTATAATGCCAGCATTGCACTTGATTGAGTTTGAGAGGCACAGCATGTCCAAAACTTAACATCAAGCCAATTGGTTCAGGTTCTGCGAGAGATTTAGATATCTGTAGCGAATGGGCTATGGATTATATTAGGTCAGAGGCTCCTGACGCATCACTAGCCACCAGGTGTTCGATTTTACGTGCACATGAACCCTTACACATACCGAGACACATAGATGCATGTGTTGTTAACAAGACTCCTACCAAGTTTTGAAGTTGACAAAACTTTCTTGTTCTTATTCTTATTATGAATAATAGTAGATTTTTGACGTTATATGGCAGACTCTTGCCAAAGTCTATTTATTCCAGAAGTCTCATATTCTGACGTAATCTAGACTGAAACCAAGTCCATAATGAATATATTATCAGACTCAGATTTATTAATCTTGCGACAATGATTCAGATTGAACACAATAGGAATTTATTCTTAAATATTTCGTTCTCTGGCAAAGAATCTCACTTACATTTTATAAATACATTGATGGAATCAATCACAAATTGATGAAATCAATCTTGAAGACAAGTTCCTTTTTAGGAAGTATCTACTTATGGAAAGAGACTTGGGACTCGGGCAGTCATAAAAACTCAACCTTTCTAACCTCGGTGCAATCCGTAGCCCCAGGGATATACTAGAAAGTTCAGGCATGTAATGGAGGGACAACTTCTTCAACATAGGGAGGAAACTCAAGGACTTTGCAAATAGAATTTTGGCAGCTAATTAGGCTTTTGATGGCTGGGTAGTCCTCAATTGTGACCTCTTCTAGATTTTTGAGATTATCAAGCATCTCACATGAGAAAATAATTGCCAACGCATTTACACAATGTCAATATCTTGAGAGAAGATAAACATCCCTTCTGTATTGAGCCCTTCCAAATGTTTCTCAAGTTTCTCATGTGATATACATACAAAAACTCCAGCAATTCAAGATAGAAGCTTTTGCAGTGAGATTCAGTCAAAGCCTCTTGATGCATGGTGTCATATGCATCTATGAGTGCTTCAAGCTCATTACACTCCCCCACAACACACCATTTGAGTTGCTCTGTGCTATATATTCCTAGTTCAGATAGCGTCTTGAGATTAGCATGCCTTTCTAAGAATAATGTGTCTAATTGTTGCAGCATTTCCCTAATATCGATGAAGACATAGTCACCTTATGTGTACCTCAAGTATCGGTTGGACTGTTCCAGCTCGAATTCAATGTCCGATGGTAGCCGATTCATGATGCAGCTACCATGATTACCGACACAAAGTTTGAATTGAGCTAAAGATGGATGCTCCATCGATTTCCTAAGTAGATTATGTTGGAGAAATCTTCGAGAAGTGTTTTGATGCTAACAAAACGTTTCCATCAGTCTAGTCTGAAGATCTCTAAACTCTGCTATTTAAAGTCTGAAGACCTCCGGACAGCCAGACTCAAAACTCAAAGTCTATTCTCATTGACAGTTTTTAATCCATTGAAGAAAAGCTATCCAGAACTTGATGTTTCATTAAGGATGTGGCCTTATTGACTGGAGAAGATCTCTTGGCTGGATAAGAAATAATGAAATCATTTATTTGATCATGATTGATTCGAAGATTTAGGATCCAATGATTGGCAAAATATTCTTGGAAGGTTCTACTTATGAAAACCGAGATCCCGATTGTATGGGCGAACAAGATTGATAGGCTATCGACATGTTCCTTTAATAGCTCGAATGATATTCCTAATTGATTCCGTCCAACGGGTAGATTGGAGGAATTCCTTTGGTAAGTGCCAACATGTATAATGGCATAAAGGAGTATATAAGGAAGTCGTTCTCGCTTGTTCGAAGTGTGCGCGATAGAAGAATTCCAAAGTCGAAGCTTCTTGTTATTTAGTCAATTCATTTTAGCAAAATCTTGTATGCAAAAGAGAGTCTATATTTGTGAGAATCCTTAAGGAAGTGTGGTAGAATATCTACACTTTGTGGAATCAAGGAAAAACTATGTTGTAACATCTCTTTTGTTTATAGTGAAATCCGATCGGTGGGCTGTCGGTGCGGAAGAGTGGACGTAGGCTTAGAATAAGCCAAACCACTATAAACCTTGTGTTCAAATTTCTCTTCCTTACTCTTTGCTTTACTTTGATCGTATTTCATTTTGTTAACCATAAAAGAATTCCCTTTCTATCATTTGCCTAGTATCGCTTCCGTATCTTGAGAAATTGTTTTTTACACCTATTCACCCCCTCTAGGTGTTTATACTAGCCATCTCAATTGGTATCGAACCTGTGTACTCACTTTGTTTGAAGTGTTTTACTTCGAGTTAAAGATCCATGGCTAGTATGTTGGCTCTAGGGCTGGTAGAAGGGCAAAGCAACACCAGACCGCCTTACTTTGATGGAAAGGATTACAACATCTGGAAGAACAAGATGAAAGCGTTCCTAAGATCAAAGGATCCTCTGGAATGGGATGTCGTAGAAAGAGAAATTACTCCAAAAGCTGCATCTGTCTCAGAGAGAGGAAAAGAAGCTGTTGAGTCTAGTGAAATGACTCAGGAAAAGATAATCAAGAGACAAGCTCTTGATGCAAAAGCAATTTATTCTTTGTATTGTGCTTTGTCACCTACTGAATATAACAGAATATCTTCTTGTGTTATAGCAAAAGAAGTCTAAGATAGATTACATATTACCTATGAAGGAACCGATCAAGTGAAAGAGACTAGAATCAACATTCTCCTCGGTCAATACGAAGCCTTCGAGAATAAAATCGGAGAATCTATAACTAACATGTTTAGTCGTTTTACAGATATTGCAAATGGTTTTGAAAATCAAGGTCAACCAATTTCTGATCCCATGAAAGTAAACAAACTACTGCGTGGACTCTCCAAGGATTGGAATCACATAAAGACCTCAATCAAAGAGACCTAAAGAATCATGCCTCTATCTGTTGATGAGTTGGTTGGAACTCTTCAGTCTTATGAAGTGGAACGAATCAATGAAGACGAAGACCCTAAAGGTAAGAAATCCATTGCATTAAAATCTAATGATGATTCTGATGTTTCAGATTATGAAGACGATATGGATGATGAGAAGCTTGCTCTCATGATAAGAAGATTCAGAAAGCTGAACAGAAAAGGAAGAAGATTCAATTCAAAGAAACAAAGTTTTCAAAAGCAACAGACCAAGTTTGCTGAAGATGATGAATCAAACAAAGATGTAGTCTGCTTTGAATTTAAGAAAAAGGGACACATCAGACCCAATTGTCCTCTTCTGAGGAAGAAGAAAGGAAAAACTGAAAAGTATCGAAAGGCTCTCAAAGCAGAAACCTGGAGTGATACAGAGTGTGAAGATAGTGATGATGATTATGCCAACATATGTCTAATGGCACAATCGGATTTAGATTCGAACTCCGAGACAGATTCAGATTCAGAAAGTGAATTTGAGGTTAGTAACTTCAAAATCCCTTTTAAAGTTTCAAAATACATTGATGAATTGTGTTTCAATCTTAAGACTTCTCTTAAAAGAATTTCCGAACTCAAAAAGGAAAATTCTGCTCTAAAACAACGAGAAAATGTTTTGGAAGAAAAAGTGAAATGCTTAGACAAGAATGTTTCTTCTCTTAAAGAAAGTGAAGATAATCTTTTAAAAGAAAATGCATTCTTGAAAAATGATATCTCAAATATTTCCAAAAGATTTTCTTTAGGATCTGAAAAATTGGAAAAAATACTTTCTGTTCAAAGATGTTATTTCAATAAATCTGGTTTGGGAATGACTGCTGAAACCATCCCTTTAATTGATTTTCCTAAAGTGAAAGAAAGAATCAAACAAAGACCCACAAGAGATGCTTACAAAAATCATTTTAAAAGGACCTTTGTAAAACCAGTAGGTCGCAATGCTCTCAGATGTTCAAAGTGCAATAGTGCAGATCATTTTGAAAAAGAATGTCCTATGGTTTGGAAACCTGTTAAAGAAGTTTGGGCAAAAACCGCATATCATACTAACACCAATGGACCCAAGAAAATTTGGGCACCAAAGAAAGTTTGAGTTTCTCTTTTAAATGCAGGTCACTATCAAGAAAAATGTAAAATGGTATCTAGATAGTGGATACTCAAGACATATGACATGAGATTCAAAGTGCTTCATAAAGCTCGTTCAAGTGAATGGTGGAAAAGTCTCATTTGGAGGAAACAACAAAGGAAAAATTGTGGGATTTGGAACTGTAAAGATTGGAAATCTCATAATAAGCAATGTTTCTTTAGTTGAAGGATTCAACTATAATCTGCTCAGTGTTAGTCAGCTGTGTGATACCGGTTTCAAAATCTACTTTGAAGAGGGTATTTGTTTAGGAACCAGTAAAGACTCTACTCAGTCATTTATGGGTCGAAGATATGTAAATATCTACCTCTTGGACGTGAAACCAGATGAATCACAATGCTTAATTTCAATCCAAGACGAAGCAAACTTATGGCACAGAAAGCTTGGGCACATTAACATGAAGCGAGATAGCCAAAATCTCGAAAGCAAGTTGTTCGTGGTCTACCAAATTTACCAAAAGTCGATATATGTACACCATGCATATTGGGGAAACAGTAAGAAATTCTTTTAAACCAATGAATCGGGTTTCTACTAACCGTGTCTTGTAGCTTTTGCATATGGATCTCTTTGGACCAACCGAACACAAAGCATTGGAGGTAAGAAATACTGCCTAGTAATTGTGGATGACCACTCACGATTTACTTGGGTATATTTTTTGGCAAGTAAGTCTGAAACTTTCTCTTACTTTGAAAAATTTGCTAAGAAGGTTCAAAATGAAAATGGGTATGTTATTTCAAGTATAAAAACAGATCATTGAGGTGAATTTGAAAATCAAGATTTTACAAAATTTTGTGATGAATCTGTTGGAGAAATCCTTCCAGAATATTTTGAAGCTGACAAAACGTTTCTTTCAGTCTAGTCTGGATATCTGCAGATCGTCTAGTTTAAAGTCTGAAGACTTTCTGATTACCAGACTCAATATTCAAGACTCAAGATTCAAGACTTAAGACTCAAGACTCAAGACAATTCTCATTGACAGTCTTTCTGATCCAGTGACGAAGGAAATCCAGAGCCGAAGTATATGGTTGAGGGTTTGATCCTATCGTCTGGAGAAGATCTTTTTGGCTGGATAAATATAACGAATTCTTTTGTTCGTATCTAGATCAATTGAAGATCCGTTGGTCGACGGAGTATTCTTGGAATGTTCTATTCTTGGAAACCAAGATCCCGATTGTATGGGCGAACGAGATTGATGGGCTATCGTCAGGTTCCTTTAATAGCTCGAATGATCTTCTTGATTGATTTCGTTCAACGGGTAGATTGGAGGAATTCCTTTGGTAAGTGCCAACGGGAATGATGGCATAAAGGAGTATAAAAAGGAAGACGTTCTAGTTGTTTGAGTACGTGATCGATAGAGAAATTCCGAGTTTGAAGCACCTTGATTATTAGTCGATACAGTCTGAGCGAAATTGTATACACAGAGAGTGTCTATACTCGGTGATACCTTGAGCGAGTGTGGTAGATGATCTACACCTAGAAATCAAGGAAGATCAACACTGTAACATCTCTTTGTTCATAGTGGAATCCAGCCAATTGGCTGTCAGTGCAGAAGAGTGGACGTAGGCTTGGATCAAGCCGAACCACTATAAACCGCGTGTTCAATTCTCTCTTTCCTTTGCTAAGTCTTACGTTGATTATTACTTATTGCAAATCCTTCAACTGTCTAAGTATTGCGCAATTATCAAGAAAAATCTTTTATATACCTATTCACCCCCCTCTAGGTACTCGTACTAGTAATATCAATTGGTATCAGAGCTCGTGTTCTTACTTTATTTGAAGTGTTTTACTTTAGAGTAAAAGATTCATGGCTAGTATGCTAGCACCAGGGCTGGTGGAAGGGCAAAGCAATACCAGACCACCCTACTTTGATGGAAAGGATTACAACATCTGGAAGAACAAGATGAAAGCTTTCCTACGATCAAAGGATCCTCTGGAATGGGACGTAGTGGAAAGAGGAATCACACCTACTGCTGCATCAGTCTCTGAAAAAGGGAAAGAAACTGTTGATGCCAGCGGAATGACTCAGGAAGAAATAAACAAGAGACAAGCACTCGATGCAAAAAGCAATTTACTCTTTATATTGTGCTTTATCTCCAACTGAATATAACCGAATATCTTCTTGTGTTACAGCAAAAGAAGTATGGGATAGATTACATATCACCTATGAAGGGACAAATCGAGTGAAGGAGACCAGAATCAACATTCTCCTCGGTCAATATGAAGCCTTCAAAATGAAACCAGGAGAATCTATAACTGACATGTTTAGTCGTTTTATAGATATTGTCAATGGTCTTGAGAACCAAGGACAAAAAATTTCTGATCCCATGAAGGTGAACAAGCTACTGCGTGGACTCTCCAAGGATTGGAATCATATCAAGACTTCAATAAGAGAGACGCAAAGAATAATGCCTCTATCTGTCGACGAGCTAATCGGAACTCTTCAGTCTTATGAAGTGGAACGAATTAATGAAGACGAAGATCCAAGAGGTAAGAAATCTATTGCATTAAAATCAAATGATGATTCGATGATACGATTCGGGAGATGATATGGACAACAAGGAGCTTGCTCTCATGATAAGAAGATTCGAAAACTGAATAGAAAAGGTAGAAGATTCAACTCAAAGAAACAAAGTTTCCGAGAGACAGCGAGACCAAGTTTGTTGATGATGAGGAATCAAACAAAGATGTAGTCTGCCGAATGTAAGAAAAAGGGACACATCGGACCCAACTGTCCTCTTCTCTCAAGAAGAAAAGAGGAAAAGCGAGAAGTTTCGAAAAGCTCTCAAAGCCGAAACCTGGAGTGATGCTTTTGAATGTGAAGAAAGTGATAATGAATATGCCAACATATGTCGATGGCACATTCGGACTCGGACTCAGTTAGGATTAGACTCAGACAGTGAATTTGAGGTAAGTGATTTTAAAATTCCTGTCAAAGTTTCTAAATACATTGATGAACTATGTTTTAGTCTTAAGACTTCTCTCAAAAGAATTTCCGAACTTAAAAAGGAAAACTCAGTTCTAAAACAAAAGGAAAATATTTTAGAAGAAAGAGTTAAAAGTTTAGACTTGAATGTTTCTGCTCTTAAAGAAAAGGAAGATGATCTTTTGAAAGAAAATGTTTTCTTAAAAACGGACTTATCAAATATTTCAAAGAAATTTTCGATAGGATCCGAAAAGCTTGAAAAAGTTCTTTCAGTTCAAAGACCTTACTTCAATAAGTCTGGTCTAGGCATGACAGCGGAAACAATTCCCTTGATTGATTTTCCTAAAGTAAAAGAAAGAATTAAGAAAAGACCGTCGAGAGAGGCTTACAAAAATCATTTCAAGAAAGTTTTTGTAAAGTCTATAGGTCGAAGTGCTCTAAGGTGTTCAAAGTGTAATAGTAAGGATCACTTTGAAAAAGAGTGTCCTATGGTTTGGAAGCCTGTTAAGAAAGTATGGCCTAATAATGTTTATCCTTCTAACACTAAAGGACCCAAGAAAATTTGGGTACCAAAGAAAGCTTGAGACTCTCATTTAAATGCAGGTCTTTGTCAAGAAAAAGGTAAAGTAGTATCTTGACAGCGGATGTTCAAGACACATGACAGGAGACTCAAAGTGCTTCATAAAGCTTGTTCAAGTAAACGGTGGAAATGTTTCATTTGGAGGAAACGGCAAAGGAAGCATTGTGGGATTTGGAACTGTGAAAATTGGAAATCTCACAATAAGCAATGTTTCTCTAGTGGAAGAACTCAACTATAACCTCCTCAGCATTAGCCAATTGTGTGACACTGGTTTCAAGATCTCCTTTCAGGAAGGAATATGTTCTGGAATCAGTAAAGACTCTACTCAGTCTTTTATGGGACGAAGGCATGGGAATATCTACCTCTTAGATATGAAATTAAATGAATCACAATGCCTAATCTCAATTCAAGATGAAGCAAGCTTATGGCACAGAAAGCTTGGTCATGTCAATATGAAGCAATTAGCCAAAATCTCATCAAAGCAGCTTGTTCGAGGTCTACCCAAATTACCATATCAAAAGTCCGATCCATGCACACCATGTATTCTGGAAAGCGGTAAGAAATTCATTTAAGCCAATAAATCATGTCTCTACTAATCATGTACTACGATTGCTGCATATGGATCTCTTTGGACCAATCGGAACTCGAGTATTGGAGGTAAGAAATATTGCCTAGTAATTGTGGACGATTACTCCCGCTTTACTTGGGTATATTTTCTTGCAAGTAAGTCTGAAACCTTTTCGTATTTTGAAAAATTTGCTAAAAAGGTTCAAAACGAAAAAGGATGTGTTATCTCAAGTATAAGAACAGATCATGGAGGTGAATTTGAAAATCAAGATTTCACAAAATTATGTGATGAATCTGGTTTTAAGCATGTGTTCTCCTCACCATACACTCCTCAAAAAATGGAGTTGTGGAAAGGAAGAATAGATCTCTTCAAGAAATGGCTAGAACTCTTTTAATTGAAAGTAAAATTTCTTCACGATTTTGGGCTGAAGTCTGTTTCAACAAAGCATGCTATATCATCAATAGAGTCTTTCTAAGACCTATTCTTGAGAAAACCCCTTATGAATTATTCAAAGGTAAGAAACCTATTGTTTCATACTTTCATGTGTTCGGTTGCAAATGCTTTATATTGAAAAATGCAAAAGATCGAGTTGGTAAGTTTGAAGAAAGATCAGATGAAGGCATCTTCCTTGGATATTCTACATCAAGTAAAGCCTACAGAGTCTACAACAAGAAGAGCCAGTCGGTGGAGGAGTCAATGAACGTCAAATTTCAAGACTCTACGCAAGATGAACCCAATCAGACTCACTATGAAGAGTCTGAATCTGCTCCTGACCTTCCAAAGCTCACAACTCAAGAAGTATCTCAGACTCTGGAAGACCAGCATCAAGATGTTCATGAAGATTCAAATAAAGAAAGAGATCATCATCCAGACAAATCAACCAAGAATCGGAAGCACAAGTCCAAATCATCCTAAAGATCTCATTATCGGCGAAATTAATGAAGGAATTCGCACCGGATCCAAAAGACGTGAAGAGTCTAGTCTTTGTGGCTCTCATTTCTGAAATTGAACCTAAAAGCATAGAAGAAGCTTTATCGATGAAAGCTGGATCGAAGCAATGCAAGAGGAGCTCAGGCAGTTCAACATTAATGATGTCTGGGAATTGACATCCAAACCAAAAGGTAAAACTGTTATTGGAGCCAAATGGGTGTTCAGGAACAAGATGAATGAAAAAGGAAAAGACTATGATAAGACTTACGCTCCTGTAGCAAGGTTAGAAGCTATTCGTCTATTACTTGCGTTTGCTTGTTACAAAAATTTCAGGTTATTCCAAATGGACGTCAAAAGTGCTTTCCTAAATGGATTTATCCAAGAGGAAGTTTATGTGGAACAACCACCTGGGTTTGAAGACCCAAAGAAGCCAGACTCAGTCTTCAGACTGAAAAAGGCCTTGTATGGTTTAAAGCAAGCACCTCGAGCTTGGTACAACAGACTAAGTAAGTTCTTATTACAGAATGGTTTTGTCAAAGGTAAAGTAGATACTACTCTATTTATCAAAAAGGAAAACAAAAGCTTTTTACTTGTTCAAATATATGTTGATGACATTATTTTTGGATCCTCTAATGAAAGTCTATGCAAGAAATTTTCTAAGTCTATGCAGGATGAGTTTGAAATGAGTATGATGGGAGAATTAACATTCTTTCTTGGTCTTCAAGTAAAGCAATTGAAGGAAGGAACTTTCATTTACCAAGAAAAATATGCTAATGATCTTGTCAAAAGGTTTGGATTGGAAAATTACAAGAAGACTGATATACCAATGTCCAGTTCTTTGAAAATAGACAAGGATGAAGAAGGGAAGAAAGTTGATCAAAAGCTGTACAGAAGCATCATCGGTTCACTTCTTTATCTAACTGCTTCTAGACTTGACATTTTGTTGAGTGTTTGTATCTGTGCTAGGTTTCAATCAGATCCTAGAGAATCCCATCTTAGTGCTGCAAAACGTATCATTAAATACGTTGCTTCATCTTCAAGCATCGGTCTTTGGTATCCTAAGAAGGAGACTTTAATCTTAGGATATTCGACCTTCCGATCGGCGGTAGAGTTGATAGAAAGAGTACCTCGGGAATTTGCCGTTGCTTGGAAGGGGACGGTGTCTTGGTTTTCAAGGAAACAAAGCACCGTAGCTCTCTCAACAACGAAGCGAGTATGTAGCCCTTGGAAGCTGCATTCGCAAATTCTATGGATAAAACAACAGCTACAAGACTTTGGGATTGAAGACTCATGCACAGAAATCAAATGTAACAACAACAGCGCAATCAATCTCACCAAAAATCCAATTCTTCATTCAAGAGCAAAGCATATAGAAATTCGACATCACTTCATTAGAGATCATATTCAAAGTGGAGAAATCTCGATTCAATTTGTTGATTCAAAAAGTCAACTAGCGGATATATTCACAAAGCCTTTGGAGAAAAATCAATTCGATCTTATCCGTTCCAGACTCAACATTTTGAAGCTCGAAGAAGTTAAAGTCTAGAGACTCACCAACCGTCAGACTCTGAAGGTTGATGACCGTCAGACTCAAATCTCTCAGACTCAGACGTTGATGACTATAGACTGTAAGTTGTTATTTTATCTGAACTCGAAAAGGTATGATCTTTCGCTCAGTTATTTTGTAGTCTCCGTGAAAATCGAAAACTTGTCTTTTCAAAAGGATTAATTTTGGCAGTTATTGATTTTGAAAAGAGGTATTCGTACATTTTCCTTGTACCGATTGAACTTCCTTTTTTAAAACTGAGTTATATATACACAGTTTTCATTTTCAATCTTCAAAACCCTAAAAAGCGTTCTCCTCTCAATCCGATTTCTACTTCGTGTTCATCGTCGAGAAAGTTGTCATATTTTCTTGGGAAAGCAAGCAAAGGAATCTTTCAGCGACAAGAAGGATGTCTTCTTCGAGGAAGTCTTCAAGAATCGCGATTAGGAGACCACAGAGGATGAAGGAGGGACCTACCCACTTCGATCTCACAGAAGAGGAAGAATTATCGAGTCAGCAACAGAGCCCGATTCACTCTCCACCACGTCACTCAACGCCATCTACCCCACAAGGTGCGGGTCAACATCCGGAGGAAGAGGTAATCGAGGACGCAGACCCTGTAAGAGTCCAAAAACCCTCTTATATTTACAAACTCTACCGTGCATTGAAAAGTACTGGGACTCCGTTGAAATATGTGGATGATTTTCTGAAAGATAAGAATTATGGGAATGAGTATATCTTTCTGAAGAAAATGGAGGATTTGGGAATTGCTCCCAAAGGTAAAGCAGAGGAAGCACTTGCGAATATTCCAAGTGACCCTCGTATGTTGGGACCAAATCTGACTGATGGGAACGACGATGACAAAATGTTCAGTGAGAGAATGGGTGTTGCTGCGAAGGTGAAGGGAAAGAGGATGGAGTTATTTAAATCGAAGGAACAGGAAAACTTGTTCTTCAAACTGCTGAAACGAGGGGTGATAAACCCTAGGAGTGTCGATTTCGATTTCTTGGATGCTGTGAATGTGAACTTGAGAGAGAAGTTCAGTCTGCTTCAACTGGAACGTTTTTGCACTGATACCACGGACGGATATGCACAACTGACTGCATATTTCTATTCGAATCTCAGCTTTATAGATGCGAATAGAATATCATTCAGTGTTCGAGATCAGGATTATGTGTTAGACGTGGACATGTTGGTGGACATAATTGGAGTTGAATGAGGACGCTATCAACCAATCAAAGTCTCAGTTGCTCGTGCCTCACTGGAACTTGTCAAAGATAGAGATGTAGAGGGAAGAATCATCTATTCAAGGATGCGTGCCATCAATGTTGTGCTGCACAAAATTGTGATCAATTGCATCAGGCCCAAGTCTACTTCAAAGACTGAAGTGTCAAATTCAGAGGCAAAATTGATGTACGCAATCAACTCAGGGATTAAGTTCTCTCTTCCTTACACTATTCTCTTCCACATGTACAGAGCAATGTCAAAAGACAAGGGACAATTGCCTTATCCAGGTCTGGTGACCAAGATCTTCAGACACATGAATATTGAACCTCCACACACTCACACCTCATGCTGCCGATAGTGAAGCTCTAAGACAATCTCCAAAGAGACCTAGAAGAAATTCAGGCTTCTCAAATGCCTGAAGAAGGACAAGATACGTCGACACCAATTCTGCAAGACTATACTGAAGCGCCATCGTCTGCATTCACTCCATCTGAGAAAGCAAATGCAAGTACACAGACGGACAATTCTGCAGATTTTTGTCATATTATGGATGTTCTTCTGGAAATGCGTGGCCAGATATATGCTCTGGACTGTGAAATTCAAGCCATGAAGAATGCTGGACAAGCATCTTCAGTCACCCTGGAAGATAAAATGAAAGACCTCGCTCTGCAACTTCAAGCCAATGCCAAAGGAGAAGAGGTAGCTCAACTAAGGGAGGACTTGAAGAGGCTAGAAGGCGTAGTCCAGTCCATGGGAGATTTCCAGATCGTGCGCATTCCCAAGCAGACATGACTCCTTTCTCACCTTTTTAATGATGACAAAAAGGGGGAGAAAGCAATTTGAACCAACCAACTTTCTTTGACTTTAAATTTGTTTTTGTTTGAATGTGTTTGTTTTGAATATGAACTTGAGTGAACTTGGATGTGAACTTGAATCTGACTGAATTGGCTGTGGATTTAGATGCTTCACTGTTTGCATTTATTTCAAGTATTGTTATATGGTATTACTCATGAAAGACTAACCAATTTTCTGTGGATGCAGAGTCTGGTTGTTTTGTTAAATCTTTATGAGATAGCCATATTGCTTGAGAAATGTTTTTGCAGGTCAAAGAAGTTCAAATCTACAGGAAAGTTTTGTCACCATCAAAAAGGGGGAGATTGTTGGAGAAATCCTTCCAGAATATTTTGAAGCTGACAAAACGTTTATTTCAGTCTAGTCTGGATATCTGCAGATCGTCTAGTTTAAAGTCTGAAGACTTTCTGATTACCAGACTCAATATTCAAGACTCAAGATTCAAGACTTAAGACTCAAGACTCAAGACAATTCTCATTGACGAGTCTTTTCCGATCCAAAGGACGAAGGAAATCCGAGCAAGTATATGGTTGAGGGTTTGATCCTATCGTCTGGAGAAGATCTTTTTGGCTGGATAAATATAACGAATTCTTTTGTTCGTATCTAGATCAATTGAAGATCCGTTGGTCGACGGAGTATTCTTGGAATGTTCTATTCTTGGAAACCAAGATCCTGATTGTATGGGCGAATAGGATTGATGGGCTATCGTCAGGTTCCTTTAATAGCTCGAATGATCTTCTTGATTGATTCCGTCCAACGGGTAGATTGGAGGAATTCCTTTGGTAAGTGCCAACGGGAATGATGGCATAAAGGAGTATTAAAAGGAAGATGTTCTAGTTGTTTGAGTACGTGATCGATAGAGAAATTCAGTCGAAGCACCTTGATTATTAGTCGATACGATCGAGCGAAATTGTATACACGAGAGTGTCTATACTCGGTGATACCTTGAGCGAGTGTGGTAGATGATCTACACCTAGAAATCAAGGAAGATCAACACCGTAACATCTCTTTGTTCATAGTGGAATCCAGCCAATTGGCATCGGTGCGAAGAGTGGACGTAGGCTTGGATCAAGCCGAACCACTATAAACCGCGTGTTCAATTCTCTCTTTCCTTTACTAAGTCTTACGTTAATTATTACTTATTGCAAATCCTTCAACTGTCTAAGTATTGCACACTTATCAAGAAAAATCTTTTATATACCTATTCACCCCCCTCTAGGTACTCGTACTAGCAATATCGAATCTGGTTTTCAGCATTTGTTCTCTTCTTCATATACTCTAGAGAAAAACAGAGTTGTGGAAAGGAAGAATAGATCTCTTCAAGAAATGGCTAGAACTCTTTTAATTGAAAGCAATATCTCTTCACCATTTTGAGCTGAGACAGTTTCAACATCATGTTATATTATCAATAGAGTCTTTCTAAGACCTATTCTAGAAAAGACCTCCTATGAACTATTCAAAGAAAAGAAGTCTATTGTTTCATATTTTCATGTGTTTGGATGCAAATGTTTTATATTGAAAAATGCAAATGATCGAGTTGGTAAGTTTGAAGAAAAGTCAGATGAAGGAATCTTCCTTGGATATTCAACCTCAAGCAAAGTGTATAGAGTCTACAACAAGAAGACTCAATTTGTGGAATAATCAATGAATGTTAAATTCCAAGACTCTATGCAAAATAAATTCATTCAGACTCATCTTGAAGAATTTGAACTGCTCCGAGACTCTCTGAAGTCTAAATCTCAAGAAGCAGCTCAGACTCTGAAAAACCAGCAACAAAAAATGATTTTTGAAGAATCAAATGAAGAAAGTGATCATCAACCTGACAAATCAAGCAGCAACTGGAAGCATAAATCTAGTTATCCCAAAGATCTTATTATTGGCGACATTAATGAAGGAATTCGCACAAGATCCAAAAGGCGCGAAGAGTTTAGTGCTGTGGCTCTCATTTCTGAAATAGAACCCAAAAGCATAGATGAAGCTTTCTCCGATGAAAGCTGGATTGAAGCTATGCAAGAAGAATTCAGACAATTCAGAATTAATGATGTCTGGGAGTTGACTCCTAAACCAAAAGGTAAATCTATTATTGGAGCTAAATGGGTTTTCATGAACAAGATGGACGAGAAAGGAAAAGTCATAAGAAACAAGGCAAGACTCGTGGCCAAGGGATACACGCAAGAAGAAGGGATAGACTATGACGAGACTTACGCACCGGTAGCAAGGTTAGAAGCAATTCGTTTATTACTTACATTTGCTTGTCATAAAAATTTCAGGTTATTCCAAATGGATGTCAAAAGTGCATTCCTAAATGGATTCATCCATGAGGAAGTCTATGTGGAACAACCACCTGGGTTTGAAGACCCAAGGAAACCAGACTCAGTATTCAGATTCAAAAAGGCATTGTATGGCTTAAAACAAGCACCTCGAGCTTGGTACGATAGACTGAGTAAGTTTTTAATTCAAAATGGTTTTGTTAAAGGTAAAGTAGACACTACTCTTTTTATTAAAAGAGAAAGTAAGAGTTTTCTGCTTGTGCAAATATATGTCGATGATATTATTTTTGGATCCTCTAATGAAAGTCTGTGCAAGAAATTCTCTAAGACTATGCATGATGAATTTGAAATGAGCATGATGGGTGAGTTAACCTTCTTTCTTGGACTTCAAGTAAAGCAATTGAAGGAAGGAACTTTTATTCATCAAGAAAAGTATGCTAAAGATCTTGTCAAAAAGTTTGAACTGGACAATTACAAAAAGGCTGATATACCAATGTCAAGTTCCTTGAAGATAGACAAAGATGAATGAGGAAAGAAAGTCGATTAGAAGTTATACAAGAGTATCATTTGCTCACTTTTTTATCTTACAGCTTATAAACCTAACATTTTGTTTAGTGTTTGTATTTGTGCTAGATTCCAAGCAGACCCTAAAGAATCTCATTTAAATGCTGCAAAGCGTATTATCAAATATATTTCATCAACGTCAAGCTTTGGTCTCTAGTATCCAAAAAGGAAAGACTTTACTCTTCTTGGATATTTAGACGCAGACCTTGCTAGATGCAGAGTTGATAGAAAGAGCACCTTGGGTACCTGTCAACTACTTAGGGACAGGACAATGTCTTGGTTTTCAAGGAAGCAGAGTACAGTAGCTCTCTCTACAGCAGAAGTAGAGTATGTAGCTCTCGGAAGTTGTTGTTCACAAATTCTGTGAATAAAACAATAGCTAAGAGACTTTGGAATTGAAGATTCATGCACGGAGATTAATTGCAACAACACCAGTGCAATCAATCTTACCAAAAATCCAATTTTTCACTCAAGAGCAAAGCATATAGAAATTCGACATCATTTCATTAGAGACCATGTTCAAAATGGAGAAGTTTCAATTCAGTTTGTTGATTCAAAGAACCAATTGGCGGATATATTCACAAAGCCTTTGGAGAAAAATCAATTTGAAACCATTCGTTCCAGACTCAACATTTTGAGGTATGAGGAAATTAAAGTCTAGAGACTCTCAGACTCAGACAATCAAGACCTTGACTGTAAGTTATTCTCTCTCTCGAATTTCATTTTAGAAAGGTACGATCATCAACCGTGTTTTATTATTGATATCTTTAATCGACGTAATTATTGCAACGTTTCCTTTTTAAATAAATAAAAAAGGAAGAGGAGAGTTATTTTGAAATGACCATTTTTTCTGAAAAAGGCAGTTATTTTTTGAAAATGCATCTTTTCACATTCCTTTACGACGTTTTGTATTCCACCCTTTCGACTAAGTTATATATAGTCGGTTTATCTTCGTTTTAACTTCAAAAACCCTAAAAAAAACACCGATCTACCATTCCTGTCTTCTTCTCTTGCTTAATCTTCGAAAAAGTTGTCATCTTTCTTGGGAAAGTCAAGCAAGGAATCTTTCAAAGACTGAGAAAGATATCTTCAAGAAAGCCTTCAAGAATCGCAAGCAGGGGACCACGTCGAATGAGTGAGGGGCCTACGCACTTCGATCTCACCGAGGAAGAGGAGTCTCTAAATCAGCAACAGAGCCCACAACATTCTTAGCAGCGTCATTCTCTATCATCTAGTCCACGGGGTGTTGGTCATCAACAAGAGGAAGAAATCGTTGAAGACGCAAATCCTGTAAGAGTTCAAAGGCCCTTTTTTATTTACAAGCTTTATCGTGCTTTAAAAGGGATTGGTACTCCATTGAACTATGTTGACGATTTTCTTAAGGACAAATGATATGGAAATGAATATATCTTTTTGTGAAAAATGGAAAGTTTGGGAATTGCTCGTAAAGGGGTGGCAGAAGAAACCCTTGCGAATATCCTAAGTGATCCTCGTGATTGGGGATTTAATCCTGTAGATGGGAATGATGATGACAAATTATACAGCCAATTTCAATCGAGAATAAGTGTTGCGGCGGAAAATCGAAGAAAAAGGGGAGAGTTGTTTAGATCGAGGAAACAGAAGGATCTATACTCACAATTGCTGAAGCGTGGGGTGATAAACCCTAGGAGTGTGGATTTTGATTTTCTGGATGCTGTGAATGTGAACTTGAGGGAAAAGTTCGGTTATTTTTAATTTGAAAAGTTCTGCTCTGACACCATAGAGGCCTATGCTGATCTAACTGCATATTTACATTCAAATCTTAGTTTCTTGGATGCAAATAGATTCTCTTTCAGCGTCAAAGATCAAGACTTTGTAGTGGATATGGATATGCTGGCATATGTGTTAGGGGTTGAGAGAGGAAGATATCAACCGATCAAAGTTTCTATTGCTCGTGCTATATTGGAACTTGTTAAGGACAGGAGAACAGAGAAAAATATTTCCTATTTAAGGATGAGTGCATTCAACATTTTGCTTCACAAGATTGTGATCAATTGCTTCAGACCGAAATCAACTTCCAAGACTGATGTTTCAAGTTCAGAGACAAAGCTATTGTATGCCATCATCACTGGGAAAAAGTTTTATCTTCCTCACACTGTTATGTTCCACATGTATAGAGCAGTGGTGAAGGACAGAGGTCAACTTCCTTATCCAGGTCTTGTGACGAAGTTATTCAGACATCTAAATATTCAGCCTCCACAAATTCTTTGTGCTCGATCGTGTGATCATATGGTGGTAGGGCTAAAAATGGTGACTAAAATGTGTTTGAAGTAACTAAGTAAGGTGTTGGAGAAATTCAAGGAGAAGACTCCAGTCAAAGCTCATCAAACCTCTTCTGCATCAAAAAGAAAAGGGAAGGAGCCCTTGATTGCTCCATCCAAAAAAAGAAAAGCTCTCATCGTTAAATATGAAGATGATGAGGAGAACATCACCATTTTTGCAATGGCTTTGAAGAATCTAAGTCGTTCTGTTCCAGAGAAAGAATCGGAACGAGGACGAAGGAAGCGGAAGAGCAAGAAGTAGAGGAGAAGGAAGAAGAAGAGCAAGATGCTTTGAGAAGGAAAGAGTTGAGAAAGAAGAAGAAGAGAAAAGAGATCAAGAAGAAGGAGATCCTGAGGGACACTCTTCTCCACCTAAAGGTATGGAAATAGGGGGAGATCAAGAGAAAAGAGGAATGTCCTCATATCCTGCTACCAGTGAGGGGATCAGTCGCTCTCCAGTAGATCCAGAGGATATTTATGCCTCTCAATTTCCTGAGGAAGAACATGATATTTCATCGCCAAATCTGCGTGATTATGATCTGCCATCGTTTGCATTTACTCCATCAGATTGTGCCGAAACAAGTACGCAGACTGATAATACAACAGATTTTCGCAGAATTATGGATATTCTCTTGGAGATGCAAGGTCAGATATATACTCTGGGATGCGAAGTTCAGAATTTGCAGAATGTAGGTTAAGCCTCTTCGGGTTCATTGAATGATCAGATCCAAGCCATTTCTCTTTAGATTCAGGCTAACGCTAAGGGTGAGGATGTTGCTCAACTAAAGGAAGACTTGAAAAGGCTGGAAGGCATCGTTCAGTCAATGGGAGATTTCTAGCCTGTCCGAGTTCCCAAGCATTCTTGACTCTATTCCATTTTCATCTCAACCTTTTTTATGCTGACAAAAAGGGGGAGAGATGCAAGATTTGAAAAAAATTGAATTTTTAATCGTTTGGATTGTCTTAACTTAGATTGTTTTGATGTTTGACTTGACAACTTTATTTTTGTGTCTAGATGTGTGGATTGAATTTGGATTTGGACTTGACTGCTTATATTAACTACTATTGATATCTTATGGATGGCTTTATCATATATAAGACTAACCTATTTTCTGTGGTTGCAGATTCTAGTGTTATTCATTTAGCCATTTATCTCTATAAGATATGCATATATGTTTGAGAAATGTTTTGCAGGTCAAAGTTGTCCAAATTTGTAGGAAAGTTTTGTCACCATAAAAAAGGGGAAGATTGTTGGAGAAATCTTCGAGAAGTGTTTTGATGCTAACAAAACGTTTCGATCAGTCTAGTCTGAAGATCTCCAGACTCTGCTATTTAAAGTTTGAAGACCTCCGGACAGCCAGACTCAAAACTCAAAGTCTATCCTCATTGACAGTTTCTAATCCGTTGAAGAAAGGCTATCCAGAACTGGATGTTTCATTAAAGATGTGGCCTTATCGACCGGAGAAGATCTCTTGGCTGAATAAGAAATAACGGAATCCTTTATTTGATCATGATTGATTCGAAGATTTAGGATCCGATGATTGGCAAAATATTCTTGGAAGTTTCTACTTATGGAAACCGAGATCCTGATTGTTTGAGCGAACATGATTGATGAGCTATCGACATGTTCCTTTAATAGCTCGAATGATCTTCCTAATTGATTCCGTCCAACGGGTAGATTGGAGGAATTCCTTTGGTAAGTGCCAACGGGTATAATGGCATAAAAGAGTATATAAGGAAGTCGTTCCCAGTTGTTCGAAGTGCGCGCGATAGAAGAATTCCAAAGTCTGAAGCTCCTTGTTGTTTAGTAAATTCATTTGAGCAAAATCTTGTATGCAAAAGAGAGTCTATATTTGTGAGAATCCTTGAGGAAGTGTGGTAGAATATCTACACTGTGGAATCAAGGAAAAGCTGTGCTGTAACATCTTTTTTGTTTATAGTGAAATCCAACCAGTGGGCTATCAGTGCGAAAGAGTGGACATAGGCTTGGAATAAGCCGAACCACTATAAACCTTGTGTTCAAATTTCTCTTCCTTACTCCTTACTTTACTTTGATCGTATTTCATTTTGTTAACCAGAAGAGAATTCCCTTTCTATCATTTGCATAGTATCGCTTCCGTATCTCGAGAAATTGTTTTTACACCTATTCACCCCCTCTAGGTGTTTATACTAGCCATCTCAGATTAAACTGCCTCAATTCCAATGTATGAAAGGAGAACTTGAAAGTGCTTAACCTTTTCAAGTTGCAAACTTTAGATACAACACCTTCAGCACATTTATCCCACCATTTAGCATTGGCATCCACATCAAAATTCAATTCTTCCAAGTGTAATAGAGAAGATATCTCCCCATGAGGAATAACTATTTTAGAGTCATTTGAAGATTTAGTTCTAGAAATTGAGATCCCCAAACAAGTCATATCGATTAAACATTCAATTCCCTTGGGAAGATTCTTAATCTTCGTCCCCTCAAGATCAAATACCTCTAGCTGGTTGAGCCTTCCAATTGCTGGCGATATTGATCTCAAAAGGGCACAATCATTCAAGAAGAGTCTTTTGAGGCTGACAAGTTGAGATATGGACTCAAGCAAGCATTGAATGCGCGTTCTGGACAGATTCAAAACTTCTAGAGCGGGCATCTGATTGAAAAATGTAGAAGAAAGCTTTCTCAGCTCGTAATTTCTTTGTAGATATTACGACGAAAGTGAAGGGCACCTTGGTTCCTTCGGTAGCTCAGAGATTCCAGTATGCATCAAATATACCTCTTTTGCACTCTCCCATTCCTCAACCTCTAGTGGCTCTGCCAAGTCCAAGCCACCCCGCATAAAAAACATGTGATTTTCCTCGGGCTTAAATATTAAGTTCACTAATATCTTGATCCGGGTCTTGAAACTTCACAAATTGCCCATTCTCATCAACTTCGAGGAGGTTAGCATTGACAAGATTTTTTAGGACTTTTTGGCCTTCATCATGAGCATTTACAATACCATCCTTGACCCATAGGCCTATGGCAGACTCGATGCAATCTCAAGGTAATTGTTACAAAGAGCAAGATTTTTCAAGCATCTTCTAGTTGGTCATTGCTGAATCTTAATACATTAACTGTAAGAGCTTCTATGCTAGCTTCATGAGTTGTAGGTCGACCATTCAGTCTTTGAAGCGCATGTTTCCAGATTAAAATTTTATCAACATTTTGCAATGCCCTTGCCACTAGAATAACAACATGCGAGTATGGCTTGCACTCCTAACTATTTCTCCAGCTAGGGCTTTTTTAGGAGTAAACAGCATCAGCCACATTTTGACAAAATAATTCGTCCAGCAATAGATCGTCCAAACATATTTTCTTATCCACTTAAATTTCATCGCACAATTGTCCTGATCCAGCCACATAGTGTTATGCCCCGATCCTCGAGCACGCACACATCCTTCTACTTGGTCGATTTTAGAATGCGATATTCCAAGACTATATATTGCCGACCCTTTCATTTATTAAGCACATGCGGAAGCGGTTATAAATCCCCAGACAACAAAACAATCGGATAGAAAAACAGACTATATTTTTCATATTGAAATTTACAATCAAACCTTTGTACATGGCATGTCACGCCCCAAACCCCGAGATACGCGCACATCCCACTGGGGTCGATCAAATATGCGACATCCTAGGATGTGCCACCGACCCATTCATTTATTTACGCATGCGGAAGCGAAACAAATCCCCTGACAATATTTAACTTGGGATAGAAAAGCAGGCAGTCAATCACAATACCAAGTACTCATTTACAAACACAAAGGGTTTAAATACAACACTGGATTGTCTACAAAATAGACCAGCTCGACAAAAAGGGGGATTATCCTAAAACCAACTAGCATGACACATTCTCCAATCCTTATGACTTCACCTCTTCAACTCCTCAAGGCCAACCAAAGCTATCTAGCCGCTCCATTCACCAGGGACCTGAAATTGTAATCCCCAAACTGGGATGAGACAATGTCTCAGCAAGTTCAACCCCTTAAAGCCTATTAGAAAGAAAATACGTCCCGGGTGGCCTAGCCACATCACACAAAAGACTTACCTCACATTAGCCTTCATCTGCAGGTTAGCACAATTTATATAATTCAACCACGTACAATTATGATAACCAAACAACCATGGCACAATCACATCATTAGAACAATTCACCCACTTGGATCGTCTCAGAGATTAATTGACTTGGCCGATTACATGTCATTCTAGCAAATCAATCATTGCACTCAATCACAGCCCCACTCTGCCAATTTTAGAATTAGTGGCATCACGGCCCCACTCGGCACAACCTTTAAAATGTGGTAAATCCAGGCACAATGGGCACGACCTATAATAAGTGGTAATTCACGGCCCGGTTGGGCGCGACCTTTATCAGGTAGCAATTTACGGCCCCACTGGGCGTGACCTTTATCAGGTGGCAATTCATGGCCCCACTGAGCGCGACCCTTATCAGGTGGCAATTCACGGCCCCACCGGCGTGACCTTTATCGTGTGGCAATTCACGGCCAATCTCCCATAAATTTCGACACTTGGGACTTTATAAAAAGAATCCCTATTTATTGCAATCACACTCCATTTGCCACAATCAATCATCAAATTCAAATTCTAAATACAAAGCAGCGATCAGCACAAAATTCTGAGAGAATAAGGTCTTGACGAAATTTTCGGAATTTAATAAATAATTAAATTTATTCCGAAAATTAAATAAATTATAATATCCATATTTTTCGCAATCCACACTCAATTTATAATATCCAATCATTAATTTCAAAATCTAAATACATAACAGCGATCGGCATGAAATTCTGAGCAACTTGGGTCAAAAATAACTTTTTCCGTTTTTTTAAATAATAATATTTTGATAATTTCAGAATATAATATAATATTATAAATTTCCAGAATTTCGAAGCAATTAAATAATTCAAAATTAAAATCCTATTATGTCCCATCAAGGTTTATTATTAAATAAACTCTCTTAGCTTTTAATTAAACATGCTTTAAATTAAACAAACATCTTAATCTAATTCACAATTAAATAAACTAAACTAATCACCTAAGCTTACTTAACTTAGGCTAAGCACACTTAAGGCATCATTAACCGTCTAATCAAGGTTTAGTGAGCTAAACTCACCTGATTAACGAGCTAAGTGAACCAAAACGATGAGGACGTCGAAGGGATCGACTTTTCTCGAGGCGGGGTATCGTGACCAAATTTTTCGGTGTGACCCACCTAGGGTTTGGCTAATGGATTGTTAAGCCTAGACTTAACTCGGGCTCTCCCAAGCCCATACCAATTCACGACTTTAGGTTTAAGTTTTTTAACATGCAATTGATTTTTAATTAGGAGTCGCCACTAATCTATTTTTGGTAGGTCAATTAGAAACCCAAGTAAAGTAACGGGAGTTTTACTTTACTTCTACGAACCAGAGATTTGGGTACGGGGATTTGGTTACGCTAGATTTCTCTAATGCCCTTTCGGTACCTTTCTCTTTTATTTTGAAAAATGTTTGGCAAGCATTTTGAATTGATTTTAATTCCCTAACATGTGAGGTGATCATGCAGATGCGCAATCCACCAATTTAACAGCCAATAAAAGCAATGAATAAATTGCATGAACTTATCTTGTAGCAATGAAAGCATCTGCGTTGTTAAATCAGAATTCATATCATGAACCCTAGATATGATTTCTAATTAACATGCAATTTCTTTTTGTTTTCACTTAATTAATGAGAATCATGCTTTATGCAATGCATGCTACTACTCTAACATGAAATGACATGACATGCCAACATAACCTAACTATATGATGTGAACCTAATGAATGAAATTGATTTATTCTAAGGCAAGTTTTGGTATTTTTCATGAAATTCGAAATTAGGTAAAATGTGAAAATTATCTAGCTAGATTAAGATCCTATTCAATTTATATTAGGAATTAAGCTAAGCCAAATCCTAATTTAAACTAAAATATTATCTTAACCCAGATAATCCTAAAATGCAATCTATCTAAGAGAATATCTAAACTTATAAAAAAAATATCTAGAATTAGACTAAGTGCAATTCTACCATAATATGCAATGACGTACAAAAGATGTCCTAATTCTATATGACAAGCGCATGATGATTTTTGTTTTTTATGAAAAATTTCGAAATTAAAATTGCAACTTGAGTTTAAAGAAACTAGCATCCTAAATTGACTTTTTTTTATTTAAAAAAATTCGAAATAAAATTCCTATTCTAGATATGCAAGATAACCCTAAGACGAGGAATATTCTAAAACGAACCTAATCCTATTTCAATTTTTTTGATTTTCTTTTTTATGAAAACGAAATTGATTCGAACGACACAATAGCAAATCAAGCAAGATAAGATCGATATCTACAAACTGACGAATCATATCCCGCGCATGGGATCGGATTTGTCAATTTTAAATAAAATCGCAAATCGAATCTCGAGCGTGAGATCGGATTGGCGATTTTTCCATGCGATTGCGAGTCGTATTTTGAGCGTGAAATCAGATTGTCAATCATATGCACGTTGTGAAATTAGGAAAATTTCCCAATTTAAAAAGATACTTTATATTTATGGATACGATGGCATCATTTAAAGATTCATACGAGATAGCAATTTCACAAATTAGGCAATAAAAATATATGAAGATCAATTTGATGAAAATTATTACCTAAATTGCAATATCACTCGGATACCGTTTCCAGGGACAACGAATCATGCGAATTGCGGTGGTGATGGCTCTGAGCTCGGTGGAGGACTCGCCGGAGCATTGAGGATCGTCAATATCACTGGACTAATTGGTGGTGTCGAGCAATGATGATGGGTTGGTAAATTTTTGATGGATGCCTGAAGTTCCAAGAGATGGGCCTGGCTCACGAAGGCTCTCTTGGACTTCAAACTGACATGGTCCTTTTGACCAGGTTCACGTGTCCCTCTGACCCAAATAACCTGCACGCACGTAAATTCCACATCGCAAGCAATGGAAAAGAAATCTTCTAATTTAAAGCCAGGCCTTCGCCGAGAATCCTTCGGTTTGTTCCCGTAATTATGTGAATTTTGAGGCTCGGATGGCGGTGGGCAGCGTGTGGCAATGTTGATGACAGCAAACAGCGACCGCGTCAACGGCGAGATGGACCTGCAAAACATAAACTTCGATGGTGGTTCTTGACCGAGTGGACGAGTAGGCCCGATGGACGCCTCAACTTGGCTAGAGCAAAAAGAAGAAAGGACCGCAATGCATTTGTGGACTATCCCTCTTGTGAGGCTTTCTCTCTCCTTCAAGATCTCCACTTCACTTTCTTCTTCTTGGATACAGATCACATTTTCTTCGCCTGACTCCCACCACTTTCACAATTTATATTTTTTATTTTCCCTTTGCACCATCGCAGACTCTCCACCGAATGGACTTCCTTTCAAGGTTGATTGAGAGCAAACTTCTTCTAGCGGCAAAAGTGAAGCGTGGCCCAAAAGCTTGCTGGAATGTGTCGGGACAGCTTACAACGTTACGAAGCAGGCTCCGAGCAAGCTTGGATCACAGCTAGTTTTGGATGGAAATTTCAGAGATGCTCTCTGTTTGAGCGTCGGTGCTGGTGGCACGTCCGAACAGAAGCTTCGTCATTGAGGTTGGAGCTCGCGGCAGCAGGTGCTCAATGTCGCTGGGCTCCGAGGCGGAGGGATAGCATGAGCGGCGTTTCGACCAAGGCTTGGCCGAAGGACCTCTCCTCTCTTTCTCACGTGTTTTGTTTCCCTCAATTCAGTGTATGGCCATGTCTTCAATTGTGTGGCCTCCCCAAACCCCACGTATGTTTACTTATTTATAGGGCACGGATTAGGGTTTTTAAATTTTCCAAATCCATATCCATGAAGATTTCTTTTCGAACGCAATATTTGTTTTTTCCAAACGCAATATTTGCTTTTGAATTGAAATCTCACAAAGATAAATCTGTAAAATATCTCCGAGGATACGGGCTTGGACCGATTTGCTTTTTTCGTGAGCTTAGCCCGACTTATCAACTTAAAGTTTTTGAACCATTAATTTGAATCCATCCGTCACCGGCCCAATGTAAATACAAATAAAAAATAAATGCACCTAAAAGTATATGCTATGCGATTAACTATTTTTTAGGGGTAAAATTAATCCCTAATTTTTTAATACGATAAATGACTAAATGGGTCGCCAAAATTTAGGTGTCAACACGGCCGAGCATCCGGGCTCGAGAAGGCGGCTGAAACGGGCCAAGAAGGGTTTGAGAAGCCAAGAAGGGGTTGAGAAACCCATTTTCTGCAGCTGCTGGTTGGGGTCGGACAAAGGCTGCTCGGCGGTGGTTCGGATGTGGGAATGGCGGAGAGAGGCGGCGGTAGCTCGGGCGGCAACCGGTGGTGGCTCACGGCGGTGACAGCAATGGAGGACGATGGCGGCGTGGGCTGACGCGGGCTAGGCGAAGCGGGTGGAGCGGCACGCGGGCTTCGTGCGGACGACCGTGGCAGTGGCAAGCTTCAGCGACGAGCGGGTGTGGACGGCGCACGAGCGACGGACGGCGGTCCGGCTGGGCTGCAGCTAGCCTCGACATGCTCAAATTTGATGGGTCTTCAAACAAGAACCAGAGGTGGAGGAGAGAGACCGCGACGGGAGAGGAAGGGGGAAGACGGGGGGTGTGCGGCCAAGGCGGAACGGCGATGGCATGCGGTGGCGGTGAACGGCGGAGGCGTGAGGCTGCTCCGGCTTCGCTATGACGGCTGCTAGCTTTCGGTCAAGTCTTCTTAGGTTGCTGGGTTTGAAGAAGCAAGGAGAAGAAGAAGGAGAGGAGAGGCGACGGGAGAGAGGAAGAAGAGAGGGAAGAGAGAGAAGGAAGTCCTTTTCTTTTTTTTTTTTTTTTTTTTCTCTAATCCAACCAAGATGGCCCACCATGACATCACTTAATGATGTCATACTCCACCATCTCCTACAACCTTATTCCAATGGGTTCACTTTTAATTTCCGCCGGGGTCCAATTTTTTGTACAACTTCTTCAATTTCACTTGATTCTTTTCCAATTGAATTAAATTAAAGCCCATAAAATTAATCCAATGTCACCACACTTCAATTCACATCTTCACTTGTCTATATAATTAACTTAAGCCCTAAAAGAGCGACCAAAAGCGGCCTACTAATTTCTCGAGCTAAAATAGCCATTCTCGGATTTAATTTGCCCAAGGAACTCTGATTGCATGAAAAATCTTTCAAAGATGAGTTAATATTCCTAAAATGATTTGTGACACACCAAACTTCCAATTTTTGAATTCGATCTCAATTCCATGGTTAATTTCACTTTGGCACGATACTAGCGCGGCCCAACCTACCAGGTAACCTTTAGAATTTTCATGCATTTGACTGTGGTTGATCATCTCAAGCCACAATGTACATCTTTGAAATATTGGCGACTTTCGGTTGTTGGGATAATCTCAAGGTTTCAAATACGAACACAGGGTAGCCAATCGACAGAAAAGTCGATCCAATGCCGATCAACAAGAATTGTGCAATCTGGTGGAATCACTCACACCTGATCACATGCCTCTGTCGAGTCGACCTATCTTCGATTTCTAATCGATTTTTAATTGTGTCATAATGACCCTTGCAGATTAGTTCGGTCGAAAGATCGCTTCTTGGTCAAATTCTTGAGTCTGATGCATTAGAATTTCTTAACGACTTCACACGATAGACTAGTTTTCACATAAGTGGCCGACTCAAGGAAAAGAACTATATACGTGCCAACGAAATGTCCATCTTAATTTATTGAAAATAGAATTGGAAAATCGGGATGTCACATGGCATTAGACAAAGCACTTCACAAACTATTCACAACTTCAAGGTCTCACTCTATCTACACATATACAAAGGGTTCACCAAGAGATGGGATTTCAATCTTCATCTGGGTCATACTCAGGATCATCCTGATCCTCTTCTGACTTATCTTCACTGAGCTCACATCCTTCAAGCTCTTCATCATTTTCCAGCTTATCGTCCTCTTCTGGTTCCTCCTCCACAGGCTCATCTACGGGTCTGAAATGTTGTCCCACAACCGGGATGAGAATATGTCTCAGTAAGTTCTACCTCACCAAGACTCGATTAGGAAACCAATACACTAACCGGGCAGCCTATACACGCACGAGTCAGAGGACTTACCTTGGCTTCAGATTCCACTTGCATATTAGCACAAATCAAATAGGCATCCAAGCAATCACATCATAGATCAATATCTCGATCAATCGACCTAGTTGATTTCATGTCAATCTAACCATTCATTGGTCATTTCAGTTCAATCAATTAGATTATGACTTTAGATCAAAGCAATGATCAATCGACCTAGTCGATTACATGTCAGTTGGACCATTTATAGGTCATCTCACTTCACACTATATAATCTCCAATAGTACACTCAGTCACCGAGCTACAGTAATACTCTCGGGCGTCTATTTGCCAAGGTGATGTACAATAAACACTTTAAGTGCAGGCTCTTAGGCATTCCAATTACTTTCAGCCACATGGGCACAATACTCGATACACAAAATTACCGCCACACAGGCACAATCTACGCCACACAGGCATAATCAATTATCGCTACATAGGCTTGATCAATTATCGTCACACATGTATGATCAACATTCAACAATTTACGTGCATTCTCTAAGGCATCCTACATGCCAAAGCGATGTAATAATCGTCGAGCCACATCACACAGCATTTCTTCTCATCTTTTATCATCATTGATAAAATATCGTGCGTGGGTACACGATTGGCCTTAGCCAAAATATAATAATTTCGTTTCCACAAATCCCACCATTATTTGTGTCCACCAAAACACTTTTGGTGCTGTCAACCAACACCCAATTATTTTCCAATTAATTATCCAAATTAATTAATCCAGGAAAATAATCTTATAATCATAATTAATTAATTTCAGCACAAAATAAAGCTCGATTAAATAAATGGATTGCACCACAATGATCATCACAAAATTTCGGTCGTTGGCTAACCCAGCCTTAATTTCCGAAAAATAAATAAATAAATAAATAAATAATTTCGAAAATTAATAATTAATTACAATAAATCCAATTTAGCTCAAAATAAAGCCCAATTAAATAAACGGGCTGCACCACGATCATCAGCATAAAATTTTGGTCACCGGCCATCTCAACCTTAATTTCTGAAAAATAAATAAATAATTAATTAATTAATTTCGAAAATTAAATAATTAATATTAAAAATTCAATTTAGCTCAAAATAAAGCCCAATTAAGACTTTACCACGGTCATCAGCATAATATTCCGATCACTGGCCATCCCAGTTGAATTTTCGGAAAAAAAAATAATTAATTAATTTAATTTCGAAAAAATAATATTTAAATACCAAAAATTCCACTTAGGCCTGAATTGTCAAATTGAAGCCCGATAAAGGTCAGGAAAAATCCCGAGCTACCTTCAATAAGTAGTAGACCACGTCTACTTGCTATATGCACACTCAATTCGTCTAATTCGCATCACAATTGACTAATAAACACTAATTCATACTAATTTAACCACCTAAATCTAATTAATTAAAACTAATCAACCCTTAAGCATCATTAGTCTACTAAACAAGGATTAGTGAGATTACTCACCAGATTTTAGCGCAAAACGGACCAATCCGACGGGGACGACATGAGGGTCGTTTCTTCCCAAAGCAACTCACGTATCCGGGGCCTGGAAACGGCCCAAAACGGGCCTTGAACAGGGCTGAAAACCCACTTTTCCAGCCGCTATTCTAGGTTGGACGGAGTTTTCCCGGCGGCTGAAACGGTGAAGTAAGGCTGGCGAAGGGCGAGCGGGACTCCAGGGAGATCGAGACGGTGGCTGGATAGAGCTGGGTGGCGGCTGTAGGCGTCGGGCCGAGCTAGGCAGGGGCCGGAATCGCACGGGGACACATGGGCACGAGTGAATGAGGGCTAGCGGAGAGTGCGGCAGACACGCGAGCGTGGGCGCGGGCGGCGGGACAGGCGGCAATGGCTTTGGTGAGTTGTTGCTGCTCGACTTCTTCCGCTTCTGGTTTTGCTCACTCAAACGCATGGAGAGGAGAAGAAGAGAGAGAGTGTCAAGAGAGAGAGAGATGAGAGAGAGAGAAGAGATAAGAGGGTTGATTGGTCAAAAGAAAAGAGAGAGAGAGAGAGAGAGAGAGAAAGCAAAGTGGGAAACGGCAAGGAAAAAAAGGAGAGTGTCGGCGTGAGGAGGGGGTGTCCGCACGAAGGGGGAGGAGAGAGGAGAGAGAAAAGAGAGAGAAAAGAGAGAGAAAAAGAGAGAAAATGGAGAGAGAGAGAAAAAGAAAAATAAAATAATAGTCTTATTCTTATTTTTTTCTTTTCTCTTTCCCTTTCCATTTCTATTTTCTTTTGGTCTTCAACTTTTCCTCCGATAATTTCTTTCTTGAAATTTCGGACTCGTCAATAAATTGACAAATGATGAGATGGTCCTAAAAATGAATTGTGACACGCTTGAATATTCGATTTCTGAAACCAATTTAAATTTCATGGTTATAATTGATTAGACGCGATTTTACTGCAGATATATCCCTTAACAGCTTCACCCAATAGGTTAGTTAACTCGTGAGTGATCAACTCAGAAAAAAATAACCATAGGCACGTCGACGACATGCTCATTTCACTTTATCGAAACGGGGTCGAATTTCAAGATGTCGCACACAGGACTATCTTGCTACCAACTAGTGGTGTTGAATTAGGAATTTTTTGATGTCTCTAGCTTCATGTGTTGGTTAATGCCAACAAGAATGAGCAAAAACTTGAGGCCTTCTGATGCATTCACCATTGAATGTGGCATATCAACTGCACTGGCTTCAGTTAAATAAGAAGATATTTGTCCATCAACCTCCTTTTGCACCTTTTCCATGTCATAGTTTGTTGACACCTAATTTTTTCTGAAGTATATACTTTAGAAAAAAAAAAAAAAAAAGTGCACCAGAGAGGCCGAGTTAGGCCAAATCTGGCCTTGGCCCAACCCGCCTCTCCTTCCTTCCTCTTTTTCTCGCGCAGCCAGGCCCGGCCCAGCCTTCCCTTCTCTTCAGCCCGGCCTTACCCCAGCTTGTCTTCTTCCCCCCAGCCGTCCTTCACACACGACCTGCAAAAAGGAGAAAAGGAACACAGCAGCAACGGATAAGAGTAAGTGGGCAAGGGGATGTCATGCGATCCGCGAGGCGAGGCCGGCGAGGACAGCCACCAGCTAGGGCATCCTTGCCGAGCGGAGAGAGAGAGGGATGGAAGGGAAGTGAGGGGTTTGTCTTTGAAGGGGGGGGGCGGAGACCGAGAACGAGAGGGAGACGTTGAACGGCGAGTGAAAGGTCCAAGCGACCGAGAGAGAGCAAGAGAGGGCGCCTCGGCCCCGCGCAGACTCGTCCAAGGACCTTCCCGGTGACGTCCTCAAGTCGAACGGCTACGCTCGGCTTTGCTCGCGTTCTGTTTTGGGCGCACCGGGCTGAGGATCGTGGATGCCCAGCTCACGCGAGCTCCGGCCTGTATCGTCCTAATATTTTGTTTCCACAGCCCTCGTATGTTGTGCGTCGAGGTCGCCGGCGTCGGCGTCGGTTCGAGTCCTGGTGGGGCCGGAAATCTTAGGATTTGTTGGCGCACGTCAACTGTTTGTGAAAATGTCTCAGTTAGATCTGTGAATACCTACACCGATTTTTGCTTTGCTCTCGGAATGCTAGTTGTGATTCCATGTTTCCTTCGTGGTTGCTTAGTCGGCATTTTCTTGTCGCCTGTTTCAACCGATGGTGGGGTCGGCTTTGTCAAGTCTCCGAATCTGGATTGGGTCAGGGGGGTCACCGGAGTTTGGGACCGCTGGAGGCGACCGCACCGCTCGTTCGCGGCCACGTAGGTCGGCATCGGCGGTTGGTGTTGAGGCGAAAGAACTTTCCGGTGAGAGTCCGTCTAGAGGATGGCTGTTTCGGTGAAGGTGGGGGAGGGAACCTGTAAATAAAGAAAAAAGACAAGATGGAGAAGAAGAAGACCAGAAGAAAGAAAGAAAAAACAAAAGAAAAAGCAAGAAAAAAGTGCAGCAAAAAGTAAAAAAAAGAAATAGGGAAAAAGAGAGCAAAAGTTGGCTTCGGGAATGAGGAGTGTAGAAGATGGAGCAGCAGAAAAAGACAAAACGGGGATAAGACAAAAGGAGAAAAAAGGAAAGGAAAAATATATACATTTTTTTTAAAAATAAACTAAAAGAAATCTTTTTTTTTTATCCGACGTGGTTCAGACTTGGGCTCGGATCGTATCAACGGACCAAATTGGGTTTATACGACCGAACCCATTTTCCTAATTATAAAAATTCAAAAAATTATGAAAATTCAAAAACCAAGAAAGCATTAAAAAAATTCGACTTTTTTTAATTTTTTTAAATTAGAAAAATTAAAAAATTGCAAAAATCCAATTTTTTGGGGGAAAATTCGAAAATTCATTTTTTTTAAAAAAAAAAAAATCCAAAAAAAATACACTCTTTAAAAAAATTAAATTTCCTCAAAAAGGTTTAAATTAATCTTTGGAGTAATTTTCTCCTAAAAATAGAAAGCCTTTCAATTTGGAATTATGCCCAAATTTGGCTAGGTCTTTAGGATTTTACCTTAGGGTTTCAATTGTCTTTAGGGATAAATGCCCTTGATTGTGTAGCATTAGTATATTGATTTTGGCTTTGCTTTAGTATAGTTAAGATTAATATTTACCTCTTCCTTAGTGTTAAATTTTTGCTATTCCATGATGTGCATTTAATGTTTTCCTTGATTGTCGATTATTGTGTTGATGACTGTGCACCTATATGATCACCTCATGTGTTAGTGGATATGCCTAAAATCAATTCAGATTGCCTGGCAAGAAAAATCTTTTTTTAAAATAAACAAGATTAGGTATCGAAATGACACTAATTGATTAATTAGTGCAATCAAGTCCCCAATTCTAGATTCTCTGGTTGCGTAGGGAGTGAAGTATATTCCCATACCTCACTTGGTTTCTAGTCAATCCTTATAGGTCAGTGGCAACTCCTTCTATAGAAAATTTGCATACCTTCAATTTGAACACTTAATATTGCACGAGGTATGGGCTTGAGAGAGCTCATGCCTAAACATAGGTCATACGCCCGTCCTTTAGGCAATGCACCATAAATCTATTCCCTTTCTCGAAGGATAGGTCGCGACATAGTTTAGAGGAATAGTAACACAGATGACTATCAAATAGATTCCTCAAAATTGCATATTCCTTCAAAGCTTCAATGACAATAGCTTTTCCAACCTCGTCTCTGCCATATCTTCCAATTTTTTCATTGTTTGATTTTTTTATGGACTTGATGAGATGGTTGACTATAGATTCATATGGCACCCCATCCTTCTTATGGTCTCCTTCTTGTTTTCCACCGCCGCCTAACATATGAGTTGAGGCATTGATATTATCCAAAGTAGCGTGTGGAGAACACTCCTTTTTCATCTTTGGCATGTGCATAATATCGTTATATTCTGGACCTTGCTTCTATCCTTGCCTTTTTATCCCCAACTTCATATTCTGGTCGCGAGCAATATGAATCAACTTTAGATTCTTGTTCCAAGGAATTTCAACGAACTTTGTCTTCATTTACTTCCAAGGAAAAGGGTTCAACCTCTAGCTCTACAATGTTCTGCATTTGCAAAACTGCACTTGCAAAACTGCACTTTCCGATGTTTCTCTCTTATGATATTCTGGACTAGCTCCCATCTTCATCTTCTTATCTGTGTCTTTGGACTCTGATTCTGAGCAATGTGAACTGACTTCTGATTCTGAGTGTGATGAATACGAACGAACGTTTTTCCAAAGCAGCATGAGGATTGGCGTCCTTTTTCACTAGCGAGGCAAATAGTTCAGTCTCTGTATCTCGAGTGTTTTGCATTGGCACATAGTCACTTTCTGCTCTTTGCTTCTGCATAGCTTCTAGTTTTTTGGCTTCACTTGACACCGTGGCATTTTCTTCTTCTTTCAGGTCATAGTCACTTTCTGCTCTTTGCTTCTGCATAGCTTCTAGTTTTTTGGCTTCACTTGACACCGTGGCATTTTCTTCTTCTTTCAGGTCATAGTCACTTTCTGCTCTTTGCTTCTGCATAGCTTCTAGTTTTTTGGCTTCACTTGACACCGTGGCATTTTCTTCTTCTTTCAGGTCACTCAACAGTGATCTTTCACTCGTGACATGGCTTGCCCTTGTGTCATGCAAATCAATCCCAAAGAACGGCTTTAGTTCTGCATAGAAACAAATTTATGAGGCAAAGTTACAATCGTTATTCATAATCTATCCCGGGATATATAAGACTTTTTTTCCACAACTTATCAAACACACTTCATGATAATGCAGCTATACTTATCTAAATGGACAACTTGAAAACAGAAAGCCAAAGTCAGTTCCTTTGTTCACTGGAAGAAGAAATTAATTGTCTTGCCATTATCGACTTAGGTTCAGTTCTGAGAGAGTGCTTCTTTGGAAATAGCAACGCTTCTAGACTTTATACTATCTACAATAATAATTTGATGCATATATAAATGCAACTTTATCAACAGAAGCATTAAGATAGTGATCTCGCAAGTACAGTGAAAGTTCTCTTCTTCTCTATACAACGCTAGGAGGTTAAGTGTAATTCTCAAATATTGATGGTAAACCATATAGTCCCAAGTGTAAGTTTCTCAAAAAGAAAAAAGAATGGCACGTTTTATTCACCTTCAGCTTAGCAATATGCTATTGCCTAAGCAAAGAGTACTAGAAAACTTATATTTTAGGACAAACCAAGGTTGAAATTGAATTGCTAAGGTTATATCAGAGTCATCACTGTCATGTTGCACATCTTCTCCGCAAAGCATTTAACACTGAAGGGTGAACGCTACCTTTATGATCTTCAGCATCATGAAAACAGAGGCCTGAACCCAAACTAATGATTGATCCAAGGGAACTAGTGACGGGCTGATCCGATATTGATTTTTCCTGAAGCAGCAGTCAATTACAACAACTTCAGTACATTTATTTGTAAACGACAATCGATAGTGTTGAAATAATATCTTGAGTCCGTGCCCAACATCAAATTGAAGTGCCTGGAAGCCTTGTGGTTAAAAGCCAGGTCAGGGGCTTCCTTATGGGCATAACCCACTAGGGTTTATTCCGTAAAGTCGTTATGTACTTGAGTTCTTTTTTCATCTAAAAAGAAGATTAAGCCGCTAGAAATATCTCAAATAGAATTATCTGTCATTTCTCAATGTTATTCAAAATGAATAGAGAAGTCTTGGAGGGCTAGTTTGTGAGTTTATGGCTGTAAAACCAGGGATCAGCAAACATTTGAGGCGAGAAGCGATTATAATCTCCACCGTTGGTAACGATGGATTGTAGTCGAGTCTTTCTGCAATTCTCCGCATGGATCATAGATCATAACAACGAACCATTTTTGTTTATTGTATGATTTATTTCTTTCGCTGTCAATCTTGATTCTATTCGCATATTATTTACAAACACTAAAATAGTAAAAGCGCTTGATCAATACTATCTGAAAATTGAAAAAGAACACATCTCAAATATTATGCTTCAAATATAATTATTTATGTTTTCAAACAACGATAAATGAGAGTTAGCAGGTGCCCCATGACAACCTTGGACGCCTATATAATAAACAAATCATAAGAAGGATAGAATGGAGTTTTGTGGTTAAGCAAAGTCTCATAATTATATTTAGGGTTCATTTATTTGAAGGAAAACTTCGCAATAAAAGAACATGCTCTTTTGAAAATCATTTTCTCCTTTTCAAGTTAGGAAATTCATTTTTCTAATTTTAAGCATGCATATTTTTTTGACTTATCATTCTTAGTAAATTAAGCGTCCAATCCAGGCTTATCCAGCGAAGCGTGCTCGGCATTAAAGGCAGCCATTAATGGCGCCTGAGATCTATCATCTCCGGCCAAAGTCGACCTACTCTCCTCGGCCATAGGTCGTCCTTCTACGCGCATGAGGCGTAGGGGAACAATAGGAAAGAAGGAAGAAGAAGAAGAAGAAGAAGAAGAAGAAGAAGAAGAAGAGAGAGGGGCTGGGCTGGTTTGTGCGGGCCAAGCCATGGGGCTTGTGCGAGAGAGAAAAGAGGGGAGGGGCTGGGCTTGGAGGCCCAGTCCCGATGGCTACTATTTTTCTTCTTTTTTTTTGTTGTTTTCTCTTGTTATTTATTATTTATTATCTAAAAAAGGAAAATAAGGCCTTATTAATAACCTAATCAAAATTTATGTATCAACAAATTGCCCCTCTTTAAAGGTGAGTTCACGAGAGGTTGCATTCAAAGAAAAACTTGATACCTAAATTTTGTCTATACATACGCAATAGATTATATCTTATTTAGGACCTAGTGTCCTATACAGAAAATGAGTAATATAACATTACACATACTAAGACAGATAAGAAGATACCTATAGTTACTTACCGGGAGTGAGTGAGATAGGGTGTGAACCCCAAGTTTGGCAAGTATCAAGGCGTCATCTTACCTGGTGACATAAGGAGGTTGCTTTTCTAGGACCCGAACCCTTCTTCGGTCGCTTGTTAGAGTAATAAATGGTTTGTCTATGACCCGAACCTTTCTTCGATCGCCTGTTAGAGCAATAAGTGGTTTGTCTAGGACCCAAACCTTTCTTCGGTCGCCTTGATGGGGAATCGCTTTTCCAGGACCTAAACCTTTCTTCAGTCGCCTGTTAGAGCAATAAGTGGTTTGTCTAGAACCCGAACCTTTCCTCGGTCGCTTTGTTAGAGCAATAAGTGGTTTGTCTAGAACTCGAACCTTTCTTCGATTGCCTTGATGGGGAATCGCTTTTCAATGACTTGAACCTTTCTTCGGTCACTTGTTGGAGCAATAAGTGGTTTGTCTAGGACCCGAACCTTTCTTCGGTCGCCTTAACGGGAGATGTGTCGACCTTTCTTAGGGCATCTGTTTGTTGGGAGATAGTACTTGGATTATCACAAGTACAAACTCTTGGAGGATACTTGGATGATCACAAGTACAAACTCTTGGAGGATACCTGGATGATCACAAGTATCAATACTCTGAGGACAACTTGGACAGGTCGAGTGTCGTTAAGAGGGAGTACTTGGCAAGTGGTGGGTACTCCAAGACAAAGGGATACTTAGACAGTCGCAAGCATCCAAACTCAAGGGACGACTCGAATAAGTCGAGTGTCAAGAAGAGAGTACCTGGACAATGGTAAGTATTTTAAGACAAATGGGGATAAGGATATGCTTACCCGGCAATATCTCTGATCACTAAGAGGGTGTCTGCTATTTGCACAGTATGCACACATGATTGTATGTGTTGTAAATTCATAAGTTCAATGAGATTCATGCATGATAATTTTGTCAGTTTTGCATCATCCGACTTCCACTGGAGAATATTTTGAAAGACATCCTTCATTTAGAATGTAGATGTCTTGAGCATGCTAGATGAAGGACTTCATTCTAAAAGGACTTTTCGCTCACTATCATGGAAACTGTTATCTTGACCATTGATGTAGGATTTATAAGGACCATACTATCTCACTGTCATCATGTCAATAGGGGTCCGAGTATTTTTGCAAATAGTACGACTTTACCAATGTAAGAAGTCTTTGTTGAAATTGTGATGAAGTCTTGGTCAATGGCTCATCAAATGTGACCGTCAAGGTTAAGGCTCATGAACAAAGTGCCTCACGATCATCTTCGGGTTTGCAAGTCGAGAATCCTGCGAAAAGAGATAGAGTAATCTTGCTCGTACTTCTTCGAACGATGCTTATATACACATGAAATCCTACGTTAATTGAAGTGCCCTAGTCTGAAGAGACTTTTACAATGGGACACAATGTAGGCTTGACTCATGTGTAAGGGGGTGAGAGTTTGTGACTGTCTTGGCATTTGTTACTGGTCTTTCTTCTCACTGTCAGATGGAGGCTCTATCAATTGAACCACAACAGGAACTTCTCTTGGGAATACAATTGACTGTATTTTTTGCTGGGGCATTGGCCTTACTTTTACCAGGCACACTGCTTTTTCATGCCTCCATTTTTTTTTTTTTTTTTTTGCTTGAGGAACTAATCTAGGCAAGTTCGAAGCACCGTTATTTTGACTCTTGAGTTTTCATCTTCAGCTGGTGCTCTAGGCTATGGCAATGACTTCTCCTTTGTCTCAATGTGAGGGTAAAATTACAGATTCACTTGGGCTGTACAATGAATACAAGTGCATAGAGAAAGAATAGCTCTTTTGTCATTCTAGGGCACTTAAATTAACGCAAGTGTTCATATGCAATAAAGACACCCGAAGATTGATGCAAGTGCGAGCAAGAAAATTTCTTTCCCTCTTATCACCTTGTGATGATGCTTCGCCTCTGATCTGCCCCAGTGTGGGGTGGTTCTTGATAGGGGTATGAGATAAATTTCACCAGTGTATGGAGCTTAATGGGATGAGCGATGGAATGCCTCTCACTATTTTGGTTAACGTACTATTCGCGAGAGAACTCTTTACCCTGCAGCCATGGAATCTTTTGCACTCATCTCACAAGTGTATAGATGGGGGACTGTGTGTAGGATATGGTTGCCTTTCATCATTCTGATGCATCTCATCCAGCATGCTTAATTGATCATGTAGTATTCACTTAGCTGTCTATTCTAATAATCCTTGTATGATTTAGACAGACAAAATCATCATGCAGAATTTATTTAGAAATGGCATGCAACATTTTAAATATGATGGAGTTTGGGCTCTCACAACAAATGAATGGTTTTGACTCAAAAAAGACCCTATTAACAGCTTTAGGGGTTAACATAATGGTGTTTCCAAATACGTTAAATTTTGAACATTAAAAGGGTTATTCACAAATGGGTGTCGATGGTCGTCCCTATTGATTAGGGATATGACACATGAATGATCGGCCAAGGATTTGGAATCTGATTGGGCATCTCTACTTTTGCCCCTGCAGAAGAGAAGATGTACAAGTAGATTAATTAGTCTAGCTAAAATCAAATGTGAGTTGAGGCCCGAAGATTTTCTGTCATTTGCTTTGGTGATTACTCAAGATACCATTTCCCTTAGGAGAGCCTATTAGAGTTTGACATGTCTTTCCTTGATTTGTTATCCACATTTTTTTTTATGGTCAAGTGATCCGGCAACAGATAAAAGGGATCATGTTAGTCAGAAGCTCTTTCAAGAGTCGAACAACTTAGAAGCAATACAACATTACCCTTCACTGGTTTGCAGATGTTTGAATAGACCTGAGGAGGATATGAAGTCCTGTAATTTTCACTCTGTTAGGTCACCTACTTTCTCGTAATTTGTAGGCACAAGAGAAGCAAATTTTTTTATTTTTCTTTATTATTTTTTTTACCAAGCGGCTAACTGCCGCGTCGAGGATTCGAACCCCCCACTTCAAACCATTGTGCTTCTTCCTGGGTACCACTTGGCTAGAGGCGCCAACGGTGTCCGTAGGGCGCTTCTTTTTTCATTTAACCGAACCGGCTCCTGGATGACACGTCCTTTCATACCAAGTTAGGTAAATCGATAAGGGTCATTTGATTTACCCAAATTAACCACTAAGCTTGCTTCTTGAATCCTATGCTTCCTATCAATAGGAGAAAATATGTCAAAAGTGAGTTCGGATCTTTGGGAGTAATGGAAACAATACCAAATTACTCTTCCCCAGAGTTTATATTTGTTGACTCCTAGGGATATTTGAATGTCAATGACGGCCTTTTTATCTTTGACACAATTCAATGTCTCTTTTGATTGGCCCTCCTCATTTGTGGCCCTGTGTACATGATTGATGATTTGCAATGCCTTCCTTCTGTGGAATTCTGTTTTTGACCATATGACCATTAGCGGCATTGAGCAAAGTCATGGACTTCAAGCTTCTATGGAATCTGATATGGACAATCAAAACATCTAATTCTCTTATGGCAATTACTTTTTGCGAGAGCATGGGTTTGAAACAAAAAGTGAGGTATCCCAGATCTAAGGTCATTGTCAAGGATAGAGGGCTTCTTTTATTTAACCAGACTGGTTCCTGGACGACACGTCTTTTACACCAAATTAAGCGAATTCGACATGGGTCACTCCTATGCGTTTGCCTGGGTAATATTGATTTGCCCAAATTATTCCATCGAGTTTGTTGCTTGATTCACGATATTTCTTTAAATGTTGGTGATTACCATTCATTCTTCTTCGTTGAATCACCCAAACAAATTTTTATGATGGTGTAAATACATCACTCATATATAAAAGGTGCATAGGCATTTTCATTCCGATAGAGAAATGCTTGGCAATGCCAAACAATGAACGTCTTTCAAGGGTATTACTTTTTTACAGCTTCGGAATTGACCGGTTTGGAGAATTCATGCCCATCCATTTCAATCAGGATCAAGGCTCCTCCGGGGAGTATCTTCTTTATTACATAGGGACCCTTGTAATGTGGGGCAAACTTGGCTCTAAGCTCTAGAAAGATTAGCAGTGTCTTTCTCAAGACTAGCTCGTTTACCTCAAAGTGCTTGGGTCGCACCTTTTGATTGAACGATCGAGCTACCCTCTACTGGTAACACTGTCCATGACAGAGGGCTTTCAGTCATTTTTCGTCGATCATATTTAGTTGTTCGAGCCTTTGTTGTGTCCATTCTTCCTTGGACAATCCTGCCTGAGATAAAATTCATAGGGAAGGGATATCTACTTCTACAGGCAAAACAGCCTCCATACCGTAAACTAGGGAAAAAGGCGTTGCCCCAGTGGAAGTTCGAATCGAAGTTTGATATGCTGTTAGTGCGAAGGGTAACCTCTTATGCCAGTCACGATAGTTTCAACTATCTTGGATAAAATTCTCTTGATGTTCTTGTTTGCAGCCTCCACGAGTCCATTCATTTGTGGACGATAAGGAGACGAGTTCAGATGTTGGATTTTGAATTCAGAAAACAATTGATCGATCAACTCGTTGTTCAAGTTTGACCCATTGTCGGTGACGATAGCTTCCGGTATGCCATAACGGGTGATTATGTCATGTCTAATGAACTTTATAACATTTCGTGCAGTTACGCTTGCATAGGATGTGGCATCGATCTATTTTGAGAAGTAATTGATTGCAACCAAAATGAACCGGTGCTCGTTTGATGCCTTTGGATTGATTAGGCCAATTACATCGATGCCCCACATTGAAAATGGCCATGGCTCAGATAACTAGTGTAGTTCGGTTCGAGGGACATTTATCTTGTCCCCGTGAACCTGACAACGATGACAGCTTTGCATATGTTAGGCACAATCGCTCTCTAAGGGGAGCCAGTAATAACCCAATCTCATTATTTTCTTGGCCAACATGCATCCGTTCATGTGAGGGCCACACACTCCCTCATGTATTTCTTGCATTATCCGTGTGGCTTCAGTTGCATCCACACACCTTAGCAGAACTGAGTCATATGATCTTTTATACAGATTTTTACTGCTGACGAAGAACCTCGAAGCCATTTTCATTAGGTATTTTCGATTAGAGGAAGTGCTTTCTTTAGGGAACTCCTGCTTCTGGACGTATTTCATGATATCGTAATACCAGGGATTTCCATCGGGTTCTTCAGTTATAATCATGCAGTGAGCTTGTCTTGCCAGGACTTCAATCTACAAAGGCTCCACTTCTAACCCTTCTGTTACTTGTAACATAGATGATAACGTTGCTAGCGCATCAATGAACTGATTATGAACTCTAGGTAGGTATTCAAACGAGACGTCGTGGAATTCTCCCACTAATTCTTCCAAGTATTTGTGATAAGGCACAAGTTTGGCGTCTCTTGTCTTCCACTCACCCAAAGTCTGGAGAATAATTAAGGTAGAGTCACTGAACACTTTTAGTTTTGTTACTTCCATTCCAATAGCCGCCTGTAGGCCGAGGATGCATGCTTCATATTCGGCTATATTGTTGGTGCATGGAAACATCAATTTTGCAGCCACAGGATAATGTTACCTATTTAGGGATATCAAGACCGCCCCGGTGCCGGAACCTGACAAATTATAGCTCTGTCGAAGAACATAATCCATGTGTCCTCTTCTACTATTGAAATTCGGTCGTTTAGGGAATTATCCTCGCGTACTTCCTTAGGGCAATCTGCTAACATATCAACAATTACCCAACCTTTAACTGATTTTTGCAACATCACTTGGATGTCAAATTTTGAGATCAGGATTTGCCATTTGGCCAATTTTCCCACCAAGGCCGGGAGACCAAGTAAATACTTGATCGGGTCACTCTCAGTTATAAGGAATGTTTGGTAATGCAAGGTATACTGCCGGAGTCTGTGCAACACCCATACCAACGCAGCGCATGTTTTTTCTGATTTGGAGTAGTTTTGCTCCGACGTGGTGAACTTTTTACTTAAATAGTAAATGGCTCGCTCCTTCCCATCATGTGGGCCTTTCTGTGCCAACATTGCACCTAAGGATTCACTATTGATGGTAAGGTAGAGGGTCAAAGGGTGTCTTGGAGTAGGGGGTACTAGAACCGAGGGTTTCATCAAGTACTGCTTTAGATTTTCGAACGCCAGTCAGCAATCATCATCCCATTTGATTTGTGCATCCTTCTTGAGAAGTTTAAAGAAAGGTTTTGCAGTTTCAAAAAGTTGGGAAATGAATCGCGCAATATAATTTAATCTTCCCAGGAGGCTCTGGACTTCTTTTACAGTTGAGGGAGAAGGCATCTCAAATATCGCATTGGTTTTTTACGGGTCTACTTCTATCCCTTCACAGCTCACAATGAATCCGAGTAATTTGCCAGAAGTTGCCTCGAACACACATTTTGCTGGGTTCAAGTGCAACTTGAACTGGCGAAGCCGATTAAATAATTTTTCCAAGGTCTTCACATGGTCTTCTCCGTGTCTGGTTTTGGCGATCATGTCATCGACATATACTTCAATTTCTTTGTGCATCATGTCATGAAAAAGGGTGACCATGGCACATTGGTAAGTTGCTCCAGCGTTTTTCAGGCCAAAAGGCATGACCTTATAGTAAAAAGTTCCCCATGGAGTAGTGAATGCCGTATTTTCCTTGTCTTCCTCCTTCATTTTTATTTGGTTGTATCCCGAGAATTCATCCATGAAAGAGAAAAGTTTGAATCCAACAGTACTATCCACAATAACGTCTATAAGAGGTACCGAGAAATCATCTTTTGGGCTTGCTTTGTTCAAATCGCGATAGTCGACACAAACCCAAATTCGACCATCTTTCTTCTTCACCTGTATAATGTTCGCTACCCAACTAGGATATTGCGAGACTTCGAGGAAGCTTACTTCCGGAGCTTCATTACTTCTTCTTCAATCTTTTTTGACAACTCAGGCTTAGTTCTTCTTAGCCGTTGCTTCTTGGGGACTACATCAATGTTGGTTGCCAAGCTATGCTCCACGATCATTGGATCGAGGCCTGGTATATCGGCATATGACCATGCGAATGCGTCTTGATACCTCTTTGGGAGGGTAATTAAGCTTGCAGCTTCTTCTTTAGGAAGGTTTGCGCCAATCTTTATCTCCCTTGGACCTTTTGTGCTGCCTAAATTAACAATGATGGTGTCTTCAGTAGTAGGGGGCCTCGCTTCTTCGTGGCGCTCCCAATTCCGTTGAATTTCGTCGGAATCATCAAAATCATCATCTAAGTCATTATAATTGCTTTCATGGCTATTTACCGTGTTGGTTTGGACCATTCCCATACCCTCGCCTGCCGCTATATTATTCCTATATCATAGAGTAGATAGGCTAAGGAAACGAATAAGGTTAACAACATGCATGCTTTTTTCTTTTTTTTTTAAAGTTGATGAATTGTTCTTTAAGATGAGGAAGCATGAGGAAACTCGGGCCTCAGATTTTTTCTTTCATTTTGTGGCTGGATATCATCAACGGGCCGGTTTGGTGTGTCTCCTCATACCCTCAAAATGTTTTTAACTTTATTTAATAGTAGGCGAATTTACATTTTGGAAGAGTGATTTCAAAAGTTAGTTCCTTAAATGGAACTGATGCTGAAAACAAAACAAGCCAGACTTAAGAAATATGTACAAGATCCCACGTAGGGGAGTATGTAAGGGAATTAAAAAGGGTTCTACTCAAGCGGGCTTGCACCCATTTCCCTTAACGATCCTTCGTTGATGGCGCTCGCAAAGAAGTCTTCATACCCGTCACCAATCACGGCTCCTTGTGCTCCCAGCTTTGTGAATTTCAGATCGTCTATGCCTCCCCATCCATCAGGGACAATGCTCTAATGATGGTCATAGAAACCTTGGGGGATTGAATAGTTGACATAGTAGTCGAATTTACCACTTGGTTGGCCCAAAGTGCCCATGATTGCCTTTTCTTTATGTGCTTCCTTAACATGCTCAGGGAGCATGGTATGGGTGCTAGGTACCACGAGAAGGTCATCTTTGCTATAACATAGCCACAGGGAGCGGAACGTGAATACCCCAGCATCTAAAAGATTTTGAATCTTGTCTCTCAGGATGGTACAGTCATCTAGTGTGTGTCCTAATTCCCCTGAATGATAGTCACAGTACTTGGATGGATCATAATCAAGGAAGTACTCGGGAGTAGGACGTCTCAGTTCCCTAGAGATTATTCCTTACTCTAGGAGGATGGGGAAAATAGTGACCATCAATTTAGGAAGAGGTGAATATGGCCACGTGTTTCTTGAGGACTGGGGTAGCCGAGCCCCTTCCCAGATTGTGTCAGTAGGGTCTACTTCATTTACTTTGGCTACTAATTCCTCATTGTGACAAGAGCAGAATGCACGGGTAGCTTAGGCGAAATTTTCTGTCAAGTGGTATATTGTCTCGCGTAGTTCATCGACTTGATGTTGAAGCTGGGTGAACGAGAAGTTATCGCCCATTCGTTCCTCCTCAATGGCACCTACGAAAAGGTCTCCAAACATGGTGGTCACGTCGTCTGGCCCTTCTTTCTTTGTAAATACGGGCTGAGTTATGTTCTTCTGATCCATGCCTAAGTAAATGGGAAACTTCAAGCTTTCATAGTTGAATTGTTTTGGAATGCCGATCATTTCTTCTTCCTCATGCATCATCTTTGCAAGGCTTGGGAAGGTTTCCTCAATGTGCGGGTATACAAGGCCGATCTTCTTTTTTGCCTTTCCTTCCCGGTATTGTTCCTAATATCCTAAACCAATGGTGTGAGGTCTCCTCAAGGCTTTGATAAGCTCGCGGATGCCTTGGTTTCCCCTGCCGAGCCCTTGACCCGAGATAAAACCGTATCCGGTCATGATTTTCCTTACCATGATTGCAGTGCTTGATATTTCAGGGACAAGGGGTGGAGTCCCTCGAGTTTCATGTATAGTAGACATAAGCTCGAACGATTGATAGCTGGATTCATTTTTGTCACCAGGTTCAACATAAGGGATGGCCGTCTCATGGTAGATGTGGTGATCTTCTTCTCCGCGGACCGTGATCAGTTTTCCTCCAATCATAAACTTTACATTTTGGTGGAGGCTTGAAGGCATTGCTCCAGCGACGTGGATCCATGGGCGGCCTAAGAGGAAATTGAGCACAGTGAGGATATCCATCACCTGGAACAAAATTTTGAATATGGTTGGGCGTATTTGAACGTCAAGCTCGATCTCTCCCACTGTTTCCTTCTTCGTTTCATCGAATGTTCGAACAAAAATCTTGGGTGTCTGGATTCGTGATGTCTCTATTTTAAGACGACGAGTGTCGCTAGTGGACATATGTTAAGAGCAGATCCATCATCAATCGGTACTCAAGCGGTGTGAAATGCATTGCACTTGACGATATGTAGAGACCTTTGGTGTGTCCTCTACCCTCCTTGGCGATCTCTTCATCAGAAAATGCCATTTGATCTTTTAGAATTATGGTACTAACAAACTCTTAGGACCTTCTTGAGGAATTTCTGGTGCTTGACAAATGTCTGAAGTAATTCCAGCAAAGGGATATGTGCTAGTGATTTCCGTAATTGTTCCACCGCGTTGTACTCGCTGGCTTTAACTACGACCAAAAACTCCTTAACTTCTTCGTCAGTGACGGCTTTGGTAGGCTGCGTATTGGTTTGAGCATAGGTTCGCCCAGATCTCATGACTAAGCCAACATCGAGGTTGTAAGACCACGGTACTGCATTGTTGCCTTCGTATTTATAGGGCTGGGGGATCTCAATGACTATAGCTACTTCTGCTATCGATGCTTGAACTATGGCTCCTTTCCCTTCAAAGATGCCCTTAAGTGGGGAGGAATCCTTCCTCTCCCTCTTTGCGTTTATTGTGACAAATTCTTCATCCCAATTGATGACGACTTGCGATATAGTAGAGACCATGCCGGTGTGGCCAGCGTACACAATTATTCCTACCTCTATTATTCTTGATACCTTTTCTTTCATTGTTGCTAAGGGTGGTATTTCATTGCCTGAATAATACCCGACTTCTACTAGCCCTCGATAGATGTCAACAATATGTGCATTGACATTTCTGATTTGGCTGGCTTTAGAATTGAATATCGCATTTACTTTGTCAGCGTGATTGGGGAGTGGATTGCTTTGGACATTTGGTTTTGTAGTTTGGAATGAGAAGGTCTTAATATCCATCAGATTCTAGATCCGATGCTTAAGGATGAAACACTCGTCAGTTGAGTGGCCTACCTTTGCCATATGATAATCACATTTTTTGGACGAGTCATAGTTGGAGAAGCTTTCAGCGTTGGGTCGTTTTGGCTCAATTGAGATGAGGTTCTTATTCCGGAGGATTGTCAAAACCTGTGATAGAGATCCGGAAGCGAGTGAATTGTCTTCTATTGTTGTAGCGGGGTGGTTGACGACTGGTGGTCTGTTGTTGGCCTGTGCTTGTCTGAACGGTCGGGAGGTGACCGGTATTTGCAATGTAGGTTGCATTGACATCTGCCATGGATTCTTTGTCTTTTTTCATGTTGAGTCTTTTGTTAACGGGTGTAGACTCAGTGAACCAACCCACCCTTAACCCTATCTCAATCTGCTCTCATACTGGAATGAATTGATTGAATGATTTAGTGATCGTAGTCACCATTCGGTTGTGGTATTCATAGGGGAGGGTTTTGATGAACATTTTTCTTAGTTCAAAATCAGTTGGTTCGAGGCTGATTTGGGCGACTAGATTTCTCCATCTAATAGCATATTCTTTAAAAGATTCATGCTTTTTCTTTTCTGTGCGCTCGAGATCCTCACAAGAAGGGGTAATATCCATTATGAACTTGTACTGCTTGAGGAATGCCTCACTTGCTTCACTCCATGTTTCAAGGAGGTTTATATTTTTTGTGATGTACCACCTTAAGGCAAGACCTATTAGACTCGACTGGAACAACTGGATCATTAGAGGCACATTATTAACGTACTTGGTCATTTGAACTAAGTACATTTGCAAATGAGCCCTTGGGCAAGTCGTGCCATTGTACTTCTTAAACTCGGGCATTTTGAATTTTTCCGGCATTTTGACCTAAGAGTAGATGGAGAGGTCTGTTGGAGTAGGATCTTGGAGGCCCTGCAGTTGTTTTAGCCTCTCTTCAAGCTTTTCGAGGCGTTTGACATGTTCAGTCTTAAACAAACTGTTGGGCTTTGCTTTCTCAACTATGATTTGGTGCATATCATCCTCCAATTCGGGCATGTTATCATTGGTATCTCTTCCTTGATCACCTCGGATAGACGATTGTGGTAACAATACTTCGATTGAAGCCAGGGCGGGAGCCAATTTGCCTTGGATGGAGTCTACCTGTTTTGAGAGTTGTTGAAGCACGTTGAAAACCTGCTTCATTTCATTTTCCACAATCTCGATACAGCTTGGTACATTCTCTTCGGCCATTCTAGTTTAGCTTTTGGTGAATGCAACTATGTCATGATTACCTACACTGCAAAAAAAAAAAAAATGGAGAGAACGTAAGCTAGGGAAGCATATGGAACACTGGCTCATAGCAAGAGTCGAGTCATTTTATTTATTAACAGGGGATTTATATAATGCCAAAAGGGCCTTTCAAACAAGGTAGAACGATAGAACGATCCTAAATATTCATATATTCACATCAAAAAGCCAAGCTGCCCATTTTTATATGCAATGGGAAGTTCCAGTCTTGTGAAGCTACTTGTTCTTTCGTACTAGCTTTGATACGTGTCTCCTGCTTGTCATCAAACTTTTTTCAAGAGATTCAATTCATCTTTGAAGAGTAAGTTTATCAGCTACATCGAGGATTACTAGCTGCAGCTCCTCGGGAATTACATGGTTGAGGATGTAGAATGTAGACGCATGATGGGCTTTTTCCTGCCCCTTCAACCTTCTGGGTATGATGATCTTTTCGGTGTGACATTCACTCCATGCATTTGGAATTATGCGGATCTCCTCCAAGTAGTCATAGCTCGTATGGGTGAAAAGGATTCGGAACAATATTGATTTGAGCAGTGGCGGGATTTCTTGGAGGACCCTGTACTAACGAACCACCCTATATGGATAATATGAGGTAGCTCCGGAGAGGCCCAACAGTGGGATGGGGTCGTAATAATTAAGCGCAAAGCGTGCCTCTCCTGCAATGAACCATTTAGTTCGCCATAGGAATGTCTCGGGGATAGGATTTTTTAATAAGTTAATCCATCGAGAGTATTCTTCGTTGGGAGAGTATTTTTCCAAGATTTAAAACTTTTGCAGTGGGTGTTTGAATTCATTGATTTCAAATATTTGCATGAGGTGCCCAAATCCTTTGATATGGGAAAAGAACCACATTTGTAAAATTTCTGGGGCAGCCCTCATGATTTTTTCTTTGTTTTCCTTAAAATGATTAAGGGATAAAAACGTTTCGGCTAAAACCATGTTCACATATCCTGCTCCAAAAATGACTTGATTTATCACCCATGCGATTGAAGGATTTATAGCATTCTTTCGGTAGGGGAAGATAATAAATCCAAAGAACGCTAAAAGGAAGATCTTGGTTTTTTGGGTCATTGATTGTTTTTCAAAACATTCAGTTAAAGATGATAACGGGAAAGCATTGTTGTTGGCTTGAACAATTTCTCTTATCGAATGATTTTTTAAAAATTGTGATAGACTAACCACAGGGTCTATGCCTGTCGGTGGCTTGGCAAGCTTCCTTCCCAGGGGCATTCCTATGGCGAGACTGTATTCCTCCAAAGTCGGAGTCAGTTCAAATTTGCCAAACATGAAGGTGGATGTTTCAGGGCACCAGAAATGTGGTAGTGCTTGCATGACCCCAGAGTGGATATTGATTTGGAGCAATGGGAGGAGATGACCGATGCTTGCTTTGACACGCTCTTGGCCAAGCTGATCTAACTGATTCCACCATCTGAGGAGTTCTTTCTTGGGGGTAGGAATGAACTGGATATCGATTCTTCCCATCGCATATAAGAAAGGGAGTTACATGACTTGACCCTATTTTGCCATGAGCCAATAAAAAAAGACTAAGTAAAAGTAAAGAAATTACTTTACTTTTAAAGAAAATTGCAAACACAAGGACATGCGCATGGAATGTGCAGCTTAATTTCTAATTGAGAAGGTTTGTTCAAATTAAAAGGGTATCCGCCTATCGCAGTCTTGCGTTAGCAGCATACCCTCTTAACCTCGGCTAAAGAAATTCGGAGAAAAGAAAGGCAACCTCTACATCGTAGTCTCGCATTCAAGGCCGTATTTTTCTTAATACCATCCTAGATATCCTATGACAACCCAGGTCCGGCAACCGGGTTGTGTGTACTATGTGTAGTGCTAAAACAAGTAAAGTATGCACAACAGAGTTTATAATCACAAAACAGTCTATTTTAACCAAAATTAAAATAAACCTTTAAGCTACTAACATGTATAAAGCAAAAAAAAAAAAAAAAACAAAAAAACAAAACAAGTCGATAAAGTGTTTAAATAAGATAAAACAGCCTAAGTCCTCAAATGTCCCCGGTAGTCGCCAAGGCATCACGACCTCTTTTTTTTCGGCGTTCGATCGGGGCGAGCACTGCAGAGGCTAATGGTTTGGCTAGGTCTATTTTAGCCCGGACTCTCCCAAGTCCACCAATTCACGACTTAATAGTCCAAGTTTTTAACCTGTAAGTTAATTTTAAAATGGAGTCGCCACTAATCGGTTTGAGGTGGGTCGATTAGAAACCCAAGCGAAATATCGGGAGAAATACTTACTCCTGCGCAACCAGAGAAATTAGGATCGGGGACTTAATTACACTAGTTAATCACTAATGCCCTTTCGGTACCTAATCTTGTTTAAACCCTAAGGCTTTTTGGATGTTTGAGGGATTTTCCATGCATTTGTGGAGGAAAAACATTTTTTTGGTATTTTTCTCATTTTTTTTGGGACATAAAAAGCATTTTTTGGATTTTTGATTTTTTTTTTTGCAAAATATAAGTCTTTTTTGGCTTTTTCTAACTTTTTTTTTTGCTTTTTTGGGAAAATATGGACATTTTTGATTTTTTTTGATTTTCTGGAAAATAAATTATTTTTTATTTTATTATTTTAAAATATTATATTATATTATAATATTATAAAACGAACTGCGAGACTTGGACGAGCCCACGTTGCGGGCCCGGCCCGGATTTTTCTTTTTCTTTTTTTAAAAAAACAAGGCCTAAACCAATTTTGGCCCACTTTTTAAAAATTTCTAGCCCAACATCTACCCAGCCCACGCGTACAAGTCTGACCCAGGGAAACCTACTCAGAAATAAGGAAACCATGTGAGACAGACCCGCGAATCGACCCTGTTCCTAGCCTCCTCTTTCCCCTTGCTCCCTTACGGCGCTGGTGAGGGGGGAATGAGGCGTCACCGAGCAGACGGCGGCAACGGCGGCGATGACTGACCTAGACGGCGACGATGGTGGCGGCGGTGGTGACAATGGCTACAAACCGCTTACGAGGATGGCGAGGACGAGCGACAACAAGGCTGTACTAGTGTGATCAGTGGCAGCTCGGTTCGAGAGGGGGAATGCGACGTCGACTATGCGACTGGAGGCGGCGGATACCTGGTGGCGGCAAACGGTGGTGGTGACAACAACAGGGTAGTGACGGTAATCCCTCAGCTCTCAGATCCGGTGTGGCGTTGGCGAGTCGATCACGACACGGCGTTGGGGCGGGGAACAACGAGCGACGAGCGCGAGTCGCAATGGTGGCGAGAGAACTTCCAGCTTCCTAGATTTGGCCCTCCCTCCTCCGGCTGACCTCGCTCAGCCCTTTTCTCATAGATCCGGGCCCTTAGATCTACCTTCCTCGAGCTTGCTCACCGCCGGCCTCCCCGAAGTCTCTCGAAGGGAGGTTGTTTGAGCTCGCGACCACCCGATTTCTCTCTTGCTCACTCTTCAATCCTCCCCGAAGTCTCTCAAGGGAAGGTTTTTGAGCTTGCGTTGTCCCCCTCAACGAAGCTTATGGCTTGTTATTTATAGGCGAGGGGGGCGGCTGGTCGACGAAGCTTCGACCGGTGGTCTTCGCGCACCGAACGGCCTCCGCTGGCCGAACCGGCGTCCCATCCAGGCTTATCCAGCGAAGCGTGCTCGGCATTGAAGGCAGCCATTAATGGCGCCTAAGATTTGTCATCTCCGGCCGACGTCGGCCTACTCTCCTCGGCCATAGGTTGTCCTTCTACGCGCATGAGTTGCAGAGGCGTAGGGGAAGAAGAGGGAAGAAGGAAGAAGAAGAAGAAGAGAGAGGGGCTGGGCTGGGCCATGGGGCTTGTGCGAGAGAGAAAAGAGGGGAGGGGCTATGCTTGGAGGCCCAATCCCGATGGCTACTATTTTTCTTTTCTTTTTTTTTTGTTTTGTTATTTTCTCTTGTTATTTATTATTTATTATCTAAAAAGGGAAATTAAAGAAATTAAGGCCTTATTAATAACCTAATCAAAATTTAGGTGTCAACAGGAGGCACTGCAGTCGCTGGGGGATTTCCAACTTGTTTGCATTCCCAGACAACCCCGAATAACTCCATCTTTTTTATCATTTTTATTCACTTTTTTTACTCAGGCTTTCTCTTTCTTTTTGCTGTTGAAAAAAATGGGGAGAAATGAAAGCAGATTTAAAAAGTTCCTGTTCATTTGAACTTAGTTGTGTTAACTTAAACCTTTATGTTCCACAGTTAACTTTTGTGGTTGTGGATAACTTTTGTTGAACTTTACATTGATATTGTTATTGCAAAATTGATAAGACTAGTTTTTTTTTTTGGATGTAGAATCAATGTCATTCAGTTCTATAATAGTCTATTCTTATTATAAGTTATCATGTGTTGCTAAAGAGTTGTTTTGCAGGATATAAATTTTTAAATTTGCATGAAAGTTTTGTCACCGTAAAAAAAGGGGAGATTGTTGGAGAAAACCCCTATTAGATTTTGAAGCTGACAAAACTTTTCATTTTGAAGTATAACAGACCTCTATGGAATTCTCTCAAAGTCTTTCCTATACCAAAAGTTTGCCCCGCTCTGATGAAGACCTAGACTAAGCGCAAGTGAAGAACGAAGATTTAATCAGACTCAGTATTATGTTTCTTCCTTCAAGGCTTCAGTTTGAATAGGATATATATGGCTTTCTGGTTGAAAATGTCACTTACCATTTTGATCATCTTTATTGATCTCAATCACACAACGGAAAAGTTATTTTTGGAAGGCAAGTTTATTTGGAAAGAATCTACTTATGGAAACTATGATTCTGATTGTATGAGCAACCAGAATCATCGGGCTTTCATCTCAGTCTTCAAACGGCTCGAGATCTCCTTAATTGATTCTGTCCAATGGGTTAATTGGAAGAATTCATCTGGAAAGTGCCAACGGTTGAAAATGCATAGATGAGTATTTACGGAGGTTTTTCAAGTCATTCGAAGGTGTGCATGAAAGAAAAATTCCAAAGTCTGAAGCTTCCCAAATCACTTATTCTTCCTCATACAGTGCTCAAACTTGTATTCGAAAAAGAGAGAAATTCTAAAGAGTGACTTTGTGAGAGTAGTAGAGACTCTTCACTAAGAAGTCAATGATATAAGGCTGTAATACTCTTTTTTGATTCATAGTGAAAACCAGCCAGAAGGCTGTTAGCATGGGAGAGTGGACGTAGGCTTAATCTAAGCTGAACCACTATAAATCTTGTGTTCATTTTCTCTTCCTTGAACTCCTTTATTTTATTTGCTGTGATATTTTTATGTGTTTGAAATAGTTGTTAAAGTCTGAATTCTTCTTCAAAGTCTGTTGTTCATTAGACTCAGTTTAAAAGTAAAGTATTTTTACTGCATTTCGCAAAATCTGTTTTCACACCTATTCACCCCCTCTAGGTGTTTATACTAGTACTTTTAGGGACTAGTCTAACACATTTGTATCTATTTCTGTCTAGGATTAGTAATTACAAAATCGATGTAAAATTTTTTTCTACACATTGCGTATCCATTACTATTACTAAATCAACGGTGACTGATGTATGATGTGTAAAATAAAGAGTTACACGTGCCGTATATGTAAGAGAGAGTTCTAGTCTCCTCTTAAAATCTTCAAAATACCCTTAAAAATTTTGTCATACTTTTCTCTCACACCATTGATTTGAATAAGATTGTAAATTATGGGACATAGAAATTGTCAATTTATTGTTATCAATAAAGTAATTCTTTAATGTAGAAATTCAAAACAAGGGGATTATTGATCTTCATGATTTTCACAATAAGAGGGATGAAAACATACATTTATCCATAGCAATACCTTTGAAAATATTTGTTGCGGAAAACCAAATAGATCTGATTTCTCTCCCTTAATCCATACTTTTCCTTAACATATCTTATCTTATGGAGGATAAAATATAACGTCCATTCTCTTGCTGAAGAGAAAACCATATTCTATTTATACATGCTGTTAATAGGTGTTTTCCATCAAAACACCTTTTAACTTCATAAGAGTCACACCTTTGCGGAAGAACAATAACCTCTCAATAGAATTGTACCTTTCATCCTTTTTTTATAAGATTTGCAACATTTCATAGTCAATACATTTTAGCACTTACATATTTATTAAACCATTAATTATATATCATGTGGGTCACAATAATTTTTATATTAATAATTTAACGCCTAATCTGTCGTATCTTTGAAATACGACGTGCAGCATGTGGATCTACATTAAAACCATGCTTGTTCGAAGAGATTGGGAGGGTAGATAAAAGGTTCTAAAAACATAATTGTGTTTGGATGAAGGAGAGGGAAGGAAATGATTAGGAGGGATCAAGGGAGACGACAAGGGATTGATCAGGTTGATTCATGTGCATTCTAAAATCATATGAAGGGATTTGTAGGTATTTGAACAGATTTGTGCGCCAGTCAATAAATTTATCCTTCTTTCACACTTGTAAGACTATTCTATATCTATTTATGAATACACAAAAGGCTATTCATATCACAATCGTTTTTCTCCTTCTTTTTCCTCCCTTGCATAATCCCTTCAAATCCTTTCTTTCTTCTCTCTCTTACAATTATCTAAATCCCAGTTTTTTCTTTCGAATCACCTCATCCAAATTAATGTAAATCTTCTCTAGTACCATAAGATTTGCCCATGCCCTTTTACTTGTTACATGCGCACAAATTTTTTTTTTGTGGGGGGCGTATCTAGTAGACCTGGAAGCAGGCAGCGATTCACGATGGACCGCTAAGGCACTAAAAACGTTTGAACAGAACTTCTTCTTCCTCGAACTTTCATGGACCGACCAGTCTAGAATGGCGGCCGAAACTGTGGACTTTCGTTGTCTTTCATTTTTCCACCATGCGTTTGCCCTACCTCACGCAGAGAAATTTGCACCATTCTTTTGACGTTCTAAGATAACGAATCTTCTGATTTTTATAGCCCTTGTAATTTTATACGCAAATGTGTGCACTTGGACTCGGTCATAGTCCTGGGAAAAATATATTGACTAATAAACAGAGAAAGAAGAAAAGTGGACTCTACTGTTGTAATGGGAAGAGGACATTCATTGTCTTTCTGTAATGTGTGGTTAGGCTATCTCTAGGCGTATTTCTTTCCTAATCGGGATTTAGGGCGTGAACTTGCTGAGATATTGTCTCACCCCATCGTAGACTTAATCTTTTCATGTCCGTAAATGGAGGCACGTCATTGCGCTATGGGGTTCCGAGGGATGTAGATTTTCAGCGCTCCTATTTCCCAATTTTCGGGACTAGCTTGACCCATGAACTTGTGGAGTCCATCGTCTAGGTCGATGAGGGCCTACCTCACTTGTTACCTCATCGCTTCAAGGTGTGGTACCTTCACAAGCCCAATGGGAGTCAGAAGGGTCCCTTGGGTGGTTTTGACGGGCTTCCTGTTGGGACCGGGGAATGGGAGATAGGGCACCTGTAAGGACTTGGGCCCCACTGTGTAATACTATGGCTTTAAAACATGTTACACAGATTAGAGGGACCAAGCCTTTATAAACTAGCCCAGGACTCCTAACCCTAGGCGATGTGGGACAGGAGAAATACCCTTAGTCTCGCCCGCGTATTACCAAGGCAATCTTAGTCCGTATCTTCGTACTGCCCTGTAAGCGATGTGGGACAGGAGAAATGCCCTTAGCCTCGCCCGCGTATTGCCTAGGTGATCTTAGTCCATCCCTCCGTATTGCCCCAGGTCTAGGTCGTCACATTCTCCCCACCTTAAGGCATAGCGCCCTTGCTGTGGGCCCACACGTTGCGAGAGTCAGCTCTTAGTCCGTCCTTCCGTATTGCCCCGGGTCTGGGTCGTCACATTCTCCCCCACCTTAAGGCACAGTGCCCTTGCTGTGGCCCCACACGTTGCGGGAGTCAGTTCTAATACCATTTGTAAGGATTTGGGCCCCACTGTATAATATTGTCTGCTTTAGACATTGATTCTTCACGGCTTTAAAACGCGTTACAGAGATTAGAGGGACCCAAGCCTTTATAAACTAGCTCGGGACTTCCTCCTTAGGCGATGTGGGATAGGAGAAATGCCCTTAGCCTCGCCCACGTACTGCCGAGGCAATCTTAGTCCGTCCCTCCATACTAAGCGATGTGGGATAGGAGAAATGCCCTTAACCTCGTCCGCGTATTGCCGAGGCGATCTTAGTCCTTCCCTCTGTACTGCCTCGGGAGGCCCGGATTCTTACACCACCCTTTGGATATCTACACTCCAGATGGTGCCATGGAAGACCCGGAGCCGGGGACTGGAGAGCCTAGGGTTTAGGTTGCTTCGTAGCCCTTTTTGACCTTGGCCTCTGTACATAAACCCTAGTGTTGGCCTCTATATATAAACTCGCTGTGTTTATAAAGTGTGGCTTTTGTGAATTGGTTGTCTTGTTTTTCTATCTCATGTTAAGTGTTGTCTGGGGATTGATTTTATTATGCTTCTACATGTGCATTAAAATGAATGGGTCGGCGACGCGTCCTGGTACGTCGCATTTTTATTGACCACCGAGGGATGTGTGCGCGCTCAAGGTTCGGGGCATGATAGTTTCAATGGTTTTGTAAATATGTATAGTAGGTGTTTGTTCTGTTCAGAAGAGATATTGTGCACCCATTTCATTCTAATCCTTTCAGGTTCTTTAGCTAGCGACAAAGAAGACGAGAGTGCTATCGGTAGGGAGCTTTTCGTAGTTACATTTTGGATAAATTGAGTTGAGCTTGAAGATTCTTGTTCTGGTTTCTCTACTAGCCGTTTCGGCTTATGCTTAAGTGACCAGTTTCATGTACAAGTAGACCTGGAAGGAGGTGGCGATTCACGATGGACCACTAAAGCACTAAAAACGTTTGAACAGAACTTCTACTTCCTCGAACTTTCATGGACCGACCAGTCTAAAATCGCGGCCGCAACTGTGGACTTTCGTTGTCTTTCATTACCATGCGTTTGTCCTACCTCACGTGGAGAAATTTGCACCATTCTTTAGACGTTGTAAGATAACGAATCTTCTGATTTTTATAGCGCTTGTAATTGTATATGCAAGTGGGTGGAGTTGGACTCGGTCAAAGTCTAGGGAAATAAAAAATATTGACTAATCAACAAAGAAAGAAGAAAAGCGGACTCTGCTGTTGTAATGGGAAGAGGGCAAGCTTGAAAGAGAGAAATAAAAGAAAAGGAAGAAAGAAAGGGAGGAAGGTTTTGCACTACATGCTATGGGGGTCTTGCAAAGCGGAATTTACTTCTATTCGCAATTCTTGGTAAGGATTCAAGCCTTTCATTTTTATTGTCGGAATAGTTTTAAGAATTATGGTACGAATTTAAAATTATGTCAAATCAAATTAGAACTACAAAGTCCGATTTAAAAGTTGTTAAGTTGAAAATTTATGGGGTTTTGATAGTTTAGGATGTTATGGAACTATATGATTTTACATAACTCAATTTGAGCTTATGGTTTGCCTGAAATGAACTTTTGAAATTGGGTGCACATGCTAAACAGTAACTTGACCAGCAACTTTTGATGCTGAATCTCACCGGTTACCGTCTACATTTTGGCCGGTCGAACTGAAGATGTTTAAATACTTTGAAAGGGCTTTCTTTTGACAATAAGCGCAATTGAATCGGAGTTCGGTAAAGAGATATGCCGTGAAAAGTTTGTCCTGCGAGTGATTGTTCTTCGCACTAGTACTTTTTTCGCCATAATTGGTCATTCTTGAGGTCTCTCATCGACTCATAGTGAGCATTTTGACTTTGAATCGAGTATGGCTAAAGAAGTGTTTCACGTGATTTTGACTTCAATTCTCGTTAATTAATAGGATTACAAGATTTTCAGCTCATATAGCTAATTATTTGGTTTTGGGTATTCCTAAGTAAGTGATATTATATCTTATTTGAATTTCTAAATTTAGAAAATGAAAAGAATTAGACATATTGTGTGCAAAAAAAAAAAAATGACTAAAAGGCAAAGTGATGTTTATAGCATATTCAATGAATAAAATCTTGATCGGGCATTTACTACCATATTTATTATTTGAAATGGTATTGAAGGCATTTTTGGAAACGATTTATGAGATGATTATTGTGAAATTGTTTGAGAAATGCTTTAGAAATGGATTGCAAAAAGGTTATATGTATTGATTTGTTAATCTGATTTATGAAAGGTATTCTGTTATAAAAGGGTATATGTTTGGTATTGTGAAAATGATTTATGATACCAATTCTAGATTGTTTCCGAAAAGAATTGATTTGTAGAAAGATAAATGTTCTGTTTTGTAAAATTGTATTCTGATTATGTGATTAATTCTAACTGGATTTTTAGTATTGGAAGATGATGGTTTGATACACAATATCACAGTGAAGGGTTTTTGGGTATGCATATTAGTTTTTAGGATATCCTTATGGCTTAACCATCGGTTCATAATGGATGGAGAACTTGTCAAGGAGGAAGCTCAGTCACCTTGTTACTAAGCATTGTATTATGACTATTGTTTGATATAGTGCAATAGATTAAATATTGGCACAGACCATTGACATGCGATTGGATGAGATGAATTGATAGAATAGACTACTGATGTTTGGTTTGAGTTTGATTAATAGAATAGACCATTAATACGTGAATTGATGAGATTAATGAATAGATTGAACCATTGATATTTGCTTTGAAATTACCGACGAAGTATTTCTAATATGCATGAAGCTTTGTTAAAAAGATAAAACTTGTATTTGATCTCACGCATATGCTATACTATGAATTTGAATTCGATGAGTTTCAATGGTTTTGCAAATATGTATAGTAGGTGCTTGTTCTGTTTAGAAGAGATATTGCTCACCCATTTCATTCTAATCTTTTCAGGTCCTTTAGCTAGCGACAAAGAAGACGAGAGTGCTATTGGCAGGGAGCTTTTGGTAGTTGCATTTTGGATAAATTGAGTTGAGACATTTGGATATATATATATATATTTCCAGGTGTGATGTATCCTTCGTAAGTCAATTGCAGCAGACTTTGTGTTTGAGCTATGTTCTTCAAGATTCTTGTTCTGGTTTCTCTGCTAGCCGTTTCGGCTTATGCTCAAGTGACCAATTTTGTGTACAAGTAGACCTGGAAGGAGGCGGCGATTCAAGATGGACCACTACAGCAGTAAAAACGTTTGAACAAAACTTCTTCTTCCTCGAACTTTCATGGACCGACCAGTCTAAAATCGCGGCCAAAACTGTGGACTTTCGTTGTCTTTCATTTTTCCACCATGCGTTTGCCCTACCTCACGTGGAGAAATTTACACCATTCTTTTGACGTTCTAAGGTAACGAATCTTCTTATTTTTATAGCACTTGTAATTGTATATACAAATGTGTGGACTTGGACTCGGTCAAAGTCTAGGGAAAATAATATATTGACTAATCAACAAAGAAAGAAGAAAAGTGGACTCTGCTGTTATAATGGGAAGAGGGCAAGCTTGAAAGACAGAAATAAAAGAAAAGGAAGAAGGAAAGGAGAAAGAAGAAGAAAGGGAATAAGGTTTTGCGCTACATGCTATGGGGGTCTTGCAAAGCGGAATTTACTTCTATTCGCAATTCTCAGTAAGGATTCAAGCCTTTCATTTTTATAATCGTAATAGTTTTTGGAATTATGGTACGAATTCAAAATTATATTAAATTGGAATTGCAAAGTCCGATTTAGAAGTTGTTAAGTTGAAAATTTATGGGGTGTTGATAGTCTAGGATGTTATGGAGCTATATAATTTTACAGAACTCAATTCGAGCTTACGGTTTGCCTAAAACGAACTTTTGAAATTGGGTGCACATGTTGAACAGTAACTCGACCAGCAGCTTTCGGTGCTGAAACTCACCAGTTACCGTCTACATTTTGGCCGGCCAAACTGAAGATCTTTAAATACTTTGGAAGGGCTTTCTTTTGACAATAAGCGCACTTGAATCGGAGTTCGGTAAAGAGATATGGTGTGAAAAGTTTGTCCTACGAGTGATTGTTCTTTGCACTAGTGGTTTATTCCCCATAATTGGTCAATCTTGAAGTCTCTCATCGACCCGTAGTGAGCATTTTGACTCTGAATTGAGTATGGTTAAAGAAGTGTTTCACATGGTTTTGGCTTCAATTCTCGTTTAATTAATAGGATTACAAGATCTTCGGCTCATATAGCTAATTATTTGGTTTTGGGTATTCCTAAGTAAGCGATACTATATCCTATTTGAATTTCTAAATTTTGAAAATGAAAAGAATTAGACATATTGTGTGCAAAATAAATAAAAAATAAAAAATTTTGCTTAAAAGGCAAATGTGATGTTTATAGCATATTCAATGTATAAAATCTTGATCGGGCATTTACTACCATTTTTACTATTTGAAATAGTATTGAAGGCATTTTTGGAAACGATTTATGAGATGATTATTGTGAAATTGTTTGAGAAATGCTTTAGAAATGGATTGCAAAAAGGCTATTGTATTGATTTGTTAATCTGATTATGAAAGGTATTATGTTATACAAGGGTATATGTTTGGTATTGTGAAAATGATTTATGATACTGATTCTAGATTGTTTCCAGACCGGAAAGAATTGATTTGTAGAAAGATAAATGTTTTGATTTGTAAAATTGTATTCTGACTATGTGATTGAATCTAAATTTGATTTCTAGTATTGGAAGATGATGGTTTGGTACACACTATCACAGTGAAGGGTTTTTGGGTATGCATATTAGTTTTTAGGATATCCTTATGGCTCAGCCATCGGTTGATAATGGATGGAGAACTTGTCAAGGAGGAAGCTCAGTCGCCTTGTTACTAAGCATTGTATTATGACTATTGTTTGACATAGTGCAATAGATTAAATATTGGAACGGACCATTGACATGTGATTGGATGAGATAAATTGATGGAATAGACTACTAATGTTTGGTTTGAGATTGATTAATAGAATATACCATTAATACGTGAATTGATGAGATTAATCAATAGATTGAACCATTGATATTTGCTTTGAAATTACTGACGAAGTATTTCTAATATGTATAAAGCTTTGTTGAAAAGATAAAACTTGTATTTGATCTCATGCATATGTTATACTATGAATTTGAATTCGATGAGTTTCAATGGTTTTGCAAATATATATAGTAGGTGCTTGTTCTGTTTAGAAGAGATATTGCTCACCCATTTCATTCTAATCTTTTTAGGTTCTTTAACTAGCGACAAAGAAGATGAGAGTGCTGTTGGTAGAGAGCTTTTGGTAGTTTCATTTTGGATAAATTGAGTTGAGCATTTGGATATATATCCAGGTGTGATGTATCCTTCGTAAGTCAATTGCAGCAGACTTTGTGTTTGAGCTATGTTCTTCAAGATTCTTGTTCTGGTTTCTCTGCTAGCCGTTTCGGCTTATGCTCAAGTGACCAGTTTCGTGTACAACGGTTTCACAATGGGAAAGCTGAGCCTCGATGGGATGGCCTGGGTCACCCCCGATGGCCTCCTGAATATGGGCTACGACGTCAGACAGAATATGGGCCACGCCTTCCATCCCGAGCCAGTCCAGTTCAAGAACTCGCCAAACGGCTCCGTCTTCTCCTTCTCCACCACGTTCGTCTTTGCGATCCGACCTCGGTATAAGACTCTGGGCGGCCACGGGATCGTCTTCATGGTCACGCCCCAGAGAGGCTTCCCCGGGTCCCTGTCTAGCGAATACCTTGGCATTTTCAACCAAACTGACCACGGCAACGCCACCAATCATGTGTTCGGGGTGGAATTTGACACGTTCCAGAGCAGCGAGTTTAATGACATCAACGACAATCATGTCGGAATCGACTTGAACGGGTTGATATCAGCAAATTCAACTCCAGCAGGGTATTATGCAGATGGTGGTGAGTTCAAGAACTTGACTCTAATCAGTGGTGAAGAAATGCAAGTTTGGGTGGACTATAATGGAACTGAAAAGCGGATCGATGTCACATTGGCTCCGATCAAAGTGCAAAAGCCAAACACTCCCCTTCTGTCTCTTACATGGGATCTCGCGTCAGTTATCAACGAGAACATGTATGTTGGCTTCTCGTCATCGACCGGTTCAGTCCTAACTTCTTACTATATTCTGGGTTGGAGCTTCGGAGTAAATGCAAAGGCTCAGGAACTTGCCCTGTCCCAACTTCCTAAGCTTCCTCAGATCGGTAAAAAAGATACGTCGAAGGTATTGACTATTGGGCTACCATGGGTGGTTCTTTTCCTCATATCAATCCTGATCTCGAGCGTGGTTTACGTGATGAGAAGGAAACGGAAATTTGCCGAGGTGCTCGAAGATTGGGAGAGGGACTACGGCCCACACCGGTTCAAGTACAAAGACCTTTATATTGCGACAAAAGGATTTCAGGAGCAAGAGCTATTAGGGACTGGTGGGTTCGGTCGGGTCTATAGAGGAATCTTACCCACATCAAACATAGAGATCGCAGTGAAGAGGGTCTCACATGAATCGAGACAGGGTATGAGAGAATTCGTAGCGGAGATCATCAGCATCGGTCGGCTACGTCACCGCAACATAGTGTCGCTCCTTGGTTACTGCCGTCTGAAAGGGAAGTTGCTCTTGGTTTACGACTACATGCCCAATGGGAGCCTCGATAGGTACCTCTATAACCAACCAACAGTCACCCTAAATTGGAGGCAAAGATTTAGGGTGATCAAAGGAGTGGCATCTGGACTGCTTTATCTGCACGAAGGCTGGGAGCAAGTAGTGATCCACAGGGATATAAAGGCGAGTAACGTCTTGCTAGATGCTGACCTAAATGGAAGACTTGGAGATTTTGGGCTTGCGAGACTATACAGCCACGGAGCTGACCCTCAAACGACTCACGTCGCAGGAACGCTTGGTTATCTCGCCCCCGAACACACGCGTACCGGCAAAGCCACTAGGAGCACAGACGTGTTTGCATTCGGAGTGTTTTTGCTTGAGGTCGCCTGCGGGAGAAGGCCGATCCAGAATCAAGATGCGGAGGACACGATATTGGTGGACTGGGTATTTTCTTGCTGGGACAGAGGTGCCATTCTCGAGGCCAGAGATCCGAAGTTGGGGGCGGAGTTTGTGGAAGAAGAAATGGAGTTGGTTCTGAAACTCGGGTTGATGTGTTCCCACCCCGAGCCGCTGATGAGGCCTAGCATCCGTCAAATTTTGCATTACTTGGAGGGCGATATTCCAACGCCGGAGTTGTCGTCCATCAGCGGCAGGTTAACATTCGGTCATCACGGAGGTTGTGATGATTTGGCTAGGTCTCCGTCCTCCATGGAAAATGCATTTCAGCAATCATATTCTGTCATAGAATCGCTTCTCTCAGGTGAGCGATGAGCCTCATATTTTTGGTTTCTGATCTTATTCCGTGCTCTTTATTTGGGGAAGATCAATATGTCCTATGCTCTAAGAGTCACTCTATTACTAGTCGGTGAAAGGATCGCTAAAATACACGCTCTTAGTTCTGTTGTGGCTCAAATCGGCTGCCGCCACTGGCCCGGGCGTCGTTCATTGAATGGTGCACTTTATTATTGTCCTGTAGGGCTAATCACACCACATCATTCCCCACATCACCAAAAAAAGAAAAAATCATTTTTCTCTCCCCTGCTCTGTTTTTCCCTTACTCCCTCTCTGTTTTATTCATTTTTTTTCTTTCGGCTGCACCGCAACTATTTACCAAGTCGAGTCCCATCACAGTCCTCCTCCTCCTCGTCTCTGAAAGCCGCGGCGGTCACTGTCGTCACCAAGCGCCATGATGGCACACTGTATTTTTGTTCCACGGCGAAATCATAGCCAAAGCGAGAGAAAGAGGAAGGATCTGGAATTGGTCGGGACGGGGTTATGGTGGTCACGGACGTGGCCATGGCGGTTGACAGTGCTGGTGCTGACCGTGCTTCCCCTCGGCGCGGCCCCGCGGGTAATATAACAAGAAGCGACCGACGGGTAATAAAACCATCCTTGAGATTACTACAAATCTTAGCCAAATGCGGTGACGGTTGAGATGCTTCCCAAATACCTCTACAAGCTGTAACACCCCTTTTCACGGCTAAAATTGTGGACGAAAAATTAAACTGAATAACCATTGAGTTTTTTTTTTATTCATTGTGTGGGCTTAGGTGAGTCATTGAGTTAAGTTTATGGGTGAGTGTGGATCTTTTATTAATTTGAGTTTAAAGTAATTTGGCAAAATATCGATAGACTGATTTAGAGCTTGTTTTGCACAAGAGTCGATCTAGCCAAAAAAAACTATTATGTTTGAAAATGACTTGTTTATTGCACTTTTTACGTGGTTAGTCTTACTTTTGAAATCCATTAACTTAAACTCATGAGAAATTCCTTTTCTTTTCAATGTTTTACGTTGAGTTTGAAGTTTAGAGGTGGCAAACTTCAATCAAGAAGTGAATGATGCATTGTTTTGCACCCTATCCAAACAGTGCAAAATTAAAGAGAAGGGTACGTTGCTTTAACAGAAACCTTATTACATGGCTTTGAAGTCCATAGCAAGTGTATACTGATGTGGCTGTAGCGTTTCCCTTTCTACAAGCTCAAACCAAGGGGAAGACTTTTCCCATGAGGCTTTCGATGTTGTCTCGTACACTGACCTCCAATGGAGTAAACGTCGCGCCCAAGCCTTCCACTTTTTCCCTTGATACCCTATAAGCCGACACAAGACTCCTAGGGACATCTATGACTCTCACAGGCTGTGGGGGTCTTTCAGCTACCACCCATTAACGAGCTTTCCTTTTTTTAGCAGTGCTTGTAATTCCTCACGCTTCTTGGCCATATGATTCTCAAAATCGCACGTGACCAGAACCAAGAAATCTCCAACCACGCATAATCTCTTTTTTGTACTTGCTTTCCAATTTGAGCGCTTCTTGTTCAAACACCTTGACCTTGCAAATCCAAACTTCGTTACTTGGTATCCATTTACTATTAAAAAAATTAGTCCGATTTTTTTTTTTGTCGTAAATGAAACCCTAAGGCTAAACGTGAACAGAAGCATTTCGAAAACATGATTTTTACACCAGATGCCGAATTTCACTTTTTTACCTTTCCGTTATTTTTTTTTTCATTTTTTGTTATCTTTTCCTTTTTATCAAATTAACGTAACCTATGTTTCACTAAATAAATACCGAATGCATCATAAATTTGACTATAATATGCAACTGCATATTAATTTTTTTTTGTCATAAATAGATATGAATTTAAGTATTGCTAAAAATGGTAATTTATGTATGTCACAATCTACCCTTTCCATCACTCCAAAAAGAAAAAAAAAAGAAAAATCTACCCTTTCCATTCGGAAGGGAAAGGATGATGTGTTAAGAGGTATTGCCTAAGAGACAGGCCTACGATCCTTGATTAGGCAGAAGCTCTCCTAAACCCATACCTCACGCGAGTATTACATTTTAGCTTCAACTGACGCTATGAAGATTTCAAATGAGTAGTCACCATTATTGGAGTCAGAAAAAACATGGGAGTATACCTCATTTCCTACCCAATTAGAGAATCTAAGTTAGGGGCTTAATTACACTAATTAATTATTTAGTGCCTTTTTAATACATAATATTGTTCAATTCAAGATGACATATATTAGACAGTTTGGATTGATTTTAAACTTATCCACTAACATATGAAGTGATCATGCGGGTGCGCAATTATTAAAATGATAATTAGTCACCAAAGAAGCATTAAATAACTTGCAAGGAAAAACAAGAATCTAATGCTAATAGATAAGAAAAATGCCATTCCTAACTGGATCCAATGATAATTGAAATAGAAATGCGCAAACAGTAATGTTCCATTTATCTCTAAAAATGTTTAATTCCTGTAGTAAAACCCTAGGAGCTTGTTCAATTTTAAGAACAATTTTTTAGATCAATGGTTTTCACACATTTAAGAGAAACCTACTCAAAATAACTAATTCTTAAGCTTTTTCCTAATAATATAATTTTTTTGAATTTTTTAAAATAATAATAACATAAATATTTAATTCCGAAAATAAGGATTCGGGCTGGGCCCTGCCCAAACACGGCCTGCCGCTGGTCCCACCTGGACTCCAGTGGGTTTGGGCCTAAGGAGGAATTCGGGCTTAGAAGAAAAACTCTTTCAATTAGAGCCTCTTGAGCCCAAGTCAGAATTCAACACACGAAGCCCACGGTGGCTATTTCCTAACCCATTCTACTCCCAGTTCGAATCCTATTCTGAGTGTAACCAAGCCCACTTTTGCTGAAACCACACCCGGCCCATTTCCAACCAAGACAACTACTCAGCCCATATTTATGAAGCCCAAGCCCAGGCCCCACTTTGAAACCATAGCCAGCCCAGGTCACTGAAAATTCCTCTCGACCCTTTGTATCATATTCCTTTACACGTCCTCCACTGGGTCTTCTTCAAGACTTCGACCGACCATACCAAAATCTTCTGAACACCATCAAATTCAACCCGCTCTATCTAATCAAATCCAGTTGAATGAGACCAAAAAACCTAACACCACTAAACTGACTAAGCCCAACGCACTGTGTCAAATGGCCATTTTACTCACCCTCCCGTCATCGTGTCCTTGCTCCTTCCTATTTGCAGAACAAAAAGAAACTGAAGATTGAACGTAAACTATGGGGGCAATCGAGGCCTAATGACACCTCTAACCTCCAACATGTAACCAAGACTCCACCGTGAGTTTACGTCAGTCCATCACTACCCAACCATCATCTACTCTCACTTATGACCTTGCTAACATTTACCGAACAAAAACCACGGAGGCACCAAGCGAGACTCGGCAAGGCAAAAAAGCATCTTAAACCACGGTGACAAGGGCGATCCACATCCTGAGATTAGTAAAAAAAAAAAAAAAAAAAAAAAACACCATTAAGCAAACCCTAACAAGAGGCTAGGCCGGCTTGGCCTTGGCTTGGTCTTGCTTTTTTTTTTTTTTTTAAAGAAAATTTTCATAAATAATAATAAGGATTTAAATGTGTATGTATATATATGGATTTTAATACTGGTAGTGCAAGAGCTCTTAGTACCTATGTGTTATGCAATTTAATCAAAATTATTTTTCAGGAGTTAAAAATTAATCCATGATTTTTCAATGCAATTAAACCTTGAATAAATTGTCAAAATTTAAGTATCAGCAATGTACTTTTTCATTTATCATTTTGTATATGATGAATAAACGTTTAAATGAATTTTTTTGGATGGAAACATTAAATGACTTTAAACATGACGATTTACCACTAATAAGTCATAACGCCGATTAATCCATATTAAGACCTAAGCATGCGACTTTGGCATGAACGCTTCTACTAAGGTACAAGGGATGCTCCAGGACCGCCAGGAGCTTATTACAAGGCCCAAAGCTCGGCTGAAGGCCCGCTGTGCGACCTTCAAACGTTCTGGACCGTGGGGTTCAGTCCCTTTTTGGGTGTGAATTCAACTCCTAAATGGTCGGACCGACCGAGACCAGCCTAAAGAGTCTGAATGCTTGTTGTCCGAGCATTGCACGGCTTGGACAACAGGCACTCAAACATCTAAGACGCGTTTACCCTATGAGGCATAAGCTATTCCATCATGGATTGGAGACAACGGACACGTGATATAATGGTGTTATGACCGAAGCGATTACTCGAATTACATGAGGATAATGCTATAGACTAAAAATGAGTCCTGAACATCCCAATTTGAACTGATGTACGTGCACTTCAGGGAGACATAAGCTCATCCAAACAGTAATGTAACAAAGTGCTGACACTGAGCATAAATCTTAAACATGGATGGACCTCTCTCATTACCTTGGAAATGTCGGACTACGGTAGGATTTGACCCTGGAGACGAGCATCGTCCAACTCGAACTCAAGTCGAGCATGTGCGCATTCATCTTTGTCTCATGTGCCCATTTTTCAAAAAAAAAAAAAAAAAAAAAAAATTCTATAATGATTTTCTTTTTAATGCAAGACAGACTTTGAAAAAATTAGTTGTCACCATCCATAAACTATAATACTTCTAATTTCTATATGCAAAAGCGATTTTTTTTTTTATTTATCAATGGCCAATAATAATTTAATCTTTGAGGCCTGTACTTTTTATTTTTGAAATGCAAGATTGGTCAATGTTGGCGTGAATATTTGTGTGTGCCTTGTGTAATTTTTCTATAAGTGTGTAATATTTTGGGAAGGTTAAAGTGAATATAGATTATGCGGCCGAATTTTGATATTTTAGAGAGGTAAATTATCCTCTAATTTTTTAATGTAGCAACTAATTTCTTTGAATTACCACTTGTCAAGGCGATGATACCTCTTAAAGTTCGTATCTCTCTGCAACTATATTGATCAAAAGGCATGTTGTGAGATGCCTTGAGACCTTAGAATCACAGGCCAACTTATGGATTTATCTGTGGAGTGGGCGGGCTTTTTGGTCTGTGGAGTTTGATTTCATGCCGGACATTCAATCACGTCAGTCCAGCAAGAGAGAGAAAGATGATATCATTTAGCCTATCCATCTAAAATGAAGTAATATGTGCCGAACATAAGAAATTTCATTTTGGTTAATAACAATCTCTCCTCACCGAGCATTTTCTCATTGTTCAATATTGTCCTTAAAAATAATCCATTTGGTTAACTAGTTCATGAAACTTTGAGAAATAGGCTCGGTTTATTCTTATATGTTAAGTGTAGCATCATGTCACGTGCCTTTTTATTGTCTGACATGGATTGCTAGGTGAATATTATGTTGATAGTAGAGGTGAGCATTGAGTCTAGTTCAACTCAAGAACCAAATCGAGTAGACCTCGACCAACCGGATCAAGGCTGATTCTAAGAAGAATAGGTTCGATTCTTGGTTTCGCGAACCCAAAACTAGCCTAGGATCATTTGGTTCCTAGTTCCAACACCGTGAAATCGTCTCAACTAATCCGGTTCCTAGGTTGACATGATTTTGAAGCCATTATTTAATAATAAAAAAATTACACTTATAGAAAATTGAAATCATGATCTTCAACGTGATCAAACACCAACATAACTGTTCGACAAACATTTTTTTTTTTTTATAGTGAGATTATGCTACTTTTATATTTAACAAGAATTTGTTGTTTTATCCAAAATATATATTTTCCAAACACGACCAGTTCGATTTAGTGTTCCAATCTTTTGAAATCGGCTCATCTTAAAACCGATCACTAGAGCTAGTGGACATTATACTTTTCTTTTTCCAGGTTAGTGAACTCAATTTTTCTCCTTTTTTTTTCCAGTCTTTTCCTTTTGAATTCTCGTCCTTCTTCCTCCTTCTACCTTAGCTAATAGTGCACTCCATTGATCATACCTGCACTACGGCGACCACCTCCCTCTATGCTTGCAATGTACTCTATTTTTTCTCCCCAAGAGAATCAAAGAAAATCGAATATTTACAATGAGGGAGACAAAGTTATTGCTTCGAAGCAGAGAAGTATATAAATATCAATATATATCAAAAGATGAAAAGATCTCTAAAAAGCAAATACATGTATTTAAAAAAAAAAGTAAAACAGCGGAAAACATTGAAATATTAGCAATTGCTTTCAAAAATGACTCTTTATAGAACAGTTTGGCTAGAAAGCTCAATTGTATATAGGAACTTAAACAATATAAATCATAAAAAAAATGCAATGTAATAATTAAAATCAAGCCAATAAATTCTGGTGATATAATGTTCATCTAAGAGATCACTATACCCATCTCCATAAATTGTTGAAATTATAACATACGCAATTAGGATTGACAATAAATTTGGATTTGAGCAAAAATGGAAGGACCATTGTTAGTGGTTCTCTCTGATGATTGTTATACTTATCGTTCGGCATTTGAGTTGTGAGCAAAAAGAGAATGCTGATTATGTCATTTTAGGAAAAAAAATGTCGAATCTCGAGTAGAGTACATATGTCCTAAATTAAAAGCCTAAAATAATTATGGCTAAAAGAATTAGGAAAAAAAAAACTAAAGGAGAAAAATCGTGTCAAAAGAGAAGGTAGTTATTGACATATTGGCATTTCCATGATAACGGCATCCAAGGCTTCGGAAGGGAGAACGCAGTTTAGCGGGTGCCTCTTCATGGGGTGGGGTGGGGCCCGGTGCGACGGCAGGTGCATTCCGGCTTCATACGCTGGAAGCTGGAAGCCGTTGCGATCTTGCAACTCCTGTTAAAATAAAAAATAAAAAAGACCCGACGGTCCCCCCAACCTCGTACGGAGGAAGTCAACGTGCTGACGTGGAAACTTCTTGACCCATGACGTGGGCCCCACCAGAAGAGCCGTGAACTGGCAACAAGTCCCAATATCGACTGGTCTCGTGGTAGTGCCTGCATTTTCCCTAATACATCTTAGCTAGTCATTTATGTGTTGGGGCTTGGCAATTTGGCATATCCTATTTACCAACTTATATTGTTTTATCGTCTCTGGATATCACTTATTTTGTTTAATGGTGCAATATGAACCATTTGCTACTATTATGAGTATTTATACTTTCCAGAAGTAAAAGGAATTGCACAATTGAGTTGTCCAAGGAGTGACCGTTGCTAGCAATATGCTAGTTCTTCTAACTAGATTATTTTGTTGCTTGTGGCTATCAATATTTCAATATTTGATTTGCTCTAGAATTATATGTTTTCTAATTTTGTTTTTTTCCCCTTATTTAAGGAATCTTACTTGGTGGGAGTACAATACGAGGAAATCGCACCAAGTAAAACTTTCCAATTTCAAAATTTTCAAGAAAGTCAGTTAATTTCTTGAAATTAAGTGCAATGGAGAAGCCACAATTGTTTTTAAAGACTAATGATTTATTAGCTCATCATTTTCCTTATAAAATGATTAACATATATATAATATTGGAAGATATCGTTTGCTGGAGTATCAACAGAAATAGTGATGAAATATGACATGTTGCAAGGTGATTTGAACTTTTGACAAATGGATTGCGTTGAGTTCACTTGATGGTACTTCACTTGCGTAAAAAGTGTGTCGAGCGAGGTCTAATAGAGGTGATTTTTAGAAATTTGAGTGTGGTGGAAAGTAATTGCATTAAAAAAGAAAATCTAAATTGACTAGAAATGTATAGAATTGAATTACATAAAAAGGAAAAGTATAGAGAAATGTAAATGGGCATGGAATTGAAAATTGTAAGGAAAATATAAAATAGAAAGCCCCAGCAAAGTGTGTTCTCCTATTCAACTCTTGGGCTTTTTTTTTATGCTATTGTTGCCTAATTCTCTAAAAAAATCTCTAACTCTATGTATAATTTCAATTCTATCTTGAATTTATTATTATCCAATTTTTTTCCAAACTTTCACTATAATCCCAAATATGCCCACAAATTCAATAGTCTCCATTAGTTTCTTCAAAATTATTAATATCAGGACAAGTTAGAGGGTTATTATTAGAGCGGGCATCTTCATCAATACCCCACCTACATATAGACCAACAATAGACTCTTGATATTGGTAATCTTGAAGAAAGTGAAACTATTGAAGGTGTGAGCACATTTGTGATTAGAACAAAAATTGGGGATCCTTTTGGATAAAAGAAAAAAGTTTGGAGTGTAGTTGGAATTAAATCTAAAGTTGAGGGAGAAAGGACTGTGCTAGCGTGGATGCACTGTTGCTTCCTATGAGAAATTGTGCAGTTTGGGCCGTCCGTTTCATTTTGTATAATGGGCAACCAGATGTAAATTTGTTGTGAAAAATCATTAGGACCTCACATCTGATATTTCTTTATTGAAAATTCTCTTTGATTTCTTTCCAATTTCTCTTCACTTTCTCTCTATATTAATTGTCGCTCCCCATCATTAGGAGTACTAGCTCTATTTCCGGATATAGCTCCTGGAGATTTAGAGTTGTAGTTGTCACCATTTTTCTTGTTAATTTGAGTTTGTGTCATCATTTCAGAATAATCTTAATTGCCTTTCCAGTATCCTTAGTTATCGCCCCCACTGTTTCTCGGTTTTCCGAAGCTTCTGAGCACGATTACTACCACATTGCATTGTTAGTGAATAAGAACTGGATCTCTCTCTGTTGTTCCTTCTTGCTCTGTGTCCTTACCTTTTCTGCGTGACGTTCAACAATGGTCACCGGCGAGGAAACCAAATGAAAGTCACTGATATTCATATGGTTAGTCTATGGTAATGTCATTAAGTGCCTGAATTTGCCTTGTCAGTTCTTCGCATTCTGCCTATCTTCTGCAATACTGAGGCATCATCGTCGGAAAGGCCGGTGAACGGAGATGGTTGCCTTGTGGAGGTTGAAGATGGATGATGGCTGAATAAGAGGCACTTAATCTCATATTTTATTTTCCGGGGAAGTCAATGGTTATTTGAATGTTAATTTTTCCGGCTTTTGATATGTTAGATTCTAGGAACGATGGAACGTTGAAGGAGAGACGAAACACACGGCATACATTACACGTCTATTAATTGATAACGCCACAGTAATAATTCCAAGAGAGGATTTTGATATTCCTGATTTACATTATCCAGTTCAAATCCCGTTTGGTACGGGGCTCAAATTTGAAATATAATTTGTGGTTTCTTCCTTTTTTCTAATTGCTTGGGTTCATTCGGAGCCGTTAGCTTCTAACATTTATCTTTTAAAAATATGCGGTTATCACAAATGGATTCTTAAAGTCTTCGAAAAAATACGACCTAGTTTCATGCCTTCTCTTTCTCTCTAGTTCTTCCTCTCTCTTATAACCGACTCAACGGAGAGACCCGATCAATATTTACTTTGATTTAAGCCCATCCAATCGACCAATGTCTAATTTCTAGTTTAATTGTTATATTATGAATGCTATCCTAATTTGATTGGACAATTTGCGTTTGCAAATAACACTGATTAAGTATTAAAACAGTTCGCAGCATTTTATGTTTGGCTCAAAATTTTCGCCTTTCAAAAATATATTTAAGAAACTACGTTGAAATAAGCCGTGTTAGAGTAGAGTATGATTTAAAACGCTTTCTCTAGTTTATCCTCTATTAATTTTAAATTCAATAAGAGGATGAATATTCATGAAGTTCCTCTTTATTCATTTGCAGAAATTTAGATCCAGTAAGAATAGGAACCCAATATGCAACAGATCATTAAGCTAAAAGCGAAAGCACTGTAACTATCGTTCTCTCAATTTCGGCTTTAAACGTTATATAGATTAGAGTGCCCTTTCTCATAAAGATTTTAAATAAAAAAAATACCTTAATTTCAATTTTTCCATGGGGTGAAAATTTGTGGTTGAACTAATGTGCTTATCTCTCTTTGGATCGGCTCCCACACCTACAGCCTACCGCCCCCCAAACGAAAAAGAAAAAGAAGGATTGCATCGAAAAGTCTATCGTCAACATTCCCCCATTGCACCAACTAGCTTATGTTAGATAGCGCTAATTGACCCAAGCCAACATATTTGATTGGGTTTGATTAACTTTACTACAAAATAATTGAAAATATCCAATAATTGGGTCCCGTAACATGAATCACGACACTTCATTGCTGCAAATTCTAATCATAAACGTTGGCGTGAGAGAGTAGAGCATATTGGAAGATATCCATATTAATATACAATGCCATTGATTGCGATATCACTTTATATTTGCGAAAGATAGGACCATTGTATGATATTAGACAATGCATGACAACTCAAGTACAATTGCATAATCGTATAACAGAAATGTGTTAGGACGGTGTACAATAGGCATGACGTCCTAACCGTAACCAGTGATGGATGGGCTCTGTAGAAGTGATTATATGCAAATGGCTAAGTGTGATCTAGGTAAAAGGGAGATTGGAGAGAAAGACCTAAGTAAAGAGGCTCGATTAGAATCCAATAGTAAAGTGGCTCGAGCAAAACCAAATCTATAGATTAGGCAAGTGTTAATAATTTGAATAATCTTTCAAGTGTACTGAATAAATATGTAATGTATAGGTGATCTTGGGTTTGAACGTTTTGTTTACATTGGATAAACGATTTTCTTAAGGAGCATTCGTCGTTAATACTCCTTCGATTTGAAGAAATGTAACATGCTAATAACGCTTTCCCTACATTCAAATTTTCGATAAAATCAAGTGAAATGAAATTACTGTGCATTCACCTACCCTGCATATGCAGAGCTCATATGCCTTTTTCTAACACGTTCTTTCGTGCAAAGCATGCTCTTAAACAGTCAACTTCTGATTAATAAGAAATGATTAGTGTCGATTTGCAAATCAAAAACCGCAAGGACGATGCAAAGTCGGTAATTACGCGTGATTGACTCGGTGGTCCCTCGTGAATCTTTTGATTTTTAAAAATTATTTTGGTCCTATGACCGATTAAGCCCTATCCTCACGTCTGTCCATATATGTTGCACTCACGTTTCATAACGTTGCATCTTTCTCTGCAGGTGTCTTCTTTAGAAGGCTCCTTTCTGGGTTCATTTCCGCCTATAAATTCCTTCCAATAGTATCCACTTTCCCAGCGATTTCAGACCGAGAGACAGAGATGGCGAAGCCAGGTTTAACGGCAATGGTGGTGGCAGCTCTTGCTCTGGTGGTGGCCACGGTGGCGGCACTCGCTCGTGCTGAGGCGGATGACCCCGTGAAGGTGGACGCCTGGTTCAATGGGCTTAGCCATGCCAATCGCAAGACCACACGCCTCCACTTCTACTTCCACGACACGCTCTCTGGCAAGAACCCCACGGCAGTGCGCGTCGCCAAGGCCACGATGACCGAGAAGTCCCCGACGCTTTTTGGGGTGGTCAACATGATCGACGACCCACTGACCGAGGGGCCTGAGCCGGAGTCCTCCCTCGTTGGCCGGGCACAGGGGTTCTATGGCTCAGTTGGGCTTGAGTCGACGGCCCTGCACATGAACATGAACCTCGTATTCACGACCCCGGAATACAACGGCAGCACCCTGAGCATATTGGGCCACAATCCGGCACTCGAGACCTATCGGGAGATGCCTATCGTTGGTGGGACTGGCGTTTTCCGGCTGGCAAGTGGGGTCGTGACGGCGAAGACGTACTTTCTCAACCTCACCACCGGCGATGCTGTAGTTGAATATAAGGTCATAGCTTTGCATTACTAGATATATCGTGGTTTGTGTTGTAGTCCAGTCCAAAGGTTATGGAGGAAATTACATTGTTCTAGTTGTGTGCGGATGCTCTGTCGTTTCCAATTTGGTTATGCTCTACGTGCTTCGTGATTTTTCATTGATTTTGGTGGTCTGGAATCTTCCTGTGTGGGCTCTAGATGAACTATAAATTGGACTCGGTTTATCACTGAGTAGGTAATGTTACAATGTTCGCCGCCATGTGAGATCAAGCTTGCTGAAAACGTCAATGATTTTACCCACCTAATAATTATGAAAGTTGATGCAGTCGACGTTAATTTTTTTATTATATTTTGGAGTTCCCATTTTAAAGTTACTGAAACCTAAGATTATGTCTTGATTTGGTTTCAATTTGAAAACTGTCATGCGGCAAGCTCAGTCAACCACCACCTAACAATAATATTAAGGGCTATACGTCTTGTTCAACTTAATAATTGGAATTGGTGCGTTTGAACAGGCTTTTACAATATATTAGGCAATGCATGAAAACTTAAGTAAAATTATATTATTGAATTATATTTGGCTTTACACATCTTGGTCTAGTAAAGATGTGGTAGGAGGGCTTACTATAAGCATAGCGTTCTAGTAGTGACCAGTGATAGATGGGTTCATTTGACATGCCTATATAGAAATGGCTAAGGTCTTCTCTCCATTTTCTAATGTACATAGTTTATTGTTCTATCCATCAAGAGTCGTCAAGGTAAAATGGAGATTGGAGACAAAGACTTAAGTAAAGAAGTTCGACTACAATCAAATTCGTTGATTCTGCATATTGTTCATTTGATTAATTAGGGGTCAATTTTAATGTATAGTGATCTTGAGTCGAATGTTTTATTTATATTGGCTCGACTTGCTTAAGGAGCGTTCTTCATATTTAGGAGTGACGATAAATTTGGATTTGAGTGAAAATGAAAGGACCATCATCAATGTTTCTCTATAATGATTGCTATACTTATTGTTTTTTTTTTTTTTTTTTTTTTTGATGACCCAGGGAACCTCCGAACGCCGCTTCGCGGGGAGAGTAAACCCTGGAGCGCCGGGGCCCCCACCGACCCCCAAGCGCAGTAAGTCGCGCGTTGAGCATTGAAGACCGCGTCCACGAAGTCTCGAACTCTTCCCCTTGGCGTGGAGGGTACCAAGCCTTAACAAGCGCGGCCACCGCGGGCGGTGGTGCTATACTTATTGTTTGGCATTTGAGTTGTGAGCAAAAAGAGAATACTGATGTCGCGACCTCTTTTTTTGGCACCCGCATTCGGGTACGGGCGCCTAAGGAGGCTAATGGCTCGGCTGAATTAATTAAGCCTAGACTCTCCCAAGTCTACCAATTCACGACTTTAATAGTCTGAGTTTTTAACCTGTAAATCAATTTTTAAAATGGAGTCGCCACTAATCGATTTGGGGTGGGTTGATTAGAAACCCAAGTGAAGTATCGGGAGAAATACCCACTCTGCGCAAAACTGAGAAATTAGGATCGGGGACTTGATTACACTAGTTAATCACTAATGCCCTTTCGGTACCTAATCTTGTTTAAACCCTGAGGTTTTTTGGATGTTCGAGGGATTTTCCATGCATTTTTGGGAGGAAAAACATTTTTTGAGTCATTTTCTAATTTTTTTTGGACACAGAAGGGATTTTTGGTATTTTTTGGAAAAATACAAGTCTTTTTGGCTTTTTCTGAATTTTTGGCCTTTTTTGGAAAATATGAAATTTTTTTGATTTTTGATTTTTCGAAAAATAAAATATTTTTTTAATATCTCTTGATATTTTTGGAAAATAAATTATTTTTTTATATTTTTCTCGATTTTTTTTTTTGAAATAAAATATTTTTTAACAATTTTTTAATATTTTTCGATTTTCTGGAAATTAAAACATTTTTTAATATTTTTTGAAAATAAAACACTTTTTGATTTTTTTTTTTTTGAAAATAAAATATTTATCATTTTATATTAAAATAATAAAATAAAGCCGACCCGGCCGGATCCGCGGAGTTGGGTCCGACCCGGTCGGCGACCAAGCACGCGTTGGGGCCCGACTGGATTTTTCGGCATCTTTTTTATTTTTTCTTTATTTATTGAAACGGATCGTGGCCCGTCGTTTTGGGATCCAGCCCGGCCCGACGACCCGGGTCCATGACCCGCTCCGCGACCCGGCTCCTCGCGAACCCTACCCGACCCGGATCCGACCGCGACCCGGTCTTCCGCCGCCTAAAACCGCGGAAACCCTACCCGACTTGCCAACCCGGCTCCGACTTCGGCGACCCGAAAATCGCAAACCCTAGGGTTCGCGAATCCGCGGCGTCGAGGGGGAAACCGGGTATTGCGGCGGCGACGGCGGCGACGGGCGCGGTGGTGACGGCGATCGCAAAGACAACGACGATGGCAGATACGACGCATGCGATGAACGGCGAAGGCGACGGCGGAATACGGCGACGGCCCTTTTACCTTCGATTAACGATGGCTTGGGGGGATGCGGCAAGAACCTTCAGAAAACAACGGCGTCGCGGCGGTACAGGCACGAAACTCCAGATCCGAGGCGTCGCAGATCTCGGCCGGACCTTCCTCGGCTTTGACTTCTTCTCACTCGGGCGGATCCGAGCCTCCACCGGCGGATCGACCTTCTCGAGGTCGCTCGCCGCCTACCTTCCCCGGTCTCTCGGTGGAAGATGGGCCAAGCTCGCGACTCGAGCTCTCTCTGCGCTCGCCCTTCAACCCCTCCCGATGTCTCTCGGTGAAGGATTTGCGAGCTCGCCACCCCCCTCCGACGATGCTTGCGGCCACCTATTTATAGGCGAAGGAAATCCGGTCGACGGAGGGGTTCGGTCGCCGGCCTCCGGCTTGCCCACCGGTTCCGCTCGGCTGAACCGGTGTCCCATCGAGCTTTCCAGCGAAGCTCGCTCAGCATTAATGGCGCCTGAGATCTTATCCTCTCCGGCCGACGTCGGCCTACTCTCCTCGGCCGTAGGCCGTCCTTCGGGCGCGTCGCCGGCCACCGCGCGTGAACTACGGGGGCGGAGAAAGATGGAGCGAGGAAGAAGAAGAGGGAAGAAAGGAGGGTGGGGCCAAGCCGCACAAAACCCACGTGAAGAAAATTGGGGGGGGGGCTTTTGTTTTTCTTTTCTTTTGTTTGTTTTTATTATTATTATTTTTTTTTGTTTTCTTGTTTATCAGGAAAGACAAAATTAAAAAATTAATTAATAAAACTAATTAAAATCGAGGTGTCAACGTGCCCCTCTTTGAAGGTGAGCTCGTAGAGGTTGCATTCAAAGACATGATCGATGCCTCAATTTTATCCATGCATGCGCAATAGATTATATTTTATTTAGGACCTATTACTCTATGCGGAAAAGAGCAATATAACATTACATATTCTAAGACAGATAAGAAGATACCCGAGTTACTTACCGGAGTGAGTGAGATAGGGTGTGAGCCCCGAGTTTGGCAAGTATCAAGGCGTCATCTTACCCGGTGATATGAGGAGATTACTTTTCCAGGCTCGAACCATTCTTCGGTCGCCCGTTAAAACAATCAACCGGTTTGTCTAGGACCCGAACCTTTCTTCGGTCGCCTTGACGGGGAATTGCTTTTCCAGGACCCGAACCTTTCTTCGGTCGCCTGTTAGAGCAATAAGTTGTTTTGTCTAGGACCCGAACCTTTCTTCGGTCGCTTTGACGGAGAATTGCTTTTCCAGGACCCGAACCTTTCTTCGGTCGCCTGTTAGAGCAATAAGTTGTTTGTCTAGGACCCGAACCTTTCTTCGGTCGCCTTGACGGGAGATGCGCCGACCTTTCTCGTGGCATCTCGTTTGTGGGTGCCTCGATCCGTATCGAGGACACCCGCTTGGTACCCGACCTTTCTCGGGAGATGCGCTCGACCTTTCTCGAGCATCTATTTTGTGGGCGTCGACTTCGTCGAAGACACCAATTTGGAACCCGACCTTTCTCGGGAGGATGCGCCGACCTTTTCTCAGGGCATCGATTTGCGGTGTCTGACTTTTGTCGAAGACACCAGTTGGAACCCGACCTTTCTCGGGAGGATGCACCGACCTTTCTCAGGGCATCGATTTGTTGGGGTGCCTGGACATTCACAAGCATTGAAAGAGTATCTGGATATTCACAAGTACTAACCCGGAGGACATTTGGACCTTTGCGAGGCGTCGAAGGGGTACTTGGATGATCGCAAATACAAACTCTTGGAGGTGCCTGGATTTTCGCAGACGAAGGAGTACCCGATTGCTTGCGTGTCGAACGAGTACTTTGAATGATCACAAGTACAAACTCTTGAAGGATACCTAGCATTCGTAGGTATCAAAGGAGTACCTTGATATTTGTGAAGGTGTCCCACCTCCTTGGATATTCATGAAGGTCTCTCACCTCCTGGTAATTGGGAATATTGAGGACGTGCCTCGCATATTCATGAAGGTCTCTCACCTCCTGGTAATGGGGAATATCGAGGGCGTACCTTGGATATTCGTGAAGGTCTCTCACCTTCTGGTAAAGGGGAATATCGAGGGCGTACCTGAGATATTCGTGAAGGTCTCTCACCTCCTGGTAGCATAAACTTGAATGTAGCACGAGGCTTACCTGGATGGCCGCAGGCACTTAAAAGGGGTGGAACACCTGAATAGGTGCAGGCACACAAAGCAATGGAATGCTTGAACAGCTGCTATTATTTGGGGACAACTTGGGCAAGTTGAGTGTCATGAAAAGGAAGTACCTAGACAAGGGTGAGTACTTGATGATATGGGGATACCTAGATAGCAGTAGGTATTCCAAGAGATACTTGGTCAATCACAAGTATCAATACTCTGGGGACAACTCGGACAGGTCGAGTGTCAAGAAGAGAGTACCTGGACAGTGATAGGTACTTTAAGACAAATGGGGATAGAGATATGCTTACCTGGCAATATCTCTGATCTCTAAAAGTATGTCTACTATTTGCATAGTATGCACACATGATTGTATATGCTGTAAATTCATGAGTTCAAATGAGATTCATGCATGATAATTTTGTCAGTTCTGCATCTTTTGATTTCCACTGGGGAAGATTTTGAAAGACAACCTTCATTTAGAATGTAGATGTCTTGAGCATGCCAGATGAGGGACTTTCGATGCGAAAGGACTTCCCGCTCACTCTCATGGAAAAGGCTATCCTGACCATTGATGCAGGATTTATAAGGACCACACTATCTCACCGTCATCATGTCGGCGGGGTCCGAGTATTCTCGCAAACGGTACGACTTTACCAATGTGAGAGGTCTTTGTTGAAACTGTGATGAAGTCTTGGTCACGGCTCATCAAAAGGGACCATCGGGGTTGAAGCCGATGGACGAAAATGTTGCACGATCATCTCTCGGGTTTACAAGTCAAGAACCCCGCGAAAAGAGATAGAGTAATCTTGCTCGTACTTCTTCGAGCGATGTTTATAGACATATGAAATCCTACATTAATTGAAGTGCCCCTAGTCTCAAAGAGACTTTTACAATGGGAATGTAACGGAGATTTTGCTCACATGTGAGAGGGTGAGAGTTCGTGACTGTCTTGGCATTTGTCACTAGTCTTTCTTGTCAGATGGAGGTTCTATGGACCACAACAGCAACATTTTCTTGGCTGCATTTTTGACTGGGGGGCATTGGCCTTGCTTTTACCAGGCACACTGCTTTTTTTTCATGCCCCTATTTTTATTCCAGTTCTTCTTTTATGGGCATTGACCCTGCTTTTACCAGGTACACTGCTTTTTTATGCCCATATTTTGTATTCTTGTCGTTGGAGGAACTGGCCTAGGCAAGTTCAATCGAAGCACCGTTATTAGACTTTTGAGTCTTCATCTTCGGTAGGTGCTCTGGGCTATGCTGCTTAAATGGCAGTAACTTCTGTTTTTTCTCAATGTGAGGGTAAAATTATAGACTCACTTGGGTTGTACAATGAATACAAGTGCATAGAGAAAGAATTGCTCTTCGTCATTCTAGGGCACTTAAATTAATGTGAGTGTTCATATGCAATAAAGACACCCAAAGATTGATGCAAGTGCGAGCAAGAAAATTTCTATCTCTCTTCTCACCTTGTGATGCTGCTTTGCTTCTAATCTGCCCCAGTGTAGGGGTTGTTCTTGACAGAGGTATGAGAGAAGCTTCGCCAATGTATGGGGCTCAATGGGGTGAGTAATGGAATACCTCTCACTATTTTGGTTATCGTACCATTCGCGAGAGAACTCTTTACCCTGCAGCCATGGAATCTTCTGCACTCATCTCACAAGTGTATAGATGGGGGACTGTGTGTAGGATATGGCTTGCCTGTCATCATTCTGACACGCCTCATCTAGCATGCTCAATTAATCTTGTATTCTTCACTTAGCTGTCTATTCTGATAATCCTCAGTGGAATCAGTGGCTTAGATGACGAAATCATCATGCAAAAAATCCATTTGTAAAAGGCATGTAGTATTTTAAATATGATGGAGTTTGGATTCTTCAAAACAAGTGAATGGTTTTGGCTCAAAAAGACCTTCTTGGTAGCTTTAAAGGTCAACGAGAATAGTATTGTTAAGCTTTGGACATCAAAAGGGTTATTCACAAAGGGGTGTCGATGGTTGTCCCTATTGATTAGGGATATGACACATGAATGATCAGCCGGGTCGAGAATCTAATCGGGCATCTTTGTTTCTTTTTCCTTGCTTGGATCACTTGGTTTGCCTTGTTTAACCACTTGATCTCGGCTCTTGAATTCCAATGCCTCCTGTCAATATGAGTTCGTAGAGTGAGTGTTAGAAATGATGCCAAATTACCTTTCCCCGAGTTTATTTGTCTTTGGCTCTTAAAGATATTTGAATGTCGATGATGGCTTCTTTATCTTAGCATAGTTCAATGTTTCCTTCAATTGGCCTCCCTCATTTATGACCATGTATGCATGATTGCTGGTCGTTGATTCATCTTCGCACCTTCCTTCGTGGAATTTCTCCTTCGTCTTTGACTATATGACCATTAGCAGCATTGAGCAAAGTCATATACTTCAAGCTTCTATGGAATCTGAGATGGACAATCAAAGCCTCCAATTCTCCAATGGTAAGAGCATGTGTCTAGAGCAAGAAGTGAGGCCTCCAAATTCTAAGGTTATTGACTGGGACAGAAGATTCATTTTGACCAGATAGATTCTTGAATGACGCGTCCCTTACACCGAGCTGGGCGAAATTGACATGGATTACTCTTACGCGTCTGCTTGGGTAATGTCGATTTGCTCAAGTTATGCCATTGAGTTTGCTACTTGATTTTCAACACTTCCTTAAATGCTGATGATTACCATTCATTTTTCTTCATTGAGTCAACCCAAACACACGGTTTTGATGATAGTGTAAACACATCACTCATATATAAAGGTGCACAAGCATTTTCATTATGATAGAGAAATGCTTGGCAATGCCGCACAATGGACATCTTTCAAGGGTAGTACTTTTTCACAAAGATCGGAATTAACTCGGTTTAGTGAATTCCCGCCCATCCATCTCGGTCGAATCAAGGCTCCTCCGGAAGTATCTTCTTTATTACATAGGGACCCTTGTAATTTGGGGCAAACTTGCCTCCGTGCTCGGAAAGATTGGCAAGATCTTTCTCAAGACTAGCTCGTTTACCTCAAAGTGCTTGGGTCGCACCTTTGATTGAACGATCGAGCTACCCTTTGCTGGTAACACGACCATGACAGAGTGCTTTCGGTCGTTTTTCGTCAATCATATTCAGTTGCTCAAACCTTTGTTGTGTCCATTCTTCTTTGGACAATCCCGTCGTGATAAAATTCGCAAGGAAGGGATTTCTACTTCTACAGCAAAACCGCCTCCATGCCATAAACCAAGGAAAAAGGCGTTGCCCTGGAAGTTCGAATCGAAGTTCGATATGCTTGTTAGTGCGAAGGGTAACCTCTCATGCCGCCGCGGTAGTTTTCAGCTGTCTTGGATAGGATTCTCTTGATGTTCTTGTTAGCGGCTTCCACGGCTCCATTCATTTGTGGACGATAAGGGGACGAGTTCGATGTCGGATTTTGAACTCAGAAAACAATTGATCAATCAACTTGTTGTTCAGGTTTGACCCATTATCGGTCACGATAGCTTCCGGTACGCCATAACGGGCGATTATGTCACGTTTGATGAATTTCATAACGTTTCGTGCAGTTACGCTTGCATAGGATGCAGCCTCGATCCATTTTGAGAAGTAGTCGATTGCGACCAAAATGAACCGGTGCCCATTTGATGCCTTTGGATTGATTGGGCCAATCACATCAATGCCCCACATTGAAAATGGCCACGGCTCAGATAATCGATGCAATTCAGTTGGAGGGACATTTATCTTGTCCCCGTGGATCGACAACGATGATGCTTCGCACATGGTGAGCACAATCGCTCTCTAAGGGGAACCAATAACCCAATCTCATTATTTTCTTGGCCAACATATGTCCATTCATGTGAGGACCACATACTCCCCCATGTATTTCTTGCATTATTTGTGTGGCTTCGTTTGCATCCACACACCTTAGCAGGACTCGAATTATATGATCTTTTGTACAAATTTTCACCGCCGACGAAGAACCTTGAAGCCATTTTCATAAGGTATTTTCGATCGTAGGGAGTGCTTTCTTTAGGGAATTCTGTTTTTGGATGTATTTCATGATGTCGTAATACCAGGGTTTTCCATCGGGTTCTTCGATTATAGTCATGCGGTGGGCTGTCTTGTCGACTTCAATCTTCAAAGGCTCTACTTCTAACCCCTTCGTTACTTGTAACATAGATGATAGTGTTGCTAGTGCATCAAGAAACCGGTTATGAATTCTAGGTAGATATTCAAACGAGATGTCCCGGAATTCTCCTACCAATTCCTCCAAGTAGTCGTGATAAGGCACTAGTTTGGCATCTCTTGTCTTCCACTCGCCCACCTGGTCCGGAGGATGATTAAGGCGGAGTCACCAAACACTTTTAGTTTTGACACTTCCATTCCAATAGCCGCTTGTAGGCCGAGGATGCATGCTTCATATTCAGCTATATTATTGGTGCACGGAAACATCAATTTTGCAGCCACAGGATAATGCTGCCCATTTGGGGATATCAAGACCGCCCGGGCTCGAACCCGACAAATTTACAGCTCCATCAAAGAACATAGTCCATGTGTCCTCTTCTACTTGTTGAAATTCGGTCATCCTGGGAATGATCATCGCGTACTTCTTTAGGGCAATCTGCTAACATGTCGGCAATCACCCGACCTTTAATCGATTTTTGCGACATCACCTAGATGTCGAATTCTGAAATTAGGATTTGCCATTTGGCCAATTTTCCCACCAAAGGCCGGGCAACCAAGCAAATACTTGATTGGGTCACTCTCGATTACAAGGAATATTTGGTAATGCAAGGTATACTTGTCGGAGTCTCAGGCAACACCCATACTAACGCAAAGACAGTCTTTTCGATTTGGAGTAATTTTGTTCGATATTGTGAACTTTTTACTCAAATAGTAAATGGCTCGTTCCTTCCCATCATGGGGTCCTTTACGTGCCAACATTGCACCTAGGGATTCACCGTTGATGGTAAGGTAGAGGGTCAAAGGGTGTCCTGGAGTCGGGGTACTAAAACCGGGGTTTCGTCGGTACCGCTTTAAATTTTCAAACGCCGCCGGCAATCATCATCATTTTGATTTGTGCATCTTTCTTGAGAAGTTTAAAGAAAGGTTTTGCGCTTTCGTAAAAGCTGGGAAATGAATCGCGCAATGTAATTTAATCTTCCCAGGAGGCTCCGGACTTCTTTCACAGTCGAGGGAGGAGGTATCTCAAATATCGCTTTAGTTTTTGACGGGTCCACTTCTATCCCTTTACAACTCACAATGAATCCAAGTAATTTGCCAGAAGTCACCCCGAACACACATTTTGCTGGGTTCAAGCGCAACTTGAACTGGCGAAGTCGATCAAATAATTTTTCCAGGGTCTTCACATGGTCTTCTCCATGTCTGGTTTTGGCGATCATGTCATCGACATATACTTCAATTTCTTTATGCAACATGTCATGGAAAAGGGTGACCATGGCACGTTGGTAAGTTGCTCCAGCGTTTTTCAGGCCAAAAGGCATGACCTTATAGTGAAAAGTCCCCCATGGAGTAATGAATGCCGTCTTTTCCTTATCTTCCTCCTTCATTTTTATTTGGTTGTATCCTGAGAACCCATCCATGAAAGAGAAAAGTTTGAATCCAGCAGTACTATCCACAAGAACGTCTATGTGAGGTAGTGGGAAATCATCCTTTGGGCTTGCTTTGTTCAAATCGCGGTAGTCGACACAAATCCGGATTCGACCATCTTTCTTTTTTACTGGTACAATGTTTGCCACCCAACTAGGATATTGCGAGACTTCGAGGAAGCCTACTGCCAGGAGCTTCATTACTTCTTCTTCAATCTTTTTTGACAATTCAGCTTAGCTCTTCTTAGCCGCTTCTTAGGGGCCACATCGGGTTGGTTGGCAAGCTGTGCTCCACGATCATTGGATCAAGGCCTGGCATATCGGCATAAGACCATGCGAATACATCTTGATATCTCTTTAGGAGGGCAATTAAGCTTGCAGCTTCTTCTTCGGGAAGGTTCGCGCCAATCTTTATCTCCCTTGGATCTTCTGTGTTGCCTAAATTGACAATGATGGTGTTTTCGGTAGTAGGGGGCCTTGCTTCTTCGTGGCGCTTCCAATTCCATTGAATTTCGTCGGAATCATCAAAATCATCATCTGAGTCATCGAATTGCTATCATGGCTACTTGTGGTGCTGGTTTGGACCGTTCCCATACCCTCGCCTCGCCCGCTATATTATTCCCGTGTCATAGAGTAGATAGGCTAAGGGAACAAATAAGGTTAGTAGTATGCATGCTTCTTTTTGAAAATGTGATAAATTGCTTTTAAAGATTAAAGATAAGGAAACATGAGGAGACCCGGCCTCGATTTCTTCTTTCATTTGATTTGGCCGGCTATCATCAACGGGGGCGGTTTGGTGTGTCTCCTTATGCCCTCAAAATGTTTTCAACTTTATTTATTAGTAGACGGATTTACAGTGTGGTTTCAAAAAATAGTTCCTTGAGTGGAACTGTTGTTGAAAACAAAGCAAGCTAGACTTTAAGAAATATGTACAGGCTCCCACGTAGGGGAGCATGCAGAGGAGTTAAAAAGGATTCTACTCGAGCGGGCCTGCACCCATTTCCCCTGACGGTCCCTCGTTGATAGCGCCCACGAAGAAGTCTTCATACCAGTTGCCAGTCACGTCTCCTTGTGCTCCCGGCTTTGTGGATTTCAGATCATCCACGTCTCCCCATCCATCAGGGACGATGTTGTGGTGATGATCATAGAAACTTTGGGGAATTGAATAATTGACATAGTAGTCAAATTTACCACTTGGTTGGCCCAAAGTGTCTATGATTGCTTCTCCTTTATGTGCCTCCTTAGCATGCTCTGGGAACATGGTACGGGTGCTGGGTACCACGAGGAGGTGATCATTGCCAAAACACAGCCATGGAGAGCGGAACGTGAATACCCTAGCATCCAAAAGATCTTGGACCTTGTCTCTCAGGATGGTGCAATCATCTAGCGAGTGTCCTAATTCCCCTGAATGGTAATCGCATTGCTTGGATGGATCATAATCAACGAAGTACTCGGGGTAGGATGGTTCAATTCTCTCGCCGATTATCCCTTGCTCTAGGAGGATGGGGAAAATAATGGCCATTGATTTAGGAAGAGGCGAATATGGTCGTGTGCTTCTTAGGGATAAGGGTAGTCGTGCCCCTTGCCAGGTCGTGTCAGTAGGGTCCTCTTCATTTATCACCAGCTCCTCATTGTGACGAGAACGGAATGCACGGGTAGCTTGAGCAAAGTTTTCTGTCAAATGGTGTACGCCTCGCGTAGTTCTTCGACTTGGTGTCGAAGCTGGATGAACGAGAAGTTATCGCATGTCTCTTCTAATTTCTCTTCCTCAATGGCACCTATGAAAATATCCTCAAGCATGGTGGTCATGTCATCTGGCCCCTCCTTTTTTATAAGTGAGGGCCAAGTTGTGTCTTCCTGGGTTATGGGCAATTTCACACTTTCGGGGTTGAACCATTTTGGAGTATCCACTTCCTCTTCCTCATGCATCATCTTGGTCAAGCCTGGGAAAGTTTCCTCGAGACGGGGATATACAAGGCCGACTTTTTCTTTGCTTTTCTATCCGGGAATATCCCAAACCGACGGTATAGGGTCTTCTCGAGCTTCAATAGGCCGACGAATGCCCCGGCCTCTCCTACCAAGCCCTTGTCCCGGAAGGAAACCGTGTCCTACCATGATTTTTCCTACCATGATTGCAGCACTTGACACCTCGGGACGAGGGGCAAGGTCCCTCGAGTTTCGTGTATAGTAGACACGAGCTCGAACGATTGATAGCTAGCTTCGCTCTTGTCACTAGGTTCAACATAAGGAATGGCCGTCTCGTGGTAGATGCGGTGATCTTCTTCTCCTCGGACCGTGATCGCTTTCCTCCAACCACGAACTTCACACTTTGGTGGAGGCTTGAAGGTACTTGCTCCGCAACGTGTATCCATGGGCGCCCTAAGAGGAAATTGAATGCGGTGGAGATATCCATCACCCGGAACAAAATTTTGAATACGGTTGGGCCAATTTGAATGTCGAGCTCGATCTCTCCCACTTTGTTTCCTTCTTTGTTCCATCAAATGCTCGAACGAAGTCTTCGGTACTGGATCCATGATCTCTCTATTTTAAGGCGACGAGTGTCGCTAATGGACATATGTTAAGAGCAGATCCGTTGTCAATCGCACTCGAGCGACGTGAGATGCGTTGCACTTGATCCCGATATGTAAAGGCCCTTGGTGTGTCCTCTACCCTCCTCGGGAATCTCTTCATCGAAAATGCCATTTGATCCTTTAGAAGGATGGTACGACAAATTCCTCGAGTTTGTCATGCTCAATAGTTTCAGGGACATGTACTTCACTTAATACTTTCATGAGGGATTTCTGGTGTTTGACAGATGTCTGAAGCAATTCCAGTAGAGAGATCTGCGCTGGTGATTTTCGTAACTGTTCCACCACATTATATTCGCGGCCTTAACTACGGCCGAAACTCCTTGGCTTCTTCGTCGGTGACGGGCTTAGTGATCGAGTATTTGCTTGAGCATAGGTTCGCCCGCATCTTGTGACCAAACCAACATCAAGGTCATAAGACCATGGTACCGCATTGTTGTATTTGTATTTGTAAGGTTGGGGAATCTCAATGACTATAGTCAAGTCGCCGTTGATGCTTGAACAATGGCTCCTTTCCTTTCAAAGGCGCTCTCGGGTAAGGTGGAATCATTCTTCTCCTTTTCTGCATTTAGTGCCGCAAACTCTTCCTCCCAATTGATGAGGACTTGGGATATGGTAGAAACTATGTTGGCGTGGCCGGCGTGCACAATGATTCCGGCCTCTATCATTTTTAATACCCTTTCCTCCATTATTGCGAAAGGCGGTATTTCATTGCCCGGATAATACCCGGTTTCTACTAGCCCCTGATAGATGTCGACCATATGTGCATTGACATTTCTGATTTGACCGGCTTCAGAACTGAATATCATGTTTACTTTGTCAGCATGATTAGGGAGCGGATTGCTTTGGACATTTGGCTTCGCGGTTTGGAATGAGAAGGCCTTAGTATCCAACGAGTTCGGATTCGATGCTTAAGGACGAAACACTCATCAGTTGAATGGCCTACTTCTCCCATGTGATAGTCACATTTTTTGGACGGGTCATAGTTGGAGAAGTTTTCAGCGTTGGGTCGTCTTGTTTTGGAGGATTGCCAAAACCTGGAAGGGAGATCCGGGAAGCGGAGTGAATTTTCTTTGGTTGTTGTAGCGTTGGGGTGGACAGCTATTAGTCTGTTGTTGGCCTGTGCTTGTCTAAACAATTGGGAGGTGACCGGTGTTTGCAGTATAGGTGGCATTGACATCAATCAAGGGTTCTTTATCTTTTTTCATGTTGAGTCTTCGCGATGCGGGCTCGATGAACCAGCCATCCCTTAAACTCGTCTCAATCTGCTCTCCCACTGGAATGAGTTGATTGAATGATTCAGCGATCGTAGTCACCATCCGATTGCGGTATTCGAAAGGGAGGGTTTTGATGAACATTTTTCTCAATTCAAAGTCGGTTGGCTCGGGATCGATCGGGCGGCGAGATTCCTCCATCTAATGGCATATTCTTTGAAGGATTCTTGCTTTTTCTTTTCCGTGCGATCAAGATCCTCGCGAGAAGGGGTAATGTCCATTATGAATTTGTACTTGTTTGAGGAATGCTTCACTTGCTTCACTCCATGTCTCGATGAGGTTTATGTTCTTTTTTATGTACCACCTCGGGCGGGACCTATCGGGCTTACGGAACAACTGGATCATTAAAGGTTCATTATTAACGTACTGGGTCATTCGAACCAAGTACATCTGCAAGTGAGCTCTTGGGCAGGTCGTGCCATCGTACTTCTCGAACTCAGGCATTTTGAATTTTTCCGGCATTTTGACCTTAGAGTAGATGGAGAGGTCTGTTGGAGTAGGATCTTGAAGACCTTGCAATTGCTTTAGCCTCTCTTCAAGTTTCTCAAGGCGTTTGTCATGTTCGATCTTAGACAAACCGTTGGGCTTTGCTTTCTCAACTATGATTTGGTGCATATCATCCTCCAATTCGGGCATGTTATCATCGGTATCTCTTCCTTGATCACCTCGGGTAGACGATTGCGGTAACAATACCTCGATTGAGGTCAGCGGGAGCCAATTTGCCTTGGATGGAATCTATCTGCTTTGAGAGTTGTTGAAGCACATTGAAGACTTGCTTCATTTCACTTTCCATAATCTCGACACGGCTTGGTACATTTTCTTCGGCCATTCTAGCTTTTGGATTTGGTGAATATGACTATGACGTGATTACCTGTTAGCACAAAAAATGGAGAAAACGTAAACGAGGGAAACACATGAAAAACTGGCTCATGGCAAGGGTCGAGTCATTCTTATTTATTAACAGGAGATTTATACAATGCTAACAAGAGCTCTTTACACCAGTTAGAACGACCCTAGATATTCACATTAGAAATATTCACATTAAAAGTCCTACTGCCCATTTTATATGCGATGGGAAGTTCCAGTCTTGTGAAGCCGCTTGCTCCTTCGTACTAGCTTCGATACGTGTCTCCTGCTTGTCTCCAAGCTCTTTTCAAGAGATTCGATTCGCCCTTGCAGGGTAAGTTTATCAACTACATCGGGGATTACTGGTTGTAGCTCTTTGGGAATTATATGGTTGAGGATGTAGAATGTTGATGCATGATGAACTTTTTCTTGTCCTTTTAACCTTCTGGGCACGACGATCTTTTCAGTGTGACATCTACTCCATGCGTTCTGAATTATGCGGATCTCCTCCAAGTAGTTGTAGTCTGTACGGGTGAAAAAGATTCGGAACAACCCTGATTTGAGTGGTGGCGGGATTTCTTGGAGGACCCTGTATTGACGAGCCACCCTATATGGATAATATGAGGTAGCTCCGGAGAGGCCCAGCAACGGGATGGGGTTGTAATAATTAAACGCAAAGCGCGCCTCTCCTGCAAAGAACCATTTAGCCCGCCATAGGAATGTCTCAGGGACCGGGTTTTTTAGCAAGTTAATCCACCGAGAATACTCTTCGTTGGGAGAATATTTTTCCAAGGTTTGAAACTTTTGCAATGGGTGTTTGAATTCATTGATTTCAAATATTTGCATGAAGTGCCCGAATCCTTTGATATGGGAAAAGAACCACATTTGTAAAATTTCTGGGGCGGCCCTCATGATTTTTTCTTTTTTTTCTTTGAAACGATTAAGGGATAAAAATGTTTCGGCTAAAACCATGTTCACATATCCTGCTCCAAAAATGACTTGATTTATCACCCCGTGATTGAAGGATTTATAGCATTCTTTCTATGGGGAAAGATAATAAAACCAAAGAATGCTAAGAGGAAAATCTTGGCTTTTTGGGTCATTGATTGTTTTTCAAAGCATTCAGTTAAAGATGATAGCGGAAAAGCATTGTTGTTGGCTTGAACAATTTCTCTTACTGAATGATTTTTTAGAAACCGTGATAGACTAACCACAGGGTCAATGCCGATTGGTGGTTTGGCAAGCTCGCTTCCCAGGGGCATTCCTATGGCGAGACTATACTCTTCTAAAGTTGGAGTCAATTCAAATTTGCCGAACATGAAGGTGGATGTTTCGGGGCACCGAAATGTGGTAGTGCTTGCATGACCCCAGAGTGGATATTAATATGGAGCAACGGGAGGAGATGACCGATTCTTGCTTTGATGCACTCTTGGCCGAGCTGATCTAACTGCTCCCACCATCTGAGAAGCTCTCCCTTTGGGGTAGGAATAAACTGGATATCAATTCTTCCCATCGCATATAAGAACGGGAAATACACAACCTGACCCTATTTTTGCCATGAACCAGAAAAGATCGAGTAAAAGTAAATAAATTACTTTGCTTTTAAAGAAAATGGCAAGCACGAGACATACGATGGGACGTGTGGCTCGATTTCTAACTCAGAAGGCTTGGTGAGATTAAAAGGATATCCGCCCGTCGCAGTCTCGCGTTAGCGGTATACCCTCCTAACCTCGGCTAAGAAATTCGGGGAAAAGAAAGGCAACCTCTACATCGCAGTCTCGCGTTCGAGGTCGTATCTTTCTTAACACCATCCTAGAAATCCTATGGCGGCCCAGGTCCGGCAGCCGGGTTGTGTGTGCCATGTGTAGTGTTTAAAACAGTAAAGCATGCACAACAGTTTATAATCACAAGATAATTTATTTTAAGCAAGATTAAAAAGTTTCTAAGCCACTGACCTGCATTAAAAAAAACTAAGTCAGTAAAGATACTAAACAAGACAAAAAAGGCCTAAGTCCTCAGGTTCCCCAGCGGAGTCGCCAAGCTGTCGCGACCTCTTTTTTTGCGGCACCCGCATTCGGGTACGGGCGCCTAAGGAGGCTAATGGCTCGGCTGAATTAATTAAGCCTAGACTCTCCCAAGTCTACCAATTCACGACTTTAATAGTCTGAGTTTTTAACCTGTAAATCAATTTTTAAAATGGAGTCGCCACTAATCGATTTGGGGTGGGTTGATTAGAAACCCAAGTGAAGTATCGGGAGAAATACCCACTCTGCGCAACCAGATAAATTAGGATCGGGGACTTGATTACACTAGTTAATCACTAATGCCCTTTCGGTACCTAATCTTGTTTAAACCCTGAGGTTTTTTGGATGTTCGAGGGATTTTCCATGCATTTTTGGGAGGAAAAACATTTTTTGAGTCATTTTCTAATTTTTTTGGACACAAAAGGGATTTTTGGTATTTTTTGGAAAAATACAAGTCTTTTTGGCTTTTTCTGAATTTTTGGCCTTTTTTGGAAAATATGAAATTTTTTTGATTTTTGATTTTTCGAAAAATAAAATATTTTTTTAATATCTCTTGATATTTTTGGAAAATAAATTATTTTTTTATATTTTTCTCGATTTTTTTTTTTGAAATAAAATATTTTTTAACAATTTTTTAATATTTTTCGATTTTCTGGAAATTAAAACATTTTTTAATATTTTTTGAAAATAAAACACTTTTTGATTTTTTTTTTTTTTGAAAATAAAATATTTATCATTTTATATTAAAATAATAAAATAAAGCCGACCCGGCCGGATCCGCGGGTTGGGTCCGACCCGGGTCGGCGACCCGCACGCGTTGGGGCCCGACTGGATTTTTCGGCATCTTTTTTATTTTTTCTTTATTTATTGAAACGGCATCGTGGCCCGTCGTTTTGGGGGGATCCAGCCCGGCCCGACGACCCGGGTCCATGACCCGCTCGCGACCCGGCTCCCTGCGAACCCTACCCGACCCGGATCCGAATCGCGACCCGGTCTTCCGCCGCCCAAAAACTGCGGAAACCCTACCCGACTTGCCAACCCGGCTCCGACTCGGCGACCCGGAAAATCGCAAACCCTAGGGTTCGCGAATCCGCGCGTCGAGGGGGAAACCGGGGTATTGCGGCGGCGACGGCGGCGACGGCGCGGTGGTGACGGCGATCGCAAAGACAACGACGATGGCAGCATACGACGCATGCGATGAACGGCGAAGGCGACGGCGGAATACGGCGACGGCCCTTTTACCTTTCGATTAACGATGGCTTCGGGGGGGGATGCGACAGCAACCTTCTGAAGCAACGGCGTCGGCGGCGGCAAAATGGCACGAAAACTCCAGATCCGAGGCGTCGCGGATCTCGGCCGGACCTTCCTCGGCTTTGACTTCTTCTCACTCGGGCCGATCCGAGCCTCCACCGGCCGGATCTGACCTTCTCGAGGTCGCTCGCCGCCTACCTTCCCCGAAGTCTCTCGGTGGAAGATGGGCCAAGCTCGCGACTCGAGCTCTCTCTTGCGCTCGCCCTTCAACCCCTCCCGATGTCTCTCAGTGAAGGATTTCCGAGCTCGCCACCCCCTCCGACGATGTTTGCGGCCACCTATTTATAGGCGAAGGAACTCCGGTCGACGGAGGGGCTCGGTCGCCGGCCTCCGGCTTGCCCACCGGTTCTGCTCGGCTGAACCGGTGTCCCATCGAGCTTTCCAGCGAAGCTCGCTCAGCATTAATGGCGCCTGAGATCTTATCCTCTCCGGCCGACGTCGGCCTACTTCCCTCGGCCGTAGGCCGTCCTTCGCGCGTCGCCGGCCACCGCGCGTGAACTACGAGAGGCGGAGAAAGATGGAGCGAGGAAGAAGAAGAGGGAAGAAAGGAGGGTGGGGCCAAGCCGCACAAAACCCACGTGAAGAAAATTGGGGGGGGGGGGCTTTTGTTTTTCTTTTCTTTTGTTTGTTTTTATTATTTTTTTTTGTTTTCTTGTTTATCAGGAAAGACAAAATTAAAAAATTAATTAATAAAACTAATTAAAATCGAGGTGTCAACAACTGATCATGTCATTTTAGGAAAAAAAATGTCGAATCTCAAGTAGAGTACATATGTCCTAAATTAAAAGCCTAAAATAAGTATGGCTAAAAGAATTAGAAAAAAAAAAAACTAAAGGAGAAAAATCGCGTCAAAAGAGAAGGTAGTTATTGACATATTGGCATTTCCATGATAACGGCATCCAAGGCTTCGGAAGGGAGAACGCAGTTTAGCGGGCGCCTCTTCATGGGGTGGGGTGGGGCCCGGTGCGACGGCGGGTGCATTCCGGCTCATACGCTGGAGGCTGGAAGCTGTCGCGATCTTGCAACTCCTGTTAAAAAAAAGAAAAAGATCCGACGGTCCCCCCAACCTCGTACGGAGGAAGTCAACGTGCTGACGTGGAAGCTTCTTGACCCATGACGTGGGCCCCACCAGAAGAGACGTGAACTGGCAACAAGTCCCAATATCAACTGGTCTCGTGGTAGTGCCTGCATTTTCCATAATCCATCTTAGCTAGTCATTTATGTGTTGGGGCTTGGCAATTTGGCATATCGTATTTACCAACTTATATTGTTTTATCATCTATGGATGTCACTTATTTCATTTAATGGTGAAATATTAACTATTTGCTACTATTGTGAGTATTTATACCTTCCAAAATTAAGAGGAATTGCACAATTTAGTTGTCCAAGAAATGACCGTTGCTGGCAATATGCTAGTTCTTCTAATTAGATTATTTTGTTGCTTGTGGTTATCAATATTTCAATATTTGATTTGCTCTAGAGTTATACGTTTTCTAATTTTGTTTTTCCCCCTTCATATTTAAGGAATCTTACTTGGTGGGAGTACGATACGAGGAAATCCCACCAAGTAAAACTTTCCAATTTCAAACTTTTCAAGAAAGTCAGTTAATTTCTTGAAATTAAGTGTGGTGGAGAAGCCGCATTTGTTTTTAAAGACTAATGGTTTGTGTTGATGCCTTAATTTTATTTAGGTCTATTTTATTTTATTTATTAAGTTTTTATTTTCTTTATTGGATAATAAATAAACAAATAACAGAAAAAACAAGAAAAACATAAATAAATAAAAAAAAACAGAAAAAAGCCCCTCCTCTGAGCCTCCTCGGCCCATTTCTACCTCAACTTGGCACAGCCAAGTCTTCTTCTTCCTCATGCCGTTGCAGCACACACACCGAAGGCGCGACGCCAAAGCGGAGGGGAGGAGCAGCGATGCACATGGAGTAGCTGGCACCGGACGACGATGGGACGTGGAGCAGGGGGGTAGCTGGCGTCGGATGGGATGCCGGTTCGGCCGGTGAAGGCCGCGGCAATCGACGGTCGAGCTCCGTCGATCGGCCACCCCTCTGCCTATAAATAGGCCCTCCATCCCCGACGAAGAGGACACACACACGGAGGAAGGAGAAAGGGAGAGGGACCGAGGTCGCGACCCTTGGACACCCCACTGAGAGACTTCAGGGGGGCCGAGGGCTCGCGGCTTCGGATTTGGGCTTCGCCGGAGTAGAGATCAGAGAGAGAGAGGCCACCGGAGCTCGAGATCCCCTGAGAGACTTCGGGGAGCTCGAGTGCAAGGCCGGCCGAGGCGGAGTGAGCTCAGAGGGGTCCCCGAGAGACTTCGGGGAGCTCGAAGGGCGAGCCCGAGCCCGAGAGAGAGAGCCCCGGCCAGATCTGACCAAACCCAAGCCTCGCCGTCACCGTCATTACTCGCCGTGGCTTCCATCGTCACAAATCGCCCCCTGTCGTCGCTGTCGTTGCCCCCGTTCAAGAAAAGGTAAAAAGCCCGTAGCCGTTGTCCCTACCATTCATCGTAGCCCCCTTCCGTAGCCGTCACCGTCGTCGTCGTTACCACCATCGTCGTCACCACAATTTGGAAACCCTAGGGTTCCCGATTTTCTGAGTCACGATCTCGGGTTGTCGGATCAGACCCGGATCAGGGACCGGGTAGGGATTCCGTAAATCTTGGGGGCAGCGGAGGTCGGGTCGCAAGTCGGGTCGGATTCGGGTAGGGTTTTTGCAGGGGAGCCGGGTCGTGAGTCGGGCCGTGGGGCCGAGTGTCCCTAAACACTCGGCCATGACGCCGTTTCTTTAAAAAAAAAAAAAAGGAGAAAAATTTGAGTCGGGCCCACCACGCGGGCCGTACGTGCTAGGGTCATCGGCCCGGGTCGGACCCAACTCGGATCCGACCCGAGTTGGCTTTTTAAGTTTTATTTTAAATAAATAATAATAATTTATTTATTTTTAAAAAATAAAAATTGAAAAAATAAAAATTATTTTCAAAAATATTTTATTTTTTGAAAAATCAAAAAATCAAAAATATTCCATATTTTCCAAAAAATGCCAAAAATACAAAGAAAAAGCCAAAAATTCATGAAAAAGTCAAAAAATTCAGAAAAAGCCAAAAAGACTTGTATTTTTTTCCAAAATACCAAAAAATCCAAAAAAAAACCCTTTTATGTCAAAACAAATTAGAAAAAGACTCAAAAATGTTTTTCCTCCCAAAAATGCATGGAAAATCCCCCAAAAAATCCAAAAAACCTTAGGGTTTAAACAAGATTATGTACCAAAAGGGCATTAGTGATTAAGTAGTGTAATCAAGTCCCAGATCCTAATTTCTCTGGTTGTGTAGGAGTGAGTATTTCTCCCGATACTTCACTTGGGTTTCTAATCAACCCACCCCAAATCGATTAGTGGCGACTCCATTTTAAAAATTGATCTGCAAGTTAAAAACTTAGACTATTAAAGTCGTAAATTGGTGGACTTGGAAGAGTCCGGGAATAACTAATTTCAGCCGAGCCATTAGCCTCCACAAGGCACCCGCCCCTGATGTGGGCGCCGAAAAAAAGAGGTCGCGACAATTTGTTAGCTCATCATTTTCCTTATAAAAAGGATTGATATGTATATATATATATATAATATTGGAAGATATCATTTGCTAGAGTATCAATAAAAAATTGACAAAATATGACATGTCACAAGGCTATCTGAACTTTTGACAAATGGATTGGGTTGAGTTCACTTGATGGTACTTTTTTTTTTTTTTTTTGGGTCTAAAAATGTGAATTTTTGTTGCTAAACCGAAGATGTTGAATTACAAAAAAGTTCGAGATCCGAACATAATATTAACCAAAGGGGATGTGGGGGATGTGTAACCCAATCCGTTGGAAGAGAGCCGGCATGATGGGCTTTAGCAACCCAATCGGTCACTTGATTAAATTCTCTTGACTCAAACCGGATGAAAACTCCTTTTAACTGGCTCAGAAGATTAGTGCAATCTTTAATGATGGACCTGGGGGCCTATGGCGTTTCATCCCAGCCCATAATGCATCTAACAAGCAATAAACTATCTGTTGATAAGATGACTTGTAGATCAGAGGAAAGTATAGCTACACCTTAGGGGTTCCTTCGTGTGTTTCTTTCTTCCTGCTGCTGTTTAACCCACCAAAGTGCAGCTCGCAAAGCTAGGGCTTCTGCAATTGATGCTGAGGGAGCGAAATTTGCTGCACAAACCCACCTGTGAGCACCCCATCTCTAGTTCTGCAAAGGACAATAGCTAAACTCTCCGTAGTTGAGCTATTCCAGGCCGCATCCATGCTCAGTTTGAAGCCGATTTGGGTTGGAGAGGGCTCCTTCAGCTTTTCACCAGATTCTGCAGGTTCTTTTGCTTTATTTTGGGTGAGTTTGCTATCTCCATACTTCGCAACTAACTGAGTCGTGTAAATTGCTTCCTCAATCATTAAGCTCAAGTTTGGTTTTTTTGCTTGAAAGATGAGGTTGTTTTGTGCCTGCCAAATTCTCCAAACCAGATCCGCAAATATGGCCTTTGCTTCTTGGGTATCTCACGTGGTAAGGTTCTCCCACACCCATTTGTCCATTCGATTACATATGTGAGGTGATAGATCTACTTTTATCCTCTAACACGCCCATATTTGGTTTGTCCAGGGACAAAAATGAATATGTGTTCTGTTGTTTCGGGCACTTGGCCGCAGAATGGGCATTCAAGTTCAGGTAGCATTTTACTTTTGTATAAATTCTCCTTTGTAGGCAAAGCGTTGTTGCTCACACTCCAAATTAAGAATTTGACTTTGGGGGAGGTCTTTAGCTTCCAAATCTCAGTCCAAAGTTTTTTTGGTGGTTGGTAGGATGTAGATGGCTGGTTTGTCGTTTGGGCTTTTTCTGGGGTCGAAGCTTGTTATATCCACTTTTTACTGTATATGAGCCTGAGTTGTTGGCTGTCCAAATAAGTTTGTCTGGCCAAGGTGAGTGGCTTAAAGAAGTCGCTAATATTTCTTTGACAATTCTCTCTTCCAAAAACTCTTGCAGTAAAGGAATGTTCCATCCTCCTTCATTATGATCCATTACTTCAGCTACCAAGTGGGTTCATTTTGGTTTGCCGGACCTCCAATTTTGCCTGAAAGTAGCCATCTATCCTCTCTAATTTTGATCTTGTTACCATCGCCCACCTCCTATTTAATCTCTGGCTCAATTGTATCTCTCCATAGTAGTAAGCTTTGCCAGCCCCAAGAGGGTCGGGAACCCTTGTTTGTTGTCCAAAACTCCCCTCTGGGAAAGTAGATCCCTTTGAACAGTCTGCTCCATATAGCATTCGGGTCTTGAGTGAGTCTCCAAGCTTGTTTCCCCAACATCGCCTTGTTAAAGTCGACTAGGTCTTGAAACCCAAGCCCCCCCGAGTCTTTTCTCTTTTTTAGAGTGTCCCATTTTTCCCAATGTACCCCCTTTCTATTGGCATTTTTCTTCCACCATAACGAAGAAACTTTCTTTTCAATAGCTCTACAAATTGATATGGGGAGTTTGAAAATAGACATGACAAACTAGAGGTAATGCTTGTACTATTGTTTTGATCAGAATCTCTTTGCTTGCCTTCGACATTAGCTTCTCTTTCCATCCTTCCAATTTACTATCAATTTTTGCAAGAACTCAGGAAAACATTTGCTTCTTTGTTTGTCCCTAGTCCGAAGGAACACCTAGATATTTCCTTGTTTTCTCCATGATTGGCACTCTCAATTCTGCTGCTATATTCTGTTTTAAGCCTTGGGGACAGTTTTTCCCAAAGTAAATACTTCACTTGTTGAGATTGATGGCTTGTCCAGATGCAAAGCAATACTGATGCAAGATATTTGCTAAATTTTGAGCCTCGGTGATAGAGCCATTTAGGAAGAAAATAACATCATCCGTGAATAAGAGATGTGATAGTGTAGGGCAGTATTGATTCGGTTTAATGCCCTTTAAGATAGCGCATGAGAACGTTTCTGTTTCTCATGGTTTCTGTTCTTTTGTTCCCCGGAACAAAAAAAGAACAGAAACTGTTTGGTAATGCCACATTGTTTTTTGTTCCCAGGAATAAAAACTTAGCTCGAGAATGGTTTGGGAACAGAAACAAGAAGCAAAAAAGTTGCTTCTTGTTCCCGGAAACAATTTCTAGAAATAAGCCGATTTTCTTTTTTAATTTTCTTTTATTTCCTTTTCTTGCCGCGATCACCGTCAAACCGGCCGGAGCCACTACCCGCCGCCACCGCGGTCGCTGGCCACTCGATGCCACCTTTCGCCGGCCGCCGCCGCCGCTCGCTCTCTCCCGGTCCACCACCGCCGCCGCCGTTCACCGGCCGCCGTTGCCACCAGCTGGTCGCCGGCGGCGGTGGCGGCCCGCCAGCGAGAGGGGGCGGCCGCGGGAGGGGGCAGCCAATGGGCTTCTGGCAGTGCCCGGCGGTGACGGTCGGCGCCCGGCGGTCGTGTGGCGGCGACGGTTGGCGGGCCGGCGGCGGCGACCGGCGGTGGGAGGCGGCGGCGATCCATCGGCAATAATAAAAAATGAATAAATACAGAAAAGAAATTGTTGCGTTACCAAATGCATTTTTATTCTTTTTCTTTTCCAAGAGTAGAAATTTTGTGTTGTTACCAAACGGGTTCTTTTACTCAGAAATTGTTCTTCGGAGTAGAAATAGAAAAGAACCATTTTTGAAAAAAAAAAAACTCTTCCCGGGAACAGAAGCGTTATCATGCGCAGCCTAAGCTGCTGTCTTAAAAAGCTTTCAGTATCAAGGAGGATAGAACGTTGGCCATAATAATGAAAAGATAGGGAGATAGGGGGTTTCCTTGTCTGATCCCTCTAGTTGACTTGAAGTAATTACCTAGCTCCCCATTAATTTTGATGTAAAAGATACTGAGGATATACATTGTTTGACCAAAGACACCCATTTGTCACATAAACCAATTTGTAGCATACAATCACATAGGAAATCTCATTCTACCCTATCATAAGCTTTTTGCATATCAAGTTTGAGAACCGCTTGGAATTTTCACTTACTTTTCCTTACTCTTAGCTAATGTAAGACCTCCTGAACTATAAAAATATTATCTTGTATTTGACGCCCCCCCACAAATGCACTTTGTTCAGGACATATAAGTTTCTTCTCCTCTACAGAGGGGAAAACAAAGATATAGTACCCAGGTTCGATCATTTCGCATTTTACCAAATCAGTCTTCCATGCTTTCTTCATAGTGCTGGAAAAGGCTTGAAAGTTGACATTTGGCTTTGAGAAAAGTTTACCATATAGAATAAGTTCACGTTCCCATCTTTCTGATTTAGGAATTTCATCGACCAGCTTGGTTACATCTTCCTCTGACCACAAATCACCCATACTCTTGCAAAGTGCCATTACTCTAAGTTGATTATCCTATGTGCTCTCCATCCTATGGCTGAAAGGATGAAAGAAAATCTCAAGAAGATGTAGCTGTCAAGCAGGAATATTGATAAGATTCTAAATTTAGGATTGAAGTGAGCCCTAGCTAGTTTGAGAGTTTTCTGGGCAAGTAGTATATATATAATCTGTGTCAAATTATTTTTTGTAGGTCTTGTCTGAAAAGAAGGATTTAGCTATTGGGTGCGGAAATCGCCCAAGAAAGGATGCTTAACCAGGTTGCACTCATTTTCTCCGATGCTGTGTTTGTGAGACAACATCCCAAACCATCGGTGCTTAATCAGGTTGCACTTTATGGTACTTCACTTGTGTAAAAAATGTGTCGAAGGAGGTCTGAATGGAGGTGACTTTTAGAAATTTGAGTGTGGTGGAAAGTAATTGCATTAAAAAAGAAAATCTAAATTGACTAGAAATGTATAGAATTGAATTACATCAAAAAGGAAAAGTATAGAGAAATGTAAACAGGCATAGGGACACCCTCAAGCTCGACGTCCCCGACCCCTGCTCCCTCTCCCAGCTCCGCCGCATCCTCGCCAGCCGCCTCCTTCCGCCTCTCCCTCAACTGCACCAATGAGCTCCGGTCGCCGGATCCCGCCACTTCCCTCCAGTCCCTCGGCCTTGCGTCCGGCGACCTCGTCTACTTCTCCCTCAGCCCCGATGCGCTCACTTCTCCTTGGGTAGGCGATGGCTCCTCGAGCGCCGAATCCTCCGCAGGGACGTTGGGTTGGGTCGGGTCTCCCTAGGGCACGTGGAGATGGATTCCGAAGATCTGCCTGGGGGGCGGCCTCGGGAGGTTGCGGATTCGGAGATGGTCGATTCGGTGCCTGAAGATGCGCCGGGAGCGGATGCTTCGGGGAGCGCCGGGGATCCAGGTAATTCTGTCTCTGCAAGTGTTGGTTTTGAGGGCGACGGCGCTGTGGCCGCGGATGACTCGACTGGGGTTCGCAGCAAGTTCTCCGAGCCTTACTTTCTGAGGAGGGTTTTGAGAGAGGAATTGGGTGGGGACGGTGGTGACCATAGGCTTCTGGTTATTGCGGTGCACGCTGTTCTGCTGGAATCCGGTTTCGTCGCGGTTGATCCGGTGACTGGAATGCCTGCCGATCGGTTTCATCTCTCCGATCAATGGCCTTCCACGGCGTTTATGATGACGTTGCAGTACAGTCTGCCTGAGCTTGTGGCTAGGACGCAGGGTCTGAATGTATCTGAGAGTGTTGTTCTGAAGTTTGAGAGTTTAGGTCACTTTATAAGTGTCTATGGGCGTCTGGCTAAAGCCAAGTCGGCGTTGCGTAGAGTCTGTTTGAACGAGCGCAGATTTGCTCCTATTATAGACGTGATGTGGGTGAAAGGCCATGACAATGTGGAAGTGAATCAGGATGGTGGATCTTTGAATTTGAGTTCTGAAAACAAGTGTTTGAGTTTTGGAAGATTGTAAAAGATGGTTTGGCATTGCCGCTGTTGATAGACCTAACTGAAAGAGTCGGTTTGCCGCTTCCATCTTGCTTCACATGCCTTCCAACGGAACTGAAGCTCAGGATTTTCGAATTGCTTCCTGGAATTGACCTTGCAAGGGTAGGGTGTGTATCTTCTGAACTACGGTATTTGGCATCCAATAATGATTTGCGGAAGCAGAAGTATGTTGAGGAGTTTGGAGAGCGGATAGAAAGCAGCCGAGAGATCAATTGGAAGCTGATTTTCACATCTGAGGCGAAGAAGAAGAGGAAGAGGGAGAGTAGTTTGTGGTTGTGGCAGATGCCTACTGCTCGTATGCCTTTCTACGTAAGGTTCAGAGGGTTCCGAACCCTTCCGGTGTTCCAGGAGTCATAGGTGGAGATTATGACCGTCTGCCCGGCCGTGGGGTTCCTCCTCCTTTTGGCCCGCCCTTTCGTCGAGTTCAATTCCGGCTGGAATATCATCCCCAGCTGCAATCTGGGAGGACTTAATGGCTGACGTGAATTGGGTTTTGGACGGATCTTGATCGACTGTCAAGCAATGGCTGCTGAGAAATGGTGGCTTGGAGGCATCTATAATGGCCACTTTGGTGTACAGATCCATAGTTTTAGCAAGATACTTATGTGTTAGCAGTAGAGGTTGTATTTTCGCTGTTGCTTTTTACTTTTTTTTAGTATGCTGGAGGTCTCCCTCTCCACCACGCATCTAGCGCGTGCTTTTCCTTTCCTTTCAGTCTTTGAGAACTTCTAATGAAGTTGATGAAACCTAACCTGCATAAAAAAATAAAAAATAAAAGAAATTTAAATGGGCATGGAATTGAAAATTGTAAGGAAAATATAAAATTTAAAGCTCTTACAAAGTGTGTTCCCACTTGTTTGTTCTCCTCTTCAACTCTTAGGCTTTTTTATGCTATTGTCGCCTAATTCTTTGAAAAAGTCTCTAACTCAATGTATAATTTCAATTCTATCTTGAATTTATTATTATCTAATTCTTTTGCAAACTTTTCACTATAATCCCAAATATGTCCATAGATTCAATAGTCTCCATTGGTTTCTTCAAAATTATTAGTATCGGGACAAGTTAGAGGGTTGTTATTAGAGCGGGCATCTTCATCAATACCCCACCCTCATATAGAACAAGAATAGCCTCTTGATATTGGTAATCTTGAAGAAACTAGTGAAGGTGTGAGCACATTTGTGATTAGAATAAAAATTGGGGATCTTTCTTGATAAAAGAAAAAAGTTTGGAGTGTAGTTGGAATTAAATCAAAAGTTGAGGGAGAAAGGACTGTGCGAGCGTGGACGCACTGTTGCTTCCTATAAGTAATTGTGCAGTTTGGGCCGTCCATTTCATTTTTGTAGAGTAGGGAACCGGATGTAAATTTGCTGTGGAAAATCATTAGGGCCTCACACCTGAGATTTCTCGATTGAAAATTCTCTTTTATTTCTTTCCAATTTCTCTTCACTTTCTCTCTATATTAATTGTCGCTCTTCATCATTAAAAGTAGAAGCTCTATTTCCGGATATAGCTCCTGAAGATTTAGAGTTGCAGTTGTCACCGTTTTTCTTGTTAATTTGCGTTTGTGTCATCATTTCAGAATAATCTTAATTGCCTTCCCAGTATCCTTAATTTCTCGTCTTCCGCTGAGCACGATTACTACCATTGCATTGTTAGTGAATAAGAACTCTCTCTCTCTGTTGTTCCTTCTTGCTCTGTCTCTTACCTTTTCCAAAATGGTCAGAGTGAAAGTCACTATTCATATGGTTAGTCTATGGTAATGTCATTAAGTGCCTGAATTTGCCTTGTCAGTTCTTCGCGTTCTACCTATCTTCTGCAATACTGAGGCATCTTCGTCGGAAAGGCCCGTGAACAGAGATGGTTGCCTTGTGGAGGTTGAAGATGGATGGTGGCTGAATAAGAGGCACTTAATCTCATATTTTCTGGGGGAGTTGGTGGTTATTTGAATGTTAATTTTTCTGGCTTTTGATATGTTAGATTCTGGGAACGATGGAACGTTGAAGGAGAGACGAAACACAAGGCGTACATTACACGTCTATTAATTGATAACGCCACAATAATAATTCCAAAAGAGGATTCAATTGATAATCCTGATTTACATTATCCAGTTCAAATCCCGTTTGGTACGGGGGCTCAAATTTGAAATATAATTTGTGGTTTCTCCCTTTTTCTAATTGCTCAGGTTGGTTTGGAGGCTTAAGCTTCTAACATTTTTTATTTTTTTTTTTAACTTTGCGGTTATCACAAATGGATTCTTAAAGTCTTCGAAAATATACGATCTAGTTTCACGCCTTCTGTTTCTCTCTAGCTCTTCCTCTCTCTTATAACCGACTCAACGGAGAGAACGTGAAAGTAATTCGGTTCTCAAATTCTCCAAGGATCTAATTATGGAAAAATTTGAGTGACCCGATCAATATTTACTTTGATTTAAGCAACTACAAAATCCGTTTTGAATTTGATACTAATATATACTCACTTGATTTAGCCCATCCAATCGACCAATGTCTAATTTCAAGTTTAATTGTTATATTATGAATACATATCCTAATTTGACTGGACAATTTGCGTTTGCAAATAACACTGATTAATTATTAAAACAGTCTGCAGCGTTTTATGTTTGGCTTAAAATTTTCGCCCTTTAAAATATATTTAAGAAACTACGTTGAAATAAGCCGTCTTCGAGTAGAGTATGATTGAAAACGCTTTCTCTAGTTTATCCTCTATTATTTTTAAATTCGATAAGAGGATGAATATTCATGTAGTTCCTCTTTATTCATTTGCAGAAATTTGGATCCAGTAAGAATAGGAACCCGATATGCAACAAATCATTAAGCTAAAAGCGAAAGCACTGTAACTATCGTTCTCTCAATTTCGGCTTTAACCCTTATATAGATTAGAGTGCCCTTTCTCATAAAGATTTTAAATTAAAAAAAAAAAACCTTAATTTCAATCTTTCCATGGGGTGAAAATTTGTGGTTGAACTAATGTGCTTATCTTTCTTTAGATCGGCTCCCACACCTACCGCCCACTTTAGATCGGCTTCCACACCAACCGCCCCCCAAACGAAAGAGAAAAAGAAGGATTGCATCGAGAACTCTATCGTCATCATTCCCCGATTGCACCAACTAGCTTATGTTAGATAGTGCTAATTGACCCAAGCCAACATATTTGATTGGATTTGAGAAACTTTACTACAAAGTAATTGCAAATATCCCATAATTGGGTCCCGTAACGTGAATCACGACACTTCATTGCTGCAAATTCTAATCATAAACGTTGGTGTGAGAGAGTATCCATATTAATATACAATGCCATTGATTGCGATATCACTTTATATTTGCAAAAGACAAGACTATTGTATGATATTAGACAATGCTTGATAACTCAAGTACAATTGCATAATCGAATAATAGAAATGTGTTGGGACGGTGTACAATAGGCATGATGTCCTAACTGTATACAATGATGGATGGGCTCTGTAAAAGCAATTATACGCAAATGGCTAAGTGTGATCTAGGTAAAAATGAGATTGGAGAGAAAGACCTAAGTAAAGAGGCTCGATTAGAATCCAAAAGTAAAGTGGCTCGATTAGAACCAAATCTATAAATTAGGCAAGTGTTAATAATTTGAATAATCTTTCAAGTGTACCGAATAAATATGTAACATATAGGTGATCTTGGGTTTGAACGTTGGATAAGCGATTTTCTTACAAGCATTCGTCATTAATACTTCTTCGATTTTGAAGAAATGTAACATGCTAATAACACTTTCCCTACATTAAAAAAGAAATGATTAGTGTCGATTTGCAAATCAAAATCCGCAAGGATGATGCAAAGTCGGTAGTTACGTGTGATTGACTCGGTGGTCCCTCGTGAATCTTTTGATTTTTAAAAATTATTTTGGTCCTATGACCGATTAACACCTATCCTCACGTCTGTCCATATATGTTGCACTCGCGTTTCATAACGTAGACAAATGATGAAGCCTGTCCCTAGTGAAAAAGCACGACCGGTTAAGTGATTGATCTCGACCACTTTTGTTGCATCTTTCTCTGAAGGTGTCTTCTTTATAAGGCTCCTTTCTGGGTTCATTTCCGCCTCTAAATTCCTTCCAATAGTATCCACTTTCCCAGTGATTTCAGATCGAGAGACGGAGATGGCGAAGCCAGGTTTAATGGCAATGGTGGTGGCAGCTCTTGCTCTGGTGGTGGCAGCTCTTGCTCTGGTGGTGGCCATGGTGGCGAAACACGCCCGTGCTGAGGCGGATGACCCCGGGAAGGTGGACGCCTGGTTCAATGGGCTTAGCCATGCCGATCGCAAGACCACACGCCTCCACTTCTACTTCCACGACACGCTCTCTGGCAGGAACCCCACGGCAGTGCGCGTTGCCGAGGCCACGATGACCGAGAAGTCCCCGACGGGTTTCGGGATGGTCAACATGATCGATGACCCGCTGACCGAGGGCCCTGAGCCAGAGTCCCCCCCTGTTGGCCGGGCACAGGGGTTCTATGGCTCAGTTGGGCTCGAGTCGGTGGCCCTGCACATGAACATGAACCTCGTATTCACGACCCCGGAGTACAACGGCAGCACACTGAGCATATTGGGCCACAACCCGGCACTCGAGACCTATCGGGAGATGCCTATCGTCGGTGGGACCGGCATTTTCCGGCTGGCAAGTGGGGTCGTGACGGCGAAGACGTCCTTTCTCAACGTCACCACCGGCGATGCTGTAGTTGAATACAAGGTCATAGCTTTGCATTACTAGACACTTTGTAGATATATCGTGTCTTGTGTTGTAGTCCAGTCCAAAGGTTATGGAGGAAATTACATCGTTCTTGTTGAGTGCAGATGCTCTGTCGTTTCCAATTTGGTTATGCTCTACGTGCTTTGTGACTTTTCATTGATTTTGGTGGTCTGGAATCTTCTTGCGTGGGCTCTAGATGAACTATAAATTGGACTCAGTTTATCACTGAGTAGGTAATGTTACAATGTTCGCCACCCTGTGAAATCAAGCTTGCTGAAAACGTCAGTGATTTTTCCCACCTAATAATTATAAAATTCGATGCAGTCTACGTGAATTTTTTTATTATATTTTGGAGTTCTCATTTTAAAGTTACTGAAACCTAAGATTATGTCTTGATTTGGTTTTGATTCGAAAACTGTCATGCGGCAAGCTCAGTCAACCACCAACTAACAATAATATTCAGGGCTACACATCTTGTTCAACTTAATAATTGGAATTGGTGCGTTTGAACAGGCTTTTACAATATATTAGGCAACGCATGAAAACTTAAGTAAAATTATATTACTGAATTATATTTGGCTTTACACATCTTGGTCTAGTAAAGATGTGGTAGGAGGGCTTACTATAAGCATAGCGTTCTAGTAGTGACCAGTGATAGATGGGTTCATTAGACATGCCTATATAGATATGGCTAAGGTCTTCTCTCTATTTTCTAATGTACATACTTTATCGTTCTATCCATCAAGAGCCGTCAAGGTAAAAGGGAGATTGGAGATGAAGACTTAAGTAAAGAAGTTTGACTAGAATCAAATTCGTTGAGTCCGCATATTGTTCATTTGATTAATTAGGGGTCGATTTTTTGGGAATCTATGTAATGTATAGTGATCTTGAGTTGAATGTTTTATTTATATTGGATCGACTTGCTTATGGAGTGTTCTTCATTAATAATCCTTCTATTTTGACAAAAAAAAAATGTAATACGTTAAATATAAATCATCCTCTACATTCAAAATTTCTATTAAATAAAGTGAAATGATATTCCTATACCTTTATATAACCTACACAAGTAGAACTTGTAGAAATAATGTCATGAGTGCTATAACTTTCATATGGCACTCACTTTGGTGCCCATAATATTTCAATCGAAATCTCACTTGGGTCATGGTAGTGATTTTCTTTGCTAAAAAATTCCTATATGGTATTAAAACCTTTATTAGCTAGAACGTGCAAAGACATGCCACGTATATCCGCTAAAAAATTGATTCCATTAGTGTCAATTTCCAAATCGCTAACCGAAAAGTCAATGACTTAATAAGATCAGCAAAATAATGGATTCGGTCACTAATTAAAAAACACAACTAGTGAATGATTTCCCCAACATCTGTTGCTTCTGTCGGGAGTTGCCCATCGCCAGCGGGACCAGCATTTTCTGGTTGGTGAGCGGAACAGCGACAACGAAGACGTACTTTCTCAACCTCACCACCGGCGGTGGGTGGTTGAATATAATGTAATAGCTATGCATTACTAGACAATTTGGGCATTGTTATAGTCCACTTCTTCTTTCATTTGGACCTTCGGTTCTTTGCGGGCCAAAGGCTATGGCGTAATTATATGGTTGCAGCTTGTGTGTGGATGAGGTGATGTCCTTTATTTGGTAATGCTCTCTACGTGTTTTCCATTTTCATTGATTTATGGTGGAGAATGAAATTGGACATTATGGTATCTTTGTGTGAGGCTTTAGGTGACCTAAATTGGACACGGTTTATCACCAGGAGAAATTAGTGTTGAAATTTAATCAAATAGACTCTGAGAAGAAGACACGCAAGAGAGTTGTTGCTGTAACTCTCGTCACAATATTCAACAGACATAAACCTATTAAATAGGCAGAACATCCAAACCACTTTGCAAGAAAATAGGTACAGAACAACAACAACAAAGACCCACTGACATACCCCACTAACCAGAACATGTGCAGAAACCAACTCCTGAAAATAAGCCACTTCCCTTTGACTAGGACTCCACTATTACATTATTGAAGACATGTAAAAACTAAAAGTTAACTACTTCAACAAGTAGGTGATCTGCATGTTCTGCCGTCTTTAAAAATAGAACTTGCTGAGTATGTCAATGATATTACACACCTAATAATTTTGAAATTTTGAAGTAATCGACATGAAAACTAACTTTTTGTTTTGGGAATTTCGTATTATAGGAAAACCAAAATTACTAACGGATTTGGTTTTTTCATCGAATAAAATGCGGAGGGGGCACGTGGGAACGTAATTCAAAAACAATTGTGACGATAAGATTTAATAGACTTTGGCCTCTTTGTTCAGTTGGGAAGAGAGAGAGATATCTCCTCTATAGCCACATCTCTCTCTCTCTCTCTCTCTCTCTCTCTCTCTCTGTCTCTCTCTCTCATCTTTCCCCTAGGGCAGTCAAGCTGATCGAGCTAGTTCTTGTGCTTGTGGTGATGCTGCTGCTGCTTCATGTGCACAATGTTGCGGTTTTAGAGTATGCCTAGGATGCCTGTTGAATCGCAGTGCTTTTCTTCGAAATGGGAATAGCTGAAGGTTTATAATATGCTCGATCGCGTCGCTATATGTGCAGATGCTGCATGTTCTCGCTTTCGTTAGCTGCGATTTTGGCAAAAGATTGCCTTTTGAGTTGATTTGTAGATAGGACTAGCCTCCTAGGCGGCGCACTCATGCCGTCCATCTGCGAGCGGGTGGTTAATTATGTCGTGTGCTTCGCGGCGAGTCTGGTGTTGTGGTGGGATTTCTGCACCTTTGTTGATAAAATGGCACTCTAGAATCTTTGTGCAAAATGGTCAGCATGTGTTTAAATTCAAGATTGATTCATGTCCACTTCATTAATCGTTGGAACTAAATCTGACTCTGGGTTTTTACTCTTTGTTTTATGCCACGCTTTTGCAACTCTTCGGCGCTGGCTGTCCATGGACCCACATGTTTGGAGTCCACGTTCTCAACCTCCGTCGCCATCAATGGCCGTGGCTTGATGCCGCCAAGTCAGTTCATTCTCCATTGTTTTAGTATACCTTTGTGCGTTTTCTATGCTGCTTTGTGCGACTTTCGAGCTGGAAATTTCTTTATTTCAATAGCTCGGTCATGGCCGGTGTTACAAAAATAATCATGCTGTAACTATAATCAAAACTGTAATTCAACATGTAATGGAAAAACAAGAATTTCCTACCATTGTTCGAATTTTCTTGGAACTAGAAAATTGCAAGTGTAATAAAAATTATACTTTATAAAATTTGTCCATTAAATTTGTATTGCATTAAAGTGTTTTAGCAATACCATTTTTCTATAAAAAAATATTATAAGAAATAAGCTTTAAAGGTTTTTCACATTTTTTTATTTTATTTACTAATTTTTTATTCTTTAGTTTACTTTTTAAATTTGATTTGAAGTTTTTATTCAAGTAACATATATGTGAAGAGCTTAAAGTGAATTAAATGGGTGAAAGTTGATTAACTTAAATTGAGTTAAATAGTAATGTGTTTCGATGATATGGGTTGAGTCAGGTATAAGTCGAACATGGGTCATCAAATTTACATTACATGAAAATTGATCAAAATGAGTTAAATTGATCAATATGGGTCTGACCATTTTTGACTCGACCCAAACCCGATCCGATCCACCCATATGATGGTCCTAGACTGAAGTAAGGGTGTTGTGGGCTGGAGATTGAGCCAAGTTAAAAATCAATAGATTTAAATGTTTGGGCCATACTCAAGCCGAGCTCTAAGTTTGACTTGAGAAGGGAACCTAGTCTAAAGTCCACTTTTGGTAATTAATTTTTCTTTAAATAATAATGATAAGGAGGAAAAAAATATCAATAATCATATCCTAAATCTTGTCAAGACAATAACATTTTTACAAAGAAAAAATGCAGCTTTGCTCTTCATTTCTCATTCAACCCTTGTTTCAAAAGACAGTGCACTTGCTTTATTATCACATCAATAGCATGATGCACACCAAGCGTCGTTGAAGTCAAAGGAATTGAGCCTTCGAATGGGAACAAAATTGAGGACGTTGCAATAGAAGTTGATAGACTCTTTGATGGACTCGGGCCACATCGATATGTGATTCAAGCACTTCAAATGCAGAGGGTTCTTAGGGTTATTCTTGCTGATCCTTTCTTTAAACATCTCTCCCTTCCCCCTCTTTGTGACTGCGACAATGCAAATTAAAAAAACTGCAAGAAATCAAAAACTCGAAATGCGAAAAAAGCTTCAATAGCTTAATTTCATGATGAAATTACAAATGCAAAGAGAGATTGTAAGCTAGAGAGAACATAACAACATTCAGGCCATGGTTGGAGGGTATAAATATGGGCATGGAGATGCAAAACAGAGGAGAGAAAAAGTTCACGTGTGCAATTCAAACACCCATGTGGGAATTAGATATCTCTATTGAGTATGGCAGATCCGATTTCATTTGATAAAATAGAGGAATAGTGAGGACATAGCTATTAGTTCTATGCCTATGGCAATGTGAAAGAAGTTTGAAAAATATTAGAAGTGTTATAGTGTTGTTGTTTCTATATTAGATCCTCATTATTAGCCACACCTATTAGAGCTTTGTTATATGATCAGGTGGAATTTGTATAGAACATTTGAGAAATGCTCTATGTTTTATTCTAATGAATATAAGACCTTTATGTCAAGAGATGGTTGCTTTATAGTTTCAACCAATCAAGGTAACATTTCAATTGAAGACATCTTTGAGAACATTTGGTCAATCTTGATGAGTATTGTCGCAACCTATCCCTAGGGAGGTGTAGAGGTACTTGCTTATGAGACGAGTCAAATAGTATGTGCAAATGGTGATCTTGAATGGACCATCATTTGCTAACACCACAAATGACTCATTGATCCCAAACGTGAACTCTCCCAAGTTTGTACCTTAGGTGATATTGGTTTTCTTTATCTATTTCTTCAAAAGGAATCACCACTAGCCATAATCGAGGGTTGGCTGGAGCCTAATCAAGACGTGGAGTGTTGTCTTGATGCTTACGTAACCAAGGATTTCAGGTTTGAGAACTTGACTATACTAGTTCTGCAACTTATGCCGTTTCGGCACCTAAGCTTGATTAAGAGCTAGCCAAAGTGTCAGGCAGCCTATCAAAGAAATTGATGTTCATCTTAACTATTCTAAAAATGAAAGTAATAATCATTGTACAAAGGAGACGCAATCAAGCATAATACAAGAAACTAGCATAGTCTCTAAAAAGAAAAAAAAATGGCAAACGGTGGGGTTGTGCAAGGGAGAAAGTGGACGTGTGGTGGCGTTGGGGTTTAAGGTGGCAAACGGTGGGGTTGTCTCGGTGGAGGGTGGTTTGACGATGGTGGAGCAGGGAAATTAAGAGGAAGCCAAAGCTAGAGAAAAGGAAAAAGAGAGGATCGGCTTTTGCAGGAGTTCGCACGAAGGAGAAGGGAAGGGGGGAAAGAGAGAGAGAGACGAGGGAACAAAGGCCTTGAAAGTCAAATAAAATATCCAATTTCATTAATGCTTGGCCCCCAAAGTCCACATGCTCATCCCCTTTGGTCCTCCATTACTTTCTTGCACAATACTTCCATAAAAACTCAATTTGGACAGCAAAACAGCCATTTCCCTTCTCCCATCCGAATTTCTTTTCTTTTTCCAAACTGTCCGAAATTCGATTTTTTCCGAAAAATTCCGAGCTTGCCAAAAATTTCTTGAAGGATGAGACGACGTTCCTAAAATAAATCGTGACATGACAGAATTTCTAATTTCTGAAATCGGATTCAATTTCGTGGTTAATTTCAATGGGATGCGATTTTAGCATGATCTAATCTACCAGGTAGCTTTTAGGAATTTTTAGTGCAGTTAACCCGTGGTCAATTATGTTTTAGCCACATTGTACATTTTCGATTCATTGGCAACTCTCGGTTGTCGTGAAAATTTCGAGATTTCAAATACAGGCACAGGGTATATAAATGATAGAAAAATCGATTTTGTAATTAGGTGGAATCATCCACACTTTAATCACATGTTTCTATCGAAACGACTTATCTCTGGTCTTTGATCGATTTTGACGGTGCTGTATTGACTATAGGACGAGTAGTCGATTTCTAGTTGAATTCTCAAATCAATTGCGTTTATATTCCTTAACGGATTCACCCGATAGGCTAGTTAACTCGTGAGTGATCAGCTTAGAGAAAAATGCTATAGGCACGTCGATGAAAATCCCATTTTATCTTCATCAAAATCAACTGCTTGATTGTACTAATCTGCAAGGGTCATTACAACATTGTCAAAATTGATTGATAGATCGATTCAATAGAGATATGTGATTAGTGTGTGGGTGATTTACCTAATTGCAAAATTTCTGTCGAACGGCACTAAATCGATTTTTCTGTCATTTTCGTATCCCATGTTCGTATTTGAAATCTCTAGATTTTACAACAATCGAGAATTGCCAATGTGTCGAAGATGTAAATTGTGGCTCGAAAATAATCGATCACGGGTCAATTGCATTAAAAATTCATAAAAGCTACCTAGTAGATTAAGACATACTAAAATCACGTCAGATTTAAATTAATCGCAAAATTAAATTTGATTTCAGAAATTGAAAGTTTTGTCATGTCACGATTCATTTTAGGAACGTCGACTCATCCTCCGAAGAATTTTTGGAGATTCCGAGATTTTTACGGAAAATCAATTTGGACGTTTTGGAAAATGAACGAAAATTCGGATGGGCTCATTTGAAGGGAATTTTGACTTCTAAGCCAAGCTATTTGACGTTGGGAACTTATAGAAATTTTGTGGGCTTTTCCTTCATCAAAATTGGACCTCAAATTGGAGAAATCGAAGAAGAAATTGAAGCTTATTTTAAGGAAATTCGGAGGCTGGTTTGTTGATTACAATTTTGGCATCAAAATGGTTAATTTTGGGTTTGATTTGTTGGAAAGTATTAGGGGACATGGTGATATACATGGAGACAAAAGGGAGACCAAGCCATTAATGGAAGAGATGAAATTTGCTGCCCTTTTTGCCGAGCTTCTCGTGCACGATTCACGCTCACTTCGTCTCTTTCCCCGCTCGAGCCCAACCCCACTTCGGTCTCTACTCTTGTTTCTCTTTCATGCTCCTTCGAAGCAGCACTCTCCTCACCGTTTCTCTCTCTCTCTCTCTCTCCGTTCATTTCCCTCATGCCTGCAGCCATCCACCGAGTCAAAATTCTCCCAGCAAACTACAGGCGTTAACTCCACGAAGCCAGCCACGATTCCTCTCCATCTTTGCTTTGTTTTCACTGCCGCGTGTCAGCACCCCTTCACCGAATCAGCCTCTGCCTGGCCGCGCGTTTCCCCCCACCGTTTTTCCTTCGACAGCCAGCTCACGCGCTCCACCAATGCTGCCATTCGTTCATTCCTCCAGCGGAGTCTTCAGCCTATCCGGTCAACTCCAGCGCCTCGAAGATCACCGAATTCGCCTGCAAGCTGCCACTCGTCCAGCTTCTTCGACGTGGGCCCATTTCCGCCGAGCCCATTCAGCTGCTTGCTTCTCGGCCTAGCAACGGCACTTGCTGCCTTCCATGTATTTTTCTAATACGAAGAAAAAGGCCAGGTTCACTATTTTAATTGAGACATTTGAGTGCAATGCACGGTACCGTGGACCATAATTGAGTGATCGTGTGTTGGTTAAAAGATAAATTGAAATTAGCAAGTAGACATGGTCTACTAATTATTGGAAGTGCCTCGGGATTTTTCCCGACCCCTCCAATTAAGTGGATTTTTTGTAATTAAATATTAATTTTCGGAATTAAATTAAATAATTATTTATTTTTCGTCCAATGGGTTATTAAATTGGAAAGCGTCTAGTAACCCCTTTATGGGACGCTCCTAGACAATAGGAAGCCGGTCGCAATAGATTTTGGACATGTGCTCCTTTGGGAAAGACGTCTAGGAAAGACGTAGCCGTGCTTAATGGCGTGGGACGTAGTCTGGCAATGCTAGAAGACAACCGAACAGAGAGTAAGCCGTGCTATATGCCGAGATCAAAACTAGGAATGCATGATTAATTGAGTTGAATGCGCCGGATTATAGGACAAAATTGTGTGGCATGGTATGGGACGTGTCATACCGATTTGACCCTATAATCAGGACCCCTGTGCTTTGTTATAATTGAATATGGCGTTCCTATTGATGAACTTAATTGCTACTCATGTCTTTATGGTTGTCTGTCATATGAACCGTGCATGTCGGCGATACATTGTCCTCGGGATATCGCATTATAAAATCGACCAAGAGTGAAGGATGTGCACGTGCTCGAGGAGCGGGCGTGACAATTAACCTACGGGGAGGATGGCGAGACAAGGAAAGTCCCTGTGATTGTGTGATTGTGTGGTTAGGACGCTTCTAGGCGCATTTCCCTCATAATCGGGATTTAGAGTATGAATTTGCTGAGATTTATATCTCACCCCATCGTGGGCTTAAATTTTCAGGACCGTAGAGTTGAGCTGAGGTGACCTGAAGTATAGGTCAGATAGGACAGCTTCTTTTTTAGAGTCAATCTTTTGAAATCTTTGAGTATAGGTTTTTTTGTACATGACTCAGTATGTTTATAAAAGCATGTTGGTTTGTAAATCTGTTGTTATGCTTTTCTATCACGAGATGGTTAGTGTCGGGGATTTATTATTTGCTTTCGCATGTGCAATAAAATGAAAGGGGTCGGCAACTCGTCATGGGAAGTCACAAAATTTTATCGACCGGAGAGGGATGGTCATGCCATCGAGCATCGGGGCGTGACATCACAATATCCTAATTAACTCATAACTAATTGGCTTAAGCTTTTGAGTGAAGATGGGTCCAACCGCATATATTAATGAGCTAGGACTCAAGCTTTTTTTTGGCAATCTCCTTAAATGAAGATATTGGACTTCTGCTATGTGCTCCCAACAAGGCATAAGGTATGCTCCGAGACCACCAAGAGCTCATTACAAGGCCCAAAGCTCGGCTGAAGGCCTGCTATATGACATTCAAATGATCTAGACTATGGGGTTCAGCCTGTTTTCGAGCGCGAATTCAACTCCTAAATGGCCAAACCAACCGAGGCTGGCCTAAAGAGTTTGAATGCTCACTGTCCGAGCATTGCATAGCTTGGACAATGGGCATTCAGACATCTAAGATGCGATTACCTTGATGAGGCATAGGCTAATCCACCATGGATTCGAGACGACGAGCGGGTGATATAACAGTATTATGACCAAAACTGTTACTTGAATTATATGAGGACAATGCTACGGACTAAAAATGAGTCATGAACATCCCAATTCGAGCTGATGTATGTGCACTTTAGGGAGACATAAGCTCATCCAAACGGTAATGCAACATAGTGTTGACACTAAGCATAAATCTTAAACAAGGATGGACCGCTCTCATTACCCTGGAAACGTCGGACTCTGAGCGTTGTTTAAATCAAACTCAAGCCAAGCAAGTGACCATTCATGTGTGTCTCATGCGCCCATTTTTTTTTTTTATAAATATTTTTCATAATGATTTACTTTTTAATGCGAGACAGACTTTGGAAAAAAAAATTAGGCTAATTTCTATATGTGAAAGCGATACCATTTGTTTTTTTTGTTTTTTTCTATCAATGGTCGAATGATAATTCTTTGAGGCCTTTCCTTTTTATTTTTGAAATGCATGATGGTTGGTGCTAAAATTTAGATGTTGGCATGAATATTTGGTGTGTGCCTTTTGTAATTTTTCTATAGTTGTGTAATAGATTATGCGGCTGAATTTTGATATTTTAGAGAATTAAATTGTCCTCTGATTTTTTTAATGTAGCAACTAATTTCTTTGAATTCCCGCTTTCCAAGGTGATAATACCTCTTAAACTTTGTATCTCTCTACAACTATACTAACCGAAAGGCACGTTATAAGATGCCTCGAGAACTTAGAATCACACGACAACTTAGGGTTTTATCTTTGGAGCGGGTAGGCTTTTTGTCTGCGGAGTTTCTTTTCATGCCAAACATTCACTCTTTCTTGCTCCCTCTTTGGTTGTTGTATGAAATAGATTGGATATGAATTCAATTGCGTTCACTCAAAATTTAAATAATAGATTCAGGGACCGATGAGCACTCGTCACATGGCAATCGCGGAGAAGCCTTGCCAGAATGTAGAGTAATAATCTTGTAGAATTGTGTCCCCTATCGATACAATATAACTGGTTGAAATTGAAAATTCATGTTCTGATGCGAGTATGGTTTTCATGTTAAAGTTTTTAGGATACTCACTAAATCTTGTCGTAATGATCAACTCAATGCATTCTTTCATAAACTTTTCTAACATTCTTTCATCTGTTTCCAATTAAATCAAGTTTTTTTTTTCTTTATTGTATCTTGTATTAAAGTGCTCTGGGTCGTGAGGATTGATCCGTCACCCGCAAATCTTGATCCTATGGAGCTTTCTAAAAAGATCACCAAACAATAAAATGAGATGAAAGGTTAAAAAGAAAAGGTCAGCTTGATGCTTGAAATTGTGCATGTAAGAAAACTACTGAAGAAGTAACGCATGTCATTTCCTCTAAATAACGTAAACTTGGCTAGCGGCTATAGCACAAAAGGGCATTGTTCTGGCAAATATAAATCGATTTGAAAAGGACGAATGTCTATTGAAAAAAGGAAAAAAAGAATGAAAGAAACAAAGTAAAGAGCATAAGAAAATTAAACTTTTACTGTGGCTAATCCAATTCATTAGGTGCCAATTGCCGACACCATACATTTGTAAAACCCTTCATTAGAAGGTGCATCGTACCGTTAAGAATTTATCAAATAAAAAAGGCCGTGGAAGATAAATTCTTTAATTTGTAGCGGATCCAACGAAGCATTGAGAAAAACTTCATTTGCGTAGTCTGACATACGAGTGTTATACCTTGTAGAATAAGGCCAGCATGATTCGACTAAGTGCATATGCATTTTCCATCATTTAGAACTTAATAAAAGACTAAATTGGTAAAAATATAATAGATTTATGAATTTTTGAACTATTTTCTTGCACAAATGGATAGTGTACTCATATGCCCGCCACGTCTGCATCTTGCTCACATCTATGCTTGGTATAGGAAACCTAATAGGGCTTTGCCATGCATCTCATGTTCATCAATAATTATTGTTTCGTTGACTATCAAAAGAACATGTAACATCTCAATGTACCTTTAGGAAAAAGCTTATAAAAGTGTTAAACTTATTGCACTTATACCAATTTGGTCATAAGCTTTGTGACCTAGAGTCAATTTAGTGATTCAGGCTAATTTTGGCCAAATATTATTAACGTGGATGTTGGTGGCTTATGTCGTACGAATGATACTAACATGGATAACTTTTAATTGGTTATTTAACTACAAAAATCCTAACACAATATGGGAAAAACCCATATGGCAAATCAAAATTCATATGTCTAGAGAAGAAGATGGAATTTTCACAGTAAGCTTATTTTTCTACTGAGTATGGAATCTTGATGTGAGTCTCTGTTTGATCCGCAGATGGAAATGAAGCAAAAGGAAGAAGATAAGCCCCAAGCCCATGGAAGAGTGCCTGTGCTCGGACCTTGTAACAAGCTCCAATTCCAGTCACAGGTGTCTCAAAATGGTTTGTGCGGCTTCTTCTACACAAGCTATTTGCTTTGCACATATGCCTCATGATAATCATTTTAGTTCTAGCTTCAAAATGTTTAGGAGGTTGAGTCCATTTCCATTTACAGATGCTGCTGGAAGATTGGCCTAACTAAATTCTTTCTCAGGAAATGCAATATCTCTATATTGCACTTCAAATACATGAGGTTATATTGAATGATTCATAAATACACACATGCTACTAAAATGACCACAATCTTGTTTGGTTACTCAAGAGTGCAACTTTCGAAAGTTTGATCCAAGTGAGGCCGATCAAGTCCTCACATGTAGTGCTTGAGTGTGACCCCATTCGGGAAACACAGGGTTCGTGAATGGATTAGGCCTAGTGGACATTTGGGTACTAAGTGCGGTTGGTTTTGAGAGTTAGGATGTGCTTGGAGGGCAATTTAGTCACTTTATCCACAAGGTTTTATCTCTAATACATAATGGCATTTTTAGAACTGAAGGAGGGAAAGTAGCGATGAACTAAAAAGGGAGGATTATATATATTGTTTTCTCTATTAAAAACCTATAGTTCAGGCCTTGAAGTTTAAAACGATCAAAGTAAAATGTCCGAAACAAATAGAAAACCAGAACAATTATGCCTTTAGATATCACATTGTGCAAAATATACAATTCTTATTTTTTGTAGCTAGAAGGTGCATATATATGTATAAAGATATATTTAGCGTGATTTTGTATTTCCTTTGATTAAAAGTAAGAAATGAAATATAGTAGAATTATTATAACTAGAAACCGGTACATCAATCATTGAAATATCTCTCTTAATCAATTTATATGTGTTGCATACTATGTGTTCGGTCCATCTATTTTATTATTATTATTTTTTTTCGACCTAATTTTTCGCGGGTTCACCACCTAAAACTAGGTTAATGGATTACTAAAGTCTTTAAGCTTAGCTCGGGCTCTCCCAAGCCCATACCAATTCGCGACTTAGGTTTGAATTCTTAACATGCAAATGATTTTCAATCGTTTGTAATGTACTCTATTTATTTTCCTCCCCAAGAGAGTCGCCACTAATCTATTTTTGGTGGGTCGATTAGAAACCCAAGTAAAGTAATGGGAGATTTACTTTACTTCTACGAACCAGAAATTCATAAGTTCGGGGACTTGGTTATACTAGACTTATCCTAGTGCCCTTTCGGTACCTTTTTATTTCATTTTAAAAAAATGTTTGGCAATTGAATTGATTTTAATTTAACTTCCTAACATGTGAGGTGATCATACGTGTGCACATACCACCAATTTAACACTCAGGAAAGCAATTAAATAATTCAATACTTATCTCAAAGTAACGAAAGCAAGCATTGTTAAATCAGAATTCACATCAGCAACCCTAGATATGATTTCTAATTAACCCGCAATTTCAATTTTTGTTTTTGTTTTCACTTTATTTAATGAAACTCATGAGATGCATGCTAATAATCTAATATGACATGGCAGCATGACCTAAACTATATGACATGAAGGAATGCAATAATTAAATGCAATCTAAATTACCTAATTTTAATGACATGCAATGTGATGCAATGACATACAAAATTATTTAAACTAAAATGACATGCAGCATATAATTTAGTATGCGAGTTATATGTCATGCAACATTTATTAAATGATTTAGTTTAATGACGAGGAAGTTTTAATTAAATAAAACCAATAAAAACTAAATGACGTGCATTTGATATTTCTATGCAAAAATGATCTAGCTAGATTAAAATTCTATCTAATTTAAACTAAGGATCAAGTCACATTAAATCCTAATTTAAACATAGATATTATCTTAATCTAACATGCAATTTATCTAATATGCAATGACGTGCAAAAAATATCCTAATTTAACATGATATATGTATGATGATTTTTTTTGTGTTTTTATATTAATTTCGAAATTAAAATTTCACATGCAATTCAAATAATGATAAAACTAACAACCTAAATGAATGCATTTTTTTTGTTTTTAATTTTCCTAAATTCGGAATAAAATCCCTATTCTAGATATGCAATATAACAAGACATAAAAAAAACAAATTGAATCTTAATTCAAATATTTTTTTAGATTTTTTAGTGGCTTTTCAACTAGACATTAAATCTAAACAATAAAGATATTCAATCAAATAAAGGATCAAAATAATCGAAAAAATAACCCGTTGTCTCACAGGTCAAATTAACGATTATCTTAACCCTAATTATCACGACAAATAATTCAAAATAACTAAAAATCTGATCCGAATTCTTACGGATCAAACTAATAGTTAAATTGATTCAACTTAAAAAACTATCAACAAACCCCAAAAATTAATGTAATTAAAAAAATAACCCGACATCTTACGGGTCAAATTAATAATTACAATAAGTTTAGGGATAACTCTTGTCGATAATGCCTAGAATATCCATAAAAATTATCTCACAATATTCAAACTTAAACAATAATAGCAAAACTTAAAAATAAAGTAAATAACATAAAATAAGAAAAATAAACAACCTAAAGAAAATGGACGGGCAGTTTGGGTTTGGGTCGCCGGCGTTTTTCCGGCGAGGTGAGTTTTTCTTCTGCGGCTAGGCGGCGATAGCTCAACTCGTGGATCTCCAAGGGGAATCGCAAGGCGGATCGGCGGTTGCTATGGCGGCTCGGCCAAGGTGGAGACGTCGGGTCGTCGGGAGCGGCAAAACACCGGAGCGGGCGAAATCGGCGAGGGTTTCGACGGCGGCGGATCGGGTAACGGCGAGCGAAAGCGGAGGAAGCGCCGGGGGACGGATCGGGCGCCGGTGAGCTGATCGCGCACGTGTGGGGCGGCGGTGCGTCGGGCGAATCTCGAACGGCGGAGACCGGCGAGGGGATTCGAGCGCGGTGGTGGCGCGATGCGGAGCTTCACGGGTCGTCGAGTTGGGCGACGAGCGGGGACCACGCGAGCAAGGGACGTCGGATCACTGGATTTGCGATGGGCGATCGTGGTGCGCTTCGGCTGGGAGCAGAACAGAAGCAGATCACGGCGTGGGCTCCTACGGCGACGGACGGCAGGAGGGTCTCGGGCGCTAGGGAGCGGTGGTTGGTGACGACTAAGGATGGCGTCGGATCGCACGGGCTGGGACGCAGCAGGGGTGAAGAGAAATTGGCAATTGGAGGCAGCGAAAGTGAGGAAGAAGATGAACAGTAGGGGTCAAATCACCCTTCCTTTTACTTTCCTCCTCTCTCTCTCTCTCTCTCTCTGTCTCTCTCTGACTTTTTTTCTTTTTTTTTCTGCAGAAGCGAAACCTCCCTTCCTTTTTTCTGAATTTCCCTTTTTTCAAAAGAAGCTCCCCCACGGATGGCTTCTCTCTTCTCTTTTCTTTTTCAACGAAGAGAACCCCCCTAGTGAACCCCGTACATATCCTTTTATAGGCGAAACAAAACGTGATCTTTTTTTGTTAATATCTTCATCTCACGAATATTGCTTATAACCTCTTGATCACAAAAAATCCCTATCTCACGAATATTCACCTCGATTTCATCATCTATTGATAAAAATAAGATTACAATGCGATTTTCTTAATTTTTGAAAAATATCATAATATCGCATCAAATCTTAATTTTTTCATAAGATAATCAATTAAAAATAACGACGGGCTTGGGTTAATTTTCTCCTTTCGTGGGCCTAGCCCGGCCTGTTAATTTAAAACTCAAAAAACACCAATTCGACCCATCCGCCACCAGTCCATTAAATAAAATGCAAAATATGCAAACTAAATGTAGGTATGCAATTTATATTTCTTTCAGGGATAAAATTAACCCCTAATTTTTTATGCAATAAATGACTAAATGAATCGCCAAAATTTAGGTGTCAACAGCTGCCCCTCTTTGAAGGTGAGCTCGAAGAGGTTGCATTCAAAGACAAATTGAGATCTAAATTTTGACCATGCAAATGCACTGAATGATTTTTTTTTTGTTGGAAAATGAATTCCATTTTTTTTAATGCAATTTATATGATGCATGGAAATGCTAATGCAGATGATGAAAGACTTACCTGGAATGACTTACCTTCAAGGAGGGTAGAGTGACTTACCTTCAAGGAGGGTAGAGTGATTCAAGATAGTTGGTGTTACATGTCCAGGACTCGTACCATTCTACGGTCGCCCAGAATAGTAACATGGCTTTACAAAAAGACTGCTTTCCTAGGACCCGTACCATTCTACGGTCGCCTAGTATGACAGTGTTTGGTTGTGTCTAGGACCCGTACCATTCTACGGTCGCCTAAACGGGGATTTACCTTCCAGGACCCGTACCATTCTACGGTCGCCTGAATAGGGAAATAGGTTTTGTCTAGGACCCGTACCATTCTACGGTCGCCTAAACGGGGATTCACTTTCTAGGACCCGTACCATTCTACGGTCGCCTAAAATAGGGAATAGGTGTTGCCGAGGACTCGTACCATTCTACGGTCGCCTTGACGAAAAATTGATTTTTCAGGACCCGTACCATTCTACGGTCGCCTGAATGGGGAAATTGCTTTTCCAGGACCCGTACCATTCTACGGTCGCCTGTTAGAGCAATAAATGTTGTCTAGGACCCGTACCATTCTACGGTCGCCTAAACTAAGGTTTTGCTTGGCTAGGACCCGAACCATTCTTCGGTCGCCCAACCTTGCGACAGAAATCATCTGACCAGGACCCGAACCATTCTTCGGTCGCCTTAATCAGATTGAATCTTGAGAAAAATCTTTGGGGGACAACTCCATCGAGTGTCGATTAAAAGGGACTCTGGGCTACGAAAGCACGCCAGGTCAATATAAATAACAACTTGACCAAGTCAAGTGTCGATGCACTTGAGAGGGAACACCTGCACAATGACAAGTATTTTAAAGTTTGGTAGAGATATACTTACCTGGTGATATCTCTGATTCTTGGAGATATGTCTTCCAGAATTCAGATATCTTGTGGAAGTCTCTCACCCTTCAATAGAAATAAATCAAGGATGCACCTTGAATATTCGTGATGGTTTCTCTTCTTGAAAGGAGCCTGAATGTCAAGAGCTCTTGGGTCTTTGAGACACGATTTAGAGCAAAAATGCATTTACCAAATAAATAAGCAATTATGGCTATTCTGGAATGCACACTTCAAAATCTACTGAAGTTTCTATCAATTCAATTGGGGTTCATGGATAATGACATTTGCATCACTCAAATTTCCATTGGAGACATTTCAAAAGAATATTCCATTGTGAATACATGAGTGTCATGGATGTGTCAAATGAGAGATCTTTCGATCAGAAAGGACTTTTCACTCCCTGATTAAAATGGCCATTTCATCCTGACCTTTGATGCAGGATTTTTAACAGTCACTCTATCTCACTGTCATCATGCCAAACAAGGGTCCGAGTAATCTCGCAAGTGGTACGAACTTACCAATCTGAAAGGTCTTTAAGAAGGACTGCAACGCTGGTTTGGTCAACGGCTTAGCAAATGAAACTCTTTGAGTCGAGGCTATTAAAAATGAATGATATTTCATAATCATCCCGGGGTTTTCAAACCAAGAAGCATGAGAAATGAAGTAGAAATTATCTTACTCGCACTTCTTCAAGCGATGCTTCCAAACGTATGAACTTTTACGTTAATTCAAGTGCCCTAATCTAAAGAGACTTTGTAAGGGACGTAACGTAGGTTGGGTTCATGGGTTGAGAAATGAAATAATCATTTGGCTCAAAAAGTGTTTATGGGGTCAAAGTTGGTGATCATCTTGACATTTCCAACAATTTTCCTCCCCATCGTCGAAAATTTTCTTCACATCATAACTCCACTGATTGCAACATCACAACATTTGATTTTTTTTTTTTTTTACCACCTTGTTGGAGATACAACTCACTTCATCAAGTGTTTGATTTTTCTTTGGGCATTGGCCTTGCTTTTACCAGGCACACTGCTTTTTCAAGCCCCCCTTTTGCACTCTTTTTTTTTCGACAAAGTCTCCACTTATATTAGCATTGTAAATCATGCTTCTTGAGTGGTTTGGTTTTTTTTTTTTTTTTTTTTTTTTTTTGCCTTGCCCCAGTGAGGGGGATGATCACCAACTAGGTTTAATGTGAAATGAACTCATAGGCTCAATGGGGCTATGCAATGGATAAAGTGTATAGGATAGAGAAAGAACTGCTCTTCGTCGTCCTAAGGCACTTTAAATTATCGTACAAGTCACACTGTAAAAGCAATACTTGAAGATTGATGCAAGTGTGAGTAAGAAAATTCCTATCATTCATTTTAAATCTTGTCCCAGTATGAGACGATTCTTGACAGGGATGATTTAAAAGCTCTTCAGGTGTGTGGGCTCAAAAGGCTGATCAATGGATATACCTGTAGTGTTTCGGGTAGCAGAAGAAACTGCCTCTCATCATCTTGGTTGACGTACCCTTTGCGAGATCACCCTTTTCCTCGTGGGCATGGAATTTTTCACACAACTCACTAGGGGTTAGTGTATGGAATAAGGTTTGCCTTTTATCATTCCAAAGTATCCCATTTGACACATTCAATTTATCTCACACAATTCATCAAGGAAGAAAAATGCAACATTTGCGGCAAATTTGAACAATTCAATTCGCTGAGGCGATTTATTCATCATAAAATGTTTGCAATTCAAAACATGACATGGCAAATTCTATCATGGGTAATACTTCTTGACAGCATCTGAATTAACTGGAGTGGAAAACACACGACCATCCATTTCTGCCAAGATCAAAGCACCACCATGAAGTACCTTCTTTACCACATATGGGCCACTGTAGTTTGGAGCAAACTTGCCTCCAGGATCAGGAAAGATTGGCAACAGCTTTCTTAGGACTAAGTCATTTACCTCGAAATGTCTCGGCCGCACCTTTCGGTTGAAAGATCTGGCTACTCTCTGTTGATATGTTTGGCCATGGCAGAGGGCCTTCAGTCTTTTCTCATCAATCAAGTTTAACTGTTCAAATCTTTGTTGCGACCATTCTGCCTCAGATAACTCCACTTGTGATAATACTCTCAGGGAAGGAATCTCCACTTCCACAGGCAAAATTGCCTCCATGCCATATACCAGAGCAAAAGGAGTTGCCCCGGTAGAAGTACGAATCGACGTCCGATACGCCATCAGTGCGAAGGGTAGTCTGTCATGCCAGTCTCGATAATTCTCGGCTGTCTTAGCCAAGATCTTCTTAATATTCTTATTGGCCGCCTCAACAGCCCCATTCATTTGAGGGCGATAAGGGGATGAATTCAGATGCTTGATCTTGAGCTCGTTGAACAACTCATCAATGAGCTTGTTGTTCAAATTTGTCCCGTTGTCAGTAATAATCGTTTCAGGGACACCATAGCGAGCAATTATGTCACGTTTGATGAACTTCAAGACATTGCGAGCAGTGACATTTGCAAATGACATAGCTTCAATCCATTTGGAAAAATAATCTATCGCCACCAAAATGAAACGATGTCCATTTGAAGCCTTAGGATTTATCGGGCCGATCACATCAATCCCCCACATTGAGAAGGGCCATGGCTCAGAAAATTGGTGCAGCTCTGTTGGAGGAACATTTATTTTGTCACCATGAACCTGGCAACGATGACAACTTCGAACATGCTGAATACAGTCACCTTCTAGCGTGAGCCAATAATAGCCTAATCTCATAATCTTTTTAGCCAACATGTGCCCATTCATATGAGGTCCACACACTCCTTCATGAACTTCTTGCATAATTTGAGTGGCTTCAGCTGCATCCACACATCGCAACAAGATTGAATCATAGGATCTCCTGTATAAATTCTCACCACTGACGAAGAACTTTGAAGCCATCTTCATAATGTACTTCCTATCAGCTGAAGTACTTTTCTCGGGGAATCCTTGTTTTTGGATGTAGTTCATGATATCGTAATACCATGGTTTTTTGTCAGGTTCTTCAGCCACTACCATACAATAAGCCGGCCTTGGCAAAACCTCTATCTTCAATGGCTCAACTTCTAATCCGTCAGTAACTTGCAACATAGATGATAAAGTTGCGAGTGCATCTGCAAATTGATTGTGAGACCTCGATAAGTATTCGAATGAAACTTCATCGAATTTCTTGATCAAATCTTCTAAGTGCTCATGGTATGGGAGTAACTTAGCATCCTTAGTCTTCCATTCACCTATGGTCTGTAGTATGATCAGCGCAGAATCCCCGAATACTTTTAATTTGGCTACACCCATTTCAATTGCAGCTTGAAGCCCAAGGATGCAAGCTTCATACTCGGCTATATTATTAGTGCATGGGAATATCAATTTCGCGGCTACTGGGTGATGTTGTCCGTCTGGGGATATCAAAACTGCCCCGGTACCAGAACCAGACAAGTTCACAGCTCCATCAAAGAACATTGTCCATGAATCTTCATTTACACTCAAGATGCAGTCATCCAAAGAACGATCGTCATTATTTGAGGCTTCTGGATTCTCAGCCAATAGATCGGCAATTACTCGACCCTTAACCGACTTTTGTGGCATGAATTGCACATCAAATTCCGAGATCAAAATTTGCCATTTAGCCAACTTACCCACCAAAGCTGGCCTGTTCAGTAAATACTTGATAGGATCATTCTCAGTTACAAGGAATGTCTGGTAATGCAGTGTGTACTGTCTCAATCTATGCAATACCCACACTAATGCAGCACAAGTCTTTTCCACATTTGAATATTTTAGCTCTGACACAGTGAATTTTTTACTCAAGTAATAAACGGCTCGTTCTTTTTTATCGACGGGACTTTCCTGAGCCAACATCGCACCCAATGACTCGCCATGAATGGTGAGGTAAAGAATCAAAGGACACCCTGGCGATGGCGGGACAAGAACTGGTGGATTCATCAAGTACTGTTTCAACTTGTCGAATGCTTTTCGACACTCATCATCCCAGTTGACTCGTGCATTCTTTTTTAAGAGCTTGAAGAATGGCTTGGCGGTTTCAGAAAGTTGGGAAATGAATCGAGCAATGTAATTCAACCTCCCCAAAAGACTTCGGACTTCTTTCACTGTTGATGGAGGTTGCAACTCACATATGGCCTTAGCTTTAGCCGGGTCGATCTCAATCCCTTTACTGCTCACAATGAACCCAAGTAATTTACCTGATGTTGCTCCGAACACACATTTAGCGGGGTTTAGGCGAAGCTTGAATTCACGGAGTCGAGCAAACAACTTTTTCAAGGTTTCGATGTGGCTTTTCCCAGGTCGAGTCTTGGCGATCATATCATCAACATAGACCTCGATCTCTTGATGCATCATGTCGTGAAACAGTGCTACCATGGCTCGCTGGTAAGTTGCCCCTGCATTCTTGAGTCCAAAGGGCATGACCTTATAATGAAAGGTTCCCCATGGAGTGATAAATGCAGTTTTCTCTTTGTCTTCTTCTTTCATCCTTATTTGATTGTACCCGGAAAAACCATCCATGAAGGAGAATAGTTCAAATCCGGCGGTACTATCTACAAGGACATCTATATGTGGCAATGGGAAATCATCTTTGGGGCTAGCCTTATTCAAATCTCGATAATCGACACAAACTCGAACTCGACCATCCTTCTTCATTACCGGCACGATGTTTGCTACCCATTCAGGGTATTGCGAGACTTCAATGAATTTGACTTTTAGAAGCTTCATCACCTCTTCCTCTATCTTCTTCGAGAGCTCAGGCTTAGTTCTCCGCAACCTTTGTTTCTTAGGAGGCACGTCCGAGTTAGTAGGCAAACAATGCTCCACGATTGACGGGTCTAACCCAGGCATGTCGGCGTAGGTCCATGCAAAGATGTCCTTATATTCCTTCAGTAACTGAACTAAGCGCTTAGCCTCGTCTTTGGGGAGATTCGCCCCTATTTTCACCTCCTTGGCTTCTTCAGTGTCACTTAAATTAATAGTAACGGTCTGCTCGGATGTGAGCACCTTGGCTTTTTCATGTTGTTCCCAGCTTCGCTGCACCTCAATGGAATCTTCAATGGAATCCTCAATCGAATCTTTAGGATTATCATTATCAGCACTTGTTGCATTGGATTGGACCATTTCCACACCTTTGCATGTTATATGATTGCCCCTGAAACATGAAATAGAAAGGTCAAAAAGACAAACGGGGTAAATCATATTTTATTTTATTTGTGAATTTTTTTGAAACTCTTTTGCAAAAGCATTTTTCGAAACATTTTGACACGAGGAAGCATGATGAAGCCCAGGCCTCAGAGTTCTCCTTGGATTTTCTTTTGTTTTATCGGCTGGATATCATCACCGGGCTGGTTTGGTGTACCTCATCATGCCCTCAAAATAAAACTTGCAATTTCATTGAAATTCATCAATCAATTACAATTTATTGAATGGAAAATGCAATTCAAGTCCTAAGAAGAAAATGAAAAACCATCGCTAGATAGCGATAATAACTCCTAAAAAGCGATAAAATCCCTAGAAAGCGACAAAAATTCCCGCGCAGGGGAATGTGCAAAAGTGATAAACGGGTTACTCTTGTGGGCGAGGGCCCGTTTCCTCCAGAGGTTCTCCATCAATGGCTCCAATGGAAAGGTCATCGAACAAACTTGAGATTCCTTCCAGGGTGTCGCCAGAGTTTTCCGTCTTTGAAGGCGTCGGATCATCCATGCCATCCCATCCACTTGGAACTATATTGCGGGCATCAAAGTAAAAGCTGGGAGGAGCCGAATATTTCACCATGTAGTCGAACTTCCCACTTGGCTGTCCGAGAGTATCCATCACTTCAGCTTCATCTTGCATCATAATTGGAGGACCAGGGAACGTCTCATGAATGTTTGGAGGTGGTAAATTTTGCTTCCCTCGACCTTGCTCAGGTGACGAGTTATGCCTTCCCTGTCTTTGCCTTCCAGAACTTCCTCCACCTCTTCCATGGTACCCTAACCCAGCAGATCGGGACCTCTGAGGGGCTTCAATGGGGCTTTGAATACCCTGATAATTTCTTCCAAGCCCATTGCCAGGGACAAAACCATTCCTAACCATTACCCTTCCTACCATGAGGGTAGCATCTGAAACCTCAGGAGTGGGCGGCGATGAACCTCGAGAAGCATGTATGGTAGAAACTAACTCAAATGAGTGGTAACTTGATTCAAGCTCAGAATCCGGCTCTACATAAGGGATAGCCGTCTCGTGATAAATCCGGTGGTCTTCTTCACCATATACAGTGACCAGCTTCCTTTCGATCACAAATTTTACAGCTTGATGTAGACTTGAAGGGACTGCACCAGCAGTATGTATCCATGGACGACCTAGCAGAAAATTGAATGCGGTAGGGATATCCAGCACCTGGAAATGAATGTTGAAGACGACCGGCCCTATTTGCACGTCAAGATGGATTTCCCCGATTACCTCCTTTTTTGTCCCATCAAAAGCTCTCACCGAAGTCTTTGCAGCATGTATCCTTGACGGGTCTACCTTGAGGCGGTGAAGAGTGGCCAATGGACATATGTTTAGGGCAGACCCATTATCAATGAGCACTCGGGACACATGAGAAACCTTGTGCTTGACAGATATGTAGAGTGCTTTATTATGCCCCCTACCCTCAAGGGGGAATTCTTCATCAGAAAAAGCAATCATGTCCTTGAGAAGGACTGATCCCACAAAATCCTCCAGCTTATCGGCTTCAACTGTTTCGGGTACACGAATTTCGCTTAGCACCTTCATCAACGACTTTTGATGCACAGGGGAGGTTTGGATGAGCTCAAGCAAAGAAACCTGGGCAGGCATTTTTCGCAATTGATCGACAATATTATACTCACTTGCTTTAATCACAGCTAGAAATTCCTTAGCCTCTTCGTCAGTGACAGGCTTTGCAGGTTGAGCATTATTTTGAGCATAAGTTCGACCGGACTTTGTAACGAGGTCAACATCTAGGTCATAAGACCAAGGCACCGCTTTATTATTAACATACTCATACGGTTGTGGTATTTCAATCACAACCTCCTCATCAGTTGCATCTTCTAGCGGGGGCATATCTGCAAGTGACTGATCTACTTCTTCCTTGCCATCACCGAGAGCAGCCTGCTCCTCCTCCCAATCGATGATGATGTGGGAAATGGTGGAAACCACGCAGTTACGGTCAGCATACACGATGATGCCGTCATCCACCATTTTGGCAATTCTTTCCTTCATCAACGATAAGGGAACATCCTCTTGATTTGGATAATAACCAGCTCTCACCAGTCCATTGTAGGCATCTGCCACATTCACCTTCGAGTTCTTGATCCGTCTAACTTCAGGTTCTAGGATAGCATTCACTGTACCCTCATGCTCCGGTAGCGGATTCTTCTGGACATTTGGCCGAGCAGTTTGAAATGAGAAGGCCTTTGTGTCTAAGAGATTTTGGATCTTGTGCTTGAGGGTGAAACATTCATCAGTTGAATGCCCCAACTCACCGTTATGGTAGTCACACTTCTTTGTCGGGTCATAACCGCGAATGCTTTCGCGATTGGGACGCTTTGGTTCATTAGTAAGCAAACCTTTCTTTCGGAGGATCGTCAGCACTTGGGATGGAGACCCAGGGAGAGGAGAAAATTGCCTTCTATTATTTGCTTGGGCAAATGATTGGCGGCCAGTGGTTTGTGGTTGTCTTGGATTCATTTGGATGGCCGGGGCACGTTTGACATTTTCTTGGCTATAAGCCACATTCACATCCACACCATTTCCTTTTCCTTCTTGGCAGTGAATCTTCTACTAGATGACTCGCAAAACCATCCTTCCCTTATCCCCATCTCAATTTGTTCTCCCACAGGAATAAGCTGATTGAAGCTTTCAACGTACGTACTGGCCATTCGGTTACGAAACTCAGATGGGAGGGTCTTCACAAACAGCTTCATCAGCTCCTTGTTGGTAGGCTCAGGAGTGATTTGAGCTGCCAGGTTTCTCCATCTTACAGCATATTCTTTAAATGATTCGCTCATTTTCTTTTCCATCCGCTCCAGGTCTTCTCGGGAAGGTGCGATGTCCATGTTGAACTTGTATTGTTTGAGGAACGCGTCAGCCACTTCGTTCCGTGTCGAGCGGTTCACATTCTTCATCACGTACCGCTTTAGTGCGGGTCCAGTCAAACTCGCATGGAATGATTGGATCATGAGGGGCTCATTTTTGACGTGCTGGGCCATACGCACGTGGTACATCTGCAGATGAGATTTTGGGCAGGATGTGCCATCATACTTCTCAAACTCTGGCATCTTGAACTTGCTCGGCATTTTGACTTTCTCATAGACCGAGAGGTCGAACGGGAGGGACCTTTGTGACTCCTGCAGCTGTCTCATTTTCTCTTCCAGCTTTGCAACACGCTCATCCTGATCTGTCTTGGGAATGCCGTCAAGCTTGGCCTTTCCAACAATGACCGGGTCATCCTCCAGCCCGGGCATGTCGTCGTCAATTGTTTGAACCTTGTTTGCTTGCTTTGGGATAACTACTTCAGGAAGAGCAGGTGCGGTTGTTGGATTTGCTTGGAGGAATTGGAGTTGATCCGTCACAAGTTGTAAAGAGGCGAGTACTTGTTGGAGTTGAGTCTCCACAGCTGACATACGATCACGCATTTCATTTTGGTCAGCCATTTTAGCCCTTGATCGTGTAATAATAGGTGATCGCGGTGGATCCGTTATGACCTAATCAAATAAAAGTAATGTAAGAACCAATGACAATATAAGAAAAATGGCCCATGACAATGGTCTAATCGCCTGATTTTATTTGAAATTTTAACCAAGTTTCCTAACAACGAACTAAGAATTGAAATTCGAAATCCCTAAACATTGAATCTAAAAACTAAAAATACTGAATTGAAATAAAAGTCCCTAGACATTGAACTAAGAAAACAAAATATCTTATTTTATATGCTTTCGGGAACCCAACGTCTTGCGAAGCTTTTTATTTTCAGCTTCCAACATTTCCACTTTCCGCTTAAGATGCTCAATTTGTGCTCGTTGGGTTGGCTTCTCAGTTACATCAGGGACTACTGGACGCAAAGCAGCAGGAATCTGGTATTGTTGTATGTAGAACGCCGATGCATGGTGAATCTCCTCCTCACCCTTCAGTCTCATGGGCACCAAAATCTTTTCTGGATGACATTCGCTCCACGTAGTAAAGATCATCTGGATCTCGTTGAAGTAGTCGTAATCCTTTCGAACGAAACGAACTTGGAACAAATCTGTCTTGAGAGGTGGGGGAATTTCTTGAAGAGCTTTGTATTGACGGGCCACTCTATGTGGATAATAGGAAGTAGCACCGGAAAGGCCCAGTAGCGGGATTGGTCCATCATGTTTGTGAGACAAACGAGCCTCCTCAATGTGAAGCCATTTAGTATGCCATAAGAATGCCTTAGGATTAGGATTTTTCAAAAAATTAATCCAACGGGCATACTGTTTATTTGGGGAAAAGCGTTCTAAGACCGCAAACTTTTGTATGGGGTGCCTAAAATCATCAATCTTAAATTGCTTCATAAGGTGCCCAAATCCTCTTATGTGGGAGAAAAACCATATTTGCAAAAGTTCAGGGAGGGCACGCATAGTCTTTTCCTCATTTTGTTTGAAACGGGTTAATGATAAAAATGTTTCGGCTAAAACCATATTGACATAATTCAACCCGTCGCAAACACGATTAACCACCCATGAAATTGAAGGATTAATGGCATTTTTTCGATAAGGAAAAACGATTAGCCCAAAAAATGCTAACATGAAAATCCTGGCTTTTGAAATCATTGATTGGTTTGCAAAACACTTTTCTAAGAATGAAAATGGACATGCAAAACAATTGGCTTTGACAACTTTCCTTACTCCTTCGGCTTCGATTTGTAAAAACTGTGATAGTTCAAAAATAGAATCTATACCGATAGGCGGTCTAACAAGTTCCTTTTCCAGGGGCATTCCGATGGCAACACTATATTCTTCAAGTGTTGGAGTCAATTCAAACTTACCAAATATGAAGGTGGAAGTTTGTGGACACCAGAAATGAGGGAGTGCCTGAATCACACCAGAGTGGACATTGATCTCTAACAGTGGAAGAAGTCGGGCTATCCTGGCTTTCACATATCTCTGACCATCTTGATCCAACTGATCCAACCACCTCTTGAGCTCTTTTTTGGGAGTGGAAATGAATTGTGCATCGGTTTTCCCCATTGCATATAAAACAAGACCGACGACGAAACCTAATTGTCATGGACCAACAAAATTACAATAAAGTAAATAAATTGCGAAAAAAATTGAACAACTTACTTTCACTGGAAATGAATGACAATCACATAGACATGCGCATGAAATGTGAGGCTCGATTTCTACCTAGACGGCTTAACAAGGTGGAGCTAAGAGGATGATCTGACCGTTGCAGTCTCGCATTAACATGTCAGGTCCTCCTAACCCCGGCTCAGTCGAATGGAATACCCAATAATCACGCAGTCTCGCGGATATGGACAAACACATTTGACACCATGAAAGAAATTTCGGGGAAGAGAATGTCAACCTCTACATAGCAATCTCGCTTTAGAGGAAGTATCATTCTCAACACCATCCTAGAGATCCTATCGCAGCCCAGGTTCGACCGCAGGTTGTGTGTGCAAATAGTGTGGTGCTAAAGCAATAAAGCATGCACAACAGTTTAAATGCAAACAACACTTCTATAGTTTTAATTCAAACATTCATCCCTAACTCCAACCTGCAAGACAGGGGTTAGCAAAGACTACTCCCCTTATACCTCCCATCTGCAAAAACATTTAACACCTTAGGAATGTTAGGGACATACCTGGATCCTTGTTGCCAAACAAAAACATTTTTAAAAAAAATTGGCCTAAGTCCACTAAGTGTTTTAACACAAGTCCCCAGCGGAGTCGCCAAGCTGTCGCGACCTAATTTTTCGCGGGTTCACCACCTAAAACTAGGTTAATGGATTACTAAGTCTTTAAGCTTAGCTCGGGCTCTCCCAAGCCCATACCAATTCGCGACTTAGGTTTGAATTCTTAACATGCAAATGATTTTCAATCAGGAGTCGCCACTAATCTATTTTTGGTGGGTCGATTAGAAACCCAAGTAAAGTAATGGGAGATTTACTTTACTTCTACGAACCAGAAATTCATAAGTTCGGGGACTTGGTTACACCAGATTATCCTAGTGCCCTTTCGGTACCTTTTTATTTCATTTTAAAAAAATGTTTGGCAATTGAATTGATTTTAATTTAACTTCCTAACATGTGAGGTGATCATACGTGTGCACATACCACCAATTTAACACTCAGGAAAGCAATTAAATAATTCAATACTTATCTCAAAGTAACGAAAGCAAGCATTGTTAAATCAGAATTCACATCATCAACCCTAGATATGATTTCTAATTAACCCGCAATTTCAATTTTTGTTTTTGTTTTCACTTTATTTAATGAAACTCATGAGATGCATGCTAATAATCTAATATGACATGGCAGCATGACCTAAACTATATGACATGAAGGAATGCAATAATTAAATGCAATCTAAATTACCTAATTTTAATGACATGCAATGTGATGCAATGACATACAAAATTATTTAAACTAAAATGACATGCAGCATATAATTTAGTATGCGAGTTATATGTCATGCAACATTTATTAAATGATTTAGTTTAATGACGAGGAAGTTTTAATTAAATAAAACCAATAAAAACTAAATGACGTGCATTTGATATTTCTATGCAAAAATGATCTAGCTAGATTAAAATTCTATCTAATTTAAACTAAGGATCAAGTCACATTAAATCCTAATTTAAACATAGATATTATCTTAATCTAACATGCAATTTATCTAATATGCAATGACGTGCAAAAAATATCCTAATTTAACATAATATATGTATGATGATTTTTTTTATGTTTTTATATTAATTTCGAAATTAAAATTTCACATGCAATTCAAATAATGATGAAACTAACAACCTAAATGAATGCATTTTTTTTGTTTTTAATTTTCCTAAATTCGGAATAAAATCCCTGTTCTAGATATGCAATATAACAAGACATAAAAAAAAACAAATTGAATCTTAATTCAAATATTTTTTTTAGATTTTTTAGTGGCTTTTCAACTAGACATTAAATCTAAACAATAAAGATATTCAATCAAATAAAGGATCAAAATAATCGAAAAAATAACCCGTTGTCTCACAGTCAAATTAACGATTATCTTAACCCTAATTATCACGACAAATAATTCAAAATAACTAAAAATCTGATCCGAATTCTTACGGATCAAACTAATAGTTAAATTGATTCAACTTAAAAAACTATCAACAAACCCCAAAAATTAATGTAATTAAAAAAATAACCCGACATCTTACGGGTCAAATTAATAATTACAATAAGTTTAGGGATAACTCTTGTCGATAATGCCTAGAATATCCATAAAAATTATCTCACAATATTCAAACTTAAACAATAATAGCAAAACTTAAAAATAAAGTAAATAACATAAAATAAGAAAAATTTCGCAAGATAATCAATTAAAAATAACGACGGGCTTGGGTTAATTTTATCCTTTCATGGGCCTAGCCCGGCCTATTAATTCAAAAACACCAATTTGACCCATCCGCCACAGGTCCAGTAAATAAAAATGCAAAATATGCAAACTAAATGTAGCTATGCAATTAATATTTTTTTTCGGGGATAAAATTAACCCCTAGTTTTTTTATGCAATAAATGACTAAATGGATCGCCAAAATTTAGGTGTCAACAAGTATAAATATCAATACGTACCAAAAGATGAAAAGATCTCTAAGAACCAAATACACGTATTTTTTTTAAGTTAATAAAATAGCGGAAATCATTGGAATATTAGCAATAGCTTTCAAAAATGAATATGTATAGAAGAGTTTGGCTAGAATGCTCTTATGTAGATAAGATCTTAAACAATATAAAACGTAAAAGTTGCAATGAAATAATTAAAAACAAGTCGATAAATAAAGATGATCTAATTGGCATCTACTATACCCAACTCTACGAATTGTTGAAACTCATAATATATGCAATTAGGATTGAAGATAAATTTGGATTTAGGTGAAAATGGAAGGACCGTCACTAGTGTTTCTCTCTAGTGATGGTGCTTGTGTTGTGAGCCAAAAAAGAAGGTAGTTAATGTCATTTTAGGAAAAGAAATATAGAATTTCGGGTAACGTACATATGTCCTAAATCAAAAGCCAAAAAAGAATATGGCTAAAAGAATTAAAAGAATTAAAAAATTTTAAAAAACCGAAGCTGAAAAATCGTGTCAGAAGAGAAGGTAAGTTATTGCCATTTTTTATGATAACAATATCGAAGGCCTTGGAAGGGAGAATACAGTTTAGCCGGCGCCTTTTCATGGAGTGGGGTAGGGCCCGGTGCAACGGCGGTTGCATTCCGGCTTTACACGTTGGAGGCTGGAAACCGTTGCGATCTTGCAACTCCCAGAAAAAGAAGATCCGACGGTCCACCCACTTCGTACGGAGGAACTCAACGTGCCGACGTGGAAGCTTCTTGACCCCTGACGTGGGCCCCACTAGAAGAGACGTGAACTCGTGAAAGTCTCAAAATCGAATGATAGTACAAGCCATATCATTGTCTTCATAAGAATCACAAATGACATCAATCCTCTATCATAAACGAATACAACAACTACACACATATATATAGGTCAATAGTGATTTAGCAAAGTAACACTATTACATGAGCAATATAAACATACTAGTGACAACCTCTAATGAACATTGCCGCAATCTCTGCCTCCACTGGCCGCACTAGCAAATATGGTACCTACCATTGTTGCACCAGAAGATCCCACATCACGACCATCGCCCAAATGACCACTCTAGAATTATATGTTTACTAATATTGTTTTTTTCCTTTCATATTTAAGGAATCTTAGTTTGTGGGAGTACGAGACGAGTATATCCCACCAAATAAAACTTTTCAATTTCAAAATTTTCAAGAAAGCCGGTTGATTTCTTGAATTCAAGTGTGGTGAAGGAGCCACGTTTGTTTTTTAAAGACTAACGGTTTGTTAGCTCATCATTTTCCTAATAAAGAGGATTGATACCTATATATTATTGGAAAATACCATTTGTAGGAGTACCAAAAGAAATATTGACGAAATATGGCATGTGGTTAGGCAATATGAACTTTTGATAAATGAACTGCATTGAGATTGCTTGGTGGTACTTTACTTGCATAAAAAGTGTGGAACGGGGTCTAGATGGTGGTGAATTTTAGAAAGTTGAGTGCAGTGGAAAGTAATTGCTTTAAAAAAAATTAAATTGGCTAGAAATGTGTGGAATTGAATTACATGATAAGGAAAGTACAGAGAAATGTAAATGGGCAAGGAATTGAAAAATGTAAGGTAAATATAAAATAGAAAGCTCTTACAAAATGTGTTCCCACGTGTGTTTTCTCTACTTCAAGTCTTGGGTTTTTTCTATGCTATTCTCACCTAATTCTCTAAAAAAAAAAAGATCTTTAACTTTTGGCATAATTTCAATTCTGTCTTGAATTGAATTTTTTTTTATCTCAAAAAAATTTTAAAATTTTACTATAGTCCCAAATATACCCACATATTTAAAAAATCTCCACTAATTTCTTCGAAATCATCGGTATCAGGACCGATTAGAGGTTCATTATTAGAGCAGACATCTTCATCAATACCCCCACATTCATATAGAACAACAATAGCCTCTTAATATTAGTAATCTTGAAGAAACTAGTGAAGGCATGAGGAGATTTGAGACTAGTATAAAAGTTGGGGATTTTTTATAAGAAAACTTTGAATCTTAATTGGAATTAAATCTAAAGTTGAGGGAGAAAGGACTGCACTAGCATGACCACATTGTTGCTTCCTATGAGTAATTGTGCAATTTGGGCCATCCATTTCGTTTTTGTATAATGGGCAATTGGACGTAAATTTGATGTGGGAAACCATCAAGAGCTCACACTAAGATTTCTTGATTGAAAATTCTCTCTTATTTCTTCCCAATTTCTCTTCACTTTCTATGTAGGTTAATTGACGCTGAAAATCATCTCCATCATCAGGAGTTGTAGCTCTGTTTCCAAATATAGCTATTTGAGATTTGGAGTTGCAGTTGTCACTATTTTTCTTGCTGAAGAGTTTGTGTCGTTGTTTTAGATAGTTTTAATTGCCTTTCCAATGACCTTAGTTATTACAACCACCATTTCTTGATTTTCCAAAGCCATGCCTTCAAAGCTCTCTTCTCCCCTATTTCACGATTGAGAGATTCGCAGAGACTATGACGTTCTGAGTGACATTGATTTGGAAATTTGCTATCATTAAACTAACTTGATAATTTAAGTTCACTTTAACATTGTTGTGATAGCTTGTAGACTCAACGACCGAACCACACACAAGATGTTTGATGAAATGTAAAAATCAGATTTGCATCAACTTCTCTTCAATTTTTTATTACCTTGAGAGTGTTTCCGCATGTATTATCTCTGTTGTTCCTTTTTGCTCTGTGTCCTTATATTTTCTGTGTGATTATCTCTAGTAATGTCATTAAGTACCTGAATTTGCCTTGTTAGTTCTTTGCATCCTACCAATCTTTTGCAATATTGAGGCATCATTGTCGGAAAGCCCAGTGAACGAAGATGGTTGTCTTGTGGAGGTTGAAGATGGACGGTGGCTGAGTAAGAGGCACTTAATCTTGGGGAAGTCGATGGTTAGTTGAATATTAATTTTTCTAGCTTTTGCTTAGAATTTATGAATGAATTGGATATGTTAGATTCTGGGAACAATGAAACGTTGAAGAAGACAAACACAAGGCGTCCAGAGGAAAGAAATGAAAATAAGAAAGATATGTCTAGGCATAGAAGGAGAAATAATAATAGCAAATAAAAAAATAATAAAAGGATAAAAAATAAAAAATAAATAAAAACGGAAAAGTAGTTAGAAAAATAGGTCTTGATTAGATTGTTTGATCTAGTATCATATTTAGTTTACATTCATTTAATTCGTACACATATGGTTTAGGGAAGTTTTTTTTTTCCTCTAGTTTTAATTTAGGTTTATGAAATTCATAAAAATAGAGAGTGGGTTTAGAGATGATGGCAAAGTTGGATTGATGGTTCCCACATGGATTGGGCTCTCCAAACCTTATCTTGCACAATGTTAGAGTGTACATACGAAATTCAATTAATCCTAAAAGATTTTTATGTGAAGGAGTTATTACTAGCCTATTAGGGCCAACTAAGAGCCAAATGAGATATGAGAGAGTATCCCACTTCCTATGCAATCAAAGATCTAAAAACAGGACTTGATTATGCTAATTGCCTAAATAGTGCTAGTCCAATACCCTTGATTTATTTATTTGTCTAATATAGTTAGGCAATCTTTAACTATGTTAGTTTTCCTATGCCTCGAATAATGTCCATGCATGAGTGCGTAATCAAAGAAAAACAAAAAATCACAATCACTACCATAAAGAAAGTTTAAGAATGGCAAAAAAAAAAAAAAAAAAAGTAAAGTGCAAAAAAGAAAAATTTAATAAAGAAAAATTAAAAAAGTGTCGGACAAATTATAAGCTAAAGTCAAAGTGAATCAAATTTCTTATCCAAAAGATCAATTTGCTAAAACTAAATTATATCGAAAGTACTCACTAATATCTCTTATTTATACGTATGCTTTGAAACTAAGCTAAATCTAGCACTAAAAGTTAGCAGCTTAATCAAGGTCTCTTTTTTTTTTTTTTTTTTTTTTTTTTTTAACTTTTTAAATAAAAGGGGACACAACACGTGCAAGAAGTCTTCTAGCCCAAAATTCTGAGTGGAATGTAAACAGCACGTGCACGAGGAATGCATAGGGCGTGCATGGATGGCGTTGATGACGAAAACGATGGAGATGGAGCCGGCAACGAAGACGATGGAGGCGGTGGTTGGCCTAGACGCGCCAAGGGAAGTGCGGAGCCTGGGGCAGGGCGGTCGCTGGATGAAGGAGGAAGAGATATAGAATAGAGGATAGGCGTGATAAGTATTAAATTTTAATAAATTTACTAAAAAAATACACACCGTGTTAGTGACATGGCCCTTATAGACAGTCGAATATTTTCTATATTATTCACCTCTAATTCTGAAAAGCTTTGTAGAGGTTCATTACCTATTTTCTTGACAAATCGATCAGATAGAGACATTCATTAGGAACCATCCATGCTTCACGGCTAAAGGGTAAAAATATTCATTACGTGCTAGTCCTTAATTTGGTTCCTCATACCAGTCCATGAAATCTAGAAGTAACTCTATAATAAAGCTATTTGTTAGACTAGAAAGTCTATCATAATTGTTAAGTCAGGCGTAACTCCCAATTATAGTTTCTAGACTAGAACTTTTAAAGAGATTAAACGTTTGCCGTTCTTTATTAACATTTTAAATTAGTTTACTACAAAAAAAAATATGGAAAATAATTGCAAGCGCCAACTAACATTGCTACATAATTTCTCATTGTTGAAATACTAACGTGAAAACAATGCGATCTTGCAAAGAAGTCAATGCAAGAGAATCTGAAAATAAATGAAGAATAATAAAGGACATTAAATATTTATGTGGTTCACTATCTACATCTATGGAAGAGATAATAGCTAATAATCCATTAATGATTGGAGAATTAGAGTTATAATTGCTCACATGCTTGAATATTTTTCACTCCTAAAAATTTAAGCCCTAACAAAAAAAAATTCCAAATTAATAACTCGGTTTAGTGTAAACTCATGGCACAAAAAATTCATAGTGGCTCACAATTTTTGCCGAAGAAACCTTGTTATGCGTGTGCCATTTCAAAGATCAACAATTTTACGTGTCTATCAATGGATAATGCCACGATAACAATTTTAAAAGAGGATTCAGTTAATAATCCCAATTTACATTATCCAATTCAAATCCAATTTGGTAAGCGAGCTCAAATTCAAAATGTAATTTAATACTCATTCTGACCGTAATTTCCCCTCTTTTTTTTTTTTTTTTCAAATGCTTGGGATGGTCCGTAGCCCTGGCATATATTTTTCAAATTTTGCAGTTAGTCGTAATTTATAAACCTAAAGATTTTATATTTAAAAAAAAAAAAGGAAAAGCAACACGCAGAAAAGAAAACGGTACTTGAAATGAGATTCACGTCTTCGCGTCCTCAAATCTTTATCGAATCCCTTTCTCTTCGGCAGTCACCTCGCAACGCCGTCGCTCACGTCCTCACGTACTTGAAATGGGCGACATCCACGTCAGGAGCCTGAGTAACCTTGCGAGGAGCCACGTAAAGACGAAAAAGAGGAACTGCCTTTAGGAGATCGTGGCTGAGAGCGAGGAAGGAGTCTAGGGTTCCCACGTGGAGATTGGGTATATTGAATTGTGGAGTCGGGCGGGATCATCAGCTTCGAAGGATTTCGACAAAGATGGGACGGGGAGGGAAGGCGAAATGAGAGCCGGTAGAGATCTGCTCCTGGAGGCGGTTCCACAGAGAAGTGGTGGACATGGAGGCCTGCACCGGAAGTGACACCACCCAGTATCGACTCGCCATTGTCTCTCGAGCTTGCTGATGATAGAGAGAGAGAGGGAGGCGATCGGAGGTGGTAGTGCGCCTTTGAAAGGAACGACGCGGTGGTGAAGCTCCTTGCTTCCTTCCTTCGCCTGATGTCGCTCCAAAATCTCACGCATGCTTCGGGGACAGTCGAATAGCTTCTGCATATGGTGATGATTGGGAATATGTGGAAGAAGAAGGGCCTGCAGAGATCATCTGGCAAGGGAACAGAAGAACAGTAAAGAAAACCATCAGGTTTTCCGAAGAAGGGATCGGACGTGCAAATGTTGAAAGAGGGTAACTCAGAAGATACTGCCTGTTTACGTGTTGAAAACTTGGCATACATTACTTCCTAGTTTTTCTTTCTCCTTGTGTTGGTTTTGGTTTGATTTTAAATTTGAGGTTCGTAATTCACTGCCAGGATGCTGAAAAGCCGACCTTGAATCCTCTCCCTCCACCGTCCGAAGAATATTTAGACTATAAGAATTGATCGCCAACGTCAGCTCAACAGGTGTTAGAAAATTTCGCTCTCCAAGTGCCTAATTTTGGACTGAGCAGGTAGCTTATTATGATGGTCATACGTCTAGTTATATTTTTCTGGACTGATTTGTTGAACTTTTTTTTTTTTTTTAAATGTTTTATTTTTGCCTGTCGGTTTGCTTAACAGGATGAAGCTCATTGATCTTTCATTCTGAAAAATGGAGCTTGTTGGTTTGCTCCACGATGCAGTAGAGTTCACTTCTATCTTGATAAATCATGCGTACTGCTAATTAAGAGAATGCATAATGGTCCTGGCCTTGCATGGGAGCAAGATGAGGGGCTTGAGGTCGGTCAATGATGCCTTCATCCAGTTCATATATCCTGAGTATTTTGGAGCACCAATACTGTTTTCAGAATGATGGACAACTGGTAAGAATAATTAGTGCAATTAAATTTCTATCATAAGATGGCTTTCATTTGCAAACATCGTTCACTAGTTTCATATATAAACTACGGATGCAATTTTTTGATCACTGCCGAGACTTGGGGCTTTTTACTGGAGAAGCAAAAGAAAAACATGAAGTTACATTAATATGAAGGAAATTACATCCATATTTATACCACATTAGATATCGGTTAATATTGCAAAAAAGGAAACATAATTGATCAGAATCAAGGCAAAACTGAATAAGTGATCCTTATGGCTCACTAGTTGCGTTGTTTGTTTCCAAAGGCTGATTAGCCTAATTGCATAATGTAACTTAAAGGAGGAGGGATGGAAGTTTGGCGGGAAACAGAAATCCATCATTACTGTTTTTTACCATCCCTTGGGAGTTTTAGTTATAAAATTAGATACGGTTGCCTTAGCCCCATCCATGGCATTAGTTTCAAGGAAAGTCGATACATGAGTAATGCTTTTCGCGGTGGCTAAGGACCATCTCTCCCCCTAGCCAGAGACAGGGTGATATAAAGGAGGCCTTTGTGCCAAAAGTTGTTGAAGGATAAAATGTGTTGGACAAAGCTGGAGCTGTTCTTTTTTGATGCATTGGTTTGGGAAGCCAATTATATTACTGAAGATGGAATGATGCAAATTGGGAGCGCTGTCAGTGGAATAATGATTGAAATTTGGTCTTTTTAGGATGGGGTTTGGAAGTCTTTACGCTTAGAAGAGTGCATATTCTTGCCATTGACGCTACCACCTATGGAGAAATTGAAGATCTATACCCGTTTTCGAGGGTCGTTAGTGTTGGGTCAAGTTTGGATTAGAAAAAAAATGGTTCGACTCATATTGATATATTTAACCCATTTTGGCACATTTCCATACGATGAAAACCTACCTAATCCTACTCAACAAACATCCGACTCATATTACTAGAACATATTAATATTTAACCTAACTTAGAAAAGCCCTTACTTACCCTTTTAACCCACTTTAAGCTCTTTGCATGTATTAAAAAATATAAAAATTAGTAAATAAAACGAAGAACGTAAAAAACCTATAAATGAGGGTCTTGTCTTCTAAATCTTCCTTATGCGGAACTCCAAATAACCAATCTCTAGTGCACAATTTCATGGGAAAGAGAACTATGATATTTATTTAAATTGTACCCTTCAATGGTAAAGGCTGACTTACATGCAATAAAAGTGATAGAAGACAACTCAAGATATCGATGTGAATTAGCTTTCAAATAATCAACAAAATTACGATAAGGTTTTTTTTTTTTTTTTTTCATATCAAGCCTATTTTCCTTCAAATATAAATCCAATTGCGACTTTGTAGATTGCAAACCATAGTGTTTACTTTTGAACGCATTATACTCATCAAGATTCTCCCCAATGTTCTAAAAAATGTCCTCAATTAAAATGTTACCTCGATTGGTTGAAGATGTAAAGCGGGTGGTTAATTATTTCGTGTGCTTCGTGGCGAGTCTGGTGTTGAGGTGGGATTTCTGCACCTCATGTTGATAAACTTTTGCATATTTGCACTGCTGCGAATCTTTGTGCAAAATGGTCTAGCTTACAGCATGTGCTTAGATTCAAGATTGATTCATGTCCACTTCATTAATTGTTGAAACTAAATCTGACTCTGTGTTTTTACTCTTTGTTTTATGAAACGCTTTTGCAAATCTTCGGCGCGGGATGTCCATGGACCCACATGTTTGGAGTCGATGTTCTCAACCTCCGTCGCCAGCAATGGCCGTGGCTTGATGCCGTCAAGTCAGTTCATTCTCCACTGTTTTAGTATACCTTTGTGCGTTTTCTATGCTGCTTTGTGCAATTTTTGAGCTGGAAATTTCTTTATCGGAATAGCTCGGTCATGGCCGGAGTAGTGGCTGAGGGAGAATATTTAGTGACGGTCAGCGACTTCAGGTATCGACGTCAGACTGATAAAGATTGCGGTGTGAGTCAGTGTAGTGGAGTCTTCGTCGAGCTCGTCATTGATGATTCTGTAGAGAAGGACTTCGTTCGGAGGGGAAGACGTCTTTCGGTGAAGACGCTCTCCAAAAAGTCCCGAAGAAGAAGATACAGGGAAGAGAAAGAAATAAAAAATAGAAACTGAAATTTGAGAAGGAAAATGAAAAAAATTGGGAAAGGAATCTAGATCTGATTATAGAATGAGTCAGGTCTAGTTTTAAGTTGGGTTGAAGTAGAGGTGTCAAAATTGGTCTTAAGCTCATATATGACCCATTTATGATTTAAATGGGTCATGTATAGATCACCTACATTTTGAAAAAACTAGTTAAATGGGTCTTAAATGGATTGGATTTAAAAATCTATTTTTAACCCAAGTCTCACATAACCACTAAGGTTTACCCCAGTGGCCATCCTTCCAATTTGGAAGGGGGAGGTGGGGGCTTCGAATCCCCACCTTCTCAGGGGCGGTTGAGGTGGGGAGGAATTAAGTTTCAGGAGTGGGTTTCAATTCCCATGCCTTACAATGAGGCATGGCAAAAGTTTGAGAGTGAGGGTTAAAAGTAGAGTATGACCGACCAAAAAAAAAAAAACTCAAGCCTCACATTTTCTCTTACCCTTTTTTTGTAAAAATTAAAATTAAAGTGAGTTTTTATATTTCATTTTTTCTTCCTCCTTCCTTAGTCGATGGTTGGCATGACAATGGTAGGCGACTAGCCAATCAAGGCTCAAGATCGCTAGATCTAGTGAGGCTCGAGCTCGCTAGATCTAGCGAGGCTAGGCCTCATCAACAATCAGCAAGGATCGAGCCTTGCCGATTTGGCAAGACTAGAGCTCATTGGTGTTGAGCAAGCTTGATCTTGCCCAACGTCGATGAGCTCGATCTTGCCGATCTAGCGAGGCCAAGGCATCATCCATGATTGGCGAGGCTCGAGCTCGCCTGCGATTGGTCACCAATCATTGTTGTGGCCAATGGCTAGTTGAAGAAGGAAACATAAAAAGAATAAAAAAAATTAAAAATTATTAACAAATAATTAAAATAAAGAAAATTTAAAAATAGATTATTTAAAAATAAAAAAATTAAAAAATTAGATTTTTTAAAATAATTTTTTATAAAAATTATAAAAATTGTCCATTAAATTTGTATTGCATTAAAGTGTTTTAGCGATACCATTTTTCTAAAAAGAAATATTATAAGAAATAAGCTTTAAAGGTTTTTCACATTTTTTTATTTTATTTACTAGTTTTTTATTCTTTAGTTTACTTTTTAAATTTGATTTGAATTTTTTTATTCAAGTAACATATATGTGAAGAGCTTAAAGTGAATTAAATGGGTGAAAGTTGATTAACTTAAATCGAGTGAAGTAGTAATGTGTTACAATAACATGGATTGAGTCAGGTATAAGTCGAATATGGATCAGGTCAAGTATGAGTCATCAAATTTAAATTACATGAAAATGGGTTAAAATGAGTTAAAATGAGTTAAATGGGTCAATATGGGTCGGATCATTTTCGACTTGACCCAAACTTGATCCGATCCACCCATTTGATGATCCTATCTTGAAGTAAGGGCGTTGTGAGCCGAGACTGAGCCGAGTTAAAAATCAATAGATTTAAATGTTTGGGCCATACTCAAGCCGAGCTCGAGTCGACTTGAGAAGGGAAATCGATCTAAAGTCCGCTTTTGTTATTAATTTTTTTTTTAAAATAACAACGATAAGGAGGAGAAAAATATCAATAATCATATCCTAAATCTTGTCAAGACAATAACATTTTTACAAAGAAAAAATGCAGCTTTGCTCTTCACTTCTCATTCAACCCTTATTTCAAAAGACAGTGCAATTGCCTTATTATTACATCAATAGCATGATACGCACCAAGCGCCGTTGAAGTCAAAGGAACCAAGCCTTTGAATGGGAACAAAATTGAGGATGTTGCAATAGAAGTTGATAGACTCTTTGACGGACCCGCGCCACATCGATATGTGATTCAAGCACTTCAAATGCAGAGGGTTCTTAGGGTTATTCTTGCTGATCCTTTCTTTAAACATCTCTCCCTTCTCCCTCTCTATGACAGTGACAATGCAAATTAAAAAACTGCAAGAAATCAAAAGCTCAAAATGTGAAAAAGCTTGAATAGCTTAATTTCGTGATGAGTTTAGGAATGTAAAGAGAGATTGTAAGCTAGAGAGAACATATCAGCATTCAGGCCATGGTTGGAGGGTATAAATATGGGCATGGAGATGCAAAACGGAGGAGAGAAAAAGTTCACATGTGCAATTCAAACACCCATGTGGGAACTAGATATCTCTATTGAGTATGACAGATTCTATTTCATTTGATAAAATAGAGGAATAGTGAGGACATAGCTATTAGTTCTATGCCTATGGCAATGTGAAAGAAGTTTGAAAAATATTAAAAGTGTTATAGTGTTGTCATGTCTATATTAGATCCTCATTATTAGCCAAACCTATTAGAGCTTTGTTATATGGTCGAGTGGAATTTGTACAAAACATTCGAGAATTGCTCTATGTTTTTTGTTATGATGAATATATGACCTTTATGTCAAGAGATGGTTGCTTTACATCTTCAACCAATCAAGGTAACATTTCCACTTCGATGGCCACAACTCCTTTGTCTTCCCTCTCCAAGAAGTTAAGCAAGTCGTATGTTCTTCTCATGATCTTTAGCTATTTGTTCCAGCTATCCAAGGCTACGAACATTCTCGTGCCTAGTCAGAACTTGAGGACAACAATACTTTAGTCTCACCGAATGAAGTGTTTGAGCTAGGGATCTTCAAGACTGGTGAGTCTTCCTCAAGCAACTACTACCTAGGCATTTGGTTCAAGGATGATCTTTACAAGAAACCAGTTTGGGTCGCAAATCGAGATTACTTGCTTCTTGATTCTTCTTTTGTACTCTCCATCAGGTATGATGGGAACTTGGTGATATCCGATAGATAGCAGATTCCGTATTTAGTCAATGTTGAGATGTTATTATATGTAATATCACAAGTGCGATATTGCTTGATTCTGGCAATTTTGTTCTAATACAAGGCAATAGCACGGTTTGGGAAAGCTTTTTTTATCCATCAGACACGTTCTCACCTAGCATGAAACTTGGGTATTTCGATTTAGGCACGGGTATGGTGAGGGACCAGTTTCTTGTTTCATGAAATACCCAAGTTTCATGCCTTACCTTACCAGTGCCTAAATTGAAATACCCAAGTTTCATGCTAGGTGAGAACGTGTCTGATGGATTGAAAAGCTTTCCCAAACCGTGCTATTGCCTTCTATTAGAACAAAATTGCCAGAATCAAGCAATATCGCACTTGTGCTATTACTAGTAGATAACATCTCAACATTGACTAAATACGGAATCTGCCTTCTATCAGATATCACCAAGTTTCCATCGTACCTGATGGAGAGTACAAAAAGAATATCAAGAAGCGGGTAATCTCGATTTGCGACCCAAAATGATTTCCTGTAAGGATCATCCCTGAACCAAATGCCCACGTAGTAGTTGCTTGAGGAAGACCCACCGGTCTTGAAGATTCCTAGCTCAAATACTTCATTCGATGAGACTAAAGTATTGTTGTCCCTCAAGTTTTGACCAGGCACGAGAATGTTCGTAGCCTCGGATTAGCTGGAACAAACAGTTAAAGATCATGAGAAGAACATACAACTTGCTTAACTTCTTGGAGAGGGAAGACAAAGGAGTTGTGGCCATTGAAGACATCTTTGAGAACATTTGGTCAATCTTGATGAGTATTGTTGCAACCTATCCTTAGGGAGGTGTAGAGGTACTTGTTTATAAGACAAGTCAAATCGTGTGCGGAAATGATGATCTTGAATGGACCATCATCTGCTAACACCACAAATGACTCATCAATCACAAATGTGAACTCTCCCAAGTCTGTACCTTAGGCGATATTGGTTTTCATAATCTATTTGTTCAGAAGGATTCAGAAGGAGTCACCACTAGCCATAATCGAGGGTTGGCTAGAGCCCTAACCAAGATGTGGAGTGTTGTCTTGATGCATACGTAACGGGAGATTTCAGGTTTGAGAACTTGATTATACTAGTTCTGCAACTTATGCCCTTTCGACACTTAAGCTTGATTAAGAGCTAGCCAGAGTGTCAAGCAGCCTATCAAAGAAATTGAGGTTCATCTTAACCATTCTAAAACTGAAAGTAACAATCATTGTACAAAGGAGACGCAATCAAGCATAATACAAATAAATAGTGCAAACAAGAAACTAGCATCGTCTCTAAAAAGAAAAAAATGGCATCTAAAAATCCTATGCTAAAACTTTAAAGGCTTATTCAATTTTGGGTACGATATTTCTAAATCTAAAAATTTTATCAAAAACCTAAACTAAGTGAATTCTAATTTTTTAGCTTTTTCGAAAGATTTCTGGTATTTCTTAATTTGCTCAATTTTTTTTACCTCTTATTATTATTATTTTAAAATTTTTTAATTACCAAAAGTAGACTTCAGATCGGGTTCCTCGGGTCAGACTTAGAGCTCAGGTCGAGTATGGCCCAAACATTGAAATCACATGGGCTGAAGACCATGATTCATTTTGTCAATGAAATCGCCTCATGAGTGATTCCGAAGCAACATATTTTGTGTCCGCACCTCTACCATCATACTACAAAGTTGTCTCCGCCTAAGCCCGTCAATAGAATCCGCCAATGTGTAACCTATGTGTTATGGATAATATTCCCACGTGGGTGTTTGAATTGCACAAGTGAACTTTTTCACTTCTCCATTTTGCATCTTCGTGCCCATATTTACTCTCCAATTTGGCCTGTATGCTGAGTTCTCTCTAGCTTACAATCTCTCTCCGAACTCCTAAATTTATCACGAAATTAAGCTGTTGGAGCTTTCTCGCATTTTTGGATTTTTGATTTGTTGCAGTTTTTAGTTTGCATTGTCACTATTGAAGAGAGGGGAAAGGGAGAGATTTAAGGAAAAGATCAGCAATGAGAGCCCTCTACATTTGAAGTGCTTGAATCGCATATCGATGTAGTTCTGGTCCATCGAATAGCTGTCAACTTCTATTGCAACATCCTCAGTTTGTTCCCATTCGAAGGCTTGGTTCCTTTGACTTCAACAGCGCTTAGTGTTTATTATGCTATTGATGCGATAAGAACGTAGTTGCATTGTCTTTTGAAACAAGAGAATGAGAAGTGAAGAGCAAGTGCTGCATTTTCTTTGTAAAAATGTTGTTGTTTTGACAAAATTTAGGATATGATAACTGATATTTTTCTTCTCCTTTTCACCTTGTAAATGCAGGTTATTCAATTCTCCAACATGGGATTTCTTTAATACAATTCACCCACACGTGCATTATTGTTGGGACGCATGTATAAGTGAGCTATGTTAAAGAAGTCCCATATTGAAGACTTCATGTGGTACGGAATAGCTAACATATTATAGTTAGGATATAACTCATTGACTTAAACTTTTAAGTGAATGTGGGTTTAATTGAATATGTTGACAGGCTCGGACTTTGGCTCCCTCTTTGCAATCTTAGACTTTTGCTATGCATTCTTAACAAATGGTATCGGAGCCTATAGTTGATATTTCTGGGCAAGTGGACATTGTGGTGTAACAACGTGAACCTGTTGAAAATTTGATATAGAAGGATACCTAAATTAAGGGGGAGTAGCCCTAACATTAAGCTCACACGTGTAGGGGGGATTGTTTAGATACATGTGTGGGTGTGTTATGTTAGAGAAATCCCACATTAGAGAATTGATATGATGTATAGCATTTAGTATATCTTAATTAGCCCATAACTTATTGGCTTAAGCTTTTGAGTGAATATGGGTCCAACCGCATATATTAACGAGCTCGGACTTAGGCTCTTTTTTGACAATCTCCTTAAATGAAGATATTGGACTTCTGCTATTGGCTCCCAACAAGGCATAAGGGATGCTCTGAGACCACCAAGAGCTCATTACAAGGGCCAAAGCTCAGTGACATTCAAATGATCTAGACTATGGGGTTCAGCCTATTTTTTAGAGCGAATTCAACTCCTAAATGGCATAACCAACTGAGGTTGGCCTAAAGAGATTGAATGCTCACCGTCTAAGCATTGCATAGCTTGGACAACGGGCATTCAGACATCTAAGACGCGATTACCCTGATGAGGCATAGGATAATCCACCATGGATTCGAGACAACGGGCAGGTGATATAACAGTAATATGACCAAAACTATTACTTGAATTATATGAGGACAATGCTACGAACTAAAAATGAGTCATGAACATCCTAATTCGAGCTGATGCATGTGCACTTTGGGGAGACATAGTGTCGACACTAAGCATAAATCTTAAACAAGGATGGACCGCTCTCATTACCTGAGAAATGCCGGACTCTGAGCCTCATTTAACTCAAACTCAAGCCAAGCACGTGCCCATTCATCTTTGTCTCATGCACCCATTTTTTTTCTTTTAAATTTTTCATAATGATTTTCTTTTAAATTTTTCATAATGATTTTCTTTTAAATGGGAGACAGACTTTGGAAAAAAAAATTAGGTTTCACTATCCGTAACCTATAATATTTCTAATTTCTATATGTGAAAGCGATACCATTTGTTTTTTGTTTTTTTTTAATCAATCGTCAAATGATAATTTAATCTTTGAGGCCTTTCCTTTTTATTTTTGAAATGCATGATGGTTGGTGCTAAAATTTAGATGTTGGCATGAATATTTGGTGTGTGCCTTTTGTAATTTTTCTATAATTGTGTAATAGATTATGCGGCCGAATTTTGATATTTTAGAGAGTTAATTTTTTTTTTCTGATTTTTTTAATGTAGCAACTAATTTCTTTGAATTCCCACTTCTCAAGGTGATAATACCTCTTAAAATTAGTATCTCACTCCAACTATACAGACCAAAAGGCACCTTATAAGATGCCTCGAGACCTTAGAATCACATGACAACTTAGGCTGCGTTTGGTAGTTAGGATAAAATTCAGGATTATGTTTGGTGCTTACTTAGGATAGGATAAAGTCAGATATAAGGGGAATATAGGCCAGATAAAATTATCTTATGGGGGAGGTAGGATAAAGGTGGATAAGATTTCTATTGTCCATAAAATGAAAGTTATTTTTCTTGAATAACAACTTATTAAATTAACAAAATTGAAATTATTTTCAATATAAATAATATTTGATTTCTAATTTAAGAAATTAAAAATTAAAAATTAAAAATTAAAAATTATTTTTTAATTTACTTTTATTTTAATTTATATATTCAACTTTAATTCTATCTTATAATAAACATTCAATGTATAAATTATATATTTATATTTATTATATATTTTAGGTATTTTTGTATTTTAGGTATGTTAGTATAGTTTATTATTTGATAAAATTTTATTAAAGAATGATGAAAGCTAAAAAAAGAAATAATAAAGAAACAAATTAAAAAGAGGAAAAAAATAATAAAAAAATTTATTGTCACGAGAGATTTTCACCACATCCATTTATGAACTTTTAGATTCATTTACAATGATATGACATTTATATTTAAAAAAAATGCACATAATATGATGTGAATATATTCGATTTTAATACTGTGATTCACCAAATAATGAATAGGATATAGAAAGATTCCTAGGATTTCATATCCTATTCTATCCAGTTTTATCCTGATTAGAAATCCGGATGACCAAACGTAACCTTAGGGTTTTATTTGTGGAGTGGGAAGGCTTTTTATCTGCACAGTTTCTTTTCATGCCAAACATTCACTCTCTCTTGCTCCCTTTTCGGTTGTTGTACGAAATAGATTGGATATGAATTCAATTTCGTTCACTCAAAATTTAAATAATAGATTCAGGGACCGATGAGCACTCATCACATGGCTGTGGAGAAGCCTCGCCAAAATGTAGAGTAATAATCTTGTAGAATTGTGTCCCCTATCGATACAATATAACTGGTTGCTATTGAAAGCTCATGTTCTGACGCGAGTATGGTTTTCATGTTAAAGTTTTTAGGATACTCACTAAATCTTGTCATAATGATCAACTCAACGCATTCTTTCATAAACTTTTCTAACATTCTATCCTCTGTTTCCGATTAAATCAAGTCTTTATTTTCCTTTATTGTATCTTGTATTAAGTGCTCTGGGTCGTGAGGATTGATCTGTCACCCGCAAATCTTGATCCTATGGAGCTTTCTAAAAAGATCACCAGACAATAAATGAGATGAAAAGTTAAAAAGAAAAGGTAAGCTTAGTGCTTGAAATTGTGCATGTAAGAAAACTACTGAAGAAGTAACGCATGTCATTTCCTCTAAATAACGAAAACTTGGCTAGCGGCTATAGCACAAAAGGGCATTGTTCTGGCAAATATAAATCGATTTTAAAGGGACGAATGTCTATTAAAAAACAGGAAAAAAAGAATGAAAGAAACAAAGTAAAGAGCATACGAAAATTAAACTTTTACTGTGGCTAATCCAATTCATTCGGTGCCAAGTGTCGACACCATACATTTGTAAAACCTAGGAGTGTGCAAAATACCTGTAAACCGCCCAAACCGCCCGGAACCGGACCGGAACCACCCGAAACCGACACTTCTTGAGGGAACCAGTCCAGTTCCTGGTTCCATGGGCGGATCTGCCCGCCCGCCCACTTGGACCGGACCGGAACCTTTTTAATATTAAAACATTACTAAAACAAAACAAACCCTAACTGAGACCTCTCTCCTCTATCCATCTTTGACTTCTCTCCTCTGTGACTGTCTATCTCTCTTCTCTGTCTCTCTTCTTCTTCGACTTCTTCGACTTCTTTGGTTCTTCTATGATTGTCTTCGCCCAACAGTGACCCACGATTGCTACTCGCCCCCTCGCGTTGGCTACCACCCGCCACAGCCTCTGCTCCACCTAGCAGTGACCCGCGACTCCACGACTCACCTTCGCGCCAACCACCGTGCCAGCAGTGAGGGAGAAGTGGATCGACATCGAGAAGGCCAAGATCCTGCGCAATCGCGTCAAGTGGTGCTACCACGTTGAGGGAATCAACCACCTCCAGAAGTGCCGCCACCTTGTTCGCCAGTACATCGAGTGCACCCACAGCATCGACTGGGGCAAGGACGGTCGCCACCCCTCCCTCCACGGTCCCCTTCCTCTTTCCTCCTCTCTTTGACTCTGATTCTGTGCCCTAGGAATTGTGTGGCTTTGGCATTGAGTTGATTGATTGTGGTCGGGTTGAATTAGTTGAGGCGTCAAGATCGGTTCCATGGATCCACCCGGGAACCGGACTAGACCGATGGTCCGGTTCACGGGTGGATCCATGCAACAAATGGGTGGATCCCGGTTCCAATTTTTTGGAACCGGTCCTTAGTGGGCGGTTCCCGGTTCTAGGTTGGGAACCGCCCACCCAGACCATGCACACCCCTAGTAAAACCCTTCACTAGCAGGTGCATCATACCGTTAAGAATTTATCAAATAAAAAAGGCCGTGGAAGATAAATTCTTTAATTTGTAGCGGATCCAACCAAGATTGAGAAAAACTTCATTTGTGTAGTATGACATACGAGTGTTATACCTTTTAAAACAAGGCCAGCATGATTCGACTAAGTGCATATGCATTTTCCATCCTTTAGAACTTAATTGACAAAATTTTAAAAATTAAAGACTAAATTGGTAAAAATATAATAGATTTATGAATTTTTGAACTATTTTTTTGCACAAAATGGATAGTGTATACTTCTATGCCCGCCATGTCTGCATCTTGCTTCACATCTATGCTTGGCAGAGGCAACCTTACAGGGCTTTGCCATGTGTCTCATGTTCATCAATAATTATTGTTTCATTGACTATCAAAAAGAAGATGTAACATCTCAATATAGCTTTACAAAAAAGCTTTAGAAAATCGTTAAACTTATTACACTTGTACCAATTTGGTCATAAGCCGTGTGACCTAGAGTCAATTTAGTCATTCAAGCTAATTTTGACCAAATATTATTAACGTGGATGTTGGTGGCCTATGTGGTACGAACAGTACTAACATGGATAACTTTTAATTGTAACTTAACTTTTAATCGGTTATTTAACTGCAAAAATCCTAACACAATATGGGAAAAACCCATATGGCAAATCAAAATTCATATGTCTAGAGAAGAAGATTGAAGTTTCACAGTAAGCTTATTTTTCTACTGAGTATGGAATCTTGATGTGAGTCTCTGTTTGATCCGCAAATGGAAATGAAGCAAAAGGAAGAAGATAAGCCCCAAGCCCATAGAAGTGTGCCGATGCTCGGTCCTTGTAACAAGCTCCAATTCCAGTCACAGGTGTCTCAAAATGGCTTGGGCGGCTTCTTCTACACAAGCTATTTGCTTTGCACATATGCCTCGTAATAATCATTTTAGTTCTAGCTTCAAAATGTTTAGGAGGCTGAGTCCATTTCCATGTGCAGATGCTGCTGGAAGATTGGCCTAACTAAATTCTTTCTCACGAAATGCAATATCTCTATATTGCACTTCAAATACATGAGGTCATATTGAATGATTCATAAATACACACATGCTCCTAAAATGACCACAATCTTGTTTGGTTACTCAAGAGTGCTACTTTCGAAAGTCTGACCCAAGTGAGGCCGATCAAGTCCTCACATGTAGTGCTTAAGCATTACCCCATTCGGCAAACACAGGGTTCGTGAATGGATTAGGCCTAGTGAACATTTGGGTATCAAGTGTGGTTGGTTTTAAGAGTTAGGACGTGCTTGGAGGGCAATTTAATTTTATCCACAAGGTTTTATCTCTGATACATAGTGCCATTTTTAGAACTGAAGGAGGGAAAGTAGCGATGAACTAAAAAGCAGAGGATTATAAATAGTGTTTTCTCTATGAAAAACCTATAGTTTGGGCCCTGAAGGTTAAAACGATCAAAGTAAAATGTCCAAAAACCAGAGCAATTATGCCTTAAGATATCACATTGTGCAAAATATACAATTTTTAATTTTAGTAGCTAGAAGGTGCATATATATGTATAAAGATATATTTAGCGTGATTGTGTATTTCCTTTGATTAAAAGTAAGAAATGAAATATAGTAGAATTATTATAACTAGAAAGCGGTACATCAATCATTGACATATCTCTCTTAATGAATTTATATGTGTTGCATACTATGTGTTCGGTCCATCTATTTTTTTAGAGAGTTTTGTACGTTTGGAGCCCATCTTAGTTTCCAAAAAATGATTGGTTGGCTGGATATTCCATTGTTTTGTGTCTATATAAATATGCCCCATCAATCACATAAGTTGAGCAAGAGAGAAAGGTGATATCATCTAGCATATCCATCTAAATGAAGTAATATATGTCGAACATAAGAAACTTTTTTTTTTTTTTTTTTTTTTGGTTAATAACAATCTCTAATCACTGGAAATTCTCTCATCGTTCAATATCATCCTCCATTTTGTTTGAAACTTGAAGAAATTGGCTTGGAGTGTTCTTATATGTTCAGTGCAGCATCATGTCACATGCCTTTTCTTTTTCTTTTTTTTTTGCTTTTTACATGGATTGCGGGGTGAGTGTTGGCTGAGGAAAACAAATGTTATGCTGATGGTAGGGTGAGCACCATGTCTGGTACAAAAACTAGATTCAGCCGATCTAGACCAATCGGTTTAAGGTCGATTTTAAGAAGAACATGTTCAATTCTTGGTTTTGTGAACCTAGAACTGGGCTAGGACCATTTAGTTCCTAGTTCCAACACAGAAATCATTTCAACTAATCCGGTTCCCAAATTGAACCAGTTTTGAAGCCATTTTAAAAATATATATATTTTTTGCCCTTATTGAGAATCGAAATCATGGTCTTCAGCATGAACAAATGCTAACATAACCGTTCGACAAACATATTTTTTCGTAGTGAGATTATACAACTTTTATTTTTTTATTAGAATTTGCTGTTTTACCTAAGAATAATGTGACATCCCAGATTTTCAGTCATGTTTTCTATTGAATAAATCGAGCATTTCATTGACGCGTCTATAGGGTTGTTCTCAGAACTGATCATTCTAGAGAAAACTAGATTATCTGGGGAAACCATTAAGGATTTTAAGGCAAATAGACTTAAGAACTCGACCAGGAATCGGCTTCTCGACCATGCTCATCTGTCGAGATCATTACGGCATAGATATAAATCGATTTGAGATCAGATATAAGTTGGTTCGATTGAGATGTGTGGCTAATCGTGGGTGACACCACTAAATTAGAAAATTCTCATCGACCGACACTAATCTGATTTTACTGTCGTTTTGGTACCCTGTGTCCGTATTTGAATCATCGAGATTTTCACGACAATCGAGAGTTGTCATTGAGTTGAGTGAGTTCATTGTGGCTCGAAGAAAATCGACCACGGGTCATTTGCACTAAAAAGTTCTGAAAGTTACCGGGTAGTCTAGGTCACGCTAAAAACGCGTCGAATGGAAATTAACTGTGAATTCTAACCCGATTTCAGAAATTGAAAATTCTATGGTGTCACGAGCTAATTTAGGAACGTTGACTCAGTCTCAGAAGATATTTCAGAGATTCTGAGATTTTTGCGGAAAATCGAATCGGATGTCGCGGAAAATTAATGGAAATTCATACGGGCCGAATTTAAAGGAGTTTTGACTTTCAAGCCAAGCTTTATGGCGATGGGCACTTACAGAAAATCATATGGGCTTTTTCCTTGGCTAAATTGGACGTCGAATGGAGAATTAGTCGAAGATATTGAAGTCCGGAAATTGAAAATTCGGAGCTTTAAATAGAGCTGGAATTTTGGCTTCAAATTAAGTTAATTAGTGGATTTATTTGGCAAGAAAGTAATAGAGACCAATGGGATAAGTTTGGATTGCTTTAAGGGGACCAAGCATTGAATGAATTGGCTAAGATTTTAGACTTTTTGTCTATCCCTCTCTCATCCGACTTCTCAAGCAAGCTGCCGTGATTGACCCCCTCTCCTTCGTCTCTCTCTCTCTCTCTCTCTCTCTCTCACACGCAAGACAACCGAAGCTCAGCCACCCATTCTCTTTTCTTTCCCCTGCCTTTTTCTCCTTTTCATCTTCCTGCATCCGAATGCTTCCTCCTTCCTCTTCGTAACCCCACGCCGGTCAAACCTCAAACTCACAGAAACATTTTCTTTGACCGAAGCCCCCACCGCCCAAAGAAATCCACCGAACTCCCTTTTTGCTCGATTTTTTTTCAGCTCATTAACGTCGTGGATTTCATTCGCTCGAAGACTCCACCGAGCTGCCACGTTCAGTCAACAAACCAACCGCAACCCCACCTTCGCTCATCTCTGCACGCGTCTCTCACTACCCCACCGATCTTCACTCCACGCGGCCAGGAATCCAGCTGCCATCTTCGTCCATCTCTTCTTCAACCGAGGCAAGTAGCTCCTTCCTTGCATCGACACTAGCGAAGCTGCTCCGCTCTCGGTTGTCTGGCCGAGTTAACAAAATCAGTAAATTCCCCTTGAAGTTGACTCGGAGACGCTAGGAGCCGCTGCCACGAAGGTCAGCAACGTCCACCGAAGCGCGTCAGCAGCTGCTTCTTGATCTTCGCTGCTTCGGTTTCTTGCAGTCTTCGGCCCGCGCATCTTCATTGCAGCCATTTGAAGCCCAAACAAAGTCAGGCCCACAAGAAATCAGCCCAACAGTTTCTTTAAAGCAAGATCAGCCCAGTAATTTGAGGCCCAATTCAGCAGCCCAATCTTGAAGCCCAAGCCCACAAAGCAAGTCAGCCAAGCTCAAGCCCAAAGTTTGATCAAAGCCCAGAAATTTTTGCGGGCTTGCAAGGCCTTTGGGCCGGCTTGGGTGTCCGCCGCCGCCACCGAAAATTTGGATTTCGGTTGCCGTCGCGTCGCCGTCGCGGTGTTCCGACCCCCGTTTTTAACCAAGTGAGTTTTACTCACTAATGTTTTCTTAGTTTGCTAATTATGCCTAAGGGTTGGTTAGATTTAATTAAGTGCACTTAGGTGGTTAGATTAATTTAGCACAATTAAATTAGTGACTTAATGATGCATGTTAGGTGGTTAGACTTAATCATTAGCAAATAGAGAGCTTCTAATAATTATCGAATGCATCTCGGGATTTTTCCCGATTTGTTCTAGCATCCAATCAGGCATTATGGGCCTAAATTGGATTTTTAGTATTTAATTATTAATTTTCGAAATTAATTTAATAAATTATTTATTTTCCGAAATTAGGCAGGGATAGCCGACGACCGGAATTTTATGCTGATGATCATAGTGCAGTCCGTTTATTTAATTGAGCTTTATATTGTGCTAAATTGAATTTATTGTATTTATTTATTTATTTTCTGAAATTAATTATTTAATTATTTATTTCCCGGAAATTCAACTGGGATGGCCAGTGACTGAAATTTTATGCTGATTGTCGTGGCATAGTCTGTTTATTTAATTGAGCTCTATTTCATGCTGAATTGAATTACTTGTGAAAGAGGGAATTATTCTTTAATTGGATAATCATTGGTTATTAATTGAAAAATAACTGGGCATCGATTAATAATGCCAAAAATATTTGAGTGGACAATAGAAAATGTGGGAGTTATGGAAAGGAAAATATTATATTTTGGTAAGGCCGACCGTGTCCCCACACACGGCTATTTTATCGAGAAGGATAAATGATGGAATGGATTGAATGGTCGGATAGTATACTATATCATCCTACGGGCTCTGATATGTCAGCTTAGCGAGAGCAGTATACTGGTGTACTATATTAGCCTACGGGCGATATGTCAGCTTAGCGCAAGCAATACACTTTATCAGCTTAGTGTGAGCATCGGGGGTATACTATATCAACCTACGGGCGATATGTCAGCTTAGCGAGAGCAGTATACCTTAACACTATCAGCTTAGTGCGAGCTATACTATCTATATATCAACTTAGAGTGAGCAATCCTGGACTATGGTTGGACTTATAGATAGTATTGAATGTGCCGACCAAGCATGGGTCGTGATGACATGTAATCGACTAGGTCAATTGACCATTGCTTTGATCTGATGTTGTGAATTGACTGATTGATTGGAAATGACCATGAGATGGTCTGATTGACATGTAATCGACTAGGTCGATTTGATCGATGCTTCGATCAGTAATGTGATTACTTGGGTGCCTACTGAACTGTGCTAATATGCAGGTGGAATCTGAGGCCAAGGTAAGTCCTCTAACTCGTATGTGTATAAGTAGCCCGGTTAGCATATTAGTTTACTAATCGAGTCTTAGGGGGTAGAACTTGCTGAGACGTGGTCTCAATGGTTATTGAATAACCATTTCAGGACCCTGATGAGGAGCCTGAGGAGAAGGAACCTGAAGAGGAGAACTCTGATGTGGAACCAAATGAGGAGGAACATTTTGGAGAAGAAGATGACCACGAGGAGGATCCTGAGTACGACCCGAATGAGGACTGAGATCCCATCTTGTTTTGTCAGACCTTGATTATATGTGGAGAAGTGTTAGATCAAACCCCTGTGAATAGTATTACATTATATATTTAATTGACACTAAAAATCATCTCCATCATTAGGAGTTGTAGCTCTATTTCCGAATATAGATACTAGCAATTTGGAGTTGCAGTTGTCATTGTTTTTCTTGCTGAAGAGTTTATGTCGTCGTTTTAGATAGTTTTAATTGCCTTTCCAACATCCTTAGTTATTGCCACCACCATTTCTCGATTTTCCAAAGCCGTGCCTTCAAAGCTCTCTTCTCCCCTATTTCACGACTAAGAGATTCGCAAAGACAATGATGTTCTTGAGTGATATTGATTTGGAAATTTGCTATCATTAAATTGAGCTGATAATTTAAGTTCACTTTAACATCGTTGTGATAGTTTGAAAGGAATTTTTGCTTCAAAACTTGCTTGTAGACTCAATGACCGAACCACACACAAGATGTTTGATGAAATGTAAAAATCAGATTTGTATCAACTTGTCTCCAATTTTTTAGGGCGTGCATGGAAACGTTCCAAAAAAACGTTTCTGGAACACTTCTGTACATTTTTTGTTCCCGGGAACAAAAAAAGAACAGAAATGCGTTTGGTTGCGTTTCTGTTCTTTTTTTGTTTTGTTCCTGGAACAAAATTGGAGCAAAAAAAAAAAGAAATACAAAAAAGTTGATTATGGAGAAAAGAAACACTTCTTCAGAAACGCTTCTCTTCTTCTATCTCTTCTCTTCTCTTTTCTTTTCTTCTTCTTGTTTTCTTCCTTTTTCTTTGGCTGGCGATGCCCTCGAGGGTCGGCGACCTCGCCGGAGTGTCGCCGGCCCCCGGCGAGGCCGAATGTCGCCGGCGCGGGCGAGGCCGAGACTCGCCGGCCCCGAGCTCGCCCACCCAAGGCGAGGCTCGGCCTCGTCGGATCTGGCGAGGCTCGGCCTCGTCGGAGCCTCACCGTGGCTGGGCGAGGTTGAGGCCCCCGGTCACCGGAGGCCGGTGATTGGCCAAAAAAATAAAATATAAAAAATAAAAAATAAAGGAAAAAATGAAAAATAAAATAAAAATATTTAAAAAATTAAAAGAAACAAAAAAAGAATAAAATTTACCAAACGTGTTTCTATTCATTTTTTATTCCCGGAACAAACGTTACCAAACGCGTTTTTTTGTTCAAAAATTGTTCCCCGGAACAGAAACACTTTTTTTTGTTTCTGTTCCCTAGAACAAAAAAGAACAGAAACATTACCATTCGCACCCTTATTATCTTGAGAGTGTTTCTGCATGTATTATCTCTGTTGTTCCGTTTTGCTCTTGTCCTTATATTTTCTGTGTGATTATCTCTAGTAATGTCATTAAGTACTTGAATTTGCCTTGTTAGTTCTTTGCATCCTACCAATCTTCTGCAATATTGAGACATCATTGTCGGAAAGGCCAGTGAACGAAGATGGTTGTCTTGTGGAGGTTGAAGATGGATGGTGGCTGGATAAGAGGCACTTAATCTCGTATTTTCCAAGGAAGCCGGTGGTAAGCTGAATGTTAATTTTTCTAGCTTTTGCTTAGAATTTATGAATGAATTTGATATGTTAGATTCTGGGAACAATGAAAAGTTGAAGAAGACAAACACAAGGCGTCCAGAGGAAAGAAATGAAAATAAGAAAGAGATGTAAAACGAATAATAAAAGAGAGGGAAAGTGATAAAGATGTGTTCAGTAAAGATAATAGAAAATGGGCTTAGTGTAGGCTTGAGCGCATTTATATTTATTTCTTGGCCATGTTAAGTTCACATCTTATTCTACACATAGATCAGGCCCAAAAGCCTTACCTATGTCCTTGTGAGTTCCATGTTTGACCACATCCGTGGACGGGACCCAAGGCCTAGCCCATGCCCCTTTTTATCAGAATAAATAAAATAAAATAATAAAATAGCAAAAACATAAATAAGGAGAAATTATAATTTGATCATATCGATAGCATCTAGGCATAGAAGGAGAAATAATAACAAATAAAAAATAATAATAAAAGGATCAAAAAAAAAAATAAAAAATGGAAAAATAGTTAGAAAAATTGGTCTTCATTAGATTGTTTGATCTAGTATTAGATTTAGTTTATATTCATTTAATTCGTACACATATGGTTTAGGGAAGTTCATTTTTTCCTCTACGTTTTAGTTTAGGTTTATGAAAATTCATAAAAATAGATAGTGGGTTTAGAGATGATGACAAAGCTGGACCGATGGTTCCCACATGGATTGGGTTCTCCAAACCTTATCTCGCACGACGTTAAAGTGTACATATGAAATTCAAATAATCCTAAAAGATTTTTGTGTGAAGGAGCTATTACTAACCTATTAGGGCCAACTAAGAGCCAAGTGAGATACGAGAGAATATCTCACTTACTATGCAATCAAAGATCTAAGAACAAGACTTGATTATGCTAATTGCCTAAATAGTGCTAGTCCAATACCCTAGCTTGATTGATTTGTTTATCTAATATATTTAAACAATCTTTAACTATGTTAGTTTTCCTATGCCTCAAACGATGTCCATGCATGAGTGCGTAATCAAAGAAAAAATAATAATTACAATCAATACCATAAAAAAAAAAAAAGTGTAAGAATGGCTAAAAAAAGTAAAGTGTAAGAAAGCAAAATTAATGAAGCAAAATTAATAATGTGTCAGACAAATTATAAGCTAAATTCAAAGTGAATCAAATTTCTCATCCAAAAGATATATTTACTAAAACTAAATTATATCAAAAGTATTCATTAATATCTCTTATTTATACGTATGCTTTATAACTAAGCTAAATCTAGCACTAAAAGTTAACAGCTTAATCAAGGTCTCTATTTCAAGCCATCTTTCCATTTTTTTTAATTTTTAATTTTTTTTTAAAAAGGGGACACAACACGTGCCAGAAGTCTTCTAGCCCAAAATTCTGAGCGGAAAATTCTCAATAATCTTTTGCTGGAAGTCTTCTAGAAAATGTATTTGGAATGTAAACAGCACGTGCACGAGGCATGCATAGGGTGCATGGATGGCCTTGATGACGAAAACGATGGAGATCGAGCCGGCAACGAAGACGATGGAGGCGGTGGTTGGCGTAGACACGTGATCGATGATTCGCTGGTGCAGACAGCCAAGGGAAGTGCGGAGCTTGGGGCAGGGCGGTGGCTAGATGAAGGAGGAAGAGATATAGAGAAGAGTATAGGCGTGATAAGTATTAAATTTTTAATATATTTACTAAAAAATACACACCGTGTTAGTTAGAGACATGGCCCTTATAAACAGTCAAATATTTTCTATATTATTCACCTCTAATTCTTAAAAGCTTTGTAGAGATTCATTACCTATTTTCTCGACAAATGGATCCTTTCCTCCAGCACTCATGGACAGAGACATTCATTAGGAATCCATCCATGCTTCACGGCTAAAGGGCAAAAATATTCATTACATGCTAGTCCTTATTCCTCGTATCAGTCCATGAAATCTAGAAGTAACTCTATAATAAAGCTATTTGTTAGACTAGAAAGTCTATCATAATTGTTAAGTCAGGCGTAACTCCCAATTATAGTTTCTAGATTAGAACTTTCAAAGAAATTAAATGTTTGCTGTTCTTTATTAACATTTTAAATTAGTTTACTACAAAATTAATATGGAAAATAATTGCAAGCACCAACTAACATTGCTACATAATTTCTCATCGTTGAAATAGTAACGTGAAAACGACATGATCTTGCAAAGAATTCAATGCAAGAGAATCTGAAAATAAATGAAGAATAATAAAGGATATTAAATATTTATGTGGTTCACTATCTACATCCATGGAAGAGATGATAGCAAATAATCCATTAATAATTGGAGAATTAGAGTAATAATTGCTCACATGCTTGAATATTTTTCACTCCTAAAAATTTAAGCCCTAACAAAAAAAAATTCCAAATTAATAACTCGGTTTAGGTAAACTCATGGCACAAAAAATTTATAGTGGCTCACAATTTTTGCCGAAGAAACCCTGTTATATGTGTGCCATTTCAAAGATCAACAATTTTACACGTCCATCAATGGATAATGCCACGATAACAATTTGAAAAGAGGATTCAGTTAATAATCCTAACTTACATTATTCAATTCAAATCTGATTTGGTATGTGAGCTCAAATTCAAAATATAATTTAACACTCATTCTGACCGTAATTTCCCCTTCTTTTTTTCTTTTTTTTTTTTTCCAAATGCTTGGGTTGGTCCGTAGCCCTTTTACTTCTAGCATTTATTTTTCAAATTTTGCAGTTAGTCATAATTTATAAACCTAAAGATTTTATATTATAAAAAAAAAAAAAAAAAAAAAAAAAGGAAAAGCAACACGCAGAAAAGAAAACGGTACTTGAAATGAGATTCACGTCTTCACGTCCTCAAATCTTGATCGAATCCCTTTCTCTTCGGTAACCACCTCGCAACGCCGTGGCTCACGTCCTCACGTACTTGAAATGACGAAAAAGAGGAACCGCCTTTAGGAGATCGCGGCTGAGAGCGAGGAGGAGATCTCTCTCTCTCTCTCTCTCTGTGGTGGCACCAAGGCGGCGAAGAAGAAGGGGGCGACGTTCGTGATCATCAGCTTCGAAGGATTTCGACCAAGTTGGGACGGGGAGGGGAGGCGAAATGAGAGCACGGTCTCGGAGTTGGATCTCGAAGAAAGAAGGAGAAGGATATACCCGGTAGAGATCTGCTCCTGGAGGCGGTTCCACAGAGAAGTGGTGGACATGGAGGCCTGCACCGGTAGAGATATACCCAATGTCTCCTTGTGTTGGTTTTTGTTTGAATTTTAAATTTGAGGTTCGTAATTCACTGCCAGGATGCTGAAAAGCCGACCTTGAATCCTCTCCCTCCACTGTTCGAAGAATATTTAGAATATAAGAATTGATCGCCAATGTCAGCTGAACAGGTGTTAGAAAATTTCGCTCTCCAAGTGCCTAATTTTTGACTGAGCAGGTAGCATATTATGATGGTCATACGTCTAGTTATATTTTTCTGGACTGATTTGTTGAACTTTTTTTTTAAATGTTTTATTTTTGCCTGTCGGTTTGCTTAACAGGATGAAGCTCATTGCTCTTTCATTCTGAAAAATGAAGCTTGTTGGTTTGCTCCACGATGCCTTCATCCAGTTCATATATATCCTGAGCATTTTGGAGCACCAATACTGTTTTCAGAATCATGGGCAACTGGTAAGAATAATTAGTGCAATTAAATTTCTATCATAAGATGGCTTTCATTTGCAAACATCTTTCACTAGTTTCATATGAACTACGGATGCAATTTTTTGATCACTGCCGAGACTTTGGGCTTTTTACTGGAGAAGCAAAAGAAAAACATGAAGTTATATTAATACGAAGGAAATTACATCCATATTTATACCACATTAGATATCGGTTAATATTGCAAAAAGGAAACAGAATTGATCAGAATCAAGGAAAAACTGAATAAGTGATCCTTATGGCTCACTAGTTGCGTTGTTTGTTTCCAAAGGTTGATTAGCCTAATTGCATAATGTAACTTAAAGGAGGAGGGATGGAAGTTTGGTGGGAAACAGAAATCCATCATTACTGTTTTTTACCATCCCTTGGGAGTTTTAGTTATAAAATTAGATACAGTTGCCTTAGCCCCATCCATGGCATTAGTTTCAAGGAAAGTTGATACATGAGTAAGGCGTTTCGCAGTGGCTAAGGACCATCTCTCCCACTAGCCAGAGATAGGATGATATAAAGGAGGCCTTTGTGCCAAAAGTTGTTGAAGGATAAAATGTGCTGGACAAAGCTGGAGCTGTTCTTTTTTTATGCATTGGTTTGGGAAGCTAGTTATATTACTGAAGATGGAATGATGCAAGTTGGGAGTGCTGTCAGTGGAATAATGATTGAAATTTGGTCTTTTTAGGATGGGGTTTGGAAGTCTTTGCGCTTAGAAGAGTGCATATTCTTGCCATTGACACTACTAGCTGTGGAGAAATTGAAGATCTATACCCCTTTTCTAGGGAAGTTAGTGTTGGGTCAAGTTTGGATTAAAACGAAAATGGTTCAACTCATATTGATCTATTTAATCCGTTTTGGCACATTTCCATACGATGTAAATTTGAAAACCAATACCTAATCCAACTCAACACACATCCGACTCATATTATTAGAACATATTAATATTTAACCTAACTTAGAAAAACCCTTACGTACCCTTTTAACCCACTTTAACCCACTTTAACCCACTTTAAGCTCTTTGCATGTATTTATTCTATGAATAAAAACTTCACATCAAATTAAAAATATAAAATTAGTAAATAAAACAAAGAACGTAAAAAACCTATAAATGAGGGTCTTGTCTTCTAAATCTTCCTCATGCGGAACTCCAAATAACCAATCTCTAGTGCACAATTTCACGGGAAAGAGAACTATGATATTTATTTAAAATGTGCCCTTCAATGCTAAAGGCTGACTTACAGGCAACGTAAGTGAGAAGACAACTCAAGATACCGATGTGAATTAGCTTCAAATAATCAAGAACATTACAATAAGGTTTTTTCTTCTTTTAAATATCAAGCCTATTTTCCTTCAAATACAAATCCAATTGTGACATTGTAGATTGCAAGGCATAGTGTTTACTTTTGAATGCATTATACTCATCAAGATTGTTCCCAATGTTCTAAAAAATGTCCTCAATTAAAATGTTACCTCGATTGGTTGAAGATGTAAAGCGATAATCTCTCGACATAGAGGTCACATGTTCATCAAAAGCATATAGAGACTTTCTTGAATAATCTGTACAAATTTCACATGATCATCTATGTCCAACTTCAAATAGCAAAGCTCTAACAAGCGTGGCAAGACAACACTATAACCCTTCTAATATTTATCAAACTTCTTTTGCATTGCCATAGGCATAGAATTAATAGCTATGTCCTTACTATCTCTCTCCTTTATCAAACAAAACCAGATTAGCCATACTCAATAGAGATATAAATGCTCCATGGGATATCTAACTCCAAAGAAGAGAGTAAAAATATCATAAAAATGTTGTAACAAGAATGCAATTTCCTTAGCTATGACTCAATCTTAGGGTAACATTAAATGCACGAAGAATGGAAGTTCCATATTTTCTTTCTTAGGAGCAACTAGGATGCGATACTTGTATTCAACGAATTGTCAATCATAATTCACATTCTTGCGATAAGATTAGCAATTTACATAAACAACGTAAAGGCAATTTAGACCAATTCTACCCTTCCTAGTTTTAGCTTTCTATAGGAGAGCTCTTTATAGAATTTTAACCCTTCAATAGCAGTTGTACACAAATTGAGCATGACCATAAGCCTTTCTTTATCTATCTTTGTGGTGTTCAAGCAACTTCAATACAAATGGCACTTAGCCAGGAAATGCTTAAAAAGGGTATAAATGCGTGGTTGTATATCTGTAGCTCACATGTAGACCTGCAATGCCTAGGAAGCTCCTTTAAAAGAGCTTGAACGACTAATACACTCCCACCTGCCATGAGTAGTTTAATTTTGTAAAAGTTATTACCAAGAAAAGACAAATGGAAGAATTATCAAGATCTTCTATACTATTTTGATAAACTTTCACCTGATTGCAAAACCTTTCCTAAAATCACCAAAAAAGCCTAGGAGGAGGAGGGGCAGGGGGTTAAAACAAAGAAGCAACCAAATAAAGTTTTCGGATTTGATATTGCCTCTCTAATCCCAATTTAATCAGTGGAAACAAAATGTTGTCTATTAATTGGCTTTAAGATTATATGACAATATAAGATAAAGTCAAACTGGGTAAACAAATGAATAAAGCTTATGCAAAAGGAAACTATAAATTCAAGATCGAGTCCAACACTAACATCCTCCAACTATACCATGACAATATTACCATGAATGCTAGGTTTACAACTTCTCTCAACTTGATTTACCAATTGTATGCCTAACATGAACATCTATCTCAATTAATTAAAATGAATGGATTCATTCTAACAGAAAAATCATGAGAAAATCAACTTACGATGAACTTCTTACATTGGAACAGATTGTATGATGTCTCTAGTGGCTACACGATGTGTAGAGCTTTTTAATCCAAAATAATTGGATTGTTACGTTCTCTACATCCTCACTATTAGATACTATTTCGATGTTAACACAATAGAAAGTCTAACTTAAATGACAGTTTACAAACCTACCTCCATTTGTGTAAATTCTGCACCTCCAACTCAAACTATCAGAATTGAGAATCTCACTAATGCATCTATGGTTTCTTGTTGATTGGTGAGAACTCCATCCTAAACAAGGAGGGAAAATTACTATCAGCTGCATAAAGGAACATAAAAAAGCTAATAAAGATTGAATGTTTTTTTCTACTTTACATTATTATGAGCAAAACATAGAATTTGCTATGTTATAAGAAAGTGATTGGCCTGCAATTTGAGCAACCCCATTGATCACAAGACCAAATAAAGTGGATCCTACTAGAGAAACATTGTGCTAAGAACCATATCCCAACGAGATATGTGCTAGACGCTATAAATAGTACTATGCTATTTTCTTGACATTACTTTATGCATGAAAGATCTTGAGGCTGTTGGCTTCTGTTAGCAATACAAAGATTGATTATTAGTAATAAACCATGTGAAATTAGATTTAAATCATGTGGATCTCCCCTTTACATCGGATTGTATGCCTAGAAGTATGTTAGTTAGATTGAAGGTATCTATTTTTAAAATCGGATCAAATTGGTTGGTTCAACCGGTTGGACTAGTAATGGGATTGCAAACCAATCCGCTTGTTGAGATAGGGAAAGGTGGAAGTTCACTCTTTTCAAAAATCATTCTTTGCTGGCTATATTATGGTTGAAAATGTTTCATTTGTTTCCTACCACTCAATATTAAGAAGGTGTCGCATTCATAAATTAGATTTAATTATCACACAACATGGCAAAAATCATGTTGTGGCCCTAAACTTGAGTCAACTAAAATAAATGGGTATAGATCCTAAATATTATCTATCTCAGCTTTTCTAGGGTCGTTGAAATGGGTATATTCCTTTTGTCTATATTTTCTTTAAACAAGAATAGAGAATTACATATTTTTCTGTGCATATTATCTTCAAGAATCCAAATTCAAGATTATCAATTTGGATTATATACAACAAGGGATTGACTTGTTGTTCCTTATTCTCAACATAATGTTGTTCCTTGTACATCACTAGGAAGGGTAAATGATTAGACGATCACCTACAATTTTTATACATGTATAGAAAGCTAAAAATTGACCTATTAGGTGATCGACTATAACTCAATTACATCTTACCCACTCCACCAAAGACTGTTGGTCCTCAGGCTGATTAGCATATGATGCTTTTCATCCCATGAGTAGCTCTGCCAAGACCACGTTGAATGAGTAGACATCGTTCTTTTCCATTAGCTTGCCACTCAAGTAATACCAAGGATCCATGTACCTACATTTGACAAACCATTAGTGGTACTAGACAAAAACCATCAGTGGTACGACAAACTGAAAATGAACTTACCAGAATGTCTCCATTATGTGCGTGAATTCATGCATATCTATACCCAAAGTGAAGTTGGCGAGTCCAAAGTCTGCGACCTGAAATCAAAATGTTAGCTTTCATAACAATAACTTGAATTCAATAAACAACCGATTGATATTATCATGTCATCATACCTTAGCGTCAAAATCAAAGTCCAAAAGAATATTGGAGGACTTTATGTCGTGATGAATAACTCTAGGATAGTCCGAAAGGTCAAATCAACAAAAATGAAATCCGAAAATTATTATAGTAATAATAAGTTTTATTTTTTGAAAAAAAAATACTCACATTCTTCATGTAAGTAAGTCAAGCCTCGTGTGGAACCTAAAGCCACCTTCATCCTCTTAGGCCAAGGCATGATTGGGCAATTAGTACCTACAATGACATATGGGGCAGTTATAATCAATCAGATTTTGAGCTCTGAAATAACTAAGCATACAAGATAAATACTGACCGTGCAAATGAAAGTCCAGTGTTCTGTTTGAGACAAAGTCATATACTAGAATTCTGAGTGTCAGAAATGCAATATCCAACTAGAGAGAAGGTGACGATGGTGGATACGGCTGATGATATTGACCTCCGCTCGAAACTCCCTCTCCCCTTGTTGACTTTCAGCTTTTAGTTGCTTGATGGCAACTAATTCCTTACTCGAGAGTACTCTGTTATGAATGAGGTTGAAACTGCCTTCGCCAAGTAGATTGGAATTAGAGAAATCATCAGTTGCCATTTTCAGCTCTTTGTATGTAAAGGTCTTATGTGGAACACCAAAGGCTATGCTTGGAGAAAGAAGAGGTCAGACATTAGAACTCGATTCTACTAGCTTAATAATAATGACAAAGCATAGTTGGAAGAATTGATGTTACAAATCTTGGTATTATGAATATATTACTATTGTGATCCAAATGTAGAGCAAATTATGATTGAGGAATCAACATCGATTGTCCTCAAGCTTGTCCTTTTCATTGAAAGTGATTTTAATCCTCAATCAAAATTTGCTCTACATTTGGATCACAAGAGTTACATGTTCATAGTACCAAGATTTCTAACATCAATTCTTCTAACTATGCTTTTCATTATCATTAAGCTAGTAGAATGGGGTCCCAACGTCTGACCTCTTCCATCGCCTTAGGTGTTCCTTTATGTACAAGGAGCTGAAAATGACAACTGATGATTTTTCTGATTATGGTCTACTCAATGAAGGTGATTTTGGGCTCATTCATAAGAGAGTACTTCCAAGCAAGGAATTGGTTGCCATCAAGCAACTAAAAGCTAGAAGTTGGCAAGGGAAGAGGGTGTTGCGAGTGGAAGTCAATATCATCAACCATATCCATCACCCTCGCCTCATCTTTTTGGTTGGATATTGTGTTTCTAACACTCAGAATAATAGTTTATGAATTCGTCCCAAACAACACGCTAGACTCTCATTTGCACAGTCAGTATCTATCATGTATCCTTAGTTATTTCAAAGCTCAAAACCGATTGATTATAACTACCCCAAATGTTATTGCAAGTATTGATCACCCTATCAATCCTTGGCCTAAGAGGATGAAGGTGGCTTTAGGTTTCGCACAAGGTTTGGCTTACTTACATGAAGAGAGTGAGTATTTTTTTCAAAAAAAAAAAAAAAAACCCTTATCATTACTATAATAATTTTTGGGTTTCATTTTTATTGATTTGACCTTTCTAGGTAATCCCAAAGTTATTCATTGCGAGATCAAGTCCTCTAATATTCTTTTGGACTCCGATTTTGATGCCAAGGTGCGAAGACATGGTAATATCAATAAGTTGTTTATTGAATTCAAGTTATTGTTATGAAAGCTAACATTTTGATTCCGGGTCGCGGACTTTGAACTTGCCAAGTTCACTTTTGGTACAAATACGCATGTATCCGTGTGCATAATGGGGAATTTCGGGTAAGTTCATTTTTGGTTTACCGTAGCACTAATAGTTTTTGTCTAATACCATTGATTGTTTGTATAATATAGGTATATTGATCCTTAGTATTACTTGAGTCACAAGCTAATGGAAAAAGCCAGTGTCTACTCATAGTATGCTAGTCGCACGAATTATTTACTAGTATGAATATTGCAGAGAAGAGAGGGTTATATTTAGCCCATCGTGGCCGAGTGGGAGATAATGGGTTTTATTGTTATTAGGCCGCCCATGTTGGGCTAACCTAGCCCATAACTCAAAAGAGCCCACACCCACAATTTAAAGAAAATAACCACCTAGGTGTTATTTTGAGGGTTACTTCTTAAAAAGAGAAAATAACATATTTTTTTCTCTGTGTGTAGAAGTATAGGATTGTGCATCCTAAAGGAAAAAAAGAAGAATGAAAAGGCTCTCTTCTTGTGAAGAAAATTATTTCCACTTGATCTCTCTCATGACGATGCAATAAGTGCATTTAATTCGTGGAAAATAAGATACGTTCTGTTGCATGATGTACTTTTCAATTAGCGATACAAAGTATTTATGGTCCTTTTTTGTATGCAATATGATGTTACTCGATAGTTCGAGTTTAGAATTTTGAAATTAGTTTCCTTCAAAAACAAACAGCCCATCGTCCAACTTCTTGAAGAATAGAGTGTGGCCTTTAACTTGGCAGTAGATGTCACTCGTCTCCTCAATTGAGGGTCTGAGATGATGCTGGAATACGAGATCTCGAAATATAGTCCTTGTAGTTGTACAAAACCCATAGATTAATCTCCATAGTTCATCATTCACCCCACCACTAAAATAAAACATGCAAAACAAGGAGTCAAAAGTAAGGGAAAGACCTCAATAGAAATTTTAACAGTGGGGAGCTTCAGGCGAAAAAGCCAACTTCTCAAAAAAATTAATGGCAATTATATATGCCTACATAGATACTAGGAACAGACTATTACAAAACTTTATATCGAAACATAGGATTCATACGAATCAATAGCTCCCTCAGAAGCTCATTACTACTTTTTTGAACCAAACGACCTTTTTCCACCAAAAAAAACAAAATAACCAAATGAATTTTTTTGATAAAAAAAAAAAAAGAAAAAAAAAAGACAAAAGTCTGGAGCACCATTAAACAGAACCACCTCATCCACTACCACCGCCACCAGGTCGTTTTATCCTTGCCATTCCTACTCGACAGGGGACCAATATCCCCACCATTCCTACTCAATAGGGGACCAATACTAGGGTAGCCGCCATTTGGGGGGTCGATTGGGACTCACATTTCCCCCGAACAAGGGATTGATGTGGGGAAAGCGTTCATTGACCTAGTTTTGCGGTCGTCTCCATATATGCAACTTTTGCCACTGAAGGATGAGAAGCCGAAGTTTTAGAGGTAACAATGTAGAATTCCATGAGTGTTATGTTTAATCAGTAACTCATTTGAGTACTTATTTGGAATCTAATAATCACAGTAAAAATTTTACTAGATAAATCTTCCTATGTCTAGAATTGTTCTTTAGTATTCATCTTCTCCTGAATTTGCAACTTAGATTTCTATACGTCTAATTGGACAGTGACTGATCCTTTAAAATGCTTTCGGCTTCTGAAATCCTACGCACTTGATACCTCAAAAACATTCCCAGCATAGGCATATAGATAGTTAAAACACATTACATTTTTTTGGATCCGAACAGCTATTTTTTACTGACCAAGTAATATATTGTTGAAAATTTTAGGAGACTATCATTTAGAACGGATGTGTAGTTCAAGCACTATTACATATTAGTGTCAATAGTAGTCATCCTGATATAATTCTTGTAAAATATAATTTTGAGCTCATATTCTTGAAATTTGTCTTCTTAAATTGGTATATCTTAAGATGTATATTTAGAAATCAACATAAGTTGTCCTCAAGTTTGTCCTTTTCATCGTATGTGAAAAGGACATGTATATTTAAAAGATAAACCACTTGTATTCATGTGGTTTGGCAATTGAATTGGCAAGAAGAGAGGAGAAAATTGTTGATATAAATAGAGCCCGATTCATCATCTAACTTCAGATCTAGATTTTCCATATCCATTATGATTTTATTAAATTCATCTAGATATTCTAGGATAGGAGTACCTTTTTGCATCTTTAGCATGTAAAGACGCTACTTCATGAATAATCTTGTCATAAGATATTTCTTCATATAGAAGCTCTCAAGCTTATTCCACAATCCTGAAACTGTTCCTTCACCTGCAACTTCGCAAAGCACCTTATTGGATAACAACAATTGGATGGTGCTATGCGCCTTTTCTTCCATTTTCTTGATCTCAATCATAGTCATATCGTCGGGATAATTTCTATCTAAAACTCTAACCGAACCTTCCTGACACAGGAGCACCTTCATCTTGATCTTCCATAGCCCAAAATTGTTTTGGCCATTGAAAAGTGCCACTTCGAACTTAATAGATGCCATCTCAAACAAAAAGACCTATATTCCTTTGCTCTAATATCAATTTGTTGCAGAAAAATGTTGATCAAAGATGCACCAATTTAAGAACAAGTAGCAAAGAATGAAAGAATCAAAATTACACAAGAAGCAAGACTTACGTAAAAAATCCAAAACAGGAAGAATCACTAGGAGAGAGAGCAGTTTTACTATCTTCAACAAACAACACGAGAGTACATTCCAAAAAGCTCTAAAACCACTTGATGAGCCACAAAATATAAATATCCAACAAGAAGATAAGAAAAAATAAAACAGAAAATGATATAGAGGCTAGAGTTAGAGATGTGTATTAAACACATTTCTTTTATAATCTCCCTTTAGAAATCCCTAAAATAAAGGTAAATGATCTAAAGTACCCTTATCTCTTAATTTGAAAGTCAAAATTCAACAATTTCAACATTGACATTAAATCTACAAAAGAACATTAAGTCCTAAATTGAGACTTAAATGTCTCACCGCTTACATTTGACATCACATGTCAGATTGATCACGAAAGAGCATGTACTTGTATTATAGGAACATGACCCTCTCTAACTTATTCCAATGTCATCCTTCTTCAAGGCACTTTCACCCCCATTAAGTCCTAAATTGAACTTTTCATAATTAAGTTGGCTTTTTGTGTTGATGACTTGAAATTCTTAACATGCCATAGACAAGATATCGACTGCATTTGGTTGTGGTTATTATTTGTGTATACATTTTTAACGATGACATTTATCAAGCAATCTAGATACATAAATAATTTCTTGGCAAAAAAATTAAAATCAGATACCTCAATTTCATATATTCATTTAAATATGCATTTTTTTGGTGCGGAATTTAAATATGCATTTCATTTAGGAAAGAAAGTTGCATAAATTTCAAGAAGGGTGTAATGGTATTTACACGGGTTATACAGTATGGAATGTTAACATGTGAGAACCTCACTTTCCTAAATACAGTCGCTCTTTTAATATTCTTTGTTTTTGTTTCATCTATCATGGCATTGTTTGGAATTTAACATGAGCGGAGATTATTGCTCAACCCATTCATTCAAATACTTGCTAGGTTCTTTGGCTAGCAACTCATAGGACATGAACGATATCGACAGGGAATTTTGGTAGTTGAATTTTGGGTATGAGTTGAGATAGTTTGATAAATGTCTAAACTGACATTTGTTGGTTTATTTGAGTTACAAGTGTATATGAACTTTTGATGGATTGTAGAAACTCTAATCCTTTAAACAACTTGCTTGTTCATCGTTATATACACACGTGTGTACATCGAATTACAATCATATCTTGATTCAATTGTCACCAATATTCATTGCATTGTGGAGGCCCCAAGAGGATGTGTCGGATTGCAATTCCAACGAGAAATGGAAATCTTCCGCATTGAAATAAATCAACTTATAACCAGTTTGTTATATTGACATTATGATGCCTTCTATAATCAATCTTTTTTCTGAGATTCATATCCATAGAATGAATGAAATGGAAGAAGGAAAGCAAGTTGTATGTTCATGCGGTCCATACATTTGGGAATTTGTTAACCTATCGTTCCCTTGAATTGCTTTCTTGTAATCCAACGATGTTTGAGGATGAAGATTAAGGAATGCAAAGATTAAGGATGAAGAATCAAGGGAATAATCAAGGACAACCCTCCTATAATTTTCCTCATAAATGTCATTTCTTTCTACAGAGTAATTATGAATTCTAGAGGAAGTCCATTACTCATAGTGATTAAAATCAAATTAACCTACCGTTAATTCTTGGAAAAGAGAAATAGAGGAGTCCCCTCACACACATTTGTGTGCCTTAATTCAAATTATCCTACTAATCATCGCTAAAAAGTTGTCCTGCATTAACCACCATCATCAGGTATAACGAATGGATGAAGTCAGATTTTAGTTGCAACAAATAATGCTTCTTATGTGGGCATCATTTGCTGTTCAACTAGAGACGGTAGTCATCAATGCTTTTCTGCAAATGCAAGCAATGCTCAAGATTGGCATAAGAGATGAAGTTAACTTCCATGCACAAGAGTATCGTCGTATCTTGTCAGATTTTTTAGTCTGTTAATCAATTTTACACCGATTCAGCATATGCCCAGAATACTCTCTTCCTATAAGAGTCCCTCTCTTCCTCGGAAGAGTTTCATCTCTATCCATGGCGATAGTGTACTCCAAGCCCTAAATCTCCCAGCCCAAATGGATTCTATCCACCTGCCAATCAAAATCCCTTAACATGAACACATACCACTACACCCTACTAATCCATCTTTAAAATGAAATCTTTCCTCTTGTAGCAGTGGTCCTACCATCATCTTTCTACCTCCCAATACATAAAGTTTCTTGCGAGAATGGATTTATTCCGGTTTCTGGGCAAAGAAATGCTAGTGAAATAGAGATGGCATCTGTTTAGAGCTCCCTTCATCCATGCTTCTTTCGCTCCAGCAATAGGTATTACTGGGTTTCGAATTGATTCCTTTCTTGGGTAAATTTTGGAGGATGTCCCGAATTTGAACCTGTAAGGAAAAGTTAGAAATGGAGAATGAATCAGTTAAAGAGCGCACGTTGGCTGCATTATGTAGAAGAATGGGGCAAATGTGGTCAGAGGATTTCGTAGCCAACGTGTTTGAAGAAATTCCAGAGGATAAATGGAAAGCATGTAATCTCATACTACTTGGGAAACTCTTTTCCAGGCCAAATGTAAACTTCCAGGCCTTTTTATCCACAATGAAGAAGACATGGAAGACTGAAAACGTAGTGTGTGAGTTAGTGCAATCGGGCCTATTCTCATTCACTTTCAAAGAGGAAGCTGACTTGAAAAGAGTCTTGGATGCTAGCCCTTGGTGTTTCTCGAGGAACTTGCTCATTCTATAGAAACTACAACCAAAGGTACCTATCCACCGTCATGTTTTTACTCATTGTGCATTCTGGGTGCAAGTGTTGGGAATTCCGATAATTCAAATTACTAAAAAGACGATGATGGAGGTGGTCGGGAAGATAGGAAAAGTGGTGGAACTAAAAATAGACGGTAAAGATGGCTGTGACATCTAGATTTTTGGGTTTTAATTTCGACTAGATAAATAGGGCTGTTTTCGTTCAATTGAAGCCATGGATTGTGAAATTGGGATGCAAGTGGGCTACATTGGTAAGGAAAAATACCAATTGGAATGATGAGGTGTTGAATCAATTAATGGGGGTCAATTTGATTTAATTCCAGAGGAATTAAGGCTCAATTGGAAAGAAAACCTAGCAAAATTCGCATGCCACCTCTACCCCCACACTTTGGCCTACCTAAATGCTTCTAGAAGGGGTATAATTGTCAAGAAATGGTGAGTGGAAGATGACATCATATTAGGTCATGGTGGCCCATGTGTGATGACCTAAGAGAGAGAGTGTGTGAGAGGAAGAGGAAAAATTGAATTTCTCTTTCTCCTCTCTCTCCTTCGTCGACCGAATTCCTCCCCCATCTCCTTCTTTTTCTTTAAAACTCCATGGAAGCTGAAGATCGGCGAACTAGCAAGCCGAAGCAGCGATTTCTCTTGGCGCCGATGCAGCAAGCAACCGGAGCCAGAGTCGCCGTCGTCCGCCGTCCCGCTGCTGCCCGTGCACGCTTCGCCCCTCTCCTCCCTCTGGTTCGAACAGAACCGACCAGCAAGAGTAGAAGCAGCGATCAGCGCTGCTTGAAGGAGCTGCAATCGCGCCAGAGCTGCCATCGCCGCCGCACACCGCCTCGCCGCCGTTCGTCTCCCTCTACCCCTCTCGAACGCCGTCCGCCTCATCCGGTCCGAGCAACGCCTCTGTCCAGCCCCCGTTTTGCCTCTCGCTTGGTCCCGTTCGGCCACACTAGGCCGTCGCCCAACCACCTCCGGCCACCGTCGACCCCGCCGAAGCTCCGCCTCGCCCTCAGCCGCCCTTGGCCGCCTCAACCGACGTCGGATCCACCCCTTCCAGCAGCGAACAGAGAAGACAGAAAATGGGTTTGCAGTGAGGTTTTGGCCCGTTTTGGCCGTTTTCTCGAGCCTGGATGCTCAGCCTTGTTGCAACCAAAATTTTCGGGGTTTGGACCACCTACGGTTTGGCTAATGGATTGTTAAGCCTAGACTTAACTCGGGCTCTCCCAAGTCCATACCAATTCGTGACTTAGGTTTGAATTGTTAACATGCAATTGAATTTTAACTAGGAGTCGCCACTAATCTATTTTTGGTGGGTCGATTAGAAACCCTAGTAAAGCAACAGGAGATTTACTTTACTCCTACGAACCAGAGACTAAGGGTACGGGGACTTGGTTATGTTAGATTTCTCTAACGCCCTTTCGGTACCTTTCTTTTTATTTTTGAAAAAGGTTTGGCAAGCAATTTGGATTGATTTTAAATCTATTTCCCTAACATGTGAGGTGTTCATGCAGGTGCGCAAACCACCAATTTAACACCCAAGAAAGCAATTAAATGATGCAGAACTTACCTCAAAGCAACGAAAGCATCTGCATTGTTAAATTAAAATCCACATCAACAATCCTAGATATGGTTTCTAATTAACAAGCAATTTCTTTCTTTTTGTTTTCACTTATTAAACAAGACTATAATCCATATGCAATGCAATGCTTTTAATCTAATATGAAATGATATGGCATGGCAACATGTCCTAAACCATATGAATAAAAATTCTATGATCTCTTAATGAACATGCAATTGTTAAATGTGCAATCTAAATTAACCAAAGTGACTTAATCCTAATGACGTGCAATGCAATGCAATGATGTACAAAATTATTTCAACTAAAATGACATGCGATATATAATTTAATATGCAAACTATATGTCACGCAACATTCATCAAATGACCTAATCTAATGACGGACAATTTCTAATTAGAAATGAACCTAACAATAATCACTAAAATGACATGCATTTCATGAAAATAAATCTATATGACATGCAAATGACATTTTTTTATTTTAAAAATGCAATCTATCCTAAAAATTGCAACTAATTTATCCTAAGATAAATTTTATGAAATTTGAAATGATCTAGCTAGATTAAGATTCTATTTAATTTAAACTAGGGATTAAGTCATATTAAATCCTAATTTAAACTAAGACATTATCTAAATTTAAAATGCAATTTATTCTAAAAAAGATGATCTAAATTTAAAATGAAACGTGCAATTCTAATCTAATATGCACAATGATCTTTTTTGTGTTTTTCTTTAAGAAATTCGAAATTAAAACTAACACATAATTAAACATGCAATTCAAATAAAAAACTAACAACCTAAATGAATGCACTTTCTTTTTGGATATTTTTATTTAAAAATTCATAATAAGATTGCAATCCTAACATGCATGATAACAAAAACAAACCTAATTCTTATTCGGATTTTTCTTTTTTGATTTTCTTATTTAAAAATTCAAAATCAGATTGCGATTATAACCCTAAGACTAAGAATATTCTAAAACATACTTAATCCTAATTTGATTTTTTTTTCTCTTATAAAAATAAAATTGATCCAAACACATGATATCAAATCAAGCAAGACAATATTGATATCCAAAAATTAGGGAACCATATATCGCGCATGAGATCGGGTTGACCAATTTTTATTTTAAATCGCGAATCAAATCTCGGGCTTGAGATTGGATTGTCGATTTTTATAAGGGATTGCGAGTCGGATTTCGGGCATGAAAATCGGACTATCAATCCCTCACTTGAGGGGTACTTTCATGTTGGAACATCAATCATATATTTAAGAATAAACCTACTAAAAAAAGAGTAAATAAGTGAGAATAACATTAAAATAAATAAATAAAAAAACTACCTAAACGATTTCCCTTTAAAGCTTCGTGTCCGTGCGGCTGGTCACCGGCTCCGGTGAGGGGCTATAGATTGGAGGTCTGGCAGGGAAGAAACTCCGGTGAAGGGACTCGCCAGACGAGCGGAACAACGGGCAACGAAACCGATGGAGCAGGGGCGCTCGGGCGAAGCAGCCGGTGTTCGGGCACCGGCGAGGGGGACGTTTCGGCGTTGTTGGCGTCAGGCGGACCACCGAATCTGCGGCAGCAACTGGTGGAGATGGCTCGGCGGAAGGCACTGAGGTCATCGTGAGGGAGACAAGCGCTGCGACTGGAGTGCATTCGTCAAGCGGCGGTTCGGGCGGAGCAGCAGCTCGGACCAGGAGGCGCGGCTCGTCGCAGGATCAGCGTCGGTGTGCGTGGTGAGGCGGTTCGCGAGCGGAGCAGGTGCAAGGCTCGGCGCGGCACGGTGGGCTCGAGCAGAGGAGGACTTAGGCATCGGGGATCTCGGCGGCGCGGCGAGCTTCGTGGGGAGACCGACGAAGCGGCTGTGGCGAACACACGGTGGCGGAAGCCTCGCGGATGGAATTTGCGGAGGAGGGGCAGCGGATTTGGGGAAGATGATGAATAGTAGGGGTCAAATCACCTCTTTACTTTTCTCCTCTCTCTCTCTCTCTCACGTCACTCTCTCTTCCTTCGTACTCTTTCTCTCTTTTTACTGCAAAAGCAAAACTTTTCTTTTGACCTTTCTTTTCTTTTTTCCCAAAAAAAAGGCCCCCACGGTTCTCGTACCCGGTTGCTTTTATAAGGGGATAAGAGATAAGCTTTCGATTTCCCCTTCAAATCTATATCCGCGATACATTTTCACCAACCGATCACTATTGTAAATATTTTCTTGAAATCCAAATCCCGCAAAGATAAATCGCAATATCGCAATATTTTTTCACAAAATTCATCCCATACTGATAAGGATTCAAGATTAAGATGAGATTTTTCTAAATCCAAATCTTTCAAAGCCAAATCGCAATATTTTTTTACCCATCTGCCCTATCTAAAAAGATTCATATCTCGGAAAAATTTTAAAATATGATATTCCCACGAGATAATTTTTTAATTATTAAAAAAAACGCAGGCTTGGGCCAACTTGTTCGCTTCGTGGACCTGATCCATCTAATTCGAACTTATCCGCCACCGGTCCAAAATATGCAAATAACAAAATAAATGCAATCTAAATCTATATACTATGCAATTAATAAAATTAACCCCTAATTTCCTATGTAATAAATAAATAAATTAAATCGTCAAAATTTAGGTGTCAACAGGCCCGCTTTTAGGAAAGTCGATCCTCGCGTCGAGCCTGTTGTTTTGAGTGAGTTTTACTCACTAATGCCTTCTTAGTGCGTTAATTATACTTAAAGGTTGATTAGCGTTAATTTAGTGTAATTAGGTTGTTAGATTAGAATTGATTAGTGATTATTAGTTAATTGTTTTGCATATTAGTTGTGTGGTTAGTGTAATTAGATAGAGAATTGCCTGTAGTATTTATTGGATGCTTCTTGGGATTTTTCCGTCCCTTATCGGGTGTTCATTAGGCGATTCGGGCCTAATTGAAACTTTTAGGAATTAAATATTAATTTTCGAAATTAAATTAATTATTTATTTATTTTCCGAAAATTCAACTTGAATGACCAGTGACCAGAACATTATGCCGATGACCGTGGTGAAGTCCATTTATTTAATTGGGCTTTATCTTGAGCTAAATTGAATTTTAATATTTATTAATTAATTATTTAATTATTTTTCGGAAATTAATGTTGAGGTGATCGACAACCAGAATGTCGTGCTGATTGTCGTGGCGCAGCCTGTTTATTTATTTGAGCTCTACGTTGTGTGAAATTAAATAAATGGTGATATTTTAGGGATTTACCCTAAATTGATTGAAATTGAGTGAAATTGAATTATTAATTGGTAGATGGCCGAGTATGGGTAGTTAGCAATTGTAATGCCTTGTTGAGCTGTAAGTGGAGAGAGTGATGAGAACTAACTGAGAATTCTATTGGCTGAGACCAATCAAGTACGAAGTATAGACAGGCGTGGTTCGGTGATAAATTACATCACTGTGCGAAAATGGTGCCTTAAAGAATGGACATAGACTGTCTATGACTTATGGTAGGTGTGGTTCGATGATTAAGGATATCACTGTGCGAAAACGGCGCCTTAAAGAACGCACGTAGACTACCTATGAATCATGACAGGCGTGGTTCGGTGATGAAAGACAACACTGTGCGAAAACGGCGCCTTAAAGAACGCACGTAGACTGTTAGTGATTTGTGACCTGTGACGAGCGTGGTTCGGTGATGAGGAATATCACTATGCGAAAACGGCGCCTTAAAGAACGCACGTAGACCGTCTATTACTTATGTCACCTTGGCGAAAACGACGCCCGAGAGCATTGATGGAGCTCTGTGACTAAGTGTACTATTGGAGGTTATGTGGGATGGAGTGAATGACCTAGAAATGATTCGACTGACTTGTAATCGACTAGGTTGATTGATCGATGATTCGATCTGAGTGTGATTCAATGTGATTGATCATTGCCTTGATTTGATGTTGCAAACTGATCGATTGAATGTAAATGATCGTGAGTGGTCTTCTTGGTGTGTAATCGACTAGGTCGATTAGATCGATGCTTCGATCTATAATATGATTGCTTGGGTGCCTATATGATCTGTGCTAATATGCAGGTGGAATCTGAGGCCAAGGTAAGTCCTCTGACTCATTTTGTGCATAGGCAGCCCTAAGGTGTATTAGTTTACTAATCAGGTCTTAGGGGGTAGAACTTGCTGAGATGTTGTCTTAGTGGTTATTGAATAACCATTTCAGGACCCGGATGAGGAGCCTAAGGAGCATGAATCTGATGAGGAAATCCCTGTTGAGGAACTTGAAAAGGAGTACGTGGAGGAGGACCCTGAGGATAACCCCGAGTACGACCCGATGAGGATTGGGATCCCGTCCATTCTTGTCAAACCTTGTGTGCATGTGAATAGATGTTAGACCTGAAGTGTTTATATGTACATAAGGATGTGGTTTTCAGGTTCAGGTTTCTAGTCCTACTTATATATCCCATTGCTTTATTGTCTGGGGATTTTTATAACTGCTTCCGCATGTGCTATTAAAAAGGACAGGGTCGGCGATATGTAATCCTGGGGATATCGCATAATAAAATCGACCAAGCTTGAAGGATGGTCACGTGACCGAGAGTCAGGGCATGACAATGGCAGCCCGTGTAAGGTAGGAAGAGCACATGTGATGTTAGACTTATCATGCCCTCTGTGGCCAGGAGCATTGGTGAATTTCGATGATGATTAAATATGGGTTGACTTTAAGTATGAGAGGCTTCCTTATTATTACTATTCATGTGGCCGAATAGGCCATTATACCACAAACTGTGAGGAAATCCCTTACGAGGAACCAAGGCCGGGGGAGGAAGTAGCTGGAAATTTCGGATATTGGTTGAAAGTGGAAGCTAAGGAAAATAGTCCTTTCTGGAAAATGTATTATGGGGAAGAGATACCTTGTGAGGAACAAGAAACAGTTGCGGAAACTCCACCGGCTGGTACCATGGAGGTCCCGACCAATAATGAGAACTATGAGATGCAATTGGGGTATCCTATGGAAGTTCAACCCTCAGAATACTTAAGTTAAAAGGGAAAGGTATAGTCAGTGAGTCTACTGTAATGAAAGGCAAAAGAGACAAAGGCTCTCTACTTCTTCTCTCGGATTCATCATGGGCAGAAACAATGCTTGATAGCACAGCTACAATACACAAAAAGAGTAAGAAGGGCCATATTCCCTCGGCAAGCAAGAAAATGAAGAGGGCCAAGAGTTACAATTTATAGGGGATGGATGCAAACGCCATTGATGAGACTCTACTTCTCGAAACACCTATCCAAGTGGATGAGGGAGCGCATGAATGGGCTTTGGTGACTAGCCCTAATAAACCACCGGGGGATCAATGAGAGTTTTGAGCTGATACTGTTAGGAATTAGGGTCTGCCCTAAAGTTCCAGCATCTCCGAGCCCTTGTGGCTCTTGATAGACCCAACTTGGTGTTCACTATGGAGACGAAGAATAGGAAAACAGTCATGGAAAAAGTAAGACAGCAACTTAAGTTCAATGAGTCATTTATCATTGATCCAATTGGCACAGCAGAGGGACTAATAGCAATGTGGAATGAGGAATTAAAGGTGGAGGTACAGGAGTACTCAGAGGAGCTAATTGATATTATTTGCAAGGACCCTACTTATGGAACCCTGATGAGAGTATCCTTTCTACACGCATCTACTGATTTCCAAAAGAGGACGTGTTTATGGCAGAAACTTCGAGCAATCCACCATATCAATTCTCTACCATGGATTTGCATGGGGGATTTCAACGAGATTCTTAATTACTGGGAAAAGGATGGAAGATGAGGGATGGATCATTATCGAATAGTGGCTTTTCTGGAAATGCTGAATGAATGTGCATTAATGGATAATGAAAGCAAGGGTTGTGCCTATACATGGTCGAACAACAGAGTTGGGGAAAATCTGGTAAGAGAACGCCTAGATAGGCTGTTATGCAACGTAGAATAAATAGTGGAGTTTCCAAATGCAGAGGCTGTTGCTTTGCCAGCGATAGGCTCTGACCATAGTCCTCTTATCCTCAATCTATATCTGAATATCATAAGAAGAAAAAAAGAGTTTCGATTTGAGGCATATTGGTCAGAAGACCCAGAATTCAGGGATATTGTTAAAGGAGCATGGAATGATCACCATAACACACTTTGAGACTTAGTACAAAAATCACAATAGGTGGCTGGTGCATTAGGAATATGGAGCAAATCGAAATCCTCTAACGCACATAAGCAAATTGAGCTTTTAAAGAGAAGACTAACCGTGTTGACTAATAGCCCTGAAGGAGCTAAGTACATGGAGGAAATCCAACAAATCAAAGAGCGGATTGAACAGTTATGGAGGCAGGAAGAAATGTACTGGACTATGAGATCCTACATAAACTGGCTAAGGCGGGGGATAGAAATTCTAAATATTTTCATGCTATTACGGTCCAGCGGAGGGTACGGAATAGAATCACAATGCTGAAAATGGATGATGATCATTGGTGTCGGGAACCTGAAGCACTAAAGCAACACATTGGCCAATTTTACCAATTCCTCTACACTACTGAAGGTCCTAGAAATTTTCAACCAATCCTAGATCAATGCCCACAACTTGTCAATGCGGAAATGAACAAGTCCTTGATGAGGAGGGTAACAATGGATGAAGTGAAAGAGGTGGTTTTTCAAATGGGAGCCACTAAGGCACCTGGACCAGATGGGCTTGGCGGGCAATTTTATCATCATTATTGGACTGACATTTAGCAAGATGCATTCCAGATGGTCGATAGCTTCTTCATTACAGGTACCTTCGATCCTAAACTAAATATGACACATATTATTCTCATTCCAAAAGTAGCAAATCCAGAAAATATCACTCAATACAGGCCCATCGATTTATGTAATTTCAGTTATAAGATTATTTCTAAAGTAATGGCTAACCGTCTTAAGCCATGGCTTCCGAAGATTATTGCGATAGAATAGAGTGCTTTTGTGAGTGGAAGACAAATACAGGACAACATCTTGATAGTTCAGGAGATGCTACATCAACTTCATATTTGATAGAGGAAAAAGAAAGTTTAGGCAGTTCTTAAATTAGACATGCAGAAGGCCTATGATCGGGTTGAATGTGATTTCTTATGTGAGTATATGAAGAAAATGGGATTCCGCAAGGAATGGGTTCAGTGTGTGAAACAGTGCATTTCCACGATATCCTTCAATGTGAAAATTAATGGGGAGTCGATGCGACAGTTCCATCCATCCCGAGGCATAAGACAGGGAGACCCACTTTCGCCTTACTTATTTATTATCATGGCAAATTTGCTATCCATACTAATGAGCAGGGCAATATCAAATGGAAGCTTGAGGGGAATCAAAATAAATAAGTGGTGTCCAACTATTTCTCATCTATTATTTACCGATGACGCCATCTTCTTCTTAGACAGAACGGTTATGGAATGTCAAAACCTGGCGAATATCCTAAACCAGTATTGTTATGCATCAGGGTAGGCCATCAACTTAAACAATTCAGGTATTTTCTCCAGCCAAAATTGTCCACAAACTTTAAAGAGGAACTTGGCAAATCAATTAAGAGTCCCTATCATAGACAAGACAGGCAAATATTTGGGAATTTCGTCTGACTGGGGGCAATCAAAAAAGTATATGTTTGCATGGATCCTAGCAAGGGTTAACTCGAAGCTAGAGGGCTGGAAAGAGAAATTGTTGACTAAAGTAGGGAAAGAGGTACTCATTAAAACAGTTGTACAAGCTCTACCACAGTATGCAATGTCTATTTTCAAGATACCGACATCTATTTGCAAAGCAATAGAAAAAAGAATTGCGTGCTTTTGGTGGAAACAAAATGTTGACCGAAAAGGAATTCATTGGAAGAACTGGGAATATTTGAGAACAAGGAAGGATATAGGAGGATTGGGGTTTCGAGACTTAGTTGCTTTCAATAAGGCTATGCTTGGGAGACAAGCATGGCGACTTGTTCAGGCTCCAAATTCCCTATGGACAAAAATTGTTAAAGGTATTTATTACCCACAATGAGAGTTTTGGCATTTTGGTAAGGGTACTTGCCCCTCATGGGGATGGCAAAGTTTGCTGACAGGAAGGGAAGTGATTGAATCGGAGATGAGATAGCTGGTGGGTGATGGTAAGTAGATCAGAATCAGGGAAGATGTTTGGCTACCCAGAGGCCGTATTGGAGGAGCTGCAACTCTAAATGAGCCAAAGATTGTCGAGGAATTGATTGTACCCGAAGAAAAAGAATGGAATGTAGTAAAGCTAAAGGAAATGTTCGACGAGAATGTTATCCATGAGATCCTTTCTATACCGCTTAGCTCCAATCCATCAATGGACAGGCTAGTGTGGACGGGCAATAATACGAGCTCCTATTCGGTCAAAAGTGGCTACAACAAAATATGCTCCCAGAACAAAAAACTTAAGGCGAACCAAGTGTCATCGTCATATCGGCCACCTGATCTCTATGGACCACAATTTGGCAAACCCAACACTACACAAAGGTTCAGTTTTTCCTATGGAGCATATGCAATAATGCGCTGCCGACAAGAGAAAATCTCTACAGGAGGAAAATAGTATATGATCCACTCTGCCCAATTTGCCACGATGCCCCAGAAACTCTCGAGCATCTCCTCCTCTTATGTTCCTGGACGAAAAGTATATGGTTAGATCCTCGCATTAAATTGAATACAATTGTCGAGAAAGTTACAAGGATGGATAAATGGATCTCGAGAACTTGCTTCACTAGAATGAGCGGAAATCAAACGCACTCCTTGCAAGTATTTTATGGTCGATATGGAAAGCAAGAAATGCATGGGTTTTTAGATCCAGCAGACTAAAACCACACAAAATTGTGGAGGAAGCTAGTTATGATCTTGAACTCTATAGAAAATGGAGCTTTAGCACTAAAACACAGAACCGAAAGGAAAGTAAAGGTTTGCTAAAGGAGGAGTGGTACCACCGACAACAAGCTCGCTGAAATTAACTGTGGATGGGTCTTGGTGTTGCGCCTCAAAATAGGGAGCGGTTGCTGGGATTTGCAGAGACCATCGCGGGTGTCTTGTGGGTGGATTCGCCAAGAAAGTCCTTGCTTCGTCTGCCCTTGTCATGGAAACCCTAGCTCTAAAGGAAGGGCTGCACTTCGTGGAGAAGACACGCACGAAAGTTCTTCAGTTCAATGTACTGGGTCAAACAAGTATAGTAGTTCCTGTTTAGCTCGTGACTGACAATTCGACAGTAGGAAATGCTATCCTGGGCCGGACTGAAGTTCCATGGGTTGTCCAGTCGGTGGTGGCAGATTGTCAACAAAAGCTCGGCTCTTTACTTGGAGTGTCCATTGCCATTTGTCCACGAGAATCAAATCGGGCTATGGATTGGATCGCGAAGGCTTGTCAAGACGATTCCCTTGCAACGAACTGGCTATCTAATCCTTCTCACTATCTTACATGTCTTTTATGTTTGGACTTGGGTAAATGTCCTCGTTTTGTTCCTACGAAGTAATGAAAGAAATCTTATTCGACCAAAAAAAAAAAAAAATCAATTTTACACCTAATAGTTAATTAGCAAATATAATATTTAAGTAGAGACTACACCTTGTCCATAATGAACGCTTCTATTGAAAAAAAGAAACAAACAAATAATAAGCCCAATTTGGCTGTTCTTTACTGTGGATGCTCGTTTTTCTTTAGCAAAACAATGATCGAGCTAGCTGTGATGAACAACATGGGACTGATGTGAAACCAAAAAAAAAAAAAAGTTCAAGTAGCTCTACCAGTTGGCATCAATTACCGATAACAGGATCGGTTCTTGGGGGTTGGTTATCAATGGAGAGAGAACAGAGATCGGGAGGGATCGATTGAGACAGATAGAGTCGAGGAAGATACACACTTGACTGAGAAGAAGAGATATATACGCAGCCGGAGGAATTTCTTGTTTTGGTGAGCTCAAGCTTCCGACCGGTCAATCTCTAATATACACTCTCGGTATTTGGGGGCTACTGAGAAAAGAAGGAGAAGAAGAAGAAGAAGAAGATTCGTTCTGGGATATGAACAGTCGCGAACCAATCACACAAAGCCAGAGCTATATTCTGATTGTCAACCATTTCTGACATCGCCATCCCCACCGTCGCCAATCGAAGCTCTACTTTCCTGGCCAGGTAATTTTCTCTCCTTCATACCCTGTTTTGCCCTGTTTTTGTTAATAATTCAAATTCCAAGCTTAATCAGTAGACTTGTGAGTAAAACAAAGCTAACCGAGATTTTTTTTTTCATGATAAATCATGTCAAGTAAGATATCAATATGCCATGTTTAGGCTGAAAGTTGCACTAAATCCCAATTAGGAGCTTACATTCTAAACTGTACGTCACATGTTCGACTATTTGCTGGAAAGAAGTGATAAAGTCGGGTTCATCTAATCGATGTTTAGAGTTAGGTTCACTTATTGTTGAGCCATGTCTGACACCGAGATTTCCTTCATTTTATGTTCGAATTTCCAGTGCCGTTTTGTCCATGAGGCAGAAGCATTAATCTTTTTCTTTTCTTTTATTTCCGGCGAGGTCTACAGATGAGGATTCATTATGTCAGCTCCTTATTCCCCTCTTTTTGTTATGTATGTGTGTAGTTTACATTTGCGCTGGCTGTTGATTGAGAAATGTCATGTGATGACAAGTGGCGGTCGGCAATGATTCTTGATGGCCGGAATCAATGAGCGGAATAATTGCCCGGTGGTCCAGAGAAATGTTGATGGCTGGAAGTTGTGGCTGGCAGCAGTGGAGAGGGAAGAATTGTGATATTTTGATTTCCGATTGCAAGTTGTGATTAAAGACCATCTCATCAAGCCATTTAGACTTCTAATATAGACTCTAGAAGTAGCAAATACTAGCATAAATGCACATCTTGTTTGCCTTTTCTCACATGATATGCTTAATCCCATTTCGTATCATTTATCGACAGTACAAATGTATTCATGGGCAGAGCATTCCTTGTGAATTTATAAAGACTGTCAAGAAAACCAGCAAATTGTGACTCTCAAGGACTCGGACACATTGTGGCAGGTGACCATTAGGACCATCAACGCTACGATGTAGCAAACTTTTGTGTTGGTTGGTTCGAGTTTGTTGATGAAACTTGTCTTGAGTGAAGGGGATGTCTGCATGTTTGAGCTCACTGATAGGGATGATGTTTTAGGCTAAACTAGGATGAAAGATTGGAAGTCACTTTAGGCCATATACTAGTTGAAAGCAATTTGTGCCACCATTATGTTGTGATGAAACCGGATAAAAGTGCATTTATATTTGTAATCGTGCTCTTTTCTGAGCTAGTTATGATCTTAGCATTTCTATGCCTGGCCACTCCCATACAATGGATGTTTGTGAAAGAGTCCTGCACACATTTTCTATTTTAGGCATCTCTTGAGCTTGTCACGCTTTTATCATTGCCTTTTTTTTTTTTTTTTTTGGAAAGGATCTCTAGTTCAACACTCGCCCTGGTTCCAGGTTACTAAACTTGGTTTTGTATTACAAAAGTATGTCAAAAGTGACATGTTCTAGTTCTAGAAGTGATGGGGAAATTTATGCAGCATACCATCACTCATGGTCACCTGATAGTTTTCAAATACGGGAGAGACATTTCCCTCAAAATATATTTGATAAAAGTGCTTATATAGATACATTATCCCTCAAGATGAAATTTAAAATCCAGAGAGTAAATTCCATCTTCATCTTGCCCTATAGTCCATTGTTTTCCCAAATTGATTTGGTTATTCATTGGGATCACATGAGATGTTATTTTCCTTTAAGTGTTAATGGCTAAATGTGTAAATTTATGTTTTTAAAATTTCATTTTTTTAATTCATGGATTCATAAGATTACCAATTCTAAAATAAAAGATTGTATTTTTCTCTTATACTAATTAGGTGTAAAGAAAATCACTATTATTCATAGACTAAGATGATGTGGTGGAGAGGATCAGTGTTAGCAACTCTTGAAGTGTTACCATTAGAGTTCAAAAATAGTGTGCAATATCAAAGTCTATGAGCACTGTGCTATGACATTTTGACTACAAATTGCAGGTTGGGGTTGAACGCTTCTTTTACCCAGTGAAGACTGTTGAATGAAACTCCTGTAACCAGTAGATATAAGCATATATTTACATTTTGTTTGCCTTTTCTCTTTATTGTTTGTTTTATTCATTCTTTTCCTCATCATATGTTGGTTAGCAAAAATCAACATGGGCAAGAGTGTTCCTTTTGAATTCATAAAGAGATACAATCAGAAAAACCAACAAATTGTGACTTAGGTATCTAGACAATTCATGGCTGTCGCGACCCAATTTTTCCGGGTGTGAACCACCTAGAGTTTGGCTAATAGATTGTTAAGCCTAGACTTAACGCGGGCTCTCCCAAACCCATACCAATTCGCGACTTTAGGTTCAAGTTCTTAACATGTAATTTTTTAATTAGGAGTCGCCACTAATCTATTTTTGGTGGGTCAATTAGAAACCCAAATAAAGTAACATGAGTTTTACTTTACTCCTATGAACCAGAGATTTGGGTACGGAGACTTGGTTACGCTAGATTTCTCTAACGCCCTTTCGGTACCATTTCTTTTATTTTGACAAAAAGGTTTTGCAGGCAGCTTGAATTGGTTTTAAACTATTTCCTAACATGTGAGGTTATCATACGAGTGCGCAAACCACCAATTTAACATTCAAAAAAGCAATAAATAAATTGCAGGACTTACCTCATAGCAACAAAAGCATCTGCGTTGTTAGATCAGAATTCACATCAACAATCGTAGATATGATTTATAATTAACACGCAATTTCTTTTTTGTTTTCACTTAATTAATGAGAATCATGCTTTATGCAATGCATGCCACTATTTAACATAAAATGATATGACATGGCAATATGACTTAGCTATATGACCTAAGCAATATGACATAAATAAGCATGTAGCCTATCCTAAGCATGAGATGGATTTATTCTAAAAAATAATTTTTTGTATTTTCCATGAGATTCGAAATTAAAGAAATGCAACACTTAAATATGCAATCTAAATTAATCTAATGACCTAATTCTAATGACGGGCAATTTCTAATTAAATGCATCTAACAAAAATCACTAAATGACGTGCATTGTATGAAACTAATTCTATATGACGTGCACATGATTTTTATTTTCCTAATAAGCATGCAATCTATTTATGAGAAATTATCTAAACCTATAATATGCAATCTTAACATGCAATGACGTGCAAAGAATGCCCTAATTCTACATGACATATGCATAATGACTTTTTTTGTGTTTTTCATTTTTTCCCTTTTTTTAAATTTCAAAATTAATAATTGCCAAATAATTAAACATGCAATCCGAGTTTTAAAAAAACTAGCAACCTAAATTAATTGATTTGATTTTTTTTTTGAAAATTCGAAATAAAATACCTATTATGAGCATGCAAACCCTAAAACTACATTTCTTGATTTTTTTTTTTAAAGAAAGCTAATTTAAGTAATGCCACAGCAAATCAAGTCATATTGATACCCAAATCGATGAACCATATCTCGAGCATGAGATCGGATTGGCCAATTTCACATAAATCACGAATCGGATCTCGAGCGGAAGATCGGATTGGCAATTTTTTTTAAGTAATTGCGAGTCGGATTTCGAGCTCGAAAATAGGACTGACAATCACTAATTTCAAGGCAATTTCATATCATGGAATTTCAATTTCACATTAAAGGAATAATTAACTAAAAAGATAAAATAAAATAGCAAAAATAATAAAACAAAAATAAGATAAAGAAAATACCTAAATTTTCTTTTGTTTTTCTTTTTTTTTTTCTTTTTTTTTTTCTGAAAAAGAAAAAGAAAAATAAATTTGGTGGCCGGTCCGGCGAGGGGAAATCACCGGCTAGGGTTCCGGCGAGGGCACCGGGAGTGGCGCGACGGCGGCACAGCAACAGGAGCTTCGGGGATCGACGCGGTGGCGTCGCGGGTTCGGCTGGGCGCGGGCGTCGCGGGCGAGGGACGTGGTGGACCAACGGGCCGGACTCTACGACAAGCAGGGATGTGAGCTGTGGGAGCGGCACGGCAACGATGCTGTCGATGCTCGAGAGGAGACGGTGAGCGGGGCGCCAGATCGCAGAGGCAGCTGCTGGTCGCGTCGTGCAGAGGCGCGGCGAGGGGGCTGAGGCGCGGCGGTAGTGCTGCGCGGAGGCAGCGCGGGCTGCTGGCGGGCTGTTGATGCAGAGCGGTGGAGCTCAGGGTTACCGGTTGCGGAGGAGTGGGGCGTTGACGGCGCAGGGGCGTAGGGGGTGGGCTGCAACGGAGCGGCGTGGGGGCTTCGCGGACCTTTTTCCTTTTCTTTTTTTTAGTTTTTCTCTTTCCCTTCCTCTCTCTCTACATAACTTTTTCTTTTTTGCTGACTTCTCCTCTTTTCTTTCATTGTCAGAAGAACGAGGGAGGGGGATTTTTTCTCTTTTCTTTTTTTTTCTTGATCTCTCACCTCACGTCTACTCTCTGCTCTCTCTCTCTCTCTCTCTGCTGCACTTTTCACCTTTTGTCTTTTTGTGTTCTTTTTTTTTTTTTCACTCGACGGAATGGACCCCCCTTTTACTTTTTGCTCAGTGCATTTTATAGGCCCAAAAAATATATCCTCACGACATATATTTTTTCCTTTTTTGCTTGCGCACGATATCTCTAAATATGTTGTTGAAGCATACATACTCCGTGCAATATTCCCTTTTGTATTTCTCCCATATTCTATCCAGAAAAATTCCCTTTTTGCACGAAATACACCCCTAGTGTATATTACTTAAAAATATGAAAAGCTTGAATGGAATATGTAAAAAATCTTTCTTTCACCGGCAGCCTAAAATAAAATAAAACAAAAAAATGAAAATAAAATTTTTCTAAACTATATGCCATGTGTGTGTGTGTGTGTGTGTTTTTTTTTTTTTATAGCAAAAATCAACCCCAAAAATTTAGGTTTCAACAATGGCTGGTATCCTTAAAAACATCTCCGGTGGTTGGCCCACGTTTATGAGAGAAGCTTGTCTGAACGAAGGTGTTGCCGCATGTTTGAGCTCATTGATAGGGACAATTTTATGGTCAAAGTCTCCATCTAGATACTGCTAGTAAGAACCTCACTTAGGTTGATTGATATGAGCATCAGAAGCGTCATTTGAGGCCATATATTACTAAAGCAATTCATGTCTCCTTTAATCAATGCAGATGAATCAATTGAAGGTGCACTTACTTTTGGATTTGCTTCTCCTTTCTAACCTAGTTACAGTCTTATCAGAATTCTTCTTTTCTTTAGTGCAGGTTACGAAAAATAGTCTAAATGTCCAAGAGCCCTCTTGAGCAGCTTTTTAATGGTTTCACGTGCCCGAGGCCTCTCACTGCCCTTGATAAGCTAGAGAATTCAAATCGGAGGTATCCCTTATTCCAAACGGTGACTAACTTGGTACTTTCTCTGGCTGCCTAGGCTAGGGAAGGAGAGGCGACACAAAATGTCCAGCTTAAGTACTACAACAGGCCTAGGCTTGGGATTACTGAGCTCGCTACAACAGCACAGCAACACGAGTTGGATATTGCTCCCCTGCAACAACTGGCTCACGAGAGCTATTGCAAGCAGGTTCAAACTTATGATTGGAAATGAAGAAAGTGTGGTTCGACTTGTTGGAGAAATCGTTCCAGAATATTTTGAAGCTGACAAAACGTTTCCTTCAGTCTAGTCTGTGTATCTGCAGATCGTCTAGTGTAAAGTTTGAAGACCTTCTGACTACCAGACTCAAGATTCAAGACTCAAGATTTGAGACTCAAGACTCAAGACTCAAGACTATTCTCATTGACAGTCTTTCTGATCCAGGGACGAAGTAAATCCAGAGTCGAAGTATATGGTTGAGGATTTAATCCTATCGTCTGGAGAAGATCTTTTTTGGTTGGATAAATATAACGGATTCTTTTGTTCGTATCTAGATCAATTGAAGATCCGATGGTCGACGGAGTATTCTTGGAATATTCTATTCTTGGAAACCAAGATCCTGATTGTATGGGCGAACAGGATTGATGGGCTATCGTTAGGTTCCTTTTATAGCTCGAATGATCTTCTTAATTGATTCCGTCCAACGGGTAGATTTGAGGAATTCCTTTGGTAAGTGCCAACGGTATGATGGCATAAAGGAGTATAAAAAGGAAGTCGTTCTAGTTGTTTAAGAGCGTGATTGATAGAAAAATTCCAGAGTCTGAAGCACCTTGATTATTAGTCGATACAGTCTGAGCGAAATTGTATACACAAAGAGTGTCTATACTTGGTGATACCTTGAGCGAGTGTGGTAGATCATCTACACCGAGAAATCAAGGAAGATCAACACTATAACATCTCTTTGTTCATAGTGGAATCCAGCCAAATTGGCTGTCAGTGCAGAAGAGTGGACGTAGGCTTGAATCAAGCCGAACCACTATAAACCGCGTGTTTAATTCTCTCTTTCCTTACTTAGTCTTACGTTGATTATTATTCTTCGACTGTCTAAAGTATTGCGCAAGTATACATAAATTATCAAGAAAAATCTTTGTATACTTATTCACCCCCTCTAGGTACTCGTACTAGCAATATCAATTAGTATCAGAGCCCGTGTTCTTACTTTGTTTGAAGTGTTTTACTTCGTAGTAAAAGATCCATGGCTAGTATGCTAGCACCAGGGCTGATGGAAGGGCAAAGCAATACCAGACCACCCTACTTTGACGGAAAGGATTACAACATCTGGAAGAACAAGATGAAAGCCTTCCTACGATCCAAGGATCCTCTGGAATGGGATGTTGTGGAAAGAGGAATTACTCCTATTGCTGCATCAATCTCTGAAAGAGGAAAAGAAACTGTTGATGCTAGCGGAATGACTCAGGAAGAGATAAACAAGAGACAAGCACTCGATGCAAAAGCAATTTATTCTTTATATTGTGCCTTATCTCCAACTGAATATAACAGAATATCTTCTTGTGTTACAGCAATAGAAGTATGGGATAGATTACACATCACCTATGAAGGGACAGATCGAGTGAAGGAGACCAGAATTAACATTCTCCTCGGTCAATATGAAGCCTTCAAAATGAAACCAGGAGAATCTATAACTGACATGTTTAGTCGTTTTACAGATATTGTCAATGGTCTTGAGAATCAAGGACAAAAATTTTTTGATCCCATGAAGGTGAACAAGCTACTACGTGGACTCTCCAAGGACTGGAATCATATAAAGACTTCAATAAGAGAGACGCAAAGAATCATGCCTCTATCTGTCGACGAGCTAATTGGAACCCTTCAGTCTTATGAAGTGGAACGAATCAATGAAGAAGAAGATCCAAGAGGTAAGAAATCTATTGCATTAAAATCAAATGATGACTCTGATGATGCAGATTCTGAAGATGATATGGATGATGAGGAGCTCACCCTCATGATAAGAAGATTCAGAAAACTGAATAGAAAAGGCAGAAGGTTCAACTCAAAGAAACAAAGTTTCTAGAGACAGCAGACCAAGTCTGTTGATGATGAGGAACCAAACAAAGATATAGTTTGCTTCGAATGTAAGAAGAAGGGACACATCAGACCCAACTGTCCTCTTCTGAAGAAGAAAAGAGGAAAAGCTGAGAAGTTTCGAAAAGCTCTCAAAGCCGAAACCTTGAGTGATACGTAATGTGAAGAGAGTGATAATGAATATTCCAACATATGTTTGATGGCACATTCGACTCGCACTCGCACTCGATTCTTGATCGACTCGCACAGGAATTTGAGGTAAGTGATTTTAAAATTCCTGTCAAAGTCTCTAAATATATTGATGAACCGTGTTTCGTCTTAAGACTTCTCTCAAAAGGATTTCCGAACTTAAAAAGGAAAACTCAGCTCTAAAACAAAAGGGAGTCATTTTAGAAGAAAGAGTTAAAAGTCTGGACCTAAATGTTTCTGCTCTTAAAGAAAAAGAAGATGATCTTTTGAAAGAAAATGTTTTCTTAAAAACGGACTTATCAAATATTTCAAAGAAGTTTTCGATAAGATCCGAAAAGCTTGAAAAAGTTCTTTCAGTCTAAAGACCTTACTTCAATAAGTCTGGTTTAGGCATGACAGCGAAACAATTCCCTTAATTGATTTTCCTAAAGTTAAAGAAAGAATCAAGAAAAGACCGTCGAGAGAGGCTTACAAAAATCATTTCAAGAAAGTTTTTGTAAAGTCTGTTGGTCGAAATGCTCTAAGGTGTTCAAAGTGTAACAAGAAGGATCACTTTGAAAAAGAATGTCCTATGGTTTGGAAACCTGTTAAGAAAGTATGGCCTAATAATGCTTATCCTACTAACACCAAAGGACCCAAGAAAATTTGGGTACCAAAGAAAACTTGAGATTCTCTTTTAAATGCAGGTCTCCGTCAAGAAAAAGATAAAATGGTATCTTGACAAAGGATGTTCAAGACACATGACAGAGACTCAAAGTGCTTCGTAAAGCTTGTTCAAGTAAACGGCGGAAATGTTTCATTTGGAGGAAACGGCAAAGGAAGCATCGTGGGATTTGGAACTGTGAAAATTGAAAATCTCTCAATAAGCAATGTTTCTCTAGTGGAAGGACTCAACTATAACCTTCTCAACATTAGCCAACTGTGTGATACTCGGTTTCAAGATCTCCTTTCAAGAAGGAATTTGCTATGGAATTAGTAAAGACTCTACTCGCCTTTCATGGGTCAAAGACATGGAAACATCTACCTCTTAGACATGAAATTGAATGAATCTCAATGCCTAATTTCAATCCAAGATGAAGCAAGCTTATGGCACGAAAGCTTGGCCATGTCAATATGAAGCAATTAGCCAAAATCTCATCAAAGCAGCTTGTTCGAGGTCTACCCAAATTACCATATCAAAAGTCCGATCCATGCACACCCCGTATTCGGGAAAACAGGTAAGAAATTCATTTAAGCCAATAAATCATGTCTCTACTAATCATGTACTACAAGCATCGCATATGGATCTCTTCGGACCAACCGAACTCGTAGTGTTGGAGGTAAGAAATATTGCCTAGTAATTGTGGATGATTTCTCTCGCTTTGCTTGGGTATATTTCCTTGCAAGTAAGTCAGAAACCTTTTCCTATTTTGAAAAATTTGCTAAAAAGGTTCAAAATGAGAAATGATGTGTTATCTCAAGTATAAAAACAGATCATGGAGGTGAATTTGAAAATCAAGATTTCACAAAATTGTGTGATGAATCTGGTTTTAAACATGTATTCTCTTCTCCATACACTCCTCAGCAAAATGGAGTTGTGGAAAGAAAGAATAGATCTCTTCAAGAAATGGCTAGAACACTTTTAATTGAAAGCAAATTTCTTCACGATTTTGGGCTGAAGTCGTTTCAACAAAGATGCTATATCATCAATAGAGTCTTCCTAAGACCTATTCTTGAGAAAACCCCTTATGAATTATTCAAAAATAAGAAGCCTATTGTTTCATACTTTCATGTGTTCGGTTGCAAATGCTTTATATTGAAAAATGCAAAAGATCGAATTGGTAAGTTTGAAGAAAGATCAGATGAAGGCATCTTCCTTGGATATTCTACATCAAGCAAAGCCTACAGAGTCTACAATAAGAAGAGTCAGTCTGTGGAGGAGTCAATGAATATCAAATTTCAAGACTCTACGCAAGATGAACCCAAATGACTCAACATGAAGAGTCCGAACCCGCTCCGACCTTCCAAAGCTTACAACTCAAAAAGTATCTCGCACTGAAGACCAACAAAGATGTTCATGAAGATTCAAATAAAGAAAGAGATCATCATCCAGAAAAATCAACCAAGAATCGGAAACACAAGTCCACTCATCCTAAAGATCTCATTATCGGCGAAATTAATGAAGGAATTCGCACCGCATCCAAAAGACGTGAAGAGTCTAGTGTTGTTGCTCTCATCTCTGAATTGAACCAAAAAGCATAGAAGAAGCTTTATCTGATGAAAGCTGGATCGAAGCTATGCAAGAGGAGCTCAGACAGTTCAACATTAACGATGTCTGGGAATTGACGTCTAAACCTAAAGGTAAAACTGTTATTAGAGACATATGGGTGTTCAGAAACAAGATGAATGAAAAGGGAAAAGTCGTACGGAATAAAGCAAGACTCGTGGCCAAGGGATACACGCAAGAAGAAGGAATAGACTATGATGAGACTTACGCTCCCGTAGCAAGGTTAGAAGTTATTCGTCTATTACTTGCGTTTGCTTGTTACAAAAATTTCAGGTTATTCCAAATGGACGTCAAAAGTGCTTTCCTCAATGGATTTATCCAAGAGGAAGTTTATGTGGAACAACCGCCTGGATTTGAAGACCCAAAGAAGCCAAACTCGCCTCTCGTACCGAAAAAGACCCTATATGGTCTAAAGCAAGCACCTCGAGCTTGGTACGACAGACTAAGTAAGTTCTTATTACGAACGGATTTGTCAAAGGTAAAGTAGATACTACTCTATTCATCAAAAATGAAAACAAAAGCTTTTTACTCGTTCAAATATATGTTGATGACATTATTTTTGGATCCTCTAATGAAAGTCTATGCAAGAAATTTTCTAAGTCTATGCAGGATGAGTTTGAAATGAGTATGATGGGAGAATTAACATTCTTTCTTGGCCTTCAAATAAAGCAATTGAAGGAAGGAACTTTCATTTACCAAGAAAAATATGCTAATGATCTTGTCAAAAGATTTGGATTGGAAAATTCCAAGAAGATTGATATACCAATGTCAAGTTCTTTGAAGATAGACAAAGATAAGGAAGGGAAGAAAGTTGATCAAAAGCTGTATAGGAGCATCATCGGTTCACTTCTTTATCTTACTGCTTCTAGACCTGACATTTTGTTGAGTGTTTGTATCTGTGCTAGGTTTCAATCAGATCCTAGAGAATCTCATCTCAGTGCTGCAAAACGTATCATTAAATACGTTGCTTCATCTTCAAGCATGGGTCTTTGGTATCCTAAAAAGGAGAGTTTAATCTTCTAGGATATCGACGCAGATCCGGCCGGCTGCGAGTCGATAGAAAGAGTACTTCGAACTTGCCAGCTTGCTTGGAAGCAGGACAGTGTCTTGGTTTTCAAGGAAACAAAGCACTGTAGCTCTCTCAACAACAGAAGCAGAGTATGTTGCTCTTGGAAGCTGCTGTTCACAAATTCTATGGATAAAACAATAGCTACAAGACTTTGGGATTGAAGACTCATGCACAGAAATCAAATGTGACAATACTAGTGCAATCAATCTCACCAAAAATCCAATTCTTCATTCAAGAGCAAAGCATATAGAAATTCGACATCACTTTATTAGAGATCATATTCAAAGTGGAGAAATCTCGATTCAATTTGTTGATTCAAAAAGTCAACTAGCGGATATATTCACAAAGCCTTTGGAGAAAAATCAATTTGATTTTATCCGCTCCGACTCAACATTTTGAAGCTCGAAGAAGTTAAAGTCTAGAGACTCTTCAACCTTCGACTCAGAAAGTTGATGACCGTCAGACTCAAATCTCTCAGACGTTGATGACTATAGACTGTAAGTTGTTACTTGATCTAAACTCGAAAAGGTATGATCTTTCGTTTAGTTATTTTGTAGTCTCCGTGAAAATCGAAATACTTGTCTTTTCAAAAGGATTAATTTTGGCAGTTATTGATTTCGAAAAGAGGTATTCGTACACTTTCCTTGTACCGATTGAACTTCCCCTTTTCAAAACTGAGTTATATATACACAGTTTTCTCTTTCAATCTTCAAAACCCTAAAAGCATTCTCCTCTCAATCCGGTTTCTACTTCGAAAAAGTTGTCATCTTTTCTTGGGAAAGCAAGCAAAGGAATCTCTCAGCGACAAGAAGAATGTCTTCTTCGAGGAAGTCTTCAAGAATCGCAACAAGGGGACCACAGAAGATGAAGGAGGGATCTACCCACTTCGATCTCACAGAAGAGGAAGATCTATTGAGTCAGCATCAGAACCCGACTCATTCTCCACCATGTCATTCAATGCCTTCTACCCCACAAGGTGCGGGTCAACATCCGGAGGAAGAGGTAATCGAGGACGCAGACCCTGTAAGAGTCCAAAAACCCTCTTATATTTACAAACTCTACCGTGCATTGAAAAGTACTGGGACTCCGATGAAATATGTGGATGATTTTCTTAAAGAAAAGAACTATGGGAATGAGTACATTTTTCTGAAGAAAATGGAGGATTTGGGAATTGCTCCCAAAGGTAAAGCAGAGGAAGCGCTTGCAAATATTCCGAGTGATCCTCGGATGTCGGGCCCAAATTTGATTGATGGGAACGACGATGACAAAATGTTCACCGATTTTCAACGAGATTGGGTGTTGCTGCGAAGGTGAAGGGAAAGAGGATGGAGTTATTTAAATCGAAGGAACAGAAACTTTGTTCTTCAAACTGCCAAAAACGAGGGGTGATAAACCCTAGGAGTGTCGACTTCGATTTCCTGGATGCTGTGAATGTGAACTTGCGAGAAAAGTTCAGTCTGCTTCAACTGGAACGTTTTTGCACTGACACAATGGACGGATATGCACAACTGACTGCATATTTCTATTCAAATCTTAGCTTTATCGATGCGAATAGAATATCTTTCAGTGTTCGAGATCAGGATTATGTGTTGGATGTGGACATGTTGGCGGACATACTTGGAGTTGAACGGGCACGATATCAACCAGTCAAAGTCTCAGTTGCTCGTGCCACAATGGATCTTGTCGAAGATAGAAATATTGAGGGAAAAATCATCTATTCAAGGATGCGTGCCATCAACATTGCGTTGCACAAAATTGTTATCAATTGCATTAGGCCGAAGTCTACATCAAAGACTGATGTGTCTAATTCTGAAGCAAAATTGATGTACGCAATCAACTCTGGGAAGAAGTTCTCTCTCCCTCACACTATTCTCTTTCACATGTACAGAGCAATGTCGAAAAACAAGGGACAATTGCCTTATCCAGGTCTGGTGACCAAGATCTTTAGACACATGAATATTGAACCTCCACACACTCTTTGTGTTCGACCGTGCGATAAGATGGTGGTAGGATTAAAGATGTTGACAAAAATGCGTCTGAAAGAACTTTCTAAGGCAATGGAGAAATTTCGAGTGAAGACTCCAGTTCCGTCTGCTTCAAAAAGAAAGGGAAAGGAAGCCATTGGTGCCCCATCCAAAAGGAAGAGAACTCTCATCTTGGAGGATGAAGATGAGGAGGAAGATCTCACAATCACCGCCTTGATAAGGACAAGACGTTTTGTTTCTCAATCAACGAATGAAAGAAACAGAGAGAAGAAGAAGAAGAAGACAAGAACAAAGAAGAAGAGCAGAGAGAGAAGGAGACAGAAGCTGAAGAAGAAGGAGAAGAAGAGCAAGAAAAGTCTGCAGCTGAATCTGGAGAGAAGAATACAGAAGAGCATGATCATCACTCTTCTCCTCTTGATGTCCTAGAGACAGGGGGAGTTGGCGAGCAAGAGAGGTCCTCACCTCATGCTGCCAATAGTGAAGGTCTACGTCAATCTCCAGCAGCCCCAGAAGAATTTCAGGCTTCTCAATGGCCTCAAGAAGGTCACGATACGTCAGAACCAAATCTGCAAGACTTTACAGAAGCGCCATCGTCTGCATTCACTCCATCTAAGAAAGCCAATGCTAGTACACAGACGGACAATTCTGCAGATTTTCGTCGTATCATGAATATTCTTCTGGAAATGCGTGGCCAAATCTATGCTCTGGACTGTGAAATTCAAGCTTTGAAGAGTGCTGGACAAGCATCTTCAATTACCTTGGAGGATAAAATGAAAGACCTCGCTCTACAACTTCAAGCCAATGCCAAGGGAGAAGAGGTAGCTCAACTGAGGGAAGACTTGAAGAAGCTAGAAGGAGTAGTCCAGTCCATGGGGGATTTCCAGATTGTGCGCATTCCCAAGCAGACATGACATCTTTCTCACCTTTTTAATGTTGACAAAAAGGGGGAGAAAAGCAATTTGAACCAACCAACCAACCAACTTTCTTTAAATTTCTTTGACTTTAAGTTTTTATGTGTGTTTGTGACTTGAGCAATCTTGACTGAACTTGAACTTGATCTTGACTGAATTGGTTGTGGATTTTATTGCTTGACTGTTTGCATTCATATCAAGTGTTGTTATATGGTATTACTCATGAAAGACTAACCAATTTTCTGTGGATGCAGAGTCTGGTTGCTTTGTTAATCTTTATGAGATTGCCATATTGCTTGAGAAATGTTTTTGCAGTCAAAGTGGTTCAAATCTACAGAAAGTTTTGTCACCATCAAAAAGGGGGAGACTTGTTGGAGAAATCGTTCCAGAATATTTTGAAGCTCACAAAACGTTTCCTTCCGTCTAGTCTCGTGTATCTCGCAGATCGTCTAGTGTAAAGTCTGAAGACCTTCTGACTACCAGACTCAAGATTCAAGACTCAAGATTTGAGACTCAAGACTCAAGACTCAAGACTATTCTCATTGACAGTCTTTCTGATCCAGTGACGAAGTAAATCCAGAGCCGAAGTATATGGTTGAGGATTTAATCCTATCCTCTAGAGAAGATCTTTTTTGGTTGGATAAATATAACAGATTCTTTTGTTCGTATCTAGATCAATTGAAGATCCGATGGTCGACGAAGTATTCTTGGAATATTCTATTCTTGGAAACCAAGATCCTGATTGTATGGGCGAACAGGATTGATGGGCTATCGTTAGGTTCCTTTTATAGCTCGAATGATCTTCTTAATTGATTCCGTCCAACGGGTAGATTTGAGGAATTCCTTTGGTAAGTGCCAACGGTATGATGGCATAAAGGAGTATAAAAAGGAAGTCGTTCTAGTTGTTTAAGAGCGTGATTGATAGAAAAATTCCGAGTCGAAGCACCTTGATTATTAGTCGATACGATCCGAGAGAAATTGTATACACAGAGAGTGTCTATACTTGGTGATACCTTGAGCGAGTGTGGTAGATCATCTACACCGAGAAATCAAGGAAGATCAACACTGTAACATCTCTTTGTTCATAGTGGAATCCAGCCAAATTGGCTGTCAGTGCAGAAGAGTGGACGTAGGCTTGAATCAAGCCGAACCACTATAAACCGCGTGTTTAATTCTCTCTTTCCTTACTTAGTCTTACGTTGATTATTATTCTTCGACTGTCTAAAGTATTGCGTAAGTATACAGAAATTATCAAGAAAAATCTTTGTATACCTATTCACCGCCATCTAGGTACTCGTACTAGCAATATCACGACTCTAGGCCTTAAAAATTAGTCCAACAACCTCAGTGGTATGAAAAGAAGAAAAGAAGATTTCCTTTTTGCCAGGGTAAAGAATATTACTTGCTTGATTTGTATATGTATCCATCTAGGACCCCTAATGCAGCTTTTCATGTTTGTTCGATGCATATTGCAGTGTAAGATTGGCAACTCGGATATTCACCAGATTCAGGCATGTCTCTATATTGATTACATGTGCTTATTAGTCTAAGAGCACAGGATTGTGGTATTTTGTTTTCAGATTGCAAGTTGTGATTAAAGACTTCCTCATTAAGCCATTTAGACTGCTAATATAGACTATGGGAACTAGCAAATACTAGCATAAATGTACATTTTGTTTGCCTTCTCTTTAGTTTATGCTTGCATTCCTATGTCTTATCACATATCGGCAGTTCAAATGTCTTCATGGACAGAGCGTTCCTTGTGAATTCATAAAAACTTACAGTCAAGAAAACCAGCAAGATTCTGAAGACCTCATGGACCTTGAAGATTCAGAGGGTTCTCGCCAGAAACTAAGGGCTAAATTTGCATTTACCTTCTTATCAGCCTTCCAAGATGTTGAATTCCTTTTCAATTTGTGAGTTTCATAGTACTTAAATAGCACGCTCACTGATGCGACTTTTCAATTAAGTATGCTTGGAACCAAAAAGGACTAAGCTTCGAACATCAAAGAGTAATAGAAATTCTGAATTGCTCCCCAAGATAATTTGGAGGTGTGACTTATCCTTTTATACTTTATGTACGTGCAGATGACATGATTCTCCTAGTCACTTTTCAAATTCTTAAGACTTCGATAGATGAGCTTTTGGTACGTTGGTTGATGGCATTGACATGGGTGGCTTGATATGAAGAGCGTGTAAAATTCGGTTTCCACGTTTACACATTGATTCGCAAATCATTTTGTAGTAACTCGAAAAAATTCACGTGTGCCCATGAGAATCCCCTTCTCCTTACTGCATGTGAGACCAAACAGCCTAGATGTAAAGTGAACCCTTCTGGGCCGGTTTTCGTTATTGTACTCACTTGAAAAAGCTAGAGAATTTGAATTGGAGTGTCCATTTTTCAAAATGGTGATTTGGCAATATCTTGTTATGAAAGCAAAAAAAAAAAAAAAAAAAAAAAAAGATGTTCTGGCCTTATCTCCATTCATCGCCGGTATATCTCAAATATGAAATGACAAGACATGTTACTTTTGTTTAAGTGTCTGTGGCTAATCGACCATCCTAATGACTGAGTAATGGAACTTGATAAAATGGCAAGAACGGCAACCGTAATATAACCTTTATGTCTACATATGTCGATTTAAATTATTGATGAGTGCATCTACGTCAAAAAAATCTACTTCTCTAGTGGGGTCGTCAATTTGTCTTTTGACTACCTTTTTTTAAGTGGAAATCATGATGGCGCTTCTTGAAAACGTTCGGCCTGGAACGCAAAACACTAAAATGTCATTTGAAGTAGCCACCGTTTAAATTGTCCTCCACACATATGAATACACTGAAACACTAATAGAACTGACTTTTATTACCAAAAAACAAAAACAAATAACAAATCGGCCTTTTCCATTTTCTCTCTCTTTCTCTTGTCTATTGTCTTCGATCTTTTCTTATTTAATGTAAACACTTCGATATCTGATAAGAGATTCTGATTTGAAGCTTCTCACCTACTCTTCCCATTTAGAAAATCTGTCCGTATAATTTTTTTTATCTAAAAAGCATCTTCGCCTTATGAAACACACCAAAAAGAAAACTGATATGTTTAAAAGACCGGAGCATAAGTATGTTCCAGAATATCAAATTATATTTATACTTTCATTCTGTAACTTTTTCAAAATATCGTATCCGAATCTCCAGTTCTCAGATTCTTTTTATTTGAACTCTCGTTACTCCGTAGAAGAGACTGTTTCCCCAAGTTAATTTGGTATGAGATTTAATGTAGATGAGTTCATATGTCCGCGAACTTAAAAATTTCTTTATTCAAACAGTAATAGACAATGGTTTTGAGATATTAGGGGCACGTTTGTCAACGTTTATGTTCCGGGGAATAATTTTTAAAAAAATATAGTTTTTTTTTCTGTTTCAGGGAACAATTTCTAAGTATAAAAACGCGCTTGGTAATTACAAAAAATTTCTACTCCAGAAACAGAAATAAGTTTGGTAAACTTGTATAATTTTTTTGTTTCTTTTAATTTTTAATATTTTTAATATTTTTTTTTTTCTTTTTTTTTTTTCTTTGTTTATTCTTTCTTCCTTTTGGCTGGTCGCCAGCCAGCACAAGGCTCAACCTCTCCAGGCCAGGGCGAGGCCAACCTACATCGCTTGCACGAGGTCGAGCCTCGCCGATGACCTCGCCTGACCACCGAGGCCACTAGTGAGGCTCGGCCTCACCGGGCCACTGCTGGGCGACGCGACTTGGCGGTGGCTCGGCGAGGCCAAGCCTTGCCAGTGGCTAGGCGAGCTCGGCCTCGCCTGATCTGGGCGAGCTTGAGCTCACTCAGCCAAGGCAAGGCCAAGCCTCGCCGAGGACCGATGACACTCCAGTGAGGTTGTTGGCCCTCGATGGCCGGTCGCCGGCCATGGCCGAGGCCAGTAACCGGCCAAAAAGAAGAAGAAAAAAAAAAGAAGAAAAAGGAAGTGTTTCTCGGGATTGTTCTCGGGAACAAGAAACAAGTTTTTTCTACTTCTTGTTTCTGTTCCAAATCTGTTCCCGGAAATAAAATAAAAAGAATAGATTTTTTGTTCTTGAGAACAAAAATGTAAACAAACGCGTTTCTATTCTTTTTTTGTTCCACGGAACAAAAGAACAGAAATTTGTGTTTCAAGAAACAGAAACAGAAATAAACAAACAGGCCTTAAAATTATTTATTTTTTTGTTTTTAGATAATTGGATATTTTGCGTTTATAATACTAGAAAATTTGGGAGATGGTTGCGTGAGCGTTTCGCTACCTTTTTAATTTTATATGCTTCACTGCATCTCTATAGTCTTTTTATGAGAATGATAGTTGTTGCTAAATAGAAGGACGGAAGCTCATTGTTTGATTCAACTTGTTAACTATGTAAAATACAATTTCTTGTTAGAGTAAAGAGAAATCAACATCTTACAAAATATGGATTCTATATTGAAAAAATAGTGGCCATCTGGGCTCCACCTAAGCTAATATTATGCACTCCTGATTAGATAGATTACTCATATAAGATAATATTCTGTTTGCCCCGTATACCTTTCTTTTGGTTAACCATTATTTGGTTCGGTTGATTGATTTTTGTTGATATTACACCAATGAAAAAGAACGCGACCAAAATAACATGTTTTTAATTTTAATGATATGAAAATCATTTACATTACTATAGATAAATTTACCAAGTACAAGTAACATTAAGACTAATGTGCGATCTTATCAATAGGTTAGAAATCGATTGCCACGGTTTGCTTTAAATATTATTCAATGGCAAAAGATTGAATTTTACGTTTGCGTTGGTTGACAATAGAAGCACATCTTAAATATATATATATAAAATCCCGAGAGTGCACTGATCAACCATAAACAAAAGTGTAAGAATGGCTAAAAAAAAGTAAAGTGTAAGAAAGCAAAATTAATGAAGCAAAATTAATAAAGTGTCAGACAAGTTATAAGCTAAATTCAAGGTGAATCAAATTTCTCATCCAAAAGATCAATTTACTAAAACTAAATTATATCAAAAGTATTCATTAATATCTCGTATTTATACGTATGCTTTGAAACTATGCTAAATCTAGCACTAAAAGTTAACAGCTTAATCAAGGTCTCCATTTCAAGCCATCTTTCCATTTTTTAATTTTAATTTTATTTTTTTTTAAAAAAAAAAGGGGACACAACACGTGCTAGAAGTCTTCTAGCCCAAAATTCTGAGCGGAAAATTCTCATTAATCTTTTGCTGGAAGTCTTCTAGAAAATGTATTTGGAATGTAAACAGCACGTGCACGAGGCATGCATAGGGCGTGCATGGATGGCGTTGATGACGAAAACGATGGAGATGGAGCCGGCAACGAAGACGATGGAGGCGGTGGTTGGTCTAGACGCGTCATCAATGATTCGCTGGTGAAGATAGCCAAGGGAAGTATTAAATTTTTAATAAATTTACTAGAAAATACACACCATGTTAGTTAGTGACATGGCCCTTATAAACAGTCGAATATTTTCTACATTATTCACATCTAATTCTTGACAAATCGATCCTTTCCTCCAGCACTCATGGACAGAGACATTCATCAGGAATCCATCCATGCTTCACGGCTAAAGGGCAAAAATATTCATTACGTGCTAGTCCTTATTCCTTGTACCAGTCCATGAAATCTAGAAGTAACTCTATAATAAAGTTATTTGTTAGACTATAAAGTCTATCATAATTGTTAAGTCAGGCGTAACTCCCAATTATAGTTTCTAGACTAGAACTTTTAAAAAGATTAAACGTTTGCCGTTCTTTATTAACATTTTAAATTAGTTTACTACAAAATAAATATGGAAAATAATTGCAAGCGCCAACTAACATTGCTACATAATTTCTCATTGTTGAAATACTAACGTGAGAACAACATGATCTTGCAAAGAAGTCAATGCAAAAGAATCTGAAAATAAATGAAGAATAATAAAGGACATTAAATATTTATGTCATTTGCTATCTACATCCATGGAAGAGATAATAGCAAATAATCCATTAATAATTGGAGAATTAGAGTTATAATTGCTCACATGCTTGAATATTTTTCACTCCTAAAAATTTAAGCCCTAACAAAAAAGTTTTTCCAAATTAATAACTCGGTTTGGTGTAAACTCATGGCATGAAAAATTCATAGTGGCTCACAATTTTTGCCGAAGAAACCCTGTTATATGTGTGCCATTTCAATGATCAACAATTTTACACGTCTATCAATGGATAATGCCACGATAACAATTTTAAAAGAGGATTCAGTTAATAATCCTAATTTACATTATCTAATTCAAATCCGATTTGGTACGTGAGCTCAAATTCGAAATATCATTCAACACTCATTCTGAATTCCCCCCCCCCCCCCCCCCCCTTTTTTTTTTTTTTTTCCAAATGCTTGGGTTAGTCCGTAGCCCTTTTACTTCTAGCATATATTTTTCAAATTTTGCAGTTAGTCATAATTTTGCAGTTAGTCATAATTTATAAACCTAAAGATTTTATATTTAAAAAAAAAAAAAAATAGGAAAAGCAACACGCAGAAAAGAAAACGGTACTTGAAATGAGATTCACGTCTTCACGTCCTCAAATCTTTATCGAATCCCTTTCTCTTCGGTAACCACCTCGCAACGCCGTGGCTCACGTCCTCACGTACTTGAAATGGGCGACACCCACGTCAGGAGCCTGAGGAACCTTTCGAGGAGCCACGTAAAGACGGAAAAGAGAAACCGTCTTTAGGAGATCGTGGCTGAGAGCGAGGAGGGAGTCTAGGGTTCCCACGTGGAGACTGGGTATATTGAATTGTGGAGTCGGGCGGGACCATCAGCTTCGAAGGATTTCGACCAAGATGGGACGGGGAGGGGAGGCGAAATGAGAGAACGGTCTCGGAGTTGGATCTCGAAGAAAGAAGAAGGAGGATATACCCGGTAGAGATCTGCTCCTGGAGGCGTTTCCACAGAGAACTGGTGGACATGGAGACCTGCACCGGAAGTGACACCACCCAGTATCGACTCGCCATTGTCTAGTTATATTTTTCTGGACTGATTTGTTGAACTTTTTTTTTAAATGTTTTATTTTTGCCTGTCGGTTTGCTTAACAGGATGAAGCTCATTGCTCTTTCATTCTGAAAAATGGAGCTTGTTGGTTTGCTCCACAATGCCTTCATCCAGTTCATATATCCTGAGCATTTTGGAGCACCAATACTGTTTTCAGAATGATGGGCAACTGGTAAGAATAATTAGTGCAATTAAATTTCTATCATAACCACCTCGCAACGCCGTGGCTCACGTCCTCACGTACTTGAAATGGGCGACACCCATTTAGGAGGAGATCTCTCTCTCTCTCTCTGTGGCGGCACCAAGGCGGCGAAGAAGAAGGGGGCGACGTTCGTGATCGACTGCACCAAGCGGGTGGAGGACAAGATCATGGACATCGCCTCCCTCGAGAAGTTCCTTCAGGAGCGCATCAAGGTCAACGGCAAAGCCGGCGCCCACAACGACTCCGTCATCACCTCTCGCGACAGGTCCAAGATCACCGTCACCTCCACCTCCGGCTAGTTCTTGTGCTTGTGGTGATGCTGCTGCTGCTGCTTCATGTGCACAATGTTGCGGTTTTAGAGTATGCCTAGGATGCCTGTTGAATCGCAGTGCTTTTCTTCGAAATGGGAATAGCTGAAGGTTTATAATATGCTCGATCGCGTCGCTATTTGTGCAGATGCTGCATGTTCTCGCTTTCGTTAGCTGCGATTTTGGCAAAAGATTGCCTTTTGAGTTGATTTGTAGATAGGACTAGCCTCCTAGGCGGCGCACTCATGCCGTCCATCTGCGAGCGGGTGGTTAATTATGTCGTGTGCTTCGCGGCGAGAGTCTGGTGTTGTGGTGGGATTTCTGCACCTCATGTTGATAAACTTTTGCATATTTGCACTGCTGCGAATCTTTGTGCAAAATGGTTTAGCTTACAGCATGTGTTTAAATTCAAGATTGATTCATGTCCACTTCATTAATTGTTGGAACTAAATCTGACTCTGTGTTTTTACTCTTTGTCTTATGCCACGCTTTTGCAAATCTTCGGCGCGGGCTGTCCATGGACCCACATGTTTGGAGACGACGTTCTCAACCTCCGTCGCCGTCAATGGCCGTGGCTTGATGCCGCCAAGTCAGTTCATTCTCCATTGTTTTAGTATACCTTCGTGATTTTTCTATGCTGCTTTGTGCAATTTTCGAGCTGGAAATTTCTTTATCGGAATAGCTCGGTCACGGCCGGAGTAGTGGCTGAGGAGAATATTTGGTGATGGTCAGCGACTTTAGGTATCGACGTCAGACTGATAAGGATTGCGGTGTGAATCTTTGTAGTGGAGTCTTCGTCGAGCTCGTCATTGATGGTTCTGTAGAGAAGGACTTCGTTCGGAGGGGAAGACGTCTTTCGGTGAAGACGCTCTCCAAAAAGTCCCGAAGAAGAAGATACAGGGAAGAGAAAGAAAAAAATAAAAAAAAAAAATAAAAATAAAAAACTGAAAATTGAGAAGGAAAATGAAAAAAATTAGGAAAGGAATCAAGATCTGATTATAGAATGAGTCAGGTCTAGTTTTAAGTTGGGTTGAAGTAGAGGTGTCAAAATTGGTCTTAAGCTCATATATGACCCATTTATGATTTAAATGGGTCATGTATAGATCACCTACATTTTGAAAAAACTAGTTAAATGGGTCTTAAATGGGTTGGATTTAAAAATCTATTTTTAACCCAAGCCTCACATAACCACTGGGGTTTACCCCAGTGGCCACCTTTCCAACTTGGAAGGGGAGGTGGGGGGTTCAAATCCCCACCTTCTCAGGGGTGGTTGAGGTGGGGATGAATTAAGTTTAAAGAGTAGGTTTCGACTTCCACGCCCTGCAATGAGGCATAGCAAAAGTCTAAGAGTGAGGGTTAGAATAGGAGTAGAGTATGACCGACTAAAAAAAAAAAAACAAGCCTCACATTTTCATAGGAGTAGAGTATGACCGACCAAAAAAAAAAAAAAAAAAACCAAGCCTCACATTTTCTCTTACCCTTTTTTTGTAAAAATCGAAATTAAAGTTAGTTTTTATATTTCATTTTTTCTTCCTCCTTCCTTAGTCGATGGCTGGCACGACAATGGTAGGTGACTAGCCAATCAAGGCTCAAGATCGCTAGATCTAGTGAGGCTCGAGCTCGCTAGATCTAGCGAGGCTAAGGCCTCATCAGCAATTAGCAAGGATCGAGCCTTGCCGATTTGGCAAGACTAGAGCTCATTGGTGTCGAGCAAGTTTGATCTTGCCCAATCTCAATCTTGCCCATCATGGACGCCTTGGCCTCGCCAGATCGGCAAGATCGAGCTCATCGACATTGGGCAAGATCAAGCTTGCTCGACACCAATGAGCTCTAGTCTTGCCAAATCGGCAAGGCTCGATCCTTGCTAATTGCTGATGAGGCCTTAGCCTCGCTAGATTTAGCGAGCTTGAGCCTCACTAGCGATCTTGAGCCTTGATTGGCTAGTCGTGCTACTACCTAAAATGAAATATAAAAACTAATTTTAATTTCGATTTTTACAAAAAAAAGGGTAAGAGAAAAAATGTGGTTGGTCATACTCTACTCCTATTCTAACCTTCACTCTTAGACTTTTGCTATGCCTCATTGCCAAGGCATCGTCCATGATTGGCAAGGCTCGAGCTCGCCTGCGATTGGTCACCAATCATTGTTGTGGCCAATGGCCAGTTGAAGAAGGAAACATAAAAAGAAGAAAAAAATTAAAAACTATTAACAAATAAATAAAATAAAGACAATTAAAAATAGATTATTTAAAAATAAAAATAAAAAATAAAAAAATTAGATTTTTAAAAAATATTTTTTTTATAAAAATTGTCCATTAAATTTGTATTGCATTAAAGTGTTTTAGCGATACCATTTTTCTAAAAAAAAATATTATAAGAAATAAGCTTTAAAGGTTTTTCACATTTTTTATTTTATTTACTAGTTTTTTATTCTTTAGTTTACTTTTTAAATTTGATTTGAATTTTTTATTCAAGTAACATATATGTGAAGAGCTTAAAGTGAATTAAATGGGTGAAAGTTGATTAACTTAAATTGAGTTAAATAGTAATGTGTTTCAATAATATGGATTGAGTCAGGTATAAGTCGAATATAGATCAGGTCAAGTATGGGTCATCAAATTTACATTACATGAAAATGGGTCAAAATGAGTTAAATGGGTCAATATGGGTGGACCATTTTCAACTTGACCAAAACCTGATCCGATCCACCCATTTGATGGTCCTATCCTGAAGTAAGGATGTTGTGGGCCGGAGAGTGAGCCGAGTCAAAAATCAATAGATTTAAATGTTTGGGCCATACTCAAGCCGAGCTCTGAGTCTGACTTGAGAAGGGAACTCGGTCTAAAGTCCACTTTTGTTATTAATTTTTTTTTTAAATAATAACGATAAGGAGGAGAAAAATATCAGTAATCATATCCTAAATCTTGTCAAGACAATAACATTTTTACAAAGAAAAAATTCAGCTTTGCTCTTCACTTCTCATTCAACCCTTATTTCAAAAGACAGTGCAATTGCCTTATTATCACATCAATAGCATGATACGCACCAAGCGCCGTTGAAGTCAAAGGTACCAAGCCTTCGAATGGGAACAAAATTGATGGCATAGCAATAGAAGTTGATAGACTCTTAGACGGACCAGCACCACATAGATATGTGATTCAAGTACTTCAAATGCAGAGGGTTCTTAGGGTTCTTCTTGTTGATCCTTTCTTTAAACATCTCTCCCTTCCCCCTCTCTGTGACGGCGACAATGCAAATTAAAAAACTGCAAGAAATCAAAAACTCAAAATGCAAAAAAGCTTCAATAGCTTAATTTCATGATGAATTTAGGAATGCAAAGAGAGATTGTAAGCTAGAGAGAACATATCAACATTCAGGCCATGGTTGGAGGGTATAAATATGGGCATGGAGATGCAAAACGGAGGAGAGAAAAAGTCCACGTGTGCAATTCAAACACCCATGTGGGAGAGTACAAAAAGAAGAATCAAGAAGCGGGTAATCTCGATTTGTGACCCAGAATGATTTTCTGTAAGGATCATCCCTGAACCAAATGCCCACGTAGTAGTTGCTTGAGGAAGAACCACCGGTCTTGAAGATTCCTAGCTCAAACACTTCATTCGATGAGACTAAAGTATTGTTGTCCCTCAAGTTTTGATCAAGCACGAGAATGTTCGTACAAATAGTTAAACATCATGAGAAGAACATACAACTTGCTTAACTTCTTGGAGAGGGAAGACAAAGGAGTTGTGGCCATTGTTGACATCTTTGAGAACATTTGGTCAATCTTGATGAGTATTGTCGCAACCTATCCTTAGGGAGATGTAGAGGTACTTGCTTATAAGACGAGTCAAATTGTGTGCAGAAATGATGATCTTGAATGGACCAATATTTGCTAACACTACAAACGACTCATCAATCACAAATGTGAACCCTCCCAAGTCTGTACCTTAGGCGATATTGGTTTTCGTAATCTATTTGATCAAAAGGAATCACCACTAGCCATAATCGAGGGTTGGCTAGAGCCCTAAACAAGATGTGGAGTGTTGTCTTGATGCATACATAACGGGGGATTGCAGGTTTGAGAACTTGATTATACTAGTTCTGCAACTTATGCCCTTTCAGCACCTAAGCTTGATTAAGAGCTAGCCAAAGTGTCAAGCAGCCTATCAAAGAAATTGAGGTTCTTCTTAACCATTCTAAAACTGAAAGTAATAATCATTGTACAAAGGAGACGCAATCAAGCATAATACAAATAAATAGTGCAAACGAGAAACTAGCATCGTCTCTAAAAAGAAAAAAATGGCATCTAAAAAATCCTATGCTAAAACTTTAAAGGCTTATTCAATTTTGGATACGATATTTCTAAATCTAAAAATTTTATCAAAAGACCTAAACTAAGTGAATTCTAATTTTTTAGCTTTTTCAAAAGATTTCTGGTATTTCTTAATTTGCTCAATTTTTTTTACCTCTTATCATTATTATTTTAAAAAATTTTAATTACCAAAAGTAGACTTCAGATCGGGTTCCCTTCTCGGGTCAGACTTAGAGCTCGGCTCGAGTATGGCCCAAACATTGAAATCACATGGGCTGAAGACCATGATTCATTTTGTCAATGAAATCGCCTCACGAGTGATTCTGAAGCAACATATTTTGTGTCCGCACCTCTACCATCATACTACAAAGTTGTCTCCCCCTAAGCCCGTCAATAGAAATCCGCCAATGTGTAACCTACGTGTTATGGATAATATTCCCACGTGGGTGTTTGAATTGCACAAGTGAACTTTTTCTCTTCTCCATTTTGCATCTTCGTGCCCATATTTATACTCTCCAATTTGGCCTGAATGCTGATATGTTCTCTCTAGCTTACAATCTCTCTCCAAACTCCTAAATTCATCACGAAATTAAGCTGTTGGAGCTTTCTCGCATTTTGGATTTTTTATTTGTTGCAGTTTTTAGTTTGCATTGTCACTGTTGCAGAGAGGGGAAAGGGAGAGATATTAAAGGAAAAGATCGGCAAGAAGAGCCCTCTACATTTGAAGTGCTCGAATCACATATCGATGTAGTGCTGGTCCATCGAAGAGTTTGTCAACTTCTATTGCAACATCCTCAGTTTGTTCCCATTCGAAGGCTTGGTTTTTTTGACTTCGACAGCGCTTGGTGCTTATTATGCTATTGATGCGATAAGAACGTAGTTGAATTGTCTTTTGAAACAAGAGAATGAGAAGTGAAGAGCAAGCGCTGCATTTTCTTTGTAAAAATGTTGTTGTTTTGACAAAATTTAGGATATAATAACTGATATTTTTCTTCTCCTTTTCACCTTGTAAATGCAGGTTATTCAATTCTCCAACATGGGATTTCTTTAATACAATTCACCCACACATGCATTATTGTTGGGGCGCATGTATAAGTGAGCTATGTTAAAGAAGTCCCATATTGAAGACTTCATGTGGTATGGAATAGCTAACATATTATAGTTAGAATATAACTCATTGACTTAAACTTTTAAGTGAATGCAACATAGTGTCGACAGTGAGCATAAATCTTAGACAAGGATGGACCGCTCTCATTACCTTGGAAACGCCGGACTCTGAGCATCATTTAACTCAAACTCAAGCCAAGCACGTGCCCATTCATCTTTGTCTCATGCGCCCATTTTTTTTCTTTTAAATTTTTCATGATGATTTTCTTTTAAATGGGAGACAGACTTTGGAAAAAAAAAATTAGGTTTCACTATCCGTAAGCTATAATATTTCTAATTTCTATATGTGAAAGCGATACCATTTGTTTTTTTTTTTTTTTATCAATCGTCAAGTGATAATTTAATCTTTGAGGCCTTTCCTTTTTATTTTTGAAATGCATGATGGTTGGTGCTAAAATTTAGATGTTGACATGAATATTTGGTGTGTGCCTTTTGTAATTTTTCTATAATTGTGTCATAGATTATGTGGCTGAATTTTGATATTTTAGAGAGTTAATTTTTTTCTGATTTTTTTTAAATGTAGCAACAAATTTCTTTGAATTCCCGCTTTCCAAGGTGATAATACCTCTTAAACTTTGTATCTCTCCAACTATACTAACCAAAAGGCACGTTATAAGATGCCTCGAGACCTTAGAATCACATGACAACTTAGGCTGCATTTAGCAGTCAGGATAAAATTCAGGATTATGTTTGGTGCTTGCTCAAGATAGGATAAAGTCGGATATAAGGGGAATATAGGCCGGATAAAATTATCCTATGGGGGAGGTAGGATAAAGGTGGATAAGATTTATATTGTCCATAGAATGAAAGTTATTTTTCTTGAATAACAAACTTATTAAACTAACAAAATTGAAATTATATTTCATTATAAATAATATTTGAATTCTAATTTAAGAAATTAAAAATTAAAAATTATTTTTTTTAATTTAATCTTATTTTAATTTATATATTCAACTTTAAATCTATCTTATAATAAACATTCAATCTATAAATTATATATCTATATTTATTATATATTTTAGGTATTTTTGTATTTTAGGTATGTTAGTACAATTTACTATTTGATAAAATTTTATTAAAGAATGATGAAAGGTAAAAAAAGAAATAATAAAGAAAAAATTTTAAAAAGAGGAAAAATAAAATAAAAATAAATTATTGTCACGAGAGATTTTCACCACCTCCATTTATGAACTTTTAGATTCATTTACAATGATATGACATTTATATTTTAAAAAAATGTACATGATATGATGTGAATATATCCGACTCTAATACTGTAATTCACCAAACAATGAATAGGATATAGAAAAATCCCAGGATTTCATATCCTATCATATCCAGTCTTATCCTGATTAGAAATCCAGATGACCAAACGTAACCTTAAGGTTTTATCTGTGGAGCGGGTAGGCTTTTTGTCTACACAGTTTCTTTTCATGCCAAACATCCACTCTCTCTTGCTCCCATTTTGGTTGCTGTACAAAATAGATTGGATATGAATTCAATTGCGTTCACTCAAAATTTAAATAATAGATTCAGGGACCGATGAACACTCGTCACATGGCAATCGCGGAGAAGCCTCGCTAGAATGTAGAGTAATAATCTTGTAGAATCATGTCCCCTATCAATACAATATAATTGGTTGAAATTGAAAACTCATGTTCTAACGCGAGTATGGTTTTCATGTTAAAGTTTTTAGGATACTCACTAAATCTTGTCATAATGATCAACTCAACGCATCCTTTCATAAACTTTTCTAACATATCCTCTGTTTCCGATTAAATCAAGTCTTTATTTTCCTTTATTGTATCTTGTATTAAGTGCTCTGGGTCGTGAGGATTGATCTGTCACCCGCAAATCTTGATCCTATGGAGCTTTCTAAAAAGATCACCAGACAATAAATGAGATGAAAAGTTAAAAAGAAAAGGTAAGCTTAGTGCTTGAAATTGTGCATGTAAGAAAACTACTGAAGAAGTAACGCATGTCATTTCCTCTAAATAAGGAAAACTTGGCTAGCGGCTATAGCACAAAAGGGCATTGTTCTGGCAAATATAAATCGATTTGAAAAGGACGAATGTCTATTAAAAAACAGGAAAAAAAGAATGAAAGAAACAAAGTAAAGAGCATAAGAAAATTAAACTTTTACTGTGGCTAATCCAATTCATTAGGTGCTGTCGCGACCTCTTTTTTTTTTTGGCGTCCGCAATCAAGTACGAATGCCTAAGGAGGCTAATGGCTCGGCTGAATTTAATTATGCCCGGACTCTCCCAAGTCCATCAATTCACGACTTTAATAATCTAAATTTTGAACTTGTAAATTAATTTTGAAACGGAGTCGCCACTAATCGGTTTGGGGTGGGTCGATTAGAAACCCAAGCGAAGTATCGGGAGAAATATTCGCTCATGTGCAACCAGAGAAATTAGGATCGGGGACTTGATTACACTAGTTAATCACTAATGCCCTTTCGGTACCTAATCTTGTTTAAACCCTAACGTTTTTTGGATGTTCGAGCGATTTCCATGCATTTTTGGGAGGAAAAACATTTTTTTGAGTCTATTTCTAATTTTTTGGACACAAAAGGGATTTTTTTTTTGATTTTTTGGTATTTTTGGAAAATACAAGTCTTTTTGACTTTTTCTGATTTTTTTATTTTTTTGGCTTTTTCATGAATTTTTGGCTTTTTTTGGATTTTTGGCATTTTTTGGAATTTTTTTGATTTTTTTGATTTTTTGGAAAATAATTTTTTAAAATTTTTTAAAATATTTTTGGAAAATAAATTATTTTTGATTTTTTCTTGATTTTTTAGAAAATAAAACATTTTTCAACATTTTCTAAATATTTTTCGATTTTCTGGAAATTTAAAAAAAATTAATATTTTTTGAAAATAAAATTTTTATTAATTATTTATTAAAATATTATTTAAAATAAAAATTAAAAAAAAAAAAAGCCAACCCGGGTCGGATCCGCAGCTGGGTTCGACTCGAGTCGCGATCCGAATGAGAATGGGCCCGCGTTGCGGGCCCGACTTGGATTTTTTGTCCACTTTTTTTTTTTAATTAAAACGACGACGTGGCCCATCGTTTTGGGAGGGATCCAACCCGGCCCGACGACCCAGCAAAACCCCACCCGGATCTAGCCCAAATTCTAGCGATGACCTGGTTCATGCAAGGAACCCTACCCGACCCGGATCCGACCCCACGACCCGACTTGTAGCCGCCCCCTCGGATCACAAACCCTACTTGATTTTTCGCGTCCGGATCCGCTTCGTGACCCGGAAAATCGCAAACCCTAGGGTTTGCGAATCCGCGGCGCCGGAGAGGAGACCGAAGCGATCCTGCGGCGACGACGGCCACGGCGGTGACGGCAACGACGATGGGGACCACGACAACGGCGACGGCGACGGAATGGGATCGCGATGGACGGTAGGGACGACGGCGACGGCTTTTTTTACCTTCTCTTGAACGAAGGCGAGGACGGCGATGGTAGGGGCTGATCTACGACGGCAGCGGCCACGGCGAGCAACGACGAAGCTAGGGGGTTTGATCTGCGATGGTGGAGGTCGCGGCGAGCGACGATGGTGACGGTGAGGCCTGATCTTGGTTGGATCTCGCTGGGGCTCTCTCTTTCTCCCTCGGGCTTGCCCTTCGAGCTCCCCGAAGTCTCTCGGGGACCCCTCCGAGCTCACCACACCATGGCCGGCCTGAACTCGAGCTCCCCGAAGTCTCTCAGGGGACCCCAAGCCTCGACTAGCCCCTCTCTCTCTGTCTCTCTCTGTGTCTCCCTCCTTCTCATCGACGGTGGCCCCCCTCTATTTATAGGCGTGGGAGCGGCCGGTCGGCGAGGCTTCGACTCGCCGGTTGGACCGTCGTCCCATCTGCCATCATCGCCTCCTCCGGTCACATCCCTTCGACGCCAACTACTCCCCTGCTCCACGTGCGACTGCCGTTCGTCCACCCCTTTCCCCTCTGTTGCGCCCCCTACCCGTGTGCTACAGAGGCACGAGGAAGAAGAAGACGCGGAGGGGCCGGGCTGGGCGGAAATGGGCCGAGGGCCCATGGAGGGGCTGCTCCTCTTTCTTTTTGCTTTTCTTTTGCTTTGTTTTGCTGTTTTTTGGTTTATTATCCAAAAATTAAATAAAACAAAATAATAATAAAATAAAGCCTAATTTTAGGCATCAACAGGTGCCAAGTGTCGACACCATACATTTGTAAAACCCTTCACTAGCAGGTGCATCGTACCGTTAAGAATTTATCAAATAAAAAAGGCCGTGGAAGATAAATTCTTTAATTTGTAGCGGATCCAACCAAGATTGAGAAAAACTTAATTTGCGTAGTCTGACATACGAGTGTTATACCTTTTAAAACAAGGCCAGCATGATTCGACTAAGTGCATATGCATTTTTCATCATTTAGAACTTAATTGACAAAATTTAAAAAAATTAAGACTAAATTGGTAAAAATATGATAGATTTATGAATTTTTGAACTATCTTTTTGCACAAAATGGATAGTGTATACTTCTATGCCCACCACGTCTGCATCTTGCTTCACATCTATGCTTGGTAGAGGCAACTTGACAGGGCTTTGCCATGTGTCTCATGTTCATCAATAATTATTGTTTCGTTGACTATCAAAAAGAAGATGTAACATCTCAATATACCTTTACGAAAAAGCTTTAGAAAAGCGTTAAACTTATTACACTTGTACCAATTTGGTCATAAGCCATGTGACCTAGAGTCAATTTAGTCATTCAAGCTAATTTTGGCCAAATATTATTAATGTGGATGTTGGTGGCCTATGTGGTACGAACGGTACTAACATGGATAACTTTTAATTGTAATTTAACTTTTAATCGGTTATTTAACTGCAAAAATCCTAACACAATATGGGAAAAACCCATATGGCAAATCAAAATTCATATGTCTAGAGAAGAAGATTGAAGTTTCACAGTAAACTTATTTTTCTACTGAGTATGGAATCTTGATGTGAGTCTCTGTTTGATCCGCAAATGGAAATGAAGCAAAAGGAAGAAGATAAGCCCCAAGCCCATAGAAGTGTGCCTGTGCTCGGTCCTTGTAACAAGCTCCAATTCCAGTCACAAGTGTCTCAAAATGGTTTGGGCGGCTTCTTCTACACAAGCTATTTGCTTTGCACATATGCCTCGTAATAATCGTTTTAGTTCTAGCTTCAAAATGTTTAGGAGGTTGAGTCCATTTCCATGTGCAGATGCTGCTGGAAGATTGGCCTAACTAAATTCTTTCTCAGGACATGCAATATCTCTATTTTGCACTTCAAATACATGAGGTTATATTGAATGATTCATAAATACACACATGCTCCTAAAATGACCACAATCTTGTTTGGTTACTGAAGAGTGCTACTTTCGAAAGTCTGATCCAAGTGAGGCTGATCAAGTCCTCACATGTAGTGCTTAAGCATGACCCCATTCGGCAAACACAGGGTTCGTGAATGGATTAGGCCTAGTGAACATTTGGGTATCAAGTGTGGTTGGTTTTGAGAGTTAGGACGTGCTTGGAGGGCAATATAGTCACTTTATCCACAAGGTTTTATCTCTGATACATAGTGCCATTTTTAGAACTGAAGGAGGGAAAGTAGCGATGAACTAAAAAGGGGAGGATTATATATAGTGTTTTCTCTATTAAAAACCTATAGTTTGGGCCTTGAAGTTTAAAATGATCAAAGTAAAATGTCCAAAACAATTAGAAAACCAGAACAATTATGCCTTTAAATATCACATTGTGCAAAATATACAATTCTTATTTTTTTGTAGCTAGAAGGTGCATATATATGTATAAAGATATATGTAGCGTGACTTTGTATTTCCTTTGATTAAAAGTAAGAAATGAAATATAGTAGAATTATTATAACTAGAAAACGGTACATCAGTCATTGAAATATATCTCTTAATCAATTTATATGTGTTGCATACTATGTGTTCGGTCCATCTAGTTTTTTAGAGAGTTTTGTACATTTGGAGTCCATCTTAGTTTCCAAAAAATGATTGGTTGGCTGGATATTCCATTGTTTTGTGTCTATGTAAATATTCCTCATCAATCACAGAAGTTGAGCAAGAGAGAAAGGTGATATCATCTAGCATATCCATCTAAATGAAGTAATATATGTCGAACATAAGAAAAAAAATTTCTGGTTAATAACAATCTCTAATCACTGGAAATTCTCTCATCGTTCAATATCATCCTCTATTTTGTTTGAAACTTTAAGAAATTGGCTCGGTGTGTTCTTAGATGTTAAGTGCAGCATCACGTCACATGCTTTTTTTCTTTTCTTTTCTTTTTACATGGATTGCGGGGGTGAGTGTTGGCTGAGGAAAAAAAAATGTTATGCTGATGGTAGGGGTGAGCACCAAGTCTGGTACAAGAACCGGATTCAGCCGATCTAGACCAATCGGTTTAAGGTCGATTCTAAGAAGAACATGTTCGAATCTTGGTTTTGTGAACCTAGAACTGGCCTAGGACCATTTAGTTCCTAGTTCCAACACTGAATTCATTTCAACTAATCCAGTTCCCAAATTGAACCGGTTCTGAAGCCTTTTAAATATATATATTGCCCTTATAGAGAATCGAAATCATGGTCTTCAACATGAACAAATGCCAACATAACCGTTCGACAAACATATTTTTTCGTAGTGAGATTATACAACTTTTATTTTTTATTAGAATTTGCTGTTTTACCTAAGAATAAAATTTTCCAAACTCGACCGGTTTGAAACCGACACACCTTAAAATCAATCTTCAGAGCTGGTAGAGTTTTTATTTTTATTTTTTCAAGTTTGAAATCAACTTTTTTCTCCTTTTTTTTTCTTTTTTGTTTTCCATTTTATTTCTCGTCCTTTTTCCTCATTCCTCGGCTGCTAGTGCACTCCGTCGATCATCACCGTCAATACCCGCACTACAACGATCACCTCCCTCCACTCTTCCACCCTCTCCGTTTGTAATGTACTCTATTTTTTTTTTCCTCCAGAAGAGAATCAAAGACAATCGAATATTGACAATGAGGGACCCAAAGTTATTGCTTCAAAGCAGATAAGTATATAAATATCAATACGTACCAAAAGATGAAAAGGTCTCTAAGAACCAAATACATGTTTTTTTTTTTTTTTAAGTTAATAAAATAGCGGAAATCATTGGAATATTAGCAATAGCTTTCAAAAATGAATATGTATAGAAGAGTTCGGCTAAAATGCTCTAATGTAGATAAGATCTTAAACAATATAAATCGTAAAAGATGCAATGTAATAATTAAAAACAAGTCGATAAATAAAGATGATATAATTGGCATCTACTACACCCAACTCCAAGAATTGTTGAAACTCATAATATATGCAATTAGGATTGAAGATAAATTTGGATTTGGGTGAAAATGGAAGGACCATCACTAGTGTTTCTCTCTAGTGATGGTGCTAGTGTTGCGAGTCAAAAAAGAAGGTAGTTAATGTCATTTTTGGAAAAGAAATATAGAATTTCGGGTAACGTACATATGTCCTAAATCAAAAGCCAAAAAAGAATATGGCTAAAAGAATTAAAAGAATTAAAAAAAATTTAAAAACCGAAGCTGAAAAATCGTGTTAGAAGAGAAGGTAAGTTATTGCCATTTTTTATGATAACAATATCGAAGGCCTTGGAAGGGAGAATACAGTTTAGCCGGCGCCTTTTCATGGAGTGGGGTGGGGCCCGGTGCAACGGCGGTTGTATTCCGGCTTTACACGTTGGAGGCTGGAAGCCGTTGCGATCTTGCAACTCCTAGAAAAAGAAGATCCGACGGTCCACCCACTTCGTACGGAGGAACTCAATGTGCCGACGTGGAAGCTCCTTGACCCCTGACGTGGGCCCCACTAGAAGAGACGTGAACTCGTGAAAGCCTCAAAATCGAATGATAGTACAGGCCATATCGTCTTCATAAGAATCACAAATAACATCAATCCTATATCATAAACGAATACAACAACTACTCATATATATAGGTCAAGAGTGTTGGTTTTGGTTTGAATTTTAAATTTGAGGTTCGTAATTCAAAGCCAGGATGCTGAAAAGCCGACCTTGAATCCTCTCCCTCCACTGTTCGAAGAATATTTAGAATATAAGAATTGATCGCCAACGTCAGCTCAACAGGTGTCAGAAAATTTCGCTCTCCAAGTGCCTAATTTTGGACTGAGCAGGTAGCTTGTTATGATGGTCATAAGTCTAGTTATATTTTTCTGGACTGATTTGTTTATCTTTTTTTTTTTTTTTTTTAAATGTTTTATTTTTGCCTGTCGGTTTGCTTAACAGGATGAAGCTCATTGATCTTTCGTTCTGAAAAATGGAGCTTGTTGGTTTGCTCCACGATGCCTTCATCCAGTTCATATATCCTGAGCATTTTGGGGCACCAATACTGTTTTCAGAATGATGGACAACTGGTAAGAATAATTAGTGCAATTAAATTTCTATCATAAGATGGCTTTCATTTGCAAACATCTTTCACTGTTTTCATATAAACTACGGATGCAATTTTTTGATCACTGCCGAGACTTAGGGCTTTTTACTGGAGAAGCAAAAGAAAAACATGAAGTTATATTAATACGAAGGAAATTACATCCATATTTATACCACATTAGATATCGGTAAATATTGCAAAAAAGGAAACAGAATTGATCAGAATCAAGGCAAAACTGAATAGGTGATCCTTATGGCTCACTAGTTGCGTTGTTTGTTTCCAAAGGTTGATTAGCCTAATTGCATAAAAAATAAAATGTGTTGGACAAAGCTGGAGCTGTTCTTTTTTGATGCATTGGTTTGGGAAGCCAATTATATTACTGAAGATGGAATGATGCAAATTGGGAGTGCTGTTTGTGGAATAATGATTGAAATTTGGTCTCTTTAGGATGGGGTTTGGAAGTCTTTGCGCTTAGAAGAGTGCATATTCTTGCCATTGACGCTACTACCTATGGAGAAATTGAAGATCTAGACCCCTTTTCTAGGGAAGTTAGTGTTGGGCCAAGTTTGGATTAGAACGAAAATGGTTCGACTCATATTGATATATTTAACTCATTTTGGCACATTTCCATACGATGAAAGCGTACCTAATCCTAGTCAACAAACATCCGACTCATATTATTAGAACATATTAATATTTAACCTAACTTAGAAAAACCCTTACTTACCCTTTTAACCCACTTTTAAGCTCAATAAAAACTTCTCATCAAATTAAAAAATATAAAAATTAGTAAATAAAACAAAGAATGTAAAAAACCTATAAGTGAGGGTCTTGCCTTCTAAATCTTCCTCATGCGGAACTCCAAATAACCAATCTCTGGTGCACAATTTCATGAGAAAGAGAACTATGATATTTATTTAAAATGCACCCTTCAATGGTAAAGGCAGACTTACGGGCAATAAAAGTGATAGAAGACAACTCAAGATATCGATGTGAATTAGCTTTCAAATAATCAACAAAATTATGATAAGGTTTTTTTTTTTTTTTTTCATATCAAGCCTATTTTCCTTCAAATACAAATCCAATTGTGATAGTGTAGATTGCAAGCCATAGTGTTTACTTTCGAATGCATTATACTCATCAAGATTGTCCCCAATGTTCTAAAAAATGTCCTCAATTAAAATGTTACCTCGATTGGTTGAAGATGTAAAGCGGGTGGTTAATTATGTCATGTGTTTTGTGGCGAGTCTGGTGTTGAGGTGGGATTTCTGCACCTCATGTTGATAAACTTTTGCATATTTGCACTGCTGCGAATCTTTGTGCAAAATGGTCTAGCTTACAGCATGTGCTTAGATTCAAGATTGATTCATGTCCACTTCATTAATTGTTGGAGCTAAATCTGACTCTGTGTTTTTACTCTTTGTTTTATGCCACGCTTTTGCAAATCTTCGGCGCGGGATGTCTATGGACCCACATGTTTGGAGTCGATGTTCTCAACCTCCGTCGCCAGCAATGGCCGTGGCTTGATGCCGTCAAGTCAGTTCATTCTCCACTGTTTTAGTATACCTTTGTGCGTTTTCTATGCTGCTTTGTGCAATTTTCGAGCTGGAAATTTCTTTATCGGAATAGCTCGGTCATGGCCGGAGTAGTGGCTGAGGGAGAATATTTAGTGACGGTCAGCGACTTCAGGTGTCGACGTCAGACTGATAAAGATTGTGGTGTGAATCTGTGTAGTCGAGTCTTCGTCAAGCTCGTCATTGATGATTCTGTAGAGAAGGACTTCGTTCGGAGGGGAAGACGTCTTTCGGTGAAGACGCCCTCCAAAAAGTCCCGAAGAAGAAGATGCAGGGAAGAGAAAGAAAAAAACTGAAAATTGAGAAGGAAAATGAAAAAAATTAGGAAAGGAATCAAGATCCGATTATAGAATGAGTCAGGTCTAGTTTTAAGTTGGGTTGAAGTAGAGGTGTCAAAATTGGTCTTAAGCTCATATATGACCCATTTATGATTTAAATGGGTCATGTATAGATCACCTACATTTTGAAAATACTAGTTAAATGGGTTTTAAATGGGTTGGATTTAAAAATCTATTTTTAACCCAAGCCTCACATAACTACTGGGGTTTACCCCAGTGGCCACCCTTCCAACTTAGAAGGGGGAGGTGGGGGATTTGAATCCCCACCTTCTCAGGGGTGGTTGAAGTGGGGACGAATTAAGTTTCAGGAGTGGGTTTCGACTTTGGCGGGTGGTTGAGGTGGGGACGAATTAAGTTTTAGGAGTGGGTTTCGACTCCCACGCCCTGCAATGAGGTATGGCAAAAGTCTAAGAGTGAGGGTTAGAATAGGAATAGAGTATTATGACTGACCAAAAAAAAAAAACCCAAGCCTCACATTTTCTCTTACCCTTTTTTTTTTTGTAAAAATTGAAATTAAAGTTAGTTTTTATATTTCATTTTTTCTTCCTCCTTCCTTAGTTGATGGCTGGCACGACAACGGTAGGCGACTAGCCAATCAAGGCTCAAGATTGCTAGATCTAGTGAGGCTCGAGCTCGCTAGATCTAGCGAGGCTAAGGCCCCATCAACAATCAGCAAGGATTGAGCCTTGCCAATTTGGCAAGACTAGAGCTCATTGGTGTCGAGCAAGCTTGATCTTGCCCAACATCGATGAGCTCGATCTTGCCGATCTGGCGAGGCCAAGGCATCGTCCATCATTGGCAAGGCTCGAGCTCGCTTGCGATTGGTCACCAATCATTGTTGTGGCCAGTGGCCAGTTGAAGAAGGAAACATAAAAAGAAGAAAAGAAATTAAAAATTATTAACAAATAAATAAAATAAAGACAATTTAAAAATAGATTATTTAAAAATAAAAAATAAAAAATAAAAAATATAGCTTTTTTATAAATAACTTTTTATATAAAAATTATAAAAATTGTCCATTAAATTTGTATTGCATTAAAGTGTTTTAGTGATACCATTTTTCTAAAAAAAATATCATAAGAAATAAGCTTTAAAGGTTTTTCACATTTTTTATTTTATTTACTAGTTTTTTATTCTTTAGTTTACTTTTTAAATTTGATTTGAATTTTTTTATTCAAGTAACATATATGTGAAGAGCTTAAAGTGAATTAAATGGGTGAAAGTTGATTAACTTAAATTGAGTTAAATAGTAATGTGTTTCAATAATATGGATTGAGTCAGGTATAAGTTGAATATGGATCAGGTCAAGTATGGGTCATCAAATTTACATTACATGAAAATGGGTCAAAATGAGTTAAATGGGTCAATATGGGTCGGACCATTTTCGACTTGATCAAAACCTGATTCGATCCACCCATTTGATGGTCCTATCCTAAAGTAAGGGTGTTTTGGGCCGGAGATTGAGCCGAGTCAAAAATCAATAGATTTAAATGTTTGGGCCATGCTCAAGCCGAGCTCTGAGTTTGACTTGAGAAGGGAACTCGGTCTAAAGTCCACTTTTGTTATTAATTTTTTTTTAAAATAATAACGATAAGGAGGAGAAAAATATCAGTAATCATATCCTAAATCTTGTCAAGACAATAACATTTTTACAAAGAAAAAATGCAGCTTTGCTCTTCACTTCTCATTCAACCCTTATTTCAAAAGACAGTGCAATTGCCTTATTATCACATCAATAGCATGATACGCACCAAGCGCCGTTGAAGTCAAAGGAACCAAGCCTTCGAATGGGAACAAAATTGAGGACGTTGCAATAGAAGTTGATAGACTCTTAGACAGACCAGCACCACGTAGATATGTGATTCAAGCACTTCAAATGCTGAGGGTTCTTAGGGTTCTTCTTGTTGATCCTTTCTTTAAACATCTCTCCCTTCCCCCTCTCCGTGACAGTGACAATGCAAATTAAAAAACTGCAAGAAATCAAAAACTCAAAATGCGAAAAAGCTTCAATAGCTTAATTTCGTGATGAATTTAGGAATGCAAAGAGAGATTGTAAGCTAGAGAGAACATATCAGCATTCAGGCCATGGTTGGAGGGTATAAATATGGGCATGGAGATGCAAAGAGAAAAAGTTCACGTGTGCAATTCAAACACCCATGTGGGAACTAGATATCTCTATTGAGTATTGCATATTCGATTTCATTTGATAAAATAGAGGAATAGTGAGGACATAGCTATTAGTTCTATGCCTATGGCAATGTGAAAGAAGTCTGAAAAATATTAAAAGTGTTGTCGTGTCTATATTAGATCCTCATTATTAGCCACACCTATTAGAGCTTTGTTATATGATCGAGTGGAATTTGTACAGAACATTCGAGAAATGCTCTATGTTTTTTGTTATGATGTTAATATGATCTTTATGTCAAGAGATGGTTGCTTTACATCTTCAACCAATCAAGGTAACATTTCCACTTCGATGGCCACAACTCCTTTGTCTTCCCTCTCCAAGAAGTTAAGCAAGTCATATGTTCTTCTCATGATCTTTAGCTATTTGTTCCAGCTATCCAAGGCTACGAACATTCTCGTGCCTGGTCAGAACTTAAGGGACAACAATACTTGAGTCTCATCAAATAAAGTGTTTGAGCTAGGGATCTTCAAGACTAGTGAGTCTTCCTCAAGCAACTACTACTTGGGCATTTGGTTCAGGGATGATCCTTACAAGAAACCAGTTTGGGTCGCAAATCGAAATTACTTGCTTCTTGATTCTTCTTTTGTACTCTCCATTAGGTACGATGGGAACTTGGTGATATCCGATAGATAGCAGATTCTGTATTTAGTCAATGCTGAGATGTTATTATATGTAATATCACAAGTGCGATATTGCTTGATTCTGGCAATTTTGTTCTAATACAAGGCAATAGCACGGTTTGGGAAAGCTTTTTTTTATCCATCAGACACGTTCTCACCTATTTAGTCAATGTTGAGAGGTTATCTACTAGTAATAGCACAAGTGTGATATTGCTTGATTTTGTTCTAATAGAAGGCAATAGCACGGTTTGGGAAAAGCTTTTTTTATCCATCAGACATGTTCTCACCTATCATGAAATTTGGGTATTTCGTTTTAGGCATGGGTATGGTGAGGGACCAGTTTCTTGTTTCATGAAATACCCAAGTTTCATGCTAGGTGAGAACGTGTCTGATGGATTGAAAAGCTTTCTTAAACCGTGCTATTGCCTTCTATTAGAACAAAATCAAGCAATATCACACTTGTGCTATTACTAGTAGATAACCTCTCAACATTGACTAAATACGGAATATGCTTTCTATCGGATATCACCAAGTTTCCATCATACCTGATGGAGAGTACATAAAGAAGAATCAAGAAGCGGGTAATCTTGATTTGCGACCCAAAATGATTTCCTGTAAGGATCATCCCTAAACCAAATGCCCACATAGTAGTTGCTTGAGGAAGACCCACCGGTCTTGAAGATTCCTAGCTCAAACACTTCATTCAATGAGACTAAAGTATTGTTGTCCCTCAAGTTTTGACCAAGCACAAGAATGTTCATAGCCTCAGATTAACTGGAACAAACAGTTAAAGATCATGAGAAGAACATACAACTTGCTTAACTTCTTGGAGAGGGAAGACAAAGGAGTTGTGGCCATTGAAGACATCTTTGAGAACATTTGGTCAATCTTGATGAGTATTGTCGCAACCTATCCTTAGGGAGGTGTAGAGGTACTTGCTTATAAGACGAGTCAAACGTGTGCAGAAATGATGATCTTGAATGGACCAATATTTGCTAACACCACAAACGACTCATCAATCACAAATGTGAACCCTCCAAGTCTGTACCTTAGGCGATATTGGTTTTCGTAATCTATTTGTTCATAAGGAATCACCACTAGCCATAATCAAGGGTTGGCTAGAGCCCTAATCAAGATGTGGAGTGTTGTCTTGACGCATACATAACGGGGGATTGCAGGTTTGAGAACTTGATTATACTAGTTCTGCAACTTATGCCCTTTCGGCACCTAAGCTTGATTAAGAGTTAGCCAAAGTGTCAAGCAGCCTATCAAAGAAATTGAGGTTCATCTTAACCATTCTAAAACTGAAAGTAATAATCATTGTACAAAGGAGACGCAATCAAGCATAATACAAATAAATAGTGCAAACAAGAAACTAGCATCGTCTCTAAAAAGAAAAAAATGGCATCTAAAAAATCCTATGCCAAAACTTTAAAGGCTTATTCAATTTTGGGTACGATATTTCTAAATCTAAAATTTTTATCAAAAGACCTAAACTAAGTGAATTCTAATTTTTTAGCTTTTTCAAAAGATTTCTGGTATTTCTTAATTTGCTCAATTTTTTTTTACCTCTTATTATTATTATTTAAAAAAATTTTAATTACCAAAAGTAGACTTTAGATCGGGTTCCCTTCTCGGGTCAGACTTAGAGCTCGGCTCGAGTATGGCCCAAACATTGAAATCACATGGGCTGAAGACCATGATTCATTTCGTCAATGAAATCGCCTCACGAGTGATTCTGAAGTTACACATTGGCAGATTTCAATGAACCTTTTGAAAATTTGATATAGAATGATACCTAAATTAAGGGGGAGTAGACCTAACATTAAGCTCACACGTGTAGGGGGGATTGTTTAGATACACGTGTGGGTGTGTTATGTTAGAGAAATCCCACATTAGAGAATTGATATGATGTATAGCATTTAGTATATCCTAATTAGCCGATAACTCATTGGCTTAATCTTTTGAGTGAAGATGGGTCCAACCGCATATATTAACGAGCTCGGACTTAGGCTCTTTTTTGGCAATCTCCTTAAACGAAGATATTGGACTTCTGCTATTGGCTCCCAACAAGGCATAAGGGATGCTCAAAGACCACCAAGAGCTCATTACAAGGCCCAAAGCTCGGCTGAAGGCCTGCTATATGACATTCAAATGATCTAGACTATGGGGTTCAGCCTATTTATTAGCGCGAATTCAACTCCTAAATGGCTAGACCAACCGAGGCTGGCCTAAAGAGATTGAATGCTCACTATCTGAGCATTGCATAGCTTGGACGACGGGCATTCAGACATCTAAGATGCGATTACCCTGACGAGGCATAGGCTAATCCACCATGGATTCGAGACGACAGGCAAGTGATATAACAGTATTATGACCAAAACTGTTACTTGAATTATGAGGACAATGCTACGGACTAAAAATGAGTCATGAACATCCCAATTCGAGCTGATGTATGTGCACTTTGGGGAGACATAAGCTCATCCAAACGGTAATGCAACATAGTGTCGACACTAAGCATAAATCTTAAACAAGGATGGACCGGTCTCATTACCTTGGAAACGCCGGACTCTGAGCATCATTTAACTCAAACTCAAGCCAAGCACGTGCTCATTCATCTTTGTCTCATGCGCCCGTTTTTTTTCTTTTAAATTTTTCATAATGATTTTCTTTTAAATGGGAGACAGACTTTGGGAAAAAAAAAATTAGTTTTCACTATCCGTAAGCTATAATATTTCTAATTTATATATGTGAAAGCGAAACCATTTTTTTTTTTTTATCAATCGTCAAATGATAATTTAATCTTTGAGGCCCTTCCTTTTTATTTTTGAAATGCATGATGTTGGTGCTAAAATTTAGATGTTGGCATGAATATTTGGTGTGTGCCTTTTGTAATTTTTCTATAATTGTGTAATAGATTATGCGGCCGAATTTTGATATTTTAGAGAGTTATTTTTTTCTGATTTTTTTTTAATGTAGCAACTAATTTTTTTGAATTCCCGCTTTCCAAGGTGATAATACCTCTTGAACTTTGTATCTCTCTCCAACTATACTAACCAAAAGGCACGTTATAAGATGCCTTGAGACCTTAGAATCACATGACAACTTAGGCTGCGTTTAGCAGTCAGGATAAAATTTAGGATTATATTTGGTGCTTGCTCAATATAGGATAAAGTCGGATATAAGGGGAATATAGGCCGGATAAAATTATCCTATGGGGGAGGTAGGATAAAGGTGGATAAGATTTATATTGTCCAAAAAATAAAAGTTATTGTTCTTGAATAACAAACTTATTAAATTAACAAAATTGAAATTATATTTCAATATAAATAATATTTGAATTCTAATTTAAGAAATTTTAAATTTTTTTTTTTTAATTTAATCTTATTTTAATTTATATATTCAACTTTAATTCTATCTTATAATAAACATTCAATCTATAAATTATATATTTATATTTATTATTTATTTTAGGTATTTTTGTATTTTAGGTATGTTAGTACAGTTTATTATTTGATAAAATTTTATTAAAGAATGGTGAAAGGTAAAAAAAGAAATAATAAAGAAAAAAATTTAAAAAGAGGAAAAATAAAATAAAAATAAATTGGTGTCACAAGAGATTTTCACCACCTCCATTTATGAACTTTTAGATTCATTTACAATGATATGACATTTATAATAAAAAAAAAAATGTACATGATATGATGTGAATGTATCCGACTTTAATACTGTGATTTACCAAACAATGAATATGATATAGAAAAATCCCAAGATTTCATATCTTATCCTATTCAGTCTTATCCTGATTAGAAATCCGGATGACTAAACGTAATCTTAGGGTTTTATCTATGGAGCGGGTAGGCTTTTTGTCTACACGTTTCTTTTCATGCCAAACATTCACTCTCTCTTGCTCCCTTTTTGGTTGTCGTACGAAATAGATTGGATATGAATTCAATTGCGTTCACTCAAAATTTAAATAATAGATTCAGGGACCAATGAGCACTCATCACATGGCAATCGCGGAGAAGCCTCGCTAGAATGTAGAGTAATAATCTTGTAGAATCATGTCCCCTATCAATACAATATAATTGGTTGAAATTGAAAACTCATATTCTGACGCGAGTATGGTTTTCATGTTAAAGTTTTTAGGATACTCACTAAATCTTGTCATAATGATCAACTCAACGCATTCTTTCATCAACTTTTCTAACATCCTATCCTCTGTTTCCGATTAAATCAAGTTTTTATTTTCCTTTATTGTATCTTGTATTAAGTGCTCTGGGTCGTGAGGATTGATCTGTCACCCGCAAATCTTGATCCTATGGAGCTTTCTAAAAAGATCACCAGACAATAAGGCTCCGTTCGTTTCACAGAAAAGGACTTCCAAGAAAATGTTTTCCGGATTTTTCGGTGTTCGTTTCACGGAAAATCAACTATTCAAGCAAAACGTTTTCCATCAATGGAAAAAACTACCTTCAAAGATGAGGAAAATGTTTTTGACTTTTGAAAAGTGGAAAACATTTTCCATAACTTCTTCCACCTTATATCTTTACACCAACACATTTTTGTTTTATTTTTATGCTTTTTTTTTCTTTCTTTCCTTTTCATCTTTCTTCCTTAGCTTGGCTGGTGGCTGGCCTTGATGGCGATCGGCGACCGGCCGTGGCCGTGAGCCAACTCGAGCTTCACCCCAGGCCGGCCCGGCGAGATTGGGCCTCGCTGGCTTGGGCCGAGCTCTGGCCTCGCTAAATTCGGCGAGCTGGGCGGGGCTCGGGCCCACCGGCTGAACCGGCGTCAATTCTTCCCCCTTCCACGAAGGCACGCTCGCTTTCAATGCCGCATTCTCTCAGCCACCAGCCTATGCTCCTCTCTTTGTTGTAGGTTGTGCTTGAGCGCGTCTTTGTTGTAGGGCTGGGCTACAATTGTTTTTGTTTTGTTTTTTTTTTTTGTTTTTTTCTGTTTTTTTAATTATTTATTGTTGTTTTATTATTTGTTTTGTTATCCGAAAAAGGAAATATAAAAGAAATTAAGGCCTAATTAATAACCTAATCAAAATTTAGGTGTCAACAGGAACTCAACGTGCCGACATGGAAGTTTCTTGACCCCTGACGTGGGCCCCACTAGAAGAGACGTGAACTCGTGAAAGTCTCAAAATCGAATGGTAGTGTCTGCATTTTCCCATAATCCATTTTAGCTAGTCAATCGTGTGTGGGGGATTGGCAATTTGGCATTTCATATTTAACAACGTATTGTTTTATCATCTATGGATATCACATATTTTGTTTAATAGTGAAATATGAGCTACTTGCTACTATTGAGAATATTTATTACTTTCAAAAGTAAAAGGAATTGCACAATTTAGTTGTCCCAAAAGTGACCATTACACGCTAATTTTCTAGCTAGATTCTAATACTGTTGATATCGTAGTGGAGCAAGGAGAATACTCGTCTTGGTAGTGTGAACGAAGCCTTGGCTCTTTCTTTTTATTTTCAAGAATATTGTTAGACACTCACTAACATTTGATTCGACAACTTTTGAGATTAAAACATAGCGATACATCCAATTAATTAACTAAGAATGATGTAGACTACTTCCTATGGCCGAAGTAATAGTCTTTACATATTCCCAAGGGGATGAGATGAGTGTCTTCCAGAACCTTAAATATTGCTACGTAAACTTCTATTCCTAAGTATCGTTTCATGGGTCATGGTCAGCTAAACTAACGTGGGATTTCCAAATTGTTAGAAATCATGTCACTCATGCATGTGCTATTAGAGCACTCGCTTGACTTTCTTAATATACCGTGGTATTCTGAGTGCTATGACTAGAAGGACAAATTTAAGTTGTGCCCTGTTTTGTTTATAGATAGCTTACATACAAAAAAGTTTACGACATGTGCTATGTAGGATTAATGATAGATGGAGCAAAATGGTTGGTAAAGAACACAGACATTAAACTCAATGGAGGGATTTGTCCCTCTTTATTGTTTTGATGCAATCTTAGTGAGAATTTATTTATTTATTTTGTCTATGGTGGTTTGCTTCATTGTCATCTTATCATCGCCTTTTATCATGAGTCATTGATTCGTATTGTATTTCATGATGTTTCCTAATCGTTAATCAAAAATCATGTTAGGATATATTTCTCTATTAGGGAGCTACATTTTCTACTACCACCAATTTTTCACTTGTAACTTCACCGCAAACAATTGTTATTTTTCATAGGCATGGTGAGAAATGCATACTTTCATCTTGCTTTATTTTCTCCTTGAAAACACAAGAGTCATAGTATGGAGCTATAATAATTGTCAACATGAACACATGACATTCAAATGATCTCTAAAGCTATGCATGTATAAGAAAATGCTCAAGCATATGTTACCGTTAGGCTTTTGAGCACTACGTCGGTTCATCTTTCCATTAAACCTAACTCTTGAGAAATAGTGCAACTTGATCATCTATTTTCTTTCTCTTTTTGCAACTTGTAGATTATTACATGTTTGACATTGACATGCAATCTTACATGATGCGGTCTATGCCATATAATGCATTTATTGATCACATGTATATTGATTCATGGAAGGATTTGATTCCATCTCATCTCATCTTCCTCGAAAGCAAGGTAAGAAATTGATTTAAGGTATGACAAATTTCCCCACTAGAGTTAAGAATGACCATGTTTCATTGTTCAATTGCCATCTTAGACCTAAACTGGTGTTGGTGACTTTGCCTAGATTTCACATTGTTCCATTTTTGTATGAAGCTCTCTCTAGGCTCAAGAAATCGACACTATGATCAAGCTGCAGAAAATAATTCTTGTTGAGGGCTTGAAACTCAAAAGATGTACCCGCAGGAGTGTATATAATCCATTTATGCCTTTGAGATTGCTTGGTGTAAAAAAATCACCTATAAGATGAATCCTTATTGTTCTTTTTGAAGGGAATTAATTTGATAGCAATTGTTTTTTCTATGTTCATCATTATCATCATCACAAGAGATTAACTTGTCCCTGATTGGTTATCAAAGAGGTGTCAATTGAAGATTCATTTGTTGTTTTTGTGACTTTGCATAGAGCACTACTTTCGGAATTTTGAACCCAGTGGAGCAGATCAAGTCATTACATATAATGCTTGAGCATGATCCCATCAAGTAAACATGGGGTTCATGAGTGGATTAGGCTTTACTGAATGTTTGGGTACAAGCACAATTTGGTCCCTTTATCCACGAGGTTTTATATTGAGTACAAAATGGCATTTTTAGAAATAAAGGAGGAAAAGTGGCGATGAAGTAAAAAGGAGGATGGTATATAGTATTTTCTCTTTTAAAAATCTACAGTTCAGACCTCAAAGTCTAACATGATCAAGGAAAAGTCTAAACAAATTAGACAACCAAAATGACTATGTCTTAAATATCGCATCGTACAAAATATACAGTCATCATATTTTGAAGCTAGAAGGTGGAAATATATGTACAAAGATATATTTAGCATGATTTTATATTTCTTTTTATCAAAAGTAAGAAAATGAAATATAGCAGAATTATCCAGAGGTATTTTCTTAGAAAGATACCGATATTGACTTACACTTACTATCTGGTTGGGAATTTTTAATGATGATTCATCAAAGGAAAAAGCCACATATAAGAAAGCTGATTGAGCTGAGCTGATTGTCCCCTCCATCTAGAATAAAAGTTTCCACAACGACTTATATTTTTGTCCTCCTATCAAATAGATACTATTACTAGAAAATGGGTATTATCAATCGTTGAAATATCTCCCTCTCAATCGATTTATATGTGTTGCATACTATGTGTTCGGTCCATCAACTTTTTTAGAGGGTTTCATACGTTTAGAGCCCATCTTAGTTTCCAAAAAATGATTGGTTGGTGGGTTATTCCATTGTTTTGTGTCTATGCAAATATGCCCCATCAATCGTAGGAGAAGAAAAGCTCGCTTCCATTTGCCTTGGGGCTTTATTAACATAATAATTTTTGGGCTACTGTTAAAATAACGGTTTATTGTGAGTCGCAAATACTTAAAGAAATGGATCCCATAACGATTTTTAATTATTTGTTATTTATTTTTTGTTGTCCAAAATAGGCTGTTATTATCCTAGTAGATGAAAGATTGTCCTATGATGTTGGGTCATATGCCATATTTTGGGTTGTCCCAACTACTGTATTTTGACACCCCCAAAGAAATCGATAAAAGCAAATGGATTTCTCTTACATTATTCGTCTGGAATTTCAATGTTATTCTGTTTCTGAAGTCAGAAGATTGGGTTTTGTAAATTTTAAATGTTTGGCTCGTGCATAAGAAAGAATTGAAAAGGTCGGACAGGTGTTCCAAAGACAACTTCTTGTTACTTATGCTTCTGGGCATGTAATTAATATATCATGTATGACCTTAGGATATAGAATCTGCCTCATGTTTGCTCAACTCAGCTCTGGCAAAGAACGAGCAACAATTTTGCTGTATTACTTTTTGGACAAAGACAAAACAATTCAACTAAAAGAAAATACTATGCCGTTAGCCCAGATGATTATCCAAAAGATAAACCAAAAAATGAAACATTAATTTATTGGCAGTTGATTTGGGCTTCGACCGACAAAATAAAATAAAATTTGGGCTTCGTAATTGCAGTCAGAGCTATTATTTTCAGTCATTCAATTAAATAATGTCCATGTTTCAATCCTAGGCTTACTTAACATATCATTTTATTCCAGCGCGCATGTGCAAATGAGTAGAGTAACAAGAAAGAAAACAGACTATACATACTACTTTCCGAAGAGAAGCATTGCTTCATCTCAATTTGTGGCGATCTTTGGCAGGGTTTAGTTTACAATAAAATCAAATGAGGAGGAAGAGGAGGATGTAGAGGCATTATTACAAAAATTGAGATCCTTAGTAAATCTTCTTTAGATGAAATTGTCACTTTCTTTTTTCTTAATGTCACTATAAGATGTATGTCGGTGCTAACCAAATTGGACCGCTCAAATCAAGTGTAAGCAAATATTATAAATAGTTGTTTGAACTACGATTTTTCTAAATTTTAGAGAGTAGATTTACACCTTAAGTTAATTAATTGTAAACGATAGACCAATCAACAATCGAATTGTGGACTCACATTAAGCAACACAACCGAGTATACTTTGCATTTTTATTTTTCTTTTTCAATGCCTTCTGAAAGCTTAACCATCCATCATTTAATCTTCATCTCGTATCACAACCACAAATTGACATCAAAGATATTAGATCTACAATTGTTTGACTCATTTGCCATGGTCGCTAGCCTCAACCTTGGAAGGTGGAAGGCTTCAATAAGAGATGATAACCTCACATCGATGGCGGAGGGAGAGAAGGATGCCATATCGTTGGTGGCAAGGTAGACACAGTGGCCTTGCTGCTCAATTGCAGAGCAATGTGAAAAGAAGAAATGGCCAAAAGAAAAAAAAAAAAAAAAAAACGGAATAGTCACCTAAAATAGATCTCAACCTTTCAAAATTACCAAAACACGATCAGTATTTGTAGATGTGACAAAAACCGTCCCATCCCAATAGAAAATTTGCCCAACCTGATAAAAAATTGAAAGCCCTAAGAATTCTTTTCGACGAAATCCAAGTAAAAATCACCAAATCATTGGAAAAAAGTGACTACACTTCAATAAATTCATTACTTTTATTTCGTCAGACACTTCGCTTTTCTAAAATCTTTACTAAAAGTAAAAGCCCGATTCTTCATTTTACTCCAATTTGAATTGGTTTTTGGCTGGATTGTCTTTTGATCCAATTTGATAATGGGGTTCCAACCGAACTGTACGTGCAAAACATTTAGCTAACCGAGCCAATCAAGGGGTTGGTGGCTGATGGCATGATGACTTGATCCCACGGGCTTTGGTGATCATTTTCGCAAAGCCCGGTCTGGAGGCAGTTGCGACGGCGGGGGCGAGCTGGTGGCTGGATCTCAATAGTGAGAGAGAGTCGTCAAGGAAAAAAAATGTAGGGCTAAAGTTCTTGGTGGGGAACTAATCGGATTTGTTGAGGTCCAAAACAAATTAGACGTGTCAATATTTGATGAAAGAGATAGCAAATGGGTACATAAATGGGTATAGTAGATTTGTGCCCGTCTGATCCAGCTTTCAAAATATTTAAGAGAGACTTCAATGAATCCGCTTGCACATGTATAGCATAGGATAGTACAAGCCATATCATTGTCATCATAAGAATCACAAACGACATCAATCCTATATCCTAAACGAATACAACAAGTACACACATATATATAGGTCAAGAGTGATTTAGCAAAGTAACACTATTACATGAGCAGTATAAACATACTAGTGACAACCTCTAACGGACGTTGCCGCAATCTCTGCTTCCACTGGCCGCACTAGCAAATATGGTACCTGCCGTTGTTGCACCAGAAGATCCCACATCGGACACTTGGTTTTCTTCTTCTTGCTACCTCCAAAGCAAGAGCATCCCATTATTTTTTTTTCAGTTCACAACTTGCAAGTTGCGACCGTCACCCAAAAAACCACTCTAGAACTATATGTTTATTAATATTGTTTTTTTCCCTTCATATTTAAGGAATCTTACTTTATGGGAGTACGAGACAAGGATATCCCACCAAGTAAAAATTTTCAATTTCAAAATTTTCAAGAAAGCCAGTTGATTTCTTGAAATCAAGTGTGGTGAAGGAGCCATGAAGTAAAACTTTTCAATTTCAAAATTTTCAAGAAAACCGCTTGATTTCTTGAAATCAAGTGTGGTGAAGGAGCCACGTTTGTTTTTTTAAAGACTAATGGTTTGTTAGCTCATCAATTTCCTAATAAAGAGGATCGATACCTATATATTATCGGAAAATACCATTTATAGGAGTACCAAAAGAAATATTGACGAAATATGGCGTGTGGTTAGGCAATCTGAACTTTTGATAAATGACTGTATTGAGATTGCTTGGTGGTACTTTACTTGCATAAAAAGTGTGTGGAACGGGGTCTAGATGGCGGTGAATTTTAGAAATTTGAGTGCGGTGGAAAGTAATTGCTTTAAAACAAGATTAAATTGGCTAGAAATTTGTGGAATTGAAATACATGATAGGAAGGTACAGAGAAATGTAAATGGGCAAGGAATTGAAAAATGTAAGGAAAATATAAAATAGAAAGCTCTTACAAAGTGTGTTCCCACATGTGTTTTCTCTACTTCAAGTCTTGGGTTTTTTCTATGCTATTCTCACATAATTCTCTAAATTTCAATTTTTTCTTGAAATGAAATTTTTTTATCTCAAAAAAATTCTAAAATTTTACTATAGTCCCAAATATGCCCACGGATTTAAAAAAATCTCCACTAATTTCTTCGAAATTATTGGTATCATAACCAATTAGAGGTTTGTTATTAGAGGAGGCATCTTCATCAATACCCCTCACATTCATATAGAACAACAATAGCCTCTTAATATTAGTAATCTTGATGAAACTAGTGAAGGCATGAGCAGATCTGAGACTAGTATAAAAGTTGGGGATTTTTTTATAAGGAAATTTTGGATCTTAATTGGAATTAAATCTAAAGTTGAGGGAGAAAGGACTACACTAGCATGACCACATTGTTGCTTCCTATGAGTAATTGTGCAATTTGGGCCATCCATTTCATTTTTGTATAATGGGCAACTAGACGTAAATTTGCTATGGGAAACCATCAGGAGCTCACACTAAGATTTCTTGTTCGAAAATTCTCTCTTATTTCTTCCAAATTTCTCTTCACTTTCTCTCTAGATTAATTGACGCTGAAAATCATCTCCATCATTAGGAGTTGTAGCTCTGTTTCCGAATATAGCTACTGGCGATTTGGAGTTGCAGTTGTCACTATTTTTTTTGCTAAAGAGTTTGTGTCATCATTTAGATAGTTTTAATTGCCTTTCCAATGTCCTTAGTTATTGCCACCACCATTTCTCGATTTTCCAAAGCCATGCCTTCAAATCTCTCTTCTCCCCTATCTCACGACTAAGAGATTCACAAAGACTATGACGTTCTGAGTGATATTGATTTGGAAATTTGCTATCATTAAACTGAGTTGATAATTTAAGTTCACTTTAACATCATTGTGATAGTTTGAAAGGAAATTTTGCTTCAAAACTTGCTTGTACACTCAATGACCGAACCACACACGAGATGTTTGATGAAATGTAAAAATCAGATTTGTATCAACTTGTCTCCAATTTTTTATTACTTGAGAGTGTTTCTGCATGTATTATCTCTTTTGTTCCTTTTTGCTCTGCGTCCTTATATTTTCTGCATGATTATCTATGGTAATGTCATTAAGTACCTGAATTTGCCTTGTTAGTTCTTTGCATCCTAACAATCTTCTGCAATATTGAGGCATCATTGTCGGAAAGGCCAGTGAACGAAGATGGTTGTCTTGTGGAGGTTCAAGATGGATGGTGGCCGGATAAGAGGCACTTAATCTCGTATTTTCCAAGGAAGCCGATGGTAGGCTGAATGTTAATTTTTCTAGCTTTTGCTTAGAATTTATGAATGAATTGGATATGTTAGATTCTAGGAACAATGAAACGTTGAAGAAGACAAACACAAGGCGTCCAAAGGAAAGAAATGAAAATAAGAAAGATATGTAAAATGAATAATAAAAGAGAGGGAAACTGATAAAGATGTGTTCAGTAAAGATAATAAAAAATGGGCTTAGTGTAGGCTTGAGCGCATTTATATTTGTTTCTTGGGCTTGTTAAGTTCACATCTTTTTTTACACGTAGATTAGGCCCAAAAGCCTTACCTACGTCCTTGTGAGTTCCATGTTTGACCACACCCGTAAACAAGGCCCAAGGGCCCAGCCCATGCCCCTTTTTATCAGAATAAATAAAATAAAATAATAAAATAGCAAAAACAGAAATAAGGAGAAATTATAATTTGATCATATTGACAGCGTCTAGGCATAGAAGGATAAATAATAACAAATAAAAATAATAATAAAAGGATCAAAAATAAAATAAAATAAATGGAAAAATAGTTAGAAAAATTGGTCTTGATTAGATTGTTTGATCTAGTGTCAGATTTAATTTACATTCATTTAATTCGTACACATATGGTTTAGGGAAGTTCATGTTTTTTTTCCCTCTAGGTTTTAGTTTAGATTTATGAAATTCATAAAAACAGAGAATGGATTTAGAGATGATGACAAAGCTGAACTGACGGTTCCCACATGGATTGGGTTCTCCAAACCTTATCTCGCACAATGTTAGAGTGTACATACGAAATTCAATTAATCCTAAAAGATTTTTATGTGAAGGAGCTATTACTAGCCTATTAGGGCCAACTAAGAGCCAAATGAGATACGAGAGAGTATCCCACTTCCTATGCAATCAAAGATCTAAAAACAGGACTTGATTATGCTAATTGCCTAAATAGTGTTAGTCCAATACCCTTGATTTATTTATTTATCTAATATATTTAGGGAATCTTTAACTATGTTAGTTTTCCTATGCCTCGAATGATGTCCATGCATGAGTGCGTAATCAAAGAAAAACAAAAAATCACAATCACTACCATAAAGAAAGTGTAAGAATGGCTAAAAAAAAAAAAAAAAAAGTAAAGTGCAAGAAAGCAAAATTTAATAAAGCAAAATTAATAAAGTGTCGGACAAATTATAAGCTAAATTCAAAGTGAATCAAATTTCTCATCCAAAAGATCAATTTTACTAAAACTAAATTATATCAAAAGTATTCATTAATATCTCTTATTTATACGTATGCTTTGAAACTAAGCTAAATCTAGCACTAAAAGTTAACAGCTTAATCAAGGTCTCTATTTCAAGCCATCTTTCCGTTTTATTAATTTTTAATTTTTTAAATAAAAGGGGACACAACACCTGCTAGAAGTCTTCTAGCCCAAAATTCTGAGTGGAAAATTCTCATTAATCTTTTGCTGGAAGTCTTCTAGAAAATGTATTTGGAATATAAACGATGGAGATGGAGCCGGCAACGAAGACGATGGAGGCGGTGGTTGGCCTAGACGCGTCATCGATGATTCGCTGGTGAAGATAGCCAAGAGAAGTGCGGAGCTTGGGGCAGGGCGGTGGCTGGACGAAGGAGGAAGAGATATAGAAAAGAGGATAGGCGTGATAAGTATTAAATTTTTAATAAATTTACTAAAAAATACACACCGTGTTAGTTAGTGACATGGCCCTTATAAACAGTCGAATAGTTTCTATATTATTCACCTCTAATTCTCAAAAGCTTTGTAGAGATTCACTACGTATTTTCTTGACAAATCGATCCTTTCCTCCAGCACTCACGGACAGAGACATTCATTAGGAATCCATCCATGCTTCACGGCTAAAGGGCAAAAATATTCATTACGTGCTAGTCCTTATTCCTCGTACCAGTCCATGAAATCTAGAAGTAACTCTATAATAAAGCTATTTGTTAGACTAGAAAGTCTATCATAATTGTTAAGTCAGGCGTAACTCCCAATTATAGTTTCTATACTAGAACCTTTAAAGAGATTAAACGTTTGCCATTCTTTATTAATATTTTTAATTAGTTTACTACAAAATAAATATGGAAAATAATTGCAAGCGCCAACTAACATTGCTACATAATTTCTCATTGTTGAATTACTAACGTGAAAACAACATGATCTTGCAAAGAAGTCAATGCAAGAGAATCTGAAAATAAATGAAGAATAATAAAGGACATTAAATATTCATGTGGTTTGCTATCTACATCCATGGAAGAGATAATAGCAAATAGTCCATTAATAATTGGAGAATTAGAGTTATAATTGCTCACATGCTTGAATATTTTTCACTCCTAAAAATTTAAGCCCTACCAAAAAAAAAAATCAAATTAATAACTCGGTTTAGTGTAAACTCATGGCACAAAAAATTTATAGTGGCTCACAATTTTTGCTGAAGAAACCCTGTTATATGTGTGCCATTTCAAAGATCAACAATTTTACACGTCCATCAATGGATAATGCCACGATAACAATTTTAAAAGAGGATTCAGTTAATAATCCTAACTTACAATATCCAATTCAAATCTGATTTGGTATGTGAGCTCAAATTCAAAATATAATTTAACACTCATTCTGACTGTAATTTCCCCTTCTTTTTTTTTTTTTTTTCAAATGCTTGGGTTGATCCGTAGCCCTTTTACTTCTAGCATATATTTTTCAAATTTTACAGTTAGTCATAATTTATAAACCTAAAGATTTTATATATTTAAAAAAAAAAAAATAGGAAAAGCAACACGCAGAAAAGAAAACGGTACTTGAAATGAGATTCACGTCTTCACGTCCTCAAATCTTTATCGAATCCCTTTCTCTTCGGTAACCACCTCGCAACGCCGTGGCTCACGTCCTCACGTACTTCAAATGGGCGACACCCACTCTCTCTCTCTCTCTCTCTCTCTCCCTCTCTCTCTCTCTCTCTGTGGTGGCACCAAGGCGGCGAAGAAGAAGGGGGCGACGTTCGTGATCATCAGCTTCGAAGGATTTCGACCAAGTTGGGACGGGGAGGGGAGGCGAAATGAGAGCACGGTCTCGGAGTTGGATCTCGAAGAAAGAGGAAGAAGGATATACCCGGTAGAGATCTGCTCCTGGAGGCGGTTCCACAGAGAAGTGGTGGACATGGAGGCCTGCACCGGAAGTGACACCACCCACTATCGACTCGCCATTGTCTCTCGAGCTTGCTGATGATAGAGAGAGAGAGGGAGGCGATCGGAGGTGGAAGTGCGCCTTTGTATGGAGCGACGCGGTGGTGAAGCTCCTTGCTTCCTTCCTTTGCCTGATGTCGCTCCAAAATCTCACGCAGGTTCGGGGCAGTCGAATAGCTTTTGCATAGATAATATTGGAATGCGTAGTCGAATAGCTTCTGCACAGAAAATATTGGCATTCCTTTTTAAAAGGTCGATTGACAGGTTGACGACGAGGAGCATAACCGGGACGATGGTGATGATTGGGAATATGTGGAAGAAGAAGGGCCTGCAGAGATCATCTGGCAAGGGAAAAAAAGAACAGTAAAGAAAACCACCAGGTTTTCCGAAGAAGGGATCGGACATGCAAATGTTGAACGAGGGTAACTCAGAAGATACTACCTGTTTATGTGTTGAAAACTTGGCATACATTACTTCCTAGTTTTTCTTTCTCGTTGTGTTGGCTTTGGTTTGAATTTTAAATTTGAGGTTCGTAATTCACTGCCAGGATGCTGAAAAGCCGACCTTGAATCCTCTCCCTCCACTGTTCGAAGAATATTTAGAATATAAGAATTGATCGCCAATGTCAGCTCAACAGAAGTTAGAAAATTTCGCTCTCCAAGTGCCTAATTTTGGACTGAGCAGGTAGCTTATTATGATGGTCATACGTCTAGTTATATTTTTCTGGACTGATTTGTTGAACTTTTTTGTAAAATGTTTTATTTTTGCCTGTCGGTTTGCTTAACAGGATGAAGCTCATTGCTCTTTCATTCTGAAAAATGGAGCTTGTTGGTTTGCTCCCCGATGCCTCCATCCAGTTCATATATCCTGAGCATTTTGGAGCACCAATACTGTTTTCAGAATGATGGGCAACTGGTAAGAATAATTCGTGCAATTAAATTTCTATCATAAGATGGCTTTCGTTTGCAAACATCTTTCACTAGTTTCATATGAACTACAGATGCAATTTTTTGATCACTGCCGAGACTTAGGGCTTTTTACTGGAGAAGCAAAAGAAAAACATGAAGTTATATTAATACGAAGGAAATTACATCCATATTTATACCACATTAGATATCGGTTAATATTGCAAAAAAGGAAACAGAATTGATCAGAATCAAGGCAAAACTGAATAAGTGATCCTTATGGCTCACTAGTTGCGTTGTTTGTTTCCAAAGGTTGATTAGCCTAATTGCATAATGTAACTTAAAGGAGGAGGGATGGAAGTTTGGTGGGAAACAGAAATCCATCATTACTGTTTTTTTCGATCCATTGGGAGTTTTAGTTATAAAATTAGATACGGTTGCCTTAGCCCCATCCATGGCATTAGTTTCAAGGAAAGTTGATACATGAGTAAGGCGTTTCGCGGTGGCTAAGGACCATCTCTCCCACTAGCCAGAGATAGGGTGGTATAAAGGAGGCCTTTGTGCCAAAAGTTGTTAAAGGATAAAATATGCTGGACAAAGCTGGAGCTGTTCTTTTTTTATGCATTGGTTTAGGAAGCTAGTTATATTACTGAAGATGGAATGATGCAAATTGGGAGTGCTGTCAGTGGAATAATGATTGAAATTTGGTCCTTTTAGGTTGGGGTTTGGAAGTCTTTGCGCTTAGAAGAGTGCATATTCTTGCCATTGACACTACTAGCTGTGGAGAAATTGAAGATCTATACCCCTTTTCTAGGGTCGTTAGTGTTGGGTCAAGTTTGGATTAGAACAAAATGATTCGATTCATATTGATCTATTTAACCCGTTTTGGCACATTTCCATACGATGTAAATTTGAAAACCAATACCTAATCCAACTCAACACACATCTGGCTCATATTATTAGAACATTATTAATATTTAACCTAACTTAGAAAAACCCTTACTTACCATTTTAACCCATTTTAAGCTCTTTGTGTGTATTTATTATATGAATAAAAACTTCACATCAAATTAAAAAATATAAAATTAGTAAATAAAACAAAGAACGTAAAAAACCTATAAATGAGGGTCTTGTCTTCTAAATCTTCCTCATGTGGAACTCCAAATAACCAATCTCTACTGCCCAATTTCACGGGAAAGAGAACTATGATATTTATTTAAAATGTGCCCTTCAATGCTAAAGGCTGACTTATGGGCAACAAAGTGAGAAGACAACTCAAGATACCAATGTGAATTAGCTTTCAAATAATCAAGAACATTACGATAAGGTTTTTTTTTTTTTAAATATCAAGCCTATTTTCCTTCAAATACAAATCCAATTGTGACATTCTAGATTGCAAGGCATAGTGTTTACTTTCGAACACATTATACTCATCAAGATTGTCCCCAATGTTCTAAAAAATGTCCTCAATTAAAATGTTACCTCGATTGGTTGAAGATGTAAAGCGATAATCTCTCCACATAGAGGTCACATGTTCATCAAAAGCATATAGAGACTTTCTTGAGTAATCCGTACAAGTTCCACATGATCATCTATGTCCAACTTCAAATAGCAAAGCTCTAACAAGCATAGCAAGACAACAGTATAACCCTTCTAATATTTATCAAACTTCTTTTGCATTGCCATAGGCATAAAATAAATAGCAATGTCCTCACTATCTCTCTCCTTTATCAAACGGAACCGGATTAGCCATACTCAATAGAGATATAAATTCTCCATGGGATATCTAACTCCAAAGAAGAGAGTAAAAATATAATAAAAATGTTGTAACAAGAATGCAATTTCCTTAGCTATGACTCAATCTTAGGGTAACAGTAAATGCACGAAGAATGGAAGTTCCATATTTTCTTTCTTAGGAGCAACTAGGATGCGATACTTGTATTCAACGAATTGTCAATCATAATTCACATTCTTGCGATATGATTAGCAATTTACATAAACAACATAAAGGCAATTTAGACCAATTCTACCCTTCCTAGTTTTAGCTTTCTATAGGAGAGCTCTTTATAGAATTTTAACCCTTCAATAGCAGTTGTACACAAATTGAGCATGAACATAAGCCTTTCTTTATCTATCTTTGTGGTGTTTAAGCAACTTCGATACAAATGGCACTTCGCTGGGAAATGCTTAAAAAGGGTATAAATACGTGGTTGTATATCTGTAGCTCACATGTAGACCTGCAATGTCTAGGAAGCTTCTTTAAAAGAGCTTGAACGACTGATACACTTCCACTTGCCATGAGTAGTTTAATTTTGTGCAAGTTATTACCAAGAAAAGACAAATGGAAGAATTATCAAGATCTTCTATACTATTTTGACAAACTTTCACTTGATTGCAAAACCTTTCCTAAAATCACCAAAAAAAGCCTAGGAGGAGGAGGGGTAGGGGGTTAAAACAAAGAAGTAACCAAATAAATTTTTCGGATTTGATATTGCCTCTCTAATCCCAATTTAATCAGTTGAAACATAATGTTGTCTATTAATTGGCTTTAAGATTATATGGCGATATAAGATAAAGTCAAACTGGGTAAACAAATGAATAAGCTTATGCAAAAGGAAACTATAAGTTCAAGATCGAGTCCAACACTAACATCCTCCAACTACACCATGACAATATTACCATGAATGCTAGGTTTACAACTTCTCTCAACTTGATTTACCACTTGTATGCCTAACATGAACATCTATCTCAATTAATTAAAATGAATGGATTCATTCAAACAAAAATCATGAGAAAATCAACTTATGAACTTCTCACATTGGAACATATTGTATAATGTCTCTAGTGGCTACACGATGTGTAGAGCTTTTTAATCTAATTTTATGGTTAGCATCAACTTTCTAATAGGACAAAAAAATTGGATTGTTAAGTTCTCTACATCCTCACTATTAGATACTATTTCGATGTTAACACAATAGAAAGTCTAACTTAAATGACAGAAAACAAATCTACCTCCATTTGTGTAAATTTTGCAACTCCAACTCAAACTATCAGAATTGAGACCCTCACTAATGCATCTACGATTTCTTGTTGATTGGTGAGAACTCCATCCTAAACAAGGAGGGAAAATTACTATTAGCTGCATAAAGAAACATAAAAAAGCTAAGAAAGATTGAATGCTTTTTTCTACTTTACATTATTATGAGAAAAACATAGAATTTGCTATGTTATAAGAAAGTGATTGACCAGCAATTTGAGCAACCCTATTGATCACAAGACCAAATAAAGTGGATCCTACTAGGGGAACATTGTGTTAAGAACCATATCCCAACGAGATATGTGCTAGACAATATAAATAGTACTATTTTATTTTCTTGACATTACTTTATACATGAAAGAGTTTGAGGCTATTGACTTCTATTAGCAATACAAAGATTGATTATTAGTAATGAAACCATGTGAAATTAGATTTAAATCATGAGGATCTCCCCTTCACATCAAATTGTATGCCTAGAAGTACGTTAGTTAGATTGAAGGTATCTATTTTTAAAATCGGATCAAATTGGCTGGTTCAACTGGTTGGACTAGTAATGGAGATTGCAAACCAATCCGCTTGATGAGATAGGGAAAGGTGGAAGTTCACTCTTTTCAAAAATCATTCTCCGACTGGCTATATTATGGTTGAAAATGTTTCATTTATTTCCTACCACTCACTATTAAGAAGGTGTCCCATTCATAAATTAGATTTAATTATCACACAACACGGCATAAATCATGTTGTGACCCCAAAATTGAGTCGGCCAAAATAAATGGGTATAGATCCTAAATATTATCTATCTCAACTTTTCTAAGGTCGTTGAAATGGGTATATTCCGTTTGTCTATATTTTCTTTAAACAAGAACAGAGGATTACATATTTTTCTGTGCATATTATCTTCAAGAATCCAAACTCAGGATTATCAATTTGAATTATATACAACAAGGGATTGACTTTTTGTTCCTTATTCTTAGCATAATGTTGTTCCTTGTACATCACTAGGAAGGGTAAACAATTAGACGATCACCTACAATTTTTTTACATGTACAAAAAGTTAAAATTTGACCTATTAGGTGATCGACTATATATATATATATATCATATTATCATTGAAAATCTAAACTCATATAAGTTAAATTGAAAACACATTTACATCTTACCCACTCCACCAAAGATTGTTGGTCCTCAGGTTGATCAGCATCCAATGCTTTTCTTCCCATGAGTAGCTCCGCCATGACCACGTTGAATGAGTAGACATCGACCTTTTCCATTAGCTTGCCACTCGAGTAATACCAAGGATCCATGTACCTACATTTGACAAACCATCAGTGGTACTAGATGAAAACCATTAATGGTACGACAAACCGAAAATGAACTTACCACAAAGTCTCCATTATGTGCGTGATTCATGCGTATCTATACCCAAAGTGAACTTGGTGAGTCCAAAGTTTGCGACCTGAAATCAAAATGTTAACTTTCATAACAATAACTTGAATTCATTAAACAACCGATTGATATTATCATGTCATCGTATCTTAGCGTCAAAATCGGAGTCCAAAAGAATATTGGAGGTCTTGATGTCGCGATGAATTGTCTGAAAGGTTAGATCAACAAAAATAAAACTTGAAAATTATTATAGTAATGATAATTTTTTTTTTTTTTGAAAAAAATACTCACACTCTTCGTGTAAGTAGGCCAAGACTTGTGCGGAACCTAAAGCCACCTTCATCCTCTTAGGCTAAGGAATGATTGGGCAATTAGATTTTGCAATGACATCTGGGGCAATTATAATCAATCGGATTTTGAGCTTTAAAATAACTAAGTGTACAGGATAAATACTGACCGTGCAAATGAAAGTCCAGTGTGCTGTTTGAGACGAACTCTATAATTCTAAGAGTGTCAGAAATGCAATATCCAACCAAAGAGATGGTGACGATGGTGGATACAGATGATGATTACCTCCGCTCGAAACTCTCTCTCCCCTTGTCGACTTTCAACTTTTAGTTGCTTGATGGCAACTAATTCCCTGCTCGAGAGTATTCCGTTATGAACGAGGCTAAAACTGCCTTCGCCAAGTAGATTGGAATTAGAGAAACCACCCGTTGCCATTTTCAGGTCTTTGTACTCAAAGGTCTTATGCGGAACACCAAAGCTATGCTTGGAGATATAAGAGGTTAGACATTAGGACTTGATTCTACTAGCTTAATAATAATGACAAAGCATAGTTGTTAAAATTGATGTTACAAATCCTGGTATTATGAACATGTCATTATTGTGATCCAAATGCAGAGCAAATTCTGATTGAGGAATCAACATCAATTGTCCTCAAGCTTGTCCTTTTCATTGTATGTGATTTTGATCCTCAATCAGAATTTGCTCTACATTTGGATCACAATAATTACATGTTCATAATACCAAGATCTCTAACATCAATTCTTCTAGCTATGCTTTTCATTATCATTAAGCTGGTAGAATGGGGTCCCAACGTCTAACCTCTTCCATCACCTTAGGTGTTTCGCATAAGACCTTTATGTACAAGGAGATGAAAATGACAACGGATGATTTTTCTGATTCTAGTTTTCTCAATGAAGGGGATTTTGGGCTCATTCATAAGAGAGTACTCCCGAGCAAGGAATTAGTTGCTATCAAGCAACTAGAAGCTATAAGTTGGTAAGGGAAGAGGGTGTTTTGAGCGGAAGTCAATATCATCGACCATATCCACCACCCTCGCCTCATCTTTTTGTTTGGATATTGCGTTTCTAACACTCTCAGAATAATAGTTTATGAATTCGTCCCAAACAACATGCTAGACTCTCATTTGCACAGTTAGTATCTATCATGTAACCTTAGTTATTTCAAAGCTCAAAATCCGATTGATTATAACTACCCCAAATGTTATTGCAAATCTTGATCGCCCTATCATGCCTTGGCCTAAGAGGATGAATGTGGCTTTAGGTTTCGCACAAGATTTGGCTTACTTACATGAAGAGTGTGAGTATTTTTTCAACGAAAAAAAAAACTTTATCATTACTATAATAATTTTCGGGTTTCATTTTTATTGATTTGACCTTTCTGGTAATCCTAGAGTTATTCATCGTGACATCAAGTCCTCTAATATTCTTTTGGACTCCAATTTTGACGCTAAGGTGCAAAGGCATGATAATATCAATAAGTTGTTTATTGAATTCAAGTTATTGTTATGAAAGTTAACATTTTGATTCTAGATCACAGACTTTGGACTTGCCAAGTTCACTTTTGGTACGAATACGCATGTATCCATGTGCATAATGGGGAATTTCAAGTAAGTTCATTTTTGGTTTATCATACCTCTAATAGTTTTTGTCTAATACCATTGATTGTTTGTCTAATATAGGTATATTGATCCTTAGTATTACTTGAGTGGCAAGCTAATGGGAAAAGCCAATGTCTACTCATAGTATGTTGGTCGCATGAATTATTTACTAGTATGAATATTGCAGAGAAGAGAGAGTTATATTTAGCCTATCATGGCCGAGTGGGAGATAATGGGTTTTATTGTTATTAGGTCACCCATGTTGGGCTAACCTAGCCCATAACTCAAAAGAGCCCATAGCCCACAATTTAAAGAAAATAACCGCCCAGGCGCTATTTTGAGGGTTACTTCTTAAAAAGAGAAAAGAACATGTTTTTTTTTTTTTCTCTTAGTGCGTAGAAGTATAGGATTGTGTATCCTAAAGGAAAAGAAGAAGAATGAAAAGGCTCTCTTCTTGCGAAGAAAATTATTTCCACTCGATCTCTCTCGTGACGATGCAATAAGTGCATTTAATTCATGGAAAATAAGATACGTTCCGTTGCATGATGTACTTTTCAATCAGTGATACAAAGTATTTATGGCCATTTTTTGAATGCAATTTGATGTTACTCGATAGTTCGAGTTTAGAATTTTGAAATTAGTTTCCTTCAAAAAACAAATAACCCATTGTCCAACTTCTTGAAGAATAGAGTGTGGCCTTTAACTTGGCAATAGATGTCGCTCGTCTCCTCATTTGAGGGTCTGAGATGAGGCTAGAATACAAGATCTCGAAATATAGTGCTCGTAGTCGTACAAAACCCATAGATTAATCTCCATAGTTCATCATTCACCCACACCACTGAAATAAAACATGCAAAACAAGGAATAGAAAGTAAGGGAAAGACCTCAATAGCAATCTTAACCGTGGAGAGCTTCAGGCGAAAAAGCCAACTTCTTTGAAAAATTAATGGCAATTATATCTGCCTACGTAGACACTAGAAATAGACTATTATGAAACTTTATATTGAAACATAGGATTCATACGAATCAACAGCTCCCTCAGAAGCTCATTACTACTTTTTCGAACCAAACGACATTTTTCAACCAAAAAAACTAAAGAACTAAACAAAATTTTTTGATAAAAAAAATTAACCCAAAATCTTTTAACCTAGAGCCAATTTAGTCATTCTGGCTAATTATGATCAAATATTGATTATGTGGATGTCGGCCAGTCTATATGGCATGGCTGGCGCTGATGCGGATGACTTTTGATTGTAACTTAACTTTTATTTGGTTATTTAATTATGAAAATCTCGACACAATATGAGGAAAAAATACATATGGCAAATCAAAATTTATGTCTAGAGAAGAAGATGGAATTTTCACAGTAAGCTCTTTTCTAAACCAAGTATGGAATCTTTGATGTGAGCCTGTCTTATTTTCAAATGGAAATGAAGCAAGAAGAAGAAGACAAGCCACTAGCCTGCATTAGTGCTTGTGCTCGGTCCTTGTAACAAACTCCAATTCTAATCACAGGTGTCTCTAAATGGTTTGTGCGGCTTCTTCTACACAGGCTATTTGGCTTTACACATATGCCTCATGATCATCATTTTAGTTCTAGCTTCAAAATGCTTAGCAGGTTGAGTCCATTTCCAAATGCATATGCTACTGGAAGATTGGCCTAACCTAAATTTCTTTCTTAGGACATGCAATATCTCTATTGAATGGTCACAATCTTGTCCGGTTACAAAAGTACTACTTTTGGAAGTTTGAATCAAAGTGGAGTCGATCAAGTCCTCACATGTAGTGCTCGAGCATGACCCCATTCGGTAAACATGGGATTCATGAATGGATTAGGCTTAGTGAAAATTTGGGTACTGAGGGTGGTTGGTTTTGAGAGTTAGGATGTGCTTGGAGGGGAATTTGGTCACTTCATCCACAAGGTTTTATCTCATATGCAAAAGGGCATTTTCGGAAATAAAGGAGGGAAAGTTGCAATGAAGTAAAAGGAGAGGATAATATTTTCTCTATTATATCTACCGTTTGGACCTTGAAGTCTAACACGATCAAGGAAAAGTCTTAAAAAAAATTAGATGACCAAAACAGTTATGTCTTTAAATATTGCATCGTGCACAATATACGGTTTCCATATTTTGAAGCTAGAAGGTGCAAATATATATACGAAGATATGTTTAGCATGATTTTCTATTTCTTTTTGATTAAAAGTAAGAAAATGAAATATACCAGAATTACCTAGAGGTATTTTCTTAGAAAGATATCACTGTACCCTTACTATTAGGTCGGGAATTGTCAATGATGATTTATTAAAGGAAAAGGCCGTACATGAAAGAATTATAAGAGCTGAGATGATTGTCCCCTCCCTCTAGAATAAAGTTTTCGCAGTGACTGATATTTTTGTCCTTCGGTCAAATCCATACTATAACTAGAAAACGGTATATATCAATCATTGAAACATTTCTACCTTAATCAATTTGTATGTGTTGCATAATATGTGTTCGGTCCATCTATTTCTTTAGATGGTTTTGTTCGTTTAGAGCCCATCTTAATTTCCAAAAAATGATTGGTTGGCTGGACATTCAATTGTTTTGTTTCTATGTAAATATGCCCCCATCAATCACATCAGTCGATCAAGAGAGAGAAAGATGATATCATTTAGCCTATCCATCCAAAATGAAGTACTATGTACCGAACTTAAGAAATCTCATTTTGGTTAATAACAATCTCTCCTCACTTAGCATTTTCTCATTGTTCAATATTATCCCTAAAAATAATCCATTTTGTTTAGTAATTCACGAAACTTTAAGAAAGAGGCTTGGTTTATTCTTATATGTTAAGTGCAGCATCATGTCACATACCTTTTTTTTTTTTTTTTTTTTTGCATGGATTGCTAGGTGAATATTATGCTGATAGTAGGGGTGAGCATTGAGTCATGTTCAACTCAAGAATCAAATTGAGTTGACCTAGACCAACCCGATCAAGGCCGATTCTAAGAAGAATAGGTTTGATTCTTGGTTTCAGAACCTAGAACTGGCCTAGGACCATTTGGTTCCTAGTTCCGACACCGTGAAACCGTCTCAACTAATATGGTTCTCAAGTTGACATGGTTTTGAAGCCACTATTTAAAAAAAAAAAATTGCACCAAAGAATTGAAATCACGATCTTCAATGTGAACAAACACCAAAATAACCGTTTGACAAACATTTTATAGTGAGAGTATGCTACTTTTATATTTAACAAGAATTTGTTGTTTTACCCAAAATATATATTTTCCAAACACGACTGGTTCGATTTTTTTTTTTTTCAGGTTTTTTCCTTTCTAATTCTCGTCCTTCTTCCTCCTTCTACCTTAACTGCTAGTGCACTCGACTGATCATACCCGCACTACGGCAACCACCTCCCTCCACCCTCCCTTCCTCTATGATTGTAATGTACTCTATTTTTTCTCCCTAGGAGAATCAAAGACAATCGAATATTGACAATGAGGGACACAAAGTTATTGCTTCGAAGCAGATAAGTGTATAAATATCAATATATATCAAAAGATGAAAAGATCCCTAAGCAAATACATGTATTTTTTTTAAAATAATAAAACAGCAGAAAACATTGAAATATTAGCAATTGCTTTAAAAAATGAATCTTTATAGAAGAGTTTGGCTAGAAAGCTCCAATGTATATAAGAACTTAAACAATATAAATCATAAAAGATGCAATGTAATAATTAAAATCAAGCTGATAAATTCAAATGACATAATTTTCATCTAAGAGATCACTATACCCATTCCACAAATTGTTGAAACTTATAACATATGCAATTAGGATTGACGATAAATTTGGATTTGAGCGAAAATGGAAGGACCATCATCAATGTTTCTCTTCGATGATTGCTATACTTATCATTCGGCATTTGAGTTGCGAGCAAAAAGAGAATGTTGATAATGTCATCCTAGAAAAAAGAAAAATGATGAATCTCGATTAGAGTACATATGTCTTAAATTAAAAGCATAAAATAATTATGGATAAAAGAATTTAAAAAAAAAAAAACAAAGGAGAAAAATCGTGTCAAAAGAGAAGGTAGTCATTGACATATTGGCATTTCCATGACAACGGTATCGAAGGCTTTGGAAGGGAGAACCTAGTTTTTGTATTAATTTTTTTTTTTTTTTTTTGGGTCAGTAGCGCCTCTTCATGGGGTGGGGTGGGGCCCGGTGCGACGCCGGTTGCATTCCGACCCACACGCTGGAGGCTGGAAGCCGTTGCGATCTTGCAACTCCTGGAAAAAAAGAAAAAAAGATCCGACGGTCCCCCAACAACCTCGTACGGAGGAAGTCAACGTGCTGACGTGGAAGCTTCTTGACCCCTGGCGTGGGCCCCACCAGAAGAGACGTGAACTGGCAACAAGTCCCAAAATCGACCGGTCTCGTGGTAGTGCCTGCATTTTCCATAATCCATCTTAGCTACACATTTATGTGTAGGGGCTTGGCAATTTGGCATGTCATATTTACCAACTTATATTGTTTTATCATCTATGGGTATCACTTATTTTGTTTGATGGTGAAATATGAACTACTTGCTGCTATTGGGAGTATTTATACCTTCTAGAAGTGAAAGGAATTGCACAATTTAGTTGTCCAAGGAGTGACCGTTGCCAGCAATATGCTAGTTATTCTAACTAGACTATTTTGTTACTTGTGGTTATCAATATTTCAATATTTGATTTGCTCTAGAATTATATGTTTTCTAATTTTTTCCTTCAAATTAAGGAATCTTACTTGGTGGGCGTACAATGCGAGGAAATCCCACCAAGTAAAACTTTCCAATTTCAAACTTTTCAAGAAAGTCAGTTAATTTCTTGAAATTAAGTGTGGTGGAGAAGCCACATTTGTTTTTAAAGACTAATGGTTTGTTAGCTCATCATTTTCCTTATAAAAAGGATTGATAGATATATCTAATATTGGAAGATATCTTTTGCTGGGGTATCAACAAAAATATTGACAAAATATGACATGTCACAAGGCAATCTGAACTTTTGACAAATGGATTGCCTTGAGTTCGCTTGATGGTACTTCACTTGCGTAAAAAGTGTGTCAAACGAGGTTTGAATGGAGGTGATTTTTAGAAATTTGAGTGTGGTGGAAAGTAATTGCTTTAAAAAAGAAAATCTAAATTGACTAGAAATGTATAGAATTGAATTACATAAAAAGGAAAAGTATAGAGAAATGCAAATGGGCATGGAATTGAAAATTGTAAGAAAAATATAAAATTGAAAGCTCTTACAAAGTGTGTTTCCACTTGTGTGTTCTCCACTTCAACTCTTGGGCTTTTTTTATGCTATTTTTGCCTAATTCTCTAATTCTATGTATAATTTCAATTCTATCTTGAATTTATTATTATCTAAATTTTTTGCAAACTTTCACTATAATCCCAAATATGCCCACAGATTCAATAGTCTCGATTAGTTTCTTCAATGTTAATTTTTCTGCCTTTTGATATGTTAGATTCTGGGAACGATGGAACGTTGAAGGAGAGACGAAACACATGGCGTACTTTACATGTCTATTAATTGATAACGCCACACTAATAATTCCAAAAGAGGATTCAGTTGATATTCCTGATTTACATTATCCAGTTCAAATCCCGTTTGGTACGGGGGCTCAAATTTGAAATATAATTTGTGGTTTCGTCCTTTTTCTAATTGCTTGGGTTCGTTTGGAGCCTTAAGCTTCTAACAATTTTTTTTTTTTTTTTAAATTTGCGGTTATCACAAATGGATTCTTAAAGTCTTCGAAAATATACGATCTAGTTTCACGCCTTCTCTTTCTCTCTAGCTCTTCCTCTCTTATAACCGACTCAACGGAGAGAACGTGAACGTAATTCGGTTCTCAAATCCTCCAAGTATCTAATTACCGAGAAATTTGAGTGACCCGATCAATATTTACTTTGATTTAAGCAACTACAAAATCCGTTTTGAATTTGATACTAATATATACTCACTTGATTTAGCCCATCCAATCGACCAATGTCTAATTTCAAGTTTAATTGTTATATTATGAATACATATCCTAATTTGACTGGACAAATTGCGTTTGCAAATAACACTGATTAATTATTAAAACAGTCTGCAGCGTTTTATATTTGGCTCAAAATTTTCGCCCTTTAAAAATATATTTAAGAAACTACGTTGAAATAAGCCGTGTTCGAGTAGAGTATGATTGAAAACGTTTTCTCTAGTTTATCCTATATTATTTTTAAATTCGATAAGAGGATGAATATTCATGTAGTTCCTCTTTATTCATTTGCAGAAATTTGGATCCAGTAAGAATAGGAACCCGATATGCAACAAATCATTAAGCTAGTAGCGAAAGCCTGTAACTATCGTTCTCTCAATTTCGGCTTTAACCGTTATATAGATTAGAGTGCCCTTTATCATAAAGATTTTAACTTTAAAAAAAAAAAAACTTAATTTCAATCTTTCCATGGGGTGAAAATTTGTGGTTGAACTAATGTGCTTATCTTTCTTTAGATCGGCTCCCACACCTACCGCCGACTTTAGATCGGCTTCCTCACCTACCGCCCCCCAAACGAAAGAGAAAAAGAAGGATTGCATCGAGAAGTCTATCGTGAATTTTATACTAATTATACTCACTTGATTTAGCCCATCCAATCGACAAATGTCTAATTTCAAGTTTAATTGTTATATTATGAATACATATCCTAATTTGATTGGACAATTTGCGTTTGCAAATAACACTGATTAAGTATTAAAACAGTTCGCAGCATTTAATGTTTGGCTCAAAATTTTCGCCCTTTTAAAATATATTTAAGAAACTACGCTGAAATAAGCCGTGTTAGAGTAGAGTATGATTTAAAACGCTTTCTCTAGTTTATCCTCTACTAATTCTAAATTCAATAAGAGGATGAATATTCATGTAGTTCCTCTTTATTCATTTGAAGAAATTTAGATCTAGTAAGAATAGGAACCCGATATGCAACAAATCATTAAGTTAAAAGCGAAAGCACTGTAACTATCGTTCTCTCAATTTCGGCTTTAAACGTTATATAGATTAGAGTGCCCTTTCTCATAAAGATTTTAAATTAAAAAAAAAAAAAACCTTAATTTCAATTTTTCCATGGCGTGAAAATTTGTGGTTGAACTAATGTGTTTATCTCTCTTTAGATCGGCTCCCACACCTACCGCCGACTTTAGATCGGCTTCCTCACCTACCGCCCCCCAAACGAAAAAGAAAAAGAAGGATTGCATCGAAAGGTGTATCGTCATCATTCCCCGATTGCACTGACTAGCTTATGTTAGATAGCGCTGATTGACCCAAGCCAACATATTTGATTGGATTTGAGAAACTTTACTACAGAGTAGTTGCAAATATCCAATAATCGGGTCCCCTAATGTGAATCATGACACTTCATTGCTGCAAATTCTAATCATAAACGTTGGCGTGAGAGAGTAGAGTATATTGGAAGATATCCATATTAATATACAATGCCATTGATTGTGATATCACTTTATATTTGTGAAAGACAGGACTATTGTATGATATTAGACAATGCACGACAACTCAAGTACAATTGCATAATCGAATAATAGAAATGTGTTAGGACGGTGTACAATAGACATGACATCTTAACCATAACCAATGATGGATGGGCTCTGTAGAAGCGATGATATGCAAATGGCTAAGTGTAAAGAGGCTCGATTAGAATCCAAAAGTAAAGTGGCTTGATCAGAACCGAATCTGTAAATTAGGCAAGTGTTAATAATTTGAATAATCTTTCAAGTGTACCGAATAAATATGTAACGTATAGGTGATCTTGGGTTTGAACGTTTTGTTTACATTGGATAAGTGATTTTTTTTTTTTTTTTTTACAGAGCATTCGTTGTTAATGCTCCTTTGATTTTGAAGAAATGTAACATGCTAATAACGCATTCCCTACATTCAAATTTCCGATAAAAACAAGTGAAATGAAATTACTGTGCATTCACCTACCCCGCATATGCAGAGCTCATATGCCTTTTTCTAACAGTTAACTTCTAATTAAAAAGAAATGATTAGTGTCGATAGTTACGTGTGACTGACTCGGTGGTCCCTCGTGAATCTTTTGATTTTTAAAAATTATTTTGGTGCTATGACCGATTAACACCTATCCTCACGTCTGTCCATATATGTTGCACTCGCGTTTCACAACGTAGACAACATGATGAAGCCTGTCCCTAGTGAAAAAGCACGACCGGTTAAGTGATTGATCTCGACCACTTTTGTTGCATCTTTCTCTGAAGGTGTCTTCTTTATAAGGCTCCTCGACCGCCGGAGGCGCCTCTGCGACCGCCACCAGGCTGAGGCCGATTGCGGCAGGAACGATCTGGGCCGCCGGTGGGGAGGGGCAGCGGAAGTGGTCCATGTCGAGGACGCTCTCGGAGTGGCAGGTCCGACGGCGGGAGTAGACGTGGCTGCCGTGGCCATCATCGTGGAAGTCGAGGAGGCCGTCGATGGCAAGGAGCTCCCACTCGTCAGTGTCCATCTCTGGAGAGGAAACGCCGTGGCCGTCGTCGTGGAAGTCGATCACCGAAAAAACGCTCCTTTACAGCGGGCACACCCCTCTGATCACGTTATATATGAAGACTCCAGCAACCTGTAACTAGTAAGCTCCTGTCTGATGGCAATTTCTTCACTTGATTCACGGCCAGTGGTCTCAGTCTGAGTCAATTTCTTCACTGGGTTTCTCTTAAAAACCGTCACTTGTATGTGTTTGGCTCTGACTTCGTTATGTCCTGTTTTCGGTTCAGTGTGTGCAAGTGGTTTGATGGGGAACTGGGGTTTGGTGGGTGTTTGATTTAATATGTTAGTTGCTATGTATCTGTCATGAACTTGATGAGGTGTGACTCTTTTGGCTCAAGTGGCTCAAGTGCCTGTAGTATTTGCACGGCTGAATCATTAATCTTGATTTTGAAACTTCGTCGACTTTTCATTTGCCTATTGCTGGTAGCAAACTTGTAGTGGCGTTTCTTCTACTTTTGGTCTTCCTACCAGATGCAAACATTCACTCCCATATTTCTGTTGGTGTTTCCTAATTTGCACTTCATAACATCCTAGATGTTCTTTTCCATAGTTGCTGTCTGCTAGTTGTTCACTCTGCAATCTTGGATCTTCTTTAGGAAACCATTATTGCAATTGTCTCGAGTAATGTAATTTTCTGATGTGAATTCTTTCTATTCTAGAACTGAATGCACCTGTTGGTCTGTGTATTTCTGCAGGTGTCTTCTTTATAAGGCTCCTTTCTGGGTTCATTTCCGCCTATAAATTCCTTCCAATAGTGTCCACTTTCCCAGCAATTTCAGATCGAGAGACAGAGATGGCGAAGCCAGGTTTAACGGCAATGGTGGTGGCAGCTGTTGCTCTGGTGGTCGCAGCTGTTGCTCTGGTGGTGGCCATGGTGGCGAAACACGCCCATGCCGAGGCGGATGACCCCGAGAAGGTGGACGCCTGGTTCAATGGGCTTAGCCATGCCAATCGCAAGACCACACGCCTCCACTTCTACTTCCACGACACGCTCTCTGGCAGGAACCCCACGGCAGTGCGCGTTGCCGAGGCCACGATGAACGAGAAGTCCCCGACGGGTTTCGGGGTGGTCAACATGATCGACGACCCGCTGACCAAGGGCCCTGAGCCAGAGTCCCCCCTTGTTGGCCGGGCACAGGGGTTCTATGGCTCAGTTGGGCTCGAGTCGATGGCCCTGCACATGAGCATGAACCTCGTATTCACGACCCCGGAGTACCACGGCAGCACCTTGAGCATATTGGGCCGCAATCCGGCACTCGAGACCTATCGGGAGATGCCTATCGTTGGTGGGACCGGCGTTTTCCGGCTGGCAAGTGGGGTCGTGACGGCGAAGACGTACTTTCTCAACCTCACCACCGGCGATGCTGTAGTTGAATATAAGGTCATAGCTTTGCATTACTAGACACTTTGTAGATATATCATGACTTGTGTTGTAGTCCATTCCAAAGGTTATGGTAGGAAATTACATCATTCTAGTTGTGTGCGGATGCTCTATTGTTTCCAATTTTGTTATGCTTTACGTGCTTCGTGATTTTTCATTGATTTTGGTGGTCTGGAATCTTCCTGTGTGGGCTCTAGATGAACTATAAATTGGGCTCGGTTTATCATTGAGTAGGTAATGTTACAATGTTCGCTGCCATGTGAAATCAATATTGCTGAAAACATCAATGATTTTACCCACCTAATAATTATGAAAATTGATGCAGTCGACGTTAACTTTTTTATTATATTTTGGAGTTCCCATTTTAACGTTACTGAAAGCTAAGATTATGTCTTGATTTGGTTTCGATTTGAAAGCTGTCACGCGGCAAGCTCAATTAACCACCACCTAACAATAATATTCAGGGCTACGCGTCTTGTTCAACTTAATAATTGGATTTGGTGCGTTTGAATAGGCTTTTACAATATATTAGGCAATGCATGAAAACTTAAGTAAAATTATATTACCGAATTATATTTGGATTTACACGTCTTGGTCTAGTAAAGATGTGGTCGGAGGACTCACTATAAGCATAGCGTTCTAGTAGTGACCAGTGATAGATGGGTTCATTAGACATGCCTATATAGATATGGCTAAGGTCTTCTCTCTATTTTCTAATGTACATATTTTATCATTCTATCCATCAAGAGCCGTCAAGGTAAAAGGAAGATTGGAGATGAAGACTCAAGTAAAGAAGTTTGACTAAAATCAAATTCGTTGATTCCGCATATTGTTCATTTGATTAATTAGGGGTCAACTTTTTGGGAATCTATGTAATGTATAGTGATCTTGAGTTGAATGTTTTTTTATATTTTAAATCTTGAAACAATGTGCCTTTTTGGTTGAAATATTTAATTATCATGAAAATAAGTGGTTGTGGACATGAAAAAAGGTGATTGTTAGATATGAAAAGAAATTATTGTTGATAGGAAGAAAATTGATGGTTGATCATGAAATGTGAGGATAAGTTACTTATTTCCAAGTGATATCTTGGTTGGTTATCTCACTCACTCGCACGCTCACATTTATCTCTCTCTCTCCTCGTGCGAAACCCCCACCGACGTCTTTTTCCTTCTCTTGCCGTGTCCCATTTTCCTTTGACTTTCTTTGTCAAAATTCTTCCCTTATCCTTCCACGGTCGACATCCCATTCATCTCACATGCCAGCTGCTTCCCATTCTCTTCGATCGGACGTCATCTCCACGAAAGAGCCACTCTTGCCTCCCTTTCATTGTTCTTTGGACACACAGCTCTCCACTTTCTGCCCCATTCCTCGACGCCAGCGCATCCGCAAGACCGCCCGACCTTCAACAATTCACGAAGCTGCTCTTCTGTCTCTCTTCTTCGCCGTGCTTCGTCCAGCAGCTCGTCTCTCTTTATCCACACGGTGGTCCAGCACCACCGATTGAAGCAGCTCACGGCAGAAGTTGCTCCACTCAGTGTTCTTCTCGCTCAGCTCACCCCAGCGAGCCACCCTCCCCTGCCAGCGAAGCCCACCTCCGTTTGGTAAATATAACCAAATCATATATTATTTAACATCCTAAAGTACTATAAATTAAGTGCAATTAGGTGGTTAGATTAGTTTAGAACAATTTATTGGCTGAGACCAATTAGGTGCGATATTATTGGACATACGTGGTTCGGTAATTGGAAGTATCATTTGGCGAAAACGGCGCCTTAAAGAACGCACGTAAATGACTTATAGATAAACGTGGTTCGGTGATTAAGGAAATATCACTAGTGAAAACGACGCCTTAAAGAACTCACGATGTTGTCTATTACCGATGTCACCTTGGCGAAAACGGCGCCCTAAAAAGGACACATGGTTCGGTGATCGAGGATATCACTGGTGAAAACGGCGCCTTAAAGAACGCACGGTGTCGGTGATCGGTATGTCATTGGCAAAAACGACGCCCGAGAAACACATGTGATTTGGTGAATGAGTACACCACTGGGAAATTATGGTACGAGTGGGAATGACCTAGAGATGGTCCGATTGACATATAATCGACTAAGTCGATTGACCAATGCTTGATCATATGTCTTGAATTGTTTGAATATTTGTGTTTAACCTTAAATTGCAGGTTGGAACTGAGACCAAGGTAAGTCCTCTGACTTGTGCTGTGCATAGGCAACCTAGACGGTGTATTGGTTTACTAATTGGGTATTAGGGAGTAGAGCTTGCTGAAACGTGGTTTCATTGGTTATTGAATAACCATTTCAGGTCCTTGGATGCAGTAGACTTGAATTTTGAAGATCTCGAAAGTCTAATGCAGTCTGCCGAAGGCTCCAGTTGAAGTGTAGAGGATGATGGAGAGGAGGACAGGAACCTGTAGTTTGTAGAACCCCACTCTTGTTTGTAGACATTATTTTTACATTGGCTTAAATTGAATTTAACTTAATAGTTCACCTTGTATATATAGGTGCACTGGTTTGCAATGTATATATGAGTGAACGTTTTAAAGGTTTGAAATTTAATCCTACTATGTCATCCCAATGTTTTATTGTCTGGGGATAATTTATATGCTTCCGCATGTGCTTAATATATGAAAGGGTCGGCGATGCATCCTGGGACGTTGCTATTAATCGACCAAGGTAAGATAGATATACTTAAGTGCTAGTTTCGGGGTAAAGTAGAACACTTAAGTGCCACTTCAGTCAAAATCCAGGCAAATGGCTGACATGGCAATTTTACGGCGAGTTGGGTGCAAAACGACGTCGCTTTGCACGCTGACGTGGCGAGAAAATGCAAAAACGACGTCGTATTGTGTTTGATGTGTAAATAGTTAATATAAAAATTAATTAAATTTAATTTAAACTTAATTTTATTCAAAATATTCTAAAAAATAAAAAAAATTAAATTAAAAAAATTAACATTTAAAAAATTAAAAATTTAAAATTTAAAAAGAAAAACTTAAAAAATTAAAAACTTAAAATTAAAATAATTAAAAATTAAAATTAAAAAAAAAATTAATTTTACGTTTTTTTAACTTAATTTTTTTAATTTTAAGCTTTTTACTTTTAACTTTTTTAATTTAAATTTTGTTAAGTTTTAAGTTTTTAAATTTTAAGTTTTTAATTTAAAGTTTTTAAAGTTTAAAGTTTCTTAATTTTAATTTTTAATTTTTTAATTTTTTTAAATATTAAGTTTTTTAAATTTTAAGTTTTTCAAATTTTAAGTTTTTTAAATTTTTTTTAAATTTAAGTTTTTTATATTTTAATTTTTTTAAAGTTTATGATGTTTAAATTTTAATTTTTTAAAATTTTAAGTTTATAAAATTTTACGTTTTTTAAATTTAAATTTTTTAAATTTAAAGTCTTTAAATTTTTTTAAATATTTTAAATAAAATTAAGTTTAAATTTAATTTAATTAATTTTTATATTAATTATTTACATATTAAGCACAAAACCACATCGTTTTTGCGTTATCTCGCAACGTCAGTGTGCAAAACAATGCCGTTTTGCAGCCAACTCGCCGGAAAATTGCCACATCAATCATTTGGCCAGATGTTAGCCGGAGTGGCACTTAAGTGTCCCACTTTACTTCGAATATAATACTTAAGTGTACCTTTATGAAGTTATGACAATTAAGTGTTCATCTGTTCTAAGTTATGGTACTTGGGCTGTTCTTCTTCTGTTAAAAAACAATAACTTTCTCTTCTTCACAATATCCTTTCTTCTTCTTTTTTCACACACAAGTTTGACAACATATGCAAAATGAAAATCCAAATGAGAAATTGAGTAATTATAGAAATCGTTTCTCTATAACTTTAGTATATATTATGATATATATTTGTTATTAACTCAACAACAATAATAGTAGGGGTAAATAGTACCTTTAATTGTCATCAAGCATCGAAATCAAAGAACTGTAAACTAATGTTCTATCTTCATCAGCAATCAAATATCTTTAAATATCTTTAATATGTCCTCTCGTACAAAGCATGGCACGTTTATTAGCTAGAACGTGCAAAGACATGCCATGTATATCCGCTAAAAAATTGATTTCATTAGTGTCAATTTCAAAATCGCTAACCAAAAAGTCAATGACTTAATAAGATCAGCAAAATAATGGATTCGGTCACTAATTAAAAAGCACAACTAGCAAATGATTTCCCCAACATATGTTGCTTCTGTCGGGAGTTGCCCATCGCCAGCGGGACCAGCATTTTCCGGTTGGTGAGCGGAACAGCGACAACAAAGACATACTTTCTCAACCTCACAACCGGCGATGGGTGGTTGAATATAATGTAATTGCCATGCATTACTAAACACTTTGGGCATTGTTATAGTCCACTTCTTTCATTTGGACCTTCGGTTCTTTGCAGGCCAAAGGCTATGGCGTAATTATATGGTTGTCGCTTGTGTGTGGATGAGGTGGTGGCCTTTATTTGGTAATGTTCTCTACGTGTTTTCCATTTTCATTGATTTATGGTGGAGAATGAAATTGGACATTATGGTATCTTTGTGTGAGGCTTTAGGTGATCTAAATTGGACACGGTTTATCACCAGGAGAAATTAGTGTTGAAAAATTTAATCAAATAGACTCAAAGAAAAAGACACACAAGAGAGTTGTTGCTGTAACTCTCGTCACAATATTCAACAGAACATAAGCCTATTAAATAGGCAAAATATCCAAACCACTCTGCAAGAAAATAGCTACAACAACAACAACAACAACAAAGACTCACTAACATACCCAAGTAGGTGATCTGCATGTTTTGCCATCTTGAAAAATAGAACTTGCTGAGTATGTCAATGATATTACCCACCTAATGATTCTGAAATTTGAAGTAGTCGACATGAAAATTAACTTTTTGTTTTGGGAATTTCGTTATTATAGGAAACCCAAGATTACTTCCGGATTTGGTGTTTTCATCGAATAAAATGCGGAGGAGGCATGTGGGAACGTAATTCAAAAACGATTGTGACGATAAGATTTAATAGATTTTGGCCTCTTTGTTCAGTTGGGGAACTAAGAGATATCTCCTCTTCCGCCACATCTCTCCTCGGCCGCCAACAGCCTCCGCCACCTCTCCCTCCCTCCCTCCCTCTCTCTCTCTCTCTCTCTCTCTCTCTCTCTCTCTCTCTCTCTCCCTTGGGCAGTCAAGCTTATCGAGCTAGTTCTTGTGCTTGTGGTGATGCTGCTGCTGCTTCATGTGCACAATGTTGCGATAGCGGTAGGTTTATAATATGCTCGATCGCGTCGCTATTTGTGCAGATGCTGCATGTTTTCGCTTTCGTTAGCTGCAATTTTGGCAGAAGATTGCCTTTTGAGTAGATGTGTAGATAGGACTAGCCTCCTAGGCGGCGCACTCATGCCGTCCATCTGCGAGCGGGTGGTTAATTATGTCGTGTGCTTCGCGGCGAGTCTGGTGTTGTGGTGGGATTTCTGCACCTTTGTGCAAAATGGTGTAGCTTACAGCATGTGTTTAGATTCAAGATTGATTCATGTCCACTTCATTAATTGTTGGAACTAAATCTAACTCCGTGTTTTTACTCATTGTTTTATGCGACGCTTTTGCAAATCTTCGGCGCGGGCTGTCCATGGACCCACATGTTTGGAGTCGATGTTCTCAACCTCTGTCGCCGGCAATGGCCGTGGCTTGATGCTGCCAAGTCAGTTCATTCTCCACTGTTTTAGTATACCTTTGTGCGTTTTCCATGCTGCTTTGTGAAACTTTCGAGCTGGAAATTTCTTTATCGGAATAGCTCGGTCATGGCCGGAGTAGTGGCTGAGGGAGAATATTTAGTGACGGTCAGCGACTTCAGGTATCGACGTCAGATTGATAAGGATTGCGGTGTGAATCTGTGTAGTGGAGTCTTCATCGAGCTCGTCATTGATGGTTTTTTAGAGAAGGACTTCGTTCGGAGGGGAAGACGTCTTTCGGTGAAGACGCTCTCCAGAAAGTCCCGAAGAAGAAGATGCAGGGAAGAGAAAGAAATTAAAAAACTGAAAATTGAAAAGGAAAATGAAAAAAATCAGGAAAGAAATCAAAATCCGGTTATAATAAGGAGTCGGGTCTAGTTATAAGTCGGGCTGAAGTAGAGGTGTCAAAATCAGTCTTAAGCCCATATATAACCCATTTATGATTTAAATGGGTCATGTATAGACCACTTACATTTTGAAAAAACTAGTTAAATGGGTCTTAAATGGGTTGGATTTAAAAATCTATTTTTAACCCAAGCCTCACATTTTCTCTTACCCCAAAATGTTTTTTTTTTTTGGTAAAAATTGAAATTACAGTTAGTTTTTATATTTTATTTTTCCTTTTCTTTCATTTTTTCTTCCTCCTTAGTTGATAGCTGGCACGGCAACGGCAAGCGATTGGCCAAGCAAGGCTCAAGCTCACTAGATCTAGTGAGGCTCAAGCTCGCTAGATTTGGCAAGGCTAAGGCCTCAATAACAACCGGCGAGGATCAAACCTTGCTGATTTGGCAAGACTAGAGCTCACCGGTGTCAAGCAAGCTCGAGATAGCTTAACGCTGGTAAGCTCGATCTCGCCGATTTGGCGAGGCCAAGGCATCGTTGATGATTGGCAAGGCTTGAGCTCGCTTGCGGCCTGTCGTTAATCATTGTTGTGGCTGGTGGCTAGTAGAAGAAGGAAAGATAAAAAGAAGAAAAAAAAGTAAATATTTATTTTTAAAAATAAAATAAAGACAATTTAAAAATATATTTATTAAAAAATAAAAATAAATAAAAATAATTTTTAAAATAATTTTTTATAAAAATTATAAAAATTGTCCATTAAATATCTATCACATTAAATTGTTTTAGCAATACCATTTTTCTAAAAAAATATTATAAGAAATAAGCTTTAAAGGTTTTTCACATTTTTTTATTTTATTTACTAACTTTTTATTCTTTAGTTTACTTTTTAAATTTGATTTGAAGTTTTTATTCAACTAACATATATGTGAAGAGCTTAAAGTGAATTAAATGGGTGAAAGTTGATTAACTTAAATTGAGTTAAATAGTAATGTGTTTTGATAATATGGGTTGAGTCAGGTATAAGTCGAACATGGGTCATCAAATTTACACTACATGAAAATTGATTAAAATGAGTTAAATGGGTCAATATGTGTCGGACCATTTTCGACTCGACCCAAACCTGATCCAATCCATACATTTGATGGTCCTGGACTGAAGTAAGGGTGTTGTGGGCTAGAGATTGAGCCGAGTTAAAAATCAATAGATTTAAATGTTTGGGCCATACTCAAGTCAAGCTCTGAGTTTGACTTGAGAAGGGAACACTATCTAAAGTCCACTTTTGGTAATTAATTTTTTTAAAATAATAATGATAAGGAGGAGAAAAATATCAGTAATCATATCCTAAATCTTGTCAAGACAATAACATTTTTACAAAGGAAAAATGCAGCTTTGCTCTTCACTTCTCATTCAACCCTTGTTTCAAAAGACAGTGCAATTGCCTTATTATCACATCAATAGCATGATACGCACCAAGCGTCGTTGAAGTCAAAGGAACCGAGCCTTCGAATAGGAACAAAATTGAGGATGTTGTAATAGAAGTTGATAGACTCTTTGACGGACCAGCACCACGTCGATATGTGATTCAAGCACTTCAAATGCTGAGGGTTCTTAGGTTTCTTGCTGATCCTTTCTTTAAACATCTCTCCCTTCCCCCTCTCTGTGACAACGACAATGCAAATTAAAAACTACAAGAAATCAAAAACTCGAAATGCGAAAAAAGCTTCAATAGCTTAATTTCGTGATGAATTTAGGAATGCAAAGAGAGATTGTAAGCTAGAGAGAACATATCAGCATTTAGGCCATGGTTGGAGGGTATAAATATGGGCATGGAGATGCAAAACGGAGGAGAGAAAAAGTTCACATGTGCAATTCAAACACCCATGTGGGAATTAGATATCTCTATTGAGTATGGTAGATCCGATTTCATTTGATAAAATAGAGGAATAGTGAGGACATAGCTATTAGTTCTATGCCTATGGCAAGCTATGGCAATGTGAAAGAAGTTTGAAAAATATTAGAAGTGTTATAGTGTTGTCGTGTCTATATTAGATCCTCATTATTAGCCACACCTATTAGAGCTTTGTTATATGATCAAGTGGAATTTGTACAGAACATTCGAGAAATGCTCTATGTTTTTTTTTTTTCCTAATGAATATATGACCTTTATGTCAAGAGATGGTTGCTTTACATCTTCAACCAATCAAGGTAACATTTCTTTAGCTGTTTGTTCTAGCTATTCGAGGCTACAACTCCTTTGTCTTCCCTCTCCAAGAAGTTAAGCAAGTCGTATGTTCTTCTCATGATCTTTAGCTGTTTGTTCCAGCTATCCGAGGCTACGAACATTCTCGTGCCTGGTTAGAACTTGAGGGACAACAATACTTTAGTCTCATCGAATGAAGTGTTTGAGTTAGGAATCTTCAAGACTGGTGGGTCTTCCTCAAGCAACTACTACCTGGGCATTTGGTTTAGGGATGATCCTTACAAGAAACCAGTCTGGGTCACAAATCGAGATTACCCGCTTCTTGATTCTTCTTTTGTACTCTCCATTAGGTATGATGGGAACTTGGTGATATCCGATAGAAAGCAGATTCCGTATTTAGTCAATGCTAAGATGTTATCTACTAGTAATAGCACAAGTGTTATATTGCTAGATTCTAGCAATTTTGTTCTAATAGAAGGCAATAGCTCGGTTTGGGAAAGCTTTTTTTATCCATCAGACACGTTCTCACCTGGCATGAAACTTGGGATTTCGATTTAGGCACTAGTAAGGTAAGGCATGAAACTTGGGTATTTCACGAAACAAGGAACTGGTCCCTCACCTTACCAGTGCCTAAATCGAAATACCTAAGTTTCATAGTAAACTCTTTTTAAAATGAACTAGCCGATCATATACTTGATGAAGAAGACCTCGTCGATTATAGTTGACAATTTTCAGCAAATTGGAGTTGTACCAATTTTGAAAACGCTAATCGGTTTTCCTCTTTTTGCTATTTTCTTAACAGAACCTTGAATCCCATCTTCTTTTTCTTTTGTACAGTTCTTTCGTTTCAATTTTTTTTTCTTTTTTTTATATGCCATCCTACCTATAATCATTTTAATCGTGGGCGTTTCGACAATGGCAACGTGGTAAGCTTTAAAGAAGAAGAGATAAATTTTGAAAAAAATAAATAATAATAATTGAAAAGTTATCATTCTTGTTTCTCGGCTTTAAGCCAATCGTTCCTCTTTCTTATGCTCGTGAAGGAGGACTCTTGTTCTATCCCCGGTCGTTGCAGCTTTCCGTTAAAGCTCAAGGTTTTGCGCCATTTCATGGACTGGAGTGTTGTCATCAACTCATACCCCCATCACCATCTTCTTCAGCTCGAGGTTTTTGAATGTGGATTGATTTCCTTGTTTGTGGATTAAAAAACGTTGCAGCTGAGACGGTAAGTGCCGAATAGAGGAAAAGTGCTTGTCCCTACCAATCTGAGCTTCGCAATACCCAAAGGAAACATAATGCTCGGATATGTGATGTGCGACTTCTTTACCTCGAAACATTCTCTCGGTACCTTGTTTTGGATAATCGACGAGGGCTGAATCGAATCGCTTGTACATTTGTTATTCCCCCAAAACAAATGTACAAGCGATTCGATTCAGTCCTCATCGATTATCCAAAAATAAGTTACTGAGAGAATGTTTTGAGGTAAAGAAGTTCGACATCACGTATCTGAGCATTATGTTTCCTTTGGGTATTACGATGCTCAGATCAGTAGGGACAAGCGCTTTTCCTCTAGCCGGCACTTACTGTCTAAGCTACAACATTTTTTAATCCACTTTTTAATCCACGAACGAGGAAATCGCTCCACATTCAGGAACCTTGAGCTGAAGAAGATGGTGATGGGGTATGAGTAGATGATAACACTCCAGTCCATGAAATAGCGCAAAAACCTCGAGCTTTAACAGAAAGCTGCAACGACCGGGGATAGAACAAGAGTCCTCCTTCACAAGCATAAGAAATGGGAACGATTGGCTTAAAGCCAAGAAACAAGAATGATAACTTTTCAATTATTATTATTTATTTTTTTCAAAATTTATTCACTTCTTCTTTAAAGCTTACCACGTTGCCGTTGTCGAAACGCCCATAATTAAAATGATTACAGGTAGGATGGCAGATAAAAAAAGGAAAAAAAAATTGAAAATGAAAGAATTGTACAAAAGAAAAAGATGGGATTCAAGATTCTGTTAAGAAAATAACAGAAAGAGGAAAACCGATTAGCATTTTCAACTCTAATTTGCTGAAAATTGTCAACTATAATCGACGAGGTCCCTCGCCTTACTATGTCTTCTCTAGGGTGGACTCGCGTGGCACGAGTCCACCGCAGGATTTCTTGTAAAAAGCGACGACGGCCAATGGAACCCCATTTTTTTCCGTTAGACGCGAGTCCGACAATCCTGACTTGGTTTCAAGAAGAGTGCATCTCCAGGTTGACCTACAGAGTCTCGGAAATTTATGGCTCAACTTCAACAATCTTATCCTCTCCTCGTCTCAAGAGCGCGTCTCCAAGTTGACCTTTCTTTTTGTTAGTTAAATCTCTCTCTCTCTCTCTCTCTCTCTCTCTCTCTCTCTCTCTCTCTCTCTCTCTCTCTCTCTATAGAGCGCACACACGCATCTAGATAAAAGAAAGGACATTCATTGTGTCTGTGTTGGAGAAATCTTTCCATAATATTTGAAGCTGACAAAACATTTCTATCAGTCTAGTTTGGTTATGTGCAAATCGTCTAGTTTAAAGTCTGAAGATTCTCTGATCTCTAGACTCAAGATTCAAGACTCAAGATTTAAGACTCAAGACTCAAGACTATTCTCATTGACAGTCTTTCTGATCCAGTGACGAAGGAAATCCAGAGCTGGAGTATATGGTTGAGGATTTAATCCTATCCTCTGGAGAAGATCTTTTGGTTGGATAAATATAACGGATTATTTTGTTCTTATCTAGATCAATTGAAGATCCGATGGTCGACAAAGTATTCTTGGAATGTTCTATTCTTGGAAACCAAGATCCTGATTGTATGGGCGAACAGGATTGATGGGCTATCATCAGGTTCCTTTAATAGCTCGAATGATTTTCTTGATTGATTTCGTCCAACGGATAGATTGGAGGAATTCATTTGAAAAGTGCCAACGGGTATGATAGCATAAAGGAGTATAAAAAGGAAGACATTGTAGTTGTTTGAGTACGTGATCGATAGAGAAATTCCGAGTCGAAGCACCTTGATTATTAGTCGATCGACTGATCGAGCGAAATTGTATACACAAAGAGTGTCTATACTTGATGATACCTTGAGCGAGTGTGGTAGATCATCTACACCTATAAATCAAGGAAGATCAACACTGTAACATCTCTTTAGTCATAGTGGAATCCAGCCAAATTGGCTGTCAGTGCAGAAGAGTGGACGTAGGCTTGAATTAAGCCGAACCACTATAAACCGTGTGTTTAATTCTTTCTTTCTGTTACTCAGTCTTACATTGATTATCATTTGTTGCAAATTCTTCAACTATCTAAGTATTGCGCGATTATCAAGAGAAAAATCTTTTATATACCTATTCACCCCCTCTATGTACTTGTACTAGCTATATCAATTAGTATCAGAGCTCGTGTTCTTACTTTATTTGAAGTATTTTACTTCAGAGTAAAAGATCTATGGCTAGTATGCTAGCACCAGGGCTGGTGGAAGGGTAAAGCAATACCAGACCACCCTACTTTGATGGAAATGATTACAACATCTGGAAGAACAAGATGAAAGCTTTCCTACTATCAAAGGATCCTCTCGGAATGGGATGTTGTGGAAAGAGGAATCACTCCTACTGCTGCATCAGTCTCTGAAAGAGGGAAAGAAACTGTTGAGACCAACGGAATGACTCAGGAAGAGATAAACAAGAGACAAGCACTTGATGCAAAAGCAATTTACTCCTTATATTGTGCCTTGTCACCAACTGAATATAACAGAATATCTTCTTGTGTTACAGCAAAAGAAGTATGTGACAGATTACATATCACCTATGAAGGAACAGATCGAGTGAAGGAGACCAGAATCAACATTCTTTTCGGTCAATATGAAGCCTTTAAAATGAAACTAGGAGAATCTATAACTGACATGTTTAGTCGTTTTACAGATATTGTCAATGGTCTTGAGAACCAAGGACAAAAAATTTCTGATCCCATGAAGGTGAACAAGCTACTGCGTGGACTCTCCAAGGATTGGAATCATATAAAGACTTCAATAAGAGAGACACAAAGAATTATGCCTCTATCTGTCGACGAGCTGATTGGAACTCTTCAGTCTTATGAAGTGGAACGAATTAATGAAGACGAAGATCCAAGAGATAAGAAATCCATTGCATTAAAATCAAATGATGATTCTGATGATACAGATTCAGGAGATGATATGGATGACGAGGAGCTTGCTCTCATGATAAGAAGATTCAGAAAACTGAATAGAAAAGGTAGGAGGTTCAACTCAAAGAAACAAAGTTTCCAAAGACAGCAGACCAAGTCTGTTAATGATGAGGAACCAAACAAAGATATAGTTTGCTTCGAATGTAAGAAAAATGGACACATCATACCCAACTGTCATCTTCTGAAGAAGAAAAGAGGAAAAACTGAGAAGTTTCGAAAAGCTCTCAAAGCCGAAACCTGGAGTGATACAGAATGTGAAGAAAGTGATAATGAATATGCCAACATATGTCTGATGGCACATTCAGACTCAGACTCAGATTCTGGATCAGACTCAGACAGTGAATTTGAGGTAAGTGATTTTAAAATTCCTGTCAAAGTCTCTAAATACATTGATGAACTGTGTTTCAGTCTTAAAGACATCTCTCAAAAGGATTTCCGAACTTAAAAAGGAAAACTTAGCTCTAAAACAAAAGGAAACCATTTTAGAATAAAGAGTTAAAATTTTAGACTTGAATATTTCTGCTCTTAAAGAAAAAAGAAAATAATCTTTTGAAAGAAAATTTTTTCTTAAAAACGGACTTATCAAATATTTCAAAGAAATTTTCGATAGGATCCGAAAAGCTTGAAAAAGTTCTTTCGGTTCAAAGACCTTACTTCAATAAGTCTGGTCTAGGTATGACAGCGAAACAATTCCCTTGATTGATTTTCCTAAAGTAAAAGAAAGAATTAAGAAAAATCCGTCGAGAGAGGCTTACAAAAATCATTTCAAGAAAGTTTTTGTAAAGTCTGTAGGTCGAAATGCTCTAAGGCATTCGAAGTGTAACAGTAAGGATTACTTTGAAAAAGAGTGTCCTATGGTTTGGAAGTCTGTTAAGAAAGCATGGCCTAATAATGTTTATCCTACTAACACCAAAGGACCCAAGAAAATTTGGGTACCAAAGAAAACTTGAGACTCTCTTTTAAATGGAGGTCTCTGTCAAGAAAAAGGTAAAGTGGTATCTTGACAGCGGATGTTCAAGACACATGACAAGAGACTCAAAGTGCTTCATAAAGCTTGTTCAAGTAAACGGTTGAAATGTTTCATTTGGAGGAAATGACAAAGGAAGCATTGTTGGATTTAGAACTGTGAAAATTGGAAATCTCACAATAAGCAATGTTTCTCTAGTGGAAGGACTCAACTATAACCTTCTCAGCATTAGCCAATTGTGTGATACTGGTTTCAAGATCTCCTTTCAAGAAGGAATTTGCTATGGAATCAGTAAAGACTCAACTCAGTCTTTTATGGGTCGAAGTCATGGAAATTTCTACCTCTTAGACATGAAATTAAATGAATCACAATGTCTAATCTCAATTCAAGATGAAGCGAGCTTATGGCACAAAAAGCTTGGCCATGTCAACATAAAGCAATTAGCTAAAATCTCATCAAAGCAGCTTGTTCGAGGTCTACCCAAATTACCATATCAAAAGTCCGATCCATGCACACGTTGTATTCTGGGAAAGTAGGTAAGAAATTCATTTAAGCCAATAAATCATGTTTCTACTAATCATGTACTACAGTTGCTGCATATGGATCTCTTCGGACCAACCAGAACCCGAGTATTGGAGGTAAGAAAATTGCCTAGTAATTGTGGACGATTACTCTCGCTTTACTTGGGTATATTTCCTTGCAAGTAAGTCAGAAACCTTTTCGTATTTTGAAAAATTTGCTAAAAAGGTTCAAAATGAAAAAGGATGTGTTATCTCAAGTATAAGAATAGATCATGGAGGTGAATTTGAAAATCAAGATTTCACGAAATTGTGTGATGAATCTAGATTTAAGCATGTGTTCTCCTCTCCATACATTCCTCAGCAAAATGGAGTTGTGGAAAGAAAGAACAGGTCTCTTCAAGAAATGGCTAGAACTCTTTTAATTGAAAGTAAAATTTCTTCACGTTTTTGGGCTGAAGCTATTTCAACAGCATGCTATATCATCAATAGAGTCTTCCTAAGACATATTCTTGAGAAAACCCCTTATGAATTATTCAAAGGTAAGAAGCCCATTGTTTCATACTTTCATGTGTTCGGTTGTAAATGCTTTATATTGAAAAATGCAAAAGATCGAGTTGGTGAGTTTGAAGAAAGATCATATGAAGGCATCTTCCTTGGATATTCTACATCAAGCAAAGCCTACAGAGTCTATAACAAGAAGAGCCAGTTAGTGGAGGAGTCAATAAATGTCAAATTTCAAGACTCTACGCAAGATGAATCCAGTCAGACTCAGTATGAAGAGTCTGAATCTGTTCTAGACCTTCCAAAGCTCACAACTCAAGAAATGTCTCAGACTCTGGAAGACCAGCATCAAGATGTCCATGAAGATTCAATTAAAGAAAGAGATCATCATCCAGACAAATCAACCGATGAATGGAAGCATAAGTCCGGTCATCCCAAAGATCTCATTATCGGCGAAATTAATGAAGGAATTCGCACCAGATCCAAAAGACATGAAGAGTCTAGTCTTTGTGGCTCTCATTTATGAAATTGAACCAAAAAGTATAGAAGAAGCTTTATCGATGAAAGCTGGATCGAAGCTATGCAAGAGGAGCTCGACAGTTCAACATTAATGATGTCGGGAATTGACATCTAAACCAAAAAGGTAAAACGGTTATTGGAGCCAAATGGGTGTTCAGAAACAAGATGAATGAAAATGGAAAAGTCCTACGAAATAAAGCAAGACTCGTGGCCAAAGGATACACGCAAGAAGAAGGAATAGACTATGATGAGAGTTATGCTCCTATAGTAAGGTTAGAAGCTATTCATCTATTACTTGCGTTTGCTTGTTACAAAAAATTTCAGGTTATTCCAAATGGACGTCAAAAGTGCTTTCCTAAATGGATTTATCCAAGAGGAAGTTTATGTGGAACAATCACACCGGGTTTGAAGACCCAAAGAAGCCGACTTAGTCTTGAGACTAAAAAGGCCTAGTATGGTTTAAAGCAAGCATCTCGAGTTTGGTACGACATATTGAGTAAGTTCTTATGACAGAATGGTTTTGTCAAAGGTAAAGTAGATACTACTTTATTTATCAAAAAGGAAAACAAAAGCTTTTTACTCGTTCAAATATATATGGATGACATTATTTTTGGATCCTCCAATGAAAGTCTATGCAAGAAATTTTCTAAGTCTATGCAGGATGAGTTTGAAATGAGTATGATGGGAAAATTAACATTCTTTCTTGGTCTTCAAGTAAAGCAATTGAAGGAAGGAACTTTCATTTACCAAGAAAAATATGCTAATGATCTTGTCAAAAGATTTGGATTGGAAAAATGTAAGAAGACTGATTTACCAATGTCAAGTTCTTTGATTATAGACAAAGATGAAGAAGGGAAGAAAGTTGATCAAAAGCTGTACAAGAGCATCATCGGCTCACTTCTTTATCTAACTGCCTCTAGACTTGACATTTTGTTGAGTGTTTGCATCGTGCTAGGTTTCAATCAGATCCAAGAGAATCCCATCTCAGTGCTGCAAAACGTATCATAAAATACGTTGCTTCATCTTCAAGCATCGGTCTTTGGTATCCTAAGAAGGGAGACTTTAATCTTCTGGGATATTCAGACGCAGATCTGGCCGGTTGCAGAGTCGATAGAAAGAGTACCTCAGGAACTTGCCAGTTGCTTGGAAGCAGGACAGTGTCTTGGTTTTCAAGGAAACAAAGTACTGTAGCTCTCTCAACAACAAAAACAGAGTATGTAGCCCTTGGAAGCCGCTGTTCGCAAATTCTATGGATAAAACAATAGCTACAAGACTTTGGGATTGAAGACTCATGTACATAAATCAAATGTGACAACACCAGCGCAATTAATATCACCAAAAATCCAATTCTTCATTCAAGAGCAAATCATATAGAGATTCGACATCACTTCATTAGAGATCATATTCAAAATGGAGAAATCTCGATTCAATTTGTTGATTCAAAAAGTCAACTAGCGGATATATTCATAAAGCCTTTGGAGAAAAATCAATTCGATTTTATTCATTCCGGACTCAACATTTTGAAGCTTGAAGAAGTTAAAGTCTAGAGACTCTCCAACCTTCAGACTCATAAAGTTGATGATCATCAGACTCTAATCTCTCAGACTCAGATATTGATGACTACAGACTGTAAGTTGTTATTTTATCTCAACTCGAAAAGGTATGATCTTTCGTACAGTTATTTTGTAGTCTCCGTGAAAAACGAAAACTTGTCTTTTCAAAAGGATTAAATTTTGGCAGTTATTGATTTTGAAAAGAGGTATTCGTACACTTTCCTTGTACCAATTGAACTTCCCTTTCCAAAACTGTTTTACATATATATAGTTTTCATTTTCAATCTTCAAAACCCTAAAAAGCATTCTCCTCCCAATCTGATTTCTACTTCGTGTTCATCTTCGAGAAAGTTGTCATCTTTTCTTGAGAAAGCAAGCAAAGGAATCTCTCAGCGACAAGGAAGGATGTCTTCTTCGAGGAAGTCTTCAAGAATCGCGAACAGGGGACCACAGAGGATGAAGGAGGGACCTACCCACTTCGATCTCACGGAAGAGGAAGAATTATCGAGTCGAATAACGAGCCCGATTCACTCTCCACCACGTCACTCAACGCCATTTACCCCACAAGGTGCGGGTCAACATCCGGAGGAAGAGATAATCGAGGACGTAGACCCTGTTAGAGTCCAAAAACCCTCTTATATTTACAAACTCTATCGTGCGTTGAAAAGTACTGGGACTCCCTTGAAATACGTGGATGATTTTCTCAAAGATAAGCATTATGGGAATGAGTATATCTTTCTGAAAAGAATGGAGGATTTGGGAATTGCTCCCAAAGGTAAAGCAGAGGAAGCACTTGAGAATATTCCCAGTGATCCTCGTATGTCGGTACCGAATCTGACTGATGGGAACGACGATGATAAAATGTTCACTGATTTTCAACCTAGAATGGGTGTTGCTGCGAAGGTGAAGGGAAAGAGGATGAAGTTATTTAAATCGAAGGAACAGGAAAATTTGTTCTTCAGACTGCTGAAACGAGGGGTGATAAACCCTAGGAGTGTCAATTTTGATTTCTTGGACGCTGTGAATGTGAACTTAAGAGAGAAGTTCAGTCTGCTTCAACTGGAACGTTTTTGCACTGATACCACGGACGGTTATGCACAACTGACTGCGTAATTCTATTCAAATCTCAGCTTTATTGATGTGAATAGAATATCATTCAGTGTTCGAGATTAGGATTATGTGTTAGACGTAGACATGTTGGCGGACATAATTGGAGTTGAACGAGGACGTTATCAACCAATCAAAGTCTCAGTTGCTCGTGCCTCAATGGACCTTGTCGAAGATAGAGATATCGAGGGAAAAATCATCTATTCAAGGATGCGTGCCATCAATATTGTGCTGCACAAAATTGTTATCAATTGCATCAGGCCCAAGTATACATCAAAGACTGATGTGTATTATTCCGAAGCAAAATTGATGTACGCAATCAACTCAGGGAAGAAGTTCTCTCTCCCTCACACTATTTTCTTTCACATGTACAAACCAATGTCGAAAGACAAGGGACAATTGCCTTACCCAGGTCTGGTGACCAAGATCTTCAGACACATGAATATTGAACCGCCACACACACTTTGTGTTCGACCGTGCGATAAGATGGTGGTAGGTTTGAAAATGTTAACAAAGATGCGTCTGAAAGAACTTTCCAAGGCAATGGAGAAATTCGGAGTGAAGACTCCAGTTCCGTCTGCTTCAAAGAGAAAAGGAAAAGAGACCATTGGTGCCTCATCCAAAAAGAAGAGAACTCTCATATTGGAGGATGAAGATGAGGAGGAAGATCCCACAATCACTGCCTTGATAAGGACCAGAAGTTTTGTTCCCCAATCAACAGAACATCAGAAGAAACAAAGAGAAGAAGAGGAGCAAGACAAAGACAGAGAAGAAGAAGAACATCGAGAGAAGGAGAAAGAAGCTGAAGAAGAAGGAGAAGAAGAGCAAGAGAAGTCTGCAGCTGAATTTGGAGAGAAGGGGAATCAAGATATAGAAGAGCATAATCATCACTCTTCCCCTTTTGATGTCCTAGAGATAGGGGGAGTTGGCGAGCAAGAAAGGTCCACACCTCATGTTGCCACTAGTGAAGGTCTAAGACAATCTCCAGTAGACCTAGAAGAATTTCAGGCTTCTCAATATCCTGAAGAAGGACATGATACGTCAACACCAAGTCTGCAAGACTATATAGAAGTGCCATCGTCTGCATTCACTCCATCTGAGAAGGCAAATGCAAGTACACAGACGGACAATTCTGCAGATTTTCGTCGTATCATGGATGTTCTTCTGGAAATGCAAGGCCAAATCTATGCTCTGGACTGTGAAATTCAAGCCATGAAGAATGCTGGACAAGCATCTTCAGTTAACCTGGAGGACAAAATGAAAGACCTCGCTCTACAACTTCAAACCAATGCCAAAGGAGAGGAGGTAGCTCAACTAAGGGAAGACTTGAAGAGGCTAGAAGGCGTAGTCCAGTCCATAAGAGATTTCCAGATCGTGCGCATTCCCAAGTAGACCTGACTCCTTTCTCACATTTTTTTAATGATGACAAAAAGGGGGAGAAGCAATTTGAACCAACCAACCAACTCTCCTTGACTTTAAATTTATTTTTGTGGTTGAATATGTTTGTTTTTGAGTATGACTTGAGTGAACTTAGGTGTGAACTTGAATTTGACTGAATTGGCTGTGGATGTTGATGCTTGACTGTTTGCATTTATATCAAGTGTTGTTATATGGTATTACTCATGAAAGACTAACCAATTTTCTGTGGATGCAGAGTCTGGTTGTTTTGTTAATCTTTATGAGATAGCCATATTGCTTGAGAAATGTCTTTGCAGGTCAAAGTGGTTCAAATCTACAGGAAAGTTTTGTCACCATCAAAAATGGGGAGATTGTTGGGAAATCTTTCTAGAATATTTTGAAGCTGACAAAACGTTTCTATCAGTCTAGTCTGGTTATGTGCAGATCATCTAGTTTAAAGTCTGAAGACTCTCTGATCTCCAGACTCAAGATTCAAGACTCAAGACTCAAGACTATTCTCATTGACAGTCTTTCGATCCAAAGGACGAAGGAAATCCAGAGCCGAAGTATATGGTTGAGGATTTAATCCTATCCTCTGGAGAAGATCTTTTGGTTGGATAAATATAACGGATTCTTTTGTTCTTATCTAGATCAATTGAAGATCCGATGGTCGACGAAGTATTCTTGGAATGTTCTATTCTTGGAAATCAAGATCCTGATTATATGGGCGAATAGGATTGATGGGCTATCGTCAGGTTTCTTTAATAGCTCGAATGATCTTCTTGATTGATTCCGTCCAACGGGTAGATTGGAGGAATTCCTTTGGAAAGTGCCAACGGGTATGATGGCATAAAGGAGTATAAAAAGGAAGACGTTCTAGTTGTTTGAGTACGTGATCGATAGAGAAATTCCAGAGTCTGAAGCACCTTGATTATTAGTCGATACAGTCTGAGCGAAATTGTATACACAGAGAGTGTCTATACTTGGTGATACTTTGAGCGAGTGTGGTAGATCATCTACACCTATAAATCAAGGAAGATCAACACTGTAATATCTCTTTGGTCATAATGGAATCCAGCCAAATTGGCTGTCAGTGCATAAGAGTGGACGTAGGCTTGAATCAAGCCGAACCACTATAAATCGCGTGTTTAATTCTCTCTTTCCTTTACTCAGTCTTACATTAATTATCATTTGTTGCAAATCCTTCAACTATCTAAGTATTGCGCGATTATCAAGAGAAAAATCTTTTATATACCTATTCACCCCCCTCTAGGTACTTGTACTAGCTATATCAGTTTGCACGGGCAATTGGACTCTTTCTATCATATTCACTCCTTATAATTGTAAAAGAAAAAAAACACTGTAATTTGCATGAATTAATAGGGAAAAAAATTGCCTAAAATCTAGCAATTTGAGTTGTGTAAAAAAAAAAATCATAGTACCAAAAAAAAAAAATAATACTAACAATAGCGTGTCGATGAATGGTCTCAGTGGACCTATTGAACCCTGACCCTATTACTCTCAACCTCATATTATGCCCTAAAATATGACAAAAGACCAGCAATTGCTCTTTCATTGACACATTTACTGTTTCGTGTAAAAAATTATTTGACCTAAGGACTCTACACAATTCAAAGAAAACTTGTGGTCTCATACGTATTTGATTGACACAATTAGTATCTCCCGAATGTAAAATGCGATTAATGAATAACTCTCTCTCAAAATCTCTTTCCCCCCGTGGCGCTCTAGGTATCTGACTACTAAAAGCTTCATCCTCCATTACTAACATACCAGCTGCCATTATTGACACAACTGCACCCATTATTGCTCCATTAACATCATTATTTTCCATCTACAAGCAAAAATAAGAATTTTTTGAGCCTATTATGACAGATGTTTTATCTTAAGGGTAAACCCAATAGCAAACATTAAATAAATAAATTGTTAAAAGGATTAAGAAGGCTAGTGCAACAACATCATCAATAACATAATCAACTCTCGAAGGAACATGTAAACCAACCACTAACTTGCTTAGCAATATAGGCACATTGATGGAATTTGCAAAATATGCTGCTCTACTTCCTGAGATATGTCAAGACATATCCATTGTAGGAAGATGAGATTAAAACACCAATCTTATGTCGCACAACTACTTAAATTTTAATGCTATCAACAATGGACAAGTGACTACTCCAAGTGACCACATTCACATTATCTCAAGCAAATAAACAATTTAATCAAGGATAAGCAATCTCAACAGGCTTCAACTGCAAGAAAAAATAACTAAGATTTAATCCGATCCTTCAAATATCTTTACAAATATCTTATATCATCTATCAATTTGACATGAGTCTCCCTATTGCAATCTATATAAGACCGCCACAAATTTGGAGACAATAGGGTTCAAATAACATAGCTAGACTAATCTGCTTGGGCATTTCACCGAACACTTGATGTGCATTCGATTAAACGGCACAAGGAAACAACAAGATAGTGAGAACCACAACCCAATCAATATGAGATCATCAAGATTGAATTGAAAGTTACTAATATAATCTCAAGCATGACCAATGTTCATGCTAACAACAACACAGCTCTCGGTTTCTCTTCCACATGTGTAATGGAAGCATGTACTGAACTTCCACGCTCAATGAAAAATGAAAGCTCCAAGGCTCCAAGTTGTTGAAGGTTTGAAGTAATCTATTGGTTCAATAAACTTGAGTCCACTGATGGAGCATATGGATTTGAAGCTCAAGTATGCGAGAACATCACAATTCGAAGAGCACTGGATGTGGCAAGGTAAGTGGTGGATTCTGGCATCGATAAGCGGGGCAGAAGCTTCTGGAATGCACAGAGGATCGAGCGAGAGAGAGAGAGAGAGAGAGAGAGAGAGAGAGAGAGAGGCTTTGAGGGGCGTTTCACTTCAATTGCTTGAAGAAGATGAACGGAAGCGTGAATCAAACAATTGAAATGCAGAGAATCAACAACAACTCAGTAAAGTATAGATCAAAAAAATTCTGAGATTATTCTCAAATCAGAGAGGAGAGAGAACTTGGATCTATGTTGAGTGTCATTGAAGAAGATCTAGACCTTCGATGATGAAGAAGAAGATCTGGACCTTCAATGGTGAAGAAGATGTGCGTCGTTGAAGAAGAGCTAAAGAAGAAAGACGAGCGAAAGAGTGATGGGAGAGAGTGGCGAGAGCGGCGTTCTAAGCGCGAGAGTTTGGAGAGGAAAAGCGAAAGGTCAAAGGGAAAAAGATGAAAAGGGAAAGTTTTTTTAGCTTCTAAGGCGGAGGAATTCATTTTCCTAAAATAATACATAATATTTGTGTTGACCAGAAAGTCTTTTCCGTTGACCAAATCCTTTTTAGAGAACCAAACGGTTGAAAATTCGAAAAACAATTTATGGTAAAATACTTTTAATGAAACAAACACACCCTTAAACTTTTAAATGAATGTGGGTCTAACTGAATATGTTGATGGGCTCGGATTTTGGCTCCCTCTTAGCAATCTTAGACTTGTGCTGTGCATTCCTAACGAATGTTATCAGAGCCTATAGTTGAGATTTCCGGGCAGGTGGACACTGTGGTGTAACAACGAACCTATAGAAAAATTGATATAGAAGGATACCTAAATTAAGGGGGAGTAGCCCTAACATTAAGCTCACATATGTAGGGGGGATTGTTTAGATACATGTGTGACTATGTTATGTTAGAGAAATCCCACATTAGAGAATTGATATGATCACATCTATGCTTTGTAGAGGCAACCTGACAGGGCTTTGCCATGTGTCTAATGTTCATCAATAATTATTGTTTTGTTGGCTATCAAAAAGAAGATGTAACATCTCAATGTAACTTTAGGAAAAAAGCTTTAGAAAAGTGTTAAATTTATTGCACTTATACCAACTTGGTCATAAGCTTTGTGACCTAGAGTCAATTTAGTGATTCAGGCTAATTTTGGCCAAATAATATTAACGTGGATGTTGGTGGCTTATGTGATACGAATGGTACTAACATGGATAACTTTTAATTGTTATTTAACTTTTAATCGGTTATTTAACTGCAAAAATCCTAATACAATATGGGAAAAACCCATATGGCAAATCAAAATTCATATGTCTAGAGAAGAAGATGGAATTTTCACAGTAAGATTATTTTTCTACTGAGTATGGAATCTTGATGTGAGTCTCCGTTTGATCCGCAAATGGAAATGAAGCAAAAGGAAGAAGGTAAGCCCCAAGCCCATAGAAGAGTGCCTGTGCTCGGTGTGACATCCCGATTTTCCGATTCTATTTTCAATAAATTAAGACGGGCATTTCGTTGGCACGCATATAGCTCTTTTCCTTGAGTCGGCCACTCATGTGAAAACTAGTATATCGGGTGAAGTGTTAAGAGTTTCTAATGCATCGAGACTTGAGAATTTGATCGAAGCGACCTTTCGACCGAGCTAATCTGCAAGGGTCATTACGGCACAAATAAAAGTCGATTAGAGACCGGAGATAGGTCGACTCGACAGAGGCATGTGATCGAGTGTGGGTGATTCCACCAGATTGCATGATCCTTGTCGACCGACACTGGACCGACTTTTCTATCGATTGGGTACCCTGTGTTCGTATTTGAAATCTTGAGATTACCTCAACAATCGAAAGTCGCCAATGTTTCAAAGATGTACATTGTGGCTTGAGATGATCAACCACAGGTCAAATGCATGAAAATTTCTAAAGGCTACCCGGTAGGTTGGGCCGGCTAGTATCGTGCCAAAGTGAAATTAACCGTGGAATTGAGATCGAATTTAGAAATTGGAAGTCTGGGTGTGTCACAAATCATTTCAAGATCATTGAATCATCTTTGGAAGATTTTACATGCAATCCGAGTTTTTCAGCAATTAAATCAGAGAATGGCTATTTTAGCTCGAGAAATTAGTAGGCCGCTTTTGGTCGTGCTTTTGGGACTTAAGTTGGTTCTATAGACAAGTAAATATTTGAATTGAAGCGTGGTGACATTGGGTTAATTTAATTGAGCTTCAATTGGATGGAATTGATGGAGAAATGATTGAATTAAGTGTAAAAAGTTTCATGCCCCGGTGAAAAAATAAAATGGACCCATTGAAGAATGTTGTGGGAGAGAAGATAGTGGAAGATGACATCATGCAGGTGATGTCATGCTGATTGAAGCCAAGCGAGTGAGAGCTTGACAAGTGGCAAGTGGTAATTGGCTCTCAAAAAGTGGGGCTCTCCCATCATCTTCAACCTTGGGAAGGAGAGAGAGAGAGAGAGAGAGAGAGAGAGAGAGAGAGGAGGGAGGGAGGAAGCCGACCGGACCAGCAGCTCGCCGGCCGCCCTCTGCCTGCCCGCACGCCCGTCGCCGGAGCCGTCGCGCCCGCCGTCGCCGTTTTCGCCGGGCCGCTCGCCGCCGCGCCATCGCCTCTCTCCTCCGCCTCCTGTTCTTGCTCGACGTCTTCAGCAGATCTGGGAACGCCAGCAGCAACGAGGACCGAATAGCAAGCCGCCGGAGTTCCTCGTCGCCGCCCGCCGCTCGCGCGCCGTCCGCCGCCCCGCACAGCCGCTGCTCCTCGCTCGCCCGCGTTTGGCCGACGCCCAGCTGCGTCTCAGCCTCGGTTCGTGCGTTTTAGGAGCTGCCGGAGCTCGTCCCCGCCGCCGTGAGGCCTCGCCGGAGCTCCGCCCGGCCCGTCCAAGCCCCGCCGGTCTCTCCTCCGTCGTTCCTCCGCCAAATCGCCGCCGGATCCGCCCCCAACCAGCAGCCACCGGAAGTTGCAGAAAATGGGTATGCAGCGGCTTCGTGGCCCGTTTCGGCCGTCTTCCCGAGCCCGGATGCTCGGCCCGCTTTGAGGAAAGTTGTTCTCCTCGGCGTCCCCGTCGTTTTGGTTCGCTCGGTTCGTTAATCCGGTGAGTTTAACTCACTAAACCTCGCTTAGAGGGTTAATTATGCTTTAGGTGTGCTTAGTTTATGTTAAGTGTGATTAGGTGATTAGTTTAATTTATTTAAGTGTGGATTATATTAATGTGTTTAATTAGCTTAAAGTGAGTTTAATTTAAGGCTAAATGAAGGTTTATATTAATATAAGCCTTGATGTGACATAAAGGAATTTACTTTTGATTTATTTAAATATTTCGAAATTATTTAATAATTTAATAATATATCATTATTCGAAATTATTAAAATATTATTATTTAATTATTTTCGGAATAAATTTAATTATTTATTAAATTCCGAAAATTTTGTCGGGACCCCGGTTGCTCAGAATTTCGTGCCGGTCGCTACGGTGCATTCGGATTTTGAAATTGATGATTGGATATTATAAATTGAGTGTGGATTGCGAAAAATTATGGATATTATTATTTAATGAATTTTCGGAATAAAATTAATTATTTAATAAATTCTGAAAATTATTTGAGAACCTTATTCTCTCAGAATTTCGTGCCGATCGCTGTTGTGCATTTAGAATTTGATTTTGATGAATGGATGTGGCGAATTGAGTGTTGATTGTGATGAATATATATTCTTTATAAAATTCTAAGTGTGGAATTTGATGGGCGATAGGCCGTGATATGCCACCTATTAGAGGTCGCGCCCGATGGGGCCGTGATATGCCACCTATTAGAGGTCGCGCCCGATGGGGCCGTGATATGCCACCTATTAGAGGTCGCGCCCGATGGGGCCGTGATATGCCACCTATTAGAGGTCGCGCCCAGTGGGGCCGTGATATGCCACCTATTAGGGGCCGTGATATGCCACCTATTAGAGGTCGCGCCCGATGGGGCCGTGATATGCCACCTATTAGAGGTCGCGCCCAGTGGGGCCGTGATATGCCACCTATTAGAGGTCGCGCCCAGTGGGGCCGTGATATGCCACCTATTAGAGGTCGCGCCCGATGGGGCCGTGATATGCCACCTATTAGAGGTCGCGCCCGATGGGGCCGTGATATGCCACCTATTAGAGGTCGCGCCCGATGGGGCCGTGAATTGCCACCTGTTAAAGGTCGCGCCGAGTAGGGCCGTGATTGAGAGCGATGATGATTTGCTAGAATGACATGTAATCGGCCAAGTCGATTGATCGCTGAGACGATCCAAGTGGTTGAATTGTTTGATAATGTGATTGTGCCATGATTGTTTGGTTATCATAATTGCGCGTGGTCGGTTTATATAAATTGTGCTAACCTGCAGATAAAGGCTGAGGCGAGGTAAGTCTTCTGTGTGATGTGGCTAGGCCACCCGGGGCGTATTTTCTTTCTAATAGGGGTTTAGGGGGTTGAACTTGCTGAGACGTTGTCTCAGTGGTTATTGAATAACCATTTCAGGTCCCTGATGGACGGAGCAGCCAGATAGCTTTGGTTGGCCTTGAAGAGTTGGAGAAGTGAAGTCATAAGGATTGGAGATCGTGTCCGACTTGTAGGTCGTAGGACAATTCCTTTTTAAGAGCCGGTCTTTTGTAGACTTTTAGCCGTAGACCTCTGTTTGTAATTCTGTTGAATTATGAAAGTGCTATGTTGTGGTTTTGCTTCCTGCTTTTCTATCCCGTATTTTGTTGTCAGGGGATTTGTTTCGCTTCCGCATGCGTAAATAAATGAATGGGTCGGCGACGTGTCCTGGGATGTCGCATATTTGATTGACCGCTGTGGGATGTGTGCGCACTCGGGGTTCGGGCGTGACACTCGGTCCTTGTAACAAGCTCCAATTCCAGTCACCGGGTGTCTCAAAATGGTTTGTGCGGCTTCTTCTACACAAGCTATTTGCTTTGCACATATTCCTCGTGATAATCATTTTAGTTCTAGCTTCAAAATGTTTAGGAGGTTGAGACCATTTCCATGTGCAGATGCTGCTGGAAGATTGGCCTAACTAAATTCTTTCTGAGGACATGCAATATCTCTATATTGCACTTCAAATACATGAGGTTATATTGAATGATTCATAAATACACACATGCTCCTAAAATGACCACAATCTTGTTTGGTTACTCAAGAGTGCTACTTTCGAAAGTCTGATCCAAGTGAGGCCGATCAAGTCCTCACATGTAGTGCTTGAGCATGACCCCATTCGGTAAACATAGGGTTCGTGAATGGATTAGACCTCGTGAACATTTGGGTACTAAGTGTGGTTGGTTTTGAGAGTTAGGACGTGCTTGGAGGGCAATTTAGTCACTTTATCCACAAGGTTTTATCTCTGATACATAATGGCGTTTTTAGAACTGAAGGAGGGAAAGTAGCGATGAACTAAAATGGGAGTAACCTATAGTTCAGGCCTTGAAGTTTAAAACGATCAAAGTAAAATGTCCAAAACAATTAGAAAACCAGAACAATTATGCCTTTAGATATCACATTGTGCAAAATATACAATTCTTATTTTTTGTAGCTAGAAGGTGCATATATATGTATAAAGAAATATTTAGCGTGATTTTGTATTTCCTTTGATTAAAAGTAAGAAATGAAATATAGTAGAATTATTACAACTAGAAAACGGTACATCAATCATTGAAATATCTCTCTTAATCAATTTATATGTGTTGCATATTATGTGTTCGGTCCATCTATTTTTTTTAGAGAGTTTTGTACGTTTGGAGCCCATCTTAGTTTCCAAAAAATGATTGGTTGGCTAGATATTCCATTGTTTTGTGTCTATGTAAATATGCCCCATCAATCACAGAAGTTGAGCAAGAGAGAAACGTGATATCATCTTGCATATCCAACAAAATGAAGTAATATATGTCAAACATAAGAAACTTTTTTTTGGTTAATAACAATCTCTAATCAATGGAAATTCTCTCATCGTTCAATATCATCCTCCATTTTGTTTGAAACTTTAAGAAATTGGCTCGGTGTTTTCTTATATGTTAAGTGTAGCATCATGTCACATGCCTTTTTTCTTTTCTTTTCTTTTCTTTTTATATGGATTGCGGGGTGAGTGTTGGCTGAGGAAAAAAAAAATGTTATGCTGATGATAGTGGTGAGCACCAAGTCTGGTACAAGAACTAGATTCAACTGATCTAGACCAATTGGTTTTAAGGTTGATTTTAAGAAGAACATGTTCAATTCTTGATTTTGTGAACCTAGAACTGGCCTAGGACCATTTAGTTCATAGTTCCAACACTGAAATCATTTCAACTAATCCGGTTCCCAAATTGAACTGGTTCTGAAGCCTATAATATATATATATTGCCCATAACCGTTTGACAAACATATTTTTTCTTAGTGAGATTATACAACTTTTATTTTTTTATTAGAATTTACTGTTTTACCTAAGAATAAAATTTTCCAAACTCAACCGGTTTGATTCACTATTTCAATCTTTTGAAACCGACACACCTTAAAATCAATTTTTAGAGCTGGTAGCGATTTTATTTTTATTTTTTCAAGTTAGTGGAATCAACTTTTTTCTCCTTTTTTTTTTCTTTTTTTTCCTTTTTATTTCTCATCCTTTTTCCTCATTCCTCAGCTACTAGTGCACTTCGTCGATCATCACCGTCAATACCTGCACTACAGCGATCACCTCCCTCCACTCTTCCACCCTCTCCGTTTGTAATGTAATGTACTGTATTTTCTCACCTCCCCAAGAGAATCAAAGACAATCAAATATTGACAATGAGGGAACCAAAGTTATTAATTCAAAGCAGATAAGTATATAAATATCAATACGTACCAAAAGATGAAAACATCTCTAAGAACCAAATACATGTATTTTTTTTTAAAGTTAATAAAATAGCGGAAATCATTGGAATATTAGCAATAGCTTTCAAAATGAATATGTATAGAAGAGTTTGGCTAGAATGCTCTAATGTAGATAAGATCTTAAACAATATAAATCGTAAAAGATGCAATGTAATAATTAAACATAAGTCGATAAATAAAGATGATCTAATTTGCATCTACTATACCCAACTCCACGAATTGTTGAAACTCATAATATATGCAATTAGGATTGAAGATAATTTGGATTTGGGTGAAAATGGAAGGACCATCACTAGTGTTTTTCTCTAGTGATTGCCGCACCTATCATTTGGTGCTTGTGTTGCGAGCCAAAAAAGAAGATAGTTAATGTCATTTTAGGAAAAGAAATATAGAATTTCGGGTAACGTACATATGTCCTAAATCAAAAGCCAAAATATGGCTAAAAGAATTAAAGAATTAAAGAATTAAAAAATTTTAAAAAACCGAAGCTGAAAAATCGGGTCAGAAGAGAATACAGTTTAGCAGGCGCCTCTTCATGGAGTGGGGTGGGGCCCGGTGCAACGGCGGTTGCATTCCGACTTTACACGTTGGAGGCTGGAAGCCGTTGCGATCTTGAAACTCCTAGAAAAAGAAGATCCGACGGTCCCCCCACTTCGTACGGAGGAACTCAACGTGCCGACGTGGAAGTTACTTGACCCCTGACGTGGGCCCCGCTAGAAGAGACGTGAACTCGTGAAAGTCTCAAAATCGAATGGTAGTGCCTGCATTTTCCCATAATCCATTTTACCTAGTCAATTGTGTGTGGGGGGTTGGCAATTTGGCATGTCATATTTACAACGTATTGTTTTACCACCTATGGATATCACATATTTTGTTTAATAGTGAAATATGATCTACTTGCTACTATTGAGAATATTTATTGCTTCCAAAAGTAAAAGGAATTGCACAATTTAGTTCTTCAGAAGTGACCATTACACATTAGTTCTTCTAGTTAGATTCTAATACTGTCGATATTGCAGTGGACCAAGGAGAATACTCGTCTAGGTAGTGTGAACAAGGTCATGGCTCTTTCTATTTATTTCAAGAATATTGTTAAGCACTTACTAACATTTGATTCGACGGCTTTTGAGATTAAAACATAGTGATACATCCAATCAATTAACTAAAACTGATGTAGACTTTCTTAATTTACTGTGGTATTGTGAGTGCTATGACTAGAAGGACAAATTTAAGTTGTGCCTTGTTTTGTTTATAGATAGCTTACATACAAAAAGTTTACGACATGTGCTATGTAGGATTCATGATAGATGCAGCAAAGTGGTTGGTAAAGAACACAAATATTAAACTCAATGGAGGGATTTGTCCCTCTTTATTGTTTTGATGCAATCTTAGTGATATTTATTTATTTATTTTATGTATGGTGGTTTGCTTCATTGTCATCTTATCATCACCTTTTATCATGAATCACTGATTCGTATTATATTTCAGGATGTTTCCTAATCGTTAATCATTAATCATGTTAGGATATATTTCTCTATTAGGGAGCTACCTTTTCTATTACCAATTTTTCACTTGTAGCTTCACCACAAACAATTGTTATTTTTCTTAGGCATGGTGAGAAATGCATACTTTCATCTTGCTTTATTTTCTCCTTGAAAACACGAGTCATAGTATGGAGCTATAATAATTGTCAACATGAACACATGATATTCGAATGATCTCTAAAGATATGCGTGTATAAGAAAATGCTCAAGCATATGTAACCATTAGGCTTTTGAGCACTAAATTGGTTCATTTTTCCATTAAACCTAATTCTTGAGAAATAGTGCAACTTGATCATCTATTTTCTTTTTCTTTTCGCAACTTGTAGATTTATACATGTCTGAGATTGACATGCAATCTTACATGATGCAGTCTATGCCATATAATGTACTTTGATGGTTTTAATTGGTGATGGGCTTAAGGCCTGTCCGCCCATGCTGGGCCCAAAAGGCCCGGCCCACGGGAATAGGGCCCGTGGATGGGGGAACGTATAAAAGGAATGAGAGAGAGAGAGAAGACACCGGTTGGAACATAACGTACATCTTTTCCTCTCCCGCACGCTCTCTCTCTCCAAAAAGACAAAAAGAACAGTAAGGCAAACGGCATCGTTCTTCTTCCCTTGAAGGCGCCATCGGATCGAATAGGACCAGGTTTTCTTCCTCTAATCGGCATCGGTGTTTAATCTGTGGCTAACAAGGTACACTCGAATCCGTGGTGTGCTTTACGATCGATAATACGTGTTTTCCCGGGCTTCGTCTTCCGCATTGATTTAGGGGTTTGATTCTGTGTCAAATCCGGTTTTTGGGGATCCAATATTCCCAACATTGGTATCGAGCCCTAGTTCACCTTTTTTTCCCGATCAATTTGATGTTTTTGATTGATTTTTTCGCAAAAGAACTTCGGTCGTACGGATTGGGGCAAAAATCCCGACAACCGAGCGCTTTTCGGCCATTTTTCCAAGTTTTCGTAAGTTGAAATCAAATTGTGATGGCATAAGAAGAAAGACGATGTCGAGACGAGTCTGGCGATACGTCAACCGCCATCGGGCGACGCCGCATGCGCCCACATGCGTGGCCGGAAGGCGCTGCGCGTGGGCGCGACGCACCCGAAGCGTTGGCATTGGCCAGCGCGTGTGAACACGCGCCGATCGGCGAACCGGCGCGTGCATGCCGCCGGCGGGCGAACCGGCACGCGACGGTCCGCGGACCGACGCGTGCTAACGTCACCATGACGTCATCCAACGGTCGGTAACCGCTCGAATGACGTCACCGATGATGTCATTGTCGACGACGTTTCGCCGGGCGGTCACCGGCCGGCAACCCAACTCGACCAGCGACCCGACTCGACTCGAGGACGCAGGCACGCACCCGGCACGCGCCGGCACGTGCCGAATGATGTCTGCATGACGTCATCCCCGGCACACGCGAGGCACGTGCGGTTTGTTAGCGCGAGCGGTCCGACCGGCACGCATGATCAGACCGGCTCGACCGATCCGTCCGGTCCGACCGGTCCTCCGACCCGCCCACCCGTTGACCCAACCCGTTGACCGACGATTGTTGACCGTTGACCGACCGTTGACCGTTGACCAAAAAAAAAAAAGGAATTTGTTTCTTTTTCAGTCATGCCTATGTGGGTTATAAGTAATCCATTTTTTAATTCTGCATTTGTTGCATGAATTTTGGAAAATTATGTATTTTCCTTTATATTTATTATGGATTATAAGTGATCCATTTTTTTAGTTCTGCATTTGTTGCAGGAACTATGATGCGTTATGCAAGGATACCTACAATCCCGAGAACGGACGAGGGAAATGCATGACTTAAAAGACGATGTCGAATTAGCTAATTATCGGTGGCATGATGGTGATTTAGTATCACATGTGGTCAGGGTCAATCAGATGATATAAGAAATCATCTGGAATGGTTATCTTATGCCAGATTTTGAGAAGGTGCAGGCTTTGATGAACACTCTTCCACCTGAATGGCAAGCGGTATTGGATTAGCTATGGGAGGTCAACGTGGTCCTGGGTTATAGGAGGCTGGTGGAAGCTTTTGTAAGAGAGCACTATAGGATTGAGTTGGCCAAAACTTCAACCCTTAGATTGAGCGCCACATGGCGCCGAGTGAATGCGCCTTGGAGGCGACATGAAAGCTCTCCAAAAGTTTTTCCATGATTGGCAAATGTGCCTTCAAATTTCTTAGATATTATGGCTTATAGATTATAAGGGACATTCCCTATTTATTTCTTTAATTAATTATGTAATGTTTACTACCTGATTGTTGTTGATGTAGCAACCGATATGTTAGTTGTATCATGTGAAAGCATTGTTATTTTATTGGATGTTAAGATTTTATTTGCTTTCTGCTATTGCTGGTTGCTGTGGGTAATTAGCTGTGGGTAGTAATAGAATTTTTTGTAACTTCATAAAATTTATTTGCATAAGATAATTATATTAATAATAATTTTGAGTTAAGATTTTTGGAGGATGATTGGAAACATAGTGACCTTTTGATTCTAAAGCCTTACTTGAAATTATTCATTAATATGATGGGTCTATGCAAATAGGGATGCATAAATGATAGGCATTAATTATTCGTGCATATATGTCGATGCGTTCGGATCGATGGTTTTAGCAACTAAGAATGTGATTGCTGATATGAACGGTAACAATTGTGAAATATTGAATATGGAGATTCAATATGTGTTGGAAAAGCAAGAAGCACTAGAAGCTCTTGACCACATTATGGAAGATCTTGAGGGTGTCATGCGCCACCTTGAGCTAGCAGAGGGCCACCTAACGGCATTTGAACCGAAAATAGATACTTTTAATGTTGATTCTAGCTCGAAAATGGCTTTGTGCTCTAAGCGCAAGCGTATTGATTCGTTCAATATGTGAGAATGCCAAAGATCAAGTCATTATTGCAAGAAATTGAGAGTTAATCAACACAAGAGAGGAAAACGTCCTCAAGCGAAGAAAATGTCAAGGGTGAGGTGTTACAATTGTGACAAGAGAGGTCACTATACTTGCAACTGTTGTGAGCCGAAAAAGGTCAACACCCCTTGTACATTTGAGAACTTTGCTTATGTGTCAAGTTCTGCATTAGAGGTTGAATCCAATCCTTTGTGGAATGTAGATTCAGAAGCGACAGACCATGTAGCAAAGGATAGAGGATCCTTCGTGGAATTCTGACGCTACCAACTGGAACTAAGTGGATCTATATTGGAAATAACTCCAGAGCTGAAGTTAAAGGGATTGTCACTTGCCAATTGAACATGCATGGTGGACACATCTTGATGTTCTATATGCTCTGGAGATTCGTCGAAATTTAGTGTCTGTCTTAGTGTTGGTTAAGCTTGGTTTTGGTATGAACTTCCATAATAAAGGTGTAGATTTGTGTTTAGATATAAACTACTATGGTTGTGGTCACTTACTGAATGGTTTTATTGTACTAAATGTTGACTGTGATGATGTCAATATGTTATTCCCTTGTTTCACGTCTTCTACCTTATATGATAATGATGTGAATAAGGTGGCATGCTAGACTTGGTCATATGGGCTAACAACATATGAATAGACTAGCCAAAGAGGGCTTGTTGGGTAATATTGAAAAAGTCGATTTGTCCATATGTAAGCATTGCCTAGTAGGGAAAATGACAAGGAAACCATTTGGAAAAGGTAAAAGAGCTGAATTTCCTCTGCATTTAATCCATTTGGACGTCTGTGGTTTAATGAATGTGAGAGGAAGACAAGGGTCTGTTTATTTCATCACTTTTTTATAGATGATTATACTAAAGTCGGATATGTCTATTTGATTTCTCATAAATCTGAAGCATAAGTTGTTTCAGAAGGTTTATGAACATGGCAGAAAATCAATTAGACAAGAAAATAAAGGTATTAAGATCCGATCGAGGTCGAGAATATTTATCGGATGAGTTCAGAAAATCATGTGATGAAAAAGGAATAGAACGACAATTATCTATTCCATATACTCCTCAACAAAATGATATTTGCAGAGAGAATAAACAGAACCCTACTGGAATGGTTAGGTCCAAGATGGCGCATGCTAACTTACCTATCACTTTTTTTGAGTGATGCGTTGTTAACTGCTGCCAATATACTTAACCGGATGCCTTCCAAATCAATTATTTCCACTTCATATGAGTTATGGATAGTTAGAAAACCGGACTTAAGTTTTCTTAAGCCATGGGGTTGTGCTGCCTATATTCATGAGTCCTCTCACAAGTTTGGGAAATTGGGTCCCAAAGAAAATAAGAGTAGTTTCATGAGATATTGCGAACGCTTAAAAGGGTATATGTTCATAGGTGAGCAGGAAAGTGGGAGCATAATTGAATTTGAATCATGGGATGTCACATCCTTAGTGGATGAATTTCCTAAGAGCGGTGAAATAATGGACAATAACTCCCTGTTTGAAACCTTGGATCAAGATAATGATGTCAGTGGAGTTTGTCCAAGTGGGAGTAATATGATATGTGATGAATTGAATTCAACTCATTCTCAATTGCAACCACCTGATGTGACGACATCATCATTACCTAATCCAAGTGGGAGCATGATGGGGAATGATGTGCTAAGTGTACAATCTTCCATATGGTGAACAAGTCACCAAAGTATTTCCCGTCGATGTTTTGACATTGAAAGGGAAACTTTTATGGTTGCTCCACAAGATGAGGATGAGCCAAGAAATATTAATGGGGCTCTGAATTGCCCTAATAAGGAAAAATCGATTCATGCAATGAAAGAGGAAATGGAGTCAATGAAATCAAACTAAGTCTAGGAATTGGTTGATCTTCCAAAATGACACAAAGCTATTGGGAACAAGTGGGTTCTCAAAATAGAGTGAAAGACTGATGGCTTGATAGAAAGGCATAAGGCTCGCCTTGTTGTGAAAGGGTATAATCAACAGGAAGGAATTGATTATGAAGAAACATTTCTTCTTGTAGTGAGATTTACCTCGATTTACATTATTTTGGTAATAATGGCAAGTCTGGATCTTGAGTTACATTAGATGGATGTAAAGACTACTTTTCTCAATGGAGAATTAGAGAAAGAAAAATATGGAACAATCTGCTGGTTTCATAGTGAAAGGCCAAGAAGAAAATATATGTCGACTTTGGGGTTGATATATGGCCTTAAGCGATCGTCAAGACAATGATATATATGTTTTCATAATGCCATAATGGCATATGATTTTAAAATGATTGATGAGGATCGTTGTGTATATATCAAAAGATTCAATGATCAATTTGTGATCATATCATATATGTTAATGTTATATTGATTGCTGGAAGCAATATGGAGTTAGTTAATACTGTCAAGAGATGGTTGTCTTCTAACTTTGAGATGAAGAATATGGGTAAGGCTGCATACATTCTTGGAGTTAAGATTTCGAGAGATCGTTCGAAGAGATCGTTGTCTCTTTCGCAAGAAACCTATATAAGTAAGGTTCTTGAACGATTTCGTATGCAAGATTGTAAACCCATAGACACTCCTATTGCAAAAGGTGAAGGATTGAGCCATAGATTGTGTCTAAGGACTCCACAAGAGAAGAAACAAATGAAACATATTCATTATGCTAGTGCTGTTGGAAGCTTGAAGTACGCTATGATGTGTACAAGACCTGACATATGTTTTGCAGTTGGAATGGTGAGTAGATACCAATCCAATCCAGGTCCAACACAATGGAAAGCCGTTAAAAGAATACTAAGATATCTAAAGAGAACTGCTGATTATACGTTGAGTTATTAAGGAAAGGATCTGCAACTCAAAGGCTATTGTGATATTGATTGGGGAGGAGATTTAGATGAAAGAAAATCTACCTCTGGCTTTGTTTTCTTACCGAATAATGGCACCATATGTTGGAGCAGTAAGAAACAAAAGTGTATAGCCTTGTCCACGATTTAAGTTGAGTTCGTGGCATTATCAACAGCAGTGTAAGAAAGTGTTTGGCTTAAGAGATTTTTTGGATCATTTAAGTGTTATTGGAAGTGCTGCAGATTCATTGTTGGTTAACTGTGATAGCCAAGCAGCAAAAGCGTACACCAAAGATCTAAAATATCATGGCAAGACCAAACATATATATACCAAGTATAATCTTGTCAATGATATGATTGCACGAAAAGATGTGAACTTAGAGTACATACTACGCATGGAATGGTAGCAGATCCTATGATAAAGCCAATACCTAGAGATGTGTTTTGTGGCCATATGAAATCTCTAGGATTGCGTAGAGACTGATGTACTGAATATTGTAATTTCCCTAAATGTTCACAATTTGATGAATTTGTGTTTTCATCATTAATGCCTATGAATCTTTATTTGATCTTTATGCATCTTAACGCTTAGTGCATTACTTTAAGTTGAGAAGTATGTCGAACAGATATAAGATTAGCCCACTCACACGGGTAATCACCTCTATTTACTGTGTGATAAATAGAGATGAGACTGTTTTAAAGCTTATTATCTAGGTGATAAACGAGAGCTCAAGCTTAAAACACGTATGTCGCCTTAATTAAGTGTTAAGATAAGGATATAATACTTACTATGTCCAAAAGTAAAAATACCCCACATGTTTTACTTTATCTGTCTAAGATGCCAGATGTGAGTTCTGATGAATTTTGTGAATGAGTAGATACGTGAACTCAAGTTAGACATTAGGTATGTTTGAACTATCATCTGTACGGTATTGAAAGGTGTAGACATACGCTCCATGGAAAAGGAGTTAATACCGTAATACATATTTCACACTACATATGCATGAGACGACCAATAAGAGTGACAAAAGTTTATTCTAAACTTTTATGTCGTGTGAGACTCTTGAGGAAGAGAGTTCCTCAATTTTTTTGTCCCCTCATGACTCTTACTTATTCTCAAGATTTCTATTTAGTGTTTGCTATCTTAGGGTGTTGCCAATGGTCATGAGATGATTCGATCTAATGGGGCATTTCTAGAAAAGCAAGCTGAACTGAAATTGAGAGTTTGAAGGAAAGAGGAAGATCGATTTTGGAGAATCACATTGTGGTTTTGTATTCACTGGTTGACCAATTATGACTGTCTTTGTGATAATTATAATTGTGAATACAATATATATATATATATATTATATATATATATATATATATATATATCATTATTTAAAAGAGATCAAGAGAGATGTAAAATGTGATCGATCGATCGATCTAGGGTACTGCATACTAAATTTACTCGGAGTGTGACGCCCATTATGAGCTACTATATATTCCTAACAGATATATAGCAACGAGCTCTCAAAGTATGCTGGTCGCACGGATTATTCACCAGTATGAATGTTGAAGAGAGGTAAAGAGAATCCTGTTTAGCCCACCATGTGCGAGTGGGAGATGATGGTTTTAATTGGTGATGGGCTTAAGGCCCGTCCGCCCATGCTGGGCCCAAAAGGCCCGGCCGACGGGAATAAGGCCCGTGGATGGGGGAACGTATAAAAGGGAGGAGAGAGAGAGAGAGAGAGAAGACACCGGTTGGAACATAATATACGTCTTCTCCTCTCCCGCGCGCTCTCTCTCTCCAAAAAGACAAAAAGAACAGTAAGACAAACGGCATTGTTCTTCTTCCCTTCAAGGCGCCATTGGATCGAACAGACTAGGTTTTCTTCCTCTAATCGGCGTCGGTGTTTAATCTGTGGCTAACAAGGTACGCTCGAATCCGTGGTATGCTTTACGATCGGTGATACGTGTTTTCCCGGGCTTCGTCTTCCGCATTGATTTAGGGGTTCGATTCGGTGTCGAATCCGGTTTTTAGGGATCTGATATTCCCAACATACTTATTGATCATATGTGTATTGATGCATGCAAGGATTTGATTCCATCTCATCTTATCTTCCTCAAAAGCAGGGTAAGAAATTGATTAAAGGTATGACAAATTTCCCTACCAAACTTAAGAATGACCATGTTCAATTGCTGAATTGCCATCTTAGGCATAAACCAGTGTTGACTTTGCCTAGATTTCACATTGTTGCATTTTTTTATGAAACTCTAGGCTCAAGAAACCAACACTATGATAAAGCTGCAGAAAATAATTCTTGTTGAGGGCTTGAAACTCAAAAGATGTACGCGCAGGAGTGTATATAGTCCATGTATGCCTTTGGGATTGCTTGGTGCAAAAAAATCACCTATAAGATGAATCCTTATTGTTCTTTTTGAAGGGAATTAATTTGACGGCAATTGTTTTCTCTATGATCATCATTATGATCATCACAAGAGATTAACTTGTTCCTGATTGGTTATTGTGCCAATTGAAGATTCGTTTGTTGTTTTTATGACTTTGCATAGAGCACTACTCTCGGAATTTTGATCGAAGTAAAGCTGATCAAATCATTACATATAATGCCTGAGCATGATCCCATTAAGTAAACATGGGGTTCATGAATGGATTAGGCTTACTGAATGTTTGGGTACAAGGGCAATTTGGTCCGTTCATCCACTAGGTTTTATATTGAGTACAAAATGGCATTATTAAAAATAAAGGAGGAAAAGTGGCGATGAAGTAAAAAGGGAGAATGGTATATAGTATTTTCTCTTTAAAAAATTTATAGTTCGGACCTTGAAGTCTTAACATGATCAAGGAAAACTCTCAAAAAAATTAGACGACCAAAATGATTATTTCTTTAAATATCGCATCGTGCAAAATATACGGTTCTCATATTTTGAAGCTAGAAGGTGCAAAGATATATTTAGCATGATTTTTGTATTTCCTTTGATTAAAATTAGGAAAATGAAATATAGCAGAATTATCTAGAGGTATTTTCTTAGACAGATACTAATATTGACTTTCACTTACCCTCTGGTTGGGAGTTGTTAATGATGATATATCAAAGGAAATAGCCACATATAAGAAAGATGATTGGGCTGAGCTGATTGTCCCCTCCTTCTATAATAAAAGTATCCACTATGACGTATACTTTTGACCTCCTATCAAATCCATACTATTACTAGAAAACGGGTATATCAATCGTTGAAATATATATCTGTCAATCGATTTATATGTGTTGCATACTACGTGTTCGGTGCATCTATTTTTTTAGAGGGTTTCGTATGTTTAGAGCCCATCTTAATTTCCAAAAAATGATTGGTTGGCTGGTTATTCTATTGTTTTGTGTCTATGTAAATATGCCTTATCAATAGTAGGAGAAGAAAAGCTCGTTTCCATTTGCCTTGGGGTTTTATTAACATAATAATTTTTGAGCCATTGTTAAAATAACGGTTTATTGTGAGTCGCAAGTTCTTAAAGAAGTAGATCCCATAATGATTTTTCATTATTTGTTATTTATTTTTTGTAATCCAAAATAGACTGTTATTATCATAGTAGATCACGGTCCTCTGATGTTGGGTCATATTGGGTGATATGCCATATTTTGGTTTGTCCCAACTACTGCATTTTGACCCCCAAAGAAATGGATAAAAGCAAATGGATTTCTCTTATGTATTCGTCTGGAATTTCAATGTTATTCTGTTTCTGAAGTTGGAAGATTGGGTTTTGCAAATTTTAAAGGTTTGGCTTGTGCATGAATAAGAAAGAATTGAAAACGTCAGACAGGTGTTCCAAAGACAAATTCTTGTTACTTATGCTTCTGGGCATGTAATTAACATATCATGTATGACCTTAGGATATAGAATCTGCCCATGTTTACTCAGCTCAGCTTTGGCAAAAAAAAGGGCAACAATTTTGCTGTATTATTTTTTGGACAAAAACAAAAAAATTCAACGAAAAGAAAATACTATGCCGTAAGCCCAGATGATTACCCAAAAGATTAACCAAAACATGAAACGTTAAATATATTGGCAATTGATTTGGGCTTCGTAATTGCAGTCAGAGCTATTATTTTCAGTCATTCAATTAAATAATGTCCATGTTTCAATCATAGGATTACTTAATATATCATTTTATTACAGCGCGCATGTGCAAATAAGTAGAGTAACAAGAAAGAAAACGGATTAAAAATACTCCTTTCCGAAAAGAAGCATAGCTCCCATCCCAATTTGTACAATAAAATCAAATGAGGAGGAGGAAGAGGAGGTGGAGGAGGCATTATTACAAAAATTGAGATCCTTAGTAAATCTTCTTTAGATGAAATTGTCACTTTCTTTTTTCTTAATATCACTATAAGATGTATGTTGGTGCTAACCAAATTGGACCACTCAGATCGAGCGATAGCAAATATTATAAATAGTTGTTCGAAGCGGGATTTTTCTAAATTTTAGAGAGTAGATTTACATTGTAAGTTAATTAATTATAAACGATAGACTAATCAACAATTGAATTGTGGACTCACATTGAGCAGCGCAGCCATGTATAATTTGATTTTTTGTTTTTCTTTTTCAATGCCTTCTGAAAAATTAATCATCCCTCCCAATGCCCAAAATACCAATCAAGATCCTCTCTCTATCTCTCTCTCTCCCTCCCTCCCTCTCCCCTCAAAGCCTCTCTCTCTCTCTCTCTCTCTCTCTCTCTCTCTCTCTCTCTCTACGTTGAATATCTTATCTCTACAATGTGTCAACCTTCAACCTTGGGGAACACGTAATTTAATCTTAATCTCATATCACAACCACAAATTGACGTCAAATATATTAGATCCACAATTGTTTGACTCATTTGCCATGGTCACTAGCCTCAACCTTGGAAGATGGAAGGCCTCAATAAGAGATGATAACCTCACATCGATGGCAGAGGGAGAGAAGGATGCCGTATCGCTGGTGGCGAGGCAGACACAGCGGCCTTGCTGCTCAATTGAAGAGCAATGTGAAAAGAAGAAATGGCCAAAAGAAAAAGAAAAAGGAATAATCACCTAAAATAGATCTCAACCTTTCAAAATTACCGAAACACGATCAGTATTTGCAGACGTGACAAAAACCGTCCCATCCCAATAGAAAATTTGCCCGACTTGATAAAAAATTGAAAGCCCTAAGAATTCTTTTCGACGAAGTCAAAATAAAAATACACAAAAAGGACTAAGCTTCGAACATCATAGAGTAATAGAAATTCTGAATTGCTCTCCAAGATAATTTGGAGGTGTGACTTATCCTTTTATACGTTATGTACGTGCAGATGACATGATTCTCCTAGTCACTATTCAAATTCTTAAGACTTCGATAGATGAGCTTTTGGTACGTTGGTTGATGGCATTGACATGGGTGGCTTGATATGAAGAGCGTGTAAAATTCGGTTTCCACGTTTACAAATTGATTTGCAAATCATTCATTTTGTAGTAACAAGAAAAAATTCACGTGTGCCCATGAGAATCCCCTTCTCCTTACTGCATGTGAGACCAAACAGCCTAGATGTAAAGTGAACCATTTTGGGCCGGTTTTCGTTATTGTACTCATCATAGGCCTCTCACTGCCCTTGAAAAAGCTAGAGAATTTGAATTGGAGTGTCCATTTTTCAAAATGGTGATTTGGCAATATCTTGTTATGAAAGGAAAAAAAGATGTACAGGCCTTATCTCCATTCTAATGACCGAGTAATGGAACTTGATAAAATGGCAAGAATGGCAACCGTAATATAACCTTTATGTCTACAGATATCGATTTAAATAATTGATGAGTGCATCTACGTCAAAAAAATCTACTTCTCTAGTGGGGTCGTCAATTTGTCTTTTGACTACCTTTTTAAAGTGGAAATCATGATGGCGCTTCTTGAAAACGTTCGGCCTGGAACGCAAAAGACTAAAATGTCATTTGAAGTAGCCACCGTTTAAATTGTCCTCCACACATATGCATACACTGAAACACTAATAGAACTGACTTTTATTACCAAAAATCAAAAACAAAAAACAAATCGGCCTTTTCCATTTTCTCTCTCTTTCTCTTGTCTATTGTCTTCGATGTTTTCTTATTTAATGAAAACACTTCGATATCTGATGAGAGATTCTGATTTGAAGCTTCTCACCTACTCTTCCCATTTAGAAAATCTGTCCGTATAAATTTTTTTATCTAAAAAGCATCTTCGCCTTATGAAACACACCAGAAAGAAAACTGATATGTTTAAAAGACTGGAGCATAAGTATGTTCCAGAATATCAAATTATATTTATACTTTCATTCTGTAACTTTTTCAAAATATCATATCCGAATCTCTAGTTCTTAGATTCTTTTTTATTTGAACTCTCGTTACTCCGTAGAAGAGACAGTTTCCCCAAGTTAATTTGGTATGAGATTTAATGTAGATGAGTTCGTATGTCCGCGAACTTAAAAATTTCTTTATTCAAACAGTAATAGACAATGATTTTGAGATATTAAGGACGCGTTTGTCAACGTTTATGTTTTGGGGAATAATTTTAAAAAAATAGTTTTTTTTTGTTTTTATTCCAAGGAACAATTTTTAAGTATAAAAACGCGCTTGGTAATTACAATAGAAGCAAATCTTAAATATATAAAATAAAAAAATCCCGAGAGTGCACTGATCAACCATAAACAAAAGTGTAAGAATGGCTAAAAAAAAAAAAAAAGTAAAGTGTAAGAAAGCAAAATTAATGAAGCAAAATTAATAAAGTGTCAGACAAATTATAAGCTAAATCCAAAATGAATCAAATTTCTCATCCAAAAGATGAATGTACTAAAACTAAATTATATCAAAAGTATTCATTGATATCTCTCATTTATACGTATACTTTGAAACTAAGCTAAATCTAGCACTAAAAGTTAACAGCTTAATCAAGGTCTCTATTTCAAGCCATCTTTCACTTTTTTTTTAATTTTTAATTTTTTTAATAAAAGGGAACACAACACGTTCTCGAAGTCTTCTAGCTCAAAAATCTGAGTGGAATGTAAACAGTACGTGCATGAGGCATGCATAGGGCGTGCATGGATGGCGTTGATGACGAAAACAATGGAGATGGAGCCGGCAACGAAGACGATGGAGGCGGTGGTTGGCCTAGACGCGTCATCGATGATTTGCTGGTGGCTGGATGAAGGAGGAAGAGATAATAACAAATAATCCATTAATAATTGGAGAATTAGAGTCATAATTGCTCACATGCTTGAATATTTTTCACTCCTAAAAATTTAAGCCCTAACAAAAAAAAATTCCAAATTAATAACTTGATTTATTGTAAACTTGTGGCACAAAAAATTTATTGTGGCTCACAATTTTTGGCAAAGAAACCCTGTTATATGTGTGCCATTTCAAAGATCAACAATTTTACACGTCCATCAATGGATAATGCCACGATAACAATTTTAAAAGAGGATTCAGTTAATAATCCTAACTTACAATATCCAATTTAAATCTGATTTGGTATGTGAGCTCAAATTCAAAATATAATTTAACACTACCGTAATTTCCCCTTCTTTTTTCTTTTTCTTTTTTTCCAAATGCTTGGGTTGGTCCGTAGCCCTTTTACTTCTAGCATATATTTTTCAAATTTTGCAGTTAGTCATAATTTATAAACCTAAAACTTATATCTATAATTTTTTTTTTTAGGAAAAGCAACACGCAGAAAAGAAAACGGTACTTGAAATGAGATTCACGTCTTCACGTCCTCAAATCTTTATCGAATCCCTTTCTCTTCGGTAACCACCTCGCAACGCCGTGGCTCACGTCCTCACGTACTTGAAATGGGCGACACCCACGTCAGGAGCCTGAGTAACGACGAAAAAGAGGAACCGCCTTTAGGAGATCGTGGCTGAGAGCGAGGAGGAGATCTCTCTCTCTCTCTCTCTCTCTCTCTCTCTGTGGCGGCACCAAAGCGGCGAAGAAGAGGGGGGCGACGTTCGTGATCATCAGCTTCGAAGGATTTCGACCAAGTTGGGACGGGGAGGGGAGGCGAAATGAGAGCACGGTCTCGGAGTTGGATCTCAAACAAAGAGGAAGAAGGATATACCCGGTAGAGATCTGCACCGGAAGTGACACCACCCACTATCGACTCGTCATTGTCTCTCGAGGAGCCACGTAAAGACGAAAAAGAGGAACCGCCTTTAGGAGATCGTGAGAGCGAGGAGGGAGTCTAGGGTTTCCCACGTGGAGATTGGGTATATTGAATTGTGGAGTCGGGCGGGATCATCAGCTTCGAGAGGGAGGCGATCGGAGGTGGTAGTGCGCCTTTGTATGGAGCGACGCGGTGGTGAAGCTCCTTGCTTCCTTCCTTTGCCTGATGTCGCTCCAAAATCTCACGCATGCTTCGGGGACAGTCGAATAGCTTCTGCATATGGTGATGATTGGGAATATGTGGAAGAAGAAGGGCCTGCAGAGATCATCTGGCAAGGGAACAAAAGAACAGTAAAGAAAACCACCAGGTTTTCCGAAGAAGGGATCGGACGTGCAAATGTTGAAAAAGGGTAACTCAGAAGATACTACCTGTTTACGTGTTGAAAACTTGGCATACATTACTTCCTAGTGTTTCTTTCTCCTTGTGTTGGTTTTGGTTTGACTTTTAAATTTCAGTTTCGTAATTCACTGCCAGGATGCTGAAAAGCCGACCTTGAATCCTCTCCCTCCACTGTTCGAAGAATATTTAGAATAGAAGAATTGATCGCCAATGTCAGCTCAACAGGTGTTAGAAAATTTCGCTCTCCAAGTGCCTAATTTTGGACTGAGCAGGTAGCTTACTATGATGGTCATACGTCTAGTTATATTTTTCTGGACTGATTTGTTGAACTTTTTTTTAAAATGTTTTATTTTTGCCTGTCGGTTTGCTTAACAGGATGAAGCTCATTGCTCTTTCATTCTGAAAAATGGAGCTTGTTGGTTTGCTCCACGATGCCTTCATCCAGTTCATATATCCTGAGCATTTTGGAGCACCAATACTGTTTTCAGAATGATGGCCAACTGGTAAGAATAATTAGTGCAATTAAATTTCTATCATAAGATGGCTTTCATTTGCAAACATCTTTCACTAGTTTCATATGAACTACGGATGCAATTTTTTGATCACTGCCGAGACTTAGGGCTTTTTACTGGAGAAGCAAAAGATAAACTTCAAGTTATATTAATACGAAGGAAAGTACATCCATATTTATACCGCATTAGATATCGGTTAATATTGCAAAAAAGGAAACATAATTGATCAGAATCAAGGCAAAACTGAATAAGTGATCCTTATGGCTCACTAGTTGCGTTGTTTGTTTCCGAAGGCTTATTAGGCTAATTGCATAATGTAACTTAAAGGAGGAGGGATGGAAGTTTGGCGGGAAACAGAAATCCATCATTACTGTTTTTTACCATCCCTTGGGAGTTTTAGTTATAAAATTAGATACGGTTGCCTTAGCCCCATCCATGGCATTAGTTTCAAGGAAAGTCGATACATGAGTAAGGCGTTTCGCAGTGGCTAAGGACCATCTCTCCCACTAGCCAGAGATAGGGTGATATAAAGGAGGCCTTTGTGCCAAAAGTTGTTGAAGGATAAAATGTGCTGGACAAAGCTGGAGCTGTTCTTTTTTGATGCATTGGTTTGGGAAGCTAGTTATATCACTGAAGATAGAATGATGCAAATTGGGAGTGCTGTCAGTGGAATAATGATTGAAATTTGGTCTTTTTAGGATGGGGTTTGGAAGTCTTTGCGCTGAGAAGAGTGCATACTCTTGCCATTGACACAACTCGCTGTAGAGAAATTGAAGATCTATACCCCTTTTCTAGGGTCGTTAAATGGGTGTGTTGGGTCAAGTTTGGATTAGAACGAAAATGGTCCGACTCATATTGATCTATTTAACTCGTTTTGGCACATTTTCATACAATATAAATTTGAAATCCTATAACTAATCCAACTCAACACACATCCGACTCATATTATTAGAACATATTAATATTTAACCTAACTTAGAAAAACCCTTACGTACCCTTTTAACCCACTTTAAGCTCTTTGCGTGTATTTATTATATGAATAAAAACTTCACATCAAATTAAAAATATAAAATTAGTAAATAAAACAAAGAACGTAAAAAACCTATAAATGAGGGTCTTGTCTTCTAAATCTTCCTCATGCGGAACTCCAAATAACCAATCTCTAGTGCACAATTTCACGGGAAAGAGAACTATGATATTTATTCAAAATGTGCCCTTCAATGCTAAAGGCTGACTTACAGGCAACGTAAGTGAGAAGACACCTCAAGATACCGATGTGAATTAGCTTCAAATAATGAAGAACATTAAAATAAGGTTTTTTTTTTTTTTTTAATATCAAGCATATTTTCCTTCAAATACAAATCCAATTGTCACATTGTAGATTGCAAGGCATAGTGTTTACTTTTGAACGCATTATACTCATCAAGATTGTTCCCGATGTTCTAAAAAATGTCCTCAATTAAAATGTTACCTCGATTGGTTGAAGATGTAAAGCGATAATCTCTCGACATAGAGGTCACATGTTCATCAAAAGCATATAGAGACTTTCTTGAATAATCCAAACAAATTTCACATGATCATCTATGTCCAAATTCAAATAGCAAAGCTCTAACAAGCGTGGCAAGACAACACTATAACCCTTCTAATATTTATCAAACTTCTTTTGCATTGCCATAGGCATAGAATTAATAGCTATGTCCTCACTATCTCTCTCCTTTATCAAACAAAACAAGATTAGCCATACTTAATAGAGATATAATGCTCCAAGGGATATCTAACTCCAAAGAAGAGAGTAAAAAAATCATAAAAATGTTGTAACAAGAATGCGATTTCCTTCGCTATGACTCAATCTTAGGGTAACATTAAATGCACGAAGAATGGAAGTTCCATATTTTCTTTCTTAGGAGCAACTAGGACACGATACTTGTATTCAACGAATTGTCAATCATAATTCACATTCTTGCGATATGATTAGCAATTTACATAAACAACATAAAGGCAATTTAGACCACTTCTACCCTTCCTAGTTTTAGCTTTCTATAGGAGAGCTCTTTATAGAATTTTAACCCTTCAATAGCAGTTGTACAAAAATTGAGCATGAACATAAGCCTTTCTTTATCTATCTTTGTGGTGTTCAAGCAACTTCGATACAAATGGCACTTCGCCAAGAAATGCTTAAAAAGGGTATAAATGCGTGGTTGTATATCTGTAGCTCACATGTAGACCTGCAATGCCTAGGAAGCTCCTTTAAAAGAGCTTGAACGACTATACACTCCCACCTGCCATGAGTAGTTTAAGATCTTCTATACTATTTTGATAAACTTTCACCTGGTTGCAAAACCTTTTCTAAAATCACCAAAAAAAGCCTGGGAGGAGGAGGGGCAGGGGTTAAAACAAAGAAGCAACCAAATAAAGTTTTCGGATTTGATATTTCCTCTCTAATCTCAATTTAATCAGTGGAAGCAAAATGTTGTCTATTAATTGGCTTTAAGATTATATGGCGATATAAGATAAAGTCAAACTGGGTAAACAAATGAATAAAGCTTATGCAAAAGGAAACTATAAATTCAAGATAGAGTCCAACACTAACATCCTCCAACTATACCATGACAATATTACCGTGAATGCTAGGTTTCCAACTTCTCTCAACTTGATTTACCAATTGTATGCCTAACATGAACATCTATCTCAATTAATTAAAATGAATGGATTCATTCGAACAAAAAAATCATGAGAAAATCAACTTATGATGAACTTCTTACATTGGAACAGATTGTATAGTGTCTCTAGTGGCTACACGATGTGTAGAGCTTTTTAATTCAAAATAATTGGATTGTTAAGTTCTCTACATCCTCGTTATTAGATACTATTTCAATGTTAACACAATAGAAAGTCTAACACAATAGAAAGTCTAACTTAAATGACAAAAAACAAACCTACCTCCATTTGTGTAAATTCTGCACCTCCAACTCAAACTATCAGAATTGAGACCCTCACTAACGCATCTATGGTTTCTTGTTGATCGGTGAGAACTCCATCCTAAACAAGGAGGGAAAATTACTATCAGCTGCATAAAGAAACATAAAAAAGCTAATAAAGTTTGAATGTTTTTTTCTACTTTACATTATTATGAGCAAAACATAGAATTTGCTATGTTATGAGAAAGTGATTGGCTTGCAATTTGAGCAACCCCATTGATCACAAGACCAAATAAAGTGGATCCTACTAGAGGAACATTGTGCTAAGAACCATATCACAACGAGATATGTGTTAGACTCTCTAAATAGTACTCATGCTATTTTCTTGGCATTACTTTATGCATGAAAGAGCTTTGAGGCTGTTGACTCATGTTAGCAATACAAAGATTGATTATTAGTAATAAACCATGTGAAATTAGATTTAAATCATGTGGATCTCCCCTTTACATCGAATTGTATGCCTAGAAGTACGTTAGTTAGATTGAAGGTATATATTTTTAAAATCGGATCAAATTGGTTGGTTCAACTGGTTGGACTATTAATGGGATTGCAAACCAATCCGCGTGTTGAGATAGGGAAAGGTGGAAGTTCACTCTTTTCAAAAATCATTCTTTGCTGCCTATATTATGGTTGAAAATGTTTCATTTGTTTCCTACCACTCAATATTAAGAAGGTGTCGGATTCATAAAATAGATTTAATTATCACACAACACAGCGTAAATCATGTTGTGGCCCCAAACTTGAGTCGACTAAAATAAATGGGTATAAATCGTAAATATTATCTATCTCAGCTTTTCTAGGGTATATTCCTTTTGTCTATATTTTCTTTAAACAAGAACAGAGAATTACACATTTTTCTGTGCATATTATCTTCAAGAATCCAAATTCAGGATTATCAATTTGGATTATATACAACAAGGGATTGACTTGTTGTTCCTTATTCTTAACATAATGTGTTCCATGTACATCCCTAGGAAGGGTAAACGATTAGACGATCACCTACAATTTGTATACATGTATAGAAAGCTAAAAGTTGACCTATTAGGTGATCGACTATATATATATCATATTGTCGTTGAAAATCTAAACTCATATAAGTTAAATTGAAAACTCATTTACATCTTACCCACTCCACCAAAGACTGTTGGTCCTCAAGCTTATTAGCATCCGATGCTTTTCATCCCATGAGTAGCTCTGCCAAGACCACGTTCAATGAGTAGACATCGTCCTTTTCCTTTAGCTTGCCACTCGAGTAATACCAAGGATCCATGTACCTACATTTGATAAATCATCAGTGGTATTAGACAAAAACCATCAGTGGTACGACAAACCGAAAATGAACTTATCGGAATGTCTCCATTATGTGCGTGGATTCATGTGTATCTATACCCAAAGTGAACTTGGTGAGTCCAAAGTCTGTGACCTGAAATCAAAATGTTAGCTTTCATAACAATAACTTGAATTTAATAAACAACCGATTGATATTATTATGTTATCATACCTTAGCGACAATATCAAAGTCCAAAAGAATATTGGTGGACTTTATGTCGCGATGAATAACTCTAGGATTTTCCAAAAGGTCAAATCAACAAAAATGAAACCCGGAAATTATTATGGTAATGATATGATTTTTTTTTTTGGAAAAAAAATACTCACACTCTTCATTTAAGTAAGCCAAGCCTCGTGTGGAACTTAAAGCCACCTTCATCCTCTTAGGCGAAGGCATGATTGGGCAATTATTACCTACAATGACATCTGGGGCAGTTATGATCAATCAGATTTTGAGCTATGAAATAACTAAGCATACAGGATAAATACTTACCGTGCAAATGAAAGTCCAATGTGCTGTTTGAGACAAACTCATATACTAGAATTCTGAGTGTCAGAAATGCAATATCCAACCAAAGAGAAGGTGACGATGGTGGATACGACTGATGATATTGACCTCCGACTCGGAACTCCCTCTCCCCCTGTTGACTTTCAGCTTTTAGTTACTTGATGGCAACTAATTCCCTGCTCGAGAGTACTCTGTTATGAATGGGGTTGAAATTGCCTTTGCCAAGTAGATTGGAATTAGAGAAATCATACGTTGCCATTTTCAGCTCTTTGTACATAAAGGTCTTATGTGGAACACTAAATGCTACGCCTGGAGAAAAAAGAGGTCAAACATTAGGACTCGATTCTAGCTTAATAGTAATGACAAAGCATAGTTGGAAGAATTGATGTTACAAATCTTGGTATTATGAACATATTACTATTGTGATCCTAATGCAGAGCAAATTTTGATTGAGGAATCAACATCGATTGTCCTCAAGCTTGTCCTTTTCATTGAAAGTGATTTTAATCCTCAATCAGAATTTGCTCTACATTTAGATCACTAGAGTTACATGTTCATAATACCAAGATTTATAACATCAATTCTCCTAACTATGCTTTTCATTATCATTAAGCTAGTAGAATGGGGTCCCAACGTCTGACCTCTTCCATCGCCTTAGGTGTTCCACATAAGACCTTTACGTACGAGGAGCTGAAAATGACAACGAATGATTTTTCTAATTCCAGTCTACTAAATGAAGGCGATTTTGGGCTCATTTATAAGAGAGTACTCTCGAGCGAGGAATTAGTTGCCATCAAGCAACTAAAAGCTAGAAGTTGGCAAGGGAAGAGGGTGTTTTGAGTAGAAGTCAATATCATCGACCATATCCACCACCCTCGCCTCATCTTTTTGGTTGGATATTGCGTTTCTAACACACTCAGAATAATAGTTTATGAATTCGTCCCAAACAACACGCTAGACTCTCATTTGCACAATCAATATCTATCATGTATCCTTAGTTATTTCAAAGCTCAAAACCGATTGATTATAACTACCCCAAATGTTATTGCAAGTCTTGATCACCCTATCATTCCTTGGCCTAAGAGGATGAAGGTGGCTTTAGGTTTTGCACAAGGTTTGGCTTACTTACATGAAGAGAGTGAGTATTTTTTTCAAAAAAAAAAAAAAAAAAAAAAAAACCTTATCATTACTACTATAATTTTCGGGTTTCATTTTTATTGATTTGACCTTTCTGGTAATCCCAAAGTTATTCATTACGACATCAAGTCCTCCAATATTCTTTTGGACTCTGATTTTGACGCTAAGGTGCGAAGACATGATAATATCAATAAGTTGTTTATTGAATTCAAGTTATTGTTATGAAAGCTAACATTTTGATTCTGGGTAACGGACTTTGAACTTGCCAAGTTCACTTTTGGTACAAATACGCATGTATCCGTGTGCATAATGGGGAATTTCAGGTAAGTTCATTTTTGGTTTATCGTACCACTAATAGTTTTTGTCTAATACCACTGATTGTTTGTCTAATATAGGTATATTGATCCTTAGTATTACTTGAGTGGCAAGCTAATGGAAAAAGCCAATGTCTACTCATAGTATGCTAGTTGCACGAATTATTTACTAGTATGAATATTGCAGAGAAGAGAGGGTTATATTTAGCCCATCATGGCCGAGTGGGAGATAATGAGTTTTATTGTTATTAGGCCACCCATGTTGGGCTAACCTAGCACATAACTCAAAAGAGCCCACAGCCCACAATTTAAAGAAAATAACCACCTAGGTGTTATTTTTAGGGTTACTTCTTAAAAAGAGAAAAGTACATGTTTTTTTCTCTTAGTGTGTATGAGTATAGGATTGTGTACCTAAAGGAAAAAATGAAGAATCAAAAGGCTCTCTTCTTGTGAAGAAAATTATTTCCACTCGATCTCTCTCATGACGATGCAATAAGTGCATTTAATTCGTGGAAAATAAGATACGTTCCATTGCATGATGTACTTTTTAATTAGTGATACAAAGTATTTATGGCCCTTTTTTGTATGTAATTTGATGTTACTCAATAGTTCGAGTTTAGAATTTTGAAATTAGTTTTCCTTCAAAAACAAACAACCCATCGTCCCACTTCTTGAAGAATAGAGTGTGGCCTTTAACTTGGCAGTAGATGTCGCTCGTCTCCTCATTTGAGGGTCTAAGATGATACTGGAATATGAGATCTCGAAATATAGTCCTTGTAGTCATACAAAACCCATAGATTAATCTCCATAGTTCATCATTCACCCCCACCACTGAAATAAAACATGCAAAACAAGGAATAGAAAGTAAGGGAAAGACCTCAATAGCAATTTTAACCATGGGGAGCTTTAGGCGAAAAGGCCAACTTCTCAGAAAAATTAATGGCAATTATATCTGCCTACATAGATACTAGGAACAAACTATTACGAAACTTTATATTGAAACATAGGATTCATACGAATCAACAACTCCCTCAAAAGCTCATTACTACTTTTTCGAACCAAACGACCTTTTTCAACCAAAAAAACAAAAGAACTAAACAAACTTTTTTGATTAAAAAGAAAAAAGGAAAAAAGTCTGGAGCACCATTAAACAGAACCACCTCATCCACTACCATTGCCACCAGATCGTTTTATCCTTGCCATTCCTACTCGACAGGGGACCAACATCCCCGCCATTCCTACTCAACAAGGGACCAATACTAGGGTAACCGCCATTTGGGGGGTCGATTGGGACTCACATTTCCCCCAAACAAGGGATTAACGTGGGGATAGCATTCATCGACCTAGTTTTGCGGCCGTCTCCATATATGCGACTTCTGCCATTGAAGGACTAGAAGTCGAAGTTTTAGAGGTAACAATGTGGAATTCCATGAGTGTTATCTTTAATCAGTAACTCATTTTAGTACTTATCCAGAATCTAATAATCACAGTAAAACTTTTACTAGATAAATCTTCCTATGTCTAGAAATTGTTCTTTAGTATTCATCTTCTCTTGAGGACTCAATTCTAGAAATCCCATGCGAATTTTATTCTTTATAGCAAAGGTCAAGAATCTCATTAGAATTGTTATTATATTAAAGGAGAAAACTGCTAATATAAATAGTGAGACAAATAGGTTTCAAGTTAATCAAAAACCTAATTTTGCAACTTAGATTTCTATACGTCTAATTGGACAATGACTGATCCTTTAAAATGCTTTCGGCTTCTGAAATCCTACTCACTTGATACCTCAAAAACATTCCTAGCATAGGCATATAAATAGTTAAAACACATTACATCTTTTTGGATCCGAACAGCTATTTTTTACTGAGCAAGTAATATATTGTTGAAAAATTTAGGAGACTGTCATTTAGAACGGATGTGTAGTTCAAGCACTATTACATATTAGTGTCAGTAGTAGTCATCCTGATATAATTCTTGCAAAATATAATTTTGAGCTCATATTCTTGAAATTTGTCATCCTAAATTGGTATATCTTAAGATGTATATTTAGAAATCAACATAAGCTGTCCTCAAGTTTGTCCTTTCCCTCGTATGTGAGAAGGACATGTATATTTGAAAGATGTTTGTATTCATGTGGTTTGGCAATTGAATTGGCAAGAAGAGAGGAGAAAATTGTTGATATAAATAGAGCCCGATTCATCATCTAACTTCAGATCTAGATTTTCCATATCCATAATGATTTTATTAAATTCATTGAGATATTCTAGGATAGTACCTTTTTTGCATCTTTAGCATGTAAAGATGTTGTTTCACGAATAATCTTGGCATAAGATATTTCTTCATATAGAAGCTCTCAAGCTTATTCCACAATCCTGAAACTGTTCCTTCACCCGCAACTTCGCAAAGCACCTTATTGGATAACAACAATTGGATGGTGCTATGCGCCTTTTCTTCCATCTTCTTGATCTCAATCGTAGTCATATCGTCGGGATAATTTCCATCCAAAACTCTAACCGAACCTTCCTGACACAGGAACACCTTCATCTTGATCCTCCATAGCCCAAAATTGTTTTGGCCATTGAAAAGTGCCACTTCGAACTTAATAGATGCCATCTCAAACAAAAAGACCTAAATTCCTTCGCTCTAATACCAATTTGTTGTAGAAAAATGTCAATCAAAGATGCACCAATCTAAGAACAAGTAGCAAAGAATGAAAGAATCAAAATTACACAAGAAGCAAGACTTACGTCAAAAATCCAAAACAAGAAGAACCACGAGGAGAGAGAGCAGTTTTACTATCTTCAACAAACAGCATGAGAGTACAATCCAAAAAGCTCTAAAACCACTTGATGAGCCACAAAATATAAATATCCAACAAGAAGATAAGAAAAAATAAAACAGGAAATGATATAGAGGCTAGGGTTAGAGATGTGTATTAAACACATTTCTTTTATAATCTCCCTTTAGAAATCCCTAAAATAAAGGTAAATGATCTAAAATACCCTTATCTCTTAATTTGAAAGTCAAAATTCAACAATTTCAACATTGACATTAAATCTACAAAAGAACATTACGTCCTAAATTGAGACTTGAACATCTCACCGCTTACATTTGACATCACATATCAGATTGATCACGAAAGAGCATGTACTTGTATTATAGGAACATGACCCTCTCTAACTTATTCCAATGTCATCCTTCTTCAAGGCACTTTCGCCCCCATTAAGTCCTAAATTGAACTTTTCATAATTAAGTTGGCTTTTTGTGTTGATGACTTGAAATTCTTAACATGCCATAGACAAGATATTGACTGCATTTGGTTGTGGTTATTATTTGTGTATACATTTTAATGATGACATTTATCAAGCAATCTAGATACATAAATAATTTCTTGGCAAAAAAATTAAAATTAGATACCTCAATTTCATATATTCATTTAAATATGCATTTTTTTTGGTGCGGAATTTAAATATGCATTTCATTTAGGAAAGAAAGTTGCATAAATTTCAAGAAGGGCGTAATGGTATTTACACGGGTTATATTGTATGGAATGTTAACATGTGAGAACCTCACTTTCCTAAATACAGTTGCTCTTTTAATATGCTTTGTTTTTGTTTCATCTATCATGGCATTGTTTGGAATTTAACATGAGCGGAGATTATTGCTCAACCCATTCATTCAAATACTTGCTAGGTTCTTTGGCTAGCAACTCATAGGACATGAACGATATCAACAGGGAATTTTGGTGAATTTTGGGTATGAGTTGAGATAGTTTGATAAATGTCTAAAGTGACATTTGTTGGTTTAGTTGAGTTACGAGTGTATATGAACTTTTGATGGATTGTAGAAACTCTCATCCTTTAAACAACTTGCTTCTTCATCGTTATATACACACGTGTGTACATCGAATTACAATTGTATCTTGATTCAATCTTCACAAATATTTATTGCATTGTGGAGGCCCCAAGAGGATGTGTCAGATTGCAATTCCAACGAGAAATGGAAATCTTCCGCTTTGAAATAAATCAACTTATAACCAGTTTGTTATATTGACATTATGATGCCTTCTATAATTAGTCTTGTTTTCTTAGATTCATATCCATGGAATGAATGAAATGGAAGAAGGAAAGCAAGTTGTATGTTCATGCGGTCCATACATTTGGGAATTTGTTAACCTATCATTGCCTTGAATTGCTTTCTTGTAATCTAACAATGTTTGAGGATGAAGATTAAGGAATGCAAAGAATTATTAAAGGGCTAGATCTTATTCCCAATTCAAAGGAAAATAACATTGGATTCTCAAGAAAGAATCAAGGGAGTAACCAAGGACAACCCTCCTTTAATTTTCCTCATAAATGTCATTTATTTCTCCAAAGTAATTATGAATTTTAGGGGAAATCCGTTACTTACAGTGATTAAAATCAAATTAACCTACTGCTAATTTTTGGAAAAGAGAAATAGAGGAGTCCCCTCACACACATTTGTGTGCCTTAATTCAAATTATCCTAGTAATCATCGCTAAAAGTTTGTCCTGCATTAACCACCATCATCAGGTATAATGAATGGATGAAGTCAGATTTTAGTTGCAATAAATAATGCTTCTTGTGTGGGCATGATTTGCTGTTCAACTGGAGACGGTAGTCATCAATGCTTTTCTGCAAATGCAAGCAATGCTCGAGATTGGCATAAGAGATGAAGTTAACTTCCATGTGCAAGAGTATCATCATATCTTGTCAGATTTTGTAGTCTATTAATCAATTTTACACCGATTCAGCATATTCCCAGAATACTCTCTTCCTGTAAGAGTCCCTCTCTTCCTCGGAAGAGTTTCATCTCTATCCATGGCGATAGTGTATTCCAAGCCCTAAATCTCCCAGCCTAAATGGATTCTATCCACCTGCCAATCAAAATCCCTTAACATGAACACATACCACTACACCCTACGAATCCATCTTTACAATGAAATCTTTCCTCTTGTAGCAACGGTCCTACCATCATCTTTCTACCTCCCAATACATAAAGCTTCTTGCAAGAATGGATTTATTCCGGTTTTTGGGCAAAGAAATACTAGTGAAATAGAGACGGCATCTGTTTAGAGCTCCCTTCATCCATGCTTCTTCCGCTCCAGCAATAGGTATTAGTGGGTTTCAAATTGATTCCTTTCCTGGGTAAATTTTGGAGGATGTCCAAAATTTGAACCTGTAAGGAAGAGTTAGAAATTGAGAATGAATCAGTTAAGGAGCACCGGTTGGCTGCATTATGTAGAAGAATGGTGCAAATATGGTCAGAGGATTTCGTAGCCAACGTGTTTGAAGAAATTCCAGAGGATAAATGGAAAGCATGTAATCTCATACTACTTGGGAAACTCTTTTCCAGGCCAAATGTAAACTTTCAGGCTTTTTTATCCACAATGAAGAAGGCATGGAAGACTAAAAATGTAGTGTGAGTTAGTGCAATCAGGCCTGTTCTTGTTCACTTTCAGAGAGGAAGCTAACTTGAAAGGAGTCTTGGATGCTAGCCCTTGGTGTTTCTTGAGGAACCTGCTCATTCTACATAAACTACAACCAAAGGTACCTATCCACTATCATGTTTTTACTCATTGTGCATTCTGGGTGCAAGTGTTGGGAATTCCGATAATTTGAATTACTGAAAAGACGATGATGGAGGTGGTCGAGAAGATAGGAAAGGTGGTGGAACTAAAAATAGATGGTAAAGATGGCAGCCATGTAAGGTAGGAAGAGCGCGTGTGATGTTAGACTTATCACACCCCCTATGGCCAGGAGCATTGGTGAATTTCGATGATGATCAAATATGGGTTGACTTTAAGTATGAGAGGCTTCCTTATTATTGCTATTCATGTAGCTGAATAGGCCATTATACCACAAACTATGAGGAAATCCCTTACAGAGAACCAAGGCTGGGGGAGGAAGTAGCTAGAAATTTCGGATATTGACTGAAAGCAAAAGCTAAGGAAAATAGTCATTTCTGGAAAATGTATTATGGGGAAGAGATACCTTGTGAGGAACAAGAAACAATTGCAGAAACTCCACCGGTTGGTATCATGGAGGTCTCGACCAATAATGAGAACTATGGAAGCTCAACCCTCATAATTACTCAAGTTAAAAGGGAAAGGTATAGCAGTGAGTCTACGGTAGTAAAAGGCAAAAGAGACAAAGGCTCTCTACTTCTGCTCTCAAATTCATCATGGGCAGAAACAATGCTTGACAGCACAACTACAGTACACAAAAAGAGTAAGAAGGGCCATATTCCCCCGACGAGCAAGAAAATGAAGAGGGCCAAGAGTTACAATTTATAGGGGATGGATGCAAACGCGATTGATGAGACTCTACTTCTCAAACACCTATCCAAGTGGATGAGGGAGCGCATGAATGGGCTTTGGTGGCTAGCCCTAATAAGCCACCGGGGGATAAATGAAAGTTTTGAGCTGGAACGGTCAGGGATTGGGGTTTGCCCTGATGTTCCAGCATCTCCGAGCCCTTGTGGCTCTTGATAGACCCGACTTGGTGTTCCTTATGGAGACGAAGAATAGGAAAACAGTGGTGGACAAAGTTAGACAGCAACTTAAGTTCAAGGAGTCGTTTATCATTGATCTAATTGGCATAGCAGGGGGACTAATAGCAATGTGGAATGAGGAATTAAAGGTGGAGGCATAGGAGTACTCAGAGGAGCTGATTGATATTATTTGTAGGGACCCTACTTATGGAACCCTATGAGAGTATCCTTTCTACATGCATCTACCGATTTCCAAAAGAGGACGTATTTATGGCAGAAACTTCGGGCAATCCACCATATCAATTCCCTACCATGGATTTGCATGGGGGATTTCAACGAGGTTCTTAATTACTGGGAAAAGGATGGAAGACGAGGGATGGATCATTATCAAATGGTGGCTTTTCGGAAGATGCTGAATGAATGTGCATTAATGGATATTGAAAGCAAGGGTTGTGCCTATACATGATCGAACAACAAAGTTGGGGAAAATTTGGTAAGAGAACGCCTAGATAGGGTGTTATGCAACGTAGAATGGAGAGTGGAGTTTCCAAATGCAGATGCTGTTGCTTTGCCAATGATAGGCTCTGACCATAGTCCTCTTATCCTCAATCTATATCCGAATATCATAAGAAGGAAAAAAGAGTTTCGATTTGAGGCATATTGGTTAGAAGACCCAGAATGCATGGATATTGTTAAAGGAGCATGGAATGATCACCATAACACACTTGGAGACTTAATACAAAAATCACAATAAGTGGTTGGTGCATTGGGAATATGGAGCAAAGCGAAATTCTCTAACGCACATAAGCAAATTGAGCTTTTAAAGAGAAGACTAACCGTGTTGACTAATAGCCCTGAAGGAGCTAAGTACAGGGAGGAAATCCAACAAATTAAAGAGCGGATTGAACGGTTATGGAGGTAGGAAGAAATGTATTGGAGTATGAGATCCTGCATAAACTGGCTAAGGTGGGGGGATAGAAATTCCAAATATTTTCATGCTACTACGGTCCAGCGGAGGGTACATAATAGAATCACAATGCTGAAAATGGATGATGATCATTGGTGTCGGGAACCTAAAGCACTAAAGCAACACAATGGCCAATTTTACCAATCCCTCTACACTACCAAAGGTCCTAGAAATTTTCAACTAGTCCTAGATCAATGCCCACAACTTGTCAATGCAGAAATGAACGAGTCCTTGATGAGAAGGGTAACAATGGATGAAGTGAAAGAGGCAGTTTTTCAAATGGGAGCCACTAAAGCACTTGGACCAGATTGGCATGGTGGGCAATTTTATCATCATTATTGGACTGACATTCAGCAAGATGCATTCCAAATGGTCGATAGCTTCTTCACTACGGGTACCTTCGATCCCAAACTAAATATGACACATATTGTTCTCATTCCAAAAGTAGCAAATCCAGAAAATATCACTCAATACAGGCCCATCAGCTTATGTAATTTCAGTTATAAGATTATTTCTAAAGTAATGGCTAACCGTCTTAAGCCATGGCTTCCGAAGATTATTGCGATAGAATAGAGTGCTTTTGTGAGTGGAAGACAAATACAGGACAACATCTTGATAGTTCAGGAGATGCTACATCAACTTTGCATTTGAAAGAGGAAAAAGAAAGTTCAAGCAGTTCTTAAATTAGACATGCAAAAGGCCTATGATCGGGTTGAATGGGATTTCTTATGTGAGTGTATGAAGAAAATGGGATTTTGTAAGGAATGGGTTCAGTGTGTGAAACAGTGCAGTTCCACGATATCCTTCAGTGTGAAAATTAATGGGGAGTCAATACGACAGTTCCATCCATCTCGAGGCATAAGGGAGAACCACTTTCGCCTTACTTATTTATTATCATGGCAAATGCGCTATCCATACTAATGAGCAATGCAATATTAGATGGAAGCTTGAGGGGAATCAAAATAAATAGGTGGTGTCTAACTATTTCTCATCTATTATTTGCCGATGACGCCATCTTCTTCCTAGACTGAACGGTTATGGAATGTCAAAATCTGGCAAATATCCTAAACCAATATTGTTATGCATCAGGGCAGGCCATCAACTTAAACAATTTAGGTATTTTCTTTAGCCAAAATTGTCCACAAACTTTAAAGAGGAGCTTGGCAAATCAATTAAGAGTCCCTATCATAGACAAGATAGGCAAATATTTGGGAATTCTGTCTGACCGGGGGCAACCAAAAAAGCATATGTTTGTGTGGATCCTAGCAAGGGTTAACTCAAAGCTAGAGGGCTGGAAAGAGAAATTGTTGACTAAAGCAGGGAAAGAGGTACTCATTAAAACAGTTGTACAAGTTCTACCACAGTATGCAATGTTTATTTTCAAGATACCGATATCTATTTGCAAAGCAATAGAAAAAAGAATTGCGTGTCTTTGGTGGAAACAAAATGTTGATCGAAAAGGAATTCATTGGAAGTACTGGGAATCTTTGAGAACAATGAAGGATATAGGACGATTGGGGTTTCGAGACTTAGTTGCTTTCAATAAGGCTATGCTTGGGAGACAAGCACGACGACTTGTTCAGGCTCCAAATTCCCTATGGACAAAAATTGTTAAAGGTATTTATTACCCACAATGAGAGTTTTGGCATGCTAGTAAGGGTACTCACCCCTCGTGGGGATCGTAAAGTTTGCCAACAGGAAGGGAAGTGATTGAATCGGAGATGAGATGGCTGGTGGGTGATGGTAAGCAGATCAGAATCAGGGAAGATGTTTGTCTACCCAAAGGCCGTATTGGAGGAGCTACAGCTCTAAATGAGCCAAAGATTGTCGAGGAATTGATTGTACCTAAAGAAAAAGAATGGAATGTAGCAAAGCTAAAGGAAATGTTTGACGACAATGTTATCCATGAGATCCTTTCAATACCGCTCAGCTCCAATCCATCAATGGACAGGCTAGTGTGGACGGGCAATAATATGAGCTCCTATTCGGTCAAAAGTGGCTACAACAAAATATGCTCTCAAAATGAAAAACTTAAGGCTAACCAAGCGTCATCGTCATATCAACCACCCCAATCTCTATGGATTTCAATTTGGCAAACCCAACACTACCCAAAGGTTCGGTTTTTCCTATGGAGCATATGTAATAATGCATTGCTGACAAGAGAAAATCTCTATAGGAGGAAAATGGTACTTGATCCACTCTGCCCAATTTTCCACGATGCCCTAGAAACTCTCGAGCATCTCCTTCTCTTATGTTCCTAGACAAAAAGGATATGGTTAGATCCTCGCATTAAATTGAATACAGCTATCGAGAAAGATATAAGGACAGATAAATGGATCTTGGAGAACTTGCTTCACCAGAATGAGCGGAAATCAAACGCACTCCTTGCAGGTATTTTATGGTCAATATGGAAAGCAAGAAATGCATGGGTTTTAAATCCAATAGACTAAAACCACACAAAATTGTGGAGGAAGCCAGTTATGATCTTGAAGTCTATTGAAAATGGAGCTTCAGCACTACAACACAAAACCGAAAGGAAAGGGAAGGTTTGCTAAAGGAGGAGTGGTACCACCGACAACAGGCTCGCTGAAATTAAATGTGGATGGGTCTTGGTGTTGCACCTCAAAACAAGGAGTGGTTGCTGGGATTTGTTGAGACCACCACGGGCGTCTTGTGGGTGGATCCGCCAAGAAAGTCCTTGCTTAGTCTGCCCTTGTCATGAAAACCCTAGCTCTAAAGGAAGGGCTATACTTCGTGGAGAAGACATGCATGGAAGTTCTTCAGTTCAATGTACTGGGTCAAACAAGTACAGCAGTTCCTGTTCAGCTCATGACTGACAATTCGACAACAAGAAATGCTATCTTGGGCCGGGCTGAGGTTCCATGGGCTGTCTAGTCGGTGGTGGCAGATTGTCAACAAAAGCTGGGCTCTTTACTTGGAGTGTCCATTGCCATTTGGATCGCGAAGGCTTGTCGAGACGATTCCCTTGCAAAGAACTGGCTATCTAATCCTTCTCACTGTCTTACATCTCTTTTATGTTTGGACTTGGATAAATGTCCTCGTTTTGTTCCTACGAAGTAATGAAAGAAATTTTATTTGACCAAAAAAAAAAAAAAATCAATTTTACACCTAATAGTTAATTACCGCAGCAAATATAATATTTAAGTAGAGGCTACACCTTGTCCATAATGAATGCTTCTATTAAAAAAAGAAACAAACAAATAATAAGCCTAATTTGGTTGTTCTTTACTGTGGATGCTCGCTTTTCTTTAGCAAAACAATGATCGAGCTAGCTGTGATGAACGACATGGGACTGATGTGAAACCCCCAAAAAAAAAAGTTCAAGTAGCTCTACCAATTGGTGTCAATTATCGGTAACAGAATCGGTTCTTGGGGGTTGGTTATCAATGGAGAGAGAACAGAGATCGGGAGGGATCGATTAAGACAGATAGAGTCGAGGAAGATACACACTTGACTAAGAAGAAGAGATATATACGCAGCCGGAGGAATTTCTTGTTTAGGTGAGCTCAAGCTTTCGGCCGGTCAATCTCTAATATACACTCTCGGTTTTTGGGGGCTATTGAGAAAAGAAGAAGAAGAAGAAGAAGAAGAAGAAGAAGAAGAAGAAGAAGAAGAATTGTTTTGGGATATGAACAGTCACGAACCAATCACACAAAGCCAGAGCTATATTCTAATTGTCAACCATTTTTGACATCGCCGTCCCCACCGTCGCCAATCAAAGCTCTACTTTCTTGGCCAGGTAATTTTCTCTCTTTCATACCCTGTTTCGCCCTATTTTTGTTAATAATCCAAATTTCAGAGCTTAATCGGTAGACTTGTGAGTAAAACAAAGCAAATTGAGATTTTTTTTCATGATAAATCATGTCAAGTAAGATATCAATATGCCATGTTTAGGCTGAAAGTTGCACTAAATCCCAATCGGGAGCCTACATTCTAAACTGTACGTCACATGTTCGACTATTTGCTGGAAAAAAGTGATAAATTCGGGTTTCATCTAATCGCTGTTTAGAGTTAGGTTCACTTATTGTTGAGCCACGTCTGACACCGAGTTTTCCTTCATTTTATGTTCAGATTTCCAGCGCCATTTTGTCCATGAGGCAAAAGCAGTAATCTTTTTCTTTTTTTTTTTTTCTCCCGGCAAGGTCTACAGATGAGGATTCATTATGTCAGCCTTATTCCCCTCTTTTTGTTATGTATGTGTGTAGTTTACATTTGCGCTGGCTATTGATTGAGAAATGTCATGTGATGACAAGTGGCGGTCGGCAATGATTCTCGATGGCCGGAATCAATGATCGGAATAATTGCCCGGTGGTCCATAGTGATTGGTGGCCAGAGAAATGTTGACGGCTGGAAGTTGTGGCTGGCAGCAGTGGAGAGGGAAGAAAACCAGCAAATTGAGACTCTCAAGGATTGTGATATTTTGATTTCAGATTGCAAGTTGTGATTAAAGACCATCTCATCAAGCCATTTAGACTTCTAATATAGACTCTGGAAGTAGCAAATACTAGCATAAATGCACATCTTGTTTGCCTTTTCTCCCATGATATGCTTAATTCCATTTCCTATCATTTATCGACAGTACAAATGTATTCATGGGCAGAGCATTCCTTGTGAATTTATAAAGACATACAGTCAAGAAAACCAGCAAATTGTGACTCTCAACGACTCGGACACAACCATCAACGCTACGATGTAGCAAACTTTTGTGTTGGTTGGTTCGAGTTTGTTGACGAAACTTGTCTTGAGTAAAGGGGATGTCTGCATGTTTGAGCTCACTGAGAGGGATGATGTTTAGGTTGAACTAGGATGAAACATTGGAAGTCACTTTAGGCCATATACTAGTTGAAAGCAATTTGTGCCGCCATTTTGTTGTGATGAAACTGGATAAAAGTGCATTTATATTTGTAATCGTGCTCTTTTCTAAGCTAGTTACAATCTTAGCATTTCTAGGCCTGGCCACTCCCATACAATGGATGTTTGTGAAAGAGTCTTGCACACATTTTCAATTTTAGGCATCTCTTGAGCTTGTCACGCTTTTATCATTGCCTTTTTTTTGAAAGGATCTCTGGTTCAGCACTCGCCCTGGTTCGAGGTTACTAAACCTGGTTTTATATTACAAAAGATTGTCAAAAGTGACGTGTTCTAGTTCTAGAAGGGATGGGGAAATTTATGCAGCATACCATCACTCATGGTCACCAGATAGTTTCAAATATGGGAGAGACTCACTCTATACTCATGTAAATATATTTGATAAAAGTGCTTATATAGATACATTATCCCTCAAGCAGTGATGAAATTTAAAATCCAGAGAGTAAATTCCATCTTCATCTTGCCCTAGAGTCCATTGTTTTCCCAAATTGATTTGGTTATTCATTGGGATCACATGAGATGTTATTTTCCTTTAAGTGTTAATGGCTAAATGTGTAAATTTATGTTTTTAAAATTTCATTTTTTTAATTCATGGAATCATAAGATTACCAATTCTAAAATAAAAGATTGTATTTTTCTTTTATACTAATTAGGTGTAAAGAAAATCACTATTATTCATAAACTAAGAGCATGTGGTGGAGAGGATCGGTGTTAGCAACTCTTGAAGTGTTACCATTAGAGTTCAAAAATAGTGTGCAATATCATAGTCTATGAGCACTGTGCTGTGACATTTTGACAACAAATTGCAGGTTGGGGTTGAATGCTTCTTTTACCCAGTGAAGACTGTTGAATGAAACTCCTGAAACCAGTAGATATAAGCATATATTTACATTTTGTTTGCCTTTTCTCTTTATTGTTTGTTTGTATTCATTCTTTTCCTCATCATATGTTGGTTAGCAAAATCTACATGGGCAAGAGTGTTCCATGTGAATTCATAAAGAGATACAATCAGAAAAACCAGCAAATTGTGACTTAGGTATCTAGACAATTCATGGCCGGTGCAGCTCTTGACATTTGTTATCCAGCAAACATCTCTGGTGGTTGCCCACGTTTATGAGAGAAGCTTGTCTGAACGAAGGTGTTGCCGCGTGTTTGAGCTCATTGATAGGGACAATTTTATGGTCAAAGTCTCCATCTAGATACTGCTAGTAAGAACCTCACTTAGGTCGATTGATATGAGCATCGGAAGCGTCATTTGAGGCCATATATTACTAAAGCAATTCATGTCTCCTTTAATCAATGCAGATGAATCAATTGAAGGTGCACTTACTTGTGGATTTGCTTCTCCTTTCTAACCTAGTTACAGTCTTATCAGAATTCTTCTTTTCTTTAGTGCAAGTTAGGAAAAATAGTCTAAGGGCACGCATGGTAAAATTTCTGAAACAGAAATTGATTTCTGGCCAGAAATCCATTTCTCGATTTCTATTCCCCGGACAAGTTTCTGAGCAAAGAAATCCGTTTGATAACGACTCAAAATTTCTATTTCTGAAACAAAAATCCGTTTGATAACATAATAAAATTTTAATTTCTAGGAATAGAAATTGATTATATGACAACATAGGAAATCCTCAAATACAAAATAATAGTCGAAATAATACTAATACATTACAAAAGTTGAAAACACAATTTCATGGAATTTCCTGTTACATGTGTTTACGTTTTGTATTATGTAATATTTTCTTTCGAAAAATAAATGATGTGGCAAAAAAAATCAATTGAAATTCAATTGTAGTGAATATGTCGTTATGTTTTTGCCGAAATTGATTTCACATTAATCAAATAAGTCTAATGATAGCCATGATTATAATAGTCTAATCTCCTAAAAAAGTCATAACTTCAAGTCTAATTCCAATTTCTTTCCAAATTTTGTTAAAAAAAATCCTCACCGTGTTCAAAAATCGTCACCAATTTTTTTTCAAAATTATCAACACTAGGATTATTTAAAAATTTATTATCAAAATCTGTATTTTCATCAACACTCTTACAAGAACAACAGATTCCTTATTAGATCTCTTTTCCTTATAAAAGAAAAATCGGATAAAACCCTAATGATTTGACCCCTTTTTACCGTCTTAATATGAAGTTTATGAATAAAAAAATAGTTAGCTAGATAGAGCCGTTGTCTGGCGTACTACGGAATAGTAGGTGAAGAAAGACTCGTTAGATATGAATGTGGCAAGTTGACTATTACCATACGTGAAATCTCTTGCATGCAACAAATGAAGCATTGTCCATTCAATTCCCACCATTTGGCCCAATGGTTAAGATTTTCAATCAATATTGATTGAAATGATTATATTAAAAAATTATTAAAATATTTTGGACTAAATTAACTATTTCTATTTCTATTTCTATTTCAATATTAGTGATCTAAAATATTTTGGACTAAATTGAAAAGTTGAGAAAAAAAAATTTCTATTTCTGTTTCAGAAACTGAGAAGCTAAAAATTTCAGCTTCTGATTTCTTCGATTTCTCTATTTCTGGAATAGAAATCTGTTTCAGAAATAGAGAAATCAGATTGCGTTACCAAACGGATTTCTGTTCCAAACCTGTTCCGGGGAACAGAGAAACAGAGAAATCGAGAAACAGAAATTTTATCATGCGCACCCTAATTGTCCAAGAGCCCTCTTGAGCAGCTTTTTAATGGTTCCACGTGCCCGAGGCCTCTCACTGCCCTTGATAAGCTTAGAGAATTCAAATCGGAGGTATCCCTTATTCCAAACGGTGACTAACTTGGTACTTTCTCTGGCTGCCTAGGCTAGGGAAGAAGAGGCGACACAAAATGTCCAGCTTAAGTACTACAACGGGCCTAGGCTTGGGATTACTGAGCTCGCTACAAGAGCACAGCAACACCAGTTGGATATTGCTCCCCTGCAACAACTGGCTCACGAGAGCTATTGCAAACAGGTTCAAACTTATGATTGGAAATGAAGAAAATGCGGTTCGACTCTAGGCCTTAAAAATTAGTCCAACAACCTCAGTGGTATGAAAAGAAGAAAAGAAGATTTCCTTTTTGCCAGGGTAAAGAATATTACTTGCTTGATTTGTATATGTATCCATCTAGGACCCTTAGTGCAGCTTTTCATGTTTGTTCGATGCATATTGCAGTGTAAGATTGGCGACTCAGATATTCACCGGATTCATGCATGTCTCTATATTGATTACATGTGCTTATTAGTCTAAGAGCATAGGATTGTGGTATTTTGTTTTCAGATTGCAAGTTGTGATTAAAGACTTCCTCATTAAGCCATTTAGACTGCTAATATAGGCTATGGGAACTAGCAAATACTAGCATAAATATACATCTTGTTTGCCTTCTCTTTAGTTTATGCTTGCATTCCTATGTCTTATCACATATCGGCAGTTCAAATGTCTTCATGGACAGAGCGTTCCTTGTGAATTCATAAAAACATACAGTCAAGAAAACCAGCAAGATTCTGAAGACCTCATGGACCTTGAAGATTCAGAGGGTTCTCGCCAGAAACTAAGGGCTAAATTTGCATTTACCTTCTTATCAGCCTTCCAAGATGTTGAATTCCTTTTCAATTTGTGAGTTTCGCAGTACTTAAATAGCACGCTCACTGATGCGACTTTTCAATTAAGTATGCTTGGAACCAAAAAGGACTAAGCTTCGAACATCAAAGAGTAATAGAAATTCTCAATTGCTCCCCAAGATAATTTGGAGGTATGACTTATCCTTTTATACTTTATGTACGTGTAGATCACATGATTCTCCTAGTCACTTTTCAAATTCTTAAGACTTCGATAGATGAGCTTTTGGTACGTTGGTTGATGGCATTGACATGGGTGGCTTGATATGAAGAGCGTGTAAAATTCGGTTTCCACGTTTACACATTGATTCGCAAATCATTCATTTTGTAGTAACAAGAAAAAATTCACGTGTGCCCATAAGAATATCCTTCTCCTTACTGCATGTGAGTCCAAACAGCCTAGATGTAAAGTGAACCCTTCTGGGCCGGTTTTCGTTATTGTACTCATCAGAGGCCTCTCACTGCCCTTGAAAAAGCTAGAGAATTTGAATTGGAGTGTCCATTTTTCAAAATGGTGATTTGGCAATATCTTGTTATGAAAGGAAAAAAAGATGTACTGGCCTTATCTCCATTCATCGCCGGTATATCTCAAATATGAAATGACAGGACATGTTACTTTTGTTTAAGTGTCTGTGGCTAACCGACCATCCTAATGACCGAGTAATGGAACTTGATAAAATGGCGAGAACGGCAACCGTAATAGAACCTTTATGTCTACAGATATCGATTTAAATTATTGATGAGTGCATCTACGTCAAAAAATCTACTTCTCTAGTGGGGTCGTCAATTTGTCTTTTGACTACCTTTTTTAAAGTGAAAATCATGATGGGGCTTCTTGAAAACGTTCGGCCTGGAACGCAAAAGACTAAAATGTCATTTGAAGTACCCACCGTTTAAATTGTCCTCCACACATATGCCTACACTGAAACATTAATAGAACTGACTTTTATTACCAAAAAACAAAAACAAAAAACAAATCGGCCTTTTCCATTTTCTCTCTCTTTCTCTTGTCCATCGTCTTCGATCTTTTCTTATTTAATGTAAACACTTCGATATCTGATAAGAGATTCTGATTTGAAGCTTCTCACCTACTCTTCCCATTTAGAAAATCTGTCCGTATAAATTTTTTTATCTAAAAAGCATCTTCGCCTTATGAAACTCACCAAAAAGAAAACTGATATGTTTAAAAGACTGGAGCATAAGTATGTTCCAGAATATCAAATTATATTTATACTTTCATTTAGTAACTTTTTCAAAATATCATATCCGAATCATAATTCTTTTTATTTGAACTCTCGTTACTCCGTAGAAGAGACTGTTTCCCCAAGTTAATTTGGTATCAGATTTAATGTATATGAGTTCATATGTCCGCGAACTTAAAAATTTCTTTATTCAAACAGTAATAGACAATGGTTTTAAGATATTAAGGGCGTGTTTGGTAACGTTTATGTTCTGAGGAATAACTTTTAAACAAAAATAGTTTTTTTTTTTTGTTTCTATTCCAAGGAATAATTTCTAAGTATAAAACGCGCTTGATAATTACAAAAAATTTATACTCCAAAAATAGAAATAAGTTTTGTAAAATTTCTTTTTTTTTTTTTTTGTTTCTTCTTTCTTCCTTTTGGCTGGTCGCCAGCAGGCACAAGGCTCTGCCTCGCCAGGCCAGGGTGAGGCCAACCTCACGTCACTTGCACGAGGTCGAGCCTCGCCGATGACCTCGCCTAACCACCGAGGCCACTGCTAGGCGACATCGACTTGGTGCTAGCTTGGTGAGGCCAAGCCTTGCCAGTGGCTAGGTGAGGTCGGCCTTGCCAAGGCGAGGCCAAGCCTCGTCGAGGGCCGACGACACTCCAGTGAGGTCGTTGGCCCTCGACGGCCGGTCGCCGGCCATGGCCGAGGCCAGTGACCGGCCAAAAAGAAAAATAAAAAAAGAAGAAGAAAAAGGAGAAGAAAAAAGAAGTGTTTCTCGAAATTGTTCTCGAGAACAAGAAATAAGTTTTTTTTACTTCTTGTTTCTGTTCCAAATCTGTTCCTAGAAATAAATACATAAAAATAGATTTTTTGTTCCTGGGAACAAAAGTGTAAACAAATGCATTTCTGTTCTTTTTTTGTTCCCCGGAACAAAAGAACAGAAATTTGTGTTCCAAGAAAGAGAAATAGAAACAAACAAACAGGCCTTAAAAGTTATTTATTTTTTTTGTTTATAGATAATTGGATATTTGCGTTTATAATACTAGAAAATTTGGAAGATGGTCGTGTGAGCGTTTCGCTACCTTTTTAATTTTATATGCTTCACTGCATCTCTATAGTCTTTTTATGAGAACATTAGTTGTTGCTAAACAGAAGGACGGAAGCTCATTGTTTGATTCAACTTGTTAACTATGTAAAATACAATTTCTTGTTAGAGTAAAGAGAAATCAACATCTTACAAAATATGGTTTCTATATTGAAAAAATAGTGGCCATCTAGGCTCCACCTAAGCTAATATTATGCATTCCTGATTAGATAGATTACTCATATAAGATAATATTCTGTTTGCCCCGTATACCTTTCTTTTGGTTGACCATTATTTGGTTCGGTTGATTGATTTTTGTTGATATTACACCAATGAAAAAGAACACGACCAAAATAACATGTGTTTTTTTATTTTAATGATATGAAAATCATTTACATTACTATAGATAAATTTACCAAGTACAAGTAACATTAAGACTAATGTGCGATCTTATCAATGGGTTAGAAATCGATTGCCACTGTTTGCTTTAAATATTATTCAATGGCAACAGATTCAATTTTACGTTTGCGTGGGTTGACAATAGAAGCACATCTTAAATATATATATATAAAATCCCGAGAGTGCACTGATCAACCATAAACAAAAGTGTAAGAATGGCTAAAAAAAAAAATTAAAGTGTAAGAAAGCAAAATTAATAAAGTGTCAGACAAATTGTAAGCTAAATTCAAAGTGAATCATATTTACTAAAACTAAATTATATCAAAAGTATTCATTAATATCTCGTATTTATACGTATGCTTAATCTAGCACTAAAAAGTTAACAGCTTAATCAAGGTCTCCATTTGAAGCCATCTTTCCATTTTTTAATTTTAATTTTAATTTAAAAAAAAAAGGGGACACATACGTGCTGGAAAATTCTGAGTGGAAAATTCTCATTAATCTTTTGCTGGAAGTCTTCTAGAAAATGTATTTGGAATGTAAACAGCACGTGCACGAGGCATGCATAGGGCGTGCATGGATGGCCTTGATGACGAACACGATGGAGATGGAGCCGGCAACGAAGACATTCTTTATTAACATTTTAAATTAGTTTACTACAAAATTAATATGGAAAATAATTGCAAGTGCCAACTAACATTGCTACATAATTTCTCATTGTTGAAATACTAACGTGAAAACAACATAATCTTGCAAAGAAGTCAATGTGAGAGAATCTGAAAATAAATGAAGAATAATAAAGGAGATTAAAAATTTATGTGGTTTGCTATCTATATCCATGGAAGAGATAATAGCAAATAATTCATTAATAATTGGAGAATTAGAGTTATAATTGCTCACATGCTTGAATATTTTTCACTCCTAAAAATTTAAGCCCTAACAAAAAAAAAGTCCAAATTAATAACTCGGTTTAGTGTAAACTCATGGCACAAAAAATTTATAGTGGCTCACAATTTTTGCTGAAGAAACCCATTTCAAAGATCAACAATTTTACACGTCCATCAATGGATAATGCCACGATAACAATTTTAAAAAAGGATTCAGTTAATAATCCTAACTTACAATATCCAATTCAAATCCGATTTGGTATGTGAGCTCAAATTCAAAATATAATTTAATACTCATTCTGACCGTAATTTCCCCTTCTTTTTTCTTTTCTTTTCCAAATGCTTGGGTTGGTCCGTAGCCCTTTTACTTCTAGCATATATTTTTCAAATTTTGCAGTTAGTCATAATTTATAAACCTAAAACTTTTATATTTTTAATTTTTTTTGTTTTTAGGAAAAGCAACAAGCAGAAAAGAAAACGGTACTTGAAATGAGATTCACGTCTTCACGTCCTCAAATCTTTATCGAATCCCTTTCTCTTCGGTAACCACCTCGCAACGCCGTGGCTCATGTCCTCACGTACTTGAAATGGGCGACACCCACGTCAGGAGCCTGAGTAACGACGAGAAATGATTATTTTTTATTCTGTTCCCGGGAACTGATTCTGAGTAAAAGAACGTGTTTGGTAACTGTCTAAAAAATTTTATTCTGGAATAGAATTGTGTTTGATAACGTGTCTATTGATTCTGTTCCAAATTATTTTTTTATTTTTAAATAATTTTTTCTACTTTTTTCTTTTTTTTTATACCTTTTTTCCTTTTCTTTTCATTTTTTCCTTTTTCTCCTATTTTTCTTTTCTTCTTGTGGCTGGTCGCCGGACTGGCGATCGGCCGGATGAGGGCCGGCGACCTCACCAGAGCGTCGCCGGCATCCTCGCCCAGCTGTCGGCGACGCTAGCCTAGCCCCGCCGAGGCTCGGCCTCGCCAGATCTGGCGAGGCCGAGTGTCGCCGGTGGACAGGCGGGCCTCGCCGGGCCGGGCGAGGCCCGCCCGGCCACCGGTCGGAGCTAGGCGAGCCCGGCCGGTGGCTAGGCGGGCCTCGCCTCACCACAGGGACGGGGGGCCTTGCCGGGGCTGGGCGAGGCCCGCTTGGCCACCGGTCAGGCTATGCGAGCTCGGCCAGTGGCCAGGCGAGCCTCGCCCGCCCGGTGAGGCTCGCCGGAGGCTCGGTGAGGCTCGCCAATGGTTGGGCGAGCCTCCGGCGAGCTCGCTGGACCTCGCCCCCGGCCGGGCGAGCCTCCGGTGAGATCGCCGGACCTTGCCTTGGCCGGGCGAGCCTCCGGCGACATCGCCGGACCGGCGGGCCGGCGATCGCGGGTGGCGGCGGGCGGTGGGCGGCGGGCGGTGGTGAGCGGTGGCGGACGGCAGCGGCCGGCGGCGGGCGACGGTCGCGTGATGGTGGAAGGAAAGAATAAGAGTTTTATTGTGTTGATTCTTTTTTTGATTCTCGGACGTAGAATTAATTTTTTTTTTTCTCAAATCTACTCCAAAACTGATTACGGGAACAAATTTGTTCCCTGGAAGAAAATTTTTACCAAACGCGATTCTCATCCCAAACTGATTCTCGGGAACAAAAAATCAGAATTAGTCACTTGTTTGGAGTGTTGCCAAACAGGCCTTAGCTTCTCCATTTCTCTGTTCTTTTGCTAATATTGAGAATATTTATTGCTTCCAAAAGTAAAAGGAATTGCACAATTTAGTTATCCAGAAGTGACCATTACACACTAGTTTATGAAAGAATACATTGAGTTGATCATTATGACAAGATTATAGGTCAAGAGTGATTTAGCAAAGTAACAATGTTACATGAGCAGTATAAACATACTAGTGACAACCTCTAACGGATGTTGCGGCAATCTCTGCCTCCACTGGCCGCACTAGCAAATATGGTACCTGCCGTTGTTGCACCAGAAGATCCCACATCGGACACTTGGTTCCCTTCTTCTTGCTACCTCCAAAGCAAGAGCATCCCATTTTTTTTTATTGTTTTTTAGTTCACAACTTGCAAGTTGCGACCGTCTCCCAAAGAACCACTCTAGAATTATATGTTTACTAATATTGTTTTTTTCCCTTCATATTTAAGGAATCTTACTTTGTGGGAGTATGAGACGAGGATATCCCACCAAGTAAAACATTTCAATTTCAAAATTTTCAAGAAAGCCAGTTGATTTCTTGAAATCAAGTGTGGTGAAGGAGCCACGTTTGCTTTTTTATTTTATTTTAAAGATTAACAGTTTGTTAGCTCATCAATTTCCTAATAAAGAGGATTGATACCTATATATTATTGGAAAATACCATTTATAGGAGTACCAAAAGAAATATTCATGAAATATGGTGTGTGGTTAGGCAATTTGAATTTTTGATAAACGGATTGCATTGAGATTGCTTGGTGGTACTTTACTTGCATCAAAAGTGTATGGAACGGGGTCTAGATGGCGGTGAATTTTAGAAATTTGAGTGTGGTGGAAAGTAATTGCTTTAAAAAAAATTAAATTGGCTAGAAATGTGTGGAATTGAATTACATGATAGGAAGCTACAGAGAAATGTAAATGGGCAAGGAATTGAAAAATGTAAGGAAAATATACAAAAGAAAGCTCCTAGAAAGAGTGTTCCCACGTGTGTTTTCTCTACTTCAAGTCTTGGGTTTTTTCTATGCTATTCTCACCTAATTCTCTAAAAAGATCTCTAACTTTAGGAATAATTTCAATTCTGTCTTAAATTGAAATATTTTTATCTCAAAAAAATTTTAAAATTTTACTATATTTCCAAATATGCCCACAAATTTAAAAAGTCTCCACTAATTTTTTCGAAATTATCGGTATCAGAACCAATTAGAGGTTTGTTATTAGAGTAGGCATCTTCATCAATACCCCCACATTCATATAGAACAACAATAGCGTCTTAATATAGTAATCTTGATGAAACTAGTGAAGGCAAGAGTAGATTTGAGACTAGTATAAAAGCTTGGGATTTTTTTTATAAGAAAATTTCGGATCTTAATTGGAATTAAATCTAAAGTTGAGGGAGAAAGGACTGCACTAGCATGACCACATTGTTGCTTCCTATGAGTAATTGTGCAATTTGGGCCATCCATTTTGTTTTTGTATAATGGGTAACTGGACATAAATTTGCTATGGGAAACAATCAAGAGCTCACACTAAGATTTCTTGATTGAACATTCTCTCTTATTTATTCCCAATTTTTCTTCACTTTCTCTCTAGATTAATTGACGCTGAAAATCATTTCCATCATTAGAAGTTGTATCTCTGTTTCCGAATATAGCTACTGGCGATTTAGAGTTGCAGTTGTCACTATTTTTCTTGCTGAAGAGTTTGTGTCGTCATTTTAGATAGTTTTAATTGCCTTTCCAACATCCTTAGTTATTGCCACCACCATTTCTCGATTTTCCAAAGCCGCGCCTTCAAAGCTCTCTTCTCCCTTATTTCACTACTAAGAGATTCGCAAATACTATGACAATCTGAGTGATATTGATTTGGAAATTTGCTATCATTAAACTGAGCTGATAATTTAAGTTCACTTTAACATTGTTGTGATAGTTTGAAAGGAATTTTTGCTTCAAAACTTGCTTGTAGACTCAACGACCGAACCACACATGAGATGTTTGATGAAATGTAAAAGCCAGATTTGTATCAACTTGTCTCCAATTTTTTATTACATTGAGAGTGTTTTTGCATGTATTATCTCTGTTGTTCCTTTTTGCTCTGTGTCCTTATATTTTATGCGTGATTATCTTTGGTAATGTCATTAAGTACTTGAATTTGCCTTGTTAGTTCTTTGCATCCTACCAATCTTCTGCAATATTGAGGCATCATTGTCAGAAAGGCCAGTGAATGAAGATGGTTGTCTTGTGGAGGTTGAAGATGGATGGTGGCTAGATAAGAGACACTTAATCTTATATTTTCCAAGGAAGCCGGTGGTAAGCTGAATGTTAATTTTTCTAGCTTTTGCTTAGAATTTATGAATGAATTGGATATATTAGATTCTGAGAACAATGAAATGTTGAAGAAGACAAACACAAGGCGTCTAGAGGAAAGAAATGAAAATAAGAAAGATATGTAAAACAAATAATAAAAGAGAGGGAAACTGATAAAGATGTGTTCAGTAAATATAATAGAAATGGGCTTAGTGTAGGCTCCAAGGGCCCAACCCATGCCACTTTTATCGGAATAATAAAATAAAATAATAAAATAGCAAAAAAGAAGAAGGAGAAATTATAATTTGATCATATCGACAGCGTCTAGGCATAGAAGGAGAAATAATAACAAATAAAAAATAATAATAAAAGGATAAAAAATAAAAAATAAAAAATGGAAAAATAGTTAGAAAAATAGGTCTTGATTAGATTGTTTGATCTAGTATCAGATTTAGTTTACATTCATTTAATTCGTACACATACGGTTTAGGGAAGTTCATGTTTTTTTTTTTTTTTCCTCTAGGTTTTAGTTTAGGTCTATGAAATTCATAAAAACAGAGAGTGGGTTTAGAGATGATGACAAAGCTGGACTAACGGTTCCCACATGGATTGGGTTCTCCAAACCTTATCTCGCACAATGTTAGAGTGTACATACAAAATTCAATTAATCCTAAAAGATTTTTATGTGAGGGAGCTATTACTAGCCTATTAGGGCCAACTAAGAGCCAAATGAGATACGAGAGAGTATCCCACTTTCTATGCAATCAAAGATCTAAAAATAGGACTTGATTATGCTAATTGCCTAAATAGTGCTAGTCCAATACCCTAACTTGATTTATTTATTTATCTAATATATTTAGGCAATCTTTAACTATGTTAGTTTTCCTATGCCTCAAATGATGTCCATGCATGAGTGCGTAATCAAAGAAAAACAAATAATCACAATCAATACCATAAAACAAAGTGTAAGAATGGCTAAATAAAAAAGTAAAATGTAAGAAAGAAAAATTAATGAAGCAAAATTAATAAAGTGTCAGACAAATTATAAGCTAAATTCAAAATGAATCAAATTTCTCATCCAAAAGATATATTTACTAAAACTAAATTATATCAAAAGTAATCATTAATATCTCTTATTTATACTTATGCTTTATAACTAAGCTAAATCTAGCACTAAAAGTTAACAGCTTAATCAAGGTCTCTATTTCAAGCCATCTTTCGATTTTTTTAATTTTTTTTTTTAAAAAGAGGACACAACACGTGCTAGAAGTCTTCTAGCCCAAAATTCTGAGCGGAAAATTCTCATTAATCTTTTGCTGGAAGTCTTCTAGAAAATGTATTTGGAATGTAAACAGCACGTGCACGAGGCATGCATAGGGCGTGCATGGATGGCCTTGATGACGAAAACGATGGAGATGGAGCCGGCAACGAAGACGATGGAGGCGGTGGTTGGCCTAGACGCGTCATCGATGATTTGCCAGTGAAGATAGCCAAGGGAAGCGTTAAATTTTTAATAAATTTACTAAAAAATACACACCGTGTTAGTTAGTGACATGGCCCTTATAAGCAGTCAAATGTTTTCTATATTATTCACCTCTAATTCTCAAAAGCTTTGTAGAGATTCATTACCTATTTTCTTGATAAATCGATCCTTTCCTCCAGCACTCATGGACAGAGACATTCATTAGGAATCCATCCATGCTTCACAGCTAAAGGGCAAAAATATTCATTACATGCTAGTCCTTAATCTGATTCCTCGTACTAGTCCATGAAATCTAGAAGTAACTCTATAATAAAGCTATTTGTTAGACGAGAAAGTCTATCATAATTGTTAAGTCAGATATAACTCCCAATTATAGTTTCTAGACTAGAACTTTTAAAGAAATTAAACGTTTTCCATTCTTTATTAACATTTTAAATTAGTTTACTACAAAATTAATATGGAAAGTAATTGCAAGCACCAACTAACATTGCTACATAATTTCTCATTGTTGAAATACTAACGTGAAAAAAAAACGAAAACGATGATTTTGCAAAGAAGTCAATGCGAGAGAATCTGAAAATAAATGAAGAATAATAAAGGACATTAAATATTTATGTCGTTTGGTATCTACATCCATGGAAGAGATAATAGCAAATGATCCATTAATAATTGGAGAATTAGAATTATAATTGCTCACATGCTTGAATATTTTTCACTCCTAAAAATTTAAGCCCTAACAAAAAAAATTCAAATTAATAACTTGGTTTAGTGTAAACTCGTGGCACAAAAAATTTATAGTGGCTCACAATTTTTGCCAAAGAAACCCTGTTATATGTGTGCCATTTCAAAGATCAACAGTTTTACACGTCCATCAATGGATAATGCCACAATAACAATTTTAAAAGAGGATTCAGTTAATAATCCTAACTCACAATATCCAATTCAAATCTAATTTGGTACAAGAGCTCAAATTCAAAATATAATTTAACACTCATTCTGACAGTAATTTCCCCTTCTTTTTTTTTTTTTTTTTTCCAAATGCTTGGGTTAGTCCGTAGCCCTTTTACTTCTAGCATTTATTTTCAAATTTTGCAGTTAGTCATAATCTATAAACCTAAAGATTTTATATGTTAAAAAAAAAAAGGAAAAGCAACACGCAGAAAAGAAAACGGTACTTTTGAAATGAGATTCACGTCTTCACGTCCGCAAATCTTTATCGAATCCCTTTCTCTTCGGTAACCACCTCGCAACGCCGTGGCTCACGTCCTCACGTACTTGAAATGGGCGACACCCAGTCAGGAGCCTGAGTAAAGACGAAAAAGAGGATCATCAGCTTCGAGAGGGAGGCGATCGGAGGTGGTAGTGCGCCTTCGTATGGAGCGACGCGGTGGTGAAGCTCCTTGCTTCCTTCCTTTGCCTGATGTCGCTCCAAAATCTCACGCATGCTTCGGGGACAGTCGAATAGCTTCTGCATATGGTGATGATTGGGAATATGTGGAAGAAGAAGGGCCTGCAGAGATCATCTGGCAAGGGAACAAAAGAACAGTAAAGAAAACCATCAGGTTTTTCGAAGAAGGGATCGGACGTGCAAATGTTGAAAGAGGGTAACTCAGAAGATACTGCCTGTTTATGTGTTGAAAACTTGGCATACATTACTTCCTACTTTTTCTTTCTCTTTGTGTTGGTTTTGGTTTGAATTTTAAATTTGAGGTTCGTAATTCACTGCCAGGATGCTGAAAAGCCGACCTTGAATCCTCTCCCTCCACTGTTCGAAGAATATTTAGAATATAAGAATTGATCGCCAACGTCAGCTCAACAGGTGTCAGAAAATTTCGCTCTCCAAGTGCCTAATTTTGGACTGAGCAGGTAGCTTGTTATGATGGTCATAAGTCTAGTTATATTTTTCTGGACTGATTTGTTGAACTTTTTTGTAAAATGTTTTATTTTTGCCTGTCGGTTTGCTTAACAGGATGAAGCTCATTGCTCTTTCATTCTGAAAAATGGAGCTTGTTGGTTTGCTCCACGATGCCTTCATCCAGTTCATATATCCTGAGCATTTTGGAGCACCAATACTGTTTTCAGAATGATGGACAACTGGTAAGAATAATTAGTGCAATTAAATTTCTATCATAAGATGGCTTTCATTTGCAAACATCTTTCACTGGTTTCATATAAACTACGGATGCAATTTTTTGATCACGCCCGAGACCTAGGGCTTTTTACTGGAGAAGCAAAAGAAAAACATGAAGTTATATTAATACGAAGGAAATTACATCCATATTTATACCACATTAGATATCGGTAAATATTGCAAAAAAGGAAACAGAATTGATCAGAATCAAAGCAAAACTGAATAAGTGATCCTTATGGCTCACTAGTTGCGTTGTTTGTTTACAAAGGTTGATTAGCCTAATTGCATAATGTAACTTAAAGGAGGAGGGATGGAAGTTTGGTGGGAAACAGAAATCCATCATTACTGTTTTTTACCATCCCTTGGGAGTTTTAGTTATAAAATTAGATACGGTTGCCTTAGCCCTATCCATGGCATTATTTTCAAGGAAAGTCGATACATGAGTAAGGCGTTTCGCAGTGGCTAAGGACCCATCTCTCCCACTAGCCAGAGATAGGGTGATGTAAAGGAGGCCTTTGTGGCAAAAGTTGTTGAAGGATAAAATGTGCTGGACAAAGCTGGAGCTGTTCTTTTTTTTATGCATTGGTTTGGGAAGCTAGTTATATTACTGAAGATGGAATGATGCAAATTGGGAGTGCTGTCAGTGGAATAATGATTGAAATTTAGTCTTTTTAAGATGGGGTTTGGAAGTCTTTGCGCTTAGAAGAGTGCATATTCCTGCCATTGACACTACTGGAGAAATTGAAGATCTATACCCCTTTTCTAGGGAAGTTAGTGTTGGGTCAAGTTTGGATTAGAACGAAAATGGTTCGACTCATATTGATCTATTTAATCCATTTTGGCACATTTCCATAGGATGTAAATTTGAAAACCAATACCTAATCCAACTCAACACACATTCGACTCATATTATTGAACATATTAATATTTAACCTAACTTAGAAGAACCCTTACGTACCCTTTTAACCCACTTTAACCCACTTTAAGATCTTTGCGTGTATTTATTCTATGAATAAAAACTTCACATCAAATTAAAAATATAAAATTAGTAAATAAAACAAAGAACGTAAAAAACCTATAAATGAGGGTCTTGGCTTCTAAATCTTCCTCAAGCGGAACTCCAAATAACCAATCTCTAGTGCACAATTTCACGGGAACAAGAACTATGACATTTATTTAAAATGTGCCCTTCAATGCTAAAGGCTGACGTACATGCAACGTAAGTTAGAAGACAACTCAAGATACCGGTGTGAATTAGCTTCAAATAATCAAGAACATTACAATAAGGTTTTTTCTTCTTTTTTTTTTTATTTATAAATATCAAGCCTATTTTCCATCAAATACAAATCCAATTGTGACATTGTAGATTGCAAGGCATAGTGTTTACTTTTGAACGCATTATACTCATCAAGATTGTTCCCAATGTTCTAAAAAATGTCCTCAATTAAAATGTTACCTCGATTGGTTGAAGATGTAAAGCGATAATCTCTCGACATAGAGGTCACATGTTCATCAAAAGCATATAGAGAATTTCTTGAATAATCCGTACAAATTTCACATGATAATCTATGTCCAACTTCAAATAGCAAAGCTCTAACAAGCGTAGCAAGACAACACTATAACCCTTCTAATATTTATCAAACTTCTTTTGCATTGCCATAGGCATAGAATTAATAGCTATGTCCTCACTATCTCTCTCCTTTATCAAACAAAACCAGATTAGCCATACTCAATAGAGATATAAATTCTCCATGGGATATCTAACTCCAAAGAAGAGAGTAAAAATATCATAAAAATGTTGTAACAAGAATGCAATTTCCTTAGCTATGACTCAATCTTAGGGTAACATTAAATGTGCAAAGAATGGAAGTTCCATATTTTCTTTCTTAGGAGCAACTAGGACGCGATACTTGTATTCAACAAATTGTTAATCATTATTCACATTCTTGCGATATGATTAGCAATTTACATAAACAACATAAAGGCAATTTTGACCAATTCTACCCTTTTTAGCTTTCTATAGGAGAGCTCTTTATAGAATTTTAACCCTTTAATAGTAACTGTACACAAATTGAGCATGAACATAAGCCTTTCTTTATCTATCTTTGTGGTGTTCAAGCAACTTCGATACAAATGGCACTTCGCCAGGAAATGCTTAAAAAGGGTATAAATGCGTGGTTGTATATCTATAGCTCACATGTAGACTTGCAATGCCTAGGAAGCTCCTTTAAAAGAGCTTGAATGACTGATACACTCCCACCTGCCATGAGCAGTTTAATTTTGTAAAAGTTATTACCAAGAAAAGACAAATGGAAGAATTACCAAGATCTTCTATACTATTTTGATAAACTTTTACCCGATTGCAAAACCTTTCCTAAAATCACCAAAAAAAAAAAAAAAGCCTAGAAGGAGGAGGGGCAGGGGGTTAAAACAAAGAAGCAACCAAATAAAGTTTTCAGATTTGATATTGCCTCTCTAATCCCAATTTAATCAGTTGAAAAAAAATGTTGTCTATTAATTGGCTTTAAGATTATATGATGATATAAGATATAGTCAAACTGGGTAAACAAATGAATAAAGCTTATGCAAAAGGAAACTATAAATTCAAGATCGAGTCCAAAACCAACATCCTCCAACTATACCATGACAATATTACCATGAATGCTAGGTTTACAACTTCTCTCAACTTGATTTACCAATTGTATGCCTAACATGAACATCTATCTCTCAATTAATTAAAATGAATGGATTCATTCCAACAGAAAAATCATGAGAAAATCAACTTACGATGAACTTCTTACATTGGAACATATTGTATGATGTCTCTAGTGGCTACACGATGTGTAGAGCTTTTTAATCCAAAATAATTGGATTGTTAAGTTCTCTACATCCTCACTATTAGATACTATTTCGATGTTAACACAATAGAAAGTCTAACTTAAATGACAAAAAACAAACCTACCTCCATTTGTGTAAATTCTGCACCTCCAACTCAAACTATCATAATTGAGACCCTCACTAATGCATCTATGGTTTCGTGTTGATTGGTGAGAACTCCATCCTAAACAAGGAGGGAAAATTACTATCAGCTGCATAAATAAACATAAAGAAGCTAATAAAGATTGAATGTTTTTTTTTTTCTACTTTACATTATTATGAGCAAAACATAGAATTTGCTATGTTATAAGAAAGTGATTGGCCTACAATTTGAGCAACCCCATTGATCACAAGACCATAAAGTGGATCCTACTAGAGAAACAATGTGCTAAGAACCATATCCCAATGAGATATGTGCTAGACTCTATAAATAGTACTATGTTGTTTTCTTAACATTACTTTATGCATGAAAGATCTTGAGGCTGTTGACTTCTGTTAGCAATACAAAGATTGATTATTAGTAATAAACCATGTGAAATTATATTTAAATCATGTGGATCTCCCCTTTACATTGGATTGTATGCCTAGAAGTACGTTAGTTAGATTGAAGGTATCTATTTTTAAAATCGGATCAAATTGGTTGGTTCAACTGGTTGGACTATTAGTGGGATTGCAAACCAATCCGCTTGTTGAGATAGGGAAAAGTGGAAGTTCACTCTTTTCAAAAAATCATTCTTTTCTGGCTATATTATGGTTGAAAATGTTTCATTTGTTTCCTACCACTCAATATTAAGAAGGTGTCGCATTCATAAATTAGATTTAATTATCACACAACATGGCGTAAATCATGTTGTGGCCCCAAACTTGAGTCCACTAAAATAAATGGGTATAGATCCTAAATATTATCTATCTCAGCTTTTCTAAGGTCGTTGAAATGGGTATATTCCTTTTGTCTATATTTTCTTTAAACAAGAATAGAGAATTACATATTTTTCTGTGCATATTATCTTCAAGAATCCAAATTCAGGATTATCACTTTGGATTACATACAACAAGGGATTGACTTGTTGTTCGTTATTCTCAACATAATGTTGTTCCTTGTACATCACCAGGAAGGGTAAACGATTAGATGATCACCTACAATTTTTATACATGTATAGAAAGCTAAAAATTGACCTATTAAGTGATCAACTATAACTCATTTACATCTTACCCACTCCACCAAAGAATGTTGGTCCTCATGCTGATTAGCATTTGATGCTTTTCATCCCATGAGTAGCTTTGCCAAGGCACGTTGAATGAGTAGACATTGTCATTTTCCATTAGCTTGCCACTCGAGTAATACCAAGGATCCATGTACCTACATTTAACAAACCATCAGTGGTACTAGACAAAAACTATCAGTGGTATGACAAACCGAAAATGAACTTACCAGAATGTCTCCATTATGTGCATGGATTCATGCATATCTATACCCAAAGTGAAGTTGGCGAGTCCAAAGTCTGTGACCTGAAATCAAAATGTTAGCTTTCATAACAATAACAATAACTTGAATTCAATAAACAACCGATTGATACTATAATGTCATCATACCTTAGCGTCAAAATCAAAGTTCAAAAGAATATTGGAGGACTTTATGTCGCGATGAAAACTCTAGGATTGTCCAAAAGGTCAAATCAACAAAATGAAACCCGAAAATTATTATGGTAATGATAAGTTTTTTTTTTTTTTGGAAAAAAATACTCACACTCTTCATGTAAGTAAGCCAAGCCTCGTGTGGAACCTAAAGCCACCTTCATCCTCTTAGGCCAGGGCATGATTGGGCAATTAGTACCTACAATGACATATGGGGCAGTTATAATCAATCAGATTTTGAGCTCTGAAATAACTAAGCATACAGGATAAATACTAACCGTGCAAATGAAAGTCCACTGTGTTGTTTGAGACAAACTCATATACTAGAATTCTGAGTGTCAGAAATGCAATATCCAACCAAAGAGAAGGTGACAATGGTGGATACGGCTAATGATATTGACCTCCACTCGAAACTCCCTCTCCCCTTGTTGACTTTCAGCTTTTAGTTGCTTGATGGCAACTAATTCCTTGCTCGAGAGTACTTTGTTATGAACGAGGGTGTTGTGAGTGGAAGTCAATATCATCAACCATATCCATCACCCTCGCCTCATCTTTTTGGTTGGATATTTTGTTTCTAACACTTAGAATAATAGTTTATGAATATGTCCCAAACAACACGCTAGACTCTCATTTGCGCAGTCGGTATCTATCATCTATCCTTAGTTATTTCAAAGCTCAAAACCGATTGATTATAACTACCCCAAATGTTATTGGAAGTATTGATCACTCTATCAATCCTTGGCCTAAGAGGATGAAGGTGGCTTTAGGTTTCGCACAAGGTTTGGCTTACTTACATGAACAGAGTGAGTATTTTTTTTCAAAAAAAAAAAAAAAAAACCTTATCATTACTATTATAATTTTCAAGTTTCATTTTTATTGATTTGACTTTTCTGGTAATCCCAAAGTTATTCATTGTGACATCAAGTCCTCTAATATTCTTTTGGACTCCGATTTTGATGCCAAGGTGTGAAGACATGGTAATATCAATAAGTTGTTTATTGAATTCAAGTTATTGTTATGAAAGATAACATTTTGATTCCGGGTCGCAAACTTTGAACTTGCCAAGTTCACTTTTGGTACGAATACGCATGTATCCATGTGCATAATGGGGAATTTTGGGTAAGTTCATTTTTGGTTTATCGTAGCACTAATAGTTTTTGTCTAATACCACTGATTGTTTGTCTAATATAGGTATATTGATCCTTAGTATTACTTGAGTCACAAGCTAATGGAAAAAGCCAGTGTCTGCTCATAGTATGCTAGTCGCACGAATTATTTATTGGTATAAATATTGCAGAGAAGAGAGGTTTATATTTAGCCAATTGTGGCCAAGTGGGAGATAATGGGTTTTATTGTTATTAGGCCGCCCATGTTGGGCTAACCTAGCCCATAACTCAAAAGAGCCCACACCCACAATTTAAAGAAAATAACCACCTAGGTGTTATTTAGAGGGTTACTTCTTAAAAAGAGAAAAGAACTTATTTTGTACTCTTAGTGTGTAGAAGTATAGGATTGTGTATCATAAAGGAAAAAAAAGAAGAATGAAAAGGCTCTCTTCTTGTGAAGAAAATTATTTCCACTTGATCTCTCTCAAGACGATGCAATAAGTGCATTTAATTTGTGGAAAATAAGATACGTTCTGTTGCATGATGTACTTTTCAATCGGTGATACAAAGTATTTATGGCCCTTTTTTGTATGCAATTTGATGTTACTCGATAGTTTGAGTTTAGAATTTTGAAATTAGTTTCCTTCAAAAACAAACAGCCCATCGTCCAACTTCTTGAGGAATAGAGTGTGACCTTTAACTTGGCAGTAGATGTCACTCGTCTCCTCATTGGGTATGAGATGATGCTGGAATACGAGATCTCGAAATATAGTCCTCGTAGTCGTACAAAACCCATAGATTAATCTCCATAGTTCATCATTCACCCCACCACTAAAATAAAACATGCAAAACAAGGAATAGAAAGTAAGGGAAAGACCTCAATAGCAATTTTAACTGTGGGGAGCTTCAAGCAAAAAAGCCAACTTCTCAGAAAAATTAATGGCAATTATATATGCCTACATAGATACTAGGAACGGACTATTACAAAAATTTATATTGAAACATAGGATTCATACGAATCAACAGCTCCCTCAGAAGCTCATTACTACTTTTTCGAACCAAACAACCTTTTTCAACCAAAAAAACAAAAGAACCAAACGAATTTTTTTGATAAAAAAAGAAAAAGAAAAAAAGACAAAAGTCTAGAGCACCATTAAACAGAACCACCTCATCCACTACCACCGCCACCAGATCGTTTTATCCTTGCCATTCCTACTTGATAGGGGACCAATATCCCCACCATTCCTACTGACACTAATATGTAATATCACTGAGCAAGTAATATATTGTTGAAAAATTTAGGAGACTGTCATTTAGAACGGATGTGTAGTTCAAGCACTATTACATATTAGTGTCAGTAGTAGTCATCCTGATATAATTCTTGTAAAATATAATTTTGAGCTCATATTCTTGAAATTTGTCGTCCTAAATTGGTATATCTTAAGATGTATATTTAGAAATCAACATAAGTTGTCCTCAAGTTTGTCCTTTTCATCGTATGTGAAAAGGACATGTATATTTAAAAGATAAACCACTTGTATTCATGTGGTTTGCCAATTGAATTGGCAAGAAGAGAGGAGGAAATTGTTGATATAAATAGAGCCTGATTCATCATCTAACTTCAGATCTAGATTTTCCATATCCATAATGATTTTATTAAATTCATCTAGATATTCTAGGATAGGAGTACCATTCTGCATCTTTAGCATGTAAAGATGCTACTTCATGAATAATCTTGTCATAAGATATTTCTTCATATAGAAGCTCTCAAGTTTATTCCACAATCCTAAAATTGTTCCTTCACCTGCAACTTCGCAAAGCACCTTATTGGATAACAACAATTGGATGGTGCTATGTGTCTTTTCTTCCATCTTCTTGATCTCAATCATAGTCATATCATCGGGATAATTTCTATCAAAAACTCTAACCGAACCTTCCTAACACAGGAACACCTTCATCTTGATCTTCCATAGCCCAAAATTGTTTTGGCCATTGAAAAGTGCCACTTTGAACTTAATAGATGCCATCTCAAACAAAAAGACCTAAATTCCTTCGCTCTAATACCAATTTGTTGCAGAAAAATGTCGATCAAAGATGCACCAGTCTAAGAACAAGTAGCAAAGAATGAAAGAATCAAAATTACACGAGAAGCAAGACTTACGTCAAAAATCCAAAACAGGAAGAACCACGAGGAGAGAGAGCAGTTTTACTATCTTCAACAAACAACACGAGAGTACAATCCAAAAGCTCTAAAACCACTTGATGAGCCACAAAATATAAATATCCAACAAGAAGATAAGAAAAAATAAAATAAAACAGGAAATGATATAGAGGCTAGGGTTAGAGATGTGTATTAAACACATTTCTTTTATAATCTCCCTTTAGAAATCCCTAAAATAAAGGTAAATGATCTAAAATACCCTTATCTCTTAATTTGAAAGTCAAAATTCAACAATTTCAACATTGACATTAAATCTACAAAAGAACATTAAGTCCTAAATTGAGATGCAATTGGGGTATCCTACGGAGGCTCAACCCTCATATTTACTTAAGTTAAAAGGGAAAGGTATAGCCAATGAGTCTACAGTAGTGAAAGGCAAAAGAGACAAAGGCTCTCTACTTCTTCTCTCGGATTCATCATGGGCAAAAACAATGCTTGACAGCATAGCTACAATACGTAAAAAGAGTAAGAAGGGCCATATTCCCCTGGTGAGCAAAAAAATGAAGAGGGCCAAGAGTTACAATTTACAGGGGATGGATGCAAACGCGATTGATAAGACTCTACTTCTTGAAACACCTATCCAAGTGGATGAGGGAGCACATGAATGGGCCTTGGTGGGTAGCCCTAATAAGCCACCGGGGGATAAATGAAAGTTTTGAGCTGATACTATTAGGGATTAGGGTCTACCCTAAAGTTCCAGCATCTTCAAGCCCTTGTGGCTCTTGATAGACCCAACTTGGTGTTCCTTATGGAGACGAAGAATAGGAAAACTGTGGTGGACAAAGTTAGACAACAACTTAAGTTCAATGAGTCGTTTATCATTGATCCAATTGGCACAGCAGGGGGACTAATAGCAATGTGGAATGAGGAATTAAAGGTGAAGGTACAGGAGTATTCAGAGGAGCTGATTGATATTATTTGCAGGGACCCTACTTATGGAACCCTGATGATCGTATCCTTTCTACACGCATCTACTTATTTCCAAAAGAGGACGTGTTTATAGCAGAAACTTCAAGCAATCCACCATATCAATTCCCTACCATGGATTTGCATGGGGGATTTCAACGAGGTTCTTAATTACCTGGGAAAGGATGGAAGACGAGGGATGGATCATTATCGAATGGTGGCTTTTCGAGAGATGATGAATGAATGTGCATTAATGGATATTGAAAGCAAGGGTTGTGCCTATACATGGTCGAACAATAGAGTTGGGGAAAATCTGGTAAGAGAATGCCTAGATAGGGTGTTATGCAATGTAGAATAGAGAGTGGAGTTTCCAAATGTAGAGGATGTTGCTTTGCCAGCAATAGGCTTTGACCATAGTCCTCTTATCCTCAATCTATATCCGAATATTATAAGAAGGAAAAAAGAGTTTCGATTTGAGGCATATTGGTTAGAAGACCCATAATACATGGATATTGTTAAAGGAGCATGGAATGATCACCATAACACACTTGGAGACTTAGTACAAAAATCACAATAGGTGGCTGGTGCATTGGGAATATGGAGCAAAGCAAAATTCTCTAATGCACATAAGCAAATTGAGCTTTTAAAGAGAAGACTAACCGTGTTGGCTAATAGCCCTGAAGGAGCTAAGTACAGGGAGGAAATCCAACAAATTAAAAAACGGATTGAACAGTTATGGAGGCAGGAAGAAATGTACTAGAGTATGAGATCCTGCATAAATTGGCTAAGGTGGGGGGATAGAAATTCTAAATATTTTCATGCTACTACAATCCAATAGAGGGTACGGAATAGAATCACAATGCTGAAAATGGATGATGATCATTGGTGTCGGGAACCTGAAGTACTAAAGCAACACATTGGCCAATTTTACCAATCCCTCTACACTACTGAAGGTCCTAGAAATTTTCAACCAGTCCTAGATCAATGCCCACAACTTGTCAATGCGGAAATGAACGAGTCCTTGATGAGGAGGGTAACAATAGATGAAGTGAAAGATGCGGTTTTTCAAATGGGAGCCACTAAGGCACCTGGACCAGATGGGCTTGGCAGGCAATTTTATCATCTTTATTGGACTGATATTTAGCAAGATGCATTCCAAATGGTCAATAGCTTCTTCACTATAGGTACCTTCGATCCTAAACTAAATATGACACATATTGTTCTCATTCCAAAAGTAGCAAATACAGAAAATATCACTCAATGCAGGCCCATCAACTTATGTAATTTCAGTTATAAGATTATTTCTAAAGTAATGGCTAACCGTCTTAAGCCATGGCTTCTGTAGATTATTGCAATAGAATAGAGTGCTTTTGTGAGTGGAAGACAAATACAGGACAACATCTTGACAGTTCAAGAGATGCTACATCAACTTTGCATTTGAAAGAGGAAAAAGAAAGTTCAAGCAGTTCTTAAATTAGACATGCAAAAGGCCTATGATTGGGTTGAATGTGATTTCTTTTGTGAGTGTATGAAGAAAATGGGATTATGCAAGGAATGGGTTCAGTGTATGAAATAGTGCATTTCCCCAATATCCTTCAGTGTGAAAATTAATGGGGAGTCAATGCGACAGTTCCATCCATCCCGAGGCATAAGACAGGAAGACCCACTTTCACCTTACTTATTTATTATCATGGAAAATTTGCTATCCATACTAATGAGCAAGGCAATATCAAATGGAAACTTGAGGGGAATTGTCTAACTATTTCTCATCTATTATTTGCTGATGGCGCCATCTTCTTCTTAGAAAAAACAGTTATGGAATGTCAAAACTTGGCGAATATCCTAAACCAATATTGTTATGCATCAGGGCAAGCCATCAACTTAAACAATTCAGGTATTTTCTTCAGCTAAAATTGTCCACAAACTTTAAAGAGGAACTTGGCAAATCAATTAAGAGTCCCTATCATAGACAAGACAGGCAAATATTTGGGAATTCCGTCTGACTGGGGGCAATCAAAAAAGTATATGTTTGCATGGATCCTAGCAAAGGTTAACTCAAAGCTAGAGGGCTAGAAAGAGAAATTGTTGACTAAAGCAGGAAAAGAGGTACTCATTAAAACAGTTGTACAAGCTCTAGCACAGTATGCAATGTCTATTTTCAAGATACCGACATCTATTTGCAAAGTAATAGAAGAAAGAATTGCTTGCTTTTAGTGGAAACAAAATGTTGACCGAAAAGGAATTCATTGGAAGAACTGGGAATCTTTGAGAACAAGGAAGGATATAGGAGGATTGGGGTTTCGAGACTTAGTTGCTTTCAATAAGGCTATGCTTGGGAGACAAGCATGGCGACTTGTTCAGGCTTCAAATTCCCTATGGACAAAAATTGTTAAAGGTATTTATTACCCACAAGGAGGGTTTTGGCATGCTGGTAAGGGTACTCGCCCCTCATGGGGATGGCAAAGTTTGTTGACAGGAAGGGAAGTGATTGAATCGAAGATGAGATAGCTGGTGGGTGATGGTAAGCAGATCAGAATCAAGGAAGATGTTTGGCTACCCAGAGGCTGTATTGGAGGAGCTGCAACTTTAAATGAGCCAAAGATTGTCGAGGAATTGATTGTACCCAAAGAAAAAGAATGGAATGTAGTAAAGCTAAAGGAAATGTTCAACGAGAATGTTATCCATGAGATCCTTTCAGTACCGCTCAGCTCCAATCCATCAATGGACAGGCTAGTGTGGATGGGTAATAATACGAGCTCCTATTCGGTCAAAAGTGGCTACAACAAAATATGCTCCCAGAACAAAAAACTTAAGGCTAACCATGCGTCATCGTCATATCAGCCACCCCGATCTCTATGGACCACAATTTGGCAAACCCAACACTACCCAAAGGTTCGGCTTTTCCTATGGAGCGTATGCAATAATGCACTGCCAACAAGAGAAAATCTCTATAGGAGGAAAATAGTACCTAATCCACTTTGCCCAATTTGCCATGATGCCCTAGAAACTCTCGAGCATCTCCTCCTCTTATGTTCCTGGACAAAAAGTATATGGTTAGATCCTCGCATTAAATTGAATACACCAGAATGAGCGGAAATCAAATGCACTCCTTGCAAGTATTTTATGGTCGATATGGAAAGCAAGAAATGGATGGGTTTTTAGATCTAGCAGACTAAAACCACACAAAATTGTGGAGGAAACTAGTTATGATCTTGAACTCTATAGAAAATGGAGCTTCAACACTACAACACAGAACCAAAAGGAAAGGAAAGGTTTGCTAAAGGAGGTTTGCTCTTTACTGTGGATGCTCGCTTTTCTTTAGCAAAACAATGATCGAGCTAGCTGTGATGAACGACATGGGACTAATGTGAAACTTAAAAACAAAAAAGTTCAAGTAGCTCTACCAATTGGCGTCAACTATCGGTAACAGAATCGATTCATAGAGTTGAGGAAGATACACACTTAACTCGAGAAGAAGAGATATAGAAGAAGAAGAAGAAGAAGAAGAAGAAGAAGAAGAAGAAGAAGAAGAAGAAAACCAGAGCTATATTCTAATTGTCAACCATTTCTGACATTGTCGTCCCCACCGTCGCCAATCAAAGCTCTACTTTCCTGGCCAGGTAATTTTCTCTCCTTCATACCCTGTTTTGCCCTGTTTTTGTTAATAATTCAAATTCCGAGCTTAATCGGTAGACTTGTGAGTAAAACAAAGCAAACTAAGATTTTTTTTTCATGATAAATCATGTCAGGTAAGATATCAATATGCCATGTTTAGGCTGAAAGTTGCATTAAATCCCAATCAGGAGCCTACATTCTAAACTGTACGTCACATGTTTGACTATTTGTTGGAAAGAAGTGATAAAGCCGGGTTCATCTAATCGATGTTTAGAGTTAGGTTCACTTATTGTTGAGCCACGTCTGACACTGAGATTTCCTTCATTTTATGTTCGAATTTCCAGCGTCGTTTTGTCCATGAGGCAAAAGCATTAATCTTTTTCTTTTCTTTTATTTCCTAGCGAGGTCTTCAGATGAGGAGTCATTATGTCAGCTCCTTATTCCCTTCTTCTTGTTATGTATGTGTGTAGTTTACATTTGCGCTGGCTGTTGATTGAGAAATGTCGTGTGATGACAAGTGGCGGTCAGCAATGATTCTTGATGGCCGGAATCAATGATCAGAATAATTGTCCAGTGGTCCAAAGAAATGTTGATGGCTGGACGTTGTGGCTGGCAGCAATGGAGAGGGAAGAAAACCAGCAAATTGCGACTCTAAAGGATTGTGATATTTTGATTTCCGATTGCAAGTTGTGATTAAAGACCATCTCATCAAGCCATTTAGACTTCTAATATAGACTCTGGAAGTAGCAAATACTAGCATAAATGCACATCTTGTTTGCCTTTTCTCACATGATATGCTTAATCCCATGTCGTATCATATATCGACAGTACAAATGTATTCATGGGCAGAGCATTCCTTGTGAATTTATAAAGCCATACAGTCAAGAAAACCAACAAATTGCGACTCTCAAGGACTCGAACACATTGTGGCAAGTGACCATTAGGACCATCAACGCTACGATGTAGCGAACTTTTGTGTTGGTTGGTTCGAGTTTGTTGATGAAACTTGTCTTGAGTGAAGGGGATGTCTGCATGTTTGAGTTCACTGATAGGGATGATGTTTAGGTTGAACTAGGATGAAACATTGGAAGTCACTTTAGGCCATATACTAGTTGAAAGCAATTTGTGCCACCATTATGTTGTGATGAAACCGGATAAAAGTGCATTTATATTTGTAATTGTGCTCTTTTCTGAGCTAGTTATGATTTTAGCATTTCTAGGCCTAGCCACTCCCATACAATGGATGTTCGTGAAAGAGTCCTACACACATTTTCTATTTTAGGCATCTCTTGAGCTTGTCACGCTTTTATCATTGCCTTTTTTTTTTTTGAAAGGATCTCTGGTTCAGCACTCGCCCTGGTTCCAGTCTACTAAACTTGGTTTTGTATTACAAAAGTGTGTCAAAAGTGACGTGTTCTAGTTCTAGAAGGGATGGGGAAATTTATGCAGCATACCATCACTCATGGTCACCTAATAGTTTTCAAATATGGGAGAGACTCACTCTATACTCATGTAAATATATTTGATAAAAGTGCTTATATAGATACATTATCCCTCAAGCAGTGATGAAATTTAAAATCTAGAGAGTAAATTTTATTCATTGGGATCACATGTATATAGTCCATTGTTTTCTCAAATTGATTTGGTTATTCATTGGGATCACATGAGATGTTATTTTCCTTTAAGTGTTAATGGCTAAATGTGTAAATTTATGTTTTTAAAATTTCATTTTTTTAATTCATGGATTCATAAGATTACCAATTCTAAAATATAAGATTGTATTTTTCTCTTATACTAATTAGGTGTAAAGAAAATCACTATTATTCATCGAGTAAGAGGATGTGGTGGAGAGGATCAGTGTTAGCAACTCTTGAAGTTTTACCATTAGAGTTCAAAAATAGTGTGCAATATCAAAGTCTATGAGCATTGTGCTGTGACATTTTGACTACAAATTGCAAGTTGGGGTTGAACGCTTCTTTTACCCAGTGAAGACTGTTGAATGAAACTCCTGAAACTAGTAGATATAAGCATATATTTACATTATGTTTGCCTTTTCTCTTTATTGTTTGTTTGTATTCATTCTTTTCCTCATCATATTTTGGTTAGCAAATATCTACATGGGCGAGAGTGTTCCTTGTGAATTCATATAGAGATACAATCAGAAAAACCAGCAAATTGTGACTTAGGTATCTAGACAATTCATGGCCGGTATCCAGCAAACATCTCTGGTGGTTGGCCCACGTTTATGAGAGAAGCTTGTCTGAACGAAGGTGTTGCCGCGTGTTTGAGCTCATTGATAGGGACAAATTTATGGTCAAAGTCTCCATCTAGATACTGCTAGTAAGAATCTCACTTAGGTGATTGATATGAGCATCAGAAGCGTCATTTGAGGCCATATATTACTAAAGCAATTCATGTCTCCTTTAATCAATGCAGATGAATCAATTGAAGGCGCACTTACTTTTGGATTTGCTTCTCCTTTCTAACCTAGTTACAGTCTTATCAGAATTCTTCTTTTCTTTAGTGCAGGTTAGGAAAAATAGTCTAAATGTCCAAGAGCCCTCTTGAGCAGCTTTTTAATGGTTCCACGTGCCCGAGGCCTCTCACTGCCCTTGATAAGCTAGAGAATTCAAATCGGAGGTATCCCTTATTCCAAATGGTGACTAACTTGGTACTTTCTCTGACTGCCTAGGCTAGGGAAGAAGAGGCGACACAAAATGTCCAGCTTAAGTACTACAACAGGCCTAGGCTTGGGATTACTGAGCTCGCTACAACAGCACAGCAACACGAGTTGGATATTGCTCCCCTGCAACAACTGGCTCACGAGAGCTATTGCAAGCAGGTTCAAACTTATGATTGGAAATGAAGAAAATGTGGTTCGACTCTAGGCCTTAAAAATTAGTCCAACAACCTCAGTGGTATGAAAAGAAGAAAAGAAGATTTCCTTTTTGTCAGGGAAGAGAATTTTACTTGCTTGATTTTGTATGTGTATCCATCTAGGACCCCTAGTGCAGCTTTTCATGTTTGTTCGATGCATATTGCAGTGTAAGATTGGTGACTCGGATATTCACCAGATTCATGCATGTCTCTATATTGATTGCATGTGCTTATTTAGTCTAAGAGCACATGATAGTGGTATTTTGTTTTCAGATTGCAAGTTGTGATTAAAGACTTTCTCATGAAGCCATAGACTGCTAATATAGACTGGGAACTAGCAAATACTAGCATAAATGTACATCTCGTTTGCCTTCTCTTTAGTTTGTGCTTGCATTCCTATGTCTTATCACATATCAGCAGGTCAAATGTCTTCATGGACAGAGCGTTCCTTGTGAATTCATAAGAACATACAGTCAAGAAAACCAACAAGATTCTGAAGACCTCATGGACCTTGAAGATTCACAGGGTTCTCGCCAGAAACTAAGGGCTAAATTTGCATTTACCTTCTTATCGGCCTTCCAAGATGTTGAATTCCTTTTCAATTTGTGAGTTTCGTAGTACTTAAATAGCACGCTCATTGATGCGACTTTTCAATTAAGTATGCTTGGAACCAAAAAGGACTAAGCTTTGAACATCATAGAGTAATAGAAATTCTGAATTGCTCCCCAAGATAATTTGGAGGTATGACTTATCCTTTTATACGTTATGTACGTGCAGATGACATGATTCTCCTAGTCACTTTTCAAATTCTTAAGACTTTGATAGATGAGCTTTTGGTACGTTGGTTGATGGCATTGACATGGGTGGCTTGATATGAAGAGCGTGTAAAATTCGGTTTCCACGTTCACACATTGATTCGCAAATCATTTTGTAGTAACAAGAAAAAATTCACGTGTGCCCATGAGAATCCCCTTCTCCTTACTGCATGTGAGACCAAACAGCCTAGATGTAAAGTGAACCCTTCTGGGCCGGTTTTCGTTATTGTACTCATCAGAGGCCTCTCACTGCCCTTGAAAAAGCTAGAGAATTTGAATTGGAGTGTCCATTTTTCAAAATGGTGATTTGGCAATATCTTGTTGTGAAAGGAAGAGGAGATGTACTGGCCTTATCTCCATTCATCGCCGGTATATCTCAAATATGAAATGACAAGACATGTTACTTTCGTTTAAGTGTCTGTGGCTAACCGACCATCCTAATGACTGAGTAATGGAACTTGATAAAATGGCAAGAACGGCAACCGTAATATAACCTTTATGTCTACAGATATCGATTTAAATTATTGATGAGTGCATCTACGTCAAAAAAATCTACTTCTCTAGTGGGGTCGTCAATTTGTCTTTTGACTATCTTTTTTAAAGTGGAAATCATGATGGCGCTTCTTGAAAACGTTCGGCCTGGAACGCAAAAGACTAAAATGTCATTTGAAGTAGCCACCGTTTAACCACTAGGGGTTCGCCCCAGCCTGGAAGGGGAGGTGAGGGGTTCAAAGTAGGGACGTAAAATGTCATTTGAGTGTAGTAGACCACCACCGTTTAAATTGTCCTCGACACATATGCATACACTGAAACACTAATAGAACTGACTTTTATTACCAAAAAAAAAAAAAAAAAAAAAAAAATCCGCCTTTTCTAATTTCTCTCTCTTTCTCTTGTCTAATGTCTTCGATCTTTTCTTATTTACTGTAAACACTTCGATATTTGATAAGAGATTCTGTTTTGAAGCTTCTCACCTACTCTTCCCATTTAGAAAATCTGTCCGTATAAATTTTTTTATCTAAAAAGCATCTTCACCTTATGAAACACACCAAAAAGAATACTGATATGTTTAAAAGATTGGAGCATAAGTATGTTCCAGAATATCAAATTATATTTATGTTTTCTTTCTGTAATTTTTCCAAAATATCATATCCGAATCTCCAGTTCTCAGATTCTTTTTATTTGAACTCTCATTACTCCATAGAAGAGACTGTTTCCCCAAGTTAATTTGATATGAGATTTAATGTAGATGAGTTCATATGTCAGCAAACTTAAAATTTTCTTTATTCAAACAGTAATAGACTATGGTTTTAAGACATTAAAAGTTATTTATTTCCTTTTATATATAATTGGATATTCTGCGTTTGTAATGCTAGAAAATTTGGGAGATGGTTGCACGAGCGTTTCGCTAGCGTTTTTAATTTTATATGCTTCACTACAACACCCGGACCCCTGGAGTACCAAAAGTTGGCACAAAAGAACACTTAAGTGTCAAAAGTTACGAAAGTAACATTTAAGTGTCAAAATCGGTGTAAAATGGATTACTTAAATGCCAATCTGGCCAAATTCTGACCAAAATACTAACATGACAATTTTCCGGTAAAGTAAGTGTAAAACAGCATCATTTTGCATGCTAATGTGGCTAAACAATATAAAAATGACGTCGTTTTAGTGTTGAAGTGGTAAAAAATTAATATAAAAATTAATTAAATTAAATTTAAAACTAAACTTATTTAAAACATTTAAAAATACAAATACAAATATTAAAATAATTAAAACAAAAAAAATGGAGGTGGCTGAGGATTGAGTCCTCCTCGCCGCTATTAGGAAGGGTTGATGACAGAGGGGGAGGGTCCACTAGGGACGCTAGGGCTTGGCGACCCCGACCAACCAGCGACGAGGGCCCGTGAGCTCTATCCTAATCTAGGGCAAGGGTCGTGGCCCTCGCCCAGTTCAACAAATGGTTGCCGCCCGTTGGGGGACCTCCCAAAGGGCGACAACCCTTGGCCGGACTGGGTGAGGTCGCAACCCCTACCGAATCTTGGTGAGGGCCGCCGACCCTCGCCCAAATCTAGGATGAGGACTCGCGACCTTCGCTCGACCGAGCCAAGGGCTACCGCTCGCAAAGGGGTCGCCTCCGCAGCCCTTGGCCTGGCCCCCTTGGCTCGGTCAAGGCTCGACGGCACCGGTTGACCCTCCCCCACCTTCCGGCAATGGTGGGGAGGCGGCGATGACAGCAAGGGCTAAGCCTTCAGTCACCAACTGCCTTCCTCCTCTACTTTTTTTTAATAATAAAAATAATAATAATTATAATAATTATAATAATTATTTTATTTTAAATTTAATTTAATTAATTTTATATTAAAATTCAAATGATACCAAAAAAATGTCGTTTTTGTGTGTGTTTTGCTAAATCAGCTTGCCGGAGAGCCACGTAAGCGAGAAAATTAATATATAAAAAATGCCACGTAGGATTTTCGGTGGAGTTCGTCAGATGTGGCACTCAAGTGTCTCATTTTTCTTAAAAAATGGCACTTAAGTACCACTTTCGTAAGTTTTGGCACTTAAGTGTCCCTTTGTATCAACTTTTGGTACTTGAAGTGTTATTTTGCCACTGCATCTCTATAGTCTTTTTATGAGAACAATAGTTGTTGCTAAATAGAAGGACGGAAGCTCATTGTTTGATTCAACTTGTTAATGTAAAATACAATTTCTTGAAATCAACAACTTACAAAATATGAATTCTATATTGAAAAAATAGTGGCCATCTAGGCTCCACCTAAGCTAATATTATGCATTCCTGATTAGATAGATTACTCATATAAGATAATATTCTGTTTGCCCCGTATACCTTTCTTTTGGTTGACCATTATTTGGTTCGGTTGATTGATTTTTGTTGATATTACACCAATGAAAAAGAACACGACCAAAATAACATGTTTTTAATTTTAATGATATGAAAATCATTTACACTACTATAGATAAATTTACCACGTACAAGTAACATTGTTAAGACGAATGTGCGATCTTATCAATAGGTTAGAAATCGATTGCCACGGTTTGCTTTAAATATTATTCAATGGCAAAAGATTGAATTTTACGTTTGCGTTGGTTGACAATAGAAGCACATCTTAAATATTAAAAAATAAAATCCCGACAGTGCACTGATCAATCATAAAGGGGTCTTGCCTTTTCGGATGCTATAAGAAAATTAAATTCATATGTGATACTTTGCTAGGGTGGTTCCCAAATTTATCCTATATAACATTTCCTTAAGTGACCAAAAAGATAAAATGCTAAAATTCCCTTTCTAATTTAGTTATCTTCCCACATTCCACATTTTTAGCTTGCGGTTACTTTTCTTTTGTATGCTTTATTTTTCCGGTTCCTCCTAAGGTCTGTGTGTAGAAAGGGCTCTGAATTTGATTTTGCTCATCACTGTGGTTGTGGGTGTAAATTTTCTTTTTGAGAAATTGTACCCTATGATGCAAAATTATGCACTAACTCGCAAACAAAATCAATGCGAGAATCTATCTCTATATAATTATATAGTAGTCCCTTTCCATTTTTTAATTTTTAATTTTTTTTTTAGAAAAAAGGGGACACAACACGTGCTAGAAGTATTCTAGCCCAAAATTCTGAGCGGAAAATTTTCATTAATCTTTTGCTGGAAGTCTTCTAGAAAATGTATTTGGAATGTAAACAGCACGTGCACGAGGCATGCATAGGGCGTGCATGGATGGCGTTGATGACGAAAACGATGGAGATGGAGCCGGCAACGAAGACGATGGAGGCGGTGGTTGGCCTAGACGCGTCATCGATGATTCGCTGGTGAAGATAGCCAAGGAAAGTGCGGAGCTTGGGGCAGGGCGGTGGCTGGATGAAGGAGGAAGAGATATAGAAAAGAGGATAGGCGTGATAAGTATTATATTTTTAATATATTTTCTAAAAAATACACACCGTGTTAGTTAGTGACATGGCCCTTATAAACAGTCAAATATTTTCTATATTATTCACCTCTAATTCTCAAAAGCTTTGTAGAGATTCATTACCTATTTTCTTGATAAATCGATCCTTTCCTCCAGCACTCATGGACAGAGACATTCATTAGGAATCCATCCGTGCTTCATGGCTAAAGGGCAAAAATATTCATTACGTGCTAATCCTTAATCCGATTCCTCATACCAGTCCATGAAATCTAGAAGTAACTCTATAATAAAGCTATTTGTTAGACAAGAAAGTCTATCATAATTGTTAAGTCAGACGTAACTCCCAATTATAGTTTCTAGACTAGAACTTTTAAAGAAATTAAACGTTTTCCATTCTTTATTAACATTTTAAATTAGTTTACTACAAAATTAATATGGAAAGTAATTGCAAGCACCAACTAACATTGCTACATAATTTCTCATTGTTGAAATACTAACGTGAAAATGACATGATTTTGCAAAGAAGTCAATGCGAGAGAATCTGAAAATAAATGAAGAATAATAAAGGACATTAAATATTTATGTCATTTGGTATCTACATCCATGGAAGAGATAATAGCAAATGATCCATTAATAATTGGAGAATTAGAGTTATAATTGCTCACATGCTTGAATATTTTTCACTCCTCAAAATTTAAGCCCTAACAAAAAAGTTTTTCCAAATTAATAACTCAGTTTAGTGTAAACTCATGGCATGAAAAATTCATAGAGGCTCACAATTTTTGCCGAAGAAACCCTGTTATATGTGTGCCATTTCAATGATCAACAATTTTACACGTCTATCAATGGATAATGCCACGATAACAATTCTAAAAGAGGATTCAGTTAATAATCCTAATTTAAATCCGATTTGGTACGTGAACTCAAATTCGAAATATCATTCAACACTCATTCTGAATTCCCCCCCCCCCAACCCTTTTTTTCTTTTTCCAAATGCTTGGGTTGGTCCGTAGCCCTTTTACTTCTAGCATATATTTTTCAAATTTTGCAGTTAGTCATAATTTATAAACCTAAAGATTTTATATTTTTTTAAGAAAAAAAATAGGAAAAGCAACACGCAGAAAAGAAAACGGTACTTGAAATGAGATTCACGTCTTCACGTCCTCAAATCTTTATCGAATCCCTTTCTCTTCGGTAACCACCTCGCAACGGCGTGGCTCACGTCCTCACGTACTTGAAATGGGCGACACCCTCGTCAGGAGCCTGAGTAACCTTGCGAGGAGCCACGTAAAGACGCAAAAAGAGGAACGTCTTTCGGTGAAGACGCTCTCCAAAAAGTAGAGTTAAAAAAAATTAAAATATATTTTAAAAATTAAAAAAAAAAATTAAAAATTATATTTAAACAATTAAAAATTCGATGTTTTAAAAATATTTTTAAAAGAATTATAAAACTTTCCATTAAATTTGTATTGCATAAAAATGTTTTAACATTACTTTTTTTTTTTGGTAAAATGTAAGAATATATTAAGGAAAGGCCAAATGTACAAAAGATCTCGACACTAGTAACTTGCACTCCTAATGTAGGAACAAAAGAAGTGGAAGGGTGACGAGATGTAAAAGCCGCAAAGATGGCACAAGCACTACAACAACAAGACCAACTAAGCACGGCTAGGTCAACCGGCTACCAAACAGAAACAAAAGCAAGGAGGAGGCCACCGTCAGATCGAACGACCTACGGGTCCCCAGTGAAAATAATCGGGTCTAGGCCCCAACTTCTCTACAACCTTCTGTTTATGAAATTATCTTCGACGTTCCTGAAGGTGATATCCTTGTCTTGGACCACTTTGAAGATGTGGTTCTTCATGGCCGGAACCGAGAGAGGCTAGTCTCTAAATTTAAAATTACTTTTTTTTATAAAAAAATCATAAAAATGAGTGTTTTTAGGTTTAGTTAAAAAAATTTCATGTTACAGTTTTTAGTTATCCAATGGTATGTTTACTTCAAATAAGAGAAGCATGTGCATAGTCTAATTTTTTTTTTATAGATATTTCAATTTATAGGTTTTTTTTAACTTTTATTTTATTTTATTTTATTTACTATTTTTAATTTTATTTGAAGTTTTAATCCAATAAGCATATAGTAGAAGTGGGTTTTTCTAGAATAATAATAGGTTTTACAAATACGGATTGGGTTGGGTATGGGTCGAGTACGAGTCGGGTCGGGTATGAGTTACTAGATTTACACTACAAGAACTAGGGGTGGCTAATGGGTGGGTCAAGTCGGGTATGGGTCGGGTCAAAAATGGGTCGACCCATATTTAACCCATTTAACCTGTTTTGACCTATATTCTTGTAGTGTAAATCTAATTATCCATACCCGACCCGACCCGTACCTGACCCATACCCGACCCCACCCGTATTGCTAAAACCTATTAATATTTTAGGAAAACTCACTTCTACTGTATGCTAATTGGATTAAAGCTTCAAATTAAATTAAAAATAGTAAATAAAATAAAAAATTTTAAAAATCTATAAATTGAAATATTTATAAAAAATTAGACTATGCACATACTTTTCTTATTTGAAGTGAACATATCATTAAATAACTAAAAACTGTAACATGAAATTTTTTTAACTAAACCTAAAAAAGCTCATTTTTATGATTTTTTTTAATAAAAAGAAGTATTGTTAAAACATTTTTATGCAATACAAATTTAATGGAAAATGAGTTAAATGGGTTAATATGGGTCGGACCATTTTCGACTCGACCCAAACTTGATTCTATCCACCCATTTGATGGTCCTAGCCTAAAGTAAGGGTGTTGTGGGCTAGAGACTGAGCCGAGTTAAAAATCAATACATTTAAATGTTTGGGCCATACTCAAGCCGAGCTCTAAGTCTAACTTGAGAAGGGAACCCAATCTAAAGTCCACTTTTGTAATTAATTTTGTTTTAAATAATAATGATAAGGAGGAGAAAAATATCATTAATCATATCCTAAATCTTGTCAAGACATTAACATTTTTACAAAGAAAAAATGCAACTTTGCTCTTCACTTCTCATTCGACCCTTGTTTTGAAAAACAGTGCAATTGCCTTATTATCACATCAATACCATGATACGCACCAAGCGCCATTAAAGTCAAAGGAACCAAGCCTACGAATGGGAACAAAATTGAGGACGTTGCACTCGAAGTTCATAGACTCTTAGACAAACCAGCACCACGTCGATATGTGATTCAAGCACTTCAAATGCGGAGGGTTCTTTTTGCTGATCCTTCCTTTAAACATCTCTCCCTTCCCCCTCTATGACAGCGACAATGCAAATTAAAAAACTGCAAGAAATCAAAAACTCAAAATGCGAAAAAGCTTCAGTAGCTTAATTTCGTGATGAATTTAGGAATGCAAAGAGAGATTGTAAGCTAGAGACAACATATCGGCATTCAGGCCGTCGTTGGAGGGTATAAATATGGGCATGGAGATGTAAAACAAAGGAGCAAAAAAGTTCACGTGTGCAATTCAAACACCCATGTGGGAATTAGATATCTCTATTGAGTATGGCAGATTCGATTTCATTTGATAAAATAGAGGAATAGTGAGGACATAGCTATTAGTCCTATGCCTAATTGACAAAATTCATAATAGATTTATGAATTTTTGAACTATTTTTCTTGCACAAAATGGATAGTATGCCCACCACGTCTGCATCTTGCTTCACATCTATGATTGGTAGAGGCAACTTGACAGGGCTTTGCCATGTGTCTCAGTTCATCAATAATTATTGTTTTGTTGACTATCAAAAAGAAGATGTAACATCTCAATATACCTTCAGGAAAAAAGCTTTAGAAAAGTGTTAAACCTATTGCACCTGTACCAATTTAGTCATAAGCCTTGTGACCTAGAGTCAATTTAGTCATTCAGGCTAATTTTGTTCAAATATTATTAATGTGGATGTTGGTGGCCTATGTGGTACGAACGGTACTAGCATGGATAACTTTTAATTGTAATTTAACTTTCAATCGGTTATTTAATTGCAAAAGTCCTAACATAATATGGGAAAAACCCATATGGCAAATCAAAATTCATATGTCTAGAGAAGAAGATTGAATTTTCACAGTAAGGTTATTTTTCTACTGAATATGGAATCTTGATGTGAGTCTATTTGATCCGCAAATGGAAATGAAGCAAAAGGAAGAAGATAAGCCCCAAGCCCATAGAAGAGTGCATGTGCTCGGTCCTTGTAACAAGCTCCAATTCCAGTCACAGGTGTCTCAAAATGGTTTGTGCGGCTTCTTCTATAAGCTATTTGCTTTGCACATATGCCTCGTGATAGTCATTTTAGTCCTAACTTCAAAATGTTTAGGAGGTTGAGTCCAATTCCATGTGCAAATGCTGCTGGAAGATTGGCCTAACTAAATTCTTTCTCAGGACATGCAATATCTCTATATTGCACTTCAAATACATGAGGTTATATTGAATGATTCATAAATACACACATGCTCCTAAAATGACCACAATCTTGTTTGGTTACTAAAGAGTGCAACTTTCGAAAGTTTGATCCAAGTGAGGCCGATCAAGTCCTCACATGTAGTGCTTGACCATGACCCCATTCGGTAAACACAGGGTTCATGAATGGATTAGACCTAGTGAACATTTGGGTACTAAGTGTGTTTGGTTTTGAGAGTTAGGACGTGCTTGGAGGGCAATTTAGTCACTTTATCCACAAGGTTTTATCTCTGATACATAATGGCATTTTTAGAACTGAAGGAGGGAAAGTAGCGATGAACTAAAAGGGGAGGAACCCATAGTTCAGACCTTGAAGTTTAAAACGATCAAAGTAAAATGTCCAAAACAATTAGAAAACCAGAACAATTATGCCTTTAGATATCACATTGTGCAAAATATACAATTCTTATTTTTTGTAGCTATAAGGTGCATATGTATGTATAAAGATATATTTAGCATGATTTTGTATTTCCTTTAGTCAAAAGTAAGAAATGAAATATAGTAGAATTATTATAACTAAAACACGGTACATCAATCATTGAAATATCACTCTTAATCAATTTATATGTGTTGCTTACTATGTGTTTGGTCCATCTATTTTTTTAGAGAGTTTGTACATTTGGAAGCCATCTTAGTTTCCAAAAATGATTGGTTGGCTGGATATTCCATTGTTTTGTGTCTATGTAAATATGCCCTATCAATCACAAAAGTTGAGCAAGAGAGAAAGGTGATATCATCTAGCATATCCATCTAAATGAAACATAAGAAAATTTTTTTTGGTTAATAATAGTCTCTAATCACTGGAAATTCTCTCATCGTTCGATATCATCCTCCATTTTGTTTGAAACTTTAAGAAATTGGCTTGGTGTGTTCCTATATGTTAAGTGCAACATCATGTCACATGCCTTTTCTTTTTTCTTTTCTTTTTTTTCTTTTTACATGGATTGCAGGGTGAGTGTTGGCCGAGGAAAAAAAATATTATGCTGATGGTAAGGGTGAGCACCAAGTCTAGTACAAGAACTAGATTAAGCCGATCTAGACCAATCGGTTTAAGGTCGATTTTAAGAAGAACATGTTCAATTCTTGATTTTGTGAACCTAGAACTGACCTAGGACCATTTAGTTCATAGTTCCAACATTGAAATCATTTCAACTAATCCAGTTCCCAAATTGAACCGGTTTTGAAGCCTTTCCAAATATATATATTGCCCTTATAGAGAATCGAAATCATAGTCTTCAACATGAACAAATGCCGACATAACCGTTCAACAAAATTTTTATTTTTTTGGTAGTGAGATTATACAAATTTTATTTTTTTATTAGAATTTGCTGTTTTACCTAAGAATAAAAATTTTCAAACTCGACCGCTTTGATTCACTATTTCAATCTTTTGAAACCAACACACCTTAAAATCAATTTTCAGAGCTGGTATATTTTTTATTTTTATTTTTTCAAGTTAGTGGAATCAACTTTTTTCTCCTTTTTTTCTTTTTTTTTTCCTTTTTATTTCTCATCCTTTTTCCTCATTCCTCAGCTGTTAGTGCACTCCGTCGATCATCACCGTCAATACCTGCACTACAGCGATCACCTCCCTCCACTCTTCCACTCTCTCCGTTTGTAATGTACTCTATTTTCTCTCCTCCCCAAGAGAATCAAAGACAATCAAATATTGACAATGAGGGACCCAAAGTTATTAATTCAAAGCAGCTAAGTATATAAATATCAATACGTACCAAAAGATGAAAAGATCTCTAACAAACAAATACATGTATTTTTTTAAGTTAATAAAATAGCGGAAATCATAGGAATATTAGCAATAGCTTTCAAAAATGAATATGTATAGAAGAGTTTGGCTAGAATGCTCTAATGTAGATAAGATCTTAAATAATATAAATCGTAAAAGATGCAATGTAATAATTAAAAACTAGTCGATAAATAAAGATCATCTAATTTGCATCTACTATACCCAACTCCACGAATTGTGGAAACTCATAATACATGCAATTAGGATTGAAGATAAATTTGGATTTGGGTGAAAATGGAAGGGTCATCACTAGTGTTTCTCTCTAGTGATTGCCATACCTATCATTTGGTGCTTGCGTTGTGAGCCAAAAAAGAACGTAGTTAATGTCATTTTAGGAAAGGAAATATAGAATTTCGGGTAACCCTTCATATGTCCTAAATCAAAAGCCAAAAAAGAATATGGCTAAAAGAATTAAAGAATTAAAAAAATTAGAAAACGAAGCTAAAAAATCGTGTCAGAAGAGAATACAGTTTAGCCGGCGCCTCTTCATGTAGTGGGGTGGGGCCCGGTGCAACGGCGGTTGCATTCCGACTTTACACGTTGGAGGCTAGAAGCCGTTGCGATCTTGCAACTCCTAGAAAAAGAAGATCCGACGGTCCCCCCACTTCGTACGGAGGAACTCAACGTGCCGACGTGGAAGTTTCTTGACCCCTGACGTGGGCCCCACTAGAAGAGACGTGAACTCGTGAAAGTCTCAAAATCGAATGGTAGTGCCTGCATTTTCCCATAATCCATTTTACCTAGTCAATTGTGTGTGGGGGTTGGCAATTTGGTATGTCATATTTACCAACGTATTGTTTTACCACCTATGGATATCACATATTTTATTAATAATGAAATATGATCTACTTGCTACTATTGAGAATATTTATTGCTTCCAAAAGTAAAAGAAATTGCTCAATTTAGTTGTCCAGAAGTGAACATTACACATTAGTTCTTCTAGTTAGATTCCAATACTGTCGATATTGCAATGGACCAAGGAGAATACTCGTCTTGGCAGTGTGAACAAGGTCATGGCTCTTTCTATTTATTTTCAAGAATATTGTTAAGCACTTACTAACATTTGATTCGACGACTTTTGAGATTAAAACAGAGTGATACATCCAATCAATTAACTAAAAATGATGTAGACTACTTCCTATGACCGAAGTAATAGTCCTTACATATTCTCAAGGGGATGAGATGGGTGTCTTCCAAAGCCCTAAATATTGCTACGTAAACTTCTATTCCTAAGTATTGTTTCATGGGTCATGGCCAGCTAAACTAACGTGGGATTTCCAAATTGTTAGAAATCATGTCACTCATGCATGTGCTATTAGAGCACTCACTTGACTTTCTTAATATACCGTGGTATTGTGAGTGCTATGACTAGAAGGACAAATTTAAGTGGTGCCTTGTTTTGTTTATAGATAGCTTACATACAAAAAAGTTTACGACATGTGCTATGTAGGATTCATGATAGATGCAGCAAAATGGTTGGTAAAGAACACAAACATTAAACTCATTGGAGGGATTTGTCCCTCTTTATTTTTTTGATGCAATCTTGGTGATATTTATTTATTTATTTTATGTATGGTGGTTTGCTTCATTGTCATCTTATCATCACCTTTTATCATGACTCTCTGATTCGTATTATATTTGATGATGTTTCCTAATCATTAATCATTAATCATGTTAGGATATATTTCTCTATTAGGGAGCTACCCTTTCTATTACCACCAATTTTTCACTTGTAGCTTCACCATAAACAATCGTTATTTTTCTTAGGCATTGTTGTGACCTCTTTTTTTTGGCGCTGCGATCGATCGTACGAGCGCCTAAAGAGGGTAATGGCTCGGCTGAATTTAGTTAAGCCCGGACTCTCCCAAGTCCACCAATTCACGACTTAATGGTTCAATTTTTTAACCTGTAAATCAAATTTTAAATTGCAGTCGCCACTAATCGACTTGGGGTGGGTTGATTAGAAACCCAAGTGAAGTATCGGGAGAAATACTCACTCATGCGCAACCAGAGAAATTAGGATCGGGGACTTGATTACACTAGTTAATCACTAATGCCCTTTTGGTACCTAATCTTGTTTAAACCCTGAGGTTTTTTGGATGTTCGAGGGGTTTTCCATGCATTTTTTAGAGGAAATTTTTTTTTTGAGCCATTTTCTAATTTTTTTGGACACAAAAGGGATTTTTTGGGATTTTTTTGGACACAAAAGGGCCCAACTCGGATTTTTTTGGCTGTTTTTCTTTTTAAATGTAAAAGCCTAAGCTCATTTTGACCTGATTTCATAAAAAAAATCCTAGCCCAACAGCTACCCGGCCCACGTGAACAAAAACAAACCAAGCGGAAACCCTACCCGGCTGTGAACCCGGATCCGCCTGACTTCAACCCGCCTTCCCCTTTGCCGACCCGTCTTGCAGCCGCGACCCGACTTCAACGGAACCCTACCTAGCCGTGACCCATGCCCGACATTCGGTCCGGCTTCTCCTTCGCAATTCGGCTTTCTAGAGCCCTCGGGTTCATCGTCGCCTGCGGCGGAGGCAGCCGAGCTTGTCTCGATCTAAGCCCGGCCTCCGCGGCACCGCCTTTGGGTTACCCGCCGCCGGCTATCGTGGCCGATTACGCCGTCCATCGCCGTCCGTCGCCACTAGTCTGCAGATTCAACCATGGTGCTCGTGTAGGGGATTTTCGTCGAACGCTTGGAGGACTCCGGCTGATAGGGGCGGGATTGAGCCCATTCGGGGTCGGAATCGTGATGGGGTTCCGAGTGGACGAACGGCGGAGACCAGGGAGGGAGACGATGGATGGTCGGGGCCGGAACTTGCGTGAAGCCAGCGGCCACGAATCCCGGCCGGATGAACCTAGAACAAACCGAGAAGAAGAACGAACCCTAACTTACCAGATCTAGGTGACGACGTGAGCAGCAGGCGTCGCTGGAGGTGGAGCGGTGGGGACGCCGGGCCAGGCATCCGTACTGCGCACGGCGAGAAAGCCCTCGTTGACAGCCTCCTTCTTTCTCCGAAACCCTAGATCTCAGCCTCGACTTCCTTCTTCACCCTCAGATCTAGCCCTCTCTCTCTCCGGGTTCGCTTGCCGCCGACCTCCCCCGATGTCTCTCGGTGGGAGGTCGTTTAAGCTCACGACCCGCTCTCTCTCTCTCGCTCACTCTTCAATCTTCCCCTGAAGTCTCTCCGGGGAAGGTTTGGAGCTCACGATCAGATTTCTCTCGCACGCTCGCTCTTTGAGTCTCCCTTGAAGTCTCTCAAGGGAAAGTCTCCGAGCTCGCCGTGCCTTGCCATCGTCGGGAGAAGCCTATTTATAGGCGAGGGGGCGGCCGGTCGATGGAGCTTCGACCGCCGATCTTCGCACGCCGAACCGCCTCCGCCGGCCGAACCAACATCCCATCCGAGCTCCTCCACAAGGCGTGCTCGACATTGAAGGAAATCCATGATGGCACCCGAGATCTGTCTCTTCTGGCCGACGTCGGCCTACCCTCCTCGGCCATAGGTTGTCTTAGAGCGCGTCGTCGTCGTTGCGCGTGAACTACAGAGGCGGAGAAGGAAGGAACGAGGAAGAAGAAGAAGGAAGAAGAAGGAGAAAAAGGGGGGGGGGGGCAGATCGTGTGAGCCCACGTGAAAAAAAAAGGGTGTGGGCTGCTATTTTGCTTTTTGCTTTTTCTTGTGTTTATTTGATTTTTTGTTGTTTTTTTGTTATTTGTTTTGTTTGTTTTTGGTTTTTTTAGTTTATTATTCCGAAAAAGACAAAATAAATAAAAACTTAATTAATAAAATAAAATTAACCTAATTAAAATTGAGGTGTCAACAGGCATGGTGAGAAATGCATACTTTCATCTTGCTTTATTTTCTCCTTGAAAACAAGAGTCATGGTATGGAGCTATAATAATTGTCAATGTGAACACATGATATTCGAATGATCTCTAAAGATATGCGTGTATAAGAAAATGCTCAAGCATATGTAACCATTAGGCTTTTGAGCACTAAATTTGTTCATTTTTCCATTAAACCTAATTCTTGAGAAATAGTGCAACTTGATCATCTATTTTCTTTTTCTTTTCGCAACTTGTAGATTTATACATGTTTGAGATTGACATGCAATCTTACATGATGCAGTCTATGCCATATAATGTACTTATTGATCATATGTGTATTGATGCATGCAAGGATTTGATTCCATCTCATCTTATCTTCCTCAAAAGCAGGGTAAGAAATTGATTAAAGGTATGACAAATTTCCCTACCAAAGTTAAGAATGACCATGTTCAATTGTTGAATTGCCATCTTAGGCATAAACTAGTGTTGGTGACTTTGCCTAGATTTCACATTGTTGCATTTTTTTATGAAACTCTAAGCTCAAGAAACCAACACTATGATAAAGCTGCAGAAAATAATTCTTGTTGAGGGCTTGAAACTCAAAAGATGTACGCGCAAGAGTGTATATATTCCATGTATGCCTTTGGGATTATCAATCATAGGAGAAGAAAAGCTCGTTTCCATTTGCCTTGGGGTTTTATTAACATAACAATTTTTTAGCTACTGTTAAAATAACGGTTTATTGTGAGTCGCAAGTTCTTAAAGAAGTAGATCCCATAATGATTTTTCATTATTTGTTATTTATTTTTTGTAGTCCAAAATAGGCTGTTATTATCATAGTAGATGAAAGACAGTCCTTTGATGTTGGGTCATATGCCATATTTTGGGTTGTCCCAACTACTGCATTTTGACCCCAAAAGAAATCGATAAAAGCAAATGGATTTCTCTTATATACTCGTCTGGAATTTCAATGTTATTCTGTTTCTGAAGTCGGAAGATTGGGTTTTGCAAATTTTAAAGGTTGGGCTCGTGCATGAATAAGAAAGAATTGAAAACGTCAGACAGGTGTTCCAAAGACAACTTCTTGTTACTTATGCTTCTGGGCATGTAATTAACATATCATGTATGACCTTAGGATATAGAATCTGCCCCATGTTTACTCAGCTCAGCTCTGGCAAAGAACGAGCAACAATTTTGCTGTATTATTTTTTGGACAAAGACAAACAAAATTCAACTAAAAGAAAATACTATGCCGTAAGCCTAGATGATTATCCAAAAGATTAACCAAAAAATGAAACGTTAATTTATTGGCAGTTGATTTGGGCTTCGTAATTGCAGTCAGAGCTATTATTTTCAGTCATTCAATTAAACAATGTCAATGTTTCAATCCTAGGATTACTTAATATATCATTTTCTTCCAGCGCGCATGTGCAAATGAGCAAGAAAGAAAACGGACTATACATACTCCGTTCCGAAAAGAAGCATAGCTCCCATCCCAATTTGTGGCGATCTTTGGCAGGGTTTAGTGTACAATAAAATCAAATGAGGAGGAGGAAGAGGAGGTGGTGGAGGCATTATTACAAAAATTGAGATCCTTAGTAAATCTTCTTTAGATGAAATTGTCACTTTCTTTTTTCATAATATCACTATAAGATGTATGTTAGTGCTAACCAAATTGGACCACTTAGATCGAGCGTGAGCAAATATTATAAATAGTTGTTCGAAGTGGGATTTTTCTAAATTTTAGAGAGTAGATTTCCATTGTAAGTTAATTAATTATAAACGATAGACCAATCAACAATTGAATTGTGGACTCACATTAAGCCGCGCAACCATGTATACTTTGAATTTTTGTTTTTCTTTTTCAATGCCTTCTGAAAAATTAATCATCCCTCCCCATGCCCAAAATACCAATCAAGATCCTCTCTCTATCTCTCTCTCTCCCTCCCTCCCTCTCCCCTCAAAGCCCCTCTCTCTCTCTCTCTCTCTCTCTCCACGTTGAATATCTTATCTCTACAATGTGTCAACCTTTAACCTTGGGGAACACATCATTTAATCTTAATCTCGTATCACAAGCACAAATTGACGTCAAAGATATTAGATCTACAAATGTTTGACTCATTTTCCATGGTCGCTAGCCTCAACCTTGGAAGGTGGAAGGCCTCAATAAGAGATGATAACCTCACATCGATGGCAGAGGGAGAGAAGGATGCCGTATTGCTGGTGGCAAGGCAGACACTTTTGAGTGACCTTGCTGCTCAATTGCAGAGCAATGTGAAAAGAAGAAATGGCCAAAAGAAAAAGAAAAATAAAAAGGAATAATCACCTAAAATAGATCTCAGCCTTTCAAAATTACCGAAACACGATCGGTATATGCAAATGTGGCAAAAACCGTCCCATCCCAATAGAATATTTGCCTGACCTGATTAAAAATCGAACGCACTAAGAATTCCTTTTGACGAAATCCAAATAAAAATCCACAAATCATTGGAAAGAAGTGACTACATTTCAATACATTCATTAGTTTTATTTCGTCAGACACTTCGCTTTTCTAAAATCTTTACTAACCCGATTCTTCATTTTACTCCAATTTGAATTAGTTTTTGGCTAGATTGTCTTTTGATCCAATTTGATAATGGGGTTCCGACCGAACTGTACGTGCAAAAAATTTAAATAACCGAGCCAATCAAGGGGTTGGTGGCCGATGGCACGATGACTCGATCCATGGGCTTTGGTGATCATTTTCGCAAAGCCCGGTTTGGAGGCGGTGGTGACGACAAGGGCGACCTGGTGGCCGGATCTCAATAGTGAGAGAGGGTCATCAAGAAAAAAAAATGTAGGGCTAAAGTTCTTGGTGGGCATCTAATCCGATATGTTGAGGTCCCAAACAAATTAGACACGTGTCAATTATTTGTTGAAAGAGATAGCAAATGGGTACATAAATGGGTATAGTAGATTTGTGCCCATCTGATCCGGCCACATTTGTTTTTTAAAGACTAACGGTTTGTTAGCTCATCAATTTCCTAATAAAGAGGATCGATACCTATATATTATTGGAAAATACTATTTATAGGAGTACCAAAAGAAATATTGACGAAATATGGCGTGTGGTCAGGCAATCTGAACTTTTGATAAATGGACTGCATTGAGATTGCTTGGTGGTACTTTACTTGCATAAAAAGTGTGTGGAACGGGGTCTAGATGGCGGTGAATTTTAGAAATTTGAGTGCGGTGGAAAGTAATTGCTTTAAAAAAATAATAAATTGGTAGAAATGTGTGGAATCGAATTACATGATAGGAAGGTAACAGAGAAATGTAAATGGGCAGGGAATTGAAAAATGTACGGAAAATATAAAATAGAAAGCTCTTACAAAGTGTGTTCTCACGTGTGTTTTCTCTATTTCAAGTCTTGGGTTTTTTCTATGCTATTCTCACCTAATTCTCTCAAAAAGATCTCTAACTTTAGGCATAATTTCAATTCTGTCTTAAATTGAAATATTTTTATCTCAAAAAAAAAATTAAAATTTTACTATAGTCTCAAATATGCCCATAGATTTAAAAAAATCTCCACTAATTTCTTCGAAATTATCGATATCAAAACCAATTATAGGTTTTTTGTTATTAGAGCAGGCATCTTCATCAATACCCCCGCATTCATATAGAACAACAATAGCCTCTTAATATTAGTAATCTTGATGAAACTAGTGAAGGCATGAGCAGATTTGAGACTAGTACAAAAGTTGGGGATTTTTTTATAAGAAAATTTCGGATCTTAATTGGAATTAAATCTAAAGTTGAGGGAGAAAGGACTGCACTAGCATGACCACATTATTGCTCCCTATGAGTAATTGTGCAATTTGGGCCATCCATTTCGTTTTTGTATGATGGGCAACCAGACGTAAATTTGTTGTGGGAAACCATCAAGAGCTCATACTAAGATTTCTTGATCGAAAATTCTCTCTTATTTTTTCCCAATTTCTCCACTTTCTCTCTAGATTAATTGACGCTGAAAATCATCTCCATCATTAGGAGTTGTAGCTTTGTTTCCGAATATAGTTACTAGGGATTTGGAGTTGCAATTGTCACTATTTTTCTTGCTAAAGAGTTTGTGTCGTTGTTTTAGATGGTTTTAATTGCCTTTCCAACGTCCTTAGTTATTGCCACCACCATTTCTTGATTTTCCAGAGCTGTGCCTTCAAAGCTCTCTTCTCCCCTATTTCATGACTAAGAGATTTCCAAAGACTATGACGTTCTGAGTGATATTGATTTGGAAATTTGCTATCATTAAACTGAGCTGATAATTTAAGTTCACTTTAACATCATTGTGATAGTTTGAAAGGAATTTTTGCTTCAAAACTTGCTTGTAGACTCAACGACCAAACCACACACGAGACGTTTGATGAAATGTAAAAATCAGATTTGTATCAACTTGTCTCGAATTTTTTATTACCTTGAGAGTGTTTCCGCATGTATTATCTCTTTTGTTCCTTTTTGCTCTATGTCCTTATATTTTCAGAGTGATTATCTTTGGTAATGTCATTAAGTACCTGAATTTTCCTTGTTAGTTCTTTGCATCCTACCAATCTTCTGCAATATTGAGGCATCATTGTTGGAAAGGCTAGTGAACGAAGATGGTTGTCTTGTGGCGGTTGAAGATGGATGGTGGCTGGATAAGAGGCACTTAATCTCGTATTTTCCAAGGAAGCTGGTGGTTAGCTGAATGTTAGTTTTTCTAGCTTTTGCTTAGAATTTATGAATGAATTGGATATGTTAGATTCTAGGAACAATGAAACGTTGAAGAAGACAAACACAAGGCGTGAGGAAAGAAATGAAAATAAGAAAGATATGTAAAATGAATAATAAAAGAGAGGGAAACTGATAAAGATGTGTTCAGTAAAGATAATAGAAAATGGGCTTAGTGTAGGCTTGAGCGCATTTATATTTGTTTCTTGGGCTTGTTAAGTTCACATCTTATTCTACATGTAGATCAGGCCCAAAAGCCTTACCTACATCCTTGTGAGTTCCATGTTTGACCACACCCGTGGACGGGGCCCAAGGGCCCAGCCCATGTCCCTTTTTATCTTAATAAATAAAATAATAAAATAGCAAAAACATAAATAAGGAGAAATTATAATTTGATCATATCGACAGTGTCTAGGCATAGAAGGAGAAATAATAACAAATAAAAAATAATAATTTATTTATACGTATACTTTGAAACTAAGCTAAATCTAGCACTAAAAGTTAACAGTTTCATCAAGGTCTCTATTTCAAGCCATCTTTCCATTTTTTTAATTTTTAATTTTTTTAATAAAAGGGGACACAACACGTGCTAGAAGTATTCTAGCCCAAAATTCTGAGCGGAAAATTTTCATTAATCTTTTGCTGGAAGTCTTCTAGAAAATGTATTTGGAATGTAAACAGCACGTGCACGAGGCATGCATAGGGTGTGCATGGATTGCCTTGATGACGAAAACGATGGAGATGGAGCCGGCACCGAAGACGATGGAGGCGGTGGTTGGCGTAGACACGTGATCGATGATTCGCTGGTGCAGACAGCCAAGGGAAGTGCGGAGCTTGGGGCAGGGCGGTGGCTGGATGAAGGAGGAAGAGATATAGAGAAGAGGATAGGCGTGATAAGTATTAAATTTTTAATAAATTTACTAAAAAATACACACCGTGTTAGTTAGTGACATGGCCCTTATAAACTGTCCAATATTTTCTATATTATTCACCTCTAATTCTCAAAGGCTTTGTAGAGATTCATTACCTATTTTCTTGACAAATCGATCCTTTCCTCCAACACTCATGGACAGAGACATTCATTGGGAATCCATCCATGCTTCACGGCTAAAGGGAAAAAATATTCATTACGTGCTAGTCCTTATTCCTCGTACCAGTCCATGAAATCAAGAAGTAACTCTATAATAAAGCTATTTGTTAGACTAGTTTGCCTATCATAATTGCTAAGTCAGGCGTAACTCCCAATTATAGTTTCTAGACTAGAACTTTTAAAGAAATTAAACGTTTGCCATTCTTTATTAACATTTTAAATTAGTTTACTACAAAATTAATATGGAAAATAATTGCAAGCGCCAACTAACATTGCTACATAATTTCTCATTGTTGAAATACTAACGTGAAAACAACATGATCTCGCAAAGAAGTCAATGAGAGAGAATCTGAAAATAAATGAAGAATAATAAAGGACATTAAATATTTATGTGGTTTGCTATCTACATCCATGGAAGAGATAATAGCAAATAATCCATTAATAATTGGAGAATTAGAGTTATAATTGCTCACATGCTTGAATATTTTTCACTCCTAAAAATTTAAGCCCTAACAAAAAAAAAAATTCCAAATTAATAACTTGGTTTAGTGTAAACTCATGGCACAAAAAATTTATAGTGGCTCACAATTTTTGCCAAAGAAACCCAGTTATATGTGTGCCATTTCAAAGATCAACAATTTTACACGTCCATCAATGGATAATGCCACGATAACAATTTTAAAAGAGGATTCAGTTAATAATCCTAACTTACAATATCCAATTCAAATCTGATTTGGTACGTGAGCTCAAATTCAAAATATAATTTAACACTCATTCTGACCGTAATTTCCCCTTCTTTCTTTCTTTTTTTTTTTTTTTTTCCAAATGCTTGGGTTGGTCCGTAGCCCTTTTACTTCTAGCATATATTTTTTAAATTTTGCAGTTAGTCATAATTTATAAACCTAAAGATTTTATATTTAAAAAAAAAAAAAAAAAAGGAAAAGCAACACGCAGAAAAGAAAACGGTACTTTTGAAATGAGATTCACGTCTTCACGTCCTCAAATCTTTATCGAATCCCTTTCTCTTCGGTAACCACCTCGCAACGCCGTGGCTCACGTCCTCACGTGCTTGAAATGACGAAAAAGAGGAACCGCCTTTAGGAGATCGCGGCTGAGAGCGAGGAGGAGATCTCTCTCTCTCTCTCTCTCTCTCTCTCTCTCTCTCTCTCTCTGTGGCGGCACCAAGGCGGCGAAGAAGAGGGGGGCGACGTTCGTGATCATCAGCTTCGAAGGATTTCGACCAAATTCTTCAAATGGGCGACACCCACGTCAGGAGCCTGAGTAAAGACGAAAAAGAGGAACCGCCTTTAGGAGATCGTGGCTGAGAGCGAGGAGGGAGTCTAGGGTTTCCACGTGGAGATTGGGTATATTGAATTGTGGAGTCGGGCGGGATCATTAGCTTCGAGAGGGAGGCGATCGGAGGTGGTAGAGCGCCTTTGTATGGAGCGACGCAGTGGTGAAGCTCCTTGCTTCCTTCCTTTGCCTGATGTCGCTCCAAAATCTCACGCATGCTTCGAGGGCAGTCGAATAGCTTCTGCACAGAAAATATTGGCATTCCTTTTTAAAAGGTCGATTGACAGGTTGACGACGAGGAGCATAACCGGGACGATGGTGATGATTGGGAATATGTGGAAGAAGAAGGGCCTGCAGAGATCATCTGGCAAGGGAACAAAAGAACAGTAAAGAAAACCATTTTCCGAAGAAGGGATCGGACGTGCAAATGTTGAAAGAGGGTAACTCAGAAGATACTACCTGTTTATGTGTTGAAAACTTGGCATACATTACTTCCTAGTTTTTCTTTCTCCTTGTGTTGGTTTTGGTTTGAATTTTAAATTTGAGGTTCGTAATTCACTGCCAGGATGCTGAAAAGCCGACCTTGAATCCTCTCCCTCCACTGTTCGAAGAATATTTAGAATATAAGAATTGATCGCCAATGTCAGCTCAACAGAAGTTAGAAAATTTCGCTCTCCAAGTGCCTAATTTTGGACTGAGCAGGTAGCTTATTATGATGGTCATACGTCTAGTTATATTTTTCTGGACTGATTTGTTCAACTTTTTTGTAAAATGTTTTATTTTTGCCTGTCGGTTTGCTTAACAGGATGAAGCTCATTGCTCTTTCATTCTGAAAAATGGAGCTTGTTGGTTTGCTCCACGATGCCTTCGTCCAGTTCATATATCCTGAGCATTTTGGAGCACCGATACTGTTTCCAGAATGATGGACAACTGGTAAGAATAATTAGTGCAATTAAATTTCTATCATAAGATGGCTTTCATTTGCAAACATCTTTCACTGGTTTCATATAAACTAGGGATGCAATTTTTTGATCACTGCCGAGACTTAGGGCTTTTTACTGGAGAAGCAAAAGAAAAACATGAAGTTATATTAATACGAAGGAAATTACATCCATATTTATACCACATTAGATATCGGTAAATATTGCAAAAAAGGAAACAGAATTGATCAGAATCAAGGCAAAACTGAATAAGTGATCCTTATGGCTCACTAGTTGCTTTGTTTGTTTCCAAAGGTTGATTAGCCTAATTGCATAATGTAACTTAAAGGAGGAGGGATGGAAATTTGGTGGGAAACAGAAATCCATCATTACTGTTTTTTACCATCCCTTGGGAGTTTTAGTTATAAAATTAGATACGGTTGCCTTAGCCCCATCCATGGCATTAGTTTCAAGGAAAGTCGATACATGAGTAAGGCGTTTCGCGGTGGCTAAGGACCATCTCTCCCACTAGCCAGAGATAGGATGATATAAAGGAGGCCTTTGTGCCAAAAGTTGTTGAAGGATAAAATGTGCCGGACAAAGCTGGAGCTGTTCTTTTTTGTTGCATTGATTTGGGAAGCTAGTTATATTACTGAAGATGGAATGATGCAAATTGGGAGTGCTGTCAGTGGAATAATGATTGAAATTTGGTCTTTTTAGGATGGGGTTTGGAAGTCTTTGCTTAGAAGAGTGCATATTCTTGCCATTGACACTACTAGCTGCGGAGAAATTGAAGATCTATACCCCTTTTCTAGGGAAGTTAGTGTTGGGTCAAGTTTGGATTAGAACGAAAATGGTTCGACTCATATTGATCTATTTAATCTGTTTTGGCACATTTCCATACGATGTAAATTTGAAAACCAATACCTAATCCAACTCAACACACATCCGACTCATATTATTAGAACATATTAATATTTAACCTAACTTAGAAAAACCCTTACGTACCCTTTTAACCCACTTTAACCCACTTTAAGCTCTTTGCGTGTATTTATTCTATGAATAAAAACTTCACATCAAATTAAAAATATAAAATTAGTAAATTAAACAAAGAACGTAAAAAACCTATAAATGAGGGTCTTGTCTTCTAAATCTTCCTCATGCCGAACTCCAAATAACCAATTGTCTTCTAAATCTTCCTCATGCGAAACTCCAAATAACCAATCTCTAGTGCACAATTTCACGGGAAAGAGAACTGTGATATTTATTTAAAATGTGCCCTTCAATGCTAAAGGCTGACTTACAAGCAACGTAAGTGAGAAGACAACTCAATATACTAATGCGAATTAGCTTCAAATAATCAAGAACATTACAATAAGGTTTTTTCTTTTTTTAAATATCAAGCCTATTTCCCTTCAAATACAAATCCAATTGTGACATTGTAGATTGCAAGGCATAGTGTTTACTTTTGAACGCATTATACTCATCAAGATTGTTCCCAATGTTCTCAAAAATGTCCTCAATTAAAATGTTACCCTGATTCGTTGAAGATGTAAAGCGATAATCTCTCAACGTAGAGGTCACATGTTCATCAAAAGCATATAGAGACTTTCTTGAATAATTAGTACAAATTTCACATGATCATCTATGTCCAACTTCAAATAGCAAAGCTCTAACAAGCGTAGCCAGACAACCCTATAACCCTATAACAAGCGTAGGCATAGAATTAATAGCTATGTCCTCACTATCTCTCTCCTTTATGAAACAAAACCAGATTAGCCATACTCAATAGAGATATAAATGCTCCATGGGATATCTAAAGTTGAGGGAGAAAGGACTGCACTAGCATGATCACATTGTTGCTCCCTATGAGTAATTGTGCAATTTGGGCTATCCATTTCGTTTTTGTATAATAGGCATAGAATTAATAGCTATGTCCTCACTATCTCTCTCCTTTATCAAACAAAACCAGATTAGCCATACTCAATAAAGATATAAATGCTCCATGGGATATCTAACTCCAAAGAAGAGAGTAAAAATATCATAAAAATGTTGTAACAAGAATGCAATTTCCTTAGCTATGACTCAATCTTAGGGTAACATTAAATGCATGAAGAATGGAAGTTCCATATTTTCTTTCTTAGGAGCAACTAGGACGCGATACTTGTCTTCAACGAATTGTCAATCATAATTCACATACTTGCGATATGATTAGCAATTTACATAAACAACATAAAGGCAATTTAGACCAATTCTACCATTCCTAGTTTTAGCTTTCTATAGGAGAGCTCTTTATAGAATTTTAACCCTTCAATAGCAGTTGTACACAAATTAAGCATGAACATAAGCCTTTCTTTATCTATCTTTGTGGTGTTCAAGCAACTTCGATACAAATGGCACTTCGCCAGGAAATGCTTGAAAAGGGTCTAAATGTGTGGTTGTATATCTGTAGCTCACATGTAGACCCGCAATGCCTAGGAAGCTCCTTTAAAAGAGCTTGAACGACTGATACACTCCCACCTGCCATGAGCAGTAAGAAAAGACAAATGGAAGAATTATCAAGATCTTCTATACTATTTTGATAAACTTTCACCTGATTGCAAAACCTTTCCTAAAATCACCAAAAAAGCCTAGGAGGAGGAGGGGCAAGGGGTTAAAACAAAGAAGCAACCAAATAAAGTTTTCAGATTTGATATTGCCTCTCTAATCCCAATTTAATCAGTTGAAACAAAATGTTGTCTACTAATTGGCTTTAAGATTATATGACGATATAAGATAAAGTCAAGCTGGGTAAACGAATGAATAAAGCTTATGCAAAAGGAAACTATAAATTCAAGATCGAGTCAAACACTAACATCCTCCAACTATACCATGACAATATTACCATGAATGCTAGGTTTACAACTTCTCTCAACTTGATTTACCAATTGTATGTCTAACATGAACATCTATCTCAATTAATTAAAATGAATGGATTCATTCAAACAGAAAAATCATGAGAAAATCAACTTACAATGAACTTCTTACATTGGACCAAATTGTATGATGTCTCTAGTGGCTACACGATGTGTAGAGCTTTTTAATCCAAAATAATTAGATCGTTAAGTTCTCTACATCCTCACTATTAGATACTATTTCGATGTTAACACAATAGAAAGTCTAACTTAAATGACAGAAAACAAACCTACCTCCATTTGTGTAAATTCTACACCTCCAACTCAAACTATCAGAATTGAGACCCTCACTAATGCATCTATGGCTTCTTGTTGATTGGTGAGAACTCCATCCTAAACAAGGAGGGAAAATTACTATCAGCTGCATAAAGAAACATAAAAAAGCTAAGAAATATTGAATGTTTTTTTTTTTTTACTTTACATTATTATGAGCAAAACATAGAATTTGCTATGTTATAAGAAAGTGATTGGCCTGCAATTTGAGCAACCCTATTGATCACAAGACCAAATAAAGTGGATCCTACTAGGGGAACATTGTGCTGAGAACCATATCCCAACGAGATATGTGCTAGACTCTGTAAATAGTACTATGTTATTTTGTTGACATTACTTTATGCATGAAAGAGTTTGAGGCTATTGACTTTTGTTAGCAATACAAAGATTGATTATTAGTAGTGAAACCATACGAAATTAGATTTAAATCATGTGGATCCCCCTTTACATTGGATTGTATGCCTAGAAGTACATTAGTTAGATTAAATGTATCTATTTTTAAAATCGGATCAAATTGGTTGGTTCAAACAGTTGGACTAGTAATGGGATTGCAAACCAATCCGCTTGTTGAGATAGGGAAAGGTGGAAGTTCGCTCTTTTCAAAAATCATTCTTTGCTGGCTATATTATGGTTGAAAATGTTTCATTTGTTTCCTACCACTCAATATTAAGAAGGTGTCCCATTCATAAATTAGATTTAATTATCACACAACATGGCGTAAATCATGTTGTGGCCCCAAACTTGAGTCAACTAAAATAAATGGGTATAGATCCTAAATATTATCTATCTCTGCTTTTCTAGGGTAATTGAAATGGGTATATTCCTTTTGTCTATATTTTCTTTAAACAAGAACAGAGAATTACATATTTTTCTGTGCATATTATCTTCAAGAATCCAAATTCAGGATTATCAAATTGGATTATATACAACAAGGGATTGACTTGTTCTTCCTTATTCTTAACATAATGTTGTTCCTTGTACATCACTAGGAAGGGTAAATGATTGGACGATCACCTACAATTTTTATACATGTATAGAAAGCTAAAAATTGACCTATTAGGTGATCGACTATAACTCATTTACATCTTACCCACTCCACCAAAGACTGTTGGTCCTCAAGCAGATTAGCATCTGATGCTTTTCATCCCATGAGTAGCTTTGCCAAGACCACGTTGAATGAGTAGACATCGTCCTTTTCCATTAGCTTGCCACTTGAGTAATACCAAGGATCCATGTACCTACATTTGACAAACCATCAGTGGTACTAGACAAAAACCATCAGTGGTACGACAAACCGAAAATGAACTTACCAGAATGTCTCCATTATGCGCGTGGATTCATGCATATCTATACCCAAAGTGAAGTTGGCCAGTCCAAAGTCTGCGACCTGAAATCAAAATGTTAGCTTTCATAACAATAACTTGAATTCAATAAACAACTGATTGATATTATCATGTCATCATAAGTCAAAATCAAAGTCCAAAAGAATATTGGAGGACTTTATGTCGTGATGAATAACTCTAGGATTGTTTGAAAGGTCAAATCAACAAAAATGAAACCCGAAAATTATTATGGTAATGATAAGTTTTTTTTTTTTTTTTTTGAAAAAAATACTCACACTCTTCATGTAAGTAAGCCAAGCCTCGAGTGGAACCTAAAGTCACCTTCATCCTCTTAGGCCATGGCATGATTGGGCAATTAGTACCTACAATGACATCTGGGGCAATTATAATCAATCATATTTTGAGCTCTGAAATAACTAAGCATATAGGATAAATATTGACCGTGCAAATGAAAGTCCAATGTGCTGTTTGAGACAAACTCATATACTAGAATTCTGAGTGTCAGCAATGCAATATCCAACCAAAGAGAAGGTGACGATGGTGGATACGGCTGATGATATTGACCTCCGCTCGAAACTCCCTCTCCCCCTGTCGACTTTCAGCTTTTAGTTGCTTGATGGCAACTAATTCCCTGCTCGAGAGTACTCTGTTATGAACGAGGTTGAAATTGCCTTCGCCGAGTAGATTAGAATTAGAGAAATCATCCGTTGCCATTTTCAGCTCTTTGTATGTAAAGGTCTTATGCCGAACACCAAAGGCTATGCCTGGAGAAAAAAGAGATCAGACGTTAGGACTTGATTCTACTAGCTTAATAATAATGACAAAGCATAGTTGGAAGAATTGATGTTACAAATCTTGGTATTATGAACATATTACTATTGTGATCCAAATGCATATCAAATTCTGATTGAGGAATTAACATCGATTGTCCTCAAGCTTGTCCTTTTCATTGAAAGTGATTTTAATGCTCAATTACAATTTGCTCTACATTTGGATCACAAGAGTTACATGTTCATAATACCAAGATTTCTAACATCAATTCTTCTAACTATGCTTTTCATTATCATTAAGCTAGTAGAATGGGGTCCCAACGTCTGACCTCTTCCATCGCCCTAGGTGTTCCACATAAGACCTTTATGTATGAGGAGCTGAAAATGACAACGGATGATTTTTCTGATTCTGGTCTACTCAATGAAGGTGATTTTGGGCTCATTCATAAGAGAGTACTTCCGAGCAAGGAATTGGTTGCCATCAAGCAACTAAAAGCTAGAAGTTGGCAAGGGAAGAGGGTGTTGTGAGTGGAAGTCAATATCATCAACCATATCCATCACCATCGCCTCATTTTTTGGTTAAATATTGTGTTTCTAACACTCAGAATAATAGTTTATGAATTCGTCCCAAACAACACGCTAGACTCTCATTTGCACAGTTAGTATCTATCATGCATCCTTATTTATTTCAAAGCTCAAAACCGATTGATTATAACTACCCCAAATGTTATTGCAAGTATTGATCACCCTATCAATTCTCGGCCTAAGAGGATGAAGGTGGCTTTAGGTTTCGCACAAGGTTTGGCTTACTTACATGAAGAGAGTGAGTATTTTTTTTTCAAAAAAAAAAAAAGCCTTATCATTACTATTATAATTTTTAGGTTTCATTTTTATTGATTTGACCTTTTTGGTAATCCCAAAGTTATTCATTGCGATATCAAGTCCTCTAATATTCTTTTGGACTCCGATTTTGATGTCAAGGTGCGAAGACATGGTAATATCAATAAGTTGTTTATTGAATTCAAGTCATTGTTATGAAAGCTAACATTTTGATTCCGGGTCACGGACTTTGAACTTGCCAAGTTCACTTTTGGTACGAATACGCATGTATCCGTGTGCATAATGGGGAATTTTGGGTATGTTCATTTTTGGTTTATCGTAGCACTAATAGTTTTTGTCTAATACCACTGATTGTTTGTCTAATATAGGTATATTGATCCTTAGTATTACTTGAGTCACAAGCTAATGGAAAAAGCCAGTGTCTACTCATAGTATGCTAGTCGCACGAATTATTTACTTGTATGAACACCTTCCTAACACAAAAACACCTTCATCTTGATCTTCCATAGCCTAAAATTGTTTTGGCCATTGAAAAGTGCCTCTTCAAACTTAATAGATGCCATCTCAAACAAAAAGATGCACCAATCTAAGAACCAATTTGTTGCAGAAAAATGTTGATCAAAGATGCACCAATCTAAGAACAAGTAGCAAAGAATGAAAGAATCAAAATTACACAAAAAGCAAGACTTACATAAAAAATCCAAAATAGGAAGAACCACGAGGAGAGAGCAATTTTACTATCTTCAACAAACAACACGAGAGTACAATCCAAAAGCTCTAAATGTGACATCTTGAAATTCGATCCCGTTTCGATAAAATGAAATGTGCATATCGTCGGCGCGCCTATGGTCCTTTTTTTCTAAGCTGATCACTTACGAGTTAACTAACTTATTGGGTGAAGCCATTAAGGGATATATCCGCGGTAAAATCCCTAAAAGCTACCTAATTTATTGGATTGGACTAAAATCACGTCCGATCGATTTTAACCATGAAATTTGATTCGGTTTTGGGAATCGAAAATTCGAGCGTGTCACAATTCATTTTTAGGACCATCTCATCATCCGTCAAATTATCGACGAGTCCGAAATTTCAATAAAGAAATTATCGGAGGAAAAATTGAAGATCGAAAGAAATTAAAAAGGGAAAGAGAAATGGAAAATAATAGTAGTAATAAGAATAAGGTAATTTTCTCATTATTGTACTATTTTCTTCTTCTTTTTCTCTCTCTCCCTTTTCTCTCTCTTCTTTTCCCTCTCTCTTTTCTCTCTCCTTCCCTCCCCCTCGTGCGATTCCCCCCCCCACCGACCGCCTACCCCCTTCCCTTCTTCTCTCTCCCCATTTGACTAGTCAAAGGCTTATCTCTTCTCTCTCTCTCTTCTCTCTTCTCTCTTCTCCCCCACGTGATTGAAAGCCCCCCTCCTTGTTTCTTGCTCGTGAAAACCAGAGACGAGGAAGAAGGACAGCAGCTCGTCGAAGCCAGCCACCGTCGCTACCCGTCTTGCCGCCCACGCCCGTGCCCGTGCGTCCGCCGCTCGCCGCCGTGCGCCGCCAGCCCCGTTCCCTCTCACCAAGCATCCTCCCCAAGCGAATCCGCCTCTGTCCAACCCTGTTCCGCCTTGTCCAGCCGCCTCCAGCTACCATTCGCCGCCATCCCGACCTCCTCGGTGTCCCTCTCGCCCTCCGTCGGCCTCCCCTCGCTGCCCTAGCTGCCGGACCAGCCTCGGCTAGCCTTGAACAGCAAGTGGCCGAGTGGGTATCCAGCGACTTCGGGCCCGCTTTTGGGCCGTTTCCAGGCCCCGGATCCATGAGTCGCTTTGGGAAGAAACGACCCTCGTGTCGTCCCCGTCGGATTGGTCCGTTTTGCACTAAAATCCAGGAGTAATCTCACTAATCCCTGATTAGTTGGCTAATTATACTTAAGGGTTGTTTAGTTTTAATTAATTAGGTTTAGGTGGTTAGATTAGAATAGATTAGCGATTATTAGTTAATTGTGATGTAAATTAGACAAATTGATTGTGCAATTAGCAAGTAGACATGGTCTACTATTTATTGAAAGCATCTTGGGATTTTTCCTGACCCTAATTGGGCTTCAATTAGGCTTTTCGGGCCTAAGTGGAATTTTTGGTATTTAAATATTAATTTTCGAAATTAATTAATTATTTATTTATTTTCCGAAAATTCAACTGGGATGGCTAGAGATCGGAATATTATGCTGATGACCGTAGTGAAGTCCGTTTATTTAATCGGGCTTTATTTTGAGCTAAATCAATTTTTAATATTAATTATTTAATTTTCGAAATTAATTAATTATTTATTTATTTTCTGAAAATTCAATTGAGATGGCTAGTGACCAGAATATTATGCTGATGACCGTGGTGAATTCCATTTATTTAATTGGGCTTTAATTTTAGCTAAATTGAATTTTTAATATTTATTAATTTATTTTCGAAATTAATTAATTATTTATTTATTTATTTTTTGGAAATTAAGATTGAGATCGCCGAAGACCAAAATCTCGTGCTGACTGTCATGGCACAGTCCATTTATTTAATTGAGCTCTACGTTGCATGGAATTAAATAAATTGTGATATTTTAGGGATTTACCCTAAATTGATGAAAATTGAATTATTGATTGGTAGATGGCCAAGTATGGCTAGTTAGCATTTGTAATGTCTTGTTGAGTTGTAAGTGGAGAGAGTGGTGAGAGCTAATTGAGAATTCTATTGGCTGAAGCTGATCAAGTACGAAGTCTAGACAGGCGTGGTACGGTGACAAAGTACATCACTGTGCGAAAATGACGCCTTAAAGAACGTACATAAACTGTCTATGACTTATGGCAAGCGTGGTTCGGTAATTAAGGATATCAGTATGCGAAAATGGCACCTTAAAGAACGCACGTAGACTGTCGGTGATTTGTGACCTATGACGAGCGTGGTTCGGTGATTAGGGAGATCACTGTGCGAAAACGACGCCTTAAAGAACGCACGTAGACCGTCTGACACTTATGTCACCTTGGCGAAAACGACGCCCGAGAGCATTGATGGAGCTTTGTAACTAAGTATACTATTAGAGGTTATATAGTGTGGAACTGATGACCTAGGAATGGTCCGACTGACATGTAATCGACTAAGTCGATTGAACTGTGATTTGACTGAGAATGCATGGAGATATATGAAGTATCTATATATAACCTTGAATTGCAGGTTGAGACTGATGCCAAGGTACTTTTTTTGCCCTGTGCGTGTATAGGCAGCATATAGTATAATGGTTTACTAATCGGGCTTTAGTGGGATAGAACTCGCTGAGACGTAGTCTCATCCCGGTTTTGGGAATCATTTCATGACCCCGCTGAGGACCTGAGGAGGAAGAGTCTGAGAAGGAGAACTCTGAGGTGAAACCTAAGAAGAAGTATTTTTGGAAGAAGAAGATAATCTCAAGAGGGGATCTTGAGTACGATCCAAATGGACTAAAATTTCATCTTCTTTTGTGAACTCCATTTTGATGTGAATAGAGTAAAGTAAAGAGTTGTGAAAAGTTGTGAAGTACTCTAGTTTATGTCATGTATAAAGGTTTGGTCGATGGATTTCAATATGAAAGATATGGCCTACTTTTCTATCCCATTGTTTTATTGTCTGGGGATTTATAACTGCTTCCGCATGTGTTTAATAATTGAAAGGATCAGCGATACATAGTCCTAGGATATCGCATTTTAAAATCGACCAAGTAATGTGTGCGGGCCCAAGGATCGGGGTGTGACACTAAAACCACTTGATGAGCCACAAAATATAAATATCCAACAAGAAGATAAGAAAAAATAAAACAGGAAATGATATAGAGGCTAGGGTTAGAGATGTGTATTAAACACATTTCTTTTATAATCTTCCTTTAGAAATCCCTAAAATAAAGGTAAATGATCTAAAATACCCTTATCTCTTAATTTGAAAGTCAAAATTCAACAATTTCAACATTGACATTAAATCTACAAAAGAACATTAAGTCCTAAATTGAGACTTAAATGTCTCACTACTTACATTTGACATCACATTATAGGAACATGGCCCTCTCTAACTTATTCCAATGTCATCCTTCTTCAAGGCACTTTCGCCCCCGTTAAGTCCTAAATTGAACTTTTCATAATTAAGTTGGCTTTTTATGTTGACTTGAAATTCTTAACTTGCCCTAGACAAAATATCGACTACATTTGGTTGTGGTTCTTATTTGTGTATACGATTTTAACGATGACATTTATCAAGCAATCTAGATACATAAATAATTTCTTGGCAAAAAATTAAAATCGGATACCTCAATTTCATATATTCATTTAAATATGCATTTTTTTGGTGCGGAATTTAAATATGCATTTCATTTAGGAAAGAAAGTTGCATAAATTTCAAAAAGGGCATAATGGTATTTACACGGGTTATACTGTATGGAATGTTAACATGTGAGAACTTCACTTTCCTAAATGCAATTGCTCTTTTAATATGCTTTGTTTTTGTTTCATCTATCATGGCATTGTTTGGAATTTAACATGAGCAGAGATTATTGCTCAACCCATTCATTCAAATACTTGCTAGGTTCTTTGGCTAGCAACTCATAGGACATGAAGGATATCGACAGGGAATTTGGGTAGTTGAATTTTGGGTATGAGTTGAGATAGTTTGATAAATGTCTAAAGTGACATTTGTTGGTTTAGTTGAGTTACGAGTGTATATGAACTTTTGATGGATTGTAGAAACTCTAATCCTTTAAACAACTTGCTTGTTCATCATTATATACACACGTGTGTACATCGAATTACAATCATATCTTGATTCAATCATCACCAATATTAATTGCATTGTGGAGGCCCCAAGAGGATGTGTCGGATTGCAATTCCAACGAGAAATGGAAATCTTCCGCATTGAAATAAATCAACTTATAACCAATTTGTTATATTGACATTATGATGCCTTCTATAATCGGTCTTTTTTCTAAGATTATTATCCATGGAATGGAAGAAGGAAAGCAAGTTGTATGTTCATGAGGTCCATACATTTGGGAATTTGTTAACCTATCATTCCCTTGAATTGCTTTCTTGTAATCCAACGATGTTTGAGGATGGAGATTAAGGAATGCAAAGATTAAGGATGAAGAATCAAGGGAATAATCAAGGACAACCCTCCTATAATTTTCCTCATAAATGTCATTTCTTTCTCCAAAGTAATTATGAATTCTAGAGGAAGTCCATTACTCACAGTGATTAAAATCAAATTAACCTACCAGCAATAGGTATTAGTGGGTTTCGAATTGATTCCTTTCCTGGGTAAATTTTGGAGGATGTCTCGAATTTGAACCTGTAAGGAAAAGTTAGAAATGGAGAATGAATTAGTTAAAGAGCGCAAGTTAGCTGCATTATGTAGAAGAATGGGGCAAATATGGTCAGAGGATTTCGTAGCCAACGCGTTTGAAGAAATTCCAGAGGATAAATGGAAAGCATGTAATCTCATACTACTTGAGAAACTCTTTTCCAGGCCAAATGTAAACTTCCAGGCCTTTTTATCCACAATGAAGAAGGCATGGAAGACTGAAAACATAGTGTGTGAGTTAGTGCAATTAGGCCCATTCTCATTCACTTTCAGAGAGGAAGCTGACTTGAAAAGAGTCTTGCATGCTAGTCATTGATGTTTTTCGAGGAACTTGCTTATTCTATAGAAACTACAACCAAAGGTACCTATCCATCGTCATGTTTTTACTTATTGTACATTCTGGGTGCAAGTGTTGGGAATTCTGATAGTTAGAATTACTAAAAAGACGATGATGGAGGTGGTTAGGAAGATAGGATAGGTGGTGGAACTAAAAATAGACAGTAAAGATGGTAGCCCGTATAAGGTAGGAAGAGCGAGTGTGTTGTTAGACTTATCACGCCCCCTATGGCCAGGAGCATTGGTGAATTTCGATAATGATTAAATATCAGTTGACTTTAAGTATGAGAGGCTTCCTTATTATTGCTATTCATGTGGCCAAATAGGCCATTATACCACAAACTGTGAGGAAATCCCTTACGAGGAACCAAGGTCGAGGGAGGACGTAGCTGGAAATTTCGAATATTGGCTAAAAGCGGAAGCTAAGAAAAATAGTCCTTTCTAGAAAATGTATTATGGGGAAGAGACACCTTGTGAGGAACAAGAAATAGTTGCAAAAACTCCACCGGCTGGTACCATAGAGGCCTCGACCAATAATGAGAACTATGAGATGCAATTGGAGTATCCTATGGAAGCTCAACCCTCATAATTACTCAAGTTAAAATGGAAAGGTATAGCCAGCGAGTCTACGGTAGTGAAAGACAAAAGAGACAAAGGCTCTCTACTTCTTCTCTCAGATTCATCATGGACAGAAACAATGCTTAACAGCACAGCTATAATACACTAAAAGAGTAAGAAGGGCCATATTCCCCTAACGAGCAAGAAAATGTAGAGGGCCAAGAGTTACGATTTACAGGGGATGAATGCAAACGCTATTGATGAGACTCTATTTCTATGGAGCGTATGCAATAATGCGCTGCCAACAAGAGAAAATCTCTACGTGAGGAAAATAGTACCTGATCCACTCTGCCCAATTTGCCACGATGCCCAAGAAACTCTCAAGCATCTCCTCCTCTTATGCTCCTGGACGAAAAGTATATGGTTAGATCCTCGCATTAAATTGAATATAGCTGTCAAGAAAGTTAATGATTGATAAATGGATCTCAGAGAACTTGCTTCACCAGAATGAGCGGAAATCAAATGCACTCCTTGCAAGTATTTTATGGTCGATATGGAAAGCAAGAAATGCATGGATTTTTAGATCCAGCAAACTAAAACCACACAAAATTGTGGAGGAAGCTAGTTATGATCTTGAACTCTATAGAAAATGGAGCTTCAGCACTACAGCACTGAACCAAAGGGAAAGGAAAGGTTTGCTAAAGGAGGAGTGGTACCATTGACAACAAGCTCCTTGAAACTAACTGTGGATGGGTCTTGGTGTTGCGCCTCAAAACAGGGAGCGGTTGCTGGGATTTGCAGAGACCATCGTATGAGTCTTGTGGGTGGAATCGCCAAGAAAGTCCTTGCTTCGTCTACCCTTGTCGTGGAAACCCTAGCTCTAAAGGAAGGCTGCACTTCATGGAGAAGACACGCACGAAAGTTCTTCAGTTCAATGTACTGGGTCAAACAAGTACAGCAGTTCCTGTTCAGCTCGTGACTAACAATTCGATAGTAGGAAATGCTATCCTAGGCCGGGCAAAAGTTCCATGGGTTGTCTAGTCGGTGGTGGCAGATTGTCAACAAAAGCTAGGCTCTTTACTTGGAGTGTCCGTTGCCGTTTGTCCACGAGAAACAAATCGGGCTGCGGATTGGATCGCGAAGGCTTGTCGAGACAATTCCCTTGCAACAACTAGATGTCTAATCCTTCTCACCGTCTTACATGTCTTTTATGTTTGGACTTGGGTAAATGTCCTCATTTTGTTCCTACGAAGTAATAAAAGAAATCTTATTCGACCAAAAGAAGAAAAAAAAGATCAATTTTACACCTAATAGTTAATTACCGCAGCAAATATAATATTTAAGTAGAGAATACACCTTGTCCATAATGAATGCTTCTGTTGAAAAAAAGAAACAAACAAATAATAAGCAAAATTTGGTTAATCTTTACTGTGGATGCTCGCTTTTCTTTAGCAAAACAATGATTGAGCTAGCTGTGATGAACGACATGGGACTGATGTGAAACCCAAAAAAAAAAAAGTTCAAGTATCTCTACCAGTTGGCGTCAATTATCGGTAACAGAATTGGTTATTGGGGGTTGGTTATCAATGGACAGAGAACAAAGATCGAGAGGGATCAATTGAGATAGATAGAGTCAAGGAAGATACACACTTGATTGAGAAGAAGAGATATATACGCAGCCGGAGGAATTTCTTGTTTTGGTGAGCTCAAGCTTCCAGCCGGTCAATCTCTAATATACACTCCCAAAGGTTTGGTTTTTCCTATGGAGCGTATGCAATAATGCGCTGCCAACAAGAGAAAATCTCTACATGAGGAAAATAGTACCTGATCCACTCTGCCCAATTTGCCACGATGCCCAAGAAACTCTCGAGCATCTCCTCCTCTTATGTTCCTGGACGAAAAGTATATGGTTAGATCCTCGCATTAAATTGAATATAGCTGTCAAGAAAGTTACAATGATTGATAAATGGATCTCAGAGAACTTGCTTCACCAGAATGAGCGGAAATCAAATGCACTCCTTGCAAGTATTTTATGGTCGATATGGAAAGCAAGAAATGCATGGATTTTTAGATCTAGCAAACTAAAACCACACAAAATTGTGGAGGAAGCTAGTTATGATCTTGAACTCTATAGAAAATGGAGCTTCAGCACTACAACACCGAACTAAAGAGAAAGGAAAGGTTTGCTAAAGGAGGAGTGGTACCACTGACAACAAGCTCCCTGAAACTAACTATGGATGGGTCTTGGTGTTGCGCCTCAAAACAGGGAGCGGTTGCTGGGATTTGCAGAGACCATCGTAGGAGTCTTGTGGGTGGATTCGCCAAGAAAGTCCTTGCTTCGTCTACCCTTGTCGTGGAAACCCTAGCTCTAAAGGAAGGGTTGCACTTCGTGGAGAAGACACGCACGGAAGTTCTTCAGTTCAATGTACTGGGTCAAACAAGTACAGTAGTTCTTGTTTAGCTTGTGACTGACAATTCGATAGTAGGAAATGCTATCTTGGGCCGGGTTGAAGTTCCATGGGTTGTCTAGTCAGTGGTGGCAGATTGTCAACAAAAGCTAGGCTCTTTACTTGGAGTGTCCATTGCCATTTGGATCGCGAAGGCTTGTCGAGACAATTCCCTTGCAATGAACTAGTTGTCTAATCCTTCTTACTGTCTTACATGTCTTTTATGTTTGGACTTGGGTAAATGTCCTCATTTTGTTCCTACAAAGTAATAAAAGAAATCTTATTCGACCAAAAGAAGAAAAAAAAGATCAATTTTACACCTAATAGTTAATTACCGCAGCAAATATAATATTTAAGTAGAGACTACACCTTGTCCATAATGAATGCTTCTGTTGAAAAAAAAGAAACAAACAAAAAATAAGCTAAATTTGGTTAATCTTTATTGTGGATGCTCGCTTTTCTTTAGCAAAACAATGATCGAGCTAGCTGTGATGAACGACATGGGACTGATGTGAAACCCCAAAAAAAAAAAAGTTCAAGTAGCTCTACCAGTTGGCGTCAATTATCGGTAACAGAATTGGTTCTTGGGGGTTGGTTATCAATGGAGAGAGAACAAAGATCGAGAGGGATCGATTGAGATAGATAGAGTCAAGGAAGATACACACTTGATTGAGAAGAAGAGATATATACGCAGCCGGAGGAATTTCTTGTTTTGGTGAGCTCAAGCTTCCAGCCGGTCAATCTCTAATATACACTCTTGGTTTTTGGGGGCTACTGAGAAAAGAAGAAGAAGAAGAAGAAGAAGAAGAAGAAGAAGATTCGTTCTGGGATATGAACAGTTGCAAACCAATCACACAAAGCCAGATGATTGTCAACCATTTCTGACATCGCCATCCCCACTGTCGCCAATCGAAGCTCTACTTTCCTGGCCGGTAATTTTCTCTCCTTCATACCCTGTTTTGCCTTGTTTTTGTTGATAATCCGAATTCCGAGCTTAATTGGTAGACTTGTGAGTAAAACAAAGCAAACCGAGATTTTTTTTTCATGATAAATCATGTCAAGTAAGATATCAATATGCCATGTTTAGGCTGAAAGTTGCACTAAATCCCAATCAAGAGCCTACATTCTAAACTGTATGTCACATGTTCGACTATTTGCTGGAAAGAAGTGATAAAGCCGGGTTCATCTAATCGATGTTTAGAGTTAGGTTCGCTTATTGTTGAGCCACGTCTGACACCAAGATTTCCTTCATTTTATGTTCGGATTTCCAGCGCCGTTTTTTCCATGAGGCAGAAGCATTAATCTTTTTCTTTTCTTTTATTTCCTGCCGAGGTCTTCAGATGAGGATTCATTATGTTAGCTCCTTAGTCCCCTCTTTTTGTTATGTATGTGTTATATTTGTAATCATGCTCTTTTCTGAGCTAGTTATGATCTTAGCATTTCTAGGCCTGGCCACTCCCCTACAATAGATGTTTGTGAAAGATTCCTACACATATTTCCTATTTTAGGCATCTCTTGAGCTTGTCACGCTTTTATCATTGCCTTCTTTTTTTTTTGGAAAGGATCTCTGGTTCAGCACTTGCCCTGGTTCCAGGTTACTAAACTTGGTTTTGTATTACAAAAGTATGTCAAAAGTGACGTGTTCTAGTTCTAGAAGGGATGGGGAAATTTATGCAGCATACCATCACTCATTGTCACCTGATAGTTTTCAAATATGGGAGAGACTCACTCTATACTCATGTAAATATATTTGATAAAAGTGCTTATATAGATACATTATCCCTCAAGCAGTGATGAAATTTAAAATCTAGAGAGTAAATTCCATCTTCATGTTGCCCTATATTCCATTGTTTTCCCAAATTGATTTGGTTATTCATTGGGATCACATGAGATGTTATTTTCCTTCAAGTGTTAATGGCTAAATGTGTAAATTTATGTTTTTAAAATTTCATTTTTTTAATTCATGGATTCATAAGATTACCAATTCTAAAATAAAAGATTGTATTTTTCTCTAATACTCATTAGGTGTAAAGAAAATCACTATTTTTCATAGACTAAGAGGATGTGGTGGAGAGGATCAGTGTTAGCAACTCTTGAAGTGTTACCATTAGAGTTCAAAAATAGTGTGCAATATCATAGAGTCTATGAGCACTGTGCTGTGACATTTTGACTACAAATTGCAAGTTGGGGTTGAACGCTTCTTTTACCCAGTGAAGACTATTGAATGAAACTCCTGAAACCAGTAGATATAGGCATGTATTTACATTTTGTTTGCCTTTTCTCTTTATTGTTTGTTTGTATTCATTCTTTTCCTCATCATATGTTGGTTAGCAAAAATCAACATGGGCAAGAGTGTTCCTTTTGAATTCATAAAGAGATACAATCAGAAAAACCAGCAAATTGTGACTTAGGTATCTAGACAATTCATGGCCGGTATCCAGCAAACATCTATGGTGGTTGGCCCACGTTTATGAGAGAAGCTTGTCTGAACGAAGGTGTTGCCGCGTGTTTGAGCTCATTGATAGGGACAATTTTATGGTCAAAGTCTTAAGCTAGATACTGCTAGTAAGAACCTCACTTAGGTTGATTGATATGAGCATCAAAAGTGTCATTTGAGGCCATATATTACTAGGGCAATTCATGTCACCTTTAATCAATGCAGATGAATCAATTGAGGGTGCACTTACTTTTGGATTTGCTTCTCCTTTCTAACCTAGTTACAGTCTTATCAAAATTTCTTCTTTTCTTTAGTGCAGGTTAGGAAAAATAGTCTAAATGTCCAAGAGCCCTCTTGAGCAGCTTTTTAATGGTTCCACGTGCCCGAGGCCTCTCACTGCCCTTGATAGGCTGGAGAATTAAAATCGGAGTGTCCATTTTTCAAAATGGTGATTTGACAATATCTTGTTATGAAAGGAAAAAAAGATGTACTGGCCTTATCTCCATTCATCTTCGGTATATCTCAAATATGAAATGACAAGACATGTTACTTTCGTTTAAGTGTCTGTAGCTAACCGACCATCCTAATGACCGAGTAATGGAACTTGATAAAATGGCAAGAACGGCAACCGTAATATAACATATTTATCTTTGCATACCATGGCACATTACATTATGCACAAAACAATCTCTGGCAATTCGGACACTCCGATTCCATCACCACCATCGCACCTTGGTCACAGATCAACAATGCCGAGCAATCCTTACGCGGGCAGTAAAACCTCTCTTCCTCTAAAATATCTGCCTCGCATAATGTTATGCCCCGGCAATCGAACATCTCTAGAGAGAGTATCAACCGACAATACTCCAATTCCATAATGCCGCCACAGCCCAAGACAGGGCAATTTATAAGTGTCATGTTATTGTTAAGCTTTGAAACTACGTACTTAGCAACGCAATGGATGCAATACACATGACTACAACCCTTAATCCGAAATAGGATGCTACGCGTTCTCGGGTGGAAGCAAATTTCACATATAAATCGATTGGACTTAGAATTAAAAGCATGACCTACTTCACTGTAGGGCTTTTGCTTTCGCAAGGATGACCAAGCTTCGGCCAAATTGGTTCATCGCCATCGTCGTCCTTCTCGTTGAGGCTCTAGGGCATGGTTTGGAGAAGAGAAGCCGCTATCGCCTTATGGATGTCCTCATCCTCAAAGGCGTTGGACATAGTGCTATCCCCAGCAGCATCTCGCACATCGTCTTGGTAGGACCAGTTACAATTGCAAGAAAGGTTTTTTTTTTTTTTTTATCTATGCCCTAACAATTTTACTCCAAAATATTTCCAAACTAAGAAACGCAATATCAATGCAGAAGAGCCAAATAATTGCAATAAAATCTATATTACTCATATTTGATATTTACCTTGGATTTGGGAGAAAGTTCTCAAGGAGAACCATCTTCTCCGATTCTAAGATAAGTTTCCATTTTGCTCCACAACTTACCTGTGACATCCCAGAATTTCAACTCCGTTTTCTATTGAATAAATCGGGCATTTCATTGACGCGTCTATAGGGTTGTTCTCAGAGCTGATCACTCTCAAGATAACTAGACTACCTGAGGAAGCCATTAAGGATTTTAAGGCAAATAAACTCGAGAATTCGACTAGGAATCTTTAGACGTCAATACGGCACAATATAAAATCGATTCGAAATCAGAGATAGATTGGTTCGATTGAGATGTGTGGCTAATCGTGGGTGACACCACTAAATTAGAAAATTCTCATCGACCGGCACTAAACTGATTTTCCTATTATTTTGGGACCCTGTGTTCGTATTTGGATCCTCGGGATTTTCACGACAATCGAGAGTCGCCAATGAGTCGAGTGGGTTCATAGTGGCTCGAAGAAAATCGACCACAAGTCAGTTGCACTAAAAATGCCTGAAAGTTACCCGGTAGCCTAGGTCACGCTAAAAACGCGTCAAGTGAAATTAACTATGAATTCAAGTCCGATTTCAAAAGTTGGAATTTCTGTCATGTCGCAATAAATTCTAGGAGTGTCGACTCAATCTCAAAAGATTTTTCTGACACCCGACACTTTTTGGGAAAAAGTTGTCGTGTGGCCAATTCGTTCAATTGAAGCCGGGAATTATTTTGTTGGTGAAATTGAGGAGCATGAGAGATTCTTGGATAAAGAAAATAATCAATTTGATAAAAGAAATATCTATTGATTTTGGGAGAGTTATCTGAGAAAAATTTAAGAGGAAATTTGAATGCAAAATGCAAGTGGGAACCAAGAATTCTAAGTTGAAATTCCTTTGAGAATCTATGAGCTTATTTTAAAAAATTGGGATTAGAATTTCCTATTTGAGGAAATTCTTTTATTTTTGTGATCTTCCCATTTCTTTTCCATCTTTAGCCAAACACCTTTTCCTCTTTCTCTCTCCCTCTTGCTTTCTTTCTTTTTCTTTCTCTCTCTCTCTCTCTCTTTTTTTCTTTTCCCTCGTGCGTAGCCCCTCCCCCTCCCACCGAATGCTTGGCTGGCTTCCACTTTGCTTTTCTTCTTTGACCATTCAAACTTCTTCACTCTTATCTCTTCTTCTCTCTCTTCTCTCTTCTCTCTCTTCCCTCTCTCCCCCTCTCGTGCGAATGAAAACAGAAGCCAAGCAGAAGCCGCAAGCGCATGAAGACAGGAGCCGCTCGTTGCCGCTCGCGCTCCGCCACCCGCGCGCCGCCCGCGCTCCGCCGCTCGCCTTCGTCTCTTCCTCACCCCCTCAGCCATCGTCGCCGCCCCTTTCTCTTCCTCTCTGTTTTTATGCGAAGACAGAAGACAGTAGGAATGGAAGTATTAGCCATTGTCGTCTGAAGACCGGAGCTGCTGTCACCATCACAGCCACGCTGGGCCGCCGTCCGCTCCACTCGCACAACGCCGCCCATCGCCGTTCGTCTTCAGCTCCGCCCGCTGCGCGCTCCGCCCTGGCCCAAAATCGGTGAAGCTGCCTGCCTCGCCTCGCCTCGTCCCGGTAGCGGGTTTAGCCGCCTCCGGCCATCGTCCAACTCCGTCCGGCCTCACCGTAGCTTCCCTCACCCATCTCCGGCCTCGCCTTGTCAGCTCAGCCACCGGACGAGGTTCGTCCAGCCAAGAACAGTGGCTGGAAAAATGGGTTTCCAGCACTGTTCAAGGCCCGTTTTGGGCCGTTTCCGGGTCCCGAACCCGAGGCCCGCTTTGGAGTTTATCATTCCTCGTGCCGTCCCCGTCGGATTGATCCGATTTACACGCGATTCCGGTGAGTAATCTCACTAATCCAGGATTAGTGGCTAATTATGCTTAAGCTCGGTTTAGTTTTAGTTAATTATGTTTAGGTTGTTAGATTAGAGTAAATTAACAATTATTAGTCAATTGTGATGCGATTTAGATAAATTGATTGCGCAATTAACAAGTAGACGTGGTCTACTATTTATTGGAAGTATCTCGGAATTTTCCAACCCCTAATCAGGCTTCAATTTGGCGATTCGGGCCTAAGTGGGATTTTTGGCATTTAAATATTAATTTTCGGAATTAAATTAAATAATTATTTATTTTCCAAAAATTCAAGGGAGATAGTCCGGAACCGGAATATTATGCTGATGACCGTGGTGAAGTCCGTTTATTTAATCGGGCTTTATTTTGAGCTGAATCGAATTTTTAATATTAATTATTTAATTTTCGAAATTAATTAATTATTTATTTATTTTCTGAAAATTTCAATTGAGATGGTAAATGACCAGAATATTATGTTGATGACCGTGGTGAAGTCCGTTTATTTAATCGGGCTTTATTTTGAACTGAATCGAATTTTTAATATTAATTATTTAATTTTCGAAATTAATTAATTAATTATTTATTTATTTATTTATTTTTCTGAAATTAAGATTTTGATGGCCGACGACCGAAATCTCGTGCTAATTGTCATGGCACAGTCCATTTATTTATTTGAGCTTTACGTTATATGAAATTAAATGAATTGTGATATTTTAGGGATTTACCCTAAATTGATTGAAATTGAGTGAAATTGAATTATTGATTGGTAGATGGCCGAATATGGCTAGTTAGCTATTGTAATGCCTTGTTGAGCTGTAAGTGGAGAGAGCGATGAGACCTAACTGAGAAATCTATTGGCTGAGACCGATCAAGTACGAAGTATAAACAGGCGTGATTCGGTGATAAAGTACATCACTGTGCGAAAACGGCGCCTTAAAGAACGTACATAGACTGTCTATGACTTATGGTAGGCGTGGTTCGGTGATTAAGGATATCACTGTGCGAAAACGGCGCCTTAAAGAACGCACGTAAACTACCTAAGAATCGTGACAGGCATGGTTCGGTGATGAAGGACATCATTGTGTGAAAACGGCGCCTTAAAGAACGCACGTAGACCGTCTCGTTACTTATGTCACCTTGGCGAAAGCGACACCTTAAAGAACGAACGTAGACCGTCTGTTACTTATGTCACATTGGCGAAAGCGACGCCTTAAAGAACGCACGTAGACCGTTTGTTACTTATGTCACCTTGGTGAAAGCGACGCCCGAGAGAATTAATGGAGCTCTGTGACTAAGTGTATTATTGGAGGTTTTATGAGATGGAGTGAATGACCTAGAAATGGTCCGACTGAGATGTAATCGACTAAGTTGATTGATCTTTGCCTTGATTCGATGTTATGAACTAATTAATTGAATGAGAATGACCGTGAGTGGTCTTATTGGCGTGTAATCGACTAGGTCGATTCGATCGATGCTTCGATCTGTGATGTAATTGCTTGGGTGCCTATTTGATCTATACTGCTATGCAAGTGGAATCTGATGCCAAGGTACGTCTTCTGGCATATGCGTGTTTAGGCAGCCTATAGTATAATGGTTTGCTAATCGGGCTTAGTGGGGGTAGAACTCACTGAGACGTAGTCTCATCCCAATTTGGGGAAAACATTTCAGGACCCCGATGAGGAGCTGAGGAGGAGGAGTTTGGGAAGGAGAACTCGGAGGTAAAACCTGAGAAGAATAATTTTGGGAGAAGAAGATAGTCCCGAGAGGGGTCTTGAGTACGGCCTGGATGGATTGAGATCCTATCTTCTTTTGAGATCTCCATTTTGATGTGAATAGTCATGAAGTGGTTTGTGTTTTGTATAAAAATTTGGTTATAAATTTCAATATGAAAAATATGGCCCTGCTTTTCTATCCCATCGTTTTATTGTCTGGGGATTTTAACTGCTTCCGCATGTGCTTAATAAATGAAAGGGTCGGCGATACATTGTCCTGGGATATCGCATTATAAAATCGACCAAATGAGAAGGATGTGTGCGTGCCTGAGGATTGGGGTGTAACATTACCCATCTCTATCTCTTCACGGGATTCTGGTGTTGGTTCTAGTTCCTTATATTCTTAGAAAAACTTGAGTTGCAGAGACACTTTCATCCGTGGATCAGTCATGCTTGGTGTCTCCCATACAACTTCCTTCCCAACAACATCACCGTCATCTTTGTTATCTTTAATTTTATGAGCAAGACGACAGCAACGCTTACCTCTAAATTTATGAGCAACACGACGGCAATGCTTACATTCTTTGTTTCTCTTTCTTTTTTCTTGAATCTCATCATTCTTCTCTTCTTCTTCAAGAATCCGAAAAGTCTCATTGTTGTCCATCATAATAAGAATGGGAAGAGGGTGAAAAATGAAGAGATGAGACACATATACAAAAATAGAGGGGTAAAATAGAGGAAATGGCTCTCACTCTGTAAATACTATCTTTTTAAGTGTTTATTGCTTTTTTATAATTAAAAAATTACATTTTTATGATTAAAAAAATTCAGTTGGTTGATTTTTTTTTTTTTTTTTTTGCTTTTTTGGATTTTTCTAAGGTGGTTAATTAAGAAAATAAAAATTTCATCTGTGGCAGGCAACTATTATTACAAAACGGAGAGAGGAAATAAAATTTTGTCTATAGCTGTGTAATAATGGAGCCTAGCAATATTAAAAATAAAAGGACGCTACTCCGGTTCTAACAAAATTGTCTCTTTCTTTGTCATTCTAGTCATATACAACAATTTACATTCCCCTTTTAACATATTCAACATATTCAACAGTTTACATTTCATCTTTAACATATTCAAATTATTTAACAACATATATTACATCTTTAACCTATTTAATAGCTTATATTTCATCTTTAACCTATTCAAACTATCAAACAACTTATATTCCATATTTAACCTATTTAACAATTTATATTACATTTTTAACATATTCAATATATTTAATAACTTACATTCCATCTTTAATCTATTCAAACTATTCAATAACTTATATTTCATCTTTAATTTATGGGTTAATACCCTAAAAAAATCCCAAACCGGTACACTTGTGACAAATTTACCCCAAACCATTTTTTCGACCACCAAAAACTCCAAACTGGTATATCTTTGACAAATTTACCCCAAACTGGTACACTTATGACAAATTTATCATCTATTAATTTTCATTAAATTTTATTGTCAAATTATTAAGTTAAATAACACGTGACAATTGACTGGTATACTAATTTGAGATTTTATGCTCCATTTGTCACAGTTTACAATTTTTGTGATTTTTTTGTGGTATTAATTTAATTTAGTGGAGGGTATATTTGTTAGAAATTTATCAGTTTGAGGTTTTTTATGGTCAAATAAATTAGTTTTGGATAAATTTGTCATAAATGTACCAGTTTATGATTTTTTATAGTCATGCGGGGTAAATCTGTCATAGGTGTACCAATTTGAGATTTTTTATGGTCAAAAAAATAATTTGGGGTAAATTTGTCACAAGTGTACCAATTTAGAGTTTTTCAAGATATTAACCCTTAATTTATTAACAACTTATATTCAATATTTAACATATTCAACCTATCCAACAGCTTACATTCCATCTTTAATTTATTCAAATTGTTCAACAACTTATATTTCATCTTTAACCTATTTATCATTGCATGCCATGGCACATTACACTGTGCACAAAATAATCTCCAGCAATTCGGACACTCCGATTCCATCACCACCACTGTGCCTTGGTTGCAAATCAACAATGCCGAGCAGCAGTAAAATCTCTCTTGCTCTAAAATCCCTGCCTCATATAATGCTATGCACTAGCAATCGAATACCTCTAAAGGGAGTATCAACCGACAATACTCCAATTTCATAATGCCACCACAGCCCGAGATAGGACCATCTATAAGTGTCACGTAATTGTCAAGCAATGCAATTGATGCAATACACGTGACTACAACTCTTAATCCGAAATAGGTTGCCACTTGTCCTTGGGTGGAAGTAAATTTCACATATAAATCGATTGGACTTAGAATTAGAAGCATGACTTGTTTCACTATAGGGCTTTTGCTTTCACAAGGATGATCAAGTTTCGGTCAGAATTGGTTCATCACCATTTTTGTCCTTCTCATTGAGGCTCTAGGGCATGTTTTAGAGAAGAGAAGCCGCTATCACCTTATGGATGTCCCCATCCTCAATGGCGTTGGACTTGGTGCTATCCCCGGCAACATCTCGCACATCGTCCTGGTAGGAACGGTTATAATTGCAAGAAAGTTATTTTTTGATTTATGCTCTAGTAATGTTACTCTAAAATATTTCCAAATTAAAAAAACGTAATATCAATGCAAAAGAGCCAAAGAATAGTAATAAAATATATATTACTCATATTTGATATTTACATAGGGTTTGGGAGAAAGTTCTCTAGGAGAACCATCTTCTCTGACTCTAAGACAACATGTCCATCTCGCTCCACAACTTGTTCATCTCTATCTTTTCACGGGATTCTGATACTGGTTCTAGTGCCTCATCTTTCCAAAAAAAAAAAAACTTGAGTTACAGAGGCACTTCCATCCGTGGCTTTGCTTGGTGTCTCCCATGCAACTTCCTTCCCAACGCATCACCATCATCTTTGTTATTTCTATTTTTTTGAGCAAGACGACAGCAATGCTTACCACTAAATTTATGGACAACACGATGGTAATGCTTACGTTATTTGTTTCTCTTTCTCTCTTCTTGAATCTCATCATTCTTCTCTTCTTCTTCAAGAATTTGAAAAGTCTCATCGTTGTCCATCATAATAATAAGAATGGGGAGAGGGTGAAAAATGAACAGAGGAGTCACATACACAAAAATAGAGAGGTAAAATAGAGGGAACGACTCCTACTCTATAAATACTATCTTTTTAAGCGTTTATTGCTTTTTTTTATAATTAAAAAAATTACATTGTTGTAATTAAAAAAATTCAGTTGATTGATTTTTTTTTCTTTTTTTCTTTTTGATTTTGCTAAGGTGGTTAATTAAGAAAATAAAAATTTCGTCTGTGGCAGGCAACTACTACTACAAAGGGAGAGAGGAAATAAAATTTTTGTCTATAGCTGTGTAATAATGGAGCCTAGCAGTATTAGAAGCAAAAGGACGTTGCTCCGGTTCTCACAAAGCTGTCTCTTTCTTTGCCGTTCTAGTCATATTCAACAATTTACATTTTATCTTTAACCTATTCAAACTATTCAACAACTTATATTCCATCTTTAATCTATTTAACAACTTATATTTCATCTTTAACCTATTCAACATATTCAACAACTTATATTCCATCTTTAACCTATTTAATAACTTATATTCCATCTTTAACCTATTTAATAACTTAGATTTCATCTTTAACCTATTCAACATATTCAACAACTTACTTTTTATCTTTAACATATTCAAACTATTCAACAACTTATATTCCATTTTTAACCTATTTAACAACTTACATTCCATCTTTAACCTATTTAACTTATTCAACAACTTACATTCCATTTTTAACATATTCAATCTATTCCACAACTTATATTTCATATTTAACCTATTTAATTTGATTAATGAAATATAGAGTAAGGAAAAATTGGAGAAGGGAAGGTTGAGGGTAGCTGATATTACGCTTGAGAATACTACTAATTTGATTATCATAATTCCTTTGACCATACATATCAAAACTTTCAATTTAAGTAATTAGCAACAAAATTTCTTACAAAGTTGACCAATCAAATAATCAAGTTAAAATCAACGGCCCAAAATGAAATGCCTAACTATGTTAATAGAACAAGTTGAGAAAGTAAAGGCGAATTCGTAGCAGAACAAGTTGCACAATCTATATTACATTTTAGAGCAAGAAATAGCACTCAAAATCTAAAGTAACCTTCATATCGATTTGACTGATTTAAAACTTTGGAATGAAAATGAAAAAAATTGCTCCAACCAAACATCCACATTGCAATGTAAGTCTTCTAACAAGCTGAGAGGAATACTTTCAAGGAAACATAAACTCAAAACAATATTTTAGTATATTCCTATCGTCTAAACTTAAATAACTATATATATATATATATATTCAACGCAATGCAATGCGATGATATCCTCTTTCCCATAAAGCTAATCCACTGACACCTGCAAGCTACCATTTGTCGTCCATCACTCAAACTGGAGAAATAGCAAGATGAAATAGAAAGTCGGGTAATTGGATAGTCAATCACCGCGAGACACTCAACAAAATTTTATCCTAGAGTAGAAACAACAAGACGAAATTTGTATGGTAAAAATATAAGGAAATTCTCGATTGCAGCTTGTTGGTCTTCCACGACTAAGCAAAGACTGTAGAAAACATTGTTCAAAACATTGTTTGATGCTAGAAACCCAAAACCTAAATTCAACTATCCACGAAAGAAAATAGAATACATAATTTTTACACTAGACGCCAAATTTCACTTTTTTGCCTTTCCTTTTTTTTAATCATTTTTTGTCATATTTTCCTTTTTATCAAACTAACATAACCTAATTAATCGAAAAAAAAAAAACCTAACCTATATTTCACTAAATAAATACCAAGTGCATCATAAATTTACTTTAATATGCAATTGTATATGAATTTTTTTTTGTCATAAATAGGTATGAATTTAGGTATTTACCAAAAAACAAATTAAGTATTGCTAAAAATGGTAATTAATGTATGTCATTATCTATCATTTTCATTCGGGAGGGAAAGGATGACGTGTTTAGGGGAATTGCCTAAGAGATAGGCTACTAGGCTATTGGAGTTGAATAGAAATCAAGAAATTATACCTCACTTCCCACCCACTTAGAGAGTTTAGTTAATCAATTAGTGCCCTTTTGATGCCTAATCTTATTCAATTCAAGAAGATGTCAGTTAGATAGTATTAATTTTAAACTTATTCACTAACATATGAAATGATCATGCGAGTGCGCAATCATTAAAATAACAATTAGAGACCAAAGAAACATTAAATAACTTGCAAGTATAAACTAGAACCGAACTTATTCAATTCAAGAAGATGTCTCTTACATAGTCTGGATTAATTTTAAACTTATTCATTAATATATTAGATGATCATGCAAGTGTGCAATTATTAAAATAACAATTAGAGACTGAAAAAATATTAAATAACTTGCAAGTATAAACAAGAATCTAAAGCTAAGAGATAAGAAAAAATGCCATTCTTAATTTTTTAAAAATAATATTAACAAAAATATTTATTACCGAAAAAAGGGATTCGGGCTGGGCCCTCCCCAACACACGGCCTGCCGCTGGTCCCACCTGGACTCCAGTGGGTTCGGGCTAAAAGGACAACTCGGGCTTACAAGAAAAACTCTTTCAATTAGAACCTCTCCAGCCCAAGTCAGAGTTCAACACATGAAGCCCACAGTGGCAATTTCCTAACCCATTCTACTCCAAGTTCGAATCCTATGCTTCTGAGTGCAATTCAGCCCACTTTTGCTAAAACCACACTTGGCCCATTTCCAACCAAGACAAATACCCAGCCCAATTTATGAAGCCCAGGCCCAGGCACCCTTTGAAACCATGACTAGCCCAGGTCATTGAAAATTCTCCTTTGTGTCTTCTTCGGCCGACCGCACCAAAATCTTCCGAAAGCCATCAAATTCAACCCGCTCTATCTAATCAAATCCAGTTGAATGAGACCAGAAAACCTAAGACCGCTAAACTGATTAAGCCCAACACACCATGTCAAATGGCCACCTTACTCAGCCTCACCTCGTCTCCTTGCTCCTTCCTATTTGCAAAACAAAAAGAAACTGAAGATTGAACGTAAACTCCAACGCGTAACCGAGACTCCACCGTGAGCTTATGTCAGTCCATCACCACCACCGGACCATCATCCACCCTCCCTTATGACCTCGCCAACATTTATCGAACAAACCCCAACACCATGTAGGCACCGAGCAAGACTCGACAAGGAAAAAAACATCTTGAGCCATGGTCTCGCTTTTCTTTTTTGAAAAAAAGAAAATTTTCATAACTAATTATAAGATTTTTTTTTAAAATTATAAATTTTAATACTAGCAATGCAAGAGCTCTCAATACCTGTGTGTTATGCAAGTTAATGAAAATTATTTTTTCAGGGATTAAAAATTAATCCATGATTTTCAAATGCAATTAAACCCTAAATGAATTGCCAAGTTTGGTATCAAAAATGTCCTTTTTCATTTATCATTTTGTATAGCACGAATAAACATTTTAATGACTTTTTTTGGATGGAAACATTAAATGACTCTAAACATGACGATTTACTGCTAATAAGTCATAAGGCCGATTAATCTATATTAAGACTTAAACGTGCGACTTTGGCATGAACGCTTCTACTGAGGTATAAGGGACGCTCCGAGACCGCCAAGAGCTCATTACAAGGCCCGAAGCTCGGCCGAAGGCCAGTCGTGCGACCTTCAAAGAATATGAACCGTAGGGTTCAGCTGCTTTTCTGAGCGCGAATTCAACTCCTAAATGGTCCGATTGACTGAGGCCGGCCTAAAGAGCCTGAATATTCGCTATCCCGAGCATTACATGGCTTGGACAGTGGGCATTCAGATATGTAAGACGCGATTACCCTGATGAGACATAAGCTAATCCATCATGGATTCGAGACGACGGACACGTGATATAATGGTGTTATGACCGAAACGATTACTCGAATTATATGAGGATAATGCTATAGACTGAAAATGAGTCCTAAACGTCCTAGTTCGAATTGATGTACGTGCACTTCAGGGAGACATAAGCTCATCCAAACGATAATGCAACATAGTGTTGACACTGAGCATAAACCTTAAAAATGGATGGACCTCTCTCATTACCTTGGAAATGTTGGACTAAGGTAGGATTTGGCCACGGAGACGAGCATCGTTCAACTCGAACTCAAGTCGAGCATGTGTGCATTCATCTTTGTCTCATGTGCCCTTTTTTAAAAAAAAAATTTCTAAAATGATTTTCTTTTTAATGCAAGACAGACTTTGAAAAAATTAGTTGTCACCATCCATAAACTATAATACTTCTAATTTCTAACTGCAAAAGCGATGCTTAGTGAACCAGTTCCTAGAAGTTTAATTATTTAATCGAGCATGTTAGGTGGTTAGCATAGTTTAGCTAAGGCCTAAATAAATGGTACTATTTATCTAGAAGGGTTCGGGAATTTTTCCGAGTCCGTATTGGTACTTAATTTAATAAGTTTGGCCTAGGTTAGTATTTTTAGAAATTAAATTGAATTATTTAATTAATTTTCGAAATTAATTAATTAATAATTATTTTTCAAGAATTTTGGCCGGAATAACCGGTGACTGAAATTTCGTGCTGATTGCAATGGTGTGGTTATTTTGCACCTATAGAAAATTGAAATCACAATCTTCAACATGAACAAACACCAACATAACCGTTTGACAAATATATATATATAGTGAGATTATGCTACTTTTATATTTAACAAGAATTTGTTGTTTTACCCAAAACATTTATTTTCCAAACACGACCGGTTCGATTTATTGTTCCAATCTTTTGAAATCGACTCACCTTAAAACCGATCACTAGAGCCAACGGACATTATACTTTTCTTTTTCTAGGTTAGTGAACTCAATTTTTCTCCTTTTTTTTCCCGGTTTTTTCCTTTCCAATTCTCGTCCTTCTTCCTGCTCCTACCTTAGCTGCTAGTGCACTTCGTTGATCATACCCGCAGTACGGCGACCACCTCCCTCCACCCTCCCTCCCTCTGTGATTGTAATGTACTCTATTTTTTCTCCCCAAGAGAATAAAAACAATCGAATATTTACAATGAGGGGACAAAGTTATTGCTTTGAAGCAGATAAGTATATAAATATCAATATATATCAAAAGATGAAAAGATGTTTAAGAAGCAAATACATGTATTTTTTAAAAAAAAAATTAATAAAACAGCGGAAAACATTGAAATATTAGCAATTGCTTTCAAAAATGAATCTTTATAGAAGAGTTTGGCTAGAAAGCTCCAATGTATATAAGAACTTAAACACTATAAATCATAAAAGATGCAATGTAATAATTAAAATCAAGCCAATAAATTCAAATGATATAATTTTCATCTAAGAGATCACTATACCCATCTCCACAAATTGTTGAAAATTATAACATATGCAATTAGGATTGATGATAAATTTGGATTTGAGCGAAAAATGGAAGGACCATTATCAGTGTTTCTCTCTAATGATTGCTATACTTATTGTTCGGCATTTGCGTTGCGAAGAAAAAGAGAATGTTGATGATGTCATTCTAGAAAAAAGAAAAATGTCGAATCTCGAGTAGAGTACATATGTATTAAATTAAAAGCCTAAAATAATTATGGATAAAAGAATTTAAAAAAAAAAACAAAGGAGAAAAATCGTGTAAAAAAGAGAAGGTAGTTATTGACATATTGGCATTTCCATGATAACGGCATCCGAGGCTTTGGAAGGGAGAACGCAGTTTAGCGCCTCTTCATGGGGTGGGGTGGGGCCCGGTGCAACGGCGGGTGCATTCCGGCTCACACGTTGGAGGCTGGAAGCCGTTGCGATCTTGCAACTCCTGTTAAAAAAAAAAAAAAAAAGATCCGACGGTCCCCCCAACCTCGTACGGAGGAAGTCAACATGCTGACGTGGAAGCTTCTTGACCCATGACGTGGGCCCCACCAGAAGAGACGTGAACTGGCAACAAGTCCCAAAATCGACTGGTCTCGTGGTAGTGCCTGCATTTTCCATACGAGTAGTGCCGACGTGAACTCAATGTGCCGACGTGGAAAACTTGAGTGCTTCGTAGCAGTGCCCGCATTTTCCATAATCCATCGTAGCTAGTCATTTATGTGTTGGGGCTTGGCAATTTGGCATGTCATATTTACCAATTTATATAGTTTTATCATCTATGGATATCACACATTTTGTTTAATGGTGAAATATGAGCTACTTGCTACTATTGTGAGTATTTACAGCTTCCAGAAGTAAAAGGAATTGCACAATTTAGTTGTCCAAGGAGTGACCGTTGCCGGCAATACGCTAGTTCTTCTAACTAGGTTATTTTGTTGCTTGTGGTTATCGATATTTCAATATTTGATTTGCTCTAGAATTAAATGTTTTCTAATTTTTTTTCCTTCATATTTAAGGAATCTTACTTGGTGGGCGTACGATGCAAGGAAATCCCACCAAATAAAACTTTCCAATTTTAAACTTTTCAAGAAAGTCAATTAATTTCTCGAAATTAAGTGTGGTGGAGAAGCCACATTTGTTTTTAAAGACTAATGGTTTGTTAGCTCATCATTTTCCTTGTAAAAAGGATTAATAGATATATCTAATATTGGAAGATATTTTTTGCTAGAGTATCAACAGAAATATTGACGAAATATGACATGTCACAAGGCGATATGAACTTTTGACAAATGGATTGCGTTGAGTTCGCTTGATGGTACTTCACTTGCGTAAAAAGTTTGTCAGACGAGGTCTGAACGGAGGTGATTTTTAGAAATTTGAGTGTGGTGGAAAGTAATTGCATTAAAAAAGAAAATCTAATTTGACTAGAAATGTATAATATTGAATTACATAAAAAGGAAAAGTATAGAGAAATGTAAATGGGCATGGAATTGAAAATTGTAAGGAAAATATAAAATTGAAAGCTCTTACAAAGTGTGTTCCCACTTGTGTGTTCTACACTTCAACTCTTGGGCTTTTTTTATGCTATTGTCGCCTAATTCTCTAATTCTATGTATAATTTCAATTCTATCTTGAATTTATTATTATTTAATTTTTTGCAAACTTTCACTATAATCCCAAATATGCCCACAGATTCAATAGTCTCTATTAGTTTCTTCAAAATTATTAATATCAGGACAAGTTAGAGGGTTATTATTAGAGCGGGCATCTTCATCAATACCCCACCTTCATATAGAACAACAATAGCCTCTTGATATTGGTAATCTTGAAGAAACTAGTGAAGGTGTGAGCACATTTGTGATTAGAATAAAAATTGGGGATTTTTTTTTTTATAAAAGAAAAAAGTTCAGAGTGTAGTTGGAATTAAATCTAAAGTTGAGGGAGAAAGGACTATGCTAGCATGGATGCACTGGTGCTTCCTATGAGAAATTGTGCAGTTTGGGCCGTCCATTTCATTTTTGTATAATGGGCAACCGAATGTAACTTTGCTGTGAAATATCATTAGGACCTGACATCTGAGATTTCTTGATTGAAAATTCTCATTTATTTCTTTCCAATTTCTCTTCACTTTCTCTCTATATTAATTGTCACTCTCCATCATTAGGAGTCGTAGCTCTATCTCCAAATGAGAGTCACTGATATTCATATGGTTAGTCTATGGTAATGTCATTAAGTGCCTGAATTTGCCTTGTCAGTTCTTCGCATTCTGCCTATCTTCTGCAATACTGAGGCATCATCGTCGGAAAGGCCCGTGAACGGAGATGGTTGCCTTGTGGAGGTTGAAGATGGATGGAGGCTGAATAAGAGGCACTTAATGTCATATTTTCTGGGGGAGTTGATGGTTATTTGAATGTTAATTTTTCTGCCTTTTGATATGTTAGATTCTAGGAACGACGGAACGTTGAAGGAGAGACGAAACACAAGGCGTACATTACATGTCTATCAATTGATAACGCCACAATAATACTTCCAAAAAAGGATTCAATGGATTTATAAGGTGGGCTCAAGGCCCATCCGCTCAAGTTGGGCCCAAAAGGGCCCGGCCCACGGGAATAGGGCCCGTGGAGGGGGAAGGTATAAAAGGGAGGAGAGAGAGAGAGAAAAAAAACGTACCTTTTGGCACAATCAACGTACGCTTCTCTCCCGCGCGTTTTCTCTCCCCGAAGAACAAGAGGCATACGGCTTCCAATTTCTTCCCTTCAAGGCTTCATCGACCGGATTCTCTTCCTCCATTAACGACGGTGTTTAATCTGTGGCTAACAAGGTACGCTCGAATCCGTGGTGTGCTTTACGATCGGTGATGCGTGTTTTCCCGGGCTTCGTCTTCCGCATTGATTTAGGGGTTCGATTCGGTGTCGAATCCGGTTTTCGGGGATCCGTTATTCCCAACATTGGTATCAGAGCCCTAGTTCACGTTTTCCCGATCAATTTGATGTGTTTTGATTGATTTTTCGCGAAATCCCTTCGGCCGTACGGAACCGGGCGAAAATCCCGACACCCGAGCGCTTTTCGGCCTTTTTTCTGAGATTTCGTAAGTCGAAATAAAATTCCAAAGGCACTGGGAGAAGCGCGACGTCGAGCCGAGTCCGGCGATGTGTCGACCGCCGCCGGAAGCCACCGCACGCGCCCACACGCGCGGCCGGAAGGCGCTGCGCGTGGGCGCGACGCGCCTGAAAGCGCCGGCCCCGAAGGCGTGCGGCGCACGCGCGGCCGGCGAACCGCGCGTGCACGCCGCCGGCGGGCGACCGGCACGTGCCAGTCCGACCCGACTCGCGGACGAGGCACGCGCGGCGACCCGACCCGACCCGACCCGACCAGCGACCCGACCAGACTCGCGGACGAGGCACGCGCCCCGCACGTGCCGGATGACGTCTGCGTGACGTCATCCCCCGCACGCGCGAGGCACGTGCGGTCGGTCCGCGCGAGCGGTCCGACCGGCCCGACCGGTCTGTCCGATCCGACCGGTCCGACCCACGCGCCCGTTGACCCGACCCGTTGACCGACCGTTGACCCGTTGACCGACGACCGTTGACCGTTGACTGACCGTTGACCGTTGACTTTGACCGTTGACCGTTGACCAAAAAAAAAAAAAAGAGGAATTTGTTTTTTTTTTTTTTTTTTTTTTTTTTTTTTTTCAGTCATGCCTATGTGGATTATAAGTAATCCATTTTTAATTCTGCATTTGTTGCATGAATTTTGGAAAATTATGTATTTTCTCTTATATTAATTATGGATTATAAGTGATCCATTTTTAATTCTGCATTTGTTGCAGGAAATATGATGCGTTATGCTGGGATACCTGCAATCCCGAGAACGGACGAGGGAAATGCAAGACTTAATAGGCTGATGACAGAGTTAGCTGATTATCGATGGCATGATGGTGATTTAGTATCACATGTGGTCAAGGTCAATGAGATGATACAGGAAATCATCTGGAATGGTTATCTTATGCCGGATTTTCAGAAGGTGCCGGCTTTGATGAACACTCTTCCACCTGAATGGCAAGCAGTGTTGGATCGGCTATGGGAGATCAACGTGGTCCCGGGTTATAGGAGGCTGGTGGAAGCTTTTGTGAGAGAGCACTATAGGATTGAGTTGACCAAAACTTCAACCCTTAGATTGAGCGCCACATGGCGCCGAGTGAATGCGCCTTGGAGGCGACATGAAAGCTCTTCAAAAGTTTTTCCATGGTTGGCAAATGTGCCTTCGGTTTTCTCAGATGTTTTGACTGATAGATTAGAAGGGACATTCCCTATTTATTTCTTTGATTGATTATGTAATATTTACTACCTGATTGTAGTTGATGTAACAATTGATATGTTAGTCGTATCATGTGAAAGCATTGTTATTTTATTGGTTATTATTTTTTATTTGCTTTCTGCTATTGCTGGTTGCTGTGGGTAATTAGTCAGGGTAGTAATAGAAGTTTTTGTAACTTCATAGAATTTATTTGCATAAGATAATTATATTAATAATAATTTTAAGTTAGGATTTTTGGAGGATGATTGGAAACATAGTGACCTTTTGATTCTGAAGCCTTACTTGAAATTATTTATTAATATGATGGGTCTATGCAAATAGGGATGCATAAATGATAGGCATTAATTATTCGTGCATGTATGTCTCGATGTGTTCGTAACGATAGTTCGGCAACTAAGAATGTAATTGCCGATATGAACGGCAATAATTGTGAAATATTGAATATGAAGATTCAATATGTGCTGGAAAAGCAAGAAGCACTAGAAGCTCTTGACCACATTATGGAAGATATTGAGGGTGTCGTGCACCACCTTGAGCTAGTAGAGGACCGCCTAACGGTATTTGAGCCGTAAATAGACATTTGCTATGCTGGTTCTAGCTCAGAAAGGGCTTTGTGCTCTAAGCGCAAGCATATTGATTCGTTCAATATGTGGGAATGCAAAGGATCAAGTCCTTATTGCAAGAAATCAAGAGTTAACCAACACAAGAAAGGAAAGCGTCCTCAAGTGAAGAAAATGTCAAGGGTGTGATGTTACAATTGTGACAAGAGAGGTCACTATGCTCGCGACTGTCGTGAGCCAAAGAAGCTATACACCTCTTGTACATTTGAGAACTTTGCTTATGTGTTAAGTTCTGCATTATAGGCTGAATCTAATCCTTTGTGGAATGTAGATTCATGAGCAACAGACCATGTAGCAAAGGATAGAGGATCCTTCGTGGAATTCCGACGATACCAATTGGAACTAAGTGGATCTATATTGGAAACAACTCTAGAGCTGATGTAAAGGAATTTGCACCGACCAATAGAACATGAGAGGTGGACGCATCTTTGATGTTCTATATGCTCTGGAGATTCGTCGAAATTTAGTGTTTGTCTTAATGTTGGTTAAGCTTGGTTTTGGTATGAACTTCCATAATAAATGTGTAGATTTGTGTTTAGATACAAACTACTATGGTTGTGGTCACTTTCTAGATGGTTTTATTGTGCTAAATGTTGACTGTGGTGATGTCAATATGTTATCCCCTCGTTTCACGTCTTCTATCTTATATGATAATGATGTGAATATGATGGCATGCTAGACTTGGTCATATGGGCCAACAACATATGAAAAGACTAGCCAAAAAGGGCTTGTTGGGCAATATTGAAAAAGTTGATTTGTCCATATGTGAGCATTGCCTAGTAGGGAAAATGACAAGGAGACCATTTGGAAAAGGTAAAAGAGCTGAATTTCCTCGGCATTTAATCCATTTGGGCATATGTGGTTCAATGAATGAGAGCGGAAGGCAATGGGCTGTTTGTTTCATCACTTTTATAGATGATTCTACTCGATTCGGATATGTCTATTTGATTTCTCATAAATCTGAGGCATAAGTTGTTTCAAAATGTTTATGAATCTGGCAGAAAATCAATTAGACAAGAAAATAAAGGTATTTAGATCCGATCGAGGTTAAGAATATTTATCTGATAAGTTCAGAAAATTATGTGATGAAAAAGGAATAGAAAGATACTTGTCTATTCCATATACTCCTCAACAAAATGGTGTTGCGGAGAGAAGAAACAAAACCCTACTGGAATGGTTAAGTCCACGATGGCGCATGCTAACTTACCTATCACTTTTTGGAGTGATGTGTTGTTAACTGCTACCTATATACTTAACCGGGTGCCTTCCAAATCAGTTATTTCCACTTCATATGAATTATGGATAGTTAGAACACCGGACTTAAGTTTTCTTAAGCCATGGGGTTGTGCTACCTATATTCATGAGTCCTCTCACAAGTTTGGGAAATTGGGTCCCAAAGAAAATAAGAGTATTTTCATGAGATACTGCGAACACTCAAAAAGGTATGTGTTCATAGGTGAGCAGGAAAGTGGGAGTATAACTGAATTTGAATCACGGGATGTCACATCTTTAGTGGATGAATTTTCTAAGAGGGGCGAAATAAGGGAAAATAACTCCCTATTTGAAACCTTGGATCAAGATAATGATGTCAGTGGAGTTCGTTCAAGTGAGAGTAATATGAGATGTAATGAATTGAATTCAACTCGTTCTCAATTGCAACCACCTGATGTGACGACATCATCATTACCTAATCCAAGTGGGAGCATGATGGGGAATGATGTGTTAAGTGTACAATCTCCCATACGGTGAACAAGTCGCCAAAGTATTCCCCGTCGATGTTTTGACATTGAAAGGGAAACTTTTATGGTTGCTCCACAAGATGAGGATGAGCCAATAAATATTAATGAGGCTCTGACCTGCCCTAATAAGAAAAAATGGATTCATGCAATGAAAGAGGAAATGGAGTCAATGAAATCAAACCAAGTCTGGGAACTGGTTGATCTTCCAAAAGGACGCAGAGCTATAGGAACAAGTAGGTTCTCTAAATAAAGCGAAAGGCTGATGGCTCAATAGAAAGGCATATGGCTCGCCTTGTGGTGAAGAGGTATAATCAACAGGAAGAAATTGATTATGAAAGTACATTTTCTCCTGTAGTGAGATTTACTTTGATTCGCATTATTCTGGCAATAGTAGCTAGTCTGGATCTTGAGTTACATCAAATGGATGTAAAGACTGCTTTCCTCAATAGAGAATTAGAGGAATGAACATATATGGAACAACCTGCTGGTTTCATAATGAAAGGCCAAGAAAATGTATGTCGACTTTGGGGGTCGATATATGGCCTTAAGCAGTCATCGAGACAAAGGTATATACATTTTCATAATGCCATAGTGGCATATGATTTTACAATGATTGACGAGAATCATTGTGTATATATCAATAGATCCAATGATCAATTTGTGATCATATCATTATATGTTGATGATATACTAATTGCCAGAAGCAATATGGAGTTGGTTAATACTATCAAGAGATAGTTGTCTTCTAACTTTGAGTTGAAGGATATGGGACTGTAAACCCATAGACACTCCTATTGCAAAAAGGTGAAGCATTGAGCCATAGTCTGTGTCCAAGGACTCCACAAGAGAAGGAACAAATGAAACATGTTTCTTATGCTAGTGCTGTTGGGAGCTTGATGTATGCTATGATGTGTACAACACCCGACATATGCTTTGCAGTCGGAATGGTGAACAGATACCAATCCAATCCAAGTCAAGCACATTGGAAAGCCGTTAAGAGAATACTGAGGTATCTAAAGGGGACTGCTGATTATACGCTGAGTTATTAAAGAAAAGGATCTGCAACTCAAAGGCTATTGTGATACTGATTGGAGAGGAGATTTAAATGAAAGAAAATCTACCTCTGGATTTGTTTTCTTATCGAATGATGGCACCATATGTTGGAGCAGTAAGAAACAAAAGTATTTAACCTTGTCCACGATGAAAATTGAGTTCGTGACATTATCAAGCAGCAGATAAGAAGATGTTTGGCTTAAGAGATTATTGGATCATTTAGGTGTTATTGGAAGTGCTGCAGATTTGTTATTGGTTAACTGTGATAACCAAGCAGCGAAAGCGTACACCAAAGATCCAAAATATCATGGCAAGACCAAATATATAGATACCAAGTATAATTTTGTCAAAGATATGATTGCACGAAAAGATGTGAACTTAGAGTACATACTACGCATGGAATGGTAGCAGATCCTATGACAAAGCCAAAAACTAGAGATGTGTTTTGTGGCCATGTGAAATCTCTAGGATTGCGTAGAGACTGATGTACAGAATATTGTATTTTCCCTAAGTGTTCACAATTTGATGAATTTGTGTTTTCATCATTAATGCCTATGAATCTTTGTTTGATCTTTATGCATCTTAATGCTTAGTGCATTACTTTAAGTTGGGAAGTATGTCGGACAGATATAAGATTAGCCCACTCACACGGGTAATCGCCTCTATTTACTGTGTGATAAATAGAGATGAGACTGTTTTTAAGCTTATTATCTAGGTGATAATCGAGAGCTCAAGCTTAAAACACGTATGTCGCCTTAACTGAGTGTTAAGATGAGGATATAATTCTTACTATGTCCGAAAGTAAAAAAAAAAAAAAAAAAATACCCCACATGTTTTACTTTATCTGTCTAAGATGCCAGATGTGAGTTCTGATGAATTTTGTGAATGAGTAGATACGTGAACTCAAGTTAGACATTGGGTATGTCTGAACTATCATCTGTACGGTATTGAAGGGTATAGACATACGCTCCATGGGAAAGGAGTTAATACCGTAATACGTATTTCATACTACGTATGCATGAGACGACCAATAAGAGTGGCAAAAGTTTGATCTCAACTTTTATGTCGTGTGAGACTCTTGAGGATGAGAGTTCCTCAATTTCTTAGTCCCCTCATGACTCTTACTTATTCTCAAGATTTCTATTTAGTGTTTGCTATCTTAGGATGTTGCCAATGGTCATGAGTGATTCGATCTAATGGGGCATTTCTAGAAAAGCAAGCTGGACTGAAATTGAGAGTTTGAAGGAAAGAGGAAGATCGATTTTGGAGAATCACATTGTAGTTTTGTATTCACCGGTTAACCAATTATGACTGTCTTTGTGATAATCATAATTGTGAATACAATAAAAATATATCATTGTTTAAAAGAGATCAAGAGAGATATAAATGTGATCGATTGATCTAGGGTACTGCATACTAAATCTACTCGGAGTGTGATGCCTATTATGAGCTGCTATATATTCCTAACAGATGTATGGCAACGAGCTCTCAAAGTATGCTGGTCGCACGGATTATTCACCGGTATGAATGTTGAAGAGAGGAAAAGAGGATTATGTTCGGCCCACCATGTTAAGTGAAAGTCTATGATGGTTTTTTCTCTGATAGGGCTGAGTAAGGCCTGTCCGCCCATGTTGGTTTTGTACCACCATGTGCGAGTGGGAGATGATGGATTTATAAGGTGGGCTCAAGGCCCATCCGCTCAAGTTGGGCCCAAAAGGGCCCGGCCCACGGGAATAGGGCCTGTGGAGGGGGAAGGTATAAAAGGGAGGAGAGAGAGAGAGAGAGAAATGCACCCTTTGGCACAATCAACGTACGCTTCTCTCCCGCGCTTTTTCTCTCCCGAAGAACAGTAGGCATACGGCTTCCAATTTCTTCCCTTCAAGGCTTCATCGACCGGATTCTCTTCCTCCATTAACGACGGTGTTTAATCTGTGGCTAACAAGGTACGCTCGAATCCGTGGTGTGCTTTACGATCGGTGATGCGTGATTTCCCGGGCTTCGTCTTCCGCATTGATTTAGGGGTTCGATTCAGTGTCGAATCCGGTTTTCGGGGATCCGTTATTCCCAACAGATTCAATTGATATTACTGATTTACATTATCCACTTCAAATACCTTTTGGTACGGGGGCTCAAATTTGAAATATAATTTGTGGTTTCTCCCTTTTTCTAATTGCTCAGGTTCGTTCGGAGCCTTTAGCTTCTAACATTTATTTTTTCAAAATTTGCGGTTATCACAAATGGATTCTTAAAGTCTTCGAAAATATACGACCTAGTTTCACGCCTTTTCTTTCTCTCTAGCTCTTCCTCTCTCTTATAACCAACTCAACGGAGAGAACGTGAACGTAATTCGGTTCTCAAATCCTTCAAGGATCTAATTACGGAAAAGTTTGAGTGACCCGATCAATATTTACTTTGATTTAAGCAAGTACAAAATCCATTTTGAATTTGATACTAATAAATACTCGCTTGATTTAGCCCATCCAATCGACCAATGTCTAATTTCAAGTTTAATTGTTATATTATGAATACATATCCTAATTTGACTGGACAATTTGCGTTTGCAAATAACACTGACTAATTATTAAAACAGTTTGCAGCGTTTTATGTTTGGCTCAAAATTTTCGCCCTTTAAAAATATATTTAAGAAACTACGTTGAAATTCTCTAGTTTATCCTCTATTAATTTTAAATTCAATAAGAGGATGAATATTCATGTAGTTCCTCTTTATTCATTTGCAGAAATTTAGATCCAGTAAGAATAGGAACCCAATATGCAATAGATCATTAAGCTAAAAGCGAAAGCACTGTAACTATCGTTCTCTCAATTTCGGCTTTAAACGTTATATAGATTAGAATGCCCTTTCTCATAAAGATTTTAAATAAATAAAAAAAATACCTTACTTTCAATTTTTCCATGGGGTGAAAATTTGTGGTTGAACTAATGTGCTTATCTCTCTTTGGATCGGCTCCCACACCTACCGCCTACCGCCCCCCAAACGAAAAGGAAAAAGAAGGATTGCATCGAAAAGTCTATCGTCAACATTCCCCCATTGCACCAACTAGCTTATGTTAGATAGCGCTAATTGACCCAAGCCAACATATTTGATTGGGTTAGATAGCGCTAATGCCACGATAACAATTTTTGATTTGGTACGTGAGCTCAAATTTGAAATATCATTCAACACTCATTCTGAATTCCTCCCCCCCCCCCCCCTTTTTTTATTCCAAATGCTTGGGTTGGTCCGTAGCCCTTTTACTTCTAGCATATATTTTTCAAATTTTGCAGTTAGTCATAATTTATAAACCTAAAGATTTTATATTTTTTTTTAAAAAAAAAAAAGGAAAAGCAACACGCAGAAAAGAAAACGGTACTTGAAATGAGATTCACGTCTTCACGTCCTCAAATCTTTATCGAATCCCTTTCTCTTCGGTAACCACCTCGCAACGCCGTGGCTCACGTCCTCACGTACTTGAAATGGGCGACACCCTCGTCAGGAGCCTGAGTAACCCTGCGAGGAGCCACGTAAAGACGAAAAAGAGGAACCGCCTTTAGGAGATCGTGGCTGAGAGCGAGGAGGAGATCTCTCTCTCTCTCTCTCTCTCTCTCTCTCTGTGGTGGCGCCAAGGCGGCGAAGAAGAAGGGGGCGACGTTCGTGATCGACTGCACCAAGCGGGTGGAGGACAAGATCATAGACATGGCCTCCCTCGAGAAGTTCCTCCAGGAGTGCATCAAGGTCGACGGCAAGGCCGGCGCCCACAGCAACCCCGTCACCACCTCTCGCGACAGGTCCAAGATCACCGTCACCTCCACCTCCGGCTAGTTCTTGTGCTTGTGGTGATGCTGCTGCTGTTGCTGCTTCATGTGCACAATGTTGCGGTTTTAGAGTATGCCCAGGATGCCTGTTGAATCGCAGTGCTTTTCTTCGAAATGGGAATAGCTGAAGGTTTATAATATGCTCGATCGCGTCGCTATATGTGCAGATGCTGCATGTTCTCGCTTTCGTTAGCTGCGATTTTAGCAGAAGATTGCCTTTTGAGTTGATTTGTAGATAGGACTAGCCTCCTAGGCGGCGCACTCATGCCGTCCATCTGCGAGCGGGTGGTTAATTATGTCGTGTGCTTTGCGGTGAGTCTGGTGTTGTGGTGGGATTTCTGCACCTCACGTTGATAAACTTTTGCATATTTGCACTGCTGCGAATCTTTGTGCAAAATGGTCTAGCTTACGGCATGTGTTTAGATTCAAGATTGATTCATGTCCACTTCATTAATTGTTGGAACTAAATCTGACTCCCTGTTTTTACTCTTCGTTTTATGCCACGCTTTTGCAAATCTTCGGCGCGGGCTGTCCATGGACCCACATGTTTGGAGTCGATGTTCTCAACCTCCGTCGCCGGCAATGGCCGTGGCTTGATGCTGCCAAGTCAGTTCATTCTCCACTGTTTTAGTATACCTTTGTGCGTTTTCTATGCTGCTTTGTGAAATTTTCGAGCTGGAAATTTCTTTATCGGAATAGCTCGGTCATGGCCAGAGTATTGGCTGAGGGAGAATATTTAGTGACGGTCAGCGACTTCAGGTATCGATGTCAGACTGATAAGGATTGCGGTGTGAATCTGTGTAGTGAAGTCTTCGTCGAGCTCGTCATTGATGGTTCTGTAGAGAAGGACTTCGTTCGGAGGGGAAGACGTCTTTCGGTGAAGCACCGAAAGACGCTCTCCAAAAAGTCTCGAAGAAGAAGATGCAGGGAAGAGAAAGAAATAAAAAACTGAAAATTGAAAGGGAAAATGAAAAAAATTAGGAAAGAAATCAAAATCCGATTATAATAAGGAGTCGGGTCTAGTTATAAGTCGGGCTGAAGTAGAGGTGTCAAAATTGGTCTTAAGTCCATATATGACCCATTTATGATTTAATCATAAATGGGTCATGTATAGACGACTTACATTTTGAAAAAACTAGTTAAATGGGTCGTAAATGGGTTGGATTTAAAAATCTATTTTTAACCCAAGCCTCACATTCTCTCGTACCCCAAAATGTTTTTTTTTTTTTTTGTGTAAAAATCGAAATTAAAGTTAGTTTTTATAATTTATTTTTCCTTTTCTTTCATTTTTTCTTCCTCATTCCTTAGTTGATGGCTGGCACAACAACGGCAAGTGATTGGCCAAGCAAGGCTCAAGCTCGCTAGATTTGGTGAGGCTGAGGCCTCAATAAGAGGCCTCAATAACAACCGGTGAGGATTGAGCCTTGCCTATTTGGCAAGACTAGAGCTCACCGGTGTCAAGCAAGCTCGAGATAGCTCGACGCGGCAAGCTTGATCTCGCCGATTTGGTGAGGCCAAGGCATCGTCGATGATTGGCGAGGCTCGAGCTTGCCTGCAGCCGATTGCTAATCATTGTTGTGGCTGGTGGCCAGTTGAAGAAGGAAACATAAAAAGAAGAAAAAAATTTTAAAAATATATTTTTTTAAAAATAAAATAAAGACAATTTAAAAATAGATTATTTAAAAATAAAAAATAAAAATATATTTTTAAAAATAATTTTTTATAAAAATTATAAAAATTGTCCATTAAATTTGTATTGCATTAAAGTGTTTTAGCAATACCATTTTTCTAAAAAAAGTATTATAAGAAATAAGCTTTAAAGGTTTTTCACATTTTTTTATTTTATTTACTATTTTTTTCTTTAGTTTACATTTTAAATTTGATTTGAAGTTTTTATTCAAGTAACATATATGTGAAGAGCTTAAAGTGAATTAAATGGGTGAAAGTTGATTAACTTAAATTGAGTTAAATAGTAATGTGTTTCAATAATATGGGTTGAGTTAGGTATAAGTCGAACATGGGTCATCAAATTTACACTACATGAAAATTGATCAAAATGAGTTAAACGGGTCAATATGGGTCGGACCATTTTTTACTCGACTCAAACCCGATCCGATCCACCCATTTGATGGTCCTAGACTGAAGTAAGGGTGTTGTGGGCCGGACACTGAGCTGAGTTAAAAATCAATAGATTTAAATGTTTGGGCCATACTCAAGTCAAGCTTTGAGTTTGACTTGAGAAGGGAACCCAATCTAAAGTCCACTTCTGGTAATTAATTTTTTTTTTAAATAATAATGATAAGGAGGAGAAAAATATCAGTAATCATATCCTAAATCTTGTCAAGACAATAACATTTTTACAAAGAAAAAATGCAGCTTTGCTCTTCACTTCTCATTCAACCCTTGTTTCAAAAGACAGTGCAATTGCCTTATTATCACATCAATAGCATGATGCGCACCAAGTGTCGTTGAAGTCAAAGGAACCGAGCCTTTGAATGGGAACAAAATCGAGGACGTTGCAATAGAAGTTGACAGACTCTTTGACGGACCAGCACCATGTCGATATGTGATTCAAGCACTTCAAATGCTGAGGATTCTTAGGGTTCTTCTTGCTGATCCTTTCTTTAAACATCTCTCCCTTCCCCCTCTCTGTGACAACGACAATGCAAATTAAAAACTACAAGAAATCAAAAGCTCAACGAAATCCACGAAAAAATCACGCTTCAATAACTCGAGCTGAAGAAGATGGTGATGGGGGTATGAGTTGACGACAACACTTGAGTCCATGAAATGGTGCAAAAACCTCGAGCTTTAATGGAAAGCTGGAACGACCGGATATAGAACAAGAATCCTCCTTCACGAGCATAAGAAATGGGAAAAATTGGCTTAAAGCCGAGAAACAAGAATGATAACTTTTCAATTATTATTATTTATTTTTTTCAAAATTTATCTCTTCTTCTTTAAAGCTTACCACATTGTCGTTATCGAAACACCCATGATTAAAATGATTACAGGTAGGATGGCAGATAAAAAAAGGAAAAAAAAAATTGAAAACGAAAGAATTGTACAAAAGAAAAAGAAGATGGGATTCAAGGTTCTGTTAAGAAAATAGCAAGAAGAGGAAAACCTATTAGCATTTTCAAAATTGGTACAACTCTCCTGCAACTATCATTAAACAATCAAATAAACATAGTTCTTAATTTCATACCACTTGGAAACATATATTTTGAGTAAAAGTAAGACATACCAGTGGCATAGAGAGGAGTCCAGGTATCCTTAAAGCCTAGAAACACGCCTTGGATTACAAAGGAAAGAATAATAGCAGGAACTATGTTTATTTGATTGTTTAATGATAGTTGCAGGAGAGCTCGCGAATATTGCATTAGATCTAGTACTTACCTTCATTGCCACTTGGGTGTCGATTGGGTTGCAATTGCGCACGCTCTTTCTCAGTGAGTTGTGCAATCCATCCGTAATTTTCTTTGGTTCTATATTTAAACTATTGATAACCAACCTTAACTAAGGTCCAAATTAAAGGCGTTGAACCCAGCCGTGCAGCTAGCATTACACTAACTTTGAAAGCCCTGAAATTTAAATTATGGACGTGCCCTAATGACGTAATAGGTAACATATAACATTAATGAAATTCATGGAGCTCCAAGGGATCTTAGCTTCAAATTTCTTGTAGCAGAGGTTAGCATGAGAGAACCCTATCTAGACAGGTAACAATTGCAATTAGTTAATGCAGTGTAAAGTTCTTAAAGAATGGTAAGTGAATTAATCCTACGTGAGGAAATGCCCATTGTCACCGGTATCAACTAAACAATTTTTATCGCTTTGTCTTCCTCTTTCCTTAGACAAAGGGACTTGAGCTTCCCTTCAGGTTCTCTGTTCAAAAATTGTTCCACGGAATAGAAATAGATTAGCTCCTGCTATTCTTCTTTCCTTTGTAATCCAAGGCGTGTTTCTAGGCTTTAAGGATACCTGGACTCCTGACAGGATGCCTCATGGGCATAATCCAAAGGCGGCGGGATAAATCATAGTTTTCATTAAGCAAAACCAAAACAAAAAATGTCAATACAATAATCCAGATTGCATGTACATTTAAAGGTAATTAGTTTCATATCATGCAATACATATCACTTTTAAAATTACATTACATAGATAATCTTAATTAATAATCGAATCTCATGCGTAGAGTTCATTAACAAGGATAAGGAAAAAATATATATACTTAAGGCCGTCTGATGAAGATTGCATTAGTTAGGAATATTAATAAATGGAATACCACGTCCCTTAGTAGGTCCACGTCTTTTAGCATTTATTTTAATCAATATCTCATATAGGTAATATTTAGAATTAATTCTGCAATATGTACCTCAGAATTCATCATGCATATATTCAATAACATCGATATTTGCTTCCCGCCGCCTTTGGATTATGCCCATGAGGCATCCCGTCAGGAGTCCAGGTATCCTTAAAGCCTAGAAACACGCCTTGGATTACAAAGGAAAGAAGAATAGCAGGAGCTAATCTATTTCTGTTCTGTGGAACAATTTTTTAACAGAGAACCTGAAGGGAAGCTCAAGTCCCTTTGTCTAAGGAAAGAGGAAGACAAAGCGATAAAAAATTTTTAGTTGATACCTGTGACAATGGGCATTTCCTCACGTAGGATTAATTCACTTACCATTCTTTAAGAACTTTACACTGCATTAACTAATTGCTTGTTATCTGTCTGGATAGGGTACTCTCATGCTAACCTTGAAGCTAAGATCCCTTGGAGCTCCATGAATTTCATTAATGTTATATGTTACCTATTACGTCATTAGGGCACGTCCATAATTTAAATTTCAGGGCTTTCAAAGTTAGTGTAATGCTAGCTGCATGGCTGGGTTCAACGCCTTTAATTTGGACCTTAGTTAAAGGTCAGTTATCAATAGTTTAAATATAGAACCAAAGAAAATTACGGATGGATTGCACAACTCACTGAGAAAGAGCGTGCGCAATTGCAACCCAATCGACACCCAAGTGGCAATGAAGGTAAGTACCAGATCTAATGCAATATTCACGAGCTCTCCTGCAACTATCATTAAACAATCAAATAAACATAGTTCCTGCTATTATTCTTTCCTTTGTAATCCAAGGCGTGTTTCTAGGCCTTAAGGATACCTGGACTCCTCTCTATGCCACTGGTATGTCTTACTTTTACTCAAAATATATGTTTCCAATTGGTATGAAATTAAGAACTATGTTTATTTGATTGTTTAATGATAGTTGCAGGAGAGTTGTACCAGTTTTGAAAATGCTAATAGGTTTTCCTCTTCTTGCTATTTTCTTAACAGAACCTTGAATCCCATCTTCTTTTTCTTTTGTACAATTCTTTCGTTTTCAATTTTTTTTTCCTTTTTTTATCTGCCATCCTACCTGTAATCATTTTAATCATGGGCATTTTGATAATGACAATGTGGTAAGCTTTAAAGATGAAGAGATAAATTTTGAAATAAATAAATAATAATAATTGAAAAGTTATCATTCTTGTTTCTCGGCTTTAAGCCAATTGTTCCCCTTTCTTATGCTCGTGAAGGAGGATTCTTGTTCTATATCCGGTCGTTCCAGCTTTCCGTTAAAGCTCGAGGTTTTTGCGCCATTTCATGGACTCAAGTGTTGTCGTCAACTCATACCCCCATCACCATCTACTTCAGCTCGAGGTTTCTGAATGTGGAGTGATTTCCTCGTTCGTGGATTAAAAAACGTTGCAGCTGAGACGATAAGTGCCGGCTAGAGCAAAGGCGCTTGTCCCTACCGATCTGAGCATTGCAATACCCAAAGGAAACATAATGCTCGGATACGTGATGTGTGACTTCCTTACCTCAAAACATTCTCTCAATACCCAATGGCGCTTGGGGGAATAACATTCGATTCAGCCCTCGTCAATTTTCCAAAACAAGGTACCGAGAGAATGTTTCAAGGTAAAGAAGTCACACATCACGTATCCGAGCATTATGTTTCCTTTGGGTATTGCGATGCTCAGATTGGTAGGGACAAGCGCTTTTCCTTTAGCCGGCACTTACCGTCTCAGCTACAATGTTTTTTAATCCACGAACGAGGAAATCACTCCACATTCAAAAACCTCAAATTGAAGAAGATGGTGATGGGGGTATGAGTTGACGACAACAGTCTAGTCCATGAAATGGCGCAAAAACCTCGAGCTTTAACGAAAAGCTACAACGACTGGGGATAGAACAAGAGTCCTCCTTCACGAGCATAAGAAAGGGGAACAATTGGCTCAAAGCCGAGAAACAAGAATGATAGCTTTTCAATTATTATTATTTACTTTTTTTTCAAAATTTATCTCTTCTTCTTTAAAGCTTACCACGTTGCCGTTGTTGAAATGCCCACGATTAAAATGATTACAGGTAGGATGGCAGATAAAAAAAAGGAAAAACAAAAATTGAAAACGAAAGAATTTTACAAAATAAAAAGAATATGGGATTCAAGGTGCTGTTAAGAAAATAGCAAAAAGAGGAAAACCAATTAGCGTTTTCAAAATTGGTACAAATCCAATTTGCTGAAAATTGTCAACTATAATTGACGAGGTCCCTCACCTCACTAGGTTTCTCTAGGGTGGACTTGCGTGGCGCGAGTCCAATGCAGGATTTCTCATAAAAAGTGACGACGGCCAATGGGGACCACATTTTTTTCTGCTAGACGCGAGTCCAACGTAGGATTTCTCGAGTTTCCAATTTAGAATAGCTCTAGAGCTGAAAAAATGGTAAATGCAAAAATGGTAGAGAGAGAGAGAGAGAGAGAGAGAGCAACGCATGTTGGTAGAGAGATAGTTTTGGTTCAGCATTTGCAATGGGCTTTGAAAATGCAAATGCTGAAAGCAAAATGCGGTTGTGTTTGGTAAAAAATTTTGCAAATGGACTTTGAGTTGAACGTGCGTTTGGTAGAGAAAGGGCTTTATGGGTATTATATTTTCTTTTCTTTTTTTTTTTTTTGTGGAAAAATTAGGTAAACTCTTCGCCGGACCGGCGAGTCTCTCGGAAATTCATGGCTCCATCCTGACTTGGTTTCAAGAAGAGCGCATCTCCAGGTTGACCTAGAGAGTCGGAAATTTATGGCTCAGCTTCAACAGTCTTATCCTCTCCTCTTCTCAAGAGCGCATCTCCAGGTTAACCTTTCTTTTTGTTATTTAAATCTCTCTCTCTCTCTCTCTCTCTCTCTCTCTCTCTCTCTCTCTCTCTCTCTCTCTTTGTGTAACGCACGCACGCATCTAGATAAAAGAAAGGACATTCATTGTGTCTGCACAGGCAATTGGGCTCTTTCTATCATATTCACTCCTTATAATTGTAAAAGAAAAAACACTGTAATTTGCTTGAATTAATAGGGAAAAAAAAGTTTTCCTAAAATCTAGCAATTTGAGTTGTGTAAAAAAAAAAAAAAATCATAGTACCAAAAATAAATAAATTAATACTAACAATAGCGTGTCAATGAATGGTCTCAATGGACCTATTGAATCTTGACCCTATTACTCTCAACCTCATATTATGCCCTAAAATATGGCAAAAGACCAGCAATTGCTCTTTAATTAACACATTTACTGTTTTGTGTAAAAAATTATTTGACCTAAGGACTCTACACAATTCAAAGAAAACTTGTTGTCTCATATGTATTTGATTGACACAATTAGTATCTCCTAAATGTAAAATGCAATTAATGAATAACTCTCTCTCAAAATCTCTTTCCCCCATGGTGCTCTAGGTATCTGATTACGAAAAGCTTCATCCTCCATTACTAACATACTAGCTGCCATTATTGATGCAGCTGCACCCATTATTGCTCCATTAACATTATTATTTTCCAACTACAAGCAAAAATAAGAATTTTCTTAGCCTATTATGACAGATGTTTTATCTTAAGGGTAAACCCAATAACAAACATTAAAAAAAAAAAATCTTAAAAGGATTAAGAAGGCTAGTGCAGCAACATTAGCAATAACATAATAAACTCTCGAAGGAACATGTAAACCAGCCACTGACTTGCTTAGCAATAGAGGCACATTGATGGATTTTGCAAAATATGCTGCTCCACTTCTTGAGATATGTCAAGACATATCCATTGTAGGAAGATGAGATTAAAACACCAATCTTATGTCACACAACTACTTAAATTTTAGCGCTATCAACAATGGACAAGTGACCACATTCACATTATCTTAAGCAAAGAAACAATTTAATCAAGGATAAGCAATCTCAACAGGCGTCACCTGCAAGAAAAAATAATCGTAGGTTACATAAATCTCAAGAACTAGAAGAAGAATTCTTCATACTACAAGTTTTGAAACATGTGTGCATGATGCACAAGATACTACTAGTTTTGATTTCACAAGAAATATGTGAAGATATTCATAATATATTAAACGGATTGAAAAATCAACAAGTGAAAAATCCCTGAAAGATAAACCTCAAGGGTATTGCCTCTAAGGGAACTTCATAATAAAATTAGGCATGCCAAATGCAGATATTCCAGAAACAAGAGCATCCTAGCCATTGCAATCCTCACTTACTAGTATTTAGAACATAGGTGAATAAGATGTTAATAAAACTAACGAGTGACACATGCTGTGAAGAAAGAATCTTTGTACCTTGCAAAACTTGCTTTGTCAATGGTCCAAGTGTCACGTAAGCATTTGTAGCACGAGTTGTATGCTGATATTCTTTTTTCTACACAATCAAAACAAGACTTAGAACTCATCAAGAGAGTTTGAACATTTGACTAGCAGATGTATATATCAAGGAAGCTCTTCACAGGAAAAGGAAAGGAACTTTAGAATGAGGAAATCACACAGGTGTAACATCTTATTTACATTTCTAAAAAGATTTAGGAAAAAATTAAAATTCAGTTATGTCTTCACCCATGTGAAAATTAACCACATCAAAAGACCGTTATTTGGCAAGAGTGATTAAGAATTTCTCTTGCATCCACCACAGATGAAGATCCAAGTACTCATCCTCACCCCAGACAAACTAACAATAATACGGCAGAAAAATCACAAAAATAGTTAAAAAGGTCAGGAGAATCTAAGTTCTTACCAACACTTGATCCAATATCAATTGTATCACTAGTTGCTCTAATTGCTCCTTCTTAAGATCAGAACCTGGAGAAGATACACAATAGAAAAGATAACATGAAAGAAAAATTAAAGCCGGAAGAAAGGACAATCACCAAAGGAAGCTACAGACTCCTAGAGTGGCATTATCAAGCATGAAAACGGATCATTCAAAATAAATGGATAGCATCTCATAAGAGGAGATTTATTAGCATTAGAACAAAAGGAAAACCCATTTACCGAAACCTATTCGTTTGTAAATGATTGTCGAATCTGTTTGATTGATACCAAATAACATTGTCTCTAGAAAAGACCCAGGAAGAACTTAATTGCTTTGTCCCATGCAGATGTATTTTTATCTAGAATAGCTAAGATTTAACCCGATCCTTCAAGTATCTTTACAAATATCTTATGTCATCTATCAATTTGACATGAGTCTCCCCATTGCAATCTATATAAGACCGCCACAAATTTGGAGACAATAGGGTACAAATAACATAGCTGGACTAATCTACTTGGGCATTTCACCAAACATTTGATGTGCATTCGATTAAATGGCACAAGGAAACAACAAGATAGTGAGAACCGCAACCCAATCAGTATGAGATCATCAAGATTGAATCAAAAGTTACTAATATAATCTCAAGCATGACCGATGTTCATGCTAACAACAACAAAGCTCTCAGTTTCTCTTCCACATGTGTAATGGAAGAATGTACTGAACTTCCACGCTCAATGAAAAATGAAAGCTCCAAGGCTCCAAGTTGTAGAAGGTTTGAAGGAATCTATTGGTTCAATAAACTCGAGTCCATTGATGGAGCACACGGATTTGAAGCTCAATCGCGTGAGAACATGACGATCCGAAGAGCACTGGATGTGGCAAGGTAAGCGGCGGATTCCGGCGCCGATTAGCGGGGCAGAAGATTCTGGAATACGCAGAGGATCGAGAGAGAGGGGCTTTGAGGGCGTTTCACTTTAATTGCTTGAAGAAGATGAACGGAAACGTGAATCAAACAACTAAAATGCAGAGAATCAACATTAGCTCAGTAAAGCATAGATCAAAATAATTATGAGATTATTCTCAAATTGGAGAGGAGAGAGAACCTGGATCTATGTTAAGCGTTGTTGAAGAAGCGCCAGACCTTCAATGATGAAGAAGAAGATCTGGACCTTCAATGGCGAAGAAGATGCGCGTCGTTGAAGAAGAGTAGAAGAAGAAAGACGAGCAAAAGAGCGAAGGGAGAGAGCGGTGTTCTAAGCAAAAGAGTCTGGAGAGGAAAAGTGAAAGGTCAGAGGGAAAAAGATGAAAAGGGAAAGTGTTTTCAGCTTCTGAGGCGGAGGAATTTGTTTTCCTAAAATAATACATAATATTTGTGTTGACCAGAAAGTCTTTTCCGTTGACCAAATTTTTTTTAGAGAACCAAATGGCTGAAAATCCGGAAAACACTTTCTAGTAAAATACTTTCAATGAAAAAAACACACCCTTAAACTTTTAAATGAATGTGGGTCTAACTGAATATGTTGACGGGCTCAGATTTTGGCTCCCTCTTAGCAGTCTTAGACTTTTGTTGTGCATTCCTAACAAATGGTATCAGAGCCTATAGTTGAGATTTCCGGGCAAGTGGATATTGTGGTGTAACAATGCAAACCTATAGAAAAATTGATATAGAAGGATACATAAATTAAGGGGGAGTAGCACTAACATTAAGCTCACATGTGTAGGGGGATTGTTTAGATACATGTGTGAGTGTGTTATGTTAGAGAAATCCCACATTAGAGAATTGATATGATGTATAGCATTTATTATATCCTAATTAGCCCATAACTCATTCCCTTAAGTTTTTGAGTGAAGATGGGTCCAACCGCATATATTAACGAGCTCGGACTTAGGCTCTTTTTAAGCAATCTCCTTAAATGAAGATATTGGACTTCTGCTATGTGCTCCCAACAAGGCATAAGGGATGCTCCGAGACCACCAAGAGCTCATTACAAGGCCCAAATCTCGGCTGGAGGCCTGCTATATGACATTCAAATGATCTAGACTATGGGGTTCAACCTGTTTTCGAGCACAAATTCAACTCCTAAATGGCCAGACCAACCGAGGCTGGCCTAAAGAGTTTGAATGCTCACTGTCCGAGCATTGCATAGCTTGGACAATGGGCATTCAGACATCTAAGACACAATTACCCTAATGAGGCATAGGCTAACCCATCATGGATTCGAGATGACGGGCAGGTGATATAACAGTATTATGACCAAAACTGTTACTTGAATTATATGAGGACAATGCTACGGACTAAAAATGAGTCATAAACATCCCAATTCGAGCTAATGTATGTGCACTTTGGGGAGACATAAGCTCATCCAAACGGTAATGCAACATAGTGTCGACACTAAGCATAAATCTTAAACAAGGATGGACCACTCTCATTTCCTTGGAAATGTTGGACTCTGAGCGTCATTTAACTCAAACTCAAGCCAAGCACGTGCCCATTCATCTTTGTCTCATGCGCCCATTTTTTTTTTTTTTTTTCATAATGATTTTCTTTTTAATGTGAGACAGACTTTGGGAAAATAAAAATTAGGTTTCACTATCCGTAAGCTATAATATTTCTAATTTATATATGTGAAAGAGATACCATTTGTTTTTTTTTTTTTTTTTTTTATCAATGGTCGAATGATAATTTAATCTTTGAGGCCTTTCCTTTTTATTTTTTGAATGCATGATGGTTGGTGCTAAAATTTAGATGTTGGCATGAATATTTGGTGTGTGCCTTTTGTAATTTTTCTATAATTGTGTAATAGATTATGCGGCCGAATTTTGATATTTTAGAGAGTTAAATTATCCTCTGATTTTTTTTTTTTTTTTTAATGTGGCAACTAATTTCTTTGAATTCCCTCTTTCCAAGGTGATAATACCTCTTAAACTTTGTATCTCTCTCCAGCTATACTAACCAAAAGGCACGTTATAAGATGCCTCGAGACCTTAGAATCACAAGACAACTTAGGGTTTTATCTGTGGAGCAGGTAGGCTTTTTGTCTGCGGAGTTTCTTTTCATGCCAAACATTCACTCTTTCTTGCTCCCTCTTTGGTTGTTGTACGAAATAGATTGGACATGAATTCAATTGCGTTCACTCAAAATTTAAAAAATAGATTCAGGGACCGATGAGCACTCGTCACATGGCAATCGCAGAGAAGCCTCACCAGAATGTAGAGTAATAATCTTGTAGAATTGTGTCCCCTATGTTATAGATGAAGTGAAATATTTGTTTTTATGGGCTTTTTTGTCTTTTCTATCAGATTTGCTTTTAGGTTAAAAGTGATACCTTTATATTAGCGATGGCAAAAACCCTAGCCGTCAAAACGCTGAAAAAGGAAATAGAGAAGCGAGAAAAAGAGAGAAGAAAAAAGTGAGTTTTTTCTTGATGAGGGTTCTCAATCTCTTTGTACCCTGATTTTGAGAGAAGATCGTCGTTGTATTCCAACTTTTTCCGAAGTCTAGTGGATTCACAGAGTGCCTCTGCGTGGAGATGTAGCCCAAGTTTGGGTGAACTTCGATAACAAATTTTCTGGCATGTTCATCTGATTATGTTCTTTTATTACTATAGTTTGTTTGGTGAATTGTTTGCAAGCGTTATTTTTCTGGAATTGACGTGCGATTTCGTAACAACTGGTATCAGAGCCTGGGTTAGCTAATCGAGAACATCGAGGGTTTTTCGGTGACGTTTGATTGAAAGCAAACATAATGGCAAAAGATAAAATCAGAATCGATAAGTTCAATGGAGAGGATTTCAGATGGTGGAAACTACAAATAGAGGATTATCTTTATCAAAAAGATCTCTATGCACCACTTGAGGGTTGGAAACCCGAGATGGCGGAAGTGGATCCGATAGCAGAATCTAGATGGAAAATTATTGATCGAAAGGCATTAGGTGCGATTCGTCTAGGGTTGACGAAAAAGATAGGGTACCACATCGCGAAAGCAAAAACTACAAAAGAAGTCATGGATATTCTAACGAATATTTTTGAGAAGCCGTCCACATCAAATTAGGTATTTTTGCTGAAGAAACTAGTTAATATGAAGTTATCTGATAAAGGTTTTGTGGCAGAGCATATTAATAGTTTCACGCAGGTCACGGGTCAATTGGAATCTGCAGGCATAAATTTAGACATGAAGCTTCAAGCTTTATTATTTTTAGGTTCTCTTCCAGAAAGCTACAATACCGCAGTGCAAGGAATTTCGAGCACCATGAAGGATGATCTAACTCTTGATGATACTGTGAGTAGTATCATGGATGAAGAGATGCGAAGGAAAGTCTCAGGTGGAGATAATTATTCTGCATCTACATCTTCAACGGCACTCGCAGTGGAGAACCATGGAAGAAGTAAAAGTAGAGGAAATTTTAGCGGCGTGGCTGTGACACCCCAAACCCTTCTCAGGTCGTCACCAGCGCCGATGTTACACTTTCTTTCCTCTTTCTCTCGTGTACTTAAAACAAGTGTCATAAATCACAGGCATTTTTTTTTTAAACCGAATCGGTCCCAACGCGACTCATAGCGGAAGCAAATTAAACATCACCATCTATCCCCCTACCAATCCATGATACAAATACACACCACTAATCATCAAGATTTAAAAGATAAGCCATGCCACTTTTATTTACATATTAACGTGATGGGTTTTTCATGGGTCGATACAACAAAAAGGAGACCAAGATTTTCAGCCACACTCGGCCTCATCCCAAAAAGATACTACGACCCCTAAAGAAAATCACATGGCATCCCCCATCCAACAATGGCGGCTACTCCCCAAAAAGATGACACCAGCTCTCTACCCTTCACACAACCATCACACCCATCCAGGTGCATCGGGTGGTGGTGGCGGCAACATTCCCTTAATCACTCCGTCTCGGCGGACATGAACAGACAAAAACTCCTGGATAACTGGGCCCTCAGCCAGGCCCACGTCGTACATGACCAGCACACGCACTCGCACAAATGTCAGTCCAGGGATAACGACGCAGTCGATCTCCGTACAATCTACTTCTACATCTAACGGGAGACCATAGAAGGTGCCTCGCGTGACGGTAGGAAGCGGCATCTTTCTAATCTGAAATGTTATCCCCAAAAGGGGTGAGTACAACTACTCAGCAGATAAGGAAATCCAATAACAACTCAATGCATCATACAATTCATACATGCATTGCAGGCGTTACTTACCTTGTAACCATATGCATACCATCATGTATCATCAGGCATCTCATCATGCATATATCATCCTCATCATACACATCATCATGCATATGTCATTATCATCATGTATATCACCATGCATATCATCATGCATATATCATCCTCATCATACACATCATCATGCATATGTCATTATCATCATGTATATCACCATGCATATCATCATGCATATCATCATGTATTATCATGCATGATTTAATTCCAATTTCATCTTGGACCATCATATTTCTCATTCCCGGGACCAATGTTTGCGTCCCCCATGCATCAAGATACAATTTCAGATCATTCGGCTCCCCCACTCTCCGGGCATCTCGTACCCCAACTGGTATCACGAGGACCCTCCGGTATTCAGCCATTTAAGGCCACCGGGCAACCGGCCGCACCCTTGAGGCCAGTCATCTCGCACCCAATCCGGCGTCGCGAGGTATCCCTCGACATAATTACCATGTCGAGCTTCTGGCTCCCCCACTCTCCGGGCATCTCGACACCACTCGGTCTCCCGAGGACCCTCCGGCATTCGGCCACTCATGACCACCGGGCAACCGGGCCGTACCCTTCTAGCCAGGCATCCCGATACTCCCGGGGCATCATCAGCTCACCTTTGACGGTCTTCTCAATTCACATTATTATGATTCAATTTATCATGACATATGATGTGATGACAATTCAAGATCATGCTCAACATTGAATACGTACATACATTTCAATTCCATGTCATACACATACCAAGACTTCATCACATAATAACACGAATTAATTAAATGGAATCTATGGCCAATAAAATAATCCATTATTATTTTATTTTATTTTATTATTTTATTATTATTTTATTTTCATAAATAAATATTTAATATCTATGATTTTCCCAAAATCATAATATTCAAACAATCACTAATAGGGTTACAATTTCATATAAAATTCATGGCCAAATTGAATTTCTCATAAATTTCACAATTTCCATGAAATAGCACCTTATATTCGGGTAATGGCCAGACTTGCACAGTTTCCAAATAATTTCGATTAAAATACTCATATGGCCTTCAACAATTACGAAATTTTACAGGGTGATAGAAAACACATTTTCGTGCACTTTTCATGAAGAACACTAAGCCAAATTATTTTTAGATTAATTTCTACAACCCTACAAAGCTCCTGGAACCACGACCGCGTCGTCCAGAACACACATCTCCGAAAGTTTTAGATTTCACCTATCTATTCTCTTTACTTCCCTCTGAAATTTGAGTATGTTATGTACCAAGGTGTCCTTTACAAGTTTCTTGAATAGATCTAGGTCAAATAACCAAATTATGGTCACCATTTAAGTCCATGAAGTCTCAGGTGTCTCGGTATATTTCACCAGAACCATCGTTTCCAAGATCTAACCGATTCACCAAGTTATACTTGTTATTTTTGCTTCAAATTTGAGTGTGTTGTAGCTTAAGGTGTTTACTACAACTTTCAAGAAGACAACAAAGTGAGATCTTCAACATAAATCAACATGCAAACAAGAATTTAGCAAGAGGTCAGTGAAAATTTCGCAGATCTAGGGTCTCCGTATAATGGAACTTTTGACCCCACAAATGTCCATCGTTTTCTACAAATTTTTAGTATGTCATAGTACAAGATGTTAGCTTCAACTTTCGTGAAGACACCGAAGCCAAAATCGAACTCCAAACACCCATGCAAACTCGAACAAGCTACTGACTCCAACAAACCGAACAAGAACAGTCACACGGTTTGCAAATAACCAACTCTTACCTTGATTTTTCGCACAAATCATACCTAAAATCTAACATGCAAACACCACAACAAACATGCAAGAGAAGTTACGGACTCCACTTGCCTTAAAAATGAACAAGCAACGACGAACGGCGAACGAACGGCGAACGAACGGCACACCCCTCCGGCTCCGCCTGCTTCCCTCTCGGTTTCTCCCTTCCGCTTGAGCTCTCTCTCTCTCTCGCACACCTCTCTCGGCTGAATGAACAAAGAACCGGCCCTCTCTCTCTCCTCATCCCTTTTATATCCCCTTAATCCCATGATTAGCAATCATGAGATTGCCTATAATCCCACCAATGCATGCTCTTGTCCCTTGCCACTTGTCATTTTGGGTTTTTAAATTTGAATTTGAAGGGGCTTGGGCTTAGGCCCATCCGGCCACTCCCTTGGGCTGGTTGAATTCCTCCTCTTGGGCTCTAATGGGCCGACAAGCATGGCCCACCAAGCTTTAGGCCAATGGGTCTAAGGCCCATTCCAAAAATAACCCTCTTTTCCCCGTTTTTTTTTTTTTTTGAAATTCCTTCTATAAATATTTCTAAATTCAATTTCATCTTGGCCAAAGTCTTGGGACACTTTGTTTATTAAGATTTAAATTTATAATCTCATGGCCAATTATTAATCTATAAATTTAAATACACAAATCATCAAATTAAAAGACTAATGGCTAAAACATAAGCCATGGAAATTCTATCGCCTAATTAAAGACTTTAACACACCTTAAGGCTCGGCTTTGAATTTCTGGGATGCCACAATTCTCCCCTCCTTAGAGAATTTCATCCTCGAAATTCAAGCACTACTCGCGCCTTCTTGAAACAAATAGGGATACTTTTCCTTCATCTGGTCCTCACCTTCCCATGTGGCTTCCTCCACGTCATGATGTCGCCATAACACCTTAACCAATGGGATCTTTTTGGTCCTAAGAATTTGCTCCTTTCGATCTAATATCTGCACAGGCTCCTCAATGTACCTTACTTTCTCATCCATTTTGATGGCTTCATGATCGAGTATGTGACCAGGATCCAGCTGGTACTTCCTCAACATCGATACATGAAACACATCGTGCAGATTTCCTAACTTAGGAGGTAATGCTAAATGATAAGCCACGTCTCCTATTTTCTCAAGTATCTCAAAAGGTCCGACAAATCTAGGGCTTAACTTACCCTTCTTCCCAAATCGAGATATCCCTTTCATTGGAGATACCTTAAGGAATACATGGTCTCCTGCACTAAATTCTAAAGGCCTTCTACGTCTATCTGCGTAGTCTTTCTGTCTACTCTGAGCTGTTCTAAGTCTTTCTTTGATAGCGTCCACAGCTTCAGTGGTAACTTGTACCATTTCAGGTCCTGTCAGTTTCTTTTCACCTATTTCACTCCAACATATAGGAGTCCTACATCTCCTTCCATATAATGCTTCATAAGGAGCCATGCCTATACTCTTTTGAAAACTATTATTATAGGCGAACTCCACCAAATGCAATCTTTCATCCCAATTTCCTTTGAAATCGATTGCACAAGCCCTTAACATATCCTCTAATATCTGGATTACTCTTTCTGATTGACCATCTGTCTGAGGATGAAAAGCAGTACTAAACTGAAGCTTAGATCCTAATGCAATTTGAAGACTCTTCCAAAAATTTGAAGTAAACCTCGAATCCCGATCTGAAGTAATGGTCACTGGAACACCATGTAAGCGCACCACTTGACTTACATACATATCCGCATACTTATCCATTGGGTAGTCCATGCGAATCGCTAGGAAATGTGCCGATTTAGTCAAACGATCCACTATAACCCAAATAGAGTCATGACCACTTGACGTCCTTGGCAATCCTTGCACAAAGTCCATCGTTATATGTTCCCATTTCCATTCAGGAATATCTAATGGTCTCAAGAGTCCTGCGGGTTTTCGATGCTCCGCTTTTACTTGCTGGCACGTCAAACATTGAGAAACGTACTTAGCCATATCTGCCTTCATACCATTCCACCAAAATTGCTGACGCAAATTTCTGTACATCTTTGCACTACCTGGGTGAATACTATAATTACTCTTATGTGCCTCCGACAGAATTTCCTTCCTCAATTCCTCATTGTCGAGAACACAAAGTCGTCCTTGACATCTTACTATTCCATCATCAGAGATATGAAATTCTGATATTTTCCCTAAAGATACAACATCCTTCACTTTCAAAATCTCTGGTTCAGATTCTTGCAAAATTTTAATTTTTTGGATAATCTCTAGCTCAATCCTTAATGCACTAAGCATACTAGTAAGACAATCCACTCCCAATTTAAATTCAGAACTTGCCACAAATTCCAACAATTTCCATTCCGCCATCCTCAAACTAGCTATTTATGCGGCCGACTTTCGACTAAGAGCATCTGCTACTCTATTCGCTTTTCCTGGATGATATCTTATCTCACAATCATAATCCTTCAATAACTCCATCCACCTCCTTTGTCTCATGTTCAACTCTTTTTGCGAGAACAGATACTTCAAACTCTTATGATTCGTGTAGATCTCAAACTTCTCCCCATACAATTAGTATCTCCATATCTTCAAGGCAAACACTATAGCTGCTAGCTCTAAATCATGCGTCGGGTAATTCAGCTCATGAGGTTTTAATTGTCTGGATGCATAGGCTACAACCTTGCCATGTTGCATCAAAACACATCCTAATCCTTTGTGAGATGCATCACTATACACCGTAAAACCATCAGGTCCAGTAGGTATAGTCAGAATTGGAGCTGAAGTCAATTTCCTTTTAAGCTCCTGGAAACTCCTTTCACATTCTCCATTCCACTCAAACTTCACATTCTTTCGGGTCAATTTAGTTAAAGGTCCTGCTAGTCTTGAAAATCCTTCGATGAATCTCCTATAATAACCAGCCAGTCCTAAGAAACTTCGTATTTCAGTAGGTGTTGTCGGTCTCGGCCAATTTACTACCATTTCAACTTTTGCCGGGTCTACCGCAATTCCTTTTCCTGACACCACATGTCCTAGAAATACTATCCGATCCAACTAGAATTCACACTTACTGAACTTAGCATACAACTTATGCTCTCTCAGAGTTTGCAAAACTATTCTCAAATGCTGTTCATGCTCTTTAGGTCCTTTCGAATATACCAGAATATCATCAATAAACACAATTACAAACTGGTCTAAATAAGGTTGAAATATTCTATTCATCAAATCCATAAATGCAGCAGGGGCGTTAGTCAATCCAAATGGCATAACAAGGAACTCATAGTGCCCATAACGAGTCCTGAACGCAGTCTTAGGAATGTCCTCTTTCTTAATTCTTAATTGATGATATCCCAACCTTAAATCAATCTTAGAGAAAATTGCACTTCCCTGGAGTTGGTCAAATAAATCATCAATTCTAGGCAAAGGATACTTACTCTTAATGGTCACCTGATTCAACTGCCTATAGTCAATACACAAGCGCATCGATCCATCTTTCTTTTTCACAAACAAGACCGGTGCACCCCAAGGTGAAGCACTTGGTCTAATGAATCCTTTATCAAGCAATTCTTGCAGTTGCACTTTCAATTCCTTTAATTCAACTAGGGCCATCCTATACGGGGCTTTTGATATTGGTCCTGTTCCAGGCATTAATTCAATTTCAAACTCAATCTCTCGCTCTGGCGGTAATGTAGGCAATTCCTCAGGGAATACATCTTGAAATTCATTAACTACCTGAATTTTATCAATCTCAGGCTCTTCCCTAGTATAATCTTTAACCATGGCCAAATATCCTTGACATCCTTTGTCAAGTAATGCATAGGCTTCTATTGTCGAAATAAGTGCTACAAGTAGGTGGGTCTGACCTCCAAGAAATTAACAACTAGACTGATCATGTAGGGTAAATTGGATCACTTTCCTATAACAATCCATCTGAGCCCGATATTTATGAAGCCAATCCATTCCTATGATAACATCAAAATCATACATGGCCATTACAACTAAGTCTATTTCCATATCTTTTCCTCCCATTGTTATCTTACAATTTCCACACACCAATGTAGACAATAACATATCCTTTAGAGGCGTAGAAACACAAAGAGGCATCTCAAGAGGCATAGTTTTTATCTTACTCAATTGTCTATATCTTTCAGACAAAAACAAATGTGTAGCACCCGTATCAAACAATGCATATGCCTTTTTATCATTTATAAGGATCGTACCTGAGATAACATTTTTGGAAGCTTCCGCTTCCTCTTGGGTAATCGCATACACTCTTCCCTGTGCTGGTGGCCTCCGGGGATTCCTTGGTAAGTTTGGCTAAATAGTATTCTGCAACGGTTGCTGCACCGAGCCCATACTCGCGTGCGATCTCTCCTGAGGGCAGTTTCTCTTAATATGGCCTATCTGTCCACAACCATAGCACTTTGGTTGTCCAATGCAAGGTCCTGGGCCATGTCGCCCATTACACATTGATGTTTGTGGACCTGCTCAGGAACTCTCTTATGGTGGTAAGAGATATTTTGTCACATTCATTGATGATGCAACAAGGAAGACTTGGGTCTATGCTCTTAGAGAAAAGTCAGAAATATTTGGGATGTTCAGGATGTGGAAGACCATGGTAGAAAAAGAAACAGGTTATCAGATTAAAGTTCTGAAATCTGATAATGGTGGTGAATACACAAGTAAAGAATTTGCAGATTATTTGAGTCGAGAAGGCATACACGGGTTAAAGATTGTTTCTAGAACTCCTCAAGAGAACGGTGTAGCTGAAAGGATGAACAAGACTATTCTAGAACGTGCGAGATGCATGAGACTACACGCAGGTCTCCCGCTACACTTATGGGCTGCCACAATTGATGTAGTTGTTTATCTTATCAACAGAAGTTCATCTAGTGCGTTGGATGGAGAAATACCACAAGAACGGTGGTCAGGTAAAAAGATTAATTATTCACATCTAAAAGGTGTTTGGTTGTATTGCATATACTTTGATTGACAGTGAGGATAGAAAAAAGCTTGATGCTAAGTCCCGAAGTGCGTCTTTATCGGATACGATGGTGACGAGTATGGCTATAGACTTTGAGATTATGAGAATAACAAAGTCGTCCGCAGTCGTAATGTGGTATTGCATGAAAAAAACGATGTATAAGGATTGTCAAACAGAGCATGAGAATGTAGTACAACCAGAATATGTTGAATTACACACAATGCCCATGAAGATGTTTCCAGTAGATCGAAGTTCACTTGAAAGAGAGGTTCAATATGAGCCTATTATCAGTGAAGAGATAGTTCAAGAGGAACGTAGTGAGTAGAGCAAATGAATGACCCTGAAGTACCTGTCTTGAGGAGGTCTACACGTGTGAGAAAACCAAAGGTAATTTTTGATCCATCAGCTAATACTGTTCTGAGCCATGTCTTATATATAGATTCAGGAGAACCGAAGACTTACAATGAGGCAAAGGCAGACACGTCTCACTTGCAGTGGGAGTATGCTATGAAAAACAAGATGAGCTCGTTACTTCATAACAAAACTTGGGAGTTGACCAAGTTGCCCATAGGTAAAAAAGTTTTATTAAACAAATGGGTGTACAGGATTAAGAATGAAGTAGATGGTAGTATTAGATATAAGGCGAGACTTGTAGTTAAGGGCTTTTCTAAAAAATAAGGAATCGACTACTTCGAGATATTTTCACCTGTAGTGAAAATGACGTCAATTAGAGTTCTGTTGAGTATAGTTGCAGTGGAGGATCTTCATCTTGAGCAGTTAGACGTAAAAACAATATTTTTACACGATGACTTAGATGAAGAATTATACATGGCACAATCTAAGGGTTTTGAAGTCAAAGGTAAGGAGCACATGGTATGTCGCTTGAAGAAAAGCTTGTATGGCTTGAAACAAGTTTCGCGGCAATGGTACTTAAAATTTGATGGTTTTATGCAAGAAAAAGGAATTGCACATTGTGAGTCTGATCACTGTGTTTATTTTTACAAATATGATGATGGTAACATTGTGTATCTCTTTTTATATGTGGATGATATGCTGGTGGCTAGTTCCAATATGAAGAGAATCGTAGAAGTGAAGAAGATATTATCATCACAATTTGCTATGAAAGACTTGGGAGAGGCTAATAATATTTTAGGCATGAAAATTATCAAGGACAATAAAAATAAGAAATTATGGTTGTCGCAGGAAAACTATGTGAACAAAGTGTTAAAGAGATTTAACATGGACAAGGCAAAACCGGTTGCAACTCCTCTAGCGAATCACTTCAAGCTTTCTAAGGATATGTGTCCAAGCGCTCAAGCTTTGAAAGATGAGATGGCGGTAGTTCCATATGCATTAGCAATGGGGAGTTTGATGTATGCCATGGTGAGCATGAGACCAGACATTGCACAAGTAGTGGGAGTTGTGAGTCGATATATGTAGAACCCAAGTAGAGAGCATTGGAATGCCATTAAATGGATATTGAGATATCTAGTAGGTACTTCCAATTACTCACTTTGTTATGGTGGTACATCTCTAGAGTTGCAAAGTTATGTAGATGCAAATCATTCGGGTGATCGAGATAGTGGTAAGAGTACCATTAGATATGTCTTTACAGTTGCAGGTACGGCAGTGAGTTGGGTATCTCAACTACAAAAAGTGGTGTCTTTATTGACAACAGAGGCAGAATACGTGGCAATCACAAAAGCCTCCAAGGAAATCATATGGTTACAAGATTATATGGATGAGGTACATCGAAAACAGCCAATCAATACACTGTGGAGTGATAGTCAAAGTGCAGTGCACTTAGCAAAGAATACAGCTTATCACTCAAGGACTAGACATATCAAGAAGCGTTATCACTTTATTAGGTAAGCATTGAAAGATAATGAGTTAAAGCTGTTGGAGAAATCTTCTTGAAGTGTTTTGAAGCTGACAAAACGTTTCCATCGCCTAGTCTCGAAGACCTGCGGACAAAGCGAAGACTCATGACTCAAAGTCTATCCTCATTGACAGTCTCTAATCCGTTGAAGAAAGGTTATCCAGAACTGGATGTTTCATTAAGGATATGACCTTATCAACGTGAGAAGATCTCTTGGTTGGAAAAGACACAACGGAATCCTTTGATTGATCGAGATTGACTCGAAGATTAAGGAACCGATGATTGCCTAAATATTCTTGGAAGGTTCTACTTATGGAAACCGAAATCCTGATTGTATGGGCGAACAGGATTGATGGGCTATCGACACGTTCCTTTAATAGCTCGAATAATCTTCCTAATTGATTCCGTCCAATGGGTAGATTGGAGGAATTCCTTTGGTAAATGCCAACGGGTATGATGGCATAAAAGAGTATATAAGGAAGACATTCTAAGTTGTTCAAGGTGTACGCGATAGAAGAATTCCAAAGTCTGAAGTTCTTTGCTGTTTAGACAATTCCTTTAAGCGAAACCTTGTATACAAAAGAGAGTCTATATTTGTGAGAAACCTTGAGGAGGTGTGGTAGAACATCTACACTGTGGAATCAAGGAAAAGCTCTGCCGTAACTTCTCTTTTGTTCATAGTGAAATCCAGCCGGTGGGCTGTCAGTGCGGAAGAGTAAACGTAGGCTTGGAATAAGCCGAACCACTATAAACCTTGTGTTCAATTTTCTCTTCCTTACTCTTTTTACTTTGATCGTACTTCATTTTGTGAACTCCTTTCTATCGGTTGCCTAGAATCGCTTCCATATCTCGATAAATTGTTTATGCACTTATTCACCCCCCCTCTTGGTGCTTATACTAGCTATCTCAATTGGTATCAGAGCTCGTGTACTCACTTCCTTTGAAGTGTTTTACTTCAGAGTTAAAGATCCATGGTTAGTATGTTGGCTCCAGGGCTGATAGAAGGGCAAAACAACACCAGACCGCCTTACTTTGATGGAAAGGACTACAACATATGGAAAAACAAGATGAATGCGTTCTTAATATCAAAGGATCCTCTGGAATGGGACGTTGTAGAAAAAAGAATCGTTCCTAAAGCTGCATCTGTCTCAAAAAGAGGAAAAGACACTGTTGAGTCTAGCGAAATGACTCAGGAAGAGATAATCAAGAGACAAGCTCTTGATGCAAAAGCTATTTATTCCTTATATTGTGCTTTATCACCTACTGAATATAATAGAATATCTTCTTGTGATACAGCCAAAGAAGTTTGGGATAGATTACACATTACCTATGAAGGAACCGATCGAGTGAAAGAGACATTCTTCTCGTTCAATACGAAGCCTTCAGAAGAAAGGATCGACTATGACGAGACTTATGCACCAGTAGCAAGGTTAGAAGCAATTCGTTTATTACTTGCATTTGCTTGTCATAAGAATTTCAGGTTATTCCAAATGGATATCAAAAGTGCCTTCCTAAATGGATTCATTCATGAGGAAGTTTATGTGGAACAACCACCCGGGTTTGAAGACCTAAGGAAACCAGACTCAGTATTTAGACTCAAAAAGGCCTTATATGGCTTAAAGCAAGCACCTCAAGCTTGGTACGACATATTAAGTAAGTTTTTAATTCGAAATGGATTTGTTAAAGGTAAAGTAGACACTACTCTTTTTATTAAAAGAGAAAGTAAAAGTTTTCTGCTTGTTCAAATATATGTCGATGATATTATCTTTGGATCCTCTAATGAAAGTCTGTGCAATAAATTTTCTAAGACTATGCAGGATGAATTTGAAATGAGCATGATGGGTGAGTTAACCTTCTTTCTTGGACTTTAAATAAAACAATTGGAGGAAGGAACTTTCATTCATCAAGAAAAGTATGCAAATGATCTTGTCAAAAATTTTGGACTGGACAATTGCAAAAAGGCTGACATACCAATGTCAAGTTCCTTGAAGATAGACAAAGATGAAGAAGGAAAGAAAGTCGACCAAAAGCTGTATAGGAGTATCATCAGATCACTTCTTTATCTTACTGCTTCTAGACCTGACATTCTGTTTAGTGTTTGCATTTGTGCCAGATTTCAATCAGACCCAGAAGAATCTCATTTGAATGCTGCGAAGCGTATTATCAAATATATTTCATCAACTTCAAGCTTTGGTCTCTGGTATCCAAAAATGGGAGACTTTACTCTTCTTGGATATTCAGACGCAGACCTTGCTGGATGCAGAGTAGATAGAAAGAGCACCTCGGGTACTTGTCAACTACTTGGAGGCAAGACAGTGTCTTGGTTTTCAAGAAATCAAAGTACAGTCGCTCTCTCTACAGCAAAAGTAGAATATATAGCTCTCGGAAGTTGTTCACAAATTCTCTGGATAAAACAACAGCTAAGAGACTTTGGAATTGAAGACTCATGCACAGAGATTAATTGTGACAACACCAGTGCTATCAATCTCACCAAAAATCCAATTCTTCACTCAAGAGCAAAGCATATAAAGATTCAACATCACTTCATTAGAGACCATGTTCAAAATGGAGATGTTTCAATTCAATTTATTGATTCAAAGAATCAACTGGCGGATATATTTACAAAGCCTTTGGAGAAAAATCAATTTGAAACCATCCGCTCTAGACTCAACATTTTAAGGTATGAGGAAATCAAAGTCTAAAGACTCTCAGACTCAGACATACAAGACCGTGACTGTAAGTTAGTTTCTCTCTCTCTCTCTCAAATCTTATCTTAAAGAGGTACGATTGTCAGACTATGTTTAAATTGCTATATTTAATCGGCGTAATTATTGTATCGTTTCCTTTTCAAAAAGGAAGTTATTTTGAAATGACTATTTTCGCGGAAAAATGACGGTTATTCTGAAAAGGCATCTTTTTATTTTCCTTTGTGACGGTTCGTTTATCTCCCTTTTTAACCAATCGTGCACTGTTGATTTCCCTTCACTTTACTCTCAAAAACCCTAGAAAGCATCGATCTTCCATTCCCGTTTTTCTCCATTGTTTAATCTTCGAAAAAGTTGTCATCTTTCTTGGGAAAGTCAAGCAAAGAATCTTCCAAAAACTGAGAAAGATGTCATCTTCAAGAAAGTCTTCGAGAATCGCAAGCAGGGGACCACGGCGAATGAGTGAGGGGCCTACGCACTTCGATCTCACTGAAGAAGAAGTGTCTCTAGATCAGCAGCAGAGCCCACAACATTCTCAGCAGCGTCATTCTCCTCCATCTAGTCCTCAAGGCATTGATCATCAACAAGAGGAAGAAATCATTGAGGATGTAGACCCTGTAAGAGTTCAAAAGCCCACTTTTATTTATCAGCTGCATTGTGCTTTAAAAGGAACTCATACTCCATTGAATTATGTCGATGATTTTCTTAAAGACAAAGGATATGGAAATGAATATATCTTTTTGAGAAAAATGGAAAGTTTGGGAATTGCTAGTAAAGGGGTGGCCGAAGAAACCCTTGCGAATATCCCAAGTGATCCTTGTGATTGGGGACCGAATCTTGTAGATGTGAATGATGATGAAAAATTGTACAGCCAATTTCAACCGAGAATGGGTGTTGCGGTTGAAAGTAGAGGAAAAAGAGGAGATTTGTTCAGATCGAAGGAACAAAAGGATCTGTACTCAAAATTGCTGAAGCGTGGGGTAATAAACCCTAAGAGTGTGGATTTTGATTTTCTGGATGCTGTGAATGTGAACTTGAGGGAAAACTTTGGTTATCTTTGATATAGCTAGTACGAGTACCTAGATGGGGGGTGAATAAGTATATAAAAGTTTTCTTGAAGATTGCACAATACTTAGACAGTTAAAGGATTTGCAACAGTTAAAAATTCAATCGTAAGACTGAGTAAAGGAAAGAGAGAATTGAACACTCTGTTTATAGTGGTTCGGCTTGATTCAAGCCTACGTCCACTCTTCTGCACTGACAGCCAATTGGCTGGATTCCACTATGAACAAAGAGATGTTACAGTGTTGATCTTCCTTGATTTCTAGGTGTAGAATATCTACCACACTCGCTCAAGGTGTCACCAAGTATAAACACTCTCTGTGTATACAATCTCGCTCGAACTGTATCGACTAATAATTAAGGTTCTTCAGACTCTGGAATTTTTCTATCGTTCACATTCTTAAAACAATTGGAATGTCTTCCTTTTATACTCATTTATGCCATCATAGCCGTTGGCACTTACCAAAGGAATTCCTCCAATCTACCCGTTGGACGGAATCAATTAAGAAGATCATTCGAGCTATTTAAAGACCCTGATGATAGCTCATCAATCCCATTCGCCCATACAATCAGGATCTTGGTTTCCAAGAATAGAACATTCCAAGAATATTTCGTCGACCACCGGATCTTCAATCGATCTTGGATAAGAATTAAAGAATCCGAAATGATTATCCAACCAAAAAATCTTTTACAGAGGATAGGATCGAATCCTCAACCTTATTCTTCGGCTTTGGATTTCCTTCGTCACTGGATTAGAAAGACTGTCAGTGAGAATAGTCTTGTGTCTTGAGTCTTGAGTCTTGAGTCTTGAGTCTTGTGAATACAAAGTCTTGAGACTTTAAACTGTCGGTCTCCAAACATCCAGACTTAGACTGATAGAAACGTTTTGTCAGCTTCAAAATATTCTGGAAAGATTTCTCCAACAATCTTCCCCTTTTTTATGGTGACAAAACTTTCTTGTAGATTTGAACTTTGACCTGCAAAAACATTTCTCAAGCAATATGGCTAACTCATAAAGATTAATAAAACAATCAGACTCTGCATCCACAGAAAATTGGTTAGTCTTTCATGAGTAATACCATATAACAACACTTGATATAAATGCAACCAGTCAAGCATCAAAATCCACAGCCAATTAAGTCAAATTTAAATTCACACCCAAGTTCAAGTTCAAGTCATACTCAAAAATAAACATAACCACAAAAGTCAAAGTTTTAAGAGATATTGAAAGTTGTTGGTTCAAATTGGTTCTCCCCCTTTTTGTCATCATTAAAAAAGGGTGAGAAATGAGTCATGTCTGCTTGGGAATGCGCACGATCTGGAAATCTCCCATAAACTGGACTACGCCTTCTAGCCTCTTCAAGTCCTCCCTTAGTTGAGCTACCTCCTCTCCTTTGGCATTAGCTTGAAGTTGCAGAGCAAGGTCTTTCATTTTATCCTCCAGGGTGACTGAAGATGCTTGTCCAGCATTCTTCATGGTTTGAATTTCACAGTCCAGAGCATATATCTAGCTACGCATTTCCAGAAGAATATCCATGATGCGACGAAAATCTGCTGTGTTGTCCGTCTGTGTACTGGCATGAGCTTTCTCAGATGGAGTAAATGCAGACGATGGCGCTTCTGTATTGTTTGGCAGATTTGGTGTCGACGTATCACCTTCTTCAGGCAATTGAGAAACCCGAAATTCTTCTGGGTCTGCTGGAGATTGTCTTGGACCTTCACTATCAGCGGCATGAGATGTGGACCTCTCTTGCTCGCCAACTCCCCCTGTCTCTAGGACATTGAAAAGGGAAGAGTGATGATCATGCTCTTCTGTATCTTGAGTTTCCTTCTCTCCAGATTCAACAGCAGACTTTTCTTTCTCTCATTCTCTGTCTTCTTCAGCTTCTTTCTCCTTCTCTCTCTGCTCTTCTTCTTCTCTGTTCTTCTGAAGTTCTGACGGTTGAGACACAGAACGTCTGGTTCTTATCAATGCATGGATAGTGGGATCTTCATCCTCTTCATCTTCATCCTCTAAGATGAGAGTTCTTTTCTTCTTTTTCGATGGGGCTCCAATGGCCTCCTTTCCTTTTCTCTTTGAAGCAGACTGAACTGGAGATTTCACTCTGAATTTCTCCATTGCCTTGGAAAGTTCTTGCAGACGCATCTTCGTTAACATCTTTAAACCTACCACCATCTTATCACACGGTCGAACACAAAGTGTATGTGGCGGTTCAATATTCATGTGTCTCGAAGATCTTGGTCACCGCACCGAGGATAAGGCAATTGTCCTTTGTCTTTCGACATTGCTCTGTACATATGGAAGAGAATAGTGTGCGGGAGAGAGAACTTCCGTCCTGAGTTGATCGCGTACATCAACTTTGCTTCAGAAAAAGACACGGAAGTCTTCGACGTAGACTTCGGTCTCAGACAGTTGATCACAATCTTATGAAGCATGATGTTGATGGCCTTCATCCTTGAGTAGGTAATTTTCTTCTCTATGTCCCTATCTTTGACAAGATCCATAGTAGTACGAGTAGGTGAGACTTTGATTGGTAAATAACGTCCTCGTTCAACTCCAACTATGTCCGCCAACATATTTACATCTACCACGTAGACTTGATCTCGTACACTGAATGAAATTTTATTCGCATCCAAAAAGCTAAGATTTGAATAGAAATAAGTGGTCAGTTGAGCATACCCGTCTATAGAGTCAGAGAAAAAATTCTCAAGTTGAAGCAAATTCAACTTTTCTCTTAAGTTCATGTTGATGGTGTCCAAGAAGTCAAAATCGACACTTCTAGGGTTTATCACCCCTCTTTTCATCAGTCTGAGATACACATTCTCTTGTTCCTTTTATTTGAACAAATCCATCCGATTTCCTTTCACCTTTGCTGCCACACCCATTTTAGGTTGAAATTGAAGGAACATTCTGTTATCATCGTTCCCTTCAATCAGATTTTGTCTTGGCATACGAGGATCACTTGGAATGTTCGCAAGTGCCTCCTCTGCCTTTCCTTTCGGAGCAACTCCCAATTCCTCCATTTTTCGAAGAAAAAGATACTCATTCCCATAATCTTTGTCCTTAAGGAAGTCATTTATATAGTTCAATGGAGTACCGGTGCTTTTCAACGCACGATAAAGCTTATAGATAAAGGAGGGTTTTTGGACTCTTACTGGGTCGGCTTCCTCGATTATCTCTTCTTCCAGATGTTGACTTGTACCTTGTGGGGCAAGAGACGTTGAATGACGTGGATGAGAGCGAATCGGACTTTGTCGCTGACTTGATAAGTCTTCCTCCTCGGTGAGATCGAAGTGTGTCGGTCCCTTCTCCATTCTTTGTGGTCCCCTCCTTGCAATTCTTGATGATTTCCTCGAAGAAGACATCTTTCTTTGTCGATTGGAAGATTCCTTCACTTGCTTTTCCCAAGAAAAATGACCACTTTCTCGACAACGAACAAGGAGTAGAAAAACAGTATCGGGAGGAGAGTGCCTTTTAGGGTTTTGAAGATTGGGTAAAGGAAAAACTATATATATATAACTCAGTTTTGAAAAGGGAAGTTCAATCGGTACAAGGAAAGTGTACGAACACTTCTTTTTCAAAATCAATAACTGCCAAAATTAATTCCTTTTAAAAAGACAAGTTTTCGAATTTCACATGGATTATAACTGAACAAAAGATCGTACATTTTCGAGATTAGATAACTAAATGAGAATTCGTACCTTTTCGAATAGTAACTTACAGTCTATAGCCATGGATGACTGAGTCTGAAGATTTAAAGACTGAGAGATTAGAGTCTTAGAGTTGGTGAGTCTCTAGACTTTAACTTCTTCAAGCTTCAAAATGTTGAGTCTTGAGCGGATAAAGTCGAATTGATTTTTCTCCAAAGGCTTTGTGAATATATCCGCTAGTTGACTCTTTGAATCAACAAACTGAATCGAGATTTCTCCATTTTGAATATGGTCTCTAATGAAGTGATGTCGAATCTCAATATGCTTTGCTCTTGAATGAAGGATTGGATTTTTGGTGAGATTGATCGCGCTGGTGTTGTCACATCTGATTTCTGTGCATGAGTCTTCAATGCCAAAGTCTTGTAGCTGTTGTTTTATCCATAAAATTTGCGAACAGCAGCTTCCAAGAGCTACATACTCTGCTTATGTCGTTGAGAGAGCTACAGTGCTTTGCTTCCTTGAAAACCAAGACACTGTCCTGTTTCCAAGTAGTTGACAAGTTCCAGAAGTGCTTTTTCTATCGACTCTGCAACCGGCCAAATCTGCATTTGAGTATCCTAGAAGATTAAAGTCTCCCTTCTTTGGATACCAAAGACCGATGCTTGAAGATGAAGCAACGTATTTGATAATACGTTTCACGGCATTGAGATGTGATTCTCTAGGATCTGATTGAAACCTAGCACAGATGCAAACACTTAACAAAATGTCAGGTCTAGAAGTAGTAAGATAAAGAAGTGAACCAATCATGCTCCTGTACAGCTTTTGATCTACTTTCTTCCCTTCTTCATCCTTATCTATCTTCTGAGAACATGACATTGGTATGTCGGTCTTTTTGCACTTTTCCAATCCGAATCTTTTGACAAGATCATTTGCATATTTTTCTTGATGAATGAAAGTTCCTTCCTTCATTTGTTTCATTTGGAGTCCAAGAAAGAATGTTAACTCTCCCATCATGCTCATTTCAAACTCATCCTACATAGACTTAGAAAATTTCTTGCAAAGACTTTCATTAGGTGATCCAAAAATAATATCGTCCACATATATTTGAACAAGTAAAAAGCTTTTGTTTTCCTTTTTGATAAACAAAGTAGTATCTACTTTACCTTTGACAAAACCATTATGTAATAAAAACTTACTTAGTCTGTCGTACCAAGCTCGAGGTGCTTGCTTTAAACCATACAAGGCCTTTTTCAGTCTGAAGACTGAGTCTGGCTTCTTTAGGTCTTCAAACCCAAGTGGTTGTTCCACATAAACTTCCTCATGGATAAATCCATTTAGGAACGCACTTTTGACGTCCATTTGGAATAACCTGAAATTTTTATAACAAGCAAACGCAAGTAATAGACGAATAGCTTCTAACCTTGCTACTGGTGCATAAGTCTCGTCATAGTCTATTCCTTCTTCTTGCGTATATCCTTTGGCTACGATTCTTGCTTTGTTCCGTACGACTTTTCCATCCTCATTCATTTTGTTCCTGAATACCCATTTGGCTCCAATAACAGTTTTACCTTTTGGTTTTGATGTCAATTCCCAGACATCATTGATGTTGAACTGTCTAAGTTCTTCTTGCATAACTTCGATCCAACTTTCATCAGACAAAGCTTCTTCTATGCTTTTTGGTTCAATTTCATAAATGAGAGCCACAACACTAGATTCTTTACGCCTTTTTGATCTGGTGCGGATTCCTTCATTGATTTCGCCGATAATGAGATCTTTGGGATGACTGGATTTATGCTTCCAGTTACTTATTGATTTGCCTGGTTGATGATCTCTTTCTTTATTTGATTCTCTATGAGCATCTTGATGTTGGACTTCAAGAGTCTGAGATGCTTCCGAGTTGTAAGCGTTGGCTGGTCTAGAGCGGGTTCGGACTCTTCATACCGAGTCTGGCTGGATTCATCTTGCGTTGAGTCTTGGGATTTGACATTCATTGATTCCTCCACACACTGGCTTTTCTTGTTATAGACTCGTAGGCTTTGCTTGATGTAGAATATCCAAGGAAGATGCCTTCATCTGATCTTTCTTCAAACTTACCAACTCGATCATTTGCATTTTTCAAAATAAAGCATTTGCAACCAAACACATGAAAGTATGAAACAATAGGCTTCTTACCTTTGAACAATTCATAGGGGGATTTCTCTAGAATAGGTCTTAGAAAGACTCTATTTATGATATAGCATGTTGTTGAAACAAATTGAAAATCGTGAAGAAATTTTACTTTCAATTAAAAGTGTTCTTTTCTTGAAGAGATCTATTCTTTCTTTCCACAACTCCATTTTGCTCGGAGTATATGGAGAGGAAAACATATGATTAAAACCAGATTTATCACAAAATTTCGTAAAATCTTGATTTTCAAATTCACTTTCATGATTTGTTCTTATACTTGAAATAACACATCCTTTTTCATTTTGAACCTTTTTAGCAAACTTCTCAAAGTACGAAAAGGTTTCGACTTACTTGCAAGAAAATATACCCGTGTAAAGCGAGAGTAATCGTCTACAATTACTAGAAAATGCTTCTTACCTCCAATGCTCGGGTTCTTGTTGGTCCGAAGAGATCCATATGAAGCAATTGTAGTACATGATTAGTAGAGACATGATTTATTGGCTTAAATGAATTTCTTACCTGCTTTCCCAGAATGCATGGAGTGCATGAATCAGTCTTTTGGTATGGCAATTTAGGTAGCCCTCGAACAAGCTTCTTTGATGAGACTTTGGCTAATTGCTTCATGTTGATATGGCCAAGCTTTCTGTGCCATAAGACTGCTTCATCTTGAATTGAGATTAGGCATTGCGCTTCATTTGGTTTTACATCGAGAAGGTAGATATTTCCATGCCTTCGACCCATAAAAGACTGAGTCGAATCTTTACTAATTCCAGAACATATGCCTTCTTGAAAGGAGATTTTGAAACCAGTACACATAATTGGCTAATGCTGAGAAGATTGTAATTGAGTCCTTCCACTAGAGAGACATTGCTTATTGTGAGATTTCCAATTTTCACAGTTCCGAATCCCACAATGCTTCCTTTGCTATTTCCTCCAAATGAAACTTTTCCACCATTTACTTGAATAAGCTTTATGAAGCAATTTGAGTCTCCTGTCATGTGTCTTGAGCATCCGCTGTCAAGGTACCACTTTACCTTCTTTTGACAGAGACTCGCATTCAAAAGAGAGTCTCAAGCTTTCTTTGGTACCCAAATTTTCTTGGGTCCTTTGGTGTTAGTAGGATAAGCATTATTAGGCCATACTTTCTTAACAGGCTTCCAAACCATAGGACACTCTTTTTCAAAATGATCTTGACTGTTACACTTTGAACACCTTAGAGCATTTCGACCTATAGACTTTACAAAAACTTTCTTGAAATGATTTTTATAAGCTTCTCTCGACGGTCTTTTCTTAATTCTTTCTTTTACTTTCGGAAAATCAATCAAGGGGATCGTTTCTGCTGTCATACCTAGACCGGACTTATTGAAGTAAGTTCTTTGGACTGAAAGAACTTTTTCAAGTTTCTCGGACCCTATTGAAAATTTCTTTGAAATATTTGACAAGTCCGTTTTTAAGAAAGCATTTTCTTTTGAAAGTTTATCTTCATTCTCTTTAAGAGTAGAAACATTCAAGTCTAAACTTTTCACTTTTTCTTCTAAAATATTTTCCTTTTGTTTTAAAACTGAGTTTTCCTTTTTGAGTTCGGAAATCTTTTTGAGAGAAGTCTTAAGACTAAAACATAATTCATCAATGTATTTAGAGACTTTGACAGGATTTTATAATCACTTACCTCAAATTCACTGTCCGAGTCGATCCAGTCCGAGTCGATTGTGCCATCGGACACGGGTTGGCATATTCCTCATCACTTTCTTCACACTCTGTATCGCTCCAGGTTTCGGCTTTAAGAGCTTTTCGAGACTTCTCAGACTTTCCTCTTTTCTTCTTCAAAAGAGGACAGTTCGGTCTGATGTGTCCCTTTTTCTTACACTCGAAGCAAACTACATCTTTGTTTGGTTCCTCATTATCAACAAACTTGGTTTGCTATTTCTGAAAACTTTGTTTCTTTGAGTTGAACCTTCTTCCTTTTCTATTCAGCTTTCTGAACCTTCTAATCATAAGAGCAAGCTCCTCATCGTCCAGATCTTCTTCAGAATCTGTATCATCAGAATCATCATTAGATTTTAATGCAATGGATTTCTTACCTCTTGGATCTTCGTCTTCATTAATTCGTTCCACTTAGTAAGACTGAAGAGTTCCAATAAGCTCGTCTACAGATAATGGCATAATTCTTTGCGTCTTTCTTATTGAAGTCTTTATATGATTCCAATCCTTGGAGAGTCCACGCAGTAACTTGTTCACCTTCATAGGATCATAAATTTTCTGTCCTTGATTCTCAAGACCATTGACAATATCTGTAAAACGGCTAAACATGTCAGTTATAGATTCTCCTGGTTTCATTTTGAAGGCTTCATATTGGCCAAGGAGAATGTTAATTCTGGTCTCCTTCACTCGGTCTGTCCCTTCATAAGTGATATGTAATCTGTCCCAGACTTCTTTTGCTGTAACACAATAAGATATTCTGTTATATTCAGTTGGTGACAAAGCACAATATAAAGAGTAAATTGCTTTAGCATTGAGTGCTTGTCTCTTATTTATCTCTTCTTGAGACATTCCGCTGGTATCAACAGTTTCTTTCCCTCTTTCGGATACTGATGTAGCAGTAGGAGTAATTCCTCTTTCCACCACATCCCATTCCGAGGATCCTTTGACCGTAGAAAAGCTTTCATCTTGTTTTTCCAGATGTTGTAATCCTTTCCATCAAAGTAGGGTTGTCTCGGTATTGCTTTGCCCTTCCACCGAACTAACCGCATATTTCTATTCAAATCTTAGCTTTTTGGATGCGAATAGATTCTCTTTCAATGTCAAAGATCAAGACTATGTTGTGGATATGGATATGCTAGTAGATGTGTTAGGAGTTGAGAGAGGAAGATATCAACCGATCAAAGTTTCTATTGCTCGTGCTACATTGGAACTTGTTAAGGACATGAGAAAAATGATTATCCAACGAAAAATCTTTTACGAGGAAAAGATTTCCTACTTAAGGATAAGTGCATTCAACATCTTGCTTCACAAGATTGTGATCAATTGCCTCCGACCAAAATCAACTTCCAAGATGCGATGTTTCAAGTTCGACTAGGCAAAGCTAGTAGATGTATGCCATCCTCACTTGGAACTTGGGAAAGGTTTTCTCTTCCTCACTTGCTTCACAAGATTGTGTTATGTTCCACATGTATAGAACCATGATGAAGGAACCATGATGAAGGTCAACTTCCTTACCCAAGTCTTGTGACGAAGTTATTCAGACATCTGAATATTCAGCCTCCGCAAATCTTTTGTGTTCGATCGTGCGATCATATGATGGTAGGACTGAAAATGGTGACCAAGATGCGTCTGAAGGAACTAAACAAGGTGTTGGAGAAATTTAAGGAGAAGACTCCAGTCAAAGCTCATCAACCCTCTTCTTCATCAAAACGGAAAGGAAAGGAGCCCTTGGTTGCTTCAAGAACGAAAAGAAGAGCTCTTATTGTTGAAGATGAAGATGATGATGATGAAAACCTCACCATTTCTGCAATGGCTTTGAAGAATCTGAGTCATTCTGTTCTAGAGAAAGAATCGAAACAAGGCATGAAAGAAGCAGAGATGAAAGAAACAGAGGAGAAGGAAGCAAAGGAGAAGGAAGAAGAAGAAAGACAAGCTGAGAAGGAAAGAGTTGAGAAAGAAGGAGAAGAAAGAAGAGAAGAAAGAAGAGAAGAAGGAGAACCTGAGGAACACTCTTCTCCACCTGTAGGCATGGAAACAGGGGGAGATCAAGAGAAAGGAGAGAAGTCCTCATATCCTGGTGCAAGTGAAGGAGTCAGTCGCTCACCTGCAGACCCAGAGGACGTTTATGCCTCTCAATTTCCAGAAGAAGGTCATGAAATTTCATCGCCAAACCTGCGAGATTATGCTGATCTACCGTCGTCTGCATTTACTCCATCAGATCGAGCCGAAGCAAGTGCTCAGACTGATAATGCAGCAGATTTTCACAAAATCATGGATATTCTCTTGGAGATGCGAGGTCAAATTTATGCTTTGGGATGCGAGGTTCAAAACTTGCAAAATGCGGGTCAAGTTTCTTCATGTTCATTGAATGATAAAATCCAAGCCCTCACTGTTCAGATTCAGGCCAATGCCAAGGGTGAGGAGATTGCACAACTGAAGGAATACTTGAAAAGGCTGGAAGGCATCGTTCAGTCTATGGGAGATTTCCAGCTTGTCCGCGTTCCCAAGCAATCTTGACTTTACTCCATTTTCATCTCAACCTTTTTAATGCTGACAAAAAAGGAGAGAGATGCAAGATTTGAACAATTTGACTTTTAATCGTGTGGTTTGTTGGATTGTTTGTTGGATTTTGTTGGATTGTTTTGATCTGTTTGACTTTGTTTTTGTGTCTGGATGAGAACTAAACTAGACTTGGACTTGACTGCTTCTATCAACTACTATTGATATCTTATGGATGACTTTATCGCATATTAGACTAACCTATTTTTTGTGGTTGCAGATTCTAGTGTTATTCATTTAGCCATTTATCTCTATAAGATATGCATATGTGTTTGAGAAATGTTTTGCAAGTCAAAGTTGTCCAAATCTGCAGGAAAGTTTTGTCACCATAAAAAATGGGGAGATTGTTGGAGAAATCTTCTTGAAGTGTTTTGAAACTGACAAAACGTTTCCATCAGTCTAGTCTGAAGGCTTGCAGACTCTGCTATTTAAAGTCTGAAGACCTCTGGACAGCCAGACTCAAGACTCAAATTCTATCCTCATTGACAATTTCTAATCCGTTGAAGAAAGGTTATCCAGAACTGGATGTTTCATTAAGGATATGACCTTATCAACCGGAGAAGATCTCTTGGCTGGAAAAGACACAACGGAATCCTTTGATTGATCGAGATTGACTCGAAGATTAAGGAATCGATGATTGCCTAAATATTCTTGGAATGTTCTACTTATGGAAACCGAGATCCTGATTGTATGGGCGAACATGATTGATGGGCTATCGACACATTCCTTTAATAGCTCGAATAATCTTCCTAATCGATTCCGTCCAATGGGTAGATTGGAGGAATTCCTTTGGTAAGTGCCAACGGGTATGATGGTATAAAGGAGTATATAAGGAAGACGTTCTAAGTTGTTCAAGGTGTGCGCGATAGAAGAATTCCAAAGTCTGAAGCTCCTTATTGTTTAGACAATTCCTTTGAGCGAAACCTTGTATACAAAAGAGAGTCTATATTTGTGAGAAACCTTGAGGAGGTGTGGTAGAACATCTACACTGTGGAATCAAGGAAAAGCTGTGCTGTAATTTCTCTTTTGTTCATAGTGAAATCCAGCCGGTGGGCTGTCAGTGCGGAAGAGTGGACGTAGGCTTGGAATAAGCCGAACCACTATAAACCTTGTATTCAATTTTCTCTTCCTTACTCTCTTTACTTTGATCGTACTTCATTTTGTGAACTCCTTTCTATTGGTTGCCTAAAATCGCTTCCGTATCTCAATAAATTGTTTGTGCACCTATTCACCCCCCTCTTGGTGCTTATACTAGCTATCTCAAAAGCTACAGAAGATTGATGGCTCGAAGAATCCAGCTGACATGATGACCAAGGTAGACAGAGAGAAGCATATTTTATGTACTACTACCATTGGTATTACTCCATGTTGATTGATGAGGAGTATCGCAGAGGCACAAGTTTTTTAACTACTATTTTTTGAAGATGGATGCAAAGTTGCTTGGTGCTTGGGTATATTTGTCTTTAAGTGGGAGATTGTATAGATGAAGCCAAATATTTGTTTTTACGGGCTTTTTTTTTTTTTTTTTTGTCTTTTCTATCATATTTGCTTTTAGGTTAAAAGTGATACATTTATATTAGCGATGGCAAAAACCCTAGCTGTCAAGATGCTAAAAAAGGAAATAGAGAAGCAAGAAAAAGAGAGAAGAAAAAAGTGAGTTTTTTTTTTTTTTTATGAGGGTTCTCAATCTCTTTGTGCTCTGATCTTGAAAGAAGATTGTCGTTGTATTCCAACTTTTTCCGAAATCTAGTGGATTCGCAGAGTGCCTTTGCGCGGAGACGTAGCCCAGGTTTGGGTGAACTTCGATAACAAATTTTTTGGCGTGTTCATCTGATTCTGTTCTTTTATTACTATATTATGTCTGGTGAATTGTTTGTGAGTGTTATTTTTCTGGAATCAACGTGCGATTTCGTAACACCCTATCGATACAATATAACTGGTTGAAATTGAAAACTCATGTTCTGATGTGAGTATGGTTTTCATGTTAAAGTTTTTAGGATACTCACTAAATCTTGTCATAATGATCAACTCAACGCATTCTTTCATAAACTTTTCTAACATTCTTTCCTCTGTTTCCGATTAAATCAAGTTTTTTTTTTTTTTCCTTTATTGTATCTTTTATTAAGTGCTCTGGGTCGTGAGGATTGATCCGTCACCCGCAAATCTTGATCCTATGGAGCTTTCTAAAAGATCACCAAACAATTAAATGAGATGAAAAGTTAAAAAGAAAAGGTCAACTTTATGCTTGAAATTGTGCATGTAAGAAAACTAATGAAGAAGTAACGCATGTCATTTCCTCTAAATAACGAAAACTTGGCTAGCGGCTATAGCACAAAAGGGCATTGTTCTGGCAAATATAAATCGATTTGAAATGGACGAATGTCTATTAAAAAAAGGAAAAAAAGAATGAAAGAGACAAAGTAAAGAGCATAAGAAAATTAAACTTTTACTGTGGCTAATCCAATTCATTAGGTGCCAAGTGTCGACACCATACATTTGTAAAACCCTTCATTAGCAGGTGCATCGTACCGTTAAGAATTTATCAAATAAAAAAGGCCTTGGAAGATAATTCTTTAATTTGTAGCGGATCCAACGAAGCATTGAGAAAAACTTCATTTGCGTAGTCTGACGTACGAGTGTTATACCTTGTAGAATAAGGCCAGCATGATTCGACTAAGTGCATATGCATTTTCCTTCATTTAGAACTTAATTGACAAAATTAAAAAAAAAAAAAAAAATTGAGACTAAATTGGTAAAAGTATAATAGATTTATAAATTTTTTAACTATTTTCTTGCACAAAATGGATAGTGTTTACTTCTATGCCCGCCACGTCTGCATCTTGCTTCACATCTATGCTTGGTATAGGCAACCTCATAGGGCTTTGCCATGTGTCTCATGTTCATCAATAATTATTGTTTCGTTGACTATCAAAAAGAAGATGTAACATCTCAATATACCTTTAGGAAAAAGCTTTAGAAATGTGTTAAACTTATTGCACTTGTACCAATTTGGTCATAAATCTTGTGACCTAGAGTCAATTCAGTCATTCAGGCTAATTTTGGTCAAATATTATTAACGTGGATGTTGGTGGCCTATGTGGTACAAACGGTACTAATATAGATAACTTTTAATTGTAATATAGCTTTTAATCGGTTATTTAGCTGCAAAAATCCTAACACAATATGGGAAAAACCCATATGGCAAATCAAAATTCATATGTCTAGAGAAGAAGATGGAATTTCACAGTAAGCTTATTTTTCTACTGAGTATGGAATCTTGATGTGAGTTTCTGTTTGATCCGCAAATGGAAATGAAGCAAAAGGAAGGAGATAAGCCCCAAGCCCATAGAAGAGTGCCTGTGCTCGGTCCTTGTAACAAGCTCCAATTCCAGTCACAGGTGTCTCAAAATGGTTTGTGCGGCTTCTTCTACACAAGCTATTTGCTTTGCACATATGCCTCGTGATAATCATTTTAGTTCTAGCTTCAAAATGTTTAGGAGGTTGAGTCCATTTCCATGTGCAGATGCTGCTGGAAGATTGGCCTAACTAAATTCTTTCTCAGGAAATGCAATATCTCTATATTGCACTTCAAATACATGAGGTTATATTGAATGATTCATAAATACACACGCTCCTAAAATGACCACAATCTTGTTTGGTTAGTCAAGAGTGCAACTTTCGAAAGTCTGATCCAAGTGAGGCCGATCAAGTCCTCACATGTAGTGCTTGAGCATGACCCCATTCGGTAAACTCAGGGTTCGTGAATGGATTAGGCCTAGCGAACATTTGGGTACTAAGTGTGGTTGGTTTTGAGAGTTAGGACGTGCTTGGAGGGCAATTTAGTCACTTTATGCACAAGGTTTTATCTCTAATACATAATGGCATTTTTAGAACTAAAGGAGAGAAAGTAGCGATGAACTAAAAGGGGAGGATTATATATAGTGTTTTCTCTATTAAAAACCTATAGTTCAGGCCTTGAAGTTTAAAACGATCAAAGTAAAATGTCCAAACAATTAGAAAACCAGAAAATTATGCCTTTAGATATCACATTGTGCAAAATATACAATTCTTATTTTTTGTAGCTAGAAGGTGCATATATATGTATAAAGATATATTTAGCGTGATTTTGTATTTCCTTTGATTAAAATTAAGAAATGAAATATAGTAGAATTATTATAACTAGAAAATGGTACATCAATCATTGAAATATCTCTCTTAATCAATTTCTATGTGTTGCATACTATGTGTTCGGTCCATCTTTTTTTTAGAGAGTTTTGTACGCTTGGAGCCCATCTTAGTTTCCAAAAAATGACTGGTTGGCTAGATATTCCATTGTTTTGGGTCTATGTAAATATGCCCCATCAATCACAGAAGTTGAGCAAGAGAGAAAGGTGATATCATCTAGCATATCCATCTAAATGAAGTAATATATGTTGAACATAAGAAACTTTCTTTTGGTTAATAACAATCTATAATCACTGCAAATTCTCTCATTGTTCAATATCATCCTCCATTTTTGTTTGAAACTTTAAGAAATTGGCTTGATGTGTTCTTATATGTTAAGTGCAGCATCATGTCACATGCCTTTTTTTTTTTTTTTTTTTACATGGATTGCAGGATGAGTGTTGGCTGAGGAAAAAAAAAATGTTATGCTGATGGTAGGGGTGAGCACCAAGTTTGGTACAAGAACTGGATTCAGCCGATCTAGACCAATCGGTTTAAGGTCGATTTTAAGAAGAAAATGTTCAATTCTTGGTTTTGTGAACCTAGAACTAGCCTAGGACCATTTAGTTCCTAGTTCCAACACTGAAATCATTTCAACTAATCCGGTTCCCAAATTGAACCGGTTCTTAAGCCTTTTCAAAAAATATATATATTTTTTGCCCTTATAGAGAATCAAAATCATGGTCTTCAACATGAACAAATGCCAACATAACCGTTCGACAAACATATTTTTTCGTAGTGAGATTATACAACTTTTATTTTTTATTAGTATTTGTTGTTTTACCTAAGAATAAAATTTTCCAAACTCAACCGGTTTGATTCACTATTTCAATCTTTTGAAACCAACACACCTTAAAATCAATCTTCAAAGCTAGTAGAGTTTTATTTTTATTTTTTCAAGTTAGTGAAATCAACTTTTTTCTCCGTTTTTTTTTTCCTTTTTATTTCTCGTCCTTTTTCCTCATTCCTCGGCTGCTAGTGCACTCCATCGATCATCACCGTCAATACCCGCACTACAGCGATCACCTCCCTCCACTCTTCCACCCTCTCCGTTTGTAATGTACTCCATTTTCTTTCCTCCCCAAGAGAATCAAAGACAATTGAATATTGACAATGAGGGACACAAAGTTATTGCTTCAAAGCAGATAAGTATATAAATATCAATACGTACCAAAAGATGAAAAGATCTCTAAGAACCAAATACATGTATTTTTTAAAAGATAAAAGTTAATAAAATAGCAGAAATCATTGGAATATTAGCAATAGCTTTCAAAAATGAATTTGTATAGAAGAGTTCGGCTAGAATGCTCTAATGTAGATAAGATCTTAAACAATATGTAAAAGATGCAATGTAATAATTAAAAACAAGTCGATAAATAAAGATGATCTAATTGGCATCTACTATACCCAACTCCACGAATTGTTGAAACTCATAATATACGCAATTAAGATTGAAGATAAATTTGGATTTGGGTGAAAATGGAAGGAGCATCACTAGTGTTTCTCTCTAGTGACTGCCGCACCTATCATTTGGTGCTTGCGTTGTGAGCCAAAAAAGAAGGTGGTTAATGTCATTTTAGGAAAAGAAATATAGAATTTCGGGTAACGTGCATATGTCCTAAATCAAAGGCCAAAAAAGAATATGGCTAAAAGAATTAAAAGAATTAAAAAAAAATTAAAAACCGAAGCTGAAAAATCGTGTCAGAAGAGAAGGTAAGTTATTGCCATTTTTTATGATAACGATATCGAAGGCCTTGGAAGGGAGAATACAGTTTAGCCGGCGCCTCTCCATGGAGTGGGTGGGGCCCGGTGCAACGGCGGTTGCATTCTGGCTTACACGTTGGAGGCTGGAAGCCGTTGCGATCTTGAAACTCCTAGAAAAACAAGATCCGACGGTCCCCCCACTTCGTACGGAGGAACTCAACGTGCCGACGTGGAAGTTTCTTGACCCCTGACGTGGGCCCCACTAGAAGAGACGTGAACTCGTGAAAGTCTCAAAATCGAATGGTAGTGCCTGCATTTTCCCATATTCCATTTTTTACCTAGTCAATTGTGTGTGGGGGATGGGCGATATCGAAGGCCTTGGAAGGGAGAGCCAGTTTAGCCGGCGCCTCTCCATGGAGTGGGTGGGGCCCGGTGCAACGGCGGTTGCATTCTGGCTTACACGTTGGAGGCTGGAAGCCGTTGCGATCTTGAAACTCCTAGAAAAACAAGATCCGACGGTCCCCCCACTTCGTACGGAGGAACTCAACGTGCCGACGTGGAAGTTTCTTGACCCCTGACGTGGGCCCCACTAGAAGAGACGTGAACTCGTGAAAGTCTCAAAATCGAATGGTAGTGCCTGCATTTTCCCATATTCCATTTTTTACCTAGTCAATTGTGTGTGGGGGATGGGCAATTTAGCGTGTCATATTTACCAACGTATTGTTTCTCACATATTTTGTTTAATAGTGAAATATGAGCTACTTGCTACTATTGAGAATATTTATTGCTTCCAAAAGTAAAAGGAATTGCACAATTCAGTTGTCCATAAGTGACCATTATATGCTAGTTCTTCTAGTTAGATTCTAGTATTGTTGATATTGTAGTGGATCAAGGAGAATACTCGTCTTGGTAGTGTGAACAAGGTCATGGCTCTTTCTGTTTATTTTCAAGAATATTGTTAGGCACTTACTAACATTTGATTCAACGGCTTTTGAGATTAAAATATAGTGATACATCCGATCAATTAACTAAGAATGATGTAGACTACTTCCTATGGCCGAAGTAATAGTCTTTACATATTCCCAAGGGGATGAGATGGGTGTCTTCCAGAACCCTAAATATTGCTATGTAAACTTATGTTCCTAAGTATCGTTTCATGAGTCATGGTCAGCTAAACTAATGAGGGATTTCCAAATTGTTAGAAATCATGTCACCCATGCATGTGCTACTAGAGCATTCACTTGAGTGTCTTAATATACCGTGGTATTGCGAGTGCTATGACTAGAAGGACAATTTAAGTTGTGCCCTGTTTTGTTTATAGATAGCTTACATTAAAAAAGAAAAGAAAGAAAGTGCACAACATGTGCTATGTGGGATTCATGATAAATGGAGCAAAATGGTTGGTAAAGAACACATACATTAAACTCTGTTGACACCTAAATTTTGGCGACCTGTTTAGTTATTCATCGCGTTAAAAAAATAGGGGTTAATTTTATCCCTGAAAAAAATTTAATTAATTGCATAGCATATAGTTTTAGGTGCTTTATTTTTTAATTTGCATTTACATTAGGTCGGTGACAGATGGGCTCAAATTAATTGTTCGGAATTTTAATTTGATGAGTTGGGCTAAGCCCACGAAGTGAACAAATCGGCTCAAGCCCGTATCCTTGGAGAGATTTTACATATTTATTTGTGCGAGATTTCAAATTTAAGAAGAATCCTCTTGCAATCCTGAATTATATCAAAAACAAATATTGCGTTCGAAGAAAGGAATTTTCATGGATATGGATTTGGAAAAATTAAAACTCTAACTCGTGGCCTATAAATAGGTTAAATGTGTAGGGTTTAGGGGGCCGGACAAGAGAAATACGCGGTCACAAAGAAAGAGAACTCACGTTCTCCACGGTGGGGATCGGCAGTCATAATCTCAGAGCTCACTTGAGAGACACACGGGAGAAAGAGAGAGGAGGGTTCTCTCGGCCAAGCCATCGTATGGCTCTCCACCTTGCCGTCGCTGCTGCGTCAAAGCCACCACGATGAGTCATTCCCATCCCAGCTGTTTTGAGGCCCTTGTCGATTTGCTGTCCGGCCAAGGTACGATCTTCGACGACGATCACTCGCCAAGGAGCCTCCCGCACCAACGAAGACGACCGAGAAGACCTCGTTGGATTACTTGAAAAGAAAGCCCACGACAATCAGATTTCGTGGCTCCCATTAAGGTCCACTTGGCGATACTTGGAAATCAAAAAGGAATGATGGAGAAAAAATATATATTGCTGAACCATAGCAAAAGTTGCAATCTCCACAGTTTGTAGCAAATTCGGACAATTTTGCAATGCTGGTCCATCTCTTTCTGACGCGTACACGTTGCTCAGCCGCGCCTGACAATTTTCTTGTAGATTTTCCAGGTTCTCCTTGAACGTGCACCACAAGAAGCTGAGTTGAACTGAGGCCACGGAGCCCGCGACCATCCTGAGGTGATTCACCTCGAGACGATGTGTCGTCCTTGCCGCCGCCGATCATGTGGTGTCGCTTGCCACACTCACTGTTTGTTGTTCAAGCCGTTTTCAGGTCTCATAGAGCCCGTTCGGGATCCCATCACGACAACAACCGCGGAGATCCTTTGCCGTGGGTCCTCTTGGCGAGCGCTCCCGTCCTCACAGCTAACCGAGCGCCACCAAAATCCGGTCCCGATATCCAATTCCGAGCTATGAGTCTCGCCGAGCATTACCATATTGCGTTGCGAGTAACTGTTCGAAGTCCAAATATGGAAGCCAATATTCGGAATAGGTAAAATTTTTGTCTATTTTGATTTCTGAAAAATATGTTTCCTTATTTGATATATTCGTTGATGCACATTATTGAAATTCTCGATATGCTGAGATATTTGTGAACTCGAGTAGCCTTCTAAATTGGGAAATTTTCCCAATTTCACAACGTGCATATGATTGACAGTCCGATTTCACGCTCAAAATACGACTCGCAATCGCACGAAAAAATCGCCCATCCGATCTCCCGCTCGAGATTCGATTCGCGATTTATGTAAAATTGGCCAACCCGATCTCCCGCCCGAGATACGGTTCGTCAATTTGGATATCTTGCTCTGATTTGCTGTCGTGCCGTTTAAGTTAATTTTATTCTCTTAAAAAAATCCAAAAAAATGTAGGCTAGAGTTAGATTTGTTTCTTATTCTAGGGTTTGCATATTTAGAATGGGGATTTTATTTCAAATTTTAAAAATAAAAAATCAAATCAATTAATTTAGGTTGCTGGTTCTTTCTTAATTTGGATTCCATGTTTAATTATTTGGCAATTATTAATTTCGAAATTTAAAAAAAAAAAAGAGGAAAAAGGAAAAAAAAATCATCATGCATATGTCATGTAGAATTAGGGCATATTTTGTACGTCATTACATATTAGGGTAAAATTGCATTTAGTTTAATATAAGTTTGGGTATTTTCTTATATAGATTGCATTTTAGGATTATTTGGGTTAAGATAATATTTTAGTTTAAATCAGGATTTGGTTCAACCTAATTCCTAATACAAATTGAATAGAATCTTAATCTAATTAGATAATTTTCACATTTTATCTAATTCCGAGTTTCATGAAAAAATACAAAAAAAAAAATGTCTTAGAATAAATTAGCTCCATTCTCTAGGATAGATTGCATTTTTAGAAAAAAAAAATGTCATGTAAATGTCATATAGGATTAGATTCATGAAATGCACGTCATTTAGAAATTGTTATTAGGTCCACTTAATTAGAAATTGCATGACATTAGAATTAGGTCATTTAGTTATATTGCATTGCATACTGCATGATTTTCATTAAATAAGTGAAAGCAAACAAAAAAAATTGCGTGTTAATTAGATATCATATCTAGGACTGTTATGTGAATTCTGATCTAACAATGCAGGTGCTTTCGTTGTAAGTTTTGCAATTTATTCATTGTTTATTTGGGTGTTAAATTGGTGGTTTGTGTACTCGCATGGTCACCTCACATGTTAGGGAAATAGATTTAAAATCAATCCAAGCTACCTGCCAAACATTTTTTTTCAAAATAAAAGAGAAAGGTACCGAAAGGGCGTTAGAGAAATCTAGCGTAACCAAGTCTCCAAACTTATAAATCTCTGGTTCGTAGGAGTAAAGTAGATCTCCCGTTACTTTACTTAGTTTCTAATCGACCCACCAAAAATAGATTAGTGGCGACTATTAATTAAAAAGTTTACATGTTAAGAACTTGAATCGAAAGTTGTGAATTGGTATGGGCTTGGGAGAGCCCGAGTTAAGTCTAGGCTTAACAATCCATTAGCCAAACCTTAGGTGGTTCACACCCGAAAAAATGGTCGTGACAAACTCGCTGGAGGGATTTGTCCCTCTTTATGTTTTGATGCAATCTTAGTGAGAATTTATTTATTTATTTTGTCTATGGTGGTTTGCTTCATTGTCATCTTATCATCGCCTTTTATCATGACTCACTTATTCGTAATGTATTTCATGATGTTTCCTAATCGTTAATAAAAAATTATGTTAGGATATATTTCTCTATTAGGGAGCTACCTTTTCTACTACCACCAATTTTTCACTTGTAACTTCACCACAAACAATTGTTATTTTTTGTTAGGCATGGTGAGAAATGCATACTTTCATATTGCTTTATTTTCTCCTTGAAAACACAAGAGTCAGGATGGAGCTATAATAACTGTCGACATGAACACATGATATTCGAATGATCTCTAAAGATATGCATGTATTAAAAAAAAAAAAAAAAAAAAAAAAAAAAAAGCTCAAGCATATGTTACCATTAGGCTTTTGAGCACTATGTCGGTTCATTTTTCCATTAAACCTAACTCTTGAGAATTAGTGCAACTTGATCATCTATTTTCTTTCTCTTTTTGCAACTTGTAGATTATTACATGTCTGAGATTGACATGCAATCTTACATGATGCGGTCTATGCCATATAATGCATTTATTGATCACATGTATATTAATGCATGCAAGGATTTGATTCCATCTCATCTTATCTTCCTCAAAAGCAAGGTAAGAAATTGATTTAAGGTATTGCAAATTTCCACACCAAAGTTAAGAATGACCATGTTTCATTGCTGAATTGCCATCTTAGACCTAAACTGGTGTTGGTGACTTTGCCTAGATTTCACATTGTTGCATTTTTGTATGAAGCTCTAGGCTCAAATCGAGTGTAAGCAAATATTATAAATAATTGATCGAATTGGGATTTTTCTAAATTTTAGAGAGTAGATTTGCATCATAAGTTAATTAATTGTAAACGATAGACTAATCAACAATTGAATAGTGGACTCACGTTAAGCAACACAGCCGAGTATACTTTGCATTTTTGTTTTTCTTTTTCAATGCCTTCTGAAAGATTAACCATCCCGCCCAAAATACCAATCGAGATCCTTTCTTTATCTCTCTCTTATCCCCCCCCTCTCTCTCTCTCTCTCTCCTCTCTCTCTCTCTCTCTCTGTGTTTCCGAATATAGCTACTGCAGATTTGGAGTTGCAGTTGTCACTATTTTCTTGTTGAAGAGTTTGTGTCATCGTTTTAGATAGTTTTAATTGCCTTTCTAACGTCCTTAGTTATTGCCACCACCATTTCTCGATTTTCCAAAGCCACGCCTTCAAAGCTCTCTTCTCTCCTATTTCACAACTAAGAGATTCGTAGAGACTATGACCTGAGTGATATTGATTTGGAAATTTACTATCATTAAACTGAGCTGATAATTTAAGTTCACTTTATCATCGTTGCGATAGTTTGAAAGGAATTTTTGCTTCAAAACTTGCTTGTAGACTCAACAACCGAACCACACACGAGATGTTTGATGAAATGTAAAAATCAGATTTGTATCAACTTGTCTCCAATTTTTTATTACCTTGAGAGTGTTTCTGCATGTATTATCTCTGTTGTTCCGTTTTGCTTTGTGTCCTTATATTTTCTGCGTGATTATCTCTGGTAATGTCATTAAGTACTTGAATTTTCGTTGTTAGTTCTTTGCATCCTACCAATCTTCTGCAATATTGAGGCATCATTGTCGGAAAGGCCAGTGAACGAAGACGGTTGTCTTGTGGAGGTTGAAGATGGATGGTGGCTGGATAAGAGGCACTTAATCTCGTATTTTCCAAGGAAGTCGGTGGTAAGCTGAATATTAATTTTTCTAGCTTTTGCTTAGAATTTATGAATGAATTGGATATGTGAGATTCTGGGAACAATGAAACGTTGAAGAAGACAAACACAAGGCATCTAGAGGAAAGAAATGAAAATAAGAAAGATATGTAAAACGAATAATGAAAGAGAGGGAAACTGATAAAGATGTGTTCAATAAAGATAATAGAATATGGGCTTAGTGTAGGCTTGAGAGCATTTATATTTATTTCTTGGCCTTGTTAAGTTCACATCATATTCTACACGCAGATCAGGCCCAAAAGCCTTACTTATGTCCTTGTGAGTTTTTATGTTTGACCACATCCGTGGACGGGGGCCCAAGGGCCCAACCCATGCCCCTTTTTTCAGAATAAATAAAATAAAATAATAAAATCGCAAAAATAGAAATAAGGAGAAATTATAATTTGATCATATCGACAGCGTCTAGGCATAGAAGGAGAAATAATAACAAATAATAAATAATAATAAAAGGATCAAAAATAAAAAATGGAAAAATAGTTAGAAAAATAGGTCTTGATTAGATTGTTTGATCTAGTATCAGATTTAGTTTACATTCATTTAATTCGTACACATATGGTTTAGGGAAGTTCATGTTTTTTTTTTTTTTTTTTTTTTATTATTATTTTTTTTTATCCTCTAGGTTTTAGTTTAGGTTTATGAAATTCATAAAAACAGAGAGTGGGTTTAGAGATGATGACAAAGCTGACTAATGGTTCCCACATGGATTGGGTTCTCCAAACCTTATCTCGCACAATGTTAGAGTGTACATACGAAATTCAATTAATCCTAAAAGATTTTTATGTGAAGGAGCTATTACTAGCCTATTAGGGCCAACTAAGAGCCAAATGAGATACGAGAGAGTATCCCACTTCCTATGCAATCAAAGATCTAAAAACAGGACTTGATTATGCTAATTGCCTAAATAGTGCTAGTCCAATGCCCTAACTTGATTTATTTATTTATCTAATATATTTAGGCAATCTTTGACTATGTTAGTTTTCCTATGCCTCAAATGATGTCCATGCATGAGTGCGTAATCAAAGAAAAACAAAAAATCACAGTCACTACCATAAAAGAAAGTGTAAGAATGGCTAAAAAAAAAAAACGTATAGTGCAAGAAAGCAAAATTTAATAAAGCAAAATTAATAAAGTGTCGGACAAATTATAAGCTAAATTCAAAGTGAATCAAATTTCTTATCCAAAAGATCAATTTACTAAAACTAAATTATATCAAAAGTACTCACTAATATCTCTTATTTATACATATGCTTTGAAACTAAGCTAAATCTAGCACTAAAAGTTAACAGCTTAATCAAGGTCTCTATTTCAAGCCATCTTTCCATTTTTTTTTAATTTTTAATTTTTTTAATAAAAGGGGACACAACACGTGCAAGAAGTCTTCTAGCCCAAAATTCTGAGTGGAAAATTCTCATTAATCTTTTGCCAGAAGTCTTCTAGAAAATGTATTTGGAATGTAAACAGCACGTGCACGAGGCATGCATAGGGCGTGCATGGATGGCGTTGATGACGAAAACGATGGAGATGGAGCCGGCAACGAAGACAATGGAGGCGGTGGTTGGCCTAGACGCGTCATCGATGATTCGCTGGTGAAGATAGCCAAGGGAAGTGCGGAGCTTGGGGCAGGGCGGTGGCTGGATGAAGGAGGAAGAGATATAGAAAAGAGGATAGGCGTGATAAGTATAAAATTTTTAATGAATTTACTAAAAAATACACACCGTGTTAGTTAGTGACATGGCCCTTATAAATAGTCGAATATTTTCTATATTATTCACCTCTAATTCTTTAAAGCTTTGTAGAGATTCATTACCTATTTTCTTGACAAATCGATCCTTTCCTCCAGCACTCATGGACAGAGACATTCATTAGGAATCCATCCATGCTTCACGGCTAAAGGGCAAGAATATTCATTACGTGCTAGTCCTTATTCCTCGTACTAGTCCATGAAATCTAGAAGTAAATCTATAATAAAGCTATTTGTTAGACTAGAAAGTCTATCATAATTGTTAAGTCAGGCGTAACTCCCAATTATAATTTCTAGACTAGAACTTTTAAAGAAATTAAACGTTTGCCGTTCTTTATTAACATTTTAAATTAGTTTACTACAAAATAAATATGGAAAATAATTGCAAGCGCCAACTAACATTGCTACATAATTTCTCATTGTTGAAATACTAACGTGAAAATGACATGATCTTGCAAAGAAGTCCATGCGAGAGAATCTGAAAATAAATGAAGAATACTAAAGGACATTAAATATTTATGTGGTTCGCTATCTATATCCATGGAAGAGATAATAGCAAATAATCCATTAATAATTGGAGAATTAGAGTTATAATTGCTCACATGTTTGAATATTTTTTCACTCCTAAAAATTTAAGCCCTAACAAGAAAAAAATTCCAAATTAATAACTCGGTTTAGTGTAAACTCATGGCACACAAAATTTATAGTGGCTCATAATTTTTGCCGAAGAAATCCTGTTATATCTGTGCCATTTCAAAGATCAACAATTTTACACGTCCATCAATGGATAATTTATAAACCTAAAACTTATATATATATAATTTTTTTAGGAAAAGCAACACGCAGAAAAGAAAACGGTACTTTTGAAATGAGATTCACGTCTTCACGTCCTCAAATCTTTATCGAATCCCTTTCTCTTCGGTAACCACCTCGCAATGCCGTGGCTCACGTACTCACGTACTTGAAATGGGCGACACCCACGTCAGGAGCCTGAGTAACCCTGCGAGGAGCCTGAGTAAAGACGAAAAAGAGGAACCGCCTTTAGGAGATCGTGGCTGAGAGCGAGGAGGGAGTCTAGGGTTTCCCACGTGGAGACTGGGTATATTGAATTGTGGAGTCGGGCGGGATCATCAGCTTCGAAGGATTTCGACAAAGATGGGACGGGGAGGGAAGGCGAAATGAGAGCCGGTAGAGATCTGCTCCTGGAGGCGGTTCCACAGAGAAGTGGTGGACATGGAGGCCTGCACCGGAAGTGACACCACCCAGTATCGACTCACCATTGTCTCTCGAGCTTGCTGATGATAGAGAGAGAGAGGGAGGCGATCGGAGGTGGTAGTGCGCCTTTGAAAGGATCGACGCGGTGGTGAAGCTCCTTGCTTCCTTCCTTCGCCTGATGTCGCTCCAAAATCTCACGCATGCTTCGGGGACAGTCGAAGACAATAGACAAGAGAAAACTGTATGGCTCCTTGCTTCCTTCCTACGACCCGTGACGTCGCACCTCCACCCGTCTCCGCAGTTGTCGCTCTCTCATTTTTTCGGAACTTGGAACCTATTTTGTCATAGGTTTGAAAGTCTACCAAAGTCCCACTTATATTATTATATGAACGATTACAATTCACTAATCATAACTTATAGTTATATACATGAAAAATATGAACATTAATAAAGTAAAAGTCTTAGCCATAAAATGGAAACTCGAACTAGTGCTTTTAGATTATACACTCATCATCGAACAACATAGAATATCTGAAGATTGCACAGAGATATGGATTTTAAAACTTGTTCCGGGTTGTAGGTACAGATTCTAGGTTCCTCTAACTAAGAACCTAGAACCTAACCGTTGAAATGGGTTTCTCAGTTTTTGGAACCAGGAACCTACCCTGCATACCTTAGAACTTGGAACCTACAGGTTTTCATCGATCCGGTTCTCAGGTTCCAAGTTTTACGCTGGAACCATACTCACCCCTATCTACGAGGGCCAAACCAAAAAACAAAAAAAAAAAAAAAAAAAAAAAAAGTTGATGAAAATTTTGGGAAGAAATTTTTTTTAATTAACCTTAGGAAATGGCCTTTCAAAAATTTGCCAAGGCTAGCATTTGACTAGAGGGGGCTAAAAACAATTGGCAAACAAGCTAAGTTTTTCGCAAGGGGCTTTGGGCCAAAGCCCCTTAGAAAAGTTGTATCTTGAGAGCAAGCCAGATTTGGGTAAATCTAGCATCAATGTGGCTCATCAATAGCTTGAGTCCTTTGCTAGTTTGAGGGTTTATTTATTTATTTATTTTTATAAAAAGCAAAATTCCTTCATAAAGTGTAATTTTTCCAAATACTATTTTAAATCAAAGTTGATCCTCAATGTACTTTCAAACTATAATTTACTAAGCACTATTTATATTTTGAAAAAACCCCTTCAACCTAAAATCCTTTATATTTTCCCAATGACATTCCCAAAAACCCAACTGAGCACAACACATGTCATTAGATTAAGCGATTTTGGAAATGCTAGTTTTGGCTCAAAAGCCTTTGATGTTATATTGCCAAGCATCTCAACTTTGGCACAAGGGTCTTTAAGTTTTCATAGGTCCAAAATCTTTTACGAATACTACTGAACCAAACACATCCTAATAAATTTTGATAGGTCCATGTTCAACTTACCACTTGTGACTTATGATATCACCTTTTTTTGGTTTTTGGTGGCTTGTAAACAACTTGACATCGACTCCACTCAACTTGTAATAAAAGCTGAGTCTTTATTTGGTTATGAAAAATCCAGCGATCGTATGATGTCAAAAAATTAACAAACGAGTCTAATTTATTTGCGTGACTTGTGTTGGACTCATAAGTTAGAACTCGACTCAAATATTAATTTTTTTAAATAAATGAATAAAATATTGTGAATATCACACATGACAGATCACTCTTTTATATATATAAAAGAGTGACGCGGTGAGCGGCAGCTACGGAGACGGGTGGAGGTGCGATGTCACGAGTTGCGGGCGTCGGGTAGAGGCTGAGGGCTGCAACGGTGATGATGTTGCAGCCGTTGTAGCGGTCTAGGTGGGAGGGCAGTGGCTCGGATAGCGTAGGGTAAGTAGTAGGCGGGTCGCGGACAGGGAAGTGACAGCACAGGCTGCAGCAACTTCGCGGCTTAGGTGAAGAGGCAAGCAAGGGTGGAGGCGATGGCTGCGGCAGCGTTGTGGCTCCTGGGCAGCAGTGACGACACGAACAGGATCGCGAGTAGCAGTGGCTCGGGGTCAGCATTCCGGCACGACATAGCGGGCGATGACGGCGGCAGTCTAGCTTGGATGGAGGCGGCAAGCGCAGGGGCTCGGCCACCAGTGGCGGAGCTTTTTCTTTCTCCCCTCTCCTCTTTGCTCTCCTTTTTCTCCCTGCTCGATGCTCTTTCCGCTCCTCTCTCGGTGTCTCGAGCTCTCTCTCTCTCTCTCGTGCATTCTCTTCTGCTCTCCTCGATTCCCCCAGTTTTCTCCGTGTTTCTCTTCGTTCCTGCCCCTGTGTTGCTGTCCTCTTTTCTCTAGGGTTTCTTGCATGAAGATGGGCCGGGCCCAAGAGGAAATGGCTTGGGCTATGTAGGGACAAAAAGAAAAGAGGCGGGTCGGGCCAAGGTCTGATGCAGCCCAACCCGGCCTCTCTCAATTTCAATTTTTTAAATCAATAATTTTAATTAATTTTTTATGCATTTTGTGACATCCTGAAATTCGACCCCGTTTCGATAAAGTGAAATGGGCATTTCGTCGACGTGCCTATGGCCCTTTTTCTCTGAGCTGATCACTCACGAGTTAACTAACCTATTAGGTGAAGCCGTTAAGGGATGTATCAGCTGTAAAATCCCTAAAAGCTACCTAATTGGTTGGATTGAGCTAAAATCACGTCCGATCGATTTTTAACCACGAAATTGAACTCGATTTCGGGAATCGAATTTTAAGCGCGTCATAATTCTTATTTTTAGGATCTTGTCTCATCGCTCGTCAATTTATTGACGAGTCCGAAATTTCAATAAAGAAATTATCGGAAGAAAAATTGAAGCCCAAAAGAAAATCGAAAGGAAAAGGAAAAGAGAAAAGGAAAATTGAAATAAAGAATTATGCATTTCCTTTTCTTTTTCCTCTCTCTCCCTCTCTTTTCTTTTCTTTCTTTTTCTCTCTTTTCTTTCTCTCTCCTCTCTCCTCTCCCCTCCCCCTTGTGCGAATTCCCCACCGCCCATTCTCTCTCTCTCTTTCTTTGACCGGTCCAACCCTATCCTCTCTCTCTCTCTCTCTCTCTCTCTCTCTCTCTCTCTTCTCTTCTTCTTCTTCTTCCTTCCTCCGCACGTCCAGCAAGCGAAAACCAGAAGCAGAAAAAGCGGAGATCGCAGCTCGCCCCTCAGCCGCTCGCCGCTCGTCCCGCCGTCGCACCGCCGCACCCGCGCCGCGCCCACGCGCTCACCGTCGTTCCGCCGTCCACGCACGCCCAGGCCGCGCGAACCAGCCGCTGTTCGCCCCTGTTCCGCACCGACCAGCCACCGTCCGGCCACCTCCGGCCACCGCCTAGCCCCGCCGGACTTCCCCCGCGACCCCCTCGCCCTCCGCCGGCCTTCCCTCACCGCCCTAGCCGCCGGAACAGCCCCGATCCGCCCGTCCAGCAGACCCACAGAGTGGGTTTCAGCGACTTTGGGCCCGCTTTTGGGCCGTTTCCCGGCCCCGAACCCGAGCCGTGCTTTGAGAACAATCGTTCCTCGCGTCGCCGCCGTCGGATTGATCCGATTTGCGCGCGATTTGGTGAGTAATCTCACTAATCCAGGATTAGTTAGCTAATTATCCTTAAGGTTGGTTTAGTTTTTAATTAATTATGTTTAGGTTGTTAGATTAGAATAAATTAGCAATTATTAGTCAATTGTGATGCGATTTAGATAAATTGATTGTGCAATTAACAAGTAGACGTGATCTACTATTTATTGGAAGCATCTCGGGAATTTTCCAACGCCTAATCGAGTTTCAATTTGGCGATTCGGGCCTAAGTGAGATTTTTGGGCATTTAAATATTAATTTCCGGAATTAAATTAAATAATTATTTATTTTCCGAAAATTCAAGGGAGATGGTCCGGAACCGGAAAATTATGCTGATGACCGTGGTGAAGTCCGTTTGTTTAATTGAGTTTTAGTTTGTGCTAAATTGAATTTTTAATATTTATTAATTAATTTTCGAAATTTATTTAATTAATTAATTATTTTTCGGAAATTAAGATTTTGATGGCCGACGACCGAAATCTCGTGCTGATCGTCGTGGCACAGTTCGTTTATTTATTTGAGCTCTACGTTGTATGGAATTGAATAAATTGTGATATTTTAGGGATTTACCCTAAATTGATTTGGAATTGATTGAGATTGAATGATTGATTGGTAGATGGCCGAGTATGTTTGTTTAGCATTTATAATGCTTTGATTGAGTTGTAAAGTGGATGGAGTTATGAGAGAATTGGAAATACTCTGGAATTGAACCAATCAGACAGTGTATAGACCTACGTGGTTCGGTGATTGGGACATCACTGGCGAAAACGGCGCCTTAAAGAACGCATGCATCGGTCTAGTACATACATTATTGTGGACCTACATGGTTCGGTGATTGAGATATCACTGGCGAAAACGGCGCCTTAAAGAACGCATGTATCGGTCTGGTACTCATATTGTTATAGACATGTATGGTTCAGTGATTAAAGACATCACTAGCGAAAACGGCGCCTTAAAGAACACATACACTTGTCTATTAAATACATTATTGTAGGCATATGTGGTTCGATGATTTGGGATATCACTGGTGAAAACGGCGCCTTAAAGAACGCACACAATTGTCTATTTGAGTACATGGTTATAGGCATGTGTGGTTCGGTGACTAAGGATGTCACTAGCGAAAACGGCGCCTTAAAGAACGCACGCAATTGTCTAGTGGATAAATCACTTTAGCGAACTTGGCGCCCGAGAGTATTGACCTAGAATGGTCCGCCTGACATGTAATCGACTAGATCGATTGATCATTGCTTTGATTTGATGTTATGAATTGATTGACTGAATGGAAATGACCGTGAGTGGTCTTGTTGGCATATAATCGACTATGTCGATTTGTTCGATGCTTCTATCGGCGATATGACTGTTTAGGTGCCTATTATGAATTGTACTAACTTGCAGGTAGGATATGAGGCCAAGGTAAGTCCTATGTCTTGTGCGTGTTTAGGCAGCCTATAGTATAATGGTTTACTAATCGGGCTTAGTGGGGTAGAACTCGCTGAGACGTAGTCTCATCCCAGTTTGGGGAAAACAATTTCAGGACCCCGCTAAGGAGCTGAGGAGGAAGAGTTGGAGAAGGATTTTTGGGAGAAGAAGACAATCTCGAGAGGGGCCGTGAGTACGGCCTAGATGGACTGAAATTTTATCTTCTTTGATATCTCCATTTTGATGTGAATAGAGTTTAGAATAAAAAGTTGTGAAGTGTTCTGGTTTGTGGTTTGTATGAAAGTTTGGTTATAAATTTTAATATGAAAAATATGGCCCTGCTTTTCTATCCCAACAATTTATTATCTGGGGATTTTAACTGCTTCCGTATGTGCTTAAAAATGAAAGGGTCGGCGATACATTGTCCTAGGATATCGCATTATAAAATCGACCAAGTCAGACGGATGTGTGCGTGCCTGAGGATCGGGGCGTGACATCCAGTTTAAGTGGTATCAGAGTGAGGTTGAAGATTGGAGTGATAAGGTGCGTTGACCATGGGATAGTTAGTAGGAAAGGCCTTTAAATTCATGCCGGTGCATGTCTGTGTTAGCTGAATGCTAAGATTGCTTGTTGTTTGAATCGCTCTGTTTCTAATTCGGTGTTGAATTGGAAGCAGGTGTCAGTACATTAAAGTAACACCATGAGCGATCAGGAGCCAAGAACTCCTAGGCAAAGGACCTTGTCCTCAGTGACTCGGACTAGGACACCGACAAGAGTTGGTGCCCGAGGTGGCCGAGGTAGAGCGCAAGCTGAGGCTAGCGCGAGTGGAGCAGCACCACATCCTGTTGGTGCCAGGGTAGCAGCCCCAGTTGATCAGGGAACAGTTGGGATCACGCAAGCGTTGGATGCTATGCGTGAGATGATGGGGCAATAGGCCCGGGATCAAACAGCTGCATTTACTGCCGCCACTACTGCTGCTGCCAATGTTGTTGCTGCAGCCGCACCTGCCGTCGTACCTGCTGAAGTCCTACCTGTGAGGCCGATGCCTAGTTTGGTGGAGCAGTTTTTGAAATTGAAGTCACCGAAGTTTACTGGGGCAGGAGACCCCGAAGCTGCTGCTCTTTGGATCCAAGGACTGGAGAAAGCATTTGCACTATTGATGTGCTTTGAGACTGAGAAAGTAGTCCTCGTAGTCTACCAATTAGAAGGAGTTGCGAGTACTTGGTGGAGAACCACTCAAGGAGTGATATTTCCCGAAGGTGTAGCCCCAAAATGGAACGCCTTTGTTGAAGCCTTTAATGGGAAATACTTTTCAGAAACTGTTAAAGAGATTAAGATGGTTGAGTTCCAACGCCTTCGCCAAGGCTCTATGACTGTGGATCAATATGAGGCGAAGTTTGCTGAACTATCGCAATATGCCCCTGAATTAGTTGAGAATCCAATAAACCGAGGGAGAAGATTCAGAGATGGACTCAAGTCAGAGTTGAGAAGCCCATTGATTTTGCTAAATCTGAGAAATTATAATGATCTTTATGAGAGAGCTCAGATGATCGAAAGAGACCAGAACGATAGAGCCGCCTCATCTGGATCGAGGTTTAACTCTCATAGAGACAACATCCGCCAAGGAAAGAGGCCGATGTTTGGAAATAAATTCCAAGGCCCACCTAGTAAGAAAAGTGGATTTAATAGGCCAGTACCACATAGTGTTGGTGTATGTCGTTTTTGTGGGAGAAGACACGGGACAGCACCATGCCCAGCTAGGACGGGTGCATGCTTCGAATGTGGCCAACATGGCCACATAGCCAGATATTGTCCAAAGAAGCAAAGAGGACAACCTCAATTGCCGCCGCCACCACCGCTGAGACAAATAGGAGGGTATGCCCCTCAGAATGCACTGCAAAGAGGACAGTAGAGACCTCCAGCTCAGGGCACTGTGTACGCGATTACCCAAGGTCAGGCAAAAGCGGCGCCTAGCGTTATCACATGTATGGTCTCGCTCAACGACCAACCTGCTTATGCTTTGTTTGATTCGGGAGCAACCCATTCCTTCATTGCCGAGCAATATGTTAGGATGCTAGGATTGAATCATGTATTGTTGGAATCAGCAATTTGCATATCTACACCCTTGAAAGATAAAGTTATTGCTGCTTTGGGATGTTCGGGGTGCAAGTTAGAGATTGGTGAGCAAGTGGGGAAAATTGACTTGTTAGTCCTAGCCATGTATAATTTTGATTTGATAATTGGCATGGACTAGCTCACCAATCAATGGGCTAAAATGGACTGCTATCGCAAGGCGATTCAGTTTGACCCATTAGGGGGTAAGAGCTTCGAGTTTGTCGGAAATCGAGGAGGACCTTCGATCTCCCTAATCTCGTCGCCGGAAGCAGCTCGTTTGTTAGACGAGGGTTGCCGAGGGTACTTAGCGACTGTCGTGGATACGATAGTTAAAGAGCTGAAAATGGAAGATATTGCAATGGTACAGGAGTTTCCAAATGTCTTTCCAAAAGAATTGCCAAGGTTACCGCCAGAAAGAGAGATTGAATTTGTAATCGAGCTAGCACCAGGGACAGAACCGATCTCAAAGGCACCATACCGAATGGCGTTATCTGAGTTGAAGGAACTGAAGGTGCAGGTGCAAGAGTTACTGGATAAAGGATTTATTCGTCCTAGTGCATTGCCTTGGGGAGCACCAATTCTGTTTGTTAAGAAGAAAGATGGTTCGTTGCGTTTGTGCATCGACTATCGGCAGCTCAATCAGGTAACGATCAAGAACAAGTATCCATTGCCGATGATAAATGACTTGTTTGATCAACTGCAAGGAGCGTCAATATTCTCGAAGATCGATTTGAGGACAGGATACCATCAGCTGAGGATTCGGAAAGAGGATATTCCTAAGTTAGCATTTCGTACCCGGTACGGGCATTACGAGTTCACGATGATGCGGTTCGAATTGACGAATGCTCCAGTTGCCTTTATGTATTTGATGAACAGAGTGTTCAAGGAATATCTAGATCAGTTTGTAATCGTGTTCATAGATGATATCTTGGTCTATTCGAGAAGTAATGAAGAGCACGAGAATCATCTGAGATTAGTGCTTCAGACCTTAAGAACTCATCAGCTATATGCTAAGTTTAGCAAATGCGAGTTTTGGCTGACTCGTGTTGTGTTCTTAGGTCATGTGATTTCCGAAGAAGGAATCTCCGTCGACCCGAGCAAGATAGAAGCCGTGATCAAGTGGCCAAGACCGACATCAGTGACAGAAATCAGAAGTTTTCTGGGATTCGCAGGTTATTACAGACGATTTGTAAAAGGTTTCTCAGCATTAGCGTCGCCTTTGACAAAGCTCACGAAGAAAAACGAGAAGTTCATATGGACAGACAAGTGCGAGCGTAGTTTTCAAAAGCTAAAGGAAAAGCTGACTACCACACCTGTGCTAACGATTCCATCTTGTCCTGGAGGATTCGAGATCTATAGTGATGCGTCATTTAGAGGATTGGGCTACGTGCTGATGCAACATGGCAGAGTTGTTGCATACGCTTCCCGGCAATTGAGACCTCATGAATTGAATTATCCGACGCATGACTTAGAACTCGCAGCCATCATATTTGTGTTGAAGATTTGGAGGCAAAGAAGACAAATATCTAAACCTCTGATCCTACTTTAGTGCAAAACCCCTTTCAAACCTTTGACTTTGTATCCCCCTTCCAAATGTTTCGACCAAATCTTTTTTCTGAATGCTATTTGCCATGATGGGTAGGTCGAGTATGGCTTTGAATCTCGAGACGATCAGACCATAGCTTGATCAAATATGCAGTTTAAAGAATGTGATAGGGTTGAAAGTATGTAAATACATTGAGAAAGAATTTTTCGAAGAACCCACTAATTATCGAATTTTTAAATTGCTATTTTTTTTTTACTAAGAACGAATTTAAATTGGATATTATTGTTACATGAATGCAATGTTGTAAAATACATAATGCCTAACGTAAATTGATTTTTATGTGACGAATAAATAAATGGGATAGTCAAATTTTGTGTCAATAACTTTATACTAAATATATGAAGATTGGGGTCAGAGTTATGACTTGTGGGCCTGTTATAGTAGAAGAACACATATATTTCCTTGCAAACTAAGTTATAATGATAGGATATTAATCTAACAATATGATATTAGAAAGAAGATGAAATTTCCAAATCATGGCTTAGGAAGAATATGGTTCCCTCTATTTCCTCCCACGTCTAAGAGTTGTATCTCACACGCGGATGGGAATTTTTTTATTTTTTATTTTAACATTCTCTTCACTGGATCAATCAAATTGGACAGTTCATTCAATGCATAGCTTTCTCAGATGCTAGTTGAGCATAGCATAATCCTTTCATAGGTAGATTGCTCAAGTATAGTCCACCATTTACTAAAACCATAGTTAAAAAAGATGAGTAATTTCTTCTAAGGGAGAGTTGAAATGATGTAAAAATCCACAGAAATTTTTTTTTACATATTTTCTTTCAGAAGTAACAAAACAATTGTGGATAAACATCTTTGCATGCAACCGCAAAATATACCGTGTAATTATCCCCCTACTAATTATAGTTGGGAGAATTACCAAAAAAGTCCTAAACCTTTTGCAATTGTGTCAATTTAGTCCTAAACTTTTTTTTTTGGCCAACTTAGTCCTAAACATTTTACAATTGTGCCAATTCAGTCCATCCGGCCAAAATTGGCCGGCCAGCGTTGACGTGGACGCCAACCGGCCAGCGAACGATTTTTTAATAATTTTTTATATTTTTTTCGATTTTTTAATTTTTTTTTCTTCCTATCTTCTTCTTCCTCTGGCCGGCGAGGTCAGCCTCTTCTCGCCACCCTCTATGGAGAACTTGAGGTGGTTGAACAAGGGTGGCCAATGGCCACCACTATTGCTTTGCTCCTCGTGCTACTCTCACATTGTCAGAGGAGGCCGTGAATCCTCTTTTGCTTCCTTTTTAGTTTAGCGAGTTTGGGTTAGCTCTTCAGTCTTGTAGAATTTGGGCTTAGTTGGGTCTAAACAGTTTGAGAGGGCCTGATGCAAGACCACCGATTGCATCCACGAGCCCAGTTTCGTGAGACCAGTGGCAGCCCTGTCCGAAGACCCAGCCCGAGTCCCTCTTTCCAGAATATTAAATTATGTATATATTTTAAAAATTAATTGGTCAAAAAATTCGAAATTTTTTTAAAAAATCATAAAATTCTTAGAAATAGATCTTTGTTAGATTTCTTAAGCTTTAGCATTAGATGCACCCTAGTCTTATTTAGTTAACGTGACCTTCAGTTAAGGGATTTTGGAGTTTACCTTCAATACGAGTTTAGTTTCGGTAGATTACTCTTTTAGTTAGAAAATTATACTTGGTTTGAATTTAGCTCAAGGAGGTTGCTATCCCGGGTTTGGAATAAAGCCATCAGTTTTTTCCCCCACATTTATCTTTTATGTCATTTTATTACTTGGGTGTTTAGTTATTGCACTGTTTTTCAATAAACTGAGTGTTATTTTCCTTTTCTAGAATAGGCTAGTTAGTTTAGAATTCTAATGAAAATCACAAAAAAAAAAAAAGCATTTCCAAGATTATTGAAGTGACTTTGATACCTTTAGGATTATAGTTAGTAATAAAGATTGCATGACTATTTAATAACACACATTCAAGTTATGTATCAAAATAATGATAATGGAAACATTAGCTTAATCAAGTCCCTGCGCTAAAATTTGCATTAGGAATACAAGACGATATTCCGTGTCTTGATTGATTTCTAACCGATCCCAATAGGTTAAGGATAACTTTTAGAAATGCATAGGATGTAAAGAATATAAAAAAAAAAAAAACGTCCAATGTCATGTAAAGCAATTGAGGACCGGATTGACCCAATGGGTTCGGTCCAACCAATAATTTTTTATTTCATTTTTTGTACTTCTTGAAAGGGTAACCGAGGATTGTACCGACCCAATGGGTTCAATGATGAGTGAGGTTAGCTAAGGAAGGCAAGTGATGAGGGTCAAGTGGAGTGAGCGTCGAATAGAATAAGCATCGAATGTCAAGCGAGTAGTAGCAAGCCAAGTGAGCATCAAGTGGCAAGCGGCACGAGTGACCCAAAGCGAGTGAGGCGAGTGTCGAGTGGCGATCTTTTGATTTTGGCAAATTGAAGACTAAGAGGATAAATAAGACAGAAGAGAACCAATATTAGAGGAGTATGCCATAATGTGCCTTGTTGGACGCTGTGAGGACTCCTCGCAAAAATATTTCCTCCATAAATTATGACTATTGACATCATAAAAGATATTTAAAACCTAAGTTATTAAATAAAAATATAAAATCACTTGAATTCCTCACAAAAGAGTTGTTTAATGTTGTTGACACTGTTAATTTTAAGAATTTTTCTATATAAAAAAAATTATAAATAATATTATATTTATAGAGTTATGGTTGGTCCGGGTTGGACCGACCTGGAACTTTTAAGATCGAAGACCGACCCGCACAGTGCTGGTCCAGGAATTCTAGGATCAAGGCCTGACCCAATCTCCCTAGGAATCGGACCAGGACCGGCAGGGTTGGGTTGGTCTAGGGTCGGTCCAGGGTTGACCCTAGACCGATGCTCACCCCTAACCCATACTCTCAAAAAGAAAATTTTCAAAGGGAAAGCATTTACATCAAGACCTGCGCCCATATACGTCAAGCTACTACATGACAAAGGATGTCCTCCTAATTTGTGTAATTTGGCAAAAACCTACTCCGTTACTGGAGGAGATGGGCTCGTCATTAAAACTTTCGAACCAAATATCCAGTCTGATATAAATACACCAACCGACTTTAAAGAAAGAAAAGGGGAGAAACTAGAGGAGCTTTATCTTGATTGTCACAAGGAGTTGGAATGCGATATTCCTGATGAGATAGGACATCTTTCCTCTATGAGAGTCCTAGATTTATGTTCTACCAAATTTTGTTGAGTTCCGAGAAACAATTAACATGGTTTCTTGCCTCTTAACACTTGACTTAACGAGGTGTGATGAGATTACAGAGTGGCCTGAGCTTCCAACGAGTTTAGTCTGTTTACATGTTCAATTTGGCGCGCTGCATTTGTTCAATTTTCAAAAGAAGAAGAAGAAGATATAAATACACACACACACACATTTATTATACCCATCAAAGCCCATTGCGAAGGGTTTCTATTACGGGGAACTATTTCTTTTCAAAAATTGTTTTTTTCTATTTCTACTCCGGGATCAATTTCTGAGTAAAATAAGGTGTTTGGTAATTATACGAAATTTCTATTCTAGGAATAGAAAAAGAATAGAAATGCATTTGGTAGAAATTTATAATTTATTTATTTATTTGTTTGTTTTTTCTTCCTGCTCACGGATCGCTGCTCGTCGCCACACAACCGCCGCACAACCATCGCACGAATGATGCATGATCGTCGCACGACTGTCGCACGAATGCCGCACGATCGTCGCACGATCATCACACGACCGTCGCATGAATGCTGCATGACTTTCACACGACCATTGCACAATCGTAGATCGTCATTGTAGGATTGTCACCCATAGCCCATCGGCTGTGGTTAGGGTGGTGGCCGGTGAGCTATGGGCGGTGGTCCTATAGCACCAGATCTAGCTCGCCAACGGTCGTAGCCCTTCGCTGGTCCAGCAAAGGGTTTTGTTCAATTTTCAAAAAAAAAAAAAAAAGGAGATATATATACATATATTATACCCATCAAAGCCCATTGCGAAAGTTTTTTTTACCAAACGCACATTCAACTCAAAGTCCATTTGCAAAAAATTTTTACTAAAACATAGTCGCTTTTCCCCAAGTAGGTTTGGGCTTTTAGCATTTGCATTGGGCTCAAAGTCTCTTGCAAGAACCAAACACAACCGTAGTCCCAAATGTCTCAAAGTTTACCAATCTAGTAGATTTGGCCCTATCCGATTTCTCTGCAAATCAAAATTCGTCAAATGTAAAGCACAAATGTGACCTGGGGTGGATTGGAAGGCTATTCAAACTAAAAAGAGTTGAGCTTGTATTTTCTCAAGTTCACTGCACCGGTTCCAAAGTTGGGTCTCCTTTCTCTTCTAGAACATCTTCGTTTGAGAGGACTAGACTTGCAACCCCTCAAGCAGCTACCGCCTTCCTTACTTTCTTTAAATCTTTACAATTTCAGCTCCAAAGGATCGCCACTGTTTAACTCGAAAGTTCTGTTAAATTTGACGCTTAATTGCTCGGGATTGCAAGAAATTCAACTCGGGGGACTTTCGCAATTGCAACACTTATCTTTGCTCGGTTGTGAACTTCGAAGCTTATCCATACCATATAGCTTATGGACACTGTATGTACGTTGTTGCCCTAATATGATTGAGATTTAGTCTATTGGGATGTCAGCATCATTGGAGATATTAAATATCTATGAGTGCCGGTCAATTGGAAGGATAGTATTATGCAGTGAGGTAGGATCTCGCGGGGTCCTCGATCAATCAGAGTCTTCTTCGATTGAGACTACTGATTGTTCATCGGGAGTACTTCGTCTTCCCATTGCCTTCAAGAAACTAAAATGCCTTAGATTGTCGACGTGTGAAAACCTACTTGAGATTCAAGTCGTTAGTACATTGTTATCCTTGCAAACGATTGAAATTTATAGTTGCAATGCTATGGAAAATTTCAGCGGTATGTTGAACTTGAAGAACCTTCACCGTTTGTTCATCAGTGGGTGCTCTAAGTTGCAGGTTGTCGAGGGCCTTGAGAAACTAAAGGTAAAGTTCTTTCAACAAGTCTATAGAATTCATTTTTTCACTTGCAAATGTCTAGGATTCTCAAATTTGCCCTACCTTAACAAACCAAAAGTCGCCATATGAGAGGAGTTATCTGATACAGGCATTGGCATTGCGCTTTACTTTCCATTTTCTTTGGTCCCCTCTCTTTGGTCATATTCCTCAATCCATTGAGTTCATCTACAATTTCTGTTCATACAGACATAAAGTGGAACTTCCAACTAGATGTCTTGTTTCATATAGTGCGTATTTATTTAAGTTTCCTGTAGTGATACTGTCTTTTCATTTTGCTTATTTCATTAATACATTGAAGTTTGATCACCTGAATGTAAGAAATTCAAGGTTAGAGATTTGCACTTCTGGACAGTCTGAGGGATATGGAAGGTCATAATGTGTTTCATCCAAGAACTTAATTTGGAAAATAAAACCGACTTTGAAGAAGGAAAAGGGGAGACTTTACACTGCATGGACTGCTGAATCATCATCTTTCAGCAGCATATAGACTTCTAATGTCTTGCAGATAGGAGCCATGAGTCTGCTGTACCTGTTTGTGAAAAAGGCAAAGCCAATGTTAAGGAAAATATTTATTTGATGACAGCTGCATTTTCTTGTCCTAGTATGCTGGCTAAAGAAAATCTTATTATGCCATAGAGCCCGATACCGAGCTAGAGCCCGATACCAAGCTTCAGTCTCCATTCTATTCATCCGCAAGTTCTTGGGATCATGAAATTAGTGAGGAGCCTCCCTTTGACAATGTCAGAGAAGGGTCTCTGCCCGAAAGGCAAAATCAGACGGAGGAAGACTCGAACCGTATTTCCACCACTATTGTCTATGTTTCAATCTAATATTATCATGTTACATATACTGAAGAAGTATATGATGAACTTAACCACAACCTATTTTTCCAGGTCTTGATGAACTTGCTCCACCAAGAACTTTTTGTGATAGGTTCAGGATATGCTTAGCGAGCATATTGGAATGTGTCTGCAACCGCAACTTTCCTAGCATTCAAGTTGAAGGGGGTTAAATGATTAATAGTCTTTCTGCAGTGCATGTTGATGATATAATGGATCCGTGAGGTGAGGAACGCCAATTCTTCAATTCTAGCGTGTAGGATTGCAGTTAGAGACCAAAATTTAATTGGCATAATGCTTAAATGGGCATGAAATTGGAAATGGAGGCTCCCATTTCTTAATCACGACTTGAATTTCATGCATCCCAGTCAGGCTGTATGCATTTTTTTATTTGTTTCATTACTGAATGTATTAGTCTCTTGTTTGTACACAATATTGCCCTGGCGGTAGATTGGGCATCATTTTTAGGACTAGATTGAAGTCATTAATAAAATTGGAGAAGGAAGACTAATGCAATTATCGTTTTCTTTTGGCCAGACCTGAAACTAATAGTACTAACCTCATTGGAAGTATCATGGCTTATCCTATGTAGCTATCTGCATTATGATTAAAATTTTCATCAATCCCGTAGGTGCAACCAGAATGAGCTTTGCAACAACAGAAGCAATACCAAGTGATGTTGATAAGAAAGATGAGGGTCTTGTATTTGTTGCTGGTGCCACAGGAAAAGTTGGATCACGGACTGTGAGGTTGCTTTCCGGAACTTACACTTCCAATGCAAACTGTTTCATACCTTACTTTCGTTTGATCAAGAGGATGGATTCTTCTTTAGGGAGCTTTTGAAATTAGGATATCGAGTAAGAGCCGGTGTGCGAAGTGCTAAAAGAGCAGTAACTCTTGTGCAGGTAGAAGGTTTGGTTGATCTGAACTTGCTCTCCATAGCTTGCCAGTTTCCTGCTATAATGACTCAGTTAATGACAAACTTCTTGCAGAGTGTCGAACAGATGAAGTTTGAGGGGGATGACACGAAGGAGGGGTTTAAACGTAAGAAAATAAAATATGGAAAGCTGGGATTTATGTTCTGTTTCTTTCTTTCTAAATAATTCAAAGAGGAAATTTTCAGACGAAAGAAGAGTAGTACAAATCCATTATTGTTTATAAGTGTTGGAAATGGTGATCCATTTTCTATAATTTCCTAGAGTTGGTCTTCTAGAGAGGAATTTTCTAGAATTCCCTAGATGAATTTTCTAGAAGAAAGAAGAAAATGAAAGTATTTAAGAGAAGTCTCTAGACTTCTCTAATATAAGATAAAACTTCTAGACACATGAACTTGTAGACAATTCCTTCTAGAGTTACCTAGATGAAGCCTACCTGGACAACATTCTATAGAAATCTAGAATGTTGTACTAAGGTGTAACTCATGCCTATAAAATAGGCTTGTAATTCATTCATTTGTGTGAGGGAAAACCTCCACCTTGTGTGTGGTGGAAACCCTCCACCGTGAGAGGTCTTAGACCTACACCAATCTCCATTAAACTATTTCCTTCAAAAAAAAAAGGCTCATTTACGAACGTGGGCGTAACTTGGCTCTGATAACATGTTAAAAAAGTGATCCATTTTTAAAAAATACAAGACTACACAAGACAAAAAGTTGGCGGAAACAAACCAGCTCCGGCGCGGCGAGGATGGCGAAGGTCCGGTGCCAGAGGATCGGCTGCGAGGCCTCCTTCTCCGAGGATGACAATCTAGAAGGTTCCTGCCGCTACCACGCCGTGGGTCCTATATTTCATGATGGGATGAAAGAATGGAGCTGTTGCAAGAAGAAAAGTCATTATGTACACAACAAAAGGATACAAGGGATCGTGGAATGAAGATGGACTAAAAGACATGGGATAGACTACAATATCCGAAGTATCCCGAAAATGGATCAAGGGGGAGTGTTGGAAATGGTGATCCATATTCTATAATTTCCTAGAGTTGGTAAACTTCTAGAGAGGAATTTTCTAGAATTCCCTAGATGAATTTTCTAGAAGAAAGAAGAAAATGAAAGTATTTAAGAGAAGTCTCTAGAATTGTCTATAAGTTCATATGTCTAGAAGTTTATGTGTCTAGAAGTTTAATCTTATATTAGAGAAGTCATCCACCTACTTTGGAAGCCTATATAAAGGAGCAAGTGCTCCATGTTTTGGGTAAGGGAGCTAACCATAAAAACCACACATCAGGCTCCCTCACCAATACTTCAACTATTGTAAAATTATTTTCATAAGCTAGTAAAACTATCGTTGTCCCATAAACCTTCTCAAAATATCTTATCATTGTCCCTTGTCCATCCTCTATCAAATATAAACTATACCATGCTTTTGCGCTCAATTAAATTTTTTAACATGTTATCAGAGCCAAGTTACGTCCACGTTCGTAACTGAGCCAGGCGTAAGGGACCATAAAGCCAAAACAGGCATATCGGATGGTTATGGGCATTTGTCCACACCATCCTCAACTAAAAAGGCCAGAGCCCGAGCGAGAGCCAATAGAGCCAGAGTCGAAGCTAGAGCCAGAATTAAAGGCCAGAGCCCGAGCGAGAGCCAAGAGAGCCAAAGCCGAGCCAGAGCCAGAACCAAAGCCGGAGCCAAAGCCAGAGCCTACGAGAGCCAGAGCCAGAGCTCGAGCTAACAACTACAACTAAGAGCATTTTTATGCCCCAAGACATATGGGACATCATTGAAGAAAAAGCGCACACATTCAATATTTTTAACAATAAGATACTCTGTGATAACAAATAACGGCTATTTTCTGGTTTTTAGCCCAGCTGTAGAGAAGCTTGAAGTTGTGGAATGTGACTTGGAGAAGCCAGATCAGATAAGGCCAGCCTTAGCCAATGCTTCTGTGGTTATATGCTGCATTGGGGCAAGCGAAAAGGAAGTTTTTGATGTGACGGGCCCATACAGAATTGACTATATGGCTACGAAGAACCTCATTGATGCAGGTAGATAAAGTCCATACACCATATAATTGCTCATTAGTTTCAAAATCAAGGGGGGGGGGGGGGTCACTTGAGTCCTGGCCACCGAATATCATTTTCTTTAGTTCCTCAGGATTCTTATGCAACAATTAGATCGTTAGGTTTTTGCGTAAAGTAAGATCATTCAACTACAAGAGTAACAAATGAAGACTTGGCCAGGAGAATTGAGGAAGCAATTTGCAAAATCTTTATTGGATCTTTTACATTCATTAAAATAACCTGGTGAAACTGAATTTGACTAAACTTTATGAAAGAAACTGTAGTTTTTATATGTGCCTTCTCTTGAAGTTGGCTCCATCAAATCGTGTTATCTCTGCTTGGACAGCAACTTCGGCCAAAGTTAACCACTTCATCACGGTTTCATCTTTGGGAACAAACAAGGTCGGATTTCCTGCAGCTATACTGAAGTAAGTAGGCTTTTTTTTTTTTTTTTCTTTTGTGAGACTATTCTCTATTCATAAAGATATTTAAACATGATCTATTTACTGCTTTCTTGCCCCTTAAGTTTGTTCTGGGGAGTGTTAATCTGGAAAAGAAAAGCTGAAGAAGCACTTATAGCCAGTGGTACTCCTTACACTGAGTATTTCTTGAATCAACTTTTCAGTTGAACACAGTTTTTGAATAATCTTACTAATCCACAAGTGTTAATTCAGATAGTGAGGCCAGGGGGAATGGAGCGGTCTACTGATGCTTATAAAGAAACTCATAATATTACTCTGTCAGAGGAAGATACTTTATTTGGAGGCCAAGTTTCAAACCTTCAGGTAAAGTTGTCAAATTTATTTGCATATGCATAAGTCAGCAAGCAATTTTAGATTTTCTAGCTATCAAGAAACTGAAGACATTTGTTTTTTACTGAGGGGAAAAAACCAAATGGTATATAACTTTAAAGAAAGTAAAGATGTTAGTATCTGAATATACAGAAAACTTTGCTGGAAGATCTATTTTGTTTGCTTTTGGTCTGGGTGAGTGAAGCAGATGGGCCAAGCAACATTCTGAATAAAATTTTTGCATCTTTGCATGAGATCTAAGATTCATATAGTTGATCCCATTTAGTGGGATGAGGCTTCATTTATTGTTATTGTTTTTGCACGAGATTTAGGCTTATTGGCAGTGGCAGGACAAAGTTCCACACATTTTATGTTCTGTTTTTAATCTATTTCATATCACCTTTTAGGTGTATCAGGTTTGTTCTATCATTTCAACTCATGCTCCTTACTGCTTTGCAGATCTGTCTGAATTAATAGTATATGTATGAGGTCTTGCACTTTTTAAAATTTCACCTCAAAAATGATGAATTGAGGAGTCACTTTTACTGTTTTTGCTAGCGTTTCAGTTTGCATTCTGAATAAATACTGCAAATATTTATTCTCTGTTTTGAATGAAAAAGATTTCCACCCTTGCAGCACTTGTGGGGGAAAATGTTCTCAGGGATAGTGTCACACATTTTCAACATTGCCAATGGTAGGAAAGGCATTTCTGATTTACTATTTCAGGTGGCAGAACTCATGGCAGTCATGGCCAAAAACTGTGGCCTTTCATACTGTAAAGTGGTGGAAGTGATTGCTGAAACAACTGCTCCACTGACTCCCATGGAAGAGCTTCTTGCTAAGATACCATCACAACGCCAAGGACCACAGGTATGACTCTTTCCATGTATAACCTGCTAAACTTGAAGTTTCTATCAATATTATTATAATGCCTTTTACAATTATTCACAAGAGGAAATCCAGAATTTCATTACTTCTTTTAGAGTGTTTTTGCTTGTCTTAGCATGTTATGGCACTGAAAGGTAGTTAAAAGTCAAATCTAACATGCTCGTAGTAATGAGAGTGAGGTATTTTTTTGCCATTCAGGTTTTTCCTATGAAAAAAGGGTATTAATGATTCTAGTTACAAAGCATAGGCTTAAATTTGTCATGGTTAAGCAACTTCGGTCTATAAATTGCTGTTTCCATGCTAATGGTGATTTCTTAATCTTCACACTTTGTAAAATTCTGACGCTGATTTTTTTTTTTTTTTTTTTTTTTTTTTTTTTTGGGTCTGTAACTCTGATGCTGATGTTATAAGCAATAATTTTTGCAAAAACTGTTCTTGGCTAAGCATGCATTTTGACACGGTCAAATCCTCCTAGTTAGAAATTAGTTATTGTTGATCAACTGTTGCTCCCAAAAGTTTGAGGTATGGGGAAACATATTAGCATTGTATATCAGGGTTGTATATGTCTTAGTACCCCCTTTGGTGTTTAAGCTATCTTATATAATGACATAGAATGTAGCAACAACCACATCAAATAATTGCCAGAGGGCAAACAATTGTGACAGACTTAATAACAAGAGGGAGTACAAAGATTCAAACCCTTCACCCGAAGCTACAATACCATGTTGAACAACTATTTTCTGAAAAGCATAAGCTAACAAAATGTGCTCAAAATTTCTATCAAGCATATATCTGGATAGTCATGTAGTGACTTGTCCTTCTCGTCTTCATGCTTAGTGGATTAGATTTGGTTTTTCTCCATACGGAAGATTTCATTAATTTAAATCTTCTATGAAGACACATTTTTGTATTGTAATTTTTAATTAATGTCCTTGTGCAGTAACAATGTAGCTGAAATAGAAATTTGGAAAAGAAGGATCAGTAATTCATATCTTTTGAAAATGTAGCGAACTCTTCAGGAACTAAAGTTCACATTTTAACATCTAGTTCTGCATATAAAGTTCATATGATTTAACTCACTGCACTTTTAGAAGTGTGAAATGAGGTTTCCAACCCTCAAATAAAATCATGAATCAAGATTCCATTTGTTTCGCTAAAAATAAATAATTTATTTTTTAAAAGATCATTTATATTACTTGAAATAATTAATGAATGAAAAAAAATTTCATTATCAATTAAATATCCCCAGTATATATTCCAACATGGAAGGGGGAGGTGAGGGGTTCAAATCCCCACCTTCTCGGGGGATGGGGGTAGGGACGCGTAAGTTTCGAGAGTGGGTTGTGACTCCCACGCCCGCAAGAGCGGGCGCACAAGTCTGCGAGTGAGTGTAGAGTATGAATAGAGTTTTAATATATATATTTAAATTTTTCATTAGACAATGAATATACTTTTTCGTCCATTCTTTTTATAAGATCATTTTAAATGATTCAATTTTCGCGAAACAAACGCATCCTAATAATCCATCAACATTAGCACTCCAGAAAGCTCCATGTTTCACATATGCTACAATATATTCAACAAATGTACTGAAAATCTACAAATTGGAAGCTTTCATAAAGGGAATAAGCTACCAAAAGTCTCAAACTATAGCCACTATAACGCATTTGCTTTAAACTTTTTCTTGTAACATAAAATATTCAAAATTTGTAGCTATGTGACACATTTACCATCCATTTAAGTTCCATCCCATAATTTTTTAGTTAAAATAACAACATTTTTATATCACTTACTATGTCAATACCATTTGCTTTTAGGTGTCCATATAAGTAGATTTTTAATGATGTTCATTTATGGAAACTTGATGGAGGTAAGTATATCCTACATATACAAGTTTATAGTTTGTTAACATAAAATTTGGGGCAAATAAGTTATAGTGGATAAAATTTGAGATTTTTTTGTGGCTTTTGCTATTTATAAAATCAGAGCGAGTCTGATCTTGCCGGGTGTCCAAAAGATAACTTACGGTTACCGAGCATCTCGGTTTTCATGTCTCTCTCCACTGTCCACGTAACGTCCCACGATGCTCTGGTTTCCAAACGACCGAGAAAGTCGGAGATTGCGATTGTGCTTTTGACCAGGTTTCGGTTTGCTTCTTCTCCTCTCATTTGTCCGCGCTTGAAATCTCATTGGTCATCGTCATTACTGGATTGGATCAGGGGCATAAGGCCATTCTAAGCAACTGGACAGCCATGGCGTTCTTTCAAAGCATGATATGGAATATTGATCTGCAGTTAGTTTTCTGATTAAAGGTCTGCTAGTTTCTTTGCTTCTGCGTGCCGTGCACCATCCGCATGTACTTCGATCTCAAACTTTCGGGACATTTTAGAAAGGAACTTGCGATCACTGAATTATTTTGATTTTCGAGACCTTCATGCTCACGTGAGATTTTTCTGCAAAGGAGTGATCCGTTTTCGGGAATTTTTATTTTTTTTTAATATGAGAATCACGATCCATGGAGAGAGCCCACCAAGCGAATTGAAGTTGTTTGTGATTCGTGTAATGCTATTAGTTTTCTCGCAACTCCATTAGTCTCTACGGTTCCTTTTATGCTTTAGTTGTTCTTTCCAGGAAGTCCTGCTATTCTTGGTGACCAGAAGAAGATGCCGATTGATGTTTTTGGGAGAGATTTTGATTACTTAGAAAATCAAAATCCAAACCGGAAGACCGAAGAACACATCTCGGGTCGGCACACGTGGTATGGAGAGAAGGAGGATGCAAGTGCCCCAAATTTGATATGGAGGTTTCTGACAACCGTATTCCTCGACTTACAAGTGGCCAAAAGGTACATTATTTGACCTTAGGGGGTGCTGGTTTTCACGTTGCCGTTGTTTTAGAATTGAACATGTCTTTGCATCGTTTACAATGCTTCAGGTTTCTGGGGAGTTATCTGCTGCTTCACCTGAACGCCTCTCTGTAGCATCTCCTGATGTTGGTGCTGGGAAGCGCATCCATGCTCTACCTTCTGTAGCTGATGCTAATCAATTGCGTACTTCGCTCTTGCTATTCACAAACATCCTTGTCTCTACATGGTTGTAAACCCTAGGTATGGCGCATATTGGTTATGTGGTACTGGCAATGCAGCTAACAATAGGGTGACCCATTGAGGGAATTTGATTCATCAGGACTGAAGAATGTTGCCTGGAAGGAAAGGGTTGATGGCTGGAAAATGAAGCAAGAGAAGAATATAGCTCCAATGAGCACTGCCCAGGCTACTTCTGAAAGAGGAGGTGGTGATGTCAATGCCAAGCACCGATGCGCTTGTGGATGACTCTTTACCGTGAGTCTCTACGATATTAAGCTTAGTCTTTTTTTTTTTTTTTTTTTTTTTTTTTTTTTTTGCTTAGTATTTCCTACAGTCGAATTTGGCACGTGTCGGGCTAAAAGTGACGCTGACCATTTTCACTAACTTTTCCTTTGTTGATGTTTCTTAATTATGTGGTTGTCTCTGTTTTCAACCAAAAAAACTGTCAACATATATCGAATTGCAAGAAATTCTCAAAAATTTCCTGACGCATGCTTTCCATTAGTATCTATAAGTACCGGTGTAATAATGTAACTGTCACTACTTTTTAATAAATCATTCAATCTGTTAGTCGTGTTCAGTCCTTGGCTGCATTTCGCATAAATATTTTTCTTATTCTGTGGGAATGACAAAGCCAGGCTACCGAACAACAAGTCCTGTGACCAATGCCTATGCTCTGTGGTTAATATCTGTGATATGTGAGGTTTGGTTTGCAATTTCTTCGATATTGGATCAGTTCCCAAAGTGGTTTCTGGTAAACCATTAAACGTATCTCGACAGACTAGCAATTAGTAGTATCACTACTTCATGAATCTGGTAACTTAGGTTTTTCTTATCACCAACTTGTTTTGTCAGATCAGAATTTTTTGTGAAACTTTACATGGATATAGGCACGACGGAGAAGGAGAACCATCACAGTTAGCTGCTGTTGTCGGTACTGTCGACCCACTAAAGAACATCCTCTAGTGACAGCAAATACAGCATTCTTCGTTCTTGCAGTTGACTACCCAGTTGACAAGGTCTCATGCTATGTATCCAACGATGGAGCTGCTTTGTTAACTTTCGAGGTCCCTTCTGGACATCAGAGTTCGCAAGGAAATGGGTTCCTTTTGTAAGAAGCATAGCGTAAAGCCTTAAGCCTTGAGCCCTCGAATGGTGCTTCGCTCCGAAAATCGACTACTTGAAGGACAAAGGTCATCCGTCATTTGTCAAAGATCACAAACCTATGAAGGCATGACTTTAGATCAGAATCTTGGTAGTGTTTTGCAATCCCTTTGTACATTGCATCGCTGTGGCATGTTTGCATTTTCATGTATAGCAGAGAGAGTATGAGAATTTAAAGTCCTCATAAGTGGACTTGTTGCCAAGGCACAGAAGGTTCCCGAGGAAGGATGGATAATGCAAGATGGGACTCCATGGCCTGGAAAAAATACGAGGGACTGCCCCAGAATGATTCAGGTTAATTTATAATTTTTGGAATGTATCTGATATTGTGATTGAGCTCATAAAATCATACCCACCCCGGATTGATTCAGGTTAATTTGTAGTTAAACTATGAGGTAACAACACAGCAATCTCTCTCTCTCTCTCTCTCTCTCTCTCTCTCTCTCTCTCTCAGAGTTCAATGGTGCTGCCACTGAGCCTCATATGCCATCAACCATAACATAAATCTTCGTCGGAAATCTTCTCCTCCACCCAAATTACTTCAGCAACAAAAAGTGAAAGCTTTAAAACTTTTATTGGATGGGAAGTTATTTCTTGATAGGCCCTGATTCTTTTTTTCTTTTCTGTTTCAAGTTGTTGCATTCTCTTCACAATCAATTTGAAATATATTATCTGATTTACTGATACTTATCAGAAAGTTACAATAATGATTATTACATATCGACTGACTTAAAGTTTGTGATTATATCCACTCCATGAATTTTCCTTCCTAATGTAACACAATGGATTAGTTTCTTCACTTTTTTCTCTTCGATAATGCAAGTATACATCAGGAAATCACAAGAACCGAAATGCTACTTGGAATACTTTATGTTTTCTGGATAATGCTTTTTTTTTTTTTTTGGGTACAATGCGACATTGGTGATGTTGTCAATTGGATAATAGTATCATTTAACTTCTATTACTAAATTTGATGGAGTGGAGCTCTCGTGATAAATAAGTATGAAACTTATAAAAAATTCCAGGTTATTATATAAAGTTTGCATATCTTAAGATCTTATGGTCCGATTTTATAAAGTTCTCTTCTCATGAATATCATTGTCTGTGGCAGATTTCTCTTGTTTCCTATCGTACTGCGTTTTAAAGGCCATGACTCCACATCCAAGTTCTCGACTCAGTTATGATACGGGTAAAACTGTGGTTCCTGGATCCTGGAAGCAGCAATTTTTATTTTTATTTTTATTAAAACATTTGCATTACTCGCCTGCCGTTATGTTTTCTTAGGGCAAAGTGGAGGTCTTGATGCTAAGGGTAATGAGTTGCCACGTTTGATCTATGTTTCTTGTGAAAAACGTCTGGGCTTCCAACATCACAAGAAAGCTGGTGCCATGAATGCTCTTGTGAGTAGATATGTCTGTTAATTATGGATGTCGATGCTTTCATTCTTTCCTTACCTTTTGTCTTATTTTATATTCAGGTGAGAGTCTCTGCTGTCCTCACTAATGGACCTTTCTTGTTGAATCTTGATTGTGATCACTACATAAACAACAGTAAGGCATTGAGAGAAGCCATGTATTTCTTGATGGATCGTAACCTTGGGAAACATGTGAGTCATGTTCAATTTCCAAAGAGATATGACGGTGTTGACAGAAATGACAGATACACCAATTGCGATATTGTGTTCTTTGGTTTAGGCTCTTTGTCTCTTCATTAAAATACATTTTCTTATGTTATGTCCAATTGCTACTTGCACTGACATCAGAATCACGTCCTCCGCCGAAGCGAGTTCTTTTGTTGTGGACTAAGATTAAAACACTCTTCAGCTTCCTTGCCTAACTCATTAGGCGGACATTCTGTCTTATGATCTGGACAAGCTTAAGAGGTTTGGATGGCATCCAAGGTCTTGTTTATGTTGGAACTGGCCGTATGTTCAATGGAACAGCCTTATATGGTTATGAAGCTCCTCACGAGCCAAAGCATAGAAAGTGAGGATTCCTGTCTTCTCTCTGTGGTGGATCACGAAAGAAGGCAAGATGAAGTAAAAAGGTTTTTGACAATAAGTGGCAAACATGTAGTTCCAACTGTGCCTATCTTCAGCCTGCAAGATATATAAGAGGTTGTGGAAGGTACAGATCTAGCTATTTCTTGGATCATTCAAATTTGGCTGGAAACTTCCTTGCAACCTCAATAACAATTGACTGGTCAACAGCAGAGAGTGGTACACAAGTTAGTGAGGCCTTGAGATCTGGAATGTAACCTCATTTAATAGTGGCCCTTGAGGTTTTGACACTCTTGCCTGAGGACGACTTTTGTCCCTGATGACTCGGCATTCTTACGACAACGAAATTTCTACATTCTTTCAGTAATGCAGTTTCTTAGGTTTTTCCTTTTTTTTTTGGTAAAAGGTAATAGATATATAGACTAAAGCACAAAGGCTATACAGAAGTACAGCATAGGGGAACCCGGCACCATCTCACACTCATCAGGACAATAATTCCAAGTGAGTGGGAGGGGGCCGAGGAAAAGGGAAAGGAAAGAAAGAAGGGGGGGGGGAGAGCTGCAAGAGAGATACAATGCAGTTAAAAACAGCAGCAAAGATGGCCAAACAGTAGCCAAGGGCAAAGAGCTCACAACACAGTGGCCCGCACAAGGAGAAGAACTAAAGGGGAGAAGAAGAGGAGAGGCAGTAAGAAGGGAAACCAGGCCGCAACAGGGCGCCAATAAGCAAAATCAGTCAAAGATGGTAGGGGGAATGCCCCAACTAAGTTGAAGCCTTCTATTACGGGGGTTGTCCGGGACCTTGGGATATGATAAAGCCTTGTCATTGACAGCTTTACGAAGTAGGTCCTTTTCTTAATGTTTTCTTGGATTTTTTCTTTTCTTGGATTTTACCTAGCTTCATCAATCACTTATTTCATTGAGACCTTCCTAATGTGCTTTAATAGTTCATGTTGGCAATCCTGCTCACTATCCATTTTAATGCTGCTCCTGTGTGTAAGAGCTATTAAATATCGAACAGTTAATTTCAGGTGATAGTGTTGATCTTCTGCTCGAGACTTATAATGCTGTAAGGAGCTTTAACATTTATATTAGAACCTCTGACTTACATTTTATTTTCATATTCATAGGTGCTGGATTTGATGATGAAAAGTCATTGCTTGTGTCGCAAATGAGCCTGGAGAAGAGGTTTGGTCAGTCTACTGTCTTTGTGGCCTGTACATTTATGGAGAATGGTGGCGTTCCTCAATCTACAACTCCAGAAACCCTTCTTAAAGAGGCTATTCAAGTCATCAGTTGGGGTTATGAGGATAAAACGGACTGGGAAGTGAGGTATGTGAGCTTATTATAATATTTATTCCATTAGAGTGCGTGTTGTTTAAGAGAAAAAGATACATGAGTCATGGGCTAGCAGATCCTTGACCACATGATAAGCCATGTGGTGTCTAGCAAGTCAAGAAGACATCGAGCTAGCCTTCATTCTATAGTTGTTCCTAAGAATAGTATGATGAATAGCATCCTTGTATTATGCATACTACGAACAGCTTAGCTTGAGCATTCAAACCCTTGAGCAAGATGCACGAAACATTTTAGGCATGACAACTGGTTTGGCCTGCAATAGCCTCATAAGGAGAGTAGCATAAGCTTTTGACCAATTTGTGTATGGGAGGCTAACCGCGCCTTTGGAGTTTCTAGAGTTATAATTGTTCAATCTTAGTACTCTTAGCACAAACGTCATAACGCCACTTCCATGAACCAATTGTATCATCCCTTCTACATCATTTGCTCTTCACCTTGATGCCACAAAGTTCCACTCTCAAGGGTATATGAGTATGGGAGAATTCAGTCCATGACATTCTCCCCTATTTAGTTCCACAACACCTTTGTTGCAGGCTATTTAGTCGCTTCCTTGAGTCGCTTCAGTACCATAAATGTTGCTCGATTGGGTCTTACATGAATGGTGGACGCTCACCCAACAAACAAGCCACTACACTCCATTAGTGTCTTCCGCTGATCAAAGCTACTCGGGTATCTTTGGTCACTTGTGCTCTCCCTGATAAGTGTGGCATTTTGAGCCAACTGCACTTTTCGTAGCACGCTCTTTCTCCTACTAAGCTTCTCTTGATCTTAGTAGACCAACGAAGGTTTCTCCCCCTATTCAAAATGTGGTAGCAAACCCATCTTGAGATTTGCCAATTGATCCGAGAACCTTTTTTTTCTATTCAATGAGCAATTCGGTTTCTTCCTGTCCTCCCATTGTCTTTCAAGAAGTAAGCCAAGACTTGTACCTTGTCTGAGCCCCTTTTGCTTTGGCAATTCACTCTCCGCCATCATAGGATCAGGTAGACCACAAGAATTCCTTGAATTACCATATCTATTGGAGGGATTATGCCCTGATACCATTTTTCATGGGTTGATAAATCCTTGACTGTGAAAAAGACAACTCGGCACTCGGCGAGTTGAGAAGACATCATTTTATAGTTGTTCATAAGAACAGTATGACAAATAGTATCCTCATTTTTGGTCAAAACAAGTAATTTTCCAACTTGGTAGGTCACTTTGTAAGATGAAATTTGACTTGTATTCTAGTATTTCTACTGATGCCTTTTTTTTTCCTCCAGTATTTTGTTTGATTGCTTGAACACGATCTATCTTTTGCTTGTAGTGTAATCATAAAGCCCATGGAAGATGTCCTTCCCTGAGAAAGTGCCAAGGTCTATTCCTAGTTTCCATTATGCAAAACCACATCAAATAAAGCAAAATGGTACTTTCACATGCTCATGAACATTATCCAAGCAAGGGATTCACGACTCAAAAATATTTACGAATACTAGAAATTAACACTCTATTTTTCAGTTGGTAAATTGATTCCAAATTGTAAGGTGCTTAACTTGCTTCTTCAAAGTTCTCCATAACAAATATTAGGCAAGATGGTTAATTGAGGTTGAAATTCTTATCATAAGATGAAAATGGAAGGGTTCTTTGGGAAAAATTTTAAAAATCGAGCAATCATACCTTGAAATACCAGCTATAGTTCAAAAACTTATATATTTAGAATGACCCATATTCCAATAAAATCGTCACTCTTAGAAAGAAGGAGTAATGAAGTAATGCTAATAATGAAGACCAAAACCTAGATACAAAAACTTATTAGCGAAGAGTCAACATATTTGGAAGTCACAAGAACTAGATTAAAACAAGTGTTGGTAGTAGAGATTTATGAGTTTGCCATGCATGGAAAATGCCAAGTAGGCGAACATGCCAAATAGGCCAAAATCCGATGCTCTAACATTGATGCCACCAAAGACAAGCTAAGGAATTGAGGGGTTGTGTAGTTGCAACAAACTGGTATGCACATAAAGAGCATCTCCTCTCTGAATTGCCCCATTGTTTTCAACAAATTGTTTCCAGACAAACTCTCTCCGCTGGAAGGACAGTTTAGGATGCGCTTAAATAGTCATCTTGAATGCGCTAGGAATTAAGAGTTTGTTCAGAAACAATTTGTTGAAAACAATGGGGCAATTCAGAGAGCAAATAGTCTTTATGTGCATGATAGTTTGATGCAACTACACAACCTATCAATTCCTTGGCTTGTCTTTGATGGCGTCAATATTGGAACATCAACTTGCCTATTTTGCAAGCCCGTAAATCTCTACTATCAAGACATTTTTTATCCAATTCTTGTGACTTTCAAATATGCTTACTCTTCTCTAATAGGTTTTTGTATCCAGGTTTTGGTCTCCATTATTAACATAGCTTCGTTATTTCTTTTCTCTAAGAGTGACGGTTTTATTGGAATATGGTTTACTCTAACTATATATAAGTCTTCGAATTATAGTTGGTATTTTAAGGTATGATTGCTTGCTTTTTGAAATTTTCTGAACCCTTACATTTTCATCTCATGATAAGAATTTCCACCTCAATTGACCATTTTGCCTTATATTTGTTATGGAAACTTTGGTGAAGCACTAAGTTAAACACTTTATACTATTTGAAATCAAATTATCAATTGAAAATAGAATGTTAATTTCCAGAGTATTCATGAGTATTTTGGAGTAGTGAATCCCCCACTTGGATAATGTTCATGTGCACATGAAAGTACCCTTTTGCTTTATTTGATGTGGTTTTGCATAATGGGAAGTAGGACTAGACCTTAGCGCTTTCTTAGGGAATGACATTTTCCATGGGGTTTATGATTATATTGCAAAAAAAACGGTAGCTGCAACTAGCAAGTGGTAGCTGTGGCCCTACATGGGTGAAAAGCACCTGCTAGTGATATGGACATATGTGTCCACTATCCATAGTCCACTATGTTTGAAGAGGAGCAAATTTTCAAGAAAAAAATTGGATGAGATTTTTGACGTTGGCTTATAGTTGGAACCATTAAATAGGGTGACATTCACACTACAATTCACATGTGTACATTTTTGGATCCAAGTGTGTGTATATGTGTGTATGGCCACATGCAAAAGAAGGCGGGGTGACATTCACATGACAATTCACATGTACATTTTTGGATCCAAGTGTGTGTATATGTGTGTATGGCCAAATGCAAAAGAAGGTGTGCATCATATGTGAGTTTGTGTCCTTGCATGTCATGTCTTTTGCGTGAGTCTTGTTAAATGAATAGTAAAACATGTTTTCCCCAAATTATAGTGCTGGTTTTATCTCTAAAAAATCTTGGGGTACTGCACCACTGTGTCATGTCTCATTTGGTGTATTTGGAGACATGCAACAAAAGAAGATTAAATGGGTATGATGCTTATTTTTACTATGTTGAATATTTGTGCTTGTTTTTTGTATTCATGCTTGAATACTAGCTATCATTTAGTTTAAGTAATTCTAGATTTTCCTTCTTCTTTTTTCTCTTTGCTCTCAGAAATCTCCAATTAACAAGATTTGATGGTTCAAAAAGTTATTATCATTCCTCAAAATAATTACTTTTAATACCTTAGATGTAGCTGCAGTTGGTTTGCACCTACTAGGATTGCCTATTTGTAGAAAAGGCAATCTTGGTCAATGATCACTATTGACACTGCGGGACATTGCACATTGTAAGATTAAGAAGAACTTCTATAATGATTGATACATAGCTGATGACAAATGTTATAAGATAAAGGATGATGGTATAATTAGAGGCTATAACACAGTTTTTAAAGTGAAATAAAACCTTTTAAAGGAATACTTCATTTAGTTATTTACAATCAAACATTAGGAAAGTCATGGTTAAAAAGTTCTTATTTGAGTGTCCTATTATTTATGATTGAAATAGTTTCTTTTATATTATGACATTTATCAAAGATATCAAGAATTTTAAATGACAACTTGCTAATGCAATGGATTGTACTTTTCTTTTGCATTTTGCTGATTGCCAGGTGATTTAAAGTAGCCAATGCCAAATCCTTCGAATATGTAATATAGCACTGAAAATAACTCCAATTCACAAGTTCAATCTAGGATTGGTACCTCTGAAAATATACATCATCAAATAGCTAGATTCTTAGCTGCATTATGTCCTTTGTTTGAGATATTTCTAATAAGCTTAAGTGGATAATAATCATTTTAAAGCAAGTTTGGAACTAGATGTCAAACCAAAAAGTATAGAAGGGAGAAAACCAAAAAGAATTCTAGTATGTGTAACTACATATTTTTAAGAAAGTGAACCACACTTCGAGAAATCTCATTATAGTTGTTCAATAAGCTAATTGTCTCATGTCCATTGCTTTGCTTTACTTAAAGATTCAGTGAAGGTGTCACACATTGAGGAAATGCTCCTTGTTTCTAAAAAGTATTCAAGGAAGTAGTTTTACCCGTTTAGTAACAACCAAACCATTAGCAATAAGTGATGATGTCATCCAAACCTGTAAGCATATCAGAAATGCAGCCAAAGGTTTTGAACCTAGTCGTGTAGCTAGCAAGACAGCAAGGGTAGAATAGGATGTTAGAGTTATCACTCTTGCCAACATAAGAAGTCTCATGAACAAATGCAAGTATTCATTTAGAATTAATAATATTCTTAAATTTTAAAAAATGGTTTTTTGCAATACAAAGCGGAAAGGGTTTTTTGTAACACAGAGGAACACATGGCCATAAAACTATGAGCAAAAAAATGAATACTAATAATTTATCTGCTCATTGTTTAATACAAAAAAAGCTGCCACGAGAACAAATTTGATTATCTTTCGTGTTTTGCAAATTATTCTTTTTTGAAATTTGAGAATATGAATGCTTATATTTATTCACAAGACTTCTTATGTTAGCAATGGTGATGGCTTTCACATCCTATTACCCTTGTTGCCTTATTGGCTATATGATTAGTTTCAACACCTTTGGCTGTGTTTCAGATATGTTTACAGGTTTGGACAACATCATCACCTATTGTTGGTGGTTTGGTTGCTGCTAGACAAGTAAATTGCTTCATTGAATACTTTCTTGAAACAATGAGCACTTCCTTCGTAGGTGACACATTCACTAGATTTTTAAGTGAAGCAAAGCAATGTAAATGAGATAATTAGCTTCCTGAACAAAACAAAAAAAAAGAGATTTCTCATAATTGTTGTTCACTTTTTTGAAAAATGTTGTTTCACATGTGAGAGTTCTTTTTTGTTTTCCCTCTTCAGTACTTTTTAGTTTGATATCTAGTTCCAAACTTACTTTGCTATGGTCATTATCCACTTGAGCCTATTCAAAAGATCTCAAATAGATGACAAAGTGTAGCATGATATCCAAGACTAAAGGAGACAGGGAATATTTTAGAGGTACCAATCCTAGGTTGAACATCTGCGTTGAAGTTACTTTTAGTGCTAGTATAGCATATATAAAAAATTTGTCGTCGGCTTCTTTTAACCACCAAACTATTAGCAAAACACAATAGAAAAAGTATGATCCATTGCATTAGCAAGTAGTTGCCATTTGAGATTCTTTTATTTTTTTTTAGGAAAAGGTCTTAACATAGAGGAAATTACTTCCATCATAAATATTAAAACACTTGAATGGGAACTTCTTGGCCATGATTTTCATAATGTTTGATTTTAGTAATTTAAGGAAGTATGTTCCCTTAAAAGTTTTCTTATTCGCTGCAAAGACTGTGCTATAGCATCCTTGTATGTGCCAGTGAATCATCCTTTATCTTATAATATCCGCCGTTAGCTTTGTTGATCATTATAGTTGTTATAATGTGCAATGTCCTGCAATGTCAATAGTGATCATTGACTAAGATATCACTTCTCTACATATAAGCAATCCTAGCAGGTGCAGGTGCATTTGGGAGTAAGATTATGACAAAGCAACTATAGTTGGGTCTAGTGTGTTAGAGGTAGTTATTATGACGAATAATAATAACTTTTTGAATCATCTTGATCTTTTGAATTAGAGATTCTTGAAAGAAAGAGAGAGAAGGAAAAATCTAAAATTACTTAGACTGAATGAAAAGCAGTATTCGAGCGTGCAAAAAAAAAAAAAAATGCGCAAACATTCAACATAGTAGAAAGAAGCCTTGTACCTAATTAACCTTCTTTTGTTACATTATCTCAAAGTATACCACATGAGACAAAGCAATGCAATACTCCAGAATTCTTTCTGAGATAAGACTAGCACCATATTTTGAGAGAATATGTTTCATCAAGATATTCATGACTCACGTGAAGGGTATCACCACATGCAAGGACACATACTCACATGTGGTATACACTGGCTTTTTCATGTGGCCATGCACAAACTTGGATCCAAAAATGTACAAGTGTGAACTATAGTATGCCTGCCACCCCTATTAATATGGTTCTAGATATTAGCCAATGTCAAATATCTCATCCTATTTTTCTCTTAAAAATTTGCTTTCCTTCAAGCATAATGGAGAATGGACACATGTCCAGATCACTAGCAAGGCGATGTGTTTTTCCACACATGAAGTGACGTAGCTAACAATAATTGGTTGCTAGCTAGCATTCTAATTTCAAAAACATTAAATCATGCAGACAGGATTTGTTCTAAGCTCGAGCCTCATTGTGATTGTTGGTGTTGGCCCAAGATTTGAATTCTCAAATGATGTCAATGTTTAACATCTCATTTTGTGGACATTCTAGTATGTTCTCTCAAGTAGTTAATATCTTACAATATAAGTTTTTTTTACCTAGATTGAGTAAATCATATTTATGTGTATAGTAGTTTGTTATAGCTACATAGCCTATCGGTTCCATATGACGTCAACTTTGGAGTATCAAATTTTGCCTACTTCACATTTTCTATGGCAAGCCCTTAAAACCCTACTATCAAGATCTACTTTTATCCAGTTATTGTGACTTTCTAATATGTTGACTTCTCTAATAAGTTTGTATATGTAATTTTTAGTCTCTTTTATTAGCATAGCTTCGTTATTCCTTCTCTTTAAGAGTGACAATTTTATAGGAATATAGGTCATTTTGAATATGGGTCTTTGAACTATATTCATTAGGAGTATTTTGGAGTTGTGAATCCCGCACTTGAATAATGTTCATGAGCATGTGAAAATACAATTTTACTTTGTTAGATGTGGTTTTGTAGAATGGAAACTAAGACTAAATCTTAGTGCTTCTTCCACAGCGTTTATGATTATGCTACAAGCAAAAAATAGATCTTGTTCAAGCAATCAAACCAATTACTTAAGGAAAAAGATGTTCACACTTATTTTAGCCGGTGCTTTGACCAAAAAGTCAACTTCGAGTTAGGGGCGAGTCTCCACGATTGCCCTGCGGAGCTCCGAACCTCAGAGTAAGGGGGGACCAATTTGTCGTCCCTGTACTAAAAACGAACACCCACAAAGCAAGGGCCACACAAAGAAACTAACAAAACAGCGTGAAAATTCATAAAGCCATGTCTAATGACCAAAATACGCTAAGGACAGAACGAGAATCAAAGAGGACAATGTGAATATAGTTCAGGCATTTCATCAAACAGGTGGGGTGCATCGACTAAAGCGTGAACGCCAACAAATTCGGGACTCGGATTTGCATTCGGGTTCACAACAATCATCAAGCCAAGACTAAAAAGGACCGGGCACAATCCGGCGGGACCAGAACTCACATGCGCCGAACCACGATGAATCCCAGTCTTGCGAGTCCGAAACGGGCCAAAACAGGGCAGAGAAAAAAGGGGTCGGCGGTGCTCCCTACCCGGCTCAGGTTGGCGAATGAGGGCGAGCTCAATAGAATGGACTACATCCAGTCGCCTCGCACACCTCTGAGCCAGGATCCTCGGGAAATCGACATGGCCCGAAAGAAATAAAAGAAAATAAAGCCGAGACCTACCATGGGGAAGCGGGAGTCGGGGTGAAAGGGGAAGGCGGAGCCGTTCACCCTGCCTTCGAGCTCGCACTGGACCTTCAACTTCTGCTGAACTGATTTGGCGACGGTGAAGAGAATTAGAAATAGGGCCGGTTTGGTTAATGGTTTTATTTTTGGTTCAGTTCGATTCGATTTTCCATTCAGTCATGGACCAAATCCTTTGACGGCTCCGTGTATATATAAATAGGATATTAAGCTTGACAGACAAGGTGAGAAAAGTCAATACGGAACCAGATCAAGCTTGACGGCAAAAATTAAGGTCTTCTTTTCAATCCACAATGCCAATTACATTAAGCTTGGCAAAAGAACAATTCAAGTGCCAAAACTTGGCACGGAGAAAGGTACATTTAAGTGCCAATTTCGAAGTAAAATGGAACACTTAAATGTCACTCACTGTCAAAATCCCGCCAAATTACTTGACATTGCAATTTTTTGAACAAGTTGGGTGCAAAATGGCGTTGTTTTGCTCACTAATGTGACAAGAAAATATAAAAACGATATCGTTTTATGCTGATGATGTGTAAATAATTAATATAAAAATTAATTAAATTAAATTTAAACTTAATTTTATTTAAAATATTCTAAAAAATAAAAAACTTAAAATTAAAAAACCTAAAAATTAAAAAAAAAAAAAAAACCTAAGAAAAAAAAAAAGAAAAAAAAAGGGGGGGGGGGGGGGCCGAAGGGAGCAACCGAGGGCCGAGCCCTCGCCGCCACCTCCCCGCCGCCATCGGGAAGGACCGGTGACGGAGGGGGGAGGGTCGACCGGCGTCACCGGCCCCTGGCCCTTCCCTAGATTTGGGCGAGGGCTCATGGGCCCTCGCCACTGGTTGGCCGGGGGATGGCAACCCCAACCCTCCACCTTCCGTCATTGGCCCTTCTCGACAACGATAGTGAGGGCTCGGCCCTCGCCCCCCCTTCAACTTCCCCCCCCTTTTTATTTTTTATTTTTAATTTTAGGTTTTTTATTTTTTAGGTTTTTTAATTTTAAGTTTTTTATTTTTTAGAATATTTTAAATAAAATTAAGTTTTAATTTAATTTAATTAATTTTTATATTAATTAATTACATATCGTACACAAAACGACATCATTTTTACATTTTCTCGCCACGTCAATGAGCAAAACGACATCATTTTGCACCCAACTCGCCAGCAAATTACCACGTCAACAATTTGGCCGAATTTAGGCCGGAGTGGCACTTAAATGTTCCACTTTACTCCGAAACTGGCACTTAAGTGTACATTTCCGAAATTTTGGCACTTAAGTGTCCCTCCATGTCAAGTTTTTTCACTCCAGTGTCCTAAACTCCATTAAGTTGTTTGAAGGTCGTTGTGGTCCCATGGAAAAAGAATGAAAGCTTATAAGTACAGACATCCTGCATACACGAGACTACAGAATTTTATGTATGTAAACATTCATGCAGATCATGATTTGAAATTGTCTCAAGCGTTTCCTCAGCGAAGAAGATTATAGAATCCCAAGTGACATGCACTCTTTGAGCAAAGTGAAAGAGATAACAAGATTCTCGTTAGTATGATTCAAAGCACGATCGACACTCGCTGTATATTTTATGCATCTTTACCTTCCGGAGTGTAGACTTTTGGGGAAATTTTTTTTTTTTTTTTTTTTTTTTTTTTGGCCGGTTGGGGAAAAAGTTCACGCACTAGACTCGTTGTTGGGCAAGGCTCGCCTTCGCCAGTGGCCGACGGGGGCGAGCCTCGCCTAGCGACGGCAAGGCTGCCGTCGCCCAGCCATGGTGAGGTCGAGCCTCGCCAGATCTAGCGACGGCAGCCTCGCCGGCCACTGGCAAGGTCGACCCTCGCCTTGGCTGGGCGAGGGTAGACCTCACTAGTGGCCGGCAAGGCCACCGTCACTGGGCGAGGCTCACCCTCACCGGCCATTGGCGAAGGCGAGCCTCGCCCAGCGACGGCGAGGCCACCATCGCCAGATCTGGCAAGGCTCGAACCTCGCCATAGCTAGGCAAGGTTGAGCCTCGCCTTGGCTGGGTGACGGCGGCCTTGCCTTGGCTGGGCGACAGCGGCCTCGCCATCGCTAGGCAAGGCTCGCCTTCACCAGTGGCTGGCGGGGGCGAGCCTCGCCAGTGGTCAACAAGGCTGACCTCGCCGGCCCTCGCCTCTAGCCGGCCAGCCGGCACCAACTAGAGGAAGAAGAAGATAAGGAAAAAAAATTAAAATTCAAAAAAATATTATTAAAAAATCGTTTGCTAGCCGGCCGACGTCTATGTTTGCGCCGGCCGGCTAATTTTGACCGGATGAACTGAATTGGCACAATTGTAAAAGGTTTATGACTAAATTGACCCAAAAAAAAAAGTTTATGACTGAATTGGCACAATTGCAACAGGTTTAGGACTTTTTTGGTAATTCTCCCAATTATAGTTAGACCTGACAGAGAAATCAAGTACAACGAGGGTCCTAAATCAATAAGCATCTCCTCATTAGTGGTTTGCAATTTTGCATCCTTCCCTTAAAAGAAGGGAAGCTCAGCTCCTCCCCGCCCTACGCTTGGGAATTAGCATGTTCACGTTGAGATTACTTACAGTATCGCTAAGAAGATGCCCTTGGATTTCTGGTTGGTACATTGTGATCCTCGAACAAGGTAAAATCACTAGATCCTTCATCAATATTGTACCGAAAAGATTATAGGTGAAATCAAATTCGGCCCCAGCTCGAAACTCCGGCCCGTAACCAAAAGTGCACGAACCAAAGCCTGAAATGAGAGATGTCATTGTGAATATAGGGCACAATGATTTAGATTTCTATGGAGCTTTAAGCGGGAAGACATTGGAATGAGTCGAGCCATTGGCTATAAACCATCAAAATATGCAAAGCAACCATTTACACATTCTCTGAAATGAAATAGTACCATGTCCATCTCACTTTTAGCCTTAAGGCCACTTTTCGATCCTTACCTCTAGGCCGGAGGGATTCCAGAAGCAATTTTCTAGATTACCAATCATTGCCTCTTTTTAAATCAGATTAAAGGGCACGTATTTATTGTCTTTTTAATGCCAAATAATATATGCAAATATAAATTTATGATATCATCGGGATCCTTCGTAATCCATATGTTAGAGGACGAATACAAGCTAACCTTTTACTTGTAGCCATAATTGGAACGAGAAAAGACGAAAAATGGCAAGTGCTTTCCATCAATTTCAATTGATGTGCGCAATTCACAAGCCCTAATAAATAAAATGAGCAAAATTGCAGCTCACGTAGCGACCATCACAAAGTGGTTTGCCCCTCTCGAGGAAAGAACAATATATTAGAGCAACAAGTAGCTCCCGAAATCACAACTAAGCACTTCAACGATGAATCGTGGCAGATTCTTATCTCCTAGTTTTTCGTGCTAAATTCGTAGGAAGATTTTGAGCTTTTAAGGCCGCAAATGGGGCAAACCACAACAATTAAACAAAACATCAAATGGAAGATTGGACATTAAGGGCAATGGTTCCATAAAATTGAAACCATCGGACAATGGTCTACTTTCCAATTCTAGTTGTGGCTCGCCCACCTAGATCTTCTGGACCAAACCGATTTTTTATTTTTTAATTTATCATCAAAGTGCTTAAAAATCAAATTTCTCCAAGGAAAATCTAAATGAATTTGTACATCAAAACTCGAAGTGAAATTCGCTAATTAATTTGCACAAGAATTTGTTTTCTTCAAGGACAGGAGAAAGCCTCTTGTCAAACACTTGGGTATATCTTAAGCACAAAAAATCATGGAATACATTAAATTTTTGAAAAAAAAAAAAAAAAAACACAACAAAATGTGTGCAAAACATTGAAGCCATTCAAAATTTCTTCATAATTCTTAAATCCCTAATTATTTTTTAATCATTTGGAAAATATTTAGATAAAATTTTTTATTAAGAGTAAAATTATTTATTATTAATTAATTATTTTAAGTATATTAATAATTAATTAAAAGAATTTAAATCTTTTATTTTCCAGCAAGACAAAAGTCTATCATCCCCATGAGATGAGGTGGAGCTATTTTCACTCCCTAAATAATTATATCAACTCCCATTTATACTGAAAAGGACAAAACTGCCATCAATCTTTTTTTTTTTTATATTTTTCCATATATTTTTATATCAACTACCATTTTCACCCCTAAATAATTATATCAACTCCCATTAAGAGTAAAAAATTTCCTTAAAATGATGGTCCCACTCCTTTTTTTTATATATACTTTTCCTTTTCTATTTGGAATACTTACCATAGTTAGGCATTTCACATATTTTTTGCATATTAAAAAAAGCGCATTATCAAATATTCCTATAATGTTTTACATGCTCCATGTAAAATTATCTCGATAATAGTAATGAAAAAAGACATTTATGATATGGTATAAAGTTGAAAAGTCTTTTCTTCATCATTGATCTTGTAGCCACTTATTTATTTTTCTTGTTCCTCTTATCTTAAAGCTCACTTTCTTGGCAAAACATTTTTTTATTTCACTAGTCTAAAATATATACATACATATATATCAAGTCTCTTTATTTACTAAATCAAAGAATTTATTTTTTTTCCTTATTATGTTGACAATATACTTTTAAACATGTAAGATGTCACGGGTATATTTAGGAATATAGTAAAAACATTGTGCACAATAACATATCTAAATAATAGTAATTTCCGTCAATCCAAAATAATGATATTTCACTCAAACTTTCAAAAAAGAAACCTTACTTTATGCAATGTTTTGATTTATTTAAATTATACGTGCTTAACAGTCTATCTATATAATTAATTGACAACATAGGAAAGAACTAGATTTCTTGAAAATTTATCTTTTTGACAAAACAAATTCTTATGGAAAAAATTTTCTAAAAAAAAAAAAAAAAAATGGTGTCTTTAATATACATGGAAAATTTACAATAAACAAAAGCTAAACATATGAAGTTATTAATTATGGTAAGTAAATCATATATTGATTTAGAATAATAAAAAAAGGAAAGTATATAAATTTGGGACCATAATATAAATTGCAATTAAATAAGAGAGGATAATTTTGTATTTTTGGTGAAAATTGTGCGTGGATTTAATCATATAGGGGTGGGAACAGCACCACCCAATATTTATTATTGCATCAAAATAGTGCTGCCCAATATTTAAATAACTTATTGGTGAAAGCTAAATATATCTCTCTTGGACTGTTCTCACCATCCAGATGTCATAGTCTCATTGGGGAGAGCACTAATAAGCACCGACTTACATGACACCTCGACCTCCCTCTGGTTTGACGTTTGAATCGACCTTCCTAAGAAGAAGCCTCAAATGACTTTCTCCTTCAGTGTCTTGATGTTTTGTGGATTCTTATCTACGATATTAGTAGATGTTCACATGGACGTAGACATGCGGCTACTTAGAGACTCAGAAAAGACCTTGTGATTTCTACAATCAGTTAAGCCGGATGTTTAGTCTATATAGATGGCCCAAATTAATAAAGTTTGTATGAAATTGATAGGGTTCAAAGCAAATAGCTTCCGGTTCTTAAGTTAGAAATTTCTTGACACCCAATCATTTGTGAACATCGAGTTGACTCTTTCTCCTTTATCAATGAATCCCAAGTTGACCCGAGCCTGGCCTAGGTTCTCAACACTAGGGCATGGGGACCTAGTGCCTGGCCTAGGTCCTCAACACTGGGCATGGGGACCTAGTGCCCTTACTCGAGACCCCCTATGAATGTGCCTCGATCCCTGACGATCAAGCTCAAGTCACCTAAGGTCGAGATTGGGTCCATTGAGGCTGGTCCCATGATCTTGACAATTAGGCTCACATCCCCAATAGTCAGGCTCAATCACATGCATCCGAGCCCCAATGCCAACACTCAAACTTGAGACATAAGATTGTACTAAAAATGTTTTCTCAAATGAGTGTCAGATAATTTTCCTAAAACAGACATCAGAAAATTACTTTGATATTATTCACAAAATACAACCATATATAAAAGAATTCCTGAAAAAAATTGTTTTGGTGGACACTATTTCTATCCCCTAGATGACTAAATACACTTCATTTACACTAAAGACATAAATTTGTCCTTAATAATTTAAAGCAACAGTCGCATTCCTTTTTTTTTTTCAATTTTTTTTTCTATTTAGAATCTAGTCACCATATCTCACCATCTCCCCTGTTACCGCACGGCTTTGAAGAGGTCCACTCTCACGCGATCAAATTTTGGATAAAAGATTTGGACTTTCTTGACCAACAAACGGAGATTATCTCCTAGTTTCTCCATCCTAAATTTGTGGGAAGATTTTGCAAAAACTTCTAAGGCCACAGATGGGGCAAACCAAAAAATTAAGCAAAACACTCAACAGTAGATTGGACGTTAGGGGCGAGCGAAAGCAACTGCTCGAACTAGCTAGTTCTAGGAGGTTTCCGATTCCGAAAAAATTAGAATTGGTGAATGTCTATCTTGTTCTCAGTTCCAAGTGTACATCCACCCACCCAAACCATCTGTCTTACAACTTAGAAATCAAATTTCTCCAAGGAAAATCTAAACAAACTCGTACCTTAGAACTCGAAGTGAAATTCGCTAATTAATTTGCACGAGAATTTGTTTTCTCGATGGACATGAGAATGCCTCTTATCAAACGCTTGGGTATACCTTAAACACAAAGAATTATGAAATACATTAAATTTCCAAAAAAAAATTGTGCTCGATAAAATTTGAAGCCATCCAAAATTTCTTCATAATTCTTAAGTCTCCAATTACTTTTTAATTATTCAGAAAATATTTAAATTGTTATTGATAGTAGAATTATTTCTTATTAATTAATTATTCTGATTCATATTAATAATTATTTTAAAAAATCAAATCATTTATTTTCCAGCAAGACAAAAGTCTATCATCCCCATGAAAGGGGCACAGCTATTTTCATCCATTTACAATAAAAAGTCAAATCTGTCGTTAATCTTTACATTGTCTTTTTTTCCCGTTATGTTTCTATTTAGAGTCCTGTCGCCATACCACGCCATCACAGTCTCTGTCACTGCACGTCTTTGAAGAGGTCCACTCTCACGCGGTCTAATCTTGGATAAAAGATTTGGACTTTCTTGACCGACAAACGGAGACTTTACCATAGATTAAAAAATAAACATCAACGCTTATCACGTTAATATTTCCCTTGAAGATAATCTCTAATTCAAATAGGAAAGTAGAACTTTGAGATTCTTCGCACAGATTTAAGCTTGAGATATAATTAACAAGTAGTGAGCAATTAATACTGGGCAAAAGAAAAACAAATAAATGAAAAGAAATTCAAGTGAATTCCATTTCTCTCAAGAAAATATTGGATGGCAAACTGGCAAGGCTCAATCTTTATGTATAGAATCAAATTGGGTTTTAAATCTTTTAACTAATTCAATTGAATCATTACCAATTCCTTTAAATACATATAATCATACAATAAAAATTAATGTTTAATAATTGAGTTTCGAAACATTACCAATTCCTTTAAATACTGTTCAAAAAGTCCTTAACTTTCCTCCTAAACCTCTGCTCTCTCTGACCCGCTCTCCTCAAAAGCCACGGAAGTCCAAATTCAACGTCGGTCCAGTGACCCGAACCGGCACCGGAATTCCCCCGCGAGAGTAAGACCATGTCGGTCGACGTTCGGGTTTGCCAGCAGCTTCTCGAGAAAATATTTTCTCAACATTCAGTTGGCTACCCCAGCTGCACCCAATATAAATCATCATCAATTCTGTTTTTATTTGCATTTTGCATGAACAAAATTGTCGGACACAAAAACTGGGGAATGGCAAGGGGTGACCTGTTCAACAAAATTGTGGGGATCGCGAGAACACTCTGGGAAGGAATTGAGTCCATGCCATTCAAGATGGCAGCTCTTCATCATGTGCTTGTTCAACGTGTTGGCGAAAAATGGTAGTTTAGCCTCGAAATTGCACTGCAAAGTGTCAGAATTTGGATATAATTTTGGAGATATTTTGTAAACGGTACATGTTTCTTATCAAAGATTAGTGTCATTTTCTGAGAGCTCGGTATTGTCATTAGGGTAATTAAGTCAATAAGACGGCAATCGTAAGCATGATATGGAAAAAGGAGACTAAAGTCTGCGGTTCAAACCAATTCACATGCATCATCATATCGGTTATGAATCTTTGATCATTACATAATTGATTACTCCAATAATAGATGTCCCTCCTTGCAATGAACTTATCAAGAAAAGCTATGCTCACCAAACCCTTAAAATCGAGAAAACAAGAGAAATTGAATGTGGGGAAAAAGAAGCAAATTACCATAGCCATAGCCGCCCAACCCCAAACTAAGAACTTACCACAATTGGCTTGATATCGATCAAAAAGTTTGTTTGAGCATGACAAAAATCATTTTCTTTCTTTTTAAATTCCTTTCTATTTTCATTATGAAGGTCTTCAATAATAGCCTCGGTTTTTTTTCCTTTTTAATTATTTGCTTTGATATTCAGAGAAATTTCATTTTCCTGAATTCATTCACCTTTCTCAACCCAAACGAGTTACAAGAGCTTGAGAGACTGAAACTAGCACGAGAGGACCGAGAAAAGGATTTCTTGCATGCACACTTCACACGTACTCACAAGCTGGATCGACTCTATTTCGTAGCACTTGGTAAGAATTCAAACCCTTTCTTCATCTAATTAGACGATTTTTTTTCTTGAATTCACCCATAAGCTCAAATCAATGTAGATTTCTGTTTGCCAGATTCATTGTACTGTCTAGTAGAGATTTACCATTTTTTCAAGGGTAGGCAATTCACTTATAATTGATTATTTTTGTGTATATATCAATAAATTTAATGTAAGAAAATTTGGGGAGGGAAGACCCCCCCCCCTCTTCCTTCCCTAACGTCGGTATTTAAGACAATTGCAGAATTCGCTAGGGTACTCTGAAATGTCACAAACCCATTAATTAAAATTGCATTAACTAAGTGATAATTTTTAAAAGGAAATTGTGATCTTTTTTATTTTACATCAAAGTTCCTTAGGAGAAATTTAGTCGAGGACTATGCTGCATGGACCTGTACCGCGAAAGGAAAGGCCTGCCCAGTCACGCCGCGCCACGTAAGGGCGCCCCCCATACAGACCCGGGGATGGGCGATCCGCCCCTTTTTGGCGCATGGCAGCGGCGGCGGTGGCGGCGGCGGCATGGTGGGGGCGGCGGCTTGGCTGTGTAACGGCTTGTCGGGCTGTCAGGTGCCTTTGGACCTGGTCGAATCGGTTCTTCTCCTCCCTTTTTTTCTCAATTTCTCTGGTCCGATTTTGACTAGAGTGTAGGAAGACCGAGACTCGCTTTTGTTTGCTTTACTTTCCCTTGGTGCGGGTTAAAACTTAATAATAGTAAAATCACATCCTTAAAAATTTCATTTATTCCAAAAAAAAATGGATAATTTAAAAAAAATTCTTAAAAATATTCACTTATATTACTTAAAATAATTATTCGATTGAAAATATTTTATTATAAAAAATCTTTGTGGACAATAAAAATATTTTTGGTTTTATTCATTTTTGTAAGCAATAAAAATAATCATTTTTAAAAGAACTTTATTATTTATTTTTCACAAAACAAATTGAATCGTAGTATGATTGCCTTTTTGTTTGTGTAGTAGTTTTAAAAATAAATGGAGCAGAGTGTCAAAAAACTGACAAATAATCTATTCTTAAAAATATTGAGATTTAAAAATAAATCTTGGTTCTAGCAGCAACTACTCAACCTTCTCCCTCTATAGAAGTGAGAAAATTATCCAAAAAATACTATCTTTTAATTATATTAATTAATTCCTAAACATTTTCACGTTTTGTCGATTGATTCCATTTGACCAATTTTGGTCGAAAATCATTGACGTGTACATCAGCCCTCCTACATGACACGATCATCCACTATCTGATCTACTCAATTTTAATTATGTTTGCAATCTCTAGTTTGCAAATGTGGAATCAAAATGAGAGATTGCAAACTTCCCGATAATACAAAAAACGGGTGATTGGTCTCAAAAATCAAAAAAAAAAAAAATGATTGTCGGATTCTGTTGACAATATAGATGTCAAAAAACTCATTTTGATAAGTAGAATCCAATTTCAGAATTTCAAATGTGCTTTGCCATTTATATGGCTGTTTGATCTTTGGTCAACTAGCAATTGCCCTTATGTCTAACTTAGTGAAATTTTAGAAAGAGGCAAAATTTCAGGTGTCAACAACTATGTCAAGACACCACCGGCCGCGGTGGCTCCACCTGGATAAGACTCTACCGATCCTCAACGAAGAGGTGATGGGTTCAAAACCCAGGGGAGACGCTAGGTATATTAAGTGTGACTCAGGGGTGGTGGGTCCTCCTGCTTAAGTGTCACTTGGGGGTTTACAGCGCGGCTGTCGGCTGCAAGCCGGTTCCTCCAATACCAAAAAAAAAAAAAAAAAAACTATGTCAAGACTTCTTTCTAAAGTAAAAAAATGAAGAGCTCTGCATTTCAGTTTTCTTGAGATTGGGTTGTTATCGAATCAATGAAAGAGGGAGAAATGTTTGGCTTCTGATTGCTTTTAATTATCATCATCCTCGTATATTCTTTGACTTTGTGGCGATTGCAAATGTGACAGTAGAATGTAGTTGAGAAGTGTATGTTTGTCATTTAGCGGGGATTTTGCTGCTATGCCATTGAACTTTGATTATTATAGTGAACTTCGAGTGATAGAGCCTCATAGAAAAGCCTTCAGCGATAAAGAATTTCATTTAATTTCTAGTAATTAAGTTTGAAATTAGTGGGTCTTGACCCTCGATGATATAAATCTTTCGAAACAACCAGCTTGATGTTTTTTTTTTTTAATGTTCCCTTCACCGTATAAAACTTCACCGATTTCCTTCGTTCACTTAAACCCCTCATTTAAAAAATAAAAAAACATCTAACCAATTCAATTATATGGAGAAAAAAAAATTCCCTTTGCTTTATCATCATATGATTCTTTTGTGCCAACCTCCATCGCAAGAACAACTTAAGAGAGAAAAGGAGGAAACCAAACTACTTTTTATCCAAATCTGTCGGAACAAACAATATGCTAATTTGGACCACCCATGGTGGCGACGTAGTTGGTTAAGCACTTGTTCCTTTCGCGAGAGGTCCAGTATTCGACTCCCTACGTCGTTTGCCTTGTTGGAAAGGAACCCACGACTTACCCAGCAGGCAAAGGTGGTGGTGACTCTACCTGTTCCAGGTTTACCTCACTGGGCTACCGGCTTACGGGGGTTCCCTGGGTTACAAAAAAAAAAAAACAAACAAACAAACAATATGCTAACTTAGTGAAATTTCTTTTTATTATATTTATTAAATATATTGCAAACAGATTGAAGATGATAATAATCTGTAAAGTACAAATAAACTTAATAATATTATTGTAAATTACGAATAAACTCAATGACGATAATCTAATGAATCAAGAAGGCCCCGTGGATAGGGCTACACATCATTGCGTAATGGAAGAATGCCGGTGCGCTTCGGAAAACCAATGGAGGTGACATTTCTATGGTGGCGATGATTCCAATGGCTTCCGGTTAGGCAGCGGAGCATCGCCATACTCGTACTTTACCTGCCCAGACATTGACTACCAGGGCCATCCTTAAATCCGGGTGTTTGTCCCGCACTGAGATTGCCGGGCATTCTTCCATTACGCAATGATGTGTAGCCTATCCGGCATTCCATCACGCCGTCAAGTGGCCAGGAAGCACCAGAAACACCACAATGCAGAGATGCCCCGACTGTGGATAGGCCTCTCCGTGCATTGTGGCGAAGCAAGGTGGCGCCGCTGTGGCCTGTTAGTGTTGCCGCCGTGTCCGCCGTGGCTATGGTGTTGAGTAGGGAACAGCTCTCTCTCTCTCTCTCTCTCTCTCTCTCTACTTCATTCGCTCTCTCCCTTTCCCTTTCCACTTTTTCTCTTTGCTTGTGTATTATTCACTGATGGATTTTTTCTTTATTGATGGGCCTGAGTTGGCCCGTCCGCCCATGTTGGGCCTAAAAGCCCGGCCCACTAGATTTTGGCCCATGGATGAAGGGGTACGATTCCTTTTTGGAGGAATGTATATAAAGGGAGGAGAGAGAGGGAGAAGGCACCCTTTGGCATAAGAACGTACGTACGTTCCTCTCCCTCTCTCCCTCCAAGAAAAAGAAGAAAAACGCTTACGGCGACACCGTATTCCCTTCAAGGCAAATTGGCATCATCGAATCAGAATTTCTTCCTCGATCTTCAACATTGGTGTCTAATTTGTGGCTAATAAGGTACGCTCGAATCCGTGGTGTGCTTTACGATCGGTGATACGTGATTTTCCCGGGCCTCGTCTTCCCCATTGATTTAGGGGTTCGATTTAGTGTCGAATCCGGTTTTCAGGGATCAATTATTCCCGACATTGGTATCAGAGCCCTAGTTCACGTTTTCCCAATCAATTTGATGTTTTTTGATTGATTTTTTGCGAAAATTTTTGGCCGTACGGATTGGGGCGAAAATCCCGACACCTAAGCGTTGTTCGCCCATTTTTCCGAGTCTTCGTAAGTCAAATCGAATTCTGATGGCATAGGGAGACACCGCACGCGCGGCTAGAAGCCGCTGTGCGTGGGTGCGACGCGCACGGAAGCGCTGGCTTCGCTAGCGCATGCGCCACATGCGCCGATGGCGAACCGACACGTGCGCGCCGGCGGCCGGCAAACCGACACGCGCCGGTCGGCGGACCAACGCGTGCTGACGTCACCGTGACGTCACGGTAACCGCCGGGATGACGTCATCGGTGACGTCATCGCCGACGACCGTTGGCCAACCGGTCACCAGCCGGCAACCCGACCCGATAACGACCCGACCCGAACCGCGATACCCGGCACGCGCACGGTATGTGCCGGCTAACGTCTGCGTGACGTCAGCCCGCGCACGCGCGCGGCACGTGCGATCGGTTCGCCCGAATCGGCGCGACCGGCGCGACCGGTCCGACCGGTCCAACGTCCGACGACCTGACCGTTGACCGTTGACCGACGACCTGACCATTGACCATTAACCGACGACCATTGACTTTGATCGTTGATTGAAAAAAAAAAAATTAAGGAATTTGTTTCTTTTTCATGTATGCCTATGTGGTTTATATGTAATCAATTATTTATTCTGCATTTGTTGCATGAATTTTGGAAAATTATGTATTTTCCCTTATATAAATTATGGATTATAAGTAATCCATTTTTAGTTCTGCATTTGTTGCAGAAACTATGATGCGTTATGCACGGATACCTACAATCCCGAGAATGGACGAAGGAAATGCAAGACTTAAAAGGTTGATGTTAGATTTAGCTAATTATCGGTGGTATAACGGTAATTTAGTATCACATGTGGTCAAGGTCAATCAGATGATACAAGAAATCATCAGTAATGGTTATCGTATGCCGGATTTTGAGAAGGTGCCGACTTTGATGAACACTTCCACCTGAATGGTAAGCAGTGTTAGATCGGCTATGGGAGGTCAACGTGGTCCCGAGTTATAGGAGGCTGGTGGAAGCTTTTGTAAGAGAGTACTATAGGATTGAGTTAACCAAAACTTTAATCCTTAGGTTGAGCGCCACATGGCGCAGAGTGAATGCGCCTTGGTGGCGACATGAATGCTCTCCAAAAGTTTTTTCATGGTTGGCAAATGTGCCTTCAGTTTTCTCAGATGTTTTGACTGATAGATTAGAAGGGGCATTCCCTATTTATTTCTTTGATTAATTATGTAATGTTTACTACCTGATTATTGTTGATGTAGCAACCGATATGTTAGTTGTATCATGTGAAAGCATTGTTATTTTATTGGATGTTAATATTTTATTTGCTTTCTGTTATTGCTGGTTGCTGTGGGTAATTAGCTGTGGGTAGTAATAAAAGTTTTTGTAACTTCATAGAATTTATTTGCATAAGACAATTATATTAATAATAATTTTGAGTTAGGATTTTTGGAGGATGATTGGAAACATAGTGACCTTTTGATTTTGAAGCCTTACTTGAAATTATTCATTAATATGATGGGTCTATGCAAATAGGGATGCATAAATGATAGGCATTAATTATTCGTGCATGTATGTCTGATGTGTTCAGAACGATGGTTCAGCAACTAAGAATGTAATTGCTGATATGAACGGCAACAATTGTAAAATATTGAATATGAAGATTCAATATGTGCTGGAAAAGCAAGAAGCACTAGAAGTTTTTGACCATGTTATGGAAGATCTTGAGGATGCCATGCGCCACTTGAGCTAGCTAAGGACCGCCTAACGGCATTTGAGCCGAAAATAGATATTTTCAATGTTGGTTCTAGCTCAGAAAGGGCTTTGTGCTCTAAGCGCAAACGTATTGATTCGGTCAATATGTGGGAATGCAAAGGATTAAGTCCTTATTGCAAGAAATCAAGAGTTAACCAACACAAGAGAGGAAAACGTCCTCAAGTGAAGAAAATGTCAAGGGTGAGATGTTACAATTGTGACAAGAGAAGTCACTATGCTCGCGACTGTCATGAGCCAAAGAAGATTCAGGAGCGATAGACCATGTAGCAAAGGATAGAGGATCCTTCGTGGAATTCCGACGATACCAACTGGAACTAAGTGGATCTATATTGGAAATAACTCCAGAGCTGAAGTTAAAGGGATTGGCACCTGCCAATTGAACATGTGTGGTGGACGCACTTTATTCCTACATGATGTATTGTATGCTCCGGAGATTCGTCAGAATTTAGTGTCTGTTTTAGTGTTGGTTAGACTAGGTTTTAATATGAACTCCCATAATAGAGGTGTAGATTTGTATTTAGATACAAACTACTATGGTTGTGGTTATTTTCTGAATGGTTTCATTGTATTAGATATTGAGTATGTTAATGCAAATGTTTGGTATTCCCTTATCACATCTCCTAATACCTATGATAATATTGTGAATGTGTGGCATGCTAGACTTGATCACATTGGCCAACAACGTATGAATAGACTAGCCAAAGAAGGCTTGTTGGGCAACATTGAAAAAGTCGATTTGCCCATATGTAAGTATTGCCTATAAGGGAAAACGACAAAGAAACCATTTGGGAAAGGTAAAAGAGCTTAATTTCCTCTGCATTTAATCCATTTTGATGTCTATGGTCCAATGAATGTGAAAGGAAGGCATGGGGCTGTTTATTTCATCACTTTTATTGATGATTATACTCAATTCGGATATGTTTATTTGATTTCTTATAAATCTGAAGTAATAAGTTGTTTCAAAAGGTTTATGAACCTGGTAGAAAATCAATTAGACAAGAAAATAAAAGCATTGAGATCCGATCGAGGTCGAGAATATTTATCTGATGAGTTCAGAAAATTATGTGATGAAAAAGGAATAGAAAGACAATTATCTATTCCGTATACTCCTCAACAAAATGGTGTTGCGGAGAGAAGAAACAGAACCTACTGGAAATGGTTAGGTCCATGATGGCGCATGCTAACTTACCAATTACTTTTTGGAGTGATGCATTGTTAACTGCTGCCTATATACTTAACCGGGTGCCTTCCAAATCAGTTACTTTCACTCAATATGAGTTATGGATAGGTAGAAAACCGGACTTGAGTTTTCTTAAGTCATGGGGTTGTGCTGCCTATACACATGAGTCATCTCACAAGTTTGGGAAATTGGGTCCCAGAGGAAAGAAGAGTATTTTCATAAGATACTCGGAACACTCGAAAGGGTATGTGTTCATTGGTGAGCAGGAAAGTGGGAGTATAACTGAATTTGAATCACGAGATGTCACATTCTTAGAGGATGAGTTTCCTAAGAATGGCGAAATAGGGGAAGATCACTCCCTATTTAAAACCTTGGATCAAGATAATGATGTCAGTGGAGTTCGTCCAAGTGGGAGTAATATGAGATGTGATGAATTGAATTCAACTCATTCTCAATTGCAACCACCTGATGTGACGACATCATCATTACCTAATCCAAGTGGGAGCATGATAGGGAATGATGTGCTAAGTGTACAATCTCTCATACGGTGAACAAGTCGCCAAAGTATTTCCCGTCGATGTTTTTACATTGAAAGTGAAACTTTTATGGTTGCTCCACAAGATGAGGATGAGCTAAGAAATATTAATGAGGCTCTGAATTGCCCTAATAAGGAAAAATGGATTCATGCAATGAAAGAGGAAATGGAGTCAATGAAATCAAACCAAGTCTGGGAACTGGTTGATCTTCCAAAAGGACACAAAGCTATTAGGAACAAGTGAGTTCTCAAAATAAAGCGAAAGGCTGATGGCTCGATAGAAAGGCATAAGGTTCGCCTTGTGGCAAAGGGGTATAATCAACAAGAATGAATTGATTATGAAAATACGTTTTCTCTGTAGTAAGATTTACCTCAATTCGCATTATCCGGCAATAGTGGCTAGTCTGGATCTTGAGTTACATCAGATTGATGTAAAGACTGCTTTCCTCAATAGAGAATTTGAGGAAGAAATATATATGGAACAACCTGCTGGTTTCATAGTAAAAGGTCAAGAAGAAAAAATATGTTGACTTTTGAGGTCGATATATGGTCTTAAGCAGTTATCAAGACAATGGTATATACGTATAGATGAGGATCATTGTGTATATATCAAAAGATCCAAAGATCAATTTGTGATCATATCATTATATATTGATGACATACTGATTGCCGGAAGCAATATGGAGTTGGTTAATATTGTCAAGAGATGGTTGTCTTCTAACTTTGAGATGAAGGATATGGGTGAGGCTGCATACATTATTGGAGTTAAGATTTCGAGAGATCGTTCGAAGAGATCGTTGTCTCTTTCGCAAGAAACCTATATAAATAAGGTTATTGAACGATTTCGTATGCAAGACTGTAAACTCATAGACACTCCTATTGCAAAAGGTGAAGGATTGAGCCACAGACTGTGTCCAAGGACTCCACAAGAGAAGGAATAAATGAAACATGTTCCTTATGCTAGTGCTGTTGGAAGCTTGATGTACATTATGATATGTACATGACCTGGCGTATGTTTTACAGTTGGAATGGTGAGTAGATACCAATCCAATCCAGGTCCAGCACAATGGAAAGCCGTTAAAAGAATACTAAGGTATCTAAAGGGAACTGCTGATTATACGCTAAGTTATAAAGGAAAGGATCTGCAACTCAAAGGCTATTCTGATGCTGATTGGGGGAGGAGATTTAAATGAAAGGAAATCTACATCTGGATTTGTTTTCTTACCGAATAATGGCACCATATGTTGGAGCAGTAAGAAACAAAAGTGTATAGCTCTGTCCACGATGTAAGTTGAGTTCGTGGTATTATCAACAGCAGTGTAAGAAAGTATTTGGCTTAAGAGATTTTTGGATCATTTAGGTGTTATTGGAAGTACTGCAGATTAATTGTTGGTTAACTGTGATAGCCAAGTAGCAAAAGCGTACACCAAAGATCCAAAATATCATGACAAGACCAAACATATAGATACCGAGTATAATCTTGTCAAGGATATGGTTGCACGAAAAGATGTGAACTTAGAGTACATACTACGCAAAGAATGGTAGCAGATCCTATGACAAAGCCAATATCTAGAGATGTGTTTTTGTGGCCATATGAAATCTCTAGGATTGCGTAGAGCCTGATATACTGAATATTGTAATTTCCCTAAGTGTTCACATTTGATGAATTTGTGTTTTTCATCATTAATACCTATGAATCTTTGTTTGATTTTTATGCATCTTAATGCTCAGTGCATTACTTTAAGTTGAGAAAGTATGTCGGACAGATATAAGATTAGCCCACTCACACGGGTAATCGACTCTATTTACTGTGTGATAAATAGAGATGGGACTGTTTTTAAGCTTATTATCTAGATGATAATCGAGAGCTCAAGCTTAAAATACGTATGTCGTCTTAACTGGGTATTAAGATGAGGACATAATACTTAGGATGTTACCAATGGTCATGAGTGATTCGATCTAATGGGACATTTCTAGAAAAACAAGTTGAACTGAAATTGAGAGTTTGAAGGAAAAAGGAAGATCGAATTTGGAGAATCACATTGTAGTTTTGTATTCACCGGTTAACCAATTATGACTGTCTTTGTGATAATCATAATTGTGAATATATATATATATATATATATATATATATATATATATATATATCATTGTTTAAAAGAGATCAAGAGAGATGTAAAATATGATCGATCGATCTAGGGTACTGCATACTAAATCTACTCAGAGTGTGATGCCCATTATGAGCTGCTATATATTCCTAACAGATGTATGGCAACGCTCTCAAAGTATGCTGGTCGCACGGATTATTCACCGGTATGAATGTTGAAGAGAGGAAAAGAGGATTCTGTTCGGCCCACCATGTTAAGTGAGAGTTTATGATGGATTTTTCTCTGATGGGGCTGAGTAGGGAATGTTCGCCCATGTTGGTTTTGGACCACCATGTGCGAGTGGGAGATGATGGATTTTTTCTTTATTGATGGGCCTGAGTTGGCCCATCCGCCCATGTTGAGCTTAAAAGCCCGGCCCACTAGATTTTGGCCCATGGATGAAGGGGTACGATTCCTTTTGGAGGAACGTTTATAAAGGGAGGAGAGAGAGGGAGAAGGCACCCTTTGGCATAAGAACGTACGTACGTTCCTCTCCCTCTCTCCCTCCAAGAAAAAGAAGAAAAACGCTTACGGCGACACCGTCTTCCCTTCAAGGCAAATTGGCATTATCGGATCAGAATTTCTTCCTCAATCTTCGGCATTGGTGTCTAATCTGTGGCTAACAAGGTACGCTCGAATCCGTGGTGTGCTTTACGATCGGTGATACGTGATTTTCCCGGGCCTCGTCTTCCGCATTGATTTAGGGGTTCGATTTAGTGTCGAATCCGGTTTTCGGGGATCAATTATTCCCGACATTCACTGCCTTCCCCCGTCCTTCATTTGTAGATAGAGCAAGGGAGGTTATGTCAGCGAAGATCTCCCCGAGAAAGCAGGAAATTCTTACTCAACCGACCTTCATGCGCTCTCTCCCTCTCCCTTTCCACTTTTTCTCTCTGCTTGTGTATTATTCACTGCCTTCCCCCGTCCTTCATTTGTAGATAGAGCAAGGGAGGTTATGTCAGCGAAGATCTCCCCGAGAAAGCAGGAAATTCTTACTCAACCGACCAATATCGCCCTTACGAATCGTTCAATCCGCCGGAGTGGCTTCACGTTCAATCTGAAAATCCGGTTCAACGGGATATTCATCCGCAGTTATCGAATTCAAAGAAGACAAATACCTAAACCTCTTATCCTACTTTAGTGCAAAACCCCTTTCAAACCTTTGACTTTGTATCCCCCTTCCAAATGTTTCGACCAAATCTTTTTTCTGAATGCTATTTGCCATGATGGGTAGGTCGAGTATGGCTTTGAATCTCGAGACGATCAGACCATAGCTTGATCAAATATGCAGTTTAAAGAATTTGATAGGGTTGAAACTATGTAAATACATTGAGAAAGAATTTTTGTGCTCAAGAAGAACCCACTAATTATCGAATTTTTAAATTGCTATTTTTTTTTACTAAGAACGAATTTAAATTGGATATTATTGTTACATGAATGCAATGTTATAAAATACATAATGCCTAACGTAAATTGATATTTTTATGTGACGAATAAATAAATGGGATAGTCAAATTTTGTGTCAATAACTTATACTAAATATATGAAGATTGGGGTCAGAGTTATGACTTGTGGGCATGTTATAGTGGAAGAACACATATATTTCCTTGCAAACTAAGTTATAATGATAGGATATTAATCTAACAATATGATATTAGAAAAAAGATGAAATTTCCAAATCATGGCTTAGGAAGAATATGGTTCCCTCTATTTCCTCCCACGTCTAGGAGTTGTATCTCACACGCGGACGGGAATTTTTTTATTTTTTATTTTAACATTCTCTTCACTGGATCAATCAAATTGGACAGTTCATTCAATGCATAGCTTTCTCAGATGCTAGTTGAGCATAGCATAATCCTTTCATAGGTAGATTGCTCAAGTATAGTCCACCATTTACTAAAACCATAGTTAAAAAAGATGAGTAATTTCTTCTAAGGGAGAGTTGAAATGATGCAAAAATCCACAGAAATTTTTTTACATATTTTCTTTCAGAAGTAACAAAACAATTGTGGATAAACATCTTTGCATGCAACCGCAAAATATACCGTGTAATTATCCCCCTACTAATTATAGTTGGGAGAATTACCAAAAAAGTCATAAACCTTTTGCAATTGTGCCAATTTAGTCCTAAACTTTTTTTTTTGGCCAACTTAGTCCTAAACATTTTACAATTGTGCCAATTCAGTCCATCCGGCCAAAATTGGCCGGCCAGCGCTAATGTGGACGCCAACCGGCCGGCGAACGATTTTTTAATAATTTTTTTAATTTTTTTCGATTTTTTTTAATTTTTTTTTTCTTCCTATCTTCTTCTTCCTTTGGCCGGCGAGGTCAGCCTCTTCTCGCCACCCTCTATGGAGAACTTGAGGTGGTTGAACAAGGGTGGCCAATGGCCACCACTATTGCTTTGCTGCTCGTGCTACTCTCACGTTGTCGAGAGGAGGCCGTGAATCCTCTTTTGCTTCCTTTTTAGTTTAGCGAGTTTGGGTTAGCTCTTCAGTCTTGTAGAATTTGGGCTTAGTTGGGTTAAACAGTTTGAGAGGGCCTGATGCAAGACCACCGATTGCATCCACGAGCCCAGTTTCATGAGACCAGTGGCAGCCCTGTCCGAAGACCCAGCCCGAGTCCCTATTTCCAGAATATTAAATTATGTATATATTTTAAAAATTAATTGGTCAAAAAATTCGAATTTTTTTAAAAAAATCAGAAAATTCTTAGAAATAGATCTTTGTTAGATTTCTTAAGCTTTAGCATTAGATGTACCCTAGTTTTATTTAGTTAACGTGACCTTCAGTTAAGGGATTTTGGAGTTTACCTTCAATACGAGTTTAGTTTTGGTAGATTACTCTTTTAGTTAGAAAATTATACTTGGTTTGAATTTAGCTCATGGAGGTTGCTGTCCCGGGTTTGGAATAAAGCCATCAGTTTTTTCCCCCACATTTATCTTTTATGTCATTTTAATTACTTGGGTGTTTAGTTATTGCACTATTTTTCAATAAACTGAGTGTTATTTTCCTTTTCTAGAATAGGCTAGTTAGTTTAGAATTCTAATGAAAATCACAAAAAAAAAAAAAAAAAAAAAGCATTTCCAAGATTATTGAAGTGACTTTGATACCTTTAGGATTATAGTTAGTAATAAAGATTGCATGACTATTTAATAACACACATTCAAGTTATGTATCAAAATAATGCTAATGGAAACATTAGCTTAATCAAGTCCCTACGCTAAAATTTGCATTAGGAATACAAGACGATATTCCCGTGTCTTGATTGATTTCTAACCGATCCCAATAGGTTAAGGATAACTTTTAGAAATGCATAGGATGTAAAGAATATAAAAAAAAACGTCCAATGTCACGTAAAGCAATTGAGGACCAGATTGACCCAATGGGTTTGGTCCAACCAATAATTTTTTATTTCAATTTTTGTACTTCTTGAAAGGGTAACCGAGGATTGTACCAACCCAATGGGTTCAATGATGAGCGAGGTTAGCTAAGGAAGGCAAGTGGCGAGGGTCAAGTGGAGTGAGCGTCGAATAGAATAAGCATCAAATGTCAAGCGAGTAGTAGCAAGCCAAGTGAGCATCAAGCGGCAAGCGGCACGAGTGACCCAAAGCGAGTGAGGCGAGTGTCGAGTGGCGATCTTTTGATTTTGGCAAATTGAAGACTAAGAGGATAAATAAGACAAAAGAGAACCAATATTAGAGGAGTATGCCATAATGTGCCTTGTTGGACACTGTGAGGACTCCTCGCAAAAATATTTTCTCCATAAATTATGACTATTGACATCGTAAAAGATATTAAAAACCTAAGTTATTAAATAACAATATAAAATCACTTGAATTCCTCACAAAAGAGTTGTTTAATGTTGTTGACGCTGTTAATTTTAAGATTTTTTCTATATAAAAAAATTATAAATAATATTATATTTATAGAGTTATGGTTGGTCCGGGTTGGACCGACCTGGAACTTTCAAGATCGAAGACCAACCCACACAAAGTCTTTGTCCGGGAATTCTAGGATCAAGGCCCGACCCAATCTCCCAAGGAATCGGACCAGGACTGGCAGGGTTGGGTTGGTCTAAGGTCGGTCCAGGGTTGACCCTAGACCGATGCTCACCCCTAACCCATACTCTCAAAAAGAACATTTTCAAAGGGAAAGCATTTACATCAAAACCTGCGCCCCTATACGTCAAGCTACTACATGACAAAGGATGTCCTCCTAATTTGTGTAATTTGGCAAAAACCTACTCCGTTACTTGAGGAGATGGGCCCGTCATTAAAACTTTCGAACCAAATATCCAGTCTGATATAAATACACCAATTGACTTTAAAGAAAGAAAAGGGGAGAAACTAGAGGAGCTTTATCTTGATTGTCACAAGGAGTCGGAATGCGATATTCCTGATGAGATAGGACATCTTTCCTCTATAAGAGTCCTAGATTTATGTTCTACCAAATTTTGTCGAGTTCCAAGAAACTGAGAGTGCTAATATGAACAAAATAAAGGAGTTAGGGAAGAGAATAAGAACACAGAAATTATAGTGGTTCGGCTTAATCCAAGCCTACGTCCACTCTCCCACGCTAACAGCCTTCTTGGCTGGATTCCACTATGCAATCAACAAGAGATTACAACTTCGAGTGCAAACACTTAGTAGTAGATCACACTATCTCACTAAGTCACTCTTTTGGTATTTCTCTCACGATTACAAACGTTTAAGCTCTCAAGAGACAAGTATATGATCGAAAGTCGCTCGACTTTGGAATTATAAATTCTACGCTCCGTCTCTTACTTGCTCATCGGTCCTTCATCTCCTTAAATACTTCTCCACTTCCAAACTACCCGTTGGACAGTATCCCGGAAAATCGTCTTCCAATATACCCATTGGACAGCTCGTATCTAGAAGATTTGGTAGCCGTTGAGTGACAAAGGTAAAATCCCAAATTGATTCCGATCGACCACACAAACGAAATCTTGGTTTCCATAAGTAAAGCTTCTTCGTATAGAAAGTTCTTGTCTTCAATCAAATCAATCTTGATGTGGAATCCAAACCAGATTACTAGCCGTTATAAGATTGGGCTTGAGTTACGATTCATCGTAATCTGGATGTAAAGTCTGAGTCTTTAGACTTTACAATCTGGGTCTCTAGACTTTACAATCTGGGTCTGTACCCTGTTCAGCTTCAGCATAGAGTCGCCTTTCAGTTCGGCTTCGAATAGAGTCTTGAGTCGCGGTCTTCGGACTTTGAGTCTTGAGTCGCGTCTTCGACTTTGATAATATCCTTCACATGTATTATAATCTGCATGGTCTATTACTTAACCATTAAACATGTTAGTAGCCTTTAATTTATTTTGTCATCTTCAAAACATCATAAGGGATTTCCCTAACAATCTCCCCCTTTTTTATGATGACAAAACAATATCTGAATATGCAGATTTGTAAACATACTTTTAAATCAAAGGATATCAGAAGATAACCAATAAATTGAGCATAAGAATATATAGAAAAATAATCGCAGCTCAATATTATGTAATAATATCAAACCAATTAGCACATATGCATATTCATATCTTCTCCCCTTTTTTGTCATAATCAAAAAGCGATAATAATGGATTCACGTAGAGAATGATAACAAATATCTTGCATGAATCACAATTTCCAAAAATCAACTTTTATAAAGTAAGTCGAATATTAAAGATATGCAATATAGCTCACTTCGATCATATATATCAGCAAATATCCAATAAAAATCACAGATGCATCATGAAATTCACGTACACTTTTTGTCATAATAAAATGATAATATCAATAAGAGATTTGTTAATGACAAAATGTAATAAAAGATGCACTAACCGGATTTTTTTTTTTGAACAAATTCTGACACATTTACCTTTCATTTCATCCATAATAAGATCACGATCAATCCAAAAAGATTTTTCCATAATTGATCAATGCTCCCCCTCAATTTGTTGCCTTTTTGAGGTGATCACGATTCTTTTCCTTTTCTTTTGGATTTGATTTCTCCCCCTGTGATCATGACAATATTTGCGAATAGAAACAATTGTCGCTTGTGCACGTTGAGCAGAATATTTTTCCAATATTTCCTTTGTAGCAACAGCATCCGCAACAATCACTTGCATTTTGAAATTCGAGGCAAAAATTTTATTTTCTTTAACCAAGCTCATCTCGAATTCAACCTGCATCAACTTAACAAACTTTTTCCACAAATAATATCCACATAATATATAATGCCATTTCTTCAAATAAATATGTTGAATTAGCATATATAAAATTATAAGATATTAAAATTCAGAACTATTCAACCTTATGTACGACACATAAGGGATTTCCTCAACAATTTGCAAAAATTTTGCATAAGGAATGGAATCTTTGAACCTCCAGAAGATAGAATAAAATCTTCATGGTTTTCTGATCGAGTTTTCCAAAATCCATATGGAAGATTCTTTTGTGACCTGCAAATTCTTATATAACAGATAATAATCTTTGCAAAAATGTCACGTAATATCTTCATTTGATTCGCGGATCAAACTTGCTAGATATAATAAATCTTCTAAGAATATAGCAAGAATATCCATGAATATGCAGTAATATCTTTAGAGATGAAAGCGATTTCCTTGAGCATAAATTTCAGATATGCATTTTGCAAAAGGTAAATAAATATTTCTGTCACATGCCAAAATTGCAATATCTTATATTTATCACAAAAGATATAAAATGCACGTAGAGATTTGCAAGGCGGGATGATAAAAATATTCTCTTACCCATGGTATATGTTTGCAATATACCATTGATTAAAAAAAACATTACCAATCTTTGCAGGAGATGCATTTTTGATTGCATCATGATTTGCATAGATTTGCGATCATTCATCTCTTAAAGAATTTCCTGCAATCAACTCATTTCCCTTTTTGGTATCCATTAATTTGGATCCTTCATTGACGTTAGAGTAAAATATATAATCACCAAATATTCTTTCTTAATTCATCATAACAGAGTACTCAAAGAAAGAATATTATGCACAATGATATTTTGAAAAATAAATTCTCACTTAGTCATAGTACGATAAAATCAGAGAGAATAAAATCCTTGAATATCTCAGAAAAAATATCTTGCAAAATTAGTATCACGTAGAATCAGATTTTTACTTTGCAAAATATGACATTTGAGAGCATAAATTTAGACAAAATAATTTGAATTATCTCAAATAATCACACGTATTAAATCAAATCTGAGAGTATAAAATCAAACCAAATAAATTCATTTGCCTCTTAAGCATGATATCAAAAATGATCACACATATCAAATTAAATTTCGAATCCCAAAAACAAATCATGCGATTCTTTCTTCAATAAAACAAATCAAGGAATATGATCATTATAAAATCTCAATCAACCAAGGATATATCAAATATCAAGCATAATGAGAATTATTGCCCAAATCAAATTGAGAATAAAAAATTCCTTACCAAATCCTCTTTCTTCTTTCTTCTTTATATCCTGCAAAAATAACTTATATTTTCTTTGGTACCCATTTTTTCTCGATTTCCTCATCGGATTCTGAGTCTGTGTCTAAATCAAACTCAGATTTTGAATGTGCCATCAAGCATATATTTTCTTGATCATCATCTTCTTTCATGATTCTTTTATGGCCATTATGCTTGTATTGACTTCTTCCATCGAATTTCCTTCCTTTTCTACTCAGCTTTTTAAATTTCTCGACCATAAAGGCAAGTTCTTCATCGTCCATGTCATTTTCTGAGTCTGTTTCATCAAAAACAGCATTAGATATTAAAGCAATGGACTTCTTACCTTCGGGATCTTCATCATTGAGTTGTTCCACTTCATAGGATTGAAGAGTGCCAATCAATTCATCAACGGAGAGTGGCATAATCCTCTGAGTCTCCCGGATTGAGGTCTTGACATGATTCCAATCTTTTGAGAGACCTCGCAAGAGTTTGTTGACCTTCATCGGGGTAGAAATTTGCTGACCTTGATATGCTAAACCATTTACAATTTCTGTAAAACGGCTGAACATATCTCCAATTGACTCTCCTTGCTTCATCTTGAAGGATTCATATTCTCCGAGAAGAAAGTTTACTTTTGTCTCTCTTACACGATCGGTCCCTTCATATGTAACATGAAGTCTATCCCAAACTTCTTTTGCTGTTTCACATGAAGAGATTCTGTTATATTCAGCAAGAGATAAAGCACAATATAAAGAATAAATTGCTTTCGCATCAAAAGCTTCTCTTTTGGACATCTCCGTCCGAGACATAGGAGCGGGGGGTTTTGTTTCTTTGTCTTTGCCATTCTTATTTGATGTAGACGCAGCAATGGGGTTGATTCCTCTTTCCACAACATCCCATTGTAAGAGATCTCTGGATCTTAGGAATGCTTTCATTTTATTCTTCCATACGTCGTATTCCTTTCCATCAAAATATGGTGGCCTTGTGTTGCTTTGCCCTTCCATAAGTCCTGGTGCCAACATACTAGCCATAAAGAATCTTTAGCTCAAAAGTAAAAACACTTTTATAAACCAAGCACTTGGCTCTGATACCAATTGATGTAGCTAGTACGAGAACCTAGAGGGGGGTGAATAGGTATATAAAAAAAATTTCCTTGAAGATTGCACAATATTTAAACAGTTAAAGGATTTGCAACAGTTAAAAATTCAATCGCAAGACTGAGTAAGAGAAAGAGAGAATTGAACACGCGGTTTATAGTGGTTCGGCTTGATTCAAGCTTACATCCACTCTTCTGCACTGACAGCCAATTGGCTAGATTCCACTATGATCAAAGAGCTGTTACAGTGTTGATCTTCCTTGATTTCTAGGTGTAGATGATCTACCACACTCGCTCAAGGTGTCACCAAATATAAACACTCTCTGTGTATACAATTTCGCTCGAACCGTATCGATGACAATCAAGGTTCTTCGGACTCTGGAATTTTTCTATCAATCACACACTTAAAACAACTAGAACGTCTTCCTTTTATACTCCTTTATGCCATCATAGCCGTTGGCACTTACCAAAGGAATTCCTCCAATCTACCCGTTGGACGGAATCAATCAAGAAGATCATCCGAGCTATTTAAGGAATCTGATGATAGCCCATCAATCCTGTTCGCCCATACAATCAGGATCTTGGTTTCCAAGAATAGAACATTCCAAGAATATTTCGTCGACCATCGGATCTTCAATCGATCTTAGATAAGAATCAAAGAATCCGAAATGATTATCCAACCAAAGAATCTTTTCCAGAGGATAGGATCGAATCCTCAACCATATACTTCGGCTTTGGATTTCCTTTGTCACTGGATTAGAAGGACTCGGTGAGAATAGACTTAAGTCTTGAGTCTTGAGTCTCGAATTGTTAGGGAAATCCCTTATGATGTTTTGAAGATGACAAAATAAATCAAAGGCTACTAACATGTTTAATGGTTAAGTAATAGACCATGCAGATTATAATACATGTGAAGGATATTATCAAAGTCCGAAGACCGCGTACTCAAGACTCAAAGTCGAAGACCGCGGACTCAAGACTCAAAGTCTGAAGACTGCTAGACTCAAGACTCTATGCTGAAGCTGAACCAAAAGGCGAGACTCTATGCTTTGAAGCTGAACAGGGTAGAGACCCGGTTGTAAAGTCTACGAGACTCGGACTTTACATCCAGATTACGATGAATCGTAACTCAAGCCCAATCTTATAACGGCTAGTGATCTGGTTTGGATTCCACATCAAGATTGATTTGATTGAAGACAAGAACTTTCTATACGAAGAAGCTTTACTTATGGAAACCAAGATTTCGTTTGTATGGGCGATCGGAATCAATTTGGGATTTTACCTTTGTCACTCAACGGCTACCAAATCTTCTAGATACAGAGCTGTCCAATGGGTATATTGGAAGACAATTCTCCGGAATACTGTCCAACGGGTAGTTTGGAAGTGGAGAAGTATTTAAGGAGATGAAGGACCGATGAGCAAGTAAGAGACGGAGCGTAGAATTTATAATTCCAAAGTCTGAGCGACTTTCGATCATATACTTGTCTCTTGAGAGCTTAAACGTTTGTAATCGTGCGAGAAATACCAAAAGAGTGACTTAGTGAGATAGTGTGATCTACTACTAAGTGTTTGCACTCGAAGTTGTAATCTCTTGTTGATTGCATAGTGGAATCCAGCCAAGAAGGTTGTTAGCGTGGGAGAGTGGACGTAGGCTTGGATTAAGCCGAACCACTATAATTTCTGTGTTCTTATTCTCTTCCCTAACTCCTTTATTTTGTTCATACTAGCACCATCAATTGGTATCAGAGCCCGTGTTCTTACTTTATTTGAAGTGTTTTACTTCAGAGTAAAAGATCCATGGCTAGTATGCTAGCACCAGGGCTGGTGGAAGGGCAAAGCAATACCAGACCACCCTACTTTGATGGAAAGGATTACAACATCTAGAAAAACAAGATGAAAGCTGTTCTACGGTCAAAGGATCCTCTGGAATGGGATGTGGTGGAAAGAGGAATTACTCCTACTGCTGCATCAGTATCCGAAAGAGGGAAAGAAACTGTTGATACCAGCGGAATGTCTCAAGAAGAGATAAACAAGAGACAAGCACTCGATGCAAAAGCAATTTACTCTTTATATTGTGCTTTGTCACCAACTGAATATAACAGAATATCTTCTTGTGTTACAACAAAAGAAGTCTGGGATAGATTACATATCACTTATGAAGGGACAGACCGAGTGAAGGAGACCAGAATTAACAATCTCCTTGGTCAATATGAAGCCTTCAAAATGAAACCAGGAGAATCTATAACGACATGTTTAGCCGTTTTACGATATTGTCAATGGTCTTGAGAATCAAGGACAGAAAATTTCTGATCCTATGAAGGTGAACAAGCTATCTGCGTGGACTCTCCAAGGATTGGAATCATATAAAGACTTCAATAAGAGAGACGCAAAGAATTATGCCATTATCTCGTAGATGAGCTGATTGGAACTCTTCAGATCTTACGAAGTGGAACGAATTAATGAAGACGAAGATCCAATAGGTAAGAAATCCATTGCATTAAGATCTAATGATGATTCGATGATACGAGACTACGAAGAAGATCGGACGATGAGGAGCTTGCTCTTATGATCAGAAGGTTCAGAAAGCTGAATAGAAAAGGAAGAAGGTTCAACTCAAAGAAACAAAGTTTTCAGAAACAGCAAACCAAGGTTGTTGATAATAAGGAACCAAACAAAGATGTAGTTTGCTTCGAGTGTAAGAAAAAGGGACACATTAGACCCAACTGTCCTCTTCTGAAGAAGAAAAGAGGAAAGCCTGAGAAGTCTCGAAAAGCTCTTAAAGCCGAAACCTAGAGCGATACAGAGTGTGAAGAAAGTGATGAGGAATATGCCAACCTGTGTCTGATGGCGCAATCAGACTCAGACTCTGGATCAGACTCAGACAGTGAATTTGAGGTAAGTGATTATAAAATCCCTGTCAAAGTCTCTAAATACATTGATGAATTATGTTTTAGTCTTAAGACTTCTCTCAAAAAGATTTTCGAACTTAAAAAGGAAAACTCGGTTTTAAAACAAAAGGAAAACATTTTAGAAGAAAAAGTGAAAAGTTTAAACTTGAATGTTTCTACTCTTAAAGAGAATGAAGATAAACTTTCAAAAGAAAATGCTTTCTTAAAAACTGATTTATCAAATATTTCAAAGAAATTTTCAATAGGGTCGGAAAAACTTGAAAAAGTTCTTTCGGTCAAAAGACCTTACTTTAATAAGTCTGGGTCTAGGTATGACAGCGGAAACAATCCCCTTGATTGATTTTCCAAAAGTAAAAGAAAGAATTAAGAAAAGACCGTCAAAAGAGGCTTACAAAAATCATTTCAAGAAAGTCTTTGTAAAGTCTGTAGGTCGAAATGCTCTAACATGTTCAAAGTGTAACGAGTCAAGATCATTTTGAAAAAGACTGTCCTATGGTTTGGAAGCACGTTAAGAGAGTATGGCCTAATAATGCTCATCCTACTAACACCAAAGGACCCAAGAAAATTTGGGTACCAAAGAAAGCTTGAGACTCTCTTTTGAATGCAAGTCTCTATCAAAAAGAAGGTAAAGTGGTATCTTGACAGCGGATGCTCAAGACACATGACAGGAGACTCAAATTGTTTCATAAAGCTTATTCAAGTAAATGGTGGAAAAGTTTCATTTGGAGGAAATAGCAAAGGAAGTATTGTGGGATTCGGAACTATGAAAATTGGAAATCTTACAATAAGCAATGTCTCTCTAGTGGAAGGACTCAATTACAATCTTCTCAGTATTAGCCAATTGTGTGATACCGGTTTCAAGATCTCCTTTCAAGAAGGCATATGTTCTGGAATTAGTAAAGATTCGACTCAGTCTTTCATGGGTCGAAGGCATGGAAACATCTACCTCCTTGATGTAAAACCAAATGAAGCACAATGCCTAATCTCAATTCAAGATGAAGCAGTCTTATGGCACGAAAGCTTGGCCATATCAACATGAAGCAATTAGCCAAAATCTCATCAAAGAAGCTTGTTCGAGGACTACCTAAAGTGCCATACCAAAAGTCTCGACTTATGCACTCCATGCATTCGGGAAAGCAGGTAAGAAATTCATTTAAGTCAATAAATCATGTCTCTATTAATCATGTACTACAGTTGCTTCATATGGATCTCTTCGGACCAACAAGAACCTAGAGCATTAGAGGTAAGAAGTATTGTCTAGTAATTATAGACGATTACTCTCGCTTTACCTGGGTATATTTTCTTGCAAGTAAGTCAGAAACCTTTTCGTACTTTGAGAAGTTTGCAAAAAAAGGTTCAAAATGAAAAAGGATGTGCTATTTCAAGTATAAGAACAGATCATGGAAGTGAATTTGAAAATCAAGATTTTACGAAATTTTGTGATAAATCTGGTTTTAACCATATGTTTTCCTCACCATATACTCCGAGCAAAATGGAGTTGTGGAAAGAAAGAATAGATCTCTTCAAGAAATGGCTAGAACTCTTTTAATTGAAAGTAAAATCTCTTCACGATTTTGGGCTGAAGTCAAGCCAACAGCTTGCTATATCATAATAAGAGTCTTCCTAAGACCTATTCTAGAGAAAACCCCTATGAATTGTTCAAAGGTAAGAAGCCAATCGTTTCATACTTTCATGTGTTTGGTTGCAAATGCTTTATTTTGAAAAATGCAAATGATTGAGTTGGTAAGTTTGAAGAAAGATCGATGAAGGCATCTTCCTTGGATATTCTACATTAAGCAAAGCCTACGAGTCTACAACAAGAAAAGCCGATCTGTGGAGGAATCAATGAATGTCAAATTCCAAGACTCAACGCAAGATGAATTCAGCCGGACTCAATATGAAGAGTCTGAACCCGCTCTAGACTTTCCAATGACTTCAACTCAAGAAGCATCTCAGACTCTGGAAGTCCAACATCAAGATGCTCATGAAGATTCAAATAAAGAAAGAGATCATCAACCAAGCAAATCAACTAGTAACTGGAAGCACAAATCCAGTCATCCCAAAGATCTCATTATTGGCGAAATCAATGAAGGAATCCGCACCAGATCAAAAAGGCGTGAAGAATCTAGTGCTGTGGCTCTCATTTCTGAAATTGAACCAAAAAGCATAGAAGAAGCTTTATCTCGATGAAAGTTGGATTGAAGCTATGCAAGAAGAACTCGAGACAATTCAACATCAATGATGTCTCGGAACCGACATCTAAACCAAAAGGTAAAACTGTTATTGGAGCCAAATGGGTATTCAGGAATAAGATGAATGAAGAAGGAAAAGTCGTACGAAACAAGGCAAGACTCGTGGCCAAAGGATACACGCAAGAAGAAGGAATAGACTATGACGAGACTTACGCACCAGTAGCAAGGTTAGAAGCTATTCGTCTATTACTTGCGTTTGCTTGTTATAAAAATTTCAGGTTATTCCAAATGGACGTCAAAAGTGCATTTCTAAATGGATTTATCCATGAGGAAGTTTATGTGGAACAACCACCTGGGTTTGAAGACCCAAAGAAGCCGGACTCGGTCTTCGGGACCGAAAAAGGCCTGTATGGTTTAAAGCAAGCACCTCGAGCTTGGTACGACGTAGACTAAGTAAGTTTTTATTACAAAATGGTTTTGTCAAAGGTAAACTAGATACTACCTTGTTTATCAAAAGGGAAAACAAAAGCTTTTTACTTGTTCAAATATATGTGGACGATATTATTTTTGGTTCACCTAATGAAAGTCTATGCAAGAAATTTTCTAAGTCTATGCAGGATGAGTTTGAAATGAGTATGATGGGAGAGTTAACATTCTTTCTTGGACTCCAAGTGAAACAAATGAAGGAAGGAACTTTCATTCATCAAGAAAAATATGCGAATGATCTTGTCAAAAGGTTTGGATTGGGAAAGTGCAAAAAGACTGACATACCAATGTCATGTTCTCAGAAGATAGACAAGGATGAAGAAGGGAAGAAAGTAGATCAAAAGCTGTACAGGAGCATGATCGGTTCACTTCTTTATCTTACTGCTTATAGACCTGATATTTTGTTAGTGTTTGCATCTGTGCTAGGTTTCAATCAGACCCTAGAGAATCACATCTCATTGCCGTGAAACGTATTATCAAATACGTTGCCTCATCTTCAAGCATCGGTCTTTGGTATCCAAAGAGGGGAAACTTTAATCTTCTAGGATACTCAGATGCAGATCTGGCCAGTTGCAGAGTCGATAGAAAAAGCACTTCTGGAACTTGTCAACTGCTTGGAAACAGGACGGTCTTGGTTCTCAAGGAAGCAAAGCACCGTAGCTCTCTCAACGACGTAAGGCGAGTATGTAGCTCTTGGAAGCTGCTGTTCGCAAATTCTATGGATAAAACAACAGCTACAAGACTTTGGCATTGAAGACTCATGCACGAAATCGATGTGACAACACCAAATAGCGATCAATCTCACCAAAAATCCAATCCTTCATTCAAGAGCAAAGCATATTGAGATTCGACATCACTTCATTAGAGATCATATTCAAAATGGAGAAATCTCGATTCAATTTGTTGATTCAAAGAGTCAACTAGCGGATATATTCACAAAGCCTTTGGAGAAAAATCATTTCGATTTTATCCATTCAAGACTCAACATTTTGAAGCTTGAAGAAGTTAAAGTCTAGAGACTCACCAACTCTAAGACTCTGATCTCTCAGACTTTAAATCATGAGACTCAAACATTCATGGCTAAAGACTGTAAGCTGCTATTCGAAAAGGTACGAATTCTCGTTTAGTTATCTAAACTCGAAAAGGTACGATCTTTCATTCAGATATAATTCGTGTGAAATTTGAAAACTTGTCTTTTTTAAGGAATTAATTTTGGCAGTTATTGATTTTGAAAAGAAGTGTTCGTACACTTTCCTTGTACCGATTAAACTTCTCTTTTCAAATCCGAGGTATATATATATATACAATTTTTCTTCGCCCAATTTTCAAAACCCTAAAAGACACTCTCCTCCTGATACTGTTTCTACTTCTTGTTCGTCGTTGAGAAAGTAGTCATTTTTCTTGGGAAAATCAAGTGAAGGAATCTTCAAATAGACAAAGAAAGATGTCGTCTTCGAGGAAATCATCAAGAATAGCAAGCAGGGGACCACAAAGAATGGAGAAGGGACCGACTCACTTCGATCTTACTGAGGAAGAAGACTTATCAAGTCAGCGACAAAGTCCGATTCGCTCTCCTCCACGTCATTCAACACCTCCTGCCCCACAAGATGCAAGTCAACATCTGGAAGAAGAGATAATCGAGGAAGCCGACCCAGTAAGAGTCCAAAGACCCTCCTTTATCTATAAGCTTTATCGTGCGTTGAAAAGCTTCGGTTCTTCATTAAAATATATAGATGACTTCCTTAAGGACAAAAATTATGGGAATGAGTATCTTTTTCTGCGGAAAATGGAAGAATTGGGAGTTGCTCCTAAAGGAAGGGCAGAGGAGGCACTAGTGAACATTCCCAGTGACCCTCGTTTACCAGGACAAAATCTGATTGAAGGGAATGATGATGACAAAATGTTCCTTGAATTTAAACCTAGAATGGGTGTGGCAGCAAAGGTGAAAGGAAATCGGATGGATTTGTTTAAATCCAAGGATCAGGAAAAAGTGTATTTCAGGCTGTTGAAAAGAGGGGTGATAAACCCTAGAAGTGTTGATTTTGACTTCCTGGACACCATCAACATGAACTTAAGAGAGAAGTTGAATTTGCTTAAACTTGAGACTTTTTGCTCGACTCTACGGACGGGTATGCTCAACTGACCGCTTATTTCTATTCAAATCTTAGCTTTTTAGATGCGAATAGAATTTCATTCAGTGTTCGAGACAAAGTCTACGTGGTAGATGTGAATATGTTGGCGGACATAGTTGGAGTTGAACGAGGACGCTATATTCCAATCAAAGTCTCACCTGCTCGTACTACTCTGGATCTTGTCAAAGATATGGACGCAGAGAAGAAAATTACCTACTCAAGGATGAAGGCCATCAACATCGTGCTTCATAAGATTGTGATCAACTGTCTCAGACCAAAGTCTACGTCAAAAACTTCTGTGTCTCTTTCTGAAGCAAAGTTGATGTTCGCGATCAACTCAGGACGGAAGTTTTCTCTCCCGCACACTATTCTCTTCCATATGTACAGAGCAATGTCAAAAGACAAAGGACAATTGCCTTATCCTGGTCTGGTGACCAAGATCTTCAGACACATGAACATTGAACCACCACATACATTTTGTGTTCGACCGTGTGATAAGATGGTGGTAGGGTTGAAAATGTTAATGAAGATGCGTCTGCAAGAACTCTCCAAGGCAATGGAGAAATTCAAAGTGAAATCTCCATTTCGATGCGCCTCAAAGAGAAAAGGAAAGGAGGCCATTGGTGCTCCATCGAAAAAGAAGAAAAGAACTCTCATCCTGGAGGATGAAGATGAAGATGAAGATGATGAAGATCCCACTATCCAAGCATTGACAAGAACCAGACGTTCTGTGTCTCAACCGACAGAACTTCAGCAGAGCAGAGAAGAAGAAGAGCGAAACGAGAGAAGAAGAAGAACATAGAGAGAAGGAGAAAGAAGTTGAAGAAGAAGGAGAAGGAGAAAAAGAAAAGTTTGCTGATGAATCGGAGAGAAGGGAAATCAAGAGCATGATCATCACTCTTCCTCTTTCGATGTCCTAGAGACGGGGAGTTGGCGAGCAAGAGAGGTCTACACCTCATGCCGCTGTCGGTGAAGATCTAAGACAATCTCCGAAGACCCGAAGAAGTTCAGTCTCTCAATTGCACGAGGAAGGTCACGATACGTCGAACCAAATCTGCAAGACTTAACGAAGCGCCATCGTCTGCATACACACCTTCTGAGAAAGCCAATGCTAGTACCCAGACGGAAGATTCTGCAGATTTTCGTCGTATCATGGATATTCTTCTGGAAATGCGTGGACAGATATACGCTCTGGACTGTGAAATCCAAGCCTTGAAGAATGCTGGATAAGCATCTTCAGTCTCTCTGGAGGATAAATTCAAAGACCTCGCTCTGCAACTTCAAGCCAATGCTAAGGGAGAAGAGGTAGCTCAACTGAGGGAAGATCTGAAGAAGCTCGAAGGAGTAGTCCAGTCCATTAGGGATTTCCAGATCGTGTGCATTCCCAAGCAGACATGACTCCTTTCTCACCCTTTTTAATGCTGACAAAAAGGGGGAGAACAAATTTGAACCAACAACTTTTTCAATATCTTTTAAAACTTTTTAGTGGTTATGTTTATTTTTGAGTATGACTTGAGAACTTGAACTTGGGTGTGAATTTGACTGAATTGGCTGTGGATTGTGATGCTTGACTGGTTGCATTTATTTCAAGTGTTGTTATATGGTGTTACTCATGAAAGACTAACCAATTTTCTGTGGATGCGTAGTCCTGGTTGTTTTATTAATCTTTATGAGTTAGCCATATTGCTTGAGAAATGTTTTTGCGGTCAAAGTTGTTCAAATCTACAAGAAAGTTTTGTCACCATCAAAAAGGGGAGATTGTTGGAGAAATCTTTCCAGAATATTTTGAAGCGACAAAACGTTTCTATCGGTCTAAGTCTGGATGTTCGGAGACCGACGGTTTAAAGTCTCGAAGACTTTGTATTCTCGAGACTCAAGACTCAAGACCGATAGAAACGTTTTGTCAGCTTCAAAATATTCTGGAAAGATTTCTCCAACAGAAACAATTAACATGCTTTCTTGCCTCTTAACACTTGACTTAACGAGGTGTGATGAGATTACAGAGTGGCCTGAGCTTCCAACGAGTTTAGTCTGTTTACATGTTCAATCTAGCGCGCTGGATTTGTTCAATTTTCAAAAGAAGAAGAAGAAGATATATATATATATATATTATACCCATCAAAGCCCATTGCGAAGGGTTTCTAATCCGGGGAACTATTTCTTTTCAAAAATTGTTTTTTTCTATTTCTACTCCAGGATCAATTTCTGAGTAAAATAAGGTGTTTGGTAATTATACGAAATTTCTATTCTAGGAATAGAAAAAGAATAGAAATGCGTTTGGTAGAAATTTATAAATTTTTTTTTCTTCCTGCTCACGGATCGCCGCTCGTCGCCACACGACCGCCGCACGACCGTCGCACGAATGCTGCACGACCGTCGCACGACCGTTGCACAAATGCTGTACGATCATCACACGACCATGACATGATCGTCGCACGAATGCCGCACGACTTTCGCACGACCGTTGCACAATCGTAGATCGTCGTCGTAGGATTGTCGCCCATAGCCCATCGGCTGTGGTTAGGGCGGTGGCCGGTGAGCTGTGAGCGGTGGTCCTATAGCACCAGATCTAGCTCGCCAACGGTCGTAGCCCTTCGCCGGTCCGGCAAAGGGTTTTGTTCAATTTTCAAAAAAAAAAAAAAGGAGATATATATACATATATTATACCCATCAAAGCCCATTGCGAAAGTTTTTTTTACCAAACGCACATTCAACTCAAAGTCCATTTGCAAAAAAAAATTACTAAAACATAATCGCTTTTCCCCAAGTAGGTTTGGGCTTTTAGCATTTGCATTGGGCTCAAAGCCTCTTGCAAATGCTGAACCAAACACAACCGTAGTCCCAAATGTCTCAAAGTTTACCAATATGGTAGATTTGGCCCTATCCGATTTCTCTGCAAATCAAAATTCGTCAAATGTAAAGCACAAATGTGACCTGGGGTGGATTGGAAGGCTATCCAAACTAAAAAGAGTTGAGCTTGTATTTTCTCAAGTTCACTGCACCGGTTCCAAAGTTGGGTCTCCTTTCTCTTCAAGAACATCTTCTTTTGAGAGGACTAGACTTGCAACCCCTCAAGCAACTACCGCCTTCCTTACTTTCTTTAAATCTTTACAATTTCAGCTCCAAAGGATCGCCACTGTTTAACTCGAAAGTTCTGTCAAATTTGACGCTTAATTGCTCGGGATTGCAAGAAATTCAACTCGGGGGACTTTCACGATTGCAGCACTTATCTTTGCTCAGTTGTGAACTTCGGAGCTTATCCATACCATATAGCTTATGGACACTGTATGTACGATGTTGCCCTAATATGATTGAGATTCAGTCTATTGGGATGTCGGCATCACTGGAGATATTAAATATCTATGAGTGCCGGTCAATTGGAAGGATAGTATTATGCAGTGAGGTAGGATCTCACGGGGTCCTCGATCAATCAGAGTCTTCTTCGATTGAGACTACTGATTGTTCATCGGGAGTACTTCGTCTTCCCATTGCCTTCAAGAAACTAAAATGCCTTAGATTGTCGACGTGTGAAAACCTACTTGAGATTCAAGTCGTTAGTACATTGTTATCCTTGCAAACAATTGAAATTTATAGTTGCAATGCTATGGAAAATTTCAGCGGTATGTCGAACTTGAAGAACCTTTACCGTTTGTTCATTAGTGGGTGCTCTAAGCTGCGGGTTGTCTATAGAATTCATTTTTTCACTTGCAAATGTCTAGGATTCTCAAATTTGCCCTACCTTAACAAACCAAAAGGCGCCATATGAGAGGAGTTATCTGATACAGGCATTGGCATTGCGCTTTACTTTCCATTTTCTTTGGTCCCCTCTCTTTGGTCATATTCCTCAATCCATTGAGTTCATCCACAATTTCTGTTCATACAGACATAAAGTGGAACTTCCAACTAGATGTCTTGTTTCATATAGTGCGTATTTATTTAAGTTTCCTGTAGTGACACTATCTTTTCATTTTGCTTATTTCATTAATACATTGAAGTTTGATCACCTGAATGTAAGAAATCCAAGGTTAGAGATTTGCACTTCTGGACAGTCTAAGGGATATGGAAGGTCAAAATGTGTTTCATCCAAGAACTTAATTTGGAAAATAAAACCGACTTTGAAGAAGGAAAATGGGAGACTTTACACTGCATGGACTGCTAAATCATCATCTTTCAGCAGCATATAGACTTCTGATGTCTTGCAGATAGGAGCCATAAGTCTGCTGTACCTGTTTGTGAAAATGGCAAAGCCAACGTTAAGGAAAATATTTATTTGATGACAGCTGCATTTTCTTGTCCTAGTATGCTGGCTAAAGAAAATCTTATTATGCCATAGAGCCCGATACCGAGCTAGAGCCCGATACCAAGCTTCAGTCTCCATTCTATTCATCCGCAAGTTCTTGGGATCATGAAATTAGTGAGGAGCCTCCCTTTGACAATGTCAGAGAAGGGTCTCTGCCCGAAAGGCAAAATCAGACGGAGGAAGACTCGAACCGTATTTCCACCACTATTGTCTATGTTTCAATCTAATATTATCATGTTACATATACTGAAGAAGTATATGATGAACTTAACCATAACCTGTTTTTGCAGGTCTTGATGAACTTGCTCCACCAAGAACTTTTTGTGATAGGTTCAGGATATGCTTAGCGAGCATATTGGAATGTGTCTGCAACCGCAACTATCCTAGCATTAAAGTTGGAGGGGGTTAAATGATTAATAGTCTTTCTGCAGTGCATGTTGATGATATCATGGATCCGTGAGGTGAGGAACGCCAATTCTTCAATTCTAGCGTGTAGGATTGCAGTTAGAGACCAAAATTTAATTGGCATAATGCTTAAATGGGCATGAAATTGGAAATGGAGGCTCCCATTTCTTAATCACGACTTGAATTTCATGCATCCCAGTCAGGCTGTATGCATTTTTTTATTTGTTTCATTACTGAATGTATTAGTCTCTTGTTTGTACACAATATTGCCCTGGCGGTAGATTGGGCATCATTTTTAGGACTAGATTGAAGTCATTAATAAAATTGGAGAAGAAAGACTAATGCAATTATCGTTTTCTTTTGGCCAGACCTGAAACTAATAATACTAACCTCATTGGAAGTATCATGGCTTATCCTATGTAGCTATCTGCATTATGATTAAAATTTTCATCAATCCCGTAGGTGCAACCAGAATGAGCTTTGCAACAACAGAAGCAATACCAAGTGATGTTGATAAGAAAGATGAGGGTCTTGTATTTGTTGCTGGTGCCACAGGAAAAGTTGGATCACGGACTGTGAGGTTGCTTTCCGGAACTTACACTTCCAATGCAAACTGTTTCATACCTTACTTTCGTTTGATCAAGAGGATGGATTCTTCTTTAGGGAGCTTTTGAAATTAGGATATCGAGTAAGAGCCGGTGTGCGAAGTGCTAAAAGAGCAGTAACTCTTGTGCAGGTAGAAGGTTTGGTTGATCTGAACTTGCTCTCCATAGCTTGCCAGTTTCCTGCTATAATGACTCAGTTAATGACAAACTTCTTGCAGAGTGTCAAACAGATGAAGTTTGAGGGGGATGACACGAAGGAGGGGTTTAAACGTAAGAAAATAAAATATGGAAAGCTGGGATTTATGTTCTGTTTCTTTCTTTCTAAATAATTCAAAAAGGAAATTTTCAGACGAAAGAAGAGTAGTACAAATCCATTATTGTTTATAAGATACTCTGTGATAACAAATAACGGCTATTTTCTGGTTTTTAGCCCAGCTGTAGAGAAGCTTGAAGTTGTGGAATGTGACTTGGAGAAGCCAGATCAGATAAGGCCAGCCTTAGCCAATGCTTCTGTGGTTATATGCTGCATTGGGGCAAGCGAAAAGGAAGTTTTTGATGTGACGGGCCCATACAGAATTGACTATATGGCTACGAAGAACCTCATTGATGCAGGTAGATAAAGTCCATACACCATATAATTGCTCATTAGTTTCAAAATCAAGGGGGCGTCACTTGAGTCCTGGCCACCGAAGATCATTTTCTTTAGTGCCTCAGGATTCTTATGCAACAATTAGATCGTTAGGTTTTTGCGTAAAGTAAGATCATTCAACTACAAGAGTAACAAATGAAGACTTGGCCAGGAGAATTGAGGAAGCAATTTGCAAAATCTTTATTGGATCTTTTACATTCATTAAAATAACCTGGTGAAACTGAATTTGACTAAACTTTATGAAAGAAACTGTAGTTTTTATATGTGCCTTCTCTTGAAGTTGGCTCCATCAAATTGTGTTATCTCTGCTTGGACAGCAACTTCGGCCAAAGTTAACCACTTCATCACGGTTTCATCTTTGGGAACAAACAAGGTCGGATTTCCTGCAGCTATACTGAAGTAAGTAGGCTTTTTTTTTTTCTTTTGTGAGACTATTCTCTATTCATAAAGATATTTAAACATGATCTATTTACTGCTTTCTTGCCCCTTAAGTTTGTTCTGGGGAGTGTTAATCTGGAAAAGAAAAGCTGAAGAAGCACTTATAGCCAGTGGTACTCCTTACACTGAGTATTTCTTGAATCAACTTTTCAGTTGAACACAGTTTTTGAATAATCTTACTAATCCACAAGTGTTAATTCAGATAGTGAGGCCAGGGGGAATGGAGCGGCCTACTGATGCTTATAAAGAAACTCATAATATTACTCTGTCAGAGGAAGATACTTTATTTGGAGGCCAAGTTTCAAACCTTCAGGTAAAGTTGTCAAGTTTATTTGCATATGCATAAGTCAGCAAGCAATTTTAGATTTTCTAGCTATCAAGAAACTGAAGACATTTCTTTTTTACTGAAGGGAAAAAACCAAACGGTATATAACTTTAAAGAAAGTAAAGATGTTAGTATCTGAATATACAGAAAACTTTGCTGGAAGATCTATTTTGTTTGCTTTTGGTCTGGGTGAGTGAAGCAGATGGGCCAAGCAACATTCTGAATAAAATTTTTGCATCTTTGCATGAGATCTAAGATTCATATAGTTGATCCCATTTAGTGGGATGAGGCTTCATTTATTGTTATTGTTTTTGCACGAGATTTAGGCTTATTGGCAGTGGCAGGACAAAGTTCCACACATTGTATGTTCTGTTTTTAATCTATTTCATATCACCTTTTAGGTGTATCAGGTTTGTTCTATCATTTCAACTCATGCTCCTTACTGCTTTGCAGATCTGTCTGAATTAATAGTATATGTATGAGGTCTTGCACTTTTTAAAATTTCACCTAAACAATGATGAATTGAGGAGTCACTTTTACTGTTTTTGCTAGCGTTTCAGTTTGCATTCTGAATAAATACTGCAAATATTTAATCTCTGTTTTGAATGAAAAAGATTTCCACCCTTGCAGCACTTGTGGGGGAAAATGTTCTCAGGGATAGTGTCACACATTTTCAACATTGCCAATGGTAGGAAAGGCATTTCTGATTTACTATTTCAGGTGGCAGAACTCATGGCAGTCATGGCCAAAAACTGTGGCCTTTCATACTGTAAAGTGGTGGAAGTGATTGCTGAAACAACTGCTCCACTGACTCCCATGGAAGAGCTTCTTGCTAAGATACCATCACAACGCCAAGGACCACAGGTATGACTCTTTCCATGTATAACCTGCTAAACTTGAAGTTTCTATCAATATTATTATAATGCCTTTTACAATTATTCACAAGAGGAAATCCAGAATTTCATTACTTCTTTTAGAGTGTTTTTGCTTGTCTTAGCATGTTATGGCACTGAAAGGTAGTTAAAAGTCAAATCTAACATGCTCGTAGTAATGAGAGTGAGGTATTTTTTTGCAATTCAGGTTTTTCCTATGAAAAAAGGGTATTAATGATTCTAGTTACAAAGCATAGGCTTAAATTTGTCATGGTTAAGCAACTTCGGTCTATAAATTGCTGTTTCCATGCTAATGGTGATTTCTTAATCTTCACACTTTGTAAAATTCTGACGCTGATTTTTTTTTTTTTTTGGGTCTGTAACTCTGATGCTGATGTTATAAGCAATAATTTTTGCAAAAACTGTTCTTGGCTAAGCATGCTTTTTGACACGGTCAAATCCTCCTAGTTAGAAATTAGTTATTGTTGATCAACTGTTGCTCCCAAAAGTTTGAGGTATGGGGAAACATATTAGCATTGTATATCAGGGTTGTATATGTCTTAGTACTCCCTTTGGTGTTTAAGCTATCTTATATAATGACATAGAATGTAGCAACAACCACATCAAATAATTGCCAGAGGGCAAACAATTGTGACAGACTTAATAACAAGAGGAAGTACAAAGATTCAAACCCTTCACCCGAAGCTACAATACCATGTTGAACAACTATTTTCTGAAAAGTATAAGCTAACAAAATGTGCTCAAAATTTCTATCAAGCATATATCTGGATAGTCATGTAGTGACTTGTCCTTCTCGTCTTCATGCTTAGTGGATTAGATTTGGTTTTTCTCCATACGGAAGATTTCATTAATTTAAATCTTCTATGAAGACACATTTTTGTATTGTAATTTTTAATTAATGTCCTTGTGCAGTAACAGTGTAGCTGAAATAGAAATTTGGAAAAGAAGGATCAGTAATTCATATCTTTTGAAAATGTAGCGAACTCTTCAGGAACTAAAGTTCACATTTTAACATCTAGTTCTGCATATAAAGTTCATATGATTTAACTCACTGCACTTTTAGAAGTGTGAAATGAGGTTTCCAACCCTCAAATAAAATCATGAATCAAGATTCCATTTGTTTCGCTAAAAATAAATAATTTATTTTTTTAAAAGATCTTTTTTTTTTTTTTTTTTTTTTTTTGGTAAAAGGTAAGAGATATATTAAGAAGAGCCAAATGTACAAAAAGATCTCGACACCGGTAACTTGCACTCCAAATGTAGTAACAAAAGAAGTGGAAGGGTGATGAGATGCAAAAGCCGTAGGCGGCACAACAACTACAACAACAAGGCCAAACTAAGCACGGCTAGCTCAACCGGCTATCAAACAGAGACAAAAGCAAAGAGGAGGCCAGCGTAAGATCAAGGACCTACGGGTCCCCATTGAAAATAATCGGGTCTAGGCTCCAACTTCTCTGCAGCCTTCTGTTTATGAAATTATCTTCGACGTTCCTGAAGGTGATAGCCTTGTCTCGGACCACTTTGAAGAGGTCGTTCTTGATGGCCGGAATAGAGAGAGGCCGGTCTCTAAAGATGATGTCATTCCTATTTTTCCAAATGATGTGACACAACGCGCCAAAGGAAAAACGGGCTATGCATTTATAGAATTCTTTCCCCATCAAATAGGTAGTTGCCCATCTGAAATTCTCCCCCACCCTTTGTTGCGCCGGTGTAAATTGCATCGGACGCCCAAAAGAAGGCAACGCTAGCCGTGACACAGCAGTCAAAAAACAAGTGGTCAAGAGAATCAGGCACATTCTTGCAAAACGCACAAGTAGCATTCCCAATTATACCATAGGCCAGAAGGAGGTCCTGGGTTGGAAGCCTACGCTTGGCCATGAGCCAAAGATTAAGTTGATATCGAGTCACTATGGCGTTGTCCCATAAGAAAGAGTACCCGTGGACCCGCGTCCTCTTCTTCCTGATGAAGTTCCACGCCGATGCCATAGTGAACTGGCTCGAAGAGCTTTCTCGCCAACAGCAACGATCCGGGTCATTCGTCAGGGTCGGAAGAGGATGCCCCCACGATTGAAGCACCAACCTGAGAGCTTGGCCAACATCTGAGAAGAGGTCAGCAACACACGCTTGTCTGGAGAGCCCTGAGCTATAGATAAGAGAATCTGAGAAGAACAGGTTCAAGGGCCCTCTAGGGTGCCAGTTGTCAAACCACAGAGAGGTTGTTTGTCCATCGCCAATTTTCCAGTAGAAGGCCATCTTGAAATTCCTTCTTAGGGTCAACAAGCTCTTCCAGGCCCAGGATCCAGATGTTGGCTTTCTAGCAACCCAAAAATTCTTGTTTTTTAAGAACGTGGAGTGGATCCATCTACACCATAGTGCTTCCTTGTCGGAAAACAAGATCCAAATATGCTTTAGCATGGAAGCTTTATTGCAATCTTGGAGCCTCCTAACACCTAGCCCTCCTTCATCCTTTGGAAGGCAAACTTCATCCCAGGCTACCTTAGCACCACCCCTGCCTAGGTCCGGACCTTTCCATAGGAATTGTCTAAATATTTTCTCTATCTGTTCCATCACAACTGTAGGTAAAACAAAGACACTAGCCCAGTAGGCTTGTATAGCGTGAAGAACTGACCTGATAAGCTGAAGCCGACCAGCAATAGAGAGGAATTTGTGGGTCCAAGATTGAACCCTTGCAGTGATGCGATTGACCAGGGTACAACAGTCTGCTTTATTGATCCTCGAAGTGATAATGGGAACCCCCAGGTACCGAACTGGCAGGCTTCCTTCTCGAAAGCCCAACTCCAATAGGATATTATTCCTAAGGGAGGGATTGCCTCCCGCCAAGAAAATTTCACTCTTGCACGAGTTAGGACGAAGGCCACTCCAAGAGGAAAATATATTTAGAGCTTCCTTAAGGAGAGTCGCCGTAGGAAGGTGCGCCTCACAAAAAAGGAAGACATCATCTGCAAAAAAAAAAGATGAGAAAGGCCCACTGCCTTGCACCTCCAGAAGAACTTGAAGTCAGGCCTCGAGGATTGCTTAAGAATGATCCCTGAGAGCACTTCCATGACCATAGTGAAAAGGTAAGGAGAGATGGGATCGCCTTGTTGAAGACCTCACCCTCTCGCAAAAAACCCGTGGAGCTCTCCATTCAAAGCAATTGAGAATTTAGGAGTGCGAACACACGTCATAATTAGACTAGTGACAGAGTGAGGGAAGCCAAAGGCCAGCATCACATTCTCAAGGAAGCCCCAATCCACAGTATCATAGGCTTTCCTGAAGTCCACCTTTATCGCACATTTTGGTAGATAAGGCTCAAGGTGGAAGCTAGAGAATAGTTCCTGAGCCAGCAAAATATTGTCCCTAATTCGTCTACCTTTTATAAAAGCAGTCTGAAAATGGCCTATCGTGTTCTTCAAAGCTAGGGCCACCCGATTAGCTAGCACCTTTGTAATACACTTATAGATAGTGTTGCAGCAGGCGATAGGCCTATAATCCTCCACAGAAGTGGCGTTGAGCACTTTCGGAACCATTACCAAGATGGTATTGTTAACCTCCCTCAAGAGTTTACCGGAGTTGAAGAAATCCAACACTGCAGTCGTTACTAAAGGACCAACCGTGTCCCAGTTTTCTTTGAAAAACTCTACTGTGAAGCCATCCGGCCCAGGAGCCTTTCCCCTAGGCAAAGAGAAGATAGTGTTCCGGATCTCCATCTCTTTAACTGGTTGAGCAAGAAGTGCAGCCTGGTCAAACGAGAGTGGATGTTGAATAACCTCCCTCAAGTCCTCTAACGAAGGTCTAATAATCTCCCCTTGCAGCATCAAGAGGTCCTCAAAGAACTCTACAAACCTTCGTTGCACAAGCCGTGGCTCCGTCACTATGTTCCCCGAAGAGTCGAGGACGGAGAGGACTCTGTTCCTCAACTGTCTTTTGTTGACATATTGATGGAAGAATTTGGTATTTCGGTCTCCCTCCCTGAGCCATCTGACCCTGGACTTTTGCCTGAAGAAGGACTCCTCCGAGGAGCGCAACTCTGCAAAGATACACCTTTGGCTCTTCTCCACCTCAGCAAGGTCCGCAGAGAAGGGGTTCAGTTGTAATTCTGCTTGAGTGGCCTCCATCATCTTCCGCGCATCAAGAGTTCTAGCAGATATATTAGAGAAGGAATCTCTGTTGAGTTGCTTGAGCCGATATTTGAGAGCCTTGAGTTTAGAGACAAGCTTATACATAGGGACACCACTCCCCGGCGCATTCCACACTTGTGAGACAATTTCTTTGAATTCCGGGTGCTTCATCCAGAAGTCGAAGAACTTGAAGGGCTTCCTTCTATGAGTCGGATTAAGTACCTTCACCACCATAGGCGAGTGGTCCGAGATTCCAGGAGCAAGGAAGGAGGCTTCTGAGTAAGATAGATCCAAGCTCCACTTGGCATTCACTAGAACCCTGTCAATCTTCCTTGCTTTCCTAGAATGCCCTGAAGACGTAGTCCAAGTGTATCTAAAACCAACGAACCTCAAGTCTTCCAGCTCAGCTTGCTCCAAGCACTGTCCAAACTCATTAAAACAAGGGAGCCAATCATCGGTGCCACCGACCCGGTCCGATGGATCCTTAATAGCATTGAAGTCCCCCAAGACAAGCCAAGGAGTGTCTCGGAGATGGGTGCTTTTCATGATGATGTCTTCCCACAGCGGTCTCTTCAGCGAAAAAGAGTGATCACCATAAATAAAAGAAACACAGCAAGCCACCCCAGAGTCTAGGCTCTCAAGGTTCCCATGAATTGCCTGCTTGGTAAGAGAGAAGGTTTCAAACTTGACTCTCCCGGGGTCCCATCTGACCCAAATTCTACCCCTGGGGAAAAAGTCATAGTTTGCAGTCCAACACCAACCTCTCAATAAAGCTTCGAATATGGAGTTAAAGCGATCCTGTGGCACCTTAGTTTCCACCAAACCAACACAGCACAAGTGGTTCGAAGTAACAAAACTACGAATCTCCGCTTGCCTAGTCGAATCAACCATACCTCGAATATTCCAGCAACCTATATACATATGTACAAAAGAGGGAACGAGGAAGGGTTACCTCCTTTTTGGTGGCTTGCGACGGCTCGGAGTGGGAGCCGTCCGAGCCGATGGAGGAGGTGGGTCTGGGGGAAGCACCAGGGGCTTGTCGTGGGAATTCTCCTCCCTGCTTCTCGTTGGAGGAGCCTTCGGCAATAGACTTGGAGGGGCCTTTGGCGATTGACAAGGCGAGAGAAGATCATCATCTGAGCTAAGGTGGTTGACAGACTCATTCAACTCCGCTCCACTCCCCAGGCTCGCACCTGGATGGCTAATGGGATCTTCCTCCATTGTCGAGGTGTGGTCATCCACCCTGATTAGTGCTTGAAGCCCACTCTGAGCCCTCCGGGTAGAGGTTGATGGCAAGCTTTTAAGAGCTGTTGCTGTCTGCTTGAGAGATGGTTCCTCTTCTCCAGAGCTGGCTGGATGTTCCAGGTATGTCTTCTTGGGGGGTGGGGGAGATTTGTTCTTCTTCCCCTTGACTTGTTTCCATCCAAATTCAGCCTCATTCAGATCTACCACCAGCATTGGTGAAGTCTCAAAGGGGCAGGCCTCCACTGATGGGGGGGGGGGGATGGGCTGAACTTGCTTCTGGCCTTGCACCGCCTTTCAACCAGTCAAAGAGGCTGCACAATTGTGCCCAAATGAGCCACACTTCAAGCATTCCGCCGGCTTCTACTCATACTCAATGGCAATCGACCAAACAACTCCGTTTAGTCTTACCTTGGTCAAGTAGAACCTTGGCTTGTTTACTTGTAGCTCCACACAAACTCTTGCAAAAGAGATCCTTTGAGATTGCTCCGTGCGTTGGTCAACAAATAACGGCTTGCCAATGGTGCTCGCGATGGCGCTAATTGCCGGGGCTGTCCATAGGTCAAGAGGTAGGTTCTTCAAGCGAATCCACACTGGCACCGTGGTTTGCTTCTCCCTCTTCAACTCTAGGAGCGGTTTCCATTGTTGCAAAACAAGTGCAACCCTTGCAACCGTTATAGGACCTTCTTCCAAAATCTTCCTTCGGAACTCGGGGTCAGGGATGCGGAAGAAAAAGAAGCCCTGGTCATCGGCGAAAACCTCAACAAGCTTCGGTCCCCAACATAGCTTGAGCGAGTTCTCCGTGAGCTGGAACGGCAGACTCTTTCCTACATAATACCCAACCAGACACTCATGCCATTTGGGATCCACCGCATCTAACACTTCTTCGGGAAGATCCACCACGGGGACATCATCCTCAAACGAGGGAGGAACAAAGGTAAGGTCATACCCTCTCGCTGCAAGTTTCGCAACATTTGCCCACGTCCGGATAGCCGGGCGTCTGGTTTTCTCACTTGTTTTTGTGAGGCTTGGGGCCGTTTGGAAGCCGACCTCGCTCTACTTCGTCCTCTCGAGCGCCTATCCCGGCCTACATTTTTGGGACCACGGTTTGAGGTCTCTGGTAGTGCAGGAGCCTTGCCCGTGAGTATGGAGGCCCGGGCCTCCTTGTCTCGGTTGAGGGGGCTAGAAGTCCTCTCCGATTCATCTCTCAATTGTGCCGTTTCACTCGGCTCACCACCCACAGCCATTGGAGCAGCCATAATTACCCAGCCAGCAACCTAGACCTCTACACAGCAGCCATCTAGAGAGCGAGAGACTAACCGGTCGGACGCCTCACACCTCTCGGGTTGGCCGGAAGCAGCAAGGACGGGGCAGGGGGATGGCCAACAGTTCGATCAGGAGCACGGCAGCTTACCTGACGCCCTCCTCCCGCTGCGAGCAGGCCCGAGACGCAGCAGCACTGCTCCTCAAGGGCCGAGCAACAGCAGTTCGGTGCAGGGCGCGGCACACCAGCAAGGACGCCTCACACCTCTCGAGTTGGCCGGAAGCAAGGGGACGGGGCAAGGGAATGGACCAATAGAAGCTTACCTGACGCCCTCCTCCCGCTGCGAGCATGCCCGAGACGCACCAGCACTGCTCCTCAAGGTCCGAGCAACAGCAGCTCGGTGCAGGGCGCGGCACAACAGGGTCGGCAGGGGGGTACCAGCAATCGTTCAGGAGCAGAGCCGAGGAAGGCTTACCTGAGGGTGCTGGGTCGCCTGCAAACCGCTGCAACAGACCCGAGCCGCACCAGCACCGCACCTCAAGGGGCCGAGCAGCGCGAACAGCAGGGCGATTCTCGTGGAGAGGCCGCTCAGATCTCGCCGCAGAGGAGACGAAACACGAATCCGTTCGGTGAGGAGCGAGAGCCTTCCCAGAGGAGCTGAACCCCCAATTTTCACGCCAATCAGAGGTCTGGATCGGCCGGATCGAGCAAATGAAGCCGGCGAGATTCAGTTCAAAACCCCAGAGGAAGAGAGGCGATGAACAGTACCCGTGCGTGCATTTTGGCTCATCTTCTTAAAAAGATCATTTGTATTACTTGAAATAATTAATGAATGAAAAAAAAATTTCATTATCAATTAAAATATATATTTAAATTTTTCTTTAGACAATGAATATACTTTTTCGTCCATTCTTTTTATAAGCAAAACAAACTATCATTTTAAATGATTCAATTTTCGCGAAACAAACGCATCCTAATAATCCATCAACATTAGCACTCCAGAAAGCTCCATGTTTCACATATGCTACAGTATATTCAACAAATGTACTGAAAATCTACGAATTGGAAGCTTTCATAAAGGGAATAAGCTACCAAAAGTCTCAAACTATAGCCACTATAACGCATTTGCTTTAAACTTTTTCTTGTAACATAAAATATTCAAAATTTGTAACTATGTGACACATTTACCATCCATTTAAGTTCCATCCCATAATTTTTTAGTTAAAATAACAACATTTTTATATCACTTACTATGTCAATACCGTTTGCTTTTAGGTGTCCATATAAGTAGATTTTTAATGATGTTCATTTATGGAAACTTGATGGAGGTAAGTATATCCTACATATACAAGTTTATAGTTTGTTAACATAAAATTTGGGGTAAATAAGTTATAGTGGATAAAATTTGAGATTTTTTTGTGGCTTTTGCTATTTATAAAATCAGAGCGAGTCTGATCTTGCCGGGTGTCCAAAAGATAACTTACGGTTACCGAGCATCTCGGTTTTTCATGTCTCTCTCCACTGTCCACGTAACGTCCCACGATGCTCTGGTTTCCAAACGACCGAGAAAGTCGGAGATTGCGATTGTGCTTTTGACCAGGTTTCGGTTTGCTACTAGAGCAGAGCATTCTCTTCTTCTCCTCTCATTTGTCCGCGCTTGAAATCTCATTGGTCATCGTCATTACTGGATTGGATCAGGGGCATAAGGCCATTCTAAGCAACTGGACAGCCATGGCGTTCTTTCAAAGCATGATATGGAATATTGATCTGCAGTTAGTTTTCTGATTAAAGGTCTGCTAGTTTCTTTGCTTCTGCGTGCCGTGCACCATCCGCATGTACTTCGATCTCAAACTTTCGGGACATTTTAGAAAGGAACTTGCGATCACTGAATTATTTTGATTTTCGAGACCTTCATGCTCACGTGAGATTTTTCTGCAAAGGAGTGATCCGTTTCCGGGAATTTTTTTTTTTTTTTTTTTAATAGGAGAATCACGATCCATGGAGAGAGCCCACCAAGCGAATTGAAGTTGTTTGTGATTCGTGTAATGCTATTAGTTTTCTCGCAACTCCATTAGTCTCTGCGGTTCCTTTTATGCTGTAGTTGTTCTTTCCAGGAAGTCCTGCTATTCTTGGTGACCAAGAAGAAGATGCCGATTGATGTTTTTGGGAGAGATTTTGATTACTTAGAAAATTTTTGATTACTTAGAAAATCAAAATCCAAACCGGAAGACCGAAGGACCCATCTCGGGTCGGCACACGTGGTATGGAGAGAAGGAGGATGCAAGTGCCCCAAATTTGATATGGAGGTTTCTGACAACCGTATTCCTCGACTTACAAGTGGCCAAAAGGTACATTATTTGACCTTAGGGGGTGCTGGTTTTCACGTTGCCGTTGTTTTAGAATTGAACATGTCTTTGCATCGTTTACAATGCTTCAGGTTTCTGGGGAGTTATCTGCTGCTTCACCTGAGCGCCTCTCTGTAGCATCTCCTGATGTTGGTGCTGGGAAGCGCATCCATGCTCTACCTTCTGTAGCTGATGCTAATCAATTGCGTACTTCGCTCTTGCTATTCACAAACATCCTTGTCTCTACATGGTTGTAAACCCTAGGTATGGCGCATATTGGTTATGTGGTACTGGCAATGCAGCTAACAATAGGGTGACCCATTGAGGGAATTTGATTCATCAGGACTGAACAATGTTGCCTGGAAGGAAAGGGTTGATGGCTGGAAAATGAAGCAAGAGAAGAATATAGCTCCAATGAGCACTGCCCAGGCTACTTCTGAAAGAGGAGGTGGTGATGTCAATGCCAAGCACCGATGCGCTTGTGGATGACTCTTTACTGTGAGTCTCTACGATATTAAGCTTAGTCTTTTTTTTTTTTTTTGCTTAGTATTTCCTACAGTCGAATTTGGCACGTGTCGGGCTAAAAGTGACGCTGACCATTTTCACTAACTTTTCCTTTGTTGATGTTTCTTAATTATGTGGTTGTCTCTGTTTTGAACCAAAAAAGCTGTCAACATATATCGAATTGCTAGAAATTCTCAAAAATTTTCCTGACGCATGCTTTCCATTAGTATCTATAAGTACCGGTGTAATAATGTAACTGTCACTACTTTTTAATAAATCATTCAATCTGTTAGTCGTGTTCAGTCCTTGGCTGCATTTCGCATAAATATTTTTCTTATTCTGTGGGAATGACAAAGCCAGGCTACCGAACAACAAATCCTGTGACCAATGCCTATGCTCTGTGGTTAATATCTGTGATATGTGAGGTTTGGTTTGCGATTTCTTCGATATTGGATCAGTTCCCAAAGTGGTTTCTGGTAAACCATTAAACGTATCTCGACAGACTAGCAATTAGTAGTATCACTACTTCATGAATCTGGTAACTTAGGTTTTTCTTATCACCAACTTGTTTTGTCAGATCAGAATTTTTTGTGAAACTTTACATGGATATAGGTGTTGGTGTTTGTGCGGAAGCGTGTGTGTGTGCAAGTGTTATGTGTGAATAATAAAAGGACTACAATGGCAAAGGAAGAATTGATAAAAAGGAAGCTTTTATTTTGAAAGGTTTTATTACAAAGGGAGGAAGGAGTGTGTGTGGTTTTCACGGCTACAAGGAACAACAAACATCCAACTCCTATTTATAGGCGTGCGCACCGCCTTCCTCCACCGACTTTGAGTACAAGAAAGAATATAAAATTCAGCTTGTTGCGGCTCCTTCAGGGTCTTCTCGTTGCTTCTACCTTTTTCTCCATTTTTCTATTCTTAGCCACTCTTCTTGACTTTTCAACCAACTTCCAGCTGGCTTTCTTTCTTCATACATGTACTTGCTGCCCACGTACACCAGAAATTTCTTCAGCATTGTAGAGTCTTCTAGGCTTGTCTTTTGCTGATTTGTTTTGGCCAGCTTTTTCTCTAGTGTAATCTAGAATTTTCTGAAAAATGGATCACTTTTTTTTCAACACTCCTCCTTGATCCATTTTTGAAATACTCCGAGCATGCTTCTCAATGTCTCGAATTTTGCTGTTGGTAATGCTTTAGTGAATATGTCCGCAATTTGATCTTCAGTCTTACAATACTTTAGCTCGATTTCTCCTTTATTTTGTGCCTCTCGTATGAAGTGATATTTAATGTCTATATGTTTGGTTCTTCCATGGAATACTGGATTTTTTGATATAGCGATTGCGGACTTATTGTCGCAAAGTATTGGAGTTGCTTCCATTTGTGCCTCTCCAATGTCTTCTAGAATTCTTCGTAGCCATATTGCATGACTAGTAGTTGTAGCAGCTGCAATGTATTCAGCTTCTGCAGTAGACTGTGCCACTGAGTCTTGTTTTTTGGATGCCCATGAGAATATTCCAGAACCTAATGTGAAGGCATAGCCAGTAGTACTTCTCCTATCATCAGATGATCCTGCCCAATCGCTATCAGTATAACCGATCAACTTAGTTGTTTCACTAGGTCGGTACCAAATGCCGTAATCTATAGTTCCTCGTAAATATCTAAGAATTCTCTTGGCAGCTCCAAAATGAATTTGACTTGGACTCTGCATAAACCTTGATAGTAAACTTGTCGCGTACATAATATCTGGCCGTGTAGCAGTAAGATATAGTAGACTCCCAATTAAACTTCTATAGAGGGAGGCATCGGCTTTTTCAGCTCCATCATTTTTCAATAGTTTCTCATTCATCACTAGTGGTGTTGAAACTATTTTGCAATTACTCATCTTGAATTTCTTTAGGAGGTTTTCGGTATATTTCTTTTGCGAGATGAAAATTCCTTTATCTTGATTAACTTCAATACCGAGGAAATAGTTCATCAAGCCCAAGTCCGTCATTTCAAATGTCTTCATCATTTCTTCTTTAAATTCTCGGATCATTGTCTCATTGTTTCCAGTATATATAAGATCATCTACATATAGAGAGACAATGAGAGTGTCGGACTTACCTTGGGTCTTGATGTAGAGTGTCGGCTCACTCATACTCCTCTTGAATCCTTGCTTGATGAAGTACTCATCAATTCTACTATACCACGCACGTGGTGCTTGTTTTAACCCGTATAGGGCCTTCTTAAGCTTTAAGACTTTTTCTTCTTGGCCTTTGAGAATAAAGCCTTGTGGTTGTTCTATGTATATTTCTTCTTGAAGATATCCATTTAAGAATGCTGATTTTACATCTAATTGATAGATCTTCCATTCTTTTTGTGCCGCTAAGGCTATAAGTGCTCGAATAGTATCAAGGCGAGCAACGGGAGCAAAAGTTTCAGTATAGTCAATACCTGGTTGTTGCAAGTATCCTTTCGCCACAAGCCTTGCTTTATGCTTCTGGATTGATCCATCTGGGTTTAGCTTTGTCTTATAGACCCACTTAACGCCAATAATCTCTTTGTCTTCTGGTCGATCAACAAGCTCCCAGGTTTCATTTTTCTGGATCATCTTGATCTCTTCTTCCATGGCTTTTATCCAAACTTCATCTTTGGAAGCTTGTTCATAGTTTTCCGGTTCCAAAATAGCAAAATTGCATGTGTCATAAATTCTTCTAAGGGCTTTTACCCTTAGTATTGGAGACTCTGGAGTAGATTCTTCTTGCGTCACCCTTGGAGAGCTTGGTGGAGTTACGTCGTGAGTGGTAGAATCTGGTACTTCTCCTTCTTCTTGTGACGTTGACTCCTCTTGAGTAGGTGGTGTGTCTAGCAAGGTTATGTACTTCTTCACGATCTTCTCGTCTTCCCAATTCCAGGCAGCATTCTCATCGAACTCGACGTCTCGACTAATCATTAGTTTTTTAGTTCTTAGGTTGTAAATCCGATAGCCTTTTGATTGGTCACTGTAGCCAAGGAATATTCCTTTTTCTGTCTTTTCATCTAGCTTACTCCTTTTTTGAGCAGGGATGTGGACGTAGCAAATGCATCCAAACACTTTGAGATGCTTTGCTGAAGGCTTCCGTCCACTCCATGCTTCAACTGGAGTTTTATTTTGAACTGCTTTAGTTGGACACCTATTTAATAGATAAACAGCAGTATAAACTGCTTCTGCCCAGAAAGTGTTGGGAAGGCCTTTCTCCTTTAGCATGGACCTTGCCATTTCCATGATGGTTCTATTTTTTCTTTCAGCTACTCCATTTTGTTCTGGGGCATAGCCAACAGTTAGTTGATGATGGACTCCTTCATCTTCACAAAATTTATTAAATTCCTTTGAATTGTATTCTGTGCCTCTGTCACTCCTTAGGACTTTGATTCTTTGGCCACTTTGATTCTCGACGTGGTTCTTGAATTTCCTAAAGATAGAGAAAACCTCAGATTTTTCTCGAAGAAAATATACCCACGTCATTCTTGTGTAATCATCAATGAATAAGATGAAATATTTATTTTGACTAGGTGTAGGTGTCCTCATCGGACCGCACACGTCCGTGTGGACAAGTTCTAAAGGCTTCTTAGCCTTCCATGAAACTCCAGATGGGAAGGACTGTCTCTGTTGTTTTCCAAGAAGGCAGCCTTCACAAACATCTGAAATTTCTGTGATTGCTGGAAAATCTCTCATCATATTTTTCTGATGGAGAACTTTTAGCCCAGCAAAATTGAAGTGGCCAAATCTTCTATGCCATAGCCATGAATCATCAAGTTGAGCTTTCATGGCTATATCTTTGACCAATTTCCATTGAATAGGAAAATTGTTATTTTTCATCTTAACAGAGGCAATGATATTTTTATATTTATCATAGATAATGCAGGCATCTCTATTAAAATATAGAGAATACCCACTTTGTATCATTTGGCCCACACTTAAGAGATTTTGTGCAAGACGAGGGACTAGATATACATTACGTATATATTTTGGGCCTTTATTTGTTTCCACGGCGATGGTGCCTTTTCCTTTGACATCTACTAATGCACCATTGCCCAACTTTACTTGAGATTTCACCGACTTATCAATATGAGTGAATATAGTTTCGTCCCCTGTCATGTGATTGCTACACCCACTATCGATGTACCATGTTTCATTTTTATTATCATTTGCCGCTTGGCCCGTAGAATGTATTTTCTTCACTTTCTTTTTTTCTACATAGTTTGCTCGATTATTTGTTTTTGAGCGACAATCTTTTTCTACGTGGCCATATCTTTTACAAAAGCGGCATTGTTTTTTATTTTTAAACCAACAATCCTTCTCCAAATGATTTGTTTTCTTGCATATACCACAAGGTGGATAATTTTCCTTTTTTATAATTTCTCCTCCTCTTTTGTTTTTCCATGAGCTCCTTCCATCATTTTTAGTTTGATGAGACCGTATATTTACTTTAGACTGAAAGGCACTTTCGACTGAATCTTCATCTTGTGCCATTAGTCTTTTCTCATATGCTTCTAGAGAGCCAATTAATTCACTTATTGATAGGGTCGTCAAGTCTTTAGTTCCTTCTATAGTTGTAACTATAGAGTTGTATTTTTTGGTAAGTGACACCAATATTTTCTCAACAACCCTTTGATCAGTTATCCCATCTCCATAGGCTCTCATTTGATTAACGAGTTCCTTTAATTTTCCACAATATTCTTGTACGGTCTCATAATTTTTCATTTTAGAATTTTCAAAATCCCTTCTCAGAGTTTGAAGGCGAATAATGCGTACCTTTTCCGATCCTTGAAATTCCTCTCGTAGTATATCCCAAGCCTCTTTTGCAGTCCTTGCTCCAATTATTCTTGGAAATATGGTTTCTGAGAGCGCTTGCTGAATAAAGTATAGCGCCCTTGCATCCTTTTGTAGTTGATCCTTCGAAACACTTGCACCTTCTGGTGGAGCCTCGCAACCTTTCTCCACGATGTCCCATAAGTCTTGGGCCATCAAGAATGTAGTCATTTTTATGCTCCAAAAGTCATAGTTGTTCCCATCAAAAATGGGAATGGGAAATGAGGATGAGGTTGGGTTGGCCATGGTTTAGTTAGTGGGTATTTGGAAAGGGTAGTTTTAAGAATTGGTAGGTAGGACAAACGCCTGACACCAACCAAAGACGTGGCTCTGATACCACTGTTGGTGTTTGTGCGGAAGCGTGTGTGTGTGCAAGTGTTATGTGTGAATAATAAAAGGACTACAATGGCAAAGGAAGAATTGATAAAAAGGAAGCTTTTATTTTGAAAGGTTTTATTACAAAGGGAGGAAGGAGTGTGTGTGGTTTTCACGGCTACAAGGAACAACAAACATCCAACTCCTATTTATAGGCGTGCGCACCGCCTTCCTCCACCGACTTTGAGTACAAGAAAGAATATAAAATTCAGCTTGTTGCGGCTCCTTCAGGGTCTTCTCGTTGCTTCTACCTTTTTCTCCATTTTTCTATTCTTAGCCACTCTTCTTGACTTTTCAACCAACTTCCAGCTGGCTTTCTTTCTTCATACATGTACTTGCTGCCCACGTACACCAGAAATTTCTTCAGCATTGTAGAGTCTTCTAGGCTTGTCTTTTGCTGATTTGTTTTGGCCAGCTTTTTCTCTAGTGTAATCTAGAATTTTCTGAAAAATGGATCACTTTTTTTTCAACAATAGGCACGACGGAGAAGGAGAACCATCACAGTTAGCTGCTGTTGTCGGTACTGTCAACCCACTGAAGAACATCCTCTAGTGACAGCAAATACAGCATTCTTCGTTCTTGCAGTTGACTACCCAGTTGACAAGGTCTCATGCTTTGTATCCAACGATGGAGCTGCTATGTTAACTTTCGAGGTCCCTTCTGGAACATCAGAGTTCGCAAGGAAATGGGTTCCTTTTGTAAGAAGCATAGCGTAAAGCCTTAAGCCTTGAGCCCCCGAATGGTGCTTCGCTCCGAAAATCGACTACTTGAAGGACAAAGGTCATCCGTCATTTGTCAAAGATCACAAAGCTATGAAGGCATGACTTTAGATCAGAATCTTGGTAGTGTTTTGCAATCCCTTTGTACATTGCATCGCTGTGGCATGTTTGCATTTTCATGTATAGCAGAGAGAGTATGAGAATTTAAAGTCCTCATAAGTGGACTTGTTGCCAAGGCACAGAAGGTTCCCGAGGAAGGATGGATAATGCAAGATGGGACTCCATGGCCTGGAAAAAATACGATGGACTTCCCCAGAATGATTCAGGTTAATTTATAATTTTTGGAATGTATCTGATATTGTGATTGAGCTCATAAAATCGTACCCACCCCGGATTGATTCAGGTTAATTTGTAGTTAAACTATGAGGTAACAACACAGCAATCTCTCTCTCTCTCTCTCTCTCTTTCTCTCTCAGAGTTCAATGGTGCTGCCACTGAGCCTCATATGCCACCAACCATAACATAAATCTTCGTCGGAAATCTTCTCCTCCACCCAAATTACTTCAGCAACAAAAAGTGAAAGCTTTAAAACTTTTATTGGATGGGAAGTTATTTCTTGATAGGCCCTGATTCTTTTTTTCTTTTCTGTTTCAAGTTGTTGCACTCTCTTCACAATCAATTTGAAATATATTCTGATTTACTGATACTTATCAGAAAGTTACAATAATGATTATTACATATCGACTGACTTAAAGTTTGTGATTATATCCACTCCATGAATTTTCCTTCCTAATGTAACACAATGGATTAGTTTCTTCACTTTTTCTCTTCAATAATGCAAGTATACATCAGGAAATCACAAGAACCGAAATGCTACTTGGAATACTTTATGTTTTCTGGATAATGCTTTTTTTTTTTTTTTGGGTACAATGCGACATTGGTGATGTTGTCAATTGGATAATAGTATCATTTAACTTCTATTACTAAATTTGATGGAGTGGAGCTCTCGTGATAAATAAGTATGAAACTTATAAAAAATTCCAGGTTATTATATAAAGTTTGCATATCTTAAGATCTTATGGTCCGATTTTATAAAGTTCTCTTCTCATGAATATCATTGTCTGTGGCAGATTTCTCTTGTTTCCTATCGTGCTGCGTTTTAAAGGCCATGACTCCACATCCAAGTTCTCGACTCAGTTATGATACGGGTAAAACTGTGGTTCCTGGATCCTGGAAGCAGCAATTTTTTTTTTTTTTTATTAAAACATTTGCATTACTCGCCTGCTGTTATGTTTTCTTAGGGCAAAGTGGAGGTCTTGATGCTAAGGGTAATGAGTTGCCACGTTTGATCTATGTTTCTTGTGAAAAACGTCTGGGCTTCCAACATCACAAGAAAGCTGGTGCCATGAATGCTCTTGTGAGTAGATATGTCTGTTAATTATGGATGCCGATGCTTTCATGCTTTCCTTACCTTTTGTCTTATTTTATATTCAGGTGAGAGTCTCTGCTGTCCTCACTAATGGAAATTTCTTGTTGAATCTTGATTGTGATCACTACATAAACAACAGTAAGGCATTGAGAGAAGCCATGTATTTCTTGATGGATCGTAACCTTGGGAAACATGTGAGTCATGTTCAATTTCCAAAGAGATATGACGGTGTTGACAGAAATGACAGATACACCAATTGCGATATTGTGTTCTTTGGTTTAGGCTCTTTGTCTCTTCATTAAAATACATTTTCTTATGTTATGTCCAATTGCTACTTGCACTGACATCAGAATCACGTCCTCCGCCGAAGCGAGTTCTTTTGTTGTGGACTAAGATTAAAACACTCTTCAGCTTCCTTGCATAACTCATTAGGCGGACATTCTGTCTTATGATCTGGACAAGCTTAAGAGGTTTGGATGGCATCCAAGGTCTTGTTTATGTTGGAACTGGCCGTATGTTCAATGGAACAGCCTTATATGGTTATGAAGCTCCTCACGAGCCAAAGCATAGAAAGTGAGGATTCCTGTCTTCTCTCTGTGGTGGATCACGAAAGAAGGCAAGATGAAGTAAAAAGGTTTTTGACAATAAGTGGCAAACATGTAGTTCCAACTGTGCCTATCTTCAGCCTGCAAGATATATAAGAGGTTGTGGAAGGTACAGATCTAGCTATTTCTTGGATCATTCAAATTTGGCTGGAAACTTCCTTGCAACCTCCATAACAATTGACAGGTCAACAGCAGAGAGTGGTACACAAGTTAGTGAGGCCTTGAGATCTGGAATGTAACCTCATTTAATAGTGGCCCTTGAGGTTTTGACACTCTTGCCTGAGGACGACTTTTGTCCCTGATGACTCGGCATTCTTATGACGACGAAATTTCTACATTCTTTCAGTAATGCAGTTTCTTAGGTTTTTCTTAATGTTTTCTTTTCTTGGATTTTACCTAGCTTCATCAATCACTTTTTTCATTGAGACCTTGCTAATGTGCTTTAATAGTTCATGTTGGCAATCCTGCTCACTATCCATTTTAATGCTGCTCCTGTGTGTAAGAGCTATTAAATATCGAACAGTTAATTTCAGGTGATAGTGTTGATCTTCTGCTCGAGACTTATAATGCTGTAAGGAGCTTTAACATTTATATTAGAACCTCTCTGGCTTACATTTTATTTTCATATTCATAGGTGCTGGATTTGATGATGAAAAGTCATTGCTTGTGTCGCAAATGAGCCTGGAGAAGAGGTTTGGTCAGTCTACTGTCTTTGTGGCCTGTACATTTATGGAGAATGGTGGCGTTCCTCAATCTACAACTCCAGAAACCCTTCTTAAAGAGGCTATTCAAGTCATCAGTTGGGGTTATGAGGATAAAACGGACTGGGAAGTGAGGTATGTGAGCTTATTATAATATTTATTCCATTAGAGTGCGTGTTGTTTAAGAGAAAAAGATACATGAGTCATGGGCTAGCAGATCCTTGACCACATGATAAGCCATGTGGTGTCTAGCAAGTCAAGAAGACATCGAGCTAGCCTTCATTCTATAGTTGTTCCTAAGAATAGTATGATGAATAGCATCCTTGTATTATGCATACTACGAACACCTTAGCTTGAGCATTCAAACCCTTGAGCAAGATGCACGAAACATTTTAGGCATGACAACTGGTTTTGGCCTGCAATAGCCTCATAAGGAGAGTAGCATAAGCTTTTGACCAATTTGTGCATGGGAGGCTAACCCCGCCTTTGGAGTTTCTAGAGTTATAATTGTTCAATCTTAGTACTCTTAGCACAAACGTCATAACGCCACTTCCATGAACCAATTGTATCATCCCTTCTACATCATTTGCTCTTCACCTTGATGCCACAAAGTTCCACTCTCAAGGGTATATGAGTATGGGAGAATTCAGTCCGTGACATTCTCCCCTATTTAGTTCCACAACACCTTTGTTGCAGGCTATTTAGTCGCTTCAGTACCAATCGGGTCTTACATGAATGGTGGACGCTCACCCAACAAACAAGCCACTACACTCCATTAGTGTCTTCCGCTGATCAAAGCTACTCAGGTATCTTTGGTCACTTGTGCTCTCCCTGATAAGGGTGGCATTTTGAGCCAACTGCACTTTTCGTGGCACCCTCTTTCTCCTACTAAGCTTCTCTTGATCTTAGTAGACCAACGAAGGTTTCCCCCCCTATTCAAAATGTGGTAGCAAACCCATCTTGAGATTTGCCAATTGATCTGAGAACCTTTTTTTTCTATTCAATGAGCAATTCGGTTTCTTCCTATCCTCCCATTGTCTTTCAAGAAGTAAGCCAAGACTTGTACCTTGTCTGAGCCCCTTTTGCTTTGGCAATTCACTCTCTGCCATCATAGGATCAGGTAGACCACAAGAATTCCTTGAATTACCATATCTATTGGAGGGATTATGCCCTGATACCATTTTTCATGGGTTGATAAATCCTTGATCAGAAAAAGACAACTCGGCACTCGGCGAGTTGAGAAGACATCATTTTATATTTGTTCATAAGAACAATATGACAAATAGTATCCTCAATTTTGGTCAAAACAAGTAATTTTCCAACTTGGTAGGTCACTTTGTAAGATGAAATTTGACTTGTATTCTAGTATTTCTACTGATGCCTTTTTTTTTCCTCCAGTATTTTGTTTGATTGCTTGAACACGATCTATCTTTTGCTTGTAGTGTAATCATAAAGTCCATGGAAGATGTCCTTCCCTGAGAAAGTGCCAAGGTCTATTCCTAGTTCCTATTATGCAAAACCACATCAAATAAAGCAAAATGGTACTTTCACATGCTCATGAACATTATCCAAGCAAGGGATTCACGACTCAAAAATATTTACGAATACTAGAAATTAACATTCTATTTTCAGTTGGTAAATTGATTCCAAATTGTAAGGTGCTTAACTTGCTTCTTCAAAGTTCTCCATAACAAATATTAGGCAAGATGGTTAATTGAGGTTGAAATTCTTATCATAAGATGAAAATGGAAGGGTTCTTTGGGAAAAATTTTAAAAATCGAGCAATCATACCTTGAAATACCAGCTATAGTTCAAAAACTTATATATTTAGAATGACCCATATTCCAATAAAATCGTCACTCTTAGAAAGAAGGAGTAATGAAGTAATATGTTGACCAAAACCTGGATACAGAAACTTATTAGCGAAGAGTCAACATATTTGGAAGTCACAAGAACTAGATTAAAATAAGTGTTGGTAGTAGAGATTTATGAGTTTGCCATGCATGGAAAATGCCAAGTATGCGAACATGCCAAATAGGCAAAAATCCGATGCTCTAACATCGATGCCACCAAAGACAAGCCAAGGAATTGAGGGGTTGTGTAGTTGCAACAAACTGGTATGCACATAAAGAGCATCTCCTCTCTGAATTGCCCCATTGTTTTCAACAAATTGTTTCCAGACAAACTCTCTCCGCTGGGAGGACAGTTCAGGATGCGCTTAAATAGTCATCTTGAATGCGCTAGGAATTAAGAGTTTGTTCAGAAACAATTTGTTGGAAACAATGGAGCAATTCAGAGAGCAAATACTCTTTATGTGCATGATAGTTTGATGCAACTACACAACCTATCAATTCCTTGGCTTGTCCTTGATGGCGTCAATATTGGAACATCAACTTGCCTATTTTGCAAGCCCATAAATCTCTACTACCAAGACATTTTTTATCCAATTCTTGTGACTTTCAAATATGCTGACTCTTCTCTAATAGGTTTCGTATCCAGGTTTTGGTCTCCATTATTAACATAGCTTCGTTATTTTTTTTTTCTCTAAGAGTGACGGTTTTATTGGAATATGGGTTACTCTAACTATATATAAGTCTTCGAATTATAGTTGGTATTTTAAGGTATGATTGCTTGCTTTTTGAAATTTTCTGAACCCTTACATTTTCATCTCATGATAAGAATTTCCACCTCAATTGACCATTTTGCCTTATATTTGTTATGGAAACTTTGGTGAAGCACTAAGTTAAGCACTTTATACTATTTGAAATCAAATTATCAATTGAAAATAGAATGTTAATTTCCAGAGTATTCATGAGTATTTTGGAGTAGTGAATCCCCCGCTTGGATAATGTTCATGTGCACGTGAAAGTACCCTTTTGCTTTATTTGATGTGGTTTTGCATAATGGGAAGTAGGACTAGACCTTAGCGCTTTCTTAGGGAATGACATTTTCCATGGGGTTTATGATTATACTGCGAGCAAAACGGTAGCTGCAACTAGCAAGTGGTAGCTGTGGCCCTACATGGGTGAAAAGCACCTGCTAGTGATATGGACATATGTGTCCACTATCCACAGTCCACTATGCTTGAAGAGGAGCAAATTTTCAAGAAAAAATTTGGATGAGATTTTTGACATTGGCTTGTAGTTATAACCATTAAATAGGGTGACATTCACACTACAATTCACATGTGTACATTTTTGGATCCAAGTGTGTATATATGTGCGTATGGCCACATGCAAAAGAGGCCGGGTGACATTCACATGACAATTCACATGTACTTTTTTGGATCCAAGTGTGTGTATATGTGTGTATGGCCAAATGCAAAAGAAGGTGTGCATCATATGTGAGTTTGTGTCCTTGCATGTGATGTCTTTTGCGTGAGTCTTGTTAAATGAATAGTAAAACATGTTTTCCCCAAATTATAGTGCTGGTTTTATCTCTAAAAAATCTTGGAGTACTGCACCGCTGTGTCTCATGTCTCATTTGGTGTATTTGGAGACATGCAACAAAAGAAGATTAAATGGGTATGATGCTTATTTTTACTATGTTGAATATTTGTGCTTGTTTTTTGTATTCATGCTTGAATACTACCTATCATTTAGTTTAAGTAATTCTAGATGTTTCCTTTTTTCTCTTTGCTCTTAGAAATCTCCAATTAACAAGATTTGATGGTTCAAAAAGTCATTATCATTCCTCAAAATAATTACTTTTAATACCTTGGTTGTAGCTGCAGTTGGTTTGCACCAAATAGGATTGCCTATTTGTAGAAAAGGCATATCTTGGTCAATGATCACTATTGACACTGCGGGACATTGCACATTGTAAGATTAAGAAGAACTTCTATAATGATTGATACATAGCTGATGACAAATGTTATAAGATAAAGGATGATGGTATAATTAGAGGCTATAACACAGTTTTTAAAGTGAAAGAAAACCTTTTAAAGGAATACTTCATTTAGTTATTTACAATCAAACATTAGGAAAATCATGGTTAAAAAGTTCTTATTTGAGTGTCCTATTATATATGATTGAAATAGTTTTTTTTTATATTATGACATTTATCAAAGATATCAAGAATTTTAAATGACAACTTGCTAATGCAATGGATTGTACTTTTCTTTTGCATTTTGCTGATTGCCAGGTGATTTAAAGTAGCCAATGCCAAATCCTTCGAATATGTAATATAGCACTGAAAATAACTCCAATTCACAAGTTCAATCTAGGATTGGTACCTCTGAAAATATACATCATCAAATAGCTAGCTTCCTAGCTGCATTATGTCCTTTGTTTGAGATCTTTCTAATAAGCTTAAGTGGATAATAACCATTTTAAAGCAAGTTTGGAACTAGATGTCAAACCAGAAAGTATAGAAGGGAGAAAACCAAAAAGAATTCTAGTATGTGTAACTACATATTTTTAAGAAAGTGAACCACACTTCGAGAAATCTCATTATAGTTGTTCAATAAGCTAATTGTCTCATGTCCATTACTTTGCTTTACTTAAAGATTCAGTGAAGGTGTCACACATTGAGGAAATGCTCCTTGTTTCTAAAAAGTATTCAAGGAAGTAGTTTTACCCGTTTAGTAACAACCAAACCATCAGCAATAAATGATGATGTCATCCAAACCTATAAGCATATCAGAAATGCAGCCAAAGGTTTTGAACCTAGTCGTGTAGCTAGCAAGACAACAAGGGTAGAATAGGATGTTAGAGTTATCACTCTTGCCAACATAAGAAGTCTCATGAACAAATGCAAGTATTCATTTATAATTAATAATATTCTTAAATTTTAGAAAAGGGTTTTTTGCAATACAAAGAGGAAAGAGTTTTTTGTAACACAGAGGAACACATGGCCATAAAACTATGAGCAAAAAAATGAATACTAATAATTTATCTGCTCATTGTTTAATACAAAAAAAGCTGCCACGAGAACAAATTTGATTATCTTTCGTGTTTTGCAAATTATTCTTTTTTGAAATTTGAGAATATGAATGCTTATATTAATTCACAAGACTTCTTATGTTAGCAATGGTGATGGCTTTCACATCCTATTCTACCCTTGTTGCCTTATTGGCTATATGATTAGGTTCAACACCTTTGGCTGCGTTTCAGATATGTTTACAGGTTTGGACAACATCATCACCTATTGTTGGTGGTTTGGTTGCTGTTGGACAAGTAAAATTGCTTCATTGAATACTTTCTTGAAACAATGAGCACTTCCTTCGTAGGTGACACATTCACTAGATTTTTAAGTGAAGCAAAGCAATGTAAATGTGATAATTAGCTTCCTGAACAAAAAAAAAAAAAAAAATGAGATTTCTCATAAGTGTTGTTCACTTTTTTGAAAAATGTTGTTTCACATGTGAGTGTTCTTTTTTGTTTTCCCTCTTCAGTACTTTTTAGTTTGATATCTAGTTCCAAACTTAGTTTGCTATGGTCATTATCCACTTGAGCATATTCAAAAGATCTCAAATAGATGACAAAGTGTAGCATGATATCTAAGACTAAAGGAGACATGGAATATTTTAGAGGTACCAATCCTAGGTTGAACATCTGCGTTGAAGTTATTTTTAGTGCTAGTATAGCATATATAAAAAATTTGTTGTCGGCTTCTTTTAACCACCAAACTATTAGCAAAACATAATAGAAACTGTATGATCCATTGCATTAGCAAGTAGTTGCCATTTGAGATTCTTTTACTTTTTTTAGGAAAAGGTCTTAACATAGAGGAAATTACTTCCATCATAAATATTAAAACACTTGAATGGGAACTTCTTGGCCATGATTTTCATAATGTTTGATTTTAGTAATTTAAGGAAGTATGTTCCTTTGAAAGTTTTCTTATTCGCTGCAAAGATTGTGCTATAGCATCCTTGTATGTGCCAGTGAATCATCCTTTATCTTATAATATCTGCCGTCAGCTGTGTTGATCATTATAGTTATAATGTGCAATCTCTTGCAATGTCAATAGTGATCATTGACTAAGATATCACTTCTCTACATATAAGCAATCCTAGTAGGTGCAGGTGCATTTGAGAGTAAGATTATGACAAAGCAACTATAGTTGGGTCTAGTGTGTTAGAGGTAGTTATTATGACGAATAATAATAACTTTTTGAATCATCTTGATCTTTTGAATTAGAGATTCTTGAAAGAAAGAGAGAGAAGGAAAAATCTAAAATTACTTAGACTGAATGAAAAGCAGTATTCGAGTGTGCAAAAAAAAGAAAAAAAACATGCGCAAACAGTCAACATAGTAGAAAGAAGCCTCGTACCTAATTAATCTTCTTTTGTTACATTATCTCAAAGTATACCACATGAGACAAAGCAATGCAGTACTCCAGAATTCTTTCTGAGATAAGACTAGAACCATATTTTGAGAGAATATGTTTCATCAAGATATTCATGACTCACGTGAAGGGTATCACCACATGCAAGGACACATACTCACATGTGGTATACACTGGCTTTTTCATGTGGCCATGCACAAACTTGGATCCGAAAATGTACAAGTGTGAACTATAGTATGCCTGCCACCCCTATTAATATGGTTCCAGATATTAGCCAATGTCAAATATCTCATCCTATTTTTCTCTTAAAAATTTGCTCCCCTTCAAGCATAATGGAGAATGGACACATGTCCAGATCACTAGCAAGGCAATGTGTTTTTCCACACATGAAGTGACGTAGCTAACAATAACTGGTTGCTAGCTAGCATTCTAATTTCAAAAACATTAAATCATGTAGACGGGATTTGTTCTAAGCTTGAGCCTCATTGTGATTGTTGGTGTTGGCCCAAGATTTGAATTCTCAAATGATGTCAATGTTTAACATCTCATTTTGTGGACATTCTAGTATGTTTTATCAAGTAGTTAATATCTTACAATATAAGTTTTTTTTTACCTAGATTGAGTAAATCATATTTATGTGTATAGTAGTTTGTTATAGCTACATAGCCTATTGGTTCCATATGACGTCAACTTTTGAGTATCGAATTTTGCCTACTTCACATTTTCTATGGCAAGCCCTTAAAACCCTACTATCGAGATCTACTTTTATCCAGTTATTGTGACTTTCTAATATGTTGACTTCTCTAATAAGTTTTTATATGTAATTTTTAGTCTCTTTTATTAGCATTGCTTCGTTATTCCTTCTCTTTAAGAGTGACAATTTTATAGGAATATAGGTAATTTTGAATATGGGTCTTTGAACTAATATTCATTAGGAGTATTTTGGAGTTGTGAATCCCGCACTTGAATAATGTTCATGAGCATGTGAAAATACAATTTTACTTTGTTAGATGTGGTTTTGTAGAATGGAAACTAAGACTAAATCTTAGTGCTTCTTCCACAGCGTTTATGATTAAGCTACAAGCAAAAAATAGATCTTGTTCAAGCAATCAAACCAATTACTTAAGGAAAAAGATGTTCACACTTATTTTAGCCGGTGCTTTGACCAAAAAGTCAACTTCGAGTTAGGGGCGAGTCTCCACGATTGCCCTGCGGAGCTCCGAACCTCAGAGTAAGGGGACCGATTTATCGTCCCTGTACTAAAAACGAACACCCACAAAGCAAGGGCCACACAAAGAAACTAACAAAACAGCGTGAAAATTCATAAAGCCATGTCTAATGACCAAAATACGCTAAGGACAGAACGAGAATCAAAGAGGACAATGTGAATATAGTTCAAACATTTCATCAAACAGGTGGGGTGCATCGACTAAAGCGTGAACGCCAACAAATTCGGGACTTGGATTTGCATTCGGGTTCACAACAATCATCAAGCCAAGACTAAAAAGGACCGGGCACAATCCGGCAGGACCAGAACTCACATGCGCCGAACCACAATGAATCCCAGTCTTGCGAGTCCGAAACGGGCCAAAACAAGGCAGAGAAAAAAGGGGTCGGCGGTGCTCCCTACCCGGCTTAGGTTGGTGAATGAGGGCGAGCTCGATAGAATGGACTACATCCAGTCGCCTCGCACACCTCTGAGCCAGGATCCTCGGAAAATCGACATGGCCCGAAAGAAATAAAAGAAAATAAAGCCGAGACCTACCGTGGGGAAGCGGGAGTCGGGGTGAAAGGGGAAGGCGGAGCCGTTCACCCTGCCTTCGAGCTCGCACTGGACCTTCAACTTCTGCTGAACTGATTTGGCGACGGTGAAGAGAAATAGAAATAGGGCCGGTTTGGTTAATGGTTCAGTTCGATTCGATTTTTCATTCAGTCATGGACCAAATCCTTTGACGGCTCCATGTATATATAAATAGGATATTAAGCTTAATTAACTGCGTAAACTCTCTCTCGAATATGCAGAGTACTTTCCTCTCGACTTGCAGAGTTTTTTACCCATGGCTACTCATGGCTTAAAACCCTAATCCCAAATTCCATCCCCACTTTTCATCTGCCCTTCATCCAAGGCGGTCTTCTTCTGCTCTCATCTGATTTTCAGCGTTCGTGGACTGTCGCGATTCTTTCCAGAATTGATGGTGGGTCTAGATTCGAAGCCGATGATCCCCTTCGTATCTTCGTCTTCATCCCCAATTTGGTTCGCTTCACTGTGGGTTTATTTTCCCCTGTTTTCTTCTACCTCCTGAGTCTGTTTCGGCAAAATCTCCTTTGTTGTGGGGCCTTCGTATATCTGCGCCTTTAGCTGACTGTATATCCTAGTGCGATCCAAGTTCGCTTGGCCCTACTTTATTTAAACTGCTAATACCGTCTGAGAAATGGACACCGAAGAACATAGTGACTCTGACCGCCTAGCTGCTCTCTCTCACGTTTGGGTCGACTCACAACGAGAGAAGGAAATAGCATTCGGGATGAAGAACCCTCACCGCAAAATTGGCGGAATGTAACTTAATCTTGGTGTGCAGAATTCTGTCAAACCCCACTGTAAATTTCCTTGCTTTCCAGAGTACAATTAAGAAAGCTTGGAGGACTGAGCGAGTTGATATTTCACAACGTGAAGATGGCTTCTACGTAGCAAAATTCCATTATATTGCTGATAAACAACGTGTCCTTGAGGGGGGCCCTTGGCTTTTTTCAGGTCACCTACTAATATTAAAGCCATGGCAGTCTAATACTCCATTGCATTGTTATAATTTCTCAAGTTGTGCTTTCTGGATACAAATATTCGGTCTGCCTTTGGAATGGACTACTGAAAAGATGATTATCAAGGCAGTGCAAGATATTGGTCGGGTAATCGAAGTGCGAGTTGATACTAAAGAGGGCATGACTTCGCGGACTGCTAGGGCGAAGGTTGAACTAAAACTACGAGAATCCTTAAGGATAGGTAAACTGATTCGTATAGAAGGAAAATTATTATGGATTGACTTTCGCTATGAGCGACTTTCCCATTTTTGTTACTCTTGCGGAAGGTTGGGCCACTATGCTATGTATTGTAAAGAGATCCCCTATGATGAATCCAAATTTGAAGGCAGGGATACTATGGCCTATGGTCCATGGCTTAAAGCTGAGGTTAAAGCAGGTAGTCCTTATTGGCAAACTTTTTATAACCCTTCAAACTTCCCGATCAATCGGAAAGCATACCGAGACGCCTCCTTCCCAACTTCCGATTATCCCTCTTTTGCCCCCACCAATAGCTACCGTTGCTTTAGCAATGAGGCCGGACAAGCACTTTCTTCGGATAATGGAGTTAAAGCACTTGCACAACAAAAAAATCCAGAGTCGATCATGGAAGGGACATATCTACATACAGCGCTCATTCCTGCAACAACAAAAATGAAAGGAATTCAATCATCACTTATGGATTTCAAACAAGTCAAGAAAACAAAGAATTCTAGACTGCCACCAAAGGTGGGTGTGGCTAAAAGACAGAAACGCTATTGGCCATATGACACAAAGGGTGTCATTCTGCATGACCTGGATGATGAACAACTCCTGGATACCCCTGTGCGCGAAGCGGGGGAAGCTGACATTAGGGCTTTGGTGGCTAGCCCTCAACAGCCACCGAGTGAAAAATGAAGATCATAAGTTGGAATTGTCAGGGGTTGGGCAATCCCCTGACAGTTCGTGCTCTACGGGCCCTCATGGTCCACGAACAGCCCCACTTGGTGTTCTTAATGGAAACAAAGAATCAGAGTACAGTACTTATCCAACTCCAAAAGCGTTTGAAATTCCTTAATTGTCTTATTCAAGATCCAATTGGATTAGCTGGCAGACTGGTGGTTTTTTGGACTGACAGGGTCTCTTTAACTATGGAGCAACAAACAGCAAATTTCATGGATATGGTATGCACCGATTTGGCCAATGGGAAGTCTATGCGTCTCACATGTCTTCATGCGCCAGCTGTTTACTCGCTAAGACAACACCTCTGGGAAGAATTATGTCACATTAGTTTTAATAATACTTTACCATGGGCTTGCATTGGGGATTTCAATGAAATCCTTAACTATTGGGAGAAGGATGGGAAGAGACCGCCGAACTGCTATCGTATGCAATCTTTTCGAGACTTTCTAAATACTTGCCGCCTTATGGATGTAGGTAGTAAGGGCTGCGCCTTTACTTGGATCAATAACCGGGAAGGCGAGGAGCTAGTTAAAGAAAGATTGGATCGGGTTGTTTGTACAATTGCCTGGCGTCTCACATTTCTTGAAGCTGAAGTTTATGCTCTACCGGCACTAGGATCTGACCACAGCCCCATCTTGTTGGACACTGATGCTAAGGTTGTTAAGAGAAAGCGGAATTTCATATTTCAGGCCTTTTGGATAAATGACACAGAATGCAGATCAGTTATTGCTCATTCTTGGCTTTCCCTACCCAGATCAATCCACTCTATCTCTTCTAAACTACAATCTGTTTCAACAGCTCTAGCATCTTGGAGCTGTCACAAATTTCCTAGGGGTAACCAGCAGATCAACATTTTGACTCAGCACCTCCAAGCCATCTCTAATCAAACCCGCGGGAACTACGACTTAGCGGAGGTTAAACGAATTCAAACTGAAATCCAGACTCTGTGGCAGCAAGAAAAGCAATATTGGGCGATGAAATCTCATATTAGTTAGCTTAAATGGGGGGACAAGAACACAAAATTCTTCCACAACACTACTATTCAAAGGAGACACCAGAATCGAATCACTATGCTACAAGATGAAGATCTTACTTGGGTCCGAGATCAAGAAAGATTGAAGAATATGACTAACCTTTTCTTCCAAAGGTTATACAACTCGACAGTTCACTGAGATTATCGACCAATCCTAATGCAATGTCCACCAAAAGTGATAGAGGATATGAACATGGCTCTTATAGCTGATGTTACCCGAGAAGAAGTAAAACAAGCTGTATTTCAATTGGGTTCAACAAAAGCGCCAGGACCTGATGGCCTAAATGGGATATTCTACCGGCACCATTGGGATATTCTTCGGAAGACATCTTTAATTCGGTACAAGACTTCTTTCTCTCTGGTGCTATGCGTCCTGAACTAAACCGAACTTCCATATCTTTGATTCCCAAAACACTAAACCCAGAACGACTAGATCAATTCCGCCCAATTAGTCTTTGCAACTTTATTTACAAAATTATCTCAAAGATTACTGCGAATCGTTTGAAACCTATCCTACGATTTAATTTCTATTGAACAATCTGCCTTTGTGAGTGGTAGACAAATTTAGGACAACATCTTAGTCGTTCAAGAGGTCTTGCATCAGCTTAGAATTCAAAAGCCAAAGAAATCCTTTCAGGCCGTTCTGAAACTGGACATGCAGAAGGCATATGACCGCGTTGAATGGGACTTTCTTCGGGATTATCTCCTACATCTGGGCTTTCACTCAAAATGGGTTATGTGGATAATGCAATGCATTACCACAGCTTCTCTCAGTGTTAAATTTAATGGTGAAAATCTTCAATATTTTAATCCATCAAGAGGTCTCAGACAGGGTGACCCTATTTCTCCTTATCTTTTCATCCTAGTGGCGGATGTGCTGTCAACACTTATCCATCACGTTGTGGACATGAATAATCTTCACGGCATCACTTTAAACAGGTGGTGTCCGACTCTATCCCATCTATTTTTTGCTGATGATGCTATCTTTTTCCTTGACGGGAAATTTCAGGAATGTCAGAATTTGGCCAACATTCTTAATCAATATTGCCTAGCAACGGGTCAGGCGGTAAACATGAATAAATCTAGTATCTACTTCAGTAAAACCTGCCCTGCTCACCTTCAGGAAAACCTAGCCGGAGAACTCAGGGTACCGGTGTTAACGAAGATTGGCAAATACCTTGGGATTCCCTCGGATTGGGGTAGATCAAAAAAAGAGATGTTCGCCTGGCTGTTGAGTCAAGTAAATTCAAAACTTGAAGGTTGAAAAGAGCAATTCCTATCTAAAGGGGGCAAGGAGACACTCATTAAATCGGTAATACAGTGATCCCTCAATATGCAATGTTTATTTTCAAAATTCCTATGTCCTTATGTACATCTATAGAGAAGAAAGTTGCTAGATTTTGGTGGCAGAACAATCATCATCACTCTGGCATCTATTGGAAACGTTGGGATGTACTTAAGGCTAGGAAAGATTTAGGAGGCATTGGTTTTCGTGACCTGACCACTTTTAATAGAGCACTACTAGGAAAACAGGCGTGGCGTCTCTTACAAAACCCGTCATCTTTATGGAGTCAACTCTTTAAGGGTCTATACCATCACTCCACGGAGTTCTGGCATGCCAACAAAGGGTCGAGACCCTCTTGGGGATGGTTGAGTCTACTGAATGGCCGAGATTCAATTATGCAAAATCTACAATGGTCAGTTGGAGATGGGAAACGGATCTCAATCCGTCATGATAAGTGGCTGAATATTGGTCCTATTGGCGGTCCTACACCAAGAGGAGAACCACAAAGGGTTGCTGATCTTATTAATTTGGAGAGCAACCACTGGAATGAACCCCTACTGCGTAGAAGTTTTGTTGATCAAATAGTCGAAGAAATCCTGACAATCCCCATCCGAATAGATTGTATAGACGATAGACTTATTTGGAAAGGATCTCAGAATGGTTATTATACTATCAAGAATGGCTACCATTCCCTACGATCTACAGCGGATGTCAAGGTACAAGATATTGCATCCTCCTCTTACCACCCACCCCGATAGCTTTGGGACAAGATTTGGCAAATGAAAACCCCCTCGAAGATACGCATCTTTATGTGGTCCTTATGCCACAACGCTCTATCAACAAAGGACAACCTTTATCGCAGGAAAATAATCACTGATCCTACATGCCAGATTTGTTATCATCACACCCCAGAGACTACGGAACATATCTTTCTGCATTGCCCATGGACAAGCAAGATTTGGTCTCATTCAGCAGTTAAACTAAATCCAACAGACTTTAACACAAATCGCATGGATGCTTGGTTAGCAGATTTGATATGCACGAAGAAGGCCATACCTGATTTGGAAACCCTAGCACACATCCTTTGGCACCTCTGGAAATCCCGAAACCTTTTTGTATTTCACAAGGCTGTTCCTAATCCACAACAGGTTATTTTGGCAGCTTTTGCATCTGCCCAATCTGCTCGTCGATCCCATGAAGTGTGGACGCACTCTTCCCCCAACCTCCTGACCTCAGAGCGCCTATGGAAGCCTCCGAATCTTGCCGAGATAAAAATTAATATAGATGGAGCTTTTTCTTCCACATTAAAGGAGGGATATGTGGCTTCTATTTGGCGTGATCACTCTGGTAGACTAATCAATGGATCTACACAGACTGTTCCAACAACTACAACATTGCAAGTAGAAGCTCAAGCCCTTACTGTCACCTTACATGATCTGCTGCAAAAGAAAATGGAAAGGAAGCAACTCACTGTGGAATCTGACTGCTGGGTGCTTGTCCATGCTCTGCGGAATCCATGCTCGATGCCATGGGAAGCTCGCTCTCTCATCTCTAAAGCTACGGCACTCATCCCCCGCTTCTCTAGGTTACGCATAGTGTTCTGCAGGAGGGAAGTGAATAGAGTAGCCCATTGGGCTACCAACGCCCATGAACACCGAAGTCTGGCCCATAATTGGTTCTTTTCTCCTCCACCGCCCCTGTTGGATTTGCTTTGTACTGACATTATGCCCTATGGTGGCACTTTTGGTTAATATCAATCTACGGTCCCCTGCTTTCGTCAAAAAAAAAAAAGAAGGATATTAAGCTTGACAGACAAGGTGAGAAAAGTCAATACGGAACCAGATCAAGCTTGACGGCAAAAATTAAGGTCTTCTTTTCAATCCACGATGCCAATTACATTAAGCTTGGCAGAAGAACAATCCAAGTGCCGAAACTTGGCACGGAGAAAGGTACATTTAAGTGCCAATTTCGAAGTAAAGTGGAACACTTAAATGTCACTCCGGCCAAAATCCTGCCAAATTATTGACATGGCAATTTTCCAACAAGTTGGGTGCAAAACGGCGTTGTTTTGCTCACTAACGTGACGAGAAAATATAAAAACGACGTCGTTTTGTGTCTGATGTGTAAATAATTAATATAAAAATTAATTAAGTTAAATTTAAACTTAATTTATTTAAAGTATTCTAAAAACTAAAAAAATTAAAATTAAAAAACCTAAAAAAATAAAAACTTAAAATTAAAAAACCTAAAAATAAAAAAACCTAAGAAAAAAAATGGGGGGGGAGTCGAAGGGGGCGGGCGAGGGCCGAGCCCTCGCCACCGCGCCTCCCCACCGCCGCCGAGAAGGACCCGGCGACGGAGGGGGGGAGGGTCGGCCGGTGTCATGGGCCCTCGCCACCGGTTGGCCGGGGCTAGCAACCCCAACCCTCCCCCTCCGTCATTAGCCCTTCTCGCGGTGAGGATGAGGGCTCAACCCTCAGCCGCCCCCTTCAACTCCCCTCCTCCCCTTTTTATTTTTTATTTTTTAGGTTTTTTATTTTTAAGTTTTTTATTTTTTAGAATATTTTAAATAAAAATAAGTGTTAATTTAATTTAATTAATTTTTATATTAATTATTTACATATCAGACACAAAACGACATCGTTTTTATATTTTCTCGCCACGTCAGTGAGCAAAACGACATCGTTTTGCACCCAACTCGCCAGCAAATTACCACGTCAACAATTTGGCCGGATTTAGGCCGGAGTGGCACTTAAGTGTACATTTCCGAAATTTTGGCACTTAAGTGTCCCTCCGTGTCAAGTTTTTTCACTCCAGTGTCCCAAACTCCATTAAGCTGCTTGAAGGTCGTTGTGGTCCCATGGAAAAAGAATGAAAGCTTATAAGTACAGGACATCCTGCATACACGAGACTCCAGAATTTTACGTATGTAAACATTCATGCAAATCATGATTTGAAATTGTCTCAAGCGTTTCCTCAGCGAAGAAGATTATAGAATCCCAAGTGACATGCACTCTTTGAGCAAAGTGAAAGAGATAACAAGATTCTGGTTAGTATGATTCAAAGCACAATCGACACTCGCTATATATTTTATGCATCTTTTCCTTCTGGAGTGTAGACTTTTGGGGAAAATTTTTTCTTTTTGTTTGGTCGGTTGGGGAAAAAGTTCATAGCGCTAGACTCGTTGTTGGGCAAGGCTCGCCTTCGCTAGTGGCCGACGGGGGCGAGCCTCGCCTAGCGACGGCAAGGCTACCGTCGCCCAGCAATGGCGAGGTCGAGCCTCGCCAGATCTAGCGACTACAGCCTCGCCGGCCATTAGCAAGGTCGACCCTCGCCTTGGCTGGGTGAGGGTAGACCTCACTAGTGGCCGGCAAGGCCACCGTCACTGGGAGAGGCTCGCCCTCGCTAGCCATTGGCGAAGGCGAGCCTCGCCTAGCGACGGTGAGGCCACCGTCGCCAGATCTGGCAAGGCTCAACCTCGCCATGGCTAGGCAAGGTTGAGCCTCGCCTTGGCTAGGTGACGGCGGCCTCGCCTTGGCTGGGCGACGGCGGCCTTGTCGTCACTAGGTGAGGCTCGCCTTCGCCAGTGGCCGGCGGGGGTGAGCCTTGCCAGTGGTCGACGAGGCTGACCTCGCCGGCCCTCGCCTCTAGCCGGCTAGCCGACGCCAGCCAGAGGAAGAAGAAGATAAGGAAAAAAAATTCAAATTCAAAAAAATATTATTAAAAAATCGTTTACCGGCCGGCCGGTGTCCATGTTACCACCGGCCAGCCAATTTTGACCGAATGGACTAAATTGGCACAATTGTAAAAGGTTTATGACTAAATTGACCAAAAAAAAAGTTTATGACTGAATTGACACAATTGTAACAGGTTTATGACTTTGTTGGTAATTCTCCCAATTATAGTTAGACCTGACAGAGAAATCAAGTACAACGACGGTCCTAAATCAATAAGCATCTCCTCATTAGTGGTTTGCAATTTTGCATCCTTCCCTTAAAAGAAGGGAAGCTCAGCTCCTCCCCATCCTACGCTTGGGAATTAGCATGTTCACGTTGAGATTACTTACAGTATCGCTAAGAAGATGCCCTTGGATTTCTGGTCGGTACATTGTGATCCTCGAACAAGGTAAAATCACTAGATCCTTCATCAATATTGTACCGAAAAGATTATAGGTGAAATCAAATTCGGCCCCAGCTCGAAACTTCGGCCCGTAACCAAAAGTGCACGAACCAAAGCCTGAAATGAGAGATGTCATTGTGAATATAGGGCACAATGATTTAGATTTCTATGGAGCTTTAAGCGGGAAGACATTGGAATGAGTCGAGCCATTGGCTATAAACCATCAAAATATGCAAAGCAACCATTTACACATTCTCTGAAATGAAATAATACCATGTCCATCTCACTTTTGGCCTTAAGGCCACTTTTCGATCCTTACCTCTAGGCCGGAGGGATTCCAGAAGCAATTTTCTAGATTACCAATCATTGCCTCTTTTTAAATCAGATTAAAGGGCACGTATTTATTGTCTTTTTAATGCCAAATAATATATGCAAATATAAACGTATGATATCATCGGGATCCTTCGTAATCCATATGTTAGAGGACGAATACAAGCTAACCTTTTACTTGTAGCCATAATTGGAACGAGAAAAGACGAAAAATGGCAAGTGCTTTCCATCAATTTCAATTGATGTGCGCAATTCACAAGCCCTAATAAATAAAATGAGCAAAATTGCAGCTCACGTAGCGACCATCACAAAGTGGTTTGCCCCTCTCGAGGAAAGAACAATATATTAGAGCAACAAGTAGCTCCCGAAATCACAACTAAGCACTTCAACGATGAATCGTGGCAGATTCTTATCTCCTAGTTTTTCGTGCTAAATTCGTAGGAAGATTTTGAGCTTTTAAGGCCGCAAATGGGGCAAACCACAACAATTAAACAAAACATCAAATGGAAGATTGGACATTAAGGGCAATGGTTCCATAAAATTGAAACCATCGGACAATGGTCTACTTTCCAATTCTAGTTGTGGCTCGCCCACCTAGATCTTCTGGACCAAACCGATTTTTTATTTTTTAATTTATCATCAAAGTGCTTAAAAATCAAATTTCTCCAAGGAAAATCTAAATGAATTTGTACATCAAAACTCGAAGTGAAATTCGCTAATTAATTTGCACAAGAATTTGTTTTCTTCAAGGACAGGAGAAAGCCTCTTGTCAAACACTTGGGTATATCTTAAGCACAAAAAATCATGGAATACATTAAATTTTTGAAAAAAAAGAAAAAACACAACAAAATGTGTGCAAAACATTGAAACCATTCAAAATTTCTTCATAATTCTTAAATCCCTAATTATTTTTAATCATTTGGAAAATATTTAGATAAAATCTTTTATTTAGAGTAAATTTATTTATTATTAATTAATTAATTAAAGTATATTAATAATTAATTAAAAGAATTTAAATCATTTATTTTCCAGCAAGACAAAAGTCTATCATCCCCATGAGATGAGGTGGAGCTATTTTCACTCCCTAAATAATTATATCAACTCCCATTTATACCGAAAGGACAAAACTGCCATCAATCTTTTTTTTATTTTATATTTTTCCATATATTTTTATATCAACTACCATTTTCACCCCCTAAATAATTATATCGACTCCCATTAAGAGTAAAAATTTTCCTTAAAATGATGGTCCCACTCCTTCTTTTTTTATATTTTTCCTTTTCTATTTGGAATAGTTACCATAATTAGGTATTTCACATATTTTTTGCATATTAAAAAAAGCACATTGTCAAATATTCCTATAATGTTTTACATGCTCCATGTAAAATTATCTCGATAATAGTAATGAAAAAAGACATTTATGATATGGTATAAAGTTGAAAAGTCTTTTCTTCATCATTGATCTTGTAGCCACTTATTTATTTTTCTTGTTCCTCTTATCTTAAAGCTCACTTTCTTGGCGAAACATTTATTAATTTCACTAGTCTAAAATATATACATACATATATATCAAGTCTCTTTATTTACTAAATCAAAGAATTTATTTTTTTTCCTTATTATGTTGACAATATACTTTTAAACATGTAAGATGTCACAGAAATATTTAGGAATATAGTAAAAACATTGTGCACAATAACGTATCTAAATAATAGTAATTTCCGTCAATACAAAATAACGATATTTCACTCAAACTTTCAAAAAAGAAACCTTACTTTATGCAATTATACGTGCTTAACAGTCTATCTATATAATTAATTGACAACATAGGAAAGAACTAGATTTCTTGAAAATTTATCTTTTTGACAAAACAAATTCTTATGGAAAAAATTTTTTAAAAAAAAAACATGGTGTCTTTAATATACATGGAAAATTTACAATAAACAAAAACTAAACATATGAAATTATTAATTATGGTAAGTAAATCATATATTGATATAGAAATAATAAAAAAAAGGAAAGTATATAAATTTGGGACCATCAATATAAATTGCAATTAAATAAGAGGGTAATTTTGTATTTTTGGTGAAAATTGTGCGTGGATTTAAATATAGGGGTGGGAACAGTACCACCCAATATTTATTATTGCATCAAAATAGTGCCGCCCAATATTTAAATAACTTATCGGTGAAGGCCGAATATATCTCTCTTGGACTGTTCTCACCATCCAGATGTCATAGTCTCATTGGGGAGAGCACTAATAAGCACTGACTTACATGACACCTCGACCTCCCTCTGGTTTGACGTTTGAACCGACCTTCCTAAGAAGAAGCCTCAAATAACTTTCTCCTTCGGAGTCTTGATGCTTTGTGGATTCTTATCTACGATATTAGTAGATGTTCACATGGACGTAGACATGCGGCTACTTAGAGACTCAGAAAAGACCTTGTGATTTCTACAAATCGTTAAGCCGGATGTTTAGTCTATGTAGGTGGCCCAAATTAATATAGTTTGTATGAAATTGATAGGGTTCAAGCAAATAGCTTCCGGTTCTTAAGTTAGAAATTTCTCGACACCCAATCATTTGTGAACATCGAGTTGACTCTTTCTCCTTTATCAATGAATCCCAAGTTGACCCGGGCCGGCCCTAGGTTCTCAACATGGGGACCTAGTGCCCAGGGCATGGGGACCTAGTGCCCTTACTCGAGACCCCCTGTGAATGTGCCTCGATCCCTAACGATCAAGCTCAAGTCACCTAAGGTCGGGATTGGGTCCATTGAGGCTGGTCCCATGATCTTGACAATTAGGCTCACATCCCCAATAGTCGGACTCAATCACATGCACCTGAGCCCCAATGCCAACACTCGAACTTGAGACATAAGATTGTATAAAAAATGTTTTCTCAAATCAGTGTCGGATAATTTTCCTAAAACAAACATTAGAAAATTACTTTGATATTATTCACAAAATACAACCATATATAAAAGAATTCCTGAAAAAAAAAATCGTTTTTCTGGACACTATTTCTATCCACTAAATGAGTAAATACACTTCATTTACTCTAAAGACATAAATTCGTCCTTAATAATTTAAAGCAATAGTCGCATTCTTTTTTTTTTTTCAATTTTTTTTTTTCTATTTAGAATCTAGTCACCATATCTCACCATCTCCCCTGTTACCGCACGGCTTTGAAGAGGTCCACTCTCACGCGGTCAAATTTTGGATAAAAGATTTGGACTTTCTTGACCAACAAACGGAGATTATCTCCTAGTTTCTCCATCCTAAATTTGTGGGAAGATTTTGCAAAAACTTCTAAGGCCACAGATGGGGCAAACCAAAAAATTAAGCAAAACACCAAACAGTAGATTGGACATTAGGGGTGAGCGAAAGCAACGGCTCGAACAAGCTAGTTCTGGGAGGTTTCCAATTCGAAAAAATTGGAATTGGTGAATGTCTATCATGTTCTCAGTTCCAAGTGTACATCCACCCACCCAAACCATCTGTCTTACAACTTAGAAATCAAATTTCTCCAAGGAAAATCTAAATGAACTCGTACATTAGAACTCGAAGTGAAATTCGCTAATTAATTTGCATGAGAATTTGTTTTCTCCATGGACATGAGAATGCCTCTTATCAAATGCTTGGGTATACCTTAAACACAAAGAATCACGAAACACATTAAATTTCCACAAAAAAAAAAAAAAATGTGTGCGATAAAATTTGAAGCCATCCAAAATTTCTTCATAATTCTTAAGTCTCCAATTACTTTTTAATTATTCAGAAAATATTTAAATTGTTATTGATAATAAAATTATTTCATATTAATTAATTATTCTAACTCATATTAATAATTATTTAAAAAATCAAATCATTTATTTTCCAGCAAGACAAAAGTCTATCATCCCCATGAAAGGGGCACAGCTATTTTCATCCATTTACAATAAAAAGTCAAATCTGTCGTTAATCTTTACATTGCAATTGAACGTAATGGCTGCACTTCTATCTCTCTCTTTTTTTCCCGTTATGTTTCTATTTAGAGTCCTGTCGCCATACCACGCCATCACAGTCTCTGTCACTGCACGTCTTTGAAGAGGTCCACTCTCACTCGGTCTAATCTTGGATAAAAGATTTGGACTTTCTTGACCGGCAAACGAAGACTTTACCATAGATTAAAAAATAAACATGAACACTTATCACGTTAATATTTCCCTTGAAGATAATCTCTAATTCAAATAGGAAAGTAGAACTTTGAGATTCTTCGCACAGAATTAAGATTGAGATATAATTAACAAGTAGTGAGCAATTAATGCTGGGCAAAAGAAATTCAAGTGAATTCCATTTCTTTCAAGAAAATATTGGATGGCAAATTGACAAGGCTCAATCTTTATGTATAGAATCAAATCAGGTTTTAAATATTTTAACTAATTGGATCGAATCATTACCAATTCCTTTAAATACATATAATCATACGATAAAAGTTAATGTTTAACAATTGAGTTTCGAAACATTATCAATTCCTTTAAATACTGTTCAACAAGTCCTTAACTTTCCTCCTAAACCTCTTCTCTCTCTGACCCGCTATCCTCAAAAGCCACAGAAGTTCAAATTCAACGTCAGTCCAGTGGCCCGACCCGGCACCCGAATTCCCCCGCAAGAGTAAGACCATGTCGGTCAACGTTCGGGTTTGCCAGCAGCTTCTCGAGAAAATATTTTCTCAACATTCAGTTGGCTACTCCAGCTGCACCCAATATAAATCATCATTAATTCTGTTTTTATTTGCATTTTGCATGAACAAAATTGTCGGACACAAAAACTGGGGAATGGCAAGGGATGACCTGTTCAACAAAATTGTGGGGATCGTTAGAACACTCTGCGAAGGAATTGAGTCCATTCCATTCAAGATGGCAGCTCTTCGTCATGTACTTGTTCAACGTGGTGGCGAGGAATGGCAGTTTAGCCTCGAAATTGCACTGCAAAGTGTCAGAATTTGGATTGTAATTTTGGAGATATTTTGTGAATGGTACATGTTTATTGTGAAAGATTCGTGTCATTTTCTGAGAGCTGGGTATTGTCATTAGGGTAATTAAGCCAATAAGACGGCAATCGTAAGCATAATATGGAAGAAGGAGACTAACGTCTGAGGTTCAAACCACTTCCCATGCATAATCATGTTGGTTATAAATCTTTGATCATTACTTAATTGATTACTCCTATAATAGATGTCCCTCCTTGCAATGAACTTACCAGGAAAAGCTATGCTCACCAAGCCTTTTAAATCGAGAAAACAAGAGAAATTGAATGCGGAGGAAAAGGAAGCAAATTACCGTAGCCATGGCCCATAGCCGCCCAACCCCAAACTAAGAACTTGCCACAATTGGCTTGATAAAGTTGATATCAATCAAAAAGTTTGTTTAAGCATCACAAAAATCATTTTCTTTTTTTTTTTAAGTTCTTTTCTATTTTCATTATGAAGGTTTTCAATAATAACCTCAGTTTTTTTCCTATTTAATTATTTGCTTTGATATTCAAAGAATTTCTTTTTTCCTAAATTCATTCACCTTTCTTGACCCGAACAAGTTACAAGAGCTTGAGAGAGTGAAACTAGCATGAGAGGACCGAGAAAAGGATTTTTTGCATGCATGCTTCATGCATACCAACAAGTTAGATTGACTCTATTTCGTAACACTTTGTAAGAATTCAAACCCTTTTTTCGTCTAATTAGAGGATTTTTCGCGAATTCACCTATAAGCTCGAATCAATGTAGATTTCTATTTGTCAGATTCATTGTATAGTCTAGTAGAGATTTACCATTTTTTCAAGGGTAGGCAATTCACTTATAATTGATTATATTTGTGTATATATCAATAAATTTAATGTAAGAAAATTTGGGGAGGGAAGACCCCCCCTCTTCCTTCCCTAACGTCGGTATTTAAGACAATTGCAGAATTCGTTAGGGTACTCTGAAATCTCACAAACCCATTAATTAAAATTGCATTAACTAAGTGATAATTTTTAAAAGGAAATTGTGATCTTTTCTATTTTACATCAAAGTTCCTTAGGAGAAATTTAGTCGAGGACTATGCTGAATGCACCTGTAGCGCGAAAGGAAAGGCCTGCCCAGTCACGCCGCGCCACGTAAGGGCGCCCCCCATACAGACCCGGGGATGGTCGATCCGCCCCTTTTTGGCTCATGGCAACGGCGGCGATTCTTTTGTGCCAACCTCCATCGCAAGAACAACTTTTTATCCAAATCTGTCAGAACAAACAATATGCTAACTTGGTTAAATTTCTTTTTATTATATTTATTAAATATATTGCAAACAGATTGAAGATGATAATAATCTGTAAAGTACAAATAAACTTAATAATATTGTTGTAAATTATGAATAAACTCAATGACGATAATCTAATGAATCAAGAAGGCCCCGTGGATAGGGCTACACATCATTGCGTAATGGAAGAATGCCAGTGCACTTCGGAAAACCAATGGAGGAGACATTTCTATGTTGGTTATGATTCCAATGGCTTCCGGTTAGGCAGCGGAGCATCACCATACTCGTACTTTACCTGCCCAGACATTGACTACCAAGGCCATCCTTAAATCCGGGTGTTTGTCCCGCACTGAGATTGCCGGGCATTCTTCCATTACGCAATGATGTGTAGCCTATCCGGCGTTCCATCACACTGTCAAGTGGCCAGGAAGCACCAGAGACACCACAGTGCAGAGATGCCCCAACTGTGGATAGGCCTCTCTGTGCATTGTGGCGAAGCAAGGCGGCGCCGCTGTGGCCTGTTAGTGTTGCCGCCGTGTCCGCCGTGGCTGTGGTGTTGAGCAGAGAGCAGCTCTCTCTCTCTCTCTCTCTCTACTTCATGCGCTCTCTCCCTCTCCCTTTCCACTTTTTCTCTCTGCTTGTGTATTATTCACTGCCTTCCCCCGTCCTTCATTTGTAGATAGAGCAAGGGAGGTTATGTCAGCGAAGATCTCCCCGAGAAAGCAGGAAATTCTTACTCAACCGACCAATATCGCCCTTAGGAATCGTTCAATCCGCCGGGGTGGCTTCACGTTCAATCTGAAAATCCGGTTCAACGCGATATTCATCCGCAGTTATCGAATTCAAAGAAGACAAATATCTAAACCTCTGATCCTACTTTAGTGCAAAACCCCTTTCTAACCTTTGACTTTGTGTCCCCCCTTCCAAATGTTTCGACCCGATCTTTTTTTTGAATGCTATTTGCCATGATGGGTAGGTCGAGTATGCCTTTGAATCTCGAGATGATTAGACCATACTTATCATAGCTTGATCAAATATGCAGTTTAAAGAATGTGATGGGGTTGAAAGTATGTAAATACATTATGAAAATCATAGGTATTAATAGAATTTTTCGAAAGTTTATGGAGAGCAAAAATAAGATGGCTGAATACATGACTTATCTCAACTAGCGAGACCTCTTGTATGGGTGCAATGAGACCGTGCTCAAATCAAACCCACCAATTTTCAAGCCAAAAGAACCCACTAAATATCGAATTTTTAAATTGCTATTTTTTTTTTACTAAGAACGAATTTAAACTGGATATTATCGTTACATGATGCAATGTTATAAAATGCATAATGCCTAACATAAATTGATATTTCATTGTGACGAATAAATAAATGGGATAGTCAAATTTTGTGTCAATAACTTATACTAAATATATGGAGATTGGGGTCAGAGTTGTGACTTGTGAGCCTGTTATAGTGGAAGAACACAAAATTTCATTGCAAACTAAGTTATAATGATAGGATATTGATCTATATTATGAAGAAGATGAAATTTCCAAATCATGGCTTAGGAAGAATATGAAACGGGTCCGACTGCCTTGCATTCTCTTAATTCCCTCTGTCTCCTCCCACGTCTAAGAGGTGTATCTCATGCGCGGACGGAATTTTTTATTTTTTTGTCTACATTCTCTTCATTGGATCAATCAAAGTGGACAGTTCAATCAATGCATAGCTTTCTCAGATGCTATTTGAGCCTAGCATAATTCTTTCATAGGTAGATTGCTCAAGTATAGTCCACCATTTAATAATACCATAGTTAATGTGTGTGTGTGTGTGTGTGTGTGTAGTAATTTCTTCAAAGGGAGAGTTGAAATGAGGTAAAAATCCACTGAATAATTTTTACATATTTTCTTTCAGAAGTAACAGAACAATTGTGGATAAACTATCTCTACTTGCAACCCCAAGATACCCCATGTAATTATGCCTCTACTAATTATAATTAGACCTGACAGAGAAATCAAGTACAACGACGGTCCTAAATCAATAGGCATCTCCTCATTAGTGGTTTGCAATTCTGTATATTTCCCATGGTAAGAAGGGAATGTAGGGCACACTAAAATGGATTACTATGGAGCTTTAAGCGATAGGACATTGGAATGAGTCGAGCCACTGGCTATAAAACATCAAAATACGCAAAGCGACCATTTGCACATTCTCTGAAATGAAATAATATCATGTCCATCTCACTTCTCGCCTTAAGGTCACTTTTCGATCCTCGCCTCCAGGCCGGAGGGATTCCAAGCGCAATTTTCTGGATCACCACTCATTGCCTCTTTTTAAAAATCAGATTAAAGGGCACGTATTTATTGTCTTTCTAATGCCAAATAATATATGCAAATGTAAACTAATGATATTATCTAAGTCCTGCTTAATCCAGGAAAATTACTAAAAAAGTCCTAAACCTATTACAATTGTGTCAATTCAGTCCTAAACTTATTTTTTTTTACCAATTGAGTCATAAACCTTTTATAATTATTCCCGATCAGTCCATCCGGCCAAAAATGGCCGGTCGCCGGATCTGGCGAGGGCTTGCCCGCCGGCCGCCTCAGTCCGGCAACCGGCCAGCCCTCCCCTCTGGCCGGTCGCCGGAGCCCAGGGAAGAAGGAGGAGAGGAGGAGGAAGGAGGGAGAGGTAAAAAAAAAAGGAAAAAAAGATAAAAATAATTAATAAAATATTTCAAAAAATAAAATATTATTAAAAAATGTCGCCGGCGCCAACCGGCTGTCACATCAGCGCCGGCCAGCCATTTTTGGCCGAATGGACTGATCAGGAATAATAGTAAAAGGTTTATGACTTAATTGGTCAAAAAAATAAGTTTATGACTAAATTGGAGCAATTGCAATAGATTTAGGACTTTTTTGGTAATTTTCCCACTTAATCCATATGTTAGAGGACGAGTACAAGCTAACCTTTCCCTTGTAGCTATAATTGGAACGAGAAAAGATGAAAAATTGCGAGTGCTTTCTATTGATTTCACTTGATGTGCACAATTCACTAGTCTTGATAAATGAAGTGAGCAAAATTGCAGCTCACGTAGCAACCATCACAAAGCGGTTTGCCCCCCTCGGCGAAAGAACAATATATGAGGGCTCGAAGCAGCACCCGTAGTCACAACCAAGCACTTTGATGATGCATCGTGGCAGATTCTTATATCCTATTTTTTCCGTCCTAAATTTGTAGGATGATTTTGCCAAACTTCTAAACCCACAAATGGGGCAAACCAAAACAATTAAACAAAACACCAAACAGTAGATTGAATGTTAGGGACAAGCGAAAGCAACTGCTCGAACCGGCCATTTTTGGGAGGCTTCCCATTCCAGAAAATTGGAATCGGTGAATATCGGTCATGTTCTCAATTTTAGATGTACACCCACCCACCCGAACCATCTAGACCGGACCAATTTTGTTTTTCAATCGTCAAATAGCTTAGAAATCAAATATCTCCAAGGAAAATCTAAATAAACTGATACGTCATAACTCAAAGTGAAATTTGCTAATTAATTTGCACGAGAATTTGTTTTCTACATGGACATGAGAAAGCCTCTTATCAAACGCTTGGGTATATCATAAACACACAAAAAAAAAAATCATGGAATACATTAAATTTCCAGAAAAAAAAAACAACAACAAAATGTGTGCAATAAAATTTGAAGCCATCCAAAATTTCTTAATAATTTTTAAGTCTCCAATTACTTTTTAATCATTCAGAAAATATTTAAATATAAATTTTTACTAAGAATAAAATTATTTCTTATTAATTAATTATTTTAAGTTATATTAATAATCATTTTAAGAATTAAATCATTTATTTCCAAGCAAGACAAAAGTCTATCATCCCCATGATATGGGGCAGAGCTATTTTCATCCATTTACACTGAAAAGTCAAATCTGTCGTTAATCTTTCCATTGCAATTGAAAGTAATGGCTGCACTTCTCTCTTTTTTCTTTTTTTCTTTTTTATTTGTTACTTTTTTCTATTTAGAACTCTGTCGCCATACCTCGCCATCTCAATCTCTGTTACTGCACGTCTTTGAAGAGGTCCACTCTCACGGGTCTAATTTTGGATAAAAGATTTGGACTTTCTTGACCAACAAAAAGAGACTTCTCCATAGATTAAAAAATAAACATCAACACTTATCAGGTTAATATTTCCCTTGAAGATGAACTCTAATTCAAATAGAAAAGTCATGCAAATTTAAACTCAAGATATAATTTAAAAAGTAGCAAGCATTTAACGCTCAACAAAAAAAAAAAATACAAGAAAATATTGGGTGAGTAAATGATGAAGCTCAAGCTTTGTGTATAGAATCGAATTGCATTTTAAGTCTTTGAACTAATTCGGTCGAATCTTCCACATTTATCCATCAAAAGATAAGAGTTATTTGAATTTAACTAAATATGAAACATTTGATGTTTTAAAATGTCTTGTCATGTTACATTGATTATAAATAGAGTGGACCAATATTGGCACATTATAATCATACGATCATATATTTTCTCGATCTTTTCTCGATATTCAGCTGGCTACCCCCAACGAGGTCCCTCCTCTCCGCTTCAACTCCTAGGACCCACCAAATTTGTATGCTGAGCAGGGCGCCACGGGTCGCCTCCTCTTCCTTCGCTCGTGTCGCCTCGTACGTGCGCCTCAGTGGACGCCAAAATTTCTCACTCGCCTCGGCATATAATTCTCTTTCTTTCTTTTTCTTTTTTTTTTTTCCTTTCCTTATAAAAAATCATTAATTCTGTTTTTATTTGCATTTCGCATGAACAAGATTGTCGGACACCGAAACCGGGGAATGAGAAAGGATGACATGTTCAACAAAATTGTTGGAATCGTTAGTACAATTCACGACTGAATTGGGTCCATTCCATTCAAGACGGCGGCTCTAAATCAGGTACTTGTTCGACGCGGTGGTGAAGAATGGTAGTTTGGCTTCGAAATTGCGCTGCAAAGTGTTGCAATTTGGTTGAAATTTTAGAGATATTTTGTGAACGATGCATGTTTCTTGTGGAAAATTAGTGTCATTTTCCGAGAGCTTGATGTAGTCATTAGGGTAATTAAGCCCATAAGATGGCAATTATAAACATGATATGAAAGAAGGAGACTAACATCCGGAGTTCAAACCACTTCGCATGTATCATCATATCGGTTATGAATCTTTGATCATTACATAATTGATTAGTTTTATAATAGCAGTCCCCCCTTCGGCAATGAACTTACCAAGAAAGGCTATGCACACCAAACCCTTTAAATCGAGAAAACAAGTGAAATTGAAGTGGAGGAAAAGGAAGCAAACTACCATAGACATGGCCACACAACACCAAACTAAGAACTTGTTACAATTGGCTTGATATTGATCAAAAAGTTTGTTTGAGCATCACAAAAATCATTTTCTTTTCTTTTTTTTTAGTTCCTTTCTATTTTCATTATGAAGGTTTTCAATTATAACCTTGGTCTGTTTTTTTTTCCTTTTTAATTATTTGCTTTGATATTCTGAGAGTTTTTTTTTCCTGAATTCCATTCACCTTTCTCGACCCAAACAAGTTACGAGAGCTTGAGAGAGTGAGACCAGCACAAGCGGACAAGGATTTCTTGCATTTGCGCTTCACAAGTACTGATAAGCTAGATCGACTATATTTCATAGCACTCGGTGATGATTCAAACCCTTTATCCATCTAATTGAAAGATTTTTCTTGAATTCACCTAGAGTACGGATTAATGTATATTTTAGTTTGCCAAATTTATCGTAGAGTCTAGTAGAGATCTATCATTTTTCACGTAATTCAGTTATAATTGATTATTTGTGTGTGTGTGTATATATCTATAAATTTAATGTAAGAAAATTTGGGGAGCCCCTCCTCTTGCTGATGTAGGTATTTAAGGCAGATGAAGAATTCGGTAGAGTACTCTGAAATCTCACAAACCCATTAATTAAAATTGCATTAACTGAATGATAATTTTTAAGAGGAAATTGTAATTTTTTTTTATTTTACTAAGGGAAATTTCTAAATAAAGATCCAAAATGCTTTCATTTTCTCAATTAAGAGTCTAAAGTGAACATTGTTTTAAATAAAGGCCCAAAGTAGTTATAGTTATTTCAAATAAGAACCTAGCACTGCCTACTAGCAAAATATTCTAGCCAATTAGGGATATTTTCATCCAAACACGAGTTAAATTTAAATTAAATTAGATTTAAAAAAATAATAAAAGTTGAAAAAATTGAAAACACAGGCGGGAGGGGCTTCCGCCGCCTATGTTTTCCTTTCTTATTTTTCTTTTTGTTTTTTTAATGAAAAGAAAAAAGAGAGAAAAGAAAGAAAAAGTAAAACATTAAATACTTAAAAAAATTAATAAGAACACTTTAAGCCCTTATTGAAGTTTTCCCTTTTACTTATAAGTAATTAGAATCGCTTGATATATTTAGTTGATTGGAAAAGTTTTCTATGCTAGTCAACCTTCTCCCTCTACAAAAGCGAGAAAATTATCCAAAAAATACTAAATTTACCGTATTTGTCATTTAAATCATAAATCTTTCAATCATACTAACGAAGTCCTAAACCTTTCTCACATTTTGTCAATTGATTCAATTTGACTAATTTTGACTAAAAATCTCTAATATGTACACCAGTCATCTTACATAATATGGGTAACGTCAATGCATATAAATTTTTCAATATATTTTGAATTTTTAAATGCATTTTTCAATAAATAAATTTGTGCATAAATTCTTGGAAAATACAGATCTCTCTTGATTTTTTTTTCCGGGCATTATTTTATTATTAGTACTATTTTCGTGAATAACGAAATGTCGAGAGCAGTGAAAAGCCGAAACCCGGTCGGTCAACATTCGGGTTGCCAGCGCAGCACAGCACCTTCTCCGCCTTGACTCCTGGGCCCCACCAAACTTGCACGCTGATGCTGGGCACGGCGCCACGTGTAAGCGGCGAGCCACGCGTCCTCCTGCCCCCTTCCCTTCCCTCGCTCGTGTCGCCTTGCACGTGCGGCTCAGTGACTCGTGTCGCCTCGCACGTGCATGATACCTCAGCGTTTTGCTTCACATGTATGGTTCGATTTTTGGCACGAGAAAAATTCGACTTTCCTCGTGACCGGAAACCAGAGCTCATTTGAGTATCCATGAAGAGTTTTTGAGAAGGTGGATATCATTATGCTTTGATCTTTTCATGGAATGCTAGTTATTATTCTCTTTCTTTGAGTCAAATTACAAATGAAAAGATCGCACGTGAGAATTTTTAAACCATTTAGTAGGAGCAAAATCACCATCCATGTTTAATAAATTTTCATTCTTGACGTACTCTAGGATTGGTTAATATCGTATGACTATTTCTTAATCGAGCCTTCGAGACATTTTATCAAATAATATATGTGTGTCAATTAAGGTATTGACAATAACCATGAATTTAAGTCGTGTTTTTGGTTAAAAAAGGAAAGAAGAAAATAAAAAAAAAAAATTTAGGAAATTTTTTTAAAAATTGTTCACCTTCAATGCTAACCATGCTAAGTAGGACGGCCGACGCTGCACAGCCTATGCTAATTAGACGGTCATGTTAGCAATCTTTAGCGGAAATTAACTAAAATGATCAAATTAACAAATCATAAAAAAAGTTTAGTGGGTGCACAAGCAGAAGCAAAAGTATGTGTTTTTCTTTATAACTGTAGAGCCCACGCTAGTGGGGGAAACTCCCAGCCAATGATTGTATGTGTTTGTATCTATATAATTTAATGGGTGATCTTGCAGAATTTGTCAAAAAAATTGAAGGTACTAGGCTGAAAAATGAAAGAGAACACCTTGTGGTTGATTAAATTGGGTTCAATTTGATACTAACAATAAATTGATGATTTTTTGCACAATTTTTCCATATAATGTATTTCTCTGTAAAAATGTATTAAAGTTTATGTGCTATTTTTGTTTTATTATTTCCTCTTTAAAAATTCTTTCATTTTTTTGTCTTGATTCTCATTTTCTCATCTTAATAATTACAATTACATCCTACCTTGAAAATGTTAAGCTTCAATCTTGTCTGAAAGCTTATCGAACTATGATGAGATAATGTCATTTTTTTATTAGTTTTCATATTATATCTTGAAATCTAGACCCTAGAGAATGATTAAATGTGCATCAAGCTGATCAATGAACCAAGTATCAAACAGGCCAATAAAAAGCATAACTTTACAAGATCAGAAGTTTTTTTTTTTTTTTTTGGGTGGGAGGGGTTGAACAAGATTGAAAGTATAAATACATAAATTAAAAGTACAAATACATAGGTTTGTCCGGTCAAAATGAGTCCATCCATCAATGAGATGATTTTAGCTGGGCCATTAAAAACTAAGCCAGCCCCTTCATCGCCGACTAAGGTCCCTTTGGCCAGAAAAATCATGAAAGATCTCCACGGAAACTTGAGTATACATCAGTTTGAAAGTCTAGTAGATCTTTTAATTCGTGTGTAAATACAGAAGAGTAAAAATCTAGAGTTCTTGCTGTACATGTGCAGTATAATCGATCATACCGTCTGCTGCGAATAAGGCCGTCCGGATCGCCGCCGGGTCGTTATCAATTCGGCAGGTCTACCTTGTAGTAGGATCCATCCCAATAGGCCCTTCTCGGGCTCGCCGGCAGACTATCCGCCCGCGCGTACCCTGTGCCTGCATAACCCGCGTACTCGTCGGAGTAGCCGCAGTAGTTATAACCTCCCCCGCCGCCGGCCCCATGATGCCTTTGCGACCCGTAGTAGGGGTTTAATCCCTGACCCAGGTAGCTCCTACCGATGTCGGCCCTCCCCGGCGACAGAGCCGGGTGGAGCCGCTCGCCGCCGCCGATCCCTTTGTGGGGATCCTGAGGCGGCCTAATGGTGTGGTAGCAGCCAGGGTGGCGTTGCTGCCTCTGGTAGTTCGGGTAGTGATAATGGTGGTGCTGGTGAATGCATTGGCGGTTGCCGAGCCCGTTGTTCGGCGCTGGGGCATTGTTGTCGAGGCTGCACAGGCTAGGCGAGCTTTGGACCTTGCTCATCGGGAGCCGCCTCCTGTTGAACGTGAAGGTCTCCTGTGCCGTGGCGTCGGTCGAGCGGCTGCTGTCCGGGGACGGCGATTTCGGCGAGGAGCAGGCGGAGGATATGCTGAACGCGGCACGGTTCACGCGGAGAGGGGCCATCCTCAGGTTGGGCATGGTCCGGACGATGCCGTTGATGGCGTCGACGTAGCGCTGCTCCGGCGCCTGCGGCTCCAGGGCGGCCGTCAGGTTCTCGACCACGGTCGGATTGGCGGGGAACAGGAAGGCCCGGAGCCTCGGGTTCCTGCCGCTCTCGTGGCGGTCGTACTCGTCGAGCATGTGCCTGAGATCCTCGTCCGACCGCACCGTCACCAGCGCGTCGAGATCCTCCGGCGCCACCTGATACTTCAGGACCACGTCCGCATTGATCGGGGCACTCAGCTTCTTCATCAAATCTGTAGCAGCAAAACAAATGACTCAGAATTTTCCATATCAACACGACGGACGAATCCGACATGCCAATCGTCATGGAGAAAAGCCGGCACCGGAGAAAGACGCGTCGCGAGAGATGGAGATGACCCGGGTCTCGCCGCCCACGTACTTGAGGTGCCCGTCGCCGGGCCGCGGCAGGATCTTCCCGCCGTGGCTGCACAGGAACTTGACCTTGTTGCTCGGCGACGTCGCCTCCCTGCCTCCGCCGCCGCCTCCGCCGTCGCCGCCACCGCCATCGCCGCCTTCATCTCCCATTATCCTTCGATGTTAATCGATTCAGAAGCTTGTTCAGTTTTGACAAGACGAAAAGGAATTAGAAAACGAGGCTATGCAAAACGAAAATCTTCGTTTTCCCTTTTTTTGTGTTTTTATTAATTTTTTTTATGGGAGAAATGCTGAAAATAGGAGGGTCAAGGGCGATTATCGGATAACCACAGGTTGTTATTAGCTAATTCAATTTCTCCTAATCCGCGAATTCTACGCTGAAAAGAATTTCGGTTTTTTTTTCTTTTTCCTTCTGGAATATCCCTTCCGTCCCGAACTGATCCTCTATAAATCCGAAATCTAGACCAAACAACGGCCCTGAATAATCGGCTTTTCCTCTTTTCTTTTTAGAGCTTGGAAAAACAATATAGGGAAATGGGTTTGTAAACTTTAGATCTTGGTATTCCATAGATAAATTAGATAGTGATCCAACTCATGTAAATTCCCCCATTTTATGTCATGCTAATCAAGTCACTGACGAGCCATGCCGGCGATCTCGGTTCGCAAGGTTCCGAGGCTGCCATCGCGCTTCCGGTGAGACCTCCACTGTGCAACGAGGTCCTTTAGGTGGTGGAGAGGGAGGGGAGAGGCAGAAGCCCGTAGAGGCACTCGACCACGATGATATAGGCAACCAAGCCGAATACCCTGTAAATGTGAAAATCCACGATATATGCAATCCGCCGAGCTTCGGCGGTGGGTGGAGGGGGGTGGAGCCGGGGATGGCGAGCCGATTCATTGCCGGCGAGGAGTTCTTCTCCCACCCCCCACCTTTCTCCTTCTTGTCGGTCTTACTTCTTATTTCTCGTGAATTTACATTCCGATACCATTCATTTGGTCCTCTGACGTTGATTATGAATTCTCAAATTGAATTCTATACAACATCAATGTCTTATTAAAGTTCACGCATCTATAAATTATTTAAGAAGTGAAGAATTGAGTTTTAAATATGGAAAACTCCGTTGCCTCTTAGATTCTATAAATTATGCGTGTTTGCTAATGCAACTTTCATTGTATTTATAATATGAAAATATATCATAAAAGAATTGATTTTACATGTAATTATTATTTTATTATTTTTTATTATTATTATTATTATTATTATTATTATTATTATTATTATTATTATTATTTGGTCGGAAACATTATTTAAGTAGGTTCCGGTTGCCTGTAAATAGTCAATGGCAGGTTGTGGTAAAAAAGGCCCCATTATTCCCAAGGAATAACGGTGTCGTTTGCTCAGCGGCACTCAATTAGTCAATTCTATATATGCCTTAGCTCTCTTGAATGAACCATTGAGTCGAGCCGAGCCGAGCCGAGCCGAGGGGAAAATATTAGGTGGGCCCCCCTCCACGTCACCATGGGTTGGCCCCAATCGACAATTGACGTGGCTTTGGGACCCACCCGAGGCACCGTCCTATCTTTCCGCATCCCTAATACTGATAGTGTGACCTTTCTCTTCAGCTTTTCTTTTTCCCTTTTATCATGGATTTAAAAAAGTTAGTAATGTGAGCAAAAAGAAATTAGTAAGGCATCGCCAGCTCCCGTGTCCTTTCTTTGTTTTGGTTAAATTTGTGAAGTGCCCTAAAAATCCTCAAAAACTTATTTGCGAAAGTGCATTTGAATCTTGAATTTTTTTTTTTTAAATATAATTAAATCTTAAAAATTATCTAATTATTGCAATCAAGTCCTTCCATCGAGTTTATCTAATTTGACTAATGGAAAATTTTGACTTGACTTTCTTATTACTTTCATATCCCATGTCTCGCTGACATGGCTAGAACAGCTTCATTTTGGTCAAAATCCGAGTTTTTAATACAAATAATTAAATTACATTAAAAATAAGCAAAGTTTAAAATATATATATAGAAAAAGAGGAGAAGGAGCTGTCATCACCCATCATTTCTAGGAAGGTCAAGGACTGGCAATGGTGATAAATGGCTCGCGAAGGTTAGGGGGCTCATGACCCTCATCAACCACAAGGGAGGGTTGCTAACCCTTGCTTAGGTCTAGCCAAGGGCCACCCTTAGTGGCCATCACCACTAGCGGCCCTCCGACAAGCCTGGGCTAGCCAAGAGCTTATGACCCTCACCTTATTGAGTAAGTGCCATAACCCTTGCTTGCAACCCTTGTTGACCCTCGCTCATTTCTTCCTTTTTAATTTTAATTTTTTTTTTGCTTTGTTAATATAATTTAGATGAAATTTGTATTAAAAAAATCAGATTTTGACTAAAACAACATCGTTTTAGCCTTATATTTTAGTCAAGTCATTGCCCCATAAAAAAAATATTTTTTCAAAAAGAAAAATAAGCAACGTTAGCATTTTCCATAAATCAAGTTGGACAAAATTAATGAAAAAAAAAATTAATTACACTAATTTAATAAGTCTTAGGATTTAATTACACATTTTGAAAGTTTTGAGACTATACTTATCTTTTAATTTATCTTATAAATGGTCATTGAAGTTGACTCCACCTTCTACCAACCCTAAATAAAATGCCCTTAGTTTCCTAACGCGCATTCATAATGTGACATCGGTCGATAAAACAAACTTGGAAAAGATCACCATTAATGTTCTAGGGAGGATTGTTTCTTGATGCGACATATTGTTCCTCTTTCGCGTCCGGAGTACATTATTACTCACCCCTAAATTGGTATAGCTCCAGCTGTGAACAGTGTCAAAATGGAGTGGATTAGGTCTGCCGAGCAGTCGTTATCCTAGGTAAATGGAAACCCTTCTCTCAATTTGTTCGACAGAAACGTCAAAGATGGTTTCGGTGCTTGAATCTCCACGAGTTGACATCGGACTTTGCTTGGTTAATTCTAAACTACGACGACGTTAATGCAAGCCATGATTTCATCGTCACAAAGATGGCCTCGGTGCTTGAATCTCCGCAAGTTGACATCGGACTTTGCTTGGTTAATTCTAAACTATGACGACGTTAATGCAAGCCGTGATTTCGTCGTCCCCGATCGCTAATCAGTAATCATGCAGCAATCAACCTCTAATTAGAACAAGGGAACTAGTAGCATGCATATATACCAAAGTAAAGAGTCGAGTCGAGTCGAGTTGAGTAGCTTGGGGAAAGTTTTACATGCCTAGACAGAGGAAATCTCGCTTGTTTAAAAAGAAAAAACTGAACAAATGCCAAGGGGAGGCCGAGACTCCTATTGAACCGCGACAGAAGATCATACGCCATGGTGCGGCCGGCCGATGACACCTTCCCTGGGACACGGCAGAGGAGGAGGCTGGGAAGTCCGGAGAAGAAGAATCGATCAGGATGAGGGGAGAATTTGGAAAGCGAGCGCGACGAGGATTCACAAGACAGAGATGGGATTCTTACCTCGCGGCGGCCGGACGGCGGAGAGGGAGCTGCACTTACTCGCCTGTGGCGGCGAAGCAAGATGCAAAACCTCATGACGAGCTCCACGACCGCCCAGATCAGAGATACAGCTGCTACAATGGCGAGACCCTGCCTGACCCAAGCGGCCGGGCACCGCTCCAACTTCATCAAGGTGGCTTCGTCCGGGACGAACCCGTCCATCGTCTCCGCCGGCACGTTTTCTTCCATTCGAGCGAAGGAAGATTCGGAACCAACGACCCAAGTGGAAGCTAACCTCTCTGCCGGCCGATGAACAGAGCTCCGGCGGACCCTGCAGAGATCGAGGAAGAAGAAAGGAGCCGGACGCGAAGAGATCTTGTACCACGCGAAATGACAATGGACGCGCAAAAGCTGTTAATAGTCAACTTATTTCCTAATTTGGGAACTTTTTGCTAAAGAATTCCTTCTTTTTTTTGGACTTTAGTCAATAATTATCACATGACCTTTGAATGTCCATTCAATCCTAAATCCAATTTTAATTAAATTATTTCACGAATAACTCACCGATATACTATTTTCCAGGATTACGATTATTTTTCATTTTTTCTGTGATATATGATCGAAAATATTTTCTAACGTTTGGATATTATTGAAAAATAATTTCGACCTCATCATTTTATTTTAGACAAAAAAATCAATTTTTTTAATTTGAAAATATCAAAATTTTTAGTTATTTTATTTTTGTTTTCTTTTTACAAAAATTGGGACAAAATCTGAGCCGTTCGATGTTCAAAGATCGAGAGGCCATTCCTTCATGTTTTGCGGTACGTGTGGGGTCTCACTCATTGCCCACGTATCTGTCTTTTTCACGCATGCGAGCGTGTGTCTCAAGCCTAGTCATTGGGGCTCTGAAAATTTTAATTTAATTGAAATTTCGTGTAATCACCTGGGCATCCGATTTTGGCAATTGGTTCAATCGGACAGCCCATAGTTAAAGAATCCCATCAGATATGCCTCTACACCACCACCACCACCCCCGTCAAGATTGGGTGAGTCATGAGCTCACCAATCTTGTTGGAACCTAAGCTTGCCAACCTCAATGGAGCTCAAGCTAGTGAGCTCAAGGCTTGGCTGAGCTTGCTTGGGTCGGCCAAGCCTCAAGCTCGCTAGCTCGTAATCTTGGCCAGTCGCCAAGTTGCTCGCAATCACCAAAGCACACGACTGGCATAGGAAGAAGGGGATGAAGGGGAAGGAAAAGAAAGAAAAAAAATAAAATATTCAATTTTTTAGAAATAATTAAAAATTGGATTGTTTTAAAATTGTTTTTATAATAATAAAATTTTCATTAACCAAGGAGCTTCAAACTAGGAAAAAAATTTCCGATTTTTTCAAAGGTGGAATTATCTTCTTGAATTTAAGCTCTGATAGGAAAAAAATTTTCATTGACTTATTTTATTAAGTGAATCAAATGCCAAAAAATGAGAAAAACGTTTTGTCAGAAAAGGTTTTTTGTGAAACAAATGCACCCTAGACAAACATGGGCCTATAATAATTGTTTTATTTTTGGGAAAAACAATATGGAACAGTAGTTGATAAAATTTAATTAGGTATTTGGATAATAATACATATCCATAAGATATATCCACAATAATCCTTTGTTTCATGGAAAATAAATAGTTCAAAAACGTTTTCTTAAAAATGATTGTTTGCATCACTTAAAAAAATGAATGAACTAATATTATTTTCATATCACCAATGAATATGTCTACACATGAGTTTTTTTCAATAATGAATTTTTTTTATCGACTAATTATTTTAAGCAATCAATTTTTTTTTTGGGACAGTATACTGCGGCATAAACACCACATGATGGTTATGTCATTAGTAATAAGCAGAAATAGCTCACAATTTTTTCTTTTAATAATATCTATATTTTTGGAACAATTCAAATTCAAATTATACAAGTATTTCAAAATTTATTGTTCTATATTCCTTTCGAGTGAATGCCACTTCAGCATGACGGAAGAATTTTGTTTCATGTTTATGCTTTTACTCTTGTTCGACCAAAAAGAAAATACTTTTAATCTTGTGACGTTATTATGCTTTTAGTTGGCCTTTTAAATGGAATGTTGGAATTACTCCTTTCGCGGAAACATTATCTTAAGAAATTGAAAGCTCGGTGGAGACAAACTATGAAGTCCTACAAGGTAATAAGCTAGAACCCAGGTTCTCCTCAAAAAGAAAAAAGAAAAATCACAATGTAATCACCCCATAAAAGGGTAGGAAATATTCTACCTTCTGTCCCCTTGCTCTCACCTTTTCTATGATCAAGACTCTAATTTTAATTTTTATAGTCAAGTCTCGGGGTGAGCAAATGACCCAATTGGACCTGAAAACCAGCCCGGATAATTTTAGGCTGATTTAAATGGCGACTAGTCTCCGGGTTAAAAAAATAAAATAAAATAAGAACTTGTCTTAACCTATTTGACAGCTCGATGCACGTTCAATCTTCTCTAGCGTCTAACTTTTTTGGCATAATATGAAAATTAAGAAAAGAAATGACATTATCTTATCATAATTTGATAAGCATATAGACAAGATTGATGCTTATTTTTTTTAGTGTAGGATGTGATCGTAATTATTAAGATGAGAAAATGGGAATCAAGACAAAAAAAAGAAGAATTTTTAAAGTGGAAACAATAAAATAAATAGCACATAAACTTTACTGCATTGTAGAAAAATACATAATGCAGGAAAAATTATTCGAAAAACCCTAAACTTATTATAAGTGTCAAATTGAACCAATTTAATCAACAACGAGGCGTTCTCTTTCATTTTCCAGCCTAGTACCTTTGAACTTTTGATACATTCTACACGCTTTTATTTTTAATAAACCTCTAGTAATGAGGAAAAATCAGCCATTGAATTATATAGATACACACACAGCGTGGGCTTTACTTGTTATAAAGAAAAACACATACCCCAGCTTGTGCAAATAATAATTGCATGTTAAAATTGTCGTGTCAGATTATATTCCCTGGGATTTCACTGAGATATTTATCCATAAATCCAGAATTTATTGTACAGTGACTTGTCCAATTTAAAACCTTCTTATAATTTATCATTTTAATTATAAACATTTTAATTTTACCTAAAAATCACTTATGTGATAATTTAATCAGCATTGGTCATCCTATGTATCTAGATGTAAACAATTTTTTATTTGTATTTTCAAATTTTTCAAAGTTTATCTCATTTTCTTCTTCTATTTTTAAACCAAAAACACAACTTAGATTTATGGTTAGAGTCAATCCCTTGGTTGCACACATATACTGTTTGATAAAATGCCTCGAAGCCTCAACTAAAAAATAGTCAACGATATCGCAAGATTCGATATTGAGATGAAATTGTTTGATGTCAGTTAATTTTTTTTTTTTTGAGTGCATAGTGTTTCCGTTTTTTTTGTATCCTAGTGCATTTACTTTATTATCTGTATCGGACCGTCTCCTCGCGGTGGTCCTCCATGAGGAAGTAGAGTGAAGATCACCGGCAGGCATGTTCATTGAATATTCTGGTAATGTCCTGAAAGCCTTACATTAGCCTCGGGAGTTGTTGGTACTTTTGAGTACGTTCATTGATATTGAAGTTTCCATTGTGATTGGACGACCGGTGGCGATGGACGAAAAAGGACAATATTAACAGAGAAATATAGGTGTCGACAAGCTGATATGTTTCGGGTAAGGAGATTCGATCGTCAGCCAATAGTTGGTACGTTCTCCTTTGTAAAGACATTTTAGGAAAATAGAGATGGGTTTGAAAAAAAATTGGGTTGTTCTGGTCATATTAGGGTCATATCAGGTTAAGTTTAGGGATTTTTCTCATTTCTATCAAGAGTGATTTTTGTGGTGGGAGTTTTACTATGGTTTGCCCATAAATTTAGGCCGAGAGTGAGAATTTATTAAAGTTAGATGGTGATTCTACTCCTGCTAAATGGTTTAAAAATTCCTACAAGCCAACTTCTCATTTGTAATTGATTCGAAGAATTTCTAGACAAATACTAGCTTGCTATTTATTTCTTAAAAAAATTTTAAAAAATATACATGTTGGTATCGACCATGTCACATAAGACGGCCGGTGTCTATGTTACCAATTTCCAACCAAAATTGATCAAATAAAATCAGTTAACAAACCAAAAAAAAATTATAACTTAATTAATATAATTGGAAGATTTAAGACTAAATTATCAAAAATTTAGTAAGATTAGTATTTTTTTTTTTTGTGGATAATTTTCTTGCTTGTATAGAGGGAGAAGGTTGAGCAATTGATGCTAGAACCAAGCACAAATCAGAGCGGGGGAGGATCCTGGCTAAGTTGTAGCGCATGATCTCGGTGACCACCAGGATCAACCCCCCCTCCTCCCTCAGGTCTTGGGTGCCTCGTCCTTGTCAAACTTCTTCCCGCTAAATTTAACAAGGCCATCAAAAGACGTCAAATTCTCGAATTTAGGTCCGCTAACACAGTTCACAGCTCCTGTATCTCTGGCCAACGCCAGCTCATCTTGGCTCCTGAAAATTAAGAAAAGAAACGACAATAACTTATCATAGTTCGATAAACTTACAATAAGATTAAAGCTTCTTTTTTTTCACGGTAGGATGCAATTGTAATTATTAAGACAAGAAAATGGGAATCAAGACCAAAAAAAAAATTAAGAAAAAATAGCACATAAACTTAATGCAATATAGAGAAATATATTATATGGGAAATTATCCAATAAACTATAAACATAATATTAGTGTGAAACTGAACCTAATTTGATCAACAACAAGGTGTTCTCTTTTATTTTCCAGCCTAGTACCTTCAAATTTTGATAAACTCTACATGCTTTTATTTTTATAAAATTTTAATGATGAGGAAAGATCACCCATGAAATTATATAGATACACCCACATACAATCATTGGCTGGGAGTTTCCCCATCCAACGTGGGCTTGCCTCGTCACGAAGAAAAACACAAACGCCTTCTTCTGCTTCTGCAATTAATAATTGCATATCAAATTGTCATGTCAAATGACATTCCCTACCATTCCACTGATCGGCAGCATCGTCCGATTCCTCGGAAGCCATCATCCGGGCCCACCTTGACTTGCCAAAAAAATGACGTGGGCTTTCCTCGTTACACGTGGCGCGTCGATCACCGTGCAACTTTGGTGGGGCCCTGGAATCAAGGCGGAGAAATATTATCACAGATCTATCATAAAAGAATTGATTTTACATGATATCATCATCATCACCATCACCACCATCACCATCACCACCATCATCATCACATCATCATCATCATCACATCATCATCATCATCATCATCATCTTTGGTCCCGCGGCCGCTGTCCGGAGACGGCGATTTCCGCGAGGAGCAGGCGGAGGATATGCTGAACGCGGCACGGTTCACGCGGACAGGGGCTATCCTCACGTTGGGGATGGTCCGGACGATGCCGTTGATGGCGTCGACGTAGCGCTGCTCCGGCGCCTGCGGCTCCAGGACGGCCGTCTGGTTCTCGACCACGGTCGGATTGGCGGGGAACAGGAAGGCCCGGAGCCTTGGGTTCCCGCCGCTCTCGTGGCGGTCGTACTCGTCGAGCATGTGCCTGAGATCCTCGTCCGACCGCACCGTCACCAGCGCGTCGAGATCCTCCGAGATCAGGACCACGTCCGCATCGATCTGGGCAGCCTTCATCATCAAATCTGTACAGCAAAACAAATGACTCAGAATTTTCTATATCAACACGTCCGACGAATCGACATGCCAATCGCCACGGAGAAAAGCCGGCACGGAGAAAGACGCGTCGCGAGAGATGGAGATGACCGGGCCGCCCACGTACTTGAGGTGCAGGATCTTCCCGCCGTGGCTGCACAGGAACTTGACCTTGTGGCTCGGCAACGTCGCCTCCCCGCCTCCGCCACCGCCTCCGCCTCCGCCGTCGCCACCTTCATCTCCCATTCTCCTTCGATGTTAATTGATTCGGAAGTTTGTTCAGTTTTGACAAGACGAAAAGGAATTAGAAAACGAGGCTATGCAAAACGAAGTTCCTACCTTTTTTTTTTTTTTGTGTTTTTATTAATTTTTTTTATGGGAGAAATGCTGAAAATAGGAGGGTCAAGGGCGATTATCGGATAACCACAGGGTGTTATTAGCTAATTCAATTTCTCCTAATCGGCGAATTCTACGCTGAAAAGTATTTCGGTTTTTTTTTTTTTTTTTTAAGCTTTAGGAATATCCATTCCATCCCGAACCGATCCGCTATAAATCCGAAATCTAGACCAAACAACGGCCCTGAATAATCGGCTTTTCCTCTTTTCTCTTTAGAGCTTGGAAAAACAATATGGGGAAATGGGTTTGTAAACTTTAGGTCTTGGTATTCCATACATAAATTAGATAGCGATCCAACTTGTGTAAATCCCCCCATTTTATGTCACGCTAACTGACCAGCCACACCGGCGATCTCGGTTCGCAAGGTTCCGAGGCTGCCGTTGTGCTTCCGGTGAGACCTCCACTGCGCAACGAGGTCCTTTAGGTGGTGGAGAGGGAGAGGAGAGGAGAGGCACAAGCCCGCGGAGGCACTTAGCCACGATGATATAGGCAACCGGGCCGAATACCACGCAAATGAGAATATCCGCTCTGTGATCCGCCTAGCTTCGGCGGCTCGGGGGTGGAGCCGGGGATGGCGAGCCAATTCATCGCCGGGCGAGAGGCTCTTCTCCCCCCGCACCTTTTTTTACTTCTCGTCGGTCTTACTTCTTCTTATTTCTCATGAATTTACATCCCGATACCATTCATTGACGGTCCTTTGATGACGATTATGAATTCTCGGATTGAATTCTATACAACGTCGATGTCTTATTTAACGTATCTTTATTATAAAAGTTCATGCGTCTATGAATTATTTAAGAAGTGAATAATTGAGTTTTAAATATAGAAAACTCCATTGCCTCTTAGATCCTATAAAAATATGTGCGTTTGATAATGCAGCTTTCATTGTATTCATAATATGTTAAAAATATTATCACAGATATATCGTAAAAGAATGAATTTACATCTCGATACCATTCATCGACGGTCCTCTGACGACGATTATAAATTTTTATATTGAATTCTTTACAACGTCAATGTCTTATTTAACGTATCTTTATTATAAAAGTTCATGCGTCTATGAATTATTTAAGAAGTGAATAATTGAGTTTTATATATAGAAAACTCCATTGCCTCTTAGATCCTATAAAAATATGTGTGTTTGATAATGTGGCTTTCATTGTATTTATAATATGTTAAAATATTATCACAGATATATCGTAAAAGAATTGATTTTACATTATTATTATTATTATTATTATTATTATTATTATTATTATTATTATTGGTCAGAAACATTAGTTAAGAGGGTTCCGAATGCCTGTAAATAGTCAATGGCAGGTTGTGGTGAAAAAGGCCCAACGGTGCCGTTTGCTTAGCGGCACTCAATTGGTCAATTCTATATACGCCCCAACTCTCTTGCATGAACCATTGAGCCGAGCCGAGCCGAGAGAAAAATATTAGGTGGGCCCGCCCCTCCACGTCACCACGGGTCGGGTCCCAGTCGACAATTGACGTGGCTCTAGGACCCACTTCCCCCAGGCACCGTCCCATCTTTCCGCATCTCTAATATTGATACTGAGAGGGTGACCCTTCTCTTCTACTTTTCTTTTTCCCTTTTATCATGGATTTAAAAAAAGTTAGTAATGTGAGGAAAAAAAAATTAGTAAGGCATCACCAGCTCCCGTGTCCTTTTGTTTTGCTTAAATTTGTGAGGTGCCCTAAAAATTCTCAAAAACTTATTTGTGAAAATGCATTTGAATCTTGAATTTTTTTTTTAAAAAATACAATTAAATATTAAAAATTGTCTAATTATTGCAATCAAGTCCTTCCATCGAGTTTGTCTAATTTGACTAATGGAAAATTTTGACCTGACTTTCTTATTACTTTCATATCCCACGTGGCGCCGATGTGGCTAGAACGGCATCATTTTGGTCAAAATCCGAGTTTTTAATATAAATTTAATTAAATTACATTACAAGTAAGCAAAGTTTAAAAAAATATATTAAAAAAAAGAGAGAGAAGAATGAAGAAGCAAGGGAAGGCTTGCAGCCCTTGCCGCCATCATCGCCCAACATTTCCAGGAAGGTCAAGGGCTGGTAATGGTGATAAATGCCTCGTGGAGGTTAGGGGGCTCGATGACCCTCATTAACCACAGGGGAGGGTCGCTCACCCCTGCTTAGGTCTAGCCGAGGGCCACCCTTAGCGGCTGTCACCACTAGCGGCCCTCCAACAAGCCTAGGTTGACGAAAAGCTTATGACCCTCATCTTATCGAGTAAGTGCCAATAACCCTTTCTTTGCGACCCTTGCTAACCCTCGCTCATTTCTTCCTCTCTCTTTTTTTTCTCTCTCTTAATATAATTAAGATGAAATTTGTATTAAAAAAATCAGATTTTGATTAAAACAACATCGTTCTAGCCTTATATTTTAGTTGCGTCATCACCATGTAAAAGAGAAAACAAAAAAATTTTAGAGAAAAATAAGCCATATTAGCATTTTCCATCAATCGAGTTGGACAGAATTAATGAAAAATTTTGATTACACTAATTTAATAAATTTCAGGATTTAATTACACATTTTAAAAGTTTTGAGACTATACTTATCTTTTAATTTATCTTATAAATGATCATTGAGGTCGACTTTGCCTTGTCCCGAACCCTAAATAAAATGCCCTTAGTTTTCTAATGTGCGTTCACAATGTGACATCAGTCGATAAAACAAACTTGGAAAAGATCACCATAAATGTTCTTGGGAGGATTGCTTCTTTGATGCGACATATTACACCTCTTAGCTTTGCGTCTAGAGTACATCATTACTCACCCCTAAATTGGTATAGCTCCAGCTATGAACAGTGTCGAAATCGAGTGGATTAGGCCTACCGAGCAGTCACTGTCCTAGGTAAATGGTGTCGCGACCTAATATTTCGGGGTGTGAACCACCTAGGGTTTGGCTAATGGAATGTTAAGCCTAGACTTAACTTGGGCTCTCCCAAGCTCATACCACCCGCGACTTAGGTTCAAGTTCTTAACATGCAAATGATATTTCAATCGAGTCGTCACTAATCTATTTTTGGTGGGTCGATTAGAAACCCAAGTAAAGTAATTGGAGTTTTACTTTACTCCTACGAACCAGAGATTTAGGTACGGAGATTTGATTACACTAGATTTCTCTAACGCCATTTCGGTACCATTTCTTTTATTTAAAAAAAAAAAGGTTTTGCAGGCAACTTGAAATGATTTTAAACTAATTCCCTAACATGTGAGGTGTTCATACAAAGCGCAAAACCACCAATTTAACACTCAAGTAAAACAGAAAATAAATTGTAGGACTTACATCAAAGCAAAAAAAGCATCTGCAATGTTAAGTTAAAATCCACATCAACAACCCTAGATATGATTTCTAATTAACACGTAATTTTTGTTTTATTTTTATTTAATTAATGAAAATCATGCAATATGCAATGCAATATTAACTAAATGACCTAATTCCAATGACATGTAATTTCTAATTAAATGGGTCTAGCAAAAATACTAAATGACATGCATCTCAATGAATCTAACCCTAATGACGTGCATATGAAATTTTTTAATTTTCCTAAAAGAATGCATTTCATCATAAATAATAAAATTAATTTAACCTATGACATTTTTTGTATTTTTTAAGAAATTCGAAATTATGTGAAATGTGAAATTTACCTAATTAGATTAAGACCCTATTTAATTTATATTAGGAATTAGGTTGAGCCAAATCCTAATTTAAACTAAAATATCATCTTAACCTAGATAATCCTAAAATGCAATATATTTAATAAAATACCTAAACCTATGGTAAATTAAGAAAAACATCATTTAAAATTAAACTAAATGCAATTTTACCCTAATATGCTATGACGTGCAAAAGATGCCCTAATTTTATATGACATATACATAATGACTTTTTTTTTGTTTTTCTTTTTTTTCCCTTTTTTTAAAATTTCGAAATTAATAATTGCCAAATAATTAAACATGCAATCCAAGTTTTAAAGAAAACTGACAACCTAAATTGATTGATTTGATTCTTAAATCTTGATTTTTGATTTTTTTTTTGAAATTCGAAATAAAATCCTATTCTAAATATGCAAGATAACAAGGGATATTCCAAAATCAACCCAAATCCTAATTCAAATATTTTTTGGATTTTTCCTTTTACAAAAATAAAATTGATTCAACCAACAAGACGGCAAATATGATAAAATAGGTTCGATATCCACAAATTAGCGAACCATATCCCGCGCATGAGATCGGGTTGGCCAATTTTTAAATAAATTGCGAATCGAATCTCGAGCGTGAGATTAGATTGGCAACTTTTCAAGCGATTGAGATTGTAAGTCAGATTTCGAGCGCGAAAATCAGATTGTCAATCACAAATTTCACAGGCAATTTCATGCCGGAACCCTCAATCATACCTAGGGGTGAGCGGTTCCAGGTTCCGGTTCAGTTCCGTCTGGAACCTGGAACCTACCGGCACGGGTTCCTCAAAATGAGGAACCGGAACCTACCCGAAACCGAGAACCCGAACCTACCCCTGTCACAGGTTCCAGGGTCGGTTCCAGGTTCCAACAGGTTCCTTTTTTTTTTTTTGTTATTTTCATATTTGAACTATAACATATGCGCACGTTACCCAAAAAAACTATAACGTACGCGCACGTTACCAAAAAAAAAAAAACTATAACATATGCGCACGTTACCAAAAAAAATATAACGTATGCGCACGTTACCAAAAAAAAACTATAATGTACGTGTATACTACATGGTAACTTCCCATTGACATGTTATCTTGATACATTAACTTCGCACTGCACAACAATAATAGAATATAATTAGAAATTTCAAAACAAATAACAAACTAGAAAGTAGAAATAAAACACCACTAGAACAAGAATGTCTAGAGGTACAAGTTTTGAAAACAATTTCGATTAAACCCTTAAATGAACTCAGAAAATTCTGAAATTTGGACACGTTGTATTTAAGACCTAGAGGTACAAGTTTCATGAAGAAATCGTAGTTTAATTCGTTCTGGATTAAAAGATAAAATCGATTTACTTTTCATATTTTCTACTTGCACAGTTTTTGAAACTTTTTTGGTTAAATAGGCAAATGAACTACAAAAATTACTAAATTTAAATATGTTGTATGGAAGACATGAAGAGAGATATTTCATGCAGAACACATTTCCAAAAGAACCTCATAAAAAATGATATAGTCCATGCATTGCAACTTACAAGATCCGAACACATTAGATTGCACAGTTTTAGAAACATTTCCGATTAAATACCCAAATGACCTTCAAAAATTATGAAATTCGACTATGTGATAGCCAAGACCATAAGGTAGATACTTCATGAAAACATCGAAGTCAAATTCGTCCTAGATAATTAAATATGGACGGTTAAAATCCCTGTTCGTAGTACCGTAATTCCAGATCTAACCATCTCCAAAGGACCACGATTTCACCTACCTATTCTTGTTTTTTTTCTCTAAATTTTTTATATGTGATACCTCAGGATGTCCTTTACAACTTTTGTTAAGAAACCGAAGTGAAATTTCGACAAAAATGTTGCCTTACAGTCCATGCATTCATCAAGGGTCGGTCCCAAAATCTCCAGATCCAGTCTTTCCAAAGAATAATGATTTCACCCACTTATACTTGTTTGTTTTGTCCCAAATTTGAGTATGTTATACTCAAAGAAGTCCTTTACAACTTTCATTTAGAGGCCAAAGCCAAAATTCAACTAGAACATCACATACAAGTCACTAAAACATCCAAGGTCGAGCTTTTTCTGCCCTAAGTAACCGGTTCCGATTCGGTTCCGAAACAGGTTCCAGTTCCGAAATAGGTTCCGGTTCAAACAGGTTCCGGTTCCGCTCCGAAATAGGTTCCGGTTCCGAAACAGGTTCCGGTTCCAGTTCCAGGACCGTTCCGGTTCCAAGCGGAACCGAACCAGAACCGAACCGAACCGTCCCCTTGGAACCGGGAACCGAACCGACCCTCCTCCGGTTGGGTTCCGCCCCGGTATCCCGGAAACCGAGCTCAGCCCTAATCATACCTTAAGGAATAATTTCACTAAAAGACAAAATAAGTAAAATAATAATGAACACTAAAATGTATAAAATAAATAAATGAAAACTACCTAATTGGATTTTGATTTTTTCAAAATAGGGCTCGGCAGCCCGTGGGTACTCAACCAAGAGCAGCTGATCGGAGGTCCGGCAGGGGCAGCTGGTCGCCGGCGTTCGGAGCCTTGGCGAGAGTGGACCGGCAGCAGCAGCAAGTCGCGGATGAGGCGGAGCTTCGGGCTGCAAGATCGACGGTTGAGCAGCGGCGTCGGTGCGGTGGCGCGGATCGGCACAGCGGCGGCTTCGTCGGGCTGGTGGAGCGCCGTCGGGTTTCAGCGACTGGTGAGGGTGGCAAGGATCGGCGCGGCTTCAGCGAGCGTTGGCGAGGGCTCTGCAGGCGGCGGTAGGCGCGACGGGATCTCAGAGCAGTGCAGTTCGGTGGCGTCGGCGCAGCACGGGTCGGCGTCAGGACAGCGACGCCGTGACCAGCGGGCAACAGGCGGTTCGGCGCGGGTCGTCAGGGCTCGCGGACGGTGGCAGATCTGGAGCGACGGCGTCGGGGCAACTCCGGTGTGGCGAGATCGGTGTCCTCCGTGGGGCGGCGCAAGCTGGAGTGCTGCAGATCGGCAGCAGGGGCTACTGGCGGACTGTTGGTGCAGAACGGTGGAGCTCGGGGTTACCGGTTGCGGAGGAGTCGGGCATTGACGGCGCAGGGGCGCGGCGGGGCAGGACGGCAGATCTCGGACCGGCGCGGGTTGCAGGCAGATCGCGAACAGAGCAGGGGCAGTAGCATCGTCGCGGGCAAATCGATCAGATCAGGGGCGTCGCTTGGGCGGCGGTGGCTCGGCAGCAGGGGAATCAGGCGCTGGGCTCGCTGAGGCGGATCACCGGCGAAGGCGGGGGCGGCGTTGCTGCTCAGAGGCCGGCGGCGCAGCCTGGAGACTGGCGATGCAGGGGACCGGCAGTGCGGATACGCAGCAAAAGAACCCCTTCGAGAAGATGAACAGTAGGGATCTATTGCTTTTTTTTCTTTTTCCCTCTTCTCCCGTCTTCTCACGTCCCCTCTGTTCTGCTTTCCCTTTCTTTTTACTTTTCACCCCCAAAAAAAAAAAAAAAAAAAAAAAAAAAAAGAACCCAAAACAAAATAGCTTCTTTGATGTGATGAAAAACCCTAGAAACGAAGGAAGCTCGATTTTCCTCTTGCTTTGAATTTTTTTAACCTAGAACCGAGAGAAAATAAAACCTAGAAAATAAAACCTCCTCATTGTGCGGCCGTATGTTCAATGTGTGGCCTGGTTCAAAAACCCTATACGACTAATTTATTTATAGGCTTCAGACTAGGGTTTTAATTTTTCCCAAATTGATATCCATGAATATTCTTTTTCTTTCAAATGTAAAATTCACTTTTCACATCTGTCCTATCCAAAAAAATCATCATGTCCCGAAAATTTCAAATTTTTATTTTCTCATGAGATAATTTCCAATTACTTAAGAAAAGCTTGGGTCAATTTGCTCGCTCATGGGCTTAGTCCGGCCTGTCAATTTAAAGTTCAGAACTACTAATTCAAATACACCCGTCACAGGTCCAATAAATAAATGCAAATCATTTAAATTAAAAATAAATGCACCTACATCTATATGCTATGCAATTGATATTTTTTTCAGGATAAAATTAACCCATAGTTTTTTTAATGCGATAAATGACTAAACGGGTAGCCAAAATTTAGGTGTCAACAAATGGAAACCCTTCTCTCAATTTAATCAATAGAAACGTCAAAGATGGCCTTGGTGCTCGAATCTCCCCGAGTTGACATCGGGCTTTGTCGTTACCGATCGCTAATCAGTAATCATGCAGCAATCAACCTCTAATTAGAACAAGGGAACTAGTAGCATGCATGTATACCAAAGAGTCGACTCGACTCGACTCGACTCGGGCAGTGACAATGGCGGCATAGGGAAAGTCTTACATGTTAAAAAAAAAAAAAAAAAAACTGAACAAACGCCAAGGCGAGGCCGAGACTCCTAATGAATTGAATGGCGATAGGAGATCATACTCCATGGTGCGGCCGGCCGATGATACCTTCCCTAGGACACGGCAGAGGAGGAGGCTGGGAAGTCCGGAGAAGAAGAATCGATCAAGATGATAGGAGACTTTGGAAAGCGAGCACAACGAGGATTCACAAGACAGAGATGGGATTCTTACCTCGCAGCGGCCGGACAGTTGCATTTACTCTCCTATGGCGGCGAGGCGAGATGCAAAACCTCTTGATGAGCTTCGGGACCGCGCAGATAGAGATGTAGCTGCTACAATGGCAACGGTCGGCGGTCGTACGATGGTAATGTAGTGGTAGGCGGCAATCGTGTGGTGGTTGGTAATGGTAGGCTGTTGGCGGACGGTGGCGGTCATCAGCTAGTGGGTTGTAGGCAGCAGCCGGTGGGCTACGCGCGGCGGTGACTATTGCCGGCGGTTGGCTGCCGACAGTGGCTACAAGCAGCAAGAGGTGGCTAACGGTTGGTAGGTGGCTGGCGGTGGCTACAAAAAGGAAGAAGAACAAAAGAGAAATAGAAAAGAAAAAAAAAACTTATTTCCAAAAATTGTTGTTGGGAACAAGAAGTTACTATTTTTTGTTGTTTGTTTTTGTTCCAAATTTATTCTCTAGCCACTTTTCTATTCCTGGGAATAAAAAAATAAGTTGGTGTTACCTAACAAATTTCTGTTCTTTTTTTGTTCCAGAGAACAAAAGAAGAGAAATCGGGAGAAATGAAAATGTTATCATGCAGGCCCTAAGACGAGCGCACGGGTTATGTAGGGACGAGGTTCAAGCGGGCAAATAGTTTGCAGGGATGGATCCTACTATGAGGTGGACGTGCCGAATTGACAACCTAGCAATCTGGACTGCCTCATTTGAGCAGATGGTACAACTGAAAATACTGTATAACAAAACTCTAGATTTTTTCTCTTTTGTATTTGCACATGAATTACAAGATCTACTAGACTTTCAAGCTGATGTACACCCCATTTTCTATGGAGAACTTTCATGGTTTTTCTGGCCATTAGGACCCTAGTTTATGAAGGGGTTGGCTTGGTTTTTAATGGCCTAGCTAAAATCATCTCATGCATGGCCTCATTCTAACCAGACAAACCTACTTAGTTGTACTTTCAATCTTGTTGGACCAAAAAGAATATATACTTTTAATCTTGTAAAGGTATGCTTTTAGTTGGCCTTTTAAATGGAATTTTGGGATTACTCCTTTTGTGGAAACGCTGTCTTGAGAAATTGAAAGCTCGGTAGAGACAAACTATGAAGTCCTACAAGGCAATAAGCTAGCACCGAGGTTCTACGCAAAAAGAAAAATAAAATCACAATATAATCACCTCATAAAAGGGTAGGAACACTACTTTCTATCCCCTTTCACCACTTATATGATCAAGACTATAATTTTAATTTTTCTAATCAAATATTGGGTGAACAACTGACCTAGCTCAACCTAAAAACCAACCGGATTGGTTTCAAGCCAATTCACATAGGGATTGGTTCCTAGGTTAAAAAATAAATAAATTAGGAAACTATCTTAACCTATTTTATATCTAGTTCGTTGATCGGCTCGATGCACATTCAATTATTCCCTAACATCTAACTTTTAAGGTATAATATGAAAATTAAGAAAAGAAATGACAATATCTCATCATAGTTCGATAAACTTACAGATAAGGTTGAAGCTTTTTTCTTTTTCTTTTTTCACAGTAGGATGCGATTGTAATTATTAAGACAAGAAAATGGGAATCAAGACGAAAAAAAAAAACTTAAGAAAAAAAATAGCACATAAACTTAATGCATTAGGAGGCTGCCGTCGCGCTCCGGTGAGACCTCCATTGCGCAACGAGGTCCTTTAGGTGGTGGAGACGGAGAGGAGAGGCACAAGCCCGCGGAGGCACTTAGCCACGACGATAGAGGCAACCGGGCCGAATCCCACGCAAATGAGAAAATCCGCAATATTTGCGACCCACCAAGCTTCGGCAGTGGATGGCGGCTCAAGGTGGAGCTGGGGACGGCAAGCCGATTCATTGCTGGTGAGGGGTTCTTACCCCCACCTCGGCTTTTTCCTTCTCGCCGATCTTACTTCTTCTTATTTCTTGTGAATTTACATCCCGATACTAGTTATCAACGGTCCTCTGACGTCGATTATGAATTCTCGGATTGAATTCTATACAACGTCGATATATTACTTAATGTATCTTTATTATAAAAGTTGATGCATCTATAAATTATTTAAAAAGTGAAGAATTTAGTCAAAAAAATGAAAATCATGATGATCGGTATCATGATCATAACCATGATGATGATCATCATATCATCATTTTTGCTCGAGCGGCTGCTGAACGCGGCACGGTTCACGTGGAGAGGGGCCATCCTCACGTTGGGCATGGTCTGGGCGATGCCGTTCATGGCATCGACGTAGCACTGCTCCGGCGCCTGCGGCTCCAGGGCGGCCGTCTGGTTCTCAACCACAGTCGGATTGGCGGGGAACAGGAAGGCCCGGAGCCTCAGGTTCCCGCCGCTCTCGTGGTGGTCGTACTCGTCGAGCATGTGCCTGAGATCCTCGTCCGATCGCACCGACACCAGCGCCTCAAGATCCTCCGGCGCCACCTGGTACTTCAGGACCACGTCCGCATCGATCTGGGCACTCAGCTTCTTCATCAAATCTGTAGCAGCAAAACAAATGACTCAGAATTTTCCATATCAACACGACGGACGAATCCGACATGCCAATCGTCACGGAGAAAAGCCGGCACCGGAGAAAGACGCGTCGCGAGAGATGGAGATGACCCGGGTCTCGCCGCCCACGTACTTGAGGTGCCCGTCGCCGGGCCGTGGTAGGATCTTCCCGCCATGGCTGCACAGGAGCTTGACCTTGTTGCTTGGCGACATCGCCTCCCTGCCTCTGCTGCCGCCACCGCCACCGCCTTCATCTCCCATTATCCTTCGATGTTAATCGATTCAGAAGTTTGTTCAGTTTTGACAAGACGAAAAGGAATTAGAAAACGAGGCTATGCAAAGCCAAGTTCCTAATCTTCGTTTTCCCTTCTTTTTTTTTTTTTTTTTTTTTGTGTTTTTATTATGGGAGAAATGCTGAAAATAGGAGGGTCCAGGGCTATTATCGGATAACCACAGGTTGTTATTAGCTAATTCAATTTCTCCTAATCCGCGAATTCTACACTGAAAAGAATTTCGGTTTTTTTCCTTTTGGAAAATCCCTTCTGTCCCGAACCGATCCTCTATAAATCCGTAGTCTAGACCAAACAACGGCCCTGAATAATCGGCTTTTCCTCTTTTCTTTTTAGAGCTTGAAAAACAATATAGGGAAATGGGTTTGTAAACTTTAGATCTCGGTATATTTCGACCCAAAAAAAAAAAAGAACTTTAGATCTTGGTATTCCATAGATAAATTAGATAGCGATCCAACTCATGTAAATTCCCCCAATTTATGTCACGCTAATCTAAGTCACTGATGAGCCACGGCGGCAGTCTAGGTTCGCAAGGCTCCAAGGCTGCCGTCGCGCTTCCGGTGAGACCTCCACTGTGCAACAAGTTTCTTCGGTGGCGGAGAGGGAGAGGAGAGGCACAAGCCCGCACAGGCACTCGACCATGATCCACCGAGCTTCGGCAATGGATGGCGGCTCGGGGGTGGAGCCGGGGAAGGCAAGCCGATTCATCGCCTGTGAGGGGTTCTTCCCCCCCACCTCCTTCCCTTTTTCCTTCTCGTCGGTCTGACTTCTTCTTATTTCTCGTGAATTTACGTCCCGTTATCATTCATTGACGGTCCTTTGATGTCAATTATAAATTCCCGGATTGAATTCTATACAATGTCGATGTCTTACTTAATGTATCTTTATTATAAAAGTTCATGCATCTATGAATTATTTAAGAAGTGAAGAATTGAGTTTTAAATATGGAAAACTCGTTGCCTCTTAGATTCTGTAAAAATATGTGTTTGCTAATGCGACTTTCATTGTATTTATGATATGTTAAAATATTATCATAGATATATCATAGAAGAATTGATTTTACATTTTATCATCATCATCATCATCATCATCATTGTTATCATTATTATTGGTGGTCTGAATTAATTATTATTATTATTATTGGTGGTCGGAATTAGTTAAGTAGGTTCCAGTTGCCTGTAAATAGTCAATGGCAGGTTGTGGTGAAAAAGGCCTATGCAAGGAATAACTGCGCCGTTTGCTTAGCGGCACTCAATTAGTCAATTCTACATACGCCCCAACTCTCTTGAATGAGCCAAGCCGAGCTGAGGGGAAAATATTAGGTGAGCCAGCCCCTCCATGTCACTACGGGGTCGGGCCCCAATCGACAGTCGACGTGGCCCTGGGACCCACCTTCCCCGGGGCACCGTCCTATCTTTCTGCGTCTCTAATACTGATGCCAATAGTGTGACCCTTCTCTTCTGCTTTTCTTTTTCCCTTTTATCATGGATTTAAAAAAGTTAGTAATGCGAGGAAAAAGAAATTAGCAAGGCATCACCAGCTCCTGTGTCCTTTCTTTGTTTTGCTTAAATTTGTGAAGCGCCCTGAAAATCCTCAAAAAATTATTTGTGAAAGTGCATTCGAATCTTGAATTTTTTTTTTTTAAAATACAATTAAATCTTAAAAATTGTCTAATTATTGCAACCAAGTCCTCCCATTGAGTTTGTCTAATTTGACTAATGAAAAATTTTGACCTGACTTTCTTATTACTTTCATATCCCACGTGTTGCTGACGTCGTTAGAACGGCATTGTTTTGGTCAAAATCCGAGCTTTTAATACATTTAATTAAATTACATTAAAAATAAGCAAAGTTTAAAAAATACATATATAAAAAAAGAGAAGAAGGAGCCGTCATCGCCTACCATTTCTAGGAAGGTCATGGGCTAGCAATGGTGATAAATGGCTCGTGGAGGTTAGGGGGCTCGGTGACCCTCATCAACCACAAGGGAGGGTTGCTAACCCTTGCTTAGGTCTAGCCGAGGGCCACCCTTAGCGGCCGTCACCACTAGCGGCCCTCCGACAAGCCTGGGTTGGCCAAGATCTTATGACCCTCATATCATCGAGTAAGTGCCATAACCCTTGCTTGCGACCCTTGCTAACCCTCGCTCATTTCCTCCTCTTTTTTTTTTTTTTTGTTTTTGCTTTGTTAATATAATTTTGATGAAATTTGTATTAAAATATCAGATTTTGAATAAAACAACATCGCTTTAGCCTTATATTTTAATCACGTCATCGTCACATAAAAAAGAGAATAATTTTTTTAAAAGAAAAATAAGCCAAATTAGCATTTTCCATCAATCAAGTTGGACAAAATTAATAAAAAAATTAATTACACTAATTTAATAACTTTTAGGATTTAATTACGCATTTTAAAAGTTTTGAGATTATACTTATCTTTTAATTTATCTTATAAATGATCATTGAAGTCGACTCTCTCTTCTACCGACCCTAAATAAATGCCCTTAGTTTCCTAACGTGCATTCATAATGTGACATCCATGGATAAAACAAACTTGGAAAAGATCACCATTAATGTTCTAGGGAGGATTGCTTCTTGATGTGACATATTGTCCCTCTTTTGTGTCTGGAGTACATTATTACTCAGCCCTAAATTGGACCAAAAAGAATATATACTTTTAATCTTGTAAAGGTATACTTTTAGTTGGCCTTTTAAATGGAATTTTGGGATTACTCCTTACGTGGAAACGCTGTCTTGAGAAATTGAAAGCTCAGTAGAGACAAACTATGAAGTCCTGCAAGGCAATAAGCTAGCACCGAGGTTCTACGCAAAAAGAAAAATAAAATCACACTTCTTTCTATCCCTTTACTCTCACCACTTATATGATCAAGACTCTAATTTTAATATTTCTAATCAAATATTGGGGTGAACATATGACCTAGTTCAACCTAAAAGCCAACCCGATTGGTTTCAAGCCAATTCACATAGGGATTGGTTCCTAGGTTAAAAATAAAATAAAATAGGAAACTATCTTAACCTATTTTATATCTAGTTCGTTGATCGGCTCGATGTGCATTCAATTATTCCCTAACATCTAACTTTTAAGGTATAGTATGAAAATGAAGAAAAGAAACGACAATATCTCATCATAGTTTGATAAACTTACAGATATGATTGAAGCTTTTTAGTTTTTCACAGTAGGATGCGATTGTAATTATTAAGACAAGAAAATGGGAATCAAGACAAAAAAAAATTAAGAAAAAAATAAAAAATAGCACATAAACTTAATGCAATATAGAGAAATATATTATATGGGAAATTATCCAATAAACTCTAAACATAATATTAGTGTGAAACTGAACCTAATTTGATCAACAACAAGGTGTTCTCTTTTATTTTCCAGCCTAGTACCTTCAAATTTTTGATAAACTCTACATGCTTTTATTTTTATAAAATTTTAATGATGAGGAAAGATCACCCATGAAATTATATAGATACACACACATACAATCATTGGCTGGGAGTTTCCCCATCCAACGTGGGCTTGCCTCGTCACGAAGAAAAACACAAACGTCTGCTTCTCCTTGTGCAATTAATAATTGCATATCAAATTGTCATGTCAAATGATATTCCTTATCCGACGTGGCGTGGCCCTCGCGCGGGCAATTGTGTTCCGAGTTTTGACTTTTCGATGCTCTTGACATTGGAATCTGTCGTTATTCACGAAAATTATATTGATAATAAAATAATGCCCGTAATAAAAACAATCGAGAGATGTTTGTATTTTTGCACAAGATTCAGTTTCCTCCACATTAATGTGAAGCTCCTCGTCGGTAATAAAGTTGGTCAAATGAAATGAATTAATGAAATGTGAAAAGATGTAAGATGTTCAAGCTAACGTTCTTCTATTATTTTATCTTTTTATTCCATTTTTGGATAGAAAATTTAAAATTCCATCACATGGCCAGAATTAGTTGTCTAGGTTTTAGGCCGATCGCCTATTATTTGGGTAAATTATAACAATGATCACTTAAATTTTTCAAAATTATTAAAGATAATTCACTTTACGTTCCTTTGATCGTTTCACATTATTTTTCACATTATAACAATGATCACTTACAAACTCACATCACATTATTTCAAAGGAATTTTTTAAGAATTTCTTAAAATGTTGATCCATTATATTGATATAAAATTGATGTTAATTGCTCTTTGCATGGTAAAAGTGGAGCTACAGGACGTTCTCCTTTTTCGTTTTGCGTTTTGTCTTTAGTTAATGTTTAAAGTTCAACCGCACTTTTAGCGAGAAACCTTTTTTATGTATCTTGGTCGGTTTTTTTTCTCCTCCTCATTTTGGAGTAAAATGACAAAGTGCTTCTTCTACCTGGTTTTTTAATTTTCCTTCCAAATTTTCGAAGGAAAACGGCTAAGCAATTTACCCGGCTCCCTTGGAAAATTGAAAGGCTGGCAAGGCACCGTCTCTTTTTAAGAGGGACGGTGCCATAAGCCTAGCAATTCTCTATTTTTTTTTTTTTTTTTTTTTGAAAATTCATAATTGACATCAAAAACTTCTATAGGAGGAAACTACCACGTTGGGCAGGATAATGACCTTTCGTCTTTACGTTTTGTTGTGATAATGTCGAGCTGGTTAGGCTAACATGGGCTGCTGAGTCTTCTGCAATCCCCCAGTAAATGCAACAATCCTAGTCTGGTCTAGCCCTCCCTTTTGTTTTATTTACGTTGTCATCTTCGTCCTTAAACACGGGCCGCGTCAGCAAAACCCTAAGGTTTTCAAGAAGAAGAAGAAGGAAAAAACAAGAAAACCTTCCGGGAGAGAGATGAGCCAGTCGGCCTCAGAAAGTCTGGCAACCGAGAACGCGTGCGCCAGCGAGGGGCCTCTGCAGGGGCACGAGATTTACCAGGCGGTCGCGGTTTGTTTTGTGGACACGGCCATTTTTCTGCTTGTGGTATTCCTCATCACGGGCGTCCTCTGGTGTGGCAATGCATTTCTAGCACGTCTTGATGCGGCCGAGATGGAAGCACGGCGGCGGCATCGGAATCAGCTTGCGAACCGGGACCAACCCTGGCACGTGGTAAGTTCTCAGTCTTATATCCACAGGAACATGAGTCCCTCCTGGTCTTCTTCTTCTGCGAATTCATTTCTCGACTTCCGACTCGCAGGTGATGGTCCTCCAGCTGGAGCCCGGGGAGCTTTACCCCACCCAAGTCGCCCGGCCCCCACCTCTTCTGCCTTGCTCAAGAGAAGGTGTCCGTCGGCCTCCCCGCGAAATCTAAACTTGGTGGCCCTTTAGTTTGTGCTCCGGGTGGTCTCTCTCTCGTGTCTGTCTATCTATCGCTAGCGACTTCTTTATAGCGTGTAAGGTCACAAATGGAACCAAGATATTTATTATTACGTAATTTTCAGAGAATTTAGTTGAGGATGCGCATAATATCTGTTTGCTTTCACTGTGCTCAATGCTCTGTTTATCCTTGAACATGTATCAGGTACCCAAGTTGACCCACTTAGATTCCAATTTACAAGAATTTGACTGGACTGTGTTCTTGCGTCACATTTTCAATTTCCTTTTCTTGTTGGGGTAAAACACACCAAAAATGTTGCATGGATTTCAGAACTTAAGAATTGTGCTATGTAAAGAGTTAGGATCGGAGAAATGTCCTGATAGCATCAATGTGGTTAATGAGTAATTGTGAATAATGTAGCGAATTACTAATCAATGAATGATAATAAAGAAACTGGGGGCAATGATCACCCCTTGCCATTCTCTGGCAAAACTCGTGACAAGTAGTTGTTCTGAAATTCGATGAGTTTGAGCCAAGGCAAGTAAACGAAGCTGTTCCGAATGCTTCCAATTACTTAGTTCTGCTCCAAATTCACCTTAAGTAGGCTATAGCATGAGCCTAGAGCTTCAGGGATCGCCCCAAAGAGGAAATTGGTTGAACAGGATCAAGATCCTGAGCTGGTTCAGTGAGCACAAATTCGAGGGATTGTTCCAGTGAGCTTGTTGGTGGACAAATTGAGATCCTGAAGCTTCCCATTCCTGCCTAGATCCTCAGGAATCACACCAGTGAAGTTGTTCGTCCATAGGCCTAGAGTTTCCAGGCTCGGGAGGTCTGCAAGGAACTCAATCGATCCGTATAGCTTGTTTAAGAAGTATTCAACAAGTTTCAGCTTCTGGAGTCTAGCGACCTCCAATGGTATCTCTCCAGCGAGTAAACTGACAGAGAGATCAAGATTCACCGAGCTTGTCAAGGTGCCAACTTGCTTCAGGATCAGACCCGAGAGAAGATTGAATTGTAAATCCAATATGCGTAGATTCTTTAAATTCCCCAACCCGAGCTATGCCGCGCCGTCCAATCCACATTTGGAATGATCCATGTGAACAAGATTAAAGTGGAGCTGCACTGCGTCCCCTTGAGCATCTAATTAGAGCTTCTAATCCTGGACCATAAACAAACCAAGCTCGAGTTTGAAGAACTCCAGGTGCTTAAAGCCGGTTTGCTGGACTCAAATCCTTGCTTCAGCGAGAGTAGGACATCAACATCGCTAATGGAAGTAGATGAAGCAGGAATTACAGTGCACAGAAGTACGATTCATTGAACAAAGAAATGAACCGTCATTATTTCTCAAAGAATGTGTCGCTTCCAAACAAAAGATGACAAGATTTTAGACGAATTTATTGTATAATGCTCGGTTTGAAGAGAAGGATATGGGAGGGAATGACGTGATGCTGAGTAGCTTCAGATGGGCGTGTGATCAAAGCATTAAAAAAGCTGACCTTTATTGGATCAATTGGCCTCTCTCTCTCTATCTTTGTGGAGCTGCTAGCTAAACTAAAGGTGAAACGAGAGAGAACATAGAGTGAGATAATTGATTGGGCATTGAAAAAAAAAAGAGGCAGGTCGGACATCAGAAATTTATATGTGAGAGAGAGAGAGAGAGAGAGAGACTGCAGCATTGCCATTTTAGCTTTTGCCAAAGGGTGCTTAAAGTTGATTTTGGAAAAATAAAATAAAATAAATGATAAAAGGTAATGTCCAAGCTTAAGCCGAGGTTCAATTAATAATTCAAATTTCATTGGAAGGCAATGTACTAAGGGATGAAATTTTAGGACCCATTTGCAAGAACTACACAAGTATTAAACGCAGCTTTATCCCTATCTGTTAGCTAGTATAAGGATTGTAATCTTAATGACAATGGACGCGCAAAAGCTGTTAATAGTCAACTTATTTCCTAATTTGGGAACTTTTTGCTAAAGAATTCCTTCTTTTTTTTGGACTTTAGTCAATAATTATCACATGACCTTTGAATGTCCATTCAATCCTAAATCCAATTTTAATTAAATTATTTCACGAATAACTCACCGATATACTATTTTTCAGGATTACGATTATTTTTCATTTTTTATGTGATATATGATCGAAAATATTTTCTAACGTTTGGATATTATTGAAAAATAATTTCGACCTCATCATTTTTATTTTAGACAAAAAAAAATCAATTTTTTTTAATTTGAAAAAATCAAAATTTTTAGTTATTTTATTTTTGTTTTCTTTTTACAAAAATTGGGACAAAATCCGAGCCATTCGATGTTCAAAGATCGAGAGGCCATTCCTTCATGTTTCGCGGTACGTGTGGGGTCTCGCTCATTGCCCACGTATACGTCTTTTTCACGAGTGCGAGCGTGTGTCTCAAGCCTAGTCATTGGGGCTCTGAAAATTTTAATTCAATTGAAATTTCGTGTAATCACCTGGGCGTCCGATTTTGGCAATTGGTTCAATCGGACGGCCCATAGTTAAAGAATCCCATCGGATATGCCTCTACACCACCACCACCCCCGTCAAGATTGGGTGAGTCACGAGCTCACCAATCTTGTTGGAATCTAAGCTCGCCAACCTCAATGCAGCTCAAGCTAGTGAGCTCAAGGCTTGGCCGAGCTTGCTCAGGTCGGCCAAGCCTCAAGCTCGCTAGCTTGTAATCTTGGCCAGTCGCCGAGTTGCTCGCAATCACCAAAGCACACGACTGGCATAGGAAGAAGGGGATGAAGGGGAAGGAAAAGAAAGAAAAGAAAGAAAAAATTAAAATTTTCAATTTTATTAAAAATAATTAAAAATTGGATTTTTTAAAATTAATTTTATAATAATAAACTTTTCATTAACCAAGGAGCTTAAAACTAGGAAAAAAATTTCCGATTTTTTTAAAGGGGGAATTATCTTCTTAAATTTAAGCTCTGATAGGAAAATATTTTTCATTAACTAGGAAAACATTTTTCATTGACTCATTTTATTAAGGGAATCAAATGCCAAAAAATGAGGAAAACGTTTTCTCGGAAAAGGTTTTTTGTGAAACAAATGCACCCTAGACAAACATGGGCCCATAATAATTGTTTTATTTTTGGGAAAAATAATATGGAACAGCAGTTGATAAAGTTTAATTAGGTATTTGGATAATAATACATATCCATAAGATATATCCACAGTAATCCTTTGTTTCATGGAAAATAAATAGTTCAAAAACGTTTTCTTAAAAATGATTGTTTGCATCACTTAAAAAAATGAATGAACTAATATTATTTTCGTATCACCAATGAATATGTCTACACACGAGTTTTTCTCAATAATGAATATTTTTTAATGACTAATTATTTTAAGCAATCATTTTTTTTTTTGGGACAATGTACTGCGGCATAAACACCACATGATGGCTATGTCATTAGTAATAAGCAGAAATAGCTCACAATTTTTTCTTTTAATAATATCTATATTTTTGGAACAATTCAAATTCAAATTATACAAGTATTTCAAAATTTATTGTTCTATTTTCCTTTTGAGTGAATGCCACTTCAGCATGACGGAAGAATTATGTTTCATGTTTATGCTTTTACTCTTGTTCGACCAAAAAGAAAATACTTTTAATCTTGTGAAGTTATTATGCTTTTAGTTGGCCTTTTAAATGGAATGTTGGAATTACTTCTTTCGCGGAAACATTATCTTAAGAAATTGAAAGCTCGGTGGAGACAAACTATGAAGTCCTACAAGGGAATAAGCTAGAACCCAGGATCTCCTCAAAAAGAAAAAGAAAAATCACAATGTAATCACCCCATAAAAGGGTAGGAAATATTCTTACCTTATGTCCCCTTGCTCTCACCTTTTCTATGATCAAGACTCTAATTTTAATTTTTATAGTCAAGTCTCGGGGTGAGCAAATGACCCAATTGGACCTGAAAACCAGCCCAGATAATTTTAGACTGATTTAAATGGCGACTCGGGTTAAATAAAATAAAATAAAATAAGAACTTGTCTTAACCTATTTGACAGGTCAATGCACGTTCAATCTTCTCTAGCGTCTAACTTTTTTGGCATAATATGAAAATTAAGAAAATAAATGACATTATCTTATCATAATTTGATAAGCATATAGACAAGATCGATGCTTATTTTTTTTCAATGTAGGATGTGATTGTAATTATTAAGATGAGAAAATGGGAATCAAGACAAAAAAAAGAAGAATTTTTAAAGTGGAAACAATAAAATAAATAGCACATAAACTTTGCTGCATTGTAGAAAAATACATAATGCAGGAAAAATTATTCGAAAAACCCTAAACTTATTATTAGTGTCAAATTGAACCCAATTTAATCAATGACGAGGCGTTCTCTTTCATTTTCCAGCCTAGTACCTTTGAACTTTTGATAAATTCTACACGCTTTTATTTTTAATAAACCTCTAGTAATGAGGAAAAATCACCCATTGAACTATATAGATACACATACAACGTGGGCTTCACTTGTTATAAAGAAAAACACATACCCCAGCTTGTGCAAATAATAATTGCATGTTAAAATTGTCGTGTCAGATTATATTCCCTGGGATTTCACTGAGATATTTATCCATAAATCCAGAATTTATTGTACAGTGACTTGTCCAATTTAAAACCTTCTTATAATTTATCATTTTAATTATAAACATTTTAATTTTACCTAAAAATCACTTATGTAATAATTTAATCAGCATTGGCCATCCTATGTATCTGGATGTAAACAATTTTTATTTTATTTTTCAAATTTTTCAAAGTTTATCTCTTTTTCTTCTTTTATTTTTAAACCAGAAACACAACTTAGATTTATGGTTAGAGTCAATCCCTTGGTTGCACCTATTTGATAAAATGCCTCGAAGTCTTAACTAAAAAATAGTCAACGATATCGCAAGATTCGATATTGAGATGAAATTGCTTGATGTCAGTTAATTTTTTTTTTTTTTAGTGCATAGTATTTCCGTATTTTTTGTTTCCTAGTGCATTTGCTTTATTATCTGTATCGGACCGTCTCCTCGCGGTGGTCCTCCATGAGGAAGTTGAGCGAAGATCACCGGCAGGCATGTTCATTGAATATTCTGGTAACGTCCTGAAAGCCTTACATTAGCCTTGGGAGTTGTTGGTACTTTTGAGTACGTTCATTGATATTGAAGTTTCCATTGTGATTGGAGGACCGGTGGCGATGGATGAAAAAAGCCAATATTGACAGAGAAATATAGGTGTCGACAATAGTTGGTACGTTCATTGATATGTTTCGGGTAAGGAGATTCGATCGTCAGCCAATAGTTGGTACGTTCTCCTTTGTAAAGACATTTTAGGAAAATAGAGATGCGTTTGAAAACAATTGGGTTGTTCTGGTCATATCAGGTTAAGTTTAGGGATTTTTGTGGCAATATATAGAGTGATTTTTGTGGTGGGAGTTTTACTATGGTTTGCCCATAAATTTAGGCCGAGAGTGAGAATTTATTAAAGTTAGATGGTGATTCTACTCCTGCTAAATGGTTTAAAAATTCCTATGAGCGATCTTCTCATTTGTGATTGATTCAAAGAATTTCCAGACAAATACTAGCTTGCTATTTATTTCTTAAAAAAAAACATTTTAAAAAATACACGTGTCGGTATCGACCATGTCACATAAGATAGCCGGTCTATATTGCCAATTTCCGACCAAAATTGATCAAATGAAATCAGTTAACAAACCGCAAAATTTTTTATAACTTAATTAATATAATTGAAAGATTTAAGACTAAATTATCAAAAATTTAGTAAGATTACTAATTTTTTTTTTTTGGATAATTTTCTTGCTTGTATAGAGGGAGAAGGTTGAGCAATTGCTGCTAGAACCAAGCACAAATCAGAGCGGGGGAGGATGCTAGCCAGGCTGTAGCACATGATCCCGGTGACCACCGGGATCAACCACCCCCCCCCCCTCAGGTCTTGGGTGCCTCGTCCTTGTCAAACTTCTTCCTGCAAAATTTAACAAGGCCATCAAAAGACGTCAAATTCTCGAATTCAGGTCTGCTAACACTATTCACAGCTCCTATATCTCTGGCCAACGCCTGCTCATCTTGGCTCCTGAAAATTAAGAAAAGAAACGACAATAACTCATCATAGTTTGATAAACTTACAATAAGATTAAAGCTTCTTCTTTTTTTCACAGTAGGATGCGATTGTAATTATTAAGACAAGAAAATTGGAATCAAGACAAAAAAAAAATTAAGAAAAAAAAAATAGCACATAAACTTAATGCAATATAGAGAAATATAGTATATTGGAAATTATCCAATAAACTCTAAACATAATATTAGTGTGAAATTGAACCTAATTTGATCAACAACAAGGTGTTCTCTTTTATTTTCCAGCCTAGTACCTTCAAACTTTTGATAAATTCTACATGCTTTTATTTTTAATAATTTTTTAATGATGAGGAAAGATCACCCATGAAATTATATAGATACACCCACATACAATCATTGGCTGGGAGTTTCCCCATCCAACGTGGCTTGCCTCGTCACGAAGAAAAACACAAACGCCTGCTTCTGCTTGTGCAATTAATAATTGCATATCAAACTGTCATGTCAAATGACATTCCCTACCATTCCCCTGATCGGCAGCATCGTCCGATTCCTCGGAAGCCATGATCCGGGCCCACCTTGACTTGCCAAAAAAATGTCGATCACCGTGCAACTTTGGTGGGGCCCAGCAGTGAAGGCGGAGAAATATTATCACAGATCTATCATAAAAGAATTGATTTTACATGATATCATCATCATCATCATCATCACCACCATCATCAACATCATGATCATCATCACATCATCATCATCATATTTGGTCGAGCGGCTGCTGTCCGGAGACGGCGATTTCGGCGAGGAGCAGGCGGAGGATATGCTGAACGCGGCACGGTTCACGCGGAGAGGGGCCTTCCTCAGGTTGGGCATGGTCGGACGATGCCGCTGATGGCGTCGACGTAGCGCTGCTCCAGCGCCTGCGGCTCCAGGGCGGCCGTCTGGTTCTCGACCACGGTCGGATTGGCGGGGAACAGGAAGGCCCGGAGCCTCGGGTTCCCGCCGCTCTCGTGGCGGTCGTACTCGTCGAGCATGTGCCTGAGATCCTCATCCGATCGCACCGACACCAGCGCGTCGAGATCCTCCGGCGCCACCTGGTACTTCAGGACCACGTCCGCATCGATCTGGGCACTCAGCTTCTTCATCAAATCTGTAGCAGCAAAACAAATGACTCAGAATTTTCCATATCAACACGACGGACGAATCCGACATGCCAATCGTCACAGAGAAAAGCCGGCACCGGAGAAAGACGCGTCGCGAGAGATGGAGATGACCCGGGTCTCGCCGCCCACGTACTTGAGGTGCCCGTCGGCGGGCCGCGGCAGGATCTTCCTGCCGTGACTACACAGGAGCTTGACCTTGTTGCTCGGCGACGTCACCTCCCTGCCTCCGCTGCCACCTCCGCCGCCGCCGCCATCGCCTTCATCTCCCATTATCCTTCGATGTTAATCGATTCAGAAGTTTGTTCTGTTTTTGACAAGACGAAAAGGAATTAGAAAACGAGGCTATGCAAAACGAAGTTCCTAATCTTCGTTTTCCCTTTTTTTTAATGGGAGAAATGCCGAAAATAGAGGGGGGGGGGTCAAGGGCGATTATCAGATAACCACAAGTTGTTATTAGCTAATTCAATTTCTCCTAATCCGCGAATTCTACGCTGAAAATAATTTCGGTTTTTTTTTTTTTTTTTTTTGGAATATCCATTCAGTCCCGAGCCGATCCGCTATAAATCCGAAATCTAGACCAAACAACGGCCCTGAATAATCGGCTTTTCCTCTTTTCTTTTTAGAGCTTGGAAAAACAATATGGGGAAATGGGTTTGTAAACTTTAGATCTTGGTATTCCATAGATAAATTAGATAGTGATCCAACTCATGTAAATTCCCCCATTTTATGTCACGCTAATCAAGTCACTGATGAACCACAGCGACGATCTCGGTTCGCAAGGTTTTGAGGCTGCCATCGTGCTTCCGGTGAGACCTCCACTGCGCAACGAGGTCCTTTAGGTGGTGGAGAGGGAGGGGAGAGGCAGAAGCCCGTAGAGGCACTCGACCACGATGATATAGGCAACCAAGCCAAATACCCTGCAAATGAGAAAATCCTCGATATCTACGATCCGCCAAGCTTCGGCGGTGGGTGGAGGCTTGGGGGTGGAGCCGGGGACGGCGAGCTGATTCATTGCCGGCGAGGAGTTCTTCTCCCAACCCCCACCTTTTTCCTTCTTGTCGGTCTTATTTCTTTTTATTTCTCGTGAATTTACATTCCGATACCATTCATCGACGGTCCTCTGATGATGATTATGAATTCTCGGATTGAATTCTATACAACATCGATGTCTTATTTAACATATGTTTATTATAAAAGTCCATGTGTCTATGAATTATTTAAGAAGTAAATAATTGAGTTTTAAATATAGAAAACTCCATTGCCTCTTAGATCCTATAAAAATATGTGTGTTTGCTAATGCGGCTTTCATTTGTTATGAAATACATGAATGGATAGAATACATGAATGAATATTCATTATATTCATCTTATCCAATGTATTTAGTATGGTACATTTGTATCAAATGATCGGCGGATAGAGATGTAGCTGCTACAATGGCAATGGTCGGCGGTCGTACGACAGTAATGTAGCGGCAGGCGGCAATCATGTGGTGGTTAGTAATGGTAGGCTGTTAGCGGACGGTGGCGGTCATCAGCTAGTGGGTTGTAGGCAGCAGTCGGTGGGCTACGCGTGGTGGTGACTGTCACCGGCGGTTGGCTGCTGACAGTGGCTACAAGCGACAAGAGATGGCTAATGGTTGGTAGGTGGCTGGTGGTGGCTACAAAAAGGAAGAAGAACAAAAGAGAAATAGAAAAGAAAAAAAAAACTTATTTCCAAAAATTGTTGCTGGGAACAAGAAGTTACTATTTTTTGTTTTTTGTTTATGTTTCAAATCTATTCCCTAGCCACTAAGTTGGCGTTACCTAACAGATTTATGTTCTTTTTTTGTTCCAAAGAACAAAAAAAGAGAAATTGGGAGAAATAGAAACGTTATCATGCAGGCCCTAAGACGAGCACGCGGGTTATGTAGGGACGAGGTTCAAGCAGGCAAATAGTTTGCAGGGATGGATCCTACTACGAGGTGGACATGCCGAATTGACGACCTAGCAATCTGGACTGCCTCATTTGTAGCAAATGGTACGACTGAAAATACTATATAACAAAACTCTAGATTTGTTCTCTTTTGTATTTGCACATGAATTACAAGATCTACTAGACTTTCAAGCTGATGTACACCCCATTTTTTATGGAGAACTTTCATGGTTTATCTGGCCATTAGGACCCTAGTTTATGAAGGGGCTGGCTTGGTTTTTAATGGCCCAGCTAAAATCATCTCATGCATGGCCTCATTCTAACCATACAAACCTACTTAGTTGTACTTTTAATCTTGTAAAGGTATGCTTTTAGTCGGCCTTTTAAATGGAATTTTGGGATTACTCCTTTTGTGGAAACGCTATATTGAGAAATTGAAAGCTCAATAGAGACAAACTATGAAGTCCTACAAGGCAATAAGCTAGCACCGAGGTTCTACGCAAAAAGAAAAATAAAATCACAATATAATCACCTCATAAAAGGGTAGGAACACTACTTTCTATCCCCTTTCACCACTTATATGATCAAGACTCTAATTTTAATTTTTCTAATCAAATATTGGGTGAACAACTGACCTAGCTCAACCTAAAAACCAACCGGATTGGTTTCAAGCCAATTCACATAGGGATTGGTTCCTAGGTTAAAAAATAAATAAATTAGGAAACTATCTTAACCTATTTTATATCTAGTTTGTTGATCGGCTCGATGCACATTCACTTATTCCCTAACATCTAACTTTTAAGGTATAATATGAAAATTAAGAAAAGAAATGACAATATCTCATCATAGTTCGATAAACTTACATATAAGGTTGAAGCTTTTTTCTTTTTCTTTTTTCACAGTAGGATGCGGTTGTAATTATTAAGACAAGAAAATGGGAATCGAGACAAAAAAAAAAAAAAAAAGAAAAAAATAGCACATAAACTTAATGCATTAGGAGGCTGCCGTCGCGCTTCCGGTGAGACCTCCATTGCGCAACGAGGTCCTTTAGGTGGTGGAGACGGAGAGGAGAGGCACAAGCCCGCGGAGGCACTTAGCCACGACGATATAGGCAACCGGGCCGAATACCACGCAAATGAGAAAATCCGCAATATTTGCGACCCACCAAGCCTTGGCAGTGGATGGCGGCTCAAGGTGAAGCTGCGGACCACGAGCCGACGGTCCTCTAACATGGATTATGAATTCTCGGATTGAATTCTATACAACGTCGATATATTATTTAAGGTATCTTTATTATAAAAGTTCATGCATCTATAAATTATTTAAAAAGTGAAAGAATTAAGTCTGAAAAAATGAAAATAACCACGATCGTCGTTATGATCATGATCACGATAATGAACATCACATCTTCATTTTTGGTCGAGCGGCTGCTGAACGCGGCACGGTTCACGTGGAGAGGGGCCATCCTCAGGTTGGGCATGGTCAGGACGATGCCGTTGATGGCGTCGACGTAGCACTGCTCCGGTGCCTGCGGCTCCAGGGCGGCCGTCTGGTTCTCGACCACGGTCGGATTGGCGGGGAACAGGAAGGCCCGGAGCCTCGGGTTCCCGCCGCTCTCGTGGCGGTCGTACTCGTCGAGCATGTGCCTGAGATCCTCGTCCGATCGCACCGACACCAGCGCATCAAGATCCTCCGGCGCCACCTGGTACTTCAGGACCACGTCCGCATCGATCTGGGCACTCAGCTTCTTCATCAAATCTGTAGCAGCAAAACAAATGACTCAGAATTTTCCATATCAACACGACGGACGAATCCGACATGCCAATCGTCACAGAGAAAAGCTGGCACCGGAGAAAGACGCGTCGCGAGAGATGGAGATGACCCGGGTCTCGCCGCCCACGTACTTGAGGTGCCCGTCGGCGGGCCGCGGCAGGATCTTCCCGCCGTGGCTACACAGGAGCTTGACCTTGTTGCTCGGCGACGTCACCTCCCTGCCTCCGCTGCCACCTCCGCCGTCGCCGCCACCGCCTTCATCTCCCATTATCCTTCGATGTTAATCGATTCAGAAGTTTGTTCAGTTTTGACAAGACGAAAAGGAATTAGAAAACGAGGCTATGCAAAGCCAAGTTCCTAATCTTCGTTTTCCCTTCTTTTTTTCTTTTTTTTTGTTGTGTTTTTATTATGGGAGAAATGCTGAAAATAGGAGGGTCCAGGGCTATTATCGGATAACCACAGTTTGTTATTAGCTAATTCAATTTCTCCTAATCCGCGATTTCTACACTGAAAAGAATTTCGGTTTTTTTTTCCTTTTGGAATATCCCTTCTGTCTCGAACCGATCCTCTATAAATCCGTAGTCTAGACCAAACAACGGCCCTGAATAATCGGCTTTTCCCCTTTTCTTTTTAGAGCTTGGAAAAACAATATAGGGAAATGGGTTTGTAAACTTTAGATCTTGGTATATTTCGACCAAAAAAAAAAAACTTTAGATCTTGGTATTCCATAGATAAATTAGATAGTGATCCAACTCATGTAAATTCCCCCAATTTATGTCACGCTAATCGAGTCACTGATGAGCCACGGCGGCAGTCTCGGTTCGCAAGGCTCCAAGGCTGCCGTCGCGCTTCCGGTGAGACCTCCACTGTGCAACAAGTTTCTTCGGTGGCGGAGAGGGAGAGGAGAGGCACAAGCCTGCACAGGCACTCGACCACGATGATATAGGCAACTAGGCTGAATACCTCGCGAATGAGAAAATCCGCGATATCTACGATCCACCGAGCTTCGGCAATGGATGGCGGCTCGGGGGTGGAGCCGGGGACGGTGAGCCGATTCATCGCCTGTGAGGGGTTCTTCCCCCCCACCTCCTTCCCTTTTTCCTTCTCGTCGGTCTTACTTCTTCTTATTTCTCGTGAATTTATGTCCCATTATCATTCATTGACGGTCCTATGATGTCAATTATGAATTCTCGGATTGAATTTTATACAATGTCGATGTCTTACTTAATGTATCTTTATTACAAAAGTTCATGCATCTATGAATTATTTAAGAAGTGAAGAATTGAGTTTTTTAAATATGGAAAACTCCGTTGCCTCTTAGATTCTGTAAAAATGTGTGTTTGCTAATGCGACTTTCATTATATATATGATATGTTATAATATTATCACAGATATAGCATAGAAGAATTGATTTTACATTTTATTTATTTATTTATTTATTTATTTTTATTATTATTATTATTATTATTATTATTATTATTATTATTATTATGGTTGTTGTTGTTGTTGTTGTTGTTGTTGTTTTTGTTGTTTTTGTTGTTCTTGTTGTTGTTGGTGGTCGGAAACATTAGTTAAGTAGGTTCCGGTTGCCTGTAAATAGTCAATGGCAAGTTGTGGTGAAAAAGGCCTACGCAAGGAATAATGGCGTTGTTTGCTTAGCGGCACTCAATTAGTCAATTCTACATAGGCCCCAGCTCTCTTGAATGAGCCTAGCCGAGCCGAGCTGAGCCGAGGGGGAAATATTAGGTGGGCTAGCCCCTCCACGTCACCACAGGGTTGGGCCCCAATCGACAGTTGACGTGGCCCTGGGACCCACCTTCCCCGGGGCACCGTCCTATCTTTCTGCATCTCTAATATTGATGCCAATAGTGTGACCCTTCTCTTATGCTTTCTTTTTCCCTTTTATCACGGATTTAAAAAAGTTAGTAATGCGAGGAAAAAGAAATTAGTAAGGCATCACCAGCTCCCGTGTCCTTTCTTTGTTTTGCTTAAATTTGTGAAGCGCCCTGAAAATCCTCAAAAAATTATTTGTGAAAGTGCATTCGAATCTTGAATTTTTTTTTAAAAAAAAAATACAATTAAATCTTAAAAATTGTCTAATTATTGCAATCAAGTCCTTCCATTGAGTTTGTCTAATTTGACTAATGAAAAATTTTGACCTGACTTTCTTATTACTTTCATATCCCACGTGCTGCTGACGTGGTTAGAACGGCATTGTTTTGGTCAAAATCCATGCTTTTAATACATTTAATTAAATTACATTAAAAATAAGCAAAGTTTAAAAAATACATATATAGAAAAAGAGAAGAAGGAGCCGTCATCGCCTACCATTTCTAGGAAGGTCATGGGCTAGCAATGGTGATAAATGGCTCGTGGAGTTTAGGGGGCTCGGTGACCCTCATCAACCACAAGGGAGGGTTGCTAACCCTTGCTTAAGTCTAGCCAAGGGCCACCCTTAGCGGCCTTCACTACTAGCGGCCCACCAACAAGCCTGGGTTGGCCAAGATCTTATGACCCTCATCTCATCGAGTAAGTGCCATAACCCTTGCTTGCGACCCTTGCTAACCCTCGCTCATTTTCTCCTTCTTTTTTTTTTTTTTTTTGCTTTGTTAATATAATTTTGATGAAATTTGTATTAAAAAATCAGATTTTGATTAAAACAACATCGCTTTAGCCTTATATTTTAATCACATCATCACCACATAAAAAAGAGAATAATTTTTTAAAAAGAAAATAAGCCAAATTAGCATTTTCCATCAATCAAGTTGGACAAAATTAATAAAAATATTTAATTACACTAATTTAATAAATTTTAGGATTTAATTACACATTTTAAAAGTTTTGAGACTACACTTATCTTTAATTTATCTTATAAATGATCATTGAAGTCGACTCTCTCTTCTACCGACCCTAAATAAAATGCCCTTAGTTTCCTAACGTGCATTCATAATGTGACATCCGTCGATAAAACAAACTTGGAAAAGATCACCATTAATGTTCTAGGGAGGATTGCTTCTTGATGCGACATATTGTCCCTCTTTTGTGTCCGAAGTACATTATTACTCACCCCTAAATTGGACCAAAAAGAATATATACTTTTAATCTTGTAAAGGTATACTTTTAGTTGGCTTTTTAAATGGAATTTTGGGATTACTCCTTTCATGGAAACGCCGTCTTGAGAAATTGAAAGCTCGGTAGAGACAAACTATGAAGTTCTACAAGGCAATAAGCTAGCACCGAGGTTCTACGCAAAAAGAAAAATAAAATCACACTACTTCCTATCCCTTTACTCTCACCACTTATATAATCAAGACTCTCTAATTTTAATATTTCTAATCAAATATTGGGGTGAACAAATGACCTAGTTCAACCTAAAAACCAACCCGATTGGTTTCAAGCCAATTCACACAGGGATTGGTTCCTAGGTTAAAAATAAAATAAAATAGGAAACTATCTTAACCCATTTTATATCCAGTTTGTTGATCGGCTCGATGCGCATTCAATTATTCCCTAACATCTAACTTTTAAGGTATAATATGAAAATTAAGAAAAGAAACGACAATATCTCATCATAGTTTGATAAACTTATAGATATGATTGAAGCTTTTTTATTTTTTCACAGTAGGATGCGATTGTAATTATTAAGACAAGAAAATTGGAATCAAGAAAAAAAATTAAGAACAAATTAAAAAATAGCACATAAACTTAATGCAATATAGAGAAATATATTATATGGGAAATTATCCAATAAACTCTAAACATAATATTAGTGTGAAATTGAACCTAATTTGATCAACAACAAGGTGTTCTCTTTTATTTTCCAGCCTAGTACCTTCAAATCTTTTATAAACTCTACATGCTTTTATTTTTATAAAATTTTAATGATGAGGAAAGATCACCCATGAAATTATATAGATACACCCACATACAATCATTGGCTGGGAGTTTCCCCATCCAACGTGGGCTTGCCTCGTTACAAAGAAAAACACAAACGTCTGCTTCTCCTTGTTGAATTAATAATTGCATATCAAATTGTCATGTCAAATGATATTCCTTATCCGACGTGGCGTGGCCCTCGCGCGGGCAATTGTGTTCCGAGTTTTGGCTTTTCGCTGCTCTTGACATTGGACTCTGTCGTTATTCACGAAAATTATAATGATAATAAATTAATGCCCGTAGTAAAAACAATCGAGAGATGTTCGTATTTTTGCACAAGTTTCAGTTTCCTCCACACTAATGTGAAGCTCGCTACTTATTTCTTCAAAGAACATTAAAAATTCAAGAAACATAAAAAAAAAAAAATAATATGTCGACCATATTACGTAGAATGTCGATTTCCACGTCAATAATAAAGTTGGTCAAATGAAATTAATTAATAAAATGTGAAAATATGTAAGACTTAATGGATACAATTGATAGATGTTCAAACTAACGTTCTTCTATTGTTTTATCTTTTTATTTCATTTTTGGATAAAAAAATTTAAAATTCCATCACATGGCCAGAATTAGTTGTCTAGGTTTTAGGCTGATCGCCTATTATTTGGGTAAATTATAACAATGATCACTGAAATTTTTCAAAATTATTAAAGATAACTCACTTTACGTTCCTTTGATCTTTTCAAAATATTTTTCACATTATAACAATGATCACTTACAAACTCACATCACATAATTTCAAAGGAATTTTTTAAGCATTTCTTAAAATGTTGATCCATTAGATTGATATAAAATTGATGTTAATTGTTCTTTGCATGGTAAAAGTGGAGCTACAGGACGTTCTCCTTTTTCGTTTTGCGTTTTGTCTTTAGTTAATGTTTAAAGTTCAACCGCACTTTTAGCGAGAAACCTTTTTTATGTATCTTGGTCGGTTTTTTTTCTCCTCATTTTGGAGTAAAATGACAAAGTGCTTCCTCTACCTGGTTTTTTAATTTTCCTTCCAAATTTTCGAAGGAAAACGGCTAAGCAATTTACCCGGCTCCCTCGGAAAATTGAAAGGCTGGCAAGGCACCGTCTCTTTTTAAGAGGGACGGTGCCATAAGCCTAGCAATTCTCCATTTTTTTTTTTTGAAAATTCATAATTGACATCAAAAACTTCTATAGGAGGAAACTACCTCGCTGGGCAGGATAATGACCTTTCGTCTTTACGTTTTGTTGTGATAATGTAGAGCTGGTTAGGCTAACATGGGCTGCTGAGTCTTCTGCAATCCCCTAGTAAATGCAACAATCCTAGTCTGGTCTAGCCCTACCTTTTGTTTTATTTACGTTGTCATCTTCGTCCTTAAACACGGGCCGCATCAGCAAAACCCTAAGTTTTTCAAGAAGAAGAAGAAGGAAAAAACAAGAAAACCTGCCGGGAGAGAGATGAGCCAGTCGGCCTCAGAAAGTCTGGCGACCGAGAACGCGTGCGCCAGCGAGGGCCTCTGCAGGGGCACGAGATTTACCAGGCGGTCTCGGTTTGTTTTGTGGGCACGGCCATTTTTCTGCTTGTGGTATTCCTCATCACGGGCGTCCTCTGGTGTGGCAACGCATTTCTAGCACGTCTTGATGCGGCCGAGATGGAAGCACGGCGGCAGCATCGGAATCAGCTTGTGAACCGGGACCAGCCCCGGCACGTGGTAAGTTCTCAGTCTTATATCCACAGGAACATTTGGCTGGTTGGTAGCCTCTTTTATGAGTCCCTCCTGGTCTTCTTCTTCTGCGAATTCCGACTCGCAGGTGATGGTCCTCCAGCTGGAGCCCGGGGAGCTTTACCCCACCCAAGTCGCCCGGCCCCCACCTCTTCTGCCTTGCTCAAGAGAAGGTGTCCGTCGGCCTCCCCGCGAAATCTAAACTTGGTGGCCCTTTAGTTTGTGCTCCGGGTGGTCTCTCTCTCGTGTCTGTCTATCTATCGCTAGCGACTTCTTTATAGCGTGTAAGGTCACAAATGGAACCAAGATATTTATTATTACGTAATTTTCAGAGAATTTAGTTGAGGATGCGCATAATATCTGTTTGCTTTCACTGTGCTAAATGCTCTGTTTATCCTTGAAGATGTATCACGTACCCAAGTTGACCCACTTAGATTCCAATTTACAAGAATGTGACTGACTGTGTTCTCGCGTCACATTTTCAATTTCCTTTTCTTGTTGGGGTAAAACACACCGCAAATGTTGCATGGATTTCAAAACTTAAGAATTGTGCTATGTAAAGAGTTAGGATCGGAGAAATGTCCTGATAGCATCAATGTGGTTAATGAGTAATTGTGAATAATCTAGCGAATTACTAATCAATGAATGATAATAAAGAATGTTCATGGCGACGCACTCGGGGCAATGATCACCCCTTGCCATTCTCTGGCAAAACTCGTGACAGTTAGTTGTTCTGAAATTCGATGAGTTTGAGCCGAGGCAAGTAAACGAAGCTGTTCCAAATGCTTCCATTTACTTAGTTCTGCTCCAAACTCACCTTAAGTAGGCTATAGCATGAGCCTAGAGCTTCAGGGATCGGCCCAAAGAGGAAATTTGTTGAACAGGATCAAGATCCTGAGCTGGTTCAGTGAGCACAAATTCGAGGGATCGTTCCAGTGAGCTTGTTGGTGGACAAATCGAGATCCTGAAGCTTCCCATTCCTGCCTAGATCCTCAGGAATCACACCAGTGAAGTTGTTCGTCCATAGGCCTAGAGTTTCCAGGCTCGGGAGGTCTGCAAGGAACTCAATCGATCCGTATAGCTTGTTTAAGAAGTATTCAACAAGTTTCAGCTTCTGGAGTCTAGCGACCTCCAATGGTATCTCTCCAGCGAGTAAACTGACAGAGAGATCAAGATTCACCAAGCTTGTCAAGGTGCCAACTTGCTTCGGGATCAGACCCGAGAGAAGATTGAATTGTAAATCCAATATGCGTAGATTCTTTAAATTCCCCAACCCGAGCTGTGCCGCACCGTCCAATCCACATTTGGAATGATCCATGTGAACAAGATTAAAGCCGAGCTTCTAATCCTGGACCGTAAACAAACCAAGCTCGAGTTTGAAGAACTCCAGGTGCTTAAAGCTGGTTTGCTGGACTCAAATCCTTGCTTCAGCGAGAGTAGGACATCAACATCGCTAATGGAAGTAGATGAAGAAGGAATTACAGTGCACCGAAGTACGATTCGTTGAACAAAGAAATGAACCGTCATATTTGTCAAAGAATGTGTCGCTTCCAAACAAAAGATGACAAGATCTTAGACGAATTTATTGTATAATGCTCGGTTTGAAGAGAAGGATATGGGAGGGAATGACGTGATGCTGAGTAGCTTCAGATGGGTGTGTGATCAAAGCATTAAAAAAACTGACCTTTATTGGATCAATTGGCCTCTCTCTCTATCTTTGTGGAGCTGCTAGCTAAACTAAAGGTGAAACGAGAGAGAACATAGAGTGAGATAACTGATTGGGCATAGAAAAAAAAAAAGAGGCAGGTCGGACATCAGAAATTTAAATGAGAGAGAGAGAGAGAGAGACTGCAGCATTGCCATTTTAGCTTTTGCCAAGGGGTGCTTAAAGTTGATTTTGCAAAAATAAAATAAAAGAAATGATAAAGGGTTGTATATTAAAGAGAATTTGTCCAAGCTTAAGCCGAGGTTCAATTAATAATTCAAATTTCATTGGGAGGCGATGTACTAAGGGATGAAATTTTAGGACCCATTTGCAAGAACTACACAAGTATTAAACGCAGCTTTATCCCTATCTGTTAGCTAGTATAAGGATTGTAATCTTAATGGTTGAAAAAATTATTGAATCGACGTATAACTTACTTTGCTCGGGAAAATCATTTCAATTACAAATTAAAAAAAAAAAAAAGACTTGGACGTGAACTAAAATCGATTCAAAGTTGGAAGCTAGAGAAGAGAGATGTTTTGAGCATTTGCTTATAACGGAATCATTTGTTGCACAGCTACTGTCCCTTGCATCTTCAATACGTAACCAAGATTCAAGAAGATGTCTAGAGCTTTAACTTGGTCATTTGAAGAAAATCGAACGACAAACTTCATCAATTGCAATGAAGAAAAGTGAAGAACTTCATATATTTTCAATGACTCACTAACCATTCATAAATATGACATGAGGAAAACCATTTCGCTTTTACAAAAATAAAATTCAGAGCACATGTCACAATATAAACAATATTCATCATAAATTCAACATATATATATATATATATAGTAACGATATTTTTTCATAAATTACTATTATTGTTACTCCAAACTCTTAGTAATTTGGGTCACATCGAAATGTGGCAAGCAGCTGCATGGAGAACCATGATTTTACATGGAGTAGAAGTGGGACATCCATAATCGTTCATAATTTAGCACCATCGGTCATTGGAAGCTACACACGTGTACAAGAAGTGCAAGTAGGAATTGGTCATATGTACGCACGAACGCAATAGGCATTGTCTGTCAAAGTTATGAATTTGACCCTAGGCAAGAAGTCATATCACATTCTGAATCTCCTGTGGAGGAAATCAGGTGCCGAACCATTATACTTTTCAAGTGGCCATCGGGTCAACTTGACTCTTTTTTGTCGGGTTTGATATCCATCAAATTGAGTCCATCTCTTTCGAGCAAAAGCAAGTTATTTTATATTGAAACTAAGAATTGTTTTCTTGTATTTAGGAGACCGAGTGCTAAAACATTTTACTTTCAAACAATCAGTGAGTCAACTTGACGTATTTGATCGGGTTTGATATCCGCCAAATTTAGTTCACCTTCTTTGATCATGAGTAGGTCATTCACATTAGGTTTTTCAGTCAAGTAGAAAATTAAATCATAGGTCTCACCTTAAATTTTACTTCATTTTCAAGCTCAAATTTTGAGATATACATATTCTTTACGGAGTGATTCAATCAAAATTGACGATAACCAACTCTCTTTTCCCTAATTTTTGTAAAAATTTCTGAACAGAAGTCAAGCTTACCCAAGTTTATGTCTTAAACTTATATTATATAATACGATATATCTAAACAATGGAATTTTCTCACAAAATAGAATTTCTCACCTTTCTTGGCACCTCCAAATTCTCCGTTGCCTCGAGATCGATTGCCTCCCACTACAGTGATTTAAATAGTAAGGATGATCATTATATTAGTATGAGAGAATTTCACATTTTCCTAACGCTGATATATATCTTTATATATCAAACAATGCTTCCAACTCATTTATAGCATTAATAAAAGAAAGAATCGCTCTCTATATTTATCCTCTCTATTAGTCAGTCGCTCATCCATCGTCATCAATCGCCATTCATCATCCATTGTTACCACTCTTAGCCATTGGCCATCGCCACCGGTCGCTGGCCACCGTCGCCGGTCACCGGCCACCACCACCAATCATCAACTAGCGGCGGTGGTGACCGCCATTCACCATCCGTTGTCACCATTCCCACCCGCCAGCCATTGCCATCGGCCGTTGGCTACCGTTCACCGTCTGTTGTCACCACTTCTAGCCTCTAGCCACCGCTGCCCTCGTCGGAAAGGGAGAAATTTTGTGTCATTATCAAATGAATATTTATTTTGAAAATAGAAATTTTTTATCGTTATTAAACGCGTATTTTTGTTTTGAAACTCATCTAGGAATAGAAATAGAAAAATCTATTTCTCTTCCAAAAATCAATTTATGGCTATAATGGTTATCATCCATGCCCTAACCGGCCAAACAGTGATTAGTTCCATTCTTTTGTTTCCGGAATAAATAAATAAAAAAGAATTCGTTTGATAACGTATTTGTTCCTAAGAATAAATTTGAAATAAAATCAAGAGGTAGAAAAAAGTTACTTTATTACTCCCAAAAACAACTTAAGAATCAAGTAATTTTCTTTTCTCTTTTTCTCTTTTCTTCTTCTTATTCCTCTAGTCGGTTGTTGGTGGCTAAGTGAGCTTTGGCTAGGCGAGGCTCGACCTCTCCCATATCTGCAAGGACAAGCCTTGCCTCGAGAGGCCGTGTGAGATTGTTGACTCTCATCTAGCCAATTACAGTTGTGGTTGAGGCCGATGACCGGCTAGAGGAAGAAGAAGAAAAAGAAAAGAAAAAAAGAGAAAATTTAATAAAATTATATAAAAAATCAATAGAAATTATAAGTTACAAAAAAAATTGAGGGTCATATTTGAGGTTCATACCAAACACATTTTTATTCCGGAAATAGAAATTTTGTGTAATTATCAAACGCTTTTGAATGCTCATAAACTTGTCCAAAGAACAAAATCCATAAATAATTATTTTTTATCAGAAATTGTTATTGGGAATGGAATGGTTATCAAACACACCATTAACCCGTTTTTAGTCTATTTCCATAATATACAAATCTAGCAATCCATATTTAACCCAACCCACACCCAACCCATGTTGCTAAAATGCATATATTGAACCCAATTTAGGAAAACTCATACTCAAGTTGAGGTAAGAGGATAGAGCGAGCGAGTAAAAGATTAAGCGCGAACAAAAAATGGTGAAAATAAACTTATAGAGGTGAATTTTGTCTAATGATTTCTTTCATTTATGACTTATTTATTGAACATAATTAACTCACTTAATAACTCCTCTCATCAAATACACATGCATCAAGAAATGAGTGTGTGATTCATTTCGATAGGTGTAATACACGGGGGTGTGATCCATTAATCAAATCTATCATCCCATCACGAAACAAAAGGCTCCGGCCCCAATATATCCCGTGTCCCGCGGATCATGGTAGGCACACCCAAAAAGAGGCAACCGAAAAGAAAAAGATAAAGAGGAAAACAAAGACAGAGAGCACTACAAACGATATGCACGACGCCACCGAGGAACGGAACCGTCGCGAAGGTCGGCAGTATACGGGAATGCGCGTCGCCCCCATGACATGCACTGTCAAAAAAACCGCGTCAACCGTGAACCGCCCCCACGTCACACGACTTACTGACTTTAACTGATTTTCGAAAGTTCCTGTCCAAACTCCCTTCCTCCCTCTCTAGATGCCCCGGAATCCGCGAGATTACACAACGAATCATCGTACGCGGACCGCCAATCATTTTGACGTTCCAGAACCGATTCCGAGAGCTCGGAAAGGGATAAGAGAGGAGAGAAATTCATGCCCATGCAAGAAGCCCAGAAGTCGTGACGCGTCGGAGTCAAGTCCTGGGACGTGCCCTTTACGTGAACGACGTCCTCGTCCCACCACCACCATCATATCATCATCCGACCCCAACGCAACCTCCCCAGTGGGTGATCATGGAGGGAGAAGCGGGAGGGAGCTCCTCCGTCTCTAGCTCGCCGTGCTCGTCGTGCGGCGGCGCGGACGGTAATGGAGGCGGTGGCGTTGTTGAGTACTTGATCGGAGTGATCGAGAAGGCTGGGTCCTACGGCGGTTACAGGAAGACGCAGAGGAAGGAGTGTCTGAATCTGGCGAGGACGTTGAAGCTGCTGGTCCCGCTTTTGGAAGAGATCGGAAAGGCCCGCCGCGCTGCAGATTCCCCTGCCGGTGATGGTTTGGACGCTACCCTGGTTCGCCTGAGGCAAGCCGTGGTTGCGGCTAACAAGCTGTTGAAGCAATGTCACTATGGAAGCAAGATTTATCTGGTTCGCTAACTGTTTACCCGGTCGTGTGCTCATTTGGGTTCCTCGTTTTCGATCTTTACTGAACTGGGTTTCGATAAAAAAAAATGCAGATGTTGGAGAGCGAGGCGGTCGTGAGTAGATTCCATGCTGTTTACGATAAGCTAAACGAGGCCTTGGATGATATGCCTTACAACGAGCTCGGGGTCTCGGTTGAAGTCCAGAACCAAGTAAGTTTGCAGCAGACTCTTTAGTTTAATGACATTGTGGTTTCCTTCAGAGCAAGTTCTCGGATTCGCTCTTGCAGAATCAAGAGGAATTCGACAGACTTGAGTGAATTCATGAGCTCAAATTAGTAAATCTAAATGAATTTTGTGTATTGTTCCGTCGATCGTGACGGGTCTCATGTATATGAAGGTCGAGCTAATGCGGATGCAACTCAAAAAGGCTCAAAAGAGGAGGGACACGCAGGACATTGAGTTGGCGATGGATCTGATGGTGGTACTATCCGAGAAGGATGACCGGAATGTAGACAACGCCATCCTACAGTGCCTTGCGAACAGATTGGAACTACGGACCTTCTGCGATCTGAAAGCAGAAAAAGTTGCCATCAGTAAACTCGTGAAGCAGTTCGGAAAAGATGCGCAGAACATCCGGCAAATAATGGGCTTATTTGGTAAGTTCAAACGGATCATCGGGTTCGAGGAGCCAAGCGCGCAGGATTTTTCTTTTTCCTCGAGGACTCTGGTAAAATTGCCGTCTTTATCCATTCCTCATGAATTCTTATGCCCGATCACGCTCGAGATAATGACGGATCCTGTTATCGTCGCCACCGGACAGGTAATTCCACTAATCACCACCAGAACACATTGCATTCTTGCAGAAACTAAAACACAAGTAGTTTAACTGAGAAACTGTGAGTTTAAAGGACAGATTTCAAGTTAAGCATCACGCATCATCTTCTAGTCTCAGCACGCATTGCGAGATAGTTGAAGCTCAATCCTCCGCAAATTTTTCTAGACATTGATGTTCATACAACAGTTGCAGTTCAGAGCATCGATATAAGTAGTGCATAAGATTGATTTGTAAGCTGAGATATTCTTTTCTGTCTTATATAAGACCTATGAAAGAGAGAGCATACAGAAGTGGCTGGATTCGAATCATCGGACGTGCCCGAAGACCGGACAAATCTTGCATCACTTGTCGGTGGTGCCCAATTACGCTCTCCGCAACCTTATTTTGCAATGGTGCGAGAAGAATGACTTTGAGCTCCCAAGAAAGGCCATTTCCGTTGGTTCTGATGGCTCTTCGAGCGAACTCGTGAAGCAGATATCTTGCCTTGTACGAGATCTGTCCTCTTCTCAGCTGAATGCTCGAAGGCACGCGATTCTGGAGCTCCGGACTCTCTCCAAGGATAACCCTGATAACAGAATCCTGATAGCTAACATGGGAGGAGTCACGCCTCTAGTTCAGCTCCTGTCGTTTCCAGACTCTAAAATCCAAGAACACGCCGTGACTGCACTCCTAAACTTGTCCCTCAACGACGCGAACAAGAGAGTAATTGCCCGAGAAGGCGCGATTCCAGCTATAATCGATATACTGCAGAACGGAACGGATGAGGCGCGGGAGAACTCTGCCGCAGCCTTGTTTAGCATATCGATGCTCGACGAGAACAAGGAGCTTGTGGGCTCCGCGAATGGGATTCCTCCATTATTGGATCTTCTGAAAAACGGAACAGTTCGAGGTAAGAAGGACGCGGCTACTGCGCTTGTCATCTTGTCCTTGCACCAAGCGAACAAGTCCAGGGCCATCAAGGCGGGCGCCATACCGCTGTTGCTCGATTTGGTCGAGGACAAGAATTTGGGAATGATCGACGAGGCGCTCTCGATCTTGTTGCTTCTCGCCTCGCACCCCGAGGGGCGAGGCAAGTTGGGGCGGCTTTTTTTCATCAAGACACTGGTGGAGATCATCAAGAGCGGGACACCCAGGAACAAGGAGTGCGCGACATCAGTGCTGCTGGAGCTGGGGCTGCACGACTCGTCCCTCGTGCTGGCCTCGCTTCAGTATGGAGTATACGAACATCTGGTGGAGATCGCCCGGAATGGGACTAACAGAGGCCAGAGGAAAGCCTATTCTCTGCTGCAGCACATAAGTGCGAGCACATTGCCTGAGACGTCGCGAAACGGGCGACTTTCTTTCGACTGCCGGCCACGTTTTTGAGCTTTCGTCGGTGACTTGATGTCTGTGTGGTCCTATGGACGAGAGGTGAGTAACCAAATGGTGAATCCTCCGTTCTTGCTCTTGTAAAAACATGACTGCATGAGGTTTCAGCTCGAGTTGAATGCGCAGCGGGAGAGCTTTTTCTGTCAGCAGAGAATGCGAGCTTGATGGAACAAATGACATTAATAAAAAATATAGGTGTCTGTATTGACCATGTTACATAAGACAGCCGGTGCCTACGTTGCCAATTTCCGACCAAAATTGATCAAATGAAATCAATTAACAAACCGCAAAAAAGTTTATAACCTAATTAATATAATTGAAAGATTTAAGAGTAAATTATCAAAAATTTAGTAAGATGAATATTTTTTTGGATAATTTTCTCGCTTGTATAGAGGGAGAAGGTTGAGCAATTGCTGCTAGAACCAAGCACAAATCGGAGCGGGGGAGGATCCCGGCCAGGCTGTAGCGCACGATCCCGGTGACCGCCGGGATCAGCCCCCCGCTCCCTTAGGTCTCGGGTGCCTCGTTTTTGTCAAACTTCTTCCGCAAAATTTAACAAGACCATCAAAAGACGTCAAATTCTCGAATTCAGGTCCGCCAACACTGTTCACAGCTCCTATATCTCCGGCCAACGCCAGCTCATCTTGGCTCCTTATTCAGACAGACATGGCATTATCTTAGTGTTGATTGCCATCAGTGAAAGCATCTTCTTGCTCCGGTGCTGGGAGTCCCCGGTGTTATTAACATGGGATCGAATGCTTTTAGAGGGTCGTTGCCATCAGTGAAAGCATCTCCGTTTGAAAGCAACATAGTCTTTGAGAAACAACGAGGGTCCATTTCATTGTTTAACGAATTGTACTTCTGTGCGCTATAATTCCTGGTTCATCGACTTCGGCCAGTGACGTTGATGACCTACTCTTGCTGAAGCTAGGATTCGAGTCAGTCCCCAAAACCGGCTTTACGCACTTGGAGTTCTTCGAAATCGAGCTCGGTTGTTGGCAGACAGCGGAGGGTCGGAGTGCACGTCGGCGGTCGTGGGGTCCTAGGGTTACATTGCCCCCAGTACGTCACACTTAAGTTCTTCATTATCATTCATTGATTAGTAATCCACTAGATTATTTACAGTTACTCATTAACCACCACATTGAGGCCGTCAGAACATTCCTCCGATTCTAACTCTCGACTTAGTTCAAATCTTAAGTTCCGAAATCTGTGCAACATTTCTGGTGGGTTTGACCCCAAGAAGAAAAGGAAACTGAAAACGTCACGCAAGAACAGAACACGGTCCAGTCAAATCCTTGTAAATTGGAATCCAAGTGGGTCAACTTAGTTATCTGATACATCTTCATGGTTAAACAGAGCATTGAGCACCGTGAAAGCAAACAGATATTATGTGCATCCTCAACTAAAATCACGCTATAAACAAGTCACTGGAGGGCCACCACCAAGTTCAGATTTTGCGGGGAGGCCGACGGGGGCCTTCTCCCGGACAAGGCGGAAGAGGCGCAGGCCGGGCGACGTGGACGGGGTGAAGCTCTCCGGGCTCCAACTGGTCTTGGTTCGGACGAGCTTCGGATGGCGAAGAGGGAGACGCTGCCGCTTGCCTCAAGTGACGAGGGAAGAGGAGCACGTAGAGGGTCAGCAAGAAGAAGAAGATCACAAAAAGAAGGACCCCAGCCAGCCCGACATAAGCGTACGGCTCGAATCTCTTCCACTGAGCTTCGGCCTCCCGCTGAGCTCTGACGAGTTCCTTCACGTACATCTCCACTGACGTAGCATTATCCGGGTCAACCCCGTTCATCGTCGCCGGCGACAACAGGTTTTCTTCGAAGGAAGTTTTGGAGGGGTCGCTGGCTTAGCTTCGCGTTTAAGGAAGAAGAGAAGCCACGTAGGGTGTTGGAAGGAGAATTTGGTTTTATCCTTTGAGATTGCAATTGATATAGTAGATCATAGATATAGAATATTTTAGGAAAAATAATATTGTGCATATATTCTTTTTTATTCTTTTTCTTCTCTCTTGTATTACAAATACCGACACTTCTTGTACATTTTGTAATACAGAAAATACAGAATTAGCATTTTATTTTTCTCCATTGTTCTGCATTTCCTCTCATAGAGAATTATAAACAAAACAAAAGAGGGCATTTATTAGGGATTGCAGACATAATCATCAAGTATAGCTTGCCAGGTAGGAGTAGCCTTGCTAGCCTAGTAGTAGCTAGGTTTGCAGGTCTACTCCAAAAGAGGAGGAGGAGGAGAAGAGGAAGACAACTCAAGAAACAGAGTATTTAATCTATGAATTTCTTGAGTCGGCATTTAATCTTAGAATGACCAAAGCACGAGTCCCAAGCTTCAAAGCGATGTTTGTGTACTTTTTGATAAGGCTAAACGAGGTGGTCCTTCTCAAGATTTTTACTTCATGGCACAAACAACAAAATTCTCTCCAATATGCCCAGGTGATGCCAAGTCATTTCTCTATGCAACTGTACTTAGGCCATATGGTTATGACCCTATGAGACCAATTAGCGATTTTTTCTTGTCCCTGATGCAAATTTGGACGACCAATAGAGACAGATTAGTTGGAATAATATCTCATTCCCTAGCTGCGTATGAAAAATGATATTGAACATGAACTTCCTCGTTCTAATTGGTGAATGATGTAGCAACCCACGAAAGATTATACGTGAAAGTATTTATGCAAGCTTGAGTTCATCAAAGAAGCAGCGGAACTTGATATCCTTGAAGCTGCAGAATCCAGCTTGACAATTTATGCGACCGTTGCAGATTGCATCGGCAGACAAGGATTAATCATGCGGCTGCTTGCAAGAAATGAAACATCTTCTGCAGCTTTAGGGATTCTATTTGGGCACTAGAGATAGGTCCAAGCTGATCAATATGTATTCTTTTTTTTTCATCACTGAGTCGAGAAAACTGCAACGTCTCAATTCCTTTTGTATTGTCGATACGTTCTTATAATTCTGCTGCAGTCCCGTGAGGAGGCGCGAACCGTAGAAGAAGTACTGATTTGTTGGCCTAATTTGGACTAGACAAACCTACGTATTTGTACTTTTATTATTGTTGGACCAATAAATATATATAATTTTAATCTTGTAAAGGTATGCTTTTTGGTTGGCCTTTTAAATGGAATGTTGGGATTAGTCCTTTTGTGGAAACACTGTCTTGAGAAACTAAAAGCTCGATAGAGACAGACTATGAAGTCTTACAAGGCAATAAGCTAGAACCGAGATTCTACTCAAAGAGAAAAAAAATAAAATCACAATATAATCAAGTCATAAAAGGGTAGGAAAACTAGTTTCTATCCCCTTACTCTCACCACTTTTATGATTAAGACTCTCTAAATTTAATTTTTCTAATCAAATCTTGGGGTAACCAAATGATCCGGATCAACCTAAAAACCAACCCAATTGGTTTCAAGCCAGTTCATGTGGGGACCGGTTCCTAGGTGAAAAAAAAATAAGGAACCTATGTTAACCTTTTTTTATACCCGGTTCATTAATCGGCTCGATATGCGTTCAATCATTTTCTAGCATCTAATTTTAAGGTGTAATATGAAAATTAAGAAAAGAAATGACATTACGTCATCATAGTTCAATAAGCTTACATACAAGATTGAAGCTTATTTTTTTCAATGTAGAATGTGATCGTAATTATTAAGACGAGAAAATGGAAATCAAGACCAAATAAAAAGAATTTTTAAGAAACAATAAAAAAAAATAACACAAGCTTAATACATTAAAGAGAAATATATTATACGGGAAATTGTCCAAAAAACCTTAAACTTATTATTAGTGTCAAATTGAGCTTAATTTGATCAATAACGAGGGGTCCTCTTTTATTTTCAAGCCTGGTAACTTCAAAACTTTGATAAACTTTACATGCTTTTATTTTAATAAAATTTTAATGATGAGCAAAGATCACCCATCAAATTATATAGATACACCCACATACCATCATTGGCTGGGAGTTTCCCCATCCAACGCGGGCTTTCCTCGTCACAAACAAAAACACAAACGCCTGCTGCTGCTTGTGCAATTAATAATTGCACATCAAATTGTCATGTCAAATGATATTCCCTAGCATTCCACTGATCGGCACTTCGTCCGATTCCTCGGACGTGTCTCAAGATGAACTTTTCGAGGACCACTAGGTTGACTTGCCCTCTTGCCTGACCGGGGATGACGTCAACTTGTACGTCCGCACCCCAGGGAAGAAGGCGAGATACAACGTGGGCTTTCCTCGTTACACGTGGCCGACGTGGCGTCGCCCTCGCGCGGGAAATTGTGTTCCGAGTTTCGGCTTTTCGCTGCTCTTGACATTGGACTCTGTCGTTGTTCACGAAAATTATAATGATAATAAAATAATGCCCGTAATAAAAACAATCGAGGGAGGTTTGTATTTTCGAAGAATTTATGCACAAGATTCAGTTTCCTCCACATTAATGCGAAGCTTGCTATTTATTCCTTAAAAGAACATTAAAAATTCAAAAAATATGCATTGACGATGTTATGTAGGACGATTGATTTCAACATCAACAATAAAGTTGATCAAATGAAATTAATTGATAAAACGTGAAATGACGTAAGATTTAATGGATACAATTGAAAGATGTTCAAGTTAACGTTCTTTTATTATTTTATCTTTTTATTCCATTTTTGGATAGAAAATTTAAAATTCCATCACATGGCCAAAATTAGTTGTCTAGGTTTTAGGCCGACCGCCTATTATTTGGGTAAATTATAACAATGATCACTGAAATTTTTCAAAATTATTAAAGATTATTCACATTATGTTCCTTTGATCTTTTCACATTATTTTTCACATTATAACAATGATCACTTACAAACTCACATCACATTATTTCAAAAGAATTTTTTTAACATTTCTTAAGATTTTGATCCATTAGATTGATATAAAATTGATGTTTTTTTTTTTTATTTTTGGTACCGGAGGCGCCATAAACCCCTGTGTGACACTTAAGCAGGAGGACCCACCACCCCTGAGTCACATTTAATACACCTAGCGCCTCCCTTGGGTTTTGAACTCTTCACCTCTTCGTTGAGGATCAGTAGAGTCTTATCCAGTGGAGCCACCGCGGCCGGTGGTTTTTTGATAAAATTGATGTTAATTGCTCTTTGCATGGTAAAAGTGGAGCTAAAGGACGTTCTCCTTTTTCGTTTTGTGTTTTTTCATTAGTTAATGTTTAAAGTTCAACCGCACATTTAAAGATAAACTTTTTTTTGTATCTTGGAGGTTTTTTTTTTCTCCTCCTCATTTTTGAGTAAAATGACAAAGTTGCTTCTTCTACCCGGTTTTTTTTTTTTTCCTTCCAAATTTTCAAAGGAAAACGGCTAAGCAATTTACCCAGCTCCCTTGGAAAATTGAAAGGCTGGCAAGGCACCATCTCTTTTTAAGAGGGACGGTGCCGTAAGCCTAGCAATTCTCTGTTTTTTTTTTAAAATTCATAATTGACATCAAAAGCATCTATAGAAGGAAACTGCCTCGCTGGGCAGGATAATGACCTTTCGTCTTTACGTTTTGTTGTGATAATGTAGAGCTGGTTAGGCTAACATGGGCCGCTGAGCCTTCTGCAATCCCCTAGTAAATGCAACAATCCTAGTCTGATCTAGCCCTCCTTTTTTTTATCTTCTTTTGGTAAAAGTCTAGCCCTCCTTTTTGTTATTAGCTATTTCAATTTCTCCTAATCCGCGAGTTCTACGCTGAAAAGAATTTCGGTTTTTTTTTTTTTTTTTGGAATATCCATTCCGTCCCGAACCGATCCTCTATAAATCCGAAATCTAGACCAAACAACAGCCCTGAATAATCGGCTTTTCCTCTTTTCTTTTTAAAGCTTGGAAAAACGATATGGGGAAATGGGTTTGTAAACTTTAGATCTTGGTATTCCATAGATAAATTAGATAGCGATCCAACTTGTGTAAATTCCCCCATTTTATGTCACGCTAATCAAGTCATTGACGAGCCACGCCAGCGGTCTCGGTTCGCAAGGTTCCGAGGCTGCCGTCGCGCTTTCGGTGAGACCTCCACTGCGCAACGAGGTTCTTCGGGTGGCGGAGAGGGAGAGGAGAGGCACAAGCCCGCAGAGGCACTTGACCACAATGATATAGGCAACCAGGCCGAATACTCCGCGAATGAGAAAATCCGCAATATCTGCGATCCACTAAGCTTCGGCAGTGGATGGCGGCTCAAGGTGGAGCCGGGGATGGCGAGCCGATTCATTGCTGGTGAGGGGTTCTCCCCCCCCCCCCCCCCCGGCTTTTTCCTTCTCACTGATCTTACTTCTTTTTATTTCTCGTGAATTTGCATCCCGATACAAGTTATCAACAGTCCTCTGACGTCGATTATGAATTCTCGGATTGAATTCTATACAATGTGGATATCTTAATGTATCTTTATTATAAAAGTTCATGCATCTATGAATTATTTAAGAAGTGATTAAAATATGGAAAACTTCGTTGCCTCTTAAACCCTATAAAAATATGTGTGTTTGCTAATGCGGCTTTCATTGTATTTATAATATGTTAATATATTATCACAGATATATCATAAAAGAATTGATTTTACATATCATCATCATCATCATTTTTGGTCGGAAACATTAGTTAATGGCAGGTTGTGGGAAAAAAGGCCCCGTTATTCCTTCGGAATGACGATGCCGTTTGCTTAGCGGCACTCGATTCTACATACACCCTAGCTCTCTCGAATGAACCATTGAGCCGAGCCGAGCCTAGCCGAGCCGAGCCTAGCCGAGCCGAGCCGAGGGGAAAATATTAGGTGGGCTCGCCCCTCCACGTCACCATGGGGTTGGACCCCAATCAACAATCGACATGGCTCTGGGACCCACCTCCCCTGGGGCACTATCCTATCTTTCTGCATCTCTAATACCGATACTGATAGTGTGACCCTTCTCTTCTGCTTTTCTTTTTCCCTTTTATCATGGATTTAAAAAAGTTAGTAATGCGAGGAAAAAGAAATCAGTAAGGCATCACCGGCTCCCGTGTCCTTTCTTTGTTTTGCTTAAATTTGTGAATGTACCCTGAAAATCCTCAAAAAAAAACTTTTTGTGAAAGTGCATTCAGATTTTGAATTTTTAAAAAATATAATTGAATCTTAAACTTTGTCAAATTATTGCAATCAAGTTCTTCCATCAAGTTTGTCTAATTTTACTAATGGAAAATTTTGACCTAGCCTTCTTATTACTTTCATATCCCACGCGGCGCCGACATGACTAGAACGGCATCGTTTTGGTCAAAATCTGAGTTTTTAATACAAATTTAATTAAATTATATTAAAAATAAGCAAAGTTTAAAAAAATATATAAAAAAAGGAGAAGAAGGAAGAAGCAAGGGAGGGCTTGCAGCTCTAGCCACCGTCATCACCCACCATATCTAGGAAGGACAAGGGCTGGCAATGGTGATAAATGGCTCACGGAGGTCAGGGGACTCGGTGACCCTCGTCGACCATAGGGGAGGGTTGCTCACCCTTGCTTAGGTCTAGCCGAGGGCCACCCTTAGTGGCCATCACCACTAGCGGCCCTCCGACAAGCCTGGGCTGGCCAAGAGCTTATGACCCTTATCTTGTCGAGTAAGTGCCATAACCCTTGCTTGCGACCCTCGTTGACCCTCGCTCATTTCTTCCTTTTTAATTTTCAATGTTTTTTTTTTTTGCCTTTTTAATATAATTTAGATGAAATTTGTATTTAAAAAAATCAGATATTGACTAAAACAACATCATTTTAGTCTTATATTTTAGTCACATCATTGCCCCATAAAAAAGAAAATAATTTTTTAAAAAGAAAAATACACCACATTAGCATTTTCCATCAATCAAGTTGGACAAAATTAATGAAAAAAATTAATTACACTAATTTAATAAGTTTTAGGATTTAATTACATATTTTGAAAGTTTTGAGACTATACTTATTTTTTAATTTATCTTATAAATGATCATTGAAGTGGATCTGCCTTCTACCGACCCTAAATAAAATGCCCTTAGTTTCCTAACGTGCATTCATAATGTGACATCTAAAGAAATTTATGAAGAGAGAGAGAGAGAGAAGACAAAACAGAGATGATGAACTTTTATTCAATGAGAAGTATTTTTTACATCTGAGAGCTTGATAGCTTGTTTGCTCTCTTCAGATCAGTTTATATATCAGCTGAAATTATCAACTGACTGGAAAAACTAACTAACAGAAAGCAAAACAGTTTCAGTTTTACACGCTTAAAACCGAATATTGATTCCGCAATGTAAACATGCTACACAGTGCTGCAATCTTCGTTGTTGACTTCTTCAGATTCAGACATTCTCATTTTCCTTCCTCTATTCTCGGCAACACCAGATTCTTCAGTAGCTTTTCTTCCTCTGTTCTTGACAGCACCAGTAGTAACTCCATCGATATGCTTTCGCATTATACTTCCTCTGTTTTTGGCAGCACCAGATTCTTTAGTAACATAATGTGTACTTATCATATGGTGTTTTTTTAGAAATAGTTTTTTTCTATTTCTATTTCGGGAACAATTTTTGAGTAAAATAAGGTGTTTGGTAATTATACAAAATTTCTATTCTTGGAATAGAAAAAGAATATAAATGCATTTGGTAAAAATTTATAAATTTTTGTATTTATTTATTTTTTCTTCTTACTCACGGACCGCCGACCGCCACCCGCCGCTGCACGACCATCGCACGATCGCCGCACGATCGTCGCCTGACCATCGCACAATCGCCACACGACCGCCGATCGTTGCTGCCGACCGCCGCCACAAGATTGCCGCCCACCGGCCACGGGAGGGGGTAGTGGCCGATGGGCTATGGGCGGCGGTTGGCGGCAATGGTCGGCGGTCGTGCGGCGGTCGTGCGACAATCGTGCGGCGGTCGTGCAACTCAAACATCTTTCTCCTTGAACTCGAAATTTTTTCACTAGACTTTGAAATTTATATAAAATGCGAAATAGCTTCTATGCTTCTTAATCCTATGCAACTCAAATGGGCTTTTTGACCCAAAAAAGCAGAAATGGCCTAGCCCACTGGAATGCCTATGATTTGCGATCTCCTCTCCGCGTAGGCCACGCATGTCCTATGCAAGAGGCAAGATTTTTCAGATGATCTTTGGGCGTGAAATTAAGCTATCTTAATACGGTGAAACGAATCAATCACGATAAACAAAGTAGTCTCAAAGCAAGTGTCTTTCAACTGGGCCCATCATAGTTACTTGAAATGCGAGTTTAGGGGAGATAATTTTCATTGTCGCCAAAACAAGAAAGATCAGTGATCAAACATCGATTGTTTTGCACCTCAATTAACAAGTTGCATACCAATGGCTAACAATGACTCTGAGGGGGTGGTTTTTACCAGGTAAGCAAAAGGAGATCACTTTTTTACTAAGTGGCATGGAAAATGGTATTGACATAATTTACTTACTAAACATCACCCTCGTCTAACCAAGGTTCCAGCATCACAATTCCATTTTTTTTTTGTGTAAATTGAGGAGTCCGATCAGGGATAACACGCCACTTGACAAGGAGATTCTCAAATTGCAAAGGCTTGGTTTGATCAAGCCACTGAATATTGGACATAAGTTATAGTGCTTACTCAAATAATTATATTGAAGTGTAGGAATCTCACGATAATATACATAAATAACTATTTTTGAGAAAAATTATCTAATAAAGAACTTCAATACCGAGCACTTTTCTCCATGAACGACAGGCCTAATGCATGGAGATAGCAAAGTCCATGTATCGTTCTTTGCTTTTGATCATCCACTTGAAATTCTCAGTATTGGAATTTCAAGTGGATGATCAAAAGCAAAGAACGATACATGGACTTTGCTATTTTTCTTTTTGCGGCACTACCTTGGAGACCGCTTCTTTCTTTTACTAATGCTAAAAGAATCGTTTATACGGATATATATGTAAATTAAGGAAAAGGTGAGATTCTCTCGTACTGATATAATGATCATCCTTACTTACTATTTAAATCACTGTGGTGGGAGGCAATTGATCTCGAGGCAATGGAGAATTTGGGGGGCCAAGAATGGTGAGAAATTTTATTTTGCGAGATTATTCCATTATTTAAAAATTCCTATTATACTAATATACGTTCAAGACATAAACTTGGGCAAACTTGATTTCTGTTTGGAGTTTTTTACAAAGGTTAGGGCCAAAGACTTGGTTATTGTCAATTCTAATCAAGCCACTATGAAAATAATATGCGTCATCTCAAAATTCAAGCTTGAAAATGAAGTAAAATTTAAGGCGAGACCTATGATTTAATTTTTACTTGATTGAATAACTTGAGATCATGACACAAGGAAGCATTGCCAAGTCCCAATGTGAATGACCTACTTATGATTGAAGGAGGTGAACTAAATTTGGTGGATATCAAACCGATTAAATACATCAAGTTGACCAGTTGATCATTTGAAAAGTAAAATGTTTTGGCAATCGGTCTCCCAAACACAAGAAAACAATACCTAGTTCTGATATGAATAACTTGCTTTTGATCGAAAGAGATGGACTCAATTTGATGGACATCAAACCCGACAAAAAAAAGTCAAGTTGACCCAATGGCCACTTGAAAAGAAAAATTGTTCGGCACCTGGTTTCCTCCATGGGAGATTTACAATGTGATATGACTTGCTTAGAGTCAACTTCATCACTTTGACCGACAATGCCTATTGTTATGACTGATTCCTCCTTGCACTTCTTGTCCACGTGTGTAGCTTCCAATGATGGATGGTGCTAAATTATGAATGATTATGGATGTCCCACTTCTACTCCATGTAAAGTCATGGTTCTCCATGCACTTTGCCACATGTTGATGTGACCCGAATTAAAAAGAGTTTGGAGTAACAATAACAGTAATTTATAACAAATTATCATTACTATAAATATATATATATATGTTGAATTTCCTATGAGTATTATTTATACTGTGACTCGTGTTCTGGATTTTATTTTTGTAAAAGCAAAATGATTTTCTTTATGTATCATATTTATGAATAATTGATGACTCATTGATGGTATATTAAATTCTCACGTTTCTTCATGCAATTGATGAAGCTTGTCATATATTTTTCTTCAAATCACCGGGGTAAAGCTGTAGAAATTTTCTTGAACTTTGACAGTAGTTGTGCATCGAATGACTTCATTATAAGCAAAAACATTTTAGTTTATGTCTAAGTCTATAAGTTTTGTCATTCATAATTGAAATGATTTTTATGAGCAAAGTAAGTTATATGTGGATTCAGTATTTTTTTTCCACCATTAAGGTTATTGTAATCCTTATACTAACTTTTTTCCTTGGTCGGAAGCTACATTTATTACTTAACTAGTGTAGTTCTTGCAACTGGGTCCTCGATTTTGATCCCTTAGTTCATTGCCTCCCAATAAATTTTGAATTATTAATTGAAACTCGCTTAAGCTTGGACAAACCCTTTTTAAGAAAACAACCCTTTATCATTTTTTGATTTTCGTTTTTTTAGGCCGGGGAGGTTGGGCTTTGGGGTTCTTGCAACCGGGTCCATCAAAGTTGCAAGTCCATTGCCCCTCATTCAGGTCAAAGGAATAAAGGTGCCCCCTTTAGCAAAAGATAAAATGGCAATGCTGTAATCTCTCTCTCTCTCTCTCTCTCTCTCTCTCTCTCTCTCTCTCTACGCTTTAAATTTATAATGTCCAACCTGCCTGTTTCTTTTTTCATGCCCAGTCAATTATCTCACTCATGTTCTCTCTCATTTCACCTTCAGATTACCTAGCAGCTCCACTTTCTAGTGTTCTTTTCATTTCTGCTGTATTTGCTTCCTTCAACCTCTGTTTAGAGAAGCTTGAGAGATAGAGAAGCCAAAGAAAGATAGATAGAGAGACCACTTGATCCAATAAAGGTCAGGTTTTTTATGCTTTGCTCACACACCCATCTGAAGCTACTTGGTATCGTGTCATTCCCATATAATTGTTCAATGAATTGTGCTTCTGTGCACTGCAAGGATTCGAGTCCCCCAAACAGGCTTTAAGCACTTGGGAGTTCTTCAAACTCAGGCTTAATTTATTTATGGTCCAGGATTTGATGCTCGAGGGGACGCATTCTTTGCTCGAGCTGACAATTCTGAATCTGGGCGGCTCTGTCTCTCCTCTTGTTTTGAGGCTCAATAGCCTTGTCAAGCTCTCGCTCAATGGGAACAATTTCAGTGGCACAACTGACATCGCCAACTGAGTGGTTTGAAGTTCCTGAACTTCTCCAACAACCAGCTCAGTGGGAACTTAGACTACTCTAGTATTACCAATTTGGAAGTGTTCGATGCATAAAATAACAAGCTTCATGGGTTTATTGAAAGGGTGTTCTTGACTTGAAGAAGATCAGGTACTTGAGTCTTGGAGGCTACTACTTTCAGGGGAAAATCCCAAAAACTTATGGGGAATTAGCGGCTCTGGAGAACTTGTTGCTTGCGGGGAATTGGCTGAATGGAAAAATACCAAGCGAGTTCGGAAATTTGACACAGTTCAGGGAGATCTACTTGGGCTATTACAATGTCTTTGAAGGAGGCATTCCTAGAGAATTTGGCAGTCTGATAAGTCTTGTTCCCATGGATCTTTCCTCATGTGGATTGGACGGTGCCATGCCGCCCAAGTTGGCAAATTGAAAGAAGCTTCACACATTGTATCTACAATTCAATCTTATCTCAGGTCTGATCCTGAAGCAAGTTGGCAACTTGACAAGCTTGGTGAATCTTGATCTCTCTGTCAGTTTACTCGCAGGAGAGATACCATCGGAGGTCACGAGACTCCAAAAGCTGAAACCTGTCAACCTCTTCTCAAACAAGCTATACGGGTTGATTGAGTTCCTTGCAGACCTCCTGAGCCCGGAAACTCTAGGCCTATGGTCAAACAACTTCACTGGTGGGATTCCCAGGGATCTTGGCAGGAATGGGAAGCTTCAGGATCTTGATTTATCACCAACAAACTCACTGGAACGATCCCTTGCGATTTGTGCTCACTGAACCAGCTCAGGATCTTGATCCTGTTCAACAATTTCCTCTTTGGGCCGATCCCGGAAGCTAAGCTCATTCTATAGCCTAGTTAAGACAAGGTTGGGGCAAAACTACTTAAATGGAAGCACTCCAAACGGCTTCATTTACTTGCCTCGGCTCAAACTCGTAGAATTGCAAAACAACTACCTGTCAGGAGTTTTGCCAGAGAATGGCGAGGGGTGATCAAAGCCTGCGATGTTAAATGAGCTCAACTTATCAAACAATCTCCTTTTGGGTCTTCTTCGATCTATGCTCTCGAACTTTTTCTAAATTTCAAATCCTACTCATAAGTGGGAATCAATTTTCAGGTCCACTCCCGGCTTTTATAGGGGACGAGGCAGGTGGTTAATACCAACCTAATGCAGAATTTCTTGTCAGGCAAGAGTCCACTGGATATCAGGAACTGTTACCATCACTGTTACCATCTCACTTACCTACATCAGCCAGAACAACCTCTCCAGTCCGATCCTGCTCACAATTTTCAAGATTTCTATCTCAGTTAATTGAACATCTCTAGGAACCACTTAAATGAGAGCAAACCCGAAAAGATCGGTACAATGCAGAGCCTTATGATCGCAGACTTCTCTTTCAACTATTTCTGGAGTAAAATACCCCAAACTGGACAAGTTGCCTCGTTCAACACCTCTTCCTTCGAGGCCAATTCAGGGCTCTGTGGTTCTATTTTAGACATCAGATGCAACGTCTCCGCAGTTACAAGCTCATCCTTCAGAAGTCATATCAATTTTAAGCTCATGTATGTGGTCAGCCAATTGATATGCTTCCTAGCTTTCCACACGGAGGCCATAATTAAAGCCAGGTCATTTAAAGGAAAGGACCGCACCAGCTCATGGAAGATGATGACATTTCAGAAGCTCAAGTTCTCCGTCCAGGACATCCTGGAATGTGCCAAAGATGGCATTGAGATAGGGAGAGGTGGAGTGGGGATCATCTACCAAGGGAAAATGCCGGATGGCGCCGAGATTGCCGTAAAGAAACTCCTAGGAGTCGGCACGACTAGCAACATCAGGCATCGGAACATCGGGAGGCTCCTGGCATTCTACTTGAAAAGAGAAACCAATCTCCTCATCTACGAGTACATGAAAAACGGGAGCCTAGCTGAGATGCTGCATCGAAAGAAAGGTGCCTTCCTAGGATGGTACTTGAGGTACAAGATCCTAGTCGACGCCGCCAAAGGCATGTGCTACCTGCACCACAACCGTTGCCCGCCAATTTTTTGCCAAGATGTGACAACGTTCTGCTAAACTTGAGCTACGAGTTGGTCAAGCTCTTGGCAGACGGTGGAGGGTCGGAGTGCATGTTCGTGGGGTCCTATGGTCACATTGCCCCCAGTACGTCGCACTTAAATTCTTCATTATAATTCAAGGATTAGTAATTCACTAGATTATTCGCAAGTACATTAACCATATCGAGGCTATCAGAACATTTCTCCGATCCTAACTCTCTACATAGTTCAATTCTTAAGTTCTGAAATCCATGCGGCATTTCTGGTGTGTTTGACCCCAAGAAGAAAGGAAATTGAAGACGTCACGCAAGAACACAACACAGTCCAGTCAAATTCTTGTAAATTGGAATCTAAGTGGGTCGACATAGGTACCTGATACATCTTCAAGGTTAAACAGAGCATTGAGCACAGTGACAGCAAACAGATACGCGCATCCTCAACTAAATTATCTGAAAATTACGTAAAAATGGATATTTTCTTGGTTCCATTTCTGGCCGTACACGCTCCACCGCTGTCTCCTTTTTGCCCTTTTCTTAATTTTTGTTTTTTGGTAAAAAAAACAAAAACAATTACTATGATTTATGATTTGTCGCCTTTCCTTCAGGATGGTCAGCAACTAGCCGAAGACAGGGTTGCCCATTCTTCTGCCAGTTGATTGTCACAGACGATCACATGTTTTAAAAGGTTAGAGCCCATGCAAGCACCAATCCAACAATTTTGTAGCAAAGGTAACCATACAAAATTCAAGCTGGATCCGTTCACGGTTTAGCAATAGAATCGATGTCTATGGCCGAGAAGAAGGAAGGACGCCATTGTTGAATAGGCCCATCAAGCTACCGTTCATTGCAATCACCGAGCCTTGTCTTCGTCTTTCCTTGTTTTTTGGCTACCTATTCCGTGCGATTAATCTGCTCTCCATTTTCTCCGGGACTATGGGCGTTTGATTTAATTTTTCTATCTACGCATAGGCTAGAGCTTGAGAAAACAACATGGAAAGATAGGTTGGTAAACTTTAATCTTGGTATTTATGGATAAATTAGATATAATCCCATCCATAAGATGATGATCCAGCTCGTGTAAATTCTCCCCATCTAAGCTGTAGGATTTCCTTCTGAGTCACGCTGAACAAGTCGCTAACAATTGACAGATACAAGAGAGAGAGAGAGAGAGACACCACCCGGAGTACAACTTAGAAAGTTCAGATTTCGCGGGGAGGCCGACGGACGCCTTCTCTCGAACAGGGCAGAGGCGCGGGCCGAGCGACGTGGGTGGGGTAAGGCTCTCCGGGCTCCAACCGGTGGATGATCACCTGTGAGTTGGAAGCCGAGAAATGAATTCGCAGAAGAAAAACATCAGGAGGGACTCTACCAACCAGCCAAATGTTCCTATGGATATAAGACTGAGAACTTACCACGTGCCGGGGCTGGTCTCGGTTAGCAAGCTGGTTCCAACGCTGCCGTCGTGCTTCCACCTCGGCCGCACGTTGACGTGCTAGAGATCCGTAAGCAAGCCAGAGGACGCCCATGATGAGTAACACCGCAAGCAGAAAAATGGCCACGATCGCACAAAAATACACGACCGCCTCGTCAATCATGTGCTCCTGCAGAGCCACCTCGCGGGCGTACGCGTTCCCGGTCGCCGGACTTTCCGGGGCCAACTGACTCATCTCTCTCCCGGCAGGTTTTCTTGGTTTTTCCTTCTTCTTCTTCTTCTTCTTCTTGAAAAACCTAGGGTTTTGCAGACTCGGCCCGTGTTTAAGGACGAAGACGACAACGTAAATAAAACAAAAAGGAGGGCTAGACCAGACTAGGATTGTTGCAATTACTAGGGGATTGCAGAAGCCTCGGCAGCCCATGTTAGCCTAACCAGCTCTACACCATTACAGCAAAACGTAAAGACAACAGGTCATTATACTGCCAGCGAGGCAGTTTCCCTCTATAGATATTTTTGATGTCAATTATGAATTTTCAAAAAATTAATAATGCTGTTCACTATACTTATAGAAGAAAATATTACCGATTAATGCCGCTAATGTTTTGTTGCGACTAGATTTTCGGGTGAACCACCTCTCCCAAGCCCATATCAATTCACAATTTAGATTCAAGTTCTTAACATGCATGTGATTTTTTATTAGGAGTCGTCACTAATCTATCTTTGGTGAGTCGAAGTTTCTTGATATTAAGGTGTCAAGGCGGTCGAAGAAGGTCACAAGTGGAAGAAACCGATGCTTTGGTCATCAATTGAGCATCTCAGTGGCGGGATTGAATACCCGGATCGAATCAAAGTTCACGCCACATTTATCCTACAAACCAGATATTCATGAGTTCGAGGACTTGATTACGCTAGATTTCTCTAACGCCCTTTCGGTATCTTTCTCTTTTATTTTGAAAAAAAATATTTGGCAAGCAATTTGAATTGATTTTAATTTATCTCCATAATATGTGAGACGATCATACGGGTGCACAAACCACCAATTTAATACCCAGATAAAACAATGAATAAATTGCAAAACTTACATCATAGCAACAAAAGCATATGCATTGTTAGATCAGAATTCATATCGATAATCCTAGATATGATTTCTAATTAACACGCAATCACTTAATTCTTGTTTTCATTTTTTTAATGAGAACATGCTACTAATCTAACATGAAATGATATAATATGGCAACAATGACCTAAACTATATGACATAAATAAGCATACCATCTATCCTAAAGACTGAGATGGATTTATTCTAAGTTTTTTTGTATTTTTCATGAAATTCGAAATTAAAGAAATGCAACAATTAAATATGCAATCCAAATTAACCAAATAACTAAATTCTAATGATGAGCAATTTCTAACTAAATGAACCTAGCAGCAATCACTAGATGACTTGTATTCTATGAACCTAATCCTACATGCATGATTTTTTTGTATCTTTTTTATGAAAATTCGTAATTAAAATCACTATAAAAATAAAAATCTAACTAAAGTGAAATGTTATCTATCGAAACATGCATTTTAAAAAAATGACTAACCTATCATGCGATTATTTCTAATCTACATGGAATGCAAATGCAATTTTTTTGTATTTTCGAGATAAACAAAACAACTAAAAGATAGGCACCAAACCATTTACAATCATCAAAGATATTATCCATCATTCGAATTTAGATTCAAACTTGATTATTTCGGTAATAAAATTGATAAATTGATTTTAAGTCTTAAAGACCAAAATATCAATTTTACTCCCGCGTGATTAATTATTTCATCTAAAACCTTATAGATTAAATAAAAAATTGGAGTGCGGTTGCAGATTAGGCCATAAATCATAATTAGGAATATTTCGATAATTCAAATATGCACGTAAAAGCATGCATTATTAGATAAGATAATTACCTAATTGCGCATATAATGTTACCAAATTTGAATCGAATCGAAAGGAATCTGCTCAACAAATGACGGTTCATGGATGATTTGCGAGATCATGTAGGGACTCGCGGCTCAGGACTAGAACAGCTTCGTCGTCGATGGTGCATGATGATGGGTCCTGTGACAATAACTTTCAAAATTTGGGCGTCGGACAATGGATCGCGATTGATGATTAGAAGTGATTTGCGGTGTTCGACGGCTATGCAGCTGGTCGTTGATGGGGGTGGAAGCGTGGCTGCTCACGTCTTGGCGATCAACTTGGGACCGCTTTAGAAACCTCCAGCAGCGGTGGACCAAAGAGGATGTTCGTGCAGGGACTGCCCCAGCTTAATCCTCAAATTTTGTAAAACTCAAATCAATCCCCTCTCAAAGTTGACCACCCTTTTTACTGGAGAATATCCATGCCCCGATTTTTCTTCTATCTCCTCATGCGTGGATTCATGCATGGGTGCTGCAGAGAAATCTCTTGGGTTCGCGAAGAAGACCCAGTCGAAGATTGCCAGTAGCGTGGTTGGCTTGCCCAGCAAGCCAATTGGACGATCGCAGCAAAGTCATGGGTTGAGGTAGGTCAAGCACCGAAGAAGAAGACCACCCCTCGTGCCTTCTCTCTCTCTCTCTCTCTCTCTCTCTCGATTCTCACGTGTGTTTGTCTTTTTTTTTTTGTGGGCGTGTTTCTATTATGTGGCCCCTAAAACCCTATGTGAACAACCTACTACTGATTAGGGTTTCAATTTTAATTTTTCCAAATCAATATACGTGAAATTGTTTTTCCAAACGCAATATTTGTTTTGCTGAAAGCAATATTTGCTTTTTCCACTTGCCCTATCCGAAAAAAAATTTATCATATCCAGAAAAATTTCAAATCCTTATTTTTTCACGAAAAAATTTCCGATCATAAAAAAAAAAAAAAAAAAAAAGGCTTGGGCCAATTTGCTCGCTTTGTGGGCTTAGTCCAGTTTGCCAAATTAAAGCTCAGAACTACCAATTCGAACCCATTCGCCACTGGTTCAATAAATAAATGCAAAAAATGCAGTAAAAATAAATGCACATAAATTTATATGCAATGCAATTAATAATTTTTTAGGGATAAAATTAACCTATAATTTTTTATGCAATAAATAAATAACTAGATCGCCAAAATTTAGGTGTCAACATGTTTTATTAGTCAAATTACCTATCGAATTCTTGCATGCATGCATGTTGTTTATGGTTTTGAGCTCAGCCTAAACATCATCATATGTTGTATTTGAGTACGCCGTCCGATTATGTAAATCTCACACGGATGCTCATGTGTGCCTTTGACAAGTGCCATCGCAACAGATGTGCAACGGATGTAGGTGTATGCCATGCCCGAGCCTTTGATCAGCCTCCTCACTTTCTTCTTTTTCATGTACATGGCCAACCCTGGTTCCACCGGGTCTATTGGGTTTATACTATGCCCGAATTCAGATGGCACAAGTCTTTGCTCAACAATAAACCACTCGTCAGAACTCATCACTGAATAATTTTCTAGAGCATTTTGATGTTTAATATATTGAATAGTATTTATAACATGATAAGATTCCATGTGAATTGATTAATTCATGTGAAAAATGGTATGCGAAAACGTTGCAAAAAAAAAATTCGAAAAGTCACAAAAGTAAGTGGATCCTAAGCTTCTATATTTGGCCAGAAAAGTATTGAGGCTTTTATGTATATGCTGCATGGCCTGCGTGTAAAGCCTTGACTTCACCAGCCATGTGATCTTCTAACCGTACCAAACAACAAGCAAAGCAGGCAAAGGTTAACTATGGAAAGATCTAATCCGCACGCAATACAGCAAATTCTTCAATATTATTTCATTTTTATTCGTGAGCAAAGAGATCGTGCCAAGCGTGAATTATAAGGTCCTAATCAATATTCATACTCATATCTCACTAATTACCAATTAGATCGATCATGGCGTATCAATATTCGTATTCGTATCTCAATAATTACCAATTCGATCGATCATGGCGTATTAGGAATGTCAAAAAATTACATCTTAATCGCCCTTCTATTATCAACTCAATTATGAGTTAGTTCATGATGATTTTATGAAAAATTATGTTTGTTTTTAAAATTGACAAGCTTTTTCAGTAGTCACACTTTGACCCATTTATTATATCCGTCACTCTTACCAAATTCCCGAAAGTACGATGTCTTGGGCAAAGAGTTTCAAGTCTGCAAGTGCAAGCTTTAGTCGCTTTCCATGGCATTAATTAAACAGCAGACAGATCACATTGTCGGTGGTCCAAGAAAATGGAAGGTAAATAAAAGAGAAAGAAAACCAAGGAATATCCTTAAAAAGTAGAGCAAGCGAAATGTATCCTCTCAAAATATTTTAATAAAAAGGACACATTTGGAAAGATCAAAAGATGAAATTAAAAAAAGGAAAATTGCGAGACAACAATAAGAATTAAGTATCTCAAAAGTTATAAAACTTATCGAAAAAGTGCTATTAGATCGAGCCGTAAAGCTTTTGCATTGAAATTATATCCTAAATGATTTCACTGACTTGATCAAATTTAGGGCTTGATTGCGTTCTTTGAAAATTTTAGAATTTGATTTCACTTTTGCATTAAATTTTTAGGAATTCCCGTTTACTGATTCCATAAAGATGCAATGAGGAAAACACCTCAATTGTGTCGCTTGACTTCATGGCCTCAACAAGAACAATCCTCCATATTGCATTCTACGAATAGTTGGGCCTCCGGCCCATATTTCTATTTTGCTATTTGATCAGCAATAAATTAAAATGCAACACTTTTCTCTTATGGCCGAAAAAGAATCTAACATCTTGGACTTGAAATTTTTTCACTGGACTTTAAGAAATTTACATAACATGCGAAATAGCTTTTGTGCTTTAGTTCAACTTTGCAAATGAGTTTTGGGTACGATTCAAACGCTAAAAGTAAAAACTTTTTAAGAAATTCTATCAAACTCAAATGGGTTTTTTTACCCAAAAAGCATAAATGGCCCAGCCCACTGAAACATGGCCCAATTGGCCCAACGTGTGGAATGCCTATCGTGATTGGAGATCTCCTCCCTGCAAAAAGCACATCGTCTATCCAAGAGACCAAGAATTCCCAGGTTTTAACTTCGTAGCTCCATGTTCGTGTTCTAATTGGGGTGCCATACTTCGGTCATTTTACCTCGACTAGTCCTTCGAGTTACCTTGTGTATTTTTTACTATCGATTAATCTTGAAAGCAATTTCAATTTCAACATTTTATCAGAGAATTCCTTCAGATTTCATGAGTATTGTCAAGAAGAATTGCAACTCAGATGGACTTTCTGACTTCGCTCGCTTGAGAGCGAATGTTGATGGGTCCTAGCTTGCCGGCTCATCGGAGGGGTCGATCGCCGGTGTTGTCCAAGACGACGAGGTATATTGATTCCTGGGTTTGCAAAGTCAGTTGCGGCTTCCTCTATACTGCAAACAAAAACCCTTGCCATGAAAGAAGCCTTGCTGCACTTGACCGTGGAGAAAGAACAAAAGAAGACTTGCAAGTCTTCAAGTGATCTGTTGAGGGCTATAATTGATCTACAATTGTGGTCGTCAACCAATAGCTTATCGGTTATCTAGTGCTGTTCAAACCCATCTCAAAGCCCATGGGCCCTCATATGCTTATTTGAAGAGTGCAATAGTTTAATAGCTTAAATAAAAGGAGTTTTGATAGTCCAATGCTCACATGACACTAGGTGCATTTGGGAACTGCTTTGGAAAGGGTTTTGGCGAGCTAAAGGCCTTTGGGTCAAAATGGAAGTGTTTGGGAACTACTTTTGAAGGGGCTTATGGGGTAAGTTGGCATTTGCAAAGCTAAAAGTCCAAAGCAGATCTTAGGCTACCTTGGCTTTCAGCATTCTTGGAATACTCAAGGTACTGTTCATAGTACTATTCATCGTCTTCCTTCTCCAGCCACGCCATTGATTAGAGACAAGCTCGAGAGGTCGACGAGGTCTTGACAATTGTTATCGGCGAGTCGCGGCGACTGCACGTGAGTCACGTCACTGTGACCCAGCTCTGGGTTGCACTCTTTGGATTGTCAGAGGTCGCGCGACCTCGCAGCAACCAGCGCAATCCAAATCTGGTCGCTTCGAGGTCACGCGACCTCCGATGACCAGATCCAGTCGCAGCGTGGTCACACGACCTCAGGCACAACCCAAATTTGGGTCGCGCAACCTCCTACGACCAGATCTGGTCGCGACGTGGTCACACGACTTCAGGTGCGACCTAGATCTAGGTCGCGCGACCTCCGGAGACCTAGATCTGGGTCACACCGGTCGCTGCGAGGTCGCCCGACCTTCGGTGGACCTAAATCTGGGTCAGGCGTTATGAAAGGCCACCGGGGGTTGCCTGACCCCATGCGACCCTTGCCGGAGGTCACCCAACCCTAGGCGGCCCTTGCCGATCGTCTCCGAGGGCTGCTTGAGGCTGCCGGCGGCCACTTGCCTCATCGGCAACCGCTTGCCTTGTCGACGCTACCCTTTGCTAGTCAATTTTTTTTTCTTTTGATATTTTTTTTTTTATCACCAAAGCCCTTTGCAAATATAATTCCCCCAAACATCATTTTGCTCAAAGGTACTTCAAATGGGCTTTGAAACTATAATTTACCAAATTTTGGAAAATACCTTTAACTCAAAGGTTTTTGTATTTTTCTAAAGATTTTCCCCAAAAGCCTTCCCAAACACACCCACTATCAAGTTGCAAATTGAATCGCGGAAGCCCAATGTGGAGGAAGTCTACGTTCTAATTGGCTATCTAAGCCCTCCAACCCTTAGGGATTTATTGTGTTTTAATTCTAGCTTTCCTGGCTTTTCTAAACCAAAACATTGAATGAATGAAGTTAAAATTTTGAGGGAAAAAAAAAGAGCCAAACCCAATTCAAAAGTTGTCGGGACAGCAATAAGTCGATTACTTAACACTTTATTACTTTCTAAATTTGATGTGTTACAGAAGTTAAGTTCATTTTGCAGAATAAACACAATGTTCAACCCTTTAGGCTTTTCCTTTAAAGCATTATCTTGTCCCCTTTCTTGTTTCGGACGACAGGTGTACTCTTCTGCTAGTATTATTAACTAAGCTTCTAGGAATTCTAGGACCTAAACATGCCTAATCGAATCTAATGAATTCACTCGGAAAATTTAAGTAAATAGGTCCACTAATATTCGCGGAAGAGCCAAATAATCACTTGATAAGCGATGATTTACGTGATATTACCTTGAAAATAGTCAACTCCTTGAGCAATGAGCCTTTACCTAAGTCTCAGACAAGAACAAAAAAAAAATGGACGATAGTTGTGTGGAAGAGACTAAAAATTAGAAAAGGGTAAATTGTGTGACGTACACAAACCTCAGCTATCCTCCTTTTATAATGTCTTTTTTCACGTGCCCATTTTCTTTTTTGCAACGAATCATATTATTTCTGATTATTATTAAATTTTTTTTGTGGTCAAAACCAACAATTTTTATTTAAGTAGCAGAACTAGAAGGGCGACAATGATTAGTGCCTAAACATAAATCTCAAAAGGGTAGGGGAGATCGACAACCGATCTCCCCTACCCTTTTGAGATTTATGTTTTTTGTCGATCACCCCTATCCGTTTGGTCCAGACCACCCAAACATCGGTTTTACTTTTAGGAATCAGGAGTCAAATCAACACTCTTGAGGGCGGTTTTCGGTTTGGGTGGTCCGTTTTGTACACCCCTACAAAAGGGTTGAGGGGATTTAGGGCCCATTTGGTTCAGCTTTGAGAAAATGCCATTTGGAGAATGCAAATATCTTTGAGGGAAAGGGGCTTTCGGAAATGTTAGACCGTTTGGTAAATTTTAGCATTGAAATGCAACTTAGCATAAACACCATTTGGCAAACTTTGCATTTGTAATTAACTTTTCTTATTTTTTATTTTCTTTAAAGTTTGAAATCAAATTCCGGCGGCCGGCCATTGCCGGCCAACCGTCGGCCACCGCCGGACGGCCAGATCTGGCCGTTGCCGGACCACCAGATCTAGATGCCGGAGGTCGCAGAGGCCAGATCTGGCTACCGAACGGCTAGATCTAGCCTCGCCTAGTCACCTGGCTTGCGCGAGACCAGGCGATGCCGGCTGAGGTCCGCGCGACCTCAAGCAGCGTCGCCTGGCTCGCGCGTGCCAAGCAACGCCGCCTAGTCTCGCGTGACCAAGCGACGCCACCTGAGGTAGGCCGACCTCAGGCCACCTCGCCTGAGGTTATGCGACCTCAAGTGAGGCTTCTCGGCGGCTAAATCGCGGCTGAGCGCCGCCTTTGGCAAAGAAGAAGACGAACGGCGAAGAAGAAGGCGAACGGTGGAGGAGACAATGAACAGTGACGCGGTGAACAGTAAAATCGCATCTCCGGAATGCCCAATGCTCAAAGCTGGTCTTGCCAAACACCCAAAATTTTCCCCAAGGGGCTTTGGGGGCCCAAAGCCCCTTGGGAATGCCCAACCAAACAGCCCCTTAGAAAAGGCGATTGGTCCATGGGCTTTGCAATCTGAAAGATCACAGCCAAAAGGCCCAAGTATTCATCAATTAAAACGCGTAGAGCCCCATGGGCTGCGGGTGTGGCCTGATATGAGCCCAGCAATAGACTAAGGCAGATTATCGCTTACCCAAAATTGGCCGTCTTCCATCTTAGACCCACTCAAATGGAGTGGAACTTTGACAACGTGGCTATTTCATACTTGATATGATTATCATCATTCCTGGCGTCGAAAGCTTTGAAGAAAACAAAGCACTGCATCTGATAAAAATGAAAAAAATATTTGAAAATTAAAAGGGATTGTCCATGTCAATGCGGATCGTGCCATGTAGGACAACCAATGTCCACGTCAGTGAATTTAGGCCTAAATTAGTTGGATGTACTACATTGACAAATTATAAAAATGTTTATAATCCAATTAACAAAATTGAAAAGTTAAGAACTGAATTGATAAAAGTATGATAGGTTTAAGACTTTTTTGAACAATTTTTCCCTCCATCTCCTCCTCTTCTTCTTGTACTTCTTCAGCCTTTGCCGAGAACTTCACCAGCTAAAAAGAAAGATATGTTCATCTAATTTAGAGTGTGAACGTGGGATTTTATATAACAAAGTGTGAGCTCTCAAAACTATGAGTAAAAAAATCAAAGTCTATGTTTCTTTAATGTTTCGAACAGAATCATCACAATCCCAGTCTGCAGGAGTTTTATCAATAGAATATAAGCTTAGCACTCTCTCAGCTGCTGTCAAGAGAAATCGCAGCCAAAGTAAAGGTGTGCTCAAGACTCATCACATTACTTGCAGGCAACCATCTCTAAATCCTGTCAAAAGTGGGAAGTCTATTTTAGAATATGGCCATCCAAGAGATCGGAGCAGATCTAGGAAGAGCTAACCATATCAGTCTGCACCGATCCACCTTAGCGTTGTCATTTCGAAATGAGCCCGCCAACAGCAATGGTCCAGAAACAGAGGCTGTACATAGAACTTTGCCCTCCAGAAGAGCACCATCAAATGGCAGCCTATATAATCATCAAATCAGTTATAATCTCTGCAACTTTAGCGGAGATGGAAAGAGCAGAGTGGTGTATAAACTCTTCGAGGATGAGCTTCTAAATAGAACACCATGAGGGATGTCTATTGTCAGTCCAAAAATTTGTGGACTGACCATCATCAATTTAATGACAAGGGGCCAAAAGCTTAGGGGTTATATTGAAAACTTTCCTCGATCATATGAAACTTTTATCCACTAGTAAGAAATTTATTTTTCTGATTTACAACCAGGAGTTGCAAGATTGTACCAAATTATTACATCATTTAGTATGTGCATGTCCAGTCATTGCTTTTATGTCTTGGTTAATAATCTTGATCTGTCCTTTAAATACTGCTTCGGAGTCGCATTTTTTGAATGTTATTACTCTGTGGAAACACTGTTGCGGTTGGATTGGGGTTATCAGATCTCCGAAAGGGGAATGCACTACATGAATTGATACTGAAACTTGTTTGGAGTGCATTTCTGTACCAGTTCTGGGGAGCTAAAATTTGCAAGTAAAAAGCCGTAGATTTCCTTATAAATCACGCCAAACAAATGCCCGTCCCACTCATTAATATAGCCCACAGGATGCCATGCTCAATCATAGGACGATATATTTGCAAATAATTTGTCGAGAAAGGGGTTAAAGAAAGAGTTCCCAGAAGATAGATACAAGAGAGGATGAGAGTACTAATTAAGGGCAACCAAAATTATTTTCATGGGAAGGCCAACAAATGCTTTCTCTTGGACAGGGTAAAGGAGCAGGTTGGGCAATGTGGGTGGGTTGAAACTCTCCAGGCATCAATACTGTGTAGTCTGATGCATTGGATGTAGTCACCTGCAAGTTGAAGTTGAAAAGAATCACAGAAGAATGTTAGAAGAAGAAAATTGGACATTTTTCAGTTTAATGAAATGTTAAGACAGCAAGAAGGCAAGAAAGAATTAAGCTTGACATGACAAAGTCCAAAAGACTAGTCCATTTTTAGATGTCTTGTATGAATACTAGTAGCAGTCAAATTTATGTATCTAGGAAACAATCAAACTTGCCCTCTCCATCATATTGACTGCACAAAAATTATTCATCATTCTTGACAAGTTATCTGAAGAAATATAGCTGCATTTGAAGAACCCATGCTAACTAGTGACTTGAACCAAACAGAACAACTGAGGAGAATGGAATGTGAGTGAATTAGACAGACTTACCATGTGCTGGTCTTGGTTCACAAGCTTCTGAGATTGTCCTGCTTCCAATGAAACCTCGGCCACATGATGTTCTTCAGATGATGAAGAGGGAGAGGGAGTTGTTGGTCTGAAAAGATGCTCGAAGATGGCCATGATGAGAAACATCGCAACCAGTATGGCCGTGGCCACAAAGCCGAAAGAGATTGCATTGATGGATGCGCCAAGGCTCTTCCATGGAACTTCGGTGTCAAGGTCCCCCGGCGGCAAAGTGCTAGAGTGAGGGCCAGCGTACACATTCCAGGGTGTCGATCTTTCCGGGACAAACCCATTCATCGCCAGCAGGTTTTCTTTTCCTTTCTCTTCTTATGGGTGTTCTTCTTCAAAAATTTATGTCTTCATGGAACTTAGGCATTTGCTAATACTGATGATTGCGAACCGGAACACACCGGACAACATCTAAATGACCAATGTGGATACTTGTTAACACTGCAAGGCATAAGGGAATTGATGACCAGATGACTTAGATTCGCGTGAGGTACACTTGTCTAAACATACATGTTACATAGCAATAAAAATTGCCAGGCTGTCGGGATTCATAAGCTCAACAACAAACTCCTTTTCGTTTTCAGCAAGCGTATAGCATCAAACTCAATTGCTTACTGAAAACTTGATCATCTACTGGGAGTTAACATCTGCTATCTTTCACCTCTAATTCTCAAAAATACTAACCATGAGTCCATGACAACTGATTATGATCTGAGACGAGAAATCCAATAAAAGCAAAAAGGAACAAGCTAATCTGGAATCACAAGACAGGTTCTTGCACATTGTTAAGAACAGAATCAAATTCTGCAACATTTATCACCTCTAGTTCTGAAAAGATACGGACCATGACATCTAATTACATCTGAGACAAAGCCAATCCCAAAGCAAAACTGAACAAACTAATCTGAATTTATATGACAATTACTGCACATTGCTCCTGATCAGCTGAAAAACCTCCAAAATTGCAACAGAATTAAACAATAAGAACTGACATGATCAGCTAACCTCATCTCTGTGAAAGCTCTTGGGCCTTGGAGTTTCATTTCGAAGAAGAAGAAGAAGAAGAAGAGGAAGAAGAAGAAGAAGAAGAAGAAGAAGAAGAATTGTTTGTCATTTTGTGTCAGAGAAAAAGAGAACAACTTAGATAAACAAAAGAGGGCCAAACACAACTATGGTTGCATTTATCAGGAAATGCAGACTCAGCCCATGTAGCTTTACACCACACACAAAATGTAAAGACAAAGTCTCATTATAATCCCAGCGAGGCACTTTCTTTCTTTTTATGTTTATTATCATGAATTTTCAAATTAATTTAATGCCCCCAACTCATGAACCACTTTACCTTTTCTTCTTCTTTCTTCTTCCTTCTTTTTTTATTTTTTGGGGCCAAGGACCTTCTTGTCTGAAGATCTTTAAACACGAATGATCCTACGCTTGATATAATATATAGCTTACTTTATTAAAGACAATACTATTAGTAAATTATTAGGTGAACTAAACTATCACTTCATAGCATTCAGACCACATGATCCCCACCAGTTCTCAACCGAAATGACAATGGAGCAAAAGGATTACCCTGTGACTATTAGCTCAGTTGGAGTTCCCCAATATTTTATATACAAATTACTAATTATGTAGATACAGCAAAATTAAAGTATGATTAATGTATCATTAGGAATTAATGGGTGGTTTTTAAGATAGTGAATAAACATAGTTACAGTACGCTGTGAGCTGAAATGAATCATGATCACTATGCTGTGAAACTTATTTATTATGATCTTTTTGGAATGTAGGGCTGGTTAGGGCCATTAATGGCTATCGAATCCAAATCCGGCATAATCACTAGGGTATAATCATAAGATATGTGGCAGAATCAAACACTGCCCAATTATCTACTCTCTCTCTCCCTATTGCATCAAAAGGCACAAAAAAGAAATGAGGAAAATAGAAAGGCAAAGCTAATATGGCCAAATAGCATTCAGCTTCAAGCTAAACTGAAGATTTTAAGGGCTCTCTGTGATGTGCATAAACATTTGTTTAATTAAGGGTGAATTAGTGGCATTAATATATTTCTTTTTCAATGGGCCTCTACAAAAGGCCGCGTCATAACTCATAATCTAGTATAGTAAATTATGAATTTACAGATTTATTTATTTATTTTGGTTGCTATTCCGCCCCGAGGGGGGGGGGTGGCGGGGGGGGGGGGTGGCGGGGGAAGGGGAATCAATGCTGGGTACTTTTTATTTCTTTTATTTTTCCAGCTATGCACTATCAGAAATGATATGATTAGTTGCAAGAAAGAAAACGGGCACGTGAAAAAAGACATTATAAAAGAAGGTGGATAGGTGAGGCTTGTGTACGATCACGTAATTATTTACCTATTTTCTTTAGTTTCTTTCTCACAATTATTGTCCTCTTTTTTTTTTTTTTTTTTTGGTTCTTGTCTGAGACTTAGGTAAAGCTCATTGTTCAGGGAATTAACAATTTCAAGATGATATCACGTTAATCATCGCTTATCAAGTGATGTTTGTCGTTATGGAATTTGGTCCGGAGAAGGTGGCTAAAAGATTGGGGGTTGTTTTGCCGTACATGCGGAATGGATTATTTGACTTCCGATTAAGCATGGTTGGCCCTAGGCTATGAGATTACTTGACTCTCCTACGAATACTAGTTGACCAATCAATCATTAACTTAGAATTTCAATTGAATTTATTAGATTTAACTAGGAATGCTCAGTTCCTAGAATTCCTAGAAGCTTAAGACCTGTTTAGTAACACTCCTGGGAATAACTAATTCTATTTTTTTTTTATTTCCGAAAGCAAAAAAGGAATAGAATCCATTTGGTAAATCTTTTATTCCCGAAAATAAAAAATTGGTTTTTTTGTTCCCAAAAGTAGATTTGGAACATAATCAAGAAGTAGAAAAAAGTTGTTGCTTATTCCCAAAATGTTTTTATTTTTAGAATTAAGTTCAATTTTTTTTTCTTTTCTCTTCTATTTTCTTTTCTTCTCTTTCCTTGTCTTCTTCTTCTTTTTGATTGGTTATCAGTCTCGGCAATGGCCGGTGACCAGCTAGATGCCACCGGAGTGTTGCTAGACCCCAATGACATCAAGCCATGTCGAGGCTCATCGGCTTGAGCCCCACGGTGACTGGGCAAGGCTCGGCCTCATGCCACTTGGGCGAGGTTGAGCCTCACCGGTGGCTTGGTGAGGCTTGCCTGGTCGCCAACGAGGCTTAGCCTCGCCCAAATCTAGCGAGGCTGAGACTCGCCTTAGCTTGGTAAGGCTTTGGTGAGCTTGTTGGTCTTCGCTCAGTGTGGCCGGCGATTGGCTACAAAGAAGGAGAAAAAAAAAAGAGAAAAATATATAAAATATATAAAAAGTATTAAAAAATTTAAGAATCCTACCAAACACATTTCTATCCTAGAAATTTAACTTTTGGACAGTTACCAAATATATATATTTTTACTCATAAATCATTCTCGGAATAGAATAAAAAAATCATTTATGATAAAATATTATTTCTGAGAATAGAATCATTACCAAACACACTCTTAGTTAATAATACTAGCAAAAGAGTACACCTACTATTTGTGACAGGAATGTGAAAATATAATGCTTTAATGGAAAAATATAGAGGGTTGAACATTGTGTTTATTGTGCAAAATGAACTCAGCTTGTGTAACATAATAAGTAACTAATTTCAAATTTAGAAAGTGATGAAGAATTAAAGAATGAACTTCTAGGTATGCCGACAACTTGAAAATAGGGTTTGGTCCCTTGTATCATAGTGTAGGATCATAATTCTTCTTTTAATAATGCTCATGAATTTTTATGGATTTTTTTTAATAATTATTGAAGTTGAAATCGCTTTCGAGGTTAACTAATGGTAAATAATACACATGATAACCCAAACTATTGTTTAGGTAAATTGACAAAGACATGGCACCTCAGTAAGAGCGAGGTTTCATGTTCCATTCCAACTTTTTTTTTTTTTTGGACTGCTACTTTATTTTGGACTGCTCGGAAATTTCTGATAGATTTTCGAGATCAAAATTGCATTTGAATTTCTTTTAATATAATTAGATTTAGACGTTTTAAACACGCATCATGTTTCATTTAATCGTGTTTTTTATTGAAGGGTAAAAAATATGGACATCACCCACTTTTAATTTTAGTTAAGTTCACATATAATGATATTTATAACTTGCAATCCTCGAACTGAAGGCATGGATATAGGAAAGTTTTCTGAATATACACCCCGTCAAAAAATAATAATAATAATTTTAGAAAATCCGAATATAAAGTGTGATAGAAAGAACAATCCTCCATAATCCACTCCACGAAGAGATGGGCCTCCGGCCCATATTTCTATTTTATTTTAGTTTTTGGTCAGACTATTTTGTTATTTGATAAACAATTAAAATGGGACAATTGTCTCTTATGATCTAAAAAGAATCTAACATCTTTCTTCTTGGATTGAAATTTTTCACTGGACTCAAGAAATTAATATAGTGCGAGATGGCTTTTACACTTTCTAATTTTAACTTAAGTAACTCAAATGGGCTTTTTGACCCAAACAAGCATAAATGGACTGGCCCACTAAAACATGGGTCGATTGACCCAATGTGTGGAATGCCCATGATTGGTGATGCCTTGTCTGCGTAAAGCATGCATGTCTACCCAAGAGGCAAGAATTTCTAGATGATCTTCTGGTGAGAGCGAAATTAAGTTGTATAGTCTTATATCATACCTAATATGGCGGTACGAGCTGATCATGATAAATGAAGTAGTCTCGAAAGAAGTGACTTATGATAGGGCCGATCATGGCTGATTGATTTGATTAGTTTAATCTAATTACCAAAATGAGTTGAGACAATATTGCTTTTCATTGTCGCCAAGGCAAGAAAGATTAGTGAACAAATATTGATTGGTCTGCCTTAAATAACCGATGTTTAATGATTGCTCTTTAGGGTGGTTTTGCTAGAATAAGCAACCAGGATACCGCTTTTTAATTATATGGCATAGCAAACTGTAGTGACATAATTTACCTACTGAATTTTAGAATCACAATTCCAATTTTATTACGGGGTCCGATCAAGGAGATTAGGCCATTCAACAAGGATATTGCAAAATTGCAGAGGCTTGGTTCAATCAAGCCACCGAGTATTAGAAATGAGTTATAGTGCTTACTTCAGGTAATATATATTGAAGCACAAAATTGTCATGAGAATTTGCACAAAATACTGTTTTTGAGAAAAATAGTCTTATAATGAACTTCAATTCCAAGCATTTTTCTCCAAGAACGACAGGCCATGCATGGAGTTGTTTCCGTTAAGCTTTTCTCAGGATTGGAACTGTAAGTGGGTGATCAAAAGCAAAGATGCATGCATACCCAGCTTTTTCTTTTCCCGGCACTACCTTTGAGACCACTTCTTTCTTTTGCTAAAGCTAAAAGGAAATGTCTACTCGGATAAAATATAATATATATATAAATATATATATATATATAATTTTAAAAAGCTAGAAGCTTTGTCTTGTCCTGTTAAGGGAAGGAAAAACCCGTCTTTTTCAGTGTCCTTCCCTGATGCGAAGAAAAATGGGTGAGATTCTCCCGTACTGATATGATAATGATCATCTCTTAATTACCAGTTAAATCACTGGAGTTGGGAGGCAATCGACCTCAAGTCATTCGAGAATTTGGGCGGCCAAAAAAGGCAAGAAGAACATTATATTTTTGCGAGATTATTCCATTGTATAGATACGTTGTAATATATGAATATACGCTTTGAGACATAAGCTTGATGGAAGTTTGACTTCTGTTTCGAGATATTTACAAAGAGTAGGGAGATATCAAAGAGTTGGTTATTGTCAATTTTAATTGGGCCATCGAGAAAAGAAGATATGCTATCTCAAAATTTAAGCTCGAAAATGAAGTAAAAATTAAGATGAGACTGAGTAACTTGAGATCATAACACAAGGAAGCATTTCCTATTCATGATGTGAACGACCTCCTTTTGATACGGCGGATGTGGACTAAATTTAGGGATATCAAACCCAACAACATATGTCAATGTGGACCCATTGGCCGCTCGAAAAGTAAAATGTTCCAGCCTTGGTCTCCTAACACAAGAAGGCATCTTTGGTCTTAATGTGAATGACCGGCTTTTGATCAAAGAAGGTGGACTGAATCTGGTGGATATCAAGCCTGACCAAACATGTCAAGTTGACCCAATAATCGCTTGAAAAGTTGAATGTTTCGGTACTCGGTCTCTTGAATACAAGAAAGTATTTCCTAGTCCCAAAATGAATGACCCACTTTTGATCGGAGGAGGTGAACTAAATTTGGTGAGCATCAAACCTGACCAAAAAAAAAAGTCAAGTCGACCCGTTGACCGCTTGAAAAGTAAAATGTTTCACCACCTGGTCTCCTCTACGGGAGGTTTAGAATGTGATATGACTTGCTTAGAGTCAAATTTATCACTTGACAGGCAATGCCATTCCGTTCATGAGTACATATAATCGATTCCTACTTGCACTTCTCGTACTCATATGTCGCCTGCCATGATGCATGGTCCCATGATATGGAGGATGAATCATGAATGATGATGGATGTCCCAATTATACTCCATGTAAAATCATGGTTGTCCATGGACGCTGTTTGCCACATTTCTACCTGACCCGAATTAAAAAAAAAGAAAAAGGTTTGGACTAACAGTAATAATTTTATAACAAATTATCATTATTATTTATATGTTGATTTTCTAATAGGTAGTGTTAATAGTACAACACATGTGATTTTATTTTTGGTAAAATGAAATGATTCTCTGCATATATATATATGGTAAAAGAGACATCGATGATATATAAAGTTCTACACTTTCATTCATTACTATTGATGAATTTGTCGTCCAAGTCACCAAATTGTAGCCCCAGACATTCTCATGAATGATGATTAACTATTGATGATGCAAGAGACTATAGTCGTGCAACAAATGACTTAATCACAAGCATATGCTCAAAACATCTCCCTTCTCTCATTTTTTTTTTCAACTTTGTACCAGTTTTAGTCTATGTCTGATCTATAATTATTTTCATCATAACTAAAATGATTTTCTCGAGTAAAGTAAGTTATGTGTTTTTTTTTTTTTGGGGGGGGGGGGGTAAGTTATATGTTGAGTAATCATTAAGGTTGTTGTAATCCTCATACTAGCTAATAGATAGGGATGAAGCTGCATTTAATACTTAACTTGTATAGTTCTTGCAACTGGGTCGTCAAATTTGATCCCTTTGTCCGTTGCCTTCCAATGCAATTTGATTTACTAATTGAAAATCCTCTTTAAAAAAAAAAAAAACCCTTTATCATGTTTCTATTTATTTATTCCAAAATCAACTTCCTTGTGTGAATCACTGAAAATTAAAGGAAAAGGAAAAAGCATGGCATCATGCGGTGTTGGCTGCCATCAGAGAAAGCATCTTCTTGCTCCGGGACTGGGAGTTCCCAGTGTTCTTGACATGGGACTGAACGCTTTTAAAGGGTCGTTGGGAAATAAAAGTGTCAGGTGCATCAAAGTTGCAAAGTGCATTATCCCTTGTCCCATTCAAAGGAATAAAGACACCACCTTTAGCAAAAGCTAAAATGGCAATGCTCTCTCTACTTTAAATTTATGATGTCCAAACTGCCTTTATCTTTTTCCATGCCCAATCTATCATCCCACTCTATGTTTTCTCTCGTTTCACCTTCAATTCAGCCAGCAGCTCCATTTTTGCTTCCTTCAACCTCTGTCTAAAGAAGCTTGAGGGATAGACAAGCCAAAGTAAGAGAGATAGAGAGAACCAGTTGATCCAATAAAGGTCAGATTTTTATGCTTTGCTCACACACCCATCTGAAGCTACTTTGTGTCATGTCATTCCCATATCCTTCTCCTCAAACCCAGCAACATACAATTGCTTTGTCTAAACACTAGTGGTCTATGTTTGAAAGCAACATTTTCTTTGAGAATCAATGAGGGTCCTATTCATTGTTCTGGGGGTTGTACTTCTGTGCACTGTAATTCCTGGTTCATCTTCTTCTGTCAGTGATGTTGATGTCCTACTTGCGCTGAAGCAAGGATTCCAGTCCCCCGAACCGGCTTTGATCACTTGGAGTTCTTCAAACTCGAGCTCAGTTTGCTTATGGTATGGGATTAGATGCTCAAGCGGACGCGTGGTTTCGCTCGAGCTGACGGATTTGAATCTGGGCGGCTCTGTCTCTCCTCTTGTTTCAAGGCTCCATAGCCTTGTCGAGCTCTCACTCGCTGGGAACAATTTCAGCGGCACAATCGTGATCGCCAACTTGAGTAGTTTGAAGTTCCTGAACATCTCCAACAACCTGTTTAGTGGGAGCTTGGACTGGAACTACTCTAGTATCGCAAATTTGAAAGTGTTCGATGCATATGATAACAACTTCACGGGTTTGTTGCCAACGGGTGTTCATGACTTGAAGAAGATCAGATACTTGAGCCTTGGAGGCAACTACTTTCAGGGGGAAGTCCCAAAAAGTTACGGGGAATTAGCGGCTCTGGAGTACTTGTCGGTTGCGGGGAATGGGCTGAATGGAAATTTACCGAGCGAGTTGGGAAATTTGACAGAGCTCAGAGAGATTTACTTGGGCTACTACAATGTCTTTGAAGGAGGCATTCCTAAAGAATTTGGCAGTCTGAAAAATCTTGTTCACATGGATCTTTCCTCGTGTGGATTGGAAGGCGTGATACCACCTGAGTTGGGGAATTTAAAGAAGCTACACACATTGTATCTACAATTCAATTTTCTCTCGGGTCCAATCCCGAAGCAAGTCGGCAACTTGACAAGCTTGGTGAATCTTGATCTCTCTGTCAATTTGCTCACTGGAGAGATACCATTTGAAGTCGCGAGTCTCCAGAAGCTGAAACTTGTCAACCTCTTCTTAAACAAGCTACACGGGTCGATTCCTCAGTTCCTTGCAGACCTCCCAAGCCTGGAAACTCTAGCCCTATGGACGAACAACTTCACGGGTGTGATTCCTGAGGATCTCGGCAGGAATGGAAAGCTTCAGTATCTAGATTTGTCCACCAACAAGCTCACTGGAATGATCCCTCGGCATTTGTGCTCACCGAACCAGCTCAAGATCTTGATCCTGTTCAACAATTTCCTCTTTGGGCCGATCCCGGAAGCTCTAGGTTCATGCCATAGCCTGGTTAAGGTGAGGTTGGGGCAGAACTACTTAAATGGAAGCATTCCGAACGGCTTCATTTACTTGCCTCAGCTCAAACTAATGGAATTGCAGAACAACTACCTGTCAGGAGCTTTGCCAGAGAATGGCAACCGGTCGTCGAAGCCTGCGATGTTAAATGAGCTCAACCTATCAAACAATCTCCTTTCGGGTCCTCTTCCGTCTTCGCTCTCAAACTTTTCTAACCTCCAAATCCTGCGCATCAGTGGGAATCAATTTTCAGGTCCGCTCCCGGCATTTACAGGGGACTTGAGGCAGGTGGCTAAGCTCGATTTGAGGCAGAATTTCTTTTCAGGTGAGATTCCACCGGATATTGGGAACTGTTACCATCTCACCTACCTAGACATCAGCCAGAACAACCTCTCCGGTCCAATCCCGCTCACAATTTCCAAGATTCCTATCCTGAGTTACTTGAACATCTCTAGGAACCACTTAAACCAGAGCATACCCGAAAAGATCGGTACAATGCAGAGCCTCACGATTGCAGACTTCTCTTTCAACTATTTCTCAGGTAAACTACCTGAATCTGGGCAATTTGCCTTGTTCAACTCCTCTTCCTTCGTGGGCAATCCAGGGCTCTGTGGTTCTGTCCTAGACATCAAATGCAATCTCACCACATTCACGAGCACATCCTCCAGAATTCACTTCACTTTCAAGTTAATGTTCGCAGTCGGCCTACTATTATGCTCCTTAGCTTTCACCACGCTGGCCATAATCAAAGCCAGGTCATTTAAAAGAAAGGCCGGTGCCGGCTCGTGGAAGATGACGACATTTCAGAAACTCGAGTTCTCAGTCCAAGACATCCTGGAATGCGTCAAAGACGGCAATGAGATAGGGAGAGGTGGAGCTGGGATCGTCTACCATGGGAAAATGCCAGATGGCACAGAGATCGCAGTCAAGAAACTCCTAGGATTCGGCACGACTAGCCACGACCGTGGCTTCCGAGCGGAAATCCAAACGCTTGGCAACATCCGGCATAGGAACATCGTTAGGCTCCTGGCATTCTGCTCAAACAAAGAAACCAATCTCCTCGTCTATGAATACATGAAAAACGGGAGCCTAGGTGGGGTGCTGCACGGCAAGAAAGGCGCATTCCTGGGATGGAACTCGAGGTACAAGATCGCGGTCGAAGCTGCCAAAGGCTTGTGCTACCTGCACCATGACTGCTGCCCGCTGATCCTTCACCGAGACGTGAAGTCGAACAACATTCTGCTGAACTCGAGCTACGAGGCGCACGTCGCTGACTTCGGGCTGGCCAAGTTCTTGGTGGACAGCGGAGGGTCGGAGTGCATGTCGGTGATCGCGGGGTCCTATGGCTACATTGCCCCTGGTATGCCACGCTTAAAATCTCTCATTATCATTCTTTGGTTGGCAATTCACTAGCGTATTCACTTTCACACATTAACCACATTAAGACCATCAGAACAATTCTCTGACCCAAACTCTCTACATAGTTCAATTCTTGAGTTTCTGAATTCTATGCAACATTTCTGGTATGTTCAAGAAGGAAGGAAATTGGAAATGTCACTCACAACAACATAGTCCCTCAAAATCTTCACTCAGTGGTAGTACTTAGAGTGGGGTCCATGGTCCAGTCAAATTCTTGTAAATTGGAATCTAAGTGGGTCAACTTAGGTACTTGAAAGCAAACAGACATGCGCAATCCAACTGACCAGACGCACTCCCCCGCTGCCTCCTTTATGCCCTTTTCTCAAATTTTGTTCTTTTGGCTCCTTTTGCTTTTTTCATTTTTCATTCTTTTATTTTTGCTTTTTGTCTTGAATGAATTGACTCCGTTTCGCTTTATTGCTCAGTAGGGGCGCGGCTTCTTTAACTATAATCATGCGGTTCATGACAAAAGATTAAAGCAACATCAATGCGTGCCAATTCATGTTGATTCGCTTTGGCAGGACTAGCAAAAGCTTATCCAAAACGAGCGCTTTCCATCTTAGACCCACTCAAAAATTGAGTGGGTCTTTGACAACGTGCCTATTTGACATGATTATCATCATTCATGACGTTGAAAGCTTCCAAGAAAACAAAGCACAACGTAAAACAACATTAAAATCGTGGACCGACCAATGCTTCAAGGTCACTAGCGGAGCGTATTTCATAACGGAAATTTCGTTTGTCTTATTGCAGAGTATGCATACACCCTTCGGGTGGATGAGAAGAGCGATGTGTACAGCTTCGGGGTCGTGCTCCTGGAGCTCCTGACCGGGCGGCGGCCCGTGGGCGACTTCGGGGACGGGGTGGACATCGTCCAGTGGACGAAGATAGCCACCACCAACTGGCGGAGGGAGGAGGCGACCCGGGTGGTGGACCCACGGCTGAGCCTCGTGCCCAAGGACGAGGCCACGCACGTGTTCTTCGTCGCCATGCTGTGCGTTCAGGAGAATAGCACCGAGCGACCCACAATGAGGGAGGTGGTTCAGATGCTCTCGGAGTTCCCCCGCCACCCGCCGCCGGCGGATCACTACTCCTCCTCCTCCTCTTCTTCTACTTCTTCTTCTTCAGCCTTTGCCAAGAACTTCACCGGCTAAAAAGAAAGATCTGCTCATCTAATTTAGAGTGTGAATGTGGGATCTTATATATAACAAAGTGTGTGAGCTCTCGACACTATCTATGAGCAACAAAATCAAAGTCTATGTTTCCTTAATTTTTCCAATAGATCCATCACAATCCCAATGCGCAGGAGTTCTATCAATAGAATACAAGCTTAGCAAATGAAAAGATGTGCTCAAGACTCATCACGTTACTAGCAAAAGGAAGCAAAGGAGAGAAGCAGGAGCAGGAAACCATCTCTAAATCCTGTCAAAAGTGGGGAAGTTTTTCAAGAATGACCCGTTCAAGAGATCAGAGCAGATCATAGGAAGAGCAAACCATATCAATCTGCGCCGATCCACCTTAGTCATCTCATTTTGAAATGAGTCCGGCAATAACAATGGTTAGGGCTATCACAAAAAAATCCTGCGCCCGCCCTGCCTGACCCGACCCGACCCCTTGACACCCCTAGCAATGATTCATGTACCAGAAAGTTGAAACAGGAGTTGTACATAGGACTTTGCCCTCCAGAAAGAGTGGCATCAAATGGCAGCCTATGTAATCCCCAAATCATCTTATCAAACCCCAGGAAAAGACCGTGTAGAATCAGTCATAATCTCTGCAACTTTAGTGGATATGGGAAGAGCAGAGTCATGTATAAAAGAACACCACATGGGACGTCAATGGTCAACTCCAAAAATATGTGGACCATCATTGATTTGATAACTTCTTTAGATCATACGGAACTTTTATCTACTCGTTAGAAATTTATTTATTTGATTTACAGCCAGGAATTGGGTGATGGTACCAAATATTACACCATAGTGCACATATAGAATCAGCAATAATCATTGATAATTTTATTTTTTTTATCTTGCGAAGTCCTAAAACTTATAATTAAAGTGTAATTGACCTCATCAAATTTATAATAAATATAATGGAGTTCTAAATTTTTTTTATGGCGTGCAATTTAAATATGACGAGAAACATTATAGGTGACATCTCTTAGTATTTTTTGAAGTCATGTGCTGCTGGTGTGCTTTTATGCCTCGAAAATATTTTCTTCAAGGATTGTAAATTGGGTCTGACCAATAAAAATAAAAATTGAAAGGACTGAATTGGGAAAAAAAAATATAATTGGGGTCTAAAAATTTGGAGGAAACCAACATCTCGATTCTCAAATCAGCCCCAGAAAACAAGAAAAGATTGGATAAACCGTCCTCATCTTCATCTCCTTCCGTTCATCATTTCAGCTCCCATCCCGCCGGAGCTCAAGCTGCAGAGCTTCCATGTCGGCCGCGGCAGCGCCAAGCTCTTCGCTCAATCTGGGGTCGAACCTCCGCCCTCAAGAATGGCGGCGACCCACGATCGTCCGGCGGCGAAACTCGCCGTCTTCGGTTCACATTCTTGTTCAGACTCATCGTGACAGGGGCGCTCGCTCTCTTGCTTCGCCTCTGTTTTCTTCGCCGGTCGGCGGCGAAAATGCCGCGAAAGCTGAGAACCCTGAAGAGGGTAGGTCCAGTTTCAAGTGGGCCGAGGTGGGGCGTCGTGCTACCGAGGAGCAGAGGATCGCCATATCCAAGCTTCCTTTTAAGATGGCGAAAAGGTGCAAGGCGTTGATGAGGCAAATCATATGTTTCGATCCTCAGAGGGCGAGCTTGTCGGATGTTTTGGCTGCTTGGGTGAAGATCATGAAGCCCACTAGAGCCGACTGGCTCGCGGTTCTCAAGGAATTGAGGAACCTGAATCATCCTGCTCATCTCGAGGTACCTGCCCTCGTTTGATTTCATCGGTTGTTTGCTGGCTATTCTATTTGAGCTATAATGCAGCGTACGTGTCTGTTGGAAGAGCATGAGTTGAAAGATTTTCATGCTGTGTTGATAAGTTCGAATTTTCACATTTACATCTAGCTTTTGCTGTTGGAAAGAGCTAAATTTGTCTCCACAATTAGATTAGAATTTTGTGCACGGTCTCCTGGAAAATGAGCTGTCAAAATCTAGCGAACTAGTGATTGTTAGCTTGTGTGAGGAATGAGAGTTTCTTCTTGACAATATTGAAGAGAGTGCTGGATGGCGGTGAGTTTTTGAGGTGCTCTGATTTGTGGATGTGTTTGAAATTGTTCGCATGACAATTGTTGAATCATGGGGGTCCTCATGCTTTGTTAATTTGATATATGCAATCATGAAGAAAATCTGAAATTCAACTCATGAATCCTTGAACTGTTTCTAGGTGGCGGAACTTGCTCTATTAGAAGAATCTTTCGAAGCTAATGTTCGTGACTATACAAAACTAATCCATTGGTATGGAAAGCAAAACCAAATTCGAGATGCGGAAAATGCTCTTCTAGCAATGAAGCAAAGAGGCTTGATCTGTGATCAGGTTACCTTGACTGCTATGGTTGATATGTACAGCAAGGCTGGGCATTTTGAGCTGGCGAGCAAAACATTTGAAGAAATCAAGCTGCTTGGATTGCCATTGGATAAAAGGTCATACGGCTCAATGGTCATGGCCTACATTAGAGCTGGAATGCTTGAACAAGGAGAGATTTTACTGAGAGAGATGGATGAACTAGAGATCTTTGCTGGAAGTGAAGTTTATAAGGCACTGTTGAGAGCGTATTCCATGATTGGCGATGCCGAAGGAGCTCAGAGGATTTTTGATGCTATTCAATTTGCTGGGATTATTCCAGACGCGAGGCTTGGCGGGCTACTTATAAATGCCTATGCAGCTACAGGACAAAGTGACAAGGCCCTCTTTGCCTTTGAGAATATGAGGAAGGCTGGTATTGAACTTAGTGATAAATGTGTGGCCCTTGTTCTGCACTCGTATGAAAGAGAGAACAAAATAAACAAAGCACTGGACTTTCTGATAGATTTGGAGAGAAATGGTATTGTAATTGGAAAAGAAGCATCTGAAAGACTTGCTGGATGGCTCCATAGACTTGGGGTGGTAGAACAAGTGGAGCTCGTCTTGAGAGAGTATGCAGCTAATGAAACCAATCAAGGACTGTGCACTTCCTAGATTAATTGAGGCTTCATCCTGGTTAGTGGCAAAAAACAAAGTCATTTCCTTTGTACGATGACAGTTGTCAGGAAAGTAATATTTCTTAGAAATGCAAGCTTTATTCTGTTTCTGCCATCATGATAATTGTTTCCGAAGTTTCTACAAATTGGGCAGTTGTTTCTTACTGGCAAATAGAGGCTTTGCTTTTTAGTAAGCATCTGCTCTTGGAGACAAGTCGACTATGTTCAGACTCTTAGAGATGAAATGTCCATTGTTTGAATATTTGCTTTGGCTTTGGGGTTGTGTAGTTCCTTTCCCTATCAACCTAGTAATAAATGTGTGGCTCTTCTTTTCCTAATTGTCTTGGAGAATTTTTTAATTTTTTTTCCTGTGCAAGGTCTATTGTATGTAAACCCTGAATTGCTGTTTGTATTTTTTCATCAGCAAATCATATTTTACCCCCACTTTTCAACGAGTTTTTTAACTGATTTCTCATGGATTTCTTGAACTGTCTGGGTTGTAATGGTTTTGACTGGAAAAATTAAGCTATCAGTGATTTTATGTCTGGCTCCTGAAAATGGTGATTTCGATGGAATTCCATGTGATGTGAAAGATGTAATTAATTCTTATTAGTTGAGTCCTTTTGTGGCAAAAGTGGGTTATTTTCTTGTTAGCATTCCATGTTGATTTCCCATATTTTACATTATCTTTGTTAACTTGTAGAGAGAACCATACAGCTCTGACAAGTTATGATATCCGTGAGTGATGATGTTTACTTATGGAGCATCTTACACTGCCACGAACCACTAGAATATTTGACACCTGTTCATGCCTTTTCTCTTCTCATATTTTTTAAGGTCTAGAAAATTTTTATTTCACAAACGATCAATCATTTATCTTTTGACGGTACATTTCATTATAAGAACTATTGCATATCGGCTGATATGTCGGCATCTATTTGTCATTTAGCTGAAAAGTGTTCTTTCGCAATGATCTCCTTTCTGCTGTAGGAGAGTAGACAATTGTGGGCTTTGCTTGGGAATTCCTTTTGGTCTTTGTAGTTCTTTTTCAATGCTTTATAAGTTATTTATGCCAAAGAGGGCTTCTTGGTATTGGTTGTTTTACTCTAGTATTGTTTGCTCTATTATGTCTGCACATCCGGGGAACTGTGCTTTCAAGTGAATGAATTGTTGAAACATCTTTACCGGTTGATCATTATAAGCAATAGTAAATACCAGCATTATCAATGGAATTAGATTCTGTAAATAGCACTTAAGTGTCTGGATAGGATATCACTGTATATGTAGATCAATTTGGCTTTCAGATCCTGGATTTAACGAAATTTCGATCTCTTGAATTTTTTTTATCATTTTTCTTTGTAATCATGTGAATTTTTTTTTTTTTAACCTCATTATGGCATGAAAAGAAGCCATGTTTATAGCCCGGAATAAAGTGGGATAGGATATATACCTTATCTTAGCTAACGTTAGGTGGAAGTGTTTAGCCTTCTCAAATTTTCGAAAGGCACAGATGATTTGATATTAGGAAAGTCTATTAGTTGTTGATGACATTTTAAAGTTTTATCTGTTGCATATCATGCTTATCTGAGTCTGTATATATTTGTACATTCAAATATGATTGTGTCGTTGTAGCTGCACTTCCATGCATTTTTGTTGATCATCATTAGATACATATTTTAACGCAATTTCTGATAAATGATTCTCTCTTTTTCTTGGATTCTGTAAAATCATTTTTTCAAGATTGCTCCACCTGTTGATCATTATCAACCTAGAGTAATCTATATGCGGACATATCAATTAGAGGATTGATCTTGCAGCCTCAATGCCTTCTGGCTCATCTTTGGCAATAAGTGAACTGGTCGGGCACAATGAATTAAAATTTGATAGTTGAAACATTTGTTTCGATTGGTGAATACCATGGCTAATCCTATTTTTCAAACTGAATTTGTTGATTGGTTATTAATCTTCTCATAGTCTTTTGGGTAATGGAGATCAACTTTCAATGTAAGTTTTTCTATTTCATTGCTCCTTAACACGTCAGTAGTTTTTAGGCAGGTGCAATGGGATGCTGGAATTGTTCTTCTGGTAAGAGCTATTGCTGCTGAGGTGTCAGCTTGCAGACAGCCATACCTTCTAATGCATGGTTTTGCAGCTGACCTGTTCTGTTCTTCGAGATAGGTGTGTTGGAAGAAAGAACCATTGGTTATTTTGATCTTTGAGAAAAATATGGAATCTAAATAATGAATCAACACTATTGTACAGTGACTAGGTTGTCCTACTTTTTCTTACTCTTTTCACTTGTAGGGTTTATCTTTTATTCCAGCATGGGTGATTGTTTCTTAGTTTTAAAACATCATGCTGGCTTTTTTCTAGTTCTTCGTGTAATTGGTATTAGTTGCCTAGATGCTATTGTCTCTATTTAATTTTTGAAGGTGATAAATATCAGTACAGCTGTCTAAAATTCACATTGTGAAGAGCCTCTGTAGAAGTCGTATACAATGTCTGAATACCTCTTCATCACTCTAGGGATTGGCTTTCTCCCAGTGTAAATGCTCATGCATTTTCTGATTCCGGAGATTAATGACTGAAAGGAATACATCTGATATAAATATGCTGCTAACATGAGTATATTTATTGCATGGAAAAAGCCTGTGTAGTTGAGTCATGTGTAGTTTGTTCTGGTGAACAAACTACTTCGCTGCTGCTTGATCCTATATGTGTAAAGCTGTCCTTCATGTCTCTTGGAAACTCTGAGATGGTTCTGACTATAGATTCTTCAAGTAGGAGGCAAGGTGTTAGCTACTAAACGCACAATTTACTCCAGCTACTCCAGAGTTTTCTCCTGTATTTGCATGGTGGAAGTCTTTCAATACATTGAAGAGGAAGTGATATTTGAGCTTCCAATGACCAGAACAATCATTATCACTTCTCTTCCATGTCTTTTGATGATTATCCACCCCAGGTTCTCATTTTCTGTAATAATGACTGATACCAGCATGATTTTTCCAGAAATGAATCTTTGGATCTGAATCTGCCAGGTTCATTTGAAGCGATTACTCTTGCTGCTGAGACGCTAGCATTAGTTTTTCAGACGCCAAGCAGTTAGGGTGTCTCTAGTTGCCAGGCTTTGTTTAAAGTGATTATTCTCGTTACCCTATTAGTACCCATAGAATGGTCCTTGATCATTATCCACTAACATCAAGATGGAGAAATATACAATAGGCAGGAATATGGCTCTTAAAGACCACATTTTCCATATCCTACCTCTTTCTGATCCTGCAAATCTTTTTGAAGTATTAGAGAATCGGAAACTGAGGACTTGTAATTTTGCTCAGAAGTGCAAATCCAAGCAGATTATCTAAAGGGCTCCACTGTTTCTCAATTATAAGCAGTCCACTCTTCCTCCAGTTGACCTTGAGGCTTACAACTTCTACTATTGTTAATGTATCTCTTAGGATGATCTAACCAATTTATAATTACCCGTTTTTACCCTTTTCAGTACACAGACAGAGGTGGAATGCTCATTTGAGGAGTTTTACGAGGAAATTCATACAGAGTTCAAGTCTGGGGAAATTGTGAATTTCAAGGTAATAAAATCAGTTCACAGCTGTTAATTTTCCAATTTGCAGGTCTTGATATTGGCTTTTTATCAAGGTGGTTATGAACTTTGAGGGTAGTTAATCCTTTATTTATATTCTCTCTGGCTTTTCAATGGGTTTTTCTGCATTTCTCTTTCAAGCTTTCTGAATTGTAGATTTGTCTTGTGGAAGCCAGGATCCTGGTGTTGTATATGTTTCTATGCAATCTCAGATTCACAAATCCAATTCTTATCTCAGGTTTGTAAAAATGGTTCATTCCATTTGAGGGGAAATGTTTATGTACATTACAAGTCCATGGATTCAGCTATGCTGGTTTATAATTCTATTGATGGCCGATTCTTTGCTGGCAAACAGGTATTTCATTCCCTAGTTAGATGTGTCTAATATAGTAATCAAACAAGAAGGGAAGGGAAAAAGCATCCAGTTCCGTGCTAAATTCCTTCGAATCTGCAATTAATTGTGATATTAACATTTAGCAAGGATTTCTAGTTTGTGACTATTTTGGATGAAAGCTCTAGTAGTCTTTCCAGTAGGTGTGAATAGTACTTTAGTAGTCTCTATGTGCTGTCCTGTTCCCTTAACTATCCTCTTTACCATATCATCTTTTTCTTGATTGGGGGTTAATTGAGTTGGATGTTCTTTTTTAAACAGGTAAAATGTGAATTTGTCAATGTTACAAGGTGGAAAGTCGCCATCTGTAGGGAGTGCATGAAGTTGAGGTTCAAGGTATGGCAATTTTTGTGTTTTTGGTTGCTGTCATGTTTTTCCATATATTGTCTTTTCTCTGGGATGTCAATGATTATTATTAATTACCAATTCTGAATTAGGCTCCTATTTTTGATATGTGACAGACATGTCCCCAAGAAACTGCTTGCAATTTCATTCACTGTTTCCGCAATCAGGGTGGTGATAATCAGTGGGATAACTGGGATAAATCACCTCCTAAGTACTGGGTCAGTAAGATGGTTGCTTTATTTGGTTATTCTCCGGAAAATCTATCGAGCAAATGTGGGTCAACAGATAAACTCTAGCAAGAACATCAGCTTTGATTCAAAGAGGTTTGTTTTCTCTTGGCTGTATCTGGGGTATACATTGGAAAAGCCCTTACTAAGAAAAGTGGTTTTTCAGTAGCCCATAAAATCAAAAATTAAAACCTTTAACCATCTATTGTTTTCATCAACAAAATTAGACTGTGGACTCTCAAATGCCTCAAATTTCTCTCTCTAAATAAGCCATTTTTAAATACTTAAAAGTCAGCAGAATACTAAAATCTCCAGAGGTGTAACTTACTACAAGTACAATTCTTGCAATAAAATGTTTGCGTACAAATCTCCAGATCACGTAAATCTGTATTGATGTCCACACTAAATCCCTCATAAGTTTATAATGGATGGAAAAAAATAGGTCCTCAGTTCTTTTGTGGGTTTACGTATTTTTCTGACAAATCTTTAGTGTTGATGATCTGCGTGGGTGATGAACCTTTTAGACAAATGCTAGCATGCGAGTATGATAGCTGAGATTTCCATGGTTTTGCAGTACTACATGTTATTGACACTATTGGTCATTAAACTTTTAGGACTTAAGACATTGAGACAAGGGTAAGTGCAGGAGGATGATGGGAATTTGGTAGCTCGGCAAACAAGAGCAATCTCAATGCCTCAGTGGCATAACCGATGTTTATTACAGAATTATATCAATTCAGCTGTCTAGTGAAACAAATATACTAGAGCAACTGGAATCAAATGAAATGGCATTTGTCACTCCTTTTTCACTATTATTAGGAGCCTGGGACGTATGTACTTTTTCTCCGACCAATGCCATGTTGTCTAGTTGTCAGATATCCATCGACATCTTAGGGCTTTTTTTTCTTTCAACTTACAGCCACTTAAGAAATTAAATTGATTATACATGCTTTTTGTAAAGCTGCCAAAGCTTCAAATGAAGATACTTCTAGGATAAAACAGATAATCATATACGGAGATTTTGGGGAAGAGCTTCAAAACAGATGTGATCTCCACTATTATTATGATTTAAATGAATGGACCCATATTGTTCCTTGTGCTAGCTAGCTTCGGTTTAGTAGTCAATCTGGCTGTGATTTCTTAATTTCACCTTGTGATGAGTAGTTGGTGGTTTTTTCATTTTTTGACTTTATGACATCTATAGTCTGTTAAGTTGCGACTTTACGACATCTATAGTCTGTTAAGTTGCATCTCCATCTGATTTTCCTCACCATTGGTAGGGTTCGCACAAGGAGATCTAGATCAAGGGAAAAGGATCACTTGAGTTCTGGACGATCCAAAGAGAGCAATAATGAGAAAAAAATGGCATTCGAAATGCAACAAATCAGGAGCATGACGAAGAGCAGATGAAGTTTAATTTCGAGCATGACGAAGAGCAGATGAAGTTTAGTTTCGTGCTGCATTGGAGCAGGGTAGGTTGATTCACAGATATGTTCTGCGAAGAGATCTACAGTCAATCTTGCCAGTCATTAGTGCCCTGGTGACAATGTATGCAAGATGCGGTGAGCTCGACTGAGCACAAGAAGTTTTTGATAAGATGGATGAGTGGGATTTAGTTTCCTGGAATTCTTTGATCTCAAGTTATGGGGTTCATGGGTTTGGAGAGAAGGCAATTCAGGTTTCCAACAAGATCATCATCAGTGGAATCTTGCCAAGTCCCATATCCTTCATTAGTATTTTAGGAGCCTGCTGTCATGCAGGGTTTTTCGAGGACGGGAAGATGTCGTTCAACTTGATGGTAAGGGAACATAGGATTTTCCCTAGTGTGGCGGATCTTCTTGGCAGGGCAAATAGATTGCATGAAGCAGCCTAAATTATAGAAGATGTGCGGATTAAATTAGGTCCTAAAGTTTGGGGATCGCTCCTTGGATTGTGCAGGATTCATTGCAATGTTGAGCTTGCAGAAAGAGCGAGCACAAGGCTTTTTCAGCTTGAACCCACAAATGCTGGGAATTATGTTCTCCTAGCCAACATCTAAACGGAGGCCAAGATGTGGGATGAGGTGAGAAGAGTGAAGGAACTTTAGAAGCTTGGAGACTGCAAAAGGTCCCCGGTTGCAGTTGGATTGAAGTCAAAAGGAGGATATATCCCTTTGCTTGAGTCAATGAATTGAATCCACAGATTGAGCAGCTTCATTCCTTATTGCTGAAGTTGTCAATGGAGATAAAGGAAGACGGCCACGTGCCACAAACTGGAAATGTGCATCACAGTCTCGATGTAAGAAGGAACGCATTTTGTTGGGGCACAGTGAAAAACTAGCCGTGGCCTTTGGACTCATCGACAGCACTAAGGGGGAGATGATATGGATTACCAAGAACTTATGGTTGTGTGAAGACTGGCACTCTTTGATGAAATTCATTTCCCTGTATACAAAGAGAGAGATCCTCGTTCAGGATATGAATCATTTTCACCATTTCAAAGATGGGGTGTGCTCCTACGGGTATTATTGGTAGGCTGCTGGCACAATTCATTTGATTAACTCTAGAACGTCACTGAAACTCAATCATGTTCGAGCTATAAATGAAGGAATGAAGGCATCTGGATCTGACATTCAACAACAAATTCAATCTGCCCCTACCATGATGATTTACATTCAGAGGGTTGTTTGAGAACAAGGAGAGAGCAACTTGATGTGCTGTTTGAAACCCACATTTTACTTGTATATCTTTTCTGTACTCATAAGATCACAATGGCTTTTGAATCCTTTTTCATTTTTGTATCTTGCGGCACTGTGATTGATGAATGAACGTCGGTTAGATGCGGTTTCCCGGGTTGCAAATAAACTCTCTACTATGACATAGCAGCACCAATCTAGTCAGTCTCCTCGTTCCTTCTGGCTTAGCAGAGAGTTCGTTCAGGAGAAGACGGGAACATCTTCCCGCTATCACTAGTCCTTTGACAATTTGGGAATGAAAACAGAAGTCGAAATCGATGACTCTGGCAAATGGTGACAAATGGCAATTGAAATCCAGCGTCATCACCTACAATCCAGAAATAAGTAAAGCTCTGTGGAGCACTAATCCTAGAGAAACCTGTTTCATTTTATCTTTTCCCCTTTTGATTATTCATCTGATGCAACTGATGACATACCCCTTACATTACTTTGCAAAATGGCAATGACAACAACGGGAGTGAAAACAAATGCGTTCATCACGTGTCACTAGTAGGCAAGCCATGGGAATGATGCTTGCCGATTTCACTAGCCACCAATGCACCTTCCTAAATGCTTGTGATGCTGCTAAAGCTTCTTATAAGGGTATCAGACTCATGAGGATTATCTTTTTTGGATGAAAATAGCGCAATAACTATCTTCACAGTACAAGGCATTAAAAGAAAGTACAAAATTATAAGACACTGGAGAGCATTGGCTGGAGAACACTTTTTTGAACAATATTTATTTGACAGAGATTTTCACATGTTCCTCTGATTGTAGAAATGTGACTACCATTAAGCATTTCAGAGAAACTATCTGGCTTTCGATATCCAACCTCAGTTTCTTCAATCATGACCGCGGATCTTGAAGACCGGCCAGATAAGTGAGATTACACCTCTCCAGTTCCCCGAAACATGTCATACCCATCTTCATTTGGAAAAGCACGCATCCATGAAGCACAGATATATATATTATCAAGGAGAGCTCAGACTTGGTATTTATCTTGAGCAATGAAGCATCCGCTCATTCGTTTTTAAGGTGTTGTCCTGGGCACAAGTGGAACAGGTGGCCTGGGCGTCTTTGTTTTCTCCATCAATATCGCTTGGGTAGTCAGGACTGTCCCTGCAATGGAGACTGTGCTTTGTAGCGTGCAGCATGAAACCTTGCATGGATCTATAACTCCAGCATCGAGAAGATCTTCACATGTTCGGGATTGACTCTACTACAATATTGCCATCCACTCCTGCATTAGTTGCAATGGCTTTGCAGGAGCAAGGAGTGCCTGCAATTACAATCTACAATTGACTACCTATAAGAACAGAGAAACCTCCAAAACAACAGCAAAATGCTAGAGAAGATCCTGGACTCGATACATTCTGCTTAGAATGCCCAAGAGATTATGGAAGACATAAGGCAGGTTATCGATCAAAAGAAAAACTAGAACATTGTTTCCTCAAGTCCCCACGAGAGGTTGTTAACATATGGTTTCCTCAAGCCCATGCCACCCGAGCCTAGGTCCACAGAGGCTTGAATTGGAGCTGAAAGTGGTGAAGCATTTTGAGGAGTTGATTCTATCCAGTAGAATGAGATTGTAGTGATAGCATAGAATTGTTTTAGTCTGTATCAAGAGATAATGTAGATTCTTGCTGCTGATCTTTTTTCCATGGCCCTGAGTGCAAGTTGAAGTATGTTGTCGTAGTTATCCATTGTAAAACACACACATCCACCTGGTTTGCTACATGCCTTCCTCTGTTCAGGACTGGATGTTTCCTTGAATTGGAAAGTAAGGCATGCTAGGCCAACTGGCAGATTCCTTTTTAAATTCTGTGGATCACACAAGATGTTTAGGGAGTTGCATCTACATTTTTGTATGTTGTACATAAGTTTTTTCAATTGCATCCACAAAGCAAGTAGTCTTTGAATCAATTGGCAGGTTTAGAACGTGAGCCATGATTAATCCCGTTTATCAAAAGTGTAGATAAACCAGATTTTGTACTCTCCTGACCAAGTCTCTGGACTTCATGCTCTCATCTTATTTAGTTGAATAAGAAGTCTCCATCACCTGAAAGCTTCTTTGAGGCAGTTCAATTAAGGTTTAGTTTTTCTGGGAGCAATCAGGTATATTACGGCAATTTTTGTGCGTGTACATTACCAAGAAGGCAAGAAGCTTCACCTTCTTTGAGGCTGTCCAAGTTCTCATCTTGTTCCTTTTGGTCATTTTATCGACAATCTCATAAGAGGCTTAACAGGCGGTTTCCAGTTTGCTTGTGTTTTCTGCAAGGATTGGAGCTGAAACACATGATGCAACTTTTCTGTAAAAGGAATCTCATCTAGATTTTCTTCATGTCTTCATAGTCAAGTAATTTGGCTAAATGAATTCACAGCCAAGTGGTGCAGATCATCTGGAGAGTCTTTTGCATCTGTTTGAAGGTGATGTTAACGACCTCCAGTATTCTAATTAACCTAAAGAGACATGATTGATTAACAAAGGCAAGATCAAGAATTTTCTAGCGGCAACCAAGTACAATAGTTTCTTACCGGATGCTCCTTGAAACCTAGTCTTTGCCTTTGATTGAATAGTACTCTGTTGATGAAGTAGCAGATACAGAAAAGTAAAATTGCTTGAAGTTTCTACTTTCTTTTGTGTATGTGGCGGACGTTCTGTCCAAAAGAACTCTCTAGTTCTCTAAGCAAAAATGGATAGAGAACTCAACTTCATTAATTATCACTCACCAGGCAATCAACAGAAAATAGCTAAACTTAGCTATAAATCCTCGAGGCTATCAATAATACACTGCTGATACGCTGATAATTCAAAACATTGAGAAGATCAGAAATACATTTTTACAAGAAAATTGGGAACATGGCCAAGTAAAAATTCTTTGAAGTTACAGTTCTTGATGGGGAACTACACTATGCCAAAGCCAAAGCAAATATTCAACTGCTGGATATCCCACAATGATTGTGTGTTTCGAGCCAGAGCAAATATTCTGCAATGACTCTGGAATCATCATATTTCCTGCAAGCAAATTATAGAAAATGGAACTCTCATGCATCATAAACAAGGAAAGTGCCCACCTTTATCACGTCGCAGACCAGGGTTCCGCTGGGGACGGCACCATAACTAGCATTTGGAGAGATCATGCTGGTCTAATTGTTATGGGCTTTGCCGTACTTGAAGTGTTCCAACTTGCAACTTCGAGCGAAGACATAGATATGTGAACTTTTTGCTATATGAGTCCGACCATGCTGATCTTGTGGAAGCTCTTATAAGTGGGTCTACAGATCAGATCACTTCAAGTGGGACTAGGAGGAGCGCCTTCTTATCATAGACTACTTAAAACTTCTTGTTTCTAAACTTGTGCCTGTGTGATATATTTAATTCAAAATTTTGGTCTCGTCAAAAAAAAAAATTAAGGATAAATGTGTCACATGGGCATAATATGGGATTTTGGTGTCATAGAAAAAATTTGTGATAAAATATATTATAATGGGTAAACTTGGGAGGTTTTTTTATGACTTTTTTCATACTAAAAAAAAAAGACGGGAAGTAATAACTCAATGTACCCTTTCTTTTTGACCCCCAAAAAAAAAAAAAAAATTCAAGCAGCAATTACTTGATTTCTCAAAGGGTTTGTTAAGGGACCCTCCAGAAGGGACGTGCTTATGGTCTCTGGATCATACGGGGGTGCAAGCATCATAACCCCTCTTTCCATTAAAGCTTCTTCTGACACTAAAGTCCCAAAAATGACAATTAAGGTAGAAGGTTCCAACTCCCAAAAATGACTCACCCCAAAAGCTCCTCCAAATCAAATGAAAAGTAACCAGAGGCAGACGTGGAAGCCATCATCCATTTGCTGTTCTCAGCCAAAATTTCGAGTTCGAGCAAATTTCAATTTTGTCCGTGTGTGTTTTGGGTGTTTGGTATGTGTACGTCGCATCAGTCGGCCTTGACAGGCTTCATCTAGAAAACCCCAAAATGAGGAGGTAAAAATGACAGGCGATTCTATTTAATAGATGGAGCCAAATCATTGTAGCTTTGATGACCTTATGTTGTCAATGAAGCCGGAGGCATCATTTAACGTCTATTTTATGGGGAAAAAAACACAACGTTTTGGTTGTAGCCTTTTTTACTCGATTAGTCAACAAAAATTACTAAGGAAATCAAATTTCAGAATATACAAGGCAATTTATGTAAAATGTGCAAAGATAGAAAAGGGAGGGGGGGAGGGGGATGAAATTGGCCTTATTTTGCTTCCTTCTAGCAACTACTGTCTATTCTGAAGTTCACTATGATAGGAAAACAAATAATTATTCTAGACGGATCATCATCTTAATTAGAGTCACTTGGCATTATAATGTCTTTGCCCCAATGTAATGCTCGGCTGATTAAATTGACATTAGTAAAAGGGTGAAAATATAGTCCGCAAATGTTCATTCCATGTTTTCATCAAGGAGGAGATTTTGTAAGTAAGTTATTCTTTATATTTATATCTTTGCCTTTTATTTTTTAGTGTTAGAGTTGATAGGCGATCTTTAAGACTAATTCTATTTTTAAATATCTTTATAAAAGTAGAAAATATAAATCTTGCTATTGTTCTTTTTGTGAATTTTCAAACTAAAATTAAAAGTTTGATTTCACATTTGGCCAGGCAACAAGAATTCCTTAACGATATTATATCCATGTATACAAATTACCAACACTTAGAAGTGATGGTTTGCTTTTTCAAATAAACTTGAAAATGATTATTATTATTCGGCATTCTCAATGCTCAAGTTTTAAGTGATGAACATGTGTAACTTGTTATAATCCATCATTTATTTTAACTAAATACAAAAATGTACGTATTATCTAATTATAAATCAATTTACATATTTCATCTAGAAAAATTAAGTTATCTGCTAATGAGCTTGAATTTTGATGTAAAGTGCTTGATAAATCACTTATTGGCTAAATGAAAAAAGAAACTATCTTTAATTAATTATTGTAGTCAACCTAACTAACAAAATAATGTATTTTATTTTTGAAATTAGAAAAACACAATATTACCCTTAATGACCCTTGTAATAGATGAACATCTCACTTGATATACCCTTAATATAGGTGCCAAGTAGGATCTCTAAAAAATTTCCGATTTCCAAGAAGAATGTAAATGTCGCAACAATTTTGCATGTATGGCTTGGACATTGCAAGCATGTATAGGTGGGTCCACTCGTCTTAAATTCCTGCAATATTTTCCTTTAATTTTAGATGCAATTTGAAAAACAATGTTAAGAAAATGTGAAATACTACCGTTACTGTTGCTGCCGTTGCTAATAGTAGTAGTAGTGGTAGTGGTAGTAGTTTGGTATACGAAATTTATAGTAAAGACTTAATTCCTCTAAGTTTTGAAAATAAATCAACTGCATAGTTCAGTATTTGATATTCACCATTTTGAAGATTTCCAAATATTTTATAAGAAATAAAAGTCAAAGAGATAATCTCGTAAAATTTAAAGAAAGTAAAAAACGAATAAATTGTACCCTTCAAGATTACAAAAACGGACCAATTGTAAACTATGCTATTTGATATTTCAATATTTTCAAAACTTTCAAGTAATTTGTGAAGACGGTGGACGAAGTTTTATCGTAACCAAGTGCATCAATGAATTTTTTTAATATCATGGTTATGATAGTGCACGGAGAATTTCCTATTTATGGTATAAGTAAAAATATTTATTTCTATTTACAATATGTAAATTTCCAACATCTAATTTCATGATATTAATATTTTAATTTTGGACCAATTTCCACATCTAAAATTAGTCAATTCCTTGTGAATTTCTCTTTCTTGGATATCATTAGATTTGTTTCTTCAACTACTGTAAATATGCAAAACAGATGGTGGCATTGGATTCGAAAGGGGGCGTGTGGCTGAGGCAGGTGGGGACGTGAGGAAGATTAGATGCGTCACATTCATCCGGCTGATGTCTGCTTGGCAGAGGATGAGAGGTAGGGTAGGCCATGGCCGCTAGGGGTGAGCGGTTCCAGGTTCCGGTTCGGTTCCGTCTGGAACCTGGAACCTACCCTCGGGTACAGGTTCCTCAAAATGAGGAACCTGGAACCTACCCGTGGGAACCGAGAACCTGGAACCTACCCTGTCACAGGTTCCAGGGTCGGTTCCAGGTTCCAACAGGTTCCTTTTTTTTTGTTATTTTCATATTTGAACTATAACATATGCGCACGTTACCCAAAAAAACTATAACGTACGCGCACGTTACCAAAAAAACTATAACGTACGCGCACGTTACCAAAAAAAAAAAAAACTATAACATATGCGCACGTTACCAAAAAAAAACTATAACGTGCACACACGTTACTAAAAAAAAAATATAACGTATGCCCATGTTACCAAAAAAGAACTATAATGTACATGTATACTACACGGTAACTTCCCATTGACATGTTATCTTGATACATTAACTTCGTACTGCACAACAATAATAGGATATAATTAGAAATTTCAAAACAAATAGCAAACTAGAAAGTAGAAATAAAACACCACTAGAACAAGAATATCTAGAGGTACAAGTTTTGAAAAAAATTTCGATTAAACCCTTAAATGAACTCATAAAATTCTGAAATTTGGACACGTTGTATTTAAGACCTAGAGGTACAAGTTTTATGAAGAAATTGTAGTCCAATTCGTTATGGATTGAAAGATAAAATCGATTTACTTTTCCTATTCTCTACTTGCACAGTTTTTGAAACATTTTTGGTTAAATAGGTAAATGAACTACAAAAATTACGAAATTTAAATATGTTGTAGGGAAGACATGAAGAGAGATATTTCATGCAGAACACATTTCCAAAAGAACCTCATACAAAATGATATAGTCCACGCATTGCAACTTACAAGATCCGAACACATCAGATTGCACAGTTTTAGAAACATTTCCGATTAAATACGCAAATGACCTTAAAAAATTATGAAATTCGACTATGTGATAGCCAAGACCATAAGGTAGATACTTCATGAAAACATCGAAGTCAAATTCGTCCTAGATAATTAAATATGGACGGTTAAAATCCCTGTTCGTAGTACCGTAATTCCAGATCTAACCATCTCCAAAGGACCACGATTTCACCTACCTATTATTTTTTTCTCTAAATTTTTTATATGTGGTACCTTAGGATGTCCTTTACAACTTTTATTAAGAAACCGAAATGAAATTTCGACAAAAAGGTTGCCTTACAGTCCATGCATTCATCAAGGGTCGGTCCCAAAATCTCCAGATCCAGTCTTTCCAAAGAATAACGATTTCACCCACTTATACTTGTTTTTTTGTCCCAAATTTGAGTATGTTATACTCCAAGAAGTCCTTTACAACTTTCATTTAGAGGCCAAATCCAAACTTCAACTAGAACATCACATACAAGTCACTAGAACATCCAAGGTCGAGCTTTTTCTGCCCTAAGTAACCGGTTCCGGTTCCGGTTCTGAAATAGGTTCTGGTTCCAAAACAAGTTCCGGTTTTGAAACCGGTTCCGGTTCCGGTTCCAGGACCGGTTCCGGTTCCGGTTCCTAGAAAAAAGGAACCGGAGACGGAACCGGTCCCCCTTGGAATCGGGAACCGAACCGGACCCTCCTCCGGTTCGGTTTCGGTTCCCGGGTAACTTGGGAACCGCGCTCAGCCCTAATGGCCGCTGTTGTCGAGGCGAAATGCAGAGGAGCATGGAAAGAGGAAAAAGGCCGAAAGTGAGAAACTTGGCATAAAATGTAGAATAATGATGGGAGAAAATGGTGTAGGGCCTTGTGATTCAGGAGTTCATATCCGTTCATGTTCGTCGAAATGGAGTGATGCGTGGGATGCTGCCGCCGCTACCGCCTGATGCACCGGGATGGGTGTGACGGCCCGTTTGTGAAGAGTAGGAGCTGCAACTTTTTGGGAAATAGCCGACACACTAGTTGATGGGGGATCTTGCACGATAGACATAGTGGGTCGAGTGTCTCTTTTTGGGATTATGGCCGAGTGGTGCTACAAGTCTTGGCCTTTCTTTTGATGTATTGACCCAAGGAAATCCATCATGAAATATGTAAATAAAAGTGTCTAGGCTTTATCTTTTCTTAAGATGTAAGTGGTGTGCCATTGTATCATGGTTGTTGAAGGGGGAATTAGTAAGACTCGATTATGCTTCCGCAAATAAGATGCGTTGGGACTGTTTAAAAAAAAAATTCCTGGGAACTAGGGTTCTTCTTTGGTAAGATGTGGTGACCTTGGGCGCTTCGGAGTGCCACACTATGATTTGTTTGTTGTTTTCAAAATTAAATTTTTTATTAAGGAATGCCTTGTTTGATTCAAAATATTTTTCTAAAACATTAAGCTCAGCATCTATCATTTGTGAATAAGTAGGAGAATGATGAGGAGAATCTATGTTTTCTAGAACTAGTTCAAGCCGGTTTTGTTAGTAAACTGGCCTAGAAATCCCTAATCTATTATCTAAACCACTAATTTCTGGTTCGGATGGTGTCTCATGATTATTTCTATTGGTGGTAGGAGGTAAATGTGTAATATCTTTTATGGAATTAACTCTATACATACTTGGAGGAATGGTGATTATAGGTGGGAGATTGGGATTTAAATCTACTGATCATGAATAGGATGAATGAAATGAAGGACTAGATCTTGAATCAAAAGATCTTTTGGGAAACCTAATTGTGACCCTTCATTCTGGATGTTGAATAACATTGGTCGGACTAGTATTTTGAACAATTTGTTGTAGAATTTGGCTTTCTAATTTCCATTGTTCAGGTAGAGTGACTTGATTCCAGTTAATAGACCTTGGAATTGTTGTATTTGCTATAGAAATGTCAATTTGGAGGAGAAGTGTTTCTCCTCGTGGACTATATTTGAAAGCATTTTCTCCAAAGGTGGAGGCCATGGCTTTGTAATGGATCCTATAGACAAGAGCTAAAGGAATGGATCCATCTGCTACTTTGTAATTATGGGTTTTTATTTGGAGTGTGAGGGCTCTAAGAATGTTCTTATCCTTCAGGGATACTGAGAAATTGGGGTAACAATCAAAATGTATAGGTCCTTTGCAAAGACTTGTCTCCACGGTATCGAGAATAGATTCATCATAGTTCAAGAGACGTGAATCTCGTAAAACCAAGAGAATTGGTGTATTAAGACCTTCTTTTGTAAGAGGTTTAATTTCTACTTGAACTAATCCTATATGAATATAATTGTATTTTTGTTTATGTTTCTTAATAGACTCTTAATTCAAAAGATGTAGTTTTTTTTTTTTTCGTAAGAATTAGAAATAGGAATATCTCTTTCTTCAGTGGCTATGACATAGTCGGATTTTTTGAAAATTTTCAATTTTGATTGTTTGTATATTTCCTTAAGTTGTATTTTAGGAATTTCCAATTCTCTATAGATTTTTTGAAATTTTCTATCCTTACTTTTTATGTATGTATAGGACTTGGATATGAGTCCATTTGTGATAGAGAACTAGAGGAAGATGTAGATCTTCTAAGTAAGCTCATAGTTGAGATCGGAACTATTCCTTCTTCGAAACCATTATAGAGCTAAATCAACGGTCTAACAGCCATTCAGGGACTTACGGCCTGGACCACTTTGTAGAAACAAGAAAGGTGCCAACAAATGGCTCTTAATCTCTTAGTATGATCTTAAAAAGACTATCTATACCTTCCGGTTGGCTCTGATACCAATAGTACTACGATCCTAACTCCTTTAGAGAAAAGAGGGGATAAGTACACTAATAGTGCTATAAGTTGTGTACGGCGCTCATTTTAGTGCTAAAAGTTTCCGTTGGATCACTTAAGTACCAAAAATTTGAAAAACGCTCACTTTGGTGCCAACGTCGATCTAATCGGCCGGAAATCCGATGTGGCCTTTTTTTTTTTTATAATTAATTTCTTATACTGATGTGGCTCGCTAGAGTTTCCTTGGATCACTTAGGCCTTCAAACGATGTCGTTTTAGCGTCCTAACACATAAAATAAAAAAAAACCGTTTGGTTTCTCCCTCAATTCAAATCCTAAATCTCGACGGCCCCCACGCTCGGTGGCCATGGCTCTGACCCCAACCCCGACCTCGACGATGGCCACTTGGTGGCCGCAGCCTCGACCCCGACCCAACTCCAACCCCAACCCCGAGGACGGCCACTCGGCGGCCAAGTCGAAGGCCGTGATCTAGCCGGTGCTCGGGGAGGCTGCCGACGAGTGCGCCGCCATTGATGTCTCCCTCTCCATCTCCGATCTCCCCGACGAGTGCCTAGCCTGCGTCTTCCAGTACCTAGGCTCCGACGACTAGGGCTGGTGCTCCCTCGTGTGCCGTTGAGGGTGTCCGAACAGCGCCGAGCAATAGCGGCTAAGCGAGCGACGGTGGAGACTGAGCAATGATGGCTAAGCGAGCTAGGTCGGAAAAATCTCCAAATGAGTTAAACAGTATCGTTTTTGTGAGGCCATTCATGTAGGATGGCAAAATGACGTCGTTTTCTTAAGGAGGACCGAAAACGACGTCATTTGAAGGCCTTGTCGATTTTTAAAAAAAAAAAGTCACGTAATCATTTTGGTTGGAATTTTTCGCTGGTGGTCAGAATCTTTCGCCGATGGCACCAAAGTGATAGTTTTTCCTCCGATTTGGCACTTAAGTAATCCAACGGAAACTTTTGGCACCAATGTGAGCGTCGTACACAATTTATGGCACCATTAATGTACTTATCCCAAGAAAAAAGAGTGTGCTCGAACAGGGAAAATGGTGAGCAGCGTGGATTCAAATAAAGAAGGGCAAGCATTATCGGTCAAGAGGAACCGCTATTTGTATGTGTGCTTGTTCCCTGAGCTGTCGAGGATTTCTAAAGAATAGCCGCCCCTCACACAATTCGTCGTGCGCGTCTCGGTTGCTGCTACCGGCCGCAAGTTGTTCAGTTTTCATGGTGAAGTCTTTTCCTTCAATATGACAATTCTATTGTATTGGGTCTCTATGGAAGATTCCTGAATGCTCGATGATCTACTCTTTTTGTTGTTTTGCTTCCGGCTTGCTTCTGGGTAGTGTATTAGGTGTCAAGATTTCTTGGACCTATTAATATATTGTGTACATTAGCGAAGCGAAATTTGATTAATTTAAAGGGAACAAGAAAAAAGGGTTGACATTTTTATGACTTTTCAAAGCAATGAAGTCATACAACGCTTGTCAAAGCTTCGTTGGAGAGAGAAAAAGAGGAAGGCAAGACATCGGCCATTTTGGGGTTGGCCGGGGGCTGAAGATGAAAGCAGAGGGCTTCGACCATGAGTGAAAATAATCGTAGAGAGAGAGAGAGAGAGAGAGAGAGAGAGAGAGAGAGAGAGAGAGAGGGGTTCGGGCATTGGTTCTTGCTCGATGGAAGAAAAAAATATAGAGCAGAAATTGAGGGAGCTTCGACTAGAGGACCTAGAGCAAAGGAAAAAAAATAGAAAAAAGAGTGACAGTGAGCTTGGCTAGAGAAAAAAACGAGTCAAGAGAGGAGAGAGGGACATTGGTTGATGGAATTTTGGCCATGGAAGAGTTAGGGCTAAAGAGAGGTTCGCGAAAGAAAATGGAGAGAAAGATTCCTTGGCTGGTTCTGGCAGAAAAAGGAGAGGAGAGGGAAGAGAGATTAAAAAAGGAAAACCAAAGAGAAAACCACAAGAAATTAAAGACGGAAGATCACATGCTAACACCGTTGCAGCGGCGCAAAGGCTATACACTGTAGTAAGATAGACATACACCGTTCACTATTCACTATTCACACAGTACTATTCATTCAGTACTATTCACTTTACACTGCTCAGCGACTGTAGCATCTCATATAAATACACTCTCTCAACACAGAAGAAGAGAACTCGAATTTTTTTTTTTTTCAGATTTCATTTCTCTCTTCTTCCTCCTCACCCTTTTATAAACTCTCATCATTTTAAGCTTCAAGCTTTCTTACCTTGTACCCATGGTTACAAAGTAAGTTTGTTTTTAAATACATTTAGCATAGTTTATATAGGGTTACCAACTTACATGACAATTAGTTAACCATTTCTTATAATATAAACATTAATACTCCCTAGAGTGCGGATTACCGTCCTAGCGGATGACTTGATACTTTAGTTTATGTACTTTTTAATACATGTAATTTTCATTTCATATAATACAAGTTCATACTACCTTTATGGTTGGTTTTTGTTTATGCATACTCTTAATTTATATTTTACATATTACTTTTGCTCTTTACATTATTATTATTATTATTATTATTATTTTTGGTTACCCAGAGAACCCGTACAACCGGCAACCGGTGGGTAAACCCTAGATGACAAGTAGAGTCACCACCACCCTTGCCTGCCGAGTAAGTTGTGGGTTCCTTTCCTTCAAAGCAGATGACGCCATGGATCGAACACTGGACCTTTCGTGAGAGGAACCAGTGCCCAACCACCTACGCCACCACCACGGGTGGTCTCTTTACATTATTTTAATTCTCAAGATTTCATTTAGTTTTTATACTGTTCGTATATTTCTCTTATAGATCTGTTAGTCTCTTATACTGTCTTTTTCTTTCATATAGTATATATATAAAGAAAACCTTAAAATAAACGGCATCAATAATATTAAACAACTCTTTAGTGAGGAGTTCAAATAATTTTACATTGTTATCTAATAATATAGGTTTTTAATATATTTTACGGTGTTAATAGTCATAATTTACGAAGGAGGAAAATATTTTTGTGAGGAGTCCTCAAGGTGTCCAAAAAGGCACCTTATGGCATCTTCATCTAATATTCGTTCTTTTACGTCTTATTTGTCTTCTTAGTCTTCAATTTCCAAAATCGAAGGAAACAATTTCTTCGCTCACCACTCGACACTCGCCTCGCTCACTTTGGGTCATTCGTACTGCTCGCCGCTTGATGTTCACTTAGCTTGTTGCTCCCCACTCAACATTCGATGCTCATTCTATTCGATGCTCACCTCACTTGACTCTCATCGCTTGCCTTTCTTAACTGACCTCGTTCATCATCGAACCCACTGGGTCGGTACGATCCCCAATTGCTCTTTCAAGGGGTACAAAAAATGAAATAAAAAAAATTATTGGCTGGTTTTAGGTTGACCTTGAAACCAGACCAAACACATTGGGTCAGTCCGATCCTCAATCGCTTTTTAAAGAAGTATAAAAAATAAAATAAAAAATTATCGGTTGGTCCCGGGTTGACTCGGGGACCGGACCGAACTCATTGGGTCGGTCATGTCCTTTCTTCTTGAACAAACCTCTCTCTATTTTTTCTTTTTATTTTTATTTTTGTGGTTTTCTCTCTGGTTTTCCTTTTTTAATCTCTCTTCCCTCTCCTCTCTTTTTTCCACCAAAACCAGCCAAGGAATCTTTCTCTTTCTTTTCTTTCGCGAACCTCTCTTTAGCCCCAACTCTTCCATGGCCGAAATTCCCTCAACCAACATCCCTCTCTCCCCTCTTGACTCGTTTTTTTCTCTAGCCAAGCTCACTGTCACTCTTTTTTCTGTTTTTTTTTTCCTTTGCTCTAGCTCCTCTAGCCGAAGCTCCCTAAATCTCTGCTCTGTATTTTTTCTTCCGTCGAGCAAGAACCAATGCCCAAACCCCTCTCTCTCTCTCTAAGATTTTTTTCACTCATGGCAGAAGCCCTCTGCTCTCATCTTCAGCCCTCGACCAACCCCAAAATGGCTGATGTCCTGCCTTCCTCTTTTTCTCTCTCCAACGAAGCTTTGACAAGCATGGTGTGACTTCATTCCTTCAAAAAGTCATAAAAATGTCAACCCTTTTTCTTGTTCCCTTTAAATTAACTAGATTTTGCTTCGCTGATGTACATACTATATTAACAAGTCCAATAAATCTTGACACCCAATACATTACCCAGAAGCAAGCCAGAAGCAAAACAACGAAAAGAGTAGATCATCGAGCATTCAGGAATCTTCCCTAGAGACCCAGAACAATAGAATCATCAGATTGAAGGAAAAGACTTCACTATGAGAACTGAACAGCTTGCGATCGGTACCAGCGACCGAGACGCGCATCGTATAGATAGCAATTCCTCTCGACCGATAACGCTTCTGCCTATTTACTCAAATCCATGCTGCTCACCATTTTCCGTGGTTGATCCTAACTTTTAAATGGACACGAAAATGATAGAATATTTAAATATTAAATCAGACAAACTGTTTTGAAGGCTAAAATTATTAAGTAAATGTGTGATTTATTATTTAAATATTTTAACATGATTTAATATTTACATACTCTATCATGAACACAATGGCATGACTAAAAACAACCTAACCCAGCATTAATTGAAAGCTTGAAATATATAAATTGTTCAACAAATAGACGATGGTGGATCAAACGTAGATACTCAAAAAAAATTATTTTACAATTTTGGGGCGTTTGTCAATAATAACATCAAGATCTCTAGTTAGGCAATCAAAGAAGACACTCAAACGGGTTGCAATAGATCAAACGAAGGCAAATAAACACAACCCACCAGGCTCAAGAGCTCAACCCGCTCGAATGACCGCTCAAAGGCTTTTCCACCACGTCTCTCTTCCGCCACCCATGTCCTCTACCAAAACCGCCCCCTCCCCCTCTCTCTCTATTCCGCCACCCACGTCAACGAGAGAGAGAGAGAAGGGGAGGGGGCGATTTTGGCAGAAGATGTGGGTGGCGGAAGAGAGATGTGGTGGAAAAGCTTGTGAGCCTTCGTTCAAGCGGGAAGAGCTCTTGAGCCTGGTGGGTTGTGTTTATTTGCCTTCGTTCGATGGATTGCAGCTCGTTTGAGTGTCGATTGCCTAACTAGAGATCTTGATGTTATTATTGACAAACTCCCCAAAATTGCAAAATATTCCTTTTTTTTTTTTGAGTATTTACGTTTGATCCACCATCGTCTATTTGTTGAACAATTTATATATTTCAAGCTTTCAATTAATGCTAGGTTAGGTTGTTTTTAGTCATGCCATTGTGTTCATAATAGAGTATGTAAATATTAAATTATATTAAAATATTTGAATAATAAATCACACATTTACTTAATAATTTTAGCTTTCAAAACAGTTTGTTTAATTTAATATTTAAATATTCTATCATTTTCGTGTCCATTTAAAAGTTAACCCTCGTGAGCATCTATATGGAGGTAAACTATTTGTCTGACGTGTTCTATTACTGGTCACAGTGAAAAACATATTATATATATATTAGATGGTACTTGGAAGAAAGAAAGAACAAGAAAAAAATAACGTTAAATTAAATAATTGCCTCGCCAGATTCGGCGAGCTCGAGGCTCGCCTGGCTAGTTGCCGTCATCATTGTGCCGGCCACTAGAAGGAGGAAAAAAAAAGGGAAAAAAAAAAAAAAAGAAAATTAAAATAAAAAATAATTATAATTTCGATTTTTATTAAAAAAATTGTAAAGTTAAAATGGGAAGAGAGATTGTAAGGTTTTGGTTGAAAATGAGTTCTAAATCCAACCCACTTAAGACCCACATATCTTAAGTCTTTAATTGTTAAAACTATTTAATTGGTGTCTTTAAAAAAAAAGTGACCCATATATGACCCATTTTGCCACCTCTAGTACCAGGGCCATAACCTTGTGCGTCGGTATTCCATGTAAACACCTAAAATCGGAGAGATCACTAAGCATTCAAAGAAAGATAAAGCAAATTCTAGTATGGAAAGTTGGGGAATGAGGGACTAACTCATTTTCCCATACGCTCAAGCTGTCCATTGACTTCACCAGTCCCTAAAAACTAGTCCCATCAGGTAGCTAAATCATATGTAATACAATGTTATTAAGAACTCCAGAAATACATACTCACTTGGAAAACATAAATCAAGCAAAGTGAGTTCCTAAAAATATTGGAAATGTCATAGTTCGAAGAGCACAACAAATCAACCAAGAAAAGATTCAATTGATTCATGGGAAAGAAATAAGTACCCGAAAATATTTTCTTCGTGCTCTATCTTCTCTTTTGATCTCTCTGTTACTTCTCTACCCTCTTCTTTTTTTATTCTCATCGACTTAATTCAACTTTGCAATAACATAGATAGACAAAGAGAGATAAATTATAAAACAAAACCACAATATCTTTATTTGACAAGGGAATAGCTTCAGCAAGTAGAACTTACTTAATAACTCAACATGCACATAATATGAATCTAAACGACAAATGAAAAGTTTACTTGACATCATCACGATCACCTCAAGCAACAGCCAACACTGAATGCATGAATCAAGTACGACCTCAATCTACCCAAATACTAAACAGGAGTCATGTTAAATAGGAATGCCTACCACCTTTCTAACACTGTTGAGGCACCGAGCAAAACCCCAATTAAGCTTGCATCTCCAACATACTCAGCAATTTGACCAAGCCGCACATTGAACAACTCCTGACTATCAACATCGTAGACTACACCAATATCTCAGTCAATATCCAAATGCAAACCAGATGCCCTAGCTTGCGTAATGCAGTCTCAAGATATTCTTGATCTACACCTTAAATAAGTGCCTTGCTCCCATATCCATCAGTATATCATAAATCTTCAGTCCAACGACAAACCAATTTTAGGATTTACTCTCTTAGGGTTTTCCAATATTTTTACTTTTAATTATTTTCTAAACTCTAATTTTTTTTATTGATTTTCAAATTTTCTAAATATTTTTATTATTTCCTAAAGTTTTTAAACATTTTTATCATTTTCTAATCTTCTAAACTTTTATTTTCGAATTTTTTTAATAATAATAATAATAATAATAATAATAATAATTATTATTATTATTATTATTATTATTATTCATTTTTTGCTATTTTTAATAATAAAAAAGAAAAGAATTCGAACCGGGTTAGGAGCCACGGCCTGATTAAAAAAGAATTCGAGCCAGTTGGGCTGAAAAACTAGACTTTCTTAATTCCGGCCCACTCAGGATTAATCAAAAGGCCCACCTGCATTTTTAAAAAAGAAAGGCGTTAAACCTCCAGCCCACTTTCATTTTCTAATTCTCAGCACAACCTATCCCAACCCAGAAAACAAGCAAGCTCGAGGCCCACCACTTATTTATTTATTTATTTTTGCTTTTTTTCTCTCTTTTCTTTTATTGTTTTTGTCTTTTTGTACTCCATCTTCAACCTCACGCCTTCTTCTTCTTCTGCAACTTTCACTGACGCTGGACAACCACCAGTAACTCCACAAGCATTCATTCCCATTAAAAAAATTAAAAAAAAATACTTGAGTTCACACACACCAACTCGGACGGTGGAGAATACATCGCAAAGTCACACGAAAACACAGCAAAATACAAAGAAATCGAGCAGGATTCGACAAATATAAACGCAAACCTGAATCGGCTTCGAGTTTATGCGCGAAAATTCCTCGGCCTTCCTTCAGGCATTTTAGCAAACGCACGATACGCATTTCGGACACCAAGCTTGAGGCTTAGTCTCGACACATGAAGGATTGAATCGACATTATTAGTCACAGATCAACCAATATTTCTATGCAAGATGGCTATGATCTTCGAGAAAAAATGAATTTTGAGATCGGGGGGTGTCGAGAGAAAGAACTCCTACCTGGGGTTTCAACGAACGGCTCCGACGTCCGGGGCGGCTTCCAAGGAAGGTAGTGAACGGCGGGATGTGGGCGGTGGAGTGAAAACTCTCCTTTTTTATCTTCTCTCTCGTGCGCCCCTCTTCTCTCTCCGCCACCAATCTCCCTCACCCTCAAAACTTCCGGCGAACCTCTTTCTGCAAAGCAAGCAAAGGAGGAAAAAATGGTCGATTCCTCCCCCTCTCCAACCGAATCTTTTTCTCGTCCTCCTCGCGCACTCCTTCCTCGCCTCTGCCTTTTACGGTTATGCGTCGCTCCCCCACGCGCCAGCTTAGCCAAATTCTAGGCGGTTACCATGGGGTCCGCTTCGCTCACTCGCTCCGTTGCTCACTGCTCCCTCACATAGAGGCACGCTGACTGTTCCGTTTTCGGTCACCCACGCGCAGACTTCACCCATCGGTTTCTTTCTCTGTGGTCATCTCTCTCTTCCACCGTCTCTCTTTCTCTCTCCTCCGCTTCTGCTTCTGCCGGAACAGTGACGATACTCCATCTCCGATCGATCCTCGCCAGCGCTTCGTCCTCGACATTCTCTCTGCGGGCCTCAACCGAGACCGACCCAAAAAAGGATTCTGCCCACGACGACCTGGACGGCGAATCTCCTCATCTCCTTCCCCTTCGACGACGAGAAGGCCGCCGCCGTCAGGCCCCTCCTCTCCAAGGCCTCCAGCTACGCCTCCACCGCCCTCCCGGGCGCCGGCCCTCCAGGTTCTACCAGCAGCGGCGGAGGGGGTCCGCCGGCGAGAACTCCCTCTCGTCCATGTCCGACAACGGCCGGCACCAGTCCCTAAGGCGCGAGGTGAAAAGAGAAGAAACGCAAGCGCAGTGGAGAGAGGAGGTGAGAGGTCAGAGAAGGAGTGTGGTGGGACCCGGACGACACGTGGCGCCACGTGTCGTCATTAAATGGGTCGCCCCCACGTCGTGGAGGCCTACCCGAGATTTTCTCGTAAAACAATCAATGCAAAGCCGTCTCTAAGAGACCACGTACCAAATTAGTGTGCGTTTTTCAAAAGTTTGACTTGTCAACCGGCGGATAGCCCACGTGCTGAAAATTTAAGCAATTAAAATGCAATTAAGCTTGTTAGATAACTCTAATTAGTTTAGACTTACAAGATTTAATTAAGATGAAAATTGACTTATTTAATACATTAAAGGGGGGTTCACTTAATTCATTTAGTAGGAAAAAGAAATTGATGATAATTAAAATCTTATGTACCAATCATGATTCTATGTTTGGAAAGAAATTATAGATATATAGTGATAGTCAAAAAACTATTTCTTTCATGTTTAACACTTCAAATGAGCTCTTTAAGTTCTTAACACTGATTTCTCAATATATGCATACAAATCAATACATTCATATAGATCGAATAAGACTCTAAAAGAGTAGTCGACGTAACCTCCGATTCAAAATTATTTTGAACCGGAGACGTAATACAATCAACCGTTTATTCATGCAACTCTCTCCAATTTATTTATTTTTTCTTGTCATTTACCCATAAAACAATATATACATATTGTTGATTGGCTAAAGGCAAGGAATGCATAAATAAGTTAACGTATGGGCTCTTTGCAAATGCGTGAGCCAGCCTAGCGTCACCCTTCGCATATCACAGGGTTTCAACAAAGTTAATTGAAATTTAATATGTTAACAGTGGTTGCAATTTCCTCCATATTGTAAATTTGAAATAACCCGTATTTTTCTTTAGCCTCACTGGTAAAAAGTCCTACGTCCATGCGGTAATCATGGATCTGGTTTTTATTAATTCTCTTGTCATTACGACTAATGTATGGATTTTTATTTTTATTTTTTGGACTATGCTAGCATGACCTGGGCCATCCATTTTTGTGTAATGGGCAAGTGGACGTAAATTTGCTGTGGAAAACGATTCTGTTTATGCATGTGTGCAATATTTGAAGAAACAAATCTAATGATGTCCAAGAAAGAGAAATTCATGAGGAATTGACTCCCTATTTCATAAGGTGGATATTAGTCCAAAATCAAAAAATTGATATCACTTAAGTCAAATGTTGAAAATTTACATATTATAAATAAAAATATTCACATTTCATAAAGTTTTGCTATTATAACATAAAATCGGAAATTCTTTGTACACTATCATAACCATTATATTAAAAAAAAAAAATTCATTGTTGCACTTTGTTACGATGAAAGTTTGTCGAACGTCTTCATGAAATGCTGGAAAGTTTTGAAAATATTGAAATATCAAATATTATAGTGTACTTCCGGTGCATTTATGAAATCCTGAAGAGTACAAATGGTTCTTTTTATTTTTCTTTCTTTCTTTAAATTTTACGACGTTATCTCTTTGACTTTTATTTATTACGAAACATATGGAAATTTTCAAAAATATTCAATACCAAATACTGAATTGTACATTGGATCTGTTTTTAGAACTTAGAGAAGGAGTCTAAGTAGTAAGTCTTTACTATAAATAGAAAAATTTTATCCCAGACGAGTATCTTATTATTGTTGTTGTTATTGCTATTATTAGTAGCAGTAGTATTTTACATTTTCTTCGCATTATTTCTTAAATCGCTTCTGAAATTAAAGGACAGTGTTGCATGATCTTTGGACAGGTGGACCCACCTATACATGCTTGCAAAGTCCAAGCCATACATGCAAAATTGCCGAGATATTCTACATTCTTTGTGGAAATCGGAAAGTGTTCAGAGATCCTATTTAGCATTTGTATTAAGGATATATATATATATATATATATATATATATATATATATATATATATATATATATATATATATATATAAATAGTTTAGGATAAATATATTATAGTGGGTAAACTTGGGGGTTTTTTATGTACTTTAAAAAAAGAAGAAAAAAGATGGGAAGTAATAACTCAATGTACCCTTTCTTTTCGACCCAAAAAAAAAAAAAAAAAATCAAGCAGCAATTACTTGATTTCTCAAAGGGTTTGTTAAGGGACCCTCCAGAAGGGACGTGCTTATGGTCTCTGGATCATACGGGGTGCAAACATCATAACCCCTCTTTCCGTTAAAGCTTCTTCTAACACTAAAGTCCCAAAAATGACAATTAAGGTAGAAGGTTCCAAGTCCCAAAAATGACTCACCCCAAAAGCTCCTCCAAATCAAATGAAAAGTAACCAGAGGCAGACGTGGAAGCCATCATCCATTTGCTGTTCTCAGCCAAAAATTCGAGTTCGAGCAAATTTCAATTTTGTCCGCGTGTGTTTTGGGTGTTTGGTATGTGTACGTCGCATCAGTCGGCCTTGACAGGCTTCATCTAGAAAACCCCAAAATGAGGAGGTAAAAATGACAGGCGATTCTATTTAATAGATGGAGCCAAATCATTGTAGCTTTATTTGATGACCTTATGTGGTCAATGAAGCCGGAGGCATCATTTAACGTCTATTTTATGGGGAAAAAAACACAACGTTTTGGTTGTAGCTTTTTTTACTCGATTAGTCAACAAAAATTACTAAGGAAATCGAATTTCAGAATATACAAGGCAATTTTATGTAAAAAGTGCAAAGATAGAAAAGGGAGGGGGGGGGGGGAGGGGGATGAAATTGGCCTTATTTTGCTCCCTTCTGGCAACTACTGTCTATTCCGAAGTTCACCGTGATAGGAAAACGAATAATTATTCTAGACGGATCATCATCTTAATTAGAGTCACTCAGGATTATAATGTCTTTGCCCCAATGTAATGCTCGGCTGATTAAATTGACATTAGTAAAAGGGTGAAAATATAGTCCGCAAATGTTCATTCCATGTTTTCATTGAGGAGGAGATTTTGTAAGTAAGTTATTCTTTATATTGATATCTTTGCCTTTTATTTTTTAGTGTTAGAGTTGATAGGCGATCTTTAAGACTAATTCTATTTTTAAATATCTTTATAAAAGTAGAAAATATAAATCTTGCTATTGTTCTTTTTGTGAATTTTCAAACTAAAATTAAAAGTTTGATTTCACATTTGGCCAGGCAACAAGAATTCCTTAACGATATTATATCCATGTATACAAATTACCAAGACTTAGAAGTGATGGTTTGCTTTTTCAAATAAACTTGAAAATGATTATTATTATTCGGCATTCTCAATGCTCAAGTTTTAAGTGATGAACATGTGTAACTTGTTATAATCCATCATTTATTTTAACTAAATACAAAAATGTACGTTTTATCTAATTATAAATCAATTTACATATTTCATCTAAAAAAATTAAGTTATCTGCTAATGAGCTTGAATTTCAATGTAAAGTGCTTGATAAATCACTTATTGGCTAAATGAAAAAAGAAACTATCTTTAATTAATTATTGTAGTCAACCTAACTAACAAAATAATGTATTTTATTTTTGAAATTAGAAAAACACAATATTACCCTTAATGACCCTTGTAATAGATGAACATCTCACTTGATATACGCTTAATATAGGTGCCAAGTAGGATCTCTAAAAAATTTCCAATTTCCAAGAAGAATGTAAATGTCGCAATAATTTTGCATGTATGGCTTGGACATTGCAAGCATGTATAGGTGGGTCCACTCATCTTAAATTCCTGCAATATTTTCCTTTAATTTTAGATGCAATTTGAAAAACAATGTTAAGAAAATGTGAAATACTACGGTTCTTTTTCTTCTTGCTGCTGCTGCTAGTAGAAGCGATAGCTTGATGTGGTAGTAGTTTGGTATGAGAAATTTATAGTAAAGACTTAATTTCTCTAAGTTCTGAAAATAAATCAACTGCATAGTTCAGTATTTGATATTCACCATTTTGAAGATTTCCAAATATTTTCTAAGAAATAAAAGTCAAAGAGATAATCTCATAAAATTTAAAGAAAGTAAAAAACAAATGAATTGTACCCTTCAAGATTACAAAAACGGACCAATTGTAAACTATATTATTTGATATTTCAATATTTTCAAAACTTTCAAGTAATTTGTGAAGACGGTGGATGAAGTTTTATCATAACCAAGTACATCAATGAATTTTTTAATATCATGGTTATGATAGTGCACGAAGAATTTCCTATTTATGGTATAAGTACAAATCTTTATTTCTATTTACAGTATGTAAATTTCCAACATTTGATTTCATGATATGAATATTTTAATTTTGGACCAATTTCCACATCTAAAATTAGTCAATTCCTTGTGAATTTCTCTTTTTTGGATATCATTAGATTTGTTTCTTCAACTACTGTAAATATGCAAAACAGATGGTGGCATCGGATTTGAAAGGGGGGCGTGTGGCTGAGGCAGGAGGGGACGTGAGGAAGATTAGATGCGTCACGTTCATCCGGCTGATGTCCGCTTGGCAGAGGATGAGAGGCAGGGTAGGCCATGGCCGCTGTTGTCGAGGCGGAATGCAAAGGAGCATGGAAAGAGGAAAAAGGCCGAAAGTGAGAAACTTGGCATAAAATGTAGAATAATGATGGGAGAAAATATTGGGTGGGTTTTATACTCCACTTAGGCGAAATGTAAAACTATTCAGAAGTCAACACGTGGCTCGTGTAAATGGGGTTAGTGATTCAAAATTTGCTTGGCACCCTTTGCTCTCTCTCTTGTAGACCTGGCCCACCTCTCTACACATACGCTCTGACGCTCTCTCTCCTTTGTAGACCTTCGCCCACCTCTCTACACATACGTTCTGACGCTCTCTCTCCTTTGTAGACCTTCTCCCTCCTCTCTCTCTCTCTCTCTCTCTCTCTCCCCTGTTCTCCGTTCTGTTGAGGTGAGAACAAAAATCGCAGATTGCTTCTGTATGCTCTTCCCCTCCTCCGCTGGTTGCTTCCATCTCCCCCCACCCTGAGAGACCACCTTGATGCCGACGCTATCGACGCTCCTCTGCCTTTGGTTGCCTCCGTCGCCCCTGACTTCGACGCCGCCGATGCCTCCACCTTTGCCTACCCTCGAACCCGACGCTGACACGACGCCCCTGCCTCTCTCTTGCGACCTCCAGTCCGCTCTCTCTCTCTTTCCTCCTTGAAGTTGCACCTCTCTTTTGGTGAACCGCAACGCTGACGCCTCTCCGCTGGTTGCCTCCGTTGCCCCCGACTCCGACACCTCTGCCTTCACCTCCACCCTCGCCTCCGCCCCTAACGTCGACGCTGACACCCCTTCGCCTACCTCTCGCGACCTCCGCTCCATCGTAACAGCAAGAACCATGGAGAGTAGGTCATGAGAGGTAGACGAAAGGGCATCAATCTCGACATTAGCGTCAGGGGCGAAGGTGGAGGCAAAGGAATCGTGTCGGAGTTGAGGGCAACGGAGGCAACTGATAGAGAGGCGTCGGCGTCGTGGTTCACTAGAGGCGCAACTTCGAGGAGGAAAGACAGAGAGAGTGGACTAGAGATCGCGAGAGGGAGGCAAGGGCATTGGCGTCGGCGTCGGCTTCGAGGGCGTCGGCGTCAGTGTTGAGGGCGACAGAGGCAACCTATGGAGGCGGAGGAGCAGGCATCAAACCTCCGGCCCAATTTCATTTTCTAATTCTAACCACAAACTATCCCAACCCAGAAAACAAGCAAGCTCGAGGCCCACCACTTTTTTTTTTACGCCCAGCCCACAGTTAAAAGCCCAAAACCCATTTAAATTCTCTATCTTTCTACTCCCGCCCCCCCCCTTTTTCTCTCTTTTCTTTTATTGTTTTTGTCTTTTACCATTTTGTCTTTTTGTACTCCACTCTTCAACCTCACGCCTTCTTCTTCTTCTTCTGCAACTTTCACTGACGCTGGACAACCACCAGTAACTCCACAAGCATTCATTCCCAAAAAAACCAAAAAAAAAAAAAAAAAAAAAAAAATTGAATCCACGCACACCAACTCGGACGGTGGAGAATATATCGCAAAGTCACACGAAGACACAGCAAAATACAAAGAAATCGAGCAGGATTCGACGAATATAAACGCAAACCTGAATCGGCTTCGAGTTTATGCGTGAAAATTCCTCGGCCTTCCTTCAGGCATTTCGGACAGCAAGCTTGAGGCTTAGTCTCGACACATGAAGGATTGAATCGACATTATTAGTCACAGATCAACCAATATTTCTATGCAAGATGGCTACGATCTTCCAGAAAAAAATGAATTTTGAGATCGGGGGGTGTCGAGAGGAAGAGCTCCTACCTGGGATTTCAACGAACGGCTCCGACGTCCGGGGCGGCTTCCAAGGGAGGTAGTGACCGGCGGGATGTGGGGGGTGGAGTGAAAAACTCTCCTTTTATCTTCTCTCTCGCGCGCCCCTCTTCTCTTTTTGTTGAGCGATCGTCGAGCCTCCTCCTCCTTTCACGGTTATGCGTCGCTCTCCCACGCGCCAGCTCAGCCCAAATTCTAGGCGGTTTCGGTCATCCACGCGCAGACTTCACCCATCGGTTTCTTTCTCTGTGATCATCTCTCTCTCTCCTCCGCTTCTGCTTCTGCCGGAACAGTGACGATACTCCATCTCCGATCGACCCAAAAACGGATTCTGAGTCCCTGACAGCGCATCCACTGCTCAGCTCCATGCCTCCTCCCTCGCTGCCTCGCCGGCATCCAGCCGCCTTCATCTCCCAAAAACGGCGCCGCCCACGACGACCTGGACGGCGAATCTCCTCATCTCCTTCCCCTTCGACGACGAGAAGGCCCTCGCCGTCAGGACCCTTCTCTCCATGGCCTCCACCACCCTCCCGGGCGCCGCCGCCGCCGCCCCCTCCAGGTTCTACCAGCACCGGCGGCGGCGGTCCGCCAGCGGGAAGTCCCTCTCGTCCATGTCCGACGACGGCCGGCACCAGTCCCTAAGGCGCGAGGTGAAAATGGAGAGTTACTGACCCAAAAAAAAGCGCCGTGAAGAGAGGAGGTGAGAGGTCAGAGAGGGAGTGTGGTGGGACCCGGACGACACGTGGCGCCATGTGTCGTCCCCACATCGTGGAGGCCTATCCGATATTTTCTCGTAAAACAATCAACATGTAACACCTTCTCTAAGAAACCACGTACCAAATTAATGGCATTTTCCTCTTTTTTTTTTTTAGAACATGTGATATTCAAGCGTTTGACTTATCAGCCGGCGGATAGCCCACGCACTGAAAATTAAAGCAATTAAAACGCAATTAAATTTGTTAGATAACTCTAATTAGTTTAGACTTAAAAGATTTAATTAAGATAAAAATTGACTTATTTAATACGTTAAAGTGGGGGGTTCACTTAATTCATTTAGTAGGAAAAAGTAATTGATGTTAATTAAAATCTTATCTGCTAATCATGATTCTATGTTTGGAAAAAAATTATAAATATATAATGACAGTCAAAAAACTATTTCTTTCATGTTTAACACTTGAAGATTATTAACACTTGAAATGAACTCTTTAACTTCTTAACAATACTCTTTAACTTTCTGCACTCTTGTCATTACATGTGATGGTCGATGACAATGTTCGGGAATTGACGATAGATGCCAATTGGGACACTAGGGGTTGTGGTTCCACACCTGTTGGAATAAAGCCCTGTTGCGAGTTGGATGATCTCTTGTCATTGAGCTCATCGCGAGGAATTTGGCGTACCTACGGATGCAGGTTTAAGTGAAAGATGCATGAAAAGAGTTGGCTAACAGAGTCCTGTTTAGAAAGGAAAAATGTAAAGCTATGATAGATGACGCACCATTTCTTGAACCATGGAAGTAAGTGATTCTTGATCCCACTAAGGATAAGCGATCTTGATATGTTTTTTTGCCTCTTTCTCCTCAGGAGCAGATGGCTTTGGCGACATATTTCCCTCTTTTGACGCTGAAGTACCAAATACTAATGTCGATATGAGCACAAAACATGATCGTTTCCGATGATCTTTAATCATCTGAAAAGAACCCTAAAAATAGAATATTTCTAAGAAACCAGAAGACCCCAAAAAATTAAAAGAAGGAGGAGGAGGAGGAGAAATGGCAACAATTCTTCAATTATAAGACCTTCGTGGGGTCCTCCAATTGAATCGCATCTTTTTTTGGGTTCGTCTCATTTTGAAACATGGACGGCAATTTTAAGTACATGAGGATGGTGGAATATAAATTTATCAAGAAGGCTTTTTGACTCGGACTTGTCTTCATCATCTCCTCTCCCTCCACCTTTTTTCACCAAATCGCAAATCTCTGTAGCTGCGTGCAGCGTGGTGTTAATTTTGTGAAAAGTATTTTATTATTAATGAAAATAGACATGATACTATTTAATTGTCTTTTGTTTTTGATTAATGATTTTTCAAAAGTGTGTTTGTTGACATCTGAATTTTTGTCGATGTTTTAGATATTCATTCACTTTGAGAAAATATAAAAAATTATTAAAAAAAGGTAAATAAAAATTGAAAATGAACGAAATTGTATAAAAATAACAAGTCGTGTGGGCCGGGTAAGCCGACCCACTTAGCAAATTTAACCTATTTGTCTCAAATTGTCATAAAGATTTAAGATTTTTTGAAAAAAAGGTTTAAGCAAACCTTCCCAACCTTTGTCTCAAAAACACCACAGTATCTAGCATCGCAAAACTGACTTCTAAAAGTAATTTACGGGTAAAAAATAACATGGTATCAAATGCAGACGATATTGTTCCCTTAAATGGCCTCAACATCATCGGGCATATCTATATACATATTAGGAAAATTACAAATTAACTATTTTTTTTAACTAAATCGCAACGTAATCTTTTCTTGTTTACTTATTTTATAGCAAGTTTGACAAATGCGAGTATTGTTGTAATATTAAAGCTAGAGGGAGTTTTAAACTAACCTGGTATTGGTTTAATGTTCTCACATAAATTTACAAATCCTGTTATAAACTAGCAATAATTTAATAAAATTGCTTTACAGATCACGGGACGCAATGTCAGCCAAGAACACGTTTCTTATACAGAGAACACGTTCTTGTGTCACCAACTCAAATGTCCAAAGGCGCTAATTATCTCGTCCAAATATGTAGAGTCCGACAATTAATTCTCGTCTCCTTATTTGTTTTGTTGATTCTAAATTGGTCAAGATTTGGGTCAAGATGGGTTCAAATAAAATTAGAATTCAAGAACAATTCAAGATTGATTCAATTTGTTCATTATTTTTCAACACAATCATAAGCGGATATAAGATTTAGCATGAAGTTTGAAAAGAGATGATGAGATGGACGGAGTGAAATTAGAGATGAAGCAATAGACTGATATAGAGAATGGCCTTAGGGTTTTGAAAGGAAATTTTGCGAGCAGGAGATTGGATTAGAAAAGATCAAGGAGGGCGAAAGAAAGAAATAATCTGATTATCAGTTGGAGTTTAAAAAGAAAGGGGACCATCGTCATCACTTCCTGCGTGCAGATCCATGCACCATAGATTTGGTTTATGCATAACAGATTAGGTCTTTGTATATCTACGGGATTCGATGCTCGATATTCAGTCATGGCATGTTTTGAGTATTAGGAATTGCTCTTTTGTGAAGAAAAACTTAAAAATATAGATTAGCATCTCAAATAGTTTGCATTTAATTATAGGATTAATCAATTTTGAAATTCAACTCATAAAATCATGTTCATTGTTTTAATTGATGCATGTTGTGCGCCATTTTGGTTTTGATATGTCCTTAGGATCTAATTTTGATTTTTCGTAACTAGTGATGAATTGGAGCTGATAGTGGTGAAGTTCGTTGAGGGGTTGATTGATTGCATAGAATTATTTTAGTCTATATAAGAGATCAGGTAAATTCATTACCTTGCGGCAATGCCACAACCCTCATTGGCCACAATGGAAAAAATAAAAAATAAAAATAAAAAAATAAAAAGAGAAAGGGAAAATAAAAATATTAGAAAACTAGAAAATCGCAAATATTGTCCACGTTAACACCGATCATACTAAGTAGTCAAATTTGGATGAAATAACTCAATTGGTGAATTGTTAAAAAAATTGAAATGTTTAATACTGAATTGACATCCGTATAATATATTTGACTTTCTTTTGGTAAATTCCCCGCCGCCCAAGAAAACTAGTAGATAGCTAATAGAATCCGGATGATAGTGTTTAGGTTAAAAAGAATCTTATTTGTCCATATTATCGACGCCTTTCCAAAGGATGGTAGGGTTTGGAATCATATTTACCTAAAGAATCTGCATACAAATTGTCATGACCACAATGCTCATCCTCTGTTTTATTTTTCTTCTACGTGAAATGTTTTTAAGTAAATTGCTTGTTTTTAATAGTAGGGCATAATGATTTGTTTCACAGAGCTTTCCTTTGCATAAGCGTAAAATTCATTTCTGCAAGAAAAGATCCTTCAATATTCTTGTCCTGCCTGCTAATTTCCAGAGTCATTTTCCGAAAGTTGGTGTCAGTTTTTAACCAAACTACCTTTGACCATGATGGCTTCAGGGGAACAATGGATTTATTTGGGATTTAATTTTTCATCCAAAACAAATATGGCAAGTAGAAATAAGAGGCCAGAAATGCATTAGCACGTAATAAAACGAACGCAATTAATTAGAACTGTGCGTAGGCTTTTGACAACGAGCAAAATGTTAATTTGGATATGCCCATACTTCATATTGTCATGCTTGTGAAGGCATCCTTGTCCTCGCAAGTTTTCATTTTTCATTTTTATCGAAGTGGTTTCGGGTTTTATTTTGTACACAATTTTGGCTTCCAAATTAATCTATTAACTCTATACCGTCTTTGTTATAACATAAGTGAATGTGTCGAGGACATCTTCGATCAACATTGTCTATTTTAATTCAAATATTATATGCCCATCAAACGACAAGGCGTGTGCTTGCTAATTTCATTTGCGGGCAATAATCTTCTTCACAGACGATAAATATATTAACAATAGAGTGGTAGAAATGATTACTAAATCCTGGATCACTAAAAACTTTAAAAAAAAAAAAAAAAAAAATCGTAAACTAGATTCAGTCACCACCGTAGGAGCACGATGGAAGACTATCGGATGGGGAACTATCGCCGGTTACTGAATTAGCTTCGATGACTAGGCTCCCCTCCGTTGTGGAATTCGCGAATGCAATCCTCAGGTTGTCGCAGCGAGCTTCGATGCGGTCGTGGCTTTTCTTCCACCAAGGCCCGAACACGTACCTGCCCTGCATCCTCAAGCCCAGCCCGACGGCCACCGTACCTACGGACCTCCGCTCTCGATCCATATCCTCGACCACCTCCTCCTCCTCTCCTCCTCCTCCGGCCTCTCCGTCGTCGTCATCTGCGCATTTATCACTGCCCTTGCGCCGCCCCGCAGCTCGAATGGCTCTGCCACGCCACTGCCAAGGTATGCGCTACGTCCCAATGGTAGTAGACAAAGCACTGGACATGACGGAAGAAGAAGTTCCCGCACCTCCCTTCTTTCTCCGCCAAGAAGGTGGCTTTCCAAGTAGCCCCGTTGGGTGCAGCGGTCGTGAGATTGGACACGATCAGCGCAGCAACTCTCAATGTGGGGTATTGAGGTCCGTTCACAATGCAAGCGAACAGGAAAATAGCCGGTATCACCATCAACATAGACATCACAGCAGTCGTCCCCATACAGCAAGCGGAAGATATACATCGTCGCATCGGATTCGAAAGGGGGGCGTGTGGCTGAGGCCGGTGCGGACGGTGAGGAAGGTCGGATGTGCCGCGTTCATCCGGCTGATGTCTGCTCGGTAGAGGATGAGAGGCAGGGTAGGCCATGGCCGCTGTTGTCGAGGCGGAATGCGGAGGAGCCATGGAAAGAGGAAAAAGGCCGAAAGTGAGAAACTTGGCATAAAATGTCGAATAATGATGGGGGTGTGCTCTCCCAACTACAAGATTTTTTTAGGAAATTGAAAGCACCATCAGCATGAAATATTTGGCATTCCATGTAGAAAGACCAGTATAAATAAAATATGAGTTCAAAAATGGGTCCATGACCCATTTTAACACCTCTGCCAGCAACTTTACAAGCATTCATTCCCAAAAAAAAACAAAAAATTCTTGAGTCCACACACACCAACTCGGACAGAGGAGAATATATCGGAAAGTCACCCAAAGACACGACAAAATACAAAGAAATCGAGCAAGATTCGACGAATATAAACGCAAACCTGAATTGGCTTCGAGTTTATGCGTGAAAATTCCTTGGCCTTCCTTCAGGCATTTTAGCAAATGCACGATACACATTTCAGACAGCAAGCTTGAGGCTTAGTCTCGACACATGAAGGATTGAATCGACATTATTAGTCACAGATCAACCAATATTTCTATGCAAGATGGCTACGATCTTCGAGAAAAAAATGAATTTTGAGATCGGGGGGTGTCGAGAGAAAGAGCTCCTACCTGGGGTTTCGACGAACGGCTCCGACGTCCGGGGCGGCTTCCAAGGGCGGTAGTGACCGGCGGGATGTGGCGGGTGGAGTGAAAAACTCTCCTTTTTATCTCTACTCTCTCCGTCACAAATCTCCAACCGAATCATTTTCGGTTATGCGTCGCTCTCCCACGCGCCAGCTCAGCCAATTCTAGTCCTAAAATTTGTTACGAATCAGATACGTTCGTGCCTGCTTTTCATTGATAAGATATTCAATTTGATTGAATACAAGAATTTAATCGCATCAACCTTCCCCTTTTCGAAGTCTTATATTAATAATCTATTTTTCTCTCGACTATTTATTTATTTTTACTTGGAAACATTTTCGATCCCACCATTGGTTTCTCTCTCTGCGATCATCTCTCTCTTCCACCGTCTCTCTCTCTCCCTCCTCCGCTTCTGCGCATTTACTGCTCAGCTCCATGCCTCCTCCCTCGCCGGCATCCAGCCGCCTTCATCTCCCAAAAACGGCACCGCCCACGACGACCTGAACGGCGAATCTCCTCATCTCCTTCCCCTTGGACGACGAGAAGGCCGCCGCCGTCAGGCCCCCCCTCTCCACGGCCTCCAGCTACGCCTCCACCGCCCTCCCGGGCGCCACCTCTGCCGCCCCCTACAGGTTCTACCAGCACCGGCGGCAGCGGTCAGCCAGCGGGAACTCCCTCTCGTCCATGTCCGACGACGGCCGGCACCAGTCCTGGGGCGCGACGTGAAAAAAAGAAGGAACGCAAGCGCAAGTGGAGAGAGTGTGGTGGGACCCGGAGACACGTGGCGCCACGTGTCGTCCATTAAATGAGTCGTCCCCACCTCGTGGAGGCCTCTACCCGAGATTTTCTCGTAAAACAATCAATCAAAACCTTCTCTAAGAAACCACGTACCAAATTAGTGTGCATTTTCCTTTTAAAAAAAAAAAAAAATAGAACATGTGATATTCAAACGTTTGATTTGTCAACCGGCGGATAGCCCACGCGCTGAAAATTTAAGCAATTAAAATGCAATTAAGTTTGTTAGATAACTCTAATTAGTTTAGACTTACAAGATTTAATTAAGATGAAAATTGACTTATTTAATACATTAAAGGGGGTTCACTTAATTCATTTAGTAGGAAAAAGAAATTGATGATAATTAAAATCTTATGTACCAATCATGATTCTATGTTTGGAAAGAAATTATAGATATATAGTGATAGTAAAAAAAAAACTATTTCTTTCATGTTTAACACTTCAAATGAGCTCTTTAAGTTCTTAACACTGATTTCTCAATATATGCATACAAATCAATACATTCATATAGATCAAATAATACTCTAAAAGAGTGGTCAACGTAATCTCCGATTCAAAATTACTTTATGGGGACATAATACAATCAAGCATTTATTCATGCAACTCTCTCCAATTTATTTATTTTCTTGTCACTTACCCATAAAACAATATATACATATTGTTGATCAGCTAAAGGCAAGGAATGCATAAAAACGTTAACGTATGGGCTCTTTGCAAATGCGTGAGCTTGGCCTAGCGCCACCCTTTGCATATCACAGGGTTTCAACAAAATTAATTGAAATTTAATATGGTAACTGTGGTCGCAATTTCCTCCATATTGTAAATTTGAAATAACCCATATTTTTCTTTAGCCTCACTAATAAAAAGTCCTACGTCCATGCGGTAATCATGGATCTGGTTTTTATTAATTCTCTTGTCATTACGACTAATGTATGGATTTTTATTTTTATTTTTTGGACTATGCTAGCATGACCTGGGCCATCCATTTTTGTATAATGGGCAAGTGGACAAAAATTTGCTGTGGAAAACGATTCTGTTTTTACATGTGTGCAATACTTGAAGAAACAAATCTAATGTGAAGAAACAAATCTAATGATGTCCAAGAAAGAGAAATTCATGAGGAATTGACTCCCTATTTCATATGGTGGATATTTTGCTCCCTTCCCGCAACTACTGTCTATTCCGAAGTTCACTATGATAGGAAAACGAATAATTATAATGTCTTTGCCCCAATGTAATGCTTGACTGATTAAATTGACATTAGTAAAAGGGTGAAAATATAGTCCGCAAATGTTCATTCCATGTTTTCATTGAGGAGGAGATTTTGTAAGTAAGTTATTCTTTATATTTATATCTTTGCCTTTTATTTTTTAGTATTAGAGTTGATAGGCGATCTTTCATACTAATTCTATTTTTAAATATCTTTATAAAAGTAGAAAATATAAATCTTGCTATTGTTATTTTTGTGAATTTTCAAACTAAAATTAAAAGTTTGATTTCACATTTGGCCAGGCAACAAGAATACTTTAACAATACTATATCCATGTATACAAATTACCAAGACTTAGAAGTGATGGTTTGCTTTTTCAAATAAACTTGAAAATGATGATTATTATTCAGCATTCTCAATGCTCGAGTTTTAAGTAATGAATATGTGTAACCTGTTATAATCGATCATTTATTTTAACTAAATAAAAAAAATATATGTATTCTCTAACTATAAATCAATTTACATATTTCATCTAAAAAATGAAGTTATTTGCTAATGAGATTGAATTTCGATGTAAAGTGCTTGATAAATCACTTATTGGCTAAATGAAAAAAAGAAACTATCTTTAATTAATTATTGTAGTCAATCTAACTAACAAAATAATACATTTTATTTTTGAAATTAGAAAAACGAAATATTACCCTTAATGGCCCTTGTAATAGATGAACATCTCACTTGATATACCCTTAATATAGGTGGCAGGTAGGATCTCTAAAAACTTTCCGATTTCCACGAAGAATGTAAATGTCACAACAATTTTGCATGAATGGCTTGGACATTGCAAGCATGTATAGGTAGGTCCACTTGTCTTAAATTCCTGAAATATTTTCCTTTAATTTTAGATGCAATTTAAAAACAATGTTAAGAAAATGTGAAATACTACCGTTACTGCTGCTGTTGCTACTAATAATAGTAGTAGTAGTAATAATGATGATGATGATGATGATGATGATGATATACTCGTTTGGGATAAAAATTTGCTGTTGCGGCAAAAGGATCAGTTTGGTTGTTTCTTTCTGCTGTTATTCTCAAGGAAAATGGAGGCACATGTGCATGTATAGAGATATACAGGTATTTTGATCTGAATATATGCACTCATATATAGCGCAAAGGAAATAGGTTCATCGTGGTCGGTGTTTACAAGAACAGGAGAAAATCCTAATAATTCCCTCTCCAAGAGGACGTTGAAGACGACATTAACGTTGGAGAGGATGACCTGACGGATGATGTGGTGGATGTCGACGAGAACCACTGCAGAGGCGATGAAATATCCAAGGCTAATGAAGCCAGCGTCTTCCCGTGCTGTTTCCCATCCGAGTAATTCCCTTTCATCATGGCTGTCGCTGGTTATTTAGCTACTTCTGTCGTTTCAGTGTTTGTATAGTTGCTCTATTATTGCTTTTTAGTTTCCCATAGATATGAATTTTGTTTGCCTATCCCATGTGAGATTAAGATCAAGTATTGGTGTGAGATCGGAGTGCTACATATATAATTTTCCAAAGCCGTCTTTTGCGTCTCAATGTGAACGGCACCATACTCTTGATATTGGGGGTTAAATCTATTAGCAGTCTCTCTCGACGATGAAGCTTTACATGAAGAACAGCCTTCCTCTGGCTATTGTTATGAAAAGTATCACGGGATAAGATCCGATAGACACCCTCATCTCTCTCCCGAATGATTTATGTATGTAAAATCAAACATGGAATTTTAGAAAATGTAACAGTGAAAAGAAGGCCCAAAAAAAATTTGGACCAGAAAAGATCAAATCTAAGTGTAAGGCTCGCCGCCGGATCTCCAACGGGGCAGGCAAAGGGACCGACGAGGGTTGAATCTTTGGCGTTGTGTACGGCGGAGCCTCCGGCGACGAGTCAGTGAGGTCGTAGCCGTGGGAGCGAGGGCGTCGAGCTCGGCGAGAAGGACGCAGGTGGTGCTGGGAGGCTGAGGAGCGTAAGGCGAGCGTTCCACAGAAGAGGATGAGGGCGGTTTCGTCGTGGGCGTAGTTCAGGATTGTAAATCAATTCAATTGCCACCACAACCATTGAGTCAGGATCGTGCTTTGTAGATCTCTACGGTTATAAAAATTTCAGCATCACACAAACATGCGTTGTGGGAAGATTTTAGGATCGAATAATTGTAGATGCCTAATAAAACAGTCATAGCATGAGGCGTGTTTTTTATTTTATTTTTTTATATGACAATTAAAACCAAGATTTGGTAGTTTAATGGCAAATCTCGTTGTGCCTTCTGTTACCACGAATGAGATGAGTGCCGATTGAACTCCCGAGGTGCTCCTTATATTTAGTTTAATGGCAAACCTTCATTCTCTTGCCCTCTCCTGCCATGATCACTTTTGCACGTTATTGGTTTCGATTTTAAAAAAAAATGTTGGGATAGCAAATTTTTAAAAATCAAATCGAATACACGTGCAATGTATGTGCGATACACATGCAATATACGTGCAATATACTTTCTCAAAGAAAATGATGGGGAAGATGTATTTGGAGTAGTCAATAAAATGGGTTGGAAAAAGGCAAAAGAGATGCCAAAATCGAATACTTGAATAGATAAACCCACCTTATGCAAAATCTAATTCGAAGGTCTACGTTGGAAAAGTCGTTGTATCTATACTTCTCAAAAAAGCGAGGGGCAAAGTGTATCATGGTGTCTATGACGGACGCATTGAGTTGGGTGGAAGATGTCCCGCCGCGTGCCGATGTTCCAGTTGGTGTTCACAATGTCATCGTTGCAGTCCTCGGGTATGCCGACATCCTTCTTGATCTGGGCAAGCTTGCTTCTCAAATTTGGAGGTCTTGGTGAGGATGGGCTAGGCGAGGCCTAGGCAGCCCTGCATGATGAGCCACTCAAGCAATTCTAGCATAGGAGAACTATGAAAGTAGGCACAAGTACAATCAAGAGGATTGCTTCCGCAATAAGCATCCAACACCATGCATGGTTGAGGTGGAGATAGGAGAGAATATAATTGGATAGATTGCCGAATAGGGTGCTAATGTTGATACACACTTAAACCATGTAAACAAAAAATGAAAAAGATGCCAAAAAATTGGGGTAAAAAAAAAAGAAACGAAAATAAATGACTACCTCAGGTATAGAGATCAAGATGTCACGGGAGAAGGCCATGGAGATGTCAGTGGCATAGACTAGGGCAATTATAAGGGCAAAGTTGGTGCCGAGGTTGGCCATGGAGTGGCCGACTGGAAGACAACATAACTTGGGATGAAGCCCATAATGAGGGGCCCGACGAAAAATATGGCACCCGCCATCACAATTGCCCAACGGCGGCTGAATTGATTAGAAATCAATCTCACTAGCACCAACTTGAGCAATGTGAACATGCCGAGGATGGCCTTCATAAGCTCAAGATGGAAGTAGCCCAGAATTAGGTTTGTGTTAATATATAGCGCAAGCTCGCTAATCTATTATTGCTTTTGCAATCGATTTGTTTATTCTATTCAAATATATGTTGTACCACGCCCCTGCTCTTTCTTCCGCATTATACTAGGACAAGCTAGGTTGTATCGTTCGCCCCCTTCCCTCCCCCAAAAAAAAAAACCTTCATTCTCTTGCCATCTCCATCACTTTTACATGTTTTTTTTTTTTTTTTTTTGGTAAGGATCACTTTTACATGTTTGTGGTTTTGATTTAATTTTTTTTTGTTCGGATAGCAAATTTTTAAAATTCAAACCAAATACATGTGTAATGTACGTGCGATACACGTGCAACGTATGTGCGATACACGTGCAAAGTATGTGTGCATATGTGCGCGTACGTGCGATATACTTCGAGCAAATTTTTAGATAGTTTGGTTCTATTGCAGCACCCAGTTAGTTTTCTTGCACATTTGTACTTTCATGTGCCATCCCTTTCTGGCATTATGCGGTAGAGTGGGCTCTAAGAAAAGGAACATGAATGCCAGGTTCAACTTCAGTAACCTCCTACTATTTACTTTGAATGTCTTGTCTTTTGCTTTATTGAAGATATAAATTGATTTACCTACATTGACGCTTGCTTGGGCTTTCAAAGTTTGAACTATCAAATGGAGCTCTTTTTTTTTTTTTTTGGTTGTTTATGAAGAAATTTATGAACAAAGAGAGAAAGAGAGAAGAAAAACAGAGATGATGAACTTTTATTCAATGAGAAGTATTTTTACATCTGAGAGCTTGATAATTAGTTTGGTCTCTTTAGATCAGTTTATATATCAGCTGAAATTATCAACTGACTGGAAAAACTAACAGAAAGCAAAACAGAATGTTTCAGCTTTACACGCTTAAAACCAAATATGGATTCCACAATGTAAACATGCTACACGTGCTACAATCTTTGTTGTTGACTTCTTCAGTAGCTTTTCTTCCTCTGTTCTTGGCAGCACCAGTAGTAACTCCATCGACATGCTTTCGCATTATACTTCCTCTGTTTTTGGCAGCACTAGATTCTTTAGTAACATAATGTGTACTTATCATATGATTCTTAATAGTTTACATATCTATTGAATTAATCAAACAAGACCATGCACAATGGAAACGATTTTATTGTTAGAGTTTGGAAGCAAAGGATTTTTCTCCATAGATTTGAAAAATTTCTTAACCATGCTTAGACCTGACGAAACTGTTTAGCTCATAATTTGGGCGATGAAGCTTCATCAGCCTGCTTGTCTTTTAGGCACACCAGGTGGGTGTTGATGCATGTCTAATCAGAAGTTTAGTACTGGCTAGACCTACTTGATATATTTTCACTAGTCTGGATTGACATCAAAGATCTTAAGTGATTGATTGGGAATAACATCTGTGAAGAAAAGAAGTATAGCCACCTTTGTTTTTGCTCTAATTCTTCTACAATAAGCCATTTGTTGGCGAAAGGCCCACCTTGTTAAAATATGCCTCGAGTTTTAAGCCTGAAGCGAAAAGTTATTTTTGAAATAAATTAAAATAAACAAGTACACGAATTAATCTGTTGGACGTCATATTCTTAAAGCTGGTCAACAAATCTTTGAAGCAGTTGACCGAGGCACGTTTGCTTCTTCTGGGGTTGGACGAAGGAAATAAAAAAAGGGAAAGTCAATCTTTTACTTCCCTGTTCACCGAATCTTGGATGATTCGCTTTCTTCATGCATGAAATTTTTGGCGGTGGAATATAATATTCCTCAGAAGGTTTGCTCGTGGGACGTCCTTTACCGAAGCATCGTTGTTGATATGAGCATTGAAGCGCCGTTATTCTAGCGAGTGCTTGGCGGGTTTTCATTCGTGAATTACATCCAAGAAGTTTAGTGTTTGTAGTCGATTAAATCTTGAGGTAAGATTTGTGTGTAATTCTTTCGTGAGATTGAGAGATTATTTTCAAGGAATTTCGGGGCTAAACACTGCGTGCGTTATTGGGTGTAATTGGGGCTTGGGAAACACTGAGAGAGTGTTTGAGTGACTCGAGTGTGTAATCTCCTTGTATCGCTTGATCTATAGTGAAATTCGCTGCTGCTCTCCCTGTGGACGTAGGTCTTTACGACTGAAGCACGTAAACCTGGTGTCCGATTTATTTTTCTTTTTCTATCTATATTATTGTTCGATCGCTTGCCCCATCTCAACAAGTGGTATCGGAGCTAGGTTTAGCTGAGTTGAAGCGAATCGATGGCGACAGAAGAAGTAAAAGTGAAAATCAACAGATTTGATGGGAAGGATTTTAGTTTCTGGAAGATGCAGATTGAAGATTATCTTTACCAGATGAATCTGCACTTGCCTTTATTTTGGGAGAAACCAAAGACGATGAAGCAAGCTGATTGGGATTTGCTGGATAGACGAGCTATGGGTGTTATTCGTCTGACGTTGGCTCATAACGTCGCATTTAACATCTTGAAGGAGAAGACCACTGCTGATTTTATGCAAGCCCTGTCGGATATGTACGAGAAGCCTTCTGCGATCAACAAGGTCTGTTTGATGCGGCGTCTGTTTAACTTGAAGATGAGCGAAGGTGCGTCAGTTGCTGATCATATTAATGAATTTAATGTGATTGTTAGTCAACTGAGTTAAGTTGAGATTGACTTTGAAGATGAGGTACGTGCTTTGATTCTATTATCCTCATTGCATGATAGTTGGAATACTACTGTTACTGCTATTAGTAATTCCTCTGGGTCAACAAGTTTGACGTTTGATGGGGTTCGAGATTTAATTCTGAGCGAGGATATTCGTAGAAGAGAATCTGGCGAATCTTTATCTACTGCTTTAGTAGGTGAAAATAGAGAAAGATCTAGAACACGTGTGGGTGATAGTAGTACAATATGAACAGACGTAGTCAATCTAGGACTGCTAATATTGTCTGTTGGAGCTGTGGCAAGATGGGGCATCTTAGAAGAGATTGTCTTAAGTTGAAGAATGAGAAGGGTAAAGGAATTATAGTTGATTCTGCAGATAATGTTGCAGCTGTAGCAGATAATGCTGATTATGTCTTGTCTATCACTGATTATTCATCGTTTGATGGATGGATTACGGATTCTGGTTGTTCTTTTCATGTCACACCAAATAGAAATTGGTTTATCACTTATCAGTGCACGAGTAGTGATAAAGTCCAGTTAGGGAACAACGCTGAGTGCGATGTTGTGGGTGTTGGTGATGTTAAAATCAGAATGTATGATGGTATCGTGAGGACATTGACTGGAGTGAGGCATGTTCCAGAATTGAAAAAGAACTTAATTTCCTTGGGTGCCCTAGATTCAGCTGGTTGCAGGTATTCTTCAAAAGGTGGAGTTCTGAAGGTTGTTCGAGGTGCCCTGGTGATAATGAAAGGAATCGAGCACGATGGCATATATAAACTTCAAGGTGAGACAATGATAAATTTCGCTGCGAAGATGTCGGATACATCTGTTCGAGAGTCTATTGACTGCTCTAGGAAGACCTGGGTGTTTGTGCCAAGGCACAAGTTTGATGCTGGTGTTAGGATCTCGTAGTCAAGAGCTTTGATCGAGACGGAGACTGGTAAGTCGATTAAGCATGTGCGGACTGACAATAGCATGGAGTTTTGCTCAGAGCTGGCAAATAAATTCTGCATGAAAGAGAGCATAGTGAAACACCGCACTAGTGCTAGTAAATCACAACAATTTGCAGAATTGATGAGCAAAATATTACTAGAGACGGCCCGAAAAATTATCTCTAGTGCTGGTATGGCTAGGAGATTCCTAGTTGATGTGCTAAGTACGGTAAGCTACCTGATGAATAGATCCCCATCAACTGCTATTGAATGGCAGACTCCTGAAGAAGTGTGGTCAGATAACGTTGCTGATTATTCTATTCTTAGAATGTTTGGTTGTCCGTATTATTTTCGAGTAAATGATGGTAAGCTTGATTGGAGGGCAAGATGCATATTCCATGGCTATGCACAAGGTGAGCGGGGTGATCAGTTGTGGTGCCCAGATATAAATTCACCTGTTAACAGTAGAGAAGTTACCCTTGATGAGTCTCAAGTACTTCTGGCTATGAGTTATTATAGTAGTGCTAATACGGATCTGAACGGTGTTCAGCTTGAGGTGGAGTTGCAACCAGAAACTCCTGAGGTAGCGTGTACAGGTACTAGCAAAGTAATCGACACAGATGATGCTCATAGCGAGGTGGAGCCTATAGAGGCAACGGTTGTTGTAACTGCTGATATTGACAAGGTACATATTCGATCTTCTGATAGATATGGATGCAGTAATGGTTTTACTTTGTCTGCAGTTGAGGAGGTTGTGTTAGAAAATCCTTGCAGAGCAGTTAAAGGTGCATGTGGAGTTGGTATTCTGATGAGGTCCTCGGTTATGGCGAAATTCAAGCGAGGCTTGGACTTGGATAATATCTGTAGCGGTTGAGCCCATCGAGGGTTATGAGAAAGTAGCAGCAGAATTTGAATTTTTACGAAGCGATTGCAATATGGCTCAAACGTCAAGCCAAGGTGGAGATTGTTAAAATATGTCTCAAGTTTTAAGCCCGAAGCGAAATGTTATTTTTGAAATAAATTAAAATAAACAGGTACATGAATTAATTTGTTGGACGTCATATTGTTAAAGCTGGTCAACAAATCTTTGAATCAGTTGACCGAGGCACGTTTGCTTCTTCTGGGGTTGGACGAAGGAAATAAAAAAAGGGAAAGTCAATCTTTTACTTCCCTGTTGACCGAATCTTGGATGATTCGCTTTCTTCATGCATGAAATTCTTTGGCGGTGGAATATAATATTCCTCAGAAGGTTTGCTCGTGGGACGTCCTTTACCGAAGCATCGTTGTTGATACGAGCATTGAAGCGCCGTTATTCTAGCGAGTGCTTGGCGGGTTTTCGTTCGTGAATTACATCCAAGAAGTTTAGTGTTTGTAGTCGATTAAATCTTGAGGTAAGATTTGCGTGTAATTCCTTCGTGAGATTGAGAGATTATTTTCGAGGAATTTCGGGGCTAAACACTGTGTGCGTTATTGGGTGTAATTTGGGCTTGGGAAACACTGAGAGAGTGTTTGAGTGACTCGAGTGTGTAATCTTCTTGTATCGCTTGATCTATAGTGAAATTCGTTGCTGCTCTCCCCGTGGACGTAGGTCTTTACGACTGAACCATGTAAACCTGGTGTTGTATTTTTTTTTCTTTTTCTGTCTATATTATTGTTCGATCACTTGCCCCATCTCAACAAGCCTTACTCCTGTTTTGTCTCAATAATACTATGCTGGATATTGGGTTTCCCCCGTTTCATTCAAATCATTCTGTTTTGCCACTAAGAAGGTTTGCATTTGATTACTCGAACTTATGTTGCTAAATTTTGTTCCAAGACCCAAGGGATCCATTTTGAATTTTGGCACTTTTGATTTATGCATATGATCATGATCAATGAGAAGGTTTTTGGAGGATAAATTGTTGATGACTATCTTTCACTCAAGAATCGATGACAATGCTGCTTTTCTTGCATTCATTGAGTGAGAAATTTTAAGGAACTTCAATAGCAAAAACTTGTCAAAACTTTCAATAAAGGAAAATCCTACTTATAAAGTTAGCTTCCCAAGTTGTCTCAGAAGAACATAGAGTATTCTTCATTTAGCACATAAGATGCACGCATCTAATGATGCTGATGGGTGGCATTGATTTTGTATTCTCGGAAGCTTCAGCTCTCAAATTTTTGTGACGATGTTATGAGGAAGCATAAACATGCTCCTAACATCACAATCCATTGTTTCCTGCTTTTCTCTACAGACAAAAAATGTCCTTGCACCTCCAAGAATGATTAGGTCGCCTAGATAGAGAACAGAAGCACCTTATTTCCTTGGCAGCAAAAGCTAGGTTAATTGTTTGATTGAGCATCGGATGTACTTACCTGCTTCTCGTATCATGTGGGAATGATGATCTTCACTATCCTATGATAAGCTCTGTTTGAGCTTCAAATTTCTTTTTACTCTACCCTCATTGTCCATATTTGCATTTTTGAACAATGTCTTGACTTATGGTTCGACAGTTGCATCACTGTGCTGAATGGAAGATACTGACAGCCACTGATGCTTTATTGTTTTCCTTCTTGTGCATCAGCTGGTGACAATGGATAGTTTGCATCTACATCTGGGAATGTGTCTGCTTTGTTCTCCGGTGATGAAAGTCTCTCTATATTTATATAGATTATGTTGGATGCATGTGTGGCTGCCTTTTGTTCTCCTTATGGAGCATAGTGTTGCTGTCTTTTAGTTGTTTTTGTGGTTCTGGAGGGCCTATAGGCAAACCCTTGCCTGTATTTTGTTTTTTTGGCGTAATTAGAACTGGTGTAGTAATTATTGGTCTTCGTAGGAGATAATGTTCTCTGTTGCTTTCTGAAATGATTGGATTCGGTAGCTTGTATTTTCATGGTTCTGACTTTATTAGGTTCGATCATCCTCAAGTCATGGTGGCTCCAGACTTACAGTTACTACGACGAGGCACCCCAATGCATTTTGTAGGGCCTTAGATATGATTTCTTCACACATCTCAACAGTTGTCTGGTCTTCAGGTAAGATCAAATACATAATGGCATTGGTTGTTGGAGTGAAATTGAATATCACGTGAATGAAAGGTAGTTGATAAACGTCATTAAGTTGGGTATTGGACAGAACACATTATTGCTTGCCATGGTGAATGATGCGAGCTTCACTTGCTAGTAGAGGAATTGCCTAATATTTGTGCTTTCTACCTTTTCCACAATATCCATCCATATTTCTTCAAGGTCATTGAGTCGAGCCAACTTAGGCTCCTTTTCAGATTCTTTCCCTTGGCAATTTTGATTCTCTTCCATTTGTTCCATGGTTGTGCCCTTGTCACTTATGTCTACATTGTTTAGTTCAGAAGTTTCACTGATGGAAGTACAATGCGTCTGGCTTCTATTTTGGGTTTGCTTATGATGCTATGTGTCAATTGACCTTGTATTGAGTTTGCCAGTAAGCATGCTTCTTACCGAAGAAAATCAGAGGAATCAAGAAAACATCGATTCAAAGGTAGATTTCCCAAGAGAATAATGTTCTTCACTCAAAGTCATAATACACACTCTTCTTCTACAATACCTAATGCTATTTATATTAAGAAGACACCTATATTTCCTATTCTATATTCCGAATATCTAATCTTACGGATTGACCGAATCAATTAATCTACGATTAGAATAATCGGAATCAAATTATATGTCCCACTCTAATCTAATCTTTTGATAGCAGAACCAAATCATAATTAGATCATACTCTAATCTAATCTTTCAATGGCAGAATCAAATCACATCTCATACTCTAATCTAATCTTTTGATGTTTCACTAATAATATTATCAACCTTATCACTTACCTTCGCTTAATCCATATCTCTCCAAGGAATTTTCCTGATTGTAAACCAGTACCTGAGGGTAATACAATGTCCTCTGATTGTTATTTATTTTGTGATCCCACATTTTTTAGACCCATATATTCTCTTAAAGTTGCGACTGTTCGACATGAAGTTTTTCCACGCTTCGTACCCTTTCGTGACAACCGCCCGTCTTGATGGGAGATGATGTATAAATAGGAACGTACGTTCATTTCTAATGGGTGATGACAAGGTCTACCTCAAACTCTCTCATTCAGAATACACCATCAGTACGAGAGTGAATTGGGGTAGTAGAGTGTCCCCAATTTTTCTTTGATTTCAGGTTTTTTTGACGAACGCGAACAAGAACAATGGCCGGAGGTTTGTCTTCAATTGATCCTGGCTTCCGCATATGAATTATTTTGTCTTACATTTGGTATCAGAGCGTGTCTAGTGCCTCTGCCTTGTTTTTCTTGGATTTTTGTGTATTTTCGGTGTATATTCGGGCTTTTAGAACATGAACAGTAACTTGAAGTTTTGAGGCCAAGAGAAATTCACCAATTCCGGGCAAAATCTGGCGACCCATCCCTCGAATTCGTATCCGTACGGTCGCACCGCCATAAGGAACATTAGCCATGAGTTTTTCCGGTATATCGGTGTTCGCTGGAGGCTAATTGGGCGGCGGAAGTCGCAGTGGTTGAAGGAATTGTATTTTGGGAAATTTTCGTCTGATTTTGGGGCCAATTTTTGCTGATTTTCGCCGAAACTTGGACCCATGTGGTCGTGCCAGCATGCTCTTTAAAACCCACTATTAATTTGTGTCTGAAATGGGCTGCCGGAGAAGAAATGGCTGGTGAAACCGCGGTGGAACGGCGAAAAAGGGCGAAGAAAAAGGCTTCTGTTCGTGAGGAAGAAGGCGCGTGGAGCCCACGCACGCGCTGCGGTTGCAGGCGCATGGAATCCACGTGCCACGTGCTCTCATGCGTGCGGCAACCGTTGCGCACGTGGGATCCACGCGCCTGTGTGTTGAACTGTGCGCATGCGAGGCATGCGCCTGTGCGTATTCTGGCGCGTGCCGAGCATGCGCCTGTGCGTATTCTGGCGTGCGTTGGACGCGCACGTGTTCGGCACACGCCTGTGCCTTGGACGCGCACGTGCTCGGCACACGCCTGACGTCTCCCTACCATGGCTCCTTTTTTACTTTTTTGCCCCATTCATTTTAAATTTTGCAATCATGCCATTGGCCGATTTATTTACTGTTCTGCCCTTTGATGTATTTATTTATTTATTATGTCATTTCATGCATTTTTTATGAATATTTTATGCATGAAATTTAATGTCCAATGATTCATATAATTAATTAATTAATTAGAGAGTAGCCACAACATCTTTAATTAATTAAATTATATATTAAAAGCCTCCGGATCATATTTAGAAATGGACATTGATTGTAATTAATTATATTAATATGATGAATTTTATCCCACAGGAATTTTCATTATATTATATGATTAATTAGGATAAAATATCATATTATTTTTCTTAATTTACCCACAGGGATTAAGAAAATGCATATAATATGATAATTTCTTCATGAAGTAATTATGAATCTATTTAAATTAAAAACTTAGCCCACAGGTAGTTTTTATGTTATGTGATTCATATTGTGATATGTTTACATTGGTAAAACATGATTTATTTATATTTGCCTCAAATATTGTGACATAAGCATGATTATTTGATATGCAGTTTCGCAACCTGTGAATTTCTCTGAATTTAAGTTTGATGTTCCTATACTGAATGGTGAGAACTATAAAGTTTGGAAGGAGTCAGTTCTTCTTCAATTGGGGTGGATGGACATTGACTATGCTATAAGGAAAGACGAACCACCTGCTCCTACTGATTCGAGCACTCTAGCTGAGATAGCTCTTTATAACCAATGGGAATGGTCCAACCGCGTTTATGCCATGTTTATAAGAGCTAAGATATCTCCTAGTATTTGTGGTTCAGTTACTCATCATAGTAATGCTAAGGCTTTATTGGAGGCCATAGATGCGCAGTTCGAGAGTTCTAAAAAGGCGCATGCCATGACCCTGATTATGAAGTTTTCATCATTGCAGCTCACTAGTATTAGAGGTGTGCGTGAGCACATCATGCAAATGAGGAACATTGCAACTCAGCTTAAGAATCTTGAGGTTGAGATATCTGAATCATTCCTTGTGTATTATATTCTGAACACTCTCTCACAACAGTATGCACCTTTCAAGATCTCTTATAACACACATAAGAATAAATGGTTAATTAATGAACTCATGACCATGTGTGTACAAGAGGAAGAAAGACTGATTATGGAATTGGGAGAAAGTGCTCATTTGTCAACACAAGGAAAGAATAAGGACTATGGCAAGCATAAGAGAAAAGGTAAAATACCTTCCCAAGCTGACATTAAGAAAGAATCTAAGTGTTTCTTCTGTAGACAGAATGGGCATATAAGAAAGGATTGTGTCAAATTTAAGGCCTGGCTTGAGAAAAAAAGGTAATCCAATCTCTTGTGTTTGTTATGAATCTAATATGACTGATGTAAGTCACAACACTTGGTGGATTGATTCTGGATCTACAATCCATATTTCGAATTCCTTGCAGGGTTTTCAAAACCACAGGAAGCTAGTGGGAAGTGAACAAAGCATCTATTCAGGAAACAAGATGCGTTCACATGTGAAAGCTATTGGGACATATAGACTAGTTCTCAATAGTGGTTTTGTTTTAGATTTGGAAAAGATCTTTTATGTTCTTAGTTTTTCTAGAAACTTAATTTTAGTTTCAAGACTTGTACATTTGGGATACTCTTTTAACATTTCAGATTCAAACTTCTGTTTATCATTTAAATCTGAAATTGTCGGGAGTGGTACTTTGTTTGATGGTCTTTTTCGAATTAATTTACAAGACAATGCCTATTATGATGCGATGCATGTTCATGATAAAGCTGGTATAAAATGATGTGTTGTGAAAGAACATTATTCTATGTTGTGGCATCGGAGATTGGGACATATCTCCATAGAAAGAATTAAGCGATTTGTAAATGATGGAGTACTCGGTACTTTAGATTTTACTGATTATGATACTTGTGTGGACTGCATAAAGGGAAAGCAGACTAACAAAACAAATAAAGGTGCCAAGAGGAGTACACAAATATTAGAAATCATACACACGTATATTTGTAGTTCGGATATGAACTCTTGTGGTTAGAAATACTTCATTTCCTTCATAGATGATTACTCACGTTATATGTATCTCTACTTGATTCATAATAAATATGAAGCATTAAATGCTTTTTAGGTATTTAAGGCGGAAGTAGAGAAACAATGCAATAAGCAAATTAAGATCGTGAGATCAGATAGAGGTGAAGAATTCTATGGTAGATACATTGAAGATGGACAAGCACCTGATCCATTTGCAAGATTTCTTCAAGAGCATGGGATAGTTGCTCAATATACTATGTCTGGTTCTCCGGACCAAAATGGAGTAGCGGAAAGAAGAAATCGGACCTTATTAGACATGGTGCGTAGTATGCTTAGCAGCTCCAAACTTCCTAAATTCTTATGGACTGAAGCACTTAAGATGGCAGTGTACATATTAAATCGAGTTCCGACCAAGGCTGTCCCAAAGACATCTTTTGAGTTATTTAAGGGTTGGAAACCAAGTTTACATCATGTGCGCGTTTAGGGATGCCCATCTGAAGTGAGAATTTATAACCCACAAGAAAAGAAGTTGGACCCAAGGACCATAAGTGGGTATTTCATTGGATATGATGAAAGGTCTAAGGGATACAGGTTTTATTGTCCATCTCATACCACTAGGATTGTGGAATCAAGAAATGCTAAATTTCTTGAAAATGACTTGATCAGTGGGAGCGATCGACCGAGGGATCTTGTTCCTAAGGAAGATCATTCAGACACTCAACCTTTCACCTCAAGTTTAAGGTTGGTTGTTGCTTATAATGCCCATTCAGTTCAGTCGGCTATTGAACAACCAATTGTTGAAGTTCCACAACCCGATGATATTGATCTAATAGATCCAGTTGTTCAGCAATTATCAGAAACTGTTGAATAATCAGTTAAGCAACATGCTCCTCAAGAGAATGTTGATCCAACATTGAGAATATTTGCTAGAATAAGGAAATCGGCTATTCCTAGTGATTATATTGTGTATTTACAAGAGTCTGACTACAATATTGGAGCTGAGAATGATCTTGAAACGTTTTCACAAGCCATGGATAGTGATAAATCCAATTTGTGGTACAATGTCATGAAGGAAGAGATGAGTTCTATGGCATCTAACAAAGTCTGGGATTTGGTTCAGTTAGCTGATGGTGCAAAGGCCATTGGTTGTAAATGGGTCTTCAAAACTAAGAAAGATTCATTGGGTAATATTGAAAGATATAAAGCTAAACTTGTTGCCAAATGATTCACTCAAAAGGAATGAATCGATTACACGGAGACTTTTTCTCATGTATCTAAGAAAGATTCTCTTCGTATTGTTTTGGCATTGGTTGCCCATTATATCAGATGGATGTGAAAATGGCATTCCTCAATGGAGAACTAGAGGAGGAGGTTTACATGAAACAACCTGAAGGATTTTCCTTTAGTAAATGTGAGCATTTGGTGTGCAAGCTTAAGAAATCTATATATGGCTTGAAACAAGCATCCCGCCAATGGTACTTAATGTTTCATGATGTCATCTCTTCATTTGGTTTTATAGAGAATGTCATGGATCAATGTATATACCAGAAGGTCAGTGGGAGCAAAATTTGTTTCCTTGTGCTGTATGTGGATGATATACTACTTGCAACAAATGATAAGGGGTTGCTACATGAGGTGAAACAATTCTTCTCTAAGAGTTTTGATATGAAGGATATGAGTGAGGCATCTTATGTCATTGGCATTAAGATCCATAGAGATAGACCTCGAGGAATTTTAGGACTATCTCAAGAAACCTATATCAATAAGGTCCTAGAGAGATTTCAGATGAAAGATTGTTCACCAAGTATAGAACCCATTGTGAAGGGTGATAGGTTCAATTTGAACCAATGCCCGAAGAATGATCTAGAAATGGAACAAATGTACAACATTCCATATGCTTCTACTGTTGGAAGCTTGATGTATGCTAAGGTTTGCACTCGACCTGACATCGCTTTTGCTGTGGGAATGTTGGGAAGATATCAGAGTAATCTAGGTTTAGACCACTGGAGAGCTGCAAAGAAAGTGTTGAGATACCTTTAAGGTACCAAAGACTATATGCTTATGTATAGACGGACTGACAACCTAGAAGTGGTCGGTTATTCGGATGCAGACTTCGCGGGTTGCATTGATTCACGAAAATCAACATCTGGATATATTTTCATGTTAGCTGGCGGAGCCGTGTCATGGAGAAGTGCCAAGCAGACTTTGACTGCTACTTCCACTATGGAGGCTGAGTTTGTTTCTTGTTTTAAGGCTACCTCGCATGGTGTATGGTTGAAGAGTTTCATTGTTGGGCTTAGAATTGTTGAATCTATTTTTAGGTCATTAAGAATATATTGTGACAATTCAGCTGCAGTTTTTATGGTGAAAAATGCCAAAAGTGACAGTCGAAGTAAGCATATTGACATTAAGTATTTAGTCATAAGGGAACGTGTTAAGGAGAATAAAGTGGTCATTGAACACGTTAGCACTGAATTAATGATAGCCGATCCTTTAACTAAAGGCATGCCACCAATGAAGTATAAGGATCATGTAACTAGTATGGGAATAGGTCCCATCATGTGATTTGTCGACATATGAATGATTTTTGTTGTATGAAACTCTTATTCAGTTGTAGTGTTAATTCTCAATTTTTGTGTACACATTTTGTTGTTTATGAGAATAACATTTATCCTTGGTTCTGGAATAAACATGAGGTTTATTCATTAAGATATGTTGTCACATATAGGCTGACATTAAAGAAATAAAGTGCATTGTGATATATGGAATATGTCACCATGATCCATGTGTTTTGTTTCTTTTCTTTAAGCATAAAATTTTTGTGGAATTAGTTGGATAATTCATATGATGAAAATGATGGGATCAAGTGGGAGAATGTTATTTATTTTGTGATCCCACATTTTTTAGACCCATATTTTCTCTTAAAGTTGAGACTGTTCGACATGAAGTTTTTCCACGCTTCGTACTCTTTTGTGACAACCGCCCGTCTTGATGGGAGACGATGTATAAATAGGAACATACGTTCATTTTTGATGGGTGATGACAAGGTCTAACTCAAACTCTCTCATTCAGAATATACCATCAGTATGAGAGTGAATTGGGGTAGTAGAGTGTCCCCAATTTTTCTTTGATTTCAGGTTTTTCTGACGAACCCGAACAAGAACAAAGGCTGGAGGTTTGTCTTCAATTGATCCTGGCTTCCACATATGAATTATTTTGTCTTACAGTGATGCGATATTTCTCAGAGAGATTTTGTTGGGGTTGTCTTGTGAAGCAATTTGTGGAAAAGCAGCAAGTATATGGGAACTCGGGTCAATGAAGGATCGGGATTGCTTCGCTACTCCGACGAGCACTTTCAAGGTGTAGCACAACCTCTCTAATTGATTATTAACTGCAAAAGTATCAAAAGCTCAGCTGATATGTAGATTTCATGCATGCTATAAGCTCAAGAGTCTTTACAGTTTGAGCCAACTTTCTGCACTCTTGTCATTACATGTGATGGTCGATGACAATGTTCGGGAATTGACGAGAGATGCCAATTGGGACACCAGGGGTTGTGGTTCCACACCTGTTCGAATAAAGCTCTGTTGTGAGTTGGATGATCTCTTGTCATTGAGCTCATTGCAAGGAATTTGGCGTACCTACAGATGCAGGTTTAGGGGAAAGATGCATGAAAAGAGTTGGCTAACAGAGTCCTGTTTAGAAAGGAAAAATGTAAAGCTATGATAGATGATGCACCATTTCTTGAACCATGGAAGTAAGTGATTCTTGACCCCACTAAGGATAACCGATCTTAATATGTTTTCTGCCTCTTTCTCCTCAGGAGCAGATGGCTTCGGCGACATATTTCCCTCTTTTGACACTAAAGTACCAAAACTAATGTCGATTTGAGCACAAAACATGATCGTTTCCGATTGGATCTTTAATCATTTGAAAAGAACCCTAAAATCGAATATTTCTAGGAAACTAGAAGACCCCAAAAAATTAAAAGTAGGAGGAGGAGGAGGAGGAATTCTTCAATTATAAGGCCTTCGTGGAGTCCTCCAGAGGAGGAGGAGGAGGACGAGAAGGAGAAATGGGAACAATTCTTCAATTATAAGACCTTCGTGGAGTCCTCCAATTGAATCGAATCTTTTATTGGGTTCATCTCATTTTGAAACAAGGATGGCAATTTTAAAGGATGGCGGAATATAAATTTATCAAGAAGGCTTTGTGACTCGGACTTGTCTTCATCATCTCCTCTCCCTCCACCTTTTTTCACCAAATCACAAATCTCTGTAGCTGCGTGGTGTTAATTTCGTGAAAAGTATTTTATTATTAATGAAAATCGACATGTATACTATTCAACTATCTTTTGTTTTCGATTAATGATTTTTCAAAAGTCAGCGTTTGTTGACATTTGAATTTTGTCGATGTTTTAAATATTCATTTACTTTGAGAAAATATAAAAACTTATTAAAAAAAGGTAAATAAAAATTGAAAATGAACAAAATTGTATAAAAATAACAAGTCGTGTGGGCCAGGTAAGCCGACCCACTTAGCAAATTTTTGGCTCTTTCGAATGCTAGCCCTATTTGTCTCAAAATGTCATAAAGATTTAAGATTTTTTGAAAACAAGGTTTAAGCAAACTTTCCCAACCTATTTGTCTCAAAACATCACAGTATCTAGCATCGCAAAACTGACTTCTAATAGTAATTTACGGGTAAAAAATAACATGGTATCAAATGCAGACGATATTGTTCCCTTAAATGGCCTCAAAATCATCGGGCATATCTATATACATATTAGGAAAATTACAAATTAACTTTTTTTTATAACTAAATCGCAACGTAATCTTTTCTTGTTTACCTATTTTATAGCAAGTTTGAGACAAATGCGGGTATTGTTGTAATATTAAAGCTTGAGGGAGTTTTAAACTAACCCGGTATTGGTTTAATGTTCTCGTATAAATTTACTAATCCTGTTATAAACTAGCAATAATGTAATAAAATTGCTTTACAGATCGCGAGACGCAATGTCAGCCAAGAGCACGTTTCTTATACAGAGAACACGTTCTTGTGTCACTAACTCAAATGCACAAAGGCGCTAATTATCTCGTCCAAATATGTAGAGTCCGACAATTAATTCTCGTTTCCTTATTTATTTTGTTGATTCTAAATTGGTCGAGATTTGGGTCAAGATGGGTTAAAAAAAAATTAGAATTCAAGAACAATTCAAGATTGATTCAATTTGTTCATTATTTTTCAAACACAATCATAAGCAGATATATGATTTAGCGTGAAGTTTGAAAAGAGGAGATGGACGGAGTGAAATTAGAGATGAAGCAATAGACTGATATAGAGAATGGCCTTAGGGTTTTGAAAGGAAATTTTGCGAGAAGAAGATTGGATTAGAAAAGATCAAGGAGGTTGAAAGAAAGAAATAATCTGATCATCAGTTGGAGTTTAAAAAGATAGGGGACCATTGTCATCACTTCTTGCGTGCAAATCCATGCACCACAGATTTGGTTTATGAATAACAGATTAGGTCTTTGTATATCTATGGGATTCGATGCTCGATATTCAGTCATGGCTAGCATGTTTTGAGTAGGGGAGAGCATGGTCCGGGTTGGGCCGATTTACTGCCTAACTCTAAGACCAACTCGCACAATGCTGGTCCTCAATTTTTAAAACCGAGGACCGGACCGACCCAATGGGTTCGATCCGGTTCCAGGGTCAACCCGAGACCAACTGATAATTTTTTATTTCATTTTTTGTACTCCTTTAAAAAGTGATTGAGGACCAAATTGACTTAATGCGTTCAGTCCGGTTTCAAGGTTTTTTATTTCATTTTTTATACCCCTTGAAAGAGCAACCGGGGATCGTACTGACCCAATGGGTTCGATGATGAGCAAAGTCAGCTAAGAAAGGTAAGCGATGAGGGTCAAGTGAGGTGAGTGTCGAACATAATGAGCATCGAATGTCGAGCGGGGAGCAACAAGCCAAGTGAACATCGAGCGGCAAGTAGCACAAGTGACCCAAAGCAAGTGAGGCAAGTGTCGAGTGGCGAGTGGAGAAATTGTTTCTTTCGATTTTGAAAAATTGAAGACTAAGAGGACAAATAAGACAGAAAAGAACGAATATTAGAGAAGGATGCCATAAGGTGCCTTTTTGGATGCCATGAGGACTCCTCACAAAAATATTTTCCTCCTTCGTAAATTATGACTATTAACACTGTAAAATACATTAAAAACCTAAGTTATTAAAGAACAATGTAAAATTATTTGAACTCCTCACTAAAGAACTGTTTAATGTTGTTGACGCCGTTTATTTTAAGGTTTTCTATATATATATATACTATATGAGAGAAAAAGGAAGTATAAGAGACTAACATATCTATAAGAGAAATATAAGAACGATATAAAAACTAAATGAAATCTTGAGAATTAAAAATAATGTAAAGAGCAAAAGCAATATATACAATATAAAGTAAGAGTATGTATAAACAAAAACCAACCATAAATGTGGTATGAACTTGTATTATATGAAATGAAAATTACATGTATTAAAAAGTACAGAAACTAAAGTATTAAGTCATCCACTAGGGCGGTAATCCGCACACTAGGGAGTACTGATATTTATATTACAAGAAATGGTTAACCAACTATCATGTAAGTTGGTAACCCTGTATAAACTATGCTAAATGTATTTGAAAACAAACTTACTTCGTAACCAGGGGTACAATGTAAGAAAGTTTGAGGCTTGAAATGATGAGAGTTTACAAGAGGGTGAGGAGGAAGAAGAGATAAGTGAAATCTGAAAAAAAAAAAAAAAAAATCGAGTCTTCTTCTTCTGTGTTAAAAGAGAGTGTATTTATAGGAGGTGCTACAGTGTTGAACAATGTAATGTGAACAATACTTAGTGAATAGTACTGTGTGAATAGTGAACATTTTATGCCTATCTTGCTATAGTGTATAGCCTTTGCGCCGCTGCAACAGTGTTGACATGTGATATTCTGTCTTTAATTTCTATCTACATTGATCTTTTAGCAGTCGTCTTCAATGGTATTTCCACTGTGATATGACTGTGAGGATCCATCTTGACTATCTTGTGATTTGGAAGATCCACATTGTGATTCCTCCCCTTCTGAGAGCATTGTTCTAAGGATATTGCAATATTCCTCCCTGCTCTGAACTGTAGCAAGTGTTGCACTTGCTATGGATTTTTCTTGTAAAAATGATGTATTTGACGGGATTGTAGTTAGTTGGGTTTTCTGACTATTTAGCCAAGTTTTAACTGTAGCTTCGGACCCTTGTTCATGGTATTTGAATCCATTCCACCATTTTGTTTTGTATTTTCGAACAAGTACCGGTACACCAAGTTTGGTAGATGTATTGTATTCAAATTCCCAAGCTGTTACCCATGAGATTTTGAATATTATGAAAAAATGCATAAGGTATGGGAACCATGTATCATGTGGTGTTGATACAAAGTATTTACAAAATATTTGGTACACTTGATCGACTGTGGGGGTGTAGTATTACTTCCAAAGCACCAAAGAGATCCCACCAGAAGTCAAACCAATTTGGTAGGTTTTGTCTTGGGAAGTTGTCTTTGAAGAATACTAGCCAAGTATGTTGGAAATTTGTATTTTTTCTGAAGAAAACATTCCACCAAGCTTGTTGGTAGTCCCAGTAGGTATATGATGAGGAGTATGGTAGGCTTTGGGTAAGTCTTTTTTGAAATTTTTTGAGTGTATGAAGTAAAGCTCCCCAATGTGAGGGATGTATGACTTTACTGATGGATATAGTAGTGTATATGATGTTTTCTATATTATTTTTGTTAGCAAAGTGAGTGAACCTTGCCGTTCCCGTCTCCACCAAAATTTGCTCATAATAAGCAAGGGTTTTGTTTGTATTGTGTGGTTTGAAAAGTCAATTTTTTGGAAAGATGTTTTTTGCAAATTTGATTGGATCTTCATCGAAGAATCCATCCTTCACAATCAGTTTTTTTTTTTGAAAAGATGTTTTCAAGAAAAATTTTGATTTTTGAGAATGAGGGGTTGCCTGTGGCCTAATGACCATCTCATTCGAAATTTTTTTATATTCCGATTGTTTTTGTGTAGCAAGCCGAGAAGGACTATTGCTTACCGCAATGGCACTAGATGGCTCTTTCTTTACCTTTTTTTTTTTTTGTAAAGATTGGGCAAGTAACTTTAGTGTTTCTTTGGGTAGTATGACAGCTAGCTGGGCTAGGGCTAGTATGGGTTCTTCTTTTGAAGGTGTATTTGGTATTGGATGTTGTAGGAATGACTAATTGTTTTCTACCATTTGGAACAATGACTTGATAGGTGTTAAGCCTGTTAGCTTTGGTGGTGTATTGGAGGTTTCAGCAATGGCTTTGCCTTTATCTATTTTGGGTCTTAGCATGATAGTATCCCCTATAAAAATCCTCTTGTGAGAAAATCAGGTAATAAATTTGAAGAACCATTTATAAATTTAATGTCAAAGTCAAATACTGAAAGTATGGCTTGCCATCTGGCAAAAATTTGTTTTGATGCAATGCTTAGTACGTCTTTTTGTAAAATGTCCTTGGCTGATTTGCAATCAATTTTCAAGAGAAATTTTTGATTCAATAAATCTCATTGGAATTTTGATATGAGCAAAACTATAGCAAGTATTTATTTTTTGATTGTCGAATAGTTTTGTTAGGTGGAATTCCAATGTTTTGAGATAAACTGAACAACTTGTTCTTTGTTATTATTGACTTGTTTGAGAATGTCATTGATGGTTTTAATTGGGGATGGGCTTAAGGCCCGTCTGCCCATGCTGGGCCCAAAAGGCCTGGCCCACGGGAATAGGGCCCGTGGAGGGGGAAGGTATAAAAGGGAGGAGAGAGAGAGAGAAGACAATGTTTTGCAATTCAACGTACGTCTTTTCTCTTCTCACGCTCTCTCTCTCCCAAAAGGAAAAACAGTAAGCATACGGCGCGCTTTTCTTCCCTTCAAGACTTCATCGAATCGAACGGGGCCAGATTTTCTTCCTCTTGTCGGCGTCGGTGCTTAATCTGTGGCTAACAAGGTACGCTCGAATCCGTGGTGTGCTTTACGATCGGTGATACGTGTTTTTCCCGGGCTTCGTCTTCCGCATTGATTTAGGGGTTCGATTCGGTGTCGAATCCAGTTTTCGGGGATCCGTTATTCCCAACATTGGTATCAGAGCCCTAGTTCACGTTTTTCTTGATCAATTTGATGTTTTTGATTGATTTTTTCGCGAAAGAACTTCGGCCGTACGGATCGAGGCAAAAATCCTGACACCCGAGCGCTTTTCGGCCATTTTTCCGAGTTTTCGTAAGTCGAAATCAAATTGTGATGGCATAGGAAGAAAGGCGACATCGAGACGAGTCTGGCGAGCCGTCGAGCGCCGCCGGGCGACGCCGCACGCGCCCACACGCGCGGCCGGAAGGCGCTGCGAGTGGGCGCGACGCGCCCGGAGGCGCTGGATCGCCAAGCGCGTGCGGCGCACGCGCCGGTCGGCGAATCGGCGCATGCAAGCCGCCGGCGGGCGAACCGGCACGCGCCAGTCCGCATACCAACGCGTGCTGACGTCACGTGATGACGTCATCGTGACGTCATCCAATGGTAAGTAACCGCTCGGATGACGTCACCGATGACGTCATCGCCGACGACGTTTCACCGGATGGTCACCGGTCGGCGACCTGACCCGATCGGCGACCCGACCCGACTCGCGGACGTAGGCACGCGCTCGGCACGTGCCGGATGACGTCTGCGTGACGTCATCCCCCGCACGCTCGAGGCACGTGCGGTCGGTTCACCCGAACGGTCTGCGATCGGTCCGACGTCCGACGACCGTTGACCACGTTGACTGTTGACCGACGACTGTTGACCATTGACCACGTTGACCGTTGACCGACGACCGTTGACCAAAAAAAAAAGGGAAAATAATGTGTTTCTTTTTCAATTAGGTCTATGTGGATTATAATGTGATATCTTATTTGTTCTGCATTTGTTGCAGGAACTATGCCTCCCCTAAGGTTGCGCACACCTATTCGCACAGTTACCGATGAACAAAAGGATAGGCTGTCTGAGTTGATAGCTGAGCTGATTGATCATCGATGGGAGAGAGGTGACTTAATTGATCATGTCCTTGAAGTCAATAGGAAAATTCAATAGGTCATATGGAATGGTCGTCTTATGTCACAGTCAGAGATGGTGCGATTTTTCATAAACACTCTTCCACCTGAATGGCAAGATGTGTTGAATCGCATATGGGATGTCAACGGAGCTGCTTCCTATAAGAAAATTGTGATGGATTTTGTAAACGAATATTACTGTATTGTTTCAAGGGAAAAGATCAAGAAATTGAACAAAAGAGGATCTTTCCTAGTTCGTGTGCTGACTTTGTGTTAGTTATATTGGCTGATATATATTAAGTGTGCTTTGTGGACAACTTAATGTAATGATTGCTACCTAATTGTGTTAATTGAAAGCATTATTGTTTTTTAATTGTATTTCAATTATCTGTTGCTTTCTGTTATTGCTGGTTGCTGTGGGTAATTAGCTGTGAGTAGTTTGAGAAGTTTTTGTAGCTTCATAGAATTGATTTTGCATATGACAATCATATTAATGATAGTTTTAAGTTAGGATTTTTGGAGGATGATTGGAAACGTAGTGACCTTTTGATTCTGAAGCCTTACTTGAAATTATTCATTGATATGATGGGTCTATGTAAATAGGGATGCATAAATGATAGGCATTAATAATTCGTGCATATTTGTCTGATTTGTTTAGATCAATGGCTTCAGCCACAAAGAGCATAGTTGCCGAGCTGAATAAATGTGAAAAGCTCAATGTAGACAACTATGAAATTTGGCAAATGAAAATCCAGTATGTGCTGGAAGAGCAATAAGCACTTGAGGCTCTTGTCATGACCATGGTAGAGCCTGAAGAGGGAACCACTGCACAGCATAAAAGAGACAAAGAAGCTTTTTCTGCATGGAAAAGAATGAACTCTCTAGCTCGCATCACGTTGCTGAGCAGCATGGAAAATGACGTCATGCCAGAGTTTCGGCGTTTTGACAATGCTAAGGAAATGTGGGAGGCATTTGTAGCTAGATTTGGTTATACTTCAGTGACTAGACTGAAGCAGCTCACTATCAGGTTTGACTCTTATAAGAAGCCTCATGGTCAAACCATGAAGCAACATCTTAGAAAGATGTCAAACATGATAACTAAGCTGAGAGATGCTGGCCATGTCCTCACAGATGAGCAGCAAGTGCAAGCACTGATTCGTTCCTTGCCTCAGAGTTGGGAGCATATGAAGGTGCACCTGACTCATAATGAAAATATCAAAACCTTTGAGGATGCAATGCGTTATCTTGAGCTGGAAGAGGACCGCCTGTTGGTGGCTAAGCCGGATGCTGAACTTTATCATGCTAGTTCTAGCTCAAATGGAGCTTCGAGCTCCAAGCGCAAGTGCCCTAACTGGTTTAATAAAGGGAAAGGCAAGGAAGAAGCAGGTCCTTTAGGGAAGAAACCCAAATTTAACCAACATGGAAGAGGGAAGCGTCCTCGCATGAAAAAACTTGCAAGGGTGAAATGCTACAATTGTGACAAGAAGGGTCACTATGCTCGCGACTGTCGTGAGCCAAAGAAGGTATGCACCCCTTGTACTTTTCAGAATTTTGCTTATGTGTCGAGTTCTGTATTCTTAACTTAGTCTAATCCTTTGTGGACTGTGGATTCAGGAGCAACGGACCATGTAGCGAAGGATAGAGGATCCTTCATGGAATTCCGACGAGTACCAACTGGAACTAAGTGGATCTATGTCGGAAACAACTCCAGAGCTGAAGTAAAAGGAATTGGCACATGCCAACTGAATATGCGTGGTGGACGCACTTTGTTCCTTCATGATGTGTTGTATGCTCCGGAGATTCGTCGGAATTTAGTGTCTGTATTAGTGTTAGTTAAATTAGGTTTTAATATGAACTTCTATAGTAGAGGTGTGAATTTGTTTTTGGATACAAATTACTATGGTTGTGGTTATTTTCTAGATGGTTTTATTGTATTAGATATTGATTATGTTAATGCTAATGTTTGTTATTCCCTTCTCACGTCTCCTAATAAATATGATAATGATGTGAATGTGTGGCATGCTAGACTTGGTCACATTGGCCAACAGCGTATGAATAGACTAGCCAAAGAGGGCTTGTTGGGCAATATTGAAAAAGTCGATTTGTCCATATGTAAGCATTGCCTAGAAGGGAAAACGACAAGGAAACCATTTGGAAAAGGAAAAAGAGCTGAATTTCCTCTGCATTTAATCCATTTTGATGTCTGTGGTGTAATGAATGTGAAAGGAAGGCATGGGGCTGTTTATTTCATCACTTTTATTGATGATTATACTCGATTCGGATATGTCTATTTGATTTCTCATAAATCTGAAGCAATAAGTTGTTTCAAAAGGTTTATGAACCTGGTTGAGAATCAATTAGATAAGAAAATAAAAGCATTGAGATCCGATCGAGGTCGAGAATATTTATCTGATGAGTTCAGAAAATTATGTGATGAAAAAGGAATAGAAAGACAGTTGTCTATTCCGTATACTCCTCAACAAAATGGTGTTGCGAAAAGAAGAAACAGAACCCTACTGGAAATGATTAGGTCCATGATAGCGCATGCTAACTTGCCTATCACCTTTTGGAGTGATGCATTGTTAACTGCTGTGTTTATACTTAACTGGGTGCCTTCCAAATCAGTTACTTCCACTCCATATGAGTTATGGACAGGTAGAAAATCAGACTTGAGTTTTCTTAAGCCATGGGGTTGTGCTGCCTATACACATGAGTCCTCTCACAAGTTTGGGAAATTGGGTCCTAGAGGAAATAAGAGTATTTTCATAAGATACTCAGAACACTCGAAAGGGTATGTGTTCATTGGTGAGCAGGAAAGTAGGAGTATAACTGAATTTGAATCACGAGATGTCACATTCTTAGAGGATGAGTTTCCTAAGAAGGGCAAAATAGGGGAAGATCACTTCCTATTTGAGACCTTGGATCAAGATAATGATATTAGTGGAGCTCATCCAAGTGGGAGCATAATAGGGAATGATGTGCAAAGTGTACAATCTTCCATACGGCGAACAAGTCGCCAAAGTATTCCCCGTCGACGTTTTGACATTGAAGCGGAAACTTTTATGGTTGCTCCACAAGATGAGGATGAGTCAAGAAATATCAATGAGGCTCTGAATTGTCCTAGTAAGGAAAAGTGGATTCATGCAATGGAAGAGGAAATTGAGTTAATGAAATCAAACCAAGTCTGGGAACTAGTTGATCTTCCAAAAGGACGCAGAGCTATTGGGAACAAGTGGGTTCTCAAAATAAAGCGAAAGGCTGATGGCTCGATAGAAAGGCATAAGGCTCGCCTTGTGGCGAAGGGGTATAATCAACATGAAGGAATTGATTATGAAGATACGTTTTCTCCTGTAGTGAGATTTACCTCGATTCGCATTATTCGGAATAGTGGCAAGTCTGGATCTTGAGTTACATCAGATGGATGTAAAGACTGCTTTCCTCAATGGATAATTAGAGGAAGAAATATATATGGAACAACCTGCTAGTTTCATAGTGAAAGGCCAAGAAGAAAAAGTATGTCGACTTTTGAGGTCGATATATGGTCTTAAGCAATCATCAAGACAATGGTATATACGTTTTCATAATGCCATAGTGGCATATGATTTTAAAATGATTGATGAGGATCATTGTGTATATATCAAAAGATCCAAGGATAAATTTGTGATCATATCATTATATGTTGATGGTATACTAATTGCCAGAAGCAATATGGAGTTGGTTAATACTGTCAAGAGATGGTTGTTTTCTAACTTTGAGATGAAGGATATGGGTGAGGCTACATACATTCTTGGAGTTAAGCTTTCGAGAGATCGTTCGAAGAGATCGTTGTCTCTTTCGCAAGAAACCTATATAAATAAGGTTCTTGAACGATTTCGTATGCAAGACTGTAAACCCATAGACACTCCTATTGCAAAAGGTGAAGGATTGAGCCATAGACTGTGTCCAGGGACTCCACAAGAGAAGGAACAAATGAAACATGTTCCTTATGCTAGTGCTGTTGGGAGCTTGATGTATGCTATGATGTGTACAAGACCCGACATATGTTTTGCAATTGGAATGGTGAGTAGATACCAATCCAATCCAGGTCCAACACATTGGAAAGCCGTCAAGAGAATACTGAGGTATTTGAAGGGAACTGCTGATTTCAAGTTGAATTACCAAGGAAAGGATTTGCGACTTGAAGGCTATTCAGATGCTGATTGGGGAGGAGATTTAGATGAAAGAAAATCTACCTCTGGATTTGCTTTCTTACTGAACAATGGCGCCATATCATGGAGCAGCAAGAAGTAAACATTTATAGCCTTGTCCACAATGGAAGCTGAGTTCGTGGCATTATCAGCAGCGGTACAAGAAGGAGTTTGGCTTAAGAGATTTTTGGATCATTTAGGTGTTATTGAGAAAGTTGCAAATCCATTGTTGGTTAACTGTGATAGCCAAGCAGCTATAGCGTACACCAAAGATCCAAAGTATCATGGCAAGACCAAACATATAGATATCGAGTATAACTTTGTAAAAGATATGGTTGCACGAAATGATGTGAACTTACAGTACATATCTACGCATAGAATGGTAGTAGATCCTATGACAAAGCCAATACCTAGAGATGTGTTTTGTGGTCATGTAAAATCTCTAGGATTGCGTAGAGTCTGATGTACTAGATATTATAATTTCCCTGAGTTGTTCACATCAATGAACTTGCGTTGTTTCATTATTAATGCCTATGAATCTTTATATGATATTTATGCATTTTAATGCTCGGTGCATTATTTTAAGTTGAGAAGTATGTCGGACAGATATAAGATTATTCCACTCACACGGGTAATCGCCTCTGTTTACTATGTGATAAATAGAGATGAGACTGCTTTTAAGCTTATTATCTAGGTGATAATCGAGAGCTCAAGCTTAAAATACGTATGTCACCTTAACTGAGTGTTAAGATGAGGACATAATACTTACGATGTTCGAAAGTAAAATACCCCACATATTTTACTTTATCTGTCTAAAATGCCAGATGTGAGTTCTGATGAATTTTGTGATTGAGTAGATACGTGAACTCAAGTTAGACATTAGGTATGTCTGAACTATCATCCGTACGGTATTGAAAGGTGTAGACATACGCCCCATGGGAAAGGAGTTAATACCGTAATACGTATTTCATACTACGTATGCATGAGACGACCAATAAGAGTGGCAAAAAGTTTGATCTCAACTTTTATGACGTGTGAGACTCTTGAGGAAAAGAGTTCCTCAATTTTTTAGTCCCCTCAGGACTCTTACTTATTCTCAAGATTTCTATTTAGTGTTTGCTATCTTAGGGTGTTGCCAATGGTCATGAGATGATTCGATCTAATGGGGCATTTCTAGAAAAGCAAGCTGGACTGAAATTGAGAGTTTGAAGGAAAGATGAAGATCGATTTTGGAGAACCACATTGTGGTTTTGTATTCACTGGTCGACCAATTATGACTGTCTTTGTGATAATTATAATTGTGAATACAATAAATATATCATGTTTAAAAGAGATCAAGAGAGATATAAAATGTGATCGATCGATCTAGGGTACTGCATACTAAATCTACTCGGAGTGTGACACTCATTATGAGCTGCTATATATTCCTAACAGATGTATAGCAACGAGCTCTCAAAGTATGCTGGTCGCACGGATTATTCACCAGTATGAATGTTGAAGAGAGGTAAAGAGAATACTGTTCGGCCCACCATGTGCGAGTGGGAGATGATGGTTTTAATTGGGGATGGGCTTAAGGCCCGTTCGCCCATGTTGGGCCCAAAAGGCACGATCCACGGAAATAGGGCCCGTGGAGAGGGGAGGTATAAAAGAGAGGAGAGAGAGAGAGAGAGAGAGAAGACAACGTTTTGCAATTCAATGTACATCTTTTCTCTTCTCACGCTCTCTCTCTCCCAAAAGGAAAAACAGTAAGCATACGGCGCGCTTTTCTTCCCTTCAAAACTTCATCGAATCGAATGGGGCCAGATTTTCTTCCTCTTGTCGGCGTCGGTGCTTAATCTGTGGCTAACAAGGTACGCTCGAATCCGTTGTGTGCTTTACGATCGGTGATACATGTTTTTCTCGGGCTTCGTCTTCCGCATTGATTTAGGGGTTCGATTCGGTGTCGAATCCGGTTTTCGGGGATCCGTTATTCCCAACAGTCATGATATCAAAATTCTGAAGCATCTGTTTCTACTATTTTGAAAGCAAATGAGTCAGCTAGGTGTAAGCATGATATTTCTTTCACATGAATCTTTATTTGTTTGATGATGTCTGTATGGACTGAAGTCCATGGCGGAGGATCCTTGCGTAATCTTTGGTGTAAAGGTTTGCAAAGAATATTTATATTGGGAAAGAAATCTATAATAGTGTTGACACCTAAATTTTTGCACAATTTTTGGGTTAATAAAAAAAACACACACACACACACAGGGCATATAGTTTAGAAACATTTTATTCTTATTTTCATTTTGGTTTATTTTATTTTGGGCTGCCGGTGAAGGGAAGATTTTTCACATATTCCATTTAGATTTTTCATATTTTTAGGTAATATATATTAAGGGGTGTATTTTGTGCAAAGAGAGAATTTTTCTGGATAGAATATGTGAGAAATATGAAAGGGAATATTGCGCGGGGTATGTATATTTCAACAACATATTTAGGGGTATCATGTGCAAGCAAAAAAGGAAAAAATATGTCGTGAGGATACATTTTTTGGACCTATAAAATACATTACGCGCAAAGTAAAAGGGGATTCTTTTCGGTTGGGTGAAAAAGAACACAAAAAAAAAAAGTAAAAAAAGTGAAAATTGAGTGACGTAAGAGAGAGAAAAAGTAAAAAAAAAGGGTGAAACCCTAATCGGGGGACTGTTCATCTTCCCCGAAGGTCCCCCGACCCCGCCGGTGCCGCACCGGCGCCGTATCTCCGATCGCGAGCCCTAGCGCCCGAAGCTCGCATCCTCCCGACGTACCACTGCCGCATCTCCGTTTGGGAGCCCCGGCGCCTGTTGACCCAGCAGATCGGTCCCGTCAACTGCAACTCTCAGATCCGGTGACGATCTGACGTTTCTGCTGCCCTGCCGTCGCCGATTTGCCACCGACCTTCACCAGTTGCAGTCGCCGACCGCTGCATTTAGCCGCTGCGGCCACACCACCACCGATTCACCTCCACAGCGTCTGCCAGCCCCCGCGAGGAGCGCTGCCGCCCTGTCGATCCGTTGTCGGAGCTGCAACCCGAAACACCGCCTCCGCTCGCCGCCTGCAGATCTGAGATCCCCATAGCAGCCGATCCAAATCCGACGCTGTCCTTGCCTCCTCGTCCCCGCTGCGACCCAACAACGTCGCCGGACGCCGCGCCCTACAGCCAGATCTAGACATCGGAGCTCCTCACCGCAGCCGCCCGAGGCCCCCTGCAGTCCCTGCAACGCTCTACCGTTCGAAGCCCGCGGCCCGACGACCCACGATCCGCGATCCGCGCTCCTTCTCCGTCTTGCCTCTGCCCGTGAAGTCGCTGCCGTTGCCAAGCCGAGATCCAGACGCCAGAGCTCCTCGCCGCGCAGCTTCCCCCCCGCGACGCCCCCTCGCCGAAGAATCTTGCCAGCGATTCCCCAAAAACCGACGGCCAAGATTTCTTTTAAAAAAAAAAAAAAAAAGAAAAAAATTAAATAAGGTATTTTTGCTTTACTTTATTAGGCAAGTTTAGGTTTTTCTTTACTTTTTTTTTATTATCATTTTATATGTTATTTTCTTTGGTTGCAATACCTATCTCTGCATAATTGGAAATCTCAACATATTACATATCACCTGATTCGCAACTGTGCCAGGGTTTTTTTATTTCATCTATAAGGCTTTAGATGAAATAATTAATCTAGTGAGAATAAAATTGATATTTTGATCTTTAAGATTTAAGATCAATTTATCGATTTTACTAGCGAAATATTTTCTCTTGATCTGAACGATGTGTGATATTTTTGATGATTTTGAATGAGTTGTCTCGTCTTAATTGCCTTGTTTATCTTGAGATATGTTTGGGTTAGAATATTGCATAGTTTACATGTTTAGAATAGGAATTTTATTTCAAATTTAAAAAAAAATAAAAAAAATAAAAATTCAAATAAATCAATTTAGGTTGCTAGATTTTAATTTAGGTTGCATGTTTAATTATTTGGCAATTATTAATTTCAAAAATTAATAAAAACAACAAAAAATCATCATGTATATGTCATGTAGAATTATGTCATATTTTACACGTCATTGCATATTAGGGTTAAATTGCACTTAATTTAATTTTAGATAATATATATATTTTTAATTTATTATAAGTTTAGGTATTTTTTAGATATATTGCATTTTAGGATTATTTAGGTTAAAATAATGTTTTAGTTTAAATTAGGGTTTGACTCAACCTAATTCCTAATATAAATTAAATAGGATCTTAATCTAATTAGGTATTTTCACATTTCACCAAATTTCGAATTTCATGAAAAATATAAAAAAAAATGTCATAGGTTAAATTAGTTTTATTATTTAGGATAAAATGCATTCTTTTAGGAAAAGGAAAAAAATGTCATATGCACGTCATTAGGGTTAGATTCATTGAAATGCATGTCATTTAGTATTTTTGCTAGGCCCATTTAATTAGAAATTACATGTCATTAGGATTAGGTCATTTAGTTAATATCGCATTACATATTGCATGATTTTAATTAATTAAGTGAAAACAAAAAAATTAAATTGCATGTTAATTAGAAACCATATCTAGGGTTATTGATGTGGATTTTAATTTAACATTGCAGATGCTTTTGTTGCTTGGAGGTAAGTTTTTGCAATTTATTTATTGTTTATCTGGGTGTTAAATTGATGGTTTGTGCACATGCATGATAACCTTCACATGTTAGGGAAATAGATTTAAAATCAATTCAAGCTGCTTGCCAAACATTTTTGAAAATAAAATAATGGTACCGAAAGGGCGTTAGAAAAGTCTAGCGTAACCAAGTCCCCGAACTCATAATCTCTTGTTTGTAGGAGTAAAGTAAATCTCCCGTTACTTTACTTGGGTTTCTAATCGACCCACCAAAAAATATATTAGTGGCGATTCCTGATTAAAAAATCAATTGCATGCTAAGAACTTGAACCTAAGTCGCGAATTGGTATGAGCTTGGGAGAGCTCGAGTTAAGTTTAGGCTTAACAATCCATTAGCCAAACCCTAGGTGGTTTACACCTGAAAAATTGGTCGCGACAAATATAATTAAGGCTACCTAAAAACCTTTGTAGTTGAGTTTTGTCTTTAATCTCATCGGGAAATTTGATAGTAAAAGAGATTGATCTTTGTATGGGAGTTATGGTGCCCAAATGGATATAATGACCTAGAAATATAATCCCGGTCTGGAAGAGTGCAATTTTAGTAAGAGATACTACTAAATCATTTTGTATGATTATTTTTATGAAAGTAGAAAGATGTTTAAAATGTTGTTCTATATTAGAGGAGAAAACTATAACATCATCTATGTAAACAATAATGTATTCTGAATACGGATTAAAGATTTCACTCATGATTCTCTGGAATTCTAAAGGGGCATTTTTAAGGTTAAATGGCATAACATTCCATTTGTATTGACCAAAAGAGACAGTAAAAGCTGTCTTGTATTTATCTTTTTCACTGATTTGTATTTGCTAAAATCCTGACTTCATGTCAAATTTTGAAAATATTTTTGATCTAATAATTTGTTTAGCAAATCTTTTTTATTAGGTATTGGATATCTTATCCATCTAAGGTCTATGTTTAGAGGTTTATAATTAATAACTAATCTGGAACTCCTCTTTCTAATTCAACATTTTTATTGACATAGAAAACAGAACAGCTCTATGGTGATTGGCTATTTCTTATGAGTTTTTTATTCAAGAAATCTCGTATTTCTGTTTGGCAAAATTTCAAAACTTCTTGATTCATTTGTGTCGGGCAGGTTTTTGTAGGTATTTTGTTTTCAAAATAATCTTGTTCGTAAGGTAAATCAACGATATGCTTCTTTCTTTCCCAAAAAGCATTGGGTAAGTAGAGCATATAGTCTATGCATACTTGGAGGAATTATGATTATAGGTGGGAGATTGCGATTTAAATCTACTGATCTTGAATAGGATGAATGAAATGAAGGACTAGATCTTGAATCAAAAGATCTTCTGGAAAACCTAATTGTGACCCTTCCTTCTGGAAGTTAAATAACATTGGTCGAACTAGTATTTTGAACAATTTGTTGAGGAATTTGGTTTTCTAATTCCCATTGTTCAGGTAGAGTGACTTGGTTCTAGTTAATAGACCTTGGAATTGTTGTATTTGCTCTAGAAATGTTAGTTTGGAGGAGAAGTGTTTCTCCTCGTGGACTATGTTTGAAAGCATTTTCTCCGAAGGCGGAGGTCATGGCTTTGTAATGGATCCTATAGACAAGAGCTAAAGGAATTGATCCATCCGCTACTTTGTAATTATGGATTTTTATTTGGAGTGTGAGGGCTCTTAGAATGTTCTTATCCTTGAGGGATATTGAGAAATTGGGGTAACGGTCAAAATGTATAGGTCCTTTGCAGAGACTTGTCTCCACGGTACCAAGAATAGATTCATCATAGTTCAAGAGACGTGAATCTCATAAACTAAGAGAATTGATGTTTTAAGACCTTCTTTTGTAAGAGGTTTGATTCCTACTTGAACTAATCCTATTTTCATACACGTGATATTAGTGAGTGGAGCTTGCGAGGAAAGCCACAACTATCCAATAATTTCTCACATTTATTAAATAATTTAAGAGTGACATGGCATCTCTTCATTTATCCTCAATGCATGTCACCTAAATTTGAGAGGTGTAAGCACATTCGATTGATATGTGGAACCTCTAATAGCTACTATTATTGGATGCCATGGGGGGGACTGTTTTGGGTTGTGAGCCAAATTTTGCTTCTTTTTTTTTTTTTTTGAGACATTTGAAGGTTCTTATAATCTGACTTTATCATTAGTCGTGTGATTTCACTAGATTGACAATAATTTTGCTCCTAGATCCGTGCAATTAAGATTGTGACTTAGGTATTAGACTCCTTCGTTATGCTTCAATTGTAGCTCATCAATGGACAACGACCTTGCATTTTGATTATGATTTCATAGTCTCAATAAATCACAACCATCAAAATTTACATGTGAAAAGCAGCTTTTTATATTTGTTGGCATTGTAAGATAGTGTGTATGATGGAAAGGGAGTTTGGTGGAGTCCTAGTTTGAATGTGAGACATGTTCTATTATTCAAACCCACCCGAACCAAACTTACGTCCAAATTGTACTAGTGACACCCTATTGATTAGGAGCAGCTGGATTTTGGAGGCATTAGTTTTGGTTCTTTGAGGGCATTTTGTGACTGCAGCAAACCTAAAAAGCATTGACACTCTTCGGGAGTTTTTGTGTCGTGTCTAACACTCCGACAGTCTTGTGCACTCTTCGACACTCCGTCAACACATGTCAGAAAATTCAATATCTGATCAATTTTTTCGATGCTCTCTAATACTCGAGTCGAAATTCCAACTTGTGAGTTTCTGACATGTGATTTAGACACACGAAGTCAATTTTAAAAATTTTCAAAAAATGAGGAGTCAAAATATATATATGTTAAAAAATAAAAAATAATGATAAAAACAATAAATGGGAAAGAAGAAAAGTTAGTATTCTCTTTTGTTTCAACTCACGCTTCCCGTGATACACAATTCATCCCCCAAGTTTTTTTTCCTCTTCCAACACATCTGGCACGCGAATCCATAATGTGAATTGCTTGTTTTTTTTTTCTCTAAGTTTTATGAATTATTGGAATGAAGTTGAATTTATCAAGTTGAAACAATGAATGATATTAGTCGGCCTAGGCAAGGTTGTTTGGCCATGGCTAGGCTTCCCCGAGGCTGGTGAGGTCCCTCGGCACCCCTACCTTTGGTAGTGACCGATTAGAGGAAGGAGAAGGAAGTGAAGAAAGAAAAAGAAAAAGAATAATAATAAAAAAACTTTCTTTTGTGAAATGTTTGAAAGTTTGGATAGAATCCAACTTTGACATTAGTAGATATAATTTCACTAATTTGATAATAAAAATTGTTGCAAACCCATGCCATTAAAATTGTGACTTAGGTATAGGAGTCTCGTTCAAGGAATTAATAATGGAGGGAGAGAGTAAGGTGAGGGAAGGGAGGAAATTTTGAAAACTCTAATGAGTACGACTCATTTTGAACATGTGGTAATTAGCAAGTGGAGCTTGTGCAGAAAGCCACAACTATTTAATAGTTTCTCACATTTATTAAATAATTTAAGAGTGACACGACATCTCTTCATTTATCCTCAATGCATGTCACCTAAGTAGAGGTGTAAGCACATTTCTATTGATATGTGGAACCTCTAACAGCTTCTATTGATGGATGCCAAAAGGGGGGATTGTTTTGGGTTGTAAGCCAAATTTTGCGTTCTTTTGTGAGACATTTGAAGGTTCTTAGAATTTGACTTTATCATTAGTACGTGTAATTTCACTAGATTGACAATAATTTTGCTCCTAGATCCGTGCAATTAAGGTCGTGACTTAGGTATTAGACTCCTTCATGACGCTTCAATCATAGCTCATCCATGGACAGCAACCTTGCATTTTGATTATGATTTCTTAGTCTAAATAAATCACCACCACCAAAATTTAAACGAGAAAAGCAGATTTTTCTATTTGTTGGCATTGTAAGACAGTACGTATGATGGAAAGGGAGTTTGGTGGAGTCCTAGTTTGAATGGGAGACATGTTCTATTATTCAAACCCTATTCAAACCCACCCAAACCAAACTTACATCCATCTTGTACTAGGGACACCCTATTGATTAGGAGCGGCTGGATTTTGGAGGCATTAGTTTGGTTCTTTGGGGGGATTTTGTGACATTTACAATCTACAACAAACCTAAAAAGCATTGACACTCTTCGGGAGTTTTCGTATTGTGTCTAACACTCCGATAGTCTCGTGCATTCTTTAACATGTGTTGGAAAATCCAATACCTAGTCAACTTTTTCGACACTCTCTGACACTCAGTCGAAATTCCGTCCTGCGAGTTTTCGACATGTGATTCCGACACGCGAGATCAATTTTAAAAATTTTCAAAAAAATGAGAGGTCAAAATATATATGTCAAAAATAAAAAATAATGATAAAAATAATAAATGGGAAAGAAGAAAGTTAGTATTCTCTTTTGTTCTGACTCACATTTCCAGTGATACACAATTCATCCCAAAAGTTTTTTTTCTCCTCTTCTGACACGTCTGACACGTGAATTCAAAATGTAAATTGATTGTTTTTTTTCCTCTAAGTTTTATGGATTATTGGAATGAAGTTGAATTTATCAACTTGAAACAATGAATGATATTAATAAATTCTAGATTAATGTTTTTGGTTAAAATTCATTCTAGGCTTTTGTTATTATTTATTTATTTACTTGTGAATTTGAATCAAATTAATTTGATTAAATAATCATAAAAATAATAATTTATCATGTATATATAAAAATATACATTTATTATACAACGTGTCAAAATTCTCTTTTTTTTGAGAAACGACCTATCGGTGTGTTGTGTCGTGTCACGTGTTGTGTGTCTATGTTGGTGTTGGTGCTATTTAGTAGTATACGACCTTCGGCTTCAATAGTGGAGATCTGAAAGTATGGGATTATATTTATTCCTGACCTAACATCACAAAGACATTTTATGACGTTTTAATTATTGTTTCTTCTTGAAATTTGGCGAGTTCTCACTCTTTTTCTTTCATATTTTTGCTTTATTTTTTTGTTTATATTCAACGGTTTCTGAGAGAACATTTTATAATTTGAGATACTGATTTTTACAAAAAGTAAAATAAAAAGTTAGAGGCTTTTCATGAAATTTGGCCTTCAAATTATTTCCATTTTGTCCACTATTGCTAATACTTTTATTAGTTTATATTAAAGGAAACAACATATTTAGTGACTTTTTTTTAGAAAAAAATAAAAGTCGGAAGGTGCATAATTGGGGATTATCAGTAATTTCCTTAAATGTCCATATTTCTAGGATTATATATATGTATGTATATGTGTGTGTGTGTGTGTGTGTGTGTGTGTGTATCTTCTATAACTGTACATATCCTCGATTGAATGATGTTATTAGACTTATGTATTTTTCATTACAAGATAAAGAATAATTCTCTTTTACACATATTTCTTCTCTTGCTATAGAGCTTTTTGTGGGGAAAAAAAGATACATAAGTGCCATCTAGGTGCTATATCGCCATGTTGGTTGAATATTTGATTACTACAATGCTTCTCGTGAGATATTCTAGCTATTTGTCCTACGTTATTTTTTAAATTAATTTTTCAGTTTGGCATGGCATTTTAAAAAGAAAGCAAAGTCTAGATAAAGCACTAGAGGAAGGAAAATTACCAAAATAAATCTAAATCTATTGCAATTTTTCCAATTCACTTCTAAATATTTCTTTTTGGCTAATTTAGTTATAAGTATTTTGCAATTGTGCAAATTTAGTCCATTCGATCAATTTTGGCCGGCCGATGCTAACGTAGATAATTTTTTTTAATAATATTATATATTTTCGAAATTATCATTATTTTTTTTTCATTTTCTTTTTCCTTTTTTCTCCTTCTTCTTTCTCCCTCCTTCCTCTGGCCAGGGCCAGAGGTGAGCGTTGGCAAGCCTGCCCCTACTGGCCAATGCGAGGCTGCCCTCACCATGGCTAGTTGAGGCCCCACCTACCTCTAGCCTAGGCAAGAGGTGTAAGCACATTTCGATTGATATGTGAAACTTCTAACAGCTACTATTGATGGATGCCAGAAGGAGGCACTTTTTTGGGTTGTAAGCCAAATTTTGCGTTCTTTTGTGAGACATTTGAAGGTTCTTAGAATATGACTTTATCATTAGTACTTGTAATTTCACCAGATTGATCATAATTATGCTTCTAGATCCATGCAATTAAGATCGTGACTTAGGTATTAGACTCCTTTGTTATGCTTCAATTGTAGCTCACCCATGGATAACAACCTTGCATTTTGATTATGATTTTTTAGTCTCAATAAATCACAGCCATCAAAATGTACATGTGAAAAGCAAATTTTTCTATTTGTTGGCATTGTAAGACAGCACGTATGATGGAAAGGGAGTTTGGCGAAGTCCTAATTTGAATGGGAGACATGTCTTATTATTAAAAGCCACCCCAACCAAACTTTTGTCAATTTTGTACTAGTGGCACCCTATTGATTAGGAGCGGTTGGATTTTGGGGGCATTAGTTTCGGTTCTTTCGGGGAGATTTTATGACATTTGCAATCGATAGCAAACCTAGGAAGCATCGATACTTTTCGGGAGCTTTTGTATTGTGTCCGACATTTAGACACTCTCATGTACTCTTCGACACTTTGTCAATATGTGTTGGAAAATCCAACACTTGGTTAACTTTTTCAACATTCTCCAACACTCGAGTCACAATTCTGACATGCGAGTTTTTGACATGTAATTCCGACACGCGAGGTCAATTTTAAAAATTTTCAAAAAATGATGGGTCAAAATATATATGTGAAAAAGTAAAAATTAATCAAAAATAATAAATGGAAAAGAAGAAAAGTTAGTCTTATCTTTTGTTCTAACTCTCACTTCTTGTAATACACAATTCATCCCCCAAGTTTTTTTTTCTTTTTTCTTCTAACATGTCTGACACGTGAATCCAGAATATGAATTGCTTGTTTTTTTCCTCTAAGTTTTATGAATTATTAGAATGAAGTTGAATTTATCAAATTGAAGCAATGAATGATATTAACAAATTATGGATTAATGTTTTTGATTTAAATTAATTCTTGGCTCTTATTTATTTATTTGTGAATTCGAATCAAATTAATTTGATTGAAATAATCATAAAAACAATAATTTATTATGTATATATAAAAATATACACTTAATATACAACGTGTTAGAGTTCTCTTTTGTTTAGAAACGATGTGTCGGCATGTGATGTCGTATTATGTCATGTTGTGTGTTGGATGTTGATGTGGGTGTTAGTGCTACTTAGTAGTAAACGACCTTTGGCTTCAAGAGCAGATATATGAAAGCATGGGATTGTAATTATTCTTGACCTGACATCGCAAAGACGTTCTATGACGTCTTTCTTATTGTTTCTTCTTGAAATTTGGCAAGTTCTCACTCATTTTCTTTCATATTTTTGCTTTATTTTTTTTTTGTTTATATTCGACAGTCTCCGAGGGAATATTTTATAATAGGAGATAGTGATTTTTATAAAAAAAGAAAAAAAAAGTTAGAGGCTTTTCATGATATTTGGCCTTCAAATTATTTCTATTGTGTCAACTGTTGCTAATACTTTTATTAGTTTATCTTAAAGGAGACAACATTTTGGGAAAAAGGTTGTGGTACTGATACGAGCATTATATGAAAATTATGACACTTGGAAAGTCATTTTCCCAACCTTTTGTTGTTTGAGGAAGAGCCCCCTTGAGCCTTTTACAGAGTGTTTGTAGCAACGAAGCATAAGCGACGCGGATGTCATTTTCCACCAAACTCGTTACTCTTGAGTGCTGTTTTGACGCTTTATGTTGCTTGTTTCGGAAATTTCATTGCCATTCGCTTCCACAAGTGCTCTCATGCGTCTCTACCCCCATTGGGTTCATGTGCCTTGTGCCTTCGTGCGCTGAAGCTCCTTCACATGTATTGTTGACGTCATCACACAAAAGCATTGCGAGGCGTTCAGTCACAAATGTACTAGTTTGGGTTTATAGCGGTCGAACAAATTAGTTTTGGGTAAATTTATCATAAATATATCAGTTTGAGTTTTTTGTAGTCACTTGGGATAAATTTGTTACAGATGTAGGGGTGTGCAAAATACCCGAAAAACCGCCCGGACCGCCTGGAACCGGACCGGAACCGCCCGGAACTGGCGGTTCTTGAGGGAACCGGTCCGGTTCCCGGTTCCAATTTTTCGGAACCGGTGGGTACTGGTCCGGTTCCGGTTCCATGGGCGGATCCGCCCACCCGGACCGGACCGGAACCTTTTTAATATAAAAAAATTACTAAAAGAAACCCTAAATTAGAAGAGCCGGTTTAATCATGGTGTGTCGAGAAGAGCCGGTTTGGAAAAAAAAAAAAGGTGTATAAATTACAATGCTTAGAGAATGGCTCGAGTAAATAGGAAAAAATCTGCTCGAAAAGCAGCTACAAATTGTCGCCGTGAGGGGGGCTCCAGACCAACCCCTATATAAAGGATAGTTGGCATACTAAGTGACTCGCTACAGAATTCGCAATGGCTCTTTAGGCATTGTCAACAAGCTTCCTCCCCTCCTCATTTCACCATAACCAGCCCTCTCTCTTATTCTCTAGGCACCTCCGCTCCTCCTCCTCCGCCGCCACCTCCTCCACCGCGTCCAGTGCTCAATTCGTGACATGTGCTTCGAAGATTGAAGTTCAAGAGATCGGGAGACATTCGGCGAATTGGCAACCTAGCGTTTGGGATTATGACTTTTTGCAGTCACTCACCGTTAATTACACGGTAACGAATTTTCTTTTCTTTTTTTCGGCACAAAACTCAGTAGCTTAAGTACGATGGGAAATATTCACATTTGGTCCTCAAACTTGGAAAAATTTCCCAACAATTTTTCTGGTCTATGGTTCTGAAAATTTCGGTAACAATTTATTCCATGATGGCACGGATTATTTGAGTATTATACTTTTGTTTGGCATCGATTAATACCTTGGCTTCACTTTGCCGTGCTCAAATTTAAGTTACCACGCCAACGACAGAAAAAAAATATGAAAAAATAAGTTTAGTGACCGAGGTGCACTGTTTCCCTATTTTCTACTTACTTTGGTGGGACGAGTCCATAAATCGCAAAACGACATGGAAACAAAGGACAAACTTTACTTTGAACCTAGTTTATGGATGTATACATCTTGTGTACTTCTGTATACGATTTATATATGACATTCGAGATATGTAAAATCAATTTGTACCTTCATCCATTGCCAAAGTATCAAATGTATGGCCAACCGCAACAATATTCTATAGGAGATATCGATAAACCTGGTCAAAACAGCATATTCTCAACAAAAAGGCAAGAGCTCGACAGTGCTTGTGAATCGACTTCGATTAAGATCTCATTTTTCAGCGTTTTTCATGTGCTAGGAGGATAAATGTTTGGAGGAAGTCCAAAGGTTGAAGAAAGAAGTCAAGGGTCTATTGGACGGGGAGATGAATCAGGTGGCCAAGCTCAAGCTCATTGACGCGGTTCAAAGACTAGGACTAGGATACCAATTCGAGACAGAGATCAAGAACGCTCTAAGTTCCATCTATAACAACACCGAAGATGCTCAACTTTCGGAAAATCTTGATGTCGTTTCCCTTCGATTCCGGCTACTCAGACAACATGGATACAACATACCGCAAGGTACTCGTCAACTATAAAACTTTGGTAAATCATGTTGACGCATCAAAATTTACCCTTCCATTCCTTTTGTTGGACATATAGATGTGTTTCAAAGATTTATGAGCAAGACGGGCACATTCAATGAATCGCTCAATGAAGATGTGAAGGGGCTTCTTGGTCTTTATGAAGCTTCTTTTCATGGATTGGAAGGTGAAACCATACTCGATGAAGCTTGGACCTTTGCTTCTAAGCATCTGAAGGATCTAAACCTCAATAAGATTCCCACTAATTTAGCGAGTCACGTGAGTCATGCATTAGAAATGCCAATCCACTGGAGGCTAAACAGGTTGGAGGCTCGGTGGTTCATTGACATGTACAAGAAACAGCAAGACATGATCCCCTCTTTACTACGATTGGCTAAATTAGACTTCAATTTAGTGCAGTCAGTCTACAGGAAGGAACTCAGCAATTTGGCAAGGTACAAATCAATATGGCAGCATGGGAGTGCATTTTGATCGACTTAATCATCATATGACAATTTTTTCAGGTGGTGGGTTGAACTTGGGGCGAACAAGATGACCTTTAGTAGGGACAGGATGGTGGAAAGCTATTTTTGGGCCAATAGTATGGTTTTCGAACCTCAACATACAGCTTACAGAGAAATGAATGGGAAGTTTGGTAATATGGTGGTACTTATTGATGATGTTTATGATATATATGGGACGCCAGAAGAACTTGAGCTCTTAATAGATTTCATTGTCGGTTTGCCTAGTATCACCACCATCATCATTTTCCCTTGTAACTATGACTGCCAAGAAAAAAGACATAATTAATTAGTCTATGAATGCAATGGAAAAAAGTACTAAAAATTATATATATCAAATAAATTCTTCAATGCGTTTTGGACATATCATGGTTTATGTTGGTGGTTTGGGCTAATAAAGTAATGGTTGGCATTAATTTTCGTTATTGTTACTAAGAAGTGTATTGAATGGCGGTAAATTTGGTAAAATTGCTGAAATTGTGATAACTTATCAAGGTGGGACATCACAGACATCGATAGGCTTCCTCCAATAATAAGGGATAGTTTCATGGCCATGTACAACACGACCAACGAAGTTGGGTATTGGACGATGAGAGAGCGAGGAATCAACCCCATCCCTTACCTGCGGAAAGTGGTAATTTTGACTTGCGAAATCTTTCACCTGATAATTTCTAGTCCATGTCAGTCAATTCATTTTTCTACTTTTAACTTTCGTTATGACTTCTAAATTTGAACGTTTGAGAGTCTGAACAAGTATGAGAAAAGAACGTCCCTTGACTTGGTCATTGACACACTTTTCCGAATTTCAATCCTATAGTGGGCCGAAGAATGCAAGGCGTACCTGAAGGAGGTCCATTGGCGCAGCAAGGGCATTAAACCGACCCTGAAGGAATACATTGACGTTGCGACGAATTCATCCGGAGGGGTGGTTATGATGTTGCCCAGTTACTTCCTAACCACAGATAAATTGACGGAAGAGGGACTTGATTACGTGTCGAAAATCCCAAGCGTCATGCGTTGTTCTAGCAAGATGCTTCGACTTATCAATGATCTCGGTACATCATCGGTAATTTACTTTTATATTGTTCTTCTTCTTGCAAATAGTGGCTCATAAGAAAAAAAGGGTACATCTTCTTTTTATTTCCTCGATACAAAAGTGGGAAGAGTATTTGGACTTATGGTTATAACCCAACAATGATTGTCCATGCTTAGCATGAAGTGGCACGAGGAGACAACTTGAAGGCACTGGAATGCTACATGAATGAAACCGGCGCGTCAGAAGAGGCCGCACGTGAACACATCATGCATATGGTGCGTGAGGCCTGGAAGTGGATGAATAGAGCCGTATTTGAAGACTACCGAATTCCCGGATTAGGGCCTTTTCTTGGTGCCTGTGTAAACACGGCACGAATTTGTCATACTTTTTACGGATGTGGAGACGGATTCGGCCAACCCAGTAATATTACCAAGGACTCTCTTGCGTCGGCTATATACGAACCCGTGCCCCTCGATTAGGCATGCATTATTGACCAACGGTCTTGCTTGTGGAGAGACCCTTTGATCTTATGTGTCTTTCTTAGTATTTTAGGGTGGCTCTGTGAGCTCTAAGATGTCGAAACTGTTTTATTACCTGAAGTCTATTGTTGGGCTTCGGCAAAGAAGCACATGCTATTCCGTGCTTTGCGTGGTGGCTGATTATGTAATCACAAACAATAAACAATATTCGTGATGATCGAATTTTTATTTTTGTTGAATATTTAGTTTTTTGTATTGGAGAAAAATTGAAAAGAAAAGGACTATATAGAAGAAAATGAAAAATCGTTTGACTTCGACTAACGCTGGTTCAATGGAATTTGAAACGGTGGCTGCGCAGAAAGTTTTTATTTCTACCATCGAGTTTCATAGAAACGGTGTCCCAAAGATTCTCCAATGTCCAGAACAGTGCGAGGCTATTTTGGAAGGTTGAAATGTCGATGAATTAGATTGGAACGAGTATTTTCTTCTTCTCTAACGATTATACTATCTTTCTATATCGTTCTTTGCGTTTGAATTCAGAAAAATGAACACTTTGGAGTGCATCATTGTACAGATAAAAAAAGAAGTACGTTATTGCATTCTTATGGAAGACATCATATCTTGTAGAAAGTTTCCTGAAAAATGTCTTGACTCATTACATCTTTTGTCTTTAATTTTGTTTTTGGTTTAATTATCCAAAAAATCCTAAATTTATTGTACGGTGATCAATTCAATCATAAAATTTTCATTTGTACCAATTCACTTATAAATATTTCAATTACCTTAGCTTAGTCAAACATTTTGAAGATTTGTTAATTTAATTCTAAAACTATTATTTGGATATTTAACTGGAATGTCTACATTTTCAAACCATCAAAAGGTTTAGGACATGAATATTATGATGGGAATAGGACATGGATATTATGATGTGAATGTTATATAATCTCTACAGCTTAGTTGAAATATTGTCAAAAGGTTTAAAAAAATTCCAAATAAAGGCCCTAAATATCATTGATTTTTCAAATAAGGGTTTGAAGTGAACCTTACCTTAAATAAAGACATAAAGTGCTCTCATTTTATTAAATAAGGGCCTAAAATGGATATTGTTTGAAATAATGACTTGAAGTGGCCATGTCAATATCAAAGAATGACTTGAACTTTTCAACCGATCAAGGGCATTTTCGTCCTTTTGCTTTTTTTTCCTTTTCTCTTTATGTTCATAAAAAGAAAAACTAAAAAAAGAAAAGGCTTAAACTTATAAAAAAAAAAAAATTAGGCGCAGGGTTGGCAACTAGCCCTCCCTCACTTGTGGCCACTGCCCTATCACTAGAGGGGCATCAAACATGGCTGATGGGGTCACTAACCAAAGGTGAGAGATTGGTCCTCGCTAGATTCAAAAGAAGGTTGCCACCCTTCCCCAAGTCTGGGTAAGAGTTGTCCACCTTGCCTAGTCACCAGCGATCCCGCTAGCCATGGCCAACGCCCCACCAATGATGGGGTGGAAGCCATAGGCGACTAGACCTCCTCCTAAGTTTTTTTTTTTTTTTTGTGAGTTTTTTTTTCTTAGTGTTAGTCTTTATTCTTTATTTTCTTAGTTTGTATTTTTTATGCCAAAAAAGAGAAAAAAAAAGGAAAAAAGAATGAAAATAAAGAAAGCAAAAGGATGGAATGCCTTTATCGGCCGATGAGGTTAGGTCCTTCTTTTAGATTAGCATGGCCACTTAAAGCCCTTATTTGAGAAAATAAGAGCACTTCAAGTTCTTATTTGAGATATGATTTACTTTATGCCATTATTTGAGAAATTGAGAGCATTTCAAGCCATTTTTTCGGAATTTTTCCAAAGATTTAGGACTAAATTGATAAATCATTAAAATGTTTGGGATATGGATATTATGACATATCCAATCTCCACATCTTAGCCAGAAGAATTACTACCTTGGCATATCCAAAGTGATTGGTAAAAAATGCTTAAACCATGTAAGTGCAATTAATCAAGTTTTGCAAGCTTGTTAACAAGTAGTGATCCAACGATTATCCAGTTTTCCACTCTAACAACTTCAAATCAAATTACCTCACTCAATTAGTTGCAGCATTCCAAGAAATAAAACTTACATATTACCTCACATTTTGCGATTTTTTCTTTTTATGCATTTATGAGTTGTCACATAGCATGAGATATTTAAGCAAGCCAAAAGCTCCCCCATAACTTGACGGATCCACAGTATACCAACTCATGTTCACCGCCAAGTGATTTACAAGCCAAGTCTTGCTTGCAAAATACATCAATCAATCAGCTCATCCCTGGTGACCAAAGTAAAACCACAAGAAAGAAAAAGGACCTGGTTTCTTGGATGTAACTAGAACTTCCTTCTTTCGAACCAAAGCATTGATATTGGAAGACTTGCCCAAATTAGACGGACCCAAAATCGCAAAATCGGGCCTCACATTTTGGGATAGTTCTTGGCCCTCCCATTGCTCTTCATGAACTCCACTTCCTTAATCTGGGTGTGACCTTCGGCTGGATCAAACCGGTGCAGGAAGAAGAAAACTTTCCGGACGATCCTGGCTGAGTCAGAGGTTGTCGGGCTTGCGATTTTGGAACCGGAGGCATGGAAGCTAGGGCCATGGTGGGTGGGCTGCAAGAGAGGAGGGGTCTTGGGAGAGAATGAGAAGAGCAAGGGATTCGGTGATGGCCACAGTGAGGGTTGAAGAAGAGAGGTTAAGTGCAAAGAAAAGAGAGGCGTAATAACCATTGTTGGATAGAGATGATTTGCTTAGCAGTCAGCGAAGAAAAAGAGATGAGGAAGCAAAGAGGCAAAGGGAGAGAGAGTGTGTGTCAAAAAGGAGATTGAGTATGGTCCGAGTGGGCGGTTCCCATCTTGAAATAAAAAAACAATCCATTAAGGATTGGTTTCGGAAAATTGGAACCGAGAACTGCTCATTGGTTTTATCGATCCACCCAAGAACTGGACTGGGGTGGGTCCATGAAACTTCATTCACTCATTGCAACATTTTCCGAGAAATCAAAGTAAAGCAAAAAAAAAATAAAAATTCCTATTCTTAATTGCAAGATTAGTAGAAAGATTGGACTCAAATTGAGAGTTGACATCGTAAGTCAATGGGTGTTGAGTTGAGAGTCAAGGCTGTGAGAGAGAGAGAGAGAGAAACAACTCATACGAGATGAGAGTGAGACAATACAAGCACTTGGTTAATGGTCCGGTTTTGAGTAGTCCAGGTTGTTGCTGGTTCTTTTCCACACCCAAAGTAAGGAAGCCTGCTTCAACACTATTGGAGGGGATAAAATATTAGGTTGGTCGGCCGCAACATGTATGCCCCAGCCAATCAGGAGGCTCCACGTGGCTCCACATTAGCTAGTGGTCCCCACTGCTCTTTGCACATAGAAAATAGTAATTTCCTCCTTACATTAATGGCTACACTAGACCTGTTGTGGAGAGTTAGGCTCCATTTGACAACACTTCTATTTCTTTGTTTATATGCTCTTTACTCCACATAATAGAAAAAATAGAAATTTGTTTGATAATGTTAATTAATTTTTTTATTGCCTGAAATAGAAAAGTGTCTAGAGAATAAATTTGGAATAAAAATAAGAAATAGACAAAAGTAGATTTTTATTCCCCTAAACAATTTCTAAAAATAAGTCTTTTTTTTTTTCTTTTCCTTTCTTCTTCCTTGCTACTTGCTCTACCGTTGGCCGACCCTCGGCTACCGACCGCAACATCCCGCCAGTCGCCATTGGGGTGTAACAAACGCATTCCTATTCTTTTTCAATTCTGAGAATATAAATTTTATGTAGTTATCAAACACATTCTTTTATTCATAAATTGTTCAAGGAAATAAAAATAGAAAAAATATTATTTATGAAAAGAAATTATTTCTCGAAAGAGGAATGTTACCAAACAAACTCTTATTTCACTTTCTCTCTCCTCCTTTTTCTCATTTTGAAGGAGGAAGAATGACGTTTTTTCTCTCCCTTCCTCTCGTGAATTCAAAATTTCAGTTCCCTCATCTTCATTCTCTTCAATGCTCGCTCCCTCTCTACTCCGGCTCTCGCTCAGTGCTCATTAGGCATCACTTCTTTGCTCTCTGCTTCAGCATTTGCTCAGCTCATTCTGCTTCGGAGCTCCCTCGGTGCTCAGCGGGTCTCTCTTTTTGGCTTTTTGCTTTGGTGCTTGCTCAACTCGCTCGCTCTTTGCCCTGGTGCTCGCTCGCTCTCTGAATTTCTTCTCATCGGAAATTCAGATTTTAGAAATTTTTTATGCGAACTTGAAGAATGTTCAATTATCATGAATTGCGGGTTGGGTTTTGCAATTTTAACAAGGCAGATCTTATGGGCTGAGGTTGATTTGGAAAGTGTCTTACTTTATTTTCTGGGACTTTCAAGTCTTGTTTGATTGCTTTAGGGATGTTTTTTTGGTTGGGATTGAAACTGCAAGAGAATCGCGTCCTTGTGTTGCTTGTCCCAATTGGCTTTGCCTTTGCTTTTAGAGCTCCATGTTTTGGTTTTGCATTTTCGCTCCTTTTTACTAATTCCAAATAATAATTAACAGTTTCAATTAATTTTTTTTTTAATCAAAGCCAGAAACAAAAATCTGATTTTGCTTTGATTGACAATTCCGTTCTTGCCAAAAACAATTCAAGCGAAATTCTTGTTTGGATTTTATACTCCTTAAAATCAAGAGATTCCACTCGATGGTAGTAATGGTGCAAACAAAACTTAATTTCATCATTGATGAACTAAATCAAGCATAAGATAAAAAGAAAGAAAAGAAAAAAAAAGAAGGGTGCTGCTGAGGCGACGGTACCATTATTTCTTGGGAATAACGGTGCCATTTTCACCACATACTAAATGGAGATGCAATTGACAACCGGAAGAGACAAAATACGAGATATCGAGCAAATACGGAATCATTGAGCAAGGCTGTCGCATCCCCAAGGGCCCTCTCTCTCTCTCTCTCTCTCTCTCTCTCTCTCTCTCTCCATCATCAGTGCACCTTGCCTTCTCGCAACTCAAGCTCTTGAGCATAGGTTCTCGCCTCCGTCCCTCCTACTCACAACCCCATAATCATCACTTGTTGTTCTCCCTCTAACTTCAACCTCGACGGCTGCCCTCACCTCGTGAGCAAAGCAGTGCAGTGCCAGTCGAAGGGCTCGTGTTGGTGCAGGATCGTGATCGCAAGAATTGGAGCCAAGACCGATAGTGATAGGAGAGTGACTAAGAGCGAGGGCTTCGGTGAGGTTTTAGTGGGTGGCGACAGCGGCGGCGAGCCGGCTCTTGACTCAGACATGTGTGCGACAGTGATGAAGAGAGGTTCACGGTGGATGTTCTTGCAAGTATAAAGCTCCACGAGAGAATCGGCAAATGGCTCGTCGTCTTTCTTCACTTCACTTCAGAGGGGAGGTGAAGTATCTGTTCTTACATTCATTTATGTTTTTTCATTTCCATCGAGAGAGAGAGAGAGAGAGAGAGAGAGAGAGAGAGAGTAGCATGAGAGTAGTCAAGATGTGGGGCCTCAAGTACCCAATGTCTTTTTCACCGAAGGGTATCCTTGTTGATATTTTACTAGACCGGACAAGCTAGTCATCCGGTGGCCTTGACACAATACATGGTGCAGTGCAGATCATTTTCCCAAAAAAAATAAAAAGAAGGCACTAGTCTCGCTTGGATTGAATAGTGTCAGGACAGTATTAGCCCCCCAATCACTCAACCACAAGAACAGCCGGTAAAATATTAAGATCACCATAGGTTACTCGATAGCAGGCACGAAACCTGCAAAACACGAACTAGTCTCGATGAAATCGACAATGAAAATGGATGGCTATGACTAAAAAATAAATCCTCAATATCTAACGAAGAATCTGGAGAACCACACTGCTGGGCACCCTCGCCTTCTGCCAGACCCTACTCTGGGCGGCACTCCCGCCGGAGCTTTGCTTCACCACCCTCGGATTCCTAAAACGGGCCTTCGGCTTTGACTCTTCTACTGCTACTTTGAAATCAACGAGAACAACTGCGTCAACACTGTCCAACTCTATTCAGCTCCTTCGTCTCCGCCTCCTGTAGCTGCCTCTCCCTCGGTCGCGCTTGCAACTCCAGCTCACCACCTGCGGCCACTCAGACAATGACTGCATCATCGACATCTTTGACTGCGTTGCCGTCTAGTGGGAGCATGTGGTGAGGCAGTGGTGGTCCCAGCCTTCCTCGTGGGGGCCCCTCCCCGACCAGAAGCGTGGCTTCACGGTCCGGATCAGGAAGTGCGACAATGAGCTCATCCTCGACTCCTACCTGGACTACATCATGGACAAGGCCAACGACATCCGCCTTAAGAACCAAGAACGCCTCCTTAACTAATTCGTGCGGCCATGGACACGGAGTTCCCGGGTATTGTCGTGCGCCCTGTGGGCAACTTCAAGAACTCCAGTGAGTTTCACCACCAGACTCTGAAGGAGAATGTGGATATACTGAAGTTGATCCAATTGGGCCTCACTTTTTCTGATGAGAGAGGGAACTTGCCGACTTGCGGGTCGGATAAGTGCTGCATTTGGCAGTTCAATTTCCTCGAGTTCAATGCGAATGAGGATTTCTTCGCAAATGATTCAATCGAGCTCTTGAAACAGAGCGGGATCAATTTCAAGAAGAATAGGGACAGGGGCATCAATGCCGTGCGATTTGGGGAGTTGCTGATGTCGTCTGGGATTGTGCTGAACGATAATGTTCACTGGGTAACCTTCCACAGCGGGTACGATCTCGGGTATTTGCTCAAGGTGTTGACTTGCCAACCCCTGCCGGACACTCAAGCGGGGTTCTTCAAGTTGATCCACATGTATTTCCCGACATTGTATGATATCAAGCATCTTATGAAGTTCTGCGATAGTCTGCACGGAGGTCTCAACAAGGTCGCGGAGTAGTTGAAAGTTGAGAGAGTCGGGGTATGTCAACTGGCAGGTTCGGATAGTCTGCTGACATCTTCTACTTTCAAAAGCTTTTCCGCCACGTCTCTCTTCCGCCACCCACTTCAACACAGAGAGAGTTTGATCCTTCGGATTCTGAGGGAGGGTCTAAGAGTAGAATTACTCGAGAATATCTCCGTTACTTAGGTTGCTTCCCGTATGCTAGGTTTCGGCAGAGGACGGGTGGCGGAAGAGAGACTGGCGGAAAGCTTTTGAGCCTTCGTTCAAGCAGGAAGAGCTCTTGAGCCTGGTGGGTTGTGTTTATTTGCCTTCGTTCGATCAATTGCAACCCGTTTGAGTGTCTTCTTTGATTGCCTAACTATACATCTTGATGTTATTATTGATGAACTCCCCAAAATTGTAAAATAATTTGAGTATCTATATTGTCTATTTGTTGAACAATTTATATATTTCAAGCTTTCAATTAATGCTAGGTTAGGTTGTTTTTTGTCATGCCTTAGTGTTCATGATAGAATATTTAAATATTAAATCATGTTAAAATATTTAAATAATAAATCACACATTTAGTTTATAATTTTAGCTTTCAAAACAGTTTGCCCGATTTAATATTTAAATATTCTATCATTTTCGTGTCAATTTAAAAGTTAACCCTCGTGAGCATCTATATTAAGGTAAACTATTTGGCCGGTGTGTTCTATTACTAGTCAAAGTGAAAAACATATATTTAAGATATATATAAATATTAGACAGTACTTGGAAGAAAAAAAGAACAAGAAAAAAATAATGTTAAATTGAAAAATTGCCTTGCCAGATCCGGCAAGCTCGAGGCTCACCTGGCCAGTTGCCGTGCCGGCCACTGGAAGGAGGAAGAAGAAAGAAAAAAATAAAAGAAAGAAAAAATAAAAAGTAAAAGAAAATTAAAATAAAAAATAATTATAATTTCGATTTTTATATTTAAAAAATTGTAAAGTTAAAATGGGAAGAGAGAGATTGTGAGGTTTTGGTTGAAAATGAGTTCTAAATCCAACCCACTTAAGACCCACATTTGTTAAACCTATTTAACTAGTGTCTTAAAAAAAAAAAAAAAAGTGACCCATATATGAACCATTTTGCCACCTCTAGTACTAGGGCCATAACCCCATGCGTTAGTGTTCCATGTAAACACCTAAAACCGGAGAGATCACTGAGCATTCAAGGAAAGATAAAGCAAATGCTAGTATGGAAAGTTGGGGAATGAGGGACTAACTCATTTTCCCATACGCTCAAGCTGTCCACTGACTTCACCAGTCCCTTAAAAACTGGTCCCAGCAGGTAGCTAAATCATATGTAATACAATGTTATTAAGAACTCCATAAATACATACTCACTTGGAAAACATAAATCAAACACAGTGAATTCCTAAAAATATTGGAAATGTCACAGTCCCAAGAGCGCAACAAATCAACCAAGAAAAGATTCAACTGATTCATGGCAAAGAAATAAGAGCATGTGAAGATTGACCTCAAGTTTGACGATATGCTGCCCAAAAGGGATATAAGAAGGGACATGATGACTCTGTATAGGTGTGTCCCTATCCTTGTTGTTGCCAAAAGAAAGATTAGGAACTGCCGCGACAATCAAAGCGGAAAACTCCTTGTTGCCAAATCAAAGATTAGGATTGCATGCTCTATGCTACAGTCACATTACTTGTTTAATTTCATCGCAACTTCAGATTAAGGAAAAAAAAAAGGTATAGCTTCTCCAAAAAAGTAGCATAGAGCATGCAATCCTCCCGACTTCACTAAAAATCACATCACGTTCTCTCTCACAAGTAATCAAAAGTACACCACAATGAGATTCAAAAGCTTGGTCACTCACTCTATTTGAAAAACAAAAAAAAAAAAAAAAAAGATAGGAAGGTGAAATCTTGACTTAAATGCATACTGGAGAGAAAACTATATGGAGGAAAACGAAATATAATTGATAGACTAAAGTAGCCTTTCTCTTTCTCTTGTTTCCTACTCCTCACGAAGGATACTCTTGTGGTTATAACTATATGCATTAGCGAACGATAACTTCCATTATTCATCTCTGACTTTGGAGAAACTTCTTTCAATCCAAAATGAAGTAACTAAATTTCTCTTCCATTCCCTTCCCGTGCAGTAACCCAAATAATAGAATCATTGCAGGTGGGTTCTCTTTTTACCCCTTTCAATATTTTCCATCCAAGATAAGAGTTAGATTAAATCACAAATACTTATAAGTGAGTTGACAAGCAAGTAAAAGTGGGAACTAAAAGTACAATTAAACCGTGCCAATATAAATTTGTTTCAACTGTACTTAATAGAAGTCAATTTCATTTCTTGTTGACTAGGAGATTTGTGGTTCTTGGTTTTGTTTGGTGTATATTGTATACAAAAAGAAAAAAATGATTTATTTCACCAATATCAATCTAATAAGGGTAAAAGTCAAACCAAACCGTTGAGTTAGTTTGTCATTTATGAGATGCGGCTCTAAACCAATAACATAGAAGAAGCTAAGGAGTAACTTAGCACTTTAACCGTTAACATCAAGCAAGAAAATTATTTCCTTAGAGGGAAGATTGCAAACTGCAAAGACATTGAACGACTATCAGCTACAACATTTTTTATCAGGTGCAAGAAGGATCATAGCCTTATTGTTGACAACAAAATTATTGCCTTAACATATAATATTGATTTGGTTAGGTTTATCAAGTTAACACAATAAAGGGAACCAAACAAATAAGTTTAACAGGAAACTTCTCTACAACCCAAGACCAAATTATCAAATCAGCCTTATCCGATAAAAGTCATCAATTTCTAAAACTTTTACCACCACTATGGCTCATCAACTATGCCAAAGAACTACATTAACCTAAAGCAACAAACTTATTGAATTGCCCATCTAGGAATAATTTGCCAAGCATCAAGCACCAAGACAAACTAATTGATTGGTTGATTGATTCAATCCAAAGACACTAATTGATTAAACCAAAATCCCCAGCAAAGAACAAAAATGATGAACAATTCAGCATTGTCCGACTACATAAGGAGCTCCTCTCGACTCAACTTAAGATGAGATGAACCAACCATTCGTCTACCTTTTGACTCAAATAAGTAGTATCACGACCAAGAGACTGGCATCTAAGATTTGCCATGTTAAGAAACTTCAATGTTTTTCGGTCCATATATTTGTAAGTTGACAATCGGAAGGCCAGGTACAAGCTATCATAAGTCAAATTGCAGCACCTTTATGAGTCAACTTGACCAGAAAAACCTGCACCGTCTTCAGATATCCACTCTCTACTTCCATCATGCACAACATTTTGAAACCGCTGTCACCAATCTTGATCCACTTTCAAAGGGAACAGCCATACAGCTATTTCGAAACAACTAAAAGTCAAAATCATTTAAAGCAAAAAGCTTACAACGAGGTTTTGGAGTATCAACGAAATAAGTCTCTGTTATGAGATTGAGATCTAACTAGTCAAGCATGCGGTTTGTTCCTACTGCCGTTACAGCTCACTACATGAGCATTCAATTATTTGGTACCTTTCAAGTATTAAAAAAAAAGTACCCGAAAAATGTTTTCTCAATGCTCTATCTTCTCTTTTGATCTCTCTGTTACTTCTCTACCCTCTTCTTTTGTTATTCTCATCGACTTAATTCAACTTTGCAATAACATAGATAGACAAAGAGAGATAAATTATAAAACAAAACCACAATATCTTTATTTGACAAGGGAATAGCTTCAGCAAGTAGAACTTACTTAATAACTCAACATGGACATAATATGAATCTAAATGAAAACTGAAAAGTTTACTTGACATCATCATGATCACCTCAAGCAACTGCCAACACTGAATGCATGAATCAAGTACGACCTCAATCTACCCAAATACTAAACAGGAGTCATGTTAAACAGGAATGCCTACCATCTTTCTGACACTGTTGAGGCACCGATCAAAACCCCAATTAAGCTTGGATCTCCAACATACTCAGCAATTTGACCAAGCCGCACGTTGAACAAATCTTGACTATCAGCATCGCGGACTACACCAGTATCTCAGTCAATATCCCTTTCCACTAGACTCCTATGGACACGCTTATAACCACCGGACAAATTGCAAACCAGATGCCCACGCTTGCGTAAGGCAGTCTCAAGATATTCTTGATCTACACCTTAAATAACTGCTTTGCTCCCATCTATCAATATATCATAAATCTTCAGTCCAACGGCATCAACTGCCCTTCCCCTCTTCAGATATAATTTCTCACCTTTCATTGTGCCAAATAGGAACCATGTGGCCACCCTTCCAACATGAAAGGGAGAGGTAAGGTCCCCACATTTTCAAGAGGTTGAAGTGGGGACGATATAATTTCAAGTGTGGGTTTCGACTCCCACACCCTACAAGGAGACAGGACAAAAATTCGAGAGTGAGAATTAAAGTAGGAATAAAATATAATCGATTAAAAAAAAAAATCTGTCAAACAGGTAACATCCTCCTTGGCATTCTTCCCCCACCCCTTTCCCCTCTTTCCATCCATAACACCCCTCTAATATACGTTGCCGCCGCAAATTCCTCCACGGGCATGCCCTCGTGCCCCTGATCATCCCCCAACTTCGCCACCTCCTCCCTCAGTTTTTAGACGAGAATCATCTACGCTACCCGATTTTTCCTGACGCTTCTGGATTGACCTCATCGTCCCCAGATGGCTCGTTGCCATTCTCTCTCCGATGGACAGTGAGGTCGTACGACGCGGCACCGGCATTGGCCTCATCGTCGAGGGACCTGCACTGGCACTGGAACCGGGACAGATCGTCCGAGGTGAAGACGAGGTTTTTCTTCCTCTTGGGGAACTTTTACTCATTGGGCTTTGGCGTGATAAGCAGCAGGTTTCTGCGATTCGCTTCATCCGTCGGGGCTATCGGAGTGAATCGAATTGGGTGATCTACTCGCGCGAGAGCTTCATGCCGATCGACGACGGTGGCTAAACAAAACCTTAACCGAGCAAAAGAGCGATGAGAAAGCGAAAGTCGACCAAGACATCGGCACGACCGAGGAAAATTTGGATTTTTGAAATGCCGTCCTCAAATTTGAGCGTCTGTTGCAATTGGGTCCCGATGCTCTTTTTAGTTCCTTGCCTGATTTTCTTTTTTTCAATTACGTCCTTTCTCCCAAACGTTCCCGAAGCAATCTTTATGTGCGCTTCTCTAATATCATCAACACAAGGTCGAATAACACTTCTAGTAATTCTTCTTTGATATCATCACTGGGGATGGTCGCCGAAACCAAAACCCAAAATCATCGTGCAATCCTATCGATCAATCTAGACTATTTTCGAGGTCCCTATGTATTTACACTAAAAAAAATTATTAATTCATCATTTGTTAATACTATCTACTTTCCATTCCAATAATATAAAAAATTCAAAACTCAACTTTTACGACTTTCATCAACGGTGCCAAAGAACTACATAAACCTGAAGCGACAAACTTATTGAATTGCCATCTAGGAATAATTTGCCCAGCACCAATCACCAAGACATACAAATTTATTGTTGAGTAATTCAATCCAAAGACACTAATTGATTGTACCGAAATCCCCAGCAAAGAGCAAAAATGATGAGCAATTCAGGTTTTTTTTCTTTTCTTTTCTTTTCAGCATGTGATTAACCCTGACACGAATGTTAAAAAAATGATAATCGCGTACTGTATAATAATTATAAAAAAGAATACAAGGAGTATCTTTCAAAGAAGATGAATTAAGAGCCACCACAACATAGCTTGTGGGCTGGTCTTAGTGGACGGGCTTGAAAGTGACTGGGCCTGCTCAGGCCCAGTGTTATCTCTGATTGGAGCTTTACTCATTAAGTGAGCATAAGGGTAGTTGCTTAACTAGGTCTTTCTATTGCGTTTTGTTCATGGGCTTACCCTTTAAGAGTTTAAAAAATCAGCAATGCTGTTGTCATCGTGCGGAAGGTCGTTTAACAGGAACAATTTCATGAAAATAATTAAATGTCCGTGGTTTATATTCATGTGTGTAGTTCTTGATCAGACATCAGTTCTACATATTTACTGCTCTTTAAGTAACAGAACAGAAGATACAAAATTGTCTGACCCCGTGCATGTCAATTGTCATTGGATCGAAGAAATTATATCTTAACTTTTTAGCCTTAAAAATGCTTTGTCTACATTGGAAGCAGCGTAAGTCATTAACTTTAGTATAGCAAGTCAATGAGCATTAGATATTTAAAGTCATATTCACACCATAGGTGTAATTCCTCGACAAGACACTTTGTCCTAAGCCACACTCTCGAGTGATGAAGCTGTGGTTTTCGGTGGATGGTTTGCTTACATTGTGGGATGAACACCCCTCGCCTCCTCCATTCTGCACGCATGTCCTAAATTTTCTCCTTCTACCGTTGGAAATTCTTTTGAGGGACTATATGACAAACAAAATGGCTGATTCAGGAAGAATGTTTTCTGCTGAAACTCAAATGCTATCGTTGGTTTCTGGTCTTTAGCTTGTTTTCTAATATGTATTAGCTGCGCAAGGAGTCGAAAAACCTAATGAACAATTATGAAAACGTGTATTGCTTGTTTATTTAAGTGCGCAGTTTGTTGTTTTTCCCTTACAATCGTGAAAATTGATTGAATAGGATTACAAGGCCTCTTGTGTGCACATGATGTGCAGAAAAGGAACATCAGCAGGAAGTAAATAGGAAATGAAAGATCAAAAAATTGAGAAAACAATAAACAGAAGAAAGAAAGCGGTCCACTCAATATGCGTTAATAAGCTTTTGAGGATGAACTCGTAATTGTCTCGAAGAATCTTCTAATTGTTTCCTATGCAAGGTCCATTTGATGGAAACACCGGATGGGCGTCTATATTTTTTTTCATCAACAAATCATCTTTTTCCTACCAGCTTTTCAACGATTCTTTAACTGATTCTTTATGGATTTCTTGAGCTGTCTGGTTGTTGTAATGGCTTTGACAGGAAAAACTCAGCTATCACTAATCTTATGTCTGGCTCCCGAAAATGGTGATTTTGATGGAATTCCATGTGACGTGAAGGGTGTAATCAATTCATATCAGTTGAGTCCTTTTGAGGCAAAAGTGGGTTGTTTTCTTGTTAGCATTTCATGCTGATTGCCCCATATTTTACATTATCTTAACTTGTAGAGAGAACCATACGCAGCTTTGACAAGTTATGGTATCCGTGAGTAATAATGTTTACTTACTGAGCATCTTACGTTGCCATGGATCGCTAGCGTATTTGACAATGAACCGCTAGCATATTTGACATCTGTTCATGCCTTTTCTCTTCCCCCATCTTCCAAATTCTATAACTTTCTTTCATGAATTCTCCCTCATATTTTTGGAGGCGACATCTCATTTAAGTAACTAATGCATATTGGGCGATATGTCTACATCGAAGTGTCTTTTAGACTTCGTTTGTTTCGTAGAAAATGTAACATTTTTAGAAAATAGTTTCTAAGAAATAATTTCCAAGAAAATATAATTATTTTCCGATATTCGGGCGAAACTTGAAAATAAAGTGGAAAATATTTGCCATTGTTTGGGAAGGAAAATATTTTCCTATATACAATCTTTTTCATTTATTTTATTTTAAAAAATCGATTTTTAATTATTTTTATTATTTTAAAAATCAATTATTAAATTATTTTTTCATTTTTATTTTTCTTATATATACTTTTTCTTTTCTTTGTTTTCCTCCTCTTCTTCTTGATCGGTTGTCAGCCATGTCGACGGCTAACAATTGGCCACAAGTGAACCTAGGTTTGTCGCTTGCCGATCTAGCAAGGCTCGAGTCTAGCAAGCTCAAGGCTCACTAGATCAATGAGCATGACCTATTAGCAAGCGCCTCACCACAAGCTCACGCTCACCAATCTGGCGAGTGGTGAGCCTAAGCTTGCTAGAGGTGGGCAAGCTCGAGGTTCTCCCGTGGCCGGTCATTGGCTGTGGCCATGGCTTGCAACCGGCCAAGATAGAAGAAGAGGGTTTACCAAAAAAAAAAGAAAAAAAAAAGAAGAAGAAGAAGAAGAGGGAAATGAAGAAAAGAAAAAGAAAAAAGAAAAAATAATAATTCGAATTAAAAGAAGGAGAAGAAAAAGGGGGGGGGGAGCAAGGGTTTATAGGGATGCGAGATAAGAGAGACTAAGTGAGGAAAATGTTTTCGGCTTTTGAAAAGGGGAAAACATGTTTCCCTAGTTTAGAAGACTTTTTTTTTTTCATGGAAAATGTTTTCCCTAAGCAATTCACTTTCTGTGAAACGAATGCTAAACAATTCGAAAAACGTTTTCCTAGAAATTATTTTTTTGCGAAATGAATAAATCCCTAGCTGAAAATAGTTCTTTCTCAAAGATCTCCTTTTTGCTGCTTTAAGGGGTATAGTTGTGTTTACGACCAAAGTGGACAGATATTGGCTTTGCTTGGGAATTTCTTTTGGTCTTTGTAGTTTCCTTTTGGGTTAATATCTTGAAAGTACATATGTGATAAATTTACTTTGAACTAATATTTTGACCATAAAAACCCCAAATTGGTACATCTTTAACAAATTTATCCCAAACTTGTATATTTATGACAAATTTACCCTCTAATAGTTCCATTGAATTTTACTATCAAATTGCTAAGTTTGATGACACGTGACAGTTGACTAGTGTACCAATTTAGGATTTTACTCTTCTTATGTCACAATTGTACAATTCGAGTAGTTTTTTTTTTTGGTGGTATTAATCTAATTTAACAAAGCGTATTAGTTTATCTTAAAGGAAACAACATTTTTATTGACTTTTTTTAGAAAAAAATAAAAGTCGGAAGATGCAAAGTTGGAATTATTAGTATAATTCCTCAAATGTCCATATTTCTAGGATTATATATATATATATATATATATATATATATATATATATTCTTTAACTGTACATGGGAAAGAAGAAAGTTAGTATTCTCTTTTGTTCTGACTCACATTTCCTGTGATACACAATTCATCCCAAAAGTTTTTTTTTCTCCTCTTCTGACACGTCTGACACGCGAATTCAAAATGGAGACATTTTTTGGGTTGTAAGCCAAATTTTGTGTTCTTTTGTGAGACATTTGAAGGTTCTTAGAATATGACTTTATCATTAGTACTTGTAATTTCACTAGATTGACCATAATTATGCTTCTAGATCCGTGCAATTAAGATTGTGACTTAGGTATGAGACTCCTTCGTTATGCTTCAATTGTAGCGCATCCATGGATAACAACCTTGCATTTTGATTATGATTTTTAGTCTCAATAAATCACAGCCATCAAAATGTACATGTGAAAAGCAAATTTTTCTATTTGTCGGCATTGTAAGACAGCACGTATGATGGAAAGGGAGTTTGGTGAAGTCCTAATTTGAATGGGAGACATGTCTTATTATTAAAAGCCACCCCAACGAAACTTTTGTCAATTTTGTACTAGTGGCACCCTATTGATTAGGAGCGGTTGGATTTTGGGGGCATCAGTTTTGGTTCTTTTGGGGGGATTTTATGACATTTGCAATCGATAGCAAACCTAGGAAGCATCGATACTTTTCGGGAGCTTTTGTATTGTGTTCGACATTTAGACACTCTCATGTACTCTTCGACACTTTGTCAATATGTGTTGGAAAATCCAACACTTGGTTAAATTTTTCAACATTCTCCAACACTCGGGTCACAATTCTGACATGCGAGTTTTCGACATGTAATTCCGACACGCGAGGTCAATTTTAAAATTTTTCAAAAAATGATGGGTCAAAATATATATGTGAAAAAGTAAAAAGTAATAAAAAATAATGAATGGAAAAGAAGAAAAGTTAGTCTTATCTTTTGTTCTAACTCTTACTTCCCGTAATACACAATTCATCCCCCAAGTTTTTTTTTTCTTTTTTCTTCTAACATGTCTGACACGTGAATCCAGAATATGAATTGCTTGTTTTTTTCTTCTAAAATTTATGAATTATTAGAATGAAGTTGAATTTATCAAATTGAAGCAATGAATGATATTAACAAATTATGGATTAATGTTTTTGATTTAAATTAATTCTAGGCTCTTATTTATTTATTTGTGAATTTGAATCAAATTAATTGGATCGAAATAATCATAAAAATAATAATTTATTATGTATATATAAAAATATACACTTAATATACAACGTGTTAGAGTTCTCTTTTTTTAGAAACGACGTGTCGGCATGTGATGTCGTATTATGTCATGTTGTGTGTTGGATGTTGATGTGGGTGTTAGTGCTACTTAGTAGTAAACGACCTTTGGCTTCAAGGGCAGATATATGAAAGCATGGGATTGTAATTATTCTTGACCTGACATCACAAAGATGTTCTATTATTCAAACCCACCCAAACCAAACTTACATCCATCTTGTACTAGTGACACCCTATTGATTAGGAGCAGCTAGATTTTGGAGGCATTAGTTTTGGTTCTTTGGGGGGATTTTGTGACATTTACAATCTGCAACAAACCTAAAAAGCATTGACACTCTTCGGGAGTTTTCGTATGGTGTCTAACACTCCGACAGTCCCATGCACTCTTCAACACGTGTTGGAAAATTCAATACCTGGTCAACTTTTTCGACACTCTCTGACACTTGAGTCGAAATTCCGTCTTGCCAGCTTTCGACATGTGATTCCGACACGCGAGGTTAATTTTAAAAATTTTCAAAAAAATGAGGGGTCAAAATATATATGTTAAAAATAAAAAATAATGATTAAAATAATCAATGGGAAAGAAGAAAAGTTCGTATTCTCTTTTGTTCCGGCTCACATTTCCTGTGATACACAATTCATCCCAAAAGTTTTTTTTCTCCTCTTCTGACACGTCTAACACGCGAATTCAAAATGGAAATTGATTGTTTTTTTTTTCTCTAAGTTTTATGGATTATTGGAATGAAGTTGAATTTATCAACTTGAAACAATGAATGATATTAATAAATTCTGGATTGATGTTTTTGGTTAAAATTCATTCTAGGCTTTTGTTATTATTTATTTATTTATTTATTTGTGAACTTGAATCAAATTAATTTGATTAAATAATCATAAAAATAATAATTTGTCATGTATATATAAAAATATACATTTAATATACAACGTGTTTGAATTCTCTTTTTTTGAGAAACAACCTATCGGTGTGTTGTGTCGTGTCACGTGTTGTGTGTCGATGTTGGTGTTGGTGCTATTTAGTAGTATACGACCTTTGGCTTCAATAGCGGAGATCTGAAAGTATGAGATTATATTTATTCCTGACCTAACATCGCAAAGACATTTTATGACGTTTTAATTATTGTTTCTTCTTGAAATTTGGCAAGTTCTCATTCATTTTCTTTCATATTTTTGATTTATTTTTTTGTTTATATTCGACGGTTTCCGAGAGAACGTTTTAAAATTTGAGATACTGATTTTTACAAAAGTAAATTAAAAATTTAGAGGCTTTTCATGATATTTGGCCTTCAAATTATTTCCATTTTGTCCACTATTGCTAATACTTTTATTAGTTTATCTTAAAGGAAACAACATATTTAGTGACTTTTTTTTAGGAAAAAATAAAAGTCGGAAGGTGCATAGTTGGGGATTATCAGTAATTTCCTTAAATGTCCATATTTCTAAGATTATATATATATATATATATATATATATATATATATATTTCTTCTATAACTGTATATATCCTCGATTGAATGATGTTATTAGACTTATGTATTTTTCATTACAAGATAAAGAATAATTCTCTCTTCCACATATTTCTTCTCTTGCTATAGAGCTTTTTGTGGGGAAAAAAGATACATAAGTGCCATCTAAGTGCTATATCGCCATGTTGGTTGAATATTTGATTACTACAATGCTTCTCGTGAGATATTCTGGCTATTTGTCCTATGTTATTTTTTAAATTAATTTTTCAGTTTGGCATGGCATTTTAAAAAGAAACCAAAGTCTAGATAAAGCACTAGAGGAAGGAAAATTACCAAAATAAATCTAAATCTATTGCAATTTTTCCAATTCAATTCTAAATATTTATTTTTGGCTAATTTAGTTATAAGCTTTTTGCAATTGTGCTAATTTAGTCCATTCGATCAATTTTGGCCGGTTGATGCTAACATAGATAATTTTTTTTAAATAATATTAAATATTTTCGAAATTATCATTATTTTTTTTTCATTTTCTTTTTCCTTATTTCTCCTTCTTCTTTCTCCCTCCTTCCTCTGGCCAGCTAGCCAGAGGCGAGCGTCGGCAAGCTTGCCCCTGCTGGCCAATGCGAGGCCACCCTCACCATGGCTAGGTGAGGCCCCACCTACCTCTAGCCTAGGCAAGAGGTGTAAGCACATTTCGATTGATATGTGAAACCTCTAACAGCTACTATTGATGGATGCCAGAAGGAGGGACTTTTTTGGGTTGTAAGCCAAATTTTGTGTTCTTTTGTGAGACATTTGAAGGTTCTTAGAATATGACTTTATCATTAGTACTTGTAATTTCACCAAATTGACCATAATTATGCTTCTAGATCCGTGCAATTAAGATTGTGACTTAGGTATTAGACTCCTTCGTTATGCTTCAATTGTAGCTCATCCATGGATAACAACCTTGCATTTTGATTATGATTTTTTAGTCTCAATAAATCACAGCCATCAAAATGTACATGTGAAAAGCAAATTTTTCTATTTGTCGGCATTGTAAGACAGCACGTATGATGGAAAGGGAGTTTGGTGAAGTCCTAATTTGAATGGGAGACATGTCTTATTATTAAAAGCCACCCCAACGAAACTTTTGTCAATTTTGTACTAGTGGCACCCTATTGATTAGGAGCGGTTGGATTTTGGGGGCATCAGTTTTGGTTCTTTTGGGGGGATTTTATGACATTTGCAATCGATAGCAAACCTAGGAAGCATCGATACTTTTCGGGAGCTTTTGTATTGTGTTCGACATTTAGACACTCTCATGTACTCTTCGACACTTTGTCAATATGTGTTGGAAAATCCAACACTTGGTTAACTTTTTCAACATTCTCCAACACTCGAGTCACAATTCTGACATGCGAGTTTTCGACATGTAATTCCGACACGCGAGGTCAATTTTAAAATTTTTCAAAAAATGATGGGTCAAAATATATATGTGAAAAAGTAAAAAGTAATCAAAAATAATAAATGGAAAAGAAGAAAAGTTAGTCTTATCTTTTGTTCTAACTCTTACTTCCCGTAATACACAATTCATCCCCAAGTTTTTTTTTCTTTTTTTCTTCTAACATGTCTGACACGTGAATCCAGAATATGAATTGCTTGTTTTTTTCTTCTAAAATTTATGAATTATTAGAATGAAGTTGAATTTATCAAATTGAAGCAATGAATGATATTAACAAATTATGGATTAATGTTTTTGATTTAAATTAATTCTAGGCTCTTATTTATTTATTTGTGAATTTGAATCAAATTAATTTGATCGAAATAATCATAAAAATAATAATTTATTATGTATATATAAAAATATACACTTAATATACAACGTGTTAGAGTTCTCTTTTTTTTTTTTAGAAACGACGTGTCGGCATGTGATGTCGTATTATGTCATGTTGTGTGTTGGATGTTGATGTGGGTGTTAGTGCTACTTAGTAGTAAACGACCTTTGGCTTCAAGAGCAGATATATGAAAGCATGGGATTGTAATTATTCTTGACCTGACATCACAAAGATGTTCTATTATTCAAACCCACCCAAACCAAACTTACATCCATCTTGTACTAGTGACACCCTATTGATTAGGAGCAGCTAGATTTTGGAGGCATTAGTTTTGGTTCTTTGGGGGGATTTTGTGACATTTACAATCTGCAACAAACCTAAAAAGCATTGACACTCTTCGGGAGTTTTCGTATGGTGTCTAACACTCCGACAGTCTCATGCACTCTTCAACACGTGTTGGAAAATTCAATACTTGGTCAACTTTTTCGACACTCTCTGACACTTGAGTCGAAATTCCGTCTTGCCAGCTTTCGACATGTGATTCCGACACGCGAGGTTAATTTTAAAAATTTTCAAAAAAATGAGGGGTCAAAATATATATGTTAAAAATAAAAAATAATGATTAAAATAATAAATGGGAAAGAAGAAAAGTTAGTATTCTCTTTTGTTCCGGCTCACATTTCCTGTGATCCACAATTCATCCCAAAAGTTTTTTTTCTCCTCTTCTGACACGTCTAACACGCGAATTCAAAATGGAATTGATTTTTTTTTTTTCTCTAAGTTTTATGGATTATTGGAATGAAGTTGAATTTATCAACTTGAAACAATGAATGATATTAATAAATTCTGGATTGATGTTTTTGGTTAAAATTCATTCTAGGCTTTTGTTATTATTTATTTATTTATTTATTTATTTGTGAACTTGAATCAAATTAATTTGATTAAATAATCATAAAAATAATAATTTTTGATGTATATATAAAAATATACATTTAGTATACAACGTGTCAGAATTCTCTTTTTTTTTGAAACAACCTATTGGTGTGTTGTGTCGTGTCACGTGTTGTGTGTCGATGTTGGTGTTGGTGCTATTTAGTAGTATACGACCTTTGGCTTCAATAGCGGAGATCTGAAAGTATGAGATTATATTTATTCCTGACCTAACATCGCAAAGACATTTTATGACGTTTTAATTATTGTTTCTTCTTGAAATTTGGCAAGTTCTCACTCATTTTCTTTCATATTTTTGCTTTATTTTTTTGTTTATATTCGACGGTTTCCGAGAGAACGTTTTATAATTTGAGATACTGATTTTTACAAAAAGTAAATTAAAAAGTTAGAGGCTTTTCATGATATTTGGCCTTCAAATTATTTCCATTTTGTCCACTATTGCTAATACTTTTATTAGTTTATCTTAAAGGAAACAACATATTTAGCGACTTTTTTTTTAGGAAAAAATAAAAGTCGGAAGGTGCATAGTTGGGGATTATCAGTAATTTCCTTAAATGTCCATATTTCTAGGATTATATGTGTGTGTGTGTGTGTATATAAGTGCCATATTTCTAGGATTCTATAATGTACATATCCTCGATTGAATGATGTTATTAGACTTATGTATTTTTCATTACAAGATAAAGAATAATTCTCTCTTCCACATATTTCTTCTCTTGCTATAGAGCTTTTTGTGGGGAAAAAAGATACATAAGTGCCACTAACTTTTCAATCAGTTTGGTGCTATATCGCCATGTTGGTTGAATATTTGATTACTACAATGCTTCTCGTGAGATATTCTGGCTATTTGTCCTATGTTATTTTTTAAATTAATTTTTCAGTTTGGCATGGCATTTTAAAAAGAAACCAAAGTCTAGATAAAGCACTAGAGGAGGAAAATTGCCAAAATAAATCTAAATATATTGCAATTTTTCCAATTCAATTCTAAATATTTCTTTTTGGCTAATTCAGTTATAAGTTTTTTGCAATTGCGTTAATTTAGTCAATTCGATCAATTTTGGCCGGCTGATGCTAATGTAAACAATTTTTTTAATAATATTATATTTTTGAAATTATTATTATTTTTCTTTTTTTCTTTTTCTTTTTCCATTTTTCTCCTTCTTCTTTCTCTTTCCTTCCTCCTCGCGCCTAGCCGAGGTGAGCGTCGGCAAGCTTGGCCCTGCTGGCCAATGCGAGGCCGCCCTCGCCATGGCTAGGTGAGGCCCCACCTACCTCTGGCCTAGGCAAGAGGTGTAAGCACATTTCGATTGATATGTGGAACCTCTAACAGCTACTATTGATGGATGCCAGAATGAGGGACTTTTTTGGGTTGTAAGCCAAATTTTGCGTTCTTTTGTGAGACATTTGAAGGTTCTTAGAATATGACTTTATCATTAGTACATGTAATTTCACCAGATTGACCATAATTATGCTTCTAGATCCGTGCAATTAAGATCGTGACTTAGGTATTGGACTCCTTCGTTATGCTTCAATCATAGCTCATCCATGGATAACAACCTTGCATTTTGATTATGATTTTTTAGTCTCAATAAATCACAACCATCAAAATTTACATGTGAAAAGCAAATTTTCTATTTGTTGGCATTGTAAAGGGAGTTTGGCGGAGTTTGGCGGAGTATGATGGAAAGGGAGTTTGGCGGAGTCCTAGTTTGAATGGGAGACATGTCTTATTATTGAAAGCCACCCCAACCAAACTTTCATTGATTTTGTACTAGTGGCACCCTATTGATTAGGAGCGGTTGGATTTTGGGGGCATTAGTTTTGGTTCTTTTGTGGGGATTTTGTGATATTTGCAATCGATAGCAAACCTAGGAAGCATTGATACTTTTCGGAAGCTTTTGTATTGTGTCCGACATTTTGACACTCTCATGTACTCTTCGACACTCTATCAATACGTGTTGGAAAATCCAATACCTTGTCAACTTTTTCAACATTTTCTTAAACTTGAGTCGAAATTCTGACATGTGAGTTTTCGACATGTAACTCCGACACACGAGGTCAATTTTAAAATTTTCAAAAAATGATGGGTCAAAATATATATATGAAAAAGTAAAAAGTAATAAAAATAATAAATGGAAAATAAGAAAAGTTAGTCTTATCTTTTGTTCTAACTCTCACTTCCGGTAATACACAATTCATCTCCCAAGTTTTTTTTTTCTTTTTTCTTCTAACATGTCTGACACATGAATCCAAAACATGAATTGCTTGTTTTTTTTTTTCTCTAAGTTTTATGAATTATTAGAATGAAGTTGAATTTATCAAATTGAAGCAATGAATGATATTAACAAATTATGGATTAATGTTTTTGATTTAAATTAATTCTAGGCTCTTATTTATTTATTTATTTATTTGTGAATTTAAATCAAATTAATTTGATTGAAATAATCATAAAAATAATAATTTATTATGTATATATAAAAATATACATTTAATATACAACGTGTCAAAGTTCTCTTTTTTTAGAAACGATATGTCGCATGTGATGTCGTATTATGACATATTGCGTGTCGGATGTTGATGTGGGTGTTCGTGCTACGTAGTAGTAATCGACCTTTGGCTTCAAGAGCGGATATATGAAAGGATAGGATTGTAATTATTCTTGACCTGACATCGCAAAGACGTCCTATGATGTTTTTCTTATTGTTTCTTCTTGAAATTTAGCGAGTTCTCACTCATTTTCTTTCATATTTTTGCTTTATTTTTTTGTTTATATTCGACAGTCTCCGAGAGAATGTTTTATTATTGGAGATAGTGATTTTTATAAAAAAAAAAAAAAAAAAAGTTAGAGACTTTTCATGATATTTGGCCTTCAAATTATTTCTATTGTGTCAACTGTTGCTAATACTTTTATTAGTTTATCTTAAAGGAGACAACATTATGGGAAAAAAGGTTGTGGTATTGATACAAGTATTATATGAAAATTATGACACTTGGAAAGTCATTTTCCCGACCTTTTGTTGTTTGAGGAAGAGCCCCTTGAGCCTTTTACACAGTGTTTGTAGCAACGAAGCATAAGCGACGCGGATGTCATTTTCCACCAAACTCGTTACTCTTGAGTGCTGTTTTGACGCTTTATGTTGCTTGTTTCGGAAATTTCATTGCCATTCGCTGCCACAAGTGCTCTCAAGCGTCTCTACCCCATTGGGTTCACATGCCTTGTGCCTTCGTGCGCTGAAGCTCCTTCACATGTATTGTTGACGTCATCACACAAAAGCACTGCGAGAGCGTCCAGTCAATACACGTCATGTAGAAACCATTTTGCATGTGGCAACAAAAATAAGTCATCCAATGGCATGTTTAGTAACTAGTCAAACAATATCTAATTATATTATTTTGTTCTCCAGAAAAAAAAAAGGATAAAATTTTGTTTGGTAACCTTTTGGTTTCCGGAAATAAATTTGGAACATAATCAAAAGTAAAAAATAAAAAATAAAAGTTAATTCTTTGCTTTCGGAACAACTCCAAAATCAAACCAAATCATGTTCCTTTTTTTCTCTTATGTTTTCTTCTTTTCCTTTTCTTTCTTTTTCTTTTTCCTCTAGCCAATTGCAAAAATATAATAAAATTATTTTAAAAATATAATAAAATTAGGGTATTATACTAAAAATCCTAAACTGATATACTTGTGACAAATTACCCCAAATTAATTTTTTGACTATCAAAAATCTCAAATTAGTACACTTTTGACACATTTACCCTAAACTGATATACTTACGATAAATTTACCCTATGTTAGTTTTTGTTAAATTTTAGTATCAAATTATTAAGTTAAATGACACGTGATGTGGACTAGTGTACTAGCTTGTGATTTTACTAACTACTTATTAAAATTATATTATTTTTTTGTTTTTTCGTGTTATGAATCTAAATTTAATAGAGGGTATATTTGTCACAAAGGTGCTAGTTTGGGTTTATGGTGGCTGAACAAATTATTTTTTGGTAAATTTATCATAAATATATCAATTTGAGTTTTTTTGTAGTCACTTGGGATAAATTTGTTACAGATATATTATATTAGGGTTTTTCGTGGTAAAAAATATTATTTTTTGGTAAATTTGTCAAAGGTATATTAGTTTAGAATTTTTCAAGGTATAACCCTAAAAATTAAAAGAAAATTTAAAATATATAATAAAATTATAATATAAATTATATTAAAAATATGATAAATTTCTAAAATAAATTTTAAAATAATATATAATAAATTAATTTAAAAATATAATAATATTATATAATGAAATTATAAAAAAATTAAAAGAAAATTTAAAAAATACAATGTAATTATAACATAAAATTATATTAAAAATATAATAAAATTACTAATAAAATCATATTAAAATATGATAAAATTATATAATAAAATAATTTAAAAAAAGATTACATCATAAATTTATTAAAAATTTAAAAGAGGAAAATATTTAAAAAGTATTAAAAAATTAAAAGAAATTCTAAGTCACAAAAAATTTAAGATTCATAACAAACACATTTCTATTTCAGGAATAGGAATTTTGAGTAGTTACCAAATGTCTTCAAATGCTCAAAAACTAATCAATAGAATAAAATAAAGAAGAATAAGTTCTTAGTAGAAATTGTTCATGAGAACAGAATGGTTACCAAACACAACCTAAATTTTCAATAAGACCTAATTTGATTGAATTTTAAATTTTTAAGTTCATTTTCACCTTACCTTTTAAATGTTTAAAAAACCCATGTGCAACCTAATTGTAATAATATGAGTGAAAAATGGGTCTATGATTCATTTTGACACCTCTAATTCCGAAGTACCTCATTCTTATTCATCCAAATTAATCATGGTGTGTCGAGAAGAGCCGGTTTGGAAAAAAAAATGCATAAATTACAATGCTTAGAGAATGGCTCGAGTAAATAGGAAAAAATCTGCTCGAAAATCAGCTACAAATTGTCGCCGTGGGGGGGGCTCCAGACCAACCCCTATATAAAGGATAGTTGGCATACTAAGTGACTCGCTACAGAATTCGCAATGGCTCTTCAGGCATTGTCAACAAGCTTCCTCCCCTCCTCATTTCACCATAACCAGCCCTCTCTCTTATTCTCTGGGCACCTCCGCTCCTCCTCCTCCGCCGCCACCTCCTCCACCGCGTCCAGTGCTCAATTCGTGACATGTGCTTCGAAGATTGAAGTTCAAGAGATCGGGAGACATTCGGCGAATTGGCAACCTAGCGTTTGGGATTATGACTTTTTGCAGTCACTCACCGTTAATTACACGGTAACGAATTTTCTTTTCTTTTTTTCGGCACAAAACTCAGTAGCTTAAGTACGATGGGAAATATTCACATTTGGTCCTCAAACTTGGAAAAATTTCCCAACAATTTTTCTGGTCTATGGTTCTGACAATTTCGGTAACAATTTATTCCATGATGCCACGGATTATTTGAGTATTATACTTTTGTTTGGCATCGATTAATACCTTGGCTTCACTTTGCCGTGCTCAAATTTAAGTTACCACGCCAACGACGGAAAAAAAATATAAAAAAAATAAGTTTAGTGACCGAGGTGCACGGTTTCCCTATTTTCTACTTACTTTGGTGGGACGAGTCCATAAATCCCAAAACAACATGGAAACAAAGGACAAACTTTACTTTGAACCTAGTTTATGGATGTATACATGACATTCGAGATATGTAAAATCAATTTGTACCTTCATCCATTGCCAAAGTATCAAATGTAGGGCCAACCGCAACAATATTCTATAGGAGATATCGATAAACCTGGTCAAAACAGCATATTCTCAACAATAAGGCAAGAGCTCGACAGTGCTTGTGCATCGACTTCGATTAAGATCTCATTTTTCAGCGTTTTTCATGTGCTAGGAGGATAAATGTTCGGAGGAAGTCCAAAGGTTGAAGAAAGAAGTCAAGGGTCTATTGGACGGGGAGATGAATCAGGTGGCCAAGCTCAAGCTCATTGACGCGGTTCAAAGACTAGGACTAGGATACCAATTCGAGACGAGATCAAGAACGCTCTAAGTTCCATCTATAACAACACCGAAGATGCTCAACTTTCGGAAAATCTTGATGTCGTTTCCCTTCGATTCCGGCTACTCAGACAACATGGATACAACATACCGCAAGGTACTCGTCAACTATAAAACTTTGGTAAATCATGTTGACGCATCAAAATTTACCCTTCCATTCCTTTTGTTGGACATATAGATGTGTTTCAAAGATTTATGAGCAAGACGGGCACATTCAATGAATCGCTCAATGAAGATGTGAAGGGGCTTCTTGGTCTTTATGAAGCTTCTTTTCATGGATTGGAAGGTGAAACCATACTCGATGAAGCTTGGACCTTTGCTTCTAAGCATCTGAAGGATCTAAACCTCAATAAGATTCCCACTAATTTAGCGAGTCACGTGAGTCATGCATTAGATATGCCAATCCACTGGAGGCTAAACAGGTTGGAGGCTCGGTGGTTCATTGACATGTACAAGAAACAACAAGACATGATCCCCTCTTTACTACGATTGGCTAAATTAGACTTCAATTTAGTGCAGTCAGTCTACAGGAAGGAACTCAGCAATTTGGCAAGGTACAAATCAATATGGCAGCATGGGAGTGCATTTTGATCGACTTAATCATCATATGACAATTTTTTCAGGTGGTGGGTTGAACTTGGGGTGAACAAGATGACCTTTAGTAGGGACAGGATGGTGGAAAGCTATTTTTGGGCCAATAGTATGGTTTTCGAACCTCAACATACAGCTTACAGAGAAATGAATGGGAAGTTTGGTAATATGGTGGTACTTATTGATGATGTTTATGATATATATGGGACGCCAGAAGAACTTGAGCTCTTAACAGATTTCATTGTCAGGTTTGCCTAGTATCACCACCGTCATCATTTTCCCTTGTAACTATGACTGCCAAGAAAAAAGACATAATTAATTAGTCTATGAATGCAATGGAAAAAAGTACTAAAAATTATATATATGAAATAAATTCTTCAATGCATTTTGGACATATCATGGTTTATGTTGGTGGTTTGGGCTAATAAAGTAATGGTTGGCATTAATCTTCGTTATTATTACTAAGAAGTGTATTGAATGGCAGTAAATTTCGTAAAATTACTGAAATTGTGATAACTTATCAAGGTGGGACATCACAGACATCGATAGGCTTCCTCCAATAATAAGGAATAGTTTCATGGCCATGTACAACACAACCAACGAAGTTGGGTATTGGACGATGAGAGAGCGAGGAATCAACCCCATCCCTTACCTGCGGAAAGTGGTAATTTTGACTTGCGAAATCTTTCACCTGATAATTTCTAGTCCATGTCAGTCAATTCATTTTTCTACTTTTAACTTTCGTTATGACTTCTAAATTTGAACGTTTGAGAGTCTGAACAAGTATGAGAAAAGAACGTCCCTTGACTTGGTCATTGACACACTTTTCCGAATTTCAATCCTATAGTGGGCCGAAGAATGCAAGGCGTACCTGAAGGAGGTCCATTGGCGCAGCAAGGGCATTAAACCGACCCTGAAGGAATACATTGACGTTGCGACGAATTCATCCGGAGGGGTGGTTATGATGTTGCCCAGTTACTTCCTAACCACAGATAAATTGACGGAAGAGGGACTTGATTACGTGTCGAAAATCCCAAGCGTCATGCGTTGTTCTAGCAAGATGCTTCGACTTATCAATGATCTCGGTACATCATCGGTAATTTACTTTTATATTGTTCTTCTTCTTGCAAATAGTGGCTCATAAGAAAAAAAGGGTACATCTTCTTTTTTATTTCCTCGATACAAAAGTGGGAAGAGTATTTGGACTTATGGTTATAACCCAACAATGATTGTCCATGCTTAGCATGAAGTGGCACGAGGAGACAACTTGAAGGCACTGGAATGCTACATGAATGAAACCGGCGCGTCAGAAGAGGCCGCACGTGAACACATCATGCATATGGTGCGTGAGGCCTGGAAGTGGATGAATAGAGCCGTATTTGAAGACTACCGAATTCCCGGATTAGGGCCTTTTCTTGGTGCCTGTGTAAACACGGCACGAATTTGTCATACTTTTTATGGATGTGGAGACGGATTCGGCCAACCCAGTAATATTACCAAGGACTCTCTTGCGTCGGCTATATACGAACCCGTGCCCCTCGATTAGGCATGCATTATTGACCAACGGTCTTGCTTGTGGAGAGACCCTTTGATCTTATGTGTCTTTCTTAGTATTTTAGGGTGGCTCTGTGAGCTCTAAGATGTCGAAACTGTTTTATTACCTGAAGTCTATTGTTGGGCTTCGGCAAAGAAGCACATGCTATTCCGTGCTTTGCGTGGTGGCTGATTATGTAATCACAAACAATAAACAATATTCGTGATGATCGAATTTTTATTTTTGTTGAATATTTAGTTTTTTGTATTGGAGAAAAATTGAAAAGAAAAGGACTATATAGAAGAAAATGAAAAATCGTTTGACTTCGACTAACGCTGGTTCAATGGAATTTGAAACGGTGGCTGCGCAGAAAGTTTTTATTTCTACCATCGAGTTTCATAGAAACGGTGTCCCAAAGATTCTCCAATGTCCAGAACAGTGCGAGGCTATTTTGGAAGGTTGAAATGTCGATGAATTAGATTGGAACGAGTATTTTCTTCTTCTCTAACGATTATACTATCTTTCTATATCGTTCTTTGCGTTTGAATTCAGAAAAATGAACACTTTGGAGTGCATCATTGTACAGATAAAAAAAGAAGTACGTTATTGCATTCTTATGGAAGACATCATATCTTGTAGAAAGTTTCCTTAAAAATGTCTTGACTCATTACATCTTTTGTCTTTAATTTTGTTTTTGGTTTAATTATCCAAAAAATCCTAAATTTATTGTACGGTGATCAATTCAATCATAAATTTTTCATTTGTACCAATTCAGTTATAAATATTTCAATTACCTCAGCTTAGTCAAACATTTTGAAGATTTGTTAATTTAATTCTAAAACTATTATTTGGATATTTAACTGGAATGTCTACATTTTCAAACCGTCAAAAGGTTTAGGACATGAATATTATGATGGGAATAGGACATGGATATTATGATGTGAATGTTATATATCTAATCTCTACAGCTTAGTTGAAATATTGTCAAAAGGTTTTAAAAAATTCCAAATAAAGGCCCTAAATATCATTGATTTTTCAAATAAGGGTTTGAAGTGAACCTTACCTTAAATAAAGACATAAAGTGCCCTCATTTTATTAAATAAGGGCCTAAAATGGATATTGTTTCAAATAATGACTTGAAGCGGCCATGTCAATATCAAAGAATGACTTGAACTTTTCGACCAATCAAGGGCATTTTCGTCCTTCTGCTTTTTTTTTTCCTTTTCTCTTTATGTTCATAAAAAGAAAAACTAAAAAAAAAAGGCTAAAACTTATAAAAAAAAAAATTAGCCGCAGGGTTGGCAACTAGCCCTCCCTCACTTGTGGCCACTGCCCTATCGCTAGAGGGGCATCAAACATGGCTGACGGGGTCACTAACCAAAGGTGAGAGCTTGGTCCTTGCTAGATTCAAAAGAAGGTTGCCACCCTTCCCCAAGTCTGGGTAAGAGTTGTCCACCTTGCCTAGTCACCAGCGATCCCGCTAGCCATGGCCAACGCCCCACCAATGACGGGGTGGTAGCCATAGGTGACTAGACCTCCTCCTAAGTTTTTTTTCTTAGTGTTAGTCTTTATTTTTTATTTTCTTAGTTTGTATTTTTTATGCCAAAAAAGAAAAAAAAAAAGGCAAAAAAGAAAGAAAATAAAGAAAGCAAAAGGATGGGAATGCCCTCGATCAGCCGATGAGGTTAGGTCATTCTTTTAGATTAATATGGCAACTTCAAGCTCTTATTTGAGAAAATTAGAGTATTTCAAGTTCTTTTTTGAGATATGATTTACTTTATGCCATTATTTGAGAAATTGAGAGCATTTCAAGCCATTTTTCGGAATTTTTCCAAAGATTTAGGACTAAATTGATAAATCATTAAAATGTTTGGGATATGGATATTATGACATATCCAATCTCCACATCTTAGTCAGAAGAATTACTACCTTGGCATATCCAAAGTGATTGGTAAAAAATGCTTAAACCATGTAAGTGCAATTAATCAAGTTTTGCAAGCTTGTTAACAAGTAGTGATCCAACGATTATCCAGTTTTCCACTCTAACAACTTCAAATCAAATTACCTCACTCAATTAGTTGCAGCATTCCAAGAAATAAAACTTACATATTACCTCACATTTTGCGATTTTTTCTTTTTATGCATTTATGAGTTGTCACATAGCATGAGATATTTAAGCAAGCCAAAAGCTCCCCCATAACTTGACGGGTCCACAAGTATACCAACTCATGTTCACCGCCAAGTGATTTATGAGCCAAGTCTTGCCTGCAAAATACATCAATCAATCAGCTCATCCCTGGTGACCAAAGTAAAACCACAAGAAAGAAAAAGGACCTGGTTTCTTGGATGTAACTGGAACTTCCTTCTTTGGAACCAAAGCATTGATATTGGAAGACTTGCCCAAATTAGACGGACCCAAAATCGCAAAATCGGGCCTCACATTTTGGGATAGTTCTTGGTCCTCCCATTGCTCTTCATGAACTCCACTTCCTTAATATGGGTGTGACCTTCGGTTGGATCAAACTGGTGCGGGAAGTTTGGGAAGAAGAAAACTTTCTGGACAATCCTGGCCGAGTCAGAGGTTGTCGAGCTTGCGATTTTGGAACCGGAGGCATGGAAGCTAGGGCCATGGTGGGTGGGCTGCAAGAGAGGAGGGGTCTTGGGAGAGAATGAGAAGAGCAAGGGATTCGGTGATGGCCGAAGTGAGGGTTGAAGAAGAGAGGTTAAGTGCAAAGAAAAGAGAGGCGTAATAACCATTGTTGGATAGAGATGATTTGCTTAGCAGTCAGCGAAGAAAAAGAGATGAGGAAGCAAAGAGGCAAAGGGAGAGAGAGTGTGTGTCAAAAAGGGGATTGAGTATGGTCCGAGTGGGTGGTTCCCATCTTGAAATAAAAAAATAATCCATTAAGGATTGGTTTCGGAAAATTGGAACCGAGAACTGCTCATTGGTTTTATCGATCCACCCAAGAACTGGACTGGGGTGGGTCCATGAAACTTCATTCACTCATTGCAACATTTTCCGACAAATCAAAGTAAAGCAAAAAAAAAAAAATTCCTATTCTTAATTGCAAGGTTAGTAGAAAGATTGGACTCAAATTGAGAGTTGACGTCGTAAGTCGATGGGTGTTGAGTTGAGAGTCAAGGCTGAGAGAGAGAGAGAGAGAAACAACTCGTACGAGATGAGAGTGAGACAATACAAGCACTTGGTTAATGGTCCGGTTTTGAGTAGTCCAGGTTGTTGCTGGTTCTTTTCCACACCCAAAGTAAGGAAGCACTATTGGAGGGGAGAAAATATTAGGTATGTCGGCCGCAACATGTATGCCCCAGCCAATCAGGAGGCTCCACGTGGCTCCACATTAGCTAGTGGTCCCCACTGCTCTTTGCACATAGAAAATAGTAATTTCCTCCTTACATTAATGGCTACACTAGACCTGTTGTGGAGAGTTAGGCTCCGTTTGACAACACTTCTATTTCTTTGTTTTTATGCTCTTTACTCCACATAATAGAAAAAATAGAAATTTGTTTGATAACGTTAATTAATTTTTTTATTCCCTGAAATAAAAAAGTGTCTAGAGAATAAATTTGGAATAAAAATAAGAAATAGAAAAAAGTAGATTTTTATTCCCCTAAACAATTTCTAAAAATATGTCTTTTTTTTTCTTTTTTTTCTTTTCCTTTCTTCTTCCTTGCTACTTGCTCTACCGCTGGTCGACCCTTAGCTACTGACCGCGACCTCCCGCCAGTCGCCATTGGAGTGTAACAAACGTATTGTTGTTCTTTTTCAATTCTGAGAATATAACTTTTATATAGTTATCAAACACATTCTTTTATTCAGAAATTGTTCAGGGAAATAAAAATAGAAAAAATATTATTTCTGAAAAGAAATTATTTCTTAAAACAGGAATGTTACCAAACAAACTCTTATTTCACTTTCTCTCTCCTCCTTTTTCTCATTTTGAAGGAGGAAGAATGATGTTTTTTCTCTCCCTTCCTCTCGTGAATTCAAAATTTCAGTTCCCTCATCTTCATTCTCTTCAATGCTCGCTCCCTCTCTACTCCGGCTCTCGCTCAGTGCTCATTAGGCATCACTTCTTCGCTCTCTGCTTCAGCGTTTGCTCAGCTCGTTCTGCTCCGGAGCTCCCTCGGCGCTCAGCGGGTCTCTCTTTTTCGCTTTCTGCTCTGGTGCTTGCTCAACTCGCTCGCTCTTTGCCCTGGTGCTCGCTCGCTCTCTGAATTTCTTCTCATCGGAAATTCAGATTTTAGAAATTTTTTATGCGAACTTGAAGAATGTTCAATTATCATGAATTGGAGGTTGGGTTTTGCAATTTTAACAAGACAGATCTTGTGGGCTGAGGTTGATTTGGAAAGTGCCTTACTTTATTTTCTGGGACTTTCAAACCTTGTTTGATTGCTTTAGGGATGTATTTTTGGTTGGGATTGAAACAGCAAGAGAATCGCGTCCTTGTTTTGCTTGTCCCAATTGGCTTTGCCTTTGCTTTTAGAGCTCCATGTTTTGGTTTTGCATTTTCGCTCCTTTTTACCAATTCCAAATAATAATTAACAGTTGCAAAATTTTTTTTTTTAATCAAAGCCAAAAACAAAAATCTGATTTTGCTTTGATTGACAATTCCGTTCTTGCCAAAAACAATTCAAGCGAAATTCTTGTTTGGATTTTATACTCCTTAAAATCAAGAGATTCCACTAGATGGTAGTAATGGTGCAAACAAAACTTAATTTCATCATTGATGAACTAAGTCAAGCATAAGATAAAAAGAAAGAAAAGAAAAAAAAAAGAAGGGTGCTGCTGAGGCGACGGTACCATTATTTCTTGGGAATAACGGTGCCATTTTCACCACATACTAAATGGAGATGCAATTGACAACCGGAATAGACAAAATACGAGATATCCAGCAAATACGGAATCATTGAGCAAGGCTGTCGCATCCCCAAGGGCCCTCTCTTTCTCTCTCCATCAATGCACCTTGCCTTCTCGCAACTCAAGCTCTTGAGCATAGGTTCTCACCTCCGTCCCTCCTACCCATAACCCCATAATCATCACTTGTTGTTCTCCCTCTAACTTCAACCTCGACAGCTGCCCTCACCTCGTGAGCAAAGCAGTGCAGTGCCAGTCGAAGGGCTCGTGTTGGTGCAGGATCGTGATCGCTAGAATTGGAGCCAAGACCGATAGTGATAGGAGAGTGACTAAGAGCGAGGGCTTCGGTGAGGTTTTAGTGGGTGGCGACAGCGGCGGCGAGCCGGCTCTTGACTCAGACATGTGTGCGACAGTGATGAAGAGAGGTTCACGGTGGATGTTCTTGCAAGTATAAAGCTCCACGAGAGACTGGCATCTAAGATTTGCCATGTTAAGAAACTTCAATGTTTTTCCGTCCATATATTTGGAAGTTGACAATCGGAAGGCCAGGTACAAGCTATCATAAGTCAAACTGCAGCACCTTTATGAGTCAACTTGACCAGAAAAACCTGCACCATCTTCAGATATCCACTCTCTACTTCCACCATGCACAACATTTTGAAACCGCTGTCACCAATCTTGATCCACTTTCAATGGGAACAGCCATACAGCTATTTCGAAACAACTAAAAATCAAAATCATTTAAAGCAAAAAGCTTACAAGGAGGTTTTGGAGTATCAACGGAATAAGTCTCTGTTATGAGATTGAGATCTAACTAGTCAAGCATGCGGTTTGTTCCTACTGCCGTTACAGCTCACTACATGAGCATTCAATTATTTGGTACCTTTCAAGTGTAAAAAAAAAAAAAAAAAGCACCCAAAAAATGTTTTCTCCATGCTCTATCTTCTCTTTTGATCTCTCTGTTACTTCTCTACCCTCTTCTTTTTTTATTCTCATCAACTTAATTCAACTTTGCAATAACATAGATAGACAAAGAGAGATAAAAACCACAATATCTTTATTTGACAAGGGAATAGCTTCAGCAAGTAGAACTTACTTAATAACTCAACATGGACATAATATGAATCTAAACGACAACTGAAAAGTTTACTTGACATCATCACGATCACCTCAAGCAACTGCCAACACTGAATGCATGAATCAAGTACGAGCTCAATCTACCCAAATACTAAACAGGAGTTATGTTAAACAGGAATGCCTACCATCTTTCTGACACTGTTGAGGCACCGAGCAAAACCCCAATTAAGCTTGGATCTCCAACATACTTAGCAATTTGACCAAGCCGCACGTTGAACAACTCCTAACTATCAGCATCGCGGACTACACCAATATCTCAGTCGATATGCCTTTCCACTAGACTCCCATGGACACGCTTATAACCACCAAACAAAATGCAAACCAGATGCCCACGCTTGCGTAAGGCAGTCTCAAGATATTCTTGATCTACACCTTAAATAACTGCTTTGCTCCCATCTATCAGTATACCATAAATCTTCTGTCCAACGGTATCAACTGCCCTTCCCCTCTTCAGATATAATTTCTCACCTTTCAATGTGCCAAATAGGAACTACATGGCCACCCTTCCAACATGGAAGGGAGAGATGAGGTCCCCACATTTTCAAGAGGTTGAGGTGGGGACGATTTAATTTTAAGTGTGGGTTTCGACTCCCACACCCTGCAAGGAGACATGACAAAAATTCGAGAGTGAGAATTAAAGTAGGAATAAAATAGGATCGATTAAAAAAAATAAAAATCTGTCAAGCAGGAAACATCCTCCTTGGCATTCTTCCCCCACCCCTTTCCCCTCTTTCCATCCAGAACACCCCTCTAATATACGTTGCCGCCGCAAAATCCTCCACGGGCATGCCCTCGGGCCCCTGATCATCCCCCAACTTCGCCACCTCCTCACTCAGTTTTTAGACAAGAATCATCTACGCTACCCGATTTTTCCTGACGCTTCTGGATTGACCTCATCGTCCCCAGATGGCTCGTTGCCATTCTCTCTCCGATGGACAGTGAGGTCGTACGACGCGGCACCGGCATTGGCCTCATCATCGAGGGACCTGCACTGGCACTGGAACCGGGACAGATCGTCCGAGGTGAAGACGAGGTTTTTCATCCTCTTGGGGGAACTTTTACTCGTTGGGCTTTGGCGTGATAAGCAGCAGGTTTCTGCGATTCGCTTCATCCGTCGGGGGTATCGGAGTGAATCAAATTGGGTGATCTACTCGCGCGAGAGCTTCATGCCGATCGACGACGGTGGCTAAACAAAACCTTAACCGAGCAAAAGAGCGATGAGAGAGCGAAAGTCGACCAAGATGTCGGCACGACCGAGGAAAATTTGGATTTTTGAAATGCCGTCCTCAAATTTGAGCGTCTGTTGCAATTGGGTCCCGATGCTCTTTTTAGTTCCTTGCCTGATTTTTTTTTTTTCAATTACGTCCTTTCTCCCAAACGTTCCCGGAGCAATTTTTATGTGCCTATCTCTAATATCATCAACACAAGGTCGAATAACACTTCTAGTAATTCTTCTTTAATATCATTACAGTGAATGGTTGCCAAAACCAAAACCCAAAATTGTCACGCTATCCTATCGATCAATGTAGACTATTTTCGAGGTCCCTATGTATTTACACTAAAAATATTATTAATTCATCATTTTTTTAATATCTTCTACTTTCCATTCCAATAATATAAAAAATTCAAAACTCAACTTTTAAAACCAATACTTCTCATCAATGGTGCCAAAGAACTACATAAACCTAAAGGGACAAACTTATTGAATAATCTAAGAATAATTTGCCCAGCACCAATCACCAAGCACCAAGCACCAAGACAAACAAATTGATTGTTGACCAATTCAATCCAAAGACACTAATTGATTGTACCGAAATCCCCAGCAAAGAGCAAAAATGATGAGCAATTCAGTTTTTTTTTTTCTTTCAGCATGTGATTAACCCCTGACACGAATGTTAAAAAAAAGATAAATCGCGTACTGTATAATAATTATAAAAAAGAATACAAGGAGTATCTTTCAAAGAAGATGAATTAAGAGCCACCACAACATAGTTTGTGGGCTCGTCTTAGTGGACGGGCTTAAAAGTGACTGGGCCTGCCCAGGGCCAGTGTTATCTCTGATTGGAGCTTTACTGATCAGGGATTGGAGCTTTACTCGTTAAGTGAGCATAAGGGTAGTTGCTTAACTAGGTCTTTCTATTGCCTTTTGTTCATGGGTTTACCCTTTAAGAGTTTGAAAAATCAGCAATGCCGTTGTCATCGTGCGGAGGTCGTGTAACAGGAACAATTTCATGAAAACCATTAAATGTCTGTGGTTTATATTCATGTGTGTAGTTCTTGATCAGACATCAGTTTTGCGTATTTACTGCTCTTTAAGTAACAAAACAGAGGGAACAAAATTGTCTGACCCCATGCATGTCAATTGTCATTGGATCGAAGAAATTATTCTTAACTTTAGCCTTAAAAAAGCTTTGTTTGCATTGGAAGCAGCATAAGTCATTAACTTGAGCATAGCAAGTCAATCAGCATTAGATATTTAAAGTCATATTCACACAATAGGTGTAATTCCTCGACAAGACACTTCGTCCTAAGCCACACTCTAGAGTGATGAAGCTTTGGTTTTTGGTGGATGGTTTGTTTACAATGTGGGGTGAACACCCCTCGCCACATCCATTCTGCATGCATATCCTAAATTTTCTCCTTCTACTGCTGGAAATTCTTTTGAGGGACTATATGACAAATAAAATGCCTGATTTAGGAAGAATGGTTTCTGCTGAAACTCAAATGCTATCGTTGGTTTCTGGTCTTTAGCTTGTTTTCTAATATGTATTAGCTGTGCAAGGCGTTGAAAAACCTAATGAACAATTATAAACCTGTATTGCTTGTTTATTTAAGTGCGTAGTTTGTTGTTTTTCCCTTACAATCGTGAAAATTAATTGAATAGGATTACAAGGCCTCTTGTGTGCACATGATGTAATATCCCGGGCCCCACTGTGTAATATTGTCCGCTTTGGGTCACCCGCCCTGGTGCAGACGAACCGCCATCCCAACCATAGTCTTTTCCCTCATGGCTTTAAAACGCGCTATACAGATTAGAGGGACCCAAGCCTTATAAGCTAACCAAGACCTCCCTTCCTAGGCGATGTGGGACAAGAGAAGAGAGGCACCCCTTCCTTGCGCGCGTCCGAGGACCGTCGCTCGGGCCATCACACTCTCCACCTCTTAACAGAACAGCGTCCTCACTGTGGCTCAACACGAGGTCAAGAGTCAGAACTGTCACGCCCCGATCCTCCGAGCGTGCGAACATCCCACTTTGGTCGATGAAAATGCGACTTCTCAGGACACGTCGTCGACCCATTTATTTTTATTACGCATGCGGAAGCGAAACGAATCCCCTGACAACATTTAACTTGGGATAGAAAAATAGGCAATCAATCACAACCAAACAAGCTTTCTTATAAACACATAGGTTTATATACAACACTGGATTATCTACAAAATAGACAGGCTCAACAACTAGGAAGCTGTCCTATGACCAACTAGTCAGACACGTTCGCTGATTCTTCAACCTCCACCTTCCGAACTCTAGGACTTCCGGTCCTCCATGACCGTCATCTAGGACCTGAAATATTATCCCACAACCGGGATGAGACTACATCTCAGCGAGTCCTACCCTCTAAAACTCAATTAGGAAGAAAATACGCCTCAGGTCGCTGTAGCCACACAAATAGGATAGAGGACTTACCTCGCCTTAGTCCCTTTCCTGCACGTCAGTACAATTCATATTCAAACAATGCTCATACAAGCTGAAACTACCGACACTTATATCGGTCTATCAATTCAATCAATCCAATCATTCGCAATGATTCAATTCCATCATACTATCTATCTTTCCATACCATCTATCAAACCAGTCATTAATAAGACATATGCTTTCCAAAGCTATAGCTGATAGATAATATAATCGCTCGCCAGAAGCTGCCGCAATATTCAATATAGTATACTATAGCTCACCAGAAGCTGCCGCAATATATATGTATATCATAATTGCTCGCCTAAGCGGATACATATATATAAACCAATGCTTGCCAAAGCTGATCATTCAATAATAAACCATAGAACTGGATATTCAATCCAATAATAACCACCGGTTCAAACTAGTCATACAAACCAATTATGGTGCTAAAAGCCAACACCGGGTATTTTCAAGTTAAATACCACAACTTCATCAATATCACTCAATTCCACACTTTTGGAATAATTAACCATAATCATCAATCACTTAATTTCTCAATTTAAACATAAAATTAACACAAACCGACCGACTCAAGCATGATCAAGACGAAATTCTAACAACCTACCATCCCGCATAATTTTCGAAATTATTAAATAATTAAATTTAATTCCGAAAATTAAATAATTAAATATTATATTATAATAATATAATTTAATAAAATAATATTTAAAAATTCGAAATAATTAATTAATTAAAATAATTAATGAGGGCTTAAACAAGATTACACTAATTTAATCATACAATTAGCCCTAATTAAACATCCATTAAACTAATCATACAACTAATCTAATTTACATTAAAATAATCTAATTTAATCACATAAACCTAATTAGACTAATCTAAACACCCCTTAAGCGTCATTAACTCACTAAGCAAGAATTAGAGGATAAACTCACTGGATTAACGTTCCGGCGAGTCCACGGCGAAGGCAACGCCAAGGCGGGCGATAAACCTCAAGGCGAAGACACCAACCAAGGCCGGGAAGGGCTTGAAAATGGGCCACGAAGTCTCCAAAACCTTGCTGTCTTCTACTTCTGATCTGGGCTAAACTGCAGAGAAGAAACCAGCAACTTCAATGGCGAAAACAGGTCGATTGGAGCTCCGGCAAGCGGGTGGTTGGCAATCAATGGCTCCCGGGGGTCTTGGGAGTCTTGCAGGTGGATGGGACGGGCAAAGGAATGGTCGGAATGGGGCGAAACAGCAAGAAAACCTGAAACAGGCAGAACCGGGCGAGTGCAGACAGTTCGGCGAGTGGCAGCTTCTCTCAGGATTTCGGGACGTCTGGAGAATCGTTCCGCTGAGAGGTAGGATGCTCCGGAACGGGCTGGATGTCCTCGTCACGGAAGTGGGTGGAGCGCTCGTTGATTCATCCGGGAAGTCAACTTTTAACTCGAATCTTTGGCAAAAGGTCAGCTGGAGCAGAAACTGGAACGAGGAGAAAACAAGGGAGGAAAACGGCCGATGATGGCTTTCCGGGTGTGCGACGATGGAGGGGCTGGTGAGCTCGGTTTCCTCTGGTTCTCTTGAGCTTTTCCTAAGCCTCAACCATGGAGAAAGCCATGAATGAAGGAAGAAGATGGTCTGTTGAAGAGGGGGCCTCCTTGGTGGCTCACTAGAGCTCAACACTTGTCTAAACCTCATTTGCTTTGCCCCCACCATGACATCACATGACATCATCCACTCTCTCTCCTCAATTATCCTCCACAACCTTGCCAATAGGTGTAAAATAGCTCTCCCCCCATGGTATACGAATTTCATACATTTGTACATCAAATTCCTTCAATCCCCTTCCAATTAAATCCACTTGAGCTCAAATTGAAGTCTATAATTTCATCCAAGGTGTCCTCACTTAAGTCCACATTTTTCCTTGTCCATTGAACCAACTTGTATTCCAAAAATTGCGATCAAAAGCGGTCCTCTGACTATCTCGAACAAAAACAGCCTTACTTTGCTTTTCTGCCAAAAATCTCGATTTGTAGAAAAATCTTCTGAGGATGAGTCAACGTTCCTAAAATGAATTGTGACTTGACAGAACTTCCAATTTCTGTAATCAGGTTCAATTTCTCGATTGATTTTAATCTGGCGCGACTTTAGCGCGTCCTAATCTACTAGGTAGCTTTTAGGAATTTTCTGTGCAATTGACCTATGGTTGATTATTTTCAAGCCACAAAGTGCATCTTCAACACATTTGCGACTCTCGATTGTCGTAGAAATCTCAAAGTTTCAAATACGGAGACAGGGTACCAAAACGATAGAGAAATCGGTTTAGTGCCGATCAACAAGAATTGTGCAATTAGGTGGAATCACCCACACTGAATTACATGGTTCTGTTGAATCGACCTATCTCTGGTCTCTAATCGGTCTGTGCCGTAATGACCCTTGCAAATTAATACGGTCGAGCAGTCGTTTCCTGATCGAATTCTCAAGTCTATTGCGTTTAGATGTCTTAACAGATTCACCTAATAAACTAGTTATCTTGTGAGTGGCCAACTCAGAGAAGAAAGCTATAGATGCAAAGATGAAATGCCCGACTTATTTAATTGAAACTAGAATTAGAAAATCGGGCTGTCACAAGAACTGTGGCCCAACACGAGGTCGGGAGTCAGAACAACATTCTTGCTATGGCCCCACACGCGGTTGGGAGTCGGCTCTGGTACCACTTGTAACATCCCGGGTCTCCACTGTACACATATTGTCCGCTTTGGACACTAAGTCCTCACGGTTTTGATCCTCTCAGGGCAACCCATACTACCCTAAGAAAACACGTATGTACAGTTTAGAGGGACCCATGGCCTTATAAGATAGCCCAGGACTCCCTCCCTAGGCGATGTGGGATAAGAGAGTGACTCATTCCTTGTGCACATCCGAGGACTGCGCACGTCCGAGGACTGTCGCTCGGGCCATCACACTCTCCACCTCTCAATAGAACAGCGTCCTCGCTGTGGCCCAACACGAGGTTGGGAGTCGGAACAGCAATCTTGATGTGGTCCCACACGCGGTTGGGAGTTGGCTCAAATACCACTTGGCGTCCTCGGTAGACCGACTACAAAGTCCATGGCGTGCTCTAATACCGGAGAGTGTGACGGCCCGAGTGACAGTCCTCAGACGTGTGCAAGGAAGGAGTCCCTCTCTTGTCCCACATCGCCTAGGTAGGGAGTCCTGGGCTATCTTATAAGGCCATGGGTCCCTCTAAACTGTACATACGCGTTTTCTTGGGTATGGGCTCCTCCGAGAGGAACAGAACCGTGAGGACTTAGTGTACAAAGCAGACAATATATGTACAGTGGAGACCCGGGATGTTACATATGATGTGCATAAAAGGAACATCAGCAGGAAGTAAATAGGAAATGAAAGATCAAAAAATTGAGAAAACAATAAACTGAAGAAAGATAGCAGTCCACTCAATATGCGTTAATAAGCTTTTCAGGATGAACTCGTAATTGTCTCAAAGAATCTTCTAATTGTTCGTATGCAAGGTCCATTTGATGGAAACCCCGAATAGGCGTCTATATTTTTTTAATCAACAAATCATCTTTTTCCTACCAGCTTTTCAATGATTCTTTAACCGATTCTTTATGGATTTCTTGAGCTGTCTGGTTGTTGTAATGGCTTTGACAGGAAAAACTCTGCTATCACTAATCTTATGTGTAGCTCCTGAAAATGGCGATTTTGATGGAATTCCATGTGACGTGAAGGGTGTATTCAATTCACATCAGTTGAGTCCTTTTGAGGCAAAAGTGGGTTGTTTTCTTGTTAGCATTTCATGCTGATTGCCCCATATTTAACATTATCTTAACTTGTAGAGAGAACCATACGCAGCTTTGACAAGTTATGGTATCCGTGAGTAATAATGTTTACTTACTGAGCATCTTACATTGCCATGGACCGCTAGCGTATTTGACAATGAACCGCTAGCATATTTGACATCTGTTCATGCCTTTTCTCTTCCCCCATATTCCAAATTCTATAACTTTCTTTCATGAATTCTCCCTCATATTTTTGGAGGAGACATCTCATTTAAGTAACTAATGCATATTGGGCGATATGTCTACATCAAAGTGTCTTTTAGACTCCGTTCGTTTCGTGGAAAATGTAGCATTTTTAGAAAATTATTTTCCAATGTTTGGGCGAAACTTGAAAATGAAGTGGAAAATATTTGCCACTGTTTAGGAAGGAAAATATTTTCCTGTATACACTCTTTTTCATTTATTTTATTTTAAAAAAATCAATTTTTAATTATTTTTATTCTTTTAAAAATCAATTATTAAATTATTTTTTCATTTTTATTTTTCTTATTGTTTTCCTTTCCTTTTCTTTGTTTTCCTCCTCTTCTTCTTGGTCGGTTATTAGCCATGGCGACGGCCGACGATTGGCCACAAGTGAGCCTAGGTTCACCGCTTGCCGATCTAGCAAGGCTCGAGTCCGGCGAGCTCGAGGCTCACTAGATCAATGAGTGTGACCTATTAGCAAGCGCCTCACCACAAGCTCGCGCTCACCAATCTAGCGAGTGGTGAGCCTAAGCTTGCTAGAGGTGGGCAAGCTCGAGGTTCGCCCGTGGCCGGTCGTTGGCCATGGCCATGGCCGGCAACCGGCCAAGATAGAAGAAGAGGGTTTACCAAAAAAAAAAAACAAAAGAAAGAAGAAGAGGAAAATGAAGAAAAGAAAAAGAAAAAAAAAAAAATAATTTGAATTAAAAGAAGGAGAAGAAAAGGGGGGGGGAGGAAGCAAGGGTTTATAGGGATGTGAGATAAGAGAGACTAAGTGAGGAAAATGTTTTCTGCTTTTGAAAAGGGGAAAACATGTTTCCCTAGTTTAGAAGACTTTTTTTCCTTCATGGAAAACGTTTTCCCCAAGCAATTCACTTTCTGTGAAACCAATGCCGAAAATTCAAAAAACGTTTTCCTGAAAATTATTTTTTCGCAAAACGAATAAAGCCCTAAGTGAAAATAGTTCTTTCGCAATGATCTCCTTTTTGCTGCTTTAAGGGGTATAGTTGTGTTTACGACCAAAGTGGACAGATATGGGCTTCGCTTGGGAATTTCTTTTGGTCTTTGTAGTTTCCTTTTGGGTTAATATCTTGAAAGTACATATGTGATAAATTTACTTTGAACTAATTTTTTGACCATAAAAACCCCAAATTGATACATCTTTAACAAATTTATCCCAAACTTGTATATTTATGACAAATTTACCCTCTAATAGTTCCATTGAATTTGTGTAACATCAAATTGCTAAGTCTGATGACACATGACAGTTGACTAGTGTATCAATTTGGGATTTTACTCTTCTTATGTCACAATTGTACAATTTGTGTAGTTTTTTTTTTTTGTGGTATTAATCTAATTTAACAAAGTGTATTAGTTTATCTTAAAGGAAACAACATTTTTATTGTCTTTTTTTAGAAAAAAATAAAAGTCGGAAGATGCAAAGTTGGGATTATTAGTATAATTCCTCAAATGTCCATATTTCTAGAATTATATATATATATATATATATATATATATATATTCTTTAACTATACATATCCTCGATTGAATGATGCTATTAGACTTATATATTTTTCATTACAAGATAGAGAATAATTCTCTCTTCCACATATTTCTTCTCTTGCTATAGAGCTTTTTGTGGGGAAAAAGATACATAAGTGCCATCAAACTTTTTCAATCAGTTTGGTACTATATCGCCATGTTGGTTAAATATTGATTACTACAATGCTTCTCATGAGATATTCCAGCTATTTGTCTTATGTGGTTTTTTAAATTAATTTTTCAGTCTGGCATGGCATTTTAAAAAGAAATTGAAGTCTAGACATAGCACTAGAGGAGGGAAAATTACCAAAACAAACATAAACCTATTGCAATTTTTCCAATTCAGTTCTAAACATTTATTTTTTTGGCCAATTTAGTCATAAATTTTATGCAATTGTACCAATTCAATCCATTCGCCAGTGCTAACCGTTTGGCCAACGCTGATGTGGATAATTTTTTAATAATATTATATTTTTCGAATTTGTCATTCTTTTTTATTTTTATTTTCCTTTTTCCCCTTCCTCCTCCTCCCTCCTTCCTTTGGCCAGCTGGCCAGAGGCGAGCGCCGACAAGGCTTGCCCCTATCGGCCATTGGTGAGGCCACCCTTGTCATGGTTAGGTGAGGCCCTGCTTGCCTCTAGCTTAGGCAAGCCTCATTAGCCATGGGTAAGTCGTGGCGAGGCTTGATTCTCGCCAGATCTGGCAAGGGTGAGCCTCGCCCAACAACTAGCAACCCTCGCCGAGGCCTTCCGGCGAGGTCAAGCCTTGCCCATGGCCGACGGGGCTTGACCCTCGCTAGATCCAATGAGGGCGAGCCTCGCCAGCCCAACTAACGGCTTGGGCGAGGTGGTATGGCCATCACCAAGCTTCCCTGAGGCCAATGAGGTCCCTTGCTAGCCTTGCCTTTGGTGGCGACCGGTTAGAAGAAGGAGAAGGAAGTGAAGAAAGAAAAAGAATAAAATTAATAAAAATTTTTTGTGTTTTTTTTTGTCAAATGTTTGAAAGTTTGGATAGAATCCGACTTTAACATTAGTAGATGTAATTTCACTAATTTGACAATAAAAATGGTTGTAGATCTATGCCATTAAAATTGTGACTTTGGTATAGGAGTCTCATTCAAGGAATTAATAATGGAGGGAGAGATAGTAAGGAGAGGAAAGAGAGGAAGTTTTGAAAACTCTAATGAGTATGACTCATTTTGAACACATGATAATTAGCAAGTGGAGCTTGCGTGGAAAGCCACAACTATCCAATAATTTCTCACAATTATTAAATAATTTAAGAGTGACATGGCATCTCTTCGTTTATCCTCAATGCATGTCACCTAAATTTGAGAGGTGTAAGCACATTTTGATTGATATGTGGAACCTCTAACAGCTGCTATTATTGGATGCCATGGGGGGGACTGTTTTGGGTTGTGAGCCAAATTTTGTGTTTTTTTGTGAGACATTTGAAGGTTCTTAGAATCTGACTTTATCATTAGTACATGTGATTTCACTAGATTGACAATAATTTTGCTCCTAAATCCGTGCAATTAAGATCATGACTTAGGTATTAGACTCCTTTGTTATGCTTCAATCGTAGCTCATCAATGGACAACGACCTTGCATTTTGATTATGATTTCTTAGTCTCAATAAATCACAACCATCAAAATTTACATGTGAAAAGCAGCTTTTTATATTTGTTGGCGTTGTAAGACAGTACATATGATGGAAAGGGAGTTTGGTGGAGTCCTAGTTTGAATGGGAGACATGTTCTATTATTCAAACCCACCCGAACCAAACTTACATCCATTTTGTACTAGTGACACCCTATTGATTAGGAGTGGCTGGATTTTGGAGGCATTAGTTTTGGTTCTTTGAGGGCATTTTGTGACATTTACAATTTGCAGCAAACCTAGAAAGCATTGACACTCTTCGGGAGTTTTTCTGTCCTGTCTAACACTCCGACAGTCTCGTGCACTCTTCGACACTCCGTCAACACATGTCGGAAAATTCAACATCTGATCAATTTTTTTGACGCTCTCTAACACTCGAGTCAAAATTCCAACTTGTGAGTTTCCGACATGTGATTTAGACACGCGAAGTCAATTTTAAAAATTTTCAAAAAATGAGGAGTCAAAATATATATGTTAAAAAATAAAAAATAATGATAAAAATAATAAATGGGAAAGAAGAAAAGTTAGTATTCTCTTTTGTTTCGACTCACGTTTCCCGTGATACACAATTCATCCCCCAAGTTCTTTTTTCATTTCTCTTCTGACACGTTTGACACGCAAATCCAGAATGTGAATTGCTTGTTTTTTTTTTCTCTAAGTTTTATGGATTATTGGAATGAAGTTGAATTTATCAAGTTGAAACAATGAATGATATTAATTGGCCTAGGCAAGGTCGTCTGGCCATGGCTAGGCTTCCCCGAGGCTGGTGAGGTCCCTTGGCAACCCTCCCTTTGGCAATGACCGATTAGAGGAAGGAGAAGGAAGTGAAGAAAGAAAAAGAAAAAGAAAAAATTTTGTTCTTTTGTGAAATGTTTGAAAGTTTGGATAGAATCCAACTTTGACATTAGTAGATGTAATTTCACTAATTTGATAATAAAAATGGTTGTAGATCCGTGCCATTAAAATTGTGACTTAGGTATAGGAGTCTCGTTCAAGGAATTAATAATGGAGGGAGAGAGTAAGGAGAGGGAAGGGAGCAAATTTTGAAAACTCTAATGAGTACGACTCATTTTGAACACGTGGTAATTAGCAAGTGGAGCTTGTGTGGAAAGCCACAACTATTTAATAGTTTCTCACATTTATTAAATAATTTAAGAGTGACACAACATCTCTTCATTTATCCTCAATGCATGTAACCTAAATTCTAGAGGTGTAAGCACATTTCTGTTGATATGTGGAACCTCTAACAGCTTCTATTGCACTGTTTTGGGTTGTAAGCCAGATTTTGCATTCTTTTGTGAGACATTTGAAGGTTCTCAGAATCTGACTTTATCATTAGTACGTGTAATTTCACTAGATTGACAATAATTTTGCTCCTAGATCCATGCAATTAAGGTCGTGACTTAGGTATTAGACTCCTTCGTTATGCTTCAATCATAGCTCATCCATGGACAGCAACCTTGCATTTTGATTATGATTTCTTAGTCTCAATAAATCACCACCACCAAAATTTACATGTGAAAAGCAGATTTTTCTATTTGTTGGCATTGTAAGACGGTACGTATGATGGAAAGGGAGTTTGGTGGAGTCCTAGTTTGAATGGGAGACATGTTCTATTATTCAAACCCACCCAAACCAAACTTACATCCATCTTGTACTAGTGACACCCTATTGATTAGGAGCAGCTGGATTTTGGAGGCATTAGTTTTGGTTCTTTGGGGGGATTTTGTGACATTTACAATCTGCAACAAACCTAAAAAGCATTGACACTCTTCGGGAGTTTTCGTATGGTGTCTAACACTCCGACAGTCTTGTGCACTCTTCAACACTCTGTCAAGAAGTGTTGGAAAATCCAATACCTTGTCAACTTTTTCAACACTCTCTGACGCTTGAGTCGATTTTCCGTCTTGTGAGTTTTCGACATGTGATTTCAACACGTGAGGTCAATTTTAAATAACTTTTAAAAAATGAGGGGTCAAAATATATATGTTAAAAATAAAAAATAATGATAAAAATAATAAATGGGAAAGAAGAAAAGTTAGTATTCTCTTTTGTTCCGACTCACATTTCCTGTGATACACAATTCATCCCAAAAGTTTTTTTTTCTCTTCCGACATGTCTAACATGCAAATTCAAAATGTAAATTGATTTTTTTTTCCTCTAAGTTTTATGGCTTATTGGAATGAAGTTGAATTTATCAACTTGAAATAATGAATAATATTAATAAATTCTGGATTGATGTTTTTGGTTAAAATTCATTCTAGGCTTTTGTTATTATTTATTTATTTATTTATTTATTTGTGAACTTGAATCAAATTAATTTGATTAAATAATCATAAAAATAATAATTTGTCATGTATATATAAAAATATACATTTAATATACAACGTGTCAGAATTCTCTTTTTTTGAGAAACAACCTATCGGTGTGTTGTGTCGTGTCACGTGTTGTGTGTCGATGTTGGTGTTGGTGCTATTTAGTAGTATACGACCTTTGGCTTCAATAGCGGAGATCTGAAAGTATGGGATTATATTTATTCTTGACCTAACATCGCAAAGACATTTTATGACGTTTTAATTATTGTTTCTTCTTGAAATTTGGCGAGTTCTCACTCTTTTTCTTTCATATTTTTGCTTTATTTTTTTGTTTATATTCAACGGTTTCTGAGAGAACGTTTTATAATTTGAGATACTGATTTTTACAAAAAGTAAAATAAAAAGTTAGAGGCTTTTCATGATATTTGGCCTTCAAATTATTTCCATTTTGTCCACAATTGCTAATACTTTTATTAGTTTATCTTAAAGGAAACAACATATTTAGTGACTTTTTTTAGAAAAAAAAAAAGTCGGAAGATGCATAGTTGGGGATGATCAGTAATTTCCTTAAATGTCCATATTTCTAGGATTATGTGTGTGTGTGTGTGTATATATAAGTGCCATATTTCTAGGATTCTATAATGTACATATCCTCGATTGAATGATCTTATTAGACTTATGTATTTTTCATTACAAGATAAAGAATAATTCTCTTTCCACATATTTCTTCTCTTGCTATAGAGCTTTTTGTGGGGAAAAAAGATACATAAGTGCCATCTAACTTTTCAATCGTTGGTGCTATATCGCCATGTTGGTTGAATATTTGATTACTACAATGCTTCTCGTGAGATATTCTGGCTATTTGTCCTATGTTATTTTTTAAATTAATTTTTCAGTTTGGCATGGCATTTTAAAAAGAAACCAAAGTCTAGATAAAGCACTAGAGGAAGGAAAATTACCAAAATAAATCTAAATATATTGCAATTTTTCCAATTCAATTCTAAATATTTCTTTTTGGCTAATTCAGTTATAAGTTTTTTGCAATTGTGTTAATTTAGTCAATTCGATCAATTTTGGCCGGCCGATGCTAATGTAAACAATTTTTTTAATAATATTATATTTTTGAAATTTTTTTTTTCTTTTTTTCTTTTTCTTTTTCCATTTTTCTCCTTCTTCTTTCTCCTTCCTTCCTTCTGCGCGCCCGGCTAGCCGCAGGCGAGCGTCGGCAAGCTTGCCCCTGCTGGCCAATGCGAGGCCGCCCTCGCCATGGCTAGGTGAGGCCCCACCTACCTCTGGCCTAGGCAAGAGGTGTAAGCACATTTCGATTGATATGTGGAACCTCTAACAGCTACTATTGATGGATGCCAGAATGAGGGACTTTTTTGGGTTGTAAGCCAAATTTTGCGTTCTTTTGTGAGACATTTGAAGGTTCTTAGAATATGACTTTATCATTAGTACATGTAATTTCACCAGATTGACCATAATTATGCTTCTAGATCCGTGCAATTAAGATCGTGACTTAGGTATTAGACTCCTTCGTTATGCTTCAATCGTAGCTCATCCATGGATAACAACCTTGCATTTTGATTATGATTTTTTAGTCTCAATAAATCAAAACCATCAAAATTTACACGTGAAAAGCAATTTTTTCTATTTGTTGGCATTGTAAAGGGAGTTTGGTGGAGTTTGGCGGAGTATGATGGAAAGGGAGTTTGGCGAGTCCTAGTTTGAATGGGAGACATGTCTTATTATTCAAAGCCACCCCAACCAAACTTTCATCGATTTTGTACTAGTGGCACCCTATTGATTAGGAGCGGTTGGACTTTGGGGGCATTAGTTTTGGATCTTTTGGGGGGATTTTGTGATATTTGCAATCGATAGCAAACCTAGGAAGCATTGATACTTTTCGGAAGCTTTTGTATTGTGTCCGACATTTTGACACTCTCATGTACTCTTCGACACTCTATCAATACGTGTTGGAAAATCCAACACCTGGTCAACTTTTTCAACATTCTCCAACACTCAAGTCGAAATTCTAACATGCGAGTTTTCAACATGTAATTTCGACACGCAAGGTCAATTTTTAAAATTTTCAAAAAATGATGGGTCAAAATATATATGTGAAAAAGTAAAAAGTAATAAAAATAATAAATGGAAAATAAGAAAAGTTAGTCTTCTCTTTTGTTCTAACTCTCACTTCCTATAATACACAATTCATCCCCCAAGTTTTTTTTTTCTTTTTTCTTCTAACATGTCTGACACATGAATCCAGAATATGAATTGCTTGTTTTTTTCCTCTAAGTTTTATGAATTATTAGAATGAAATTGAATTTATCAAATTGAAGCAATGAATGATATTAACAAATTATGGATTAATGTTTTTGATTTAAATTAATTCTAGGCTCTTATTTATTTATTTATTTGTGAATTTGAATCAAATTAATTTGATTGAAATAATCATAAAAATATTAATTTATCATATATATACACACATTTAATATACAACGTGTCAGAGTTCTCTTTTTTTTAGAAACGATGTGTCGACATGTGTTGTCGTATTATGTCATGTTGCGTGTCGGATGTTGATGTGGGTGTTGGTGCTACTAGTAGTAAACGACCTTTGGCTTCAAGAGCGGATATATGAAAAGCATGGGATTGTAATTATTCTTGACCTGACATCGCAAAGATGTTTGATGATGTTTTTCTTATTGTTTCTTCTTGAAATTTGGTGAGTTCTCACTCATTTTCTTTCATATTTTTGCTTTATTTTTTTGTTTATATTCGACAATCTCCGAGAGAATGTTTTATAATTGGAGATAGTCATTTTTATAAAAAAGAAAAAAAAAAGTTAGAGCCTTTTCATGATATTTGGCCTTCAAATTATTTTTATTGTGTCAATTGTTGGTAATACTTTCATTAGTTTATCTTAAAGGAGACAACATTTTGGGAAAAAGGTTGTGGTATTGATACGAGCATTATATGAAAGTTATGACATTTGGAAAGTCATTTTCCCAACCTTTTGTTGTTTGAGGAAGAGCCCCTTGAGCCTTTTACACAGTGTTTGTAGCAACGAAGCATAAGCGACGCGGATGTCATTTTCCACCAAACTCGTTACTCTTGAGTGCTGTTTTGACGCTTTATGTTGCTTGTTTCGGAAATTTCATTGCCATTCGCTGCCACAAGTGCTCTCATGCGTCTCTACCCCATTGGGTTCACATGCCTTGTGCCTTCGTGCGCTGAAGCTCCTTCACATGTATTGCTGACGTCATCACACAAAAGCACTGCGAGAGCGTCCAGTCAATACACATGTCATGTAGAAAGCATTTTGCATGTAGCAACAAAAATAAGTCATCCAATGGCATGTTTAGTAACTTGTCAAACAATATCTAATTATATTATTTTGTTCTCCAAAACAAAAAAATGATAAAATTTTGTTTGGTAACTTTTTGGTTTCCAGAAATAAGTTTGAAACGGAATCAAAAGTAAAAAAAAAGTTAATTATTTGCTTTCAGGAACAACTACAAAATCAAACCAAATCATGTTCTTTTTTTTTTTCTCTTATGTTTTCTTCTTTTTCTTTTTCTTTCTTTTTCTTTTTCCTCTAGCCGATTGCAAAAATATAATAAAATTAGGGTATTATACTAAAAATCCTAAACTGATATACTTGTGACAAATTACCCCAAATTAATATTTTTGACTATCAAAAATCTCAAATTAGTATACTTTTGACACATTTACCCTAAACTAATATACTTACGATAAATTTACCCTATGTTAGTTTTCGTTAAATTTTAGTATCAAATTATTAAGTTAAATGACACGTGACGGTGGACTAGTGTACTAGCTTGTGATTTTACTAACTATTTATCACAATTATATTATTTTTGTGTTTTTTCGTGTTATGAATCTAAATTTAATAGAGGGTATATTTGTCACAAAGGGTTTATTTGGTTTACGGTCGAACAAATTAGTTTTTTGGTAAATTTATCATAAATATATCAGTTTGAGTTTTTTGTAGTCACTTGGGATAAATTTGTTACAGATGTATTATATTAGGATTTTTCGTGGTAAAAAAATTAGTTTTTGGTAAATTTGTCAAAAGTGTATCAGTTTATAATTTTTCAAGGTATAACCCTAAAAATTAAAAGAAAATTTAAAATATAATTAAATTATAATATAAATTATATTAAAAATATGATAAAATTCTACAATAAAATTTAATAATATATAATAAATTAATTTTAAAATATAATAATATTATATAATGAAATTATAAAAAAAATTAAAAGAAAATTTAAAAAATACAATGTAATTATAACATAAAATTATATTAAAAATATAATAAAATTACTAATAAAATCATATTAAAATATGATAAAATTATATAATAAAATAATTTTAAAAAAAAGATTACATAATAAATTTATTAAAAATTTAAAAGAGGAAAATATTAAAAAAGTATTAAAAAATTAAAAGAAATTCTGAGTCACAAAAAATTTAAGATTCATAACAAACACATTTCTATTTCGGGAATATGAATTTTGAGTAGTTACCAAATGTCTTCAAATGCTCAGAAACTAATCAATAGAATAAAATAAAGAAGAATAAGTTCTTAGTAGAAATTGTTCATGAGAACGGAATGGTTACCAAACGCAACCTAAATTTTCATTAAGACCCAATTTGATTGAATTTTAAATTTTTAAGTTCATTTTCACCTTACCTTTTAAATGTTTAAACAACCCATGTGCAACCTAATTGTAATAATATGAGTCAAAAAATGGATCTATGATTCATTCTGACACCTCTAATTCCGAAGCACCTTGTTCTTATTCATCCAAATTAATCATGGTGTGCCGAGGAGAGCCGGTTTGGAAAAAAAATAAAAAGAAAAAGTGCATAAATTACAATGCTTAGAGAATGGCTCGAGTAAATAGGAAAAAATCTGCTCGAAAAGCAACTACAAATTGTCGCCATGAGGGGGGCTCCAGACCAACCCCTATATAAAGGATAGTTGGCATACTAAGTGACTCACTACAGAATTCGCAATGGCTCTTCAGGCATTGTCAACAAGCTTCCTCCCCTCCTCATTTCACCATAACCAGCCCTCTCTCTTATTCTCTAGGCACCTCCGCTCCTCCTCCTCCGCCGCCACCTCCTCCACCGCGTCCAGTGCTCAATTCGTGACATGTGCTTCGAAGATTGAAGTTCAAGAGATCGGGAGACATTCGGCGAATTGGCAACCTAGCGTTTGGGATTATGACTTTTTGCAGTCGCTCACCGTTAATTACACGGTAACGAATTTTCTTTTGTTTTTTTTCGGCACAAAACTCAGCCTAGCTTAAGTACGATGGGAAATATTCACATTTGGTCCTCAAACTTGGAAAAATTTCCCAACAATTTTTCTGGTCTATGGTTCTGACAATTTCGGTAACAATTTATTCCATGATGGCACGGATTATTTGAGTATTATACTTTTGTTTGGCATCGATTAATACCTCGGCTTCACTTTGCCGTGCTCAAATTTAAGTTACCACGCCAACGACAGAAAAAAAATATAAAAAAATAAGTTTAGTGACCGAGGTGCACTGTTTCCCTATTTTCTACTTACTTTGGTGGGACGAGTCCATAAATCCCAAAACGACATGGAAACAAAGGACAAACTTTACTTTGAATCTGGTTTATGGATGTATACATCTTGTGTACTTCTGTATACGATTTATATATGACATTCGAGATATGTAAAATCAATTTGTACCTTCATCCATTGCCAAAGTATCAAATGTACGGCCAACCGCAACAATATTCTATAGGAGATATCGATAAACCTGGTCAAAACAGCATATTCTCAACAAAAAGGCAAGAGCTCGACAGTGCTTGTGCATCGACTTCGATTAAGATCTCATTTTTCAGCGTTTTTCATGTGCTAGGAGGATAAATGTTCGGAGGAAGTACAAAGGTTGAAGAAAGAAGTCAAGGGTCTATTGGACGGGGAGATGAATCAGGTGGCCAAGCTCAAGCTCATTGACGCGGTTCAAAGACTAGGACTAGGATACCAATTTGAGACGGAGATCAAGAACGCTCTAAGTTCCATCTATAACAACACCGAAGATGCTCAACTTTCGGAAAATCTTAATGTCATTTCCCTTCGATTCCAGCTACTTAGACAACATGCATACAACATACCGCAAGGTACTCGTCAACTATAAAACTTTGGTAAATCATGTTGATGTATCAAAATTTACCCTTCCATTCCTTTTGTTGGACATATAGATGTGTTTCAAAGATTTATGAGCAAGACGGGCACATTCAATGAATCACTCAATGAAGATGTGAAGGGGCTTCTTGGTCTTTATGAAGCTTCTTTTCATGGATTGGAAGGTGAAACCATACTCGATGAAGCTTGGACCTTTGCTTCTAAGCATCTAAAGGATCTAAACCTCAATAAGATTCCCACTAATTTAGCGAGTCACGTGAGTCATGCATTAGATATGCCAATCCACTGGAGGCTAAACAGGTTGGAGGCTCGGTGGTTCATTGACATGTACAAGAAACAGCAAGACATGATCCCCTCTTTACTACGATTGGCTAAATTAGACTTCAATTTAGTGCAGTCAGTCTACAGGAAGGAAGTCAGCAATTTGGCAAGGTACACAATCAATCTGGCAGCGTGGGAGTGCATTTTGATCGACTTAATCATCATATGACAATTTTTTCAGGTGGTGGGTTGAACTTGGGGCGAACAAGATGACTTTTTGTAGAGACATGATGGTGGAAAGCTATTTTTGGAGCAATAGTATGGTTTTCGAACCTCAACATACCGCTTACAGAGAAATGAATGGGAAGTTTGGTAATATGGTGGTACTTATTGATGATGTTTATGATATATATGGGACGCCAAAAGAACTTGAGCTCTTAACAGATTTCATTGTCAGGTTTGCCTAGGATCACCACCGTCATCATTTTCCCTTGTAACTATGACTACCAAGAAAAAAGACATAATTAATTAGTCTATGAATGCAATGGAAAAAAGTACTAAACATTATATATATGAAATAAATTCTTCAATGAGTTTTGGACATATCATGGTTTATGTTGGTGGTTTGGGCTAATAAAGTAATGGTTGGCATTAATTTTCGTTATTGTTACTAAGAAGTGTATTGAATGGCGGTAAATTTGGTAAAATTGCTGAAATTGTGATAACTTATCAAGGTGGGACATCACAGACATCGATAGGCTTCCTCCAATAATAAGGGATAGTTTCATGGCCATGTACAACACGACCAACGAAATTGGGTATTGGACGATGAGAGAGTGAGGAATCAACCCCATCCCTTACCTGCGGAAAGTGGTAATTTTAACTTGCGAAATCTTTCACCTGATAATTTCTAGTCCATGTCAGTCAATTCATTTTTCTACTTTTAACTTTCGTTATGACTTCTAAATTTGAACGTTTGAGAGTCTGAAAAAGTATGAGAAAAGAACGTCCCTCGACTTGGTCATTGACACACTTTTCCGAATTTCAATCCTATAGTGGGCCGAAGAATGCAAGGCGTACCTGAAGGAGGTCCATTGGCGCAGCAAGGACATTAAACCGACCCTGAAGGAATACATTGACGTTGCGACGAATTCATCCGGAGGGTTGATAATGATGTTGCCCAGTTACTTCCTAACCACAGATAAATTGACGGAAGAGGGACTTGATTACGTGTCGAAAATCCCAAGCATCATGCGTTGTTCTAGCAAGATGCTTCGACTCATCAATGATCTTGGTACATCATCGGTAATTTACTTTTATATTCTTCTTCTTCTTGCAAATAGTGGCTCATAAGAAAAAAAGAGTACATCTTCTTTTTTATTTCTTCGATACAAAAGTGGGAAGAGTATTTGGACTTATGGTTATAACCCAACAATAATTGTTCATGCTTAGCATGAAGTGGCACGAGGAGACAACTTGAAGGCACTGGAATGCTACATGAATGAAACCGGTGCGTCGGAAGAGGCCGCGCGTGAACACATCATGCATATGGTGCGTGAGGCCTGGAAGTGGATGAATAGAGCCATGTTTGAAGACTACCGAATTCCCGGATTAGGGCCTTTCATTGGTGCCTGTGTAAACACGGCACGAATTTGTCATACTTTTTACGGATGTGGAGACGGATTCGGCCAACCCAGTAATATTACCAAGGACTCTCTTGCGTCGGCTATATACGAACCCGTGCCCCTCGATTAGGCATGCATTATTGACCAACGGTCTTGCTTGTGGAGAGACCCTTTGATCTTATGTGTCTTTCTTAGTATTTTAGGGTGGCTCTGTGAGCTCTAAGATGTCGAAACTGTTTTATTACATGAAGTCTATTGTTGGGCTTCGGCAGAGAAGCACATGCTATTCCGTGCTTTGTGTGGTGGCTGATTATGTAATCACAAACAATAAACAATATTCGTGATGATCGAATTTTTATTTATGTTGAATATTTAGTTTTTTGTATTGGAGAAAAATTGAAAAGAAAAGGACTATATAGAAGAAAATGAAAAATCGTTTGACTTCGACCAACGCTGGTTCAATGGAATTTGAAACGGTGACTGCGCAGAAAGTTTTTTATTTCTACCATCGAGTTTCATAGAAACGGTGTCCTAAAGATTCTCCAATGTCCAGAACAGTGCGAGGCTATTTTGGAAGGTTGAAATGTCGATGAATTAGATTGGAACGAGTATTTTCTTCTTCTCTAACGATTATACTATCTTTCTATATCGTTCTTTGCGTTTGAATTAAGAAAAATGAACACTTTGGAGTGCATCATTGTACAGATAAAAAAAGAAGTACGTTATTGCATTCTTATGGAAGACATCATATCTTGTAGAAAGTTTCCTGAAAAGTGTCTTGACTCATTACATCTTTTGTCTTTAATTTTTTTTTTTTTTGGTTTAATTATCCAAAAAATCCTAAATTTATTGTACGGTGATCAATTCAATCATAAATTTTTCATTTGTACCAATTCAGTTATAAATATTTCAATTACCTCAGCTTAGTCAAACATTTTGAAGATTTGTTAATTTAATTCTAAAACTATTATTTGGATATTTAACTAGAATGTCTGCATTTTCAAACCGTCAAAAGGTTTAGGACATGAATATTATGATGGGAATAGGACATGGATATTATGATGTGAATGTTATATATCTAATCTCTATAGCTTAGTTGAAATATTGTCAAAAGGTTTTAAAAAATTCCAAATAAAGGCCCTAAATATCATTGATTTTTCAAATAAGGGCTTGAAGTGAACCTTACCTTAAATAAAGACATAACATGCCCTCATTTTATTAAATAATGGCCTAAAATAGACATTATTTCAAATAATGACTTGAAGTGGCCATGTCAATATCAAATAAGGACTTGAACTTTTTGGCCAATCAAGGGCATTTCCGTCCTTTTGCTTTTTCTTATTTTCTTCTCTTTATTTTCATAAAAAGACAAACTAAAAAAAAAAAGGATAAAACTTAAGAAAAAAAAAAATTAGTTGCAAGATTGGCAGCTAGACCTCCCTCACTTGTGGTTGCTACCCTATTGCTAGTGGGGCATCAGACATGGCTGACGAGGTTGCCGACCAAAGGTGAGAGCTTGGTCCTCGCTAGATTCAAAAGAGGGTTGCCACCCTTCCCCAAGTCTAGGCATGGTGCCCACCTTGCCTAGTCGCCAGCAATCCCACTGCCCATGGCCAACGCCCCACCGATGACAAGGTGGTAGCCATAGGCGATTGGACCTCCTCCTAAGTTTTTTTTTTTTTTAAATATTTTTGTGTGAGTTTTTTTTTAGTCTTTATTTTTTATTTTCTTAGTTTGTCTTTTTATGCCAAAAAAGAGGAAAACAAAAAGGAAAAAAGAAAGAAAGTAAAGAAAGCAAAAGGATGGGAATGCCCTTGATAAATCATTAAAATGTTTACAATATGGATATTATGACATTTCCAATCTCTATATCTTAGCCAGAAGAATTACTCCTTGGCATATCCAAAGTGATTGGTAAAAAATGCTTAAACCATTTAAGTGCAATTAATGAAGTTTTGCAAGCTTGTTAACAAGTAGTGATCCAATGATTATCTAGTTTTCCACTCTAACAACTTTGAATCGACTTACCTCACTCAATTAGTTGCAGCATTCCAAGAAATAAAACTTACATATTCCCTCACATTTTGCGATTTTTCTTTTTATGCATTTATGAGTTGTCACACAGCATGAGATATTTAAGCCAGCCAAAAGCTCCCCCACAACCCAACGGATCCACACTATACCAACTCTTGTTCACCGCCAAGTGATTTATAAGCCGAGTCTTGCCTGGAAAATACATCAATCAATCAGCTCATCCCTGGCGACCAAAGTAAAACTATAAGAAAGAAAAATTACCTGGTTTCTTGGATGTAATTGCAACTTCCTTCTTCCGAACCAAAGCATTTTTTTTTGTGACCCAGGGGAACCCCGCACAGCCGACAGCTGGGAGTAAACCCCTGGGGAGGCACGTAGGAAACCACCACCCACGCACCCCGGGTAAGTCGCCAAGTGTCTCCACCTGCCTCCCTGCAACTTGCGTCGCAGGGGCTTCGAACTCCGGCCTCTAGCGTGGAAGTCTTGGAGCCTACCAGCGGAGCCACCCTTGCGGGTGGTTCCGAACCAAAGCATTGATATGGGAAGACTTGCCCAAATTAGACGAACCCAGAATCACAAAATCGGGCCTCACATTTTGGGACAATTCTTGGCCCTCCCACTGCTCTTCATGAACTTCACTTCCTTAATCTAGGTGTGACCCTCAGCTGGATCGAACCGGTGTTGGAAGAAGAAAACTTTTGGGACGATCCTAGTTGAGTCAGAGGTTGTTGGGCTTGCAATTTTGGCAGCGGAGGCATGGAAGCTAGGGCCATGGTGGGTGGGCTACAAGAGAGGAGGGGTCTTGGGAAAGAACGAGAAGAGCGAGGGATTTGGAGATGGCCGAAGTGAGGGTTGAAGAAGAGAGGTTAAGTGCAAAGCAAAGAGGCATAATAGCCATTGTTGGATAGCGATGATTTGCTTAGCGGTCGAGGAAGCGAACAAAGAGAGATGAGGAAGTGAAGAGGCAAAGGGAGAGAGAGTGTGTGTCAAAAAGGGAGTTGAGCATGGTCTTGGTGGGCGGTTCCCACCTTGGAATATGGAATAATCTATTAAGGATTGATTATGAAAAATTGGAAATGGGAACCGTCCATTGGTCTATGGATCCACCCAATAACTGGACTGGGGTGGGTCCATAGAACCGATCCCATCAAACTTCATTCACTCATTACAACATTTTCTAACAAATCAAAGTGAAGCAAAAAAGAAAAAAAGAAAAAAAATTCATACTCTTAATTGCAAGATTAGTAAAAAGATTGGACTCAAATTGAGAGTTGACACCGTAAACCGATGGGTGTTGAGTTGAGAGTCAAAGCAGTGAGTGAGAGAGAGAGAGAAACAACTCGTATAAGATGAGAGTGAGACAAGACAAGCACTCTGTTAATAGGTATTGAATTTTAGATTAGGAATTTTAGGGTTTCATTTTTCTTAAATTTTTTTGTCATAAATTTTTATTCAAAATTAAATACATATTTATATATTACCAGTTCAGTCGAATGAGTGGGTGAGCAGACTCATATCTATAACCGAGAACCAGATCGGTATCCATCGATTCTAATAAATTGGAGCCGAGAACTGGACTGGTTCCCTTGGGATGTCACGCCCCGAACCTCGAGCGCGCCAACATCCCACCATGGTCGATCGAATATGCGACATTCCCAGGTAGTGTCGCCGACCCCATTAAATATATTATTGCGCAAGCGGAACGTATTATAAAACCCCTGACAATGAAATACGGGATAGAAAAGCAGGAAGCAAAACCACAACATGACCTATCATAATTCAACAAAATTACAAACAGAAGTCTACGGCCAAAAGTCTACAAAAGACCGGCTCTTAAGAGTGAACTGTCTTACGACCTACAAGACGGACACGTTCTCCAATCCTCATGACTTCACCTCTGCAACTTCTCAAGGTCAACCAAAGCTATCTAGCCGCTCCATCCACCAGGGACCTGAAATTTTAATCCCACAACCGGGATGAGACAATGTCTCAGCAAGTTCAACCCCTAAACCCCTATTAGAAAGAAAATACGCCCAATGGTGGCCTAACCACATTCACACAGAAGACTTACCTCGCCTCAATTCCTTCTTGCAGGTTAGCACAATTCAAATCACTTAATCATAGATAGTAATAGGAACTTAAACAACCGGAATTCAAACTTTCATTAACCAACAACCGAACGATTATAAGACTAAATCGTTATGACACGTCCCATTCCATGCCACACGATTCCGTCCCATAATCCGACACATCGACAACACTCAACATGCATTCCAATTGTTATTCACTTACCACACAAGGGCATAGCCTACTCGTAGTTCGGCTATCTACTAACATTAATGCCAGGCATTGCCTCCCCCCTTGGAGCGCGGCTTCGTCGGTATTCACTCGATGGCATTCCCGAAGGAGCATGGGCCCGATCCAATCAATCAATCGCGACCCGCATCCACCGCATGGGCATCCCATATAGGGGCAAGTCCGCTCAACAGCCCAAGACGATTCCTTTTAATTATCACACAACAAAATCATACTCGGCCCCAGGACACTTTGCATTTCACTCAATGCTTCCACTTAAAATAGTGATCCCGGCCATTTTTCTTCATATTAAAAATATTCCATAAATTACTCACGTGTGTGGGGACACGCTAATTTCGAATCAGAAAGCCAATATCTCACTTTTTCAAACCCACTATTTAATATAATCATTAAAAATCCAATTTTTGCATTAAAACCCGACACTTGGATTTTTATGAATAAAATCCCTATTTATCACAATCAACACTCAATTTGCCACATCCATTCATCAAATTCAAATTCTAAATGCACAGCAGCGATCAGCACGAAATTCCTGAGAAAATAAGGTCCCCAAAATAATTTTTCAGAATTTATTAAATAATTAAATTTATTCCGAAAATTAATTAAATAATAATATCATATTTTTCACAATCACACTCAATTTATAATATCCAATCATCAATTTCAAAATCTAACTACACAGCAGCGACGAGCACGAAATTATGAGAATTTAGGTCTTGACAAAATTTTCGGAATTTAATAAATAATTAAATTTATTCCGAAAATTAATTAAATAATAATATTTTAATAATTTCGAATAATAAAATATTATTAAATTATTAAACAATTTCGAAATATTTATTTAATCCCAAAAGTAATTCATTTATGTCAAATCACCATTATACTAATATAAACATCAATTTAACCTTAACTAAACATACTTTAAGTTAATCCAACCTCTTAATCTAATTCACACTTAAATAAATTAAACTAACCACCTAAGCTTAATTAACTTAAGCTAAGCTCACCTAAAGCATAATTAACCTTCTAATTGAGATTTAGTGAGCTAAACTCACCAAATTAACGAACCGATCGGACCAAAACGACGAGGACGTCAAGGGGATCAACTTTTCTCAAGGCGGGCCAAACATCCGGGCTCGGAAGGCGGCCAAAACGGGCCAAACACCCGCTGCCATACCCATTTTCTTTGGCTGCTGTCCATGGCGGTTTAAGGCCGAGGAAGGTTAGATCTAAAGCTTGGATGAGATGGAGAAGGACCGGGAAGGTTGAGGGGTCGAACCGGACCTAGGCGGTGGCCCGGTACGATGGTCGGAGGTGGCCGAATGGTGGGACGGCCGATGCGGCGTTGCCGCGATGCAAGGGCGAGGCGAGAGGGGAGGCCGGAACGACGGCCGGACGGCGGTGACGCGCTAGGAGGCGTGCGAGCGGCGGCGACGCACGAAGGGTGGAGGCATGAGACGGTCCGGTCTTGGACCGTGGGCTGCTCCGGCGTCTTCGGATCTATTGGTGTCGAGCTAACGGTGGAGATGGAGCAGAGAGAGGGCGACGGTGGCGCGGTGATGGTTCGGGCGGACGGCGAAGTCGGCGGCGTGAGGCGGCGGCGGATCTCGCGCCCCGATGGGGCGCGCGATTGCTTCTTCTGCTCCGGTGTCGGGCTTTCAAAAGAAGAAGAAGATGAAGATGGAGGAGTCGCACGGGAGAGAGGTAGAAGAGATGGAGGAGAGAGAAGGAAGAGGGGACCTTTTTTTTTTTTTTCTTTTTCTCTTTCTTTAATCCAACAAAAGGCCCACCATGACCTCATGCATGACATCACACTCCACTATCTCCCACAACCTTATTTCAATGGGTCCAATTTTATTTTCCGTCGGGGCATAAATCTTTGTACAACAAATTCTTCAATTCCAATCATTCTCTTCCAATTGAATTCAAATTGAAGTCCATAAAATTAATCCATGTCACCACACTTCAATTCACATCTTCACTTGTCCATAGAACCAACTTAAGTCCTAATAACAAGACCAAATGCGGGCCTACTAATTTCTCGAGCCAAATTAACCGTTTTCTTTGCTTTTAATTGCTGAAAAACTCTGATTGCATAAAAAAATCTTCCAAAGATAAGTCAATGATCCTAAAATGATTTGTGACACACCCAAACTTCCAATTTCTGAATTCGATCTCAATTTCACGGTTAATTTCACTTTGGCACGATACTAGCGCGGCCCAACCTACCGGATAGCCTTTAGAAATTTTCATGCATTTGACCTGTGGTTGATCATCTCAAGCCACAATGTGTATCTTTGAAACATTGGCGACTTTCGGTTGTCGGGGTAATCTCAAGGTTTCAAATACGAACACAGGGTACCCAATCGATAGCAAAGTCGGTCCAGTGCCGATCAACAAGAATTGTGGGATCTGGTGGAATCACTCACACCTGATCACATGCCTTTGTCGAGTCGACCTATCTCCGATCTCTAATCGATTTTTAATTGTGCCATAATGACCCTTGCAGATTAGCTCGGTCGAAAGGTCGCTTCCTGGTCAAATTCTCGAAGTCGATGCATTAGAAACTCTTAACGGCTTCACCCGATAGACTAGTTTTCACATGAGTGGCCGACTCAAGGAAAAGAACTATATGCGTGCCAACAAAATGCCCATCTCAATTTATTGAAAATAGAATTGGAAAATCGGGATGTCACAACTCTTCCCCTCTTATAAAAATTTCGTCCTCGAAATTTAAACCTTTACCAATTCTTAAACAAAAAGGTGGGGGTACTTGTCGTCTCATCATAATCTTCTCTTTCTCGGTTGCTCCTTTCTATACCAATGTTGCCGATCATTTCTATCTTGCCCAAACCACTTCGATCCAAAATACTAAACACTTGCCCACTTAAAAATTCCAAAGGTCTTCAACACAAAATCTGCGAAACTAAATTGGTGATTCCGATGGTGTCTCTAATCTGTCTCTATAATTGCAACCAAATCACTGATTTCTAAACCAACTCTGGACCTGCGATTTTCTAATCTCTGATCTCATCTCAACCGATTGAAGTTTTGTACACTTTGCTCTACACTGATTAAAAAGAAACAATCCCCTACTTGATCTCTGCGAAATGGGAACCCCTATTCAAGGTCTGATATAACTCTGACACTAATCACAGCAACTGCAATCACTGACTATTGTATTGACCCTGGCCTGTGATCTTTCTTTCCCTGACTTCATCTCAGCAATTGAAATTTTGCACTCTCTGTTATGCACTACTTAAGAAAGAACTATCTAAAAGCTCCACCAACTTGGAACATCTGATCTATATTTGAAATACAATTCATCCTCGGCACTCCATGCAGATGATTTATATGATATACACACACTTTAGTGTACCTATTCTAATCGAGATCTTTTCGTGCTGCACTAAGGTGAGTTGACTCTGATCATCTATCGACCACAACCCCATAAGGAATCAATACTCTTCCCAACTCCTTAATAAGCCTGTCATAACATTCCATCATGCTATACTTCCATTCCCACACAGGACTCTCTCAAGTGCTTGAAAAAGCTTTCCTAGCTTACATTACCAAATTCTCACTTACTGATACATCCAACACTTACAACTTGTTAGGCGATATCTATCTTCATGCCGATCTACCAATCCCGATGATGTAGATTCTAACTCATCTTCATACTATCTAGACAACGCTGAATTTGCTATAATGAGCTTCCCATAAGATCTCTTCTTTAATCTCTATATCGTCAATTACACACAATCGTCCTCGAAACCTTAGCGTTCTGTCTTCAGAAATCTGAAAATCAACCTCTCTCTCATCTACATTCTCTTATAGAATCTTCTGAATTTTTGAATTTGTCCACTGAAGCATTTTGATTCTGATTTGTACTCTCGGCTCAATTCTAAGGGTAGTCATAAGATTCAAAAGGTGGCCAACCATAGATTTGAAAACCAAATTTCGAACTTCCTCAAATAAGATCCAATCCTTGAGTACCAACTGTGCAACTAATGACTCTCGATTAATGCATTGTAACTTTGCTCACCTTTCCAAAGTGATACAAAATATCATAGTCATAATCCTTAATGAGTTCCATCCAGCAACGCCATCTCATATTCAACTCCTAAGGTCTCAACTGACGGACGCATATGCAACAACTCTATCATGCTATATCAACACATAACCCAATCCTTTAAACGATGCATCACTGTAGACCTCATAACTTCCAGGACCAGATGGAATAGTCAGCACAGGTGCGGTAGTCAGCCTCTTCTTAGGCCCTTGAACACTACTCTCGCACTTATCCGTCCACACGAACTTTTCTTCCTTCTCGAAGTCTTGTCAATGCAACGCCGACTAACGAAAACCCTTCCATAAAACTTCTATAATATCCTGCTTATCCCAAGAAACTTCTAATCTCTATCACTGTAGTCAATATCGGCCAACTGATCACTGCTTTAATCTCGGACGGGGTCTACGGAGATTTCTTCGCCTGAAATCACGTGACCTAGGAACGCAATACGAGTCATCCAAAACTCGCATCTACTAAGCTTATTGTAAAATCCAAAAGTACTCAAGGTCTGAAGTACCATCCCTAAATGTCTCTCGTGCTCCTCAACACTCTTTGAACACACTAGGATAACTTCAATGAACACGATCACAACTGATTCAAGTACCCTTACACATTCTGCTCATAAGACCCAAACAAATAGCTAAGGTGTCCATCAAACCACACGGTATTACAATGAACTCATAACTGCCGTATTGAGTGCGAGATGCTAACTTCGGTATGTCTTTCTTCCTAATCCTCAACTAATGATACCTTGACCTCAAGTTGATCTTGAAGAATATCGATGAACAAACACAACGAATCAACTTTCTTCTTCACGAATAGAACAGGTGCTCCCCAAGGTGATGCATTGGAACGTATGAATCCCATATCCAACACTTCTTGCATCTGCATCTTCAGTTCTTTTAACTCGGGTAACACCATCCGGTAAGGAGCCTTAGGGACTGGCTCTATTCCGGATGCTAATTCAATCATAACTCTATTTCTCTTTTTGACAACAAACCTGACAATTCTTCAGAAAATACCTTAGAAAACTTATGTACCACGATTATGTTCTCCATATTCGGCCCCTTAACTAACGCATCCATTACAGTTGTCATGTAGATTCGGTAACCAACAAATAGAACCAAGTCATCTTCAGTGACGAATAACAAGGATTGAAGTTCCTCTTCAACTTTCAATGATTCAAAACTTTCACACACTAATTGAACAAACTGAATTATATCACTACCACGATTCAAAACAACAGAAAGCTCTTAAGCCAAACCTTTTTATAAATGACTTCCAAGTCATACTTAAGCAAACCCTTCAAGTACAACTATAGTCAGAGATTCATCTTCCTATTACTTTATTACAACAACTGAAAGTCTACAACCTTCATTGAAAATTCTGTTGCACTACTCGATAAAATTTCCTCAAAAACATTCTTCCCTTGATCGATGCATGGTTAATCCATTCATGCTCTCTTTAGCCATCCTAGTGGCGTCCTATTTGCAAAGAAAAGGTGCTTATGCTCTCATGGACTTACATGGACAGTTCCTAACTCGATGGCCGTGCTGGCCACATTCAAAGCATGCTCCCTTTTTACTCTGACACTAGGCTGACTCATGCCTCCTTTCCACAAACTCGGCACACAATCGGAGAGTCCTCTACCTCCCATCAAGTGACATCATGCACCCTTCCTTGCACTGGGGTCTGTTCCAAGTACCCCATTAAATGTCCCGAAGCATGTTTCTTCTGTTCTGTCTTATCAACGGTGGTGATAGAAACAGCTGTGATTCCATCTGTCTATACGGACAATCTTTGATCAAATGGCTGTATTGGCAACCCTTGTAACAAGTCATTTCTCTCTTACAGCACGGAACAGATCCCTGTCTTTTCTTACAAACACGACACACATCGATCGAGTTGAACACTGACTTTCCAATTCTACCCTTCCGGTTGGGTGAAACAGGGCACCTTTCTTCTGACATCGGCATTTCTCCCCAATCGATTTCCATCTCTGTCTAAACTGAACTTTGACTCAGATATGGTGGCTTGATCCTCGATCACAACTCCAGATTGGGCCTCAACAGGCACGGCAACAACAACGGTCACAACACTAGCAGCGGTAGAAACAACGGCAACAGCAACGGCTCGGTCCTGAACTTACTGACCCAACAAGCTTCCAAGGAACACTAGCGCCTGAACGATCCCATCAAACCTAGGATCGCTTAGTGCTGCTACACTCTCAGTACCGACTTGCGGCGGTACTCTCACACTCGCGCTAGTCTAAACCTGCGCTCTACCTCGGGTACCAACTCTTGTCAGCATCCTACCCCGAGGTACAGGTCCTATCGACCTCCTCCAAGGAGTTCTCCACTCCTGGTCACTCATCCTACAGGCTCTTTATAGACACCTGTTTTCCGATTCCAACATCAGGTTAGAATTTGAGTGACCCCACAAACATACTACCAAACAGCTATCAACCACATGCATCAACATATTAAAAGCCTTTCCTACTAACTATCCCATGACTCATCGCACCTTATCACTCCATACACAAACCATGCTCTGATACCACTTAAACGGGGATGTCACGCCCCGAACCTCGAGCGCGCCAACATCCCACCATGGTCATGCAAATGCGACATTCCCAGGTAGTGTCGCCGACCCCATTAATTTATTATTGCGCAAGCAAAACGTATTATAAAACCCCTGACAATGAAATACGGGATAGACAAGCAGGAAGCAAAACCACAACATGACCTATCATAATTCAACAGAATTACAAATAGAGGTCTACGGCCAAAAGTCTACAAAAGACCGGCTCTTAAAAAGGAATTATCCTACGACCTACAAGTCGGACACGTTCTCTAATCCTTATGACTTCACCTCTGCAACTCCTCAAGGCCAACCAAAGCTATCTACCCGCTCCATCCACCGGGGACCTGAAATTTTAATCCCACAATCGGGATGAGATATTGTCTTAACAAGTTCAACCCCCTAAACCCCTATTAGAAAGAAAATACGCCCAAGGGTGGCCTAGCCACATCACACAGAAGACTTACCTCGCCTCAATTCCTTCTTGCAGGTTAGCACAATTCAAATCACTTAATCATAGATAGTAATAGGAACTTAAACAACCGGAACGCATTCACTTTCATATAACCAACAACCGCGGGGGTCCTGATTATAAGACTAAATCGTTATGACACGTCCCATTCCATGCCACACAATTCCGTCCCATAATCCGACACATCGACAACACTCAATATGCATTACAATTGTTATTCACTGCCACACAAGGGCATAGCCTACTCGCAGTTCAGCTATCTACTGGCATATAGCCAGGCATCACCTCCCCCCATGGAGCGCGGCTTCGTCAGTACGTCAACGGCGTTCCCAAAGGAGCATGGGCCCAGAATCAACTGCGACCCGCATCCACTGTGTGGGCATCCCATATAGGGGCAAGTCCTACTCAACAGCCCAAGATGATTCCTCTTAATTATCACATAGTCAAATCATACTCGGCCCCAGGACACTTTGCATTTCACTCAACGCTTCCACTTAAAATAGTGATCCCGACCATTTTTCTTCATATTAAAAATATTCCATAAATTACTCACGTGTGTGGGGACACGCTAATTTTGAATCAGAAAGCCAATATCTCACTTTTTCAAACCAACTATTTAATATAATCATTAAAAATCCAATTTTTACATTAAAACCCGACACTTGGATTTTTATGAATAAAATCCCTATTTATCACAATCAACACTCAATTTGCCACATCCATTCATCAAATTCAAATTCTAAATACACAGCAGCGATCAGCACGAAATTATGAGAATTTAAGGTCTCGAAATAATTTTTCGGAATTTATTAAATAATTAAATTTATTCCGAAAATTAATTAAATAATAATATCCATATTTTTCACAATCCACACTCAATTTATAATATCCAATCATCAATTTCAAAATCTAACTACACAGCAGCGACCGGCACGAAATTATGAGAATTTAGGGTCTTGACAAAATTTTCGGAATTTAATAAATAATTAAATTTATTCCGAAAATTATTAAATAATAATATTTTAATGATTTCGAATAATAAAATATTATTAAATTATTAAAAAATTTCGAAATATTTATTTAATCCCAAAAGTAATTCATTTATGTCAAATCACCATTATACTAATATAAACATCAATTTAACCTTAACTAAACATACTTTAAGTTAATCCAACCTCTTAATCTAATTCATAATTAAATAAACTAAACTAACCACCTAAGCTTAATTAACTTAAGCTAAACACACAAAAAGCATAATTAACCCTCTAAGCGAGGTTTAGTGGGCTAAACTCACCGGATTAACGAGCCGAGCGGACCAAAACGACGAGGACGACACGAGGATCGACTTTTCTTAAGGCGGGCCAAGCATCCGGGCTCGGGAAGGCGGCCAAAACGGGCCAAACACCCGCTTCCATACCCATTTTCTTGGCTGCTGTCCATGGCGGTTTGAGGCCGAGGAAGGGTAGATCTAAAGCTTGGATGAGATGGAGAAGGACCGGGGAAGGTTAAGGGGTCGGACCGAACCTAGGCAAGGCTCGAACGGTGGTCAGAGGTGGCCGAACAGCTCCGGCACTGCTGATGCAACAGCCGCTACACAAGGGCAGGCAAGAGGGAGGCCGAAACGACGGCCTGGACGGCGGTGACGCGCTGGAGGCGTGCGAGCGGCGGACGACGCACGAGGGGTGCGCGACGGCGGTCCGGTTGGACCATGGGCTGCTCCGACGTCTTCAGATCTACTGGTGCATCGAGCTGCAGCGGAGATGGAGGAGAGAGGGCAACGGTGGCGCGGGTGATGGTTTGGGCGGACTGCAAGCAGCTGATCGCCATCTAGTGTAACAAATGCATTCCTATTCTTTTTCAATTATGAGAATATAAATTTTGTATAGTTATCAAACGTATTCTTTTATTCAGAAATTATTTAAGGGAATAAACATAGAAAAACATTATTTCTAAAAAGAAATTATTTCCTAAAACAGAAATGTTACCAAACAGGATCTTGTTTCACTTTCTCTCTCCTCCTTTTTCTCCTTTTGAAGGAGGAAGAATGATGTTTTTTCTCTCCATTCCTCTCATGAATTCAAAATTTCAGTTCCCTTGTCTTCATTCTCTTTGATGCTCACTCCCTCTCTACTTTGGCTCTCACTTGATGCTTATTGGGTGTCACTTCTTCACTCTTTACTTCAGAGTTTGCTTGGCTCGTTCTCGCTCTGAAGGTCCCTCGGTGCTCGGCGGGTCTCTCTTTTTTGCTCTCTGCTTTGGTGCTTGCTCGGTTCATTCTACTCCGAAGCTCCCTCAGTGCTTGGCGGGTCTCTCTTTCACTCTTTGCTTTGGTGCTTGCTCGGCTCGCTCACTCTTTGCTCTGGTTCTCCCTCGCTCTCTAAATTTCTTCTCATCAGAAATTCAGATTTTAGAATTTTTTCCTGAGAACTCGAAGAATGATCAATTATCATGAACTGAAGGTTGGGTTTTGCAATTTTAACGAGGCAAATTTTGTGGGCTGAGGTTGATTTGGAGAGTGTGTTACTTTATTTTCTAGGACTTTCAAGTCTTGTTTGATTGCTTTAGGGATGTTTTCTTGGTCGGGATTGAAACTGTAGGAGAATCGCATCCTTGTTTTGCTTGTTCCAATTGGCTTTGCCTTTGTTTTTAGAGTTCCATGTTTTGGTTTCACATTTTTCGCTCCTTTTCACCAATTCCTAATAATAATTAATAGTTACAATCAAAAAATTAAGGGAAAAATTCAATTAAGGGCCTGAAGTGGAACCGTTTTTTTCAAAAAATGGCCTAAAGTAGACATTATATTAAATAAGGACCCGAAGTGCCTAATTTAGTCTCGAATAAAGGGTTTCAACTTGAAAGCCAGTCAAATCTTATTTGCTACTAGGGGTATTTTCGTCTAAAGACTTTTTTTTTCCTTTTTGTTTTTCTTTTCTTTCTTTTTTCATTTTGGTCACCTCCTTCTTGACAAATGCATCACACTCCTGACGCAAAAGCTTGCACAAGTGCAAAAATATTTGAACAATTTAGGAAATGGTTAATACCCTGAAAAACCCTAAACTGGTACACTTGTGACAAATTTACCCAAAATTATTTTTTTGACAATAAAAAACCCTACACTGGTACACTTGTGACAAATTTACCCCGATTGATCATAAAAAACCCTAAACCGGTACATTTATGACAAATTTACCCTAAACTAATTTATTCAATCACAAAAAACCCCAAACTAATAAATTTGTAACAATTATACCCTCCGCTATATTTGATTAATACCACAAAAAAATCAAAAAAAAAAAATTGTAAACTGTGACAAACGGAGTATAAAATCTCAAATTGGTATACCGCTTAAGCATCACGTGTTATTTAATTTAATTAAAATTTAAGGAAAACTAACAGAGGGTAAAATTATCACAAGTGTACTAGTTTGGGGTAAATTTGTCAAAAGTATACCAGTTTGGGGTTTTTAGTGGTCAAAAAAATAGTTTGGGGTAAATTTGTCACATGTGTACCGGTTTGGGTTTTTCAAGGTATTAACCCTTTAGGAAAAGAAGAAAACGAAAAGATATTCGAAAAGTTATGCAATTTTGCAAAACTACAAATTGCGTGCTTCAATTATGCAGCTCCCCATCAGCAAACTTCAAAGCGCATGTTCTATATTATGCAATTTTGCATCCTCACCCAAGAACTCATCAATTTCGACATGAGCCGGTTTTTAAGTTATTTGCCACCACTCACCTTCTCTGATGATGATAATAAACTTGAGAATCAAGAAATATCCATAAGTGGGTTTTTTTTTTTATTCAATTTGCTTGTAAAAGTAAGAGTTTCATGCTCTCCTCGCCAATGAAATTGCCTATGCCACGATAACTTTCACTTGTAGCTTCTTAGGAATATTTTATTGGGTCCGGGTTGGATTATTTATAACATTCATAGACACAGCTTGCATTGAGGTGAAATATGTGGCTTCTTGAGAGGGTCCAATTGTATTGTGCATGGTAGTTATTTTCAAAGGCTGCTGAATCATTCTGACCCGTGATTGAAGATACTCGCCTTTGGTGGCAATTCAAATCAGACAGCACTCAATCTAAAAAACGAATGACTCTGGTCTACACATATTCAAACAAATTTGCCTCTCTAACTTTGAAATATTATCTACAGAGATTTGAGAGAGAATAACAAGTTGAAAAAAGTGCAAAATCACTCAGAAATTCCCAAAACCACGTATTTCACTGAACAAATCAATGCACATGAGTATCACAGAGACTTCTCAAAAACCTCTAATAAATTTGGCTTAGGCACTTCAATTGGCTTAGGCACTTCAATTTGGCTTCTCCTTGCTAAGATCGATCATAGCTTGCGTGAGCATTGATTTGAATTCAAGCATCGACGACAACAAGGGTAGCAAGCTAATGGCTTACATCTCATCATGCTTCGTGCTTGACCACGACCACAAGATGTGGGGATCAAATCAAGCTGAGCATCACATCTTGGTCCACCATGCTCGATCTAGGGCTTGGATTGACCTCCATCTTTCAACAAAGGTACTGGAATTGCTGTTGAGGGCAATGACAAATGAGGTTGAGGGCGTTGATGGCTAATTCAGCAAGGAAGATAAAGATGGACTTTGGAGAACTTGATCTAAAGAGTGAAAAAGGCTAAGGCTCGATGATGATGAAGAAAAGAAAGAGAAGGAGAAAATAAATTAAGAAAAGAAGGAAAAAAAAAGTCTTTAGACGAAAATACCCTTAGATGCAAATAAGATTTGGTTGGCTTTTAAGTTAAGGCCCTTATTTGAAACTAAGTTGGTCACTTCATATTCTTGTTTGAGACAATGTCCATTTTGGGTCTTTTTTTAGAAAATGGTTCCACTTTAGACCCTTAATTGAAATTTTCCCAAAAATTAATTTTCTTTTTATCAAAGCCAAAAACAAAAATCTGATTTTGCTTTGATTGACAATTCCATTCTTGCCAAAAATAATTCAAGCGAAATTCTTGTCTAGATTTTATACTCCTTAAAATCAAGAGATTCCACTGGATGGCAGTAATGGGGCAAACAAAACTTAATTTCATCATTGATGAACTAAATCTAGTACAAGATAAAAAATGAAAAAAAAAAAAAAAAAAAAAAAGGATGCTGCTGAGGTGACGGTACCATTATTTCTTGGGAATAACGGTGCCATTTTGACCGCACACTAAATGGAGATGCAATTGACAACCGGAAGAGACAAAATACGAGATATTGAGCAAGTATGGAATCATTGAGCAAGGCTGCCACATCCCCAAGGGCCCTCCCTCTCTCTCTCTCTCTCTCTCTCTCTCTCTCTCTCTCTCTATTAGAGCACCTCGCCTTCTCGCAACTCAAGCTTTTGAGCATAGGTTCTCGCCTGCCGTCCCTCCTATCCACAACCCCATAATCATCACTTGCTATTCTCCCTCTAACTTCAACCTCGACGGCTGCCCTCTCCTCGTGAGCAAAGCAGTGCAGTGCCGATCGAAGGGCTCGTGTTGGTACAGGATTATGATCGCTAGAATTGAAGCCAAGACTGATAGTGATAGGAGAGCGACTAAGAGTGAGGGCTTCAGCGAGGTTTTAGCGGGCGGCGATGGCGGCGGCGAGTCGGCTCTTGACTTGGACATGTGTGCAACAGCGATGAAGAGAGGTCCACGGTGGATGTTCTTGCAAGTATAAGGCTCGACGAGAGAATTGGCAAATGGCTCGTCGTCTTTCTTAACTTCACTTCAGAGGGGAGGTGAAGTATCTGTTCTTACATTCATTTATGTTTTTTAATTTCCATTGAGAGAGAGAGTAGCACGAGAGAAGTCAAGATGTGGGGCCTCAAGTACCCAATATCTTTTTCACCGAAGGATATCCTTGTTGATATTTTAGTAGACCGGACAAGCTAGCCATCCGGTGGCCTTGACACAATACATGGTGCAGTTTAGACTGCACCGTTCAGCTTATCATTTTCCCAAAAAATAAAAGAATTAAAAGAAGGCACTAGTCAGATCGAATAGTGTCAGGACAGTATTAGGCCCCCAATTAACTCAACCACAAGAATAACCGGTAAAATATTAAGATTACTATAGGTTCCTCGATAGCAGGCACAAAACCTGCAAAACACAAACTAGTCTCGATGAAATTGACAAAGAAAATGGATGGCTATGACTAAAAAATAAATCCTCAGTATCTAACGAAGAATCTGGAGAACCAGACTGCTGGCACCCTTGCCTTCTGCCAGACCCTCCTCTAGGCGGCACTCCGGCCGGAGCTTTACTTCACCACCCTCGGATTCTTAAAACGAGCCTTCGGCTTTGACTATTCTACTGCTACTTTGAAATCAACGAGAACAACTACGTCAACACCGTCCAACTCTATTCAGCTCCTTCGTCTCCGCCTCCTGTAGCTGCCTCTCCCTCGGTCGCGATCGCAACTCCAGCTCACCACCTGCGGCCACTCAAACAATGACTGCATCATCGACATCTTTGACGGCGTTGCCGTCTAGTGGGAGCATGTGGTGAGGCAGTGGCAGTCCCATCCTTCCTCGTGGGGGCCCCTCCCTGACCAGAAGCGTGGCTTCACGCTCCGGATCAGGAAATGCGACAATGAGCTCATCCTCGACTCCTACCTGGACTACATCATGGACAAGACCAACAACATCCACCGTAAGAACCAAGAACGCCTCCTTAACACTAATTCGTGCGGCGGGTGGAAATCGATGCCGTTGAAGCACCCGAGCACCTTTGACACATTGGCCATGGACCCATAGAGGAAGAGGGACATCATGGAGAACCTCCGTGACTTCACGGCCGGCAAGGACTTCTATCAGTAGACGGGCGGGCCTGGAAGCAAGGCTACCTACTCTACGGCCAGCCCGGGACGAAAAAAAGCAAATATTGCCGCCATGGCCAATTTCCTTGGCTATGACATCTACGACCTTGAGCTGACCAAGGTGTGCTCCAACTCCAAGCGAGCAGCAGAGACCCAACAAGTCCCGAGGGAGCGTCAAAGCAGAGAGCAAACAAGCCGAGCAAGCGCTAGAGGAGAGCATGAAAAGGCAAGACCCAACGAACACAAGCGCCGGAACAAAGAGTGAAGAAGTGATGCCCAATGAGCGCCGGGCGAGAGCGAGAGCAGAGGGGGAGCGAGCACCGGAAGGAGTGAAGACAAGGGAATTGAAATTTTGAATTCATGAGAGGAAGGGAGAGAGTGTCGTCTTCCTCCTTCATAAGGAGAAAAAGGAGGAGAGAGAAAGTGAAATAACTCCCCGCAGCAGGTCTAGTGTAGGTCTAGTGCGGCCATCAATATGTGCAGGCCTACTTTGAAATTTCTAAATAAGAAAGAGGAAATTAATATTTTCTATGCGCAAAGAGCAGTGGGGACAACTCGTTGATGTGGAGCCACGTGGAGCTTCCTGATTGGCTAGGGTGCATGCTGATGTGCTATGGCCGCCCCACCTATTATTTTCTAAACGAAGGAAGAGATATCAAAGAGAGAGAAGAGGGGAGAGAAGAGGGGCAATTTTGAAAACTTAAATGAATAGGAACCATTTGGGGATGTGATTAACGAGTGGAGTTAGTGTGAAAAATCACAACCAACCAATGTTTTGTCATTTTTATAAAATAATTTATGGAGTGACATGGCGTTTTTTTGTCTTCCTTCAATCCATGTCACTTAAATTCAAATGCCTAACAACTACCATAGATGGATGCTTAAAGGGGGGTTTTTTGGGTTGGAAACCAAACTATATGTTTTTTTGTGAGATATTTGAAAATTTGAATAGAATCCGACTTTACCATTAATAGATGTAATTTCATGGAATTGACTATAACAATGGTAACATCACCCCATTAAGATTGTGATTTAGGTATGCGACCCTTCGTTGAAGTTCAATCGGAGCTTCTTCATGGATAACAGCTTTGCGTTTTTTCTCAGTCTTAATAAACAACAACTATAAAAGTTGCATGTCAACATAAAATTTTATATAAATAGTCAACTTTATATCTTGGGGTGTTATACAACACCTCGTAAAAGGGAAAGGGAATTTGGTGGGGATCTCAATTTGAATGGGAGACATGTCCTATAATTCAAAGCTACTATAACCACACTTACATCGATTTTGTACTGGGATGCCTTATTAACTAGGAGCAGCTGAATTTTGGGGGCATTAATTTTCGTTTCTTTAGGGTGATTTTATGATGTTTGCAATCCACGGCAAACGACCTTCGGCTTCGAGAGCGGAGATCTTTGAGTTCAGGATTTCATACGACGTCTGGCTTATTTGTTATACAGCGCTTTGCGTTTGTTTCTAACCTAACATAGCGGAGACGTTCTATTGCGTTTTTTTTTTTTTTTTGGTTCCTTCTTGAAAACTTTGGTGAGTCCACTTGTTTTCTCTCCTATATTTTGCTTTTTTTTTTCCTGTTTATATTCGTTGGTCTCCGGAAGATTTGTTTTATGATTTTAGATGCTAATTTTGATGATAATAATAATAATAATAAGAAGAAAAATGAGAGATTCTAGGCTTTTCGTGATATTTGGCCTTCAAATTGTTTCTGTTTTCTCTACCATTGCTAATTTACTTTTATTAATCTATCTTAAAGGAGACAACATATTTTATTGACTTTTTTAGTAAAAATTGAAGTTGGAACATGCATAGTTAGAGATGAATAATTCCCTTCATTCTTCATATCACTCGGGATTGTACATATATCTCCTTTGACCTTAAAATTCTCCAATTGAATAATTTTGTCTAGTTCATATACTTTTCATTACGAGATATATACAAATTATACAATTCCCTCTTCCGCATTTTTCTTCTCTAGGTGTGGAGAAAAGGATATCACAAGTGCCATATGACCTTTTCAATAATTTGAGTACCACATGAGTGAAAATCAATCACTACAGTGCCTTCGGTGAGATATTTTGGCGATTCGTCTTACATGGCTTTTCAATGAATTTTTAAATTTGATATGCCATTTAAAAAAAAAAAAAATCGAAGTCTGGACAAAGGACGAGAGGACATTGCACTTGTGAGTATATGAAGCCAAACGAGGAGAAGGAGCTGAAGAAGAAGACTACAGTCTAGCTCCGCATTCAATCGTCTAGAGCAACAAGAAGGCTCAAAAGCATATCAAGATTCAAAGCAATGTTCTTCCTTGGCCCTCAACATTTTTCCCTTTGTTTTTGTGAGAATTGATGGGAGAGGAGATTTTGTGATTTTTCCTAAATTATGGATATCATCAAATGTTTAGAATACTTAAATATTAAACCACATATTTATATGATAATTTAAGTTTTTAGAACAATTGACAGCGATCTTACAAAATCTAACATGATATCAAAGCTAGTGCAATCCCTTTCGTGATTATGCATCTACCCTCATCAGTCAAATTTCACATGCCATGGTCAAAATGTCATGTGCTGCTCGTAATTATACTTGCAAGTAAAATGGGGTGTTGAAACATGAGGGAACGTCTCACTAAAGAACAATTAAGAGAAGTTGCACCAACCCCTCAAACATTGCCCACTGTGAAGAGATTGTTCAAAGAGCAATATTATGAGTCACATGTCAGACATGATCAAGCCGATCATCATCAATGCTATGTGTGATGTTTTCTCAAGACTAAGATCGTCTAATCAACCATCATTATCCAATCTAGCGGTAATAGAGTATGTTCATAATCCCTCCTCTGTTGTTGGTGCCAATAATATCAGTCAAAGTAATCAACCCCTCGTAAGAATTATGTAGAGGTCCGTTCTTCTAGTCAAAGTCACAACAGTGAGAATAATCAGGCAAATATTAGTCAAAATTGTTATGATTATAACTATCACCTAGAGTGGGTGAATAGGTGATTTTGCGGAAATGAAAGAATTTAAATAAACATTGCAATGAGACGACTTCTAATGAAGTTGTCAAATCTTACAAATGTACAATTCTATCATAATTAATAAAGAGAGTAATGGATAAAGAATTGCACACAAAAAGTTTATAGTGGTTCAGCTTTTGCAAACCTACGTCCACTCTCCCGCACTGTAGTTTATTAGCCAGAATTCATTCAGAAGAACCAATAAGAGGTTACAAGTCCCGAGCAGTAAGTACTCAATTATGTATGAACAACTCCTCACACTTTCAGCCTCTAAAGGGTTACATAGTATCACTTAACAAAGATGAATGCATGAGATTACAAACACAATCTTCAAATTATCAGAATTAAAAGCTTCAAATGTTGTGAATGCAATGTGTAATTCCTTTAGCTTCGAAATCTCCTTTTATACTCCTCCTAATCCAAGTTGATCATTGGACGTATCTCTAGGAGAACTTATCTAGTCAATCTACCCGCTGGCCTAGATCTAGTTGAGAAGATTAGATGGTTTTAGGATTGCCGAGATTGATGCTTCCCATAATTTTTGTCACCCATACAACATATTGGGTTTCCAAAAAGTTGAGTGTTTATGAATAGAAATAATGTTTCGCCTTTAGAAAGAAATCCTAGGAAAGTTAAATCATCAAAAGATATTTGCAAGACTTTCCTTTTGAAACTCTTTATAAATATAGCAATGAATCAAGCCAATTTGCCACTAGCCATTGCTTGGGTGATTTACTCCTTCCTATATGATTGGTAAGATATATAATAAAGGAAGTAATTGAGCCATGACTCCGGTTCTGATGGATAACATCTTATCACATCGCATCAGACTTTTCACTCGAAAATATTTTTTTATCAAAAACAAAGTCTCTAAGTTTTGTCAATCATCAAAATGACTTAGGGAATGTTTTCTCAACAATCTCCTCCATTTTTTTATGATGACAAGACTTACACAAGCAGAACTTTAAAAAATATTTTTAAATTTAAATAGCTCTTGAAAATGCCAGTTTTAAAAATAGGCACAGTTAAACTATAAGAACTGTATCAAAAGATAAGAAAAATTTAACCATTCCTCTTTGTTTTTGCAATGCTCAGAGTCTTTAAGATCCTGCAAAAAGATTGTTAATGAAATTTGCAACCTCAATTACCTCAAATCTGCTAGTCCACCTTCTCACCCTTTTTGTCATCAATCAAAAATATACTAAATAAAGCATAATATCATAAGCAACTCATAGTACGAAGGTTAGTCCAATAAGTGCAAACAACAAACCTTAGACCCTACATACTAAATGCCAAAAATAGTCCAAACTTTGAAAAATAAATCAAGTCAAAAGATTATTTGGAGGAGGATGGCTACTAGATTGGGAACTTGAGTAGGAGCTGGAGAAGAAACTGGAGAATGAACCCTATGTTCTGGTGGCAATTGAACAAGAACATAGGATCGCATGTGATCCAAGGTACGCTCCACGTTTGTCATTTTGGCACCCAAAGCTTCAACTTGGGTTATGAGAAACACGTTTAAGGTGTTCAATTCTCTTTCCATCCTATCCTTCTATTCTATCATTTTGAGTAAGGTCCACAAAAATAGCCTTATCTTTAGTACTATCAGTAACAGGAATTCTTGATGGACCAATCTCTAGCCCAAGTTTCATCACCATATCAATGTCATGTTGCCTCTGCTTATTAGCATTAGACTCCCCTCAACATCTGCAATTCCTTGCCTTTTATCCTACACAATTGGATTGGAAGTATGAGCAGGGTTAGTAATTTGCTCACCGGTGATGCCATGAGTTGTCGTAGTAGGGACTTCTTCAAAAGTTGATTCTGCAAATGGAAGAGTCATCACTCGAACTTCCTAAGTTTCTAGGACATCATGAAAAACTCCAGTCATGTCGGCAATTTCAGAAGGAATGGAAATAGGGTCTACAACAATATGTCTTGAGAGTCAAGTACTTCTTGACTTCCTTGAGCATTTTCAGCGCTAACAATTTCTTCTTTGTCATCCTCATCGAAAAACTCAAAGAGAATATTTTCCACTAGGTCCTCAAAGGACCAAGCTCCCCCTCTAGAGGACCATAACTCTAGAGGAATCAGCTGCAACAGCACCTATGTGTGAGGCAACATCCTATTCTCCAATAGTGATTTGTTCTTGAACTGGTTCCTAATGCTCGATGATAGTTTTGTCCAAAGCAAGCTCCTAATGTTCATCGGTATTGTTGCCACTTTCTAGATGATGAGTAAGATCAACATCCACCATGCTATCATGATCATCGGTTCATCTTAGTGGATCCTCAACATCCTTTTGCTGTTGTTTTATAGTATTATTATCCTTTATCTGTTCTACAGCCACTCTTGTTCCTATTTCCACTTTGGCTTCATTCTCTTCTTCAATATCATCATCAGTATTAGGTTGATATGCATCAATGATATCATCCAAATCTATTGTTTCTTCTTCAGACTCAATCAAGATTTCTTCATTGAGCCTTTGCAAGATTTCGAGAAAAAGAGAGTTTGGGGGTATTATCAATTTCGAGCCTATGGCCTTCTATTGACTCGGGTTTTCCCAAACCCATACCTCACATGACATTAGATGTTCACGTGTTTAATTATTCAAGCTTGTGTGAATTTTAACTAAAAAGTCACTACAAGCCCTTTTGGGATCGACTAGAAACCCAAAAAGATACATGAGAATATCTTACTATCTATGCAATAAGATCTTCTAAACATAGGAACTTGATTATGTTAGCACTAAGGCTCACATTCTTTCAGTATCTAACCTGATCACATGCTAGCTAACGCCATAGCAGCCTATCCAAGAGTTTTAATAGCATCATAACCATTCTAAAATAGGAAAGTAACATCCAAATTGAAAAGCACGATCAATTATATCATAGTAGGAGGCATGCAACCATCCTAAAATTGTCAACCATTGGGATTTGCCCCAGTGGCCACCCTTCCAACATGGAAGGGGGAGGTGAGGGGTTCAAATCCTCACCTTCTCAAGGGGGGATGGGGTGGGGACGCGTAAGTTTCAGGAGTAGGTTTCGACTCCCACGCCCTGCAAAAGGCAGGGCAAAAGTCTGAGAGTGAGTGTAGAGTAGGAATAGAGTAGAACTGACCAAAAAAAAAAAACCATCCTAAAATTGTCCCTAAAAGAGAAAAAAGGCAATAAAAAAGGAGAAGCCTATTGTAAAGCGCTAAAGGCTTGTCCAATTTTAGGATTTTCCAAATTTTTTATTGTCTAATAATTTTCTAAAACTCTATTTTTTTTTATTGATTTTCAAATTTTCTAAATATTTTTATTATTTCCTAAAGTTTTAAACTTTTTATCACTTTTTTAAGTTCTAAATTTTTTATTTTTAAGGTTTGTTAATTTTATTATTATTATTATTATTATTATTATTATTATTATTCCTTATTTACGATTTTTGATATTAAAAAAGAATTCGAACTAGGTCAGGAGACTCGGCCCGACTAAACCAACCCGGACTCGATCGGTCCGGGTTGGACTGAAAAACTAGACTGTCTTAATTCCAGCCCACTCATAATTACTCAAAGAGGCCCACCTACATTTTTCAAAAAGAAAGGTGTCATAACTCTAGCCCACTTTTGTTTTCTAATTCTCAGCCCAATCTACCCCAAAACACAAAACAAGCGACCCACTACTTTTTTTTTTTTTTAATAGACGACCAGCCCACAGTTAAAAGCCCGAAGCCCATTTTAATTTTCTATCTTTCTACTATGGCCCTTTTTTTATTTTACTTTTTTCTCTCTCTTTTTTTTTTAATTGTTTTTGCCTTTAACTATTTTGTTTTTTTCTACTGGATCTTCAACCTCACGCCTCCTTCTTCTTCTGCAACTTTCATTGACGCTGGACAACCACCAGAATTCCACAAGCATTAAAAAAAAAAAAAAAACTTGAATCCACACACCAACTCAGACGGTGGAGAATATAACACAAAGTCACATGAAAACACAGCAAAATACAAAGAAATCGAACAGGGTTTGACGAATATAAGCACAAACGTGAATCAGCTTCGAGCTAATACGTGAAAATTCCTCGGTCTTCTTTCAGGCATTTTAGCAAATGCATGACACGCACTTCGGACAGCAAGCTTGATACTTAGTCTCGACATGTGAAGGTTTGAATCGACATTATTAGGCACAGATCAACCAATATTTCTATGCAAGATGCCTACGATCTTTGAGAAAAATGAATTTTGAGATCAGGGGTGCTGAGAGAAAGATTTAATTAAGCTAGAAATTGACTTATTTAATATGTAAAGAAGGGGGGTTCACTTAATTCATTTAGTAGGAAAAAGTAATTGATGATGATTAATATCTTATCTACCGATCATGATTCTATGCTTGGAAAAAAATTATAAATATATAATGATAGTCAAAAAACTATTTCTTTCATGTTTAACACTTGAAGATTATTAACACTTCAAATGAGCTCTTTAAGTTCTTAACAATACATTTATATAGATTGAATAAGACTCTAAAAGATTGGTCGACATAATCTTCGATTCAAAATTACTTTGAACCGGGATGTAATACAGTCAAGCGTTTCTTCATGCAACTCTCCCCAATTTTTTTTTTTTTGTTGGTCATTTACCAATAAAACAATATATACATATTGTTGATTGGCTAAAGGCAAGGAATGCATAAAAACGTTAACGTATGGGCTCTTTGCAAATGCGTGAGCCTGGCCTAGCGTCACCCTTCGCATATCACAGGGTTTCAACAAAATCAATTGAAATTTAACATGGTAATTGTGGTCGCAATTTCCTCCATATTGTAAATTTGAAATAACCCATATTTTTCTTTCGCCTCACTAGTAAAAAGTCTTACGTCCATGCGGTAATCATGGATCTAGCTTTTATTAATTCTCTCGTCATTACAATTAATGCATGGATTTTTATTTTTATTTTTTGGACTATGCTAGCATGACCTTGGGCCATCCATTTTTGTATAATGGGCAAGTGGACATAAATTTGCCATGTGTGCAATATTTGAAGAAACAAATCTAATGATGTCCAAGAAAGAGAAATTCATGAGGAATTGACTCCTATTTCATACGGTGGATATTGGTCCAAAATCAAAAAATTGATATCACTTAAGTCAAACGTTGAAAATTTACATATTATAAATAAAAATATTCACAATCCATAAAGTTTGCACTTATAACATAAAATCAGAAATTCTTCATATACTATTATTACCATAATATTAAAAGAAATCATTGTTGCACTTTGTTACGATAAAAGTTTGTTGAACGTCTTCATGAAATGCTGAAAAGTTTTGAAAATATTGAAATATCAAATACTATAGTGTACTTTCGGTGCATTTATGAAATCCTGAAGGGTACAAATGGTTCTTCTCCTTTTTTTTTTCTTTCTTTCTTTAAATTTTACGACGTTATCTCTGACTTTTATTATTATGAAACATTTGGAAATTTTCAAAAATATTCAATATAAAATACCGAATTGTACAATTGATCCGTTTTTAGAACTTAGAGAAGAAGTCTAAGTAGTAAGTCTTTACTATAAATAGAAAATTTTTATCCCAGACGAGTATCTTATTATTATTGTTGCTGTTGTTATTACTAGTAGCAGTAGTATTTTACATTTTCTTCGCATTATTTCTTAAATCGCGTCTGAAATTAAAGGACAATGTTGCACAATCTTTGGACGGGTGGACCCACCTATACATGCTTGCAAAGTCCAAGCCATGCATGCAAAATTACCGAGACATTTTACATTCTTTGTGGAAATCGGAAAGTTTTTAGAGATCCTATTTAGCATCTGTATTAAGGATATATAAAATGAGATGTTCATTGATTACGAGGGTCGTTAAAGGTAATATTGCGTTTTTTAAATTTGAAAATAAAACATTAACTTGTTAGTTAGATTGACTACAATAATAAATTAGAGATACTTTCTTTTTTAATTAGCCAATAAGTGATTTATCAAACACTTTACGTCGAAATGCAAACTCGTTAGCAGAATTCTCAATTTTTTTCAAATGAAATGTGTGAATTGATTTATAATTATATGGTATGTATATTTTTCGCATTTAGTTAAAATAAAAGATTAATTTTAATGTGTTACACATACTCATTACATAAGACTCAGAGCGTTGAGAGTGCCGAATAATAATCATAATCTTCAAGTTTATTTGAAAAAGCAAATCATCACTTCCAAGTCTTGGTAATTTGTATACATGAAATGAACGTATTATCGTTGAAGAATTCTTGTTACATAGCCAAATGTGAAATTGAACTTTTAATTTTAGTTTGAAAATTGACAAAAAGAAAAGTGGCATGACTTTATTTTCCAATTTGATACAGATATTTAAAAACAAAATTAGTCTTAAAGATCGCCTACCAACTATAATACTAAAAAATAAAAATAATGGTTATGACTACGCTCTAACAAAATAAAAATGTAATGAATAAACAAAAACATCGAACCTGAAGATTCTCACGTTCTCATTCTTTATAAGTATTCTTCTAGATTTAGCAATTAGGAAATTTTTTTAAAAATAAAACCACAAAATTTTGTTAACTATATTGATATGTGATCTAACTCAAAATTTGTATTTATAATCCTCGCGGTACGAATTAACATGGCTTTTCGATAAGCCCCTGCTAGCATGCACTCTACACCTCGGCTCATTTTGATTTTTGAAGGTCAGGTCTTAAAGCCCTTTGTATAGCCTGACCCCTCCCTCCATCCAACCATAATGGCATGGAAATTATGCCATCCTCGGGCATGATTGCTTGCCACCTTTGAAGACCTTAAGCAAAAGTTCGAATCATTGCGCATTTGAGGAAGATGGGGATGCCGAAAGTGACAAGGGGAAAGAATTAATCCGGCCCCAATTGGACGGAGCTTGATTCATGACCACGTTTACCAGGACGGGACCTACTACGTGATCGAGACGTGCCTTGATTTGTTGCCAGCATGCATGCGACCTTATTTGCAACCGAGCCCAGCTTGATCAATGATCGGAACTTTCTTTACTCAGCATTCCTCTCTATTGATCGTTACTAAACCTTTTTTTTATTCCTCATATTTCGATTATCTTTTTCATATCACCACGTGACTCTAGTTTTGCCATATTTTGAAATACAAAAATGCACTATCAAGTTGTGGTCCCATTGTCCCCTTTACTTTGACGTCGAGTGTACCCAAAAGAAGTTATTGAATTTCTTTAGCATTGAATCCATTGTTTAGATTTGCAAGTGTAGAGTATCCAAATTTACGTGGAGCAAGCACATATTTCATGGATGAATTTTGACAATTAGATCCATTCATACCATTTTTAATTATGTTTATACCTAAATATTATGATTTGTGTCCAATATAACATAACTCGGTGTAATAGCTAATATAAAATTAATTTTTTTAAATGCTCAAACATTATTTAATTTAATAGCTAAGATAAGAAAGGAATGCAAACAAGTAAAGTACATAGGAGGGCTTGTCCATTACATCGGATTAGACTTTTTGGCCACATCATATCCAGGCTTCTACTCTCAAATTGTAAGGAGTGAAAACCTGAGAAAATATTAGGTAGAGGTGGCAAAATGGGTTATAGACCCCATATATGACCCATTTAAATCATAAATTGGTTATATATGGATCACTTGTTTCTTGAAGAAGTTAGTTAAATAGATTTAACAACTAAAGACTTAAGATAGGTTGGTCTTAAATAGGCCTTAAATGGTTCTTAAATAGGTTGGGTTTAAAACCCATTTTCACCCAAAACCTCACAATCTCTCTCTTCTCTCTTTACCTTATAAAAATATGTTTTTTATAAAAACCGAAATGATAATTGTTTTATTTTATTATTTATTTATTTATTTTCTTTTTCTTTCTTCTTCCTTTAGTTGATGGCATGGCGATGGCCGGCGACCAACCAGGCGGCGAGCCCGCGCGAGCCTCGAGCCTAGCCAACGCCCGGCGAGGCTTGAGCCTCGTCGATCTGGCGAAACTTGAACTCGCCGGCGTCGGGCTAAGGGTGAGCTCAAACTCGCCTGATGCCGGCGAGCCTCGAGCTCGCCAGATATGGCGAGGCAGAGACCTCATTGACGTTCGGCGAGGCTCGAGCCTCGCCAGATCTGGGGAGGCCTTGAGGCTAGCCGATCTAGCGAGGCTTCATTGTGGCCGGTGTCCGGCCAAAGAAGAAGAAGAACAAAAAATAAAATAAAAAAAATAAAAATAAAAAATAAAAAATAAAAAAATAAAAAATAATTAACATTCGATTTTTTAAAATAATTATTATAAAAATTATCCATTAAATTTGTGTTGTATAAAACTATTTTAGCAATACCATATATATATATATATATATATATATATATAAATATAAATTTTCTTAAGTTTAGTTAAACAGATTAGGTATGGGTCGGGTATGGGTAAAAAAATTTGCATTACAATAAATGATCATAAACGGGGTAAATGGGTCGATTTGGGTCGGACCATTTATGACCCGACCCACCCGTTTAACGGGTCTAGTTTTAGGTACCTTAAAAGTGCCACGCAATTTTTACTCTGAACCATTCAAAGTGTGACACGTGTCTCGTGTCTGTCCACGTCGGCCCACTTCTCCACTTCCACTTCAAATGAACGCGCGGGAGGACCTGGCCGTGGCCCACTTCTCTACACACACTCTCTCCTACTCTGGAGAAAATATTGGGTACCCTAACAGTGCCACGCAATCGGTGCCCTGAACGATTCATTGCGTGACACCTGTCCGGTGTCATCCACGTCGTCCACTTCTCTCGTTTCAGCGGTTCTGTCTCTCTCCTCTCTCTCCTCACGAATAAATAGGGGCAGCTCGGCTCGGCTCGGCTCGGCTCGGCTCGCTGGCAGAAGAAAAGACAGGTTATGACTCCCGCCCAAAAGATTTCTCTCTCCTCAGTTAAATTTTCTGCAATTTTCTCTCTCTCACTTTCTCTCTCCTCGCAGAAGAACAAACGAGAACGATCGAGACTTGCGTTCTCTCTCTCCCTCCGCATCCGCTGGTTGCTTCCATCGCTCCCACACTCTTTCCCCTCCGCATCCGCTGGTTGCTTCCATCGCTCCCACGCTAAGGTCGACGCCGCCGACGCTCCTCCTCCTCCCTCTCGCGACGTTCGCTCTGCTCTCTCTCTTCCCCCTCCGCGAAGTCGTGCCTCTCTTCCAGCGAAACGCAACGCCGACGGTCCTTCGCCTCCGCCGGTTGCCTCCGTTGGCGTCGGAGTCCGTTGCCCCCGTCTCCTCCGCCTCCGCCTAGGCGCCCGACGCTAATGCGTCGAACCACGACGGCGAAAATGGAGGAGAGAGAAACGACGAAGCAGAAGACGGAGACGAAGAAGCAGAAGCGCGCGCGCTCGGGGTTCTGGACATGGGTCATCACGTCGGTCGCGTTCCGGCTCGCCCTCGTCTACCCCCCAGGAACCTCCGCCTGTCCACCCGCCCCGAGGTTGCCACCCCTCTCACCAGCATTCGCCACCATAACGCCGCCTCTCTTCGCTCCGTCGATCGATTCCCGATCCCCGATCCCCCGCCCCCTCCTCCCTTGAAATCTTGGAGGTCCATTTTTTGATACGATTTCTGGTTTTTCTTGTTTGTTTGTGCCGACGCATTTTGAAGGCTAGGTTGATTGTGAGCTTCGCTGGTTATCTTCTATAATTGAACTAGATTTATCTGGCGTTATCGAAGCAGAGGCTGCGGCTTATGCAATTATGATCCTTTAAGAATGGCCGCCACCACATCTCTCCTTGAATCCTCCATATTCGACCCGTCATTGACTGATGCCAAGATTATGTGGGGACTCCATCACCCATACCAAACCATCATAGGGAAATCATGGGGAGACAAGTTCTGTGGAAGTCGGTAAAATGTGTCTTGTGGTTCCCGATTTTGAAATTTATGGATATGGAAAAAATTTTGAGGGACAGAGAAGTTTTTGAAGAACTTCTTCGAGTATTTGGCAATTCGATTTGCCGACGCATTATATGAAGTGCCGGTTATTCGGTTACTTTTTGGCGCTTCGCGTAATGATGGTGGCGACGGACGACTTCGTGGAGGCGGACAATGCGGAGGCCATCATCTCCAGGATCGAGCACAAGTCCCACAAGATCGAGAGCTTGCTCAAGTAGTAAACTTCCCCTCGTCGATCCCTCTCTTGCCGCCTTTCCGTCCGCGATTTCGCCGGATTGATTTTGAGCTGACCCACCTCCGCATTTCCTCGTGTTCCGTTTCGTCGCGTGCAGGTCAAAGCTGGTGGAGGCTCTCAAGACCGCCCTCGAAGGCCTTTCTCTCTCCACTCAACGGCCTCATCTCATCTCAGGGCTCCATTCTCTCGGCACACTCCTTCCTAAATCGCGCTCTCTCCCGACGACCAATTTCGCTCGCCTCTCTCACGACCTCCTTGCTTTCGGCGGTTCTTCCCTCGCGGTTCGGTGAGGTCTCGGGTATGCTCTCGTGTTGCGTCTCTTCTTCCTTGCTCAGCAACATCGTACTACCTCTCTCTCTGAGTGCGACTCTCTGTGCATTCTTTCATCCATGAGGCAAGCATTTCGACTAGGGTTCAGGGGTTTCGCTTGAACCCTTGTCGAAATGCTTGCAAGGGAGATTATTGAGCAGGGAAGTGAATGTTACTGATGGAAAACCATGAGGTCTTGAGAATTTTCCTTCAACAAAGAGCAAGGTCTTGAGAATCTGCTTTGTTTGGGTCAAGATGGTGGGCTTTGCAGCCGCACAAATCTGCGGTCTCACGCTGTATGGTCCAGGCTTGTAGCTCCGTCGACGGCAGAAGCAAGGTCTACAGAGAACTCGGTCCGTCTCCCTCACCTAATTCCATTATGTTGGTCTTTCTCAAATGCTTTCATGTGGGTAGTTCTTCTTTTAGTCAGATTAAGATGGAGTGCTCGGTTCATTTACAAATGCACAAGATGATAGATGGTTCTTGCTTTTTTTTGAAGTTCTTTGACATGTTGTTTTAGACTGCTTGTGAAGAAATCCAGACCGGTTCGTGGTAAAATGAAAAAGAAAGAGTGAACTTTTCCGGATTTTGTTGGTCATACAATCATGTCTTTCGCGTAAAATTTGAAGTCAGTAAGTATCTTTTGATCTTTCTCATGAGGCCTCTCGCTTCACATTAGGTGAACTCCCATGCATGAGTGGTTCTTGCTTTTTAAGTTATCACCCCTGTTTTGGGGACTTGACCATTTAGCATTCATTTTTTCTGCAGAAAAATTCTGGTGAAAGCATCGGTGAAGTCGTGTTGCCTAATAATGACCCGGCCAAAATTGAGGCAATGACATTTCACGAACTATGTAGCCCTTTTGTTTTTTGATAAAGCTATCTAGACTTTTGTTCTGGAGTCATTATTCACCATATCATGGATCAATTCTACAACCTATAAAGGTTTTCCGATAGACTACCATTTTTATTCTGTTGCAATATCGTTTCATCTCTTACTCAAATTTGTGCTTGCTGTTGGCAATACAGGAACTTGAAAAGTCGAAGCCCGTGATTTTGACTAGCGATCTGAATTGGGCCCATCAAGAAATAGACATTTATGATCCTGCGGTAAGGGAAACAATCAATGTGCCTTTTCTGCCTTTTATTGACCAGGTGCATTAATAATTTGCATGAGCTTTTTAACTGTCACAGGACAATGTCCTGGCCACACCATATGCCTCCACCCCACTTAAAAGGAGGGAAAAACCCCAAAACAGAGAAGAGGACTGTAATCAGGCTTTTCCTCCATACAACTGAATTTTGTTTTGGGTTTTTGTTGGGGGAGAGGGGAAGGGGGGTTCGTTTGGGGTTTTGTGTTGGGGGTTGATAAAAATCACAATTCAGGCTGTTTGGCATCCCGAAACGAAGTTCTTAATACGTCTAATGTTTCTTATTTCTATCATTAATATGATTGTCGTGAGACTCCGGGGAAATAAAAGAAGTGCTAAATTTACAATTGAAGAAGGGGAATCTTTTGAGACCAACTTCCTGTCGAGGGGCTTTGTTGATACCTTTAGAAGACAAGATCCTCATGCTGTTGGTTATACTTATTGGGGTTATCGGCATGGTGGGAGGAAGACAAATAAAGGTATACATAGATCTACTTGATGGAACATTATATATCTAATGTTACACTTCTCTCCTGTGATGGTGATAATATAAGCAATGACAAGCTTTTGCTTTTTATTGAGTCATTATGCATATCGTTGTCTAATCAGATGAAGCATATGGAAATAGGTATTCTCACCTGTTAACTATCCTCTTGCAATCTACAGGGTGGCGGCTCGATTATTTTCTTGTTTCAGAATCTATAGCAGACAAAGTTCATGACTCGTACATCCTTCCTGATATCACTGGTAGTGATCATAGTCCTATTGGCCTGATTCTCAAGCTTTAGTTCTTTCATCTCTTTTAGGATCTTGGTGAATGGATTTTGTGAAAGTAGTCCGGCAGCATCATCCTAGATGATATTTGCTGGAAAGTATTGAGCTTTTATTGTCATTGTCATTCATGTTGAAGCCACTAGCAAGGGAAAGTTTTTTTTGATGAAATTTGCTTAGCAAAGGGGGCAAAGAAAAGAAGGACGAGAGGAGGGGGCTGACTGTATTTACTTTGTCTGGGCCCTGTGGAGTGATCTGGGTTTTTCTAGGTTATTTTACAAGGCATCTTTTGGAGGAAGAGTTATGATGGAACATTGAAATCACTTTCGAAAAAATCTGTGCAAGTTTTTGAACATACATTCTGATGCTGAAGTTGGTAGGGGAAAAATGCTGAAATGCTGAGTGCAAATTGTAGGTACAACCGTTCTGGTTCGCAATTCAATCTGATTATCTGGTGGATGTTTTTTTTTCATTTAAAAGGAAGTCTGGAAAGACAGTTGTCTACAACCGTCTGCTGCTCAGTCTTTTAAGGAGTAAGGCTAGGCGTACAATGACTTATCATGCTTGCGTCTTGTTTTTAGAGAACCTCAAAGGAGCACGTATCAGCAATATGTCATTTTTGGCTCTTGAATTTTGTACATGAACGTGGTAGACTTGAAGATGGTGATGTTCCCATAATTAGGTGCGAAAATGTTGGCAATGTTTTAGACAAATGTAATTAGCGAGTTTCATTTATTTATGGAATCCTCTAGCTGCACAAGTGTATTACTGTTTGCTTGATTCCTTGACAACTACGAAGGCTCCTAGAATTTGTCTTTGCATGATAAGGGAAATTTGCTTGGAATTGTTATGTTGGTTATACCAGGAAGTCCCAACAAACTTCACAAAGGCCAGGATAAAGCCTGAACTGCTAATTATTATCATCATCCATCGACATGATTTTGCCATCCTTAAACTTTTATCTATATCAGTGAACTGCAATTGCTTCTTCATAAATCCTGAACTGCTTATTATTGATTCTTTCTTGGTTATTCATGCTCATAACGTGAACTTATCATGCCCACTGACTTCATAAACCATTCTTAGTTATTCATGCTCATAATGTGAACTTATCATGGCCACGGACTTCATAAACCAAGTGAGAAGACGGAGGCCGAAGCTCGAAGGGAACAAAGAACATTGAGAAACGAATCTAACTCATGCGTTTAATTGGCATGCCTGTTCCTCACACCGAATCAAACATTGGGATGTTAACATGTAAACTTAATTATTCCGAATTCTGTGAATGCATGTCTTATACATACTCATCAAACTTTGAGCGATGTTTGGTGGGATTAGAATTACTTATTGCTTTATAACACCGTGTCTCTGGCCTATGATGGCTCTATTGTCTTGGGGAGCGTTGAAGCTCGACAAATCGAATTACTAAAGATTGTGAACCAGCAAAGAAGCTCAACTACCTGGACATACCGGTAACTTCATATGCCTAGTTCATGACAATAGTCATGATCTCGAGTAGTTTACACACGCGTGATGGGAATTTGATCAGATTACCTTCAATTTTTTAGCTAAAATCTCTTGGTGTCCCCAAATCAAAATGCCTACCAAAGGTTCACTTTCTATTTTCCCAACTTATGGTTTTGTCAACAAAATAAATTTCAGGCGTAGATAAATGTATGACAAAGGAACAATTGTCTTGTTTTTAACATAAAAATAAACTTCAAGGGCTAAAACTTTGGGACGAAGAACCAACGCAGAGAAATAAATTAATAGAGAGAAATTGGGAAAAACTGCTTTCCTATGGAGGCATGTCATTTGAGAGTCTCATGTGGATATGAGCTCCAATCAGAGGTTCTATATTACCGTCCAAAACAGAATATAGGTCAGGCGTTTCAACACCACTTCTTACATCTTTCACATGCTTGCGAGGGTAAAGAACGTAACTTCGGACCTCGTCTCGCCATATGTCGAACACATTTTCTTTCTTGAAGCCATTTATGCCTGGAACTCCTACATCGCTAGCTGCGACAAGAAGTTTAGCCTTCAACCGGTTGAGGGCCTTAATCTTATTTGCAAAAATGCTCCTTTCACCTGGGATAAAAATTTTGAGATCTTATTTCTCAATCACAAAATGTCGTACTAGACAGGCAATCATGAACGTGTGTTCAGGAACAGGCATTTGCTTCTTTGTAAAGTCAAAACTGGATTGCGTAAAACCATTGGTAAACAAATTTGAGTTGGAAGGTCAACCCTAACAAATAAGGGAATAGACAACTCATAACCCGAAGATTGGACGACAAAACCAGTAGGAACATGCTGAATAACAACTCCAGACCGGCCTTCAATGACTTTTACTTCAGGCGATGACGATGGGCACAAGATTAGCAAATCCTCCTCACTAATTTTAGGTCAGGGGCCGAACCACGGAACAGAGGAATTATATCGACAGCTGCTAGGCTAACCTGCAAATTTTGAGTACTAAAATGAGGAACTGACAGGAATTTAGGGGCCAATAATGTAGCAGAACAGAAACACATTACACAGAAAAGGCATTGGCCAGCCAAACAACAAAACCAACTGGTCAATAAAAATATCTACCTTTAATCTCAGTTGACCATGGTAAAATTAGAAGACAATGCTCAATTTGCTGGTCATGAGACCATAGTTGCATGATGAGCCTGAAGGTCAAAGTAAAATACATGTTAAGCGTACATGCATAAGGCAAACAATAGATGCCATCAAATCCTATCTACTTAATAACCAGTCATTTATGTTCACAGCCGTAAGAACATTCAAGTACTTTGACGATGACCTCAAGACAATTTTTGTTGTATAGCATCTTGTCGCTTAGACTAACTCAAGTACCAATAGCGATAAAGAAACATCCCCAGAGCATTTGCATATAATTCTTCAAGGAGTGTTAGATAATGCTCTAAGCCAGTCTTAAGCATTGACAAGCCAATAAGTCATATTTGCAGTATCCATAGAATGAGATAGGTTTCGAGTGCTAATGAAATGAAGGAACATGTTCTCCAACCAGAAAGAAAAGTATCGTGCTATCAAGCACAATTTATCTGGTCAAATGACACTGTTATGGACAGGAAGGAATTTTAAATACATTACTGCAGGGAGACTGGGGAAAACAGCATACAATTGTCTTATTTGATCATTATATGCCAAAATTCAGAGTGAGAAGAACACACGAGACGAATGAACATGGTACTACTTTTTTTCTGGCTGAGTTATGAAGACTATGGCAAGCCAATAGAGTATGGCACCTTGGTGAAAATGGAATCTAAACCAGAATCCTGTAGAAACAAAATTATTCTACTCCTGCTTGAAACCGGCCTTGAGATCAAGCTAACCCCAAAAGTTGTCAAGTTAATTCCTCTCTCCTTCCAATCACTCAGAACAGAAATACCATTAGATCAACCTACTCAAAAGTCTCAGGGATTTGATCTAGAAAGGAGATCTTTTAGGACTAGATTGCATGACTAGATTTTGGCACTCAATACAACCAACAAAGAAGCAACCAATAAGGACTTTGTCAATAAAATTGATGAAATGCCTTGTCTAGAATTCAGGGAAAGCTACAAGTCATCATAGTTTTGAGACAATCTAAACCAGGAGTTGCTTCTGCTACTCTAGATCCACAACCACCCCAAGCATTAACACATATAACCCCACGACAGGAGCAACTATCATTGAGCATATCTTACCATCTATTCCAAATTGACAACCTTACCTGCCCTGCTTTATCCTCTCCAGTCTATCATTCTTATAATTCGTTTAGAAGGCAAGGATGGGATGAAAATGGAAAGAAAATTTAAATTTCTGTCCTCTCTGCGCCAAAGTTTCAAACTTTACCCCAATTTTCCTTCCCCTCCCCTCCCCTCCTTCCCATACAAAGCATTGGTACCGATCCTTGGGAAGAGGCAACTAGAATGCCTAATACAAATCACATTGTAGCAATAAAGAAAGTCCAGCTTAGTCTGAGCATAGCCTCTAAAAGGGCTTTTCTTTGGGAATAGGAATCCCTATACACTCTAACTTGACTGCCTTGCATAGTTTAACAAGGTTTGTTCCTTCAAAAAATGGGGTGTCGACAAATACGTAGAGCAATCACAAGTAGGATAATTCAGTGAATTCACAATACAACAACACAAACATTTTAACAAGGCCTTAAATAGATAGACTATGATCAGCCAAAGCATACAATTAATAGTAGTTACTGGCGCAACCTATTCTTCATAAGCAAAATTGAGAAACTGATAACCTAAACCAAAGTGGTAGGCTATTCCTTTGCAAAGTTATGGTCAAATTTCATAAATGGTAATTCTTCCAAGATCACTTCATTAGTTTGTGTTATTCTCACCCAATTATTTGTAGGTTTGAATACCGGAAATAAGAAAATGAATATCAAACTAAGTCGTTGGGGTAAAAAAACGTGCCAACCCTAATGACACAAATAAACCAATGAACTCGAAGAGACAGTTTGCTGTTTCTAGTCATTACATCACCCATGAATTCTTGATCTTTATTAAATATCTCTACCAAAAGCTGCAGCCACAACAAACTGCTCAATAATTAAGCCCTTCACAACCGATAATCATTAGGCATGATCGTCCCTACCCAATGAGCCCATGATCCTTATGTTAATCTGTATCAAGGGACTACAGGAGTACTCAAATGTCCCATTGAAAGAAGAAGACAGTTGAGTGAAAAGATTAAGCCCTTCACAAACCCCCCACACACAGTGGCATTTCGACATTGATATCACTTGTGCCTTCAAGCACTACAAACTTAATGGAAACAAGAAAACCATCCCCTGTGCCTTAAATTGCTACCATCACTCCAAACATTTCAATTTCACAATAAGGATTACTAAGCAAACACGAAGCAATAAATCCGAACAAGCATCGACAACAAACGGGTACGGAAAACAGGGAAAAGACAGCGCAACACTCACTTCATGTGGATGTCATGTGGATGTTGTAGTACTCGGGATCCAGACAAGAGAACAGGGTGTCCAGATCCTTCATCGCCATTATCGCTCTGTGCACCACTATCTAGTTTGTCGACTGCAAAGACCACGACTTCACCACCTGGAAAGATCTACCGATACAAGCAGCAAAAACCCACCAAAAAAACAGGGCAAACCTTGCATCGCTCGTCCCGCGTGTTCGGAGGCAATCCTTCGAGGGCAGTCTTGAGAGCCTCCACCAGCTTCGACCTGCACGCGACGAAACGAAACACGAGGAAATGCGGAGGTGGGTCAGGTCAAAATCAATTCGGCGAAATCGCGGACGGAAAGGCGGAAAGAGAGGGATCGAGGAGGGGAAGTTTACTGCTTGAGCAAGCTCTCGATCTTGCGGGACTTGTGCTCGATCTTGGAGATGATGGCCTCCGCGTTGTCCACCTCCACGAAGTCGTCCGTCGCCACCATCATTCTGGTGAAGCGCCAAAAAAGTAACTGAATAACTGGCACTTCATATAATGCGTCGGCAAGTAACTGAATCGCCAAATACTCGAAGAAGTTCTTCAAAAAACTTCTCTGTCCCTCAAAATTTTTTCCATATCCATAAATTTCAAAATCAGGGAACCACAAGACACATTTTACCGACTTCCACGTAACTTGTCTCTTCGCAGATTTCCCTATGATGGTCTCGGTATGGGTGATGGAGTCCCCACATAATCTTGGCATCATCAATGACGGGTCGAATATGGAGGATTCAAGGAGAGATGTGGTGGCGGCCATTCTTAAAGGATCATAATTGCATAAGCCACAGCCTGCGCCGATAACGCCGATAAATCTAGTTCAATTATAGAAGATAACCGGTGAAGCTCACAATCAACCTAGCCTTCAAAATGCGTCGGCGATTATACTCCGGTAGTTACCTTTCGACAGCGAGAGGTCCAAGAACGAGCAACAGCAAAGGAGAACCATAGGCAAACAAGCAGCTTCCTTCCTAATTGAACGGAGCCGAACCTGCGTAGGGAGAGACATCACCGACTGCTTCAACCAGTAGCCTTCGCCAACTGCAAGTAGCACAAACAAACAAGAAAAACCAGATTTCGTATCAGAAAATGGACCTCCAAGATTTCAAGGGAGGAGGGGGTGGGGGATCGGGAATCGATCGACGGAGCGAAGAGAGGCGGCGTTACGGCGGCGAATGCTGGTGAGAGGGGTGGCGACCTCGGGGCGGGTGGACAGGCGGAGGTTCCTAGGGGGTAGACGAGGGCGAGCCGAAACGCAACTGACGTGACGACCCATGTCCAAAACCCCAAGCGCGCGCACTTCTGCTTCTTCTTCTCCATCTTCTGCTTCGTCGTTTCTCTCTCCTCCATTTTCGCCGTCGTGCTTCGACGCATTGGCGTCAGGCGCCTAGGTGGAGGTGGAGGAGACGGGGGCGACGGACTCCGACGCCGATGGAGGCAATCGGCGGAGGCGGAGGACCGTCGGCGTCGCGTTTCACTGGAAGAGAGGGAGAGCAGAGCGAACGTCGCGAGAGGGAGAAGGAGGAGCGTCAGCGGCGTCGGCCTCAGCATGGGAGCGATGGAAGCAACCAGCGGATGCGGAGGGGAGAGAGAGAACGCAGGTCTTGATCGTTCTCTGTTTGTTCTTCTGCAAGGAGAGAGAAAAGTGAGAGAGAGAAAATTGCAGAAAATTTAACTGAGGAGAGAGAAATCTTTTGGGCGGGAGTCATGACCTGTCTTTTCTTTTGCAGCGAGCCGAGCCAAGCCGAGCCCGCCCCTATTTATTCGTGAGGAGAGAGAGGAGAGAGACAGAACCGCTGAAACGGAGAAGTGGACGACGTGGACTGACACCCGGACAAGTGTCACGCAATGAATCGTTCAGGGCACCGATTGCGTGGCACTGTTAGGGTACCCAATATTTTCTCTCTGCTCTGAACCTACATTAACGAGCCTTCGGTGAAGGCTTGATGTTGTTCGACATGCGGCACCACGTGTCAGCCGGGTCCCACCACCCCCTTCGCTCTTCCTTCCTATGTTCTCTCTTCTTTGTGCTTGCGTTTCTATGGCCACGGAGCTCGACCTCGTCTGCATCCTATCTTTCTTCCCTTTTTTATTTTTTATTTTTTCAGAAGTGCCTCTCAAGAGTTTCGAGCACACAAACATGGCCGTTCTCCTTAGCATGAGCTCGAGGTCAAAGCATCTGTCCTCAAGGTCAAGGTCAACCCATAGTCTCGCGGTTGCTATGGCTGTGGAGCTCAGTCTTGAGCCTATAGCTTGAGGTCAAAGAGGCCATGGTCGCTTGAGCACGAGCTCGCCACCAGGGTTACTCGAGCTCGAGCTCCCGGCCATGGTGGCCGCAAGAAGAAAAGCAAGCACGCAGAGGAGAGAGGCCATGGTAGCCGCAAGAAAAAGAGAAGAAGTAGGGAGGAGAGATCCCAGGAAGAGAGAGAGAGAGTGGTGGGACCCGGACGACAAGTGGTGCCACGTGTTGTCCATTAAATGGGCCGACCCCGACGTGGAGACTTACCCGTGATTTTCTCGTAAAACAGCACATAATCTCTGGACAATCCATACAAAACCTTCTCTAAGAAACCACGTACCACAAATCACTGGCATTTTCTTTTTTTATGATTTTCAAACGACAGTTACCGCCCCTGAGAAGAGAACCGCTTGCTTCTCTTCCCTCCAAAACCAGCCTTTGCCTTACTGTCTTGATAATGAGAAGGTGTTTTTGATTAGTCAAGCCCGAAGTGCCCAGACTATTGGGTAGTCTGGATGATTCCCGGCTAAAACTGAGGGAGAAGCTGGCGAAGTTGGGGGATGATCCGAGGTACGAAGACAAGCCCCTCGAGGAATTTGCAGCGGCCTATCTTAGAGGGCTTTTGAATGACGAGTGGAAAGAGGTGGAAAAGAAAGCCAAGGAGGATGTTCTAGTTAGATGCAAGGCTTTTATGCTTTCTGTATTACAAATTTTGCCACTTCTTTTTATCTAGTCCTTTTCATTTTGTTAATGAGTGATCGTTCAAATCCTTAAGAGTCTTTTCTACGGAAGCTCTCGAAACTTTGCGATCTTGATTTCTACATTTGATGCCAAAACATTCGAGGCATGTTTACTGCTTTTTCCCACGATTTGCTTTTTATAACATGTAGAGGCTTCACTTAAGTGGTTTTCCTGAGGAGTATCCATGATAAGCTGATTTACAGACACAAAAAAGTTGAATGTATTCATTTTATCAGGATATCATGCATAATTCTTGTTACGATGAACTCTCTGTTTTTCCAGTTTTAAATGAAGAACACTTCATGCTTAATGAATGATGTTGTCAAAATAAATATTTCTGTCTTTGTATGACTTTTCTTTTCTTAAGAAACATTCATCTGTGGAATTCTAGTTTAGTACTAAATGGACTTTATAGGACCACCAGAATGACTATACAATGTTTTTGATAATCTGTTTATTACCTTTATCGCTTGCATTAATGATATAGCTTACATATATTGTCAGGAACTGTGTTTATGCCACCAAAGTGGTCCTTAGGCTATCTTCAATGCCGATGGAGCTATCACTCTGATAACAGAGTTTGAGAGGTTGGCCCTTTCGATGCATCTTGCCTGATTCGATAGTCTTTCCTGCTCAACCAGCATTTCCTTCTACCTGATTAAATAACAATGTCCAACTTTCACTGTATGCTGTTGGCATATCATTTATGAGTCAATGCATGATAGTTCTTTAGCTCTAAATTTTGTCTAATTGTCCAACTTTCACTGTATGCTGTCGGCATATCATTTATGAGTCAATGCATGATAGTTCTTTGCACATAGGTTCACTTTCTCCTCCTTTGCGATAATGCCCGCGTTATTCACTATAAACACTGCAACGACATAATTTTCACTGTATTATATGGAAAATTCAGAAAGTTCTCACAGCCTTTTAATCATGAGAAATCTTCCGGGGGGGGGTGGACTCTTTTGAAATTGGCCTCTCCTCTGACCACAGCTCCAGATTAACTATTCCGGTTCCCCAGTGGACCATACTTTTGAAGACCTCACTGAGGCCGAATTGATCGACTAGTCCCACGCCAAGGCATTTATCCCAGAGCGACCATTCACCTGAAAAAAGTGGATGGTAAAGGCACTAAGATATCCTCATTTGTTGGAACAAAAACGTCTGAAGTGAGTGGCTGCTGATTGGATGACCAATTCATGGTCGTCCTATCCAAAAGTTTTTATCATTTTAAGGAATCTCATGAGTGGGGATGCGAATAAAAGATCATTTAGGTTACGTAATCAAAGAAGAGAAGATTCGGCCAAGGACAGGAAACTAGAAGCTGGAAGCGTTTTAAACATATGCAAGAAGTGCTCTGACAGTAGAAGCAGAATGTTCTATCACATGAGGAAGAAATGGTGAATGGAATCCGCAACTTCAAAATTCGAATTGAATTTTGAATGATTCAATCTGAAGACCTCACAGTTGATGGAATTATGTTTGGTCAAGATGTATTTGAACCCAACTAAAAGCTAGATATCCATATATCATGGAAAAGATTGAGCAGATTGAACATTTGCTGAAGCATATGTATTGAAGATTTTAACCATATGCATATACAACCATCCAAACAAAGTGAAGATTATCGCCATGCTCAACCTATTGATTAGATGGAACTTTAGGATATGCAGAAGCTAATTGATGAAATCGGATATGGAACAACCTCAATTGATTGGTAGTTTCATGGAACGAAATCTCATGAACCTATGAATTGACTTTGATTAATACAAGGCCATATGAAGATTCACTCAAGGATGGAAGAGTGGAAGACAATGATGGCTGGCTAAGGGACCTCCGACATTTCGATCAAAGAGAACTGAGTATTGGAATTCAGAGCAAGGGACAAGAATGAGGTATAACGAGAATACCACCAATATGAAGAGCCTACACCTTGGTTCTTGTACTTCCATTTGTGCCAAATTTAGCAAGACCTTGAGTGTATTTTGAACAATTCTTGTATCGCCTTCTCTCTAGTAAGCACTATGGAGTGGACTTAGAAATTTATATGAGAGGGAGAGGCTTAACAAAATGGGAGCATTGATAGGAGATCATTGTTCAAAGACAGCTGGTGCTGTACAAGGGTTTAACACAGAAGCAACTGATGCTGAAGTTGTGTGGAATAGATGGTGTCACGCCCCGATCCTCAGGCACGCACACATCCGTCTCACTTGGTCGATTCTGCAATGCGATATCCCAGGACAATGTATCGCCGACCCTTTTATTTTTAAGCACATGCGGAAGCAGTTAAAATCCCCAGACAATAAAACGATGGGATAGAAAAGCAGGGCCATATTTTTCATATTGAAATTTATAACCAAACCTTTATACATGGCATTAGACAGAGCACTTCACAAACTATTCGCAACTTCAAAGTCTCACTCTATCTACACATATACAAAAGGGTTCATAGAGATATGGGATTTCAATCCTCGTCTAAGTCATACTCGAGATCATCCTGATCCTCCTCTGATTCCTCTTCACTCAGATCAGTCTCTTCCTCAATTTCACCTGCGAGTTCTCATTCACAAATTCCTTCTCCTCAGCTCCTCGTCGGAATCCTGAAATGTTTTCCCCAAACTGGGATGAGACTACGTCTCAGCGAGTTCTACCCCACTAAGCCCGATTAGTAAACTATTATACTAAAGGCTGCCTAAACACGCATAGGTCAGAAGACGTACCTTGGCATCAGATCCCACCTGCAAGTCAGTACAATTTACAATAGGCACTCAAGCAATCATATCACCGATCGAAGCATCGATCAAATCGACCTAGTCGATTACAAGCCCACAAGACCACTCACGGTCATTCCCATTCAGTCAACCAATTCACAACATCAGATCAAAACAATGATCAATCGACCTAGTCGATTACATGTCATTCGGATCATTCCCCAGTCGCTTCCTTTATTCAGTCTCAAATCGTACTCACAACTTCGCAAGCCTAGACTACCAAATTTCTTGGCAACAAATTACAGTCCCGAAGGACACGACCTACCTTTAGGAAGCAAATTACGGCCCAATGGGCACGACCTTTATCAGGTGGCGGATTACGGCCTTATCAGGCGCGACCCGTATCGGGTGGCAAATTCCGGCCTTATCAGGCGCGACCCATATCGGGTGGCAGATTACGGCCTTCTCAGGCGCGACCCATATCAGGTGGCAAATTACGGCCTTCTCAGGCGCGACCCATATCGGGTGGCAAATTACGGCCTTCTTAGGCGCGACCTTTTCCAAATTCGGTGGCAAATCTCGACCCAACTGGCATAGCCATACTTCGGCGGCTTCCGAGGTTTAACTCACAACCTCTCACAGTCAAATTCTAATTGAATGCCGACACTGGTCAATCTTGGGATGAATCCCCACATACTCATCAACTCACTCAATTTTCACACGGTATTAACATACCTGATGAGTCTTAGCCAAGAGTATATTCAAATCACTCTCACAATTCTACTCATTTCACAACTCAACAAAGCATTATAAATGCTGAATAACATACTTGGCCATTTACCGATCAACAATTCAATCTCAATCAATTCCAATCAATTTAGGGTAAATCCCTAAAATATCACAATTTATTCCATTTCATATAACGTGGAGCTCAAATAAATAAACGGACTGCGCCACGACGATCAGCACGAGATTTCGGTCATCGGCCATCAAAATCTCAATTTCCGAAAAATAATTAATTAATTAATTATTAATTACTAAAAATTCAATTTAGCTCAAATTACAGCCCGATTAAATAAACGGACTTCACCACGGTCATCAGCATAATTTTCCGGTTCCAAACCATCTCAGTTGAATTTTCGGGAAATAAATAATTATTTAATTAAATTCCGAAAATTAATATTTAATTACAAAAAATCCACTTAGGCCCGAAAAGCCTAATTGGAGCCCACTAAGGGTCGGGAAAAATCCCGAGGCACTTCCAATAATTAGTAGACCGCGTCTACTTGCTAATTACACATTCAATTTATCTAATTCACATCACAATTGGCTAATAATTGCTAATTTATTCTAATCTAACAACCTAAACATAATTAATTAAATCTAAACCAGCTTAAAGCATAATTAGCCACTAATCCTGGATTAGTGAGATTACTCACCAAATCGCGCGCAAATCGGATCAATCCGACGGCGGCGACGCGAGGAACGAGACTTCCCAAAGCGACTCGCGGATCCGGGGCCGGGAAACGGCCCAAAAGCGGGCCCGAAGTGGCTGAAACCCACTTCGTGGGTCTGCTGTTCGGGCCGGATCGGAGCTGCTCCGGCGGCTAGGAGGGCGAGGGAAGGCCGCGGAGGGCGAGGGGGTCTCGGGGGTGGTCCGGCGGGCCGGCGGTGACCGGAGGCGGGCGGAGATGGGCGGAACAATGGGCCGGAACAGGGCGAACGGGCCGGCTGCTCGGCTTGGGCGCGCGACGGACGGCACTGGCGCGGCGAAAGCGCACGGGGCGGCGCGGCGGCGGTCCGGCGGCGCGACGGCGTGACGGCGGTGAGCGGGCCGAGGGCGGGCTGGTTCTGGGTTCGCTCGGCGCAAGGAAAGAAGGAGAAGAAGAAAGAAGAACGGGGTTCGGTCGAGCGTGCGAGAGGAAGAAAGAAGAGAGAGGAGAGAGAAGAGAGAGAGAAAAGAGAGAGAGAGGGAATGAGCGGTGGGGAAGGGGGAGAATTCGCACGGCCGGGGGGGGGAAGGGGAGAGGAGAGAGGAGAGAGAAAGAAAAGAGAGAAAAAGAAAGAAAAGAAAGAAAAGAAAAGAGAGAGGGAAAGAGAGAGAAAAGAGAGAGAAAAAGAAAAGGGGAGAGAGAGAGAGGAAAAGAAAAAGGAAATTACATAATTCCTTTATGCCACTTTTCCTTTTCTAATTTCCTTTTCCTTTCTATTTTCTTTTGGTATTCAATTTTCTTTTTCCGATAATTTCTTTATTGAAATTTCGGACTCGTCAATAAATTGACGAGCGATGAGACAGGATCCTAAAAATAAGAATCATGACGCGCTTAAAATTCGATTCCCGAAATCGAGTTCAATTTCGTGGTTAAAAATCGATCAGACGTGATTTTAGCTCAATCCAACCAATTAGGTAGCTTTTAGGGATGTTACGGCCGATACATCCCTTAACGGCTTCACCCAATAGGTTAGTTAACTCGTGAGTGATCAGCTCAGAGAAAAAGGCCATAGGCACGTCGACGAAATGCCCATTTCACTTTATCGAAACGGGGTCGAATTTCAGGATGTCACAGATGGTATGAGTTGTAATATATTAGGTGGAAGCGGTGGATTCAGCCATGATTGGAGGCTGGGCTGGTAGTACATGAAAAGAGAGGAGAAAGGTGGAGGCCTGAACCTCTCCTATACTTTACCTCAATTTTGTTATCTCTACTCCTTTATTTCTCGTTAATCACTTAAAGCACCTATGGTTTCAGGAATATTTCTGCTAAAATGATACCAGAGTGCTAAAAATTCAACCCTAACCAAATTTTGGTGATCGAAGATGCTAGAAGCTTGCCTAAATCTTGAACAATGCACTTGGATCTCGGTTAAACAAGGAATTTGTGACCCTGTTACCCTGGTCTTCCAGCAAATAACCTAATGCAAAATTTGGCAAACAAATGTAAGAGTTTCAAAAAGTGGCATGATGCAATCGCCTCTTGGTTTACTAGGGAGTATAGCTCTCCAATTACCTAGGCTTTCGCAGCACCAAAAGAAAAGGTAAGAACAAAAGATTACATTAGCTAGAAGATTCCCTTCGAAGGTTTGCTCACCAGAATCGGGCCAAAGTTCATGCTTAGAACCATCAACGGCTGTAAATGAGATAAAAGATTCTCTAGGGTGCAACAGGGTGAAAGTGAGGGTGTCCTCTCAAGCAGACCAACCTACAGCACAATACAAACAAAACACCATTACAGGTGATTATTGACAATATTGACAATCTTAAAGTCAGAAAAGAGACGAAAAGCATAAAAAGCAATTCTCTGATGATTTCTCCATTTAATTTTCTGATTAAATAATTCACTGTAAAAAATATGCAAGCCGAACTTTAAGCATGTGTTCTCAATAGTTAGCATGTAACACAATTAGCAACTCCCATTTGACTCGACTTGATCTGGACTTGAGTTGCCTCCAATTTTAACCATATTAAAAAAACCAATCAATTAAAAATAAATTAAGGATGTGTTTATTTCTCGGAATATGAATGATTTGCAAAACATTTTTCCAAAAATGATTGCTTATATCACTTGAAATAATTAATCAACAAAAAATATTTTTATTATCAAAATAATTTATGTATAAACATTTTCATGGACGATGATAACATTTTTTATTGATTCATTTTTATAAGTAATATAAGCAGTCATTTTTAGGAAAATATTTCTCAAATTATTCATTTTTGTGAAACAAAAAGAATCAAAATATGAAAATCAATTAGCAAATAAGAAATTACTGAAAAAGGAATTAGTACGTTAGGAGTGTCATAACTTTCGTACTATGCTCACCTGAGTGTCATAACTTATTTTTTTCTTCATTTATTTGTGCCACAAATTTAAAAAAAAAAAATCGTTCATTTGAGTGTCATCAATTATTTACCTCATCAGACAAGTTGACGTGATGTTAATTTATAATACATCATTTGATGTGACATGTTGGAAAATTGAAGTCATCACTTGATAAAGCTTGAAAGTGCTTTTTTTTCCTTGAAACCAATTCAAACACTCAATTTCATATTCAAGTACCATCAATCACAATTACAGCATCATTTCTTAAGAAACTAAGAAGCACTCGAAAGCCCATCACTTCATATACCCAACTAGGGGTGAGCATGGTCCGGGTTGGTTCGGGCCACCCCCTAAACCTAGTTACAACCCGTACAGTGTCGGTCCTCAATTTTTAGGACCGAGGACCGACCCTATCGAGCTTGGGACTAAGGACCGGACCGACCCAATGGGTTCGGTCCGGTTCCAGGGTCAACCCGGGACTGATCGATAATTTTTTTTATCTTATTTTTTATACTCTCTAAAAAAGTAAACCTATAAATTCAAATTACACATTCATCGACAATGCGACATTGTGCAACTAAACTATAAATACCAATACATATTTAGCAAATTTAAGATGACACAATAATAGAAATTTCGTACCTACTAACCGCTCATCGAGATATTGAACAAGATGGAAAGTTCTTGTAATCATCTATCTTTAATATTCATAACATCATATGCAAAAGTGTTTTCCTGCATTTGATTATGTAGAGTCCACTCAACCAAAAAATGAACTTCACACACTTAACTAGCAAATCACCGTAGCAAATGCAGTACTACTCTACTCTTCAAAAACTTCTACCATTTGACACAAATTGAAAAGCAAAGTGCAGCTAAAATTCATTAGTAAAATACAATTAAACCATAAAAGTTCAAAATACTTAATATAAACCATGAATATATAACTTCACATATTGTTAATTCACTTGAACTTCTAAACACCTGAAAATAAAACAAACGACACATAATTAATACTCAACAAAAGTTTTAAATTGAAATTACTATTAATGCTATTGATAGAACATCTCAATATAATATAATATAACAGACATTTTACTTAAATTTGAATATATAAAAGAATTATAAATAATATAATATAATATAATATAATATAATATAATATAATATACAGGGTTGGTCCAGGGTTGGACCGACCCAAAACTCTTAGAACCAAGGATCAACCCGCATAGTGTTGGTCCTGGAATTTCAGGACCAAGGACCGACCCAGTCTCCTTAGGAACTGGACTGGGACTGGCAAGGTTGGGCCGGTCCAGGGTCGGTCCAGGGTCGACCCTAGACTACTGCTCACCCCTATACCCAACTAGTGCCAAAAGTCCTTCACATAGCAATCAGAACGAAGGAATGTCAACAACTCTCTTTTTTACCAGAAGCGCGGAAGCCATTGTGCTTAGGGCCCCTCCTCCTACCCTACACCTTTCCTTTATTTCTTGGAGAAAGGGCTAAAGCCATCGTCGAGGCCGGTGGGCCCGTCGCCCTTCCCACCACAACAGCCTGCCCCTCGGTGCTTAATATTATTTCCAGCAAATTCACACCAAGTTTTCAAAATTCATGTACGGCGGACCGGCTCTCACCGTTCCACATCCGACCGAGGCACATCGCCGGCCCCCATCCGCTTCCCTCCCGACAATTTCAAGCACTCTTTGACTCTCTTTTCAAAGTCCTTTTCATCTTTCCCTCGCGGTACTTGTTTGCTATCGGTCTCTCGCCCATATTTAGCCTTGGACGGAATTTACCGCCAACTAGCATGTTGCAGAATTATCTTCATCCGCCAACCTCCATGCTTCCTGAAAACATGGGAAGAAGAAAGCTCGGGAGGGTACAAGGTGATCGTGGCAAGACACACGGGGTGCAGCAAGTCAATAAAAACACGAACTTATATATTATTCAATTATTCGATTTATCATTATTTTTTTCTTGTTGTTTCTTTCTTCCAAGTACCGTCTAGTATTAATATATATCTTAAATATATGTTTTTCACTTTGACCAGTAATAGAACACGCTGGCCAAATAGTTTACCTCCATATAGATGCTCACGAGGGTTAACTTTTAAATGGACACTAAAATGATAGAATATTTAAATATTAAATCAAGCAAACTGTTTGAAGGCTAAAATTATTAAGTAAATGTGTGATTTATTATTTAAATATTTTAACACAATTTAATATTTGAATATTCTATCATGAACACTAAGGCATGACTAAAAACAACCTAACCTAGCATTAATTGAAAGCTTGAAATATATAAATTGTTCAACAAATAGACGATGGTGGATCAAACGTAGATACTAAAAAAAAATTATTTTGCAATTTTGGGGAGTTCGTCAATAATAACGTCAAGATCTCTAGTTAGGCAATCAAAGAAGACACTCAAATGGGTTGCAATAGATCGAACGAAGGCAAATAAACACAACCCACCAGGCTCAAGAGCTCTTCCCGCTCAAACGAAGGCTCAAAAGCTTTTCCGCCACGTCTCTCTTCCACTACCCACATCCTCTTCCAAAACTGCCCCCTCCCTCTCTCTCTCTCTATTCTGCCACCCAAGTCAACAGAGAGAGAGAGAGAGAGAGAGAGAGAGAGAGAGGGGAGGGGGTGGTTTTGGCAGAGGACGTGGGTGGCGGAAGAGAGACGTGGCAGAAAAGCTTTTGAGCCTAGTGGGTTGTGTTTATTTGCCTTTGTTCGATCTATTGCAACCCGTTTGAGAGTCTTCTTTGATTGCCTAACTAGAGATTTTGATGTTATTATTGACGAACTCCCCAAAATTGCAATTTTTTTTTTTTGAGTATCCACGTCCGATCCACCATCGTCTATTTGTTGAACAATTTATATATTTCAAGCTTTCAATTAGTGCTAAATTAGGTTGTTTTTAGTCATGCCTTAGTGTTCATGATAGAATATTTAAATATTAAATCATGTTAAAATATTTAAATAATAAATCACACATTTACTTAATAATTTTAGCTTTCAAAACAGTTTGCCTGACTTAATATTTAAATATTATATCATTTTCATGTCCATTTAAAAGTTAACCCTCGTGAGCATCTATATTGAGGTAAACTATTTGGTCAAGTGTGTTTTATTACTGGTCAAAGTGAAAAACATATATTTAAGATATATAAATATTAGATGGTACATGGAAGAAAGAAAGAACAAGAAAACAAATAATGTTAAATTGAATAATTGCCTCGCCAGATTCGCGAGCTCAAGGCTCGCCTGGCCAGTTGCCAGCCATCGCCGTGCCGCCACTGGAAGGAGGAAGAAGAAAGAAAAAAAATAAAAAATAAAAAAAAAAAAAATAAAATAAAAAATAATTATAATTTTGATTTTTATTAAAAAAATTGTAAAATTAAAATGGGAAGAAAGAGATTGTGATGTTTTGGTTGAAACTAAATCCAACCCACTTAAGACCCACATATCTTAAGTCTTTAATTGTTAAACCTATTTAACTAGTGTCTTAAAAAAAAAAAAAAAAAGACCCATATATGACCCATTTTGCCACCTCTAGTAGCAGGGCCAAAACCCCATGCGTCAATGTTCCATGTAAACACCTAAAACAAGAGAGATCACCAAGCATTCAAGGAATGATAAAGCAAATGCTAGTATGGAAAGTTGGGGAATGAGGGATTAACTCATTTTCCCATACGCTCAAGCTGTCCACTGACTTCATCAGTCCCTTAAAAACTGGTTGTAGCTAAATCATATGTAATACAACGTTATTAAGAACTCCAAAATACATACTCACTTGGAAAACATAAATCAAGCAAAGTGAGTTCCTAAAAATATTGGAAATGTCATAGTCTGAAGAGCGCAACAAATCAACCAAGAAAAGATTCAACTGATTCATGGGAAAGAAATAAGAGCATGAGAAGATTGACCTCAAGTTTGACAATCTGCTGCCCAAAAGGGATATGAGAAGGGACATAATGACTCTGTATAGGTGGGTCCATATCCTTGTTGTTGCTAAAAGAAAGATTAGGAACTGCGGCGACAATCGAAGTGGAAAACTCCTTCCTCCAAAATAGGCTTAAAAATCATATCCCCTGTGGTCACATGCCCAGTCACCACTTAACCTTCTTGAACAGTCATTTCCAATTTCAATCTCAACCCCTTACTCTTTGTCGTGCCATCTATGCATGCACCAATTTGCACCGATAGAGCTTTGATGTACACCTATTTATTATTTTTTCACATGCCAGCAGATACAAAAATGCTAACCCCATTGGAGAGCATTGATTAGAGTATAGTGTCACGGCCTAAAAGAAAGCATGTCCAAGAGGTTTCGCTAGCACAGGCGTGACACATTAATGACCCTCGGCTTATGTCCCCGAGACGTAGAGTATTCTCCTAGGAGTGGGCGATACTGTATTTGTACGCATACGTTATAAATGCGAGTAGCTGGTAGTTGGCAATAAATGCTGGTAGTTGACAGATGGGGAGGTGCAATCTCCACCGTTAGATCTAAAGGAGGTCTACGGATATGGTTTGCCTTATACTTGTATATAAAGGGGTCTCCTGCCTCATTGTAATTCATTCACAAGCAATACAAAAACCAGAGCTTCTCTCTCTAAGAGTTTCTCTCTCTACATATGAGTTTTGTGAGTCGAGTGTTGAAAGGCTGCTTAGGGGTAAAACCTTATGGTCGCATGGGTCAGCCTACGTGTGATCGAGCGTTGATCGATCGGCCCATGACAAGTGGTATCAGAGCTGATTTGTGATCCAAGCGCAAGTGCAATGGATGATCCACGATCTGATGAGGTGCTCGCCATGGGTGATGATGGTGCTGATCGTGGGCGGAATGCCGAGAAAGCTGGTGCCAAGGGGAAGAAGACCCGTGGTGGTCCGAGGGATCCAACGGGGAATCTTGCACAACGGATGGTGAAGCTAGAGTTGTTCGTCTTCATGTCTAAGGATTAGTCGATGACCTGACCTAGACTGTGGACGGAGTTGACGCTGGAAGGGAGGAGCTGGTTGCGAATGCGCAAGAGCTCAAGACCGGCATGGGAGAACTCTGCCACGAGTTGTTAGGGACCCTACAGGAGGAACTCGCACAACGATACGAACCCTTGGAGGCCATGTTAACGGCCATGCGCGCGGAGATAGTGGAGCTTACGGGTAAGCTCGCTGAAGCACAAGCTGCACGTGTGAATGGGGTGATCACAGTGCAAGGTCCACGAGTGGACACGTCGAAGCCAAAGGAGTTATGGGGCTCGCAGGTGGCCAAGGATGTGGACAACTTTCTATGGTACATAAAGCGCACTTCCAGGCCATGGGAATCAACGACGACCAAACACGGGTAAACACTGCATCTATGTACTTAGTGGATAGTGCTTTGTTGTGGTGGTGTCGTCGGTCGAATGATAGGTGTGGGAATCCTATTGCGACCTGGGGTGGTTTCGACGAGGAGTTTCGACGGAACTACTTTCCCGCTTATGCGGAGGAGGAAGCTCGTGACGAGCTGAAGCGTCTCGAGCAGAAAGGTGGTGTGCGCGACTACATCAAGCAGTTTTCGGAGTTGCTGCTCCAAATCCCCTCGATGAATGAAGTTAAGGCATTTCACTAGTTCATGGGTGGTCTCAAGCCATGGACAAAGCAATAGTTGAAGCGGTACAACGTGGGAGATCTCACTACGGCCATGACCGTAGCCGAGTCGCTTGTGGAGTTCAAGGCGTCGCCTTCCACATCCCGACCGAACACTTGTCCAAGGGACAAAGGCACTGGTGGGGGAGATCGGGGGAGATATAACCGCCCGACAGGAGGTAAACCACCACCAGCTAGTCCTCATCCTCATCGGGCTCATGCGGGGCCCAACGGAGGAGGACAAAGGAAGGTACACTCGTATAGCTATTTCTTTTGCGACAGTCTGCACATGGCGTGGGATTGCTCGAACAAGGCCAAGTTGGCTGCTCTTTGCAAAGAGGATGAGCCTAGGGAGGAAGCGCGGTTGGGATCGCTACGACTCCTTAGCATAATCAAGGCTAAGAAGGCGAATGAGTCTAAAGGCTTGATGTTCGTGGACATGAAGATCGGAGTGACCACAGTGAGTTCACTTGTGGACACGGGAGCATCCGACATCTTCATCTCGGAGGAAGCCGCGAAGAAACTTAATCTACAGGTTGAGAAGGGAGCCGGTTGGTTCAAGACGGTGAATTCGAAGGAAGTCCCTACGATCGGGGTTGCAAGGGACGTGGAGCTACAACTCAGGTCATGGAAGGGCAAAGAAACTCTAGAGGTAATTCCATTTGACGACTACGATATTGTTGTTGGAATTAAATTCCTAGATAGAATCCATGCGGTTGTAGTTCCCTTTGCCGAATGTATATGCGTGTTGGACAAGAATAGTCAATGCGTGATTTCGGTCCATCGTGAGTCGGATCGTGATTAGAAGATGATCTTAGCCATGCGACTCACCAAAGGAACAAGGAGGGGCGAAGTGACCTTCCTGGAAGCCTTGAAGATCGAGGAAGACAAGGGTGAAGGGAAGGAAGTCCCGACGGAAGCAACCCGAATCCTCGACTCGTTCAAGGATGTTATGCCTTCGGAGATGTCGAAGAAACGACCACCCAAGAGAGAGGTGGATCTCCGGATCAAGCTAGTGCCTGATGCTCGACCACCTGCTATGGCGCCTTACCGTATGGCACCGCCTGAATTGGAAGAGTTGAGGAGGCAACCTAAGGAGCTGCTTGATGCGGGCTACATACGGCCATCAAAAGCCCCGTTCAGTGCGCCGGTTCTGTTCCAAAAGAAGCATGATGGGTTACTCTGGATGTGCATCGACTACCTAGTGCTAAACAAGCTGACGGTGAAGAACAAGTACCCGATCCCGCTCATTGCGGATCTTTTCGATCAACTTGGTGGAGCTCAGTGGTTTACCAAGCTGGATCTCCGATCGGGCTACTATCAAGTTCGGATCGCTGAATGGGACGAGCCAAAGACAGCCTGCGTGACACGGTATGGATCCTACAAGTTCCTGGTAATACCGTTCAGCTTAACCAACACTCCGGCTACTTTTACACGATGATGAACAAGGTACTCCACCCTTTCCTAGATAGGTTTGTAGTGGTTTACCTAGATAATATTGTGATATATAGTCGAATGTTGGAAGAGCATGTCGAACATATAAGGTAGGTCTTCCAAACCTTGCGCAAGAACGAGTTATATGTTAAGCGCGAGAAGTGTGATTTTGCCCAAGAGGAAGTTCCGTTCTTGGGGCACATCATCGGAGGTGGGCGAGTGCGGATGGACAAGGCGAAGATCCAATCAATCGTCGAATGGGAGCCGCCGACGAAGGTGCCAGCATTGAGGTCATTCCTAGGCCTCACCAACTACTATCGACGATTCATCTAGAGCTACTCGAGCATCACCGTGCCACTCACGGACCTACTGAAGAAGGAAAAGGCGTGGGAGTGGACGGATCGATGTCAAAGAGCCTTCGACCGATTGAAGCAAGCCATGACCAAGGAGTCGGTGTTGGTGTTGCCCGACCACACCAAACCTTACGAGGTAAAGATGGACACATCGGATTATGCAATCGGTGGTGTGCTTATGCAAGATGGTCATTCGGTGGCGTTCGAGTCCCGAAAGCTGAACGACACTGAGCGTCGATACATCATCCAGGAGAAGGAGATGACCGTGGTGGTGCACTGCCTTCGAACATGGAGACACTACATCCTGAGGTCGAAGTTCGTTGTGAGGACGGACAACGTGGCCACGAGTTACTTCCAGACCCAAAAGAAGTTGAGTTCGAAGCAAGCTCGATGGCAAGATTTCCTAGCGGAGTTTAACTACGCGTTGGAGTACAAGCTTGGGAAGGCCAACTCCGTGGTCGACGCGTTGAGGTGAAAGACGGAACTAATGAGCCACACGATGAGTCGACCGAGTTGTCCTTGGGTTGACCGCATCAAAGAAGGCTGGAGCATGATCCAAGAGCCCAAGCTCTCATCAGGTATGCCAAGAAAGATAAGACTCGACAATTCTGGTGTGAGGATGAGCTCCTCTACACCAAGGGAAGGCGGCTGTAGTTGCCTTTCTATGGGAAGCTAAGGAAGGAAATCTTGCGCGAGTGCCATGACTTGAAGTGGGTGGGTCATCTAGGGATCCACTGCATGTTGGCCCTCATCGAAGATCGTTACTACTGGCCTCAAATGCGGGACGACATGGAAGCGTATGTGAAGACTTGTCTGGTATGCCAACAAGGCAAGCTGGAGTAACGGTTGTCGCCGGGTTTGCTGGAGCCACTTCCCGTTCCAACTCGTCCATGGAAAAGCATTTCCATGGACTTCATCATCAACCTGCCGAAGTCCGAAGGGTGTCAGACTCTAATGGTGGTGGTTGACCGGTTCTCAAAGTATGCAACCTTTGTGCATGCGACAAAGGATTGCCCGGCCGAGGAGGCGACCAAGCTGTTCATGAAGCATGTGGTGAAGTACTGGGGAGTGTCACAAACGATCGTAAGCGATTAGGATCCCCGCTTCACAGGACTTTTATGGTCAGAGTTGTTCAAGTTGCTGGGGTCGGAGTTGAACATGTCAACGAGTTTGCACCCCCAAACCGACGGTCAGACGGAGTGGGTCAATGTTCTCTTAGAGATCTACCTTCGACATTACGTGAGCATGACGTAAGCGAATTGGGCGAAGTTGATTGGCGTAGCCCAATTCTCTTACAACTTGCAACAGAGCGAGTCGACCGGCCAGAGTCTATTCGAGGTTGCAACTGGGCAGCAACTGAACACCCCGAGCACAATTGCTTCGAGTTACCGGGGGAGTAGTCCGCCCGCGTACAAGTTCGCCAAGAACATGCAAGAAGAGGTGGACTTGGCACGGGCGTGTCTACACAAAGCCTCCAAGCGCATGAAGAAATGGGCGGATAAGAAGCGACAGCACGTGGAGTTCCAAGTTGGAGACCAAGTGTTGGCCAAGCTGCACGTGGTTCTTCGGTACAAGGACGTGCACAACGGGTTGATCCGTCGCTACAAGGGGCCATTTCGAGTGGTACAACGGGTTGGAAAGGTCGCATACAAGCTGGAGCTACCACCAAAGCTAAAGGTGCATCCGGTTTTTCATGTAAGTATGTTTAAACCCTTCCAAGTTGATGAGGAAGACTCGGATCAAAGGGAGTCACAACGAGCGCTGCTCGGGGCAAAGACCTCGTACGATCGGGTAGTCGAGAGCATCTTGGCGGATAGAGTCATATGGAAGAGGTATTGTGCGGCCAAGCGTGAGTATTTGATCCGATGGAAGGGTCTTTCGGAGAGTGAAGCCAGTTGGGAGCCCGATGTGAGTCTTTGGCAGTTCAAGAAAGAGATCGAAGCATTTCATGCCGAAGACGCGACGAGGGCATCGCCTGATTAGGTGGGGGAGAATGTCACGGCCCGAAAGAAAACATGTTCAAGAGGTTTCCTTAGCATGGGCGTGACACATTAATGACCCTCGGCTTATGTCCCCAAGACGTAGAGTATTCTCCTAGGGGCAAGCGATACTGTATTTTTATGCATACATTATAAATGCGAGCAGCTGGTAGTTGGCAATAAATGTCGGTAGTTGGTAGATGGGGAGGTGCAACACCGTTAGATCTAAGGGAGATCTACGGATATGGTTTGCCTTATACTTGTATATAAATGGGTCTCCTCTCTCATTGTAATTCATTCACAAGCAATACAAAAGCTAGAGCTTCTCTCTCTAAGAGTTTCTCTCTCTATATACGAGTCTTGTGAGTCGAGTGTTGAAAGGCTACTTAGGGGTAAAACCTTAAGGCCGCATGGGTCAGCCTATGTGTGATCGAGAGTTGATCAATCGGCCCATGACAATAGCTTAAGAAACAAGATTAATAACCTCATAAGCTCTCCAACCCCACACAAAAAGGGGAAAAAAAAAGGAAAAGAAAAAAGGCAAGCTCCAGAAAAGGAAAATGTACGAAAAGTAAAAATGGCAAGAGAGCTTTTGACATGCAGTTCCACATCAAAGAAAAGTTGTGCATGTTACAAATGAAAACCTGCTGCTACATAACAATTCAACATTCAAAAAAGGATGATGCAATAGAAAGCCAATCCGGCAATCCAGCTTGTTGACTCGCACACTTACCTTCCTTCTTCAGCCCTTATTACTCCAATTACACAGATTCATCTTGCCCTAACTCAAATTTCAAGCTTATGGTTGTGATCACAAGAAGATTTTCATATTACAATCACATTACTTGTTTAATTTCATCGCAACTTCAGATTAAGGAAAAAAAGGTATAGCTTCTCCAAAAAAGTAGCACAGACCATGCAATCCTCTTGACTTCACTGAAAATCACATCACATTCTCTCTCACAAGTAATCAAAAGTACACCACAATGAGAGTCAAAAGCTTGGTCACTCACTCTATTTGAAAAAGAAAAAAAAAAGATAGGAAGGTGAAATCTTGACTTAAATGCATACTGGAGAGAAAACTATGTGGAGGAAAATGAAATATATTTGATAGACTGAAGTAGCCTTTCTCTTTCTCTTGTTTCCTACTCCTCACAAAGGATACTCTTGTGGTCATAACTATATGTATCAGCAAACGATAACTTCCATTATTCATCTCTGACTTTGGAGAAACTTCTTTCAGTCCAAAATGAAGAAACTAAATTTCTCTTCCATTCCCTTCCCGTGTAGTAACCCAAATAATAGAATCATTGCAGGTGGGTTCTCTTTTTACCCCTTTCAATACTTTTCATCCAAGATAAGAGTCAAAGTAAATCACAAATACTTATAAGTGAGTTGACAAGCAAAAAAAAGTGGGAACTAAAAGTACAATTGAACCGTGCCAATATAAATTTGTTTCAACTGTACTTAATAGAAGTCAATTTCATTTCATGTTGACTAGGACATTTGTGGTTCTTGGTTCTGTTTGGTGTATACTGTATACAAAAAGAAAAAAATGATTTATTTCACCAAAATCAATCTAATAAGGGTATAGTCAAACCAAACTATTGAGTTAGTTCGTCATTTATGAGATGCAGCTCTAAACCAATAACATAGAAGAAGCTAAGGAGTAACTTAGCACTTTAATCATTAACATCAAGGAAGAAAATTATTTCCTTAGAGGGAAAATTGCAAACTATGAAGACATTGAACGACTATCAGCCTACAACATTTTTTATCAGTGCGGAAGGATCATAGCCTTATTGTTGACAACAAAATTATTGCCTTAACATATAATATCGATTTGGTTAGGTTTATCAAGTTAACACAATTAAGGGAACCAAACAAATAAGTTTAACAGAAAACTTCTCTACAACTCGAGACCAAATTATCAAATCAGCCTTATCAGATAAAAGTCATCAATTTCTAGAACTTTTACCACCACTACGGCTCATCAACTATGCCAAAGAACTACATTAACCTGAAGCAACAAACTTATTGAATTGCTCATCTGGGAATAATTTGCCAGGCATCAAGCACCACGACAAACTAATTGATTGGTTGATTGATTTAATCCGGAGACACTAATTGATTGCACCGAAATCCCCAGCAAAGAACAAAAATGATGAACAATTCAGCATTGTCCAACTACATAAGGAGCTCCTGTCGACTCAACTCAAGATGAGATGAACCATTCGTCTACCTTTTGACTCAAATAAGTAGTATCACGACCAAGAGACTGGCATATAAGATTTGCCATGTTAAGAAACTTCAATGTTTTTCAGTCCATATATTTGTATGTTGACAATCGGAAGGCCAGATACAAGCTATCATAAGTCAAATTACAGCACCTTTATGAGTCAACCTGACCTAAAAAACCTGCACATGTTCAGAAATCCACTCTCTACTTCCACCATGCACAACATTTTGAAACCGCTATCACCAATCTTGATCCACTTTCAAGGGGAACAACCATATAGCTATTTTCGAAACAACTAAAAATCAAAATCATTTAAAGCAAAATGCTTACAAGGAGGTTTTGGAGTATCAACAGAATAAGTTTCTGTTATGAGATTGAGATCTAACTAGTCAAGCATGCAGTTTGTTCCTACTGCCGTTACAGCTCACTACATGAGCATTCAATTATTCGGTACATTTCAAGTATAAAAAAAAAAAGTACTCGAAAAATGTTTTCTGCGTGCTATATCTTCTCTTTCGATCTCCCTGTTACTTCTCTACCCTCTTCTTTTTTTGTTCTCATCAACTTAATTCAACTTTGCAATAACATAGATAGACAAAGAGAGATAAATTATAAAACAAAACCACAATATCTTTATTTGATAGGGAATAACTTTAGCTAATAGAACTTACTTAATAACTCAATATGGACGTAATATGAATCTAAACGACAACTGAAAAGTTTACTTGACATCATCACGATCACCTCAAGCAATTGCCAACACTGAATGCATGAATCAAGTATGACCTCAATCTGCCCAAATACTAAACAGGAGTCATGTTAAAGAGGAATGCCAACCATCTTTTTGACACTGTTGAGGCATCGAGCAAAACCCCAATTAAGCTTGGATCTCCAACATAGTCAGCAATTTGACCAAGCCGCACGTTGAACAACTCCTGACTAACAGCATCGTGGACTACACCAGTATCTCAGTCAAATCCCTGTCCACTAGACTCCCATGGACATGCTTTTAACCGCCAGACAAAATACAAACCAGATGCCCACGCTTGCGTAATGCAGTCTCAAGATATTCTTGATCTACACCTTAAATAAGTGCTTTGCTCCCATCCATCAGTATATCATAAATCTTCAGTCCAACGACATCAACTGCCCTTCCCCTCTTCAGATATAATTTCTCACCTTTCAATCTGCCAAATAGGAACCACGTGACCACCCTTCCAACATGGAATGGGGTCTCCACCTTTTTCAAGAGGTTGAGATGGGGATGATTTAATTTCAAGTGTGGGTTTCGACTCCGATGCCCTACAAGGAGGCAGACAAAAAATTCGAGAGAGAGAATTAAAGTAGGAATAAAGTAGAACCGACAAAAAAAAAAAAAAATCTGTCTAACAGGAAACATCCTCCTTGACATTCTTCCCCCACCCCTTTCCTAACACCCCTCTAATATACGTTGCCGCCGCAAATTCCTCCACGGGCATGCCCTCATGCCCGTGATCATCCCCCAACTTCGCCACCTCCTCCCTCAGTTTTTAGCTGGGAATCATCTATGCTACCCGATTTTTCCGGTTGCTTCTGGATTGACCTCATCACCCCCAGACGGCTCGTTGCCAGTCTCTCTTCGACGAACAGTGAGGTCGTACGACACGGCACTGGCATTGGTCTCATTGTCGAGGGACCTGCATTGGCACTGGAACCGGGACGATCGTCCGAGGTGGAGACGAGGTTCTTCTTCCTCTTGGGGGGAGTTTACTCGTTGGACTTCGGCGTGATAAGCAGCAGGTTTCTGCAGTTCGCTTCATCTGTTGGGGCTATTGGAGTGAATCGAATTGGGTGATCTGCTCGCGCGAGAGCTTTATGCCGATCGACGACGGCAGCTAAACAAAACCTAATCGAGCAAAAGAGCGATGAGAGAGTGAAAGTCAACCAAGATGTCGGCACGACCGAGGAAACTTTGAATTTTTGAAATGCCATCCTCAACTTTAAGTGTCTGTTGCAATTGGGTCCCGATGCTCTTTTTTGTTCCTTGCCTGATATTTTTTTTTTCAATTACGTCCTTTCTCCCAAACGTTCCCATAGCAATTTTTATGTGCCTATCTCTAATATCATCAACACAAGGTTGAATAACACTTCTAGTAATTCTTCTTTAATATCATCACAGGGGATGATTGCCGAAACCAAAACCCAAAATCGTCATGCGATCCTATCGATCAATCTAGACTATTTTCGAGGTCCCTATGTATTTACACTAAAAAAATTATCAATTCATCATTTGTTAGTACCATCTACTTTCCATTCCAATAATACAAAAAATTCGAAATTCAACTTTTACAACCGATACGGCTCATCAACGATGCCAAAGAACTACATAAACCTGAAGCGACAAACTTATTGAATTGCCATCTAGGAATAATTTGCCCGGCACCAATCACCAAGCACCAAGCACCAAGACAAACAAATTGATTGTTGACTGATGCAATCCAAAGACACCAATTGATTGTACCGAAATCCCCAGCAAAGAGCAAAAATGACGAGCACTTTAGGTTTTTTTTTTCTTCTTTTCAGTATGTGATTAACCCTGACACGAATGTTAAAAAAATGATAAATCGCGTATTGTATAATAATTATAAAAAAGAATACAAGGAGTATCTTTCAAAGATGATGAATTAAGAGCCACCACAACATAGTTTGTGGGCTCATCTTAGTGGACGGGCTTGAAAGTGACTGGGCCTGCTTAGGCCCAGTGTTATCTCTTATTGGAGCTTTGTTGAACAGGATTGGAGCTTTACTCATTAAGGGCCTGTTTGGTAATCGGCCAAACAGGCCCTGACACGAATGTTAAATAATGAGCACTTCAGGGTTTGTGTGATTAACCCTTGACACGAATGTTAAAAAAATGATAAATCGCGTACTGTATAATAATTACAAAAATAAAAATAAAAATCCAAGGAGTATCTTTCAAAGAGGATGAATTAAGAGCCACCACAACATAGTTTGTGGGCTCGTCTTAGTGGACGGACTTGAAAGTGATTAGGCCTGCTTAGGCCCAGTGTTATCTTTGATTGGAGCTTTACTGATCAGGATTGGAGCTTTACTCATTAAGGGCCTGTTTGGTAATCGGCCAAACAATGTTTATTTCTATTCTTTTGTTTTAGGGAGTAGTTTTGGAACAGAATCGCGTTTGGTAAAAAATTTTGTTCCCAAGAACAGATTTCGAGTAGATACAAGAATAAAAAAAAGTTGATTCTTTGTTCCCGAGAACAATTCTAGAATCAAGTCTACCTATTTTTTCTTTTTGCTCCTCTTTCTTCTTCCCTCTCTCTTGTTCTTCAAGTGCTGCTGTCGCTGCTGCCCCTCGTTTAATGTTGCCGTCCGCCACCCACTGCTGTTAGCTGCCGGCAAGCTTGTTGGAGGCTCGCTAAGCCGCCAGTGGCTAGGTGGGCCTCCCCCAGCCACCGATGAGCCTCGCTTGGCCAGGTGAGGCTCAACCTCGCCTAGCCGTCGATGGGGCTCGACCTTGCTGACGGTTGGGCGAGCTTGGCCTCGCCAAATCTAGGTGAGGCCGCTCGCGTAGCCAAGCCTTGGCTAAGCCTCGCCTAGCTGTCGGTGAGGCTTGGGCGACAATGCATAGCCTCGTCGAGGGCCGACGACGCTTTGATGAGGTTGTCGGCCCTCGTACATTCGGTCGCGGGTCATCTCAAGGCCAGCAACCGGCCACCTTGAAGAAGAAGAAGGGGAGAAAGAAAGGAAAAAAAAAAAAAGAAAAAAAAAGGAAAAATAATAAAATTATTTTAAAAATAAAAAAATGATTTGAAGTAGGAATTGAAATTTTGTTATATATAGAATACATATTTAATTTGTATTTTAATTTATTTTTTAGTATTTATATTTATAGTTTATACTATAGTTTATTATTTACTATTTAATAAAAAATTGATTAGATTAGTTAATATTTTTATTACATAGTATAAATATAATTAATCGATATAATTTCTATGATTTGGTAAAATTTTAGAATGGAATAGAATTCTAAATTCGAATTCTTTTGAAATTGAAAATATAATAAAATATAATATGATTTCTTCACTCATAAGAAGATAATTATATTGGTGAGTGGTCCATGAAAATTCAATATCAAATTTACACTCATCTAAAAAGGTAATTGAAAAGGAATTGGAATAAAAATTTTATGTAGTTACCAAACGCATTTCTATTCTTTTTCTATTTTAGAATCAAAATTTTGTGCAGTTACCAAACGCGTTCTTTTGTTTAGAAATTGTTCTTAGAAATAGAATAAAAAAGAATCATTTCTTATCAGAAATTGTTCTCGAGAACAGAATGGTTATCAAACGCACCCTAAGTGAGCATAAGGGTAGTTGCTTTACTAGGTCTTTCTATTGCCTTTTGTTCATGGGTTTACCCTTTAAGAGTTTAAAAAATCAGCAATGCCGTTGTCATTGTGCAGAGGTCGTGTAATAGGAACAATTTCATGAAAATAATTAAATGTCCGTGGTTTATATTCATGTGTGTAGTTCTTGATTAGACATCAGTTCTGCGTATTTACTGCTCTTTAAGTAACAGAATAGAGGGAAAAAAATTGTCTGACCCCATGCATGTCAATTGTCATTGGATCGAAGAAATTATATCTTAACTTTTTAGCCTTAAAAAGCTTTGTCTGCATTGGAAGCAGCGTAAGTCATTAACTTGAGTATAGCAAGTCAATCAGCATTAGATATTTAAAGTCATATTCACACCATAGGTGTAATTCCTCGACAAGACACTTCGTCCTAAGCCTCACTCTAGAGTGATGAAGCTGTGGTTTTCGGTGGATGGTTTGCTTACATTGTGGGGTGAACACCCCTCGCCTTGTCCATTCTGCATGCATATCCTAAATTTTCTCCTTCTAATGCTGGAAATACTTTTGAGGGGCTATATGACAAACAAAATGCCTGATTCAGGAAGAATGTTTTCTGCTGAAACTCAAATGCTATCGTTGGTTTCTGGTCTTTAGCTTGTTTTCTAATATGTATTAGCTGTGCAAGGCATCAAAAAACCTAATGAACAATTATGAAAACCTGTATTGCTTGTTTATTTAAGTGCGCAGTTTGTTGTTTTTCCCTTACAATCGTGAAAATTGATTGAATAGGATTACAAGGCCTCTTGTGTGCACATGATGTGCAGAAAAGGAACATCAGCAGGAAGTAAATAGGAAATGAAAGATCAGAAAATTGAGAAAACAAGAAACTGAAGAAAGACAGCGGCCCACTCAATATGCGTTAATAAGCTTTTGAGGATGAACTCGTAATTGTCTCGAAGAATCTTCTAATTGTTTCCTATGCAAGGTCCATTTGATGGAAACCCCGGATAGGCGTCTATATTTTTTCATCAACAAATCATCTTTTTCCTACCAGCTTTTCAACATTCTTTAATTGATTCTTTTTGGATTTCTTGAGATGTCTGGTTGTTGTAATGGCTTTGACAGGAAAAACTCAGCTATCACTGATCTTATGTCTGGCTCCCGAAAATGGCGATTTTGATGGAATTGCATGTGACGTGAAGGGTGTAATCAATTCATATCAGCTGAGTCATTTTGTGGCAAAGGTGGGTTGTTTTCTTGTTAGCATTTCATGCTGATTGCCCCATATCTAACATTATCTTAACTTGTAGAGAGAACCATACGCAGCTTTGACAAGTTATGGTATCCGTGAGAAATAATGTTTACTTACTAAGCATCTTACATTGCTATGGACCGCTAGCGTATTTGACAAGGAACTGCTAGCATATTTGACATCTGTTCATGCCTTTTCTCTTCCCCCATATTCCAAATTCTATAACTTTCTTTCATAAATTCTCCCTCATTTTTTGGAGGGGACATCTCATTTAAGTAACTAATGCATATTTGGCGATATGTCTACATCGACGTGTCTTTTAGACTCCATTCGTTTCGTGGAAAATGTAGCATTTTTAGAAAATATTTTCTAAGAAATCATTTCCAAGAAAATATAATTATTTTCCGATGTTTGGGCGAAACTTGAAAATGAAGTGGAAAATATTTGCCACTGTTCAGGAAGGAAAATATTTTCCTGTATACACTCTTTTTCGTTAATTTTATTTTTAAAAAATCAATTTTTAAATATTTTATTCTTTTAAAAATCAATTATTAAAATTTTTTTTCATTTTTTTTCTTATATATTTTTTCCTTTTTCTTTTCTTTGTTTTCCTCCTCTTCTTCTTGGTCGGTTGTCAGCCACGGCAACGGCCGACGATTGGCCACAAGTGAGCCTAGGTTCGCCGCTCGCCGATCTAGCAAGGCTCGAGTCCGGTGAGCTCGAGGCTCACTAGATCAATGAGCGTGACCTATTAGCAAGTGCCTCACCACAAGCTCATGCTCACCAATCTAGCGAGTGGTGAGCCTAAGCTTGCCAAAGGTGGGCAAGCTCAAGGTTTGCCTGTGGCTGGTTGCTGACCGTGGCCATGGCCGGCAACCAGCCAAGATAGAAGAAGAGGAAAACAAAGAAAAGAAAAAAAAAATTCTAATTAAAAGACGGAGAAGAAAAAGGGGGGAGGAAGCAAGGGTTTATAGGGATGCGAGACAAGAGAGACTATCCAATAATTTCTCATATTTATTAAATAATTTAAGAGTGACACGACATCTCTTCGTTTATCCTCAATGCATGTCACCTAAATCTGAGAGGTGTAAGCACATTTCGATTGATATGTGGAACCTCTAACAGCTACTATTATTAGATGCCAGAAGGGGAGGGGGGGACTGTTTTGGGTTGTGAGCCAAATTTTGCATTTTTTTTTTTGAGACATTTGAAGGTTCTTAGAATCTGACTTTATCATTAGTACGTGTGATTTCACTAGATTGACAATAATTTTGCTCCTAGATCCGTGCAATTAAGATCGTGACTTAGGTATTAGACTCCTTCATTATGCTTCAATCGTAGCTCATCAATGGACAATGACCTTGCATTTTGATTATGATTTCTTAGTCTCAATAAATCACAACCATCAAAATTTACATGTGAAAAGCAGCTTTTTATATTTTTTGGCATTGTAAGACAATATGTATGATGGAAAGGGAGTTTGGTGGAGTCCTAGTTTGAATGGGAGACATGTTCTATTATTCAAACCCACCCAAACCAAACTTACATCCATTTTGTACTAGTGACACCCTATTGATTAGGAGCGGCTGGATTTTGGAGGCATTAGTTTTGGTTCTTCGGGGGGATTTTGTGACATTTACAATCCGCAGCAAACCTTAAAAGCACTAACACTCTTCAGGAGTTTTTGTGTTGTGTCTAACACTTTGATAGTCTTGTGCACTCTTCGATACTCCATCAACACGTGTCGGAAAATTCAACATCTGATCAATTTTTTCGACACTCTCTGACACTCGAGTTGAAATTCCGACTTGTGAGTTTCCAACATGTGATTTACACACGCGAGGTCAATTTTAAAAATTTTCAAAAAATGAGGGGTCAAAATATATATATGTTAAATGGGAAAGAAGAAAAGTTAGTATTCTCTTTTGTTTTGACTCACGCTTCCCGTGATACACAATTCATCCCTCAAGTTTTTTTTTTTCCTTTTCTCTTCCGACACGTCTGACACGCGAATCTAGAATGTGAATTGCTTGTTTTTTTCTCTAAGTTTTATGGATTATTGGAATGAAGTTGAATTTATCAAGTTGAAACAATGAATGATATTAATCCACTTAGGCAAGGTCGTTTGGCCATGGCCAGGCTTCCCTGAGGCTAGTGAGGTCCCTCGGCAACCCTGCCTTTGGCGGCGACCGGTTAGAGGAAGGAGAAGGAAGTGAAGAAAGAAAAAGAAAAAAAAAATAAAAAATTTGTGTTCTTTTGTGAAATGTTTGAAAGTTTGGATAGAATCCAACTTTGACATTAGTAGATGTAATTTCACTAATTTGATAATAAAAATGGTTGTAGATCCGTGCCATTAAAATTGTGACTTAGGTATAGGAGTCTCGTTCAAGGAATTAATAATGGAGGGAGAGAGTAAGGAGAGGGAAGGGAGGAAATTTTGAAAACTCTAATGAGTATGACTCATTTCGAACACGTGGTAATTAGCGAGTGGAGCTTGTGTGGAAAGCCACAACTATTTAATAGTTTCTCACATTTATTAAATAATTTAAGAGTGATACGACATCTCTTCATTTATCCTCAATGCATGTCACCTAAATTCTAGAGGTGCAAGCACATTTCTGTTGATACGTGGAACCTTTAACAGCTTCTATTGATGGATGCCAAAAGGGGGGACTGTTTTGGGTTGTAAGCCAAATTTTGCGTTCTTTTGTGAGACATTTGACGGTTCTTAAAATCTGACTTTATCATTAGTACATGTGATTTCACTAGATTGACAATAATTTTGCTCCTAGGTCCGTGCAATTAAGGTTGTGACTTAGGTATTAGACTCCTTCATTATGCTTCAATCGTAGCTCATCCATGGACAACGACCTTGCATTTTGATTATGATTTCTTAGTCTCAATAAATCACAACCACCAAAATTTACGTGTGAAAAGCAGATTTTTCTATTTGTTGGCGTTGTAAGATGGTGTGTATGATGGAAAGGGAGTTTGGTGGAGTCCTAGTTTGAATGGGAGACATGTTCTATTATTCAAACCCACCCGAACCAAACTTACATTCATTTTGTACTAGTGACACCCTGTTGATTAGGAGCGGCTGGATTGTGGAGGCATTAGTTTTGGTTCTTTGGGGGTGATTTTGTGACATTTACAATCCACAACAAACCTAAAAAGCACTGACACTCTTCGGGAGTTTTCGTGTCGTGTCTAACACTCTGACAGTCTCATGCACTCTTTGACACTTTGTCAACACGTGTTGGAAAATCTAACACCTGGTCAACTTTTCGACACTCTCGACACTCGAGTCGAAATTCCATCTTGCGAGTTCTAGACTTGTCATTCCGACAGGCAAGGTCATTTTTGAAAATTTTCTAAAAGTGAGGATTCAATATATATATGTTAAAAATAAAAAATAATAATAAAAATAATAAATGGGAAAGAAGAAAAGTTAGCATTCTCTTCAGTTCCGACTCACATTTCCTATGATACACAATTCATTTCAAAAGTTTTTTCTCTTCTCTTTTGACACGTCTGACACACGAATTCAAAATGTGAATTGCTTGTTTTTTTCCTCTAAGTTTTATGGATTATTGGAATGAAGTTGAACTTATCAACTTGAAACAATGAAAGAGATTAATAAATTCTGGATTAATTTTTTTGGTTTAAATCATTCTAGGCTTTTGTTACTATTTATTTATTTGTGAATTTGAATCAACTTAATTTGATTGAAATAATCATAAAAATAATAATTTGTCATGTATATATAAAAATATACATTTAATATACAACGTGTTAGAATTCTCTGTTTTTTTTTAGAAATGATTTATCGGTGTGTCGTGTCGTGTTGCGTGTTGTGTGTCGATATTGGTGTTGGTGTCGGTGCTATTTAGTAGTATACGACCTTTGGCGTTAATAGCAGAGATCTGAAAGTATGGGATTATATTTATTCCTGACCTAACATCGCAAAGACATTTTATGACGTTTTTCTTATTGTTTCTTCTTGAAATTTGGCGAGCTCTCACTCATTTTCTTTCATATTTTTGCTTTATTTTTTTGTTTATATTCATTGGTTTCCGAGAGAACGTTTTATAATTTGAGATACTGATTTTTACAAAAAGTAAAATAAAAAGTTAGAGGCTTTTCATGATATTTGGCCTTCGAATTATTTCCATTTTGTCCCCTATTGCTAATACTTTTATTAGTTTATTTTAAAGGAAACAACATATTTAGTGACTTTTTTTTTTTTAGAAAAAAATAAAAGTTGGAAGATGCATAGTTGGGGATTATCAGTAATTTCCTTAAATGTCCATATTTCTAGGATTATATATATCTTCTATAATTGTCCATATCCTCGATTGAATGATGTTATTAGACTTATGTATTTTTCATTACAAGATAAAGAATAATTCTCTCTTCCACATATTTCTTCTCTTGCTATAGAGCTTTTTGTGGGGAAAACATATACATAAGTGCCATCTAACTTTTTCGATTAGTTTGGTGCTATATCGCCATGTTGGTCGAATATTGATTACTACAATGCTTCTCGTGAGATATTCCGGCTATTTGTCTTATGTTATTTTTTAAATTAATTTTTCAGTTTGGCATGGCATTTTAAAAAGAAACCAAAGTCTAGATAAAGCACTAGAGGAAGGAAAATTACCAAAATAAATCTAAATCTATTGTAATTTTGCCAATTCAATTCTAAATATTTTATTTTGGCTAATTCAGTTATAAGCTTTTTGCAATTGTGCTAATTTAGTCCATTCGGTCAATTTTGGCCGACCGATGCTTTGATGTGGACAATTTTTGAATAATATTATATATTTTTGAATTTATTATTATTTTTCTTTTTTTTCCTTTTCCTTTCCTTTTTCCTCCTTCTTCTTTTTCCCTCCTCCCTCCTCGTCCAGCTAGCCGCAGGTGAGCACCGGCAAGGCTCGTCCCTGCTGGCCAATGCGAGGCCACCCTCACCATGGCTAGGTGATGCCTCGCCCGCCTCTAGCCTAGGCAAGAGGTGTAAGCACATTTCGGTTGATATGTGGAAACTCTAATAGCTACTATTGATAGATGCTAGAAGGAGGAACTTTTTGGGTTGTAAGCCAAATTTTGCGTTCTTTTGTGAGACATTTGAAGGTTCTTATAATATGACTTTATCGTTAGTATATGTAATTTCACCAGATTGACCATAATTATGCTCCTAGATCCCTAAGCAATTCACTTTATGTGAAACAAATGCCGAAAAATTCGAAAAACGTTTTCCTGGAAATTATTTTTTCGTGAAACGAAAAAAGCCCTAGCTGAAAATAGTTCTTTCGCAATGATCTCATTTATGCTGCTTTAAGGGGTATAGTTGTGTTTACAACCAAAGTGGACTGATATGGGCTTTGCTTGGGAATTTCTTTTGTTCTTTGTAGTTTCTTTTTGGGTTATTATCTTGAAAGTACACATGTGATAAATTTACTTTGAACTAACTTTTTGACCATAAAAATATCCATTTCCGTTGATGACTTGTTATTCTTTTTTTTTTTCAAAACCTTTCCTTTGTTTTTTTTTTATTTCATATAATAAATAAGGATGTACAATAGATAAAATCCTAAGTTAAGAACATTGAAAAATTAAGCAATAAAAAACTGGTACATCTTTGACAAATTTATCCCAAACTGGTATATTTATGACAAATTCACCCTCTAATAGTTTCCATTGAATTTTACTATCAAATTGCTAAGTGTGATGACACGTGACAATTGACTAGTGTACCAATTTGGGATTTTACTCTTCTTATGTCACAATTGTACAATTCGTGTATTTTTTTTTTTTGTGGTATTAATCTAATTTAACAAAGCGTATTAGTTTATCTTAAAGGAAACAACATTTTTATTGACTTTTTTTTAGAAAAAAAATAAAAGTCAGAAGATGCAAAGTTGGGGATTATCAGTATAATTCCTTAAATGTCCATATTTCTAGGATTATAAATATATATATATATATATATATATATATATATTCTTTAACTGTACATATCCTCGATTGAATGATGTTTAGACTTATATATATATATTCTCTCTTCCACATATTTATTCTCTTGCTATAGATCATTTTGTGGGGAAAAAGATACATAAGTGCCATCAAACTTTTTCAATCGGTTTGAAATGCTTTGTCGCCATGTTGGTTAAATATTGATTACTACAATGCTTCTCGTGAGATATCTCCAAGCTATTTGTCTTATGTGGTTTTTTAAATTAATTTTTTAGTATGGAATGACATTTTAAAAAGAAACTGAAGTCTAGACATAGCACTAGAGGAGGGAAAATTACCAAAATAGACATAAATCTATTACAATTTTTCTAATTCAATTCTAAACATTTTTTTTTTCTGGCCAATTTGGCCGACGCTGACGTGGATAATTTTTTTTAATAATATTATATCTTTCGAATTTGTTATTCTTTTTTATTTTTTTTCCTTTTTCCCCCTTCTTCCTCCTCCCTCCTTCCTCCGGCCGCCTAACTAGAGGTGAGCGCCAGCAAGGCTCACCCCCGCCGCCCACCGGTGAGGCCACCCTTGTCATGGCCATGTGAGGCCCTGCCTGCTTTTGGGCTAGGCAAGCCTCATTAGCCATGGATAAATCGTGGTGAGGCTCGATTCTTGCCAAATCCGGCGAGGGTGAGCCTCACCCAACCACTAGCAACCCTTACTGAGACCTCTGGCGAGGTTGAGCGTCATCCATGGTCGACAAGGCTTGACCCTTACTAGATCTGATGAAGGCGAGCCTTGCCACCCTAGCTAACGGCCTAGGTAAGGTCGTCTGGCCATCACCAGGCTTCCCTGAGGCCAGTGAGGTCCTTCGCCAGCCTTGCCTTTGGTGGCGGCCGGTTAGAGCAAGGAGAAGGAAGTGAAGAAAGAAAAAGAATAAATTAATAAAAAAAATTGTCAAATGTTTGAAAGTTTGGATAAAATCCAACTTTAACATTAGTAGATGTAATTTCACTAATTTGACAATAAAAATGGCTATAGATCTATGCCATTAAAATTGTGACTCTGGTATAGGAGTCTCATTCAAGGAATTAAAAATTGAGGAAGAGATAGTAAGGAGAGGGAAGAGAGGAAGTTTTGAAAACTCTAATGAGTATGACCCCTTTCAAACACGTGATAATTAGCGAGTGGAGCTTACATAGAAAGCCACAACTATCCAATAATTTCTCACATTTATTAAATAATTAAGTGACACGACATCTCTTTGTTTATCCTCAATGCATCTCACCTAAATCTGAGAGGTGTAAGCACATTTCGATTGATATGTGGAACCTCTAACAGCTACTATTATTGGATACCAAAAGAGAGGGACTGTTTTGGGTTGTGAGACAAATTTTGCATTTTTTTGTGAGACATTTGAAGGTTCTTAGAATCTCTCTTTATCGTTAGTACGTGTAATTTCGCTAGATTGACAATAATTTTGCTCCTAGATTCATGCAATTAAGATTGTGACTTAGGTATTAGACTCCTTCGTTATGCTTCAATCATAGCTCATCAATGGACAATGACCTTGCATTTTGATTATGATTTCTTAGTCTCAATAAATCACAACCATCAAAATTTACGTGTGAAAAGCAGCTTTTTATATTTCTTGGCATTGTAAGATAGTACGCATGATGGAAAGGGAGTTTGGTGGAGTCCTAGTTTGAATGGGCGACATGTTCTATTATTCAAACCCACCCAAGCCAAACTTACATCCATTTTGTACTAGTGACACCCTATTGATTAGGAACGGCTGGATTTTGTAGGCATTGGTTTTGGTTCTTGGGGGGGATTTTGTGACATTTACAATCCACAGCAAACCTAAAAAGCACTGACACTCTTTGGGAGTTTTCGTGTTGTGTCTAACACTTCGATAGTCTCGTGCACTCTTCGATACTCCGTCAACATGTGTCGGAAAATTCAACATCTGATCAATTTTTTTGACACTCTCTGGCACTCGAGTCGAAATTCCGACTTGCAAGTTTCCGACATGTGATTTAGACACACGAGGTCAATTTTAAAAATTTTCAAAAAATGAGGGGTCAAAAAATATATATGTTAAAAAATAAGAAAATAATGATAAAAATAATAAATGGGAAAGAAGAAAAGTTAGTATTCTCTTTTGTTTCGACTCACTCTTCTAATGATACGCAATTCATCCCCCAAGTTTTTTTTTCTTTTCTCTTCCGACACGTCTGACACGTGAATCTAGAATATGAATTGCTTATTTTTTTTTCTCTAAGTTTTATGGAATTATGGAATGAAGTTGAATTTATCAAGTTGAAACAATGAATGATATTAATCAGCCTAGGCAAGGTTGTCTGGCCATGGCCAGGCTTCCGCAAGGCTGGTGAGGTCCCTTGGCAACCCTGGCTTTGGTGGCGATTGGTTAGAGGAAGGAGAAGGAAGTGAAGAAAGAAAAAGAAAAAGAATAATAAAAAAAATTGTGTTCTTTTGTGAAATGTTTGAAAGTTAGGATAGAATCCCACTTTGACATTAGTAGATGTAATTTTACTAATTTGATAATAAAAATGGTTGTCGATCCATGCCATTAAAATTTTGACTTAGGTATAGGAGTCTCGTTTAAGGAATTAATTATGGAGGGAGAAAGTAAGGAGAGGGAAGGGCGGAAATTTTGAAAACTCTAATGAGTATGACTCCGTTCAAACACGTGGTAATTAGCAAGTGGAGCTTGTGCGAAAAGTCACAACTATTTAATAGTTTCTCACATTTATTAAATAATTTAAGAATGACATGACATCTCTTCGTTTATCCTCAATGCATGTTACCTAAATTCTAGAGGTGTAAGCACATTTCTGTTGATACGTGGAACTTGTAACAGCTTCTATTGATGGATGCCAAAAGGAAGGACTGTTTTGGGTTGTCAGCCAAATTTTGCGTTTATTTGTGAGACATTTGAAGGTTCTTAAAATCTGACTTTATCATTAGTACGTGTGATTTCACTAGATTGACAATAATTTTGCTCCTAGATTCGTGCAATTAAGGTCGTGACTTAGGTATTAGACTCCTTCGTTATGCTTCAATCGTAGCTCATCCATGGATAACGACCTTGCATTTTGATTATGATTTCTTAGTCTCAATAAACCAGAACCATCAAAATTTACATGTGGAAAGCAGATTTTTCTATTTGTTGGCGTTGTAAGATAGTACGTATGATGGAAAGGGAGTTTGGTGGAGTCCTAGTTTGAATGGGAGACATGTTCTATTATTCAAACCCACCTGAACCAAACTTACATCCATTTTGTACTAGTGACACCCTATTGATTAGGAGCGACTGGATTTTGGAGGCATTAGTTTTGGTTCTTTGGGGGGATATCGTGACATTTACAATTCACAGCAAACCTAAAAAGCACTAACACTCTTAAGGAGTTTTAGTGTCGTGTCTAACAGTCCAACAGTCCTTTGCACTCTTTGACACTCTGTCAACATGTGTTGGAAAATCCAATACCTGGTCAACTTTTTCGACACTCTCTAACACTCAAGTCGAAATTCCATCTTGTGAGTTTTAGACGTGTGATTCTGACATACAAGGTCAATTTTGAAAATTTTCGAAAAATGAGGGTTCAAAATATATATGTTTAAAATAAAAAATAATAATAAAAATAATAAATGGGAAAGAAGAAAAGTTAGTATTCTCTTATGTTTCGACTCACATTTCCTGTGATACACAATTCATCTCAAAAGTTCTTTTTTTCTCTTCTCTTTCCACACGTCTGACATGCGAATTGCTTGTTTTTTTCCATAAGTTTTATGGATTATTGGAATGAATTTGAATTTATCAACTTGAAACAATGAATGATATTAATAAATTCTGGATTAATGTTTTTGGTTTAAATTCATTCTAGGCTTTTGTTATTATTTATTTATTTATTTATTTATTTATTTGTGAAGTTGAATCAAATTAATTTGATTGAAATAATCATAAAAATAATAATTTTGTTATGTATATATAAAAATATACATTTAACATACAACGCGTTAGAATTCTTTTTGTTTTTTTAGAAATGACTTATCAGTGTATCGTGTCATGTCGCGTGTTGTATGTCGATATTGGTGTTGGTGTCAGTGCTGTTTAGTAGTAAACGACCTTCGACTTCAATAGCGAAGATCTGAAAGCATGGGATTGTATTTATTCCTAACCTGACATTGCAAAGACGTTTTATGATGTTTTTCTTATTGTTTCTTCTTAAAATTTGGTGAGTTCTCACTCATTTCCCTTCATATTTTTGCTTTATTTTTTTTTGTTTATATTCGACGGTTTCCGAGAGAAAGTTTTATAATTTGAGATACTGATTTTACAAAAAGTAAAATAAAAAGTTAGAGGCTTTTCATGATATTTGGCCTTCAAATTATTTCCATTTTTTCCGCTATTGCTAATACTTTTATTAGTTTATCTTAAAGGAAACAACATAGTTAGTGACATTTTTTTAGAAAAAAAAAAGTCGGAAGATGCATAGTTGGGGATTATCAGTAATTTCCTTAAATGTCCATATTTCTAGGATTATATATATATATATATATATATATATATATATATATTATATAACTCTACATATCCTCGATTGAATGATGTTATTAGACTTATGTATTTTTCATTACAAGATAAAGAATAATTCTCTCTTCCACATATTTCTGCTCTTGCTATAGAGCTTTTTGTTGGGGAAAAAGATATATAAGTGCCATCTGACTTTGTCAATCAATTTGGTGCTATATCGCAATGTTGGTTGAATATTGATTACTACAACGCTTCTCGTGAGATATTGTAGCTATTTGTCTTATGTTATTTTTTAAGTTAATTTTTCAGTTTGGCATGGCATTTAAAAAAAAAAAAACCAAAGTCTAGATAAAGCACTAGAGGAAGGAAAATTACCAAAATAAATCTAAATCTATTGCAATTTTCCAATTCATTTTTAAACATTTTTTTTGGCTAATTTAGTTATAAGCTTTCTGCAATTATGCTAATTTAGTCCATTCGGTCAATTTTGGCTAGCCGATGCTGACGTAAACAATTTTTTAATAATATTATATGTTTTTGAATTTATTATTATTTGTTATTTTTTCCTTTTTTTCCTTTTCTTTTTCCCTTTTTCTCCTTCTTCTTTCTCCCTCCTTCCTCTGGCCAGCTAGCCAGAGGCGAGTGCCGGCAAGGCTCACCCCTGCTGGCCAATGTGCGACCACCCTCGCCATGGCTAGGTGAGGCCCTGCTTGCCTCTGGCTTAGGCAAGACGTGTAAGCACATTTTGGTTGATATGTGGAACCTCTAACAACTACTATTGATGGATGCTAGAAGGAGGGACTTTCTTGGGTTGTAAGCCAAATTTTGTGTTATTTTGTGAGACATTTCAAGGTTCTTAGAATATGACTTTATCATTAGTACATGTAATTTCACCAAATTGACCATAATTATGCTCCTAGATCCATGCAATTAAGATCATGACTTAGGTATTAGACTTCTTCGTTATGCTTCAATCATAGCTCATCTATGGATAACGACCTTGCATTTTGATTATGATTTTTTAGTCTCAATAAATCACAACCATCAAAATTTACATGTGAAAAGCAATTTTTTCTATTTGTTGGCATTGTAAGACAATACGTATGATGGAAAGGGAGTTTGGCGGAGTCCTAGTTTGAATGGGAGACATGTCCTATTATTCAAAGCCACCCCAACCAAACTTTCATCGATTTTGTACTAGTGGCATCCTATTGATTAGGAGCGGCTGGATTTTGGGGGCATTAGTTTTGGTTCTTTGGGGGATTTTGTGACATTTGCAATCGACAGCAAACCTAGGAAGCATCGATACTTTTCGGGAGCTTTCATATCGTGTCCGACGTTTTGACACTCTCATGTACTCTTTGACACTTTGTCAATACGTGTTGGAAAATCCAACACTTGGCCAACTTTTTTAACATTCTCCGACACTTGAGTCAAAATTCCGACATGCGAGTTTCCGACATGTAATTCCAACACGTGAGGTCAATTTTAAAAATTTTCAAAAAAAGAGGGGTCAATATATATATATATATATATATATATATGTGTGTGTGTGTGTGTGTGTGTGTGTGTGTGTGTGTGTGTGTGTGTGTGTGTGTGTGGAAAAGTAAAAAGTAATTAAAAAATAATAAACGGGAAAGAAGAAAAGTTAGTCTTCTCTTATGTTCTAACTCTCACTTCCCATAATACACAGTTCATCCCCCAAGTTTTTTTTTTCTTTTTTCTTCTGACATGTCTGACACGCAAATCTAGAATATGAATTGCTTGTTTTTTTTCCTCTAAGTTTTATGAATTATTGGAATGAAGTTGAATTTATCAAGCTGAAACAATGAATGATATTAACAAATTTTGGATTAATTTTTTGGTCTAAATTAATTCTAGGCTCTTATTTATTTATTTATTTATTTATTTGTGAATTTGAATCAAATTAATTTGATTGAAATAATCATAAAAATAATAATTTATTAGGTATATATAAAAATATACATTTAATATATAACGTGTCAGAGTTCTCTTTTTTTGAGAAATGACGTGTCGGCATGTGATGTCGTATTATGTCATGTCACGTGTCGGATATTGGTGTGGGTGTTGGTGCTACTTAGTAGTAAATGACCTTTGGCTTCAATAGCGGATATCTGAAAGCATTGGATTGTAATTATTCTTGACTTGACATCGCAAAGACATTCTATGGCATTTTTCTTATTGTTTCTTCTTGAAATTTGACAAGTTCTCACTCATTTTCTTTCATGTTTTTGCTTTATTTTTTTTTTGTTTATATTCAATAGTCTCCAAGAGAATGTTTTATAATTGGAGATAGTGATTTTTATATAAAAGAAAAAAAATTAAGAGGCTTTTCATGATATTTGGCCTCAAATTATTTCTATTGTGTCAACTGTTCCTAATCCTTTTATTAGTTTATCTTAAAGGAGACAACACTTTTATTGACTTTTTTTAGAAAAAAATAAAAGTCGGATGATGCATAGTTGGGGATTATCAGTACATTTCCTTAATTGTCCAAATTTTTAGGATAATATATATATATATATATATATATATATATATATATATATATATCATTTAACTATACATATCCTCGATTGAATGATGTTATTAGACTCATGTATTCTTCATTACAAGATAAACAATAATTCTCTCTTCCGTATATTTCTTCTCTTTCTATAGAGCTTTTTGTGGGGAAAAAAGATACATAAGTGCCATCTAACTTTTTCAATCAGTTTGGTGCTATATCGCCATGTTGGTTGAATATTGATTACTACAATGCTTCTCGTGAGATATTCTGGCTATTTGTCTTATGTGGTTTTTTAAATTAATTTTTCATTTTGGCATGACATTTTAAAAAGAAACCGAAGTCTAGACAAAGCACTAGAGGAGGGAAAATTACTAAAACATGCCTAAACCTATTGCAATTTTTCCAAGTTAGTTCTAAGCCTTTTTTTTTTTTGCTAATTCATTCTATTTAGCCAATTTTGGCCAATCAACACTAGCCGTCTAGTCGATGCTGAATTGGAAAAGTTGCAATAGGTTTAGGACTATTTTGGTAATTTTCTCCACAAGAGGATATGGAACTTGTGGCTAAGTGAAGGAAGAAGCCAAAGAAGAAAGATGGAAGACATACTAAGGAGTAAAAGCGACTGTCTTGGTTAGCTCCACAACATTTATTCGTTTGTTTCCTGCCAAATATCCTGAATAACATATAAAACTGGATTTTCATTTATCTATTTCGGAGCTTATTATTGATAGTGGCATGATATGTTCTCCGCTGTGCGACTTCAAAGGGAATGATAGCTAGCTTAGTACAGTTTTGTGAAGTCAGTTGATTTTGCGCTCTGTATTTCTGCAGCTCGCAGTTTTCTATTTTCATCAGGAAATGTATCAAAAAAGTCTTCTATATGGCTTCGGCTTCACTATGCAGAGCAACGCCATGTCTCCATCACTTTGTCCTGACCAAATTGACATGATCGGGAGTGTTTGGCTCCTGGTCTTCATTGCAAATTTCAACGACTAATTTTGCCCTAAATCCTTGTTTGTGAAATAAGGTTTCAAGAGCACAATGAATTTAATCTAAATTGTTAATTTAAGGCAAAAAAATGTGACGCAAAGCCTCTTTTTTGATTATTTTACTTTGTCGGCAAGCTACATCGAACCTTTTGCATTAAAATAAGGCTACGACAGATTTTTCAGATACACAAATTGCCAATAGCACCAAGGTGATCAATTTTTCACCAAAATTGCATTGAAGTGATTGGGAAAAAGGTTGTGGCATTGATATGGAAATTATATGAAAGTTATGACACTTGGAGAGTCATTTTCCCGAACTTTTGTTGTTTGAGGAAGAGCCCATTGAGCCTTTTACACAATGTTTGTAGCAACAAAGCATAAGCGACGCCAATGTCGTTTTCCACCAAACTCGTCACTCTTGAGTGCTGTTTTGACGCTTTTATGTTGCTTGTTTCGGAAATTTCATTGCTATTCGCTGCCACAAGTGCCCTCATGCGCCTCTGCCCAATTGGGTTCACATGCCTTGTGCCTTCGTGCGCCGAAGCTCCTTCACATGTATTGTTGACGTCATCACACATAAGCACTGGCGAGGTGTCCAGTCGATACACATGTCATGTAGAAAGCGTTTTGCATGTAGCAACAAAAATAAGTCATCCAATGGTATGTTTGGTAACATGTCAAATAATATCTGATTATATTATTTTGTTCTTTAGAACAAAAAAAGAAGAAAATTTCATTTGGTAACTTTTTGGTTTCCGAAAATAAATTTGGAACAGAATCAAAAGTAAAAAAAAGTTACTTCTTTGTTTTCGGAACAACTCCAAATTCAAACCAAATCATGTTCTTTTTTTTTTTCTCTCCTATTTTCTTCTTTTCCTTTTCTTTCTTTTTCTTTTTTTGCCTCTAGCTGATCGCAAAAATATAATAAAATTAGGGTATTATGCTAAAAATCCTAAACTGATATATTTATGACAAATTATCCGAAATTAATTTCTTTTTACTATCAAAAACCTCAAATTAGTACACTTTTGACACATTTACCATAAACTGATACACTTACGATAAATTTACCCTATGTTAGTTTTCATTAAATTTTATTATCAAATTATTAAGTTAAATGACACGTGACAGTGGATTAGTGTACTAGCTTGTGATTTTACTAACTATTTGTCACAGTTATTTTATTTTTGTGATTTTTCATGTTATGAATTTAAATTTAACAGAGGGTATATTTGTCACAAATGTATCAATTTGAGTTTTTTGTAGTCACTTGGGATAAATTTGTTACAAATGTACTATATTAGGGCTTTTCATGATCAAAAAATTAGTTTTTGGTAAATTTGTCAGAGGTGTATAGGTTTAGAAATTTTCAAGGCATAACCCTAAAAATTAAAAGAAAATTTAAAAATATAATAAAATTATAATATAAATTATATTTAAAATATATTAAATTTACATAATATAAATTATATTAAAAATATGATAAAATTCTACAATAAAATTTAAAAATATATAATAAAATAATTTTAAAAATGTAATAATATTATATAATGAAATTATAACATAAAATTATATTAAAAATATAATAAAATTACTAATACAATCATATTGTAATATGATAATATTATATAATAAAATTAAAAATTTATGAAAAAAATAATTAAAAAAAAATTAAATGATAAATTTATTAAAAATTTAAAAGAGGAAAATATTAAAAATTATTAAAAATTAAAAGAAATTCTTAGTTACAAAAAATTTAAGGTTCATAACAAACACATTTCTATTTCGAGAATAGGAAGTTTAAGTAGTTACCAAATGTCTTCAAATGCTCAAAAACAATCAATAAAATAAAAGAATAATTTCTTAGTAAAAATTGTTCATGAGAACGGAATGGTTACCAAACGCAACCTAAATTTTCATTAAGACCCAATTTGATTGAGTTTTAAATTAAAAGTTCATTTTCACCTTACCTTTTAAATGTTTAAACAATCCATGTACAACCTACTTGTAATAATGAGTCAAAAAATGGGTCTATGATTCATTTCAACACCTCTAATTCCAAAGTACCTCATTCTTATTCATCTAAATTAATCATGGTGTGTCAAGAAGAGCCCGTTTGGAAAAAAAAAAGATTAAAAAAAGTGCATAAATTACAATGCTTAGAGAATGGCTTGAGTAAATATGAAAAAATCTACTTGAATAGCAGCTACAAATTGTCTCCGTGAGGGGGGCTCCAAACCAACCCCTATATAAAGGATAGTTGGCATACTAAGTGACTCGCTACAGAATTCGCAATGGCTCTTCAGGCATTGTCAACAAGCTTCCTCCCTCCTCAATTCACCATAACTACCCCTCTCTCTTATTCTTTAGGCACCTCCGCTCCTCCTCCTCCACCGCCATCTCCTCCACCGCCTCCAATGCTCAATTCGTGACATGTGCTTTGAAGATTGAAGTTCAAGAGATCAGGAGACATTCGGCGAATTGGCAACCTAGCGTTTGGGACTATGACTTTTTGCAGTCACTCAACGTTAATTACACGGTAACAAATTTTCTTTTGTTTTTTCTGTTTTTTTTTTCGGCACAAAACCCAGTCTAGCTTAAGTACTATGGAAATATTCACATTTGGTCCTCGAACTTGGAAAAATTTCCCGACAATTTTTCACGTCTATGGTTCTGACAATTTCGGTAACAATTTATTCCATGATGGCACTGATTATTTGAGTATTATACTTTTGTTCGGCATCGATTAATACCTTGGCTTCACTTTTGCCGTGCTCAAATTTAAGTTACCATGCCGACGATAGAAAAAAAATAAAAAAAAATAAGTTTAGTGACCGAGGTGCACTGTTTCCCTATTTTCTACTTACTTTGGTGGGACGAGTCCATAAATCCCAAAATGACATGGAAACGAAGGACAAACTTTACCTTGAATCTGGTTTATGGATGTATACATCTTGTGTACTTCTGTATACGATTTATATATGACATTCGAGATATGTAAAATCAATTTGTACCTTCATCCATTACCAAAGTATCAAATGTACGGCCAACCGCAACAATATTCTGTAGGAGATATCGATAAACCTGGTCAAAAAGGCATATTCTCAACAAAAAGGCAAGAGCTCAACAGTGCTTTTGCATCGACTTTGATTAAGATCTCATTTTTCAGAGTTTTTCATGTGCTAGGAGGATAAATGTTCAAGTCCAAAGGTTGAAGAAAGAAGTCAAGGGTCTATTCGACGGGGAGATGAATCAGGTGGCCAAGCTCAAGTTCATTGACATAGTTCAAAGATTAGGACTAAGATACCAATTTGAAACGGAGATCAAGAATGCTCTAAGTTCCATCTATAACAACACCGAAGATGCTCAATTTTCGGACAATCTTGATGCCGTTTCCCTTCGATTCCGGCTACTCAGACAACATGGATACAACATACCGCAAGGTACTCGTATAGTTTTGACATCTTACAGCTCACAAAGCCACCCTAAAGTACTGAGAAAGACACATAAGATCATAGCGTCTCTCCACAAGCAAGACCGTTGGTCAATAATGCATGCCTAATCGAGGGGCATGGGTTCGTATATAGCCGACGCAAGATAGTCCTTGGTATCATTACTGGGTTGGCCGAATCCGTCTCCACGTCCGTAAAAAGTATGACAAATTGGTGCCATGTTTAAACAGGCACCAAGAAAAGGCCCTAATCCGGGAATTTGGTAGTCTTCAAACACGGCTCTATTCATCCACGCACCATATGCATGATGTGTTCACACGCAGCCTCTTCCGACGCCCCGGTTTCATTCATGTAGCGTTCCAATGCCTTCAAGTTGTCTCCTCATGCCAATTCATGCTAAGCATGGACAATTATTGTTGAGTTATAACCATAAATCCAAATTATTGTCGAGTTATAACCATAAATCCAAATACTTTTCTCACTTTTATGAATTATTGAAATAGATTTGAATTTTTCAAATTAAAACATTGAAGAAATAGAAAAGAAGATGTACTTATTCTTTTTTTCTTATGAGCCACTATTTGCAAGGAGAAAAACAAATAAAAGTAAGTTACCGATGATGTACTGAAATCATTGATGAGTCGAAGATGTACTCTTTTTTTCTTATGAGCCACTATTTGCAAGTCATCTTGCATGAACAACGCATAATGCTCGGGATTTTTGACACGTAATCAAGTCCCTCTTCTGTCAATAAATCCGTGGTTAGGAAGTAACTGGGCAACAACAAAACAACCCCTCCAGATGAATTCCTCGCAATGTCAATGTATTCCTTCAGGGTCGGTTTAATGCCCTTGCTGCGCCAATGGACCTCCTCCAGGTACTCCTTGCATTGATCGGCCCACTATAGGATTAAGATTCGGAAATGATTTCATGCAAGATGACTCGACTCATCAATGATTTCAGTACATCAAGTCCCTCTTCCGTCAATATATCCGTGGTTAGGAAGTAACTGGGCAACAACAAAACCACCCCTCCGGATGAATTCCTCCCAACGTCAATGTATTCCTTCAGGGTCGGTTTAATGCCCTTGCTGCGCCAATGGACCTCCTCCAGGTACGCCTTGCATTGATCGGCCCACTATAGGATTAAAATTCGGAAAAGTGTGCCAATGATCAAGTCAAGGGACGTTCTTTTCTCATACTTTTTTCGGACTCTCAAACGTTCCAAGAGAATTCATAACGAAAGTTAGAAGTAGAAAAATGAATCGACTGACATGGACTAGAAATTATCAGGTGAAAGATTTAGTAAGTCAAAATTACCACTTTCCGCAAGTAAGGGATGGGGTTGATTCCTCGCTCTCTCATCATCCAATACCCAATTTCGTTGGTCGTGTTGTACATGGCCATAAAACTATCCCTTATTATTGGAGGAAGCCTATCGATGTCTGTGATGTCCCACCTTGATAAGTTATCACAATTTCAGCAATTTTATGAAATTTACTGCCATTCAATACACTTCTTAGTAACAATAACGAAGATTAATGCCAACCATTACTTTTTTAGCCAAACCACCATCATAAACCATGATATGTCCAAAATGCATTGAATAATTTATTTCATAATATATCATTTTCAGTATTTTTTTTCCATCGCATTCATAGACTAATTAATTATGTCATTTTCTTGGTAGTCATAGTTACAAGGGAAAATGATGACAGTGGTGATACTAGGCAAACCTGACAATGAAATCTATTATGAGCTCAAGTTCTTCTGGCGTCCCATATATATCATAAACATCATCAATAAGTACTGCCATACTAGCAAGCTTCCCATTCATTTCTTTGAAAGCTGTATGTTGAGGTTCGAAAACCATACTATTGCTCCAAAAATAGCTTTCCACTATCTTGTCCCTACATAAGGTCATCTTGTTCACCCCAAGTTCAACCCACCACTTGAAAAATTGTCATATGATGATTAAGTCAATCAAAATGCTCTCCCACGCTGCCAAATTGATTGTGTACCTTGCCAAACTGCTAACTTCCTTCCAAATTGTGTCGGAGAAAACTTTCTTATTATTTTGAAGTTGACAATACGTTTCCATCAGTGTAATCTGAAGACTTACAGACTCTATCGTCAAAGTCTGAAGACCTCCAGATTTAAGATTTAAAGTCTACCCTCATTGATAGTTTCCAAACCGACGAAGAGAATATTTATTCAGATGCGAGTTTATCTTTAAGGATTTAGTTCGTACGGTTGAAGAAGATCTTACGGCTGGAGATAGCATCTTGTGATCAATTATTCTTGTTGAAATCAATTCGGATAATTAGATCTATTGATTGGCGAAGTATACTTAGAATGTTCTACTTATGGAAACCTATATCTTGATTGTATGGGCGAGCAGGATTGGTGGGCTATCATCATATTGCTTAAATAACTCGAGATCTTCTTGATTGATTCTATCCAATGGGTAGATTGGAAAAACTCTTTTGGAAAGTGCCAACGGTTGTGAAGGCATGAAGAAGTATATAAGGAAGACGCTCAAGTTATTCGTGAGTGTGCATGGAAGAAAAATTCCAAAGTTTGAAGCTCCTAGTTCTTTGCTATTTCAATCGCTGAACTTAAGTTGTACTCAAAAGAGAGATCAAACACTTGTGAGACCTTGAGAAAGTATAGTAGAGTTTCTATACTATAGAATCAAGGACGTGAGACTATAAAATCTCTTTTGATTCTTAGTGAAATCCAGCTAGTAAGCTGTTAGTGTGGGAAAGTGGACGTAGGCTTGATCTAAGCCGAACCACTATAAACCTTGTGTTTCAATTTTCTTTCATTGAACTCTTTACTTTAATTCGTAGCTTTATATAACTATTTATGGTCTTCTACATCTTCAGTCTATTATCCTCAAAAGTCGAGTTAATCTTTTAAAGTCTTGCAAAACTTCTTTGAACACCTATTCACCCCCCTCTAGGTGTCTTTTCTAGCCCTATCAATTGGTATCAAAGCTTATGTGCTCATTCAATTGAAGTGTTTTTACTTCTAAGTTAAAGATTTATGGCTAGTATGTTGGCTCCAGGTTTGGTTGAAGGCCAGAGCAACATCAGATCTCCTTACTTTGATAGAAAGGAATACAGCATATGGAAAAACAAGATGAAAGAATTCTAAGATCAAAAGATCCTTTGGAATAAGATGTCGTAGAAAAATGAATCATTCCTAAAGCTGCATTAGTTTTCGAAAGACGAAAAGAAGTTGCAGATGCTAGCAAGATGACACAAAAAGAAATAGCCAAGAGACAAGCTCTTGATATGAAAGCAATTTACTCTTTATATTGTGCTTTATCTCCTATTGAATTCAATAGAATTTCTTCTTGTGAAACAGCCAAAGAAATTTGGAATAGGCTACATATTACCTATGAAGGAACTGATCGAATAAAAGAAACAAAGACCAATATTTTGCTTGGACAGTATGAAGCCTTCAAGATGAAGCTAGGAGAATCTATCACTAAAATGTTTAGTCATTTTATAGAGATTGTAAAGGGTCTAGCATATCAATTTTAGGGACAACCAATTTCAGGACCAATGAAGGTTAACAAATTGTTGCATGGACTCTCCAAAGACTGGAATCATGTGTAGACTTCAATAAGGGAAGCTCAAAGGATCATGCCGCTTTCTGTGGACGAGCTGGTTGGCACATTTCAGTTTTATGAAGTAGAGCAAATCAATGAGGAAGAAGATCACAAAGGTAAGAAGTCAATCGCTTTAAAATCCAACGATGATTCTGATGATACAGACTCTAAAGATGATATGGACAATGAAGAGCTAGCACTTATGATAAGGAGGTTCAGGAAACTGAACAAAAAAGGAAAAAGATTCAATTAGAAGAAGCAAAGTACTCAAAAGTTTCAAAACAAATCAACTGAGCATGATGAAGCCAGCAAAGATGTGATTTGTTTTGAATGCAAGAAAAAAGGGACACATCAGACCCAACTGTCATCTGTTGAAGAAAAAGAAGGGAAGAGCTGAGAAATACAGAAAGGCACTTAAAGTTGAGACATGGAGTGATAGTGAATGCGAAGAAAGTGATAAAGATTATGTCAATATTTGTCTAATGGCAAAATCAAAATCAAGCTCAGACTCTGAGATAGATTCAGACTCAAACACAGACTCAAATAGCGAAATCGAGGTAAGCAATTTAAAAATTCCTACGAAAGTCTCGAAATACATTGATGAACTGTATCTTAGTCTCAAACCCTCTCTTAAAAGAATTTCCGAGCTAAAAAGGGAAAATTCTACACTTAAGCAACATGAAAGTTCTTGGAAAGAAAATTTTGAAAATTTAGATAAAAGTTTTGTTGTTTTAAAAGAAAACGCAAACTCTCTTTCAAAAGAAAATACATTTTTAAAGATGGACATTTCAAATATCTCAAAAAGGTTTTTAATAGGATTTGAAAAGTTGGAAAATATTCTTTCAGTACAAAGACCTTATTTCAACAAATCAGGCTTGGGAATGACTTCAGAAATTATTTCTCTAATTGATTTTCCAAAAGTAAAGGAAAGAATCAAATAAAGACCTACAAAAACTTTTTATAGAAACCATTTTCAAAATTTTTTTGTAAAACCTGTTGGCTGAAGTGCTCTCAAATGTTCTAAATGCAACAGCTCATAACATTTTGAGAAAGAATGTCCTATGATTTGGAAACATATTAAGAAGGAATGGGCAAAGACTATATATTGCATTAACTCTCTTGGACCCAAGAAACTGTGGGTACCAAAAAAAGCTTGAGTTCCTTTTTTAATTGCAGGTCACTATCAAGAAAAATGTTAAATGGTATTTAGATAGTGGCTGTTCAAGACATATGATTGGAGATTCAAATTGTTTTATAAAACTTGTTCAAATGAATGGTGAAAAAGTCTCTTTTGATGGAAACAGCAAATAAAGAATTGTTGGGTGTGGAACTGTAAAGATTGAAAATCTCACAATCAACAATGTCTCCTCGGTGGAAGGACTAAGTTACAATCCATTCAGCATTAGCCAATTGTGCGACACTGGATTCAAGATCAATTTCCAAGAATGAATATGTTCGGGAACTAGTAAAGATCTTTCTCAATCTTTTACTAGGACAAAGATATGGGAACATTTATCTTCTGGATATAAAACCAAAAAGATCTCAACATCTAATATCAATTCAAGATGAAGCGAATCTATGGCATTGAAAGCTTGGCCATGTCAACATGAAGCAAATTGCCAAGATATCATCCAAGAAACTTGTTCGTGGACTACCCCACCTAAAGTATAAAAAATATGACTTATGCACACCATGTGTGTGGGGAAAATAGTTTAGAGGTTCTTTTAAACCAATATCTCAGTTTCTACTAATTGTGTTTTGCAACTTCTGCATATGAATCTCTTTGAACCAACTAAAATTCAAAGCATTGGTGAAAAATATATTGTCTAGTAATTGTGGATGATTATTCACGATTTACTTAGGTTTACTTTCTAGCAAGTAAGTCTGAAACATTTTTTCATTTTTCAAAGTTTGCCAAGATAGTTCATAATGAGAAAGGATATGATATTTCAAGCATACGGACAGACCATGAATGTGAGTTTGAAAATTAGGACTTTTCCAAATTCTGTGATGAATCTGGTTTTCAGCAAGTTTTCTCTTCTCCATGCACTCCAGAACAGAATGGAGTTGTGGAAAGAAATAATAAATCTTTGCAAGAAATGGCAATAACTCTTTAATTGAAAGTAATATTTATTCTCATTTTTGGGCTGAAGCAGTTTCTACAGCTTGTTATATTATTAACAGAGTATTCTTAAGACCTATTCTGGAGAAAACTCCCTATGAGTTCTTCAAAGGAAAGAAGTCAATTGTTTCTTATTTTCATGTGTTTAGTTGCGAATGTTTTATCTTGAAAAATGCAAATGATTGAACTGGTAAGTTTAAAGAGAAATCAGACGAAAGAATTTTCCTTGGCTACTCAAATTCAAGCAAAGCCTACAAAGTATTCAACAAGAAGACTCGGTTTATGGAAGAATCTATGAATGTCAAATTCCAAGACTTCTTGCAAAATCAATTGATTCAGACTCAATCTAAAGAATCTGAACTTGCTTCAGACTTTACAAAGCCTACCTCCCTTGAAGTGGCTTAGACTTCTGAAGAACAACAACAAACGAAAGTTGAAGAATCAATTGAAGTAGAAGATCAGCAAACTATTAGACCGACCAGTAACTAGAAGCACAAGTCTAGTCATCCCAAAGAACTCATCATCGATGACATTGATGAAGGGATTCACACCAGATCCAAGAAACAAGAAGAGTCTAACACCGTGGCACTTATTTCCGAAATAGAAACCAAAAGAATAGAAGAAGCTTTAGCTGATGAAAGATGGATTGATGTTATGTAAGAAGAACTCAGATAGTTCAGCATTAATGATGTATGGGAACTAACTCCTAAACTAAAAGCTAAATCAATTATTGGAGCTAAATGGGTTTTCAAGAACAAGATGGACGTAAAAGGAAAGGTGGTTAGAAACAAAGCAAGACTTGTGGCCAATGGATATACGCAACAAGAAGTAATAGACTATGATAAGACCTACGCACCAGTAGTAAGGTTAGAAGCAATTAGATTATTGCTTGTTTTTGTTTGTTATAAAAATTTCAGGTTATTCCAAATAGACATCAAAAGTGCATTCCTAAATGGATTTATTCAAAAAGAAGTCTATGTGGAACAACCTCCGATTTGAAGACCCGAGGAGACTAGACTTAGTATTTAGATTGAAAAATGCTCTATATGGATTAAAGCAAGCATCTCAAACATGGTACGACAGGTTAAGTAAGTTTTTACTTCAAAATAGTTTTGTTAAAGGAAAAGTGGATACTACCTTGTTTATTAAAAGAGAAGGTAAAAACATTTTACTTATTCAAATCTATGTTCATGATATCATATTTGGATCACCTAATGAAAACCCGTGCAAGAAATTTTCTAAGTCTATGCAGGATGAATTTGAGATGAGCATGATTGGTGAACTATCTTTCTTTCTCAAATTACAAGTGAAACAATTAAATGAATGAATTTTCATTCAAAAAAAAATGTGCAAAAGATCTCATTAAAAAATTCGGATTAGAGAATTGCGAGAAGACTAAGATACCAATGTCAAGTTCTTTGAAGCTGGACAAAGATGAAGGAGGAAAGAAAGTTAACCAAAAGCTTTACAGAGTATTATTAGTTCACTTTATCTTACTACTTCTAGACCTGACATTTGTTTAATGTTTACTTTTGTGCTAGATTTCAATCAGATCCCAAAGAATCTCATCTAAGTATTGCAAAACGCATCATCAAATACATTGCAACTACTTCAAAGATAGGCTTGTGGTATCCCAAAGAATGAGATTTTACTCTCCTTGGATATTCAGATGCAGAAATTTAGCGAGTTGCAGAGTTGATAGAAAGAGTACTTTCGGTACTTGTCAATTGCTGGGAAACATGACAATATCTTGGTTCTCAAGGAAGCAAAGTACTCTAGCTCTTTCAACAATAGAAGCAGAGTATGTGGCTCTTGGAAGTTGCTGTTCTCAAATCTTATGGATAAAACAACAACTGAGAGACTTTGGAATTGAAAACTCATGCATTGATATCAAATGTGATAACACCAGCGCAATTAATCTGACAAAGAATCCAATTCTTCATTCAAGGGAAAAGCACATAGAGATTCGACATCATTTTATTAGATATCATGTTCAAAATGGAGAAGTTATGATTCAGTTCATTGATTCAAAGAATCAACTGGCAGACATATTTACAAAGCCACTAGAGAAAAGCCTATTTGAGTCTACTCGCTCCAGACTGAACATCACATCTTTTATCCAGTAAAATCTAAAGGTTATCAAACTTAGAGGTAAAGTCTGAAAGTGTTCAGACTTAGAAGACTAAAAGTTACGACTGTAAGTTATTTCGATACTAACTATTTTAATTTCTGGTTAAAGACTTGAAAAGGTACAGTTACTTTTTAATTCCTCATTGATTGAAATTATCTTTCCAAGTATTTGAATTTATAGCATTTATTCATTTTCAAAAAGATTATTCATTTTCGTTTTCAAAAAGGCAATTAATCATTTTCAAAAGGCATTTCTATGGCGATTTGTTTACCTTGCTTCACTTGCTTTATATGCTATTGAATTTTGTCTTCTCCGTTTTCACTCCCAAACTCTAAAATACTAAACTCCCATTTGCTTTCCCTTTCACTCTCAATTAACCCAAAAAGTCTTCACCTTTTCGAGCAAGTTTAAGAATTTCCCCCTCGAAGTGACAATGTCTTTAAGAAAGTCTTCGAGAATCGCAAGTAGGGGACCATGACACATGCCAAAAGGGTCCTACTCACTTCGACTTGACCGAGGAAGAAGATTCTTCTCATCAGCAATAACCAAGTGAGCAACAACATTCTCAACAGCGTCAATCTTCTCCACCGCCTCAACTGGAAGAAGAAATAATGGAAGAAATTGAACTTGTAAGAACGTTGAGACCTAATGTTGCTTTCTCACTTTACTCTAAGTTGAAAGAAGGAGGTACTGCGGTGTCCTTGATTGACGAGTTTCTTAGAGAAAGAGGATTAAAAAATGAAACCTTATTTTTGCGAGAGATGGAAAAGTTAGGAGTTACAGAAAAAGGAACGGTTGAAAAGACTTTTGCAAATTTTCCAAGTGACCCGCGATTTGATACTGCTAATCAACCACAAGGACAGGACGACGATGAACAAATGTTTGCACATTTTCAATCAAGGATGTGAGTGGCTATTAATGTTGTTGGTGATGAAGCGAGCATTTTCTGCTCTAAGGAGGACAGGAAAGTTTACTTGAATTTGTTGAAAAGAGGAGTGATGAACCCTAGGAGTGTTGACTTTGATTTTCTCGATTCAGTAAAAGTAAATCTACTAGAAAAGTTTGCACTTCTTCAATTGTAGCGTTTTTGTTTTGAATCTACAATTGCTTATTCGGAACTCGCAGCATACTTCTATTCGAATTTATCCTTTTTGGATACAAATGGTTTCTCTTTCACAGTAAGGGATAAGGAATTTTTGGTGGATATGGACACTTAGGCTGACCTAATTGGGGTGGAAAGAGGATGTTTCCAACCAATTAGTGTGTCCTTTGCTCATGCTACTTTAGAATTGGTACGAGACGGGGATATTGATCGCAAGATCTCCTACTCTAAGATGAATGCCTTAAATATCTTGCTGTACAAAATTGTGATTAATTGCATTCATCCAGTTTCTCGTTCTGAAGCAAAGCTGATGTATGCCATCAATGTTGGCTACAAATTCTCTCTATCTCACACCTTCCTGTTTCATATGTATAGGACAGGTGGTGAAAGACAAGAGACAACTCCCTTATTCTGCTTTTATCACGCGCCTCTTTAGACAATTTAAAATCCACATTCCTGCACCTTTATGTATGACAAACATTAATCCAATGGTCACCAAGATGCATCTAAAAGAGCTTAACAGGGTGTTGGAGTGCATGAAGAAGAAGTCTCTTATCAAAACGAAACAAGACTCTATAGCAGTCAAAAGGAAAAGCAAGGAGCCCATGGATGCTCCAGTGAAGAGAAAGAGAACTCTCTTCTTGTAGTATGAAGAGGATGAGGATGAGATGACTTTTTCAGCCTTAAGAAATTTAAAGAGTTTTGTCAACTTTCAAGGGCCAAGAGAAGAGCCAGAAGAAAGAGAGAAGATAGAGAAGGAAGATGAAGAACGGAGGAGGACCAAAGAAGAAAAAGAAATAAGAGAAGAGGAAAAAGAGACTCAAGATAATTCTTTTGAGCCAACTTTGGCTATATCCTTATCAAGTTACTTTGAGAGGATAGGAAATGGAACTGCTGAAGAGCATGACAAAGAAAAACATCAATCTAAAGCTGAAGTTGAACAAAAAGAAGAATTCACTACTCCACCAGAAGGCAAACAAACAAGGAGAGCTGTCGAAAAACGAGGTATCTCTCCACCTATATTTACTAGTGATGTGAGTCGTTCTACAGCAAACCCAGAGGATGTGTATGCCTCTCACTATCCAAAAGTATCCACTCCTAGTCATGGTGGACAAACTGCTGAAGATCCATCCATTCTCAAAACTCCTGGATTAGACTCGGTTGGACATAATGCTGCACCAGATCAAACAGCAGACTTTTCAAGACTGCTTGATATCATGTTGGATTTAAGGAGACAACAATATGGTTTGGAGTATGAGATGAAGGATCTCAAGAAAGCTTTCATGGCCACTTCAGTGTCATTGCAAGAATGGCTACTCGCCCTGAAGACTCAAGTTCAGACTAATGTGAAGGGTGAAGATTTATAACCGTTGAAGGAGACTATAGCAAATCTTGAGAAGACAATGAATTTTATGGGAGAATTCCAGCTTGTTCACTTGCCCAAATAGCCTTGACTCTCACTCTACTATTTTCAAACAACTCTTGTTATTTGTTCTCCACTTTTTGCTGCTGACAAAAAGGGGAGAAGTTTCACGTAGATTTGACTTTGGTTTGGATTATTTTACCTTTGAACTTATCTTTTGTTTGGTTGTGGATTGGACAGACTTTTTGACTTTGGACTGGTTGATTTGACCTTTTGATGATTACAATAACTTAAGTCACGATAATGATTATGGAAGGATAGTTATTTTGCAGGACTAACATGTTTTTTGTGGTTGCGGAATTGTTACTATCCATGTCCTAATCTACTTATCTTTTATGAGATATTTTGTTTTGCTTAAGTGTTGTTTTGCAAGACAAAAGTGTTCAAATTTGCGGGAAAATTTTGTCACCATCAAAAAGGGGGAGATTGTTGGAAAAAAACTTCATTATTATTTTGAATTTGACAAAACGTTTCCATTAGTATAGTCTAAAGACTTGCAGACTCTATTGTCAAAGTTTGAAGACCTCCAAACTCAAGATTTAAAGTCTACCCTCACTGATCGTTTCCAGACCAACTAAGAGAAGATTTATTTATATGCGAGTTTATCTTTAAGGATTTGGTTCGTATGGTTAAAGAAGATCCTACGGCTAGAGATAGCATCTTGTGATCAATTATTCTTGTTGAAATCAATTTGGATAATTAGATCTGTTGATTGGCAAAGTATACTTGGAAAGTTCTACTTATGAAAACCTAGATCTTGATTGTACGGGCAAGTAGGATTAGCGGGCTATCATCACATTCCTTAAATAACTCGAGATCTCTTTGATTGATTCTGTCCAACGGGTAGAGTGGAATAACTTCTTTGAAAAGTACCAACGGTTAAAAAGGCATGAAGGAGTATATAAGGAAGACGCTTAAGTTATTCGTGTGTGTGTGTGAAAGAAAAATTCCAAAGTCTGAAACTCCTAGTTTTTTGCTATCTCAATCGCTGAAGCTTAATTTGTACTCAAAAGAGAGATCAAACACTTGTGAGACCTTGATGAAGTGCAGTAGAGTTTATACACTGTGGAGTCAAAGACGTGAGACTATAAAATCTCTTTTGGTTTTTAGTGGAATCCAGTCAATGGGCTGTCAGTGCGGGAGAGTAGATGTAAGCTTGATTTAAGCCGAATCATTATAAATCTTGTGTTTCAATTTTCTTTCCCTAAACTCCTTACTTTAATTCGTAGCTTTATTTAACTATTTATGGTCTTCTACATCTTCAGTCTATTATTCTCAAAAGTCAAGTTAATCTATCAAAGTCTTGCAAAACTTCTTAGAACACCTATTCACCCCCCTCTAGGTGTCCTTTCTAGCCTTATCAAATTGAAGTCTAATTTAGCCAATTGTAGCAAAGAGGGGATCATGTCTTGCTGTTTCTTGTACATGTCAATGAACCACCGAGCCTCCAACTTGTTTAGCCTCCAATGGATTGGCATATCTAATGCATGACTCACATGACTTGCTAAATTAGTGGGAATTTCATTGAGATTTAGATCCCTCAAATGCTTAGAAGCAAAGGTCCAAGCTTCATCGAGTATGGTTTCACCTTCCAATCCATGAAAAGAAGCTTCATAAAGACCAGGAAGCCCCTTCACATCTTTATTGAGTGATTCATTGAATGTGCCCATCTTGCTCATAAATCTTTGAAATACATCTATATGTCATGGAATGGTAAATTTTGATGCATTGACATGATTTACAAAAGTTTTATAGTACACAAAGTCTATTGTTGGGCTTCGGCAGAGAAGCACATGCCATTCCGTGCTTTGTGTGGGGGCTGATTATGTAATCACAAACGACAACAATATTCGTGATGATCGAATTTTATTTTATGTTGAATATTTAGCTTTTTGCATTGGAGAAAAATTGAAAAGAAAAGGACTATATAGAAGAAAATGAAAAATCGTTTGAATTCGACCAACGCTGGTTCAATGGAATTTGAAACGGTGGCTGCGCAGAAAGTTTTTATTTCTACCATCGAGTTTCATTGAAACGGTGTCCCAAAGATTCTCCAACGTCCAGAACAGTGCAAGGCTATTTAGGAAGGTTGGAATGTCGATGAATTAGATTGGACCGAGTATTTTCTTCTTCTCTAACGATTATACTATCTTTCCATATCGTTCTTTGCGTTTGAATTCAGAAAAATGAACACTTTGGAGTGCATCATTGTACAGATAAAGAAAGAAGTACGTTATTGCATTCTTATGGAAGACATATCTTGTAGAAAGTTTCCTGAAAAGTGTCTTGACTCATTACATCTTTTGTCTTTAATTTTGTATTTGGTTTAATTGTCCAAAAAATCATAAATTTATTGTACGGTGGTCAATGCAATTATAAATTTTTCAATTGTACCAATTCAGTTATAAATCTTTCAATTGTGTCAATTTAGTCAAACATTTTGAAGATTTGTCAATTTAATTCTAAAACTATTATTTGGATATTTAGTCAAAATGTCTACATTTTCAAACTGTCAAAAGGTTTAGGACATGGATATTATGATGGGAATGGAACATGGATATTATGATGTGAATGTTATATATCTAATCTCTACAACTTAGTTGAAATATTGTCAAAAGGTTTTAAAAAATTCCAAATAAAGGCCCTAAATATCATTGATTTTTCAAATAAAGGTTTGAAGTGAACCTTACATTAAATAAAGACATAAAGTGCCCTCATTTTATTAAATAATGGCCTAAAATGGACATATTTCAAATAATGACTTAAAGTGGCCATGGCAATATCAAAGAATGACTTTAAACTTTTTGGCCGATCAAGGGCATTTCTGTCCTTTTGCTTTTTTTTTTTCCTTTTCTCTTTATGTTCATAAAAAGACAAACTAAAAAAAGGCTAAAACTTTAAAAAAAAAAAAAAAAAACTTAGGCGTAGGGTTGGCAACTAGCCCTCCACAATTTCTTTTGTAATGTAGAATTTTTTAAAATGTTTTTAATGAATTTTTAAGATTTTTTTTTTCTTTTCTTTATTCTTCTCGCAAGGAGCCAAGGAAGAATAAGAAAAGAAAAAAAGAAAAAAACATAACTTATTTCTATAAATTATCCTCGAGAACAATAAGCTGCTTTTTCCTATTTTTTGTTTTTATCCAAATCTATTTCGTGGCTACTTTTATGTTCTAAGGAATAAAAAAATTAGTTAACATTACCAAATAGATTTCTGTTATATTTTGTTTAAAAAAAATAAAAAAAAAATATTGAAACGTTAATAAATAGGTTCTTAGTTACGTTATTCGCACAATTCAATATCTTTTAGATCATTGTAAACGGTTCACAATAAACTATATTCCTATCGAATGGTTATCGCATGAGTATTTCATTGAAAAAATTGTCAAATCGCAATTAGAACTTTATCATCCGTGAAGGTTTTTTCTTAATTTTGTTTTCTTTTTTAAAATTCCAGAGCTTTGATTTTTTGATGAAATTTAATTTTACTGAGAAATTGATAGAAACGAATTAATATACTGTGTGAAAAAGCTCGAATCGAAAAAACATCACTTGAGAGAATCGAATGATTGACTCCACGCACACATGACGTGGCCATGACATAGGATTGAATTATGATGATAGAGTATTAGGACATCTTGGTTCCGAACAAAGATCAAATGGAGTAGAGATTCATATTTTAGCGTTCCCATTGATTCTTCTTTAGGTATTGTCAAAGTTACGGAGATCTCGAACACATATAGCATCTTCGAATTAAAGTTGTAGAGGATCATAAGCAATATAGCAACCTATGCAAGCTCATACAATCAGACATATTTATTGATGATTTGATTGTTGAGGGACGTCAACAAGACTTGGACTCCGCCCATTGGCTAATAAGGAATTTTGACATTAACATTAGAGGAACTATTTAATATGCATCCAATGCATGAACACTTGTGAGTCCTCCTATCGTAGAGTGCCAATTTGCACCTCGAACTTTGAAACACACAATCGACATCTCGCTGGCATTTTGCGTCGACTCTTGTCACTATCCATGGCTCATCTAAAAAAGTGAAAAAAATAAAAAATAAAATGAGGATTGTCACGACCTGACTGCTCGCAAGGGAGAGATCATTAAGTTTAGGGGTATTGTCAACCCATTAATTCAAGCTCTTCCAAGCTTATATCTCACGCAACATCAGACGTTCAAATCTTTAATCACTCTAAGCCTATGCAAATTTTAACTAATGAGCCACTACTAGCTCTTTTTGAGGTCGGTTAGAAATCAAATAAGATATAGAGGGATATTTTACTATTTACGCAATCGAGATTCTAAACTTCAAGACTTGATTATGTTAGTCTCAATACTAACACCATTTTGATGCCTAACTTGATCATATGCTAACTAACACCACAAATAGCCTATCCAAAAGAAATCTAAGGTTCGTCCTAACCATTCTAGGGTAAGAAAGTAACACCTGAAATATTGAAATGCACAATCAATTATAAATCATAAAGAAAATCACATAAGTATCATAATATCGTCCCTAAAAATAAAAAGATAATCCAAAACAAAGAACTCTATTGTAAAACCCTACGGCTACATTTGACAATCATGATAAAATTCAGAATATAATAAAATTTATTATTTTGCGTTTAGTGCTTGCTTAAGATAAGATAAAGTAAGATATAAATAGGATATAGATTGGATAAAATTATAGAGGATGTGAGATAAAGACGGATAAGATTTTTAGTATTCATAACAAAAAAGTTTTTTTTAATTAAAAAATTTAAATTATATTCCAATATATAATGCATAATAAAAAAATGAAAATTATTTTTAATTTATTCTTATTTTTATTCATATATTTGGATTTAATTCTATCTTATAATATAAATTCAATATATAAATATATATTTATTACATATTTTAGGTGTTTTAGTATTTTAGATATATCAGTACAATTTTCTATCTAATAAAATTTTATTGAGATGAATGAAGGGGAAGAAAGAAATATAAAATAAATTAATTAATTAAAAAGAGAGGAAAATAAAATAAAAAATAAAATAAAAATAAAGTAGACAATAGTAGCACGAGAGATTTTTACCACTTTTGTTTGTAAAATTTGTGATTCATATAAGCGTTTATACCAAAAAAAAAAAAAAATATATATATATATATATATATATATATATAATGTAAATATATCCGATTTTATTATTACAATTGCTAAATAGTGGATAGAATATAGTAAAATCCCATAGATTTCATATTATATCCTATTTAATCCTATCATGTTTAAAAATTCGAACAACTAAACGTAGCTAAAGGCTTATCCAATTCTTGGTTTTCAATTTTTAAAGGTTTCTAATATTTCTGAATGTTTCTGATTTTTTCAGAATTTTTTTAAAATTGTTAATTGTTTTCTAAATTTTCTGATTTTTTAATGATTTTATGAAATTCTAAATTTTTATTAACTTTCGAATTTTTCAAAATTTTATTATTTCCTAAAATTTTCAAAAGTTTTATCATTTTCAGAATTTTTGATTTTTTAAGTATTTTTTCGAATTTTATAATTTTACTTATTGATTTATTTATTATATTCGGGGAACGGGTTGGGGCCAGATTCCCGATCTGGCCATTTGACCCGGTCAAATTAAAATCAAAATTTTAAAAACATATATATATATATATATATATATATATATATATATATAATTTTTTTGAGTTTTTATTGATTTTCCTATTTTTTTATTTCTTTTTCTCTTTTTGTTCTTTTCCCTATTTTGTCCTTTCCACTGCACTTCTTCTCCTTCCTCTTGATCTCTTCTTCCCCGAAGCCTTCCTTCCCTGCAACTTCATCTTCTTCTCTTTTTATTTTTCAAACCCATACAACCAGACACCATACCATCCTCTACGGACACCTCCGCACCCCCCGGTCGTCTGTTCCGCCCGGCATTGACCACTGCTGGCCCCCCGCTCCATCTATCGCAAAACTTAACAAAAACCATCCTACCGAATGCACACTTTTCACGGCAGCATCCCAAAAATCATCACGAAAAAATACAATAGAATTAAAGCGAGATGAGCTTAACTAGTTTGTCCATGAAACACTGACTTCGTTGGGGCGAGGGGATTCTCCGACGAAAAGCTTTTCAGCCTTGAAGACATGCAAGCGCGTCAGACTCGTGCAAAGATTCTCATCAAATCGCATAGAAACACAGAAAAAATGCTAGTATTAGATATGATTTAAGGGGAAAAAAAAACAGCAAGTATGAATCGATCTTGAATTTAGACGTGAATTAACATTCGGCCCTCTTTTAGGTATTTTATCAAACATGCAATGTGCAGATCTTTCAATGGCTTTCCGTTTTGATTTTTAAAAAGATTCTCGGCCCCACACGTCACGTACAGACTCAAAACACCATGGTTAGACCCGACACAAGTTCGTTTTATGAAGATCTCTTCAAGAAAATCGATCGAACCGAGCATGTCTTTCTCGGCCAAAGCAGAGACAAAGTAGAGCGTTTCTTTGGCGATTCGAACTCTCGCTTGACGACGATGAAGAGCGTCTGGTTAGAGCTTTTCCTCCGCTTGCAGTAGAAATCTCAGTATTCGTCTGATCTGTGAAGAACGACTTAGGGATCGGCCTTTGACCGGAGCTCTGGAAAACCGACGGCTAACCCCGGCGATGCGGTTTTCCGCTACTCCGAAACGGGGACACACTCTCTTCCTCTAAGATTTCTCCTTTCTCCTTGGCTGTTTCCAGCGAGCTCGAGCAGTCCCTTCCTATTTACCAAAAACCAACCGAAGCTCTCCCTGGTTCCTCTCACTTTGTTCGCCTTCTCTTCCGCTCCTGTCCTTCTTCTTCTTTGGCTGGCCCTCCCCCGCAAAACAGACTGCTCTCTGATGTATCTCTCTGTGGAAAAACTGTCCCCAGCCCCCTCTGCAATGGCCGCGCCCCTCTCTCTTTCCTTTCGCTCAGCCGAAGAACTCTCACGCCAAACTTCTACTACTGCTCCGTCACCCCTTGCTCGAGCAAATAGATGTGTATTCCTTGTACTTCCTTAACCTTTGAGATGGGTTGGACTAATGGAAGGAGGGGCTTAGAAGGTTGAAAACTTTGCTTAGTGGCCGGCCCACACGATTTCTTTTGATATTTTTTTCGTTTTCTTTTTTTATGTGTTTTATATTTTTTTTTCAAAATAAGTGGATATTTAAAATGTTGATAAAAATTCGGGTGTCAACAAGGATATTTTCGTCATTCTGTTTTTCTTTTTGGGAGATATATATTTTAAAATGGCACGCGCCATGTATATTAAGAAAAGTAATTACAAAGTTAATCAAATAGATGTGTATTCCTTGTACTTCCTTAATCTTGCGTTAGCTTTTTAAAAAGAGTTATAAAAATTTCTATTAAATTTGTATTGCATAATGGTGTTTTAGCAATATATTCTCCACTGTCCGAGTTGGCGTGTGTGGATTCAAGTATTTTGTTTTTTTTTTTTGTTTTTTTTTGGGAATGAATAATTGTGGAGTTATACTTACCAAAAAAAAAAATTGTGGAGTTATTTATTCACCAAAAAAAAAAAGTAATTGTGGAGTTACGGTAGAGGTGTCAAAATGGGTCATTGACCCATTTTTGAACTCATATTTTATTTACATGGGTTGTATATGAATTAGACCCGTCAAATGGATGGGTCGATCGGGTTTGGGTCGAGTCAAAATGGGTTGACCCATATTTAACAAATTTAATCCGTTTTGATCCATATTCATGTAGTGTAAATCAAGTAGCCCATAACCGACTCGACCCATACCCAATCCATACCCAACTCGACCCGTATTGCTAAAACCTATTAATATTGTAGGAAAACTCACACCTACTATATGCTAGTTGGATTAAAACTTCAAATTAAATTAAAAATAGTAAATATAATAAAAAAAATTAAAAAAGCCTATAAATCAAAATATTTATAAAAAATTAGACCATGCACATGCTTCTTTTGTTTGAAGTAAACATACTATCGAGTAACTAAAAACTGTAACATTAAAAATCTTTAACTAATCCTTACCAAAAAAAAATCTTTAACTAAACTTAAGAAAGCTCATTTTTATGATTTTTTTAATAAAATAAAAGGTATTGCTAAAACACTTTTACGCAATACAAATTTAATGAAAAAAATCGAATTTTTAGTTATTTTTTATTTTTTAAAATATATTTTGTTATTTTTATTATTTACAAATATAATTTATTATTATTATTTTTAAATATAAATTTTAATTATTATTTTTTTCTTTTTCTCTTTTCTTTTTTCTTCTTCTTTGGTCGGCAACGACGACGCCCGGCGACCGACCACAAGCGAGCTCAAGTCTCGCCAAATCCGCGAGATCGAGCCTCGCCGACGACCGGCGAGGCTCAATCTTGCCAATTTGGCAAGGTCAAGGCCCCACCCGGCGCCGGCGAGCTCGAGTCTCGCTAGATCCGATGAGGCTCGGCCTTGCCAACGACGGCGAGACTCAAGCTTGTTGGCGTCAAGTGGGGCTCGATCTCGCCAATTTGGCAAGGCCGAGGCCCCGCCAAATGTTGGCAACCTTGAGTCTTGCGATTTGGCAAGGCTCGAGCCTCGCTAGTCGTCGGCAACCAAGAGCTTACATGCCGATGAACTCGAGCCTCACCTAGCACATCACCGGCCGTTGTCTTGCCGGCCACCAACTAAGGAAGGAGGAAAAAGAAAGAAAAATAAAATGAAAAAATAAAATAAAATAAAATTATAATATGAAAAATAATTATAATTTCGATTTTTTTAAAAATATTTTTATAAAGTTAAAAAAGGGAAAAATAGTGTGGGGCTTGGGTTGGAAATTTAGAAATGGATTTTAAGGTTTCAATTCACTTGATATTTTAAATGGGTCGAAAATGGGTCACAAGTTCTTACCCATTTAAATCGGACTCACTTTTTGACCTATTTTCAGTTGGGTTGTTAAAAGCCTATAACCCATATACAATCCATATAAATAAAAAATATGAGTCCAAAAATGGGTCATGGACCCATTTTTACACCTCTACCTCGCCAGCACTTCGCCTTGACATTCTCTTTGCAGGCCTCAACCGAAACCGACCAAAAAACTGGTTCTAAGTCCCTGATAGCACATTTACTGCTCAGCTCCATGCCTCCTCCCTCGGTGCCTTGCTGGCATCCGCCGCCTTCATCTCCCAAAAATGGCTCCGCCAACGACAACTTGGATGGTGAATCTCCTTCCCCTTCGACGACGAGAAGGCCACTGCCGTCAAGACCCTCCTCTCCATGGCCTCCAGCTACGCATCCACCAGCCTCCCAGGCACCGCCGCCACCCCCTCCAAGTTCTACCAGTGGCGGCGGTGGCAGTCCGCCAACAAGAACTCTAATGTATAAAAGTTTGGTTATGAGTTTCAATATGAAAAATAGGGCCTGCTTTTCTATCACGTTGTGTTATTATCTGGGGATTTTATAACTGCTTCCACATGCGTATAAAAAAGAAAAGGTCGGCGATATATAGTCCTAGGATATCGCATTCTAAAAATGACCAAGTCAGAAGGATGGGTGCGTCCCTGAGGATCGGGGCGTGACATACCCTTTTTATGGTATCAGAGCTTAGTTCAAGATTGGAGTGATAAGGAGCGATGAGTCTTGGGATAGTTATAAGAAAGGCCTTTAAATTCATGCAGATATATGTCTGTGTTAGCTGGATGCTAGAATTGCTTGTTGTTTGAATCGCTCTGTTTCTAATTCGGTGTTGAATTGGAAGCAGGTGTCAATAGATTAAGGCGACACCATGAGCGATCAGGAGCCTAGAACTCCTGCAAAGAGGGCCAGTAGGGCCGTTACTCGGGGAAGAGCGTCGACTAGAGTCGGTACCTAAGGAGGCGTGGTCGAGCGCCGCACGACTAGCGCGAGTGTAATGATCCCACCTGTTGTAGATGCTAGAGTAGCACCACCTCCTGTTGGTGCTGGGGTAGCAGCCCCGGGTGAGTAAGGAACTGTTAGAATCAACCAGGCTCTAGATGTTATGCGGGAGATGATGGGGCAACAGGCCCGAATCAAACTGCCACCTTTACTGCCGCTGTTGAAGCCGCCGCCATTGCCGTTGCCAACGTTGCCATTGCTGTTGCAGCCGCCGCCACTGCTCAAGCCGCCCCTTTCGCAGCACCTACAGTTCCACCTACTATCGCCCTTGCTGAAATACTACCAGGAGTTGTAGCCACTGGGAGGGTGATTCACCAGTTAGTGGATCAATTCTTAAAAATGAATTCGCCGAAATTCATTGGTACTAGAGACCCTAAGGCTGCATCTTTGTGGGTACAAGATTTGGAGAAAGCATTTGCACTTCTGATGTGCAATGAGGAGGAAAAGGTGTTACTAGCAGTGTACCAACTTCAAGGTAACGCCAATATATGGTGGAGAGCCGCCAAGGATATAGTGTTCCCGGAAGGTGTGGTCCAAGTGTGAGACACCTTCCTCAGAGCCTTTAATGATCCGTACTTTTCGAGTACTACTCGGGAACAAAAGATAGAAGAGTTCCACCGTCTCCGCCAAGGGAGCATGACAGTTAACTAGTATGGGGTCAAGTTCGCAGAACTATCACAGTATGCTCCTAAACTGATAGAAGACCCTGAAGAGAAAGCTCAGAAGTTCAAAAGCGGTCTTCATGCTAAATTGAAACAACCTCTGCTACCATGGGACTTGAAAGATTACAGAGAGGTTTATTGTCGAGCCCAGATGATAGAGCGAGGATTGAATGAACAAGCTGCCTCATCTGGATCGAGGTTTAGCTCCCATCGAGAGAATATCCGTCAAGGGAAGAGACCCATGTTTGGAAGTAGGCCTAATGCTCCACCCTTCAAGAGAAGAGGATTCAATAAACCGATGCCTAATAGGTTAATTCTTGTCGCTCATGTGGAAGACAACACGGGACAGCTCCGTGCCCAGCCAGGACAGGAGCATGTTACGAATGTGGCTAGCAAAGCCACATCGCAAGGTATTGTCCAAAGAAGCAGAGAGGACAACCTCAATTGCCACCACCACCACCGATGAGACAGATAAGAGGGTATGCCCCTCAGAACGTGCTGCAAGGAGGACAGTAGAGACCTCCAACTCAAGGCACGATTTATGCAATCACATAGGGTTAGGCGGAAGTTGCGCCTGATGTGATCACAGGTATGGTATCACTCAACGACCAACCTGCTTATGCTTTGTTTGATTCGGGAGCAACCCATTCCTTCATTGCCAAGCAATATGTTAGGATGCTAGGGTTGAGTCATGTATTGTTGGAGTCGGTAATTTGCATATCTACACATTTGAAAGATAAAGTTATTACTGTTTTGGGATGTTCGGGGTGCAAGTTAGAGATTGGTGAGCGAGTGGGGAAAATTGACTTGTTAGTCCTAGCCATGTATGATTTTGATTTGATAATTGGCATGGACTGGCTCACCAATCAACAAGCTAAAATGGACTGCTATCGTAAAGCGATTCAGTTTAACCCGTTAGGGGGTAAGAGCTTCGAGTTTGTCGGGAATCGAGGAGGACCCTCGATTTCCTTAATCTCGTCATTGGAAGCAACTCGTTTGTTAGACGAGGGTTGCCATGGGTACTTAGCAATTGTCGTAGATACGGCAGTTGAGGAGCTGAAAATGGAAGATATTGCGTGGTACGGAGTTTCTAGATGTCTTTCCAAAGGAATTGCCGGGGTTACCGCCGAAAGCGAGATTGAATTTGTAATTGAACTAGCATTAGGGACAGAACCGATTTCAAAGGCACCTTACCGGATGGTGTTATTTGAGTTGAAAGAACTGAAGGTGCAGATGCAAGAGTTACTGGATAAAGGATTTATTTGCTCTAGTGCATCACCTTGGGGAGCACCAGTTCTATTTGTAAAGAAGAAAGATGGTTCGTTGCGTCTATGCATCGACTATCGACAACTCAATCAAGTAACGATCAAGAACAAGTACCCACTGTCGAGAATTGATGACTTGTTTGATCAGTTACAAGGAGCGTTGATTTTCTCGAAGATCGACTTGAGGACGGGATATCATCAGCTAAGAATTACGAAGGAGGATATTCCTAAGTCAGCATTTTGTACTCGGTATGGCCATTACGAGTTCAAAGTGATGCCATTCGGATTGACAAATGCTCCAACTGCATTCATGGATATGATGAATAGAGTGTTCAAAGAATACATGGATCAGTTTGTAATCGTGTTCATTGACAATATTTTGGTCTACTCGAGAAGTGATGAAGAGCACGAGAATCATCTGAGATTAGTGCTTCAGACCTTAAGAACTCACCAGCTATATGCTAAGTTTAGCAAATGCGAGTTTTGGTTGACTCGTGTTGCGTTCTTAGGTCATGTGATTTCCGGAGAAGGAATCCCCGTAGACCTGAGCAAGATAGAAGCCGTAATCAAGTGGCCAAGACTGACAACAGTGACAAAAATTAGAAGTTTTCTGGGTTTGGCGGGGTATTACAGACGGTTTGTGGAAGGTTTCTCATCGTTAGCCTCGCCTCTGACAAAGCTCACAAAGAAAAACGAGAAGTTCATATGGACAAACAAGTGCGAGCGTAGTTTTCAAGAGCTGAAGGAAAAGCTGACTACTGCACCGGTACTGACGATTCCATATGGTCCTAGAGAATTCGAGATCTATAGTGATGCATCTTTCAGAGGATTGGATTGCGTGTTAATGTAACATGGTAGAGTGATTGTATACCCTTCCCGCCAGTTAAGACCTCATGAATTGAACTATCCGACGCATGACTTAGAACTCGCATCCATCATATTTGCATTGAAGATTTGGAGGCACTATTTGTGTGGGGAAAAGTTTCAAATCTTCACGGACCATCAGAGTCTCAAGTATCTGTTCTCTCAGAAGGAGTTGAACATGACACATCGCCGATGAATGGAACTGCTGAAGGACTACGATTGTGATATTCTATATCACCCGGGGAAGGCGAATAAAGTCGCCGATGCTTTGAGTTGAAAGTCTTCAATTGCTCATATATTGATTAAGGAATGGAACTTAATCGAGAGGGTTGAGATTCGGTATTCAAGTTTGAAGTAGGCCACCTTTCTAGTTTTATGGCCACCCTCAGAATTGAACTGGATGTCTAGGTCAGAATCAAACAACTCCAACCGACAGATCTCGATGTATAGAGGATTCTCCAAGAGGACGCAGATAAAAGGAAGGCTGATTTTCAAATTGCTGATGATGGGACTCTAAGGTTCTAAGGACGTTTGGTTGTACCTGACGATGTTGAGCTTAGAGAAGAAATTTTATCTAAGGCACATCGTAGCGATTCTGATTAATCACGGAAGCACTAAAATGTACCAGAACCTGCGTCAACACTACTGGTGGTCGGGTATGAAGGCGCACATCACCAAGCATGTTGCCAAGTGTTTGACGTGTCAACAAGTAAAAACTCAACATTGCAAACCGGGAGGACTTCTGTAACCTCTCGCGATCCCGAATGGAAATGGGAGCATATCACGATGGACTTCATGACCGGACTACCAAGAAGTCGAGAGGGAATGATTCGATCTAAGTAGTAGTCGACAGACTGACAAAATCGGCTCACTTCATTGCAATTTGAAAGGACCTCAGTCTAGATAGGCACACAGACCTGTACGTGCGTAAGGTAGTTCAAATGCATGGAGTGCCGGTTACGATAACGTCAGATAGAGATCCAAGGTTTACTGCTGCTTTTTGGAAAAGCTTGTAGAGTGCTCTTGGTACATAGTTTCAGTACAGTACGACATATCATCCTCAGATGGATGGCCAGTTCAAGAGGACAATTCAGACTCTCGAGGACATGCTGAGAGCTTGTGTAATAGACTTCAAAAAAGTTGGGAAGATCAGCTTCATCTGATAGAATTTGCCTACAACAATAGTTACTAGCAGAGTATCCAGATGGCTCCATTCGAAACATTGTATGGCAGAGCATGCAGAACACCAGTGTGTTGGGATGAAGTTGGGGAAAAGAAGATAACAAGCCCAGAGTTGGTTCAGCAATCAGTGGATGCCGTGGCAGTAATCAGAGGCAGATTAAAGACCGCTTAGAGCAGGCAAAAAAGTTATGCAGATAAGTGTCGAAGGTCTTTAGAATTCCAAGTTGGTGATTACGTTTTTCTGAAAGTGTCACTTATGAGGGGAACTTCGCGCTTTGGTAAGAAAGGCAAGTTGAGTCCGAGGTACGTAGGTCCATTTGAGATTCTTGAGAGAATCGGAACCTTAGCGTATCGTCTTGTGTTGCCACCAAGATTGGCACAAGTGCATGATGTCTTCCACGTGTTGATGTTGAGGAAGTACGAGCCTGACCTGACACACATACTCAATTTTGAAGAATTGCACGTGGATGACCGTGTGTCATACGTGGAAAGCTCGGTTCAGATTGTCAATCGCAAAAAGCAAGTCCTATGTACAAAGACCATTCTTTGGTCAAAGTGGTTTGGTAACACCACGGTACAAAAGGAGCGACATGGGAGACTGAGGAGTCAATGAGAGAATTGAATCCCCACCTTTTTGATCAAGTCTTGTAAGGTTTAAATTTCGAGGACGGAATTTCTATAAGAGAGGAAGAGTTGTGACATCCCAAATTTTCAATTATGTTTTCTTCTGAATGAATCGGGCATTTCATTGACATGTCTATAGGGCTATTCTCAGAACTGATCATTCTTGAGATAACTAGACTATCTGGGGAAATTATTAAGAATTTTAAGACAAATAGACTTAAGAATTCGATCAGGAATCGGCTTCTTGATCGTGCTTATCTTTAGAGGTCAATACGGTACAATATAAAATTGATTTGAAATCGAGAGATAGACTGGTTCGACTGAGATGTGTGGCTAACCGTGGGTGACACCACTAAATTAGAAAATTCTCGTCGACCAGCACTAAACTGATTTTTCTATTGTTTTGGAATCCTGTGTCCGTATTTGGATCCTAGGAATTTTCACGACAATTAGTAGTTGCTAATGAGTTGAGTGGGTTCATAGTGGCTCGAAGAAAATCGACCACAGGTCAATTGCACTTAAAAATATCTTAAAGTTACCCGATAGCCTAGGTCATGCTAAAAACGCGCCAAGAGAAATTAACTGTGAATTCAAGTCTGATTTTAGAAAATTGAAGCTTCTGTTATGTCACAATAAATTTTAGGAGTATCGACTCAGTCTTAGAAGATTTTTCTGACACCCGACACTTTTTGGGAAAAAGTTGTTGTGTGGCCATTTTCGTTCAGTTGAAGCCGGGAATTATTTCTGATGGTGAAATTGAGGAGCATGAGGGATTCTTGGATAAAGAAAATAATCAATTTGATAAAGGAAATATCAATTGATTTTTGGGAGAGTTATTGGAGAGAAATTTAAGAGGGAATTTGGATGTAAAATGCAAGTGTAGACCAAGTGCTTTAATTTGGATTTTTCCTTGGATATCTAGGTGCCAATTCAAAAGAAATTGGGATAAGAATTTCCTACTTGAGGAAATTCTTTTCTTTTATTTTTCTTCCCAATTCTTTCATTTCTTGGCCAAGCATTCAAGCATCCTTTCTCTTCCCCCCTTTTTTTTTCTTTTCCCTTTCTCTCTCTTTCCCTCTCTCTCCTCCCCTTCGTGTGAAGCCTCCACCGAATTCCCCCTTTGCTATCTCCCTCTTTGCTTTTCACTTTGACTTTCCAAACTTTTCACTCTTATCCTTTCTCTCTCTCTCCTCTCTCTTCTCCCCCACTCCCACATGACCGAAACCCCCTTTCTTCCATTCTTCTTTGTGCGAACCAATAGATCAGAAATTGAAGTAGCTCGCCTGGGATCGGAAGAAGCCCGCCGTCGCCGCCCAAGCTCATCTGCTTGCCGCTCGTCCTTCCCTCGCGCGACGCCACGCATTCAGCCACTCGCCCCTCGCGCCGTGCGCCGGCTCGCCCCCGTCTAGTAGAGCTGCCGCCTCTACCTCGCCTCGCTGCCGCGTTCAGCTGCGTCCGGCCACCGTCCAGCTCTATCGGGCCATCGTCCGGCCTCACCGGAGCACCCCTCACCTTCCGCCGACCTCGCCTCGCCCGCTCAGCCACCAGACGAGCTTCGTCCAGCCAAGAACAAGGATCGGAAAAGTGGGTTTCCAGCACTTGTTCAAGGCCCGCTTTGGGCCGTCTCTAAGCCCCGAACCCGAGTCGTGCTTTGGGAAGTATTGACCCTCGTGCCGTCCCCGTCAGATTGATCCGATTTGCGCGCGATTCCGGTGAGTAATCTCACTAATCCTTGCTTAGTGGGCTAATTATACTTAATGGTTTTTTAGTTTTATTTAATTAGGTTTAGGTGGTTAGATTAGTGTTTATTAGTTAATTGTGATGCAAATTAGACAAATTGAATGTGTATTTAGCAAGTAGACATGGTCTACTATTTATTGAGGATAGCTTGGGATTTTTCCGACCCTTTATCGGGCTTCAATTTGACAATTCAGGCAGAAGTGGAATTTTTGGTATTTAAATATTATTTTTCGGAATTAAATTAATTAATTATTTATTTTCTGAAAATTCAACTGGGATAGCCAATGACCGAAATATTATGCTAATGACCGGGGTGAAGTCCGTTTATTTAATCGGGCTTTATTTTGAAATAAATTGAATTTTTAATATTAATTATTTAATTTTCGAAATTAATTAATTATTTATTTATTTTTCGAAAATTAAGGTTGAGATGGCTGACGACCGAAATCTCGTGTTGATTGTCGTGGTGCAGTCCGTTTATTTAATTGAGCTCTACGTTGCATGGAATTAAATAAATTGTGATATTTTAGGGATTTACCCTAAATTGATTGAAATTGAATTATTGATTGGTAGTTGACCGAGTATGGCTATTAAGCATTTTTAATGCCTTGTTGAGCTGTAAGTGGAGAGAGTGGTGAGAGCTAACTAAGAATTCTATTGGCTGAGACCGTTCAAGTACGAAGTATATACAGGCATGGTTCGGTGATTAAGGATATTACTATGCGAAAACGGTGCCTTAAAGAACGCACGTCGACTGTCTGTGATCTATGACGGGTGTGGTTCGGTGATTAGGAATATCACTGTGCGAAAACGGCGCCTTAAAGAACGCACGTAGACCGTCTGTTATTTACGTCACCTTGGCGAAAGCGACGCCCGAGAGCATTGATGTGGCTCTGTGACCGATTGCATTATGGGAGGTTATATAGTGTAGAACGAATGACCTAGGAATGGTCCGATTGACATGTAATTAACTAGTTCAATTGATCCATGATTTAATCCGATTGTTGTGATTTGATTGATTGTTCGTTGTGATTTATGAAGTGTCTGTATATAACCTTGAATTGCAGGTTGAGACCGAGGCCAAGGTAAGTCCTCTGACTCGTGCTGTGCTTAGGCAACCGAGTAGTGTATTGGTTCCCTAATTGAGTCTTAGTGGGGTATAACTCGCTGAGACGTAGTCTCATCCCGGTTGTGGGACAACATTTCAAGACCCTGATGAGGAGCTGAGGAGGAGGAATCTGAGAAAGAGAACTTTGAGGTGAAACCTGAGGAGAAAGATTTTTGGAAGAAGAAGATAATCCTGAGAGGGACCTTGAGTACAATTCGAATGAGGACTGAGATCCCATCCTCTATTTTGATGTTAATAGAGTTAAATTAGAAAGTTGTGAATAGTTGTGAAGTATTCTGATTTGTGTTATGTATAAAAGTTTGGTTATGAGTTTCAATATGAAAAATAAGACATGCTTTTCTATCCCATTGTGTTATTGTCTAGGGATTTTATAATTGCTTCCGCATGCGTATAAAAAAGAAAGGGTCGGCGATATATAGTCCTGGGATATCGCATTCTAAAAACGACCAAGTTAGAAGGATGGGTGCATCCCTGAGGATCGGGGCGTGATAGTCTGATTCCTGAAAATGTCGATTTTGATGGAATTCCATGTGACGTGAAGGGTGTAATCAATTCATATTAGTTGAGTCCTTTTGTGGCAAAAGTGGGTTGTTTTCTTGTTAGCATTTCATGCCGATTGCCCCATATTTAACATTATCTTAACTTGTAGAAAGAACCATATGCAGCTTTGCTAGAGGTGGGCAAGCTTGAGGTTTGCTCGTGGCCGATCGCTAGCCATGGCCGGCAACCGGCCATGATAGAAGAAGAGTGTTTACCAAAAAAAAAAAAAAAAAAATATATATATATATATATATATATATATATATATATATTAAAAAGAAAGAAGAAGAGGAAAACGAAGAAAAGAAAAAGAAAAAAGAAAAAAAATTTTGAATTAAAAGAAGGAGAAGAAAAAGTGGGGAGGAAGCAAGGGTTTATAGGGATGTGAGATAAGTGAGATAAAGTAAGGAGCATGTTTTCCACAATGTTTTTCACTTTTCAAAAGTGGAAACAATTTCCCTTAGTTTAGAAGATTTTTTTTCCTTCATGGAAAATGTTTTCCCTAAGCAATTCACTTTTTGTGAAACGAATGCTGAAAAATTCGAAAACGTTTTCCTGGAAATTATTTTTCGCGAAATGAATAAAGCCCTAGCTGAAAATAGTTCTTTCGCAATAATCTCCTTTTTGCTGCTTTAAGGGGTATAGTTCTGTTTACGACCAAATATTTTCTACTTTATACTCTAAATATAAAAGACAAAATATGAAGATTCTTTGAATTACAGCATTATTTACAGGTCCACATATAATTGATTGTATTACCCACTAAAGTTATTGGGAGGCTGTTAGTATCGAATGCTAATCTCAAATCTCTTTATTAAGTAATTTTTTTTAAAAATCATTTAATATTGTTAACAAAACCATCAATTTACAATATATTTAAACAGCGTCACTAAAATTTCATGTGAAATAAAAATATGAAAAATTATACTTAAAATGGTAATAATCAATGTTGCGGAAGGACATTTAAAAAAATCGATATGAGGCCTAAAATTATTGCAGAAACAAAATATAGGAATCAAACTCGAAAATTCCTAAGAGTATGAGGATTTTTAGTGTAATTGTTTTAGAAACTTGTAGGAATAGGTCCATGTGTCGATGGTTGGTGTTGATTGAGCTTATTTCATTCACTTTTGAATGAATAATTGTTGTCATTGGGAGACTAACTTGTGGAGTAAATTGTAATGAAATGTTGTGCATGATGAAAACTGAATTCCGGGTAAAAGTATGGTTTTTGTGACTTCCTCTATTTGGTTTGTAATGACGTGTCTAGGATAAAAATCCGCCACGTCATGATTCCAAAGGAGTTCTTTAGAATCATTAGATCAACAAGGTAATTCGATCTCCAACGTCAAATTTGTTTGATGGGGATTGATGACCTCAACTGTTAGTAGGGCCCAATCTCCTCTATTAAATAAAATGATGAGGGCCAATATCTATTACCGTTGTATCAAGTGGACCTTTACCATTAAATCGATTAGACGAGGACTCAGATTCATTGCCGTTAGATCACAAAGAAATCCAACAGTCGCAATTAGAATGAGTTTGCTTTCACTTGACTTTCTCCGTAGATCCCTTTCTCTCTCTCTAGTTTCCACCTTCGCCACTGCCCTACTCTTCCCGATGATCATTCGTGTCCACTCTTGTCACTGCTGCCCTACTAAAGAAATTTCTTTAGTATATTAACGTTTTACAATAGCAGACATAAGACCTAATTTGTTTAGGGTACGCTAATCGAGAGGCATGACAAGGTTTCCCTAATGCCAATTATGTTGTATTGATATCAAGGTCACATTGACTTTTTTCCACTAACATACCTAAATGTGTTTAAATCGGTTGACCAATCGGTTGACCCATTTCTGACATGCATGCTTAAGCGTATGCAAACCTATTTCACTTCATATGTCAGAAACAATTCGTAGAAAGGAGAGAGTACAAAAAGAAGAGAGACAAGGGATGCTTAAAACTAAAACTCTGATGTTAATCTTTCTGCAGGACAACCAAGGTTACCGTAAGAAGGCAAAAGTGAAGGAAGAATGGACGAAGTTTAGAGAGAAAATGTGGAGATCGGTGTGGGGAGATTTTTCTGTATTCTCTCTAATGCATTCTGAATGTACAATTCTGTAAAGATATAATACAAGCTCTATCTTGTATAAGGAAGTAAATGATCTGGACTATCAATCTAGATCTAGATCTAATATTTAATTTACATATACAAGAAGATCGTGATCAATGAAGATAATCATGATCAATTAAGATCAAAACGTATCAGCCAATCCGCATATCTTCCAACACTCCCCCTCAAGCTGGTGGCTTGTAGATGTCCAAGACGCCTACCTTGTTTAATAGATATGCATGTTGTCTCTGACATAAGGGCTTGGTGAAAAAGTCTACTGGTTGCTCCATTGTCCCAATTCCTCTTGTCTCAATTACTCCTTACTGGATCTTTTCCCGTGTGAAGTGACAATCCACTTCTATATGCTTGGTTCTTTCATGCACTATAGGATTAGATGCAAGTTTAAGAGCCGCATCATTATCACAATATAACCTCGTGGGTCCTTGCACTTTTACTCCAAGATCCTTGAGCAATCCTCGTATCCAAACTACTTGACAAGTGGCCTTGGCCATAGCTCGATATTCTGCTTTGGCTGAGGACAGAGACACGGTGGCCTGTTTCTTGGTTTTCCAAGATAGAAGAGATCCTCCCAATTTAATGCAATATCCAGTCACAGATCTTCGACTAATCGGACATGTTGCATAGTCTGCATCACAATATCCCGTCATCCTCATGTAACATTCCTTAGAAAGAAGTATCCCAAGCCCCGGGCATTTCTTTAGATATTTTACGACCTTTAAAGCTGCATCCAAATGTGAACGCTTTGGCTGATGCATAAACGCTAAGTGTCTAAACCACATATGAGATATCAGGTCTGGTCATTGTCAGGTATACAAGTTTCCCAACAAGTCTTTGATAGCCTGACGGGTCACTGAGTAGGGGATCATCACTTCGAGATATTCCCTTATCATAGTCTGCAGTGGTCAACTTAGTGTTTTGCTCTATAGGAATTAGAGCTGGCTTGCATCCTGATAGACCTGCTTCTGATATGATTTCTAGAATGAACTTCCGCTAACTAAGGGAAATTCCTTTGTCAGATCGGGCAATTTCAATTCCAAGGAAATATTTTGGTGCTCCTAAGTCTTTAATATGGAAGGTAGCATGCAAATATTCCTTGAAATTCTCTATAGAGGCTCTATCATTTCCCATAACAAGTATGTCATCGACATAAATCATCAAATAGATAAATGACATACCTTTAGTTCTTGAGAACAGAGCATAATTGTGCTTAGATTGCTTGAAGCCTGCTGTTGTAAGAGCGCTGGCAAATTTAGCATACCATTGTATGGACGCCTGTTTTAATCCATAAAGGGATTTACAAAGACAACACGCTTTATTCTCCCCTGTCTCCGTATGCCTCGAGGGATATCCATGTAGATCTCTTCATCTAGATCGCCGTGGAGAAAGGCATTATGGACATCCATCTGGTGTAGGTGCCAGTCATTGATGGCAGCGACAGCTAAGAATGAACAGACTGTAACATCTTTGGCAACTGGTGAGAATGTCTCGTGGTAGTCAAAACCTTCTCTTTCAGTGAACCCCTTAGCTACCAATCTTGCCTTGTACCATTCAATAGAGCCATCGGCCTGATACTTGATCTTGTAAACCCATTTGCATTAGGGCTGAGCGCGGTTCCCGGGTTACTCGGGAACCGGAACCGAACCGGAGGAGGGTCCAGTTCGGTTCCCGGTTCCAAGGGGGACCGGTTTCGAAACCGGAACCGGTCCTGGAACCAAAACCGGAACCGGTTACTTAGGGCAAAAAAAGCTCGACCTTAGATGTTCTAGTGACTTGTATGTGATGTTCTAGTTGAAGTTTGTCTTTGGCCTCTAAATGAAAGTTGTAAAGGACTTCTTGGAGTATAACATACTCAAATTTGGGACAAAAAAAACAAGTATAAGTGGGTGAAATCATTATTCTTTGGAAAGACTGGATCTGGAGATTTTGGGACTGACCCTTGATGAATGCATGGACTGTAAGGCAACCTTTTTGTCGAAATTTCACTTCAGTTTCTTAACAAAAGTTGTAAAGGACATTCTGAGGTACCACATATAAAAAATTTAGAGAAAAAAAACAAGAATAGGTAGGTGAAATCGTGGTCCTTTGGAGATGGTTAGATCTGGAATTACGGTACTACGAACATGGATTTTAAGCATCCATATTTAATTATCTAGGACGAATTTGACTTCGATGTTTTCATGAAGTATCTACCTTATGGTCTTGGCTATCACATAGTCGAATTTAATAATTTTTTAAGGTCATTTGGGTATTTAATCGGAAATGTTTCTAAAACTGTGCAATCTGATGTGTTCGGATCTTGTAAGTTGCAATGCGTGGACTATATCATTTTTTATGAGGTTCTTTTGGAAATGTTCTCTGCATGAAATATCTCTCTTCATGTCTTCCCTACAACATATTTAAATTTCGTAATTTTTGTAGTTAATTTTCCTATTTAACCAAAAAAATTTCAAAAACTGTGCAAGTAGAGAATAGGAAAAGTAAATTGATTTTATCTTTTAATCCAGAACGAATTGGACTACGATTTCTTCATGAAAATTGTACCTCTAGGTCTTAAATACAACGTGTACAAATTTCAGAATTTTCTGAGTTCATTTAAGGGTTTAATCGAAATTGTTTTCAAAACTTGTACCTCTAGACATTCTTGTTCTAGTGGTGTTTTATTTCTACTTTCTAGTTTGCTATTTGTTTTGAAATTTCTAATTATATTCTATTATTGTTGTGCAGTGCGAAGTTAATGTATCAAGATAACATGTCAATGGGAAGTTACCGTGTAGTATACACGTACATTATAGTTTTTTTTTTTGGTAACGTGCGCATACGTTATATTTTTTTTGGTAACGTGCGCATATGTTATAGTTTTTTTTTTTTTTTTGGTAACGTGCGCGTACATTATAGTTTTTTTGGTAACGTGCGCATACGTTATAGTTTTTTTGGGTAACGTGCGCATATGTTATAGTTCAAATCTGAAAATAAGAAAAAAAAAAAAAAAACCTGTTGGAACCGGAACTGTGGACAGTAGGTTCCAGTTCTCGGTTCCCACGGGTAGGTTCCGGTTCCTCATTTTGAGGAACCTGTACCCGAGGGTAAGTTCCAGGTTCCAGACGGAACCGAACCGGAACCGGGAACCGCTCACCCCTAATTTGCATCCAATTGGTTTACGATGAGCTGGTAATGGAACAAGATCCCATGTATGATTATTAGTAAGTGCTTTCAATTCTGCCTTCATGGTCTCTTGCCATTTTGGGTTACTGGAAGCTTCTGCATAACTAGATGGTTCCTTATCGTCGGAAAAACAACTAATACAACATCTATGCTCCTGAGACAATCTATCAAAGGAAACATATGAAGAGACTGGATACCGAATACCTGGAGAGTTGTGAGTAGCATAGACATAATCTTGCGTCTAGGTTGGTGGTCTTGTAGTTCGTCTAGACCTCCTAGGTCGCCCAGCTTCAACGGTAGGCTGTGATGTCTCTGGTAATGAAGTTGTTGTAATATCATCAACTTCTGTATCAGCAATGGCTTCTTCGAAGGTATCTCCCTGAACATGTTCTGAAGGATCTGAATTTCCATTAGAATCCTGTAAAGCTGGAACTGAAGGAAGAATGGGATTCCTCGGCTGTACTATTGGTATGTAGGAGAGATCCTAGTATGGTGCTTCATCATAGAGAAAATTATTATGGCCGGAAGCTATCTCTGGATCTTCATTTGAAAATTCCCTTTCAGAAAATGGAAAAATATTCTCATGGAAAATTACATCACGACTTACTATAAATTCTCCTGTGGAAATCTCAAGCACCTGATATCCTTTCTGGAGATTGGGATATCCCATAAAGACGCATCGCCGCGCATGTGGACTCATTTTATCTCGAGGTCCCATGATTGCAGCATAGCAGAGACATCCAAAGATCCTGAGATGATTCAATTCCGGTTTCTTCCCAAATAACAGCTCGAATGGCATCCGCCCATTGAGAATCCAAGTAGGCATTCGATTAATAAGATAAGCTGCTGTGGTAACACAGTTACCCCAATATTTTTCCAGAATTGATGCTTGGAATTTCAAGGCACGAGCAACTTCCAGTAGATGGCGATGCTTTCTTTCAACCACTCCATTTTGTTGTGGTGAGTAAATGCAGGAACTTTCGTGTTGAATACCATGAGAATTGAATAACAAGGAGCATTCATGACTAAAAAATTCCCTTCCGTTATCAATATGGACCCGCTGAATGGATTTCCTGAATTGGTTCTTAGATAGCATAATGAAATTTTTCAGGTGAGAATAGACCTGATTTTTTTATTGCATTAGGAAGATTTATGTTGCTCGAGAATAGTCATCTACTATCGTAAGTAAATAACGAGAGCCATCATGATTGACTATATGATAAGGTCCCCAAATGTCCACATGGATTAATGCAAATATTTGACTAGTCCGTGAGGTACTAGAAGAAATTGGTGTACGTGATTGCTTTGCAAGGGGACATATGGGACATTCAGGATATGAAAATGAAGCACTGTGACCCAATCTCATATGCATAGTAAAATTTCTATCATTGGTAGTTGAATTACACAATGATTTCTTATTCAAGGGATTGCATGGAGAATTGAAATTACTTGGAAAACTCGTCCAGAAATAGAGTCCTTCAAAAAGATTACCCAAGCCCATCAGTCTCCCAGTCGAAAGGGCCTGAAATAAACATGTGTCAACATTGAATATTACCCAGCATGAGTTCTCTTTGCAGACTTTAGACACGGATATGAGGTTGAATTGGAATTTTGGGACATATAGCACATTCTGGAGAATAATCTGAGGACTGAGATTCACTGTTCTTGTCACTTTGACATGAGTAACATTTCCGTTGGGTAATTGTACGGAGACAGGAAAATTCAAGCTTTCATTTATATTTGAAAAAAATCCCTTGTCGCATATAATATGGTCACTTGCCCCAGAGTCTATAATCCATGCCTTTCTGGAAATGGAATTAACTAGGCAATGTGAAATACCTAAGGAACTTCCCTCTTTGTTGGATATGTCCATCTTCTGTAATGTCTGCATGAGTTGCTGATACTAACCATATGAAATAGGCTGGTCAATTTTTGGACCAGTTGGTCCGGTGACCTGATAAGCCGTGGAAATTTTTTTCTCCTTTTCTCCCGGCTTCCTATGTAATTTCCAACAACTGTCAATAGTATGGTTAGTACGCTTGCAATAATCACAAAATTCTTTTCCCTTTCCATTAAATATTTTTTGCGAAATTTTTTGATGATGTGGCGAAGATTTAGCCGTCCACTCCTTTGATCGCGATCTGCTTTCCACCATTCGATCCAAGCGTAATTTTGATTCCTTGATGACCGTCAGATCTTTGCGCATAATCTGGGCCGTCCGATCTTCACGAGTGATCTGGGCCACTCAATTCTTGCATGTAATCCTGGCCGTTCGTTGCATCCCTTTTAAGCCCGCGCGAATCGACCTCACCGAACCCTAAGGGGCTCCTTTTTTCTTTCTCACGTGCTAGGGTTGGGTTTCTCCCTTCACGGCGGGCGGCCAGAGCGATGCTCTCACTGTTCTTCGTGATTGTGAGTCGTTGACTCTCCTCCTGCATCGCCAATTGGAAAATACGCCCGATCGGTGGCATGGGATCCATGGCAAGGATATGTGACCGAAACGTGAGGTAGGATTCATTTAAAATCAACAAGAATCACGTAGCTTTCTCTCTCTCTCTCTTTGATCCTTTTATACTGCTTGAGGGTAGATTCTGGCCCTTCAAGCTTTTCTTCTACTGCTTCGAGTTGATTCTAGAGAGACGATAGCCTGTTGAAGCAGGCTGTGACCGTCGAGTTTCCCTGTTTGAGATCACTAATTTCCTACATGAGATCAAAAACTTTTGCTTGATCCATTTTACCGTACGTTTCTCGTATGTTTTCCCACATGGTTTTGGCATCCTCTGTGGGTGGAAGCCCGGCCGCAACTTCTGGGGATATGCAATTCCCGATCCATGTTCGGATGAGTTGATTGGAATTGTTCCATCGAGAAATCCGTCTTTGTCTTTTGTCACCAGTGCCTGTCGGAGCTCTTGTGACCACTTCGAATAGGTCTCTGGTCTAGTTAGTTGCTGGTTTATCAGTCGAAGCTCCAGTCCGTCGGCGGTGGAGACAAACAGAGGATCGCCTATTTCTGGTCGCTCGGTGAATGCCGCCGCTGGAACGGGCAGAAAACCGGGTGCGAAATTCGGGTAGGGATTCATCCCTTGACCCGATTCGCTCGACCCGACTGGATAGCCCACATTGACATATCCCGGGTAGGGATTATGCCCCGTACCCGATTCACTCAAACCGCCCGTCTGCTCCATCGCAATGGTTGGGCTTGCCCCATTTGTGGCTAGCGGGCTCCATCGTGATTCTGGTGGCCCACGAAAAAAGGCGATGAGGAACTTGGGCTTGGCCCAAAATAGAGTGGATATGGAATCCACTGGTATGGTTGACCCATCATGGGTTGCCCCAATTGGAACTGAGCCTGCGTGGGGGCCACTGCTGGGGTTGGGTTTGAGCCAATTGTTGGTTGGATACTGGTATTATTGCAAGGAGATTCTGGATCTTGTGGAACTTGAGGACTACTTTCTTCGATGGTCCTGTTGTCGGCAGCCAGACTGGAGTCCTGCAGAAAAGCCATGGTAAGTTAATCTAGATTTCTTCCTTCGAGAGTATGCCTAATGCCGAAAGATCAATCCTTTGCAGGTTGAGAATTTTCTTCGGCAGCGGTTTGGAGCGGAAGCGAGTCAGAGATCAAGGTGCTCTGATACCATGTAAGAAAGGCAAAAGTGAAGGAAGAATGGACGAAGTTCAGAGAGGAAAAATGGAGATCGGTGTGGGGAGATTTTTCTGTATTCTCTCTAATGCATTCTGAATGTACAATTCTGTAAAGATATAATACAAGCTCTACTTTGTATAAGGAAGTAAATGATCTGGACTATCAATCTAGATCTAGATCTAGATTTAATTTACTAGATCTAATATTTAATTTACATATATATCATGAAGATTGTGAAATTTCTTGTCAATAATATATGTGATCAATCAAGATAATCATGATCAATTAAGATCAAAAGTGGTGAATTTTGCTTTAGGTTTGAGATAATATGGAGTTGGATGATTGTCTATTTCAAATGTGGAAAGAACTCTTTCGCAAGCTTTCTATATCTCTAAGTCTGTCTCCTGGAGGAATAAAGTCTTCCATCGAATGCATCTACGGGCCCTGAGCTTATTGACTACGTACCTATCTTTCAATAAAAAAACTCCCCTTTATAATATTTCGTAGGTTTTTCTTTTCTTTTATTGTCTGCCAGATTGAGAAGGGCTACATGTTGCCCCATATCAATACAAAACAAGATAGATCTCTCGTGGAGGTTGAGAAGAGGCCAAAGTCCTTACAACTGCTCAGAAGATTTCACATGTCTCAAAGAATACTCGTGGTGATGGTCTCCCTTGCGAGCAGAGATTGATAGAGAATTGGAGAGCACGATGCAAGCAAAAAAAAATTCATTCAGGGATAAAATGAAAAGCATAAAAAATATCTTCAAAGTTTAGTACGAAAACACAAAATTATTGCAATTTCAACCCCGTGGTTTCGTCGAAATTGCTTGAGCAGCCGCATACTTTTTCCGTAGTTTTGTTTTCTATTTTGCTGCCGACCTCAAAAATATTTTCTGTTGGTTTCTTTTTGCCAGTAAAAGTGATTTTCTTTCAAAATGAGACCACCACTTTTAGAAAAACTGAGCAGAATTTTACAATTTTTTTTGTGTGTGGAAAATTTTTCATTTGTCTTTAGAATGAAAGGGAGGAAATGTTTTCATTCCCCCTTTTCTTAATTTTATGTTATTTATACTTGCAAGCAAGCAAGCACTATGAAAAATGAAATGAGTAGATAATGCCTCTTATATTATTATAAAAGCCACCGAAAATCCTAAATTATGTCCACCATGACTTTATTTCAAGCCTTTTTTTATGACATCAAAAACCCCAAACTTGTATCTGTATGGCACATTTACTTTAAATTTGTACAGTGTGATATATTTATCCCAAACTTATTCTTGTGACACCAAATATCCCAAACTTGTATCCATGTGCCACATTTACCTGATAAATTTGGTGTTATAGAAAAAGTTTGGAGTTTTAAGGTAAATGTGTTATACATCTATGAATTTGAGGTTTTTGGCATTATAGAAAAAAGTTGGGGGTAAATGTAATGCATGGGTACAAGTTTGGAGTTTTTGGTATCACAAAAAAAAAATTATGATAAATGTGTTACAATGAGTAAAGTTTAGGATGTTTTTATAACTTTTTTCCATATTTTAAAATGTCATAAAGATTTAAGATTTTTCGAAAAAAAAAAGGTTTGCGCAAACTTTTCCAACCTATTTGTCTCAAAAACATCACAGTATCTAGCATCCCAAAACTGACTTCTAATAGTAATTTACGGGTAAAAAATAACATGGTATCAAATGCAGACGATATTATTCCCTTAAATGGCCTCAACATCATCGGGCATACCTATATACATATTAGGAAAATTACAAATTAACTATTTTTTAAAGTAAATCGCAACGTAATCTTTTCTTCTTTACTTATTTTATAGCAAGTTTGAGACAAATGCGGGTATTGTTGTAATATTAAAGCTAGAGGGAGTTTTAAACTAACCTGGTATTGGTTTAATGTTCTCATATAAATTCACTAATCCTGTTATAAGCTAGCAATAATTTAATAAAATTGCTTTACAGATCGCGGGACGCAATGTCAGCCAAGAACACGTTTCTTATACAGAGAACACGTTCATGTGTCACCAACTCAAATGCACAAAGGCGCTAATTATATTGTCCAAATATGTCTAGTCCGACAATGAATTCTTGTTTCCTTATTTGTTTTATTGATTCTAAATTGGTCAAGATTTGGGTCAAGATGGGTTCAGATAAAATTAGAATTCAGGAACAATTCAAGATTGATTCAATTTGTTCATTATTTTTCAAACACAATCAGAAGCGGATATAAGATTTAGCGTGAAGTTTGAAAAGAGAGGAGATGGACGGAGTGAAATTAGAGATGAAGCAATAGACTGATATAGAGAATGACCTTAGGGTTTTGAAAGGAAATTTTGCGAGCAGGAGATTGGATTAGAAAAGATCAAGGAGGGCGAAAGAAAGAAATAATCTGATCATCAGTTGGAGTTTAAAAAGAAAGGGGACCATTGTCATCACTTCCTAGATTAGATTTGGTTTATGCACTTAGGTCTTTGTATATCTACGAGATTCGATGCTCGATATTCAGTAGGGGTGGCAAATGGGTGGGTTGGGTTAGGTATGGGTTGGGTTGAAAATGGGTCAACCCATTTTGACCCATTTATACCGTTTTGACCAACCGACCAAAAAAAAGAAAAGAAAAAAAAAAGAACCCATTTTGACCCATATTTTTATGGTGCAAATCTAATGACCCATACACAACCCGACCCGTACCTAACCCATACCCGACCCGACCCGACTGTATTGCTAAAACCCATTTATTGTTAAAACATTTTTATACAATACAAATTTTTTAACAATTTTTATGCAATACAAATTTTTTAACAATTTTTATGCAATACAGATTTAATGAAATTTTTTTATAATTCTTTTTAAAATATTTTTTAAAAATTGGATTTTTAATTTTTTTAAATATAATTTTTAAATATTTTAATTTTTTAAAAATATAATTTTAATTTTTTAATAATTATTTTCTCTTTTCTCTTTTCTCTTTTCTTTTTCTTCCTCTTTGGCCGGCGACTAGCCATAGGCAAGATCGAGCTTGCCGACGTCGGGCGGGGCCTCGGCCCGCCGAATTTGGCGAGTCTCAAGCCTTGTCGGTCGTTGGCGAGGCCGAGCCTCGTCGGATCTAGAACTCAAGCTCGCCCACATCGGTCGAGGCTCGAGCTCACTAATCTAGCGAGGCTGAGGCCTTGCCCGACGCCGGCGAACTCGAGCCTCACTAGCCGTCGGCCGAGGCCGAGAGATCCAGCGAGGCTTGAGCCTCGCCAGTCATCGTCATCCTCACATTTATCACTGCCCTCCTGCCACCCTGCAGCTCGAATAGCTCTGCCGATGCTATTGCCAAGGTATGCGCTACGTCCCAATGGTAGTAAACAAAGGACTAAAGGGATCATCCAATAGATATGGTGGGGTCTAGCCCGCACCCAATCATTTCTTTAGGTACACTAAAGAAACCTCACACTTCCTCACATTTTTATTATGTGGGATAAGGAAACATACACTTAGTTTGTTTTACAAACAAACTTCCAACACTTGAGAGGAGATCACATTAAACAAGCTAGTCGCTGGATGTGCATTCACGGTGCTGAAGGGATCATCCAACAGATACACATCTGCATCCTGATACAGAGTGCACGCAAGTTGTATCCTTTGCTTCTGTGCACCACTCAAATTGACGCCTCTATCCCCTATTTGAGTGTGATCACCAAAGGGAAACATCTCGATGTCCTCAGCTAGGGAACACTTCTGAATTACTTCTCGATATTTGACAGGGTCCATGGCCAACCCAAATAGGATGTTTTCTTGTACAGTCCTGGTCTGGATCCATGCTGTCTAAGACACATACGCCATCCTACCATAAATGTGCACCTGAACACATGTCAAGGATTGCCAGTAAGTCTTCAATCATATTAGTTGCTAATTTATTTAATTACGACCTGATAAATTGTACATTGCAAGGAAATAACAATGTACAACTAGAAACTCCCCAAAGGAGAAGATTAATCAATGACTTACTATGCCGGTGATATATGGAACTTCTCTACTGCCATTACAGCTCACTACATGAGCATTCAATTATTTGGTACATTTCAAGTATAAAAAAAAAAAAAAAAAAAGTACCCGAAAAATGTTTTCTCCATGCTCTATCTTCTCTTTTGATCTCTCTGTTACTTCTCTACCCTCTTCTTTTTTTATTCTCATCGACTTAATTCAACTTTGCAATAACATAGATAGACAAAGAGAGATAAATTATAAAACAAAACCACAATATCTTTATTTGACAAGGGAATAGCTTCAGCTAGTAGAACTTACTTAATAACTCAACATGGACATAATATGAATCTAAACGACAACTGAAAAGTTTACTTGACATCATCACGATCACCTCAAGCAACTGCCAACACTGAATGCATGAATCAAGTATGACCTCAATTTGCCCAAATACTAAACAAGAGTCATGTTAAATAGGAATGCCTACCATCTTTCTGACACTGTTGAGGCACTTAGCAAAACCCCAATTAAGCTTGGATCTCCAACATACTCAGCAATTTGACCAAGCCGCACGTTGAACAACTCCTGACTATCAGCATCGCGGACTACACCAGTATCTCAATCAATATCCCTATCCACTAGACTCCCATGGACACGCTTATAACCGCCAGACAAAATGCAAACCAGATGCCCTAGCTTGCGTAATGCAGTCTCAAGATATTCTTGATCTACACCTTAAATAAGTGCTTTGCTCCCATATCCATCAGTATATCATAAATCTTCGGTCCAACGACAAACCAATTTTAGGATTTACTCTCTTAGGGTTTTCCAATATTTTTACTTTTAATTATTTTCTAAACTCTAATTTTTTTTATTGATTTTCAAGTTTTCTAAAAAAATTTTATTATTTCCTAAAGTTTTTAAACATTTTTATCATTTTCTGAATTTCTAAATTTTTATATTCGAATTTTTAAATAATAATAATAATAAAATAAAATTATTATTATTATTCTTTTTTATTATTTTTAATATTAAAAAGGAAAAGAATTCGAACCGGGTCAGGAGCCACGGCCTGATTAAAAAAGAATTCGAGCTAGTTGGACTGAAAAACTAGACTGTCTTAATTTCGGCCCACTCAGAGTTAATCAAAAGGCCCAACTACATTTTTCAAAAAGCAAGGCGTCAAACCTCCAGCCCACTTTGATTTTCTAATTCTCAGCACAACCTATCCCAACCCAGAAAACAAGCAAGCTCGAGGCCCACCACTTTTTTTTTTTTTTTTTTACGACCAGCCCACAGTTAAAAGCCTAAAACCCATTTAAATTCTCTATCTTTCTACTCCGCCCCCCCCCCCCCCCCCCCGGCCCTTTTTTTTTTTTTTTTTTTTGCTTTTTTCTCTCTTTTCTTTTATTGTTTTTGTCTTTTTGTACTCCATCTTCAACCTCACGCCTTCTTCTTCTTCTGCAACTTTCACTGACGCTGGACAACCACCAGTAACTCCACAAGCATTCATTCCCATAACAAAAAAAAAAAAATACTTGAGTCCACACACACCAACTCGGACGGTGCAGAATATATCGCAAAGTCACACGAAGACATAGCAAAATACAAAGAAATCGAGTAGGATTCGGCGAATATAAACGCAAACCTGAATAGGCTTCGAGTTTATGCACGAAAATTCCTCGGCCTTCCTTCAGGCATTTTAGCAAACGCATGATACGCATTTCGGACAGCAAGCTTGAGGCTTAGTCTCGACACATGAAGGATCGAATCGACATTATTAGTCACAGATCAACCAATATTTCTATGCAAGATGGCTATGATCTTCGAGAAAAAATGAATTTTGAGATCGGGGGGTGTCGAGAGAAAGAGCTCCTACCTGGGGTTTCAACGAACGGCTCCGACGTCCGGGGCGGCTTCCAAGGGCGGCAGTGACCGGCGGGATGTGGGCGGTGGAGTGAAAAACTCTCCTTTTTATCTTTACTCTCTCCGTCACAAATCTCCAACCGAATCTTTTTCGGTTATGCGTCGCTCTCCCACGCGCCAGCTCAGCCAATTCTAGTCCTGAAATTTGTTATGAATCAGATACGTTCGTGCCTGCTTTTCATTTATAAGATAATTCAATTTGATCAATACAAGAATTTAATCGCATCAACCTTCCCCTTCTCGAAGTCTAATATTAATAATCTATTTTTCTCTCGACTATTTGTTTTTTTTACTTGGAAACACTTTCGATCCCCCCCATTGGTTCCTCTCTCTGCGATCATCTCTCTCTTCCACCGTCTCTCTCTCTCTCCCTCCTCCGCTTCTGCTTCTGCCGGAACAGTGATGATACTCCATCTCCCGTCGAACCTCGCCAGCGCTTCGCCCCCGACATTGTCTCAGCCCCATTCACAATGTCATCTCCACTCCTCCCCCATCACCAACCCGTCCTCCGACCACCATGCCTCCTCCCTCGCTCCCTCTCCGGAATCCAGCCGCCTTCATCTCCCAAAAACGGCGCCGCCCGCGATGACCTGGATGGCGAAACTCCTCATCTCCTTCCCCTTCGACGACGAGAAGGCCGCCACCGTCAGGCCCCTCCTCTTCATGGCCTCCGGCTATGCCTCCATTGCCCTCCCGGGCGCCTCCGCCGCCCCCTCCAGGTTCTACTAGCAGCGGCGGCGGCGGTCCGCCAATGGGAACTCCCTCTCATCCATGTCCGACAACGGCCGGCACCAGTCCAGAGGCGCGACGTGAAAAAAGAAGGAACGCAAGTGCAAGTGGAGAGAGTGTGGTGGGACCCGGAGACACGTGGCGCCACGTGTCGTCCATTAAATGAGTCGTCCCCACGTCGTGGAGGCCTCTACCCGAGATTTTCTCGTAAAAAAATCAATGCAAAACCTTCTCTAAGGGCGCGTTTGGTAACGATTCTGTTCCAGGGAGCGATTCGAATAAAAATGATTATTTTTTATTCGTTCCGGAACTAATTCTCGAGTAAAAAGTGCGTTTGGTAATTATCCAAATTTTTTTATTCTGGAATAGAATTGCGTTTGATACCGTGTTAATTGATTCTATTCCAAATTAATTTCTTTTGATTTTTAAATAAATTTTAAATAATTTTTTTACTTTTTACTTTTTTTTCTTTTCTTTTTTCCTTTTTTCCTATTCTTCATCTTCTTCTTCATCTGGCCGGCGACGCTCACCGGAGTGTCGCCGGCCCTCGGCGAGGTCGGCCTTCGTCGGCCGAGCCTCGCTGGCAACTAGGCGAGGCTTGCCCCGCCCCGCCGGTGGCCAAGCCGTCCTCGCCGGGGCTGGGCAAGGCGGCGACCACCGGCGAGGCCGGGCCTCGCCAAATCTGGAGAGGCCGAGCCTCGTCGGTGGCTGGGCTTGCCTCCGGCGAGCTCGCTGGACCTCGCCCTGGCCTGGCGAGCCTCCGGCGACCTCGCCGGACCGTCGACCGACGGCGGCGGGCGGCGGCGGACGGCGGTAGGCGGTGGCGGACGGCAACCGAGATGGCGAAAGGGAAAAGCGAGGGTTCCACCGTTTTGATTCTTTTTCTGATTCTCGGACGGAGAATCAAATTTTTTTTTATTCTCAAATCTTGTCCAAAATTGTTCCCGGGAACAAAAATTTTACCAAACGCGATTCTCGTCCCAAACTGATTCTGGGAATAAAAAATCAGAATCTGGCACTGTTTGGCACGTTGCCAAATAGGCCCTAAGAAACCACGTACCAATTTAGTGTGCATTTTCCTTGTTTTTTTTTTAAATAGAACATGTGATATTCAAACGTTTGACTTGTCAACCGGCGGATAGCCCACGCGCTGAAAATTTAAGCAATTAAAATGCAATTAAGTTTGTTAGATAACTCTAATTAGTTTAGACTTACAAGATTTAATTAAGATGAAAATTGACTTATTTAATACATTAAAGGGGTTCACTTAATTCATTTAGTAGGAAAAAGAAATTGATGATAATTAAAATCTTATGTACCAATCATGATTCTATGTTTGGAAAGAAAATATAGATATATAGTGATAGTAAAAAAAAAAATATTTCTTTCATGTTTAACACTTCAAATGAGCTCTTTAAGTTCTTAACACTGATTTCTCAATATATGCATACAAATCAATACATTCATATAGATCAAATAATACTCTAAAAGAGTGGTCGACATAATCTCCGATTCAAAATTACTTTAAGGGATGTAATACAATCAAGCGTTTATTCATGCAACTCTCTCCAATTTATTTATTTTCTTGTCACTTACCCATAAAACAATATATACATATTGTTGATCAGCTAAAGGCAAGGAATGCATAAAAACGTTAACGTATAGGCTCTTTGCAAATGCGTGAGCTTGGCCTAGCGTCACCCTTTGCATATCACAGGGTTTCAACAAAATTAATTGAAATTTAATATGGTAACTGTGATTGCAATTTCCTCCATATTGTAAATTTGAAATAACCCGTATTTTTCTTTAGCCTCACTAATAAAAAGTCCTACATCCATGCGGTAATCATGGATCTGGTTTTTATTAATTCTCTTGTCATTACGACTAATGTATGGATTTTTATTTTTATTTTTTGGAATATGCTAGCATGACCGGGCCATCCATTTTTGTATAATGGGCAAGTGGACATAAATTTGCTGTGGAAAACGATTCGGTTTTACATGTGTGCAATATTTGAAGAAACAAATCTAATGATGTCCAAGAAAGAGAAATTCATGAGGAATTGACTCCCTATTTCATATGGTGGATATTAGTCCAAAATCAAAAAATTGATATCACTTAAGTCAAACATTGAAAATTTACAGAAAATACCTCGTCGCGGGGTACTGTTCATGTATGCTCTCAACCGGGCGACTGCTTCACTGTAGCTCCGATTCTGTGTTGTGAGCTACTGCGATCCATCCGGCCGTTCGTTAGGCGCGATTTTTGGTGGGAAGGCTCGCCTATACCCTCCTTAAATCCTCACCGAAGCGATTAGTCTGGCTTGGCTCGTATTTGTGGATCTCATCGTTCGCGAGTAGGTTTTGGTGCGAACCAGTTCTGCTTCTGGTGTCCGAGCTGTTGCGACTCAGCTGGCCGTTGATCAGCTGCGATTTTTGGAGGGAAGGTGCGCCTTTATCCTTGTCAGAGACTGACCGAGGCATTTTAGCTGGTATACTCTGGATCATTGAATCTATTAGTTATGGGTAGGGTTACGTGCGAGTCTGTTGTCTGATTTGAATCGAAGTCCCCTACCTTTGGCTAGTAGCGACTTCTGGAGGTGAATTTGCCCTTCATTTATAATCTAGCTATGGCCTATGTGTGGTATAATTGGTGATCTGTGGTCTGGTGCCTGTGAGAGTTCTTTGTCCTGAATTGATGGCATCATCCTCTGATCCAATGGGGCCGGGAAAGGGCAGGCCGCAGACTACCAATGGTCGTAGTCGCAGTCGTGCTAGGAATGCCTCTCGAGGCCGTGTAGGAAAGCGTCCTGATATGCTGAACAGAGGTAGATCTAAAGCCCCACAGACCCGGTCTTGGGCTAATGTTGCAAGTTTGTCTGCGAAAGGCTATAATCTAGACTTTGCGCCCCCTGTATCGGTTGGAAAGAAGTCTATTGTGCGGTTATCGGATAATGCTAGGTGTCTTTGGAGACCCGAAATGGAATAATTGCCTAGTTGGGTACTTTGTAGGAAAGAATGTGCCGTTTAGAATCACGAAACGGTTAAAAGCGGACTTGGGGCACCCATTTATCAGAAGTTCTGGCTAATGATGATGGTTTCTACTTCTTCATTATCCCGGATGAAGAATTCAGGATGAGATTGTTGGATGAAGGTCACGTAACTGTGGCTAGAGTTCCTCTAGTCCTGAAACAATGGCATAAGGATATGGAGTTGAAGAAAGAGCTCCAGTCGACGGTCCCTGTTTGGATTCGTCTGAAAAATATACCATTCGCGTATTGGTCAGCCCCGGGCATTAGTGAGATTGCTAGTGCAGTAGGGAAGCCTTTGTATGTTGATCCGCTAACTGAGAAAATGAAGCGTCTATCATTTGCTCGAGTGTGTGTAGAAATCTCGGCAAAATTGGAAAGGTGTGAGGAAGTTGAGGTATGGGTGGAAGAGAAGGTTTTCTCTGTGCAGGTCTTGTATGAATGGAGACCAAACTCTTGTATGAAGTGCTGGGTGTTTGGCCATAATTGCTTGGCTGAAGAGATCCCCAAACAAACCCCTGTATCTGTGATGGCCCCATCTGGTGCTGCAAAATCGGCTGTTTCCCCTGGGAATGAGGAGCAGGATCAACTTATGGGTTGGAAACAAGTTATGAATAGGAAGAAGAATCATCAACGGGGACAAAAGTTGGACTCCACTCCGCCTTTCACAGCATTGGAAGCTAATAATGCTGCGGAACTAGTACCATCTTCTTCGGCAGTTGATGCTCAGAATAAGCAAATCATGATGGAAGCGGCGAGTGCAGGTCAGTCTATGGCCCTTGTCATGCAGAATATTGATTCCACTGTGATCCCATCCTCAGAGGAATCAGAGGAAGAGGCAAGTGCGGTAAATAGCAGCAGTGAAGAGGAAGAAGACCTAGTTCTGCGGAGAGTCGGGGAACAGAATCAGGAACCTCATGACACTCTCTCTAGCCAACAGGAAGATCCTATACCTGCTGAAGCCACCCCCTCGAAAGGTGGCCAAAAAGAGAGATCTAAGGGCATCTCTTCTATCGCCTCTACCAAAGGGACGAAAAAGAGGAAGCCCCCTAGACGTCGGTAATTCTCTCGCCTATCCCCTGTTTTTGTTATGATTATCGGTATATGGAATATTAGGGGCCTTGGGGACCCCATTAAAAAGGCTGAAATCAGAACTTTTGTTAGGACTAACAATCTATGTTGTGTGGGAATTGTCGAAACAAAAATTTCCCAAGCTGCTTTTAATACTATTATCTCTATTTTACTTCCGGGTTGGAGTTGGTCGAATAACTATAATCACTCTCATAAGGGGAGAATTTGGGTGGGGTGGAACCCCCGGGAGGTCACTTTTTTGGTTAATGCCTCCTCGGTGCAAGCTATTCATGGTAGCCTTACTTGGCTCGCTTCTGGAAAATCGTTCTTTATCTCGGTTGTTTATGCGGAACACAGCTTTGTTTTGAGACGGTTGCTGTGGGAAGATCTCATTCGAACTAGTGGAATGCTTTCTTCTTCGCCGTGGATCATTGCTGGTGACTTTAATGCTATCCGTGATCCCTCTGATAGGATTGGTGGTTCTAATGCTTGGATTCCTGCTTTTGATGAGCTGAGAGACTGCCTTGTTCAGGCTGGTTTGGATGATCTTCGGTACACTGGCTATAGGTATACATGGGCTACTTCGTGCGGGTCTAATCGTAAGCAAAGAAAAATTGACAGAGTCCTTGTCAATGCCCAGTGGAACTCTGAGTTTTCCTTCTCGGAAGCCTCCTTTTTAGCTCCTGGCATCTCGGACCACACCCCGATGGTGGTGAAAATCATGCCTTTGTCCCTAGGTCGACCAAACCGTTTAAGTTCTTCAACTATTGGATGTCTCACCCGGACTTTACCAATGCTGGTTTCGGAAGTGTGGGCTTCCTCCACTTATGGGTCGCCTATGTTTATTTTATGTGCCAAGCTTCGCCTCCTTAAGTGCGACTCAAGTAGCTCAATAAGGACTCTTTTCGGAATTATCGGCGGAACCGAGGAAGCTAGGCGGAACCTTCAGGTTATTCAAGATGCTATTCAAGCTGATCCTATGAATCCTTCCCTTGCCGAGACTGAAAATTTGCAGATTCAAGCCTTTTCGGTGTTAAGGCTCCAAGAGGAATCGTTCTATCGTCAAAAATCTAGAGTTCGTTGGCTGAAAGATGGGGATCTAAATACTAAGTTCTTTCACCAAGTAGTGAATAGAAGGCAGCTTCAAAATAGAATTATCTCATTGACCAATGGTAGTGTCACGACCTCTGAGCTGGCAGAAGTTCGAAAGTTATTTGTTGATCACTTCAGCAAACTTTTGGCTGCTCCCCGATCCTCGGCTTCTCCATCGTTGGATCAGATTCGGGCGGTCCTGAAGCATTCGCTCAATGCAGACCAGGTATGTTATCTGTCTAGACCTATCTCGGATATGGAAATCAAGGATACTCTTTTCTCTCTTTCGGTAGGCAAAGCCCCTGGGCCTGATGGTTTTAACGTTGAATTTTTCAAGCATTCTTGGGATATTGTTGGTGCTTCGGTATTACTGGCAGTGCGAGATTTCTTTGAAACGGGCGAGTTATTGAAACAGATTAATACTACCATTCTTGCTCTAGTGCCCAAAATCCCTAATGCCTCAAATGTCCATGACTTTCGGCCAATTGCCTGCTGCAACACCATATATAAATGCATTACTAAACTCATTGCAAACCGGATGTCTCATGTGCTGCCTAGTATCATTAGTCCTCCCCAAGGTGCTTTTATCAAGGGAAGGCTTATAAGTGACAATATTTTGCTCGCCCAAGAGCTGTTTAGTGGTTTCCATCATGACCCATACCGGGCCAAATGTGCTATCAAAGTAGACTTTCGAAAGGCATATGACACGGTGTGTTGGGAATTCATTGAAGTTTGTATGCAAGCGTTCGGATTCCCCCATTTTCATAGACCGAATTATGATATGCATTAAATCTCCGAGATTCTCCATATCTACGAATGGTGAGCTTCATGGATTTTTCGGAAGTGGAAGAGGTATACGTCAAGGAGATCCAATGTCCCCCTATATATTCACCTTAGTAATGGAAGTATTCACTGGTTTGCTGGATATCCAAACAAGTCATCCATTGTTTCGGTTCTTTTGGAGATGTAAATCCACCAAGCTCTCCCACTTATTCTTTGCCGATGATGTGCTGTTATTTTCTGAAGCAAGCATCGCCTCGGTAGACCTTTTGAAAGCTGGCATTGACTCCTTCTCTAGTTGGAGTGGTTTGGAGCCGAATCTGACGAAAAGTGAGGTATATTTTTCCGGTGGATCGCCTACCCTGCGTAATGACATCGTCAGCAAGCTGGGATTCCAGGTTGGTACCCTCCCATTCCGGTATCTTGGAGTCCCTGTGATTTCTTCAAGATTAGCAAAAGCGGATTGTGTGGCTTTGGTTAATGCAATTACAACGCGTGTCCAATCTTGGACTCACAGATTTTTGTCGTTTGCCGGTAGAATCCAGCTTATAAAGTCGGTTCTCCACTCTATTCAAGTGTATTGGGCAAGTGTATTTATCCTGCCTTGTGCTGTGTTAGAGCGTATTGAAAGAATTTTTCGTCAATTTCTGTGGAAAGGACCTATGATGGGTACCGGGGGAGCTAAAGTCTCCTGGAGTGATGTGTGCTTACCGAGGGAGGAAGGTGGACTTGGGATCAGGTCTTTAAAGGAGAATAACATTGCCTCGATGCTCAAACACATTTGGATTCTCTTCTCGGACAAAGAGTCCATGTGGTGCAAGTGGATTCACTCCACTTTTTTAAATCGCAAGAACTTCTGGGTGGTCCCTATTCCGACGTGTTGTTCCTGGGCCTGGAGAAAGCTCCTCCAGATGCGGGACCTCTATCAGCCGCATTTCAGATGGGATATTGGTAATGGTCGCTCTGTTTCTTTTTGGTTTGATCCGTGGCATTCTAATGGACCGCTTTATAAGGTCTTCTCTAACCAGGACATTTATCGTTCGGTATTCCCCGGTGCCGCTTCGTAGCTGAAGCCTTCTCGTCTCCATTGGGCTGGTACGTTGTTAATATTAATGCCGGGTGGTGGGATCCCTTCCTACCTTCAACCATCGAGAAGACCGGATCCAATGGATCCGCAACCCCTCTGGTCGTTTCTCTACAGCATCGGCATGGGATCTCCTTAGGCCCAAAGCAAATGCTGTTCCCTGGTCTTCCTTTGTTTGGAATTCAGCTATGCCTCCGAGATATCAATCCCACTTGTGGCTTATAACCCGCAAATGCATTGCGACCCGGTCCCGCTCGCTTCGGTTGGTAGGCTCGCTTCGTCAATTGTCCATTCCCGTTCGAGTAGGCCGGACTTCGTGGATCATTTATTTTTTGCCTGCCGTGTCCCTGGTGATCTTGCCAACCATTGGGCGTCAAAGTTTAATATTACCTGGCATAACAAACCGTGGCGTGAGAACTTGGATTGGGTGGCTAGTCGCTTCTCCACCGAAAGCTTCTATGATGTAATGGCCCGGTTTAGCTTTGGAGCTCTTTGTTATATATCATATGGAAGGAGCGTAACAACATCATCTTCCGTGATCAAACACTTTTTGTCCCGGCAATGAAGATGCATCTCCGTAAAGCCTTCAAGGATAAATCGTCGACCCCGAAGAATATTGTGGATAACCCTAGGAATAGAAGACTGCAGCAGAGTGGGCTTGAGTCCGTCTATTTTCCAGTAATAGAGGGTCTTTAGTTCTAGTTTAGTCTTTTCTTTCTTAGTTTCGTGGTCCTTAGTTCTAGCCAGTTTTTGGCGCTTGGCACCCTTTCACTTTCCCGCGACTGTTCCTCCCGAGTGTTTGTTTTGTTGGTGCCAAGCTTCTTGTGTATTTTGTGCAAAATCAATACAAATCTTACCTTTACCCAAAAAAAAACATTGAAAATTTACATATTATAAATAAAAATATTCACATTTCATAAAGTTTTGCTCTTATAACATAAAATCAGAAATTCTTTGTATACTATCATAACCATTATATTAAAAAAAAAAAACAAATTCATTGTTGCACTTTGTTACGATAAAAGTTTGTCGAACATCTTCATGAAATGCTGGAAAGTTTTGAAAATATTGAAATATCAAATAGTAGTGTACTTTCGGTGCATTTATGAAATCCTGAAGGGTACAAATGGTTCTTTTTATTTTTCTTTCTTTCTTTAAATTTTACGATGTTATCTCTTTGACTTTTATTTATTACGAAACATTCAGAAATTTTCAAAAATATTCAATACCAAATACTGAATTGTACAATGGATCTGTTTTTAGAACTTAGAGAAGGAGTCTAAGTAGTAAGTCTTTACTATAAATAGAAAAATTTTATCCCAGATGAGTATCTTATTATTATTGTTGTTATTGCTATTATTACTTGCAGTAGTATTTTTACATTTTCTTCGCATTATTTCTTAAGTCGCTTATGAAATTAAAGGACAATGTTGCACGATCTTTGGACAGGTGGACCCACCTATACATGCTTGCAAAGTCCAAGCCATACATGCAAAATTGCCGAGATATTCTACATTCTTTGTGGAAATCGGAAAGTGTTTAGAGATCCTATTTAGCATCTGTATTAAGTGTAAGACGCAAATTGCGCAACCCCAAGATCTCCATAACTAGAACAAGAACATGCATAATTGAGTAGAAAGATTAACGCACCTGGATCCATCGAACATAAAGCGGAAGCAGAAAAAGGGATTACCCACATATAAAGGGGATCCACGCATCAAGTCCTTCTCCTCTATTGCCCTCCGTATCACTGGCTCAATGAGGCAGCCCCCCTCACGTGTAGCGTTAGGTAAACGCCCCTTAGGTGAGGATACAGGTGAGAAAATTAGGGTTAGAGGAGAGACTTGAGCACTATTTATAGAGTTTCCAACCAGTCCCTCTCATTACGGGCCAGGCTCAACTCGGCCCACACTAACCAGCCCATATTAGACTAATTAAGAAACCTTCTATCTCTCTTTAGACCAACCCTGTTTTACGATAACCGTAAAAACAGTAAATTACAATATCAATTAATTTAGTCCACATTAGGAAAACTCTTACATTCTCCCACTTGGACTATATTAATTGAAATCGTACCGTATGTGCGCACATTTGGTCCAAAGATAATTCTTAATAGTCAATCCTATCCCATAAAGTCTTAAACACCGAATCATGGCGGTAACTGCATGTATACACACAGAGCCTTCCATGGTCACAAGTGCTCTCGACTTTATTGATATGGATTCAATATGGTAGTGTGGCAAATTGATAACATCTCTCATAGAGAGATCCCATTTGTCAGTCACCATTCTCTTACCTTAGGTGTCACAAAAACTTGTGCCGAAGAGAATGCTTTATAGTTCCAATGAACCCACATATGTCTTGTCCTTATGGTTAACCTTTCTTTATATATCACAAGACATATGCACAAGGCTAATAACCGGATACCCGGATGCCCCTAGCTTTCACTCAAGGTTTATATAATCCCTTGAGACTTTTATCAATATGTATTCAACATAATAACAATACATTCAAAAATATTTTATTGAATGTAAAAGTTGATACATATCAAACCGTTATTAAATATAATGAACCACAGATGTGAACTTTATCAGATAAAGCCATAATAGCTCCTACTAAACAACAGTATCCGAAGATACTCCTAAGCCCATGTTAACGATATGTTACTAAAATACACATGGGCGTAGGCCTTTAGTTAGTGAATCTGCAACCACATCATCTGTGAAAATATGTTATATTATAAGTCACCTTTCTGTACCGTTTCTTTATGATCAAAAAATATCTTACCACCATATATTTAGACCCCTTGAAACCTCTGTAGTAAATAAATAATACTACAAATTTGTTATCTCAATACAACCGTATGGGTCTATCCATCAAGTTAAAACGGTCAATTCCGTCATGAGATTTTGGAGCCTAAAAGCCCAAGTAACAGCCTAAAAGAATGTTACTAATACTGCTTACATAGCAGAAGATGACATAAGACTTTATTTACTGCACTTACTACTAACATAAATATGTATTCTGTTATTGATTGCATATCATTAGAACAGCCAGCAAAATTTACATCTAAATACCCTACTAACTGCAAGAATTGAACATGGTTATAAATTAGCATATAATCTCTTGTCTTTTTTAAGTACCTTAAAACCTTTTTGACAGCAACCCAGTGATCATGTCTTGGATTTCACCGATATCTGCCTAGAAGTCCCGTCGTAAAGACAACATTTAGTCTAGTGCAAATTCGAGCATACATTATACTTTTAAGTGCACTGACACAAGGTACACCATTTAATTAGATTTTCTTAATATCTAAATAAGGACAATGTGATAGATTTAGTCCATCACCCTTAACAACAAGAGCAATTCCTGGCTTGCAATGATGTATATTGAATATTTCCAATATACAATCGGCAAATGTCCTCCGAGAAAATCTAATATAATATGGCAAAAACAATCCTTACAGACCTCAGTACAAAGGATATAAGATGTCTCGAGGTCACAATTTGTAAGCAAAACATGAGAAAAAATAAATTTCCTCCCACTGACCTTGCAGTATATTGAATTACTTTGTTCTCAATGGAACAAAATAATAACACTATGAAACTTTAATAATATTGTCTGGAAACTTGCTTAAGACCATAAATTAGAACTTTCCAGTCTACACACAAGTTTACTTGAATCTGCTGCAAAATCATCCAGTTTGCACAATATAGATTTTGTATCTATTTGGCGTAACTTTATATCAAAATAAATTATTAATGTCACGTTCACTCTAAAAGAACATTTAAAGAAATAATTATTTCTTCACCATAAACAATCCACCCCTCTTTCAGAGTTAAAACGTTAGTTACAAATTTGGCTTTAAATTCCACAATCTTTGTTTGAAATTCTTTTAGTTTTGTACGCCAATTTGCAACTAATAAACTTGTGATCGTTAGACAAGTCAGTAAGTTTCCAAACATGTTTCATATATTGTATATCGCCTTTTATGGCATTTAATCACATACTTAATTGAGAATAAGAAACGACATTTATAAATATGTCATTACATCAACATATAGTGGATATTGTAATCATGCTCTCACAAATAGACTATATAGTCTGATGGTATAACTGATCGTTTTTCCTTAACAAATCTCCTTAATAAAGTTGCAACCACTTCATTTTGCACTTGAGAGGTTTAAGAAATTTCATTATAAACTATATCAAGAATAGTACCTTGAACCTCAACAAGTTTAGTTTATGGTACAGGAGATTCCATAATTATCTGTATAGGTAAAGACAAAAACATAGTAACTTCCATCATATTATTATCTTTAATAATCTGAGAGCAGTTATCCTCTACAATAACGTCAATATTTAGAAATTTTAGAGTATGTAATTCCATAATTCTTATACCTTCTTTAGGGTCATAAAATCAATACCCTTTTGTATATGAAAAAATTGCTTTCATAATATTAGCCCACAAAAGACCAAATAAATTAATTTTACTAATCATACTCATCACCATGTTCAATATGGTGTATTTATGCCTTTCGACCAAATCTTTTTGTCAGAATTTTTAGGTATAGTAATTAAATTACCACCCCAGAATCTACCAAGTATTTGACAAATGACCCTTTAAGCTATTTCGCATTGTCATACTTGCCAAAATACTCATTGCCATTGTTAAACCTAACAACCTTTTTAATCATATACGAGATGTATATGTCATTAGGATTTAAACACAATTTTTGCAGATGTGTCCTAATTTCAATATCAGACAAGACATAATTTCAAGCAACTAAGGCTTCCATCATCTTATAGCAGTGCAGTCCGCAGGCAAACCTCTTTTCAAGTGTTCCAGAATGGAACGCTTCATGACGATAAGCAAATTCAATTGCTCTTTTCTCAAGCAACAAATCATATGTCCACAACTTAAAATTTGAAGCAGTAAAAGCCTCAATGATGACGGAATTACCATTTACAGAAAAGGTGACTGAAAAACAAGCAATATATAATTAGCATCATGTGAGTATTGTGTAACTTGACGTACAGGTACACATCCAGAGAGTTACATGCAAAATCACATAATTACCTTTGGGCAGAATACATGACATGCAATTGTACACTCCCCACATGATAATGATTATGAGAATATGTTCCAATTCTTCGTGAATTCATCACCTTTGGGCATATGAATCACTAGAATCAGTCACTCCTCCACCACACTATCATGTATCCCTCCATGAACTAATACACAATCACCTTCTTTGGGAGTATGATTACGCATTAGACCAGGAGACATCCCAATCATCATACGAGACCGAAATTTCTCAAACCCAATCAAGCGTGCCACTTTGGCGGTCACTACTCAATTGAATCATTGAAATTCTTTCATACCAGGGATATAAGCTTTACTCCTCACATACACCATATATATATATATATGTGATTTTAACTTTAGTGATGGGGGCATCATATCACCAAAATCACATATCATGCTAATTACATTGCTTTATTCATTAATAAAAAATTAATCATATATATATATTGATCACAGTAACATAAGAAACTTCTTATAACAAAGAATAAAACATCTCTTATGCACCCAAATTACATATTACCAGAACAACATAAAAAGAATGTGATCTATAATATCTCTCACAAATTAACATCAATAGTAATACAGGGTGCACCAAATCGACAAGCTTGACAGCTGATCTATTATTACTCATGAATTCATAAGGCAAAAATAACTCCAAGGCCAACAACTGATTTATTAATCAATTTTAGGTAACAAATATCATTACTTCACCCAGTGGCCTATTAATTGAGTCAAACCAGAGAACCAAATATCTAAAATTTAATAGTAGCTACTATTGCTCTGCATAAATGTTGTCATACTCCTTAACCATAAAAAATATTCAACTTGATAGACATTAACAAGTGACCGGATGAATTCATGTACAATATGCAGTAACTTAATTGACATGCATTACCCACATTCAACAGATGTGTTAATCAGTACATCAGATTGGTCATGAGTCCTTAAGTCGTCTATCATTCAAAAATTACCAGTGTGTAAAGGAGTATACTTGAGTAACAAAAGTTTCATAATCTTTATTGTTTCTCATCAGCTCAATACATAGCTCAAATACAATCTCATATGAATTGTATCTCATTAAACCAGCTTCAGTTCACAATAAAATTTGATTTTTATTTATGAATCACACCTTTATAATATTTATGTGATAACATACCTATAACCCAACACTTATATTTCCAAAATCACAGAAAATATAAGAAAAATACGCAAAAGTACACTAAAAATACACGTATTTAGGGTTCCATATGCAATTTCACATCAATAAAACCATCAAAGATATAAAATAAATATATCACAAGATAGGAAATCACCATACGAGTCCAACGCCGCCAGCCACGCGCCGATCACGACACTCCACGCGCCCTCACGCGCCGCCCGAGTGCGCGGCGCGTGGATCTCACGCGGCACGCGTTCGATGCCCGGGCGGCGCGTGGCCCACGCGTGGGGGCGCGTGTGGCCTCCCCGCGACGCATCGCCTACCCTCTTGCTCGTCTTGTCGAGCCCAGTCCGAATTTGTGATTTAATTTAATTTTTATTGAACAAAAAGTCTCGAAAATCACAAATTAGGGCAAGATCAGTACCAATTAGGGCTAATATATAAAAATTAGGGTAGATCCGTACAAATTAGGGTAAATTCGTACAAATTAGGGCAAAACCAATTGTGTTCGAGTTCTAAGATTATGGTTGCTTTGATACCACATGTAAGACGCAAATTGCGCAACCCCAAGATCTCCATAACCAGAACAAGAACATGCATAATTGAGTAGAAAGATTAACGTACCTAGATCCATCGAACATAAAGTGGAAGTAGAAAAAGGGATTACCCACATATAAAGGGAATCCACGCATCAAGTCCTTCTCCTCTATTGCTCTCCGTATCACTGGCTTAATGAGGCGGCCCCCCTCACGTGTAGCGTTAGGTAAACGCCCCTTAGGTGAGGATACATGTGAGAAAATTAGGGTTAGAGGAGAGACTTGAGCACTATTTATAGAGTTTCCAACCAGTCCCTCTCATTACGGGCCAGGCTCAACTCGGCCCACACTAGCCAGCCCATATTAGACTAATTAAGAAACCTTCTCTCTCTTTAGACCAACCCTGTTTTACGATAACCGTAAAAACAGTAAATTACAATATCAATTAATTTAGTCAACATTAGGAAAACTCTTACATTATATATATATAGTTTAAGATAAATATATTATAGTGGGTAAATTTGGGGTTTTTTTATGAATTTTTTCATACTAGAAAAAAAAAAGATGGGAAGTAATAACTCAACGTACCCTTTCTTTTCGACCCAAAAAAAAAAAAAAAATCAAGCAGCAATTACTTGATTTTTTGAAGGGTTTGTTAAGGGACGTGCTTATGGTCTCTCGATCATACGGGGGTGCAAGCATCATAACCCCTCTTTCCATTAAAGCTTATTGTGACACTAAAGTCCCAAAAATGACAATTAAGGTTAGAAGGTTCCAACGCATAACTCATGACATGAATGAAGTCCCAAAAATGACTCACCCCAAAAGCTCCTCCAAATCAAATGAAATGTAACTAGAGGCAGACATGGAAGCCATCATCCATTTGCTGTTCTCAGCCAAAATTTCGAGTTCGAGCAAATTTCAATTTTGTCCGCGTGTGTTTTGGGTGTTTGGTATGCGTACGTCGCATCGGTCGGCCTCGAGTGAGGTAAAAATGACGGGCGATTCTATTTAATAGATGGAGCCAAATCATTGTAGCTTTATTTGATGACCTTATGTGGTCAATGAAGTCGGAGGCATCATTTAACGTCCATATATGGGAAAAAAAACACAACGTTTTGGTTGTAGCTTTTTTTACTCGATTAGTCAACAAAAATTACTAAGGAAATCAAATTTCAGAATATACAAGGCAATTTATGTAAAAAGTGCAAAGATAGAAAAGGAAGGGGGGGGGGGTGAAATTGGCATTATTTTGCTCCCTTCCGGCAACTACTGTCTATTCCGAAGTTCACTATGATAGGAAAACGAATAATTATAATGTCTTTGCCCCAATGTAATGCTCGGCTGATTAAATTGACATTAGTAAAAGGGTGAAAATATAGTCCGCAAATGTTCATTCCATGTTTCCATTGAGGAGGAGATTTTGTAAGTAAGTTATTCTTTATTCTTATATCTTTGCCTTTTATTTTTTAATGTTAGAGTTGATAAGCGATCTTTAAGACTAATTAGAGTTGATTGCGATCTTTAAGACTAATTCTATTTTTAAATATCTTTATAAAAGTAAAAAATATAAATCTTGCTATTGTTCTTTTTGTGAATTTTCAAACTAAAATTAAAAGTTTGATTTCACATTTGGCCGGCAACAAGAATTCCTTAACGATATTATATCCATGTATACAAATTACCAAGACTTAGAAGTGATGGTTTGCTTTTTCAAATAAACTTGAAAATGATTATTATTATTTGGCATTCTCAATGCTCAAGTTTTAAGTGATGAACATGTGTAACTTGTTATAATCCATCATTTATTTTAACTAAATACAAAAATGTACGTATTATCTAATTATAAATCAATTTACATATTTCATCTAAAAAAATTAAGTTATCTGCTAATGAGCTTGAATTTCGATGTAAAGTGCTTGATAAATCACTTATTGGCTAAATGAAAAAAAGAAACTATCTTTAATTAATTATTGTAGTCAATCTAACTAACAAAATAATGCATTTTATTTTTGAAATTAGAAAAAACGCAATATTACCCTTAATGGCCCTTGTAATCGATGGACATCTCACTTGATATACCCTTGATATAGGTGCTAGGTAGGATCTCTAAAAACTTTCCGATTTTCACAAAGAATGTAAATGTCGCAACAATTTTGCATGAATGGCTTGGACATTGCAGGCATGTATTGGCGGGACCACTAGTCTTAAATTCTTGCAATATTTTTCTTTAATTTTAGATACAGCTTAAAAAACAATGTTAAGAAAATGTGAAATACTACCGTTACTGTTGTTGCTAAAAGAGCTACGTAGCCCAATATCATCATACTTACATGCATCATTAACCATTGGGATTGCACCGCACTTAAAAGCCGAGTACTCTACCGTTGAGCTAGCAACCCGAAAAAAAAAAAATAATAACAACAATAATAATAACAATAATAACAATAATAATAATAATAATGATAATAATAATAATAATAATAATAATAATAATAATAATAATAATAATAATAATAATAATAATAATAATTTTCTATATATAGTAAAGACTTAATTTCTCTAAGTTCTGAAAATAAATCAATGCATTGATATTCACTATTTTGAAGATTTCCAAATATTTTGTAATAAATAAAAGTTAAAGAGATAATCTCCTAAAATTTAAAGAGAGTAAAAGAAGAATGATTGTACCCTTCAAGATTACAAAAACAGACCAATTGTAAACTATGTTATTTGATATTTCAATATTTTCAAAACTTTCAAGTAATTTGTGAAGATGGTGGACAAAGTTTTATCGTAACCAAGTACATCAATGAATTTTTTTTAATATCATGGTTATGATAGTGCACGAAGGATTTCCCATATATGGTATAAGTAAAAAACTTTTTATTTACAATATGTAAATTTCCAACATTTGATTACATAGTGTCAATATTTTAATTTTGGACCAATTTCCACGTCTAAAATTGGTAGTCAATTCCTCATGAATTTCTCTTTCTTGGATATCATTAGATTTGTTTCTTCAACTACTACAAATATGCAAAACAGATGGTTGCCACAACAAATTTATGTTCAATCGCTTGTTGACACATAAATTTTTGTCAACGTTTTTATGTATCCATTTATTTTATAAAAATATAAAAAATTATATAAAAAAGGAAAAAATATAAGAAGCCAAAAAAAAAAACTGAAAAAAATGAACCAAATGAAAAGGAGATAAAAATGAAGGAAAGTGATATATAAAAAAAATGACGAAAATGAAAAAAATCGAGCAGGCCGGTGTGTCAAGCCCATTTTTTTAATTCCTTGGGCCCATCTTTTTTTTCCCATTAGCCCATCTCTGTATTTCTTTTTCAGCCCATCTCTTTTGCAGTGTCTTGGCAGGGCAGCTCAGGCCCGTCTCCACCCGCTCCGACAATAATTTTGTTGGAATTGTAAACAGGTTTGGGTACGGATTGGGAGAGGCCCAATTCTTCGAGGCCCGTCGTCCAATGTTAAGCCGAGCGGCGAAGGAGAGAAAGAGAAGAGAGCAGCAGAACGAGGGTTTCTTTCTGCTGTTATTCTCAAGGAAAGTGGAGGCACATGTGCATGTATAGAGATATACGGGTATTTTGATCTGAATGTATGCACTCGTATATAGCGTAAAGGAAATAGGTTCATCATTTTGTCGGTGTTTACAAGAACAGGAGAAAATCCTAATAATTCCCTCTCCAAGAGGACGTTGAAGACGACATTAACGTTGGAGAGGATGACCTGACGGATGATGTGCTGGATGTCGACGAGAACTACTGCAGAGGTGATGAAGCAGGTCTTACCACTCCACAGCCCTATAATACTAGTCACTAGCTAATGAAGCCAGCGTCTTCCCGTGCTGTTTCCCATCCAAGTAATTCCTTTTCATCATGGCTGTCGCTGGTTATTTAGCTCCTTCTGTCGTAGGGAGTGTTTGTATAGTTGCTCTATTTTTGCTTTTTAGTTTCCCATGGATATGAATTATGTTTGCCTATCCCATGTGAGATTAAGATCAAGTATCGGTGTAAGATCGGAGTGCTACATAGATAATTTTCCAAAGCCGTCTTTTGTGTCTCAATGTGAACGGCACCATACTCTTGATATTGGGGGTTAAATCTATTAGCAGTCTCTCTCGACGATGAAGCTTTACAGGAAGAACAGCCTTCCTCTGGCTATTGTTATGAAAAGTATCACGGGAGAAGATCCGATAGACACCCTCATCTCTCTCCTGAATGGTTTATGTAAAATCAAACATGGAATTTTAGAAAACGTAATCGTGAAAAGAAGGCCCAAAAAAAATTTGGACCAGAAAAGATCAAATCTAAGTGTAAGGCTCGCCGCCGGATCTCCAACGGGGCAGGCAAAGGGACCGACGAGGGTTGAATCTTTGGCGTTGTGTACGGCGGAGCCTGCGGTGACGAGTCCGTGAGGTCGTAGCCGTGGGAGCGAGGGCGTCGAGCTCGGCGAGAAGGACGCAGGCGGTGCTGGGAGGCCGAGGAGCGTAAGGCGAGCGTTCCACAGAAGAGGATGAGGGCGGTTTCGTCATGGGTGTAGTTCAGGATTGTAAATCAATTCAATTGCCACCACAACCATTGAGTCAGGATCGTGCTTTGTAGATCTCTATGGTTATAAAAAATTCAGCATCACACAAACATGCGTTGTGGGAAGATTTTAGGATCGAATGATTGTAGATGCCTAATAAAACAATCATAGCATGAGGCGTGTTTTTTATTTTTTATTATTATTATTTTTTTTTGCATATGACGATTAAAACCAAGATTTGGTAGTTTAATGGCAAATCTCGTTGTGCCTTTTATTACCACAAATGAGATGAGTGTCGATTGAACTCCCGGGGTGCTCCTTATATTTAGTTTAATGGCAAACCTTCATTCTCTTGCCCTCTCCTGCCATGATCATTTTTGCACGTTATTGGTTTCGATTTTCAAAAAAAAAAAAAATGTTGGGATAGCAAATTTTAAAAATCAAACGAAATACACGTGCAATGTATGTGCGATATACGTGCAATATACTTTCTCAAAGAAAATGACAGGGAAGATGTATTTGGAGCAGTCAATAAAATGGGTTGGAAAAAGGCAAAGAGATGCCAGAATTGAATGCTTGAATAGACAAACCCACCTTATGCAAAATCTAATTCGAAGGTCTACGTTGGAAAAGTCGTTGTATCTATACTTCTCAAAAAAGCGAGGGCGAAGAGTATCATGGTGTCTATGACGGATGCATTGAGTTGGGAGGAAGATGTCCCGCCACACGCCGATGTTCCAGTTGGTGTTCATAATGTCATCGTCGCAGTCCTTGGGTATGCCAACATCCTTCTTGATTTGGGCAAGCTTGCTCCTCAAATTTGGAGGTCTTGGTGAGGATGGGCTAGGCGAGGCCTAGGTGGCCCTGCATGATGAGCCACTCAAGCAATTCTAGCATGGGAGAAATATGAAAGCAGGCACAAGTACAATCGAGAGGATTGCTTCCTTAATAAGCATCCAACACCATGCATGGTTGAGGTGGAGATAGGAGAGAATATAATTGGATAGATTGCCGAATAGGGTGCCAATGTTGATACACACCTAAACCATGTAAACAAAAAATGAAAAAGATACCACAAAATTGGGGAAAAAAAAGAAATGAAAATAAATGACTACCACAGGTATAGAGATCAATATGTCACGGGAGAAGGCCACAGAGATGTTGGTGGCATAGACTGGGGGAATTGTAAGGGCAAAGTTGGTGCCAAGGTTGGCCATGGAGTGGCCGACTAGAAGATGACATAACTTGGGACGAAGCCCATAATGAGGGGCCCAACGAAAAATATGGCACCCGCCATCACAATTGCCCAACGGTGACCGAATTGATTAGAAATCAATCTCACTAGCACCAACTTGAGCAATGTGAACACACCGAGGATGGCCATCATAAGCTTAAGATGGAAGTAGCCCAAAATTAGGTTCGTGTTGATATATAGCGCAAGTTCACTAATCTATTGTTGCTTTTGCAATCAATTTGTTTATTCTATTCAAATAGATGTTGGATAGCAAATGTTTGCAATTCAAACTAAATACATGTGTAATGTACGTGTGATACACGTGCAACGTATGTGCGCATATGTGCGATATACTTCGAGCAAATTTTTAGATAGTTTGGTTCTATTGCAGTACCCAGTTAGTTTTCTTGCACGTCTGTACTTTCATGTGCCATCCCTTTTTAGTATTATGCGGTAGAGTGGGCTCTAAGAAAAGGAACATGAATGCCAGGTTCAACTTCAGTAACCTCCTACTGTTTACTTTGAATGTCTTGTCTTTTGCTTTATTGAAGATATAAATTGATTTACCTACATTAATGCTTGCTTGGGCTTTCAAAGTTTGAATTCTCAAACGGAGCTCTTTTTTTTGGTTGTTTATGAAGAAATTTATGAATAGAGAGAGAAAGAGAGAAGAAAAACAGAGATGATGAAATTTTATTCAATGAGAAGTATTTTTACATCTGAGAGCTCGATAACTAATTTGCTCTCTTCAGATCAGTTTATATATCAGCTGAAATTATCAATTGACTGGAAAAACTAACTAACAGAAAGCAAAACAGAATATTTTAGCTTTACACGCTTAAAATCGAATATTGATTCCGCAATGTAAACATGCTACATGTGCCAAACATGCTACACGTGCTACAATCTTTGTTGTTGACTTCTTTAGTAGCTTTTCTTCCTTTGTTCTTGGCAGCACCAGTAGTAACTCCTTCGACATGCGTTCGCATTATACTTCCTCCGTTTTTGGGAGCACCAGATTCTTTAGTAACATAAATTGTACTTATCATATGATTCTTAACATCCCCTGCAAATTGGGAAGGGGTGAAAATCCCATGCCCAATTTGATTCGAAGAGTGAAATGTGTCAGCCGTGACAAGGCTTTAGTAAAAATGTCAGCAAGCTGATGAGTGCTCGAATATACTGTGCACGCAGAGAACCGAAAGAAACTTTCTCACAAACGAAGTGAAAATCGACTTCAATGTGTTTAGTTCGAGCATGAAGAATAGGATTGGCAGTAAGTGAGATGGCAGGTTGATTATCACAAAATAAAAGTGTTGGAGAGTTTAGAGATAGAGTCTTGAAGAACAAAGCTAATCCAAGTAAGATCAGCTGTAGCAGAAGCAAGTGCCTGGTATTTTGCTTCAGTGGAAGAGCGAGAGACTGCAGGTTGCTTCTTCGCTGCCCATGAAATGAGATTAGAACCAAGATAGGTACAAAAACTAGTGGTGGATCGTCTAGTCTCAACAAAACTAGCCCAATCTGCATCGGAGAAGCCATATAAACTCATAGAGCTTTGATACCATGATGAAATTTATTAACAGAGAGAGAAAGAGAGAAGAAAAACATAGATGATGAACTTTTATTCAATGAGAAGTATTTTTACATCTGAGAGCTCGATAACTAGTTTGCTCTCTTCAGATCAGTTTATATATCAGTTGGAATTATCAACTGACTGGAAAAACTAACTAACAGAAAGCAAAACAAAATGTTTCAGCTTTACACGCTTAAAACCAAATATTGATTCCGCAATGTAAACATGTTACACGTGCTACAATCTTTGTTGTTGACTTCTTCAGTAGCTTTTCTTCCTCTGTTCTTGGCAGCACCAGTAGTAACTCCATCGACATACTTTCACATTATACTTCCTCTATTTTTGGCTGCACCAGATTCTTTAGTAACATAATGTGTACTTATCATATGATTCTGAACAGTTTACATATCTCTTGAATTAATCAAACAAGACCATGCACAATGGAAACAATTTTATTGTTAGAGTTTGGAAGCAAAGGATTTTTCTCCATAGATTTGAAAGATTTCTTAACCATGCTTAGACTTGGCGAAACTGTTTAGCTCATAATTTGGGCGATGAAGCTTCATCAACCTTCTTGTCTTTTAGGCACATCAGGTGGGTGTTGATGCATGTCTAATCAGAAGTTTAGTACTAGCTAGACCTACTTGATATATTTTCACTAGCCTGCATCGACATCAAAGATCTTAAGTGATTGATTAGGAATAACAACTGTGAAGAAAAGAAGTATAGCCACCTTTGTTTTTGCTCTAATTCTTCTGCAATAAGCAAGTTGTTGGCGAAAGGCCCACCTTACTCCTGTTTTGTCTCAATAATACTATGCTGGATATTGGGTTTCCCCCGTTTCATTCAAATCGTCCTGTTCTGCCACTAAATTTTGTTCCAAGACCCAAGGGATCCATTTTGAATTTTGGCACTTTTGATTTATGCATATGATCATGATCAATGCGAAGGTTTTTGGAGGATAAATTGTTGATGACTATCTTTCACTCAAGAATTTATGACAATGCTGCTTTTCTTGCATTCATTGAGTGAGAAATTTTAAGAAACTTCAATAGCAAAAACTTGTCAAAACTTTCAATAAAGGAAAATCCTACTTATATAGTTAGCTTCCCAAGTTGTCTCAGAAGAACATAGAGTATTCTTCATTTAGCGCATAAGATGCACGCATCTAATGATGCTGATGGGTGGCATTGATTTTGTATTCTCGGAAGCTTCAGCTCTCAACTTTTTGTGACGATGTTATGAGGAAGCATAAACATGCTCCTAACATCACAATCCATTGTTTCCTGCTTTTCTCTACAGACAAAAAATGTCCTTGCACCTCCAAGAAAGATTAGGTCGCCTAGATAGAGAACAGAAGCACCTTATTTCCTTGGCAGCAAAAGCTAGGTTATTTGTTTGATTGAGCATCGGATGTACTTACCTGCTTCTCGTATCATGTGGGAATGATGATCTTCCCTATCCTATGATAAGCTCTGTTTGAGCTTCAAATTTCTTTTTACTCTACCCTCATTGTCCATATTTGCATTTTTGAACAATGTCTTGACTTATGGTTTGACAGTTGCATCACTGCGCTGAATGGAAGATACTGACAGCCACTAATGCTGACAGCCACTGATGCTTTATTGTTTTCCTTCTTGTGCATCAGCTGGTGATAATGGATAGTTTGCATCTACATCTGGGAATGTGTCTGCTTTGTTCTCCGGTGATGAAAGTCTCTCTATATATAGATTATGTTGGATGCATGTGTGGTTGCCTTTTGTTCTCCTTATGGAGCATTAGTGTTGCTGTCTTTTAGTTGTTTTTGTGGTTCTGGAGGGCATATAGGCAAACCCTTGCCTATATTTTGTTTTTTGGCGTAATTAGAACTGGTGTAGTAATTATTGGTCTTCAAAGGAGATAATGTTCTCTGTTGCTTTTTGAAATGACTGGATTCGGTAGCTTGTATTTTCATGGTTTTGACTTTATCAGATTCGATCATCCTCAAGTCATGGTGGCTCCAGACTTACAGTTACTACGGCGAGGCACCCCAATGCATTTTGTAGGGCCTTATATATGATTTCTTCACACATCTCAGCAGTTGTCTGGTCTTCAGGTAAGATCAAATACACAATGGCATTGGCTGTTGCAGTGAAATTGAATATCACGTGAATGATAGGTAGTTGATAAATGTCATTAAGTTGGGTATTGGACGAAACACATTATTGCTTGCCATGGTGAATGATGCGAGCTTCACTTGCTAGCAGAAGAATTGCCTAATATTTGTGCTTTCTACCTTTTCCACAATATCCATCCATATTTCTTCAAGGTCATTGAGTCGAGCCAACTTAGGCTCCTTTTCAGATTCTTTCCCTTGGCAATTTTGATTCTCTTCCATTCGTTCCATGGTTGTGCCCTTGTCACTTACGTCTACATTGTTTAGTTCAGAAGTTTCACTGATGGAAGTACAATGCGTCGGGCTTCTATTTTGGGTTTGCTTATGATGCTGTGTGTCAATTGACCTTGTATTGAGTTTGCCATTTCCAACTGCACATTTACTTCAGTAAGCATGCTTCTTACTGAAGAAAATTAGAGAAATCAAGAAAACATTGATTCAAAGGTAGATTTCCCAAGAGAATAATGTTCTTCCCTAAGTCATAATACACACTCAAGTACGAAGGAAAAATCAACGTCAATGGAAATCTGCTGTCTCTTGTCTCTGCGAGATCCTCTCTACCCCCATGGTAGCGTCCCCTTTTACAAACCCTAAATCCAAACTAATCTTCCGAAACCCAAATCCCTTTCTCTTTCGCTTTATACAATGAAACCCAATATCGAAAAACCCAAAAAATGTCTTCTCCTGCTTTGATTCTGAGAGCTTTGAGTCGTCTTTTCACCTAATAGAACACTAACTTTCCCAGCGAGTTACGGACTCAACTGGCAATGAAGATCTTGCAAATGATGCCTCGCAAAGGTCGGATTTCGATTTCCTTCTCCTCGATGTTCGTCTGGGCTTATGGATTTTAGCTGATGTGAGTGGAACTTCTGCTGTCTCTTTTGGATTCTTCACTGGGTTTCTGGATTTTGTCGCTGTGGATTGAGACATTAGTTTCTGGCTTTGATTATAATCTTTGTTGCGTCTCCCCAATCTTCCAAAGGGCTTCATCATTGTCTCAGTTGCTGTGGAAATCTGTTGATACTAGAGATGGGTACTAATCCTTAAAAGATTCTCGGCAGTAATTACACGAGCAGAAGAAGAAATGATCAAACGCATGATATTTGCCCTGCATCTCCTATTCACTTACCCATGTCCCCTTACCCCCTCAGGATCTCTTATGCCTCTGCTTACTGCCATGCCTCATAAAGAGCTCCCTTCAAGCCATCTCTCTTCTTAGCCCTGCCCCCAAAATCTCTCCATATCACCTTCGATAATCGCATTCCCTACAGTAAGAGCAAATGGAGAGTAAGGAAGAAAATGAGCTGAGAGTGGCAGCATTATGTAAATGTCTCGGACATCTATGGTCTGAGGACAATGTGGTTGAAGTATGTTCTGAGGTACCTCCACAAAAAAGGGATGAATGCAAATGTACTCTTTTGGGTAAATTATACTCTAAACCAAATGTTAACTACCCAACTTTTCTATCCATAATGAAGAAAGCGTGAAAAACTGAAGCTGTAACTTGCTCCCAAAAAGAACCAGGTCTCTTCACCTTTGTTTTTCAATCAGAGGAGGAAAAAGAGAGAGTTCTGAAAACAGCACCTTGGTCTTTTGCTAGCAACTTGCTGGTCCTCAAACAATGTGAGCCTGAAATTCCAGAGCATTGCTATGATTTTACTAGATCAGCATTTTGGGTGCGTATTGGAGGTATTCCCCCTGGCTGGAGGGTAGAAACAGTGTTCAATGATTTGGGAAGAAAGCTTGGTCATGTCCTGGACATCCAACTAGACTCAACAGGTAATATCCAGCAAAAAGGAGGAAGAGTAAGAGTGGAAATTGACCTGACTACTCCACTGAAATCAGGGGCTATCTTGGACATTGGTAACAAATGGCTTTGGGTGGAATTTAAATATGAGCGCCTACCGCAGTACTGCTACTCATGTGGAAGAATTGGCCACTATGCCACAGACTGTGCAGAAATTCCTTATGCGCAATCACCATGGGCAGTAAACAAAATCGGACCATATGGATCCTGGTTGAAGGCAGAAGCGTGTGATCATAGTCCCTATTGGGAAGCATTTTATGGTAAAATAGAAGAAGAGCTTACAGTGGAAGAGACTATACCAGCTTCGCCCACCTAAACCAGTGGAATGGACATCACGGTCGAGAGGAAGCCTATGACATGCAAATTGCAGCTTGCAGCAGAAAAAGAGTAGAAAGTTCTCATGAACTGAGGCAATTGAAGACCATGTAGTAAATTTAAAGGAAAATAAAGATTCTAGCAAACAGATAATATGTCCTGAATTTCCCAAACAGATTCTATCTAAAGTAAGAAAATGTAGTAAGAAGAATATGAAGGTGCAAAAGGCAAAGAAACAGAAGTGTATACCTGAGCCAACTCCTATTCTCATAGATGATACTGACCTTCTGGAGACCCCTGTTAAGTTGATCAAAGATGGCAAAGAGTGAGCTTTGGTGGCTAGCCCTAATAATCCATCAACTACGACATGAAAATCATAAGCTGGAATTGTTAGGGGCTGGGCAACCCCCTGACAATCCAGGAACTAAGAGCTTTAGTTGCTCTTGAACGGCCCAACATGGTTTTTCTTATGAAAACTAAAAACAAAGCAACGATGGTGGACAGAGTATGCAGAAAATTACAATTCCAGCATTTATTCCTAGAAAATCTGACAGGCATAGCGGGGGATTAGCTATTATGTGGAATGAGGAAGTGGCATTGAAGGTGAAAGATAGTTCCAAGCAGTTTATTGATGTGGAATGCACTGACCCAAATAGTAGACATGTCATGTAGATAACTTTTGTTCATGCATCTACAAATTTTGGTGAGAGGATGACATTATGGAAAAAGTTGAGGGCCCTCAAGCCTCCTAATTCTACTCCGTGGATTTGCATGGGATATTTTAATGAGATCTTATATGTATGGGAGAAGGTGGGGAAAAGAGAAGCTGATAATAATAGAATTGTTGGCTTCAGAGATATGCTTAATGAGTCTTCCTTAATGGACATTGATAGTCATGGGTGTGCATACACATGGGCAAACAACAGGGAAGGGGAGGATCTTGTTAAAAAAAGCCTAGACCGAGTTCTATGTACTTTGGAATGGAGAATCACCTTTCATGAAGCTAAAGTCCAAGCTCTTCCAGCTATCAGCTCGAATCACAGTCCTCTCGTACTTCGGTTATACCCTGAAAAAAAGAAAAGAAAGAGAGATTTCAAGATGGAAGCATTTTGGACGGAACATGAGGAGTATCATGAGTTCATACAACAAATATGGAACACAACATCCCTTAACCAGCCCAGTTTCTTAGTGAAACTACATGAGACTTCAAAAGTGCTAGCAAAGTGGAGCAAAGAGAAGTTTGCCAATGCACTTCTATGGATAAAAGAGCTCAATCAGGCTTTAACAGAGATTACTAATCAACTAGCCCATCACACAAGCAGGAAGGAAGCTCATAACATCATAAACCAGATAGAAAAATTGAGGAAACAGGAAGAACAATTCTGGGGCATGAGATCGCGTATTAAGTGGCTGCAATGGGGTGATAAAAACACCAGGTTCTTTCATGCAACAACTATACAACGGAGGCAGAGAAATAAAATTACCATGCTGCAAATGGAAGACCACAGCTGGTGTCGAGATCTTATAGTACTCATAAATCATATTCAATCATTTTATAGGAATTTATATAAATCAGAGGGTCCAAGAAACTACCAACCTATCCTTAATCAGTGCCCTTCTCTAGTAGCCGAGAACATCAATGAAGAACTAGTGGCTAATCCTACGATGGAGGAAGTTCAGGCAGCAATTTTTCAATTGGGAGCTCTAAAAGCCCCTGGCCCTGATGGCTTCAACGGGCTTTTCTATCAACAATCATGGGATATTCTCAAGTTTGACTTGTTTCGGTTAGTGCAGAACTTTTTCTACACGGTACTCTTAACCCCCACCTTAATCAAACCCATATTTCATTGATTCCCAAAGTCAAAAATCTTGAGATCATTGGCCAATTCAGACCCATTAGCTTATGCAATTTCAATTACAAAATTACCTCCAAGATCCTAGCAAATAGATTAAAGAAGTGGCTGCCAATCATTATTGAACCAGAGCAGAGCGCCATTATTCAAAGCAGACAAATACAGGACAACATATTTATAGTGCAGGAAGTCTTGCATCAGCTGCGCATCACAAAGAGAAAGAAAAAATATCAGGCAATATTAAAACTAGATATGCATAAAGCATATTGACAGAATTGAATGGGATTTTTTTACAGGATTGTATGCTGCAAATGGGCTTTTGTGCAAAGTGGGTGTCCCTAATCATGTAGTGTATTTCAATAGTGTCATTCAATGTGAAGATTAATGGAGAACCCACCCCATTCTTCTCCCCCTCGAGAGGATTAAGACAAGGAGACCCCCTATCGCCATATTTATTCATCTTAATATCAAATGTCTTAACTTGGCTGATGAAAAAAGCAATTGCAGAAGGCAGCATCAAAGGGATACAGCTCAACAGGTTCTATCCTACGCTATCTCATTTACTTTTCGCCGACGATGTTATATTTTTTCTGGATGGCACTATTGTGGAATGTCAAAATTTGGCATATATACTTAACCAGTACTACTATGCATCGGGGCAAGCTGTCAATTTAAACAAATCAGGGGTTTTTTTCAGCAACAACAGTCCCTTACCTCTAAGAAGAAATATGGCCTATGAGCTGAGAGTCTATATTTGAGAAAATAGGTAAATATCTGGGTATTCCAACGGAATGGGCTCACTCAAAGAAAGAAATGTTCACATGGATATTAGCGAGAGTAAATTCAAAGTTAAAGGGCTGGAAAGAAAAGCTCCTCACCAAAGCAGGGAAGGAGATTCTGATTAAAAGTGTTGTGTAGGCCATTCCTACTTACGCAATGTCCATCTTCAAGCTGCCAATGTCTATCTGTCGAGCAATAGAAAGAAGAATTGCATCATTTTGGTTGTAAAAAGGAGATTCTTAGTGAGGGACACATTGGAAAAACTGGGAAGTTTTAAAAACTCGAAAGGATGAAGGAGGGTTGGGGTTTAAAGATTTACTAACCTTCAACCGTGCAATGTTTGGTAAGCTCGGAACAACTGGATCTTCGAGCAAAACGCCCACAACCGTCGATCTATCTGGATCTAGCACATGAACAGCACATCACCTTTAGCAGATGGCAGATGAAACAACTCAAAACCCCAAAATCGCAAAGATACCCGCTTGCCGGAACCCACCGAACAAAGGGAGATGAAGATGAATGTCGATGCGTCATGGGTTCCAGGCGATTTTATCTGCTCCGTCATCGGAATCGTGCGCGATTCATCTAGGCAAGTCGTCGAGGGCTTCGTCTCCGATTATGGGGTTTCCTCTTCACAACACGCTGAAGCTGAGTCTCTGTTGCACGGGATCCTGTACTTGAAAGGGCTTCAGACGCGGCACGTGGGAGGAACTCGAAGTCAAATACTTAAGTGGACTTGTGAAAGTGATTGTTTACCTGTCGTGGACCTGGTAATGGGCCGGGCCGAGCCTCCTTGGAACTTAAGCGAAATTGTGCAAAAATGCAGAGAAGAACTAGCAACGTGCAGAAATGTTACGGTGGTTTATTGTCCCCGAGAAGCAAATAGAGCAGCGGACTGGCTGGCAAGGACTCACTGTGCCAACAAACTTCCTCTAAATTGGTTGACCACCCCTCCTTTACCTCTTTTGGAAATTTTATGTTCGGAATTTTCTCCATCGTTGTCTTGTAAGACTTGTTATGTTCGATGATCGAATGAACTATCTACTTTCGACCAAAGAAAACAAAGTCATAATACACACTCTTCTTCTACAATACCTAATGCTATTTATATTTAGAAGACACCTAGATTTCCTATAATATATTCCGAATATCTAATCTTACGGATTGACCGAATCGATTAATCTAAGATTAGAATAATCGGAATTAAATTATATGTCCCACTCTAATCTAATCTTTTGATAGCAGAATCAGATCATAATCAAATCATACTCTAATATAATCTTCCAATGGCAGAACCAAATCATAATTAGATCATACTCTAATCTAATCTTTCCATGGCAAAATCAAATCACATCTCATACTCTAATTTAATTTTTTGATGTTTCACTAATAATATTATCAACCTTATCACTTACCTTCGCTTAATCCATATCTTTCCAAGGAATTTTCCTGATTATAAACCAGTACCTGAGGGTAATACGGTGTCCTCTGATGCGATATTTGTCGGAGAGATTTTGTTGGGGTTGTCTTGTGAAGTAATTTGTGGAAGAGCAGCAAATATATGGGAACTCGGATCAATGAAGGATCGGAATTGCTTCGCTACTCCAACGAGCACTTTCAAGGTGTAGCACAACCTCTCTAATTGATTATTAACTACAAAAGTATCAAAAGCTCAGCTGATATGTAGATTTCATGCATGCTATAAGCTCAAGAGTCTTTATAGTTTGAGCCAACTTTCTGCACTCTTGTCATTACATGTGATGGTCGATGACAATGTTCAGGAATTGACGAGAGATGCCAATTGGGACACCGGGGGTTGTGGTTCCACACCTGTTGGAATAAAGCCCTGTTGTGAGTTGGATGATCTCTTGTCATTGAGCTCATCGCGAGGAATTTGGCGTACCTACAGATGCAGGTTTATGTGAAAGATGCATGAAAAGAGTTGGCTAATAGAGTCCTGTTTAGAAAGGAAAAATGTAAAGCTATGATAGATGACGCACCATTTCTTGAACCATGGAAGTAAGTGATTCTTGACCCCATTAAAGATAACCGATCTTAATATGTTTTCTGCCTCTTTCTCCTCAGGAGTAGATGGCTTCGGCGACATATTTCATTCTTTTGACACTGAAGTACCAAATACTAATGTCGATTTGAGCAGAAAACATGATCGTTTCCGATTGGATATTTAATCATCTGAAAAGAACCCTAAAATCGAATATTTCTAGGAAACCAGAAGACCCCAAACAATTAAAAGGAGGAGGGGGAGGAGAAATGGGAACAATTCTTCAATTATAAGACATTCGTGGAGTCCTCCAATTGAATCGAATCTTTTTTTGGGTTCGTCTCATTTTGAAACAAGGACGGCAATTTTAAGTACATGAGGATGGTGGAATATAAATTTATCAAGAAGGCTTTTTGATTCGGACTTGTCTTCATCATCTCCTCTCCCTCCACCTTTTTTCACCAAATCGCAAATCTGTGTAGCTGCGTGGTGTTAATTTCGTGAAAAGTATTTTATTATTAATGAAAATAGACATGTATACTATTCAATTGTCTTTTGTTTTTGATTAATGATTTTTCAAAAGTCAGCGTTTGTTGACATGTGAATTTTTGTCGATGTTTTAGATATTCATTTACTTTGAGAAAATATAAAAAATTATTAAAAAACGGTAAATAAAAATTGAAAATGAACGAAATTGTATAAAAATAACAAGTCGAGTGGGCCGGGTAAGTCGACCCACTTAGCAAATTTTTGGCTCTTTCAAATGCTAGCCCTATTTGTCTCAAAATGTCATAAAGATTTAAGATTTTTTGAAAACAAGGTTTAAGCAAACTTTCCCAACCTATTTGTCTCAAAAACATCACAGTATCTAGCATCGCAAAACTGACTTCTAATAGTAATTTACGGGTAAAAAATAACATGGTATCAAATGCAGACGATATTGTTCCCTTAAATGGCCTCAACATCATCAGGCATATCTATATACATATTAGGAAAACTACAAATTAACTATTTTTTAAAACTAAATCGCAATGTAATCTTTTCTTGTTTACTTATTTTATAGCAAGTTTGAGACAAATGCAGGTATTGTTGTAATATTAAAGCTTGAGGGAGTTTTAAACTAACCTGGTATTGGTTTAATGTTCTCGTATAAATTTACTAATCCTGTTAAAAACTAGCAATAATTTAATAAAATTGCTTTATAGATCGCGGGACGCAATGTCAGCCAAGAACACGTTTATTATACAGAGAACATGTTCTTGTGTCACCAACTCAAATGCACAAAGGCGCTAATTATCTCGTCCAAAAATGTAGAGTCCGACAATTAATTCTCGTTTCCTTATTTATTTTGTTGATTCTAAATTGGTCAAAATTTGGGTCAAGATGGGTTCAAATAAAATTAGAATTCAAGAACGATTGATTCAATTTGTTCATTATTTTTCAAACACAATCATAAGCGGATATAAGATTTAGCGTGAAGTTTGAAAAGAGAAGAGATGGACGGAGTGAAATTAGAGATGAAGCAATAGACTGATATAGAGAATGGCCTTAGGGTTTTGAAAGGAAACTTTGCGAGCAGGAGATTGGATTAGAAAAGATCAAGGAGGGTGAAAGAAAGAAATAATCTAATCATCAGTTGGAGTTTAAAAAGATAGGGGACCATCGTCATCACTTCTTGCGTGCAAATCCATGCACCATAGATTTGGTTTATGCATAACAGATTAGGTCTTTGTATATCTACGGGATTCGATGCTCGATATTCAATCATGGCTAGCATGTTTTGAGTAGGGGAGAGCATGGTCTGGGTTGGGCCGATTCACTGCCTAACCCTAGGACCAACCCGCACAATGCTAGTCCTTAATTTTTGAAACTGAGAACCGACTCTACTGAGTTTGGGACCAAGGACCGGACCGACCCAATGGGTTTGGTCCGGTTCCAAGGTCAACCCGAGACCAATCGATAATTTTTTATTTCTTTTTTTGTACTCCTTAAAAAAGTGATTGAGGACTGAACTAACCGAATGGGTTCGGTCTGGTTTCAAGGTCAACCCAGAACCAACCAATAATTTTTTATTTCATTTTTTGTACCCCTTGAAAGAGCAACCGGGGATTGTACCGACCCAATGGGTTCGATAATGAGCGAGGTAAGCTAAGAAAGGCAAGCAATGAGGGTTAAGTGAGGTGAGTGTCGAACTGAATGAGCATCAAATGTCGAGTGGGAAGCAACAAGCCAGGCGAGCATCGAGTGGCGAGCGACGCGAGTGACCTAAAGCGAGCAAGGCGAGTGTCGAGTGGCGAGCGGAGAAATTGTTTCTTTTGATTTTGGAAAATTGAAGACTAAGAGGACAAATAAGACAGAAAAGAACGAATACTAGAGAAGCATGCCATATGGTGCCTTTTTGGATGCCGTGAGGACTCTTCACAAAAAATTTCCTCATTCGTAAATTATGACTATTAACACCATAAAATACATTAGAAACCTAAGTTATTAAAGAACAATATAAAATTATTTGAACTCCTTATTAAAGAACTGTTTAATGTTGTTGACGCTATTTATTTTAAGGTTTTGTCTATATAAAAAAAATTATATATATACTATATGAGAGAAAAATGAAGTATAAGAGACTAACAGATCTATAAGAGAAATATAAGAACGGTATAAAAACTAAATGAAATCTCGAGAATTAAAAAATAATGTAAAGAGCAAAAGCAATATATAAAATATAAAGTAAGAGTATGCATAAACAAAAACCAACCATAAATGTGGTATGAACTTGTATTAATGAAATGAAAATTACATGTATTAAAAAGTACAGAAACTAAAGTATCAAGTCATCCACTAGGCGGTAATCTGCACTTCAAGGAGTATTGATATTTATATTACAAGAAATGGTTAACCAACTATCATGTAAGTTGGTAACCCTGTATAAATTATGCTAAATGTATTTGAAAACAAACTTACTTCATAACAAGGGGTATAAGGTAAGAAAGCTTGAGGTTTGAAAGGATGAGGGTTTACAAGAGGGTGAGGAGGAAGAAGAGATAAGTGAAATCTGAAAAAAAAAAAAAAAAAAAAATAGAGTCTTCTCCTTCCATGTTAAGAGAGTGTATTTATAGGAGGTGCTACGTGTTGAACAATATAAAGTGAATAGTACTAAGTGAATAGTGAATTGTGAACATTGTATGCCTATTTTGCTACAAAGTGTATAGCCTTTGCGTTGCTGCAATGTGTTGGCATGTGATCTTCTGTCTTTAATTTCTATCTAGGCTGATCCCGAAGCAGTCGTCTTCATTGGTATTTCCAATGTGATGTGACTGTGAGGATCCGTCTTGACTGTCTTGTGATTTGGAAGATTCACATTGTAATTCTTCCGCTTTTGAGAGCATTATTCTGAGGATATTTCAGTATTCCTTCCTGCTCTAAACTGCAGCAAGTGCTACACTTGCTATGGATTTTTCTTGTAAAAATGATGTATTTGACGGGACTGTAGTTAGTTGGGTTTTCTGACTATTTAGCCAAGTTTTAACTACAGCTTCGGACCCTTGTTCATGGTATTTGAATCCATTCCACCATTTTTTTTTGTATTTTCGGACAAGTATTGGTACACCCAGTTTGGTAGATGTATTGTATTCAAATTCCCAAGCTGTTACCCATGAGATTTTGAATATTATGAAAAAAATGCATAAGGTATGGGAACCTTGTATCATGTGGTGTTGGTACAAAGTATACGAAATATTTGGTACCCTTGATCGACTATGGGGTGTAGTATTACTTCCAAAGCACCAAAGAGATCCCACCATAAGTCAAACCAGTTTGGTAGGTTTTGTCATGGGAAGTTGTCTTTGAAGAATACTAGCCAAGTGTGTTGGAAATTTGTATTTTTTTTTATTAAAAACATTTCACCAAGCTTGTTGGTAGTCCCAGTAGGTATATGATGAGGAGTATGGTAGGCTTTGGGTAAGTCTTGTTTGGAATTTTCTGGATGTATGAAGTAAAGCTCCCTAGTGTGAGGGGTGTGTGACTTTACTGATGGATATAGTGGAGTATAGGATGTTTTCTATATTATTTTTGTTAGCAAAGTGAGTGAACATTGCTGATTCTGTCTTCACCAGAATTTGCTCATAATAAGCAAGGGTTTTGTTTGTATTGTGTGATTTGAAAAGCCATTTTTTCAGAAATATATTTTTTTGCAAATTTGCTTGGATCTTCATCGAAGAATCTATCCTCCATAGTCAGTATTTTTTGAAAAGATGTTTTGATGAAAAACTTTGATTTTTGAGAATAAGGGGTTGCTTGTGGCCTAATGACCATCTCATTCGAAATTCTTTTATATTCCGATTATTTTTGTGTAGTAAGCGGGGAAGGATTGTTGCTTACCGCAATGGCACTAGATGGCTCTTTCTTTACTTTTTTTTTTTTGTAAAGATTGGGCAAGTAACTCTAGTGTTTCTTTGGGTAGTATGGTAGCTAGCTGGGCTAGGGCTAGTATGGGTTCTTCTTTTGAAGGTATATTTGGTATTGGATGTTGTTGTAGGAATATTGTTTTCTGCCATTTGGAGCCATGACTTGATAGGTGTTAAGCTTGTTGGCTTTGGTAGTGTATTGGGGGTTTTGGCAATGGCTTTGCCTTTATCTTTTTTGGGTCTTGGCATGATGGTATTCCCTGTAAAAATTCTCTTGTGAGAAAATCATGTAATAAATTTGAAGAATCATTTATAAATTCAATATCAAAGTCAAATACTGAAAATATGGCTTGCTATCTAGCAAAAATCTGTTTTGATGCAATGTTTAGTACTTTTTTTTTTTTATAAAATGTCCTCGGCTGATTTACAGTCAATTTTCAAGAGAAATTTTTGATTCAATAAATCTCATTGGAATTTTGATATGGGCAAAATTATAGCAAGTATTTCTTTTTTGATTGTCGAATAGTTTTGTCGGGTGGAATTCCAATGTTTTGAGATAAACTAAACAACTTGTTTTTTTTTTTTGTTATTATTGACTTGTTTGAGAATGCCACCATATCCTAATTCTGAAGCATCTGTTTCTACTATTTTGAAAGCAAATGAGTCAGCTAGGTGTAAGCATGGTATTTCTTTCACATGAATCTTTATTTGTTTGACGATGTCTGTATGGACTGAAGTCCATGGCGAAAACTTCCTTGTGTAACCTTTGCTGTAAAGGTTTGCAAAGAATATTTATATTGGGAATGAAATCTATAATATAATTAAGGCTACCTAAAAACCTTTGTAGTTGAGTTTTGTCTTTAATCTCATCCGGAAATTTGTTAGTGAAAGAGATTGATCTTTCTATGGGAGTTACGGTGCCCAAATGGATATAATGACCTAGAAATCTAATCCTAGTCGGGAAGAGTGCAATTTTAGTAGGAGATACTACTATACCATTTTGTATGATTAATTTTATGAAAGTAGAAAGATGTTTAAAATGTTGTTCTATATTAAAAGAGAAAACTAGAACATCATCTATGTAAACAATAATGTATTCTAAATAAGGATTAAAGATTTCATTCATGATTCTCTGGAATTTTGAAGGGGCATTCTTAAGGCCGAATGGCATAACATTCCATTCATATTGACCAAAAGAGACAGTAAAAGATGTCTTGTATTTATCTTTTTCACTTATTTGTATTTGCCAAAATCCTGAGTTCATGTCAAATTTTGAAAATTTTTTTGATTTAATAATCTGTTTAGCAAATCTTTTTTTTATTAGGTATTGGATATCTTATCCATCTAAGGGCTATGTTTAGAGGTTTATAATTAATAACTAATCTGGGAACTCCTCTTTCTAATTCAGCATTTTTACTGACATAGAAAGCAGAACAGCACTATGGTAATTGACTCTTTCTTATGAGTTTTTTATTCAAGAGATCTTGTATTTCTATTTGGCAAAATTTCAAAACTTCTTGATTCATTTGTGTCGGGTAGGCTTTTGTAGGTATTTTGTTTTTAGAATAATCTTGTTCATAAGGTAAATCAACGATATGCTTCTTTCTTTCCCAAAAAGCATTGGGTAAGTAGAGCATATAGTCTTTTCTATGTGTTTTGTAGGGAAGCTATCTTTTCTATGGTGTTTGGTTTTATAAGATTTTCTTCTATTATTTTGAATTCTAAATCTTCTTTTAAGAATTCAAGCCGGTTTTCTTTATCTTTTATTAGGCAATTTATTTTTGAAATAGTGTTCTTGTAAAATATTTAAGCTCATTTTCTGTGGTTTTGTTATGAAGTTAAATGTGATTTTTCTGTTTAGAGCATGAGTTTCAATACCTTCATTAGTAACTGTAAAATGTTGAATTAATTGTATGAAATGTGTTCTAAGGATTACTTGTTGCCTCATATTTCTAACTAAAAGAAAAGATGTTTTATAAGACATTTAGTCTTTAACTATTAAGGCTTCTGGTAATTTGTATTGGATATTTAATCTGTATCCTGAGGCTAATTTTAAGGATTCAGAGATTTTATTGAAGTATCTTGTTGGAATTAGGCCTTCTTTGATACAATTAAGATCAGCCCCTATATCAAAGAGTGTTGTTGTTTCAATAATATACTCATCATTAATATTTATTGTTATATTTATTATCCATTTCCTAGATGTTATTTCTGTTAATAACATAAGGAAGGCTGGGTTAAAAGTATTAAAAGTATTGATGATTTCATTTTGATCTTCTAATTTTGTCTTTCCTTTTATGATAAAAGACTTTATATCAGAAATTTCTTGTTTCATTTCTAATTGAGTCTATTTTAAGGCTTGTATTTCTAATTTTTGTTGTTTTATTTCATTTTGGAGATCATTAATATTTATAGGTCTGGACTGGGTTTTTTTGTTTCTATTCAGAATGTCTTTAAGATTATAAGAAGTATTGGGCTTAGTGGTAATATTCATAGAAGAGTGAAGTCTATCTGAATATTCTTTTTTGGCTTCAAGGTCGGTTATTTTATCAGCAGTGCTAAGAAGGAATTCTTCTTCTTTTGTTAACACATTTATTTCATGAATGTTTTTTTTTTTTCCGGAGAGGCGTCTTCATAATCAGAATCTAAAGAGGATTCTATTTGGTTAATCTGAAGACCATCTTCTTCAAGAAATTCATGAGAAGAAGTGTCACTATTTTCTATAAGGATGTTGTTTAACTAGTATAATGTATTGTAATCTAAAGAAAGTTCATTCAATTTTTTATTAATCCTACACTCTTTTGAAATATGACATTTTCTACCACAAGAGTAACATTTAATGTCTTTAAAATTTTTCTTATCTATGTGAGGTCTATTTTGGTTATTCTGGTGTCTATGTTTATTTCTATGAGGTTGAAATTTGTTGTGATGTTTCTTTGTTTCTTTTTCAGGACAAGTTCCTTTACATTTTGGTTTTGTTTTTTCATTATAAAAGGGGTCGTATTGAGCACAAAAATCTCCTAAACTTCTATTGGTAAGAGATTGTTCTTCCTTGAGTTGTCTTTGTAATTTGATTGTATTACACATTTGTGTTCCTTGCCTATAAACGTAAGAGACTATTTCTTCATAAGAAAGTATATCATAAGGAATTTGGCCACTGTATTCTTCTCTAATTTTATCTCTAACTTTGTCACCTATAATCTGGGGTAAACCGGCTAGGAATTTTTCTTTCCAAAATGGTTGATTGCAGTTGGGTCTAACAAGAATCCTTTGAAGGAAAAATTCTTTGTATTCTCTAAATCTCCCTAAGGATTTGCATCGCATATTGGAAAGGAGGTCTTGGTTTCTATCCCTAATATGTGAATGATCTCTTATAAAGTGTTGTGAAATGGAATAAATAAGAGTATTCATTGCATCTTGGATGAGATGTCCTTGATCATCATCCATGCGTTGGCCAAAGTCATCTATTTTATAAGCAGTTAAAATTTGTGTTTTTTGTTCATCGGTCAAGTAGTTATCCCACCAACCTTTTAATTGTCCAGTAAATCTGGCTACTAAAAGATTAGCAACAGCATGGTCAGAAACATCTTGCTGTGTTTCGTAGGCATTAGCAAGTATCACTATGTTGTTTAGTATGTTCATAATATTAGATTCAGCTACACCATCAATATTCCATTCATAAATGGCATCAGGAGAGTATTTATTATGTATTTTTTGTGATGATTCTTCTTGGGCAATGTCTGGTGGGGTGGCTCTACTATAATAAAGTTTTTTAGGTTGTCTCCAATTGAGTCTATTTACCTCAGCGACCGATTCCTAATCAGAGTCACCAGAGGGTTTAGTCAAGGTACTAATAGTAGGTTGGTCTAGAGTATCGTTGATAATAAGTCCTTGGAATTTAGGGGTGTCTAATATAGGTGTAGGTTCTAGCTTTGATTTTCCTAAAAGCTTTTTCTTTTGTTCTATAGCTTTAGCAAACTCAAGACTAAGAATTTTTGGAAATTCAAAAGCCTTAAAAATGGGTTTTTTGAGTGTGTCGACTTGTGGTTGATAAGTTTGGTAGGATTCTGGATGGTGGATTCTATCATATTCAATTGTTTTCCTATGGTTACCAAATGTTGATTTGTATAATTGTTTTATTCAATAACTTTGTAAGTGTAAAGAGAGTCTCCTTTGTTTGGAAGCCTAAAAGGAGTAGCTGTTACCTCACTATCTCCATGTTGCATTTTTATTCTCCTAAGAGGTGGATGATTGGATTCTATGGTTTCACCATTATCAAGTTTCCACTTATAATGATGATCTAAAACAACTATTTCTTTTGGTTTGAGGAATTGTTCTTCTAACCAATCAAAGAAAAATATATGGACTTCATATTCATATATGTAGTCGTAATATTTTTGCTTGATGTCTTTTGCTTTATTAGCAAAGGTTTTGAAGAACCATTCTCTGATTTGTCTGTTGTTTTCAGAATTAAATTCTTTATTAAGGAATGCCTTGTTTGGTTCAAAATGTTTTTCTAAAACATTAAGCTCAGCATCTATCATTTGTGAATAAGTAGGAGAATGGTGAGGAGAATTTGTGTGAGTATGATCTTAAAAAGACTATCTATACCTTCCGGCTAGCTCTGATACCAATAGTACTACGATCCTAACCCCTTTAGAGAAAAAAAGAGCGTGCTTGACCGGGGAAAATGGTGAGCAACATGGATTCAAGTAAAGAGGGGCAAGCGTTATCAGTCGAGAGGAACTACTATCTGTACATGCGCTTGTTCCCCGAGCTATCGAGGATTTCTAAAGAACAGCCGCCCCTCGCACGATTCGTCATGCGCATCTCGATTGCTGGTACCGGCCACAAGCTGTTCAATTCTCATGGTGAAGTCTTCTCCTTCAATCTGATGATTCTATTGTTTTGGGTCTCTAGGGAAGATTCTTGAATGCTTAATGATCTGCTCTTTTTGTTGTTTTGCTTCCGGCTTGCTTCTAGGTATTGGGTGTCAAGATTTCTTGGACCTGTTAATATACTGTGTACATTAGTGAAGCAAAATCTGGTTAATTTAAAGGGAACAAGAAAAAAAGGGTTGACATTTTTATGACTTTTTGAAAGAATGAAGTCACACCACGCTTGTCAAAGCTTCGTTGGAGAGAAAAAGAGGAACGCAGGACATCGGCCATTTTAGGGTTGGCCAGGGGTTGAAGATGAGAGCAGAGGGCTTCGACCATGAGTGAAAAAAATCTTAAAGTGAGAGAGAGGGGTTCGGGCATTGGTTCTTGCTCGACGAAAGAAAAAAATATAGAGCAAAGATTGAGGGAGCTTCGACGAGAGGAGCTAGAGCAAAGGAAAAAAATAGAAAAAAGAGTGACAGTGAGCTTGGCTAGAGAAAAAAAAAAACGAGTCAAGAGAGGAGAGAGGGACATTGGCTGAGGGAGTTTCGGCCATGGAAGAGTTGGGGCTAAAGAGAGGTTCACGGAAGAAAAGGGAGAGAAAGATTCCTTGGCTGGTTTTGGCGGAAAAAAGAGAGGAGAGGGAAGAGAGATTAAAAAAGGAAAACCAGAGAGAAAACCGCAAGAAATTAAAGACAGAAGATCACATGCTAACACTGTTGCAGCGGCGCAAATGCTATACACTGTAGTAAGATAGGCATACACCATTCACTATTCATTATTCACACAGTACTATTCATTCGGTACTGTTCACTTTACACTATTCAGTACTATAGCACCTCCTATAAATACACTCTCTCAAAACAGAAGAAGGGAACTCTAATTTTTTTTTTTTTTCAGATTTCACTTCTCTCTTCTTCCTCCTCACCCTCTTATAAACCCTCATCCATTCAAGCTTCAAGCTTTCTTACCTTGTACCTCTAGTTACAAAGTAAGTTTGTTTTCAAATACATTTAGCATAGTTTATATAGGGTTACTAATTTACATGATAGTTGGTTAACCATTTCTTGTAATATAAACATCGATACTCCCTGGAGTGCGGATTAGGATGACTTGATACTTTAGTTTTTGTACTTTTTAATACATGTAATTTTCATTTCACATAATACAAATCCATACCACATTCATGGTTGGTTTTTGTTTATGCATACTCTTACTTTATATTTTATATATTACTTTTGTTCTTTAATTTTTTTTTTTTGTTTTTTTTTTTTTGTGACCCAGGGAACCCCCGCACGGCCGGCAGCCAGAGAGTAAACCCTAGGGAGGCACGCAGGAAACCACCACCCACGCACCCCGGGCAAGGCACCACACAGCGCTTCAGCCTCCCTGCTTCGTAGGGGCTTCGAACCTGGTTCTCCTCGGTGGAGAACACAAGCTCTACCCTCTACGCTGCAACGGTGGGTGGTTCTTTACATTATTTTTAATTCTTAAGATTTCATTTAGTTTTTATACTGTTCTTATATTTCTCTTATAGATCTGTTAGTCTCTTATACTTCCTTTTTCTCTCATATAGTGTGTGTGTGTGTGTGTGTATAATTTATATAGAGAAAACCTTAAAATAAACGGCGTCAACAACATTAAATAGCTTGTCAGTGAGGAGTTCAAATAATTTTACATTATTTTTTAATAACTTAGGTTTTTAATGTATTTTACGGTGTTAATAGTCATAATTTACGAAGGAGGAAAATATTTTTGTGAGGAGTCCTCACGACGTTCAAAAAGGCACCTTATGGCATCCTCTTCTAATATTTGTTCTTTTTTCTCTTATTTGTCCTCTTAGTCTTCAATTTTCCAAAATAAAAATAAAAAAAATTCTCTGCTCACCACTCGACACTCACCTCGCTCGCTTTGGGTCACTCGTGCCGCTTGCCGCTCGATGTTCACTTGGCTTGTTGCTCCCCGCTCGACATTCAATGCTCATTCTGTTCGACACTCACCTCACTTGACCCTCATCGCTTGCCTTTCTTAGCTGATCTCGCTCATTATCGAATCCATTGGGTCGATACGATCCCCGGTTGTTCTTTCAAGAGGTACAAAAAATGAAATAAAAAATTATTAGTTGGTTTTGGGTTGACCTTGAAACTAAACTGAACCCATTGGGTCGATCCAGTCTTCAATCGCTTTTTAAAGTAGTATAAAAATAAAATAAAAAATTAATGGATGGTCCCGAATTGACCTGGAATAGGACCGAACCCATTGGTTTAGTCCTTTCTTCTTAAACGAACCTCTCTCTATTTTTTCTTTTTATTTTTTTTTTTGTGGTTTTCTCTCTGGTTTTCCTTTTTTAATCTCTCTTCCCTCTCCTCTCTTTTTCCCGCCAGAACCAGCCAAGGAATCTTTCTCTCCCTTTTCTTCCGCGAACCTCTCTTTAGCCCCAACTCTTCCATGGCCGAAATTCCCTTAGCCAACGTCCCTCTCTCCTCTCTTGACTCATTTTTTTTTTCTCTAGCCAAGCTCATTGTCACTCTTTTTTCTGTTTTTTTTTTCCTTTGCTCTAGCTCCTCTAGTTGAAGCTCCCTCAATCTCTACTCTGTATTTTTTTCTTCCGTCGAGCAAGAATCAATGTCCGAACCCCTCTCTCTCTCTCTCTCTCTCTCTCTCTCTCTCTCTCTCTCTCTCTCTCTAAGATTTTTTTCACTCATGGCCGAAGCCCTCTGCTCTCATCTTCAACCCTCGGCCAACCCCAAAATGGCCAATGTCCTACCTTCCTCTTTTTCTCTCTCCAACGAAGCTTTGACAAGTCATAAAAATGTCAACCATTTTTCTTGTTCCCTTTAAATTAACCAGATTTCGCTTCGCTGATGTACACAGTATATTAACAGGTCCAAGAAATCTTGACACCCAATACACTACCCAGAAGCAAGCCGGAAGCAAAACAACAAAAAGAGCAGATCATCAAGCATTCAGGAATCTTCCCTAGAGACCCATAATAATAGAATCATCGAATTGAAGGAAAAGACTTCACCATGAGAATTGAACAACTTGCGGCTGGTACCAGCGACCAAGACACACACGACGAATCACGCGAGGGGCGGCTGTTCTTTAGAAATCCTCGATAGCTCGAGGAACAAGCGCACATACAGATAGCGGTTCCTCTTGACCGATAACGCTTGCCCCTCTTTACTCAAATCCACGCTGCTCACCATTCTCCCTAGTCAATCCTAACTTTTAAATGGACATGAAAATAATAGAATATTTAAATATTAAATTCGGCAAACTGTTTTGAAGGCTAAAAATATTAAGTAAATGTGTGATTTACTATTTAAATATTTTAACATGATTTAATATTTAAATATTCTATCATGAACACTAAGTCATGAATAAAAACAACCTAACCTAGCATTAATTGAAAGCTTGAAATATATAAATTGTTCAACCTAACATCAGTGTTCCATGTAAACAACTAAAACTGGAGAGATCACTGAGCATTCAAGGATAGATAAAGCAAATGCTAGTATGGAAAGTTGGGGAATGAGGGACTAATTCGTTTTCCCATACGCTCAAGCTATCCACTCGACTTCACCAGTCCTAAAAACTAGTCCCGAATAGAAGCTAAATCATATGTAATACAATGTTATTAAGAACTCCAGAAATACATACTCACATTGAAAACATAAATCAAGCAAAGTGAGTTCCTAAAAATATTGGAAATGTCACAATCAGAAGAGCACAACAAATCAACCTAGAAAAGATTCAACTGATTCATGGGAAAGAAATAAGAGCATGCGAAGATTGACCTCAAGTTTGATGATCTGCTGCCCAAAAGGGATATAAGAAGGGACATGATGACTCTGTATAGGTGTGTCCCTATCCTTGTTGTTTTCAAAAGAAAGATTAGGAATTGCTGCGACAATCGAAGCAGAAAACTCCTTCCTCCAAAATAGGCTTAAAAATCATATCCCCTGTGGTGACATGCGCAACCACCACTTGACCTTCTTGAACAGTCATTTCCAATTTCAATCTCGACCCCTTAATCTTTGTCATGCCATCTATGCATGCACCAATTTGCATCGATAGAGCTCTGATGTACACCTATTTATTATTTTTCCACATGCCAACAGATACAAAAATGCTAACCCCATTGGAGAGCATTGATTAGAGTATAGCCTAAGAAACAAGATTAATAACCTCATCAGCTCTCCAACCCCACTCCAAAAAGGGGAAAAAAAGAAAAAAAAAAAGCAAGCTCCAGAAAAGGAAAATGTACAAAAAGTAAAAATGGCAGGAGAGCTTTTGACATGCAGTTCCACATCAGAGAAACATTGTGCATGTTACAAATGAAAACCTGCTGCTGCATAACAATTTAACATTCAAAAAAGGATGATGCAGTAGAAAGCCAATCCGGCAATCCAGCTTGTTGACTCGCACACTTACCTTCTTTCTTCAGCCCTTATGACTCCAATTACACACAGATTCATCTTGCCTTAACTCAAATTTCGAGCACATGGTTGTGATCACAAGGAGATTTTCATATTACAGTCACATTACTTGTTTAATTTCATCGCAACTTCAGATTAAGGAAAAAAAAAGGTATAGCTTCTCCAAAAATGTAGCACAGAGCATGCAATCCTCTCGACTTCACTGAAAATCACATCATGTTCTCTCTCACAAGTAATCAAAAGTACACCACAATGAGAGTCAAAAGCTTGGTCACTCACTCTATTTGAAAAAGAAAAAAAAAAAGATAGGAAGGTGAAATCTTGACTTAAATGCATACTAGAGAGAAAACTATGTGGAGGAAAATGAAATATATTTGATAGACTGAAGTAGCCTTGCTCTTTCTCTTGTTTCCTACTCCTCACGAAGGATACTCTTGTGGTTATAACTATATGTATTAGCAAACGATAACTTTCATTATTCATCTCATCTCTGACTTTGGAGAAACTTCTTTCAGTCCAAAATGAAGTAACTAAATTTCTCTTCCATTCCCTTCCCGTGTAGTCACCCAAATAACAAAATCATTGCAGGTGGGTTCTCTTTTTACCCCTTTCAATATTTTCCATCCAAGATAAGAGTTAGAGTAGATCACAAATACTTGTAAGTGAGTTGACAAGCAAGAAAAAGTGGGAACTAAAAGTACAATTGAACCATGCCAATATAAATTTGTTTCAACTGTTCTTAATAGAAGACAATTTCATTTCATGTTGACTAGAACATTTGTGGTTCTTGGTTCTGTTTGGTGTATACTGTATACAAAAACAAACAGATTTTTTATTTCACCAAAATCAATCTAATAAGAGTAAAAGTCAAACCAAACCGTTGAGTTAGTTTGTCATCTATGAGATGTGGCACTAAACCAATAACATAGAAGAAGCTAAGGAGTAACTTAGCACTTTAATCGTTAACATCAAGCAAGAAAATTATTTCCTTAGAGGGAAAATTGCAAACTGCAAAGACATTGAACGACTATCAGCTACAACATTTTTTATTAGGTGCAAGAAGGATCATAGCCTTATCGTTGACAACAAAATGATTGCCTTAACATATAATATTGATTTGGTTAGGTTTATCAAGTTAACACAATTAAGGGAACCAAACAAATAAGTTCAACCGTAAACTTCTTTACAACCCGAGACCAAATTATCAAATCAGCCTTCTAAGATAAAAGTCATCAATTTCTAAAACTTTTACCACCACTACAGCTCATCAACTATGCCAAAGAACTACGTTAACCTGAAGCAACAAACTTATTGAATTGCCCATCTAGGAATAATTTGCCAAGCATTAAGCACCAAGACAAACTAATTGATCGGTTGATTGATTCAATCCAGAGACACTAATTGATTGCACCGAAATCCATAGCAAAGAACAAAAATGATGAACAATTCAGCATTGTCCGACTACAAAAGGAGCTCCTCTCGACTCAACTCAAGATGAGATGAACCATTCGTCTACCTTTTGACTCAAATAAGTAGGATCACGACCAAGAGACTGGCATCTAAGATTTGCCATGTTAAGAAACTTCAATGTTTTTCGATCCATATATTTGTATGTTGACAATTGGAAGGCCAGGTACAAGCTATCATAAGTCAAACTGCAGCACCTTTATGAGTCAACCTAACCAGAAAAACCTGCACCATCTTCAGAAATCCACTCTCTACTTCCACCATGCACAGCATTTTGAAACTGCTGTCACCAATCTTGATCCACTTTCAAAGGGAACAGCCATACAGCTATTTTTGAAACAACTAAAAATCATAATCATTTAAAGCAAAATGCTTACAAGGTTGTTATGGAGTACCAATGGAATAAGTTTCTGTTATGAGATTGAGATCTAACTAGTCAAGCATGCGGTTTGTTCCTACTGCCGTTACAGCTCACTACATGAGTATTCAATTATTTGGTACATTTCAAGTATAAAAGAAAAGTACCCGAGAAATGTTTTCTCCGTGCTCTATCTTCTCTTTTGATCTCTTTGTTACTTCTCTACCCTCTTCTTTTTTTATTCTCATCAACTTAATTCAACTTTGCAATAACATAGATAGACAAAGAGAGATAAATTATAAAACAAAACCACAATATCTTTATTTGACAAGGGAATAGCTTCAGCAAGTAGAACTTACTTAATAACTCAACATGGACATAATATGAATCTAAATGACAACTGAAAATTTTACTTGACATCATCACGATCACCTCAAGCAACTGCCAACACTGAATGCATGAATCAAGTACGACCTCAATCTGCCCAAATACTAAATAGGAGTCATGTTAAACAGGAATGCCTACCATCTTTCTCACTCTGTTGAGGCACCGAGCAAAACCCCAATTAAGCTTGGATCTCCAACATACTCAGCAATTTGACCAAGCCACATGTTGAACAACTCCTGACTATCAGCATCGCGGACTACACCAGTATCTCAGTCAATATCCCTGTCCACTAGACTCCCATGGACACGCTTATAACCGCCAGACAAAATGCAAACCAGATGCCCACGCTTGCGTAATGCAGTCTCAAGATATTCTTGATCTACACCTTAAATAAGTGCTTTGCTCCCATCCATCAGTATATCATAAATCTTCAGTCCAATGACATCAACTGCCCTTCCCCTCTTCAGATATAATTTCTCACCTTTCAATCTGCCAAACAGGAATCAAGTGGGGAGGTGGGATCCCCACCTTTTCAAGAGATTGAGGTGGGGATGATTTAATTTCAAGTATGGGTTTTGACTCGTACACCCTACAAGGAGCCAGGTCAAAAATTCAAGAGTGAGAATTAAAGTAGGAATAAAATAGGATCGACCAAACAAAAAATCTGTCAAACAGGAAACATCTTCCTTGGTATTCTTCCCCCACCTCTTTCCCCTCTTTCCATCCATAACACCCCTCTAATATACGTCGCCATCGCAAATTCCTCCATGGGCATGCCCTCGTGCCCCTGATCATCCCCCAACTTCGCCACCTCCTCCCTCAGTTTTTACCGGGAATCATCTACGCTACCCGATTTTTCCAGACGCTTCTGGATTGACCTCATCGTCCCCAGACGGCTCGTTGCCATTCTCTCTCCAACGGACAGTGTGGTCGTACGATGCGGCACCAGCATTGGCCTCATCGTCAAGGGACCTGCACTGGCACTGGAACCAGGACAGATCGTCCGAGGCGGAGACGAGGTTCTTCATCCTCTTGGGGGACTTTTACTCGTTGGGCTTCGGCGTGATAAGCAGCAGGTTTCTGCGGTTCGCTTCATCCGTCGGGGCTATCGGAGTGAATCGAATTGGGTGATCTGCTCGCGCGAGAGCTTCATGCCGATCGACGACGGTAGCTAAACAAAACCTAACCGAGCAAAAGAGCGATGAGAGAGCGAAAGTCGACCAAGACGTCGGCACGACCGAGGAAAATTTGAATTTTTTTAAATGCCGTCCTCAAATTTGAGCGTCTGTTGCAATTGGGTCCCGATGCTCTTTTTAGTTCCTTGCCTGATTTTCTTTTTTTCAATTACGTCCTTTCTCCCAAACGTTCCCGGAGCAATTTTTATGTGCCCTTCTCTAATATCATCAACACAAGGTCGAATAACACTTCTAGTAATTCTTCTTTAATATCATCAAAGGGGATGATCGCCAAAACCAAAACCCAAAATCGTCGTGCGATCCCATCGATCAATCTAGACTATTTTTGAGATCCCTGTGTATTTTCACTAAAAAAATTATTAATTCATCATTTGTTAATACTATCTACTTTCCATTCCAATAATATAAAAAATTCGAAACTCAACTTTTACAACCGATACGGCTCATCAATGGTGCCAAAGAACTACATAAACCTAAAGCGACAAACTTATTGAATAATCTAAGAATAATTTGCCCAGCACCAATCACCAAGCACCAAGACAAACAAATTGATTGTTGACCAATTCAATCCAAAGACACTAATTGATTGTACCAAAATCCCCAGCAAAGAGCAAAAATGATGAGCAATTCAGGTTTTTTACTGTATAATAATTATAAAAAAGAATACAAGGAGTATCTTTCAAAGAAGATGAATTAAGAGCCACCACAACATAGTTTGTGGGCTCGTCTTAGTGGACGGGCTTGAAAGTGACTGGGCCGGTGTTATCTCTGATTGGAGCTTTATTGATCAGGATTGGAGCTTTACTCGTTAAGTGAGCAGAAGGGTAGTTGCTTAACTAGGTCTTTCTATTGCCTTTTGTTCATGGGTTTACTCTTTAAGAGTTTAAAAAATCAGCAATACCGTTGTCATCATGCGGAGGTCGTGTAACAGGAACAATTTCATGAAAACAATTAAATGTCTGTGGTTTATATTCATGTGTGTAGTTCTTGATCAGACATCAGTTTTGCGTATTTACTGCTCTTTAAGTAACAAAACAGAGGGAACAAAATTGTCTGACCCCATGCATGTCAATTGTCATTGGATCGAAGAAATTATTCTTAACTTTTTAGCCTTAAAAAAGCTTTGTTTGCATTGGAAGCAGTGTAAGTCATTAACTTGAGCATAGCAAGTCAATCAGCATTAGATATTTAAAGTCATATTCACACAATAGGTGTAATTCCTCGACAAGACACTTCGTCCTAAGCCACACTTGAGAGTGATGAAGCTGTGGTTTTTGTGGATGGTTTGCTTACAATGTGGGGTGAACACCCCTCGCCTCATCCATTCTGCATGCATATCCTAAATTTTCTCCTTCTACTGCTGGAAATTCTTTTGAGGGACTATATGACAAACAAAATGCCTGATTCAGGAAGAATGGTTTCTGCTGAAACTCAAATGCTATCATTGGTTTCTGGTCTTTAGCTTGTTTTATAATATGTATTAGCTTTACAAGGCGTCGAAAAACCTAATGAACAATTATGAAAACCTGTATTGCTTGTTTATTTAAGTGCGTAGTTTGTTGTTTTTCCCTTACAATCATGAAAATTGATTGAATAGGATTACAAGGCCTCTTGTGTGCACATGATGTAACATCCCAGGCCCCACTGTGTAATATTGTCCGCTTTGGGTCACTCGCCCTGGTGCAGACGAACCGCCATCCCAGCCATAGTCTTTTCCCTCATGGCTTTAAAACACGTTATACAGATTAGAGGGACCCAAGCCTTATAAGCTAACCAAGACCTCCTTTCCTAGGCGATGTGGGACAAGAGAAGAGAGGCACCCCTTCCTTGCACACGTCCGAGGACCGTCGCTCAGGCCGTCACACTCTCCACCTCTTAACAGAACAGCGTCCTCACTGTGGCCCAACACGAGGTCGAGTCAGAATTGTCACGCCCCGATCCTCCGAGCGCGCGAACATCCCACTGTCGATGAAAATGCGACTTCCCGGGACACGTCGCTGACCCATTTACTTTTATTACGCATGTGGAAGCGAAACGAATCCCCTGACAACATTTAACTTGGGATAGAAAAACAGGCAATCAATCACAACCAAACAAGCTTTCTTATAAACACATAGGTTTATATGCAACACTGAATTATCTACAAAATAGACAGGCTCAACAACTAGGGAACTGTCGTATGACCAACTTGTCAGACACGTTCGCCGATTCTTCAGCCTCCACCTTCCAAACTCTAGGACTTCCGGTCCTCCACGACCGTCATCTAAGGACCTGAAATATTATCCCACAACCAGGATGAGACTACGTCTTAGCGAGTCTTATCCTCTAAAACTCAATTAGGAAGAAAATACGCCTCAGGGCGCTCTAGCCACACAAATAGGATAGAGGACTTACCTCTCCTCACTCCCTTTCATGCACGTCAGTACAATTCATATTCAAACAATGCTCGTACAAGCTGAAACTACCGACACTTATATCGGTCTATCAATTCAATCAAGCCAATCATTCGCAATGATTCAATTCCATCATACTATCTATCTTTCCATACCATCTATCAAACCAGTCGTTAATAAGACATATGCTTTCCAAAGCTATAGCTGATAGATAATATAATAGCTTGCCAAAAGCTGCCGCAATATTCAATATAGTATACTATAACTCACCAGAAGCTGCCGCAATTTATATATAATATACTATAGCTCACCAGAAGCTGCCGCAATTTATATAGTATACTATAACTCACCAGAAGCTGCCGCAATATATATAGTATACTATAGCTCACCAGAAGCTGCCGCAATATATATATAGTATACTATAGCTCACCAGAAGCTGCCGCAATATATATGTATATCATAATTGCTCACCTAAGCGGATACATATATATAAACCAATGCTTGCCAAAGCTGATCATTCAATAATAAACCATAGGACTGGATATTCAATCCAATAATAACCACCGGTTCAAACTAGTCATACAAACCAATTACGGTGCTAAAAGCCAACACCGGTATTTTCAAGATAAATACCACAACTTCATCAATATCACTCAATTCCACACTTTTGGAATAATTAACCATAATCATCAATCACTCATTTTCTCAATTTAAACATACAATTAACACAAACCGACACACCTTTGCTGCATTAGCACGAAATTCTAACAACCGCCATCCCGGCATAATTTTCGAAATTATTAAATAATTAAATTTAATTCCGAAAATTAAATAATTAAATATTATATTATAATAATATAATTTAATAAAATAATATTTAAAAATTCGAAATAATTATTTAATTAAAAATAATTAATTAGGGCTTAAACAAGATTACACTAATTTAATCATACAATTAGCCCTAATTAAACATCCATTAAACTAATCATACAACTAATCTAATTTACATTAAAATAATCTAATTTAATCACATAAACCTAATTAGACTAATCTAAACACCCCTTAAGCGTCATTAACTCACTAAGCAAGAATTAGAGGATAAACTCACCGGATTAATGTTCCGGCGAGTCCACGGCGAAGGCAACGCCAAGGCGGGCGATAAACCTCAAGGCGGCGACACCAACCAAGGCCGGGAAGGGCTTGAAAACGGGCCACGAAGTCTCCAAAACCTTGCTGTCTTCGCTTCGATCCGGGCTGAACCGCAGAAGAAACCAAAGAACTTCAACGGCGAAAACAGGCCAATCGAGCTCCGGCAAGCGGGTGGTTGGCAACCAATGGCTCCCGGGGGTCTTGGGAGTCTTGCAGGTGGATGGGACGGGCAAAGGAATGGTCGGAATGGGGCGAAACAGCAAGAAAACCCGAAACAGGCGGAACTAGGCGAGTGCAGACGGTCCGGCAAGCGGCAGCTTCTCTCAGGATTTCGGGACGTCCGGAGAATCGTTCCGCTGAGAGATAGGATGCTCCGGAACGGGCTGGATGTCCTCGTCACGGAAGTGGGTGGAGCGCTCGATGATTCATTTGAGAAGTCGACTTTTAACTCGAATCTTTGGCAAAAGGTCAGCTGGAGCAAAAACTGGAACGAGGAGAAAACAGGGGAGGAAAACGGCCGACGATGGCCTTCCGGGCGTGCGACGATGGAGGGGCTGGTGAGCTCGGTTTCCTCTGGTTCTCTTGAGCTTTTCCTAAGCCTCAACCATGGAGAAAGCCATGAATGAAGGAAGAAGATGGTCTACTGAAGAGGGGGCCTCCTTGGTGGCTCACTAGAGCTCAACACTTGTCTAAACCTCATTTGCTTTGCCCCCACCATGACATCACATGACATCATCCACTCTCTCTCCTCAATTATCCTCCACAACCTTGCCAATAGGTGCAAAATAGCTCTCCCCCCATGGTATACGAATTTCATACATTTGTACATCAAATTCCTTCAATCCCCTTCCAATTAAATCCACTTGAGCTCAAATTGAAGTCTATAATTTCATCCAAGGTGTCCTCACTTAATTCCACATTTTTCCTTGTCCATTGAACCAACTTGTATTCCAAAACTTGCGATCAAAAGTGGTCCTCTGACTATCTCGAACAAAAACGGCCTTACTTTGCTTTTCTGCCAAAAATCTCGGTTTGTAGAAAAATCTTCTGAGGATGAGTCGACGTTCCTAAAATGAATTGTGACTTGGCAGAACTTCCAATTTCTGTAATCGGGTTCAATTTCTCGGTTGATTTTAATCTGGCGTGACTTTAGCGCGTCCTAATCTACCGAGTAGCTTTTAGCAATTTTTTGTGCAATTGACCTGTGGTTGATTATTTTCAAGCCACAAAGTGCATCTTCAACACATTGGCGATTCTCGATTGTTGTAGAAATCTCAAGGTTTCAAATACGGACACAGGGTATCAAAACGATAGAGAAATCGGTTTAGTGCCGATCAACAAGAATTGTGCAATTAGGTGGAATCACCCACACTGAATTACATGGTTATGTTGAATCGACTTATCTCCGCTCTCTAATCGGTCTGTGCCGTAATGATCCTTGCAAATTAATACGGTCGAGCAGTCGTTTCCTAATCGAATTCTCAAGTTTATTGCGTTTAGATTTCTTAACGGCTTCACCTGATAGACTAGTTATCTCGAGAGTGGCCAACTCAGAGAAGAAAGCTATAGATGCGAAGATGAAATGCCCGACTTATTTAATTGAAACTAGAATTAGAAAATCGGGATGTCACAAGAACTGTGGCCCAACACGAGGTCGGGAGTCAGAACAACATTCTTGCTATGGCCCCACACGTGGTTGGGAGTCGGCTCTGGTACCACTTGTAACATCCCGGGTCTCCACTGTACACATATTGTCCGCTTTGGACACTAAGTCCTCACGGTTTTGTTCCTCTCGGGACAGCCCATACTACCCCAAGAAAACACGTATGTACAGTTTAGAGGGACCCATGGCCTTATAAGATAGCCCAAGACTCCCTCCCTAGGCGATGTGGGACAAGAGAGGGACTCCTTCCTTGCGCACGTCGATTACTGTCACTCGGGCCGTCACACTCTCCGATATTAGAGGACGCCAAGTGGTATTAGAGCCAACTCCCAACCGCGTGTGGGACCACATCAAGATTGCTGTTTCGACTCCCAACCTCGTGTTGGGCCACAGCGAGGACGCTGTTCTGTTGAGAGGTGGAGAGTGTGATGGCCCGAGCGACAGTCCTCGGGCGTGCGCAGTCCTCGGATGTGCACAAGGAAGGAGTCCCTCTCTTATCCCACATCGCCTAGGGAGGGAGTCCTGGGCTACCTTATAAGGCCATGGGTCCCTCTAAACTGTACATACGCGTTTTCTTGGGTATGGGCTCCTCCGAGAGGAACAGAATCGTGAGGACTTAGTGTACAAAGCAGACAATATGTGTACAGTGGAGACCCGGGATGTTACATATGATGTGCATAAAAGGAACATCAGCAGGAAGTAAATAGGAAATGAAAGATCAAAAAATTGAGAAAACAATAAACTGAAGAAAGATAGCAGTCCACTCAATATGCGTTAATAAGCTTTTCAGGATGAACTCGTAATTGTCTCAAAGAATCTTCTAATTGTTTCGCATGCAAGGTCCATTTGATGGAAACCCCGAATAGTCGTCTATATTTTTTTAATCAACAAATCATCTTTTTCCTACCAGCTTTTCAATGATTCTTTAACCGATTCTTTATGGATTTCTTGAGCTGTCTGGTTGTTGTAATGGCTTTGACAGGAAAAACTCTGCTATCACTAATCTTATGTGTAGCTCCTGAAAATGGCGATTTTGATGGAATTCCATGTGACGTGAAGGGTGTAATCAATTCATATCAGTTGAGTCCTTTTGAGGCAAAAGTGGGTTGTTTTCTTGTTAGCATCTCATGCTGATTCCCCCATATTTAACATTATCTTAACTTGTAGAGAGAACCATACGCAGCTTTGACAAGTTATGGTATCCGTGAGTAATAATGTTTACTTACTGAGCATCTTACGTTGCCATGGACAGCTAGCGTATTTGACAATGAACCGCTAGCATATTTGACATCTGTTCATGCCTTTTCTCTTCCCCCATCTTCCAAATTCTATAACTTTCTTTCATGAATTCTCCCTCATATTTTTGGAGGGGACATCTCATTTAAGTAACTAATGCATATTGGGCGATATGTCTACATCGAAGTATCTTTTAGACTCCATTCGTTTCGTAGAAAATGTAACATTTTTAGAAAATATTTTCTAAGAAATAATTTCCAAGAAAATATAATTATTTTCCGATGTTCAAGCAAAACTTGAAAATGAAGTGGAAAATATTTGCCGTTGTTCGGGAAGGAAAATATTTTCCCATATACATTCTTTTTCATTTATTTTATTTTTTAAAATCGATTTTTAATTATTTTTATTCTTTTCAAAATCAATTATTAATTTTTTCTCTTTTTTTCTTTTTTTTCTTTTCTTTGTTTTCCTCCTCTTCTTCTTGGTCGGTTGTTAGCCATGTCGACAGCTGACGATTGGCCACAAGTGAACCTAGATTTGCCACTTGCCGATCTAGCAAGGCTCGAGTCCAGTGAGCTCAAGGCTCACTAGATCAATGAGCGTGACCTATTAGCAAGCGCCTCACCACAAGCTCTAGCTCACCAACCTGGCGAGTGGTGAGCCTAAGCTTGCTAGAGGTGGGCAAGCTCGATGTTTGCCCGTGGCGGTCATTGGCCATGGCCATGGCTGGCAACCAGCCAAGATAGAAAAAGAGGGTTTACCAAAAAAAAAAAAAAAAAATTAAAATTAAAAAGAAAGAAGAAGAGGAAAACGAAGAAAAGAAAAAAATAATTCAAATTAAAAGAAGGAGAAGAAAAGGGGGGGGGAGGAAGCAAGGGTTTATAGGTATGCGAGATAAGAGAGACTAAGTGAGAAAAATGTTTTTCACTTTTGAAAAGTGAAAAACATGTTTCCCTAGTTTAGAAGACTTTTTTTTTTCCTTCTTGGAAAATGTTTTCCCTAAGTAATTCACTTTCTATGATACGAATGCTAAAAAATTCGAAAAACGTTTTCCTGGAAATTATTTTTTTGCGAAACAAATAAAGCCCTAGCTGAAAATAGTTCTTTCACAAAGATCTCCTTTTTGCTGCTTTAAGGGGTATAGTTGTGTTTACGACCAAAGTGGACAGATATTGGCTTTGCTTGGGATTTTCCTTTGGTCTTTGTAGTTTCCTTTTGGGTAATATCTTGAAAGTACATATGTGATAAATTTACTTTGAACTAATTTTTTGACCATAAAAACCCCAAATTGATACATCTTTAACAAATTTATCCCAAACTTGTATATTTATAACAAATTTACCCTCTAATAGTTCCATTGAATTTGTGTAACATCAAATTGCTAAGTCTGATGACACGTGACAGTTGACTAGTATATCAATTTGGGATTTTACTCTTCTTATGTCACAATTGTACTATTTGTGTAGTTTTTTGTGGTATTAATCTAATTTAACAAAGTGTATTAGTTTATCTTAAAGGAAACAACATTTTTATTGACTTTATATATATATATATATATATATATATATATATATATATATATAATCCTAGAAATATGGACATTTGAGGAATTATACTAATAATCCCAACTTTGCATCTTCCAACTTTTATTTACGTATCCTCGATTGAATGATGCTATTAGACTTATATATTTTTCATTACAAGATAGAGAATAATTCTCTCTTCCACATATTTTTTCTCTTGCTATAGAGCTTTTTGTGGGGAAAAAGATAAATAAGTGCCATCAAACTTTTTCAATCGGTTTGGTACTATATCGCCATGTTGGTTAAATATTGATTACTACAATGCTTCTCGTGAGATATTCCAGCTATTTGTCTTATGTGGTTCTTTAAATTAATTTTTCAGTCTGGCATGCCATTTTAAAAAGAAATGGAAGTCTAGACATAGCACTAGAGGAGGGAAAATTACCAAAACAGACATAAACCTATTGCAATATTTCCAATTCAGTTCTAAACATTTGTTTTTGGCCAATTTAGTCATAAATTGTATGCAATTATGCCAATTCAATCCATTCGCCAGCGCCAACTGTTTGGCCGACGCTGACATGGATAATTTTTTAATAATATTATATTTTTTGAATTTGTTATTCTTTTTTATTTTTATTTTCCTTTTTCCCCCTTCCTCCTCCTCCCTCCTTCCTTTGGCCAGCTAGCCAAAGGCAAGCATCGACGAGGCTCGCCCCTATCGGCCACTGGTGAGGCCACCCTTGTCATGGTTAGGTGAGGCCCTGCCTGCCTCTAGCTTAGGCAAGCCTCATTAGCCATGGGTAATTCGTGGCGAGGCTCGATTCTTGCCAGATCTGGCAAGGGTGAGCCTCGCCCAACAACTAGCAATCCTCGTCGAGGCCTCCGACGAGGTCAAGCCTTGCCCATGGCCGACGGGGCTTGACCCTTGCTAGATCCAATGAGGGTGAGCCTCGCCAGCCTAGCTAACAGCTTGGGCGAGGTTGTCCGGCCATCACTAGGCTACCCTGAGGCCAGTGAGGTCCCTCGCTAGCCTTGCCTTTGGTGGCGACCGATTAGAAGAAGGAGAAGGAAGTGAAGAAAGAAAAAGAATAAAATTAATAATTTTTTTGTGTTTTTTTTGTCAAATATTTGAAAGTTTGGATAGAATCCAACTTTAACATTAGTAGATGTAATTTCGCTAATTTGACAATAAAAATGGTTGTAGATCTTTGCCATTAAAATTGTGACTTTGGTATAGGAGTCTCGTTCAATGAATTAATAATTGAGGGAGAGATAGTAAGGAGAGCGAAGAGAGGAAGTTTTGAAAAAGCTAATGAGTATGACTCATTTTGAACATGTGATAATTAGCGAGTGGAGCTTGCGTGGAAAGCCACAACTATCCACTAATTTCTCACATTTATTAAATAATTTAAGATTGACATGGCATCTCTTCGTTTATCCTCAATGCATGTCACCTAAATCTGAGAGGTGTAAGCACAATTCGATTCATATGTGGAACCTCTAACGGCTACTATTATTAGATGCCAAAAGGGGGGGACTGTTTTGGGTTGTGAGCCAAATTTTGCATTTTTTTGTGAGACATTTGAAGGTTCTTAGAATCTGACTTTATCATTAGTACATGTGATTTCACTAGATTGACAATAATTTTGCTCCTAGATCCGTGCAATTAAGATCGTGACTTAGGTATTAGACTCCTTCGTTATGCTTCAATTGTAGCTCATCAATGGACAACGACCTTGCATTTTGATTATGATTTCTTAGTCTCAATAAATCACAACCATCAAAATCAATAAATCACAACCATCAAAATTTACATGTGAAAAGCAGCTTTTTATATTTGTTGGCGTTGTAAGACAGTATGTATGATGAAAAGGGAGTTTGGTGGAGTCCTAGTTTGAATGGGAGACATGTTCTATTATTCAAACCCACCTGAGCCAAACTTACATCAATTTTGTACTAATGACACCCTATTGATTAGGAGCGGCTGGATTTTGGAGGCATTAATTTTGGTTCTTTGAGGGCATTTTGTGACATTTACAATCTGCGGCAAACCTAAAAAGCAATGACACTCTTTAGGAGTTTTTGTGTCGTGTCTAACACTCCGACAGTCTCATGCACTCTTCGACACTCCGTCAACACGTGTCAGAAAATTCAATATCTAATCAATTTTTTTGATGCTCTCTGATACTCGAGTCGAAATTTCGACTTGTGAGTTTCCAACATGTGATTTAGACACACGAAGTCAATTTTAAAAATTTTCAAAAAATGAGGAGTCAAAATATATATATGTTAAAAAATAAAAAATAATGATAAAAATAATAAATGGAAAAGAAGAAAAGCTAGTATTCTCTTTTGTTTCAACTCACGCTTCCCATGATACACAATTCATCCCCCAAGTTTTTTTTTCCTCTTCCAACACACTTGGCACGCAAATCCAGAATGTGAATTGCTTATTTTTTTTGTCTAAGTTTTATGGATTATTGGAATGAAGTTGAATTTATCAAGTTGAAACAATGAATGATATTAATCGGCCTAGGCAAGGTCATTTGGCCATGGCTAGGCTTCCTCAAGGCTGGTGATGTCCCTCGGCAACCCTACCTTTGGCAGTGACCGATTAGAGGAGGGAGAAGGAAGTGAAGAAGGAAAAAGAAAAAAAAAATTGTGTTCTTTTGTGAAATGTTTGAAAGTTTGGATAAAATCAAACTTTGACATTAGTAGATGTAATTTCACTAATTTGATAATAAAAATGGTTGTAGATCCGTGCCATTAAAATTGTGACTTAGGTATAGGAGTCTCGTTCAAGGAATTAATAATGTAGGGAGAGAGTAAGGAGAGGGAAGGGAGCAAATGGAGCTTGTGCGGAAAGCCACAACTATTTAATAGTTTCTCACATTTATTACATGATTTAAGAGTGACACAACATCTCTTCATTTATCCTCAATGCATGTCACCTAAATTCTAGAGGTGTAAGCACATTTCTGTTGATATGTGGAAAGGGAGTTTGGTGGAGTCCTAATTTGAATGGGAGACATGTTCTATTATTCAAACCCACCCAAACCAAACTTACATCCATCTTGTTCTACTGACACCCTATTGATTAGGAGCAGCTGGATTTTGGAGGCATTAGTTTTGGTTCTTTGGGGGGATTTTGTGACATTTACAATCTACAACAAACCTAAAAAGCATTGACACTCTTCGGGAGTTTTCGTATTGTGTCTAACACTCCGACAGTCTCGTGCACTCTTTAACACGTGTTGGAAAATCCAATACCTGGTCAACTTTTTCGACACTCTCTGACACTCGAGTCGAAATTCCGTCTTGTGAGTTTTCGACATGTGATTCCAACACGCGAGGTCAATTTTAAAATTTTCAAAAAAATGAGGGGTCAAAATATATATGTTAAAAATAAAAAATAATGATAAAAATAATAAATGGGAAATAAGAAAAGTTAGTATTCTCTTTTGTTCCGACTCACATTTCTGTGATACACAATTCATCCCAAAAGCTTTTTTTTTCTCCTCTTTCGACACGTCGACACGCGAATTCAAAATGGAAATTGATTGTTTTTTTTTTCTCTAAGTTTTATGGATTATTGGAATGAAGTTGAATTTATCAACTTGAAACAATGAATGATATTAATAAATTCTGGATTAATGTTTTTGGTTTAAATTCATTCTAGGCTTTTGTTATTATTTATTTATTTATTTATTTGTGAATTTGAATCAAATTAATTTGATTAAATAATCAAAAAAATAATAATTTGTCATGTATATATAAAAATATACATTTAATATACAACGTGTTAGAATTCTCTTGTTTTGAGAAACGGCCTATCGATGTGTTGTGTCGCGTGTTGTCTTTCGATGTTGGTGTTGGTGCTATTTAGTAGCATACAACCTTCGGTTTCAATAGCGGAGATGTGAAAGTATGGGATTGTATTATTCCTGACCTAACATCGCAAAGACATTTTATGACGTTTTAATTATTGTTTCTTCTTGAAATTTGGCAAGTTCTCACTCATTTTCTTTCATATTTTTGCTTTATTTTTTTGTTTATATTCGACGGTTTCCGAGAGAACGTTTTATAATTTGAGATACTGATTTTTACAAAAAGTAAATTAAAAAAAGTTAGAGGCTTTTCATGATATTTGGCCTTCAAATTATTTCCATTTTGTCCACTATTGCTAATACTTTTATTAGTTTATCTTAAAGGAAACAACATATTTAGTGACTTTTTTTTAGGAAAAAATAAAAGTCGGAAGGTGCATAGTTGGGGATTATCAGTAATTTCCTTAAATGTCCATATTTCTAGGATTATATGTGTGTGTGTGTGTATATATAAGTGCCATATTTCTAGGATTCTATAATGTACATATCCTCGATTGAATGATGTTATTAGACTTATGTATTTTTCATTACAAGATAAAGAATAATTCTCTCTTCCGCATATTTCTTCTCTTGCTATAGAGCTTTTTATGGGGAAAAAAGATATATAAGTGCCATCTAACTTTTTCAATCAGTTTGGTGCTATATCGCCAAGTTGGTTGAATATTTGATTACTACAATGCTTCTCGTGAGATATTCTGGCTATTTGTCCTATGTTATTTTTTAAATTAATTTTTTAGTTTGGCATGGCATTTTAAAAAGAAACCAAAGTCTAGATAAAGCACTAGAGAAAGGAAAATTACCAAAATAAATCTAAATCTATTGCAATTTTTCCAATTCAATTCTAAATATTTCTTTTTGGTTAATTTAGTTATAAGTTTTTTGCAATTGTGCTAATTTAATCCATTCAATCAATTTTGGCCAACCGATGCTAATGTAGATAATTTTTTTAATAATATTATATATTTTTGAAATTATTATTATTTTTCTTTTTTTCATTTTCTTTTTCCTTTTTTCTCCTTCTTCTTTCTCCTTCCTTCCTCTGGCCAGCTAGCCAGAGGCGAGCGTCGGCAAGCTTGCCCCTGCTGGCCAATGCGAGGCCGCCCTCGCCATGGCTAGGTGAGGCCCCACCTACCTCTGGCCTAGGCAAGAGGTGTAAGCACATTTCGATTGATATGTGGAACCTCTAACAACTACTATCGATGGATGCCGGAAGGAGGGACTTTTTGGGTTGTAAGCCAAATTTTGCGTTCTTTTGTGAGACATTTAAAGGTTCTTAGAATCTGACTTTATCATTAGTACATGTAATTTCACCAGATTGACCATAATTATGCTTCTAGATCCGTGCAATTAAGATCGTGACTTAGGTATTAGACTCCTTCGTTATGCTTCAATCGTAGCTCATCCATGGATAACAACCTTGCATTTTGATTATGATTTTTTAGTCTCAATAAATCACAACCATCAAAATTTACATGTGAAAAACAAATTTTCTATTTGTTGGCATTGTAAAGGGAGTTTGGCGGAGTCCTAGTTTGAATGGGAGACATGTCTTATTATTGAAAGCCACCCCAACCAAACTTTCATTGATTTTGTACTAGTGGCACCCTATTGATTAGGAGCGGTTGGACTTTGGGGGCATTAGTTTTGGTTCTTTTGGGGAGATTTTGTGACATTTGCAATCGATAGCAAACCTAGGAAGCATCGATACTTTTCGGGAGCTTTTGTATTGTGTCCGACATTTTGACACTCTCATGTACTCTTCAACACTCTGTCAATACATGTTGGAAAATCCAACACTCGGTCAACTTTTTCAACATTTTCCGACACTTGAGTTGAAATTCCGACATGTGAGTTTTCGACATGTAACTCCGACACACGAGGTCAATTTTAAAATTTTCAAAAAATAATGGGTCAAAATATATATATGAAAAAGTAAAAAGTAATAAATCATAAAAAGATAGTCATTTTTATAAAAAAAAAAAAATATTGCGTGTCGGATGTTGAGTTAGAGGCTTTTCATGATATTTGGCCTTCAAATTATTTTTATTGTGTCAATTGTTGGTAATACTTTCATTAGTTTATCTTAAAGGAGACAACATTTTGGGAAAAAGGTTGTGGTATTGAAACGAGCATTATATGAAAGTTATGACATTTGGAAAGTCATTTTCCCAACCTTTTGTTGTTTGAGGAAGAGCCCCTTGAGCCTTTTACACAGTGTTTGTAGCAACGAAGCATAAGCGACCCGGATGTCATTTTCCACCAAACTCGTTACTCTTGAGTGCTGTTTTGACGCTTTATGTTGCTTGTTTCGGAAATTTCATTGCCATTCGCTGCCACAAGTGCTCTCATGCGTCTCTACCCCTTTGGGTTCACGTGCCTTGTGCCATCGTGCGCTGAAGCTCCTTCACATGTATTGTTGACGTCATCACACATAAGCACTGCGAGGCGTCCAGTCAATACACATGTCATGTAGAAAGCATTTTGCATGTAGCAACAAAAATAAGTCATCCAATGGCATGTTTAGTAACTTGTCAAACAATATCTAATTATATTATTTTGTTCTCCAAAACAAAAAAAAAATGATAAAATTTTGTTTGGTAACTTTTTGGTTTCCAGAAATAAGTTTGAAACAGAATCAAAAGTAAAAAAAAAAAAAAAAAAAAGTTAATTATTTGCTTTCAGGAACAACTACAAAATCAAACCAAATCATGTTCTTTTTTCTTTTTCTTTCTTTTTCTTTTTCCTCTAGCTGATTGCAAAAATATAATAAAATTAGGGTATTATACTAAAAATCCTAAACTGATATACTTGTGACAAATTATCCCAAATTAATTTTTTGACTATCAAAAATCTCAAATTAGTACACTTTTGACACATTTACCCTAAACTGATACTTACGATAAATTTACCCTATGTTAATTTTTGTTAAATTTTAGTATCAAATTATTAAGTTAAATGGCACGTGACAATGGACTAGTATACTAGCTTGTGATTTTACTAACTATTTGTCACAGTTATATTATTTTTGTGTTTTTTCGTGTTATGAATCTAAATTTAACAAAGGGTATATTTGTCACAAATGTACTAGTTGGGTTTATGGCGGTTGAACAAATTAGTTTGGGTAAATTTATCATAAATATATCAGTTTGAGTTTTTTGTAGTCACTTGAGATAAATTTGTTACAGATGTATTATATTAGAATTTTTCATGGTCAAAAAATTAGTTTTTGGTAAATTTGTCAAAAGTGTATCAGTTTATAATTTTTCAAGGTATAACCCTAAAATTATTAAAATATAACCAAAATATAATATAAATTATAAAAAATATATTAAATTAAAATATAAATTATATAAAAATATGATAAAATTCTAAAAAAATTTAATATATAATAAAAAAAAAATATAATAATATTATATAATGAAATTATAAAAAATTAAAGAAATTTAAAAAATACAATAAATTATAACATAAAATTATATTAAAAATATAATAAAATTACTAATAAAATCATATTAAAATATGATAAAATTATATAATCAAATAATTTTTTTAAAAAATAAGATTAAATAATAAATTTATTAAAAATTTAAAAGAGGAAAATATTTAAAAGTATTAAAAAATTAAAAGAAATTCTAAGTCACAAAAAATTTAAGATTCATAACAAACACATTTCTATTTCGGGAATAGGAATTTTGAGTAGTTACCAAATGTCTTCAAATGCTCAGAAACTAATCAATAGAATAAAATAAAGAAGAATAAGTTCTTAGTAGAAATTGTTCATGAGAACGGAATGGTTACCAAACGCAACCTAAATTTTCATTAAGACCCAATTTGATTGAAGTTTAAATTTTTAAGTTCATTTTCACCTTACCTTTTAAATGTGTAAACAACCCATGTGCAACCTAATTGTAATAATATGAGTCAAAAATGGGTCTATGATTCATTCTGACACCTCTAATTCCGAAGTACCTCGTTCTTATTCATCCAAATTAATCATGGTGTGTCAAGAAGAGCCGGTTTGGGAAAAAAGAAAAAAGTGCATAAATTACAATGCTTAGAGAATGGCTCGAGTAAATAGGAAAAAATCTGCTCGAAAAGCAGCTACAAATTGTCGCCGTGAGGGGGCCTCCATACCAACCCCTATATAAAGGATAGTTGGCATACTAAGTGACTCGCTACAGAATTCGCAATGGCTGTTCCGGCATTGTCAACAAGCTTCCTCCCCTCCTCATTTCACCATAACCAGCCCTCTCTCTTATTCTTTAGGTACCTCCGCTCCTCCTCCTCCGCCTCCACCGCCTCCGGTGCTCAATTCGTAACATGTGCTTCGAAGATTGAAGTTCAAGAGATCGGGAGACATTCGGCGAATTGGCAACCTAGCGTTTGGGACTATGACTTTTTGCAGTCACTCAGCGTTAATTACACGGTAACGAATTTTCTTTTGTTTTTTTGGGCACAAAACCCAGCGTAGCTTAAGTACGATGGGAAATATTCACATTTGGTCCTCAAACTTGGAAAAATTTCCCAACAATTTTTCTGGTCTATGGTTCTGACAATTTCGGTAACAATTTATTCCATGATGGCACTGATTATTTGAGTATTATACTTTTGTTTGGCATCGATTAATACCTCGGCTTCACTTTGCCGTGCTCAAATTTAAGTTACCACGCCGACGACAGAAAAAAGATATTAAAAAAATAAGTTTAGTGACCGAGGTGCACTGTTTCCCTATTTTCTACTAACTTTGGTGGGACGAGTCCATAAATCCCAAAACGACATGGAAACAAAGGACAAACTTTACTTTGAATCTAGTTTATGGATGTATACATCTTGTGTACTTCTGTATACGATTTATATATGACATTCGAGATATGTAAAATCAATTTGTACCTTCATCCATTGCCAAAGTATCAAATGTACGGCCAACCGCAACAATATTCTATAGGAGATATCGATAAACCTGGTCAAAACGGCATGTTCGCAACAAAAAGGCAAGAGCTCAACAGTGCCTATGCATCGACTTCGATTAAGATCTCATTTTTCAGTGTTTTTCATGTGCTAGGAGGATAAATGTTCGGAGGAAGTCCAAAGGTTGAAGAAAGAAGTCAAGGGTCTATTCGACAGGGAGATGAATCAGGTGGCCAAGCTCAAGTTCATTGACGTGGTTCAAAGACTAGGACTAGGATACCGATTTGAGACGGAGATCAAGAATGCTCTAAGTTCCATCTATGACAACACCGAAGATGCTCAACTTTCGGACAATCTTGATGTCATTTCCCTTCGATTCCGGCTACTCAGACAACATGGATACAACACACCGCAAGGTACTCGTCAACTATAAAACTTTTGTAAATCATGTTGATGCATCAAAATTTACCCTTCCATTCCTTTTGTTGGACATATAGATGTGTTTCAAAGATTTATGAGCAAGACGGGCACATTCAATGAATCGCTCAATGAAGATGTGAAGGGGCTTCTTGGTCTTTATGAAGCTTCTTTTCATGGATTGGAAGGTGAAACCATAATCGATGAAGCTTGGACCTTTGCTTCTAAGCATCTGAAGGATCTAAACCTCAATAAGATTCCCACTAATTTAGCGAGTCACGTGAGTCATGCATTAGATATGCCAATCCACTGGAGGCTAAACAGGTTGGAGGCTCGGTGGTTCATTGACATGTACAAGAAACAGCAAGACATGATCCCCTCTTTGCTACGATTGGCTAAATTAGACTTCAATTTAGTGCAGTCAGTCTACAGGAAGGAAGTCAGCAATCTAGCAAGGTACACAATCAATCTGGCAGTGTGGGAGCGCATTTTGATCGACTTAATCATCATATGACAATTTTTTCAGGTGGTGGGTTGAACTTGGGGCGAACAAGATGACCTTTTGTAGGGACAGGATGGTGGAAAGCTATTTTTGGAGCAATAGTATGGTTTTCGAACCTCAACATACAGCTTTCAGAGAAATGAATGGGAAGATTGCTAGTATGGTGGTACTTATTGATGATGTTTATGATATATATGGGACGCCAGAAGAACTTGAGCTCTTAACAGATTTCATTGTCAGGTTTGCCTAGTATCACCACCGTCATCATTTTCCCTTGTAACTATGACTACCAAGAAAAAAGACATAATTAATTAGCCTATGAATGAGATGGAAAAAAAATACTAAAAATTTTATATTATGAAATAAATTCTTCAATGCGTTTTGGACATATCATGGTTTATGTTGGTGGTTTGGCCTAATAAAGTAATGGTTGGCATTAATCTTCGTTATTGTTACTAAGAAGTGTATTGAATGGCGGTAAATTTCGTAAAATTGCTGAAATTGTGATAACTTATCAAGGTGGGACATCACAGACATCGATAGGCTTCCTCCAATAATAAGGGATAGTTTCATGGCCATGTACAACACGACCAACGAAATTGGGTATTGGACGATGAGAGAGCGAGGAATCAACCCCATCCCTTACCTGCGGAAAGTGGTAATTTTGACTTGCTAAATCTTTCACCTGATAATTTCTAGTCCATGTCAGTTGATTCATTTTTCTACTTCTAACTTTCGTTATGACTTCTCTTTGAATGTTTGAGAGTCCGAAAAAGTATAAGAAAAGAACGTCCCTTGACTTGGTCATTGACACACTTTTCCGAATTTCAATCCTATAGTGGGCCGATCAATGCAAGGCGTACCTGAAGGAGGTCCATTGGCGCAGCAAGGGCATTAAACCGACCCTGAAGGAATACATTGACGTTGCGACGAATTCATCAGGAGGGCTGGTTTTGTTGTTGCCCAGTTACTTCCTAACCACAGATAAATTGACAGAAGAGGGACTTGATTACGTGTCAAAAATCCCAAGCATCATGTGTTGTTCATGCAAGATGACTCGACTCATCAATGATTTCAGTACATCATCGGTAACTTACTTTTATATTGTTCTTCTCCTTGCAAATAGTGGCTCATAAGAAAAAAAAGAGTACATCCTCTTTTTTATTTCTTTGATACAAAAGTGGGAAGAGTATTTGGACTTATGGTTATAACCCAACAATAATTGTCCATGCTTAGCATGAAGTGGCACGAGGAGACAACTTGAAGGCACTAGAATGCTACATGAATGAAACCGGTGCATCGGAAGAGGCTGCACGTGAACACATCATGCATATGGTGCGTGAGGCCTGGAAGTGGATGAATAGAACCGTGTTTGAAGACTACCGATTTCCCGGATTAAGGCCTTTTCTTGGTGCCTGTTTAAACATGGCACGAATTTGTCATACTTTTTACGGAAGTGGAGACGGATTCGGCCAACCCAGTAATATTACCAAGGACTCTCTTGCGTCGGCTATATACGATCCCGTGCCCCTCGATTAGGCATGCATTATTGACCAACGGTCTTGCTTGTGGAGAGACCCTTTGATCTTATGTGTCTTTCTTAGTATTTTTTGGGGTGGCTCTGTGAGCTCTAAGATGTCGAAACTGTTTTATTACATGAAGTCTATTGTTGGGCTTCGGCAGAGAAGCACATGCTATTCCGTGCTTTGTGTGGTGGCTGATTATGTAATCACAAACAATAAACAATATTCGTGATGATCGAATTTTTTGATCCTCAATGAAGAGGTGAATGGTTCATTTTATGTTGAATATTTAGCTTTTTGCATTGGAGAAAAGTTTTTTGTATTGAAAAAATTGAAAAGAAAAGGACTATATAGAAGAAAATGAAAAATCGTTTGACTTCGACCAACGCTGGTTCAATGGAATTTGAAACGGTGGCTGCGCAGAAAGTTTTTATTTCTACCATCGAGTTTCATAGAAACGGTGTCCCAAATATTCTCCAATGTCCAGAACAGTGCGAGGCTATTTTGGAAGGTTGAAATGTCGATGAATTAGATCGGAACGAGTATTTTCTTCTTCTCTAACGATTATACTATCTTTCTATATCGTTCTTTGCGTTTGAATTCAGAAAAATGAACACTTTGGAGTGCATCATTGTACAGATAAAAAAAGAAGTACGTTATTGCATTCTTATGGAAGACATCATATCTTGTAGAAAGTTTCCTGAATAGTGTCTTGACTCATTACATCTTTTGTCTTTAATTTTGTTTTTGGTTTAATTATCCAAAAAATCCTAAATTTATTATACGGTGATCAATTCAATCATAAATTTTTCAATTGTACCAATTCAGTTATAAATATTTCAATTATCTCAGCTTAGTCAAACATTTTGAAGATTTGTTAATTTAATTCTAAAACTATTATTTGGATATTTAACTGGAATGTCTACATTTTCAAACCGTCAAAAGGTTTAGGACATGAATATTATGATGGGAATAGGACATGGATATTATGATGTGAATGTTATATATCTAATCCCTACAGCTTAGTTGAAATATTGTCAAAAGGTTTTAAAAAATTCCAAATAAAGGCCCTAAATATCATTGATTTTTCAAATAAGGGTTTGAAGTGAACCTTACCTTAAATAAAGACATAAAGTGCCCTCATTTTATTAAATAATGGCCTAAAATGGACATTATTTCAAATAATGACTTGAAGTGGCCATGTCAATATCAAAGAAGGACTTGAACTTTTCGGCCAATCAAGGGCATTTCCGTCCTTTTGCTTTTTCTTATTTTCTTTCTTATTTTTTTTCTCGGACATGGCTGACGAGGTTGCTGACCAAAGGTGAGAGCTTGGTCCTCGCTAGATTCAAAAGAGGGTTGCCACCCTTCCCTAGGTCTAGGCAAGGTGCCCACCTTGCCTAGTTGCCAACGATCCCACTGGCCATGGCCAATGCCCCACCGACGACGGGGTGGTAGCCATAGCCGACTGGACCTCCTCCTAATTTTTTTTTATTTAATTTTTTTGTGTGAGTTTTTTTTAGTCTTTATTTTTTATTTTCTTAGTGTGTCTTTTTATGCCAAAAAAGAGAAAAAAAAAAGAAAATAAAGAAAGAAAATAAAGAAAGCAAAAGGATGGGAATGTCCTTGATCGGCCGATGAGATTAGGTCATTATTTTAGATTAATATGGTCACTTCAAGCCCTTATTTGAGAAAATGAGAGCATTTCAAATTCTTATTTGAGATATGATTTACTTTATGCCATTATTTGAGAAATTGAGAGCATTTCAAGCCATTTTTTGGAATTTTTCCAAAGATTTAGGACTAAATTGATAAATCATTAAAATGTTTAGGATATGGATATTATGACATTTCCAATCTCTATATCTTAGCCAGAAGAATTACTACCTTGGCATATCCAAAGTGATTGGTAAAAAATGCTTAAACCATTTAAGTGCAATTAATGAAGTTTTGCAAGCTTGTTAACAAGTAGTGATCCAACGATTATCCAGTTTTCCACTCTAACAACTTTGAATTGACTTACCTCACTCAATTAGTTGCAGCATTCCAAGAAATAAAACTTACATATTCCCTCACATTTTGCGATTTTTCTTTTTATGCATTTATGAGTTGTCACACAGCATGAGATATTTAAGCCAGCCAAAAGCTCCCCCACAACTTGACGGATCCACAGTATACCAACTCCTGTTCACCGCCAAGCGATTTATAAGCCGAGTCTTGCTTGCAAAATACATCAATCAATCAGCTCATCCATGGCGACCAAAGTAAAACCATAAGAAAGAAAAAGGACCTGGTTTCTTGGATGTAACTGCAACTTCCTTCTTCCGAACCAGAGCATTGATATGGGAAGACTTGCCAAAATTAGACGGACCCAGAATCACAAAATTGGGCCTTGCATTTTGGGACAGTTCTTGGCCCTCCCACTGCTCTTCATGAACTTCACTTCCTTAATTTGGGCGTGACCCTCGGCTGGATCAAACCGGTGTTGGAAGAAGAAAACTTTCCAGACGATCCTAGCCGAGTCAGAGGTTGTCGGGCTTGCGATTTTGGCAGCGGAGGCATGGAAGCTAGGGCCATGGTGGGTGGGCTACAAGAGAGGAGGGGTCTTGGGAAAGAATGAGAAGAGCGACGGATTCGGAGATGGCCGAAGTGAGGGCTGAAGAAGAGAGGTTAAGTGCAAAGCAAAGAGGCGTAATAGCCATTGCTGGATAGAGATGATTTGCTTAGCAGTCAAGGAAGTGAAGAAAAAGAGATGAGGAAGCGAAGAGGCAAAGGGAGAGAGAGTGTGTATCAAAAAGGGGGTTGAGCATGGTCTTGGTGGGCGGTTCCCACCTTGGAATCTGGAATAATCTATTAAGGATTGGTTCTGAAAAATTGGAATCGGAACCGTCCATTGGTCTATGTATCCACCCAAGAACTGGACTGGGGTGGGTCCATAGAACCGATTCCATCAAACTTCATTCACTCGTTACAACATTTTCTAACAAATCAAAGTGAAGCAAAAAAGAAAAAAAAAAAAAATTCATACTCTTAATTGCAAGATTAGTAAAAAGATTGGACTCAAATTGAGAGTTGACACCGTAAGCCGATGGGTGTTGAGTTGAGAGTCAAAGCCATGAGTGAGAGAGAGAGAAACAACTCGTATAAGATGAGAGTGAGACAAGACAAGCACTTGGTTAATAGGTATTGAATTTTAGATTAGGAATTTTAGGGTTTCATTTTTCTTAAATGTTTTTGTCATAAATTTTTATTAAAAATTAAATACATATTTATATATTACCAGTTCAGTCGAATGAGTGGGTGAGCAGACTCACATCTATAATCGAGAATCGGATCGGTATCCATCAATTCTAATAAATTGGAGCCGAGAACTGGACTGGTTCCCTTGGGGACTACAAGTTTTAGTTTAGTTCGGTTTAGTTTCGAGCGGTCTGGGCAGTTGTTGGTTCTTTTCCACACCCAAAGTAAGGAAGCCTACTTCAACACTATTGGAGGGGAGAAAATATTAGGTGGGTTAGCCACAACATGTATGCCCTAGCCAATCAGGAGGCTCCACATGGCTCCACGTCAGTTAGTGGTCCCCATTGCTCTTTGTACATATAAAATACTAATTGCCTCCTTACATTAATGGCTGCACTAGACCTGTTGTGAAGAGTTAGGCTTCATTTGGCAACACTTCTATTTCTTTGTTTTTATGTTCTTTTGCTCCTTGGAATAGAAAAAATAGAAATCCGTTTGGTAACGTTAATTAAATTTTTTATTATCTAGAATAGAAAAATGGTTAGGGAATAGATTTGAAACAAAAATAAGAAATATAAAAGAGTAGTTTTTTATTCCCTAAAACAATTTCTAGAAATAAATCATTTTTTTTTCTTTTCTTTCTTTTCTTTTCTTCTTCCTTGCCACTTGCTCTATCGTTGGCTGACCCTCGGCTGTCGATCGCCACCTCCCGCTAATCACCATTGAGTGTAACAAATGCATTCCTATTCTTTTTCAATTATGAGAATATAAATTTTGTATAGTTATCAAACGTATTCTTTCATTCAGAAATTATTTAAGGGAATAAACATAGAAAAATATTATTTCTAAAAAGAAATTATTTCCTAAAACAGAAATTTTACCGAACAGGCTCTTATTTCACTTTCTCTCTCCTCCTTTTTCTCCTTTTGAAGGAGGAAGAATGATGTTTTTCCTCTCCATTCCTCTCATGAATTCAAAATTTCAGTTCCCTTGTCTTCATTCTCTTTGATGCTCACTCCCTCTCTACTCCGGCTCTCACTTGATGCTTATTGGGTGTCACTTCTTCGCTCTTTACTTCAGAGTTTGCTTGGCTCATTCTGCTTTGAAGCTCCCTCGGTGCTTGGTGGGTCTCTCTTTTTCACTCTCTGCTCTGGTGCTTGCTCAGTTCATTCTACTCCGAAGCTCTCTCAGTGCTTGGTGGGTCTCTCTTTTTCACTCTTTGCTTTAGTGCTTGCTCGGCTCGCTCGCTCTTTGCTCTAGTGCTCGCTCTTTCTCTGAATTTCTTCTCATCGGAAATTCAGATTTTAGAAATTTTTCCTGAGAACTCGAAGAATGATCAATTATCAAGAATTGAAGGTTGGGTTTTGCAATTTTAATGAGGCAAATCTTGTGGGGTGAGGTTGATTTGGAGAGTGTCTTACTTTATTTTCTAGGACTTTCAAGTCTTGTTTGATTGCTTTAGTGATGCCCAATGAGCGCCGAGTGAGAGCGAGAGCAGAGGGGGAGCGAGCACCGGAAGGAGTCAAGATAAGGGAACTGAAATTTTGAATTCATGAGAGGAAGGGAGAGAGCGTCGTCTTCCTCCTTCATAAGGAGAAAAAGGAGGAGAGAGAAAGTGAAATAACTCCCCGCAGCAGGTCTAGTGTAGGTCTAGTGCGGCCATCAATATGTGCAGGCCTACTATCAAGGGAAATTTCTAAACAAGAAAGAGGAAATTAATATTTTTTATGCGCAAAGAGTAGTGGGAACAACTCGTTGATGTGGAGCCACGTGGAGCTTCCTGATTGGCTAGGGCGCATGCTGATGTGTTATGGAAGCCCCACCTATTATTGTCTAAACGAAGGAAGAGACATCAAAGAGAGAGAAGAGGGGCAATTTTGAAAACTTAAATGAATAGGAACCATTTGGGCACGTGATTAACGAGTGGAGTTAGTGTGAAAAATCACAACTAACCAATGTTTTCTCATATAAAATAATTTATGGAGTGACATGGCGTTTTTTTGTCTTCCTTCAATCCACGACACTTAAATTCGAATGCCTAACAACTACCATAGATGGATGCTTAAAGGGGGGTTTTTTGGGTTGGAAACCAAACTATGTGTTTTTTTGTGAGATATTTGAAAATTTGAATAGAATCCGACTTTACCATTAATAGATGTAATTTCACGGAATTGACTATAACAATGGTAATTTTGCCCCATTAAGATTGTGATTTAGGTATGGGACCCCTTCGTTGAAGTTCAATCGGAGCTTCTTCATGGATAACGACTCTGCGTTTTTTCTCAGTCTTAATAAACAACAACTATCAAAAGTTGCATGTCAACATAAAATTTTATATAAATAGTCGACTTTATATATTGGGGGTGTTATACGGCACCTCGTAAAAGGGAAAGGGAATTTGGTGGGGGTCTCAATTTGAATGGGAGACATGTCCTATAATTCAAAGCTACTGTAACCACACTTACATCGATTCTGTACTGGGATGCCTTATTAACTAGGAGCGGCTGAATTTTGGGGGCATTAATTTTCGTTTCTTTAGGGTGATTTTATGACGTTTGCAATCCACGGCAAACGACCTTCGACTTCGAGAGTGGAGATCTTCGAGTTCAGGATTTCATACGACGTCTGGCTTATTTGTTATACAGTGCTTCGCGTTTGTTTCTAACCTAACATAGCGGAGACGTTCTGTTGCATTATTTATTTATTTATTTATTGTTCCTTCTTGAAAACTTTGGTGAGTCCACTTGTTTTCTCTCCTATATTTTGCTCTCTTTTTTTCCTGTTTATATTCGTTGGTCTCCGGAAGATTTGTTTTATGATTTTAGATGCTGATTTTGATAATAATAATAATAATAATAATAATAATAATAATAATAATAATAATAATAATAATAATAATAATAATAAAAAGAATAAGAAAAGATTCTAGGCTTTTCGTGATATTTGGCCTTCAAATTGCTTCTGTTTTCTCTACCATTGCTAATTTACTTTTATTAATCTATCTTAAAGGAGACAACATATTTTATTGACTTTTTTAGTAAAAATTGAAGTTGGAACATGCATAGTTAGAGATGATCAGGATATTTCCTTAATTTTTCATATCACTCGAGATTGTACATATATCTCCTTTGACCTTAAAATTCTCCAATTGAATAATTTTGTCTGGTTCATATACTTTTCATTACGAGATATATAGAAATTATACAATTCCCTCTTCCGCATATTTCTTCTCTAGATGTGGAGAAAAGGATATTACAAGTGCCATATGACCTTTTCAATCATTTGAGTACCACATTAGTTTGGTGATTGGTCTTACATGGCTTTTCAATGAATTTTCAAATTTGATATGCCATTTAAAAAAAAAAAAAAAAATCGAAGTCTGGACAAAGGACGAGAGGACATTGCACTTGTGAGTATATGAAGCCAAATGAGGAGAAGGAGCCGAAGAAGAAGATTGCAGTCCAGCTCCAGCTTCAATCGTCTGGAGCAACAAGAAGGCTCAAAAGCAACGATCTTGCTTGGCCCTCAACATTTTCCCTTTGTTTTTGTGAGAATTGATGGGAGGGCAAATTTTGTGATTTTTCCTAAATTATGGATATCATCATATGTTTAGAATACTTAAATATTAAACCACATATTTATGTAATAATTTTAGCTTTTAGAATAGTTGACAGCAATCTTACAAAATTTAACATGATATCAAAGCTAGTGCAATCCCTTTCGTGATTATGCATTTACCCTCATCAGTCAAATTTCACGTGCCATGGTCAAAATGTCATGTGCTGCTCGTAATTATACTTGCAAGTAAAATGGGGTGTTGAAACATGAGGGGGCAGACCTTTCCCAACGTCTCACTAAAGAACAATTAAGAGAAGTTGCACCAACCCCTCGAACATTGCCCACTGTGAAGAGATTGTTCAAAGAGCAATATTATGAGTCACATGTCAAACGTGATCAAGCCGATCATCATCAACGCTATGTGTAATGTTTTCTCAAGACTAAGATCATCTAATCAACCATCATTATCCAATCCAGCGGTAATAGAGTATGTTCATAATCCCTCCTTTGTTGTTGGTGCAAATAATATCAATCAGAGTAATCAACCCCTCATAAGAATTATGCAAAGGTCCGTTCTTCTAGTCAAAGTCACAACAATGAGAATAATCAGGCAAATATTAGTCAAAATTGTTATGATTATAACTATCACCTAGAGGGGAAGAATAGATGATTTTGCGAACATGAAAGAATTTAAATAAATATTGCAATGAGATGACTTCTAATGAAGTGGTCAGATCTTATCAATGTACAATTCTATCATAATTAATAAAGAGAGTAATGGATAGAGAATTGCACACAAAAGTTTATAGTGGTTCAGCTTTTGCAAGCCTACGTCCACTCTTCCACGTTGCAGTTTATTGGCTAGAATTCATTAAGAAGAACTGATCAAAGGTTACAAGTCCTGAGCACTAAGTACTCAAGTATGTATGAACAACTCCTCACACTTTCAGCCTTTAAAGGGTTACACAGTATCACTCAGCAAAGACGAATGCATGAGATTACAAACACACTCTTCAAACTATCAAAATTAAAAGCTTCAAATCTCGTGAATGCAATGTGTAATTCCTTTAGCTTTGAAATCTCCTCTTATACTCCTCCTAATCCAAGCTGATCATTGGACGTATCTCAAGGAGAACTTATCTAGCCAATTTACCCGTTGGCCTAGATCTAGTTGAGAAGATTAGATGGCTTCAGGATTGCCGAGATTGATGCTTCCCATAATTTTTGTCACCCATACAATAGATTGGGTTTCCAAAAAGTTGAGTGTTTATGAATAGAAAGAACGTTTCGCCTTTAGAAAGAAATCCTAAGAAAGTTAAATCATCGAAAGATATTTGCAAGACCTTCCTTTTGAAACTCTTTATAAATATAGCAATGAATCAAGCCAATTTGCCACTAGTTGTTGCTTGGGTGATTTAATCCTTCCTATCCGATTGGTAAGATATATAATAAAGGAAGTAATTGAGCCACGACTCTGGTTCTGATGGATAACATCTTATCACATCCCATCAAACTTTTCACCTAAAAATATTTTTTTATCTGAAACAAAGTCTCTAAGTTGTGTCAATCATCAAAACGACTTAGGGAATGTTTTCTCAACAATCTCCCCCATTTTTTATGATGACAAAACTTACACAAGTGGAACTTTAAAAAATATTATTAAATTTAAATAGCTCTTGAAAATGCTGGTTTTAAAATGAGGCACGGTTAAACTATAAGAATGTTTGCATTGAAAGAATTTTAATGAAATTCTTATAGATAATACTTAGTATCAAAAGATAAGAAAAATTTAACCATTCCTCTTTGCTTTTGCAATGCTCAGAGTCTTTAAGATCCTGCAAAAAGATTGTTAATGAACTTTGCAACCTCATTTACCTCAATTCTACTAGTCCACCTTCTCACCCTTTTTGTCATCAATAAAAAAATACTAAATAAAACATAATATCATAAGCAACTCATAGTACGAAGGTTAGTCCAATAAGTGCAAACAACAAACCTCAGACCCTACATACTAAATGACAAAAATAGTCCAAACTTTGAAAAATAAATCAAGTCTGAAGATTATTTGGAGGAGGATGGCTAGGTTGGATCAGTGTCTAGATTGGGAACTTGAGTAGGAGCTGGAGAAGAAACTGGAGAATGAACCCTACGTTCTAGTGGCAATTGAACAAGAACATAGGATTGCATGTGATCCAAGGTATGCTCCATATTTGTCATTCTGGCATCCAAAGCTTCAACTTGGGTTATGAGAAACATGTTTGAGGTGTTCAATTCTCTTTCCATCCTATCATTCTATTCTATCATTTTGAGTAAGGTCCGCAGAAATAGCCTATCTTCAGTGCTATCAGTAATGGGAATTCTTGATGGACCAACATCCAGCTTGAGTTTCATCACCGTATCGATGTCATGTTGCCTCTACTTATTAACATTAGACTCCCCCTCAACATCTGCAATTCCTTGCCTTTTTATCCTACACAATTGGATCAGAAATATGAGCAAGGTTAGTAATTTGCTCACCAGTGATGCCATGAGTTGCCGTAGTAGGGACTTCTTCAAAAGTAGATTCTACAAATGGAAGAGTCATCACTCGAACTTCCTAAGTTTCTAGGACATCATGAAAAACTCCAGTCATGTCAGCAATTTCAGAAGGAATGGAAATAGGGTCTACAACAATATGTCTTGAGAGTCAAGTACTTCTTGACTTCCTTGAGCCTTTTCAGCGCTAAGAATTTCTTCTTTGTCAGCCTCATCAGAAAACTCAACAAGAATATTTTCCACTAGGTCCTCAGCATCACCAAGCTCCCCCTTAGTAGGTACCACAACTCTAGAGGAATTAGTTGCAACAACACCTATGTGTGAGGCAACATCCTGTTCTCCAATAGTGATTTGCTCTTGAACTGGTTCCTAATGCTCGATGATAGTTTTGTCCAAAGCAAGCTCCTAATGTTCATTAGTATTGTTGCCACTTTCTAGATGATGAGTAAGATCAACATCCACCATGCTATCCCGATCATCAATTCGTCTTAGTGGATCCTCAGCATCATTTTGCTGTTGTTTTGCAGTAGTATTATCCTTTATCAGTTCTACAGCCACTCTTGTTCCTATTTCCACTTCGACTTCATTCTCTACTTCAATATCATCATCAGTATCAGGTTGATATGCATCAATGATATCATCCAAATCTACCATTTCTTATTCAGACTCAATCAAGATTTCTTCATTGAGCCTTTGCAAGATTTCGAGAGAAAGAGAGTTTGGGGGTATTATCACTTTCGAGCCTATGGCCTTCTATTGACTTGGGTTTTCCCAAACCCATACCTCACATGACATCAGATATTCACGTGTTTAATTATTTAAGCATGTGTGAATTTTGACTAAGAAGTCACTACTAGCCCTTTTGGGATCAACTAGAAACCCAAAATGATACATGAGAATATCTTATTATCTACGCAATCAAATCTTCTAAACTTAGGAACTTGATTATGTTAGCACTAAGGCTCACATTCTTTCGGTATCTAACTTGATCACATGCTAGCTAACGCCATAGCAGCCTATCCAAGAGTTTTAATAGCATCATAACCATTCTAAAATAGGAAAGTAACATCCAAATTGAAAAGCACAATCAATAGGAGGCATGCAACCATCCTAAAATTGTCCCTAAAAGAGAAAAAGGCAATCAAAAAGGAGAAGCGCTAAAGGCTTGTCCAATAACTAGACTGTCTTAATTTCGGCCCACTCAGAATTACTCAAAGAGGCCCACCTACATTTTCCAAAAAGAAAGGTGTCATAACTCCAGCCCACTTTCGTTTTCTAATTCTCAGCCCAATCTACCCCAAAACACAAAACAAGCAACCCACCACCTTTTTTTTTTTTTTTAACAGACGACCAGCCCACAGTTAAAATCCCGAAGCCCATTTTAATTCTCTATCTTTCTACTATGGCCCTTTTTTTTTTTTTTTTTCTCTCTCTCTCTCTCTCTCTCTCTCTCTTCTTTATTTATTGTTTTTGCCTTTAACTATTTTGTTTTTTTCTACTGGATTTTCAACCTCACGCCTCCTTCTTCTGCAACTTTCAGTGACGCTGGACAACCACCAGAATTCCACAAGCATTCAAAAAAAAAAAAAAAAAAAAAAACTTGAATCCACACACTCCAACTCGGACGGTGGAGAATATAACACAAAGTCACACGAAAACACAGCAAAATACAAAGAAATCGAGCAGGGTTCGATGAATATAAACGCAAACGTGAATCGGCTTCGAGCTAATACGTGAAAATTCCTTGGTCTTCTTTCAGGCATTTTAGCAAACGCATGACACGCACTTCGGACAGCAAGCTTGATGCTTAGTCTCGACATATGAAGGTTTGAATTAACATTATTAGGCACAGATCAACCAATATTTCTATGCAAGATGCCTATGATCTTCGAGAAAAATGAATTTTGAGATCGAGAAAGATTTAATTAAGCTAGAAATTGACTTATTTAATACGTTAAAAAGGGGGGGAGGGTTCACTTAATTCATTTAGTAGGAAAAAGTAATTGATGATGATTAATATCTTATCTACCAATCATGATCCTATGTTTGGAAAAAATTATAAATATATAATGACAGTCAAAAAACTATTTCTTTCATGTTTAACACTTGAAGATTATTAACACTTCAAATGAGCTCTTTAAGTTCTTAGCAATACATCTATATAGATTGAATAAGACTCTAAAAGATTTGGTCGACGTAATCTTCGATTCAAAATTACTTTGAACTGGGGACATAATACAATCAAGCATTTCTTCATGCAACTCTCCCCAATTTTTTTTTTTTTCATTTACCCATAAAACAATATATACATATTGTTGATTGGCTAAAGGCAAGGAATGCATAAAAACGTTAACGTATGGGCTCTTTGCAAATGCGTGAGCCTGGCCTAGCGTCACCCTTCGCATATCACAGGGTTTCAACAAAATCAATTGAAATTTAACACGGTAACTGTGGTCGCAATTTCCTCCATATTGTAAATTTGAAATGACCCATATTTTTCTTTCGCCTCACTAGTAAAAAGTCCTACGTCCATGTGGTAATCATGAATCTGGTTTTTATTAATTCTCTTGTCATTACGATTAATGCATGGATTTTTATTTTTGTTTTTTGGACTATGCTAGCATGACCTTGGGCCATCCATTTTTGTATAATGGGCAAGTGGACATAAATTTGTCATGCAATATTTGAAGAAACAAATCTAATGATGTCCAAGAAAGAGAAATTCATGAGGAATTGACTCCCTATTTCATATGGTGGATATTGGTCCAAAATAAAAAAAAAAAAATTGATATCACTTAAGTCAAACGTTAAAAATTTACTCTTACCAAAAAACAAACGTTGAAAATTTAAATATTATAAATAAAAATATTCACAATTCATAAAGTTTTGCACTTATAACATAAAATCGGAAATTCTTCATATACTATTATTACCATAATATTAAAAAAAAAAAAAAAAAAATCATTGTTGCACTTTGTTACGATAAAAGTTTGTCGAACGTCAGCATTAAGTTTTGAAAATATTGAAATATCAAATACTATAGTGTACTTTTGGTGCATTTATGAAATCCTGAAGGGTACAAATGGTTCTTTTCTTTCTTTCTTTCTTTCTTTCTTTCTTTCTTTCCTTCTTTAAATTTTACAACGTTATCTCTTTGACTTTTATTTGTACGAAACATTTGGAAATTTTCAAAAATATTCAATATAAAATACCGAATTGTACAATTGATCCGTTTTTAGAATTAGATAAGAAGTCTAAGTAGTAAGTCTTCACTATAAATAGAAATATTTTATCCCTGACGAGTATCTTATTATTATTGTGCTGTTGTTATTATTAGTAGCAGTAGTATTTTACACTTTCTTCGCATTATTTCTTAAATCGCGTCTGAAATTAAAGGACAATGTTGCACGATCTTTGGACAGGTGGACCCACCTATACATGCTTGCAAAGTCCAAGCCGTGCATGCAAAATTGCCGATACATTTTACATTCTTTGTGGAAATCGGAAAGTTTTCAGAGATCCTATTTAGCATCTGTATTAAGAATATATAAAATGAGATGTTCATCGATTACGAGGGTCATTAAAGGTAATATCGCGTTTTTTAAATTTGAAAATAAAACATTAACTTGTTAGTTAGATTGACTACAATAATTAATTAGAGATACTTTCTTTTTTAATTAGCCAATAAGTGGTTTATCAAACACTTTACGTCGAAATGCAAACTCGTTAGTAGAATTCTCAATTTTTTCAAATGAAATGTGTAAATTGATTTATAATTATATAGTATGTATATTTTTCGTATTTAGTTAAAATAAATGATCAATTTTAATGTGTTACACATACTCATTACATAAGACTCAGAGCGTTGAGAGTGCCGAATAATAATCATAATCTTCAAGTTTATTTGAAAAAGCAAATCATCACTTCCAAGTCTTGGTAATTTGTATACATGAACGTATTATCGTTGAAGAATTCTTGTTACATAGCCAAATGTGAAATTGAACTTTTAATTTTAGTTTGAAAATTGACAAAAAGAAAATGGCATGACTTTATTTTCCGATTTGATACAGATATTTAAAACAAAATTAGTCTTAAGATCAGCTACCAACTATAATACTAAAAAATAAAAATAATGGTTATGACTACGCTCTAACAAAATAAAAATGTAATGAATAAACAAAAACATCGAACCAGAAGATTCTCACGTTCTCATTCTTTATAAGTATTCTTCTAGATTTAGGAATTAGGAATTTTTTTTAAAAAAAATAAAACCACAAAATTTTGTTAACTATATCGATATGCGATCTAACTCAAAATTTGTATTTATTGTCCTCATGGTACGGATTAACATGGCTTTCCGATAAGCCCCTGCTGGCATGCACTCTAGGCCTCAGCACATTTTGATTTTTGAAGGTCAGGTCTTAAAGCCCTTTGTATAGCCTGATCCCTCCCTCCATCCAACCGTAATGGCATGGAAATTATGCCATCCTCGGGCACGATTGCTTGCCACCTTTGGAAGACCTTAAACAAAAGTTCGAATCATTGCGCATTTGAGGAAGATGGGGATGCCGAAAGTGACAAAGGGAAAGAATTAATCCGGCCCCAATTGGACGGAGCTTGATTCATGACCACATTGACCAGGACGGGACCTACTACATGATCGAGACGTGCCTTGGTTTGTTGCCAGCATGCATGCGACCTTATTTGCAACCGAGCCTAGCTTGATCAATGATCGGAACTTTCTTTACTCAGCATTTCTCTCTATTGATCGTTACTAAACCTTTTTTTTTTATTCCTCATATTTCGATTATCTTTTTTCATATCACCACGTGACTAGTTAGTTTTGCCATATTTTGAAATACAAAAATGCGCTATCAAGTTGTGGTCCCATTGTCCCCTTTACTTTGACGTCGAGTGTACCCAAAAGAAGTTATTGAATTTCTTTAGCATTGAATCCATTGTTTAGATTTGCAAGTGTAGAGTATCCAAATTTACGTGGAGCGAGCACATATTTCATGGATGAATTTTGACAATTAGATCCATTCGTACCATTTAATTCTGTGTATACCTAAATATTATGATTTGTGTCCAGTATAACATAACTCGGTGTAATAGCTAATATAAAATTAATTTTTTTAAATGCTCAAACATTATTTAATTTAATAGCTAAGATAAGAAAGGAATGCAAACAAGTAAAGTACATAGGAGGGCTTGTCCATTACATCGGATTAGACTTTTTGGCCACATCATATCCAGGCTTCTCACTCTCAAATTGTAAGGAGTGAAAACCTAGAAAATATTAGGTAGAGGTGGCAAAATGGGTCATAGACCCCATATATGACCCATTTAAATCATAAATGAGTTATATATGGATCACTTGTTTCTTGAAGAAGTTAGTTAAATGGATTTAACAACTAAAGACTTAAGATAGGTTGGTCTTAAATGGGCCTTAAGTGGTTCTTAAATAGGTTGGGTTTAAAACCCATTTTCACCCAAAACTTCACAATCTCTCTCTTCTCTCTTTACTTTACAAAAATATTTTCTTTTTATAAAAACCGAAATAATTATTATTTTATTTTATTATTTTATTTTTAATTTTTTCTTTCTTCTTTTTTTTCTTTTTCTTTCTTCTTCCTTCGATTGCCGGCATGGCGATGGCCGGCAACCAGTCAGGCGAGCCTCGAGCTCGCCGGATCTGGCGAGGTGGAGGCCTCGCCGACCCCTAGCGAGCCTCGAGCCTAGCCAACGCCTCGGTGAGGCTCGAGCCTCGCCGATCTGGCGAGACTTGAACTTGCCGGTGTCGGGCTAGGGGCGAACTCGAACTCGCCGACGCGCCGGCGAGCCTCGAGCTCGCCAGATTTGGCGAGGCAGAGACCTTGTCGACGTCCGACGAGGCTCGAGCTCACTGGTGTCGGGCGAGCTTGAGCTTGCCGGCGTCGGTGAGCCGGGCGAGCTTGAATCTCGCTTGTGGCCAGCCGTGGGCCATCATTGTGGCTGGAAGAAGAACAAAAAAAAAAAAAAAGAAAATTATATTTAAAAAATTAAAATAATTAAAATTAAAAAACTTATTTTAAAAAATTAAAAATAATTAAAATAATTAAAAATTTTTTAATTTTAAAAATAATTTTAAAATAATTAAAAATTTAATTTTAAAATAAAAAATAATTAAATTTTTTTTTTTTAAAAATAATTATTTTAAAAATTATAAAAATTATCCATTAAATTTGTGTTGTATAAAACTATTTTAGCAATATCATCTTTTTAAATATATATAAGAAATAAATTTTCTTAAGTTTAGTTAAACAGGTTGGGTATGGGTCGCATATGGGTTAAAAAATTTACATTACAATAAATGGTCACAAATGGGTTAAATAGGTCGATTTGAGTCGGACCATTTATGACCCGACCCACCGTTTAACGGGTCTAGTATTAGGTACCTTAAAAGTGCCACGCAATTTTTACTTTGAACCATTCAAAGCGTGACACGTGTCTCGTGTCTGTCCACGTCGGCTCACTTCTCCACTTCCACTTCAAATGAACGCGCGGGAGGACCTGGCCGTGGCCCACCTCTCTACACACGCTCTGCTCTGAACCTACGTTAACGAGCCTTCGGTGAAGGCTTGATGTTGTTCGACACGCGGCACCACGTGTCGGCCGGGTCCCACCACCCCCTTCGCTCTTCCTTCCTGTGATCTCTCTCCTTTGTGCTTGCGTTTCTATGGCCACGGAGCTCGACCTCGTCTGCATCCTATCTCTCTTCCCTTTTTTATTTTTTATTTTTTCAAAAGTGCCTCTCGAGAGTTTCGAGCACACAGACATGGCCGTTCTCCTCAGCACAAGCTCGAGGTCAAAGCATCTGTCCTCAAGGTCAAGGTCGACCCATAGTCTCGCGGTTGCTATGGCTGTGGAGCTCAGTCTTGAGCCTATAGCTCGAGGTCAAAGCAGCCATGGTCGCTTGAGCACGAGCTCGTGACCAGGGTTACTCGAGCTCGAGCTCCCGGCCATGGCGGCCGCAAGAAGAAAAGCAAGAAAAAGAGAAGAAGTAGGGAGGAGAGATCCCAGGAAGAGAGAGAGAGTGGTGGGACCCGGACGACAAGTGGCGCCACGTGTCGTCCATTAAATGGGCCAACCCCGACGTGGAGACTTACCCGTGATTTTCTCGTAAAACAGCACATAATCCCTGGACAATCCATACAAAACCTTCTCTAAGAAACCACGTACCACAAATCACTGGCATTTTTTTTTTTTTTTTTAATGATTTTCAAACGACAGTTACCGCCCCTGAGAAGAGAACCGCTTGCTTCTCTTCCCTCCAAAACCAGCCTTTGCCTTACTGTCTTGATAATGAAAAGGTGTTTTTGATTAGTCAAGCCCGAAGTGCCCAGACTATCGGGTAGTCTAGATGATTCCCGGCTAAAACTAAGGGAGAAGCTGGCGAAGTTGGGGGATGATCCGGGGTACGACGACATGCCCCTCGAGGAATTTGCAGCGGCCTATCTTAGAGGGGTTTTGGATGACGAGAGTGGAAAGAGGTGGAAAAGAAAGCCAAGGATGATGTTCTAGTTAGATGCAAGGCTTTTATGCTTTCTGTATTACAAATTTTGCCACTTCTTTTTATCTAGTCTTTTTCGTTTTGTTAATGAGCGATCGTTCAAATCCTTAAGAGTCTTTTCTACGGAAGCTCTCGAAACTTTGCGATCTTGATTTCTACATTTGATGCCAAAACATTCGAGGCATGTTTACTGCTTTTTCCCACCATTTGCTTTTTATAACATGTAGAGGCTTCACTTAAGTGGTTTTCCTGAGGAGTATCCATGATAAGCTGATTTACAGACACAAAAAAGTTGAATGTATTCATTTTATCAGGATATCATGCATAATTCTTGTTACGATGAACTCTTTGTTTTTCCAGTTTTAAATTAAGAAAACACTCCATGCTTAATGGATGATGTTGTCAAAATAAATATTTCTGTCTTTGTATGACCTTTCTTTTCTTAAGAAACATTCATCTGTGGAATTCTAGTTTAGTACTAAATGGACTTTATAGGACCACCAGAATGATTGTACAATGTTCCTGATAGTCTGTTTATTACCTTTATCGCTTGAATTAATGATATAGCTTACATATATTGTCAGGAACTGTGTTTATGCCACCAAAGTGGTCCTTAGGCTATCTTCAATGCCGCTGGAGCTATCACTTTGATAACAGAGTTTGGGAGGTTGGCCCTTTTGATGCATCTTGCTTGATTCGATAGTCTTTCCTGCTCAACCAGCATTTCCTTCTACCTAATTAAATAACAATGTCCAACTTTCATTGTATGATGTCAATGCATATCATTTATGAGTCAGCATATCATTTATGCATGATATAGTTCTTTAGCTACAATATTTTCAGCATATCATTTATGTTCACTTATGCTTCAGCATATCATTTATGAGTCAATGCATGATAGTTCTTTGCACATAGGTTCACTTTCTTCTTTGCGATAATGCCCCCGTTATTCACTATAAACACTGCAACGACATAATTTTCACAGTATTATATGGAAAATTCAGAAAGTTCTCACAGCCTTTTATTAATGAGAAATCTTCAGGGGGGGGGGGGGGACTCTTTTGAAACTGGCCTCTCCTCTGACCACAGCTCCATATTAACTGTTCCGGTTCCCTAGTGGACCATACTTTTGAAGACCTCACTGAGGCCGAACCGATTGACTAGTCCCACGCCAAGGCAATTATCCCAGAGCGACCATTCGCCTGAAAAAAGTGGATGGTAAAGGCACTGAGATATCCTCATTTGTTGGAACAAAAACGTCTGCAGTGAGTGGCTGCTGATTGGATGACCAATTCATGGTTGTCCTATCCAAAAGCTTTTATCATTTTAAGGAATCTCATGAGTGGGGATGCCAATAAAAGATCATTTAGGTTATGTAATCAAAGAAGAGAAGATTCAGCCAAGGACAGGAAAATAGAAGCTGGAAGCAGTTTAAACATATGCAAAAAGTGCTCTGACAGTAGAAGCAGAATGTTCTATCACAGGAGGAAGATATGGTGAATGGAATCCGCAACTTCAAAATTCGAATTGAATTTTGAATGATTCAATCTGAAGACCTCACAGTTGATGAAATTATGTTTAGTCAAAATGTATTTGAACCTAACTAAAAGCTAGATATCCATATATCATGGAAAAGATTGAGCAGATTGAACATTTGCTGAAGCATATGTATTGAAGATTTTAACCATATGCATATACAACCATCCGAAGAAAGTGAAGATTATCGCCATGCTCAACCTATTGATTAGATGGAACTTTAGGATATGTAGAAGCTAATTGATGAAATCGGATATGGAACAACCTCAATTGATTGGTAGTTTCATGGAATGAAATCTCATGAACCTATGAATTGACTTTGATTAATACAAGGCCATATGAAGATTCACACAAGGATGGAATAGTGGAAGACAATGATGGCTGGCTAAGGGACCTCCGACACTTCGATCAAAGAGAACTGAGTATTGGAATTCAGAGCAGGGGACAAGAATGAGGTATAACGAGAATACCACCAATATGAAGAGCCTACACCTTGGTTCTTGTACTTCCATTTGTGCCAAACTTAGCAAGACCCTGAGTGTATTTTGAACAATTCTTGTATCGCCTTCTCTCTAGTAAGCATTGCGGAGTGGGCTTAGAAATTTATATGAGAGGGAGAGGCTTAACTAGATGGGAGCATTGATAGGAGATCATTGTTCAAACACTGCTGGTGCTGTACAAGGGTTTAACACGGAAGCAACTGATGCTGAAGTTGTGTGGAACAGATGGTATGAGTTGTAATATATTGGGTGGAAGCGGTGGATTCAGCCGTGATTGGAGGCTGGGCTGGTAGTACATGAAAAGAGAGGAGAAAGGTGGAAGGCTGAACCTCTCCTATACTTTACCTCAATTTTGTTATCTCTACTCCTTTATTTCTCGTTAATCACTTAAAGCACCTATGGTTTCAGGAATATTTCTGCTAAAATGATACCAGAGTGCTAAAAATTCAATCCTAACCAAATTTTGGTGATCGAAGATGCTAGAAGCTTGCCTAAATCTTGGACAATGCACTTGGATCTTGGTTAAACAAGGAATTTGTGACCCTGTTACCCTAGACTTCCAGCAGATAACCAAATGCAAATTTTGGCTAACAAATGTAAGAGTTTCAAAAAGTGGCATGATGCAATCGCCTCTTGGTTTACTGGGGAGTATAGCTCTCCAGTTACCTAGGCCTCCGCAGCACCAAAAGAAAAGGTAAGAACAAAAGATTACATTAGCTAGAAGATTCCCTTCGAAGGTCTGCTCACCAGAATCGGGCCAAAGTTCATGCTTAGAACCATCAACGGCTGTAAATGAGATAAAAGATTCTCTAGGGTGCAACAGGGTGAAAGTGAGGGTGTCCTCTCAAGCAGACCAACCTTCAGCACAATACAAACCAAACACCATTACAGGTGATTATTGACAATCTGAAAGTCAGAAAAGAAATGAAAAGCATAAAAAGCAGTTCTCTGATGATTTCTCCATTTAATTTTCTGATTAAATAATTCACTGTAAGAAATATGCAGGCTGGACTTTAAGCATGTGTTCTCAATAGTTAGCAAGTAACACAATTAGTGACTCCCATCTGACTTGACTTGATCTGGACCCGAGTTGGCTCCAATTTTAACCATATTAAAAAAACCAATCAATTATAAATAAATTAAAGATGCGTTTATTTCTCGGAGTATGAATGATTTGCAAAACATTTTTCCAAAAATGATCGCTTATATCGCTTGAAATAATTAATCAACAAAAATATATTTTTATTATCAAAACATTTTTATTGATTCATTTTTATAAGTAATACAAGCAATCATTTTTAGGAAAATATTTCTCAAATTATTCATTTTCGTGAAACAAATAGAACCAAAATATGAAAATCAATCAGCAAATAAGAAATTACTGAAAAATGGATTAGTACATTAGGAGTGTCATAACTTTCGTACTATGCTCACCTGATGTAATGTTAATTTATAATACATCATTCGATGTGACATGTTGAAAAATTGAAGTCATCACTTGATAAGGCTTGAAAGTGCTTTTTTGCCTTGAAACCAATTCAAACACTCAATTTCATATTCAAGTACCATCAATCACAATTACGGCATCATTTCTTAAGGAACTAAGAAGCACTCGAAAGCCCATCACTTCATATATCCAACTAGTGCCAAAAGTCCTTCACACAGCAATCAGAACAAAGGAATGTCAACAACTCTCTCTTTTTTACCGGAAGCGCGGAAGCCACTGTGCTTAGGGCCCCTCCTCCTACCCTACACCTTTCCTTTATTTCCTGGAGAAAGGGCTAAAGCCACCGTGGGGGCCGGCGGGCCCGTCGCCCTTCCCACCACAGCAGCCCGCCGCTCGGTGCTTAATATTATTTCCAGCAAATTCACGCCAAGTTTTCAAAATTCATGTACCGGCCAGCCAGCATGTTGCAGAATTATCTTCACCCGCCAACCTCCATGCTTCCCAAAAACATGGGAAGGAGAAAGCTCGGGAGGGTACAGGGTGACCGTGGCAAGACACACGGGGTGCAACAAGTCAATAAAAACACGAACTTATATATTATTCAATTATTCAATTTAACATTATTTTTTTCTTGTTCTTTCTTTCTTCCAAGTACTGTCTACTATATATATACACATATATCTTAAATATATGTTTTTCACTTTGACTAGTAACAGAACACGTTGGTAAAATAGTTTACCTCCATATAGATGCTCACGAGGGTTAACTTTTAAATGGACACGAAAATGATAGAATATTTAAATATTAAATCAGGTAAACTGTTTTGAAGGCTAAAATTATTAAGTAAATGTGTGATTTATTATTTAAATATTCTATCATTAGCACTAAGGCATGACTAAAAACAACCTAACCTAGCATTAATTGAAAGCTTGAAATATATAAATTGTTCAACAAATAGATGATGGTGGATCAACGTCAATAGAGAGAGAGAGAGAAAGAGAGAGAGGAGGGGGCAGTTCCGGCAGAGGACGCGGGTGGCGTAAGAGAGACGTGGCGGAAAAGCTTTTGAGCCCTCGTTTGAGCGGAAGAGCTCTTGAGCCTGGTGGGTTGTGTTTATTTGCCTTGGTTCGATCTATTGCAACCCGTTTGAGTGTCTTCTTTGATTGCCTAACTAGAGATCTTGACGTTATTATTGACGAACTCCCCAAAATTGCAAAATATTTTTTTTTGAGTATCTATGTCTGATCCACCATCATCTATTTGTTGAACAATTTATATATTTCAAGCTTTCAATTAATGCTAGGTTAGGTTGTTTTTAGTCATGCCTTAGTGTTCATGATAGAATATTTAAATATTAAATGGGTTTGAATAATAGAACATGTCTCCCATTCAAACTAGGACTCCACCAAACTCCCTTTCCATCATACGCACCGTCTTACAACGCCAGCAAATAGAAAAATCTGCTTTTCACATGTAAATTTTGGTGATTGTGATTTATTGAGACTAAGAATGATAATCAAAATGCAAGGTTGTTGTCCATGGATGTGCTATGATTGAAGCATAACGAAGGAGTCTAATACCTAAGTCATGACCTTAATTGCACAGATCTAGGACCAAAATTATTGTCAATCTAGTGTAATCACACGTACTAATGACAAAGTCAGATTTTAAGAATCTTCAAATGTCTCACAACAGAACGCAAAATTTGGCTTACAACCCAAAACAGTCTCCCCATTTGGCATCCATCAATAGAAACTGTTAGAGGTTCCACATATCAACAAAAATGTGCTTACACCTCTAGAATTTAAGTGAAATGCATTGAGGATAAACAAAGAGATGTCGTGTCACTCTTAAATTATTTAAAAATGTGAGAAACTATTAAATAGTTGTGGCTTTCCATCCAAGCTCCACTCGCTAATTACCACATGTTCGAAATAAGTCATACTCATTAGAGTTTTCAAAATTTCCTCCCTTCCCTCTCCTTACTCTCTCCCTCCATTATTAATTCCTTGTACAAGATTCCTATACCTAAGTCACAATTTTAATGGCACGGATCTACGACCATTTTTATTATCAAATTAGTGAAATTACATCTACTAATGTCAAAGTTGGATTGTATCCAAACTTTCAAACATTTCACAAAAGAATGCAAATTTTTTATTATTTTTTTCTTTTTCTTTCTTCACTTCCTTCTCCTTCCTCTAACCGGTCGCCGCCAAAGGCGGGGTTGCTAAGGGACCTCACTAGCCTCGGGGAAGCCTGGCCATGGCCAAACGACCTTGCCTAGGACGTTTAATATCATTCATTGTTTCAAGTTGATAAATTCGACTTCATTCCAATAATTGATAAAATTTAGAGAAAAAAAACAAGCAATTTACATTATATATTCGCATGTTAGATGTGTCGGAAGAGAAAAGGAAAAAGAAAAGCTTGGGGATGAATTATGTATCATGGGAAGTGTGAGTCGAAACAAAAGATATTACTAACTTTTCTTCCTTCCAATTTATTATTTTTATCATTATTTTTTTATTTTTTAACATATATATATTCACCCCTCATTTTTTGAAAATTTTTAAAATTGACCTCGCGTGTCTAAATCACATGTCGGAAACTCGGTCGGAATTTCGACTCGAGTGTTAGAGAGTGTTGAAAAAATTGATCAAATGTTGAATTTTCCGACACACTTTGATGGAGTATCGAAGAGTGCACAAGATTGTCGGAGTGTTAGACACGACATGAAAACTCTCGAGGAGTGTCAGTGCTTCTTGGGTTTGCTGTGGATTGTAAATGTCACAAAATCCCCCCAAAGAACCAAACCTAATGCCTCCAAAATCCAGCCGCTCCTAATCAATAGGGTGTCACTAGTACAAAATGGATGTAAGTTTGGTTCGGGTGGGTTTGAATAATACAATATGTCTCCCATTCAAACTAGGACTCCACCAAACTCTCTTTTCATCATACGCACTGTCTTACAACGCCAACAAATAGAAAATTCTGCTTTTCACATGTAAATTTTGGTGATTGTGATTTATTGAGACCAAAAAATCAAAATCAAAATGCAAGGTTGTTGTCCATGGATGAGCTACGATTGAAGCATAATGAAGGAGTCTAATACCTAAGTCACGACCTTAATTGCACGGATCTAGGAGCAAAATTATTGTCAATTTAGTGTAATCACATGTACTAATGATAAAGTCAGATTTTATAAAGCTTCAAATGTCTCACAATAGAATGCAAAATTTGGCTTACAACCCAAAACAGTCCCCCCTTTTGGCATCCATCAATAGAAGCTGTTAGAGGTTCCACATGTCAATAGAAATGTGCTTACACCTCTCAGATTTAGGTGAAATGCATTGAGGATAAACGAAGAGATATCATGTCACTCTTAAATTATTTAATAAATGTGAGAAACGATTAAGTAGTTGTGGCTTTTCCATGCAAGCTCCACTCGCTAATTACCATGTGTTTGTAATGAGTCATACTCATTAGAGTTTTCAAAATTTCCTCCCTTCCCTCCCCTTACCATCTCTCCCTCCATTATTAATTCCTTGAACGAGACTCCTATACCAGAGTCACAATTTTAATGGCATAGATCTACATCCATTTTTATTATCAAATTAGTGAAATTACATCTACTAATGTTAAAGACAGATTCTATCCAAACTTTCAAACATTTGACAAAACAACACAAACTTTTTATTAATTTTTTTCTTTTTCTTTCTTCACTTCATTCTCCTTCCTCTAACCAGTCACCACCAAAGGCAGGGTTTCCGAGGGACCTCACCAGCCTCGGGGAAGCCTGGCCATGGCCAAACGACCTTGCCTAGGCCGATTAATATGATTCATTTTTTCAACTTGATAAATTCAACTTCATTCCAATAATCCATAAAACTGAGAGAAAAAAAAAAACAAGCAATTTACATTATGGATTCGTGTTAGATGTGTCGGAAGAGAAAAGGAAAAAAAAAACTTGGGGGATCAATTGTGTATCACGGGAAGCATAAGTCAAAACAAAATAGAATACTAACTTTTCTTCTTTTCCATTTATTATTTTTATCATTATTTTTTATTTTTTAACATATATATATATTTTGACTCCTCATTTTTTGAAAATTTTTAAAATTGACCTTGCGTGTCTAAATCTCATGTCGGAAACTTACAAGTTGGAATTTTGACTCGAGTGTCAGAGAGTGTCGAAAAAATTGATCAGATGTTGAATTTTCCAACACGTGTTGACGGAGTATCGAAGAGTGTATGAGACTATTGGAGTGTTAAACACGACACGAAAACTCCCGAGGAGTGTCAGTGCTTTTTAGGTTTGCTACGGATTGTAAATGTCACAAAATCCCCCCAAAGAACCAAAACTAATGCCTCCAAAATCCAGCCACTCCTATTCAATAGGGTGTCACTAGTACAAAATGGATGTAAGTTTGGTTTGGGTGGGTTTGAATAATAGAACATGTCTCCCATTCAGACTAGGACTCCACCAAACTCCCTTTCCATCATACATACTGTCTTACGATTGAAGCATAAGGAATGAGTCTAATACCTAAGTCACAATCTTAATTGCATGGATCTAGGAGCAAAATTATTGTCAATCTAGTGAAATCATACGTACTAATGATAAAGTCAAATTCTAAGAACCTTCAAACGTCTCACAAAAAAATGCAAAATTTGGCTCACAACCCAAAACAGTCCCCCCTTCTGGCATCCAATAATAGTAGCTGTTAGAGGTTCCATGTATCAATCGAAATGTGCTTACACCTCTCATATTTAGGTGAAATGCATTGAGGATAAATGAAGAGATGCCGTGTCACTCTTAATTTATTTAATAAATGTGAGAAATTACTGGATAGTTGTGGCTTTCCACACAAGCTCCACTTGCTAATTATCACGTGCTCGTAATGAGTCATACTCATTAGAGTTTTCAAAACTTCCTCTCTTCCCTCTTCTTACTATCTCTCCCTCCATTATTAATTCCTTGAACGAGACTCCTATACCAGAGTCACAATTTTAATGGCATAGATCTACAACCATTTTTATTGTCCAATTAGTAAAATTACATCTACTAATGTTAAAGATGAATTCTATCCAAACTTTCAAACATTTGACAAAAAAATATAAAATTTTTATTAATTTTGTTCTTTTTCTTTGTTCACTTCCTTTTGCTTCCTCTAACCAGTCGCCACAAAAGGCAGGGCTGGCAAGGGATCTCACTGGCCTCAGGGAAGCCTGGTGATGGCCGAACGACCTTGCCTAGGCCATTAGCTAGGCTAGTGGGGCTCGCCCTCATCGGATCTAGCGAGGGTCAAGCCTCATCGGCCATAGGCAAGGCTCGACCTCGCTGAAGGCCTCAGTGAGGGTTGCTAGTGTTTGGGCGTGGCTCACCCTCACCGGATCTAGCGAGAGTCGAGCCTCGCCACGACTTACCCATGGCTAATGAGGCTTGCCTAGGCCAAAGGCAAGCAGGGCCTCACCTAGCCATGACGAGGGTGGCCTCACCAGTGGCCAGCAGGGGCGAGCCTTGCCGGCGCTCACCTCTAGCTAGCTGGCTAGAGGAAGGAGGGAGGAGGAAGAAGGGGAAAAAAGGAAAAAGAATACAAAAGAATAACAAATTCAAAAAATATAATATTACTAAAAAATTGTCCACGTCAGCGTCAACCAAACGGTTGGCGCTGGTGAATGGATTGAATTGGTACAATTGCATACAATTAATGACTAAATTGGCCAGAAAAAAAAATGTTTAGAACCGAATTGGAAAAATTACAATAAGTTTATCTTTTTTTTGGTAATTTTCCCTCCTCTAGTGCTATGTCTAGACTTTTGTTTCTTTTTAAATTGCCATGCCAGATTGAAAAATTAATTTAAAAAACCACATAAGACAAATAGTTGGAATATCTCATGAGAAGCATTGTAGTAATCAATATTTAACCAACATGGCAATATAGTACCAAATTGATTGAAAAAGTTTGATGGCACTTATGTATCTTTTTCCCCACAAAAAGCTCTACAGCAAGAGAAGAAATATGTGGAAGAGAGAATTATTCTCTATCTTGTAATGAAAAATATATAAGTCTAATAACATCATTCAATCGAGGATATGTACAGTTAAAGAATATATATATATAATCCTAGAAATATGGACATTTGAGGAATTATACTGATAATCCCCAACTTTGCATCGTTCGACTTTTATTTTTTTCTAAAAAAAAAAGTCAATAAAAATGTTGTTTCCTTTAAGATAAACTAATACGCTTTGTTAAATCAGATTAATACCACAAAAACACTACACAATACAATTGTGACATAAGAAGAGTAAAAACCAAAATTGGTATACTAGTCAACTATCACGTGTCATCAAACTTAGCAATTTGATAGTAAAATTCAAAAGAAACTATTAGAGGGTAAATTTGTCATAAATATATCAGTTTGGGATAAATTTGTCAAACACATACTAGTTTGGGATTTTTTATGGTCAAAATATTAGTTAAAGTAAATTTATCACATGTGTACTTTCAAGTTATTAACCCAAAAAGAAACTACAAAGACCAAAAGAAATTCCCAAGCGAAGCCCATATCATCCACTTTGGTCATAAACACAACTATACCCCTTAAAGTAGTAGAAAGGAGATCATTGCGAAAGAACTATTTTCAGCTAGGGCTTTATTCGTTTCATGAAAAAATAATTTTCAGGAAAATGTTTTTCGAATTTTTCGGCGTTCGTTTCACATAAAGTGAATTGCTTAGGGAAAACATTTTCCATGAAGGAAAAAAAGTCTTCTAAACTAGGGAAACATGTTTTCCCTTTTCAAAAGCGGAAAACATTTTCCTCACTTGGTCTCTCTTATCTCGCATCCCTATAAACCCTTGCTTCCTCCCCCCTTTTTCTTCTCCTTCTTTTAATTAGAATTATTTTTTTCCTTTTTTCTTTTTCTTTTCTTCGTTTTCCTCTTCTTCTTTCTTTTTATTCTTTTATTTTTATTTTTGGCAAACCCTCTTCTTTTATCTTGGCTGGTTGCCGGCCATGGTCACGGCCAACAACCGGCCACGGGCAAACCTTGAGCTTGCCCACCTCTGGCAAGCTTAGGCTCACCACTCGCCAGATTGGTGAGCGCGAGCTTATGGTGATGCGCTTGCTAATAGGTCACGCTCATTGATCTAGTGAGCCTCAAGCTTGCCGGACTCGAGCCTTGCTAGATCGGCGAGCGGCGAACCTAGGCTTGCTTGTGCCCAATCGTCGGCCATTGCCATGGCTAACAACCAACCAAGAAGAAGAGGAGGAAAACAGAGAAAAGAAAAATAAAAATAAATATAAGAAAAATAAAAATGAAAAAATTTTAATAATTGATTTTTAAAAGAATAAAAATAATTAAAAATAGATTTTTTAAAAATAAAATAAATGAAAAAGAGTGTATACAGGAACATATTTTCCTTCCCGACCGATTGAGGGACAGAGCCCCTTTCTTCTACAAGTCTCTCCTTTATCCCTCTTCCTTCTACGACGGCAACGGCGATTAAGAAGAATTTGTAGCGAGCATGACTTGCATGCGCTCTGCTCTGGACTGAGGGGCCGCCAGTGGCTTTAGATTTGCGACGCCTCTTGCTTGATCAAATCGGTAAGATTCTCTTTTGATCACTGTGCGTTCATCTTCCTTTGCAAAGATCTCTTTGGCTCTTTTTCTCGTTGATTGTGCGAAGTGTGAGCACAAATGTGAGTTTTTTTTTTCCTTTTTTCTTGCTTTGCTCCATTTGTTATGTTCTTTGAGATGTTTTCTTGATGGGTGTCGAGGCGAAGGTTTTGTTTTTCTGCTGCGATGTGAACTCTGATCTGTGCTACTGCATTGGTTTCGAGGAACACTCTATCCATCTACCATGTTTGCTATTTTCTTTTTGCAGATTTTTGTCTTAGCTGCTCTTGAGGTGGAATGAGTGTTAGCTAATTGCTGCAATTGCGAATAGACTCAGTTAGCCCTTTAAACTATTAGTTTTTTGTTTCATCTGCTTCGAATTGGCTTTTGGGTAGGTTGTAGGGATCTGCATTGGTGATTGCTGCCCTTTGGAATCGATAAAAAATATTGTGTTGCTTTTGTTTTCCCCCCTAATTGATGGGAGATCCCATTTGTAGTGATCGGGAATCTGAAGAACATCAAAAGGGTTATCATTGACTGTACCTTGAATGGTTCTTGGTGCTCTTAAAAGAGAAAACCAAAAACAAAAGAGGAATGTATTGTGTAGTTTTAACAGTGACGCTTTGATGAGGTTGCTGGCCCTCGTCTGGCCGGTGGCCGGTCCCCGATTCGATGACCAGCTAGAAGAAGAAAAAAGAAAAGAAAAAAAAAAAAGGAAAAAGAAAAAAGAAAAGAAAAAAGAAAAAAAATATTATATAAAAATTAAAAGAAATTGATTTGGAACAAAATCAATGAGCATGGTACCAAACGCAATTCTATTCCAGAATCAAAAATTTTGGACAGTTATCAAACGGCTTAAAATGCTTAGAAATTGTTCCCAAGAACATAATAAAAAAGAATCACTTCATGCGCTTGTCTATGTGATTGCCGTCATTTTACATTGGTGAAGTAAGTCTTCTATCCTTATACCATGCAATTTATTTTGTAATATTTTTGGTCGGTCCATGACAATTTAGGTCAATCATTAATTTAACTTCTTTGTCAATTAGAGATGAAATGAGGAAATTTCCATGCAATAAATCATTTGGAAAATAAATAAAAAATTTGGAGAATTTGTTTTCAATTCATGTCTAGAAAATTTGATCTTGCTAAGGCATCCACTTTTCTAGCTCTCTTTAGGAAATTCTCTTAAGAACTTTTCACAAAAAAGAAAAAAAAAAAGTTGATAGATCATTGTCATGGATTGATTCGCTATTTGCACCTCATACTTATGCATTTTCATCCATTTAAATTAGGTGATAACGGATTCTCCTCGCTCACCTATTATCACGCGATTAAGAGCAAGAATGGCCGACCAAAGCGAGATGCGCGATTGCATGTCCTCCATGGAAGGCCGACTCCAACAGTTGGCTGCCTCTATGGAGCTTATAACAGCTCAACTTCAATCCCTCCAAGTGAATCCGGTTCCTCCACCTGTTCTCCCTGAGATAGTAGTCCCGAGGCAAGCAAATAGGGCCCAAATGAATGATGATGAAATGCCTGGATTGGAAGATGACGTGGTCCTTGTTGGAAAGGCCAAGCTAGACAATATTCCCAAGACAGATCAGGATGAGCGCGTTGCAAAGCTGGAGGAGAAAGTGAGACAACTGCAGGAGTCGCAAAGCTCACTCCCATTCGACCTCTCGGTCTATGAGAAAGTTAAAATGCCGAGCAAATTTAAAATGCCAGAATTTGAGAAGTATGACGGGACATCTTGTCCGAAATCTCATTTGCAGATGTATCATGTGCGCATGGCTCAACACGTAAAAAATGAGCCCCTTATGATCCAATCATTTCATGCGAGTTTGACTGGGCCCGCATTAAACTGGTACGTGATGAAGAACGTAAACCTCCTCGAAACCTGGAACGAAGTGGCGGACGCATTCCTCAAACAGTACAAGTTCAACATGGACATCGCGCCTTCTCGAGAAGACCTGGAGCGGATGGAAAAGAAAAGAAGTGAGTCATTTAAAGAGTATCTTTGTGAGATGGAGAAACTTGGCAGCTCAAATCACCCCGAGCCTCGACAAGGAGTTGATGAAGTTATTTATCAAAGCTCTCCCATCCGAGTTTCGTATACGATGGCCAGCACATACGTCGAAAACTTCAATCGGCTTATTCCCGTGGGGGAACAAATCGAGATGGGGATAAGAGAAGGCTGGTTTACTGAGCCATCGAGTAGAAGATTCTTTGCCAAGAAGGATAAAGAGCTGCGGAAGACGTGAATATGGCTTATAGCCAAGAAAGTACCAATCGTGCCCCGACTATCCAAATGAATCAAAGGCAACAAGCTGCCCAAGCAAGAAGACAGTTCACCCCTCTCCCTGGATCTCCATCCCAAGTATTGGCAATCCTAAGAAAGAAAGGTTTGCTTACTAATGAGCCAAAGCGTCCTAGTCGTGAAAGCATCCGAGGCTACGACCCAATGAAGAAGTGTGATTACCATAGCGGCGAATTGGGGCATTCAACTGATGAATGTTTCATTCTCAAGCATAAGATCCAAGACCTCCTGGACACGAAGGCCTTCTCATTTCAAACTGCTCGGCCGAACATCCAGAAGAATCCACTACCAAAGCATGAAGGTACGGTCAATGCTATTCTGGATCCAGACGTTGAAATCGAATCGAGTTACCACTTATTGGAGTTGGTGTCCACCATACATGCACCTCGAGACTCACCACCCACTCTTGCCCTTATGATGGGAAGGGTGACGATTGGGAATGTTTTTGTTCCTAGTAGTGGCCTTGAAAGAAATGGTCAGGGCATTCGAAGTCCCAATGAAGCCCCTCAGAGGTCTCGTGTTGCTAGATTAGGATACCATGGAAGAGGTGGGGAAAGTTCTGGAGGACGAAGACATGAAAGGCGGAACCCGTCACCTGACCACGAGCAAGGAAGGCAAAACCCATCACCCCCGAACATTCGTGAGACATTCCCTAGCCCCCGGGTAATGATGCAGGATGAAGCGGAAATAATGGACACCCTAGGGCAGCCAAGCGGAAAATTCGACTATCTGGTGAAGTATACGACTCCTCCTAGTTTCTACATTGATCCCCGCAGCATTGTCCCAAATGGATGGGGTGGTATGGATGATCCAACACCCTCGGAAACAGAGAACCCCAATGATGCATTGGAAGGGATCACTAGTCTTTTCGATGACGTCTTCATAGGGACCATTGACGAAGGACCTCTGGAGAAGATGGGCTCTAGCCCACAAGAGTAACTCGTTTACTGCTTTCCCATATTCCCCTGCGCGGGAATTTTTTTTTATCACTTTCTAGGGCTTGTTTTTTATTTCTTTTTCTTCGCTTTCTTTTTAGGGCTTGAAAATCGCATTTCCATTCAATAAATGTAATTGATTGATGAATATCAATAAAATTGCAAGTTTTATTTTGATGGCATGATGAGGTATACCAAACCAGCCCGGTGATGATATCCAGCCAACAATAAAAAGAAAATATCATCCATGGAGAAATTCTGAGGCCTGGGCTTCATCATGCTTTCTCGTGTCAAAATGCTTCAAAAAATACTCTTTTAATTGCTTTAAAAAAATTTCTTCAAAAAAAAATCTTTCAAAAAAAATGATTTACCTCGTTTGTCTTTTTGACCCATCTACATTATGTTTCAGAAACAGTCTTATAGCATGCAAAGGTATGAAGAGGATCCAATCCAATTCCAGATTCTGGGGGCAAGTTTGCTCCAAACTGCAACCACCCATATGTAGTGAAGAGGGTACTTCCTGGAAGTGCCTTGATCCAAGCAGAGATGGGTGGTCGTGAGTTTTCCACTCCAATTAATGCTCATATTGTCAAGAAATGTTATCCATGATAGAATTTGCCATGTCATGTCTTGAATTGCAGGTATTTTTGTGACTAATAAAGTACCTTAATCAGCTTAATTGTTCAAATTTGTCATAAATCCTGTATTTTTCTTCCTTGATGAATTATGTGAGATAAATTGAATGTGTCAAATGAGATACCTGGGAATGATGAAAGGCAAGCCTTGTTCCATACACTATCCCATACACTAATCATCGATGAGTTGTGTGAAGAAATTCCATGCCCACAAGGAAAAGGGTGATCTCGCAAAGGGTACACTAACCAAGGTGACGAGAGGCAATTTCTTCTTCTACTCGAAGCACTACAGGTATACCCATTGTTTAGCCCTTCGAGCCCACACACATAAAAAGTTTTTAAATCATCCCTGTCAAGGATCATCCCACATTGGGACAGAGTTTGAAATGAATGATAGGAATTTTCTTACTCACACTTGCATCAATCTTCGAGTATTGCTTTCGCGTTATAACTCGTATGATAGTTTAAAGTGCCTTAGGATGATGAAGAGCAATCATTTCTCTATCCTACACACTATTATCCATTGCATAGCCCACTTGAGCCTATGAATTCATTTCATATTAAACTCAGTTGGTGATCATCCCCCACACTGGGGCAAGACAAAAACACTCAAGTAGCATGAACTAGAATGCCGACAAAAATGGAGATTTTGTTTTAAAAAAAAAAATGTAGAAATGGGGCATGAAAAAGCAGTGTGCCTGGTAAAAGCAAGGCCGATGCCCAAAAGAAAAAAAAAAACTCAAATGCTATTGCAATCAATGAGTGCAAAAAAAAAAAAAAAAAATCTCTCCGACGATGGAAAAAGAAAGTGGTGGAAATGTCAAGATGATCACTAACTTTGACCCTCTAAACACTTTTTGAGCCCAATGATCCTTTCATTTCATAACCCATGAACCAAACCTACGTTACGTCCCTTGTAAAGTCTCTTCAGATTAGGGCACTTGGATTAACGTAAGAGTTTGTATGTTTGAAAGCATCGCCTGAAGAAGTGCGAGTAAGATAATTACTGCCTCATTTCATATATTTCTTGACTTGAAAATCCCAAGACAGTTACGAAATGTCATTTTTTCAAATAACCTTGACTCAAAAGAGTCCCCTTTGTTAAGCCGTTGACTAAGCCCACATTACGGTCCCTTTTAAAGACCTCCTAGATTGGTGAAATCGTACCACTTGCGAGATTGCTCAGACCCTTGTTTGGCATGACGATGGTGAGATTGAGTGATTGACAAAATCCTGCATCAAAGATCAGGATGAAATTGCCATTTTAATGAGGATGAGAGAAAAGTCCTTTCAGACCAAAGGATCCCTCATTTGACACATTCATGACACTCATGTGTTCAGGTGGTGCAAGATTAATGGAAATCACCATGAACCTCCATTATAATGATGCATATTTATGATTACAAATGCATGTTGCTTCTCCTACAATCATGTTTTGCAGGAGACGCATCCCCGAAGATCGGAGATGTTACCAGGTAAATATATCTCTATCCATACCTTGAATATTTGTCATTGCACAGGTATTCCCTTTTAAGCATACCGACACTCGATTGAGTTGTCCCCCAAAGATTTCTCTCCAGATTCAATCTGATTAAGGCGACCGAAGAATGGTTCGGGTCCTGATCAGATAATTTCTGTCGCAAGGTTGGGCGACCGAAGAATGGTTCGGGTCCTAGCCAAGCAAAACCTCAATCTAGGCGACCGTAGAATGGTACGGGTCCTGGAAAAGCAATTTCCTCATTCAGGCGACCGTAGAATGGTACGGGTCCTGGAAAAATAATTTTCTTCGTTGAGGCGACCGTAGAATGGTACGGGTCCTTGACAACACCTATTCCTTATTCAGGCGACCGTAGAATGGTACGGGTCCTGGAAAATGAATCCTCGTTTAGGCGACCGTAGAATGGTACGGGTCCTAGACAAAACCTTTCTGCCGTACTGGGCGACCGTAGAATGGTACGAGTCCTGGGAAAGCAGTTCCTTACAAAACATTTCTGCCGTATTGGGCGACCGTAGAATGGTACGGGTCCTAAGAAAGTAGTTCCTTTCTGCCATACTGGGCGACCGTAGAATGGTACGGGTCTTAGGAAAGCAGCATCTTCACAAAGTCATGTTACTATTCTAGGCGACCGTAGAACGGTACGGGTCCTGGACAGATAACATCTACTACCTCGAACTACTCTATCCTCTTTGAAGGTAAGTTATTCCAGGTAAGTTCATTTATCATTTGCATTAGCATTTTCATGCATCATATAAATTGCATTAAAAAAATGGAATTCATTTTCCTTAAAAAAAAAAAAAATCATTCATTGCATGTGCATAGTCAAAATTTAAGTCTCAATTGGTCTTTGAAGGCAACCTCTTCAAGCTCACCTTCAAAGAGGGGCAGCTGTTGACACCTAAATTTTGGTAATCCGATCATTTATTTTATACATAAAAGTTAGGGACTAAACTTTAGCCCCTAAACAAAAAATATTAGTCAATTGCATATAGATGTTCGAAGGGTTATCATCAATTCACTGCACCCACGTTAGTATTGGCCTGATATGAGAATGGTCCTCATGGGATTCGGTTACGGAAATCCGCAATTGTGGGCTCCTTGCCCACTCACGCATTTGCTTGAGTAAAGTCCAAAAGTTGACCGGTTTATCTGTCGAAGAAGAAAAAGGAAGTGAAAATCCTGGAGATATTTGGTTGATTCGATTGCTAGTGAGGGGATTGGCAAACATAGATGGAGAGAAACCGGAAAGGTTTTGTTGAAATTTATTCTTTCTATGGTTGAAAAAAGGCTATTGCGGGAAGTGAATATAAGCAAAAGGATCAGCAGATTGTTTTTTCGTATCTTCACACCAAGGGGGACGATATATTCAAAACAAAAAGGGGAAAGTGGAATTTCCTCTTCACTGGCATGGTCACAGAAAAAATCACAAGAATAGGAAAGAACTAAAACATAATATGTAGATTTATTCTCTTTCCTTGAAAGCCTAGGTTATTCTTACCTATAAAAGGACCATCTATAGACAAGCAACCGGAGGGGGCACACAATAGAATACACGGCCACAATTCAGAGCAAAGAGAACGAGAGCACCTTCGTTCACGAGAAAAGAATAAGATATATAGAGCCCGCCATTGAAAGAAGCTCACGGCCAAGAGGACATTGGTGCCGATTCTTCATCAAGAGCTCACCCTCACTTCCTGCGATTACTTTCTTTCTTCCTCAGATTTACGGCCAGGTGAGATCTTCGTTCGCTGCTTTGGCAACACCGGAACCGGCGCAATTCGAATAACAACGAAGCAGTCCCCAGTTGCTACGTGGTCACGTGACCTTGTCTAACATCAACGTTGCTTCCTTCCTGTCCCACGACGAAGCACTTGCTGTTCCCGTTCCTGCTGCCGCTGTGACAGCGACGCCACTGCTGAGCCCGAATAGAGAGATGCTAAGCTTGTCATCACTTTTCAAGACCTGCTGCACACAGCGAGCTGTTGCTGTTGTGATCCATCGAGTCACAAGCTAAACTTAGACGATCAATTGCGTCATCTCGTGCTGCTAATTGTTCCACCCGAGTTTTTGTTTTCACAGGTCCATAAAGGTTCGTCCGTGTCCACCAAACCGAGAGCCCCAACCTCAACGACTAAGCCGTTGACCCGATAAGCCACGAGCTTTACGCTCACCGTTGAGTTCCAGCAATTCCAGGCGTAGTTCTTTTGCCAAAAGCACTCACGTTGAATATTATCGGTCAAGAAGACAATTCCACTTGCTGCATGAAGAAGATCCATTGACCTTGACTTAAAAAAAGTCAACAACAGAGATGGTCAATCGGTAATTTTGTCCCTTGAAGGGTGTAAGTCTACCGAGACCTACTTGCTGTCCATGACGTTCGAAGACTTGCGGGTTATTGAAGCTCTCGCTGGCCGCATCGGGAGTATCATCATGCACCATTGACGACGAAGCTGTTCTGTACTTTGAGCCAGAGAGCTAGAGTTGCTGCCCAAGTCCCGAGCCGCGAGTCCTTACGTGATTTCGCTAATCATCCGTGAACCATCACCATTGACGCCACTGAGGAGCCAATCGCCACCATCGGTCATCCGTTGAGCAGATTCCATTCGATTCAAATTTGACAATATTATTTGCGGAATTAGGTAATTATCTTATCTAAATTTGATTTGGATATTTTATTTCCTAATACATGCTTTTCAATATCTTACGTGCATATTTGAATTATGGACGTACTTCCGGTTAGGATCTATTGCCAAATTCGCAACCGCACACGGATTTTTTATTCTATCTATAAGGCTTTAGATGGAATAATTATTCATGCGGGAGTAAAATTGATATCTTGATCTTTAAGGCTTAAGATCAATTTATCGGTTTTATTAGCGAAATAATCAAGTTTGATTTAGATATTGTTTCCTGATTCGGACGATGTGTGATATCTTCGATAATTCTAAATGATTTTGTGCTTATCTTTTAATTGTTTTATCTATCCCGAAAATACAAAAAAAGATTGCATTTGCATATCATGTAGATAATATTTGATTTCATATATAGAATTGCATGATAGAATAGTTAGGCACATTTTTAATTATATTAGAATGCATGTTTAGATGATATCTAGGTTAGATAATATCTTGGAATTAAATTGCATGTCACGATAAATTTCTAAGTTAAAGATAGGATTCAGATTAGTCTATTTCCTAACTTAAAATAGATAATATCTCACTTTAGTTAGATTTTTATTGTTAGTTATTTTTAATTACGAATTTTTATTAAAAAATACAAAAAATCATGCGCATGTCATATAGGATTAGATTAATGAAATGCACGCCATTTAGTGATTCTTGCTAGGTCCATTTAATTAGAAATTGCATGTCATTAGAATTAGGTCATTTAGTTAATTTTGAATTGCATATTGCATGATTTTCATTAATCAAGTGAAAACAAAAAAAAAGGAATTGCGTGTTAATTAGAAACCATATCTAGGGTTGTTGATGTGGATTTTGAATTAACATTGCAGATGCTTTCGTTGCTACGAGGTAAGTCCAGCATTTTCTATTTGTTTTCTTAGGTGTTAAATTGATGGATTGCGCACCCGCATGATTGCCTCACATGTTAGGAAAATAAATTTAAAATCAATTCAAGCTGCTTGCCAAACATTTTTGAAAATAAAAAATGGTACCGAAAGGGCATTAGAGGAATCTAGTGTAACCAAGTCCCCGTACCCATAGTCTCTGGTTCGTAGGAATAAAGTAAATCTCCCATTACTTTATTTGGGTTTCTAATCGACCCACCAAAAAATAGATTAGTGGCGACTCCTGATTGAAAATCATTTGCATGTTAAGAACTTGAACCTAAAGTCGCAAATTGGTATGGGCTTGGGAGAGCCCGAGTTAAGTCTAGGCTTAACAATCCATTAGCCAAACCCTAGGTGGTTTAAACCCCGAAAAAATAGGTCGCGACAATCATCCCCACCTCAATCTCTTGAAAAGGTGGGGATCCCACCTCCTCTTCCATGTTGGAAGGGTGGCCACGTGGTTCCTATTTCGCAGATTGAAAGGTGAGAAATTATATTTGAAGAAGGGAAGGGCAGTTGATGTCGTTGGACTGAAGATTTGTGATATACTGATGGATGGGAGCAAAGCACTTATTTAAGCGGTAGATCAAGAATATCTTGAGACTGCATTACGCAAGCGTGGGCATCTAGTTTGCATTTTGTTTGGCGGTTATAAGCGTGTCAATGGGAGTCTAGTGGACAGGGATATTGACTGAGATACTGGCGTAGTCTGCGATGCTGATAGTCAGGAGTTGTTCAACGTGCGGCTTGGTCAAATTGATGGAAGAACAGTAACAATTCGAACAATATCGAATCAACGCAGCGGAATAAAATAATCTCCCCTCTTGTGCAAACCTAATAGGAATTGATATAGTAGAGTAAAATAAATACCAAGCACGCGAACACAAGACGATTTTTTTTTACGTGAAAAACCTCCTCGATGTGAGGAGATTAAAAACCACGGGACCAGAGTCCACCCGAAATTCTTCACTATCAACAAAATTTGGTAAACAATGTTCTTCTCTAGCAAATACTAGAGGTACATAGTAGCAAAGACCTCAAGAATATAATTCTTGGTAATACACATGAATTTCACAAGAGATCAAGGATAAATCTGACAAAAAACCCAGGTTTTGATCAATCCATGAATTTCAAATGAAAATCAAACCGTTCAGATTCGAGAAAATTGCGTCACAAACATACTGATAAAATTTCAGCTCAATCAAACCACAAATCGACTTCCGATGCTAGCTTGATGTAAATCAGATATTGCCCCAATCCCAAAATTTTCTGTTTTCTCTTTTTCTCTTATTACTATTTCCTTTTGTGGCTACTACTTTATATATATAGTGAGAAACCCTATTTCTCCATATAACTTATCATATGGGCTCAAGCCCTTTTTAGGCTTGCAACTCATTGGGCTTTCTCCACATAGAAATGAACCCAGTTAACACAAATTGCTATTGAGTATGTTGGAGATCCAAGCTTAATTGGGGTTTTGCTCGGTGCGTCAACAGTGTCAGAAAGATGGTAGGCATTCCTGTTTAACATGACTCCTGTTTAGTATTTGGGCAGATTGAGGTCGTACTTGATTCATGCATTTAGTGTTGGTAGTTGCTTGAGGTGATCGTGATGATGTCAAGTAAACTTTTAAGTTGTTTAGATTCATATTATGTCCATGTTGAGTTATTAAGTAAGTTCTATTTGCTGAAGCTATTCCCTTGTCAAATAAAGATATCGTGGTTTTGTTTTAAAATTTATCTCTCTCTGTCTGTCTATGTTATTGCAAAGTTGAATTAAGTCGATGAGAATAAAAAAAAAAAAAAAAGAGGGTAGAGAAGTAACAGAGAGATCAAAAGAGAAGATAGAGCACGGAGAAAACATTTTTCGGGTACTTTTTTTTTTTTATATATACTTGAAATGTACCAAATAATTGAATGCTCATGTAGTGAGCTGTAATGGCAGTAGGAACAAACCGCATGCTTGACTTGTTAGATCTCATTCTCATAACATAAACTTACTCCATTGATACTCCAAAACCTCCTTGCAAGCATTTTGCTTTAAATGATTTTGATTTTTAGTTGTTTCGAAAATAGCAGTATGGCTGTTCCCTTTGAAAGTGGATCAAGATTGGTGACAGTGGTTTTGAAATGTTGTGCATGGTGGAAGTAGAGAGTGGATATCTGAAGATGGTGCAGGTTTTTCTGGTCAGGTTGACTCATAAAGGTGCTGCAGTTTGACTTATGATAGCTTATACCTGGTCTTCCGATTGTCAACATACAAATTTATGGACCGAAAAACATTGAAGTTTCTTAACATGGCAAATCTTAGATGCCGGTCTCTTGGTCGTGATACTACTTATTTGAGTCAAAAGGTAGACCAATGGTTCATCTCATCTTGAGTTGAGTCGAGAGGAGCTCCTTATGTAGTCGGTCAATGCTATATTGTTCATCATTTTTGTTTTTTGCTGAATTGTTCATCATTTTTGTTCTTTGATGGGGATTTTGGTGCAATCAATTAGTGTCTCTGGATTGAATCAATCAACCAATCAATTAGTTTGTCTTGGTGCTTGATGCCTGGCAAATTATTCCTAGATGGGCAATTCAATAAGTTTGTTGCTTTAGGTTAATGTAGTTCTTTGGCATAGTTGATGAGCCGTAGTGGTGGTAAAATTTTTAGAAATTGATGACTTTTATCTGATAAGGTTGATTTGATAATTTGGTCTTGGGTTGTAGAGAAGTTTCCTATTAAATTTATTTGTTTGGTTCCCTTAATTGTGTTAACTTGATAAACCTAACCAAATCGATATTATATGTTAAGGCAATAATTTTGTTGTCAACAATAAGGCTATGATCCTTCTTGCACCTAATAAAAAATGTTGTAGTTGATAGTCGTTCAATGTCTTTGCAGTTTGCAATTTTCCCTCTGAGGAAATAATTTTCTTGCTTGATGTTAACGATTAAAGTGCTAAGTTACTCCTTAGCTTCTTCTATGTTATTGGTTTAGAGCCGCATCTCATAAATGATGAACTAACTCAACGGTTTGGTTTGAATTTTACCCTTATTAGATTGATTTTGGTGAAATAAATCATTTCTTTCTTTTTGTATACAGTATACACCAAACATAACCAAGAACCACAAATGTCCTAGTCAACATGAAATGAAATTGACTTCTATTAAGTACAGTTGAAACAAATTTATATTGGCACGGTTCAATTGTACTTTTAGTTCCCACTTTTTCTTGCTTGTCAACTCACTTATAAGTATTTGTGATTTACTCTAACTCTTATCTTGGATGGAAAATAGTGAAAGGGGTAAAAAGAGAACCCACCTGCAATGTTCTATTATTTGGGTTACTACACGGGAAGGGAATGGAAGAGAAATTTAGTTACTTCATCTTGGACTGAAAGAAGTTTCTCAAAAGTCAGAGATGAATAATGGGAGTTATCGTTTGCTGATACATATAGTTATAACCACAAGAGCATCCTTCGTGAGGAGTAGGAAACAAGAGAAAGAGAAAGGCTACTTCAGTCTATCAAATATATTTCATTTTCCTCCTCATGGTTTTCTCTCTAGTATGCATTTAAGTCAATATTTCACCTTCCTATCTTTCTTTTTTTCTTTTTCAAATAGAGTGAGTGACCAAGCTTTTGACTCTCATTGTGGTGTAATTTTGATTACTTGTGAGAGAGACTGTGATGTGATTTTCAGTGAAGTCGAGAGGATTGCATGCTCTGTGCTACTTTTTAGGAGAAGCTATACCTTTTTTTTTCCTTAATCTGAAGTTGCGATGAAATTAAACAAGTAATGTGACTGTAATATGAAAATCTCCTTGTGATCACAACCATGTGCTCGAAATTTGAGTTAAGGCAAGATGAATCTGTGTGTAATTGGAGTCATGAGGGCTGAAGAAAGAAGGTAAGTGTGCAAGTCAACAAGCTAGATTGCCAGATTGGCTTTCTACTGCATCATCCTTTTTTTAATGTTAAATTGTTATGCAGCAGCAGGTTTTCATTTGTAACATGCACAATGTTTCTCTGATGTGGAATTGCATGACAAAAGCTCTCCTGCCGTTTTACTTTTCGTGCATTTTCTTTCTCTAGAGCTTGCCTTTTTTTCCCCTTTTTGGAGTGGGATTGGAGAGCTTATGAGGCTATTAATCTTGTTTCTTAGGCTATACTCTAATCAATGCTCTCCAATGGGGTTAGCATTTTTGTATCTACTGGCATGTGGAAAAATAATAAATAGGTGTACATTAGAGCTCTATCGGTGCGAATTGGTTCATGCATAGATGGCACGACAAAGAGTAAGGGGTCAATATTGAAATTGGAAATGACTGTTCAAGAAGGTCATGGTGGCTGCACATGTCACCACATGGGATATGATTTTTAAGCCTATTTTGGAGGAAGGAGTTTTCCGCTTCGAATGTCGCGGTAGTTCCTAATCTTTCTTTTGGCAACAACAAGGATAGAGACACACCTATACAGAGTCATTGTGTCCCTTCTTATATCCCTTTTGGGTAGCAGATCATCAAACTTGAGGTCAATCTTCGCATGCTCTTATTTCTTTCCCATGAATTAGTTGAATCCTTTCTTGGTTGATTTGTTGCGCTCTTTGGACTGTGACATTTCCAATATTTTTAGGAACTCACTTTGCTTGATTTATGTTTTCCAAGTGAGTATGTATTTCTGGAGTTCTTAATAACATTGTATTACATTTGATTTAGCTACCTGCTGGGACCAGTTTTTAAGGGACGGGTGAAGTCAGTGGACAGCTTGAGCGTATGGGAAAATGAGTTAGTCCCTCATTCCCCAACTTTCCATACTAGCTTTTGCTTTATCTTTTCTTGAATGCTCAGTGATCTCTCCGGTTTTTGGTGTTTACATGGAACTCTGACGTATGGGGTTATGGCCCTGGTACTAGAGGTGGCAAAATGGGTCATATGTGGGTCACTTTTTTTTTAAGACACTAGTTAAATAGGGTTAACAATTAAAGACTTAAGATATGTGGGTCTTAAATGGGTTGGATTTAGAACTCATTTTCAACTAAAACCTCACAATCTCTCTCTTCCCATTTTTAACTTTACAAGTTCTTTTTTTTATAAAAATCTAAATTATAACTATTTTTTATTTTAATTTTCTTTTCTTTTTTCTTGTTTATTTTTTTTTTCTTTCCTCTTCCTCCTTCCGATGGCCAGCGATTGGCCAGGCAAGCCTCAAGCTCGCCAGATCTGGCGAGGCAATTATTCAATTTAACATTATTTTTTTCTAGTTCTTTCTTTCTTCCAAGTACCGTCTAATATTTATATATATCTTAAATATATGTTTTTCACTTTGACTAGTAATAGAACACGCCGGCCAAATAGTTTACCTCCATATAGATGCTCATGAGGGTTAACTTTTAAATGGACACAAAAATGATAGAATATTTAAATATTAAATCAGAAAATCTGTTTTGAAAGCTAAAATTATTAAGTAAATGTGTGATTTATTATTTAAATATTTTAACACGAGCCAAACCAAACTTACATGCATTTTGTACTAGTGACACCCTATTTATTAGGAGTGGCTGGATTTTGGAGGCATTAGTTTTGGTTCTTTGGGGGGATTTTGTGACATTTACAATCTGCAGCAAACCTATAATGCACCGACACTTTTCGGGAGTTTTCGTATCGTGTCTAACACTCCGACAGTCTTGTGCACTCTTCGATATTCCGTCAACACGTGTCGGAAAATTGAACATCTGATCAATTTTTTCGACACTCTTTGACACTCGACTCGAAATTCCAACTTGCGAGTTTCCGACATGTGATTTAGACACGCAAGGCCAATTTTAGAAGTTTTCAAAAAATGAGGGGTCAATATATATGTTTAAAAAATAAAAAATAAGGATAAAAATAATAAATGGGAAAGAAGAAAAGTTAGTATTCACTTTTGTGTCGACTCACGCTTCCCGTGATACACAATTCATCCCCCAAGTTTTTTTTTTCCTTTTCTCTACCGACACATCTAACATGCGAATCCATAATGTAAATTGCGTGTTTTTTTATCTAAGTAAATGTGTGATTTATTATTTAAATATTTTAACACGAGCCAAACCAAACTTACATGCATTTTGTACTAGTGACACCCTATTGATTAGGAGTGGCTGGATTTTGGAGGCATTAGTTTTGGTTCTTTGGGGGATTTTGTGACATTTACAATCTGCAGCAAACCTATAATGCACCGACACTTTTCAGGAGTTTTCGTATCGTGTCTAACACTCCGACAGTCTTGTGCACTCTTTGATACTCCGTCAACACGTGTCGGAAAATTCAATATCTGTTCAATTTTTTCAACACTCTATGACACTCGAGTCGAAATTCCGACTTGTGAGTTTCCGACATGTGATTTAGACACACGAGGTCAATTTTAGAAATTTTCAAAAAATGATGGGTCAATATATATATGAGAAAAAATAAAAAATAATGATAAAAATAGTAAATGCGAAAGAAGAAAAGTTAGTATTCTCTTTTGTTTCGACTCACGCTTCCGGTGATACACAATTCAACCCCCAAGCTTTTTTTTTTCCTTTTCTCTTCCAACACATCTAACATGCGAATATATAATGTAAATTGCTTGTTTTTTTTTCTTCTCTAAGTTTTATGGATTATTGGAATGAAGTTGAATTTATCAAGTTGAAACAATGAATGATATTAATCGTCCTAGGCAAGGTCGTTTGGCCATGGCTAGGCTTCCCCGAGGCTGGTGAGGTCCCTCGGCAACCCTGCCTTTGGCGGGGACCAGTTAGAGGAAGGAGAAGGAAGTGAAGAAAGAAAAAGAAAAAAATAATAGAAGATTTGTTTTCTTTTGTGGAATGTTTGAACGTTTGGATAGAATCCAACTTTGACATAAGTAGATGTAATTTCACTAACTTAATAATGAAAATGGTTGAGATATGTGCCATTAAAATCGTGATTTTGGGTATAGGAGTTTCGTTCAAGGAATTAATAATGGAGGGAGAAAGTAAGGAGAGGGAATGGAGGAAATTTTGAAAACTCTAATGAGTATGACTCATTTGAAACACATGGTAATTAGCGAGTGGAGCTTGCGGGGAAAGCCAAAATTATTTAATAGTTTATCACATTTATTAAATAATTTATGAGTGACACAACATCTCTTCGTTTATCCTCAATGCATTTCAACTATATCTGAGAGGGGTAGGCACATTTCTATTGACATGTGGAACCTCTAACAGCTTCTATTGATGGATGCCAAAAGGGGGGATTGTTTTGGGTTGTAAGCCAAATTTTGCATTCTGTTGTGAGACTTTGAAGCTTTTTAAAATCTGACTTTATCATTAGTACGTGTGATTACACTAAGTTGACAATAATTTTGCTCCTAAATCCGTGCAATTAAGGTCGTGACTTAGGTATTAGACTCTTTCGTTACGCTTCAATGGTAGCTCATCCACGGACCACGACCTTGCATTTTGATTATGATTTCTTAGTCTCAATAAATCACAACCACCAAAATTTACATGTGAAAAGCAGATTTTTCTATTTGTTGGCATTGTAAGGCAGTGCGTATGATAGAAATGAAGTTTGGTGGAGTTCTAGTTTGAATGGGAGACATGTTCTATTATTCAAACCCACTCGAACCAAACTTACATGCATTTTGTACTAGTGATACCCTATTAATTAGGAGTGGCTGGATTTTGGAGACATTAGTTTTGGTTCTTAGGGGGGATTTTGTGACATTTACAATTCGCAGCAAACCTAAAGAGCACTGACACTGTTTGGGAGTTTTCGTGTCGTGTCTAACTCTCCGACAGTGTCATGCACTCTTCGATACTCCATCAACACGTGTTGGAAAATTCAACATCTGATCAATTTTTTCGACAATCTATGACACTCGAGTCGAAATTCCAGCTTGCGAGTTTCAGACATGTGATTTACACACGTGAGGTCAATTTTAAAAATTTTCAAAAAATGAGGGGTCAATATAAATATATGTTAAAAAATAAAAAATAATGATAAAAATAGTAAATGGGAAAGAAGAAAAGTTAAATCTCTTTTGTTTCGACTCACGCTTCCCGTGATACACAATTCATCTCTCAAGCTTTTTTTTTCCTTTTCCCTTCCGACACATCTAATAGGTGAATATGTAATGTAAATTGCTTATTTTTTTTCTCTAAGTTTTAAGGATTATTGGAATGAAGTTGAATTTATCAAGTTGAAACAATGAATGATATTAACAGTCCTAGGCAAGGTCGTTTGACCATGGCTAGGCTTCCCCGAGGCTAGTGAGGTCCCTCGGCAACCCTGCCTTTGGCGGGGACCGGTTAGAGGAAGGAGAAGGAAGTGAAGAAAGAAAAAGAAAAAAATAATAAAAAATTTGTTTTCTTTTGTGGAATGTTTGAAAGTTTGGATATAATCCAACTTTGACATTAGTAGATGTAATTTCACTAATTTAATAATAAAAATTGTTGTGGATCCGTGCCATTAAAATTGTGACTTAGGTATAGGAGTTTCGTTCAAGGAATTAATAATGGAGGGAGAGAGTAAGGAGACGGAAGGGAGGAAATTTTGAAAACTCTAATGAGTATGACTCATTTTGAACACGTGGTAGTTAGCGAGTGGAGCTTGCAGGGAAAGTCATAATTATTTAATAGTTTCTCATATTTATTAAATAATTTAAGAGTGACACGACGTCTCTTTGTTTATCCTCAACGCATGTCACCTAAATTCTAGAGGTGTAAGCACATTTCTGTTGATATGTGGAACCTCTAATAGTTTCTATTGATGGATGCCAAAAGGGGGGACTGTTTTGGGTTGTGAGCCAAATTTTGAGTTCTACTGTGAGACATTTGAAGGTTCTTAAAATCTGACTTTATTATTAGTACGTGTGATTTCACTAGATTGACAGTAATTTTGCTCATAGATCCGTGCAATTAAGGTCGTCACATAGGTATTAGACTCCTTCGTTATGGTTCAATCGTAGCTCATCCATGGACAAATACCTTACATTTTGATTATGATTTATTAGTCTCAATAAATCACAACAACCAAAATTTACATGTGAAAAGCAGATTTTTCTATTTGTTGGCATTGTAAGACAGTGCGTATGATGGAAAGGGAGTTTGGTGGAGTTCTAGTTTGAATGAGAGAGATGTTCTATTATTCAAACCCACTCGAACCAAACTTGCATGCATTTTGTACTAGTGACACCCTATTGATTAGGAGAGGTTCGATTTTGGAGACATTTGTTTTGGTTCTTTGGGGGGATTTTGTGATATGTACAATCCGCAGCAAACGTAAAGAGCACCGACACTATTCGGGAGTTTTCGTGCCATGTCTAACACACCGATAGTCTCGTGCACTCTTCGATACTCCGTCAACACGTGTCGGAAAATTCAACATTTGATCAATTTTTTCGACACACTATGACACTTGAGTCGAAATTCCGACTTGCAAGTTTCCGACATGTGATTTAGACTCGGAAGTCAATTTTAAAAATTTTCAAAAAATGACGGGTCAATGTATATATCTTAAAAAAAAATAATACTGATAAAAATAGCAAATGGGAAAGAAGAAAAGTCAGTATTCTCTTTTGTTTTGACTCACCCTTCCCGTAATACACAATTCATCCCCTAAACTTTTGTTTTGTTTTGTTTTTTTTCCTTTTCTCTTCCGAGACATCTAACACGCGAATATATAATCTAAATTGCTTGTTTGTTTTTCTTCTCTAAGTTTTCTAGATTTTGGGAATGAAGTTGAATTTATCAAGTTAAAACAATGAATGATATTAATCGTCCTAGGCAAGGTCGTTTGGCCATGAACAGGCTCCCCCGAGGCTGGTGAGGTCCCTTGGCAACCCTGCTTTCGGTGGGGACTGGTTAGAGGAAGGAGAAGGAAGTGAAGAAAGATAAAATAAAAATAAAAATAAAAAATCTATTTTCTTTGTGGAATGTTGGAAAGTTTGGATAGAATCCAACTTTGATATTACTGGATGTAATTTCACTAATTTAATAATAAAAATGATTGTCGATCTGTGCCATTAAAATTGTGACTTAGGTATAGGAGTTTCGTTCAAGGAATTAATAATGGAGGGAGATAGTAAGAAGAGGGAAGGGAAGAAATTTTGAAAACTATAATGAGTATGACTCATTTCGAACACGTGGTAATTAGTGACTGGAGCTTGCGGGGAAAGCCACAATTATATAATAGATTCTCACATTTATTAAATAATTTAAGAGTGACAAGACGTCTCTTTGTTTATCCTCAATGCATGTCACCTAAATTCTAGTGGTGTAAGCACATTTATGTTGATATCTAGAAACTCTAACAGTTTCTATTGATAGATGCCAAAAGGGGGGACTGTTTTGGGTTGTGAGCCAAATTTTGAGTTCTATTGTGAGACATTTGAAGGTTCTTAAAATCTGACTTTATTATTAGTACGTGTGATTTCACTAGATCGACAGTTATTTTGCTCCTACATCCATGCAATTAATGTCGTGACTTAGGTATTAGACTCCTTCGTTATGGTTCAATCGTAACTCATCCATGGACAAAGACCTTGCATTTTGATTATGATTTATTAGTCTCAATAAATCACAACCACCAAAATTTACATGTGAAAAGCAGATTTTTCCATTTGTTGGCATTGTATGACAGTGCGTATGATGGAAAGGGAGTTTGGTGGAGTTCTAGTTTGAATGAGAGAGATGTTCTATTATTCAAACCCACTCGAACCAAACTTACACGCATTTTGTACTAGTGACACCTTATTGATTAGGAGAGGTTGGATTTTGGAGACATTTGTTTTGGTTCTTTGGGGGGATTTTGTGACATGTACAATCCATAGCAAACATAAAGAGCACCAACACTATTCGGGAGTTTTCGTGCCATGTCTAACACCTCGATAGTCTTGTGCGCTCTTCGATACTCCTTCAACACGTGTCGGAAAATTCAACATCTGATCAATTTTTTCGACACACTATGACACTCGAGTCAAAATTCCAACTTGCGAGTTTCCGACATGTGATTTAGACACGAGATCAATTTTAAAATTTTTAAAAAATGACAGGTCAATGTATATATCTTTAAAAAAAAAATACTAATAAAAATAGTAAATGGGAAAGAAGAAAAGTTAGTATTCTCTTTGGTTTCGACTCACCCTTCCCGTGATACACAATTCATACCCTAAGCTTTTTTTCTTTTCCTTTTCTCTTCCGACACATCTAACACGCGAATATATAATGTAAATTGCTTGTTTTTTTTTTTCTCTAAGTTTTATGGATTATTGGAATGAAGTTGAATTTATCAAGTTGAAATAATCAATGATATTAATCATCCTAGGCAAGGGCGTTTGGCCTTGCCCAGGCTTCCCTGAGGCTGGTGAGGTCCCTCGGCAACCCTGCTTTTGGCGGGGACCGAGTTAGAGGAAGGAGAAGGAAGTGAAGAAAGAAAAAATAATAATAATAAATTTGTTTTCTTTCGTGGAATGTTTGAAAGTTTGGATAGAATCCAACTTTGACATTAGTAGATGTAATTTCACTAATTTAATAATAAAAATAGTTGTAGATCTGTGCCATTAAAATTGTCAGTTAGGTATAGGAGTTTCGTTGAATGAATTAATAATGGAGGGAGAGAGTAAGGAGAGGCAAGGGAGGAAATTTTAAAAACTCTGATGAGTATGAGTCATTTTGAACTCGTGGTAATTAGCGTGTGGAGCTTGCGGGGAAAGCCACAATTATTTAATAGTTTCTCACATTTAATAAATAATTTAATAGTGACAGGACGTCTCTTTGTTTATCCTCAATGCATGTCACCAAAATTCTAGAGGTGTAAGCACATTTCTGTTGATCTGTGGAACCTCTAATAGTTTCTATTGATGGATGCCGAAAGGGGGGATTGTTTTGGGTTGTACGCCAAATTTTGCATTCTATTGTGAGACATTTGAAGGTTCTTAAAATCTGACTTTGTCACTAATATGTGTGATTTCGCTAGATTGACAATAATTTTGCTCCTAGATCCGTGCAATTAAGGTCGTGACTTAGGTATTAGACTCCTTCGTTATGCTTCAATTGTAGCTCATCCATGGACAGCGACCTTACATTTTGATTATGATTTCTCAGTCTCAATAAATCTCAACCACTAAAATTTACATGTGAAAAGCAGATTTTTCTATTTGTTGGCATTGTAAGACAGTGCGTATGATGGAAAGGGAGTTTGGTGGAGTTCTAGTTTGAATGGGAGACTTGTTCTATTATTCCAACCCACCCGAACCAAACTTACATGCATTTTGTACTAGTGACACCCCATTGATTAGGAGCAAATGGACTTTGGAGGCATTAGTTTTGGTTCTTTGGGGGGATTATGTGACATGTACACTAAGCAGTAAACCTAAAGGGCACCGACACTATTCGGGAGTTTTCTTGTCATGTCTAACACCCTGATAGTCTCATGCGCTCTTCGATACTCCATCAACACGTGTCGGAAAATTCAATATCTGATCAATTTTTTCGACACTCTATGACACTCGAGTTGAAATTCTGACTTGCGAGTTTCTGACATGTGATTTAGACACGCAAGGTCAATTTTAAAAATTTTCAAAAAATGACGGGTCAATATATATATGTGAAAAAATAAAAAATAATGATAACAATAGTAAATGCGGAAGAAGAAAAGCTAGTATTCTCTTTTGTTTCGTCTCACGCTTCCCATGATACACAATTCAACCCCCAAGCTTTTTTTTTTTTTTTTCCTTTTCTCTTCCGAGACATCTAACACGCGAATATATAATGTAAATTGCTTGTCTTTTTTTCTTCTCTAAGTTTTATGGATTATGGGAATGAAGTTGAATTTATCAAGTTTAAACAATGAATGATATTAATCATCCTAGGCAAGGTCGTTTGGCCATGGACAGGCTCCCCCGAGGCTGGTGAGGTCCCTCGGCAACCCTACCTTCGGCAGGGACCGATTAGAGGATGGAGAAGGAAATGAAGAAAGATAAAGAAAAAAATAATAAAAAAATCTGTTTTCTTTGTGGAATGTTAGAAAGTTTGGATAGAATCCAACTTTGACATTAGTAGATGTAATTCCACTAATTTATAATAAAAATAGTTGTAGATCCGTGCCATTAAAACTGTGACTTAAGTATAGGAGTTTCGTTCAAGGAATTAATAATGGAGGGAGAGGGTAAGGAGAGGGAAGGGAGGAAATTTTGAAAACTCTAATGAGTATGACTCATTTCGAACAAGTTGTAATTAGCGAGTGGCGCTTGCGAGAAAGCCACAATTATTTAATAATTTCTCACATTTATTAAAAATAATTTAAGAGTGATACGACGTCTCTTTGTTTATCCTCAATGCATGTCACCTAAATTCTAGTGTTGTAAACACATTTATGTTGATATGTGGAACCTCTAACAATTTCTATTGATGAATGCCAAAAGGAGGGACTATTTTGAGTTGTAAGCCAAATTTTGCGTCCTATTGTGAGACATTTGAAGGTTTTTAAAATCTGACTTTCTCATTAGTACATGTAATTTCACTAGATTGACAATAGTTTTGCTCCTAGATCGATGCAATTAAGGTCATGACTTAGGTATTAGACTCCTTCATTATGCTTCAATCGTAGCTCATCCATGGATAGCAACCTTGCATTTTGATTATGATTTCTCAGTCTCAATAAATCTCAACCACCAAAATTTACATGTGAAAAGCAGATTTTTCTATTTGTTGGCATTGTAAGACAGTGCGTATGATGGAAAGGGAGTTTGGCGGAGTTCCAGTTTGAATGGGAGACTGGTTTAATTATTCCAACCCACCCGAACCAAACTTACATGCATTTTGTACTAGTGACACCCTATTGATTAGTTGTGGCTGGATTTTGGAGGCATTAGTATTGGTTCTTTGGGGGGATTTTGTGACATGTACAATCCACAGTAAACCTAAAGAGTACCGACACTGTTCGGGAGTTTTCGTGTCATGTCTAACACCCCTATAGTCTTGTGCGCTCTTCGGTACTCCGTCAACACGTGTCGGAAAATTTAACATCTGATCAATTTTTTTCATACTCTATGACACTCGAGTTGAAATTCTGACTTGCAAGTTTCCGACATGTGATTTAGACACGCGAGGTCAATTTTAAAAATTTTCAAAAAATGAGGGGTCAGTATAGATATGTTAAAAAATAAAAAATAATTATAAAAATAAGAATTGGGAAAGAAGAAAAGTTAGTATTCTCTTTGTTTCGACTCACGCTCTTCGTGATACACAATTCATCCCCCAAGCTTCTTTTTTTCCTTTTCTCTTCTGACACATCTAACACACGAATATATAATGTAAATTGCTTTTTTCTTCTCTAAGTTTTATGGATTATTGGAATGAATTTGAATTTATTAAGTTGAAACAATGAATGATATTAATCGTCCTAGGCAAGGTCGTTTGGCCATGACCAAGCTTCCCCAAGGTTGGTGAGGTCCCTCCGCAACCCTGCCTTTGGCGGGAACTGGTTAGAGGAAGGAGAATGAAGTGAAGAAAGAAAAAGAAAAAAAATAATAAAAAAATTTATTTTCTTTTGTGGAATGTTTGAAAGTTTGGATAGAATCCAACTTTGACATTAGTAGATGTAATTCCACTAATTTAATAATAAAAATAGTTGTAGATCCGTGCCATTAAAACTGTGACTTAGGTATAGGAGTTTCGTTCAAGGAATTAATAATGGAGGGAGAGAGTGAGGAGAGGGAAGGGAGGAAATTTTGAAAACTCTAATGAGTATGACTCATTTCGAACAAGTTGTAATTAGCGAGTGGCGCTTGCGAGAAAGCCACAATTATTTAATAGTTTCTCACATTTATTAAAAATAATTTAAGAGTGATACGGCGGCTCTTTGTTTATCCTCAATGCATGTCACCTAAATTCTAGTGGTTTAAGCAAATTTCTATTGATATGTGGAGCCTCTAATAGTTTCTATTGATGGATGCCAAAAGGGGGGACTTTTTTGGGTTGTAAGCCAAATTTTGTGTTCTATTGTGACACATTTGAAGGTACTTAAAATCTGACTTTATCATTAGTACGTGCGATTTCACTAGATTGACAATTATTTTGCTCCTAGATCCGTGCAATTAAGGTCGTGACCTAGGTATTAGACTCCTTCATTATGCTTCAATGGTAGCTCATCCATGGACCACGACCTTGCATTTTGATTATGATTTGTTAGTCTCAATAAATCACAACCACCAAAATTTACATGTGAAAAGCAGATTTTTCTATTTGTTGGCATTGTAAGACAGTGCGTATGATGTAAAGGGAGTTTGGTGGAGTTCTAGTTTGAATGAGAGACATGTTCTATTATTCAAACCCACTTGAACCAAACTTACATGCATTTTGTACTAGTGACACCCTATTGATTAGGAGAGGCTGGATTTTGGAGACATTAGTTTTGGTTCTTTGGGGGGATTTTGTTACATGTACAATCCGCAGGAAACCTAAAGAGCACCGACACTGTTTAGGAGTTTTCGTGTCATGTCTAACACCTCGACAGTCTCGTGCGCTCTTCGATACTCCATCAACACATGTCAAAAAATTCAACATCTAATCAATTTTTTTGATGCTCTATGACACTCGAGTCAAAATTCCAACTTGCGAGTTTCTGACATGTGATTTAGACACGTGAGGTCAATTTTAAAAATTTTCAAAAAATGAGGGGTCAGTATATATATGTTAAAAAATAAAAAAAATAATTATAAAAATAAGAATTGGGAAAGAAGAAAAGTTAGTATTCTCTTTGCTTCGACTCATGCTTTTCGTGATACACAATTCATCCCCCAAGCTTTTTTTTTTCTTTTTCTCTTCCGACACATCTAACACATGAATATATAATGTAAATTGCTTTTTTTTCTCTCTAAGTTTTGTGGATTGTTGGAATGAAGTTGAATTTATCAAGTTGAAACAATGAATGATATTAATCATCCTAGGCAAGGTTGTTTGGCCATGGCTAGGCTTCCTCGAGGCTGGTGAGGTCCCTCAGCAACCCCACCTTTGGCAAGGACCAATTAGAGGAAGGAGAAGGAAGCGAAGAAAGAAAAAGAAAACAATTTATTTTGTGGAATGTTTGAAAGTTTGGATAGAATCCAACTTTGACATTAGTAAATGTAATTCCACTAATTTAATAATAAAAATAGTTGTAGATCCGTGCCATTAAAATTGTGACTTAGGTATAGGAGTTTCGTTCAAGGAATTAATAATGGGGGGAGAGAGTAAGGAGAGGGAAGGGAGGAAATTTTGAAAACTCTAATGGGTATGACTCATTTTGAACACGTATTAATTAGCGAGTGGAGCTTGCGAGAAAGCCACAATTATTTAATAGTTTCTCACATTCATTAAATAATTTAAGAGTGACAGGACGTCTCTTTGTTTATCCTCAATGCATGTCACCTAAATTCTAGTGGTGTAAGCATATTTCTGTTGATATGTGGAACCTCTAACAGTTTCTATTCATGGATGCCAAAAGGGGAGACTGTTTTGGGTTATAAGCCAAATTTTGCATTCTATAATAAAATAATTTTAAAAAATATATAATTATTTTTATAATTAAATTATAAAAAATAATGAGAAGAAATTTCAAAAAATATAATGAAATTATAACATAAAATTATATTGAAAATATAATAAAATTACTAATAAAATGATATTAAAATATGATAAAATTATATAATAAAATTAAAATTTTATAATAAAATATTTTTTAAAATAAGATTAAATAATAAATTTATTAAAAAATTAAAAGAGGAAAATATTGAAAAAAGTATTAAAAAATTAAAAGAAATTCTAAGTCACAAAAAATTTAAAGTTCATAACAAACACATTTCTATTTTGGGAATAAGAATTTTACTAGTTACCAAATGTCTTCAAATGCTCAGAAACTAATCAATAGAATAAAATAAAGAAGAATAATTTCTTAGTAGAAATTGTTCATGAGAACGGAATGGTTACCAAACGCAACCTAAGCTTTCATTAAGACCCAATTTGATTGAATTTTAAATTTTTAAGTTCAATTTCACCTTACCTTTTAAATGTTTAAACAACCCATGTACAACCTAATTGTAGTAATATGAGTCAAAAAATGGGTCTATGATTCATTCCGACACCTCAAATTCCAAAGCACCTCGTTCTTATTCATCCAAATTAATCATGGTGTGTCGAGAAGTGCCGGTTTGGAAAAAAAAAAGTGCATAAATTACAATGCTTAGAGAATGGCTCGAGTAAATAGGAAAAAATCTGCTCTAAAAGCAGCTACAAATTGTCGCCGTGAGGGGGGCTCCAAACCAACCCCTATATAAAGGATAGTTGGCATACTAAGTGACTCGCGACAGAATTCGCAATGGCTCTTCCAGCATTGTCAACAAGCTTCCTCCCCTCCTCAATTCACCGTAATCAGCCCTCTCTCTTTTTCTTTAGGCACCTCCGCTCCTCCTCCTCCGCCGCCACCTCCTCCACCACCTCCGGTGCTCAATTCGTGACATGTGCTTCAAAGATTGAAGTTCAAGAGATCGGGAGACATTCGGCGAATTGGCAACCTAGCGTTTGGGACTATGACTTTTTGCAGTCACTCAGTGTTAATTACACGGTAACGATTTTTCTTTTGTTTTTTTTAGCACAAAACCCAGCCTAGCTTAAGTACTATGGGAAATATTCACATTTGGATTGGAAATATTCACATTTGGTCCTCAAACTTGGAAAAATTTCCCAACAATTTTTCAGGTCTATGGTTCTGACAATTTCGGTAACAATTTATTCCATGATGGCACTGATTATTTGAGTATTATACTTTTCTTTGGCATCGATTAATACCTCGGCTTCACTTTGCCGTGCTCAAATTTAAGTTACCACGCCGACGACAGAAAAAAAATATAAAAAAATAAGTTTAGTGACCGAGGTGCACGGTTTCCCTATTTTCTACTTACTTTGGTGGGACGAGTCCATAAATCCCAAAACGACATGGAAATAAAGGACAAACTTTACTTTGAATCTGGTTTATGGATGTATACATCTTGTGTACTTCCGTATACGATTTATATATGACATTCAAAATATATAAAATCAATCTGTACCTTCATCCATTGCCAAAGTATCAAATGTACGGCCAACCGCAACAATATTCTATAGGAGATATCGATAAACCTGGTCAAAATGGCATATTCTCAACAAAAAGGCAAGAGCTCAACAGTGCTTGTGCATCGACATCGATTAAGATCTCATTTTTCAGAGTTTTTCATGTGCTAGGAGGATAAATGTTCGGAGGAAGTCCAAAGGTTGAAGAAAGAAGTCAAGGGTCTATTTGACGGGGAGATGAATCAAGTGGCCAAGCTCAAGTTCATTGACGTGGTTCAAAGACTAGGACTAAGATACCAATTTGAGGCGGAGATCAAGAATGCTCTAAGTTCCATCTATAACAACACCGAAGATGCTCAATTTTCGGACAATCTTGATGTTGTTTCCCTTCGATTCCGGCTACTCAGACAACATGGATACAACATACCGCAAGGTACTTGTCAACTATAAAACTTTTGTAAATCATGTCGATGCATCAAAATTTACCCTTCCATTCCTTTTGTTGGACATATAGATGTGTTTCAAAGATTTATGAGCAAGACGGGCACATTCAATGAATCGCTCAATGAAGATGTGAAGGGGCTTCTTGGTCTTTATGAAGCTTCTTTTCATGGATTGGAAGGTGAAACGATACTCGATGAAGCTTGGACCTTTGCTTCTAAGCATTTGAAGGATCTAAACCTCAATGAGATTCCCACTAATTTAGCGAGTCACGTGAGTCATGCATTAGATATGCCAATCCACTGGAGGCTAAACAGGTTGGAGGCTCGGTGGTTCATTGACATGTACAAGAAACAGCAAGACATGATCCCCTCTTTACTACGATTGGCTAAATTAGACTTCAATTTAGTGCAGTCAGTCTACAGGAAGGAAGTCAGCAATTTGGCAAGGTACACAATCAATCTGGCAGGGTGGGAGTGCTTTTTGATTGACTTAATCATCATATGACAATTTTTTCAGGTGGTGGGTTGAACTTGGGGCGAACAAGATGACCTTTTGTAGGGACAGGATGGTGGAAAGCTATTTTTGGAGCAATAGTATGGTTTTCGAACCTCAACATACAGCTTATAGAGAAATGAATGGGAAGCTTGCTAATATGGTGGTACTTATTGATGATGTTTATGATATATATGGGACGCCAGAAGAACTTGAGCTCTTAACAGATTTCATTGTCAGGTTTGCCTAGTATCACCACCATCATCATTTTCCCTTATAACTATGACTGCAAAGAAAAAAGACATAATTAATTAGTCTATGAATGCAATGGAAAAAGTACTAAAAATTATATATATGAAATAAATTCTTCAATGCGTTTTGGACATATCATGGTTTATGTTGGTGGTTTGGGCTAATAAAGTAATGGTTGGCATTAATTTTCGTTATTGTTACTAAGAAGTGTATTGAATGGCGGTAAATTTGGTAAAATTGCTGAAATTGTGATAACTTATCAAGGTGGGACATCACAGACATCGATAGGCTTCCTCCAATAATAAGGGATAGTTTCATGGCCATGTACAACACGACCAACGAAATTGGGTATTGGACGATGAGAGAGCGAGGAATCAACCCCATCCCTTACCTGCGGAAAGTGGTAATTTTGACTTGCGAAATCTTTCACCTGATAATTTCTAGTCCATGTCAGTCAATTCATTTGTCTACTTCTAACTTTCGTTATGACTTCTAAATTTGAACGTTTGAGAGTCTGAAAAAGTATGAGAAAAGAACGTCCCTTGACTTGGTCATTGACACACTTTTCCGAATTTCAATCCTACAGTGGGCCGAAGAATGCAAGGCGTACCTGAAGGAGGTCCATTGGCGCAGCAAGGGCATTAAACCGACCCTGAAGGAATACATTGACGTTGCGACGAATTCATCCGGAGGGGTGGTTTTGATGTTGCCCAGTTACTTCCTAACCACAGATAAATTGACGGAAGAGGGACTTGATTACGTGTCAAAAATCCCAAGCGTCATGCGTTGTTCTAGCAAGATGCTTCGACTCATCAATGATCTCAGTACATCATCGGTAACTTACTTTTATATTGTTCTTCTCCTTGCAAATAGTGGCTCATAAGAAAAAAAGAGTACATCCTCTTTTTTTATTTATTCCATACAAAAGTGGGAAGAGTATTTGGACTTATGGTTATAACCCAACAATAATTGTCCATGCTTAGCATGAAGTGGCACGAGGAGACAACTTGAAGGCACTAGAATGCTACATGAATGAAACCGGCGCGTCGGAAGAGGCCGCGCGTGAACACATCATGCATATGGTGCGAGAGGCCTGGAAGTGGATGAATAGAGCCGTGTTTGAAGACTACCGAATTCCCGGATTAGGGCCTTTTCTTGGTGCCTGTGTAAACACGGCACGAATTTGTCATACTTTTTACGGATGTGGAGACGGATTCGGCCAACCCAGTAATATTACCAAGGACTCTCTTGCGTCGGCTATATACGATCCCGTGCCCCTCGATTAGGCATGCATTATTGACCAACGGTCTTGCTTGTGGAGAGACCCTTTGATCTTATGTGTCTTTCTAAGTATTTTAGGGTGGCTCTGTGAGCTCTAAGATGTCGAAACTGTTTTATTACATGAAGTCTATTGTTGGGCTTCGGCAGAGAAGCACAAGCTATTCCGTGCTTTGTGTGGTGGCTGATTATGTAATCACAAACAATAAACAATATTCGTGATGATCGAATTTTTATTTATGTTGAATATTTAGTTTTTTGTATTGGAGAAAAATTGAAAAGAAAAGGACTATATAGAAGAAAATGAAAAATCGTTTGACTTCGACCAACGCTGGTTCAATGGATTATATTGATGCAGAAAGTTTTTATTTCTACCATCGATTTTCATAGAAACGGTGTCCCAAAGATTCTCCAATGTCCAGAACAGTGCGAGGCTATTTTGGAAGGTTGAAATGTCGATGAATTATATTGGACCGAGTATTTTCTTCTTCTCTAACGATTATACTATCTTTCTATATCGTTCTTTGCGTTTGAATTCAGAAAAATGAACACTTTGGAGTGCATCATTGTACAGATAAAAAAAGAAGTACGTTATTGCATTCTTAGAGAAGACATCATATCTTGTAGAAAGTTTCCTGAAAAATGTCTTGACTCATTACATCTTTTGTCTTTAATTTTTTTTTTTTGTTTAATTATCCAAAAAATCCTAAATGCATTGTACGGTGATCAATTCAATCATAAATTTTTCAATTGTACCAATTCAGTTATAAATATTTCAATTACATCAGCTTAGTCAAACATTTTGAAGATTTGTCAATTTAATTCTAAAACTGTTATTTGGAAATTTAACCGGAGTGTCTACATTTTCAAATTGTCTAAAGGTTTAGGACATGAATATTATGATGGGAATAGGACATGGATATTATGATGTGAAAGTTATATATCTAATCTCTATAGCTTAGTTGAAATTGTCAAAAGGTTTAAAAATATTCCAAATAAAGGCCCTAAATATCATTGATTTTTCAAATAAGGGTTTGAAGTGAACCTTACCTTAAATAAAGACATAGTGCCCTCATTTTATTAAATAAGAGCCTAAAATAGACATTGTTTCAAATAATGACTTGAATTGGCCATGTCAATATCAAAGAAGGACTTGAACTTTTCGGCTGATCAAGGGCATTTCCGTCCTTTTTCTTTTTCTTATTTTCTTTCTTTTTTTCCCCTTTTCTCTTTATGTTCATAAAAAGACAAACTAAAAAAAAAAAAGGCTAAAACTTGAAAAAAAAAACTTAGGTGCAAGGTTGGCAGTTAACCCTCCCTCACTTATGGCTGCTGCCCTATCGCTAGTGGGGCATTAGACATGGCTGACGGGGTCGCTAACCAAAGGTGAGAGCTTGGTCCTCGCTAGATTCAAAAGAGGGTTGCCACCCTTCCCCAGGTCTGGGCAAGGTGGACACCTTGCGTAATCACCGGCGATCCCGCTGGCCATGGCCAATGCCCCACCGACGATGGGGTGGTAGCCACAGGCGACTGGACCTCCTCCTAAGTTTTTTTTTTTTTTTTTTTTAGATTTTTTTTTGTGTGAGTGGTTTTTTTTTTTTTAGTCTTTATTTTTTATTTTCTTAGTTTGTCTTTTTTATGCCAAAAAAGAGAAAAAAAAAGGAAAAAAGAAAGAAAATAAAGAAAGCAAAAGGATGGGAATACCCTTGATCGGCTAATGAGGTTAGGTCATTCTTTTAGATTAATATGGCCACTTCAAGCCCTTATTTGAGAAAATGAGAGCATTTCAAGTTCTTATTTGAGATATGATTTACTTTATGCCATTATTTAAGAAATTGAGAGAATTTCAAGCCATTTTTTGTAATTTTTCCAAAGATTTAGTACTAAATTGATAAATCATTAAAATGTTTAGGATATGGATATTATGACATATCCAATCTCTACATCTTTGCTAGAAGAATTACTACCTTGGCATATCCAAAGTGATTGGTAAAAAATGCTTAAACCATTTAAGTGCAATTAATCAAGTTTTGCAAGCTTGTTAACAAGTAGTGATCCAACGATTATCCAGTTTTCCACTCTAACAACTTCAAATCGACTTACCTCACCCAATTAGTTGCACCATTCCAAGAAATAAAACTTACATATTCCCTCACATTTTGCGATTTTTCTTTTTATGCATTTATGAGTTGTCACACAGCATGAGATATTTAAGCCAGCCAAAAGCTCCCCCATAACCCAACGGATCCACAGTATACCAACTCCTGTTCACCGCCAAGCGATTTATAAGCTGAGTCTTGCCTGCAAAATACATCAATCAATTAGCTCATCCCTGGCGACCAAAGAAAAACCATAAGAAAGAAAAAGGACCTGGTTTCTTGGATGTAACTGTATCTTCCTTCTTCTGAACTAGAGCATTGATATGGGAAGACTTGCCCAAAATTAGACAGACCCAGAATCGCAAAATTGGGCATCATATTTTGGGACAGTTCTTGGCCCTCCCACTGCTCTTCATGAACTCCACTTCCTTAATTTGGGTGTGACCCTCAGCTAGATCGAACCAGTGTTGGAAGAAGAAAACTTTCCGGATGATCTTCGTCGAGTCAGAGGTTGTCGGGCTTGCGATTTTGGTAGCGGAGGCATGGAAGCTAGGGTCATGGTGGGTGGGCTACAAGAGAGGAGGGGTCTTGGGAGAGAACGAGAAGAGTGAGGGATTCGAAGATGGCCGAAGTGAGGGTTCAAGAAGAGAGGTTAAGTGGAAAGCAAAGAGGCGTAATAGCCATTGTTGGATAGAGATGATTTGCTTAGTAGTCGAGGAAGCAAAGAAAAAGAGATGAGGAAGCGAAGAGGCAAAGGGAGAGAGAGTGCGTGTCAGAAAGGGGGTTGAGCATGGTCTGGGTGGGCAGTTCCCACCTCGGAATCAGGAACAATCTATTAAGGATTGGTTCCGAAAAATTGGAATCGGGAACCGCTCATTGGTTCTATGGATCCACCCAAGAACCAAACTGAGGTGGGTCCATGGAACCAACCCCATCAAACTTCATTCACACATTACAACATTTTTCTGACAAATCAAAGTAAAGCAAAAAAAAAAAAAAAAAATTCCTATTCTTAATTGCAAGATTAGTAAAAAGATTGGACTCAAATTGAGAGTTGACACCGTAAGCCAATGGGTGTTGAGTTGAGAGTCAAAGCTATGAGTGAGAGAGAGAGAAACAACTCGTATAAGATAAGAGTAAGACAAGACAAGCACTCAGTTAATAGGTATTAAATTTTAGATTAGGAATTTTAGGGTTTCATTTTTCTTAATTTTTTTTTGTCATAAATTTTTATTAAAATTAAATATATATTTATATATTACCAATTCAGTCGAGTGAGTAGGTGAGCGGATCCACATCTATAACCGAGAACCGGATCGGTATCCATCGATTCTAATAAATTGGAGCCGAGAACTGGATTGGTTCCATTGGGAACTACAAGTTTTAGTTAGTTTGGTTTAGTTTCGAGCGGTCCGGGCGGTTGTTGGTTCTTTTCCACACCCAAAGTAAGGAAGCCTACTTCAACACTATTAGAGGGGCTAAAATATTAGGTGGGTCAGCCACAACATGTATGCCTCAACCAATCAAGAGGCTCCACGTGGCTCAACGTCAGTTAGTGGTCCCCACCACTCTTTGTACATAGAAAATACTAATTGCCTCCTTACATTAATGGCTGCACTAGACCTGTTGTGAAGAGTTAGGTTTTGTTTGGCAACACTTCTATTTCTTTGCTTTTATGTTCTTTTGCTCCCTAGAATAAAAAAAAATAGAAATTTGTTTGGTAATGTTAATTAATTTTTTATTTTTCAGAATAGAATAGTGGTCAAGGAATAGATTTGAAACAAAAATAAGAAATATAAAAGAGTAGTTTTTTTTTTCCCATAAACAATTTCTAGACATAAATCATTTTTTTCTTTTCTTTCTTTTCTTTTCTTCTTCCTTGCCACTTGTTCTATCATTGGCCAACCCTCGGCTGTCGATCACCACCTCCTGCTGGTCGCCATCGGGTGTAACAAACGCATTCCTATTATTTTTCAATTATGAGAATATAAATTTTGTATAGTTATCAAACGCGTTCTTTTATTCAGAAATATTACCAAACATACTCTTGTTTCACTTTCTCTCTCCTCCTTTTTCTCCTTTTGAAGGAGAAAGAATGATGTTTTTTCTCTTCATTCCTCTCATGAATTCAAAATTTCAGTTCCCTTGTCTTCATTCTCTTCGATGCTCGCTCCCTCTCTACTCCGGCTCTCACTTGATGCTCATTGGGTGTCACTTCTTTGCTCTTTACTTCAGAGTTTGCTTGGCTCGTTCTGCCCCGAAGCTCCCTTGGTGCTCAGAGGGTCTCTCTTTTTCGCTCTCTGCTCTGGTGCTTGCTCGGCTCATTCTGCTCCGAAGCTCCCTCAGTGCTTGGCGGGTCTCTCTTTTTCACTCTTTGCTTTGGTGCTTGCTCGGCTCGCTCGCTCTTTGCTCTGGTGCTCGCTCGCTCTCGAAATTTCTTCTCATTGGAAATTCATATTTTAGAAATTTTTCGTGAGAACTCGAAGAATGATCAATTATCATGAACTGAAGGTTGGGTTTTGCAATTTTAAGGAGGCAAATCTTGTGGGCTGAGGTTGATTTGGAGAGTGTCTTACTTTATTTTCTAGGACTTTCAAGTCTTGTTTGATTGCTTTAGGGATGTTTTCTTGGTCGGGATTGAAATTGCAGGAGAATCGCGTCCTTGTTTTGCTTGTTCCAATTGGCTTTGCCTTTGTTTTTAGAGCTCCATGTTTTGGTTTCACATTTTTCGCTCCTTTTTACCAATTCCTAATAATAATTAATAGTTACAATTAAAAATTAATTTTTTTTATCAAAGCCAAAAACAAAAATCTGATTTTGCTTTGATTGACAATTCCGTTCTTGCCAAAAACAATTCAAGCGAAATTCTCGTCTAGATTTTATACTCCTTTAAATCAAGAGATTCCACTGGATGGCAGTATTGGGGCAAACAAAACTTAATTTCATCATTGATGAATTAAATCTAGTACAAGATAATAAAATAAAATAAAATAAAAAGTATGCTACTGAGGTGACGGTACCATTATTTCTTGGGAATAACAATGATATTTTGACCACACACTAAATGGAGATGCAATTGACAACCGAAAGAGACAAAATACGAGGTATTGAGCAAGTATGGAATCATTGAGCAAGGCTGCCGCATCCCCAAGGACCCTCAACCCCCCCCCCTCTCTCTCTCTCTCTCTCTCTCTCTCTCTCTCTCTCTCTCCCATCAGAGCACCTCATCTCCTCGCAACTCAAGCTTTTACCCATAACCCCATAATCATCACTTGCTATTCTCCCTCTAACTTTAACCTCGCTGGCTGCCCTCTCCTCGTGAGCAAAGTAGTGCAGTGCCAGTCGAAGGGCTCGTGTTGGTACAGGATCGTGATCGCTAGAATTGAAGCCAAGACTGATAGTGATAGGAGAGTGACTGAGAGCGAGGGCTTCAGCGAGGTTTTAGTGGATGGCGATGGCGGCGGTGAGCCGGCTCTTGACTCGGACATGTGTGCAACAGCGATGAAGAGAGGTTCATGGTGGATGTTCTTGCAAGTATAAAGCTCGACGAGAGAATCGGCAAATGGCTTTGACTATTCTACTGCTACTTTGAAATCAACGAGAACAGTGGCGGTCCCAGCCTTCCTCGTGGGGGCCCCTTGTGACATCCGAAATTCGATGTATCTGCAGTAAAATCCTTAAAAGCTACTCAATTTGTTGGATTGGACTAAAATCACGTCTGACCGATTTTTAACCACGAAATTGAACTCGATTTCGGGAATCGAATTTTAAGCGCGTCATAATTCTTATTTTTAGGATCCTGTCTCATCGCTCGTCAATTTATTGACGAGTCCGAAATTTCAAGAAAGAAATTATCGGAAGAAAAAGATTGAAGACCAAAAAGAAAATAGAAAAGGAAAGGAAAAGAGAAAAGAAAAGAAAAAGAATAAGATCATTATTTAAATCCTTTTCTCTCTCTTCTTTTCTCTCTTTTTCTCTCTCTCTTCTCTCTCCTCTCCCCTCCCCTTTTGTGCGGATGCCCCTTCCCCACGCTCACTCTTTCCTCTCTTTAGTTTGACTAGTCAAACCCCTTCTTCTTATCCCTTCTTTCTCTCTTCTTCTCTCTCCTCTCTCTTCTCCCCCATTTTCCCCCATGTGACCGAACCAAACCTTTCTTCTTCCCCTCGGTTCGTGAAAAACCGGATGCGAAGACGGACGGAAGACGAAGGCAGCAGCTCGCCGCTCGCCACTGTCCCGCCGCCGCCCGCACACCCGCACCCGCGCACGCCGCGCGTCCGCCGTTCGCCGCCCGTGCGTCGATTGCGCCCGCCGCCCCTTCCTCACGTGACCCAGCCTTGTTCGCCTCACGCTCTCGGCCCTCGTTCCGCCCCATCCGGCCACCGCCGGCCGCTGACCTCGTCGGACCTCCACCGGCCTTCCCCCGCGCCTTGCCGCCCTTGCTGTGGTTGTAGGTTGCTGTTTTGTGTGTTTTTCCAGCCATTCCAGCCACCCCGCCGAGTGGGTATCCAGCTGGTTCGAGCCCGTTTTGGGCCATTTCCAGGCCTCGGATTCGCGAGTCGCTTTGGGAACAATCGTTCCTCGCGTCGCCGCCGTCGGATTGATCCGATTTGCGCGCAATTTGGTGAGTAATCTCACTAATCCTGGATTAGTTGACTAATTATGCTTTAAGGTTGGTTTAGTTTTAATTAATTATGTTTAGGTTGTTAGATTAGAATTAATTAGCAATTATTAGTCAATTGTGATGTGATTTAAATAAATTGATTGCGCAATTAGCAAGTAGTGGTCTACTATTTATTGGAAGTATCTCGGGAATTTTCCGACCCCTAATCGGGCTTCAATTTGGCGATTCGGGCCTAAGTGAGATTTTTGGGCATTTAAATATTAATTTTCGGAATTAAATTAAATAATTATTTATTTTCCGAAAATTCAAGGGAGATGGCCCGTGACCGGAAAATTATGCTGATGACTGTGGTGAAGCCTGTTTATTTAATCGGGCTTTATTTTGAGCTAAATTGAATTTTTAAAATTAATTATTTAATTTTCGAAATTAATTAATTAATTATTTATTTCCTGAAAATTCAACTGGGATGGCCCGTGATCGGAAAATTTTGCTGATGACCGTGGTGAAGTCCATTTATTGAATTATACCTTATTTTGAGCTAAACGGAATTTTTAATATTAAATAATAATTTTCGAAATTAATTAATTAATTATTTATTTTTCGGAAATTAAGTTTGAGATGGCCGACTAACGAAATCTCGTGCTGATCGTCGTGGCGCAGTCCGTTTATTTAATTAAGCTTTAAATTGTACTGAATTGATTTAATTGTGGATAATTACTTTACAAATGGCATGAATCTTCATGAAAGGCACGGGGCTTGATGATTAGATATATCACCTCGGAGAATGCACATGGCTCGGTGACGAAGTATGTCGCCTTGGAGAATGCATGTGGCTCGGTAATTAAGTGTGGCATCTAAAAGGACACGTGGGCTCGGTAATTTGATGCATTACCTCGGAGAATGCACGTGATCCCAATGAGTACATTTGGCATCTTGAAGAGACACGTGGGCTCGGTGACTTGATGCATCGCCTTGGAGAATGCACGTGGGCTCGCTAATTCAAAATGACATTGAATTTCGAAAGTGGTCGAGTGGGACCGTGACTAGATCGATTGATCATTGCTTTGATTTGATGTCGTGGATTGATTGACTGATTGAAAATGACCGTGAGTGGTCTTATTGTCTGTAATCGACTAGATCGAGGAAGTGAGACAATGAGCTCATCCTTGACTCCTACCATCCCGGTACATCATGGACAAGGCCAACAACATCCGCCGGAAAGAACCAAGAACGCCTCCTTAACACTCCAATTGATGTGAATAGTTATGCGGATGTCATGTATAAAAGTGGAAATCGGTGCCGTTGAAGCACCCGAGCACCTTTGACACATTGGCCATGGACCCATAGAGGAAGAGGGACATCATGGAGAACCTCCGTGACTTCACGGCCAACGGCAAGGACTTCTATCGTGCGGCAGAAATCGGGCGGGCACCCGGCAAGCAAGGCTACCTGGACTCTACTTCACGGCCAGCCCGGGACGAAAAAAAGCAAATATTGCCGCCATGGCCAATTTCCTTGGCTATGACATCTGCGACCTTGAGCTGACCAAGGTGTGCTCCAACTCCAAGCTAGCAGTATAGACCCAACAAGTCCCGAGGGAGCGTCAAAGCAGAGAGCAAACAAGCCGAGCAAGCGCTAGAGCAGAGCATGAAAAAGCAAGACCAATGAACACAAGCGCTGGAGCAAAGAGTGAAGAAGTGACGCCCAATGAGCGCCGAGCGAGAGCGAGAGCAGAGAGGGAGCGAGCACCGAAAGGAGTGAAGACAAGGGAACTGAAATTTTGAATTCATGAGAGGAAGGGAGAGAGAGAGTCATCTTTTTTATTTTTTTGATGCTGAAGGAACCGCTTTGGCCGATAGCCACCACGTAAACCCCCAGGTGTCGCTAGTGGGGGACCCACCACCCCAGCACCACGCGTAAATCACCTAATAGCCCACCAGCCTCTCGGCAACTTGTGCTGCAGGGGCTTCGAACTCCTGACCTTCCCTCAAAGGTCTGAAGCCTACCCAGCGGAGCCATCATAGCTGGTGGTGAGAGAGCATCGTCTTCCTCCTTCATAAGGAGAAAAAGGAGGAGAGAGAAAGTGAAATAACTCCCCGTAGCAAATCTAGTGTAGGTCTAGTGCGGCCATCAATATGCGCAGGCCTACTATCAAGGGAAATTTCTACATAAGAAAGAGGAAATTAATATTTTCTATGCGCAAAGAGCAGTGGGGACAACTCATTGATGAGGAGCCACGTGGAGCTTCCTGATTGGCTAGGGTGCATGCTGATGTGTTATGGCCGCCCCACCTATTATTTTCTAAATGAAGGAAGAGATACCAAAGAGAGAAGATGGGGCAATTTTGAAAACTTAAATGAATAGGAACCATTTGGGCACGTGATTAACAAGTGGAGTTAGTGTGAAAAATCACAACTAACCAATGTTTTCTCATTTTTATAAAATAATTTATGGAGTGACATGGCGTTTTTTTGTCTTCCTTCAATCCACGTCACTTAAATTCGAATGCCTAACAACTACCATAGATGGATGCTTAAAGGGGGGTTTTTTGGGTTGGAAACCAAACTATGTGTTCTTTTGTGAGATATTTGAAAATTTGAATATAATCTGACTTTACCATTAATAGATGTAATTTCACGGAATTGACTATAACAATGGTGTGGAGAAAAGGATATTACAAGTGCCATATGACCTTTTCAATCATTTGAGTACCACATTAGTTTGGTGATTGGTCTTACATGGCTTTTCAATGAATTTTCAAATTTGATATGCCATTAAAAAAAAAAAAAAAAAAAATCGAAGTCTGGACAAAGGACGAGAGGACATTGCACTTGTGAGTATATGAAGCCAAACAAGGAGAAGGAACCAAAGAAGAAGACTGCAGTCGAGCTCTAGCTTCAATCATCTGGAGCAACAAGAAGGCACAAAAGCTTATCAAGAGTCAAAGCAACGATCTTGCTTGGCCCTCAACATTTTTCCCTTTGTTTTTGTGAGAATTGATGGGAGAGGAGATTTTGTGATTTTTCCTAAATTATGGATATCATCATATGTTTAGAATACTTAAATATTAAACCACATATTTATGTAATAATTTAACCTTTTTAGAACAGTTGACAGTGATCTTACAAAATCTAACATGATATCAAAGCTAGTGCAATCCCTTTCGTGATTATGCATCCACCCTCATCGGTCAAATTTCACGTGCCATGGTCAAAATGTCATGTGCTGCTCATAATTATACTTGCAATTAAGATGGGGTGTTGAAACATGAGGGGACAAACCTTTCCCAACATCTCACTAAAGAACAATTAAGAGAAGTTGCACCAACCCCTCAAACATTGCCCACTGTGAAGAGATTGTTCAAAGAGCAATATTATAAGTCACATGTCAGACGTGATCAAGCTGATCGTCATCAACGCTATGTGTGATGTTTTCTCAAGACTAAGATCGTCTAATCAACCATCATTATCCAATCCAACGGTAATAGAGTATGTTCATAATTCCTCCTCTATTGTTGGTGCCAATAATATCAGTCAGAGTAATCAACCCCTCGTAAGAATTATGCAAAGGTCCGTTCTTCTAGTCAAAGTCACAACAATGAGAATAATCAGGCAAATATTAGTCAAAATTGTTATGATTATAACTATCACCTAGAGGGGGTGAATAGGTGATTTTGCGGAAATTAAAGAATTTAAATAAATATTGCAATGAGACGATTTCTAATGAAGTGGCCAGATCTTACCAATGTACAATTCTATCATAATTAATAAAGAGAGTAATGGATAGAGAATTGCACACAAAAGTTTATAGTGGTTTGGCTTTTGCAAGCCTACGTACTCTCCCGCAATGAGATGACTTCAAATTTTTTTATCAGAAACAAAGTCTCTAAGTTTTGTCAATCATCAAAACAAATTAGGGAATGTTTTCTCAACAATCTCCCCCATTTTTTATGATGACAAAACTTACACAAGCGGAACTTTAAAAAATATTATTAAATTTAAATAGCTCTTGAAAATGCTGGTTTTAAAATGAGGCACGGTTAAACTATAAGAATGTTTGCATTGAAAGAATTTTAATGAAATTATTATAGATAATACTTAGTATCAAAAGATAAGAAAAATTTAACCATTCCTCTTTGCTTTTGCTATGCTCAAAGTCTTTAAGATCCTACAAAAAGATTGTTAATGAAATTTGCAACCTCAATTACCTCAATTCTACTAGTCCACCTTCTCACCCTTTATGTCATCAATCAAAAATATACTAAATAAAGCATAATATCATAAGCAACTCATAGTACGAAGGTTAGTCCAATAAGGGCAAACAACAAACCTTAGACCCTACATACTAAATGACAAAACTAGTCCAAACTTTGAAAAATAAATCAAGTCAAAAGATTATTTGGAGGAGGATGGCTAGGTTGGATCAGTGTCTAGATTGGGAACTTGAGTAGGAGCTGGAGAAGAAATTGGAGAATGAACCCTATGTTTTGGTGGCAATTGAACAAGAACATAGGCTTGCATGTGATCCAAGGTACGCTCCATGTTTGTCGTTCTGGCATCCAAAGCTTCAACTTGGGTTATGAGAAACATGTTTGAGGTGTTCAATTCTCTTTCCATCCTATCCTTCTATTCTATCATTTTGAGTAAGGTCCGCAGAAATAGCCTATCTTCAGTGTTATCAATAATAGGAATTCTTGATGGACCAATCTCCAGCCCGAGTTTCATCACCATATTGATGTCATGTTGCCTCTGCTTATTAGCATTAGACTCCCTCTCAACATTTGCAATTCCTTGCCTTTTATCCTACACAAGTGGATCAGAAGTATAAGCAAGGTTAGTAATTTGCTCACCAGTGATGCCATGAGTTGTCGTAGTAGGGACTTCTTCAAAAGTAGATTTTGCAAATGGAAGAGTCATCACTCGAACTTCCTAAGTTTCTAGGACTTCATGAAAAACTCCAATCATGTCAACAATTTCAGAAGGAATGGAAATAGGGTCTACAACAATATGTCTTGAGAGTCAAGTACTTCTTGACTCCCTTGAGCCTTTTCAATGCTAACAATTTCTTCTTTGTTAGCCTCATCAGAAAATTCCATGGGAATATTTTCCACTAAGTCCTCAACATGACCAAGCTCCCCCTCAATAGGTAATGTAACTCTAGAGGAATCAGCTGCAACAGCACCTATGTGTGAGGCAACATCCTGTTCTCCAACAATGATTTGTTCTTGAACTAGTTCCTAATGCTTGGTGATAGTTTTGTCCAAAGCAAGCTCCTAATGTTCATTAGTATTGTTGCCACTTTCGAGATGATGAGTAAGATCAACATCCACCATGCTATCCTGATCATCAGTTCGTCTTAGTGGATCCTCAACATCCTTTTGTTGTTGTTCTACAGTAGTATTATCCTCTATCTATTCTACAACCACTTTTGTTCCTATTTCCACTTCGGCTTCATAACCATTCTAAAATAGGAAAGTAACATCCAAATTGAAAAGCACAATCAATTATATCATAATAGGAGGCATGCAACCATCCTAAAATTGTCCCTAAAAGAGAAAAAAGGAGAAGCCTATTGTAAAGCACTAAAGGCTTGTCCAATTTTAGGATTTACTCTCTTAGGGTTTTCCAATTTTTTATTTTCTAATGATTTTCTAAAACTCTAATTTTTTTTTATTGATTTTCAAATTTTCTAAATATTTTTATTATTTCCTAAAGTTTTAAACTTATTGATCATTTTTCTGAAGTTCTAAATTTTTTATTTTCAAAGTTTGTTAATTTTATCATTATTATTATTCCTTATTTACGATTTTTGATATTAAAAAGAATTCGAACCGGGTCAGGAGACTCGGCCCGACTAAACCGACCTGGACTCAATCGGTCCGGGTTGGACTGAAAAGCTAGACTGTCTTAATTCCGGCCCACTCAGAATTACTACTCAAAGAGGCCCACCTACATTTTTCAAAAAGAAAGGTGTCATAACTCCAGCCCACTTTCGTTTTCTAATTCTCAGCCCAATCTACCCCAAAACACAAAACAAGCAACCCACCACCTTTTTTTTTAACGGACGACCAGCCCACAGTTAAAATCCCGAAGCCCATTTTAATTCTCTATCTTTCTACTATGGCCCTTTTTTTATTTTACATTTCTCTCTCTCTCTCTCTCTCTCTCTCTCTCTCTCTCTCTCTCTTATTGTTTTTGCCTTTAACTATTTTGTTTTTTTCTACTGGATTTTCAACCTCACGCCTCCTTCTTCTTCTGCAACTTTCATTGACGCTGGACAACCACCAGAATTCCACAAGCATTCAAAAAAAAAAAAAAAAAAAACTTGAATCCACACACACCAACTCGGACGGTGGAGAATATAACACAAAGTCACACGAAAACACAGCAAAATACAAAGAAATCGAGCAGGGTTCGACGAATATAAACGCAAACATGAATCGGCTTCGAGCTAATACGTGAAAATTCCTCGTTCTTCTTTCGGGCATTTTAGCAAACGCATGACACGCACTTCGGACAGCAAGCTTGATGCTTAGTCTTGACTTGTAAAGGTTTGAATCAACATTATTAGGCACAGATCAACCAATATTTCTATGCAAGATGCCTATGATCTTCGAGAAAAATGAATTTTGAGATCGAGAAAGATTTAATTAAGCTAGAAATTGACTTATTTAATACGTAAAAAAGGAGGTTCACTTAATTCATTTAGTAGGAAAAAGTAATTGATGATGATTAATATCTTATCTACCAATCATGATTCTATGTTTGGAAAAAAAATTATAAATATATAATGACAGTCAAAAAAACTATTTCTTTCATGTTTAACACTTGAAAATTATTAACACTTCAAATGAGCTCTTTAAGTTCTTAACAATACATCTATATAGATTGAATAAGACTCTAAAAGATTTGGTCGACATCATCTTCGATTCAAAATTACTTTGAACTGGGGACATAATACAATCAAGCGTTTCTTCATGCAACTCTCCCATTTTTTTTTTTTTGTCATTTACCCATAAAACAATATATACATATTGTTGATTGGCTAAAGGCAAGGAATGCATAAAAATGTTAACGTATGGGCTTTTTGCAAATGCGTGAGCCTGGCCTAGCGTCACCCTTCGCATATCACAGGGTTTCAACAAAATCAATTGAAATTTAACATGGTAACTGTGGTCGCAATTTCCTCTATATTGTAAATTTGAAATGACCCATATTTTTCTTTCGCCTCACTAGTAAAAAGTCCTATGTCCATGCGGTAATCATGAATCTGGTTTTTATTAGTTCTCTTGTCATTACGATTAATGCATGGATTTTTATTTTTATTTTTTGGACTATGCTAGCATGACCTTGGGCCATCCATTTTTGTATAATGGGCAAGTGGACATAAATTTGCCATGTGTGCAATATGCAATATTTGAAGAAACAAATCTAATGATGTCCAAGAAGGAGAAATTCATGAGGAATTGACTCCCTATTTCATATGGTTGATATTGGTCCAAAAAAAAAATTAAAAATGATATCACTTAAGTCAAACGTTAAAAATGTACTCTTACCAAAAAAACAAACGTTGAAAATTTAAATATTATAAATAAAAATATTCACAATTCATAAAGTTTTGCACTTATAACATAAACTTGGAAATTCTTCATATACTATTATTACCATAATATTAAAAAAAAATCATTGTTGCACTTTGTTACGGTAAAAGTTTGTCGAACGTCATCATTAAGTTTTGAAAATATTGAAATATCAAATACTATAGTGTACTTTTGGTGCATTTATGAAATCCTGAAGGGTACAAATGGTTCTTTTCTTTCTTTCTTTCTTTCTTACCTTCTTTAAATTTTACAACGCTATCTCTTTGACTTTTATTTGTACGAAACATTTGGAAATTTTCAAAAATATTCAAGATAAAATACCGAATTGTACAATTGATCCGTTTTTAGAATTAGATAAGAAGTCTAAGTAGTAAGTCTTTACTATAAATAGAAAAATTTTATCCCCGACGAGTATCTTATTATTATTGTTGCTGTTGTTATTATTAGTAGAACTAGTATTTTACACTTTCTTCGCATTATTTCTTAAATCGCGTATGAAATTAAAGGACAATGTTGCACGATCTTTGGACAAGTGGACCCACCTATACATGCTTGCAAAGTCCAAGCCATGCATGCAAAATTGCTGAGACATTTTACATTCTTTGTGGAAATCGGAAAGTTTTCAGAGATCCTATTTAGCATCTGTATTAAGAATATATAAAATGAGATGTTCATCGATTACGAGGATCATTAAAGGTAATAGCGTGTTTTTTAAATTTGAAAATAAAACATTAACTTGTTAGTTAGATTGACTACAATAATTAATTAGAGATACTTTCTTTTTTAATTAGCCAATAAGTGGTTTATCAAACACTTTACATCGAAACAAACTCGTTAGCAGAATTCTCAATTTTTTCAAATGAAATGTGTAAATTGATTTATAATTATATGGTATGTATATTTTTCATATATAGTTAAAATAAATGATCAATTTTAATGTGTTACACATACTCATTACATAAGATTCAGAGCGTTGAGAGTGCCAAATAATAATCATAATCTTCAAGTTTATTTGAAAAAGCAAATCATCACTTCCAAGTCTTGGTAATTTGTATATGATGGTTTTATTAGTGATGGGCTTAAGGCCCGTCCGCCCATGTTGGGCCTAAAAACCCGGCCCGCAGGATTAGGGCCCGTGGATGGAGGGACGTATAAAAGGGAGGAGAGAGAGAGAGAACGCACCTGTTGGAATCAGAACGTACGTACGTGCTCTCCCTCTCTCACTCTCTCCCAAAAAGGAAAAACAGTAAAGCACAAGGCGACTTTTTCCTTCCCTTCAAGGCGAATTGGCATCATCGGATCGAACATGACCGAATTTTCTTCCTCTTATCGGCATTGGTGTTTAATCTGTGGCTAACAAGGTACGCTCGAATCCGTGGTGTGCTTTAGGATCGGTGATACGTGATTTTTCCCGGGCTTATCTTCCGCATTCGTTTTAGGGGTTTGATTTAGTGTCGAATCCGGTTTTCGGGGATCCGTTATTCCCAACATTGGTATCAGAACCAGGTTCACATTTTCCCGACCCTTTTCATGTTTTTTGATTGATTTTTCGCGAAAGTAATCGACTGGTACGGATCGGGGTAAGAAATCCTGACACCCTAGCACTGTTCATCCTTTTTTTCTGAGTTTCCGTAAGTCGAAATCAATTTCTGAAGCCACTGGGTGAAAGAGGTCGTCGAGACGAGTCGGCGACATGTCGAATGCCAAGGAGACGCCGCACGCGCCCACACGCGTGACCAGAAGCCGCTGCGCGTGGGCGCGACGCGCCCGTAGCGCTGGCATCGGCCAGCGCGTGCGCCACACGCGTCGGTCAGCGAACCGGCACGTTCGCGCCGCCGCCGGCGAATTGGCACGCGCCGGTCGGCGAACCGACGTGTGCTAACGTCACGCGCTGATGTCATCGTGACGTCACCCAACGGTTGGTAACCGCTGGGATGACGTCACCGATGATGTCATCGCCGACGATCGTTGGCCGACCGGTTACCGGCCGGCGACCCGACCGGCGTCCCGACCCGACCCGCGTGGAAGCCTGGCACGCGCGCGGCACGTGCCGGATGACGTCTGCGTGACGTCAGCCCGTGCACGCACGCGGCACATGCCGGTCGATTCGTCCAACCCGGCCCGACCGGTCCGACCGGCTCGTCCGGTCCAACCGGACCGACCCGCCGCTCGTTGACCACCGTTGACCGTTGACCTCAGTTGACCGTTGACCCGACGACCGTTGACCTCCGTTGACCGTTGACCGACGACCGTTGACCCAAAAATAAAAAAAAAGAATTTGTTTCTTTTTCAATCATGTCTATGTGGGTTATAAGTAATCCATTGTTTATTTTGCATTTGTTGCATTAATCATGGAAAATTAGGTATTTTCCCTTATGTACATTATGAATTATAAGTTATTCATTTTTAGTTCTACATTTGTTGCAGGAACTATGATGCGTTATGCAAGGATACTTGCAATCTCGAGAACGGATGAGGGAATTGCAAGACTTAAAAGGCTGATGACAGAGTTAGCTGATTATCGGTGGCATGACGGTGATTTAGTATCACATGTGGTCAGGGTCAATCAGATGATACGGAAAATCATCTGGAATGGTTATCTTATGCTGGATTTTAAGAAGGTGTCGGCTTTGATGAACACTCTTCCACCTGAATGGCAAGCAGTGTTAGATCAATTATGGGAGGTCAACGTGGTCCCGGGTTATAAGAGGCTAGTGGAAGCTTTTGTAAGAGAGTACTATAGGATTGAGTTAACCAAAACTTCAACCCTTAGATTGAGCGCTACATGGCGCAGAGTGAATGCACCTTGGAGGTGACGTGAAAGCTCTCCCAAAATTTATCCATGGTTGGCAAATGTGCCTTCAAATTTCTCTGATATTTTGACTGATAGATTAGAAGGGACATTCCCTACTTATTTCTTAGATTAGTTTGAGATGTTTTTTGGGTGTGAATATCTCTTTCAACATTGATATTTTTCTCTGTATATATTGCTTAGTGTAATGGATAGTTGTATTATGTGAAAGCATTATTATTCTTTTGGATGTCGAATATTACTTGCTTTATGTTATTGTTGACTACTGTGGGTAGTTATAGAAGTTTTGTAACTTCATAGAATTTATTCTGTATAAGACAATTATATTAATAATAATTTTGAGTTAGGATTTTTGGAGGATGATTGGAAACATAGGGACATTTTGATTCTGAAACCTTACTTAAAATTGTTCATTGATATGATGGGTCTATGTAAAGTGGATGCATAAATGATAGGCATTAATTATTCGTGCATGTATGTCTAATGTGTTCAGATCGATGTTTTCAGCAACAAAGAACGTAATTGCTGATATGAACAGCAACAATTGTGAAATATTGAATATGAAGATTCTGTCACGCCCCGATCCTCGGGCACGCACACATCCTTTTACTTGGTCGATTTTAAAATGCGATATCCCAGGATAATGTATCGCCAACCCTTTCAATTATTATGCACATGCGGAAGCAGTTATAAATCCCCAGACAATAAAACAATGGGATAGAAAAGCAGGGCAATATTTTTCATATTAAAACTTATAACCAAACTTTTATACATGACATCAACTAGAGAAGTTCATAACTATTCACATCAATTGGAGTTCACAAAAGAAGATGGAATCTCAATCCCTTCAAGTCATACTCAAAATCTCTCTCGGTATTATCTTCTTCTTCCAAAAATCCTTCTCCTCAGGTTTCACCTCCGAGTTCTCCTTCTCATATTCCTCCTCAGCTCCTCAACGGGGTCCTGAAATGTTTTCCCCAAACTGGGATGAGACTACGTCTCAGCGAGTTTTACCCCACTAAGCCCGATTAGTAAACCATCATACTATAGGCTGCCTATACACGCACAGGGCAGAAGACGTACCTTGGCATCAGTCTCAACCTACAATTCAAGGTTATATACAGATACCTCAAATATCTCAATGCACAATCAATCAAATCACATATCGAAGTATCGATCAAATCGACCTAGTCGATTACATGCCAACAAGACCACTCACGGTCATTTCCAATCAGTTAATCAATTCACGACATCAAATCAAAGCAATGATCAATCGACCTAGTCGATTACATGTCAGTCAGACCATTTCTAGGTCAATTCGATTATTCCATCTCAATCCCCAATTACGAATCACGATCCTCATATCACATCTTGAGCATGGGTGGAAGACACAGTCCCACTCGTCAACATTCAATATTTAATGGCTTTACGGTCCCACTCGACCACTTTCGATACTCAATGGCTTTACGTCCCACTCGACCACTTTCGATACTCAATGGCTTTGCGGTCTCACTCGACCACTTTCAAAATTCAATGGCTTTACGGTCCCACTTGACCACTTTTGATAATCAATGGCTTTACGGTCCCACTCGACCACTTTCGATATTCAATGGCTTTACGGTCCCACTCGACCACTTTCGATACTCAATGGATTTACGGTCCCACTCGACCAATTTCAAAATTTAATGGCTTTACGGTCCCACTCGACCACTTTCAATATTCAATACTCAACGATTTCTCAATGAAATAATTAACCACAACCATTTAGGAATATATCCTAAATTCCACATTCAATTCAATTTGGCACAATTCAAAGCTCAAATAAATAAACAGACTACGCCACGACAATCAGCACGAGATTTCGGTCGTCGACCATCTCAATCTTAATTTCCGAAAAATAATTAATTATTAATTAATTTCGAAAATTATTTATTAAACATTAAAAATTCCGCTTAGCTCAAAATAAGGCCCAATTAAATAAACGAACTTCACCACAGTCATCAGCATAATTTTCCGGTCACGGGCCATCCCAGTTGAATTTTCAGGAAATAAATAAATAATTAATTAATTTCGAAAATTAAATAATTAATATTAAAAATTCAATTTAGCTCAAAATAAAGCCCGATTAAATAAACGGACTTCACCACAGTCATCTGCATAATATTCCGGTTCCGGACCATCTCCCTTGAATTTTCGGAAAATAAATATTAATTTAATTTAATTCCGAAAATTATTATTTAAATGCCAAAAATCCCACTTAGGCCCGAAGCACCAAATTGAAGCCCGATTAGGGGTCGGAAAATTCCCGAGATACTTCCAATAATTAGTAGACCACATCTACTTGCTAATTGCGTAATCAATTTATTTAAATCACATCACAATTGACTAATAATTGCTAATTTATTCTAATCTAACAACATAACCATAATTAATTAAAACTAAACCAACCTTAAAGCATAATTAGTCAACTAATCCGGGATTAGTGAGATTACTCACCAAATCGCGCGCAAATCGGATCAATCCGACGGGGCGACGCGAGGAACGATTCTTCCCAAAGCACGGCTCGGGTTCGAGGCCTGGAAACGGCCCAAAACGGGCCTTGAAAGTGCTGGAAACCCATTTCGTGGGTCTCTGCCCTTGGCTGGTCGGAGTAGATCCGGCGGCCAAAACGGCGAGGGGAGGCCGGCGGAGGACGAGGGGGACGCCGGGGGAGGCCAAGCGGTGACCGGACGGGGCTAGGCGGTGGCCAGAGGCGGCTGGTCGGGCTGGGTAGGGGTGGAGCAGGGCTTGATTCGCACAGGTGAGGAGCGGCAGCAGCGACGGACGCGAGGCGGAGCACGCGGCGTGCGCGGGCATGCGGTGCGGGCGGCGGTCGAGCTCCGGTGCGGCGGCGACGGGGGGCGAGCTCTTCCGCGCGTCCGCCGGCACAAGAAGAAGAAAAGAAGAGGAGAAGGGGGCGGTGAGGAGAGCACGGGGCGGCGGTGGCGGGCGGAGGCGGTGGGTGGCGATGGAGCAGCGACGGCAGCGACGACGAGCTCCTTCGGTCTTTCTCTTCTCTCGGCGTTGCTGCTTCTGTTCTTCCTCGGATTTGGTTCGCACGAATAGGAGAGAAAAGAGAGAGGAGGAGTCGGTCACGAGGAAGAATGGGGGAGAAGAGAGAGGAGAGAGAAGAAGAGATAAGAGAGAGAAAAGATGGGTTTGAATGGTCAAAGGGAGAGGGAGAAGCCAAATTGAAATTGGCCAAGGGGTAGGCGGTCGGTGGGGAAAACTAGGGGTGAGCGGTTCCCGGTTCCTTACAGGTTCCGCTTGGAACCTGGAACCTACCCTCGGGTACAGGTTCCTAATTTTTTAGAACCTGGAACCTACCCGTCAGAACCAAGAACCTAGAACCTACCCTGTCACAGGTTCCGAGGTCGGTTCCAGGTTCCAACAGGTTCCAACAAGTTTTTTTTTTTTTCATTTTTAGTTTAAAAAAATGGAAGACTCAACAGCAAGAATAGGAAACTGCCGAATTATGCTAACGTGAAAATTTATTGAACAGAGGATAAGTCATGTGGAAATAGCATGTTGATTAATTAGAACAAGTTTAGTACAATGTGTGAGAGGTTATACACCAGTCGAACAGCTCCGGTTCAATATAAGCGGCGCACGATGATTTAATAATGCTTTTTGTATATCTTGTGGATATTATATCTGCCGGCATTTCCTGCTCTTATGCTTATGTCCGTTGGCTTCACATGAAGAAGAAAGAAAAAGAAGAGGAGAAGGGGGCGGTGAGGATTAACCACAATCAGTCTTTTCTCTTATGTTAAAGAGACGTCATATTACCTTGTGAATCAACGCACGAGTCCCCCGTGCGGCGCATTAAGATAGATTCGGGTGGCTTTAACACGGACCTCATGATTCTGTGTTCAGGCGATGCGGTGGGTGGCGACGGATGAGCTCGATATTTTTGCCCTTCATAAGACGCTCGTGTTGAATGGTGTCGACGCTGTATGTTGGCCCATTGAGTGACCTCGGTTCTAGTGGCATTGTAGTCTCCATTCGGTCTTTCTCTTCTCTCGGCGTTCAAAACCCCCATCAATGCTTCTATTCTTCCTCGGATTTGGTTCGCACGAACAGGAGAGAAAAGAGAGAGGAGGAGTCGGTCACGAGGAAGAATGGGGGAGAAGAGAGAGGAGAGAGAAGAAGAGATAAGAGAGAGAAAAGATGGGTTTGAATGGTCAAAGGGAGAGGGAGAAGCCAAATTGAAATTGGCCAAGGGGTAGGCGGTTGGTGGGGAAAACGCACGAGGGGGAGGGGAGAGAAGAGAGAAGAGAGAGAGAAAAAGAGAGAAAAGGGAGAGAGAGAAAAAGAGATAAATAATACCATTATTCACATTTTCCTTTTCTCTTTCCCTTTCCTTTTTCTATTTTCTTTTGGTCTTCAATTTTCCTCCAATAATTTCTTTATTGAAATTTCGGACTCGTCAATAAATTGACGAACGATGAGACGGTCCTAAAAATGAATTGTGACACGCCCGAATATTTGATTCCAAAAACCGAATTAAATTCCATGATTAAAATCGACCGGACGCGATTTTAGTCCAATCCAACCAATTAGGTAGCTTTTAGGGATTTTACCGCGGTTATATCCCTTAACGGCTTCACCCAATAGGTTAGCTAACTCGTGAGTGATCGGCTCAGAGAAAAAGGACCATAGGCGCGCTGACGATATTCACATATCACTTTATCAAAACGGGGTCGAATTTCAGGATGTCACAGATTCAATATGTGCTGGAAAAGCAAGAAGCACTAGAAGCTCTTGACCATATTATGGAAGATCTTGAGGATGTCGTGCGCCACCTTGAGCTAGTAGAGGACCGCCTAACCGCATTTGAGCTGAAAATAAATATTTACAATGCTGGTTCTAGCTCAGAAAGGGCTTTGAGCTCTAAGCGCAAGCGTATTGATTCGTTCAATATGTGGGAATGCAAATGATCAAGTCCTTGTTGCAAGAAATCAAGAGTTAACCAACACAAGAGAGGAAAATGTCCTCAAGTGAAGAAAATGTCAAGGGTGAGGTGTTACAATTGTGATAAGAGATGTCATTATGCTCGCGACTGTCGTAAGCCAAAGAAGGTATACACCTCTTGTACATTTGAGAACTTTGCTAATGTGTCAAGTTCTGTATTATTGTCTGAATCCAATCATTTGTGGACTTTAGATTCAGGAGCGATAGACCATATAGCGAAGGATAGAGGATCTTTCGTGGAATTCCGACGATACCAACTGGAACTAAGTGGATCTATGTAGGAAATAACTCCAGAGATGAAGTTAAAGGGATTGGCACCAGCCAATTGAACATGCGTGGTGAACGCACCTTGTTCCTACATGATGTTCTATATGCTCCGGAGATTCGTCGAAATTTAGTGTCTATTTTGGTGTTGGTTAAGCTTGGTTTTAGTGTGAACTTCTATAATAAATGTATAGATTTGTATTTGGATACAAACTACTATGGTTGTGGTCACTTTCTAGATGGTTTTATTGTATTAAATGTTGACTGTGGTGATGTCAATATGTTGTTCCCTTGTTTTACGTCTTCTACTTCATATGATAATGATGTGATTATGTGGCATGATAGACTTGGTCATATTAGCCAACAACATATGAATAGACTAGCCAAATAGGGCTTGTTGGGCAACATTGAAAAAGTCAATTTGTCCATATGTGAGCATTGCCTAGTATGGAAAACGACAAGGAAACCATTTGGAAAAGGTAAAAGAGCTGAATTTCCTCTGCATTTAATCCATTCTGACGTCTGTGGTCCAATGAATGTGAGAGGAAGGCATGGGGCTGTTTATTTCATCACTTATAGATGATTATACTCGATTCGGAAATATCTATTTGATTTATCATAAATCTGAAGCATTAAGTTGTTTCAAAAGGTTTATGAACTTGGTAGAAAATCAATTAGACAAGAAAATAAAAGCATTGAGAATCGATCGAGGTTGAGAATATTTATCTGATGAGTTCAGAAAATTATGTGATGAAAAATGAATAAAAAGACAGTTGTCTATTCCATAGACTCCTCAACAAAATGGTGTTGCAGAGAGAAGAAACAGAACCCTATTGGAAATGGTTAGATCCATGATGGCGCATGCTAACTTACCTATCACTTTTTGGAGTGATGCCTTTTTAACTGCCGCTTATATACTTAACCGGGTGCCTTCCAAATCAGTTATTTCCACTCTATATGAGTTATGGACATGTAAAAAACCGGACTTAAGTTTTCTTAAGCCATGAGGTTGTGCTGCCTATACTCATGAGTCCTCTCACAAGTTTGGGAAATTGGGTCCCAAAAGAAATAAAAGTATTTTAATGAGATACTCCGAACACTCAAAAGGGTATGTGTTCATAGGTGAGCAGGAAAGTGGGAGTATAACTGAATTTGAATCACGGGATGTCACATTCTTAGTGGATGAATTTCCTAAGAAGGGCGAAATAGGGGAAGATTACTTCCTATTTGAAACCTCGGATAAAGATAATGATATTAGTGGAATTCGTCCAAGTGGGAGTAATATGAGAAGTGATGAATTGAATTCAACTCATTCTCAATTACAACCACATGATGAGACGACATCATCATTATTTAATCCTAGTGGGAGCATAATGGGCAATGATGTGCTAAGTGTACAATCTCCCATACGGCGAACAAGTCACCAAAGTATTCCCCGTTGACGTTTTGACATTGAAGGGGAAACTTTTATGATTGTTCCGCAAGATGAGGATGAGCCAATAAATATTAATGAGGCTCTGAATTGCCCTAGTAAGAAGAAATTGATTCATGCAATGGAAGAGGAAATGGAGTAAATGAAATCAAACCAAGTTTGAGAACTGGTTGATTTTCCAAAAGGACACAAAGCTATTGGGAACAAATAGATTCTCAAAATAAAGCAAAAGGCTGATGGCTCGATAGAAAAGCATAAGGCTCGCCTTGTGGCGAAGGGGTATAATCAACAGGAAGGAATTGATTATGAAGGATTATTTTCTCCTGTAGTGAGATTTACCTCGATTCGCATTATTCTGGCAATAGTGATTAGTATGGATCTTGAATTACATCAAATGGATGTAAAGACTGCTTTCCTCAATGGATAATTAGAGGAAGAAATATATATGGAATAATCTGCTGGTTTCATAGTGAAAGGCCAAAAAGAAAAGGTATGTCGACTTTTCAGATCGATATATGGCCTTAAGCAGTCATCGAGACAATGGTATATACATTTTTCATAATGCCATAATGGCATATGACTTTACAATGATAGATGAGGATCATTGTGTATATATCAAAAGATCCAAATATCAATTTATGATCATATCATTATATGTTAATGATATACTAATTGCCGGAAGCAATATGGAGTCTGTTAATACTGTCAAGAGTTGGTTGTCTTCCAACTTTGAGATGAAGGATATGGGTGAGGCTGCATATATTCTTGGAGTTAAGATTTCAAGAGATCGTTCGAAGAGATCATTGTCTCTTTCGCAAGAAACATATATAAATAAGCTTCTTGAACGATTTCGTATGCAAGATTGTAAACCCATAGACACTCCTATTCCAAAAAGGTGAAGGATTGAGCTATAGACTGTGTCCAAGGACTCCACAAGAGAAGGAACAAATGAAACATGTTCCTTATGCTAGTGTTGTTGGGAGTTTGATGTACTATATGATGTGTACAAGACTTGGCATATGTTTTGCAGTTGGAATAGTGAGTAGATACCAATCCAATCCAGGTCCAGCACAATGGAAGGCCGTTAAGAGAATACTAAGGTATCTAAAGGGAACTGCTGATTATACGTTGAGTTATTAAGGAAATGATCTGCAACTCGAAGGCTATTCAGATGCTGATTGGGGAGGAGATTTAGATGAAAGAAAAATCTACCTCTGGGTTTGTTTTCTTACCGAATAATGGCACCATATGTTGGAGCAGTAAGAAACAAAAGTGTATAGCCTTGTCCACGATATAAATTGAGTTCGTGGCATTATCAGCAGTAGTATAAGAAGGTGTTTGGCTTAAGAGATTTTTGGGTCATTTAGGTGTTATTGGAAGTGCTGCAGATTCATTATTGGTTAACTGTGATAGCCAAGCAGTAAAAACGTACACCAAAGATCCAAAATATCATGGCAATATCGAACACATAGATACCAAGTATAATTTTGTAAATGATATGATTGCACAAAAAGACGTGAACTTAGAGTATATACTATGCATAGAATGGTAGCAGATCCTATGACAAAGCCAATACCTAGAGATGTGTTTTGTGGCCATATGAAATCTCTAGGATTGCGTAGAGACTGATGTACTAAATATTGTATTTTCCCTAAGTGTTCACATTTGATGAATTTATGTTTTCATCATTAATGCCTATGAATCTTTGTTTGATCTTTATGCATCTTAATGCTCAGTGCATTACTTTAAGTTGAGAAAGTATGTCGGACAGATATAAGATTAGCCCACTCACACGGGTAATCGTCTTTATTTACTGTGTGATAAATAGAGATGAGACTGTTTTTAAGTTTATTATTTAGGTGATAATCGAGAGCTCAAGCTTAAAATATGTATGTCGCCTTAACTGAGTGTTAAGATGAGGACATAATACTTACTATGTCCGAAAGTAAAATACCCCACATATTTTACTTTATTTGTTTAAGATGCCATATGTGAGTTCTGATGAATTTTGTGAATGAGTAGATACGTGAACTTAAGTTAGACATTGGGTATGTCTGAATTATCATATGTACGGTATTGAAGGTGTAGACATACGCTCCATGGGAAATGAGTTAATACCGTAATACGTATTTCATACTACGTATGCATGAAACGACCAATAAGAGTGGCAAAAGTTTGATCTCAACTTTTATGTCGTGTGAGACTCTTGAGGAAAAGAGTTCCTCAATTTTTAGTCCCCTCATGACTCTTACTTATTCTCAAGATTTCTATTTAGTGTTTGCTATCTTAGGATGTTGCCAATGGTCATGAGTTTGATTCGATCTAATGGGACATTTCTAGAAAAGCAAGTTAAACTGAAATTGAGAGTTTGAAGGAAAGAGGAAGATCGATTTTGGAGAATCACATTGTAGTTTTGTATTCACCAGTTAACTAATTATGACTGTCTTTGGGATAATCATAATTGTGAATACAATATATGTATCATTGTTTAAAAGAGATCAAGAGAGATATAAATGTGATCGATCGATCTAGGGTACTGCATACTAAATCTACTCAGGATGTGATGCCTATTATGAGCTGTTATATATTCCTAACAGATCTATAGCAACGAGCTCTCAAAGTATGCTGGTCGCACGAATTATTTACCGGTATGAATGTTGAAGAGAGGTAAAGAGAATCATGTTCAGCCCACCATGTGCGAGTTGGAGATGATATTTTTATTAGTGATCGGCTTAAGGCCCGTCCGCCCATGTTGGGCCTAAAAACCCGGCCCGCAGGATTAGGGCCCGTGGATGGAGGGACGTATAAAAGGGAGGAGAGAGAGAGAGAGAGAGAACGCACCTATTGGAATCATAACGTACGTACGTGCTCTCCCTCTCTCACTTTTTCCCAAAAAGGGAAAACAGTAAAGCACAAGGCGACTTTTTCCTTCCCTTCAAGGCGAATTGATGTCATCGAATTGAACAGGACCGAATATTCTTCCTCTTATCGGCATTGGTGTTTAATCTGTGACTAACAATGTACGCTCGAATCCATGGTGTGCTTTAAGATCGGTGATACGTGATTTTTCCCGGGCTTATATTCTACATTCGTTTTAGGGGTTCGATTTAGTGTCGAATCCGGTTTTCGGGGATCCGTTATTCCCAACAGTATACATGAACGTATTATCGTTGAAGAATTCTTGTTACATAGTCAAATGTGAAATTGAACTTTTAATTTTAGTTTGAAAATTGACAAAAAAGAAAAATGGCATGACTTTATTTTCCGATTTGATACAGATATTTAAAACAAAATTAGTCTTGAGATCGCCTACCAACTATAATACTAAAAATAAAAATAATGGTTATGACTACGCTCTAACAAAACAAAAATGTAATGAATAAACAAAAACATCAAACTTGAAGATTCTCATCGAACTTGAAGATTCTCATGTTCTCATTCTTTGTAAGTATTTTTCCAGATTTAGGAATTAGGGAATTTTTTAAAAATACAACCACGAAATTTTGTTAATTATATCGATATGCGATCTAACTCAAAATTTGTATTTATAGTCGTCGCGATACAAATTAACATGGCTTTTTGATAAGCCCCCGCTAGTATGCACTCTAGGCCTCGGCGCATTTCGATTTTTGAAGGTCACGTTTGAAAGCCCTTTGTATAGCCTGACCCCTCCCTCCATCCAACCGTAATGGCATGGAAATTATGCCATCCTCGGGCATGATTGCTTGCCAGATTTGGAAGACCTTAAGCAAAAGTTCGAATCAATGCTTATTTGAGGAAGATGGGGATGCCGAAAGTGACAAAGGGAAAGAATTAATCCGGCCCCAATTGGACGGAGCTTGATTCATGACCACATTGACCATGACGGGACCTACTACATGATCGAGACGTGCCTTGGTTTGTTGCCAGCATGCATGCGACCTTATTTGCAACCGAGCCTAGCTTGATAAATGATCGGAACTTTCTTTACTCAGCATTTCTCTCTATTGATCATTACTAAACCTTTTTTTTTTTTATTCCTCATATTTCGATAATCTTTTTTCATACCACCACGTGACTAGTTAGTTTTGCCATATTTTGAAATACAAAAATGCACTATCAAGTTATGGTCCCATTGTCCCCTTTACTTTGACGTCGAGTGTACCCAAAAGAAGTTATTGAATTTCTTTAGCATTGAATCCATTGTTTAGATTTGCAAGTGTAGAGTATCCAAATTTGCGTGGAGCGAGCACATATTTCATGGATGAATTTTGATAATTAGATCCATTCGTACCATTTAATTCTGTGTATGCCTGAATATTATGATTTGTGTCCAGTATAACATAAATCGGCGTAATAGCTACTATAAAATTAAATTTTTTTAAATGCTCAAACATTATTTAGTTTGATAGCTAAGATAAGAAAGGACTGCAGACAAGTAAAGTAAATAGGAGGGCTTGTCCATTACATCATATTAGACTTTTTGTCCACGTCATATTCCAGACTTCACTCTCAAATTGTAAGGAGTGAAAACCGAGAGAAAATATTGGGTACGTTTTATATATCAACGTGGCAAACAAGAAGGCGCTCGCAGCGCGACACGTGTCGTGCGGGACCCACGATTTCAGAGGCGCCCATTTTGAAAATTTTCCTGTACTGTAGCTCTGCCGCGGGTTCTTTTATTGCGCCTCTCTCTCTACACTTGCTCTCTCTCCCGACGAAGTCCCTCTCTGCGACCTCCCTCTCTCTCTGCCCTCTCTCTTTCCGACCAGCGAACGATTGCCTGCAACCGACGAACCACCGCACGGGACCGGCGAGAGGACCGCGACTTCCCTCTCTCTCTGCTGCCCTCCTTCTTTCCGACCGGCGAACCACCGCGCCCCCCTCCGGCTCGAGATCCGGCACCGGCTTGTCCTGTACGCTGGAAGATTCGCGCCTGACCGCCTCACACCCACCACCCGACCACTTCTCTGTCCTGTGGTTCTGGTGAGGTAATACAGGTCATGGGCTTAGTAAAGAATGCAATTTCTACAATAGCCCTCTTACTGCAAGGTATCTCTACGTCATTTATTGGAAATTTTGTCGTGTTGGTTGAGATTTTTCATTTTTATTTTGGCTCTACATTCCCTCCCTCTCCTTTGTCCAGTGGGAATACTCATGATGATAGTCTACTGGCCAAACTTAAGACGGTCTACTCTGGTTCTGGCGATCGTGGGTCTTCAATGGTTAGACAAATTTTATTTCTTCAATGTACTGATTTGGCTATCTTGTGGGTTCTAATCTTTTGGTATTAACAGTTTGCATTCAACATGGAACAAGGAATTCCTGTTTTGCCAGAGTGGCTGTTCTTTAACAGAGTGAATGCCCGTGCTCGTAAAGGCATAGAAATTGGTCCTGCCCATTTTATTCTAAGGTATCATGCCAATTTATGAGTTTAGGTGACTAGATGTTATCACACAATCATTTACTAGAGCATACTACTTTGGTTTTGTGATGTCACTGCATATTTTTCACTGTCACAGATGGTTAATTTTGGGACTGAATTTCTCTTTTGAAGTACTCTTAACTGGAATTTGAATACTTGTTTAATAGTTACATTCTTCCTTTGATGATTGCAATATTGTTTAAAAAGAGCATAATGCCCCTTTCTCTCTGTGGTGCATGCATACCATGTCCCCACTTATGAAAATGCCACGGATGTGAAGCCATCAGTATGCTAACCATCAGTTTTCTGTCTTCACGTCCTTCAGATGGGGCCCGTTGGTGGAGCTCTGTTTGCAGACTACGGGAATGATCTAGGATCAGGTGCAACTGTCCCCGGTACTCTCTCTCTCTCTCTCGTTGCATTCGCACATGCACATACACATACACAAGTGAAAATTTGTTAACATCCCTACCTGCTAGAGCTTGATTGAACATTTTGCAAATGATTTATGTTTGTCAAATTACAGGATCTGCGTAAGATTCCAGTAAAAATCATCGCAAAGTTCCTATCTCTAGTTCCGCATAAAATCAAAATGCATAATTTTTTGCTCAAAATTCCTTAAGTTGTTTATATGTTGGTCAGATTTTGGCAGAACTAATCCTAAGTCGCCTCGCCTTGTTCTATAGGTGATCCGGCTGGTGCAAGGTTCAAGCCCGGAAGCGGTTATGGATACGGGGTCGGCATCCGTGTGGATTCACCTCTTGGGCCACTGCGTCTGGAGTACGCATTTAATGATAGGAAGGCTGGCAGGTTTCATTTAATGAAGTAGTATGCTCTAGTAAGAGGGCTATTGTAGAAATCCTTAATTACTGGGGATGGGCTTTCTGATTTTGATGTCTACATTTCAGAGATCACTAGTGGCCAGCAAACAAAGTCCGAGTTAGATCAATATTTGGAGGAGTCTCTTCTGCCGAGGGTACAGGACTTCGATCTATTGGGTTGGTGGAAATTAAATAACCTGAAGTACCCCATTCTTTCCAAGATGGCTGCTGATGTTTTGTCCATACCAATCTCGATTGTTGATCCTGGTGCTGTCTTTGACACCCAAAGCAAGAAGATTGACATTTATCGCAGTTCATTGCGTCCAGTTACACTTGAAGCTCTTGTTTGCGCCAAGAACTGGCTCCAGTCTGGATCATCCGAGACTTCTAATGCATTTGTGAAAGCTGAAGTTTAGGTTTAGAATTTCGAATTTTCTTTTCTACTTTTTTAGTTTAGCTTATCTTTGTGTGGATGATTATTCAGAGGTTGAATCGGTAGATGCTTTGACTGGTGGATTCTTGATTTGCGCTCATGTGTTAGATCGTCCCCCTTTCCAATCAAATTAATCATAGTATTTTTGCATTGTGCTTGCAATTTAGATTTTCATTTTGTTTAATAGTTCAGCTAATTTGGGATCTGTTAAAAACAGCATCCCTCTTTATCTGACTATTATGGCCGTCTCCCACAGAAATGCTGCATGTCATGTGAGTTTGCACTTGGACACACATGCTGTGATGCAGATGATATTGTCAACTATGGATCTTGATCATTCGGAATTTATATCCCAAAATCTTGTCTTCCCTACAAGACAGGATAGGCCAAATAAAGCGTACCATGAACCTGCCAAATTCTTGGTCGATGGTAAACTTGGCTGCCTCGTCAATTTGTCCTGCATGAAGAGCGAACGCAACCAAATGAAAAGCAATTCTCCTCCATCAAAAAACTAATGGGTTGCGATTTGATGAACCGCTTGTGTTTTTGAGGATGAGTACGTGCACAAGTGGAGTTAAACAATCTTAATTTCACGTAAAAGGATGATTACTAAAGCTTTTCTTTGCCCATGAGCTTAGTTCTCTCTTGTACATTCAACTGGACTCATCGATGAAGGAGGTTCATTTAATTCCCATCTTCTGCGTTGTTAAGACTGATGCTAATGCATACACGATTATTTATAAATTAGAGGTCTGCTTCTTAGTAACAAAAGTTAATTTTGCTTTGATGGCTTTCTCAATGTTACGGAAGAGCAACTTACACTAGTTACGCAACGAGCTGAAGCTTCCCATTCTGTGTTTTTGTCTCTAGGAATGTCCGAGTCTCCCTCAGTATTTTGATGTTTCAAGAACAGCTTCACAGACTAGTTACTTACCGCCTTTCTAGCAACAAAGTGGTGTCCGTTGATGGACCAACTTCACCTTGGGAGCAAACCTACTGTCAATTAGCAAGACCGTAGGAAAGGGTGCCGTTAAGCCATAAAAGAGAAACAAGCCGACAGCTCTTCAAACATCCATTCCAGGCGCTCCAAGGTAAGATTTGTCATATGGAATCAATAAATTCAACTGAGAAAGGGAGGAAACACACAAAAAACTTCAGTAATGCATTTCAGCTGACTTATAAAAAAACCAAAAGGTACACCTGCTCTCCCATAATCCTAACTCAAAAAACAAAAAATCCTGTAATTATTCCAAGCCAGCATTTTGACTAGTTACATAAGAATGCAAATCAAATGCATCGACCCTTCCACTAGAACTCACTCTCCCATGTCTATTCATAGCTGTATGGCTTGTCACTTGAGGAAATAAGGCCCGTCTAATTCTTAGTGGAACCAAACTGTGGCTGCTTAATTTCGCCCAGAGGTTACAACTGAATGATACACTTAACAAATCAGCCATTATGACTCGCCACCTCCAAACATACCCATCATATCCTTGCCAGAACCCATTTGCTTCATCAGGTTCTGTAAACCACCCATGCCACCAATCTGCTTTAGCATCTGAGGTGGAAGAACTCTGCTCATGTGCTGTGCATTCATGTTTCGAGACCGCATGTTCATATCACCCCGCGTTGGGATCTTAAGTCCCTTCATTTTGCTCCAAATCTTGGCAAGCCGCTTATACTCTTCCAACATTTCCATAACTTCTCTGACATGGCGACCAGAACCCCTTGCTATCCGCATGATTCTAGAGTCATTCATGATCTTTGGATTTGAACTGTCTAACTCCGAAACAAATCAAACTTGTTTAATCAGGCTCAGAGGCAAGGATTTGAATTTAAAACTTTCACTGCAGCCATAAGCCAAAATAATAAACAGCTAAACTATATATTACTGCATGACTTGCCTTCATTTGTCATTGAGTCCATCATGGTCATGTATCTTTTGATCTTTGCCTGGCTTTCTTTCTCTTGACCCTTTGGCATCAATTCTGAACTGAACCCCGGTAGCATTGAAAAAACCTTTGGCATCAAGTCCGTAACTCTTTAAAGCCTGTCCACATCCATATGAGAAGTCATCGACTTCCCTCAGCAGCTCTTTTAACATGACCAGAAACAGGGGCCTGTCCACATCCATATGAGAAGTCATCGACTTCCCTCAGCAGCTCTTTTAACATGACCAGAAACAGGGGCGTCCACCAATTTTAGATCTTTTCCTTCACCTGCAATATGACAGATGCAGCACGAAATTTAGAATAAGAATGCTGGCAAATAAACCCTTTAGTTTATCGAATAAAACTTTTAGTTTTCTGTTTTCAAAAACAAAAGTGAACGTTGTTTAGCTAAGAGTGTCTGCACAACTTCCCTCATTCAATGCGGCATCATTTTGACATTTAAATTTATTCTTCTTATTTAGATGGGCGTTCATCTTTTAAATCAATCCATTGCATGACAAAGGACATACTTTGCAATCATCGCTCCAGCTGAGTCATGAATTCGGGAGAAACAGTGGAAGAAAGAGTTATGGATGCACAAGCTGCAAGCGCTGAGGTTAAACCAAATAAGATGTCAATAGAGACATGAAAAATCAAACAAATATAGAAACGAATTAGTTACCTGGGATTGCACCAACATCTCCAAATAGGACATTTTCCGCTTGAGCTTCATTTGTGACCTTGATCGAAAGTACATCAACATGTCAGAGAGAGATGTAGCTCCACCACCATCGATGATCTTCGACAGCTAGCTGAAAGTGCGTCAGAGCCACGGTGATTAATGAAATTGTGATGAGCAGAATAATGAAGATGACAAATATCGTGCTATAAAGGGTATAGACCCTATTACTCCACATGCTCATTAACATGTAATGCAGCTGCATGTAGATTGTACAAAAAGGCAAGAAACCTGCCAGGACCATCTGTTGAAATGTGCCCCTGTACCATTGGAGTGACGGGACCTCTCTAGGGCACTTTGAGGTCTCACAAGAAACGTGCCAGGACCATCCAATGCACGCTGTACTGTAGCTCTATGTCCATATTCCTGCCTTCAGCCAACTCCACTACTTGATAGTCGACATCTCGTTCATCACTTTTGTTGTTTTTGTTTGCACAGTTTTGTCTTTACACAATAATTCAATCTTGAACATATGAAGTAATGAAAAATTAGCACTCAAACTATAAAAAGGTGTCCAATCTTTCTTGCCAATAAACAACAATACTTGAATTTTCACTTTTTCTTTCAACATCCATCAAGAAAAAAATTCCCAAGAGATGAGAGCAGCTTCCCCATGCTTCTTTTAGTACGCTTGACACATTGGACAGGTGCTATAGAATGATTGCTTCAAGCAGTCGCAAAGTCATGTTTAAGCTAATTTAGACAAACTTCAAAAACAGATGAATAAACAGCAGATTCTAGAACTGTCTAAACGAAAATGACCAGGCTTCCGTACTATTTTATCTTAAAATAACATTAGTACATTCTCACAAAAGGAAGCGCTCACAACACTTGCTTCAGTTTTCAAATTCCCACCAATTCATGATATAAGAACAAATTACAAAAAATGCCTCATGTTAAAGGGACCAAGTTTAAATCATGCTAGCACCTAAAGTTTATCTTTCAAAGCAAGGGAAACAAGAGAGTTCAGATTCCCTGAATGATGACACAGAAAACACAACTGCAAATGGGTGCGACTTATATACGGTCACGTTGAAAATGGTAACACCAGATCCAAGGAGATGAGCAGAACCTTGAACGTGTGGCATATTTGAAGTCAACAGCCAATGAAAGTTCTTGTTGCCAGAGACATCAATGAATGTTTCACCACTTTTCTCAAAGTGAAACAGCTTATACTGGCGAAATAGAATAATGCCATCCCTTATTCATCAGGTTTATACATATTTCACGTCATTCGCCCTTCTACAGGGAACACATTTCACTTTAACTGTTTTCTAGTGAAAACTAAAAACAAGTGATTGACATACTAGTGACTCTTTGAATGGTAATTGCTCTTGATCAAATGGGAAATATTAACTTGAAGGCCATTCTTACGGAACAGAACAAGTGTCAAGTGGTCTTGGGACACCTCGATTTGGGTCCACTAGTTCATTAGTTGATAGGTTTCACATGCACCGAGAAGAAAGCAATTATACCAGGCGTCTAAGCATTTTGCATCAATACATGGCCAATGAGACCGAGAAGGAGCATATCAAACTGCGTTTGTAACACAAACAAATATTTGCAAAAAGCAGTACAATAAGCACACATACACTGTGTGAGGAATGAACATGAGCACGACGGAATTTCGGGCGAGGACCGAGACCGAAGATCGTGCGAACTGGTCAACCACGAGCTCCGGCCTGACGCCCCACCAAAAAAAGGGCAGACGTACTCGGGAATGACCTACCTGGTTCGGACGGGAGCGCTACGGCAGACAGCGGCTCTCGGGCGGGCGACTGGCGACGGCAAAGCTGCCCTTCGAGCTCCCTCTCTTCCTTCAGCTCGCAATCTGATATGTCACTGATTCCTTCCCCTGTGACTTTTACCTGAGACTTTTACCTGAACCAAAGCACTGGCGGGATCGTGATGCGAGCGGAACTGGAGATCAACAGGCCGGGCTCGTGGTCGTCTCGCCGGTATAAAAAAGCTAGATGCTGTCAAGGTACCTTCGGTGAGGGGAAGACTTGACGTTGTCCGACACGTAGCGCTACCGTGTCGGCCGGGTCCCACCATCCCCTTCTATCTTCCTTCCCGTGATCTCTCTCCTCGAGCCTAGAGCTTGCGGCAGCCATGGCAGCTCGAGAGTTTCGAGCCCACAGACATGGCCGTTCTTCCGAGCACGAGCTCAAGGTCAAAGCATCCGTGCCCGAGGTCGAGGTCGACCCACAGTCTCGCGGTTGCTATGGCTGTGGAGCTCAGTCTTGAGCCTAGAGCTCAAGGGCAAAGCAGCCATGGTCGCTTGAGCACGAGCTCGCAACCAGGGTTACTCGAGCTCCGGGCCATGGCGGCCGCAAGAAGAAAAGCAAGCACGCAGAGGAGAGAGGCCATGGCAGCCGCAAGAAAAAAAGAAGAAACGCAAGCACAGGAGCGAGAAGTAGGGAGGAGAGATCCCAGGAAGAGAGAGAGATTAGTAGGACCCGGACGACAAGTGGCACCACGTGTCGTCCATTAAATGGGTCGACCCCGACGTGGAGGCTTACCCGTGATTTTCTCGTAAAACAGCACATAATCCCTGGACAATCCATACAAAACCTTCTCTAAGAAACCACGTACCACAAATCACTGGCATTCCTTTTTTTTTTTCAATGATTTTCAAACGACAGTTACCGCCCCTTGAGAAGAGAACCGCTCGCGCCCCCAGACTATCGGGTAGTCTGGATGATTCCCGGCTAAAAATTGAGGGAGAAGCTGGCGAAGTTGGGGGATGATCCGGGGTACGAGGACATGCCCCTGGAGGAATTTGCAGCAGCCCATCTTGGAGGGGTTTTGGATGGCAAGAGTGGAAAGAGGTGGAAAAGAAAGCCAAGGAGGATGTTCTAGTTAGATGCAAGGCTTTTATGCTTTCTGTATTACAAATTTTGCCACTTCTTTTTATCTAGTCTTTTTCGTTTTGTTAATGAGTGATAGTTCAAATCCTTAAGAGTCTTTTCTACGGAAGCTCTCAAAACTTTGCGATCTTGATTTCTACATTTGATGCCAAAACATTCGAGGCATGTTTACCGCTTTTTCCCACCATTTGCTTTTTATAACATGTAGAGGCTTCACTTAAGTGGTTTTCCTGAGGAGTATCCATGATAAGCTGATTTACAGACACAAAAAAGTTGAATGTATTCATTTTATCAGGATATCATGCATAATTCTTGTTACGATGAACTCTCTGTTTTTCCAGTTTTAAATGAAGAAAACACTCCATGCTTAATGGATGATGTTGTCAAAATAAATATTTCTGTCTTTGTATGACTTTTCTGTTCTTAAGAAACATTCATCGGTGGAATTCTAGTTTAGTACTAAATGGACTTTATATGACCACCAGAATGACTGTACAATGTTCTTGATAGTTTGTTTATTACCTTTATCGCTTGAATTAATGATACAGCTTACATATATTGTCAGGAATTGTGTTTATGCCACCAAAGTGGTCCTTAGGCTATCTTCAATGCCGCTAGAGCTATCACTCTAATAACAGAGTTTGAGAGGTTGGCCCTTTCGATGCACCTTGCTTGATTCAATAGTCTTTCCTGCTCAACCAGCATTTCCTTCTACCTGATTAAATGATAATGTCCAACTTTCACTGTATGCTGTCGGCATATCATTTATGAGTCAATGCATGATAGTTATTTAGCTCTAAATTTTGTCTAATTGTCCAACTTTCACTGTATGATGTCGGCATATCATTTATGAGTCGATGCATGATAGTTCTTTGCACATATGTTCACTTTCTTCTTTGCGATAAGGCCCCTGTTATCCACTATAAACACTACAACGACATAATTTTCACACTAATATATGGAAAATTCAGAAAGTTCTCACAGCCTTTTATTCATGAGAAATCTTCAGGGGGGGACTCTTTTGAAACTGGCCTCTCCTCTGACCACAGCTCCAGATTAACTGTTTAGGTTCCCCAGTGGACCATACTTTTGAAGACCTCACTGAGGCCGAACTGATCGACTAGTCCCACACCAAGGCATTTATCCCAGAGCGACCATTCACCTGAAAAAAGTGGATGATAAAGGCACTGAGATATCCTCATTTGTTGGAACAAAAACATCTGAAGTGAGTGGCTGCTGATTGGATGACCAATTCATGGTCGTCCTATCCAAAAGTTTTTATCATTTTAAGGAATCTCATGAGTGGGGATGTGAATAAAAGATCATTTAGGTTACGTAATCAAAGAAGAGAATATTCGGCCAAGGACAGGAAAATAGAAGCTGGAAGCGTTTTAAACATATGCAAGAAGTGCTCTGACAGTAGAAGCAGAATGTTCTATCACAGGAGGAAGAAATGGTGAATGGAATCCGCAACTTCAAAATTCGAATTGAATTTTGAATGATTCAATCTGAAGACCTCACAGTTGATGGAATTATGTTTAGTCAAAATGTATTTGAACCCAACTAAAAGCTAGATATCCATATATCATGGAAAAGATTGAGCAGATTGAACATTTGCTGAAGCATATGTATTGAAGATTTTAGGCATATGCATATACAACCATCCGAAGAAAGTGAAGATTATCACCATGCTCAACCTATTGATTAGATGGAACTTTAGGATATGCAGAAGCTAATTGATGAAAACGGATATGGAACAACCTCAGTTGATTGGTGGTTTCGTGGAACGAAATCTCATGAACCTATGAATTGACTTTGATTAATACAAGGCCATATGAAAATTCACACAAGGATGGAAGAGTGGAAGACAATGATGGCTGGCTAAGGGACCTCCGGCGTTTTGATCAAAGAGAACTGAGTATTGGAAGTCAGAGCAAGGGACAAGAATGAGGTATAACAAGAATACCACCAATATGAAGAGCCCACACCTTGGTTCTTATACTTCCATTTGGGCCAAACTTAGCAAGACCTTGAGTGTATTTTGAACAATCCTTGTATCGCCTTCTCTCTAGTAAGCTCTGCGGAGTGGGCATAGAAATTTATATGAGAGGGAGAGACTTAACTAAATGGGAGCATTGATAGGAGATCATTGTTCAAAGACTGCTGGTGCTGTACAAGGGTTTAACACAGAAGCAACTGATGCTGAAGTTGTGTGGAATAGATGGTATGAGTTGTAATATATTGGGTGGAAGCGGTGGATTCAGCCGTGATTGGAGGCTGGGCTGGTAGTACATGAAAAGAGAGGAGAAAGGTGGAGGCCTGAACCTCCTGAACCTCTCCTATACTTTACCTCAATTTTGTTATCTCTACTCCTTTATTTCTCGTTAATCACTTAAAGCACCTATGGTTTCAGGAATATTTCTGCTAAAATGATACCAGAGTGCTAAAAATTCAATCCTAACCAAATTTAGGTGATCGAAGATGCTAGAAGCTTGCCTAAATCTTGAACAATGCACTTGGATCTCGGTTAAACAAGGAATTTGTGACCCTGTTACCCCAGTCTTCCAGCAGATAACCAAATGCAAATTTTGGCAAACAAATGTAAGAGTTTCAAAAAGTGGCATGATGCAGTCGCCTCTTGGTTTACTAGGGAGTATAGCTCTCCAGTTACCTAGGCCTTCGCAGCACCAAAAGAAAGGTAAGAACAAAAGATTACATTAGCTAGAAGATTCCCTTTGAAGGTCTGCTCACCAGAATCGGGCCAAAGTTCGTGCTTAGAACCATCGACGGCTGTAAACGAGATAAAAGATTCTTTAGGGTGCAACAGGGTGAAAGTGAGGGTGTACTCTACAGCACAATACAAACAAAACACCATTACAGGTGATTATTGACAATCTGAAAGTCAGAAAAGAAACAAAAAGCATAATAAGCAGTTCTCTGATGATTTCTCCATTTAATTTTCTGATTAAATAATTCACTGTAAGAAATATGCAGGCTGAACTTTAAGCATGTGTTCTCAATAGTGATAAGCAATGAGTTTTTCATGACATTTTCTTAGCATTAACACAATTGCTGATTTCCTAGAGGCCTGTTATCAGAAGTCCTTTGTAGTTGTGTAACTTTCTCCAAGACTGTTTTTTAAGCTGACCTTGAAAATCCACCGAACCAGCGCCGACTTTCCTGGCTGCAAAGCTGGAGTCAATTCGAAAGACCATAGGGTTGTCCTTTTGCGATAGATATGAGTCGTTGAAGGACCAGTCCACCACCAATTTCACCTTCCATCATAAGAGATTCCTCTTCTCCAGCAAGCTCAAGATTTCTCCTACAGGGAATGCAGAGCTTACACAAGATAAATCTACCGACAGAAAATAAAATTCCAATGTTTTGGAAATCAAATGAAAAAAAAAGTTTTGCAGGTTATGTTAACAGGGAATGGCAGCAATTGTTGTTCATACTAATTGTAAAGCTTTATAGATTAATGTTGATAATAAATAATTCCGCAGATTATGAGCGGTCAAATGCTTCTACATAAATGAAAAGTCGAGTTCTACTTTGGTCTAATTTGCAAACCGCTGGAATTCCAGCAGATAATAAAGACTACACGTTTACTTAATGACTAAATAAAAGAGTATATAGACGGCTCTATTTATAAAGCATGAGAGACACCTAACAAAACCTTAATTTCCTTATTTATGATTACTACCTACTAGCTACTAGATAATAGCCTAACATCATAGATATATTTCACCACTTACCCTCAAACTAGAGCATATGCCTTGCATATGACGGGCAACTTCGGTCCAAATTTTGTGGCGAAAACGTTGTGTAAACTGGATGTCGACTAGACAATGGATGTGGATCTATCAAACCGGATTTAACATAATGACAATTGTGTCTGGCCATTACTGGACAACCTGAATATAATCCACATTAACACCGATTTTGGCAACTCGATGAAGGTATGCTGGTGTCCGGTGCTCACAGCTGCTTGGCAAACTGACGACGACCTCACTTGTCAATGATGCTCTTAAGTCGAGGACGAGTCTCACAACGGATAACATCCATAGTAGGCTTCTTGAAATTTCAAAGGACAACAATTAAGGAAATCGTTGAAGATGAGTTGCTACTGGAAAAGGCCTTTTTCTGGACTTATCTTGTTTATAATTGAGAGAGCTCTGTTAAAGAAACCAAAGCACATGAACCAGAGCAAATTTGTAAAGGTTGACCAACACACAAACCAGAAATAACAGGAAACAAAAGATCCAAAGACAGCTACTGGAATGAAGGACTTGACGGAAACCTAGATTGGAGAACGGAGGGGCTTGATGTGAGTTTCCACTAGCCATGAAGACAAGGACGAGTCACAAAGAAAGCTCAAGAAGGTGATGGCGAGCAATGGAGACTCGTGACGGTTGGGATGGACGGAAATTGACCAACGATGAGGCTAGGAGCGACAGTGGCTTTTTAGAAAGTTTACGATAGTGGACCTGAGCTCGCCGGAGAAGATGAGATCGATGGTGACCGACTGAGACGGGCGGTCAACAGACTGTATCAGAAGAACAAAAGAGCAGCAATTCCTTGAGGGCAACGAAGATGCTGAGGAGAGAAGCGAGTTCACTTGATCTGGACAAACAGCGATTCCCTTTGACAACAAGCAGAGATTGACTAAACGAAGAAAGATTAACCTTGGGTCCCCGTCACTTTTGGCTCTATTATCATGTAAAACTTTGTGGGATTACCTCTAATTTTTCTCAAAGTTTAACTTGTCACATGAAGATGTAGATTAATATTTACATACTATAGTATTATCTCTCATATGTAGGCTAAACTTTCTGAAATATATGATAAAAGGATGCAAATAAGACCTGGAAAGATCTAAACTTTCTCCTCAGGAAAACTTGATAGATTTGACTAACAAATTTTCTAGTATCTGCAGGCGTCAGCATTCAAACCCTTGCAACTGCCATGCTTGGCCAGTGCTTTGTAATCAATGGGCCAACAACATACTTAGGCCCAGAGATGAAGTTAAATCTTCTATTAACTCAACTAAACTATTTGTTCCTAATAATCCCACTTTTTTTTTTTTTCCTTTTTTAAGCCAAGCAAGTTAATTGGATAGTGTTCATCGCACTTACTATTTCTCATCATTCTTATCTTATTTGTTAATGTCATTTAATCTTGATCCACTCTATGTTCCGTAAGGCAAGATTAAAACAAAAGGATGAGCATGCCCCCGAAATTAAATGTAAATCTTGCAATCAAAAGAAGTCTTTGCTTTCAAGAATCAACACTTGTCAAACAAATCTATCGAAGGTAAAATGGCTTTACAGTTCTCCTTAGTAAAGAAATCCTCTCTGGCTAAGCATGATTAGTGCCAAATACAGCTCTACTCCTTGTGGATGGGACGGCATCTCAAATCCCAAATTGGTGAATGGATGTGAAGTTAATTTCCAGTCCAAATGTTTGGTGCAGCATCTCTCCTCTTAGATTTAGGTTTCCTTCTCTATTTTCCATCACCAATGATCAAAACATTGCGATGATTCCTGACATTTAGAGTACCCATATATGATGTTGCAGCATTTAGGAAGTTTCTGTCCCCGTCCAACATTTCTCACATGGTGACCACTCAATCATCATTCTAGGACTTCAAGTTATAGATCCGTACAAACACCCCCAAAAAAAAAAAAAAATTACGAATACTCTAACTATCTAAAGACTTCAGAGATATACACCGAAACTCGACATCATCCAGCAATTCCGCTAATCCAAGCCATTTTTCAAAATTGTTCACATGGTAACACGTGGGACGCGACTACTTTTGTCATCCATTCAGGTAAGATCTTTGATCCAACTTCTCTGCTGCATATTTAACAGATAAGAAGCACCTTGTCATATACTAATTACTGATCTGCACAATTGGTGGCCATCTATATACCAAGTCAATCTTTCATCTCTCAAGGACAACATACTGATTATAAACAAACAGGGGAAGGATGACATACTATTGAGGCTACAACTGACCTTAGACAAAGTCCCCTCACCTCTTTTTTTCACGTGTCAAGGATGGCCTACACTTTCTAAAGATAACAAGAAAACTAGGATCATCTGTCGGATGCTTTAATCGTTCAAAGCAATTGCACGTGTATAGCACATCTACTACAGGTGTTACTTAATTTCGGATATCATCCAATTTTTTTTTTCCTTTTTTAAGCCAAGCAAGTTAATTGGATAGTGTCCATCGTGCTTATTAATTCTCATCATTCTTATCTTATTTGCTAATGTCATTTAATCTTGATCCGCTCTATGCTCCATCAGCAATTGAATGACTTGCAGCATGTGTTGCCCAAGGACATCTAGCTGACCTTTGATATTGATGATGCACACCCGGTACCACTAGTTCTTAGTTTCTCTATAATGCTCTTCATTATACTGGTTAGCCGGCAGTTAATGTTATTTTGCTTTTGATAGGATCTGCCCTTATTATTTTTACATGGTAGGTCAATCATTCCTTTGGGTGCTCCATCAACACGCTGGTGAAGCTAATCTTTCAGATGACTTGACACTCCTTGTGGCTTTGAATGAACGCGGTATATTTCTTCTGTAACAACCCGGGCCCTATTGTATAATATTGTTCGCTTTGGACACTGAGTCCTCACGGCTTTAAAACGTGTTATACAAATTAAAGAGACTCAAGCCTTTATAAACTAGCTCAGGACTCCCCCCTAAGCAATGTGAGATGGGAGACATGTCCTTGGTCTCACCCGCGTACTGCCAAGGTGATCTCAGTCTATCCTTCCATACTGCCCCGGGTCTAGGTCATCACATTCTCCCCCCTTTAAGGCACAGTGTCCTTGCTGTGGCCCTCACACACGGTTGGAAGTCAGCTCTGATACCATTTGTAATGACCCGGGCCCTACTATATAATATTGTCCACTTTGAACACTGAGTCCCCACGACTTTAAAACGCGTTATACAGATTAAAGAGACCCAATCCTTCATAAACTAGCCCAGGACTCCCCTCCTAAGTGATGTGGGACAAGAGACATGTCCTTGGCCTCACCTGTGTATTGCCAAGGCGATCTTAGTCCATCCCTCTGTACCCCGGGTCTGGGTCGTCACATTAGTGTGACCACCCGAGCGACGGTCCCCGAACGTGCGCAAGAAAGGGTCCCTCTCTTGTCCCACATTGCTTAGGAAGAAAGTCCTAGGCTAACTTATAATGCTTGGGTCCCTCTAACTGTACATACACATGTTCTTGGGGTACTATAGGCTGCCCCAAGGGAAACAAAATTGTGAGGAGTTAGTATCCAAAGCGGACAATATGTGTACAGTGGAGACTCGGGATGTTACAAGTGGTATCAGAGCCGACTCCCGACCGCGTGTGAGGCACGCAAGAATGCTATTCTGACTCCCGATCTCATGCGGGGCCACAACGAGGACGTTGTTCTGTTAAGAGCTCGGGATGTTACAAGTGGTATCAGAGCCGATTCCCGACCGCGTGTGAGGCACGCAAGAATGCTGTTCTGACTCCCAATCTCGTGCGGGGCCACAACGAGGACGTTGTTCTGTTAAGAGCTCGGGATGTTACAAGTGGTATCAGAGCCGACTCCCGACCGCATGTGAGGCACGCAAGAATGCTGTTCTGACTCCCGATCTCGTGTGGGGCCACAACGAGGACGTTGTTTTGTTAAGAGGTGGAGAGTGTGACGGCCCGAGCGGCGGTCCTCGACGTGCGCAAGGAAGGGGTCCCTCTCTTGTCCCATATCGCCTAGGGAGGGAGTCCTAAGCTAGCTTATAAGGCTTGGGTACCTCTAATTGTACATACGTGTTTTCTTGGGGTAGTATAGGCTGCCTCGAGAGAAACAAAACCGTGAAGACTTAGTGTCCAAAGCAGATAATATGTGTACAGTGGAGACCCGAGATGTTACAAGGCCTGAGGGATGGCCCTATGCCCCTGTGTAATGCGTTTCACGTACACTTCTGTTGCGTTGAAAACAAAACCGTGAGGACTTAGTGTCCAAAGTGGACAATATGTGTGCAATGGAGACGGGATGTTACAAGTGGTATCAGAGCCAACTCCCGACCGCGTGTGGGGCCACAGCAAAAATGGCCTTGTGTGGGGCCACAACGAGAACGTTGTTCTGTTAAGAGGTGGATAGTGTGATAGCCAAAGCGGCGGTCCTCGGACGTGCGCAAGAAAGTGAACCTTCTCTTGTCCCACATCTCCTAGGGAGGGAGTCCTGGGCTAGCTTCTAAGGCTTGGGTCCTTTTTAACTGTATATATGCGTTATGAGGGAAAAGACCGTTGTTGGGATGGAGGTGCGCCCTCGCCAGTGGGGGTGACCCATAGGAAACAAAAACCTTGAGGGAGGTACGCGACTCTGATGAGGCGTATGTACCATAAAGGACAATATATTGGCTTGAGAGAGGGATGGCGATGAGTTCGCGCCTCTGCCCTTGCAATGCGCGTTTTCTTGGGGCAGTATGGGCTACCCCGAGAGGAACAAAACCATGAGGACTTAGTATTTAAAGCGGACAATATGTCTACAGTGGAGACCCGAGATGTTACATCTTCCACTTGATTTTCTTGTGTGATTTGAATTTTTCTAGGGTAGAGTCATATCTAAGGTTTTGATTATAGATGGGTCATGAACATCTTTGAAATGCGTCAAATTACTGATTAGAAGTCTAATTTTCATTGCCCATTGCTTTCGATTGAAAAATTTACTATCTCCTCTATGGACTCTCATAATTTAGCATTATGTTGATTGTTGACCGAATCACTAATGCCATATGTGTATTTAATAGATAATTTCTGGTTGCTCAAGCTTAGAACAACTTAAGCATGTCATTAATTGATTTAATTTCTTGATCTTATTACAGGTACTTGCTAAATTGTGTCCGATTGTTTTCTTTCCATCTTTTCAATAAGTAGGCTTGTCTAATTCTATGTTTTTTCTATCCTGTGACATGTTCCTTTGTCAGACACTATTGTTGACAAGCATCGAAAAACTTTTTCCACAAAAATTCTCAATTGATGCTGCACAAGTTGACAGCAAAGTGAGGCGATCAGTGTACATTTTTGTTGCTATCAGGCTGAACTCAAAATGCGTTTGCAAGAGAATCTTTTGTTAAGAAAAATGGAAGGATGAATAGTTTTTTGATGGTTTGTCTCGAGGAATTTCCGGTGCTTCCAACTTCATGAGTATACGAGTGTTTCGTCCTTACCTTTCTTTTTCCTGCTGTAAAAAAGACTTGTCTAGTTTTATCCACACTCTGATTTCTATCTTTCCTGCCTAACAGGGACCGAGAAAGGTATTCTTTATGAAGATGATGGTGATGGATAAATTTCTCGAACGGTTCGTTAAATGACCCTCTAGAAGGAACGTGCTTATGGCCTCTTGATCATACGGGGGTGCAAGCATCATTGGGCCGAAGAACAAATTCGGCCCGTATAAATTGACAGGGCCCCATTTTCTCGACCGAGCCCTTTCCCATCCGAAGACAGGCCCGGCGAGCCCAAGACCACAAAGCCTGCATAAAAATATCGATTGATCTGTTAGTAATAATGTCGATTCAAACCCTTATATGTCGAGACTAAGCCTCATTGCTAAAATGCGTGAAAGAAGACCGAGGAATTTTCCCATATAAGCTCAAAGCCGATTCATGTTTGTGCTTACATTCGGGGAATCCTGCTTGATTTCTTGGTATATTGCTGTGTTTTCATGTGAGTTTGCGATATATTCTCCATCGTCTGTGTTCGTGTCTCATATTGCCGGCCCTATGAGTCAGCATTTTCTTTCATTCTAAATACATCCACGTTTGTTTGGTTGCTGGAATAGTTAGTGTCGAAAATGTTATTTAGGTGTGGAGTTTTGTGAAATTTTCTTTCATTCTAAACACATTCACCGTCACAGAGTAGCGCCGGACCACCTCTGACCGTCGCGCACTTAACACGCTCTCCCTCTTGGTTACAACTCTCCACAGGGCTGCTTCGATCACTCTAGAGTTCGTTGAGCTTCTTCATCTAACTCAGATCGGAGCCAATCACGGATGACTATCCTTGTCGCCTAATTCCTTCGGTGGATTTTGTCACTTCCGAGCGTCATCATCAGAGATTCTCGTAATGCAACTCTGATTTCTACCATTATCGTCCTTCGATAAGAGGAAAATGGCCGCGACTGACGCTCTCTCTAATTTTGATTTTATTGCATCTGTATTTCTGATTCTCTCTGTGTTTTTGTGTTCTTAGCAGCTCTGACGATAGTTCATTCCAGCATCGTCGTCTCTGATGACTTCTCGCGCTGATTCGAGCAAGACACGATAGTTAAAGAAATTTTATTTGTCACTCGAGTCCTGTTACGAAATCTCACGTCGATTCTAGAAAAATAACGCTCGCAAACAATTCACCAGACAGAATATAGTAATAAAAGAGCAGAATCAGATGAACACGCCAGAAAATTTGTTATCGAAGTTCACCCACACCTGGGCTACGTCTCCGCACAGAGGCACTCTGCGAATCCACTAAACTTCGGAAAAGTTGGAATACAACGACGATCTTCTCTCAAGATCAGGGCACAAAGAGATTGAGAACCCTCATCAAGAAAAAACTCACTTTTTTCTTCTCTCTTTTTCTTGCTTCTCTATTTCCTTTTTTAGCGTCTTGACAGCTAGGGTTTTTGCCATCGCTAATATATAGGTACCACTTTTAACTTAAAAGGAAATCTAATAGAAAAGACAAAAAAGCCCCTAAAAACAAATATTTGGCTTTATCTATAACAATCTCCCACTTGAAGACAAATATACCCAAGCACCAAGCAACTTTGCATCCATCTTCTTCAAAAAATAGTAGTTGAAAAACTTGTGCCTCTGCGATACTCCTCATCAATCAACATGGAGTAATACAAATGGTAGTAGTACAGAAAATATGCTTCTCTCTGTCTACTACCTTGGTCATCATGTCAGCTGGATTCTTCGAGCCATCAATCTTTTGTAGCTTTAATTCATTATCTTTCAATGCTGATCTGATAAAGTGATAACGCTTCTTGATATGTCTAGTTTTTGAATGATAAGCTGCATTCTGTGCTAAGTGCACTGCACTTTGACTATCACTCCACAGTGTACTGACTGGCTGTTTTCGATGTAACTCTTCCATATAATCTTGTAACCACATGATTTCCTTGGAGGCTTCTGTAATCGCTACATATTTTGCCTCTGTTGTCGATAAAGCAACTACTTTTTGTAGTTGAGATACCCAACTCACTGCTGTACCTGCAATTGTAAAGACATATCCAGTGGTACTCTTACCACTATCTCGATCACCCGAATGATTTGCATCTACATAACTCTGCAACTCTAGAGATGTACCACCATAACAAAGTGAGTAATTGGAAGTACCTGCTAGATATCTCAATATCCATTTAACTGCATTCCAATGCTCTCTACCTGGGTTCTGCATATATCGACTCACAACTCCCACTGCTTGTGCAATGTCTGGTCTCGTGCTCACCATGGCATACATCAAACTCCCCACCGCTGATGCATATGGAACTACCGCCATCTCATCTTTCAAAGCCTGAGTGCTTGGACACATATCCTTGGAAAGTTTGAAGTGATTCACTAGAGGAGTTGCAACCGGTTTTGCCTTGTCCATGTTAAATCTCTTTAACACATTGTTCACATAGTCTTCCTGCGACAACCATAATTTCTTATTTTTCCTATCGCTGATAATTTTCATGCCTAAAATATTCTTGGCCTCTCCCAAGTCTTTCATAGCAAACTGTGATGATAACATCTTTTTCACTTCTACAATTCTCTTCATATTGGAACTAGCCACCAGCATGTCATCCACATATAAAGATAGATACACAATGTCACCATCATCATATTTGCGAAAATAAACACAGTGATCAGACTCACAGTGTGCAAATCCTTTTTCTTGCATGAAACCATCAAATTTTAAGTACCATTGTCGCGGAGCTTGTTTCAAGCCATACAAGCTTTTCTTCAAGCGACATACCATGTGCTCCTTACCTTTGACTTCAAAACCCTTAGGTTGTGCCATGTATAATCCTTCATCTAAGTCTCCATGTAAAAACGTTGTTTTTACGTCTAACTGCTCAAGATGAAGATCCTCCACTGCAACTATACTTAGCAGAACTCTAATTGATGTCATTTTCACTACAGGTGAAAATATATCGGAGTAGTCGATCCCTTCTTTTTGAGAAAAGCCCTTGACTACAACTCTTACCTTGTATCTAATATTACCATCTGCTTCATTCTTAATCCTGTACATCCATTTGTTCAATAAAGCTTTTTTACCTGTGGGCAACTTGGTCAACTCCCAAGTTTTGTTTTGAAGTAACGAGCTCATCTCGTCTTTCATAGCACACTCCCACTGCAAGTGAGACGTGTCTGCCTTTGCCTCATCGTAAGTCTCCGGTTCTCCCGAATCTGTATATAAGACATGGCTCAGAACAATATTAGCTGATGGGTCAAAAATTACCTTTGGCTTTTTCACACGTGTAGACCTTCTCACAACAGGTATTTCAGGGTCATTCGTTTGCTCCGAATCACTGCGTTCTTCTTGAACTACCTCTTCACTGATAATAGGTTCATCTTGAACCTCTCTTTCAGGTGAACTTTGATCTACTGGAAACATCTTCACGGGCATTATGTCTAATTCAACATACTCTGGTTGTACTACCTTCTCATGCTCTGTCTCTATCTGACGATTTTTGTACATCTTTTCTTCATGGAATACCACATTGCGACTGCGGATGACTTTGTTATTCTCATAATCCCCAAGTCTATAGCCATACTCGTCGCCATCGTATCCGATAAAGACGCACTTCTGGAACTTAGCATCAAGCTTTTTCCTATCCTCCCTGTCAATCAAACCATATGCAATACAACCAAACACCTTTAGATGTGAATAATTAATCTTCTTACCTGACCACCGCTCTTGTGGTATTTCTCCATCCAATGCACTAGATGGACTTCTGTTGATAAGATAAATAGTTATATCAACTGTGGCAGCCCATAAGTGTAGCGGGAGACCCACGTGTAGTCTCATGCATCTTGCACGTTCTAGAATAGTCCTATTCATCCTTTCAGCTACACCGTTCTCTTGAGGAGTTTTAGGAACAGTCTTTAACCCATGTATACCTTCTCGACTCAGATAATTTGCAAATTCTTTACTTGTGTATTCACCACCATTATCAGATTTCAAAGCTTTAATCTGATAACCTGTTTCTTTTTCTACCATGGTCTTCCACATTCTGAACATCCTGAATACTTATGATTTTTCTTTAAGAGCATAGACCCAAGTCTTTCTTGTTGCATCATCAATGAATGTGACAAAATATCTCTTACCACCATAAGAGAGTTCCTGAGCAGGTCCCCATACATCAGTATGAACCAACTCAAGCTTCTGGCCTTTATTTTGTCGCACATTCAATTGAAAACTAACAGCCTTCTGTTTTCCATAAATGCAACTCTCACAAAAATCTAACTCAACTTTTTGTATACCCGGAAGTAATTTCCTCGAGTGTAACTGCTTTACACCTTTTTTCACCAAGATGTCCCAAATGATAAGCCAAAGAGTAGATAAATTACCTGTAGCCATTGTAGTTGCAACCATATCACTGATATTGTCTCATTGGAGAAGGTAAAGTGTACCCGTACGCTTTCCCTTTGCTACTACTCTTACCCCTGAGGTTATCTTGCACTCTCCGCAGCCAAAGGTTATTACCAAACCTTCTTGGTCAAGTTTACTGGTTGAAATCAGATTTTTCTTAATTCTGGAATATGCCTAGTTTCACGCAAAACTAGACGTCCTCCACCCGAGATGTTCACACGATCACGGTTCCTTTCCCAACAATTGGACACATGTGGCCGTTTCCCACAACCACTTGTCTAAAATCTCCACTAGCATAATCATCAAATATGTCTCTTTGCGAGGTGCAATGAAAAGAAGCGCCAGAATCAATAAACCATTTATCTCGTTGTCAAGTCAAACCCTGCAGACAAACACAAGTTATCTAGCAAAGATTTATCGCTAACTACATTAGCACCTTGATTCTCATCTTGCTGCTTCTTTTTGTAGGCTTCACACTGAAACCTCCGGTGTCCGGTTTTGTGACAAAACCAACACTCATCTTTTGCAACCTGTCTCTTACCTCTTGATTGTGATCTGCCACGACCACTGAAATTTCCTCTACTTTTACTTCTTCCACGGTTCTCCACTGCAAGTGCCGTTGAAGATGTAGATGCAAAAAAATTATCTCCACCTGAGACTTTCCTTCGCATCTCTTCATCCATGATACTACTCACAGCATCATCAAGAGTTAAATCATCTTTCATGGTGTTCGAAATTCCTGCACTTTCGGTATTATAGCTTTCTGAAGAGAACATAAAAATAATAAAGCTTGAAGCTTCATATCTAAATTTATGCATGCGGATTCCAATTGACCCGTGACTGCGTGAAACTATTAATATGCTCTGCCACGAGCTTCTATCGATAACTTCATATTAATTAGTTTCTTCAGCAAAAATACCTGATTTGATGTGGATGGCTTCTCAAAAATATTCGTTAGAATATCCATGGCTTCTTTTACAGTTTTTGCTTTCGCGATGTGGTACCTGTCTTTTCTGTCAACCCTAGACGAATCGCACCTAACGCCTTTCGATCAAGAATTTTCCATCCGGCTTCTGCTGTTGGATCCACTTCCGCCATCTCGGGTTTCCAACCCTCAAGTGGTGCATAGAGATCTTTCTGATAAAGATAATCCTCTATTTGTAGTTTCCACCATCCGAAATCCTCTCCATTGAACTTATCGATTCTGATTTTATCTTCTGCCATCCCGTTTGCTTTCAATCGAACGTCACCGAAAACCCTCGATGTTCTCGATTAGCCAACCCGGACTACGATACCGGTTGTTACGAAATCTCACGTCGATTCCAGAAAAAACGCTCGCAAACAATTCACCGGACAGAATATGGTAATAAAATAGCGAGAATCGGATGAACACGCCAGAAATTTGTTATCGAAGTTCACCCACACACAGGGCTACGTCTCCGCGCGAGGCACTCTGTGAATCCACTAAACTTCGGAAAAGTTGGAATACAACGACGATCTTCTCTCAAGATCGGGGCACAAAGAGATTGAAAACCCTCATCAAGAAAAAACTCACTTTTTTCTTCTCTCTTTTTATTGCTTCTCTATTTCCTTTTTTAGCGTCTTGACAGCTAGGGTTTTTGCCATCGCTAATATATAGGTACCACTTTTAACCTAAAAGGAAATCTAATAGAAAAGACAAAAAAGCCCCTAAAAACAAATATTTGGCTTTATCTATAACAAGTCCTACATTCCGAAAGAAAATCCCACTTGTTTATTTGAACCGAAGGAGATCGCTCTGCCGGAGGAGGAGTTCCTCCTGTGTTGACGCTTGCTGCTTCAAAAGTTCGTTTTCGCGGTTGGGCTTGGGCCTGAGGAATTTGGGCCTCAAAGTGAATATGTATACATTTTTGTACCATTATTCTATATCCCATGAAATCGATAAACCGGATCAAATTTATGTCAAATAAAAATGATCTGAATCAAATTGATTGGTGTGAACCTATAATATAGTGATCCACACCCAACGTCATATCCAATTCGACCCTTATTGCAAAAATACATAATTAAACCAGTTTAGGAATACTTGCACCAGTATTGAGGTGAGAGTTAAAGAATGAGCAAGGGTGAGATTAAACGAATATAAGAGAGAAAGAGTTATAAAAGTAAGTTAGATTTAATTAAGATATAAATTTATTTAACACACATATTATTTTGGACTTGATCATTCTAACTTGTATAACAACCCAGTCTCATCAAATAACGGTTCATATTGAGTGTGTGATGAGAAAGCTCACGGGCTATAGGATGACGCCGGAATAGGATGGCTGGGCTGAGCATGAAGGAAGTTGTTTCCAAACTTCTGCAGCTCTCGATGTGATAAAACATACAAGACTGACATATTTGAACTAGATAGTTAGCGGTTTTATGCATGTGAGTAAGTAACACAAGAACGTGTTCTCTTTTATAAGAAACTTGTTCTTGGCCGACATGGTGTCGATGGCTTAAAAAGTAATATTAGTAAATTATTACGAGGATATTAATTCAATACCAGAATTAGTTTAAAACTCCCTTTATGCTTTAATGTTACAGCAATACTGGTATTTCTTTTTTCTTTTCAAACTTGCTATAAAATAATTAAACAGGAAAAATATTACGTTGCAATTTGGTTAAAAAAATTAGATAATTTGTAATTTTCCTACTATGTATATAGATATGCCCGATGATGTTGAGGCCATTAAGGGGAGTTTGCATTCGATACCATATTATTTGTTACCCGTAAATTAACATTAGAAGCTCTGATTTGGGACATTAGATATTCTGATGTTTTTGGGAGAAAAGGGGCAAGGAAAGTTCGGACAAATTATTTTTGGAAAATCTTAAATCTTTGTAAGATTTTAAAGTAAGAGGCGTTGTCTACTCATTATCATTTCCCATATTGCTTGCTTGCGAATAAAAACAACATAAAAAAATAGGGTCCCTTTCATTCTAAAGACAAATGAAAAATTATCCACACCCAAAAAAGAAAAAGAACTATAAAATTTTGCTCAGTTTCTCTAAATTTAGTAGACTCGTTTAGAAAGAAAAACACTTTTACCGGCAAAAAGAAACCAACAGAAAGTATTTAATTATTTATATATCGAGCCAAAATTTAGAAATTATTTATTTTGAAAAATGAAATTACATTACTAAACGGATTTCCTTTCAACTTCTATTCTCGGAAATAGAAAAATATTTTTGGTTGCATCCTAAATTATCATGGAACGGTATTTCCTGAGATCTAATAGATATGCGTACTTGCAAATCGAAGCGGGCATTAGTAAAGTCCTTAGGCCAACCATCGTCTTAATTGATAACAATGATGGAATGCCGAATTAAAAAGTGCATGCCCATTCACTGCAACTTTTATATATTGCTCTTCGTTTTCTCCTTTTAATATTTTAAAAATTAAAAACAAGCAAATCACTTCCCAAAAATATTGTGAAAATAACTTCTAAATGACTCTATATTCAGTAATTGTATAGATTTGGAGCGTTCGTGCTGAATAAAAGCCAAAGGGTGGAAGTTGTAAACATTTCGAAAAGAATATAAAAGTGACAAATACACTGATGGGCCTAGCTGCCCTATTTAGGCCCACTTAGAGACGATTGTGCTGGACCAATTGACCGTAGTCAAAAGAACGCTGATGGGCCTTTGCATCCTCCAACTCTTCACTCCGTGCAATGTCTAGAAAATATTCAGTGATTCCAAAGCGCCGCATCGTTTGTGAGGTAGCATGCATTTATATACTCTAAACTAATTATAGATTAACATATATATATATATTGATGTGGAATCAGATAAGAAATAAAAAGCCTATTTTCTCTCTCCCTCCTATACCAAACTGCAATTACCTTTGGGCTTAATCTCCACATCTCCTCAACTGATACATCTAGGTTGACACTAAACATGTACCAACATACTAAGGATCATATTGAAAATATTAAAATTTTAGAAATGACATTGCATATTAAATCGAATCAAAGTTCAACAATCATATTAAATAAATTAAAATTTTAGGGATCACATCATATATTAAGCCAAAATTTTAGGTCAAGCTTGAAGCGTGCGAACTATCATAGCACAGATGGTTCCCGGCTGAAATTGAGGGAGGAGCTGGCGAAGTTGGAGGCATGATACGGGGCACGAGGATATGCCTGTGGATGAATTTGCGGTGGCGTATCTTAGAGGGCTTATGGATGGGAAGAGGGAAAAAGGGTGGGGGAAGGGGAGGATGTTTCCGGATAAGCAGATTGAAAGGTGGGAAATTGTATGTGAAAAAGGCAAAGGGCGGTTGATGCCGTCGGACTGAAGATGTGTGATATATTGATGGATGAGAGCAAAGCACTTATTCAAGGAGTAGATCGTAATATATTGAGACTGCGTTACTCAAGCGTTGGGGTCCGGTTTTCATTTTGTCTGGTGGTTATAAGCGTGTCCAAGGAGGTCTAGTGGACAGGGATTTTGACCGAGATAGTGGGGTAGTCCGCGATGCTGATAGTCTGATAGTCAGGAGTTGTTCAATGTGCGGCTTTATCAAATTGCTGAGTATGTTGGAGATCCAAGCTTTAATCGGATATTGGTTTGCTTGATGCTTCAACAGCGTCAGAAAGATGGTAGGCATTCCTGTTTAACATGCCTCCTGTTTAGTATTTGGGCAGATTGAGGTCATAATTGATTGATGCATTCAGTGTTGGCGGTTGTTTGAAGCGATGGTGATGATGTCAAGTAAACTATTCAGTTATCGTTTAGATTCATATTATGTCCATATTGAGATATTAAGTAAGTTCTACTAGCTGAAGCTATTCCCTTGTCATATAAGGATATGGAGGTTTTGTCATATAATTTATCTCTCTTTGTCTACCAATGTTATTGCAAAATTGAATTAAGTCGATGAGAATAAAAAAAATAAAAAAGAAAAGAAGAAGGTAGAGAAGTAACGGAGATCAAAAGAGAAGATAGAGAACTCATAAAACATTTTTCGAATACTTTTTTATTTTTTCCACTCGAAATGTACCGAATAATTGAATGCTCATGTAGTGAGCTGTGATGGGAGTCACAACAAACCGCAAGCTTGACATGTTAGATTTCGACCTCATAACAGAAACTTATTCCGTTGACATTCCAAAACCTTTTTGTAAGCATTTTGCTTTAAAAGATTTTGATTTTTAGTTGTTTGGCAAAGAGTTGTATGGCTGTTCCCCTAGAAAGTGGATCAAGAATTGGTGACAGCGGTTTCAAGATGTTGTGCATGGTGGAAGTAGAGAGTAGATTTCTGAAGATGGTGCAGGTTTTTTTGGTCAGGTTGACTCACAAAGGTGCTGCATTTTGACTTATGATAGCTTGTACCTGGCCTTATATGATTGTCAACATACAAATATAAGGACCAAAAAACAGCAAAGTTTCTTAACACAGCAAATTTTAGATGCCAGTCCCTTGGTCGTGATACTACTTATTTGCGTCGAAAGGTAGACGAATGGTTCATCTCATCTCGAGTTGAGTAGAGAGGAGCTGCTTACTTAGTCGGACAATGCTGAATTGCTCATCATTTTTGCTCTCTGTTGGGGATTTCAGTGCAATCAATTAGTGTCTCCGGATTGAATCAATCAACCAAACAATTAGTTTGTCTTAATGCTTCGTGCCTGGCAAATCATTCCTAGATGGGCAATTCAATAAATTTGTTGCTTCGGGTTAATGTAGTTCTTTGGCATGGTTGATGAACCGTAGCGGTTGTAAAAGTTTTAGAAATTGATGAGTTTTATCTGATAAGGCTGATTTAGAAGTCTAATTTTCACTGGCCACCGCTTTCAGTTGAAAAATTTACCGTTTCCTCTATGGACTCTCATAATTTAGCATTATGTTGATTGTTGACAGAATCACTAATATCATATGTCTATTTAATAGATAATTTCTGGTTGCTCAAGCTTAGAACAACTTAGGCGCGTCATTAATTGATTTAATTTCTCGATCTTATTGGAGGTACTTGCTAAATTGTGTCCGATTGTTTTCTTTCAATCTTTTCAATAAGTAGGCTTGTCTAATTCTGTGGTTTTTCTATCCCGTGACATGTTCCTTTGTCAGACACTAATGTTGACAAGCATCAAAAAACTTTTTCCACAAAAAATCTCAATTGATACTGCACAAGTTGACGGCCAAGTGAGGCAATCAGTGTACATTTTTGTTGCTATTAGGCTAAAGTCAAAATGCGCTCGCAAGAGAATATTTTGTAAAGAAAAATGGAAGGATGAATAGTTTTATGATGGTTTGCCTCTAGGAATATCTGGTACTTCTAACTTCATGAATATACAAGTGTTTCGTCCATACCTTTCTTTTTCCTGCTATAAAGAAGACTCGTTTAGTCACCACCCAAGACAGCTAGACAATTTTGACTTTTTCACCACCGTAGTATAGTTGGAAGATCTCCAAATATTCTTGCTGCCCACGTACTCTCGATCCTTGTTTCTTCATGGTTAAGCAGTCATTGTTGACTTATTTTCAAGTTTTCTCTTCTTCACCGCCTCAGCCTCTCTTGGATTTCTTTTTATCTTCAATAAGTTCTTGACAGCTGGAGTTTGATGAAGAAACTTTGCTTCATTCTTTCAGCTGCTTGCTAATAAAAAAATGCGTTTCCCATGCACGTAGACTTCTCTAGCTGGAGTTTGATGAAGAAACTTTGCTTCATTCTTTCGGCTGCTTGCTAATGAAGAAAACGTGTTTCCCATGCTTCTGCTTGCTTGCATTTTCCACGTGAATCTTCTAGATTCAGCTAGCAGCCTCCATTCTAAAAAATTCTAGACAATCTTCAGATGTTGCTGCCAACGGTCTTGCCTTTATGATTAAGTCAGTAGTTTTTAGATAGTTTTAGAGAAAATGGATCACAATTTTCAACACAGACCAACCCCTATATAAAGGATAGTTGGCATACTAAGTGACTCACAACAGAATTCGCAATGGCTCTTCCAGCATTGTCAACAAGCTTCCTCCCCTCCTCAATTCACCATAACCAGCCCTCTCTCTTATTCTTTAGGCACCTCCGCTCCTCCTCCTCCGCCGCCACCTCCTCCACCACCTCCGGTGCTCAATTCATAACATGTGCTTCGAAGATTGAAGTTCAAGAGATCGGGAGACATTCAGCGAATTGGCAACCTAGCGTTTGGGACTATGACTTTTTGCAGTCACTTAGTGTTAATTACACGGTAACGAATTTTCTTTTGTTTTTGTGGGCACAAAACCCAGCCTAGCTTAAGTACTATGGGAAATATTCACATTTGGTCCTCAAACTTGGAAAAATTTCCCTTTTTGGTCTATGGTTCTGACATTTCGGTAACAATTTATTCCATGATGGCACTAATTATTTGAGTATTATGCTTTTGTTTGGCATCGATTAATACCTCGGTTTCACTTTGCCGTGCTCAAATTTAAGTTACCACACTGACGACAGAAAAAAAAAAAAAAAAAAAAAGTTTAGTGACCGAGTTGCACTGTTTCCCTGTTTTCTATTTACTTTTCTATTTACTTTGTGGGACGGATCCATAAATCCCAAAACGACATGAAAACAAAGGACAAACTGTATTTTGAATCTGGTTTATGGATGTATACATATTGTAAACTTCTGTATATGATTTATATATGACATTCGAGATATGTAAAATCAATTTGCACCTCCATCCATTGCCAAGTTATCAAATCTACGGCCAACCGCAACAATATTCTATAGGAGATATCGATAAACCTGGTCAAAACGGCATATTCCCAACAAAAAGGCAAGAGCTCAACAGTGCTTGTGCATTAACTTCGATTAAGATCTCATTTTTCAGAGTTTTTCATGTGCTAGGAAGATAAATGTTCGGAGGAAGTCCAAAGGTTGAAGAAAGAAGTCAAGGGTCTATTTGACAAGGAGATGAATCAGGTGGCCAAGCTCAAGTTCATTGACGTGGTTCAAAGACTAGGACTAGGATACCAATTCGAGACAGAGATCAAGAACGCTCTAAGTTCCATCTATAACAACACCGAAGATGCTCAACTTTTGGACAATCTTGATGTCGTTTCCCTTCGATTCCGGCTACTCAGACAACATGGATACAACATACCGCAAGGTACTCATCAACTATAAAACATTTGTAAATCATGTTAATGCATCAAAATTTACCCTTCCAATCCTTTTGTTGGACATATAGATGTGTTTCAAAGATTTATGAGCAAGACGGGCACATTCAATGAATCGCTGAATGAAGACGTGATGGGGCTTCTTGGTCTTTATGAAGCTTCTTTTCATGGATTGGAAGGTGAAACCATAATCGATGAAGCTTGGACCTTTGCTTCTAAGCATTTGAAGGATCTAAACCTCAACGAAATTCCCACTAATTTAGCAAGCCACGTGAGTCATGCTTTAGATATGCCAATCCATTGGAGGCTAAACAGGTTGGAGGCTCGGTGGTTCATTGACATGTACAAGAAACAGGAAGACATGATCCCCTCTTTGCTACGATTGGCTAAATTAGACTTCAATTTAGTGCAGTCAGTCTACAGGAAGGAAGTCAGCAATCTAGCAAGGTACACAATCAATCTGGCAGCATGGGAGCGCATTTTGATCGACTTAATCATCACATGACAATTTTTTCAGGTGGTGGGTTGAACTTGGGGCGAACAAGATGACCTTTTGTAGGGACAGGATAGTGGAAAGCTATTTTTGGAGCAATAGTATGGTTTTCGAACCTCTACATACAGCTTACAGAGAAATGAATGGGAAGCTTGCTAGTATGGTGGTACTTATTGATGATGTTTATGATATATATGGGACGCCAGAAGAACTTGAGCTCTTAACAGATTTCATTGTCAGGTTTGCCTAGTATCACCACCGTCATCATTTTCCCTTGTAACTATGACTGCCAAGAAAAAAGACATAATTAATTAGTCTATGAATGCAATGGAAAAAAAAAATACTAAAAATTATATATTATGAAATAAACTCTTCAATGCGTTTTGGACATATCATGGTTTATGTTGGTGGTTTGGGCTAATAAAGTAATGGTTGGCATTAATTTTCATTATTGTTACTAAGAAGTGTATTGAACGGCAGTAAATTTTGTAAAATTGCTGAAATTGTGATAACTTATCAAGGTGGGACATCACAGACATCGATAGGCTTCCTCCAATAATAAGGAATAGTTTCATGGCCATGTACAACACGACCAACGAAATTGGGTATTGGACGATGAGAGAGCGAGGAATCAACCCCATCCCTTACCTGCAGAAAGTGGTAATTTTGACTTGCTAAATCTTTCACCTGATAATTTCTAGTCCATGTCAGTCAATTCATTTTTATACTTCTAACTTTCGTTATGACTTCTCTTTGAACGTTTGAGAGTCTGAAAAAGTATGAGAAAAGAACGTCCCTTGACTTGGTCATTGACACACTTTTCCGAATTTCAATCCTATAGTGGGCCGAAGAATGCAAGGCGTACCTGAAGGAGGTCCATTGGCGCAGCAAGGGCATTAAACCGACCCTGAAGGAATACATTGACGTTGCGACAAATTCATCCGGAGGGGTGGTTTTGATGTTGCCCAGTTACTTCCTAACCACGGATAAATTGACGGAAGAGGGACTTGATTACGTGTCGAAAATCCCAAGCGTCATGCGTTGTTCTAGCAAGATGCTTCGACTCATCAATGATCTCAGTACATCATCGGTAACTTACTTTTATATTGTTCTTCTCCTTGCAAATAGGGGCTCATAAGAAAAAAAGAGTACATCTTCTTTTTTATTTCTTCGATACGAAAGTGGGAAGAGTATTTGGACTTATGGTTATAACCCAACAATAATTGTCCATGCTTAGCATGAAGTGGCACGAGGAGACAACTTGAAGGCGCTGGAATGCTACATGAATGAAACCGGGGCATCGGAAGAGGTTGCACGCGAACACATCATGCATATGGTGCGTGAGGCCTGGAAGTGGATGAATAGAGCCGTGTTTGAAGACTACCGAATTCCCGGATTAGGGCCTTTTCTTGGTGCCTGTGTAAACACGGCACGAATTTGTCATACTTTTTACGGATGTGGAGACGGATTCGGCCAACCCAGTAATGATACCAAGGACTATCTTGCGTCGGCTATATACGAACCCGTGCCCCTCGATTAGGCATGCATTATTGACCAACGGTCTTGCTTGTGGAGAGACCCTTTGATCTTATGTGTCTTTCTTAGTATTTTAGGGTGGCTCTGTGAGCTCTAAGATGTCGAAACTGTTTTACATGAAGTCTATTGTTGGGCTTCGGCAGAGAAGCACATGCCATTCCGTGCTTTGTGTGGTGGCCGATTATGTAATCACAAACAATAAACAATATTCGTGATGATCGAATTGTATTTTATGTTGAATATTTAGCTTTTTTGTATTGGAGAAAAATTGAAAAGAAAAGGACTATATAGAAGAAAATAAAAAATCGTTTGACTTCGACCAACGCTGGTTCAATGGAATTTTAAACGGTGGCTGTGCAGAAAGTTTTTATTTCTACCATCGAGTTTCATTGAAACGGTGTCCCAAAGATTCTCCAACGTCCAGAACAGTGCGAGGCTATTTCGGAAGGTTGGAATGTGGATGAATTAGATTGGACCAAGTATTTTTTTCTTCTCTAACGATTACACTGTGACGACCCGAGCAGCGGTTGTGACGACCCGAGCGGCGGTGCGTGGGGAGGAGGGATGGCGGTGCGTCCGCGCCTCGGTCCCCGGACGTGCGCAAGGAAGGGGTCCTCTCCCTCTTGTCCCACATCGCTTAGGGGGGGAGTCCAGGGCCAATTTATAATGGCTTGGGCCCCTTAACTTGTGTGACGCGTTTTAAAGCCGTGAGGACTTAGTGTCCAAAGCGGACAATATCACACAGTGGGCCCGGGTCGTTACAAATGGTATCAGAGCCGACTCCCGACAGCGTGTGGGGCCACAGCGAGGACGCTGTGCTCCCAAGGGGGAGAGTGTGACGACCCGAGCGGCGGTGCGCGGGGAGGAGGGATGGCGGTGCGTCCGCGCCTCCGATCCTCGGACGTGCGCAAGGGAAGGGGAAGGGATTCCTCTCCCTCTTGTCCCACATCGCTTAGGGGGGAGTCTTAGGCCTTGTATATAAGGCTTGGGTTCCTTTAATTGTGTGACGCGTTTTAAAGCCGTGAGGACTTAGTGTCCAAAGCGGACAATATCACACAGTGGGCCCGGGTAGTGTGACAACCCGAGCGGCGGTGCGCGGGGAGGAGGGATGGCGGTGCGTCCGCGCCTCCGGTCCTCGGACGTGCGCAAGGGAAGGGGAAGGGATTCCTCTCCCTCTTGTCCCACATCGCTTAGGGGGGAGTCTTGGGCCTTGTATATAAGGCTTGGGTTCCTTTAATTGTGTGACGCGTTTTAAAGCCGTGAGGACTTAGTGTCCAAAGCGGACAATATCACACAGTGGGCCCGGGTCGTGTGACGACCCGAGCGGCGGTGCGCGGGGAGGAGGGATGGCGGTGCGTCCGCGCCTCCGATCCTCGGACGTGCGCAAGGGAAGGGGAAGGGATTCCTCTCCCTCTTGTCCCACATCGCTTAGGGGGGAGTCTTGGGCCTTGTATATAAGGCTTGGGTTCCTTTAATTGTGTGACGCGTTTTAAAGCCGTGAGGACTTAGTGTCCAAAGCGGACAATATCACACAGTGGGCCCGGGTCGTTACATACACTATCTTTCTATATCGTTCTTTGCGTTTGAATTCATAAACAAAGAACACTTTGGAGTGCATCATCGTACAGATAAAAAAGGAAGTACGCTATTGCATTCTTATGGAAGACATCATATCTTCTAGAAAGTTTCTTGAAAAGTGTCTTGACTCATTACATCTTTTGTCTTTAATTTTTTTTTTCGATTTAATTGTCCAAAAAATCCTAAATTTATTGTACAGTGATTAATTCAATCATAAGATTTTCAATTGTACAAATTTAGTTATAAATCTTTCAATTGTGTCAGTTTAATCAAACATTTTGAAGATTTGTCAATTTAATTCTAAAACTATTATTTGGATATTTAGCCGAAATGTCTACAATTTCAAATCGTCAAAAGGTTTAGGACATGAATATTATGACGGGAATAGGACATGGATATTATGATGTGAATGTTATATATCTAACCTCTACAGCTTAGTTGAAATATTGGCAAAAGTTTTTAAAAAAATTCCAAATAAAGGCCCTAAATATCATCGATTTTTCAAATAAGGGTTTGAAGTGAACCTCACCTCAAATAGTGCCATCATTTAATTAGGGCCTTGTTTCAAATAATGGCCTAAAATGGTCATGTCAATATCAAAGAAGGACTTGACCTTTTCGGCCGGTCAACGGCATTTTCGTCCTTTTTCTAATTTTCTTTCTTTCTTTTTTTTTCCTTTTCTCTTTTTGTTCATAAAAAGACAAACTAAAAAAAAAGGCTAAAAAAAAAAAAAACTTAGGCAGAGGGTTAGTAGCCAGCCCTCCCTCACTTGTGGCTGCTACCCTATCACTAGTGGGACATCAGACATGGCTGACAAGGTCTCTGACCAAAGGTGAGAGCTTGGTCCTTGCCAGATTCAGGAGAGAGTTGCCACCCTTCCCTAGGTTTGGCCAGTCATCGGTGATCCCGCTAGCCATGGCCAACGCCCCACTGATGACGGGGTGGCGGCGAAAAGCGAATAGACCTCCTCCTAAGTTTTTTTTTTTTTTTTTTTTTTAAAAAAAAAATTGTGTGAGTGTTTTTTAAAAAGTTTAAGTCTTTATTTTTTAATTTCTTAGTTTGTCTTTTTTATGCCAAAACAGAGAAAAAAAAGAGGAAAGAATAAGCAAAAGGATGGAATGCCCTTGATCGGCTGATGAGGTTAGGTCCTTCTTTTAGATTAGCATGGCCACTTAAAGCCCTTATTTGAGAAAATGAGAGCACTTCAAGTTCTTATTTGAGATATGATTTACTTTATGCCATTATTTGAGAAATTGAGAGCATTTTGAGCCATTTTTTGGAATTTTTCTAAAGGTTTAGGACTAAATTGATAAATGATCAAAATGTTTGGAATATGGATATTATGACATATCCAATCTCTACATCTTAGCCAGAAGAATTACTACCTTGGCATATCCAAAGTGATTGGTAAAAAGTGCTTAAACCATTTAAGTGCAATTAATCAAGTTTTGCAACCTTGTTAACAAGTAGTGATCCAACGATTATCCAATTTTCCACTCTTAACAACTTCAAATTGACTTACCTCATTCAATTAGTTGCAGCATTCCAAGAAACAAAACTTACATATTACCTCACATTTTGCGATTTTTCTTTTTATGCATTTATGAGTTGCCACACAACAGGAGATATTTGGCAAGCCAAAAGCTCCTTCATAACCCGACGAATCCACAATATACCAACTCCTGTTCACTACCAAGTGATTTATAAGCCAAGTCTTGCCTGCAAAATACATCAATCAATCAGCTTATCCCTAGCAACCAAAGTAAAACCATAAGAAAGAAAAATGACCTGGTTTCTTGGATGTAACTGCAACTTCCTTCTTCCTAACCAAAGCATTGATATGAGAAGACTTGCCCAAATTAGATGAACCAAGAATCTCAAAATCAAGCCTCACATTTTGGGACAGTTCTTGGCCCTCCCACTGCTCTTCATGAACTCCACTTCCTTAATCTGGTGTGACCCTCGGCTAGATCAAACCGGTGCAAGAAGAAGAAGTTTCTGGACGATCCTGGCTGAGTCAGAGGTTGTCAGGCTTGCGGTTTTTGATGCGGAGGCATGGAAGCTAGGGCCGTGGTGGGTGGGCTACAAGAGAGGAGGGGTCTTGGGAGAGAACAAGAAGAGCGAGGGATTCGGTGATAGCTGAAGTTGTGACAGCCTCCTCTCTTGTCCCACATTGCTTAAGGAGGGAGGTCTTGGTTAGCTTATAAGGCTTAGGTCCTTCTAACCTGTGTAACACGTTTTAAAGCCGTGAGGGAAAAGACCGTGGCTGGGATGGCGGTTTGTTCGCGCCAGGGCGGGTGACCCAAAGCGGACAATATTACACAGCGGAGCTGAGGATGTTACAAGTGGTACCAGAGCCGACTCCCGACCGAGTGTGGGGCCATAGCAAGAATGCTGTTTTGATACCCGTGAGGCCACAACGAGGACACTATTCTGTTAAGAGGTGGAGAGTGTGACAGCCTCCTCTCTTGTCCCACATCACTTAGAGAGGGAGGTCTTGGTTAGCTTGTAAGGCTTGGGTCCCTTTAACCTGTGTAACGCGTTTTAAAGCCGTGAAGGAAAAGACCGTGGCTGGGATGGCGGTTTGTCCGCGCCAGGGCGGGTGACCTAAAGTGGACAATATTACACAGCGGGGCCCAGGATGTTACAAGTGTGATAGCCTCCTCTCTTGTCCCACATCGCCTAGGGAGGGAGGTCTTGGTTAGCTTATAAGGCTTGGGTCCCTCTAATCTATGTAACGCGTTTTAAAGCCGTGAGGGAAAAGACCGTGGCCGGGATGGCGGTTTGTCCGTGCCAGGGTGGGTGACCCAAAGCGAACAATATTACATAGTGGGGCCCGGGATGTTATAAACGGTATCAGAGTCGACTCCCGACGCCCGTGGGGCCACGGAGGGACGCCGTTCTGTTAAGAGGGGGAGAGTGTGATAGCCTCCTCTCTTGTCCCACATCGCCTAGGGAGGGAGGTCTTGGTTAACTTATAAGGCTTGGGTCCCTCTAATCTATGTAACGTGTTTTAAAGCCGTGAGAGAAAAGACCGTGGTTGGGATGGCAGTTTGTCCGCGCCAGGGCGGGTGACCCAAAGTGGACAATATTACACAGTGGGGCCCGGAATGTTACAGAAGTGAGGGTTGAAGAAGAGAGGTCAAGTGCAAAGAAAAGAGGCATAATAACCATTGTAGGATGGAGATGATTTGCTTAGTAGTCGAGGAAGCGAAGAAAAAGAGATGAGGAAGCAAAGAGGCAAAGGGAGAGAGAGTGTGTGTGTCAGAAAGGGGGTTGAGCATGGTCTGGGTAGGCGGTTCCCACCTTGGAATCAAGAACAATCCATTAAGGACTGGTTTCGAAAAATTGAACCGGGAACCGCTCATTGGTTCAGTCAATCCAACCAAGAACCGGACTGGGGTGGGTCCATGGAACTAATCCCATCAAAACTTCATTCACTCATTGCAACATTTTCCGACAAATCAAAGTAAAGCAAAAAAAAAAAAAAAAAAAAAAATCCTATTCTTAATTGCAAGATTAGTAAAAAGATTGGACTCAAATTGAGAGTTGACGCCGCAAGTCGATGGGCGTCGAGTTGAGAGTCAAGGTTGTGAATGAGAGAAAGAGAGAAACAACTCATACAAGATGAGAGTGACAAGACAAGCACTCGGTTAATGGGTATTGAACTTTTGATTAGGAATTATAGGGTTTTCATTTTTCTTAAATTTTTTTGTCATAGTTTTTTTATGAAAAATTAAATATATATTTATATATTACCAGTTTAGTCGAGTGAGCGGGCCCACACCTATAGCCAAGAACCGAACCAGTACCCACCGATTCTAATTAATTGGAGCTGAGAACATGACCGATTCCCTTGGGAATTGCCGGTTTTAGTCCAGTCCGGTCCGGTTTTGAGCGGTATGGGTTGTTGTTGGTTCTTTTCCACACCCAAAGTAAGGAAGCCTGCTTCAACACTATTGAAGGGGAGAAAATATAAGGTGAATTGGCCACAACATGTATGCCCCAGCCAATCAAGAGGCTCCACATGGCTCCGCGTCAGCTAGTGGTCCCCACTGCTCTTTGCACATAGAAAATAGTAATTTCCTCCTTACGTTAATGGCTACACTAGACCTGTTGTGGAGAGTTAGGCTCCGTTTGACAACACTTCTATTTCTTTGTTTTTATATTCTTTACTTCCCGGAATAGAAAAAATAGAAATCTGTTTGATAATGTTAATTAATTTTTTTATTCTCCAAAATAGAAAAGTGTCTAGAGAATAGATTTGGAATAAAAATAAGAAATAGAAAAAAGTGGCTTCTTATTCTCTGGAACAATTTCTAAAAATAAGTCATTTTTTTCTTTTCTTTTCTTCTTCCTTGCTGCTTGCTCTACCACTGGCCAACCCTCGACTATTGACTGCCACCTCCCACTAGTCGCCATTGGGGTGTTACAAACATATACCTGTTCTTTTTCAATTCTAAGAATATAAATTTTGTATAGTTATCAAATGCGTTATTTTATTTAGAAATTGTTCAAGGGAATAAAAATAGATAAATAAAAATATTATTTCTAAAAAGAAATTATTTTTCGAAACAAGAATGTTACCAAACAGACTCTTATTTCACTTTCTCTCTCCATTTTCTCCTTTTGAAGGAGGAAGAATGATGTTTTTTCTCTCCCTTCTCTCGTGAATTCAAAATTTCAATTCCCTCATCTTCATTCTCTTCAATGCTCGTTCCCTCTCTACTCTGGCTCTCGCTCAGTGCTCATTGGGCATCACTTCTTCGCTCTCTGCTTCAGTGTTTGCTTTGCTTGTTCTTTTCCGGAGCTCCCTCAGCGCTTAGCGGGTCTCTCTTTTTCGCTCTCTGCTCTAGTGCTTGCTCAGCTCGCTTGCTCTTTGCTGTGGTGCTCACTTGCTCTCTAAATTTCTTCTCATCAGAAATTCAGATTTTAGAAATTTTTTATGAGAACTCAAAGAATGTTCAATTATCATGAACTGCAGGTTGGGTTTTGCAATTTTAACATGGCAGATCTTGTGGGCTAAGGTTGATTTGCAAAGTGTTTGCTTTATTTTCTAGGACTTTCAAGTCTTGCTTGATTACTTTAGGGATTTTTTTTGGTCGGGATTGAAACGGCGGGGAATCGTGTCCTTGTTTTGGTTTGTTTTGCATTTTTCGCTCCTTTTTACCAATTCCTAATAATAATTAACAGTTGCAATTAAAAGTTTTTTTTTTCAAAGCCAAAAACAAAAATCTGATTTTGCTTTGATTGACAATTCCGTTCTTGCCAAAAACAATTCAAGCGAAATTCTGATTTTATACTCCTTAAAATCAAGAGATTCCACTGGATGGCAGTAATGGTGCAAATCAAGCATAAGATATTTAGAAAAAAAAAAAAAGGGTGCTGCTGAGGTGACGATACCATTATTTCTTGGGAATAATGGTGCCATTTTGACCACATACTAAATGAAGATGCAATTGACAACTAGGAAGAGACAAAATACGAGATATTGAGCAAATATGGAATCATTGAGCAAGGCTGTCGCATCCCCAAGGGCCCTCCCTCTCTCTCTCTCTCTCTCTCTCTCTCCATCAGAGCACCTCGCCTTCTCGCAACTCAAGCTCTTGAGCATAGGTTCTCGCCTGCCGTCCCTCCTACCCACAACCCCATAATTGTCACTTGTTGTTCTCCCTCTAACTTCAACCTCGACGGCTGCCCTCTCCTCGTGACCAAAGCAGTGCCGGTCAAAGGGCCAGTGTTGGTACAGGATCGTGATCGCTAGAATTGGAGCCAAGACTGATAGTGATAGGAGAGTGACTGAGAGTGAGGGCTTTAGCAAGGTTTTAGTGGGTGGCGACGGTGGGGGCGAGCCAGCTCTTGACTCGGACAAGTGTGCGACAACAACGAAGAGAGGTTCATGGTGGATGTTCTTGCAAGTATAAAGCTCGACGAGAGAATCGGCAAATGGCTCATCGTCTTTCTTCACTTCACTTCAAAGGGGAGGTGAAGCATCTGTTCTTACATTCATTTATTTTTTTCATTTCCATTGAGAGAGAGAGAGAGTAGCATGAGAAAAGTCAAGATGTGGGGCCTCAAGTACCCAATGTCTTTTTCACCGAAGGGTGTCCTTGTTGATATTTTACTAGACCAGACAAGCAAGTCATCCGGTGTCCTTGACACAATACATGGTGCATACTGCAGGCCCGTTTGGTTCTACTTTGGGGAAATGCTCTTGGGAGAATGAAAATACCTTTGGGGTAAAGAGGTTTTCCGAAATGTTAGACTGTTTGGTAAACTATAATTGAAAAGTGCTTTAGGGAAATGCAAGACTGTTTGGTAAATATATATTTGAAAAGCCTTTTAGTATGACCAAATTAAGTTTAGTTTTAGTATTTTTAAAATTGCAAAAAAGAAACAATGACTATATATACATTTTCATGTTGAGAGTAATGTAAAAGATATATATTAACAAAATTTATTTAAAAATTATATTAAAAAAGTTTGATTATAGATTAGATGCAAAGCTCAACTTTTGGCCTAGGGTTCTTTTAGGTTTGTTTTCAACTTTGAATAATTTTTTTTAATTATTGTAGTATTAATAATCTTCGTTAATTAATGATCATTCTAATGTATTGATAAAAAGTTGGACTAATGATTGTCAAAAGATAAAAATGACAAAAAAAAAAAGGTTAACTTATTCGGTGGATGGTGAAGTCACCGATTGTGGATACTAATTTTTTTGAGTAAGCACCGCATATAAAAAGGGAGGTTCTCATTAAGAAAAATAAAACCAAGTTCCTTTCATACATATTTGACTAGAAAGAGTCATTCATGATAGTAAACATGGTCATATATGTCCGGAAAAAAAAATTCATTAATAAGAGGACTAGCATTCTGCAAATGCTGAATACCCAAAGCAAGTTTCCACCAACTTTGGGCTTTCAGCATTTCAAAGGTCAGCATTTGGCCAAGGACACCTCCAAATGCTGAACCAAACACCAAATTTTTTTTCCCAATGGGCTTTCAGGACTGAAAGCCCCTTGGGAATGCTGAACCAAATGGGGCCTGCATTTTCTTGCAGTCAACTTATCATTTTCCCAAAAAAAAAAAAAAAAAAAAAAGGCACTAGTCTCGCTTGGATTAAATAATGTTAGGATAGTATTAGCCCCCCAATTAACTCAGCCGGTAAAATATTAAGATTACTATAGGTTACTCGATAGGAGGCACGAAACCTGCAAAAGACAAACTATTCTCAATGAAATTGACAAAAAAAATGGATGGCTATGACTAAAAAATAAATTCTCAATATCTGACGAAGAATGTGGAGAACCAGACTGTTGGGCACCCTAGCCTTCTGCTAGACCCTCCTCTGGGCGACACTCCCGCCGAAGCTTTGCTTCACCACCCTCAGATTCCTAAAACGGGCCTTCGACTTTGACTCTTCTACTGCTACTTTGAAATCAACGAGAACAACTGCGTCAACACCGTCCAACTCTATTCAGCTCCTTCGTCTCCTCCTCCTATAGTTGCCTCTCCCTCGGTCGTGCTCGCAACTCCATCTCACCACCTGCAGCCACTCAAACAATGAATGCATCATCAACGACGGTGCCGTCTAGGGGGAGCATGTGGTGAGGCAGTGGCGGTCCCATCCTTCCTCATGGGGGCCCCTCCCCAACAAGAAGCGTGGCTTCACGCTCCGAATCAGGAAGTGTAACAATGAGCTCATCCTCGACTCCTACCTGGACTCCATCATGGACAAGGCCAACGACATCTGCCGTAAGAACCAAGAATGCCTCCTTATCACAAATTCGTGCGGCGGGTGGAAATCGGTGCTGTTCAAGCACCCGAGCACCTTTGACACATTGGCTATGGACCCATAGAGGAAGAGGGACATCATGGAGAACCTCTGTGACTTCGAGCGAGCAGCAGAGACTCAACGAGTCCCGAGGGAGCGTCAGAGCAGAGAGCAAACAAGCTGAGCAAGTGCTAGAGTAGAGCATGAAAAAGCAAGACCCAATGAACACAAGCGCCGGAGCAAAGAGCGAAGAAGTGACACCCAATGAGCGCCAAGCGAGAGCGAGAGCAAAGAGGGAGCGAGCACCGGAAGGAGTGAAGACAAGGGAACTAAAATTTTGAATTCATGAGAGGAAGGGAGAGAGCGTGGTCTTCCTCCTTCATAAGGAGAAAAAGGAGGAGAGAGAAAGTGAAATGACTCCCCGCAGCAGGTCTAGTGCGGCCATTAATATGTGCAGGCCTATTATCAAGGGAAATTTCTAAATAAGAAAGAGGAAATTAATATTTTCTATGCGCAAAGAGCAGTGGGGACAACTCGTTGATGTGGAGCCACGTGGAGCTTCCTGATTGGCTAGGGTGCATGCGGATGTGTTATGGCCGCCCGACCTATTATTTTCTAAACGATGGAAGAGATAGCAAAGAGAGAGAAGAGAGGCAATTTTGAAAACTTTAATGAATAAGAACCATTTGGGCATGTGGTGATTAACGAGTGGAGTTAGTGTGAAAAATCACAACTAACCAATGTTTTCTCATTTTTATAAAATAATTCATGGAGTGACATGGCGTTTTTTTTGTCTTCCTTCCATCCACGTCACTTAAATTCGAATGCCTAACAACTACCATAGATGAATGCTTAAAGGGGGTTTTTTTGGGTTGGAAACCAAACTATGTGTTCTTTTGAGAGATATTTGAAAATTTGAATAGAATCCGACTTTACCATTAATAGATGTAATTTCACGGAATTGACTATAACAATGGTAATTTCGCCCCCATTAAGATTGTGATTTAGGTATGGGACCCCTTCGTTGAAGTTCAATCGGAGCTCCTTCATGGATAACAATCCTGCGTTTTTTCTCAGTCTTAGTAAACAACAACCATCAAAAGTTTTTCACCAAAAAAAAAAAAAAAACTATCAAAAGTTGCATGTCAACATAATATTTTATATAAATAGTCGACTATATATCTTGGGTGTTATATACCACCTCGTAAAAGGGAAAGGGAATTTGGTGGGGCTCTCAATTTGAATGGGAGACATGTCCTATAATTAAAAGCTACTGTAACCAAACTTACATCAATTTTGTACTGGGATGCCTTATTAACTAGGAGTGGCTGAATTTTGAGGGCATTAATTTTCGTTTCTTTAGGGTGATTTTATGATGTTTGCAATCCACGGCAAATGACCTTCGGCTTCGAGAGCAGAGATCTTTGAGTTCATTAAATATTTCATACGACGTCTGGCTTATTTGTTATATAGTGCTTCGCGTTTGTTTCTAACCTAATGTAGCGGAGACGTTCTATTGCGTTTTTTTATTGTTCCTTCTTGAAAACTTTGGTGAGTCCACTTGTTTTCTCTCCTATATTTTGCTTCTTCTTTTTTCCTATTTATAGTCGTTGGTCTCCGGAAGATTTGTTTTATGATTTTAGATGCTGATTTTGATAAATAAATAAATAAATAAATAAAGAAGAAGAAGAAGAAAAGTGAGAGATTCTAGGCTTTTCGTGATATTTGGCCTTCAAATTGTTTATGTTTTCTCTACCATTGCTAATTTACTTTTATTAATTTATCTTAAAGGAGACAACATATTTTGTTGACTTTTTTAGCAAAAATTGAAGTTGGAACATGCATAGTTAGAGATGATCAGGCTATTTCCTTAATTTTTCATATCACTCGGGATTGTACATATATCTTCTTTGACCTTAAAATTCTCCAATTGAATAATTTTGTCTGGTTCATATACTTTTCATTACGAGATATATAGAAATTATACAATTCCCTCTTCCGCATATTTCTTCTCTAGGTGTGGAGAAAAGGATATCACAAGTGTCATATGACCTTTTCAATCATTTGAGTACCACATGAGTGAAAATTGATCACTACAGTGCCTTCGGTGAGATATTTTGGTGATTGGTCTTACATGGCTTTTCAATGAATTTTTAAATTTGATATGCCATTTAAAAAAAAAAATCGAAGTCTGGACAAAGGATGAGAGGACATTGCACTTGTGAGTAAATGAAGCCAAACGAGGAGAAGGAGCTGAAGAAGAAGACTGCAGTCCAGCTCTAGCTTCAATCGTCTAGAGCAACAAGAAGGCTCAACAGCATATCGAGAGTCAAAGCAATGATCTTGCTTGGCCCTCAACATTTTTCCCTTTGTTTTTGTGAGAATTGTGATGGGAGATTTTGTGATTTTTCCTAAATTATGGATATCATCATATGTTTAAATACTTAAATATTAAACCACATATTTATGTAATAATTTAAGCTTTTAGAATAGTTGATGGTGATCTTATAAAATCTAACATGATATCAAAGCTAGTGCAATCCCTTTCGTGATTATGCATCCACCCTCATCAGTCAAATTTCACGTGCCATGGTCAAAATGTCATGTGCTGCTCATAATTATACTTGCAAGTAAGATGGGGTGTTGAAACATGAGGGGGCAGCCCTTTCCTAATGTCTCGCCAAAGAACAATTAAGAGAAGTTGCACCAACCCCTCAAACGTTGGCCACTATGAAGAGATTGTTCAAAGAGCAATATAATAAGTCACATGTTAGACGTGATCAAGCCGATCGCCATCAACGCTATGTGTGATGCTTTCTCAAGACTAAGATCGTCTAATCAACCATCATTATCCAATCCAACGATAATAGAGTATGTTCATAATCTCTCCTTAGTTGTTGGTGCCAATAATATCAGTTGGAGTAGTCAACCCCTCGTAAGAATTATGCAAAGGTTTGTTCTTCTAGTCAAAGTCACAACGGTGAGAATAATTAGGCAAATATTAGTCAAAATTGTTATGATTATAACTATCACCTAGAGTGGGTGAATAGGTGATTTTGCGGAAATGAAAGAATTTAAATAAATATTGCAATGAGACGACTTCTAATGAAATGGTCAAATCTTACCAATGTACAATTCTATCATAATTAATAAAGAGAGTAATGGATAGAGAATTGCACACAAAAGTTTATAGTGGTTAAGCTTTTGCAAGCCTACGTCCACTCTTCCGCACTACAATTTATTGGCTAGAATTCATTAAGAAGAACTGATTAGAGGTTACAAGTCCTGAGCTGTAAATACTCAAGTATGTATGAACAACTCCTCACACTTGCAGCCTCTAAAGGGTTACATAGTATCACTCAGCAAAGACGAATGCATGAGATTACAAACACACTCTTCAAACTATCGGAATTAAAAGCTTCAAATCTCGTGAATGCAATGTGTAATTCCTTTAGCTTCGAAATCTCCTCTTATACTCCTCCTAATCCAAGCTAATCGTTGGACGTATCTCCAAGGAGAACTTATCTAGCCAATCTACTCGTTGGCCTAGATCTAATTGAGAAGATTATATGGCTTTAGGATTGCCAAGATTGATGCTTCCCATAATTTCTGTCGCCCATACAATAGATTGGGTTTCCAAAAAGTTGAGTATTTATGAATAGAAAGAATGTTTTGCCTTTAGAAAGAAATCCTAGGAAAGTTAAATCCTCGAAAGATATTTGCAAAACTTTCCTTTTGAAACTCTTTATAAATATAGCAAGAAATCAAGCAAATTTGCCACTAGTTGTTGCTTAGGTGATTTAGTCATTCCTATTCGATTGATAAGATATATAATAAAGGAAGTAATTGAGCCACGACTCTAGTTCTAATTGATAACATCTGATCACATCCAATTAGACTTTTCACCTGAAAATATTTTTTTATCAGAAACAAAATCTCTAAGTTTTGTCAATCATGAAAACAACTTAGTGAATGTTTTCTCAACAATCTCCCTTCTTTTTTATGATGACAAAACTTACACAAGAGAAACTTTAAAAAATATTACGAAATTTAAATGGCTCTTGAAAAGGCTGGTTTTAAAATGAGGCACGGTTAAACTATAAGAATGTTTGCGTTGAAAGAATTTCAATGAAATTCTTATAGATAATACTCAGTATCAAAAGATAAGAAAAATTTAACCATTCCTCTTTGCTTTTGCGATGCTCAGAGTCTTTAAGATCCTGTAGAAAGATTGTTAATGAAATTTACAACCTCAATTACCTCAATTTTGCTAGTCCACCTTCTCACCTTTTTTGGCATCAATAAAAAATATACTAAATAAAGCATAATATCATAAACAACTCATAGTACGATGGTTAGTCCAATAAGTGCAAACAACAAACCTCAAACCCTACATACTAAATGACAAAAATAGTCCAAACTTTGAAAATAAATCAAGTCAGAAGATTATTTGGAGGAGGATGGCTGGGTTGGATCAGTGTCTAGATTGGGAACTTGAGTAGGAGCTGGAGAAGAAACTGGAGAATGAACCCTATGTTCTAGTGGCAATTGAACAAGAACATAGAATTGCATGTGATCCAAGGTACACTCCATGTTTGTCATTCTGGTATCCAAAGCTTCAACTTAGGTTATGAGAAACATGTTTAAGGTGTTCAATTCTCTTTCCATCCTATTTTTCTGTTCTATCATTTTGAGTAAGGTCCGCAAAAATAGCCTATCTTCAGTGCTATCAGTAACAGGAATTCTTGATGGACCAATCTCCAGCCTGAGTTTCATCACCATATCGATGTCTTGTTGCCTCTGCTTATTAGCATTAGACTCCCCTTCAACATTTGCATTTCCTTTCCTTTTATCCTACACAACTGAATCAAAAGTATGAGCAAGGTTAGTAATTTGCTCACCAGTGATGCCAATGAGTTGCCGTAGTAGGGACTTCTTCAACAGTAGATTCTACAAATGGAAGAGTCATCACTCGAACTTCCTAAGTTTCTAGGATATCGTGAAAAACTCCAATCATGTCAGCAATTTCAAAAGGAATGGAAATAGGGTCTACAACACTATGTCCTAAGAGATAAATAGTTCTTAACTTCCTTAAGCCTTTTCAACACTAGCAATTTTTTCTTTGTTGGCCTCATCAAAAAACTCAATAGGAATGTTTTCCACTAGGTCCCCAACATGACCAAGCTCCCCCTCAGTAGGTACCATAACTCCAGAGGAATCAGCTGCAACAGCACCTATGTGCGAGGCAACATCCTGCTCTCCAACAGTGATTTGTTCTTGAACAAGTCCCAAATGCTCGGTGATAGTTTTGTCCAAAGTAAGTTCCTAATGTTCATCAATATTGTTGCCACTTTCTAGATCATGAGTAAGATCAACATCCACCATGCTATCCTCATCATCAATTCATCTTAGTGGATCCTCAACATTCTTTTGTTGTTATTCTACAGCAGTAATAACCTCTATCTATTTTACAACCACTCTTGCTCCTATTTCCACTTCAGCTTCATTCTCTTCTTCAACATCATCATCAGTATCAAGTTGATATGCATCAATAATATCATCCAAATTGATATGCATCAATGATATCATCCAAATCTATTGTTTCTTCTTCAAACTCAGTAAAGATTTCTTCATTGAGCCTTTGCAAGAAAGCTCGAGAGCTTTGTCTCTATTTAGTAATATTTCTTCTCTTCGTTGGGTGATTAACTGTCTCCAAAACAAATTCTTTTGCATCAATTTTCAGGAGTTTCTCTTTTGTCTTCTTCCAACCTTCAATGGTATGCCTAAAACTCATCTTTCGCATCATCTATTCATCTATCTTGAGGAGATGTAATTGATATTTGCACAATTTTCTTGGCTATAACTATCACTCAGAGAGGGTGAATATGTGATTTTACGGAAATGAAAGAATTTAAATAAATATTGCAGTGAGAAACTTTTGTTGAAGCGGTCAAATCTTACCGGTATATAACTCTATCACAATTAATAAAGAGAGTAAGTGATAGAGAATTGCACACACAAGTTTATAGTGATACGGCTTTTGCAAGCCTATGTCCACTCTCCCGCGCTACAGTCTATTGGTTACAAGTCTTGAGTTGTAAATACTCAAGTATGTATGAACAACTCCTCACACTCTCAACCTATAAAGGGTTACATAGTATTGCTTAGTAAAGATGAATGCATGAGATCACAAACACACCCTTCAGACTCTCGGAATTAAAAGCTTCAAATCTCGTGAATTCGAAGTGTAATTTCTTTAGCTTCAAAATCTCCTCTTATACTTCTCTTGATCCAAGTTGACCGTTGGACGTATCTCGAGGAGGAGTTATCCAGCCAATCTACTAATTAGCTTGAATCTAGTTGAGAAGATTTGATGGCTTCAGGATCACTGAGATTGATGCTTTCCATAATTCCCGTCACCCATACAACATAGTGGGTTTCCAAAAAGTTGGGTGTTTATGAATAGAAAGAATGTTTCGCCTTTAGAAAGAAATCCTAGGAAAGTTGAATTCTCAAAAGATATTTGCAAGATTTTCCTTTTGAAACTCTTTATAAATATAGTAAGGAATTAAGCCAATTTGCCGCTAGCCAGTGCACAGGTGATTTACTCCTTCCTATTCGATTGGTAAGACATATAATAAAGGAAATAATATAGCCACGACTCTAGTTCTGATTAATAACATCTTATCACATCACATTAGACTTTCCACCTGAAAAATACTTTTTATCAGAAATAAAGTCTCTAAGTTTTGTGAATCATCAAAACAACTTGGGGAATGTTTTCTCAACAAAAATAACCAAATTGATGATGATAATTTGGCAAATCAAATTGGTTAATAGGCTGGTTAATTGCCAAATGTTGAAGATGTAAGGCTAGTTTCTACCCAATGTGAATATTCCATGTTAATTAATGTTGATTATCTGGCAAGACTAATGAAAATGCCTTGAAGACAAAATGACCAACCAAATCCACAATTTGTCGAAGAAGTTCGACAATGATTGAGGTTAGACAATGGTGTTATCATTACCTATTAGCAAGTAACACAATTAGCAACTTCCATCTGACTCGACTTGATTTGGACCCGAGTTGGCTCCGATTTTAACCATATTAAAAAAACCAATCAATTAAAAATAAATTAAGGATGTGTTTATTTCTCGGAGTATGAATGATTTGCAAAAAAAATTTCCAAAAATGATTGCTTATATCACTTGAAATAATTAATCGACAAAAAATATTTTTATGATCAAAACAATTTATGTATAAACATTTTCATGGATGATGATAACATTTTTTATTGATTCATTTTTATTAGTAATACAAGTAGTCATTTTTAGGAAAATATTTCTCAAATCATTCATTTTCGTGAAACAAATAGAACCAAAATATGAAAATCAATTAGCAAATAAGAAATTATTGAAAAAGGGATTAGTACATTAGGAGCGCCATAACTTTCGTATTATGCTCACTTGAGTGTCATAACTTATTTATTGTTTTCATTTATTTGTGCCACAAATTCAAAAAATCGATCTTTACCGAAAAAAAAATTAAAAATTGATCATTTGAGTGTCATCAACGATTTACCTCATCAAACAAGTTGACGTGATGTTAATTTATAATACATCATCCAACGTGACACGTTGGAAAATTGAAGTCATCACTTGATAAGGCAAACAACGTCATTTGACTATCTAATTTGAAGACAGCTAAAGTTCCAATAACTTCATGAATGATCATTTCAATGTCAAAGACTTTTAAGAATGAACACTTGGGTGTTGAGGTTGTCCCACATCGATTGTAAAAGGGGCTAGTGGTCAATTTATGAATATGAGGGAAAATCTCAACCTTTAAGTTAACTTTTAGGGTGAGAGATGCAAAAGACTACCCAACATTGGTATTAGAGCTTAGGTTGTCAAGAAATATAGATCCAATAGTCACATGGAAGAGTTACATAGTTGTTCCTACTCCGACCCAACCCCAATGTGTGAGGGGGGAGATTGTTGAGGTTTCCCACATCAGTTATAGAAGGAGCTCATGGTCAGTTTATTAGTGTGAGGGAAAGTCTTACTCTTTAAGCTAGCTTTTGGGGTGAGAGAGGCTTAAGACCACCCAACATTAGGTTCATCAATTTTTTTAAAAGTGATAAGTTAATTGACGGGAAGAAAGAGTTTGAAAACGTCATCGTTTGAGGAGGATAAATAGTTTGAAAATGTGTGTTTGAAAACGTCATCGTTTGAGGAAGATAAATAGTTTGAAAATTGTGTTATCTAATTAGGGAAGATTAAAAAGAAACAACAACAAATGACAACGTATGTTATACTCTTGCCATGTTGGAGGAAAATTTCCACATTGGACTTTAGTTTAGTTTTAAAAATTTCATGTCTAAATGGAAATTTAAGAAAAAAATTCATGTAGAACAATTTGTCGGAAATGACACTTAAGTGATTGATTTTACACCGATGTGACATTCAAGTTAGTGAAAAAATATTTATAGTACTCATAATATATTTATTCCACTAAAAAATTATCAGGTTTCCAAGCTATTTGGACAAATCTCCTGTCATTTCTTCCACAGCTAGAAATTTGGTCTGGTTTCTCAAAAGAGACCATACCTAGAAAGATACATTAAAAGGGAAAATGCATGTGGAAAGACAAGCGCACTCTCGAGCATTAGGTATATAGAGTCCCATAAAGTATCTTTTTACCTCTCTTTTCAAGTATGAATATTCCATCAACAATTTTTAGTGGCTTCCCTCATTCAACTCTCACATATTTGAAATAGTTATAGTTTCACCCGATTCCTTGTGGTGGTGCTCACATAGAATACTCATGTTGAAGAAATGATCAATGTGAAATGAACCGCGCGTCATACATCCTAGACTAATTACATGCCTAAAAAAAGTTAAAAAAAGGTGACGATCAGATTTATTTTTTGAAACTTTTTCTTGTCCACAGCACCAACTAATTGTTACAGTAATAGTTTGGTGTTGTGTGCTGACCATATACGTTATATCCTCTAAAATTCCATCAAGACCCAATACGATTGAACTTTAACTTCTTAAACTCATTTTCACCCGGCTTTTTTAAATGTTTGAACAACCCATATATAGCCCGATTGTAAAAATGTAAGTCAAAGAAGGGGTTTATGAGAAGTTTCAACACCTCTATTTTTGAAGCACAATGCTTCCATTCATCCAAATTAAACATTGCGTGTCGAGGACAACCATTTTGGGAAGAAGAAGAAGAAGAAGAAGAAGAAGAAGAAGACAAAATACAGTGCTTAGAGAATGGCTTGAGTAAATAGAAAAATTTACACTGAAAGCAACAAAAAAAAATTTCCCACGACAGGCTCCACAACAACCCCTATATAAAGGATGGTTAGCATGCTAAGAGACTTGTGATAAATTTCACAATGGCTATTTTGTGCCCAAGCTTCCTCCCCTCCTTGATCCGCCATAATCAACCCTCTCTCTTATCCTTTTGCTAGCGTCCTTAGGAGTGCACTTCTTTCCGGAGTTTTTATTTGGTAGTGTTGGTTTGGCAAGTGACGAGCAATTATTGTATGTTGTAGATCATCCGGCAATGAATGATGAGCAAGACATAATTTTGTGACGGATCATCTAGGTGTGATGTCGCAAGAATTGATTGGTTAGTGCCTCAAGAGAGTGACAAAGTTGGGCATCGGGTAGACAGGAAGGAATTCTGAGTTTCTTAAAGAAAGCTTCAGCGTTTCAGTAAGTATCGACTGAGGTTATGTGATGAACTGAAACTGATAGTGGTGAAGCTCATCGGCCACAATGAAAAAAAGAAGGGAAAATAAAAAATATTAAAAAATTAGAAAATTGCAAATATCATCCACGTCAACACCAATCATACTAGTAGCCAAATTTGGCTGAAATGATTCAATTGGCGAATCGTTAAAAAAATTTAAGGCTAGATTGACCAAATTGATATGTTTGACTTTTTTTTAGTAATTTCCCCTTGTCGCCCAAGAAAACTAGTAGATTGCTACTAGCATTTGGATGATAATATTATGGTAAAAAGAATCTTGTTTGTCCATATTATTGATGCCTTTCCAAAAGATGGTAGGGTTTGGAATCATATTTACCTAAAGAATGTGCATACAAAATGTCATGACCATAATGCTCATCCTTTGTTTTATGTTCTGAATTGCTTGTTTTTAATAGTAGGGCATAATGATCTGTTTCACCGAGCTTTCCTATGCATAGGCGTAAAATTCATTTCTGCAAGAAAAGATCCTTCAATATTCTTGCCCTTCCAGCTAATTTCCAGAGTCATTTTCGAAGGCCGGTATCAGTTTTTGACCGAACTACCTTTGACCATGGTGGCTTCAAAAAGGGAACAATGAATTTATATGGGATGACAGACATTTTTTAATTTAATTTTTCATTCAAAACAAATATGAAAAGTAGAAATAACATGCTAGAAATGAGTTAGCACGCAATAAAACGAACGCAATTAATAAGAACCAAGTGCATGCTTTTGACAACGAGCATAATGTTAATTTGGGTATGCCCATACTTCATATTGTCATGCTTGTGAAGGCATCCTTGTCCTTGCAAGTTTCATTTTTCATTTTTATTGAAGCGGTCTCGGGTTTCAATTTGGACACAAGTTTAGCTTCCAAATTAATCTATTAACTCTATATTGTCTTTGTTATAACATAAATGAATGTGCCGAGGACATCTTTGATCAACATGTTCTTTTTTAATTAAAATATTAAATGCCCATCAAACGACAAGGCGCGTGCTTGCAAATTTCATTTGCAGCGACTGAAATGTGGTATTTAATAAGCGCAATAATCTTCACAGATAATATATATATATATCTTAACAATAGAATGGTAGAAATGATCACTAAATCCTGGATCACTAAAAACTAAAATAGAAAGAAAAGAAGTCATAAACTAGATTCAGTCAACACCGTAGGAGCCCGATGGAAGACTATGGGATGGGAGACTATCGCCGGTTACTAAATTACCTCTGTGACTAGGCTCCCCCGTTGGTCGTGGAATTCGCGAATGCAATCCTCAGATTGTCGCAGTGAGCTTCGATGCGGTTGTAGCTTTTCTTCCACCAAGACCCGAACACGTACCTACCCTGCATCCTCAAGCCCAGCCCAACGGCCACTGTACCTACGGACCTCCGCTCTCGATCCATATCCTTGACCTCCTCCTCCTCCTCCTCCTCCTCCTCCTCCTTGGGCCTCTCCGTCGTCATCGTCAATCCTCGCATTTATCACTGCCCTCCTGCCACCTCGCAGCTCGAACGGCTCTGCCGACGCCACTGCCAAGGTATGCGCTACGTCCCAATGGTAGTAGACAAAGCACTGGACCTCACGGAAGAAGAAGTTCCCGCACCTCACTTGTTTCTCCGCCAAGAAGGCGGCTCTCCAAGTAGCCCTGTTGGGTGCAGCGATCGTGAGATTGGTCACGATCAGCCCAGCGACTCTCAATGTGGGGTATTCAGATCCGCTCACAATGTAAATGAACAGGATCATAGCCGGTATCACTATCAAAATAGTCATCATAGCGGTCAGCACAATACAGCGAACTGAAGATTTATATTGTGGCATCAGATTTGAAAGGGGGGCGTGTGGCTGAGGCGGATGGGGACGGTGAGGAAGGTCGGATGCATTGCGTTCATCCGGCTGATGTCTGCTCGGCAGAGGATGAGAGGCGGGGTAGGCCATGGCCGCTGCTGTCGAGGCGGAATGTGGAGGAGCCATGGAAAGAGGAAAAAGGCCGAAAGTGAGAAACTTGGCATAAAATGTCGAATAATGATGGGGTGTGCTCCCCCAACTACAAGATTTTTTGAGGAAATTAAATAAAAAAAGAAAAATCTTAGGGAATTGAAAAAGCTTTATTGAAAGCATCATCAGCATGAAATATTTGGCATTCCATGTAGAAAGACCAGTTTAAAGATCTTTATTATAAGACAAATAAATTTAGGATATCTATTGGCAACACCACCATGTAGAACATTTTTCACGTGTGAAAAAAAATATATTCATCATTTATACAACTTAATGTATCAATAAATTCAACTCGAGCCAAAGCAATCCAAGTTAACTCAAAAATCAATTCATGATCATTTTGTAACCAACCAAAATTGAAATTTATTTAGATTTTATACTATATCGAATTTGTCAAATTAAAATTTTTGCTTTTCTTCCCTTTTCTATATTTTGTATAGCCCAACCCTTTCACTGTGCCAGCCAAATTTCAATTTACCATTCTTAAGTAGATGAGTATATATTGTGTCTAAGTTCAGCAAATGCCACAACGAGACCCATGGTAGTGTACAAAATTTTGCACTTGTTCAATAATGTTTTGGAATCTCATTAAATTAGTGAAATACACGTGTTAGTTACTAATATGACTTTATTTGTATCAATAATATGTGAAAATATCATTGCGAGTACACTATGAAAGAATTGAGTTTTACACCCTTTCGAGGGAGAGAGAGTTAGGTTTGGGAGTATTAACAATGTTAGGCCAATGGCCTTCTATGGACTCAAGTTCTCACAAACTCATACCTCACGCAACATCGGGTGTTCGCGTTTTTAATCATTTAAGCTTATGCGAATTTTGACTAAGGAGTCGCCACTAGCCCTTTTAGGGTCGATTAGAAACCCGGTAAAATACAAGAGAATATCTTACTATCTACATAACCAAATATTCTAAACTCGGGGACTTGATTATGTTAGCACTAAGGCTCAACCTGATCACATGCTAGCTAACACCATAGCAGCCTATCTAAGAGTTTTAATAACATCCTAACCATTCTAAAGTAGGAAAGTAACATCCAAGATTGAAAAGCACAATCAATTACAATTGTAATAGGAAGAATGCAAGCATCCTAAAATTGTCCCTAAAAGAGAAAAAAAGCAATCAAAAGGATAAGCCTATTGTAAAGCCATAAAGGCTTGTCCAATTTTAGGATTTACTATCTTAGGGTTTTCCAATTTTTATTTTTATTTTTTAATGATTTTCAAATTTTCTAAATATTTTTATTATTTCCTAAATTTTTTTTTATTTTCATAAATGGACCTAGACTTAGGATCAGGGAAGGAGAGTAAATTTCCTACAGGTATGCATCCCACATTGGGCGAACAACTCCCGTTCAAGCCCTTCAGGGACAGCCTTTTAGCAGAAAACCACTCAGCCCTTTAATCTAGAGCCTAGAGACACTCAGAGGATGCCAGGATGGAAACGTTTCTAATCTACCCAAGCTGCATTTCTCGAAGGATCCTACCAGGCTGAAGAAGAAGAGAGATTTAGAAAGCCATAGAGGTTTTTTCACAAAGCACACTCTTTACTTCAGGGAACTCTGCCCAAAACGATACAACAACAATGCCTTATATAGGCAAATAAAGGGAAACAAGGACAAATAGGGACCAACTCACGGGTCCAGAAAAAATAAAGGCACCGGAAACATCCGGGAGAGAATTATTCGCACACTATGAACAATAACTGTACTGTGAACAGTACATTCCCTAGCCTAGTGCTACAGTAAAAGTGAATAGTACTTTGCTACAGTGAAATTGTACTGTCTCAACGATCTCGTCCGTCACGGGCATTGTAGCTGCATACTGAGTCGTCATCCGAACTGTCTTCTAGGAGATGTGCCTCATATTTCTGCTGGAGAGCTTCAAGGTCTTGAGGCGAAAGGATCTGGTTCAGCCTTTGAGATGAGGATGCTTCATGAGCCCAATGGGACGCTTCTTTTTCTGCCCAGTTAATATTTTCACTTGTAGTGTTGGCAGGAATATTTGGCATGCTTGGCTGAGACCAATTGGATGGCTGTGCATAGAAGGATGTATCCATGTTTTGGAATGAGGATGAAGAGCCTTGTTCGTAGGGATTCTGGGACAAAGGACCTCCAAAGCGTGCATAGGGGTCTTGAGTAGACTGGACAATGTCTTCTTCGCTTGTCATTTCATGCTCTTGGGACGATGCTGCTTGTCTGTACTGCCTGAGTGCTTCACTAGCTTCTGGTGCTAGGTCATAATGATCCCACGTAGTGGGTGCATTATTCCAGACATCTTCGGGAATGGTCTTGTTTTCCTGGCATAGGATTCTCTGGAGTTCTCGGTATTCATGTTCACAAGATCTAACAGATTTTGGATAAGATTTGTGAATCCTGGCTTCTCTGTTGTTCGAGTGAGGTTTATAGGTTGTGGTTCCTATTTCAAGTGGTGCATCGATAATACCGCCATTATTTCTAAAAAAGTTCCATGGTCGTCTGAAAAACAGGATGGTGTGGACTTCAGGATTTGGTGTCACAGTTCTCAGTTCTCTTTCTAAGTCCTGTTTCCAACATGTAGGATGGTAGAACCAGTTTAGAAAATCTAAAAGATTTCTATCACATTCCTTTTCAATGTTTCTCCCGAGCATGAATATCCTGGTGAGATTGGCAATGAATCTTCTGGTGGGAATTTCAATAGCTATCAAGTACTTATTGGTTAAGTACCATAATAGCATTTTGAGCTGATAAGGGAAATCATCTTCCTTCCAGATAAGAGGATGAATAAAAGGATAATTCAAATTTAACCCGAAAGGATAAAGAATCGAACCTCCATTGAATCTGAAAAGGTCTGCGTGGCATTGCCACATGAGGTTCTCCATGTTCTCAGTGAGACTGTCATTCTGGATTTGCTGAATAATCTCCTGGGGATATTTGTGGCTTGGCAAGTCTTTGATCTTCTCAATCTTGTATTTGACTCCATGATTAAGCATATGGAAAGCAGGTCTTTTGATGTACATGTTGATTTCTGCTGGTGCTTTGGGTCTTGACAAAAAGTCAGCAAGGACATTCTTCTTCCCAGGAATGTGTTTGGTTTCAAAAGAGTATTTTGAAAACCATTCAGCCCATCGAAGCAGTTGAGGGTTTGGAATCTGTTTCTGTTTAAACTTGGTCATCTGAGGGAAAGATGCCATGTCTAGTTCGACCAGGAAGTGATGGCCGATGAGATGAAATTCAAACCTTTTGATTCCATTTTTGACTGCTAGAATTTCTTTAAAAGTGGAATGGTAATGCATTTCAGCCTGGGAAAACTTTCCACTCTTGTGGGCACAAACATGTTTCTTACCATCAATTTATTCGAATAGGACGGCTGCCCAGTATTCATCACTGGCGTCAGTTTGAAGAATTCTTTTGCCTGTTGATGGTATTTGTAATGGAGGGAGATTTTGCATAATCTCTTTAAGCTCAGCAACTGCTTTGGTCTGGGTTTTTCCCCAGGGTGGGGAATTCTTCTTCAGCATAGATTGCAAAGGAATCAGCAGCTTTGCAATGTGTGGGACAAAAACCCTGAGATAATTAATTATCCCAAGAAATTGCTGAACCTGTTTTGTTGTGAAGTTATCTTCGAAAACTTCGATAGTTCTTAAGCAATATGTGGCCCTGGATAGTATGTACCTTTGTTGAGGTGCATACCAAGAAATTCAATTTCTGTTTGGGCTATATTCATTTTCCTTTGAGAAAGCATAATGCCGTGCTTTTTTACGATTTCTGCAAATTTCTCAAGGAGTTGGCAGTGGCTCTGTTCATCAGGACTGTAGAGCAAAATATCATCGATATATATTGCTGCAGTTGACAAAATGGGTTGGAAAATGCGACACATGGCCTTTTGGAAAAGGGATGGGGCAACTTTTAAGCCAAAAGGAAGAACTTTCCACTGGAAGTGCTGATTTGGGATACAGAATCCCGTTTTGGTTCTGTCTTCAGGATGAATGCCCAATTGCCAGAATCCGGCTTTGAGGTCGAATTTGGAATAGATATGGGCCTTAGTTAGGCCACTAAAGAGAGAATCTCTGGATGGTAAAGGGAATTTATCATCTTGGAGAAAAAGATTAAGAGGTTGGTAGTTAATTACCAGTCTCATTTTTCCTCTGTTATGCTCGGCGCACTTATTGACATAAAAGGCTTCACAAGCCCATTGAGAATCAGAAACTTCAATAAGGCCTTGTTGTAATAATTCTGAGCATTCCCTTTGAGCTAAAGCCAAGTGTTCTGGCTTCATTCCCGCATGACTCGCTTTTGTTGGGTTGATGTCTTCATTTTTTTTGAAGGGGAGGCGAACAAAGAATTCTGGATTTTCCCATAAAGGATGAGAACATTTTTGAGAGAATTCTGAGTGGGATTCCGAACAAGATTCTAACAGCTTCTGCATGATTGGATCTAACAAACTCATTTGGATGGAAAAGAGTCTTTGAATATCAACAAACTCAGAGAATTGATTTTTGTATCTAAGACCCTTTCCAGGAATGATGCGGAGTTGAGAGATTTGAGTCATGATGTCCCACCCAATTAGCAAATCTTTATTGGGGAGGTTTGATCCAAAGATTTTTGCTTTTATGGAACACTGGGGGAAGAACTGGACAGTAACTGGAGTGGTTCTGACACTTGTGGAGAAAGTATCTCCAGAAGCGGAATTGAAGTATCGGGTATAGGGAGTCCAATACTCTTCAGGTAGCACTTTAGTGTCCAGAATGGAGCAACTTGCTCCAGTATCAATGAGGGCAATAACATTGATGGGTTTTGCAAACTTTGAAGTGAAGATTTTTACAGGGAAATGGGGACAGTGAGTTTGACTTGAGAATATGTCAGGATTTGGTTCTGAGGATGTGGGGGATATGTGAAAAATGTCTTCAGATTCTGACTCGTCAGAATCGGTCTCATTGGTGGATTGGTAGAAGGGGATAACACAAAGGGTTTGCTCTGTTGGTTCTTCGTCAGCAGAGAATAAGGATTCAATGTCATCATTTTCAAGAGACATACCTGTTTCATTTTCAATCAGATGGTTCTGACCTTTTTTTGCCTGAGGACAATTTTTGGCAAAATGTCCTTTCTTGTTGCAGATGTAGCAACGGCTTGACTTCTTATGGCCTGTGTGATCTTTTCTCTTGCGTAGGTATCTCCATTTCTTATTTTTCCGGAAATGCTTGGAGCCATGCTTGGATTTTTTAATTGAGTACTTCTTGTAGTGCTTTTTCTTCCGGGAATAATGACCACAAGTACCATCACAATCCTGTTTGGAGCATTTAATTTTTAACTTCTGATGGGAACAGGCTGATTCAAGACGCTTGTCATCCGTAATGTATGTTTGGACCATTCGACGCTTTAAGCATAATTCTTCAAGGCATAAATGGATTTCTTGCTGAAGTTCTCCCATGGGAACGTCTTGTATCCTTCTTTGCTTTCCAAAGAAAGATCTTTCAACCATCTGTGATAGCTCCTTAGGAATAGAAGTGATGAAGACATGCTTTAGATTTGGATCTGCGCCAATCTGGTAGAAAAGCTGGAGCATTAATCGATAATGCTTATCAAGATGCTTTTTCTGGAGGGAGCAGCATCTTCTTTCAAAGAATTCTCTTCTTTTTAGCTCTTTGAGATCTCCGGGTGTTCCCATAAAAACATGGTATAGGTAAATAAGAGCATAGCTGTAATTTGGTGACAACAGAAACGTAAGCTGGTCTTGTTCTGTGAGTGATTGCCACCAAAATTTAAGGCTCCCTGTGAACCTTGTAACAAAATTGTAAAGGACATCATTCATATCATGGTTGGTGATGGACTGTGTACTCAACCAAGTATGAAACTCTTCAAGTCTATGTGGCCATTTTGAATAAGGAATATCGTCAATGGTGAAGAATTGTTTTGATGCCATGGACACATGCCTATCAGAATTGGTTCTAGTGGGATTACTTGTCTGTCCAAATTCTGGATCAGAATAGTTTGATTCCATTTCGTAGTCTGAAGGAGTGTTAGCCATGAATATTTGCGAAGTTGGTGGAATGGTAGGGGGAGAATCGATTATTTGGTCTGAGAAGGATGAGGAAGAAGAAGAAAGAGATACTGAATCTGATGTAGTATCAGAGGTTTGTTCATTGAACAGAATGTTTCTCCGGATAACGGGATCGGGCTTATGTTGTTGGGTAATAGGATCAATTTCTTGCTTACCCAAATCCTTCAAAAAGGATTCTAATGGATTGGATAACATCATCTGGTCTGGCCTTTCTCTTATAACAATTGAGCTTGATTCTGTAGGTGATGTCTTCTCCTTCCCCTTTTCCTTTTTCAAGGCTTTGAGATGGCTTCGTATATCTGATTCTCTTCTGGAGGGATCTTGTGGGATATTGGCAAAAACAGACACTTGTGGTGCTGGGGATACATACCCAGTTTGAACAGGAGGTGCCAATGGATCGAAAGGTCTGAACCTTCCTTCTTCAAGAAGTTGAATCTGCTTCTTGAGTTTGTCTATTTCTGGCTTTGGACTTTCAAGATAATGGTACCCAAGATGTTGTCATGATTCCAAAGCTTGAAGCCTTTTCTGGAACTCCGAAAGTATCTTCTTGGTACCCTCATCGTATCTTCGGAGATCTTGTTGCACATTTCCAATCTTGGAATCAATAGCCTTGAAGGCATTGTTACGTGCCAACGAGTCTCGATTGCCGATTTAGAACGGCTTCGGCGGCGGGGTTTTCTTCTGTCTTCCATGTTCGTCCACGTCTGTGGGAGTAGGTATTTTGGGAACATGGCGATATCTACCATGTGGATCAATAAACTCTTCTGTAGCAGGAAACGAGAGTTTAGAACTTTCCTTGACAAGAGGAGGAAAGTCAGTATCTTGGAACATGGCAATGGAAGAGGTGGGTGGTGTTTCTGCTGGAACTTCGAGGGGGTATGAGTGTTTCTTAGCCCACTTGAGGATTGGCTTGTAGAATGGAGAGAGAGCTTGCTTTTTCTGAGGAGGAGAAGGTGGGGGTGATTTTGGTGGATCTGGCGAGGTTTGGGATGTAGTACTGGACTCTGGTGGTGGAGGTGGTGCATATGAGACCATGAACTGGTATTTGTCACACTCACCAAGAGTATCTACGGAGGAATCTCCGTCTAAGTACCTCTGGTACATTTTATCCTTGGGCTTTTTCCGTCGTGGAGGAGATCTTGCATGAGGATCTACCTCGTCGGGAGAATTTATGCAGTATGAACATTGGCAAAAAGGATCCCAAAAACAATGACCATGCTTGTCTTTATAATAATGAACAGGATGTCCATCACCATCGAAATGTCGGACATGCTTCTTTGGGTCTGGTTCCGAAATAGATTCAGGAATATATGGCTCGATCATGAGAATGGTTTGGAAGATAGAGGGACCTTCTTCCTTTTCTTTGCCAAATTTGATGGAAACAGTTCCATCTTTTTTCCGTACGAATTCTGAGTCTGTGGACTGGAACGGCTTATTATGCTGGTGTAGCTTTTCATAGTTGGTGATCCAAGTCTCTGGAAGGAGTTTGGCCAACGTATCCTTTGGAATCTGTCTGGGAACATGGATGCAGGATGCCTGATCATTCTGCATGGAGATGAACAACGCATCTTCATTACCATTGTTGAAGTTGAGATCGAGAGCATGATTCTGAACTCGATAAACCATCTGGTAATGTAGGGTTGCAACTACAGATTCAGCCGTTTGAGGGCTCCCGGTGAGGTACGTACTAACTTTCGAAAAGAGATAGTTAGGGTAAAAGAGCAATGTTGAAGTATGGATAATGATAATAATAATAATAATAATAATAATAATAATAATAATAATAATAATAATAATAATAATAATAATAATAATTTTAATATTAAAAAAGAAAAGAATTTGAACCGGGTCAGGAGACACGGCCTGACTAAACCAACCCAGACGACTAAATTTTTACGATTTTTAATATTAAAAAAGAATTCGAGCCGGTTGGACTGAAAAACTAGATTGTCTTAATTCCGGTCCATTCAGAGTTAATTGAAAGGCCCATTTACATTTTTCAAAAAGAAAGGTGTCAAACCTCCAGCCCACTTTCATTTTCGAATTCTCAGCACAACCTATCCCAACCCACAAAACAAGCAAGCTCAAGGCCCACCACTTTTTTTTTTTTTTACGACTAGCCCATAGTTAAAAGCCCGAAACCCATTTAAATTCTCTATCTTTCCACTCCGGCCCTTTTTTTTTTTTTTTTTTATTTTGCTTTTCTCTCTCTTTTCTTTTATTGTTTTTGTCTTTTACTATTTTTTCTTTTTGTACTCCATCTTCAACCTCACGCCTTCTTCTTCTTCTTCTTCTTCTTTTGCAACTTTCACTGACGTTGGACAACCATCGGTAACTAGACCTGTCAAAAGGGTGGATCGGATTGGGTTTGGGTTGGGTCAAAAATGGGTCGATCCATAGTTGACCCGTTTAACTCATTTTGACCCATATTCATATACTGTAAATCAAGTGACCCATAGCTGACCTGACCCGACTCGACTTAACTCGTATTGCTAAAACCTATTAATATTCTAGGGGTTAACTGATACACTATGGTAAATTTACCCCAAACTATTTTTTTGACCGTGAAAAACCTCAAACCGGTACACTTGTGACAAATTTACCCTAATTAATCATAAAAAAAACCCTCAACTAGTACATTTATGACAAATTTACCCAAAACCAATTTATTCGATCGCAAAAAACCCTAAACTGGTAAATTTGTGACAAATATACCCTTCGTTAAATTGGATTAATACCACAAAAAAATCACAAATATTGTAAATTGTGACAAATGGAGCATAAAATCCTAAATTAGTATATCAATCAACTGTCACGTGTCATTTAACTTAATAATTTGATAATAAAACTTAATGAAAACTAACCGAGTGTAAATTTATCACAAGTGTACCGGTTTGGGGTTTTTGATAATAAAAAAAAAGTTTGTGATAAATTTGTCACAAGTGTATCGATTTTGGGTTTTTTAAGGGTATTAACCCATATTCTAGGAAAACCTACACCTACTATTTGCTAATTGGATTAAAACTTCAAATTAAATTAAAAAAATTAAAAAATTAAAAAAATTAAAAAAACCTATAAATTGAAATATTTATAAAGAATTAGACTATGTACATGCTTCTTTTATTTAAAGTGAACATACTATTAAGCAATTGAAAACTGTAACGTGAAAAATCTTTAACTAAACCTAAGAAAGCTCATTTTTATGATTTTTTTTTAAAAAAAAAGGTATTGCTAAAACACTTTTATGCAATACAAATTTAATGGAAAATTTTATAATTCTATTTAAAATATTTTTCGAAAAAATCGAATTTTTAATTATATTTTTTATTTTTATTTGTTAAAATATATTTTTTCTTTTTTCTTCTTCTTTGGCAAGTTGCCAGCCACAACGATGGTTGGCGATCGATCACAGGCAAGATGTAGCTCACCGACGCCGGCGAGCTCAAGCCTCGCTAGACTCGGCGAGGCTCGATCTCACCAATCTGGCGAGGCCAAGGCCCCGCTTGCGTTGGGCGAGCTCAAGTCTTGCCAGATCCGGTGAGGCTCGAGCCTCGCCAGTCGTCAATGACCACGAGCTCGCATGCCGGCGAGCTTGAGCTTCGCTTGGCCTATCATCGACCGTCGCCCTGCCGGGCACTGGCTAAGGAAGAAAGAAAAAGAAAGAAAAAAGAAAAATAAAAAAGAAAAGAAAATTGAAATATGAAAAATAATTATAATTTTTATTGTTTATAAAAGAAACATTTTTTTTTTTTTTTTAAAGTTAAAGAGAGAAAGATTGTGTGGGGCTTGGGTTGGAAATTTAAAAATGAGTTTTAAGGTTTCAACCCACTTGATATTTTAAATGGGTCACAAGTTTTGACCAATTTTTGATCCATTTAAATTAGACTTACTTTTTTTACCCATTTTTAGTTGGGTTTTTTTCAAGCTCTTGACCCATATTAAATGTGTCAAAATGGGTCCATGACCCATTTTTGGGCTCATATTTTATTTACATGGGTTGTATATGGGTCAAAGGACAGTTTTTACCGCCCCTAAGAAGAGAACCGCTTGCTTCTCTTCCCTCCAAAACCAGCTTTTGCCTTACTGTCTTCACAATGAAATGGCGTTTTTGGTTAGTCAAGCCCGAAGCACCCAGACTATCAGGTAGTCTAGATGATTCTCGGCTAAAACTGAGGCAGAAGTTGGTGAAGTTGGGGGATGATCCGGGGTACGAGGACATGCCCCTCAAGGAATTTGCCGCGGCCTATCTTAGAGGGCTTTTGGATGACGAGTGGAAAGAGGTGGAAAAGAAAGCCAAGGAGGATGTTCTAGTTAGATGCAAGGCTTTTATGCTTTCTGTATTACAAATTTTGCCACTTCCTTTTATCTAGTCTTTTTTGTTTTGTTAATGAGTGATAGTTCAAATCCTTAAGAGTCTTTTCTACGGAAGCTCTCGAAACTCTGCGATCTTGATTTCTACATTTGATGCCAAAACATTCGAGGCATGTTTACTGCTTTTTCCCACCATTTGCTTTTTATAACATGTAGAGGCTTCACTTAAGTGGTTTTCCTGAGGAGTATACATGATAAGCTGATTTACAGACACAAAAAAGTTGAATGTATTCATTTTATCAAGATATCATGCATAATTCTTGTTATAATGAACTCTCTGTTTTTCCAGTTTTAAATGAAGAAAACACTTCATGCTTAATGAATGATGTTGCCAAAATAAATATTTCTGTCTTTGTATGACTTTTCTTTTCTTAAGAAACATGCATATGTGGAATTCTAGTTTAGTCCTAAATGGACTTTATAGGACCACTAGAATGACTGTACAATGTTCTTGATAGTCTGTTTATTACCTTCAATGCTGCTGGAGCTATCACTCTGATAACAGAGTTTGAGAGGTTGGCCCTTTCGATGCATCTTGCTTGATTCGATAGTCTTTCCTGCTCAATCAGCATTTCCTTCCACCTGATTAAATAACAATGTCCAACTTTCACCATATGCTGTTGGCATATCATTTAAGAGTCAATGCATGATAGTTCTTTAGTTCTAAATTTTTTCTATTTGTCCAACTTTCACTGTATGCTGTCGGCATATCATTTATGAGTCAATGCATGATAGTTCTTTGCACATAGGTTCACTTTCTTCTTGCTATAATGCCCCTGTTATTCACTATAAACACTGCAACGACATAATTTTCACAGTATTATATGGAAAATTCAGAAAGTTCTCACAGCCTTTTATTCATGAGAAATCTTCAAGGGGGGACTCTTTTGATATTGGCCTCTCCTCTGACCACAGCTCTAGATTAACTGTTCCGGTTCCCCAGTGGACCATACTTTTGAAGACCTCACTGAGGCCGAACCAATCGACCAGTCCCATGCCAAGGCATTTATCTCAGAGCGACCATTCACCTGAAAAAAGTGGATGGTAAAGGCACTGAGATATTCTCATTTGTTGGAACAAAAACGTCTGAAGTGAGTGGCTACTGATTGGATGACCAATTCATGGTCGTCTTATCCAAAAGTTTTTATCATTTTAAGGAATCTCATGAGTGGGGATGCGAATAAAAGATCATTTAGGTTACGTAATCAAAGAAGAGAAGATTCGGCCAAGGACAGGAAAATAGAAGCTGGAAGCGTTTTAAACATATGCAAGAAGTGCTCTAACAGTAGAAGCAGAATGCTCTATCACAGGAGGAAGAAATGGTGAATGGAATCTGCAACTTCAAAATTCAAATTAAATTTTGAATGATTCAATCTGAAGACCTCATAGTTGATGGAATTATGTTTAGTCAAAATGTATTTGAACCCAACTAAAAGCTAGATATCCATATGTCATGGAAAAGATTGAGCAGATTGATCATTTGTTGAAGCATATGTATTGAAGATTTTAAGCATATGCATATACAACCATCCGAAGAAAGTGAAGATTATCACCATGCTCAACCTATTGATTAGATGGAACTTTAGGATATGCAGAAGCTAATTGATGAAATCGGATATGGAACAACCTTAGTTGATTGGTGGTTTCATGGAACGAAATCTCATGAACCTATGAATTGACTTTGATAAATACAAGGCCATGTGAAGATTCACACAAGGATGGAAGAGTGGAAGACAATGATGGCTGGCTAAGGGACCTCCGACGTTTCAATCAAAGAGAACTGAGTATTGGAATTCAGAGTAGGGGACAAGAATGAGGTATAACGAGAATACCACCAATATGAAGAGCCTACACCTTGGTTCTTGTACTTCCATTTGTGCCAAATCTAGCAAGACCTTGAGTGTATTTTGAACAATCCTTGTATGGCCTTCTCTCTAGTAAGCACTGCGGAGTGGGCTTAGAAATTTATATGAGAGGGAGAGGCTTAACTAAATGGGAGCATTGATAGGAGGTCATTGTTCAAAGACTGCTGGTGCTGTACAAGGGTTTAACATAGAAGCAACTGATGCTGAAGTTGTGTGGAACAGATGGTATGAGTTATAATATATTGGGTGGAAGCGACGGATTCAGCCGGGATTAGAGGCTGGGTCGGTAGTACATGAAAAGAGAGGAGAAAGGTGGGGGCCTGGACCTCTCCTATATTTACCTCAATTTTGTTATCTCTACCCCTTTATTTCTTGTTAATCACTTAAAGCACCTATGGTTTCTGGAATATTTCTGCTAAAATGATACCAGAGTGCTAAAAATTCAATCCTAACCAAATTTTGGTGATCGAAGATGCTAGAAGCTTGCTTAAATCTTGAACAACGCACTTGGATCTTGGTTAAACAAGGAATTTGTGACCCTGTTACCCTGGTCTTCCAGCAGATAACCAAATGCAAATTTTGGCAAACAAATGTAAGAGTTTCAAAAAGTGGCATGATGCAATCGCCCCTTGGTTTACTAGGGAGTACAGCTCTCCAGTTACCTAGGCCTTCGCAGCACCAAAAGAAAAGGTAAGAACACAATATTACATTAGCTAGAAGATTCCCTTCGAAGGTCTGCTCACCAAAATCGGGCCATAGTTCTTGCTTAGAACCATCAACGGCTGTAAATGAGATAAAAGATTCTCTAGGGTGCAGCAGGGTGAAAGTGAGGGTGTGCTCTCAAGCAGACCAACCTACAGCACAATACAAACAAAACACCATTACAGGTGATTATTGACAATCTGAAAGTCAGAAAAGAAACGAAAAGCATAAAAAGCAGTTCTCTGATGATTTCTCCATTTAATTTTCTGATTAAATAATTCACTGTAAGAAATATGCAGGCTAAACTTCAAGCATGTGTTCTCAATAGTGATAAGCAATGAGTTTTTCATGACATTTTCTTAGTATTAAGACAATTGCTGATTTCCTAGAGGCCTGTTATCAGAAGTCCTTTGTAGTTGTGTAACTTTCTTCAAGACTTTTTTTTAAGCTGACCTTGAAAATGCACCGAACCAGCACCGACTTTCTCGGCTGCAAAGCTAGAGTCAATTCGAAAGATCATAGGGTTGTCCTTTTGCGATAGATATGAGTCATTGAAGGACCAGTCCACCGCCAATTTCACCTTCCATCATGAGAGATTCCTCTTCTCCAACAAGCTCAAGATTTCTTCTAAAGCGAACGCAGAGCTTACACAAGACAAATCTACCGAAAGAAAATAAAATTCCTATGTATTGGAAATCAAATGAAAAAAAAAGTTTTGCAGATTATGTTAACAGGGAATGGCAGCAATGGTTGTTCATACTAATTGTAAAGCTTTATAGATTAATGTTTATAATAAATAATTCCGCAGATTATGAGCGGTCAAATGCTTCTACATAAATGAAAAGTCGAGTTCTACTTTGGTCTAATTTGCAAATCGCTGGAATTCCAGCAGATAATAAAGACTACACGTTTACTTAATGATGAAATAAAAGAGTATATAGACGGCTCTATTTATAAAGCATGAGAGACACCTAACAAAACCTTAATTTCCTTATTTATGATTACTACTTACTAGCTACTAGATAATAGCCTAACATCATAGATATATTTCAACACTTACCCTCAAACTAGAGCATATTCCTTGCATATGACGGGCAACTTATGTCCAAATTTTGTGACTAAAACGTTGTGTAAACTGGATGTCGACTAGACAATGGATGTGGATCTATCAAACCGGATTTAGCATAATGACAATTGTGTCTGGCCATTACTGGACAAACTGAATATAATCCACATTAACACCGATTTTGGCAGCTCGATGAAGGTATGCTGGTGTCCGGTGCTCACAGCTACTTGGAAACCTGACGATGACCTCACTTGTCAATGATGCTCTTAAGTCGACGACGAGTCTCACAATGGATAACATCCACAGTAGGCTTCTTATTATTTCAAAGGACCACAATTAAGGAAATCGTTGAAGATGAGTTGCTACTGGAAAAGGCCTTTTTCTGGACTTATCTTGTTTATAATTGAGAGAGCTCTGTTAAAGAAACCAAAGCACATGAACCAGAGCAAATTTGTAAAGGTTGACCGACACACAAACCAGAAATGACAGAGGACAACAAAAGATCCGAAGACGGCTACTAGAATGAAGGACTTGACGGAAACCTAGATTGGAGAACGGAGGGACTTGATGTGAGTTTCCACTAGCCATGAAGACAAGGACGAGTCACAAAGAAAAGCTCAAGAAGGTGATGGCAAGCAATATAGACTCGTGACGGTTGGTGAAGGGAAAAAATTCGGGAAACGAGATCCCCAAAACAGTGATTCGACACAGAATCAAACACAAACGTAGCGGAAGCGAGCCCGGGAAAATCATGAATCACCAATCCTAAGGTACATCACATAATCGAATGTACCTTGTTTCCACAGACTAAACACCGGTGTTGTGATTCAAAGAGGAAGAATCCACATTGTTCTTCAGAGGATAATCCTGTTATGTTATTCGGGAGAAAGCGGTATAACGTAAAAACCGAGAGAGAGCGTAATCTCACCTTTCAAAATTATGTAACCTCTCTACGATAACCGCCTCTTTGATTTTCCCTTATCTTTAATAATTTCCTCCATGGGCCCTCAACTCATGGGCCGGGCCTTTGGGCCCATCATGGGCGGACGGGCCAACTTAGGCCCATCAAAAAGGAAAAATCCATCATCTCCCACTCGCACATGGTGGGCCAAAACCAACATGAGCGGACAGGCCCTACTTAGGCTCATCAATTAAAAAATCCATCATTCTCCCACTCAATATGGTGGGCCGAACATAATCCTCTTTTCCTCACTGCAACATTCATACTGGTGAATAGTCCGTGTGACCAGCATACTTTGAGAGCTCGTTACTATACATCTGTTAGGAATATAACGCAACTCATAATGGGCATCACATCCTAAGTAGATTTAGTATGCAGTACCCTAGATTGATCGATTACATTTATATCTCTCTTCTGATCTCTTTTTAAACAATGATATATTGTATTCACAATTATGATTATCCCATAAAACAATCATAATTGGTCGACCGGTGAATACAAAACTATAATGTGATTCTCCAAATTCAATCTTCCTATTTCCTTGAGACTCTCAATTTCAGTTCAACTTGCTTTTCTAGAAATGTCTCATTAGATCGAATCAATTCGTGATCATTGGCAACATTCTAAGATAGCAAACATTGAATATAAATCTTGAGAATAAGTAAGAGTCATGAGGGCACTAAATTGAGGAACTCTTTTCCTCAAGAGTCTCACACGGTATAAAAGTTGAGATCAAAACTTTTGCCATTCTTATTGGTCGTCTCATGCATACATTAGTATGAAATACGTATTATAGTATTTAACTCCTTTCCCATGGAGCGTATGTCTACATCTTTAATACCATACCGATGATAGTTCAAACATACTCAATGTCTAACTTGAGTTCACATATCTACTTATTCACAGAATTTATTAGAACTCACATCTGGCATCATAGACAGATAAAGTAAAATATGTGGGTTATTTTATTTTCGGACATAAAAAATATTATGTCATCATCTTAACACTCAGTTAAGGTGACAAAGGTATTTTAAGCTTGAGCTCTCAATTATCACATAGATAATAAGCTTAAAAACCGTCTCATCTCTATTTAACACATAGTAAATAGAGGCAATTAACCGTGTGAGTGGGCTAATCTCTGTCCGACATACTTTCTCAACTTAATATAATACACCGAGCATTAAGATGCATAAATGTCAAACAAAAAATTCATAGGCATTAATAATGAAAACACAAATTCATCAAATGTGAACACTTAAGGAAAATTACAATATTCAGTACATCAGCCTTTACGCAATCCTAGAGATTTTACATGGCCACAAAACACATCTCTAGGTATTGGCTTTGTCATAGGATTTGCTACTATTCTATGCGTAGGTATGTACTGTAAGTTCACATCTTTTCGTACAACCATATATTTGACAAAATTATACTTGGTATCTATATGTTTGGTCTTGCCATGATATTTTGGATCTTTGATGTATGCTATTGATGCTTGGCTATCACAGTTAACCAACAATGAGTTTGCAGCACTATCAATAATACCTAAATGATCCAAAAATCTCTTAAACCAAACACCTTCTTATATTGATGCTGATAATGCCACGAACTCAGCTTCCATCGTGGACAAGGCTATACACGTTTGTTTCTTACTGCTCCAACATATGGCACCATTATTTAGTAAGAAAACAAATCCAGAAATAGATTTCTTTTCATCTAAATCTCCTCCCCAATTAACATCAGAATAGCATTCGAGTCGCAGATCCATTCTTTGATAACTCAACGTATAATCAGCAGTTCCCTTTAGATACCCCAGTATTCTCTTAACGGCTTTCCAATGTGCTTGACCTGGATTAGATTGGTATCTACTCACCATTCCAACTACAAAATATATGTCAGGTTTTGTACACATCATAGCGTACATCAAGCTCCCAATAGCACTAGCATAAGGAACATGTTGCATTTGTTCCTTCTCTTGTGGAGTCCTTAGACACAATCTGTGGCTCAATCCTTCGCCTTTTGCAATAGGAGTATTTATGGGTTTACAATTTTACATACGAAATCGTTCAAGAACCCTATTTATGTATGTTTCTTGCGAAAGAGACAATGATCTCTTCGAATAATTTCTTGAAATCTTAACTCCAAGAATGTATGCAGTCTCACCCATGTCTTTGATCTCAAAGTTGGAAGATAGCCAACTTTTGACAATATTAACAAACTCCTTATTACTTCCGGCAATCAGTATATCATCAACATATAATGATATGATCACAAATTGATCTTTGACCTTTTGATATATACACAATGATCCTCATCAATCATTGTAAAATCATATCCCATTATGGCATTATGAAAACGTATATACCATTATCTCGACGACTGCTTAAGGCCATATATCGATCTCAAAAGTCAACATACCTTTTGTTCTTGACCTTTCATAATGAAACCATCAGGTTGTTCCATATAAATTTATTCGTCTAATTCTCCATTGAGAAAAGCAGTTTTTACATCCATTTGATATAACTCAAGATCTATACTTGCTACTATTGCCAGAATAATGCGAATCGAGGTAAATCTCATGATCGGAGAAAATGTTTCCTCATAATCAATTCCTTCCTATTAATTATACCATTTCGCCACAATGCGAGTTTTATGCTTTTCTATCGAGCCATCAGCTTTATACTTAATTTTGACAACCCATTTGTTCCCAATGGCTTTGCGTCCTTTTGGAAGATCAACAAGTTCCCAACACATGGTTTGACTTCATTGACTCAATTCCCTCTTTCATTGCATGCATCAATTTTTTCTTATTATGGCAACTTAGAGCCTTATTTACATTCTTTGGCTCATATTTATCTTGCGGAGCAACCATAAAAGTTTCCCCTTCAATGACAAAATGTTAACGGGGAATACTTTTGTGACTTATTCACTGTACGGGAGATGGTACACTTTGTACATCATTCCCCATTATGCTCCCACTAGGATTAGATAATGATGATATCGTCTCATCATGTGGTTGTAATTGAGAGTGAGTTGAATTAAATTCATCACTTCTCATGTTACTCCCACTTGGACGAACTTCATTAAATTCATCATTTGGATTCAAGGTTTCAAATAAGGAATAGTCCTCACATATTTTGTCATTTTTAGGAAAACCATTCTCTAAGAATGTGACATCCCGTGATTTAAACTCAGTTATACTCCCACTTTCCTGCTCACTTATGAACACATACCCTTTCGAGTATTCAGAGTATCTTATGAAAATACTCTTCTTTCCTCTAAGACCCAATTTCCCAAACTTGTGAGAGGGCTCATGAGTATAGGCAGCACAACCTCATGGCTTAAGAAAACTTAAGTCCAGTTTTCTACCTGTCCATAACTCATATGGAGTGGAAGTAACTGATTTGAAAGACACTCGTTTAAGTATATAGATAGCAATTAACAACGCATTACTCCAAAAAGTGATAGGTAAGTTAGCATGCGCCGTCATGGACCTAACCATTTCCAGAAGGGTTCTGTTTCTTTTTTCTGCAACACCATTTTGTTGAGGAGTATAAAGAATAGATAATTGTCTTTCTATTCCTTTTTCATCATATGATTTTCTGAACTCATCAGATAAATATTCACGACCTCAATACTTTTATTGTATTGTCTAATTGATTTTTTACCAAGTTCATAAACTTTTCGAAGCAACTCAATGCTTCATATTTGTGAGAAATCAAATAGACATATCCGAATCGAGTATAATCATCTATAAATGTAATGAAATATATAGCCCCATGCCTTTCTCCCACATTCATTGGACTACAGATGTTAGAATGGATTAAATACAAAGGAAATTAAGCTATTTTCCCTTTTCCAAATGGTTTTCTTGTTGTTTTTCCTACTAGGCAATGTTCACATATAGGCAAATCGATTTTTTCATGTTACCCAACAAGCTCTCTTTAACTAGTCTATTCATACGTTATTGGCCAATATGACCAAGTTTAGCATGTCACACATTCACATAATTATTATATGAAGTAGAAAACGTGAAAAGGGAATAACAAACATTTACATCACCACAGTCAATATTTAGTACAATAAAACCATCTAGAAAATGACCACAACCATAGTAGTTTGTATCCAAATACAAATCTACACCGCTATTATGGAAGTTTACATTAAAACCAAGCTTAACCAACACCAAAACAGACACTAAATTTCGACGAATCTCCGGAGCATATAAAACATCATGTAGGAATAAGGTGCATCCACCACACATGTTCAATTGGCAGGTGCCAATCCATTTAATTTCAGCTCTGGAGTTATTTCTTACATAAATCCACTTAGTTCAAGTTGGAACTCGTTGAAATTCTACGAAGGATTCTCTATTATTCGCTACATGGTATGTTGCTCCCGAATCTACAGTCCACAAAGGATTAAATTCAGTTAAGAATACAGAACTTGACACATATGTAAAGTTCCCAAAAGTACAATGGGTGTTTACCTTCTTTGACTCACGACAGTCGCAAGCATAATGACTTTTCTGGTCACAGTTGAAATACTTCATCCTTGAAATTTTCTTCATTCGAGACGCTTTCCTCTTTCATGTTGGTCAAGCTTTTCTAGGTTTTTCCCTGAAGAACTTGCTCCCTTGCATTTCCTTTATCGAATCGGACTTAGGACGTTTTTCGCTTTGAGCTCGAAGCTTCATGTGAGCTGGAACCAAAGCATGATAAATTTCAGTTTACGGCAAATGCTTTGAGACGGTCCTCTTCCAGTTCAAGATGTTGCACTGCATCCTCAAAGGTTTTGATACTTTCATTATGAGTCAGGTGCACCTTCATATGCTCCCAACTATGAGGTAAGGAACGAATCACTACTTGCACATGCTGCTCGTCAGTCAAGACATGGCCATCATCTTTTAGCTCATTAATCATGTTTGACATTTTTCTTAAGTGTAGTTTCATGGTCTGACCATGCGGCTTCTTGTAAGAGTCAAACATAATAGTGAGCTACCTTAGTCCGGTCCTTTGAAGTATGACCAAATCTTGCTGCCAACGCTTCCCACATTTTCTTGGCATTCTCAAAATGCCCGAACCCACGCATGACATCATTTTCCATGCTACTCGTAACATAATGCGAGCTAGGGAGTTCTTTCTTTTCCATGCAGTAAATGCATCCTTATCTCTCTTATGCTGCGTAGTGTTTCCTTCTTCAGGTTCTACCAAAGAGCTTTTAGTGCTTCTTGCTCTTTCAGTACATATTAGATTTTCATGTGCCATATCTCATAGTTATCGCCATTGAGCTTCTCACATTTGTTTAGCTCAACGACTATGCTCTTTGTTGTTGAAGCCATTGATCTGAACATATTAGACATATTTGCACGATTTATTAATGCCTATCATTTATGCATCTATTTTGCATAAAACCATCATATTAATGAATAATTTCAAATTAGGTTTCAGAATCAAGAGGTCACTGAGTTTCCAATCATCATCTAAAAATCCTAACTTGAAATTATCATTAATACAATTTTCTATGCAAAATAAGTTCAGCAAAGTCACTAAAACTTTCTTGAACTTCCCACAACAAATTGTAAATTAACATACTAATTTACAACAATATATAATGGAAGCAAACGATATTGAACATCCATTAATGATTTAAGAAAGAAAATCTCCATATTATGTAACTAAACGCATCAGTTGTTACACTGACTTCAACAAGATAGAAAAATATTCACATAATATGTCCATAAAGCCTACTAAAAGAAAGACGAAACATCTAAAACATCTAAACCCAAGACAATATACTTGGTTCAATTTCTTCTTCTTTTCTTCTGGTAAAGATCATTTTTTGTTCAATTTCTTGATCTTTTCTTTTGTAACAATTCGATAATAATCAATTATAAAAGCCATCACAAGACTCCTATATGAAGTGGCTTTATTGACTTTCCATAAGCGATTCAACACTCCTTGCTATTCTGGTGGAAGAGTGTTCATAAAAAATCATACCATCTCACATTTTGTATTTTCTCTTTGACTTCAAGGACATGATCAATTATGTCGCCGCTCTCCCATCGATAATTATTCAAATCGGCTATCAACCTTGAAAGCCTTTCCTTTTGTTCATCGGTAATTGTGCGAATAGGTGTGCGCAACTTAAAGGGAGGCATTGTTCCTGCAACAAATGCAGAACAAAAATGGATTACATATAATCCATATAGACATAATTGAAAAAGAAACACATTCTTTTCCTTTTTTTTTTTTTTAAAAAAGTCAACGGTCAACGGTCAACGCCGGTCAATGGTGGTCAACGTAGGTCAATGGTCAAAAGATGACCAGTCGAGTCAACGGGTCTGGTCAACGGGTCCGCCGGGTCGAACGGGTCGAGTCGGGTCGGTCTGGTCAAACCGGTGAGGTCGGTCGGGCCGGACGGGCCGGTTGGATGAACCGACTGGCACGTGCCCTGCACGTGCGTGGGCAACCGCCGACTGACGTCACGATGACATCAACCGGCGCGTGCCTTGCAAGCGCATGCAGTTGCCGCACGCGCGTGCAGTTACCGCGCTCGTGCGTTGCACGCACCTGCGGTTTCCACCGCTCACGCATGCATCGCACGCACCTGGGAACCACCTCGGCGCGTTTGAACACATCGGCCGTGCGTGACGGCGCGTCCGGCGGTGTCCGGTGGCGAGCCACCACTCGAAATTCTCGTATTGATGAGCACTTCAACCTTAAGCAATCGAAACACAATTCGATTTACAAAAAATCAAAAAACTAGGGGGAACAGAACGGTGTCAGGATTTTTTCGTCTCTTAATCGATTAACAATGACGTTTAACGAAAAACAATCAATGAAAACTTGTTTATAAACGTAAACAGTAATCGGGAAACATGATCGAGATGCTCTGATACCAATGAAGGGAAAAAATTCGGGAAACGGGATCCCCAAAACAGTGATTCGACACAAAATCGAACACAAACGTAGCGGAAGCAAGCCCAAGAAAATCATGAATCACCGATCCTAAGGCACGTCACATAATTGAATGCACTTTGTTTCCACAGACTAAACACCGGTGTTGCGATTCAAAGAGGAAGAATCCACACTGTTCTTCAGAGGATAATCCTGTTATGTTCTTTGGGAGAAAGTGGTATAACGTAAAAACTAAGAGAGAGCGTAATCTCACTTTTCAAAATTACGTAACCTCTCTACGATAACCGCCTCTCTGATTTTCCCTTATCTTTAATAATTTCCTCCATGGGCCCTCAACTCATGGGCCGGGCCTTTGGGCCCATCATGGGCAGACGGGCCAACTTAGGCCCATCAAAAAGGAAAAATCCATCAATTGGGATGGACGGAAATTGACCAACGATGAGGCTAGGAGCGACAGTGGCTTGAGGGCAACGAAGATGTTGACGAGAGCAGCGAGTTCACTTGATCTAGACAAACGGCGATTCCCTTTGACAACAAGTAGAGATTGACTAAACGAAGAAAGATTAACCTTGGGTCCCCGTCACTTTTGGCTTTATTATCATGTAAAATTTTGTGGGATTACCTCTAATTTTTCTCAAAGTTTAACTTGTCACATGAAGATGTAGATTAATATTTACATACTATAGTATTATCTATCATATGTAGGCTAAACTTTCTGAAATATATCATAAAAAGGATGCCAATAAGACCTGGAAAGATCTAAACTTTCTCCTCAGGAAAACTTGATAGGTTTGACTAACAAATTTTCTAGTATCTGCGGACGTCAGCATTCATACCCTTGCAACTGCCATGTTTGGCCAGTGCTTTGCAATCAATGGGCCAACAACATAGTTAGGCCCAGAGATGAAGTTAAATCTTCTATTAACTCAACTAAACTATTTTTTTTTTTTTGGGTAAGGTTTATTTACATATATATTTTTTGGTAAGGAACTCAACTAAAGTATTTGTTCCTAATAATCCCACTTTTTGTTTTCCTTTTTAATGCCAAGCAAGTTAATTGGATAGTGTTCATCGCATTTACTATTTCTCATCATTCTTATCTTATTTGCTAATGTCATTTAATCTTGATCCGCTCTATGTTCTGTAAGGCAATATTAAAACAAAAGGATGAGCATGCCCCCGAAACTAAATGTAAATCTCGCAACCAAAAGAAGTCTTTGCTTTCAAGAATCAACACTTGTCAAACAAATCTATTGAAGGTAAAATGGCTTTACAGTTCCCCTTAGTAAAGAAATCCTCTCTGGCTAAGCATGATTAGTGCCAAATACAGCTCTACTCCTTGTGGATGGGACGGCATCTCAAATTCCAAATTGGTGAATGGATGTGAAGTTAATTTCCAGTCTGAATGTTTGGTGCGGCATCTCTCATCTTAGATTTAGGTTTCCTTCTCTATTTTCCATCACCAATGATCAAAACATTGCGATGATTCCTGACATTTAGAGTACCCATATATGATGTTGCAGCATTTAGGAAGTTTTTGTCCCCGTCCAACATTTCTCACATGGTGACCACTCAATCATCATTCTAGGACTTCAAGTTATAGATCCGTACAAACACCCAAACATAAAAAGCGAAAATAATTACAAATACTCTTATTGGAAATTGTGATAATTTTTCTCTAAAACTTCTAGAAACTTTAAGATTGATATTAGCTAGAAAAGTCAAGAAAAATCCTTAAAAAAGAAAATCTAGCTTTGGCAGCTTATATAAAGGAGCAAGTGCTCCATGTTTTGGGTGGGAGCTAACCATAAAAACCATATAGCTCCCTCACCAACACCTCATTCACCTATTGTATAATCATCTTTACAAACTAGTGAAACTATCTTTGTCCCATAAACCTTTTCAAAATATCATATCCTTGTCCATTCTCTATCAAATATAAGCTATACTATGCTTCCGCGCACATTTAAATTCTAACATGGTCCCTTATGCCCGGCTCACTTCTTGGTAGTTCTTTGGTTCTCCCCTGTTAGTGAGCATCACGTACTCATTGGAAGAATATCTACGACTAGATTTTCGTTCACGAGTTGATCTCCTCAATTGAGGTTCTGATGGGACTTGTTCAACAATTGGTTCAAGTCCAGTTGAAGTAGTCATACCTTCAATCCTAGATTCAGCTTGCTTGTTGATAGGAGGAGTGATGGGGCCAAGATCAACTGAGTATTCATCTGTTGATGGAGATTTCTCGTGCTTCTCGAAGTCCTCGATTGTCTGATCTTCAAGAAATACCATGTCCCTGCTTCTGACTATTTTCCGATTAATGGGATCCCAAAGTCTGTAACCGAATTCTTCATGTTCGTACCCCAAAAAAATACATTGCTTTGATTTCCCATCAAGCTTTGATCTCTCATCCCTTGGAATGTGAACAAATGCTCTACAGCCGAACACCTTCAAGTGGCCATAAGAAGCATCTTTACCAGTCCAGACACTTTATGGTACATCACCGTTGAGTGGAGCTGAAGGTGATAGGTTGATTAAATCAACTGCCGTTCTCATTGCCTCACCCCAAAAGTGGTTTGGCAGCTTTGCGTTGGAGAGCATACATTTGATTCTTTCACATATGGTTCTATTTATCCGCTCTGCGACACTGTTGTATTGAGATGTTTTTGGTACGAATCTTTCTAGTTTGATCCCAAGGTTTTTGCAATAATCTTCAAAAGGTCCTCGGTATTCGCCACCATTATTAGAGCGTACACACTTCAATCGCTAGCCTGTTTCTCTTTCAACCTTCATATGAAATTGCTTGAAGATTTCCTGCACTTGATCTTTAGTTTTCAAAGCAAATGCCCACACTTTTCTAGAGTGATCATCAATAAATATTACAAAATAAAGCGCACCTCCAAGTGTCCTAGTTTGCATTGTGCATACATCAGTATGTATCAGATCTAAAATTTCAGCTTTTCTAGATGGAGGGGAATTGTGAAATGCTACTCTATGTTGTTTTCCCAGAATGCAGTCGACACAAGTATTCAACGGTGTACCTTTTATCCAGGTAGAAGTTGCTTTCTAGTGAGAATCTTAAGTCCTTTCTCACTCATGTGTCCGAGTCGCTTGTGCCATAACTCGATGATGACTCCTTTTCTGGTTACATTCACCTCTCCTCTACACAGCTTGAATTGTGTGATATAGAGAGAGTAAGTCTTTTCTCCTTTGGCTATCACCAAATTACCTTTGGTGAGCTTCCATTTTCCATCACTAAAGAAATTGATGTAGCCTTCGTCATCAAGCTTGCCAACAGATATAAGATTGTGGCGTATGTCCGGAACATGTCTCACATCTTTGAGTAGTAGCCTACATCCAACATTAGTCTCCAAATAAATATTACCCATACCAATAATTTTGGATGTACCTTCGTTTCCCATCTTTACGAGTCCAAAATCATCAGTGGTGTAAGATGTGAAAAGATCTTGATGAGCTGTGACATGGTAGGATGCACCAGAATCAACTACTCATGTCAAATCTTGGGATGCAAGATTAATGGAATCATCACCTTGAATAATGATCACCTCATCTACAATATTTGCAGTGTCATTCGCCTAGTTCTCATTAGCTTTGTTGATGCTATGACCTTTTGATTTTTCTGCCTTTAGCTTTCTGCATTCTCGGATGAAGTGTCTCAATTTACCATAATGATGGCACTTCTTGTCTTGTCTGAAGTTGGATTGGGACCTTCCTCATTGCTGATTTTGAAAGTTACGGCTTTTGCTCCTCCCTCTCCATTCTTGATTTTCTTGTTGATTAATGACGAGAGCTTCGGACTCAGGGTTGACTCCACTCTCTTTTCGCCGAGATTCTTCATTCAACATTCTATCTTTTACCACGTCCATGGTAAGCTTGCCGTCAGGAGCCGAGTTGCTAACGACACAACAAGTGTGTCCCAGCTATTTGGCAAAGAGCTAAGCAACAGTAGTGTGGCACCCCTCGACGGCCCCCGATCCGTTAGGGTCGCCACAGCCTGCCAATCGCTTTCTCTCAAAAGATATCCATTACTTGTCTTTTACAAAAAGGGGTTTAAAGAAGGACCGAAGTCCTTAGGCATTTTTTTTTTTTTTTGAAAATGGTCCCGGCGAGACTTATTAGCGGAAGCATAATTGAGTCTCACCATCTCTCCCTCCAATAACCATAATGCAATGCATACCAACTACACATCATATGAAAAGATAAGGCCGAACCACTTTTATTTATATATTTTGATGATGGATTTCTTGGGTTGGTACAACCAAAAAGAAAGCCAAGACTTTTAACTACACTTGGCCACAACCCAAAAGATATCTCGACCCCTATAACGATCACGTGTCATCCTCCATCTATCAGTGTCGGCTACTCTAAAAAAAAAACGTCAGCTCTCTACTCCTAACGCGGCCATCACACCCATCCTGGCGCGTCGGGCGGTGGTGGTGGGCAACATCCCCCGAATCACTCCATCTCGGCGGACGTGGATCGACAAAAACTCCTGAATGACTAGGCCCTTAGCTAGGCCCACATCATACATGACCAGCACGCGAACTCGCACAAACGTCAGACCAGGGATGGTAATGCAATCAATCTCCGAACACTCTACCTCCACGTTAGATGGGAGGCCATAAAAGGTACCCCACGTGACCGAAGAGAGCAGCATCTTCCCAATCTAAAATGTTGGTCCCCAAAGGGGTGCGTATAGCCACTCGGCAGGTAATAGATCCAATAAACTACTCAATGCATCACACAATACAATCACAACATCATAGCATAGTACATATCATCCATGCATCCAAGCATAACTTACCTTGCAGCCATGCATATGTCATTATACCATATGTGCATACATCCTCATGCACTCATCACCAAGTATTCATACATATACCATTATGCCATAGGTGCATATACAACCATGCACTCATCATCAATCATCCACACATATACCATGCCTCATGTACGCATACCATCATGCTATAGGTGCACATACAACCATGCACTCATATACATCATATCATACAGCCATGCATACATGTCACTATGCCATGCATGGTCCAATTTCCACTTTGTATCTTTCAATTTGATCACCACATCTTTCTTTCCTGGGATCAGTAATTGCATCCCACCTTATCACTCGCACCCCAACTTGGCATCACGAGGAAACCTCTGGCACACACCACCGGGCATCCGACACCCCCACATTCCAGGCATCTCGCATCCCAACTGGCATCATGAGGCATTCCCGAGGCATAAACCTCCGAGGCTTCCGGCACCCAACCATTCCGAGTATCTTGAAACTCCCGAGGACATCCGGGCATGTATTACAATACAACCGGGCATCCGGCACCCCCTATTCCGGGTATCCTGACACTCCCAGGGCATTATCGGCCCACCTCCAACAATCTCCTCATTCATCATAATTCATATTCACCAATTTATGTCTCACAATCAACATGGCACGTGATGTAATAGCAACAAAGTCAAATTCAACATTTGATTCTATATGCAATGCCAAATATCATCACGTGCTCAGCAAGATTCAATCACCTCAATCAATATAATTCATGGGGCTCATCCAAAACAGAATAATCATAAATTACAGCATTTGAAATTCGCTCAATCCAGCTTGCACAATTTTAGAAAATATTTTCCATTGAATACCCAAATGACCTTTAAAAATTATGAAATTCGAACATGTGATAGTCAAGACATAAAGGCAGATATTTCATGAAAGACACCTCACCAAAATACCCTCATACAATTTGATATAGACCATGCATCACAGCAGTACTATTCTAACAATACAGCTTGCACAGTTTTTAAAACATTTTTGGTTAAATAGGCAAATGAACTTCAAAAATTATGAAATTTGAATATGTTGCAGGCAAGACATAAATAAAGATACTTTGTGAAGAACACTTTGCCGAAAGAGCTTCATAAAAAATGATATGACCCATGCATTGAAACTGACTAAGTCCGAACGCGTCAGATTACACGGGTTTTGAGATATTTCCGATTAAATATCCTAATGACCTTAAAAATTCATGAAATTCGACTATGTTGTAGTCAAGATCCTAAGGTAGGTTTTTCATGAATAAATAAAAGTCAAATGCGTTCTAGGTGATTTAATATAGACGGTTAAAGCTTCTCTTTCAATACCGAAGTTTCCAGATCTGACTACTTCCGAAAAAATACGATTTCACCTATCTATTCTTGTTATTTTTCTCTAAATTTTTGATATGTTAAACCTTAGGATGTTATTTACATCTTTCGTTAAGAAATCAAAGTGAAATTTCAACAAAAAGATAGGCTTACAGACCATGCATTCATCAAAGGTAGTTACCGAAATCTCCCGATTCAGTCTCTCCGAAAAATACAGATTTCACCCACTTATACTTGTTCGTTTTGTCCCAAATTCGAGTATGTTATATTTCAAGAAGTCCTTAACAACTTTCATTTAGAAGTCACGGCCAAAATCCAACTCAAACAACACATGCAAGCCAATAGAACATCCAAGGTCGAACTGTTTTCTCAAGAACAGTTTACTAGTCTCAAACATCCCTCTTAAAACTTCAACTTTTAACCCCCTAAACATCCGAATTCTACCACCATTCAAGCACACATACTAGACACAACATGCAAGAGCAGATTGAGGATCCCAACTTGCCTCTAAACCGAGCAAACAGCGAGCACGAACGGCGACAAGCAACGGACGCACGGTGGACGGTCGACGGACAGCTCTCCTCCTTTCCTCTCTTCTTCCGCACGCTCACTCTCCCTTTCTCTCAATTTCTCTCTTCCCCTCGGTAGCTCTCTCTCTCTCACTCTCTTTCCGTCGACGACGCTTCCCCTCTCCCTTCATCATCAAACCGGTTCTCTTAGTTTCTTCCCCTCAATGATGAACAATCATTGATTTTGCATGAAGGACACTTGGACAAAGGGGATTAACATTTGTAAATCCTCCCATGCACATGTGGGCTCATCCGGCTGGGCTTGGGCCAGCCATGGGCCCACGGCAGCTCCTCTTCTTGGGCTTCGTGGGCTGGTCGAGAATGGGGTGAGGTCATGGGCTGGTTTGGGCTTTCAATTGTCCAGCCCATCCTCATCCTATTAATTTACCCAATCCTTAATTTATATAAACACCTAATTGGAATTTATAAATCACAAAACTTTGTGACCTAATTTAATAATTACAATCCATAATTCACATGGCCAAAATAGAATTTTTCTATCAAATAATTATTCACCAAAAGCTTGGCCAAAGTCTTAATGCAAGACATAAATTAAAGCACCCTTAAAGATTGGCAAGGAATTCTAGGATGTCACAAGTAGTGCCTGCAATTCATCATCTAATGTCATATTCATAGAATTGAGTTGGTCTACTATACCTTGGAACTCGCTCATGTGTTCCGAGACACTACTCCCGTCTTTGTATTTCAGATTCATGAGCCACCGCATGTGATTTGCTTTATTTTGCGCCATTGTTCTTGCGTACATTTTCTCTAATTTTTGCCAAAGAGCACTAGCATCATGTTCATTAGCAAAATTCTGAAAAATGCTCTTATCAATCCATTGTCGGATTTGAGCGGCACACTTCCGATTGAGCACCATCCATTCGCTTTCGGACATTGTCGTTGGTTTGCCACCAGAAGACGATGCCAATTTGACTTCCGCTACAGGATCAGACTCCTCGGACGTTGGTATTGGTACCTCCGTCATTATCACAATTGGCCTCTAAAGATCTTTAATGTATAATAGATCCTCCATCTTTGGTTTCCAGATTGCATAATTGAATGCAGTCAATTTTATCATGTTGCCAAAATTTTCCTCCATTTAATTTTGCACAGAAAAATAATAAATAGAGCAACCAAGCTCTGATACCACTTGTTGGGAAAAATATTTATGGAGAAGTCCCAGAAAATTTTCCTGCTACTAGTTCTGTGAAAATTAAATAGGATAAAATACTAACTGAAAGCAGTAAAGATGAATAATAAATAACACCAGAATTTTAACGTGGAAAACCCTCCAAGGTGAAGGGGAAAACCACGGGACCGTAGTCCACTTCAAACTTCCACTATAATAAATATTGGGATACAACTTCACCCAAAGGTGGATCTCTCTTTGTCTTCAATTTGGGGATATGAACCTCTCATAAATTGGATAACTCACTCAAAGATAACTCTCTTTCTTGGAAGAAGAAAACTGTTTCTTCCGCTACACTGCTCTGATATTTTTCTTTTGTATGTTCTTCTCCGTTGAGGAGGACTTCTATTCATAGGAGCAAATACAATCCCAAATAGGAATTATGCGATACAAAATCACGTAGATTTATCTCCTAATCTCTTGTGATTTTGTATATATGAGAATATCACTTTGATTTCTTTTCCAATCTCCCTTGACTTTCTGGATGTGGAAGATCACGTTGATTTATCTCCTGATCACTTTTGATAGTTTCTTTTTCTCCTTTTTTTTTCTTTTTACTTTTACACACTCACTACCATACTACTACAAATATACATAATTGCATTGGCCTCTCCAATTGGGAGTGACCTACTCAACAATTCCTAGATGGGCAATTCAATAAGCCCGTTGCTTCAGGTCTATGTAGTCCTCCGGCATGGTTGATGAGCCGTAATGGTTGTAAAAGTTATAGAAATTGATGACTTTTATCTGATAAGGCTGATTTGATAATTTGGTCTCCGTTGTAGAAAAGTTTTCTGTTAGACTTACTTGTTTGGGTTCCTTTAATTGTGTTAACTTGATAAACCTAACCAAATCGATAGTCTATGTTAAGGCAATAATTTTGTCGTCAATAATAAGGTTATGATCCCTCTTGCACCCAATGACAAAGTTGTAGCTCATAGTCGTTCAATGTCTTTGTAGTTTGCATTTTTCCCTCAAAAGGAAATAATTTTCTTGCTTGATGTTAACGATTAAAGTGCTAAGTTACTCCTTAGCTTCTTATATGTTTTTGCTTTAGAGCCGCATCTCATTAATAACGAACTATCTTCACGGTTTGGTTTGAGTTTTAACCTTATTAGCTTGATTTTGGTGAAAATAAATTAGTTGCTTTTTTGTATAAAGTATACACCAAACGGTACCAAGAGCCACAAACGTACTAGTCAACATGAAATGAAATTGTCTTCTATTAAGTATAGTTCAAACAAATTTATATGGACACGGTTCAACTATACTCTAAGGCTCCGTTTTCTGGAAAAATAAATTTAGGAAAACATTTTTCGGATTTTCCAGTGTTCATTTTATGGAAAATAAACTAATTGTGGAAAACATTTTCTATCAAGGAAAAAAAATATTCTAAAAGAGGGGAAAATGTTTTTCACTTTTCAAATTGGGGAAAACATTAGGGGAAAATATTTTCCTTACTCTCTCTTGTTGTCTCATACCCTATTAGCTCCCTTCTTTCTTGTTTTCTTTTTTAATAATTTGAATCCTAATTTTTTTTTCTTTTTCCTTTCATTTTTTTTTTCACCTTCTTCTTTGGTAGTTGCCAACATGGCTATGGCCGACAATTGATCATAGGTGAGCCTCAAGTTCATTGCCCTCAGGTGAGCTCTGAGCTTGCTACCGTCGGCCATGGGCTTCACCTGACTTGTCGATCTCAAGCGAGGGGCGAGCTCCAGCTCGCCGCTCACCAAATCGGCAAACCAAAGATGAGCACAAGCCTTTGACTCGTCGATTTGGTGAGGCCAGAGGTTTACGAGCTCAAGGCTCACCCTCGTGCTCAAGTCCTTGCACTCGTCAATCTCTAGCAAGCGGCAAGCTTGAGTGACACAACTCTTCATTAGCTAAATCGGCAAGCCAGCGGTGAGCGTGAGCCTCGGTTGCCCTTACACTCAAGCCCTCGCACTCGCCGATCTTTGGCAAGCGGCAAGCTCAAGGTTAATGCTCATTGCTCGCTATTAGCTAGATCGGCGAGCCGGTGACAAGCGCGAGCCTCTAGCAAGGCCAAAGGCCGATGAGCTCGAGCTCATCGCTTGCCAACGGATGCGGCCTTTGACCATCGCCGGTGGACATCGAGCTTGCCGCTCACTCATAAAAGTTAACTTTTGACCGGTCACCGACTGTCGCCATGGTCGGCAACTAGCCAAAGGAGAAGATAAAAAGAAAGAAAAGAAAAATAAAATAAAAATAAAAAAGAATTAAAAAATCAATTTTTTAACCAAATTGATTTTAAAAATAAATTAATAATAAAATCATTGAAAAAAAGTCCATAAAAGAAAAATATTTTTCATATCGATAGCAAAAAATAGTTTCCATTTCATTTTTAGGTTTTAGACAAACACAAAAAAATAATGGCATTTTTTTGAAAAATGATTTTCTAGAAAATATTTTTCGAAATGCTATATTTTCTGTGAAAACGAACGGAAATGAATTAAATATGTACCAACATACTAAGGATTACATTGAAAATATTGAAAGTTCAGGGATGACATTACACATTAAATCAAAGTTCAACGGCCATATGAAATAAATTAAAATTTTATGGACCACATAATATATTGAGCCAAAATTTAGAAATTATGTATTTAAAAAAATGAAATTACGATCCAAACGGATTTCCTTTCAACATCTATTCTCGGAAATAGAAAAATATTTCTGGTTGCACCCTAAATTATCATGGAACGGTATTTCCTGAGATCTAATAGATATGCGTACTTGCAAGTGGAAGCGGGCATTGGGCAAGTCCCTAGGCCAACCATCGTCTTAATTGATAACAATGATGGAATGCTGAATTAGAAAGTGCATGCCCATTCACTGCAACTTTTATATATTGCTCCTCGTTTTCTCTTTTAATATTTTAAAAATTAAAAACAAGCAAATGACTTCCCAAAAATATTGTGAAAGTAACTTCTAAATGACTCTATATTCAGTAATTGTATAGATTTGGAGCGTTCGCGCTGAATAAAAGCCAAAGGGTGGAAGTTGTAAACATTTCGAAAAGAATATAAAAGTGACAAATACACTGATGGGCCTAGCTGCCCTATTTAGGCCCACTTAGAGACGATTGTCTTGGACCACTTGACCGTAGTCAAAAGAAGACTGATGGGCCTTTGCATCCTCCAACTCTTCACTCCGTGCAATGTCTAGAAAATATTCAGCGATTCCAAAGCACCGCATTGTTTGTGAGGTAGCATGCATTTATATACTCTAAACTAATTATAAATTAACATATATATTGATGTACCGACCAAAAAAAAAAACATATATATATATATATATTGATGTGGAATCAGATAAAAAATAAAAAGCCTATTTTCTCTCTCCCTCCTATACCAAACTACAATTACCTTTGGGCTTAATCTCCACATCTCCTCAACTGATACATCTAGGTCGACACTAAACATGTACAAACATACTAAGGATCACATTGAAAATATTAAAAGTTTAGAAATGACATTGCATATTAAATCAAATCAAAGTTCAACAATCATATTAAATAAATTAAAATTTTAGGGATCACATCATATATTGAGCCAAAATTTTAGGTGAAGCTTGAAGCGCGAACTATCATAGCACAAATGGTTCCCGGCTGAAACTGAGGAAGGAGCTGGCGAAGTTGGAGGCATGATACGGGGCACGAGGATATGCCTGTGGATGAATTTGCGGTGGCGTATCTTAGAGGGGTTATGGATGGGAAGAGGGAAAAAGGGTGGGGGAAGGGGAGGATGTTTCCGGATAGGCAGATTGAAAGGTGGGAAATTGTATTTGAAAAAGGCAAAGGGCGGTTGATGTCGTCGGACTGAAGATGTGTGATATATTGATGGATGAGAGCAAAGCACTTATTCAAGGGCTAGATCGTAATATATCGAGACTGCATTACGCAAGCGTTGGGGTCCGGTTTTCATTTTGTCTGGTGGTTATAAGCGTGTCCAAGGAAGTCTAGTGGACAGGGATTTTGACCGAGATAGTGGGATAGTCCGCGATGCTGATAGTCTGATAGTCAGGAGTTGTTCAATGTGCGGCTTTATCAAATTGCTGAGTATGTTGGAGATCCAAGCTTTAATCGGATATTGGTTTGCTCGATGCTTCAACAGCGTCAGAAAGATGGTAGGCATTCCTGTTTAACATGCCTCCTGTTTAGTATTTGGGCAGATTGAGGTCATAATTAATTGATGCATTCAGTGTTGGCGGTTGCTTGAAGCGATGGTGATGATGTCAAGTAAACTATTCAGTTGTCGTTTAGATTCATATTATGTCCATATTGAGATATTAAGTAAGTTCTACTAGCTGAAGCTATTCCCTTGTCATATAAGGATATGGAGGTTTTGTCATATAATTTATCTCTCTTTGTCTACCTATGTTATTGCAAAATTGAATTAAGTCGATGAGAATAAAAAAAAGAAAAAAGAAAAGAAGAAGGTAGAGAAGTAACGGAGATCAAAAGAGAAGATAGAGAACTCATAAAACATTTTTCGAATACTTTTTTATTTTTTCCACTCGAAATGTACCGAATAATTGAATGCTCATGTAGTGAGCTGTGATGGGAGTCACAACAAACCGCAAGCTTGACATGTGATATTGCTAGTATGAGTACCTAGAGGGGGTGAATAGGTATGCAACGAGTTTTCTTGAAGATTGCACAATACTTTAAACAGTTAAAGAATTTGCAATAATTAAATATCAATCGAGAGACTGAGTAAGAGAAAGAGAGAATTGAACACTCGGTTTATAGTGGTTCGGCTTGTTTCAAGCCTACGTCCACTCTTCTGCACTGACAGCCGATTGGCTGGATTCCACTATAATCAAAGAGCTGTTACAGTATTGATCTTCCTTGAATTCTAGGTGTAGACGATCTACCACACTCTCTCAAGGTCTCGCCAAGTACAAACACTCTCTCGTATACAATTTCGCTCGAACGGTCTCGACTAACAATCAAGGTTCTTCGGACTCTGAATTTTTCTATCGATCACACACTCAAAACAACTAGAACGTCTTCTTTTTATACTCCTTTATGCCATCATAGCCGTTGGCACTTACCAAAGGAATTCCTCCAATCTACCCGTTGGACGGAATCAATCAAGAAGATCATCCGAGCTATTTAAGGAATCGATGATAGCCCATCAATCTGTTCGCCCATACAATCGGGATCTTGGTTTCCAAGAATAGAACATACCAAGATTATTTCGTTGACCATCGGATCTTCAATTGATCTTTGATAAAAAATCCGAAATAATTATCCAACCAAAGAATCTGTTCCAGAGGATAGGATCGAATCCTCAACCATATACCTTGGCTTTGGATTTCCTTCGTCACTGGATTTAGAAAGACTATCAGTGAGAATAGAGTTAAGTCTTGAGTCTTGAGTCTTAAGTCTTGAGTCTTGAGTCTTGAGTCTCGAGAGAACAAAGTCTTCAGACTTTAAACTGACGGTCTTCGAACATCCAGACTTAGACGAAAGAAACGTTTTGTCAGCTTCAAAATATTCTGGAAAGATTTCTCCAACAATCTCCCCCTTTTTGATGGTGACAAAAACTTTCTTGAAGATTTGAACATCTTTGACCTGCAAAACATTTCTCAAGCAATATGGCTAACTCATAAAGATTAATAAAACAACCAGACTCTGCATCCACAGAAAATTGGTTAGTCTTTCATGAGAAACACCATATAACAATACTTGAAATAAATGCAACCATTGCAACTAGTCAAGCATCACAATCCACAGTCAGTTCAGTCAAATTCACACCCAAGTTCAAGTTCTCAAGTCATACTAAAAAATAAACATAACCACAAAAGTCAAAGTTTTTTTTTTTTTTTTTAAAAGATGTTGGTTCAAATTGGTTCTCCCCCTTTTTGTCAGCATTGAAAAGGGTGAGAAAGGAGTCATGTCTGCTTGGGAATGCGCACGATCTGGAAATCCCCAATGGACTGGACTACTCCTTCGAGCTTCTTCAGGTCTTCTCTCAGATGAGCTACCTCTTCTCCCTTGGCATTGGCTTGAAGTTGCGGAGCGAGGTCTTTGAGTTTATCCTCCGGAGTCGAAGATGCTTGTCCAGCATTCTTCAAAGCTTGGATTTCACAATCGAACATATATCGGTTCCGCATTTCCGAAGAATATTCATGATGCTACGAAGATCTGCAGAATCATCCGTCGTACCGGCATTGACTTTCTCGATGATGTGTATGCGAGACGATGACGCTTTTGATTGGTCGCAGATTTGGAATCGATGCATCACCTTCTTCGGGCAAGTGAGAGACTGAACTTCTTCCGGGTCTTCGGAGATTGTCTTAGATCTTCAATGACAGCAGCATGAGGTGTAGACCTCTTTTGCTCACTAACTCCCCCTGTCTCTAGGACATCGAAAGGAGAAGAGTGATGATCATGCTTTTGATCTTCCTTCTCTCCAGATTTGTCAGCAGACTTTTCTTTGTCTCCTTCTCCTTCTTCTTCGACTTCTTTCTCCTTCTCTCTCGATCTTCTTCTCCTGTTCTGTTTTTTTCTTCTTCTGTTCGCTGAAGTTACGTCGGATGAGACACAGAACGTCTAGGTCTGATCAGAGCTTGGATGGAGGGATCTTCATCATCTTCATCTTCATCTTCAAGGATGAGAGTTATTTTCTTCTTTTTCGATAGAGCACCCATGGCCTCCTTTCCTTTCCTTTTTGAAGCGGTCGGACTGGAGATTTCACTTTGAATTTCTCCATTGCCTTGGAGAGTTCTTGCGTACGCATCTTCATTAACATTTTCAACCCTACCACCATCTTATCACACGGTCGAGCACAAAAGGTATGTGGCAGTTCAATGTTCAGATGTCTGAAGATCTTGGTCACCAGACCAGGATAAGGCAATTGTCCCTTGTCTTTTGACACTGCTCTGTACATATGGAAGAGAATAGTGTGCGGGAGAGAAAACTTCCGTCTGAGTTGATCGCATACATCAACTTTGCTTCGAAAGAGACACAAGTCTTTGACGTAGACTTTGGTCTCGAGACAGGTTGATCACAATCTTATGAAGCACGATGTTGATAGCATTCATCCTTGAGTAGGTAATTTTCTTCTCTACATCCATATCTTTGACAAGATCCGAGAAGTACGAGCGGTGAGACTTTGATTGGGAGATATCGTCCCCGTTCAACTCCAACAATGTCCGCCAACATATTCACATCTACTACATGAACTTGATCTCGTACATTTGAAAGAAATTCTATTCGCATCTAAAAAGCTAAGATTTGAATAGAAATAAGCGGTCGATTGAGCATACCCATCCGTAGAGTCAGAGCAAAAGGTCTCAAGTTGAAGCAAATTCAACTTCTCTCTTAAGTTCACGTTGATGGAATCCAAGAAGTCAAAATCGACACTTCTAGGGTTTATCACCCCTCTTTTCAACAGCCTGAAATACACTTTCTCCTGATCCTTGGATTTAAACAAATCCATCCGATTTCCTTTTACCTTTGCTGCAACACCCTTTCTAGGTTTAAATTCAAGGAACATTTTGTCATCATCGTTCCCGTCAATCAGATTTTGTCCTGGCATACGAGGATCACTTGGGAATGTTCTCAAGAGCCTCCACTTTGCCCTTCCTTTAGGAGCAATTCCCAATTCTTCCATTTTCCGCAGAAAAAGATACTCATTTCCATAATTTTTGTCCTTAAGGAAGTCATCTATATATTTTAACGGAGAACCAGAGGTTTTCAACGCACGATAAAGCTTATAGATAAAGGAGGGTCTTTGGACTCTTACTGGGTCGGCTTCCTCGATTATCTCTTCTTCCAGATGTTGACTTGCATCTTGTGGGGTAGGAGGTGCTGAATGACGTGGAGGAGAGCGAATCGGACTTTGTCGCTGACTTGATAAGTCTTCTTCCTCTGTAAGATCGAAATGAATCGGCCCCTTCTCCATTCTTTGTGGTCCCCTGCTTGCTATTCTTGATGATTTCCTCGAAGACGACATCTTCCTTTGTCTATTGGAAGATTCCTTCACTTGCTTTTCCCAAGAAAAAATGACCACTTTCTCGACGACGAACAGTATCAGGAGGAGAGTGTCTTTTTAGGGTTTTGAAGATTTGGGCGAAGAAAAAGAAAACTGTATATATATATGTACCTCGGATTTGAAAAGAGAAGTTTAAATCGGTACAAGGAAGGTGTACGAACATATCGTTTCAAAATCAATAACTACCAAAATTAATTCCTTGAAAAATTTTCGAATTATATCTAAAAGAGAGATCGTACCTTTTCGAGATTAGATAAAATAACTAAACAAGAATTCGTACCTTTTAGATAAAATAGCAACTTACGAGTCTTTAGCCATGAATGATTGAGTCTCATGATTCAAAGTCAGAGTCTTAGAGTTGGTGAGTCTCTAGACTTTAACTTCTTCAAGCTTCAAAATGTTGAGTCTTGAGCGGATGAAGTCGAATTGATTTTTCTCCAAAGGCTTTGTGAATATATCCGCTAGTTGACTCTTCGAATCAACAAATTGAATCGAGATTTCTCCATTTTGAATATGATCTCTAATGAAGTGATGTCGAATCTCAATATACTTTGCTCTTGAATGAAGGATTGGATTTTTGGTGAGATTGATCGCGCTGGTGTTGTCACATCTGATTTCTGTGCATGAGTCTTCAATGCCAAAGTCTTGTAGCTGTTGTTTTATCCATAGAATTTGCGAACAGCAGCTTCCAACAGCTACATACTCTGCTTCTGTCATTGCGAGAGCTACAGTGCTTTGCTTCCTTGAGAACCAAGACACTTCATCCTGTTTCCAAGCGAGTTGACAAGTTCCGGAAGTGCTCTTTCTATCGACTCGCAACCGGCCGGATCGCATCCGAGTATCCTAGAAGATTAAAGTCTCCCTTCTTTGGATACCAAAGACCGATGCTTGAAGAAGAGGCAACGTATTTGATAATATGTTTCACGGCAATGAGATGTGATTCTCTAGGATCTGATTGAAACCTAGCACGAGATGCAAACACTCAACAAAATATCGGTCTAGAAGCGATAAGATAAAGAAGTGAACCGATCATGCTCCCCGTGTACAGCTTTTGATCTACTTTCTTCCCTTCTTCATCCTTGTCTATCTTCGAGAGCATGACATTGGTATGTCGGTCTTCTTGCAATTTTCCAATCCAAATCTTTTGACAAGATCATTAGCATATTTTTCTTGGAAGATAAAAGTTCCTTCCTTCAATTGCTTTATTTGAAGGCCAAGAAAGAATGTTAATTCTCCCATCATACTCATTTCAAACTCATCCCGCATAGACTTAGAAAATTTCTTGCAAAGACTTTCATTAGAGGATCTAAAAATAATGTCATCAACATATATTTGAACGAGTAAAAAACTTTTGTTTTCCTTTTTGATGAACAAAGTAGTGTCTACTTTACCTTTGACAAAACCGTTCTGTAATAAGAACTTACTTAGTCTGTCGTACCAAGCTCGAGGTGCTTGCTTTAGACCATACAGAGCCTTTTTCAGTCTGAAGACTGAGTCTGGCTTCTTTGGGTCTTCAAATCCAGGCGGTTGTTCCACATAAACTTCCTCTTGGATAAATCCATTTAGGAACGCACTTTTGACGTCCATTTGGAATAACCTGAAATTTTTGTAACAAGCAAACGCAAGTAATAGACGAATAGCTTCTAACCTTGCTACAGGAGCGTAAGTCTCATCATAGTCTATTCCTTCTTCTTGCGTATATCCCTTGGCCACGAGTCTTGCTTTATTTCGTACGACTTTTCCTTTTTCGTTCATTTTGTTTCTGAACACCCACTTGGCTCCAATAACAGTTTTACCTTTTGGTTTAGATGTCAATTCCCAGACATCATTAATATTGAACTGTCTGAGCTCTTCTTGCATAGCTTCGATCCAACTTTCATCAGATAAAGCTTCTTCTATGCTTTTTGGTTCAATTTCAGAGATGAGAGCGACACTAGATTCTTCACGTCTTTTTGACCTGGTGCGGATTCCTTCATTAATTTCGCCAATAATGAGATCTTTAGGATGACTGGATTTGTGTTTCCGATTCTTGGTTGATTTGCTTGGTTGATGATCTCTTTCTTTATTTGAATCTTCATGAGCATCTTGATGTTGGACTTCCGAGTCGAGATGCTTCTTGAGTTGAAGACTTTGGAAGATCTTGAGCGAGTTCGGACTCTTCATCTTGAATCGGCTGGATTCATCTTGTGTGAAGTCTTGGAATTTGACATTCATTGATTCCTCCACGGACTCGGCTTTTCTTGTTATAGACTCGTATGCTTTGCTTGATGTAGAATATCCAAGGAAGATGCCTTCATCTGATCTTTCTTCAAACTTACCAACTCGATCATTTGCATTTTTCAAAATAAAGCATTTGCAACCAAATACATGAAAGTATGAAACAATAGGCTTCTTACCTTTGAACAATTCATAGGGGTTTTTTCAAGAATAGGTCTTAGGAAGACTCTATTTATAATATAGCATGCGGTTGAAACAGCTTCAGCCCAAAATCGTGAAGAAATTTTACTTTCAATTAAAAGTGTTCTAGCCATTTCTTGAAGAGATCTATTCTTTCTTTCCACAACTCCATTTTGCTCGGAGTATACGGAGAGGAAAACATATGATTAAAACCAGATTTATCACAAAATTTCGTAAAATCTTGATTTTCAAATTCACTTCCATGATCTGTTCTTATACTTGAAATAGCACATCATTTTTCATTTTGAACCTTTTTAGCAAACTTCTCAAAGTACGAAAAGGTTTCGACTTGTTTGCAAGAAAATATACCCAAGTAAAGCGAGAGTAATCGTCTATAATTACTAGACAATATTTCTTACCTCCAATGCTCGGGTTCTTGTTGGTCCGAAGAGATCCATATGAAGCAACCGTAATACATGATTAGTAGATACATGATTTATTTGCTTAAATGAATTTCTTACCTGCTTTCCCGAATGCATGGAGTGCATAGGTCGACTTTAGATATGGCAATTTAGGTAGACCTCGAACAAGCTGCTTTGAAGAGATTTTGGCTAATTGCTTCTTGTTGATATGGCCAAGTTTTACGTGCCATAGAACTGCTTCATCTTGAATTGAGATTAAGCATTGTTCTTCATTTGGCTTTACATCAAGAAGGTAGATGTTTCCATGCCTTTGACCCATAAAAGACTCAAGAGAATTTTTACTAATTCCATAGCAAATTCCTTCTTGAAAGGAGATCTTGAAACCGGTATCACACAATTGGCTAATGCTTTGAGAAGGTTATAGTTGAGTCCTTCTACTAGAGAAACATTGCTTATTGTGAGATTTCCAATTTTCACAGTTCCAAACCCCACGATGCTTCCTTTACCGTTTCCTCCAAATGAAACATTTCCGCCGTTTACTTGAACAAGCTTTATGAAGCACTTTGAGTCTCCCCGTCATGTGTCTTGAGCATCCGCTGTCAAGATACCATTTTATCTTTCTCTTGACGGAGACCTGCATTCAAGTGAAAGTCTCAAGCTTTCTTTGGTACCCAAATTTTCTTGGGTCCTTTGGTGTTAGTAGGATGAGCATTATTAGGCCATACTCTCTTAACGAGCTTCCAAACCATAGGACACTCTTTTTCAAAATGATTTTGACTGTTACACTTTGAACATCTTAGAGCATTTCGACCTACAGATTTTACAAAGACTTTCTTGAAATGATTTTTGTAAGCCTCTCTCGACGGTCTTTTCTTAATTCTTTCTTTTACTTTCGGAAAATCAATCAAAGGGATTGTTTCAGCTGTCATACCTAGACCTGACTTATTGAAGTAAGGTCTTTGGACTGAAAGAACTTTTTCAAGTTTTTCGGACCCTATTGAAAATTTCTTTGAAATATTTGATAAATCATTTTTTAAGAAAGCATTTTCTTTTGAAAGTTTTTCTTCATTCTCTTTAAGGGTAGAAACATTTAAGTTTAAACTTTCCACTTTTTCTTCCAAAATGTTTTCCTTTTGTTTTAAAACTGAGTTTTCCTTTTTAAGTTCGGAAATCTTTTTGAGAGAAGTCTTAAGACTGAAGCATAATTCATCAATGTATTTAGAGACTTTGACAGGGATTTTATAATCACTTACCTCAAATTCACCGTCTCGAGTCGATCCAGTCGAGTCTCGATTGCGCCATCGGCACGGTTGGCATATTCCTCATCACTCTCTTCACACTCTGTATCGCTCCAAGTTTCGGCTTTAAGAGCTTTTCGAGATTTCTCAACTTTTCCTCTTCTCTTTTTTTCGTAAGAGGACGGTTGGGTCCGATGTGTCCCTTCTTTTTACATTCGAAGCAAACTACATCTTTGTTTGGTTCCTCATCATCAACAGAGACTTGGTCTCATTGTCTCGAAAACTTTGTTTCTTTGGAATGAACCTTCTGCCTTTTCTATTCAGTTTTCTAAATCTTCTTATCATGAGTGCGAGCTCCTCATCATCCATATCATCTTCGGAATCTGCATCATCGAATCATCATTTGATTTTAGTGCAATAGATTTCTTACCTCTTGGATCTTCGTCTTCATTAATTCGTTCCACTTCATAAGACTGAAGAGTTCCAATCAGCTCATCTACAAATAATGGCATGATTCTTTGCGTCTCTCTTATTGAAGTCTTTATATGATTCCAATCCTTGGAGAGTCCACGCGAAGCTTGTTCACCTTCATGGGATCAGAAATTTTTTGTCCTTGGTTCTCAAGACCATTGACAATATCTCGTAAAACGACTAAACATGTCGGTTATAGATTCTCCTGGTTTCATTTTGAAGGCTTCATATTGACCAAGGAGAATGTTAATTCTGGTCTCCTTCACTCGGTCTGTCCCTTCATAAGTGATATGTAATCTATCCCAGACTTCTTTTGCTGTAACACAAGAAGATATTCTGTTATATTCGTAGGTGACAAGGCACAATATAAAGAATAAATTGCTTTAGCATCGAGTGCTTGTCTCTTATTTATCTCTTCTTGAGACATTCCGCTGGCTTCAACAGTTTCTTTCCCTCTTTCAGATACTGATGCAGCAGTAGGAGTTATTCCTATTTCCACCACATCCCATTCCAGAGGATCCTTTGATCGTAGAAAAGCTTTCATCTTGTTTTTCCAGATGTTGTAATCTTTTCCATCAAAGTAGGGTGGTCTCGTATTGCTTTGCCCTTCCATCAGCCCTGGTGCTAGCATACTAGCCATGGATCTTTTACTCTGAAGTAAAACACTTCAAACAAAGTGAGAACACGGGCTCTGATACCAATTGATATTGCTAGTATGAGTACCTAGAGGGGGGTGAATAGGTATGCAACGAGTTTTCTTGAAGATTGCACAATACTTTAAACAGTTAAAGAATTTGCAATAATTAAATATCAACAATAGAGAGACTGAGTAAGAGAAAGAGAGAATTGAACACTCGGTTTATAGTGGTTCGGCTTGTTTCAAGCCTACGTCCACTCTTCTGCACTGACAGCCGATTGGCTGGATTCCACTATAATCAAAGAGCTGTTACAGTATTGATCTTCCTTGAATTCTAGGTGTAGACGATCTACCACACTCTCTCAAGGTCTCGCCAAGTACAAACACTCTCTGTGTATAAAATTTCGCTCGAACAGTCTCGACTAACAATCAAGGTTCTTCAGACTCTGGAATTTTTCTATCGATCACACACTCAAAACAACTAGAACGTCTTCTTTTTATACTCCTTTATGCCATCATAGCCGTTGGCACTTACCAAAGGAATTCCTCCAATCTACCCGTTGGACGGAATCAATCAAGAAGATCATCCGAGCTATTTAAGGAATCGATGATAGCCCATCAATCTGTTCGCCCATACAATCGGGATCTTGGTTTCCAAGAATAGAACATACCAAGATTATTTCGTTGACCATCGGATCTTCAATTGATCTTTGATAAAAAATCCGAAATAATTATCCAACCAAAGAATCTGTTCCAGAGGATAGGATCGAATCCTCAACCATATACCTTGGCTTTGGATTTCCTTCGTCACTGGATTTAGAAAGACTATCAGTGAGAATAGACTTAAGTCTTGAGTCTTGAGTCTTAAGTCTTGAGTCTTGAGTCTTGAGTCTTAAGTCTTGAGTCTTGAGTCTTGAGTCTCGAGAGAACAAAGTCTTCAGACTTTAAACTGACGGTCTTCGAACATCCAGACTTAGACTGAAAGAAACGTTTTGTCAGCTTCAAAATATTCTGGAAAGATTTCTCCAACAACATGTTAGATTTCGACCTCATAACAGAAACTTATTCCGTTGACATTCCAAAACCTTTTTGTAAGCATTTTGCTTTAAAAGATTTTGATTTTTAGTTGTTTGGCAAAGAGTTGTATGGCTGTTCCCCTAGAAAGTGGATCAAGAATTGGTGACAGCGGTTTCAAGATGTTGTGCATGGTGGAAGTAGAGAGTAGATTTCTGAAGATGGTGCAGGTTTTTTGGTCAGGTTGACTCATAAAGGTGCTGCAGTTTGACTTATGATAGCTTGTACCTGGCCTTATATGATTGTCAACATACAAATATAAGGACCAAAAAACAGCAAAGTTTCTTAACACAGCAAATTTTAGATGCCAGTCCCTTGGTCGTGATACTACTTATTTGCGTCGAAAGGTAGACGAATGGTTCATCTCATCTCGAGTTGAGTAGAGAGGAGCTGCTTACTTAGTCGGACAATGCTGAATTGCTCATCATTTTTGCTCTCTGTTGGGGATTTCAGTGCAATCAATTAGTGTCTCCGGATTGAATCAATCAACCAAACAATTAGTTTGTCTTAATGCTTCGTGCCTGGCAAATCATTCCTAGATGGGCAATTCAATAAATTTGTTGCTTCGGGTTAATGTAGTTCTTTGGCATGGTTGATGAACCGTAGCGGTTGTAAAAGTTTTAGAAATTGATGAGTTTTATCTGATAAGGCTGATTTAGAAGTCTAATTTTCACTGGCCACCGCTTTCAGTTGAAAATTTTACCGTTTCCTCTATGGACTCTCATAATTTAGCATTATGTTGATTGTTGACAGAATCACTAATATCATATGTCTATTTAATAGATAATTTCTGGTTGCTCAAGCTTAGAACAACTTAGGCGCGTCATTAATTGATTTAATTTCTCGATCTTATTGGAGGTACTTGCTAAATTGTGTCCGATTGTTTTCTTTCAATCTTTTCAATAAGTAGGCTTGTCTAATTCTGTGGTTTTTCTATCCCGTGACATGTTCCTTTGTCAGACACTAATGTTGACAAGCATCAAAAAACTTTTTCCACAAAAAATCTCAATTGATACTGCACAAGTTGACGGCCAAGTGAGGCAATCAGTGTACATTTTTGTTGCTATTAGGCTAAAGTCAAAATGCGCTCGCAAGAGAATATTTTGTAAAGAAAAATGGAAGGATGAATAGTTTTATGATGGTTTGCCTCTAGGAATATCTGGTACTTCTAACTTCATGAATATACAAGTGTTTCGTCCATACCTTTCTTTTTCCTGCTGTAAAGAAGACTCGTTTAGTCACCACCCAAGACAGCTAGACAATTTTGACTTTTTCACCACCGTAGTATAGTTGGAAGACCACTCATTTTCTTCTTCTCCAAATATTCTTGCTGCCCACGTACTCTCGATCCTTGTTTCTTCATGGTTAAGCAGTCATTGTTGACTTATTTTCAAGTTTTCTCTTCTTCACCGCCTCAGCCTCTCTTGGATTTCTTTTTATCTTCAATAAGTTCTTGACAGCTGGAGTTTGATGAAGAAACTTTGCTTCATTCTTTCAGCTGCTTGCTAATAAAAAAATGCGTTTTCCATGCACGTAGACTTCTCTAGCTGGAGTTTGATGAAGAAACTTTGCTTCATTCTTTCGGCTGCTTGCTAATGAAGAAAATGTGTTTCCCATGCTTCTGCTTGCTTGCATTTTCCACGTGAATCTTCTAGATTCAGCTAGCAGCCTCCATTCTAAAAAATTCTAGACAATCTTCAGATGTTGCTGCCAACAGTCTTGCCTTTATGATTAAGTCAGTAGTTTTTAGATAGTTTTAGAGAAAATGGATCACAATTTTCAACACAGACCAACCCCTATATAAAGGATAGTTGGCATACTAAGTGACTCACAACAGAATTCGCAATGGCTCTTCCAGCATTGTCAACAAGCTTCCTCCCCTCCTCAATTCACCATAACCAGCCCTCTCTCTTATTCTTTAGGCACCTCCGCTCCTCCTCCTCCGCCGCCACCTCCTCCACCACCTCCGGTGCTCAATTCATAACATGTGCTTCGAAGATTGAAGTTCAAGAGATCGGGAGACATTCAGCGAATTGGCAACCTAGCGTTTGGGACTATGACTTTTTGCAGTCACTTAGTGTTAATTACACGGTAACGAATTTTCTTTTGTTTTTGTGGGCACAAAACCCAGCCTAGCTTAAGTACTATGGGAAATATTCACATTTGGTCCTCAAACTTGGAAAAATTTCCCTTTTTGGTCTATGGTTCTGACATTTCGGTAACAATTTATTCCATGATGGCACTAATTATTTGAGTATTATGCTTTTGTTTGGCATCGATTAATACCTCGGTTTCACTTTGCCGTGCTCAAATTTAAGTTACCACACTGACGACAGAAAAAAAAAAAAAGTTTAGTGACCGAGTTGCACTGTTTCCCTGTTTTCTATTTACTTTTCTATTTACTTTGTGGGACGGATCCATAAATCCCAAAACGACATGAAAACAAAGGACAAACTGTATTTTGAATCTGGTTTATGGATGTATACATATTGTAAACTTCTGTATATGATTTATATATGACATTCGAGATATGTAAAATCAATTTGCACCTCCATCCATTGCCAAGTTATCAAATCTACGGCCAACCGCAACAATATTCTATAGGAGATATCGATAAACCTGGTCAAAACGGCATATTCCCAACAAAAAGGCAAGAGCTCAACAGTGCTTGTGCATTAACTTCGATTAAGATCTCATTTTTCAGAGTTTTTCATGTGCTAGGAAGATAAATGTTCGGAGGAAGTCCAAAGGTTGAAGAAAGAAGTCAAGGGTCTATTTGACAAGGAGATGAATCAGGTGGCCAAGCTCAAGTTCATTGACGTGGTTCAAAGACTAGGACTAGGATACCAATTCGAGACAGAGATCAAGAACGCTCTAAGTTCCATCTATAACAACACCGAAGATGCTCAACTTTCGGACAATCTTGATGTCGTTTCCCTTCGATTCCGGCTACTCAGACAACATGGATACAACATACCGCAAGGTACTCATCAACTATAAAAGATTTGTAAATCATGTTAATGCATCAAAATTTACCCTTCCAATCCTTTTGTTGGACATATAGATGTGTTTCAAAGATTTATGAGCAAGACGGGCACATTCAATGAATCGCTGAATGAAGACGTGATGGGGCTTCTTGGTCTTTATGAAGCTTCTTTTCATGGATTGGAAGGTGAAACCATAATCGATGAAGCTTGGACCTTTGCTTCTAAGCATTTGAAGGATCTAAACCTCAACGAAATTCCCACTAATTTAGCAAGCCACGTGAGTCATGCTTTAGATATGCCAATCCATTGGAGGCTAAACAGGTTGGAGGCTCGGTGGTTCATTGACATGTACAAGAAACAGGAAGACATGATCCCCTCTTTGCTACGATTGGCTAAATTAGACTTCAATTTAGTGCAGTCAGTCTACAGGAAGGAAGTCAGCAATCTAGCAAGGTACACAATCAATCTGGCAGCATGGGAGCGCATTTTGATCGACTTAATCATCACATGACAATTTTTTCAGGTGGTGGGTTGAACTTGGGGCGAACAAGATGACCTTTTGTAGGGACAGGATAGTGGAAAGCTATTTTTGGAGCAATAGTATGGTTTTCGAACCTCTACATACAGCTTACAGAGAAATGAATGGGAAGCTTGCTAGTATGGTGGTACTTATTGATGATGTTTATGATATATATGGGACGCCGGAAGAACTTGAGCTCTTAACAGATTTCATTGTCAGGTTTGCCTAGTATCACCACCGTCATCATTTTCCCTTGTAACTATGACTGCCAAGAAAAAAGACATAATTAATTAGTCTATGAATGCAATGGAAAAAAAAATACTAAAAATTATATATTATGAAATAAACTCTTCAATGCGTTTTGGACATATCATGGTTTATGTTGGTGGTTTGGGCTAATAAAGTAATGGTTGGCATTAATTTTCATTATTGTTACTAAGAAGTGTATTGAACGGCAGTAAATTTTGTAAAATTGCTGAAATTGTGATAACTTATCAAGGTGGGACATCACAGACATCGATAGGCTTCCTCCAATAATAAGGAATAGTTTCATGGCCATGTACAACACGACCAACGAAATTGGGTATTGGACGATGAGAGAGCGAGGAATCAACCCCATCCCTTACCTGCAGAAAGTGGTAATTTTGACTTGCTAAATCTTTCACCTGATAATTTCTAGTCCATGTCAGTCAATTCATTTTTATACTTCTAACTTTCGTTATGACTTCTCTTTGAACGTTTGAGAGTCTGAAAAAGTATGAGAAAAGAACGTCCCTTGACTTGGTCATTGACACACTTTTCCGAATTTCAATCCTATAGTGGGCCGAAGAATGCAAGGCGTACCTGAAGGAGGTTCATTGGCGCAGCAAGGGCATTAAACCGACCCTGAAGGAATACATTGACGTTGCGACAAATTCATCCGGAGGGGTGGTTTTGATGTTGCCCAGTTACTTCCTAACCACGGATAAATTGACGGAAGAGGGACTTGATTACGTGTCGAAAATCCCAAGCGTCATGCGTTGTTCTAGCAAGATGCTTCGACTCATCAATGATCTCAGTACATCATCGGTAACTTACTTTTATATTGTTCTTCTCCTTGCAAATAGTGGCTCATAAGAAAAAAAAGAGTACATAGTACATCTTCTTTTTTATTTCTTCGATACGAAAGTGAGAAGAGTATTTGGACTTATGGTTATAACCCAACAATAATTGTCCATGCTTAGCATGAAGTGGCACGAGGAGACAACTTGAAGGCGCTGGAATGCTACATGAATGAAACCGGGGCATCGGAAGAGGCTGCACGCGAACACATCATGCATATGGTGCGTGAGGCCTGGAAGTGGATGAATAGAGCCGTGTTTGAAGACTACCGAATTCCCGGATTAGGGCCTTTTCTTGGTGCCTGTGTAAACACGGCACGAATTTGTCATACTTTTTACGGATGTGGAGACGGATTCGGCCAACCCAGTAATGATACCAAGGACTATCTTGCGTCGGCTATATACGAACCCGTGCCCCTCGATTAGGCATGCATTATTGACCAACGGTCTTGCTTGTGGAGAGACCCTTTGATCTTATGTGTCTTTCTTAGTATTTTAGGGTGGCTCTGTGAGCTCTAAGATGTCGAAACTGTTTTACATGAAGTCTATTGTTGGGCTTCGGCAGAGAAGCACATGCCATTCCGTGCTTTGTGTGGTGGCCGATTATGTAATCACAAACAATAAACAATATTCGTGATGATCGAATTGTATTTTATGTTGAATATTTAGCTTTTTTGTATTGGAGAAAAATTGAAAAGAAAAGGACTATATAGAAGAAAATAAAAAATCGTTTGACTTCGACCAACGCTGGTTCAATGGAATTTTAAACGGTGGCTGTGCAGAAAGTTTTTATTTCTACCATCGAGTTTCATTGAAACGGTGTCCCAAAGATTCTCCAACGTCCAGAACAGTGCGAGGCTATTTCGGAAGGTTGGAATGTGGATGAATTAGATTGGACCAAGTATTTTCTTCTTCTCTAACGATTACACTGTGACGACCCGAGCGGCGGTTGTGACGACCCGAGCGGCGGTGCGCGGGGAGGAGGGATGGCGGTGCGTCCGCGCCTCGGTCCCCGGACGTGCGCAAGGAAGGGGTCCTCTCCCTCTTGTCCCACATCGCTTAGGGGGGGAGTCCAGGGCCAATTTATAATGGCTTGGGCCCCTTAACTTGTGTGACGCGTTTTAAAGTCGTGAGGACTTAGTGTCCAAAGCGGACAATATCACACAGTGGGCCCGGGTCGTTACAAATGGTATCAGAGCCGACCCCCGACAGCGTGTGGGGCCACAGCGAGGACGCTGTGCTCCCAAGGGGGGGAGAGTGTGACGACCCGAGCGGCGGTGCGCGGGGAGGAGGGATGGCGGTGCGTCCGCGCCTCCGATCCTCGGACGTGCGCAAGGGAAGGGGAAGGGATTCCTCTCCCTCTTGTCCCACATCGCTTAGGGGGGAGTCTTGGGCCTTGTATATAAGGCTTGGGTTCCTTTAATTGTGTGACGCGTTTTAAAGCCGTGAGGACTTAGTGTCCAAAGCGGACAATATCACACAGTGGGCCCGGGTAGTGTGACAACCCGAGCGGCGGTGCGCGGGGAGGAGGGATGGCGGTGCGTCCGCGCCTCCGGTCCTCGGACGTGCGCAAGGGAAGGGGAAGGGATTCCTCTCCCTCTTGTCCCACATCGCTTAGGGGGGAGTCTTGGGCCTTGTATATAAGGCTTGGGTTCCTTTAATTGTGTGACGCGTTTTAAAGCCGTGAGGACTTAGTGTCCAAAGCGGACAATATCACACAGTGGGCCCGGGTAGTGTGACGACCCGAGCGGCGGTGCGCGGGGAGGAGGGATGGCGGTGCGTCCGCGCCTCCGATCCTCGGACGTGCGCAAGGGAAGGGGAAGGGATTCCTCTCCCTCTTGTCCCACATCGCTTAGGGGGGAGTCTTGGGCCTTGTATATAAGGCTTGGGTTCCTTTAATTGTGTGACGCGTTTTAAAGCCGTGAGGACTTAGTGTCCAAAGCGGACAATATCACACAGTGGGCCCGGGTCGTTACATACACTATCTTTCTATATCGTTCTTTGCGTTTGAATTCATAAACAAAGAACACTTTGGAGTGCATCATCGTACAGATAAAAAAGGAAGTACGCTATTGCATTCTTATGGAAGACATCATATCTTCTAGAAAGTTTCCTGAAAAGTGTCTTGACTCATTACATCTTTTGTCTTTAATTTTTTTTCCGGTTTAATTGTCCAAAAAATCCTAAATTTATTGTACGGTGATCAAGTAAATCATAAGATTTTTAATTGTACAAATTTAGTTATAAACCTTTTAATTGTGTCGGTTTAATCAAATATTTTGAAGATTTATCAATTTAATTCTAAACTATTATTTGGAAATTTAGCCAAAATGTCTACAATTTCAAATTGTCAGAAGGTTTAGGACATGAATATTATGACGGGAATAGGACATGGATATTATGATGTGAATGTTATATATCTAACCTCTACAGCTTAGTTGAAAGATTGGCAAAAGTTTTTTAAAAAATTCCAAATAAAAGCCCTAAATATCATCAATGTTTCAAATAAGGGTTTGAAGTGAACCTCACCTCAAATAAAAACATAAAGTGCCATCATTTAATCAGGGCCTAAAATGGACGTTGTTCCAAATAATGGCCTAAAATGGTCATGTCAATATCAAAGAAGGACTTGACCATTTTGGCCGGTCAAGGGCATTTTTTGTCCTTTTTCCAATTTTCTTTCTTTTCTTTTTTCCTTTTCTATTTTTGTTCATAGAAAGACAAACTAAAAAAAGGCTAACAAAAAATTAAAAACTTAGGCGAGGGTTAGTAGCCAGCCCTCCCTCACTTGTGGCTGTTACCCTATCACCAGTGGGGCATCAGACATGGCTGACAAGGTCTCTGACCAAAGGTGAGAGCTTGGTCCTCGCCAGATTCAGGAGAGAGTTGCCACCCTTCCCTAGGTTTGGCCAGTCACCGGTGATCCCGCTAGCCATGGCCAACGCCCCACTGATGACGGGGTGGCGGCGACAAGCGAATAGACCTCCTCCTAAGTTTTTTTTTTAAATTGTGTGAGTGTTTTTTAAAAAGTTTTAGTCTTTATTTTTTAATTTCTTAGTTTGTCTTTTTTATGCCAAAACAGAAAAAAAAAAAAAAAAAAAAAAAAAGAATAAGCAAAAGGATGGAATGCCCTTGATCGGCTGATGAGGTTAGGTCCTTCTTTTAGATTAGCATGGCCACTTAAAGCCCTTATTTGAGAAAATGAGAGCACTTCAAGTTCTTATTTGAGATATGATTTACTTTATGCCATTATTTGAGAAATTGAGAGCATTTTGAGCCATTTTTTGGAATTTTTCTAAAGGTTTAGGACTAAATTGATAAATGATCAAAATGTTTGGAATATGGATATTATGACATATCCAATCTCTACATCTTAGCCAGAAGAATTACTACCTTGGCATATCCAAAGTGATTGGTAAAAAGTGCTTAAACCATTTAAGTGCAATTAATCAAGTTTTGCAACCTTGTTAACAAGTAGTGATCCAACGATTATCCAATTTTCCACTCTTAACAACTTCAAATTGACTTACCTCATTCAATTATTTGCAGCATTCCAAGAAACAAAACTTACATATTACCTCACATTTTGCGATTTTTCTTTTTATGCATTTATGAGTTGCCACACAGCAGGAGATATTTGGCAAGCCAAAAGCTCCTTCATAACCCGACGAATCCACAATATACCAACTCCTGTTCACTACCAAGTGATTTATAAGCCGAGTCTTGCCTGCAAAATACATCAATCAATCAGCTTATCCCTAGCAACCAAAGTAAAACCATAAGAAAGAAAAATGACCTGGTTTCTTGGATGTAACTGCAACTTCCTTCTTCCTAACCAAAGCATTGATATGAGAAGACTTGCCCAAATTAGATGAACCAAGAATCTCAAAATCAAGCCTCACATTTTGGGACAGTTCTTGGCCCTCCCACTTGCTCTTCATGAACTCCACTTCCTTAATCTGGTGTGACCCTCGGCTAGATCAAACCGGTGCAAGAAGAAGAAGTTTCTGGACGATCCTGGCTAAGTCAGAGGTTGTCAGGCTTGCGATTTTTGATGCGGAGGCATGGAAGCTAGGGCCGTGGTGGGTGGGCTACAAGAGAGGAGGGGTCTTGGGAGAGAACAAGAAGAGCGAGGGATTCGGTGATGGCTGAAGTTGTGACAGCCTCCTCTCTTGTCCCACATTGCTTAAGGAGGGAGGTCTTGGTTAGCTTATAAGGCTTAGGTCCTTCTAACCTGTGTAACGCGTTTTAAAGCCATGAGGGAAAAGACCGTGGCTGGGATGGCGGTTTGTTCGCGCCAGGGCGGGTGACCCAAAGCGGACAATATTACGGCGGAGGAGGATGTTACAAGTGGTACCGGCCGACTCCCGACCGAGTGTGGGGCCATAGCAAGAATGCTGTTTTGATACCCGTGAGGCCACAACGAGGACACTATTCTCGTTAAGAGGTGGAGAGTGTGACAGCCTCCTCTCTTATCCCACATCACCTAGAGAGGGAGGTCTTGGTTAACTTATAAGGCTTGGGTCCCTTTAACTTTTGTGTAACGCGTTTTAAAGCCGTGAAGGAAAAAACCATGGCTGGGATGGCGGTTCGTCCGCGCCGGGCGGGTGACCCAAAGCGGACAATATTACACAGTGGGGCCCGGGATGTTACAAGTGTGATAGCCTCCTCTCTTGTCCCACATCGCCTAGGGAGGGAGGTCTTGATTAGCTTATAAGGCTTGGGTCCCTCTAATCTGTGTAACGCGTTTTAAAGCCGTGAGGGAAAAGACCGTGGCCGGGATGGCGGTTCGTCCGTGCCAGGGTGGGTGACCCAAAGCGAACAATATTACATAGTGGGGCCCGGGATGTTATAAACGGTATAAGAGTCGACTCCCGACGCCCGTGGGGCCACAGCGAGGACGCTGTTCTGTTAAGAGGGGGAGAGTGTGATAGCCTCCTCTCTTGTCCCACATCGCCTAGGGAGGGAGGTCTTGGTTAACTTATAAGGCTTGGGTCCCTCTAATCTATGTAACGTGTTTTAAAGCCGTGAGAGAAAAGACCGTGGTTGGGATGGCAGTTTGTCCGCGCCAGGGCGGGTGACCCAAAGTGGACAATATTACACAGTAGGGCTAGTTGTTACAGAAGTGAGGGTTGAAGAAGAGAGGTCAAGTGCAAAGAAAAGAGGCATAATAACCATTGTAGGATGGAGATGATTTGCTTAGTAGTCGAGGAAGCGAAGAAAAAGAGATGAGGAAGCAAAGAGGCAAAGGGAGAGAGAGTGTGTGTCAGAAAGGGGGTTGAGCATGGTCTGGGTAGGCGGTTCCCACCTTGGAATCAAGAACAATCCATTAAGGACTGGTTTCGGAAAATTGAACCGGGAACCGCTCATTGGTTCAGTCAATCCAACCAAGAACCGGACTGGGGTGGGTCCATGGAACTAATCCCATCAAAACTTCATTCACTCATTGCAACATTTTCCGACAAATCAAAGTAAAGCAAAAAAAAAAATTCATATTCTTAATTGCAAGATTAGTAAAAAGATTGGACTCAAATTGAGAGTTGACGCCGCAAGTCGATGGGCGTCGAGTTGAGAGTCAAGGTTGTGAATGAGAGAAAGAGAAACAACTCATACAAGATGAGAGTGACAAGACAAGCACTCGGTTAATGGGTATTGAACTTTTGATTAGGAATGGGTTTTCATTTTTCTTAAATTTTTTTGGTCATAATTTTTTTAAAATTAAATATATATTTTTATATTACTAGTTTAGTCGAGTGGGCGAGCCCACACCTATAACTGAGAACCGGGCTAGGTACCCACCGATTCTAATTAATTGGAATTGAGAATTGGACCGGTTCCCTTGGGAATTGTAGGTTTTAGTCTAGTTTGGTCCGGTTTTGAGTGGTCTGGGTTGTTGCTGGTTCTTTTCCACACCCAAAGTAAGGAAGCCTGCTTCAACACTATTGAAGGGGAGAAAATATTAGGTGAATTGGCCACAACATGTATGCCCTAGCCAATCAAGAGGCTCCACATGGCTCCGCGTCGGCTAGTGGTCTCCACTTGCTCTTTGCACATAGAAAATAGTAATTTCCTCCTTACGTTAATGGCTACACTAGACCTGTTGTGGAGAGTTACGCTCCGTTTGACAACACTTCTATTTCTTTTTTTTTTATATTCTTTACTTCCCGGAATAGAAAAAATAGAAATCTGTTTGATAATGTTAATTAATTTTTTTATTCTCCAAAATAGAAAAGTGTCTAGAGAATAGATTTGGAATAAAAATAAGAAATAGAAAAAAGTAGGTTCTTATTCCCTAGAACAATTTCTAAAAATAAGTCATTTTTTTTCTTTTCTTTTCTTCTTCCTTGCTATTTGCTCTACCCCTAGCCGACCCTCAGCTACCGACTGCCACCTCCCACCAGTCGCCATTGGGGTGTAACAAACATATACCTATTCTTTTTCAATTATGAGAATATAAATTTTGTATAGTTATCAAATTCGTTCTTTTATTCAGAAATTGTTCAAGGGAATAAAAATAGAAAAAATACTATTTCTGAAAAGAAATTATTTTTTGAAACAAGAATGTTACCAAACAGACTCTTATTTCACTTTCTCTCTCCATTTTCTCCTTTTGAAGGAGGAAGAATGATGTTTTTTCTCTCCCTTCTCTCGTGAATTCAAAATTTCAATTCCCTCATCTTCATTCTCTTCAATGCTCGTTCCCTCTCTACTACGGCTCTCGCTCGGTGCTCATTAGGCATCACTTCTTCGCTCTCTGCTTCAGTGTTTGCTTTGCTCGTTCTTTTCCGGAGCCCCCTCAGCGCTTAGCGGGTCTCTCTTTTTCGCTCTCTGCTCTAGTGCTTGCCCAGCTCGCTTGCTCTTTGCTGTGGTGCTCACTTGCTCTCTAAATTTCTTCTCATCAGAAATTCAGATTTTAGAAATTTTTTATGAGAACTCAAAGAATGTTCAATTATCATGAACTGCAGGTTGGGTTTTGCAATTTTAACAAGGCAGATCTTGTGGGCTAAGGTTGATTTGCAAAGTGTTTGCTTTATTTTCTAGGACTTTCAAGTCTTGCTTGATTACTTTAGGGATTTTTTTTGGTCGGGATTGAAACGGCAGGGGAATCGTGTCCTTGTTTTGGTTTCGCATTTTTCGCTCCTTTTTACCAATTCCTAATAATAATTAACAGTTGCAATTAAAAGTTTTTTTTTTCAAAGCCAAAAACAAAAATCTGATTTTGCTTTGATTGACAATTCCGTTCTTGCCAAAAACAATTCAAGCGAAATTCTGATTTTATACTCCTTAAAATCAAGAGATTCCACTGGATGGCAGTAATGGTGCAAATCAAGCATAAGATATTTAGAAAAAAAAAAAAAAGGGTTTCTTGAGGTGACGATACCATTATTTCTTGGGAATAATGGTGCCATTTTGACCACATACTAAATGAAGATGCAATTGACAACTAGAAGAGACAAAATACGAGATATTGAGCAAATATGGAATCATTGAGCAAGGCTGTCGCATCCCCAAGGGCCCTCCCTCTCTCTCTCTCTCTCTCTCCATCAGAGCACCTCGCCTTCTCGCAACTCAAGCTCTTGAGCATAGGTTCTCGCCTGCCATCCCTCCTACCCACAACCCCATAATTGTCACTTGTTGTTCTCCCTCTAACTTCAACCTCGACGGCTGCCCTCTCCTCGTGACCAAAGCAGTGCCGGTCAAAGGGCCAGTGTTGGTACAGGATCGTGATCGCTAGAATTGGAGCCAAGACTGATAGTGATAGGAGAGTGACTGAGAGTGAGGGCTTTAGCAAGGTTTTAGTGGGTGGCGACGGTGGGGGCGAGCCAGCTCTTGACTCAGACAAGTGTGCGACAACAACGAAGAGAGGTTCATGGTGGATGTTCTTGCAAGTATAAAGCTCGACGAGAGAATCGGCAAATGGCTCATCGTCTTTCTTCACTTCACTTCAAAGGGGAGGTGAAGCATCTGTTCTTACATTCATTTATTTTTTTCATTTCCATTGAGAGAGAGAGAGAGAGTAGCATGAGAAAAGTCAAGATGTCGGGCCCCAAGTACCCAATATCTTTTTCACCAAAGGTATCTTGTTGATATTTTACTAAACTGGACAAGCAAGTCATCTGGTGTCCTTAACACAATACATAGTGCATACCGCAGCCCGTTTGGTTCTATTTTGGGAAAATGCTCTTGGGAGAATGCAAATACCTTTGAGGTAAAGAGGTTTTCCGAAATGTTAGACTGTTTGGTAAACTATAACTGAAAGTGCTTTAGGAAAATGCAAGACTGTTTGGTAAACATATATTTGAAAAGCCTTTTAGTATGACCAAATTAAGTTTAGTTTTAGTATTTTTAAAATTGCAAAAAAGAAACAATGACTATATATACATTTTCATGTTGAGAGTAATGTAAAAGATATATATTAACAAAATTTATTTAAAAATTATATTAAAAAAGTTTGATTATAGATTAGATGCAAAGCTCAACTTTTGGCCTAGGGTTCTTTTAGGTTTGTTTTCAACTTTGAATAATTTTTTTTTTAATTATTGTAGTATTAATAATCTTCGTTAATTAATGATCATTCTAATGTATTGATAAAAAGTTGGACTAATGATTGTCAAAATATAAAAATGACAAAAAAAAAAAAAGGTTAACTTATTCGGTGGATGGTGAAGTCACCGATTGTGGATACTAATTTTTTTGAGTAAGCACCGCATATAAAAAGGGAGGTTCTCATTAAGAAAAATAAAACCAAGTTCCTTTCATACATATTTGACTAGAAAGAGTCATTCATGATAGTAAACATGGTCATATATGTCCGGAAAAAAGAAATTCATTAATAAGAGGACTAGCATTCTGCAAATGCTGAATACCCAAAGCAAGTTTCCACCAACTTTGGGCTTTCAGCATTTCAAAGGTCAGCATTTGGCCAAGGACACCTCCAAATGCTGAACCAAACACCAAATTTTTTTCCCAATGGGCTTTCGGGGCTGAAAGCCCCTTGGGAATGCTGAACCAAACGGGGCCTGCATTTTCTTGTAGTCAACTTATCATTTTCCCAAGAAAAATATAAAAAAAAAGGCAGTAGTCTTGCTTGGATTGAATAGTCCCCCCCATTAACTCAGCGGTAAAATATTAAGATTACTATAGGTTACTCAATAGCAGGCACGAAACCTACAAAACACAAACTATTATCGATGAAATTGACAAAGAAAATGGATGGCTATGACTGAAAAATAAATCCTCAATATCTAACGAAGAATCTGGAGAACCAGACTGCTGGGCACCCTGGCCTTCTGCCAGACCCTCCCCTGGGCGGCACTCCTGCCGAAGCTTTGCTTCACCACCCTCAGATTCCTAAAACGGGCCTTCGGCTTTGACTCTTCTACTACAACTTTGAAATCAACGAGAACAACTGCGTCAACACCGTCCAACTCTATTCAGCTCCTTCGTCTCCTCCTCCTATAGTTGCCTCTCCCTCGGTCGTGCTCGCAACTCCATCTCACCACCTGCAGCCACTCAAACAATGAATGCATCATCGACGGCGGTGCCGTCTAGGGGGAGCATGTGGTGAGGCAGTGGCGGTCCCATCCTTCCTCATGGGGGCCCCTCCCCAACAAGAAGCGTGGCTTCACGCTCCGAATCAGGAAGTGTAACAATGAGCTCATCCTCGACTCCTACCTGGACTCCATCATGGACAAGGCCAACGACATCTGCCGTAAGAACCAAGAATGCCTCATTATCACAAATTCGTGCGGCGGGTGGAAATCGGTGCTGTTCAAGCACCCGAGCACCTTTGACACATTGGCTATGGACCCATAGAGGAAGAGGGACATCATGGAGAACCTCTGTGACTTCGAGCGAGCAGCAGAGACTCAACGAGTCCCAAGGGAGCGTCAGAGCATAGAGCAAACAAGCCGAGCAAGCACTAGAGCAGAGCATGAAAAAGCAATACCCAATGAACACAAGCGCCATAGCAAAGAGCGAAGAAGTGACGCCCAATGAGCACCGAGCGAGAGCGAGAGCAAAGAGGGAGAGAGCAATGGAAGGAGTGAAGACAAGGGAGCTGAAATTTGAATTCATGAGAGGAAGGGAGAGAGCGTCGTCTTCCTCCTTCATAAGGAGAAAAAGGAGGAGAGAGAGAGAGAGTGAAATAACTCCCCCCGTGCACGTCTAGTGCGACCATTAATATGCGCAGGCCTATTATCAAGGGAAATTTCTAAATAAGAAAGAGGAAATTAATATTTTCTATGCGCAAAGAGCAGTGGGGACAACTCGTTGATGTGGAGCCACGTGGAGCTTCCTGATTGGCCAGGGTGCATGCGGATGTGTTATGGCCGCCCGACCTATTATTTTCTAAACGAAGGAAGAGATAGCAAAGAGAGAGAAGAGAGGCAATTTTGAAAACTTTAATGAATAAGAACCATTTGGGCATGTGGTGATTAACGAGTGGAGTTAGTGTGAAAAATCACAACTAACCAATGTTTTCTCATTTTTATAAAATAATTCATGGAGTGACATGGCGTTTTTTTTGTCTTCCTTCCATCCACGTCACTTAAATTCGAATGCCTAACAACTACCATAGATGAATGCTTAAAGGGGGTTTTTTGGGTTGGAAACCAAACTATGTGTTCTTTTGAGAGATATTTGAAAATTTGAATAGAATCCGACTTTACCATTAATAGATGTAATTTCACGGAATTGACTATAACAATGGTAATTTCGCCCCCATTAAGATTGTGATTTAGGTATGGGACCCCTTCGTTGAAGTTCAATCGGAGCTCCTTCATGGATAACAATCCTGCGTTTTTTCTCAGTCTTAGTAAACAACAACCATCAAAAGTTTTTCACCAAAAAAAAAAAAAAAAAACTATCAAAAGTTGCATGTCAACATAATATTTTATATAAATAGTCGACTATATATCTTGGGTGTTATATACCACCTCGTAAAAGGGAAAGGGAATTTGGTGGGGCTCTCAATTTGAATGGGAGACATGTCCTATAATTAAAAGCTACTGTAACCAAACTTACATCAATTTTGTACTGGGATGCCTTATTAACTAGGAGTGGCTGAATTTTGAGGGCATTAATTTTCGTTTCTTTAGGGTGATTTTATGATGTTTGCAATCCACGGCAAATGACCTTCGGCTTCGAGAGCAGAGATCTTTGAGTTCATTAAATATTTCATACGACGTCTGGCTTATTTGTTATATAGTGCTTCGCGTTTGTTTCTAACCTAATGTAGCGGAGACGTTCTATTGCGTTTTTTTATTGTTCCTTCTTGAAAACTTTGGTGAGTCCACTTGTTTTCTCTCCTATATTTTGCTTCTTCTTTTTTCCTATTTATAGTCGTTGGTCTCCGGAAGATTTGTTTTATGATTTTAGATGCTGATTTTGATAAATAAATAAATAAAGAAGAAGAAGAAGAAAAGTGAGAGATTCTAGGCTTTTCGTGATATTTGGCCTTCAAATTGTTTATGTTTTCTCTACCATTGCTAATTTACTTTTATTAATTTATCTTAAAGGAGACAACATATTTTGTTGACTTTTTTAGCAAAAATTGAAGTTGGAACATGCATAGTTAGAGATGATCAGGATATTTCCTTAATTTTTCATATCACTCAGGATTGTACATATATCTCCTTTGACCTTAAAATTCTCCAATTGAATAATTTTGTCCGGTTCATATACTTTTCATTATGAGATATATAGAAATTATACAATTCCCTCTTCCGCATATTTCTTCTCTAGGTGTGGAGAAAAGGATATCACAAGTGTCATATGACCTTTTCAATCATTTGAGTACCACATGAGTGAAAATCGATCACTACAGTGCCTTCGGTGAGATATTTTGGCGATTGGTCTTACATGGCTTTTCAATGAATTTTTAAATTTGATATGCCATTTAAAAAAAAAAAAAATCGAAGTCTGGACAAAGGATGAGAGGACATTGCACTTGTGAGTAAATGAAGCCAAACGAGGAGAAGTAGCTGAAGAAGAAGACTGCAGTCCAGCTCTAGCTTCAATCGTCTAGAGCAACAAGAAGGCTCAACAGCATATCGAGAGTCAAAGCAATGATCTTGCTTGGCCCTCAACATTTTTCCCTTTGTTTTTGTGAGAATTGTGATGGGAGATTTTGTGATTTTTCCTAAATTATGGATATCATCATATGTTTAAATACTTAAATATTAAACCACATATTTATGTAATAATTTAAGCTTTTAGAATAGTTGATGGTGATCTTATAAAATCTAACATGATATCAAAGCTAGTGCAATCCCTTTCGTGATTATGCATCCACCCTCATCAGTCAAATTTCACGTGCCATGGTCAAAATGTCATGTGCTGCTCATAATTATACTTGCAAGTAAGATGGGGTGTTGAAACATGAGGGGGCAGCCCTTTCCTAATGTCTCGCCAAAGAACAATTAAGAGAAGTTGCACCAACCCCTCAAACGTTGGCCACTATGAAGAGATTGTTCAAAGAGCAATATAATAAGTCACATGTTAGACGTGATCAAGCCGATCGCCATCAACGCTATGTGTGATGCTTTCTCAAGACTAAGATCGTCTAATCAACCATCATTATCCAATCCAACGATAATAGAGTATGTTCGTAATCTCTCCTTAGTCGTTGGTGCCAATAATATCAGTTGGAGTAGTCAACCCCTCGTAAGAATTATGCAAAGGTCTGTTCTTCTAGTCAAAGTCACAACAGTGAGAATAATTAGGCAAATATTAGTCAAAATTGTTATGATTATAACTATCACCTAGAGTGGGTGAATAGGTGATTTTGCGGAAATGAAAGAATTTAAATAAATATTGCAATGAGACGACTTCTAATGAAGTGGTCAAATCTTACCAATGTACAATTCTATCATAATTAATAAAGAGAGTAATGGATAGAGAATTGCACACAAAAGTTTATAGTGGTTAAGCTTTTGCAAGCCTACGTCCACTCTTCCGCACTACAATTTATTGGCTAGAATTCATTAAGAAGAACTGATTAGAGGTTACAAGTCCTGAGCTGTAAATACTCAAGTATGTATGAACAACTCCTCACACTTGCAGCCTCTAAAGGGTTACATAGTATCACTCAGCAAAGACGAATGCATGAGATTACAAACACACTCTTCAAACTATCGGAATTAAAAGCTTCAAATCTCGTGAATACAATGTGTAATTCCTTTAGCTTCGAAATCTCCTCTTATACTCCTCCTAATCCAAGCTAATCGTTGGACGTATCTCCAGGAGAACTTATCTAGCCAATCTACTCGTTGGCCTAGATCTAATTGAGAAGATTAGATGGCTTTAGGATTGCCAAGATTGATGCTTCCCATAATTTCTGTCGCCCATACAATAGTTTGGGTTTCCAAAAAGTTGAGTATTTATGAATAGAAAGAATGTTTTGCCTTTAGAAAGAAATCCTAGGAAAGTTAAATCCTCGAAAGATATTTGCAAAACTTTCCTTTTGAAACTCTTTATAAATATAGCAAGAAATCAAGCAAATTTGCCACTAGCTGTTGCTTAGGTGATTTAGTCATTCCTATTCGATTGATAAGATATATAATAAAGGAAGTAATTGAGCCACGACTCTAGTTCTAATTGATAACATCTGATCACATCCAATTAGACTTTTCACCTGAAAATATTTTTTTATCGAAACAAAATCTCTAAGTTTTGTCAATCATGAAAACAACTTAGTGAATGTTTTCTCAACAATCTCCCTTCTTTTTTATGATGACAAAACTTACACAAGAGAAACTTTAAAAAATATTACGAAATTTAAATGGCTCTTGAAAAGGCTGGTTTTAAAATGAGGCACGGTTAAACTATAAGAATGTTTGCATTGAAAGAATTTCAATGAAATTCTTATAGATAATACTCGATATCAAAAGATAAGAAAAATTTAACCATTCCCCTTTGCTTTTGCGATGCTCAGAGTCTTTAAGATCCTGTAGAAAGATTGTTAATGAAATTTACAACCTCAATTACCTCAATTTTGCTAGTCCACCTTCTCACCTTTTTTGTCATCAATAAAAAATATACTAAATAAAGCATAATATCATATACAACTCATAGTACGATGGTCAGTCCAATAAGTGCAAACAACAAACCTCAAACCCTACATACTAAATGACAAAAATAGTCCAAACTTTGAAAATAAATCAAGTCAGAAGATTATTTGGAGGAGGATGGCTGGGTTGGATCAGTGTCTAGATTGGGAACTTGAGTAGGAGCTGGAGAAGAAACTGGAGAATGAACCCTATTTTCTAGTGGCAATTGAACAAGAACATAGAATTACATGTGATCCAAGGTAACCTCCATGTTTGTCATTCTGGTATCCAAAGCTTCAACTTAGGTTATGAGAAACATGTTTAAGGTGTTCAATTCTCTTTCCATCCTATTTTTCTGTTCTATCATTTTGAGTAAGGTCCGCAAAAATAGCCTATCTTCGATGCTATCGATATGAGAATTCTTGATGGACCAATCTCCAGCTGAGTTTCATCACCATATCGATGTCTTGTTGCCTCTGCTTATTAGCATTAGACTCCCCTTCAACATTTGCATTTCCTTTCCTTTTATCCTACACAACTGAATCAAAAGTATGAGCAAGGTTAGTAATTTGCTCACCAGTGATGCCAATGAGTTGCCGTAGTAGGGACTTCTTCAACAGTAGATTCTGCAAATGGAAGAGTCATCACTCGAACTTCCTAAGTTTCTAGGATATCGTGAAAAACTCCAATCATGTCAGCAATTTCAAAAGGAATGGAAATAGGGTCTACAACACTATGTCCTAAGAGATAAATAGTTCTTAACTTCCTTAAGCCTTTTCAACACTAGCAATTTTTTCTTTGTTGGCCTCATCAAAAAACTCAATAGGAATGTTTTCCACTAGGTCCCCAACATGACCAAGCTCCCCCTCAGTAGGTACCATAACTCCGAGAGGAATCAGCTGCAACAGCACCTATGTGCGAGGCAACATCCTGCTCTCCAACAGGTGATTTGTTCTTGAACAAGTCCCAAATGCTCGGTGATAGTTTTGTCCAAAGTAAGTTCCTAATGTTCATCAATATTGTTGCCACTTTCTAGATCATGAGTAAGATCAACATCCACCATGCTATCCTGATCATCAATTCATCTTAGTGGATCCTCAACATTCTTTTGTTGTTATTCTACAGCAGTAATATCCTCTATCTATTTTACAACCACTCTTGCTCCTATTTCCACTTCAGCTTCATTCTCTTCTTCAACATCATCATCAGTATCAGGTTGATATGCATCAATGATATCATCCAAATTGATATGCATCAATGATATCATCCAAATCTACTGTTTCTTCTTCAAACTCAGTCAAGATTTCTTCATTGAGCCTTTGCAAGAAAGCTCGAGAGCTTTGTCTCTATTTAGTAATATTTCTTCTCTTCGTTGGGTGATTAACTGTCTCCAAAACAAATTCTTTTGCATCAATTTTCAGGAGTTTCTCTTTTGTCTTCTTCCAACCTTCAATGGTATGCCTAAAACTCATCTTTCGCATCATCTGTTCATCTATCTTGAGGAGATGTAATTGATATTTGCACAATTTTCTTGGCTATAACTATCACTTAGAGAGGGTGAATATGTGATTTTACGGAAATGAAAGAATTTAAATAAATATTGCAGTGAGAAACTTTTGTTGAAGCGGTCAAATCTTACCGGTATATAACTCTATCACAATTAATAAAGAGAGTAAGTGATAGAGAATTGCACACAAAAGTTTATAGTGATACGGCTTTTGCAAGCTTATGTCCACTCTCCCGCTACGAGTCTATTAGTTACGAGTCTTGAGCTGTAAATACTCAAGTATGTATGAACAACTCCTCACACTTTCAGCCTATAAATGGTTACACACTATTGCTCAGTAAAGATGAATGCATGAGATCACACACACACTCTTCAGACTCTCAGAATTAAAAGTTTCAAATCTCATGAATGCAATGTGTAATTTCTTTAGCTTCGAAGTCTCCTCTTATACTTCTCTTGATCCAAGTTGACCGTTGGACATATCTCCAAGAGGAGTTATCTAGCCAAGCTACTCGTGAGAAGATTTTATGGCTTCAGGATCACCGAGATTGATGCTTTCCATAATTCTTGTCGCCCATACAACATAGTGGGTTTCCAAAAAGTTGGGTGTTTATGAATAGAAAGAATGTTTTGCCTTTAGAAAGAAATCCTAGGAAAGTTGAATCCTCAAAAGATATTTGTAAGACTTTCCTTTTGAAACTCTTTATAAATATAGTAAGGAATCAAGCCAATTTGCCGCTAGCCATTGCACAGGTGATTTACTCCTTCCTATTCGATTGGTAAGATATATAATAAAGGAAATAATATAGCCACGACTCTAGTTCTGATTAATAACATCTTATCACATCACATTAGACTTTCCACCTGAAAATACTTTTTATCAGAAATAAAGTCTCTAAGTTTTGTGAATCATCAAAACAACTTGGGGAATGTTTTCTCAACAAAAATAACCAAATTGATGATGATAATTTGGCAAATCAAATTGGTTAATAGGCTGGTTAATTGCCAAATGTTGAAGATGTAAGGCTAGTTTCTACCCAATGTGAATATTCCATGTTAATTAATGTTGATTATCTGGCAAGACTAATGAAAATGCCTTGAAGACAAAATGACCAACCAAATCCACAATTTGTCGAAGAAGTTCGACAATGATTGAGGTTAGACAATGGTGTTATCATTACCTATTAGCAAGTAACACAATTAGCAACTTCCATCCGACTCGACTTGATTTGGACCCGAGTTGGCTCCGATTTTAACCATATTAAAAAAACCAATCAATTAAAAATAAATTAAGGATGTGTTTATTTCTCGGAGTATGAATGATTTGCAAAAAAAATTTCCAAAAATGATCGCTTATATCACTTGAAATAATTAATCGACAAAAAATATTTTTATGATCAAAACAATTTATGTATAAACATTTTCATGGATGATGATAACATTTTTTATTGATTCATTTTTATTAGTAGTAGTCATTTTTAGGAAAATATTTCTCAAATTATTCATTTTCGTGAAACAAATAGAACCAAAATATGAAAATCAATTAGCAAATAAGAAATTATTGAAAAATGGATTAGTACATTAGGAGCGCCATAACTTTCGTACTATGCTCACTTGAGTGTTATAACTTACTTATTGTTTTCATTTATTTGTGCCACAAATTCAAAAAATCGATCTTTACCGAAAAAAAAATTAAAAATTGATCATTTGAGTGTCATCAACGATTTACCTCATCAAACAAGTTGACGTGATGTTAATTTATAATAAATCATCCAACGTGACACGTTGGAAAATTGAAGTCATCACTTGGTAAGGCAAACAACGTCATTTGACTATCTAATTTGAAGACAGCTGAAGTTCCAATAACTTCATGAATGATCATTTCAATGTCAAAGACTTTTAAGAATGAACACTTGGGTGTTGAGGTTGTCCCACATCGATTGTAAAAGGGGCTAGTGGTCAATTTATGAATATGAGGGAAAATCTCAACCTTTAAGTTAACTTTTAGGGTGAGAGATGCAAAAGACTACCCAACATTGGTATTAGAGCTTAGGTTGTCAAGAAATATAGATCCAATAGTCACATGGAAGAGTTACATAGTTGTTCCTACTCCGACCCAGCCCCAATGTGTGAGGGGGGAGATTGTTGAGGTTTCCCACATCAGTTATAGAAGGAGCTCATGGTCAGTTTATTAGTGTGAGGGAAAGTCTTACTCTTTAAGCTAGCTTTTGGGGTGAGAGAGGCTTAAGACCACCCAACATTAGGTTCATCAATTTTTTTAAAAGTGATAAGTTAATTGACGGGAAGAAAGAGTTTGAAAACGTCATCGTTTGAGGAGGATAAATAGTTTGAAAATGTGTGTTTGAAAACGTCATCGTTTGAGGAAGATAAATAGTTTGAAAATGGTGTTATCTAATTAGGGAAGATTAAAAAGAAACAACAACAAATGACAACATATGTTATACTCTTGCCATGTTGGAGGAAAATTTCCACATTGGACTTTAGTTTAGTTTTAAAAATTTCATGTCTAAATGGAAATTTAAGAAAAAAATTCATGTAGAACAATTTGTCGGAAATGACACTTAAGTGATTGATTTTACACCGATGTGACATTCAAGTTAGTGAAAAAATATTTATAGTACTCATAATATATTTATTCCACTAAAAAATTATCAGGTTTCCAAGCTATTTGGACAAATCTCCTGTCATTTCTTCCACAGCTAGAAATTTGGTCTGGTTTCTCAAAAGAGACCATACCTAGAAAGATACATTAAAAGGGAAAATGCATGTGGAAAGACAAGCGCACTCTCGAGCATTAGGTATATAGAGTCCCATAAAGTATCTTTTTACCTCTCTTTTCAAGTATGAATATTCCATCAACAATTTTTAGTGGCTTCCCTCATTCAACTCTCACATATTTGAAATAGTTATAGTTTCACCCGATTCCTTGTGGTGGTGCTCACATAGAATACTCATGTTGAAGAAATGATCAATGTCACGCCCGATCATAGGGCACGCACACATCCTTCTCACTTGGTCGATTTTATAATGCGATATCTCAGGACAAATTATCGCCGACCCTTTCGTTTATTAAGCACATGCGGAAGCAGTTAAAATCCCCAGACAATAAAACGATGGGATAGAAAAGCAGGGCCATATTTTTCATATTGAAATTTATAACCAAACTTTTATACAAAACATCAACTAGAGAACTTCATAACCATTCACATCAATTGGGGTTCACAAAAGAAGATGAAATCTCAATCCCTTCAGGTCATACTCAAAATCTCCCTCGGTATTATCTTCTTCTTCCAAAAGTCCTTCTACTCAGGTTTCACCTCCGAGTTCTCCTACTCAGACTCCTCCTCATCAGCTCCTCATCGAGTCCTGAAATGTTTTTCCCCAAACTGGGATGAGACTACGTCTCAGCGAGTTCTACCCCACTAAGCCCAATTAGTAAACTATTATACTATAGGCTGCCTATACACGCATAGGGCAGAAGACGTACCTTGGCATCAGATCCCACCTGCAAGTCAGTACAATTCATAATAGGCACCCAAGCAATCATATCACTGATCGAAGTATCGATCAAATCGACCTAGTCGATTATATGCCAGGAAGACCATTCATGATCATCTCCATTCAATCATTCAATTCACAACATCCAACCAAGGCAATGAATCACATCAAGTCACACTCAGATCGAATCATCGATCAATCGACCTAGTCGATTACAAGTCAATCGGACCATTTCTAGGTCATTCATCCAACACCAAGCAATTCCTTAGATTTAGTGGCTTTACGGTCCCACCCGACCTTATCAATATCTAGTGGCTTTACGGTCCCACCCGACCTTTCCAAGATTTAGTGGCTTTATGGTCCCACCCGACCCTTTCAAAATTTAGTGGCTTTATGGTCCCACCCGACCCTTTCAAGATCTAGTGGCTTTATGGTCCCACCCGACCCTTTATCATACCGTACTGTCTCAAGATGATCTATAAGATTATCGAGCCGATATATCATACCATACTGTCTCAAGATAATCTGTAGAGTCACCGAGCCGGTAGATCATACCGTCTTGTCTCAAGATGCTCCGTAGAGTCATCGAGCCGGTATACACACAATTTATCATACCGTCCTGTCTCCAGATGCTCCGTAGAGTCATCGAGCCGGTATACACACAATTTATCATACCGTCCTGTCTCCAGATGCTCCGTAGAGTCATCGAGCCGGTATATCATATCATTCCAAGCAAATAATCGAATAACTAGCTTTATCATTCTCGATAAAATGCCATGAGTGGGTACTCGATTGGCCCTAGCCAAAACATAATAATTTCCTTTTTATAAATTCCACCATTTTCTGTAGCCCACTCAGATCCTTTTGGAATTATCAATTGAAGCCCAATTCTTTTTCAATTAATAACCAAAGATTATTCAATTAAAGGATAATTCCTTCTTTCACAAATAATTCAATTCAGCATGAAATATGGTTCAATTAAATAAACGGACTGCACCACGACAATCAGCACGAAATTCCGGTCACTGGCCATCCCAGTTGAATTTCCGGAAAATAAATAATTAAATAATTAATTTAGAAAATTAAATAAATAAATACAATAATTCCAATTTAGCACAATACAAAGCTCAATTAAATAAACGGTCTGCGCCATGACAATCAGCACGAGATTTCGGTCGACGGCCATCTCAAACTTAATTTCCGAAAAATAATTAATTAATTAATTAATTTCGAAAATTAATTATTTAATATTAAAAATTCTGTTTAGCTCAAAATAAGGTCCAATTAAATAAACGGACTTCACCACGGTCATCAGCATAATTTTCCGGTCACGGGCCATCCCAGTTGAATTTTCAGGAAATAAATAATTATTTAATTAATTTCGAAAATTAATATTTAAATGCCAAAAATCTCACTTAGGCCCAAATCATCAAATTGAAGCTCAATTAGGGATCCGAAAATTCCCGAGACACTCCCAATAAATAGTAGACCACGTCTACTTGTTAATTGCACAATCAATTTATCTAAATCGCATCACAATTGACTAATAATTGCTAATTACTTCTAATCTAACAACCTAAACATAATTAATTAAAACTAAATCAACCTAAAGCATAATTAGCCAACTAATCCAGGATTAGTGAGATTACTCACCAAATCGCGCGCAAATCGGATCAATCCGACGGCGGCGACGCGAGGAACGATTGTCCCCAAAGCACGGCTCGGGTTCGGGGCCGGGAAACGGCCCAAAACGGCCCACGAACAGCTGGATACCCACTCCGTGGGTTTGCTGGTCGCGGCTGAACGGAGCAGATCGGGGCTGCTCCGGCGGCGAGGGCGGCGAGGGGAAGCCGGCGGAGGGCGAGGGGGACGAGGGGGTGGTCCGGCGAGGCTAGGCGGTGGCCGGAGGTGGCTGGTCGGTGCGAAATAGAGGCGAAGCAGGGCTGGGCCGAGCTGGATCGCGCGGCCTGGGCGCGCGCGGACGGCGGGATGGCGGCGAGCGCGCGGGCGGCGGTGCGGCGGCGGGACAGGCGGTGTTGGTGGCTGGCTTGGGCTTCCGATCTCTTGCAACTTCTGGTTCGGTTTGTGCAGAGAAGAACGAAGAAGAAGGAGAAGGTAACGTGAGGGAGGAGGCAAGAAGAGAGAGAAAGATTTGACCGGTCAAAAAATTAAAATAAGATAAAGCAAAGTGGAAGACAGCAGGGGCGGTCGGCTGGGGAAAGAATCGCACGAGTGGGGGGAGGGAAGGAGAGAGGAGAGAGAGAAAAGAAAGAGAGAAAAGGGAGAGAGAGAAAAGAAATCTAAAAATTATATTTTTCTTATTTTTCTTTTTTCTTTCCCTTTCTAATTTCTTCCGATCTTCGATTTTTCCTCCGATAATTTCTTTCTTGAAATTTCGGACTCGTCGATAAATTGACGAGCGATGAGACAGGATCCTATTTATCCAATCAAATTAAAATCCAAAAATCTGGACGTCACAATCAATGTGAAATGAACCGCGCGTCATACATCCTAGACTAATTACATGCCTACAAAAAGTTAAAAAAAGGTGACGATCAGATTTATTTTTTGAAACTTTTTCTTGTCCACAGCACCAACTAATTGTTACAGTAATAGTTTGGTGTTGTGTGCTGACCATATACGTTATATCCTCTAAAATTCCATCAAGACCCAATACGATTGAACTTTAACTTCTTAAACTCATTTTCACCCGGCTTTTTTAAATGTTTGAACAACCCATATATAGCCCGATTGTAAAAATGTAAGTCAAAGAAGGGGTTTATGAGAAGTTTCAACGCCTCTATTTTTGAAGCACAATGCTTCCATTCATCCAAATTAAACATTGCGTGTCGAGGACAACCATTTTGGGAAGAAGAAGAAGAAGAAGAAGAAGAAGAAGCCAAAATACAGTGCTTAGAGAATGGCTTGAGTAAATAGAAAAATTTACACTGAAAGCAACAAAAAAAATTTCCCACGACAGGCTCCACAACAACCCCTATATAAAGGATGGTTAGCATGCTAAGAGACTTGTGATAAATTTCACAATGGCTATTTTGTGCCCAAGCTTCCTCCCCTCCTTGATCCGCCATAATCAACCCTCTCTCTTATCCTTTTGCTAGCGTCCTTAGGAGTGCACTTCTTTCCGGAGTTTTTATTTGGTAGTGTTGGTTTGGCAAGTGACGAGCAATTATTGTATGTTGTAGATCATCCGGCAATGAATGATGAGCAAGACATAATTTTGTGACGGATCATCTAGGTGTGATGTCGCAAGAATTGATTGGTTAGTGCCTCAAGAGAGTGACAAAGTTGGGCATCGGGTAGACAGGAAGGAATTCTGAGTTTCTTAAAGAAAGCTTCAGCGTTTCAGTAAGTATCGACTGAGGTTATGTGATGAACTGAAACTGATAGTGATGAAGCTCATCGGCCACAATGAAAAAAAAAAAGAAGGGAAAATAAAAAAAAATATTAAAAAATTATAAAATTGCAAACATCATCCACTTCAACATAGATCATACTAGTAGCCAAATTTGGCCGAAATGATTCAATTGGCGAATTGTTAAAAAAATTTAAGGCTAGATTGACCAAATTGATATGTTTGACTTTTTTTTATTAATTTCCCCTTGTCGCCCAAGAAAACTTGTAGATTGCTACTAGCATCTGAATGATAATATTATGGTAAAAAGAATCTTATTTGTCCATATTATTGACGCCTTTCCAAAAAGATGGTAGGGTTTGGAATCATATTTACCTAAAGAATGTGCATACAAAATGTCATGACCATAATGCTCATCCTTTGTTTTATGTTCTGAATTGCTTGTTTTTAATAGTAGGGCATAATGATCTGTTTCACCGAGCTTTCCTTTGCATAGGCGTAAAATTCATTTCTGCAAGAAAAGATCCTTCAATATTCTTGCCCTTCCTGCTAATTTCCAGAGTCATTTCCGAAGGCCAGTATTAGTTTTTGACCGAACTACCTTTGACCATGGTGGCTTCAAAAAGGGAACAATGAATTTATATGGGATGACAGACATTTTTTAATTTAATTTTTCATTCAAAACAAATATGAAAAGTAGAAATAACATGCTAGAAATGAGTTAGAACGCAATAAAACGAACGCAATTAATAAGAACCAAGTGCATGCTTTTGACAACGAGCATAATGTTAATTTGGGTATGCCCATACTTCATATTGTCATGCTTGTGAAGGCATCCTTGTCCTTGCAAGTTTCATTTTTCATTTTTATTGAAGCGGTCTCGGGTTTCAATTTGGACACAAGTTTAGCTTCCAAATTAATCTATTAACTCTATATTGTCTTTGTTATAAACATAAATGAATGTGCCGAGGACATCTTTGATCAACATGTTCTTTTTTAATTAAAGTATTAAATGCCCATCAAACGACAAGGCGCGTGCTTGCAAATTTCATTTGCAGCGACTGAAATGTGGTATTTAATAAGCGCAATAATCTTCACAGATAATATATATATATATATATATATATATATATATATATATATATATATATATATATATATATATATATCTTAACAATAGAATGGTAGAAATGATCACTAAATCCTGGATCACTAAAAACTAAAATAGAAAGAAAAGAAGTCATAAACTAGATTCAGTCAACACCGTAGGAGCCCGATGGAAGACTATGGGATGGGAGACTATCGCCGGTTACTAAATTACCTCTGTGACTAGGCTCCCCTTGGTCGTGGAATTCGCGAATGCAATCCTCAGATTGTCGCAGTGAGCTTCGATGCGGTTGTAGCTTTTCTTCCACCAAGACCCGAACACGTACCTACCCTGCATCCTCAAGCCCAGCCCAACGGCCACTGTACCTACGGACCTCCGCTCTCGATCCATATCCTTGACCACCTCCACCACCTCCTCCTCCTCCTCCTCCTCCTCCTTGGGCCTCTCCGTCGTCATCGTCAATCCTCGCATTTATCACTGCCCTCCTGCCACCTCGCAGCTCGAACGGCTCTGCCGACGCCACTGCCAAGGTATGCGCTACGTCCCAATGGTAGTAGACAAAGCACTGGACCTCACGGAAGAAGAAGTTCCCGCACCTCACTTGTTTCTCCGCCAAGAAGGCGGCTCTCCAAGTAGCCCTGTTGGGTGCAGCGATCGTGAGATTGGTCACGATCAGCCCAGCGACTCTCAATGTGGGGTATTCAGATCCGCTCACAATGTAAATGAACAGGATCATAGCCGGTATCACTATCAAAATAGTCATCATAGCGGTCAGCACAATACAGCGAACTGAAGATTTATATTGTGGCATCAGATTTGAAAGGGGGGCGTGTGGCTGAGGCGGATGGGGACGGTGAGGAAGGTCGGATGCATTGCGTTCATCCGGCTGATGTCTGCTCGGCAGAGGATGAGAGGCGGGGTAGGCCATGGCCACTGCTGTCGAGGCGGAATGTGGAGGAGCCATGGAAAGAGGAAAAAGGCCGAAAGTGAGAAACTTGGCATAAAATGTCGAATAATGATGGGGTGTGCTCCCCCAACCACAAGAATTTTTGAGGAAATTAAATAAAAAAAGAAAAAATCTTAGGGAATTGAAAAAGCTTTATTGAAAGCATTATCTGCATGAAACATTTGGCATTCCATGTAGAAAGACCAGTTTAAAGATCTTTATTATAAGACAAATAAATTTAGGATATCTATTGGCAACACCACCATGTAGAACATTTTTCACGTGTGAAAAAAATACATTCATCATTTATACAACTTAATGTATCAATAAATTCAACTCGAGCCAAAGCAATCCAAGTTAACTCAAAAATCAATTCATGATCATTTTGTAACCAACCAAAATTGAAATTTATTTAGATTTTATACTATATCGAATTTGTCAAATTAAAATTTTTGCTTTTCTTCCCTTTTCTATATTTTGTATAGCCCAACCCTTTCACTGTGCCAGCCAAATTTCAATTTAACATTCTTAAGTAGATGGGTATATATTGTGTCTAAGTTCAGCAAATGCCACAACGAGACCCATGGTAGTGTACAAAATTTTGCACTTGTTCAATAATGTTTTGGAATCTCATTAAATTAGTGAAATACACGTGTTAGTTACTAATATGACTTTATTTGTATCAATAATATGTGAAAATATCATTGCGAGTACACTATGAAAGAATTGAGTTTTACACCCTTTCGAGGGAGAGAGAGTTAGGTTTGGGAGTATTAACAATGTTAGGCCAATGGCCTTCTATTGACTCAAGTTCTCACAAACTCATACCTCACGCAACATCGGGTGTTCACGTTTTTAATCATTTAAGCTTATGCGAATTTTGACTAAGGAGTCGCCACTAGCCCTTTTGGGGTCGATTAGAAACCCGGTAAAATACAAGAGAATATCTTACTATCTACATAACCAAATATTCTAAACTCGGGGACTTGGTATGTACTGTAAGTTCACATCTTTTCGTACAACCATATATTTGACAAAATTATACTTGGTATCTATATGTTTGGTCTTGCCATGATATTTTGGATCTTTAGTGTACGCTATTATCTGCAGCACTTTCAATAACACCTAAATGATCCAAAAATCTCTTAAGCCAAACACCTTCTTGTATTGCTGCTGATAATGCCACGAACTCAGCTTCCATCGTGGACAAGGCTATACATGTTTGTTTTTTACTACTCTAACATATGGCGCCATTATTAGTAAGAAAATAAACCCAGAGGTAGATTTCCTTTCATCTAAATCTCCTCTCCAATCAGCATCAAAATAGCTTTCGAGTCGCAGATTCTTTCCTTGATAACTCAGCGTATAATTAGCAGTTCCCTTTAGATACCTCAGTATTCTCTTAACGACTTTCCAATGTGCTTAACTTGGATTGGATTGGTATCTACTCACCATTCCAACTGCAAAACATATGTCAGGTCTTATACACATCATAGCGTACATCAAGCTCCCAATAGCACTAGCATAAGGAACATGTTGCATTTGTTCCTTCTCTTGTGGAGTCCTTAGACACAATCTGTGGCTCAATCCTTCGCCTTTTGCAATAGGAGTATTTATGAGTTTACAGTTTTACATACGAAATCGTTCAAGAACCCTATTTATGTATGTTTCTTGCGAAAGAGCCAATCATCTCTTCGAATAATTTCTTGAAATCTTAACTCCAAGAATGTATGCAGTCTCACCCATGTCTTTGATCTCAAAGTTGGAAGATAGCCAACTTTTGACAATATTAGCAAACTCCTTATTACTTCCGGCAATCAGTATATCATCAACATATAATGATATGATCACAAATTGATCTTTGGACCTTTTGATATATACACAATGATCCTTATCAATCATTGTAAAATCATATCTAATTATGGCATTATAAAAACGTATATACCAAGTATCTCAATGACTGCTTAAGGCCATATATCGATCTTAAAAGTCGACATACTTTTTGTTATTGGCCTTTCATAATGAAACCAACAGGTTGTTCCATATAAATTTCTTCGTCTAATTCTCCATTGAGAAAAGTAGTCTTTACATCCATTTGATGTAACTCAAGATTCATACTTGCCACTATTGCCAGAGTAATGCGAATCGAGGTAAATCTCACGACAGGAGAAAATGTTTCCTCATAATCAATTCCTTCATGTTGATTATACCCCTTCGCAATAAGGTGAGCCTTATGCCTTTCTATCGAGCCATCAACTTTACGCTTTATTTTGAGAACCCATTTGTTTCCAATGGCTTTACGTCCTTTTGGAAGATCAACAAGTTCCCAAACATGGTTTGACTTCATTGACTCCATTTCTTCTTTCATTGCATGCATCCATTTTTCCTTATTATGGCAACTTAGAGCCTCATTTACATTCATTGGCTCATCTTCATCTTGCGGAGCAACCATAAAAGTTTCCCCTTCAATGACAAAATGTTAACGGGGAATACTTTTGCGACTTATTCACTGTACGGGAGATGGTACACTTTGTACATCATTCCCCATTATGCTCCCACTAGGATGAGATAATGATGATATCGTCTCATCATGTGGTTGTAATTGAGAGTGAGTTAAATTAAATTCATCACTTCTCATGTTACTCCCACTTGGACGAACTTCATTAAATTCATCATCTGGATTCAAGGTTTCAAATAAGGAATAGTCCTCACATATTTTGTCATTTTTAGGAAAACCATTCTCTAAGAATGTGACATCCCGTAATTTAAACTCAGTTATACTCACACTTTCCTACTCACTTATGAACACATACCCTTTCGAGTATTCAGAGTATCTTATGAAAATACTCTTCTTTCCTCTAAGACCCAATTTCCCAAACTTGTGAGAGGGCTCATGAGTATAGGCAGCACAACCTCATGGCTTAAGAAAACTTAAGTCCAGTTTTCTACCCGTCCATAACTCATATGGAGTGGAAGTAACTGATTTGAAAGGCACTCGTTTAAGTATATAGATAGCAATTAACAACGCATTACTCCAAAAAGTGATAGGTAAGTTAGCATGCGCCGTCATGGACCTAACCATTTCCAGAAGGGTTCTGTTTCTTTTTTCTGCAACACCATTTTGTTGAGGAGTATAAAGAATAGATAATTGTCTTTCTATTCCTTTTTCGAACTCATCAGATAAATATTCACGACCTCAATACTTTTATTGTATTGTCTAATTGATTTTTTACCAAGTTCATAAACTTTTCGAAGCAACTCAATGCTTCATATTTGTGAGAAATCAAATAGACATATCCGAATCGAGTATAATCATCTATAAATGTAATGAAATATATAGCCCCATGCCTTTCTCCCACATTCATTGGACTACAGACGTTAGAATGGATTAAATACAAAGGAAATTAAGCTATTTTTCCTTTTCCAAATGGTTTTCTTGTTGTTTTTCCTACTAGGCAATGTTCACATATAGGCAAATCGATTTTTTCATGTTACCCAACAAGCTCTCTTTAACTAGTCTATTCATACGTTGTTGGCCAATATAACCAAGTCTAGCATGTCACACATTCACATCATTATCATATGAAGTAGAAGACGTGAAAATGGAATAACAAACATTGACATCACCACAGTCAACATTTAGTACAATAAAACCATCAAGAAAATGACCACAACCATAGTAGTTTGTATCCAAATACAATTCTACACCGCTATTATGGAAGTTTACATTAAAACCAAGCTTAACTAACACCAAAACAGACACTAAATTTCGACAAATCTCCGGAGCATATAAAACATCATGTAAGAACAAGGTGCGTCCACCACGCATGTTTAATTGGCAGGTGTCAATCCCTTTAACTTTAGCTCTTGAATTATTTCCTACATAAATCCACTTAGTTCCTGTCGGAATTCGTCGAAATTCTACGAAGGATTTTCCATTCTTCGCTACATGGTCTTTGCTCCCAAATCTACAGTCCACAAAGGATTAGATTCAGTTAAGAATACAAAATTTGACACATATGCAAAATTCCCAAATGTACAAAAGGTGTTTACCTTCTTTGGCTTACGACAGTCACAAGCATAGTGACCTTTCTACTTATAGTTGAAACACTTCACCCTTGACGGTTTCTTCATTCGAGGACGCTTTCCTCTTTCATGTTGGTCAAGCTTAGGTTTCTTCCCTGAAGAACTTGCTCCCTTGCATTTCCTTTATCGAATCAGTTAGGACGTTTGCGCTTTGAGCTCGAAGCTTCATGTGAGCTGGAACCAGCATGATAAATTTCAGTTTCTTGGCTTAGCCGCCAAGAGACGGTCCTCTTCCAGTTCAAGATGTTGCACTGCATCCTCAAAGGTTTTGATACTTTCATTATGAGTCAGGTGCACCTTCATATGCTCCCAACTATGAGGTAAGGAACGAATCACTACTTGCACATGCTGCTCGTCAGTCAAGACATGGCCATCATCTTTTAGCTCATTAATCATGTTTGACATTTTTCTTAAGTGTAGTTTCATGGTCTGACCATGCGGCTTCTTGTAAGAGTCAAACATAATAGTGAGCTACCTTAGTCTGGTCACTGAAGTATGACCAAATCTTGCTGCCAACGCTTCCCACATTTTCTTGGCATTCTCAAAATGCCTGAACCCACGCATGACATCATTTTCCATGCTACTCAGTAACATAATGCGAGCTAGGGAGTTCTTTATTTTCCATGCAGCAAATGCATCCTTATCTCTCTTATGCTGCGTAGTGTTTCCTTCTTTAGGTTCTACCATGGTCAGGTTAAGAGCTTCTAGTGCCTCTTGCTCTTCTAGCACATATTAGATTTTCATGTGCCATATTTCATAGTTATCGCCATTGAGCTTCTCACCTTTGTTAAGCTCAGCGATTATGCTTTTTGTGGCTGAAGCCATTGATCTGAACATATCAAACATATTTGCATGATTTATTAATGCCGATCATTTATGCGTCAATTTTGCATAAAACCATCATATTAATGAATAATTTCAAATTAGGTTTTAGAATCAAGAGGTCACTGTGTTTCCAATCATCATATAAAAATCCTAACTTGAAATTATCATTAATACAATTTTCTATACAAAATAAGTTCAGCAAAGTCACTAAAATTTTCTTGAACTTCCCACAATGAATTGTAAATTAACATACTAATTTACAACAATATATAATGGAAGCAAACGATATTGAACATCCTTTAATAATTTAAGAAAGAAAATCTCCATATTATGTAACTAAACACATCAGTTGTTACATTAACATCAACGAGATAGAAAAATATTCACATAATATGTCCATAGAGCCTACTAAAAGAAAGACAACTCGAAACATCTAAACCCAAGACAATATACGAACTGGTAAAGATCATTTTTTGTTCAATTTCTTGATATTTTCTTTTTGTAACAATCTGGTAATAATCATCTATAAAAGCCATCACAAGAATCCTATATGAAGTGGTTTTGTTGACTTCCCATAAGCGATTCAACACTCCTTGCCATTCTGGTGGAAGAATGTTCATGAAAAATCGCACCATCTCAGATTGTGGCATGGGACGACCATTCCATATGACCTTTTGTATTTTCCGTTGACTTCAAGGACATGATTAATTATGTCGTCACTCTTCCATCGATAATTATTCAAATCGGCTATCAACCTTGAAAGCCTTTCCTTTTGTTCATCGGTAATTGCGCGAATAGGTGTGCGCAACTTCAAGGGAGGCATTGTTCTTGCAACAAATGCAGAACAAAAAGGGATTACATATAATCCATATAGACATAATTGAAAAAGAAACACATTCTTTTCTTTTTCTTTTTTTTGTCAACGGTCAAAGTCAACGGTCAACGGTCAAAGTCAGTGGTCAATGTCGATCAACGTTGGTCAACGCCGGTCAACGGATGACCGATCGAGTCAACGGGTCTGGTCAACAGGTCCGCCGAGTCAAACGGGTCAGGTCGGGTCGGTCAGGTCGAACCAGTGAGGCCAGTCGGGCCGAACGGGCCAGTTGAACAAACCAACCGGCACGTGCCCTGCGCGTGCGTGGGCAACCGCCGGCCGATGTCACAATGACGTCAGCTGGCGCGTGCCTTGCACGTGCAGGCAGTTGCCGCACGCGCGTGCAGTTACCGCGCTCGTGCGTTGCACGCACCTGCGGTTTCCACCGCTCACGCATGCATCGCACGCACCTGGGAACCACCTCGGCGCGTTTGAACACATCGGCCGTGCGTGACGGCGCGTCCGGCGGTGTCCGGTGGCGAGCCACCACTCGAAATTCTCGTATTGATGAGCACTTCAACCTTAAGCAATCAGAAACACAATTCGATTTACAAAAAATCAAAAAACTAGGGGGAACAGAACGGTGTCAGGATTTTTTCGTCTCTTAATCGATTAACAATGACGTTTAACGAAAAACAATCAATGAAAACTTGTTTATAAACGTAAACGATGTCGGGAAACATGATCGAGATGCTCTGATACCAATGAAGGGAAAAAATTCGGGAAACGGGATCCCCAAAACAGTGATTCGACACATAATCGAACACAAACGTAGCGGAAGCAAGCCCAAGAAAATCATGAATCACCGATCCTAAGGCACGTCACATAATTGAATGCACTTTGTTTCCACAGACTAAACACCGGTGTTGCGATTCAAAGAGGAAGAATCCACACTGTTCTTCAGAGGATAATCCTGTTATGTTCTTTGGGAGAAAGCGGTATAACGTAAAAACTGAGAGAGAGCGTAATCTCACTTTTCAAAATTACGTAACCTCTCTACGATAACCGCCTCTCTGATTTTCCCTTATCTTTAATAATTTCCTCCATGGGCCCTCAACTCATGGGCGAGGCCTTTGGGCCCATCATGGGCAGACGGGCCAACTTAGGGCCATCAAAAAGGAAAAATCCATCAATTGGGATGGACGGAAATTGACCAACGATGAGGCTAGGAGCGACAGTGGCTTGAGGGCAACGAAGATGTTGACGAGAGCAGCGAGTTCACTTGATCTAGACAAACGGCGATTCCCTTTGACAACAAGCAGAGATTGACTAAACGAAGAAAGATTAACCTTGGGTCCCCGTCACTTTTGGCTCTATTATCATGTAAAGTTTTGTGGAATTACCTCTAATTTTTCTCAAAGTTTAACTTGTCACATGAAGATGTAGATTAATATTTACATACTATAGTATTATCTATCATATGTAGGCTAAACTTTCTGAAATATATCATAAAAAGGATGCCAATAAGACCTGGAAAGATCTAAACTTTCTCCTCAGGAAAACTTGATAGGTTTGACTAACAAATTTTCTAGTATCTGCGGACGTCAGCATTCATACCCTTGCAACTGCCATGTTTGGCCAATGCTTTGCAATCAATGGGCCAACAACATAGTTAGGCCTAGAGATGAAGTTAAATCTTCTATTAACTCAACTAAACTATTTTTTTTTTGGGTAAGGTTTATTTACATATATATATATATATATATATATATATTTTGGTAAGGAACTCAACTAAAGTATTTGTTCCTAATAATCCCACTTTTTGTTTTCCTTTTTAATGCTAAGTAAGTTAATTGGATAGTGTTCATCGCATTTACTATTTCTCATCATTCTTATCTTATTTGCTAATGTCATTTAATCTTGATCCGCTCTATGTTCCGTAAGGCAAGATTAAAACAAAAGGATGAGCATGCCCCCGAAACTAAATGTAAATCTCGCAACCAAAAGAAGTCTTTGCTTTCAAGAATCAACACTTGTCAAACAAATCTATTGAAGGTAAAATGGCTTTACAGTTCCCCTTAGTAAAGAAATCCTCTCTGGCTAAGCATGATTAGTGCCAAATACAGCTCTACTCCTTGTGGATGGGACGGCATCTCAAATTCCAAATTGGTGAATGGATGTGAAGTTAATTTCCAGTCTGAATGTTTGGTGCGGCATCTCTCATCTTAGATTTAGGTTTCCTTCTCTATTTTCCATCACCAATGATCAAAACATTGCGATGATTCCTGACATTTAGAGTACCCATATATGATGTTGCAGCATTTAGGAAGTTTTTGTCCCCGTCCAACATTTCTCACATGGTGACCACTCAATCATCATTCTAGGACTTCAAGTTATAGATCCGTACAAACACCCAATCATAAAAAGCGAAAATAATTACAAATACTCTTATTGGAAATTGTGATCATTTTTCTCTAAAACTTCTAGAAACTTTAAGATTGATATTAGCTAGAAAAGTCAAGAAAAATCCTTAAAAAAGAAAATCTAGCTTTGGCAGCTTATATAAAGGAGCAAGTGCTCCATGTTTTGGGTGGGAGCTAACCATAAAAACCATATAGCTCCCTCACCAACACCTCATTCACCTATTGTATAATCATCTTTACAAACTAGTGAAACTATCTTTGTCCCATAAACCTTTTCAAAATATCATATCCTTGTCCATTCTCTATCAAATATAAGCTATACTATGCTTCCGCGCACATTTAAATTCTAACATGGTCCCTTATGCCCGGCTCAGTTACGAACCTAGGCGCACCTATGGGTGCATGCGGAAGCATAGTATAGTTTATATTTGACAGAGAATGGACAAGGATAGGATATTTTGAGAAGGTTTATGGGACAAAGATAGTTTCACTAGCTTATAAAGATGATTATACAATAGTTGAAGGAGGTGTTGGTGAGGGAGCTACATGGTTTTTATGGTTAGAGCTACATGGTTTTTATGGTTAGCTCCCACCCAAAACATGGAGCACTTGCTCCTTTATATAAGCTGCCAAAGCTAGATTTTCTCAGTTACGAACTTGGGCGCACCTATGTGTGCATGCGAAAGCATAGTTTTGGTATTAGTTATAGTTTTTGGTTAGTGACGTTGTGTGCAAGTGTATGATATAGTTTGTAGAGAATGGACATGGTACGAGATAGGATAGTTCAAGGTTTTTATGGGACAAATTACAATAAAAATTTCAAGGTATGTGCTTATGGTCTCTTGATCATACGGGGGTGCAAGCATCATTGGGCCGAAGAACAAATTGGGCCCGTATAAATAGACAGGGCCCCATTTTCTCGACCGAGCCCCTTCCCATCCGAAGACAGGCCCGGCGAGCCCAAGACCACGAAGCCTGCATAGAAATATCGATTGATCTGTTACTAATGATGTCGATTCAAGCGCGACGTCAAAGTGGTGGGTCCTCCGTTAGCGTCGCTCCAGGGTTTATCTGCCGGCTGCCGGCTGTACGGGATTCCCTGGGTATAAAAAAAAAAAAAAATGTCGATTCAAACCTTTAGATGTCGAGACTAAGCCTCATTGCTAAAATGCGTGAAAGAAGACCGAGGAATTTTCCCGTATAAGCTCAAAGCCGATTCATGTTTGTGCTTACATTCGGGGAATCCTGCTTGATTTCTTGGTATTTTGCTGTGTTTTCGTGTGACTTTGCGGTATATTCTTCACCGTCCGAGTTCGTGTCTCATACACCCCCTTTCCGGCCCTACGAGTCATCATTTTCTTTCATTCTAAATACATCCACGTTTGTTTGGTTGCTGGAATAGTTAGTGTCGAAAATGTTGTTTAGGTGTGGAGTTTTGTGAAATTTTCTTTCATTCTAAACACATTCACCGTCACGGAGTAGCGCCGGACTACCTCTGACCGTCGCGCACTTAACACGCTCTTCCTCTTTGTTACAACTCTCCACAGGGCTGCTTCGATCACTCTAGAGTTCGTTAAGCTTCTTCATCTAACTCAGATCGCAGCCAATCACGGATGAATATCCTTGTCGCGTAATTCCTTCGGTGGATTTTGTCACTTCCGAGCGTCATCATCAGAGATTCTCGTAATGCAACTCTGATTTCTACCATTATCGTCCTCGATAAGAGGAAAATGGCCGCGACTGACGCTCACTCTAATTTTGATTTTATTGCATCTGTATTTCTGATTCTCTCTGTGTTTTTGTGTTCTTAGCAGCTCTGATGATAGTTCATTCCAGCATCGTCGTCTCTGATGACTTCTCGCGCTGATTTGAGCAAGACACGATAGTTAAAGAAATTTTATCTGTCACTCGAGTCCTACATTCCGAAAGAAAATCCCATTTGTTTATTTGAACCGAAGGAGATCGCTCTGCCGGAGGAGTTCCTCTGTGCTGACGTTCGCTGCTTCAAAAGTTCGTTTTTGCGGTTGGGCTTGGGCCTGAGGAATTTGGGCCTTAAAGTGAATATGTATACATTTTTGTACCCTTTTTCTATATCCCATGAAATAGATAAACCACATCGAATTTATGTCAAATTAAAAATGATCTGAATCAAATTGATTGGTGTGAACCTATAATATAGTGATCCATACCAAATGTCATATCCAACTCGACCCTTATAGCAAAAATACATAATTAACCCAATTTAGGAAAACTTGCACTAGAATTGAGGTGAGAGTTAAAGAACAAGCGAGGGTGAACGAATGCAAGAGAGAAAGAGTTATAAAAATAAGTTAGATTTAAGTAAGATATAAATTTATTTAACACACATATTATTTTGGACTTGATCATTCTAACTCGTATAACAACTCAGTCCCATCAAATAACGGTTCATATTGAGTGTGTGATGAGAAAGCTCATGGGCTATAGGATGATGCCGGGATAGGATGACTGGGTTGAGCATGAAGGAAGTTGTTTCCAAACTTCTGCAGCTCTCGATGTGATAAAACATACAAGACTGACATATTTGAACGAGATAATTAACGCTTTTATGCATGTGAGTAAGTAACACAAGAACGTGTTCTCTTTTATAAGAAACTTGTTCTTGGCCGCCATGGTGTCGATGGCTTAAAAAGTAATTTTAGCAAATTATTACTAGTTTATATTGGGATTATTAAATCTATACAAGGATATTAAATCAATACCAGAATTAGTTTAAAACTCTCTTTATGCTTTAATGTTACAGCAATACTGGTATTTTTTTTTTCTAACTTGCTATAAAATAATTAAACAGGAAAAGATTACGTTGCAATTTGGTTTAAAAAATTAGATAATTTGCAATTTTCCTACTATGTACGTAGATATGCCCGATGATGTTGAGGCCATTAAGGGGAGTTTGCATTCGATACCATATTATTTGTTACCCGTAAATTAACATTAGAAGCTCTGTTTTGGGACATTAGACATTGTGATGTTTTTGGGAGAAAAGGAGCAAGGAAAGTTTGGACAAATTATTTTTGGAAAATCTTAAATCTTTGTGAGATTTTAAAGTAAGAGGCGTTGCCTACTCATTATCATTTCCCATATTGCTTGCTTGCGAATAAAAACAACATAAAAAAAAAAAAGGGTCCCTTTCATTCTAAAGACAAATGAAAAATTGTCCACACCCAAAAAAGAAAAAGAACTATAAAATTTTGCTCAGTTTCTCTAAATTTAGTAGACTCGTTTCGAAAGAAAAACGCTTTTACCGGCAAAAAAAACCAACAGAAAGTATTTATTTATTTATTATTCTTTTTTTGTGTTTTCACGCAAATTAGGAAATGAAAATAAGGAAAAAGTATGTGGCCGCTCACACAATTTAGACGAACCCATGGGTTCAAAATTGCAATAATTTTGAGCTTTCGCTCTAAATTTTGACAATTTATTTTATGCTTTTTCATTCCGTCTCTGAAATTGCACTCTCCAATTCTCTCTCAATCTCTGATTGCAAGGGAGACCATCCCGACGGCAAGTCTTCTTTGAATCTGCCCAGCGTCTCGCCAGAACTCTACCGTCGCACATTGAGGAGGCGGCGATCGGTGAGACGGTTTGGCTCTCTGACTCCGATCCTCACAAGCATCGGCGGCTTCTTGCCAAAGCGGACATCGACGAGAGCTCACATGCCATTTTGCTCCTTCTTCCCCATCATGGGGAACATCAGAATCAGCCAATGTCGGGATACTACTTATTTGCGTCTAAAGGTAGAGGAATGGTTCATTTTATCTTGAGTTGAGTCGAGAGGAGCTGCTTACTTAGTTGGACAATGCCGAATTGCTCATCATTTTTGCTCTTTGCTGGGGATTTCGGAGCAACCGATTGGTGTCTCTGGACTAAATCAATTAACAATCTATTAGTTTGTCTTGGTGCCTGGCAAATTATTCCTGTTGGGAAAAATATTTATGGAGAAGTCCAAGAAAATTTTTCCCGCTACTATTTTTGTGAAAATTAAATAGGATAAAATACAAACTAAAGGCAGTAAAGATGAATAATAAATAACACGAGAATTTTAACGTGGAAAACCCTCCAAGGTGAAGGGAAAAACCACGGGACCGTAGTTCACTTCAAACTTCCACTATGATAAATAATGGGATACAACTTCACCCAAAGGTGGATCTCTCTCTGTCTTCAATTTATGGATCTGAACCTCTCACAAACTGGATAACTCACTTAAAGATAACTTTCTTTCTTGGAAGAAGAAAACTGTTTCTTCCGCTACACTGCTCTGATATTCTTTCTTTTGTATGTTCTTCTCGGTTGAGGAGGACTCCTATTCATAGGAGCAAATACAATCCCAAATAGGAATTATACGATACAAAATCACGTAGATTTATCTCCTAATCTCTCGTGATTTTGTATATATGAGAATATCACTTTGATTTCTTTTCCAATCTCCCTTGACTTTCTGGATGTGGAAGATCACGTTGATTTATCTCCTATCTCTTTTGATATTTTCTTTTTCTCCTTTTTTTTTCTTTTTTTTTTTTTTTACTTTTACACACTCACTACCATACTACTACAAATATACATAATTGCATTGGCCTCTCCAATTGGGAGTGACCTACTCAACAAATCTCCCCCTCACGAGCAATTTGGAGAATGTGTCAAACTTGCAAAAGTTCAACAAGCTTGCATCTTCACTGTAGATAGAGATTTTGTCATCATATCTAAGCCGTTGTTGTCAGTGTGTATCTTCTTTAGCTGTAGGGCTTTTTCCTCCAACACATCACGTATCTAATGATATCTGATGTTAATGTGTTTGGATCGGGAGTGGAAAGTTACATTTTTGCTGAGGTGTATTGCGCTTTGACTATCTGAATACAAGATATACTCCTCTTGGTTGTGACCCACTTCTTGTAGAAACTTCTTCATCCACAAAAGTTCTTTACATGCTTCTGTTATCGCAATATACTCTACTTCAGCACTAGATAGGGCAATACATTTTTGTAGTCGAGATAGCCATGAAACTGCTCCCCCTGCAAAAGTCATTAGGTATCCCGATGTAGACTTTCTTGAGTCCACGTCCCCTGCCATGTCTGAATCCAAAAAACTTTCTAACATAGTTTTACCATCACCAAAACATATGCAGTTATTAGATGTACCACGAAGATACCTGAATATCCATTTGACTGCTGCCCAATGATCTTTACTAGGATTTGATAGAAATCTACTTACCACACCAACTGCATACACGATATCAGGCCTCGTACATACCATCGCGTACATTAGACTACCAACCGCCGATGCATAAGGGACTTTTTCCATTTCCTTCTTTTCTGTCTCACTTTTTGGGCACTGATCTAATCTGAGTTTGAAATGATTTGCAAGTGGAGAACAAACTGATTTGGATTTATTCATATTAAATCTTTCAAGAACTTCATTAACATACCATTCTTGAGATAACCAGAGTTTACGATTCTATCTGTCTCGCAAAACTTCCATCCCAAGAATTTGTTTTGCGGGTCCCAAATCCTTCATCACAAAGCACTTGCCCAATTCCTTATTTAAGTTGTTGATCTTGCTTTTATCCTGGCCAACAATTAGTATGTCATCAACGTAAAGCAAAAGAATGAGGAAATTACCATTAGTAAATTTCTTGACGAAAACGCAGTGATCAGCGGTGGTTTTGTTGAATCCATTTTCTTCCATGAAGGAATCGAATTTTCTGTACCACTGTCTTGGTGCCTGCTTGAGCCCGTAAAGTCTTCCTCAATCTACACACAAGGTTTTCTTTGCCTTCGATTTTGAAACTTTCCGGCTGATCCATGTAGATCTCCTCATTTAAATCTCCATGTAAAAACGCGGTCTTCACGTCAAATTGCTCGACCTCTAGGTTCAAGCTTGTTGCCAAGCCAAGGACAACTCGGATAGAGGACATTTTAACTACATGAGAAAATACCTCATTGAAGTCGATATCTTTCTTCTGAGTGAATCCCTTCACAACAACCTTGCTTTGTATCATGGCTGTGAGTTACCTTCTTCAGTCTTTAATCTGAACACCCACTTGTTTTTTAGAGCTTTTCTTCCGTGCAACTTGACTAAATCATAAGTATGATTTTTGTCTAAGGACTTCATCTCCTCCTGCATAGTTTTTAACCACTCCTCTTTATGCTCGTGGTATATAGCTTCTTGGTAGTTCTTTGGTTCTCCCCTGTTAGTGAGCATCACGTACTCATTGGAAGAATATCTACGACTAGATTGTCGTTCACGAGTTGATCTCCTCAATTGAGGTTCTGATGGGACTTGTTCAACAATTGTTTCGAGTTCCGTTGAAGTAGTCATACCTTCAATCCTAGATTCAGCTTGCTTGTTGATAGGAGAAGCGACTGGGCCAAGATCAACTGAGTATTCGTCTATTGATGGATATTTATCATGCTTCTCGAAGTCCTCAATTGTCTGATCTTCAAGAAATACCACGTCCCTGCTTCTGACTATTTTCCGATTAACGGGATCCCAGAGTCTGTAGCCGAATTCTTCATGTGCGTACCCCAAAAAAATGCATTGCTTTGATTTTCCATCAAGTTTTGATCTCTCATCCCTTGGAATGTGAACAAATGCTCTACAGCCGAACACCTTCAAGTGGCCATAAGAAGCATCTTTACCAGTCCGACACTTTATGGTACATCACCGTTGAGTGGAGCTGAAGGTGATAGGTTGATTAAATCAACTGCTGTTCTCATTGCCTCACCCCAAAAGTGGTTTGGCAGCTTTGCGTTGGAGAGCATACATTTGATTCTTTCACATATTGTTCTATTTATCCGCTCTGCGACACTGTTGTATTGAGGTGTTTTTGGTACGGATCTTTCTAGTTTGATCCCAAGGTTTTTGCAATAATCTTCAAAAGGTCCTCGGTATTCGCCACCATTATTAGAGCGTACACACTTCAATCGCTTGCCTGTTTCTCTTTCAACCTTCATATGAAATTGCTTGAAGATTTCCTGCACTTGATCTTTAGTTTTCAAAGCAAATGCCCACACTTTTCTAGAGTGATCATCAATAAATATTACAAAATAAAGCGCACCTCCAAGTGTCCTAGTTTGCATTGTGCATACATCAGTATGTATCAGATCTAAAATTTCAGCTTTTCTAGATGGAGGGGAATTGTGAAATGCTACTCTATGTTGTTTTCCCAGAATGCAGTCGACACAAGTATTCAACGGTGTACCTTTTATCTGGGTAGAAGTTGCTTTCTAGTGAGAATCTTAAGTCCTTTCTCACTCATGTGTCCGAGTCGCTTGTGCCATAACTCGATGATGACTCCTTTTCTGGTTACATTCACCTCTCCTCTACACAGCTTGAATTGTGTGATATAGAGAGAGTAAGTCTTTTCTCCTTTGGCTATCACCAAATTACCTTTGGTGAGCTTCCATTTTCCATCACTAAAGAAATTGATGTAGCCTTCGTCATCAAGCTTGCCAACAGATATAAGATTGTGGCGTATGTCCGGAACATGTCTCACATCTTTGAGTAGTAGCCTACATCCAACATTAGTCTCCAAATAAATATTACCCATACCAATAATTTTGGACGTACCTTCGTTTCCCATCTTTACGAGTCCAAAATCATCAGTGGTGTAAGATGTGAAAAGATCTTGATGAGCTGTGACATGGTAGGATGCACCAGAATCAACTACTCATGTCAAATCTTGGGATGCAAGATTAATGGAATCATCACCTTGAATAATGATCACCTCATCTACAATATTTGCAGTGTCATTCGTCTAGTTCTCATTAGCTTTGTTGATGCTATGACCTTTTGATTTTTCTGCCTTTAGCTTTCTGCATTCTCGGATGAAGTGTCTCAATTTACCATAATGATGGCACTTCTTGTCTTGTCTGAAGTTGGATTGGGACCTTCCTCATTGCTGATTTTGAAAGTTACGGCTTTTGCTCCTCCCTCTCCGTTCTTGATTTTCTTGTTGATTAATGACAAGAGCTTCGGACTCAGGGTTGACTCCACTCTCTTTTCGCCGAGATTCTTCATTCAACATTCTATCTTTTACCACGTCCATGGTAAGCTTGCCGTCAGGAGCCGAGTTGCTAACTGACACAACAAGTGTGTCCCAGCTATTTGGCAAAGAGCTAAGCAACAGTAGTGTGGCACCCCTCGACGGCCCCTGATCCGTTAGGGTCGCCACAGCCTGCCAATCGCTTTCTCTCAAAAGATATTTGTTACTTGTCTTTTACAAAAAGGGGTTTAAAGAAGGACCGAAGTCCTTAGGCATTTTTTTTTTTTGAAAACGGTCCCAGCGAGACTTATTAGTGGAAGCATAATTGAGTCTCACCATCTCTCCCTCCAATAACCATAATGCAATGCATACCAACTACACATCATATGAAAAGATAAGGCCGAACCACTTTTATTTATATATTTTCATGATGGATTTCTTGGGTTGGTACAACCAAAAAGAAAGCCAAGACTTTTAACTACACTTGGCCACAACCCAAAAGATATCTCGACTCCTATAACGATCATGTGTCATCCTCCATCTATCAGTGTCGGCTACTCTAAAAAAGAAACGTCAGCTCTCTACTCCTAACGCGGCCATCACACCCATCCTGGCGCGTCGGGCGGTGGTGGTGGGCAACATCCCCCGAATCACTCCATCTCGGCGGACGTGGATCGACAAAAACTCCTGAATGACTAGGCCCTTAGCCAGGCCCACATCATACATGACCAGCACGCGAACTCGCACAAACGTCAGACGAGGGATGGTAATGCAATCAATCTCCGAACACTCTACCTCCACGTTAGATGGGAGGCCATAAAAGGTACCCCACGTGACCGAAGAGAGCAGCATCTTCCCAATCTAAAATGTTGGTCCCCAAAGGGGTGCGTATAGCCACTCGGCAGGTAAAAGATCCAATAAACTACTCAATGCATCACACAATACAATCACAACATCATAGCATAGTACATATCATCCATGCATCCAAGCAAAACTTACCTTGCAGCCATGCATATGTCATTATACCATATGTGCATACATCCTCATGCACTCATCACCAAGTATTCATACATATACCATTATGCCATAGGTGCATATACAACCATGCACTCATCATCAATCATCCACACATATACCATGCCTCATGTACGCATACCATCATGCTATAGGTGCACATACAACCATGCACTCATATACATCATATCATACAGCCATGCATACATGTCACTATACCATGCATGGTTCAATTTCCACTTTGTATCTTTCAATTTGATCACCACATCTTTCTTTCCTGGGATCAGTAATTGCATCCCACCTTATCACTCGCACCCCAACTTGGCATCACGAGAAAACCTCTGGCACACACCACCGGGCATCCGACACCCCCACATTCCAGGCATCTCGCATCCCAACTGGCATCATGAGCCATTCCCGAGGCATAAACCTCCGAGGCTTCCGGCACCCAACCATTCCGAGCATCTTGAAACTCCCGAGGACATCCGGGCATGTATCACAATACAACCGGGCATCCGGCACCCCCTATCCCGGGCATCCTGACACTCCCAGGGCATTATCGGCCCACCTCCAACAGTCTCCTCATTCATCATAATTCATATTCACCAATTTATGTCTCACAATCAACATGGCACGTGATGTAATAGCAACAAAGTCAAATTCAACATTTGATTCTATATGCAATGCCAAATATCATCACGTGCTCAGCAAGATTCAATCACCTCAATCAATATAATTCATGGGGCTCATCCAAAACAGAATAATCATAAATTACAGCATTTGAAATTCGCTCAATCCAGCTTGCACAATTTTAGAAAATATTTCCATTGAATACCCAAATGACCTTTAAAAATTATGAAATTCGAACATGTGATAGTCAAGAAATAAAGGCAGATATTTCATGAAAGACACCTCACCAAAAGACCCTCATACAATTTGATATAGACCATGCATCACAGCAGTACTATTCTAACAATACAGCTTGCACAGTTTTTAAAACATTTTTGGTTAAATAGGCAAATGAACTTCAAAAATTATGAAATTTGAATATGTTGCAGGCAAGACATAAATAAAGATACTTTGTGAAGAACAATTTGCCGAAAGATCTTCATAAAAAATGATATGACCCATGCATTGAAACTGACTAAGTCCGAATGCGTCAGATTACACGGGTTTTGAGATATTTCCGATTAAATATCCTAATGACCTTAAAAATTCATGAAATTCGACTATGTTGTAGTCAAGATCCTAAGGTAGGTTTTTCATGAATAAATAAAAGTCAAATGCGTTCTAGGTGATTTAATATAGACGGTTAAAGCTTCTGTTTCAATACCGAAGTTTCCAGATCTGACTACTTCCGAAAAACTACGATTTCACCTATCTATTCTTGTTATTTTTCTCTAAATTTTTGATATGTTAAACCTTAGGATGTTATTTACATCTTTCGTTAAGAAATCGAAGTGAAATTTCAACAAAAGAGATAGGCTTACAGACCATGCATTCATCAAAGGTAGTTACCGAAATATCCCGATTCAGTCTCTCCGAAAAATACAGATTTCACCCACTTATTCTTGTTAGTTTTGTCCCAAATTCGAGTATGTTATATTTCAAGAAGTCCTTAACAACTTTCATTTAGAGGTCACGGCCAAAATCCAACTCAAACAACACATGCAAGCCAATAGAACATCCAAGGTCGAACTGTTTTCTCAAGAAAAGTTTACTAGTCTCAAACATCCCTCTTAAAACTTCAACTTTTAACCCCCTAAACATCCGAATTCTACCACCATTCAAGCACACATACTAGACACAACATGCAAGAGCAGATTGAGGATCCCAACTTGCCTCTAAACCGAGCAAACAGCGAGCACGAACGGCGACAAGCAACGGACGCACGGCGGACGGTCGACGGACAGCTCTCCTCCTTTCCTCTCTTCTTCCGCACGCTCACTCTCCCTTTCTCTCAATTTCTCTCTTCCCCTCGGTAGCTCTCTCTCTCTCACTCTCTTTCCGTCGACGACACTTCCCCTCTCCCTTCATCATCAAACCGGTTCTCTTAGTTTCTTCCCCTCAATGATGAACAATCATTGATTTTGCATGAAGGACACTTGGACAAAGGGGATTAACACTTGTAAATCCTCCCATGCACATGATGGGCTCATCCGGCTGGGCTTGGGCCAGCCATGGGCCCACGGCAGCTCCTCTTCTTGGGCTTCGTGGGCCGGTCGAGAATGGGGTGAGGTCATGGGCTGGTTTGGGCTTTCAATTGTCTAGCCCATCCTCATCCTATTAATTTACCCAATCCTTAATTTATATAAACACCTAATTGGAATTTATAAATCACAAAACTTTGTAACCTAATTTAATAAATTCCAATCCAAAATTCACATGGCCAAAAATAGAATTTTTCTATCAAATAATTATTCACCAAAAGTTTGGCCAAAGTCTTAATGCAAGACATAAATTAAAGCACCCTTAAAGATTGGCAAGGAATTCTAGGATGCCACAAGTAGTGCCTGCAATTCATCATCTAATGTCATATTCATAGAATTGAGTTGGTCTACTATACCTTGGAACTCGCTCATGTGTTCCGAGACACTACTCCCGTCTTTGTATTTCAGATTCATGAGCCACCGCATGTGATTTGCTTTATTTTGCGGGCATTGTTCTTGCGTACATTTTCTCTAATTTTTGCCAAAGAGCACTAGCATCATGTTCATTAGCAAAATTCTGAAAAATGCTCTTATCAATCCATTGTCGGATTTGAGCGGCACACTTCCGATTGAGCACCATCCATTCACTTTCGGACATTGTCGTTGGTTTGCCACCAGAAGACGATGCCAATTTGACTTTCGCTGCAGGATCAGACTCCTCAGACGTTGGTACTGGTACCTCCGTCATTATCACAATTGGCCTCCAAAGATCTTTAATGTATAGTAGATCCTCCATCTTTGGTTTCCAGATTGCATAATTGAATGCAGTCAATTTTATCATGTTGCCAAAATTTTCCTCCATTTAATTTTGCACAGAAAAATAATAAATAGAGCAACCAAGCTCTGATACCACTTGTTTGGAAAAATATTTATGGAGAAGTCCCAGAAAATTTTTCCTGCTACTAGTTCTGTGAAAATTAAATAGGATAAAATACTAACTGAAAGCAGTAAAGATGAATAATAAATAACACCAGAATTTTAACGTGGAAAACCCTCCAAGGTGAAGGGGAAAACCACGGGACCGTAGTCCACTTCAAACTTCCACTATAATAAATATTGGGATACAACTTCACCCAAAGGTGGATCTCTTTTGTCTTCAATTTGGGGATATGAACCTCTCATAAATTGGATAACTCACTCAAAGATAACTCTCTTTCTTGGAAGAAGAAAACTGTTTCTTCCGCTACACTGCTATGATATTTTTCTTTTGTATGTTCTTCTCCGTTGAGGAGGACTTCTATTCATAGGAGCAAATACAATCCCAAATAGGAATTATACGATACAAAATCACGTTGATTTATCTCCTAATCTCTTGTGATTTTGTATATATGAGAATATCACTTTGATTTCTTTTCCAATCTCCCTTGACTTTCTGGATGTGGAAGATCACGTTGATTTATCTCCTGATCACTTTTGATATTTTCTTTTTCTCCTTTTTTTTTTCTTTTTACTTTTACACACTCACTACCATACTACTACAAATATACATAATTGCATTGGCCTCTCCAATTGGGAGTGACCTACTCAACAATTCCTAGATGGGCAATTCAATAAGCCCGTTGCTTCAGTCTATGTAGTCCTCCGGCATGGTTGATGAGCCGTAATGGTTGTAAAAGTTATAGAAATTGATGACTTTTATCTGATAAGGCTGATTTGATAATTTGGTCTCCGTTGTAGAAAAGTTTTCTGTTAGACTTACTTGTTTGGGTTCCTTTAATTGTGTTAACTTGATAAACCTAACCAAATCGATAGTCTATGTTAAGGCAATAATTTTGTCGTCAATAATAAGGTTATGATCCCTCTTGCACCCAATGACAAAGTTGTAGCTCATAGTCGTTCAATGTCTTTGCAGTTTGCATTTTTCCCTCAAAAGGAAATAATTTTCTTGCTTGATGTTAACGATTAAAGTGCTAAGTTACTCCTTAGCTTCTTATATGTTTTTGCTTTAGAGCCGCATCTCATTAATAACGAACTATCTTCACGGTTTGGTTTGAGTTTTAACCTTATTAGCTTGATTTTGGTGAAAATAAATTAGTTGCTTTTTTGTATAAAGTATACACCAAACGGTACCAAGAGCCACAAACGTACTAGTCAACATGAAATGAAATTGTCTTCTATTAAGTATAGTTCAAACAAATTTATATGGACACGGTTCAACTATACTCTAAGGCTCCGTTTTCTGGAAAAATAAATTCAGGAAAACATTTTTCGGATTTTCCAGTGTTCATTTTATGGAAAATAAACTAACTGTGGAAAACATTTTCTATCAAGGAAAAAAAATATTCTAAAAGAGGGGAAAATGTTTTTCACTTTTCAAATTGGGGAAAACATTAGGGGAAAATATTTTCCTTACTCTCTCTTGTTGTCTCATACCCTATTAGCTCCCTTCTTTCTTGTTTTCTTTTTTAATAATTCGAATCCTAAATTCTTTTTCTTTTTCTTTTCTTTTTTCTTTCATTTTTTTTTCACCTTCTTCTTTGGTAGTTGCCAACATGGCTATGGCCGGCAACCGGTCATAGATGAGCCTCAAGCTCGTTGCCCTTAGGTGAGCTCTAGGCTTGCTGCCATCGGCCATGGGCTTCACCTGACTTGTCGATCTCAAGCGAGGGGCGAGCTCCAGCTCGCCGCTCACCAAATCGGCAAACCAAAGATGAGCACAAGCCTTTGACTCGTCGATTTGGTGAGGCTCGGTGAGGCCAGAGGTTTACGAGCTCAAGGCTCACCCTCGTGCTCAAGTCCTTGCACTCGTCAATCTCTAGCAAGCGGCAAGCTTGAGTGACACAACTCTTCATTAGCTAAATCGGCAAGCCAGCGGTGAGCGTGAGCCTCTGGTTGCCCTTACACTCAAGCCCTCGCACTCGCCGATCTTTGGCAAGCGGCAAGCTCAAGGTTAATGCTCATTGCTCGCTATTAGCTAGATCAGCGAGCCAGTGACAAGCGCGAGCCTCTAGCAAGGCCAAAGGCCGATGAGCTCGAGCTCATCGCTTGCCAACGGATGCTGGCCTTTGACCATTGCCAGTGGACATCGAGCTTGCCGCTCACTCATAAAAGTTAACTTTTGACCGGTCACCGACTGTCGCCATGGTCGGCAACTAGCCAAAGGAGAAGATAAAAAGAAAGAAAAGAAAAATAAAATAAAAATAAAAAAGAATTAAAAAATCAATTTTTTAAACAAATTGATTTTAAAAATAAATTAATAATAAAATCATTGAAAAAAAGTCCATAAAAGAAAAATATTTTTCATATCAGATAGCAAAAAATAGTTTCCATTTCATTTTCAGGTTTTAGACAAACACAAAAAAATAATGGCATTTTTTTGAAAAATGATTTTCTAGAAAATATTTTTCAGAAATGCTATATTTTCTGTGAAACGAACGGAGCTGAATTAAATATGTACCAACATACTAAGGATTACATTGAAAATATTAAAAGTTCAGGGATGACATTACACATTAAATCAAAGTTCAACGGCCATATGAAATAAATTAAAATTTTATGGACCACATAATATATTGAGCCAAAATTTAGAAATTATGTATTTTAAAAAATGAAATTACAGTACCAAACGGATTTCCTTTCAACATCTATTCTCGGAAATAGAAAAATATTTCTGGTTGCACCCTAAATTATCATGGAACGGTATTTCCTGAGATCTAATAGATATGCGTACTTGCAAGTGGAAGCGGGCATTGGGCAAGTCCCTAGGCCAACCATCGTCTTAATTGATAACAATGATGGAATGCTGAATTAGAAAGTGCATGCCCATTCACTGCAACTTTTATATATTGCTCTTCGTTTTCTCTTTTAATATTTTAAAAATTAAAAACAAGCAAATGACTTCCCAAAAATATTGTGAAAGTAACTTCTAAATGACTCTATATTCAGTAATTGTATAGATTTGGAGCGTTCGCGCTGAATAAAAGCCAAAGGGTGGAAGTTGTAAACATTTCGAAAAGAATATAAAAGTGACAAATACACTGATGGGCCTAGCTGCCCTATTTAGGCCCACTTAGAGACGATTGTCTTGGACCACTTGACCGTAGTCAAAAGAAGACTGATGGGCCTTTGCATCCTCCAACTCTTCACTCCGTGCAATGTCTAGAAAATATTCAGCGATTCCAAAGCACCGCATTGTTTGTGAGGTAGCATGCATTTATATACTCTAAAATAATTATAAATTAACATATATATTGATGTACCGACCAAAAAAAAAAACATATATATATATATATATATATATATATATGATGTGGAATCAGATAAAAAATAAAAAGTCTATTTTCTCTCTCCCTCCTATACCAAACTACAATTACCTTCGGGCTTAATCTCCACATCTCCTCAACTGATACATCTAGGTCGACACTAAACATGTACCAACATACTAAGGATCACATTGAAAATATTAAAAGTTTAGAAATGACATTGCATATTAAATCGAATCAAAGTTCAACAATCATATTAAATAAATTAAAATTTTAGGGATCACATCATATATTGAGCCAAAATTTTAGGTCAAGCTTGAAGCGCGCGAACTATCATAGCACAAATGGTTCCCGGCTGAAACTGAGGGAGGAGCTGGCGAAGTTGGAGGCATGATACGGGGCACGAGGATATGCCTGTGGATGAATTTGCGGTGGCGTATCTTAGAGGGGTTATGGATGGGAAGAGGGGCAAAGGGCGGTTGATGTCGTCGGACTGAAGATGTGTGATATATTGATGGATGAGAGCAAAGCACTTATTCAAGGGGTAGATCGTAATATATTGAGACTGCATTAGGCAAGCGTTGGGGTCCGGTTTTCATTTTGTTAAGCGTGTCCAAGGGAGTCTAGTGGACAGGGATTTTGACCGAGATACTCGGGTAGTCCGCGATGCTGATAGCCTAATAGTTAGGAGTTGTTCAATGTGCGGCTTTATCAAATTGCTGAGTATGTTGGAGATCCAAGCTTTAATCGGATATTGGTTTGCTCGATGCTTCAACAGCGTCATAAAGATGGTAGGCATTCCTGTTTAACATGCCTCCTGTTTAGTATTTGGGCAGATTGAGGTCATAATTGATTGATGCATTCAGTGTTGGCGGTTGTTTGAAGCGATGGTGATGATGTTAAGTAAACTATTCAGTTGTCGTTTAGATTCATATTATGTCCATATTAAGATATTAAGTAAGTTCTACTAGCTGAAGCTATTCCCTTGTCATATAAGGATATGGAGGTTTTGTCATATAATTTAGCTCTCTTTGTCTACCTATGTTATTGCAAAGTTGAATTAAGTCGATGAGAATAAAAAAAAAAAAAAAAAAGAAGAAGGTAGAGAAGTAACGGAGATCAAAAGAGAAGATAGAGCACTCAGAAAACATTTGCCGAATACTTTATTATTTTTTCCACTCGAAATGTACCGAATAATTGAATGCTCATGTAGTGAGCTGTGATGGCAGTCACAACAAACCGCATGCTTGACTTGTTAGATCTTGACCTCATAACAGAAATTTATTCCGTTGACATTCCAAAACCTCTTTGTAAGCATTTTGCTTTAAATGATTTTGATGTTTAGTTGTTTGGCAAAGAGCTGTATGGCTGTTCCCGTAGAAAGTGGATCAAGAATCGGTGACAACAGTTTCAAGATGTTGTGCATGGTGGATGTAGAGAGTGGATTTCTGAGGATGGTGCAGGTTTTTTTGGTCATGTTGACTCACAAAGGTGCTGCATTTTGACTTATGATAGCTTGTACCTAGCCTTATGATTGTCAACATACAAATATATGTGTGACGCCCCAAACTCTGGGTACACACATCACTCAATGGTTGACTAAAAATGCGACATCCAAGGAAGTATTGCCGACCCATTTGTTTTATGCACACATGGAAGCAAATTAATAATTACCCCACTAACAAACAAACACAGGGATAGTAAAAGCAGGACAGCTAATTATCACAAACCATACTTTATAAATAAACCAAGTTAGCCCTTACCAATAAATAAATAAACCAAGTTAGACCTACATAGTTACATATAAAAGGTCTGTCTAAAAAAAAAGTCCTAAGCAAGCTAAGCCCTAGATCCCATCGACTCTGGCTTTGGATCCTCCACAACACCATTCGGGATGTTGATGTCCATGGGGTGTCCTACCTCCCCATCCTTTGTCCCAACAAGTGGTCCGTCAAAACCTTGTAAGGGACCCTCCCGAGCCCCATTAGATGCATTAATGAACCACGCCTTGAAGCAATGAGGCACTAAGTGAAGGAGGCCTTCATCAACCCAAACCGTGGTCACAACTAGCTCATGAGTCTGGGTGGTCCTAGGGATAGGGAAAAGGTGGATTCGTAGTCCATATCCAATGTAACCCCAAAACGAACTGGTCCCCTCTCCATACTAAGGACCTGAAAATATTTAACCACGATGGGGTGAGATAAATCTCAATAAGTCAAACCCTAAACCCCGATTAGGAAGCAAATTCACCTAGAGGCAGCCAAAACAGGCGTCACAAACAACTTTCCTCGCCTCGGCGCATCCCTACACATTAGCTCATCACATATGCACATATAAACGCAACAAGCGTAGTCAATAACTAGAACACATCATTTTCATATATCAAACAATCACAAAGGTCCCGATTATAAGGTAAAATTGTTATGACACGTCCCATTTTGTGCCATACAATTTTACTCCATAATAAGGCACGGCTATCTCAACCACTCAGGTATGTTCCAGTTATTATGACCCATCGGCCACGGCCAACTCAACAGTCGGCGGTCATCCGACATAATTAGGCGTCGTCCTGCTTCGTCGAGCATGGCAACGTCTACACCTAGACAGTATTCCATAAGGAATATTGGCTTAGCCTCCACTACGACTAACATTCGTTGACGTAGGGCATCCGAACTTAATCAGGCTTCACCTCCCCGACTCTCGTCGGGTGACAGGTTTCAATAGTGATCACATGCACATCCATACTCGGCCAAGAACACCGTGCTTTGCACTCAAATACCTCCATTTCAAATAATAAACTTGACTAATTTTCTTCGTATTAAAAATTATCCCAGTAAAAATAATTATGCGTGGTCACACATTTAAATTGAACCAATAAGCATGGTACCCTCCCATTTCAAAATTCCACAATTTATATACTATATGACATTTTGGCGTCAAAAATCGACACTCGGTACTTTTCTAATTAAATACTCATAAAATCAAATTTTGCAATAATAATCAATAATTATCACCTAGCACTCAATTGCACAAATAAGCAATGAGATTCACATATAAATTCAACCATGAGATTCACATATAAATTCAACCATGAGAATCAGCGTAAAATTCTGCAAAACGGCTATTTCGTCACAAACTATGCTAATTAAAATTAATTAAATAAATTGTAATTAATTAAATAAATCTAATTTAATTAACCTAACCGCAATTAATTAAACTAACCATGGTTAACTAACCGTAGTTAATTAATCTAATCCAAGTTAACTAACTAACCTAGGGTAGTAACCTAACTAACCACCTAACTAAACTAACCTAACTAAATTAATCTAACCAAACTAACCTAGTTACTCTAACTAGATTAACACTAATCCTAATTAACACTAAACTAACCACTAAGTGCAATTAACATCTTAATCCGAGATTATGGCGTCAACTCATCAGAATTCAATGGCGACGAGATCATGGCGATGGCGGCGCAACGGTGACCAAGACTTGAGGCTACCGTGTCTCCAACGGATGACCGACTAGGGCTGAAAACCGCAAGGGGCTCACGGCAAGGGTTGCTAGGTTCGGTTATATGGAAGGGCTAGTTAAGGCTGCTGGACGCAGGGTTGGACGACGCGATGCTAGAGAGCTGGTTGTGAGGACACGGGTTAGTGGCTACTGACCGGAGTTGGGTTGAGGCATGAAGTGGTGGAGATGGTGAGCTGGTTAGGCGGTGTGGCTGGCTACGGCGGTTGCTAGTCGATTGGAGTTGGAGCAGCTGAGCTAGGTGGTCGTACAGTAGCTGAACTGGATGGTGAAGGCTGACGGACGGACAAGGGCTGGGTTGTGACAAACGATTTGCGAGGCTGCTGTGGAGTCGTGCGGCAGTTGAAGTGAGGGGATGGGGATGAGGAAGAAGAAGCTGAGCAGAGAAGGGGGAGTCAACTGGGGTTCATGTGCATAGGGAGAGAGAGATTTGGAGGGAGAGAGAGTCAGCCAAGAAGGTCAAGGCTTTGGTCAATGGGAGTCCAAGGGAAATATCCCACACACTCAAGTGCCAAGGCCTCAAAGTCTTCAGCCAACTTTAGTCAAGGCTCCCTCCAATGGCAATTTTCCTCCATTTCCTCACAAAATAAAGCCTTTTTGGAGGCCAAATTACCAAATTAAATTGCCCATCCGAATTTCTTCTATTTTCTTTTTGCCGAATTTGATTTTTCCGCAAAATTCCGGGCTCAACAAAATTTCTCCGAAAGATGAGACAAGGTTATAAAAATAAATCATGACACGCTCGAATGTTCGATTCTCGAAATCGAATTCAATTTCGTGGTTAAAATCGACCGAATGCAATTTTAGTACAACCTAACATATCGGGTAGCTTTTAGGGATTTTATTGTGTTTAACCCGTAGTTGATAATTTTTTATCCACCTTTATGCATCTCCAACTCGTAGGCAACTCTCGGTTGTCGTAAAAATCACAAGTTTCAATTATGTGTACCGAGTATAAAATCGATAGAAAATCGAGTTAGTGCTGTTTGACGCGAATTTCCCAATCACGCGGAATCATCTGCAATTCAATTATGTGATTCCATCGAATCGACCTATATCCGATCACAATTCAATTATAACGATGTCGTATTGACCATTGCTGATTATTATGGTCGAACAGTCGATTTCTAATCGAATTCTCAAGTCTGCTGCGTTTATATCTCTTAATAGCTTCACCTAATAGATTAGTTAACTCATGAGTAGCCAACTTAGAGAAAAATGACCATAGGTGCTTCAACGAAATGCCCATTTCATATTATCGAGACGGGGTCAAATTTTCAGGATGTCACAACTCTTCCCCTCTTATAAAAATTTTGTCCTCAAAATTTAAACTATTACAATTCTTCTTCAAAAATGTGGGGGTATTGACGTGTCATCAATTCCTCGCTTTCCCACATTGCTCCTTCTGTCCCGTGGTGTTGCCAAATCACTTTAACCAAGGGGATTGTCTTGTTGCGCAGCACTTGCTCCTTCCGATCCACTATCTGAACTGATCTCTCCACGTAGGACACTTTCTCATCCACGTATAATTCTTCAAAATTCAACATGTGGGTTGGATCAAGCTTATACTTTCTCAACATCAACACGTGGAAGACATCATGCACTTGAGCAAGTCTTGGCGGCAACGCAAGACGATACGCCAAAGTCCCAATTCGTTCCAGAATTTCGAAGGAATGACATACCTCGACACCTCGGACTTAGCTTTCCTTTTTTGCCAAAACACGAACTTCCCTTAATTGGTGACACTTTTAGGAATGCGTGTTCACCAACTTGGAATTTCAATGGTCTTCGCCGCTTATCTACATAACTCTTCTGACGACTCTGAGTGGTCTCGAGTCTTTCTCGAATAGATAGGAGTTTTGTAGGCTCTACCATACAATGCTTCAAACGGTGCCATCTGAATACTTTGTTGATAACTATTGTTGTAGGCGAACTCAACTAGATGATGTTGTTCCTCCTAGCTTCCCTTGAAGCAGCATGTCTTCAAGGGTTTAATCAACTGATAGTCATATATTTGACATTTTTTTCATTTACCTCTATGGGCATTGGACTTACTTTTACTAGGCACACTACTTTTTTTGCCCTTAGTTTTCATTCATTTTTTCTTCACTTCTTTTTTCATGGGCATTGGCCTTACTTTTACCAGATGCACTACTTTTTCATGCCCCCTTAGTTCTAGTTTGATTTCAATTCTTATGCACAATGCATACGTCAAGCAATTACACTGTGAATGACATAAAGGTCTTCATCTACCTTTTGCCTTGCCCCAATGTGGATGATGATCATCAACTGGGTTTAAAGAAATGAAATTAAAGTCTCAAGTGGGTTGAGCAAAGGATATAAGTATGTAGGATAGAGAAAGAAATGCTCTTCGTCATTTTAAGGCACTTAAATTACCACATGAATTCAATGTAATAACACAACTTGAAGATTGATGCAAGTGAGAGTAATAAAATTTCTTTTCATTTTCCTCACCTCATGATGCTGTCTTACCTCCAATTTCCCCCAATGTGGGGTGGTTTTTGACAAGGATAATTTGAAAAAATCTCCATAAGTGTATGGGACTTAAAAGGGTTAAGCAATGGATCACCTGTAGTGTTTAGGATAGAGAAATGAATTGCCTCTCATCATTTCGGTCATCATACCTTTTGCGAGAGAACTCTTTACCTTACAGATATGAAACTTCTTACACTCATCTCACAAGTGTATAAGTAGGGGACTGTGTACAGGATAATGCTTGCCTTTCATCATCCCGACACATCTCATTTCGCATTTAGCATTTGATATCACTCCATTGAATTGTCCATCTTGACAAATCTCCACATGAAATTGGTGAGTTAAATAGGTAAAACCATTATCGAAATTCTCTTTTCAAAAGAATGTAGCAGCTTTAAGCATGAAAAGCTTTTATGACTTCAAAACAAACAATTTACCACACGCAAAAATGCTTTCATAAATATGAAGAACATGATTTTGAGCATTCATTCAAGGAATTGTCTCACGAAGGGACTGTCTCAGCAATGGGTGTTCTTGGATTGCCCCTATCGAAAGGGAACATAGAAATTGATCAATCAAGACTAAAAATTCGATCGTCAGTTTAATAGATGCTCCGATTTTGCTTTTGCCCCTGCACAAGAGAACGTGCATGAATAGGATACTATGCAACATCAAAGTAAATTAAAATTGCACATCAATTTTGGCTCAAATCGAGATTTTATCTCAATCGGGTCACTACCAAAATTTGCCTTGCCCCCAATTTGTCATCTACAAGGAAAAGAATAGAGTGTCATTTCCCAAACTTAATTATATTCAAGGACGAGATGTACCTCTTCCACTAGAGATGGATGGTCCTCTTTTACTTGCCCATCATTTTATTATTAATGGGCAAGAATAAAATTCCGTCAAGCATGGAAATGCAAAACACTTTGTTTGGCTCTTCAAGATGGATATTTCAAGTAGTATTGAGATGTGACCCACATTAACTCCTTAGAAATGTGTTCTCAAACTTGTTGAGTAACAGTTGAGCCAATTGATTTATCATTGCAACCTAATGTGCCAATTGATTTATTATTCTTTTTTTGTTTTGGGGAATTTTTTGGATGAGGAAGCATGAAGAAGTCCAGTCCTCAGAATTCTCCTTGAATGATTTTTTTGATTGTTGGATATCGTCACCGGGATAGTTTGGTGTACCCCATCATGTCCTCAAAACCTTGTAATTTTCTTGATATTTATCATTCAAATTACATTATTGGAATGAAAAATGTGATGTTCAAGCAAAATAGAAGAAATTGAAGCCAATCCCTGAAAAGTGATAAAAATTCCCACGCAACAGAAGGTGCATGCCCCTAATTAAATGAGGAAATCGAACTACTTAGGACCATGAATCATGTGTGCTTGAGTTTTTCACCCTCCTTGATCTTGTAATGCGAACCCTTTAGGTAAGATATTCTTCCTTCGAGATATGTCACTAGTATTTTCATGGTGTCATCAAATTCCACTACCTCAGGAAAATGAGAAGGTTCAAAAGTCCTCCTAACTTTCTTCTTCAAGTCGCAATTTCTCACTGAAGATAGAGTATCTATGTCATCACATCACTTTTGCCTAATGAGACAAGCCACAGTAGCAGACAATTCATCGACTTGACTTTGGAGGCGTGCAATTCGCTTGTTCATGTCATTGTCAATATCGATGATACAGTTCAGCACCTCGTTTTGATCCGCCATTTTAGCTTTTGACCGTGTATGGATGGGTGAGCAGGATCGCCCTATAATCACCTAATTTTAATGAACGAGAACATGTAAGTATGAGGTGTCAATTAGGAACCTGTCCATGACAACAATCTATATTTTTCCTTTTTAGTCACGAAAAGTCCACACATGAAGGGAATTTACTAAAAATGGACTAGGAAAATAAAAACATGGGACATCCTAGCAAGAATGAAGTTTCCTAAACATGAACTAGGAAATGCCAAAATTTGAATCTCCCTAATAAGAACAATAAAGATATGAGTTGAAAACAAATTATCCAAATGATTCATTGCATGGCAAAGGAATTAAATCAATGATTAACCTAGATTGCCATGGACCGACCAAAAATACGACAAAATAAATTGCATGTTATAAGGATAGAAGACTTACTTCACCAAGAAAAATTGACAGCAACCACATAAACAAGCACATGAAATGTGGGGTTCAATTTCTATCTAAGAAAGCTAAGCAAAGTGGAGTCGAAAGGGTGGGATGACTAGTTACAGCCTCACGTGGTCAAGTCCTCTTAACTTCGGCTTAGTCAAGAATGATATCCCAATGCGTCACAGTCTCGCGAGCAGAGGTAATATTTTTGACACCAAGAAAAAAACTTTTGGGATTTAGTTGGGCAATCTCTACTACATGGCCTCACGGTCAAAATCATATCCAACTCAATACCATCCTAAGTATCCTAGCACAGCCTAAGTCCAGAGGCAGGTTGTGGGTGCAATTGTATAGTGCTAAATGCAAGGCATGCACAATAGTTTATATCAAACAACATCTCAATAGTTTGAATTCAAAACATTCATCCTCAACTCCAACCTGCAAGACAAAGGTTAACAATCACTACTTCCCTTATACCTCCCTATCTACAAGAACACTTAACACCTTAAAATGTTAAGGACGTACCTAGAATCCTCGTTGCCATACAAAAACATTTTTCAAAAAAGAAAATTGGCCTAAGTCCACTTAGAGTTTTGACTCAATTCCCCAGTGGAGTCACCAAGCTGTCGCGACCTAACCTCGGGTGAATCACCTAGGGTTTGGCTAATGGATTACTAAGCATAAACTTAGCTCGGTCTCTCCCAAGCCCATACCAATTTGCGACTTAGGTTCAAGTTCTTAACATACATATGATTTTTCAATTATGAGTCGCCACTAATCTATTTTTGATGGATCGATTAGGAACTCAAGTAAAGTAACGGGAGATTTACTTTACTCCTGCGAAACAGAGATTTGTGAGTTCATGGACTTGATTACGTTAGATTTCTCTAATGCCATTTCGGTACTTTTCTCTTTTATTTTGAAAAAAACATTTTGTAGGCAGCTTGCATTGATTTTAATTTACTTCCCTAATATGTCAGGTGATCATGCGGGTGCGCAAACCACTAATTTAACACCCAAGAAAGTAATGAATAAATTACGGGACTTACATCATAGAAATGAAAGCATCTACAATGTTAGATCAAAATTCACATCAAAAGCCCTAGATATGATTCTTAATTAACATGCAGTCACTCAATCTTTTTTAGGATTTTCTCTTGTTTAATAAAATCTAATCTACATGTTATGCAATTTAACTAAATGACCTAATTCTAATGATGGACAATTTCTAATTAAATGGACCTAGCAACAATCACTAAATGACATGCATTTCATAAATTTAATTCTATATGACATGCATATGATATTTTTGTATTTTTTAATAAAAATTCGTAATTAAAAATTGGTAAAAATAAAAACCTAAGCGAGATATTATCTATTTTAAGTTAGGAAACAAACCAATTTGAATTCTATCTTAACTTAGAAATTTATCTCAATATGCAATTTAATTCCAAGATACCATCTAAACATGCATTCTAAACAAATCTAACTATTCTATCATGCAATTCTATCTAGGAAATCAATCTTAATCTACATGATATGCAAATGCAATCTTTTTTTTTTTTTTTCTGGGATGAAGCAATTAAAGTAAGATAAGCACCAAATCACTCAAAATCATTTATCATCCAATCAATGCGAATATGGAAATAATATACAACATTCTTGAAATTTCGCGAATAAAACCGATGGGTTGATCTTAAGCCTTAAATATCAAAACATCAATTTTAAAGATTCCCGCAGAATCAATAATTCCATCTAAAGCCTTATAGATGGAATCAAATATTATATGCGGTTGCGAATTAGGAAATATATCCCAATGAATATTATACCTCTTACCCAAATGGTTTAAATTAGATATCAATCTCATCAATCTTTGCAATGTTATGTTTAAATCACATTAGGATGCGATTTTTTACCTAATTGCCGAATATACTTCCAAATTCGAATTTGTCGATGGATGGCTTGCGAACGGTGGCTCGTGAATCATGATGGAGGGTTGGCATGGCTCACAGCTAGGGAGGCACGAGCATCAGCTTGGCTGAAGGAAAGTGCTACTCACGGACTTGAGGTGTGACATCCGGATTTCACCAGACCTCAAGTACGTAACTGTCTGAGATGGGTCGATGAATTTGTAATTGGATTATGTCGTTGGCACCACTTGTGGATGCCATTTCGTCACCACACTCACCGTATCAAAACGTCACGTTCTCGTGATAGTACCTCATCTACGAATTTCTTCACGTGTCGTCACTCGCAAGGCTAACATCTTCGGCATTGATACCTTACCAGAGGTGCTTTTTATTCACGTGAAGACGTAGACTTCCGGAGTTTCAACTACATTAGAACATGCATTCCCATGCAAAGACCTTGGCCACACCACCACGTTATCTTCTTCATGGACATCCAAGGAAATGTAGACCATCTTCTCGTTGAGTAACAAACGGAGGAGTTGACTCACGTAGTCAACTAGTAAGGGCTACGTCCACAACCATGCATGCAAGAAGGAAGACTTCGACCATCTCCGCAGCTGCAACGAGCATGAAGGGGGGAAAACGAGCTGGCGCCGCATGAGACCTGGTCTCTCTTCAGCTGAAGGCCACGACATTCCCATTTATTCTTCCCTCAAGCAGCCACGTCCAAGCCATTGTCAACCGAAGAAGGGCTGACCGAGGGGCAGCCATGCACGGCCACGTCGCCTCCCTCCTTCGTGGCTGACCCGTACAAACCTATGCATGCAAGGGAGACACGCCTTTGCATGGGAAATGCAAGGTGTTCCCCTGCATGAGCAGCCTTCTGAACCGTTGCCAGCCGTGTCTTCATCTTGCTGCCACCGGATAGAGAAGATTGTTGACCCAAATTAGTCCACCATCGGAAGACAACGAAGCAAGCAGAAGACCTCTTTCTCTCTCCCTTTTCTTTCATCTCTCTCCGCAACCGAATTCTCTGTTTCTTTCTTCATTTTCAGCGGTGATTGCATCGCACAAAGCCTAGAATTTCCTTCGCCATCTCACTCCTGCTTTGTTGCTCCACCCGTACTACGTCGATCGCCACACCACTGCTAGCCACCAACCTCTTTCATCGCCGTCTAGCTCATCTCGACCGTGCCGCAACTCACGGTCCATTTGCCGTCGACGCCACCAGCTGTGCTCTCGCTATACCATTTGCGCCGTCCAACTTGCCTTAGTTGCACTCGTGACCCGCAAGCTCCCGAATTCGCCTTGCCGTTAGTGCCCCAAACCAAATGCTAGTTGATATCTACTAACCTATAAGACGTGAATGCTGTCGTTGCTTGGTGAAACCGTCCCGTATATTAAGATTATTTTGGTATACTTGCGCTGAATTGTGAACTTGGAGGTTATCTGGTTGATTCTGAGCTATATGGGAAAGGATTTTATAACTATTGTGGTCGAGTCCGAATTGGAGGCCACATACGTTCTGATTTTCGATATTTCGAATCTCTAAGATTTTATGTGTGTGAACTACTTTGAAAACTTCAAGGACGAAATTGAGATTATTGACCGTCGATGTGTCAATTCCAATATTTTGAGAAATGTTCACTGTTTTGATAAATCTTTTTATTTCGAGCCGTGAGGCGCGAGTGTGACTCGAGGCTATTCATGTGGATTTTGAAAAACATTTGAGGGTTAACTGTGAAAGTGGATTTTATGGATTTGGTATCAAGCTTTTGATTTGGTGAATTGATTTCATCGATATGAGATTGGCCTATTTTTAAAGACTTTTGTTGTTGTATTGCTATGTCTTTGAAATCCCTATTTTGCATTACTTGATATCATAAAGTGGGATTTTCAATAACCCAAAGGATTCTCCATATTGGTGATTCGAAAACATTTTGGCATTGAAGTGATTTAATTACTACACCATGGTTGATGTGTTATTGCTACCGTTGGACCCTCAGGAAATTGATGCCCCGGGAGACGAGTTGCCAGGAGGATTGTAGTGGCGATGCCTTTGGATGCCTGGGGATCGGTGAGCCCCAGAGGTTCCCCAGGAAAGTCGGGATGCCCGAATGTATGACGATACATGTTCTGGAGGGTAGGGGGCAATCATTGACATAGTGAGCTCCGGCGATTCCTCATGATGCTAGGTGAGGTGCAAGATGCCTAAAGGTGTAATGTAACACGCTCCAAATGCCCGGTGACTGAAATATGGAACCGGAGGCCTTCGTGATGCCAGATTGGGTGCAATATGCCTAGAGGGATGCAAACACCAGTCCTCCAAAAGATGGTGGTAGTGAATCAAAATCTATTGAATTCTAAAGCTTGATTGTTTTGCTGTGTTATGCCATTCCATTAGTAAATCTTATTGGTTTGATGTATGCTTATTACTACTATTATGCATACTGATTTGGATTGGGTGGAATTGGGTGATGATAGGCTATGTAATATAGTTTAGTAGAATTTTGATTGCTGAGTAGTCGTACTCACCCCTTGCGGCGGCTAACATATTACAGAATGATAAAGATGCGACCGCTGCGAGAGGACAATGATTGAGGCTTGAGCAGAGTAAAGTGACCAAGGATGGGAAGACAACAGTGAATTTTTGGACACCGGCACTTGAAGACAGATGGCATTGTTGGTGACTAAAGGAAAAGTTGGTCATTTTTGGATATAGCCAAGTATAGGAAACTTTGGTTTTTGATGTACTGACGAACAATGTCCATCTAGTATATGTAAATAAAAAGTGGCTGGTTATTATCTATATGTATCTAGTGCATCATTTTTGTTTGTAGGAAAGGAAGTTGTTAGATATGCTTCCGCCATATACATTGCGCAGGGACCAATAAAGTGTGTGATAAAACCCCCACATGGATTCCCTTAAGTCCACCGATCTAACAAGAAGGACATCCAGGACTAAGGAAGTGAGGTGGCGACCCTAATGGAACGGGGGTCGTCAGGGGGGTGTCACCGCGAATGGTATCAAAGCTTTGGTTTTTTCTGGAGTGATAAGGTGCATTAGTAGGAAATGAGGATATAATGATGCACACGATAAGGCACTAGTTAAGGGCAGTTGACTAACTGTGAATAGCGGGTGATTGATTTTCACTCATAAAATACCGGTAACAATTGTGAGTTACCATTGCGTGCGAGTAACATTTTATGTTACTTATGTGATTCTAGTAATGCTCTTACATTATTTTCTTTCTTGGTTGATTAGTGACCCTAAGTTACTAATTGGTCATGAGGCAAATGCTTGATGACCCACAAGAAAACTTTGGTATGAACCGGGAGTTCTCCTCCATCAAGGACTGAAGATATGGCTTCAAGGACAGAACCTCAAATGGAGGACATCCTGCAGGCATTGGCAAACATAGGAAATTTGATGGAAAGACAAGCTCAACAATAACAATCCAGAGCAGAGTGTCGTACTCAAGGTTTGGTGGAACAATTCTTGAAATTGAAGCCACCTAAGTTTAGTGGAATTGGAAGTCCTGAAGAGGCGGAACAATGGATCGATAGAATAGAAAGGATCTTCCAGTTGTTGAATTGCAACAACATCGAGAAGATAACTTTGGCAGAATACCAATTAGAGGGAAATGCCAAATATAGGTGGAGATCTTCTAGGGACACAATTTTTCCACCCGATAATGCTGTAAACTGGGATGAGTTTGTTAGAGCTTTCGATAGAAAACATTTCTCTGATTATGCCAGGGATAAGAAGATAATAGAATTTGTTTAACTAGAACAAAAGGAGTTGACAATAGACTAGTATGAAGTGAAATTTTTTTGAGTTGTCTAGGTATGCCCCTAGATTAATAAAGGATTGAGAGAAAAAGGCTAAAAGATTTTTGAAAGGCCTGAGGATAGATATTAGGAAGCAACTAGTACCTCTGAATATGAGAGATTATAATGAGATTTATGAAAAGGCCTAGCTTGTGGAATGGGAAGGGATAAGGGAGCGAATGGAATCAGGGAGGCAATTGACATTAAGTGATGCCCAACAAGGTAAAAGACCTTATCCAACCCGAGAGCCACCTTTGGATTCTCAAAAGAAGCGAAATTTTGGAAATTTCAAAAAGACCAAGAGTGGTCAGGCTCCAGGGAGGATGCCGTATCAAAATAACTTTTGCCAAAGGTGTGGTAGACAGCATGGACTTGGACCCTGTAACGACCAACCGAGGTGTTTTGGTTGTGGGTAGAGAGGTCACTTTAGGAGAGATTGTCCACAAGGAGGATTGCAACCGAATGTCAGCTCGATGCGACAAACGCAACAACGTGTAGGCGAACCACCTCCACAAGGGAAATCACAGAGACCACTGGCATAAGGAAGGGTGTACGCGATCACTTAGGAGGAAGCAGAAGCTTCCAAAAACGTTAACCCATGTACGATTTCTATAAATGATACAAAGTTATACACATTATTCAACACAGGTGCTACGCATTCATTTGTGTTTGAGAGATATAAACGATTGTGAGAAATAGGAACCAAATTTTAAGATATGCCTCTTCGTATTTCTACACCGCTGAAGAACATGGTGTTGTCCACGTTAGTATGTGAGAAGTGTAAGATAACCATAGGGGGATGAAATTTGGAAATGGACTTGGTAGTGATAGTTATGTATGACTTTGACGTCATCGTAGGAATGGACTAGCTCCGTAAGCAACGGACTAGGATGGATGATCTCCTAGGATAGTGATTACCCATGCGCCAAAGAATAAAACCGTGAGGCTTAGTATGGGATAGGCGAGGCGGATAATATCTCTGTAAGTTAGTCCCTATCGAAACAAGACCCTCCGATAGATGTGTAGTTCGGGTTCGAACTAGGCGAAAGCTGGTGGACCTGTAACAACCTGGTCCGATGAGGGCGGAGAGTGGACACCGAGGCCAGAGTGCTTGAGCAAGGAGCGGCTCCTGGCAAGCTTCTAGGATGGCAAAAGGGGGCAGGAATGAACCAAACTATGCACCATATAGGAGTGGGTAGTGTTTCTGGGATAATTTTATCAGAGTGGCATAGCGTAAGCATGGTGAAGCTTGTAAAAATCCTATTTGCTAGAATGAAGTGGGTGAAAGAAAAGCTACGCGGATAAGCGTAGAAGACCCTTAGAATTTGGCATAGGAGATCATGTATTCCTAAAGATATCCCCGATGAAAAGAATGTCATGATTAAGGATAAAGGGTAGGTAAAGTCTTAGATTCATTGGAACTTTCGAGATTCTCGAAAAAGTAGGGGATGTAGCCTATCGGCCGGCATTGCCTCCTAAATTGGCAAATCTACTTGACGTTTTCCATATGTCAATGCTAAGGAAGTCTCAACCCAATCCTGGTCACATACTCGATCATGAAGCCATCAAAGTGGATGAGCAAGTGAAATACATGGAAGAACCGATCCAAGTACTGGATCGAAAGGAGCAAGTTCTCTGAACGAAGAAAATTCCACTAGTTATGGTCTTAGGGCAACACCACAATGTAGAAGAGGTTACGTGGGAAAGCAAAAAGGAATGAGGCAAAGGTACCCTCATCTTTTCAAAAGAGATGTAAGAGACGTACAATTTCGAGGATAAAATTCTATAAGGAGGGGAGATTTGTGACATCTGGATTTCGTCGGACCTTGAGTACGTAACTGTCCGAGATGGGTCGACGAATTTGTCGTCGGACTACGTCGTTGGCACCACTTGTGGATGCCATTTCGTCACCACACTCATCGTATCAAAATGTCACGTTCTCGCGATAGTACCTCATCTAGGAATTTCTTCACGTGACGTCGCTCACAAGGCTAACATCTTCGGCATTGATACCTTACCAAGTGAGCGTTTTATTCACGGGAAGATGTAGACTTCCAGAGTTTCAGCTACATTAGAATATGCATTCCCATGCAAAGACCTTGGCCACACCACCACGTTATCTTCTTCATGGACAGCCAAGGAAATGTAGACCATTGACCCTGAATTCCCATGCACGTTCCCTTCTTCTCGTTGAGTAACAAACGGAGGAGTTTACTCACGTAGTCAACTAGTAAGGGCTACGTCCACAGCCCATGCATGCAAGAAGCAAGACTTCGACCGTCTTAGCAGCTGCAACGTGGGGGGGGGGGAACGAGCTGGCGCCGCATGAGACCTGGTCTCTCTTCAGCTGAAGGCCACAACATCCCCATTTATTCTTCCCTCAAGCAGCCACGTCCAAGCTATTGTCAACCGAAGAAGGGTTGACTAAGGGGCGGCCATGCACGGCCACCTCGCCTCTCTCCTTCGTGGCTGACCCGTACAAACCTATGCATGCAAGGGAGACACGCCTTTGCATGGGAAATGCAAGGTGTTCCCTTGCATGAGCAGCCTTCTGAACCGTTGCCAGCCGTGTCTTCATCTTGCTGCCACCAGATAGAGAAGATTGTTGACCCAAATTAGTCCACCATCGGAAGACAACGAAGCAAGCAGAAGACCTCCTTCTCTCTCCCTTTTCTTTCATCTCTCTCCGCGCCCGAATTCTCTGTTTCTTTCTTCATTTTCAGCGGTGATTGCATCGCACAAAGCCTAGAATTTCCTTCGCCCTCTCACTCCTGCTTTGTTGCTCCACCCGTACTACACCGATCGCCACACCACCGCTAGCCACCAACCTCCTTCATCGCCGTCTAGTTCCAAAGGATGGGGGCAATCATTGACATGGTGAGCTCCAGCGATTCCTCGTGATGCTAGGTGAGGTGCGAGATGCCTAGAGGTGTAATGTAACTTGCTCCGAATGCCCAGTGACTGAAATATGGAATCGGAGGCTTTCGTGATGCCAGGTTGGGTGTGATATGCCTAGAGGGACGCAAACACCGGTCCCTTGGAAGATGGTGGTAGTGAATCAAAATCTATCGAATTCTAAAGCTTGATTGTTTTGTTGTGTTATGCCATTTCATTAGTAAATCTTATTGGTTTGATGCATGTTTATTACTACTATTATGCATACTAATTTGGATTGTGTGGAATTGGGTGACGATAGGCTCCGTAATATAGTTTAGTAGAATTTCGACTGCTGAGTAGTCGTACTCACCCCTCGTGGGGGCTAACATATTACAGAATGATAAAGATGCCACCGCCGCCAGAGGACGATGATAGAGGCTCAAGTGGAGTAAAGTGACCAAGGACGTGAAGACAATAGTGAATTTTTGGACACCGGCACTTGAAGACAAATGGCGTTGTTGATGACTAAATTAAAAGTTGGTCATTTTTGGATATAGCAAAGTATAGGAAACTTTGGTTTTTTATGTACCGACGAACAATGTCCATCCAATATATGTAAATAAAAAGTGCTTGGTTATTATCTGTGTATCTAGTGTGCATCATTTATGTGTGTAGTAAAGGGAGTTGTTAGATACACTTCCGCCATATACATTGCACAGGGACCAATAAAGTGTGTGATAAAACCCCCCACATGGATTCCCTGAAGTCCATCGATCTAACAAGAAGGACATCCAAGACTAAGGAAGTGAGGTGGTGATCCTAATGGATTGGGGGCCATCAGGGGGCGTCATAGCGAATGGTATCAGAGCTTTGGTTTTATCTAGAGTGATAAGGTGTATTAGTAGGAAATGAGGATATAATGATGCACACGAGAAGGCACTAGTTAGGGGTAGTTGACTAATTGCGAATAACGGGTGATTGATTTCACTCGTAAAATACTGGTAATGATTGTGAGTTACCGTTGCATGCAAGTAATATTTTATGTTACTTATGTGATTCTAGTAACGCTCTTACGTTATTTTCTTTCTTAGTTGATTAGTGACCCTAAGTCACTAATTGGTCATGAGGCAAATGCTTGATGACCCGTAGGAAAACTATGGTAACGCCCACGTCTCTTCCTTTTGCTATACCTCTGTACTGTAGGCTTTTCTCTTGCTGCAGTTTTCTTTCTTTTCTTCTGCAACTTGTCAGAAGAAAAGAAAAAACTGATTTTGGCTTCTTCTTTTTCTTGTTTCTTTTGATGAACAAGAGATGGATTGCTCCCTTTCTTTTTCTTTTTTTTCGCCAAATTTCCCCCCTATATGTCACTGTGCATTCAATACATGTGGCCCCCCTTTTCTCTTTCTTGACTGAGCAGCATTTTATAAGTGAATGGTATGATCCCATCAGGCAAAGAAAATTTCCACACAAAATCTCTAGTGATCATGCAATCTCTCTCGTTTTGAGACAAAAATATATCTTTCAGTGTATTCCGCAAGTGCAATATTCTCTTTGATTATTTTGATATTTCCTCTGAAATCTTCCAATTTACTGCAAAATATATCACTCAATGTATATATCGCATATATAAAATATTTACCGAATATTGGAAGAATAATACAAATCTTTTTCTGAAAATACAGAATTGTCAACTCGTAAAATTGAAGCTCATTAGCCACTGATCAAATTCAAAAGTGATAAACAAAGTGCAACTAAAATTATATGCTATGCAATTTTAATTTTATTTTTAGGGGTTAAAAATTAATCCCTAATTTTTATGTAGTAAATAAATGACTGGGTCGCCAAAATTTAGGTGTCAACAGCCGTAATTCATGATTTTATCAAGGTTGTATGAAACATATATGTCAACTGTCACAGCCCGATCCTCCGAGCGCATGCCTATCCCTTTTGGTCGATTAAATAGCAATGTCCCAGGACGCATCGCCGATTCATTCATTTTAATGCACATGAGAAAGTAGATAAATAATCTCCAGACAACAACAGGATGGGATAGGCAGGTAGGACCATAAATTTTTCAAACCAAAAAACGCCTTTTATAGACAAATAGGTCCATATATAACACCAGGCTATTTACAAAAGTATCGGCTCAACAAAAGGCAACTGTCCTATGACCCTCTAGTCAGACATGTTCGCCGATTCTTCGATCTCCACCTTCCTAGACTCCAAGGCTTCCAATCCTTCACGACCGCCATCTAGGGACCTGAAAATGTTATCCCACAACGGGGTGAGACGACATCTTAGCAAGTTCAACCCCCTAAACCCCGACTAAGAAGAAAATATGCCCCAAGGGCTGCCTAAGCATAAACACGAGTCAAAGGTCTTCAAAGTCAGTATAATTCACAAATTCATCAATTCACTTCAATCAATCAAATCATCAAACCGATCGAATCATCAATCAATCGACTCAATCGATTACATGTCAATAGAACCATTACACAGTCATTTCAATTACTCGCTCCCACTATTAATTACGGCCCAACAGACACGGCTTACTAAATGTTCAACGGTGAAATTACGGCCCAATAGCACAACCTTTGTGATGTGGTTGATTACAGCCCAAAAGGCACAACATCTATGAAGTGGTTGATTACGGCCCAACGAGCACGCCATACTTCGGCAGTTTTTCTTGATCTAACCCAACAAAATGCCCAACAACTTTCAATAGTCATTTTATTACAACTATAAACCATCTATTCAATTTACCATTTTTATCATACCCAATAAAAATACTCGTGTGTGGGTACACGATCGACTTTAACCAAAATACAAGGTTTTCACTTTTGAACATCCCACCATTTCTAGTAGTCCCAAAATAGATTTTTGGCGCTGTAGATTGACACCCAGTAATTTTCTAATTAATTACCAAACTTATCAATTTTTGGGATAATTACCAACAATCACAAATCACGTCCAATTAGCTCAAAATAACAGTAAATTAAATCAACAGATCACACCATTGAAATCAGCATAAAATTCCGGTCACCGGCAATCTCGATCTAATTTACGGAAAATAAATAATTAATTAAATAATTATGGAAATTAATTATTAAATGCAAATAATGAAACTTAGGCCCATAAAGCTTAATAAAAAGCCGAGACGGGCTCGGAAAATTCTCGAACCACTCTAGATAAATACTAGAGTTTGTCTAGGCTCTAATTACACTACTTTAACCACCTAACATGCACTAACAATTAATTAAATTGCTAATCTAATCTAACTATTCACATAATCCATACTTAGTCTAATCTAATCACCTCTTAAGCATCATTAACTTACTAAGCAAGGATTAGTGAGTTAAACTCATTTGTTTAATGATCTGCTCGGATCAAAACGACAGGTACATGGTGAGGATCGACAAATTCCAAAGCGGCAATGCTAATGGGGCACGGATCGGGCCTGAAAATTGGCCCGCAACTCACGGCCAAAGGCTGGAATTCTGACTGAGCTTCGAGCGAGGATGGACTTCTTGCGGACGCAGATGCAGGCTTCCTCGGTTGACGGTGGGATGTCACGGACAGCAGCTGCAGGTTGCTTCGATTGCTGCCGTGGTCAACGAGGGAGAAGGGAACGTTTGTTTGTTGACCGAAGGGGCAGAATCGTGGGACAGATGGCCGCGAATGAAGGTGAAGCAATCAAGGGTGGGGCTTCAGTGGTGCTGAGGTTGACCAGCGTGAGAGGTGCTGGTGTGGGGCTGATTGGCGGGTGGAGATGGAGGGTTGTTTTGGTGGAAACAATTGAAGAAATGAAGTTGCGGGGATCACAAAGATAGAACCGAGGGATGCGGGAGAGAGAAGTGTTCGAAGAAAGAGAAAGAGAGGATGAGGGAGAAGACCAGTGATGCGAAGGGAGAGGACGGTGTATGGAGGAAGGACCGAAGAAGAGAAGGAAAAAAGTCAAATAACCATATCTTTTAATCAAAGTTTGGTCCCCCCTAAGGTAATCAATCTTATCCCTTGATCTCTTATTACTTTCTTGTAGATAAATCCACCAAATAATCCAAATTAAAGCCAAAATCCAGCCCCCTCAACAAAGCTCCGAATTTCACAATCTTAGCCCTCAATTTCTTCACAAATTCCCCAAATTGATGTCTAATATAGACGTAGAAAAAGCCCACATAATTTCTACAATTCCCTTTTGCCAAGTAGCTTGGTTTGCAAGTCAAAAATCCCTACAATTCGGCCAATCCGAATTTATGTTCGTTTCCCAAAACGTCCTAATTGAATTTCCGTAAAAATCCTGGAATCGCCGAAAATTCTTCAAATGATGAGTAGACGTTCCTAAAATAAGCCGTGACATTATAGAACTTCCAATTTCTGAAATTGGGTTCAAATTTGAGGTTAATTTCGATCTAACGTGATTTTAGCGTGACCTAACCTACTCGGTAGTTTTTATGAATTTTTAGTACAATTGACCCATGGTCAATTATTTTTGAATCACAACATACATCCTCGATACATTAGCGACTCTCGTTTGTCATAAAAATATCGAGATTTCAATTACGGACACAGGTACCCAAAATGGTAGAAAATTAGTCTAGTGTCGATCGATGAGAATTTTGCAATCAGGTGGAATCACCTACACTTAATCACACACCTCTGTCGAATCGACCTATTTTCGGTCTCTGATCGATTTTTAATTGTGCCATAATGACCCTTGTAAATTAGCATGGTCGAACAGTCGATTCCTGGTCGAATTCTCATGTTCATTGCGTTAAAATCCCTTAATGACTTCTCCAGTTAGTCTAGTTATCTCATGAGTGATCGGCTCAGAGAATAGCACTATAGGCGAATTAATGAAAGGCCCAATTTATTCAATTGAAAACAGGATTGAAAATTTAGGATATCACATCAACTTTCTAAGCATGTATTGCTTTAGTGCTTGTCATCTAGTTTGTTTAGTGTAAGGTCCAACTTACATGGCTCTTGATCATAGACTTTCGAAGAAATTTGTGCCAAATTGCAAGCTGAATGCTCCAACTTGAGGGGGAGTGATGAAGTATATTTATGGAGATTAGAGATTTTCTTATAAGAGAAATTATTATATGTTAGGATATTATTTAATTTATCCCTAATATCTAATATCTAACAATATCTCTAATATATAATAATATCTTTTATTAAATAATTTAAGAGTGGAGCTTGCGTGGAAAGCCACAGCTATCCAATAGTTTCTTACTTTTATTAAATAATTTAAGAGTGACACACCATCTTTTCATTTATTCTCAATGCATGTCACCTAAATTTGAGAGGTGTGAGTACATTTCGGTTGCATGTGGAACTTCTAACAGTTACTATTGATGAATGCCAGAAGGGGGGGACTTTTTTTGGTTGGAAGCCAAATTTTGTGTTCTTTTGTGAGACATTTGAAGGTTATTAGAATATGACTTTGTCATTATTACATGTAATTTCATTAGATTGACAAGAACTATGCTCCTTAATCCGTGCAATTAAGACCGTAACTTAGGTATTAGACTCTTTCGTTATGTTTCAATCGTAGCTCATACTAGACAACCACCTTACATTTTGATTATGATTTCTTAGTCTTAATAAATAACAACCATCAAAATTTACATGTGAAAAGTAGATTTTTCTATCTATCGACATTGTAAGACAATCGTATGATAGAAAGGGAGTTTGGTGGAGTCCAAGTTTGGATGGGAGACATGTCCTTTTATTCACAGCCACCCTAACCAAACTTACATCGATTTTGTACGAATGACCCCTATTGATTAGGAGTGGCTGGATTTTGGGGTTAGTAGTTTTGGCTTCTATGGGGGGATTTTGTAACATTTACAATCGACAACAAACTTAGGAAGCACTCACGAATGTGAATTGCTTGTTTTTTTCCACTAATTTTTATGGATTATTGGAATGAAGTTGAATTTATCAAATTGAAACAATGAATGATATTAATAAATTCTGGATTATTTCTTTTAGTGTAAATTCATTCTAGGTTTTTATTATTATTTATTTATTTATTTGTGAATTTAAATCAAATTAATTTGATTGAAATAATCATAAAAATAATAATTTTTTATGTATATATAAAAATATACATTTAATATACGTGTCCCAACGTGTTATAATTCTCTTTTTTAGAGAAATGACGTGTTGTGTCGTGTCGTGTCGCATGTCGCGTATTTATGTCATCACTGTTTAGTAGTAAACAACCTTCGGCTTCAATAGCGAAGATTTGAAAGCATGGGATTATTCCTAACCTGACATCGCAAAGATGTTTTATGACGTTTTTCTTATTGTTTCTTCTTAAAATTTAGTGAGTTTTCACTCATTTCCTTTCATATTTTTGCTTTATTTTTTTGTTTATATTCAAGGGTCTCCAAGAGAACATTTTATAATTTGAGATACTGATTTTTATTAAAAGGAAAATAAAAAGTTAGAGGCTTTTCATGATATTTGGCCTTCAAATTATTTCTATTGTGTCTACTGTTGCTAATACTTTTATTAGTTTATCTTCAAGGAAACAACATTTTTATTGACTTTTTTTTAGAAAAAAATAAAAGTCGGGAGATGCATCATTGGGGATTATCAGTATATTTCCTTAAATGTCCATATTTCTAGGATAATATATATATATCTCTTCTTCAACTGTACATATCCTCATTTGAATGATGTTATTAGACTTATGTATTTTTCATTACAAGATAAACAATGATTCTCTCTTCCACATATTTCTTCTCTTGTGTGGGGAAAACATATATATAAGTGCCATCTAACTTTTTCGATCAGTTTGGTGCTATATCGCCATGTTGGTCAAATATTGATTACTACAATGCTTCTTGTGAGATATTCCGGCTATTTGTCTTATGTTGTTTTTTAAATTAATTTGTCAGGCTGGCATGGCATTTTAAAAAGAAACCGAAGTCTAGACAAAGCACTAGAGAAGGGAAAATTATCAAAACTGACCTAAACCTATTGTAAATTTTCCAATTCAATTCTAAACATTTTTTTTTTTGGCCAATTTAGTCATAAGCCTTCTGCAATTGTGCTAATTCAATCTATTTGGTCAATTTTGGCTAGCAGGCGCCAACCATCCGGTTAACATTGACGTGAACAATTTTTTTAATAACATTATATTTTTTGAACTTATTATTCTTTTTTGTTTTTTTTTCCTTTTCTTTTTCATTTTTCTCCTTCTTCTTTCTCCCTCCTTCCTCTAGCCAGCCATGTACAACCTGATTGTACTAATATGAGTCAAAAAATGGGTCTATGATTCATTTGACACCTCTAATTCTGAAGCACCTCGTTCTTATTCATCCAAATTAATCATGGTGGGTCGAGGAGAGCCGGTTCAGAAAAAATTTTTTAAAAAAAAGAGTGCATAAATTACAATGCTTAGAGAATGGCCCGAGTAAATAGGAAAAAATCTGCTCTAAAAGGAGTTACAAATTGTCTCCGTGAGGGGGGCTCCAGACCAACCCCTATATAAAGGCTAGTTGGCATCCTAAGTGACTCGCAACAGAATTCGCAATGGCTCTTCCGGCATTGTCAACAAGCTTCCTCCCCTCCTCAATTCACCATAACCAGCCCTCTCTCTTATTCTTTAGGCACCTCCGCTCCTCCTCCTCCGCCGCCACCTCCTCCACCGCCTCCGGTGCTCAATTCGTGACATGTGCTTCGAGGATTGAAGTTCAAGAGATTGGGAGACATTCGGCGAATTGGCAACCTAGTGTTTGGGACTATGACTATTTGCAATCACTCAACGTTAATTACACGGTAACGAATTTTCTTTTGTTTTTTTTTTTTTTTGGCACAAAACCCAGCCTAGCTTAAGTACTATGGGAAATATTCACATTTGGTCCTCAAACTTGGAAAAATTTCCCAACAATTTTTCCGGTCTATGGTTCTGATAATTTCGGTAACAATTTATTCCATGATGGCACTGATTATTTGAGTATTATACTTTTGTTTGGCATCGATTAATACCTTGGCTTCACTTTGCCGTGCTCAAATTTAAGTTTCCACGCCGACGACAGAAAAAAAAAAAAAAAAAACATAAGTTTAGTGACCGAGGTGCACTGTTTCCCTATTTTCTATTTACTTTGGTGGGACGAGTCCATAAATCCCAAAACGACATGGAAACAAAGGACAAACGGTACTTTGAATCTGGTTTATGGATGTATACATCTTGTGTACTTCTGTATACGATTTACATATGACATATGTAAAATCAATTTGCACCTTCATCCATTGCCAAAGTATCAAATCTACGGCCAACCGCAACAATATTCTATAGGAGTTATCGATAAACCTGGTCAAAACGGCATATTCTCAACAAAAAGGCAAGATCTCAACAGTGCTTGTGCATTGACTTCGATTAAGATCTCATTTTTCGGAGTTTTTCATGTGCTAGGAGGATAAATGTTCGGAGGAAGTCCAAAGGTTGAAGAAAGAAGTCAAGGGTCTATTCGACGGGGAGATGAATCAGGTGGCCAAGCTCAATCTCATTGACACGGTTCAAAGACTAGGACTAGGATACCAATATGAGACGGAGATCAAGAATGCTCTAAGTTCCATCTATAACAACACTGAAGATGCTCAACTTTCGGACAATATTGATGTCGTTTCCCTTCGATTCCGGCTACTTAGACAACATGGATACAACATACCGCAAGGTACTCGTCAACTATAAAACTTTTGTAAATCATGTTGATGCATCAAAATTTACCCTTCCATTCCTTTTGTTGGACATATAGATGTGTTTCAAAGATTTATGAGTAAGACGGGCACATTCAATGAATCGCTCAATGAAGATGTGAAGGGGCTTCTTGGTCTTTATGAAGCTTCTTTTCATGGATTGGAAGGTGAAACCATAATTGATGAAGCTTGGACCTTTGCTTCTAAGCATCTAAAGGATCTAAACCTCAACGAAATTCCCACTAATTTAGCGAGCCACGTGAGTCATGCATTAGATATGCCAATCCATTGGAGGCTAAACAGGTTGGAGGCTCGGTGGTTCATTGACATGTACAAGAAACAGCAAGACATGATCCCCTCTTTGCTACGATTGGCTAAATTAGACTTCAATTTAGTGCAGTCAGTCTACAGGAAGGAAGTCAGCAATCTGGCAAGGTACACAATCAATCTAGCAGTGTGGGAGCGCATTTTGATTGACTTAATCATCATGTGACAATTTTTTCAGGTGGTGGGTTGAACTTGGGGCGAACAAGATGACCTTTTGTAGGGACAGGATGGTGGAAAGCTATTTTTGGAGCAATAGTATGGTTTTCGAACCTCAACATACAGCTTACAGAGAAATGAATGGGAAGCTTGCTAGTATGGTGGTACTTATTGATGATGTTTATGATATATATGGGACACCAGAAGAACTTGAGCTCTTAACAGATTTCATTGTCAGGTTTGCCTAGTATCACCACCGTCATTATTTTCCCTTGTAACTATGACTGCCAAGAAAAACGACATAATTAATTAGTCTATGAATACAATGGAAAAAAATACTAAAAATTATATATTATGAAATAAATTCTTCAATGCGTTTTGGGCATATCATGGTTTATGTTGGTGGTTTGGGCTAATAAAGTAATGGTTGGCATTAATTTTCGTTATTGTTACTAAGAAGTGTATTGAATGGCGGTAAATTTTGCAAAATTGCTGAAATTGTGATAACTTATCAAGGTGGGACATCACAGACATCGATAGGCTTCCTCCAATAATAAGGGATAGTTTCATGGCCATGTACAACACGACCAACGAAATTGGGTATTGGACAATGAGAGAGCGAGGAATCAACCCCATCCCTTACCTGCGGAAAGTGGTAATTTTCACTTGCTAAATCTTTCACCTGATAATTTCTAGTCCATGTCTGTCAATTTATTTTTCTACTTCTTAACTTTCGTTATGACTTCTCTTTGAACGTTTGAGAGTCTGAAAAAGTATAAGAAAAGAACGTCCCTTGACTTGGTCATTGACACACTTTTCCGGATTTCAATCCTATAGTGGGCCGATCAATGCATGGCGTACCTGAAGGAGGTCCATTGGCGCAGCAAGGGCATTAAACCAACCCTGAAGGAATACATTGACGTTGCGACGAATTCATCCGGAGAGCTGGTTTTGATGTTGCCCAGTTACTTCCTAACCACGGATAAATTGACGGAAGAGGGACTTGATAATGTGTCGAAAATCCCAAGCATCATGCATTGTTCATGCAAGATGACTCGACTCATCAATGATTTCAGTACATCATCGGTAACTTACTTTTATATTGTTCTTCTCCTTGCAAATAGTGGCTCATAAGAAAAAAAGAGTACATCTTCTTTTTTATTTCTTCGATACGAAAGTGAGAAGAGTATTTGGACTTATGGTTATAACCCAACAATAATTGTCCATGCTTAGCATGAAGTGGCACGAGGAGACAACTTGAAGGCGCTGGAATGCTACATGAATGAAACCGGCGCGTCGGAAGAGGCTGCACGTGAACACATCATGCATATGGTGCGTGAGGCCTGGAAGTGGATGAATAGAGCCGTGTTTGAAGACTACCGAATTCCCGGATTAGGGCCTTTTCTTGGTGCCTGTGTAAACACGGCACGAATTTGTCATACCTTTTACGGATGTGGAGACGGATTCGGCCAACCCAGTAATATTACCAAGGACTCTCTTGCGTCAGCTATATACGAACCCGTGCCACTCGATTAGGAATGCATTATCGACCAACGGTCTTGCTTGTGGAGAGACCCTTTGATCTTATGTGTCTTTCTTAGTATTTTAGGGTGGCTCTGTGAGCTCTAAGATGTCGAAACTGTTTTACATGAAGTCTATTGTTGGGCTTCGGCAGACAAGCACATGCTATTCCGTGCTTTGTGTGGTGGCTGATTATGTAATCACAAACAATAAACAATATTCGTGATGATCGAATTTTATTTTATGTTGAATATTTAGGTTTTTTGTATTGGAGAAAAATTGAAAAGAAAAGGACTATATAGAAGAAAATGAAAAATCGTTTGACTTCGACCAACGCTGGTTCAATGGAATTTGAAACGGTGGCTGCGCAGAAAGTTTATATTTCTACCATCAAGTTTCATAGAAACGGTGTCCCAAAGATTCTCCAATGTCCAGAACAGTGCGAGGCTATTTTGGAAGGTTGTAAAGTCGATGAATTAGATTGGACCGAGTATTTTCTTCTTCTCTAACGATTATACTATCTTTCTATATCGTTCTTTGCGTTTGAATTCAGAAAAATGAACACTTTGGAGTGCATCATTGTACAGATAAAAAAAGAAGTACGTTATTGCATTCTTATGGAAGACATCATATCTTGTAGAAAGTTTCCTGAAAAGTGTCTTGACTCATTACATCTTTTGTCTTTAATTTTTTTTTTTTTGGTTTAATTATCCAAAAAATCCTAAATTTATTGTACGGTGATCAATTCAATCATAAATTTTTCAATTGTACAAATTCAATTATAAATCTTTCAATTACATCAGCTTAGTCAAACATTTTGAAGATTTGTCAATTTAATTCTAAAACTATTATTTGGATATTTAACTAGAATGTCTACATTTTCAAACTGTCAAAAGGTTTAGGAAATGAATATTATGATGGGAATAGGACATGGATATTATGATGTGAATGTTATATATCTAATCTCTACAGCTTAGTTGAAATATTGTCAAAAGGTTTTAAAAAATTCCAAATAAAGGCCCTAAATATCATTGATTTTTCAAATAAGGGTTTGAAGTGAACCTTACCTTAAATAAAGACATAAAGTGCCCTCATTTTATTAAATAAAGGCCTAAAATGGACATTGTTTCAAATAATTACTTGAAGTGGCCATGTCAATATCAAAGGACTTGAACTTTTCAGCCGATCAAGGGCATTTTCGTCCTCTTGCTTTTTCTTTTTTTTCTTTTTTTTTCTTTTTTTTCTTTTTTTCTTCATGTTCATAAAAAGACAAACTAAAAAAATAAAAAAATAAAAACTTAGGTGCAAGGTTGGTAGCTAGCCCTCCCTCACTTGTGGCTGTTACCCTATCACCAGTGGGGCATTAGACATGGCTAATAGGGTCATTGACCAAAGGTGAGAGCATGGTCCTCACTAGATTCAAAAGAGGGTTGCCACCCTTCCCCAGTGTCCGGGCAAGGTGTCCACCTTCCGTAGTCACCGATCCCACTAGCCATGGCCAACGCCCCACCGAATGATAGGGTGGTAGCGACAGGCGATTAGACCTCCTCCTAAGTTTTTTTTTATTAAAAAAAATTTTGTGTGAGTGGTTTTTTTTTATTTAGTTTTAGTCTTTATTTTTTATTTTCTTAGTTTGTCTTTTTTATGCCAAAAAAGAGAAAAAGAAAAAGGAAAAAAAAAGAAAATAAAGAAAGCAAAAGGATGGGAATGCCCTTGATCGGCCGATGAGGTTAGGCCATTCTTTTAGATTAATATGGCCACTTCAAGCCCTTATTTGAGAAAATGAGAGCATTTCAAGTTCTTATTTGAGATATGATTTACTTTATGCCATTATTTAAGAAATTTAGAGCATTTCAAGCCATTTTTTGGAATTTTTCCAAAGATTTAGGACTAAATTAATAAATCATTAAAATGTTTAGGATATGGATATTATGACATATCCAATCTCTTCATCTTAGCTAGAAGAATTACTACCTTGGCATATCCAAAGTGATTAGTAAAAAATGCTTAAACCATTTAAGTGCAATTAATGAAGTTTTGCAACCTTGTTAACAAGTAGTGATCCAACGATTATCGAGTTTTCCACTCTTAACAACTTCGAATTGACTTATCTCACTCAATTAGTTGCAGCATTCCAAGAAACAAAACTTACATATTACCTCACATTTTGCAATTTTTCTTTTTATGCATTTATGAGTTGTCACACAGCAGGAGGTATTTAAGCAAGCCAAAAGCTCCTTCATAACCCGACGGATCCACAACATACCAACTCCTATTCACCACCAAGTGATTTATAAGCAGAGTCTTGCCTGCAAAATACATCAATCAGCTTATCCCTGGCGACCAAAGTAAAACCATAAGAAAGAAAAATGACTTGGTTTCTTGGATGTAACTGCAACTTCCTTCTTCCGAACCAAAGCATTGATATGGGAAGACTTGCCCAAATTAGACGGACCCAGAATCGTAAAATCGGGCCTCACATTTTGGGACAGTTCTTGGCCCTCCCCATGCTCTTCATGAACTCCACTTCCTTAATCTGGGTGTGACCCTCGGCTAGATCGAACCATTGTTGGAAGAAGAAAACTTTCCGAATGATCCTAGTAGAGTCAGAGGTTGTCAGGCTTGCGATTTTGGCAGCGGAGGCATGGAAGCTAGGGCCGTGGTGGGTGGGCTACAAGAGAGGAGGGGTCTTGGGAGAGAACGAGAAGAGCGAGGGATTCGGAGATGGCCGAAGTGAGGGCTGAAGAAGTGAGGTTAAGTGCAAAGCAAAGAGGCATAATAGCCATTGTTGGATAGAGATGATTTGCTTAGCGGTCGAGGAAGTGAAGAAAAAGAGATGAGGAAGCAAAGAGGCAAAGGGAGAGAGAGTGTGTGTCAGAAAGGGGGTTGAGCATGGTCCGGGTTCCCACCTTGGAATCAAGAACAATTCATTAAGGACTAGTTTCGAAAAATTGGAACCGGGAACTGCTCATTGGTTCAAATCCACCCAAGAACCGGACTAGGGTGGGTCCAAGGAACTGATCCCATCAAACTTCATTCACTCATTGCAACATTTTCTGACAAATCAAAGTAAAGCAAAAAAAAAAAAAAAAATCCTATTCTTAATTGCAAGATTAGTAAAAAGATTGAACTCAAATTGAGAGTTGACATTGTAAGCTGATGGGTGCTGAGTTGAGAGTCAAAGCTGTGAGTGAGAGAGAGAGAAACAACTCGTATAAGATAAGAGTAAGACAAGACAAGCACTTGGTTAATAGGTATTGAATTTTAGATAAGGAATTTTAGGGTTTCCTTTTTTTAAATTTTTTTGTCATAAAATTTTTATTAAAATTAAATATATATTTATATATTACCAGGTTTAGTTGAGTGGGTGGCGGACCCACATCTATAACCGAGAACCGGATCGGTATCCATTGATTCTAATAAATTGGAGCCAAGAACTGGATTGGTTCCCTTGGGAACTACAAGTTTTAGTTTAGTTTGGTTTAGTTTCAAGCGATCCAGGCGTTTGCTGGTTCTTTTCCACACCCAAAGTAAGGAAACCTACTTCAACACTATTGGAGGGGAGAAAAATATAGGTGGGTCAGCCACAACATGTATGCCTTAGCCAATCCTCCACGTGGCTCCACGTCAGTTAGTGGTCCCCATCGCTCTTTGTACATAGAAAATACTAATTGCCTCCTTACATTAATGGCTACACTAGACCTGTTGTGAAGAGTTAGGCTTCGATTGACAACACTTCTATTTCTTTGTTTTTATGTTCTTTTGCTCCCTAGAATAGAAAAAATAGAAATCTGTTTGGTAACGTTAATTAATTTTTTATTCTCCAAAATAGAAAAGTGGTCATGGAATAGATTTAAAAAAAAATAAGAAATATAAAAGAGTATTTTTTAATTCCCTGAAACAATTTCTAGAGATAAATCATTTATTTCTTTTATTTATTTTCTTTTCTTCTTCCTTGCCGCTTGCTCTATCGTTGGCCAACACTCGGTTGTCGATCACCACCTCCTGCTGATCGCCATCGGGTGTAACAAACGCATTCATATTCTTTTTCAATTATGAGAATATAAATTTTATATAGTTATCAAATGCATTCTTTTATTCAGAAATTATTTAAGGGAATAAAAATAGAAAAATATTATTTCTAAAAAGAAATTATTTCCTGAAACATAAATGTTACCAAACATACTCTTGTTTCACTTTCTCTCTCCTCCTTTTTCTCCTTTTGAAGGAGGAAGAATGACGTTTTTTCTCTCCATTCCTCTCATGAATTCAAAATTTCAGTTCCCTTGTCTTCATTCTCTTCATGCTCGCTCCCCTCTACTCCCGGCTCTCACTTAATGCTCATTGGGTGTCACTTCTTCGCTCTTTACTTCAGAGTTTGCTTGGCTCGTTCTGCGCCGAAGCTCCCTCGTTGTTCGGCGAGTCTCTCTTTTTCACTCTTTGCTTTGGTGCTTGCTTGGCTCGTTCTGCGCCGAAGCTCCCTCGTTGTTCGGCGAGTCTCTCTTTTTCACTCTTTGCTTTGGTGCTTGCTCGGCTCGCTCGCTCGCTCTCTAAATTTCTTCTCATCGGAAATTTAGATTTTAGAAATTTTTCCTGAGAACTCGAAGAATGATCAATTATCATGAACTAAAGGTTGGGTTTTGCAATTTTAACAAGGCAAATCTTGTGGGCTGAGGTTGATTTGGAGAGTGTCTTACTTTATTTTCTAGGACTTTCAAGTCTTGTTTGATTGCTTTAGGGATGTTTTTTTGGTCGGGATTGAAACTGCAGGAGAATCACGTCCTTGTTTTGCTTGTTCCAATTGGCTTTGCCTTTGCTTTAAGAGCTCCATGTTTTGGTTTCACATTTTTCGCTCCTTTTTACCAATTCCTAATAATAATTAATAGTTACAATTAAAAATTATTTTTTTTAACAAAGCCAAAAACAAAATTTTGATTTTGCTTTGATTGACAATTCCGTTCTTGCCAAAAGCAATTCAAGCGAAATTCTCGTCTAGATTTAATACTCCTTAAAATCAAGAGATTCCACTGGATGGCAGTATTGGGACAAACAAAACTTAATTTCATCATTGATGAAATAAATCTAGTACAAGATAAAAAATAAAATAAAAAAAGGATGCTGCTGAGGTGACGGTACCATTATTTCTTGGGAATAACAAGGCCATTTTGACCCCACACTAAATGGAGATGCAATTGACAACCGAAAGAGACAAAATACGAGATATTGAGCAAGTATGGAATCATTGAGCAAGGCTGCCGCATCCCCAAGGACCCTCCCCCCCCCCCTCCCCCCCTCTCTCTCTCTCTCTCTCTCTCTCCATCAGAGCACCTCGTCTCCTCGCAACTCAAGCTTTTGAGCATAGGTTCTCGCCTGCCGTCCCTCCTACCCACAACCCCATAATCATCACTTGCTATTCTCCCTCTAACTTCAACCTCGATGGCTGCCCTCTCCTCGTGAGCAAAGTAGTGCAGTGCTGGTCGAAGGGCTCGTGTAGGTACAGGATCGTGATCGCTAGAATTGAAGCCAAGACTAATAGTGATAGGAGAGTGACTGAGAGCGAGGGCTTCAACGAGGTTTTAGTGGGTGGCGATGGCGGCGGCGAGCCGACTCTTGACTCGGACATGTGTGCAATAGCGATGAAGAGAGATTCACGGTGGATGTTCTTGCAAGTATAAAGCTCGATGAGAGAATCGGCAAATGGCTCGCCGTCTTTCTTCACTTCACTTCAGAGGGAAGGTGAAGTATCTGTTCTTACATTCATTTATTTTTTACATTACCATTGAGAGAGAGAGAGAGAAGCATGAGAAAAGTCAAGATGTGGGGCCTCAAGTACTCAATATCTTTTTCACCGAAGGGTATCCTTGTTGATACTTTAGTAGACCGGACAAGCTATAGCCATCCGGTGGCCTTGACACAATACATGGTGCAGTTTAGACTGCACCGTCACCATCGTGACGGTGCAGTCAACTTATCATTTTCCCAAAAAATAAAAAAAAAAAAAGGCACTAGTCAGATTGAATAGTGTCAGGATAGTATTAGGGCCCCAATTAACTCAACCACAAGAACAGCCGGTAAAATATTAAGATTACTATAGGTTCCTCAATAGCAGGCACAAAACCTGCAAAACACAAACTAGTCTCGATGAAATTGACAAAGAAAATGGATGGCTATGACTAAAAAATAAATCCTCAATATCTAACGAAGAATCTGGAGAACCAGACTGCTGGCACCCTTGCCTTCTGCCAGACCCTCCTCTAGGCGGCACTCCTGCCAGAGCTTTACTTCACCACCCTCAGATTCCTAAAATAAGCCTTCGGCTTTGACTATTCTACTGCTACTTTGAAATCAACGAGAACAACTGCGTTGACACCATCCAACTTTACTCAGCTCCTTCGTCTCCGCCTCCTGTAGCTGCCTCTCCCTCGGTCGCACTCGCAACTTTACCTCACCACCTGCGGCCACTCAAACAATGAATGCATCATCGACATCTTTGACGGCGTTGCCGTCTAGTGGGAGCATGTGGTGAGGCAATGGCAGTCCCAGCCTTCCTCATGGGGGCCTCTCCCTGACAAGAAGCGTGGGTTCACGCTCCAGATTAGGAAGTGCAACAATGAGTTCATCCTCGACTCCTACCTGGACTACATCATGGACAAGGCCAACGACATCCGTTGTAAGAACCAAGAACGCCTTCTTAACACTAATTCGTGCGGCGGGTGGAAATCGGTTCCGTTCAAGCACCCGAGCACCTTTGACACATTGGCCATGGACCCATAGAGGAAGAGGGACATCATGGAGAACCTCCGTGACTTCACGGCCGGGAAGGACTTCTATCAGCAGACGGGCAGGCCTGGAAGCGGGGCTACCTACTCTACGGCCAGGCCGGGACAGAACAAAGCAAATATTGCCGCCATGGCCAATTTCCTAGGCTATGACATCTACGACCTTGAACTGACCAAGATGTGCTCCAACTTCGAGCGAGCAGCAGAGACCCAACTTGTCCCGAGGGAGCATCAGAGCAAAGAGCAAACAAGCCGAGCAAGTGCTAGAGCAGAGCATGAAAAAACAAGACCCAACGAACACAAGCGTCGGAGCAAAGAGCGAAGAAGTGACGCCCAATGAGCGCCGAGCGAGAGCGAGAGCAGAGAGGGAGCGAGCACCGGAAGGAGTGAAGACAAGGGAGCTGAAATTTTGAATTCATGAGAGGAAGGGAGAGAGCGTCGTCTTCCTCCTTCATAAGGAGAAAAAGGAGGAGAGAGAGAGTGAAATAACTCCCCCCAGCAGGTCTAGTGCAGGTCTAGTGCGACCATTAATATGCGCAGGCCTATTATCAAGGGAAATTTCTAAATAAGAAAGAGGAAATTAATATTTTCTATGGGCAAAGAGCAATGGGGACAACTCATTTATTTGGAGCCACGTGGAGCTTCCTGATTGGCCAGGGTGCATGCTGATATGTTATGGCCGCCCCACCTTTTATTTTCTAAACGAAGGAAGAGATAACAAAGAGAGAGAAGAGAGGCAATTTTGAAAACTTTAATGAATAGGAACCATTTGGGCACGTGATTAACGAGTGGAGTTATTGTGAAAAATTGCAACTAACCAATGTTTGGAGTGACATGGCATATTTTTTTTTTGGTCTTCTTTCAATCCACGTCACTTAAATTCGAATGCCTAACAACTACCATAGATGTATGCTGAAACCAAACTATGTGTTCTTTTGTGAGATATTTGAAAATTTTGAATAGAATCTAACTTTACCATAAATAGATGTAATTTCACATAATTGACCATAACAATGGTAATTTCGCCCCATTAAGATTGTGATTTAGATATGGGACCCCTTCGTTGAAGTTCAATCGGAGCTCCTTCATGGATAACAACTCTGCGTTTTTTCTCAGTCTTAATAAACAACAACTATCAAAAGTTGCATGTCAACATAAAATTTTATATAAATAGTCGACTTTATATCTTGGGGGTGTTATATGGCACCTTGTACAAGGGAAATGAAATTTGGTGGGGGTCTCAATTTGAATGGGAGACATATCCTATAATTCAAAGCTACTGTAACCACATTTACATCGATTTTGTACTGGGATGCATTATTAACTAGGAGTGGCTGAATTTTGGGGGCATTAATTTTTGTTTCTTTTGGGTGATTTTATGATGTTTGCAATCCACAGCAAACGACCTTCGGCTTCGAGAGCGGAGATCTTCGAGTTCAGGATTTCATACAACGCCTGGCTTATTTGTTATACAATGCTTCGCGTTTGTTTCTAACCTAACGTAGCGGAGACATTCTATTACTTTTTCTTTTTCTTTTTTTATTGTTCCCTCTTGAAAACTTTGGTGAGTCCACTTGTTTTCTCTCTTATATTTTGCTTTTTTTTTCTTCCTGTTTATATTCGTTGGTCTCCGGAAGATTTGTTTTATGATTTTAGATGCTGATTTTGATAATGATAATAATAATAATAATAATAATAATAATAATAATAATAATAATAATAATAATAATAATAATAATAATAATAATAATAATAAAAGAATAAGAAAAGTGAGAGACAACATATTTTATTAAATTGTTTTTCGTGATATTTGGCCTTCAAATTGTTTCTGTTTTCTCTACCATTGCTAATTTACTTTTATTAATCTAAAGGAGACAACATATTTTATTGACTTTTTTAGTAAAAATTGAAGTTGGAACATGCATAGTTAGAGATGATCAAGATATTTCCTTAATTTTTCATATCACTCAAGATTGTACATATAACTCCTTTGACCTTAAAATTCTCCAATTGAATAATTTTGTCTGGTTCATATACTTTTCATTACGAGATATATAGAAATTCCCTCTTCCACATATTTCTTCTCTCGGTGTGGAGAAAAGGATATCACAAGTGCCATATGACCTTTTCAATCATTTGAGTACCACATGAGTGAAAATCGATCACTAAAGTGCCTTGGGTGAGATATTTTGGTGATTGGTCTTACATGGCGTTTCAATGAATTTTTAAATTTGATATGCCATTTAAAAAAAAAAAAAAAAAAAAAAAACATCGAAGTTTGGACAAAGGACGAGAGGACATTGCACTTGTGAGTATATGAAGCCAAACGAGGAGAAGGAGCCGAAGAAGAGGATTGCAGTCCAGCTCCAGCTTCAATCATCTAGAGCAACAAGAAAGCTCAAAAGCATATCAAGAGTCAAAGCAACGATCTTGCTTGGCCCTCAACATTTTCCCTTTGTTTTTGTGAGAATTGATGGGAGGGGAGATTTTGTGATTTTTCCTAAATTATGGATATCATATGTTTAGAATACTTAAATATTAAACCACATATTTATGTAATAATTTAAGCTTTTAGAACAGTTAATATCGATCTTACAAAATCTAACATGATATCAAAGCTAGTGCAATCCCTTTCGCGATTATGCATCCACCCTCATCGGTCAAATTTCACGCGCCATGGTCAAAATGTCATGTGCTGCTCGTAATTATACTTGCAAGTAAGATGGGGTGTTGAAACATGAGGGGGTAGACCTTTCCCAACGTCTCACTAAAGAACAATTAAGAGAAGTTGCACCAACCCCTCAAACATTGCCCACTGTGAAGAGATTGTTCAAAGAGCAATATTATGAGTCACATGTCAGACGTGATCAAGCCAATTGTCATCAATGCTATGTGTAATGTTTTCTCAAGACTAAGATCATCTAATCAACCATCATTATCTAGTCCAACGGTAATAGAGTATGTTCATAATCCCTCCTCTGTTGTTGGTACCAATAATATCAGTAGAGTAATCAACCCCTCATAAGAATTATGCAAAGGTTCGTTCTTCTAGTCAAAGTCACAACAATGAGAATAATCAAGCAAATATTAGTCAAAATTGTTATGATTATAACTATCACCTAGAGGGGGTGAATAGGTGATTTTGTCAAAATGAAAGAATTTAAATAAATATTGCAATGAGATGACTTCTAATGAAGTGGTCAGATCTTACCGATGTACAATTCTATCATAATTAATAAAAAGAGTAATAGATAGAAAATTACACACAAAAGTTTATACTGGTTCAGCTTTTGCAAACCTACATCCACTCTTCTGCGCTGTAGTTTATTGGCTAGAATTCATTAAGAAGAACCAATCAAAGGTTACAAGTCCTAAGCAATAAGTACTCAATTATGTATGAACAACTCCTCACACTTTCAGCCTCTAAAGGGTTACACAATATCACTCAGCAAAGACGAATGCATGAGATTATAAACACACTCTTCAAACTATCAAAATTAAAAGCTTCAAATCTTGTGAATGCAATGTGTAATTCCTTTAGCTTCGAAATTTCCTCTTATACTCCTCCTAATACAAGCTAATCATTGGACGTATCTCGAGGAGAACTTATCTAGGCAATTTACCCGTTGGCCTAGATCTAGTTGAGAAGATTAGATGGCTTCAGGATTGCCAAGATTGATGCTTCCCATAATTTTTGTCACCCATACAACAGATTGGGTTTCCAAAAAGTTGAGTGTTTATGAATAGAAAGAATGTTTCGCCTTTAGAAAGAAATCCTAAGAAAGTTAAATCATCGAAAGATATTTGCAAGACTTTCCTTTTGAAACTCTTTATAAATATAGCAATGAATCAAGCCAATTTGCCACTAGCTATTGCTCAAGTGATTTACTCCTTCCTATTCGATTGGTAAGATATATAATAAAGGAAGTAATTGAGCCACGACTCTAGTTTTGATGGATAACATCTTATCACATCCCATCAAACTTTTCACCTGAAAATATTTTTTTTATCAGAAACAAAGTCTCTAAGTTTTGTCAATCATCAAAACGACTTAGGGAATGTTTTCTCAACAATCTCCCCCTTTTTTTTTATGATGACAAAACTTACACAAGCGGAACTTTAAAAAATATTAGCAAATGTAAATAGCTCTTGAAAATGCTGGTTTTAAAATGAGGCACAATTAAACTATAAGAATGTTTGCATTGAAAGAATTTTAATGAAATTCTTATAGATAATACTCAGTATCAAAAGATAAGAAAAATTTAACAATTCCTCTTTGCTTTTGCAATGCTCAGAGTCTTTAAGATCCTACAAAAAGATTGTTAATGAAATTTGCAACCTCAATTACCTCAATTTTGTTAGTCCACCTTCTCACCCTTTTTGTCATCAATAAAAAAATATACTAAATAAAGCATAATATCATAAGCAACTCATAGTATGAAGATTAGTCCAATAAGTGCAAACAACAAACCTCAAACCCTACATACTAAATGACAAAAATAGTCCAAACTTTGAAAAATAAATCAAGTCAGAAGATTATTTGGAGGAGGATGGCTAGGTTGGATCAGTGTCTAGATTGGGAACTTGAGTAGGAGCTGGAGAAGAAACTGGAGAATGAACCCTACGTTTTGTTGGCAATTGAACAAGAACATAGGATTGCATGTGATCCAAGGTATGCTCCATATTTGTCATTCTGGCATCCAAAGCTTCAACTTGGGTTATGAGAAACATGTTTGAGGTGTTCAATTCTCTTTCCATCCTATCATTCTATTCTATCATTTTGAGTAAGGTCCGCAGAAATAGCCTATCTTCAGTGCTATCAGTAATGGGAATTCTTGATGGACCAATCTCTAGCCTAAGTTTCATCACCATATCGATGTCATGTTGCCTCTGCTTATTAACATTAGACTCCCCCTCAACATCTGCAATTCCCTGCCTTTTATCCTACACAACTGGATCAGAAGTATGAGTAGGGTTAGTAATTTGCTCACCAGTGATGCCATGAGTTGCCGTAGTAGGGACTTCTTGAAAAGTAGATTCTGCAAATGGAAGAGTCATCACTCGAACTTCCTAAGTTTCTAGGACATTGTGAAAAACTCCAGTCATGTCAGCAATTTCAGAAGGAATGGAAATAGGGTCTACAACAATATGTCTTGAGAGTCAAGTATTTCTTGACTTCCTTGAGCCTTTTTCAGTGCTAACAATTTCTTCTTTGTTAGCCTCATCAGAAAACTCAACGGGAATATTTTCCACTAGGTCCTCAGCATGACCAAGCTCCCCCTCAGTAGGTACCATAACTCTAGAGGAATTAGCTGCAATAGCACCTATGTGCGAGGCAACATCCTGTTCTCCAATAGTGATTTGTTCTTGAACTGGTTCCTAATGCTCGGTGATAGTTTTGTCCAAAGCAAGCTCCTAATGTTCATCAGTATTGTTGCCACTTTCTAGATGATGAGTAAGATCAACATCCACCATGCTATCCGATCATCAATTCATCTTAGTGGATCCTCAGCATCCTTTTGCTGTTGTTTTGCAGTAGTATTATCCTTTATCTATTCTACATCTACTCTTGTTCCTATTTCCACTTCGGCTTCATTCTCTTCTTCAATATCATCATCGGTATCAGGTTGATATGCATCAATGATATCATCCAAATCTACCATTTCTTATTCAGACTCAGTCAAGATTTCTTCATTGAGCCTTTGCAAGATTACGAGAGAAAGAGAGTTTGGGGGTATTATCAATTTCGAGCCTAAGGCCTTCTATTGACTCGGGTTTTCCCAAACCCATACCTCACATGACATCAAATGTTCACGTGTTTAATTATTTAAGCATGTGTGAATTTTGACTAAGAAGTCACTACTAGCCTTTTTGGGATCAACTAGAAACCCAAAAAGATACATGAGAATATCTTATTATCTACACAATCAGATCTTCTAAACTTAAGAACTTGATTATGTGAGCACTAATACGTGAAAATTGAGCAGGGTTCGACGAATATAAAATGCAAACGTGAATCAGCTTCGAACTAATACGTGAAAATTCCTTGCTCTTCTTTCAGGCATTTTAGCAAACGCATGATACGCACTTTGGACAGCAAGCTTGATGCTTAGTCTCGACATGTAAAGGTTTGAATCGACATTATTCGGCACAGATCAACCAATATTTCTATGCAAGATGCCTACAATCTTTGAGAAAAAATGAATTTTGAGATCGAGGCTGTTAAGAGAAAGAGCTATAAGAGTTTTCCTAATATGGACTACATTAATTGATATTGTAATTTACTATTTTTATGGCTACCGTAAAACAGGGCTGGTCTAAGGTGAGATAGAAAGTTTCTTAATTAATATAATATGGGGCTGGCTAGTGTGAGCCGAGTTGAGCTTGGCTCGTAATAAAGGGGCATGGCTGGAAACTCTATAAATAGTGCTCAAGTCTCTCCTCTAACCCTAATTCTGACATTATCCTCACCTAAGGAGCGTTTACCTAACGCTACACGTGAGAGGGCCGCCTCATTGAGCCAGTAATATGGAGGGCAATAGAGGAGAAGGACTTGCGCGTGGAACATTGTGTTTCCGTTTCCACTTCAAGAACAATGGATCCCAAAACAAGTGCATTAATCTTTCTACTCAATTATGCATGTTCTTATTCTAGTTATGAAGATCTTGGGGTTACGCAATTTGCGTCCAACATGTGGTATCAGAGCCTCCATAACCCTAGAACTCGAACACATAGGATTTTTTCTTAATTTGAGATTTTTGAGATTTTTCATTCAATAAAAATAAAATTAAATTATATATTCGGACTGGGCTTGACGAGACGAGAAGAACCGTAGGCACCGCATTGCTGGAGGAGGCTGCACGCGCCCCCACATGTGGCCACGCACCGCGCGTGAGCTCTACGCGCCGCGCACTCAGGCGGCACGTGTGGGGGCGTGGAGCCTCCGTTCGACGCGTGGGTGGCGGCATTGGATTCGTATGGCCATCCCCTATGTTATGGTGTATTTATTTTACATGATTGATAATTTTACAGATATGAAAATACATATAAAGCCCTAAATACGTGTATTTTTGCGTATTTTTGCGTATGTTTCTTGTATTTTTTGTGTTTTTGGAAATACATATGTTGGGTTACTGATATGTTATCACATAAACATTATAAAAGTGTGATTCATTAATAAAAATAAAAATTTATTGTATTTTATTAATGAATAAGGCAGTATAATTAGCATGGCATGTGATTTGAGTGATATGATGCCCCTATCATTAAAGTTAAAATCACATGTATATAGTGTATGTGAGATGTAAAGATTATATCCCTGGTATGAAAGAGTTTCAAAGATTCAATTGAGTTGTGACCGCCAAAGTGGCACACTTGATTGGGTTTGAGAAATTTCGATCTCGTATATTGATTGGGATGTCTCCTAGTCTAATGTATAGTTATACTCTCAAAGGAGGTGATTGTGTATTAGTTTATGGAGGGATACATGATGGTGTGGTGAAGGAGTGACCGATTCTAATAGTTCATATGCCAAAATGTGATGAATTCACGAATATTGGAACATATTCTCATAACCGCTATCATGTGGGGAGTGTACAATTGCATGTCATATATTCTGCCCAAATGTGATTATGTGATTTTACATATAACTCTTTGGATGTGTACTTGTACGTCAAGTTACATAATACTCACATGATGCTAATTATATATATTACTTGTCTTTCAGTCACATTTTCTGTAAACGGTAACTCCGTCACTATTGAGGTTATTGCTGGTTCAAATTTTAAGAAATGGAGAGAAGATTTTCTGTTTACTATAGAGATGGCAGATGTTCATATGGCTGTTACTGTCGATCAGCCGGCAGATCTTACTGTCGAGAGTACAAAAGCTCATAAAGCTCATTTTACTACTTGGGAAAAGAGCAATATAATTTGCTTATTGTCGATGAAGCGTTCCATTTAGGAACACTTAAAAAGTAGTTTACCTGCAGACCGCATTGCTAGACAGATGATGGAAGCCTTGATGGCTAGAAACCGTGTCTCACATAATGCTAAGATAGGAACACACATGCTTGCATTGTGCATTAAGCTTTAAATAATTTCCCTCCTGATTTTGGGATTATCAAGATCAATTATAGTTCCCAAGATAAAACCCGGTCAGTTAATGACCTAATTGCAAGGCTGGTGGCAGAGGAAGAAAAATTGAAGAAAGATAAAGGGCACATTACCCTTTATGCTTCTAATTCTGGCAGTGATAAGAGTAAGAAGGTGAAAAATTATACTTATAAGGACAATTCTGAAGTTGTTGGACCTTCCAACAATAAAGGAAATTCTGAAATGCTGGACCTTCTAATAGTTTGGGTCTTAAGAAAGCATTCACCAAGAAAGATGGTGTTTATGGCTACTTTTGTAGGGAGATAGGACATGTAAAGAAACGCTGCAGCATGTTTAAGGCTTGGTTATCTAAGAGAAGTAAAAGTGAACCTAAAGATAATGATTCTTTGGCATTTATTTATGAATCCAATCTATTTGAAGTTCCGACCAATTCCTGGTGGCTAGATAATGGTGCAACTAATCATGTTGCATTTACCATACAGAAGTTCATAAACCGAAGGACGCCAAATTAGGATGAATCAAAACTCACGGTTAGAAATGGCGTTGGAGTTGACGTCAAGTTCGTGGGAAATGTTATTTTGATTTTAGATTCTGATTTTCAGATAGTGTTAAGAAACACTTTTTACATACCTTCTTTTAGGCGAAATTTAGTTTTTGTATCTTGTTTGGACATGTGTGAACTCTTTTGAAATAAAGAGTAATACTATTTCCATGTTGTATGATTCAAATAAGATTAGGTGTTGCAATTTATCCAATGGATTATATCGATTAAGTTTATCTCCCAACGACATGTACGTTGCTTATTCAGCTGAAAAAGTTGTTTCCGAAAGGCCTCTACCTAAGGAATAGTCTTATGAATTATAGCATAAACGTCTTCGTCACATCTCTAAAGAAAGAGTAGAAATGTTTATAAAGGCTGACATCTTGCCTACTCTTAAAGGTGATCAAGAGACTTGTGTAGACTGTTGCAGAGGTAAGATGACTAAGATATAAAAGAAATCCGTTGTACGAAGTTCAGACTTATTGGAGGTTATTCACACTGATATTAATGGACCATACACGGCTACTTTGTGCAGAAATTTTTATTTCATTACATTTATTGACAACTATTCTCGATATGGATACTTATACTTAATTAAAGAAAAGTCCAAGTCTCTTGATAAATTCAAGACTTTTCGGACTAAAGTGGAGAACAGTTGGGAAAAGTTATAAAGATTGTCAGATCTAATCGTGGTGGTGAGTATTTTGGTAGGCACGGTGATGCTGGACAACTTAAAGGGCGGTTTGCTAAATACTTAGAGGATTCTGAGATAATAAGTCAGTTTACTGTACCCGGAAGTCTTGAACAAAATGGTGTGGTTAAAAAGCGCAATCGTACTCTCATGGACATGATGAGAAGTATGATTAGTATGACCAATTCACCTAATTTTCTATGGGGTGAAGTTTTGAAAACAATTCTTTATATTCTAAATCGCATTCCTACTAAAGCAGTTCCATTGACTTCTTTTGAGTTATGGACTGGACGTAAACTTAGCTTGAATCATCTCAAAATTTGGGGATGTCCAGCAGAAGTGAAGTTATATAATCCAACATTGAGTAAGCTGGATTCCAAAACTACTCGGTGTTACTTCGTGTCTTACCCAAATCATTTAAATGAATATCGGTTCTATAACCCTAATGGAGGTACAAGAATTTTGAAATTTCAGACAGCAAAATTTCTGAAATTTGATGTAGTTGAAAATGGTAGCTGCTCACAAGCTATTGAAGATGATAGCATGGTGGGGATTACTGGATCCTTGTCTCATCTTGTGCAGACAACTATAGAGCTTCCTGCGCCACAAACTGAGCCTGTTGTGGCTCAGGATCCTATTGTTGAAGCAGTTCCTGATGAAATTCCTCAAGCCCCTCAAATTCAGAATGAAGTTGAAGAAGCTCCACTCAGAAGATCAACTAGGGAAAGATGTTCAGCTATACCACCAGACTATGTTGTCTACCTAGGAGAGCATGATTATGATATTGGTTGTGTTGTTGATCCAGTCACTTATATGGATGCCATCTCATGTCCTCAATTAGATTTGTGGCTAGATGCGATGAAAGATGAGATGCAATCTATGAAACACAATGGTGTTTGGGAGCTTGTTGAATTGCCTGAAGGTTGTAAACCTATTGGCTGCAAATGGGTATTCAAGACTAAAAGGGATACCAACTGAAAGATTGAAAGGTTTAAAGCCAGACTGGTAGCTAAGGATTTCACTCAAAGAGAAGGAATAGATTATGAAGCAACATTTTCTCCAGTTTCTTCTAAAGATTCCTTTAGAGTGATCTTGGCATTGGTAGCTCATTTCGATATGGAGTTATACCAGATGGATGTTAAGACTGTTTTTTTTTTAATGGAGACCTTGATGAGGAGGTTTATATGGTGCAGCCTGAAGGTTTTGCAGCAAATGACTCCGGTAAGCTTGTTTGTAGATTGAAAAAGTCTAATTATGGCCTTAAGCAAGCTTCTAGACAGTAGTATTTTAAGTTTCATAGTGTTGTCATTTCATTCGAATTTATTGAGAATAAAGTAAATCAATGTATATACACCAAGGTCAGTGAGAGTAAATATATTTTTCTTATACTTTAAGTGGATGACTTGCTAGTAGTGACATTGGTTTACTACATGAGACAAAGCGGATGTTATCGAATTTTTTTTTTTTATTTGAAAGACCTTGGTGAGGCGTCTTTTGTTCTTGGCATTGAGATCCATAGGGATCGCTCACGCCGTTCAATGGGTTTGTCTCAAAGGGCATATATTGATCGCATTTTAGAAATATTCAATATGCAGGATTGCAAACCAGGAATTGCTCCTGTTGGTAAGGGTGATAAATTGAGTTTTTCACAATGCCCTAATTTATATTTTGAGAAAGCTCAAATGAAGAATGTACTTTATACCAGTGTGCTTGGAAGTATCATGTATGCTCAAGTTTGCACTATGCCAGATATTGTTTTTGCAACAGGGCTTCTAGGCAGATATCAGTCTAATCTAGGACGCGATCACTGGGTTGTTGCTAAGAAGGTTTTAAGATACTTAAAGAGAACAAGAGATTATATGCTGATTTATAGACTTGTTCTAGACTTGTAACTAGCAAAGTATTCAAATGTAGATTTTGCTGGTTGTCAAAATGATAAGAAGTCAACGACAGGATACATATTTATGTTGGTAGTAGGTGCAGTATCATGGAAGAGCGAAAAACATAAATCCATATCTTCTTCAACCATGCAAGCGGAGTTTATAGCATGTTTTTCAACTGCTACTCAAGCTATTTGGCTCCGGAACCTCATTAGGGAGTTATCAGTTTTTGATTTTGTGGATAGACTCATACAGTTATATTGTGACAATAACTCTGTAGTGTTGTTTATTAATAACAACAGAAGTCTCAAGAAGTCTAAATACATGGAGGTCAATGAAATGGATTCAATGAAAGAGAAAATGGAGTCAATGGAAGAGGAAATGGAGTCAATGAAATCAAACCAAGTCTCGGGAACTGGTTGATCTTCCAAAGGGACGCAGAGCCATTGGGAACAAGTGGGTTCTCAAAATAAAGCGAAAGGCTGATGGCTCGATTGAAAGGCATAAGGCTCGCCTTGTAGCGAAGGGGTATAATCAACGGAAGGAATTGATTATGAAGATACGTTTTCTCCCGTAGTGAGATTTACCTCGATTCGCATTATTCGGCAATAGTAGCTAGTCTGGATCTTGAGTTACATCAAATGGATGTAAAGACTGCTTTCCTCAATGGAGAATTAGAGGAAGAAATATATATGGAACAACCTACTGGTTTCATAGTGAAAGGCCAAGAAGAAAAAGTATGTCGACTTTTGAGGTCGATATATGGTCTTAAGCAGTCATCAAGACAATGGTATATATGTTTTCATAATGCCATAGTGGCATATAATTTTACAATGATTGATGAGGATCATTGTGTATATATCAAAAGATCCAAGGATCATTTTGTGATAATATCATTATATGTTGATGATATACTGATTGCCGGAAGCAATATGGAGTTGGTTAAAACTGTCAAGAGATGGTTGTCTTCTAACTTTGAGATGAAGGATATGGGTGAGGTTGCATACATTCTTGGAGTTAAGATTTCGAGAGATCATTCGAAGAGATCGTTGTCTCTTTCGCAAGAAACCTATATAAATAAGGTTCTTGAACGATTTCGTATGCAAGACTGTAAACCCATAGACACTCCTATTGCAAAAGGTGAAGGATTGAGTCATAGACTGTGTCCAGGGACTCCACAAGAGAAGGAACAAATGAAACATGTTCCTTATGCTAGTGCTGTTGGGAGCTTGATGTATGCTATGATGTGTACAAGACCCGACATATGCTTTGCAGTTGGAATGGTGAGTAGATACCAATCCAATTCAGGTCCAGCACATTGGAAAGCCGTCAAGAGAATACTGAGGTATCTGAAAGGAACTGCTGATTTCAAGTTGAATTACCAAGGAAAGGATCTGCGACTTGAAAGCTATTCAGATGCTGATTGGGGAGGAGATTTAGATGAAAGAAAATCTACCTCGGATTTGCTTTCTTGCGAACAATGGCGCCATATCATGGAGCAGTAAGAAGCAAACATGCATAGCCTTATCCACGATGGAAGCTGAGTTCGTGGCGTTATCAGCAGCGGTACAAGAAGGAGTTTGGCTTAAGAGATTTTTGGATCATTTAGGTGTTATTGAGAAAGCTGCAAATCCATTGTTGGTTAATTGTGATAGCCAAGCAGCTATAGCGTACACCAAAGATCCAAAGTATCATGGCAAGACCAAACATATAGATACCAAGTATAACTTTGTAAAAGATATGGTTGCACGAAAGGATGTGAACTTGCAGTACATATCTACGCATAGAATGGTAGCAGATCCTATGACAAAGCCAATACCTAGAGATGTGTTTTGTGGTCATGTAAAATCTCTAGGATTGCATAGAGTATGATGTACTGAATTGTAATTTCCCTTAGTTGTTCACATTTATGAAATTTTGTTTTTTATTGATTAATGCCTATGAATCTTTATGTGATCTTTATGCATCTTAATGCTCAGTGCATTATTTTAAGTTGAGAAGTATGTCGGACAGATATAAGATTAGCCCACTCACACGGGTAATCGCCTCTGTTTACTGTGTGATAAATAGAGATGAGACTGTTTTTAAGCTTATTATCTGGGTGTTAAGATGAGGACATAATATTAAATATGTCTGAAAGTAAAATAACCCCACGCATTTTACTTTATCTGTCTAAGATGCCAGATGTGAGTTCTAATAAATTTTGTGAACAAGTAGATAGGTGAACTCAAGTTAGACATTGGGTATGTCTGAACTATCATCTGTACGGTATTGAAAGGTGTAGACATACGCTCCATGGGAAAGGAGTTAATACCGTAATACGCATTTCATACTACGTATGCATGAGACGACCAATAAGAGTGGCAAAAAGTTTGATCTCAACTTTTATGTCGTGTGAGACTCTTGAGGAAGAGAGTTCCTCAATTTCTTTGTCCCCTCAAGACTCTTACTTATTCTCAAGATTTCTATTTAGTGTTTGCTATCTTAGGGTGTTGCCAATGGTCATTCGATCTAATGGGGCATTTCTAGAAAAGCAAGCTGGACTGAAATTGAGAGTTTGAAGGAAAGAGGAATTTCGATTTTGGAGAATCACATTGTGGTTTTGTATTCACTGGTCGACCAATTATGACTATCTTTGTGATAATTATAATTGTGAATACAATATATATATATATATATATATATATATATATATATATATATCATGTTTAAAAGAGATCAAGGGAGATATAAATGTGATCGATCGATCTAGGGTACTGCATACTAAATCTACTCGGAGTGTGATGCCCATTATGAGCTGCTGTATATTCCTAACAGATGTATAGCAACGAGCTCTCAAAGTATGCTGGTCGCACGGATTATTCACCAGTATGAATGTTGAAAAGAGGTAAAGAGAATCATATTCGGCCCACCATGTGCGAGTGGGAGATGAAAGCTTTATTAGATGGGCTTAAGGCCCGTCCGCCCAAGTTGGGCCAAGAGAGCCCGGCCCACGGGAATATGGCCCGTGGATGGGGGGAGGTATAAAAGGGAGAGAGAAAGAGAGAGAAGACGTCTGTTGGAATTAGAAATTACGCACGTCTTTTCTCTCCCGCGCGTTTTCTCTCTCAAAAGGAACAATAGGCATACGGCTTCTAATTCTTCCATTCAAGGCTTAATCGGATCGGATTGCTCAGTTTCTCTTCCTCCATCGACAACCGGTGTTTAATCTGTGGCTAAAAGGTACGCTCGAATCCGTGGTGTGCTTTAGGATCGGTGATGCGTGTTGTTTTCCCGGGCTTCGTCTTCCGCTTGATTTAGGGGTTCGATTCGGTGTCGAATCTAGTTTCGGAGATCCGTTATTCCCAACAGATCTAATCAGTTAAGTATTCTTTTCCCAGCAATCCAAATGCAAATATTCCTTGCGACGGGTAGTTCCCAATCAAATCCAATGGTTTTGGGTTCTGAAGAGTTGCTCTTCACAACTTTTTTTTTTTTTTTTTGTATGATATCGTTAGATCAGTATATGATTATAACTGGCCAGGATTCTTGTCAGCTGTTTGTTTACTTTATTCATTGCTTGCTTCCTATTTGTCTTGTTTAGACATCATTTTTAACTTTATATTGGGGGAATTAATTTCCCACATGGTTTTGTGACTTTCTTGACTTCATAGCTTTAGAAATTGGACAAGGAAAACAAGAGATTAGTCACAAATATGATTAATTTAAATACTTTTTTTTTTTTTTTTTTACAATACCCTTTGTATGAATCTATAACCAAAGTGGAAAACTGTCAAATTATTTGTTAACACCAAATGTATGCTAGAAATAAACCAATTCCTCGAGCATGCATTTCTCATCAAGTTGTACACTTCTATAAATCGAAAAATAATGAGAAAAATGTGTATTTACTTATAGTTGCCAAAAAAAAAAAGGAAGAAAGAAAAAGAATGTGTGATGTACGACTTGTGAAAAGGACCTTTTCTTGTCCAAAGAGATAAGCTCCTTAACTAAGTTCATAAATATAGAATTAAGTTATTCAATCATATGTGCCTGGTCGTTCAGACCATTCGAACGTAGGAAAAGCCCATGTTCGAGCCCGTTTTATGGGAATCAGGTCCATGTTCACTTGTGCACTGTCACGCTCATCTTCATTCCCCCAATGAAGCGAACCGAGATTCCATATTCCAGGTGCAGCATCGTTCCAATCGGGACCGTCCATTTCAAGTGACAGTTAACGCCCATGAGAAGAGAACCGCTTACTTCTCTTCCCTCCAAAACCAGCCTTTTGCCTTACGCTGTTCATGCTATATATATATAACTCACAAAATTGAATTTCACATTATTCATTTGAGAAATTTATTCCGACTATTTACATGAACACTGAATCCTCCTTTTCTCTTTACATGTAATAATTTCATCCACCTCAATTGTGACATATATTAAGGAAGATACTAAAATACAACTCTCCATATGGGCAATAGATAAGGATTTTTTTTTTTTTGACTTTTTATTTTATTGATTCCATGCTAGCCATGAGTATTGAAGTTATAGATCAAAAGGGAAAAAGTCAGAATGGTTGCATTACAGAATCTTCTACAAATTAGTATGAAGATAACAACATCAAACAAAGTATTTACGAGTTGATGATTTGGAGATCTTTTATGATTTATATTTAATTCATTTTCAATGTAGATAAATACTTTGCTTAATAAAGACGTGATATGCAAAGAGTTTCGAAATTAGGCACCCCATGTACCTAGGGGTGTGCAAAATACCCAGGATCCGCCTAGACTGCCTGGAACCGGACTGGAACCACTCGGAACCGGCGGGTCTTGAGGGAACCGGTCCGGTTCCCGATTCCAATAAATTGGAGCCGGTGGGTACCGGTCCGGTTCCCGGTTCAGTGGGCGGATCCGCCCACCCGGACCGGACTAGAACCTTTTTAATATTAAAAAAAAAAATTACTAAGAGAAACCCTACATCTCATCTCACTCTCTAGGGAACCTTTACCTTCGGTCAAAGAAAATTTAACCATCTGGTTATTTGCAAGTAGGAAATTGGAGAATGTTGCATTCCATCTGTTCGCGTTTTTTTTTTTTATCTACGAGATACATTTATAATTACAACAAATAAATATTCGTTCCACGTACTTAAATTTGATTTTTCTTTCTTTGGCTTGCTTTGATGTCAAGTAATTGTTTTTTCGTTGAAAACCAAAAAAATTTCATGTCAAAATTGGTTCCATGGATCCACCCGGGAACCGGACCGGACTGGCGGTCCGGTTCCCGGGTGGATCCACACAACAAATGGGTGGATTCCGGTTCCAATTTTTCAGAACTGGTCCTTAGCGGGCAGTTCCTAGTTCTAGGTTGGGAACCGCCCGCCCGGACCATGCACACCCCTACATGTACCTAGAATTTTTGGAAGATTCAATTTACCTGTGTAATGTTCACAACTCTCCAAAAAAAAAAAAATATACATCATATAATTGTTTTGTTTTCTTTGATATGATTAATTAAACAAAATATAGCGAAGCAAAGAATTTTCTGGAGGCCTACTAAAGTTTATCCCTAAGTCTTGACATTCCTTCCGAAAATGGAGACTCTGAGTTCGATATCGAAAATAGTAGATACCTACAAGCCGAGCTCGCCCGTGAAGCCCCTCTTTGCACCCCGGGCCCAATGATGAGGGAATTGGGTGGTATTATTCTAATCTTAAATACATGTCGTGTCATTTTTATAATTAATTTTTGCTTTTATAGCTATGCTGTTTTTTTTTTTTTTTTTTTTTCAAACAGAAACGGCACAAGAATCAACAATTTTCCAATCTTGTTAATCACTTTTCATCAATTGATGAGTGTTCCTGAAATTGTTAGCATACCTCCCAAGTAGTTGCTGGAAGTAATTAATATTGTAAATAATATTGTAAAGTATAATTTAAATATGTGTTGTGATGGAATTGGTAGAACCCACATTGTATTATTCTTTCGATTTGATGGATCGAGTAGTTTTACTTTAATTTAATGTCGAACTAAAATTATTTTTTAGAACATACAATTTATGAAAGGGTATTATTTATTAGCAAATTATTGGCATGGGAATAATCAAACAACCCAGGTACAACACTTTCTTGACAATGAAATGGTGTTTTTTATTATTCATTATATGGTTAAACAACTTAGGTACAATACTGTCCATATAGTTTTTTCGTGTTGATGATAATTACAGATAGGCACATAAAAAATGTTTCGCTAACATTTTGGAAAAAAGGACGTAATTGAAATAACTACTAAGGAACTAAAAAGAGTATAGGGACCCAATTGCAACATACTCTCAAATTTGAGGACGAAATTTAAATTTAAATTCGATTTCCTCAATCGTTCCTGTCTTCGTTAGCTTTCGCTCTCCCATCGCTCTTTTGCTCGGTTAGGTTTTGATCGGCCCTTGTCGGCATGAAGCTCTCCTTCACCACCTCCAAGAAGCCCCCCCGAAGCCAGACGCCGAGCCCCTCTCCACCACATTTCGCTTCGCCGCCAACACCGCCGACGGTGGCCTTGAAGCGCCTCCTTCATCAGCGTGCGAGCAGATCACCAGATTCGATTCCTCCAGCACCCCCAATAGATGACGCGAACCGCAGAAATCTGCTGGTTATCCTGCCGAAGCCCAACGAGTGGCGTCCTGCCAAGAGGATGAAGAACGTCAACTTGCCTCTCCGCTCCTCCTCCTCCAACCTCTCCCGGTTCCAGTCCCAGTGCATGTCCCTCGACGATGAGGCCAAAGCCAGTGCCGTGTCATACGGCCTCACTGTCTGTCGGAGAGAGAATGGCGAGGAGCTATCAGTGGTGGACGGTGAGGTCAAGCCCGAAGCCCTCGAACCATCAGGTAGCCTGGATGATTCCCGGCTGAAACTGGGAGAGAAGCTGGCGAAGTTGGGGGATGATCCGGGGTGCGAGGACATGCCCGTGGAGGAATTCGTGGCGGCGTATGTTAGAGGGGTTATGGATGCCGAGAGGGGATAGGGGTAGGGAAGGACACCGAGGAGAATGTTCCGCTTAGATACAAGGCTTTTATGCTTGCTGTACTGCAAATTCTGTCGCTTCTTTTGTCTGGTCTTTTCCGATTTGTAAACAGGTGATACTTCAATTCCTTAGAATCTTCCCCACGGAAGCTCTCGAAATTTTGAGATCTTGATTTCGACTTTTGATGCCAAAGCACTCGAGGCATGTCTACTGATTTCTCCCACCATTTGCTTTTTATTACATGTAAGGTTTCACTTAAGTGGTTTTCCTGAGGAATATACATGATATGCCGACTTACAGACAGAAAAGTTTAATGTATTAATTTTATCAGGATATCATGCATAATTCTTGTTACCATGAACTCTCTGTTTTTCTGCCTTTAAATGAAGAAAAAGCTTCATGCTAATGAATATTTTTGTCATTCTATACTTTTCTTTTCTTAAGAAACATGCATACGTGGAAAAATTATTGTAGATCACAAGTTAATTTAGAGAAAAGATTCCCTGGGATGTCGTGTGGATGCCTATAGATTATATAGATGGGTTTTGCTACTTCGCTTTTCACAAGGCATGGAATCCCATTTTGTGTTAACCCTATTATTGCCCTGTTTGGAAAAATTACAGATTACCATCCTCCAAGTAGGTCCAATTTCTCATCATCTACCTCACTTTCAATAGAATTCACAGTTTTAGCCAATTTCAAAAACGTCACATGGTTATCACCTAAAAACAAAGCATAACTATATATCTACATCATGACATTTAACCTGAAGCAAAGCATATATGTACATGTACATGTAAGATGTGAGAATATTGTCAAATATGAACGAAAATATGTTTTTCATCTTGGAATGATCTTGAGGAAGACGGTGATATTCATTTTGGAAGTGAGGTAGGTCGTGTGGAATATGTTGTTCGTTAATACACTTTTGAGGCACTGCAATGGTCTGTGTTCTTTTGATATTCTATTTTCAACCTAAGATACGGTGCTTGATGCAGAAATGTCATGCCTCACTATTTTGTCCATCGCTTCCGTACATTTCATCCACCGATTCCTTTATGGTTGGTAGTCACTTTATGTTCAAAACCTCTAAAGTGCATTCATGTCTGGGACGTCTTGCCTTGCTAATTTGTGTAATAAAGGACCTAGGTTCAATGCTTAGTAAGCAGTAGACACCTCTCTAGTAAATAAAGAGTGCCATTTTCAACAAGGAAATTGAAATGGGAGATTTTACTCTCAGACTGCTTCTCTGATCCAAAATCTTTGGTAGATAGTCTCCACCAAGACGGGTTCAAAGCGACCTGGATGCTTGATCCTGGTATCAAACATGAAGAGGGGTATTTTGTCTATGACAGTGGTTGCAAAAGTGATGTCTGGATCAAAGTAGTAGATGGAACTCAACTCCATCTGTTGGGATCTTGTTGTTTTTCGCTATGGTTTTGGCAAATCTTTGTCGTTGTCTATCTAGTTTTGCTTTTTTCCTTTTCATCTTTTACTTTTTTGTAGCATTTGAAATTTAGATAACCCCTAAAATCTTTCAAAACATACAAATGTTGACGTGCTGAGTCATTTGGATTTAGCTGAAAATAAGTCTACATGTATTTATGTAAATGTTGAATAACCGTTTGCTTGTCAGGGGAGGTGTGGCCCGGTCCTTGTGTAATCCTTGACTTTATACTGTCATCTGTCACCGGTAGGCTCAGTTACTTCAAGATTTCATTTCTAGTGGAGTCGATATATGGAATGATATGAATGAACCAGCTGTCTTTAAGGTAATTAGTGCTTTTAATTTCTATCATTTTCTCCTGTTGGACTATGGCTTACAACTTCTCTTTCAATCTGTGATGAAGACCATGCTCGAGAGCAACATTCATAGGGGAAATAATGAACTTGGAGGTCTCCAGAATCACTCACACTATCATAATGTAAGTTTCCAGCCTTTTGCTAGCCTTTTGCTATTTGTAATTAGTGTTTTGCAATTTTTATTAGTATTGAAATAGAGAGCAAGCAATTTTGTAATGTATCCACCAGGATTGTACTATAAAAGTAAGGTGGGGCTGAGTTAAAGAGTGAGTTGTTGATTTGAGGTCAAGTGTTAAATGTATTCTATTGAATATAGTAGGATAAAATACTTTAATTTCTGGCTTTCTGCATTCTTAGCACAAGTGATGTCATCAACTTTTGATTGCTTCTTATAGTTGTAAATTTGGTGTCATATAAAACGAATGGTGAGGCTAGCGGAATGGAAGGGTGCCTTGTTTTCAATCTGTTTGTCTGAGGATCTTCTCTGCCAAATTTATGTTGTGCAATCTGAGAGCCTTTTCTCCCATGACCCCAATATTCTCTTCCATGTGTACAATCACAATCAAACCATTAATTTAAGAAAATTTAGGATGGGCTAGTGGAAGAAGAGTCCTTTCTTTGTAAAGCATTTGTAATGCCACCATCGCAAGATTAGGTAGGAGGTTTACTTCTGATCGTTTGGTACTTTCATCATTTATAAGGGTTGCTTGCGTCCTTCACAAAGACATATGTCTTGAACATCCTTAGGTGAAAGTCTACGGGCCTGAAATTCCTAGAGAAAAGTGATTGGACATATATTTCGCCAAGTTTTTATCTATCTTGGCAGCTTTTGTGATCAATAATGGTACATGATCTAATAGACCTTCGTGGGAAGGTTTGACATTGTGCCACCTGAGATATTGTACGAAATTGATCCAAAAAAAAAAAAGTAAAACAGATGTATAGCTTTCACTGCAAATGCATCGGTAGGTACATAAACTTGAAAGGTTTCAGGTTTAGCAAATGAGGCCACATGGATAGATTAGACGTCTGTGGGGATTTCTTGGCAAAATGAAGACCGTAGATAGTAACCAAAATGGTAACAGTTTGTCTGAATGACAAATTTGGACTGACAACCTATATACACCCCTTATCTTTGAAAAAGACATTGGTCTCGAGATGCGCATAGAACAATTTATATTTCCATTTAGTCACCTCCTTACATTTATGTCCATCATTTACCATCCCACATAAGTGTAATTGAGTTCGGAAGTCAACTAAAATATCATTGCCTGACCATGAGGGCGGCAAAACAGAAAAAGAAATAGGCTTGCTCTCACGATCAATAAGAAAAGTTTATCATACAAGGTAATATTTCACCTTCTTCGTCAACATTTCATTTGTTGATTTTATTTTTAATGTAAGTACTTCTCCCTTATCATCACAAATGACACACATCGTACCAAAAATTTCATCATCATTTTCCTCTGGTTTACCATTATTGGAGAGAAGCCTCATTCGAGTCTTTAGCTTCTTAAATTCTTTAGAAAATGAGAAAGCGCTAGGTTGTTATTTATCAACGCCCACAACTTCCTATTATATTTGTGTCAGAATATCTATAACCTCGACAATGGCCTCTAAAGGGGATCTAAGCACTCGAAATGCTATGGAAGTCCCTTCCTCATAGAATTGCAGGTTCTTACTATGTCTACGAGCATCTTCGCTTCCATTATAAACCGCAATATCAATAGTTGGTACTAAAAAAAAAAAAAAAAAAAAACTCCGAATCCCATGGATAAACTAAAGTAGAAAGTGAAATGATAAGAAAATGAAGACAGCCACCACATTCGAAGGATAAAACAAATTATGTGATCTTCGAAATTTGTTCCTGGTCATCTACTAAAATAACATTACGACTCCTCTTCCAACATTTGAATAGCTTATTAACGGGATTTGCACGATTGTTCTCTGGGAAATAACATCTTGAAAGTATGCTTTAAAGGACTGATTGCTCTATAGGACTCAAATTTTTTTGACTTGGCTTCAGAGAAAGGATTTCTAAAAAACAGCCGTCACATTAGGATTGTGAGTAAGTTGTGTTAAAGAAGCTCTACATCAGGGAACTGATATGGTATTGAGCAATTATTATATATTAGTTGGCTCATAACTCATTAACTAAAGCTTTCGAGTGAATGTAGGTCCAACTAGATATATTGACAGGCTTGAACTTGGACTCCTTCTTAGCAATCTTCCAAATGAAGGTATCGGGTTTCTGCTGCACTTTTAATAAATGGTATCAGAGTCAATGATTACGGTGTTTGGGTAGGTGGGCACTGTAATGGGCATTGTAGTGTAGCAACACAGGCCCGTAGGGATGAAGTTGAGCCAAAAGGATACCTAAATTTAGGGGGAGTAGACCTAACACTAAGCTTACACACAAGATGTAGATTTCTAGTATGCATATGTGGATGAGTTGCGTTAGGGAAGTTCCACATCAGAGAATTGATGTGGTATTGAACAGTTAACATATCTTAATTAGTTCATAACTCATTGTTTTTATCTTTCGAGTAAAGGTGGATCAAATTGAATATAATGACGGGCTTAGACTTGGACTTCCTCTTAATGATCTCCTCTAATGAAAGTATCGAGCTTCCGCTACACAGTTCCAATAGTATAACTTGTGAAAGAAAGACATTGTTACTTATGCAAATGAGAAGGGATCTCTCAATGAGACTGTCTCTTCTAACGAAAGCGACGCAATGATACCTTGCCCTTGAATTCCCACTTACAAGAGTTAAGTGTTTTGCCGTCACTTCATTTGTGTGAAAAGACATCATTGAGAGATCCATCTATGGTTGGTGAATTAAATGCCCTTCAGATTTTACAAACCAACTTCGTTCTGATCATCTAATTTTGAGAAATTTTGCTACAAAGTTGTGCATTTAATTTTGAATAGCTTACTCATTAAACCGATAATCTACTTTCCAAAAACTCTTCAATTTCGAAAGATTCGGGCACACCAGGTAATTTCAATTCAACATCTTAACATGTAAGGTTAATTTTGAAAAATTAGTTGACAAAAATCATTTTAGAACCATAATTTGAAATTTCGAAAACCTAGTTGTTCTGCGGGGTCAGACAAGAAATACTAGCCTGTGCCACTCATTATGGGCCTAAATCATAGTAGGCGCTCAATTGATTGATTTTGCGAAAATGAAATTTCCATTCAAGAGGTAAAAGAGAAACCACACTTACAATGGGCAACAATATATATATATATTGTTAATCACATAGACATGCAGCTTGAACGTCCTTACGTGAAAGTTTATGAGCTTGATGTTCCTCGAGAAAAGTGACTAGACAAATATTTTGCCAAGTCTTTATCTATATCAGTAGCTTCCGTGATCAATGGTACATGATCTAACAAGTCTTCATGAGAAAGCTTGACATCATACCACCTGAGATATGGTAGGGAATTAATTGAGAAAAACAAATAGAACAGAAGGACAACGTTCACCATAAATGTATCGATAGGCACATAAACTTGAAGGTTTCAGGTTTAGCAAATGATGCCCCATGGATAGATAAGATGCCTGTGGGGATTTCTTTGCAAAATGAAGACTATAGACAGTAACCAAGATAGTTGTAGTTTTACGAAATGATTTCTTTGGATTGTTGACCTGTATCCACCCTTTATACAAAAAATAAAAAAAAAAACAAACAAACAAACATAGATCTTGGGATGCACATAGGAGAGTTCATACTTCCACGCACTCACCTCCTTCTATATGTGTCGAAGCCCATCATCTACCATCCACATAAGTGTACTTGAGTTTGCAAGTCAACTAAAATATCACGGTTCGACCATAGGAGCGTCAAAACACCAAAGGAAAAAAGGCTCACTCTCATGATCAATAACATATTAGTGTATCACATGATTTAATATTTCACCATCTCTGTTAGAAGATTCCATTTGTTGATTTGATTCTTAACGCAAATTTCTTTCTCATTTTCCTTTCAGACAAGAAATAAGATGATAATCTGTCACATGAGTTAAATTTCACCCTCTCTGTTAGAAGATTCTATTTGTTGATTTGATTCTTAGCACAAGCAATTCTCCCTAATCATTAAGAGAACTGAGTCGAAATATTGTAGAGAAAGATCGTGAGTAACTTTTAGATAAATCTCGCTCATGAAAATGCAAGATACATTTAAACGCAACAACTTTCTATGTTGCCTCAGATTCGGCAAACATCGCTTTAGGATCTACGGTTTAAATACGTGTCGGTAGCATCAAGCAAAAACCATCTTCTCAACTTATATGTACCACGAAACAAGGATTCGTGGAACCATGCTGGATTAAGTCTAGTATTGTCAACCAACAAAAAATGAACACAAAAGGCAATCAAGAAGGCTCAAATCGCTGACATCCCCCATAGGGTAAACCACCTCCTCTTCGACCCACTAGCTGATTCTATCATAGAGGACGGCGACAAACAATAACTTTCTTGGAACACAACTTACAACTTTCATAGTGATGTACTCTCCAAAGAGCAACTCTTCTCAAAATCTCAAAAGTTGTTGAGTTGAAATCTCATTCCAATGAAAGATTCTTTTGGTTTTGGAGGATCCAGCTCCTTAAAGTGAAAGGCAAGGTTCAAATGAGGAAAGGCTTACATAGATACCTAGGCACCCAATGACAAGGAAGAGTGTAATAAGCGCCGAAATGCTTTTGAGAGTTGAAATACAAATATTGTTTTTTTCATTTTCATTCAAAGTGATGAGAAAAACTTGTTTTATTTCAATATGGATTGAAGCATTTCTCATACAATAGCAAATATTCTGAGTTATGGAAGCCATGGGTTTTCTTATAATTTAGATATGTTATTTTGGGTCAATGTATTAGGAATAGGATTACATTTCCATTGTGGATAATATATCTGGGTTCAAAGCCCCACACACTCGTCTAGAGGATTTGCGGATCCCTCCTTCCTACACGAAAACTTTCCAAGCCCTGAATAATGGCATCCAAGTGAAAACATCATGTAAGGTACTAATTCACCCTTTTTGTTGGAAGATTGTTTATTTGATTCTTAGCGCAAGTACTACCCCCCCCCCCCCCAATCATCACAATTCACACATCATATCAAAAATTTCATCCACATTTTCCTCTACGAGGTCAAACAAGAAAATAAAATGATAGTTTGTCACACGAGGTAATATTTCACCCTCTTTGTTAGAAGATCTAATTTCTCCCCCATCATCACAAATCACATACGTCGTATAAACAATTTCTTCCATGTTCTCCTCTATGGGGTTAAACAAGAAATAAAATGATAAACTATCACAGGAGGTAATATTTTACCGTCATCGTCAAAAGATTCCATTTGTTGATTTGATTCATAGGGTAAGAACTTCTCTCCCATCATTTCAAATTCCACACATTGTATCAAAAATTTCTTCGTTTTCCTCTATCAGGACAGACAAGAAATAATGGGCTTTGCCACTTGTAAGAATTTTCTTGTTATGGGCCTTGACTAGTATAGAATTTTTATCTCTTGCAATGCAATATGTTTTTTATCGTCACTTCCCATAATTTTTATTCCCATTAACGATATGTAGTTAACGCGGCGGATATGCACACATTTACTACTTTAATATTCTAGGTCGCTATAATTTTCATAGGAGCAACCTACAGAGGCCAATTCGTATGGTAACATGAATCTATGATGGTCGTCACAATCTTACTTGCTATCCCCAAGATGGGTCGTTCCTCTTTACCAATTCACTCTCTCTTTGCTATCACCCAAAAAAATGTAACACTTTTTTTTTTGCTGAGGCATGGCCACCATCGAGATTTCCTGTCCATAGTGTGTAATTCAACCAAACAAGAGGGAGATAGAAAGAAATCATGGGAGAAAGGCTATACAACAAACTATCATGATCGTCATGATCCACACAAAGGTGAATGGTAGGAGGACTCCATGGCTAAAAACAATTATACAGCAGGTGCCTCCATAATGGCTTACAAGTCTCTTGACTAGAATAGATTTTTTATTGCTTGCAACACCATATGTTTCCTATTGCCACTTACCATAATTTTTTATTCTCATTAATGATATGTCATTAACACAGTGGATATGCACAAAATATACTACATTAATACTCGGGGTTGCTATAATTTTTACGATGGCATTTTACAGATTACCAACATACATATTGGCACTACATAATAAAATGATTCTGTAACATTTGTCGCAATCTTACTTACCACCACAAATTCCTTAAGAGGGGTCATTCCTCTTTATCAATTCAATCTCTCTTCTATATCACCCAAAAAAACATAACACTTTTATTTGCTGAGGCATGACCACAACCAAGAATTCTTGTTCGTGGCGTGTAATTTGACCAAATAAGAGGGAGGACAAAAGGAAATCATGAGAAAGGCATGTAGCAAATTGTTATGGTCGTTGTGGTCCTACTTGCGACGGTGGCACTACAAGCAGCGGGAAGGGTTTATTGTCACGCTCCAAACCCTGGGCATGCAACAACCCCTTCCTTGGTCGATATAAAGTGACATTCCAAGACTCGTTGCCAACCCTTCATTTTTATTGCACATGCGGAAGGGTACAAACAATCTCCATACAACACAGATAAGGGAAAGAAAAGCATAACAACAATTTTCACAAAACAAACTTTCATAAACACCAAAGGTTCTTATACAAAAGGTCTATCTCAAAAAGAACTACTAAGCCACCTATGCTCCTGACCCTTCCGCTTCAAGCTCTTGGTTCTTCACACTAGGGACCTAAAAATGGTTATACAATAACCAGTGAGATTAAAATCTCAGCGAGTCCTCCCCTAAGCCCACGGTTAGAGCACTAACTCAACTTGGGGTATCTCTCCAAAGCCACCCCACAAACTTACCACGACTAACAACCAACAATCAACAAATCACAACAGTCAGGGTCAACTACTAATTACATAGTCAGTTCGCATGCAACCTTACCTAGTATGCCATACCCTACACGTTGAATCTCAACATAATACACACAATGCACATTCCCATTAGATGATGTAGTTCATCAATCACATACAAGTTGCGTCACAAGCGATCTCACCTGGCCATTGCCACACCCTGCATGTTATCGATTCATGTGTACGTGCCAACTCATGCATAACCGGAACTAATGACGCTATGATTCTCATATGTTCTTGCACTTTAGCACACCACCTATCCCTCATCAATCAATCACTCAGGTCCCAATTATAAGGTAAAAATCATTATGACACATCCCATACCATGCCACATAATTTTACTTCATAATAAAGCCCTACCATCTCAACAATCACACGTGTTCCACCTATTGATGACCCCCTCAGCTATAGCTAACTTTCCAATTAGTGCTCATCTACCTCAACACTCATGCGTGCTCTAGTTATTAATGACCTCTCAACCATGGCTAACTTTCTAGTCAACGATCATCCGACTTTCGCCAGGCTACCGATAAAAATCAGGCTTCGTCTCACCCCATCAAGCATGACTACGTCTAATACTTCCGTTTAAACGGTATCCCAAAAGGGACATCATTCCAGAATCTACTGCGACTGGCTTCCGACTCCCACCGGGTATCGCCCCCAAACTTCCGTTGGATGATGGTTCAACTTAGCAATCACACAAACATACCTCCTCAAATCCTTCTCTCATAAAAGTGGTCTCTCTCCAATGTCCCTCAGACAATCCATTATTCCCTCTCTCTCTTTTTTTTTTTTTTTTGTGAAAATCACTCGATTCATACGGATGCCCATGCATTTATACACTCAAATCATCTCATAAGGTCAAAGCACATGAAATTAGACACTTTTCATTCTCGAGTGAACAGTGCGTGTGAATAGTGTTCCATGAACAGTGAATTTCCCAAATTAAATAACTAATAAATTAAATCCAGAAGTCATTAAAAACACTAACTAAAGGAAGCAATTAATCAATTAAATTAACCAAGCTTAATTAAGCACATAAGCCACAATTAAGCAAATAAAGCAAGATTGAATTAAAATAATCTTAACCATTCATCTAACCACCTATCTTAGGACTAATATAACTTAATTAAATCCCCTAAACTAAAATTAACACTTATTAAACCAACCCTAAGCAAGTTTAGACACTAATCAAAGGATTATGAGCTAAACTCACTTGTTAAACGGGTCGGAGACAAGGACACGGCGGCGACGACGGAGGCTACGCTTGAGAACCTCAACCACGACGATCCAAGGCAATCTTGGGGCTAGAACAACAACAACAAACACTGCCTCCCACTGCAACCTTGAAGAACCAAACTGCAAGAAGAGAAAAGGAGATGAATGGCTGATCCGAGCTCCGGTGAGAGGATGGCCAAAGTGACCAGCGGCTTCGGGGCTAGAGGGCGACCTCCCGGTAGCCGGGGCTGGGTAGAGGAAGGGTCGAATGGGGAAATTAGGTTGAAATCACGAAACAAAGTGCACCCCGGCATGCTTCAAGCGGTTCGGTGAGTGGCGGCTTCTAGCCGGTCGGCAAGTCAATCGGCGGCTTCGTCCAGCGAACGGCCATGTCCTCCCGTACAATTTGGGTTTCCCGAAGACGATGGTGGGTGGCACGAAGGCTGATTCTCAAGGGAAGGCAACTATGAACTTATTTTTTTGGAGGAAGGTCAACTGGAGTAGAAACAAGAAGAGATGGAAAACATGGGAGAAAAAGCTACGAATTTGCTTGGGGTTGAAGAGGAAAGAGAGAGTGATGTGAGGGCTGGTTTCTCTAGTTCACTCAAGCTCTCAAATGCCTTTAAAATTTGATAAAGAAAGGCTTGGGAGGAAGAAGGGGACGGCTAAAGATAAGAGGGTTTCTCCTTGGATCCTAAAGCCTTCTCTCTTATCCCATTGTCTCTTGGCTAAGCCCCACTAATATTGGTTGTCTTCCTCAACCTCTTGGCAGTCCACAAACTTCCCTTGCAAGCCAATGAAGTGGTCCAAAAGTGGTGAAGACCATGGCCTACGAATTTTGTACCAAATTCCCCCAAATCCACTTCAATTCCTCCTCAATTTTCCCTCAAATGAACCCAAATCGGTCCCTATAAATTCAGTTAAGATGCCATCGTCTCTCTTAGGATTTTTCCTCATCAATTTGTCCAACTTGAATCCCAAAAATGCAATAAAAAATGGTCCTCTGATTTTTCCGGTAAAAAACGGCCCTATTTTGAATTTTCACCAAAAATCTCAGTTTGCAGAAAAATCTTCGAAGGATGAGTCAACGTTCCTAAAATGAATCGTGACATGACAAAACTTTCAAATTATAAGTCGGGTTTAAATTTACGGTTAATTTCAATCTAATGCGATTTTAGCATGACCTAGCCTATCGGGTAACTTTTAGGAATTTTTGGTGTAATTTACCCATGATCAATTATTTTCGAGCCACATTGTACATCTTTAACACATTGGCAACTCTCAGTTATCGCAAAAATCTCAAGATTTCAAACACAAACGGATGGTACAAAAATGACAGAATAGTTGGTTCAATGCCGTTTCGCGAGAATTTTACAATTAGGTGGAATCACCCATACACTAATCACATACCTCTGTCGAACCAACCTATATCTGGTCTTTGGTTGATTTTTATAGTGCCGTATTGACCATTGTAGATTAGCACGGTCAAGCAGTCGATTCATAGTTGAATTCTCAAGTCTATTACATTTAGATTCATTAACGGCTTTATATAATAGGCTAGTTATCTTGTAAGTGGCCAACTTAGAGAAAAGAACGATTGGCGCGTCGATGAAAAGATCAGCTTATTCAATCAAAAACAGAACTCAAAAATCAAGATGTTACATTTATTTGGAACAGTAAAGTGGGGATTAGATAGGAACTCACGACGGAGCCACACATTGGTGAGCGGTGAGACCTAATGGCTGACAACCCTTGACTCTTGGTGGGAATAAAACACACTACACTCCCTGCTGCTATCGAACAAGTTCATTTGTGGATCGGTCATTCCATACTATTTTGGTCACTTTTTACCCACTGATTCATGCCTTTACCCATGCTCTCTTTTTGGTCTTCTTTTTAACTTGTGCACCTACACCTTTTCACCCTTCTTATATTTTAATAATTTTTTTTTTTAGTTTTGATTTTGTTATTTTATCTTGTATGGGAAAAATGAATTCTGAGAAACTAATAAAATTTTAGAAACTAATAATACATGCCCTAAGGTAATCTAGAATGCAAAAACTGAATCTTTTTTATTTTTGAAAAAAAAAAAAACAAGTTGCAAATTTGCCAGGTCTTACCGAGAGTGTAGTGTGGCTTATTGCCACTGGGAGTCAAGGGTTGTCAGTCGTCAGGTCTCACCAGTCACCAATGCTTGGCTCCATCGTGAGTTCCTACCTAATCCCCACTTTACTGTTCCAAATAAACCCCTCCCGCTACTCGCAATGCCATCGTCGCAAGTAGGACCACGGCGACCATGAGGATTTGCTACATGCCTTCTCATGATTTCCTTTATTCTTCCCTCTTATTTGGTCAAATTACACGCCACAAACAAGAATTCTTAGTAGTGGTCATGCCTTGGCAAATAAAAGTTTTATGTTTTTTGGGGTGATATAGAAGAGATATTGAATTGAAAAAGAGGAACGAGCCCTCTCGGGGAATATATGGTGGCAAGTAAGATTGCGACAAACGGCACATAATCATTTTACCATGTAGTGCCAATATGTATGTTGGTAATCTGTAAAACGCCGTCGTAAAAATTATAGCAACCTCGAGTAAAAAAGTAGTGTATTTTGTGTATATCCACCACATTAATGACATATCGTTAATGAGAATCAAAATTATGGTGACGATAGGAAACACGTGGTGTTGCAAGCGATAAAAAATCTGTTCTAGTCAGGAGACTTGTAAGCCATTATGGAGGCACCTGCTGTATAATTGTTTTCAGCCACAGAGTCCTCCAATCATTCACCTTCATGTGGACTCATTGCCACTTGAAAGGCCATATTACAGCTGTTCCCGCTCTTTTGGTCGAGTAAAGCCAAGGGCAATGAAGAATGAAGAAGAATAAGAGGTTAGGCAATATTCAGATACATTGAAATTCAATTGGAGTAAGGATGGGCAACGGATTTGAAACTTGTTTTTTCAAAAAAAAAAAAAGAGTCAGTTTTCATATTCTAGATTACCTTAGGCATGTATTATTAGTTTCTAAAATTTTATTAGTTTCTCGAAATTCATTTTTCCTAGACATGATAAATAATAAAATCAAAACTAAACAAAAATTATTAAAATATATGAAGGGTGAAAAGATGTAGGTGCACAAGCTAAAAAGACAACCAAAAAGAGAGCATGGGTAGAGGCATGAATCGGTGGGTAAAAAGTGAGCACAATAGTATGGAATGATCGATCCACAAATAAAACTGTTCGGCAGCAGCAATAACAACAATCGAGCGATGATGTTTGGTCGTCCTTCTAGGCGTGAAAAATCAGGGCCCATGTGGTGAAAAGGCTGAGTGGTGGTGGGGGTGGGCATGGTCATTAGCGATATGCTGTTAACGCAGCAGATATGCACAAAATATACCATGTTATTACTTAGGGTCACTATAATTTTTACAATCGTGATATACAAAGTATCAACATATATATTGGCAGCATATGGTAAAATGAATCTGTGACATTCATTGCCATCTTACTTGCTGCCATAAATTCCTTGAGAGGGGTTATTCCTTTTCACCAATTCAATCTTTCTTTTCTATCATCCCAAAAAAACACAATACTTTTATTTACCGAAGCATGGCCACCACCAAGAATTCCAATTTGTGGCATGTAATTTGACCAAACAAGAAGGAGGAGGAAATCATGAAAGAAAGGCATACAACAAATCGTCATGGTTGTCGCAATCCTACTTGCGACGATGGCGTGGCAAGCAATAAATAGTAGACTAGGAGTTAAATAGAAACTCATGACGAAGCCGAGCATCAGCGATTGGTGAGACCTGACGGCTAATGACCCTTCACTCTCCGTGGGAATAGGCTACACTACACTTCTTGATGGCCGTTGGATGGGACCACCACCATGGCTACCATCGCCGTTGCCACCTGAACTACCACCACCTCTACCCCCACTGCCGCCGCCAAAACAACCACCCCACTCCCATCGCCACCCAGCCATTTCAGCACATAGGCCCTGATCTTTCTCGCCTAGAAAGAGGACCACACGTCGTCACTTAATCGTTGCTATTGTTACTTTCTATAAGTTTCATCCATGAATCGTTGATTTCATACTGCTATGCTCACTTTTCATCTGTCGATTCATGCCTTTGCCCATGCAAACTTTTTCGTCTTCTTTAACTTGTGCACCTACGCGTTTTCACCCTTCATATATTTTAATAAATTTTTATTTTTGATTTTGTTATTATATTTTGCCTGGGAAAAATAAATTCCCAGAAACTAATAAAATTTTAGAAACTAATAAAATTTTAGAAACTAATAATACATGTGCTAAGGTAATCTAGAACGTGAAAAATGATTATTTTTTTAAAATTTTTGGAAGAAAACAAGTTCCAAATCCGTTGCCCATCCCTACTCCAACCGAATTTCAATGTACCTAAATATCGCCAAACCTCTTCGCCAAACCTCTTCTTCTTCTTCTTCTTCATTCTTCATCACCCTTGGCCTTACTCGGTCAAAAGAGCGGGTATAGCTGTAATATGGGTGCTCAATTGATTTACATATATTTTGCAAAAATGACATTTTAATTCAAAGTAAACAGGTGGAGGGAGAAATCACACTTACAGTAGGTGGTGAGATTTTTTTTTTTTTTAATCACATAAATGTGCAGGTGGATTGTCCTTACATGAAAGTTTATTTGCCTAATGTTGGTCGAGAAAAGTGACCAGACACACAGAATTTCATCGAGTCTTTATCTCTTTTGATAGCTTTCGTGATCAATGGGACATGATCCAATAGATCTTTGTGAGAAAGTTTAACACCGTACCACCTGAGATATGGTAGGGAATCGATCAAAAACTCAAGTAGAACAAGTGAATTGCTTTCACTACAAATGTATTAATAGGCATCTAAACCTGAAAGCTTTAGGGTTTTGCAAATGACGCCGCATGGATACATAATATGACTGTGATGATTTCTTTGCAAAATGACGACTATAGATAGCAAGCAAGATAGTTTGGCAAAATGATTTCTTCGGACTATCAACCTATACCCACCCTCTCTTCTTGGGAAGTGTTGACACCTAATTTATTTTTTTTATATTTTTATATTTTAATTAAAAATACATAATTTAATAAATAAATAAATAAGGGGCGAGAAAGGCTGGGTCAGCCCTTTTCCCATTCGGCTTGGCCCATCCCAACTTGTCTCCTCCAGCCATCCTCGCGCGCAAACCTGTAGCAAAAAAAAGATTGAGCAAGAGCAAAGGTTAGAGGGTAGAGCAGAGCAGGGCAAGAAGCAGACATCACCGCAGAAGGAGGAGGAAAAAGGGAATTAGAGGGAAGGAGAGAGGTCCAGGGGAGAGAGGCGAACAGGGCACCGCATAGGGAGAGGTCCAGGGGAAAGATCTTAAGGAAGGAGGGCAAGACTGCCGTTGCCTCCGCCGCTACCGCCACCATTTTCGTGAATGGGTTAGTGGATCTCTCTCACATGGAAATGGTGGTCCTATTAGACACCCCCACCTCTTTCAACGTCGCCATAGAGAAACCGCCCATATGATGATGTGCTCAGTTAATGGTTCTAGTCAGGCCTTAGCGTCATCTCATGTGACAAGGATCACTCATCTTCATCTTGGCATCAATAGGAGGCCAAATTATGGATATTTATTTTATGGTGATATTGGCCCCAACGTAAACTATCATCCATTTTCTCGAAGGATGAACAACATCTAACCTATTGAGCTTGAAGCACCAGGTGCATTCTTGGGGGAGCCCGTTCTTAATAACAGAGCTATTGCTAAGAGATTACCTAGACGCTTAGCTGGGACAACTCCTATGTGGCATTCAATGAATTTACCATCTCCACCAATGCGTGCCATGATGCGGAAATAATTGTTCTATCTCAAGTGGCTTGCTACCAGATGAGCAGACCACATTTCAAGCTAAGGGATCTGGAATAGTCAATATCCAGTTACCCAACGTTGAGGTGATGGTGACTTTAAGTGCTGATGTTCAATCAAGATGGAATGAATGGTCCTAAGGATATTATGTCAGATGGCGAGGAATCTGTTGAGGACTTATTAGAGTGATTTGATGGAGAAAACCAAACGGAAAGTTTGTTTCCGAGCTGATGTCATCAGTATGGTGGGTCGTGAAGAAGCTGCCTGGGTGAATAAATGATTTCTTGAGTTGGATGATTGTGGTGTGTTAAAGCGAAAATCTTATATGCTTCATTTATGATTTGTAATAGGTCTCGTACATGGGAACTCCTCATTTAATTTAAATATATATTAATTTAAAATATATAATATATTTAAATTAAAGATGACATTAGAATATCGTGGAGTTTCAGCATATAGCTGCGCGGCATTATGGAATTAAATGAGGGATTCCCACAAGACCTATTACAAACCATAAATGAAGCATATAAGATTTTCGCTTCTAATTATTTTAACACGCCACAATCATCCAACTTAGGAAATCATTTATTCACTAGGCAGCTTCTTCACAACCCACCATACTGATGACATCAATTCAGAAATAAACATTCCGTTTGGTTTTCTCTATCTAATCACTTCTAAAAGTCCTCATCAGATTCCTCGCCATCTGATATAATATCCTTAGGATCATCCACTCCATCTCCTAGTTAAACATTAGCATTTAAAGCCATCACCACCTCAACGTTGGGTAACTAGATGTTGACAATTCCAGATCCCTCAGCTTGAAAAGCGTCTACTCATCTGGTAGCAAGCCACTTGAGATAGAACAATTATTTGCAACATGAATCATGGCACGCACTAGTGGAGATGGTAAATTCATTGAATGCCACATAGGATCTGCCCCAGCTAAGTGTCCAGGTAATCTCCTAACAGTAGCTCTGTTATTGAGAATGGGCTGCAAGAATGCACCTGGTGCTTCAAGCTCAACAGGTTGGATGTTGTTCAAAATGGATGATAGTGTTCATTGGGGCCAACACCACCCTAAAATGAATATCCATAATTTGGCCTCCCGTTGACGAAAAGACAGAGATGAGTGATCCTTGTCACATGAGATGATGTTGAGGCCCAACTAGAACCATTGATTAAACCCATCATCATATGGGCAGTTTCTCTATGGCGACGTTGAAAGAGGTGGGGGTGTTTAATAGGACCGCCATTTCCATGTGAGAGAGATTTGCTGACCCATCCCTGATCAAGGTTCTAGTAAATTCCAGATTTTGGCTAGGTTCCAACGGAAATGGCGGCGGTCAGGCGACGCGTCGGTGGCAGTAGCGGTGGCGGCATTAGTGGTCTTGACCTCCTTCCTTCAACTCTTTCCCCCGAATCTCTCTTTCCCTCAGTCCGCTCCTGCTCTCCCTATGCGGTGCCCTGTTCACCTCTCCCCCCCCCCCCCCAAACCTCTCTTCTTCCCACCGGTTCCCTTTTTCCTCCTTCTGCGGTGTCGTCTACTTCTTGTCCTGCTATGCTATGCCCTATGACTTTTGCTCTTACTCTATCTTTCATTTTTTTTTTTTTTTTTTGCTACAAGTTTGCGTGCAAAGATGGCTAGAGGAGGCAAGTTGGGATGGGCAGAGCCGAATGGCAAAAGGGCTGGCCAAGGTCGGATTGGGCCCAACCCAACCTCTCTCGCCCCTTTTTTTTCTAATTATGTATTTTTAAAAAAAATTAAACAATTAAAAAACTAAAAAAATTAAATTAGGTTTCAACAGGAATGACAAATCTTGCACAGTTCAAACTTCGATATAGTCACCCCGTTACATATGTGTTGAAGCCAATCATCTACCATCCCTCATAAGTGTACTTGAGTTTGCTAGTCAATGAAAATATCATCATCCAACCATAGGAGTGGCAAAATAGAAAACGAAACAGGCTTGCTCTCATGATCAATAGTTGATAGTCTATCACACGAGGTAATATTTCGCCCTCTTCATCAAAAGATTCCACTTGTTAATTTGATTCTTAGCACAAGTACTTCTCCATCATCAGAAGTCTCACACACCGTATCAAAAATTTCTTCCTCATTTTTCCTCTGGCTTGCCATTAATGAGAAGAAGCCTCATTTTTGTCAATAGCTTCTCAAATTCTTCATAAATGAGAAAGTTCCAAGTTGTTGGCATTTATCAACAACCACTACTTCCCATTCTATTTGTGGCAAAATATTTATATCCTCAACAACGGCCTCTGGAGGGCATATAAGCACTTGAAACACTATGAAAGCCCCTTCCTCATAAAATTGCATGTTCCTATTACGTCTACGAGCATCTTCACTCCCGTTATAAACCACTACATCAATAACTAGCACCCAAAAAAAAAAACTACAAATTCCATGAATAAACTAAGGTAGAATGTGAAATGATAAGAAAAGGAAGACAATCATAACATTTGAATAATAAAACAAATGATGTAATATTCGAAATGTGTTCTTGGTCATCTACTAGAATAACATTATGGCTCTTCTTCCAATATTCAAACGGCTTATTAATGGGATATGCACGATTGTTCTTTGGGAAATAACTTCCTTAAAGTTTGCTACAAAGGATTGACAACTGAATAGGAGTGAATTTTTTTTCTGAATTGGCTTCAAAGAATTGTATGCTTCATTGCATGGTCAAGTAGAGGGATTTCTAAAAATTGGCCATCACGTATGAGTTGCCAAAGAAAGACATTGTTACCTATGCAAATGAGAAGGTATCTCTCGATGAGACCATCTCTTCTAATAAAAGCGAGGCAATGATACTTTAGCCCGGAATTCCCACTTTTACAAGGGCTAAGTGTTAATTTGTAAGAAAGAACACAATTGAGAGATCCTTCCATGGTTTATCAATCGACCGACCTTTAGATTTTACAAACTGACTTCGTTCCAATCATCTAATTTTAAGAAATTTTTCCACAAAGTTGTGCCTTTAATTTGGAAAAGTTTATTCATTAAGACAAGAATCTACTTTTGGAAACTCTTCAATTTTGAAAAAAATCATGCACACAATGTAATTTCAATTCAACATCTCAAAATATAAGGTTAACTTTGAAAAATTAATTGACAAAAATGATTTATGACCCATAATTCAAAGTTCCGATAATCCACTTGTTCTACAAGGCTAGACAAGAAATATTGGCCTATGCCACTTGTTAGAATTTTCTCAATATTGGCTTAAATCATATTGGGCACTGAATTGATTTACATAGATTTTGTGAAAATGAAATTTCAATTCAAAGTAAATAGGTAAAGAGAGATATCATAATTACAATGGGTCGTGAGATTTTTCTTTTTTTAAATCATGTAGACATGTGGATGTACTTGCAAGGTTTGACACCTAATGGGTAGGGTACTATAGGCTCAAGGTTTCCATTTCAACCTAATAGTAAGCCTTTCACCAATATCACAAACTGCGGGTGGGTTAGACTTTGAGAAAATGTGTAGAATCGAGAATGATTGTCCCATTGGCGCGAACTGCATATTGTCCATTCAATCCTCGACACCTCCTAAGTGTTTTGTGGGTGTAGCCAGGTTTAGGCGCAAGCTACGTGTGCAAATATGTAGTGCTAAGGCATAAGTAAAAGCAAATACAACAACTTCAATTTTATTCATATAAACATTCATTCTTTACACCAATTGTTAAACAAACATGTCAATAAACAATCCACCCCTTATAAATCCCAACCTACACAAACATTTAACACAATGGTAGTAGACTTATCTCACCTTCGCGAATGTGCCACCATGAAATCACATTAGTTAACAAACAATTAAGTTTGATTAGGCCTAAGTCCTTGAGTCCCCAGTGAAGTCATCAAATTATCACTATCTATCCTCAGGAAGAGATAGGTTCAAATATACTTTTTCATAAAACAGTATAAGTGGGCATTCCCACAACATGCGGCTTGAACACATCGTCTAGTTAGTGATCCACTCTTTGTCCATCGATCATGAATGTAGGTTTTGTCAAACCGACACCTCACATGATGTTGATCTTCTTAATCTATGTGTTCAAAAGAAGTCACCACTAGTCGTTGTTGAGGGTTGGCTAGAAACATTAATTAAGATGCAAGAGTGTCATCTTGATATATGCACAACTAGAGATTTCAGACTTGGGGACTTAATTACACTAATTATGCAACCAATGCCCTTTCAATACCTAAATTTGATAAGCGCTAATCAAAGTGTCAAGGTAGCTTATCGAAGATTTTGAGGTTTGTCTTGATCATTCTAAAAGTGAAAAGAACAATTAATATATGAGAAATATGCATTTAAGTATAATCGTAATAACAAACACAAATAGCAACCTAGCGTATCTAAAAAGAAAATGGCATCTAAAACATCCTACGGTAAAGCTCTAAAGGATTATTCAATTAGATTTCAAGTTTTTGATTAAAGGATTTTCACAAATTCTAAGAGAAAACCTCTCAAACTGATTTTTAAGCTTTTCCCAAAATTTTTGAATTTCCTAAAAAAATTATGGATTTCACAAATTTTTCTAATTTTTTTATGAAATTTTAATTTTCCTGAATTTTTTTATTTTCTATTATTTTTTAAAATATACTTTAATCTAAGAAAAAGGACTCTCGGCCAAGTCAGAGAACCCGGCTCGGATAAGTGTCCGACCCAAACCCTAATGATCTGGGTAGAATTTGAATTCAAGCTAGCCCTAGTGACCAGCCCAAACATATTAAATGGGTCCATTCGCCTCTAAGCCCGCGGCCTCCGATTTATCTCTTTTCATTATACTTGGCCCAACCACTGCCCCGCAATCTCCAACCCGGACAACTAGATCCGACCCATCGCCCGGGTTTGACCCCTTTTATATTATAACTGAATTTTTATTGTTTATCTTTTATTTTTATATTTTAAAATTTCCTGCAATTTTTTTTTTTTTTGTTTTTTTACTATTATTCTTTTTCTGTACCTTCGTAATCCCCATCCACACCGACCAGCGCCGACCACTAATTGGCCGGTGATTACTAACGTCTCCGGACTAGCTCCAGCAATGGGATTTTTACGCTATAAAGACATGTCTCACAAAAATCTAATAAAACTAGCATAGAGATCACTCAAATGCATATCAAACCAAGAAGGATTGACTGACAATGGCGGCCACTAACCGCCGGCTTCACCGGGGTGGGAATAGATTTTCTGGCGAGGAGGCGTTCGTCCATGGCCCACTCAGTAACGTAAATATGCCATAAAAACGAAGGAAAACGCAGCATTACCTTCTGTTCAGTCGATCAATGAAGTGAGCATAAACCAAAATCGGATCAAAACAATATCACACAGCGAATCACACAAAACCCACTTCGGAATCTCACTTAGGCATCTTATCGGACATGTGACGTGCGACTTAAAACATGACTTCAACGCTAGGTTCCAGAGCAATTCTCGACTTGGCAATAACATATCACGCTCCAAATCATCATTATACGCTCCAAATCGGCTTCAGCATCACACGATTCGCCCAAAACATAAATTCTATGCTAGAAAGAAGCAGGGCGTTCTTCAGGCCTACCTGGTTCGAGAGCTTGCTGGGACAAACGACGGCGGGCGAGTTGGCTTCCTCAGATGGTCGAGGGTGATTCAGGCGAAGCACCGGCGAATGGAAAGAAATTCACAGCGAGAGCGTGCGGAAGGCAGAGAAGAAACCGCAAAGTGGCCACGCCCCCGCCGCTTCGGATGGGTCAATAATGAGAAGAAATAAAAATGAAGGGAAAAGAAAAGGATTGGGTAACTGTTCAAATCGAAATCAGTAATTGACGACCCGTGATTTTAGAAACGATACCCGAGGGATCTCCGGCAACTCGGTCAACTGTTTTCCCCACGTCGATGGGACCCGGACGACACGTGGCGCCATTAAATGGGTCGTCCCCACGTCGTGGAGGCCTACCCGAGATTTTATCGTAAAACAGCATATAATCCCTACTGCAAAACCTTCTCTGGGAAACCACGTTCCAAATTAGTGGCATTTTCTTTTTATTCACGTGATACTCAACCATTTGACTTGTCAACCGACGCATAGCCCTTGCGCTGAAAATTAAAGCAATTAAAATGAAATTAAGCTTGTTAGATAACTCTAATTAGTTTAGAATTAAAAGATTTAATTAAGCTAGAAATTGACTTATTTAATACATAAAACTACGTCAAAAAAGGGGGCCACTTAATTCATTTAGTAGAAAAAAATAATTGATGACAATTAAAATCTTATCCACCAATCATGGTCTCGATTCTATATTCCGAAAGATTACAGATACTTAGTTATTGTGAAATAACTATTTCTTTCCTTTTTAACACTTGAAGATTATTAACACTTAAAAATGAGTTCTTTAGACTCTTAGCATTGATTTCTCAATATTACCAAATGGGCCAAAATACACATAAATTAATACATTCATGTATATCAAATAACGCCCTAAAAGAGTAGTCAACGTGTCCTCTAATTTGAGATTACTTTGAACCAGGGAAGTAATATAATAAAGTATTTATCCATGCAGCTCTCTCAATTTTATTTTATTTTTCATTTAGCGATGAAACAATATAAACTGATTGTGATCAAAACAAACATGCCTACAGTCACCCTAGCGCAATAGGTAATATAGCTTAGTTATGTTATGATCATAATAGCTAATAATCATAATAGCTATTACATCATAGCCTGATTTGTTTACAAGGAGGAATAGAGAAGTAGGCCAGAGGGAAAGTAGTAAACTTGCATCTCGAGATTACTATAACAACCTCCATGAACTCAAAACATGCGGATCAAAGTAACGGCGAGCCTAATAGTAGCTTATTTCGTGATGAACAGTCTCCACATAATGAGGGATAAAAACAGGATAGGCAAAATAGAAAGGGGCTTAGGAAAAGAATTAAAATGATGGAGCTAATCGCTTTTCCAATTAATGCCACAGGAGGAGATAGCAGCCATGACAACTCAAATGACGTACATGTTACCCCCGAAAACAGCGAGGACCATGACGATTTGTGTAATCAAAGGTTTTACCATGAGAATTTTGTTTTTGAAACACCTTGCCTGTTTTTTAAGCCAACGTCCTGTACGCATGGGAGTAAACCGCTGATGAAAACTCCCATTTGTTCATATTCCTTGACCTGCAGTATATATTTTCATATGTGATATTGAGGAATGGTTGACGAATCAAGACATCAATAAGAATCGACCATTAATTAGTAAAAGCATCAAGATTTCATTACTAAAAGCCTACACCAAAACTAAGTAAAAAGCTGCCATTATTTTTTACTACCAAAAAATGAAAATTCTAAGTTCCTCAATCTATCTAGAAACAGATGACTCTCCTCTGTTTTCAACATTGATAAACATGCACTTACTGATCTTCTCTTCAAGATTCTTTATTTTTTCCCCCTAACATTCACATACTCTCTAGCCGCCTCTATCGGCCAAATCTTTTGCTTCAACTTCTCCTTTTGAGCCATCAACATCGATATGACTTCTTTGTTGTGATTGCAAATCCCCTCTTTCAATCGTTGCCATCAGCTGCGAAGGTAATAAAAAACCCATGAAAAACCAACCTCACTCACTAGCGCATACCTTCAATCGTCGCCATCAGAATAGAAGATTGATAAAAATTACTTGTGCTCGATCAATCGACACATATACTATTTAACAGCGGTTTCTCGGGAGTGAGTAAATGGGCGTTGATTTTAAACCAAAATCTTGAGTTTGTTTGTCTGTGTGATCCGGTTTAAAGGTTCTGTTATTCTTTATAAAATGGATAAAGTTCGTGTTATTTTTTATATTTTATAAAATTCAGCTTATAAAGAATTTTCGATTTGAAGAATGAAGATTAATATGTTCAGATTGCTTCACATAGTATTAGAGTTAGAGACAAGTTATCAAGGAAAAGGGAGAGTTGCCAATTTCACGATTTGTGGTCGTTAGTGTCCATATAGAATGTGATTTTGAATTTTTCACTTTGAAAATTGGCTAATTTCAGAAGGGGCGGAGCATTTCTTTCCACCCTGTTATTATATTTAATTTAGGGAAAGAAATATTGCAAGGAAAATCTATCAATTATTGCATAATACTCTTGTTAAACAATCAATTCATGAGGCTATTGAGCTTTTGATGAACTAACTTTAGTGTTCTTATGTATTTGTAATAATTGTATTGTTCTAGTTAACACGTTCACTGACTGTTATGTAACACGGACTCTCATAGTTGAATTGAGGGATGGGTTTCAACTTTCAAGCACAAGATAAAAAGACTTGTCCAATGAGAATGGAGATCCTCTACGCTACAATTTTATTGGTGTATCAATCAGTTATCAACTAGCAAGGTATATAAATAATTTTTGTATCAATGATTACAGTACTTTGCTTTGTTTTTTTTTTGGTCGCAAAAGGCATAACTTTCACTAATGATCATAACTTAAACTCTATGGGGATTCAAAGTCAAAACATAACAAAGACCAAAGAGAATGGGGAGGCTTAGCTAGCCAATTTGGGCAAAGAGAGTTAATTTGATGGTCTTTCGCCACCCAATCCGCGACTTGATAAGCATCCCTAGCTTTGTGGAGCAGAGAAATCACGTTTGTCCAATAAGATTTACTATGGTTTGACTATTTTTCCATTCCTTATTCATACAGCTCATTTCATTATTGGAGATGCACAAAACTAGAGATGAGAATGAAAAAGGCCGGTTATAGCAAAAGTTGTTTGAAATTAAAGGATCATCCATATTTAGGAAAACTACTGAAGAACAAAATATGGAATTTGCTGGGCATTAGTAGCAATATGCTTAAACGGTACCGTAAAACACCGGACACCCAAGGTAATTGACATCGCACCTTTGGAAAGATCAATTCCATGAGAAGCCAAACAAGATCGATGAGAGCATCCATTCATAGAAGGAAAACAAGACCTGTATCATATAGTAATTCATTTGATAGCTTTCAAGAAGAAGGGTATCGTAATTTATATACACAATGGAGAAAAGCTCTATAGTGTTGAGTTTTCTCAAAGCATAATTTGTGTACTTTAAGGAAAGCCATATTAGAAAGTAAAAATAGAAATTCTATTTAAGACTGTGAAGAGGAAAAAAGGGTACTTATAAAGAACATATATAACTTTCGCTGACAACAGGTTCCAATTTATTGGGTCATTTCAAGTTTAGTTTGGATGGAGATTTCATTGACATATCAATCATTATAGATGCAATGGTTTCAAATCAACCACCTGGATGGACACGCACACACAAACAAACAAGCATGAAGGCTGTATTTCAAATGATATTATGAGACTCCTTCGTTAGCATGCTCGGTCAGCCATAAAATCTTCAATGACAATATTATGTCATTTGGTTTTATATTTGACATACGCCCGTGATGAATGTCTCTAAGAGCCTTACCACTTTTCCTTTCACTACAAAAGATGACCAATCCCATGCTCTTAGACTCTACAGTATGGTACATGTAATCAATATAAGAGACACACGAATTCAGTGAAAGTATCAAGTTATCAATCTTCTTATCATACACTCTGATTAGTTATAGAAATGTACAAAAACTACCTTGTAACTCTGTAGAACTTGAACACTTTACAGGGTCGTCATATCAAAATGGCAAAACCGTAAATCACAATCAGTCTTCCCTCTGACTTAGATATGCTATTGCCGTGTTAGTATGTCCTCATCAACATAGTTTCCTTGTTTGATCCACCTCTTACAATCTAATCCGACAACATTAAGTAAATCGTCAAACTTCTCCCTCCAAATGGTCTTCAATCCCAAAGATACATGTGATGTCATCTGTTTGGTTTGAATTGGGGAAACAAAAACCAAACTGGGCACAACCTACGTAGCTGTTCTTTACATATGGACCCACAAATGCAGCAACATCTAATTTTATTTAATGCTACTAAAAAAACAGACTATAGTAGGGTAGCCCTTGACCATTGCTTTCGAGTTAAAGGATGAAGGAGGAGATGCCATGATAGATGGGAACATGAGCTTTCTAGGGTTTTGGTGATGGGCGAAGGGGAAGGGAACCAAAGAGAGGATCCATGCAGAGAAAATGAGGTTGTGGCGATCATGTTCAAAACCAATGTAGCGATATAAATAGCGATCTTGTAGAATTTCCATTCACCACATTGCATTGCTCGCTTGTTAACCATTCCGTAAATCTATTGAGAGAGATAGAGATTACCCAAAATAGATCGAGATGACCAGCTTTGAGGCCTTTTCTTTTGTTATTTATTTTTATCTATTTATTATTCATTTTTCTTTTTCTTTACTACTATTTACTTCTTCTTCTTTTTAAACTTGTTTTATGAGCATGTGTTGCTTACCTTGTCCTGATCGATTTTGACGCTGCCGTATTAACCCTTGTAGATTAGCATGTTTGAGTAGTCGATTTCTAGTCGAATTCGAAATCTATTGCATTTAGATTCCTTAATGACTTCACCTAATAGATTAGTTATCTCGAGCGATCAGTTCAAAAAAAAAAAGACTATAGGAGCATTGATAAAAAGCCCAACTCATTCAATCGAAAACACAATAAAAAAAATTAGGCTATCACAAATATATTTATAACTTCAAAGACAGTGAACTTCTTACTAAGGTAATATATGGCAATTAAATGCCATAACGTCCATAATTAGGTATTTGCTGGACAGAGGGCTCGATGGCTCGGGACTTTAGGATGGCAGAATGGCGCAGACGACGGCTTGGGACGGAGAGGACACATGGGCTGGCGTGCGACTAGTGCTAGCAGGCTCGAGCGGCAGTGATAGTGCACGACAGGCGGCAGGGGGCGGTCGATGGTGCAGGGGGCTTGCCTAGCTGGTTCTCTGGTTCTTTGAGCTCTCAATCACCACAACAATGAGGAAAGCAAGGCCAAGGAAGAAGAAGAAGAGCTCAGCTGGAGGGGGACCACCAAATGCCTCGAAAGTCTAAGGAAAACATCCCAAACCATCATTTGCTTGCCCCTAAAGTCCAAGGCTGATCCTCAGCCCCTTTTCCCTTCACAAACTTCTCTTAGAAGCCACCCAAGTTGCTGAAATGTTGCACACCCCCTTGGCTTACGAATTTTGAACTATTCCCCTCCAATTCCAACTAAAATCCTCTCCAATTGGACTTAATTCAAAGGCCAAAATGCCAAGGAGGATCCCCACATTCAATTTCACATTTTTTCCTTGCCAATTAGTCCAACTTGAACCCCAAAAATACAACAAAAAATGGTCATCTAATTTTCCCGGTCCAAAATAGGCCAATTTTGAATTTTTGCCAAAAACTCGGGTTTGCAAAAAAATCTTCGAAGGATGAGTCGACATTCCTAAAATAAATCGTGACATAACAAAACTTTCAATTTTTAAAATCAGGTTCAATTTCGAGGTTAATTTCAACCGAACGTGATTTTAATGTGACCTAACCTACCAAGTAGCTTTTAGGAATTTTTAGCACATTTGACTCATGGTCGATTATTTTTTAGCCACATTGTGCATCTTCGACTTATTGACAACTTTTGGTTATCGTGAAAATCTCGAGGTTTTAAATATGAGTATAAGGTATAGAAATGACAGAAAAATCGGTTTAGTGCCATTCGACGAGAATTTTGCAATTAGGTGGAATCACTCACACTTTAATCACATGCCTCTATCGAACTGACCTATCTCCGATCTCTGATCGATTTTGATGGTGCCGTATTGACCTTTGTAGAATAGCACGGTCGAGCAGTCAATTTCTGATCAAATTCTAAGTCTATTGCTTTTAGATTCCTTAATGGCCTCACCCGATAGATTAATTATCTCATGAGTGATCAGCTCAAAGAAAAAAACTATAGGTGCGTCAATAAAAAGCCCAACTCATTCAATCGAAAATAGAATCAGAAAATTAAGCTGTCACACATATCTTTATAACTTTGGGATATCGAATCTCAAAGACAAGTGAACTTCTTACTAAGGTAATATATGGCATGTTCTATCCCATCCTTTGGTCCCTTTTGCGCCAACATAGCTTCCAAAGATTCATCGTGGATGGTGAGATATGAGATCATAGGCATGCCGTAAATAGGTGATACCAAGATAGCAGGTTGCAAAAGATAACGCTTGAATTCTTTAAAGGACTTCTGACATTCTTCATTCCAATTGATTTTGGCGTTTTTCTTTAATAGTTTGAAAAATTGCTATGCAATGTTTGACAATTAGGAGATAAACCTTGCTACATAGTTAGTTTTCCGAATAAGCTTCAAATTTCCTTGATAGTGGAAAGAGGTTTTAAGTTATTGGAGGGATCAATCTCAATGTCCTTGCTACTAACCATGAATCCAAGATCCTATTTAATTAGTATTTAGAGACACCTGTTAACAAGATCCTATTTAATGAGTTGACAATCCATAAAAATGAACTTTCTCTATGCCCTTCAAGTGGCAGGGGCCTATAAACTTATTTGTTATATCTTTTATGTATGTGTCACAATTACGAGATTCATACAATCAAGGGACTATGCATGATGGAGGAAAACCTCCCAAGATCGCCCAAGGTTCCACAAGAGCTTCCGGAAAGTTCCTAAGGATAAACGATATGGTAATTGCGCCAAGGACCTAGAAATCTCTTGGCATAAATGGGTGGTAGTTAGAAAGCACGATATTGTTGGCCCATTGAAAAGCAATCTATGGTTGTAATTCGAGGGTCTCAAGTATAAATAGGAGTGCCCTCCCCCTCATTGTATCTATCCAATCATTTCATAATCAAAATTACATTCCCTTTGTTTAGAGCTCCTCTTTCTAAAAATTCTCTCTCTAAGATCGCACGGTCTCGATTCTAAATAATCAACTGCGACATATGCCTTTCATATTTCATTTTCCTCTATCCTTTCTTTCATTATTTTATATATTGTGCTTAAAAGCCATTCGAAGGATAATCATGTGAGTCTATCTTCTGAAAGTTAATTACATGAGTATATGTGCTTAGTATGTGAACTATATTACACGACAATGACAATGTGCTTCCTTGTACAATCTAGATTTTCTTATTCTTTTTTGACTCGGAAATTAAAGGTGTCTATTGAGATAAAATCCACCAAAATACACTGCCCACTAGCGAATATATGTTCAAAAGAAAACTCTTACATTACTCGCTTTGCCCTTTTTGTCACCAAGGCCCGAAGACCAACTGTTTATGCGATCGGACAAAGGATCCAAGACTTAACATTAGGGTATCTCCAACAGGTATAGCGAAGAAGGGAGATGGTTGCCAAAGTACTCTAGCTGGTGTGGAAGGCGCGAAATTGCTTTGTTTTCTAGTCGCAGAGACATAAACCATGCATAATCATTGATGATGCAGTCACCCTGAACAACTCCTTTGTAAGGTGGCACCATCCTTGATGAATTTGAACAAAGGCGAAGCTGTTTGGTACCTTGGCAATGAAACCAGCGAAGAAGGGAACCCCTTCTTTTAATGTTGTGCTCTGTTGCTTAGGGTTATGCCACGACAACTCCTACTGGCTAGTTACTGGATTTTCCATGGAGGAGTGAGTCCCGTTTGCTTATGCTATATTTGCAATTAAATGTTGTGCTCTGTCTACACGTGGAGAACTGGATTCCAAGTACCCTATTTTTGTTGTGTCTGAGTTGAAAGGTTAGCGGTTGAGGACGAAAGGCTTTTTGATTATGGACATAATTGAGATCGAACATTCTAACCCCGGCTGAAATCATGGACAATATCATTTTCAATGCGAAACGGAAAGCGTTCACTGGTTAAGTGGCGATACTTCTAGAAAAAGGACCAAAGACAACAAATTACTTGTTAAGCGAAGTAGGCCCGTCATTGATGGAAGCTGTTGGGAAATCGACAAAAAAAGGAAAAACTAATTACTGGTCATAATAGATGGTTTGGGGGTGTTGGCTCACCCTATAAAATTCAAGGCGAGAGTTGCAAGTTTGGCATCAATGTCGTGCACCTTCTCTTTCACCTCCAATGACCTACCCTCAATTCCAATAGTCAAAGCACTCACTTGGGTCAACTTTTCTCAAAATCAAGCTTTATTTGATCGGCAATCTAGATCCGGGTCGCCACTCCGAACACCAAATGCGCATGGAACATGGATGTAGCCATCTACATGTAGCTGATGATGAAGTCGACAATAGGGAGTGGTAGCTATCGATAGTAGTCATGGTAGTGGCAACGATCCTCTATGCAATGGCGTTACTCGCCGGGTTGCACCCACCTCAAGCGGTGGCTAAATCCACCAAAGCTTACAAGTTTTTTAGTGTAGTCTCACCCTAGTGGTGTCATTTTATATGGCAAGGGCAGTCATGAGAAACAAGACCATATAAAATGAAACCACCAAAGCGAGACTGCACTAAAAAACTTGTAAGCTTTGGTGGATTTGGCCACCGCTTGAGGTGGGTGTAGCCTGGCGAGCAACACCACCGCACAAAGGACCATTGCCACTACCATGACCGCCATCGATAGCTACCACTCCCTGTTGTCGACTTCATCATCAGCTACATGTAGACGGCCGCGTCCATGTTCCATGCGCATTTGGTGTTCGGAGTGGCGACCCAAATCTGGATCACCGGACTGAATAAAGCTTGATTTTGAGAAGAAGTTGGCTCAAGCGACTACTTTGACTATTGGAATTGAGGATAGGTCATTGGAGGTGAAAGAGAAGGTGCATAGCATTGATGCCAAGCTTGCAACTCTCACCTTGAATTTTATAGGGCGAGCCAACACCCCCAAACCATCTATTATGACCAGTAATTGATTTTTCTTTTTTTGTCGATTTCCCAACAGCTTCCATCAACGACGGGCCTGCTTCACTTAACAGGTAATTTGTTGTCTTTTAGTCCTTTTTCTAGAAGCATCGCCACTTAACTGGTGAACGCTTTTCGTTTTGCATTGAAAATGATCTTGTCCATGATTTCGACCGGGGTTAGAATGTTCAATCTCAATTATGTCCATAATCAATAAGCCTTTAGTCCTCGGCCATTGAAATCCAGACATCAACAAAAGGCGAAGCTGCTCCTACGCTTGTTATCAGCCACACAACTTGAACTCAATCAATTATCATTAATTTAGTGATTTGTCAATGTAAAAATGGATAAAGAAAAGCATCGTCAAATGTATTTGATCAATAACGTTGATATTGAAAAAGATTAAATTTCTTCAAATAAATTTCTATAATCCTTCCCCAACACTTATCTTTTTGGATTTATCACATTGATTTTAAATTTGAAAGCATCAAATAAAATCATATTGGCTGCTCAATTGATTTCCATAGATTTTGCGAAAATGAAATTTTAATGCAACATAAACAGGTGAATGGAGAAATCACACTTACCGTAGGTGGCAAGAATTTTTTTTATTAATCACATAGACATGCGGTTGGAACGTCCTTACGCAAAAGTTTAGTTGCCTAATGTTGGTCAAGAAAAGTGACTAGAAACACAGAATTTCGCCAAGCCTTTATCTATTTTGATAGCATTTGTGATCGGTGGGACATGATCCAATAGATCTTCATGAGAAAGTTTAACAATGTACCACCTGAGATATGGTAGAAAGTTGATAAAAAAATCAAGTAGAATAGGTGAACAACTTTCACTTCAAATGTATCGATAGGCATATAAACCTGAAAGCTTTAGGGTTTTGCAAATGACATCACACGGATACATAAGACGCCTATGGTGATTTCTTTACAAAATGAAGACTCTAGATAGTAACTAAGATAGTGATAGTTTGGCGAAATGATTTGTTTGGACTATCCACTTATATCCACTGTCTATTCTTGGAAAGGACATAGATCTCAAAGAGTTCAGACTTTGATGCAGTCACCCCTTACATATGTGTTGAAGCCCATCATCTACCAACCCTCATAAGTTTTCTTGAGTTTGCAAGTTAATGAAAATAACATTGTCCCACTATAGGAGCGGCAAAACAGAAAACATGATGGACTTCCTCTCACGATCAATAAGTTGATAGTCTGTCACATGAGGTAATATCTCACCCTCTTCATCAGAAGATTCTTTTTGTTAATTTGATTCTTAGCGCGAGTATTTCTCCCCCATTATCACAAGTCTCGCACCCTCTATCAAAAATTTCTTCCTCATTTTTCCTTCGGTTTGCCATTGATGGGAAGAAACCTCATTTTTCTCAATAACTTCTCAAATTCTTCATAAAGGAGAAAGTTCTAAGTTGTTGGCAATTGTCAACAGCCACTGTTTCCCATTCTATTTGGGTCAGGATGTTTATATCATCGACAACGGCCTCCAGAGGGCATATAAGCACTTGAAATGCTATGGAAGCCCTTTCCTCATAGAACTGCATGTTCCTATTATATCTACAAGCATCTTTGCTTCCATTATAAACTGCAACATCAATAGCTAGCGCCCAACGAAAAGAATTCCAAATTCCATGAATAAACTAAAGTAGAATGTGAAATGATAAGAAAAGGAAGACAACCATAACATTCGAATAATAAAACAAATTATGTGATCTTCAAAATGTGTCCTTCGTCATTTGGTAGAATAACATTATGGCTCCTCCTCCAACATTTGAATGGCTTATTAATGGGATATGCATGATTGTTCTTTAGGAAATAACATCAAGAAAGTTTGCTACAAAGGATTGACAACTGAATAGGACTAAATTTTTTTTTACTTGGTTTCAAATAATTGTCTGCTTCATTGCACAATCAAGTAGAGGGAATTCTAAAAATCGGCCATCATGTATAAGCTGTGAAAGAAAGACATTATTATTACTTATGCAATTGAGAAAGGATCTCTAAGTGAGACAATCTCTTCTAATGAAAGCAAGGGAATAATACTTTGCCCCGGAATCCCCACTTACAAGGGTGAAGTGTTCATTTGCAAGAAAAACCATCATTGAGAGATCCTTCCATGGTTTATCAATTGAACGCCCTTTAGATTTTACAAATTGAATTTGTTCCAATCATCTAATTTTGAGAAAATTATCCACTTTTGGAAACTCTTCAAATTTGAAAATTCATGCACACAATGTGATTTCGATTCAACATCTCAAAATGTAAGGTTAAATTTGAAAAATTAATTGACAAAAATGATTTCCAACCCATAATTCAAAATTCAGACAATCCACTTGTTCTACATGGTCAAACAAGAAATATTGGCCTATGCCACTTGTAGGAATTTTCTCATTATGGGCCTAAATCATATTGGGCACTCAATTGATTTCCATAGATTTTGCAAAAATGAAATTTCATTTCAAAGTAAAGGTAAAGAGAGAAGTCATACTTACAATGGTTGACGAGGTTTTTTTTTAAAAAAAAGGAATCACATAGACATCTGGATGTACTTGCGAGGTTTTAACACCAAACGGGTAGAGTACTATAGGCTCAAGGTTTCTATGTTAACCTAATCGTAAGCCTTTCACCAATATCACAAATTGCAAGTGGGTGAGACTTGTTTCTTGTAAAAAAATGAGCCAAATCGAGAATGATTGTCCCATTAGCGCAAACTGCATATGGTCCATTCAATCGTCAACACCTCCTAAGTATTTCATGGGGTGCAGCTGGGGTTTAGCCGCATGTTGTGTGTGCAAATTGTAGTGCTAAGGCATATATAAAGGCAAGCACAACAATTGATATCCAAAGAGTGCTTCAATCTTATTCATATAAACATTCATTCCTTAGACCAACTATTAAACAAACATGTCATCAAACAATCCACCCTTATAATTCCTAACCTACACCAGCATTTAACACAATGTTAGTGGACTTACCTCACCTTGGCAAATGTGCCACTATGAAATCACATTAGTTAACAAACAATTGAGTTTTATATAGTATTGCAAGTGTTAGAAAATCTATATTAGTCAAGATACATGTAAGTGACATCAGAAAACATATGGTATTGCGAGTGATAGAAAATCTAGATTAGTGTGGATACTTGTAAGTCATCATGGAGGCACCCGCAATGTAATGTTTTTTTGCCATGGTGTCCTCTTGCCATTCGTCTTGGGGAGGACTCATTACTACTTACAAGGCTATATTACGGCCGTACCAGCTCTTTCTGCCGAGTTTTCCAAATATATCCCCCTAGTGGACTCGGGGGGCCGCTTGAAACACCATTGTTGCAAGTAGTATCACGACAATCATAACGACTTCCTGCATGCCTTTCTCCCATGATTTTCTTTCTTCCTCCCTCTCATTCAGTTAATTACATGCCTTGGACAAGAATTCTTGGTGTTGTACATGCCTCAGTAAAAAAAAAAGTGTTGCATTTTTGGGGGCAAGTAAAATTGGGATAATCATCATGGATTCATTTTACCATGTAGGGCCAATACCTATATTGGTACACCATAAGTCGCCGCAGCGAAAATTACAGCGACCCAAAATATTAACATAATAAATTTTGTGCATCTTCGTCCCGTTAACGACATATGGCTAATAAAAGCCAAAATTACAATAAGCGTCGATTTAAAAACACTTGTATTCACCAAGGCATGTCTCATACCAATAATTCCCATCATAGAAATGTAATTTGACTGAACGAGAGGGAGAAAAAAGGAAATCATGAGAAAAAAAACATGCAAAACTTCGTCATGATTGTCGCCATTCTACTGGCAACAAAGGCATTTCAAGTAGCGGTGAGCCCACCGAGAAGGCTATATTTCGAAAAGTAGGCAAAAAGAGCCGATACAGTCATAATATAACTTCTCAAGCAATAATGAATCCCCAAGGTGAATGGCAAGAGTACATCATGCCAGAAAAGCATTACACTGTGGGTGCCTCCATGATGACTTACAAGTATCCACACTAATCTAGATTTTCTATCACTCGCAATACCATATGTTTTCTGATGTCACTTACCGTAATTTGGCAATAACTCGTTAATGTGGTGGATATGTACAAAGTTTGTTCCATTAAATATTCAGAGTCGCTATAATTTTCGCAGTGGCAACTCATAGGGTATTGAATTTGTGATGATAGCCGCAATATTACTTGTCACCATAAATTCCCTGAGAGGTATTGTTTCTTTTCACCAATTCACCTTATCTTCTCTGTCACCCCAAAAAATATAACATTTTCTTCATAGAGGCATGGCCACTACTAAGAATTTCTGTTTGCAATGTGTTGTTCAACTAAACAAGGGAGAGGAAGAAAGGAAATCATGAGAGAAAGGCATGGAGTGAACCGTCACGCTTGTTGTGGTAACACTAGTGACAAAAGGCATTTCAAGTAAGAGTAAGTCTATCGGAAAGGGTTTATTCCAAGAACTCAATCAAAAGAGTAGGCATAACAGTAATATGGCCTTTCAAGTTTTTCATCTATATGAAAATCTTTGAGCGGTCTATTGCCAAGATTTAGTTAAACTTTTGTAGCACATGATCTATATCATCTAATTTGTTAGATTCATCGGTCCAAGTCTAGAAAAGGGCTAGAAATCATGCCAAGGCATTGCATTTCTATTAATGGCTCAACATGTATTTTCCTTTGTGTATCCCTTGCTTGTCTATTAGTTTTCCTCTCCATTCTTTTGGCAAGGCGTGAATGCAGGTGGCTGCGCCACCCTTTGGGGGTGGGGGTAGGAAAGATGCGATTTTTTTTTTTTTTTTTTTTTTTGAAGAGGCAATTCATGTTCAAATTTGGCCATCTGCAATGATAACTAATATATGTAACTAGCCACCACTTTTCCCAACAATGTTCACAACTGCTTCAACAATCGGTCCGTAAATTGTTGTCCCTACTCGCAAAAGCACAAAATGAGGTACTTAATACCCAATCTAGAGAGAAAAGGAAGTGACAACTATAAACATGCCACGAATCACCAACTTAAAAGTGTCAAACTTGGAACTATTTTTCTGTAGCAAGCTAAAACTTCCTCAAATCCGTGATGAGTCCTCCTAAAGGCGAATGGTAGAAGGACACCGTAGCCAAAAAGCATTACATGGTGGCTGCATCCAAAATGGCTTACAATTATCCTTACTAGTATATATATTTTATTGCTTACAATACCATATGTTTCCAATCGTCAGGTTTCGTAAGTTTGATTATTATTAGCCACAAGTCATTAATGTGGCGGATATGAACAAAATTATTACGTTAATATTCTGAGTCGCTATCAAACAATCCACCCTTATAATTCCTAACCTACACCAACATTTAACACAATGTTAGTGAACTTACCTCACCTTCGCAAATGCTCCACTATGAAATCACATTAGTTAACAAACAATTGAGTTTTATTAGGCCCAAGTCCTCAAGTCCCCAGCAAAGTCATCAAGTTATCGCAACCTATCTTTGGGATGAGATAGGTTCAAAGGTATTTGTTCATAAAATAATATAAGTGCGCATTCCCACAACATACAGCTCGAACACATCGTCTAGCTGGTGATCCACACTTGGCCCATCAATTATGAATGTGGGTTCTCTCAAACCCACACCTCGCATGACATTAATTTTATTAATCTATGTGTTCAAAAGAAGTCGCCACTAGCCGCTGTTGAGGGTTGGCTAGAAATACTAATCAAGATGCGAGAGTGTCATCTTGATACATACACAACTGGAAATTTCATACTCGGGGAATTGATTATACTAATTATACAACCAATGCTCTTTCGATACCTAAATTTAATTAAGTGTTAATTAAAGTATTAGGGTAGCTTATCAAAGATTTTAAAGTTTTTCCTGACCATTCTAAAAATGAAAAGAACAATTAATATATGAGAAATGCGCAATCAAGTATAATTGTAATAACAAATGCAAATAGCAACCTAGCGTATCTCTAAAAAAAAAAAAAAATGGCATCCAAAAAATCCTATGATAAAGCCCTAAAGGATTATTCAATTAGGTTTCAATTTTGATTAAAGGATTTTCACAAATGCTTTAAAAAAAAAACTACTAAAAATCTAATTTGTAAGCTTTTTCCAAAATTTCCTAATTTTTTGGAATTTTTTCGAATCTCCAAAAATAATTATGGATTTCTTGAATTTTCTGAAATTTTTACGAGCTTTTAATTTTTCATAATTGTTTACTTTTTTACTATTTTTAAAAATATTTTTTTATCTGCGGTAAAGGACTCTGGGCCGGGTCAGAGAACCCAATCCGGATAGGTGTCTGACCCAGACCCTAATGGTCTGGGTAGAGTTTGAATTCAGGCTGGCCCTAGTGACTGGCCCAAACATATCGAATGGGCCCATTCGCCTCTAAGCCTGCAGCCTCCAATTTATCTCTTTTTTATTATACATGGCCCAACCACTAAGCCTGCGGTCTCTAACCAGGCCAACTAGATCCGACCCATTGGCTGGGTTTGACCCCTTTCCTATTATAACCGAAATTTTATTCTTATTTTTTATTTTTATTTTTAAAAATTTCTTGCGTTTTTTTTTTTTTCTTTTTCTGCACCTTTGTCATCCCGAAGCTTGCTCGCGCCCGCTTCTCTGTAACTGACCCGAACCACCTTCCGCCTCCGACGACATCTCTTGCCTCGAGTTCGGGCCCACCACCCTTCACCGGTCGTCCACACCGACTGGTGCTGAAAACTAATTGGCTGGTGATTCCTAGCGCCGCCGGACTAGCTCTGGCAATGGGATTTTTGCGACTGTAAAGACATGTATGACAGAAACCTAATAAAACTAGCATAAAAATCACTCAAATGTAAATTAAATGAAGAGGAATGGAGCAACTATGGCGACCACTAACTGCAGGCTTCACCGGCGTGGGAACAGATTTTCCGACGAGGAGGCGTTCGTCCATGGCCGACTTGGTAACGCGTATATGCTATAAAAACCGAAGGAAAACGCAGCATTACCTTCTATTCAGTCGATGGATGAAGTGAGCATAAACCAAAATCGGATCAAAACAATATCACACAGCGAATCACACAAAATCCATTTCGGAATCTCACTTAGGCATTTTATCGGACATGTGACCTGCGACTTTAAACATGAATTCTACGCTAGGTTCCAGAGCAATTCTCGACTCGGCAATGATATATCACACTCCAAATCATCATCATACGCTACGAATCGGCTTCAGCATCACACGATTCGCCCAAAACATAGATTTTATGCTAGAAAGAAGCAGGGCGTTATTCAGGCCTACCTGGTTCGAGAGCTTGCTGGGACGAACGACGACGGGCGAGTTGGCTTCCTCAGATGGTCGAGGGTGATTCAGCCGAACCACCCGCGAATGTAAAGAAATTCACCCTCCATCTCTCTCTTCTCTCTCATTGCGTCCCGGTGGCTTCCTTACGCTCACAGCGCGAGCATGCGAAAGGCAGAGAAGAAACCGCAGAGTGGCCACGCCCCTGCTGCTTCGGATGCGTCAATAATGAGAAAAAGTAAAAAAGAAGGGAAAAGAAAAGGATTGGGTAACTGTTCAAATCGAAATCAGTAACTGACGACACGTGATTTTAGAAACGATACCCGAGAGATCAGGACACCGAGGGATCTCCGGCAACTCGGTCAACTGTTTTCCCCACGTCGATGGGACCCGGACGACACGTGGCGCCACGTGTCGTCATTAAATGGCTTATCCCCACGTCGTGGAGGTCTCCTACCCGAGATTCTCTCGTAAAACAGCACATAATCCTAATCCCTGAACGATCAATCAATGCAAAACCTTCTCCAGAAACCACGTAAAAAATTTGTGGCATTTTATTTTTATTCACGTGATATTCAAACATTTGACTTGTCAATCGGCGAATAGCCCTTGCGCTGAAAATTAAAGCAATTAAAATGAAATCAAGCTTGTTATATAACTCTAATTAATTTAGAATTAAAAGATTTAATTAAGCTAGAAATTGACTTATTTAATATATAAAAGTACGTCAAGAAAGGGGGTCACTTACTTCATTTAGTAGAAAAAAATAATTGATAGACAATTAAAATCTTATCTACAGATCATGATCTCGATTCTATATTCATAAAGATTATAGATACTTAGTTATTGTGAAATAACTATTGCTTTCATTTAGGTATATAAATGATTTTTGTATCAATAGGCAGTACTTTGCTTTTTCTTATTTTTTTGGGTCGCAAAAGGCATAACTTTCATTAATGATCAGAACTTAAACTCTACGGGGATTCAAAGTCAAAACATAACAAAGACCAAAGAGAATGGGGAGGCTTAGCTAGCCAATTCAGGCAAAGAGAATTAATCCGATGGGCTAAAGACTATGGGTATGGCTTGTTCTGATCCGCTTGTCAGTATAAGGAAAGCAACAGTTTTAGCCCTCTCTGAGGTTAGATTGTGTGGCCTTACCTTGTGATTTTTTGTCTTAAAGTTATTTTTGAGCAAGTTATTTTGGGTGATTATCCTGACTGGTGAGTAGATGTGGTTTAAGCAGGTTGATATTCTTAATTTCCAATTCTCCCAATTTACCATAGTCTCTAGGAATCCTGTGGAATGGTCAATTTCTGATACATAAGCTCACTATTGACAGACACAGCTCTTCTTGAATGAGATATCACCATTAGTCTGATTAAAAGCCTTAAGCTGGCTTCAACGATTTCCTTTTACATTCCTCGTAGGTGAGCATGAGACCATTTACTTGTAGTATTTCTGCAAGAGATCAATGAAGCAACGAGTTACTTTTTTGTTGGCAGGGGAGGAGGATGAAATGGACCATTAACATTTATATATTGTGGATTGTTGATCTGGTCATTTGATTGTACTTCCCATCTTACTGTTTCTTTTTGGTGGTCAATGCTTTTACATTCTTTTGTCAATCTCTAACAATAAAGGCATAAAACTTTGTCAGAATCTTTTAATTTCTAACATTTGGAGTCTAAACTTTCAGCGCAAGATCAAGTAACTGACATGTGATTAATATGATTGCATGTCTGCCTCATGCAACAATCTCTAAACTCCCCATGACAACTCTTAGCTCCCCACTTATAGATCGTTATTAGATTGCATTGTTGTGAATAATTCGATGAAGGACATTATATACAGACGGAGAACCAAATTTGCATACTTCTATTTTATGATAATTAAACTGTAAATTTAGCATATCAGTTTTCATAGGACCTCATGCTTTTGCAATTAACAAGCTTGAAATGTTATTTGCCTCATTAGCATTTTGATTTTATACACATCATCTGCTCCCGAGTTTCTGTTGCTGCACATGATCTTATGTGAATCTCTTTCTTTGCTCTCTAGGCCTTCAGGAAATTTCCAGATGGATTTGTAGCAACTGAGTGGTTGCATTCTGTCCCTCGCTTAACAAGTGACAATGAGTCAAGCATCCTGGAGGAATGTGAGAACTTGTTCCTAGAACTGGTTCTGGAAAAGATTTCAAGGAAAACGATTAGCTGGTTCACCTCATAATTACTCTGCTCCATATAAGTTGCATGACAAGGAAAACGATTTTGAAAGGCAGATTGACTTACCATTTCCAAATGGAGCATTAGGTCTACTGCGAGAGATTTGCAATGGTGAAGTAGTGCCTTGGATAAAGAAGATCTGCAAAAGTCTTGGCAAGAAAAATCGGCTTAGGCCTGTAGTAGCTACAGCTCTTCAAAATATGATTAGAGCATCGGAATCTCTCTGGTTAAGTCAGTCGCTGCCAATTGAAAAGTGGACAGCCCCACAAGGTGCTTGGTTTCTTCTATCAGAGGTGTCAGCATTCCTTCCAAATCCTGTTGACTGGCAATTTATCCATCATCACTGGCAACTCCTTGATAAAACTAGATTGGGATGTGAAATAAAGACTCCACTTACCCATGGAGATTGGCATGATGACAATAATGATGCGGAACCTTGCTCTGTCACTTGAGCTGGTGATCGTGTTCTCCTCTTGCAAACAATGTCTAACATTTCTATTGAGCTACCTCCTGACCCTGCTGCAGCTTGGCTCATAATTTATTGAAACGAATTGAAGGATTTGATAGGCACCCGACGGAGGTACATAATCCTTCACCGTCAATCATATCAGGCCAATCACTCTTCGATTTTCTGCATGCTGGCTGGTTTCCCTACCATATGCTCTAAGAAAGGGGACTGCGGGTAGATCTGTTTCATATGACAAGTGAATGAAGAACTTGTAAATCTCAGCGATGCACTTAATCAGTCAATCATATGTTGTGGAACTTCAAGTAGTGGGACAGATATGCTCTTATGCTTGAAGCTCGTTTAACATGTAGAATAAGATCAATTGAATAGGTTTCTCTTGATTCGATGGCTGTCTTTAGGTACCGATGTTTTCCATCTTACACAATGCTAAAAGTCCTTTAATGCCTTGATTCTAGTCCAAGTACCTTAGGTAACTTCTAATTCCGATCATTGTTTCCAATGGCAAATGGGATTAAAAAGAATGTCTCCTCTTCAGACCACATCTTCCAACAGCCATCACTAATGTGGCATGAATCTTGTTCCGCAATGGAAAATCTTTCAAAACCAAGTGTGGAGCTCACCTAATGAATTCATGAATGGGAAGGCACATTTTTCTGAAATTTTTACTTATATTCACTAATCAATGCATGTGCATGTGTTATTAATGGGATCATATTCACTGACAAATGCATGCGGATATGTTATTAATGGGACTGTCTGGTTGCAGGTCAATGCTCATGTAAAAGTCCTTAGAACAGTGTGCAATCAGAAGGTTTTAAGTGCGGTAGAGGCTGACGCACTTATTCAAAGATGGGTAAGACAACTTCTCTCTAAAGCCACCCAAGTTATAGAAAAGTACATTTCTGAGAACACACAAGCAAATGAAGAAGGCAGCTTCTTTACTCCTCCGAGAAGTGGCACTAGAAGAGGTAGGAGAAAATATATAAATATTGAAAAGAACTTATCTACCTAAGAAGTGGCACATCTGAAATACTGTCACAAGCAACAATTGCAGCTTATACAATTGGTTCTTTAAAAACAAAATTAGTCTTGAAGATCGCCTATCAACTCTAATACCAAAAATAAATAGCAAAAGAAAATATATAAATATTGAAAAGAACTTATCTACCAAATCTCCACCGCAATGAAAACATGAAATGAAAATTTGTGGAGCATATTTTCACCCTTTTACTATTGCCATCGACTTTAATATAAGAATTTGGAAAAACGACACAAATTGATTATATAAATTAAATTACGAACAACAATTTAAATATTATATTGAACAAATTAAAAGACATGAATGACACTGGATATTGAGACAAAGTTCAAGGGTCACATTGAATATATTAAAAATTTAAGGATCAAATTGCACATTAAATCAAAATTCAAGGATTATTAGTGTCATTAATTCTAAGAATTTTGATTTAAGGAATTGCTATATTAAAGCTTATTCTTGAACTCGCAGGTTGATTACCATGCGAACTTGTATGGTTTTTTTTTTTGTCCTCGTGTTCTTTTTTTTTTTTTTTAACTTTATTTTCTTTACTTTCCCTTCCACATAGGTCCATTTGTGATTGGAGTTTCTCTTTTTCCTTTTTTCCCCCTTTGTTCTGTTGATGCGCTTATGTTTACTTTCTGATTGTCTCCCTCATAATAGGGGCTAGGTTATGATAAAACTGTCCAATATTTATAATTTCTTTTTAACTCGCTTTAATAACATTTTAATTTTTTCTAAATGATTCCAAAAGTGCATACTGTGATATGTATAATCTATTTTATAAGGCGACAAACATTTCTATCGTATGAACAATAGGTTAGCATTTATCTTTTTCATCACTCAACCTTGCACACTGGTGAGAACTAGTAACATTATACAGAAAAAATGAGGAGTAAAGGAACTGGCAGTTTCCTATGTGAATTAACACATTTATACATGATTATAGGGAAAATCTAAAAGTGATACAAATTGACATAAACTTAATATATCTAAATTTTTATATCATAATTAACAAAGTATGGTGTTTTCTAATGATGTAATAGCAAAACCCATTCATAACGCACAGACTTGAAATGCTAGCTAGTAAAAAAAAAAAAAAAATTGATAGAAAGTACATATTTGGTAATGTCTAGATTGGGCAAAAAGTGAAAATTGCTGATTGACCTCCATTTTTTCCCGACATCAACCAACTTGGTTTACCATCAATTTTTGGTTTATTTCCACACTATAGAAAAAGTTATCTCGCCAAATTGTTGCATCATGTGTTGCTTTTCTTTTTTAGGGTTAATACCTTGAAAAACCCCAAACTGGTACACTTGTGACAAATTTACCCCAAACTATTTTTTTGACCATGAAAAATCCCAAACTGGTAAACCTGTGACAAATTTACCCTGACTGACTATAAAAAAAACTCTAAACTGGTACATTTATGACAAATTTACCCCCAAACTAATTTATTCGATTGCAAAAAATCCAAAAATGGTAAATTTGTGACAAATATACCCTCTGCTAAATTGGATTAATACCACGAAAAAATCACAAAAATTGTAAATTGTGACAAACGGAGCGTAAAATCCTGAATTAGTATACCAGTTAACTGTCACGTGTCATTTAAATTAATAATTTGATAATAAAATTTAATGAAAACTAACAAAGGGTAAATTTGTCACAAGTGTACCAGTTTGGGGTAAATTTGTCAAAAGTATACCAGTTTTGGGTTTTTTGTGGTCAAAAAAATAGTTTGGGATAAATTTGTCATAAGTATACCAGTTTGGGGTTTTTCAGGGTATTAACCCTTTTTTTTAAATGAATGGTTTAATCATCGGATTATGATAGTAATTCATGGCTATATTCTTTGGGGGGGGGGGGGGGGGGGGCATTTGTTAAGGTGGGTGGACTCCACGTGGCAGATTTGGCAGCCGCGTGAAAATAAGGGTCGATTTACAAACTTGGGATTTCGGTAAGAAGGTTACAAGTTTTTAAGTGGTTGACTAGAGGAGAGGGCCTCGGAAAGACACCATGTACCCTTAAATATTATTATATTTTCTTTCCAAGAAATAAAGAAATTGTCCAAATCGATAGGAAACTCTTTATTAGGGCAAAGATTATGTAATGAGATTTTTCACATCGTCTCTCTAGAAAGTGGAGGTTTTCTCACCACTAAACTAACGTCGGTATGCATTAAAAAAAGATTAGAAGTTTTGGAATTTGAAAAGAAAAATACAACTATAATATATTGGGTTGCCTCGAATTTGGAAACCTCGGCATCCATAGACATAACTTAAGGGTCCTAAAATAACTGTTGGGTACATTTCATCAGACAAAAAATGGGAGGCACAGCTTTCGGCCAGTCATAGCATTGACTTGCTTAGAATTTGAACGAGTAAATCTCATGTTACGTTGAATGTATTAATTGCTCTCTATATATACAATCGGCATTTTGAAAATTTAATTTCTTCAAATAAAATATATTTAAGAAGTGTCACAGGGTTACTCGTTAATGAACAATGCCCTTCTTCCATATTATATTTTATTTTTTGACTATCTCGAATTTTGTGTAGAAATTGCCAATTTTGCGTGGAAGTCTCAGCTCTTTGGTAAATAGACCGATCTTCTATTTATTTAGAAGTAGTTTCAACCAAAATTTAAAGGATAAAGTAAATGTGGCTAATTCATTTGGATTTCTCTTCAAAATCAATTTTCCTAGAAAAGACAGCATTTCATGTTCTCTATCGAAGTACTCGAATTGGGAGTGTCTTTATCAGCACTTTTAAGGCGAGCGAACAAGATTTTTTTTAATCTAAAACCTTCTAAATTACGAAAACGTATTTGGAGACTAGAGAATCAACGAGGTGAGGAATATGGTGGAGACCACCTTTGGAAGAGGAAGTATCCAAGACCGGTGAAGATTGAAGTTGCGAAAATTTTAGAAAATCATTCTGGAGACCCCAATTCAGAATCAATTGGAAACTTTTATCTTTATTGACTTTAAATTTCATAATACCATAAAATTCTAAATTAAAAATAACGAAAACACTCTATAAAATGTAAAAGAGCCGTATGTGTGTAAGAATAATTTTTTATAATGTTCTACCTATTGACATATTAGACTTGGGTTAACTTAGACCCATATATCTCTTTAATGTTGATCATCTTGAAAAAAAAAAAGTCCAGACATTTATTGCATTATCTCTCCGATTTTCACAGCCTTTTTTTTTATAAAAAAAATAAAATCCCTCATATCATACTGTAAACAAAACAAAAAATAACTCGGTTTATAAGGAAATTTTGAAATTGTTCATTAAGATTAGAATGTCAAATTACTCCTTAATCTGTAAAACTATTCTGGCTATTTATAAAGGTTATGACTACTCTCTAACAAAACAAAATTGTAATGAATAAACAAAAACTCCAAATTTGAAGGTTCTAACGTTCTCATTCTTTAATAGCATTCTTCTAGACTTAGGAATTACGGAATTTTTTTAATATAAAACCACGAAATTTTGTTAACCAGATTGATGTGCAATCTAGCAATATAAGACCTTGTTAGTATGCACACCAGGCACCATCCATTTCGATTTTTGAAGGTCAAGTTTGAAAGCCCTTTTGATAGCCCGACCCATCCCTCCTCCCAACCGTAATGGCATGGAAATCATACCATTCTCGGGCGTCATTGCTTGTCACCTCTGGATCATCTTTTTTTTTTTTTTTTTTGGTCGAATCACCTTCGGATCACCTTGTGAAGTTTGAATTAAGGCATTTAATGAAGATGGGGATAAGTTTGATGCAAATTGAAAGAAGGGAAAGAATGAATCCAGTCACAACTAGATGGAGCTTGATTCATGATTGGGATGAGAAAGAATGAATCCAGCCACAACTAAAAGGAGCTTGATTCATGATTGGGACAGGGCCTACTACATGATCAAGACGTGCCCTAATTTGTTGTCGGCACGCGTGCAATCTCGTTTGCGATAGGGCCTTGCTTGATCCATGATCGGAATTTTCTTTACTTGGCTTTCCTTTCTATTAATTTTTACTGTACTCTTTTCTGTTTCTCATATTTTGATTATCTTTTTTCATATCACTAGGCAACTAATCGATGTTGCTATGTTTTGAAATATTAAAATGTGTTAGCAGGTGGTCGTCCCATTGCCCCCCTTACTTCGGCAACGAGTGCGCCCAAACGGAGTTACGTGAGTTAGTGCATCGACAACATGGAATCAATTATTTAGATTTGCAAGTGTAGCATATTCAAATTTATGTTTAGCAAGCATATATTTCATATATGGATTTTGACAATTAAACCTATTCATACCGTTTAATTGTGTGTCTATATGATTATTATGATTTGTATCCATTATAACATGGTCTAATAGCTAATATAAAATTAATGTTGAAGCTGGATAATGGAAGGAAGACCTATTGCGCTCTCTATTCGAAGAACACCTAGTAACAGCAATCAAAGCAATACCTCTAGGCCTCCCAACAACAGAAGACAAACTGGTTTGGACACATAACAGGTCCGGAAACTATACGGTGAAGAGTGCCTATTTCTCAAACAGAAAGCCAACTAATCATCGGGAGTCGACGCCAACTATATCACATTAGTTTAATCCAAACTTATGGAAACGTATTTGGTACTCCGTCATAGAACCCAAAATAAAATTCTTCCTCTGGAGTGCCTGCCAAAATGCACTTCCCACTTTGGATAATCTCTATAGGAGGAAGATTGTACCTAAACCATTATGCCCAATATGTAAGCAAGAACCAGAGACAATTGAGCACACCTTGCTGCTTTGCCCCTGGACAACACAAATCTGGAATGAGCCCTCTCTGCAAGCCCGAATAGATCGAGTGGGCCTAACAAGATTTGATGAATGGTTATGCAAATATTTGGCAGGACAAAGAAGCTCACCTAACTTTGAACTGGTTGCCACAGTTTTATGGTGCATATGAAAGGATCGCAACCACTTCATCTTTAAGAAACATACCCTCAACCCGCACCAAACCCTGTTCAATGCCACAGTATCACAGGAGAGCTTCTCAACTTGGAATAGAAAATCACCAGGAAGGAATCCCGGACAAGAAGAACCTGGAACGTGGCAACCCCCTGCCCCGGGAGTACTAAAAGTTAATATAGATGCCTCGTTCAAAGATACCTGGAATACCATCAATTCGCCTGAAGGATATTCGGATGAGGTGGTGTGTCGCAATGACACAATTTTGGATCCTTCCCTGCCTTCAACCTCCAATTGCGACACCAATCTTACCAACCAAAATGCCTTCCCAATCCCTATTCCAAGTTCACATGTAGACATGTCTAAGCAACACTCTGAAATAACTCCTACCTTGAAGGTCCACAGGTATGCTAGCAAGGATAAAACTCATAAGAGCTACAATGCCCAGTACAAATTCGAGAAGTCCAGTCTGGACCCAATGCCTACCTAATCTGAACAGAGAGGCGCCCAGATCACATCTCAACCTGAGTTGAGGTCATACCTGTAATGAAACACACATGATGCCCAGTAGAAATCGAGCAAGACAAAATGGAAAACAACCCCTGCTCCGGAGCCCCGTGGATACATGCCATCTGCCACCTGCAGCGACTAATATCCAAGTCAAGCTTGGCAAAGATGCATCCGCATCATCCAGTACACAGCATCCCAATCAAAGGAATACCCAAATGCCTCTTCTATCTAAGAATAATCGTGCGAGGATCATAGACAGAAGCAACCCTTACCTGTTCGGCAATGCGGACCAATTGGAGACGCCACACTCCTCCCGGATCTATCATCCAAATCGCCCGCCTGAGCAACGTAGAAGAGATGTCGTCCCAGATAGTGAAACTCCCCGTCTGAGACGCAACACCGGCGACGAAACATATACCGCCATTGCAGTTGCAGAACGCAACATCGGATCTCCTGCCGGGAATGGATCTGATCAACTGAAATCGCCACCCTCTTTCCAGATCTGCAGCGAAAAGCCCCCCACTGAGCTGCAAAGTACAGATGCCATCCCTTCTTATGGGAAGCGTCCCCTGAACAGTGCCACCATCGAAGAAACATTTACCACCTCTGCTGTGGAGTATCACAAACTCAGATCAACCAGATCTGGTCTTCCAACACGACAGTAGCAAAGCAGAAGCATCCAAGATGGAAGGACTTGCAGATCGGCAGAGCAAATGGGGAGCACGATCCACCAGCAAAACAGTGACGCTGTTGAAGGAAGCAACCCAGATCTGACATTTAGCCATGCCCCGAACAGAGTGATGACAGGAGCCTCCTCCGCTCCTCAGCAGATGCAATCGAAGGAGGGAAGCACTTCCGGATCGGAAGAGCAGGTTGGGCGACCAACCTGCCAGCACAGTAACGACGCAAAGGAAGGACGGGACCCAGATTAGGTTATCAGCCATGCCCAGAACAGCGTAAAGACAGGAGCCTTCTCAACTTCTCAGCAGATGCGATTGAGAGCTCAAGCTTCGGTAACTTGTATCTGCAGAGATTCATTTGGCCGCATCCGAGATGGGTTTGCAAAGGATATCGAGGTAAGTTCAGCAGAACAAGCGAAGGCCGTAGCCTTGGTTGAACCCTAGATTTCATCTCTTCCACGCTCATCCCAAATTCCCCGGAAAAAGAAATAGTAGGTAGCTAAAGCTCAGCGTTTGCGTTTTCTTCCTAGGAATTGGGTCTTTAACCCTCCCTCTACTCTTTTGGATTTACTTTGTACTGATACTTTTGATGTACCTGCTCAGACTATTAAATAGTAATGAAATCCTGCTCTCTCGTCAAAAAAAGAAAAAAATACATAGGAGGCCTTGTCCTTTACACTAGATTAGACTTTTTGGTCACGTCATATATAGACTTCCCAAAGGGATTAAAGGCAATAAAAATGGTGAGGAGAGAGAACCGGGGCGCGAATGAGCACGGCGCCGCCATAGCTGCAGAGCTCGACGTCATCTGCGTCCTCTCTCTCTCATCCTTTTCTCTCAATAGTGCCGCACTCGATTTTCTTTTCCACTTTCTAGCGCCACCACTGCCGCGGAGCTCAACCTCGAGCCTAGAGCTTGCGGCAGCCATGGCATCTCAAGAGTTTCGAGCACACAGACATGGCCGTTCTCTTGAACACGAGCTCGAGGTCAAAGCAGCCCTCTCAACGTAAATGATCTCAATAATGAAATAAATTAGCAGAAATTAGAAATAAAAGCTCTCCAAGATGTCCAAGCCCAAATAAACAAAGAAATTTTGGCAATAAAATCTAAAATTGAAAAGGGAAAAGAAAAAGAAGAACAAAATGCAACTGATAACACTAATCCTAATTTTTTCATGACTTTATCAAAAATAACATCCAGAAAATATATAATAAAAATGACGATAAAAATCAATGATAATTTCACTCTTGATACCACAACACTTTTGATACATGGCTGATCTTAATTGCATCAAAGAAGTTTTGATACTAACAAAATATTTTTACAAGACTATAGAATCATTAAATCAACTTAAGGGGACAAACTTAGAATAAGTTACAAGCTGCCTGAAGCTTCTGTAATAAAAAATCAAATGTCTTATAAAATATCATTTCTTTTAGTTAAAGATATGAGACAAAATGTGATATTAGGAACACCATTTATTCAATTAAATACACGGGCTTTAAATAAATTACTTTTGATTTCATTACTAAACCACAAGCAAGAAATTTAAATATATTACAAGAAAATTCAATTGTTGAAATCAATTGCCTTATGGAAAACAAAGAAAATCAACTTCATAGAGCAAAAACTCCTTGATCGAAAAATAAAAGAAAAAATTTATTCTCTCCAAAAAAATATAGAGCAAAACATATGCTCTACCATACCCAATGCATTTTGGGAAAGGAAGAAACATATTGTTAGTCTTCCTTATGAACTAGATTTCTTAGAGAAACAAATTCCAACAAGAGCTCGACTAACACAAATGAACCAAGTTTATAATTTTGCCAAAAGGAAATTCAAGAATTATTAGATAAGAAATTAATTAGGAAAAGTCAATCACCATGGAGCTACTCTGTTTTTAAGTCAATAAAAATGTTGAATTAGAAAGAGGAGTACTTGGGTTGGTTATCAATTACAAACTATTGAACAAAGCATTATAATGGATTAGGTATCCTATTCCAAACAAAAAGGATTTACTAAACCGATTTCATAATTCAAAAATATATTCAAAGTGTGATATGAATGGATTCTGGCAAATCCAAATAGATGAATTAGATAGGTATAAGATAGCATTTACTGTACCATTTGGACAACATATATGGAATGTAATGCCATTCAGTTTGAAAAATGCTCATTCTGAATTCCAAAGGATAATGAATGATATTTTTAATCCCTATTCTAAATATATATTAGTCTATATAGATAATGTCTTAATCATTTCTACTAGTATAGATCAACATTTTAAGCATATCTCAGTATTCATTAGTATTATTAAGAAAAAATGGCATAGTAGTCTCCCCAACTAAAATATCACTTTTCCAAACTAAAATTAGATTTTTAGGACATTATATCTCTCAAGGAACTATCATCCCAATTAAAAGATCAATTCTTTTTGCAAAAAAGTTTCCTGATGAAATTAAAGATAAAACCCAATTGCAAACATTCTTAGAAAGTCTCAATTACATTATAGATTTCTTCCCAAATATTAATATTTTATGAAAACCTTTACATCAAAGATTACAAAGAATACCCTCCACCATGGTCATCAACTAACACTAATATTGTTAACCAAATCAAAACTCTTGTTAAAGAAATACCTCACCTTCATCTTACTGATCCTTCTACTTTCAAAATAGTAGAAACAGATGCTTCAGATATAGGTTATGGAGGTATTCTAAAACAAGTAAAAAATAATAAAGAAAAAATAGTGCAATTTGTTTCTAAACATTGGAATCAAAATCAACAAAATTACTTTATCATCAAAAAAGAAATATTAGCCATTGTTCTTGCAATATCAAAATTCCAATGAGATCTTTTAAATCAAAATTTTTTATTACGCATTGATTGTAAATCGGCAAATGAAGTACTATAAAAAGATGCATCAAATATTGCTTCAAATTAAATTTTTTTATCTGTCTTTGATTTTGATATTGATTTATTAATGGATCATCAAATTCTTTGCCTGATTTTTTTACGAGAGAATTTTTGCAAGGAAACAATGCCCAAGTCCAAAAAAGAGAAAGGCAAAGCTATTGCTAAGACCTTAGAATCACAACCCCAATCACCAACAATAGACCAACTTCAAGCTTGGTTATATATAATGAAAGCGGCAGAAGTACAACCCAAGTGCCAAAATTTGGCACGAAAGGACACTTAAGTGCCAAAATTTTGAAAATGTACACTTAAATGCCACTTTCTTTGAAAAGTGGGACACTTAAGTGACACATCCAGCAAACCTTACCAAAATCCTATGTTGCAATATTTTATTATTTTTGCTTGCCTACGTGGCTCGCCGGAGAGTTGACTCGGCTCAAACTCACCCAAAACGACGTCGTCTACAAAATAAAAAGTAAACTACCAGCTAAAATATTCTTTAAAAAAAGTGTAAATAATTAATATAAATTTAATTAAATTAAATTTAAACTTAAATTTATTTAAAATATTCTAAAAATTAAAAAATTAAAAAATTAAAAATTAAAAAAAAAAAAGGGGGTGTCGAAGGGGGCGGTTGAAGGCTGAGCCCTCGCCGCCGCTAGGAGGGGCTGGCGATGGAGGGGGAGGGTCGGTCGGGGAAGACGGCGAGGGCTGCGACCCTCGCCTAAATCTAGGCAAGGGCTCGCGACCCTCGTCTTTGGTCGGCCGGGGGCCGTGACCTCGGCCAACCCTCGTCCCTTCGTCGTCAACCCTTCCCACAGCGGTGAGGGCTCAGCCCTCGCCCACCCCCTTCGACACCCCCTTTTTAAAATTTTTAATTTTAAGTTTTTATTTTTTTTAGAATATTTTAAATAAATTTAATTTTAAATTTTATTTAATTAATTTTATATTAATTATTTAAACATCGAGCCAAAACGATGTCGTTTTTGCATTTTCTTGCCACATTAGCGTGCAAAACAACACCATTTCGCACCCAACTCGTCAGAAAATTGCCACGTTAGCAATTTGGTCGGATTTTGGCTGGAGTGGCACTTAAGTGATGCACTTTACTCCGATTATTGCACTTAAGTGTACATTTCCAAAGTTTTGACACTTAAGTGTCCCTCCGTGCCAAGTTTTGGCACTCCAGGTGTTCGTACCTCTAATGAAAGCCCAACAATCACCTAAAGTCCAACAATCATCACCCCCATTACCACCATTACCACCATCATCACAATCGCCCTAGCAATTGCAAATATGGTTAGATATAATCAAAGCCCAGCAAACACCATTACCACAATCAATATCTCATGATCTTACTCCATATTTATCTCTATTACTCTCCCAAGCAAAACCAAAAACTACTTAATCACAACCACAAAAACCCTAAACTAGATCACAAACTTTGAAATCACTATCATTATCTACTCCAATAAAAACTTGGGCAGACATTGCTCAAGAAAATCTATCAAAACAAATTGAGATCACTTTGAATTCATCACCATTAGCTTCTCATAATCCAAAAGAATCACAATCACTTAAAAAGATAAACAGTGAAATTGTTATAAAACTATCATCTTCCTTTGTGATAACAAAGCCTTCTACCATTTCTGTAACAACATCACAATCTTCAATCAAATTACAATTCATCACTAAAAACCCACATCAAGACCTCATGATAGTTGAAAGATAATACCACCATGAAAATCCTAAGCTTTATGCAAAAAACGTTTTCCCATTAAATTGGCATTATCCACCAATTGACCTATTAAAACCTCAAGCTTGTTATAAACAAATTCTTGTGGAAACCAAATCTGTCACATTTAAACATTTTGCATCCAAATATGAATAATACCACTCATTTGACAACCATAATCCTCCAAGTCATACCTCCAGAAACATGGAAACCCAATCGTTATATTCAATTATGATTCGAAGCCAAACTAACCACCAAATTACCATATCTTCCAACTTTCACTTGTTGGGATTACCAAGAAGCTTGGTGGAATGCCTTTTTCCGCCAAAATTATGATGATTGTCACACTTAGCTTTTTTTTTTATTTCAAAACAGACTTCAACATTGAACAATTACCCTTTTGGTTCCAAAAATGGTGGAGTCACTTTTGACCCTATCATTGAAATATTACCTATATCATTTAAAACTAGCCTAAAAGTCTTTCACACTCATTTCAAGCCAACCAATCATGATTCAAAATTTTCAAATCTTATACATTTTTCATTAATTTTTGGGTTTCTTGAGTAATTGCTTGGGAATTTGATTATAATCAACCCTCCCATCATTCACATCCCCTACACCTACTTAAAAGATTCAAAACTAAGTGGTGGGACAATTTCAAATTCACTGAAACCTTTCCGAGGAAGTGGTTTTGAACTGGTTAAATCAATGAAGTCACAAATTGCCACGCCTCGAACCTCAAGCATGTACCCATCCCTCGATAGTCAATAAAAATGCGACTTCCCAAGACGAGTCGCTGATCCTTTCATTTTATTGCACATGCGGAAGTGAATAACAAATCCCCTGACAGTAACCATCTCGAGATAGAAAAGCAGGACAACATATTCACAAACAAAACATGCTTTTATATACACACATCGAGTCATGTACAAAAGTCTGCAACCAAAAGACTTCAAAAGATCAACTCTCAAAAGAAGCTGTCCTATCTGATCTACACCTTAGATCCTCTCAGCTCGGCTCCAAATCTTCCACTTTACAGCCTTGAAAAGAATTGACCCCACAACAGAGTGAGATATAAATCTTAGCGAGTTTATTCTTTAAATCCCGATTAGGAGGGTAATACACTTAGGGCGTCCTAACCACACAATCACACAACTATAGAGACTTACTTCATCTCAGATCCTCCTTACATATCAGCACAATTCATATCACAGACAGCCATAAAGACATGAGCAATAAATAAGCTCATCAACTGGAATGCCACACTCAAATTTCAAACAAGCACATGAGTCCTTATTTTAAGGTCAAATTGTTATGGGACGTTTTATCACACATCACATTCCATACCACACAATTTTGTCCCATAATCCAGCGCATCTATCTCAATCAATCATGCATATCCATTGATTGTTACTACCCGCACAGGTAGTTTTACCCGACACACATCATTCCTCTAGCATAGCCAAGTTTCGTCTCACATTTTTTAGCACGATTACATCCTCTGACACACATTGAGGACATCATTTCTTATGGCATTCCCAAAAGAGCTTCGATCTAGAATTTACTGCGACCGGCTTCCCTTGACCAGGGGTATCCTATATAGGGGTAATGTCCACTGACACACACTGGAAACAAGTTCTCTTAACTAGCACACAATCATTTAATTCCGGCCAAGGATATTGTGCTTTGAAATCACATGCCTCAATTAAGATAATGAACTAGGCATGTTTTCTTCATATTAAAAACATCTGGTGAAAATATCGTGCGTGGATACACGGTCAAATCGAACCCAAAAAGTTTATATCCTCATTTTTTAAAATCCCACTATTTTATATAGTATATAAAACCATTTTCGATATTAAAACCTGATATTCGGGATTTTCGAATAAATATCAAAATTCACAAATTTTGGAATAAATAACCAAAATTTCAATCAGCACTCAATTTGCACAAATTAACACACAATTGCATGAACTGAACACACCATTACAATTGGCACAAAATTCCGATCACCGACTATCCCTGTCTAATTTTCGAAAAATAATTAATAATTAAATAATTATCAAAATTAATTAAATAATGCAAATTAAATCGACAAATGCATACTTAGGCTAGAATGCCACCACTAAACTAACTAATTACAAGTTCTAACCACCTAATTCATTAATCTAACTAACCTAAATTAATTAAACAAGCTAATATCAACCCTAATCTAATCTTAATATAATCTAAACACCCATTAAACGTCATTAGCCTATTAATTAGAGTTTAGTGTATAAACTCATCAGTTTAACACAAAAACCGGTTCATCGCAACGGCGGCCGAAACTCAAGCCTACTACAACCCTGGGGAGAGCTTGGACTGGGCCAAAAAGGCCTTGCAAGCCCACAACAAAGCTGCTGGCTCGGTCCTGACTTGAGGGAGCTGTTGGTCACGGCTGAGCTTGGTCGGACCAGTGGTCGAATGACGAGCTGAATGGACGGTGGAACTGAGTTGGGCATAGAGGATTACCGTGTCACGTTCCAAACCTTGAGTGCGCGCACATCCCTCGGTGGTCAATAGCAATTGCGACGTTTTTAGGACACATCGCTAACTTATTCATTTTATTGCACATGCGGAAGTGTATACGAAAACCCCTAACAGTAACTAATACGGGATATAAATATAGGAAACAATTTCACAACCAAACATGCTTTCATAAACACACAATGTTTATACACAAAGGCCAACTCTAAGGTCTATGTACAGGAGATCTATCTCCAAAAAGAACTACTAAACCATCCATGTTCCTGATACTTCCGTTTCAGGCTCCAGGTTCTTCACACTAGGGACTTGAAAATGGTCATACAATAACCAGTGAGATATAAATCTTAGTGAGTTCTCCCCTAAGCCCCGATTAATACACCAACTCAACTTGGGGTATCTCTTCATAACTATCCCACAAACAAGTTTATAACCAACAAAACAATAGTCGGCTCGCATGCAATCTTACCCGGTATGCCATACCTTGCACATTATATCTCAGCACAATTCACGCAATGCATATGGCCATTAGATGATGCAGTTCATCAAACACATGTAAGTCACGTCACAAGCGATCTCACCTGGCTATTACCACACCTTGCATGTTATCAATTCATGCATGCGTGCCATAAACAATATGCTCAACTCATACATGACTAGAATCAAAGATGCCATGATTCTCATGCGTTCTTGCACATTAGTGAGCCACTCATTGCACATCAATTCATTACACACGTCCCGATTATAAGGTGAAATTGATGTGACACATCTCATTCCATGCCACACAATTTTACCCTATAATAAGGCGCATCTATCTCAATTAATCATATGTTCCATATAGAGGTAACGTCCACCGACACACACTAGGGATAGGTTCTCTTAACCTTTAACATCCACCGACACACACCAAGTACGGCTTCAATTTAGTAATCATACAAGCATACCACCACTTTTTATCTTTGAGCATTAGCCAATGCACACATGCTTGCATGTAAACCCTCAAATCGTTTTCTCATGAAAGCGGTCCATTTTTGGTGTCCCTCGAACAAATCACATATAAAACCTCAAATCATTTTCTCATGAAGGCGGTCCATTTTCGGTATCCCTCAAACAAATCACATATAAAACCTCAAATTATTTTCTCATGAAAGCGGTCCATTTCGGTGTCCCTCGGACAAATCACATATAAAACCTCAAATCATTTTCTCATGAAAGCGGTCCATTTCGGTGTCCCTCGAACAAATCACATATAAAACCTCAAATCATTTTCTCATGAAAGCGGTCTATTTCGATGTCCCTCGGACAAATCACATATAAAACCTCAAATCATTTTCTCATGAAAGCGGTCTATTTCGATGTCCCTCGGACAAATCACATATAAAACCTCAAGTCATTTTCTCAAGAAAGCGGTCCATTTCGGTGTCCCTCGGACAAACCATTTTCCCCTTTTTGTGAAAACCAAACAATTCATGTAGATGTCTATGCATTTACAAATTCATAACACCTCATAAGATCAACACATATGAAACAAGGTAATTTTTCGCTCTCAGGTGAACAATGCACATGATCAATACCGCATGAACAGTGCATATGAACTGTACAATTTCCAAATTCAATAAATAATAAATTAAATTCAGGGATTAAGCAAAACCTGAATTAAAATAAACAATCAATTAACTAAGGCAAAACAAGCTTAATTTTAAATACAAATCACAATTAATTAACAAAAAGCAAGATTAGTCTAAACTAATCTTAACCATCTTTTTAACCACCTATATTAGGGCTAATGCAACTTAATTAAACCTTCTAAACCATAATTAATCATAACTAAACCAACCTTAAGCAAGTTTAGGCACTAATTGAAGGATTAGGAGCTAAACTCACTCGTTAAGCGAGTCAAAGATACAGACGCGATGACGACAATGGAGGCTACCCTCCAAGACCTCTACCACAATGATCCAAAGTGGTCCCAAGCTCATAACAGCAACAACAGCTCGGACTCCCATTGAAACTCCCGAAAACTAGATTGCCGGAGGGGAAATGAAGTTGGGCGGCTGATCGAAGCTCAAGTGAGGGTTTAGCTAGCAACCGGCGGCACCTAGGGGTCAAGGGGGAGTTGCTGGTGGCTGAGATGGGTGGAGGAAGGGTTAGAATGAGAGGAAAATGGCTGAAAATGAGAAACAGTGCAGGCGGCAAGCGGACTGACGGACCGGCGATCGGTTTCTTTCGGCTAAAGCATACGAGTAGACCGGCGGCTTTGTTCGTTGAGCGTCCAAGTCCTTTTGAACAGTTTGGGCCTTTTGAGCGTGATGGTGGGTGGCACAAAGGCTAATTCTCACAGGAATACAACGAACAACTCAAGTTTTTGAAGAAAGGTCAGCTGGAGTAGAAGCAGGAAGAAGAGGAAATAAGGGAGAGAGAGGGTCCGGTCGAAATGGGCTGAAGAGGGAGAGAGAGAGAGTGAAGCAAGGGCTAGTGTCACACCCCCATTAAGGCCATAAAGTTTGCCTCAAGTCCCCATGCAAAGTGACATCATCTTCTCTCTCTTCCTTTGCCCTTATCCACTTGCTTTTAGGGGCAAAATAGTCATTTCCACCTTGCACAAACTCCCAATCGAAATTGATGGGCGGACCTAAGAAATGAGCTTGGAAATGAATAGTAACGAGCTCGGGAATTGGTTGGGCTCAAATCGGCTTGGAAGAAAAATAGTGGATTGGACCCAATGGGCTCACTTGCTTGTTTTGGGCCTACCATGGCTATCCCACCTTAGGCCTAAGGACCATGCTTGCCTAGCCCGGTCCACATTTTCATGGGCTCGTTTGCTCGGTTCGAAAATCCCTTGTTTAAATGCTCGGCTTAACTGGCACTATTGATCGTCGAAGTAGCATCATCCAAAGTCCGTCCCGGATGTTCCCGATAATTCAAAGTCCAATCTTAAGTTTTCTTGCCATGTGAATTTCGTCCTAATGCCATGTCACGCTCCGAACCCCAAACGTGTGCCCATCCCTCTCTGGTCAATAATATTTTGCGACTTCCTAGGACGAGTCGACGACCCTTTCATTTTATTGTACATGCGGAAGCGAAAATAAATTCCCTAATAGTTACCATCTAAAGATAGAAAAGTAGGACAATAGATGCACAACAAACATGCTTTTATATTCACATAGAGTCATGTAATGTCTAGGACTAAAAGACAACAAAAACTAGCTTTCCAAAAAAAAGCGGTCCTAACCGACCTACGCTTCAGATCACCTCCCCTCAGCTCCAGGTCCTTTACTCAACAACCCTAAAAAATTTAAGCCAACGATGGGGTGAGATATAAATCTCAGCGAGTTCGCATGCTAAACCCCGATTAGGAGGGAAATACGTCCAGAAGCGTCCTAATCACATGATCATACAAGCACAGAGGTTTACCTTGGTCTCAGATCTACCCTGCAGGTCAGTACAATTCAAATACTCAATTAAACAATTCAATTCAAATCCACCATCAATTAGTCGATTCATTCGACTCCATGTCATCAATGTCATCCATAAATTTTGTCGATTCGAACACTGTTCGTCTAAACTGAAATAGATATACTTATATATCATTGCTCCCTAGAGCTGATGTCTAAAATTTACTCACCGAAACTACTAGATCAAATAATGCTTACCAAAACTGCTAGATGACATGTGCTCACCGAAGCTGATATCTAAAGTGCTCATCGAAGCTGCTAAAGCATTATTGCTTGCTATTGCTCACCAAAGCTGCTAGAGATCTATAATGGTATTAATGCTCCTAGAAGCTATTATAGATCTATATTGCTCATCTAAGCTGATCACTACTCACCTAAGCTGAAATGGTACCTAAAACCCACTCTTACTGTTAACACTTGACACCCGGTATTTTCTAATTAAAATACATATATATTACAATCATCATTCAATTCAACAATACAGCATTCAATTGCAAAAACTAAACACACCATTGAAATTAGCACAAAATTCCGATCATCGGTTATCCCAACTTAATTTCTGAAAAAATAATTAATAATTAATTAATTTCGAAAATTAATTAAATAAATCAATTTAATTTCTAAAAATACTAACTTAGGCTAAAATCACTAAATTAAAAATCAATACGGACCTGGAAAATTCCCAAATCATTCTAGATAAATGGCACATCTTATTAGGCCTTGATTAATTTAATCTAACCACCTAACATGCACAACTAACTAATTAAATCACTAATTTAATCTAACTAACCACTTAATTCCTAATTAAATTAAACTAAACACCCCTTAGACATCATCAACCTACTAAAAAGGGTTTAGTGCATAAACTCACTGATTTATTGCGGAAACCGATTCATTGCAACGACAATGCGATGGCGGTTGAAATCCAAATTTTCGGTGGCGTTGGCAAACATTCGGACCGGGCTTAAAAGGCTCGCAAGCCCACAGAAAATTCTGGGCTTGGCTTCAGGCTTGGGCTTGGCTGCGGGCTGGGCCTGCTTCACGGGCCCAATAACTCAATTGATGGGCTGCTTCTTAGCTGAAATGTGGGCTGAAAAACCGAACTGAGCTGGAAGTTTCACTGGGTTGAACTTGGGCTGAAATCCAATGGGCTGAAAATGAATTCGCGGGCCACAGTTTGGCTTCGAATGGGCTCAATTACTGAGCTTGTGGGCTAATCTGGGCTTGATGGAGAGTTGGGTCGGATTTGCTGGCTTCGCTGGGTTGCCGGGCTGAGATGAAGCAGCATGGGCTGCTATTGGGCGAAGACAAGCGGACGCCATTGTTGCTGAAAGGAGAAGACATGAACGTGAGGCTTGGATGAGGCAGCTGCGCAGGAGCTGCGGGTAGAAGCGGAGACGCACGGCAACCTCGTTGGAGAGAAAAACGGTGGAAGTTGCTGTTGAACGTCACGGATGAAGGGACGCGTGGGCTGAGGGCGGTGGAGAATCGATGTTGGTGGAGCAGGGGAGGTCTTCGGTGGAAAGAAGCAGCTTGTTCGCTACTGGTCGTGGGGCGCACAAGAGGAGTAGCACACAGTTGGGGCATTGAAGACACGTGGACACGAAGTCAACAAACCAATTTTTGTTGGACTCTTTCGTTGACTGGGCATAAGGATTCAGCCATTGGTGGGCAGAGAACATGGGCTGAAGGTGGTGATGGCTTGGTGAGAAGAAACAGAGGAAAATGAAAAGCAAAGCAGGAACTGAAGATGATGGAGGAGAGCTGAGGCGTGTGGTCTTCGAATTCTAAGGGAAATGGTCGTAGATATAGGTGGAGAGAGAGAGACAGCGACGGACAGAGGGGAAGGTAGCTGGATTTAATGGCTCAAGAAGATTAGGACAAGCTTAAAGTCAACAATTCTATCTCTTTAATTAAACATATGTCCCATAATACTTTCCAACTTATAATTTCTCTAAATTAACCAATTTTGAAGCCCCAAATTGCTGCCCCTTGCAAAGCTCCGAATTTTCATTTTTTTGTCTTAAATTTCCTCACTCAATTCCCCAAATTGAGGTCCAATTTTGATGAAGAAAAATCCTAAACAATTTTCCATAATCCCCCAACACTCAAAAACTTGGCTTGGAAGTCCCAATTTCCATCGATTTAGCCCATTTTAATATCTGTTAATTTTTCCATGACGTCCGAACGATTTTCCATAAAAATCTCGGAATCTCTGAAAATTTTTCAGAGGATGAGTCGACGTTCCTAAAATATATTGTGACACCACAGACCTTTCAATTTCTGAAACCGGGTTTAAATTCGTGGTTAATTTCAATTCGGCGCTCTTTTAGGATAACCCGATCTACTGGGTAACTTTTAGGAATTTTTGGTGCAATTGACCCATGATCGATTTATTTCGAGTCACAATATATATCTTCGACACATTGGCGACTCTTGATTGTCGTGAAAATCTCGAGGTTTCAATTACAGTTACTAGGTACTAAAACGATAGAAAAATCGGTCTAGTGCCGATCGATGAGTGTTTTGCAATCAAGTGGAATCAGCCACACTCTGATCACATATCTCAGTTGAATCGACTTATTTCATATCTTTGATCAATTTCAATAGTGTCATAATGACCCTTGTAGACCAACACGGTCGAGTAGTCGATTTCTGGTCGAATTTTCAAGTCTATTGCATTTAGATTCTTTAATTGTTTCCCCAGATAGTCCAATTATCTCGTGAGTGATCAGCTCAGAGAATAGCACTATTAGCGCGTCGACGAAAGGCCTAATTTATTTAATCGAAAACAAAATTTGAAAATTCAGGTTGCCACATACCATTTTGGGTACAACTTAGATTGACAAGCGGTTTTGAGGATTCACGCATAACCGACTTGTGCCAAACCACGTTCAAGACATCTCGATACATGGACGTCATTGACTACATGAAATTGCGGAGGATAAATTCTTATTTCAAAGTATATGATTACTGAGAATCGACATAGGGTCGTTCGTGGGCTCAACAACAATAAACGGAATCACCCGTTGTTCCGTTATATTCTGTTCGTGAATCAACTTCTAGATGTCCCTAGAATCGGCCTGCCTATCTATAGGATCGTCCTCACACAAGTCTCACAGTCAAGTCATTTTCCCAGATCAAGTTCTTTAGTCGTACGATTTTTTTCCTCATTAGCCTTTCCCCTCAAGGTCAGTATCTCAAGAGTGATCAATTATAAGTAAGATCAACCAACAATGCATTGATGAAATTCACATTTATTCATCCATTAGAGGGCTCGAATTTTAGGATGTCACACGTTGGGCTGGTGGTGTGAGGAGAAGATGAAGCTGCTGATGAAGATGTTGGGTGGCCTCGCTGGGCTAGAACGTGTGAGCTGGGCCAAGCGAGAGAAGGAAGAAGCAAATGGGTTGCTTCGGTGGAGTTGGGTTGATGTGGCAGTCAACAAACTGGTTGAAGGAGCACTGGTAGAAGGAGTGAAGTCACGGACGAAGGAGAGAGACAACGTGGGCTGCTTCGGTGGAGATGGGAGCTAGGCCGCGAGTCAACTTCGGGGAGAAGTGTTGCTGGTGGTTGACCCGGTGGGGACAAACGCTAGTGGAGTAGCGAAAACCGAAGTGGGCGATGGAGCTTCGCTGGATTCGGTGGAAGGAGGTGGAGTCTTTGAAGAAAGTAAAGAGAAGACAGCAAAGAGGGAGGTAGCTAGCTTGGCGTGCACAAGAAGAGAGGGAAGAGATAGAGAGACGTCGGCAGAGAGGGGGAAGGAAATGTGCGAAATAGAGAAATGAAGAAAGATGGAGAGATGTGCATGAGATGGATGGATAAGGGAGGGCCCGGAAGTCAAAGAAGAAAAGAGAAATGAAGACTACTACAGAGGTTTGTTGGATGAAGGAGAAGGATCGGCGAAGTTGGCATGCGAAAGAGAGATCGAAGGAAGGATGGGGGAAAAGTAAATAAAATATCCAACACTCATCAATTCTTGGTCTCACAAGCTTTCATACAAATCCTTTTAATCCCCTAAGCCTTTATGCACATAAAATTCCATAAATAACCAAGTTGGTGCCAAATGTTGCAGCCCCCATACCAACCTTCGAATTTCACTCAATTGGACTTCAATTTCTTTAATTTGATGTCTAATTTTTTTGAGGAAGAAGCCCACATAAAATCCACAATTTCCCTTCACCAAATAGTTCACTTTTGAGGCCAAAAATCCCCTCTATTTGGTCCATCCGATTTTCCTTTCATTTCCGAATCGTCCAAATTGATTTTTTGTAAAAAAATCCCAAAATCGACGAAATCTTTTCGAAAGATGAGACGAAGTCCTATAAATGAATTGTGACATACTCGAACATCCGAATCTTGAAACTGAATTCAATTTCATGGTTAAAATCAACCGGATGCGATTTTAGCGCGACCTAATTTACTGGGTAGCTTTTAGGAATTTTTAGAGCATTTGACCCATGGTTGATTGTTTTTGAGCCACAACGTACATCTTCGACACACTGGTGACTCTCGGTTATCGTGAAAATCTTGAAATTTCAAATAGGGGCACATGGTACATAAATGAAATATTAATTGGTCTAGTACCGTTCGACAAAATTTTTACAATCACGTGGAATCACCCACACACTAATCATATGCCTATGTCGAATCGACCTATCTTTGATCTCTAATCGATTTTTGACTGCGCTGTAATAACCCTTGCAGATTAGCATGGTTGATAAGTTGATTTCGAGTCGAATTCTCCAGTCTATTGCATTTATATCCCTCAACGGCTTCATCTGATAGATCAGTTAAGTTGAGAATGACTAGCTCCAAGAAAAAGGACCATAGGCATGGACAAAACAATGCTTCAAGTATCATAACTTGGCACAAAGGGATACTTAAGTGCCATAACTTACGAAAGTGACATTTAAGTGCCACATTTTAAGAAAAGTGGGACACCTGAGTGCCACCTCCGGCAAAGCCGGCCGAAAATCATACGTGGCAATTAAATATTAATATTTATCGCCGAAGTGGCTTGCCCAAGAGCTTACTCAACTTTAATTCATCCAAAACGATGTTGTTTCTATAGTTGGCCAAAATAGAGCTCTTAAATCGACCAAAACGACGTCGTTTTGGCATAATTTGAATTTTAATATAAAATAAAAATTAATTAAATTAAATTTAAAATAAATTAATAATATAATTTATATTTATTAAAAAAAATAACGGAGGAGGAGGAGGGAGGCAGCCGGTGGCCTCGGCCGACCCTCCCTCACCTTCCGGCGATGGCGCGAGGTCTTAGCCCTCGCCCGCCGGCTACCTCCCTCCTCCTCCTTCCCTCCCTTTTTTTCCTCCTCCTTAGCCACCAACTGCCTCCCTTCCTCTTCCTTCCCCCCTCGCCCAAATCCAACAAGGGTCGGGGTGAAGGTTGATGGCCCTCGCCCGATTCGGTGAGGGTTAGCAGCCCTTGCCCAGCCAGGCCAAGAGTTGCTGCCTTGGGGGTCGCCTCAGCGAGCGCGGCCCTTAGGCCAACCGGGTGAGGGCCGTGACCCTCGCCCCAAATCGGGGCGAGGGCTTGTGGGCCCTCGCTGCTGGTCACCGGGGTCGCTAGCCCCGGCCAAGGCCCGGCAACCCGGCCGACCCTCCCCCTCCATTGCCATTTTTTTTAATATTTGTATGTTTTATAAATATTTTAAATAAATTAAATTTTAAATTTAATTATATTAATTTTTATATTAATTTTTTACCACGTTAGCACCAAAATAATGTCGTTTTGCACTTGCTTCGTCGGAAAATTGACACTTCAACGTTTTGGCCGGATTGGCACTCAAGTGATCTATTTTGCTTCGATTTTGGCATTTAAGTTTCACTTTCGTAAGTTATGGCACTTAAGTGTCCTTTTGTGCCAAGTTATGGCACTCCAGGGGTCCGCGTCTCTATAGGAGCGTCTACGAAATGCCCATTTCATAAAATTGGAACGGGTTCGAAATTTAGGATGTCACACAAATCACTTACTCAAGCCCATTTGGCCGCCATAGGTTCACTAGAAGATTATCAAGAGATAAAGCTTTGTAATGAAGATCTTCTAGTATGCTTTTTTTGCTCTCTACTTTGGCCAAAGAAAAAGTCATTTCATGGACCCCACGATGTCTGTTTAGTGCTATTACAAGTCAAGTTATGACTAGGAGCATCCAACTTTGAGCAATGAGTATCCACTTTGTTTTCAAATTGTTAACAAAAAGACAATGAGGTGATGAATGGTTTCGTCTGAAAATCGTCTAAAGGTGTGAACTTGGAAAGAAGTCCATTCCAAAAAGTAGCAATCATTTATCGCTTATTGTTAGGTGTGGAAGCATGATGACAAAAATAATGAGAAAATTGTAATACAACCTAGTTAGGATAAGTACACTAGAAGCGTCAAAAGTTGTGTATAGTGCTCAATTTGGTGTTAAAAGTTTTTGTCGGCTCACTTAAGTATAAATTCGGAGAAAAAACAACTACTTAAGTATCAACAGCGAGAAATTATGACCAAATTGATTACTTGTCATTTCTAATTAAAATTATAATATGACTTGGTAAATTTTTTAAAAACTCCAATTCACGTGGCATGCTTAGCACTAAAGTAATTGCTTTTTAACAATTATTGGCATTGAAGTGATTACTTTCAACACAATTTGGCACTCAAATAATTACTTTAAATAAAATTTAGCACTTGAATGATCACTATTTACAACTATTTGATGACGTCGTTTAAGGGTTATATGCTGATTAAGCACGTCAGCGAGTCATATAGGATTAAGAAATTAATAAAATATAGCCACATTGGATTTCTAACGACCCAGATCGGACTTGGCACTTCAAAGATCTTTTTTTATTTTTAAGTGGCAATTTAGTGATCTTAAAAAACTTTTAGCACTAAAGTGAGCATGTACATAATTTTTGGCATTTCTAACATACTTATCCCCAAACTGGCTTGTACAAACACGCACTCAATTCATTAATCTCTAAGCCAACTTTCTCTTTTTCTCTGTATTTGTGAAGCTCTCTCAGCTTGCACTCCGAGGCTTTCCGATGCCCTATTTACTGGCACTAGTCTACTGCCCAATTGGAGACTATGGCTGCTCCACTTACAGACATGAGATAAATGTGAAGCCGAAATTCTTGAACAGACATTCATACGTTCAACCACAAAGTCTGAACCCCACATATTTTGAAATAAATGACTTCAAGAGCTCCTCCAATAACTAAATTAATTAAATATGTCTCATATTATAGATCTAAGATAGATGTGAGGAATCTATGTTATTGAATAAATGTAAAGTGGTGCTCCAAAGCAATTTTAATGGATGGCTGACATGGAACACTCTCCATGAGTGACATTTAACTCAACAATCTTTCGAAAAAATTTCTTATTATTTTCCCAGTTTAATTGAAGTAAATATCTTTAGATTTAGTTGAAGGCCCATATAGTTACTTTCAATATCACGAAGATCTCTTAATCTCATGTCCATCGAGTATACTTCTTTTAGAGTAATTATTTCATCTAATCTAATTTCACAAGTCTTTTCCCCATGCATCGCACGGGTCTAAAGTAGCGTATGATGGTAATATAATTATTATAGTGGCAGTCTTTTTCCGCCTCGTTTTTGGTGTCTTCTTTCACCCGTTGTTGTTGCTTTTTCTTTACTCGTCGTGGTGAATAAATTTGCCTACAACTAGAAATCTTGTGAGAACGTCATCACCAGTCTAGCCAGCAAGATACTCAAGATGTAAATATGGGAGCTCTTCTCTCTGGATGTAAATCGAGATTTGGGAGTTTCTTGAAGGCGTTCGATTTGTGGTGGTTCATATGGTGATGGTGTTGAGGACAATGAACTTAAGTGTGCACTGTAAGCCGTAGTTTCTGAAGAGGAAGATCTCGGCCAATCACTGGCTGCAGATTGTTTTTTGATATTGTAATAGATCCAGTCTTATGGTATGAAAGCGTGTTTACACTTGCACATTCTATTCTCTCTGGTTCTAGGTTTTGTTTTGTTTTGCAGCTCTTTTGAGATTTGTTTTACTTGGAAGCTTATATGTTTTTCTCGTTTGATCATGATAAATGAATAAAAAAAGTTTCGCCTAAAAAAATGACAGTCAGCTAATGTCGGTTTACTCCCTCGAGCACCCAGATTGAATCACCGCCGGACAATGCCTTGAAGGCAACGACAAAGCACTTTAGCAAAGTCCAGGTCAACTAGCCGCGTTATTTGAATAAGTGCATCGGTTGTACAAGTTCATTACAATTGCCAAGAAGAGGGATCATTCATTTCCTCCTGCTTTCCTTTTTTCCTTTTCACCAGCAACGCGATAAATGTGGCGCAAAGATAGCCGTGTAATCATTTCATACTAAAAAACTATTAATACTAGTCGAGTCTCAGAGAGAGAGAGAGAGAGAGACAGAGAGACAGACAGAGAGGGTGCACTGCAATGGAAAATCATCGCTCGAAGCAACAACTCAAGCGAGTTGAACAAACTGAAGCTTCAAGTCCGACCACGTCAAAGCGACCAAGACAAGAAGAAATGTTTGGATTACAGTTGGAGGAGCGCACGAGCGGATCGCCTCTTCTTCTTCCCTCTTCAGACTCATCGGAGAAGATCAATGTGCCGTTGGCATCCAGAGCGGATTCTGACCCATCTGCTTCGTTCATTTCTGGGAATGGAAACAATTATCACGTATTCTTGAGCTTTAGAGGACCTGATACTCGCAATGGCTTTATCGATCACCTTTACCTTAGACTCAGAGATGTGGGCCTGAGGTTCCATCCAAACTTCGTGTTTAGAGATGATAAGGACCTCCCCTTTGGCGACGACATTTCTGCAAATCTTACAAGTGCAATCAAGCACTCTAAGGTTTCAATCCCAGTCATCTCGGAAAATTATGCTGCTAGCGAATGGTGCCTCCATGAGCTCATTCGTATAATGGAGTGCAAGGAAAGTAAAGGACAAATAGTCCTGCCTGTGCTTTACAAGGTGAAACCCAAGGATGTGCGATCCCTTGGGGGGAGCTTTGGAGAGGCCTTCCAATCCCAGGAGCATCACTTTGATGAGGAGGTCAAGCAACAAGGGCCAGTAGCTCTCAAAAAAGCACTGGATCTTAGAATATTCGAATCAGAGAAATATGCTTATGGGTACTTTGTTTACCTCCTTTTAACCGATCCTTTTTGGAAGATGAATATTTATTTGTTTTGTAGAGCCACTAATAAGTTCTCATGTGTTGTGTTGTTTGACAGGCATGAAGGGGAATTAGTAAATAAGCTAGTAGAATTGGTAATGCGCGAGCGGCAAAAAGATTTTCAACCACGACTTCCCATGAACTTGGTTGGAATCCATGATCATGTGGCTAAGGTTATGAAAATGGCGGACACTGCTCACCTCAACACCCGAATTATCGGGATCTATGGAATGGGTGGCATTGGTAAGACAACTCTAGCTACGATCATTTATAACAAACTTTTTGACAAATTTAAATGTCGCTGCTTTCTCAAGGATATTAGAGAAACTCTTAATCGCAAGGGTATTGAGCATGTACAATCTCGACTTATCTCGAATATTCTGCAAAAAAATGACTATCAAGTACCTGATTCTGATATCGGAATTCAAACAATCCAATCCATTTGTACACAAAACAGGGTACTTATTCTTCTTGACGATGTGGACAGTTGAGACCACATTGATAATTTGATTGGAGGTTGTAGTTTCATATCAGGAAGCAGGATCATCATTACATGTCGAGATAAGGCTCTATTGAAGTCTAAATATGAATATGAACTCAAAGAAATGAATAGCATAGACTCTTTGCTTCTATTTAGCAAATATGCATTTGAAGGGAAACCACCTCCAAAAGAATTCGTGACTCTTTCAGGTGAAATTGTTGCCACTACAGGGGGGCTACCCTTAGCGCTTATGGTTATAGGTTCACTTCTCAAAGGAGAAGAAGATCAAAGAGTATGGAGAGAAATGCTGAAGAAATTGACGAAGGCACCTGATATGACAGTACAACAAAAGCTGAGAATAAGTTATGATGCGTTAGAACCTAAAGAAGAACAAATCTTTCTAGACATAGCATGTTTCTTTATTGGAACTAACAAAATATTTGCCATCTACCTATGGGATGATCTTGAATTTTACCCACTATCTGCATTGGCAAAAATGACTCAACGTCTGTTAATAAAATGTGATGATAATAATGAGTTGAGAATGCATGATCAATTGAGAGATCTAGGTAGAGTTATTGCCCGTCCGACAGATAAAAAGCCTTGGGAATGCAGCAGACTATGGGATGAGGAAGCCGTGAAAGTTCTAGAACGCAAGGTAACAGCTATGTCTACTTTGGGCCTCTCCCATGTTCTCTAATGGTAGTCCTTCATATTGTTATTGTTATTGTTCTTTTTCTATAGATTTTTTATTATACTCAACATGTTTGAAAATTTTATTTACTTAAATATTATTTGGTTAAGATAATATCGTAAAACACTATAAAATGCAGAAAAGTTTTGTATATTTTTATGCCGATTGTTTATAATTTTCAACCGAACAAAAATTAATGTTTAGCAATATGCTTAACTAAAGGGACTGTTAATTTTAATGAAGTGACGGAGCAAAGAGAACCACTCATTTTTTGGTGTTTTTTTGTAATTAAAAAAGGAACAAAGAAAGTAAGTGGAACCCGCCCCATGCTAGCATGAAAATTAGTGGTTCTCCGTGCACCGTTGTTGCATGAAAATCACAGAACTGTCATGCTAGCATTCCTCGTAAGAAAAGAGATTTTGTGAAAGAGAGACACCCAACGGAATTGTAAAGTGAATAAAAGGACAGGACAATAATTCAACATAAAAGGAAAGACTAATGAAATTCCCAGTATGAATTCCCTTCATGACTGTGCTTAATTAATAGTAAACTATTATATTAATAATAAATTTTTATAACCTTCTTTTCTATAGACTTTTGTGCATTAGTAATGTGTATATGTGTTATTTCTGGCCGTAATGTGTTTATTTTATCTATTAACCGATTTCAATAAAATAGAGTTTTTGCCAATCATTCTTTTACTAGTTAGTTGCGTTTTAATTTGAGAGATAGACCTTTTTTATAATACAAAAGGAGACTGCTTGGGTTACATAAAAGTCGTCTATTGAAAAAGAAATAAGTACACCGAAAGTTGCATCTCTAGAGAAAATGAATTCCCCTGCTTTATGAATTCATACTGATGGCACTAAATCAGATTAGGTACTTTTTCTTTTTTAAAAAAGTGTAGCAGTTCTCGCATATTGCAAAGGGACGCGATATAATTGGTGCAGGGAATGCTTGGTAGTAATATTACGTACGTTACGCATTTGATTTCAGAGCATTCAATTAACATATAGACTATATTATATTAGGCCACGTGTTAAAAAAAAAATTACCGTACAAACCGCATTTACAATAGAAAACGCCCTTATAAAAGTCAATAAGCATTTATGTAAGAAAGATCGCTTTTATATGGATAATAATATATTAAAGGCTGTAGATGTGCACACTTGAATTTGTAGGTTAATTGACAAACAATTTTCATAAATCTTATTTAATAATTGATAGAAACATTATAATCAACGATAAATAAGAGAAAAACAATAAAGTTCATAATCGGTGAGTTTAGATTGATCGACTTGCATATGAAATTACATCCAAATTAATAAGGCAAATTGATGTTGATACATTGTTCTAGAAACATTGGGTAGATTGAATGAGATAACTGACATATTATATATGGATGTAATTATAAAAAGATCACATATATTTTTGTTCATCAAGAGAAAATGCATTGGCCACAATAACATGTAGCCGGACACTAACAAAAGGCGGTTGGGTGGTATGCTATTCCTAGTTTGATGACAAATTATTTATGTCAAGATTGGGGAATGCCTTGTGGTGTTACTTACAACCCTCGATATCTTGTAGGAGGAAAATGAATATATTGAGGCGCTACGCTTGGACGAAAATGGCTCAAGCAAGTTCATGAAGCAAGAGAGCTTTACAAGGATGCCCAACCTGAAGTTCCTTCATGTGAGTGCAGTAGATTTTGTTGGAGATTTCAAGGGATCACTTTCTGAATTAAGATGGCTAAAGTGGGAGAGATGTCCCAGCTCTTTCAAGGCAACTAACGTTCATTTGGAGAAATTACTGTTACTTGATTTATCATGTGGTTATATTGGTGATAATTGGGGGGGATGGAGTTCAATCAAGGTAAAGACAAGAAACACTATCTCTTTTGTTACATTTGATTTTAAATTATTATATTTCCTATAGCTAATCTAGGAACATGTTTCTTTCTCATAGATGGAGAGGTTGAAAATTCTCAATCTTTCATGGTGCTCAAATTTAAAGAGAACACCTAATCTCTCTGAGTTTAAGAGTTTAGAGATGTTAATCTTGGAATATTGTGAAAATTTGGAGGAAATCGACCCTTCCATTGGAGATGTCAAGTGTCTCATTGCCTTGAGCTTGAGGTACTGTGGGAGTCTCAAGAAGTTACCGGCACAATTGGGAGAAGTGAAGGGCCTCGTTTCTTTGGACTTGTGGGCATGTGAGAATCTCCAAGAGCTACCAAGAGAAATGGGTACATTGGAAGACCTTAAGGAACTTAAAATAGGTTGGACTGCCATAAAGGAAATACCTCCGTGTCACAATTTGAAGAAGCTAGAGATGATTGATGCCTATGGTTGCAAATCATTAATTGGACTTCCTGACTCGATTAGCCATTTGGAAAATTTGTTGACTCTTGATTTGAGACGTTGCTTCAAGTCATATAAACTTCCAGATAACATTGGATCTCTTGTGAAATTGCAGCGCTTGTCACTAGGCGGAAAGAGTTATCCATATGGTATTGAAGATGGCCGAGTTGATTATTGCATCTATCATGTCCCCAATTCAATTGGGAAGTTGGAATGTTTGACTGAATTGAACTTATCGGATACAGGCATTCGGGAATTACCTAAATCCATTGGGAATCTGAAAAACTTGAGAATTTTGAATATTGATGGAAGTCAGGATTTGAGTAATTTACCTAGCACTATTAGCAAGTTGGGCAAACTTGAAGAATTACATGCCTCCCGCTGCAGAAGTCTGGGAGGGAAAATTCCAATAGATGAGTTGTGTTCACTGAAGATTCTTCAATTATATAAGACTCGCGTTTCTGGCTTCCCCGACACACTTGACAAGCTCTCTCGTCTTGAAAAACTTGATTTAAAGGGCTGCAAGATGCTTCAATTTCTGCCGCGAGGCATTAGTAAGTTGCCTTCTTTGCAATACCTTCAGTTAACTCACTGTGACAAACTTCAATTGTTGCCGAAGCTTCCCGCCTGTTTGACAATTCTGGGAGTCACTTGTCAGCATCACATATTACCTCAACTTTCTCATTTAATCCATCTAAAAGAGCTCACCGTTGAGGACTGTCGATTGCTGGAATCCGTGCCAGAACTTCCCTCAGGAATATTGAAGCTTCACGTCTGCAGGTGCAATAAGTTGAAAGTGTTGCCAAATCTGTCAAGTTTGGAATTCTTGTCGGAATTAGTTCTTGAAAGGTGCTGTGAGTTGACAGAAATCAAGGGTCTGGAAGCATTAAAATCCTTAGCAAAACTAAATGTATCTGGATGCAAGAAGTTATCAAACCTTGACGGCCTTGAACATCTCGAATCTTTGAGATACTTGGATATGGGTTGGTTCCCCAAGGGGGATGTTCCACTAGTGAATGACGATCTAGTTCAAATTAGAGGCCTTGATAGATTGAAAAATTTGGAAGAGCTGTATTTATGGGGCTGTGAGTCCCTTCTAAGACCGAACCTTTTGCAGTTAACGCATCTGAAGCGATTAATCGTTAGTGAATGCCACAATCTAGTTGAAATTAGGGGGCTCGAGAGATTAATAAACTTGGAAGAATTGGATATCCAAGGGTGCAAATCCATTGAAACATTGCCAGACCTCTCGTGCTTCGATAACCTGAAAAGATTGTTCATTGGGCAGTGTTGGAAGCTTCATAATGTTGAGGGCTCGGAGAAAATCGCATATGTGCAAAGATGGTAAAATGAGGGATTCTACAGTAAGGCCTCGGCAAATTTCCCACTTCTGTTTAATTTCGAAGATTTAATGGAATGATGGGAGTACTTTCGCATGAACTTGTGGAGATCACAGAGCTCCACGAAACAAGCCGTCTTTTCTTCCGGCTATTGAAGGGGATTCTTGGGCTGTTGTGGCTGCTTGTCTCCTGAACACTGTATTACTATTCTTCCCTTTATTTGAACCATATTATTCTCCAAATGTGACCGTTTGTTTATTTGCCTTTATGTAAATTGCATAGCTCTTCCTACAGCATAAGTTGAATTATATCACCCTTGCAGCTTAGGTATGGAGCAGTGAATAGATACATGAGCAACACAAATGTCTTAGAGCACGCAGTGAAAACATTTGTGATTGCAGAGAATTACGTGCATCGCCACGTTGGAAGCTCAAGGCAATTGGAACTTCAATGGGGATTGGGATCGACCTTTCACTAGCCACCCAAAGGTATGATCTTTCAATGTGTACAGTATGCCATGACATTTATATGATTGATCTAATTTCATTGATTTGCAAATCATAACGTTGTACGACAGAGAGCGCCTGAATTGGGGGAGGTGGTCACCATAAATGCTGGGAGACCTTACTGTGTTATGGGCGTTATATCTGGTAGTTCGCTCTATCTTGATTTCATGACATCGTCGTATTCTACAATAAGCATTAAGGACAAGATTATGAGTTTTGAGATTGGTCAATTGTTTCAGCTGATGGGAAGAGACTCGATCACAAGAACATGATGAAGGCCGAGTACCATAATTTCAAAAAGGACAGCTTCCAATGGGTTTGTTTCTGTCCTTAAGAAAGACGGTGCCGCAGAGGACAGTGGTTGGATTGTCTCTTGGATAAATAATGAAGAAAGAGTTGTGTCCCAGGTTAGCTATAAGAGTTTCAATACAATCATCATGTAGCTTTGCCTACTGGTAACGATGTTCGATATGATATCGTGTGATTGATGCACAGAAGTTTGAAGGCGAGCCAGTAGCCAAAATCGCTCTGCCTCAAAGGGCACCCCATGGATTCCTTGTTACCTTCGTCCTGATAACGAATTGATGATGGGGACACCAGATCTCATGTACAAATCATAGTAGGAGGCCGTACTTTTCTCATCAGATAATAGGTCTTTTCCCTTTGGCATGTGATGTTCTTTCTAACTTTCTTTGTCTAGCTTGTGATAGCATTTGCTACTTATCAGTAACCGTATTCGCCCTGGAAAAGTAAAGAGGAACCGCATCACTCTTTAAGCTACTGTACCCAATAAAAGTCAAGTATGTGTTAGCACGCAATCGGATGTTTGAGCCATTGAGACTATGTAGGCCTCTATGCACCGACTCTACTACAAGGTCATTGGCAGGAATTTTGCCTACTCATCAAGTTCTAGAATTTCTTCACAAAATTCTTTTGCCATTTTGGATTCATTGATCAAACTTACATGTTGAATTGGACCAAGGGTGGAATATCGATCAAATTCATCCCATCTGGAAAAATCATCTTCTGATCTTATGTGATAATCATTCGAGCATTAGCATTTTTACCCTACGCACAGTGGATTTGTTCCTTTGAAACTCAAAGTGGACCTTTGAAACAGCAAGATATACTATATCATGCAATAATGATGAAAGAAACGACGTTCTTTTTTATCTAAGACGTGGAAATTGTTGAATCTTGCAGAAACGTGATACAAATATAATTCACAAAATAAGAATTTATCTATTACAATATTTCCTTAGACCACATACAACACTCTTACAACTCTACACAACTCCTCTCACACTCCCATGCATACATAGCACACTTTACACAACACAATCTCAAGATGCCTACACACACCCACACACCTCACGTACACACCCCCACACATTTTACACCCAAGACTCTCTACCACTCTACCACTCACGCTCAATGGGCAAGAGCCCTATTTATGGGGGACAAAGTCGGCACATCCACCGACTTCCCACACCATCTTCTTCGTATTATTTTATTGCAAGTTGTTGACCCATTTGTCAACAATTGCGGCTGAAGAATTATCTAGAGAGAGAGGGAGAAATCTAGACGAGTAAAGAGAGTGAGAGATCTGGAGAACTCTAGAGAGACAGAGGCAGTGATCTTCTCAACACTCCCCCTCACCGATTACTCTCTCTTAATTTAGATATAGTAGCCGTGTCGATATTGCTTTTGGACTCTTCAACTATCTTCCTCCATTCAGCATATTGCGAAGCTTCCTCATATGTGGATGGCTCTATGGCTTCATCTCTAGTTGCTTCTCCTGCTGCGACTTTCCATCGGACTTTTTGAAGCTTGGATTTTTGCGGTGTCAATTCATTATGCCCTTCAGTTTCCTTTTCGTTCTTCTCACTCAATTCAGTCTTCGTATTCGACATATCTCCTATAAGAATTTTGAGGTTGAAACTCATTCGATCAAGCCTCTCATTTGTGACTTTCATTTCGTGCTTCAACCGATTCAGTCCCATCTGAAGCACTTTAGTGGAGATATCTGATCCTTTTTCTCATAAAATTTCTTCTCCTCGATCTTATTCCACCTATCCTTGCACCATGGGATGTAGGGTGTAGATGGCCTCCTTTCCTCAAACATGTGTTTGATATCTCTCTCAGCATAACCAATTGGGAACATCATAGCGAGCTTGAGATCCTGAAGCTTTCGCAGCTTCTTGAACTCACATCGGAACTTCTCTAGCTCCCTTCGCCTTGAGCTCTTGATCCTTTTGCCTTATCATCTCATCCCTCTTTTTCAACATATTCTCCATCTTTGCCTTCTCAACTTTTAGATTCTTTATCATCTCCTACATCTCTTGCAGTTTCTTTTCACAATTGCTTGTTGGCGTTGTTAGTTGCTTTTTCGAGTTCTCCCTTGGCTTGCTCTTATTCGGGGTCGTGATAGAACCTGTCAAATTATCCAACTCAACTATACAAGCTGTTGCAAACTCTTCTCGTTCCTTCATTACAACAAGCGCTTGAAAGTCTCATTCTTCTTCGCTTTCAATCTCCTTCTTGCAGGAAGTGACAACATTTCCTTCTTCCTACCTGTACCAACAGAATCTGGCAATATGTCCTACCTTGCCATAAACGTAGCAGCGTTTGCTACGCCTTTTGTTGCTCTTATCTTCGTCGTTGTCGTCATCGCAATCTTGACAAGCTCCCCCTAGCTGATAACCCTTCTCTTCTGGTTGCCTCCACCAATCTTTATGATTTTTCCATGGTTTGCCATCTCTTGCACTTACTCTATTTCTATTATGGCACTTGAACCCTCTTTTATTACTAAAGAGGGCACTTTTATCCTCTTTAATTGTGACCTTAGGGATTTGTTTATCTAAGGCCTCTTGATTGGCCAATATATTTTTTCCAGCTCAATTAGAGTTGGCTCATTTGCCCATCCACAGGTGACCGTAACAATACCATTATATTCCTGCCTTAACCCATGAATTATTATTCTTCTCATTCTTGTCTCAAAGACGACATTCTCAGGATCTAATTTTGAAATTTCTTCGCAAATAGATTTTTCTTTAGAAAAGTATTGACTTACCGTCATACTTTGTTGCAAGATTGAGAGGAGCTCGTTCTCCAGGTATTGTAACTTGGCATCGTTTCTCCTCACAAACAGCGTCGCCAAGTTATCCCAAGCCTCCTTCGAGGTCTTTGCATTCTTTATATGTTGTAATAATTCATCTTCAACAATCACGGCAAGAATGTGAAGAGCCTTACCTGATTTGACGTTCCACTTTCTTAAATCACTATCATGTGTGGGTGGTGTGGTGTTGTTGCCGCCAACAATATCCCATAAATCTTGTCCAAACAAATAATACCGCATGCTAGTACTCCAATAATTATAAGTGAAGTTGTTGAGCTTCTCCATGCCATTCATAGAACTCGAGAAATCCGCCATTGTGACTTGAGTATAATGCCCCGCACTATACCAAGTAAGCCTGGTCCCGGACCAATTGACTTCACAATCCCAAATTGTGCACCGGCAGAACTCCGACGTCCTTTGCTTCTTTGCTCCTTGGCTCGACAGTCCCCAACCACTATCTTCACACGGTCTCCGACGACCTGCTATGATACAACTCTACACAACTCCTCCACATTCTCATGCATACATAGCACACTTTACACAACACACTCTCAAGACCCCTACACACATCCACACACCTCACGTACACACCCCCACACACTTTACACCCAAGACTCTCTACCACTCTACCACTCACGCTCAATGGGCAAGAGCCCTATTTATAGGGGACAAAGTCGGCACATCCACCAACTTCCCACACCCTCTTCTTCCTATCATTTTATTGCAAGTTGTTGACCCATTTGTCAAAATTGCGGCTGAAGAATTATCTAGAGAGAGAGAGGGAGAAATCTAGACGAGTAAAGAGAGTGAGAGATCTGGAGAACTCTAGAGAGAGAGGCGGTGATCTTCTCAACAGAAATCAAAGAGACCATATGTGGAGTTGGTTCCGAATTTGAGTTTAAGAGGGGAGTGACTGTGTAAGTGTAGGCAGAGCTAGATGTTGTAATTGTTTTGTGACAGTTTTGGTCTCAAGACAATGTTTGGAAAAATGGAGATTCCTCACTGGTACATTACAGCATGATTCAGTACTAATCGAATCAGTGGATAACAATTTGATCTCATGATGTAGCATTGATTTGCATGAGCTGTTGATGCCTTTCTTAGGAAAAAATTTTCAATTTGTTGAAGCCGCTAAACGAATTGACATAACTCATGAAGGTCGCACTTCCTGTGATGATAGTTCTTGACAGTTCGGGCAGCTTGAGATTCTGACTTATATTTATCCAACTCCTGATTTGTTGAAGGATTGACAATTCACAGCGATTTTCTTATGAACTTGAGGAAAATATCAACCATAAATCATGTGATTCCTTAAGCTGAAGATCGAACATCATAACACTAGAAACAGTGGGCACATTTGCAGAGTTTCAGGATTTGGCATAAACTAAGTCCATATTCAACGATTTGAAGTTCTTTTGCTCCCGAGATAATGTATTTTGATAGCTAGTACAGTTGCCAACTAGATGTCCAAAAGCTGTTTGTCATCGATTCAAATGTCTTTTCTCGTCATTCTTATGACAAAATCAAATTCGTTCGCCCTAATCATGAGATTGTTAGCCTTAGTTAATTAAAGACAGAAGTATAGACAAGTATATTCATCCGCATTACTTGGCGTTCTAAATTTGTACATGGATCTTTGGTTTAGTTTAAATTGTATTACGCAGTGGATGTTATTAACATAATTGAAGCAAGCACCTTGAAATATATCAATTTTTTTGAGTAATTTAGAAATGCAAAATTATGTTAATAACATGGTTGGGTTAGTTGATAACTTGAAACAGCACTACTTAACTTGGATGCCTCTTAGACAATAATAAATAGAAAAGTCTTATTTTTCTTTTCACTTAAAGGACCGGTAAATTTTAAAAAATTAAATTCTAATTCTCTATTGGGACTTTGGCTTTTCTTTTATTTTCGCCTATACCAACTTACAGTCAAATCAATAAATTACATTAAAAAAAAAAGATTGGAAGATTGTTCAAGACACATTAATTATAAAGAAATTGGCATAATTAACAATATTTAGTTTTAATTATGAGCTCTGCATGAGTACAATGGATCAATCATGTTCTTTCATATGAAAGATGAGAACTCACAGGATTTCGATACGTGATGCAACAACAAAAGGCTATTCCATTTCTGCCCAGCTTTCTTTACATATACTTGTGTTCATATTGATGCTATGCATGGATCTAGTTATGGTATTTTGAGCACATAATCCAACATTAACGAATGTTGTGTAAAATCAAATGATAGTAAATTACGATAGAAGAAACTAACTAACAACCAACATATGATTTTGTACATATTCATGCAAAGTAATTTTCGACACAAAACTGAAAAGAAAATATCAACATTAAGAAATTAAATGATTGTAGGAACTAAGTGTCGGAATAGTGAAAGGTGAAAGAAATTGTGTTCTTCCCGTTTTATCTGCCTTCGGTGTAATACAATATCCACCTCTATTATGAAAAGAGTGAGCCTTTCTTGGTACGGATTAATTGAGCCTTTGTGCACACATTGACAAAGAGGAGACAAAAATCTATTGTTAGATATTAGCAAAGGAAAAATAGATAATTAACTTATCAAATAAGATAACTAGAAGAGCAAAACATAAATGTCTGAATGCAAAAAAAAAAAAAAAAAAAAACGATAATAATCACTATCCTTTATTTACTAATCCATATATTTTTATATGAATGGGTGAATGGCAAAAAATGCACTAACAAATTCTTGAGATGAGCTCAAATTTTACATTGATTGGGGCAAATTCAATGATAACTAATTGAGTAGTGTGCTCATCTTAGGAGAAAATTATCCAATCAATCATAAATCTCTTATGCAGATTTCATGCAGTCATAAACTTATCAATTTTGCCAATATAGTTTTTAAACTTTTTACAAAATTTCAACGTGGTCCCTTCAATCAATTTTCACCGCAATCTAATTATGTATGACTGTCCTACACGGTACATCGCCACATTAGCAATTTCCTGTCAAAATTAGCCAGAATGATTATATTGAAATTTTTACACAAAGATTTTAAGACTAAATGGAAAAATTGATAAATTTAGGATTGAATGGACAATTTTTGTCCCGTCTAAGGATTAGTTGTTGAGCTTTAAGCCTATATATCCAAAAATGAAAACTCAAGTTCAATAGACCAAATTTTTGTTTCCATCTAGCCATATACCAAAACCAACAATATTTTTCCGAACAAAAAGGGAATGAGTTGTCATGCTTTAAGAATGCATAAGTCTGATTAGGTACTTTTTGTTTTTGAAATGTGTACCGGTTTTGACATATGTCAAAGGGACACAATATTTAGTTAGTCATCAATACTACGTATGTTACAAAATTTAATTTCAAAATCTATAAGAAAACTAGACTAATTTCATATGGGAATTTCACTTAAAATATCAAAAAATGGGGGCATACGAGTGAACATCGACATATAACACGATCACGTAATTGTAGAAGATCAGATAGAATTCGTTTTCCCTATAAGTGTAGACAAAACGCATCGGTCACAATAACATGTAGAGTATACTAACAAAAGGAGGGTGGATGGTGTTTTCATTTTCCTCAATTTTATTTTATTTTTCGTAGGAGGAAAATGAATTGAGGAAAATGAAAATATTGAGGTACTATGTCTAGACAAAAGGGGCTCTAGGGAGTTTATGAAGCGAGAGAGCTTCAAAAAAATGCCTAACTTGAAGTTCCTTCATGTGAAGGATGTGGATTTTGATGGAGATTTCGAATGATCACTTTCTAAATTAAGATGGCTTAAGTGGGAGAGATGTCCTGACTCTTTTGAGGCAACCAACGTTCATTTGGAAAAATTGGTCATGCTTGATTTATTATCCGATAATATTAGTGGAAACCATGCTAATAAAAATTGCGGAGGATGGATGTCAATCAAGGTAAAGATGAAAAAGGCTTTTTCTTTTGTTGCATTTGATGATAAATCAATTTATTTCTAATTGGTAATCTTGAAACATGTTTCTTTCTTGTAGATGGAGAGGTTGAAAGTTCTCAATCTTTTGGGGTGCTTCAATTTATGGAGGATCCCTAATCTCTCCACATTTAAAAATTTAGAGATGCTAATCCTTGAATGTTGTACTAAATTGAAGGAAATCGACCCTTCCATTGGAGATGTCAAGCGCCTCATTTCCTTGAACTTGAGGAGTTGTACTAGTTTCGAGAAGTTACCCAAACAATTGGGTGAACTAGAAAATTTGAAAGAACTTGTCATGGACATGACTAATAGTGAAATCCCTCCATGTATAGGATCTCTAAAGCAGCTGAAGAGGCTTAGTGCCAGGTCTTGTTGGCCAGTAGATTCATCATTACAGGGATACTACAAGTTGCAGAAAATCCCTTCTTCAATTGGGAAGTTGGGAGAGTTGGTTGAGCGGATAATAAGGATTCCAAGTTCTACTAGAAAATTGCAAAGCCTCCAAGAGGTCGATGTCAATGGGTGCTCTAACCTGGAAGGACAAACTCATGTTGATGAAGGTGGATTGTCTTCTCTAAAGACCCTTTGTTTAGGTGGAGCGAAAATTTCTAGCTTGTGGAAAAACTTAACATCGGAGAATTGATGTGCTGTTGAACATTTAACATATCTTAATTGGTCCATAACTCATTGTCTTGATCTTTTGAGTGAAGGCAGATCTAATTAAATATACGACGGGCTTGGACTTGGGCTTCCTCTTAGTGATCTCCTCTAGTGAAGGTATCGGGCTTCTATTACACATTTGCAATAGTAGAACCTGTGAAAGAAAGACATTGTTACTTATGCAAATGAGAAGGGATCTCTCAATGAGACCGTCTCTTCTAACGAAAGCGAGGCAATGATACCTTGCCCCTAAATTCCCACTTACAAGGGTTAAGTGTTTTGCCGTCACTTCATTTGTGAGAAAAGACATCATTGAGAGATCCAACCGTGGTTTGTCAATTAAATGCCATTTAGATTTTACAAGCCAACTTTGTTCCAATCATCTAATTTTGAGAAATTTTGCTACAAAGTTGTGCATTTAATTTTGAATAGTTTACTCATTAAACCGAGAATCTACTTTCCAAAAACTCTTCAATTTTGAAAGATTCAAGCACACCAGGTCATTTCAATTCAACATCTCAACATGTAAGTTTAATTTTGAAAAATTAGTTGACAAAAATGAGTTTAGACCCATAATTCGAAATTTCATAAACCTAGTTGTTCTGTGGGGTCAGGCAAGAAATATTAGCATATGCCACTCATTATGGGCCTAAATCATATTAGGCGCTCAATTGATTTCCATGGATTTTGCAAAAATGAAATTTCAATTCAAAGTAAAGAGGTAAAGAGAGAAATCACACTTACAATAGGCGATGAGATTTTTTATTTTTTTTAATCACATAGACATGCGGCTTGAATGTCCTAATGTGAAATTTTATAAGCTTGATGTTCCTCGAGAAAGTGACTAGACACAGTTTCGCCAATTCTTTATCTATATCGGCAGCTTCCATGATCAATGGTACATGATCTAACAAGTCTTCATGAGAAAGCTTGACATCATACCACCTGAGATATGGTAGGGAATTGATAAAACTAAATAAATAAATAAATAACAAGTAGAACAGAAGGTCAACGTTCACTACAAATGTATCGATAGCCACATAAACTTGAAAGATTTCGGGTTTAGCAAATGACGCCCCATGGATAGATAAGATGCCTATGGGGATTTCCTTGCAAAATGAAGACTATAAACAGTAACCAAGATAGTTGTAGTTTGGCGAAATGATTTCTTTGGATTGTCGACCTGTATCAATCCCCTATCCTTGAAAAAAGACAGATCTTGGGATGCACATAGGAGAGTTCATACTTCCACGCAATCACCTCCTTATATATTTGTTGAAGCCCATCATCTACCATCCACATAAGTGTACTTGAATTTGCAAGTCAACTAAAATATCATAGTTCAACCATAGGAGTGGCAAAACACAAAAAGAAAGAGGCTTGCTCTCATGATCAATAACATATTAGTCTATCACGCAATTTAATATTTCACCCTCTCCGTTAGAAGATTTCATTTGTTGATTTGATTCTTAACGCAAGTATTTCTCCCCATCATCACAAATTGCGCACATCGTATAACAAATTTCTTCCTCATTTCCTTCTGTAGGGTCAAACAATAAATAAGATGACAATCTGTCACGAGTTAATATTTCACCCTCTTCGTTTGAAGATTCCATTCGTTGATTTGATTCTTAGCGCAAGTACTTGTCGCCAGTCATTAAGAGAACTGAGTTGAAATATTGTACGGAGAGATCATGAGTAACTTTTAGATAAATCTCGCTCATGAAAATGCAAAATACATCTTAAACTCAACAACTTTCTATGTTGCCTCAAAACCAGCAGAGAATTGAGGGCCTCTGGAGGGCATATAAGCACTTGAAACACTATGAAAGCCCCTTCCTTAGAGAATTGCATGTTCCTATTACGTCTACGAGCATCTTCACTCCCATTATAAACCGCTACATCAATAACTGGCACCCAAAAAAAAAAAACTACGAATTTCATGAATGAACTAAGGTAGAATGTAAAATGATAAGAAAAGGAAGACAATCATCACATTTGAATAATAAAACAAATGACGTGATATTCGAAATGTGTTCTTGGTCATCTACTAGAATAACATTATGGCTCTCCTTCCAATATTCGAACGGCTTATTAATGGGATATGCACGATTGTTCTTTGGGAAATAACATCCTTAAAGTTTGCTACAAAGGATTGACAACTGAATAGGAGTCAAATTTTTCTGAATTGGCTTCAAAGAATTGTCTGCTTCATTGCATGTTCAAGTAGATGGATTTCTAAAACTTGGCCATCACGTATGAGTTGCGAAAGAAAGACATTGTTACCTATGCAAATGAGAAGGTATCTCTCGATGAGACCATCTCTTCTAATAAAAGCGAGGCAATGATACTTTGGCCCAGAATCCCCACTTACAAGGGCTAAGTGTTCATTTGTAAGAAAGAACACAATTGAGAGATCCTTCCATGGTTTATCAATCGAACGCCCTTCAGATTTTACAAACTGACTTCGTTCCAATCATCTAATTTTGAGAAATTTTTCCACAAAGTTGTGCCTTTAATTTGGAAAAGTTTATTCATTAAGACAAGAATCTACTTTTGGAAACTCTTCAATTTTGAAAAAATCATGCACACAATGTAATTTCAATTCAACATCTCAAAATATAAGGTTAACTTTGAAAAATTAATTGATACAAATGATTTATGACCCATAATTCAAAGTTCAGACAATCCACTTGTTCTATGAGGCTAGACAAGAAATATTGGCCTAGGCCACTGGAAGGAATTTTCTCAATATTGGCTTTAATCATATTGGGCGCTGAATTGATTTCCATAGATTTTGCAAAATGAAATTTCAATTCAAAGTAAATATGTAAAGAGAGAAATCATACTTACAATGGGTCACGAGATTTTTTTTTTTTTTTAAAATCATGTAGACATGTGGATGTACTTGCAAGGTTTGACACCTAATGGGTAGGGTATTATAGGCTCAAGGTTTCCATTTCAACCTAATAGTAAGCCTTTCACTAATATCGCAAACTAAGGGTGGGTCAAACTTGTTTCTTTCGAGAAAATGTGCGGAATCGAGAATGATTGTCCCATTGGCGCGAACTGCATATTGTCCATTCAATCCTTGACACCTCCTAAGTGTTTCGTGGGCGTAGCCAGGTTTAGGTGCAAGCTATGAGTGCAAATATGTAGCGCTAAGGCATATGTAAAGGCAAGTACAACAACTTCAATTTTATTCATATAAACATTCATTCTTTACACCAATTGTTAAACAAACATGTCAATAACAATCCACCCCTTATAATTCCCAACCTACACAAACATTTAACACAATGGTAGTAGACTTATCTCACCTTCGCGAATGTGCCGCCATGAAATCACATTAGTTAACTAACAATTAAGTAAGTCCTTGAGTCCCCTTGAGTCCCTAGCAAAGTCATCAAATTATCGCAATCTATCCTCAGGAAGAGATAGGTTCAAAGATATTTGTTCATAAAACAGTATAAGTGGGCATTCCATCAACATGCGGCTCGAACACATCGTCTAGTTAGTGAACCACTCTTGGCCCATCGATCATGAATGTAGGTTCTGTCAAACCGACACCTCACATGACGTTGATCTTCTTAATCTATGTTCAAAAGAAGTCACCACTAGTCGTTGTTGAGGGTTGGCTAGAAACATTAATTAAGATGCGATAGTGTCATCTTGATACATGCACAACTGGAGATTTCAGACTTGGGGACTTAATTACACTAATTATGCAACCAATGCCCTTTCGATACCTAAATTTGATAAGTGCTAATCAAAGTGTTAGGGTAGCTTATCAAAGATTTTAAGGTTCGTCTTGATCATTCTAAAAATGAAAAGAACAATTAATATATGAGAAATATGCAATCAAGTATAATCGTAATAACAAACACAAATAGCAACCTAGCGTGTCTAAAAAGAAAATGACATCCAAAAAATCCTATGGTAAATCCCTAAAGGATTATTCAATTAGGTTTCAAGTTTTTTATTAAAGGATTTTCACAAATTCTAAGAGAAAACTACTCAAACTAGTTTTTAAGCTTTTCCCAAAGTTTTTGAATTTTTTTGAACTTCCTAAAATAATTTATGGATTTCACGAATTTTTCTAATTTTTTTTTTTATGAATTTTCAATTTTTCTGAATTTTTTGATTTTCTATTATTTTTTAAAATATTCTTTAATCTGAGAAAAAGGACTTTGGGCCGGGTCAAAGAACCCGGTTCGGATAAGTGTCCGACCCATATCCTAATGGTCCGGGTAGAGTTTGAATTCAGGCTGGCCCTAATGACCAGCACAAAGTATCAAATGGGCCCATTCGCCTCTAAGCCCGTGGCCTCCGATTTATCTCTTTTTTATTATACTTGACCCAACCACTAGCCCGCGATCTCCAACCTGGCCAACTAGATCCGACCCATTGGCCGGGTTTGACCCCTTTTATATTATAACTGAATTTTTATTGTTTATCTTTTATTTTTACTTTTTTTTTTGCATTTTTTTTATTATTCTTTTTTCTGCACCTTCAAAATCCCCATCCACACCGACCGGCTTCGACCACTAATTGGCCGGTGATTACTAACGTCGCCAGACTAGCTCCGGCAATGGGATTTTCACACTATAAAGATATGTATCACAAAAATCTAATAAAACTAGCATAGAGATCACTCAAATGCATATTAAACCAAGAAGGATTGACTGACAATGGCGGCAACTAACCGCCGGCTTCACCGGCGTGGAATAGATTTTCTGGCGAGGAGGCGTTCGTCCATGGCCCACTCAGTAACGTGAATATGCCATAAAAACAAAGGAAAACGCAGCATTACCTTCTATTCGGTTGATCAATGAAGTGAGCATAAACCAAAATCGGAGCGAATCACAGAAAATCCACTTCGGAATCTCACCTAGGCATCTTATCGGACATGCGACGGGCGACTTAAAACATGAATTCTACGCTAGGTTCCAGAGCAATTCTCAACTTGGCAATGATATATCACACTCCAAATCATCATCATACGCCACAAATCGGCTCCAGCATCACACGATTCGCCCAAAACATGAATTATATGCTAGAAAGAAGCAGGGCATTCTTGAGGCCTACCTGGTTCAAGAGCTTGCCGTGACCAACGACGACAGGCGAGTTGGCTTCCTCAGATGGTCGAGGGTGATTCAGGCGAACCACCGGCGAATAGAAAGAAATTCATCCTCGATCTCTCTCTCTCTTCTCTCTCATTGCGTCCCGGTGGCTTCCTTACGCTCACAGCCTGAGCGTGCGAAAGGCAGAGAAGAAACCGCAAAGTGGCCACGCCCCTGCTGCTTCGGGTGGGTCAATAATGAAAAAATACAAATGAAGGGAATGGGGTGGGTTTGAGGGAAAAGAAAAGGATTGGGTCCAAAAAGAAATAAAAAGAATGGGCTAGACAAACCAACCCACTTGATTTTAGAAACAATACCGAGAGATCAGGACACCGAGGGATAACCGGCTACTCGGTCAACTGATTTTCCATCGAGTGAATCTCCGTGAAACTCTGCCGTTGCTTGACCTCCGGAGGCGCCAGGAGTGCTAAACCCCGCACATGAGGACCGGTCTTCTATATTCATCAAAGTAAGTACCCAACGAGTTAATAGATTCATTGATTCTTATTCTCCACGACGAGGAATGAAGTCAAACAACAGATAAGATTCTAGCCCAAAATCCCCAAAATCCCCAAAATCAAGAAAGGGCAAGACGTTGAAATCGAACGCTCGAACAGACAGACCAACCTGAAGCCAGATCTAAATCGAAGATCTGCACCGGAAAAGATGCTGCCTTCCTACTCCTACGACATCTCCAACATTGGCTGCTTCTGATGTTCCCCGTGATGGGGAAGAAGGAGCAAACGGTGTGGAGCTCTCGTCAATGGCCACTCTGGCGAGACGCCTGCTTGCGAGAATCGGAGTCTCAAGAGCTGAACCAACTCGCCAATTGCCACCTTGACGTGCGACGGTAGTGTTCTGGCGAGACGCCGGACAAACTTGTCGTCGGCCTGGACTCCCTCGCGACCGCTCAGATTGAGAAAGAATTGAAGAGCGCGACCCAAGAAGAAGAAATTGATTCGGAGACAAAATGAAAAAGCGTAAAAAATAATTTTTCAAACTTTAGCGTAGAAACACAAAATTATTGCAATTTCGATCCCGTGCTTTAGACTAAATTGCATGAGTGGCCACCTAGTTTCCTAATTTGGTTTTTGGATGAAATTGGTCGAAGATTTGGGACAAGATTAATTCAAATCAATTAGAATTCAAGATTGATTTAAGATTATTTCATTATTTTTCCTAACACAATCAAAAGTGGATATGAGATCCGGCGTAAAGTTTGAAACGAGAAGAAATGGACCGAGTCAAATTATAGATAAAGCAATAGAGGATGGGCTGGGCTTTACGCAGTCTTTCAAGGGATTTAATTTTGTATTCATAAGACAGAAAAACCTAAAAATACCTGCTCGGGATTGCTTAACTGCGATACGATGTTAAAGAAATATAATACGACGTGTATTATTTAATGATTACAAAAAAAAAATACAAGAAATATACTTCAAATAGAGTCAACTAAGTAAGAAAAAAAGAGCCACTGCAAATGTGATATCACCCATTCGATTAGTAATGGGAAAATTATTCAAATTTTTTTAAAATATATTACATTTTTTTAATTCAGTCTTAAGTTTTTTAATTTTGTTGACTAAGCTCCAAACAGTTTCCCAGTCATATTTGCCCAAAAATCGTTGATATAGACATGGACTGTTCTACATGACATAACATGCGCCGATGTGGACAATTTTATAATATTTAAATGTTTTTATTTTATTTTATTTTCTTTGTTTTTTTTTCCTTGCTAGTTAGAAATTCCTATCTTCTCACTGCATGCTTTTACCTGATTAGCTGAGTACCATGTTGCTTAACAATGAGATATTTGAGGAAATTTACCATTCGTTCATTGCTAAGGCAAAGTAACATGATTCTTGTAATCCTTGTGTTTTTTATTTAGCTTTGTTTTTCAGTATTCATGCTTTGTTTTGATCTGCTTTGTCATAAAGGTTATGTATTTCTGCATCCTTTTTAAATCATAAATACAATTTTCTCTTGATAAAAAAAAAGAAATGATTCTTAGGGTCCGTTCTTTCGCAGAAAATGAGCCATTTTCGGAAAATATTTTTTAGAAAGTCATTTTCCAGGAAAATGATAATATTTTCTAGTGTTTGGCTAAAACTTGAAAATGTTTCAAAAAATATTTTCAGATATTTGGTAAGGAAAATATTTTTTAAGACTTCACCACTTAGCCATGTATCACTTACCGACCTATAAATCCATCAAATATGAACTTACTTCATAGCTTTGTTCCCTCATTATCACCAAACGCTCATCTACTCTAAAAAATGTTCGTATGGATTTTTAAAAGAAGCAAAAGAGAAAAGAAATAAAGCATGTACAACCCTCATAAGAATCTTGTAGTTAAATGGCCTATTCTCCCCCTACATCTTTTGTATTCTAATAAACAAAAGAAAAAAGAAGCAGAGCATGTAGAGCATTTTGCTTGAATAATGTACAATAGAAGGCAGATTTTTTAAAGAAAATGATAAGTAAGAGTACAGAGCGTGAGCTTGAGATCGATAAGCTCGAGGTTCCTGGCAACGGCCAATAACTAGTCAAGAAAGAAGAAGATTGGAAACAAAGAAAAGAAAAGAAATATAAAAGAAAAAGGAAATTAAAGATAATTCGAATCAAAAAAGAAAATTAAAAAATAATTTGAACAAAAAAGAAAAAAAGAAAAAGAAAGAGGAGGAGGAGGAAATGAGGATTTGTAGAAGTGTGAAATAAGAAAGATCAAATGAGGAAAATGTTTTTTACTTTTCAAAAGTAGAAAAATTTTTCCCTTAATTAAAAATATTTCTTTCCTTTCATGGAAAACATTTTCCTCAATGAATTTATTTTCCGTGAAACGAACGTCGGAAAATCCGGAAAACAGTTTCCCAAAATTATTTTCCTCAAAACAAATGGAGTGTTATCTTAGATAAATTTGTGGGCTAATCAATTTGGACTCAATTGAGACGGGTTCCTACAGTACCTGATGGTTATGGAGGAAAATCAATGTAGAAAGGCTCAATTAAGAACCAACTCCTACAGCATATGACACCTACTTGAAAAATCAAAAGTACGAAGGCTCGGTTAACACAAAACCAAAAGTTTGGGGGTTACATGGAAAAATTTCCTCAACTTAAGGAGTTTATATTTCTAATTTAGACCCAAGTGTTGTATGATCACACCAAAGGTCTCATCATAATGCACATATAGTGTCCGTAGTTTCATAATTGGCATAACATTATATCAATGTATATTGACGAAGGGGTTCCAAAGAAGCTTTAAGCATGATAAGAAGGTGCTCCTCCCAATCCCAATTGAAGTGATCTCTAGACCCGCTTATTAGAGCTTCCACAAGATCAACACGATTAGACTCCAACAGCAAAAAAAAAAATCAAAGCTCCCTATCTTCGCTTGAAGCTATAAGTTGGAACGCTTCTAAGGATGCCATAACTGCAAATGCTAGTTACAGCCCCATCCTTGGTGGAACCCAGGTCTGACACGATAAAGGTGGCTTCTTTCCTTGTTTGTTATGCGTGAGAGTTCCATTTCCTATAATTTGCTTGCCACTGTCTCTCGAGCGTCCGGAGGTTGCCTCGAAACACAAAGTCATTGTGGGATGGCCATCGGTTGAATGTTTGCTTTGGCTTTGGCGTTGTGTAGTTCCTTTCCCAATCAAAAGCTGTAACTTCTTCAAACACAATAAAAACTATGATTTGAAAATGACTCGAGACCCCCTCACCCTTTTGACGACATTGTTTTGTGACATCAAATTGGACTGAAGGATTAAAAGGGTATTTCCCTAAACAATAAAAACTAATTTCCCTACACAATAAAAACTATCATTTTCTCCAAAAGATTTCAATCATCAATAAATTAAAAAGTAACATTGTATTGTTTCTCTCTCCCTCTCTTGGTTGTAAAAAGCTGACACGTTGATAGTCTGCTGCTTTTGCTTAATGTCAATTTAATTAGCCGAGCTTTACATTGGGGCAAAGTCATTATGGTCCCAGGTGACTCTAGAATAATTATTAATTTGTCTATTATAGTGGGACCCCTTTGCCAACTGAAAAAAAAAAAAAAAAAAAAACTCAATAAAACGTAAAAAATGACCGTACATGTGTGTGTGTGTGTGTGAATACTTTTTTTTATAATCTTCTTCCTCGTGACATATTGGACTTGGGTTAACCGAGAGCCTTATATTAGGAAAATTATCCAAAAAATCTTAAATCCATTACACTTTTGTCAATTCAATCCTAAACTTTTCAATTTTATCAATTAAGTTCTAAACATTTTAATCTTCTACCAGTTGAGTCCATTCAGTCAATTTTGGCCACATATTGCTAACGTGGCATTTTTTTAATAATATTTTTCAGTTTTTTGTGGTTTGCTTGCCAAGCCCTCACCTAGCCAAATTTGGCGAGGGCGCCGTGGCTTCGTCTAGGCGAGGGGCACAAGACAACCCTACCTAGGGCTAGCGAGGGTCGGCCGGCCCTTGCCTATAGCCCTCTATCCAAAAAAAAAAAAAGAAAAAGAAAAAGAAAAGAGCAAAGAAAAGGAAAAAACCATAAAAAAAAAATCAAAAATATTATTAAACAACGCCACATTGACGTTGGCGTCCACGTCAGCAATTTCTGACTAAAATTGGCTGAGTAGACTCAATTGGCAAAATGTGAAAGGGTTTAAGATTCAATTGACAAAATTGAAAAATTTATGACTAAATTAGCAAAAGTGTTAGGGGTGTGCAAAATGGACTACCCAAATTGAGGATTGCCCAAACCATTTGATTTGGTCCAAATCCCGAAAGTGTTGGTCCGGTTCCCAATTTCTAAAAGTGGAACCGGTGTCTAGGTGGCTCAATTCTCAATTCAAAGTGGAATCGGACCAAACGGACTACATATACCCTTTTTTAATTATTTCTTTAAAAAAATTAGTAAAATGTGAACTAAACAATATCTTATTCCGTTTCCAAATATAGGGGAAAAATAATGGGAAAAAATTAGTGAAAGAAAAGTGATCAATTCCATTGGATTAGACTGGTGATATAGTCAGGCTCTTGGTCCCAGGACCAATCGGTTTGGTTGGGAATTGAGGACTAACCACCTCTAAAAAGTGCAATAGATCTTGGACTTTTAGACAATTTTCCCTCCTTATATCTAGTTAATTTTGATCATTGATTGAAAATAAGTCTTGATCATCTCTTTGATTTTCACATTTCTCTTTTATTGAAAACCCCTCATATCATAGCATAAACCAAACAAAAAGACCTCAATTTATAAGGAAATTTTGGAATTGTTTATTCTTTTTGCATAATTTTAAGATTATAATGTTAAATTACTCCTTAGTCAAGATACATGTAAGCAATTATGGAGGCACCCGCGGTGTAATGTTTTTTTGCCATGGTGTCCTCTTGCCATTTGTCTTGGGGAGGACTCATTACTACTTAAAAGGCCATATTACGGCTGTACCAGCTCTTTCTACCAATTTTTCCAAATCTATCCCCCTAGTGGACTCACCGCTGCTTGAAACACCATTGTTGCGAGTAGTGTCACGACAATCATAACGACTTTCTGCATGCATTTTTCCCATGATTTTCTTTCTTCATCCCTCTCATTCAGTTGAATTACATGCCTTGGACAAGAATTCTTGGTGTTGGACATGCCTCAGCAAAAAATAAAATAAAAAAGTGTTGCATTTTTTGGGGGCAAGTAAGATTGGGATAACCATCATGGATTCATTTTACCATGCAGGGCCAATACCTATATTGGTACACCATAAGTCGCCATAGCGAAAATTACGGTGACCCAAAATATTAACATAATAAATTTTGTGCATGTTCGTCCCGTTAACAACATATGGCTAATAAAAGTCAAAATTACAATAAGCGACAATTTGAAAACACTTTTATTCACCGAGGCATGTCTAACACCAACAATTCCCATCATAGAAATGTAATTCAACTGAACAAGAGGGAGAAAAAAGGAAATCATGAGAAAAAAACATGCAAAACTTCGTCATGATTGTCACCATTCTACTGGCAACAATGGCATTTCAAGCAGCGGTGAGCCCACCGAAGTATATTTGGAAAAGTAGGCAAAAAGAGCCGGTACAGTCATAATATAACTTTTCAAGCAATAATGAATCCCCAAGGTGAATGGGAGGAGTACATCATGCCAGAATAGCATTACACTGCGGGTGCCTCCATAATGGCTTACAAGTATCCTCACTAATATAGATTTTCTATCACTCGCAATATCATATGTTTCCTGATGTCACTTACTGTAATTTGGATTCTATTTGGCAATAACTCGTTAATGTGGTGGATATGTACAAAGTTTGTTCCGTTAAATATTCAGAGTCGCTATAATTTCTGTAGTGGCGACTCATAGGGTATTGAATTTGTGATGATCGCTGCAATATTACTTGTCACCATAAATTCACCGAGAGGTATTGTTTCTTTTCACCAATTCACCTTATCTTCTCTGTCACCCCAAAAAATATAACATTTTCTTCATAGAGGCGTGGCCAATACTGAGAATTTCCATTTGCAATGTGTTGTTCAACCGAACAAGGGAGAGAAAGAAAGGAAATCATGAGAGAAAGGCATGGAGTGAACTGTCACGGTTGTTGTGGTACCACTAGTGACAAAGGCGTTTCAAGTAAGAGTAGGTCTATCGGAAAGGGTTTATTCCAAGAACTCGATCAAAAGAGCAGGCATAACCGTAATATGCCCTTTCAAGTTTTTCATTTGTATGAAAATCTTTGAGCAGTTTGTTGTCAAGATTTAGTAAAACTTTTGTAGCACATGATCTATATCATCTAATTTGTTAGATTTATCGGTCCAAGTCTAGAAAAGGGCTAGAAATCATGCCAGGGCATTGCATTTCTATTGATGGCTCAATATGTATTTTCCTTTGTGTATCCCTTGCTTGTCTATTAGTTTTCCTCTCCATTCTTTTGGCGGGGCGTGAATGCAGGTGGCTGCGCCACCCTTTGGGGTGGGGGGCAGGAAAGACGCGATTTTTTTTTTTTTTTTTTTCCGAAGAGGCAATTCATGTTCAAATTTGGCCATCTACAATGATAACTAATATATGGAACTAGCCACCACTTTTCTCTACAATGTCCACAACTGCTTCAACAATTGGTCCGTAAATTGTTAGCCCTACTTAGTAAAGCACAAAATGAGGTACTTAATACCCAATCCAGAAAGAAAAGGAAGTGACAACTATAAACATGCCATGAATCATCAACTTAAAAGTGTCAAACTTGGAACTATTTTTCTATAGCAAGCTAAAACTTCCTCAAATCCGTGATGAGTCCTCCTAAACGTGAATGGTAGGAGGACACCGTAGCCAAAAAGCATTACATGGTGGCTGCATCCAAAATGGCTTACAATTATCCTTACTAGTATATATATTTTATTGCTTACAATACCATATGTTTCCAATCGTCACTTTTCATAATTTTGATTATTATTAGCCACAAGTCGTTAATGTGGCGGATATGAACAAAATTATTACGTTAATATTCTGAGTCACTATCAAACAATCCACCCTTATAATTCCTAACCTACACCAACATTTAACACAATGTTAGTGAACTTACCTCACCTTCGCAAATGCGCCACTATGAAATCACATTAGTTAGCAAACAATTGAGTTTTATTAGGCCCAAGTCCTCAAGTCCCCAGCAAAGTCATCAAGTTATCGCAACTTATCTTTGGGATGAGATAGGTTCAGAGGTATTTGTTCATAAAATAATATAAGTGAGCATTCCCACAACATACAGCTCGAACACATCGTCTAGCTGGTGATCCACACTTGGCCCATCAATTATGAATGTGGGTTCTCTCAAACCCACACCTTGCATGACATTAATTTTCTTAATCTATGTGTTCAAAAGAAGTCACCACTAGCCGTTGTTGAGGGTTGGCTAGAAACACTAATCAAGATGCGAGAGTGTCGTCTTGATACATACACAACTGGAGATTTCATACTCGGGGACGTGATTATACTAATTATACAACCAATGCCCTTTCGATACCTAAATTTAATTAAGTGTTAATCAAAGTATTAGGGTAGCTTATCAAAGATTTCAAAGTTTTTCCAGACCATTCTAAAAATGAAAAGAACAATTAATATATGAGAAATGCGCAATCAAGTATAATTGTAATAACAAATGCAAATAGCAACCTAGCGTATCTCTAAAAAAAAAAAAAATGGCATCCAAAAAATCCTATGATAAAGCCCTAAAGGATTATTCAATTAGGTTTCAATTTTTGATTAAAGGATTTTCAAAAATCCTTTAAAAAAAAAACTACTAAAAAAACTAATTTTTGAGCTTTTTCCAAAATTTCTGAATTTTTTGGAATTTTTTTGAATCTCCAAAAAAAAAAATTATGGATTTCACGAATTTTTCTAATTTTTTTTATGAAATTTTAATTTTTCAGAATTTTTTTGTTTTCTATTATTTTTTAAAATATTTTTTTATCTAGGGAAAAGGACTCTAGGCCGGGTCAGAGAACCCAATCCGGATACGTGTCCGACCCAAACCCTAATAGTCCAGGTAGAGTTTGAATTTAGGCTGGCCCTAGTGACCAGCCCAAACATATCAAATGGGCCCATTCGCCTCTAAGCCGGCGGCCTCCGATTTCTCTCTTTTCTATTATGCTTGGCCCAACCACTAGCCGGCGATCTCCAACCCGGCCAACTAGATCTAACCCATCGGCCAGGTTTGACCCCTTTTATATTATAATCGAATTTTTATTGTTTATCTTTTATTTTTATTTTTTAAAATTTCTTGCTTTTTATTTTATTTTTTTCTGCATCTTTTTCATCCTTCGCCCACTTCTCTGTAACTGACCCGAACCACCTTCCGCCTCCGACGACATCTCTTGCCTCGGGTTCAGGCCCACCACCCTTCACCGGTTGTCCACACCGACCGGGCGCCGAAAACTAGTTGGCTGGTGATTACTAACACCGCCGGACTAGCTCCAGCCATGGGATTTTCGCGACTATAAAGACATGTATGACAGAAACCCAATAAAACTAGCATAAAAATCACTCAAATGTATATTAAATGAAGAGGAATTGACTGACTATGGCAGCCACTAACCGCAGGCTTCACCGGCGTGAGAACAGATTTTCCGACGAGGAGGCGTTCGTCCATGGCCGACTTGGTAACGCATATATGCCATAAAAACGAAGGAAAACGCAGCATTACCTTCTATTCAGTCAATCAATGAAGTGAGCATAAACCAAAATCGGAGCGAATCACAGAAAATCCACTTCGGAATCTCACTTAGGCATCTTATCGGACATGTGACATGCGACTTAAAACATGAATTCTACGCTACAAATCATCATTATACGCTACAAATCAGCTTCAGCATCACACGATTCGCCCAAAACATAGATTTTATGCTAGAAAGAAGCAGGGCGTTCTTCAGGCCTACCTGGTTCGAGAGCTTGCTGGGACGAACGACGACGGGCGAGTTGGCTTCCTCAGATGGTCGAGGGCGATTCAGGCGAACCACCGGCGAATGTATTCACCCTCGATCTCTCTCTTTTCTGCCACTGCGTCCTGGTCGCTTCCTTACGCTCGCAGCCTGAGCGTGCGAAAGGCAGAGAAGAAACCGCAAAGTGGCCACGCCCCTGCTGCTTCGGGTGGGTCAATAATGAAAAAATAAAATGAAGGGAATGGGCTGGGTTTGAGGGAAAAGAAAGGATTGGGTCCAAAAAGAAATAAAAAGAATGGGCTAGACAAACCGATCCATCTGATTTTTATAAAAATCTTTTATTAAATTTTTTTACTATATATATTTTTTTTTCATCATTTTCATTTCTTATATTTTTGCCAAAAAAAAATGGACGCCTGAAAATGACAAAAATTTCAAGCGTCAATGTTTGAAAATGCTAATGAGTTGAGGCAATGACACTAGGGATATCTTTCTCAACTTGGGGAGAAAGTAGGTACTCTCGTACATAGAAGTATCTTCACACCTCACTAAACTTAAGACAAGGGGCTAGTCTACGACTTCAAGCTTTTCTACACTGCCGGGGTTTTCTAGTAGGCGAGGTGTGAATATGATAAAGACAAACATTTAAAATGAGACAAACATCCTTGATGCAATGGTGGCCCCTCATAAATGCACCTCAAACTCTTCATATGACATATTTAGAGATACTTTAGTGATCCGAGAAACCACGCATCATTCTCCTATATTTTCAACTTAATTTATGTGAGTTCCAACAAGAATAACCCGAATCTCATTACACTCCCCAATTATATAGCATTTTAGTTGCTCCATGTCTCAATCTCAAAATTAAATAGCTTAGTGATGTTCATATGGCAGTCTAAGAAAAATGCAATAGTATGCTGAAGCAACTTCTTGATATTAGTAGAGACATCCACACCATTTACATATTTCAAGGATCTATCCCAATGTTCTAACACAAATTCGACATCATTCAAGAGATGAATCACGATGCATTCATCACCATCACCAATCATGAACTTGAAATGTGACAACGATCTAGGTGCCTTTGATATAACGAACTGGATGAGTTTCCTTAGAAATTCTACTAGCGGGAAGTACAAATTCAAAGCATCCAGCCTCCTGAAGCCATAAACATCATAAACAACTTCCCCAATACTCCTTCACCTCTCATTCTCCAAACTTACTAAGCTCTTCTAATTGAGTGAGCACAGAAATAGTGCCCTAAGGAATCAATGCATACACTTTCACGTGTTTTGGGGCACGATTTATGCTTTGGCAAAAAGATACCTCTAAGAAAGTGTGCTTAATTAGCTTCACAACCTCCCTTAGCAGATTCATGATCATAGTCCCATCAAAATCAAGAGCCTCAAGCTGCTGAAGTTCTCCAATTTGTGGGGACAATTCCATCGATAGATCACAATGAGTTAAGAATAATCTTTTTGGGCGGGTTAACCCGAACCGAGACTCTGGCAAAGAGTTGATCCAAGTTCGGGACAAATTCAGGATTTTGAGGGCTGGCATGTAATCAAAGAAAGACGGACTAATGGTTCTGAGCTTGTAATTCCTATTCAAAAACAATACCAAGAGATCAGGACACCGAGGATTCTCTGGCAACTCGATCAACTGGTTTTCCATCAAGTGAATCATTGTGGAACTCTGCCATTGCGCGACCTCCGGAGGCTCCATGAGTCCTAAACCCCCGCACATAGGGACTGGTCTTCAATATTCATCAAAGCAAGTACCTGACGAGTTAAAAGATTCATTGATTCTTATTCTCCGTGATGACCAACGAAGCCAAACGAACAGATAAATTTCCAACCCAAACTCCCCAAAATCAAGAAACGGCAAGAGATGTTGGAATTGAATGCTCAAACCAACCTGAAGCAGAATCTAAATTGAAGGTATGTGTTCGAAAAGTAGCTGCCTCAGCATCCCGTGGTTTAGACTAAATTGCGTGAGCGGCCGCTTAGTTTCCGAATTTGGTTTTTGGATGAAATTGGTCGAAGATTTGGGTCAAGATTGGTCCAAATCAATTAGAATTCAAGATTGATTTGAGATTAGTTCATTGTTTTTCAAACATAATCAAAAGCGTATATAAGATCTAGCGTAAAGTTTGAAAAGAGAAGAGATGGACCGAGTCAAATTAGAGATGAAGCGATAGAGGATGGGCTGGCTTTACGTAGTCTTTGAAGGGATTTGATTTTGTATTCGAGACAAAGAAAAACCTAAAAATACCAGGGGCAGCGTGCCCCTAATGCACTTACAATTTGCTCGGGATCGCTTAACTCCGATACTGTATTAAAGAAATATTGCACGACGTGTATTATATAATAATTACAAAAAAGATACAAGAAATATACTTCAAATAGAGTCAACTAAACAAGAAAAGAAGAGCCACTACAGGTGTGATGTCACCTTTTCGATCAAAAATTATTCAAAAAGTTGTAAATATGTTGCATTTTTTAAATTCAATCCCCAATCTTTTTATTTTGTAAACTAAGGCTATGTTCATTTCGCGGAACAAAAATTATTCAAAAAATTGTAAATATATTGAATTTTTTAAATTCAATCCCAAATCTTTTTATTTTGTAAATTGAGACTCTGTTTGTTTCGCATAAAATATTTTTCAGATTTTCTGGCGTTCGTTTTCACGAAAATTTAATTCATTTGGGAAAATGTTTTCTATGAAAGGAAAAAAAATCTTTTATATTAAGGAAAATGTTTTCTACTTTTGAAAAGTGAAAAACATTTTCCTCACTTGATCTTTCTTATCTCACACCTCTATAAATTCTCACTTCCTCCTCCTATTTCTTTTCTTCTTTTCTTTTTTTATTCGAATTATTTTTTAAATTTTATTTTTCTTTTAAATAATTTCCTTTTTTTTCTATTTCTTTTTTTTTTCTTTTCTTTGTTTCCCATCTTCTTTTTTCTTGGCTAGTCGTTGGCTGTTGCCAGACGAACCTCAAGCTCATCGATCTCAAGCTCACGCTTTGCACTCTTGCTTATCATTTTCTTTATTCATTTTACCTTATAGTTATACATTGCTCAAACAAATGGCTCTACATGATTTGCTTCTTTTCTCTTTTGCTTTAATTTAAAATCCATTCGAACATTTTTTACAATAAATGAGCATTTTGCGACAATAAGGCAACAAAGATATGAAGTAAGTTTACCTGGATTTAAAGGCAAGTTCATATTTGATGGATTTATAGGTCGGTAAGTGATACATGCCTAAGTGGTGAAGTTTTAGAAAATATTTTCCTTACCAAACACCGGAAAATACTTTCACCGGAAAATATTTTCTGAAACATTTTTAGGTTTTAGTCGAACACCAGAAAATATTATCATTTTCCTGGAAAATGATTTCTGAGAAAATATTTTTTGGAAATAGCCAATTTTCCGCAAAACAAACAGACCTTGAGTCTCAAATATTTTTCCGGCCAAATTTGGCCGAAAATTGTTAACATAGACACGGACCATTCTACACGGCACAATAGGTGCCGACTTGGATAATTTTAATAATATTTAAGTATTTTCTAATCATTTTTCTTTTATTGAAATTCTTGTCTTCTCACCACATGCTTTCATCTGATTAGCTGAATTCGGTACTGCTTAACAATGAGATATTTGAGGAAATTTATCATTCATTCTTTGCTTGCCTGTCGCAAAGTGAAATGATTCTTATCACTGCCTTAATTATTAGATGGATACGATGATGGATTGCAAAGGCGTCGATTGGTCAAGCGTTTCAATGTAGATCTCGCAGTTTAAGATGATGATGTTAGCCTTGCCATCCACATGACCTCCTTCCATCTTAGATAAATTTGGGGGCTAATCAATTTGTACTCGATTGAGACAGGTTCCTAAAGTACTTGATGGTTGTGGAGAAAAATCAATGTGGAAAGACTCGATTCAGAACAAACTCCTAAAGCACACAACACCTACTCGAAAAACCAAAAGTATGAGGGCTTGTTAACATGGAAACAAAAGTTCAGGGGCTACATGGAAAAATTTCCTCGACATAAGGAGTTTATATTTCTAATTTAGACCCAAGTGTTGCACGATCATACCAAAGGTATCATCGTGGTGCATATATAGTGTCCGGAGTTTCATAATTGGCATAACATTATATCGATGTATATTGACGAAATGGTTCCAAGGAAGCTTTCAATAGTCCATGATAAGAAGGTGCTCCTCCCACTCCCAATTGAAGTGATCTGCAGACCCCACTTATTAGAGCTTCCACAAGATCAGCACAGTCAGGCTCAAATAGCAAAAAAAATCATAGATCTCTATCTTCGCTTGAAGCTACAAGTTGGAACGTTTTCAAGCCATAATTGCAAATGCTAGTTATGGCGCCATTCCCGGCAAAATCTAGGTCTACGACGGAATGAAAGTGGCTTATTTCCTTGTTTTTTTTTGTTGGCAATCCTACTCTATTCCTACTCTAATACTCACTCTCAGACTTTTTATTTTTATTTTTTATTTCCCTGTTCATGATGCACGAGAGTTCCATTTCATATAATTTGCTTGCCACTTTCTCTCGAGCATCCAGAGACTGACCTCGAAACACAAAGTAATTGTGGGATATCCATTGGTTGAATGTTTGCCTTGGCTTTGGCGTTGTGCGGTTTCTTTCCCAATCAAAAGCTGTAACTTCTTCAGGCACAATAAAAAATTATGATTTGAAAATGACAAGAGACCCCCTCACTTTTATGACGACATTGTTTTGCGACACCAAATTGGATCATCATTTTCTCCAAAAGTTTTCAATAATCAATAAATTGAAAAGTAACTTAATATTGTTTCTCTCTCCGTCTCTTGGATGTAAAAAGCTGACATGTTGGGAGTATGCTGACGCGCGGACCCGAGTGCCATAACTTTGGCCAAAGGGACACTTAAGTGCCATAATTTACGAAAGGTACACTTAAGTGCCACTTTTAAGAAAAACGGATCACTTGAGTGCTAATCCGGCGAGAATCCGGCCAAAATATCTACGTGTCACTTTTCCGGCGAATTGAGCTCAAAACGACGCCATTTTGCACGTTGAAGTGGCCAAACGGCGTCGTTTTGGCTGATGTGGCAACAAAAATAATATAAAATAATTAATTAAATTAAATTTATTTAAAATATTTAAAAATAATAATATTAAAATTAAATTTAGTTAAAATATTTTAAATTAATAATTTTGAAATTAGTTGAAATATTTTTAAAAAAAAAAAAAAAAAAAGGGGGGGGAGGCGGGCGAGGGCTATCCCTCGCCCGCCGCCGCCCCACCGTTGCCGGGAAGGGCCGGCGACGGCGGGGAGGGTCGGCCGGGGTCGTCGGGCCCTAGCCGGGGCCGGGCGACCCGGCCGACGGCGGCGAGGGCTTGCGAGCCCTTGCCCCCGATCGAGGCGAGGGTCGCAACCCTCGCCGTCGCAGCCCTCGCCCCGGATCCGGCGAGGTCGGCGGCCCTCGCCCGGCCGGGCCAAGGGCCGCCGCCCGCCGGGGGCGCCCCGGCGGCGATGGCCCTTAGCTGGCCGGCGAGGGCCGCCGACTCATCGGATCCGGGCGAGGGCCGCGAGCCCTCGCCACGTATCGGGAGGGTCGCGCCCCTCCCCGGATCCGGCGAGGGTCGGCGGCCCTCGCCCGGCCGGCCGGGGCCGCCGCCCTCGCCGGATCGGGCGAGGGCTCGCAAGCCCTTCTTGCCGGGCCGGCCGTGGTCGCGACCCACGGCCGGGCCTCGCGACCCAGCCGACCCTCCCCGCCGTCGCCGGCCCTTCCGGCGGCGGGGGGGCAGCGAGCGGGCGGCCGAGGGCTAATCCCTCAGCCGCCTCCCCCACTTTCCTTTTTTTTAAAAAAAATATTATTAATTATTAATTTTTTAATATTTCAACTAAATTTAATTTAAAATTATTATTTTAAATATTTTAACTAAATTTAATTTTAAATTTAATTTTTTAATTTTTTTGCACACTGACGTGGCCAAAACGAAAACGGCGTCGTTTTGAGCTCGGTTCACGGAAAAGTGCCACGTCGACATTTTGGCCGGATTCTCGCCGAATTGGCACTCAAGTGATCCGTTTTTCTTAAAAGTGGCACTTAAGTGTACCTTTCGTAAGTTATGGCACTTAAGTGTCCCTTTGGCCAAAGTTATGGCACTTGAAGCGTTCTTTTGCCGGAGTCTCGCTACTTTTACTTAATGTCAATTTAATTAGCCGAGCTTTACATTGGGGCAAAGTCATTATGGTCCCAAGTGACTCTAATTGGGATGATGATCCATCTAGAATAATTATTCATTTGTCTAGTATAGTGGGACCCCTTTGCCAAGTAAAAATAAAGAAAATGCTCAATAAAATGTAAAATGGCCGTACATATATACGTGCGTATGAATGCATTTTTATAATATTCTAGCTATTGACATATTAGACTAAGGCTAACCCAGACCCTTATATTGGAAAAATTATCTAAAAAGTCCTAAATTTTCAACACTTTTATCAATTTAATCATAAATCTTTTAATTTTACCAATTAAGTCCTAAATATTTTCACATTTTGCCAATTAAATCCATCCGATCAATTTTGGCCGGAAATTGCTAAAGTGACACTTTTTAGCAATATTTTTTGAATTTTTTATGGTTTGCTTGCCAAGCCCTTACTCGCCTAGAGCTGGCAAGGGGCACAACAACCCTACCCGGGGCTGGCGAGTCAACTCGGCCATCGCTCATTGCCTTATATCCCAAAAACCATTTTTTTTATAAAAAAAAAAGCAAAGAAAAGAGAAAAAAACCATTAAAAAATTCAAAATATTATTAAAAACATTACATCAGCATTAGCATTCACATCAACAATTTCCAACTAAAATCGATTAGATAGAGACAATTGACAAAAAGTGAAAAATGTTTAGAACTCAATTGACAAAATTGAAAAGTTTAAGACTAAATTAGCAAAAGTGCTAGGAGTGTGCAAAATGAACTGCCCAAATCCGCTCGAACCAGTCAATTTGGTCTAATTCCCGAGAGTGTCAATCCAATTCCTGATTCTAAAAGTGGAAACGGTGTCCAGGCAATCCAATTCTCGATTCCAAGGGGGAATCAAATGGAGTCAACTACATAAATTTTTTTAAAAAAATAGTAAAATATGAACTAAACACTATCTTGGTCTAGTTTTAAATAGTGTGAAAAAAAAGTAATGAAAAGAAAGTGATCGATTCCATTAGACCAAACTAGTAGTGTAGTCTAGTTCTTTGGCCCAAGAACAACCAGTTCATTTAGGAACTGAAAATCGATCACCCCTTAAAATTGCAATAGATTTATGAATTTTTGGATATCTTTCCCTCGTTATGTCTAGTTAATGTTGATCATTGATTTAAAATAAGTCTTGACAATTCATGTATTATCTCTTCGATTTTTTACATTTTTTTTTAAATAAAAACCCCTATATCATGGCATAAACCAAAGAAAAGACCTCAGTTTATAAGGAAATTTTGGAGTTGTTTATTCTTTTTGCATAATTGTAAGATTAGAATGAAAAATTACTGCTTAATCTATATAGATGTTATGGCTATTTATAAAAGGTCAAGACTACGTTCTAACAAAAAAAAAATATTATGAATAAACAAAAACATCAAAACCGAAGGTTCTCACATTCTCATTTCTTAATAGCATTCTTCTAGATTTAGGAATTACATAACTTTTTTAAGATAAAACCACAGAATTTTATTAACCAAATCGATATGCAATCCGACTGAAAATGGCATGCAAATATCTCTAGTCACTGTGGTATGGATTAATGTGGTTTTTCAATAAGATCCTCCTAGCATGCATGCCAGGCCTCATCCCATTTCAATTTTTGAAAGTCAGGTTCAAAAGCCCTTTTGATAGTCCGGCCCATCTCTCCTTCCAACCGTGTAATGTCATGGAAATCATACTATTCTCGAGCGTTATTGTTTGCTGCCTTTGGATCACCCTAAGCAAACGTTTGAATCAAGGCATTTGAGAAAGATGGTGATAAGTTTCATACAAATTGAAGAAGGGAAAGAGCGAATCCAACCACAAATAGATGGAGCTTGATTCATGATTGGGACAAGGCCTACTACGTGATCGAAATGTGCCCTAATACATTGCTAGCATGCGTGCGACCTCATTTGCAATCGGACCTAACTTGATCCATGATCGGAACTTTTTTTTTTTTGGCATTATTCTCCATTAATGTTTACCACACTTTTTTTGTTCCTCATATTTTAATTATCTTTTTTCATAGCACAACTTGGTTGGTCCATAGTGCTATGTTTTGAAATATTAAAATGCACTAGCAAGGGAGTGAAATTGAATAATGGCGTGCCATAATTTTGCAACTCCATGTTGATCTAGACTAATCTCATTTAATAAGACATATTGAGTAGCCTTTTAGAATGTACACAATTTTAACTAGATTTGCATTGCTTAGTCTAAATTAGCAATTGTGTTTTGGTGCAGTTGTCCACCATCATAATATCTTTGAAGCACTTTGTTTGAATAATATTAGGCAAAAAGAGGAGTCCCTTTATATTCAAAAACCATGAGATGGATGGTCAATGGAGTAAGGCTCCAGAATTTCCACCATCCTTTCAACAACGAAATGATGTCATCATTACGCATTTTTAGTTTTATAGTCTAGATCGAACTGCCTCAAACATTGAGAAGCACCATGTTCAAGAGACTCTTTCCATATATTCTCAATAGGCTTCCCGGATTTAGTTCTCTTTCCACATCTTATCAATAGACTTCTTGGAATTATTACTAAAATTATTATTAAAATTATTATTATTATTATTATTATTATTATTATTGTTGTTGTTGTTGTTGTTGTTGTTGTTGTTGCTGTTGCTGTTGCTGTTGCTGCTGTTGTTGCTGTTGCTGTTGCTGTTGTTGTTGTTATTATTATTATTATTATTATTATTATTATTTCTTCATCTCCATATTTGAGTGCTCAACTTTTGATGACTATATCGGTAATAATCTGAAAGCACGAAGTTGGGATCGCTAATTGCTGTCGTAAAAGTTTGTAAAAAATGAGGAATTAAGTTTGTAAGGATGAAGTAAATTAAATTGTGACCAAAATTCAACATGGCCTTTTCAAATTTATTTTATGACGATTGAGATTGATGAAGTATCAACTACGTGTTTATTTTGTGTCTATAATAACTAAAATAATATGGAATTTGCCAAGGGGTCCGTTGCCCCCTCCGTACTTTGACACCAAGTGTGCCCAAACAGAGTTACGTGGTTTAGTGCATCCGCTTAGGGAAACAATTATTTTGATTAGCAAACATAGCGTATTTAAATTTACATTGTGCAAGCATATATTTTGTGCATGAATTTTAACAATTAAATCTATTTATACCATTTAAATGTGGGCATATCTGGATAGTATGATTTGTGTCCAGCGTAACATAACTCGGTGTAATAGCTATTGTGAAATTGATTTTTTTTAAAATGCTCAAACATTATTAATTTAATAGCTAAGACAACAAAGGAATACATACAAGCACACAGAGGAACTTGTCCATTAGATTAGATATTTTGGCCACGTCATATCCAGACTTCTCAAACGGATTTTTTTTTTTTTCTTTTTTGGTCGGTCTTCTCAAACGGATTAAAGGCAATGAAAATGGTGAGGAGGGAAAACCGACGTGCGAATGATCGTTCAGGGACTCGGACGACACGTGGCGACACGCGTCGCCCATTAAATGGGCCGTCCCCACGACGTGCAGGCCAACCCGAGAATTTCTCGTAAAACAGCACGTACTACCTTCTTTAGGAAACCACGTACCAAATTAGTGACATTTTCTTTTTATTTATTTTTAAGAACACGTGATATTCAAACGTTTGACTTGTCAACCGGCAGATAGTCCTCCGCGCTGAAAATTAAAGCAATTAAGCTTGTTAGACAACTCTAATTAGTTTAGACTTAAAATATTTAATTAATCTAGAAATTGACTAATAATACGTAAGAAAAAGGTTCGGGGTTAATTCATTTAGTAGAAATAATCATTGATGATAATTAAAATCTTATCTATCAATCACGGTCGTGATTCTATGTTTGAAAATAAATTATAAATATGCAATGATTGTCAAATTGCTATTTTTTTTTTCCTTTTTAACACTTGAAGATTATTAACACTTAAAAATGAGTTCTTTAAGTTCCCAACACTGATTTTTCCACATTGTCAAATAGCTCAAAATGCGCATTAATCGATACATTGATGTAAATAGAATAAGGCTCTACATGAGTGGTCCGTAAGGCCTTCAATTCAAAATTACTTTGAACTGGAGACGTAATACTATCGAGCATTTATCCATGTAACTCTCTCAATTTTATTTTATTTTTTTGTCATTTACCCATAAAACAATATAAACATACTGTTGATTGGCGAAAAGGCAAGGAATGCGTAAATGTTAACGCGTGGGCTCTTTGCAAATGCATTTTCTTTTCTGGACTACCATTGAGTGCGTGTCATGAATTTGAGGCATTCATGTGTTTTGTTCCATTATGCGTTCATTGCGATATGACTAGATTATGCTTACACCTCAATTTTGTCAAGAACAAACAACAGCTCACAAAAATCATTGTATTGAGGTTTCCTAGAGATGTATGCTTTTAAAAGTAGCAATGCATCTTTATGAATATCTACAATGACAAAAAAGAATATAAACCGCCATAGTTTAAAGTGTGTTTGAATTGGCTCTTACTTATTATTAATTTTTTTTAATCTCATAGCACCCGAACTTTGACTTTGTTTTTAGTCTTAAGCATATGAGGGCTTTCGTAATACATAAATGTCAACACATGGATTCACCGGATCTTTCTTATTGTCTCTTTCCACATCTGTCATTATGGATCATATATGAGTGCCCAGCAATGGGTCTTCTTGCTTAGTAGACAATTCATCATTTTTCTTTCCGTTCCTTTTAATTACCTAATGAAGAGCTAGTGTCGATTTTCTGTTGAAATTGTTGCAGCTCTTTCAATATACCAAAAACATGAGAATATTAGTGCTGCAAGTTATAGTAGTTATATAAAGTTTGCAAGGACAAGCAAGTCTTCCGGACGACTCAATGTGAATCAATGTCTTTATTAGGTAATGTTGTTCTTAGATGCCTCGTAAAAAATTGTAAGTTTGGCATCAGCATGAAATGTTTTCAACAAATGAAGCAGGACGGGCTGAAACCGGATATCATTACAAACAGCACAAGGTGCAACTCTGACCTCATATTGTTTAGCTTTCCTTAAGTAACCAAATTAGCAACTTGTGCGAAATGGATTTATGACCAAAAGAGAGCTAAATTTATTGCAATATCTATTGTCATATTACATTAGACTTTTGATACGTGAACTTTAGAAATTTGTGTGAAAAGATATGCTATATACATTGTAGCCTTGTAGGCCTATTCTCAACTGCTTAAGCTTTTGAGGAAAACGATTTTATGCAATATGGTAGGGCACGAGATAAGTACTTATATTCAAAAATGACTAAACGAAATATATTTTCATATTCTATGAAAGTATTTTCTGGTTTTACAACATCAAGTTAATCTGCAGTCCCCCGCCTTCCGGACAATTAGATTCTGCCATTACTTTTTCTCGTCCAAAGAGATAAGCTCATAGTTAAGTTCATAAGTATAGAATTAAGTTGTTTAATCATTTGGGGCCGAGTCGTTTGGACCATTTGAACCGTAGGAGAAGCCCAAAGTCCAAGCCCAGGATCTGGCCCGTATTCACCTGCGCACTATAATGCTCGTCTTTAATCCCCGCCACGACGAAGCAAACTGAGATTTTAGATTCCACGTGCGGCATTTTTCCCATCGCAACCGTCCATCTTCAAATGACGGTTAGTGCTCATGAGAAGAGAACCGCTTGCTTACTCCTCTGCCCTCCAAAACCAGCCTTTGCCTTGCGCTGCTAATGTTGTAATCGAGAGAGCAAGAATGGTGGGTGGAGGATTTGTAGAAGGCGGGCAGCTGAGAAGGGCGCATCTTTACGAGTACAGGATCATTGGATATTTCGTATTTGCCTGCATCATTGGGGTCCTTGGTGGATCGCTTTTCGGGTACGATCTGGGCGTTTCGGGTGAGTCTTTTTGTCTTTCATCTCGCCTTTTTGCTTGGACTTTGAATGCGTCTGTTGTGGTGTTTCGTGAATTGCGAAGCTTTATCCGGGGAAGATAGCTTTTTTTGGTGTTTGTGGAAGATAAATGCGGAATCTTGACTGAAGGTTCATGCAAAAGGGGTTGCTTTTTTCGTCCCGGAAGTAGTTGTGAATATGCAGGGAAGGGGAGAGATTTCTGAAAGTACTAATTTCACTGGGTGTTCATGTCAGCCAGTGCTGTTCTTGGTCGTGTCTTTGGTATTAATCTGGATTTTTTGACGTATGCGTTTCATCATTCTTGATTCCTCTTGTCCGAAACAGAATGAAATTTAGGAAGAGAACCGTCCTTTGAATTTACCTAGAAACGGACAATCTTGAAAATTAGCAGATGCCAATGGCTGTGCCGGGAAGAAGATAATCCCTTCTTCAACCTGAGTTCTTTAAAAATCGACGACCAATGATCTTGATACTTGCATTCGTTTCAGGTGAAGTGACCTCCATGGATGATTTCCTGAAGGAGTTCTTCCCGAAAGTGAACCGGAGAAAGCAAGAGCATCTGAACGGGACCAATTACTGCAAGTACGACAACCAGATCCTGACGCTCTTCACTTCTTCTCTCTACTTTGCGGGCCTGGTCACTTGAAGATGAGGCCAACACCAGTGCTGTGTTGTACAGCCTCACTATCCGCTAGAGAGAAATGGTGGAGAGCTGTCAGCAGTGGACGGTGAGGTCAAGCCCGAAGTGCCCAAACTATCGGGTAGCCTGGATGATTCCCGGTTGAAACTGAGGCAGGAGCTGGTGAAGTTGGGGGATGATCCGGGTTACGAGGACATGCCCATGGAGGAATTTGCAGTGGCATATCTTAGAGGGGTTTTGGATGGCAAGAGGGGAAAGGGGTGGGAAAGAATGCCAAGGAGGATGTTCCGGCTAGATGCAAGGCTTTTATGCTTCCTGTACTACAAATTCTGCCCCTTCTTTTTATCTGGGTCTTTTTCGTTTCGTTAACAAATGATAGTTCAAATCCTTAATTTTTGCCAAAAAACTCGAGGCGTGTTTACTGCTTTTTCCGACCATTTTCTTTTTATATCATGTAAAGGCTTCACTTAAGTGCTTTTCCCGAGGGCTATCCATGATAAGCCGATTTACGTGATTACGGGAAAGTTAAATGTATTCATTTTATCGGGATATCATGTATGATTCTCGCTACCATGAACTCTCTGTTTTTTCCCGTCTTTAAATGAAGAAAACGCTTCATGCTAATGAATGAAGTTGTCAAAATAAATATCTCTGTGTTTCTATGACTTTTATTTTCTTAAGAAACATGCATCTCGTGGATTTCTAGTTTAATATTGGGAAGTAGAAACAGAGGACTATATTTTCTTTATATGACATACCTCCCCGTTTATTGACTCTCCCTTGAAAGCCACATTCTACTCCTTGGCGAAACACCACCCAATCCCGACGAGATCAAAGCATAGCTGAATTGTACTTTAAACAAAACAACAGACAACGAAAGGAAGAAGAGCAGACAAAGAACTTATCATAGACTCACAAAACCATCAACCAATTTATTGGTACACGAGTGCTTTCTTTCGTGTTACTTCTTGATGTCTTGTCAAACGATAGCTGGAGTTCCATCATAATTATCTGGTATACATTGAGATAAGCATTCATATTCTCAATGGAAGTTCCAGGTTGCGGACATCTTAATTTTGTTGTTTATGTAATTGAAGCAAAAAAGGTCTTTGTAGATAATCTAGTTTCTTTCTAGATGAAGTTGCTAAATTACTGTTTTTGTTTAAATATATTAGCCATTGTGGCAGATTCTTTACTTTGCAGATAGAGTAATGGGAAATGAATTTATAGTAAGAGGATGTATGTTGATCGAGATATACTTTGTTTGGAAGAACAGAATGTTAACTAGGCCTCCTCCTCATGCATCGATGGAGATCGACTATTAGTTTTGTCCTCCTTTTTGGCTTGTTTGGTACATTGAAAACAGATATGTTTTCTTTTCCAGTTCAAAGTGATCATTTCGAGGAGTTTTTCACCCTTGAATTAGACAAACATGGTTATGAAGCTTTATACAAGAAAAAAGCGATCGAGGTTATTTATGGACTTCTCCTTTTATGTTGTCTTAGGTTTCACGTCATTTTATTTATCTATATGTCCATTGTCTGCAGGTTTATGGTGGGAATATCAATACAATAGATGGTTGTGCTACATTTTTTCGCAAAGACAGGTTTTCTAATGTAAAAAAATACGGGGTAAAAGAGTTGCTGCATTTGATGTCTTCTCCATCTCTCGTATCACCAAAAGCTAAAGGCTTCAATGTGTCTCATGCAGTTGAATTTAACAAAGCAAAGAGTCCTTGACAGAAGCATTGGTTCCAAGCACCCAGAAGAAAGCTGCTTTAAATCAATTAATTAAGATTGAGAAGCTTCATGACGAAGAACTGCAGCCTCAAATTCTCGAGCTTTGAAAAGGATTTGACGAACCCCAGAAAAGAAAAGGAAAAAAAAAAAAGAAGAGGAAACCCATCAACCCGACCCGACCCGACCCAAACCGACCCGAAACACATTAGATGGTCTTATGTGTTTCGGGTCGGTTCGGGTCGGGTCACAGTGTGTGACCATTGTGTTTTGGGTCGAGTCGGGTAACAACAAAACCCGACCCGACCCGACCTATTGACACCCCATAGTCTGCATTATATTAACTCTGCTAAGCTTTCGTCAGTATTCTTGGCTGTTTGTGGTGTTCTGATACACGGTCCTGTTACTTTCATCATGACCAGGGCAGGTGTTGATAGGGACCAATGTCCGCCTCGCGCTTTTCAGCCAGTCAACGGGGAAGAGGAAAAAAGACTTTAGGATGACAGATGCAACAGGTCATTATTGTCATCGCCATATTACTTGTCACAACGGCCGTGCAGATTTCGGCAAACCACCAAGAGGTACTTTTTCAAAGGCATCTAATATGGCAGGAAAATCTATACTTTCTCATAGGCATGAATGAGAATTTGACTTTTTCAATAGTTGTAATATAGGTTGTTATGTTTTCTCTTTTTCGGTAATCGTGCCTTCAATAACTGGTATGTCGTCAAAGGGTCGAAATTGGACCAAATTGGTGATGATCTTGATGTGGATTGCATTAACACTCTCAGCTGTTACTTTCTTATTGCCAATGATTTTGATGAATAAGGGTGGAGACATGCTAGATGGAAAGATTAACATTTTCCATGTGCGGCTTTTACTTGGTGGACTATTATGGTCGTTGTTTTGCTTGTCGAAATTCTCAAATTTGCATTGCAGTTCTATCGGTAAAATTGGACATGGAATGTTGGCCAAAAGCTATAGCCAAGGGTGTTTTTTTTTTTTTTTTGGACATGGAATATGTCTTTTCTTTTTGGGGGTGCTTTTGAATTTGTTCATTTGTATTTATGTGGAATCCAGATTTTTCCACATTTAGTGGTTTATCATTAATAAACGTCCGCGGTCTATTTATAAGTTGCCATTGTACATGCAAAAGATGATGGAGTCACATCCCAACCGATCGAATAATAGTCAGCAACTTTCTACTCGGAAAGAATTCAAAATAAATAGGTTTGATTTGTGCACATCGATTGGGATGTGACTCCAGCATCTTTTGCATGCATGATAGCAACTTATAAATAGACCGCGGACGTTTATTAATGATAAACCACTAAATGTGGAAAAATCTAAGATCCCACAAAGATACAAATGAACAAATTCAGAAGCACCCCCAAAAAAAAGACATATTCCATGTCCCAAAAAAAAAAAAAAAAAAACACCCTTGGCTGTAGCTTTAAGCCAACATTCCATGTCCAGTTTTACCGATAGAACTGCAGTGTAAATTTGAGAATTTTGACAAGCAAAACAATGACCATAACGGCCCACCAGGTAAAAGCCGCATGTGGAAAAGGTTAATCTTTCCATCTGGCATGTCTCCACCCTTATTCATCAAAATCATTGGCAATAAGAAAATAACAGCTGAGAGTGTTAGTGCAATCCATGCCAAGATCATCACCAATTTGGTCCAATTTCAACCCTTTGACGACATACCAGTTATTGACAGCACGATTACCAAAAAAGCAAAAACATAATAGCCCATATTACAACTATTGAAAAAGTCAAATTCTGATTCGTGCCTATGAGAAAACATAGATTTTCCCGCCATATCAGATGCCTCTAAAAAAGTACCTCCTTGAGGGTTTGTCGAAATCTACGTAGCCGTTGTGACAAGTACTATAGCGATGACAATAATGACTTGTCGCATCTTGTCATCCCAAAGTCTTTTTTCCTCTTCCCCGTTGACTGGCTCAAAAAGCACGAGGCGGACGCTAGTCCCTATCAACACCTACCCTTGCCATGATGTGAGTAATACTAGTGTATTATTTGCCAATAACAACTTGTTTATTTTTTTGGCAAGCTATATACTTTTAGGATTAAATATATACCTATTTTTTTTTATAATTCCATTTTTTCAAAATAACAATGTGACTATATTAAAAAGTTAAAGATCATAATATAATAGCGAGGACTTTGTCTTTAGTAATTAGTGATTCACCTATTAGTATTCAAGATGTAAAATACAAATTGCATATCAATATGACAAGTTCAAATCCGATACAACATGGATCTAAAAGGTAGTATTTTGAAATGGATTCTTCTACACCAAAGTAGACATTTAGCTCTCTTTTATTTACACATATTTCTTTCAATTTTAATAATAAGAAACAATATTTCAACAGGATAAAATGGGACATTACAATTGTATAATTTATAAAAAAAGATATGTATTATAATTGACAAATGAAAGTAAAGATGATTATAAATTGTGAAATAGACTTACTTACATGTATATTTAATAGTGTTCTATTTTTGAGAACCGAAAATCAAGATTCTAAATGCACGGAAAAGACTAAAGTCATTGCCCCCACTAAACTGCCCAGCAATTCAGGGATTGAAATATAGATTATAGGATAAAGGACGCTATTGATAAATAATGAAGAGAACCAAGTAAGGCTCGTGCCATTTCACCTTTCATTGACTGACTGGATCATCAATAATTGCCTTGGTTGTAATGGTCTTGTAATTTTCTCAACAAGCGTGAATGGCTGAAATGCTTATGTGGTTCCATCTATGTTTTAGGTTCTATGTGCTGTATGTAAGAGAAGTGGCGAAGGGAAGTTGGCCTATAAACTCCACAAGGAATTGCTCATACATGCAGGAAATATTGGAGGTTTGGAAATCAGTGAAAAAAATATCGAATGTCCTTTTAATGATGTGCGAGACAAAATCAATTATAATCTACGAAAATTATGTAAAACTTGTGTTTTTTAGTTGGATCCAATATGAATCACATTATCTTTGGATAGGTGATTGGCATAATTTATCAAGGAATTTTACCAAAGTATTGGATAATTTTCAAGAGGGGCTTTGTAGTATATTCTGTCAATTTTCCGTTAATCTATGAGAATTTATTGATATAGGTATTTTTTTAATCTCAAAGCTAGTCACATACATAACTTGATTTCTAATGTCAAGGGTCTTCTTAAATAGAATTTTCAATATATCAAAATCATTTTGCAATCCAAAAAAAAAAAAAAAATTGTATGTCCTTTGGATGACTCAATAGATAGAATCAATCACAATATGCAAAAAGAGTGAGAAAAGTTTTTGTTTTTCAATTAGATTCAATATGAATCACATTATCTCTTAATTTGTGACCAGCATAGTACATCGTATTAACTCCATATAACAACTTTCTCAAGCAATATTAATCATTTTTCTTCTTTTGCACTTTAGGGGGAAGTACATTGAACACGGTAACCTATAACATAACCTAGTATATAACGTGCGAAAGAAGAGATACTAATGCAGTTCACTAGATACGGCTTCCTACATGCATGAAGTGGCCTTTGAAATCATGCTAATCTCTCCGTCTCTCTCTTCTTCAAGTTCATGCTCATGCATGTTATTGGCAAAGTAGTGAGATCTCAGTTTTTCCTTATTTGAAGGGTAAGTGAACTTGTATCATATTGCTCGTATGCTTCATTAATATGATAAAACTATACTCTTGATCCCTAAGTTTGAGCTTCTTTTTTTTCCTATCAAATCCTTTAAACTTTGAGTTTTGTCCCATCAGATCATTGAAATTGTAAGTGCCAATATCTATTCAAAATTTAGAAAATGATTTTCGACATTTTTAAAAGATGAAATTAATATTCCCAAATATAAACATAAAATTCTCGTTAATTAGGAAAATAATTTCCATTAATTTACTATCCTAAATAATTCAAATGTCAGAAAATTGAGAGAATATTTTCAAGCGAAATAAAGGGAACTTAAATATAGTCACGAAGGATTGGAAGATATTGACGAATATGGAAGCGAGCTTAGGAGTTCATACCATGGTTGTGGAACATAAGCAGCGAAACAATTTCATTTCTAATAGGCTAAAAACGAGTTAATGGTGCATTTAGTAACCATTCCATTTCTAATAACAATTTTCTACTAAAAAATAATTATTTTTGGATTTTGTTCTTTGGACAAGTTTATGAGCATTCAAAAGCGTTTGATAAATATAAATTTTTTATTTCCGAAATAAAAATACATTTGGTATAACTCTCAATTTTTTTTTTTTTGTAATTTAAAATTTCTTTTGATCTTTTAAATAATTTTATTACATTTTCTCTATTCTTCTTCTTCTTCTTCTACTCTAGCCAGTCATCAGCCTCAACCATGACTGGTAATTGGCTAGATGAGAGTCAACAATCTCACACGACCTCTCGAGGCAAGGCTTGTCCTGTAGATATTGGAGAGGTCGAGCCTCGCCTAGCCACCAGCAACCAACTAGAGGAATAAGAAGAAGAAAAGAAAAAAAAAATTACTTGATTCTTAAGTTGTTTTTGGGAGTAATAAAGTAACTTTTTTCTACTTCTTGATTCTGTTTCAAATTTATTCTTAGGAACAAATACTTTATCAAACGAATTTCTATTTTTTTATTCCGGAAACAAAAGAATGGAAATAATCACTGTTTGGCCGGTTAGGGCGCAGATGATGACCATTCTAATCAGAAATTGATTTCTAGAAGAGAAATATAATTTTCTATTTCTATTCCTAGATGAGTTTCAAAATAAAAATATGCATTTGATAATGATACAAAATTTTTATTTTTGGAATAGAAATTCATTTCAAAACGACACAAAATTTCTCCCTTTTCAACAAAAGCGGCGGCGGTGGCAACTAGCAACGATAGTGGCAACCGGTGGCGGTGGCTAGCGGCTAGGAGTGGTGACAAACAGACGATGAACAGTAGCCAACAGCTGGCAATGATGGCAGACGGTTGGGAGTGGTGACAATAGATGGTAAACAGTAGCTGCTGCTGCCAAATGGTTGACGATTGGCAGTGGTAGTTGGTAACTGACAGCGATGGCCAGCGATCGACGGCGATGGTCAATGGCTGAGAGTGGCAACAATGAACGATAAACAGTGATTGGTGACAACAGATGAGCAATCGACAAATAGAAAGAACAAAATATTGAGAAGAGTTTTTATTTTTTATTTTTATTTCAGAAATAGAAAAGTAAACAAATTTTACTTCTAATTTATGTTCCAAATCTATTTTTGTGATATAAATATATTCCAAAAATAGAAAAATTAAATAATTTTACCAAACGGATTTTTATTCCAAAAATAAGTCTAAAATAGAAAATTTGTTTTGGAACAGAAATAGAATGATTATTATGCACGCCTTTATCAAACATGGCCTAAATGTGTTAATTTGGATTTGATTATTTTCGACCCAACCCTAAGCCACCTATTTTTTGGGCAAAGTTCTTTCCTTTAAAAAAAAAAAAAAATAATGAACCAATGAGATCCTAGCAAAATTACCTATCATGCAATCTAAATATCGGGTGACTAAATCAACAGGAGAAATCATTTGAAACGTACTCCACACTCCAATTGACTCCCATCGGGTCGTCGGTGACCAAAGTAAAGTCCGGGGCAAGGCGATTGGACATGCGACTTGAACGGATGCTATATTCAAAGTCCAGACCTTGATATGGGCTATGGTGGTGCCCGTTCAACGTTCTTATTCTCCTCCAAGTTGTTTGATCATTTGGGCCCGAGTCGTTTGGACCATTTGAAACGTAGGAAAAGCCCAAAGTCCGAGCCCAGGATCTGGCCCATATTCAGCTGCGCACTATAACACTTGTCTTTATTCCTCGCCACGATGAAGCAAACCGAGATTTTAGATTCCACGTGCGGCATTGTTCCAATCGCAACCGTCCATTTCAAATGACGGTTACTGCTCATGAGAAGAGAACCACTTGCTTACTCCTCTGCCCTCCAAAACCAGCCTTTGCCTTACGCTGCTAATGTTGTAATCGAGAGAGACAGAGAGCAAGAATGGTGGGTGGAGGATTTGTAGAAGGCGGGTAGCTGAGAAGGGCGCATCTTTACGAGTACAGGATCACTGGGTATTTCGTATTTGCCTGCATTATTGCGGCCCTTGGTGGATCACTTTTTGGGTACGATCTGGGCATTTCGGGTGAGTCTTTTTGTCTTTCATCTCGCCTTTTTGCTTGGACTTTGAATGCGTCTGCTGTGGTGTTTCGTGAATTGCAAAGCTTTATCCGGGGAAGATAGCTTTTTTTGGTGTCTGTGGAAGATAAATGCGGAATATTGATTGAAGGTTCATGCAAAAGGGGTTGCTTTTTTCGTCTCGGAAGTAGTTGTGAATATGCAGGGAAGGGGAGAGATTTCTGAAAGTACTAATTTCACTAGGTGTTCATGTCAGCCAGTGCTGTTATTGGTCATGTCTTTGGTATTAATCTGGATTTTTTGACGTATGCATTTCATCATTCTTGATTCCTCCGGTCCAAAACAGAATGAAATTTAGGAAGAGAATCGCCCTTTGAATTTACCCAGGAATGGACGATCTTGAAAATTAGCAAATGCCAATGGCTATGCCAGGAAGAAGATAATACCTTCTTCAACCCGAGTTCTTTAAAAATCGACGACCTATGATCTTGATACTTGCATTCGTTTCAGGTGAAGTGACTCCATGGACGATTTCTTGAAGGAGTTCTTCCCAAAAGTGAACCGGAGAAAGCAAGAGCATCTGAACGAGACCAATTACTGCAAATACGACAACCAGATCCTGATGCTCTTCACTTCTTCTCTCTACTTTGCGGGCCTAGACACTTGAAGATGAGGCCAACACCAGTGCTGTGTTGTACAGCCTCACTATCCGCCAGAGAGAAATGGTGGAGAGCTGTCGGCGGTGGACGGTGAGGTCTAGCCTAAAGCGCCCAGACTATTGGGTAGCCTGGATGATTCCCGACTGAAACTGAGGCAGGAGCCAGCAAAGTTGGGGGATGATCCGGGTTACGAGGACATGCCCGTGGAGGAATTTGCAGCGGCATATCTTAGAGGGGTTTTGGATGGCAAGAGGGGAAAGGGGTGGGAAAGAACGCCAAGGAGGATCTTCCGGTTAGATGCAAGGCTTTTATGCTTCCTGTACTGCAAATTCTGCCCCTTCTTTTAATCTGGTCTTTTTCGTTTTGTTAACAAATGATAGTTCGAATCCTTAACTTTTGCCAAAAAACTCGAGCCATTTTTACTGCTTTTTCCCACCATTTGCTTTTTATATCATGCAAAGGCTTCACTTAAGTGCTTTTCTTAAGGGGTATCCATGATAAGCCAATTTACAGACAGGAAAGTTAAATGTATTCATTTTTTCAGGATATCATGTATGATTCTTGTTACCATGAACTCTCTGTTTTCCTACCTTTAAATGAAGAAAACGCTTCATGCTAATGAATGAAGTTGTCAAAACAAATATCTCTTTGTTTCTATGACTTTTCTTTTCTTAAGAAACATGCATCTGTGGATTTCTAGTTTAACATTAAATGGACTTCACAGGACACCAGAATGACTGGACAATGTTCTTGATAGTCTGTTTATTACTTTTATTGCTTGAATTAATGATATAGGTTGCATATATTGTCAGGAACTGTGTTTATGCCACCAAAGTGGTCCTTAGGCTATCATCAATGGTGCTCGAGCCATGACTCTGCTAACAAAGTTTGAGAGGTTGGCCCTTCCGATGCATCTTGCTTGATTCTACGGTCTTTCCTCCACAACCCGCATTTCCTTCTACCCGATTGAATAACAAGGTCCAACTTTCATTATATGCTGTGGGCATATCATTTATGAGTCAATGCATGATAGTTCTTTAGTTATTGCAGATCACAAGTAAATTTAGAGAAAAGAAGATTCCTCATGATGTCGTATGGATGCATATAGATTATATGGATGGGTTTTGCTGCTTTGCTTTTCACAAGGCTTGGAATCCCATTTTGTGTTAACCCTCTTCAGGATGCATTCCTTGTGTCATACAAATTTTGGGTTTGTTCTTTGTTCCAGAGTCTCCTAGATGGCTGGGAAGTTGTTAGTAGAGTGGAGGCATAGGCATTAACATTTCAATGGCAATCCACTTTGACACACAATCGAATTGGTGCGGATTGCCATTCTAAGTATATGCTACTTGTGTAGAATCATAGAACTCAATGACGAAGCCAAGATTATGAACTTTTCATTGTAAGAATAGCATAAAGTCATTCGCAGGTGAGTTTGAAGTCACATTACAAAAACTCAGAGGCAAAAGTTTCCATATTACTCAGGAAGTAGCCGAGATTAGAGTAATATCTAAATCTCGCTTGTCTTTCGATAATTTGGAAGCATCTATTTTTTGCTACGAGGTTTCTCATTTCACTTGTCTTATAGGACTATACAAAGACCTTTGAATGGCAGTCTCAGTCTAGAATTCTGGATATGTTCCAAAGACGCTATGCTCATCCACTTATAGTGAGAATGCCCTCAAAATTATATGGGTCGACCAAGATATTACCATGTGGATCAACTATGCAATCACTTTTATGTTCTTGTCCTTGATTCCATATCAAGTCTTTTATAAGATCTAAGAGCTCCTTAATCATATTTTCTAATCTTTTCCATTCACATTGTTTTAGGTCTTTTCTTACCCTTTTTAATCTAGGTCTATTCTGTAAGCTCCTAATGAGTTGCTCGTATGTAGAGAATGCAATATAAGGGAATTGTTTTCTGGGCATAACTAGTTTTTTAACTGTGTAGTCAACATTGAAATCCTATATTTCTTTCATTAGACTCTTTGTATGCTTAGCGAATTGTTGAATTCTTCCTTGTGGAGCGTAATCCTTTTGAGCATGTCCAGTCAAACCAAGTTGGCAGCTTGAACTAATATAGCCAATTGCCCATTTATTCAACGATGATGTAATTTGATAATGAGTGGATGCCTGTAGTTATTCTCTGTGTCTAATGCTTTTGAAACCAGAGCACTATCTCAACATTTACTACTATTATATGTTAACTTGTATGTGGTTCTCTAGTTTCTATCACACCATCTGATCTATTCCATTTGACTTCAAATTAGATGGTTTGGCTGAATTCCGATTAGGAATGGATTGTGAAATGAACAGAGCTGCACATGAATCTTTTAGAGCCTTTCATTGCCTTTAAGGGGGGTTTTGCTCAATATTTTGCCTTTAAGGGGGGTTTTGCTCAATATTTTGAGTTGCAAGGACTCCATGGTGCAACATCTTTTGCATTCTGTGTCCACCCTTCAAAAGGTATAATTCAAATAGACTAGTTTCACTTGGTAAGTCATTGCAGTTCTTTGTCTTATTTCTGTTACATGCCTTTTTACTAAAGGCGAGTGCTTCCCGGTTCTGATTCAGTTCCTTCTGGAACCTGGAACCTACCCTCGGTACAGGTTCCTCATTTTTTGGAACCTGGAACTTACCCGTCATAATCAAAAACCTGGAACCTACCCTGTCACGGTTAGAACCTGGAACCAACCCTGGAACCTGGAATCTACCCTGTCACAAGTTCCAAAGTTGGTTCCAGATTCTAGGGTCGGTTCTAGAATCTAACCCGTGACAAGGTAGGTTCCAGGTTCTTGGTTCTGATGGGTAGGTTCCAGGTTCCAAAAAATGGGGAACTTATACTCGAGAGTAGGTTCCAAGTTCCAGACGGAATCGAACCGGAACTGGGAACCGCTCACTCCTAAATCTACTTCTACATGTAAGATGTAAGAATATTGTCAAATATGAATGAAAATCTGTTTTTCATCTAGTAATGATCTAGAAGAAGATGGTGTTATTCATTTTGGAAGTGAGGTAGGTCATGTGCAATATTTTGTTAGTTAATACACTTTGGAGGCACTGCGATGATCAATGTTCTTTGGATATTCTATTTTTGACGTAAGATAGAGTGATGACGCAGAAATGCCATGCATCACTATTTTGTCCATCGCTTCCATACATTTAATCCATCGAGTCCTTTAATATTGTTGGCCATTTATGTTTGAAGCCTCCAAAGCACATTCATGTCTGGGACTTCTTGCCTCGCCAACTTGTCTAATAGTAAGAGGACTTAGGTTGAATGCTTAGTAAGCAGTAGAGACCTTTCAAAGTAAATAAAGTGTAATATTTTCAGCATGGAAACTCAAACGGAGGATTATTCTCAAGACTTTTTCTCTGATCCAAAATCTTTGGTAGATGGTCTCCACCAACATGGGTTCAAAGCCATATGGATACTTAATCCTAGTTTTAAACGTGAAGAGGGGCCTTATGTCTACGACAGTGGTTGCAAAAGTGATGTCTGCAACAAAGCAGCAGAATAAATTTTTTTTTTGGTACTTCGTTGTCTTTCACTGTGGTTTTGGCTAATTTTTGTCGTTGTCTATCTGGTTTTGCTTTTTACTTTTCGTCTTTTGCTTTTTTGTAGCATTTGAAATTTCATTAACCCTTAAAACCTTTCAAATGTTGACATGCTAAGTCATTTGGATTAAGCTGAAAATAAGTCCACATATATGTAAATGCTAAGTAATCGTTTGCTTGTTAGGGGAGGTGTGGCCCGATCAAATTTACATAGTCAAGAGTCCATCACTGGTGGGCTTAGTTAGTTCAGGATTTCATTTCTAATGGAGTTGATGGTATATGAAATGATATGAATGAACCATCTTTTCATTAAGGTAATTAGTGCTTTTAGTTTTTGTCATTTTCTTTTGTTGGACTATGGCTTACAACTTCTCTCATTCTATGATGAAGACCATGCCCGAGAGCAACATTCATAAGGGAGATGATGAACTTGGAGGTCTCCAGAATCACTCACACTATCATAATGTAAGTTTTCCAGCCTTTTGCTATTTGTAGCTTGTGTTTCACATTTTAGAGTTATATTGAAATAGATAGTAAGTAATTTTATAATGTATCCACCACGATTTTACTAGAAAAGTTTTTTTTTGAAGGGGGAGGGGGGGTGGCCCACTTGAAGAATGAGTTGTTGATTTGGGGTCAAGTGCTAAATGTTTTCTACTCAATATAGTTGGATAAAAGACATAACTTCCGGTTTTCCACATTCTTAGCACAAGTAAGTCATGCTTCAACTTTTGATTTCTTCATCATAGCTGTACTCTTTGTTTGAGTATCTTTAAAAATTTTGCATTCTGCACTCTAAGAGCCTTTTCTCCTGCAACCCCAACATTCTCTTCCATGTATACAATCACAATCAAACCATTAATTTAAGAAAACTGAGACTGAGCTAGTGGAAGAAGAGTTCTTTCTTTGTAAAGCATTAGTAAAACTCCCATCTTAAGATTAGGCAGGAGGTTTATTACTAATCGTTTGGTACTTTCATCATTTATAAGTGTTGCTTGCGTCCTTCTTCACATAGATATGTGGCTAGAATGTCCTTACGTGAAAGTTTATGAGCTTGATGTTTCTCGAGAAAAGTGACTGGACACATAGATTTTGCCAAGCCTTTATCTCTTTTGGCAGATTCCATGATCAATGGTACATGATCCAAAATATCTTGGATGAGATTGTTTGACAATGTTCCACTTGAGATATGGTACGCAATCGACAGAAACAAGTCCAACACGTGTATAGCTTTCATTGCAACTGTGTCGATAGGCACATAATGTCACGTCACAGTCTGCCACATACAAACGCAAGTTATTAATCTTTTAACTTATAGCACAAGCAGAAGCCAAAAGCGTAAAATTAAACAGACAATACAATAATGGATGGATGTCATAAAGGAACAAACATCATAGCTTTCATTTCTTTATCTTATTTATGAACCTGAGTGATTTCATCGGGGCTATAACTGAGAGGTCAACAAAAAGGTATGCTACTCCCGTCAGACTATCTACACCGTCATCCAAAATGCCCACCATTGTTGGTGATCATCAATCACCCAATCACCCACCTGCACGGTTTCACCCAAAAGCGCGTGAAAGCATTCGAGAGAACTTTACGGAACAAAAATTTAAAGTCAACCACATGATAAACATGGTGCATTTGATGCAGATCCACCTCCTTAAAGATTTGCTATCTATGAGGATCATAGTTACCGTGACATGAGAACAAACTATATTGCAACTGGTAAACAATTTATATTTTCATGGATATTTGGAAGCCGATACGGTTGTACCCGCTCTTTCGGCCAAGTCTTCCAAATATACGCTGCCGATGGACTTATTATTGTTTAAAATGCCATTGTAGCAAGTATGACCATGATGACCATGAAGATTTTTTGTGTACCTTTCTCCCATGATTTCCTTGCTTTCTCACTCTCATTTGGTTGAATTACGCACAATAGACAAGAATTTCTTTTGGTGGTGGCCATGCCTTGGTGAACAAAAATGTTACATTTTCTGGAGTGAAAGAGAGCAGAGTGATTTGATGAAAGAGAAATGACCCCTCTTGAGAAATTTATATGGCCGAGGAATCGCTAATTTAGGAAAGTATATATTGTCTGCCTATTTATTCTCGATTGTCATTGATTTGTGGCTTTGTATTTTATCTACGCCTTTCATTCTTTTGGGAAGGGATGTGGTTGTTGATTCGTCGCTTCATAAATCCTTAACACCTCATGTTTTTGTCAACATATGTTCCAAGAATATCACTTTGAGGTCGCGAGTGAAGGGCCTCCTTTGGTAGCCATCATGCCTGGGCCTCAGTTGCTAGCCCTCGCCAATGCGTTATTCAAGCTTTTCCTTGCCTGTGATATTTTTGGAACAAAAGGTGACAAAAGCGTGAGGTATAGAGGGGTTTATGAAGTGATGAATCAACCATCACATCCCATCCCAAAAGATCAAGAGGCATAGAGTAAAATATGAAGCAACTAATTGACAACTACCAATAATAAAAAAGGATATGGACTTGAGTAGGTCCTTAAAAGGCTCACGGAGGAAACAGGCCGGAAAACCACCCTAGGGTGAGAGATGCCGCGTTGTCCTCCTATTTCCCCTCTGTCAGGAAGACAAAGATAAACAGAGAATTAGGGAGTCTCACGGTGGTGAAGGTAGACACCACATCAAAACTTCGGTTTTGGCTACTACCAGGTAAGCAGGTATAGTAGCCTCTCGTGCCTAGAGTAAATGAGGTATGGAGGGATTTATGAAGTGATGAATCAACCATCACATCCCATCTCAAAAGATCGAGACGCGTAGAGTAAAATATGAAGCAACTAATTGACAAGTACCAATAATAAAAAGGACAGACGATAGATCTTTCCCAAATTAGAGATACCCTCCCCTCAAAATTCCTCCAAAGGGTTCATTCCTCTTTCACCAAATCACTCTCTTTTTCACCCTTATACACATAACACTTTTATTCACCGAGACATGGCCATCACCGTGAAGAATTCCGATCTGCCATGTGTAATTCAATCGAACGATAGGAAGGAAGAAAAAAAATCATCCAAAAAAGGTATGTAAAAAATCATCATGGCCATCACAATCCTACTCACAATGGCATTTCAAGCTGCAGTAAGTCCATTGGGAGAAGTGTATGTGGAAGACTTGGCCTAAAGAGCAGGTACAACCGTTGGAGAACATATTAGCTGCCCCTCGTGCTCCAAATGAGGCAAATAAGAAGGTGGTAGGAAGACAACACGTGTTCTCTCGTGGGACCCACACTATGGACAGACTGAGGAGAAAATTAGGTGCCATTTTGAAAAAATTTCGAACTGACTCAGGAATTCTTCTGAGTCTCTTTCTCATACCTCTCTCTCTCTCTCTCTCCGACAAACAGGACGTGGCCTCCCTGTCTCTTTGTGCCCTCCCTCTTTCCGATCGATGAATCACCACTAGCAACCGGTGAACCACTGCACGAGACTAGCAAGAGGATTATGACACCGATGAACCACTGCACGGGACTGGCAAACCACCGTGCTGCTCCTCCGGCTCCAGTTCCGGTTCCGACCCCGACTCATCTGTCCTTTACTCAAATCAACAATATAATGGAAGGATGCGTCTCATTAGTTTTGTTATTTTTCTTGTTTAGGGATTGTCGGGGGTATATACGGTGGAAGAGAGAGTTGTAGTTTCTATTGAAGACTATAAATTCATGAAATGGCAAAACAGAGGGAACTTCAAGGGAAAAAAGAAGAAGAAAACAATATGGTCGGTCTAGGTGAAGGCACGCAACTGCAAAATGAAAGCTCGATGAACGCGATCATGGTTAGAGCGATCTCTCTGGCAACCATCACATTTCAAGCAGCCCTCTCTCCACCGGGTGGAGTCTGGCAAGACTCCACCGCAAGAGCACATTATGCAATTGGCTCGCCCGTTCTGGCGTCGAAATTTCTTAAGGCATACAAATTCTTCGTATATTGTAATACGGTGACTTTCCTCCTGACTGAGCCAGATGTCAAGGCGCCAGACTGTCTTTAGTAAGGTGATGATGGTTGCCACTTGGATGGCAACCATGTTCGCAGGAATATCGTTTGCAATACCTGTTGTCATTTTGAACAAAGACATTGAAAAGAACCCAATGTATGTAAAGGTTAGGATTCTAGTTTTCCTTTAGGTTATTGAGGAAAGCGACGACACCAGTGGCAGGGCCATCAACATCGCCGTGTATGAGAACGTGCTGGTGGAGGCCAACGGCTCCGACGTCCCGCTCGCGATCACGTTCAAGGAGATCGACTTGGGGGAGGCGCTGATCCTAAACATCAGGCATTATAGGTACGCAAAGCTAACGCCCATACAGCATCATGCGATCCCGATAGCCATCAATGGCCTGACCTCTTGGGGGACGTTGGAGCTGCTGGGCTCCAGTAGCACGTACACGTCACCGTTGATGGCTCTGCCGCTAGTGTCGTGGCTTCCCTCGGTAACCTGGAGGAAGACTACGATCCCAGCCTTTGCATACGTTGGGTTCTTTTTCAATGTCTTTGTTTAGAATGACGACAGGCATCGCAAACGATAGTCCTGCGAACATGGTTGCCATCCAGGTGGTGACCGTCGTCACCTTACTGAATACAGTCTAACGCCTTGACATCTGACTCAGTAATAATAAAATGACACTAAGTGATAGGAGGAAAGTCACCCTATCACAGTATACGAAGAATTTGTATGCCTTAGGAAATTTCGACGCCATAATGGGTGAGCCAATTGCGTAATGTGCTCTTGCCTCCACCTGGTAGAGAGAGAGGGCTACTTGAAACGTGATGGTTGCCAGTAGGATCGCTGTAACCATGATCGTGTTCATCGAGCTTTTATTTTGCAGTTGCGTGCCTTCACTTGGACCGGCCATATTGTTTTCTTCTTCTTTTTTCTCTTGAAGTTCCCTCTGTTTTGCCATTTCATGAATTTATAGTCTTTGACAGAAATTGCAACTCTCTCTTCCACCGTATACTCCCTCGTCAATCCCTAAACAGGAAAAATAGCAAAAACTAATGAGACTTGTCCTTCTGTTAGTCGAACCTCGACTAAACAACCGTTGGTGATCCTCAAATCGACAACTTCTTCCTCCGCTGTTCCTAGGCGTAATCTGAAGCTGATCCAAGCCCCGGCGATGACCCGACGTTGTGATACTCAGCCCAATCCAACCTCTAGTCTTAGCTCCCAGCTTATAGTAACCTTGTCCGATTGAGCTTTGCATGAAGATTAATTGAGGTGAGCTCTTCGATCTTGAGCTTGACGAGGCGAGACTACCTTATGCAATTGGGCTACAGCTCAACCCTTGGATGATGTTCTATGCTTGTGTGGATGATCTTTGCAGCTTAAGATGGCTATAGATGATGGATGATAGCCTAGAATGGTTTGACCAGATGATTGCTTAATTGACTGTCTATTTTGTAATTCGAATGGCTTGACTGGACTAGTCGTCTTCTGTCTTCGTTTGAGCTAGTTATATCTTTTTTAGTTTTCGAAATCCTCATGAGCTTCATAGATGGTTTCACGAGCTTTCCAACGGCATATTAAACGTGTAAATCGGACCTCATTTGCTATACCAAAACCTGTTTGTAAGTAGGGTGATCTGTTCTAGAATATGCATGTGCTACTGCAATGATTGAGGTTAACTGACCTACCCGATTTGTTGATTTTGCATGATTTGTAACAAGATTTATAACCTCATATGCTCTCCAACCCCACTCCCAAAAAAACGAAGAAGAAAGCTCCAGAAAAGGAAAATGTACGAAAAGAAAAAATGGCAGGAGAGCTTTTGACATGCAGTTCCACATCAAAGAAATATCGTGCATGTTACAAATGAAAACCTGCTGCTGCACAACCAATTTAATATTAAAAAAGATTGACGCGGTAGAAAGCCAATTTAGCAATCCAGCTTGTTGACTCGCCGGCGTCGGGTATTTACCTTCTTTTTTTTGAACCCTTGTGATTCCAATTACACACAGATTCATCTTGCCTTAACTCAAATTTCGAACACATGGTTGTGATCACAAGTAGATTTTCATATTACTGTTGAATTACTTGTTTAATTTCTTCGCAACCTTAGATTAAGATTAAAAGAGGTATAGCTGCTCCCAAAAAGTAGCACGGAGCACGCAATTCTCTCGACTTCACTGAAAATCACATCACATTCTCTCTCGCGAGTAATCAAAAGTACACCACAATGAGAGTCAAAAGTTTGATCACTCGCTCTATTAAAAAAAAAAAAAAAAAAAAGGTGAAGTCTTTATTTAAATGCATACTGGGCGGAAATTATATGAAGGGAAATGAAATAGATTTGATAAATCGAAGTAGCCTCGTCTTTCTATTGTTTCCCACTTCTCACGAAGGATATTCTTGGGATTATAATTATATGTATCAGCAGATGACAGCTTCCATCATTTATCTCTGATTTCGGAGAAACTTCTTCTTTGAGTCCAAAAAGGAAGTAACTGAATTTCTCTTCCATTCCCTTCCCTTGTAGTTACCCAAAGAATGGAATCATTGCAGGTGGGTTCTTTTTTCCCCTTTCAATATCTTCCATCCTAGATAAGAGTCAGTAAATCACCAATAATTATGAGTGAGTTGACAAGGAAGAAAAAAGTGGGAACTAAAAGTACAACTGAACCATGTCAATATAAATTTGTTTCAACTGTACTTAATAAAAGACAATTTCATGTCATGTTGACTAGGATGTTTGTGGTTCTTGGTTCTGTTTGGTGTATACTTTATACCAAAAAAAAAAAACTAATAATAATTTATTTTCACCAAAACCAATCTAATAAGGTTAAAAGTCAGACCAAACCGCTAAGTTAGTTCATCTTTTATGAGATGCAGCACTAAGCAATAACATATAAGAAGCTAAGGAGTAACTTAGTACTTTAATCGTTAACATCAAGCAAGAAAATTATTTCCTTAGAGGAAAAATTACAAATTGCAAAGACATTGAATGACTAGCAGCTACAACATTTTTCATTAGGTGCAAAAGGGATCATAGCCTTAAGGGAACCCAAACAAATAAAATCGTGGTTTGCCTTTCTCGCTTTCCTGGCATTTTGCCACCTCTCCAACTGCTTCTCGACCTTGGCAATATACTGATCCCCAATCTGTTTCTGATATTCAGATCGCTCCTGTCGCCCAGCGCTAAAATGCTCCAAGAAATCCTGTTCAAGGATAAAGCACAGATCAATGATGTGCACCAAAAGGACCGATTAGAGACAACGGGTAACTTGCTGACATGTGATGGAGAGGGAATTATTAGTTTTTCTCCTGTTCTTGTAAACACCAACAAAATGATGAACCAATTTCCTTTGCGCTATGTATTAGTGCATATATTCAGATCAAAATACCTATATATCACTATAGATGCACCTGTGCCTCAACTTTCCTTGAGAATAACAGCAGAAAGAAACCAACGTGCTCCTTTTGCCGCTCAATCAAGGTTGCATCTTTCTTTTCTTCTGCCTTGGCAGCAATTCTAATCAGACAAAAGAGAGTAAATGTCAACCGCTTCATTAACTAATCAGACAAGAACCAAATACTTTGATTCTCTTTCTTTCTGAAAGAGAAGGCCAGCCAAATCTTGCTTCTCTTTTCTGCAATTTGCTCATGCTCTTGCTGCCTCAGCTTCTCACTTTCTTCACGCACTCTCTGCTCAGCCTACAAGAAATGTGATGTTTAGGACTAGATGATGAGAAAGAGTCATCTTGCTTGCACCGAGTAGGTTCTCTGATAAGTCACAAATGATGAGTCAAGCAGATTCTTTAGTTTCATGTTAGATTGGAACTGCAATGGTCCATACAGAGGAGCCATGATCTACTCAGATGTCTAAAATATGGACAACTTACAGTAGCAAAAGAGTACCTCTTAAGGCTATTATGGTCCAGGTCAAGAGCATAGCCAGCATGATCTGCTCAGATGTCCTTCAATTGTTTTGAGGCAAAGATTATTACATAATGCAGACATACTAGTCCAGCCATAGAAGAAAAGGAAATAATAGCCATTTACTTCATATTAGCACACTGTACAATCAATCACATTCTTGTAATCGACTCTTTTTTTCACCTGAATTTTATAAAGAATACCAACTACTATAATCAGCAGGAAATCATCATAGGTAGTTCATAAAATGCAGATGCTTTGGCTAGTTCAAAAACCAGAAGCTGGCAAGAGTAACAAGTACATACTCTTTGTAAAGAATTTGACCTCCGCATAAATGCATCTGATCCCAACAGTCGCATGTCCTCCTTTCTGAATCTCTGGAAGAATTCAACAGGGCAGAGAATAATGAAGGGATTAATCACTTTCAGAATTCCTCACGGTACTTAAAGATCGAAAAAAATCAGGAGACGGAATGAAGATGCAAATGTACATTGTCAAGCGGTTTAGAAGAACCAATGGGATTTTCTTTCAGAACGTAGGACACGAGTGACAAATAAAATCTCTTTAACTATCTTGTTTTGCTCAAACCAGAGGGAGAAATCATCAGAGATGATGCTGCTGGAATGAAAGATCATCAAAGCTGCTAAGAACACAAAAACAGAGAGAGAATCAGAAATACAGACTGCCATAAAATTAAAATTAGAGTAAGGGAGAGAACTTAGCTTTTGCAGCAATCAAGCATTGAAAGACTAACTTCGATTGTTTGAGTAGAGCTAAACAGAGGTGAAGAGTGTACACTGGAATAGAGTTGGTCTTGCGCTGGATTTGCGGAGGAGGCTCATGGCTGTCGGAACTTCACTAGAAACGATCATCTTGAAATTCAAAGATCGGGAGCTGGTTCAAGAGTTCATAGCTAAAGAAGACGAGATCCTGAATGTGTGTTATCCCAATTGAAAAAAGAGAGCACTGATAATGGAAGCAAGATACCAAGAATTAGTACGGCCAATTGAATCGAGTATTAAAGCCAAAGAAGGAGAGAAATTAGCTCTTAATGCTCTTGTGGCAATCGGATTAGTTGAGCATCAGTCACGGCCATTTTCCTCTTATCTAAGGACGATGATGATAGACATCAGAAGTTGGATAACGAGAATCTCTAATGACGATGCTCGGCGGTGACAATATCCACCAACGGAATAATGCAACATGGATATTCATCTGTGATTGTCTCTGATCTGAGTTCGACGAAGAAGCTTCGACTGGATGTAGCGAACTCAAGAGTGATCAAAGCAACTCGTTGGAGAGTTGTCACCAATAAAGAGAGCGTATAAAGTCCACGACGGTCAGAGATGGTCTGGCGCTACTCTATGACGGTGATGTTGCAGCGGTTGGAGGTGGTGACAGGAAGGGATAGTTGCAGGCGAAGCCACTCAATTTGGTTTAGTTCCATTCTCAATAGTTACAAAAACACTTGAAACATGATAGCTAACAAAAAAATTAACATTATGTAAACTGTATCAAAACACCTTTGGATTGAACACTTCCACGTATCATTTCACAGCCGTGCCTTGGTGAAACTTGATCAGACATATCATGTGCAATTGGTTGAGAAGTGGATTTTAGCTATTTCAAACTCTACTTATGTCCGTTGGAATCTTAAATCAAATGCACAGGAAGGGTCCAAAGTTCGACTTCACATATATCCCTTCAAAAGCATGAAAAACCAGCACAAAGGAAACCAAAAGATTCCCCTTATTGGCTCTTTTTCAGTTATTTGGACGGGGTACAAAATCAAAAGCTCCAATCCACATTATCAAAGCCGGAACAGACCAAAATTATCCGCATGAGAATAATTAAACAACCAAGGTGCAATACTGTCTCGATAATGAAACGCAGTTTTGGATTAGTCATTAGATGATCAAACAACTGAGGTACGTTACTGTCCATATAGGTTTTCATGTCGATGATATTACAAATAGGCACATAGAAAATGTTCCACTAACGTGACGTAATTGAAAATAATCAGGTAAGGAACTAAAAAGAGTAGAGGGACCCAATTGTGACAAACGCTCAAAATTAGGACAAAATTTAAATTTAAATTCCTCAACCGTTCCCACCTTCGTCAGTTTTCACCCTCATCGCTCTTTTGCTCAGTTAGGCTTTAATCGACCTGTCGTCGGCATGAAGCTCTCTTTCGACACCTCCAAGAAGCCCCTGAAGCCGGCCGCCAAGCCCCTCTACACCACCTTTCGCTTCGCCACTACCACCACTGTCGGTTCCGAAGCACCGCCTTCATTGGCGCGTGAGCAATTACCCAATTCGATTCCTCTGAGACCCCCGACGGATGACGTGAACTGCAGAAACCTGCCAGTTATCCGCCAAACCCCAACAAGTAGAGCCCCCCTGGAGGATGAAGAACCTCGACCCGCCTCTCCACTCGGACTCCGCCTCCTCCTCCTTCTCCTTCGATATCTCCCAGTTCCAGTTGCAGATAAAGAGTAGTCACGTGTTGTAATCGAGAGAGAGAGAGAGAGAGAGAGAGAGAGAGAGAGAGAGAGAACGAGGAAAAGAGACAGAGAGCAAGAATGGCGGGTGGAGGATTTGTAGAAGCCGGGCAGCTGAAAAGGGCGCATCTTTATGAATACCGGATCACTGGGTATTTGGTATTCCTCTGCATTATTGCGGCCCTTGGCAGATCGCCTTTTGGGTACAATCTGGGCGTTTTGGGTGAGTCTTTTTTTCTTTCATCTCGCCTTTTTGCTTGGATTTTGAATGTGTCTGCTGCGGTGTTTCTTGAATTGCGAAGCTTTATCCGGAGAAGATAACCTTTTTTTGGTGTTTTTGGAAGATAAATGTGGAATCTTTATCTAGAATTTTTTAAAGATGCAATTTTCCTGTGTAATGTTTACGACTCTTCAAAAAAATAAAAATAAAGAAATACATCATCGTATTAGTTGTAATATAATTGTTTTGCTTTCTTTGATCTGATTAACTAAACAAAACTTAATGAAGCAGAGATTTTTCTATAGGCCTACCAAAGTTTACTCTTAAGTCTCAACATTCCTTCCCAAAAATGGAGACTTTGAGTTTAATATTGAAATTGCCAACAAGTCGAGCTTGCCCACAAAGCCCCCCGTTTGCGCCGCTAGGGGCGCATGAGATGTCCGATGGGCAGGCCCAATGGTAAGGCAATGGGGGTGGTATTATTCTAATCTTAAATACATGTGATGTGAATTTTTTTAAATTAATTTTTTGCTTTTATTGCTATGCTGTATTTTTTTTTAAAAAAAAAAAGAAATAGCACAGGAATCAACATTTTTCCAACCTTCTTAATCACTTTTGAGCAATTGATGTTTGTTCCTAAAATCGTTAGCATACCTGTTGAGTAGTTACAAGAAGTAATTAACATTGTAAATTATAATTCAAATACGTGTTGATAGTTGGAAGAACAGTGTGGTGGGAATGGAAGAACCAATTTCTGATAATTTTTTCAATTTGACAATTTTAAGTAACTTTACTTTTAGTTAATGTCGAACTAATTTTTTTTTTTTTTAGAATATACAATTATCGGCATGAGAATAATTAATCAACCAAGGTATAATATTGTTTCAATAATGAAATGGAGTTTTTGATTAGTTATTAGATGATTAAACAACTGAGGTGAGATATTGTCCATATAGGTTTTCATGTCGATGATATTACAAATAGGCACATAAAAAATGTTCCACTAACGTTTTGGAAAAAAAGACGTAATTGAAAATAATCAGGTAGGGAACTAAAAAGAGTATAGGGACCCAATTGCAACAAACGCTCAAAATTACTATCGATTTGACAATCTTCTTACTTGTTCCGTTCCTTCGGACATTTTTGAGTCGCGATGGGTGAACGTAAAATTGTGTAGTATACCTTGCGTAAGCATAGAAATAACAAGGCTAGGATCTACTTTAAAGATATATCATGGGTGTCGTGGGCAACATTTATATGCTTTTGGAGTTCTTTATAGAAGTCGAGGGACAACATTGCTGTTCTAGGAGCTCCAGCTCTTAAAGTTCAATACCTGGGGTATAGGAGTTCCTTTATTTATTAAAATATCCTTTTGACATCATTGACCTCCTGCATTTGAGTTCACTTCTAAATAGCTAACTCCTGATTTGGTTGATGACTCTCCATGATAGTTTACAATGCGCTTACCATTCAATGGATTTGAGGTATCATTCAACGATTTTGAATTTCTTGTCAAGTGTGTGCGCATTTAGCTCTTCTCTGATGTTCGTCTGCTCAGAACATGTGGCTTGTATTAATCTGTAATTTCTTGTGAAGCTGCAATTTTGCCGAAGAAAACATCTAATATGATTCTTGTGTGGTGAAATCACTTTTATATTTGAACCAAACCAAAGGAGGGAATAGCCTTTGTCATTTCATGTACAATTTCATCATCATCATGGACGTAAGATGTGACCAAAAAAAAAAATTAACATAAGGATGACACATCCCATAAGGATGACTGCCAAACCAGTGTAACTGATATTTTTTTGACCCAAAGATGACGAAATTAAAATCGAAATTGCGAATGTTGTACCGGTCAACAATATCGTAATCCAGATTAATAATCTAGAATAGCCTTTGTTATTTCACAATCCAGAGTATTAATCTCGCAATACTCTGGATTGCGAAATAACAAAGGCTATTCTAGATTATTAATCTGGATTACGATATTGTTGGCCGGTACAACATTCGCAATTCCGATTTTAATTTCGTCATCTTTGGGTCAAAAAAATATCAGTTACACTGGTTTGGCAGTCATCCTTATAGGATGTTTATGTTAATTATTTTTTTTGGTCACATCTTACATCCATGATGATGATGAAATTGTACACGAAATGACAAAGGCTATTCCCACCTTTGGTTCAAATATAAAAGTGATTTCACCGCACAAGAATCATATTAGATGTTTTCTTCGGCAAAATTGCAGCTTCACAAGAAATTGCATATTAATACACGCCACATGTTCTGAGCCGACGAACATCAGAGAAGAGCTAAATACGCACACACTTGACAAGAAATTCAAAATTGTTGAATGATACCTCAAATCCATTGAATGGTAAGTGCATTGTAAAATATCACGGAGAGTCATCAACCAAATCAGGAGTTAGCTATTTAGAAGTGAACTCAAATGCAGGAGGTCAATGATGTCAAAAGGATATTTTAATAAATAAAGAAACTCCTATACCCCTGAACTTTAAGAGCTGCAGCTCCTTGAACAGCAATGCCGTCCCTCGACTTCCATAAAGAAGTCAAAAAGCATATAAATGTTGCCCACGACACCCATGATATATCTTCCAAGTAGATCCTAGCCTTATTATTTCTATGCTTACGCATGGTATACTACACAATTTTATGTTCACCCATCGTGACTCAAAAATGTCCGAAGGAACGGAACAAGTAAGAAGATTGTCAAATTGATAGTAAATACAAATGTTGGCGTTTCCTTTGCATTTTCAAGCAAAATGTGAATCAAAGTGAGTTTTTTTCTTTATAAGAGTTCTCCATCTCTTTGTGCCCTAATCCTGAGAAAAGATCACCGTTGTATTCCAACTTTTTCTTAAGTCTAGTGGATTTGCAAAATGCCTCTGTGCGAAGACGTAGCCCAAGTTTGGGTGAACTTCGATAACAAATTTGCTGGCGTGTTTTTCTGATTCTGTTATTTTATTATTATATTATGCCTGGTGAATTGTTTGTGAGCGTTATTTTTCTAGAATCGACGTGCGATTTCGTAACAACTGGTATCAGAGCCCAGGTTGGCTAATCGAGAACATCAAGGGTTTTTTGGTGACTTCGATTGAAAGCAAATAGGAAGGCAAAAGATAAAATCATAATCGATAAGTTTGATGGGCAGGATTTTGGATGGTGAAAATCGAGGATTATCTTTAGCAAAAAGATCTCTATGCACCACTTGAGGGTTGGAAACCCGAGATGGTAGAAGTGGATCCGATAGCAAAAGCCGAATGGAAAATTCTCGATCAAAAGGCATTAGGTGCGATTCATCTAAGGTTGACGAAAAAGACAGGGTACCACATTGCAAAAGCAAAAATTGCAAAAGAAAACATAGATATTCTAACGAATATTTATGAGAAGCCGTCCACATCAAATCAAGTATTTTTGCTAAAGAAACTAGTTAATATAAAGTTATCTGATAGAGGTTCCGTAGCAGAGCATATTAATAGTTTCACGCAGGTCACGTGTTAATTGGAATCCGCAGGCATAAATTTAGATATGAAGCTTCAAGCTTTATTATTTTTATGTTCTCTTCCAAAAAGCTACAATACCGCAGTGCAGGAAATTTCGAGCACTATGAATGATGATTTAACTCTTGATGATAGGTTCAGAGGTATTTGTTCATAAAATAATATAAGTGAGCATTCCCACAACATAGAACTCGAACACGTCGTCTAGTTGATGATCCACACTTGGCCCATCGATTATGAATGTGGGTTCTCTCAAACCCACACCTCGCATGACATTAATTTTCTTAATCTATGTGTTCAAAAGAAGTCGCCACTAGCCGCTATTAAGGGTTGGCTAGAAACACTAATCAAGATGCGAGAGTGTCGTCTTTTTTTTTTTTCTATTTTTTTTATGTTGGAGGAATTGCTTTGGCCGACAACCACCACGTAAACCCCCAGGTGACGCTAGCCCAAGACCCACCACTAGGGTGCCACGCGTAAATCACCTAATGGCCTGCTAGCCTCTCTGCAACTTGTGTTGCAGGGGTTTCAAACTCCTGACCTTTCCCTCAAAGGTCAGGAGCCTACCCAGTAAAACCACCACGGCCGGTAGTTGCGAGAGTGTTGTCTTGATACATACACAACTGGAGATTTCAGACTCGGGGACTTGATTATACTAATTATACAACCAATGTCCTTTTGATACCTAAATTTGATTAAGTGTTAATTAAAGTATCAGTTAGCTTATCGAAGATTTTAAAGTTTTTCCGGACCATTCTAAAAATGAAAAGAACAATTAATATATGAGAAATGTGCAATCAAGTATAATTGTAATAACAAATGCAAACAACAACTTAGCGTATCTCTAAAAAGAAAAATGGCATCCAAAAAATCCTATGATAAAGCCCTAAAGGATTATTCAATTAGGTTTCAATTTTTTATTAAAGGATTTTTACAAATCCTTTAAAAAAATACTGAAAAACTAATTTTTAAGCTTGTTTCTTAAATTTCTGAATTTTTTGGAATTTTTTCGAATCTCCAAAACTAATTATGGATTTCTTGAATTTTCTAAAATTTTTACGAGTTTTTAATTTTTCAGGATTGTTTACTTTTTTTATTATTTTTAAAGATATTATTTTATCCGGGGAAAAGGACTCTGGGCCGGGTTAGAGAACCCAATACGGATATGTGTCTAACCCAGAACCTAATGGTCTGGGTAGAGTTTGAATTCAGGCTGGCCCTAGTGACTGGCCCAAAAATATCAAATGGGCCCATTCGCCTCTAAGCCTGCGGCCTCCAATTTATCTCATTTCTATTATACACGGCCCAACCACTAAGCCTGCGGTCTCTAACTAGGCCAACTAGATCCAACCCATTGGCTGGATTTGATCCCTTTTCTATTACAACCGAATTTTTATTCTTTATCTTTTTTTTTCTATGTTTTTTTTTCTACATCATTTTCATCCCGACGCTTGCTCATGCCCACTTCTCTGTAACTGACCCAAACCACCTTCCGCCTCCGACGACATCTCTTGCCTCGGGTTCAGGCCCACCACCCTTCATCGGTCGTCCACACCGAGCGGGCACCGAAAACTAATTGGCTGGTGATTGCTAACGCCGTCGGACTAGCTCCGGCCATGGGATTTTCACGACTATAAAGACATGTATGACAGAAACCTAATAAAACTATCATAAAAAACACTCAAATGTATATGGTGGCCACTAACCGCAGGCTTCACCGGCGTGAGAACAGATTTTCTGACGAGGAGGTGTTCGTCCATGGCCGACTTGGTAACGCATATATGCCATAAAAACGAAGGAAAACGCAGCATTACCTTCTATTCAGTCGATGGATGGAGTGAGCATAAACCAAAATCGGATCAAAACAATATCACGCAGCGAATCACACAAAATCCATTACGGAATCTCAGTTCGGACATGTGACCTGCGACTTAAAACATGACTTCTACGCTGGGTTCCAGAGCAATTCTCGACTTGGCAATAATATATCACACTCCAAATCATCATTATACGCTACAGATCGGCTTCAGCATCACAACATTCACCCAAAACATAAATTTTATGCTAGAAAGAAGCAGGGCGTTCTTCAGGCCTACCTGGTTCGAGAGCTTGCTGTGACGAACGACAATGGGCGAGTTGGCTTCCTCAGATGGTCGAGGGTGATTCAGCCGAACCACCGGCGAATGGAGAGAAATTCACTCTCGGTCTCTCTCTTCTCTCTTTTCTCCTTCAGTCGTCGTTCCCCCCCTCACAGACGTGCTCGCTCAAAGCCCGAGCGTGCAAAAGGATGAGAAGAAACCGCAAACTGGCCACGCCTCGGCTGCTTCGGATGGGCCAATATTGACAAAATAAAATAAAATAAAATGAAGGGAATGGACTGGGTTTGAGGGAAAAGGAAAGGGTTGGGTAACTGTTCAAATCGAAATCAGTAACTGACCACACGTGATTTTAGAAACGACAGGACACCGAGGGATCTCCGGCAACTCGGTCAACTGTTTTCCCCACGTCGATGGGACCCGGACGACACGTGGCGCCACGTGTCGTCCATTAAATGGGTCGTCCCTACGTCGTGGAGGCTTACCCGAGATTTTCTCGTAAAACAATCAATGCAAAACCTTCTCTAGGAAACCACGTTCCAAATTAGTGGCATTTTCTTTTTGTTCACGTAACATTCAAACATTTGACTTGTCAACCGGTGGATAGCCCTCGCGCCGAAAATTAAAGCAATTAAAATGCAACTAAGCTTGTTAGATAACTCTAATTAGTTTAGACTTAAAAGATTTAATTAAGCTAGAAATTGACTTATTTAATACATAAAAGTACGTCAAAAAAGGGGGCCATTTAATTCATTTAGTAGAAAAAAATAATTGATGACAATTAAAATCTTATCCACTAATCATAGTCTCGATTCTATATTCAGAAATATTACAGATACTTAGTTATTGTGAAATAATTATTTCTTTCCTTTTTAACACTTGAAGATTATTAACACTTAAAAAGGAGTTCTTTAGACTCTTAGCATTAATTTCTCAATATTGCCAAATGGGCCAAAATACACATAAATCAATACATTCATGTATATCAAATAACGCCCTAAAAGAGTAATCAGCATGGCCTTCAATTTGAGATTACTTTGAACCAGAGAAGTAATATAATAAAGCATTTATCCATGCATCTCTCGATTTTTTTTTTTTTTTTTTTCATTTAGCCATGAAACAATATAAATTGATTGTGATCAAAACAAACATGCCTACAGACACCCTAGCACAATAGGTAATATAGCTTAGTTATGTTATAATCATAATAGCTATTACATCATAGCCTGATTTGTTTACAAGGAGGAATAGAGAAGTAGGCCAGAGGGAAAGTAGTAAACTTGCATCTCGAGATTACTACAGCAACCTCCGTGAACTCAAAACATGTGGATCAAAGTAACGGCGAGTCTAATAGTAGCTTATTTTGTGATGAATAGTCTCCACATAACGAGGGATAAAAACAGGATAGGCAAAATAGAAAGGAGCTTAGGAAAAGAATTAAAATGATGGAGCTGATTGCGTCGCGGTCGCTTGCTTACGCTCGCAGCCTGAGCGCGCGAAAGGCAGAGAAGAAACTGCAAAGTGGCCACGCCCCTGCTGCTTCGGATGGGTCAATAATGAAAAAATAAAATGAAGGGAATGGGCTGGGTTTGAGGGAAAAGAAACGGATTGGGTCCAAAAAGAAATAAAAAGAATTGGCTAGACAAACCGATCCATCTGATTTTTATAAGAATCTTTTATTAAATTTTCTTTACTATATTTTTGATTTTTTTATTTTCATCATTTTCATTTCTTATATTTTTGCCAAAAAAAAAAATGGACGCCTAAGTGACAAAAATTTCAAGCGTCAATGTCTGAAAATGCTAATGAGTTGAGGCAATGACACTAGGGATATCTTTCTCAACTTGGGGAGAAAGTAGGTACTCTAGTACATAAAAGTATCTTCACACCTCACTAAACTTAAGACAAGGGGCTAGTCTACGACTTCAAGCTTTTCTATACTATCGAGATTTTCTAGTAGGCAAGGTGTGAATATGATAAAGACAAACATTTAAAATGAGACAAACATCCTCAATGCTATGGTGGCCCCTCAGAAATGCACCTCAAACTCTTCATATGACATATGTAGAGATACTTTATTGATCCGAGAAACCACCCATCATTCTCCTATATTTTCAATTTAATTTATGTGAGTTCCATCAAGAATAACCCGAATCTCATTACACTCCCCAATTATGCAGCATTTTAGTTGCTCCATCTCTCAATCTCAAAATTAAATAGCTTAGTGATGTTCATATGGTACTCTAAGAAAAATGCAGTAGTATGCTGAAGCAACTTCTTGATATTAGTAGAGACATCCATACCATTTACATATTTCAAGGATCTATCCCAATGTTCTAACGCAAATTTGACATCATTTAGGAGATGAATCGCGATGCATTCATCACCATCGCCAACCATGAATTTGAAATGTGACAACGATCTAGGTGCCTTTGATGTAACGAACCATATGAGTTTCCTTAGAAGTTCTACTTGCAAGAAGTACAAATTAAGAGCATCCAGCCTCCTGAAGCCATAAACATCATAAACAACAACTTCCCCAATACTCCTTCACCTCTCATTCTCCAAACTTACTAAGCTCTTCTAATCAAGTGAGCACAGACATAGTGCCCTAAGGAATCAATGCATACACTTTCGCATGTTTTGGGGCACGACTTATGCGTTGGCAAAAAGATACCTCTAAGAAAGTGTGCTTCATTAGCTTCACAACATCCCTTAGCAGATTCATGATCATAGTCCCATCAAAATCAAGAGCCTCAAGCTGCTGAAGTTCTCCAATTGGTGGGGACAATTCCGTCAATAGATCATAATGATTTAAGAATAGTCTTTTTAGGCGGGTTAACCCGAACCGAGACTCTGGCAAGGAGTTGATCCGAGTTCGGGACAAATTCAGGATTTCGAGGGCTGGCATGTAATCAAAGAAAGATGGACTAATGGTTCTGAGCTTGTAATTCCTATTCAAAAACAATACCAAGAGATCAGGACACCGAGGATTCTCTGGCAACTCGGTCAATTGGTTTTCCATCAAGTGAATCTTTGTGGAACTCTGCCATTGCGTGACCTCCGGAGGCTCCATGAGTCCTAAACCCCCGCACATGGGGACTGGTCTTCAATATTTATCAAAGCAAGTACCTGATGAGTTAAAAGATTCATTGATTCTTATTCTCCGTGATGACCAACAAAGCCAAACAACAGATAAATTTCCAACCCAAACTCCCCAAAATCAAGAAAGGGCAAGAGATGTTGGAATTGGATGCTCAAACCAACCTGAAGCGGAATCTAAATTGAAGGTATGTGTTCGAAAAGTAGCTGCCTCAGCATCTCCAACATTGCCGCTTCTGATATTCCCCATGATGAGGAAGAAGGAGCAAACGGCGTGGAGCTCTCGTCAATGGCCGCTCCGGCGAGATGCCTTGAATCCTTGCTAGAAGCGCTGTCTCAAGAGCCAAACCAATCGCCGATCGCCGCCTCGACATGCAACGGAAGGGTTCTGGCAAGACGCCAGGCAAACTGATCGTCGGGGCGGTCTCCCTCGCGAGCGCAGATTAAGAGAGAATTGGAGTGTGCGACTCGTGAAGAAGAAACTGATTTGGAGATGGAATGGAAAAGCATAAAATATCATTTTTCAAACATTAGCGCAAAAACACAAAATTACTGCAGTTTCAATCCCGTGGTTTAGACTAAATTGCGTGAGCGGCCGCTTAGTTTCCGAATTTGGTTTTTGGATGAAATTGGTCGAAGATTTGGGTCAAGATTGGTCCAAATCAATTTGAATTCAAGATTGATTTAAGACTAGTTCATTATTTTTCAAACATAATCAAAAGCGTATGTAAGATCTAGCGTAAAGTTTGAAAAGAGAAGAGATGGACCGAGTCAAATTAGAGATGAAGCGATAGAGGATGGGCTGGCTTTACGTAGTCTTTCAAGGGATTTAATTTTGTATTCACAAGACAAAGAAAAACCTAGAAAAAACAAGGGGCAGCGTGCCCCCAATGCACTTACAATTTGCTCAGGATCGCTTAACTCCGATACGGTATTAAAGAAATATAATACGACGTGTATTATCTAATAATTACAAAAAAAAAAAAAAAGATCCAAGAAATATACTTCAAATAGAGTCAACTTAAAGAGCCACTGCAGCCTGCAGGTGTGATATCACCTTTTCGATAAAAAAAAATTATTCAAAAAGTTGTAAATATATTGCATTTTTAAAAATTCAATCCCAAATCATTTTATTTTGTAAACTGAGTCTCAAATATTTTTCCAGCCAAATTTGGCCAAAAATCGTTAACATAGACACGGACCATTCTACACGGCAAAATAGGTGCCAACATGAACAATTTTAATAATATTTAAGTATTTTCTAATCATTTTTCTTTTATTGAAATTCTTGTCTTCTCACTGCATGCTTTCATCTGATTAGCTGAATTCGGTACTGCTTAACAATGAGATATTTGAGGAAATTTACCATTGGTTCTTTACTTGCCTGTCGCAAAGTGAAATGATTCTTATCAATGCCTTAATTATTAAATGGAGTACAATGATGGATTGCAAAGGCGTCAATTGGTCAAGCGTTTCAATGTAGATCTCACAATTTAAGATGATGATGTTAACCTTGCCATCCACATGACCTCCTTCCATTTTAGATAAATTTGGGGGCTAATCAATTTGTACTCGATTGAGATAGGTTCCTAAAGTACTTGATGGTTGTGGAGAAAAATCAATGTAGAAAGGCTCGATTCAGAACAAACTCCTAAAGCACACAACACCTACTCGAAAAATCAAAAGAATGAGGGCTCGTTAACATGGAAACAAAAGTTCGAGGCTACATGGAAAAATTTCCTTGACATAAGGAATTTTTATTTCTAATTTAGACCCAAGTGTTGCACGATCATACCAAAGGTCTCATCCTGGTGCACATATAGTGTCCGTAGTTTCATAATTGGCGTAACATTGTATCGATGTATATTGATGAACTGGTTCCAAAGAAGCTTTCAGCAGTCCATGATAAGAAGATGCTCCTCCCACTCCCAATTGAAGCGATCTGCAGACCCGCATATAAGAGCTTCCACAAGATCAGCAGAGACTCAAACAGCAAAAAAATCATAGATCTCTATTTTCGCTTGAAGCTACAAGTTGGAATGTTTTCAAGGACGCCATAACTGCAAATGCTAGTTATGGCGCCATCTCCCGCGAACCTAGGTCTGCGATGCAATAAAAGTGGCTTCTTTCCTTGTTTATGATGCATGAGAGTTCCATTTCCTATAATTTGTTTGCCACTATCTCTCGAGCATCCAGAGATTTGCCTCGAAACACAAAGTCATTGTGGGATATCCATTGGTTGAATGTTTGCTTTGGCTTTGGCGTTGTGTAGTTTCTTTCCCAATCAGAAGCTGTAACTTCTTCGGACACAATAAAAACTATGATTTGAAAATGACTAGAGACCCCCTCACCTTTTTGACAACATTGTTCTGTGACATCAAATTAAACCGAAGGATTAAAAGGGTCATTTCCCTACACAATAAAAACTATCATTTTCTCCAAAATATTTCAATAATCAATAAATTAAAAAGTAACTTAATATTGTTTCTCTCTTCCTCTCTCGGGTGTAAAAGCTGACATGTTGGGAGTCTGTTGCTTCTACTTAATGTCAATTTAATTAGCCAAGCTTTACATTGGGGCAAAGTCATTACGGTCCCAGGTGACTCTAATTGAGATGATGATAAATCTAGAATAATTATTCATTTGTCTACTATAGCGGGACCCCTTTGCCGACTAAAAATAAAGAAAACGCTCAATAAAATTGACAGTTTGTCAATGTAAGGCTTTTAAACCTTAAGGGTTTAAAATATTTTCCCTAAATATTTACAGGGGTTATAAGGGTTTGAATACCTTTTTATAATATTCTACCTATAAGGGTTTTAAAATATTTTCCCGATATAAGGGTTTAATATTCTACCCAAACGCTCAAAAGTATTATACTTTTGTCAATTTAATTTAAACCTTTCAATTTTACCAATTAAACTCTAAATATTTTCACAGTTTATCAATTAAGTCTATCCAACCAATTTTGGCCAAAAATCACTAATGTGACACTTTTTAATAACAATTTTGAATTTTTTATGGTTTGCTTGCCAAGCCCTTACTCAACTAGAGCTGGCAAGGGGCACAACAACCTTGCTTAGGGCTGGCAGGGGTCGACCGGCCCTTGCTTATTGCCCTCCATCCCAAAAACCTTTTTTAAAAAAAAAGCAAAGAAAAGGAAAAAGCCATAAAAAAAATTCAAAATATTATTAAAAATGCCACATCAATGTTAGTGTTCATGTCAGTAATTTCCAACTAAAATTAGTTAGATAGACTAAATTGGTAAAAGGTGAAAAGGTTTAGGTCTCGATTGACAAAATTGAAAGGTTTAAAACTAAGTTAGTAAAAATGCTAGTGGTGTGCAAAACAAACTGCCCAAATTCAGTTGAACCAGTTGGTTTGGTTCGATTCCAGAAAGTGTCAAACCGATTCCTAATTTCTAAAAGTGAAACTTGTGTTCGGACAAATCCGATCTCGATTCCAAGGGAGGAATTGAACTGAGTCAGTTACATGTACCTTTTAAAAAAAATATATTTCTTTCAAAAAATTTAGTAAAATGTGAATGAAAAACTATCTCCATCTGGTTTCAAATAGTGGGGAAAAAGTAATGGGAGAAAAAGTAGTGAAAAGAAAGTGATCAGTTCCATTAAACCTAACCAATGGTGTAGTCTAGTTACTGGGCCCAAGACCAACCAGTCCATTTGGAAACTAGGAACCGATCACCCCTAAAAAGTGTAATAAATTTAGGATTTTTTGGATAATTTTCCCCCCTTATGTCTAGTTAATGTTGATCATTGATTTAAAATAAGTATTGACAATTCATGTATTATCTCTCTGATTTTCAATTTTTTTTTTACTAAAACCCCTCATATCATAGCATAAACCAAACAAAAAGACCTCAGTTTACGAGGAAATTTTGGAGTTGTTTATTCTTTTTGCATAATTGTAACGTTAGAATGTCAAATTACTCCTTAATCTATATAAATGTTATGGCTATTTATAAAAGGTTATGACTACTTTTTTACAAAAAGAAAAATATTATGAATAAACAAAAACATCGAAACTAAAGGTTCTCACATTCTCATTCCTTAACAACATTCTTCCAGATTTAGGAATTACATAATTTTTTTAAGATAAAAGCACGGAATTTTATTAACCAGATCGATATGCGATCTGGCTCAAAATGTCATGCAAATATTTATAGTCATTGTGGTATGGATTAATGTGCTTTTTCAATGAGATCCTCCTAGCATGCATGCCAGGCCTCAACCCATTTCGATTTTTGAAAGTCAGGTCCAAAGGCCCTTTTGATAGTCCGGCCTATTCCTCCTTCCAACCGTGTAATCATGGAAATCATACTATTCTCGGGTGTTATTGTTTGCCACCTTTGGATCACCCTAAGCAAAAGTTTCAATCAAGGCATCTAAGGAAGATGGTGATAAGTTTCATACCAATTGAAGAAGGGAAAGAATGAATCCAACAACAAATAGATGGAGTTTCATCATGACCAACACGAGGCCTACTACTTGATCGAAACTTGCCAGCATGCATGCGACCTCATTTGCAATCGGGCCTAACTTGATCCATGATCGGAACTTTCTTTACTCGGCATTCCTCTTCATTAATTGTTACCACCCTTTTTTTCGTTCCTCATATTTCAATTATGTTTTGTCATATTGCTACTCAATTGGTCCATATTGCTATGTTTCAAAGTACTAAAATGCCCTAGCAGGGGAGTGAAATTGAATGATGGGGTGCCATAATTTTGCAACTCCATGTGATCTAGGCTAATCTCATTCAATAAAACGCATTGAGTAGCCTTCAGAATGTACACAATTTTAACTAAATTCGCATGCTTAGTTTGAATTAGCAATTGCATTTTGGTGCAGTCGTTTGCCATCATAATATCTTTGAAGCAGTTTGATTGAATAATATTAGGCAAAAAGAGGAGTCCCTTTATATTCAAAAACCATGAGTTGGATATGACCAATGGAGTAAGGCTCCATGGATTTCCGACACCCTTTCAACAATGAAATGATGTCATCATTACGCATTTTTAGTTCTATAGTCTAGATCGAACTACCTCAAACATTGAGAAGCACCGTGCTCGAGAGACTCTTTCCACATCTTCTCAATAGACTTCCTCGAATTAGTTCTCTATCATTAAAATAAAATAAAATAAAATAAGCTACGAGTCCATGACAATAACTCGGCATGGTCAAATCGCAAGTGCAGAATAGCAATGTTCAAAGTATGCTCTGGAAGTGGAAACCATGGCACAGTTCATCTCCATTGGCTTAGGAGAAAGCCGGACTGCCTGGTGATCGAGGCAAAGATACTTGGACAGTGCCCAGCTTTTGATGATTGTATCGGTAATAATCCAAAATCACGAAGTTGAGATCGCTAATTACTGTCATAAAATTTTGTAAAAGATGAGGAACTAAGTCATGTAAGGATGAGGTAAATTAAATTGTGACCAAAATTCAACGTGGCCTTTTCAAATTTATTTTATGACGATTGAGATTGATGAAGTATCAACTATGTGTGTACTTCATGCCTATAATAACTAAAATAATATGGAATTTGCCTAGGAGGTCCCGTTGCCCCCTCCTTACTTTGACACCGAGTGTCCCCAAACGAAGTTACATGGTTTAGTGCATCCGCTTAGGGAATCAATTATTTTGATTTGCACACATAGTGCATTTAAATTTACGCCGTGCAAGCATATATTTCATGGATGAATTTCGACAATTAAATCTATTTATGCCATTTAATTATGGGTATATCTGAATAGTATGATTTGTGTCCAGCATAACATAACTCAGTGTAATAGCCACTGTAAAATTAATTTTTTTAAAATGCTCAAACATTAGTTAATTTAATAGCTAAGGCAACAAAGGAGTACATGCAAATAAAGTACACAGGAGACCTTGTCCATTAGATTAGATCTTTTGGCCACGTCATATCCAGACTTCTCATAGGGATTAAAGGCAACAAAAATGGTGAGGAGGGAAAACCGACGTGCGAATGATCGTTCAGGGATCGTGTGCTGTTTTACGAGAAAATCTTGGGTAGGCCTCCACGTCACCATTGGAACGGCCCATTTAATGGACGACGGATGGCGCCACGTGTCATCCGGGTCCCACCACTCCCTCCCCCCTCTTCCTTCCTGTGATCTCTCTCCTCTGTGCTTGCGTTTCTTCATTTTTCATTGCGACCGCCATGGCCACGGAGCTCGACCTCGTCTGCATCCTCTCTCTCTCTCTCTCTCTCTCTCTCTCTCTCTTCCTTTTTTCTCAACAGTGACTACTTGCCGTTCTTTTTCCTTTTCGCACGCCACCACAGCCGCGGAGCTTGAGCCCAGGACTCTCGCGGCTGCCATAAGCTCGACCTCGAGCCTAGGGCTTGTGGTAGCCACGGAAGGTCAAGTTACGAGCACACAGACATGGCCGTTCCCTTGGACGCGAGCTCTAATTCAAAGCAGCCATGGTCGAGGTCAAGGTCGACCTGCAGTCTCGCATTTTCTATGGCTGTGGAGCTGAGCCTTGAGCCTAAAGCTCGAGGTCAAAGTAGCCATGGTCACTTGAGAATGAGCTCACGACAATTGCCGTAGCTTGAGGTCGCGACCAGAGTCACTCGAGCTCGAGCTCCATGGCCATGGCGCCCACAAGAGTAAAAGAAGAAACGCAAGCGCAGTGGAGAGAGGAGGAGATAGATCACAGGAGGGAGATAGTGGTGGGACCCGGACGACGCGTGGCGCCACGCATCGTCCTTTAAATGGGCTTTCCCCCACGACGTGGTTTAGGCCAACCCGAGATTTTCTCGTAAAACAGCACATGTTACCTTCTTTAGAAAACCACGTACCAAATTAGTGGCATTTTCTTTTTATTTATTTTTAAAAACACGTGATATTCAAATGTTTGACTTGTCAACCGCCAGATAGTCCTCCGCGCTGAAAATTAAAGCGATTAATGCAATTAAGCCTGTTAGACAACTCTAATTAGTTTTTACTTAAAAGATTTAATTAATCTAGAAATTGACTAATAATACGTAAGAAAAAATAATTGATGATAATTAAAGTTTTATCTATCAATCATGTGGTGATTCTATGTTTGGAAAGAAATTATAAATATGCAGTGATTGTCAAACAACTACTTTTTTTTTTCCTTTTTAACACTTAAAAATGAGTTCTTTAAGTTCCTAACACTAATTTCTCAACATTGTCAAATAGGCCAAAATGCGCATTAGTCAATACATTGTAAATAGAATAAGGCTCTGGCTCTACATGAGTGGTCAATAGGGCCTCCAATTCAAATTACTTTAAACTGGAGACGTAATATAATTGAGCATTTATCCATGCAACTCTCTCATTTTATTTTTTTTTTGTCATTTACCCATAGAAAAGTATAAACATATTGTTGATTGGCTAAAAGGCAAGGAATGCATAAATGTTAACGCATTGGCTCTTTGGCAATGCATTTTTTGGACTACCATTGACTGCATGTCATGGATTTGAGGCATTCATGTGTTTTGTTCCATTATTCGTTCATTGCGATGTGACTGGATTATGCTTACACCTCAATTTTTTCAAGAACAAGGAACAGCTCACAAAAATCATTGTATTGAGGTTTCCTAGAGATGTATGCTTTTAAAAGTAGCAATGCATCTTAATGAATATCAACAACAACAAAAAAGAATATAAACCACCATAAGTTTAAACTGTGTTTGAACTTATTATTAATATTTTTTTTTTAATCTAGCAGCACCCACACTTTGACTTTGTTTTTAGTCTTAAGCATTTGAGGCTTTCGTAATACATAAATATCAACACATGGATTCACCAGATCTTTCTTATTGTCTCTTTCCACATCCTTTTCATTATGGATCATATATGAGTGCCAGCAATGGGTCTTCTTGCTTAGTAGACAGTTCATCATTTTTCTTTCCATTCCTTCTAATTACCAAATGAAGAGCTGGTGTTGATTTTCTGTTGAAATTGTTGCAGCTCTTTGAGTATAAGCAGAAACATGAGAATATTAGTTCTGCAAGTTATAGTAGTTATATAAAGTTTGCAAGGACAAGCAAGTTTTCCGAACGCCTCAATGTGAATCAATGTCTTTATTAAGTAATGTTATTCTTAGTTGCCTTGTCAAAAATGGTAAGTTTGGCATCTGCATGAAATGTTTTCAACAAATGAAGCAAGACGGGCTGAAACAGATTTCGTTACAAACAAAAGATAGGGCGCGACTCGACCTCATATAGGTTATGTGACATCCCGAAATTTGACCCCGTTTCGATAAAGTGAAATGTGCATGTCGTCGGCGCGCTATGGTTCTTTTTCTCGAAATTGATCACTCACGAGTTAGCTAACCTATTGGGTGAAGCCGTTAAGGGATATAACCGCGGTAAAATCCCTAAAAGCTACCTAATTGGTTGGATTGGACTAAAATCATGTCCTAATGATTTTAATCATGAAATTTAATTCGGTTTTGGGAATCAAATATTCTACGGCGTGTCACAATTCAATTTTAGGATCCTCGTCTCATCGCACGTCAATTTATTGACGAAATCCGAAATTTCAAGAAAGAAATTATCGGAAAGACAAATCGAAGGCCAAAAGAAAATAGAAAAGGAAAGGGAAAGAGAAAGGAAAAGTGGAATAATGGTATTATTTATCTCTTTTTCTCTCTCTCTCTCTTCTCTCTCCTCTCCCTTTGCCCTCTTCGTGCGAGCACCCACCGAACACCCCCTTACCAATTTGAAATTTGCTTCTCTCTCTCTCTCTCTTTTTTTCCTTTGACTAGTCAATCTCTCTTATCCCTTCTTCTCTCTCTTATCTCTTCTTCTCTCTCCTCTCTCTTCTCCCCCATCCCCTCGTGAACGAACCGCCCCCCTTTTTCTTCTTCTTCTTCTTTCTTCTTCGGGGAAATGCGGAACCAGAAGTTGCAGCTCACCGTCCGAAGGAGTAGCAGCCCGCCATCGCCGCCGCACCGCACGCCTCGCGTCCGCCGCTCGCCGCCGTGCACCGCCCGCCCGTGCGCCCGCTGCCGTCCCGCGTCCGTCGCCGCTGCTGCTCCTCCCTCTCCACGAACCAGCTGCTGTTCGCACCGACCAGCCACCGTTCGGCCACCTCCGGCCACCGCCCAACCCCGCCGGACCACCCCCGCGACCCCCTCGCCCTCCGCCGGTCTTCCCCCGCCGCCCTAGCCGCCGGAACGGCTCCGTTCAGCCGCGACCAGCATACCCACGAAGTGGGTATCCAGCTCTTTCAGGCTCGTTTTGGGCCGTTTCCCGGCCCCGAACCCGAGCCGTGCTTTGGGAACAATCGTTCCTCGCATCGCCGCCGTCGAATTGATCCGATTTGCGCGCGATTTGGTGAGTAATCTCACTAATCCAGGATTAGTTGGCTAATTATGCTTAATGTTGGTTTAGTTTTAATTAATTATGTTTAGGTTGTTAGATTAGAATAAATGAGCAATTATTAGTTATTTGTGATGCGATTTAGATAAATTGATTGCGCAATTAGCAAGTAGACGTGGTCTACTAATTATTGGAAGTGTCTCGGGAATTTTCCGACCCCTAATCGGGCTTCAATTTGGCAATTTGGGCCTAAGTGGGATTTTTGGCATTTTAATATTAATTTTCGGAATTTAATTAAATAATTATTTATTTTCCGAAAATTCAAGGGAGATGGTCCGGAACCGGAATATTATGGTGATGACCGTGGTGAAGTCCATTTATTTAATCGGGCTTTAATTTGAGCTAAATTGAATTTTAATGTTAATTGTTTAATTCTCGAAATTTATTATTTAATTATTTATTTTTCGGAAATTAAGGTTGAGATAGTCAGTGACCGGAAAATTATCTGATGATCGTGGTGTAGCCGTTTATTTAAACTGGCCTTATTTTGAGCTAAATGGAATTTTTAATAATTATTAATTAATTTTCGAAATTAATTAATTAATTAATTATTTTTCTGAAATTAAGTATTTGATGGCCAACGACCGAAATTTCGTGCTGATCATCGTGGCGCAGTTCATTTATTTAATTGAGCTTTATTTTGTGCTGAAGTGAATTAATTGTGATTACAATATTATTTTCCTGGGTTAATTAATTTGGAAAATTAATTGGAAAATAACCTATTGTCGGTTGACAAGACACCAAAAGTGTTTTGGTGAACGCTAATAATGGTGGGAATTGTGGAATCGAAATCATCATATTTTGGCTAAGGCCAATCGTGTACTAATGCACGATATGTTATTAATGATGATAAAAGATGAAAGGAAATGCTGTTTGAAGAAATGTTGTGTGATGTGGCTCGGCGATTATTACATCGCTTTGGCATGTAGGATGCCTTAGAGAATGCCCATAAATTGTTGAACAGTGATCATGCCTGTGTGGCGATAATTGATCATGCCTGTGTGGCAATAGTTGATCATGCCCGTGTGGCGATAATTGATCATGCCGGTGTGGCGATAGTTGATCGTGCCTGTGTGGCGATAGTTGATCATGCCTGTGTGGCAATAGTTGACCGTGCCCGTGTGGCGATAATTGATCATGCAAGTGTAGCGATAGTTGATCGTGCCTGTGTGGCGTAGATCGTGCCCGCGTGGCCATAATTCTGTGTATCGAGTATCGTGCCCATGTGGCTGAAGGAAAGTGGAATGCCTAAGAGTATGCACATAAAGTGTTTATTGTACATCACCTTGGCGAATAGATGCCCGAGAGCATTACTGTAACTCTGTGACTGAGTGTACTATTGGGGATTATATGGTGTGGAGTGAGATGACCTAGAAATGGTCCAATTGACATGTAATCGACGATGTCGATTGATCATTGTTTTGATTTGATGTTGTGAATTGATTGATTGAGTGGAAATGACCGTGAGTGGTCTTGTTGGCTTGTAATCGAGTAGGTTGATTTGATCGATGCTTCGATCGGTGATATGATTGCTTGAGTGCCTATTGTAAATTGCACTGACTTGCAGGTGGGATCTGATGCTAAGGTACGTCTTCTGACCTGTGCGTGTTTAGGCAGTCTTTAGTATAATAGTTTACTAATCGGGCTTAGTGGGGTAGAACTCGCTGAGACGTAGTCTCATCCCGGTTGGGGAAAACATTTCGGGATCCCGACGAGGAGCTGAGGAGGAGGGATTTGTGAATGAGAACTCGCAGGTGAAATTGAGGAAGAGAATGATCTGAGTGAAGAGGAATCAGAAGAGGATCATGATGATCTCGAGTATGACTTAGACGAGGATTGAAATTCCATCTCTTTGTGAACCCTTTTGTAGATGTGTAGATAGAGTGAGACTCTGAAGTTGCGAATAGTCTGTGAAGTGCTCTGTCTATTGCCATGTATAAAGGTTTGGTTGTAAATTTCAATATGAAAGATATAGCCTGCTTTTCTATCCCATTGTTTTATTGTCTGGGGATTTTAATTGCTTCCACATGTGCTTAAAAATGAAAGGGTCAGCGATACATTGTCCTGGGATATCGCATTATAAAATCGACCAAGAGTGAAGGATGTGCACGTGCCCGAGGAGCGGGGCGTGACAGGTTATCTTTCTTTAAGTAATCAAATTAGCAACTTGTGTGAAATGGATTTATGACCAATAGAGAGCTAAATTTAATGTGATATCTATTGTCAAATTACATTAGACTTTCGATACGTAAACTTTAGGAATTTTTGTGAAAAGATATGCTATATACATTGTAGCCTCGTAGGCCTATTCTCGACCGCTTAAGCTTTTGAGGAAAACGATTACTTAATATGGTAGAGCACGAGATAAGTGTTAATATTAAAAAATGACTAAATGAAAAATATTTTCATATTCTACAAAATATTTTCTGGTTTTACAACATCAAATTAATCCGCAATTCCCCCTGCCTTCCGAACAATTAGACTCTGCCATGACTTTTTCTCGTCCAAAGAGATAAGCTCATCAATTAATTTTTTTTTGGTCGGTCCAAGCTCATCAATTAAGTTCACAATTATAGAATTAAGTTGTTTGATCATTTGCGCCTGAGTCGTTTCGACCATTTGGACCGTAGGAAAAGCCCAAGGTCCGAACCCAGGATCTGGCCCGTATTCACCTACGCACTATCACGCTCGTCTTCATTCCTCCCCACGATGAAGCAAACCGAGATTTTAGATTCCACGTGCGGCATTGTTCCAATCGCAACCGTCCACTTCAAATGACGGTTACTTGCTCATGAGAACAGAACCGCTTACTCCTCTGCCCTCCAAAACCAGCCTTTGCCTTACGCTGCTAACCCATGGCCTTTTGCATTAAAGAAGAAAACAGAAAAACTTTATGTTCATGCAATTGCATGGCCTTTTGCATTGCTTCACTAGTTCAGTATCCTCATGTTTCCTTTAACCCATGGGTTCATCACAAACCTTTTCTGATCTGTCATTCTGATCAAGGAACTTCAAATATGCCTTTATGAAATTCCATTTGATTACAATGTTGTCCTTTTTTCTGTGAGCTCATGATGACCAGCTTAATTTAAATAGCGTGTTGATCTTCAGTAGTTCCATGGCTGCTACTCAGTATGGTTGTCTGTCTGTATTCATAGCCTGTCTGCGCTGGTAGGAGTTTCCTGTGTTGACAAGGCTTGGTTTATCTCATCTGTGTTATTGCCTGTCCATATTTGAACGGTGCATCTCTTTAGCATTCTGTAAGAGTCATCTTTTGCATATCGTCTTCTTGCTTTAGTTTGAATGATGTCGGGACTCTCCTTTATTGCAGACAAGCAAGGTTAAGCGAGATTTCATCCTACTTGATATGAAAACATGTTGCTTAGTTTGTTGCAATATAACAGAATATCTCGTCGTTTTCTTGTCCATAGACATATATTTTAAGGGTGAAACTAATGCCTGCTTTGGTTTTCTGGTGGCTAAACTGGGGTTTACTTCAATAGATGGCTATTGACATCATAGTTTCTCTCCTATGATTGCCAAACCCTATGTTTACCCAGCAAGACAAATCATCTTTGTTAGAATAGAAATTTCATGCTATTTTTGTCGTGGAATTTCCAGATGGGGCAATGGCATGCTGCTGATGAATATGACGGTCAAGTGAGGGAGATTACCTTTAGATCTTTTTGTAGCAGTCCAATGTACCCACCTGACACGGCCATGACAGAGTATCAGCATGCTGTTTTATCACCAGATAAGAAAACTCTGGTCTGCCTGCTTGCCTTAGCTTCTTAATTGATTCTCGTCAATGTTCTCTTTATGCACTACTTGTAAACCTGCCTTGTAGAGCTGTTCTATAGCCCCTCCTTTTGTTTTTGGCTGACATTCTGCAGCGTCTGTTGCATTTAGGTTTTACCCTCGTCTTCTTTTCTGCATCTCCCTATGGTTCTAAATCTACTATGGTTGAGAAAATGTTCCTCTTCCCTGTAGGTGTTCGAGACAGTCCAGCAGGCACATGATGTCCCTTTTGGCTCCTACTTTGAGGTTTTACATATAATTTTGTTTTTCATTTTTAAGTTCCCATTAAAAAGTACTGATCTATTTAATCGAGTATAATCATATGAGTGATATCAACATTTTTTAGAATTACATGAATCTTGGTTTTTTCATGTTTTTATTGGTAACTGTGATGTCAATCAGCTTATCGCATTTTTTCAATGGTTCATGGTAAATTTTTACCATACATTTTGGAGAGTCCTGGAAGTATCAAAATGCAATTAGTAATGCCAGTTACTTTGGATATGGTTAGGGCCTCTTTGAGGTGCACCAGTTATAGGACCAGTGGACCACTCTTGACATTTTTAGTCATTTTCTCATTCATTCTATGTGTGGGTTGGATGACACAACTTGCACCTACTTCCATGCAGCTATGTAAGGCTCTTACATTCTAATAAAAGTGCTCAAAACTACTAAAAACTTAAATCTCCATTTCATGAGAATCTGCACACGGATAAATCTTATTAGTGAAGGCAGTTGAATGATTTAAGGGTTTTGGAAATGATTAAAGACAACAGGATGGGCACATGAAAAAAAAAAAAAATGAGAAATATTTTATAAAGGTAGAGCAGTTTTTGAGAGGGGAAAATACATTTTGGTATTATCGATTTTGTTTTATGGATGGTTCATCTCATGTTGTCCTCTGTCTCTCTCTCTCATGTGCGCGCCTGCGCACAGAGACAATGGACATCCATCACACAACCATCTTTGATAATTTGCTGTGGCAATCTCTCTTTCTCAATTTTCTTCGAATGTTTTTTACATGCCAATATGCAGCATGGACGTTTTGCTTAAGACTGTCGTCCTATCTGTATGTGATAATTTCATCCACCTCAATTGTGACAAATTGGAGATACCAACATTTCTATTATAAATCAACTCTTCATATGGGCACTAGATAAGGATTGCTTTCGTTTGTATAAATAGGTTTGATTTGTGCACATCGATTGGGATGTGACTCCATCATCTTTTGCATGTACAATGGCAACTTATAAATAGACTGCGGACGTTTATTAATGATAAACCACTAAATGTGGAAAAATCTAAGATTCCACATAGATACAAACGAACAAATTCAGAAGCACCCCAAAAAAAAAAGACATATTCCATGTCCCAAAAAAAAAAAAAAAAAAAAACACCCTTGGCTATACCTTTTGGCCAACATTCCATGTCCAATTTTACCGACAGAACTACAATGCAAATTTGAGAATTTCGACAAGCAAAACAACGACCATAATAGTCCACCAGGTAAAAGCCACACGTGGAAAAGGTTAATCTTTCCACCTAGCATGTCTCCACTTTTCTCCATCAAAATCATTGGCAATAAGAAAGTAATAGCTGAGAGTGTTAATGCAATCCAAGTCAAGATCATCACCAATTTGGTCTAATTACGACCCTTTGACGACATACTAGTTATTGAAGGCACTATTACCGAAAAAGAGAAAACATAACAACCTATATTACAATTATTGAAAAAGTCAAATTCTCATTCATGCCTATGAGAAAGTATAGATTTTCCTGCCATATTAGATGCCTCCGAAAAAGTACCTCCTTGAGGGCTTGCCGAAATCTGCGTGGCCGTTGTGACAAGTAATATAGCAATGACAATAATGAGCTATCGCATCCTGTCATCCCAAAGTCTTTTTCCTCTTCCCCATTGACTGGCTTGAAAAGCACGAGGCGAACGCTGGTCCCTATCAACACCTACCCTGGCCATGATGATGAGTAATACTAGTGTATTAATTGCCAATAACAACTTGTTTATTTTTTTGGCAAGCTATATACTTTTAGGATTAAATATATACCTTTTTTTTTATTTTATAATTCCATTTTTTCAAAATAACAATGTGACTATATTAAAAAGTTAAAGATCATAATATAATAGAGAGGACTTTGTCTTTATTAATTAGTGATTCACCTATTAGTATTCAAGATGTAAAATACAACTTGCATATCAATATGACAAGTTCAAATCCGATACAACATGGATCTAAAAGGTAGTATTTTGAAATGGATTCTTCTACACCAAAGTAGACATTTAGCTCTCTTTTATTTACACATATTTCTTTTAATTTTAATAATAAGAAACGATATTTCAACAGGATAAAATGGGACATTACAAATGTATAATTTATAAAAAATATATTTATTATAATTGACAAATGAAAGTAAAGATGATTATAAATTGTGAAATAGACTTACTTACATTTATGGTTAATAGTGTTCTGTTTTTGAGGACCGAAAATCAAGATTCTAAATGCACGGAAAAGACTAAAGTCATTGCCCCCACTAAACTGCCCAGCAATTCAGGGATTGAAATATAGATTATAGGATAAAGGACGCTATTGATAAATAATGAAGAAAACCAAGTAAGGCCCTTGCCGTTTCACCTTTCATTGACTGACTGGATCATCAATAATTGCCTTGCTTGTAACGGTCTTGTAATTTTCTCAACGAGTGTGAATGGCTGAAATGTTTTTGTGGTTCCATCTATGTTTTAGGTTCTGTGTGCTGTATGTAAGAGAAGTGGCGAAGGGAGGTTGGCCTATAAACCCCACAAGGAATTGCTCATACATGCAGGAAATATTGGAGGTTTGGAAATCAGTGAAAAAAATATCGAATGTCCTTTTAATGATGTGCAAGACAAAATCAATTATAATGTACGAAAATTATGTAAAACTTGTGTTTTTTAGTTGGATCCAATATGAATCTCATTATCTCTGGATAGGTGATTGGCATAATTTATCAAGGAATTTACCAAAGAATTGGATAATTTTCAAGAAGGGCTTTGTAGTATATTCCGTCAATTTTCCGTTAATCTATGAGACTTTATTGATATAGCTATTTTTTTTAATCTCAAAGCTAGTCACATACATAACTTGATTTCTAATGTCAAGGGTCTTCTTAAATAGAATTTTCAATATATCAAAATCATTTTGTAATCCAAAAAAAAAAAAAAAATTTGTATGTTCTTTGGATGACTCAATAGATGGAATCAATCATAATATGCAAAAAGAGTGAGAAAAGTTTTTGTTTTTCAATTAGATTCAATATGAGTCACATTATCTCTTAATTTGTGATCAGCATAGTACATCGTATTAACTCCATATAACAACTTTCTCAAGCAATATTAATCATTTTTCTTCTTTGCACTTTAAGGGGAAGTACGTACATTGAACATGGTAACCTATAACATAACCTAGTATATAACGTGCGAAAGAAGAGATACTAATGCAGTTCACTATATACGGCTTCCTACATGCATGAAGTGGTCTTTGAAATCATGCTAATATCTCAGTCTCTCTCTTCTTCAAGTTCATGCTCATGAATGTTATTGGCAAAGTAGTGAGATCTCGGTTTTTCCTTATTTGAAGGGTAAGTGAACTTGTATCATATTGCTCGTATGCTTCATTAATATGATAAAACTATACTCTTGATCCCTAAGCTTGAGCTTTTTTTTTCCTATCAAATCCTCTAAACTGAGTTTTGTCCCATTAGATCATTGAAATTGTATAGCTTTTTCTAATTAAAATTCCTTCAACTCCAAATCTAACTGATTGGAACTGACATTCCTTCTTCATTAACATTTTTTTTTTCACTATTCTATTCTCATCACCTACGTATTCTTTCTATCTCCAACTTTTTTGGCATACCATTTAATTACACAAGCAAACTAATAAAAATTTAGCATATTACACTAAATTAGTATTTCTCTTCTTACAAATTCTATGGCCCTGCTAGACTCGAATCCGCTATATATGGCTAGGAAACAAGTGGTGGGGTATCTATACATAAGTGTAGTAGAGTTTTCGTGTAAGTGCCAATATCTATTCAAAATTTAGAAAATGATTTTCGACAATTTTAAAAGATGAAATTATTTTTCCCAAATATAAACATAAAATTCTTGTTAATTAGGAAAATAATTTCCATTAATTTACTATCCTGAATAATTCAAATGTCGGAAAATTGAGAGAATATTTTCAAGCGAAATAAAGGGAACTTAAATAAAGTCACGAAGGATTGGAAGATATTGATGAATATGGAAGCGAGCTTAGGAGTTCATACCATGGTTGTGGAACATATTCTATAAGCAGTGAAACAATTTCATTACTTATAGGCTAAAAACAGGTTAATGGTGCGTTCAGTAACAGTTCCATTTCTAATAACAATTTTCTGCTAAAAAATAATTATTTTTGGATTTTGTTCTTTGGACAAGTTTATGAGCATTCAAAAGCGTTTGATGAATATACAAATTTTTTATTTCCGAAATAAAAATACGTTTGGTATAACCCTCAAATTTTTTTTTGTAATTTAAAATTTCTTTTGATCTTTTAAATAATTTTATTACATTTTCTCTTTTCTTCTTCTTCTTCTTCTACTCTAGCCAGTCATCGACCTCGACCATGACTAGTAATTGGCTAGATAAGAGTCAACAATCTTACACGGCCTCTCAAGGCAAGGCTTGTCCTGTAGATATGGGAGAGGTCAAGCCTCGCCTAGCCACCAGCAACCGACTAGAGGAATAAGAAGAAGAAAAGAATAAAAAAAAGAAAAGAAAATTACTTGATTCTTAAGTTGTTTTTGGGAGTAATAAAGTAACTTTTCCCTACTTGATTTTGTTTCAAATTTATTCTCAGGAACAAATACTTTATCAAATGAATTTCTATTTTTTTATTCTGAAAACAAAAGAATGGAAATAATCATTGTTTAATGGAAATAATCATTGTTTGGGGGCGCAAATGATGACCATTCTAATCAGAAATTGATTTTTAAAAGAAAAATAGATTTTTCTATATCTATTCCTAGATGAGTTTCAAAGTAAAAATACACATTTGATAATGATACAAAATTTTTATTTTCGGAATAGAAATTCATTTCAAAATGACACAAAATTTCTCCATTTTCAACGAAAGCGGCGTCAGTGGCAACTGGCGGCGACAGTGGCAATCGGTGGCAGTGGCTAGCGGTTAGGAGTGGTGACAAATAGATGATGAACAGTAGTCAGCGGCCGACGATGATGGCGGACGGTTGGGAGTGGTGACAAATAGATGATGAACAATAGTCAGCGGCCGACGATGATGGCGGACGGTTGGGAGTGGTGACAACGGATGGTAAACAGTAGCCGGCACTACCAATGGTTGACGATTGGCAATGGTAGCTGGTAACTGATAGCGGTGGCCAGCAATCGATGGCGATGGTCAACGGCTGAGAGTGGCAACAACAAACAATAAACAGTGATTGGTGACAATGGATGACCAATCGACAAATAGAAAGAACAAATATTGAGAAGAGTTTTTATTTTTTATTTTATTTCAGAAATAGAAAAGTAAAAAAAAAAATTACTTCTAATTTCTGTTCCAAATCTATTTCTAGAATATAAATATATTCCAGAAATAAAAAATTAAATAATTTTACCAAACGGATTTTTATTTCAGAAACAAGTCTAAAATAGAAAAATAGTTTTTGAATAGAAATAGAATGATTATTATGCGCGCCTTTATCAAATAGGGCCTAAATGTGTTAATTTGGATTTGATCATTTTCGACCCAACCCTAAGCCACCTATTTTTTGGGCAAAGTTCTTTCCTTTTTTTTAAAAGAAAAAATTAAGAATGAACCAATGAGATCCTATCAAAATTACTGATCATGCAATCTAAATATCAGGTGACTAAATCAACAAGAGAAATCATTTGAAACGTACTCCACACTCCAATTGACTCCATCGGGTCGTCGACGATCAAAGTAAAGTCCGGGGCAAGGGGATTGGACATACAACTTGAACGGATGCTATCATAATGTAAGTTTTTGTCATTAAGGTAATTAGTGCTTTTAGTTTTTGTCATTTTCTTTTGTTGGACTATGGCTTACAACTTCTCTCATTCTATGATGAAGACCGTGCCCGAGAGCAACATTCATAAGGGAGATGATGAACTTGGAGGTCTCCAGAATCACTCACACTATCATAATGTAAGTTTTCCAGCCTTTTGCTATTTGTAGCTTGTGTTTCACATTTTAGAGTTATATTGAAATAGATAGTAAGTAATTTTATAATGTATCCACCACGATTTTACTAGAAAAAAGAAATTTTGAAGGGGGAGGGGGGTGGCCCACTTGAAGAATGAGTTGTTGATTTGGGGTCAAGTGCTAAATGTTTTCTACTCAATATAGTTAGATAAAAGACATAACTTCCGGTTTTCCACATTCTTAGCACAAGTAAGTCATGCTTCAACTTTTGATTTCTTCATCATAGCTGTACTCTTTGTTTGAGTATCTTTAAAAATTTTGCATTGTGCACTCTAAGAGCCTTTTCTCCTGCAACCCCAACATTCTCTTCCATGTATACAATCACAATCAAACCATTAATTTAAGAAAACTGATACTGAGCTAGTGGAAGAAGAGTTCTTTCTTTGTAAAGCATTAGTAAAACCTCCATCTTAAGATTAGGCAGGAGGTTTATTATTGATTGTTTGGTACTTTCATCATCTATAAGCGTTGCTTGCATCCTTATTCACATAGATATGTGGCTAGAATGTCCTTACGTGAAAGTTTATGAGCTTGATGTTCCTCGAGAAAAGTGACTGGACACATAGATTTTGCCAAGCCTTTATCTCTTTTGGCAGCTTCCATGATCAATGGTACATGATCCAACATATCTTGGATGAGATTGTTTGACAATGTTCCACTTGAGATATGGTACGCAATCGACAGAAACAAGTCCAACACGTGTATAGCTTTCATTGCAAATGTGTAGATAGGCACATAATGTGATGTCACGGTTTGCCACATACAAATGCAAGTTATTAATCTTTTAACTTATAGCACAAGCAGAAGCCAAAAGTATAAAATTAAACAGACAATACAATAATGGATGGATGTCATAAAGGAACAAACATCATAGCTTTCATTTCTTTATCTTATTTATGAACCCGAGTGATTTCATCGTGGCTATAACGAGAGGTCAACAAAAAGGTATGCTACTCCCGTCGACTATCTACACTGTCATCCAAAATGCCCACCATTGTTGGTCATCATCAATCACCCAATCACCCACCTGCATGGTTTCACCCAAAAGCGTGTGAAAGCATTCGAGAGAACTTTATGGAACAAAAATTTAAAGTCAACCACATGATAAACATGGTGCATTTGGTGCACATCCACCTCCTTAAAGATTTGCTATCTATGAGGATTATAGTTACCGTGACATGAGAACAAACTATATTGCAACTGGTAAACAATTTATATTTTCATGGATATTTGGAAGCCAATACGGTTATACTCGCTCTTTCGGCCAAGTCATCCAAATATACGCCTGCCGATGGACTTATTATTGTTTAAAATGCCATTGTAGCAAGTATGACCATGATGACCATGAAGATTTTTTGTGTACCTTTCTCCCATGATTTCCTTGCTTTCTCACTCTCATTTGGTTGAATTACGCACAATAGACAAGAATTTCTTTTGGTGGTGGCCATGCCTTGGTGAACAAAAATGTTACATTTTCTGGAGTGAAAGAGAGGAGAGTGATTTGGTGAAAGAGAAATGACCCCTCTTGAGAAATTTATATGGGCGAGGAATCGCTAATTTAGGAAAGTATATATTGTCTGCCTATTTATTATCAATTGTCATTGATTTGTTGCTTTGTATTTTATCTACGCCTCTCATTCTTTTGGGAAGGGATGTGGTTGTTGATTCGTCGCTTCATAAATCCTTAACACCTCATGTTTTTGTCAACATATGTTCCAAGAATATCACTTTGAGGTCGCGAGTGAAGGGCCTCCTTTGGTAGCCATCACGCCTGGGCCTCGGTTGCTAGCCCTCGCCAATGCGTTATTCAAGCTTTTCCTTGCCTGTGATATTTTTGGAACAAAAGGTGACAAAAGCGTGATGTATAGAGGGATTTATGAAGTGATGAATCAACCATCACATCCCATCCCAAAAGATCGAGAGGCATAGAGTAAAATATGAAGCAACTAATTGACAACTACCAATAATAAAAAAGGATATGGACCTGAGTAGGTCCTTAAAAGGCTCACGGAGGAAACAGGCAAGAAAACCACCCTAGGTGAGAGATCCCGCATTGTCCTCCTATTTTCCCTCTGTCAGGAAGACAAAGATAAACAGAGAATTAGGGAGTCTCGCGGTGGTGAAGGTAGACACCACGTCAAAACTTCGGTTTTGGCTACTACCAGGTAAGCAGGTATAGTAGCCTCCCATGCCTAGAGTAAATGAGGTATGGAGGGATTTATGAAGTGATGAATCAACCATCACATCCCATCTCAAAAGATCGAGACGCGTAGAGTAAAATATGAAGCAACTAATTGACAAGTACCAATAATAAAAAGGACAGACAATAGATCTTTCCCAAATTAGAGATACCCTCCCCCTCAAAATTCCTCCAAAGGGTTCATTCCTCTTTCACCAAATCACTCTCTTTTTCACCCTTATACACATAACACTTTTATTCACCGAGACATGGCCATCACCGTGAAGGATTCCCATATGCCATGTGTAATTCAATCGAACGATAGGAAGGAAGAAAAAAAATCATCGAAAAAAGGTATGTAAAAAATCATCATGGCCATCACAATCCTACTCACAATGGCATTTCAAGCTGCAGTAAGTCCATTAGGAGAAGTGTATGTGGAAGACTTGGCCTAAAGAGCAGGTACAACTGTACTGGAGAACATATTAGCTGCCCCTCATGCTCCAGCGAGGCAAATAAGAAGGTGGTAGGAAGACAACACGTGTTCTCTCGTGGGACCCACACTATGGACAAACTGAGGAGAAAATTAGGTGCCATTTTGAAAAAAATTCGAATTGACTTAGGAATTCTTCTGAGTCTCTTTCTCACACCTCTCTCTCTCTCTCTCCGACAAACATGACGTGGCCTCCCTGTCTCTTTGTGCCCTCCCTCTTTCCGATCGGTGAATCACCACTAGCAACCGGCGAACCACTGCACGAGACTAGCAAGAGGATTATGACACCGGTGAACCACTACACGGGACTGGCAAACCACCGTGCTGCTCCTCCGGTTCTAGTTCCGGTTTCGACCCCGACTCATCTGTCCTTTACTCAAATCAACAATATAATGGAAGGACGCATCTCATTAGTTTTGTTATTTTTCCTGTTTAGGGATTGTCGGGGGTATATACGGTGGAAGAGAGAGTTGCAGTTTCTATCGAAGACTATAAATTCATGAAATGGCAAAACAGAGGGAACTTCAAGGGAAAAAAGAAGAAGAAAACAATATGGTCGGTCTAGGTGAAGGCACGCAACTGCAAAATGAAAGCTCGATGAACGCGATCATGGTTAGAGCGATCTCGCTGGCAACCATCACGTTTCAAGCAGCCCTCTCTCCACCGGGTGGAGTCTGGCAAGACTCCACCGCAAGAGCACATTATGCAATTGGCTCGCCCATTATGGCATCGAAATTTCTTAAGGCATACAAATTCTTCGTATATTGTAATACGGTGACTTTCCTCCTGACTGAGCCGGATGTCAAGGCGCCAGACTGTCTTTAGTAAGGTGATGATGGTCACCACCTGGATGGCAACCATGTTCGCAAGACTATCGTTTGCAATACCTGTTGTCATTCTGAACAAAGACATTGAAAAGAACCCAATGTATGTAAAGGTTAGGATTCTAGTTTTCCTTTAGGTTATTGAGGAAAGCGACGACACTAGTGGCAGGGCCATCAACATCGCCATGTACGAGAACGTGCTGGTGGAGGCCAACGGCTCCGACGTCCCGCTAGCGATCATGTTCAAGGAGATCGACTTGGGGGAGGCGCTGATCCTGAACATCAGGCATTATAAGTACACAAAGCTGACGCCCATACAGCATCATGCGATCCCAATAGCCATCAATGGCCTGACCTCTTGGGGGACGTTGGAGCTGCTGGCCTCCAGTAGCACGTACACGGCACCGTTGATGGCTCTACCGCTAGTGTCGTGGCTTCCCTCGGTAACCTAGAGGAAGACTACGATCCCAGCCTTTGCATACGTTGGGTTCTTTTTCAGTGTCTTTGTTTAGAATGATGACAGGCATCGCAAACAATAATCCTGCAAACATGGTTGCCATCCAGGTGGTGACCATCATCACCTTACTGAAGATAGTCTAGCACTTTGACATCCGACTCAGTAATAATAAAATGACACTTAGTGACAGGAGGAAAGTCACTGTATCACAGTATACGAAGAATTTGTATGCCTTAGGAAATTTCGACGCTATAATGGGCGAGCCAATTGTGTAATGTGTCTTGCAGTGGAGTCTTGCCAGACTCCACCCGGCAGAGAGAGGGCTGCTTGAAATGCGATGGTTGCCAGCAGGATCTCTGTAACCATGATCGCGTTCATCGAGCTTTCATTTTGCAGTTGCGTCCCTTCACCTGGACCGGCACTATTGTTTTCTTCTTTCTTTTTTCTCTTAAAGTTCCCTCTGTTTTGCCATTTCATGAATTTATAGCCTTCGACAGAAACTGCAACTCTCTCTTCCACCGTATACTCCCCCGGCAATCCCTAAACAGGAAAAACAACAAAACAAATGAGACTTGTCCTTCCGTTAGTCAAACCTCAACTAAACGACCGTTGGTGATCCTCAAATCGACAACTTCTGCCTCCACTATTCCTAGGCGTAATCTGAAGCTGATCCAAGCCCCGACGATGATCCGACGTTGTGATCCTCAGCCCACTCCAACCTCTAGTCTTAGCTCCCAGCTTATAGTAACCTTGTTCGATTGAGCTTTGCATGAAGATTTATTTAGGTGAACTTTTTGATCTTGAGCTTGACGAGGCGAGATTACCTTATGCAATTGGGCTACAGCTCAACCCTTAGTTCTATGCTTGTGTGGATGATCTTTGCAGCTTAAGATGGCTATAGATGATGGATGATAGCCTAGAATGGTTTGACCAAATGATTGCTTAATTGACTATCTATTTTGTAATTCGAATGGCTTGACTGGACTAGTCGTTTTACTGTCTTCGTTTGAGCTAGATATTATCGTTTTTAGTTTTCGAAATCCTCATGAGGTTCATAGATGGTTTCACGAGCTTTCCAAGGGCATATTAAATGTGTAAATCGGACCTCATTTGCTATACCAAAACATGTTTCTAAGTAGGGTGATCTGTTCTAGAATATGCATGTGCTATTGCAATGATTGAGGTTAACTGACCTATCCGATTTGTTGATTTTGCATGATTTTTAACAAGATCTATAAACTCATCTGCTCTCCAACCCCACTCCTAAAAAAACGAAGAAGCAAGCTCCAGAAAAGGAAAATGTACGAAAAGAAAAAAATGGAAGGAGAGCTTTTGACATGCAGTTCCACATCAAAGAAATATTGTGCATGTTACAAATGAAAACCTGCTGCTGCACAACCAATTTAATATTCAAAAAAGATTGACGCAATGCAAAACCAATTTAGCAATCCAGTTTGTGGACTCGCCTATTTACCTTCTTTTCTTGAACCCTTGTGATTCCAATTACACACAGATTCGTCTTGCCTTAACTCAAATTTCGAATACGTGGTTGTGATCACAAGTAGATTTTCATATTACAGTTGAATTACTTGTTTAATTTCATCGCAACCTCAGATTAAGATTAAAAGTGGTATAGCTGCTCCCAAAAAGCAGCACGGAGCATACAATTCTCTTGACTTCACTGAAAATCACATCACATTCTCTCTCGCAAGTAATCAAAAATACACCACAATGAGAGTCAAAAGTTTGATCACTCGCTCTATTAAAAAAAAAATAGAAAGGTGAAATCTTTATTTAAATGCATGCTGGGCGGAAACTATGTGGAGGGAAATGAAATAGATTTGATAGACCGAAGTAGCCTCATTTTTCTATTGTTTCCCACTTCTCACAAAGGATATTCTTGGGGTTATAATTATATGTATCAGCACATGACAGCTTCCATCATTTATCTCTGACTTTGGAGAAACTTCTTCTTTGAGTCCAAAAAGGAAGTAACTGAATTTCTCTTCCATTCCCTTCCCTTGTAGTTACCCAAAGAATAGAACCATTGCAGGTGGGTTCTTTTTCCCCTTTCAATATCTTCCATCCTAGATAAGAGTCAGAGTAAATCACCAATAATTATGAGTGAGTTGACAAGGAAGAAAAAGTGGGAAATAAAAGCACAACTGAACCGTGTCAATATTAATTTGTTTCCACTGTACTTAATAAAAGACAATTTCATGTCATGTTGACTAGGACGTTTGTGGTTCTTGGGTCTGTTTTGGTGTATACTTTATACCAAAAAAAAAAGTAATAATAATTTACTTTCACCAAAACCAATCTAATAAGGTTAAAAGTCAGACCAAACCGCTAAGTTAGTTTATCATTTGTGAAATGCAGCACTAAGCAATAACATATAAGAAGCTAAGGAGTAACTTAGTACTTTAATCGTTAACATCAAGCAAGAAAATTATTTCCTTAGAGGGAAAAATACAAACTGCAAAGACATTGAATGACTATCTGCTACAACATTTTTCATTAGGTGCAAGAGGTATAATAGCCTTATTGTTGACGGCAAAATTATCGTCTTGACATATACTATCGATTTGGTTAGGTTTATCAAGTTAACACAATTAAGGGAACCCAAACAAATAAAATCGTGGTTTGCTTTTCTCGCTTTCCTGGCATTTTGCCACCTCTCCAACTGCTTCTCGACCTTTGCAATATACTGATCCCCAATCTGTTTATGATATTCAGATCGCTCCTGTCGCCCAGCGCTAAAGGATAAAGCACAGATCAATGATGTGCACCAAAAGGACCGATTAGAGACAAAGGGCAACTTGCTGACATGTGATGGAGAGGGAATTATTAGTTTTTCTCCTGTTCTTGTAAACACCAACAAAATGATGAACCAATTTCCTTTGCGCTATGTATTAGTGCATATATTCAGATCAAAATACCTATATATCACTATAGATGCACCTGCACCTCAACTTTCCTTGAGAATAACAGCAGAAAGAAACCAATTTGCTCCTTTTGCCGCTCAATCAAGGTTGCATCTTTCTTTTCTTCTGCCTTGGCAGCAATTCTAATCAGACAAAAGAGAGTAAATGTCAACCGCTTCATTAACTAATCAGACAAGAACCAAATACTTTGATTCTCTTTCTTTCTGAAAGAGAAGGCCAGCCAAATCTTGCTTCTCTTTTCTGCAATTTGCTCATGCTCTTGCTGCCTCAGCTTCTCACTTTCTTCACGCACTCTCTGCTCAGCCTACAAGAAATGTGATGTTTAGGACTAGATGATGAGAAAGAGTCATCTTGCTTGCACCGAGTAGGTTCTCTGATAAGTCACAAAAGATGAGTCAAGCAGATTCTTTAGTTTCATGTTAGATTGGAACTGCAATGGTCCATACAGAGGAGCCATGATCTACTCAGATGTCTAAAATATGGACAACTTACAGTAGCGAAAGAGTACCTCTTAAGGCTATTATGGTCCAGGTCAAGAGCATAGCCAGCATGATCTGCTCAGATGTCCTTCAATTGTTTTGAGGCAAAGATTATTACATAATGCAGACATACTAGTCCAGCCATAGAAGAAAAGGAAATAATAGCCATTTACTTCATATTAGCACACTGTACAATCAATCACATTCTTGTAATCGACTCTTTTTTCACCTGAATTTTATAAAGAATACCAACTACTATAATCAGCAGGAAATCATCATAGGTAGTTCATAAAATGCAGATGCTTTGGCTAGTTCAAAAACCAGAAGCTGGCAAGAGTAACAAGTACGTACTCTTTGTAAAGAATTTGACCTCCGCATAAATGCATCTGATCCCAACAGTCCCATGTCCTCCTTTCTGAATCTCTGGAAGAATTCAACAGGGCGGAGAATAATGAAGGGATTAATCACTTTCAGAATTCCTCATGGTACTTAAAGATCGAAAAAAAAAAAAAAAATCACGAGACAAAATGAAGATGCAAATGTACATTGCCGAGCGGTTTAGAAGAACCAATGGGATTTTCTTTCAGAACGTAGGACACGAGTGACAAATAAAATCTCTTTAACTATCTTGTTTTGCTCAAACCAGAGGGAGAAATCGTCAGAGATGATGCTGCTGGAATTAAAGATCATCAAAGCTGCTAAGAACACAAAAACAGAGAGAGAATCAGAAATACAGACTGCCATAAAATTAAAATTAGAGTAAGGGAGAGAACTTAGCTTTTGCAGCAATCAAGCATTGAAAAACTAACTTCGATTGTTTGAGTAGAGCTGAACAGAGTTGAAGAGTGTACACTGGAATAGAGTTGGTCTTGCGCTGGATTTGCGGAGGAGGCTCATGGCTGTCGGAACTTCACTAGAAACGATCATCTTGAAATTCAAAGATCGGGAGCTGGTTCAAGAGTTCATAGCTAAAGAAGACGAGAACCTGAATGTGTGTTATCCCAATTGAAAAAAGAGAGCACTGATAATGGAAGCAAGATACCAAGAATTAGTACGGCCAATTGAATCGAGTATTAAAGCCAAAGAAGGAGAGAAATTAGCTCTTAATGCTCTTGTGGCAATCGGATTAGTTGAGCATCAGTCACGGCCATTTTCCTCTTATCTAAGGACGATGATGATAGACATCAGAAGTTGGATAACGAGAATCTCTAATGACGATGCTCGGCGGTGACAATATCCACCAACGGAATTATGCAATATGGATATTCATCTGTGATTGTCTCTAATCTGAGTTAGACGAAGAAGCTTCGACTGGATGTAGCGAACTCAAGAGTGATCAAAGCAACTCGTTGGAGAGTTGTCACCAATGAAGAGAGCGTATGAAGTCCACGACGGTCAGAGATGGTCTGGCGCTACTCTGTGACGGTGATGTTGCAGCGGTTGGAGGTGGTGACAGGAAGGGATAGTTGCAGGCGAAGGCACTCAATTTGGTTTAGTTCCATTCTCAACAGTTACAAAAACACTTGAAACATGATAGCTAACAAAAAAAGTAACATTGTGTAAACTGTATCAAAACACCTTCGGATTGAACACTTCCACGTATCATTTCACAGCCGTGCCTTGGTTGAGAAGTGGATTTTAGCTATTTCAAACTCTACTTATGTCCGTTGGAATCTTAAATCAAATGCACAGGAAGGGTCCAAAGTTCGAACTTCACATATCCCTTCAAAAGCATGAAAAACCAGCACAAAGGAAACCAAAAGATTCCCCTTATTGGCTCTTTTTCAGTTATTTGGACGGGGTACAAAATCAAAAGCGCCAATCCACATTATCAAAGCCGGAACAGACCAAAATTATCGGCATGAGAATAATTAAACAACCAAGGTGCAATACTGTCTCGATAATGAAACGGAGTTTTTGATTAGTCATTAGATGATTAAACAACTGAGGTACGATACTATCCATATAGGTTTTCATGTCGATGATATTACAAATAGGCACATAGAAAATGTTCCACTAACGTGACGTAATTGAAAATAATCAGATAAGGAACTAAAAAGAGTAGAGGCACCCAATTGCAAAAAACGTTCAAAATTAAAGACAAAATTTAAATTTAAATTCCTCAACCGTTCCCGCCTTCGTCAGTTTTCACCCTCATCGCTCTTTTGCTCAGTTAGGCTTTAATCGGCCTATCGTCGGCATGAAGCTCTCTTTCGACACCTCCAAGAAGCCCCTGAAGCCGGCCGCCAAGCCCCTCTACACCACCTTTCGCTTCGCCACTACCACCGTTGTCGGTTCCAAAGCACCGCCTTCATTGGCGCGTGAGCAATTACCCAATTCGATTCCTCCGAGACCCCCGACGGATGACGTGAATTGCAGAAACCTGCCAGTTATCCGCCAAACCCCAACAAGTGGTGGCCCCTCTGGAGGATGAAGAACCTCGACCCGCCTCTCCACTCGGACTCCTCCTCCTCCTCCTTCTCCTTCGATATCTCCCAGTTCCAGTTGCAGATAAAGAGCAGTCACGTGTTGTAATAGAGAGAGAGAGAGAACGAGGAAGAGAGACAGAGAGCAAGAATGGCGGGTGGAGGATTTGTAGAAGCCGGGCAGCTGAAAAGGGCGCATCTTTATGAATACCGGATCACTGAGTATTTTGTATTCGCCTGCATTATTGCGGCCCTTGGCGGATCGCCTTTTGGGTACGATCTGGGCGTTTCGGGTGAGTCCTTTTTTCTTTCGTCTCACCTTTTTGCTTGGATTTTGAATGCGTCTGCTGCGGTGTTTCGTGAATTGCGAAGCTTTATCCGGGGAAGATAACCTTTTTTGGTGTTTGTGGAAGATAAATGTGGAATCTTTATCTAGAATTTTTGGAAGATGCAATTTCCCTGTGTAATGTTTACGACTTTTCAAAAAAATAAAAATAAAGAAATACATCATCGTGTTAGTTGTAATATAATTGTTTTGCTTTCTTTGATCTGATTAACTAAACAAAACTTAATGAAGCAGAGATTTTTCTATAGGCCTACCAAAGTTTACTCTTAAGTCTCAACATTCCTTCCCAAAAATGGAGACTTTGAGTTTAATATCGAAATTGCCAACAAGTCGAGCTTGCCCACAAAGCCCCCCGTTTGCGCCACTAGGGGCGCATGAGATGTCCGATGGGCAGGCCCGATGGTAAGGCAATGGGGGTGGTATTATTCTAATCTTAAATACATGTGATGTATTTTTTTAATTAATTTTTTACTTTTATTGCTATGCTGTTTTTTATTTAAAAAAAAAAAAAAAAGAGAAATAGCACAGAATCAACATTTTTCCAATCTTCTTAATCACTTTTGAGCAATTGATGTTTGTTCCTAAAATCGTTAGCATACCTGTTGAGTAGTTACTAGAAGTAATTAACATTGTAAATTATAATTCAAATATGTGTTGATAGTTGGAAGAACAGTGTGGTGGGAATGGAAAAACCAATTTCTGATTATTTTTTCAATTTGACAATTTAAGTAACATTACTTTTATTTAATGTCGAACTAATTTTTATTTTTTTTAGAATATACAATTATGGACAAGGTATTATTTATTAACAAATTATTGGCACAAGAATAATTAAACAACCAAGGTATAATATTGTATCAATAATGAAATGGAGTTTTTGATTAGTCATTAGATGATTAAACAACTGAGGTGCGATATTGTCCATATAGGTTTTCATGTCGATGATATTACAAATAGGCACATAGAAAATGTTCCACTAACGTTTTGGAAAAAAGGACGTAATTGAAAATAATCAGGTAAGGAACTAAAAACCAATTGCAACAAACGCTCAAAATTGGGGACAAAATTTAAATTTAAATTCCTCAACCGTTCCCACCTTCATCAGTTTTCACCATCATCGCTCTTTTGCTCAATTAGGCTTTAATTGGCCGTCGTCGGCATGAAGCTCTCTTTCAACACCTCCAAGAAGCCCCGGACCGAAGATAGCCGACCAGCGCTAGACTGGCCTTCTTCCGGCAATGTTGAGATTTATGATCTGAAGGTAGACACGAACCATCAGCACACCTCTCCATTCTGGACTTGTCTTGTAGTTCACAGAGTGGACATTCGCTAAAGGTTTGGTTTTCATCACGCTTTTGAAAATTTGGGTGCTTGTTTGTTCATTTTGATTCACATTTCGCTGCGGTCATTTCTTGGGAAAAGGCACACATATGTTGATACCATGCCGGTATAATTGGGAGTCAATGAAAAAGGAGCGAGCGTGTAGATTGATCTGTGTTTCTCTTAATTCTTGATGAGAGGAAAAAGATTCGGACAAATTGCGTGAGGTTGATCAAGAAAAGAAACTCGAAATTTATCTCCAGAGTCTCACAACAAACAGAGCACTATACAAGCAAATCTCGAGTTCATTGCATGGTACCTCAAATCCATTGAATGGTAAGCGCATTGTAAAATAATCACGGAGAGTCATCAACCAAATCAGGAGTTAACTATTTAGAGGTGAACTCAAATGCAAGAGGTCAATGACGTCAAAGGGATATTTTAATAAATAAAGGAACTCTTATACCCTAGGTATCGAACTTTAAGAACTGAAGCTCCTAGAACAGCAATGCCATCCCTCGACTTCCGTAAAGAACTCAAAAAGCATATAAATGTTGCCCATGACACCCATGATATATCTTCCAAGTAGATCCTATACTACTCAATTTTAGATGTTGGCGTTTCCTTTGCATTCTCTTTCCTCATCAGTCCCTCCTCCCCGCTAAGATTCCACTATTTTCTCTTGACACAGACACACACGTCCGCCCAAAGCATTATCAAATGGCTAATTGCCTTCTCTACAAAAAAAACATTTTAATTGAGTGAAACCATTTTGGAATTTATCTCCAGAGTCTCACAACAAACAGAGCACTATACAAGCAAATCTCGAGTTCATTGCATGGTACACAAGGTAGTAATGTGAAGAGGGTTATTCTTTCGTTTCTTTTCTTGATCAACCTCATGCAATTTGTCCGAATCTTTTTCCTCTCATTAAGAATTAAGAGAAACACAGATCAATCTACACACTCGCTCCTTTTTCATTGACTCCCAATTATACTGGCATGGTATCAACATATGTGTGCCTTTTCCCAAGAAATGACCGCAGCGAAATGTGAATCAAAATGAACAAACAAGCACCCAAATTTTCAAAAGCGTGATGAAAACCAAACCTTTAGCGAATGTCCACTCTATTCTAAATCCAGGTAATCACTCTAACCGTGTCACGCCTTTAGTTAATTTGCCAAATATGACAAGAAATTTTGTACACTGTTTTTCCAGTAAAAATAGTGTACAAAAACTGGTTAACACTGGAAAAGATGAGAATGATAAACACAAGAAAAGACAAAGGAGGAATGGGCTTCGGGGATTTAATTACTATCAACAAAGCCGTCCTGAGTAAACAAGGTTGGAGATTGGCGAAAAATCTAGATACATTATGGACTAAGTCGCTAAAAGGACCGTATCTCAATCATACTGATTTCCAGCATACTGAGAAAGCGTCAAGACCATCATGGGTTTGGCAAAGTATCATGATGGGAAGAGAAGCAATTTCGAATTCAGTAAAGTGGTCAATAGGAAATGAAGAAAAGGTTCAAATCAAAATAGATAAGTGGCTGAAGAGGGGCATCATTGGAGGTCCAAAGAATAGAAACGATCCACAATTTGTTTTAGAGTTAATGAACTTTGAAAAGGGAAGTTGGAATGAGCGACTTCTAAATAACTTGTTTGATGAACAAACCACACAGGAAATCTTAGCTGTTCCAATCAAGCGTCAGAATTCAAATGATGAACTAGTGTGGACAGGCACCAAGTGTGGAAATATCTCAGTAAAAAATGGATATGATATCCTCAGACAAGAATCGGTAAACAAGGCACAACAAGTTCAACTATCAACATCTTACCAAATCCCAAAATTCTTATGGATTGCATTTTGGAACTTGCAGACATGCACAAAAGTAAAGATCTTTCTATGGAGTTTATGTCAAAATGCCATTCCATCCAAGGAAAATCTATGGAAGAGAAATATCTTACCCGATCCTATATGTGACTCGTGTAGAAGCAAAGTGAAAACGATTGAACATGTATTCTTACGTTGCCATTGGACAGAGCTCGTATGTCATAAGCAGCATATCCTTAAGAAGGCACATGTGCACCATGTTTATCATGTTGGCTCTAATTTTGTTTTTGTAAAATTCTCTTGAATGCTTGGGCTTTTGTCCTGACCAATTGCTCGTTATGTTTCAATGTTAATTTATAGGGCTCCGACCTAACTGCTCCTCTCTCTCTCTTCCTGCGCTTGTGTTTCCCAACAATGCCCATTTCTTCCTCCTCCTATGATACGGTTCATTTGCCTCACCCCCCCTGTAGGTTGCATATATTTTTCTTCCCCACAACAAAGAATACCGGCAATGTCACACTAACTATTCCTCTCTCCTCCTTTGCTTATTTCCCAACAACGCTAATTTCTTATTTGCCTCGGTTGCATATATTTTTCTTTCCCACAGCAAAGGATACTAATGATTTCACGCTAACTGTTTTTCTCTACTCTCCTGCTCGTTTCCGAACAAAGCTCATTTCTTCTTCCCTCTAGAATATGGTCCATTTTCAAAATACAGCAACCTATCTCCACTCGTTTCCCAACAACGCTCATTTCCTCCTTCTAGAATACAGCTCATTTCCAGAAGCGATTAAACCTACCTTCGCTTGTTTTAAAAAATACAGCTCCTTTCCTCCAGTAAAATGCAATTAAAAAAAAAACCAGAACGATGAACTGATCATTTAGGTGGTGTATTCAGTGGGGCCGATTTGTGCTGTTGGTCGTCATCAATCTTTGAGTCTAATTAGTCTTGGATCATTGGAAGATGTAGGCTTGCATTTAAGCTCGAGTCCTTGTGGTTCGTCAATCTTAGCTAAGAGTTGATTTGAAGTGATGTTTGCATGTTTAACAATAAGATAATCATGCATGGATTGTGTGTTTAAGATATCGTGTAACGAATATCATCGTAGAGTGTGCCGACAATACCTTATGGACTCGAAAGGAAATTCGAGATGCCCAAGGAGAGCGTACCCTAAAAACCTAGGAAAAGCATACTCTAAATGCCCTGGAGATTAAAATGCCATGGTTATTGGACCATGAAGCCCACGCGGGCCAAAAAGCAGACCAGCGTACACCACGGCGAACCAAACAGCATACTAGCATTCCGTTAGATGACATTAATTTTCTTAATCTATGTGTTCAAAAGAAGTCGCCATTAGCCGCTGTTGAGGGTTGGCTAGAAACACTAATCAAGATGCGAGAGTGTCGTCTTTTTTTCCTTTTTTTTTTATGCTAGAGGAACTGCTTTGGTCGATAGCCGTCACGTAAACCCCGAGGTGACGCTAGCCCATGACCCACCACCAGGGTGCCACGCGTAAATCACCTAATGACCTACCAGCCTCCCTGCAACTTGCGTTGCAAGGACTTCGAACTCCTAACTTTCCCTCAAAAGCAAGAGCCTATCCAATAGAGCCACCACGGCCGGTGATTGCGAGAGTGTCGTCTTGATACATACACAACTAGAGATTTCAGACTCGGGGATTTGATTATACTAATTATACAATCAATGCCCGTTTGAAACCTAAATTTGATTAAGTGTTAATTAAAGTATCATGGTAGCTTATCGAAGATTTTAAAGTTTTTCTTGACCATTCTAAAAATGAAAAGAACAATTAATATATGAGAAATGTGCAATCAAGTATAATTGTAATAACAAATGCAAACAACAACCTAGCGTATCTCTAAAAAAAAATATGGCATCCAAAAAATCCTATGATAAAGCCCTAAAGGATTATTCAATTAGGTTTCAATTTTTTATTAAAGGATTTCTACAAATTCTAAAAAAAAAAAATACTGAAAATCTAATTTTTAAGCTTGTTTCTTAAATTTCTGAATTTATTTTTTCGAATCTCCAAAACTAATTATGGATTTCTTGAATTTTCTAAAATTTTTACGAGTTTTTAATTTTTCAGGATTGTTTACTTTTTATTATTTTTAAAGATATTATTTTATCTCGGGGAAAATGACTCTAGGCCGGGTCAGAGAACCCAATCCGGATATGTGTCTGATCCAGAACCTAATGGTCTAGGTAGAGTTTGAATTCAGGCTGGCCCTAGTGACTGGCCCAAACATATCAAATGGGCCCATTCGCGTCTAAGCCTGCGGCCTCCAATTTATCTCATTTCTATTATACACGGCCCAACCACTAAGCCTGCGGTCTCTAACTAACTAGGCCAACTAGATCCAACCCATTGGCAGGATTTGACTCCTTTTCTATTACAACCGAATTTTTATTCTTTATCTTTTATTTTTATTTTTTAAAATTTCTTTCTTTTTTTTTTTCTATATTTTTTTTCTGCATCATTTTCATCCCGACGCTTGCTCACGCCCACTTCTCTGTAACTGACCCGAACCACCTTCCGCCTCCGACGACATCTCTTGCCTAGGGTTCAGGCCCACCACCCTTCACCAGTCGTCCACACCGACCGGGCGCCGAAAACTAATTGGCTGGTGATTGCTAACGCCGCCGGACTAGCTCCGGCCATGGGATTTCCACGACTATAAAGACATGTATGACACAAACCTAATAAAACTATCATAAAAAACACTCAAATGTATATGGTGGCCACTAACCGCAGGCTTCACCGGCGTGAGAACAGATTTTCTGACGAGGAGGTGTTCGTCCATGGCCGACTTGGTAACGCATATATACCATAAAAACGAAGGAAAACGCAGCATTACCTTCTATTCAGTCGATGGATGGAGTGAGCATAAACCAAAATCGGATCAAAACAATATCACGCAGCGAATCACACAAAATCCATTACGGAATCTCAGTTCGGACATGTGACCTGCGACTTAAAACATGACTTCTACGCTGGGTTCCAGAGCAATTCTCGACTTGGCAATAATATATCACACTCCAAATCATCATTATACGCTACAAATCGGCTTCAGCATCACAAGATTCACCCAAAACATAAATTTTATGCTAGAAAGAAGCAGGGCGTTCTTCAGGCCTACCTGGTTCGAGAGCTTGCTGTGACGAACGACGACGGGCGAGTTGGCTTCCTCAGATGGTCAAGGGTGATTCACCATCGGCGAATGGAGAGAAATTCACTCTCGGTCTCTCTCTTCTCTCTTTTCTCCTTCAGTCGTCGTTCCCCCACTCACAGACGTGCTCGCTCAAAGCCCGAGCGTGCAAAAGGATGAGAAGAAACCGAGGGATCTCCGGCAACTCGGTCAACTGTTTTCCCCACGTCGATGGGACCCGGACGACACGTGGCACCACGTGTCGTCCATTAAATGAGTTATCCCCACGTCGTGGAGGTCTCCTACCCGAGATTCTCTCATAAAACAGCACATTATCCTAATCCCTAAACGATCAATCAATGCAAGACCTTCTCCAGGAAACCACGTAAAAAATTCGTGGCATTTTCTTTTTATTCACATGATATTCAAACATTTGACTGGCCAACCGGCGGATAGCCCTTGCGCTGAAAATTAAAGCAATTAAAATGAAATTAAGCTTGTTAGATAACTCTAATTAGTTTAGACTTAAAAGATTTAATTAAGCTAGAAATTGACTTATTTAATTCATAAAAGTACGTCAGAAAAGGGGGTCACTTAATTCATTTATAGAAAAAAAAAATAATTGACAATAATTAAAATCTTATCTACCAATCATGGTCGCAATTCTATATTCGGAAAGATTATAGATACTTAGTTATTGTGAAATAACTATTTCTTTCCTTTTTAACACTTGAAGATTATTAACACTTAAAAATGAGTTCTTTAGACTCTTAGCATTAATTTCTCAATATTGCCAAATGGGCCAAAATACACATAAATTAATACATTCATATATATCAAAAAACGCTCTAAAAGTGTGGTAACCGTGGCCTCTGATTTGAGATTACTTAGAACCAGTGAAGTAATATAATAAAGCATTTATCCATGTAGCTCTCAAAACATGTGGATCAAAGTAACATCGAGTTTGATAGTAGCTTATTTCATGATGAATAGTCTCCACATAGCTAGGGATAAAAAGACGCTAGGAAAATAGAAAGGAACTTAGTAAAAGCATCGAGATTTCATTACTAAAAGCCTCCAACAAAACTAAGTAAAAAGTTGCCATTAATTTTTACTACCAAAAATTGAAAATTCTAAGTTCCTCAATCTATCTAAAAACAGATGACTCTCCTCACAGACGTGCTCGCTCAGTTCCCTCGTTCGGTTAACCCACCAGTGCGTCCCGGTCGCTTACGCTCACATCGAGAGCGTGCAAAAAGGGAGAGAAGAAACCGCCAAGCAGCCTCGCCCCTGCTACTTCGGATGGGCCAATACTGATAAATAAATATAGAATGAAGGGAATGGGCTGGGTTTGAGGGAAAAGAAAAGGACATAGAAGTGTATTTTCACACCTCACTAAACTTAAGACAAGGGGCTAGTCTACGACTTCAAGCTTTTCTACACTATCGAGGTTTTCTAGTAGGCGAGGTGTGAATATGATAAAGACAAGCATTTAAAATGAGAAAAACATTCTTGAAGCAATGGTGGCCCCTTATAAATGCACCTCAAACTTTTCATATGACATATGTAAAGATACTTTAGTGATCTGAGAAACCACCTATCATTCTCTTATGTTTTCAATTTAATTTATGTGAGCTCCATCAAGAATAACCCGAATCTCATTACACTCCCCAATTATGCAGCATTTTAGTTGCTCCATGTCTCAATCTCAAAATTAGGTAGCTTAGTGATGTTTGTAAGGCAGTCTAAGAAAAATGCAGTAGTATGCTGAAGCAACTTCTTGATATTAGTAGAGACATCCATACCAATTACATATTTCAAGGATCTATCCCAATGTTCTAACCCAAATTCAACACCATTCAATGGATGAATCATGATGCATACATCGCCATCACCAACAATGAATTTGAAATGTGACAATGATCTAGGCGCCGTTGATGTAATGAACCATATGAGTTTCCTTAGAAGTTCTACTTGCGGGAAGTACAAATAAAGTGCATCCAACCTCCCAAAGCCATAAACATCATAAACAACAACTTCCCCAATACTCCTTCATCTCTTATTCTCCAAACTTACTAAGCTCTTCTAATTGAGTGAGCACAGAAATACTGCCCTAAGGAATCAATGCATACACTTTCACGTGTTTTGGGGCACGATTTATGCGTTGGCAAAAAGATACCTCTAAGAAAGTGTGCTTTATTAGCTTTGCGACCTCCTTTAGCAGATTCATGATCATAGTCCCATCAAAATCGAGAGCCTCAAGCTGCTGAAGTTCTCCAATTTGTGGGGACAATTCCGTCGATAGATCACAATGAGTTAAGAATACTCTTTTTAGGCAGGTTAACCCGAACCGAGACTCTAGTAAGGAGTTGATCCAAGTTCAGGACAAATTCAGCATTCCGAGGGCTGGCATGTAATCAAAGAAAGACGGACTAATGGTTCTGCGCTTGTAATTCCTATTCAAAAACAATACCAAGAGATCATGACACCGAGGATTCTCTGGCAACTCGATCAACTGGTTTTCCATCAAGTGAATCTTTGTGGAACTCTGCCATTGCGCGACCTCTGGAGGCTCCATGAGTCCTAAACCCCCGCACATGGGGACTGGTCTTCAATATTCATCAAAGCAAGTACCTGACGAGTTAAAAGATTCATTGATTCTTATTCTCCGTGATGACCAACGAAGCCAAACAACAGATAAATTTCCAACCCAAAATCCCCAAAATCAAGAAAGGGCAAGAGATGTTGGAATTGAATGCTCAAACCAACTTGAAGCAGAATCTAAATTGAAGGTATGTGTCTGAAAAGTTGCTGCCTCAGCATCTCCAACATTGCTGCTTCTGATATTCCCCATGATGAGGAAGAAGGAGCAAACGGCGTGGAGCTCTTGTCAATGGCCGCTCCGGCGAGATGCCTTGAATCCTTGCAAGAAGCGGAGTCTCAAGAGCCGAACCAACTGCCAATCGCCACCTCGACGTGCGATGGAAGGGTTCCGGCAAGACGCCGGGCAAACTAATCGTCGGGGTGGTCTCCCTCGCAAGCGCAGATTGAGAGAGAATTTGAGAGTGCGATCAAGAAGAAGAAATTGATTTGGAGATAAATGGAAAAGCATAAATAATAATTTTTCAAACTTTAGCGCAAAAACACACCATTATTGCAATTTCAATCCCGTGGTTTAGACTAAATTGCGTGAGCGGCCGCTTAGTTTCCGAATTTGGTTTTTGGATGAAATTGGTCGAAGATTTGGGTCAAGAGTGGTCCAAATCAATTAGAATTCAAGATTGATTTAAGATTAGTTCATTGTTTTTCAAACATAATCAGAAGCGTATATAAGATCTAGCATAAAGTTTGAAAAGAGAAGAGATGGACCGAGCCAATTTAGAAATGAAGCGATCGAGGATGGGCTGGCTTTACATAGTCTTTCAAGGGATTTAATTTAATTTTTTATTTTTGGTAAGACAAGGGATTTAATTTTGTATTCATAAGACAAAGAAAAACCTAAAAAAAAACAAGGGGCAGCGTGCCCCCAATGCACTTACAATTTGCTCGGGATCGCTCAACTCAGATACGGTATTAAAGTAATATAATACGACGTGTATTATCTAATAATTACGAAAAAGATACAAGAAGTATACTTCAAATAGAGTCAACTAAAAGAGCCACTGCAAGTGTGATATCACCTTTTCAATAAAAAATTATTCAAAAAGTTGTAAATATATTGCATTTTTAAAATTCAATCCCAAATCTTTTTATTTTGTAAACTGAGGCTATGTTCGTTTCACAGAACAAAAATTATTCAAAAAGTTGTAAATATATTGCATTTTTTAAATTCAATCCCAAATCTTTTTTATTTTGTAAATTGACACTTTGTTTGTTTCGTAGAAAATAATTTCCAGGAAAATATTTTCCGGATTTTCCGGCGTTCGTTTTACAAAAAATTAATTCATTGGGGAAAATCTTTTCCATGAAAGGAAAAAAAAAATCTTCTAAATAAGGGGAAAATGTTTTCTACTTTTGAAAAGTGAAAAATATTTTCTTCACTTAATCTCTCTTATCTCACACATCTACAAATTCTCACTTCCTCCTCCTATTTCGAATTATTTTTTAATTTTCTTTTTCTTTTTAAATAATTTCCTTTTTCTTTTCTATTTTTTTTTCTTTTTTTTTCTTTTCTTTGTTTCCCATCTTCTTCTTTCTTGGCTAGTCGTTGCTTGTTGCCAAACGAACCTCGAGCTCATCAATCTCAAGCTCACACTATGCACTCTTGCTTATCATTTTCTTTATTTATTCTACCTTACAGTTATACATTGCTCAAACAAATGACTCTACATGCTTTTATTCTTTTTTTCTTTTATTCATTAAAATACAAAAGACATAGGGGAAGAACATGCCACTCAACTAGAAGATTCTCATGAGGGTTGTACATGCTTTGCTTCTTTTCTCTTTTGCTTCAATTTAAAATCCATACGAACATTTTTTAGAATAAACGAGCGTTTGGCGACAATGAGGGAACAAAGATATGAAGTAACTTTGCTTGGATTTGAAGGCAAGTTCATATTTGATGGATTTATAGGTCGGTAAGTGATACATGCCTAAGTGGTGAAGTCTTAGGAAATATTTTCCTTACCAAACACCGGAAAATACTTTCACCGGAAAATATTTTCCGAAACATTTTCAGGTTTTAGTCGAACACAAGAAAATATTATCATTTTCCTAGAAAATGACTTCTGGAAATTTTTTTTCCGAAAATGGCCAATTTTTTGCAAAACAAACAAACCCTGATTCTCAAATATTTTTCCAGCCAAATTTGGTCGAAAATTGTTAACATAGACACGGACCATTCTACATAGCACAATAGGTGCCGACGTGGACAATTTTAATAATATTTAAATATTTTCTAATCATTTTCCTTTTATTGAAATTCCTGTCTTCTCACTGCATGCTTTCATTTGATTAGCTGAATTCGGTACTACTTAACAATGAGATATTTGAGGAAATTTATCATCCGTTCTTTGCTTGCCTGTCGCAAAGTGAAATGATTCTTATCACTGCCTTAATTATTAGATGGATATGATGATGGATTGCAAAGGCATCGATTAGTCAAGCGTTTCAATGTAGATCTCGCAGTTTAAGATGATGATGTTAACCTTGCCATCCACATGACCTCATGGGGGCTAATCAATTTGTACTCAATTGAGATAGGTTCCTAAAGTACTTGATGGTTGTGGAAAATCAATGTAGAAAGGGTCGATTCAGAACAAACTCCTAAAGCACACAACACCTACTCGAAAAATCAAAAGTATGAGAGCTTGTTAACATGGAAACAAAAGTTCGGGGCTACATGGAAAATTTTCCTCTACATAAGGAGTTTATATTTCTAATTTAGACCCAAGTGTCACACGATCATACCAAAGGTCTCATCGCGGTGCACATATAGCGTCCGTAGTTTCATAATTGGCATAACATTATATCGATGTCTATTGATGAAGTGGTTTCAAAGAAGCTTTCAATAGTTCATGATAAGAAGGTGCTCCTCCCACTCCCAATTGAAGTGATCTGCAAACCCGCTTATTAGAGTTTCCACAAGATCAGCACAGTCAGGCTCAAATAGCAAAAAAATCACAGATCTCTATCTTCGCTTGAAACTACAAGTTGGAACGTTTTCAAGGACGCCAGAACTGCAAATGCTAGTTATGGCGCCATCCCCCGCGAACCTAGGTCTGCGATGCAATAAAAGTGGCTTCTTTCCTTGTTTATGATGCATGAGAGTTCCATTTTCTATAATTTGCTTGCCACTGTCTCTCGAGCATCCAGAGACATGCCTCAAAACACAAAGTAATTGTGGGATATCCATTGATTGAATGTTTGCTTTGGCTTTGGCGGTGTGCAGTTTCTTTCCCAATCAAAAGCTGTAACTTCTTGAGACACAATAAAAAAATATAATTTGAAAATGACGAGACCGCCTCACCTTTTTGACAACATTGTTTTGCGACACCAAATTGGACCGAAGGATTAAAAGGGTCATTTCCCTACACAATAAAAACTATCATTTTCTCCAAAAGTTTTCAATAATTAATAATTGAAAAGTAACTTAATATTGTTTCTCTCTCCGTCTCTTGGATGTAAAAGCTGACATGTTGGGAGTCTGCTACTTTTACTTAATGTCAATTTAATTAGCTGAGCTTTACATTGGGGCAAAGTCATTATGGTCCCAAGTGACTCTAATTGGGATGATGATCCATCTAGAATAATTATTCATTTGTCTATTATAGTGGGACCCCTTGGCAAAGTAAAAATAAAGAAAAATGGCCGTACATATATACGTGCGTGTGAATACATTTTTATAATATTCTACCTATTGACATATTAGACTAAGGCTAACCCAAACTCTTATATCAGGAAAATTGTCTAAAAAGTCCTAAATTTATTACTCTTTTATTAATTTAATTATAAATCTTTTAATTTTACCAATTAAGTCATAAATATTTTCACATTTTTCCAATTAAATCCATCCGATCAATTTTGGCCGGAAATTGTTAACGTGACACTTTTTAGGAATATTTTTGAATTTTTTATGGTTTGCTTGCCAAGCCCTTACTCGCCTAGAGCTGGCAAGGGGCGCAACAACCCTACCCAGGGCTGGTGAGAGTCAACTGACCATCGCTCATTGCCTTATATCCCAAAAACCATTTTTTTTTAAAAGCAAAGAAAAGAGAAAAAAAACCATTAAAAAATTCAAAATATTATTAAAAAAATTACATTAGCGTTAGCGTTCACATTAACAATTTCCAGTGAAAATTGATTAGATGGAGTCAATTGACAAAAAGTGAAAAATGTTTAGAACTCAATTGATAAAATTGAAAAATTTAAGATTGAATTAGCAAAAGTGCTAGGAGTGTGCAAAATGAACTGCCCAAATCCACCCGAACCAGTCAGTTTGGTCCAATTCCCGGGAGTGTCAATCCGATTCATGATTCCTAAAAGTGGAAACGGTGTCCGGGCAATCCGATTCTCAATTTCTAGGGGGAATCGAACGGAGTCAACTACATATACCTTTTTTTTTAATTATTTCTTTAAAAAATTAGTAAAATATGAACTAAACACTATCTTGGTCTAGTTTTAAATAGTGGGAAAAAAGTAATGAAAAGAAAGTGATCAGTTCCATTAGACCAAACCAGCAGTGTAGTCTAGTTCTTGGGCCCAAGAACAACTAGTCCATTTAGGAACCGGGAGCCGATCACCCCTAAAAAGTGTAATAGATTTATGACTTTTTAAATATATTTCCCTCATTATGTCTAGTTAATGTTGATCATTGATTTAAAATAAGTCTTGACCATTATCTCTTCGATTTTCACATTTCCTTTTTACTAAAAATCCCTCATATCATGGCATAAACCAATGAAAAGACCTCAGTTTATAAAGAAATTTTGGAGCTGTTTATTCTTTTTGCATAATTGTAAGATTAGAATGAAAAATTACTGCTTAATCTATATAAATGTTATGGCTATTTATAAAAGGTCATGACTACGTTCTAACAAAAAGAAAAATATTATGAATAAACAAAAACATCGAAACTAAAGGTTCTCACATTCTCATTTCTTAATAGCATTCTTCCAGATTTAGGAATTACATAATTTTTTTTAAGATAAAACCACGGAATTTTATTAACCAAATCGATATGCGATCCGATTGAAAATGTCATGCAAATATCTCTAGTCACTGTGGTATGGATTAATGTGGTTTTTCAATAAGATCCTCCTAGCATGCGTGCCAGGCCTTAGCCCATTTCAATTTTTAAAAGTTAGGTCTGAAAGCCCTTTTGATAGTCCGGCCCATCTCTCCTTCCAACTGTGTAACGTCATGGAAATCATACTATTCTTGGGCGTTATTGTTTGCCACCTTTGGATCACCCTAAGCAAACGTTTGAATCAAGGCATTTGAGGAAGATGGTGATAACTTTCATACAAATTGAAGAAGGGAAAGAACGAATCCAACCACAAATAGATGGAGCTTGATTCATGACTGGGATAGGGCCTACTACGTGATCGAAATGTCCCCTAGTTCATTGCCAGCATGCGTGCAACCTCATTTGCAATCGGACCTAATTTGATCCATGATCGGAACTTTCTTTTTTTGGCATTCCTCTCCATTAATTTTTACCACACTTTTTTTGTTCCTCGTATTTTAATTATCTTTTTTCATAGAACAACTCGGTTGGTCCATATTGCTATGTTTTGAAATACTAAAATGCACTAGCAGGGGAGTGAAATTGAATGATGGCGTGCCATAATTTTGCAACTCCATGTTGATCTAGACTAATCTCATTTAATAAAACACATTGAGTAGCCTTCAGAATGTACACAATTTTAACTAGATTTGCATGCTTAGTCTAAATTAGCAATTGTGTTTTGGTGTGGTTGTCCAGCATCATAATATCTTTGAAGCACTTTGATTGAATAATATTAGGCGAAAAGAGGAGTCCCTTTATATTCAAAAACCATGAGATGGATATGACCAATGGAGTAAGGCTCCATGGATTTCCGCCACCCTTTCAACAATGAAATGATGTCATCATTACGCATTTTTAGTTTTATAGTCTAGATCGAATTGCCTCGAACATTAAGAAGCTCCATGTTCAAGAAACTCTTTCCACATCTTATCAATAGACTTCCTGGAATAATAATAATAATAATAATTTATTATTATTATTATTATTATTATTATTATTATTATTATTATTATTATTATTTCTTCATCTCCATACTTGAGTGCTCAAGTTTTGATGACTATATTAGTAATAATCCGAAAGCACGAAGTTGGGATTGCTAATTACTGTCGTAAAAGTTTGTAAAAAATGAGGAATTAAGTCATGTGTAAGGATGAAGTAAATTGAATTGTGACCAAAATTCAACGTGGCATTTTCAAATTTATTTCATGACGATTGAGATTAATGAAGTATCAACTATGTGTTTACTTTATGTCTATAATAACTAAAATAATATGGAATTTGCCAAGGGGTCTGTTGCCGCCTCCTTACTTTGACATCGAGTGTGCCCAAACAGAGTTACGTGGTTTAGTGCATCTGCTCAGGGAAACAATTATTTTGATTAGCAAACATAGCGTATTTAAATTTACGTTGTGCAAGCATATATTTTGTGCATGAATGTTGACAATTAAATCTATTTATATCATTTAAATGTGGGCATAATTGGATAGTATGATTTGTGTCCAGCGTAACATAACTCGGTCTAATAGCTATTGTAAAATTGATTTTTTTTTTTAAATGCTCAAACATTATTAATTTAATAGCTAAGACAACACAGGAATACATACAAGTGCACAGAAGAACTTGTCCATTAGATTAGACTTTTTGGCCACGTCATATCCAGACTTCTCAAACGGATTTTTTTTCTTTTTTGGTCGGTCTTCTCAAACGGATTAAACGCAATGAAAATGGTGAGGAGGCAAAACTAACGTGCAAATGATCGTTCAGGGACTCGGACGACACGTGGCGACACGCGTCGCCCATTAAATGGGCCGTCCCCACGACGTGCAGGCCAACCCGAGAATTTCTCGTAAAACTGCACATATACCTTCTTTAGAAAACCGCGTACCAAATTAGTGACATTTTCTTTTTATTTATTTTTGCGAACACATGATATTCAAACGTTTGACTTGTCAACCGCTGGATAGTCCTTCCCGCTGAAAATTAAAGTAATTAAGCTTGTTAGACAACTCTAATTAGTTTAGACTTAAAAGATTTAATTAATCTAGAAATTGACTAATAATACGTAAGAAAAAGGTTGGGGGTTAATTCATTTAGTAGAAAAAATAATTGATGATAATTAAAATATTATCTATCAATCACAGTCGTGATTCTATATTTGAAAATAAATTATAAATATGTAGTGATTGTCAAAAAACTATTTTTTTTTCTTTTTAACGCTTGAAGATTATTAACACTTAAAAATGAGTTCTTTAAGTTCCCAACACCGATTTCTCCATTGATGTAAATAGAATAAGGCTCTACATGAGTGGTCAGTAAGGCCTCCAATTCAAGATTACTTTGAAACCAGAAACGTAATACAATCGTGCATTTATCATGCAACTCTCTCAATTTTTTATTTTTTTTTTCTCATTGACCCATAAAACAATATAAACATATTGTTGATTGGCTAAAAGGCAAGGAATGCATATATGTTAACGCATGGGCCTTTTGCAAATGCATTGTCTGGACTACCATTGACTACATGTCATGAATTTAAGGTATACATGTGTTTTGTTCCATTATGCGTTCATTGTGATGTGATTGGATTATGCTTACACCTCAATTTTGTCAAGAACAAAGAACAGCTCACAAAAATCATTGTATTGAGGTTTCCTAGAGATGTATACTTTTAAAAGTAGCAGTGCATCTTTATGAATATCTACAACGACAAAAAAGAATATAAACCACCATAAGTTTAAAATGTGTTTGAACTGGCTTTTACTCATTATTAATTTTTTTCAATCTCATAGCACCTGCACTTTGACTTTGTTTTTAGTCTTAAGCATCTGGGGCTTTCATAATACATAAATGTCAACACATGGATTCAATGGATCTTTCTTATTGTCTCTTTTCACATCTTTGTCATTATGGATCATATATGAGTGCCCAACATTTGATCTTCTTGCTCAGTAGACAGTTCATCATTTTTCTTTCCGTTCCTTTTAGTTACCTAATGAAGAGCTGGTGTTGATTTTTTGTTGAAATTGTTGCAACTCTTTCAGTATATGCAGAAACATGAGAATATTGGTGTTGCAAGTTATAGTAGTTATATAAAATTTGCAAGAACAAGCAAGTCTTCCGGATGCCTCAATGTGAATCAATGTCTTTATTAAGTAATGTTGTTCTTAGATGCCTTGTCAAAGTTTGAAAGTTTGGCATCAGCATGAAATGTTTTCAACAAATGAAGCAGGAAGGGCTGAAACCATATATCATTACAAGCGGCACAGGATGCAACTCTGACCTCATATTGGTTAGCTTTCTTTAAGTAATCAAATTAGCAACTTGTGTGAAATGGATTCATGACCAATAGAGAGCTAAATTTAATGTGATTGTCAAATTACATTGGACTTTTCAATACATGAACTTTAGAAATTTGTGTTAAAAGATATGCTATATACATTGTAGCCTTGTAGGCCTATTCTCGACTACTTAAGCTTTTGGGAAAACGATTATTTAATATGGTAGGGCACAAGATAAGTGTTCATATGTAAAAATGACCGAACGAAAAATATTTTCATATCCTACAAAAGTATTTTCTGGTTTTACAACATCAAATTAATCCGCAATTCCCTGCTTTCCGAACACTTAGACTCTGCCATTACTTTTTCTCGTCCAAAGAGATAAGCTCATCAATTAAGTTCAGAAGTATGGAATTAAGTTGTTTAATCATTTGGGCCCGAATCGTTTGGACCATTTGAACGGTAGGAAAAGCCCAAAGTCCGAGCCCAGGGTCTGGCCCGTATTCACCTGCGCACTATCACGCTCGTCTTCATCCCTCCCCACGATGAAGAAAACCGAGATTTTAGATTCCACGTGCGGCATTGTTCCAATCGCAACCGTCCACTTCAAATGACGGTTACTTGCTCATGAGAACAGAACCGCTTACTCCTCTTCCCTCCAAAACCAGCCTTTGCCTTACGCTGCTAATGCTGCAAAAAAAAAAAAAAAAAAAAAAAAAAAAAAAAAAAAAAAAAAAAAAAAAAACCCCACGAAATCGAATTTCACATTATTCATTTGAGAAATTTATTCCTTTTTAAATTCCTCAACCGTTCCCGCCTTCGTCAGTTTTCACCCTCATCTGGCTCTTTTGCTCGGTTAGGTTTTAATCGGCCGTTCTTCCGAGGACGAATTTATACACGTCCAGGGCACGTTCGGTGCGAAACCCAAGGCCCGGTTCTGTAGCCAACGGAAGAGAGATAATCTCAACAGAACGCGAACGCAATCGGGAGGCACCTTCTTCACGTTTTTGCCTAAATCATCGGAAGGCAAATTCAAACCGCGAGTGTTTGTCGGAGGAAGAGAGGGTAGTTGAATACTTAAAAATCCGAAGAGAAAAAATCATTGTCATCGCATTAATCGAAAACCGCCACCGCAACGCGACGACGCACTCGACATAAATGCAGAAAAGAACCGAAAAACTTTTGCAGGTGGAAAGACGCACGAACGCAGCACGAGAAAACGAAGAAGATGGCGTCGAATCAAAAAAAAAAGGATTCAAAACCCATTTTCGATTTCGCTTCCCACGAGCAACATCCGTATGCAAAACAACCATTTACGACGGCGCGGGGGAACGAACGGACGGACGAGGACGATGGACGAGTTATAATGCAAACGCACCGAGGGGGAGACCGCCGAGGGGGCCCTTCTCCTTCAGGTAACTGGCTGAGCAGGCTGCACGTCTGGGAGAAGTTGATGGCGGGCTTCTCCGGCGACCTGGCGGGCCTGCCGGAATCGGAGAGCTCCGACGAGGCGGTCGTCGACGACATCCTCCTGTCCTGCCGAGGCGAAGAAGAATAATCCGACGGAAACCCAGGACGGCACGCGAACTCCCGGACAGGAAAAGCACAGAATGGAGTGGGGAGGGCGAGTCTCGAGAGCGGTCGGGGTCGGGGTGGTTCCTGCGATGCTCTGAGAGAGATGCAGAGGCAGAGAGATGCAGAGAGATGGAGAAGAAGGAATAGGGAGGGAGGTTAAAGGACGTGATTTATTGGGGGGAGGAGGAGTGTTGTCGGTTGAGTAGTAAGAAGCACGAGGAATATGTGGGAGGCCGCTTTTTAGGTGCGATCTGGGCGTTTCAGGTGAGTCTTTTTGTCTTTCTTCTCGCTTTTTTGCTTGGATTTTGAATGCGTCTGCTGTGGTGTTTCGTGAATGGCGAAGCTTTATCCGGGGAAGATAGCTTTTTTTGGTGTTTGTGGAAGATAAATCCGGAATCTTGATCGAAGGTTGATTCAAAAGGGGTTGCTTTTTTGTCCTGGAAGTAGTTGTGAATATGCAGGGAAGGGGAGAGATACCTGAAAGTACTAATTTCACTGGGTGTTCATGTCAGCCAGTGCTGTTCTTGGTCGTGTCTTTAGTATTAATCTGGATTTTTTGACGTATACATTTCATCATTCTTGATTCCTCTGGTCCGAAACAGAATAAAATTTAGGAAGAGAATCGCCCTTTGAATTACCCAGAAACGGACGATCTTGAAAATTAGCAGATGCCAATGGCTGTGCCAGGAAGAAGATGATCCCTTCTTCAACCCGAGTTCTTTAAAAATCGACGACCAATGATCTTGATACTTGCATTCGTTTCAGGTGAAGTGACCTCCATGGACGATTTCTTGAAGGAGTTCTTCCCATAAGTGAACCGGAGAAAGCAAGAGCATCTGAACGAGACCAATTACTGCAAGTACGACAACCAGATCCTGACGCTCTTCGCTTCTTCTCTCTACTTTGCGGGCCTGGTCACTTGAAGATGAGGCCAACGCCAGTGTTGTGTTGTACAGCCTCACTATCCGCCAGAGAGAAATGGCGGAGAGCTGTCGGTGGTGGACGGTGAGGTCAAGCCCGAAGCGCCCAGACTATCGGGTAGCCTGGATGATTCCCGGCTGAAACTGAAACTCCAGGCATGTTTACTACTTTTTCCCACCATTTGCTTTTTATATCATGTAAAGGCTTCACTTGAGTGCTTTTCCTGAGGGGTATCCATGATAAGCCGATTTACAGACACAGGAAAGTTAAATGTATTCATTTTATCAGGATATCATGTATGATTCTTGTTACCATGAACTCTCTATTTTCCTGTCTTTAAATGAAGAAAACGCTTCATCCTAACAAATGAAGTTGTCAAAATAAATATCTCTGTGTTTCTATGACTTTTCTTTTCTTAAGAAACATGCATCTGTGGATTTCTAGTTTAATATTAAATGGACTTTACAGGACCACCAGAATGACTGGACAATATTCTTGATAGTCTGTTTATTACTTTTATTGCTTGAATTAATGATACAGCTTGCATATATTGTCAGGATCTGTGTTTATGCCACCAAAGTGGTCCTTAGGCTATCATCAATGGTGCTGGAGCTATGACTCTGATAACAAAGTTTGGGAGATTGAGAGGTTGGCCCTTCCGATGCATCTTGCTTGATTCTACGGTCTTTCCTCCACAACCCGCATTTCCTTCTACCTGATTGAATAACAAGGTCCAACTTTCATTGTATGCTGTGGGCATATCATTTATGAGTCAACGCATGATAGTTTTTTAGTTATTGCAGATCACAAGTAAATTTAGAGAAAAGAAGATTCCTCATGATGTTGTATGGATGCATATGGATTATATGGATGGGTTTTGCTGCTTTGCTTTTCACAAGGCATGGAATCCCATTTTGTGTTAACCCTATTATTGCCTTGTTTGGAAAAATAACATATTACCTTCCACTAAGTAGGTCCAATTTCACATCATCTACCTCACTTTCAATAGGTATCAAACCACTCGCAACTTATGTCTAGAATTGATTGTTTTATCCAATCTCAAAAAGACGTTGTGCACTTATCACCTAAAACAAAGCATAACTATATATCTACATGAAATTTGACCTAAAGCAAAGCATATATCTACTTCTACATCTAAGATGTAAGAATATTGTCAAATATGAATGAAAATCCTTTTTTTTCATCTAGTAATGATCTAGAAGAACATGGTGTTATTCATTTTGGAAGTGAGGTAGGTCATGTACAATATGTCGTTAGTTAATACACTTTGGAGGCACTGCGATGATCAATGTTTTTTGGATATTCTATTTTCAACCTAAGATACAGTGATGACGCAGAAATGCCATGCATCACTATTTTGTCCATCGCTTCAATACATTTAATCCATCGAGTCCTTTAATATTGGTGGCCACTTTATGTTTGAAGCCTCCAAAGCACATTCATGTCTAGGACTTCTTGCCTCGCCAACTTGTCTAATAGTAAAAGGACTTAGGTTGAATGCTTAGTAAGTTGTAGAGACCTTTCGAAGTAAATATAGAGTAATATTTTCAGCATGGAAATTGAAACGGAGGATTTATTCTCAGGACTACTTCTTTGATCCAAAATCTTTGGTAGATGGTCTCCACCAATATGGGTTCAAAGCCATCTGGATACTTGATACCAGTTTTAAACGTGAAGAGGGGCCTTATGTCTATGACAGTGGTTGCAAAAGTGATGTCTACAACAAAGCAGCAGATGGAACTCTATTTGTTGGTACTTCGTTGTCTTTCACTGTGGTTTTGGCTAATTTTTGTCGTTGTCTATCTGGTTTTGCTTTTTACTTTTCGTCTTTTGCTTTTTTGTAGCATTTGAAATTTGATTAACCCTTAAAACCTTTCAAATGTTGACATGCTGAGTCATTTGGATTTAGCTGAAAATAACTCCACATGTATGTGAATGCTAAGTAATTGTTTGCTTGTTAGGGGAGGTGTGGCCTGATCCTTGTGTATTCCCTAAATTTACACAGTCAAGAGTCCATCGCTGGTGGGCTCAGTTAGTTCAATATTTCACTTCTAGTGGAGTTGATGGTATATGAAACGATATGAATGAACCATCTTTTTATTAAGGTAATTAGTGCTTTTAGTTTTTGTCATTTTCTTTTGTTGGACTATGGCTTACAACTTCTCTCATTCTATGACAAAGACCATGCCCGAGAGCAACATTCATAAGGGAGATGATGAACTTGGAGGTCTCCAAAGTCACTCACACTATCATAATGTAAGTTTTCCAGCCTTTTGCTATTTGTAGCTTGTGTTTCACATTTTAGAGTTATATTGAAATAGATAGTAAGTAATTTTGTAATGTATGCACCAGGATTTTACTAGAAAAGTTTTTTTTTTTTTTGGGGGGGGGGGGAGTCCATTTGAAGAATGAGTTATTGATTCGGGGTTAAGTGCTAAATGTTTTCTATTGAATATAGTTGGATAAAAGACATAAGTTCCATTTTTCCACATTCTTAGCACATGTAATGTCATGCTTCAACTTTTGATTATTTCATCATAGCTGTACATTTGGTGTCATATAAAATGAATAATGGGGCTGGTAAAATGGAAGAGTGCCTTGCTTTCCATCTCTTTGTTTATCTTCTTTGCAAAATTTGCATTGTGCACTCTAAGAGCCTTTTCTCCTGTGACCCCAATATTCTCTTCCATGTGTACAATCACAATCAAACCATTAATTTAAGAAAACTGAGACTGAGCTAGTGGAAGAAGAGTTCTTTCTTTGTAAAGCATTAGTAAAACTCCCATCTTAAGATTAGGCAGGAGGTTTATTACTAATCATTTGGTACTTTTTGTTAGTGCTAGTATTAACACCTAGAGGGAGGTGAATAGATGTGAAACCAATTTTTCGCAAAAAAACAGTGAAAATATTTTACTTTAGAAACTGAGTCTGAAGAACAACAGATTTTGAGCAAGTTCAGACTTTAGCAGTTAAATAGAACTATGAACAAAATAAAGAAATTCAGGGAAGAGAATATGAACACAAAATTTATAATGGTTCAGCTTAAATCAAGCCTACGTCCACTCTCCCATGCTGATAGCCTTTTGGCTAGATTCCACTATGAACCAAAAGAGAATTTACAATATTGCGATCTCAACTTCATAGTGAAGAGTATCTACTATTCTCTTATGAAGTCACACAATAAGTTTCTCTCTTTTGAATATAACTTTGAGCTCAATATATGAAATAACAAGAAACTGGGAAGCTTCAGATTTTGGAATTTCTCTTTTATGCACACACTCGAACAACTGGAAAGTCCTCCTTAAATACTCCTTCATGCATTCTCAACCGTTGGTACTTTTCAAAGGAATTCTTCTAAATAATCCGTTAGACAGAATCAATCAAGGAGATCTCTAGCTGTTTGACGATTTGTGATGAAAGCCCATCAATCTTGTTTACCCATACAATCAGCATCTTGATTTTCATAAGTAGATTCTTTTCAAAAATACTCTTCCGATGAATCCAAATTGATTCTAATAAAGATATCCAATCTCGTAGATGTGATTTCGAACCGGAAGTCCATAAATATTCCATACGAACCAATCCCTTGAAAAAAGAAAGATAATTCTTTTGTCTGGAAAAGTCTTCATCCTTCACTTCCGTTCAGTTTGGAATTTATCAGTGTGGACAGACTTTGACATAAAGTCTGGGAGTCTTCAAACTTTGACATAGAGTTTGGGCGTCTTTAGACTTTGGCACATAATTATGGAAATCTTCAGAATAGATCTTGAATAAGTTTTGTAAGTTTCAAAACATCAATGAGTTTTCTCAAACACTTTCATCAGATATAAGCGTTGCTTGCGTTCTTCTTCACATAGACATGTGGCTAGAATGTCCTTACATGAAAGTTTATGAGCTTGATGTTCCTCGAGAAAAGTGACTGGACGCATAGATTTTGCCAAGCCTTTATCTCTTTTGGCAACTTCCATGATCAATGGTACATGATCCAACATATCTTGGATGAGATTGTTTGACATTGTTCCACTTGAGATATGGTAGGCAATTGATAGAAACAAGTCCAACACGTGAATAGCTTTCATTGCAAATGTGTAGATAGGCACAAAATGTGATGTCACAGTTTGCCACATACAAACACAAGTTATTAATCTTTTAACTTATAGCACAAGCATAAGCCAAAAGTATAAAATCAAACAGACAATACAATAATGGATGAATGTCATAAAGGAACAAACATCATAGCTTTCATTTCTTATCTTATTTATGAACATGAGTGATCATCGGGGCTATAATTGGGAGGTCAACAAAAAGGTATGCTACTCCCGTCAGACTATCTACACTGCCATCCAAAATGCCCACCATTGTTGGTCATCATCAATCACCCACTTGCACGGTTTCACCCAAAAGTGAGTGAAAGCATTCGAGAGAACTTTACAGAACAAAAAATTAAAGTCAACCACATGATAAACATGGTGCGTTTGGTGCACATCCACCTCCTTAAAGATTTGCTAGGATTATAGTTACCGTGACATGAGAAAACAAACTATATTGCAACTGGTAAACAATTTATACTTTCATGGATATTTGGAAGACAATACGGCTGTACCCACTCTTTTGGGCAAGTCTTCCAAATATACATCTCCCGATGGACTTATTAATGTTTAAAATGCAGTTATAGCAAGTAGGACCGTGATGACCATGAAGATTTTTTGTGTACCTTTCTCCCATGATTTCCTTTCTTCCTCACTCTCATTTGCTTAAATTACACACAGCAGAGAGGAATTTCTTTTGGTGGTGGCCATGCCTTGGTGAACAAAAATGTTACGTTTTCTGGAGTGAAAGAGGAGAGAGTGATTTGGTCAAAGAGAAATGACCCCTTTTGAGAAATTTATAGGGGGAAGGAGTTGCTAATTTAGGAAAGTATCTATCGTCCGCCTATTTATTATCGATTGTCATTGATTTGTCGCTTTGTATTTTACCTACGCCTCTCATTCTTTCGGGAAGGGATGCGGTTGTTGATTCGTTGCTTCATAAATCCCTTAACACCTCATGTCTTTGTCAACATCTGTTCCAAGAATATATGTTCAACCGTTTTCACTTCGCTTCTACACGAGTCACATACATGATCGGCTAAGATATTTCTCTTCCACAGATTTTCCTTGGATGGAATGGCATTTTGACATAGACTCCATAGAAAGATCTTTACTTTTGTGCATGTTTGCAAGTTCCAAAATGCAATCCATAAGGATTTTGGGATTTGGTAAGATGTTGATGGTTGAACTTCTTGTGCCTTGTTTGTCGATTCTTGTCTGAGGATATCATATCCATTTTTTACTAAGAAATTTCCACACCTGGTGCCCGTCCACACTAGTTCATCATTTGAATTTTGACGCTTGATTGGAATAGCAAAGATCTCATGTGTGGTTTGTTCATCAAACAAGTTATTTAGCAGTCGCTCATTCCAACTTCCCTTTTCAAAGTTCATTAACTCTGAAACAAATTGTGGATCGTTTCTATTCTTTGCACCTCCAACGATGCCCCTCTTCAGCCACTTATTTGTTATGATTTGAACCTTTTCTTCATTTCCTATTGACCACGTTATTGAATTCGAAATTGCTTCTCTTCCCATCATGATACTTTGCCAAACCCATGATAGTCTTGATGCTTTCTCAGTATGCCGGAAATCAGTATGATTGAGATACGGTCCTTTTAACGATTGGCTCCATAATGCATCTAGATTTTTCGCCAATCTCCAAGCTTGTTTACCCAGGACAGCTTTGTTGGCCGAAAAAAACAGTGTACAAAAACTGGTTAACAATGGAAAAGATGGGAACAATAAACACAAGAAATGACAAAGGAGGAACGGGCTTCGGGGATTTAATTGCTATCAACAAAACTGACCACGTTACTTAATTCGAAATTGCTTCTCCTCCCATCATGATACTTTGCCAAACCCATGATGGTCTTGATGCTTTCTCAGTATGCCGGAAATCAGTATGATTGAGATACGATCCTTTTAGCAACTTACTTCATAATGCATCTAAGATTTTTCGCAAATCTACAAGCTTGTTTACCTAGGACAGCTTTGTTGACAATAATTAAATCCCTGAAGCCCATTCATCCTTGATCATTTCTTGTGTTTATTATTCCCATCATTTCCAGTGTTAACCAGTTTTTGTACACTGTTTTTCCATTCCCGGAAGCCCATTCCTCCTTTGTCATTTATTGTGTTTATTATTCCCATCTTTTCCAGTGTTAACCAATTTTTGTACACTATTTTTCCACGTCCCGGAAGCCCATTCCTCCTTTGTCTTTTCTTGTGTTTATTATTCCCATCTTTTCCAGTGTTAACCAATTTTTGTACAGCATTTTTCCACGTGGGAAAAACAGTGTACAAAAACTAGTTAACACTGGAAAAGATGGGAACGATAAATACAAGAAATGACAAAGGAGGAATTGGCTTCGGGGATTTAATTACTGTCAACAAAAATTGGTTAACACTATAAAATATGGGAACAATAAACACAAGAAATGACAAAGGAGGAATGGGCTTCGGAGATTTAATTACTCTCAACAAATTTGACCACGTTACTAAATTCGAAATTGCTTCTCTTCCCATTATGATACTTTGTCAAACCCATGATGGTCTTGATGCTTTCTTAGTATGCCGGAAATCAGTATGATTGAGATACGGTCCTTTTAGCAACTACTCCATAATGCATCTAGATTTTTCGCCAATCTACAAGCTTGTTTACCTAGGACAGCTTTGTTGACAGTAATTAAATCCCCAAAGCCCTATCCTCCTTTATCATTTCTTGTGTTTATTATTCCCATATTTTCCAATGTTAACCAGTTTCTGTACATTGTTTTTCCACATCCCCGAAGCCCATTCCTCCTTTGTCATTTCTCGTGTTTATTGTTCCCATCTTTTCTAGTGTTAACCAATTTTTGTACACTGTTTTTCCCACGTGGAAAAACAGTGTACAAAAACTAGTTAACAATGGAAAAGATGCGAAAAATAAACACGATAAAAGACAAAGGAGGAATGGGCTTCAGGGATTTAATTACTGTCAACAAAGCTGACCCCGTTACTAAATTCGAAATTGCTTCTCTTTCCATCATGATACTTTTCCAAACCCATGATGGTCTTGATGCTTTCTCAGTATGCCGGAAATCATTATGATTGAGATACGGTCCTTTTAGCAACTTACTCTTTAATGCATCTAGATTTTTCGACAATCTCCAAGCTTGTTTACCCAGGACAACTTCGTTGACAGTAAGTAAATCCCCGAAGCCCATTCCTCCTTTATCATTTCTTGTGTTTATTATTTCCATCTTTTTCAGTGTTAACCAGTTTTTGTACATGGTTTTTCCACGTCCCCGAAGCCCATTCCTCCTTTGTCATTTCTTCTGTTTCTTATTCCCATCTTTTTCCGTGTTGACCAGTTTTTGTACACCGTTTTTTCCACGTGGAAAAACAATGTACAAAAACTGGTTAACACTGGACAAGATGAGAATAATAAACACAAGAAATGATAAATGAGGAATTGACTTCGGGATTTAATTACTGTCAACAAAAACTGGTTAACACTGGACAAGATGAGAATAATAAACACAAGAAATGACAACGGAGGAATGGGCTTCGGGGATTTAATTACTATCAACAAAGCTGACCACATTACTGAATTTGAAATTGCTTCTCTTCCCATCATGATACTTTGCCAAACCCATTATGGTCTTGATGCTTTCTCAGTATGCCGGAAATCAGTACGATTGAGATACGGTCCTTTTAGCAACTTACTCCATAATGCATCTGGGTTTTTCGTCAATCTCCAAGCTTGTTTTCCCAAGAGGGTTTTGTTTATAGTAATTAAATCCCCGAAGCCCATTCCTCCTTTATCATTTCTTGTGTTTATTATTCCCATATTTTCCAGTATTAACTAGTTTTTGTACACTGTTTTTCCACATCCCCAAAGCCCATTTCTCATTTATCATTTCCTGTATTTATTATTCACATCTTTTTCAGTGTTAACCAGTTTTCGTACACTATTTTTCCACGTCCCCGAATGGAAAAGCAGTGTACAAAAATGGTTAACACTGGAAAACATGGGAATAACAACACAAGAAATGACAAAGGAGGAATTGGCTTCGGGGATTGAATTATTGTCAACAAAAACTGGTTAAGACTAGAAAAGATGGGAACAATAAACACAAGAAATGACAAAGGAGGAATTGGCTTCGAGGATTTAATTACTGTCAACAAAGCTGACCACGTTACTGAATTCGAAATTGCTTCTCCTCCCATCATGATACTTTGCCAAACCCATGATGGTCTTGATGCTTTCTCACTATGCTGGAAATCAGTATGATTGAGATACGATCCTTTTAGCAACTTACTCCATAAGACATTTTAGATTTTTAGCCAATCTACAAGCTTATTTACATAGGACAGCTTTGATGACAGTAATTAAATCCCCGAAGCCCAGTCCTCATTTATCATTTCTTGTGTTTATTATTCCCATCCACTTCAGTGTTAACCAGTTTTTGTACACTGTTTTTCCATGTCCCCGAAACCCATTCCTCCTTTGTCATTTCTTGTGTTTATTATTCCCATCTTTTCCAGTGTTAACCAGTTTTTGTACACCATTTTTTCACATGGGAAAAACAATGTACAAAAACTGGTTAACACTGGAAAAGATGGGAACAATAAACACATAAAATGACAAAGGAGGAATGGGCTTCGGGATTTAATTACTATCAACAAAGCTGACCACATTACTTAATTCGAAATTGCTTCTCTTCCCATCATGATACTTTGTCAAACCCATGATGGTTTGATGCTTTCTCAGTATGCTGGAAATCAGTATGATTGAGATATGGTCCTTTTAGCAACTTGCTCCATAATGCATCTAGATTTTTCGTCAATCTCCAAGCTAGTCTACCCACGACAGCTTTGTTGATAGTAATTAAATCCTCGAAGCCCATTCCTCCTTTATCATTTCTTGTGTTTATTATTCCCATATTTTCCAGTATTAACCAGTTTTTGTACACTGTTATTCCACATCCTCAAAGCCCATTCCTCCTTTATCGTTTCTTGTATTTATTATTCCCATCTTTTCCAGTGTTAACCAGTTTTTGTACACTAATTTTCCATGTCCCCGAATGGAAAAGCAATGTACAAAAAATGGTTAACGCTGGAAAAGATGGGAATAATAACACAAGAAATGACAAAGGAGGAATTGGCTTCGGGATTTAATTACTGTCAACAAAAACTGGTTAACACTAGAAAAGATGGGAATAATAAACACAAGAAATAACAAAGGTGGAATTGGCTTCGAGGATTTAATTACTGTCAACAAAGTTGACCACGTTATTGAATTCGAAATTGCTTCTCTTCCCATCATGATACTTTGCAAAACTCATGATGGTCTTGATGCTTTCTCAGTATACCGTAAATCAGTATGATTGAGATACGATACTTTTAGCAACTTACTCCATAATGCATCTTAGATTTTTCGCCAATCTACAAGCTTGTTTACCCAGGACAGCTTTGTTGACAGTAATTAAATCCCCGAAACCCATTCCTCCTTTATCATTTTATGTGTTTATTATTCCCATATTTTCCAGTGTTAACCAGTTTTTGTACACTGTTTTTCCACATCCCCGAAGGTGGAAAAACAATGTACAAAAACTGGTTAACACTGGAAAAGATGGGAACAATAAATACGAGAAATGACAAAGGAGGAATTGGTCTCGGGGATTTAATTGCTGTCAACAAAAACTGGTTAACTCTATAAAAGATGGAAACAATAAATACAAGAAATGACAAAGGAGGAATGGGCTTCGGGGATTTAATTACTCTCAACAGAGCTAACCGCGTTACTAAATTCGAAATTGCTTCTGTTCCCATCATGAAACTTTGCCAAACCCATGATGGTCTTGATACTTTCTCAGTATGCCGGAAATCAGTATGATTGAGATACAGTCCTTTTAGCAACTTGCTCCATAATGCATCTAGATTTTTCGCCAATCTCCAAGCTTGTTTTCCCAGGAGAGCTTTGTTGACAGTAATTAAATCCCCGAAGCCCATTCCTCCTTTGTCATTTCTCGTGTTTATTGTTCCCATCTTTTCCAGTGTTAACCAGTTTTTGTACACTGTTTTTCTACATCCTCGAAGCCCATTCCTCCTTTATCATTTCTTGTATTTATTATTCCAATCTTTTCCAGTGTTAACCATTTTTTGTACACTAATTTTCCATGTCCCCGAATGGAAAAGCAATGTACAAAAAATGGTTAACGCTAGAAAAGATGGGAATAATAACACAAGAAATGACAAAGGAGGAATTGGCTTCGAGGATTTAATTACTGTCAACAAAAAATGATTAACACTAGAAAAATGGGAACAATTAACACAAGAAATGACAAAGGAGGAATTGGCTTCGAGGATTCAATTACTATCAACAAAGCTGACCACGTTACTGAATTCGAAATTGCTTCTCTTCCCATCATGATACTTTGCCAAACTCATGATGGTCTTGATGCTTTCTCGGTATACCGGAAATCAGTATGATTGAGATACGATACTTTTAGCAACTTACTCCATAATGCATCTTAGATTTTTCGCCAATCTACAAGCTTGTTTACCCAGGACAACTTTGTTGACAGTAATTAAATCCTCGAAGCCCATTCCTCCTTTATCATTTCTTGTGTTTATTATTCTCATCTTTTCCAGTGTTAACCAGTTTTTGTACACTATTTTTCCACATCCCCAAAGCCCATTCCTCCTTTGTCATTTCTCGTGTTTATTGTTCCCATCTTTTCCAGTGTTAACTAGTTTTTATACACTATTTTTCCCACGTGGAAATTGCTTCTCTCTCCATCATGATACTTTGCCAAACCCATGATTGTCTTGATGCTTTCTCAGTATGCTGGAAATTAGTATGATTGAGATACGGTCCTTTTAGCAACTTACTCCATAATGCATCTAGATTTTTCGCCAATTTCCAAGTTTGTTTACGCAGGACAGCTTTGTTGACAGTAATTAAATCCCCGAAGCCCATTCTTCCTTTATCATTTCTTGTGTTTATTATTCCCATAATTTCCAATGTTAACCACATTTTGTACACTCTTTTTCCACTTCCCCGAAGCCCATTCCTCCGTTGTCATTTCTTGTGTTTATTATTCCCATCTTTTCCAGTGTTAACTAGTTTTTGTACACCATTTTTTCCACGTGGAAAAACAATGCACAAAAACTGGTTAACACTAGAAAAGATGAGAATAATAAACACAATAAATGACCAAGGAGGAATTGACTTCGGGATTTATTTACTGTCAACAAAAACTAGTTAACCCTGGAAAAGATGGGAACAATAAACATAAGAAATGACAAAGGAGGAATGGGCTTCGGGGATTTAATTACTATCAACAAAGCTGACCGCGTTACTAAATTCGAAATTGCTTCTCTTCCCATCATGATACTTTGCCAAACCCATGATGGTCTTGATGCTTTCTCACTATGCCGGAAATTAGTATGATTGAGATACGGTCCTTTTAGCAACTTACTCCATAATGCATCTAGATTTTTCGCCAATTTCCAAGTTTGTTTACCCAGGACAGCTTTGTTGACAGTAATTAAATCCGCTAAGTCCATTCCTCCTTATCATTTCTTGTGTTTTTTATTCCCATCTTTTCCAATGTTAACCAGTTTTTGTACACTATTTTTCCACGTCCCGGAAGCCCATTCCTCCATTGTCATTTCTTGTGTTTATTATTCCCATCTTTTCCAGTGTTAACCAGTTTTTGTACACCATTTTTTCACATGGGAAAAACAATGTACAAAAACTAGTTAACACTAGAAAAGATGGGAATGATAAATACAAGAAATGACAAAGGAGGAATTGGTCTCGGGATTTAATTACTGTCAACAAAAAGTGGTTAACTCTATAAAAGATGGGAACAATAAATACAAGAAATGACAAAGGAGGAATGGGCTTCGGGAATTTAATTACTCTCAACAAAGCTGACCGCGTTACTAAATTCGAAATTGCTTCTCTTCCCATCATGATACTTTGCCAAACCCAAGATGGTCTTGATGCTTTCTTAGTATGCCGGAAATCAGTATGATTGAGATATATTCCTTTTAGCGACTTACTCCATAATGCATCTAGATTTTTCGCCAATCTCCAAGCTTGTTTACCCAGGACAGCTTTGTTGACAGTAATTAAATCCCCGTAGCCCATTCCTCCTTTATCATTTTATGTGTTTATTGTTCCCATATTTTCCACTGTTAACCAGTTTTTGTACACTGTTTTTCCACATCCCCGAAGGTGGAAAAACAATGTACAAAAACTGGTTAACACTGGAAAAGATGGGAACAATAAACATAAGAAATGACAAAGGAGGAATGGGCTTCGGGATTTAATTACTGTCAACAAAGCTGACCGCTTACTTTAATTCGAAATTGCTTCCCTTCCCATCATGATACTTTGCCAAACCCATGATGGTCTTGATGCTTTCTCGGTATGCTAGAAATTAGTATGATTGAGATATGGTCCTTTTAGCAACTTAAAGATCGCCTACCAACTATAATACTAAAAAATAAAAATAATGGTTATGACTACGCTCTAACAAAATAAAAATGTAATGAATAAACAAAAACATCGAACCTGAAGATTCTCACGTTCTCATTCTTTATAAGTATTCTTCTAGATTTAGGAATTAGGAAATTTTTTTAAAAATAAAACTACAAAATTTTGTTAACTATATTGATATGTGATCTAACTCAAAATTTGTATTTATAATCCTCCCGGTACGAATTAACATGGCTTTTCGATAAGCCCCTGCTAGCATGCACTCTACACCTCGGCTCATTTTGATTTTTGAAGGTCAGGTCTTAAAGCCCTTTGTATAGCCTGACCCCTCCCTCCATCCAACCATAATGGCATGGAAATTATGCCATCCTCGGGCATGATTGCTTGCCACCTTTGGAAGACCTTAAGCAAAAGTTCGAATCATTGCGCATTTGAGGAAGATGGGGATGCCGAAAGTGACAAGGGGAAAGAATTAATCCGGCCCCAATTGGACGGAGCTTGATTCATGACCACGTTTACCAGGACGGGACCTACTACGTGATCGAGACGTGCCTTGATTTGTTGCCAGCATGCATGCGACCTTATTTGCAACCGAGCCCAGCTTGATCAATGATCGGAACTTTCTTTACTCAGCATTCCTCTCTATTGATCGTTACTAAACCTTTTTTTTTTATTCCTCAGATTTCGATTATCTTTTTCATATCACCACGTGACTCTAGTTTTGCCATATTTTGAAATACAAAAATGCACTATCAAGTTGTGGTCCCATTGTCGCCTTTACTTTGACGTCGAGTGTACCCAAAAGAAGTTATTGAATTTCTTTAGCATTGAATCCATTGTTTAGATTTGCAAGTGTAGAGTATCCAAATTTACGTGGAGCGAGCACATATTTCATGGATGAATTTTGACAATTAGATCCATTCGTACCATTTTTAATTATGTGTATACCTAAATATTATGATTTGTGTCCAATATAACATAACTCGGTGTAATAGCTAATATAAAATTAATTTTTTTAAATGCTCAAACATTATTTAATTTAATAGCTAAGATAAGAAAGGAATGGAAACAAGTAAAGTACATAGGAGGGCTTGTCCATTACATCGGATTAGACTTTTTGGCCACATCATATCCAGGCTTCTACTCTCAAATTGTAAGGAGTGAAAACCTTAGAAAATATTAGGTAGAGGTGGCAAAATGGGTTATAGACCCCATATATGACCCATTTAAATCATAAATGGGTTATATATGGATCACTTGTTTCTTGAAGAAGTTAGTTAAATAGATTTAACAACTAAAGACTTAAGATAGGTTGGTCTTAAATGGGCCTTAAATGGTTCTTAAATAGGTTGGGTTTAAAACCCATTTTCACCCAAAACCTCACAATCTCTCTCTTCTCTCTTTACTTTATAAAATATGTTTTTTTTTTATAAAAACCGAAATAATAATTGTTTTATTTTATTTTTATTTTTTTTCTTTCTTTTTTTTTTTTTTTCTTTCTTCTTCCTTCGTTGCTGGCTAGGCGAGCCCGCGAGCCTCGAGCCTAGCCAACGCCCGGCGAGGCTTGAGCCTCGTCGATCTGGGCGAAACTTGAACTCGCCGGCGTCAAGCTAAGGGTGAGCTTGAACTCGCATGATGCCGGTGAGCCTCGAGCTCGCCAGATTTGATGAGGCGGAGACCTCATTGACGTCCGGCGAGGCTCGAGCCTCGCCGGATCTAGGGAGGCCTTGAGGCTCGCCGATCTAGCGAGGCTTGCTCCGTGGCCGATGTCCGGCCAAAGAAGAAGAAGAACAAAAAATAAAATATAAAATATAAAATATAAAATTATATTTAAAAAATAAAAAATAATTAAAATTTTAATTTTTAAAAAATAAAAATAATTAACATTCGATTTTTTAAAATAATTATTATAAAAATTATCCATTAAATTTGTGTTGTATAAAACTATTTTAGCAATACCATATATATATAAATTTTCTTAAGTTTAGTTAAACGGTTAGGTATGGGTCGGGTATGGGTAAAAAAATTTGCATTACAATAAATGATCATAAACGGGGTAAATGGGTCGATTTGGGTCGGACCATTTATGACCCGACCCACCCGTTTAACAGGTCTAGTTTTAGGTACCTTAAAAGTGCCACACAATTTTTACTCGAACCATTTAAAGTGTGACACGTGTCTTGTGTCTGTCCACGTCGGCCCACTTTTCCACTTCCACTTCAAATGAACGCGGGAGGACTCGGCTGTGGCCCACCTCTCTACACACGCTCTGCTCTGGAGAAAATATTGAGTACCCTAACAGTGCCACGCAATCGGTGCCCTGAACGATTCATTGCGTGACACCTGTCCGAGTGTCAGTCCATGTCGTCCACTTCTCTGTTTCAGCGGTTCTGTCTCACTCCTCTCTCTCCTCACGAATAAATAGGGGCGGGCTCGGCTCGGCTCGCTGCAGAAGAAAAGACAGGTCATGACTCCCGCCCAAAAGATTTCTCTCTCCTCAGTTAAATTTTCTGCAATTTTCTCTCTCTCACTTTCTCTCTCCTCGCAGAAGAACAAATAGAGAACGATCGAGACCTGCGTTCTCTCTCTCCCCTCCGCATCCGCTGGTTGCTTCCATCGCTCCCACGCTGAGGCCGACGCCGCCGACGCTCCTCCTCTTCCCTCTCGCGATGTTCGCTCTGCTCTCTCTCTTCCCCCCTCCGCGAAGTCGTGCCTTTCTTCCAACGAAACCCGACGCCGACGGTCCTCCGCCTCCGCCGGTTGCCTCCGTCGGCGTCGGACTCCGTCACCCCCGTCTCCTCCGCCTCTGCCTAGGTGCCCGACGCCAACGCGTCGAACCACGTCGGCGAAAATGGAGGAGAGAGAAACGACGGAGACGAAGAAGCAGAAGCGCGCACGCTCGGGGTTCTGGACATGGGTCGTCACGTCAGTTGCGTTCCGGCTCGCCCTCGTCTACCCCCCAGGAACCTCCGCCTGTCCACCCGCCCCGAGGTCGCCACCCCTCTCACCAGCATTCGCCACCGTAACGCCGCCTCTCTTCACTCCGTCGATCGATTCCCGATCCCCGATCCCCCGCCCCCTCCTCCCTTGAAATCTTGGAGGTCCATTTTCTGATACGATTTCTGGTTTTTCTTGTTTGTTTGTGCCTCCTGCAGTTGGTGAAGGCTACTGGTTGAAGCAGTCGGTGATGTCTCTCCCTATGCAGGTTCGGCTCCGTTCGATTATGAAGGAAGCTGCTTGTTTGCCTACGGTTCTCCTTTGCTATTGCTCGTTCTTGGACCTCTTGCTATCGAAAGGTAACTACCGGAGTATAATTGCCGACGCATTTTGAAGGCTAGGTTGATTGTGAGCTTCGCTGGTTATCTTCTATAATTGAACTAGATTTATTTGGCGTTATCGAAGCAGAGGCTGTGGCTTGTGCAATTATGATCCTTTAAGAATGGCCGCCACCACATCTCTCCTTGAATCCTCCATATTCGACCCGTCATTGACTGATGCCAAGATTATGTGGGGACTCCATCACCCATACCAGACCATCATAGGGAAATCTGCGGAGAGACAAGTTCTCGTGGAAGTCGTAAAATGTGTCTTGTGGTTCCCCGATTTTGAAATTTATGGATATGGAAAAAATTTTGAGGGACAGAGAATTTTTTTGAAGAACTTCTTCGAGTATTTGGCGATTCGAGTTACTTGCCGACGCATTATATGAAGTGCCGGTTATTCGCTTACTTTTTTGGTGCTTCACCAGAATGATGGTGGCGACGGACGACTTCGTAGAGGTGGACAACGCGGAGGCCATCATCTCCAGGATCGAGCACAAGTCCCGCAAGATCGAGAGCTTGCTCAAGTAGTAAACTTCCCCTCCTCGATCCCTCTCTTGCCGCCTTTCCGTCCGCGATTTTGCCGGATTGATTTTGAGCTGACCCACCTCCACATTTCCTCGTGTTTCGTTTCGTCGCGTGCAAGTCGAAGTTGGTGGAGGCTCTCAAGACCGCCCTCGAAGGCCTTTCTCTCTCCACTCAACGGCCTCATCTCATCTCAGGGCTCCATTCTCTCGGCGCACTCCTTCCTAAATCGCGCTCTCTCCCGACGGCCAATTTCGCTCGCCTCTCTCACGACCTTCTTGCTTTTGGCGGTTCTTCCCTCGCGGTTCAGTGAGGTCTCAGGTATGCTCTCGTTCTGCGTCTCTTCTTCCTTGCTCAGCAACACCGTACTGCCTCTCTCTCTGAGTGCGACTCTCTGTGCATTCTTTCATCCATGAGGCAAGCATTTCGACTAGGGTTCAGGGGTTTCGCCTGAACCCTAGTCGAAATGCTTGCAAGGGAGATTATTGAGCAGGGAAGTGAATGTTATTGATGGAAAACCGTGAGGTCTTGAGAATTTTCCTTCAACAAAGAGCAAGGTCTTGAGAATCTGCTTCGTTTGGGTCAAGATGGCGGGCTTTGCAGCCGCACAAATCCGTGGTCTCACGTTGTATGGTCCAGGCTTGTAGCTCCGGTGACGGCGAAGCAAGGTCTACGAGAACTCGGTCCGTCTCCTCGCCTAATTCCATTATGTTGGTCTTTCTCAAATGCTTTCATGTGGGTAGTTCTTCTTTTAGTCAGATTAAGATGGAGTGCTCGGTTCATTTGCAAATGCACAAGATGATAGATGGTTCTTGCTTTTTTGAGAAGTTCTTTGACATGTTGTTTTAGACTGCTTGTGAAGAAATCCAGACCGGTTCATGGTAAAATGAAAAAGAAAGAGTGAACTTTTCCGGATTTTATTGGTCATACAATCATGTCTTTCGCGTAAAATTTGAAGTCAGTAAGTATCTTTTGATCTTTCTCATGAGGCCTCTCGCTTCACATTAGGTGAACTCCCATGCGTGAGTGGTTCTTGCTTTTTAAGTTATCACCCCTGTTTTGGGGACTTGGCCATTTAGCATTCATTTTTTCTGCAGAAAAATTCTGGTGCAAGCATCGGTGAAGTTGTGTTGCCTAATAATGACCCGGCCAAAATTGAGGCAATGACATTTCACGAACTATGTAGCCCTTTTGTTTTTTGATAAAGCTATCTAGACTTTTGTTCTGGAGTCATTATTCACCATATCATGGATCAATTCTACAACCTATAAAGGTTTTCTGATAGACTACCATTTTTATTCTGTTGCAATATCGTTTCATCTCTTACTCAAATTTGTGCTTGCTGTTGGCAATACAGGAACTTGAAAAGTCGAAGCCCGTGATTTTGACTGGCGATCTGAATTGTGCCCATCAAGAAATAGACATTTATGATCCTGCGGTAAGGGAAACAATCAATGTGCCTTTTCTGCCTTTTATTGACCAGGTGCATTAATAATTTGCATGAGCTTTTTAACTGTCACAGGACAATGTCCTGGCCACACCATATGCCTCCACCCCACTTAAAAGGAGGGGAAAAACCCCAAAACAGAAAGAGGACCGTAATCAGGCTTTTCCTCCATACAACTGAATTTTGTTTTGGGTTTTTGTTGGGGGAGAGGGGAAGGGGGGTTTGTTTGGGGTTTTGTGTTGGGGGTTGATAAAAATCACAATTCAGGCTGTTTGGCATCCCGAAACAGAAGTTCTTAATACGTCTAATGTTTCTTATTTCTGTCATTAATCTGATTGTCATGAGACTCCGGGGAAATAAAAGAAGTGCTAAATTTACAATTGAAGAAGGGGAATCTTTTGAGACCAACTTCTGTCGAGGGGCTTTGTTGATACCTTTAGAAGACAGTATCCTCATGCTGTTGGTTATACTTATTGGGGTTATCGGCATGGTGGGAGGAAGACAAATAAAGGTATACATAGATCTACTTGATGGAACATTATATATCTAATGTTACACTTCTCTCCTGTGATGGTGATAATATAAGCAATGACAAGCTTTTTCTTTTTATTGAGTCATTATGCATATCGTTGTCTAATCGGATGAAGCATATGGAAATAGGTATTCTCACCGTTAACTATCCTCTTGCAATCTACGGGCGGCGGCTCGATTATTTTCTTGTTTCAGAATCTATAGCAGACAAAGTTCATGACTCGTACATCCTTCCCGATATCACCGGTAGTGATCATAGTCCTATTGGCCTGATTCTCAAGCTTTAGTTCTGTCATCTCTTTTAGGATCTTGGTGAATGGATTCTGTGAAGGTAGTCCGGCAGCATCATCCTAGATGCTATTTGCTGGAAAGTATTGAGCTTTTATTGTCATTGTCATTCATGTTGAAGCCACTAGCAAGGGAAAGTTTTTTTGATGAAATTTGCTTAGCAAAGGGGGCAAAGAAAAGAAGGACGAGAGGAGGGGGCTGACTTGTATTTACTTTGTCCGGGCCCTGTGGAGTGATCTGGGTTTTTCGAGGTTATTTTACAAGGCATCTTTTGGAGGAAGAGTTATGATGGAACATTGAAATCACTTTCGAAAAAATCTGTGCAAGTTTTTGAACATACATTCTGATGCTGAAGTTGGTAGGGGAAAAATGCTGAAATGCTTTGAGTGAAAATTGTAGGTACAACCGTTCGGTTCGCAATTCAATATGATTATCTGGTGGATGTTTTTGTTTCATTTAAAAGGAAGTCGGAAAGACGTTGTCTACAACCGTCTGCTGCTCGGTCTTTTAAGGAGTAAGGCTGGGCGTACAATGACTTATCATGCTTGCGTCTTGTTTTTAGAGAACCTCAAAGGAGCACGTATCAGCAATACGTCATTTTTGGCTCTTGAATTTTGTGCATGAACGTGGTAGACTTGAAGATGGTGATGTTCCCATAATTAGGTGTGAAAATGTTGGCAATGTTTTAGACAAATGTAATTAGTGAGTTTCATTTATTTATGGAATCCTCCAGTCTGCACAAGTGTATTCTTGTTTGCTTGATTCCTTGACAACTACGAAGGCTCCTAGAATTTGTCTTTGCATGATAAGGGAAATTTGCTTGGAATTGTTATGTTGGTTATACCAGGAAGTCCTAGCAAACTTCACAAAGGCCAGGATAAAGCCTGAACTGCTAATTATTATCATCATCCATCGACATGTTTTTGCCATCCTTAAACTTTTATCTATATCGTTGAACTGCAATTGCTTCTTCATAAATCCTGAACTGCTTATTATTGATTCTTTCTTGGTTATTCATGCTCATAACATGAACTTATCATGCCCACTGACTTCATAAACCATTCTTAGTTATTCATGCTCATAATGTGAACTTATCATGGCCACGGACTTCATAAACCAAGTGAGAAGACGGAGGCCGAAGCTCGAAGGGAACAGTAACATTGAGAAACGAATCTAACTCATGCGTTTAATTGGCATGCCTGTTCCTCACACCGAATCAAACATTGGGATGTTAACATGTAAACTTAATTATTCCGAATTCTGTGAATGCATGTCTTATACATACTCATCAAACTTTGAGCGATGTTTGGTGGGATTAGAATTACTTATTGCTTTATAACACCGTGTCTCTGGCCTATGATGGCTCTATTGTCTTGGGGAGCGTTGAAGCTCGACAGTCAGAATTACTAAAGATTGTGAACCAGCAAAGAAGCTCAACTACCTGGACATACTGGTAACTTCATATGCCTAGTTCATGACAATAGTCATGATCTCGAGTAGTTTACACACGCGTGATGGGAATTTGATCAGATTACCTTCAATTTTTTAGCTAAAATCTCTTGGTGTCCCCAGTCAAAATGCCTACCAAAGGGTCACTTTCTATTTTCCCAACTTATGGTTTTGTCAACAAAATAAATTTCAGGCGTAGATAAATGTATGACAAAGGAACAATTGTCTTGTTTTTAACATAAAAATAAACTTCAAGGGCTAAAACTTTGGGACGAAGAACCAACGCAGAGAAATAAATTAATAGAGCGAAATTGGGAAAAACTGCTTTACTATGGAGGCATGTCATTTGAGAGTCTCATCTGGATATGAGCTCCAATCAGAGGTTCTATATTACCGTCCAAAACTGAATACAGTCAGGCGTTTCAACACCACTTCTTACATCTTTCACATGCTTGCGAGGGTAAAGAACGTATCTTTGGACCTTGTCTCGCCATATGTCAAACACATTTTCTTTCTTGAAGCCATTTATGCCTGGAACTCCTACATCGCTAGCTGCGACAAGAAGTTTAGCCTTCAACCGGTTGAGGGCCTTAATCTTATTTGCAAAAATGCTCCTTTCACCTGGGATAAAAATTTTGAGATCTTATTTCTCAATCACAAAATGTCGTACTAGACAGCCAATCATGAACATGTGTTCGGAACAGGCATTTGCTTCTTTGTAAAGTCAAAACCGGATTGCAGAAACCATTGGTAAACAAATTTGAGTTGGAAGGTCAACCCTAACAAATAAGGGAATAGACAACTCATAACCCGAAGATTGGACGACAAAACCAGTAGGAACATGCTGAATAACAACTCCAGACTGGCCTTCAATGACTTTTACTTCAGGCGATGACGATGGGCACAAGATTAGCAAATCCTCCTCACTAATTTTAGGTCAGGGGCCGAACCACGGAACGAGAGGAATTATATTGACAGCTGCTAGGCTAACCTTCAAATTTTGAGTACTAAAATGAGGAACGACGGAATTTAGGGGCCAATAATGTAGCGAAACAGAAACACATTACACGGAAAGGCATTGGCCAGCCAAACAACAAAACCAACTGGTCAATAAAAATATCTACCTTTAATCTCGCTTAACCATGGTAAAATTAGAAGACAATGCTCAATTTGCTGGTCATGAGACCATAGTTGCATGATGAGCACGAAGGTCAAAGTAATATACATGTTAAGCGTACATGCATAAGGCAAACAATAGATGCCATCAAATCCTATCTACTTAATAACCAGTCATTTATGTTCACAGCCGTAAGAACATTCAAGTACTTTGACGATGACCTCAAGACAATTTTTGTTGTATAGCATCTTGTCAGTTTAGACTAACTCAAGTACCAATAGCAATAAAGAAACATCCCCAGAGCATTTGCATATAATTCTTCAAGGAGAGTTAGATAATGCTCTAAGCCAGTCTTAAGCATTGACAAGCCAATAAGTCATATTTGCAGTATCCATATAATGAGATAGGTTTCGAGTGCTTTGATGAAAAGAAGGAACATGTTCTCCAACCGAGAAAGAAAAGTATCGTGCTATCAAGCACAATTTATCTGGTCAAATGACACCGTTATGGACAGGAAGGAATTTTAAATACATTACTGGGCAGGAGACTGGGAATACAACATGCATTTGTCTTGTATGATCATTATATGCCAAAATTCAGAGTGAGAAGAACACACGAGACGAATGAACATGGTACTACTTTTTTTCTAGCTGAGTTGTGAAGACTATGGCAAGCCAATAGAGTATGGCACCTTGGTGAAAATGGAATCTAAACCAGAATCCTGTAGAAACAAAATTATTCTACTCTTGCTTGAAACCGGCCTTGAGATCAAGCTAACCCCAAAAGTTGTCAAGTTAATTCCTCTCTCCTTCCAATCACTCAGAACATAAATACCATTAGATCAACCTACTCAGAAGTCTCAGGGATTTGATCTAGAAAGGAGATCTTTTAGGACTAGATTGCATGACTAGATTTTGGCACTCAATACAACCAACAAAGAAGCAACCAATAAGGACTTTGTCGACAAAATTGATGAAATGCCTTGTCTAGAATTCAGGGAAAGCTACAAGTCATCATAGTTTTGAGACAATCTAAACCAGGAGTTGCTTCTGCTACTCTAGATCCACAACCACCCCAAGCATTAACACATATAACCCCGGGACAGGAGCAACTATCATTGAGCATATCTTACCATCTATTCCAAATTGACAACCTTACTTGCCCCTTTTATCCTCTCCAGTCTATCATTCTTATACTTCGTTTAGAAGGCAAGGATGGGATGAAAATGGAAAGAAAATTTAAATTTCTGTCCTCTTTGCGCCAAAGTTTCAAACTTTACCCCAATTTTCCTTCCCCTCCCCTCCCCTCCTTCCCATACAAAGCATTGGTACCGATCCTTGGGAAGAGGCAACTAGAATGCCTAATACAAATCACATTGTAGCAATAAAGAAAGTCCAGCTTAGTCGAGCATAGCCTCTAAAAGGGCTTTTCTTTGGGAATAGGAATCCCTATACACTCCAACTTGACTGCCTTGCATAGTTTAACAAGGTTTGTTCCTTCAAAAAATGGGGAGTCGACAAATACGTAGAGCAATCACAAGTAGGATAATTCAGTGAATTCACAATACAACAACACAAACATTTTAACAAGGCCTTAAATAGATAGACTATGATCAGCCAAAGCATACAATTAATAGTAGTTACTGGCGCAACCTATTCTTCATAAGCAAAATTGAGAAACGATAACCTAAACCAAAGTGGTAGGCTATTCCTTTGCAAAGTTATGGTCAAATTTCATAAATGGTAATTCTTCCAAGATCACTTCATTAGTTTGTGTTATTCTCACCCAATTATTTGTAGGTTTGAATACCAGAAATAAGAAAATGAATATCAAACTAAGTCGTTGGGGTAAAAAAAACGTGCCAACCCTAATGACACAAATAAACCAATGAACTGAAGAGACAGTTTGCTGTTTCTAGTCATTACATCACCCATGAATTCTTGATCTTTATTAAATATCTCTACCAAAAGCTGCAGCCACAACAAACTGCTCAATAATTAAGCCCTTCACAACCGATAATCATTAGGCATAATCGTCCCCACCCAATGAGCCCATGATCCTTATGTTAATCTGTATCAAGGGACTACAGGAGTACTCAAATGTCCCATTGAAAGAAGAAGACAGTTGAGTGAAAAGAATAAGCCCTTCACAAACCCCGCACATACAGTGGCATTTCGACATTGATATCACTTGTGCCTTCAAGCGCTACAAACTTAATGGAAACAAGAAAACCATCCCCTGTTCCTTAAATTGCTACCATCACTCCAAACATTTCAATTTCACAGTAAGGATTACTAAGCAAACACGAAGCAATAAATCCGAACAAGCATCGACAACAGACGGGTACGGAAAACAGGGAAAAGACAGCGCAACACTCACTTCATGTGGATGTTGTAGTACTCAGGATCCAGAGAAGAGAACAGGGTGTCCAGATCCTTCATCGCCATTATCGCTCTGTGCACCACTATCTAGTTTGTCGACTGCAAAGACCACGACTTCACCACCCGGAAAGATCTACCGATACAAGCAGCAAAAACCCACCAAAAAAACAGGGCAAACCTTGCATCGCTCGTCCCGCGTGTTAGGAGGCAATCCTTCGAGGGCGGTCTTGAGAGCCTCCACTAGCTTCGACCTGCACGCGACGAAACGAAACACGAGGAAATGCGGAGGTGGGTCAGCTCAAAATCAATATGGCGAAATCACGGACGGAAAGGCAGAAAGAGAGGGATCGAGGAGGGGAAGTTTATTGCTTGAGCAAGCTCTCGATCTTGCGGGACTTGTGCTCGATCTTGGAGATGATGGCCTCCGCGTTGTCCGCCTCCACGAAGTCGTCCGTCGCCACCATCATTCTAGCGAAGCGCCAAAAAAGTAACTGAATAACTGGCACTTCATATAATGCGTCGGCAAGTAACTGAATCGCCAAATACTCGAAGAAGTTCTTCAAAAAACTTCTCTCGTCCCTCAAATTTTTTTCCATATCCATAAATTTCAAAATCGGGGAACCACAAGACACATTTCTTGACTTCCACAAAACTTGTCTCTCCGCAGATTTCCCCGTGATGGTCTCGGTATGGGTGATGGAGTCCCCACATAATCTTGGCATCATCAATGACGGGTCGAATATGGAGGATTCAAGGAGAGATGTGGTGGCGGCCATTCTTAAAGGATCATAATTGCATAAGCCACAGCCTTTGCTTCGATAACGCCAGATAAATCTAGTTCAATTATAGAAGATAACCAGCGAAACTCACAATCAACCTAGCCTTCAAAATGCGTCGGCGATTATACTCCGGTAGTTACCTTTCGACAGCGAGAGGTCCAAGAACGAGCAACAGCAAAGGAGAACCATAGGCAAACAAGCAGCTTCCTTCCTAATCGAATGGAGCCGAACCTGCGTAGGGAGAGACATCACCGACTGCTTCAACCAGTAGCCTTCGCCAACTGCAGGCAGCACAAACAAACAAGAAAAACCAGATTTCGTATCAGAAAATGGACCTCCAAGATTTCAAGGGAGGAGGAGGCGGGGGATCGGGGATCGGGAATCGATCGACGGAGCAAAGAGAGGCAGCGTTACGGCGGCGAATGCTGGTGAGAGGGGTGGCGACCTCGGGGCGGGTGGACAGGCGGAGGTTCCTAGGGGGTAGACGAGGGCGAGCTGGAACGCGACCGACGTGACGACCCATGTCCAAAACCCCAAGCGCGCAAGCTTCTGCTTCTTCGTCTCCGTCTTCTGCTTCGTCGTTTCTCTCTCCTCCATTTTCGCCGTGGTGCTTCGACGCGTTGGCGTCAGGCGCCTAGGTGGAGGCGGAGGAGACGGGGGCGATGGACTCCGACGCCGATGGAGGCAACCGGCGGAGGCGGAGGACCGTCGGCGTCGCGTTTCACTGGAAGAGAGGCACGACTTCGCAGAGGAGGGAAGAGAGAGAGCAGAGCGAACGTCGCGAGAGGGAGAAGGAGGAGCGTCAGCGGCGTCGGCCTCAGCATGGGAGCGATGGAAGCAACCAGCGGATGCGGAGGGGAGAGAGAGAACGCAGGTCTTGATCGTTCTCTATTTGTTCTTTTGCAAGGAGAGAGAAAGTGAGAGAGAGAATATTGCAGAAAATTTAACAGAGGAGAGAGAAATCTTTTGGGCGGGAGTCATGACCTGTCTTTTCTTTTGCAGCGAGCCGAGCCAAGCCGAGCCTGCCCCTATTTATTCGTGAGGAGAGAGAGGAGAGAGACAGAACCGCTGAAACGGAGAAGTGGACGACGTGGACTGACACCCGGACAGGTGTCACGCAATGAATCGTTCAGGGCACCGATTGCGTGGCACTGTTAGGGTACCCAATATTTTCTCCAAAATCACGGGCTTCGACTTTTCAAGTTCCCTCGTATTGCCAACAGCAAGCACAAATTTGAGTAAGAGATGAAACGATATTGCAACAGAATAAAAATGGTAGTCCATCGGAAAACCTTTATAGGTTGTAGAATTGATCCATGATATGGTGAATAATGACTCCAGAACAAAAGTCTAGATAGCTTTATCAAAAAACAAAAGGGCTACATAGTTCGTGAAATGTCATTGCCTCAATTTTGGCCGGGTCATTATTAGGCAACACGACTTCACCGATGCTTTCACCAGAATTTTTCTGCAGAAAAAATGAATGCTAAATGGTCAAGTCCCCAAAACAGGGGTGATAACTTAAAAAGCAAGAACCACTCATGCATGGGAGTTCACCTAATGTGAAGCGAGAGGCCTCATGAGAAAGATCAAAAGATACTTACCGACTTCAAATTTTACGCGAAAGACATGATTGTATGACCAACAAAATCCGGAAAAGTTCACTCTTTCTTTTTCATTTTACCACGAACCGGTCTGGATTTCTTCACAAGCGAGTCTAAAACAACATGTCAAAGAACTTCTCAAAAAAGCAAGAACCATCTATCATCTTGTGCATTTGCAAATGAACCGAGCACTCCATCTTAATCTGACTAAAAGAAGAACTACCCACATGAAAGCATTTGAGAAAGACCAACATAATGGAATTAGGCGAGGGAGACGGACCGAGTTCTCTGTAGACCTTGCTTCTGCCGTCGACAGAGCTACAAGCCTGGACCATATAGCGTGAGACCGCGGATTTGTGCGGCTGCAAAGCCCGCCATCTTGACCCAAACGAAGCAGATTCTCAAGACCTTGCTCTTTGTTGAAGGAAAATTCTCAAGACCTCATGGTTTTCCATCAATAACATTCACTTCCCTGCTCAATAATCTCCTTTGCAAGCATTTCGACTAGGCTTCAGGCGAAACCCCTGAACCCTAGTCGAAATGCTTGCCTCATGGATGAAAGAATGCACAGAGAGTCACACTCAGAGAGAGAGGCAGTACGATGTTGCTGAGCAAGGAAGAAGAGACGCAACACGAGAGCATACCCGAGACCTCACCGAACCGCGAGGGAAGAACCGCCAAAAGCAAGAAGGTCGTGAGAGAGGCGAGCGAAATTGGCCGTCGGGAGAGAGCGCGATTTAGGAAGGAGTGCGCCGAGAGAATGGAGCCCTGAGATGAGATGAGGCCGTTGAGTGGAGAGAGAAAGGCCTTCGAGGGCGGTCTTGAGAGCCTCCACCAACTTCGACTTGCACGCGACGAAATGAAACACGAGGAAATTCGGAGGTGGGTCAGCTCAAAATCAATCCAGCGAAATCGCGGATGAAAAGGCGGCAAGAGAGGGATCGAGGAGGGGAAGTTTACTACTTGAGCAAGCTCTCGATCTTGCGGGACTTGTGCTCAATCCTGGAGATGATGGCCTCCGCGTTGTCCGCCTCCACGAAGTCGTCCGTCGCCACCATCATTCTGGCGAAGCGCCAAAAAAGTAACTGAATAACCGGCACTTCATATAATGCGTCGGCAAATAACCGATCGCCAAATACTCGAAGAAGTTCTTCAAAAAACTTCTCTGTCCCTCAAATTTTTTTCCATATCCATAAATTTCAAAATCGGGGAACCACAAGACACATTTTACTGACTTCCACGAGAACTTGTCTCTCCGATTTCCCTATGATGGTCTGGTATGGGTGATGGAGTCCCCACATAATCTTGGCATCAGTCAATGACAGGTCGAATATGGAGGATTCAAGGAGAGATGTGGTGGTGGCCATTCTTAAAGGATCATAATTGCATAAGCCACAGCCTCTGCTTCGATAACGCCAAATAAATCTAGTTCAATTATAGAAGATAACCAGCGAAGCTCACAATCAACCTAGCCTTCAAAATGCGTCGCGATTATACTCCGGTAGTTACCTTTCGACGGCGAGAGGTCCGAGAACGAGCAACAGCAAAGGAGAACCATAGGCAAACAAGCAGCTTCCTTCCTAATCGAACGGAGCCGAACCTGCGTAGGGAGAGACATCACCGACTGCTTCAACCAGTAGCCTTCGCCAACTGCAGGCGGCACAAACAAACAAGAAAAACCAGAAATCGTATCAGAAAATGGACCTCCAAGATTTCAAGGGAGGAGGGGGCGGGGGATCGGGGATCGGGAATCGATCGACAGAGCGAAGAGAGGCGGCGTTATGGCGGCGAATGTTGGTGAGAGGGGTGGCGACCTCGAGGCGGGTGGACAGGCGGAGGTTCCTGGGGGGTAGACGAGGGCGAGCCGGAACGCGACCGACGTGACAACCCATGTCCAGAACCCCGAGCGTGCGCGCTTCTGCTTCTTCATCTCCGTCTTCTGCTTCGTCGTTTCTCTCTCCTCCATTTTCACCGTCGTGGTTCGACGCATTAGCGTCGGGCGCGTAGGCGGAGGCGGAGGAGACGGGGGCAACGGACTCCGACTCCGACGCCGACGGAGGCAACCGGCGGAGGCGGAGGACCGTCGGCATCGCGTTTCGCTGGAAGAGAGGCACGACTTCGCGGAGGGGGAAGAGAGAGAGAGCAGAGCGAACGTCGCGAGAGGGAGGAGGAGCGTCGGCGGCGTCGACCTCGGCGTGGGAGCGATGGAAGCAACCAGCGGATGCGGAGGGGAAAGAGCGTGGGAGCGATGGAAGCAACCAGCGGATGCGGAGGGGGAGAGAGAGAACACGGTCTCGATCGTTCTGTTTGTTCTTCTGCGAGGAGAGAGAAAGTGAGAGAGAGAAAATTGCAGAAAATTTAACTGAGGAGAGAGAAATCTTTTGGGCGGGAGTCATAACCTGTCTTTTCTTTTGCAGCGAGCCGAGTCGAGCCAAGCCGAGCCCGCCCCTATTTATTCGTGAGGAGAGAGAGGAAAGAGACAGAACCGCTGAAACGGAGAAGTGGACGACGTGGACTGACACCCGGACAGGTGTCACGCAATGAATCGTTCAGGGCACCGATTGCGTGGCACTGTTAGGGTACCCAATATTTTCTCCAGAGCAGGAGAGAGCGTGTGTAGAGAGGTGGGCCACGGCCGGTCCTCCCGCGTTCATTTGAAGTGGAAGTGGAGAAGTGGGCTGATGTGGACAGACACGAGACACGTGTCACACTTTGAATGGTTCAGAGTAAAAATTGCGTGGCACTTTTAAGGTACCTAAAACTAGACCCGTTAAACAGGTGGGTCGGGTCATAAATGGTCCGACCCAAATCGACCCATTTACCCCGTTTATGATCATTTATTGTAATGCAAATTTTTTTACCCATACCCGACCCATACCTAATCTGTTTAACTAAACTTAAGAAAATTTATATATATAAATGGTATTGCTAAAATAGTTTTATACAACACAAATTTAATGGATAATTTTTATAATAATTATTTTAAAAAATCGAATGTTAATTATTTTTTATTTTTTAAAAATTAAAATTTTAATTATTCTTTTATTTTTAAAAATTAAAATTAAACTTTTTTTATTTTTTAAATATAATTTTATTTTTTATTTTTTATTTTTTATTTTTTATTTTTTATTTTTTGTTCTTCTTCTTCTTTGGCCGGACACGGCCACAGGCGAGCCTCGCTAGATCGGCGAGCCTCAAGGCCTCCCGGATCGGCAAGGCTCGAGCCTCGCCGAACGTCAATGAGGTCTCGCCTCACCAAATCCGGGCGAGCTCGAGGCTCGCCGGCATCAGCGAGTTTGAGCTCACCCTTAGCCCGACGCCGGCGAGTTCAAGTTCGCCCGGATCGACGAGGCTCAAGCCTCGTCGAGCGTTGGCTAGGCTCGAGGCTCGCGGGCTCGCTGGTTGGTCGCCGGCCATCGCCATGCCAGCAACTAAAGGAAGAAGAAAGAAAAAAAAAAAAAAGAAGAAAGAAAAAAAATAAAAAATAAAATAAAACAATTATCATTTCGGTTTTTTATAAAAAAAACATATTTTTATAAGGTAAAGAGAGAAGAGAGAGATTGTGAGGTTTTGGGTGAAAATGGGTTTTAAACCCAACCTATTTAAGAACCATTTAAGGCCCATTTAAGACCAACCTATCTTAAGTCTTTAGTTGTTAAATCTATTTAACTAACTTCTTCAAGAAACAAGTGATCCATATATAACCAATTTATGATTGAAATGGGTCATATATGGGGTCTATAACCCATTTTGCCACCTCTACCTAATATTTTCTAAGGTTTTCACTCCTTACAATTTGAGAGTAGAAGCCTGGATATGATGTGGCCAAAAAGTCTAATCCGATGTAATGGACAAGCCCTCCTATGTACTTTACTTGTTTGCATTCCTTTCTTATCTTAGCTATTAAATTAAATAATGTTTGAGCATTTAAAAAAATTAATTTTATATTAGCTATTACACCGAGTTATGTTATATTGGACACAAATCATAATATTTAGGTATACACATAATTAAAAATGGTACAAATGGATCTAATTGTCAAAATTCATCCATGAAATATGTGCTCGCTCCATGTAAATTTGGATACTCTATATTTGCAAATCTAAACAATGGATTCAATGCTAAAGAAATTCAATAACTTCTTTTGGGTACACTCGACGTCAAAGTAAAGGGGACAATGGGACCACAACTTGATAGTGCATTTTTGTATTTCAAAATATGGCAAAACTAGAGTCACGTGGTGATATGAAAAAAGATAATCGAAATATGAGGAATAAAAAAAAAAAAAAAGTTTAGTAACGATCAATAGAGAGGAATGCTGAGTAAAGAAAGTTCCGATCATTGATCAAGCTAGGCTCGGTTGCAAATAAGGTCGCATGCATGCTGGCAACAAATCAAGGCACGTCTCGATCACGTAGTAGGTCCCGTCCTGGTAAACGTGGTCATGAATCAAGCTCCGTCCAATTGGGGCAGGATTAATTCTTTCCCCTTGTCACTTTCGGCATCCCCATCTTCCTCAAATGCGCAATGATTCGAACTTTTGCTTAAGGTCTTCCAAAGGTGGCAAGCAATCATGCCCGAGGATGGCATAATTTCCATGCCATTATGGTTGGATGGAGGGAGGGGTCAGGCTATACAAAGGGCTTTAAGACCTGACCTTCAAAAATCAAAATGAGCCCAGGTGTAGAGTGCATGCTAGCAGGGGCTTATCGAAAAGCCATGTTAATTCGTACCGCGAGGATTATAAATACAAATTTTGAGTTAGATCACATATCAATATAGTTAATAAAATTTTGTGGTTTTATTTTTAAAAAAATTTCCTAATTCCTAAATCTAGAAGAATACTTATAAAGAATGAGAACATGAGAATCTTCAAGTTCGATGTTTTTGTTTATTCATTACATTTTTGTTTTGTTATAGCATAGTCGTGACCATTATTTTTATTTTTTAGTGTTATAGTTGGTAGCCGATCTTTAAGACTAATTTTGTTTTAAATATCTTTATCAAATTGGAAAAGTTCGATTTCACATTTGGCTATGTAACAAGAATTCTTCAACGATAATATGTTCTGTATACAAATTACCAAGACTTGGAAGTGATGATTTGCTTTTTCAAATAAACTTGAAGATTATGATTATTATTCGGCACTCTCCACGCTCTGAGCCTTATGTAATGAGTATGTGTAACACATTAAAATTAATCTTTTATTTTAACTAAATGCGAAAAATATACATACCATATAATTATAAATCAATTCACACATTTCATTTGAAAAAAATTGAGAATTCTGCTAACGAGTTTGCATTTCGACGTAAAGTGTTTGATAAATCACTTATTGGCTAATTAAAAAAGAAAGTATCTCTAATTTATTATTGTAGTCAATCTAACTAACAAGTTAATGTTTTATTTTCAAATTTAAAAAACGCAATATTACCTTTAACGACCCTCGTAATCAATGAACATCTCATTTTATATATCCTTAATACAGATGCTAAATAGGATCTCTAAAAACTTTCCGATTTCCACAAAGAATGTAAAATGTCTCGGTAATTTTGCATGCATGGCTTGGACTTTGCAAGCATGTATAGGTGGGTCCACCCGTCCAAAGATTGTGCAACATTGTCCTTTAATTTCAGACGCGATTTAAGAAATAATGCGAAGAAAATGTAAAATACTACTGCTACTAGTAATAACAACAGCAACAATAATAATAAGATACTCATCTGGGATAAAATTTTTCTATTTATAGTAAAGACTTACTACTTAGACTTCTTCTCTAAGTTCTAAAAACGGATCAATTGTACAATTCGTTATTTTATATTGAATTTTTTTGAAAATTTCCAAACGTTTCATAATAAATAAAAGTCAAAGAGATAACGTCGTAAAATTTAAAGAAAGAAAAAAAAAAAAAAAAAGAAGAACCATTTGTACCCTTCAGGATTTCATAAATGCACCGAAAGTACACTATAGTATTTGATATTTCAATATTTTCAAAACTTTTCAGCATTTCATGAAGACGTTCAACAAACTTTTATCGTAACAAAGTGCAACAATGATTTCTTTTAATATTATGGTAATAATAGTATATGAAGAATTTCCGATTTTATGTTATAAGTGCAAACTTTATGGATTGTGAATATTTTTATTTATAATATGTAAATTTTCAACGTTTGACTTAAGTGATATCAATTTTTTGATTTTGGACCAATATCCACCGTATGAAATAGGGAGTCAATTCCTCATGAATTTCTCTTTCTTGGACATCATTAGATTTGTTTCTTCAAATATTGCACACATGGCAAATTTATGTCCACTTGCCCATTATACAAAAATGGATGGCCCAAGGTCATGCTAGCATAGTCCAAAAAATAAAAATAAAAATCCATGCATTAATCGTAATGACGAGAGAATTAATAAAAACTAGATCCATGATTACCGCATGGACGTAAGACTTTTTACTAGTGAGGCGAAAGAAAAATATGGGTTATTTCAAATTTATAATATGGAGGAAATTGCGACCACAATTACCATGTTAAATTTCAATTGATTTTGTTGAAACCCTGTGATATGCGAAGGGTGACGCTAGGCCAGGCTCACGCATTTGCAAAGAGCCCATACGTTAACGTTTTTATGCATTCCTTGCCTTTAGCCAATCAACAATATGTATATATTGTTTTATGGGTAAATGACCAAAAAAAAAAACAAAAATATTGGGGAGAGTTGCATGAAGAAACGCTTGACTGTATTACATCCCCGATTCAAAGTAATTTTGAATCGAAGATTATGTCGACCAATCTTTTAGAGTCTTATTCAATCTATATAAATGCATTTTTAATAACTTAAAGAGCTCATTTGAAGTGTTAATAATCTTCAAGTGTTAATATGAAAGAAATAGTTTTTTGACTATCATTATATATTTATAATTTTTTTCCAAACATAGAATCATGATTGGTAGATAAGATATTAATCATCATCAATTACTTTTTCCTACTAAATGAATTAAGTGAATCCCCCTTCTTTACATATTAAATAAGTCAATTTCTAGCTTAATTAAATCTTTCTCTCAGCACCCCGATCTCAAAATTCATTTTTCTCAAAGATCGTAGGCATCTTGCATAGAAATATTGGTTGATCTGTGCCTAATAATGTCGATTCAAACCTTCACATGTCGAGACTAAGTATCAAGCTTGCTGTCCGAAGTGCGTGTCATGCATTTGCTAAAATGCCTTAAAGAAGACCGAGGAATTTTCACGTATTAGCTCGAAGCTGATTCACGTTTGTGTTTATATTCGTCAAACCCTGTTCGATTTCTTTGTATTTTGCTGTGTTTTCATGTGACTTTGTGTTATATTCTCCACCGTCCGAGTTGGTGTGTGTGGATTAAACTTTCTTTTTCTTTTTTTTGAATGCTTGTGGAATTCTGGTGGTTGTCCAGCGTCAGTGAAAGTTGCAGAAGAAGGAGGCGTGAGGTTGAAGATCCAGTAGAAAAAAACAAAATAGTTAAAGGCAAAAACAATATTAAAAAGAGAGAGAGAGAGAAAAAAAAGTAAAATAAAAAAAGGGCCATAGTAGAAAGATAGAGAATTAAAATGGGCTTCGGGCTTTTAACTGTGGGCTGGTCGTCTATTAAAAAAAAAAAAAAAAAAAGTAGTGGGTCGCTTGTTTTGTGTTTTGGGGTAGATTGGGCTGAGAATTAGAAAACAAAAGTGGGCTAGAGTTATGACCCCTTTCTTTTTGAAAAATGTAGGTGGGCCTCTTTGAGTAATTATGAGTGGGCCGGAATTAAGACAGTCTAGTTTTTCAGTCCAACCCGGACCGATCGAGTCCGGGTTGGTTTAGTCGGCCGAGTCTCCTGATCTAGTTCGAATTCTTTTTTAATATCAAAAATCGTAAATAAGGAATAATAATAATAATAATAATAATAATAATAATAATAATAATAATAATAATAATAATAATAATAATAATAATAATAAAATTAACAAACCTTAAAAATAAAAAATTTAGAACTTCAAAAAGTGATAAAAAGTTTAAAACTTTAGGAAATAATAAAAATATTTAGAAAATTTGAAAATCAATAAAAAAAAATAGAGTTTTAGAAAATTATTAGACAATAAAAAATTTGGAAAACCCTAAAAGAGTAAATCCTAAAATTGGACAGGCCTTTAGCGCTTTACAATAGGCTTCTCCTTTTTTATTGCCTTTTTTCTCTTTTAGGGACAATTTTAGGATGGTTTTTTTTTTTTTTGTCGGTTCTACTCTATTCCTACTCTACACTTACTTTCGTACTTTTGCCCCGCCTTTTACGGGCGTGGGAGTCGAAACCTACTCCTGAAACTTACGCGTCCCCACCCCATCCCCCCCTGAGAATGTGGGGATTTGAACCCCTCACCTCCCCCTTCCATGTTGGAAGGGTGGCCACCGGGGCGAATCCCAATGGTTGACAATTTTAGGATGGTTGCATGCCTCCTATTATGATATAATTGATTGTGCTTTTCAATTTGGATGTTACTTTCCTATTTTAGAATGGTTATGATGCTATTAAAACTCTTGGATAGGTTGCTATGGCGTTAGCTAGCATGTGATCGGGTTAGATATTGAAAGAATGTGAGCCTTAGTGCTAAGATAATCAAGTTCCTAAGTTTAGAAGATATGATTGCATAGATAGTAAGATATTCTCATGTATCTTTTTGGGTTTCTAGTCGATCCCAAAAGGGCTAGTAGTGACTTTCTAGTCAAAATTTGCACAGGCTTAAATGATTAAACACGTGAACATATGATGTCATGTGAGGTATGGGTTTGGGAAAACCCGAGTCTATAGAAGGCCATAGGCTCGAAATTGATAATACCCCCAAACTCTCTTTCTCTCGAAATCTTGCAAAGGCTCAATGAAGAAATCTTGACTGAGTCTGAAGAAGAAACGGTAGATTTGGATGATATCATTGATGCATATCAACCTAATATTGATGATGATATTGAAGAAGAGAATGAAGCCGAAGTGGAAGTAGGAACAAGAGTGGCTGTAGAACAGATAGAGGATAATAATACAATAAAACAACAGCAAAAGGATGCTGAGGATCCACTAAGACGAACCGATGATCATGATAGCATGGTGGATGTTGATCTTACTCATCATCTAGAAAGTGGCAACAATACTGATGAACATTAGGAGCTTGCTTTGGACAAAACTATCACTGAGCATTAGGAACCAGTTCAAGAACAAATCACTATTGGAGAATAGGATGTTGCCTCACACATAGGTGCTGTTGCAGCTGATTCCTCTAGAGTTATGGTACCTACTGAGGGGGAGCTTGGTCATGCTGAGGACCTAGTGGAAAATATTCTCTTTGAGTTTTCTGATGAGGCTGACAAAGAAGAAATTGTTAGCGTTGAAAATGCTCAAGGAAGTCAAGAAGTACTTGACTCTCAAGACATATTGTTGTAGACCCTATTTCCATTCCTTCTGAAATTGCCGACATGACTGGAGTTTTTCATGATGTCCTAGAAACTTAGGAAGTTCGAGTGATGACTCTTCCATTTGCAGAATCTACTTTTGAAGAAATCCCTACTACGACAACTCATGGCATCACTGGTGAGCAAATTACTAACCCTACTCATACTTCCAATCCAGTTGTGTAGGATAAAAGGCAAGGAATTGCAGATGTTGAGGGGGAGTCTAATGCTAATAAGCAGAGGCAACATGACATTGATATGGTGATGAAACTTGGGCTAGAGATTGGTCCATCAAGATTTCTTGTTACTGATAGCACTAAAGATAAGGCTATTTTTGCGGACCTTACTCAAAATGATAGAATAGAAGGATAGGATAGAAAGAGAATTGAACACCTCAAACATGTTTCTCATAACCCAACTTGAAGCTTTGGATGCCAAAATGACAAACATGAAGCGTACCTTGGATCACATGCGATCCTATGTTCTTGTTCAATTGCCACCAGAACATAGGGTTCATTCTCCAGTTTCTTCTCCAGCTCCTACTCAAGTTCCCAATCTAGACACTGATCCAACCTAGCCATCCTCCTCCAAATAATCTTCTGACTTGATTTATTTTTCAAAGTTTGGACTATTTTTGTCATTTAATATGTAGGGTTTGAGGTTTGCTGTTTGCACTTATTGGACTAACCTTCGTACTACGAGTTACTTATGATATTATGCTTTATTTAGTATATTTTTGATTGATGACAAAAAGGGTGAGAAGGTGGACTAGCAGAATTGAGGTAATTGAGGTTGCAAATTTCATTAACAATCTTTTTGCAGGATCTTAAATACTCTGAGCATTGCAAAAACAAAGAGGAATGGTTAAATTTTTCTTATCTTTTGATACTGAGTATTATCTATAAGAATTTCATTAAAATTATTTCAATGCAAACATTCTTATAGTTTAACTGTGCCTATTTTTAAAACTAGCATTTTCAAGAGCTATTTAAATTTAAAAATATTTTTTAAAGTTCTGCTTGTGTAAGTCTTGTCATCATCAAAAATGGAGGAGATTGTTGAGAAAACATTCCCTAAGTCGTTTTGATGATTGACAAAACTTAGAGACTTTGTTTCTGATAAAAAAATATTTTCGAGTGAAAAGTCTGATGGGATATGATAAGATGTTATCCATCAGAACTGGAGTCATGGCTCAATTACTTCCTTTATTATATATCTTACCAATCAAATAGGAAGGAGTAAATCACCCAAGCAATGGCTAGTGGCAAATTGGCTTGATTCATTGCTATATTTATAAAGAGTTTCAAAAGGAAAGTCTTGTAAATATCTTTTTATGATTTAACTTTCCTAGGATTTCTTTCTAAAGGCGAAACATTATTTCTATTCATAAACACTCAACTTTTTGGAAACCCAATATGTTGTATGGGTGACAAAAATTATGGGAAGCATCAATCTCGACGATCTTAAAACCATAAGATCTTCTCAACTAGATCCAAGCCAATGGGTAGATTGACTAGATAAGTTCTCCTAGAGATACATCCAATGATCAACTTGGATTAGGAGGAGTATAAAAGGAGATTTCGAAGCTAAATGAATTACACATTGCATTCACAACATTTGAAGCTTTTAATTCTGATAATTTGAAGATTGTGTTTGTAATCTCATGCATTCATCTTTGTTGAGTGATACTGTGTAACCCTTTAGAGGCTGAAAGTGTGAGGAGTTGTTCATACATACTTGAGTACTTACTGCTCAGGACTTGTAACCTCTTATTGGTTCTTCTTAATGAATTCTAGCCAATAAACTACAGCGCGGGAGAGTGGACGTAAGTTTGCAAAAGCTGAACCACTATAAACTTTTTGTGTGCAATTCTTTATCCATTACTCTCTTTATTAATTATGATAGAATTGTACATTTGTAAGATCTGACAACTTCATTAGAAGTCGTCTCATTGCAATGTTTATTTAAATTCTTTCATTTCCGTAAAATCACCTATTCACCCACTCTAGGTGATAGTTATAATCATAACAATTTTGACTAATATTTGCCTGATTATTCTCACTGTTGTGACTTTGACTAGAAGAACGGACCTCTGCATAATTCTTACGAGGGGTTGATTACTCTGACTGATATTATTGGCACCAACAACATAGGAGGGATTATGAACATACTCTATTACCACTGGATTGGATAATGATGGTTGATTAGACGATCTTAGTCTTGAGAAAACATCACACATAGCATTGATGACGATCGGCTTGATCATGTCTGACATGTGACTCATAATATTGCTCTTTGAACAATCTCTTCACAGTGGGCAACGTTTGAGGGGTTGGTGCAATTTCTCTTAATTGTTCTTTAGTGAGACGTTGGGAAAGGTCTGCCCCCTCATGTTTCAACACCCCATCTTACTTGCAAGTATAATTACGAGTAGCACATGACATTTTGACCATGGCATGTGAAATTTGACTGATGAGGGTGGATGCATAATCACGAAAGGGATTGCACTAGCTTTGATATCATGTTAGATTTTGTAAGATCGCTGTCAATTGTTCTAAAAACTTAAATTATCATATAAATATGTGGTTTAATATTTAAGTATTCTAAACATTTGATGATATCCATAATTTAGGAAAAATCACAAAATCTCCTCTCCCATCAATTCTCACAAAAACAAAGGGAAAAATGTTGAGGGCCAAGCAAGAACATTGCTTTGAATCTTGATATGCTTTTGAGCCTTCTTGTTGCTCCAGACGATTGAATCTGGAGCTAGACTGTAGTCTTCTTCTTTAGCTCCTTCTCCTCGTTTGGCTTCATATACTCACAAGTGCAATGTCCTCTCGTCCTTTGTCCAGACTTCGAATTTTTTTTTTTAAATGGCATATCAAATTTAAAAATTCATTGAAAAGCCATGTAAGACAAATCGCCAAAATATCTCACTGAAGGCACTGTAGTGATTGATTTTCACTCATGTGGTACTCAAATGATTGAAAAGGTCATATGGCACTTGTGATATCCTTTTCTCCACACCTAGAGAAGAAAAATGCGGAAGAGGGAATTGTATAATTTGTATATATCTCATAATGAAAAGTATATGAACTAGACAAAATCATTCAATTGGATAATTTTAAGGTCGAAGGAGATATATGTGCAATCTAGAGTGATATGAAGAATGAAGGAAATTATTCATCTCTAACTATGCATGTTCCAACTTCAATTTTTACTAAAAAAGTCAATAAAATATGTTCTCCTTTAAGATAGATTAATAAAAGTAAATTAGCAACGGTAGAGAAAACAGAAACAATTTGAAGGCTAAATATCACGAAAAGCCTAGAATCTCTCATTTTTCTTATTATTATTATTATTATTATTATTATTATTATCAAAATTAGCATCTAAAATCATAAAACAAATCTTCCGGAGACCAACGAATATAAACAGGAAAAAAAAAAAGCAAAATATAGGAGAGAAAACAAGTGGACTCACCAAAGTTTTCAAGAAGGAACCAAAAAAAATAAAAAAAACGCAATAGAACGTCTCCGCTATGTTAGGTTAGAAACAAACGCGAAGCGCTGTATAACAAATAAGCCAGACGTCGTATGAAATCCTGAACTCAAAGATCTCCGCTCTCGAAGCCGAAGGTCGTTTGCCGTGGATTGCAAACATCATAAAATCACCCTAAAGAAACGAAAATTAATGCCCCCAAAATTCAGCCGCTCCTAGTTAATAAGGCATCCCAGTACAAAATCGATGTAAGTGTGGTTATAGTAGCTTTGAATTATAGGACATGTCTCCCATTCAAATTGAGATCCCCACCAAATTCCCTTTCCCTTTTACGAGGTGTTGTATAACACCCCCAAGATATAAAGTCGACTATTTATACAAAATTTTATGTTGACATGCAACTTTTATAGTTGTTGTTTATTAAGACTGAGAAAAAACGCAAAGTTGTTATCCATGAAGAAGCTCTGATTGAACTTCAACGAAGGGTCGCATACCTAAATCACAATCTTAATGGGGCGATGTTACCATTGTTATAGTCAATTCCGTGAAATTACATCTATTAATGGTAAAGTCGGATTCTATTCAAATTTTCAAATATCTCACAAAAAAACATATAGTTTGGTTTCCAACCCAAACCCCCCCCTTAAGCATCCATCTATGGTAGTTGTTAGGCATTTGAATTTAAGTGACATGGATTGAAGGAAGACAAAAAAACGCCATGTCACTCCATAAATTATTTTATAAAAATGACAAAACATTGGTTGGTTGTGATTTTTCACACTAACTCCACTCGTTAATCACATGCCCAAAACCTCGACTGTCCCCTCGTCTTGTCGAGCTCCTCTCCCTACCCTCTGGTAGTTTGCCCTAACCCCTTTTTCGCGTTGTTCTTCCCCCAGCAAGTTTTCGCTTCTTCTTCACTCTACTTCGCTGGTTTGCCTTCCCCTCTTCGGTTTCTTCCGCCCCTGGTCTCTCTGATGGCTTCACAAACGAATTCCTTCTCTCGAACTCAACTTCCTTCGCTTCGCCATAGCTCTGGACTTCTTCAAGTTCCAGATTGAAGTGCGGCTCTCTTCCGCGCTTTCCTTCCCCCTGGGTTCCGGTTTTTTCGCCCCCTCTTCCTTCTTCGGACCTCGCCTCAACCTTTGCTCTACGCTGCGTCCCCGCCTTTTTTCATGTCCCTTCACCCCTGTTTCTCTTCGTGCTGGTTTTTTCCCTTTGTCGCCCCTTTCCCCTTTTTCCATGGGAGGAAACATCTTGGAGGAGGAGTCACGAATAGCTGCCCTCTGCAACAAATTGGGCAGACTCTGTGCTGACCATGAACTGGAAGATTGGGAAGGCCCGCCACCGCTGGAACAAATTGAAGAATGCAAGCTTATTTTAGTTGGTAATCTCCTTTCAAACCCATCTGTAAATTTCCAGGGTCTTCAATCCACGCTGAAACACTCATGGAGAGCAGAACAGGCAGTTTTTTCACAACGTGATACATGCCTATATGTTGTAAGGTTTACTTCGGTAGAGGAGAAAAATCGCATCCTTGATGGAGGTCCCTGGTCGTTCTCAGGTCATCTTGTCATCCTAAAACCTTGGCTTCCTAACACACCGCTGCATTGCTATGATTTCTCTAAATGTGCCTTTTGGGTCCACGTTCTCGGTCTGCCTCTCGAATGGTGCTCAGAACAGATGCTGGACAAAGTGTTTCGGCATGTGGGACGAGTGATTGAAACCAGAGTAGACACTAGGGAGACTCCTAATTTCAGAGCAGGAAGAGCTAGGGTCGAACTTACCCTCAGTCAGCCGTTGAAATCAGGTCACTTACTCCGTATTAATGGCAAGACTTTCTGGCTTGATTTCAGGTACGAGTGCCTCCCTCATTTCTGTTACTCTTGTGGTAGGTTAGGCCACTTTGCTGTGAGTTGTCCAGAAACTCCCCTCACTGCTGGAGAACTGGCAGGTAAAGAATCAATGGCTTTTGGTCAATGGCTGCGAACAGAAGTAAGAGAACATAGCCCTTACTGGCATACATTTTATGGCGATCTTGTTTGCCCTTCTGAGATGGATGATGCTATACCTGAAACACATCCTTCCTTAGTAACCAAGACCCTTGCGCTCCCCGCTTCTGAAGTGCCTCTCTCACCCTCTGGGCTTAATGACCAGCATGTTGGAGCCTCCACTACTCGTCGATCAAAAAGTGCCCTGCTTCCCTCGAGTGATACAACCCCTGCATCATCAACGCAACCAAGTGTTATGCAAGACCTCCACATGTCCGAGAAGGTGCAGCCACAACAAACTGACAAATTGTGGTCATATCTCAACCAGCACAAAGTAGGGATCACTATATGCAGGGGGCAAAGTTAAAAGGCACCTCAGATCAGCAGGGTCATCTTCAGGTGGAAGGTGCCTTGCTTAAAATGAAGTCCCCTGTTTCAGCAGTACCTACTGCACTCAATGTTCCAAAGAAATGATTCATCAAAACCAGTCAAATTAAAGAATTCTCACGGGTTTACCGCAGGCAGCCCCCCAGGAAAAAAGCAAAGAGGTTCTCGCCTTATGAATCACTTGCTCCCGGATTGCTGTTTTGGATGACAACCAACTAATGGACACCCTTATCCTTGAAGCCGAAGGGGTTGACAATTGGGCGATGGTGGCTTGCCCTAAAAAGCCACTAAGGGATAGATGAAGTTTGTAAGTTGGAACTGTCAGGGGCTGGGCAACCCCTTGAGTACAAAGGTGATTGCATTACCAGCATAGCTTTTTGGTGTCCCCTGTCGGTCTAGCTGGTGGTTTGGCTGTCTTTTGGAATGACCATCTCTCTGTTTGTGTGGAGGACTCCTCAGCCCACTATATTGATCTGATCTGCTCTGGTCCCCATGATGAAAGCCCAATGCGCCTCACTTGCATCCATGCCCCTACATCCTTCCAGCAGAGACAGCAGTTATGGACAGTTCTCAAGCATATCAACAGAGTTATTACAATGCCTTGGGTATGCATCGGAGACTTCAATGAAATACTAAACCACTGGGAAAAAGTAGGTAAACGTTTCACGCCATCTTATTGGTTGCGTTCTTTTAGGGACTTCTTAAACGATTGCTCACTCATGGAAGTAGAATCTAAAGGCTGTGCCTATACATGGGCGAACAATAGGGACGGCGACGAATTGATTAAGGAAAAACTTGACAGGGTATTATGCAATATGGACTGGAGGTTAACATACTCAGCAGCTGAAGTGTTCGCCCTACCTGCCATTGGCTCTAACCATAGTCCGCTGATTTTATCGCTTATGTCTCCTGCTACAAAGCGCAAACGGACTTTCACCTTTGAAGCCTTCTGGCTTCATCATCCTGAATGTTGTCAAATCATTGCTGCTGCCTGGTCCTCTCTTTCTCAAGGACCTATCTCCATCTTCAGAAAACTCCAGGCTGCTACCACAGCGCTCCTACAGTGGAGTAAAGACAAGTTCAGCAATGGCTATCACCGGATAAACTTACTAAAGCAGCAGCTTCAAGATCAGTCTAACCAACCATCCTGCTACCATGACAACCAACAGACTAAAAATCTGAAAGCTGAAATTCAACAAATTTGGCAACAAGAGGAGCAATACTGGGCTATGCGTTCATGAGTTAATTGGCTGCGTTGGGGAGACAAAAATACCAGGTTTTTCCATGCGACTACAATCCAAAGACGCCAAAGAAATCGCATAAGTATGCTGCAAGACGCAAACAATCTTTGGATTCGTGATCCTACTCAACTTAAGCACATGACTAAGGACTTCTTTTGCAGTCTATATACTTCAGTTGGAGCTCGTGACTTCAATCCTATCCTATCTCAGTGCAGCCCAACAGTTACAATGGAAATGAATCAGTATTTAACAGCAGAGGTAACTAAAGAGGAAGTCAAGATTGCTGCTTTCCAATTAGGTGGCACAAAAGCCCCCGGTCCTGATGGCTTTAATGGTTTATTCTATCATCGGCACTGGGATATAGTGGAGGATGATATTGTTACCTCAGTGCAAACTTTCTTCATATCTGGTAGGATGCCACCAGCCCTGAATAGAACCATCATCATTTTGATTCCTAAGGTTCAGCAAGTAGAGAGGTTAGACCAGTTTCGACCAATCAGTCTGTGCAACTTTATATACAAAATTATATCCAAAATTCTAGCTAACCGGCTCAAAAAATGGCTTCCTGACCTTATCTCACATGAACAGAATGCTTTTATTGAGGGCAGACAAATTCAAGACAGTATATTGATTGTTCAAGAGGTTATACATCAGTTCAGAATCAGGCAGAGAAAGAAGAAGTTCCAAGGAATCCTGAAGTTGGACATGAAAAAAGCATATGATCGAGTCGAATGGGATTTTTGGAGGCGTATTTTCACAAGTTAGGATTTGATTCTAGATGGATACAATGGATAATGCGGTGTATTACCACAAGTATCCATTAGCATTAAGTTAAATGGTGAAACTCTTCCCTACTTTCAGCCTTCAAGGGGTCTACACCAAGGTGACCCCCTTTCTCCTTATCTCTTCATATTACTAGCTAACCTCCTATCTAGGCTTATCACACAAGCGGTAGATATGGGCAATCTAAAAGGGATAAGGCTTAATAGGTGGTGTCCCACTTTGTCTCACCTTCTCTTTGCCGACGATGCAATCTTTTTTCTAGATGGTAAGCTTCTTGAATGTCAAAACCTATCGAATATTCTGCAGCAATATTGCCTAGCCACGGGCCAAGCTATAAACAGGAACAAATCTGGTCTTTTCCTCAGTAAAAATTGTCCGATGAGTTTGCAGGAGAATCTGGCCACAGAATTGAGAGTCCCCTTGCTACAGAAATCTGGGAAGTATTTGGGGATACCGTCTGATTGGGGTGCCTCTAAAAAAGATATGTTTTCTTGGATTATGGCTCGAGTCAATTCTAAATTAGCAGGCTGGAAAGAGAACCTTATCTCTAAAGGTGGCAAAGAAATTCTACTTAAATCAGTGGTGCAAGCTCTCCCTCAGTATGCTATGTCCATTTTTAAGCTCCCTATCTCTATTTGTAAATCTATTGAACAGAGAATAGCTAGCTTTTGGTGGCAGACTAGCAAAACCAAATCAGGTATCCACTGGAAAAGCTGGGATTTGCTGAAAGAATGTAAAGATAGAGGTGGGATGGGATTCAGAGACTTAGTGGCTTTTAACAGGGCCCTTCTTGGTAAACAAGCATGGCGTCTTTCCCAAAAGTCGTCTTCCCTATGGAGTTCAATTTTTAAGGGCTTATATTACCATTCCAGTGACTTCTGGCATGCTAACCATGGCTCGCGACCCTCCTGGGGTTGGCAAAGCCTTCTGCTGGGAAGGGACTCCATCAAAGAGAACATGCATTGGTCAGTAGGTAATGGCCAAACTGTTAAAGTCAGACAGGATAAGTGGCTGAGGAAAGGAGTTATTGGTGGCCCAGCACCTAGAAATGAACCTGATAAAGTGGCTGGCTTTATTTCTTCAAACCAGCTCACTTGGGACATCCCTAAACTCAAGCAAAGCTTCGATGACCAGACTGTTAATGAAATTTCATCCATTAAGCTGCGAACGGAGCCTATCCCAGACCAAATTATGTGGAATGACACACATACAGGTACATATTCAGTTAAAAGTGGCTATCATCATGTTCATAAGTCAAGTCACTTTATCAGAAATACTCGGCCCTCATCATCCTATAGCACACCGCGGCGCCTTTGGCAACAGATTTGGAAAATTCAGACGGCACCCAAAATCCGAATATTCCTATGGTCTATCTGTCACAATGCGCTTCCAACTAAGGAAAATCTTCACAAGCGCCATATCACAGATGATCCATCATGCCCTGTTTGCCCGTCTCAAGTCCCAGAAACTCTAGAACATATACTACTGCTCTGCCCTAGATCACATCAAGTTTGGTCCCATCCGCACATACAAATTACAGTGTCAGCATTTAGCACTCATCGAATGGATGCATGGTTGACTGATCTAATTGGGCATAGATCTCACTTACCTGGTTTAGAAGTCATTGCTTCCCTTCTCTGGCAGCTTTGGAAGGCCCGCAACCTATTTATCTTCTAGCGACAGTTCTCCAGCCCACAACAGATCGTTGATTCGGCTCTCACTTCAGCTCAATTGTACCTCTCTTGCTCCAAGTCGAATCCGGCTTCATCAATGGCCTCTCCGAATCCTCTCAGTGGATAGATCCCCCCTGAACCTGGCACCATTAAAGTGAATCTGGATGGAGCCTTCCCTGATGCCTCTGAAGTAGGGTCGATTGCGTGCTTGTGTCGTGATCATAACAGCACCTTGCTCGACGGCTATGCCCAGAATGTTCAAGCCTCCTCACCCCTTCAAACAGAAACCCTAGCCTTATTATCCACCCTCCAATTTCTGTTGCGGCAGGGTTTGGGAAATACTCACCTGATTCTTGAATCAGATTGTCTGGAGTTGGTGGAAACCGTGAATCACCGCAGGAGGCCTTCACAGGTTTGTCAATCTTCGCTCGAGCACGCCTCAACCCTTCTTCGTGAGTGCCCTAATTTTCTTCTTCAGCACTGTCGCCGTGAAGCTAATTTGGCTGCCGACTGGATCGCCAAGGCCCAAGGCCGAGGGTCTCTACTTCTAAATTGGGCTCTTGATCCGCCCATTTCTCTCTTCAATTTGCTATGTACTGATGCCCTCTTTAAGGGTTGTAACCTGGTTTGCTCTTAAATGTCATGCTTATGTTTCGACAAAAAAAAAAAAAAAAAAATATCACATGCCCAAATGGTTCCTATTCATTTAAGTTTTCAAAATTGCCCCTCTTCTCTCCCCTCTTCTCTCTCTTTGATATCTCTTCCTTCGTTTAGAAAATAATAGGTGGGGCGGCCATAACACATCAGCATGCACCCTAGCCAATCAGGAAGCTCCACGTGGCTCCACATCAACGAGTTGTCCCCACTGCTCTTTGCGCATAGAAAATATTAATTTCCTCTTTCTTATTTAGAAATTTCAAAGTAGGCCTGCACATATTGATGGCCGCACTAGACCTACACTAGACCTCGTTGCGGGAGTTATTTCACTTTCTCTCTCCTCCTTTTTCTCCTTATGAAGGAGGAAGACGACGCTCTCTCCCTTCCTCTCATGAATTCAAAATTTCAATTCCCTTGTCTTCACTCCTTCTGGTGCTCGCTCCCCCTCTGCTCTCGCTCTCGCCCGGCGCTCATTGGGCATCACTTCTTCGCTCTTTGTTCCGGCGCTTATGTTCGTTGGGTCTTGCTTTTTCATGCTCTCCTCTAGCGCTTGCTCGGCTTGTTTGCTCTCTGCTTTGACGCTCCCTCGGGACTTGTTGGGTCTCTGCTGCTCGCTCGGAGTTGGAGCACACCTTGGTCAGCTCAAGGTCGTAGATGTCATAGCCAAGGAAATTGGCCATGGCGGCCGGGCTGGCCGTAGAGTAGGTAGCCTTGCTTCCAGGCCCGCCCGTCTACTGATAGAAGTCCTTCCCGGCCGTGAAGTCATGGAGGTTCTCCATGATGTCCCTCTTCCTCTATGGGTCCATGGCCAATGTGTCAAAGGTGCTCGGGTGCTTCAACGGCACCGATTTCCACCTGCCGCACGAATTAGTGTTAAGGAGGCGTTCTTGGTTCTTACGGCGGATGTTGTTGGCCTTGTCCATGATGTAGTCCAGGTAGGAGTCAAGGATGAGCTCATTGTCTCACTTCCTGATCCGGAGCGTGAAGCAACACTTCTGGTTGGGGAGGGGCCCCCACGAGGAAGGCTGGGACTGCCCACGCCTCACCACATGCTCCCACTAGACGGCAACGCCGTCAAAGATGTCGATGATGCAGTCATTGTTTGAATGGCCGCAGCTGGTGAGCTGGAGTTGCGATCGCGACCGAGGAGAGGCAGCTACGGGAGGCGGAGACGAAGGAGCTGAATAGAGTTGGACGGTGTTGACGTAGTTGTTCTCGTTGATTTCAAAGTAGCAAGAGAATAGTCAAAGCCGAAGGCTCATCTTAGGAATCCGAGGGTGGTGAAGTAAAGCTCCGGCCGGAGTGCCGCCTAGAGGAGGGTCTCGCGCGGAAGGCAAGGGTGCCGGCGGTCTGGTTCTCCCGTTCTTCGTTAGATACGAGGATTTATTTTTTAGTCATAGCCATCCATTTTCTTTGTCAATTTCATCGAGACTAGTTTGTGTTTTGCGGGTTTTGTGCCTGCTATCGAGGAACCTATAGTAATCTTAATATTTTACCGGTTATTCTTGTGGTTGAGTTAATTGGGGGCCTAATAATACTGTCCCGACACTATTCGATCGTGCCTTCTTTTAATTCTTTTATTTTTTGGGAAAATGATAAGCTGAACAAAGTGCGATCTAAACTGCACCATGTATTGTGTCAAGGCCACCGGATGGCTAGCTTGTCCGGTCTACTAAAATATCAACAAAGATATCCTTCGGTGAAAATGATATTGGGTACTTGAGGCCCCACATCTTGACTTCTCTCGTGCTACTCTCTCTCTCAATGGAAATTAAAAAACATAAATGAATGTAAGAACAGATACTTCACCTCCCCTCGAAGTGAAGTTAAGAAAGACGACGAGCCATTTGCCAATTCTCTCGTCGAGCCTTATACTTGCAAGAACATCCACCGTGGACCTCTCTTCATCGCTGTTGCACACATGTCCAAGTCAAGAGCCGACTCGCCGCCGCCATCGCCACCCGCTAAAACCTCACTGAAGCCCTCACTCTCAGTCGCTCTCCTATCACTATCAGTCTTGGCTTCAATTCTAGTGATCACAATCCTATACCAACACGAGCCCTTCGATCGGCACTGCACTGCTTTGCTCACGAGGAGAGGGCAGCCGTCGAGGTTGAAGTTAGAGGGAGAATAGCAAGTGATGATTATGGGGTTGTGGGTAGGAGGGACAGCAGGCGAGAACCTATGCTCAAAAGCGTGAGTTGCGAGAAGGCGAGGTGCTCTGATAGAGAGAGAGAGAGAGAGAGAGAGAGAGAGAGAGAGAGGGAGGGCCCTTGGGGATGCGGCAGCCTTGCTCAATGATTCCATACTTGCTCAATATCTCGTATTTTGTCTCTTCCGGTTGTCAATTGCATCTCCATTTAGTGTGCGGTCAAAATGGCACCGATATTCCCAAGAAATAATGGTACCGTCACCTCGGCAGATCCTTTTTTTTTTTTTTCATTTTTTATCTTGTACTAGATTTAGTTCATCAATGATGAAATTAAGTTTTGTTTGCCCCATTACTGCCATCCGGTGGAATCTCTTGATTTTAAGGAGTATAAAATCTAGACAAGAATTTCGCTTGAATTATTTTTGGCAAGAACGGAATTGTCAATCAAAGCAAAATCAGATTTTTGTTTTTGGCTTTGATAAAAAGAAAAAATAGTTTTTGGGAAAATTTCAATTAAGGGTCTAAAGTGGAACCATTTTCTAAAAAAAGACCCAAAATGGGCATTGTCTCAAACAAGAATATGAAGTGACCAACTTAGTTTCAAATAAGGGCCTTAACTTAAAAGCCAACCAAATCTTATTTGCATCTAAGGGTATTTTTGTCTAAAGACTTTTTTTTCCTTCTTTTCTTAATTTATTTTTTCCTTCTCTTTCTTTTCTTCATCATCATCGAGCCTTCGCCTTTTTCACTCTTTAGATCAAGTTCTCCAAAGTCCATCTTTATCTTCCTTGCTGAATTAGCCATCAACGCCCTCAACCTCATTTGTCATTGCCCTCAACAGCAATTCCAGTACCTTTGTTGAAAGATGGAGGTCAATCCAAGCCCTAGATCGAGCACGGTGGACCAAGATGTGACGCTTAGCTTGATTTGATCCCCACATCTTGTGGTCGTGGTCAAGCACGAAGCATGATGAGATGTAAGCGATTAGCTTGCTACCCTTGTTGTCGTCGATGCTTGAATTCAAATTAGTGCTCACGCAAGCTATGATCAATCTTAGCAAGGAGAAGCCAAATTGAAGTGCCTAAGCCAAATTTATTAGAGGTTTTGAGAAGTCTCTGTGATACTCATGTGCATTGATTTGTTCAGTGAAATACGTGGTTTTGGGAATTTCTGAGTGATTTTGCACTTTTTTCAACTTGTTATTCTCTCTCAAATCTCTGTAGATAATATTTCAAAGTTAGAGAGGCAAATTTGTTTGAATATGTGTAGACCAGAGTCATTCGTTTTTTAGATTGAGTGCTGTCTGATTCGAATCGCCACCAAAAGCAATCACGGGTCAGAATGATTCAGCAACCTTTGAAAATAACTAGCATACACAATACAATTGGACCCTCTCAAGAAGCCACATATTTCACCTCAATGCAAGCTGTGTTTATGAATGTTATGAATAATCCAACCCGGACCCAATAAAACATTCCTGAGAAGCTACAAGTGAAAGTTATCGTGGCATAGGCAATTTCATTGGCGAGGAGAGCATGAAACTCTTACTTTAATTGCCATAATAAGTTTTTACAAGCAAATTGAATAAAAACAAAACCCACTTATGGATATTTCTTGATTCTCAAGTTTATTATCATCATCGGAGAAGGTGAGTGGTGGCGAATAACTTAAAAACCGGCTCATGTTAAAATTGATGAGTTCTTGGATGAGGATGCAAAATTGCATAATATAGAACATGCGCTTTGAAGTTTGCTGATGGGGAGCTGCATAATTGAAGCACGCAATTTGTAGTTTTGCAAAATTGCATAACTTTTCGAATATCTTTTCGTTTTCTTCTTTTCCTAAAGGGTTAATACCTTGAAAAACCCCAAACTGGTACACATGTGACAAATTTACCCCAAACTATTTTTTTGACCACTAAAAACCCCAAACTGGTATACTTTTGACAAATTTACCCCAAACTGGTACACTTGTGATAATTTTACCCTCTGTTAGTTTTCGTTAAATTTTAATTAAATTAAATAACACGTGACAGTTAACTGGTATACCAATTTGAGATTTTATACTCCGTTTGTCACAGTTTACAATTTTTTTTTTTGGTGGTATTAATCAAATATAGCGGAGGGTATAATTGTTACAAATTTATCAGTTTGGGGTTTTTTGTGATTGAATAAATTAGTTTAGGGTAAATTTGTCATAAATGTACCAGTTTTGGGTTTTTTATGATCAGTCGGGGTAAATTTGTCACAAGTGTACCAGTGTAGGGTTTTTTATGGTCAAAAAAATAATTTTGGGTAAATTTGTCACAAGTGTACCGGTTTAGGGTTTTTCAGGGTATTAACCCTTTCCTAAATTGTTCAAATTGTTTTGCACTTGTGCAAGCTTGTGCGTCAGGAGTGTGATGCATTTGTCAAGAAGGAGGTGACCAAAATGAAAAAAGAAAGAAAAGAAAAACAAAAAGGAAAAAAAAGTCTTTAGACGAAAATACCCCTAGTAGCAAATAAAATTTGACTGGCTTTCAAGTTGAAACCCTTATTCGAGACTAAATTAGTCACTTCGGGCCCTTATTTAATATAATGTCTACTTTAGGCCATTTTTTGAAAAAAACGGTTCCACTTCGGGCCCTTAATTGAATTTTTCCCTTAATTTTTTGATTGTAACTATTAATTATTATTAGGAATTGGTGAAAAGGAGCGAAAAATGTGAAACCAAAACATGGAACTCTAAAAACAAAGGCAAAGCCAATTGGAACAAGCAAAACAAGGATGTGATTCTCCTACAGTTTCAATCCCGACCAAGAAAACATCCCTAAAGCAATCAAACAATACTTGAAAGTCCTAGAAAATAAAGTAACACACTCTCCAAATCAACCTCAGCCCACAAAATTTGCCTCATTAAAATTGCAAAACCGAACCTTCAGTTCATGATAATTGATCATTCTTCGAGTTCTCAGGAAAAAATTCTAAAATCTGAATTTCCGATGAGAAGAAATTTAGAGAGCGAGGGAGAACCAGAGCAAAGAGTGAGCGAGCCGAGCAAGCACCAAAGCAAAGAGTGAAAAAGAGAGACCCGCCACGCACTGAGGGAGCTTCGGAGTAGAATGAACCGAGCAAGCACCAGAGCAGAGAGCAAAAAAGAGAGACCCGCCGAGCACCGAGGGACCTTCAGAGCAGAACAAGCCAAGCAAACTCTGAAGTAAAGAGCGAAGAAGTGACACCTAATAAGCATCAAGTGAGAGCCAGAGTGGAGAGGGAGTGAGCATCAAAGAGAATGAAGACAAGGGAACTGAAATTTTGAATTCATGAGAGGAATGGAGAGAAAAAACATCATTCTTCCTCCTTCAAAAGGAGAAAAAGGAGGAGAGAGAAAGTGAAACAAGATACTGTTTGGTAACATTTCTGTTTTAGGAAATAATTTCTTTTCAGAAATAATATTTTTCTATGTTTATTCCCTTAAATAATTTATGAATAAAAGAATACGTTTGATAACTATACAAAATTTATATTCTCATAATTGAAAAAGAATAGGAATGCATTTGTTACACTAGATGGCGATCAGCTACTCGCCGTCCGCCCGAACCATCACCCGCGCCACCGTCGCCCTCTCTCCTCCATCTCCGCTGCAGCTTGACGCATCAGTTGATCTGAAGACGCCAGAGCAGCCCACGGTCCAACCGGACCGTCGTCGCGCGCCCCTCGTGCGTCGTCCGCTGCTCGCACGCCTCCAGCACGTCACCGCCATCCAGGCCGTCGTTCCGGCCTCCCTCTCGCCTGCCCTTGCATCGCAGCTGCTGCATCAGCCATGCCGGAGCCGTTCGGCCACCTCCGACCACCGTTCGTGCCTCGCCTAGGTTCGCTTCGACCCCTCAACCTTCCCTGGTCCTTCTCCATCTCATCCAAGCTTTAGATCTAACCTTCCTCGGCCTCAAACCGCCATGGACAGCAGCCAAGAAAATGGGTATGGAAGTGGGTGTTTCGCCCGTTTTGGCCGCCTTTCCGAGCCCGGATGCTTGGCCCGCCTTGAGAAAAGTCGATTCTCGCGTCGTCCTCGTCGTTTTGGTCCGCTCGGCTCGTTAATCCGGTGAGTTTAGCTCACTAAACCTCGCTTAGAGGGTTAATTATGCTTTAGGTGTGTTTAGCTTAAGTTAATTAAGCTTAGGTGGTTAGTTTAGTTTATTTAATTGTGAATTAGATTAAGAGGTTGGATTAACTTAAAGTATGTTTAGTTAAGGTTAAATTGATGTTTATATTAGTATCATGGTGATTTGACATAAATGAATTACTTTTGGGATTAAATAAATATTTCGAAATTGTTTAATAATTTAATAATATTTTATTATTCGAAATGATTAAAATATTATTATTTAATAATTTTCGGAATAAATTTAATTATTTATTAAATTCGAAAATTTTGTCAAGACCCTAAATTCTCATAATTTCGTGCGGTCGCTGCTGTGTAGTTAGATTTTGAAATTGATGAATGGATATTGTAAATTGAGTATGGATTGTGAAAAATATAGATATTATTATTTAATTAATTTTCGGAATAAATTTAATTATTTAATAAATTCCGAAAAATTATTTTGGGACCTTAAATTCTCAGAATTTCGTGCTAATCGCTGCTGTGCATTTAGAATTTGAATTTGATGAATGGATGTGGCAAATTGAGTGTTGATTGTGATAAATAGGGATTTTATTTATAAAAATCCAAGTGTCGGGTTTTAATGCAAAAATTGGATTTTTAATGATTATATTAAATAGTTGGGTTTGAAAAAGTGAGATATTGGCTTTCTGATTCGAAATTAGCGTGTCCCCACACACGTGAGTAATTTATGGAATATTTTTAATATGAAGAAAAATGGCCGGGATCACTATTTTAAGTGGAAGCATTGAGTGAAATGCAAAGTGTCCTGGGGCTGAGTATGATTTGACTGTGTGATAATTAAGATGAATTGTCTTGGGCTGTTGAGCCGGACTTGCTCCTATATGGGATGCCCACACGGTGGATGCGGGTCGCAGTTGATTCTGGGCCCATGCTCCTTCGGGAACGCCGTCGACGTACTGACGAAGCCGCGCTCCATGGGGGGAGGCGATGCCTGGCTATATGCTAGTAGATAGCCGAACTGCGAGTAGGCTATGCCCTTGTGTGGCAGTGAATAACAATTGGAATGCATGTTGAGTGTTGTCGATGTGTCGGATTATGGGACGGAATAGTGTGGCATGGAATGGGATGTGTCATAACGATTTAGTCTTATAATGAGGACCCCCGCGGTTGTTGGTTATATGAAAGTGAATGCGTTCCGGTTGTTTAAGTTCCTATTACTATCTATGATTAAGTGATTTGAATTGTGCTAACCTGCAGATGAAGGCTAATGCGAGGTAAGTCTTTTGTGTGATGTGGCTAGGCCACCCGGGGCATATTTTCTTTCTAATAGGGGTTTAGGGGGTTGAACTTGCTGAGACAAAGTCTCATCCCGATTGTGGGATTAAAATTTCAGGTCCCCGGTGGATGGAGCGGGTAGATAACTGTGGTTGGCCTTGAGGAGTTGCAGAGGTGAAGTCATAAGTATTAGAGAACGTGTCCGTCTTGTAGGTCGTAGGACAGTTCACTCTTAAGAGCCGGTCTTTTGTAGACTTTTGGCCATAGACCTCTATTTATAATTCTTTGAATTATGATAGGTCATGTTGTGGTTTTGCTTCCTGTTTGTTTATCCCGTATTTCATTGTCAGGGGTTTTATAATACGTTCCACTTGCGCAATAATAAATTTAATGGGGTCGGCGACAATACCTGGGAATGTCGCATATTCGATCGACCATGGTGGGATTTTGGCGCACTCGAGGTTCAGGGCGTGACATCCCCGTTTAAGTGGTATCAGAGCATGGTCTATGTATGGAGTGATAAGGTGCGATGAATCATGGGATAGTTAGTAGGAAAGGCTTTTAATATGCTGATGCATGTGGTTGATAGCTGTTTGGTAGTATGTTTGTGGGGTCACTCAAATTCTAACCTGATGTTGGAATCGGAAAACAGGCGTCTATAAAGAGCCTGTAAGATGAGTGACCAAGAGTGGAGAACTCCTTGGAGGAGGTCGATAGGACCTGTACGTCGGGGTAGGACGCTGACAAGAGTTGGTACCCGAGGTAGAGCGCAGGTTTAGACTAACGCGAGTGTGAGAGTACCGCTGCCAATTGGTACTGAGGGTGTAGTAGCGCTAAGCGATCCTAGGTTTGATGGGATCGTTCGGGCGCTAGTGTTCCTTGGAAGCTTGTTGGGTCAGTAAGTTCAGGACCGAGCCGTTGATGTCGCCGTTGTTTCTACTGCTACCAGTGTTGTGACCATTGTTGTTGCCGTGTCTGTTGAGGCCCAATCTAGAGTTGTGATCGAGGATCAAGCCACCATATCTGAGTCAAAGTTCAGTTTAGACAGAGATGGAAATCGATTGGGGAGAAAAGCCGATGTCAGAAGAAAGGTGCGCTGTTTCAGCCAACCGGAGGAATAAAGTTGGAAAGTTAGTGTTCAACTCGATCGATGTGTGTCGTGTCTGTAAGAAAAGAAAGGGATCTGTTCCGTGATGTAAGAGAGAAAGGATTTGCTACAAGGGATGCCAGTATAGCCATTTGATCAAAGATTGTCCATATAGACAGATAGAATCACAGTTATTTCTGTCACCGCCATTGATAAGACAGAATAGAGGAAGCATGCTTCAGGATATTTAGTGGGATACTTGGAATGGACCCCGGTGCAAGAAAGGGTGCATGATGTCACTTGATGGGAGGTAGATGACTCACTGATTGTGTGCCGAGTTTGTGGAAAAGAGGCTTGAGTCAGCCTAGTGTCAGAGTAAAAAAAAAGGAGCATGCTTTGAATGTGGCCAGCACGGCTATCGAGTCAAGAACTGTCTACGTAAGTCCATGAGAGCATAAGTACCGTTACTGTAGGTAGGACGCCACTAGGATGGCTAGAAGAGCATGAATGGGTCAACCATGCATCGATCAAGGGGAAAATGTTCTTGAGGAAATTTTACCAGAGTAGTGCAGCAGAATTTTCAATGAAGGTTGTGGATTTTCCGTTGTTGTAATAAAGTAATAAGAAGATGAGTCTCTGACTATAGTTGTACCTGATGGGTTTACTTATGTATGACTTGGAAGTCATTTATGAAGAGGTTTGGCTCAATGAGCTTTCTGTTGTTTTGAATCGTGGTATTGATATAATTCAGTTTCTTCAGTTAGCGTGTGAAAGTTTTGAATCATTGAAAGTCGAAGAGGAACTTCGATCCTTTTTATTCGTCGCTGAAGATGACTTGATTTTATTTATTGGTTACCGAATATCAGTTGTAATGGATGTGTTAGTTGAGGAACCGAATATGGAGAACATAATCGTGATACATAAGTTTTCTAAGGTATTTTATGAAGAATTGTCAGGTTTGCTGTCAGAAAGAGACATAGAGTTCGTGATTGAATTAGCACCCGAAACAGAGCTAGTCCCTAAGGCTCCCTACTGGATGATGTTACCCGAGTTAAAAGAACTGAAGGTGCAGATGCAGGAAGTGTTGAATATGGGATTCATACGTTCCGGTGCATCACCTGGGGGAGCACCCGTTCTATTAGTGAAGAAGAAAGTTGATTCGTTGTGTTTGTGCATCGATATTCCTCAAGATCGACTGGAGGTCAGGGTATCATCAGTTGAGGAGCAGGAAGAAAGACATACTGAAGTTAGCATCTCGCACTCGATACGGCAGTTATGAGTTCATTGTAATACCGCATGATTTGACGGACACCTTAGCTATTTGTTTGGGTCTTATGAGCAGAATGTGTAAGGGTACTTGAATCAATTGTGATCGTGTTCATTGAAGTTATCCTAGTGTGTTCAAAGAGTATTGAGGAGCACGAGAGACATTTAGGGATGGTACTTCAGATCTTGAGTGCTTTTGGATTTTAAAATAAGCTTAGCAGATGCGAGTTTCGGATGACTCGTATTGCGTTCCTAGGTCACGTGATTTCAGGCGAAGAAATCTCCGTAGACCCCGTCCGAGATTAAAGCAGTGAATAGTTGGCCGATATTGACTGCAGTGACAGAGATTATAAATTTCTGAGGATTAGTAGGATATTACAGAAGTTTTATGGAAGGGTTTTCAGTGTCAGCGTTGCATTGATTCCACTACTAAGGAAGTAAGAAAAGTTCGGGTGGACAGATAAGTGCGAGCGTAGTTTTCAAGGGCCTAATAAGAGGTTGACTACCGCACTTGTGCTTACTATTCCATCTGGTCTAGGAGGTTGAGAGCTACAGTGATGCATCGTTTAAAGGATTGAGTTATGTGTTGATACAGCATGATAGAGTTGTTGCATATACGTCCCGTTAGTTGAGACCTTGGGAGTCGAATATGAGATGGCATTGCTGGATGGAACTCCTTAAGTATTATGACTGATATTTCGTATCACTCTGGAAAGATGAGCAAAGTTACAGATGCATTGAGTCGAGAGTCCTTAGTTGCACAGTTGGTACTCATGGATTGGATCTTATTTGAGAAAGTTCGAAATGCGGTTTTCAAATCTATGGTAAGCCACCTTTTGAATTTTGTGACCACCCTCAGAATTGAGCCGAAAGTTCAGATCAGAATCAAAACGCTTTAGTGGACAGATTCAAAAATTCAGAAAACTCTATAAGAGAATGTAGATGAGAGAGAGGTTGATTTTCAGATTTCTAAAGACAAAACGCTAAGGTTCTGAGGACGATTGTGTGTAATTGATGACGCAGAGATTAAAGAAGAGATCTTATGGGAAGCTCATCATAGCAATTTCAGCGTTGTCCAGATAGTACGGAGATGATTCAGAATCTACATCATCGGGATTGGTAGGTCGGCATGAAGATAGATATCGCCTAACAAGTTGTAATTGTTGGATGTATCAAGAAGTGAGAATTTGGTAATGTAAGCTAGGAAAGCTTTTTCAAGCACTTAAGAGAGTCCTGTGTGGGAATGGAAGTATAGCATGATGGAATGTTATGATAGGCTTATTAAGGAGTCGGGAAGAGTATTGATTCCTTATGGGGTTGTGGTCGACAGATGATCAGAGTCAACTCAACTTAGCGCAGCATGAAAAGAATCTCAATTAGAATAGGTATACCGAAGTGTGTGTATATCATATAATTCATCTGCATGAAGTGTCGAGGATGAATTGTATTTTAAATCTAGATCAGATGTTCTAAGTTGGTAGAGCTTTCAGATGGTTCTTCCTTAAGCAATGCATAGCAGAGAGCGTGGAATTTCGATTGCTGAAATGAAGTCAAGGAAAGAAAGATCACAAGCCAGGGTCAGTACAGTAGTTAGTGATTGCAGTTGCCGAGATCAGTGTCAGAGTTATATCAGAGCTTGACCAGGGGTTCCCATTTCAGCAGATCAGTCAGATTGTTTCTTTTTAGTCAGTGTAGAGTAAAGTGTTCAAAACTTCAGTCGGTTGAGAGGAGATCAGAGATTAGAAAATCGCAGATCCAGAGTTGGTTTAGAAATCAGTGATTCAGTTGCAATTATCAGAGACAGATTAGAGACTGCTCAGAATCGCCAGTTTAGTTTCGCAGATTTTGTGTTGAAGACCTTTGGAATTTTTAAGTGGGCAAGTGTTTAGTATTTTGGATTCGAAGTGGTTTGGGCAAGATAGTAGTGATCTGGCAACATTGGTATAGAAGGAGCAACCTGAGAAAGAGAAGATTATATGAGACGACAGTACCCCCACCTTTTTGTCTAAGAATTGGTAAAGGTTTAAATTTCGAGGACAAAATTTTTATAAGAGGGGAAGAGTTGTGACATCCCGATTTTCCAATCCTATTTTCAATAAATTGAGACAAGCATTTTGTTGGCACGCATATAGTTATTTTCCTTGAGTCGGCCACTCATGTGAAAACTAGTCTATCGGGTGAAGCCGTTAAGAGTTTCTAATGCATCAGATTCGAGAATTTGACCAGGAAGCGACCTTTCGACCGAGCTAATCTACAAGGGTCATTACGGCACAAATAAAAATCGATTAGAGACCGGAGATAGGTTAACTCGACAGGGGCATGTGATCGGGTGTGGGTGATTCCACCAGATCGCACAATTCTTGTTGATCGGCACTAGACCGACTTTTCTATCGATTGGGTACCCTGTGTTCGTATTTGAAACCTTAAGATTACCCCGACAACCGAAAGTCGTCAATGTTTCAAAGATAAACATTGTGGCTTGAGATGATCAACCACAGGTCGAATGCATGAAAATTTCTAAAGGCTATTCGGTAGGTTGGGCCACGCTAGTATCGTGCCAAAGTGAAATTAACCGTGAATTTGAGATCGAATTCAGAAATTGGAAGTTTGGGTGTGTCACAAATCATTTTAGGATCATTGACTTATCTTTGGAAGATTTTTTTTTATGCAATCAGAGTTTTTCAGCAATTAAATCAGAAAACGGTTAATTTGGCTCGAGAAATTAGTAGGCCCGCATTTGGTCTTGTTATTAGGACTTAAGTTGGTTCTATGGACAAGTGAAGATGTTAATTGAAGTGTGATGACATCGGATTAATTTTATGGACTTCAATTTGACTCAATTGGAAGAGAATCATGTGGAATTGAAGAATTTGTTGTACAAGATCTTATGCCCCGACGGAAAATGGAATTGCACCAATTGAAATAAGGTTGTGGGAGATAGTGGAGTGTGATGTCATCCTAGGTCATGGTGGGCCATTTTTGTTGAATAAAAGAAAGAGAAAAAGAAAATAAAAAGGGCCCCCTCCTCCTTCTCTCTCCTCCCTCTCTTCTTCCTCTCTCTCCCGTGCGACTCCTCCATCTCCATCTTCTTCTTCTTCTTCAGACGACACCGGAGCAGCAGCAATCGTCGCAGCCACCGTCGGAGCGAGATCCGCCGCCGCCTCACGCCGCCGAGCTGCTCGCCGTCCGCCCGAACCATCACCCGCGCCACCGTCGCCCTCTCTCCTCCATCTCCACTGTAGCTCGACGCACCAATAGATCTGAAGACGCCGGAGCAGCCCACGGTCCAACCGGACCGCCGTCGCGCACCCCTTGTGCGTCATTCGCCGCTCGCACGCCTCTAGCGCGTCACCGCCGTCCAGGCCGTCGTTCCGGCCTCCCTCTCGCCTGCCCTTGCATCGCGGCTGCTGCATCAGCCGTGCCGGAGCCGTTCGGCCACCTCCAACCATCGTTCGGGCCTCGCCTGGGTCCGGTTCGACCCCTCAACCTTCCCCGGTCCTTCTCCATCTCATCCAAGCTTTAGATCTAACCTTCCTCGGCCTTAAACCGCCATGGACAGCAGCCAAGAAAATGGGTATGGAAGCGGGTGTTTGGCCCGTTTTGGCCGCCTTCCCGAGCCCGGATGCTCGGCCCGCCTTGAGAAAAGTCGATCCTCGCATCGTCCTCATCGTTTTGGTCCGCTCGGCTCATTAATCCAGTGAGTTTAGCTCACTAAACCTCACTTAGAGGGTTAATTATGCTTTAGGTGTGTTTAGTTTAAGTTAATTAAGCTTAGGTGGTTAGTTTAGTTTATTTAATTGTGAATTAGATTAAGAGATTGGATTAACTTAAAGTATGTTTAGTTAAGGTTAAATTGATGTTTATATTAGTATAATGGTGATTTGACATAAATGAATTACTTTTGGGATTAAATAAATATTTCGAAATTGTTTAATAATTTAATAATATTTTATTATTCGAAATGATTAAAATATTATTATTTAATAATTTTCGGAATAAATTTAATTATTTATTAAATTCCGAAAATTTTGTCGAGACCCTAAATTCTCATAATTTCGTGCCGGTCGCTGCTGTGTAGTTAGATTTTGAAATTGATGATTGGATATTATAAATTGAGTGTGTATTGTGAAAAATATGGATATTATTATTTAATTAATTTTCGGAATAAAATTAATTATTTAATAAATTCCGAAAAATTATTTCGGGACCTTAAATTCTCAGAATTTCGTGCGGATCACTGCTGTGCATTTAGAATTTCAATTTGATGAATGGATGAGGCAAATTGAGTGTTGATTGTGATAAATAGGGATTTTATTCATAAAAATCCAAGTGTCGGGTTTTAATGCAAAAATTGGATTTTTAATGATTATATTAAATAGTTGGGTTTGAAAAAGTGAGATATTGGCTTTCTGATTCGAAATTAGCGTGTCCCCACACACGAGTAATTTATGGAATATTTTTAATATGAAGAAAAATGGCCGGGGTCACTATTTTAAGTGGAAGCGTTGAGTGAAATACAAAGTGTCCTAGGGCCGAGTATGATTTGACTGTGTGATAATTAAAAGGAATCTTCTTGGGCTGTTGAGCAGGACTTACCCCTATATGGGATGCCCACACGGTGGATGCGGGTCGCAGTTGATTTTGGGCCCATGCTCCTTCGGGAACGCCGTCGACATACTGACGAAGCCGCGCTCTATGGGGGGAGGCAATGCCTGGCTATATGCTAGTAGATAGCCGAACTGCGAGTAAGCTATACCCTTGTGTAGCAGTGAATAACAATTGGAATGCATGTTGAGTGTTGTCGATGTGTCGGATTATGGGATGGAATCGTGTGGCATGGAATTGGATGTGTCATAACGATTTTGTCTTATAATCGGGATCCCCGGTTGTTGGTTATATGAAAGTGAATGCGTTCCGGTTGTTTAAATTCCTATTACTATCTATGATTAAGGCTGCGTTTGGTTGTGTTTATTTTTTTTGTTTTTAAACACTTTTTCTGTTTTTTTGTTCCTGGGAACAAAAAAGGAACAGAAACGTGTTTGGGTGCGTTTCTGTTCCTTTTTTGTTCTTTTGTTCCCAGGAACAAAAAAGAAACAGAAACAAGAAACACAAATTTTGTGTTTCTTGTTTCTGGAACACAAATGAGAAACACTTTTTTATTTTTTATTTTTTATTTTATTTTCTTGTTCTTCTTTCATGGGCGAGGCCGGTCGCCGGCCTCGGCCATGGCCGGCGACCGGCCGACGAGGGCCGGTGGCCTCGCCCGGCCACGGTGAGGCTCGCCGGCCCCGGCGAGGCCGACGCCGTCCTCCGACGAGGCCGAGGCTCGCCGTAGCTGGGCAAGGGTCGGCCTCGCCATGGCTCGCCCAGATCTGGCGAGGCCGAGCTCGCCCAGCGGCCGGCGAGCCTCGGCCTCGCCTGGCGGTGGCCCGGCGAGGCCGCGCCTCGCCCGCCGCTGGGCGAGCTCGGCCTCGCCGGATCAAGGTGAGGCCGACCTCGCGCCGGCCTGGGCGAACTCGATCTCGCCCAGATCCGGCCTCGAGCTCGCCCAGGCCGGCGAGGCCGAGCTCGCCCAGCGGCCGGCGAGCCTCGGCCTCGCCTGGCGGTGGCCCGGCGAGGCCGCGCCTCGCCCGCCGCTGGGCGAGCTCGGCCCTCGCCGGCGACCGGCCAAAAGAAGAAAAAAAAAATGAAAAAGAAAAAAGAAAAAAAGGAAAAATAAGAAAAAAATAAAAAAATAAAAGAAATAAAAAAATTATCCAAATTTTACCAAACATGTTTCTGTTTATTTTTTATTCCCGGAACAAGTTTACCAAACGCGTATTTTTGTTCAAAAATTGTTCCCCGGAACAGAAACACTTTTTTCTATTTCTGTTCCCTGGAACAATTTTTAAACAGAAACACAAACAAACGCGCCCTAAGTGATTTGAATTGTGCTAACCTGCAGATAAAGGCTAATGCGAGGTAAGTCTTTTGTGTGATGTGGCTAGGCCACCCGGGGCGTATTTTCTTTCTAATAGGGGTTTAGGGGGTTGAACTTGCTGAGACAAAGTCTCATCCCAGTTGTGGGATTAAAATTTCAGGTCCTCGGTGGATGGAGCGGGCAGATAACTGTGGTTGGCCTTAAGGAGTTGCAGAGTTGAAGTCATAAGGATTAGAGAACGTGTCTGTCTTGTAGGTCGTAGGACAGTTCACTCTTAAGAGCCGGTCTTTTGTAGACTTTTGGCCGTAGACCTCTGTTTGTAATTCTTTGAATTATGATAGGTCATGTTGTGGTTTTGCTTCCTGCTTGTCTATCCCGTATTTCATTGTCAGGGGTTTTATAATACGTTCCGCTTGCGCAATAATAAATTTAATGGGGTTGGCGACACTACCTGGGAATGTCGCATATTTGATCGACCATGGTGGGATGTTGGCGCACTCGAGGTTCGGGGCGTGACATCCCAAGGGAACCAGTCTAGTTCTCGGCTCCAATTTATTAGAATCGATGGGTACTGATCTGGTTCTCGGTTATAGATATGAGTCTGCTCGCCCACTCATTCGACTGAACTGGTAATATATAAATATGTATTTAATTTTGAATAAAAATTTATGACAAAAAAATTTAAGAAAAATGAAACCCTAAAATTCCTAATCTAAAATTCAATACCTATTAACCGAGTGCTTGTCTTGTCTCACTCTCATCTTATACGAGTTGTTTCTCTCTCTCTCACTCACTACTTTGACTCTCAACTCAACACCCATCGGTTTACGGTGTCAACTCTCAATTTGAGTCCAATCTTTTTACTAATCTTGCAATTAAGAGTATGAATTTTTTTTTTTTGCTTCACTTTGATTTGTTAGAAAATGTTGTAACGAGTGAATGAAGTTTGATGGGATCGGTTCTATGGACCCACCCCAGTCCAGTTATTGGGTGGATCCATAGACCAATGGACGGTTCCCATTTCCAATTTTTCAGAATCAATCCTTAATAGATTATTCCAGATTCCAAGGTGGGAACCACCCACCAAGACCATGCTCAACTCCCTTTTTGACACACTCTCTCTCTCCCTTTGCCTCATCACTTCCTCATCTCTTTTTCTTCGCTTCCTCGACCGCTAAGCAAATCATCGCTATCCAACAATGGCTATTACGCCTCTTTGCTTTGCACTTAACCTCTCTTCTTCAACCCTCACTTCGGCCATCTCCAAATCCCTCGCTCTTCTCGTTCTTTCCCAAGACCCCTCCTCTCTTGTAGCCCACCCACCATGACCCTAGCTTCCATGCCTCCGCTGCCAAAATTGCAAGCCCAACAACCTCTGACTCAACTAGGATCGTCCGGAAAGTTTTCTTCTTCCAACACCAGTTCGATCCAGCCGAGGGTCACACCCAGATTAAGGAAGTGAAGTTCATGAAGAGCAGTGGGAGGGCCAAGAACTGTCCCAAAATGTGAGGCCCGATTTTGTGATTCTGGGTTCGTCTAATTTGGGCAAGTCTTCCCATATCAATGCTTTGGTTCGGAACCACCCGCAAGGGTGGCTCCGCTGGTAGGCTCCAGGACCTCCACGCTGGAGGCCGGAGTTCAAAGCCCCTGCAACGCAAGTTGCAGGGAGGCAGGTGGAGACACTTGGCGACTTACCCAGGGTGCGTGGGTGGTGGTTTCCTACGTGCCTCCCCAGGGGTTTACTCCCAACTGTCGGATGTGCGGGGTTCCCCTGGGTCACAAAAAAAAAAAAATGCTTTGGTTCGGAAGAAGGAAGTTGCAGTTACATCCAAGAAACCAGGTCATTTTTCTTTCTTATAGTTTTACTTTGGTCGCCAGGGATGAGCCGATTGATTGATGTATTTTGCAGGCAAGACTCGGCTTATAAATCGCTTGGCGGTGAACAAGAGTTGGTATATTGTGGATCCGTCGGGTTGTGGGGGAGCTTTTGGCTGGCTTAAATATCTCATGCTGTGTGACAACTCATAAATGCATAAAAAGAAAAATTGCAAAATGTGAGGGAATATGTAAGTTTTATTTCTTGGAATGCTGCAACTAATTGAGTGAGGTAAGTTGATTCAAAGTTGTTAGAGTGGAAAACTGGATAATCGTTGGATCACTACTTGTTAACAAGCTTGCAAAACTTCATTAATTGCACTTAAATGGTTTAAGCATTTTTTACCAATCACTTTGGATATGCCAAGGGAGTAATTCTTCTGGCTAAGATATAGAGATTGGAAATGTCATAATATCCATATTGTAAACATTTTAATGATTTATCAAGGGCATTCCCATCCTTTTGCTTTCTTTACTTTCTTTCTTTTTTCCTTTTTGTTTTCCTCTTTTTTGGCATAAAAAGACAAACTAAGAAAATAAAAAATAAAGACTAAAAAAAAACTCACACAAAAATATTTAATAAAAAAAAAACTTAGGAGGAGGTCCAATCGCCTATGGCTACCACCACATCGTCGGTGGGGCGTTGGCCATGGCCAGTGGGATTGCTGGTGACTAGGCAAGGTGGGCACCATGCCTAGACTTGGGGAAGGGTGGCAACCCTCTTTTGAATCTAGCGAGGACCAAGCTCTCACCTTTGGTCGGCAACCTCGTCAGCCATGTCTGATGCCCCACTAGCAATAGGGTAGCAACCACAAGTGAGGGAGGTCTAGCTGCCAACCTTGCAACTAATTTTTTTTTTCTTAAGTTTTAGCCTTTTTTTTTTTAGTTTGTCTTTTTATGAAAATAAAGAGAAGAAAATAAGAAAAAGCAAAAGGACAGAAATGCCCTTGATTGGCCGAAAAGTTCAAGTCCTTCTTTGATATTGACATGGCCACTTCAAGTCATTATTTGAAATAATGTCTATTTTAGGCCATTATTTAATAAAATGAGGGCATGTTATGTCTTTATTTAAGGTAAGGTTCACTTCAAGCCCTTATTTGAAAAATCAATGATATTTAGGGCCTTTATTTGGAATTTTTTAAAACCTTTTGACAATATTTCAACTAAGCTATAGAGATTAGATATATAACATTCACATCATAATATCCATGTCCTATTCCCATCATAATATTCATGTCCTAAACCTTTTGACGGTTTGAAAATGTAGACATTCTAGTTAAATATCCAAATAATAGTTTTAGAATTAAATTAACAAATCTTCAAAATGTTTGACTAAGCTGAGGTAATTGAAATATTTATAACTGAATTGGTACAAATGAAAAATTTATGATTGAATTGATCACCGTACAATAAATTTAGGATTTTTTTGGATAATTAAACCAAAAAAAAAAATTAAAGACAAAAAATGTAATGAGTCAAGACACTTTTCAGGAAACTTTCTACAAGATATGATGTCTTCCATAAGAATGCAATAACGTACTTCTTTTTTTATCTGTACAATGATGCACTCCAAAGTGTTCATTTTTCTTAATTCAAACGCAAAGAACGATATAGAAAGATAGTATAATCGTTAGAGAAGAAGAAAATACTCGTTCCAATCTAATTCATCGACATTTCAACCTTCCAAAATAGCCTCGCACTGTTCTGGACATTGGAGAATCTTTAGGACACCGTTTCTATGAAACTCGATGGTAGAAATAAAAAACTTTCTGCGCAGTCACCGTTTCAAATTCCATTGAACCAGCGTTGGTCGAAGTCAAACGATTTTTCATTTTCTTCTATATAGTCCTTTTCTTTTCAATTTTTCTCCAATACAAAAAACTAAATATTCAACATAAATAAAAATTCGATCATCACGAATATTGTTTATTGTTTGTGATTACATAATCAGCCACCACACAAAGCACGGAATAGCATGTGCTTCTCTGCCGAAGCCCAACAATAGACTTCATGTAATAAAACAGTTTCGACATCTTAGAGCTCACAGAGCCACTCTAAAATACTAAGAAAGACACATAAGATCAAAGGGTCTCTCCACAAGCAAGACCGTTGGTCAATAATGCATGCCTAATCGAGGGGCACGGGTTCGTATATAGCCGACGCAAGAGAGTCCTTGGTAATATTACTGGGTTGGCCGAATCCGTCTCCACATCCGTAAAAAGTATGACAAATTCGTGCCGTGTTTACACAGGCACCAATGAAAGGCCCTAATCCGGGAATTCGGTAGTCTTCAAACATGGCTCTATTCATCCACTTCCAGGCCTCACGCACCATATGCATGATGTGTTCACGCGCGGCCTCTTCCGACGCACCGGTTTCATTCATGTAGCATTCCAGTGCCTTCAAGTTGTCTCCTCGTGCCACTTCATGCTAAGCATGAACAATTATTGTTGGGTTATAACCATAAGTCCAAATACTCTTCCCACTTTTGTATCGAAGAAATAAAAAAGAAGATGTACTCTTTTTTTCTTATGAGCCACTATTTGCAAGAAGAAGAACAATATAAAAGTAAATTACCGATGATGTACCAAGATCATTGATGAGTCGAAGCATCTTGCTAGAACAACGCATGATGCTTGGGATTTTCAACACGTAATCAAGTCCCTCTTCCGTCAATTTATCTGTGGTTAGGAAGTAACTGGGCAACATCATTATCAACCCTCCGGATGAATTCGTCGCAACGTCAATGTATTCCTTCAGGGTCGGTTTAATGCCCTTGCTGCGCCAATGGACCTCCTTCAGGTACGCCTTGCATTCTTCGGCCCACTATAGGATTGAAATTCGGAAAAGTGTGTCAATGACCAAGTCGAGGGACGTTCTTTTCTCATACTTTTTCAGACTCTCAAACGTTCAAATTTAGAAGTCATAACGAAAGTTAAAAGTAGAAAAATGAATTGACTGACATGGACTAGAAATTATCAGGTGAAAGATTTCGCAAGTTAAAATTACCACTTTCCGCAGGTAAGGGATGGGGTTGATTCCTCGCTCTCTCATCGTCCAATACCCAATTTCGTTGGTCGTGTTGTACATGGCCATGAAACTATCCCTTATTATTGGAGGAAGCCTATCGATGTCTGTGATGTCCCACCTTGATAAGTTATCACAATTTCAGCAATTTTACCAAATTTACCGCCATTCAATACACTTCTTAGTAACAATAACGAATATTAATGCCAACCATTACTTTATTAGCCCAAACCACCAACATAAACCATGATATGTCCAAAACTCATTGAAGAATTTATTTCATATATATAATGTTTAGTACTTTTTTCCATTGCATTCATAGACTAATTAATTATGTCTTTTTTCTTGGTAGTCATAGTTACAAGGGAAAATGATGACGGTGGTGATACTAGGCAAACCTGACAATGAAATCTGTTAAGAGCTCAAGTTCTTCTGGCGTCCCATATATATCATAAACATCATCAATAAGTACCACCATATTACCAAACTTCCCATTCATTTCTCTGTAAGCGGTATGTTGAGGTTCGAAATCCATACTATTGCTCCAAAAATAGCTTTCCACCATCCTGTCCCTACAAAAAGTCATCTTGTTCGCCCCAAGTTCAACCCACCACCTGAAAAAATTGTCATATGATGATTAAGTCGATCAAAATGCACTCCCACGCTGCCAGATTGATTGGGTACCTTGCCAAATTGCTGACTTCCTTCCTGTAGATTGACTGCACTAAATTGAAGTCTAATTTAGCCAATCGTAGTAAAGAGGGGATCGTGTCTTGCTGTTTCTTGTACATGTCAATGAACCACCGAGCCTCCAACCTGTTTAGCCTCCAGTGGATTGGCATATCTAATGCATGACTCACGTGACTCGCTAAATTAGTGGGAATCTTATTGAGGTTTAGATCCTTCAGATGCTTAGAAGCAAAGGTCCAAGCTTCATCGAGTATGGTTTCACCTTCCAATCCATGAAAAGAAGCTTCATAAAGACCAAGAAGCCCCTTCACATCTTCATTGAGTGATTCATTGAATGTGCCCGTCTTGCTCATAAATCTTTGAAACACATCTATATGTCCAACAAAAGGAATGGAAGGGTAAATTTTGATACATCAACATGATTTACCAAAGTTTTATAGTTGACGAGTACCTTGCGGTATGTTGTATGCATGTTGTCTAAGTAGCCGGAATCGAAGGGAAACGACATCAAGATTTTCCGAAAGTTGAGCATCTTCGGTGTTGTTATAGATGGAACTTAGAGCGTTCTTGATCTCCGTCTCGAATTGGTATCCTAGTCCTAGTCTTTGAACCGCGTCAATGAGCTTGAGCTTGGCCACCTGATTCATCTCCCCGTCCAATAGACCCTTGACTTCTTTCTTCAACCTTTGGACTTCCTCCGAACATTTATCCTCCTAGCACATGAAAAACGCTGAAAAATGAGATCTTAATCGAAGTCAATGCACAAGCACTGTCGAGCTCTTGCCTTTTTGTTGAGAATATGCTGTTTTGACCAGGTTTATCGATATCTCCTATAGAATATTGTTGCGGTTGGCCGTACATTTGATACTTTGGCAATGGATGAAGGTACAAATTGATTTTACATATCTCGAATGTCATATATAAATCGTATACAGAAGTACACAAGATGTATACATCCATAAACCAGATTCAAAGTAAAGTTTGTCCTTTGTTTCCATGTCGTTTTGGGATTTATGGGCTCGTCCCACCAAAGTAAGTAGAAAATAGGGAAACAGTGCACCTCGGTCACTAAACTTATTTTTTTATATTTTTTTTTCTGTCGTTGGCGTGGTAACTTAAATTTGAGCACGGCAAAGTGAAGCCGAGGTATTAATCGATGCCAAACAAAAGTATAATACTCAAATAATCCGTGCCATCATGGAATAAATTGTTACCGAAATTGTCAGAACCATAGACCAGAAAAATTGTTGGGAAATTTTTCCAAGTTTGAGGACTGTTAACACCTAAATTTTGGCGACCCGTTTAGTCATTTATCGTATTAAAAAATTAGGAGTTAATTTTACCCCTAAAAAAATAGTTAATCGCATAGCATATAGTTTTAGGTGCATTTATTTTTTATTTGCATTTACATTGGGCCGGTGACGGATGGATTATAATTGATGGTTCATAAACTTTAAGTTGATGAGTCGGGCTAAGTCCACAAGAAAAGCAAATCGGTCCAAGCCCGTATCCTCGGAGATATTTTACAGATTTATCTTTGTGAGATTTCAATTCAAAAGCGAATATTACGTTTAAGAAAAATAAATATTGCGTTTGAAAAGAAATCTTCGTGGATATGGATTTGGAAAATTTAAAAACCCTAATCCGTGCCCTATAAATAAGTAAACATGCGTAGGGTTTTAAAGGAGGCCACAGATATCGATACACACGGCCGTATGTTGGGGGAGGCTTCGCGCACACACTGAGAGAAAAAGAGAAAGACGAGAAGTCACGGCCAAGTCCCTTTCGCGGCCGTGACCTTGTTATCTCTGCAATCCTCACGTAGCCTCACCACTACGCCTACCCTCACGTCGCTATTGCTGATCCATCAAGAGTTCTGCCACCAGCGACGCACCTCAGGTCGAGGTCCAGGGAGTGTCCAGCGGTCTCGGCAAGCTCCTCTCCAACACAACTCAGGATCGTCTGAGTCACTTTCATCATATTTTAGAGCCACCGAGACTCCTGTGGAGTTCCATCTATGCCCGATGGATTCGCCGATGTCCAGCAAGGCCAATATCTCTCCACATACGTGAAAGTCACACCAGATTTTTGTGGCCACCACTCGCGAGCCTGAAGTCCGATCTGCATCTCTCGTTGCCCCGAAGTCCTTAGGCAAAACAAGTACCAAGATTTTGATGAAATAAGCCCAAGTGGTGGATTTGTCTTCTTCTGGGTGTTGTCCAGAGAAAATAAATAGTCAATGCTTCCCTGTCGAGAAGCCTTCACCACCGAGAATCCATGACGATTTGCCATCCAGCCGAGGTGCGACCTTCGACGATGATCACACGCCAAGGAGCCTCCGATGACGAAGGTCGAAAGCTCACGACGTTCGGATTTTGGCGGCTCTAACAAAGCTCCACTTGGCGATGCTTGGAGATCAACGTGGAATGAGAGAAAATTTTCCAGGCGTCCTTGACGTGCCCGAGACCTCCACTGATCTAGTTATTTTGCTTTCGTTTGAATTTTTATTATTGTAGGTCTTCCTTGACCGAATCCAGTCACCGCCCCGGCAGCCAGCGAGTTTTACCACAAGCCAAGCGTCGTCGTTCCTTGAACTCACAGTATTCGTGTTTGCAGGTGTCTCCGAGAGTATCGGTCGTCTCCCACGGCCGCCCCGACGTCCATCTAGAGGCAATTAATCAAGTCATCCATTAGCAAGTCTTGAACCCGCCGCGACTGCTTTGATGATTCTCTGAACAACTCAACTTACACCAGATTCTTCGATGGGCACATGAGGGCGTTTCCAATGCAAAAGAAGCGGTGGAATTTGTCTCTTATTGCATGGTGAAATCTGGAGACTTAACCGTGAGTTCTTGAGAAAGAAGCATACGTGAGATTGAAGACAAAAAGGTATTGACTTTAGAGCTCTCGGTGGAGATTATTTGGTCCGACTAAAAGACCAAATACTAAGTCGCTACGATCTCCTTTGGCGAGCCACCTTATCGTGAGCGGTTCCCTCGCAAGGGCGTCGCGTCGCAACCACCGCCCGTGAGCCATCACCCGTCTCGAATCATCGAGGCATCACCGTGAGTCCACCATCTCGGCTGCTGTCCAAGCCGAACCACCGTTTGCAGCAGATCGCCACCATGATCCACCGCTAGTTGTCATCCACCACCCCGTTGCCCGCCGATTGCGATCCCGGTCCGATTGCGCAAGGTCCAAATTTGGAAATCAATATCGGAGTAGGTAAAAATTTCGTTTTATTTGATTTCCTAATATTCAGTTTCCTCATTTGAAATATCCGTTGATACACATGATGGAAATTCCCGATATGCTATGATATCCGTAATTTCGAGTAGCCTTCTAAATTGGGAAATCTTCCTAATTTTGCAACGTACATATGATTGACGGTCCGATTTCACGCTCGAAATATGACCTGCAATCGTACGGAAAAATCACCAATCCGATCTCACGTTCGAGATATGATTCGTCAATTTATTTCCAAAATGGACATGGATGATATCTTGCCTGATTTGTTGTTGTGCTGTTCTCGACGCCTTTATTTGATTGCTCCTGTAAAGGAAAAACACAAAAAAATATTTGAGTTAGGTTAAATGCATGTTAGGATGTTACTGGTTTTAATGTTATGTTGCATGTTTAGGATAGGAAATTTATTTCGAATTTCTTAAATAAAAAGACCAAAAACATTAATTTAGGATATCATATTTTCTTCTCATTAATTTAAATTGCACGTTTAATTATTTGGCCATTTAATTTCGAATTTCATAAACAATTAGAATTAGGGCATTCTTTTCACGTCATTACATATTAGAATAAATTGCATGCTTATTTAGAATAAAAACCATGTGCACGTCATATAGAATTAGGTTCATACAATGCACGTCATTTAGTGATTTTTGTTAGGTTCATTTAATTAGAAATTGTCAGTCATTAGATTAATTTAGATTGCATATTTAAATGTTGCATTTCCTTAATTTCGAATCTCATAGAAAATACAAAAAAATTATTTAGAATAAATCCATCTCATGCTTAGGATAGGCTACATGCTTAGTTATGTCGTATTGCTTAGGTCATATAGCTAAGTCATGTTGCCATGTCATATCATTTCATGTTAAATTAGTGGCATGCATTGCATAAAGCATGATTCTCATTAGTTAAGTGAAAACAAAAAAAGAAATTGCGTGTTAATTAGAAATCATATTTAGGACAGATGATGTGAATTCTAAACTAACAACGCAGGTGCTTTCGTTGCTAGAGGTAAGTCTTGCAATTTATTTATTGCTTTACTTGGGGTGTTAAATTGGTGGTTTGCGCACCCGCATGATTACCTCACATGTTAGGGAAATAGATTTAAAATCAATCCAAGCTGCTTGCAAAACATTTTTTTGAAATAAAAGAAAAAGGTACCGAAAGGGCGCTAGAAAGGTTTAGCGTAACCAAGTCCCCGAACTCATAATCTCTGGTTCGTAGAAGTAAAGTAAATCTCCCGTTACTTTACTTGGGTTTCTAATCGACCCACCAAAAATAGATTAGTGGCGACTCCTAATTGAAAAATCAATTGCATGTTAAGAACTTGAACCTAAGTCGCGAATTGGTATGGGCTTGGGAGAGCCCGAGTTAAGTCTAGGCTTAATAATCCATTAGCCAAACCTTAGGTGGTCCACCCCCCGAAAAATTTGGTCGCGACAGCTTGGCGACTCCACTGGGGATTTGAGTTAAAACTATTAGTGGACTTAGGCCAATTTTTCTTTTCTTTTGAAAAAAGTTTTTGTTTGGCAGCAATGATTCCAGGTACGTCCCTAACATTTAAGGTGTTAAATGTTTTTGCAGGATGGGAGGTATAAGGGGAAGTGTTTGCTAACCTTTATTTTGCAGGGAGGTGTAGGAATGTATGGTTTATTTTCATGAACGAAGTGTTGTTTGATTTAAACTGCTGTGCATGCTTTGCATTTATCACTACACTTTGCACACACAACCTGCCGCCAGACATGGGCCGCATAGGATCATTTAGGATGGTATTGAGATGGATACCACTCCGACCGCATGCTCGCGGTACGAGTCGCCCATCTCAATCCCGAAGTTTCTTTCATGGTGTTAAGAGTACCCACCTCGGTCCGCATGCTCGCGACCCGGGTCGGCTCTTTGACTAAACCGGAGTCATGAGGACCCGACATAGTCCACAAGCTCGTGGCTAGTCCGATCATCCTTGTGGCTCCACCTTGATAAGCCTTATAGATTAGAAATCGAGCCACTTACCATGCGCATGTCTATGTGATTGCCATTGATTCTCCTTGGTGAAGTAAGTGTTCTTTCCCTATAGCATGCAATTTATTTTCTTGGGTCGGTCCATGACAATCTAGGTCAATCATTGATTTGATTCATTTGTCAATTGGAAATGAAATGAGAAATTGCTAGGGAATGATGCATTTTTAAAAAAACTTTGGAGAATTTGTTTTTACATCATGTCTAGAAAATTTGGTTTTACTAGGATATCCATTTTTAGGAAATGACATTCTTGTAAGAACTTTCATGAATAAATGAAAAAAAAAATGGAAAAATCGATTAGATCATTGTCATGGATCGATTTTCTATTTACCCTCATGCTTACATGTTCCCGTTCATTTGATTTAGGTGATTATGGAATGATCCCGCTCACCCATCCATTCACGATTGAGAGTTAAAATGATGGATCAAAAAGAGTTTATCTCGTCAAGCAAAAATGCTGCAATCTATCTTTAGTGAGAAATTGCGACTCCAAGAAGAGAGCCAAGAAGACCTTTTGAATCTTCTCTTTTTCCTGAGGTAGTCGAATTTGTAGATGGAATAATATCTGACCTGAAGGGTTCACCTCACAAGATCATGGAGGGTGAAGCATTCAAGTACACATGATTCATGGTCCTAAGTTGTTCCATTTCCTCATTTAAGTAAGGGCATGCACCTTCCCCTGCACGGGAATTCTTATCGCTTTTTAGGGATTGATTTCAATTTCTTCTGTGCTTGAGCATCACATTCCAAGTTTTGTTTCGAGGACATGATGGGGTATGCCAAACCAGCCCGGTGACGATATCCAACAATGAAAAGAAAATATCATCCATGGAGAAATTCTGAGGCCTGGGCTTCTTCATGCTTCCTCGTCCAAAATTTTCCTCAAAAAGAAAAAAAAAATCATTTTTGAAGCCATTTCCAAAAGCATGCATTAGATTACCCTTGTTTGTTTTTCTAACTCATTTACTTCATGTCTCAGAGCATAACAGAAAGACGTTTGAAAATAACGTGTCAATTTCTAGTGATAGCGGGCCCATTGATTTGGGAACATACAGCCGAAGGAAAATAAGCATGGGGGAATGGATCATTTCCTAGCTGATCTTGATGACATCTCCCAAGAGTAAAGAAGACATTAAGCACTACTTATCCTCTTACTTGTCCCGAGCGATTTCCTTGCACATCAATAAGAAACCAAGGGCAAGTCAAAAGGAGATCATCTAGATTCCAAAGTGTGCACATCTCATTACAATTTGTGTGAGATGTCATTCTCAAAAGCCAAATGAAGTTTCTCATTTCCAAGAGAAAATGATGAAACAAGTCAAAAGAAGATCATCCGTCTTGAATGAAATGGATACATTGCGTTCATGAATATAATTTCGAATTGACACCTTTGTTCTTTTCCTTGCAGATGACGAATTGGGGGCACTACAAATTCTAGTAGTGACATGACTAAGACAAAATCTCGATCCGAGCCAAAATGGTTGTGCAATTTGAATTTACTTTGATGTTGCATAGTATCCTATTCATGCACGTTGTTTTGTGCAGGGGCAAAAGCAAGATTTCATCAAATCAAAGATCGAATTTTCATCACTGATTGATCAATTTTATGTTTGTTCCCTTTTGATAGGGGCAATCCAAGGACACCCATTGCTGAAATAGTCCCTTCGTGGGACATTTCATTGAATGAATGCTTGCAATCATGTTTTCATACTTATAAGAGAATTTTTGAGTATAGTAAACTGTTTGTTTGAAGCCACAAAAGCTTTTCATGCTTAAAGTTGTTGGACTCTTTTGAAAAGAAAATTTTCATATTGATTTAGCTCACCAATTTCATGTGGAGATTTGGCAAGATAGACAATTTAATGGAGTGACATCAATGCTTAAGAATGCTGAATGAGACGTATCGGTATGATGAAAGGCAAGCCTTATCCTATACACAGTCCCCTATTTATGCACTTGAGAGATGAGTGTAGGAAGTTCCATATCTACAAGGTAAAGAGTTCTCTCGCAAAAGATACGATGACCGAAATGATGAGGAGTAGTTCATTTCTCTATCCCAAACAGTATAGGTGATCCATTGCTTAACCTTTTTGAGCCCATACACTTGTGGAAATTCTTTCAAATTATCCCTGTTAAGAACCACTCCACATCGGGGCAAATTGGAGGGTAAGACAATACCATAAGGTGAAGAAAATGGATTGAAATTTTCTTGCTCTCACTTGCATCAATCTTCTAGTCGTGCTATTACATTAAATTCATGTGGTAATTTAAGTGCCTTAGGATGACGAAGAGTATTTCTTTCTCTATCTTACACACTTATATCCTTTGCATAGCCCACTTGAGCCTGCAATTTCATTTCTTTTAAACCCAGTTGGTGATCATCCCCCACACTGGGGCAAAGCAAGAGACAGATGAAGACCTTTGAAAGTTTGAATGTCATTCAAAGTGTCATTGTTTGACGCATGCATAGAAATCAAAATAGAATTAAGGGGGATGAAAAAGCAGTGTGCCTGGTAAAAGCAAGGCCAATGCCCATTAAAAAAAAAAGAAGTGAAAAAAAAAATGAATAAGAACTTGGGGCATGAAAAAGCAGTGTGCCTAGTAAAAGCAAGACCAATGCCCATAGATGAAAAAAGAGAGTCAAGATAAGGTGACTATCAATTACAAGAATTGAATCCTGATGGAGCAATACTTAAAGAACTCAAAATGTGAGTTTTTACAATCAAGACAATCTTTGATGATGAAAAAGAAAAACTGGTGGCAATGCCAGGATGATCACCAACTCTCATCCTTTACATATCTTTGAGCCTAATGATCCTTTCATTTCTCAACCCATGAACCCAGCCTACATTGCATCCCTTGTAAAGTCTCTTCTAATTAGGGCACTTGAATTAGCGTATGGATTCACATGTCATAAGCATCGCTCGAAGAAGTACGAGCAAGATTATTTCTTTCTCATTTTGCAGGGTTCTTGACTTGTAAACCCTGAGATGATTAAAAAGTTGTTCTTTCAATAGCCTTGACTCAAAGAGTCCCTTTGTTAAGCCGTTGACCAAGCCCACATTACGGTCCCTATTAAAGACCTCTCAGATTGGTAAGGTCGTACCGCTTGCGAGAATACTTGGACCCTTGTTGGTATGATGACAGTGAGATGGATGATTCTCATAAAATAGCCTCTAAATGAGAGTGGGTGAAAGTCCTTTCTAACTGAAGGTCTCTCATTTGGTATTCTTAGGAAATCCATGTCATGAGTGAAGATTGTCTTGAATGATAATTCTCTCCAGTGGAAATTTGGGTGATGCAAATGTCATTATGCATGAACCCCGATTGAGTTGATGAAAATCTCATTGAATTTTGAAATATGCATTCTAGAGTAGCTCAGTTTGTCTATCTCTTTGATGAATGCATATCAGCTTTTGCTCTAAATCATGTCTGATAGGTAATTCAAGTTCCTTTCAGAATGTTTCATGATATTAGGAGATGAGAAACCTCCACCATGAGGTGAAAGACCTCCACGGGATATCCAAATTCCAAAAGACATATCCCCAAGAATCAGAGATATCATCAGGTGAGTATATCTCCACCATACTCTAAAATACTTGTCATTGTGCAGGTATTCCCTCTCAAGTGCATCGACACTTGACTTGGTCAAGCTGTCTAGTTATATCGACCTGGCATGCTTTCGTAGCCCAGAGTCCCCCTCTTTATTGACCTGGTGTGCTTTCATAGCCCAGAGTCTCTCTTTATTGACCTGGCGTGCTTTTGTAGCCCAGTGTCCTTTATATTGACTTGGCGTGCTTTCGTAGCCCAGGGCCCATCTTCATCGACTCGGCGTGCTTTTGTAGCCCGATGTCCCTTATAATTGACCTGGCGTGCTTTCGTAGCCCAGAGTCCCTTTATATTGAACCGGCGTGCTTCCGTAGCCCGGATTTCTTTTATCGACCTGGCGTGCTTTCGTAGCCCAGAGTCCTTTACACCGACACTCAATGGAGTTGTCCCCCAAAGATTTTTCCTCTAAATTCAATCTGATTAAGGCGACCGAAGAATGGTTCGGGTCCTGGTCGGATGATTTCTATCGCAAGCTGGGCGACCGAAGAATGGTTCGGGTCCTAGCCAAGCAAAACCTCGCCTAGGCGACCGTAGAATGGTACGGGTCCTAGAAAAAAAAAAAAAATTATTGCTCGACGGGCGACCGTAGAATGGTACGGGTCCTGGAAAAGCAATTTCCTCATTCAGGCGACCGTAGAATGGTACGGGTCCTGGAAAAATAATTTTCTTCATCGAGGCGACCGTAGAATGGTACGGGTCCTTGACAACACCTATTCCTTATTCAGGCGACCGTAGAATGGTACGGGTCCTGGAAAATGAATCCCCGTTTAGGCGACCGTAGAATGGTACGGGTCCTAGACAAAACCTTTCTGCCGTACTGGGCAACTGTAGAATGGTACGAGTCCTGGGAAAGCAGTTCCTTACAAAACCTTTCTGCCGTATTGGGCGACCGTAGAATGGTACGGGTCCTAAGAAAGCAGCTCCTTTCTACCGTACTGGGCGACCATAGAATGGTACGGGTCCTGGGAAAGGAGTCTCTTCATAAAGTCATGTTACTATTCTAGGCGACCGTAGAATGGTACGGGTCCTAGACATGTAACACCAACCACCTCGAACTACTCTATCTTCCTTGGAGGTAAGTTATTCTAAGTTAGTTCATTTATCATTTGCATTAGCATTTCCATGCATCATACAAATTGCATTAAAAATGGAATTCATTTTCCAACAAAAAATCATTCATTGCATGTGCATAGTCAAAATTTAGGTTTCAATTTGTCTTTGAAGGTAACCTCTTCGAGCTCACCTTCAAAGAGGGGCAGCTGTTGACACCTAAATTTTGGCGACCCGTTTAGTCATTTATCGTATTAAAAAATTAGGAGTTAATTTTACCCCTAAAAAAATAGTTAATCGCATAGCATATAGTTTTAGGTGCATTTATTTTTTATTTGCATTTACATTGGGCCGGTGACGGATGGATTAGAATTGATGGTTCATAAACTTTAAGTTGATGAGTCGGGCTAAGTCCACAAGAAAAGCAAATCGGTCCAAGCCCGTATCCTCGGAGATATTTTACAGATTTATCTTTGTGAGATTTCAATTCAAAAGCGAATATTACGTTTAAGAAAAATAAATATTGCGTTTCGAAAAGAAATCTTCGTGGATATGAATTTGGAAAATTTTAAAAACCCTAATTCGTGCCCTATAAATAAGAAAACATGCGTAGGGTTTAAGGGAGGCCACATATATCGATACACACGGCCGTATGTAGGGGGAGGCTTCGCGCACACACTGAGAAAAAAGAGAAAGACGAGAAGTCACGGCCAAGTCCCTTTCGCGGCCGTGACCTTGTTATCTCTGCAATCCTCACGTAGCCTCACCACTACGCCTACCCTCACGTCGCTATTGCTGATCCATCAAGAGTTCTGCCACCAGCGACGCACCTCAGGTCGAGGTCCAGGGAGTGTCCAGCGGTCTCGGCAAGCTCCTCTCCAACACAACTCAGGATCGTCTGAGTCACTTTCATCATATTTTAGAGCCACCGAGACTCCTGTGGAGTTCCATCTATGCCCGATGGATTCGCCGATGTCCAGCAAGGCCAATATCTCTCCACATACGTGAAAGTCACACCAGATTTTTGTGGCCACCACTCGCGAGCCTGAAGTCCGATCTGCATCTCTCGTTGCCCCGAAGTCCTTAGGCAAAACAAGTACCAAGATTTTGATGAAATAAGCCCAAGTGGTGGATTTGTCTTCTTCTGGGTGTTGTCCAGAGAAAATAAATAGTCAATGCTTCCCTGTCGAGAAGCCTTCACCACCGAGAATCCATGACGATTTGCCATCCAGCCGAGGTGCGACCTTCGACGATGATCACACGCCAAGGAGCCTCCGATGACGAAGGTCGAAAGCTCACGACATTCAAACTTTGGCGGCTCTAACAAAGCTCCACTTGGCGATGCTTAGAGATCAACATGGAATGAGAGAATTTTCTAGGCGTCCTTGACGTGCCTGAGACCTCCACTGATCCGATTATTTTGCTCTCGTTTGAATTTTTATTATTGTAGGTCTTCCTTGACCAAATCCAGTCACCGCCCCGGCAGCCAGCGAGTTTTACCACAAGCCAAGCATCGCCGTTCCTTGAACTCACAGTATACGTGTTTGCAGGTGTCTCCATGAGCATCGGTCGTCTCCCACGGCCGCCCCGACATCCATCTAGAGGCAATTAATCGAGTCATCCATTAGCAAGTCTTGAACCCGCCGCGACTGCTTTGATGATTCTCTGAACAACTCAACTTACACCAGATTCTTCGATGGGCACATGAGGGCGTTTCCAATGCAAAAGAAGCGGTGGAATTTGTCTCTTATTGCATGGTGAAATCTGGAGACTTAACCGTGAGTTCTTGAGAAAGAAGCATACGTGAGATTGAAGACAAAAAGGTATTGACTTTAGAGCTCTCGGTGGAGATTATTTGGTCCGACTAAAAGACCAAATACTAAGTCGCTACGATCTCCTTTGGCGAGCCACCTTATCGTGAGCGGTTCCCTCGCAAGGGCGTCGCGTCGCAACCACCGCCCGTGAGCCATCACCCGTCTCGAATCATCGAGGCATCACCGTGAGTCCACCATCTCGGCTGCTGTCCAAGCCGAACCACCGTTTGCAGCAGATCGCCACCATGATCCACCGCTAGTTGTCATCCACCACCCCGTTGCCCGCCGATTGCGATCCCGGTCCGATTGCGCAAGGTCCAAATTTGGAAATCAATATCGGAGTAGGTAAAAATTTCGTTTTATTTGATTTCCTAATATTCAGTTTCCTCATTTGAAATATCCGTTGATACACATGATGGAAATTCCCGATATGCTATGATATCCGTAATTTCGAGTAGCCTTCTAAATTGGGAAATCTTCCTAATTTTGCAACGTACATATGATTGACGGTCCGATTTCACGCTCGAAATATGACCTGCAATCGTACGGAAAAATCACCAATCCGATCTCACGTTCGAGATATGATTCGTCAATTTATTTCCAAAATGGACATGGATGATATCTTGCCTGATTTGTTGTTGTGCTGTTCTCGACGCCTTTATTTGATTGCTCCTGTAAAGGAAAAACACAAAAAAATATTTGAGTTAGGTTAAATGCATGTTAGGATGTTACTGGTTTTAATGTTATGTTGCATGTTTAGGATAGGAAATTTATTTCGAATTTCTTAAATAAAAAGACCAAAAACATTAATTTAGGATATCATATTTTCTTCTCATTAATTTAAATTGCACGTTTAATTATTTGGCCATTTAATTTCGAATTTCATAAACAATTAGAATTAGGGCATTCTTTTCACGTCATTACATATTAGAATAAATTGCATGCTTATTTAGAATAAAAACCATGTGCACGTCATATAGAATTAGGTTCATACAATGCACGTCATTTAGTGATTTTTGTTAGGTTCATTTAATTAGAAATTGTCAGTCATTAGATTAATTTAGATTGCATATTTAAATGTTGCATTTCCTTAATTTCGAATCTCATAGAAAATACAAAAAAATTATTTAGAATAAATCCATCTCATGCTTAGGATAGGCTACATGCTTAGTTATGTCGTATTGCTTAGGTCATATAGCTAAGTCATGTTGCCATGTCATATCATTTCATGTTAAATTAGTGGCATGCATTGCATAAAGCATGATTCTCATTAGTTAAGTGAAAACAAAAAAAGAAATTGCGTGTTAATTAGAAATCATATTTAGGACAGATGATGTGAATTCTAAACTAACAACGCAGGTGCTTTCGTTGCTAGAGGTAAGTCTTGCAATTTATTTATTGCTTTACTTGGGGTGTTAAATTGGTGGTTTGCGCACCCGCATGATTACCTCACATGTTAGGGAAATAGATTTAAAATCAATCCAAGCTGCTTGCAAAACATTTTTTTGAAATAAAAGAAAAAGGTACCGAAAGGGCGCTAGAAAGGTTTAGCGTAACCAAGTCCCCGAACTCATAATCTCTGGTTCGTAGAAGTAAAGTAAATCTCCCGTTACTTTACTTGGGTTTCTAATCGACCCACCAAAAATAGATTAGTGGCGACTCCTAATTGAAAAATCAATTGCATGTTAAGAACTTGAACCTAAGTCGCGAATTGGTATGGGCTTGGGAGAGCCCGAGTTAAGTCTAGGCTTAATAATCCATTAGCCAAACCTTAGGTGGTCCACCCCCCGAAAAATTTGGTCGCGACAAGGACCAAATGTGAATATTTCCCATCGTACTTAAGCTAGGCTGAGTTTTGTGCCGAAAAAAAAAAAAAAAAAAGAAAATTCGTTACCGTGTAATTAACGGTGAGCGACTGCAAAAAGTCATAATCCCAAACGCTAGGTTGCCAATTCGCCGAATGTCTCCCGATCTCTTGAACTTCAATCTTTGAAGCACATGTCACGAATTGAGCACTGGAGGCGGTGGAGGAGGTGGCGGTGGAGGAGGAGGAGCGGAGGTGCCTAAAGAATAATAGAGAGGGCTGGTTATGGTGAATTGAGGAGGGGAGGAAGCTTGTTGACAATGCCTGAAGAGCCATTCCAAATTCTGTTGTGAGTCACTTAGTATGCCAACTATCCTTTATATAGGGGTTGGTCTGGAGCCCCCCTCATGGCGACAATTTGTAGCTGCTTTTCGAGCAGATTTTTTCCTATTTACTCGAGCCATTCTCTAAGCATTGTAATTTATGCATTTTTTTTTCCAAACCGGCTCTTCTCGACACACCATGATTAATTTGGATGAATAAGAACGAGGTACTTTGGAATTAGAGGTGTCAAAATGAATCATAGACCCATTTTTTACTCATATTATTACAATTAGGTTGCACATGGGTTGTTTAAACATTTAAAAGGTAAGGTGAAAATGAACTTAAAAATTTAAAATTCAATCAAATTGGGTCTTAATGAAAATTTAGGTTGCGTTTGGTAACCATTCCGTTCTCATGAACAATTTCTACTAAGAACTTATTCTTCTTTATTTTATTCTATTGATTAGTTTCTGAGCATTTGAAGACATTTGGTAACTACTCAAAATTCCTATTCCCGAAATAGAAATGTGTTTGTTATGAATCTTAAATTTTTTGTGACTTAGAATTTCTTTTAATTTTTTAATACTTTTTTAATATTTTCCTCTTTTAAATTTTTAATAAATTTATTATGTAATCTTTTTTTTTAATTATTTTATTATTATCATATTTTAATATGATTTTATTAGTAATTTTATTATATTTTTAATATAATTTTATGTTATAATTACATTGTATTTTTTAAATTTTCTTTTAATTTTTTTTTATAATTTCATTATATAATATTATTATATTTTTAAATTAATTTATTATATATTATTAAATTTTATTGTAGAATTTTATCATATTTTTAATATAATTTATATTATAATTTAATTATATTTTTAAATTTTCTTTTAATTTTTAGGGTTATACCTTAAAAAATTCTAAACCAATACACCTTTGACAAATTTACCAAAAACTAATTTTTTTTACCACGAAAAACCCTAATATAATATATCTGTAACAAATTTATCCCAAGTGACTACAAAAAACTCAAACTGATATATTTATGATAAATTTACCAAAAACTAATTTGTTCGACCACCATAAACCCAAACTAATATACCCTCTATTAAATTTAGATTCATAACACGAAAAAACACAAAAATAATATAATTGTGATAAATAGTTAGTAAAATCACAAGCTAGTACACTAGTCCACCGTCACGTGTCATTTAACTTAATAATTTGATACTAAAATTTAACGAAAATTAACATAGGGTAAATTTATCGTAAGTATATTAGTTTAGGGTAAATGTGTCAAAAGTATACTAATTTGAGATTTTTGATAGTCAAAATATTAATTTGGGGTAATTTGTCATAAGTATATCAGTTTAGGATTTTTAGTATAATACCCTAATTTTATTATATTTTTTAAATAATTTTATTATATTTTTGCAATTGGCTAAAGGAAAAAGAAAAAGAAAGAAAAGGAAAAGAAGAAAACATAAGAGAAAAAAAAGGAACGTGATTTGGTTTGATTTTGGAGTTGTTCCTGAAAGCAAAGAATTAGCTTTTCTTTTTTTACTTTTGATTATGTTCTAAATTTATTTCCGGAAACCAAAAGGTTACCAAACAAAATTTTATCATTTTTTTGTTCTGGAGAACAAAATAATATAATTAGATATTGTTTGACAAGTTACTAAACATGCCATTGGATGACTTATTTTTGTTGCTACATGCAAAATGCTTTCTACATGACATGTGTATTGACTGGACGCTCTCGCAGTGCTTTTGTGTGATGACGTCAGCAATACATGTGAAGGAGCTTCAGCGCACGAAGGCACAAGGCATGTGAACCCAATGGGGTAGAGACGCATGAGAGCACTTGTGGCAGCGAATGGCAATGAAATTTCCGAAACAAGCAACATAAAGCGTCAAAACAGCACTCAAGAGTAACGAGTTTGGTGGAAAATGACATCCGCGTCGCTTATGCTTCGTTGCTACAAACACTGTGTAAAAGGCTCAAGGGGCTCTTCCTCAAACAACAAAAGGTTGGGAAAATGACTTTCCAAGTGTCATAATTTTCATATAATACTTGTATCAATACCACAACCTTTTTCCCAAAATGTTGTCTCCTTTAAGATAAACTAATAAAAGTATTAGCAACAGTTGACACAACAGAAATAATTTGAAGGCCAAATATCATGAAAAGCCTCTAACTTTTTTTTTTCTTTTTTTTTATAAAAATCACTATCTCCAATAATAAAACATTCTCTCGGAGACTGTCGAATATAAACAAAAAAATAAAGCAAAAATATAAAGAAAATGAGTGAGAACTCGCCAAATTTCAAGAAGAAACAATAAAAAAAACATCATAGGACATCTTTGCGATGTCAGGTCAAGAATAATTACAATCCTATGCTTTCATATATCCACTCTTGAAGCCAAAGGTCGATTACTACTACGTAGCACGAACACCCACATCAACATCCGACACGCAATATGTCATAATACAACATCACATGCTGACATATCCTTTCTAAAAAAAAGAGAACTTTGACACGTTGTATATTAAATGTATATTTTTATATATACATAATAAATTATTATTTTTATGATTATTTCAATCAAATTAATTTGATTTAAATTCACAAATAAATAAATAAATAAATAAGAGCCTAGAATTAATTTAAATCAAAAACATTAATCCATAATTTGTTAATATCAGTCATTGCTTCAATTTGATAAATTCAACTTCATTCTAATAATTCGTAAAACTTAGAGAAAAAAAAACAAGCAATTCATGTTTTGGATTCATGTGTCAGACATGTTAGAAGAAAAAAGAAAAAAAACTTGGGGGATGAATTGTGTATTACGGGAAGTGAGAGTTAGAACAAAAGATAAGACTAACTTTTCTTATTTTCCATTTATTATTTTTATTACTTTTTACTTTTTCATATATATATATTTTGACCCATTATTTTTTGAAAATTTTAAAATTGACCTCGTGTATCGGAGTTACATGTTGAAAACTCGCATGTCGGAATTTCAACTCAAGTGTCGGAAAATGTTGAAAAAGTTGACCAGGTGTTGGATTTTCCAACACGTATTGATAGAGTGTCGAAGAGTACATGAGAGTGTCAAAATGTCGGACACAATACAAAAGCTCCCGAAAAGTATCGATGCTTCCTAGGTTTGCTATCGATTGCAAATGTCACAAAATCCCCACAAAAGAACCAAAACTAATGCCCCCAAAATCCAACCGCTCCTAATCAATAGGGTGCCACTAGTACAAAATCGATGAAAGTTTGGTTGGGGTGGCTTTGAATAATAAGACATGTCTCCCATTCAAACTAGGACTCGCCAAACTCCCTTTCCATCATACTCCGCCAAACTCCGCCAAACTCCCTTTACAATGCCAACAAATAGAAAAAATTGCTTTTCACGTGTAAATTTTGATGGTTGTGATTTATTGAGACTAAAAAATCATAATCAAAATGCAAGGTTGTTATCCATGGATGAGCTACGATTGAAGCATAACGAAGGAGTCTAATACCTAAGTCACGATCTTAATTGCACGGATCTAGAAGCATAATTCTGGTCAATCTGGTGAAATTACATGTACTAATGATAAAGTCATATTCTAAGAACCTTCAAATGTCTCACAAAAGAACGCAAAATTTGGCTTACAACCCAAAAAAGTCCCTCCTTCTAGCGTTAGAGGTTCCACATATCAATCGAAATGTGCTTACACCTCTTGCCTAGGCCAGAGGTAGGTGGGGCCTCACCTAGCCATGGCGAGGGCGGCCTCAGATTGGCCAGCAGGGGCAAGCTTGCCGACACTCGCCTCTGGCTAGCTGGCCAGAGGAAGGAAGGAGAAAGAAGAAGGAGAAAAAAGGAAAAAAAAAAGAAAAAAAAAGAAAAATAATAATAGTTTCAAAAATATATAATATTATTAAAAAATTTGTTTACATTAGCATCGGCCGGCCAAAATTGATCGAATTGACTAAATTAACACAATTGCAAAAAACTTATAACTGAATTAGCCAAAAAGAAATATTTAGAATTGAATTGGAAAAATTGCAATAGATTTAGATTTTTTGGTAATTTTCCTTCCTCTAGTGCTTTATCTAGACTTTGGTTTCTTTTTAAAATGCCATGCCAAACTGAAAAATTAATTTAAAAAATAACATAGGACAAATAGCCAGAATATCTCACGAGAAGCATTGTAGTAATCAAATATTCAACCAACATGGCGATATAGCGCCAAACTGATTGAAAAGTTAGATGGCACTTATGTATCTTTTTTCCCCACAAAAAGCTCTATAGCAAGAGAAGAAATATGCGGAAGAGAGAATTATTCTTTATCTTGTAATGAAAAATACATAAGTCTAATAAGATCATTCAATCGAGGATATGTACATTATAGAATCCTAGAAATATGGCACTTATATATATACACACACACACATATAATCCTAGAAATATGGACATTTAAGGAAATTACTGATAATCCCCAACTATGCACCTTCCGACTTTTATTTTTTTCTAAAAACAAGTCACTAAATATGTTGTTTCCTTTAAGATAAACTAATAAAAGTATTAGCAATAGTGGACAAAATGGAAATAATTTGAAGGCCAAATATCATGAAAAGCCTCTAACTTTTTATTTTACTTTTTGTAAAAATCAGTATCTTAAATTATAAAACGTTCTCTTGGAAACTGTCGAACATAAACAAAAAAATAAAGCAAAAATATGAAAGAAAATGAGTGAGAACTCACCAAATTTCAAGAAGAAACAATAAGAAAAACGTCATAAAATGTCTTTGCGATGTTAGGTCAGGAATAAATACAATCCCATACTTTCAGATCTCCGCTATTGAAGCCAAAGGTCGTAAACTACTAAATAGCACCAACACCAACATCGACACACAACACGTGACACGACACAACACACCGATAGGTCGTTTCTCAAAAAAAGAGAATTCTAACACGTTGTATATTAAATGTATATTTTTATATATACATGACAAATTATTATTTTTATGATTATTTAATCAAATTAATTTGATTCAAGTTCACAAATAAATAAATAATAACAAAAGCCTAGAATGAATTTTAACCAAAAACATCAATCCAGAATTTATTAATATCATTCATTGTTTCAAGTTGATAAATTCAACTTCATTCCAATAATCCATAAAACTTAGAGAAAAAAAAAACAATCAATTTCCATTTTGAATTCGCGTGTCGACGTGTCGAGAGAGGAGAAAAAAAAAACTTTTGGGATGAATTGTGTATCACAGGAAATGTGAGTCAGAACAAAAGAGAATACTAACTTTTCTTCTTTCACATTTATTAATTTTATTATTATTATTATTATTTATTTTTAACATATATATTTTGACCCCTCATTTTTTGAAAATTTTTAAAATTGACCTCGCGCATCGGAATCACATGTCGAAAACTCGCAAGAAGAAATTTCAACTTGAGTGTTAGAAAGTGTCAAAAAATTTGACCAGGTATTGGATTTTCCAACACGTGTTGAAGAGTGCACGAAACTGTCGGAGTGTTAGACACCATACGAAAACTCCCGAAGAGTGTCAATGCTTTTTAGGTTTGTTGCAGATTGTAAATGTCACAAAATCCCCCCAAAGAACCAAAACTAATGCCTCCAAAATCCAGCTGCTCCTAATCAATAGGGCGTCACTAGAACAAGATGGATGTAAGTTTGGTTTGGGTGGGTTTGAATAATAGAACATGTCTCCCATTCAAATTAGGACTCCACCAAACTCCCTTTCCATCATGCGTACCGTCTTACAATGCCAACAAATAGAAAAATCTGCTTTCACGTGTAAATTTTGGTGGTGGTGATTTATTGAGACTAAGAAATCATAATCAAAATGTAAGGTTGATGTCCATAGATGAGCTATGATTGAAGCATCACGAAGGAGTCTAATACCTAAGTCATGACCTTAATTGCACGGATCTAGGAGCAAAATTATTGTCAATCTAGTGAAATTACTCGTACTAATGATAAAGTCAGATTCTAGGAACCTTCAAATGTCTCACAAAAGGACGCAAAATTTGGCTTACAACCCAAAACAATCCCCCCTTTTGGCATCCATCAATAGAAGCTGTTAGAGATTCCACATATCAACAGAAATGTGCTTACACCTCTAGAATTTAGGTGACATGCATTGAGGATAAATGAAGAGATGTCGTGTCACTCTTAAATCATGTAATAAATGTGAGAAACTATTAAATAGTTGTGGCTTTCCGCACAAGCTCCATTTGCTCCCTTCCCTCTCCTTACTCTCTCCCTCCATTATTAATTCCTTGAACGAGACTCCTATACCTAAGTCACAATTTTAATGGCACGGATCTACAACCATTTTTATTATCAAATTAGTGAAATTACATCTACTAATGTCAAAGTTTGATTTTATCCAAACTTTCAAACATTTCACAAAAGAACACAATTTTTTTTTTAATTTTTTTCTTTTTCCTTCTTCACTTCCTTCTCCCTCCTCTAATCGGTCACTGCCAAAGGTAGGGTTGCTGAGGGACCTCACCAGCCTCGGGGAAGCCTAGCCATGGCCAGACAATCTTGCCTAGGCCGATTAATATCATTCATTGTTTCAACTTGATAAATTCAACTTCATTCCAATAATCCATAACACTTAGAGGAAAAGAAAAAAAAAAAGACAAGCAATTCACATTCTGGTTTCACATGCCAGATGTGTTGGAAGAGGAAAAAAAAAACTTGGGGGATGAATTGTGTATCACGGGAAGCGTGATTCGAAACAAAAGAGAATACTAATTTTTCTTCTTTCCCATTTATTATTTTTATCATTATTTTTTATTTTTTAACATATATATTTTGACTCCTCATTTTTTGAAAATTTTTAAAATTGACTTCGTGTGTCTAAATCACATGTTGGAAACTCACAAGTCGAAATTTCGACTCAAGTATCAGAGAGCATCAAAAAAATTGATTAGATATTGAATTTTCTGACACGTGTTGACGGAGTGTCGAAGAGTGCATGAGACTGTCGGAGTGTTAGACACGACACAAAAACTCCTAAAGAGTGTCATTGCTTTTTAGGTTTGCCGCAGATTGTAAATGTCACAAAATGCCCTCAAAGAACCAAAACTAATGCCTCCAAAATCCAGCCGCTTCTAATCAATAGGGTGTCATTAGTACAAAATTGATGTAAGTTTGGCTCGGGTGGGTTTGAATAATAGAACATGTCTCCCATTCAAACTAGGACTCCACCAAACTCCCTTTTCATCATACATACTGTCTTACAACGCCAACAAATATAAAAAGCTGCTTTTCACATGTAAATTTTGATGGTTGTGATTTATTGAGACTAAGAAATCATAATCAAAATGCAAGGTCGTTGTCCATTGATGAGCTACAATTGAAGCATAACGAAGGAGTCTAATACCTAAGTCACGATCTTAATTGCACGGATCTAGGAGCAAAATTATTGTCAATCTAGTGAAATCACACGTACTAATGATAAAGTCAGATTCTATGAACCTTCAAATGTCTCACAAAAAAATGCAAAATTTGGCTCACAACCCAAAACAGTCCCCCCCATGGCATCCGATAATAGTAATTGTTAGAGGTTCCACATATCAATCGAATGTGCTTACACCTCTCAAATTTAGGTGACATGCATTGAGGATAAACGAAGATATGCCATGTCACTCTTAAATTATTTAATAAATGTGAGAAATTATTGGATAGTTGTGGCTTTCCTCGCAAGCTCCACTCGCTAATATCACCTATTCGAAATGAGTCATACTCATTAGAGTTTTCAAAACTTCCTCTCTTTCCTCTCCATACTATCTCTCCCTCCATTATTAATTCCTTGAACGAGACTCCTATACCAAAGTCACAATTATAATGGCATAGATCTACAACAATTTTTATTGTCAAATTAGTGAAATTACATCTACTAATGTTAAAGTTGGACTCTATCCAAACTTTCAAACATTTGACAAAAAAACACAAATTTTTTATTAATTTTATTCTTTTTCTTTCTTCACTTCCTTCTCCTTCTTCTAATCGGTCGCCACCAAAGGCAAGGCTAGCGAGGGACCTCACTGGCCTCAGGGAAGCTTGGTGATGGCCAGACAACCTCGCCCAGGCCGTTAGCTAGGCTGGCGAGGCTCGCCCTCATTGGATCTAGCAAGGGTCAAGCCCCGTCAACCATGGGCGAGGCTTGACCTTGTTGAAGGCCTTGGCGAGGGTTGCTAGCTGCTGGGCGAGGCTCACCCTCACCAGATCTGACAAGAATCAAGCCTCGCCACAATTTACCCATGGTTAATGAGGCTTGCCTAGGCTAGAGGTAGGCAAGGCCTCACCTAGCCATGACAAGGGTGGCCTCACCAGTGGCCGGTAGGGGCAAGCCTCGCCAGTGCTTGCCTCTGGCTAGCTGGCCAGAGGAAGGAGGGAGGAGGAAGAAGGTGAAAAAAAAAAAAATAAAAAAATAAAAAAGAATAACAAATTCGAAAAATATAATATTATTTAAAAAAATTGTCCATGTCAACGTTGGCCAAATGGTTAGTGCTAGCGAATGGATTGAATTGACATAATTGCATAAAATTTATGACTAAATTGGCCAGAAAAAAATGTTTAGAACTGAATTGAAAAAATTGCAATAGGTTTATGTATGTTTTGGTAATTTTCCCTCCTCTAGTGCTATGTCTAGACTTCCATTTCTTTTTAAAATGGCATGCCAGACTAAAAAATTAATTTAAAGAACCACATAAGACAAATAGCTGGAATATCTCACGAGAAGCATTGTAGTAATCAATATTTAACCAACATGGCGATATAGTACCAAACTGATTGAAAAAGTTTGATGGCACTTATGTATCTTTTTCCCCACAAAAAGCTCTATAGCAAGAGAAGAAATATGTGGAAGAGAGAATTATTCTCTATCTTGTAATGAAAAATATATAAGTCTAATAGCATCATTCAATCGAGGATACGTAAATAAAAGTTGGAAGATGCAAAGTTGGGATTATTAGTATAATTCCTCAAATGTCCATATTTCTAGGATTATATATATATAAAGTCAATAAAAATGTTGTTTCCTTTAAGATAAACTAATACGCTTTGTTAAATTAGATTAATACCACAAAAAAACTACACAAATTGTACAAATGTGACATAAGAAGAGTAAAATCCCAAATTGGTACATTAGTCAACTGTCACGTGTTATCAAACTTAGCAATTTGATAGTAAAATTCAATGGAAACTATTAGAGGGTAAATTTGTTATAAATATACCAATTTGGGATAAATTTGTCAAAGATGCATCAATTTTGGGTTTTTTATGGTCAAAAAATTAGTTCAAAATAAATTTATCACATATGTACTTTCAAGATATTAACCCAAAAATAAACTACAAAGGCCAAAAGAAATTCCCAAGCGAAGCCCATATCAGTCCACTTTGGTCGTAAACACAACTATACCCCTTAAAGCAGCAAAAAGGAGATCTTTGCGAAAGAACTATTTTCAGCTAGGGCTTTATTTGTTTCGCAAAAAATAATTTCCAGGAAAACGTTTTTTGAATTTTTTAGCATTCGTTTCATAGAAAGTGAATTACTTAGGGAAAACATTTTCCATGAAGGAAAAAAAAAGTCTTCTAAACTAGAGAAACATGTTTTCCACTTTTCAAAAGTGGAAAACATTTTCCTCACTTAGTCTCTTTTATCTCGCATACCTATAAAACCTTGCTTCCTCCCCCCCCCCCTTTTCTTCTCCTTCTTTTAATTCGAATTATTTTTTTCTTTTCTTCGTTTTCCTCTTCTTCTTTCTTTTTAATTTTTTTTTTTTTGGTAAACCCTCTTCTTCTATCTTGGCTGGTTGCCGACCATGGCCATGGCTAGCAACCAGCCACGGGCAAACCTCGAGCTTGCCCACCTCTAGCAAGCTTAGGCTCACCACTCGCCGGTTGGTGAGCGCGAGCTTGTGGTGAGGCGCTTGCTAATAGGTCACGCTCATTGATCTAGTGAGCCTTGAGCTCACTTGGACTCGAGCCTTGTTAGATCGGCAATTGGCAAATCTAGGTTCACTTGTGGCCAATCGTCGGTCGACATGGCTAACAACCGACCAAGAAGAAGAGGAGGAAAACAAAGAAAAGAAAAAAAAAATATAAGAAAAATAAAAATGAAAGAATAATTTAATAATTGATTTTTAAAAGAATAAAAATAATTAAAAATCGATTTTTTAAAATAAAATAAATGAAAAAGGTTGTATATAGGAAAATAATTTCCTTCCTGAACAACGGCAAATATTTTCCACTTCATTTTCAAGTTTTGCCTGAACATCGGAAAATAATTATATTTTCTTGGAAATTATTTCTTAGAAAATATTTTCTAAAAATGTTACATTTTCTACGAAACGAATGGAGTCTAAAAGATACTTCGATGTAGACCTATCGCCCAATATGCATTAGTTACTTAAATGAGATGTCCCCTCCAAAAAAATGAGGGAGAATTCATGAAAGAAAGTTATAGAATTTGGAATATGGGGGAAGAGAAAAGGCATGAACAGATGTCAAATATGCTAGCGGTTCATTGTCAAATACGCTAGCAGTCCATGGCAACGTAAGATGCTCAGTAAGTAAACATTATTACTCACGGATACCATAACTTGTCAAAGCTGCGTATGGTTCTCTCTACAAGTTAAGATAATGTTAAATATGGGGGAATCAGCATGAAATGCTAACAAGAAAACAACCCACTTTTGCCTCAAAAGGACTCAACTGATATGAATTGATTACACCCTTCACGTCACATGGAATTCCATCAAAATCGCCATTTTCAGGAGCTACACATAAGATTAGTGATAGCAGAGTTTTTCCTGTCAAAGCCATTACAACAACCAGACAGCTCAAGAAATCCATAAAGAATCGGTTAAAGAATCATTGAAAAGCTGGTAGGAAAAAGATGATTTGTTGATTAAAAAAATATAGACGACTATTCGGGGTTTCCATCAAATGGACCTTGCATACGAAACAATTAGAAGATTCTTTGAGACAATTACGAGTTCATCCTGAAAAGCTTATTAACGCATATTGAGTGGACTGCTATCTTTCTTCAGTTTATTGTTTTCTCAATTTTTTGATCTTTCATTTCCTATTTACTTCCTGCTGATGTTCCTTTTATGCACATCATATGTAACATCCCGGGTCTCCACTGTACACATATTGTCTGCTTTGTACACTAAGTCCTCACAGTTCTGTTCCTCTCGGAGGAGCCCATACCCAAGAAAACGCGTATGTACAGTTTAGAGGGACCCATGGCCTTATAAGGTAGCCCAAGACTCCCTCCCTAGGCGATGTGGGATAAGAGAGGGACTCCTTCCTTGTGCACATCCGAGGACTGCGCACGTCCGAGGACTGTCGCTTGGGCCATCACACTCTCCACCTCTCAACAGAACAGCGTCCTCGCTGTGGCCCAACACGAGGTTGGGAGTCGAAACAGCAATCTTGATGTGGTCCCACACGCGGTTGGGAGTTGGCTCTAATACCACTTGGCGTCCTCTAATACCGGAGAGTGTGACGGCCCGAGTGACGATGTCAGACGTGCGCAAGGAAGGAGTCCCTCTCTTGTCCCACATCGCCTAGGGAGGGAGTCTTGGGCTATCTTATAAGGCCATGGGTCTCTCTAAACTGTACATATGTGTTTTCTTGGGGTAGTATGGGCTGTCCCGAGAGGAACAAAACCGTGAGGACTTAGTGTCCAAAGCGGACAATATGTGTATAGTAGAGACCCGGGATGTTACAAGTGGTATCAGAGCCGACTCCCAACCATGTGTGGGGCCATAGTAAGAATGTTGTTCTGACTCCCGACCTCGTGTTGGGCCACGGTTCTTGTGACATCCCGATTTTCTAATTCTAGTTTCAATTAAATAAGTCGGGCATTTCATCTTCGCATCTATAACTTTCTTCTCGAGTTGGCTACTCTCGAGATAACTAGTCTATCGGTGAAGCCGTTAAGAAATCTAAACGCAATAGACTTGAGAATTCGATTAGGAAATGACTGCTCGACCGTATTAATTTGCAAGGGTCATTACGGCACAAACCAATTAGAGAGCGGAGATAGGTCGATTCAACAGAACCATGTAATTCAGTGTGGGTGATTCCACCTAATTGCACAATTCTTGTTGATCGGCACTAAACCGATTTCTCTATCATTTTGGTACCCTGTGTCCATATTTGAAACCTTGAGATTTCTACGACAATCGAGAGTCGCCAATGTGTTGAAGATGCACTTTGTGGCTTGAAAATAATCAACCACAGGTCAATTGCACAAAAAATTGCTAAAAGCTACTCGGTAGATTAGGACGCGCTAAAGTCACGCCAGATTAAAATCAACCGAGAAATTGAACCCGATTACAGAAATTGGAAGTTCTGCCAAATCACAATTCATTTTAGGAACGTCGACTCATCCTCAGAAGATTTTTCTACAAACCGAGATTTTTGGCAGAAAAGCAAAGTAAGGCCGTTTTTGTTCGAGATAGTCAGAGGACCGCTTTTGATCGCAAGTTTTGGAATACAAGTTTGTTCAATGGACAAGGAAAAATGTGGACTTAAGTGAGGACACCTTGGATGAATTTATAGACTTCAATTTGAGCTCAAGTGGATTTAATTGGAAGGGAATTGAAGGAATTTGATGTACAAATGTATGAAATTCGTATACCATGGGGGAGAGCTATTTTGCACCTATTGGCAAGGTTGTGGAGGAAGATTGAGGAGAGAGAGTGAATGATGTCAGGTGATGTCATGGTGGGGGCAAAGCAAATGAGGTTTAGACAAGTGTTGAGCTCTAGTGAGCCACCAAGGAGGCCCCCTCTTCAGTAGACCATCTTCTTCCTTCATTCATGGCTTTCTCCATGGTTGAGGCTTAGGAAAAGCTCAAGAGAACCAGAGAAAACCGAGCTCAACAGCCCCTCCATCGTCGCAGGCCCGGAAGGTCATCGTCGGCCGTTTTCCTCCCCTGTTTTCTCCTCGTTCCAGTTTTTGCTCCAGCTGACCTTTTGCCAAAGATTCGAGTTAAAAGTCGACTTCTCGAATGAATCAGCGAGCGCTCCACCCACTTCCATGACGAGGACATCCAGCCCGTTCCGGAGCATCCTATCTCTTAGCGGAACGATTCTCCGAACGTCCCGAAATCTGAGAGAGAAGCTGCCGCTTGCCGGACCGTCTACACTCGCCTAGTTCCGCCTGTTTCGGGTTTTCTTGCTGTTTCGCCCCATTCCGACCATTCCTTTGCCCATCCCATCCACCTGCAAGACTCCCAAGACCCCAGGGAGCCACCGGTTGCCAACCACCCGCTTGCCGGAGCTCCGATCGGCTGTTTTCGCCGTTGAAGTTCTTTGGTTTCTTCTCTGCGGTTCAGCCCGGATCGAAGCGAGAAGGCAGCAAGGTTTTGGAGACTTCGTGGCCCGTTTTCAAGCCCTTCCCAGCCTTGGTTGGTGTCGCCGCCTTGAGGTTTATCGCCCGCCTTGGCGTCGCCTTCGCCGTGGACTCGCCGGAACGTTAATCCGGTGAGTTTATCCTCCAATTCTTGCTTAGTGAGTTAATGACGCTTAAGGGGTGTTTAGATTAGTCTAATTAGGTTTATGTGATTAAATTATATTATTTTAATGTAAATTAGATTAGTTGTATGATTAGTTTAATGGATGTTTAATTAGGGCTAATTGTATGATTAAATTAGTGTAATCTTGTTTAAGCCCTAATTAATTATTTTTAATTAATTAATTATTTCGAATTTTTAAATATTATTTTATTAAATTATATTATTATAATATAATATTTAATTATTTAATTTTCGGAATTAAATTTAATTATTTAATAATTTCGAAAATTATGCTGAGGATGGCGGTTGTTAGAATTTCGTGCTAATCGCAGCAGTGCGGTCGGTTTGTGTTAATTGTATGTTTAAATTGAGAAATTGAGTGATTGATGATTATGGTTAATTATTCCAAAAGTGTGGAATTGAGTGATATTGATGAAGTTGTGGTATTTAACTTGAAAATACCTGGTGTTGGCTTTTAGCACCGTAATTGGTTTGTATGACTAGTTTGAACCGGTGGTTATTATTGGATTGAATATCCAGTCCTATGGTTTATTATTGAATGATCAGCTTTGGCAAGCATTGGTTTATATATATGTATCCGCTTAGGTGAGCAATTATGATATACATATATATTGCGGCAGCTTCTGGTGAGCTATAGTATACTATATATATTGCGGCAGCTTCTGGTGAGTTATAGTATACTATATAAATTGCGGCAGGTGAGTTATAGTGAGCTATAGTCTACTAGCTATAGTCTAAATATATAAATTGCGGCAGCTTCGGTGAGCTATAGTATACTCTATTGAATATTGCGGCAGCTTTTGGCAAGCTATTATATTATCTATCAGCTCTGACTTTGGAAAGCATATGTCTTATTAACGATTTTGGTTTGATAGATGGTATGGAAAGATAGATAGTATGATGGAATTGAATCATTGCGAATGATTGGATTGATTGAATTGATAGACCGATATAAGTGTCGGTAGTTTCAGCTTGTACGAGCATTGTTTGAATATGAATTGTACTGACGTGCAGGAAAGGGACTGAGGAGAGGTAAGTCCTCTATCCTATTTGTGTGGCTAGAGCGCCCTGAGGCGTATTTTCTTCCTAATTGAGTTTTAGAGGGTACGACTCGCTAAGACGTAGTCTCATCCTGGTTGTGGGATAATATTTCAGGTCCTTAGATGACGGTCGTGGAGGACCGGAAGTCCTAGAGTTTGGAAGGTGGAGGCTGAAGAATCAGCGAACGTGTCTGACAAGTTGGTCATAGGACAGTTCCCTAGTTGTTGAGCCTGTCTATTTTGTAGATAATTCAGTGTTGCATATAAACCTATGTGTTTATAAGAAAGCTTGTTTGGTTGTGATTAATTGCCTGTTTTTCTATCCCAAGTTAAATGTTGTCAGGGGATTCGTTTCGCTTCCACATGCGTAATAAAAATAAATGGGTCGGCGACGTGTCCTGGGAAGTCGCATTTTCATCGACCAGAGTGGGATGTTCGCGCGCTCGGAGGATCGGGGCGTGACAATTCTGACTCCTGACCTCGTGTTGAGCCACAGTGAGGACGCTGTTCTGTTAAGAGGTGGAGAGTGTGACGGCCCAAGCGACGGTCCTCGGACGTGTGCAAGGAAGGGGTGCCTCTCTTCTCTTGTCCCACATCGCCTAGGAAAGGAGGTCTTGGTTAGCTTATAAGGCTTGGGTCCCTCTAATCTGTATAACGCGTTTTAAAGCCATGAGGGAAAAGACTATGGCTGGGATGGCGGTTCGTCTGCACCAGGGCGGGTGACCCAAAGCGGACAATATTACACAGTGGGGCCCGGGATGTTACATCATGTGCACACAAGAGGCCTTGTAATCCTATTCAATCAATTTTCACGATTGTAAGGGAAAAACAACAAACTACGCACTTAAATAAACAAGCAATACAGGTTTTCATAATTGTTCATTAGGTTTTTCGACGCCTTGCACAGCTAATACATATTAGAAAACAAGCTAAAGACCAGAAACCAACGATAGCATTTGAGTTTCAGCAGAAAACATTCTTCCTGAATCAGGCATTTTGTTTGTCATATAGTCCCTCAAAAGAATTTCCAGCAGTATATGCATGCAGGATGGAGGAGGCGAGGGGCGTTCACCCCACAATGAAAGCAAACCATCCGCCGAAAACCACAGCTTCATCACTCTAGAGTGTGGCTTAGGACAAAGTGTCTTGTCGAGGAATTACACCTATGGTGTGAATATGACTTTAAATATCTAATGCTGATTGATTTGCTATTCTCAAGTTAATGACTTACGCTGCTTCTAATGCATACAAAGCTTTTTTAAGGCTAAAAAGTTAAGATATAATTTCTTTGATCCAATGACAATTGACATGCATGGGGTCAGACAATTTTGTTCCCTCTGTTCTGTTACTTCAAGAGCAGTAAATATGCAGAACTGATGTTTGATCTAGAACTACACACATGAATATAAACCACGGACATTTAATTATTTTCATGAAATTGTTCTTGTTACATGACCTCCGCACGATGACAACGGCATTGCTGATTTTTTAAACTCTTAAAGGGTAAACCCATGAACAAAAGGCAATAGAAAGACCTAGTTAAGCAACTACCCTTATGCTCACTTAATGAGTAAAGCTCCAATCCCGATCAGTAAAGCTCCAATCAGAGATAACACTGGGCCTGAGCAAGCCCAATCACTTTCAAGCCCGTCCACTAAGACAAGCCCACAAACTATGTTGTGGTGGCTCTTAATTCATCTTCTTTGAAAGATTCTCCTTGTATTCTTTTTTATAATTATTATACAGTAAAAAACCTGAATTGCTCATCATTTTTGCTCTTTGCTGGGGATTTCGGTACAATCAATTAGTGTCTTTGGATTGAATTAGTCAACAATCAATTTGTTTGTCTTGGTGCTTGGTGCTTGGTGATTGGTGCTGGGCAAATTATTCCTAGATGGCAATTCAATAAGTTTGTCACTTCAGGTTTATGTAGTTCTTTGGCACCATTGATGAGACGTATCGGTTGTAAAAGTTGAGTTTTGAATTTTTTATCTTATTGGAATGGAAAGTAGAAGATATTAACAAATGGTGAATTAATAATTTTTTTAGAGTAAATACATAGGGACCTCAAAAGTAGTCCAGATTGATCGATAGGATCGCGCGACGATTTTGGGTTTTGGTTTTGGCAACCATTCACTGTAATGATATTAAAGAAGAATTACTATAAGTGTTATTCGACCTTGTGTTGATGATATTAGAGATAGGCACATAAAAATTGCTCCGGTAACGTTTGGGAGAAAGTACGTAATTGAAAAAAAAAAAAAATCAGGCAAGGAGCTAAAAAGAGCATCGGGACCCAATTGCAACAGACGCTCAAATTTGAGGACGGCATTTAAAAAATTCACATTTTCCTCGGTCGTGCCGACGTCTTGGTCGACTTTCGCTCTCTCATCGCTCTTTTGCTCGGTTAGGTTTTGTTTAGCCGCCGTCGTCGATCGGCATGAAGCTCTCGCGCGAGCAGATCACCCAATTCGATTCACTCCGATAGCCCCGACGGATGAAGCGAACCGCAGAAACCTGCTGCTTATCACGCCGAAGCCCAACAAATCGTCTCCGCCTCGGACGATCTGTCCTGGTTCCAGTGCCAGTGCAGGTCCCTCGACGATGAGGCCAATGCTGGTGCTGCATCGTACGACCACACTGTCCGTTGGAGAGAGAATGGCAACGAGCCGTCTGGGGACGATGAGGTCAATCCAGAAGCGTCCGGAAAAATTGGGTAGCGTAGATGATTCCCGGCTAAAAACTGAGGGAGGAGGTGGCGAAGTTGGGGGATGATCAGGGGCACGAGGGCATGCCCGTGGAGGAATTTGGGGCGGCGACGTATAATAGAGGGGTGTTATGGATGGAAAGAGGGGAAAGGGGTGGGGGAAGAATGCCAAGGAGGATGTTTCCTGTTTGACAAATTTTTTTTTTTGGTCGATCTTATTTTATTTCTACTTTAATTCTCACTCTAGAATTTTTGTCCTGCCTCTTTGCAAGGCGTGGGAGTCCAAACCCATACTTGAAATTAAATTGTCCCCACCTCAATCTCTTGAAAAGATGGGGACCCCACCTCCCCACTTGATTCCTGTTTGGCAGATTGAAAGGTGAGAAATTATATCTGAAGAGGGGCAGTTGATGTCATTGGACTGAAGATTTATGATATACTGATGGATGGGAGCAAAGCACTTATTTAAGGTGTAAATCAAGAATATCTTGAGACTGCATTACGCAAGCGTGGGCATCTGGTTTGCATTTTGTCCGGCGGTTATAAGCGTGTCCAGGGAGTCTAGTGGAAAGAGATATTGGCTGAGATACTGGTGTAGTCCGCGATGCCGATAGTCAGGAGTTGTTCAACGTGTGGCTTGGTCAAATTGCTGAGTATGTTGGAGATCCAAGCTTAATTGGGGTTTTGCTCGGTGCCTCAACAGAGTGAGAAAGATGGTAGGCATTCCTGTTTAACATGACTCCTATTTAGTATTTGGGTAGATTGAGGTCGTACTTGATTCATGCATTCAGTGTTGGCAGTTGCTTGAGGTGATCGTGATGATGTCAAGTAAAATTTTCAGTTGTCGTTTAGATTCATATTATGTCCATGTTGAGTTATTAAGTAAGTTCTACTTGCTGAAGCTATTCCCTTGTCAAATAAAGATATTGTGGTTTTGTTTTATAATTTATCTCTCTTTGTCTATCTATGTTATTGCGAAGTTGAATTAAGTCGATGAGAATAAAAAAAGAAGAGGGTAGAGAAGTAACAAAGAGATCAAAAGAGAAGATAGAGCACGGAGAAAACATTTTTCGGGTACTTTTTTTTTATACTTGAAATGTACCAAATAATTGAATGCTCATGTAGTGAGCTGTAACGGCAGTAGGAACAAACCGCATGCTTGACTAGTTAGATCTCAATCTCATAACAGAAACTTATTCCATTGGTACTCCATAACCTCCTCGTAAGCATTTTGCTTTAAATGATTATGAATTTTAGTTGTTTCAAAAATAGCTGTATGGCTGTTCCCTTTGAAAGTGGATCAAGATTGGTGACAGCGGTTTCAAAATGTTGTGCATGGTGGAAGTAGAGAGTGGATTTCTGAAGATGGTGCAGGTTTTTCTGGTCAGGTTGACTCATAAAGGTGCTCCAGTTTGACTTATGATAGCTTGTACCTGGCCTTCCAATTGTCAACATACAAATATATGGACCGAAAAACATTGAAGTTTCTTAACATGGCAAATCTTAGATGCCAATCTCTTGGTCGTGATACTACTTATTTGAGTCAAAAGGTAACGAATGGTTCATCTCATCTTGAGTTGAGTCGAGAGGAGCTCCTTCTGTAGTCGGACAATGCTGAATTGTTCATCATTTTTGTTCTTTGCTATGGATTTCGGTGCAATCAATTAGTGTCTCTGGATTGAATCAATCAACCAATCAATTAGTTTGTCTTGGTGCTTGATGCCTGGCAAATTATTCCTAGATGGGCAATTCAATAAGTTTGTTGCTTCAGGTTAACGTAGTTCTTTGGCATAGTTGAAGAGCTGTAGGGGTGGTAAAAGTTTTAGAAATTGATGACTTTTATCTTATAAGGCTGATTTGATAATTTGGTCTTGGGTTGTAGAGAAGTTTCCTATTGAACTTATTTGTTTGGTTCCCTTAATTGTGTTAACTTGATAAACCTAACCAAATCGATATTATATGTTAAGGCAATAATTTTGTTGTCAACAATAAGGCTATGATCCTTCTTGCACCTAATAAAAAATGTTGTAGCTGATAGTCGTTCAATGTCTTTGCAGTTTGCAATTTTCCCTCTAAGGAAATAATTTTCTTGCTTGATGTTAATGATTAAAGTGCTAAGTTACTACTTAGCTTCTTCTATGTTATCGGTTTAGTGCCGCATCTCATAAATGATGAACTAACTCAACGGTTTGGTTTGACTTTTACCCTTATTAGATTGATTTTGGTGAAATAAAAAATCTTTTTCTTTTTGTATACAGTGTACACCAAACAAAACCAAGAACCACAAATGTTCTAGTCAACATGAAATGAAATTGTCTTCTATTAAGAATAGTTGAAACAAATTTATATTGGCACGGTTCAATTGTACTTTTAGTTCCCACTTTTTCTTGCTTGTCAACTCACTTACAAGTATTTGTGATCTACTCTAACTCTTATCTTGGATGGAAAATATTGAAAGGGGTAAAAAGAGAACCCACCTGCAATGATTATGTTATTTGGGTGACTACACCGGAAGGGAATGGAAGAGAAATTTAGTTACTTCATTTTGGACTGAAAGAAGTTTCTCCAAAGTCAGAGATGAATAATGGAAGTTATCGTTTGCTGATACATATAGTTATAACCACAAGAGTATCCTTCGTGAGGAGTAGGAAACAAGAGAAAGAGTAAGGCTACTTCAGTCTATCAAATATATTTCATTTTCCTCCACATCGTTTTCTCTCTAGTATGCATTTAAGTCAAGATTTCACCTTCCTATCTTTTTTTTCTTTTTCAAATAGAGTGAGTGACCAAGCTTTTGACTCTCATTGTGGTGTACTTTTGATTACTTGTGAGAGAGAACATGATGTGATTTTCAGTGAAGTCAAGAGGATTGCATGCTCTGTGCTACATTTTTGGAGAAGCTATACCTTTTTTTTTCCTTAATCTGAAGTTGTGATGAAATTAAACAAGTAATGTGACTGTAATATGAAAATCTCCTTGTGATCACAACCATGTGCTCGAAATTTGAGTTAAGGCAAGATGAATCTGTGGGTAATTGGAGTCATAAGGGCTGAAGAAAGAAGGTAAGTGTCCGAGTCAACAAGCTGGATTGCCGGATTGGCTTTCTACTGCATCATCCTTTTTTGAATGTTAAATTGTTATGCAGTAGCAGGTTTTCATTTGTAACATGCACAATGTTTCTCTGATGTGGAACTGAATGTCAAAAGCTCTCTTGCCATTTTTACTTTTTGTACATTTTCCTTTTCTGGAGCTTGCTTTTTTTTTTCTTTTTTTTTTCCCTTTTTGGAGTGGGGTTGGAGAGATGATGAGGTTATTAATCTTGTTTCTTAGGCTATACTCGATCAATGCTCTCCAATGGGGTTAGCATTTTTGTATCTCGTTGGCATGTGGAAAAATAATAAATAGGTGTACATCGAGCTCTATCGATGCAAATTGGTGCATGCATAGATGGCATGACAAAGATTAAGGGGTCGAGATTGAAATTGGAAATGACTGTTCAAGAAGGTCAAGTGGTGGTTGCGCATGTCACCACAGGGGATATGATTTTTAAGCCTATTTTGGAGGAAGGAGTTTTCTGCTTCGATTGTCGCAGCAATTCCTAATCTTTCTTTTGAAAACAACAAGGATAGGGACACACCTATACAGAGTCATCATGTCCCTTCTTATATCCCTTTTGGGCAGCAGATCATCAAACTTGAGGTCAATCTTAGCATGCTCTTATTTCTTTCCCATGAATCAGTTGAATCTTTTCTTGGTTGATTTGTTGTGCTCTTCTGACTGTGACATTTCCAATATTTTTAGGAACTCACTTTGCTTGATTTATGTTTTCAATGTGAGTATGTATTTCTGGAGTTCTTAATAACATTGTATTACATATGATTTAGCTTCCTGCTGGGACTAGTTTTTAGGGACTGGTGAAGTCAGTGGATAGCTTGAGCGTATGGGAAAACGAATTAGTCCCTCATTCCCCAACTTTCCATACTAGCATTTGCTTTATCTATCCTTGAATGCTCGATCTCTCCGGTTTTAGTTGTTTACATGGAACACGATGTTAGGTTGAACAATTTATATATTTCAAGCTTTCAATTAATGCTAGGTTAGGTTGTTTTTAGTCATGCCTTAGTGTTCATGATAGAATATTTAAATATTAAATCATGTTAAAATATTTAAATAATAAATCACACATTTACTTAATAATTTTAGCCTTCAAAACAGTTTGCCTGATTTAATATTTAAATATTCTATTATTTTCGTGTCCATTTAAAAGTTAGGATTGACCAGGGAAAATGGTGAGCAGCGTGGATTTGAGTAAAGAGGGGCAAGCGTTATCGGTCAAGAGGAACCGCTATCTGTACGTGCGCTTGTTCCTCGAGCTATCGAGGATTTCTAAAGAACAGCCGCCCCTCGCGTGATTCGTCGTGTGTGTCTTGGTCGCTGGTACCGGCCGCAAGTTGTTCAATTCTCATGGTGAAGTCTTTTCCTTCAATCCGATGATTCTATTATTATGGGTCTCTAGGGAAGATTCCTGAATGCTCGATGATCTGCTCTTTTTGTTGTTTTGCTTCCGGCTTGCTTCTGGGTAGTGTATTGGGTGTCAAGATTTCTTGGACCTGTTAATATACTGTGTACATCAGCGAAGCGAAATCTGGTTAATTTAAAGGGAACAAGAAAAATGGTTGACATTTTTATGACTTTTCAAAGGAATGAAGTCATACCACACTTGTCAAAGCTTCGTTGGAGAGAGAAAAAGAGGAAGGCAGGACATTGGCCATTTTGGGGTTGGCCGGGGGTTGAAGATGAGAGCAGAGGGCTTCGGCCATGAGTGAAAAAAATCTTAGAGAGAGAGAGAGAGAGAGAGAGAGAGAGAGAGAGAGAGAGAGAGAGAGGGGGTTCGGACATTGATTCTTGCTCGACGGAAGAAAAACATACAGAGTAGAGATTGAGGGAGCTTCAACTAGAGGAGCTAGAGCAAAGGAAAAAAAAACAGAAAAAAAGAGTGACAATGAGCTTGGCTAGAGAAAAAAAATGAGTCAAGAGAGGAGAGAGGGACGTTGGCTGAGGGAATTTCGGCCATGGAAGAGTTGGGGCTAAAGAGAGGTTCGCGGAAGAAAAGGGAGAGAAAGATTCCTTGGCTGGTTACGCGGGAAAAAGAGAGGAGAGGGAAGAGAGATTAAAAAAGGAAAACCAAAGAGAAAACCACAAAAAAAAAATAAAAAGAAAAAATAGAGAGAGGTTCGTTTAAGAAGAAAAGACTAAACCAATGGGTTCGGTCCTATTCCAGGGTCAATTCAGGACCATCCATTAATTTTTTATTTTATTTTTTATACTACTTTAAAAAGCGATTGAAGACTGGACTGACCCAATGGGTTCAGTTTAGTTTCAAGGTCAACCCAAAACCAACTAATAATTTTTTATTTCATTTTTTGTACCTCTTGAAAGAACAACCGGGGATCATATCGACCCAATGGATTCGATAATGAGTGAGATCAGCTAAGAAAGGCAAGCGATGAGGGTCAAGTGAGGTGAGTGTCGAACAGAATGAGTATCGAATGTCGAGCGGGGAGCAACAAGCCAAGTGAACATCGAGCGGCAAGCGGCACGAGTGACCCAAAGCGAGCGAGGTAAGTGTCGAGTGGTGAGCAGAGAATTTTTTTTTATTTTTTATTTTGGAAAATTGAAGACTAAGAGGACAAATAAGAGAAAAAAGAACGAATATTAGAAGAGGATGCCATAAGGTGCCTTTTTGGACGTCGTGAGGACTCCTCACAAAAATATTTTCCTCCTTCGTAAATTATGACTATTAACACCGTAAAATACATTAAAAACCTAAGTTATTAAAAAATAATGTAAAATTATTTGAACTCCTCACTGACGAGCTATTTAATGTTGTTGACGCCGTTTATTTTAAGGTTTTCTCTATATAAATTACACACACACACACACACACACACACACACACACACACACACACACTATATGAGAGAAAAAGGAAGTATAAGAGACTAACAGATCTATAAGAGAAATATAAGAACAGTATAAAAACTAAATGAAATTTTAAGAATTAAAAATAATGTAAAGAACCACCCACCGTTGCAGCGTAGAGGGTAGAGCTTGTGTTCTCCACCGAGGAGAACCAGGTTCGAAGCCCCTACGAAGCAGGGAGGCTGAAGCGCTGTGTGGTGCCTTGCCCGGTGCGTGGGTGGTGGTTTCCTGCGTGCCTCCCTAGGGTTTACTCTCCGGCTGCCGGCCGTGCGGGGTTCCCTGGGTCACCAAAAAAAAAAAAAAAAAAAAAAAAATTAAAGAACAAAAGTAATATATAAAATATAAAGTAAGAGTATGCATAAACAAAAACCAACCATGAATGTGGTATGGATTTGTATTATGTGAAATGAAAATTACATGTATTAAAAAGTACAAAAACTAAAGTATCAAGTCATCCTAATCCGCACTCCAAGGAGTATCGATGTTTATATTACAAGAAATGGTTAACCAACTATCATGTAAGTTAGTAACCCTGTATAAACTATGCTAAATGTATTTGAAAACAAACTTACTTTGTAATTAGAGGTACAAGGTAAGAAAGCTTGAAGCTTGAATGGATGAGGGTTTATAAGAGGGTGAGGAGGAAGAAGAGAGAAGTGAAATCTGAAAAAAAAAAAAAAAAAAGAGTTCCCTTCTTCTGTGTTGAGAGAGTGTATTTATAGGAGGTGCTATAGTACTGAATAGTGTAAAGTGAACAGTACCGAATGAATAGTACTGTGTGAATAATGAATAGTGAATGGTGTATGCCTATCTTACTACAGTGTATAGCATTTGCGCCGCTGCAACAATGTTAGCATGTGATCTTCTGTCTTTAATTTCTTGCGGTTTTCTCTCTGGTTTTCCTTTTTTAATCTCTCTTCCCTCTCCTCTCTTTTTTCCGCTAGAACCAGCCAAGGAATCTTTCTCTCCCTTTTCTTCTGCAAACCTCTCTTTAGCCCCAACTCTTCCATGGTCGAAATTCCCTCAGCCAACGTCCCTCTCTCCTCTCTTGACTCGTTTTTTTTTCTCTAGCCAAGCTCATTGTCACTCTTTTTTCTATTTTTTTTTCCTTTGCTCTAGCTCCTCTAGTTGAAGCTCCCTCAATCGTTGCTCTATATTTTTTTCTTTTGTCGAGCAAGAACCAATGCCCGAACCCCTCTCTCTCACTTTAAGATTTTTTTCACTCATGGTCGAAGCCCTCTGCTCTCATCTTCAACCCCGGCCAACCCTAAAATGGCCGATGTCCCGCCTTCCTCTTTTTCTCTCCAACGAAGCTTTGACAAGCGTGGTGTGACTTCATTCTTTCAAAAAGTCATAAAAATGTCAACCCTTTTTTCTTGTTCCCTTTAAATTAACCAGATTTTGCTTCACTAATGTACATAGTATATTAACAGGTCCAAGAAATCTTGACACCCAATACCTAGAAGCAAGCCGGAAGCAAAACAACAAAAAGAGCAGATCATTGAGCATTCAAGAATCTTCCCTAGAGACCCAGAACAATAGAATCATCAGATTGAAGGAAAAGACTTCACCATGAGAATTGAACAGCTTGCGGCTGGTACCAGCGACCGAGACGCGCGCGACGAATTGCGTGAGGGGCAGCTATTCTTTAGAAATCCTCGACAGCTCGGGGAACAAGCGCACGTACAGATAGCATTTCCTCTCGATTAATAACGCTTGGCCCTCTTTATTCAAATCCACGCTGCTCACCATTTTCCCCAGTCGAGCAAGCTCTTTTTTTCTCTAAAGGGGTTAGGATCGTAGTACTATTGGTATTAGAGCCAACTAGAAGGTATAGATAGTCTTTTTAAGATCATACTCACACAAATTCTCCTCACCATTCTCCTACTTATTCACAAATGATAGATGCTGAGCTTAATGTTTTATAAAAACATTTTGAACCAAACAAGGCATTCCTTAATAAAGAATTTAATTCTGAAAAACAACAGACAAATCAGAGAATGGTTCTTCAAAATCTTTGCTAATAAAGCAAAAGACATCAAGTAAAAATATTACAACTACATATATGAATATGAAATCCATATATTTTTCTTTGATTGGTTAGAAGAACAATTCCTCAAACCAAAAGAAATAGTTGTTTTAGATCATCATTATAAGTGGAAACTTCATAATGGTGAAATCATAGAATCCAATCATCCACCTCTTAGGAGAATAAAAGTTCAACATGGAAATAGTGAGGTAACAGGGACTCCTTTTAGGCTTCCAAAGAAAGGAGACTCTCTTTACACTTACAAAGTTATTGAACAAAACAATTATACAAATCAACATTTGGTAACCATAGGAAAACAATTGAATATGATAGAATCCACCATCCAGAATCCTACCCAACTTATCACACCACAAGTCGACACACTCAAAAAACCCATTTTTAAGGCTTTTGAATTTCCAAAAATTCTTAGTCTTGAGTTTGCTAAAGCTATAGAACAAAAGAAAAAGCTTTTAGGAAAATCAAAGCTAGAACCTACACCTATATTAGACACCCCTAAATTCCAAGGACTTATTATCAACGATACTCTAGACCAACCTACTATTAGTACCTTGACTAAACCATCTGGAGACTCTGATAATGAATCGGTCACTGAGGTAAATAGACTCAATTGGAGACAACCTAAAAAACTTTATTATAGTAGTGCCACCCCACTAGACATCGCCCAAGAAGAATCATCACAAAAAATACACAATAAATACTCTCCTGACGCCATTTATGAATGGAATATTGATGGTGTAGCCAAAGCTAATATTATGAACATACTAAACAACATAGTGATACTTGCTAATGCCTACAAAACATAGCAAGATGTTTCTGACCATGCTGTTGCTAATCTTTTAGTAGCTGGATTTACTGAACAATTAAAAGGTTGGTGGGATAACTACTTGACCGATGAACAAAAAACACAAATTTTAACTGCTTATACAATAGATGACTTTGGCCAACACATGGATGATGATCAAGGACATCTCATCCAAGATGCGGTAAATACTCTTTTTATTCCATTTCACAATACTTTATAGGAGATCATTCATATATTAGGGATAGAAATCAAGACCTCCTTTCCAATAGGCGATGCAAATCCTTAGGGAGATTTAGAGAATACAAAGAACTTTTCCTTTAAAGGATTCTTGTTAGAACCAACTACAATCAACCCTTTTGGAAAGAAAAATTCCTAGCTGGTTTACCCCAGATTATAGGTGACCAAGTTAGAGATAAAATTAGAGAAGAATACAGTGGCCAAATTCCTTATGATATACTTTCTTATGAAGAAATAGTCTCTTACGTTTATAGGCAAGGAACACAAATGTGTAATACAATCAAATTACAAAGACAACTCAAGGAAGAACAATCTCTTACCAATAGAAGTTTAGGAGATTTTTGTGCTCAATACGACCCCTCTTATAATGAAAAAACAAAACCAAAATGTAAAGGAACTTGCCCTTCTGAAAAAGAAACAAAGAAACATCACAACAAATCTCAACCTCATAGGAATAAACGTAGACACCAAAATAACCAAAATAGACCTCAGACTGATAAGAAAATTTTTAAAGACATTAAATGCTACTCTTGTGGTAGAAAATGTCATATTTCAAAATATTGTAGGATTAATAAAAAATTGAATGAACTTTCTTTAGATGACAATACTTTATATCAGCTAAACAACATCCTTATAGAAAATAATGACACTTCTTCTCATGAATTTCTTGAAGAAGATGGTCTTCGATTAACCAAATAGAATCCTCTTTAGATTCGATTATGAAGACGCCTCTCCGAAAAAAAAAAAAAAACATTCATGAAATAAATGTGTTAACAAAAGAAGAAGAATTCCTTCTTAGCACTGTTGATAAAATAACCGACCTTGAAGCCAAAAAAGAATATTCAGATAGACTTCACTCTTCTATGAATATTACCACTAAGCCCAATACTTCTTATAATCTTAAAGACATTTTGAATAGAAACAAAAAACCCAGTCCAGACCTATAAATATTAATGATCTTAAAAATGAAATAAAACAATAAAATTTAGAAATACAAGCATTAAAAGAGACTCAATTAGAAATGAAACGAGAAATTTCTGATATGAAGTCTCTTGTCATAAAAGAAAAGACGAAATTAGAAGATCAAAATGAAATCATCAATACTTCTAATACTTTTAACCCGGCCTTCCTTATGTTATTAACAGAAATAACATCTAGGAAATGGATAATAAATATAAGAATAAATATTGATGATGAGTATATTATTGAAACAACAACACTCTTTTATATAGGGGCTGATCTTAATTGTATCAAAGAAGGCCTAATTCCAACAAGATACTTCAATAAAATCTCTGAATCCTTAAAATTAGCCTCGGGATACAGATTAAATATCCAATACAAATTACCGAAGCCTTAATAGTTAAAGACTAAATGTCTTATAAAACATCTTTTCTTTTAGTTAGAAATATGAGGCAACAAGTAATCCTTAGAACACATTTCATACAATTAATTCAACATTTTACAATTACTAATGAAGGTATTGAAACTCATGCTCTAAACAGAAAAATCACCTTTAACTTCATAACAAAACCACAACAAAGGAGCTTAAATATTTTACAAGAACACTCTATCTCAGAAATAAATTGCCTAATAAAAGACAAAGAAAACCAGCTTGAGTTCTTAAAAGAAGATTTAGAATTCAAAATAATATAAGAAAATCGTATAAAACCAAACACCATAGAAAAGATAGCTTCCCTACAAAAACACATAGAAAAGACTATATGCTCTACTTACCCAATGCTTTTCGGGAAAGAAAGAAGCATATCGTTGATTTACCTTATGAACAAGATTATTCTAAAAACAAAATACCTACAAAAGCCTGACCGACACAAATGAATCAAGAAGTTTTGAAATTTTGCCAAATAGAAATACAAGATCTCTTGAATAAAAAACTCATAAGAAAGAGTCAATCACCATAGTGCTGTTCGCTTTCTATGTCGGTAAAAATGCTGAATTAGAAAGAGGAGTTCCCAGATTAGTTATTAATTATAAACCTCTAAACATAAGCCTTAGATGGATAAGATATCTAATAGCTAATAAAAAAGATTTGCTAAACATATTATTAGATCAAAAATATTTTCAAAATTTGACATGAAGTCAGGATTTTGGCAAATATAAATCAGTAAAAATGATAAATATAAGACAGCTTTTGCTGTCTCTTTTGGTCAATACAAATGGAATATTATGCCATTCGGCCTTAAAAATGCCCATTCAGAATTCCAGAGAATCATAAATGAAATCTTTAATCCTTATTTAGAATACATTATTGTTTACATAGATGATGTTCTAGTTTTCTCTTTTAATATAGAACAACATTTTAAACATCTTTCTACTTTCATAAAAATAATCATACAAAATGGTTTAGTAGTATCTCCTACTAAAATTGCACTCTTCCAGACTAGGATTAGATTTCTAGGTCATTATATCCATTTGGGCACCGTAACTCCCATAGAAAGATCAATCTCTTTCACTAACAAATTTCCGGATGAGATTAAAGACAAAACTCAACTACAAAGGTTTTTAGGTAGCCTTAATTATACTATAGATTTAATTCCCAATATAAATATTCTTTGCAAACCTTTACACCAAAGGTTACACAAGGAAGTTTTCGCCACGGACTTCAGTCCATACAGACATCGTCAAACAAATAAAGATTCATGTGAAAGTAATACCATGCTTACACCTAGCTGACTCATTTGCTTTCAAAATAGTAGAAACAGATGCTTCGGAATTAGGATATGGTGGCATTCTCAAACAAGTCAATAATAAAAAAAAAAAAACAAATTGTTTAGTTTATCTCAAAACATTGGAATTCCACCCGACAAAACTATTCGACAATCAAAAAAGAAATACTTGCTATAATTTTGCCCATATCAAAATTCCAATGAGATTTATTGAATCAAAAATTTCTCTTGAAAATTGACTGTAAATCAGCCGAGGACATTTTATAAAAAAAAAAAAAAAAAAAAAAAACGTACTAAACATTGCATCAAAACAGATTTTTGCCAGATGGCAAGCCATACTTTCAGTATTTGAGTTTGACATTGAATTTATAAATGGTTCTTCAAATTTATTACCTGATTTTCTCACAAGAGAATTTTTACAGGGGATACCATCATGCCAAGACCCAAAAAAGATAAAGGCAAAGCCATTGCCAAAACCTTCAATACACCACCAAAGCCAACAGGCTTGACACCTATCAACTCATGGCTCCAAATGGCAGAAAATAATTAGTCATTCCTACAACAACATCCAATACCAAATACACCTTCAAAAGAAGAACCCATACTAGCCCTAGCCAAACTAGCTGCCATACTACCTAAAGAAACACTAGAGTTACTTGCCCAATCTTTACAACAACAAAAAAAAACAGTAAAGAAAGAGCCATCTAGTGCCATTGTGGTAAGCAACAATCTTTCCTCGCTTACTACACAAAAATAATCGGAATATAAAAGATTTTCGAATGAGATAGTCATTAGGCCACAAGCAACCCCTTATTCTCAAAAATCAAAGTTTTTCATCAAAACATCTTTTCAAAAAATACTGACTATGGAGGATAGATTCTTCGATGAAGATCCAATCAAATTTGCAAAAAAATATCTGTTTGAAAAAATGGCTTTTCAAATCACACAATACAAACAAAACCCTTGCTTATTATGAGCAAATTCTGGTGAAGACAAAATCAGCAATGTTCACTCACTTTGCTAACAAAAATAATATAGAAAACATCCTATACTCCACTATATCCATCAGTAAAGTCATACACCCCTCACACTAGGGAGCTTTACTTCATACATCCAGAAAATTCCAAACAAGACTTACCCAAAGCCTACCATACTCCTCATCATATACCTACGGGACTACCAACAAGCTTGGTGAAATGTTTTTAATAAAAAAAAAAAAATACAAATTTCCAACACACTTGGCTAGTATTCTTCAAAGACAACTTCTCAACGCAAAACCTACCAAACTGGTTTGACTTCTGGTGGGATCTCTTTGGTGCTTTGGAAGTAATACTACACCCCACAATCGATCAAGGGTACCAAATATTTCGTAAATACTTTGTACCAACACCACATGATACAAGGTTCCCACGCCTTATGCATTTTTTCATAATATTCAAAATCTCATGGGTAACAGCTTGGGAATTTGAATACAATACATCTACCAAATTTGGTGTACCAATACTTGTCCAAAAATACAAAACAAAATGGTGGAATAGATTCAAATACCATGAACAAGGGTCCGAAGCTGTAGTTAAAACTTGGCTAAATAGTTAGAAAACCCAACTAACTACAGTCCCGTCAAATACATTATTTTTACAAGAAAAATTCATAGCAAGTGTAGCACTTGCTGCAGCTTAGAGCAGGGAGGAATACTGAAATATCCTCAGAATAATACTCTCAAAAGCGGACGAATTACAATGTGGATCTTCCAAATCACAAGACAGTCAAGACGGATCCTCACAGTCACATCACATTGGAAATACCAATGAAGACGACTGCTTCGGGATCAGCCTAGACAGAAATTAAAGACAGAAGATCACATGCCAACACTGTTGCAGCAACGCAAAGGCTATACACTGTAGCAAAATAGGCATACAATGTTAACTATTCACTATTCACTTAGTACTATTCACTTTATATTGTTCAACACTGTAGCACCTCCTATAAATACACTCTCTTAACATGGAAGGAGAAGACTCGATTTTTTTTTTTTTTTTTTTTTTTTTCAGATTTCAATTATCTCTTCTTCCTTCTCACCCTCTTATAAACCCTCATCCTTTCAAGCCTCAAGCTTTCTTACCGTGTACCCCTAGTTATGAAGCAAGTTTGTTTTCAAATACATTTAGCATAGTTTATACGGGGTTACCAACTTACATGATAGTTGGTTAACCATTTCTTGTATTATAAACATCAATACTCCTTGAAGTGTAGATTACCGCCCTAGTGGATGACTTGATACTTTAGTTTCTGTACTTTTTAATACATGTAATTTTCATTTCATATAATACAAGTTCATACCACCTTTATGGTTGGTTTTTGTTTATGCATACTCTTACTTTATATTTTATATATTGCTTTTGCTCTTTACATTATTTTTTAATTCTCAAGATTTCATTTAGTTTTTATACAGTTCTTATAGTTCTTATTATAGATCTGTTAATCTCTTATACTTCCCTGTTCTCTCATATAGTATATATATAATTTTTTTTATATAGAGAAAACCTTAAAATAAATAACGTCAACAACATTAAACAGTTCTTTAATAAGGAATTCAAATAATTTTATATTGTTCTTTAATAACTTAGGTTTTTAATGTATTTTATGGTGTTAATAGTCATAATTTACGAAGGAGGAAATTTTTTTTGTGAAGAGTCCTCACGGCATCCAAAAAGGCACCTTATGGCATCCTCCTCTAGTATTCGTTCTTTTCTGTCTTATTTGTCCTCTTAGTCTTCAATTTTTCAAAATCGAAAGAAACAATTTCTCCGCTCGCCACTCGACACTCGCCTCGCTTGCTTTGGGTCACTTGTGCCGCTCGCCGCTCGATGTTCGCTTGGCTTGTTGCTCCCCGCTCGACATTTGATGCTCATTCTGTTCGACACTCACCTCACTTGACCCTCATTGCTTGCCTTTCTTAGCTGACCTCGCTCATCATCGAACCCATTGGGTCGGTACAATCCCCGGTTGCTCTTTCAAGGAGTACAAAAAATGAAATAAAAAATTATTGGTTGGTTCTGGGTTGACCTTGAAACCAGACCGAACCCATTGGGTCAATTCGGTCCTCAATCGCTTTTTTAAGGAGTACAAAAAATGAAATAAAAAATTATCGGTTGGTCTCGGGTTGACCCTGGAACCAGACCAAACCCATTGGGTCGGTCCGGTCCTTGGTCCCAAACTCAGTAGAGTTGATTCTCGTTTCAAAAATTGAGGACCAATATTGTGCGGGTTGGTCCTAGGGTTAGGCAGTGAATCGGCCCAACCCGGACCATGCTCTCCCCTACTCAAAACATGCTAGCCATGATTGAATATCGAGCATCGAATCCCGTAGATATACAAAGACCTAATCTGTTATGCATAAACCAAATCTATGGTGCATGGATTTGCACGCAAGAAGTGATGACGATGGTCCCCTATCTTTTTAAACTCCAACTGATGATTAGATTATTTCTTTCTTTCACCCTCCTTGATCTTTTCTAATCCAATCTCCTGCTCGCAAAATTTCCTTTCAAAACCCTAAGGCCATTCTCTATATCAGTCTATTACTTCATCTCTAATTTCACTCCGTCCATCTCTTCTCTTTTCAAACTTCACGCTAAATCTTATATCCGCTTATGATTGTGTTTGAAAAATAATGAACAAATTGAATCAATCTTGAATTGTTCTTGAATTCTAATTTTATTTGAACCCATCTTGACCCAAATCTTGACCAATTTAGAATCAACAAAATAAATAAGGAAACGAGAATTAATTGTCGGACTCTACATATTTGGACGAGATAATTAGCGCCTTTGTGCATTTGAGCTGGTGACACAAGAACGTGTTCTCTGTATAAGAAACGTGTTCTTGGCTGACATTGCGTCCCGCGATCTGTAAAGCAATTTTATTAAATTATTGCTAGTTTATAACAGGATTAGTAAATTTATACGAGAACATTAAACCAATACCAGGTTAGTTTAAAACTCCCTCAAGCTTTAATATTACAACAATACCCGCATTTGTCTCAAACTTGCTATAAAATAAGTAAACAAGAAAAGATTACATTGCGATTTAGTTTTAAAAATTAGTTAATTTGTAGTTTTCCTAATATGTATATAGATATGCCTGATGATGTTGAGGCCATTTAAGGGAACAATATCGTCTGCATTTGATACCATGTTATTTTTTACCCGTAAATTACTATTAGAAGTCAGTTTTGCGATGCTAGATACTGTGATGTTTTTGAGACAAATAGGTTGGGAAAGTTTGCTTAAACCTTGTTTTCAAAAAATCTTAAATCTTTATGACATTTTGAGACAAATAGGGCTAGCATTTGAAAGAGCCAAAATTTGCTAAGTGGGTCGACTTACCCGGCCCACACGACTTGTTATTTTTATACAATTTCGTTCATTTTCAATTTTTATTTACCTTTTTTTTTAATAATTTTTTTACATTTTCTCAAAGTAAATGATTATTTAAAACATCAACAAAAATTCGGATGTCAACAAACGCTGACTTTTGAAAAATCATTGATCGAAAACAAAAGATAATTGAATAGTATACATGTCGATTTTCATTAATAATAAAATACTTTTCACAAAATTAACACCACGCAGCTACAGAGATTTACGATTTGGTGAAAAAAGGTGGAGGGAGAGGAGATGATGAAGACAAGTCCAAGTCAAAAAGCCTTCTTGATAAATTTATATTTCACCATCCTCATGTACTTAAAATTGCCGTCCTTGTTTCAAAATGAGATGAACCCAAAAAAAGATTCGATTCAATTGGAGGACTCCATGAAGGCCTTATAATTGAAGAATTGTTCCCATTTCTCCTCCTCCTCCTCCTCCTCCTTTTAATTTTTTGGGGTCTTCTGGTTTCCTAGAAATATTCGATTTTAGGGTTCTTTTCAAATGATTAAAGATCCAATCGGAAACGATCATGTTTTGTGCTCAAATCGACATTAGTATTTGGTACTTCAGTGTCAAAAGAGGGAAATATGTCGCCGAAGCCATCTACTCCTGAGGAGAAAGAGGCAAAAAAACATATTAAGATCGGTTATCCTTAGTGGGGTCAAGAATCACTTACTTCCATGGTTCAAGAAATGGTGCGTCATCTATCATAGCTTTACATTTTTCCTCTCTAAATAGGACTCTATTAGCCAACTCTTTTCATGCATCTTTCACATAAACCTGCATATGTAGGTACGCCAAATTCCTCGCGATGAGCTCAATGACAAGAGATCATCCAACTCACAACAGGGCTTTATTCCAATAGGTGTGGAACCACAACCCCCGGTGTCCCAATTGGCATCTCTCGTCAATTCCTGAACATTGTCATCAACCATCACATGTAATGACAAGAGTGCAGAAAGTTGGCTCAAACTGTAAAGACTCTTGAGCTTATAACATGCATGAAATCTACATATCAGCTGAGTTTTTGATACTTTTGCAGTTAATAATCAATTAGAGAGGTTGTGCTACACCTTGAAAGTGCTCGTTGGAGTAGTGAAGCAATCCCGATCCTTCATTAACCCGAGTTCCCATATATTTGCTGCTCTTCCACAAATTGCTTCACAAGACAACCCAACAAAATCTTTTCGAGAAATATCGCATCAGAGAACACCGTATTACCCTCAGGTACTGGTTTATAATTAGGAAAATTCCTTGGAAAGATATGGATTAAGCGAAGGTAAGTGATAAGGTTGATAATATTATTAGTGAAACATCAAAAGATTAGATTAGAGTATGATCTGATTATGATTTGGTTTCGTCATTGGAAGATTAGACTAGAGTATGATTTGATTCTACTATCAAAAGATTAGATTAGATTGGGACATATAATTTGATTCCAATTATTCTAATTATAGATTAATTGATTCAGTCAATCCGTAAGATTATGTATTCGGAATATAGAATAGGAAATCTAAGTGTCTTCTTAATATAAATAGCATTAGGTATTGTAGAAGAAGAGTGTGTATTATGACTTTGTTTTCTTTGGTCGAAAGTAGATAGTTCATTCGATTATCAAACATAACAAGTCTTACAAGACAACGATGGAGAAAATTCCGAACATAAAATTTCCAAAAGAGGTAAAGAAGGGGTAGTCAACCAATTTAGAGGAAGTTTGTTGGCACAGTGAGTCCCTGCCAGCCAGTTCGCTACTCTATTTGCTTCTCGGGGACAATAAACCACGGTAAAATTTCTGCACGTTGCTAGTTCTTCTCTGCATTTTTGCACAATTTCGCTTAAGTTCCAAGGAGGCTTGGCCCGGCCCATTACCAGGTCCACGACAGGTAAACAATCACTTTCACAAGTCCACTTAAGTATTTGACTTCGAGTTCCTCCCACGTGCCGCGTCTTAAGCCCTTTTAAGTACAGGATCCCGTGCAACAGAGACTCAGCTTCAGCGTGTTGTGAAGAGGAAACCCTAGAATCGGAGACGAAGCCCTCGACGACTTGCCCAGATGAATCGCGCACGATTCCGACGACGGAGCAGATAAAATCGCCTGGAACCCATGACGCATCGACATTCATCTTCATCTCCCTTTGTTCCGGTGGGTTCCAGCAAGCAGGTATACTGCGATTTTGGGGTTTTGAGTTCTGTTTCATCTGCCATCTGCTAAAGGTGATGTGCTGTTCATGTGCTAGATCCAGTAGATCGACTGGTTGTGGGCGTTTTGCTCTGAAGATCCAGTTGTTCCGAGGTTACCAAACATTGCACGGTTGAAGGTTAGCAAATCTTTAAACCCCAACCCTCCTGCATCCTTTCGAGTTTTTAAAACTTCCCAGTTTTTCCAATGTGTCCCTCACTAAGAATCTCCTTTTTACAACCAAAATGATGCAATTCTTCTTTCTATTGCTCGACAGATAGACATTGGCAGCTTGAAGATGGACATTGCGTAAGTAGGAATGGCCTACACAACACTTTTAATCAGAATCTCCTTCCCTGCTTTGGTGAGGAGCTTTTCTTTCCAGCCCGTTAACTTTGAATTTACTCTCGCTAATATCCATGTGAACATTTCTTTCTTTGAGTGAGCCCATTCTGTTGGAATACCCAGATATTTACCTATTTTCTCAAATATAGACTCTCAACTCATAGGCCATATTTCTTCTTAGAGGTAAGGGACTGTTGTTGCTGAAAAAAAACCCCTGATTTATTTAAATTGACAGCTTGCCCCAATGCATAATAGTACTGGTTAACTATATATGCCAAATTTTGACATTCCACAATAGTGCCATCCAGAAAAAATATAACACCATCGGCAATTGCTTTTTTCATCAACCAAGTAAATGAGATAGCGTAGGATAGAACCTGTTGAGTTGTATCCCTTTGATGCTGCCTTCTGCAATTGCTTTTTTCATCAACCAAGTTAAGACATTTGATATTAAGATGAATAAATATGGCGTTAGGGGGTCTCCTTGTCTTAATCCTCTCGAGGGGGAGAAGAATGGGGTGGGTTCTCCATTAATCTTCACACTAAATGACACTGTTGAAATACACTACATGATTAGGGACACCCACTTTGCACAAAAGCCCATTTTCAGCATACAATCCTGTAAAAAAATCCCATTCAATTCTGTCATATGCTTTCTGCATATCTAGTTTTAGTATTGCCTGATATTTTTTCTTTCTCTTTGTGATTTGCAGCTGATGCAAGACTTCTTGCACTATAAATATGTTGTCCTGTATTTGTCTGCTTTGAATAATGGCGCTCTGCTCCGGTTCAACAATGATTGGCAGCCACTTCTTTAATCTATTTGCTAGGATCTTGGAGATAATTTTGTAATTGAAATTGCATAAGCTAATGGGTCTGAATTGGCCAATGATCTCAAGATTTTTGACTTTGGGAATCAATGAAATATGGGTTTGATTAAGGTGGGGGTTAAGAGTACCTGTGTAGAAAAAGTTCTGCACTAACTGAAACAAGTCAAACTTGAGAATATCCCATGATTGTTGATAGAAAAGCCGTTTGAAGCCATCGGGGCCGGGGGCTTTTAGAGCTCCCAATTGAAAAATTGCTGCCCGAACTTCCTCCATCGTAGGATTAGCCACTGGTTCTTCATTGATGTTCTCGGCTACTAGAGAAGGGCACTGATTAAGGATAGGTTGGTAGTTTCTTGGACCCTCTGATTTATATAAATTCCTATAAAATGATTGAATATGATTTATGAGTACTATAAGATCTCGACACCAGCTGTGGTCTTCCATTTGTAGCATGGTAATTTTATTTCTCTGCCTCCATTGTACAGTTGTTGCATGAAAGAACCTGGTGTTTTTATTGTCACGCCCCGAGCCTCAAGCACGTGCACATCCCTATCTGGTCGATAATAATTTGCGACTTCCCAGGACGAGTCGCCGACCCTTTCCATTTTATTGCGCATGCGGAAGCAAAAAGAAATCCCCTGACAGTAATCATCTCGGGATAGAAAGGCAGGACAATAGATTCACAAACAAACATGCTTTTATATATACACTGAGTCATGTACACAGGTTTATGGCCAAAAGACTACAAAAGACTGGCCTTCCAAAAAGAAGCGGTCCTAACTGACCTACGCTTCCAATCACCTCCTCTCAGCTCCAGGTCCTCCACTCGACGACCCTGAAAATGTTGTCCCACAACGGGGTGAGATATCATCTCAGCGAGTCTAAGCTCTAAACCCCAATTAGGAGGGAAATACGCCAAGAAGTGTCCTAATCACACAATCACACAATCAATGAGACTTACCTCGTCTCAGATCCACCTTACAGGTCAGTACAATTTATCTCACAGACAACATGAGAGCATGAGCAACAAATAAGCTCCAATAACTGAAACGCCACACTCAATTAATCATGCGTTCCTAGTTTTGATCTCGGCATATAGCACGGCCTACTCTCAGTTCGGCGGTCTTCTGGCATTGCCAGGCATCGTCTCACCCCATTGAGCACGGCAACGTCTCTTTATCAGACGGCTTTCCCGAAGGAGCATAGGGTCCAGAATCAACTGCGACCGGCTTCCCGTTGTCCAGGGGGTATCCCAAATAAGGATAACGTCCAGCTCAACAGCCCGGGACGATTTCTCTTGACCATCACACGATCACTCAAATATGGCCCAGGGCACCGTGCATTGAACTCAAATGCTTTAATTAAAATGGTGAGCCTGGCCTTTTTCTTCGTATTAGAAATTCACATGAAATTACTCGTGTGTGGGTACACGGTCAACTTGATCCAGAAAAATTGATATTCATCCTTTTTGAAATCCCACTCTTTCATATAGTACTAAAAACCATTTTCGGTGTCAAAACCCGACACCTGGGATTTTCTGAATGAATATTGGAAATTCACAATTTTTGGAATTTAATACCAAAAATCAAATCAGCACTCAATTTGCATAATTTAACACTCAATTGCAGAAATTAATCACACCATTGCAATCAGCACGAAATTCCGGTCACCGGCTATCCCGGCCTATTTTTCGGAAAAATAATTAATAATTAAATAATTACGGAAATTAATTAAATAAATCAATTTAAATTCTACAAATAATAACCTAGGCCAAATCATTAAATTAATAACCAATACGGACTCGGAGAAATTCCCGAACCCTTCTAAATAAATAATACAATTTATTTAGGCCTTAGCTAAACCATGCTAACCACCTAACATGCTCAATTAAATAATTCAATTTCTAATTTAATCTAACTAACCACCTAATTCCTAATAAAATAAATCTAACACCCCTTAAACGTTATTAGCCTACTAAGCAGAATTTAGAGTATAAACTCACCGGTTAATTGCGGAAACTGGTTCACCGCGACAACGACGCGACGGCGGCCGAAATCTTAATTTTCGGCGGCGTCGGCGAACTTGGGCCGGGCCTAAACTTAATTCGCGGGCTGAACTTCGGTGGACTTGGGCTTCAATTAACGCGGGCTTGGAAAGGCTGAGTTGGGCTGGAATTCTGTGTGGACTGAACTGCTGTAAATTTGGGCCTGACTTCAAGTGGGCTGAACATTCATGGGCTAGCTGAAGCTGAATCTCACGGCTGGGCTTGACTGCACTTGGGCCGAAGGAAGAAACACGTGGGCTGCTGCTGCTCGAGACTGAGGAAGAAGGAGCAGCTTCGTGGAGCCAAATCGAAGATGGTGGTGGCTTCGCTTGGCGCTGAGTCAACCTCGTGGTCTCCAACGCTGCTTCGGTTGACTGGGACGTTGTTGGGGACGATCCGCGAGAGATAGAGAGAAAAGCTGCGGAGGGTGATCAACCATTGGCTTCGTGGGAATCTTCGGGGCAGCTGGTCGTGTGGTATTCGGTCAGTTGACCGGTTGATGCTGCCTTCGGTGAACTGATTTGAAGGCACAAAGGAAGACCGAAGATGAGTGGTCTTCGCTGAGGACGCTGGCGTGCGGCACTGGAAATGGGCAGCTTCGGTCAACCACGGTGGAGCTCGCTGGTTTGGTTGACTGAAGGATAGTGGACCGCTGCGGAGGAGGACGTGTGGCGCGGCTGCTGCTTCGTTCGGTGGGGTTGGCGCACAAGAGAGAGACTTCGGTGACTCTGCTGATGGCTGAACGTGTTGAAGGCAAGAACCCACAGAGAGAGAACGAAAATTGAAGATCTTCGGAGTAGAATGAAAGCGGAAGCCTTTTGTGGAGAGAGTTCGAGCGAAGAGAAGATGGGGAAGAGGAACCGTGCTTGAGAAGCCAATGGAAGGGGGCCCAAAATTCTGAAATCTTAGCCTTTCCCTTAATTGCTTGTCCCCACTTTTTGCCTCCAAGCTTATCTTTTAGTCCCCATTACTTTCTACCAAATTAAATCCCACAACTAATCCAAAATGAAGCCAAAAATTGCTGTCCAAGCATAATTCCGAATTTCACTTAATTTAGCTTCAATGCCTCACTCAATTTTCCAAATTGAGGTCCAATTTCAATGAAGAAAAATCCGAAATGATTTTCTATAAATCCCCGACACATAAAGGCTCAACTCGAAAGTCAAATTTCCCATTAATTTAGCCAATCTGGACTTCTACCAAATTTCCGCGACGTCCGAAACGGTTTTCCGTAAAAATCCCGGAATCTCTGAAAATTTCTCGGAGAGTGAGTCGACGTTCCTAAAATAGCTTGTGACACCTCAAAACTTTCAATTTCTGAAATCGGGTTCAAGTTCGCGGTTATTTTCAATCCGGTGCGCTTTTAGCGTGACCTAGTCTACCGAGTATCTTTTAGGAATTTTTTGTGCAATTGACCCGTGATCGATTTATCTCGATTCACAATGTACATCTTCGACACATTAGCGACTCTCAATTGTCGTGAAAATCTCAAGGTTTCAATTACGGTACCGGTACCAAAAGGACAGAAAATCAATTTAGTGCCGATCGATGAGAATTTTTCAATCAAGTGGAATCACCCACACTCTGATCACATACCTCAGTCGAATCGACCTATCTCTCGGTTTCGATCGATTTCTGACAGTGCCGTAATGACCCTTGCAGACCAACAGAGTTGAGCAATTGATTCCTAGTCGAGTTCTCAAGTCTATTACATTTAAATTCCTTAATTGTTTCCCGAGATAGTCCAGTTATCTCGTGAGTGATCAGCTCAGAGAATAGCACTATCAGCGCGTCGATGAAAGACCCGATTTATTTAATCGAAAACGAAATATGAAAATTCAGGCTGTCACATTTATCACCCCATTGCAGCCACTTAATATGCGATGTCATGCCCCAGAATTGTTCTGCCTGTTTCCTCAATTTTTCTATCTGGTTTATGATGTTATGAGCTTCCTTCTTGCATTTGTGCTGGGCTGGTTGATTAGTAATCTCTATTATAGCCTAAGTGAGCTCTTTTATCCGCAGAGGTGCATTGGCAAACTTCTCTTTGCTCCACTTTGCCCGCACTTTTGAAGTCTCATGTAGTTTCACTGAGAAACTAGGCTGGTTAAGGGATGTTGTGTTCCATATTGTTGTATGAACTCATGATACTCCTCATGTTCCATCCAAAATGTTTCCATCTTGAAATCTCTCTTTCTTTTCTTTTTTTCAGGGTATAACCGAAGTACGAGAGGACTGTGATTCGAGCTGATAGCTGGAAGAGCTTGGACTTTAGCTTCATGAAAGGTGATTCTCCATTCCAAAGTACATAGAACTCGCCTAGGCGTTTTTTAACAAGATCCTCCCCTTCCCTGTTGTTTGGCCATGTGTATGCACACCCATGACTATCAATGTCCATTAAGGAAGACTCATTAAGCATATCTCTGAAGCCAGCAATTCTATTATTATCAATCAAGTGGAATCACCCACAATTTGATCACATATCTTAGTCGAATCGACCTATCTCTAGTTTCTGATCGATCTCTGACGGTGCCGTAATGACCCTTGCAGATCAACACGGTTGAGCAATCGATTCTTAGTCGAATTCTCAAGTCCAATTGCATTTAGATTCCCTAATTGCTTTCCCAGATAGTCCAGTTATCTCGTGAGTGATCAGCTCGTAGAAATAGCACTATTAGCGTTTCGATGAAAGGCTCGATTTATTTAATCGAAAACAATTTATGAAAATTCAAGCTGTCACAACTCTTCCCCTCTTATAAAAATTTCGTCCTCGAAATTTAAACCTATTGCAATACTTGATCAAAAATGTGGGGGTACAATTCTCTCATTGACTCCTCAGTCTCCCATGTTGCTCCTTCTGTACCGTGGTGTTGCCAGACCACTTTGACCAACGGGATGGTCTTTGTGCGCAAGACTTGCTCCTTACGATCGACAATTTGAACCGGGCTTTCCACATATGACATACGGTCATCCACGTCCAATTTCTCGAAATTAAGCATGTGGGTCGGGTCAGGCTCGTACTTCCTTAACATCGACACGTGAAAAACGTCATGCACTTGCGCCAGTCTTGGCGGCAATGCAAGACGATACGTTAGGTTCCCGATTCTTTCAAGAATCTCAAATGGACCTACGTACCTCGGACTCAGTTTGCCTTTCTTACCAAAGCGCGAAGTTCCTCTCATTGGTGACACTTTCAGAAAAACGTGATCACTGACTTGGAACTCTAAAGACCTTCGACGCTTATCTGCATAACTTTTCTGTCGTTCTGCTCTGCTGTCTTTAATCTGCTTCGATCATCGCCACGGCATCTACATCGACTGCTGAATCAACTCGGGCTGTTATCTTCCTTTCCCCAACTTCATCCCAACACACCGGTGTTCGCACGCTCGGCCATACAATGCTTCGAATGGAGCCATCTCGAATACTCGATAACCATTATTGTAGGCAAATTCCACCAGGTGAAGCCGATCTTCCCAACTTCCTTTGAAATCTATTACGCAAGCTCTCAGCATGTGCTCGAGAGTTTGAATAGTCCTCTCAGATTGGCCATCTGTCTGTGGATGATAGGCTGTACTGTACTGCAGTTTCGTACCTAAAGCACTCTGCAAGCTCTTCCAAAAAGCAGCAGTAAACCTCGGGTCTCTATCTGAAGTTATCGTAACCGGCACTCCATGCATTTGAACCACCTGACGCACATACAGGTCTGCGTGTCTATCCAGACTCAGGTCCTTTCGTACTGCAATGAAATGAGCCGACTTTGTCAGTCTGTCAACCACTACCCAAATTGAATCATTTCCTCTTTGACTCCTTGGTAGTCCAGTCACGAAGTCCATTGTGATATGCTCCCATTTCCATTCTGGGATCGCGAGAGGTTGTAGAAATCCTCCCAGCTTGCAATGCTGGGCTTTTACTTGTTGACATGTCAAACACTTGGCCACATGCTTGGCGATGTCCGCCTTCATACCTGACCACCAATAGTGTTGACGCAAATTCTGATACATTTTAGTGCTTCCAGGATGAATGCTATAACTGCTACGATGTGCTTCAAACAAAATTTCTTCTCTAAGCTCTACATCGTCAGGTACAACTAATCGTCCTTGGAACCTCAGTGTCCCGTCCTCAGAAATTTGAAAGTCAGCTTTTCTTTTATCGGTATCCTCTTGCAGGATCTTCTGAATATCTGGATCTGTCGGCTGAAGCATCTTGATTTTGACTTGCACTTCTGGCTCAATTCTAAGGGTGGCCTTAAGATTTGAAAGGTGACCTACCTCAAATTTGAAAACCGAATCTCTAGCCTTCTCGATTAAAGTCCATTCTTTAAGTACCATCTGTGCAACTGAGGACTTTCGACTCAGTGCATCAGCGACCTTGTTCGCTTTTCCAGGGTGATACAAAATATCACAATCATAGTCCTTCAACAATTCCATCCATCGGCGTTGTCTCATATTCAACTCCTTCTGAGAGAACAGATACTTGAGACTCTGATGGTCAGTGAAGATTTGAAACTTTTCCCCGCACAAGTAGTGCCTCCAAATCTTTAATGCAAATATGATGGCTGCGAGTTCTAAGTCATGCGTCGGGTAATTCAGCTCATGAGGTCTCAACTGACGAGACGCGTATGCAACAACTCTGCCATGTTGCATTAGTACGCAACCCAATCCTCTGAAAGACGCATCACTATAGATCTCGAATCCTCCAGGACCAGATGGGATGGTCAATACCGGTGCGGTAGTCAGCTTTTCTTTCAGCTCTTGAAAACTACGCTCACACTTGTCTGTCCATATGAACTTCTCGTTTTTCTTCGTGAGCTTTGTCAAAGGCGAGGCTAACAATGAGAAACCTTCCACAAACCGTCTCGTAATACCCCGCTAAACCCGAAAAACTTCGATCTCTCGTCACTGTAGTAGGTCTTGGCCAATTGATCACTGCTTCTATCTTGGTTGGATCCACGGAGATTCCTTCTCCTGAAATCACGTGACCTAGGAAAGCAACACGAGTCAACCAAAACTCGCACTTGCTAAACTTAGCATACAGTTCATGAGTCCTTAGAGTCTGCAGTACTAATCTCAAATGTCCTTCATGCTCCTCTGGACTTCTAGAGTATACCAGAATGTCATCAATGAACACGATCACGAACTGATCCAAGTATTCCTTGAACACTCGGTTCATTAGATCCATGAAAGCAGCTGGAGCATTCGTCAATCCAAATGGCATGACGGTGAATTCATAATGGCCATATCGAGTATGGAATGCTGACTTTGGAATGTCTTCTTTTCTGATTCTCAACTGATGATATCCCGTCCTTAGGTCAATCTTCGAAAATATCGATGCTCCTTGCAATTGATCAAACAAGTCATCAATTCTCGGGAGTGGATACTTGTTCTTGATTGTCACTTGATTGAGTTGTCGATAGTCAATGCACAGGCGCAATGAACCATCTTTCTTTTTCACAAATAGAACTGGTGCTCCCTAGGGTGATGCACTAGGACGTATGAATCCCTTATCTAATAATTCTTGCATCTGCACCTTCAGTTCTTTCAATTCTGATAAAGCCATCCGGTAAGGAGCCTTAGAGATTGGCTCTGTCCCGGGGGCTAACTCAATTACAAACTCTATTTCTCTTTCTGGCGGTAAACCTGGCAATTCTTTCGGAAACACATCTGGAAACTCTTGAACTACTGCAATGTCTTCGATTTTTAGCTCCTCAACTGTCGTGTCCACGACAGACGCCAGATAACCTTGACAACCCTCATCTAACAACCGGGTTGCCTCTAGTGACGAGATTAAGGAAATCGAGGGTCCTCCTCGACTCCCAATAAACTCAATACTTTCACCCTCTAACGGGTTAAACTGGATCGCCTTGCGATAACAGTCTAGCTTAGCTCGTTGCTTGGTGAGCCAGTCCATGCCAATTATCAGGTCAAAGTCATACATGGCTAGGACTATCAAGTCTATCTTCCCCTCTCGCTCACCAATCGCTAACGTGCAACCAAGACAACCCACTGTAGCTAACACCTTATCCTTTAATGGTGTCGATATACTAATCACTGATTCCAACAACTCAGGAATTAATCCTACCAACTTAACATATCGCTCAGCTATAAATGAATGAGTTGCACCAGGGTCAAATAAAGCATAAGCAGCATGGTTGTTCAGTGAAACAGTACCTGTAATCACATTAGGCGCATCCTCCGCCTGTCCTCTTGTGATCGCATAAGTTCTTCCCTGAGCTAGAGGCCTGAGTAGTCCACCTTGCTGTACAATCGGTGGCGGGAGTCCTCGGTTCTGATTCATCTGTGGTGGTGGTGGCCACTGCGGCGGTCCCATCGATCTTCTGGGACAATTTCTGGCCATGTGACCCTGCTGGCCACACTCAAAACAAGCACCCAACCTAGAGTGGCACGAGGCTGACCCATGTCGCTTTCCGCAGAAACGACAGGCACCATTCTGTCTCCATGTTGATTTTCCTACTCCACCCTTCCTGTTGAGCGGGACAGGGTATCTTCCTCCAGTCATCGGTCTTTTCCCAAACCGATTTCTATCTTGGTTCGAATTAAACCGCGATCCAGATGCGACAGCTTGTTCACTCAGATTTTTCTCGATCAGCTGAGCTCGTCCATAGAGCTCATTGTAGTTCTTTATATCCAACGGCACCAGCGGATCTTTCAGTTCTGGTCGGAGGCCATCTATAAACCTCATCGCCTTCTCCTCAGGATCCTGGATCAACCTAGGAGCATACTGTGAAAGCTCAGCAAACTTTGCCTCATACTGGTCCACAGTCATTGGACCTTGGTGGAGGCGTAGAAATTCCACCATCTTTAACTGCTTAGCACAGCTGGAGAAGTACTTGTTATTGAATGCTCTAACGAAGACGTTCCACACTGGGACTATGCCTTCCGGGAATACTTCTCTCCTGGTGGCTTTCCACCAAGTACTTGCAACTCCCTGCATTTGATACACCGCAAGGGTAACCTTCTCTTCTTCAGAGCACTTCAGTAGCTCAAATGCTTTTTCCAGTTCTTCAATCCAACGGGTCGCAGCCTCGGGATCTCCTGTCCCGGTGAACTTTGGTGGTTGCAACTTCAAGAAATGCTCAACAAGCTTATGAATCGGTCTGTCTGCAACTACATTCCCTTCTGGAACTTCAGCTTGTGCGGCGGCAAGCGCGCGGCAGCTTGGTTCGGGGCTCCGCCCCCCATCAGGTTACCAATAGTCTGGAGTAACTGCATGATTCCTTCGAATCTGGGATCACCAGGGGCTGCTACCCCGGCATCAACCGGCGGGACTGGTGGTGGTGCTACACCACTCGCACTAGCCTCAGCTTGTGCTCTACCTCGGCCGCCTCGGGTACTGCCTCTTGTAGGCGTTCTAGCCCGTGTCACTGAGGATAAGGTCCTCTGCCTAGGAGTTCTCGGCTCCTGATCACTCATACTGTAGACGCTCTACAACACCTGTTTCCAATTCCATACTGAATTATAAACTGAGTGATTTCACCATCAATTTACCAAACAGCTATCAGTCACATGCATCAGCATAATATAAAAACCATTCCTACTAACTATCCCAAGAACCCATCGCACCATATCACTCCAAATACAAACTTCGCTCTGATACCATAAAAAGGGGATGTCACGCCCCGAGCCTCAAGCACGTGCACATCCCTATCTGGTCGATAATAATTTGCGACTTCCCAGGACGAGTCGCCGACCCTTTCCATTTTATTGCGCATGCGGAAGTGAAAAGAAATCCCCTGACAGTAATCATCTCGGGATAGAAAGGCAGGACAATAGATTCACAAACAAACATGCTTTTATATATACATTGAGTCATGTACACAGGTCTATGGCCAAAAGACTACAAAAGACTGGCCTTCCAAAAAGAAGCGGTCCTAACTGACCTACGCTTCCAATCACCTCCTCTCGCTCCGGTCCTCCACTCGACGACCACGAAAATGTTGTCCCACAACGGGGTGAGATATCATCTCGCGAGTATAAGCTCTAAACCCCAATTAGGAGGGAAATACGCCAAGAAGTGTCCTAATCACACAATCACACAATCAATGAGACTTACCTCGTCTCGATCCACCTTACAGTCGACAATTTATCTCACGTAAACATGAGAGCATGAGCAACAAATAAGCTCCAATAATTGAAACGCCACACTCAATTAATCATGCGTTCCTAGTTTTGATCTCGGCATATAGCACGGCCTACTCTCAGTTCGGCGGTCTTCTGGCATTGCCAGGCATCGTCTCACCCCATTGAGCACGGCAACGTCTCTTTATCAGACGGCTTTCCCGAAGGAGCATAGGGTCCGTAATCAATCGCGACCGGCTTCCCGTTGTCCGGGGGTATCCCAAATAAGGATAACGTCCAGCTCAACAGCCCGGACGATTTCTCTTGACCATCACACGATCACTCAAATATGGCCTGTGGCACCGTGCATTGCACTCAAATGCTTTAATTAAAATGGTGAGCCCGGCCTTTTTCTTCGTATTAGAAATTCACATGAAATTACTCGTGTGTGGGTACACGGTCAACTTGATCCGAGAAAAATTGATATTCATCCATTTTGAAATCCCACTCTTTCATATAGTACTAAAAACCATTTTCGGTGTCAAAACCCGACACACTGGATTTTCTGAATGAATATTGGAAATTCACAATTTTTGGAATTTAATACCAAAAATCAAATCAGCACTCAATTTGCATAATTTAACACTCAATTGCAGAAATTAATCACACCATTGCAATCAGCACGAAAATTCCGGTCACCGGCTATCCCGCCTATTTTTCGAAAAATAATTAATAATTAAATAATTACGGAAATTAATTAAATAAATCAATTTAAATTCTACAAATAATAACCTAGGCCAAATCATTAAATTAATAACCAATACGGACTCGGAGAAATTCCCGAACCCTTCTAAATAAATAATACAATTTATTTAGGCCTTAGCTAAACCATGCTAACCACCTAACATGCTCAATTAAATAATTCAATTTCTAATTTAATCTAACTAACCACCTAATTCCTAATAAAATAAATCTAACACCCCTTAAACGTTATTAGCCTACTAAGCAGAATTTAGAGTATAAACTCACCGGTTAATTGCGGAAACTGGTTCACCGCGACAACGACGCGACGGCGGCGAAATCTTAATTTTCGGCGGCGTCGGCGAACTTGGGCCGGGCCTAAACTTAATTCGCGGGCTGAACTTCGGTGGACTTGGGCTTCAATTAACGCGGGCTTGGAAAGGCTGAGTTGGGCTGGAATTCTGTGTGGACTGAACTGCTGTAAATTTGGGCCTGACTTCAAGTGGGCTGAACATTCATGGGCTAGCTGAAGCTGAATCTCACGGCTGGGCTTGACTGCACTTGGGCCGAAGGAAGAAACACGTGGGCTGCTGCTGCTCGAGACTGAGGAAGAAGGAGCAGCTTCGTGGAGCCAAATCGAAGATGGTGGTGGCTTCGCTTGGCGCTGAGTCAACCTCGTGGTCTCCAACGCTGCTTCGGTTGACTGGGACGTTGTTGGGGACGATCCGCGAGAAATAGAGAGAGAAGCTGCGGAGGGTGATCAACCACTGGCTTCGTGGGAATTTTCGGGGCAGCGGGTCGTGTGGTATTCGGTCAGTTGACCGGTTGATGCGGCCTTCGGTGAACTGATTTGAAGGCACAAAGGAAGACCGAAGATGAGTGGTCTTCGCTGGGGATGCTGGCGTGCGGCGCTAAAGATGGGCAGCTTCGGTCAATCACGGGGCAGCTCGCTGGTTTGGTTGACTGAGGGACAGTGGACCGTTGCGGAGGAGGACGTGTGGCGCGGCTGCTGTTTCATTCGGTGGGGTTGGCGCACAAGAGAGAGAGAGAGACTTCGGTGACTCTGCTGATGGCTGAACGTGTCGACGGCAAGAACCCACAGAGAGAGAACGAAAATTGAAGATCTTTGGAGTAGAATGAAAGCGGAAGCCTTTTGTGGAGAGAGTTCGAGCAAAGAGAAGATGGGGAAGAGGAACCGTGCTTGAGAAGCCAATGGAAGGGGGCCCAAAATTCTGAAATCTTAGCCTTTCCCTTAATTGCTTGTCCCCACTTTTTGCCTCCAAGCTTATCTTTTAGTCCCCATTACTTTCTACCAAATTAAATCCCACAACTAATCCAAAATGAAGCCAAAAATTGCTGTCCAAGCATAATTCCGAATTTCACTTAATTTAGCTTCAATGCCTCACTCAATTTTCCAAATTGAGGTCCAATTTCAATGAAGAAAAATCCCAAATGATTTTCTATAAATCCCCGACACATAAAGGCTCAACCCGAAAGTCAAATTTCCCATTAATTTAGCCAATCTGACTTCTACCAAATTTCCGCGACGTCCAAACGGTTTTCCGTAAAAATCCCGAATCTCTGAAAATTTCTCGAGAGTGAGTCGACGTTCCTAAAATAGCTTGTGACACCCGAAAACTTTCAATTTCTGAAATCGGGTTCAAGTTCGCGGTTATTTTCAATCCGGTGCGCTTTTAGCGTGACCTAGTCTACCGAGTATCTTTTAGGAATTTTTTTGTGCAATTGACCCGTGATCGATTTATCTCGATTCACAATGTACATCTTCGACACATTAGCGACTCTCAATTGTCGTGAAAATCTCAAGGTTTCAATTACGGGTACCGGGTACCAAAAGGACAGAAAATCAATTTAGTGCCGATCGATGAGAATTTTTCAATCAAGTGGAATCACCCACAATTTGATCACATATCTCAGTCGAATCGACCTATCTCTGGTTTCTGATCGATCTCTGACGGTGCCGTAATGACCCTTGCAGATCAACATGGTTGAGCAGTCGATTCTTAGTCGAATTCTCAAGTCCAATTGCATTTAGATTCCTTAATTGCTTTCCCAGATAGTCCAGTTATCTCGTGAGTGATCAGCTCAGAGAATAGCACTATTAGCGTTTCGATGAAAGGCCCGATTTATTTAATCGAAAATAATTTATGAAAATTCAGGCTGTCACATTTATCACCCCATTGCAGCCACTTAATATGCGATGTCATGCCCCATAATTGTTCTTCCTGTTTCCTCAATTTTTCTATCTAGGTTTATGATGTTATGAGCTTCCTTCCTGCTTGTGTGCTGGGCTGGTTGATTAGTAATCTCTATTAAAGCCTGATTGAGCTCTTTTATCCGCAGAGGTGCATTGGCAAACTTCTCTTTGCTCCACTTTGCCAGCACTTTTGAAGTCTCATGTAGTTTCACTGAGAAACTGGGCTGGTTAAGGGATGTTGTGTTCCATATTTGTTGTATGAACTCATGATACTCCTCATGTTCCATCCAAAATGTTTCCATCTTGAAATCTCTCTTTCTTTTCTTTTTTTCAGGGTATAACCGAAGTACGAGAGGACTCGTGATTCGAGCTGATAGCTGGAAGAGCTTGGACTTTAGCTTCATGAAAGGTGATTCTCCATTCCAAAGTACATAGAACTCAGTCTAGGCGTTTTTTAACAAGATCCTCCCCTTCCCTGTTGTTTGGCCATGTGTATGCACACCCATGACTATCAATGTCCATTAAGGAAGACTCATTAAGCATATCTCTGAAGCCAGCAATTCTATTATTATCAGCTTCTCTTTTCCCCACCTTCTCCCATACATATAAGATCTCATTAAAATCTCCCATGCAAATCCACGGAGTAGAATTAGGAGGCTTGAGGGCCCTCAACTTTTGCCATAATGTCAGCCTCTCACCAAAATTTGTAGATGCATGAACAAAAGTTATCTGCATTACATGTCTGCTGTCTGGGTCAGTGCATTCCACATCAATAAACTGCTTGGAACTATCTTTCACCTTCAATAGCTAATTCCACATAATAGCTAATCCCCCCACTATGCCTGTCGGATTTTCTAGGAATAGATGCTGGAATTGTAATTTTCTGCATACTCTTTCCACCATCGTTGCTTTGTTTTTAGTTTCCATGAGAAAAACCAAGTTGGGCCTTTCAAGAGCAATTAAAGCTCTTAGTTCCTGGATTGTCAGGGGGTTGCCCAGCCCTTGACAATTCTAGCTAATGATTTTCATGTCGTCGTTGGTGGCTTATTAGGGCTAGCCACCAAAGCCCACTCTTTTCCATCTTTAATCAACTTAACAGGGGTCTCTAGAAGGTCCGTATCATCTATGAGAAGAGGAGTTGGCTCAGGTACACACTTCTGTTTCTTTGCCTTCTGCACCTTCATATTCTTCTTACTACATTTTCCTACTTTCGATAGAATCTGTTTGGGAAATTCAAGACATATTATCTATTTGCCAGAATCTTTATTTTCATTTAAACTTACTGCATGGTCTTCAATTGCCTCAGGTTCATGAGAACTTTCTACTCTTTTTCTGCTGCAAGCTGCAATTTGCATGTCATAGGCTTCCTCTCTGACTGTGATGTCCATTCCACTGGTTTAGGTGGGCGAAGCTGGTATAGTCTCTTCCACTGTAAGCTCTTCTTCTATGTTACCGTAAAATGCTTCCCAATAGGGACTATGATCACACGCTTCTGCCTTCAACCAGGATCCATATGGTTCAATTTTGTTTACTGCCCATGGTGATTGCGCATAAGGAATTTCTGCACAGTCTATGGCATAGTGACCAATTCTTCCACATGAGTAGCAATAATGCGATAGGTGTTCATATTTAAATTCCACCCAAAGCCATTTGTTACCAATGTCCAAGATAGCCCCTTATTTCAGTGGAGTATTCAGGTCAATTTCCACTCTTACTCTTCCTCCTTTTTGCGGGATATTACCTGTTGAGAGTAGTTGGATGTCGAGGACATGACCAAGTTTTCTTCCCAGATCATTGAACACTGTGTCTACCCTTCAGCCAGGGGGAATACCTCCAATATGCACCCAAAATGCTGATCTAGTAAAATCAAACAATGCTCTAGAATTTCGGGCTCACATTGTTTAAGAATCAGCAAGTTGCTAGCAAAAGACCAAGGTGCTGTCTTCATAACTCTCTCTTTTTCCTCCTCCGATTGAAAAACAAAAGTGAAGAGACCTGGTTCTTTTTGGGAGCAAGTTACAGCTTCAGTTTTCCACGCTTTCTTCATTGTGGATAGAAAAGCTGGGTAATTAACATTTGGTTTAGAGTATAATTTACCAAAAAGAGTCCGTTTGCATTCATCCCTTTTTTGTAGAGGTACCTCAGTGAATACTTCAACAACATCATTCTCGGACCATAGATGGCCGAGACTTTTACATAAAGCTGCCACTCTCATTTCATTCTCTTCCTTACTCTCCATTTGCTCTTACTGTAGGGAATGCGATTATCGAAGGTGATATGGAGAGATTTTGGGGGCAGGGCTAAGAAGAGAGATGGCTTGAAGGGAGCTCTTTATGAGGCATGGCAATAAGCAGAGGCATAAGGGATCCTGAGGGGGTAAGGGGACATGGGTAATTAAATAGGAGATGCAGGGCAAATATCATGCGTTTAATCCTTTCTTCTTCTACTCGTGTAATTACTGCCAAGAATCTAATAAGGGTTAGTACCCATCTCTAGTATCAACAGATTTCCACAGCAACTGAGACAACGATGAAGCCCTTTGGAAGATTGGGGAGACGCAACAAAGATTATAATCAAAGCCAGAAACTAACGTCTCAATCCACAGCGACAGAAAATCCAGAAACCCAGTGAAGAATCCAAAAGAGACAGCAGAAGTTCCACTCACATCAGCTGAAATCCATAAGCCCAGACTAACATCGAGGAGAAGGAAACCGAAATCCGACCTTTGCGAGGCATCTTCTGCAAGATCTTCATTGCCGGTTGAGTCCGTAACTCGCTGGGAAAGTTACTGTTCTATTAGGCGAAAAGACGACTCAAAGCTCTGCAGAATCAAAGCAGGAGAAGACATTTTTTGGGTTTTTCGATATTGGGTTTCATTGTATAAAGCGAAAGAGAAAGGGATTTGGGTTGCGGAAGACCGGTTTGGATTTAGGGTTTGTAAAAGGGGACGCTACCATGGGGGTAGAGAGGATCTCGCAGAGACGAGAGACAGCAGATTTCCATTGACGTTGATTTTTCCTTCGTACTTGAGTGTGTATTATGACTTTGAGTGAAGAACATTATTCTCTTGGGAAATCTACCTTTGAATCGATGTTTTCTTGATTTCTCTGATTTTCTTCAGTAAGAAGCATGCTTACTAAAGTAAATGTGCAGTTGGAAATGGCAAACTCAATACAAGGTCAATTGACACACAGCATCATAAGCAAACCCAAAATAGAAGCCCGACGCATTGCACTTCCATCAGTGAAACTTCTGAACTAAACAATGTAGACATAAGTGACAAGGGCACAACCATGGAACAAATGGAAGAGAATCAAAATTGCCAAGGGAAAGAATCTGGAAAGGAGCCTAAGTTGGCTCGACTCAATGACCTTGAAGAAATATGGATGGATAGTGGAAAAGGTAGAAAGCACAAATATTAGGCAATTCCTTTGCTAGCAAGCGAAGTTCGCATCATTCACCATGGCAAGCAATAATCTGTTTCGTCCGATACCCAACTTAATGACATTTATCAACTACCTATCATTCACGTGATATTCAATTTCACTCCAACAGCCAATTCCATTGTGTATTTGATCTTACCTGAAGACCAGACAACTGCTGAGATGTGTGAAGAAATCATATCTAAGGCCCTACAAAATGCATTGGGGTGCCTCGTCGTAGTAACTGTAAGTCTGGAGCCACCATGACTTGAGGATGATCGAATCTGATAAAGTCAGAACCATGAAAATACAAGCTACCGAATCCAGTCATTTCAGAAAGCAACAGAGAACATTATCTCCTACGAAGACCAATAATTACTACACCAGTTCTAATTACGCCAAAAAAACAAAATACAGGCAAGGGTTTGCCTATAGGCCCTCCAGAACCATAAAAACAACTAAAAGACAGCAACACTAATGCTCCATAAGGAGAACAAAAGGCAACCACACATGCATCCAACATAATCTATATAAATATAGAGAGACTTTCATCACCGGAGAACAAAGCAGACACATTCCCAGATGTAGATGCAAACTATCCATTGTCACCAGCTGATGCACAAGAAGGAAAACAATAAAGCATCAGTGGCTGTCAGCATCAGTGGCTGTCAGTATCTTCCATTCAGCACAGTGATGCAACTGTCGTACCATAAGTCAAGACATTGTTCAAAAATGCAAATATGGACAATGAGGGTAGAGTAAAAAGAAATTTGAAGCTCAAACAGAGCTTATCATAGGATAGGGAAGATCATCATTCCCACATGATACGAGAAGCAGGTAAGTACATCCGATACTCAATCAAACAAATAACCTAGCTTTTGCTGCCAAGGAAATAAGGTGCTTCCGTTCTCTATCTAGGCGACCTAATCTTTCTTGGAGGTGCAAGGACATTTTTTGTCTGTAGAGAAAAGTAGGAAACAACGGATTGTGATGTTAGGAGCATGTTTATGCTTCCTCATAACATCGTCACAAAAAGTTGAGAGCTGAAGCTTCCGAGAATACAAAATCAATGCCACCCATCAGCATCATTAGATGCGTGCATCTTATGTGCTAAATGAAGAATACTCTATGTTCTTCTGAGACAACTTGGGAAGCTAACTATATAAGTAGGATTTTCCTTTATTGAAAGTTTTGACAAGTTTTTGCTATTGAAGTTTCTTAAAATTTCTCACTCAATGAATGCAAGAAAAGCAGCATTGTCATAAATTCTTGAGTGAAAGTAGTCATCAACAATTTATCCTCCAAAAACCTTCGCATTGATCATGATCATATGCATAAATCAAAAGTGCCAAAATTCAAAATGGATCCCTTGGGTCTTGGAACAAAATTTAGCAACAGAAGTTCAAGTAATCAAATGCAAACCTTCTTAGTGGCAAAACAGGACGATTTGAATGAAACGGGGAAACCCAATATCCAGCATAGTATTATTGAGACGAAACAGGAGTAAGGTGGGCCTTTCGCCAACAACTTGCTTATTGCAGAAGAATTAGAGCAAAAACAAAGGTGGCTATACTTCTTTTCTTCACAGTTGTTATTCCTAATCAATCACTTAAGATATTTGATGTCGATGCAGGCTAGTGAAAATATATCAAGTAGGTCTAGCTAGTACTAAACTTCTGATTAGACATGCATCAACACCCACCTGATGTGCCTAAAAGACAAGCAGGTTGATGAAGCTTCATCGCCCAAATTATGAGCTAAACAGTTTCGCCAGGTCTAAGCATGGTTAAGAAATTTTTCAAATCTATGGAGAAAAATCCTTTGCTTCCAAACTCTAACAATAAAATTGTTTCATTGTGCATGGTCTTGTTTGATTAATTCAAAAGATATGTAAACTGTTAAGAATCATATGATAAGTACACATTATGTTAGTAAAGAATCTGGTGCTGCCAAAAACAGAGGAAGTATAATGCGAGAGCATGTCGATGGAGTTACTACTGGTGCTGTCAAGAACAATGGAAGAAAAGCTACTGAAGAAGTAAACAACGAAGATTGTAGCACGTGTAACATGTTTACATTGCGGAATCAATATTTGGTTTTAAGCGTGTAAAGCTGAAACATTTTGTTTTGCTTTCTGTTAGTTAGTTTTTCCAGTCAGTTGATAATTCCAACTGATGTATAAACTGATCTGAAGAGAGCAAACTAGTTATCGAGCTCTCAGATGTAAAAATACTTCTCATTAACTAAAAGTTCATCATCTCTGTTTTTTTTCTCTCTTTCTCTCTCTGTTCATAAATTTCTTCATGGTATCAGAGCTCTATGAGTTTATATGGCTTCTCCGATGCAGATTGGGCTAGTTGTGTTGAAACCAAACAATCCACCACTGGTTTCTGTACCTATCTTGGTTCTAATATCATTTCATGGGCAGCGAAGAAGCAACCTGCAGTCTCTCCCTCTTCCACTGAAGCAAAATACCAGGCACTTGCTTCTGCTACAGCTGATCTTACTTGGATTAGCTTTGTTCTTCAAGACTCTATCTCTAAACTCTCCAACACTTTTATTTTGTGATAATCAATCTGCCATCTCATTTACTGCCAATCCTATTCTTCATGCTCGAACTAAACACATTGAAGTCAATTTTCACTTCGTTCGTGAGAAAGTTTCTTCCGGTTCTCTGCGTGTACAGTATATTCCGAGCACTCACCAACTTGCTGACATTTTTACTAAAGCCTTGTCACAACTGACACATTTCACTCTTCAAATCAAATTGGGCATGGAATTTTCACCCCTTCCCAATTTGCGGGGGGATGTTAAGAATCATATGATAAGTACAATTTATGTTACTAAAGAATCTGGTGCTCCCAAAAACGGAGGAAGTATAATGCGAACGCATGTCGAAGGAGTTACTACTGGTGCTGCCAAGAACAAAGGAAGAAAAGCTACTAAAGAAGTCAACAACAAAGATTGTAGCACGTGTAGCATGTTTGGCACATGTAGCATGTTTACATTGCGGAATCAATATTCGATTTTAAGCGTGTAAAGCTAAAATATTCTGTTTTGCTTTCTGTTAGTTAGTTTTTCCAGTCAATTGATAATTTCAGCTGATATATAAACTGATCTGAAGAGAGCAAATTAGTTATCGAGCTCTCAGATGTAAAAATAGTTCTCATTGAATAAAATTTCATCATCTCTGTTTTTCTTCTCTCTTTCTCTCTCTATTCATAAATTTCTTCATAAACAACCAAAAAAAAAAAAAGAGCTCCGTTTGAGAATTCAAACTTTGAAAGCCCAAGCAAGCATTAATGTAGGTAAATCAATTTATATCTTCAATAAAGAAAAAGACAAGACATTCAAAGTAAACAGTAGGAGGTTACTGAAATTGAACCTGGCATTCATGTTCCTTTTCTTAGAGCCCACTCTACCGCATAATACTAAAAAGGGATGGCACATGAAAGTACAGACGTGCAAGAAAACTAACTGGGTACTGCAATAGAACCAAACTATCTAAAAATTTGCTCGAAGTATATCGCACATATGCGCACGTACGTTGCACGTGTATCACACGTACATTACACATGTATTTAGTTTGAATTGCAAACATTTGCTATCCAACATCTATTTGAATAGAATAAACAAATTGATTGCAAAAGCAACAATAGATTAGTGAACTTGCGCTATATATCAACACGAACCTAATTTTGGGCTACTTCCATCTTAAGCTTATGATGGCCATCCTCGGTGTGTTCACATTGCTCAAGTTGGTGCTAGTGAGATTGATTTCTAATCAATTCGGTCACCGTTGGGCAATTGTGATGGCGGGTGCCATATTTTTCGTTGGGCCCCTCATTATGGGCTTCGTCCCAAGTTATGTCGTCTTCTAGTCGGCCACTCCATGGCCAACCTTGGCACCAACTTTGCCCTAAAATTCCCCCAGTCTATGCCACCAACATCTCTGCGGCCTTCTCTCTTGGCATCTTGATCTCCAACCTAAGGTAGTCATTTATTTTCTTTTCCTTTTCCCCCCAAATTTTGTGGCATCTTTTTCAGTTTTTGTTTGCATGGTTTAGGTGTGTATTAGCATTGGCATCCTATTCGGCAATCTATCCAATTATATTCTCTCCTATCTCCACCTCAACCATGCATGGTGTTGGATGCTTATTGCGGAAGCAATCCTCTTGATTGTACTTGTGCCTACTTTCATATTTCTCCCATGCTAGAATTGCTTGAGTGGCTCATCATGCGGGGCCGCCTAGGCCTCGCCTAGCCCATCCTCACCAAGACCTCCAAATTTGAGGAGCAAGCTTGCCCAAATCAAGAAGGATGTCGGCATACCCGAGGACTGCGACGATGACATTGTGAACACCAACTGGAACATCGGCATGCGGCGGGACATCTTCCACCCAACTCAATGCATCCGTCATAGACACCATGATGCTCTTTGCCCCTCGCTTTTTTGAGAAGTATAGATACAATGACTTTTCCAACGTAGACCTTCGAATTAGATTTTGCATAAGGTGGGTCTATCTATTCAAGCATTCGATTCTGGCATCTCTTTGCCTTTTTCCAACCCATTTTATTGACTGCTCCAAATACATCTTCCCCATCATTTTCTTTGAGAAAGTATATTGCACGTATATCGCACATACATTGCACGTGTATTTCGTTTGATTTTTAAAAATTTGCTATCCCAACATTTTTTTTTTGAAAATCGAAACCAATAACGTGCAAAAGTGATCATGGCAGGAGAGGGCAAGAGAATGAAGGTTTGCCATTAAACTAAATATAAGGAGCACCTTGGGAGTTCAGTCGGCACTCATCTCATTCGTGGTAATAGAAGGCACAACGAGATTTGCCATTAAACTACCAAATCTTGGTTTTAATCGTGGTATGCAAAAAAAATGAAAAAACAAAAATAACACGCCTCATGCTATGATTGTTTTATTAGGCATCTACAATCATTCGATCCTAAAATCTTCCCACTACGCATGTTTGTGTGATGCTGAATTTTTTATAACCGTAGAGATCTACAAAGCACGATCCTGACTCAATGGTTGTGGTGGCAATTGAATTGATTTACAATCCTGAACTACGCTCACGACGAAACCGCCCTCATCCTCTTCTGTGGAACGCTCGCCTTACGCTCCTCAGCCTCCCAGCACCGCCTGCGTCCTTCTCGCCGAGCTCGACGCCCTCGCTCCCGCGGCTACGAACTCACTGACTCGTCGCCGGAGGCTCCGCCGTACACAACGCCAGAGATTCAACCCTCGTCGGTCCCTTTGCCTGCCCCGGTGGAGATCCGGCGGCGACGGGTACCTCTGGGTTTTGTCAATTTTGGGCCGCGAGTCTTACACTTAGATTTGATCTTTTCTGGTCCAAATTTTTTTTGGGCCTTCTTTTCACGATTACGTTTTCTAAAATTCCATGTTTGATTTTACATAAACCATTCGGGAGAGAGATGAGGGTGTCTATCGGATCTTATCCCGGGATACTTTTCATAACAATAGCCAGAGGAAGGTTGTTCTTCATGTAAAGCTTCACCGTCGAGAGAGACTGCTAATAGATTTAACCCCCAATATCAAGAGTATGGTGCGGTTCACATTGAGACGCAAAAGACGGCTTTGGAAAATTATATATGTAGCACTCCGATCTTACACCGATACTTGATCTTAATCTCACATGGGATAGGCAAACATAATTCATATCCATGGGAAACTAAAAAGCAAAAATAGAGCAACTATACAAACACTCCCTACGACAGAAGGAGCTAAATAACCAGCGACAGCCATGATGAAAAGGAATTACTTGGATGGGAAACAGCACGGGAAGACGCTGGCTTCATTAGCTAGTGACTAGTATTATAGGGTTGTGGAGTGGTAAGACCTGCTTCAGCCTTGGATATTTCGTCACCTCTGCAGTAGTTCTCGTCGACATCCAGCACGTCATCCGTCAGATCATCCTCTCCAACGTTAATGTCGTCTTCAACGTCCTCTTGGAGAGGGAAATATTAGGATTTTCTGCTGTTCTTGTAAACACCGACAAAATGATGAACCTATTTCCTTTGCGCTGTATACGAGTGCATACATTCAGATCAAAATACTTGTATATCTCTATACATGCACATGTGCCTCCACTTTCCTTGAGAATAACAGCAGAAAGAAACCCTCGTTCCTCTGCTCTCTCCCTTTTTCTCTCCTTCGCCGCTCGGCTTAACATTGGACGACGGGCCTCGAAGAATTGGGCCTCTCCCAATCCATACCCGCACCCGTTTACAATTCCAACAAAATTATTGTCGGAGCGGGTGGAGACGGGCCTGAGCTACCCTGCCAAGACACTGCAAAAGAGATGGGCTGAAAAAGAAATACAGAGATGGGCTAATGGGAAAAAAGATGGGCCCGAGGAATTAAAAAATGGGCTTGACACACCGGCCTGCTCGATTTTTTTCACTTTCATCATTTTTTTTTATATATCACTTTCCTTCATTTTTATTTCCTTTTCATTTGGTCCATTTTTTTCAGTTTTTTTGGGCTTCTTATATTTTTTCCTTTTTTATATAATTTTTTATATTTTTATAAAATAAATGGATACATAAAACGTTGACAAAAATTTATGGGTCAACAAGCGATTGAACATAAATTTGTTGTGGCAACCATCTGTTTTGCATATTTGTAGTAGTTGAAGAAACAAATCTAATAATATCCAAGAAAGAGAAATTCATGAGGAATTGACTACCCAATTTTAGACGTGGAAATTGGTCCAAAATTAAAATATTGATACCATGTAATCAAATGTTGGAAATTTACATATTGTAAATAAAAATAAAGTCTTTTACTTATACCATAATGGGAAATCCTTCGTGCACTACCAGAACCATGATATTAAAAAAAAATTCAATGATGTACTTGGTTACGATAAAACTTTGTCCACCACCTTCACAAATTACTTGAAAGTTTTGAAAATATTGAAATATCAAATAACATAGTTTACAATTGGTCCATTTATGTAATCTTGAAGGGTACAATCATTCTTCTTTTACTCTCTTTAAATTTTAGGAGATTATCTCTTTAACTTTTATTTATTACAAAATATTTGGAAATCTTCAAAATAGTGAATATCAATGCATTGATTTATTTTCAGAACTTAGAGAAATTAAGTCTTTACTATATATAGAAAATTATTATTATTATTATTATTATTATTATTATTATTATTATTATTATTATTATTATTATTATTATTATTATTATTATTATTATTATTATTATCATTATTATTATTATTGTTATTATTGTTATTATTATTGTTGTTATTATTATTTTTTTTCGGGTTGCTAGCTCAACGGTAGAGTACTCGGCTTTTAAGTGCGGTGCAATCTCAATGGTTAATGATGCATGTAAGTATGATGATATTGGGCTACGTAGCTCTTTTAGCAACAATAGTAACAGTAGTATTTCACATTTTCTTAACATTGTTTTTTAAGTTGTATCTAAAATTAAAGAAAAATATTGCAAGAATTTAAGACTAGTGGACCTGCCAATACATGCCTGCAATGTCCAAGCCATTCATGCAAAATTGTTGCGACATTTATATTCTTCGTGGAAATCAGAAAGTTTTTAGAGATCCTACCTGCCACCTATATTAAGGGTATATCAAGTGAGATGTTCATCGATTACGGGGGCCATTAAGGATAATATTGCGTTTTTCTAAATTCAAAAATAAAATGCATTATTTTGTTAGTTAGATTGACTACAATAATTAATTAAAGATAGTTTCTTTTTTCATTTAGCCAATAAGTGATTTATCAACCACTTTACATCGAAATTCAAGCTCATTAGCAGATAACTTAATTTTTTTAGATGAAATATGTAAATTGATTTACAATTAGAGAATACGTATATTTTTGTATTTAGTTAAAATAAATGATGGATTATAACAAGTTACACATGTTCATCACTTAAAACTTGAGCATTGAGAATGCCAAATAATAATAATCATTTTCAAGTTTATTTGAAAAAGCAAACCATCACTTCTAAGTCTTGGTAATTTGTATACATGGATATAATATCGTTAAGGAATTCTTGTTGCCTGGCCAAATGTGAAATCAAACTTTTAATTTTAGTTTGAAAATTCACAAAAAGAACAATAGCAAGATTTATATTTTCTACTTTTATAAAGATATTTAAAAATAGAATTAGTCTTAAAGATCGCAATCAACTCTAATTAGTCTTAAAGATCGCTTATCAACTCTAACACTAAAAAATAAAAGGCAAAGATATAAGAATAAAGAATAACTTACTTACAAAATCTCCTCCTCAATGAAAACATGGAATGAACATTTGAGGACTATATTTTCACCCTTTTACTAATGTCAATTTAATCAGCCGAGCATTACATTGGGGCAAAGACATTATAATCCCAAGTGACTATAATTAAGATGATGATCCGTCTAGAATAATTATTTATTTTCCTATCATAGTGAACTTCGAATAGATAGTAGTTGCGAAGGGAGCAAAATAAGGCCAATTTCATCCCCCCCCCCCCCCCTCCCTTCCTTTTCTATCTTTGCACTTTTTACATAAATTGCCTTTATATATTCTGAAATTTGATTTCCTTAGTAATTTTTGTTGACTAATCGAGTAAAAAAAGCTACAAGCAAAACGTTGTGTTTTTTTTTCCCATAAAATAGACGTTAAATGATGCCTCCGGCTTCATTGACCACTTAAGGTCATCAAATAAAGCTACAATGATTTGGCTCCATCTATTAAATAGAATCGCCCGTCATTTTTACCTCACTCGAGGCCGACTGATGTGACGTACGCATACCAAACACCCAAAACACACGCGGACAAAATTGAAATTTGCTCGAACTCGAAATTTTGGCTGAGAACAGCAAATGGATGATGGCTTCCACGTCTGCCTCTGGTTACTTTTCATTTGATTTGGAGGAGCTTTTGGGGTGAGTCATTTTTGGGACTTCATTCATGTCATGAGTTATGCGTTGGAACCTTCTACCTTAATTGTCATTTTTGGGACTTTAGTGTCACAAGAAGCTTTAATGGAAAGAGGGGTTATGATGCTTGCACCCCCGTATGATCCAGAGACCATAAGCACGTCCCTTCTGGAGGGCCCCTTAACAAACCCTTTGAGAAATCAAGTAATTGTTGCTTGAATTTTTTTTTTTTTTTTTGGAGGGTCGAAAAGAAAGGGTACATTGAATTATTACTTCCCATCTTTTTTTTTTTTAAGTATGAAAAAAGTCATAAAAAATCCCAAGTTTACCCACTATAATATATTTATCCTAAACTATATATATATATATATCCTTAATGTAAGAGTTTTCCTAATGTTGACTAAATTAATTGATATTGTAATTTACTGTTTTTACGGTTATCGTAAAACAGGGTTGGTCTAAAGAGAGATAGAAGGTTTCTTAATTAGTCTAATATGGGCTGGCTAGTGTGGGCCGAGTTGAGCCTGGCCCGTAATGAGAGGGACTGGTTGGAAACTCTATAAATAGTGCTCAAGTCTCTCCTCTAACCCTAATTTTCTCATATGTATCCTCACCTAAGGGGCGTTAACTTAACGCTACACATGAAGGGGGCCGCCTCATTGAGCCAGTGATACGGAGGGCAATAGAGGAGAAGGACTTGATGCGTTGATCCCCTTTATATGTGGGTAATCCCTTTTTCTGCTTCCACTTTATGTTCGATGGATCTAGGCGTTAATTTTTCTACTCAATTATGCATGTTCTTGTTCTGGTTATGGAGATCTTGGGGTTGCGCAATTTGCGTCTTACATGTGGTATCAGAGCAACCATAATCTTAGAACTCGAACACAATTGGTTTTGCCCTAATTTGTACGGATTTACCCTAATTTGTACGGATCTACCCTAATTTTTATAGATTAGCCCTAATTGGTACTGATCTTGCCCAAATTTGTGATTTTCGAGACTTTATGTTCAATAAAAATTAAATTAAATCACAAATTCGGACTGGGCTCGACAAGACGAGCAAGAGGGTAGGCGGTGCGTCGCCGGGGGAGGCCGTACGCGCCCCCACGCGTGGCCACGCGCCGCCTGGGCGTCGAACGCGTGCCGCGCGTGAGATCCACGCGCCGCGCACTCAGGCGGCGCGTGAGGGCGCGTGGAGTGTCGTATCGGCGCGTGGCTGGCGGCGTTGGACTCGTATGGTGATTTCCTATCTTGTGGTATATTTATTTTATATCTTTGATGGTTTTATTGATGTGAAATTGCATATGGAACCCTAAATACGTGTATTTTTAGTGTACTTTTGCGTATTTTTCTTATATTTTCTGTGATTTTGGAAATATAAGTATTGGGTTATAGGTATGTTATCACATAAATATTATAAATGTGTGATTCATAAATAAAAATCAAACTTTATTGTGAACTGAAGCTGGTTTAATGAGATACAATTCATATGAGATTGTATTTGAGCTATGTATTAAGCTGATGAGAAACAATAAAGATTATGAAACTTTTGTTACTCAAGTATACTCCTTTACACACTGGTAATTTTTGAATGATAGACGACTTTAGGACTCGTGACCAATCGATGTACTTGATTAACACATCTGTTGAATGTGGGTAATGCATGTCAATTAAGTTACTGCATATTGTACATGAATTCATCCGGTCACTTGTTAATGTCTATCAAGTTGAATATTTTTTATGGTTAAGGAGTATGACAACATTTATGCAGAGCAAAGTATCTACTGTTAAATTTTAGATATTTGGTTCTCTATTTTGACTCAATTAATAGGCCACTGGGTGAAGTAATGATATTTGTTACCTAAAATTGATTAATAAATCAGTTGTTGGCCTTGGAGTTATTTTTGCCTTATGAATTCATGAGTAATAATAGATCAGCTGTCAAGCTTGTCGATTTGGTGCACCCTGTATTACTATTGATGTTAATTTGTGAGAGATATTATAGATCAACATTCTTTTTATGTTGTTCTGGTAATATGTAATTGGGGTGCATAAGAGATGTTTTATTCTCTGTTATGAGAAGTTTCTTGTGTTACTGTGATCAATATATATATATATATATGATTAATTTTTTATTAATGAATAAAGCAATGTAATTAGCATGATATGTGATTTTGGTGATATGATGCCCCTATCCCTAAAGTTAAAATCACATATATATGGTGTATGTGAGGAGTAAAGCTTATATCCCTGGTATGAGAGAATTTCAATGATTCAATTGAGTAGTGACCGCCAAAGTGGCACGCTTGATTGGGTTTGAGAAATTTCGGTCTCGTATGATGATTGGGATATCTCCTGGTCTAATGCGTAATCATACTCCCAAAGGAGGTGATTGTGTATTACTTCATGGAGGGATACATGATAGTGTGGTGGAGGAGTGACTGATTCTAGTGATTCATATGCCCAAAGGTGATGAATTCACGAAGAATTGGAACATATTCTCATAACCCTTATCATGTGGGGAGTGTACAATTGCATGTCATGTATTCTGCCCAAAGGTGATTATGTGATTTTGCATGTAACTCTCTGGATGTGTACTTGTACGTCAAGTTACACAATACTCACATGATGCTAATTATATACTGCTTGTTTTTCAGTCACCTTTTCTGTAAATGGTAATTCCGTCATCATTGAGGCTTTTACTGCTTCAAATTTTAAGTTGTGGACATATGATTTGTTGCTTGAGAAAAGAGCAATTGAATTTGCTTATCGTCCATGAAGCGTTCTATTCGGAACACTTGAAAAGAGGTTTGCACGGACTGCACTGCTATAAGATGATGGAAGCCTTAGTTGCTTGAAATTATGTCTTGTCTGATATTGAAATTAGGACACATCTGCAAAAATTGTGTTTAAATCCTAATGACATATACATCTCGTATATGATTAAAAAGGTTGTTAGGTTTAACAATGGCAATGAGTATTTTGGCAAGTATGACAATGCGAAATAGCTTAAAGGGTCATTTATCAAATACTTGGTAGATTCTGGGGTGGTAATTTAATTACTATACCTGAAAATTATGACAAAAAGATTTGGTCGAAAGGCATAAATGCACCATATTGAACATGGTGATGAGTATGATTAGTAAAATTAATTTATCTGATCTTTTGTGGGCTGATATTATGAAAGCAATTTTTTCATATACAAAAGGGGTATTGATTTTATGACCCTAAAGAAGGTATAAGAATTATGGAATTACATATTCTAAAGTTTCTAAATGTTGACGTTATTGTAGAGGATAGCTGCTCTCATTATTAAAGATAATAGTATAATGGAGGTTACTATGTTTTTTGTCTTTACCTATACAGATAATTATGGAATCTCCTGTACCATAGACTAAACTTGTTGAGGTTCAAGGTACTATTCTTGATATAGTTTATAATGAAATTTCTTAAACCTCTCAAGTGCAGAATGAAGTGGTTGCAGCTTTATTAAGGAGATTTGTTAAGGAAAAACGATCAGTTATACCATCGAGACTATATAGTCTATTTGTGAGAGCATGATTACAATATCCACTATATGGTTGATGTAATGACATATTTATAAATGTCGTTTCTTATTCTCAATTAAGTATGTGATTAAATGCCATAAAAGGCGATATACAATCTATGAAACATGTTTGGAAACTTACTGACTTGTCTAAAGATCACAAGTTTATTAGTTGCAAATTGGCGTACAAAACTAAAAGAATTTCAAACAAAGATTGTGGAATTTAAAGTCAAATTTGTAACTAACGTTGTTAACTCTGAAAGAGGGGTGGATTGTTTATGGTGAAGAAATAATTATTTCTTTAAATGTTCTTTCAGAGTGAACGTGACGTTAATAATTTATTTTGATATAAAGTTACGCCAAATAAATACAAAATCTATATTGTGCAAACTGGATGATTTTGCAGCAGATTCAAGTAAACTTGTGTGTAGACTGAAAAGTTCTAATTTATGGTCTTAAGCAAGTTTCCAGACAATATTATTAAAGTTTCATAGTGTTATTATTTTGTTCCATTGAGAACAAAGTAATCCAATATATTGCAAGGTCAGTGGGAGGAAATTTATTTTTTCTCATGTTTTGCTTACAAATTGTGACCTTGAGACATCTTATATCCTTTGTACTAAGGTCTGTAAGGATTGTTTTTGCCATATTATATTAGATTTTCTCGAGAGGACATTTGCTGATTGTATATTGGAAATATTCAATATACATCATTGCAAGCCAGAATTGCTCCTGTTGTTAAGGGTGATGGACTAAATCTATCACATTGTCCTTATTTAGATATTGAGAAAATCTAATTAAATGGTATACCTTGTGTCAAGTGCACTTAAAAGTATAATGTATGCTCGAATTTGCACTAGACTAAATGTTGTCTTTACGACGGGACTTCTAGGCAGATATCGGTGAAATCCAAGACATGATCACTGGGTTGCTGTCAAAAAGGTTTTAAGGTACTTAAAGAAGACAAGAGATTATATGCTAATTTATAGCCATGTTCAATTCTTGCAGTTAGTAGGGTATTTAGATATAAATTTTGTTGGCTGTTCTGATGACATGCAATCAATAACAGAATACATATTTATGTTAGCAGTAAGTGCAGTAAATAAAGTCTTATGTCATCTTCTGCTATATAAGCAGTGTTAGTAACATTCTTTTAGGCTGTTACTTGGGCTTTTAGGCTCCAAAACATCATGACAGAATTAACCGTTTTAACTTGATGGATAGACCCATACGGTTGTATTGAGATAACAAATTTGTAGTATTATTTATTTACTACAGAGGTTTCAAAGGGTCTAAATATATGGTGGTAAGATATTTTTTGACCATAAAGAAACGGTACAAAAATGTGACTTATAATATAACATATTTTCACAGATGATGTGGTTGCAGATTCACTAACTAAAGGTCTACGCCCATATGTATTTTAGTAACATATCGTTAACATGGGCTTAGGAGTATCTTCGGATACTGTTGTTTAGTGGGAGCTATTATGGCTTTATCTAATAAAGTTCACATCTGTGGTTCGTTACATTTAGTAACGGTTTGATATGTATCAACTTTTACATTCAATAAATTTTTTTGAATATATTGTTATTATGTTGAATACATATTGATAAAAGTCTCAAGGGATTGTATAAACCTTGAGTGAAGGCTAGGGGCATCCGGGCATCCGGTTATTAGCCTTGTGCATATGTCTTGTGATACATAAATAAAGGTTAACCATAAGGACAAAACATATGTGGGTTCATTGGAACCATAAAGCATTCTCTTGTGGCACAAGTTTTTGTGACACCTAAAGTAAGAGAATAGTGACTGACAAATGGGATCTCTCTATGAGAGATGTTATCCATTTGCCACACTACCATATTGAATCCATATCAATAAAGTTGAGAGCACTTGTGACCATGGAAGGCTCTATGTGTATACATGCAGTTACCGCCATGATTCGGTGTTTAAGACTTTATGGGATAAGATTGACTATTAAGAATTATCTCTGGACCAAATGTGCGCACATACGGTACGATTTCAATTAATATAGTCCAAGTGGGAGAATGTAAGAGTTTTCCTAATGTGGACTAAATTAATTGATATTGTAATTTACTGTTTTTACGGTTATCGTAAAACAGGGTTGGTCTAAAGAGAGATAGAAGGTTTCTTAATTAGTCTAATATGGGCTGGCTAGTGTGGGCCGAGTTGAGCCTAGCCCGTAATGAGAGGGATTGGTTGGAAACTCTATAAATAGTGTTCAAGTCTCTCATCTAACCCTAATTCTCACATGTATCCTCACCTAAGGGGCGTTTACCTAACGCTACACGTGAGGGGGGCCGCCTCATTGAGCCAGTGATACGGAGGGCAATAGAGGAGAAGGACTTGATGCGTGGATCCCCTTTATATGTGGGTAATCCCTTTTTCTGCTTCCGCTTTATGTTCGATGGATCCAGGTGCGTTAATCTTTCTACTCAATTATGCATGTTCTTGTTCTGGTTATGGAGATCTTGGGGTTGCGCAATTTGCGTCTTACACTTAATACATATGCTAAATAGGATCTCTAAACACTTTCCAATTTCCACAAAGAATGTAGAATATCTCGGCAATTTTGCATGTATGGCTTGGACTTTGCAAGCATGTATAGGTGGTCCACCTGTCCAAAGATCGTACAACATTGTCCTTTAATTTCATAAGCGACTTAAGAAATAATGCGAAGAAAATGTAAAAATACTACTGCAAGTAATAATAGCAATAACAACAATAATAATAAGATACTAAATGCAGGATAAAATTTTTCTATTTATAGTAAAGACTTACTACTTAGACTCCTACTCTAAGTTCTAAAAACAGATCCATTGTACAATTCAGTATTTGGTATTGAATATTTTTGAAAATTTCCAAATGTTTCGTAATAAATAAAAGTCAAAGAGATAACGTCGTAAAATTTAAAGAAAGAAAGAAAACTAAAAAGAACCATGTGTACCCTTCAGGATTTCATAAATGCACCGAAAGTACACTATAGTATTTGATATTTCAATATTTTCAAAACTTTCCAGCATTTCATGAAGACGTTCGACAAACTTTTTCGTAACAAAGTGCAACAATGAATTTTTTTTTTTAATATAATGGTTATGATAGTATACAAAAAATTTCCGATTTTATGTTATAAGAGCAAAACTTTATGAAATGTGAATATTTTTATTTATAATATGTAAATTTTCAACGTTTGACTTAAGTGATATCAATTTTTTGATTTTGGACTAATATCCACCATATGAAATAGGGAGTCAATTCCTCATGAATTTCTCTTTCTTGGACATCATTAGATTTGTTTCTTCAAATATTGCGCACATGTAAAAACAGAATCGTTTTCCACAGCAAATTTATGTCCACTTGCCCATTATACAAAAATGGATGGCCCAGGTCATGCTAGCATATTCCAAAAAATAAAAATAAAAATCCATACATTAGTCGTAATGACAAGAGAATTAATAAAAACCAGATCCATGATTACCGCATGGATGTAGGACTTTTTATTAGTGAGGCTAAAGAAAAATACGGGTTATTTCAAATTTACAATATGGAGGAAATTGCAATCACAGTTACCATATTAAATTTCAATTAATTTTGTTGAAACCCTGTGATATGCAAAGGGTGACGCTAGGCCAAGCTCACGCATTTGCAAAGAGCCTATACGTTAACGTTTTTATGCATTCCTTGCCTTTAGCTGATCAACAATATGTATATATTGTTTTATGGGTAAGTGACAAGAAAATAAATAAATTGGAGAGAGTTGCATGAATAAACGCTTGATTGTATTACATCCCCAGAAAGTAATTTTGAATCGGAGATTATGTCGACCACTCTTTTAGAGCATTATTTGACCTATATGAATGTATTGATTTGTATGCATATATTGAGAAATCAGTGTTAAGAACTTAAAGAGCTCATTTGAAGTGTTAAACATGAAAGAAATAGTTTTTTTTTTACTATCACTATATATCTGTATTTTCTTTCCAAACATAGAATCATGATTGGTACATAAGATTTTAATTATCATCAATTTCTTTTTCCTACTAAATGAATTAAGTGAACCCCTTTAATGTATTAAATAAGTCAATTTTCATCTTAATTAAATCTTGTAAGTCTAAACTAATTAGAGTTATCTAACAAACTTAATTGCATTTTAATTGCTTAAATTTTCAGCGCGTGGGCTATCCGCCGGTTGACAAGTCAAACGTTTGAATATCACATGTTCTATTTAAAAAAAAAAAAAAAAAAAAAAACAAGGAAAATGCACACTAAATTGGTACGTGGTTTCTTAGGGCCTATTTGGCAACGTGCCAAACAGTGCCAGATTCTGATTTTTTATTCCTAGAATCAGTTTGGGACGAGAATCGCGTTTGGTAAAATTTTTGTTCCCGGGAACAATTTTGGACAAGATTTGAGAATTAAAAAAAAAAATTGATTCTCCGTCTGAGAATCAGAAAAAGAATCAAAACGGTGGAACCCTCGCTTTTCCCTTTCACCATCTCGGTTGCCGTCCGCCACCGCCTACTGCCGCCCGCCGCCGTCCGTCGCCGCTCACTGGTCGTCGGTCCGGTGAGGTCGCCGGAGGCTCGCCAGACCAGGGCGAGGTCCAGCGAGCTCGCCGGAGGCAAGCCCAGCCACCGGCGAGGCTCGACCTCTCCAGATTTGGTGAGGCCCAGCCTCGCCGGTGGTCAGGCCGGCCTTGCCCAGCCTCGGCGAGGATGGCCTAGCCACCGGCGGGGCTGGGCGAGCCTTGCCGATGGCTAGGCGAGCCTCGCCCAGCTGCCAGGGAGGCTCGCCAGGCCACCGGCGAGGCCGAGCCTCGGCGGGGCTGGGTGAGCCTCGCCCAGTTGCCAGCGAGGCTCGGCCGACGAAGGCCGACCTCGCCGAGGGCCGGCGACACTTCGGTGAGCGTCGCCGGACCGGCAACCGACCCGGATGAAGAAGAAGATGAAGAATAGGAAAAAAGGAAAAAAAGAAAAGAAAAAAAGTAAAAAGTAAAAAAATTATTTATAATTTATTTAAAAATCAAAAGAAATTAATTTGGAACAAAATCAATTAATACGATATCAAACGCAATTCTATTCCAGAATAAAAAAATTTGGACAATTACCAAACGCACTTTTTTACTCATAATTAGTTCCCGGGAACAGAATAAAAAATAATCATTTTTATTTAGAATCAGCTCCCTGGAACAGAATCGTTACCAAACGCGCCCTTAGAGAAGGTTTTGCATTGATTTTTTTACGAGAAAATCTCGGGTAGAGGCCTCCACAACGTGGGGACGACTCATTTAATGGACGACACGTGGCGCCACGTGTCTCCGGGTCCCACCACACTCTCTCCACTTGCACTTGCGTTCCTTCTTTTTCACGCCGCGCCTCTGGATTGGTGCCGGCCATTGTCGGACATGGATGAGAGGGAGTTCCCATTGGCGGACCGCTGCCGCCGCTGCTAGTAGAACCTGGAGGGGGCGGTGGAGGCGCCCGGGAGGGCAATGGAGGCGTAGCTGGAGGCCATGGAGAGGAGGGGCCCAACGGCGGCGGCTTTCTCGTCGTCGAAGGGGAAGGAGATGAGGAGATTCGCCACCCAGGTTGTCGTGGGCGGCGCTGTTTTTGGGAGATGAAGGCGGCTGGATGCCGACGAGGGAGCGAGGGAGGAGGCATGGTGGTCGGAGGACGGATTGGTGATGGGGGAGGAGCGGAGATGACATTGTGAATGGGGCTGAGACAATGTCGGGGGCGAAGCACTGGGAGGTTGGATCGGAGAACGGAGACGGAGTATCATCACTGTTCAGGCAGAAGCAGAAGCGGAGGAGGGAGAGAGAGACGGTGGAAGAGAGAGATGATCACAGAGAGAGGAATCAATGGGGGGATCGAAAGTGTTTCCAAGTAAAAAAAAACAAATAGTCGAGAAAAATAGATCATTAATATTAGACTTCGAAAAGGGGAAGGTTGATGCGATTAAATTCCTGTATTGATCAAATTGACTATCTTATAAATGAAAAGTAGGCACGAACGTATCTGATTCATAACAAATTTCAGGACTAGAATTGGCTGAGCTGGCGCGTGGGAGAGCTACGCATAACCGAAAAAGATTCGGTTGGGGATTTGTGACGGAGAGAGTAAAGATAAAAAGGAGAGTTTTCACTCCACCCCCCACATCCCGCCGGTCACCACCGCCCTTGGAAGCCGCCCCGGACGTCGGAGCCGTTCGTTGAAACCCCAGGTAGGAGCTCTTTCTCTCAATACCCCCGATCTCAAAATTCTTTTTTTTTTCTCGAATATCGTAGCCATCTTGCATAGAAATATTGGTTGATCTGTGACTAATAATGTCGATTCAATCCTTCATGTGTCGAGACTAAGCCTCAAGCTTGCTGTCCGAAATGCGTATCATGCGTTTGCTAAAATGCCTGAAGGAAGGCCGAGGAATTTTCGTGCATAAACTCGAAGCCTATTCAGGTTTGCATTTATATTCGCCGAATCCTACTCGATTTCTTTGTATTTTGCTATGTCTTCGTGTGACTTTGCGATATATTCTCCACCGTCCGAGTCGGTGTGTGTGGACTCAAGTATTTTTTTTTCTTTTGTTTTTTTTTTTTTTTTTTGTTATGGGAATGAATGCTTGTGGAGTTACTGGTGGTTGTCCAGCGTCAGTGAAAGTTGCAGAAGAAGAAGAAGGCGTGAGGTTGAAGATGGAGTACAAAAAGACAAAAACAATAAAAGAAAAGAGAGAAAAAAAAAAAAAAAAAAAAAAAAAAGGGCGGGGGGGGGGGGGGGGAGTAGAAAGATAGAGAATTTAAATGGGTTTTAGGCTTTTAACTGTGGGCTGGTCGTAAAAAAAAGAAGAAGTGGTGGGCCTCGAGCTTGCTTGTTTTCTGGGTTGGGATAGGTTGTGCTGAGAATTAGAAAATCAAAGTGGGCTGGAGGTTTGACGCCTTGCTTTTTGAAAAATGTAGTTGGGCCTTTTGATTAACTCTGAGTGGGCCGAAATTAAGACAGTCTAGTTTTTCAGTCCAACTAGCTCGAATTCTTTTTTAATCAGGCCGTGGCTCCTGACCCGGTTCGAATTCTTTTCCTTTTTAATATTAAAAATAATAAAAAATGAATAATAATTATTATTTTATTTTATTTTTATTATTATTTAAAAATTCGAATATAAAAATTTAGAAATTCAGAAAATGATAAAAATGTTTAAAAACTTTAGGAAATAATAAAAATATTTTAGAAAATTTGAAAATCAATAAAAAAAAATTTAGAGTTTAGAAAATAATTAAAAGTAAAAATATTGGAAAACCCTAAGAGAGTAAATCCTAAAATTGGTTTGTCGTTGGACTGAAGATTTATGATATACTTATGGATATGGGAGCAAAGCACTTATTTAAGGTGTAGATGAAGAATATCTTGAGACTGCATTACGCAAGCTAGGGCATCTGGTTTGCATTTTGTCTGCGGTTATAAGCGTGTCCATGGGAGTCTAGTGGACGGGGATATTGATTGAGATACTTGGTGTAGTCCGCGATCTTGATAGTCGGAGTTGTTCAATGTGCGGCTTGGTCAAATGTTGAGTATGTTGGAGATCCAAGCTTAATTGGGGTTTTGCTCGATGCCTCAACAGGTGTCGGAAAGATGGTAGGCATTCTGTTTAACATGACTCCTGTTTAGTATTTGGGCAAATTGAGGTCATACTTGATTCATGCATTCGGTGTTGGCGGTTGCTTGAGGTGATCGTGATGATGTCAAGTAAACTTTTCGGTTGTCGTTTAGATTCATATTATGTGCATGTTGAGTTATTAAGTAAGTTCTACTTGCTGAAGCTATTCCCTTGTCAAATAAAGATATTGTGGTTTTGTTTTATAATTTATCTCTCTTTGTCTATCTATGTTATTGCAAAGTTGAATTAAGTCGATGAGAATAAAAAAAGAAGAGGGTAGAGAAGTAACAGAGAGATCAAAAGAGAAGATAAAGCATGGAGAAAACATTTTTCGGGTACTTATATATATATATATATATACTTGAAATGTACCAAATAATTGAATGCTCATGTAGTGAGCTGTAACGAAAGTAGGAACAAACCACATGCTTGACTAGTTAGATCTTAATCTCATAACGGAAACTTATTCCGTCGATACTCCAAAACCTCCTTGTAAGCATTTTGCTTTAAATGATTTTGATTTTTAGTTGTTTCGAAAATAGCTGTATGGCTGTTTCCTTTGAAAGTGGATCAAGATTGGCGACAGTGGTTTCAAAATGTTGTGCATGGTGGAACTAGAGAGTGGATTTCTGAAGATGGTGCAGGTTTTTTGGTCAGGTTGACTCATAAAGGTGCTGCAGTTTGACTTATGATAGCTTGTACCTTGCCTTATGATTGTCAACATACAAATATATGGACCAAAAAACAGTAAAGTTTCTTAACATGTCAAATTTTAGATGCTAGTTTCTTGGTCGTGATACTACTTATTTGAGTCAAAAGGTAGACGAATGGTTCATCTCATCTTGAGTTGAGTTGAGAGGAGCTCCTTACATAGTCGGACGATGCTGAATTGCTCATCATTTTTGTTCTTTGATGGGGATTTCGGTGCAATCAATTAGTGTCTCTGGATTGAATCAATCAACCAATCAATTAGTTTGTCTTGGTGCTTGGTGCCTGGCAAATCATTCTTAGATGGGCAATTCAATAAGTTTGTTGCTTCAGGTTAATGTAGTTCTTTCGCATAGTTAATGAGCCGTAGTCGTGGTAAAAGTTTTAGAAATTGATGACTTTATCTGATTAGGCTGATTTGATAATTTGGTCTCGAGTTGTAGAGAAGTTTCCTATTAAATTTATTTTTTTGGTTCCCTTAATTGTGTTAACTTGATAAACCTAACCAAATCGATATTATATGTTAAGGCAATAATTTTGTTGTCGGCAATAAGGCTATGATGCTCCTTGCACCTAATAAAAAATGTTGTAGCTGATAGTCGTTCAATGTCTTTGCAGTTTGCAATTTTCCCTCTAAGGAAATAATTTTCTTGGTTGATGTTTAACGATTAAAGTGCTAAGTTACTCCCTAGCTTCTTCCATGTTATTGGTTTAGTGCCGCATCTCATAAATGATGAACTAACTCAACGGTTTGGTTTGACTTTTACCCTTATTAGATTGATTTTGGTGAAATAAATAATTTTTTTCTTTTTGTATACAATATACACCAAACAGAACCAAGAACCACAAATGTCCTAGTCAACATGAAATGAAATTGACTTCTGTTAAGTACAGTTGAAATAAATTTATATTGGCACGGTTCAATTGTACTTTTAGTTCCCACTTTTTCTTGCTTGTCAACTCACTTATAAGTATTTGTGATTTACTCTAACTCTTATCTTGGATGGAAAATATTGGAAGGGGTAAAAAGAGAACCCACCAGCAATGATTCTATTATTTGGGTTACTACACGGGAAGGGAATGGAAGAGAAATTTTACTTCATTTTGGATTGAAAGAAGTTTCTCCAAAGTTAGAGATGAATAATGGAAGTTATCGTTTGCTGATACATATAGTTATAACCACAAGAGTATCCTTCATGAGAAGTAGGAAACAAGAGAAAGAGCAGGCTACTTCAGTCTATCAAATATATTTCATTTTCCTCCACATAGTTTTCTCTCCGGTATGCATTTAAGTCAAGATTTCACCTTCCTATCTTTTTTTTTTTCCTTTTTCAAATAGAGTGAGTGACTGAGCTTTTGACTCTCATTGTGGTGTACTTTTGATTACTTGTGAGAGAGAACGTGATGTGATTTTCAGTGAAGTCGAGAGGATTGCATGCAATGTGCTACTTTTTTGGAGAAGCTATACCTTTTTTCTTCCTTAATCTGAAGTTGCGATGAAATTAAACAAGTAATGTGACTGTAATATGAAAATCTCCTTGCGATCACAACCATGTGCTCGAAATTTGAGTTAAGGCAAGATGAATATGTGTGTAATTAGAGTCATAAGGGCTGAAGAAAGAAGGTAAGTGTGCGAGTCAACAAGTTGGATTGCCGGATTGGCTTTCTACTACATCATCCTTTTTTGAATGTTAAATTGTTATGCAGCAGCAGGTTTTCATTTTTAACATGCACAATGTTTCTCTGATGTGGAACTGCATGTCAAACGCTCTCCTGCCATTTTTACTTTTCACACATTTTCCTTTTCTGGAGCTTGCCTTTTTTTTTTTTTTTCCTTTTTTTTCCTTTTTTTAAGTGGGGTTGGAGAGATGATGAGGTTATTAATCTTGTTTCTTAGGCTATACTCTAATCAATGCTCTCCAATGGGGTTAGCATTTTTGTATCTGCTGGCATGTGGAAAAATAATAAATAGGTGTACATCAGAGCTCTATCAGTGCGAATTGGTGCATGCATAGATGGCACGACAAAGAGTAAGGGGTCGAGATTGAAATTGGAAATGACTGTTCAAGAAGGTCAGGTGGTGGCTGCGCATGTCACCACAGGGGATATGATTTTTAAGCCTATTTTGGAGGAAGGAGTTTTCCGCTTCGATTGTCGCGGCAGTTCCTAATCTTTCTTTTGGCAACAACAAGGATAGCGACACACCTATACAAAGTCATCGTGTTCCTTTTTATATCCCTTTTTGGTAGCAGATCGTCAAACTTGAGGTCAATCTTTGCATGCTCTTATTTCTTTCCCATGAATCAATTGAATCTTTTCTTGGTTGATTTGTTGTGCTCTTTGAACTGTGACATTTCCAATATTTTTAGGAACTCTGCTTGATTTATGCTTTCCAAGTATGTATTTCTGGAGTTCTTAATAACATTGTATTACATATGATTTAGCTACCTGCTAGGACCAGTTTTTAGGGACTGGTGAAGTCAGTGGACAGCTTGAACATATGGGAAAATGAGTTAGTCCCTCATTCCCCAACTTTCCATACTAGCATTTGCTTTATCTTTCCTTGAATGCGGAGTGATCTCTCCGGTTTTAGGTGTTTACATGGAACACTGATGCACGGGGTTATGGCCTTGGTACTAGAGGTGGCAAAATAGGTCATATATGGGTCACTTTTTTTTTTAAGACACTAGTTAAATAGTTTTAACAATTAAAGACTTAAGATATGTGGGTCTTAAATGGGTTGGATTTACAACTCATTTTCAACCAAAACCTAACAATTTCTCTCTTCCCATTTTAACTTTGCAATTTTTTTAATAAAAATCGAAACTATAATTTTTTTTTTCTTTCTTCTTCCTCCTTCCGGTGGCTGGCACGGCAATGGCCGGCGACTGGCCAGGCGAGCCTCGAGCTCGCCGAACCTGGCAAGGCAATTATTCAATTTAACATTATTTTTTTCTTGTTCTTTCTTTCTTCCAAGTACCGTCTAATATTTATATATATCTTAAATATATGTTTTTCACTTTGACCAGTAATAGAACACGCCGGCCAAATAGTTTACCTCCATATAGATGCTCACGAGGGTTAACTTTTAAATGGACACGAAAATGATAGATTATTTAAACATTAAATCAAGCAAACTATTTTGAAAGCTAAAATTATTAAGTAAATGTGTGATTTATTATTTAAATATTTTAACATGATTTAATATTTACATACTCTATCATGAACACAATGGCATGACTAAAAACAATCTAACCTAGCATTAATTGAAAGCTTGAAATATATAAATTGTTCAACAAATAGACGATGGTGGATCAGACGTAGATACTCAAAAAAAAAATTATTTTGTAATTTTGGGGAGTTCGTCAATAATAACGCCAAGATCTCTAGTTAGGCAATCAAAGAAGACACTCAAATGGGTTGCAATAGATCGAGCGAAGGCAAATAAACATAACCCACCGGGCTCAAGAGCTCTTCCTACTTGAACGAAGGCTCAAAAGCTTTTTCGCCACATCTCTATTCCGCCACCCACGTCAACAGGGAGAGAGAGGGAGGGGGCGGTTTCGCCAGAGGATGTGGGTGGCAGAAGAGAGACGTGGCGAAAAAGCTTTTGAGCCTTTGTTCGAGTAGGAAGAGCTCTTGAGCCCGGTGGGTTATGTTTATTTGCCTTCGCTCGATCTATTGCAACCCATTTGAGTGTCTTCTTTGATGGTGAAATCTCATGGTGAAGTCTTTTCCTTCAATCTGACGATTCTATTGTTCTGGGTCTCTAGGGAAGATTCCAGAATGCTCGATGATCTGCTCTTTTTGTTGTTTTGCTTTCGGCTTGCTTCTGGGTAGTGTATTGGGTGTCAAGATTTCTTGGACTTGTGAATATACTGTGTACATCAGCGAAGCGAAATCTGGTTAATTTAAAGGGAACAAGAAAAAGGGTTGACATTTTTATGACTTTTCGAAGGAATGAAGTCACACCACGCTTGTCAAAGCTTTGTTGGAGAGAGAAAAAGAGGAAGGCAGGACATCGGCCATTTTGGGGTTGGCTGGGGGCTAAAGATGAGAGTAGAGGGCTTCGGCCATGAGTGAAAAAAATCTTAGAGAGAGAGAGGGGGTTTGGGCATTGGTTCTTGCTCGAGGAAAGAAAAAAATACAGAGCAGAGATTGAGGGAGTTTTGACTAGAGGAGCTAGAGCAAAGGGAAAAAAAAAAAAAAAAAAAAACAGAAAAAAGAGTGACAGTGAGCTTGGCTAGAGAAAAAAACGAATCAAGAGAGAAGAGTGGGACGTTGGCTGAGGGAATTTCAGCCATGGAAGAGTTGGGGCTAAAGAGAGGTTCGCAAAAGAAAAGGGAGAGAAAGATTCCTTGGCTGGTTCGACGGAAAAAAGAGAGGAGATGGAAGAGAGATTTAAAAAGGAAAACCGGAGAGAAAACCACAAAAATAAAAATAAAAAGAAAAAACAGAGAGAGGTTTATTCAAGAAGAAAGGACAGGATGACTCAATGGGTTCGATCCGATTCCCGGGTCAACCCAGGATCAACTTATAATTTTTTATTTCTTTTTTTTTTACTCCTTTAAAAAGCGATTGAGGACCGAACTGAGCCAATGGGTTTGGTCTGATTTCAAGGTCAACCCAGAACCAGCCAATAATTTTTTATTTCATTTTTTATACCCCTTGAAAGAGCAACCAAGGATCGTGCCGACTAGTGGGTTCGATGATAAACGAGGTTAGCTAAGAAAGGCAAGCGATGAGGATCAAGTGAGGTGAGCATTGAATAGAATGAGTATCGAATGTTGAGTGGGGAGCAACAAGCTAAGCGAACATCAAGCAGCGAGCGGCACGAGTGACCCAAAGTGAGCGAGGCGAGTGTCAAGTGACGAGCGAACAAATTGTTTCTTTCGATTTTGGAAAATTGAAGACTAAGAGGACAAATAAGACAGAAAGAATGAATATTAGAGGATGATGCCATAATGTGCCTTTTTGGACGCCATGAGGACTCCTCACAAAAATATTTTCCTATTTCGTAAATTATGACTATTAACACCGTAAAATACATTAAAAACTTAAGTTATTAAAGAACAATGTAAAATTATTTGAACTCCATACTAAAAAGCTGTTTAATATTGTTAACGTCATTTATTTTAAGGTTTTCTCTATATAAAAAAATTAGATATATATATTATATGAGAGAAAAAGAAAGTATAAGAGATGAACAGATCTATAAGAGAAATATAAGAACAGATAAAAACTAAATGAAATATTAAGAATTAAGAATAATGTAAAGAGCAAAAGCAATATATAAAATATAAAGTAAGAGTATGCATAAACAAAAACCAACCATAAAGGTGGTATGAACTTGTATTATATGAAATGAAAATTACATGTATTAAAAAGTATGGAAATTAAAGTATCAAGTCATCCACTAGGGTGGTAATCCGCACTTCTGGGAGTATTGATGTTTATATTACAAGAAATGGTTAACCAACTATCATGTAAGTTGGTAACCCTGTATAAACTATGCTAAATGTATTTGAAAACAAACTTACTTCGTAACCAGGGGTATACGGTAAGAAAACTTGAAGCTTGAAAGGATGAGGGTTTATAAGAGGGTGAGGAGGAAGAAGAGAGAAGTGAAATTTGAAAAAAATTCGAGTCCTCTTCTTTTGTGTTGAGAGAGTGTATTTATAGGAGATGCTATAGTGTTGAACAGTGTAAAGTGAACAGTACTGAATGAATAATACTATGTGAATAGTGAATAGTGAACGGTGTATGCCTATCTTACTACAATGTATAGCCTTTGCGCCGCTGCAACAATATTGGCATGTGATCTTCTGTCTTTAATTTCTTGTGGTTTTCTCTCTAGTTTTCCTTTTTTAATCTCTCTTCCGTCTCCTCTCCTTTTTCCGCCAAAACCAGCCAAGGAATCTCTCTCCCTTTTCTTCCGTGAACCTCTCTTTAGCCCTAACTCTTCCATGGCCGAAATTCCCACGGCCAACGTCCCCCTCTCCTCTCTTGACTCATTTTTTTTTCTCTAGCCAAGCTCACTGTCACTCTTTTTTCTGTATTTTTTTTCCTCTAGCTCCTCTAGTCGAAGCTCCCTCAATCTCTGCTCTGTATTTTTTTTCTTCCGTCAAGCAAGAACCAATGCTCGAACCCCTCTCTCTCTCTCTAAGATTTTTTTCACTCATGGCCGAAGCCCTCTGCTCTCATCTTCAGCCCCCGGCCAACCCCAAAATGGTCGATGTCCTGCCTTCCTCTTTTTCTCTCTCCAACGAAGCTTTGACAAGCGTGGTGTGACTTCATTGCTTCAAAAAGTCATAAAAATGTCAACCCTTTTTCTTGTTCCCTTTAAATTAACCAAATTTCGCTTCGCTGATGTACACAGTATATTAACAGGTCCAAGAAATCTTGACACCCAATACACTACCCAAAAGCAAGCCGGAAGCAAAACAACAACAAGAGCAAATTATCAAGCATTTAGGAATCTTCCCTAGAGACCCAGAACAATAAAATGGTCAAATTGAAGGAAAAGACTTCACCATGAGAACTGAACAACTTGCAACCAAGTACCCGACCGAGATGCGCACAACGAATCCCGTGAGGGGGCGGCTATTCTTTAGAAATCCTCGACAGCTCAGGGAACAAGTGCACGTACAGATAGCAGTTCCTCTCGACCAATAACGCTTGCCTCTCTTTACTCGAATCCACACTGCTCACCATTTTCCCTGGTCGAGCACGCTCTATTTTCTATAAAGGAGTTAGAATCGTAGTACTATTGGTATCATAGCCAACCGAAGGTATAGATAGTCTTTTTAAGATCATACTCACAGATTGAGAGCCATTTGTTGGCATATTTCTTGTTTCTACAGAGTGGTCCAGCCGTAACTCCCTGAGTGGCTGTTAGACCGTTGGTTTAGCTCTGTAACGATTTCGAAGAAGGAATAGTTCCTATCTCAACTATGAGCTTACTTAGAAGATCTACATCTTCCTCTAGTTCTCTATCACAAATTGACTCAGATCCAAGTCCTATACATAGAGAAGAAGTAAGGATAGAAAATTTCAACAAATCTATAGAGAATTGAAAATTCCTAAAATACAACCTAAGGAAATATACGAACAATCAAAATTAAAATTTTTCGAAAAATCAGACTACGTCAGAGCCACTAAAGAAAGAGATATTCCTCTTTCTAATTCTTACGAAAAAATACATCTTTTGAATTAAGAGTCTATTAAGAAGCATAAACAAAAATACAATTATATTCATATAGGATTAGTTCAAGTAGGAATCAAACCTCTTACAAAAGAAGGTCATAATACATCAATTCTCTTAGTTTTACGAGATTCACGTCTCTTGAACTATGATGAATCTATTCTCGATATTGTGGAGACAAGTCTTTGCAAAGGACCTATACATTTTGATTGTTACCCCAATTTCTCAGTATCCCTCAAGGATAAGAACATTCTTAGAGCCCTCACACTCAAAATAAAAACTCATAATTACAAAGTAACAGATGGATCCATTCCTTTAGCTCTTGTCTATAGGATCCATTACAAAGCCATGGCCTCCACCTTTGGAGAAAATGCTTTCAAACATAGTCCACGAGGAGAAACACTTCTCCTCCAAACTGACATTTCTAGAGCAAATACAACAATTCCAAGGTCTATTAACTGGAATCAAGTCACTCTACCTGAACAATGGAAATTAGAAAACCAAATTCCTCAACAAATTGTTCAAAATACTAGTCGGACCAATGTTATTCAACATCCATAATGAAGGGTCGCAATTAGGTTTCCCAAAAGATCTTTTGATTCAAGATCTAGTCCTTCATTTCATTCATCCTATTCAAGATCAGTAGATTTAAATCCCAATCTCCCACCTATAATCACCATTCCTCCAAGTACGTATAGAGATAATTCCATAAGAGATATTACGCCTTTACCTCCTACCACCAATAGAAATAATCATGAGACATCACCTGAACCATAAATTAGTGGTTTAGATAATAGATCAGGGATTTCTAGGCCAGTTTACCAACAGAACTAGCATGAACCAGTTTTAGAAAATAGGATTCTCCTCATCATTCTCCTACTTATTCACAAAAGATAGATGCTGAGCTTGATATTTTAGAAAATATTTTGAACCAAATAAGGCATTCCTTAATAAAGAATTTAATTCTGGAAATAACAGACAAATCAAAGAATGGTTCTTCAAAACCTTTGCTGATAAAGCAAAAGACATCAAGCAAAAATATTACGACTACATATATGAATATGAAGTCCATATATTTTTCTTTGATTGGTTAGAAGAACAATTCCTTGAACCAAAAGAAATAGTTGTTTTAGATCATCATTATAAGTGAAAACTTGATAATGATGAAACCCTATAATCCAATCATCCACCTCTTAGGAGAATAAAAATACAACATGGAGATAGCGAGGTAACAGCTACTCCTTTTAGGCTTCCAGACAAAGAAGACTCTCTTTACACTCACAAAGTTAATGAACAAAACAATTATACAAATCAACATTTGGTAACCATAGAAAAACAGTTGAATAGAATAGAATCCACCATCCGGAATCCTACCCAACTTATCACACCACAAATCGACACACTAAAAAAAAAACCCATTTTTAAGGCTTTTGAATTTCTAGAAAATCTTAGTCCTGAGTTTGCTAAAGCTATAGAACAAAAAAAAAAAAAAAAAAAAAAAAAAAAAACCTTTTAGGAAAATCAAAGCTAAAACCTACACCTATATTAGACACTCCTAAATTCCAAGGACTTATTATCAACGATACTCCAGACCAACCTACTATTAGTACCTTGACTAAACTCTCTAGTGACTCTGATAATGAATCAGTCGTTGAGGTAAATAGACTCAATTGGAGACAACCTCAAAAACTTTACTATAGTAGAGCCACCCCACCAAACATCGCCCAAGAAGAATATACATAATAAATACTCTCCTGACGCTATTTATGAATGGATTATTGATGGTGTAGCCGAAGCTAATATTATGAACATACTAAACAACATGGTGATGCTTGCTAATGCCTATAAAACATAGCAAGATGTTTCTGACCATGCTGTTGCTAATCTTTTAGTAGCCAAATTTACTAGATAACTAAAAGGTTGGCGGGATAACTACTTGATCGATGAACAAAAAACACAAATTTTAACTGCTTATAAAATAGATGACTTTGGCCAACGCATGGATGATGATCAAGGAGATCTCATCCAAGATGCAGTGAATACTCTTATTTATTCCATTTCACGACACTTCATAGGAGATCCTTCACATATTAGGGATAGAAACCAAGACCTCCTTTCCAATATGTGATGCAAATCCTTAGGGAGATTTAGAGAATACAAAGAACTTTTTCTTCAAAGGGTTTTTGTTAGACCCGACTACAATCAACCCTTTTAGAAAGAAAAATTCTTAGCTGGTTTACCCCAAATTATAGGTGACCAAGTTAGAAATAAAATTAGAGAAGAATATAGTGGCTAAATTCCTTATGATCAACTTTCTTATGGAGAAATAGTCTCTTACGTTTATAGGCAAGGAACACAAATGTGTAATACAATCAAATTACAAAGACAACTCAAAGAACAACAATCTCTTACCAATAGAAGTTTAGGAGATTTTTGTGCTCAATATGACCCCTCTTATAACGAAAAAAACAAAACCAAAATGTAAAGGAAGTTGTCCTTCTAAAAAAGAAACAAAGAAACATCGCAACAAATTTCAACCTCGTAGGAATAAACATAGACATTAGAATAACCAAAATAGACCTCACATAGATAAGAAAATTTTTAAAAACATTAAATGTTACTCTTGTGATAGAAAATGTCATATTTCAAAATACTGTAGGATTAATAAAAAAATTGAATGAACTTTCTTTAGATGACAATACATTATACCAGTTAAACAACATCCTTATAAAAAATAGTGACACTTCTTCGATGAACTTCTTGAAGAAGATGGTCTTGATTAACGAAATTCTTCAAATTTCGATTATGAAGACGCCTCTCCAGAAAAAAAAAAAAAAAATTCATGAAATCAACATGTTAACAAAAAAAGAATTCCTTATCAAAGACTTTGCTAATTAAATAACCGACCCTTAAGCCAAAAAATAATATTTAGATAGACTTCACTCTTCTATGAATATTACCACTTAGCCCAATACTTCTTATAATCTTAAAGACATTCTGAATAGAAAAAAAAAAAAAAAAAAAAAAAACCCTAGTTCAGATCTATAAATATTAATGATCCTCCAAAACGAAATAAAACAAAAAAAAAAAATCGAAATACAAGCCTTAAAAGAGATTCAATTAGAAATGAAACGAGAAATTTCTGATAAGAAGTCTCTTGTTATAAAAGGAAAGACGAATTAGATTATCAAAATGAAATCATCAATACTTCTAATACTTCGACCCAAATTTTCCTTATGTTATTAACAGAAATAATATCTAGGAAATGGATAATGAATATAACAATAATAGTGATAATGAGTATATTATTGAAACAACAAAGACTCTTTGATAAAGGGGCTGATCTCAATTATATCAAAGAAGGTCTTATTCCAACAAGATACTTCAATAAAACCTTTGAATCCTTAAAATCAGCCTTAGGAGACAAATTAAATATCCAATACAAATTACCAAAAGCCATAATAGTTAAAGACCAAATGTCTTATAAAACATCTTTTCTTTTAGTTAGAAATATGAGGCAACAAGTAATCCTTGGAACACCTTTCATACAATTAATTCAACCTTTTACAGTTACTAATGAAGGTATTGAAACTCATGCTCTAAACAGAAAAATCACCTTTAACTTCATAACAAAACCACAGAAAATGAGTTTAAATATTTTACAAGAACACTCTATTTCAGAAATAAATTGCCTAATAAAAGGCAAAGAAAACCAGCTTGAATTCTTAAAAGAAGATTTAGGATTCAAAAGAATAAAAGAAAATATTATAAAACCAAACACCATAGAAAAGATAGCTTCCCTACAAAAACACATAGAAAAGACTATATGCTCTACTTTACCCAATGCTTTTTGGGAAAGAAAGAAGCATATCGTTGATTTACCTTATGAACAAGATTTTTCTGAAAACAAAATACCTACAAAAGCCCGCCCAACACAAATGAATCAAGAAGTTTTGAAATTTTGCCAAACAGAAATACAAGATCTCTTGAATTAAAAACTCATAAGAAAGAGCCAATCACCATAGAGCTATTCTACTTTCTATGTCAATAAAAATGCTGAATTAGAAAGAGGAGTTCCCAGATTAGTTATTAATTATAAACCTCTAAACACAACCCTTATATGGATAAGATATCCAATACCAATAAAAAAGATTTGCTAAACAGATTATGTAGATCAAAAATATTTTCAAAATTTGACACGAAGTCAAGATTTTGACAAATACAAATTAGTGAAAAAGATAAATAAAAAACAGCTTTTACTGTCTCTTTTGGTCAATACGAATGGAATGTTATGCCATTCGGCCTTAAAATGCCCCTTCAGAATTCTAGAGAATCATGAATGAAATCTTTAATCCTTATTCAAAATACATTATTGTTTACATAGATGATGTTCTAGTTTTCTCCTCTAATATAGAACAACATTTTAAACATCTTTCTACTTTCATAAAAATAATCATATAAAATGGTTTAATAGTATCTCCTACTAAAATTGCACTCTTCCAGACCAAGATTAGATTTCTAGGTCATTATATCCATTTGGGCACCATAACTCCCATAGAAAGATCAATCTCTTTTACCGACAAATTTTCGGATGAGATTAAAGACAAAACTCAATTACAAAGGTTTTTAGGTAGACTCAATTATATTATAGATTTCTTTCCCAATATAAATATTCTTTGCAAACTTGTACACCAAAGGTTACGCAAGGATCCTCCGCCATGGACTTTAGTCCATACAGACATCGTCAAACAAATAAAGATTCATGTGAAAGAAATACCATGCTTATACCTAGCCGACTCATTTGCTTTCAAAATAATAGAAACAGATGCTTCAGAATTAGGATATTGTGGCATTCTCAAACAAGTTAATAATAACAAAAAACAAGTTGTTCAGTTTATCTCAAAACATTGGAATTCCACCCAACAAAACTATTCGACAATCAAAAAAGAAATACTTGCTATAGTTTTGTCCATATCAAAATTCCAATGAGATTTATTGAATCAAAAATTTCTCTTGAAAATTGATTGCAAATCAGCCAATGACATTTTACAAAAAGACATACTAAACATTGCATCAAAACGGATTTTTGCCAAATGGCAAGCCATACTTTCAGTATTTGACTTTGACATTGAATTTATAAATGGTTCTTCAAATTTATTACCTAATTTTCTCACAAGAGAAATTTTATGAGGGATACCATCATGCCAAGACCTAAAAGAGATAAATGCAAAGCCATTGCCGAAACCTCCAATACACCACCAAAGCCAACAGGCTTGACACCTATCAAGTCATGGCTCCAAATGGCAGAAAACAATCAGTCATTCCTACAACAACATCCAATACCAAATACACCTTCAAAAGAAGAACCCATACCAGCCCTAACCCAGCTAGCTGCCATACTACCCAAAGAAACACTAGAGTTACTTGCCCAATCTTTACAAAAAAAAAAAAAAAAAGTAAAGAAAGAGCCATCTAGTGCCATTGTGGTAAGCAACAATCCTTCCCCGCTTGCTACACAAAAACAATCGGAATATAAAATAATTTCGAATGAGATGGTCATTAGATCACAGGTAACCCCTCATTCTCAAAAATCAAAGTCTTTCTCCAAAACATCTTTTCAAAAAATACTGACTGTGGAAGATGGATTCTTCGATGAAGATCCAATCAAATTTGCAAAAAACATCTTTCAAAAAAATTGGCTTTTCAAACCACACAATACAAACAAAACCCTTGCTTATTATGAGCAAATTCTAGTGGAGACAGAATCGGCAAGGTTCACTCACTTTGCTAACAAAAATAATATAAAAAACATCCTATACTCCACTATATCCATCAGTAAAGTCATACACCCCTCACACTAGGGAGCTTTACTGTGACATCCTGAAATTCGACCCCATTTCAATAAAGTGAAATGGGCATGTCGTCAACGTGCCTATGGTCCTTTTTCTCTGAGCTGATCACTCATGAGTTAACTAACCTATTGGGTAAAGCCATTAAGGAATGTATCTGCAGTAAAATCCCTAAAAGCTACTCAATTGGTTGGATTGGACTAAAATCGCGTTTTTGATTAATTATAACCATGAAATTTAATTTGGTTTCGGGAATCGAATATTCGAGCGTGTCACAATTCATTTTTAGGATCCTGTCTCATCGTCCGTCAAATTATTGACGAGTTCGAAATTTCAATAAAGAAATTATCGGAGGAAAAATTGAAGACCAAAAGAAATTAAAAAGGGAAAGAGAAAAGAAAATAAAATAAGAATAATTGTATTATTTTTATTTTATTTTTCCCTCTCTCCCTCTCTCTTCTTTTCTCTCTTTTTCTCTCTCTCTTCTCTCTCCTCTCCCCTCCCCCTTCGTGCGGACACCCCCCCACCGAACACCCCTTGCCAAATTCAAATTGGCTTCTCTCTCTCTCTCTCTTCTTCTTTTTTTATTTTTTGACTGGTCAAAACCCTCCTTATCTCTTCCTTCTCTCTCTTCTCTCTCTCCTCCCTAACCCACGTGACCGAACCCCCCTCTTTCTTCTTCTCCTTCGTGCAAACCAGAAGCTGAAGAAGAACAGAAGCAGCAGCTCGCCGTCACCAGGCCGCCGTTCGCACCGCCCGCGCACGCCGTGCGTCCACCGTTCGCCACCCGTGCGCCGCCTGCGCCTGCTGTCCCTCTCCGGCGCAACTTCCGCCTCTGACCAGCCACCGTGAGCGGCCGAGCAAGCCGCCGGAGCCACCGTGCGACCTCACCGGACCACTACTTGCCTTCCCGACCCTTCTCCGCCCCTAACCATCTCTGTTTTCCCCTGTTTCGCAGCCAAACCAGCCATCCACGGAGTGGGTTTCAAGCCGTCTCGTGGGCCGTTTTGGGCCATTTCCAGGCCCCGAACCCGAGCCGTGCTTTGGGAAGAATCGTTCCTCTTGTCGTCCCCATCGAATTGATATGTTTTGTGCGCGATTCCGGTGAGTAATCTCACTAATCCCTGATTAGTTGACTAATTATGCTTAAGGTTGGTTTTGTTTTAATTAATTAGGTTTAGGTGGTTAGATTAGTATGGATTAGTGTTTATTAGTCAATTGTGATGCGAATTAGCCAAATTGAGTGTGCAATTAGCAAGTAGACGTGGTCTACTATTTATTGAGAATGTCTCGGGATTTTTCCCGACCCTCAGTGGGCTTCAATTAGGCTTTTCAGGCCTAAGTGGAATTTTTGGTATTTAAATATTAATTTTCGAAATTAAATTAAATAATTATTTATTTTTCGAAAATTCAACTAGGATGGCCCGAGACCAGAATATTATGCTGATGATCGTAGTGAAGTCCGTTTATTTAATCGGGCTTTATTTTGAGCTAAATTGAATTTTTAATATTAATTATTTAATTTTTGAAATTAATTAATCATTTATTTATTTTCCAAAAATTCAATTGAGATGGCTAGTGACCGGAATATTATGCTGATAATCGTGGTGAAGTCTGTTTATTTAATCGGGCTTTAATTTGAACTAAATTGAATTTTTAATATTTATCAATTAATTTTCGAAATTATTTAATTAATTATTTATTTTTCAGAAATTACGATTGAGATGGCTGACAACCGAAATCTCGTGCTGATTGTCGTGGTGCAGTCCGTTTATTTATTTGAGTTCTACATTGCATGGAATTTAATGAATTGTGATATTTTAGGGATTTACCTAAATTGTTTGAAATTGAGTGAAATGGAATGATTGATTGGAGGATGGTCGAATATGTTTATTTAGCATTTATAATACTTTGATGAGTTGTAAAGTGGATGGAATTATGAGAGTGAACTGGAAATACTCTGAGTTATAGCTGATCAGACATGGTGTATGGGCCTACGTGGTTCGGTGACTAAGGATGTCACTAGCAAAAACGGCGCCTTAAAGAATGCATGTACCGGTCTAGTACACATCCCATCATGGACATACGTGGTTCGGTGATGTGGGATATCATTGGCGAAAACGGTGCTTTAAAGAACGCACGCAATTGTCTATTGAACAAATCATTGTAGGCATGTGTGGTTCGGTGATTTGTGATATCACTGGCAAAAACGGCGCCTTAAAGAACGCACGCAATTGTCTAGTGGATATGTCACCTTAGCGAACTTGACACCCGAGAGCATTAATGTGGCTCTGTGACCGAGTGCCAAAGAGAGTTTATATGGCGTGGAATCAATGACCTAGAATGGTCCGTTTGACATGTAATCGACTAGTTCGATTTGTTTAGAGTAAATGAGAGTCTATTGTGAATTGTGCTGACTTGCAGGTGGGATCTGAGGCCACGGTAAGTCCTCTGCCCTATGCGTGTTTAGGCAACCTATAGTATAATGGTTTACTAATCGGGCCTTAATGGGGTAGAACTCGCTGAGACGTAGTCTCATCCTAGTTTGGGGAAAACATTTCAGGACCCCGACGAGGAGCTGAGGAGGAGGAGTCTGGGAAGGAGAACTCGGAGGTAAAACCTGAGGAGAAAGATTTTTGGAAGAAGAAGATAATCTCGAGAAGGGTCTTGAGTACGGCCCGGATAAACTGAAATTCTATCTTCTTTTGAGATCTCCATTTTGATGTCAATAGAGATAGAGTAAAAAGTTGTGAAGTACTCGGTTTGTGTTTTGTATAAAAGTTTGGTTATAAGTTTCAATATGAAAAAAAAATATGGCCCTGCTTTTCTATCCCATCGTTTTATTGTCTGGGGATTTTAATTGCTTCCGCATGTGCTTAATAAATAAAATGGTCGACGATACATAGTCTTGGGATATCGCATTATAAAATCGACCAAGTGAGAAGGATCTGTGCGTGCCCGAGGATCGGGGCGTGACATTTACTTCATACACCCAGAAAATTCCAAACAAAACTTACCTAAAGCCTACCATACTCCTCATCATATACCTACCGGGACTACCAACAAGCTTGGTGGAATGTTTTCTTCAGAAAAAATACAAATTTCCAACACACTTGGCTAGTTTTCTTTAAAGACAACTTCCCAAGACAAAACTTACCAAACTAGTTTGACTCTTGGTAAGATCTCTTTGGTCCTTTGGAAGTAATACTACACCTCACAGTCGATCAAGGGTACCAAATATTTCGTAAATACTTTGTACCAACACCACATGATACAAGATTCCCATGCCTTATGTATTTTTTTTTCATAATATTCAAAATCTCATTGGTAATAGCTTGGGAATACCAAACTGGGTGTACCAGTACTTGTCTGAAAATACAAAACAAAATAGTGGGATGGATTCAAATACCATGAACAAGGGTCCAAAGCTGTAGTTAAAACTTGGGTAAATAGTCAGAAAACCCAACTAACTATAGTCCCATCAAATACATCATTTTTACAAGAAAAATCCATAGCAAGTGCAGCACTTGCTGCAGTTTAGAGTATGGAGGAATACTGCAATATTCTCAAAACAATGCTCTCAAAAGCGGAAGAATCACAATGTGGATCTTCCAATTCACAAGACAGTTAAGACGGATCCTGAGAGTCACATCACAGTGGAAATACCAATGAAAACGACTGCTACGAGATCAGCCTAAACAAATATTAAAGACAAAAGATCACATGTCAACACTGTTGCAGCGACACAAAGGCTATACACTATAGCAAGATAGGCATACAACGTTCACTATTCACTATTCACACAGTACTGTTCACTTTACATTGTTCAGCACTTTGTAGCACCTCCTATAAATACACTCTCTCAACACAGAAGAAGGGGACTCGAATTTTTTTTTCAGATTTCACTTCTCTCTTCTTCCTCCTCACCCTCTTGTAAACCCTCATCCTTTCAAGCCTCAAGCTTTCTTACCTTGTACCCCTAGTTACAAAGTAAGTTTGTTTTCAAATACATTTAGCATAGTTTATACAAGGTTACCAACTTACATAATAGTTGGTTAACCATTTCTTGTAATATAAACATCAATACTCCCTAGAGTGCGGATTACCGCCCTAGTGGATGACTTGATACTTTAGTTTCTGTACTTTTTAATACATGTAATTTTCATTTCATATAATACAAGTTCATACCACCTTCATGGTTGGTTTTTGTTTATGTATACTCTTACTTTATATTTTATATATTGTTTTTGCTCTTTACAATATTTTTAATTCTCAAGATTTCATTTAGTTTTTATACTGTTCTTATATTTCTCTTATAGATCTACTAGTCTCTTATACTTCCTTTTTCTCTCATATAGTATATATATAATTTTTTTTTTATATAGAGAAAACCTTATAATAAACAGCGTCAACAACATTAAACAGCTATTTAGTGATGAGTTCAAATAATTTTACATTGTTCTTTAATAACTTAGGTTTTTAATGTATTTTACGGTGTTAATAGTAATAATTTACGAAGGAGGAAAATATATTTGTGAGGAGTCCTCACGGCGTCCAAAAAGGCACCTTATAGCATCCTCCTCTAGTATTCATTCTTTTCTGTCTTATTTATCCTCTTAGTCTTCAATTTTCCAAAATCGAAAGAAACAATTTCTCCGCTCCTCACTCGACACTCACCTCACTCGCTTTGGGTCACTCGTGCCGCTCGCCGCTTGATGTTCGCTTGACTTGTTACTTCCCACTCGACATTCGATGCTCATTCTGTTCGACGCTCACCTCACTTGACCCTCATCACTTGCCTTTCTTAGTTGACCTCGCTCATCATCGAACCCATTGGGTCGGTACGATCCCCGGTTGCTCTTTCAAGGGGTACAAAAAATGAAATAAAAAATTATTGGTTGGTTCTGGGTTGACCTTGAAACCGGACCGAACTCATTGAGTCAGTTCGGTCCTCAATCGCTTTTTAAAGTAGTACAAAAAATAAAATAAAAAATTATCAATTGGTCCCGGGTTGACCCTGGAACCAGACCGGACCGGGTCGGTTCGGTCCTTGGTCTCAAGCTCAATAGGGTCGGTCCTTGGTTTCAAAAATTGAGGACCAGTATTGTGCAGGTTGGTCCTAGGGTTAGGCAGTGAATTGGCCCAACCCGGACCATGCTCTCCCCTACTCAAAACATGCCAACCATGACTGAATTTCGAGCATCGAATTCCATAGATATACGAAGACCTAATCTGCTATGCATAAACCAAATCTATGGTGCATGGATTTGCACGCAGGAAGTGATGACGATGGTCCCCTATCTTTTTAAACTCCAACTGATGATTAAATTATTACTTTCTTTCGCCCTCCTTGATCTTTTCTAATCCAATCTCCTGCTCGCAAAATTTCCTTTCAAAACCCTAAGGCCATTCTCTATATCAGTCTATTGCTTCATCTCTAATTTCACTCCGTCCATCTCTCCTCTTTTCAAACTTCGCGCTAAATCATATATCCGCTTATGATTGTTTTTGAAAAATAATGAACAAATTGAATCAATCTTGAATTGTTCTTGAATTCTAATTTTATTTGAACCCATCTTGACCAAAATCTTGACCAATTTAGAATCAACAAAACAAATAAGGAAACGAGAATTAATTGTCGGACTCTACATATTTGGACGAGATAATTAGTGCCTTTGTGCATTTGAGTTGGTGACACAAGAACGTGTTCTCTGTATAAGAAACGTGTTCTTGGCTGACATTGCGTCCCGCGATCTGTAAAGCAATTTTATTAAATTATTGCTAGTTTATAACAGGATTAGTAAATTTATACGAGAACATTAAACCAATACCATGTTAGTTTAAAACTCCCTCAAGCTTTAATATTACAACAATACCCGCATTTGTCTATAAAATAAGTAAACGAGAAACGATTACGTTGCGATTTAGTTAAAAAAAATAGTTAATTTGTAATTTTCCTAATATGTATATAGATATGCCTGATGATGTTGAGGCCATTTAAGGGAACAATATCGTCTGCATTTGATACCATGTTATTTTTTACCCGTAAATTACCATTAGAAGTCAGTTTTTCGATGCTAGATACTGTGATGTTTTTGAGACAAATAGGTTGAGAAAGTTTGCTTAAACCTTTTTTTTTCAAAAAATCTTAAGTCTTTATGACAATTTGAGACAAATAAATCTAGCATTCAAAAGAGCCAAAAATTTGCTAAGTGGGTCGGATTACCCGGCCCACACGACTTGTTATTTCTATACAATTTCGTTCATTTTAAATTTTTATTTACCTTTTCTTAACAAGTTATTATATTTTCTCAAAGTAAATGAATATTTAAAACATTGACAAAAATTCGGATGTCAACAAACGCTGACTTTTGAAAAATCATTAATCGAAAACAAAAGACAATTGAATAGTATACATGTCTATTTTCATTAATAATAAAATACTTTCCATGAAATTAACACCACATAGCTACAGAGATTTGCGATTTGGTGAAAAAAGGTGGAGGGAGAGGAGATGATGAAGACAAGTCCGAGTCAAAAAGCATTCTTGATAAATTTATATTCTGCCATCCTCATGTACTTAAAATTGCCGTCCTTGTTTCAAAATGAGACGAACCCAAAAAAAGATTCGATTCAATTGGAGGACTCCACGAAGGTCTTATAATTGAAGAATTATTCCCATTTCTCCTCCTCCTCCTCCTCCTTCTTTTAATTTTTTTGGGGTCTTCTGGTTTCCTAAAATATTCGATTTTAGGGTTCTTTTCAGATGATTAAAGATCCAATCGGAAATGATCATGTTTTGTGCTCAAATCGACATTAGTATTTGGTACTTCAGTGTCAAAAGAGGGAAATATGTCGCTGAAGCCATCTACTCCTGAGAAGAAAGAGGCAAAAAACATATTAAGATCGGTTATCCTTAGTGGGGTCAAGAATCACTTACTTCCATGGTTCAAGAAATGGTGTGTCATCTATCATAGCTTTACATTTTCCTTTCTAAATAGGACTCTATTAGCCAACTCTTTTCATGCATCTTTCACCTAAACCTGCATCTGTAGGTACGCCAAATTCCTCGCGACGAGCTCAATGACAAGAGATCATCCAACTCACAACAGGGCTTTATTCCAACAGGTGTGGAACCACAACCCCTGGTGTCCCAATTGGCATCTCTCGTCAATTCCTGAACATTGTCATCAACCATCACATGTAATGACAAGAGTGCAGAAAGTTAAAGAGTATTGTTAAGAAGTTAAAGAGTTCATTTCAAGTGTTAAACATGAAAAAAATAGTTTTTTGATTGTCATTATATATTTATAATTTTTTTCCAAACATAGAATTATTATTGGTAAATAAGATTTTAATTATCATCAATTACTTTTTCCTACTAAATGAATTAAGCGGACCCCCCCTTTAACGTATTAAATAAGTCAAATTTTATCTTAATTAAATCTTTTAAGTCTAAACTAATTAGAGTTATCTAACAAGCCTAATTCCATTTTAATTGCTTTAATTTTCAGCGCGTGGGCTATCCGCCGGTTGATAACTAGACTGTCTTAATTTCGGCCCACTCAATATTTCTCAAAGAGGCCCACCTACATTTTTCAAAAAGAAAGGTGTCATAACTCCAGCCCACTTTCATTTTCTAATTCTCAGCCCAATCTACCCCAAAACACAAAACAAGCAACCCACCACCTTCTTTTTTAATGGATGACCAGCCCACAGTTAAAATCCCGAAGCCCATTTTAATTCTCTATCTTTCTACTATGGCCCTTTTTTTTATTTTACATCTCTCTCTCTCTCTCTCTCTCTCTCTCTCTCTCTTATTTATTGTTTTTGCCTTTAACTATTTTGTTTTTTCTACTGGATTTTCAACCTCACGCCTCCTTCTGCAACTTTCAGTGACGCTGGACAACCACCAAAATTCCACAAGCATTAAAAAAAAAAACTTGAATCCACACACTCCAACTCAGACGGTGGAGAATATAACACAAAGTCACACGAAAACACAGCAAAATACAAAGAAATCGAGCAGGGTTTGATGAATATAAACGCAAACGTGAATTGGCTTCGAGCTAATACGTGAAAATTCCTTGGTCTTCTTTCAGGCATTTTAGCAAACGCATGACACGCACTTCGGACAGCAAGCTTGATGCTTAGTCTCGACATATGAAGGTTTGAATTAACATTATTAGGCACATATCAACCAATATTTCTATGCAAGATGCCTATGATCTTCGAGAAAAAATGAATTTTGAGATCGAGAAAGATTTAATTAAGCTAGAAATTGACTTATTTAATACGTTAAAAAGGGGGGGGGGTTCACTTAATTCATTTAGTAGGAAAAAGTAATTGATGATGATTAATATCTTATCTACCAATCATGATCCTATGTTTGGAAAAAATTATAAATATATAATGACAGTCAAAAAACTATTTATTTCATGTTTAACACTTGAAGATTATTAACACTTCAAATGAGCTCTTTAAGTAACCACTGGGGGTTCGCCCCAGTGGCCATCCTTCCAACATGGAAGGGGGAGGTGAGGGGTTCAAATCCCCACCTTCTCAGGGAGGGATGGGGGTAGGGACGCGTAAGTTTCGAGAGTGGGTTGCGACTCCCACGCCCTGCAAGAGGCAGGGCACAAGTCTGCGAGTGTGTGTAGAATAGGAATAGAGTAGGACTGACCAAAAAAAAAAAATGAGCTCTTTAAGTTCTTAGCAATACATCTATATAGATTGAATAAGACTCTAAAAGATTTGGCCGACGTAATCTTCGATTCAAAATTACTTTGAACTGGGGACATAATACAATCAAGCGTTTCTTCATGCAACTCTCCCCAATTTTATTTTTATTTTTTGTCATTTACCCATAAAACAAGATATACATATTGATGATTGGCTAAAGGCAAGGAATGCATAAAAACGTTAACATATGGGCTCTTCGCAAATGCGTGAGCCTGGCCTAGCGTCACCCTTCGCATATCACAGGGTTTAAACAAAATTAATTGAAATTTAACATGGTAACTGTGGTCGCAATTTCCTCCATATTGTAAATTTGCAATGACCCATATTTTTCTTTCGCCTCACTAGTAAAAAGTCCTACGTCCATGTGGTAATCATGAATCTGGTTTTTATTAATTCTCTTGTCATTAGATGACCTTGGGCCATCCATTTTTGTATGATGGGCAAGTGGACATAAATTTGTCATGTGCAATATGCAATATTTGAAGAAACAAATCTAATGATGTCCAAGAAAGAGAAATTCATGAGGAATTGACTCCCTATTTCATATGGTGGATATTGGTCCAAAATCAAAAAAATTGATATCACTTAAGTCAAACGTTAAAAATTTACTCTTACCAAAAAGCAAACGTTGAAAATTTAAATATTATAAATAAAAATATTCACAATTCATAAAGTTTTGCACTTATAACATAAAATCGGAAATTCTTCATATACTATTATTACCATAATATTAAAAAAAAAATCATTTACGATAAAAGTTTGTCGAACGTCAGCATTAAGTTTTGAAAATATTGAAATATCAAATACTAGTGTACTTTTGGTGCATTTATGAAATCCTGAAGGGTACAAATGGTTCTTTTTTCTTTCTTTCTTTCTTTCTTTCCTTCTTTAAATTTTACAACGTTATCTCTTTGACTTTTATTTGTACAAAACATTTGGAAATTTTCAAAAATATTCAATATAAAATACCGAATTGTACAATTGATCCGTTTTTAGAATTAGATAAGAAGTCTAAGTAGTAAGTCTTCACTATAAATAGAAATATTTTATCCCCGACGAGTATCTTATTATTATTGTTGCTGTTGTTATTATTAGTAACAGTAGTATTTTACACTTTCTTCGCATTATTTCTTAAATCGCGTCTAAAATTAAAGGAAAATCTTGCACAATCTTTGGACAGGTGGACCCACCTATACATGCTTGCAAAGTCCAAGCCATGCATGCAAAATTGCCGATACATTTTACATTCTTTGTGGAAATCGGAAAGTTTTCAGAGATACTATTTAGCATATGTATTAAGAATATATAAAATGAGATGTTCATCGATTACGAGGGTCATTAAAGGTAATATCGCGTTTTTTAAATTTGAAAATAAAACATTAACTTGTTAGTTAGATTGACTACAATAATTAATTAGAGATACTTTCTTTTTTAATTAGCCAATAAGTGGTTTATCAAACACTTTACGTCGAAATGCAAACTCGTTAGTAGAATTCTCAATTTTTTCAAATGAAATGTGTAAATTGATTTATAATTATATAGTATGTATATTTTTCGTATTTAGTTAAAATAAATGATCAATTTTAATGTGTTACACATACTCATTACATAAGACTCGGAGCGTTGAGAGTGCCGAATAATAATCATAATCTTCAAGTTTATTTGAAAAAGCAAATCATCACTTCCAAGTCTTGGTAATTTGTATACATGAACGTATTATCGTTGAAGAATTCTTGTTACATAGCCAAATGTGAAATTGAATTTTTAATTTTAGTTTGAAAATTGACAAAAAGAAAAATGGCATGACTTTATTTTTCGATTTGATACAGATATTTAAAACAAAATTAGTCTTAAGATCAGCTACCAACTATAATACTAAAAAATAAAAATAATGGTTACGACTACGCTCTAACAAAATAAAAATGTAATGAATAAACAAAAACATCGAACCAGAAGATTCTCGCGTTCTCATTCTTTATAAGTATTCTTCTAGATTTAGGAATTAGGAATTTTTTTTTAAAAATAAAACCACAAAATTTTGTTAACTATATCGATATGCGATCTAACTCAAAATTTGTATTTATAGTCCTCATGGTACGGATTAACATGGCTTTCCGATAAGCCCCTGCTGGCATGCACTCTAGGCCTCAGCGCATTTTGATTTTTGAAGGTCAGGTCTTAAAGCCCTTTGTATAGCCTGATCCCTCCCTCCATCCAACCGTAATGGCATGGAAATTATGCCATCCACAGGCACGATTGCTTGCCACCTTTGGAATGTTGTAATTATGATTATAATTATGGTTAATGGATCAACGAAAGCCAATAAATTAATATACGTTTTTTCTGTTCACGTATCTCTTTTTGGATTCATGAATTTCCTATAGTTTTATGTTCACGTATCTATTGAATTCATGAATTTCCTAGATTCAGATTCATGTATCTTTTAGTTCATGTATTTATTGAGTTCATGAATCTCTTGAATTCATGTATCTTTGGATACGTGAATCTCTTGGATTCACGTATCTCTTTATTCATGAATCTCGTGGATACACGCGTCTATTTAATTCATGTATCTCTTTAGTACATGAACTAAAATTCTCTATAAATAGATATGAGCATAGAGCTTCATGTGAGTGTTGGTTTTTGGTCTTTTGACTCGATTCCAAAAGAGCTTTGATATACGTTTCAACCCTTCTGTTTTTTCTGGGTGTGCTGGTTCAATTTAACGGTTCAACAGAGTCCTGTTTGCAAAGTGCTAATCCAAACAGGTTCGAGGTGTTGTATCTTGGGAGGCATAGTTCGTGAATCTGCGGAGCACCATTGGTAGGAACTAATCGCTTTAAGGAGATTCGGTTAATATTGAGATGGCTGAAAACAATCAAGTGCCTTTCAATGTCCCGAATGTTTCAAGAGATGTTCCTATGGTCGATTCGACCGTTGCTATGGAAGATGTTCAGTCCTCTAGGTTTGAATTTGTAGCAGCCAATGCTACGGGCCCTTGGGCCAACACCAATTTTGGTGGTGCGGGTGCAAGTCATATGACTGGTATGCCCCGGACTATTTTTCAGAACAGTATAGGCCAAATGGCTTTTGGCTCTGGTTCTGGAGGGACGGCTCAACAAACCTTGCCTACTGTGATGGAAACACCACCAATTAAGGCTAATGAGAAACCAGAGAAATTTACCGGAGTGGGCTTTAAATAGTGGCAGCAGAAGATGTTCTTCTATTTGACCTTGCTCAATCTAACGAAATATTTATTGGAAGTGTGCTCGATAATTAGTCCAAATGAGCAAGATGTCACAACGCTCGGTGCATTGGAGGCTTGGAAGCATGGAGACTTCTTATGCCGAAATTATATTCTTAACTGTTTAGTGAATTCTCTATATAACGTTTATTGTAAAATTGAATTTGCTAAACAGTTATGTGAGTCATTATAGAAAAAATACAAGACTAAGGACGCTGGCACCAAGAAATTTGTGGTTGCCAAATTCTTGGACTACAAGATGGTGGATTCTAAATCTGTCATGAGTCAGGTTCAAGAATTGCAATTAATTCTGAGTGACATCTCGGCTGAGGGAATGATACTTAGTGAATCATTCCAAGTGGCGGCTATGATTGAGAAACTACCTCCGGGCTGGTCAGACTTCAAAATTATTTGAAGCACAAACGGAAGGAGATGAACCATGAAGATCTCATTATGTGCCTCAGAATAGAGGAGGAGAATACAGTTCAATCAATTTCAAAGAGTTTTGTGCTCGTTTTGGAATAACTCTCCAAACGACTGTACCTTATACTCCACAACAAAATGGAGTTGTTGAACGATTGAACATGATGCTTTTAAGTTCAGGTTTACCTCAAAACTTGTGGGAGGAGGCAGTTTTAACTGCAAATTATATTCTTAATAAAATACCCCACAAAAAGACAAGTAAAACTTTATACGAGTTATGGAATGAAAAGTTATCATCCTACAATTTTCTTAAAGTGTGGGGGTGCATAATGTGATTTATAACGGTAAGTCTAGACACATTCGTCGTAGACACAATACTGTAAGCAGTTGCTCTCAAATTAAATCATTTTTTAGACTTTGTAAAGTGAAAGGAAAATATTGTGGATCCACTGACAAAAGGTTTGTCAAAAGAGCATATAAACTGCACATCGAGGGGAATGGGTTTAAGAGCCTTAACCCAATAAAGAGATTCCAGGGTGGAAACCTAACCTATGCGATTGGAGATCCCATGGACTAGGTTCAATAGGACAATGCAAATTTTGGAAACTCTAGTGTGAGCACTGTCTCCCATTTCTATGATGCAACAGTGCTTTCCTACAGCCTTATTAAGGGTACGCTATACGTTTAATGATTCCTATAACTTGGATTATAATATTCAAGTAAGATATGGTAGGATATCTTTAATAGGAATGCACCTATATGCGTGGAGCTGGCCGACTCTATGAAATCTTTAAAGGCTAGATTTTCAAAAGCACGCATGAATCCCGAGAGGTTCAGGGCCGAAAGAACAAACACAACCGAGAACTAATCTTGAATTGGAAATACTCCGTGTGAGGTTTATTGTCTAAGCTTACACAAACAACTGGCGATTCAAGGCTTAGTCCATCGACTAGTTAAGTAAGTCCGATAGGCTTTCACTAAAGAAGGTTCAAAGCGAAAGCTACCTATCTTGATGCGGTTTATTTCAACAGGCATGCTCAAATTCCTTCGAGTCAAAAATGTTTTGTTGATCCATTAATGTGGGGGGATTGTTGTAATTATGGTTATAATTATGGTTAATGGATCAACGAAAGCCAATAAATTAAGATACGTTTTTTCTATTCACGTATCTCTTTTTGGATTCATGAATTTCCTATAGTTTTATGTTCACGTATCTATTGAATTCATGAATTTCCTAGATTCAGATTCATGTATCTTTTAGTTAATGTATTTATTGAATTCATGAATCTCTTGAATTTATGTATCTTTGGATACATGAATCTCTTGGATTCACGTATCTCTTTATTCATGAATCTCGTGGATACACGCGTCTATTTAATTCATGTATCTTTTTAGTACATGAACTAAAATTCTCTATAAATAGATATGAGCATAGAGCTTCATGTGAGTGTTGGTTTTTGGTCTTTTGACTCGATTCCAAAAGAGCTTTGATATACGTTTCAACCCTTATGTTTTTTCTGGGTGTGCTGGTTCAATTGAACGGTTTGACAAAGTCCTGTTTGCATAGTGCTAATCCAAACAGGTTCGAGGTGTTGTATCTTGGGAGGCATAGTTCGTGAATATGCGGAGCACAATTGGTAGGAACTAATCGCTTTAAGGAGATTCGGTTACCCGTACCTCACCTCCAATTTTATGTTATTTTTCTAGTGATATCTTATTTTATTCTTCTCAAAGACTTGTAAGTTTACATAAAAATAATAGTATTATAAAGTTGCTATCATCTTCTTTACATTACGTTCTGATTACAACAAACAGTGTGTATTCTCTGGATTTAATTTCCAATTGGAAGACATAAAAACAAAAGTTCGAATCATTGCGCATTTGAGGAAGATGGGGATGCCGAAAGTGACAAAGGGAAAGAATTAATCCGGCCCCAATTGGACGGAGCTTGATTCATGACCACATTGACCAGGACGGGACCTACTAGATGATCGAGACGTGCCTTGGTTTGTTGCCAGCATGCATGCGACCTTATTTGCAACCGAGCCTAGCTTGATCAATGATTGGAACTTTCTTTACTCAGCATTTCTCTCTATTGATCGTTACTAAACCTTTTTTTTATTCCTCATATTTCGATTATCTTTTTTCATATCACCACGTGACTAGTTAGTTTTGCCATATTTTGAAATACAAAAATGCGCTATCAAGTTGTGGTCCCATTGTCCCCTTTACTTTGACGTCGAGGGTACCCAAAAGAAGTTATTGAATTTCTTTAGCATTGAATCCATTGTTTAGATTTGCAAGTGTAGAGTATTCAAATTTACATGGAGCGAGCACATATTTCATGGATGAATTTTGACAATTAGATCCATTTGTACCATTTAATTCTGTGTATACCTAAATATTATGATTTGTGTCCAGTATAACATAACTCGGTGTAATAGCTAATATAAAATTAATTTTTTTAAATGCTCAAACATTATTTAATTTAATAGCTAAGATAAGAAAGGAATGCAAACAAGTAAAGTACATAGGAGGGCTTGTCCATTACATCGAATTAGACTTTTTGGCCACATCATATCCAGGCTTCTCACTCTCAAATTGTAAGGAGTGAAAACCTGAGAAAATATTAGGTAGAGGTGGCAAAATGGGTCATAGACCCCATATATGACCCATTTAAATTATAAATGAGTTATATATGAATCACTTGTTTCTTGAAGAAGTTAGTTAAATTGATTTAACAACTAAAGACTTAAGATAGGTTAGTCTTAAATGGGCCTTAAGTGGGTCTTAAATAGGTTGGGTTTAAAACCCATTTCCACCCAAAACTTCACAATCTCTCTCTTCACTTTTTACTTTACAAATATATGTATATAATAATTATTTTATTTTATTTTTAATTTTTTTCTTTCTTCTTTTTTTTTTTTCTTTTTCTTTCTTCTTCCTTCGATTGCCAACATGGCGATGGCTGGCAACCAGTTAGGCGAGCCTCGAGCTCGCCGAATCTGGCGAGGTGGAGGCCTTGCCGACCCCTAGCGAGCCTCGAGCCTAGCCAACGCCCAGTGAGGCTCGAGCCTCGCCGATCTGGCGAGACTTGAACTCGCTGGTGTCGGGCTAGGGGCGAACTCGAACTCGCTTTGATGCCGACGAGCCTCGAGCTCGCCAGATTTGGTGAGGCAAAAACCTCGTCGACGTCTGGCGAGGCTCGAGCTCACTGGTGTCGGGTGAGCTTGAGCTTGTCGTTGTTGGTGAGCGGGGCGAGCTTGAATCTCGCTTGTGGCCAGCTGTGGGCCATCATTGTGGCCGGCGGCCGGCCAAAGAAGAAGAAGAACAAAAAAGAAAAAAGAAAATTATATTTAAAAAATAATTAAAATAATTAAAATTTTAATTTTAAAAATAAAAAATAATTAAATTTTGATTTTTTTAAAAATAATTATTTTAAAAATTATAAAAATTATCCATTAAATTTGCGTTGTATAAAACTATTTTAGTAATACCATCTTTTTAAATATATATATAATTTTTTTAAGTTTAGTTAAACGGGTTGGGTATGGGTCGGATATGAGTTAAAAAATTTACATTACAATAAATGGTCACAAATGGGTTAAATAGGTCAATTTTAGTTGGACCATTTATGACCCGACCCACTTGTTTAACGGGTCTAGTATTAGGTACCTTAAAAGTGCCACACAATTTTTACTTTGAACCTTTCAAAGCGTGACACATGTCTCGTGTCTATCCACGTCGGCTCACTTCTCCACTTCCACTTCAAATGAACGCGGGGAGGACCTGGCCGTGGCCCACCTCTCTACACACGCGCTGCTCTGAACCTACGTTAACGAGCCTTCGGTGAAGGCTTGATGTTGTTCGAAATGCGGCACCACGTGTCGGCCGGGTCCCACCACCCCCTTCGCTCTTCCTTCCTGTGATCTCTCTCCTTTGTGCTTGCGTTTCTATGGCCCCGGAGCTCGACCTCGTCTGCATCCTATTTCTCTTCCCTTTTTTATTTTTTATTTTTTCAAAAGTGCCTCTCGACAAGTGGCGCCACGTGTCGTCCATTAAATGGGCCGACCCCGACGTGGAGACTTACCCGTGATTTTATCGTAAAACAGCACATAATCCCTGGACAATCCATACAAAACCTTCTCTAAGAAACCACGTATCACAAATCACTGGCATTTTTTTTTTTTAATGATTTTCAAACGACAGTTACCGCCCCTTGAGAAGAGAACCGCTTGCTTCTCTTCCCTCCAAAACCAGCCTTTGCCTTACTGTCTTGATAATGAAAAGGTGTTTTTGATTAGTCAAGCCCGAAGTGCCCAGACTATCGGGTAGTCTAGATGATTCCCGGCTAAAACTAAGGGAGAAGCTGGCGAAGTTGGGGGATGATCCGGGGTACGACGACATGCTCCTCGAGGAATTTGCAGCGGCCTATCTTAGAGGGGTTTTGGATGACGAGAGTGGAAAGAGGTGGAAAAGAAAGCCAAGGAGGATGTTCTAGTTAGATGCAAGGCTTTTATGCTTTCTGTATTACAAATTTTGCCACTTCTTTTTATCTAGTCTTTTTCGTTTTGTTAACGAGCGATCGTTCAAATCCTTAAGAGTCTTTTCTACGGAAGCTCTCGAAACTTTGCGATCTTGATTTCTACATTTGATGCCCAAACATTCGAGGCATGTTTACTGCTTTTTCCCACCATTTGCTTTTTATAACATGTAGAGGCTTCACTTAAGTGGTTTTCCTGAGGAGTATCCATGATAAGCTGATTTACAGACACAAAAAAGTTGAATGTATTCATTTCAGCAGGATATCATGCATAATTCTTGTTACAATGAACTCTCTGTTTTTCCAGTTTTAAATGAAGAAAACACTCCATGCTTAATGGATGATGTTGTCAAAATAAATATTTCTGTCTTTGTATGACCTTTCTTTTCTTAAGAAACATTCATCTGTGGAATTCTAGTTTAGTACTAAATGGACTTTATATGACCACTAGAATGACTGTACAATGTTCTTGATAGTTTGTTTATTACCTTTATCGCTTGAATTAATGATATAGGTTACATATGTTGTCAGGAATTGTGTTTACGCCACCAAAGTGGTCCTTAGGCTATCTTCAATGCCGCTAGAGCTATCACTCTAATGACAGAGTTTGAGAGGCTGGCCCTTTCGATGCACCTTGCTTCATTCGATAGTCTTTCCTGCTCAACCAGCATTTCCTTCTACCTGATTAAATGATAATGTCCAACTTTCACTGTATGCTGTCGGCATATCATTTATGAGTCAATGCATGATAGTTCTTTGCACATATGTTCACTTTCTTCTTTGTGATAAGGCCCCTGTATCCATTATAAACACTACAACGACATAATTTTCACAGTAATATATGGAAAATTCAGAAAGTTCTCACAGCCTTTTATTCATGAGAAATCTTCAGGGGGGAACTCTTTTGAAACTGGCCTCTCCTCTGACCACAGCTCCAGATTAACTGTTTAGGTTCCCCAGTGGACCATACTTTTGAAGACCTCACTGAGGCCGAACTGATCGACTAGTCCCACGCCAAGGCATTTATCCCAGAGCGACCATTCACCTGAAAAAAGTGGATGATAAAGGCACTGAGATATCTTCATTTGTTGGAACTAAAACATCTGAAGTGAGTGGCTGCTGATTGGATGACCAATTCATGGTCGTCCTATCCAAAAGTTTTTATCATTTTAAGGAATCTCATGAGTGGGGATGTGAATAAAAGATCATTTAGGTTACGTAATCAAAGAAGAGAATATTCGGCCAAGGACAGGAAAATAGAAGCTGGAAGCGTTTTAAACATATGCAAGAAGTGCTCTGACAGTAGAAGAAGAATGTTCTATCACAGGAGGAAGAAATGGTGAATGAAATCTGCAACTTCAAAATTCGAATTGAATTTTGAATGATTCAATCTGAAGACCTCACAGTTGATGGAATTATGTTTAGTCAAAATGGATTTGAACCCAACTAAAAGCTAGATATCCATATATCATGGAAAAGATTGAGCAGATTGAACATTTGCTGAAGCATATGTATTGAAGATTTTAGGCATATGCATATACAACCATCCGAAGAAAGTGAAGATTATCACCATGCTCAACCTATTGATTAGATGGAACTTTAGGATATGCAGAAGCTAATTGATGAAAACGGATATGGAACAACCTCAGTTGATTGGTGGTTTCGTGGAACGAAATCTCATGAACCTATGAATTGACTTTGATTAATACAAGGCCATATGAAAATTCACACAAGGATGGAAGAGTGGAAGACAATGATGGCTGGCTAAGGGACCTCCGGCATTTCGATCAAAGAGAACTGAGTATTGGAAGTCAGAGCAAGGGACAAGAATGAGGTATAACAAGAATACCACCAATATGAAGAGCCTACACCTTGGTTCTTATACTTCCATTTGGGCCAAACTTAGCAAGACCTTGAGTGTATTTTGAACAATCCTTGTATCGCCTTCTCTCTAGTAAGCTCTGCAGAGTGGGCATAGAAATTTATATGAGAGGGAGAGGCTTAACTAAATGGGAGCATTGATAGGAGATCATTGTTCAAAGACTGCTGGTGCTGTACAAGGGTTTAACACAGAAGCAACTGATGCTGAATTTGTGTGGAATCGATGGTATGAATTGTAATATATTGGGTGGAAGCGGTGGATTCAGCCGTGATTGGAGGCTGGGCTGGTAGTACATGAAAAGAGAGGAGAAAGGTGGAGGCCTGAACCTCTCCTATACTTTACCTCAATTTTGTTATCTCTACTCCTTTATTTCTCGTTAATCACTTAAAGCACCTATGGTTTCAGGAATATTTCTGCTAAAATGATACCAGAGTGCTAAAAATTCAATCCTAACCAAATTTAGGTGATCGAAGATGCTAGAAGCTTGCCTAAATCTTGAACAATGCACTTGGATCTCGGTTAAACAAGGAATTTGTGACCCTGTTACCCCAGTCTTCCAGCAGATAACCAAATGCAAATTTTGGCAAACAAATGTAAGAGTTTCAAAAAGTGGCATGATGCAGTCGCCTCTTGGTTTACTAGGGAGTATAGCTCTCCAGTTACCTAGGCCTTCGCAGCACCAAAAGAAAAGGTAAGAACAAAAGATTACATTAGCTAGAAGATTCCCTTTGAAGGTCTGCTCACCAGAATCGGGCCAAAGTTCGTGCTTAGAACCATCGACGGCTGTAAACGAGATAAAAGATTCTTTAGGGTGCAACAGGGTGAAAGTGAGGGTGTACTCTCAAGCAGACCAACCTACAGCACAATACAAACAAAACACCATTACAGGTGATTATTGACAATCTGAAAGTCAGAAAAGAAACAAAAAGCATAATAAGCAGTTCTCTGATGATTTCTCCATTTAATTTTCTGATTAAATAATTCACTGTAAGAAATATGCAGGCTGAACTTTAAGCATGTGTTCTCACTAGTGATAAGCAATGAGTTTTTCATGACATTTTCTTAGCATTAACACAATTGCTGATTTCCTAGAGGCCTGTTATCAGAAGTCCTTTGTAGTTGTGTGACTTTCTCCAAGACTGTTTTTTAAGCTGACCTTGAAAATCCACCGAACCAGCGCCGACTTTCCTGGCTGCAAAGCTAGAGTCAATTCGAAAGACCATAGGGTTGTCCTTTTGCGATAGATATGAGTCGTTGAAGGACCAGTCCACCACCAATTTCACCTTCCATCATAAGAGATTCCTCTTCTCCAGCAAGCTCAAGATTTCTCCTACAGGGAATGCAGAGCTTACACAAGATAAATCTACCGAAAGAAAATAAAATTCCTATGTTTTGGAAATCAAATGAAAACAAAGTTTTGCAGGTTATTTTAACGGGGAATGGCAGCAATGGTTGTTCATACTAATTGTAAATCTTTATAGATTAATGTTGATAATAAATAATTCCGCAGATTATGAGCGGCCAAATGCTTCCACATAAATGAAAAGTCGAGTTCTACTTTGGTCTAATTTGCAAACCGCTGGAATTCCAGCAGATAATAAAGACTACACGTTTACTTAATGACTGAATAAAAGAGTATATAGACGGCTCTATTTATAAAGCATGAGAGACACCTAACAAAACCTTAATTTCCTTATTTATGATTACTACCTACTAGCTACTAGATAATAGCCTAACATCATAGATATATTTCAACACTTACCCTCAAACTAGAGCATATGCCTTGCATATGACGTGCAACTTCGGTCCAAATTTTGTGGCTAAAACGTTGTGTAAACTGGATGTCGACTAGACAATGGATGTGGATCTATCAAACCGGATTTAACATAATGACAATTGTGTCTGGCCATTACTGGACAACCTGAATATAATCCACATTAACACCGATTTTGGCAGCTCGATGAAGGTATGCTGGTGTCCGGTGCTCACAGCTGCTTGGAAAACTGACGACGACCTCACTTGTCAATGATGCTCTTAAGTCGACGATGAGTCTCACAACGGATAACATCCATAGTAGGCTTCTTGAAATTTCAAAGGACCACAATTAAGGAAATCGTTGAAGATGAGTTGCTACTGGAAAAGGCCTTTTTCTGGACTTATCTTGTTTATAATTGAGAGAGCTCTGTTAAAGAAACCAAAGCACATGAACCGGAGCAAATTTGTAAAGGTTGACCAACACACAAACCAGAAATAACAGGAAATAAAAGATCCAAAGACAGCTACTGGAATGAAGTGTAAGAGTTTTCTTTATGTGGGCTACATTAATTGAGATTGTAATTGCTGTTTTACGGCGTTGGTCTAATAAGGTAAGGCATAAAGTTTCTTAACAGTCGAATATGGGCCTGGCTTATGTGGGCCGAATTGGGCCTGGCCCATGATGAGAGGGCCCGTCCAAAACTCTATAAATAGCGCTAAGGTCCCTCCTCTAGCCCTCACTGTTCCAAAATTCTCTCTCAACTCACATAAGGTAATCTGTGAGTGGCGGTCTCATCGAGCCAGGATTCGAGGGTTATAGAGGAGAAGATCTTCAACATTGAAGGCCTGGATTGCCGTCACTTTGCTCTAAGAACGATGAATACCAAATCAGGTACACAGATCTTCATCTTCAACTTTAGGATGCTCGATTCTCTAGTTATGTTGATCTTGGGAAGCCGTTTAGACGGCCTACATTTGGTATCAGAGCCTGCATAAACTAGAAATCGAACATAGGAAGCTGTTTTGAAGAAATTATCCGAATGAAACTTGATTTTGACCATGTAGTCAGATTAATCTTGCTGAGCTGAGAGTTTTCGTGGGTAGCATGTCTCCGGCAGTGGCCGAATTTCCTGTTGTTACCCATTTTCGGACTTGAATTGAACTCAGAACGTTTTGCTCGTTTTTCATGATTTTCGGTCCGATAAAAGTGAAATTTTATTGCATATATGGCTTCTACTCGTCAATACGAGCATTTTGGTATGTAAAACACCTCAAGACGACGTCGGAAGCGGCCGCACGCGCCTCCACGCGCCGAGACGGAGCTCGGAGTCGGCCTCACACGCTGCCGCACCGTCTCACGCGCGCGCACACGCCCGACGCGTGGCACACGCGCGCGCATGCGCGCCGACGTGTGGACCGACACGCAGCTCGCGCGCGCGGACTGCCTCGGCGGTTCTGCCTCCGCCGACACGTGTCGGAGATGACGTCATAGTGGCGTCACATGCACCGCCTTACATGCGACTGCCACGTGGCATGTGACGTCACCTTGGCCCGACCCGGGTTGACCCGTTGACTGGGTTGACTCGACCCGTTGACCGTTGACCAGGTTGACCCGAACCGTTGACCCGACCCGGTGACCGCTGACCGGTTTGACCCGACCCGGTGACCGCTGACCGGTTTGACCCGACCCGTTGACCGGCTCGACAGTTGACCGGTCGACCGGTCCGACCGTTTGACCGTTGACCGGTCGGACCGGTAACCAGCTTTTGGACCGGATCGGTACGCCAACGCATGCAGCTCATGCGCCGCGCACTCTAGCGGCGCGTGAGGGCGCGTGTGACGTGCGTTGGGCGTGTGGTTGATGTCGTCGTGCTCGTATGTGAATTTCCTATCTTGTGGTGTGCTTATTTTCATTTTTTGATGCCTTTATGGTTATGAAAATGCATGTGAAACCCTAAGGCACGTGATTTTGGGGTAATTTTAGTGTATTTTCATGAATTTCTCTATGATTTTGGAAATACAAATGCATGCCTATGATTATATCATCACTTGAGAAATATGTGTAGTGTTGATTTATTGAAAGCATGTATTAGTGGATGGAGCAATGCAATTAGCATGACTTGTGATTTTAGTGACAAATAGCCCTTGTCATCAAGTCTAAAATCACATGTGAAAGGTAAATGTGAGTCATAAAGTTATATCCCTGATATGAGAGAGTTTCGATAATTCAGTTGGGTTGTGACCGCCAAAGTGGCACACTTGATTGGTTTTGAGAAACATTGTTCGCATATTATAAAGGGATGTCTCCTATTCTGATGCATGTTTATACTCCCAAAGGAGGTAATTGTGTGTTAGTTTATGGAGGGATACATGTACAGTATATGGTTGAAAAGTGACTAGCCCTAGTGTTTCATACACCCAAAGGTGGTGAATTCGCGAAATGTTAGAATATATTTTCATGGACCACTGTCATGTAAAGAGTATACAATGTCATATATTCTACCCAAAGGTGCTTATATGATGATGTATGTAGCTCTTGAGATATGTGTTAAGCACTCACATGATGCTAATTATATGTATTGCTTGTAAAATCAGTCACCTTCTCTGTAAATGGCAATTCCATTGCAATTGAGGTTCTTACTGGATCAAACTTCAAGAAATGGAAAGAGGATTTTCTGTTTGGGATGGAGTTGGCAGATGTTCACATTGCTCTTACTGAGGATAGGCCGGCAGATCTTACTGATGCCAGTACAGAAGTCCAAAAAGTACGTTTTGCTGCATGGGAAAAGAGTAATAGAATTTGCTTGCTCATTATGAAACGGTCAATTCAAGAACATTTGATGAGTGGCTTGCCGACTGACTGTACTGTTAAGGAAATAATGGAAGCTTTGGAGGCTAGGTATCGTGTCTCTTCCAATGCTGAGATAGGTACTCTTATGCAATCACTCTTTAATATGAAATATGATGGTTCGACTGGAGTTAGAGATTATGTGCTTAGGATGGTAGATCTTCAAACAAAACTCCAAATTCTTCAGGTTGATATCCCTGAAGCTTGCATTGTGCACCAAGCATTAAATACTCTTCCTGCTGACTTTGGAATTATCAAGACGAACTATAGTTCGCAAAATGAGACTTGGTCAATCAATGACCTTATAGTTAGAGTGGTGGCAGAGGAAGAGAAACTGAAGAAAGATAGAGGGCATCTTGCCCTGTATGCCTCTAGTTCTGCCAATAGGAAGGGAAAATGGATTGCACATCATAGAGGAAATCCTAAAACCATAGGGACTTCTAACCATATAGCTCCTAAGAGGGGAAATCCTGAAGCTACTGGCCCCTCCATCACTGTGGCTCCTAGAAAGGCACCTTTTAAAAGGGAGGGTGTCCTTTGCTATTTTTGTAGGAAGAGGGGACACATAAAGAAACATTGTGATGGTTATAAAGCTTGGTTGTCTAAAAATGAGCATAAAGGTAATGATTCTTTGGCATTTGCCTGTGAATCCAACCTATCTGAAGCCTCATCCAGTTCTTGGTGGCTAGATAGTGGTGCGACTAATCATGTTGCATTTACCATACAGGGATTCACAAACATAAGGACACCAAATCAGGATGAATCAAAGCTCACTGTGGGAAATAACAACAAGATCGACGTTGAGTTCGTGGGAGATGTCATTTTGATTTTAGATACTGGTTTTAATATGATGTTAAGAAACACTTTCTATGTACCTTCCTTTAGACGGAACTTAGTTTCCGTATCATGTTTAGACATGTGTGGTTACTCTTTTGAAATAAAGAACAATACAGTATCTATGTTCTTTAGTTCAAACAAGGTTGGATGTTGCAACATGTTTAATGGATTGTACGGATTGTGTTTATCTCCCAATGATATATACGTCACTAATACAGTTGAAAGTGTTGTTCCCAAAAGACCTCTACCTAAGGAACAGTCTTATGCGTTATGGCATAAACGATTAGGTCATATATCCAAAGAAAGAGTAGAAAGGCTGATAAAGACTCACATCCTGCCTACTCTTAAAAGTGACTTAGAGACTTGCATAGACTGTTGTAGAGGAAAGATGACTAAGATAAAGAAGAAAACCGCAATTCGAAGTTCTAATTTACTGGAAGTCATTCACACTGATATCAGTGGACCCTATACTGCAACTTTGTGTAGAAATTTTTATTTCATCACGTTTATCGATGATTATTCTCGGTATGGTTATCTATTCTTGATTAAGGAAAAGTCTGAATCTCTTGACAAATTTAAGATCTATCGAACGAAGTCGAGAAACAGGTTAGGAAAGGTAATAAAGGTGGTTAGATCGATCGAGGTCGAGAATATTATGGTAGACATGGTAATGTTGGGCAAATTAAAGGACCATTTGCTAAATACTTAGAGGATTCTGGGATAGTGGCTCAGTTCACTATGCTTGGAAGTCCTGAACAAAATGGAGTGGCTGAAAGACGCAATCGTACTCTCATGGATATGGTAAGGTGTATGATGAGTAGGACTAATTTGTCTGATTTTTTATGGGGTGAGGCTTTAAAAACAGCCCTTTATATATTGAATCGTGTTCCTACCAAAGCTGTTACATCGACTCCTTTTGAGTTATGGACTGGACGCAAACCAAGTTTGAATCATTTCAAGGTCTGGGGATGTCCTGCAGAAGTAAGATTGAATAATCCAACATTAGGTAAGTTGGAGGCTAAAACCACTCGATGCTACTTTGTGTCTTACTCAGAATATTCAAAGGGATATTGGTTTTATAATCCAAGTGGAGGAACAAGGATTGTAGAATCACAGACGGCCAAGTTTTTGGAATTTGATGTAGCTGAAAAGCATGATTGCTCACAAATTAGTGAACATGATAACATGATGAGACCGACTATGTCTTTCTCCTTACCTATGCAGACAATTATGGAGCCTACTGTGCCACAAACTGAACCTGTTAATATCGAGAATCCTATTGATGAAACGGCCACAGATGAAGTTCTTCAAGTTCCTCAAACTCAAAATGAAGTTACAGTGGCTCCACTTAGAAGGTCTACTGTCACGCCCCGATCCTCAGGCACGCACACATCCGTCTCACTTGGTCGATTTTGTAATGCGATATCCCAGGACAATGTATCGCCGACCCTTTCATTTTTAAGCACATGCGGAAGCAGTTAAAATCCCCAGACAATGAAACGATGGGATAGAAAAGCAGGGCCATATTTTTCATATTGAAATTTATAACCAAACCTTTATACATGGCATTAGACAGAGCACTTCACAAACTATTCGCAACTTCAAAGTCTCACTCTATCTACACATATACAAAAGGGTTCACAGAGATATGGGATTTCAATCCTCGTCTAAGTCATACTCAAGATCATCCTGATCCTCCTCTGATTCCTCTTCACTCAGATTAGTCTCTTCCTCAATTTCACCTGCGAGTTCTCATTCACAAATTCCTTCTCCTCAGCTCCTCGTCGGGATCCTGAAATGTTTTCCCCAAACTGGGATGAGACTACGTCTCAGCGAGTTCTACCCCACTAAGCCCGATTAGTAAACTATTATACTAAAGACTGCCTAAACACGCACAGGTCAGAAGACGTACCTTAGCATCAGATCCCACCTGCAAGTCAGTAAAATTTACAATAAGTACTCAAGCAATCATATCATAGATCGGCATTTCGATCTATCGACCCAGTCGATCATATGCCAACAAAACCACTCACGATCAATTCCATTCAATCAATCATTTCACAATACCAGATTAACGCAAAGATCAATCGACCTAGTCGATTACATGTCAGTCGGATCATTCAAGATCATTTCCACTCAATCAGTCAATTCACGACAACGTATCGAATCATTGGTTAATCGACCTATCTTTAGGTAACAAATTACGGCCCAATGGGCGCGATCTTTATCAGGTGGCGGATTACGGCCTTATCAGGCGCGACCCGTATCGGGTGGCAAATTCCGGCCTTATCAGGCGCGACCCATATCGGGTGGCAAATTACGGCCTTCTCAGGCGCGACCCGTATCGGGTGGCAGATTACGGCCTTCTCAGGCGCGACCCGTATCGGGTGGCAGATTACGGCCCAACGGGCACGATCGATTCCAAATTCGGTGGCAAATCTCGGCCCAACTGGCATAGCCATACTTCGGCGGCTTCCGAGGTTTAACTCACAACCTCTCACAGTCAAATTCTAATTGAATGCCGACACTGGTCAATCTTGGGATGAATCCCCACATACTCATCAACTCACTCAATTTTCACACGGTATTAACATACCTGATGAGTCTTAGCCAAGAGTATATTCAAATCACTCTCACAATTCTACTCACTTTACAACTCAACGAAGCATTATAAATGCTGAATAACATACTTGGCCATTTACCGATCAACAATTCAATCTCAATCAATTCCAATCAATTTAGGGTAAATCCCTAAAATATCACAATTTATTCAATTCCATATAACGTGGAGCTCAAATAAATAAACGGACTGTGCCACGACGATCGGCACAAGATTTCGGTCGTCGGGCAACAAAATCTTAATTTCTGAAAAATAAATAAATAAATAATTAATTAATTTCGAAAATTAATTATTAATTATTAAAAATTCTATTTAGCTCAAAAGAAAGCCAATTTAAATAAATGGGCTACACCACGATCATCAGCATAATATTCCGGTCACTGGCCATCTCAACCTTAATTTCCGAAAAATAAATAATTAAATAATAATTTCGAAAATTAAACAATTAACATTAAAATTCAATTTAGCTCAAATTAAAGCCCGATTAAATAAACGGACTTCACCACAGTCATCAGCATAATTTTCCGGTTCCGGACCATCTTCCTTGAATTTTCGGAAAATAAATAATTATTTAATTTAATTCCGAAAATTAATATTAAAATGCCAAAAATCCCACTTAGGCCCGAATCGCCAAATTGAAGCCCGATTAGGGATCGGAAAATTCCCGAGATGCTTCAAATAAATAGTAGACCACGTCTACTTGCTAATTGCGCAATCAATTTATTTAAATCACATCACAATTGACTAATAATTGCTAATTTATTCTAATCTAACAACCTAAACATAATTAATTAAATATAAACCAACCTTAAGCATAATTAGCCACTAATCCTGGATTAGTGAGATTACTCACCAAATCGCGCGCAAATCGGATCAATCCGACAGTGGCGACGCGAGGAACGATTGTTCCCAAAGCACGGCTCGGGTTCGGGGTCGGGAAACGGCCCAAAAGCGGGCCCGAAGAGCTGGATACCCACTTCGTGGGTATGCTGGTCGCGGCTGAACGGAGCCGTTCCGGCGGCTAGGGCGGCGGGGGAAGACCGGCGGAGGGCGAGGGAGTCGCGGGGGTGGTCCGGCGGGGTTAGGCGGTGGCCGGAGGTGGGCTGGTCGGTGCAGAACAGAGAAGAAACAGAGCTGGGCCGAGGTGGATCGCACGGAGGGAGGAGTGGACGGCGAGCGGTGGACGGGCGGGACGGCGCGAGCGCGCGGGCGCGGGCGCGACGCGTCGGCGCGACGGCGGGGCGAGCTGCGCTGCTTCTGCTCCGGCTTGCTGGTTCGCTCGGCGTGAAGAAAAGAAGGAGAAGAAGAAAGAAGAAAAGGGGGTTCAGTCGAGCGTGCAGAGGAAGAAAGAAGAGAGAGGTGAGAGAAGAGAGAGAGAGAGAGAGAGAGAAAAGATGAGCGGTGGGGGATTCGCACGGATGGGGGGGGGGGAAGGAGAGAGGAGAGAGAAAGAAAAGAAAGAAAAAGAGAAAAAGGAGAGGAAAAAGGGAGAGAAAGAAAAAGGGGGAGAGAGAGAGAAAAAGAAAAACAAAATGCATAATGCCTTTATGCAATTTTCCTTTTCTCTTTTCCTTTTCCTTTCTATTTTCTTTTGGTCTTCAATTTTCTTCCGATAATTTCTTTATTGAAATTTCGGACTCGTCAATAAATTGACGAGCGATGAGACAGGATCCTAAAAATAAGAATTATGACGCGCTTAAAATTCGATTCCCGAAATCGAGTTCAATTTCGTGGTTAAAAATCGATCGGACGTGATTTTAGCTCAATCCAACCAATTAGGTAGCTTTTAGGGATTTTACAGTTGATACATCCCTTAACGGCTTCACCAAATAGGTTAGTTAACTCGTGAGTGATCAGCTCAGAGAAAAAGGGCCATAGGCACGTCGACGAAATGCCCATTTCACTTTATCGAAACGGGGTCGAATTTCAGGATGTCACATCTACTAGGGAAAGGCGTTCAGCTATACCACCAGACTATGTAGTCTATTTAGGAGAACATGATTACGATATAGGCTGCATTATAGATCCAGTGACTTATATGGACGCTGCTTCCTGTCCTCAATCAAGTTTGTGGTCGGATGCAATGAGAGATGAGATGCAGTCTATGAAATATAATGGCATTTGGGAGCTTGTCGAATTACCGGAAGGATGTAAGCCTATAGGTTGCAAGTGGGTTTATAAGACTAAAAGAGATTCAAAAGGAAAGATTAGAAATTCAAAGCCAGACTTGTGGCCAAGGGCTTCACTCAAAGAGAAGGGATAGACTATGAAGCAACATTTTCTCCAGTTTCTTCTAAAGACTCATTTAGAGTGATCATGGCGTTAGTAGCTCATTTTGACATGGAATTACATCAGATGGACGTTAAAACTGCTTTTTTAAATGGAGACCTTGATGAAGAGGTTTATATGGTGCAACCTGAAGGTTTTACAATAAATGATCCAAGTAAGTTTGTGTGTAAACTAAATAAGGCTATTTATGGTCTCAAACAAGCTTCCAGACGGTGGTACTTGAAATTTCACAATGTTGTTACTTCTTTTGGTTTTGTTGAGAATAAAGTAGATCAATGCATATACTGCAAGGTCAGTGGGAGGAAATTTATTTTTCTTATACTTTATGTGGATGATATTTTGCTTGCAAGTAGCGATGTTGGATTGCTGCATGAAACAAAACAAATGTTGTCAAAGAATTTTGACATGAAAGACCTAGGTGAAGCATCCTTCGTTCTTGGTATTGAAATCCATAAGGATCGTTGTCATCGTATGTTAGGTTTATCTCAAAAGGCATACGTTGATCGTATTTTGGAGAGATTTAACATGCAGGATTGCAAACCAGGAACTGTTCCTGTAGTTAAGGGTGACAAGTTAAGTCTCTCACAATGTCCTCAATCAGATTTTGAGAAAAACCAAATGAAGGATGTGCCTTATGCTAATGCACTTGGAAGTATTATGTATGCTCAAGTTTGCACTAGACCAGACATTGCTTTTGTAACAGGGCTTTTAGGCAGATATCAATCGAATCCAGGACATGATCATTGGGTTGCTGCCAAAAAGGTCTTGAGATACTTGAAAAGAACAAGAGATTATATGCTGATGTATAGATATGCCAATGATTTGCGATTGTTGGCATATTCAGATGCAGATTTTGCTGGTTGTGAGGATGATAGGAAGTCGACAACAGGATATATATTCATGTTGGCAGGAGGCGCAGTATCATGGAAAAGTGAGAAACAAAAATCCATATCTTCCTCTACCATGCAAGCGGAGTTTATAGCATGTTTTTCAGCTGCTACTCAAGCAATTTGGCTTCGGAACCTCATTAAGGAATTGATCGTATTTGATTTTGTGGATAGACCCATACAATTATATTGTGATAACAATTCTGCTGTGTTGTTTGTCAATAACAATAGAAGTCTCAAAGGGTCTAAGCATATGGAGGTCAAGTTTTTGACCATAAAGGAAATGGTACAGAATGGTGACGTTATAGTAGAGCATGTTCCCACGGATGATATGTTGGCAGATCCACTAACTAAAGGCTTGCGCCCTTGTGTATTTGAGCGACATATCATGAACATGGGCTTAGGAGAATCGGTGGATACTGTCGTTTAGTGGGAGTTATTTCTGGTTTGCTCTAATGAAGTTTACTTCTGTATTTTGTTACTTTTTGTAACGTTTCGATATATGTCAACTCCTTCTGCATAAGTTATTATTGAGTTGTGTATATATATCTAAGGAAAATCTCAAGGTACTGTGTAAATCTTGAGTAAAGGCTAGGGGCATCCAGTTATTAGCCTTATACATATGTCTCAATTACACATAAAGAAAGGTTAACTATAAAGATGAGACATATGTGGGTTCATTAGAACCATAAAGATATTCTCTAGTGCCACATCCGGTTTTTTCTGACACTTAAAGATAAGAGAATGGTGACCAACAATGGTGATAACACATGAGGTATTACTCTTTATGAGGTGTTATCCGTTTGCCACACAACCATATTGAATCCATATCAATAAAGTTGAAAGCATTCGTGATCATGGAAGGCTCTGTATGTATACATGCAGTTACCGCCATGATTCGGTGTTGGAAACCTTATAGGATAGGATTGACTATTAAGAATTGCCACTAGACCAACATAAAGGTGCGCACATATAGTACAGTTTCAATTAATATAGCCCAAGTGGGAGAATGTAAGAGTTTTTTTATATGTGGGCTACATTAATTGAGATTGTAATTGCCGTTTTACGGCGTTGGTCTAATAAGGTAAGGCATAAAGTTTCTTAACAGTCGAATATGGGCCTGGCTTGTGTGGGCCGAGTTGGGCCTGGCCCGTGATGAGAGGGCCCGTCCAAAACTCTATAAATAGCGCTAAGGTCCCTCCTCTAGCCCTCACTGTTCCAAAATTCTCTCTCAACTCACATAAGGTAATCTGTGAGTGGCGGTCTCATCGAGCCAGGATTCGAGGGTTATAGAGGAGAAGATCTTCAGCATTGAAGGCCCGGATTGCTGTCACTTTGCTCAAAGAACGATGAATACCAAATCAGGTACACAGATCTTCATCTTCGACTTTAGGATGCTCGATTCTCTAGTTATGTTGATCTTGGGAAGCTGTTTAGATGGCCTACATGAAGGACTTGATAGAAACCTAGATTGGAGAACGGAGGGGCTTGATGTGAGTTACCACTAGCCATGAAGACAAGGACGAGTCACAAAGAAAGCTCAAGAAGGTGATGGCGAGCAATGGAGACTCGTGACGGTTGGGATGGACGGAAATTGACCAACGATGAGGCTAGGAGCGACAGTGGCATTTTAGAAAGTTTACGATAGTGGACCTGAGCTCGCCGGAGAAGATGAGATCGATGGTGACCGACTGAGACGGGCGGTCAACAGACTGTATCAGAAGAACAAAAGAGCAGCAATTCCTTGAGGGCAACGAAGATGCTGAGGAGAGAAGCGAGTTCACTTGATCTGGACAAACATCGATTCCCTTTGACAACAAGCAGAGATTGACTAAACGAAGAAAGATTAACCTTGGGTCCCCGTCACTTTTGGCTCTATTATCATGTAAAACTTTGTGGGATTACCTCTAATTTTTCTCAAAGTTTAACTTGTCACATGAAGATGTAGATTAATATTTACATACTATAGTATTATCTCTCATATGTAGGCTAAACTTTCTGAAATATATGATAAAAGGATGCAAATAAGACCTGGAAAGATCTAAACTGTCTCCTCAGGAAAACTTGATAGATTTGACTAACAAATTTTCTAGTATCTGCAGGCGTCAGCATTCAAACCCTTGCAACTGCCATGTTTGGCCAGTGCTTTGCAATCAATGGGCCAACAACATACTTAGGCCCAGAGTGAAGTTAAATCTTCTATTAACTCAACTAAACTATTTGTTCCTAATAATACCACTTTTTTTTTTTTTTTCCTTTTATAAGCCAAGCAAGTTAATTGGATAGTGTTCATCGCACTTACTATTTCTCATCATTCTTATCTTATTTGCTAATGTCATTTAATCTTGATCCGCTCTATGTTCCGTAAGGTAAGATTAAAACAAAAGGATGAGCATGCCCCCAAAATTAAATGTAAATCTCGCAACCAAAAGAAGTCTTTGCTTTTAAGAATCAACACTTGTCAAACAAATCTATCGAAGGTAAAATGGCTTTACAGTTCCCCTCAGTAAAGAAATCCTCTCTGGCTAAGCATGATTAGCGCCAAATACGGCTCTACTCCTTGTGGATGGGACGGCATCTCAAATCCCAAATTGGTGAATAGTTGTGAAGTTAATTTCCAGTCCAAATATTGGTGCAGCATCTCTCCTCTTAGATTTAGGTTTCCTTCTCTATTTTCCATCACCAGTGATCAAAACATTGCGATGATTCCTGACATTTAGAGTACCCATATATGATGTTGCAGCATTTAGGAAGTTTCTGTCCCCGTCCAACATTTCTCACATGGTGACCACTCAATCATCATTCTAGGACTTCAAGTTATAGATCCGTACAAACACCCCAAAAAAAAAAAAATTATGAATACTCTAACTATCTAAAGACTTCAGAGATATACACCGAAACTCGACATCATCCAGCAATTCCGCTAATCCAAGCCATTTTTCAAAATTGTTCACATGGAAAAGAGTAAACCCAAATAGATTCACACAAAGAGTACTGCAAAGGTAATACGTGGTACGCAACTACTTTTGTCATCCATTCAGGTAAGATCTTTGATCCAACTTCTCTGCTGCATATTTAACAGATAAGAAGCACCTTGTCATATACTAATTACTGATCTGCACAATTGGTGGCCATCTATATACCAAGTCAATCTTTCATCTCTCAAGGACAACATACTGATTATAAACAAACAGGGGAAGGATGACATACTATTGAGGCTACAACTGACCTTAGACAAAGTCCCCTCACCTCTTTTTTCACGTGTCAAGGATGGCCTACACTTTCTAAAGATAACAGGAAAACTAGGATCATCTGTCGGATGCTTTAATCGTTCAAAGCAATTGCACGTGTATAGCACATCTACTACAGGTGTTACTTAATTTCGGATATCATCCAATTTTTTATTTTTCCTTTTTTAGGCCAAGCAAGTTAATTGGATAGTGTTCATCGCGCTTATTATTTCTCATCATTCTTATACGAGTGCAAGAGAATATTTTGTTAAGAGAAATGGAAGGATGAATAGTTTTATGATAATTTGCCTCAAGGAATTTCTGGTACTCCTAACTTCATGAATATACGAGTGTTTCGTCCTTACCTTTCTTTTTCCTGCTGTAAAGAAGACTTGTTTAGTTTTATCCACACTCTGATTTCTATCTTTCCTGCCTAACAGGGACCGAGAAAGGTATTCTTTATGAAGATGATGGTGATGGATAATTTCTCGAACGGTTTGTTAAGGGACCCTCGAGAAGGAACGTGCTTATGGTCTCTTGATCATACAGGGGTGCAAGCATCATTGGGCTGAAGAAAAAATTGGGGCCGTATGAATATACAGGAGCCCATTTTCTCGACCGAGCCCCTTCCCATCCAAAGACAGGCGCGGCGAGCTCAAGATTGCTTTTCAAAGCATAGTTTACCAAACGGCATTTGCATTTGCCTAAAATCCTTTAAATTAAACTATTTTGCATTTTTTAATGGGCTTTCAAAATGCTGAACCAAACGCACCCAACGTTCTTCATGTCAAGAAGAGAGGCGGGAAAACAGAAACGCAAAGAGGGAGAGGGAAGGAAAAGGAGAAGGAGACGAAGGAGAGAGGGAAGGGGACGGGGAGATCCGGTGGCCGAGAGGTACACACAGTGGAAGTTGCTTGTCCCCGTCCTCTACGACTGGCAAGCCGAACCACGACCTCGTCTGGCCCTCCACACCCCCGATCTCAAAATTCATTTTTCGCGAAGATCATAGGCATCTTGCATAGAAATATCGATTGATCTGTGACTAATAATGTCAATCCAAACCTTTATATGTCGAGACTAAGCCTCATTGCTAAAATGCGTGAAAGAAGACCGAGGAATTTTCCCATATAAGCTCAAAGCTGATTCATGTTTGTGCTTACATTCGGGGAATCCTGCTTGATTTCTTGATATTTTGCTGTGTTTTCATGTGACTTTGCCATATATTCTCCACCGTCCGAGTTCGTGTCTCATACGCCCCCTTGCCGGCCCTACGAGTCATCATTTCCTTTCATTCTAAATACATCCACGTTTGTTTGGTTGCTGGAATAGTTAGTGTCGAAAATGTTGTTTAGGAGTAGCGCCGGACCACCTCTGACCGTCGCGCACTTCACACGCTCTCCCTCTTGGGGACAACTCTCCACGGGGCTGCTTCGATCACTCTAGAGTTCGTTACATCCAGTCGAAGCTTCTTCATCTAACTGAGATCAGAACCAATCACGGATGAATATCCTCGTCGCATAATTCCGTCGGTGGATTTTGTCACTCCCGAGCGTCGCCATCAGAGATTCTCATGATGCAACTCTGATTTTCTACCATCATTGTCCTTCGATAAGAGGAAAATGGCCGCGACTGATGCTCACTCTTATTTTGATTTTATTGCATCTGTATTTCTGATTCTCTGTGTGTTTTTGTGTTCTTAGCAGCTCTGAGGATAGTTCATTCCAGCATCGTCGTCTCTGATGACTTCTCGCGCTGATTTGAACAAGACACGATAGTTAAAGAAATTTTATTTGTCACTCGAGTCCTACGTTCCGAAAGAAAATCCCATTTGTTTATTTGAACCGAAGGAGATCGCTCTGCCGGAGGAGGAGTTCCTCTGTTTTGACGTTCGCTGCTTCAAAAGTTCGTTTTCGCGGTTGGGCTTGGGCCTGAGGAATTTGGGCCTTAAAGTGAATATGTATAAATTTCTGTACCCTTTTTTCTATATCCTATGAAACGGATAAATCGGATCGAATTTATGTCAAATTAAAAATGATCTGAATCAAATTGATTGGTGTGAACCTATAATATAGTGATCCATACCCCATGTCATATCCAACTCGACCCTTATTGCAAAAATATATAATTAACCCAATTTAGGAATACTTGCACTGGTATTGAGGTGAGAGTTAAGAGAACGAGTGAGGGTGAGATTAAACAAATGTAAGAGAGAAAGAGTTAGAAAAATATGTTAGATTTAATTAAGATATAAATTTATTTAACACACATATTATTTTGGACATGATCATTCTAACTCGTATAACAATCCAGTCCCATCAAATAACGGTTCATATTGAGTGTGTGATGAGAAAGCTCATGGGCTATAGGATGATGCCGGAATAGGATGGCTGGGTTGAGCATGAAGGAAGTTGTTTCCAAACTTCTGCAGCTTTCGATGTGATAAAACATACAAGACTGACATACCTGAACGAGATAATTAGCGCTTTTATGCATGTGAGTAAGTAACACAAAAACGTGTTCTCTTTTATAAGAAAATTGTTTAAAAAGTAATTTTAGTAAATTATTACTAGTTTATATCGGGATTAGTAAATCTATACGAGGATATTAAATCAATACCAGGATTAGTTTAAAACCCTCTTTATGCTTTAATGTTACAGCAATACTGGTATTTTCTTTTCTAACTTACTGTAAAATAATTAAACAGGAAAAGATTACGTTCCAATTTGGTTTAAAAAATTAGATAATTTGTAATTTTCCTACTATGTATATAGATATGCCCGATGATGTTGAGGCCATTAAGGGGAGTTTGCATTCGATACCATATTATTTGTCACCCGTAAATTAACATTAGAAGCTCTGATTTGGGACATTAGATATTGTGATGTTTTTGGGAGAAAAGGGGCAAGGAAAGTTTGGACAAATTATTTTTGGAAAATCTTAAATCTTTGTAAGATTTTAAAGTAGGAGGCGTTGTCTACTCATTATCATCTCCCATGTTGCTTGCTTGCGAATAAAAACAACATAAAAAAAAAAAAAAAAAAAAAAAATTAATTATAGGGTCCCTTTCATTCTAAAGACAAATGAAAAATTATCCACACCCAAAAAAGAAAAAGAACTATAAAATTTTGCTCAGTTTCTCTAAATTTAGTAGACTCGTTTCGAAAGAAAAACGCTTTTACCGGCAAAAAGAAACCAACAAAAAGTATTTATTTGTTTATTTATTTTTGTGTTTCCACGCAAATTAGGAAATGAAAATAAGGAAAAAGTATGTGGCCGCTCACACAATTTAGACGAACCCATGGGTTCAAAATTGCAATAATTTTGAGCTTTCGCTCTAAATTCTGACAATTTATTTTATGCTTTTTCATTCCTTCTCTGAAATTGCACTCTCCAATTCTCTCTCAATCTCTGATTGCAAGGGAGACCATCCCGACGGCAAGTCTTCTTTGAATCTGCCCAGCGTCTCGCCAGAACTCTACCGTCGCACATCGAGGAGGCGGCGATCGGTGAGACGGTTCGGCTCTCTGACTCCGATCCTCACAAGCATCGGCGGCTTCTTGCCAAAGCGGACATCGACGAGAGCTCCCACGCCGTTTTGCTCCTTCTTCCCCATCATTGGGAACATCAGAATCAGCCAATGTCGTGATACTACTTATTTGCATCAAAAGGTAGATGAATGGTTCATTTTATCATGAGTTGAGTCGAGAGGAACTGCTTACTTAGTTGGACAATGCCGAATTGCTCATCATTTTTGCTCTTTGCTGGGGATTTCGGTGCAATCGATTGGTGTCTCTGGACTGAATCAATCAACAATCAATTAGTTTGTCTTGGTGCCTGACAAATTATTCCTAGATGGGCAATTCAATAAGCCTGTTGCTTCAGGTCTATGTAGTCCTCCGGCATGGTTGATGAGCCGTAATGGTTGTAAAAGTTATAGAAATTGATGACTTTTATCTGATAAGGCTGATTTGATAATTTGGTCTCCATTGTAGAAAAGTTTTCTGTTAGACTTATTTGTTTGGGTTCCTTTAATTGTGTTAACTTGATAAACCTAACCAAATCGATAGTCTATGTTAAGGCAATAATTTTGTCGTCAATAATAAGGATATGATCCCTCTTGCACCCAATGCAAAATGTTGTAGCTCATAGTCGTTCAATGTCTTTGTAGTTTGCATTTTTCCCTCGAAAGGAAATAATTTTCTTGCTTGATGTTAACGATTAAAGTGCCAAGTTACTCCTTAGCTTCTTATATGTTTTTTTTTAGAGTCGCATCTCATTAATAACGAACTAACTTCACGGTTTGGTTTGAGTTTTAACCTTATTAGCTTGATTTTGGGGAAAAATAAAATTACCATTTTTTTTGTAAATAGTACACAAACAGTACCAAGAGCCACAAACCTACTTGTCAACATGAAATGAAATTGTCTTCTGTTAAGTACAGTTCAAACAAATTTATATGGACACGGTTCAACTATACTCTAAGGCTCCATTTTCACGAAAAATAAATTCAGGAAAATATTTTTCGGATTTTTCGGTGTTCATTTTATGGAAAATAAACTAACTATGCAAAACATTTTCTATCAAGGAAAAAAAAATTCTAAAAGAGGGGGAAATGTTTTCAACTTTTCAAATTGGGGAAAACATTAAGGGAAAATATTTACCTTACTCTCTCTTGTTGTCTCATACCCTATTAGCTCCCTTCTTTCTTGTTTTCTTTTTTAATAATTTGAATCCTAAATTCTTTTTCTTTTTCTTTTTTCTTTTTTCTTTTTTCTTTTCTTTTTCCTTTAATTTTTTTCCACCTTCTTCTTCGATGGTTGCCGACATGGCTATGGTCAACAACTAATCATAGGTGAGCCTCAAGCTTGTTGCCCTTAGGTGAGCTCTAGGCTTGCTGCCGCTGGCCATGGGCTTCACCTAACTCGTCGATCTCAAGCGAGGGAATTGAGCTCGCCGCTTGCCAAATCGACAAACCAACGATGAGCACAAGCCTCTAACTCGTCGATTTGGTGAGGCCAGAGGTTGGCGAGCTCAAGGCTCACCCTCGTGCTCAAGCCCTCGCGCTTGCCAATCTCAAGCAAGCGGCAACCTTGAACCCAACAACTCGTCATTAGCTAAATCGGCAAGCTAGCGGTGAGCGTGAGCCTCTGGTTGCCCTCACACTCAAGCCCTCGCACTTACCAATCTTTGGCGAGCGGTGAGCTCAAGGTTAACGCTCATTGCTTGATAATAGCTAGATCGGCAAGCCAGTGATGAGCGCGAGCCTTTAGCAAGGCCAAAGGCCAGTGAGCTCGAGCTCGCTGCTTGCCAACAAATGTTGGCCTTTGACCGTTGCTGGTGGACATCGAGCTTGTCGCTCGCCTGTAAAAGTTAGCTTTTGATTGGTCACTGGCTGTCACCATGGCCGGTGACTAGCCAAAGAAGAAGATAAAAAGAAAGAAAAATAAAAATAAAAAATAATTTTAAAAAATCAATTTTTTAAACAAATTGATTTTAAAAATAAAATAATAATAATATCATTAAAAAAAGGCCATAAAAGAAAAATATTTTTCATATTAGACAACAAAAAATAGTTTTCATTTCATTTTCAGGTTTTAGAAGAACACCAAAAAATAATAGCATTTTCCTAGAAAATGATTTTCTGGAAAATATTTTTCAGAAATGCTATATTTTCTATGAAACAAACGGAGCTGAATTAAATATGTTCCAACATACTAAGGATTACATTGAAAATATTAAAATTTTAGGGATGACATTGTACATTAGATCAAAGTTCAACAGCCATATTAAAAAAATTAAAATTTTATGGACCACATAATATATCGAGCCAAAATTTAGAAATTATTTATTTTGAAAAATGAAATTACATGACTAAACGGATTTCCTTTCAACTTCTATTCTTGGAAATAGAAAAATATTTTTGGTTGCATCCTAAATTATCATGGAACGGTATTTCCTGAGATCTAATAGATATGCGTACTTGCAAATGGAAGCGGGCATTAGTAAAGTCCTTAGGCCAACCATCGTCTTAATTGATAACAATGATGGAATGCTGAATTAAAAAGTGCATGCCCATTCACTGCAACTTTTATATATTGCTCTTCGGTTTCTCCTTTAATATTTTAAAAATTAAAAACAAGCAAATCACTTCCCAAAAATATTGTGAAAATAACTTCTAAATGACTCTATATTCAGTAATTGTATAGATTTGGAGCGTTCGTGCTGAATAAAAGCCAAAGGGTGGAAGTTGTAAACATTTCGAAAAGAATATAAAAGTGACAAATACACTGATGGGCCTAGCTGCCCTATTTAGGCCCACTTAGAGACGATTGTGCTGGACCACTTGACCGTAGTCAAAAGAACGCTGATGGGCCTTTGCATCCTCCAACTCTTCACTCCGTGCAATGTCTAGAAAATATTCAGTGATTCCAAAGCGCCGCATTGTTTGTGAGGTAGCATGCATTTATATACTCTAAAATAATTATAAATTAACATATATATTGATGTGGAATCAGATAAAAAATAAAAAGCCTATTTTCTCTCTCCCTCCTATACCAAACTACAATTACCTTTGGGCTTAATCTCCACATCTCCTCAACTGATACATCCAGGTTGACACTAAACATGTACCAACATACTAAGGATCATATTGAAAATATTAAAAGTTTAGAAATGAAATTGCATATTAAATCGAATCAAAGTTCAACAATCATATTAAATAAATTAAAATTTTAGGGATCGCATCATATATTAAGCCAAAATTTTAGGTCAAGCTTGAAGCGTGCGAACTATCATAGCACAGATGGTTCCCGGCTGAAATTGAGGGAGGAGCTGGCGAAGTTGGAGGCATGATACGGGGCACGAGGATATGCCTGTGGATGAATTTGCGGTGGCGTATCTTAGAGGGGTTATGGATGGGAAGAGGGAAAAAGGGTGGGGGAAGGGGAGGATGTTTCCGGATAGGCAGATTGAAAGGTGGGGAATTGTATGTGAAAAAGGCAAAGGGCGGTTGATGTCGTCGGACTGAAGATGTGTGATATATTGATGGATGAGAGCAAAGCACTTATTCAAGGAGTAGATCGTAATATATTGAGACTGCGTTACTCAAGCGTTGGGGTCCGGTTTTCATTTTGTCTGGTGGTTATAAGCGTGTCCAAGGAGGTCTAGTGGACAGGGATTTTGACTGAGATAGTGGGCTAGTCTAGTGGACAGGGATTTTGACCGAGATAGTGGGGTAGTCCGCGATGCTGATAGTCTGATAGTCAGGAGTTGTTCAATGTGCGGCTTTATCAAATTGCTGAGTATGTTGGAGATCCAAGCTTTAATCGGATATTGGTTTGCTTGATGCTTCAACAGCGTCAGAAAGATGGTAGGCATTCCTGTTTAACGTGCCTCCTGTTTAGTATTTGGGCAGATTAAGGTCATAATTGATTGATGCATTTAGTGTTGGCGGTTGTTTGAAGCGATGGTGATGATGTTAAGTAAACTATTCAGTTGTCGTTTAGATTCATATTATGTCCATATTAAGATATTAAGTAAGTTCTACTAGCTGAAGCTATTCCCTTGTCATATAAGGATATGGAGGTTTTGTCATATAATTTAGCTCTCTTTGTCTACCTATGTTATTGCAAAGTTGAATTAAGTCGATGAGAATAAAAAAAAGAAGGTAGAGAAGTAACGGAGATCAAAAGAGAAGATAGAGCACTCAGAAAACATTCTTTGAATACTTTATTATTTTTTACACTCGAAATGTACCGAATAATTGAATGCTCATGTAGTCACAACAAACCGCATGCTTGACTTGTTAGATCTTGACCTCATAACAGAAACTTATTCCGTTGACATTCCAAAACCTTTTTGTAAGCATTTTGCTTTAAATGATTTTGATGTTTAGTCGTTTGGCAAAGAGCTGTATGGCTGTTCCCTTAGAAAGTGGATCAAGAATCGGTGACAGCGGTTTCAAGATGTTGTGCATGGTGGAAGTAGAGAGTGGATTTCTGAAGATGGTGCAGGTTTTTTTGGTCATGTTGACTCACAAAGGTGCTGCATTTTGACTTATGATAGCTTGTACCTAGCCTTATGATTGTCAACATACAAATATATGTGTGACGCCCCAAACTCTGGGTACACACACATCACTCAATGGTTGACTAAAAATGCGACATCCAAGGAAGTATTGCCGACCCATTTGTTTTATGCACACATGGAAGCAAATTAATAATTACCCCACTAACAAACAAACACAGGGATAGTAAAAGCAAGACAGCTAATTATCACAAACCATACTTTATAAATAAACCAAGTTAGCCCTTACCAATAAATAAATAAACCAAGTTAGACCTACATAGTTACATATAAAAGGTCTGTCTCAAAAAAAAGTCCTAAGCAACCTAAGCCCTAGATCCCATCGACTCTGGCTTTGGATCCTCCACGACACCATTCGGGATGTTGATGTCCATGGGGTGTCCTACCTCCCCATCCTTTGTCCCAACAAGTGGTCCGTCAAAACCCTGTAAGGGACCCTCCCGAGCCCCGTTAGATGCATTAATGAACCACGCCTTGAAGCGATGAGGCACTAAGTGAAGGAGGCCTTCATCAACCCAAACCATGGTCACAACTAGCTCATGAGTCTGGGTGGTCCTAGGGATAGGGAAAAAGGTGGATTCGTAGTCCATATCCAATGTAACCCCAAAACGAATTGGTCGCCTCTCCATACTAAGGACCTGAAAATATTTAACCACGATGAGGTGAGATAAATCTCAATAAGTCAAACCCTAAACCCCGATTAGGAAGCAAATTCACCTAGAGGCAGCCTAAACAGGCGTCGCAAACAACTTTCCTCACCTCGGCACGTCCCTGCACATTAGCTCATCACATATGCACATATAAACGCAACAAGCGTAGTCAATAACTAGAACACATCATTTTCATATATCAAACAATCACAAAGGTCCCGATTATAAGGTAAAATTATTATGACACGTCCCATTTTGTGTCATACAATTTTACTCCATAATAAGGCACGTCTATCTCAACCACTCAGGTATGTTCCAGTTATTACGACCCATCGGCCATGGCCAACTCAACAGTCGGCGGTCATCCGACATAATTAGGCGTCGTCCTACTCCGTCGGGCATGGCAATGTCTACACCTAGACAGTATTCCATAAAGGAGTATTGGCTCAGCCTCCACTACGACTAACATTCGTTGACGTAGGGCATCCGAACTTAATCAGGCTTCACCTCCTCGACTCTCGTCGGGTGACAGGTTTCGATAGTGATCACATGCACATCCATACTCGGCCAAGAACACCGTGCTTTGCACTCAAATATCTCCATTTCAAATAATGAACTTGACCAATTTTCTTCATTTTAAAAATTATCCCAGTAAAAATAATTGTGCGTGGTCACACATTTACATCGAACCGATAAGCATGGTACCTTCCCATTTCAAAATTCCACAATTTTATATATTATATGACATTTTGGCGTAAAAAACAGACACTCGGTATTTTTCTAATTAAATACTCATAAAATCAAATTTTGCAATAATAATCAATAATTATCACCCAGCACTCAATTGCACAAATAAGCAATGAGATTCACATATAAATTCAACCATGAGAATCAACGTAAAATTCTGCAAAACGGCTATTTCGTCACAAACCATGCTAATTAAAATTTATGAAATAAATCTAATTTAATTAACCTAACCGCAGTTAATTAAACTAACCATGGTTAACTAACCGTAGTTAATTAATCTAATCCAAGTTAACTAACTAACCTAGGGTAGTAACCTAACTAACCACCTAACTAAACTAACCTAACTAAATTAATCTAACCAAACTAACCTAGTTACTCTAACTAGATTAACACTAATCCTAATTAACACTAAACTAACCACTAAGTGCAATTAACATCTTAATCCGAGATTATGGCGTCAACTCATCAGAATTCAATGGCGACGAGATCATGGTGATGGCGGCGCAACAGTGACCAAGACTTGAGGCTACCGTGTCTCCAATGGATGACCGACTAGGGCTGAAAACCGCAAGGGGCTCACGAAAAGGGTTGCTAGGTTCAGTTATATGGAAGTGCTAGTTAAGGCTGCTGGATGCAGGGTTGGACGACGCGGCGCTAGAGAGCTGGCTGTGAGGACGCGGGTTAGTGGCTACTGACCAGAGCTAGGTTGAGGCATGAAGTGGTGGAGATGGTGAGTTGGTTTGGTGGTGTGGCTGGCTACGGTGGTTGCTAGTCGATTGGAGTTGGAGCAGCTGAGCTAGGTGGTCGGATAGTAGCTGAACTGGACGGTGAAGGCTGGCGGACGGACAAGGGCTGTTGTGACAAATGATTTGCGAGGCTGCTGTGGAGTCATGCGGCAGCTGAAGTGAGGGGATGGGGATGAGGAAGAAGAAGCTAAGCAGAGAAGGGGGAGTCGGCTGGGGTTCATGTGCATAGGGAGAGAGAGATTTGGAGGGAGAGAGAGGTAGCCAAGAAGGTCAAGGCTTTGGTCAATGGGAGTCCAAGGGAAATATCCCACACCCTCAAGTGCCAAGGCCTCAAAGTCTTCAGCCAACTTTAGTCAAGGCTCCCTCCAATGGCAATTTTCCTCCATTTCCTCACAAAATAAAGCCTTTTTGGAGGCCAAATTACCAAATGAAATTGCCCATCCGAATTTCTTCTATTTTCTTTTTTTCGAATTTGATTTTTCCGCAAAATTCCGGGCTCAACAAAATTTCTCCGAAAGATGAGACAATGTTATAAAAATAAATCATGACACGCTCGAATGTCCGATTCCCGAAATCGAATTCAATTTCGTGGTTAAAATCGACCGAATGCAATTTTAGTACAACCTAACATATCGGGTAGCTTTTAGGGATTTTATTGTGTTTAACCCGTGGTCGATAATTTTTTATCCACCTTTATGCATCTCCGACTCATAGGCAACTCTCGGTTGTCGTAAAAATCACAAGTTTCAATTACGTGTACCGAGTATAAAATCGATAGAAAATCGAGTTAGTGCTGTTTGACGCGAATTTCCCAATCATGCGGAATCATTTGCAATTCAATTATGTGATTCCTTCGAATTGACCTATATCCGTTCACAATTCAATTATAATGATGTCGTATTGACCATTGCTAATTATTATGGTCGAACAGTCGATTTCTAATCGAATTCTCAAGTCTTCTGTGTTTATATCTATTAATAGCTTCACCTAATAGATTAGTTAACTCATGAGTAGCCAACTTAGAGAAAAATGACCATAAGTGCTTCAACGAAATGCCCATTTCATAATATCGAGACGGGGTCAAATTTTCAGGATGTCACAACTCTTTCCCTCTTATAAAAATTTTGTCCTCGAAATTTAAACTATTACAATTCTTCTTAAAAAATGTGGGGGTATTGACGTGTCATCAGTTCCTCGCTTTCCCACATTGCTCCTTCTGTCCCATGGTGTTGCCAAATCACTTTAACCAAGGGGATCGTCTTGTTGCGCATCACTTGCTCCTTCCGATCCACTATCTGAACTGATCTCTCCACATACGACACTTTCTCATCCACGTATATTTCTTCAAAATTGAACATGTGGGTTGGATTAGGCTTATACTTTCTCAACATCAACACGTGGAAGACATTATGCACTTGAGCAAGTCTTGGCGGCAACGCAAGACGATACGCCAAAGTCCCAATTCGTTCCAGAATTTCGAAGGAATGACGTACCTCGGACTTAGCTTTCCTTTTTTGCCAAAGCACGAACTTCCCTTCATTGGTGACACTTTTAGGAATACGTGTTCACCAACTTGGAATTTCAATGGTCTTCGCCACTTATCTACATAACTCTTCTGACGACTCTGAGTGGTCTCGAGTCTTTCTCGAATAGATAGGAGATTTGTAGGCTCTACCATACAATGCTTCAAATGGTGCCATCTAAATACTTTGCTGAAATCTATTGTTGTAGGCGAACTCAACTAGATGATGTTGTTCCTCCTAGCTTCCCTTGAAGCAGCATGTCTTCAAGGGTTTAATCAACTGATAGTCATCTATTTGACATTTTTTTCATTTACCTCTATGGGCATTGGCCTTACTTTTACCAGGCACACTGCTTTTTTTGCCCCTAGTTTTCATTCATTTTTTCTTCACTTCTTTTTTCATGGGCATTGGCCTTGCTTTTACCAGATGCACTACTTTTTCATGCCCCCTTAGTTCTAGTTTGATTTCGATTCTTATGCACAATGCATACGTCAAGCAATTACACCGTGAATGACACAAGGGTCTTCATCTGCCTTTTGCCTTGCCCCAATGTGGATGATGATCATCAACTGGGTTTAAAGAAATGAAATTAAAGTCTCAAGTGGGTTGAGCAAAGGATATAAGTATGTAGGATAAAGAAAGAAATGCTCTTCGTCATTTTAAGGCACTTAAATTACCACATGAATTCAATGTAATAACACGACTTGAAGATTGATGCAAGTGAGAGCAATAAAATTTCTTTTCATTTTCCTCACTTCATGATGCTGTCTTACCTCCAATTTCCCCCAATGTGGGGTGGTTTTTGACAAGGATAATTTGAAAAAATCTCCATAAGTGTATGGGACTTAAAAGGGTTAAGCAATGGATCACTTGTAGTGTTTAGGATAGAGAAATGAATTGCCTCTCATCATTTCGGTCATCATACCTTTTGCGAGAGAACTCTTTACCTTACAGATATGAAACTTCTTACACTCATCTCACAAGTGTATAGGTAAGGGATTGTGTATATGATAAGATTTGCCTTTCATCATCCTGACACGTCTCATTTCGCATTCTTAAGCATTCGATATCACTCCATTGAATTGTCCTTCTTGACAAATCTCTACATGAAATTGGTGAGTTAAATAGGTAAAACCATTATCGAAATTCTCTTTTCAAAAGAATGTAGCAACTTTAAGCATGAAAAGCTTTTATGACTTCAAGACAAACAATTTACCACACGCAAAAATGCTTTCATAAATATGAAGAACATGACTTTGAGCATTCATTCAAGGAATTGTCTCACGAAGGGACTGTCTCAACAATGGGTGTTCTTGGATTGCCCCTATCGAAAGGGAAAATAGAAATTGATCAATCAAGACTAAAAATTCGATCGTCAGTTTAATAGATGCTCTGATTTTGCTTTTGCCCCTGCACAAGAGAACATGCATGAATAGGATACTATGCAACATCAAAGTAAATTCAAATTGCACATCCATTTTGGCTCAAATCGAGATTTTATCTCAATCGGGTCACCACCAAAATTTGCCATGCCCCCAATTTGTCATCTACAAGGAAAAGAATAGAGTGTCATTTCCAAAATTAATTATATTCATGAACGAAATGTACCTCTTCCACCAAAGATGGATGGCCCTCTTTTTACTTGCCCCTCATTTTCTTATTAATGGGCAAGAATGAAAATTCCGTCAAACATGAAAATGCAAAACACTTTGTTTGGCTCTTCAATATGGATATTCAAGTAATATTGAGATGTGACCCATACTAACTCTTTAGAAATGTGCTCTCAAACTTGTTGAGTAACAGTTGAGCCAATTGATTTATCATTGCAACCTAATGTGCCAATTGATTTATTATTCTTTTTTTTGTTTTGGGGAATTTTTTGGATGAGGAAGCATGAAGAAGTCCAATCCTCAGAATTCTCCTTGAATGATTTTTTTGATTGTTGGATATTGTCACCGGGATAGTTTGGTGTACCCCATCATGTCCTCAAAACCTTGTAATTTTATTGATATTTATCATTCAAATTACATTATTGGAATGTAAAATGTGATGTTCAAGCAAAATAGAAGAAATTGAAACCAATCCTTGAAAAGTGATAAAAATTCCCACGCAACGAAAGGTGCATGCCCCTAATTAAATGAGGAAATCGAACTACTTAGGACCATGAATCATGTGTGCTTGAGTTTTTCACCCTCCTTGATCTTGTAATGCGAACCCTTTAGGTCAGATATTCTTCCTTCGAGATATCTCACTAGTATTTTCATGGTGGCATCAAATTCGACTACCTCAGGAAAATGAGAAGGTTCAAAAGTCCTCCTGACTTTCTTCTTCAAGTCGCAATTTCTCACTAAAGATAGAGTATCTATGTCATCACATCACTTTTGCCTGATGAGACAAGCCACGGTAGCAGACAATTCATCGACTTGACTTTGGAGGCGTGCAATTCGCTTGTTCATGTCATTGTCAATATCAATGATACAGTTCAACACCTCGTTTTGATCCGCCATTTTAGCTTTTGACCGTGTATGGATGGGTGAGCAGGATCGCCCCATAATCACCTAATTTTAATGAACGAGAACATGTAAGTATGAGGTATCAATTAGGAACCTGTCCATGACAACAATCTATATTTTTCCTTTTTAGTCACGAAAAGTCCACACATGAAGAGAATTTACTAAAAATGGACTAGGAAAATAAAAACACGGGACACCCTAGCAAGAACGAAGTTTCCTAAACATGAACTAGGAAATGCCAAAATTTGAATCTCCCTAATAAGAACAATAAAGATATGAGTTGAAAACAAATTATCCAAATGATTCATTGCATGGGAATTTCCTCATTTCATTTCTAATTGACAAAGGAATTAAATCAATGATTAACCTAGATTGCCATGGACTGACCAAAAATACGACAAAATAAATTGCATGTTATAAGGATAGAAGACTTACTTCACCAAGAAAAATTGACAGCAACCACATAAACAAGCACATGAAATGTGGGGTTCAATTTCTATCTAAGAAAGCTAAGCAAAGTGGAGTTAAAAGGGTGAGATAACTAGTCACAGCCTCACGTGGTCAAGTCCTCTTAACTTCGGCTTAGTCAAGAATGATATCCCAATGCGTCACAGTCTCGCGAGCAGAGGTAAACATTTTTGACACCAAGAAAGAAACTTTTGGGATTTAGTTGGGCAACCTCTACTACATGGCCTCGCGGTCAAAATCATATCCAACTCAATACCATCCTAAGTATCCTAGCACAGCCTAAGTCCAGCGGCAGGTTGTGGGTGCAATTGTGTAGTGCTAAATGCAAGGCAAGCACAATAGTTTATATCAAACAACATCTCAATAGTTTGAATTCAAAACATTCATCCTCAACTCCAACCTGCAAGACAAAGGTTAGCAATCACTACTCCCTTTATACCTCCCTATCTACAAGAACACTTAACACCTTAAAATGTTAAGGACGTACCTAGAATCCTCGTTGCCATACAAAAACATTTTTCAAAAAAAGAAAATTGGCCTAAGTCCACTTAGAGTTTTGACTCAATTCCCCAGTGGAGTCACCAAGCTATCGCGACCTAACCTCAGGTGAATCACCTAGGGTTTGGCTAATGGATTACTAAACATAAACTTAGCTCGGTCTCTCCCAAGCCCATACCAATTTGCGACTTAGGTTCAAGTTCTTAACATACATATGATTTTTCAATTATGAGTCGCCACTAATCTATTTTTGATGGGTCGATTAGGAACTCAAGTAAAGTAACGGGAGATTTACTTTATTCCTACGAACCAGAGATTTGTGAGTTCATGGACTTGATTACGTTAGATTTCTCTAATGCCCTTTCGGTACCTTTCTCTTTTATTTTGAAAAAAATATTTTGTAGGCAGCTTGAATTGATTTTAATTTACTTTCCTAATATGTGAGGTGATCATGCGGGTGCGCAAACCATTAATTTAACACCCAAGAAAGTAATGAATAAATTACGGGACATAAATCATAGAAATGAAAGCATCTACAATGTTAGATCAAAATTCACATCAAAAGCCCTAGATATGATTCTTAATTAACATGCCGTCACTCAATCTTTTTTAGGATTTTCTCTTGTTTAATAAAATCTAATCTACATGTTATGCAATTTAACTAAATGACCTAATTCTAATGATGGACAATTTCTAATTAAATGGACCTAGCAACAATCACTAAATGACATGCATTTCATAAATTTAATTCTATATGACATGCATATGATATTTTTGTATTTTTTTTATAAAAATTCGTAATTAAAAATTGGTAAAAATAAAAACCTAAGCGAGATATTATCTATTTTAAGTTAGGAAACAGACCAATCTGAATTCTATCTTAACTTAGAAATTTATCTTAACATGCAATTTAATTCCAAGATACCATATAAACATGCATTCTAAAAAAATCTAACTATTCTATCATGCAATTCTATCTAGGAAATCAATCTTAATCTACATGATATGCAAATGCAATCTTTTTTTTTTTTTTTTTTTTGGGATGAAGCAATTAAAGTAAGATAAGCACCAAATCACTCAAAATCATTTATCATCCATCAATGCGAATATGGAAATAATATACAACATTCTTGAAATTTCGTGAATAAAACCGATGGGTTGATCTTAAGCCTTAAATATCAAAACATCAATTTTAAAGATTCCCGCAGAATCAATAATTCCATCTAAAGCCTTATAGATGGAATCAAAGATTATATGCGGTGGCAAATTAGGAAATATATCCCAATGAATATTATACCTCTTACCCAAATGGTTTAAATTAGATATCAATCTCATCAATCTTGGCAATGTTATGTTTAAATCAAATTAGGATGAGATTTTTTACCTAATTGCCGAATATACTTCCAAATTCGAATTTGTCGATGGATGGCTTGCGAACGGTGGCTTGTGAATCACGATGGAGGCTTGGCATGGCTCACAGCTAGGGAGGCACGAGCATCAGCTTGGCTGAAGGAAAGTGCTACTCACGGACTTGAGGTGTGACATCCGGATTTCACCGGACCTCGAGTACGTAACTGTCTGAGACGGGTCGACGAATTTGTCATTGGATTATGTCGTTGGCACCACTTGTGGATGCCATTTTGTCACCACACTCACCGTATCAAAACGTCACGTTCTCGCGATAGTACCTCATCTAGGAATTTCTTCACGTGTCGTCACTCGCAAGGCTAACATCTTCGGCATTGATACCTTACCAGGTGTGCTTTTTATTCACATGAAGACGTAGACTTCCGAAGTTTCAGCTACATTAGAACATGCATTCCCATGCAAAGACCTTGGCCACACCACCACGTTATCTTCTTCATGGACAGCCAAGGAAATGTAGACCATCTTCTCGTTGAGTAACAAACGGAGGAGTTGACTCACGTAGTCAACTAGTAAGGGCTACGTCCACAACCATGCATGCAAGAAGGAAGACTTCGACCATCTCAGCAGCTGCAACGAGCATGAAGGGGGGGAAAACGAGCTGGCGCCGCATGAGACCTGGTCTCTCTTCAGCTGAAGGCCACGACATCCCCATTTATTCTTCCCTCAAGCAGCCACGTCCAAGCCATTGTCAGCTGAAGAAGGGCTGACCGAGGGGCAGCCATGCACGGCCATGTCGCCTCCCTCCTTCATGGCTGACTCATACAAACCTATGCATGCAAGGGAGACACGCCTTTGCATGGGAAATGCAAGGTGTTCCCCTGCATGAGCAACCTTCTGAACCGTTGCCAGCCGTGTCTTCATCTTGCTGCCACCGGATAGAGAAGATTGTTGACCCACATTAGTCCACCATCGGAAGACAATGAAGCAAGCAGAAGACCTCTTTCTCTCTCCCTTTTCTTTCATCTCTCTCCGCAACCGAATTCTCTGTTTCTTTCTTCATTTTCAGCGGTGATTGCATCGCACAAAGCCTAGAATTTCCTTCGCCATCTCACTCCTGCTTTGTTGCTCCACCAGTACTACGTCGATCGCCACACCACTGCTAGCCACCAACCTCTTTCATCGCCGTCTAGCTCATCTCGACCGTGCTGCAACTCACGGTCCATTTGCCGTCGACGCCACCAGCTGTACTCCCGCTATACCATTTGCACCGTCCAACTTGCCTTAGTTGCACTCGTGACCCGCAAGCTCCCGGATTCGCCTTGCCGTTAGTGCCCCAAACCAAATGCTAGTCGATATCTACTAACCTATAAGACGTGAATGCTACCGTTGCTTGGTGAAACCGTCCCGTATATTAAGATTATTTTGGTATACTTGCGCTGAATTGTGAACTTGGAGGTTATCTAGTTGATTCTGAGCTATATGGGAAAGGATTTTATAACTATTGTGGTCGAGTCTGAATTGGAGGCCACATATGTGCTGATTTTCGATATTTCGAATCTCTAAGATTTTATGTGTGTGAACTACTTTGAAAACTTCAGGGACGAAATTGAGATTATTGACCGTCGATGTGTCAATTCCAATATTTTGAGAAATGTTCACTGTTTTGATAAATCTTTTTATTTCGAGCCGTGAGGCGCGAGTGTGACTTGGGGCTATTCATGTGGATTTTGAAAAACATTTGAGGGTTAACTATGAAAGTGGATTTTATGGATTTGGTATCAAGCTTTTGATTTCGTGAATTGATTTCATCGATATGAGATTGGCCTATTTTTAAAGACTTTTGTTGTTGTATTGCTATGTCTTTGAAATCCCTATTTTGCATTACTTGATATCATAAAGTGGGATTTTCAATAACCCAAAGGATTCTCCATATTGGTGATTCGAAAACATTTTGGCATTGAAGTGATTTAATTACTACACCATGGTTGATGTGTTATTGCTACCGTTGGACCCTCGGGAAAATGATGCCCCGGGAGACGAGTTGCTAGGAGGATCGTAGTGGCGATGCCTCTGGATGCCTGGGGATCGGTGAGCCCCGAGGTTCCCCGGGAAAGTCGGGATGCCCGAATGTATGACGATACATGTTCTGGAGGGTAGGGGGCAATCAATGACATAGTGAGCCCCGACGATTCCTCATGATGCTAGGTGAGGTGAGAGATGCCTAAAGGTGTAATGTAACACGCTCCGAATGCCTAGTGACTGAAATATGGAACCGAAGGCCTTCGTGATGCCAGGTTGGGTGCAATATGCCTAGAGGGACGCAAACACCGGTCCTCCAAAAGATGGTAGTGAATCAAAAACTATTGAATTCTAAAGCTTGATTGTTCTGCTGTGTTATGCCATTCCATTAGTAAATCTTATTGGTTTGATGCATGCTTATTACTACTATTATGCATACTGATTTGGATTGGGTGGAATTGGGTGATGATAGGCTATGTAATATAGTTTAGTAGAATTTTGATTGCTGAGTAGTTGTACTCACCCCTCGCGGCGGCTAACATATTACAGAATGATAAAGATGCGACCGCTACGAGAGGACGATGATTGAGGCTTGAGCGGAGTAAAGTGACCAAGGATGGGAAGACAACAATGAATTTTTGGACACCGGCACTTGAAGACAGATGGCATTGTTGGTGACTAAAGGAAAAGTTGGTCATTTTTGGATATAGCCAAGTATAGGAAACTTTGGTTTTTGATGTACTGACGAACAATGTCCATCCAGTATATGTAAATAAAAAGTGGATGGTTATTATCTATATGTATCTAGTGCATCATTTTTGTTTGTAGGAAAGGAAGTTGTTAGATATGCTTCCACCATATACATTGCGCAGGGACCAATAAAGTGTGTAATAAAACCCCCACATGGATTCCCTGAAGTCCACCAATCTAACAAGAAGGACATCCAGGACTAAGGAAGTGAGGTGGCGACCCTAATGGAATGAGGGTCGTCAAGGGGGTGTCACCGCGAATGGTATCAAAGCTTTGGTTTTTTCTGGAGTGATAAGGTGCATTAGTAGGAAATGAGGATATAATGATGCACACGATAAGGCACTAGTTAAGGGCAGTTGACTAATTGTGAATAGCGGGTGATTGATTTTCACTCATAAAATACTGGTAACAATTGTGAGTTACCTTTGCGTGCGAGTAACATTTTATGTTACTTATGTGATTCTAGTAATGCTCTTACATTATTTTCTTTCTTGGTTGATTAGTGACCCTAAGTTACTAATTGGTCATGAGGCAAATGCTTGATGACCCACAGGAAAACTTTGGTATGAACTGGGAGTTCTCCTCCATCAAGGACTGAAGATATGGCTTCAAGGACAGAACCTCGAATGGAGGACATCCTGCAGGCATTGGCTAACATAGGAAATTTGATGGAAAGACAAGCCCAACAATAGCGACAACCCAGAGCAAAACGTCGTACTCAGGGATTGGTGGAACAATTCCTAAAGTTGAAGCCACCCACATTCACTGGAATGGGAAGTCCTGAGGAGGCGGAACAATGGATCGATAGAATAGAAAGGATCTTCCAGTTGTTGAATTGCAACAACATCGAGAACATAACTTTGGCAGAATACCAATTAGAGGGAAATGCCAAATATAGGTGGAGATCTTCTAGGGACACAATTTTTCCACCCAGTATTGCTGTAAACTGGGATGAGTTTGTTAGAGCTTTCAATAGAAAGCATTTCTCTGACTATGCCAGGGATAAGAAGATAATAGAATTTGTTTAACTAGAACAAAAGGAGTTGACAATAGACTAGTATGAAGTGAAATTTTTTTGAGTTGTCTAGGTATGCCCCTAGATTAATAGAGGATTGAGAGGAAAAAGGCTAAAAGATTTTTGAAAGGCCTGAGGATAGATATCATGAAGCAACTAGTACCTCTGAATATGAGAGATTATAATGAGATTTATGAAAGGGCCTAACTTGTGGAATGGGAAGGGATAAGGGAGCGAATGGAATCAGGGAGGCAATGGACATTAAGTGATGCCCGACAAGGTAAAAGACCTTATCCAACCCGAGAGCCACCTTTGGATTCTCAAAAGAAGCGAAATTTTGGAAATTTCAAAAAGACCAAGAGTGGTCAGGCTCCGGGGAGGATGCCGTATCCAAATAACTTTTGCCAAAGGTGTGGTAGATAGCATGGACTTGTACCCTGTAACAACCAACTGAGGTGTTTTGGTTGTGGGTAGAGAGGTCACTTTAGGAGAGATTGTCCACAAGGAGGATTGCAGCCGAATGTCGGCTCGATGCGACAAACGCAACAACGTGTAGGTGAACCACCTCCACAAGGGAAATCACAGAGACCACTGGCATAAGGAAGGGTGTACGCGATCACTTAGGAGGAAGCAAAAGCTTCCAAAAACGTTAACCCAGGTATGATTTCTATAAATGATACAAAGTTATATGCATTATTCAACACAGGTGCTACGCATTCATTTGTGTTTGAGAGATATAGATGATTGTGAGAAATAGGAACCAAATTTTAAGATATGCCTCTTCGTATTTCTACACCGCTGAAGAACATGGTGTTGTCCACGTTAGTATGTGAGAAGTGTAAGATAACCATAGGGGGATGAATTTTGGAAATGGACTTGGTAGTGATTATGTATGACTTTGACGTCATCGTGGGAACGGACTAGCTCCGTAAGCAACGGACTAGGATGGATGATCTCCTAGGATAGTGATTACCCGTGCGCCAAAGAATAAAACCGTGAGGCTTAGTATGGGATAGGCGAGGCGAGATAATATCTCTGTAAGTTAGTCCCTATCGAAACAAGACCCTCCAATAGATGTGTAGTTCGGGTTCGAACCAGGCGAAAGCTGGTGGACCTGTAACAACCTAGTCCGATGAGGGCGGGGAGTGGACACCGAGGCCAGAGTGCCTAAGCAAGGAGCAGCTCCTGGCAAGCTTCTAGGATGGCAAAAGGGGGCAAGAATGGACCAAACTATGCACCATATAGGAGTGGGTAGTGTTTCTGGGATAATTTTATCAGAGTGGCATAGCGGAAGCATGGTGAAGCTTGTAAAACTCCTGTTTGTTGGAATGAAGTGGGTGAAAGAAAAACTACGCGGATAAGCGTAGAAGACCCTTAGAATTTGGCATAGGAGATCATGTATTGCTAAAGGTATCCCCGATGAAAAGAATGTCATGATTCAGGATAAAGGGTAGGTAAAGTCTTAGATTCGTTGGAACTTTCGAGATTCTCGAAAAAGTAGGGGATGTAGCCTATCGGCCGGCATTGCCTCCTAAATTGGCAAATCTACTTGACGTTTTCCATATGTCGATGCTAAGGAAGTCTCAACCCAATCCTGGTCACATACTCGATCATGAAGCCATCAAAGTGGATGAGCAAGTCAAATACATGGAAGAACCGATCCAAGTACCGAATCGAAAGGAGCAAGTTCTCTGAACAAAGAAAATTCCACTAGTTATGGTCTTAGGGCAACACCACGATGTAGAAGAGGCTACGCGGGAAAGCAAAAAGGAAATGAGGCAAAGGTACCCTCATCTTTTCAAAAGAGATGTAAGAGACGTACAATTTCGAGGACAAAATTCTATAAGGAGGGGAGATTTGTGACATCTAGATTTCGCCGGACCTTGAGTACGTAATTGTCCGAGATGGGTCAACGAATTTGTCGTCGGACTACGTCGTTGGCACCACTTGTGGATGCCATTTCGTCACCACACTCATCGTATCGAAATGTCACATTCTCGCGATAGTACCTCATCTAGGAATTTCTTCACGTGACGTCGCTCACAAGGCTAACATCTTCGGCATTGATACCTTACCAAGTGAGTGTTTTATTCACGGGAAGATGTAGACTTCCGGAGTTTCAGCTACATTAGAATATGCATTCCCATGCAAAGACCTTGGCCACACCACCACGTTATCTTCTTCATGGACAGCCAAGGAAATGTAGACCATTGACCCTGAATTCCCATGCACGTTCCCTTCTTCTCATTGAGTAACAAACGGAGGAGTTGACTCACGTAGTCAACTAGTAAGGGCTATGTCCACAGCCCATGCATGCAAGAAGCAAGACTTCAACCGTCTTAGCAGCTGCAACGTGCATGAAGGAAGAGGGGGGGAACGAGCTGGCGCCGCATGAGACCTGGTCTCTCTTCAGCTGAAGGCCACGACATCCTCATTTATTCTTCCCTCAAGCCACGTCCAAGCTATTGTCAACCGAAGAAGGGTTGATTGAGGGGCGGCCATTTACAGCCACCTCGCCTCTCTCCTTCGTGGTTGACCCGTACAAACCTATGCATGCAAGGGAGACACGCCTTTGCATGGGAAAAGCAAGGTGTTCCCTTGCATGAGCAGCCTTCTGAACCGTTGCCAGCCGTGTCTTCATCTTGCTGCCACCAGATAGAGAAGATTGTCGACCCAAATTAGTCTACCATCGGAAGACAACGAAGCAAGCAAAAGACCTCCTTCTCTCTCCCTTTCTTTCATCTCTCTCCGCGCCTGAATTCTCTGTTTCTTTCTTCATTTTCAGCGGTGATTGCATTGCACAAAGCCTAGAATTTCCTTCGCCCTCTCACTCCTGCTTTGTTGCTCCACCCGTACTACGCCGATCGCCACACCACCACTAGCCACCAACCTCCTTCATTGCCATCTAGCTCATCTCGACAGTGCCGCAACTCATGGTCCATTTGCCGTTGACGCCACCAGCTGTGTTCCCGCTATACCATTTGCGCCGTCCAACTCGCCTTACTTGCACTCGTGACCCGCAAGCTCCCGGATTCGCCTTGCTGTTAGCACCCCAAACCAAAGGTAAGTTGATATCTACTAACCTATAAGACGTGAATGCTGTCATTGCTTGGTGAAACCGTCTGGTACAATAAGATTATTTTGGTATACTCGCGCTGAATTGTGAACTCGGAGGTTATTGGGTTGATTCTAAGCTACATGGGAAAGGATTTTATAACTACTGTGGTCGAGTTCGAATTGGAGGCCACATACGTGCTGATTTCCGATATTTCGAAGCTCTAAGATTTTATGTGTGTGAACTACTTTGAAAACTTCAAGGTCGAAGTTGAGATTATTGACCGCCGATGTGTCAATTCCAATATTTTGAGAAATGTTCACTGTTTTGATAAATCTTTTTATTTCGAGCCGTGAGGCGCAAGTGCGACTCGAGGCTATTCATGTGGATTTCGAAAAACATTTTAGGGTTAACTGTGAAAGTGGATTTTATGGATTCGCTATCAAGCTTTTGGTTTCGTGAATTGATTTCATCGATATGAGATTGACCTATTTTTAAAGACTATTGTTGTTGTATTGTTGTGTCTTTGAAATCCCTATTTTGCATTACTTGATATCATAAAGTGGGATTTTCGATAACCCAAAGGATTCTCCATATTGGTCATTCAAAAACGTTTTGGCATTAAAATGATTTAATTACTACACCATGGTTGATGTGTTATTGCTGCCGTCGGACCCTCGAGATGATGATGCCTTGAGAGACGGGTTGCTTGGAGGATCATAGTGGCTATGCCTCTAGATGCCTTGAGACCAGTGAGCCCCAGAGGTTCCGCAGGAGAGTCAGGATGCCCAGATGTATGACGTTACACGTTCCAAAGGATGGGGGCAATCATTGACATGGTGAGCCCTAGCGATTCCTTGTGATGCTAGGTGAGGTGCGAGATGCCTAGAGGTGTAATGTAACTTGCTCCGAATGCCCAGTGACTGAAATAAGGAACCGGAGGCTTTCGTGATGCCAGGTTGGGTGTGATATGCCTAGAGGGATGCAAACACCGGTCCCTTGGAAGATGGTGGTAGTGAATCAAAATCTATCGAATTCTAAAGCTTGATTGTTTTGTTGTGTTATGCCATTTCATTAGTAAATCTTATTGGTTTGATGCATGTTTATTACTACTATTATGCATACTGATTTGGATTGCATGGAATTGGGTGACGATAGGCTCCGTAATATAGTTTAGTAGAATTTCGACTGCTGAGTAGTCATACTCACCCCTCGTGGGGGCTAACATATTACAGAATGATAAAGATGCCACCGCCACCAGAGGACGATGATAGAGGCTCAAGTGGAGTAAAGTGACCAAGGACGTGAAGACAATAGTGAATTTTTGGACATCGGCACTTGAAGACAAATGGCGTTGTTGATGACTAAAGGAAAAGTTGGTCATTTTTGGATATAGCCAAGTATAGGAAACTTTGGTTTTTTATGTACCAACGAACAATGTCCATCCAATATATGTAAATAAAAAGTGCATGGTTATTATCTGTGTATCTAGTGTGCATCATTTATGTGTGTAGTAAAGGGAGTTGTTAGATACACTTCCGCCATATACATTGCATAGGGACCAATAAAGTGTGTGATAAAACCCCCCACATGGATTCCCTGAAGTCCATCGATCTAACAAGAAGGACATCCAGGACTAAGGAAGTGAGGTGGTGATCCTAACGGATCGGGGGCCATCAGGGGGGTGTCATAGCGAATGGTATCAGAGCTTTGGTTTTATCTAGATTGATAAGGTGTATTAGTAGGAAACGAGGATATAATGATGCACACGAGAAGGCACTAGTTAGGGGTAGTTTACTAATTGCGAATAACGGGTGATTGATTTCACTCGTAAAATACTGATAATGATTGTGAGTTACCGTTGCATGCAAGTAATATTTTATGTTACTTATGTGATTCTAGTAACGCTCTTACGTTATTTTCTTTCTTAGTTGATTAGTGACCCTAAGTCACTAATTGGTCATGAGGCAAATGCTTGATGACCCATAGGAAAACTATGGTAACGCCCACGTCTCTTCCTTTTGCTATACCTCTGTACTGTAGGCTTTTCTCTTGCTGCAGTTTTCTTTCTTTTCTTCTGCAACTTGTCAGAAGAAAAGAAAAAACTGTTTTTGGCTTCTTCTTTTTCTTGTTTCTTTTGATGAACGAGAGAGGGATTGCTCCCTTTCTTTTCTTTTCTTTTCTTTTTTTTTTTTGCCAAATTTCCCCCTATATGTCGCTGTGTATTCAATACGTGTGGCCCCCCCTTTTATCTTTCTTGACTGAGCAGCATTTTATAAGTGAATGGTATGATCCCATCAGGCAAAGAAAATTTCCACACGAAATCTCTAGTGATCATGCAATCTCTCTCGTTTTGAGACAAAAATATATCTTTCAGTGTATTCCGCAAGTGCAATATTCTCTTTGATTATTTTGATATTTCCTCCGAAATCTTCCAATTTGCTGCGAAATATATCACTCAATGTATATATCGCATATATAAAATATTTACTGAATATTGGAAGAATATTACAAATCTTTTTCTGAAAATACAGAATTGTCAACTCATAAAATTGAAGCTTATCAGCCACTGATCAAATTCAAAAGTGATAACAAAGTGCAACTAAAATTATATGCTATGCAATTTTAATTTTATTTTTAGGGGTTAAAAATTAATCCTTAATTTTTATGTAGTAAATAAATGACTGGATTGCCAAAATTTAGGTGTCAACAGCCGTAATTCATGATTTTATCAAGGTTGTATGAAACATATATGTCAACTGTCACGCCCCGATCCTCCGAGCGCATGCCTATCCCTTTTGGTCGATTAAATAGCAATGTCCCAGGACGCATCGCCGATTCATTCATTTTAATGCACATGAGAAAGTAGATAAATAATCTCCAGACAACAACAGGATGGGATAGGAAGGTAGGGCCATAAATTTTTCAAACCAAAAAACGCCTTTTATAGACAAACAGGTCTATATATAACACCAGGCTATTTACAAAAGTATCGGCTCAACAAAAGGCAACTGTCCTATGACCCTTTAGTTAGACATGTTCACCGATTATTTGATCTCCACCTTCCTAGACTCCAAGGCTTCCAATCCTTCACGACCGCCATCTAGGGACCTGAAAATGTTATCCCACAACGGGGTGAGACGACATCTTAGCAAGTTCAACCCCCTAAACCCCGACTAAGAAGAAAATACGCCCCAAGGGCTGCCTAAGCATAAACACGAGTCAAAGGTCTTACCTTCACATCAGTTCCTTCTTGCAAGTCAGTATAATTCACAAATTCATCAATTCACTTCAATCAATCAAATCATCAAATTGATCGAATCATCAATCAATCAACTCAATTGATTACATGTCAATAAAACCATTACACAATCATTTCAATTACTCGCTCCCACTATTAATTACGGCCCAACAGACACGGCTTACTAAATGTTCAACGGTGAAATTATGGCACAATAGCACAACCTTTATGATGTGGGTGATTACAGCCCAAAAGGCACAACCTCTATGAAGTGGTTGATTATGGCCCAACGAGCACGCCATACTTCGGCGGTTTTTCTTGATCTAACCCAACAAAATGCCCAACAACTTTCAATAGTCATTTTATTACAACTATAAACCATCTATTCAATTTACCATTTTTATCATACCCAATAAAAATACTTGTGTGTGGGTACATGATCGACTTTAACCAAAATACAAGGTTTTTCATAAACCATCTATTCAATTTACCATTTTTATCATACCCAATAAAAATACTCGTGTGTGGGTACACGATCGACTTTAACCAAAATACAAGGTTTTCACTTTTGAACATCCCACCATTTCCAGCAGTCCCAAAATAGATTTTTGGCACTGTAGATTGACACCCAGTAATTTTCTAATTAATTACCAAACTTATCAATTTTTGGGATAATTACCCACAATCACAAATCACGTCCAATTAGCACAAAATAACAGTAAATTAAATCAACAGATCACACCATTGAAATCAGCATAAAATTCCGGTCACTGACAATCCCGATCTAATTTACGGAAAATAAATAAATAATTAAATAATTATGGAAATTAATTATTAAATGCAAATAATGCAACTTAGGCCCATAAAGCTTAATAAAAAGCCGAGACGGGCCCGGAAAATTCTCGAACCACTCTAGATAAATACTAGAGTTTGTCTAGGCTCTAATTACACTACTTTAACCACCTAACATGCACTAACAATTAATTAAATTGCTAATCTAATCTAACTATTCACCTAATCCATACTTAGTCTAATCTAATCACCTCTTAAGCATCATTAACTTACTAAGCAAGGATTAGTGAGTTAAACTCATTTGTTTAATGATCTGCTTGGATCAAAACGACATGGACATGGCGAGGATCGACAAGGTCCAAAACGGCAATGCTAATGGGGCACGGATCGGGCCCGAAAATTGGCCCGCAACTCACGGCCAAAGGCTGGAATTCTGACTGAGCTTCGAGCGAGGATGGGCTTCTTGCGGACGCAGATGCAGGCTTCCTCGGTTGACGGTGGGATGTCGCGGACAGCAGCTGCAGGTTGCTTCGATTGCTGCCGTGGTCAACGAGGGAGAAGGGAACGTTTGTTTGTTGACCGAAGGGGCAGAATCGTGGGACAGATGGCCGCGAATGAAGGTGAAGCAATCAAGGGTGGGGCTTTCGTCGTGCTAAGGTTGACCAGCGTGAGAGGTGCTGGTGTGGGGCTGATTGGCGGGTGGAGATGGAGGGTTGTTTTGGTGGAAACAATTGAAGAAATGAAGTTGCGGGGATCACAAAGATAGAACCGAGGGATGCGGGAGAGAGAAGTGTTCGAAGAAAGAGAGAGAGAGGATGAGGGAGAAGACTAGTGATGCGAAGGGAGAGGCGGTGTATAGAGGAAGGACCGAAGAAGAGAAGGAAAAAAGTCAAATAACCTTATCCTTTAATCAAAGTTTGGTCCCTCCTAAGGTAATCAATCTTATCCCTTGATCTCTTATTACTTTCTTGTAGATAAATCCACCAAATAATCCAAATTAAAGCCAAAATCCAGCCCCCTCAACAAAGCTCCGAATTTCACAATCTTAGCCCTCAATTTCTTCACAAATTCCCCAAATTGATGTCTAATATAGACGTAGAAAAAGCCCACATAATTTCTACAATTCCCTTTTGCCAAGTAGCTCGGTTTGCAAGTCGAAAATCTCTTCAATTCAGCCAATCCAAATTTCCGTTCGTTTTCCAAAACGTCCGAATTGAATTTCCGTAAAAATCCCGGAATCACCGAAAATTCTTCAAAGGATGAGTAGACGTTCCTAAAATAAGCCGTGACATTATAGAACTTCCAATTTCTGAAATTGGGTTCAAATTTGAGGTTAATTTCGATCTAACGTGATTTTAGCATGACCTAACCTACTGGGTAGTTTTTATGAATTTTTAGTACAATTGACCTATGGTCAATTATTTTTGAATCACAACATACATCCTCGATACATTGGCGACTCTCGTTTGTCATGAAAATATCAAGATTTCAATTACGGACACAGGTACCCAAAATGGTAGAAAATTAGTCTAGTGTCAATCAATGAGAATTTTGCAATCAGGTGGAATCACCTACACTTAATCACACACCTCTGTTGAATCGACCTATTTTCGGTCTCTGATCGATTTTTAATTGTGCCATAATGACCCTTGTAAATTAGCATGGTCGAACAGTCAATTCCTGGTCGAATTCTCATGTTCATTGCGTTAAAATCCCTTAATGACTTCTCCAGTTAGTCTAGTTATCTCATGAGTGATCGGCTCAGAGAATAGCACTATAGGCGAATTAATGAAAGGCCCAATTTATTCAATTGAAAACAGGATTGAAAATTTATGATATCACATCAACTTTCTAAGCATGTATTGCTTTAGTGCTTGTTATCTAGTTTGTTTAGTGTAAGGTCCAACTTACATGGCTCTTGATCATAGACTTTTGAAGAAATTTGTGCCAAATTGCAAGCTGAATGCTCCAACTTGAGGGGGAGTGATGAAGTATATTTATGGAGATTAGAGATTTTCTTATAAGAGAAATTATTATATGTTAGGATATTATTTAATTTATCACTAATATATAATATCTAACAATATCTCTAATATATAATAATATCTTTTATTAAATAATTTAAGAGTGGAGCTTGCGTGGAAAGCCACAGCTATCCAATAGTTTCTTACTTTTATTAAATAATTTAAGAGTGACACGCCATCTTTTCATTTATCCTCAATGCATGTCACCTAAATTTGAGAGGTGTGAGTACATTTCGGTTGACATGTGGAACTTCTAACAGTTACTATTGATGAATGCCAGAAGGGGGGACTTTTTTTGGTTGGAAGCCAAATTTTGTGTTCTTTTGTGAGACATTTGAAGGTTATTAGAATATGACTTTGTCATTATTACATGTAATTTCACTAGATTGACAATAACTATCTCCTAAATCCATGCAATTAAGACCGTACCTTAGGTATTAGACTCCTTTGTTATGTTTCAATCGTAGCTCATACTGTACAACCACCTTATATTTGTTTCAATCGTAGCTCATACTGTACAACCACCTTATATTTGTTTCAATCGTAGCTCATACTGTACAACCACCTTACATTTTGATTATGATTTCTTAGTCTCAATAAATAACAACCATCAAAATTTACATGTGAAAAGTAGATTTTTCTATCTGTCAATATTGTAAGATGGTCATATGATAGAAAGGGAGTTTGGTGGAGTCCAAGTTTGTATGGGAAACATGTCCTATTATTCAAAGCCACCCTAACCAAGCTTACATTGATTTTGTACGAATGACCCCTATTCATTAGGAGTAGCTAGATTTTGGGGGCAGTAGTTTTGGCTTCTTTGGGGGGATTTTGTGACGCTTACAATCGACAACAAACTTAGGAAGCACCCACGAATGTCAATTGCTTGTTTTTTTCCTCTAAGTTTTATGGATTATTAAAATGAAGTTGAATTTATCAAATTGAAACAATGAATGATATTAATAAATTCTAGATTATTGCTTTTAGTGTAAATTCATTCTAGGTTTTCTTATTATTTATTTATTTATTTATTTGTGAATTTGAATAAAATTAATTTGACTGAAATAATCATAAAAATAATAATTTGTTATGTATATATAAAAATATACATTTAATATACGTGTCCCAACGTGTTATAATTATCTTTTTTAGAGAAATGACGTGTTCAATAGCGAAGATTTGAAAGCATGGGATTATTCCTAACCTGACATCGCAAAGATGTTTTATGACGTTTTTCTTATCGTGTCTTCTTAAAATTTGGCGAGTTCTCACTCATTTCCTTTCATATTTTTGCTTTATTTTTTTGTTTATATTCGACGGTCTCCGAGAGAATGTTTTATAATTTGAGATGCTGATTTTTATTAAAAGGAAACTAAAAAGTTAAAGGCTTTTCATGATATTTGACCTTCAAATTGTTTCTATTGTGTCTACTGTTGCTAATACTTTTATTAGTTTATCTTCAAGGAAACAACATTTTTATTGACTTTTTTTTAGAAAAAAATAAAAGTCGGGAGATGCATCGTTGGGGATTATCAGTATATTTCCTTACATGTCCATATTTCTAGGATAATACACACACACACGCGTATACATATATATATATATATATATATATATATATATATATATACATATATATATCTTCTTCAACTGTACGTATCCTCATTTGAATGATGTTATTAGACTTATGTATTTTTCATTACAAGATAAACAATAATTCTCTCTTCCACATATTTCTTCTCTTGTGTGGGGAAAACATATATATAAGTGCCATCTAACTTTTTCGATCAGTTTGGTGCTATATCGCCATGTTGGTCGAATATTGATTACTACAATGCTTCTCGTGAGATATTCCGGCTATTTGTCTTATGTTGTTTTTTAAATTAATTTTTTAGTCTGGCATGGCATTTTAAAAAGAAACTGAAGTCTACACAAAGCACTAGAGAAGAGAAAATTATCAAAACTGACCTAAACCTATTGTAAATTTTCCAATTCAATTCTAAACATTTTTTTGGCCAACTTAGTCATAAGCCTTTTGCAATTGTGCTAATTCAGTCATTTGGCCAATTTTGGCCAGTAGGCGCCAACCTTTTGGTTAACGTTGTGGACAATTTTTTTTAATAATATTATATTTTTTGAATTTATTATTCTTTTTTTTTTCCTTTTCTTTTTCCTTTTTCTCCTTCTTCTTTCTCCCTCCTTCCTCTGGCCAGCCATGTACACCCTGATTGTAATAATATGAGTCAAAAAATGGGTCTATGATTCATTTGACACCTCTAATTCCGAAGCACCTCATTCTTATTCATCCAAATTAATCATGGTGTGTCGAGGAGAGCCGGTTCAGAAATAAAGTGCATAAATTACAATGCTTAGAGAATGGCTCGAGTAAATAGGAAAAAATCTGCTCTAAAAGGAGCTACAAATTGTCTCCGTGAGGGGGGCTCTAGACCAACCCCTATATAAAGGTAAGTTGGCATCCTAGGTGACTCGCAACAGAATTCGCAATGGCTCTTCCGACATTGTCAACAAGCTTCCTGCCCTCCTCAATTCACCATAACCAGTCCTCTCTCTTATTCTTTAGGCACCTCCGCTCCTCCTCCTCCGCCGCCACCTCCTCCACCGCCTCCGGTGCTCAATTCGTGACAAGTGCTTCGACGATTGAAGTTCAAGAGATTGGGAGACATTCGGCGAATTGGCAACCTAGTGTTTGGGACTATGACTATTTGCAATCACTCAGCGTTAATTACACGGTAACGAATTTTCTTTTGTTTTTTTTTTTTTGGCACAAAACCCAGCCTAGCTTAAGTACTATGGGAAATATTCACATTTGGTCCTCAAACTGGGAAAAACTTCCCAACAATTTTTCCGGTCTATGGTTCTGATAATTTCGGTAACAATTTATTCCATGATGGCACTGATTATTTGAGTATTATACTTTTGTTTGGCATCGATTAATACCTGGGCTTCACTTTGCCGTGCTCAAATTTAAGTAACCACGCCGACGACAGAAAAAAAAGAAGAAGAAAAAAACATAAGTTTAGTGACCGAGGTGCACTGTTTCCCTATTTTCTATTTACTTTGGTGGGACGAATCCATAAATCCCAAAACGACAAGGAAACAAAGGACAAATGGTACTTTGAATCTGGTTTATGGATGTATACATCTTGTGTACTTCTGTATACGATTTACATATGACATATGTAAAATCAATTTGCACCTTCATCCATTGCCAAAGTATCAAATCTACGGCCAACCGCAACAATATTCTATAGGAGATATCGATAAACCTGGTCAAAACGGCATATTCTCAACAAAAAGGCAAGATCTCAACAGTGCTTGTGCATTGACTTCGATTAAGATCTCATTTTTCAGAGTTTTTCATGTGCTAGGAGGATAAATGTTCGGAGGAAGTCCAAAGGTTGAAGAAAGAAGTCAAGGGTCTATTTGACGGGGAGATGAATCAAGTGGCCAAGCTCAAGCTCATTGACGCGGTTCAAAGACTAGGACTAGGATACCAATTCGAGACGGAGATCAAGAACACTCTAAGTTCCATCTATAATAACACCGAAGATGCTCAACTTTCAGACAATCTTGATGTCGTTTCCCTTCAATTCCGGCTACTTAGACAACATGGATACAACATACCGCAAGGTACTCATCAACTATAAAACTTTTGTGAATCATGGCGATGCATCAAAATTAACCATTCCATTCCTTTTGTTCGACATATAGATGTGTTTCAAAGATTTATGAGCAAGACGGGCACATTCAATGAATCGCTCAATGAAGATGTGAAGGGGCTTCTCGGTCTTTATGAAGCTTCTTTTCATGGATTGGAAGGTGAAACCATAATTGATGAAGCTTGGACCTTTGCTTCTAAGCATCTGAAGGATCTAAACCTCAACGAAATTCCCACTAATTTAGCGAGCCACGTGAGTCATGCATTAGATATGCCAATCCACTGGAGGCTAAACAGGTTGGAGGCTCGGTGGTTCATTGACATGTACAAGAAACAGCAAGACATGATCCCCTCTTTGCTACGATTGGCTAAATTAGACTTCAATTTAGTGCAGTCAGTCTACAGGAAGGAAGTCAGCAATCTGGCAAGGTACACAATCAATCTAGCGGCGTGGGAGCGCATTTTGATTGACTTAATCATCATATGACAATTTTTTCAGGTGGTGGGTTGAACTTGGGGCGAACAAGATGACCTTTTGTAGGGACAGGATAGTGGAAAGCTATTTTTGGAGCAATAGTATGGTTTTCGAACCTCAACATACAGTTTACAGAGAAATGAATGGGAAGCTTGCTAGTATGGTGGTACTTATTGATGATGTTTATGATATATATGGGACGCCAGAAGAACTTGAGCTCTTAACAGATTTCATTGTCAGGTTTGCCTAGTATCACCACCGTCATTATTTTCCCTTGTAACTATGACTGCCAAGAAAAAAGACATAATTAATTAGTCTATGAATGCAATGGAAAAAAATACTAAAAATTATATATTATGAAATAAATTCTTCAATGCGTTTTGGACATATCATGGTTTATGTTGGTGGTTTGGGCTAATAAAGTAATGGTTGGCATTCTGACCAAAAAAAAAAAGTAATGGTTGGCATTATTTTCGTTATTGTTACTAAGAAGTGTATTGAATGGCGGTAAATTTTGCAAAATTGCTGAAATTGTGATAACTTATCAAGGTGGGACATCACAAACATCGATAGGCTTCCTCCAATAATAAGGGATAGTTTCATGGCCATGTACAACATGACCAACGAAATTGGCTATTGGACGATGAGAGAACGAGGAATCAACCCCATCCCTTACCTGCGGAAAGTGGTAATTTTCACTTGCTAAATCTTTCACCTGATAATTTCTAGTCCATGTCTGTCAATTTATTTTTCTACTTCTTAACTTTCGTTATGACTTCTCTTTGAACGTTTGAGAGTCTGAAAAAGTATGAGAAAAGAACGTCCCTTGACTTGGTCATTGACACACTTTTCTGAATTTCAATCCTATAGTGGGCCGAAGAATGCAAGGCGTACCTGAAGGAGGTCCATTGGCGCAGCAAGGGCATTAAACCGACCCTGAAGGAATACATTGACGTTGCGACGAATTCATCCGGAGGGGTGGTTTTGATGTTGCCCAGTTACTTCCTAACTACGGATAAATTGACGGAAGAGGGACTTGATTATGTGTCGAAAATCCCAAGCGTCATGCGTTGTTCTAGCAAGATGCTTCGACTCATCAATGATCTCAGTACATCATCGGTAATTTACTTTTATATTGTTCTTCTCCTTACAAATAGTGACTCATAAGAAAAAAAGAGTACATCTTCTTTTTTATTTCTTTGATACGAAAGTGGGAAGAGTATTTGGACTTATGGTTATAACCCAACAATAATTGTCCATGCTTAGCATGAAGTGGCACGAGGAGATAACTTGAAGGCGCTGGAATGCTACATGAATGAAACCGGCGCGTCAGAAGAGGCCGCGCGTGAACACATCATGCATATGGTGCGTGAGGCCTGGAAGTGGATGAATAGAGCCGTGTTTGAAGACTACCGAATTCCCGGATTAGGGCCTTTTCTTGGTGCCTGTGTAAACACGGCACGAATTTGTCATACCTTTTACGGATGTGGAGACGGATTCGGCCAACCCAGTAATATTACCAAGGACTCTCTTGCGTCAGCTATATACGAACCCGTGCCACTCGATTAGGAATGCATTATTGACCAACGGTCTTGCTTGTGGAGAGACCCTTTGATCTTATGTGTCTTTCTTAGTATTTTAGGGTGGCTCTATGAGCTCTAAGATGTCGAAACTGTTTTACATGAAGTCTATTGTTGGGCTTCGGCAGACAAGCACATGCTATTCCGTGCTTTGTGTGGTGGCTGATTATGTAATCACAAACGACAAACAATATTCGTGATGATCGAATTTTATTTTATGTTGAATATTTAGGTTTTTTGTATTGGAGAAAAATTGAAAAGAAAAGGACTATATAGAAGAAAATGAAAAATCGTTTGACTTCGACCAACGCTGGTTCAATGGAATTTGAAACGGTGGCTGCGCAGAAAGTTTATATTTCTTGTGACATCCAGATTTTCAACCCTGTCTTCTACTGAATAAATCGGGCATTTCATTGACGCGTCTATAGGGCTATTCTCAGAACTGATCATTCTTGAGATAACTAGACTATCTGGGGAAATTATTAGGAATCTTAAGGCAATTAGACTTGAGAACTCGATCATGAATCGGCTTCTCGACCGTGTCCATCTTTAGAGGCTATTACGGCACAGTTAAAAAAAAAATCGATTTGAGATCAGAGATAGGTCTGTTCGACTGAGATGTGTGGCCGATCGTGGGTGACTCCACTAAATTGGAAAATTCTCGTCGACTGGCTCTAAACTGATTTTCTTATTGTTTTGGTACCCTGTGTCCGTAATTGAATTCTCGAGATTTTCACGACAATCAAAAGTCACCATTGAATCGAGTGGGTTCATAGTGGCTCGAAGAAAATCGACCACGGGTTATTTGCCTTAAAAAGTTCTGAAAACTACCCGATAGTCTAGGTCACGCTAAAAACGCGCCGAATGAAAATTAACCGCCAATTCGAGTCCGATTTCAGAAATTGAAGTTTTGGCCATGTCACAATAAATTTTAGGAGCATCAACTCAGTCTCAGAAGATTTTTTGGAGATTCGGGAAATTTTACGGAAAACCGTTTCGGACGTCGCGGAAATTTGACGGAAGTTCAGATTGGCTAAATTAAAGGGAAATTGGGCTTTCAAGCTAAGCCGTTGTGTATCGGGGATTTATAGAAAATCATTTGGGATTTTTCTACATTGAAATTGGATATCAATTTGGGAATTTATTGGAGAAATTGAAGTTCAAATGGTGAAATTCGTATCACCCCCTCACCCTAGCATTATTGGACTAGTTGAGAGGTTATGGGGGTCATTTGGATGGTCTAATGAAGGCCAAGTGTTTTTACTTGGCTAAGAGTGATTCATGGAAGATATTATTGCAAAATATCAAGCTAAGGCCCACCTCTCCCTCATCCTCTCCAAATTGTTGCCGTGAGATGCTTCCCTTCCATCATTCCCATTTCGTGCGACTGCTCCCTCCATCTCTACCTCTCGTCCGCGTGAATTCCATCGTAAGAAGATAGAGGCAGCAGCCACGCCAACTGCACATCTTCAGTTCAACGGACGGAGGTCAGCAAGCGGTGAAGCCCCCATCTCCATGGACGTCACCTGACTGCACGCCACCGCTCCATTGGACGACCTCAGCCAGCGGAAGAGAGAAACCGAAGCTGCTCCTCACGTCCGCATCTTCAGCTCTACCGTTTGCTGCAAGTTTGGTCAACCATGGGGCACCTCCACCGGTTTGTTGACCCAACAAACACCCGCAGAAGCCCACCGAAGTGAAGTCGCAAGATCCACCGAAGCTGCTCCTCCAGTCAACTTCTTCTCCACCGAACTTTCTTCATGCCGCCACGAGTCCAGCGTCTTCAACCTGTGCATCTCGTGGAGTCCATGAAGACCGAGCAATCCAGTCGCTGATCGCCCCGTCACCACACGTCCATGAAGACCGAACCTGCCACTCCATTTTCGCTGGTTTCTTCCACCACCTGCTGCTCCACAAATTTTCCTTGGTCAATCTTCAATAAAATTCGTTAAGCTGCCCCAGGTGTTGACTCCACGAAGCCCCCCACTCACCGAAGTCGCACAGCATCATCATCTTCATCTAACCGTGTGGAATTCACCGAGTCAGCCGAATCAAGTAAGCGAAGCATCATCCGTCGAGCTGCCACGAGGACCAAAGAAGCCTGCGCCCATTTCCCTTGCAGTTCGCATTTTGAGACCATAGGAATTTAGTCTTCGAAGCCCAACAATTCTAGGCCTCGATCAGCCGCATCAATGGCCCAACGCAAGTCCAGCAGTCTCCAAGCTCAGTGAATTTCTTTTGGGCCCAGCAAAGACAGCCCAGTTTAGTTTTATTTCAGCCCAAGAGTCCAGCTTGGTTTTGAAGCCTGCAAAGCTAGCCCACCTTGAAGCCCAGATCAGGCCCAATTACAGCCCAAGACCGCGAAGAAAGCCCATCAGCAGAGTTTTGTGAAGCCCAATTCCAGCAGTAAAGCCCAGCCTTGCTGGAGTTTGTTGGGCCAAGTCTTAAGGCCCGGTCCAAGCCCGTGGGAGTCGTCGCGAGCTCGATTTCGGCCGCCGTCGCGTCGCCGTTGCGGTGATTCGATCTCCGCTTTTGTCAAGTGAGTTTTACTCACTAATGCTTTATTAGTTTGCTAATTATGTCTTAGGGTTGGTTAGATTTAATTACATGCACTTAGGTGGTTAGATTAGGTTAGAACAATTAATTTAGCGACTTAATGATGCATGTTAGGTGGTTAGACCTAGCTATTAGCAAGTAGAAATGTTTTGTTATTTATTGAATGTATCTCGGGATTTTTCCCGACCCGTTTTCGGCTCCAATAAGGCAATATGGGCCTAAATTGGATTTTTACTATTTATTTATTTAATTTTCGAAATTATTTATTTGATTATTTATTTTTCCGGAAATTCAACTGGGATGGCCAAAGTGACCGGAATTTCGTGCCGATTGTCGTGGTGCAGACCGTTTATTTATTTGAGCTCTACGTTGTGTGGAATTGAATTAATTGTGGAATTTTAGGAATTGTCCTAAATTGTTTGTTATTGAATATTTGATTGGTGCTTGGCGAGTATGGGTATAAAGCGCCAGTTCGATGATGGGCTATATAGTAGAGAGAATGATGAGAGCTTACTGAGAATGTTATTGGCTGAGACCAATCAGGTACGATGTTATTGGACATACGTGGTTCGGTGATTGGAAGTATCCCATGGCGAAACGGCGCCTTAAAGAACGCACGTAAATGACTTATAGACAAACGTGGTTCGGTGATTGGAAATATCACTGGTGAAAACGACGCCTTAAAGAACTCACGATGTTGTCTATAGCCGATGTCACCTTGGCGAAAACGGCGCCCTAGAAAGGACACGTGGTTCGGTGATCGAGGATATCACTGGTGAAAATGGCGCCTTAAAGAACGCACGGTGTCGGTGATCGGTATGTCATTGGCGAAAACGATGCCCGAGAAACACATGTGATTTGGTGAAAGAGTACACCACTGGGAAATCGTGGTATGAGTGGGAATGACCCAGAGAGGGTCTGACTGACATGTAATCGATTTAGTCGATTGGCCAGTGCTTGATCAGATGTTGTGAATTGTTTGAATATCTGTGTTTAATCTTGAATTGCAGGTTGGAACTAAGGCCAAGGTAAGTCCTCTGACTCGTGTTGTGCTTAGGCAACCGTATGGCGTATTGGTTTATTAATCGAGTCTTAGGGGGTAGGACTCGCTGAGACGTGGTCTCATTGGTTATTGAATAACCATTTCAGGACCCTGAGGAAAAGCTGAGGAGGAAGAACCTGAAGGGGAGAAAGTATTTTGAAGTAGAAGATGATCCAGAGAGGGATCTTGAGTACAACCCGGATGTGGATTGAGATCCCATCCCTTTTGTGAACCCTGTCTTAGTGTAGATAGGTGTGAGACTTTTATGCTGTAAATAGTATTGTAAATATACTATAAGTTATGTTGTTAATGAAAGTGTGGTTGTGAATTTCAATATGAAAAATATGGCCTGCTTTCCTATCCCATTGTTTTATTGTCTGGGAATTTATAACTGCTTCCGCATGCGTAATAAAAAGAAAGGGTCGGCGATAATTAGTCCTGGGATATCGCACTTTAATAATCGACCAAAGAGAAGGATGGGCGCGTCCCCGAGGATCGGGGCGTGACATTTCTACCATCGAGTTTCATAGAAACGGTGTCCCAAAGATTCTCCAATGTCCAGAACAGTGCGAGGCTATTTTGGAAGGTTGTAAAGTCGATGAATTAGATTGGACCGAGTATTTTCTTCTTCTCTAACGATTATACTATCTTTCTACATCGTTCTTTGCGTTTGAATTCAGAAAAATGAACACTTTGGAGTGCATCATTGTACAGATAAAAAAAGAAGTACGTTATTGCATTCTTATGGAAGACATCATATCTTGTAGAAAGTCTCCTAAAAAGTGTCTTGACTCATATCTTGTAGAAAGTTTCCTGAAAAGTGTCTTGATTCATTACATCTTTTGTCTTTGATTTTTTTTTTGGGTTTAATTATCCAAAAAATCCTAAATTTATTGTACGGTGATCAATCAAATCATAAATTTTTCAATTGTATCAATTCAATTATAAATCTTTCAATTACATTAGCTTAGTCAAACATTTTGAAGATTTGTCAATTTAATTCTAAAACTATTATTTGGATATTTAACTAGAATGTCTACATTTTCAAACTGTCAAAAGGTTTAGGAAATGAATATTATGATGGGAATAGGACATGGATATTATGATGTGAATGTTATATATCTAATCTCTACAGCTTAGTTGAAATATTGTCAAAAGGTTTTAAAAAATTCCAAATAAAGGCCCTAAATATCATTGATTTTTCAAATAAGGGTTTGAAGTGAACCTTACCTTAAATAAAGACATAAAGTGCCCTCATTTTATTAAATAAAGGCCTAAAATGGACATTGTTTCAAATAATTACTTGAAGTGGCCAAGTCAATATCAAAGAACTTGAACTTTCGGCCGATCAAGGGCATTTCCGTCCTTTTGCTTTTTCTTATTTTCTTTTTTTTTTTCCTTTTCTCTTTATGTTCATAGAAAGACAAACTAAAAAAAAAAAAACTTAGGTGCAAGGTTGGCAGCTAGCCCTCCCTCACTTGTGGCTGCTGCCCTATCGCTAGTGGGGCACCGGACATGGCTAACGGGGTTGCTGACCAAAGGTGAGAGCCTAGTCCTCACTAGATTCAAAAGAGGGTTGCCACCCTTCCCCAGGTCTGGGCAAGGTGTCCACCTTCCGTAGTCACTGGCGATCCCACTAGCCATGGCCAACGCCCCACCGACGATAGGGTGGTAGCGACAGGCGATTAGACCTCCTCCTAAGTTTTTTTTTCTTAATTGTTTTTTTTTGTGTGAGTGGTTTTTTTTTTTTTGTTTTAGTCCTTATTTTTTATTTTCTTAGTTTGTCTTTTTTATGCCAAAAAAGAGAAAAATAAAAAGGAAAAAATAAAGAAAATAAAGAAAGCAAAAGGATGGGAATGCCCTTGATCGGCCGATGAGGTTAGGCCATTCTTTTAGATTAATATGGCCACTTCAAGCCCTTATTTGAGAAAATGAGAGCATTTCAAGTTCTTATTTGAGATATGATTTACTTTATGCCATTATTTAAGAAATTTAGAGCATTTCAAGCCATTTTTTGGAATTTTTCCAAAGATTTAGGACTAAATTAGTAAATCATTAAAATGTTTAGGATATGGATATTATGACATATCCAATCTCTTCATCTTAGCTAGAAGAATTACTACATTGGCATATACAAAGTGATTAGTAAAAAATGCTTAAACCATTTAAGTGCAATTAATGAAGTTTCACAAGCTTGTTAACAAGTAGTGATCCAACGATTATCCAGTGTTCCACTCTAACAACTTCGAATCGACTTACCTCACTCAATTAGTTGCAGCATTCCAAGAAATAAAAATTACATATTCCCTCACATTTTGCGATTTTTCTTTTTATGCATTTATGAGTTGTCATACAGCATGAGATATTTAAGCCAGCCAAAAGCTCCCCCATAACCCGACGGATCCACAGTATACCAACTCTTGTTCACCGCCAAGCGATTGATAAGTCGAGTCTTGCCTGCAAAATACATCGATCAATTAGCTCATCCTTGGCGACCAAAGTAAAACCATAAGAAAGAAAAAGGACCTGGTTTCTTGGATGTAACTGCATCTTCCTTCTTTTGAACTAGAGCATTGATATGGGAAGACTTGCCCAAATTAGATGGACTCAGAATCGCAAAATCGGGCCTCATATTTTGGGACAATTCTTGGCCCTCTTACTGCTCTTCATGAACTCCACTTCCTTAATCTGGGTGTGACCCTCGCCTAGATCGAACCGTTGTTGGAAGAAGAAAAATTTCCGAATGATCCTAGTAGAGTCAGAGGTTGTCTGGCTTGCAATTTTGGCAGCGGAGGCATGGAAGCTAGGGCCGTGGTGGGTGGGCTACAAGAGAGGAGGGGTCTTGGGAGTGAACGAGAAGAGTGAGGGATTCGGAGATGGCCGAAGTGAGGGCTGAAGAAGTGAGGTTAAGTGCAAAGCAAAGAGGCATAATAGCCATTGTTGGATAGAGATGATTCGCTTAGCGGTCGAGGAAGTGAAGAAAAAGAGATGAGGAAGTGAAGAGGCAAAGGGAGAGAGAGTGTGTGTCAAAAAGGGGGTTAAGCATGGTCTGGGTGGGCGGTTCCCACCTTGGAATCAGGAACAATTTATTAAGGATTGGTTCCGAAAAATTGGAATCGGGAACCACCCATCGGTTTTATGGATCCACCCAAGAACCAGACTGGGTGGATCCATGGAACCGATCCCATCAAACTTCATTCACTCATTACAACATTTTTTGACAAATCAAACTAAAGCAAAAAAAGAAAAAAAAAAAAAAGAAAAAGAATTCCTATTCTAAATTGCAAGATTAGTAAAAAGATTGGACTCAAATTGAGAGTTGACATTGTAAGCTGATGGGTGCTGAGTTGAGAGTCAAAGCTGTGAGTGAGAGAGAGAGAAACAACTTGTATAAGATAAGAGTAAGACAAGACAAGCACTCGGTTAATAGGTATTGAATTTTAGATTAGGAATTTTAGGGTTTCCTTTTTCTTAAATTTTTGTCATAAATTTTTTTTAAAATTAAATATATATTTATATATTACCAGTTCAGGCGAGTGAGTGGGTGAGCGGACCCACATCTATAACCGAGAACCAGATCGGTATCCATTGATTCTAATAAATTGGAGCCAAGAACTGGATTGGTTCCCTTGGGAACTACAAGTTTTAGTTTAGTTTGGTTTAGTTTCAAGCGATCCAAGCGTTTGCTGGTTCTTTTCCACACCCAAAGTAAGGAAACCTACTTCAACACTATTGGAGGGGAGAAAAATATAAGGTGGGTCAGCCACAACATGTATGCCTCAGCCAATCAGGAGGCTCCACGTGGCTCCACGTCAGTTAGTGGTCCCCATCGCTCTTTGTACATAGAAAATACTAATTGCCTCCTTACATTAATGGCTGTACTAGACCTATTGTGAAGAGTTAGGCTTCGATTGACAGCACTTCTATTTCTTTGTTTTTATGTTTTTTTGCTCCCTAGAATAGAAAAAAATAGGAATATGTTTGGTAACGTTAATTAATTTTTTTTTCTCCGGAATAGAAAAGTGGTCATGGAATAGATTTAAAACAAAAATAAGAAATATAAAAGAGTATTTTTTAATTTCCTAAAACAATTTCTAGAGATAAATCATTTATTTCTTTTATTTATTTTCTTTTCTTCTTCCTTGCCGCTTGCTCTATCTTTGGCCAACAATCGATTGTCGATCACCACCTCCTGCCGATCGCCATCGGGTGTAACAAACGCATTCCTATTCTTTTTCAATTATGAGAATATAAATTTTGTACAGTTATCAAACGCGTTCTTTTATTCAGAAATTGTTTAAGGCAATAAAAATAGAAAAATATTATTTCTAAAAAGAAATTATTTCCTGAAACATAAATGTTACCAAACATACTCTTGTTTCACTTTCTCTCTCCTCCTTTTTCTCCTTTTGAAGGAGGAAGAATGACATTTTTTTCTCTCCATTCCTCTCATGAATTCAAAATTTCAGTTCCCTTGTCTTCATTCTCTTCGATGCTCGCTCCCTCTCTACTCCGGCTCTCACTTAATGCTCATTGGGTGTCACTTCTTCGCTCTTTACTTCAGAGTTTGCTTGGCTCGTTCTGCTCCGAAGCTCCCTCGTTGTTCGGCGGGTCTCTCTTTTTCACTCTTTGCTTTGGTGCTTGCTTAGCTCATTCTGCTCCGAAGCTCCCTCAGTGCTTGGCGGGTCTCTCTTTTTCACTCTTTGCTTTGGTGCTTGCTCGGCTCGCTCGCTCTTTGCGCTGGTGCTCACTCGCTCTCTAAATTTCTTCTCATCGGAAATTTAGATTTTAGAAAATTTTCCTAAGAACTCGAAGAATGATCAATTATCATGAACTAAAGGTTGGGTTTTGCAATTTTAACAAGGCAAATCTTGTGGGCTGAGGTTGATTTAGAGAGTGTCTTACTTTATTTTCTAGGACTTTCAAGTCTTGTTTGATTGCTTTAGGGATGTTTTCTTGGTCGGGATTGAAACTGCAGGAGAATCGCGTTTGCTTGTTCCAATTGGCTTTGCCTTTGCTTTCAGAGCTCCATGTTTTGGTTTCACATTTTTCGCTCATTTTACCAATTCCTAATAATAATTAATAGTTACAATTAAAATTTTTTTTTTTTAACAAAGCCAAAAACAAAAATTTGATTTTGCTTTGATTGACAATTCCGTTCGTGCCAAAAACAATTCAAGCGAAATTCTCGTCTAGATTTTATACTCCTTAAAATCAAGAGATTCCACTGGATGGCAGTATTGGGACAAACAAAACTTAATTTCATCATTGATGAAATAAATCTAGTACAAGATAAAAAATAAAATAAAAAAAGGATGCTGCTGAGGTGACGGTACCATTATTTCTTGGGAATAACAAGGCCATTTTGACCCACACTAAATGGAGATGCAATTGACAACCGAAAGAGACAAAATACGAGGAACTCCATCAGAGCACCTCGTCTCCTCGCAACTCAAGCTTTTGAGCATAGGTTCTCGCCTGCCGTCCCTCCTACCCACAACCCCATAATCATCACTTGCTATTCTCCCTCTAACTTCAACCTCGATGGCTGCCCTCTCCTCGTGAGCAAAGTAGTGCAGTGCTGGTCGAAGGGCTCGTGTAGGTACAGGATCGTGATCGCTAGAATTTAAGCCAAGACTCTTGACTCGGACATGTGTGCAATAGCGATGAAGAGAGATTTACGGTGGATGTTCTTGCAAGTATAAAGCTCGATGAGAGAATCGGCAAATGGCTCGTCGTCTTTCTTCACTTCACTTCAAAGGGGAGGTGAAGTATCTGTTCTTACATTCATTTATTTTTTTCATTACCATTGAGAGAGAGAGAGAGAGTAGCATGAGAAAAGTCAAGATGCAGGGCCTCAAGTACCGAGTATCTTTTTCACCGAAGGGTATCCTTGTTGATATTTTAGTAGACCGAACAAGCCGGTGGCCTTGACACAATACATGGTGCAGTTTAGACTGCACCATCGCATTGGTGCAGTCAGCTGATCATTTTCCCAAAAAAGAAAAAAAAAGAAGGCACTAGTCGGATTGAATAGTGTCAGGATAGTATTAGCCCCCTAATTAACTCAACCACAAGAACAGCCGGTAAAATATTAAGATAACTATAGGTTCCTCGATAGCAGGCACAAAACCTGCAAAACACAAACTAGTCTCGATGAAATTCACAAAGAAAATGGATGGCTATGACTAAAAAATAAATCCTCAATATCTAACGAAGAATCTGGAGAACCAGATTGCTGGCACCCTTGCCTTCTGCCAGACCCTCCTCTAGGCGGCACTCCTGCCAGAGCTTTACTTCACCACCCTCAGATTCCTAAAATAAGCCTTCGGCTTTGACTATTCTACTGCTACTTTGAAATCAACGAGAACAACTGCGTTGACACCATCCAACTTTACTCAGCTCCTTCGTCTCCGCCTCCTGTAGCTGCCTCTCCCTCGGTCGCACTCGCAACTTTACCTCACCACCTGCGGCCACTCAAACAATGAATGCATCATCCACATCTTTGACGGCGTTGCCGTCTAGTGGGAGCATGTGGTGAGGCAATGGCAGTCCCAGCCTTCCTCATGGGGGCCTCTCCCTGACAAGAAGTGTGGGTTCACGCTCCAGATTAGGAAGTGCAACAATGAGCTCATCCTCGACTCCTACCTGGACTACATCATGGACAAGGCCAACGACATCCGTTGTAAGAACCAAGAACGCCTTCTTAACACTAATTCGTGCGGCAGGTGGAAATCGGTTCCGTTCAAGCACCCGAGCACCTTTGACACATTGGCCATGGACCCATAGAGGAAGAGGGACATCATGGAGAACCTCCGTGACTTCACGGCCGGGAAGGACTTCTATCAGCAGACGGGCAGGCCTGGAAGCGGGGCTACCTACTCTACGGCCAGGCCGGGACAGAAAAAAGCAAATATTGCCGCCATGGTCAATTTCCTTGGCTATGACATCTACGACCTTGAACTGACCAAGATGTGCTCCAACTTCGAGCGAGCAGCAGAGACCCAACTTGTCCCGAGGGAGCATCAGAGCAAAGAGCAAACAAGCCGAGCAAGTGCTAGAGCAGAGCATGAAAAAGCAAGACCCAACGAACACAAGCGTCGGAGCAAAGATCGAAGAAGTGACGCCCAATGAGCGCCGAGCGAGAGCGAGAGCAGAGAGGGAGCGAGCACCGGAAGGAGTGAAGACAAGGGAACTGAAATTTTGAATTCATGAGAGGAAGGGAGAGAGCGTTGTCTTCCTCCTTCATAAGGAGAAAAAGGAGGAGAGAGAGTGAACTAACTCCCCGCAGCAGGTCAAGTGTAGGTCTAGTGCGGCCATTAATATGCGCAGACCTATTATCAAGGGAGATTTCTAAATAAGAAAGAGGAAATTAATATTTTCTATGCGCAAAGAGCAATGGGGACAACTCATTTATTTGGAGCCACGTGGAGCTTCCTGATTGGCCAGGGTGCACGCTGATATGTTATGGCCGCCCCACCTTTTATTTTCTAAACGAAGGAAGAGATAACAAAGAGAGAGAAGAGAGGCAATTTTGAAAACTTTAATGAATAGGAACCATTTGGGCACGTGATTAACGAGTGGAGTTATTGTGAGAAATTGCAACTAACCAATGTTTTCTCATTTGTATAAAATAATTTATGGAGTGACATGGCGTTTTTTTTTTTTTTTTGTCTTCTTTCAATCCATGTCACTTAAATTTGAATGCCTAACAACTACCATAGATGTATGCTTAAGGGGGGGGGGGGTTTGGGTTGGAAACCAAACTATGTGTTCTTTTGTGAGATATTTGAAAATTTCGAATAGAATCTGACTTTACCATAAATAGTTGTAACTTCACGTAATTGACCATAACAAAGGTAATTTCGCCCCCATTAAGATTGTGATTTAGATATGGGACCCCTTCATTGAAGTTCAATCGGAGCTCCTTCATGGATAACAACTTTGCGTTTTTTCTCAATCTTAATAAACAACAACTATCAAAAGTTACCACCGGCCGCGGTGGCTCCACTGGATAAGACTCTATTGATCCTCAACGAAGAGGTGAAGGGTTCAAAACCCAAGGGAGGTGCTAGGTGTATTAAGTGTGACTCATGGGTGGTGGGTCCTCCTGCTTAAGTGTCACCTAGGGGTTTACGGAGTGGCTGTCGACTACAAGCTGGATCCTCCAGTACCAAAAAAAAAAAAAATATCAAAAGTTACCACCGGCCACGGTGGCTCCACTGGATAAGGCCCTGTTAATCCTCAACCCAGAGGTGAAGGATTCAAAACCCAGGAGAAGCGCTATGTGTATTAAGTGTGACTCAGGGGTGGTGGGTCCTCCTGCTTAAGTGTCACCCGGGGGTTTATGGCGTGGCTGTCGGCTGCAAGCCGGTTCCTCCAGACCAAAAAAAAAAAAAAAACTATCAAAAGTTGCATGTCAACATAAAATTTTATATAAATAGTCGACTTTAAATCTTGGGGTTGTTATATGGCACCTTGTACAAGGGAATTTGATGGGGGTCTCAATTTGAATGGGAGACATGTCCTATAATTCAAAGCTACTGTAACCACATTTACATCGATTTTGTACTGGGATGCCTTATTAACTAGGAGTGGCTGAATTTTGGGGGCATTAATTTTCGTTTCTTTTAGGTGATTTTATGATGTTTGCAGGCCACAGCAAACGACCTTCGGCTTCGAGAGCGGAGATCTTCGAGTTCAGGATTTCATACGACGTCTGGCTTATTTGTTATACAATGCTTCACATTTGTTTCTAACCTAACGTAGCGGAGACATTCTATTACGGTTTTTTTTTTTAATTGTTCCCTCGTGAAAACTTTGGTGAGTCCACTTGTTTTCTCTCCTATATTTTGCTTTTTTTTTTCTTCCTGTTTATATTCGTTGGTCTCTGGAAGATTTGTTTTATGATTTAGATGCTGATTTTGATAATAATAATAAAAAGAATAAGAATAAGAAAAGTGAGAGACAACATATTTTATTAAATTGTTTTTCGTGATATTTGGCCTTCAAATTGTTTCTGTTTTCTCTACCATTGCTAATTTACTTTTATTAATCTATCTTAAAGGAGACAACATATTTTATTGACTTTTTTCAGTAAAAATTGAAGTTGGAACATGCATAGTTAGAGATGATCAGGATATTTCCTTAATTTTTCATATCACTCGGGATTGTACATATAACTCCTTTGACCTTAAAATTCTCCAATTGAATAATTTGTCTGGTTCATATACTTTTCATTACGAGATATATAGAAATTCCCTCTTCTGCATATTTCATCTCTAGGTGTGGAGAAAAGGATATCACAAATGCCATATGACCTTTTCAATCATTTGAGTACCACATGAGTGAAAATCGATCACTAAAGTGCCTTCAGTGAGATATTTTGGTGATTGGTCTTACATGGCTTTTCAATGAATTTTTAAATTTGATATGCCATTTAAAAAAAAAAAAAAAATCGAAGTCTGGACAAAGGACGAGAGGACATTGCACTTGTGAGTATATGAAGCCAAACGAGAAGAAGGAGCCGAAGAAGAAGACTGCAGTCCAACTCCAGCTTCAATTGTCTAGAGCAACAAGAAAGCTCAAAAGCATATCAAGAGTCAAAGCAACGATCTTGCTTGGCCCTCAACATTTTCCCTTTGTTTTTGTGAGAATTGATGGGAGAGGAGATTTTGTGATTTTTCCTAAATTATGGATATCATCATATGTTTAGAATACTTAAACATTAAACCACATATTTATGTAATAATTTAAGTTTTTAGAACAGTTAACATTGATCTTACAAAGTCTAACATGATATCAAAGCTAGTGCAATCCCTTTCGTGATTATGCATCCACCCTCATCAGTCAAATTTCATGTGCCATGGTCAAAATGACATGTGCTACTTGTAATTATACTTGTAAGTAAGATGTGGTGTTGAAACATGAGGGGGCAAACCTTTCCCAACGTCTCACTAAAGAACAATTAAGAGAAGTTGCACCAACCCCTCAAACGTTGCCCACTGTGAAGAGATTGTTCAAAGAGCAATATTATGAGTCACATGTCAGACGTGATCAAGCTAATCGTCATCAACGCTATGTGTAATGTTTTCTTAAGACTAAGATCATCTAATCAACCATCATTATCCACTCCAATGGTAATAGAGTATGTTCTTAATCCCTCCTCTGTTGTTGGTGCCAATAATATCAGTAGAGTAATCAACCCCTCATAAGAATTATGCAAAGGTTTGTTCCTCTAGTCAAAGTCACAACAATGAGAATAATCAAGCAAATATTAGTCAAAATTGTTATGATTATAATTATCACCTAGAGGGGGTAAATAGGTGGTTTTGTCAAAATGAAAAAATTTAAATAAATATCGCAATGAGATGACTTCTAATGAAGTGGTCAGATCTTACCGATGTACAATTCTATAATAATTAATAAAAAGAGTAACAGATAGAGAATTACACACAAAAGTTTATACTGGTTTAGATTTTGCAAACCTACATCCACTCTTCTGTGCTACAATTTATTGGCCAGAATTCATTAAGAAGAACCGATTAGAGGTTACAAGTCCTGAGCAATAAGAGCAATAAGTACTCAATTATGTATGAACAACTCCTCACACTTTCAGCCTCTAAAGGGTTACATAGTATCACTCAGCAAAGACGAATGCATGAGATTACAAACACACTCTTCAAACTATCAAAATTAAAAGCTTCAAATCTTGTGAATGCAATGTGTAATTCCTTTAGCTTCGAAATTTCCTCTTATACTCCTCCTAATCCAAGCTAATCATTGGACGTATCTCGAGGAGAACTTATCTAAGCAATTTACCTATTGGCCTAATATAGTCGAGAAGATTAGATGGCTTCAGGATTGCCAAGATTGATGCTTCCCATAATTTTTGTCACCCATACAACAGATTGGGTTTCTAAAAAGTCGAGTGTTTATGAATAGAAAGAATGTTTCACCTTTAGAAAGAAATCCTAAGAAAGTTAAATCATCGAAAGATATTTGCAAGACTTTCCTTTTGAAACTCTTTATAAATATAGCAATGAATCAAGCCAATTTGCCACTAGCTATTGCTCGGGTGATTTACTCCTTCCTATTCGATTGGTAAGATAAATAATAAAGGAAGTAATTGTGCCATGACTCTAGTTCGATGGATAACATCTTATCACATCCCATCAGACTTTTCACCTGAAAATATTTTTTTATCAAAAACAAAGTCTCTAAGTTTTGTCAATCATCAAAACGACTTAGGGAATGTTTTCTCAACAATCTCCCCTTTTTTTCATGATGACAAAACTTACACAAGCGGAACTTTAAAAAATATTAGTAAAAGTAAATAGGTCTTGAAAATTCTGGTTTTAAAATGAGGCACAGTTAAACTATAAGAATGTTTGCATTGAAAGAATTTTAATGAAATTCTTATAGATAATACTCAGTATCAAAAGATAAGAAAAGTTTAACAATTCCTCTTTGCTTTTGCAATGCTTATGCTTTTGCAATGCTTAGAGTCTTTAAGATCCTACAAAAAGATTGTTAATGAAATTTGCAACCTCAATTACCTCAATTCCGGTAGTCCACCTTCTCACCCTTTTTGTCATCAATAAAAAATATACTAAATAAAGCACAATATCATAAGCAACTCATAGCACAAAGATTAGTCCAATAAGTGCAAACAACAAACCTCAGACCCTACATACTAAATGACAAAAATAGTCCAAACTTTGAAAAATAAATCAAGTCAGAAGATTATTTGGAGGAGGATGGCTAGGTTGGATTAGTGTCTAGATTGGGAACTTGAGTAGGAGCTGGAGAAGAAACTGGAGAATGAACCAAGCATGACCAAGCTCCCCCTCAGTAGGTACCATAACTCTAGAGGAATTAGCTACAATAGCACCTATGTGTGAGGCAACATCCTGTTCTCCAATAGTGATTTGTTCTTGAACTAGTTCCTAATGCTTGGTGATAGTTTTGTCCAAAGCAAGCTCCTAATGTTCATCAGTATTGTTGCCACTTTCTAGATGATGAGTAAGATCAACATCCACCATGCTATCCTATCATCAATTCATCTTAGTGGATCCTCAGCATCCTTTTGCTATTGTTTTGCAGTAGTATTATCCTTTATCTGTTCTACAACTACTCTTGTTCCTATTTCCACTTTGGCTTCATTCTCTTCTTCAATATCATCATCGGTATCAGGTTGATATGCATCAATGATATCATCCAAATCCACCATTTCTTATTCAGACTCAGTCAAGATTTCTTCATTGAGCCTTTGCAAGATTGTGAGAGAAAGAGAGTTTGGGGGTATTATCAATTTCGAGCCTAAGGCCTTCTATTGACTCGGGTTTTCCCAAACCCATATCTCACATGACATCAGATGTTCACGTGTTTAATTATTTAAGCATGTGTGAATTTTGACTAAGAAGTCACTACTAGCCCTTTTGGGATCAACTAGAAACCCAAAAAGATACATGAGAATATCTTATTAACTACACAATCAGATCTTCTAAACTTAAGAACTTGATTATGTTAGCACTAAGGCTCACATTCTTTCGGTATCTAACTTGATCACATGCTAGCTAACGCCATAGCAACCTATCCAAGAGTTTTAATAGCATCATAACCATTCTAAAATAGGAAAGTAACATCCAAATTGAAAAGCACAATCAATAGGAGGCATGCAACCATCCTAAAATTGTCCCTAAAAGAGAAAAAAGGCAATCAAAAAGGAGAAGCCTATTGTAAAGCGCTAAAGGCTTGTCCAATAACTAAACTGTCTTAATTCCGGCCCACTCAGAATTACTCAAAGAGGCCCACCTACATTTTTCAAAAAGAAAGGTGTCATAACTCCAGCCCACTTTCATTTTCTAATTCTCAGCCCAATCTACCCCAAAACACAAATCAAGCAACCCACCACCTTTTTTTTTAACGGACGACCAGCCCACAATTAAAAGCCCAAAGCCCATTTTAATTCTCTATCTTTCTACTAAGGCCCTTTTTTTTTTTACTTTTTTCTCTCTTTTTTTTAATTTTTTTTGCCTTTAACTATTTTGTTTTTTTTTTTCTACTGGATCTTCAACCTCACGCCTCCTTCTTCTTCTACAACTTTCACTGATGCTGGACAACCACCAAAATTCCACAAGCATTCAAAAAAAAAAAAAAAACTCGAATCCACACACACCAACTCGGACGATGGAGAATATAACACAAAGTCACACAAAAACACAACAAAATACAAAGAAATTGAGTAGGGTTCAACGAATATAAAATGCAAATGTGCATCGGCTTCGAACAAATATGTGAAAATTCCTCGCTCTTCTTTCAGGCATTTTAGCAAATGCATGATACACACTTTGGACAGCAAGCTTGATGCTTAGTCTCGACATGTAAAGGTTTGAATCGACATTATTAGGCACATATCAACCAATATTTCTATGCAAGATGCCTATGCTCTTTGAGAAAAAATGAATTTTAAGATCGGGGGTGTTAAGAGAAAGAGCTATAAAAGTTTTCCTAATATGGACTACATTAATTGATATTGTAATTTACTGTTTTTACGGCTACCGTAAAACATGGCTAGTCTAAGGTGAGATAGAAGGTTTATTAATTAGTATAATATGGGATTGGCTAGTGTGAGCCGAGTTGAGCCTGGCCAATAATAAGGGGGCATGGTTGGAAACTCTATAAATAGTGCTCAAGTCTCTCCTCTAACCCTAATTCTGACATTATCCTCACCTAAGAGGCGTTTACCTAACGCTACACGTGAGGGGGCTGTCTCATTGAGCTAGTGATATGGAGGGCAATAGGGGAGAAGGACTTGCACATGGAACATTGTGTTTACATTTCCACTTCAAGAACAATGGATCCCAAAACAAGTGCATTAATCTTTCTACTCAATTATGCACGTTCTTGTTCTAGTTATGGAGATATTGGGGTTACGCAATTTGTGTCCAACATGTGGTATCAAAGTCTCCATAACCCTAGAACTCAAACACATAGAATTTCTCTCTAATTTGAGACTTTCGAGATTTTTCATTCAATAATAATAAAATTAAATTATATATTCGGACTAGGCTTGACGAGACAAGAAGAATCGTAGACAGCGTGTCACCGGAGGAGGCTGCACGCGCCCCCACACGTGGCCACGCGCTGCCTGGGCATTGAACATGCACCACGCGTGAGCTCCACGCACCACGCACTCAGGCAGCGCGTGTGGGGCCGTGGAGCCTCCGTTCGACACGTGGGTGGCGGCATTGGATTCATATGGCCATCCCCTGTGTTATGGTGTATTTATTTTACATGTTTGATGATTTTATGGATGTGAAAATACATATAAAGCCCTAAATACATGTATTTGTGTGTATTTTTCTTGTATTTTCTATGTTTTTGGAAATACATATGTTAGGTTAATGATATGTTATCACATAAACATTATAAAAGTGTGATTCATTAATAAAAATTAAACTTTATTGTATTTTATTAATGAATAAGGTAGTGTAATTAGCATGTCATGTGATTTGGGTGATATGATGCCCCTATCACTAAAGTTAAAATCACATGTATATGGTGTATCTGAGATGTAAAGATTATATCCCTGGCATGAAAGAGTTTCAAAGATTCAATTGAGTTGTGACCGCAAAGTGGCACACTTGATTGGGTTTGAGAAATTTCGATCTCGTATATTGATTGGGATGTCTCCTAGTCTAATGCATAGTTATACTCTCAAATGAGGTGATTGTGTATTAGTTCATAGAGGGATACATGATAGTGTGGTGGAGGAGTGACCGATTATAATGGTTCATATGCCCAAATGTGATGAATTCACGAAAATTGGAACATATTCTCATAACCTCTATCATGTGGGGAGTGTACAATTGCATGTCATTTATTATGCCTAAAGGTGATTATGTGATTTTACATGCAACTCTTTGGATGTATACTTGTACGTCAAGTTACACAATACTTACATGATGCTAATTATATATATTGCTTGTCTTTCAGTCACATTTTCTGTAAACGGTAACTCCTTCACTATTGAGGTTATTGATGGTTCAAACTTTAGGAAATGGAAAGAAAATTTTATGTTTACTATAGAGATGGCAGATGTTCATATGGATGTTACTATCGATCGGCCGGCATATCTTATTGCCGAGAGTACAAAAGCTCATAAAGCTCATTTTACTACTTGGGAAAATAGCAATATAATTTGCTTATTGTCGATGAAGCGTTCCATTCAGGAACACTTGAAAAGTAGTTTGCCTGTAGACCGCATTGCTAGACAGATGATGGAAGCCTTGATGGTTAGAAACCGTGTCTCACCTAATTCTGAGATAGGAACACACATGCTTGCATTGTGCATCAAGTTTTAAATAATTTTCCTCCTGATTTTGGGATTATCAAGACCAATTATAGTTCCCAAGATGAAACCTGGTCAGTTAATGACCTAATTGCAAAGCTGGTGGCAGAGGAAGAAAAATTGAAGAAAGATAAAGGGCACATTGCCCTTTATGCTTCTAATTCTAGCAGTGATAAGGGTAAGAAGGTGAAAAATTATACTCATAAGGACAATTCTGAAATTGCTGGACCTTCCAACAATAAAGGAAATTTTGAAGGTGCTAGACCTTCTAATAGTTTGGGTCTCAAGAAAGCATTCACCAAGAAGGATGGTGTTTATTGCTACTTTTGTAGGGAGAGAGGACATGTAAAGAAACGCTGCAGCAAGTTTAAGACTTGGTTATCTAAGAGAACTAAGAGTAAGCCTAAAGGTAATGATTCTTTAGCATTTATTTATGAATCCAATCTATTTGAAGTTCCGACCAATTCCTGATGGCTAGATAGTGGTGTAACTAATCATGTTGCATTTACCATACAGAGATTCATAAACCGAAGGACGCTAAATTAGGATGAATTAAAGCTCACGGTTGGAAACGGCGTTGGAGTTGATGTCAAGTTCGTGAGAGATGTTATTTTGATTTTAGATTCTGGTTTTCAGATTGTGTTAAGAAACACTTTTTACATACCTTCTTTTAGGTGGAATTTAGTTTTTGTGTCTTGTTTGGACATGTGTGGATACTCTTTTGAAATAAATAGTAATACTATTTCCATGTTTTATGATTCAAATAAGATTGGGTGTTGTAATTTATCCGATGGATTATATTGATTGAGTTTATCTCCCAACGACATGTACGTTGCTTATTCAGCTGAAAAGTTGTTTCCAAAAGGCCTCTACCTAGGAACAGTCTTATGCATTGTGGCATAAACGTCTTGGTCACATCTCTAAAGAAATAGTAGAAAGGCTTATAAAAGCTGACATCTTGTCTACTCTTAAAGGTGATCAAGAGACTTGTGTAGACTATTGCAGAGATAAGATGACTAAGATAAAGAAGAAATCTGCTGTACGAAGTTCAGACTTATTAGAAGTTATTCACACTGATATTAGTGGACCATACACGGCTACTTTATGCATGAATTTTTATTTCATCACATTTATTGACAACTATTCTCGATATGGATACTTATACTTCATTAAATAAAAGTCCGAGTCTCTTGATAAATTCAAGACTTTTCGGACTGAAGTGGAGAAATAGTTGGGAAAAGTTATAAAGATTGTCAGATTTGATCGTGGTGGTGAGTATTTTGGTAGGCATGGTGATGCCGGACAACTTAAAGGGCAGTTTGCTAAATACTTAGAGGATTCTGAGATAATAAGTCAGTTTACTGTATCCGGAAGTCTTGAACAAAATGGTGTAGCTGAAAAGCGCAATCGTACTCTTATGGACATGATGAGAAGTATGATTAGTAGGACCGATTTACCTAATTTTCTATGGGGTGAAGCTTTGAAAACAACTCTTTATATTCTAAATCACGTCCCTACTAAAACAGTTCTATTGACTTCTTTTGAGTTATGAACTGGACGTAAACCTAGCTTGAATCATCTCAAAGTTTGGGGATGTCCAAAAGTGAAGTTATATAATCCAACATGGAGTAAGCTGGATTCCAAAACTACACATTGTTACTTCGTGTCTTACCCAGATCATTCAAAGGGATATCGGTTTTATAACCCTAATTGAGGTACAAGAATTGTGAAATTTCAGACAGCAAAATTTCTAAAATTTGATGTAGTTGAAAAAGGGTAGCTACTCACAAGTTATTGAAGATGATAGTATGGTGGGGATTACTGGATCCCTGTCTCATCCTGTGCAAACAACTATAGACCTTCCTGCGCCACAAACTAAGCCTGTTGTGACTCAAGATCCTATTGTTGAGGCAGTTCCTGATGAAATTCCTCAAGCCTCTCAAATTCAGAATGAAGTTGAAGAAGCTCCACTCAAAAGATCAATTAGGGAAAGACGTTCAGCTATACCACTAGACTATGTTATCTACTTAGGAGAGCATGATTATGATATTGGTTGTGTTGTTGATCCAGTCACTTATACGGATGCCATCTCATGTCCTCAATCAGATTTGTGGCTAGATGCGATCAAAGATGAGATGCAATCTATGAAACACAATAGTGTTTGGGAGCTTGTTGAATCGCTTGAAGGTTGTAAACCTATTGGCTGCAAATGGGTATTCAAGACTAAAAGGGATACCAAAGGAAAGTTTGAAAAGTTTAAAGCCAGACTGATAGCTAAGGGTTTCACTCAAAGAGAAGGAATAGATTATGAAGCAACATTTTCTCAAGTTTCTTCTAAAGATTTCTTTATAGTGATCTTGGCATTGGTAGCTCATTTCGATATGGAGTTATGTCTAGATGGATGTTAAGACTATTTTTCTTAATGGAGACCTTGATGAGGAGGTTTATATGGTGCAACCTGAAGGTTTTGCATCAAATGACTCTGGTAAGTTTGTTTGTAGATTGAAAAAGTTTATTTATGGCCTTAAGCAAGCTTCTAGACAGTGGTATTTTAAGATTCATAGTGTTGTCATTTCATTCAGATTTATTGAGAACAAAGTAGATTAGTGTATATACACCAAGGTTAGTGAGGGGAAATATATTTTTCTTATACTTTATGTGGATGATATCTTGCTTGCTAGTAGTGACATTGGTTTATTGCATGAGACAAAGTGAATGTTATCGAAAAAAATTTTTGATATGAAAGACCTTGGTGAGGTGTCTTTTGTTCTTGGTATTGAGATCCATAGGGATCGCTCATGCCGTTTCAATGGGTTTGTCTCAAATGGCATATATTGATCGCATTTTAGAAATATTTAATATGCAAGATTGCAAACCAGGAATTGCTCATGTTGGTAAGGGTGATAAATTGAGTTTTCCACAATGCCCTAATTTAGATTTTGAGAAAGCTCAAATGAAGAATGTACCTTATACTAGTGTGTTTGGAAGTATCATGTATGCTCAAGTTTGCACTAAGCCAGATATTGCTTTTGCAACAGGGCTTCTAGGCAGATATCAATCTAATCTAGGACACGATCACTGGGTTGTTGCTAAGAAGGCTTTAAGGTACTTAAAGAGAACAAAAGATTATATGCTGATTTATAGACTTATTCCAGACTTGCAACTAGCAGGGTATTCAAATGTTGATTTTGCTGGTTGTCAAAATGATAAGAAGTCAATGACAGGATACATACTTATGTTGGGAGTAGGTGCAGTATCATGGAAGAGCAAAAAACATAAATTCATATATTCTTCAACCATGCAAGTGGAGTTTATAGCATGTTTTTCAACTACTACTAAAGCTATTTGGCTCCGAAACCTTATTAGGGGATTATCAGTTTTTGATTTTGTGGATAGACCCATACAGTTATATTGTGACAATAACTCTGCAGTGTTGTTTATTAATAACAACATAAGTCTCAAGGGGTCTAAATATATGGAGGTCAAGTTTTTGACTATAAAGGAATCAGTGCAGAATTGTGACATCGCAGTAGATTATATTCCTACAGATGATATGGTTACAGATCCACTAACTAAAAGCCTACGCCTGTGTGTATTTGATCGACATGTCATTAGTATAGGCCTAAAAGCATCTTGGGATGCTGTTATTTAGTGGGAGCTGCGTTTTATTTTTCTTTGAATAAAGTTTACATTCGTTTTGTTACAATTTAGTAATTTTGTTACAATTTAGTAATACTTTGATATATATATATATGTTCAATAAATATTTTTTAATTGATTGTTATTATGTTGAATATATATATTGTTGAAAGTCTCAAGGTATTGCTTAAACCTTGAGTGAAGGCTAGGGGCATCCGGGCATCTGGTTATTAGTCTTGTGCATATGTCTTGTAATAAATAAAGAAAATGTTAACTGTAAGGACAAGACATATGTGGGTTCATTGAAACCATAAAGCATTCTCTAGTGGCACAAGTTTTTTTTTTTTTTTTTGGTCACCTAAGGTAAGAGAATGGTAATTGACAAATGGGATCTCTCTATGAGAGATGTTATCCATTTGCCACATTACCATATTGAATCCATATCAATAAAGTTGAGAGCACTCGTGACCATGGAAGGCTCTGTGTGTATACATGCAGTTACCACTTCGGTGTTTAAGACTTTATGGGATATGATTGATTATTAAGAATTATCTCTAGACCAATATGCGCACATATGGTACGATTTCAATTAATATAGTCTAAGTGGGAGAATGTAAGAGTTTTCCTAACGTGGACTACATTAATTGATATTGTAATTTACTGTTTTTACGGCTACCGTAAAATATGGCTAGTTTAAGGTGAGATAGAAGGTTTCTTAAGTAGTCTAATATGGAGCTGGCTAGTGTGGGCTGAGTTGAGCATGGCCCGTAATGAAGGGGTCTTAGTTGGAAATTTTATAAATAGTGCTCAAGTCTCTCCTCTAACGCTAATTCTCACATTATCCTCACCTAAGGGACGTTTACTTAACGCTACACGTGAGGGGGCCGCCTCATTGAGCCAGTGATATAGAGGGCAATATAAGAGAAAGACTTGCACATGAAACATTGTGTTTCCGCTTCCGCTTCAAGAACAATAGATCCCAAAACAGATGTGTTAATCTTTCTACTCAATTATGCATGTTCTTGTTCTAGTTATGGAGATCTTGGGGTTACGCAATTTGCGTCCAACAAGAGCTCCTATCTGGGTTTCAACAAACGGCTCCAATGTCCGGGGCGGCTTCCAAGGGTAGTAGTGAAAACTCTCCATTTTTTCCTCCATTTCCCCGACAACGCATTTACTGCTCAACCCCATGCCTCCTTCCTCACTGCCTTGCCGGCATCCGCCGCCTTCATCTCCAAAAACTGCGCCACCCACGACGACCCGATGGCAGATCTCCTCATCTCCTCCCCCTTCAACAATAAGAAGGCCACTGCCATCAGGCCCCTCCTCTCCGGGGCCTCCAGCTATGCCTCCACCACCCCCTCAAGTGCCGCCGCAGAGAGAGAGAGAGAGAGAGAGAGAGAGAGAGAGAGAGAGAGGTGGGACTCAGATGACACGTGGCACCACGTGGTGTCCATTAAATAGGTCGTCCCCACGTCGTGGAGGCCTCCTACCCAAGATTTTCTCGTAAAACAGCACATAATCCCTGAACAATCAATGCAAGACATTCTCTAGGAAACCACGTAACAAATTAGTGGCATTTTCTTTTTATATGTTTTGTAGAACATGTGATATTCAAACGTTTGACTTGTCAATCGGCGGGTAGCCCTCGCGCTGAAAATTAGAGCAATTAAGCTCGTCAGATAACTATAATTAGTTTAGAATTAGAAGATTTAATTAAGCTAGAAATTGACTTATTTAATACATAAAGGGGAGGTTACTTAATTCATTTAGTAGGAAAAAAGCTGATAATAATTAAAATTTTACCTACCAATCATGATAGCAATATTAAGGAAAGAAATTATAAATATTTAGTAATTGTCAAACAACTATTTCTTTCCTTTTTAACACTTAAAAATGAGTTCGTTAAGTTCTTAGCACTGATTTCTCAATATTGTCAAATGGGCCAAAATGCACATATATCAATACATTTATGTATATTGAATAAGGCTCTAAAATAGTGGTCGGTGTGGCCTCCGATTTGAGATTACTTTGAACCGGGGAAATAATATAATCAAGCATCTATCCATGCAGCTCTCTTGATTTTTTTTTCTTTCATTTAGCCATAAAACAATATAAACATATTGTGATCAAACCAAACGTGCCTACTTCCACCCTAGCACAATAGGTAATATAGTTTATTTATGTTATAATCCTAATAGTTATTACATCATAACCTTATTTGTTTACAAGGAGAAATAGAGAAGTAGGCTAGAGGGAAAGTAGCAAACTTGCATTTCGAGATTCCTATAGCAACCTCCATGAACTCAAAACATGTGGATCAAAGCAATGTCAAAGTCTGATAGTAGCTTATTTCGTGATGAATAGTCTGCATAAAATGAGGGATATAAAGAGGCTAGGCAAAAAAGAAAGGAGCTTAGGAAAATAGTAAGAATGATGGAGCCGATTTCGTCGCTTTTCCCAATTAATGCTACAAGAGGAGATAGCGACCATGACAACTCAAATGACAAACATGTTACTCCCGAAAAACAGTGAGGATGATGACGATTTGTTTAATCCAAGGCTTGACCATGAGAATTTTGTTTTTGAAACACCTTGCCTGTTTTTTAAGCCAACGTGCTGTACGCATGGGAGTTAACTGCTGATGAAAACTCCAATTTGTCCATATTCCTTGACCCGCTTTCACATGTGATATTGAGGAATGGTTGATGACTCAAGACATCAATAAGAATCGACCTTTAATTAGTAAAAGCATTGAAATTTCATTACTAGGAGCCAACACCAAAACTAAGTAAAAAGCTGCCATTATTCTTTACTAAAAAAAAAAAAATCTAAGTTCCTCAATCCATCTAACAACAGGTGACTCTCCTCTGTTTTTGACATTGATAAACATGCACTTGGTAATCTTCTCTTCAAAAGTCATTAGTTTTTTTCCCTCAACATTCACATTCTCTCTAGCCACCTCTATCGACCGAATCTTTTGCTTCAGCTTCTCCTTTTGAGTTATCAACATCAATATAACTTCTTTGTTGTGATCGCAAACCTCTCTTCGAATCGTTGCCATCTGCTGCGGAGGTTAAAAAACCCATTCAAAACCAACCTCACTCGCTGACCTGCACTTTCAATCGTCGCCATCAGAAGAGAAGATGAAACAAGGCTTGCGAAATGGTTGGGAAGCCTCATCTTTTCGAACTTCCCCAACAAATCAACATTGCAGAGCCCCGAAACGTTTGATTCAGGGCATTGTCAACCGAAACAAGCCCCAGATCGAAACTCTAACCGGTCCCAAAAAAAAAAAAAATGTCTGATCGAAACTCTAATAGGACTTGCTCGCAGCCCCTCCTCCACTGAAAAGTGAAGCCCTATCTCCTGATCCCGCTCACACTCTTGACGCTCAGCAAGAGAAGGTTTCTCTAATACTCTAAAAAAATTGTCCGCTTGCTTGCTTTAGGGATGCAGAAAACGACATGTTTTTATTTTGCCTACCAGCTGCTAAATAGATTTAAGATGACACGTGAGCCGACATGTATGCTATTTAAGTATTTGATGGTGATTTTTACAGATAGAGTAAACAGGTGTTAATTTTAGTCCAAACATTTAATTTTAAGTGTCTGCGTGGTCCGTTTTAACGTTGGTGTTATTCTTTATAAAATGGTGTAATTTTTTTTATTTTTTAATGAAATTCGGCTTAAAAATGGTTGATCTTGATTTCCTGAATAAAAATTATCATGTTAAGATTGGTTCACATAATATTAAAGTTAGAAACTGAGTTCGCAAGGGAAAGGGGAGTTGCCAATTTTCACAATTTTCGGTCAGTTTTGCCCGTATAGAATGTAATTTTGAATATTTGACTCTGAAAATTGATTGATTTTACAACACGTAGTGCATTTCTTTCCGTCCCTCCGTTATTATATTTAATTTAGGGAAAAATATATTTCCAATCTATCAATTACTGTATAGTACTCTTATTAAACAATCAATTCAGGAGACTATACCTGAGCTTTTAACGCACTAACTTTAGTGTTCTCATGTATGTGTAATTACTACATAGTAATTTAAATTAATTTAAATTAAGTATATTAATATAAATGCGTTGGGGACAGTGCAAGATAACAAAAGGCAACACTATTAATTTCTCTCGCTCGGACGGTCATGTAACATGGACTTTTGCGGTTGAATTGAGGGTTGAGTTTTAACTTTCAAGCACAAGATAAAAATACTACATTGACATGTGTCGCGACCTCCCGAAGCGGGTTTTAGGCCACCTAAGGGTTTGGCTAATGGATTGCTAAGCCTAGACTTAGCTCGAGCTCTCCCAAGCCCATACCAATTCGCGACTTAGGGTTTAAGTTCTTAACATGCAATTGATTTTCAATTAGGAGTCGCCACTAATCTGTTTTTGGTGGGTCGATTAGAAACCCAAGTAAAGTAATGGGAGAATTACTTCACTCCTACGAACCAGAGATTAAATGAGTTCGGGGACTTGGTTACACTAGACTTGTCTAATGCCCTTTCGGTACCTTTTCTTTTTTTAAAAATGTTTTGCAGGCAGCTTGAATTGATTTTAATTTACCCCCTAACATATGAAGTGATCATGCGAATGCACAAACCACCAATTTAACACCCAGATAAATTAGTGAATAAATGACAAGATTACCTCATAGCAAACGAAAGCATCTGCAATGTTAGATCGGAATTCATATCAACAACCCTAGATATGATTTCTAATTAACACGCAATTTCTTTATTTTGTTTTCACTTTTTTCAATGCGAACCATGCAGTGCATCTAATTTAACATGAAATGGCATGACAATGTGTTCTAAACTACATGACATGAGTGAAATATTTTTTGTGTTTTCTTAATGAACATGCAATAATCAAATATGCAAATCAAAATGACCTAATTATAATGACGTGCAATTTTTAACGAAACTAATTCTACATGACGTACATTTTATGAACATAATCCCACATGACGTGCACATGATATTTCTATTCCTAAAAATGCAATTCATCCTAAAAAATGAAACTAGTTTATCCAAAGACAAATTTTTGTATTTTTCATGATATTCGAAATTAAGAAAAATGCAAAAATTACCTAGCTAAATTAAAATTCCATCCAATTTAAACTTAGGATTAAGTCATGCTAAATCCTAATTTAAACTATGACGTTATTTTAATCTAGCAATTTCTAACCTAAGATGCAAATTGATCTAATCTTAAAATGAGACATGTAATCCTATTCCAAAATGCATGATGATTTTTTATGAAAATTCGTAATTAAAAAAAAAAAAAAAACTAAAAAAACTATTAGAGTGAAATAAAGGGGACACGTAATCTTTTCTAAAGCATGCATTTTAAAAAAAAAAACCTATTACGCAACCTACACAAAAAAACTAGCAACCTAAATTAATTAATTTTTTTTGGATTTTTTTTATAAAAAAATTTGAAATAAAAAAACCTATTCTAAAACGACACGTGCAATTCTTAAAAAAAAACTAATATCCTAAATGCATTTTTTTGGATTTTTTTTATTATTTTAAAAAACGAAATGACTAAATATGCTAACCCTAGCCCTAATCTAACTTGCGTTTTTTTTATGTTTTTGTATTGATTTCGAAATTAAAAAAAGTCAAGCGGTTAAACAAGAAACCTAAGTAAAAAAAACTAAACTAGCAACCTAAATTAATTGATTTGATTTTTGTATTTTTTTTGAAAATTCGAAATAAAATTCCTACTCTTAATATGCAAACCATAAAAAGGAAATAAACCTAATTCTAACCTACATGGAATGCAAATGCAATTTTTTTATGAAAGCGAAATTAACTCAAACGGCACAACAGCAAATCGAGCAAGATTGATATCCAAATTGACGAACCATATCTCGTGCATGAGATCGGGTTGGCCAATTTTAAATAAATCGCAAATCGAATCTCGGGCGGGAGATCGGATTGGCGATATTTCAAGTGATTATGAGTCGGATTTCGGGCGCGAAAATCAAACTCCTAATCCCTAGTTTGAGGGGTTATTTCACATTGAAACCTCAATCATGCATTAATGAATAATCACACTAAAAAAAACTATATGAAAACAAACTATAAACTATATAAAAGAGGATAAAATAATAATAATATAAAAACTACCTAGTCCTCCCCTTTTGCTTTTTTCTTTTTTTCTTTGTTTTCTTCTTTTTCCTTTCCCACGCACGGCTTGCTCGTGGAGGTGTGCAGCCGTGGGTGTTGGTCGGCGTTCCGGTGATGGGCGGTGGGCGTCGAAGCTCCGGCGAAGGGCGGCAACCGGCGAACCAGCGGCGGCGGCAGGGGCGGAGCAGCTTGGGACACCGGGGCGGAAGTGCAGGCGCGGGCGGCAGCAACTTCACGGGCTGCTGGTGTCGCGAGGAACCGAACGGCGGTGGAGCGCAATGGCGTCGGGCAGCAGCGACTTCACGGATGGACGGGATGAGGGACAGCAGGAGCGGCGTCGTGGACTGGGTCGCGGTGACGCAGGTCGTGGGTCGTCGGGTTGAGGCCGGCGACGGATGAGTGGGGCTCCGGGTCGTGGTAGCTTGGCCTCCGGTTCTGACGTCGCGGACCAGCACGCACAGCGGGCGAGCGCGCGCAGGGAGGTGGAGACGGTGGTGCGCCGGCGCGGGCGAGGCGGAGCGGCGCGGACGCGGCAGCAGATCTTGGGCCGACGGGTGAGGGAGCGACGAGGCAGCAGCGGACGTGGAGCAGAGGGCGCGAGAGCTGGGTTGCTGCTGCGTCGATCGAAGGCGGAGGCTGGCGGAAAGACGGTGACAGGGGCAGCGCGGGCTTCGGCTGCCGGCGGTGTTGACGCGGCGAGGAGGTACCAGCCTCCGGCTGCAGGGCGGCGACCGGCACGGGGGACGAGCGGGGGTTCGGTGGCTGCGATGCGGTGGGTTCGGCTTCTGGGTAATGCTGCTCGAAGATCCCCTCCCCTGCGGCATGAGGAGCGGCACCGGTTTTATATGGGGAAGATGAACAGTCTCCTCTGTTCTGTTCTCTGCTCTGCTTTTTTTTTTTTTTTTTTCTTTTCTTTTGCTTTTTCCCCTTTTCCCCCTGCTGCACGACTTCACTCTCTGCTCGCGTTTTACTTTTCTGCAGAACCTTGTCAGCAGAAAGAAAAACTTATGCTCCCTTTTCCCCCCTCACAATGGACTTTTTTATTCTTTCTTTTCTTCTTTCTTGATTTGCTCTCCAGGAAGGAGAGAATTCTCACTATAAAATATTATAAAATGGTGAGCCCATGCCTTTGCAGACTTTCTCCCGGATCCTCGCGTGCGCAGTGGATTTTTCTTTGCTTTCTTCACGCATGCGGCTAGAATTTTTTTTTACGTCCGCCGAATTTTGTCCACGCATGGTGCATGCATTAATGAGGAAGAGACAATGGACGTTAAGAACTCTTCTTTCTTCTTTTTCATTGGGTACTTTCAAATCAACAAGAGAGAGACCACCTTTTGTGCACGTAATTGACCGCGAGCTGCCGTGTTTGGTTGCGTTTTGGTACCGATGCAAATGCGACTACATGAGATGTAATTTTAATATTTTTTCTTAGGGGTTAAAGATTAATCCCTAAATTTTTATGCAATTAATTACTAAATGATTGGTCAAAATTTAGGTGTCAACAACATGTCCAATGAGAGAAGAGATCCTCTGCCCTGAAATATTGTTGGCGTATCAATCAATTATCATTTGGTGAGGTATATAAATGATTTTTGTATCTATGGTTGCAGTACTTGTTTTCTTTTTTTAATATTTATCTCAAAAGGCATAACTTTCATTAATAATTGGAACTTAAACCATAAGATGGTTCAAAGTCAAAACATAACAATGGCCAAAGAGAGTATGGAACCATAAATGCAGCAACATCAATCCCATTTAATGATACACGTACTATAATAATTGTGCATCGGAGTGAAATCAGAATCAGAGAGGATATAAAGACCGAAGAGCCAGAAGTCAAGGATTAGAAGGGAGAACATGCTTCAAGGATCGAAGTGCTTAGGAGCTGAGGGAAAATGCAGTCGCACGTATCTCTATTTCATATCAGTAGAGAATTGCCATTGAAGTACAAGGAGGATGGTGTCCTGAAAAGAGCTGAGCATACAGAGGCTTCTCTCGACCTTGCTGTGCTAGCTGGATTAGAAGCTAGGGCAGTTCTCTGTGGGGGCAGTGGACGATGATGGGTCCATGGCAAGATTGCCTAAGCTTCGCGAGTTTGCATAGCGGGAGAACTTGAAAGATTGTATCTATTATTGATCTAATCAGTTAGGTTTTCTTTTCCCAGCAATTCAAATGCAAATATTCCTTGGGGCGGGTAGTTCCCCATCAAATCCAATGGCTTTGGGTTCTGAAGAGTTGTTCCTCACAATTTTTTTTGTGTATGGTGTCGTTAGATTAGTATATGATTATAACTGGCCAGCATTCTTGTCAACTGTTTGTTTACTTTATACATTGCTTGCTTCCTATTTGTCTTGTTTAGACATCATTTTTTACTTTATATTGGGGAATTAACTATCCCACATGGTTTTGTGACTTTCTTGACTTCATAGCTCTAGAAATTGGACAAGGAAAACGAGAGATTAGTCACATATAGGATTAATTTAAATACTTACTTTTTTTACAATACCCTTTGTATGAATCTATAACAAAAGTGGAAAACTGTCAAATTATTTGTTAACATCAAATGTATGCTAGAAATAAACAAATCCATTGGGCATGCATTTCTCATAAAGTTGTACACTTCTATAAATTGAAAAATAATGAGAAAAATATGCTATTTACCTATAGTTGCCAAAACAAAAAGAATGTGTGATGTACGGCTTCTGAAAAAGGACATTTTCTTGTCCAATGAGATAAGCTCCTTAATTAAGTTCATAAATATAGAATTAAGTTGTTTAATCATTTGTGTCTGGTCGTTCACACCATTCGAAATGTAGGAAAAGCCCATGTTCGAGCCCGTTTTATAGGGTTCAGGCCCATGTTCACCTGTGCATTATCACGCTCATCTTCATTCCCCCAATGAAGCGAACCGAGATTCCATATTCCACTTGCAGTTGCAGCATCGTTCCAATCGGGACCGTCCATTTCAAGTGACGGTTACCGCCCATGAGAAGAGAACCGCTTACTTCTCTTCCCTCTAAAACCAGCCTTTTGCCTTACGCTGCTCATGCTATATATATAACCCACAAAATTGAATTTCACATTATTCATTTGAGAAATTTATTCCGACTATTTACATGAACACTGAATCCTCCTTTTCTCTTTGCATGTAATAATTTCATCCACCTCAATTGTGACATATATTAAGGAAGATACTAAAATACAACTCTCCATATGGGCAATAGATAAGGATTTTTTTTTGAATTTTTATTTTATTGATTCCATGCTAGCCATGAGTGTTGAATTAATAGATCAAAAGGGAAAAAAAGTCAGAATGGTTGCATTACAGAATCTTCTACAAATCATTATGAAGATAGCAACATCAAACAAAGTATTTACGAGTTGATCATTTGGAGATCTTTTATTATTTATATTTTATTCAATTTCAATGTAGATAAATACTTTTTCAAATAAAGACGTGATATGCAAAGAGTTTTGAAATTAGGCACCCCATGTACCTAGAATTTTTGGAAGGTGCAATTTCCTTGTGTAATGTTCACAACTCTCCAAAAAAATTAGGAGATACATCATCGTTAAATTAATTGCAATATAATTGTTATTTTTTCTTTTTTATTATTTATATTATATTCAATTTCAATGTAGATAAATACTTTTTTCAAATAAAGACGTGATATGCAAAGAGTTTTGAAATTAGGCACCCCATGTACCTAGAATTTTTGGAAGGTGCAATTTCCCTGTGTAATGTTCACAACTCTCCAAAAAAAAAATTAGGAGATACATCATCGTTAAATTAATTGCAATATAATTGTTATTTTTTCTTTGTTTATTATTTATATTTTATTCAATTTCAATGTAGATAAATACTTTTTCAAATAAAGACGTGATATGCAAAGAGTTTTGAAATTAGGCACCCCATGTACCTAGAATTTTTTGAAGGTGCAATTTCCCTGTGTAATGTTCACAACTCTCCAAAAAAAATTAGGAGATACATCATCGTTAAATTAATTGCAATATAATTGTTATTTTTTCTTTGATATGATTAAATGAACAAAACATAGCGACGCAGAGAGTTTTCTGGAGGCCTACCAAAGTTTATCCCTAAGTCTTGACATTTCTTCTGAAAATGGAGAATTTGAGTTCAAATATCGAAAATAGTAGATACCTACAAGCCGAGCTTGCCCGTGAAGCCCCTGTTTGCGCCGCGGGCCCAAGGATAAGGAATTGGGTAGTATTATTCTAATCTTAAATACATGTCGTGTGATTTTTTAAATTTATTTTTGCTTTTATTGCTATGCTGTTTTTTTTTTTTTTTTAAAAAAAAAACATAAACGGCACAAGAATCAACAGTTTTCCAATTTTGTTAATCACTTTTCATCAATTGATGATTGTGCCTGAAATTGTTAACATACCTCCCAAGTAGTTGCTGGAAGTAATTAATATTGTAAATTATAATTTAAATATGTGTTGGTAGTTGGAAGAACATTGTGATGGAATTGGTAGAACCCTTTACATATTATTCTTTCGATTTGATGGCTCGAGTAATTTTACTTTAATTTTATTCCGAACTAAAAAAAAAAATTTAGAATATACAATTTATGAAAGGGTATTATTTATTAGCAAATTATTGGCATGGGAATAATCAAACAACCAAGGTACAACACTGTCTTGAAAATGAAATGGTGTTTTTGATTATTCATTAGATGGTTAAACAACCAAAGTACAATACTATCCATATAGTTTTTTCGTGTTGATGATAATTACAGATAGGCACATAAAAAATGTTCCGTCAACGTTTTGGAAAAAAGGGCGTAATTGAAAATAGTTAGTGAGGAACTAAAAAGAGTATAGTGACCCAATTGCAACAAACGCTCAAATTTGAGGATGAAATTTAAATTTAAATTCTAATTCCTCAATCGTTCCCGTCTTCGTCGGCATGAAGCTCTCCTTCACCACCTCCAAGAAGCCCCCGAAGCCAGCCGCCGAGCCCCTCTCCACCACATTTCGCTTCGTCGCCGATGCTGCTGACGGTCACTGCGGAGCGCCTCCTTCATCAGCGGGCGAGCAGATCACCAGATTCGATTCCTCCGGTACCCCCAACAGATGACGCGAACGGCAGAAATCTGCTGGTTATCCTGCCGAAGCCCAACGAGTGGTGTCCCGTCAAGAGGATGAACAACCTCAACCTGCCTCTCCGCTCCTCCTCATCCGATCTCTCCCGGTTCCAGTCCCAGTGCATGTCCCTCGACGATGAGGCCAAAGACGGTGCGGTGTCATCAGGCCTCACTGTCCGTCAGAGAGAGAATGGCGAGGAGCTATCAGTGGTGGACGGTGAGGTCAAGCCCGAAGCCCTCGAACCATCAGGTAGCCTGGATGATTTCCGGCTGAAACTGGGAGAGGAGCTGGCGAAGTTAGGGAATGATCCTGGGTGCGAGGACATGCCCGTGGAGGAATTCGTGGCGGCGTATGTTAGAGGGGTTATGGATGCCGAGAGGGGATAGGGGTAGGGAAGAACACCGAGGAGAATGTTCCGCCTTAGATGCAAGGCTTTTATGCTTGCTGTACTGCAAATTCTGTCGCTTCTTTTTTCTGGTCTTTTCCGATTTGTAAACAAGTGATACTTCAATTCCTTAGAATCTTCCCTACGGAAGCTCTCAAATTTTGAGATCTTGATTTCGACTTTTGATGCCAAAGCACTCGAGGCATGTTTACTGACTTCTCCCACCATTTGCTTTTTATTACATGTAAAGGTTTCACTTAAGTGGTTTTCCTGAGGAATATACATGATATGCCGACTTACAAACAGAAAAGTTGAATGTATTAATTTTGTAATTAGGTTGAATCACCCATACACTAATCACATACCTCTATCGAACCAACCTATATCTGGTTTCTGGTTGATTTTGACAGTGCCATATTGACCCTTACAGATTAGCACGGTCGAGCAATCGATTTCTAATCGAATTCTCAAGTCTATTGTATTTAGATTCCTTAACGGCTTCACATGATAGGTTAGTTATCTCGTAAGTGGCCAACTTAGAAAAAAGAACTATTGGTGCATTGATGAAAAGCCTAGCTTATTCAATCAAAAAGAGAACTCAAAAATCAAGATGTTACATTTATTTGGAACAGTAAAGTGGGGATTAGATAGGAACTCACGACAGAGCCACACATTGGTGAGCAGTGAGACCTAACAGCTGACAATCCTTGGCTCTTGGTGGGAATAAAACACACTACACTCCTTGCTGCTATCGTACAAGTTCATTTGTGGATCAGTCATTCCATACCATTGTGCTCACTTTTTACCCACTGATTCATGCCTCTACCCATGCTCTCTTTTTGGTCTTCTTTTTAGCTTGTGCACCTACACCTTTTTTCACCCTTCTTATATTTTAATAATTCTTTTAGTTTTGATTTTATTATTTTATCATGTATGGGAAAAATGAATTCCGAGAAACTAATAAAATTTTAGAAACTAATAATACATGCCCTAAGGTAATCTAGAATGCAAAAACTGAATCTTTTTTATTTTTGGAAAAAACAAGTTCCAAATTCGTCAGGTCTTAATGAGAGTATAGTGTGGCTTATTCCCACTGGGAGTCAAGGGTTGTCAGCCGTCAGGTCTCACCAGTCACCAATGCTTGGCTCCATCGTGATTCGTGAGTTCCTACCGAATCCCCACTTTACTGTTCCAAATAAACCCCTCCCGCTACTCGCAATGCCATCGTCGCAAGTAGGACCACGATGACCATGACGATTTTCTACATGCCTTCTCATGATTTCCTTTCTTCCTCCCTCTTATTTGGTCAAATTACACGCCACGAACAAGAATTCTTAGTAGTGGTCATGCCTCGGCAAATAAAAGTGTTATGTTTTTTGGGGTGATATAGAAGAGAGATTGAATTGAAAAAGAGGAACGACCCCTCTCGGGGCATATATAGTGGCAAGTAAGATTGTGACAAACGCCCCATAATCATTTTACCATGTAGTGCCAATATGTATGTTGGTAATCTGTAAAACGCCATCGTAAAAATTATAGCAACCTCAAGTAAAAATGTAGTATATTTTGTGTATATCCACCACATTAATGACATATCATTAATGAGAATCAAAATTATGGTGCCGATAGGAAACATATGGCGTTGCAAGCGATAAAAAATCTGTTCTAGTCTGCTGTATAATTGTTTTCGGCCACAGAGTCCTCCAACCATTCACCTTCATGTGGACTCATTGCCACTTGAAAGGCCATATTACAGCTGTTCCCGCTCTTTTGGTCGAGTAAAGCCAAGGGCGATGAAGAATGAAGAAGAATAAGAGGCTAGGCAATATTTAGATACATTTGAAATTCAATTGGAGTAAGGATGGGCAACGGATTTGGAACTTGTTTTTTCCACACAAAAAAGAGAGAGTCAGTTTTCATATTCTAGATTAGCTTAAGGCATGTATTATTAGTTTCTAAAATTTTATTAGTTTCTCCAAATTCATTTTTCCTAGACATGATAAATAATAAAATCAAAACTAAACAAAAATTATTAAAATATATGAAGGGTGAAAAGATGTAGGTGCACAAGTTAAAAAGAAGACCAAAAAGAGAGCATGGGTAAAGGCATGAATCAGTGGGTAAAAAGTGACCAAAATAGTATGGAATGACCGATCCACAAATAAAACTGTTCGACGGCAGTAATAACAACAATCGAGCAATGATGTTTGGTCCTCCTTCTAGGCGTGAAAGATCAGGGCCTATGTGGTGAAAAGGCTGAGTGGTGGTGGGGGTGGGCATGTTCATTAGCGATATGTTGTTAACGCAGTAGATATGCACAAAATATACCATGTTATTACTTAGGGTCACTATAATTTTTACAATCGCGATATACAGAGTATCAACATACATATTGGCACCATATGGTAAAATGAATCTGTGATGTTCATCGCCATCTTACTTGCTACCATAAATTCCTTGAGAGGGGTTATTCCTTTTCACCAATTCAATCTTTCTTTTCTATCATCCCAAAAAAACATAATACTTTTATTTACCGAAGCATGGCCACCACCAAGAATTCCAATTTGTGGCATGTAATTTGACCAAACAAGAAGGAGGAGGAAATCATGAAAGAAAGGCATACAACAAGTCGTCATGGTTGTCGCAATCCTACTTGTGACGATGGCGTGGCAAGCAATAGAAGGGGTTTATTCATAATAGTAGACTAGGAGTTAAATAGAAACTCATGACGAAGCCGAGCATCAGCGATTGGTGAGACCTGACGGCTAATGACCCTTCACTCTCGGTGGGAATAGGCTACACTACACTTCTTGATGGCCGTTGGATGGGACCACCACCATGGCTACCATCGCCGTTGCCACCTGAACTACCACCACCTCTACCCCCACCGCGGCCACCGCCAAAACGACCACCCCACTCCCATCGCCACCCAGCCATTTCAGCACATAGGCCCTGATCTTTTCTCGCCTAGAAAGAGGACCACACGTCGTCACTCAATCGCTGCTATTGCTACTTTCTAAAAGTTTCATCCATGAATCGTTGATTTCATACTGCTATGCTCACTTTTTATCTGTCGATTCATGCCTTTGCCCATGCACACTTTTTGGTCTTCTTTAACTTGTGCACCTACGCGTTTTCACCCTTCATATATTTTAATAAATTTTTATTTTTGATTTTGTTATTATATTTTGCCTGGGAAAAATAAATTCCCAGAAACTAATAAAATTTTAGAAACTAATAATACAAGTGCTAAGGTAATCTAGAACGTGAAAAATGATATATATATTTTTTTTTGGAAGAAAACAAGTTCCAAATCCGTTGCCCATCCCTACTCCAACCGAATTTCAATGTACCTAAATATCGCCAAACCTCTTCGCCATTCTTCATCACCCTTGGCCTTACTCGGTCAAAAGAGCGGGTATAGCTGTAATATGGGTGCTCAATTGATTTCCATATATTTTGCAAAAATGAAATTTTAATTCAAAGTAAACAGGTGGAGGGAGAAATCACACTTACAGTAGGTGGTGAGATTTTTTTTTTTTTTAATCACATAGATGTGCAGGTGGATTGTCCTTACATGAAAGTTTATTTGCCTAATGTTGGTCGAGAAAAGTGACCAGACACACAGAATTTCATCGAGTCTTTATCTCTTTTGATAGCTTTCGTGATCAATGGGACATGATCCAATAGATCTTTGTGAGAAAGTTTAACACCGTACCACCTGAGATATGGTAGGGAATCGATTAAAAAATCAAGTAGAACAAGTGAATTGCTTTCACTACAAATGTATTAATAGGCATCTAAACCTGAAAGCTTTAGGGTTTTGCAAATGACGCCGCATGGATACATAATATGACTGATGATTTCTTTGCAAAATGACAACTATAGATAGCAAGCAAGATAGTTTGGCAAAATGATTTCTTGGGACTATCAACCTATATACCCACCCTCTCTTCTTGGGAAGTGTTGACGCCTAATTTTTTTTTTTATTCTTATTTTTTAATTAAAAATACATAATTTAATAAATAAATAAATAAGGGGCGAGAGAGGCTGGGTCTGGTCGAATCCAACCTTGCCCCAGCCCACTTCTCCTTCCTTTCCCCACGTGGGCTCAGCCCTTTTCCCATTCAGCTTGGCCCATCCCAACTTGTCTCCTCCAGCCATCCTCGCGCGCAAACCTGTAGCAAAAAAAAGATTGAGCAAGAGCAAAGGTTAGAGGGTAGAGCAGAGCAGGGCAAGAAGCAGACATCACTGCAGAAGGAGGAGGAAAAAGGGAATTAGAGGGAAGGAGAGGGGTCCAGGGGAGAGAGGCGAACAGGGCACCGCATAGGGAGAGGTCCAGGGGAAAGATCTTAAGGAAGGAGGGCAAGACTGCCGTTGCCACCGCCGCTACTGCCACCATTTTCGTGAATGTGTTAGTGGATCTCTCTCACATGGAAATGGTGGTCCTATTAGACACCCCCACCTCTTTCAACGTCCTCATAGAGAAACCGCCCATATGATGATGTGCTCAGTTAATGGTTCTAGTCAGGCCTTAGCGTCATCTCATGTGACAAGGATCACTCATCTTCATCTTGGCGTCAATAGGAGGCCAAATTATGGATATTTATTTTAGGGTGATATTGGCCCCAACGTACACTATCATCCATTTTCTCGAAGGATGAACAACATCTAACCTGTTGAGCTTGAAGCACCAGGTGCATTCTTGGGGGAGCCCGTTCTTAATAACAGAGCTATTACTAAGAGATTACCTAAACGCTTAGCTGGGGCAACTCCTATGTGGCATTCAATGAATTTACCATCTCCACCAATGCGTGCCATGATGCAGAAATAATCGTTCTATCTCAAGTGGCTTGCTACCGGATGAGCAGACAACATTTCAAGCTAAGGGATCTGGAATAGTCAATATCTAGTTACCCAACGTTGAGGTGATGGTGACTTTAAGTGCTGATGTTCAATCGAGATGGAATGATGGTCCTAAGGATATTATGTCAGATGGCGAGGAATCTGTTGAGGACTTATTGGAGTGATTTGATGGAGAAAACCAAACGGAAAGTTTGTTTCCGAACTGATGTCATCAGTATGGTGGGTCGTGAAGAAGCTGCCTGGGTGAATAAATGATTTCTTGAGTTGGATGATTGTGGTGTGTTAAAATAGTTAGAAGCGAAAATCTTATATGCTTCATTTATGATTTGTAATAGGTCCCGTACATGTGAACTCCTCATTTAATTTTTTAATTTTTTTAAACAAAATAAATATATATTTAAATTAAAGATGACATTAGAATATCGTGGAGTTTCAGCATATAGCTGAGCGGCATTATAGAATTAAATGAGGGATTCCCACAACACCTATTACAAACCATAAATGAAGCATATAAGATTTTCACTTCTAATTATTTTAACACACCACAATCATCCAACTCAGGAAATCATTTATTCACTAGGCAGCTTCTTCACAACCCACCATACTGATGACATCAATTCAGAAATAAACATTCCGTTTGGTTTTCTCTATCTAATCACTTCTAAAAGTCCTCATCGAGATTCCTCGCCATCAGATATAATATCCTTAGATCATCCACTCCATCTCCTAGTTGAACATTAGCATTTAAAGCCATCACCACCTCAACGTTGGGTAACTAGATGTTGACAATTCCAGATCCCTCAGCTTGAAAAGCCGTCTACTCATCTGGTAGCAAGCCACTCGAGATAGAACGATTATTTGCAACACGAATCATGGCACGCACAGGTGGAGATGGTAAATTCATTGAATGCTACATAGGATCTACCCCAGCTAAGCGTCCAGGTAATCTCCTAACAGTAGCTCTGTTATTGAGAATGGGCTGGAAGAATGCACCTGGTGCTTCGAGCTCAACAGGTCGGATGTTGTTCAAAATGGATGATAGTGTTCATTGGGGCCAACACCACCCTAAAATGAATATCCATAATTTGGCCTCCTGTTGACGCAAAGACGGAGATGAGTTATCCTTGTCACATGAGATGACGTTGAGGCCCAACTAGAACCATTGATTAAACCCATCATCATATGGGCGGTTTCTCTATGGCGACGTTGAAAGAGGTGGGGGTGTTTAATAGGACTGCCATTTCCATGTGAGAGAGATTCACTGACCCATCCCTGATCAAGGTTCTAGTAAATTCCAGATTTTGGCTGGGTTCCAGCGGAAATGGCGGCGGTCGGGCGACGCGTCTGCGGCGATAGCGGTGGTGGCATTAGTGGTCTTGACCTCCTTCCTTCAACTCTTTCCCCGAATCTCTCTTTCCCTCGATCTGCTCCTGCTCTCCTGTGCGGTGCCCCGTTCACCTCTCCCCCCCCCCCCCCCCCAAACCTCTCTTCTTCCCACCGGTTCCCTTTTTCCTCTCCTTTTGCGGTGTCGTCTACTTCCCCGCCCGCTCTACTCTATGACCTTTGCTCTTACTCTAACTCTATCTTTCGTTTTTTTTTTTGCTACAGGTTTGCGTGCAAGGATGGCTAGAGGAGGCAAGTTGAGATAACCGAGCCGAATGGCAAAAGGGCTGGCCAAGGTCGGATTGGGCCCAACCCAACCTCTCTCGCCCCTTTTTTTCTAATTATGTATTTAAAAAAAAAATTAAACAATTAAAAAACTAAAAAAATTAAATTAGGTGTCAACAGGAATGACAAATCTTGCACAGTTCAAACTTCGATATAGTCACCCCGTTACATATGTGTTGAAGCCAATCATCTACCATCCCTCATAAGTGTACTTGAGTTTGCTAGTCAATGAAAATATCATCATCCAACCATAGGAGTGACAAAATAGAAAACGAAACAGGCTTGCTCTCATGATCAATAGTTGATAGTCTATCACACGAGGTAATATTTCACCCTCTTCATCAAAAGATTCCACTTGTTAATTTGATTCTTAGCACAAGTACTTGTCCATCATCAGAAGTCTCACACACCGTATCAAAAATTTCTTCCTCATTTTTCCTCTGGCTTGCCATTAATGAGAAGAAGCCTCATTTTTGTCAATAGCTTCTCAAATTCTTCATAAAGGAGAAAGTTCCAAGTTGTTGGCATTTATCAACAACCACTACTTCCCATTCTATTTGTGGCAAAATATTTATATCCTCAACAACGGCCTCTGGAGGGCATATAAGCACTTGAAACACTATGAAAGCCCCTTCCTCATAGAATTGCATCTTCCTATTACGTCTACGAGCATCTTCACTCCCGTTATAAACCACTACATCAATAACTAGCACCCAAAAAAAAAAAAAAAACTACAAATTCCATGAATAAACTAAGGTAGAATGTGAAATGATAAGAAAAGGAAGACAATCATAACATTTGAATAATAAAACAAATGATGTAATATTCGAAATGTGTTCTTGGTCATCTACTAGAATAACATTATCGCTCTTCTTCCAATATTCAAACGGCTTATTAATGGGATATGCACGATTGTTCTTTGGGAAATAACTTCCTTAAAGTTTGCTACACAGGATTGACAACTGAATAGGAGTCAATTTTTTCTGAATTGGCTTCAAAGAATTGTATGCTTCATTGCATGGTCAAGTAGAGGGATTTCTAAAAATTGGCCATCACGTATGAGTTGCGAAAGAAAGACATTGTTACCTATGCAAATGAGAAGGTATCTCTCGATGAGACCATCTCTTCTAATAAAAGCGAGGCAATGATACTTTGGCCCAGAATTCCCACTTACAAGGGCTAAGTGTTAATTTGTAAGAAAGAACACAATTAAGAGATCCTTCCATGGTTTATCAATCGACCGACCTTTAGATTTTACAAACTGACTTCGTTCCAATCATCTAATTTTAAGAAATTTTTCCACAAAGTTGTGCCTTTAATTTGGAAAAGTTTATTCATTAAGACAAGAATCTACTTTTGGAAACTCTTCAATTTTGAAAAAAATCATGCACACAATGTAATTTCAATTCAACATCTCAAAATATAAGGTTAACTTTGAAAAATTAATTGACAAAAATGATTTATGACCCATAATTCAAAGTTCCGATAATCCACTTGTTCTACAAGGCTAGACAAGAAATATTGGCCTATGCCACTTGTAAGAATTTTCTCAATATTGGCTTAAATCATATTGGGCACTGAATTGATTTACATAGATTTTGTGAAAATGAAATTTCAATTCAAAGTAAATAGGTAAAGAGAGAAATCATACTTACAATGGGTCATGAGATTTTTCTTTTTTTAAATCACGTAGACATGTGGATGTACTTGCAAGGTTTGACACCTAATGGGTATGGGTGGGTTAGACTTGTTTCTTTCGAGAAAATGTGTAGAATCGAGAATGATTGTCCCATTGGCATGAACTGCATATTGTCCATTCAATCCTCGATACCTCCTAAGTGTTTCGTGGGTGTAGCCAAGTTTAGGCGCAAGCTATGTGTGCAAATATGTAGTGCTAAGGCATAAGTAAAAGCAAGTACAACAACTTCAATTTTATTCATATAAACATTCATTCTTTACACCAATTGTTAAACAAACATGTCAATAAACAATCCACCCCTTATAATTCCCAACCTACACAAACTTTTAACACAATGGTAGTAGACTTATCTCACCTTCGCAAATGTGCCACCATGAAATCACATTAGTTAACAAACAATTAAGTTTGATTAGGCCTAAGTCCTTCAGTCCCCAGTGAAGTCATCAAATTATCACTATCTATCCTCAGGAAGAGATAGGTTCAAATATACTTTTTCATAAAACAGTATAAGTGGGCATTCCCACAACATGCGGCTTGAACACATCATCTAGTTAGTGATCCACTCTTTGCCCATCGATCATGAATGTAGGTTCTGTCAAACCGACACCTCACATGACATTGATCTTCTTAATCTATGTGTTCAAAAGAAGTCACCACTAGTCGTTGTTGAGGGTTGGCTAGAAACATTAATTAAGATGCAAGAGTGTCATCTTGATATATGCACAACTAGAGATTTCAGACTTGGAGACTTAATTACATTAATTATGCAACCAATGCCCTTTCAATACCTAAATTTGATAAGTGCTAATCAAAGTGTCAAGGTAGCTTATCGAAGATTTTGAGGTTTGTCTTGATCATTCTAAAAGTGAAAAGAACAATTAATATATGAGAAATATGCATTTAAGTATAATCGTAATAACAAACACAAATAGCAACCTAGCGTATCTAAAAAGAAAATGGCATCTAAAACATCCTACGGTAAAGCTCTAAAGGATTATTCAATTAGATTTCAAGTTTTTGATTAAAGGATTTTCACAAATTCTAAGAGAAAACTACTCAAACTGATTTTTAAGCTTTTCCCAAAATTTTTGAATTTTTTTGAATTTCCTAAAAAAGTTATGGATTTCATGAATTTTTCTAATTTTTTTTATGAAATTTTAATTTTCCTGAATTTTTTTATTTTCTATTATTTTTTAAAATATACTTTAATATGAGAAAAAGGACTCTAGGCCAAGTCAGAGAACCCGGCTCGGATAAGTGTCCGACCCAAACCCTAATGGTCCGGGTAGAATTTGAATTCAAGCTAGCCCTAGTGACCAGCCCAAACATATTAAATGGGCCCATTCGCCTCTAAGTCCACGGCCTCCGATTTATCTCTTTTTTATTATACTTGGCCCAACCACTGCCCCGCGATCTCCAACCGGACAACTAGATCCGACCCATCGCCCGGGTTTGACCCCTTATATATTATAACTGAATTTTTATTGTTTATCTTTTATTTTTATTTTTAAAATTTCCTGCAATTTTTTTTTGTTTTTTTTTACTATTATTCTTTTTCTGTACCTTCGTAATCCCCATCCACACCGACCAGCGCCGACCACTAATTGGCCGGTGATTACTAACGTCTCCGGACTAGCTCCAGCAATGGGATTTTCACGCTATAAAGACATGTCTCACAAAAATCTAATAAAACTAGCATAGAGATCACTCAAATGCATATTAAACCAAGAAGGATTGACTGACAATGGCGGCCACTAACCGCCGGCTTCACCGGGGTGGGAATAGATTTTCTAGCGAGGAGGCGTTCGTCCATGGCCCACTCAGTAACGTAAATATGCCATAAAAACGAAGGAAAACGCAGCATTACCTTCTGTTCAGTCGATCAATGAAGTGAGCGTAAACCAAAATCGGATCAAAACAATATCACACAGCGAATCACACAAAATCCACTTCGGAATCTCACTTAGGCATCTTATCGGACATGTGACGTGCGACTTAAAACATGACTTCAACGCTAGGCTCCAGAGCAATTCTCGACTTGGCAATAACATATCACGCTCCAAATCATCATTATACGCTCCAAATCGGCTTCAGCATCACACAATTCGCCCAAAACATAAATTCTATGCTAGAAAGAAGCAGGGCGTTCTTCAGGCCTACCTGGTTCGAGAGCTTGCTGGGACAAACGACGGCGGGCGAGTTGGCTTCCTCAGATGGTCGAGGGTGATTCAGGCGAAGCACCGGCGAATGGAAAGAAATTCACAGCGAGAGCGTGCGGAAGGTAGAGAAGAAACCGCAAAGTGGCCACGCCCCCGCCGCTTCGGATGGGTCAATAATGAGAAGAAATAAAAATGAAGGGAAAAGAAAAGGATTGGGTAACTGTTCAAATCGAAATCAGTAATTGACGACCCGTGATTTTATAAACGATACCCGAGGGATCTCCGGCAACTCGGTCAACTGTTTTCCCCACGTCGATGGGACCCGGATGACACGTGGCGCCATTAAATGGGTCGTCCCCACGTCGTGGAGGCCTACCCGAGATTTTATCATAAAACAGCACATAATCCCTACTGCAAAACCTTCTCTGGGAAACCACGTTCCAAATTAGTGGCATTTTCTTTTTATTCACGTGATACTCAAACATTTGACTTGTCAACCGACGCATAGCCCTTGCGCTGAAAATTAAAGCAATTAAAATGAAATTAAGCTTGTTAGATAACTCTAATTAGTTTAGAATTAAAAGATTTAATTAAGCTAGAAATTGACTTATTTAATACATAAAACTACGTCAAAAAAGGGGGCCACTTAATTCATTTAGTAGAAAAAAATAATTGATGACAATTAAAATCTTATCCACCAATCATGGTCTCGATTCTATATTCCGAAAGATTACAGATACTTAGTTATTGTGAAATAACTATTTCTTTCCTTTTTAACACTTGAAGATTATTAACACTTAAAAATGAGTTCTTTAGACTCTTAGCATTGATTTCTCAATATTACCAAATGGGCCAAAATATACATAAATTAATACATTCATGTATATCAAATAACGCCCTAAAAGAGTAGTCAACGTGTCCTCTAATTTGAGATTACTTTGAACCAGGGAAGTAATATAATAAAGTATTTATCCATGCAGCTCTCTCAATTTTATTTTATTTTTCATTTAGCCATGAAACAATATAAACTGATTGTGATCAAAACAAACATGCCTACAGTCACCCTAGCGCAATAGGTAATATAGCTTAGTTATGTTATAATCATAATAGCTAATAATCATAATAGCTATTACATCATAGCCTGATTTGTTTACAAGGAGGAATAGAGAAGTAGGCCAGAGGGAAAGTAGTAAACTTGCATCTCGAGATTACTATAACAACCTCCATGAACTCAAAACATGCGGATCAAAGTAACGGCGAGCCTAATAGTAGCTTATTTCGTGATGAACAGTCTCCACATAATGAGGGATAAAAACAGGATAGGCAAAATAGAAAGGGGCTTAGGAAAAGAATTAAAATGATGGAGCTAATCGCTTTTCCAATTAATGCCACAGGAGGAGATAGCAGCCATGACAACTCAAATGACGTACATGTTACCCCGAAAACAGCGAGGACCATGACGATTTGGGGAAAAGTACCAAAATAGTCCTAAACCTTTTGTATTGGTACCAATTCAGTCCTAAACTTTTTAATTGGACCAATTTAGTCCTAAACCTTTTCACATTGGTACCAATTCAGTCCATCCGGCTAATTTAAGCCGGAAATTGCTGATTTGGCCGCCGGCGGTCTTATGTGGCGCCACGTAGACAAACTTTATGATTTTTTATAATTTTTTTCAAAATTTTAAAATTTTTTTTTATTTTTTTCTAAAACAAAATTATTTTCTCGTTACCCTTGGCCGGTGAGGTCGCCGGCCGGCCGGCCGACCATCGCCGGCCACAGGCTGGTCGGGGCGAGGGGCCCCGCGCCCTCGCCTGCCACTGGCGAGGGCCTCTGCGCCCTCGTCGGCCACAGGCGAGGGCGCGGCAGCCCTCGCTCGTGGCAAGCGACGGCGCGGCAGCCCTCGCTCGTGGCGGCGAGGGCACGGCGGCCCTCTCCCGCATCCGAGCGAGGGCCCTCATCCGGGGGCGAGTCTTCGAGCGGTGAGCGACGGAGAGAGATGCTACGAGGAGAAGCGCGAGCGGGTACATGCCCTCGCTCGGATCGGGCGAGGGCCGCCGTGCCCTCGCCGCCATGAGCGAGGGCTGCCGCGCCCTCGCTGGCCAACGAGCGAGGGTTTCGGCCCTCGCCTGGATCTGGGCGGGGGCCGACGCCCTCACACATGGCCGGCGGGGCGCCGGCCCTCGCCAGTGGTCGGCGAGGGCGCGACGGCCCTCGCCAGTGGCCAGCGAGGGCGTGGGGTCCCTCGCCCTGACCAGCCTGTGGCCGGCGATGGTCGGCCGGCCGGCCGGCGACCTCGCCGGCCAAGGGTAAGGAGAAAAGAAAAATAAAAATAAAAAGAAAAGAGAAAAAAATTAAAAAAATTAAAAATTTTGAAAAAATTATAAAAAAAAAAAAAAAAAAATCATTAAAAAATTCCACGTGGCGCCACGTAAGACCGCCGGCAGCCAAATCAGCAATTTCCGGCTTAAATTAGCCGGATGGACTGAATTGGTACCAATGTGAAAAGGTTTAGGACTAAATTGGTCCAATTGAAAAGTTTAGGACTGAATTGGTACCAATACAAAAGGTTTAGGACCATTTTGGTACTTTTCCCTGACGATTTGTGTAATCAAAGGTTTTACCATGAGAATTTTGTTTTTGAAACACCTTGCCTGTTTTTTAAGCCAACGTCCTGTACGCATGGGAGTAAACCGCTGATGAAAACTCCCATTTGTTCATATTCCTTGACCTGCAGTATATATTTTCATATGTGATATTGAGGAATGGTTGACGAATCAAGACATCAATAAGAATCGACCATTAATTAGTAAAAGCATCAAGATTTCATTACTAAAAGCCTACACCAAAACTAAGTAAAAAGCTGCCATTATTTTTTACTACCAAAAATGAAAATTCTAAGTTCCTCAATCTATCTAGAAACAGATGACTCTCCTCTGTTTTCAACATTGATAAACATGCACTTACTGATCTTCTCTTCAAGATTCTTTATTTTTTTCCCCCTAACATTCACATACTCTCTAGCCGCCTCTATCGGCCAAATCTTTTGCTTCAACTTCTCCTTTTGAGCCATCAACATCGATATGACTTCTTTGTTGTGATTGCAAATCCCCTCTTTCAATCGTTGCCATCAGCTGCGGAGGTAATAAAAAACCCATGAAAAACCAACCTCACTCACTAGCGCATACCTTCAATCGTTGCCATCAGAATAGAAGATTGATAAAAATTACTTGTGCTCGATCAATCGACACATATGCTATTTAACAGCGGTTTCTCGGGAGTGAGTAAATGGGCGTTGATTTTAAACCAAAATCTTGAGTTTGTTTGTCTGTGTGATCCGGTTTAAAGGTTCTGTTATTCTTTATAAAATGGATAAAGTTCGTGTTATTTTTTATATTTTATAAAATTCAGCTTATAAAGAATTTTCGATTTGAAGAATGAAGATTAATATGTTCAGATTGCTTCACATAGTATTAGAGTTAGAGACAAGTTATCAAGGAAAAGGGAGAGTTGCCAATTTCACGATTTGTGGTCGTTAGTGTCCATATAGAATGTGATTTTGAATTTTTCACTTTGAAAATTGGCTAACTTCAGAAGGGGCAGAGCATTTCTTTCCAACCTGTTATTATATTTAATTTAGGGAAAGAAATATTGCAAGGAAAATATATCAATTATTGCATAATACTCTTGTTAAACAATCAATTCATGAGGCTATTGAGCTTTTGATGAACTAACTTTAGTGTTCTTATGTATTTGTAATAATTGTATTGTTCTAGTTAACACGTTCACTCGGACTGTTATGTAACACGGACTCTCATAGTTGAATTGAGGGATGGGTTTCAACTTTCAAGCACAAGATAAAAAGACTTGTCCAATGAGAATGGAGATCCTCTACGCTACAATTTTATTGGTGTATCAATCAATTATCAACTAGCAAGGTATATAAATAATTTTTGTATCAATGATTACAGTACTTTGCTTTGTTTTTTTTTTGGTCGCAAAAGGCATAACTTTCACTAATGATCATAACATAAACTATGGGGATTCAAAGTCAAAACATAACAAAGACCAAAGAGAATGGGGAGGCTTAGCTAGCCAATTTGGGCAAAGAGAGTTAATTTGATGGTCTTTCGCCACCCAATCCGCGACTTGATAAGCATCCCTAGCTTTGTGGAGCAGAGAAATCACGTTTGTCCAATAAGATTTACTATGGTTTGACTATTTTTCCATTCCTTATTCATACAGCTCATTTCATTATTGGAGATGCACAAAACTAGAGATGAGAATGAAAAAGGCCGGTTATAGCAAAAGTTGTTTGAAATTAAAGGATCATCCATATTTAGGAAAACTACTGAAGAACAAAATATGGAATTTGCTGGGCATTAGTAGCAATATGCTTAAACGGTACCGTAAAACACCGGACACCCAAGGTAATTGACATCGCACCTTTGGAAAGATCAATTCCATGAGAAGCCAAACAAGATCGATGAGAGCATCCATTCATAGAAGGAAAACAAGACCTGTATCATATAGTAATTCATTTTATAGCTTTCAAGAAGAAGGGTATCGTAATTTATATACACAATGGAGAAAAGCTCTATAGTGTTGAGTTTTCTCAAAGCATAATTTGTGTACTTTAAGGAAAGCCATATTAGAAAGTAAAAATAGAAATTCTATTTAAGACTGTGAAGAGGAAAAAAGGGTACTTATAAAGAACATATATAACTTTCGCTGACAACAGGTTCCAATTTATTGGGTCATTTCAAGTTTAGTTTGGATGGAGATTTCATTGACATATCAATCATTATAGATGCAATGGTTTCAAATCAACCACCTGGATGGACACGCACACACAAACAAACAAGCATGAAGGCTGTATTTCAAATGATATTATGAGACTCCTTCGTTAGCATGCTCGGTCAGCCATAAAATCTTCAATGACAATATTATGTCATTTGGTTTTATATTTGACATACGCCCGAGCCTTACCACTTTTCCTTTCACTACAAAAGATGACCAATCCCATGCTCTTATACTCTACAGTATGGTACATGTAATCAATATAAGAGACACACGAATTCAGTGAAAGTATCAAGTTATCAATCTTCTTATCATACACTCTGATTAGTAATAGAAATGTACAAAAACTACCTTGTAACTCTGCAGAACTTGAACACTTTACAGGGTCGTCATATCAAAATGGCAAAACCGTAAATCACAATCAGTCTTCCCTCTGACTTAGATACGCTATTGCCGTGTTAGTATGTCCTCATCAACATAGTTTCCTTGTTTGATCCACCTCTTACAATCTAACCCGACAACATTAAGTAAATCGTCAAACTTCTCCCTCCAAATGGTCTTCAATCCTGAAGATACATGTGATGTAATCTATTTGGTTTGAATTGGGGAAACAAAAACCAAACTGGGCACAACCTACGTAGCTGTTCTTTACATATGGACCCACAAATGCAGCAACATCTAATTTTATTTAATGCTACTAAAAAAAAAAGACTATAGTAGGGTAGCCCTTGACCATTGCTTTCGAGTTAAAGGATGAAGGAGGAGATGCCATGATAGATGGGAACATGAGCTTTCTAGGCTTTTGGTGATGGGTGAAGGGGAAGGGAACCGGAGAGTGGATTCATGCAAAGAAAATGAGGTTGTGGCAATCGTGTTCAAACCAATATAGCGATCTAAATAGTGATCTTGTAGAATTTTCATTCCCTACATTGCATCGCTCGCTTGTCAACCATTCCGTAAATCTGTTGAGAGAGAGAAAAAGAGATTACCAAAAATAGATTGAGATGACCAGCTTTGAGGCCTTTTCTTTGTTATCTATTTTTATCTATTTATTATTCATTTTTCTTTTTCTTTTTTCCTTTTTCTATTTACTACTATTTACTTCTTCTTCTTTTTAAACTTGTTTTATGAGCATGTGTTGCTTACCTTGTCCTGATCGATTTTGACGCTGCCATATTAACCCTTGTAGATTAGCATGTTCGAGTAGTCGATTTCTAGTCGAATTCTAAATCTATTGCATTTAGATTCCTTAATGACTTCACCTAATAGATTAGTTATCTCGAGCGATCAGTTAAAAAAAAAAGACTATAGGAGCATTGATAAAAAGCCCAACTCATTCAATCGAAAACACAATAAAAAAAAATTAGGCTATCATATATATATTTATAACTTCAAAGACAGTGAACTTCTTACTAAGGTAATATATGGCAATTAAATGCCATAACGTCCATAATTAGGTATTTGCTGGACAGAGGGCTCGATGGCTCGGGACTTTAGGATGGCAGAATGGCGCGGACGATGGCTTGGGACGGAGAGGACACATGGGCTGGCGTGCGACTAGTGCTAGCAGGCTCGAGCGGCAGTGATAGTGCACGACAGGCGGCAGGGGGCGGTCGATGGTGCAGGGGGCTTGCCTAGCTGGTTCTCTGGTTCTTTGAGCTCTCAATCACCACAACAATGAGGAAAGCAAGGCCAAGGAAGAAGAAGAAGAGCTCAGCTGGAGGGGGACCACCAAATGCCTCGAAAGTCTAAGGAAAACATCCCAAACCATCATTTGCTTGCCCCTAAAGTCCAAGGCTGATCCTCAGCCCCTTTTCCCTTCACAAACTTCTCTTAGAAGCCACCCAAGTTGCTGAAATGTTGCTGAAATGTTGGCTTACGAATTTTGAACTATTCCCCTCCAATTCCAACTAAAATCCTCTCCAATTGGACTTAATTCAAAGGCCAAAATGCCAAGGAGGATCCCCACATTCAATTTCACATTTTTCCTTGCCAATTAGTCCAACTTGAACACCACAAAAAATAGTCATCTAATTTTCCTGGTCCAAAATAACCCTACTTTGAAATTTTGCCAAAAACTCGGGTTTGCAAAAATATCTTCGAAGGATGAGTCGATATTCCTAAAATAAATTGTGACATGACAAAACTTTCAATTTCTAAAATCAGGTTCAATTTCGTGGTTAATTTCAACCGAACGTGATTTTAGAGTGACCTAACCTACCAAGTAGCTTTTAGGAATTTTTAGCACATTTGACCCATGGTCGATTATTTTTTAGCCACATTGTGCATCTTCGACTTATTGACAACTTTTGGTTATCGTGAAAATCTCGAGGTTTTAAATATGAGCATAAGGTATAGAAATGACAGAAAAATCGGTTTAGTGCCATTCGACGAGAATTTTGCAATTAGGTGGAATCACTCACACTTTAATCACATGCCTCTATCGAACTGACCTATCTTCGATCTCTGATCGATTTTGATGGTGCCGTATTGACCTTTGTAGATTAGCACGGTCGAGCAGTCAATTTCTGATCAAATTCTAAGTCTATTGCTTTTAGATTCCTTAATGGCCTCACCCGATAGATTAATTATCTCATGAGTGATCAGCTCAAAGAAAAAAACTATAGGTGCGTCAATAAAAAGCCCAACTCATTCAATCGAAAATAGAATCAGAAAATTAAGCTGTCACACATATCTTTATAACTTTGGGATATCGAATCTCAAAGACAGTGAACTTCTTACTAAGGTAATACATGGCATGTTCTATCCCATCCTTTGGTCCCTTTTGCGCCAACATAGCTTCCAAAGATTCATCGTGGATGGTGAGATATGAGATCATAGGCATGCCGTAAATAGGTGATACCAAGATAGCAGGTTGCAAAAGATAACGCTTGAATTCTTTAAAGGACTTCTGACATTCTTCATTCCAATTGATTTTGGCGTTTTTCTTTAATAGTTTGAAAAATTGCTATGCAGTGTTTGACAATTAGGAGATAAACCTTGCTACATAGTTAGTTTTCCCAATAAGCTTCAAATTTCCTTGATAGTGGAAAGAGGTTTTAAGTTATTGGAGGGATCAATCTCAATGTCCTTGCTACTAACCATGAATCCAAGATCCTATTTAATTAGTATTTAGAGACACCTGTTAACAAGATCCTATTTAATGAGTTGACAATCCATAAAAATGAACTTTCTCTATGCCCTTCAAGTGGCAGGGGCCTATAAACTTATTTGTTATATCTTTTATGTATGTGTCACAATTACGAGATTCATACGATCAAGGGACTGTGCATGATGGAGGAAAACCTCCCAAGATCGCCCAAGGTTCCACAAGAGCTTCCGGAAAGTTCCTAAGGATAAACGATATGGTAATTGCGCCAAGGACCTAGAAATCTCTTGGCATAAATGGGTGGTAGTTAGAAAGCACGATCTTGTTGGCCCATTGAAAAGCAATCTATGGTTGTAATTCGAGGGTCTCAAGTATAAATATGAGTGCCCTCCCCCTCATTGTATCTATCCAATCATTTCATAATCAAAATTACATTCCCTTTGTTTAGAGCTCCTCTTTCTAAAAATTCTCTCTCTAAGATCGCACGGTCTCTGTGACATCCTGAAATTCGAGTCCTCTGAGGAATGAATGGATGTGAATTTCGTCAATGCATTGTTGGTTGATCTCACTCGGAATTGATCACTCCTGAGATACTGACCTTGAGGGGAAAGGCTAATGAGGACAGAATTCGTACGACTAAAGGACTCGACCTGGGAAAACGACTTGACCGTGAGATTTACGTGAGGACGATCCTGTAGATAGGCAGGCCGATTCTAAGGACGACTAAAAGTCGATTCGCGGACAGAACATAATGGAACGACGGGTGATTCCGTCTACTATTATCGAATCCATGAACGACCCTATGTCGATCCTCAGTAATCGTGTACTTTGAAATAAGAATCTATCCTCCGTAATTTCATGCAGTCAAGGACGACCATGCGTCGAGATGTCTTGAACGTGATTTGGCACGAGTCGGTCACGCGTGAATCCTCACAGCCACCCGTCAGTCTGAGTTGTAACCGAAATGGCATTTGGCGAAATTGACATGGCAATAGAACTCATGATTGGACTTCGAATTATCGGGAATGTCCGGACGGACTTTGGGATGAAGCTACTTGCATACGTCAACGAGCCAATTAAGCCGAGCAATTGGAAAAAGGGATTTTCGGACCGAGGAAGCAAGCCGGTGAGGTCGTGGGCCGGGCCAAGCCGGTGTGGGCCCTAGGCCCAAAGGTGGGACAGCCACCAAATGGCCCTAAGTCAAGCAAGTGAACCCATTGGACCAAACCAACTATTTCTCTTTCAAAGCCCATGGTCCAACTTTGAGCCCAATCAAGCCCAACCAATTTCCAAGCCCACTCCTACTCATGGCCAAGCCCATTTCTTAGGCCCATCCACCAATTTCAGCCCAAGGTCAGATGTGTAATTTGTGCAAGGTGGAAATGACCAAATTACCCCTAGTTGTAGGGAGAAAAGGCTAGAGAAGAGAGAGAAGATGAGGCCATCATGGGCATGGGGACTTGAAGCAAGCATTTATGGGGGTCTTGACAGCCCTCACTTCACTCTCTCTCCCCCATTCGGCCTCCAAACCGGACGAGCTCCTCTCTTCCTCGTTTTCCCTCTCCTTCAGTTTCTGCTCCAGCTGACCCTTCGTCAAAGAATCGAGTCAAAAGTGGTCTTCCCGGATGAATCAGCCAACGATCCACATATCACCGTGACCGGGAGAGACAGACCGTTCCAACGAGACCAATTTCGTCCCGAACGGAGCCGCCGGCAGGCCTGGGCGCCGCCGGAAGGTAACCAGTCGCCGGTCCGTCGGTCCGCCTGCAGCCTGCACTGTTTCGCGTTTTCGGCCATTTTTCTCCCATTCCGGTCCTTCCTCCGCCCATCTCAACCTCCAGCAAAACCCCAAGACCCCGGGAGCCACCGGTTGCCAACCACCCGCTTGCCGGAGCTCCGATCGGCCCGTTTTCGCCATTGAAGCTGCTGGTTTCTTCTCTGCAGTTCAGCCAAGAACAGAAGCAGAAGACAGCAAGGTTTTGGAGACTTCGAGGCCCGTTTTAGGTGTCTTCCCGGCCTCCGTTGGTGTCGCTGCTTTGGGGTTTATCGACCGCCTTGGTGTCGTGGTCGCCGTGAACTCACCGGCGCGCAAAAACCGTGAGTTTATCCTCTAATTCTTGCTTAGTGAGTTAATGACGCTTAATGGGTGTTTAGATTAGTCTAATTAGGTTTATGTGATTAAATTAGATTATTTTAATGTAAATTAGATTAGTTGTATGATTAGTTTAATGGATGTTTAATTAGGGCTAATTGTATGTTTAAATTAGTGTAATCTAGTTTAAGCCTTAATTAATTATTTTTAATTAAACAATTATTTCGAATTTATAAATATTATTTTATTAAATTATATTATTATAAAATAATATTTAATTATTTAATTTTCGGAATTAAATTTAATTATTTAATAATTTCGAAAATTATCTTGGGATGGCGGTTGTTAGAATTTCACGCTGATCGCAGCAAAGGTCGGTTTGTGTTAATTGTATGTTTAAATTGAGAAATTGAGTGATTGATGATTATGGTTAATTATTCCAAAAGTGTGGAATTGAGTGATATTAATGAAGTTGTGGTATTTAACTTGAAAATACCCGGTGTTGGCTTTTAGCACCGTAATTGGTTTGTATGACCAGTTTGAATCGATTGGATTGATTGATTGATTGAATTGAGATATGAGTTGGTTTATTATTGAATGATAAGCTTTGGCGAGCATTGGTTTATATATATGTTAGAAATTATGATATACATATATATATATATATGGCGATCTTGTTGGAGCTATAGTATACTATATTGAATATTGCGGCATTGAAAATCGCAATCTATATATATATCAGGTTGATCGTTTATCAACTTCGAGGGATCCATATATCAAGTATATCATCTATGTATATATCAGCATCCATTTCAGCTTGTGCGAGCCGTAATTGTATTGATGGATGAATAGATGGTATGGTTTAATAGATGATATGAATTGATAGATGTGTGGATCGTATGATATCAATTGGATTGACTTGATAGGCCGATGGGTATGTCGGTAGTTTCAGCTTGTGCGAGCATTGTTGAATATGAATTGTACATTGAAAGGGACCGATAAGTCATCTATCCTATTTGTGTGGCTATCAATTTTTTAGGGTAGGACATAATAATATTTCAAAATTAAGGTGGAGGCATTCCCAAGTTGGTCATAGGACAGTTTTTTGTTGAGCCGGTCTATTTTGTAGACAATCCAGTCCTATGTGTTTATAGAAAGCTTGTTTGGTTGTGATTGATTGCCTCGCTTTTCTATCCCAAGTTAAATGTTGTCTCGCTCCGCATGTGCAATAAAAATGAATGGGTCGCACGGTCGCATTTGTATCGACCCAGTGGGATGTTCGCGCACTCGGAGGATCGGGGCGTAAAATAATCAACTGCGACATATGCCTTTCATATTTCATTTTCCTCTATCCTTTCTTTCATTATTTTATATATTGTGCTTAAAAGCCATTCGAAGGATAATCATGCGAGTCTATCTTATGAAAGTTAATTACATGAGTATATGTGCTTAGTATGTGAACTATATTACACAACAATGACAATGTGCTTCCTTGTACAATCTAGATTTTCTTATTCTTTTTTGACTCGGAAATTAAAGGTGTCTATTGAGATAAAATCCACCAAAATACACTGCCCACTAGCGAATATATGTTCAAAAGAAAACTCTTACATTACTCGCTTTGCCCTTTTTGTCGCCAAGGCCCGAAGACCAACTGTTTATGCGATCGGACAAAGGATCCAAGACTTAACATTAGGGTATCTCCAACAGGTATAGCCAGAACTAAAACTGGGTCACACTGGAAAATGCATAGACATACCTATGCGGGAGATGGTTGCCAAAGTACTCTAGCTGGTGTGGAAGGCGCGAAATTGCTTTGTTTTCTAGTCGCAGAGACATAAACCATGCATAATCATTGATGATGCAGTCACCCTGAACAACTCCTTTGTAAGGTGGCACCATCCTTGATGAATTTGAACAAAGGCAGAAGCTTGGTACCTTGGCAATGAAACCAGCGAAGAAGGGAACCCCTTCTTTTAATGTTGTGCTCTGTTGCCGGGTTATGCCACGACAACTCCTACTTGCTAGTTACTGGATTTTCCATGGAGGAGTGAGTCCCGTTTGCTTATGCTATATTTGCAATTAAATGTTGTGCTCTGTCTACACGTGGAGAACTGGATTCCAAGTACCCTATTTTTGCTGTGTCTGAGTTGAAAGGTTAGCGGTTGAGGACGAAAGGCTTTTTGATTATGGACATAATTGAGATCGAACATTCTAACCCCGGCTGAAATCATGGACAATATCATTTTCAATGCGAAACGGAAAGCGTTCACTTTGGTTAAGTGGCGATACTTCTAGAAAAAGGACCAAAGACAACAAATTACTTGTTAAGCGAAGTAGGCCCGTCATTGATGGAAGCTGTTGGGAAATTGACAAAAAAAGGAAAAACTAATTACTGGTCATAATAGATGGTTTGGGGGTGTTGGCTCACCCTATAAAATTCAAGGCGAGAGTTGCAAGTTTGGCATCAATGTCGTGCACCTTCTCTTTCACCTCCAATGACCTACCCTCAATTCCAATAGTCAAAGCACTCACTTGGGTCAACTTTTCTCAAAATCAAGCTTTATTTGATCCGGCAATCTAGATCCGGGTCGCCACTCCGAACACCAAATGCGCATGGAACATGGATGTAGCCATCTACGTGTAGCTGATGATGAAGTCGACAACAGGGAGTGGTAGCTATCGATAGTAGTCATGGTAGTGGCAACGATCCTCTATGCAATGGCGTTACTCGCAGGGTTGCACCCACCTCAAGCGGTGGCTAAATCCACCAAAGCTTACAAGTTTTTTAGTGTAGTCTCACCCTAGTGGTGTCATTTTATATGGCAAGGGCAGTCATGAGAAGCAAGACCATATAAAATGACACCACCAAAGCGAGACTGCACTAAAAAACTTGTAAGCTTTGGTGGATTTGGCCACCGCTTGAGGTGGGTGCAGCCTGGCGAGCAACACCACCGCACAAAGGACCATTGCCACTACCATGACCGCCATCGATAGCTGCCACTCCCTGTTGTCGACTTCATCATCAGCTACATGTAGACGGCCGCGTCCATGTTCCATGCGCATTTGGTGTTCGGAGTGGCGACCCAAATCTGGATCACCGGACTGAATAAAGCTTGATTTTGAGAAGAAGTTGGCTCAAGCGACTACTTTGACTATTGGAATTGAGGATAGGTCATTGGAGGTGAAAGAGAAGGTGCATAGCATTGATGCCAAGCTTGCAACTCTCACCTTGAATTTTATAGGGCGAGCCAACACCCCCAAACCATCTATTATGACCAGTAATTGATTTTTCTTTTTTTGTCGATTTCCCAACAGCTTCCATCAACGACGGGCCTGCTTCGCTTAACAGGTAATTTGTTGTCTTTTAGTCCTTTTTCTAGAAGCATCGCCACTTAACTGGTGAACGCTTTTCGTTTTGCATTGAAAATGATCTTGTCCATGATTTCGGCCGGGGTTAGAATGTTCAATCTCAATTATGTCCATAATCAATAAGCCTTTAGTCCTCGGCCATTGAAATCCAGACATCAACAAAAGCCGAAGCTGCTCCTACGCTTGTTATCAGCCACACAACTTGAACTCAATCAATTATCATTAATTTAGTGATTTGTCAATGTAAAAATGGATAAAGAAAAGCATCGTCAAATGTATTTGATCAATAACGTTGATATTGAAAAAGATTAAATTTCTTCAAATAAATTTCTATAATCCTTCCCCAACACTTACCTTTTTGGATTTATCACATTGATTTTAAATTTGAAAGCATCAAATAAAATCATATTGGCTGCTCAATTGATTTCCATAGATTTTGCGAAAATGAAATTTTAATGCAACATAAACAGGTGAATGGAGAAATCACACTTACCGTAGGTGCCAAGAATTTTTTTTTATTAATCACATAGACATGCGGTTGGAACGTCCTTACGCAAAAGTTTAGTTGCCTAATGTTGGTCAAGAAAAGTGACTAGAAACACAGAATTTCGCCAAGCCTTTATCTATTTTGATAGCATTTGTGATTGGTGGGACATGATCCAATAGATCTTCATGAGAAAGTTTAACATCGTACCACCTGAGATCTGGTAGAAAGTTGATAAAAAATCAAGTAGAATAGGTGAACAGCTTTCAGTGGAAATGTATCGATAGGCATATAAACTTGAAAGCTTTAGGGTTTTGCAAATGACGTCACACAAATACATAAGACGCTTGTGGTGATTTATTTACAAAATGAAGACTCTAGATAGTAACTAAGATAGTGATAGTTTGGCGAAATGATTTGTTTGGACTATCCACTTATATCCACTGTCTATTCTTTGATGTAGTCACCCCTTACATATGTGTTGAAGCCCATCATCTACCAACCCTCATAAGTTTTCTTGAGTTTGCAAGTTAATGAAAATAACATTGTCCCACTATAGGAGCGGCAAAACAGAAAACATGATGGGCTTCCTCTCACGATCAATAAGTTGATAGTCTGTCACATGAGGTAATATCTCACCCTCTTCATCAGAAGATTCTTTTTGTTAATTTGATTCTTAGCGCGAGTATTTCTCCCCCATTATCACAAGTCTCGCACCCTCTATCAAAAATTTCTTCCTCATTTTTCCTTCGGTTTGCCATTGATGGGAAGAAACCTCATTTTTCTCAATAACTTCTCAAATTCTTCATAAAGGAGAAAGTTCTAAGTTGTTGGCAATTGTCAACAGCCACTGTTTCCCATTCTATTTGGGTCAGGATGTTTATATCATCGACAACGGCCTCCAGAGGGCATATAAGCACTTGAAATGCTATGGAAGCCCTTTCCTCATAGAATTGCATGTTCCTATTATATCTACAAGCATCTTTGCTTCCATTATAAACTGCAACATCAATAGCTAGCGCCCAACGAAAAGAATTCCAAATTCCATGAATAAACTAAAGTAGAATGTGAAATGATAAGAAAAGGAAGACAACCATAACATTCGAATAATAAAACAAATTATGTGATCTTCAAAATGTGTCCTTCGTCATTTGGTAGAATAACATTATGGCTCCTCCTCCAACATTTGAATGGCTTATTAATGGGATATGCATGATTGTTCTTTAGGAAATAACATCAAGAAAGTTTGCTACAAAGGATTGACAACTGAATAGGACTAAATTTTTTTTTTACTTGGTTTCAAAGAATTGTCTGCTTCATTGCACAATCAAGTAGAGGGAATTCTAAAAATCGGCCATCATGTATAAGCTGTGAAAGAAAGACATTATTATTACTTATGCAATTGAGAAAGGATCTCTAAGTGAGACAATCTCTTCTAATGAAAGCAAGGGAATAATACTTTGCCCCGGAATCCCCACTTACAAGGGTGAAGTGTTCATTTGCAAGAAAAACCATCATTGAGAGATCCTTCCATGGTTTATCAATTGAACGCCCTTTAGATTTTACAAATTGAATTTGTTCCAATCATCTAATTTTGAGAAAATTATCCACTTTTGGAAACTCTTCAAATTTGAAAATTCATGCACACAATGTGATTTCGATTCAACATCTCAAAATGTAAGGTTAAATTTGAAAAATTAATTGACAAAAATGATTTCCAACCCATAATTCAAAATTCAGACAATCCACTTGTTCTACATGGTCAAACAAGAAATATTGGCCTATGCCACTTGTAGGAATTTTCTCATTATGGGCCTAAATCATATTGGGCACTCAATTGATTTCCATAGATTTTGCAAAAATGAAATTTCATTTCAAAGTAAAGGTAAAGAGAGAAATCATACTTACAATGGTTGACGAGGTTTTTTTTTTAAAAAAGGAATCACATAGACATCTGGATGTACTTGCGAGGTTTTAACACCAAACGGGTAGAGTACTATAGGCTCAAGGTTTCTATGTTAACCTAATCGTAAGCCTTTCACCAATATCACAAATTGCAAGTGGGTGAGACTTGTTTCTTGTAAAAAAATGAGCCAAATCGAGAATGATTGTCCCATTAGCGCAAACTGCATATGGTCCATTCAATCGTCAACACCTCCTAAGTATTTCATGGGGTGCAGCTGGGGTTTAGCCGCATGTTGTGTGTGCAAATTGTAGTGCTAAGGCATATGTAAAGGCAAGCACAACAATTGATATCCAAAAAGTGCTTCAATCTTATTCATATAAACATTCATTCCTTAGACCAACTATTAAACAAACATGTCATCAAACAATCCACCCTTATAATTCCTAACCTACACCAGCATTTAACACAATGTTAGTGGACTTACCTCACCTTGGCAAATGTGCCACTATGAAATCACATTAGTTAACAAACAATTGAGTTTTATATAGTATTGCAAGTGTTAGAAAATCTATATTAGTCAAGATACATGTAAGTGACATCAGAAAACATATGGTATTGCGAGTGATAGAAATCTAGATTAGTGTGGATACTTGTAAGTCATCATGGAGGCACCCGCAATATAATCTTTTTTTGCCATGGTGTCCTCTTGCCATTCGTCTTGGGGAGGACTCATTACTACTTACAAGGCTATATTACGGCCGTACCAGCTCTTTCTGCCGAGTTTTCCAAATATATCCCCCTAGTGGACTCAGCGCTGCTTGAAACACCATTGTTGCAAGTAGTATCACGACAATCATAACGACTTCCTGCATGCCTTTTTCCCATGATTTTCTTTCTTCCTCCCTCTCATTCAGTTAATTACATGCCTTGGACAAGAATTCTTGGTGTTGTACATGCCTCAGAAAAAAAAAGTGTTGCATTTTTTGGGGGCAAGTAAAATTGGGATAACCGTCATGGATTCATTTTACCATGCAGGGCCAATACCTATATTGGTACACCATAAGTCGCCGCAGCGAAAATTACAGCGACCCAAAATATTAACATAATAAATTTTGTGCATCTTCGTCCCGTTAACGACATATGGCTAATAAAAGCCAAAATTACAATAAGCGTCGATTTGAAAACACTTTTATTCACCAAGGCATGTCTAACACCAATAATTCCCATCATAGAAATGTAATTTGACTGAACGAGAGGGAGAAAAAAGGAAATCATGAGAAAAAAACATGCAAAACTTCGTCATGATTGTCGCCATTCTACTGGCAACAAAGGCATTTCAAGTAGCGGTGAGCCCACCGAGAAGGCTATATTTCGAAAAGTAGGCAAAAAGAGCCGATACAATCATAATATAACTTCTCAAGCAATAATGAATCCCCAAGGTGAATGGCAAGAGTACATCATGCCGAAAAGCATTACACCGTGGGTGCCTCCATGATGACTTACAAGTATCCACACTAATCTAGATTTTCTATCACTCGCAATACCATATGTTTTCTCGATGTCACTTACCGTAATTTGGCAATAACTCGTTAATGTGGTGGATATGTACAAAGTTTGTTCCATTAAATATTCAGAGTCGCTATAATTTTCGCAGTGGCAACTCATAGGGTATTGAATTTGTGATGATAGCCGCAATATTACTTGTCACCATAAATTCCCTGAGAGGTATTGTTTCTTTTCACCAATTCACCTTATCTTCTCTCGTCACCCCAAAAAATATAACATTTTCTTCATAGAGGCATGGCCACTACTAAGAATTTCTGTTTGCAATGTGTTGTTCAACTAAACAAGGGAGAGGAAGAAAGGAAATCATGAGAGAAAGGCATGGAGTGAACCGTCACAGTTGTTGTGGTAACACTAGTGACAAAAGGCATTTCAAGTAAGAGTAAGTCTATCGGAAAGGGTTTATTCCAAGAACTCAATCAAAAGAGTAGGCATAACAGTAATATGGCCTTTCAAGTTTTTCATCTATATGAAAATCTTTGAGCGGTCTATTGCCAAGATTTAGTTAAACTTTTGTAGCACATGATCTATATCATCTAATTTGTTAGATTCATCGGTCCAAGTCTAGAAAAGGGCTAGAAATCATGCCAAGGCATTGCATTTCTATTAATGGCTCAACATGTATTTTCCTTTGTGTATCCCTTGCTTGTCTATTAGTTTTCCTCTCCATTCTTTTGGCAAGGCGTGAATGCAGGTGGCTGCGCCACCCTTTAGGGGTGGGGGTAGGAAAGATGCGATTTTTTTTTTTTTTTGAAGAGGCAATTCATGTTCAAATTTGGCCATCTGCAATGATAACTAATATATGTAACTAGCCACCACTTTTCCCAACAATGTTCACGACTGCTTCAACAATCGGTCCGTAAATTGTTGTCCCTACTCAGTAAAGCACAAAATGAGGTACTTAATACCCAATCTAGAGAGAAAAGGAAGTGACAACTATAAACATGCCACGAATCACCAACTTAAAAGTGTCAAACTTGGAACTATTTTTCTGTAGCAAGCTAAAACTTCCTCAAATCCGTGATGAGTCCTCCTAAAGGCGAATGGTAGAAGGACACCGTAGCCAAAAAGCATTACATGGTGGCTGCATCCAAAATGGCTTACAATTATCCTTACTAGTATATATATTTTATTACTTACAATACCATATGTTTCCAATCGTCAGGTTTCGTAAGTTTGATTATTATTAGCCACAAGTCATTAATGTGGCGGATATGAACAAAATTATTACGTTAATATTCTAAGTCGCTATCAAACAATCCACCCTTATAATTCCTAACCTACACCAACATTTAACACAATGTTAGTGAACTTACCTCACCTTCGCAAATGCTCCACTATGAAATCACATTAGTTAACAAACAATTGAGTTTTATTAGGCCCAAGTCCTCAAGTCCCCAGCAAAGTCATCAAGTTATCGCAACCTATCTTTGGGATGAGATAGGTTCAAAGGTATTTGTTCATAAAATAATATAAGTGCGCATTCCCACAACATACAGCTCGAACACATCGTCTAGCTGGTGATCCACACTTGGCCCATCAATTATGAATGCGGGTTCTCTCAAACCCACACCTCGCATGACATTAATTTTATTAATCTATGTGTTCAAAAGAAGTCGCCACTAGCCGCTGTTGAGGGTTGGCTAGAAATACTAATCAAGATGCGAGAGTGTCATCTTGATACATACACAACTGGAAATTTCATACTCGGGGAATTGATTATACTAATTATACAACCAATGCTCTTTCGATACCTAAATTTAATTAAGTGTTAATTAAAGTATTAGGGTAGCTTATCAAAGATTTTAAATTTTTTCCTGACCATTCTAAAAATGAAAAGAACAATTAATATATGAGAAATGCGCAATCAAGTATAATTGTAATAACAAATGCAAATAGCAACCTAGCGTATCTCTAAAAAAAAAAATGGCATCCAAAAAATCCTATGATAAAGCCCTAAAGGATTATTCAATTAGGTTTCAATTTTGATTAAAGGATTTTCACAAATGCTTTAAAAAAAAAACTACTAAAAATCTAATTTTTAAGCTTTTTCCAAAATTTCCTAATTTTTTGGAATTTTTTCGAATCTCCAAAAATAATTATGGATTTCTTGAATTTTCTGAAATTTTTACGAGCTTTTAATTTTTCATAATTGTTTACTTTTTTACTATTTTTAAAAATATTTTTTTATCTCGGTAAAGGACTCGGGCCGGGTCGAGAACCCAATCCGGATAGGTGTCCGACCCAGACCCTAATGGTCTGGGTAGAGTTTGAATTCGGCTGGCCCTAGTGACGGCCCAAACACATCGAATGGGCCCATTCGCCTCTAAGCCTGCAGCCTCCAATTTATCTCTTTTTTATTATACATGGCCCAACCACTAAGCCTGCGGTCTCTAACCAGGCCAACTAGATCCGACCCATTGGCTGGGTTTGACCCCTTTCCTATTATAACCGAAATTTTATTCTTATCTTTTATTTTTATTTTTTAAAATTTCTTGCGTTTTTTTTTTTTTCTTTTTCTGCACCTCTGTCATCCCGGGCTTGCTCGCGCCCGCTTCTCTGTAACTGACCCGAACCACCTTCCGCCTCCGACGACATCTCTTGCCTCGAGTTCGGGCCCACCACCCTTCACCGGTCGTCCACACCGACTGGTGCTGAAAACTAATTGGCTGGTGATTCCTAGCGCCGCCGGACTAGCTCCGGCAATGGGATTTTTGCGACTGTAAAGACATGTATGACAGAAACCTAATAAAACTAGCATAAAAATCACTCAAATGTAAATTAAATGAAGAGGAATGGAGCAACTATGGCGACCACTAACTGCAGGCTTCACCGGCGTGGGAACAGATTTTCCGACGAGGAGGCGTTCGTCCATGGCCGACTTGGTAACGCGTATATGCTATAAAAACCGAAGGAAAACGCAGCATTACCTTCTATTCAGTCGATGGATGAAGTGAGCATAAACCAAAATCGGATCAAAACAATATCACACAGCGAATCACACAAAATCCATTTCGGAATCTCACTTAGGCATTTTATCGGACATGTGACCTGCGACTTAAAACATGAATTCTACGCTAGGTTCCAGAGCAATTCTCGACTTGGCAATGATATATCACAAATCATCATCATACGCTACGAATCGGCTTCAGCATCACACGATTCGCCCAAAACATAGATTTTATGCTAGAAAGAAGCAGGGCGTTCTTCAGGCCTACCTGGTTCGAGAGCTTGCTGGGAGGAACGACGACGGGCGAGTTGGCTTCCTCAGATGGTCGAGGGCGATTCAGGCGAACCACCGGCGAATGTAAAGAAATTCACCCTCCATCTCTCTCTTCTCTCTCATTGCGTCCCGGTGGCTTCCTTACGCTCGCAGCGTGAGCGTGCGAAAGGCAGAGAAGAAACCGCAAAGTGGCCACGCCCCTGCCGCTTCGGATGGGTCAATAATGAGAAAAAGCAAAAATGAAGGGAAAAGAAAAGGATTGGGTAACTGTTCAAATCGAAATCAGTAACTGACCACACTTGATTTTAGAAACGATACCCGAGAGATCAGGACACCGAGGGATCTCCGGCAACTCGGTCAACTGTTTTCCCCACGTCGATGGGACCCAGACAACACGTGGCGCCACGTGTCGTCCATTAAATGGGTCGTCCCCACGTCGTGGAGGCCTCCTACCCGAGATTTTCTCCTAAAACAATCAATGCAAAACCGTCCCTAGGAAACCACGTTCCAAATTAGTGGCATTTTCTTTTTATTCACGTGTATTCAAACATTTGACTTGTCAACCGGTGGATAGCCCTTGCGCTGAAAATTAAAGCAATTAAAATGAAATTAAGCTTGTTATATAACTCTAATTAGTTTAGAATTAAAAGATTTAATTAAGCTAGAAATTGACTTATTTAATACATAAAAAGTACGTCAAAAAAGGGGGTCACTTAATTCATTTAGTAGAAAAAAAGTAATTGACGATAATTAAAATCTTATCTACCAATCATGGTTGCAGTTTTATATTCAGAAAGATTATAGATACTTAGTTATTATAAAATAACTATTGCTTTCCTTTTTAACACTTTTTTTTTTGGTAAAGGTTTTCCTTTTTAACACTTGAAGATTATTAACACGTAAAAATGAGTTCTTTAGACTCTTAGCATTGATTTCTCAATTGCCAAATTGGCCAAAATACATTAATACATTCATGTATATCAAATAACGCCCTAAAAGAGTGGTCACCGTGGCCTCTGATTCAAGATTACTTAGAACCGGTGAAGTAATGTAATAAAGCATTTATCCATGCAGCTCTCGAAACACGTGGATCAAAGTAACGGTGAGTCTGATAGTAGCTTATTTCATGATGAACATTCTCCACATAATGAGGGATAAAAAGAGGCTAGGCAAAATAGAAAGGAGCTTAGGAAAAGAATAAAAATGATGGAGCTGATTACATCGCTTTTCCAATTAATGCCACAAGAGGAGATAGCAGCCATGACCTCTCAAACGATGAACATGTTACCCCCGAAAACAGCGAGGACCATGACGATTTGTGTAATCAAAGGTTTGACCATGAGAATTTTGTTTTTGAAACACCTTGCCTGTCTTTTAAGCCAACGTCCTGTACGCATGGGAGTAAACTGCTAATGAAAACTCCCATTTGTTCATATTCCTTGACCTACAGTGTATACTTTCATATCTGATATTGAGGAATGGTTGACGAATCAAGACATCGATAAGAATCGACCTTTAATTAGTAAAAGCATCAAGATTTCATTACTTAAAACCTACAACAAAACTAAGTAAATAGCTGTCATTATTTTTTACTACCAAAAAATAAAAATTCTAAGGTCCACAATCTATCTAAAAACAGATGACTCTCCTCTGTTTTCAACATTGATAAACATGCACTTACTGATCTTCTCTTCAAGATTCATTATTTCTTTTCCCCTCAACATTCACATTCTCTCTAGCCGCCTCTATCGGCCAAATCTTTTTCTTCAACTTCTCCTTTTGAGCCATCAACATCGATATGACTTCTTTGTTGTGATTGCAAATCCCCTCTTTCAATCGTTGCCATCAGCTGCGAAGGTAAAAAAAAAGCCCATTAAAAACCAACCTCACTCACTAGCGCATACCTTCAATCGTCGCCATCAGAATAGAAGATTGATAAAAAATTACTTGTACACGATCAATCGACACGTATGCTATTTAACGGCGGTTTCTCCGGAGTGAGTAAATGGGCGTTGATTTTAAACCAAAATCTTGAGTTTGTTTGTCTGCGTGATCCGGTTTAAAGGTTGTGTTATTATTTATAAAATGGATAAAGTTCGTGTTATTTTCTATATTTTATAAAATTCAGCTTATAAAGAATTGTCGATCTGAAGAATGAAGATTAATATGTTCAGATTGCTTCACATAGTATTAGAGTTAGAGACGAGTTATCAAGGAAAAGGGAGAGTTGCCAATTTATGATTTGTTGTCGGTAGTGTCCATATAGAATGTGATTTTGAATTTTTCACTTTGAAAATTGGCTAATTTCAAAAGGGGCGGAGCATTTCTTTCCGCCCTGTTATTAAAGAAATATTTCAAAGAAAAGCTATCAATCATTGCATAATACTCTTGTTAAACAATCAATTCAGGAGGCTATTGAGCTTTCGATGAACTAACTTTAGTGTTCTCATATATGCGTAATAATCGTCTTGTTCTAGTTAACACGTTCACTCAGACTGTCATGTAACACGGACTTTCAAAGTTGAATTGAGGGATGGGTTTCAGCTTTCAAGCACAAGATAAAAAGACTTGTCCAATCAGAAAGGAGATCCTCTACCCTACAATTTTATTGGTGTATCAATCAATTATCAACTAGCGAGGTATATAAATGATTTTTGTATCAATGGTTGCAGTACTTTGATTTTTATTTTTATTTTTTGGGGTCACAAAAGGCATAACTTTCACTAATGATCAGAACTTAAACTCTACGGGGATTCAAAGTCAAAACATAACAAAGACCAAAGAGAATGAGGAGGCTCAGCTAGCCAATTCAGGCAAAGAGAGTTAATCTAATGGGCTTTCGCCACCCAATCCGCGACTTGACAAGCATCCCTAGCTTTGTGAAGCAGAGAAATCACGTTTGTCCAATAAGATTTACTGTGGTTTGACTATTTTTCCATTCCTTATTCGTACAGATCATTTCATTTTTGGAGATGCACAAAACTAGAGATGAGAATAAAAAAAGCCCGGTTATAGCAAAAGTTGTCGGAAATTAAAGGATCATCCATATTTAGGAAAACTACTGCAAAACAAAATATGAAATTTGCTGGGCATTAGTAGCAATATGCTTAAACGGTACCGTACAACACCGGACACCCAAGGTAATTGACATCGCACCTTCGGAAAAGTCAACTCCACGAGAAGCCAAACAAGATCGATGAGAGCATCCATTCATAGAAGGAAAACAAGAGCTGTATCATATAGTAATTCATTTTATAGCTTTGAAGAAGAAGGGTATCGTAATTTATATACGCAACGGAGAAAAGCTCTATAGTGTTGAGTTTTCTCAAAGCATAAATAATTTGTGTACTTTAAGGAAAGCCATATTAGGAAGTAAAAATAGAAATTCTATTTGAGACTGTGAAGAGGAAACAAGGGTACTTATAAAGAACATATATAACTTTCGCTGACAACAGGTTCCAATTTATTGGGTCATTTCAAGTTTAGCTTGGATGGAGATTTCATTGACATATTGATCATTATAGATGCAATGGTTTCAAATCAAACACTTGGATGGACACACGCACACAAACAAACAAGCATAAAGGGTGTCTTTCAAATGATATTATGAGACTCCTTCGTTAGGATGCTGGGTCAGCCATGAAATCTTCAATGACAATATTATGTCATTTGGTTTTATATTTGAGATACGCCCGTGATGAATGTCTCTAAGAGCCTTACCACTTTTCCTTTCCCTACAAAAGATGACCAATCCCATGCTCTTAGACTCTACAATAGGGTACATGTAATCAGTATAAGAGACACACGAATTCAGTGAAAGTATCAGGTTATCAATCTTCTTATCATACACTCTGATTAGTTATAGAAATGTACGAAAACTACCTTGTAACTCTGTAGAACTTGAACACTTTACAAGGTCGTCATATCAAAATGGCGAAACCGTACAATCACAATCAGTCTTCCCTCTAACTTAGATACGCTATCGCCGTGTTAGTATGTCCTCATCAACATAGTTTTTTTGTTTGATCCACCTCTTACAATCTAACCCGACAACATTAAGTAAATCGTCAAACTTCTCCCTCCAAATGGTCTTCATAATTTTGGAATTGTTTATTTTTTTTGCATAATTTTAAGATTATAATGTCAAATTACTCCTTAGTCAAGATACATGTAAGCGATTATGGAGGCACCCGCGGTAATGCTTTTTTGCCATGGTGTCCTCTTGCCATTCATCTTGGGGAGGACTCATTACTACTTAAAAGGCCATATTATGGCCGTACCAGCTCTTTCTACCAAGTTTTCCAAATCTATCCCCCTAGTGGACTCACCGCTGCTTGAAACACCATTGTTGCGCGAGTAGTGTCACGACAATCATAACGACTTCCTGCATGCTTTTTTCCCATGATTTTCTTTCTTCCTCCCTCTCATTCAATTGAATTACATGCCTTGGATAAGAATTCTTGGTGTTGGACATGCCTCAGCAAAAAAAAAAAAAAGTGTTGCATTTTTTGGGGGCAAGTAAGATTGGGATAACCATCATGGATTCATTTTACCATGCAGGGCCAATACCTATATTGGTACACCATAAGTCGCCGTAGCGAAAATTACGGCGACCCAAAATATTAACATAATAAATTTTGTGCATGTTCGTCCCATTAACAACATATGGCTAATAAAAGTCAAAATTACAATAAGCGACGATTTGAAAACACTTTTATTTACCGAGGCATGTCTAACACCAAGAATTCCCATCATATAAATGTAATTCAACTGAACAAGAGGGAGATAAAAGGAAATCATGAGAAAAAAACATGCAAAACTTCGTCATGATTGTCGCCATTCTACTAGCAACAATGGCATTTCAAGCAGCGGTGAGCCCACCGAAGTATATTTGGAAAAGTAGGCAAAAAGAGCCGGTACAGTCATAATATAACTTTTCAAGCAATAATAAATCCCCAAGGTGAATGGGAGGAGTACATCATGCCAGAAAAGCATTACACTGCGGGTGCCTCCATAATGGCTTACAAGTATCCTCACTAATATAGATTTTCTATCACTCGCAATACCATATGTTTCCTGATGTCACTTACCGTAATTTGGATTCTATTTGGCAATAACTCATTAATGTGGTGGATATGTACAAAGTTTGTTCTGTTAAATATTCAGAGTCGCTATAATTTTCGTAGTGGTGACTCATAGGGTATTGAATCTGTGATGATCGCTGCAATATTACTTGTCACCATAAATTCCCCGAGAGGTATTGTTTCTTTTCACCAATTCACCTTATCTTCACTGTCACCCCAAAAAATATAACATTTTCTTCATAGAGGCGTGGCCACTACTGAGAATTTCCGTTTGCAATGTGTTGTTCAACCGAACAAGGGAGAGGAAGAAAGGAAATCATGAGAGAAAGGCATGGAGTGAACTGTCACGGTTGTTGTGGTACCACTAGTGACAAAGGCGTTTCAAGTAAGAGTAAGTCTATCGGAAAGGGTTTATTCCAAGAACTCAATCAAAAGAGCATGCATGACCATAATATGCCCTTTCAAGTTTTTCATCTGTATGAAAATCTTTGAGCAGTTTGTTGCCAAGATTTAGTTAAACTTTTGTAGCACATGATCTATATCATCTAATTTGTTAGATTCATCGGTCCAAGTCTAGAAAAGGGCTAGAAATCATGCCAGGGCATTGCATTTCTATTAATGGCTCAACATGTATTTTCCTTTGTGTATCCCTTGCTTGTCTATTTTCCTCTCCATTCTTTTGGCGGGGCGTGAATGCAAGTGGCTGCGCCACCCTTTGGGGTGGGGGGCAGGAAAGACGCGATTTTTTTTTTTTTTCCGAAGAGGCATCTACAATGATAACTAATATATGGAACTAGCCACCACTTTTCTCTACAATGTCCACGAAGGCTTCAATAATTGGTCGTAAATTGTTAGCCCTACTTAGTAAAGCACAAAATGAGGTACTTAATACCCAATCCAGAAAGAAAAGGAAGTGACAACTATAAACATGCCACGAATCAACTTAAAATTGTCAAACTTGGAACTATTTTTCTGTAGCAAGCTAAAACTTCCTCAAATCCGTGATGAGTCCTCTTAAACGCGAATGGTAGGAGGACACCGTAGCCGAAAAGCATTACATGGTGGCTACATCCAAAATGGCTTACAATTATCCTTACTAGTATATATATTTTATTGCTTACAATACCATATGTTTCTAATCGTCACTTTTCGTAATTTTGATTATTATTAGCCACAAGTCGTTAATGTGGCGGATATGAACAAAATTATTATGTTAATATTCTGAGTCACTATCAAACAATCCACCCTTATAATTCCTAACCTACACCAACATTTAACACAATGTTAGTGAACTTACCTCACCTTTGCAATCAGCCACTATGAAATCACATTAGTTAACAAACAATTGAGTTTTATTAGGCCCAAGTCCTCAAGTCCCTAGCAAAGTCATCAAGTTATCGCGACTTATATTTGGGATGAGATAGGTTCAGAGGTATTTGTTCATAAAATAATATAAGTGAGCATTCCCACAACATACAGCTCTAACACATCGTCTAGCTGGTGATCCACACTTGGCCCATCGATTATGAATGTGGGTTCTCTCAAACCCACACCTTGCATGACATTAATTTTCTTAATCTATGTGTTCAAAAGAAGTCGCCACTAGCCGTTGTTGAGGGTTGGCTAGAAACACTAATCAAGATGCGAGAGTGTCGTCTTGATACATACACAACTGGAGATTTCATACTAGGGGACGTGATTATACTAATTATACAACCAATGCCCTTTCGATACCTAAATTTAATTAAGTGTTAATCAAAGTATTAGGGTAGCTTATCAAAGATTTTAAAGTTTTTCCTGACCATTCTAAAAATGAAAAGATCAATTAATATATGAGAAATGCGCAATCAAGTATAATTGTAATAACAAATGCAAATAGCAACCTAGCGTATCTCTAAAAAAAAAAAAAAAAAAAAAAAAAAAAAATGGCATCCAAAAAATCCTATGATAAAGCTCTAAATGATTATTCAATTAGGTTTCAATTTTTGATTAAAGGATTTTCAAAAATCCTTTTAAAAAAAACTACTAAAAAACTAATTTTTGAACTTTTTCCAAATTTTCTGAAATTTTTGGAATTTTTTTGAATCTCCAAAAAAAATTATGGATTTCACGAATTTTTCTAATTTTTTTTTAATGAATTTTTAATTTTTCAGAATTTTTTTTATTTTCTATTATTTTTAAAATATTTTTTTATCTAGGGAAAAGGACTCTAGGCCGGGTCAGAGAACCCAATCCGGATACTTCTCCGACCCAAACCCTAATGGTCTGGGTAGAGTTTGAATTTAGGCTGGCCCTAGTGACCAGCCCAAACATATCAAATGGGCCCATTCGCCTCTAAGCCCGCGGCTTCCGATTTCTCTCTTTTCTATTATACTTGGCCCAACCACTAGCCAGCGATCTCCAACCCAGCCAACTAGATCTAACCCATCGGCCAGGTTTGACCCCTTTTATATTATAACCGAATTTTTCTTGTTTATCTTTTATTTTTATTTTTTAAAATTTCTTGCTTTTTTTTTTTCTGCATCTTTTTCATCCTTCGCCCACTTCTCTGTAACTGACCCAAACCACCTTCCGCCTCCGACGACATCTCTTGCCTCGAGTTCAGGCCCACCACCCTTCACCGGTCGTCCACACCGACCGGTGCTGAAAACTAATTGGCTGGTGATTCCTAACGTCGCCGGACTAGCTCTGGCGATGGGATTTTCGCGACTATAAAGACATGTATGACAGAAACCTAATAAAACTAGCCTAAAAATCACTTAAATGTATATTAAATGAAGAGGAATGGACCAACTATGGCGACCACTAACTGCCGGCTTCACCGGCGTGGGAATAGATTTTCTGGCGAGGAGGCGTTCGTCCATGGCCCACTCAATAACGTGAATATGCCATAAAAACGAAGAAAAACGCAGCATTACCTTCTATTCGGTCGATCAATGAAGTGAGCATAAACCAAAATCGGATCAAAACAATATCACGCAGCGAATCACACAAAATCCATTACGGAATCTCAGTTCGGACATGTGACCTGCGACTTAAAACATGACTTCTACGCTGGGTTCCAGAGCAATTCTCGACTTGGCAATAATATATCACACTCCAAATCATCATTATACGCTACAGATCGGCTTCAGCATCACAAGATTCACCCAAAACATAAATTTTATGCTAGAAAGAAGCAGGGCGTTCTTCAGGCCTACCTGGTTCGAGAGCTTGCTGGGACGAACGACGACGGGCGAGTTGGCTTCCTCAGATGGTCGAGGGCGATTCAGGCGAACCACCGGCGAATGTAAAGAAATTCACCCTCGATCTCTCTCTTTTCTGCCACTGCGTCCCGGTCGCTTCCTTACGCTCGCAGCCTGAGCGTGCGAAAGGCAGAGAAGAAACCGCAAAGTGGCCACGCCCCTGCCGCTTCGGATGGGTCAATAATGAGAAAAAGTAAAAATGAAGGGAAAAGAAAAGGACTGGGTAACTGTTCAAATCGAAATTAGTAACTGACCAGTGACCACACGTGATTTTAGAAACGATACCCGAGAGATCAGGACACCGAGGGATCTCCGGCAACTCGGTCAACTGTTTTCCCACGTCGATGGGACCCGGACAACACGTGGCGCCACGTGTCGTCATTAAATGGGTCATCCCCACGTCGTGGAGGCCTCCTACCCGAGATTTTCTCCTAAAACGATCAATGCAAAACCGTCTCTAGGAAACCGCGTTCCAAATTAGTGGCATTTTCTTTTTATTCACGTGTATTCAAACATTTGACTTGTCAACCGACGGATAGCCCTTGCGCTGAAAATTAAAGCAATTAAAATGAAATTAAGCTTGCTATATAACTCTAATTAGTTTAGAATTAAAAGATTTAATTAAGCTAAAAATTGACTTATTTAATACATAAAAGTACGTCAAAAAAGGGGTCACTTAATTCATTTAGTAGAAAAAAAGTAATTGACGATAATTAAAATCTTATCTACCAATCATGGTTGCAGTTTTATATTCAGAAAGATTATAGATACTTAGTTATTATAAAATAACTATTGCTTTCCTTTTTAACACTTTTTTTTTTGGTAAAGGTTTTCCTTTTTAACACTTGAAGATTATTAACAAGTAAAAATGAGTTCTTTAGACTCTTAGCATTGATTTCTCAATTGCCAAATGGGCCAAATAAATTAATACATTCATGTATATCAAATAACGCCCTAAAAGAGTGGTCACCGTGGCCTTTGATTTGAGATTACTTAGAACCGGTGAAGTAATGTAATAAAGCATTTATCCATGCAGCTCTCAAAACACGTGGATCAAAGTAACGGTGAGTCTGATAGTAGCTTATTTCATGATGGAAAGGAACTTAGGAAAAGAATAAAAATGACGGAGCTGATTACGTCACTTTTTTCCAATTAATGCCACAAGAGGAGATAGCAGCCATGACTACTCAAATGACTTACATGTTACCCCCGAAAACAGCGAGGACCATGACGATTTGTGTAATCAAAGGTTTGACCAAGAGAATTTTGTTTTTGAAACACCTTGCCTGTTTTTAAGCCAACGTCCTGTACGCATGGGAGTAAACCGCTGATGAAAACTCCCATTTGTTCATATTCCTTGACCTTCAGTATATATTTTCATATGTGATATTGAGGAATGGTTGACGAACCAAGACATCAATAAGAATCGACCTTTAATTAGTAAAAGCATCCAGACTTCATCACTAAAAGCCTACACCAAAACTCTCCCCTGTTTTCAACATTGATAAACATGCACTTACTGATCTTCTCGCACTTACTGATCTTCTCTTCAAGATTCATTATTTTTTCCCCCTCAACATTCACTCTCTCTCTCTAGCCGCCTCTATCGGCCAAATCTTTTGCTTCAACTTCTCCTTTAGAGCCATCAAGATTGATATAACTTCTTTGTTGTGATTGCAAATCCCCTCTTTCAATCGTTGCCATCAGATGCGGAGGTAAGGGGAAAAAATAAAAACCATTAAAAACCAACCTCACTCACTAGCGCATGCATACCTTCAATTGTCGCCATCAGAATAGAAGATTGATAAAAATTACTTATCCTCGATCAATCAACACGTATGCTATTTAACGGCGCTTTCTCGGGAGTGAGTAAATGGGCGTTGATTTTAAACCAAAATCTTGAGTTTGTTTGTCTGCGTGATCCGGTTTCAAGGTTGTGTTATTCTTTATAAAATGGATAAAGTCCGTGTTATTTTTTTATATTTTATAAAATTCAGCTTATAAAGAATTGTCGATCTGAAGAATGAAGATTAATATGTTCAGATTTCTTCACATAGTATTAGAGTTAGGGATGACTTATCAAGGAAAAGGGAGAGTTGCCAATTTCACGATTTGTGATCGGTAGTGTCCATATAGAATGTGATTTTGAATTTTTCACTTTGAAAATTGGCTAATTTCATAAGGGGCGGGGCATTTCTTTCCGCCCTGTTATTATATTTAATTTAGGGAAAGAAATATTTCAAGGAAAATCTATCAATCATTGCATACTACTCTTGTTAAACAATCAATTCAGGAGGCTATTGAGCTTTCGATGAACTAACTTTAGTGTTCTCATGTATGTGTAATAATCGTATTGTTCTAGTTAACACATTCACTCGGATTGTTATGTAACATAGACTTTCATAGTTGAATTGAGGGATGGGTTTCAACTTTCAAGCACAAGATAAAAAGACTTGTCCAATGAGAATGGAGATCCTCTACCCTACAATTTTATTGGTGTATCAATCAATTATCAACTAGCAAGGTATATAAATGATTTTTGTCTCAATGGTTACAATACTTTGCTTTGCTTTTTTTTTTTTGGGGGGGGGGGGGTCGCAAAAGGCATAACTTTCACTAATGATCATAACTTAAAACTCTACGGGATTCAAAGTCAAAACATAACAAAGACCAAAGAGAATGGGGAGGCTTAGCTAGCCAATTCGGGCAAAGAGAGTTAATTTGATGGGCTTTCACCATCCAATCCGCGACTTGATAAGCATCCCCAGCTTTGTGGAGCAGAGAAATCACGTTTGTCCAATAAGATTTACTATAGTTTGACTATTTTTCCATTCCTTATTCATACAGCTCATTTCATTATTGGAGATGCACAAAACTAGAGATGAGAATGAAAAAGCCCGGTTATAGCAAAAGTTGTTGGAAATTAAAGGGTCATCCATATTTAGGAAAACTACTGAAAAACAAAATATGGAATTTGCTGGGCATTAGTAGCAATATGCTTAAACGGTGCCGTACAACACCGGACACCCAAGGTAATTGACATCGCACCTTCGGAAAAGTCAACTCCACGAGAAGCCAAACAAGATCGATGAGAGCATCCTTTCATAGAAGGAAAACAAGAGCTGCATCATATAGTAATTCATTTTATAGCTTTGAAGAAGAAGGGTATCGTAATTTATATATGCAACGGAGAAAAGCTCTATAGTGTTGAGTTTTCTCAAAGCATAAATAATTTGTGTACTTTAAGGAAAGCCATATTAGAAAGTAAAAATAGAAATTCTATTTAAGACTGTGAAGAGGAAAAAAGGGTACTTATAAAGAACATATATAACTTTCGCCGACAACAGGTTCCAATTTATTGGGTCATTTCAAGTTTAGCTTGGATGGAGATTTCATTGACATATCTATCATTATAGATGCAATGGTTTCAAATCAACCACTTGGATGGACACGCGCACACAAACAAACAAGCATAAAGGGTGTCTTTCAAATGATATTATGAGACTCCTTCGTTAGGATGCTCGTTTTTCCATCGGTTCGCCATTGATGGGAAGAAACCTCATTTTTGTCAATAGCTTCTCAAATTCTTCATAAGGAGAAAGTTCTAAGTTGTTGGCAATTGTCAACAGCCACTACTTCCCGTTCTATTTGGGTCAGGATGTTTATATCCTCGACAACGGCCTCCAGACGGCATATAAGCACTTGAAATGCTATGGAAGCCCTTTCCTTAGAGAATTGCATGTTCCGATTATATCTACGAGCATCTTCACTTCCATTATAAATTGCAACATCAATAGCTAGCGCTCGACGAAAAGAACTCCAAATTCCATGAATAAACTAAAGTAGAATGTGAAATGATAAGAAAAGGAAGACGGCCATCACATTCGAATAATAAAACAGATGATGTGATCTTCAAAATGTGTTCTTTGTCATTTGGTAGAATAACATTATGGCTCCTCCTCCGACATTTGAATGGCTTATTAATGAGATATGCATGATTGTTCTTTAGGAAATAACATCCTGAAAGTTTGCTACGAAGGATTGACAACTCAATAGGACAAAAAAAAATTTTGACTTGGTTTCAGAGTATTGTCTGCTTCATTGCACAGTCAAGTAGAGGGAATTCTAAAAATCGGCCATCATGTATAAGCTGTGAAAGAAAGACATTATTGTTACTTATGCAATTGAGAAGGGATCCCTAAGTGAGACAATCTCTTCTAATGAAAGCAAGGCAATAATACTTTGCCCCGGAATCCCCACTTAAAAGGGTGAAGTGTTCATTTGCAAGAAAAACCATCATTGAGAGATCCTTCAATGGTTTATCAATCGAACGCCCTTTAGATTTTACAAATCGACTTTGTTCCAATCATCTAATTTTGAGAAAATTATCCACTTTTGGAAACTCTTCAACTTTGAAAATTCATGCACACAATGTGATTTCGATTTAATATCTCAAAATGCAAGGTTAACTTTGAAAAATTAATTGACAAAAATGATTTCCAACCCACAATTCAAAATTCAGACAATCCACTTGTTCTACATGGTCAAACAAGAAATACTGGCTTATGCCACTTGTAGGAATTTTCTCATTATGGGCCTAAATCATATTGGGCGCTCAATTGATTTTCCATAGATTTTGCGAAAATGAAAATTCAATTCAAAGTAAATAGGTAAAGAGAGAAATCATAATTTCAATGGTTGACAAGATTTTAAAAAAAAAAAAAAAATCACATAGACATCTGGATGTACTTGCGAGGTTTTAACACCAAACGGGTAGAGTACTTTAGGCTCAAGGTTTCTATTTTAACCTAATAGTAAGCCTTTCACCAATATCACAAACTGCAGGTGGGTCGGACTTTTTTCTTGTGAAAAAATGAGCCAAATTGAGAATGATTGTCCCATTAGCAAACTGCATATGGTCCATTCAATCCTCAACACCTCTTAAGTGTTTCATGGGGTCCAGCTAGGGTTTAGCCGCAAGTTGTGTGTGCAAATTGTAGTGCTAAAGCATATGTAAAGGCAAGCACAACAATTGATATCCAAACAGTGCTTCAATCTTATTCATATAAACATTCATTTCTTACACCAACTATTAAACAAACATGTCATCAAACAATCCACCCTTATAATTCCTAACCTACACCAACATTTAACACAATGTTAGTGGACTTACCTCACCTTGGCAAATGTACCACTATGAAATCACATTAATTAACAAACAATTGAATTTTATATAGTATTGCAAGTGTTAGAAAATCTATATTAGTCATGATACGTGTAAGCTATTATGGAGACACCCACGGTGTAATGCTTTTTTGCCATGGTGTCCTCTTGCCATTCGCCTTGGGGAGCACTCATTGCCATTCCTCTTGGGGAGCACTCATTGCTACTTGAAAGGCTATATTACAGCCATACCCGCTCTTTCTGCCGAGTTTTCCAAATATATCCCCACTTGGTGGACTCACAGCCACCTGAAACACCGTTATCGGTAATTGGATGGCGATAATCATAACGATTTCCAACATGCCTTTTACCCATGATTTTCTTTCTTCCCCCCTCTCGTTCAGTTGAATTAAATGCCTTGGATAAGAATTCTTGGTGTTGGACATGCCTCAACGAAAAAAAAAAAAAAAAAAAAAAAAAAGTGTTGCGTTTCTTGGGGGCAAGTAAAATTGGGATAACCGTCACGGATTCATTTTACCATGTAGGTCCAATACCTATATTGGTACACCATAAGTCGCTGTAACGAAAATTACGGTGACCCAAAATATTAACATAATAAATTTTGTGCATCTCTATCACCTTAACGACATATGGCTAATAAAAGTCAAAATTACAATAAGTGACGATTAGAAAACACTTTTATTCACCAAGGCATGTTTAACACCAAGAATTCCCATCATAGAAATGTAATTCAACTGAACGAGGGGGAGGAAAAAAGGAAATCATGAGAAAAGACTTGCAAAATTTCATCATGATTGTCACCATACTACTACCGACAATGGCATTTCAAGCAGCGGTGAGCCCACCGAGAAGGGTATATTGGGAAAAGTAGGCAAAAAGAGCCGATACAATCATAATATAACTTTTAAAGCAATAATGAATCCCCAATGTGAATGGTAGGAGTACATCATGCTAGAAAAGCATTACACCGGGTGCCTCATTACACTAGGTGCCTCCACTGGGTGCCTCATTACACTGGGTGCCTCCATAATGGCTTACAAGTATCCTCACTAATATAGATTTCCTATCACTCGCAATACCATATGTTTTTTAATGTCACTTACCGTAATTTGGACTCTTTTTGGCAATAACTCGTTAATGTGGTGCATATATACAAAGTTTGTTACATTTCGCAGTGGCGACTTATAGGGTACCAATATAAATATTGGGCCCACATGGTGAAATGATCTGTGATGATCGCTGCAATCTTACTTGTCACCATAAATTCCCCGGGAGGTATTGTTTCTTTTCACCAATTCACTTTATCTTCTTTATCACCCCAAAAAATATAGCATTTTTTTTCACAAAGGCATGAACACTACTGAGAATTTCCGTTTGGAAATGTGTTGTTCAACCAAACAAGGGAGAGGAAGAAAGGAAATCATAAGAGAAAGGCATGGAGTGCACCGTCACAGTTGTTGCGGCACCACTAGTGACAAAGGTGTTTCAAGTAAGGGTAAGTCTATTTGGAAAGGGTTTATTCCAAGAACTCGATCAAAAGAGCAGGCAAAACCATAATATGGCATTTTCAAGTTTTTCATTTGTATGAAAATATTTTAGTGGTCTGATGTCAGGATTTAGTTAAACTTTTGTAGCACATGATCTATATCATCTAATTTGTTAGATTCATCGGTCCAAGTCTAGAAAAGGGCTAGAAATCATGCCAGGGCATTGCATTTCTATTGATGGCTCAACATGTATTTTCCTTTGTATATCCCTTGCTTGTCTATTAGTTTACCTCTCCCTTCTTTTGGCGGGCCGTGAAAGCAAGTGGTTGTGCCACCAAGTGGAGGGGTGGGAGAGAGGCGATTTTTTTTTTTTAATCAAAGAGGCAATTGATGTTCAAATTTGGTCATCTGCAATGATAGCTAATATATGGAACTAGCTAGGGGTGAGCGGTTCCAGGTTCCGGTTCGGTTCCGTCTGGAACCTGGAACCTACCCTCGGGTACGGGTTCCTCAAAATGAGGAACCTGGAACCTACCCGTGGGAATCGAGAATTTGAAACCTACCGTGTCACAGGTTCCAGGTCAGTTCCGGTTCCAACAGGTTCCTTTTTTTTTTTTTGTTATTTTCATATTTGAACTATAACATATGCGCACGTTACCTAAAAAAACTATAACGTATGCACACGTTACCAAAAAAAACTATAACGTACGCGCACGTTACCAAAAAAAAAAAAAAAAAAAAACTATAACATATGCGCACGTTACCAAAAAAAAAATATAACGTATGCGTACGTTACCAAAAAAAAAACTATAACGTGCACACACGTTACAAAAAAAAAAAAAAATTGACGTATGCGCACGTTACCAAAAAAAACTATAATGTACGTGTATACTACACGGTAACTTCCCATTGACATGTTATCTTGATACATTAACTTTGCACTACACAACAATAATAGAATATAATTAGAAATTTCAAAACAAATAGCAAACTAGAAAGTAGAAATAAAACACCACTAGAACAACAATGTCTAGAGGTACCAGTTTTGAAAACAATTTCGACTAAACCCTTAAATGAACTCAGAAAATTCTGAAATTTGGACACGTTATATTTAAGACCTAGAGGTAAAAGTTTTATGAAGAAATCATAGTCCAATTTGTTCTGGATTAAAAGATAAAATCGATTTACTTTTCCTATTCTCTACTTGCACAGTTTTCGAAATTTTTTTGGTTAAATAGGCAAATAAACTACAAAAATTACGAAATTTAAATATGTTGTAGGGAAGACATGAAGAGAGATATTTCATGCAGAACACATTTCCAAAAGAACCTCATACAAAATGATATAGTCCACGCATTGCAACTTACAAGATCTGAACACATCAGATTGCACAGTTTTAGAAACATTTCCGATTAAATACCCAAATTACCTTAACAAATTATGAAATTCGACTATATGATAGCCAAGACCATAAGGTAGATACTTCATGAAAACATCGAAGTCAAATTCGTCCTAGATAATTAAATATGGACGGTTAAAATCCCTGTTCGTAGTACCGTAATTCCAGATCTAACCATCTCCAAAGGACCACGATTTCACCTATCTATTCTTGTTTTTTTTCTCTAAATTTTTGATATGTGGTACCTCAGGATGTCTTTTACAACTTTTGTTAAGAAACCGAAGTGAAATTTCGACAAAAATGTTGCCTTACAGTCCATGCATTCATCAAGGGTCGGTCCCAAAATCTCCAGATCCAGTCTTTCCAAAGAATAACGATTTCACCCACTTATACTTGTTTTTTTTGTCCCAAATTTGAGTATGTTATACTCCAAGAAGTTCTTTACAACTTTCATTTAGAGGCCAAAGCCAAAATTCAATTAGAACATCACATACAAGTCACTAGAACATCCAAGGTCGAGCTTTTTCTGCCCTAAGTAACCGGTTCCAGTTCGAAACAGGTTCCGGTTCCGCTTGGAACCGGAACCGGAACCCGAACCGGACCCTCCTCCGGTTCGGTTCCGGTTCCCGGGTAACCCGGGAACCGCGCTCAGCCCTAGAACTAGCCACCACTTTTCTCTACAATGTCCATGACTGCTTCAACAATCGGTCCGTAAATTATTGGCCCTACTCAGTAAAGCACAAAATGAGGTACTTAATACCCAATCCAAAGAGAAAAGGAAGTGACAACTATAAACATGCCAGGAAGCACCCACTTAAAAGTGTCAAACTCGGAACTATTTTTCTATAGCAAGCTAAAACTTCCTCAAATCCGTGATGAGTCCTCCCAAAGGCGAATGGTAGGAGGACACCGTAGCCGAAAAGCATTATATGGTGGCTGCATCCAAAATGGCTTACAATTATCCTTACTAGTATTTATATTTTATTGCTTACAACACCATATGTTTCCAATCATCACTTTTCGTAATTTTGATTATTATTAGCCACAAGTCATTAATGTGGCGGATATGAACAAAATTATTACGTTAATATTCTGAGTCGCTATCAAACAATCTACCATTATAAATCCTAACCTACACCAACGTTTAACACAATGTTAGTGGACTTACCTCACCTTCGCAAATGTGCAACTATGAAATCACATTAGTTAACAAACAATTGAGTTTTATTAGGCCCAAGTCCTCAAGTCCCCAGCAAAGTCATCAATTTATCGCGACCTATCTTTGGGATGAGATAGGTTCAGAGGTATTTGTTCATAAAACAATATAAGTGAGCATTCCCACAACATACAGCTTGAACACATCATCTAGTTGGTGATCCACACTTGGCCCATTGATTATGAATGTGGGTTCTCTTAAACCCACACCTCACATGACATTAATTTTCTTAATCTACTTGTTCAAAAGAAGTCGCCACTAGCCGCTATTGAGGGTTGGCTAGAAACACTAATCAAGATGCGAGAATGTCTTCTTGATACATACACAACTAGAGATTTCAAACTCGGGGACTTGATTATACTAATTATACAACCAATGCCCTTTCGATACCTAAATTTGATTAGTGTTAATCAAAGTATGAGGGTAGCTTATCGAAGATTTTAAAGTTTTTCCTGACCATTCTAAAAATGAAAAGAACAATTAATATATGAGAAATGTGCAATCAAGTATAATTGTAATAACAAATGCAAACAACAACCTAGCGTATCTCTAAAAAAAAAAAAATGGCATCCAAAAAATCCTATGATAAAGCCCTAAAGGATTATTCAATTAGGTTTCAATTTTTTATTAAAGGATTTTTACAAATTCTAAAAAAAATACTGAAAAACTAATTTTTAAGCTTGTTTCTTAAATTTCTGAATTTTTTGGAATTTTTTCAAATCTCCAAAAATAATTATGGATTTCTTGAATTTTCCGAAATTTTTATGATTTTTTAATCTTTCAGAATTGTTTACTTTTTTTATTATTTTAAAAAAAATTATTTTATCTGGGGAAAAGGACTCTGGGCCGGGTCAGAGAACCCAATCCGGATATGTGTCTGCCCCATACCCTAATGGTCTGTGTAGAGTTTGAATTAGGGCTGGCCCTAGTTACTGGCCCAAACATATCGAATGGGCCCATTCGCCTCTAAGCTTGCAGTCTCCAATTTATCTCTTTTTTATCATACAAGGCCCAACCACTAAGTCTGCGGTCTCTAACCAGGCCAACTAGATCCGACCCATTGGCTGGGTTTGACCACTTTTCTATTATAACCGAATTTTTATTCTTTATCTTTTATTTTTATTTTTTAAAATTTCTTGCTTTTTTTTTTTCTGCATCATTTTCATCCCGACGCTTGCTCACGCCCACACTTCTCCCTTCCGCCTCCGATGACATCTCTTGCCTCGGGTTCAGGCCCACCACCCTTCACTGGTCGTCCACACCGACCGGGCGCCGAAAACTAATTGGCTGGTGATTACTAACGCCGCCGGACTAGCTCCGGCCATGGGATTTTCGCGACTATAAAGACATGTATGACAGAAACCCAATAAAACTAGCATAAAAATCACTCAAATGTATATTAAATGAAGAGGAATTGACGACTATGGCAGCCACTAACCGCAGGCTTCACCGCGTGAGAACAGATTTTCTGACGAGGGGGCGTTCGTCCATGGCCGACTTGGTAACGCATATATGCCATAAAAACGAAGGAAAACGCAGCATTACCTTCTATTCAGTCGATCGATGAAGTGAGCATAAACCAAAATCGGATCAAAACAATATCACACAGCGAATCACACAAAATCCATTACGGAATCTCAGTTAGGCATTTTATCGGACATGTGACCTGCGACTTAAAACATGACTTCTACGCTGGGTTCCAGAGCAATTCTCGACTTGGCAATAATGTATCACACTCCAAATCATCATCATACGCTACGAATCGGCTTCAGCATCACACGATTCGCCCAAAACATAGATTTTATGCTAGAAAGAAGCAGGGCGTTCTTCAGGCCTACCTGGTTCGAGAGCTTGCTGGGACGAACGATGACGGGCGAGTTGGCTTCCTCAGATGGTCGATCTCTCTCCTCTCTCATTGCGTCCCGGTGGCTTAGCGTGAGCGTGCGAAAGGCAGAGAAGAAACCGCAAAGTGGCCACGCCCCTACCGCTTCGGATGGGTCAATAATGAGAAAAAATAAAAATGAAGGGAAAAGAAAAGGATTGGGTAACTGTTCAAAATCGAAATCGGTAATTGACGACACGTGATTTTAGAAACGATACCGAGAGATCAGGACACCGAGGGATCTCCGGTTTTTCCCACGTCGATGGGACCCGGACGACACGTGTCGTCATTAAATGGGTCGTCCCCACGTCGTGGAGGCCTCTACCCGAGATTTTCTCGTAAAACAGAAAATAATCGCTGAACGATCAATCAATGCAAAACCGTCTCTAGGAAACCACGTTCCAAATTAGTGGCATTTTCTTTTTATTCACGTGATACTCAAACATTTGACTTGTCAACTAACGCATAGCCCTTGCTCTGAAAATTAAAGCAATTAAAAATGAAGTTAAGCTTGTTAGATAACTCTAGTTAGTTTAGAATTAAAATATTTAATTAAGCTAGAAATTGACTTATTTAATACATAAAAGCACGTCAAAAAAGGGGGTCACTTAATTCAATTAGTAGAAAAAAATAATTGACGATAATTAAAATCTCATCTACCAATCGTGATCGCGATTCTATATTTGGAAAGATTATAGATACTTAATTATTGTGAAATAACTATTGCTTTCCTTTTTAATACTTGAAGATTATTAACACTTAAAAATGAGTTCTTTAGACTCTGAGCATTGACTTCTCAATATTGCCAAATGGGCCAAAATACACATAAATCAATACATTCATGTATATCAAAATACACATAAGTCAGCATGGCCTCTAATTTGAGATTACTTTGAACTAGTGAAGTAATATAATAAAGCATTTATCCATGTAGCTCTCTCGATTTTTTTTTTTTTTTCATTTAGCCATGAAACAATATAAATTGATTGTGATCAAAACAAACAATGCCTTCAGTCACCCTAGCACAATAGGTAATATAGCTTAGTTATGTTATAATCATAATAGCTATTACATCATAGCCTGATTTGTTTACAATGAGGAATAGAGAAGTAGGCCAAAGGGAAAGTAGTAAACTTGCATCTCGAGATTACTATAGCAACCTCCATGAACTCAAAACATGTGGATCAAAGTAACAGCGAGTCTGATAGTAGTTTATTTCGTGATGAACATTCTCCACATAATGAGGGATAAAAAGAGGCTAGGCAAAATAGAAAGGAGCTTAGGAAAAGAATAAAAATGATGGAGCTGATTACATCGCTTTTCCAATTAATGCCACAAGAGGAGATAGCAGCCATGACAACTCACCCCCGAAAACAGCGAGGACCATGACGATTTGTGTAATCAAAGGTTTGACCATGAGAATTTTCTTTTTGAAACACCTTGCCTGTTTTTTAAGCCAACGCCCTGTACACATGGGAGTAAACCGCTGATGAAAACTCCCACTTGTTCATATTCCTTGACCTGCAATATATATTTTCATATGTGATATTGAGGAATGGTTGACGAATCAAGACATCAATAAGAATCGACCATTAATTAGTAAAAGCATCGAGATTTCATTACTAAAAGCCTACAACAAAACTAAGTAAAAAGCTGCCATTATTTTTTACTACCAAAAAATAAAAATTCTAAGTTCCTCAATCTATCTAAAAACAGATGACTCTCCTCTGTTTTCAACATTGATAAACATGCACTTACTGATCTTCTCTTCAAGATTCATTATCTTTTCCCCCTCAACATTCACACTCTCTCTAGCCGCCTCTATCGGCCAAATCTTTTGCTTCAACTTCTCCTTTTGAGCCATCAAGATTGATATAACTTCTTTGTTGTGATTGCAAATCCCCTCTTTCAATCGTTGCCATCAGATGCGGAGGTAAGGAAAAAAATAAATAAATAAACCCATTAAAAACCAACCTCACTCACTAGCGCACATCCTCAATCGTCGCCATCAGAATAGAAGATTGATAAAAATTACTTGTACTCGACCAATCGACACGTATGCTATTTAACGGTGGTTTCTCGGGAGTGAGTAAATGGGCGTTGATTTTTAACCAAAATCTTGAGTTTGTTTGTCTGCGTGATCCGGTTTAAAGGTTGTGTTATTCTTTATAAAATGGATAAAGTTCGTGTTATTTTTTTATATTTTATAAAATTCAGCTTATAAATAATTGTCGATCTGAAGATTGAAGATTAATATGTTCAGATTTCTTCACATAGTATTAGAGTTAGGGATGACTTATCAAGGAAAAGGGAGAGTTGCCAATTTCACGATTTGTGATCGGTAGTGTCCATATAGAATGTGATTTTGAATTTTTCACTTTGAAAATTGGCTAATTTCATAAGGGGCGGGGCATTTCTTTCCGCCCTGTTATTATATTTAATTTAGGGAAAGAAATATTTCAAGGAAAATCTATCAATCATTGCATACTACTCTTGTTAAACAATCAATTCAGGAGGCTATTGAGCTTTCGATGAACTAACTTTAGTGTTCTCATGTATGTGTAATAATCGTATTGTTCTAGTTAACACATTCACTCGGATTGTTATGTAACATAGACTTTCATAGTTGAATTGAGGGATGGGTTTCAACTTTCAAGCACAAGATAAAAAGACTTGTCCAATGAGAATGGAGATCCTCTACCCTACAATTTTATTGGTGTATCAATCAATTATCAACTAGCAAGGTATATAAATGATTTTTGTCTCAATGGTTACAATACTTTGCTTTGCTTTTTTTTGGGGGGGGGTCGCAAAAGGCATAACTTTCACTAATGATCATAACTTAAAACTCTACGGGGATTCAAAGTCAAAACATAACAAAGACCAAAGAGAATGGGGAGGCTTAGCTAGCCAATTCGGGCAAAGAGAGTTAATTTGATGGGCTTTCACCATCCAATCCGCGACTTGATAAGCATCCCTAGCTTTGTGGAGCAGAGAAATCACGTTTGTCCAATAAGATTTACTATAGTTTGACTATTTTTCCATTCCTTATTCATACAGCTCATTTCATTATTGGAGATGCACAAAACTAGAGATGAGAATGAAAAAGCCCGGTTATAGCAAAAGTTGTTGGAAATTAAAGGGTCATCCATATTTAGGAAAACTACTGAAAAACAAAATATGGAATTTGCTGGGCATTAGTAGCAATATGCTTAAACGGTGCCGTACAACACCGGACACCCAAGGTAATTGACATCGCACCTTCGGAAAAGTCAACTCCACGAGAAGCCAAACAAGATCGATGAGAGCATCCTTTCATAGAAGGAAAACAAGAGCTGCATCATATAGTAATTCATTTTATAGCTTTGAAGAAGAAGGGTATCGTAATTTATATATGCAACGGAGAAAAGCTCTATAGTGTTGAGTTTTCTCAAAAGCATAAATAATTTGTGTACTTTAAGGAAAGCCATATTAGAAAGTAAAAATAGAAATTCTATTTAAGACTGTGAAGAGGAAAAAAGGGTACTTATAAAGAACATATATAACTTTCGCCGACAACAGGTTCCAATTTATTGGGTCATTTCAAGTTTAGCTTGGATGGAGATTTCATTGACATATCTATCATTATAGATGCAATGGTTTCAAATCAACCACTTGGATGGACACGCGCACACAAACAAACAAGCATAAAGGGTGTCTTTCAAATGATATTATGAGACTCCTTCGTTAGGATGCTCGTTTTTCCATCGGTTTGCCATTGATGGGAAGAAACCTCATTTTTGTCAATAGCTTCTCAAATTCTTCATATGGAGAAAGTTCTAAGTTGTTGGCAATTGTCAACAGCCACTACTTCCCGTTCTATTTGGGTCAGGATGTTTATATCCTCGACAACGGCCTCCAGACGGCATATAAGCACTTGAAATGCTATGGAAGCCCTTTCCTTAGAGAATTGCATGTTCCGATTATATCTACGAGCATCTTCACTTCCATTATAAATTGCAACATCAATAGCTAGCGCTCGACGAAAAGAACTCCAAATTCCATGAATAAACTAAAGTAGAATGTGAAATGATAAGAAAAGGAAGACGACCATCACATTCGAATAATAAAACAGATGATGTGATCTTCAAAATGTGTTCTTTGTCATTTGGTAGAATAACATTATGGCTCCTCCTCCGACATTTGAATGGCTTATTAATGAGATATGCATGATTGTTCTTTAGGAAATAACATCCTGAAAGTTTGCTACGAAGGATTGACAACTCAATAGGACAAAAAAATTTTTGACTTGGTTTCAGAGAATTGTCTGCTTCATTACACAGTCAAGTAGAGAGAACTCTAAAAATCGGCCATCATGTATAAGCTGTGAAAGAAAGACATTATTGTTACTTATGCAATGGAGAAGGGATCCCTAAGTGAGACAATCTCTTCTAATGAAAGCAAGGCAATAATACTTTGCCCTGGAATCCCCACTTACAAGGGTGAAGTGTTCATTTGCAAGAAAAACCATCATTGAGAGATCCTTCAATGGTTTATCAATCGAACGCCCTTTAGATTTTACAAATCGACTTTGTTCCAATCATCTAATTTTGAGAAAATTATCCACTTTTGGAAACTCTTCAATTTTGAAAATTCATGCACACAATGTGATTTCGATTTAATATCTCAAAATGTAAGGTTAACTTTGAAAAATTAATTGACAAAAATGATTTCCAACCCACAATTCAAAATTCAGACAATCCACTTGTTCTACATGGTCAAACAAGAAATACTGGCTTATGCCACTTGTAGGAATTTTCTCATTATGGGCCTAAATCATATTGGGCGCTCAATTGATTTCCATAGATTTTGCGAAAATGAAAATCCAATTCAAAGTAAACAGGTAAAGAGAGAAATCATAATTTCAATGGTTGACAAGATTTTTTTTTTTTTTAAATCACATAGACATCAAGATGTACTTGCGAGGTTTTAACACCAAACGGGTAGAGTACTATAGGCTCAAGGTTTCTATTTTAACCTAATAGTAAGCCTTTCACCAATATCACAAACTGCAGGTGGGTCGGACTTTTTTCTTGTGAAAAAATGAGCCAAATCGAGAATGATTGTCCCATTAGCAAACTGCATATGGTCCATTCAATCCTCAACACTTCCTAAGTGTTTCATGGGGTCCAGCTAGGGTTTAGCGGCAAGTTGTGTGTGCAAATTGTAGTGCTAAGGCATATGTAAATGCAAGCACAACAATTGATATCCAAACAGTGCTTCAATCTTATTCATATAAACATTCATTTCTTACACCAACTATTAAACAAACATGTCATCAAACAATCCACCCTTATAATTCCTAACCTACACCAACATTTAACACAATGTTAGTGGATTTACCTCACCTTGGCAAATGTGCCACTATGAAATCACATTAATTAACAAACAATTGAATTTTATATAGTATTGCAAGTATTAGAAAATCTATATTAGTCATGATACGTGTAAGCTATTATGGAGACACCCACGGTGTAATGCTTTTTTGCCATGGTGTCCTCTTGCCATTCGCCTTGGAGAGGACTCATTGCTACTTGAAAGGCTATATTACAGCCATACCCGCTCTTTCTGCCGAGTTTTCCAAATATATCCCCACCTGGTGGACTCACAGCAACCTGAAACACCGTTATCGGTAATAGGATGGTGATAATCATAACTATTTCCAACATGCCTTTTACCCATGATTTTCTTTCTTCCCCCCTCTTGTTCAGTTGAATTAAATGCCTTGGATAAGAATCTTGGTGTTGGACATGCCTCAACGAAAAAAAAAGTGTTGCGTTTTTTGGGGGCAAGTAAAATTGGGATAACCGTCACGGATTCATTTTACCATGTAGGTCCAATACCTATATTGGTACACCATAAGTCGCTGTAGCAAAAATTACGGTGACCCAAAATATTAACATAATAAATTTTGTGCATCTCCGTCGCCTTAACGACATATGGCTAATAAAAGTCAAAATTACAATAAGCGACGATTAGAAAACACTTTTATTCACCAAGGCATGTCTAACACCAAGAATTCCCATCATAGAAATGTAATTCAACTGAATGAGTGGGAGGAAAAAAGGAAATCATGAGAAAAAGACATGCAAAATTTCATCATGATCGTCACCATACTACTCCCGACAATGGCATTTCAAGCAGCGGTGAGCCCACCGAGAAGGGTATATTGGGAAAAGTAGGCAAAAAGAGCCGATACAATCATAATATAACTTTTAAAGCAATAATGAATCCCCAAGGTGAATGGCAGGAGTACATCATGCTAGAAAAGCATTACACCGGGTGCCTCATTACACTAGGTGCCTCCACTGGGTGCCTCATTACACTGGGTGCCTCCATAATGGCTTACAAGTATCCTCACTAATATAGATTTCCTATCACTTGCAATACCATATGTTTCCTAATGTCACTTACCATAATTTGGACTCTATTTGGCAATAACTCGTTAATGTGGTGGATATATACAAAGTTTGTTACATTAAGTATTCAAAGTCTCTATAATTTTCGCAGTGGCGACTTATAGGGTACCAATATAAATATTGGGCCCGCATGGTGAAATGATCTGTGATGATCGCCGCAATCTTACTTGTCACCATAAATTCCCCGAGAGGTATTGTTTCTTTTCACCAATTCACTTTATCTTTTTTATCACCCCAAAAAATATAACATTTTTTTTTCACAAAGGCATGGCCACTACTGAGAATTTCCGTTTGGAATGTGTTGTTCAACCAAACAAGGGAGAGGAAGAAAGGAAATCATAAGAGAAAGGCATGGAGTGCACCGTCACAGTTGTTGCGGCACCACTAGTGACAAAGGTGTTTCAAGTAAGGGTAAGTCTATTTGGGAAGGGTTTATTCCAAGAACTCGATCAAAAGAGCAGGCAGAACCATAATATGGCATTTTCAAGTTTTTCATTTGTATGAAAATCTTTTAGCGGTCTGATGCCAAGATTTAGTTAAACTTTTGTAGCACATGATCTATATCATCTAATTTGTTAGATTCATCGGTCCAAGTCTAGAAAAGGGCTAGAAGTCATGCCAGGGCATTGCATTTCTATTGATGGCTCAACATGTATTTTCCTTTGTATATCCCTTGCTTGTCTATTAGTTTACCTCTCCCTTCTTTTGGCGGGCCGTGAAAGCAAGTGGTTGCGCCACCAAGTGGGGGGTGGGAGAGAGGCGATTTTTTTTTTTTTTTATATCGAAGAGGCAATTCATGTTCAAATTTGGTCATCTGCAATGATAGCTAATATATGGAACTAGCCACCACTTTTCTCTACAATGTCCATGACTACTTCAACAATCGGTCCGTAAATTATTGGCCCTACTCAGTAAAGCACAAAATGAGGTACTTAATACCCAATCCAAAGAGAAAAGGAAGTGACAACTATAAACATGCCAGGAATCACCAACTTAAAAGTGTCAAACTCGGAACTATTTTTCTATAGCAAGCTAAAACTTCCTCAAATCCGTGATGAGTCCTCCCAAAGGCGAATGGTAGGAGGACACCGTAGCCGAAAAGCATTATATGGTGGCTGCATCCAAAATGGCTTACAATTATCCTTACTAGTATATATATTTTATTGCTTACAACACCATATGTTTCCAATCATCGCTTTTCGTAATTTTGATTATTATTAGCCACGAGTCATTAATGTGGCGGATATGAACAAAATTATTACGTTAATATTCTGAGTCGCTATCAAACAATCTACCATTATAAATCCTAACCTACACCAACATTTTAACACAATGTTAGTGGACTTACCTCACCTTCGCAAATGTGCGACTATGAAATCACATTAGTTAACAAACAATTGAGTTTTATTAGGCCCAAGTCCTCAAGTCCCCAGCAAAGTCATCAATTTATCGCGACCTATCTTTGGGATGAGATAGGTTCAGAGGTATTTGTTCATAAAACAATATAAGTGAGCATTCCCACAACATACAGCTCGAACACATCGTCTAGTTGGTGATCCACACTTGGCCCATCGATTATGAATGTGTGTTCTCTCAAACCCACACCTCACATGACATTAATTTTCTTAATCTACGTGTTCAAAAGAAGTCGCCACTAGCCACTATTGAGGGTTGGCTAGAAACACTAATCAAGATGCGAGAGTGTCGTCTTGATACATACACAACTAGAGATTTCAGACTCGGGGACTTGATTATACTAATTATACAACCAATGCCCTTTCGATACCTAAATTTGATTAGTGTTAATCAAAGTATGAGGGTAGCTTATCGAAGATTTTAAAGTTTTCCCTGACCATTTTAAAAATGAAAAGAACAATTAATATATGAGAAATGTGCAATCAAGTATAATTGTAATAACAAATGCAAACAACAACTTAGCGTATCTCTAAAAAAAAAAAAAATGGCATCCAAAAAATCCTATGATAAAGCCCTAAAGGATTATTCAATTAGGTTTCAATTTTTTATTAAAGGATTTTTACAAATTTAAAAAAAAAAATACTGAAAAACTAATTTTTAAGCTTGTTTCTTAAATTTCTGAATTTTTTGGAATTTTTTTAAATCTCCAAAAATAATTATGGATTTCTTGAATTTTCTGAAATTTTTACGATTTTTTAATCTTTCAGAATTGTTTACTTTTTTATTATTTTTAAAAACATTTTTTTTATCTGGGGAAAAGGACTCTGGGCCGGGTCAGAGAACCCAATCCGGATATGTGTCTGCCCCAGACCCTAATGGTAGAGTTTGAATTCGGGCTGGCCCTAGTGACTGGCCCAAACATATAGTATGGGCCCATTCGCCTCTAAGCCTGCAGCCTCCAATTTATCTCTTTTTTATCATACAAGGCCCAACCACTAAGCATGCGGTCTCTAACCAGGCCGACTAGATCCCCATTGGCTACCCCTTTTCTATTATAACCGAATTTTTATTCTTTATCTTTTTTTTTTTTTTTAAATTTCTTGCTTTTTATTTTTTATTTTTTTTCTCTGCATCTTTTTCATCCTTCGCCCACTTCTCTGTAACTGACCCGAACCACCTTCCGCCTCCGACGACATTCTCTTGCCTCGGGTTCAGGCCCACCACCCTTCACCGGTCGTCCACACCGACCAGCGCCGAAAACTAATTGGCTGGTGATTGCTAACGCCGCCGGACTAGCTCCGGCCATGGGATTTTCACGACTATAAAGACATGTATGACAGAAACCTAATAAAACTATCATAAAAATAACTCAAATGTATATGGTGGCCACTAACCGCAGGCTTCACTGGCGTGAGAACAGATTTTCCGACGAGGAGGTGTTCGTCCATGGCCGACTTGGTAACGCATATATGCCATAAAAACGAAGGAAAACGCAGCATTACCTTCTATTCAGTCGATCGATGAAGTGAGCATAAACCAAAATCGGATCAAAACAATATCACACAGCGAATCGCACAAAATCCATTTCGGAATCTCACTTAGGCATTTTATCGGACATGTGACGTGCGACCTAAAACATGAATTCTACGCTAGTTTTCAGAGCAATTCTCGACTTGGCAAGGATATGTCACACTCCAAGTCATCATCATACGCTACGAATCGGCTTCAGCATCACACGATTCGCCCAAAACATAGATTTTATGCTAGAAAGAAGCAGGGCGTTCTTCAGGCCTACCTGGTTCGAGAGCTTGCTGGGACGAACGACGACGGGCGAGTTGGCTTCCTCAGATGGTCGAGGGTGATTCAGCCGAACCACCGGCGAATGGAGAGAAATTCACTCTCGGTCTCTCTCTTCTCTCTTTTCTCCTTCAGTCGTCGTTCCCCCCCTCACAGACGTGCTCGCTCAAAGCCCGAGCGTGCAAAAAAGGATGAGAAGAAACCGCAAACTGGCCACGCCCCGGCTGCTTCGGATGGGCCAATATTGACAAAATAAAATAAAATAAAATGAAGGGAATGGACTGGGTTTGAGGGAAAAGAAAAGGATTGGGTAACTGTTCTTCAAATCGAAATCAGTAACTGACCGCACGTGATTTTAGAAACGATACCCGAGAGATCAGGACACCGAGGGATCTCCGGCAACTCGGTCAATTGTTTTCCCCACGTCGATGGGACCCGGACGACACGTGGCGCCACGTGTCGTCCATTAAAACAGGATAGGCAAAATAGAAAGGAGCTTAGGAAAAGAATTAAAATGATGGAGCTGATTGCGTCCCGGTCGCTTGCTTACGCTCGCAAACTGAGCGCGCAAAAGGCAGAGAAGAAACCGCAAAGTGGCCACGCCCCTGCTGCTTCGGATGGGTCAATAATGACAAAATAAAATGAAGGGAATATGGTGGGTTTGAGGGAAAAGAAAAGGATTGGGTCCAAAAAGAAATAAAAAGAATGGGCTAGACAAACCGATCCATCTGATTTTTATAAAAATCTTTTATTAATTTTTTTTACTATATTTTTGTTTTTTTCATCATTTTCATTTCTTATATTTTTGCAAAAAAAATGGACGCCTGAATGACAAAAATTTCAAGTGTCAATGTCTGAAAATGCTAATGAGTTGAGGCAATGACACTAGGGATATCTTTCTCAACTTGGGGAGAAAGTAGGTACTCTTGTACATAGAAGTATCTTCACACCTCACTAAGCTTAAGACAAGGGGCTAGTCTACGACTTCAAGCTTTTCTACACTGTCAAGGTTTTCTAGTAGGCGATGTGTGAAATATGATAAAGACAAACATTTAAAATGAGACAAACGTCCTCGATGCAATGGTGGCCCCTCATAAATGCACCTCAAACTTTTCATATGACATATGTAGGGATACTTTAGTGATCCGAGAAACCACCCATCATTCTCCTATATTTTCAATTTAATTTATGTGAGTTCCATCAAGAATAACCTGAAATCTCATTACACTCCCCAATTATGCAGCATTTTAGTTGCTCCATGTCTCAATCTCAAAATTAAATAGCTTAGTGATGTTTGTATGGCAGTCTAAGAAAAATGCAGTAGTATGCTAAAGCAACTTCTTGATATTAGTAGAGACATCCACACCATTTACATATTTCAAGGATCTATCCCAATGTTCTAACACAAATTCGACATCATTCAGGAGATGAATCGCGATGCATTCATCACCATCGCCAACCATGAATTTGAAATGTGACAACGATCTAGGTGCCTTTGATGTAACGAACCGTATGAGTTTCCTTAGAAGTTCTACTTGTGGGAAGTACAAATTAAGAGCATCCAGCCTCGTGAAGCCATAAACATCGTAAATAACAACTTCCCCAATACTCCTTCACCTCTCATTCTCCAAACTTACTAAGCTCTTCTAATCAAGCGAGCACAGAAATAGTGCCCTAAGGAATCAATGCATACACTTTCGTGTGTTTTGGGGCACGATTTATGCGTTGGCGAAAAGATACCTCTAAGAAAGTGTGCTTCATTAGCTTTGCGACCTCCTTTAGCAGATTCATGATCATAATCCCATCAAAATCAAGAGCCTCAAGCTGCTGAAGTTCTCCAATTTGTGGGGACAATTCCGTCGATAGATCACAATGAATTAAGAAGTCTTTTTAGGCAGGTTAACTCGAACCGAGACTTTGGCAAGGAGTTGATCCGAGTTCGGGACAAATTCAGGATTTCGAGGGCTGGCATGTAATCAAAGAAAGACGGACTAATGGTTTTGCGCTTGTAATTCCTATTCAAAAACAATACCAAGAGATCAGGACACCGAGGATTCTCTGGCAACTCGGTCAACTGGTTTTCCATCAAGTGAATCTTTGTGGAACTCTGCCATTGCGCGACCTCCGGAGGCTCCAGGAGTCCTAAACCCCCGCACATGGGGACTGGTCTTCAATATTTATCAAAGCAAGTACCTGATGAGTTAAAAGATTCATTGATTCTTATTCTCCGTGATGACGAACGAAGCCAAACAACAGATAAATTTCCAACCCAAAATCCCCAAAATCAAGAAAGGGCAAGAGATGTTGGAATTGAATGCTCAAACCAACCTGAAGCAGAATCTAAATTGAAGGTATGTGTTCGAAAAGTTGCTGCCTCAGCATCTCCAACATTGGCTGCTTCTGATATTCCCCATGATGAGGAAGAAGGAGCAAACGGCGTGGAGCTCTCGTCAATGGCTACTCCGGCGAGATGCCTTGAATCCTTGCGAGAAGCGGAGTCTCAAGAGCCGAACCAACTGCCAATCCCCGCCTTGACGTGCGATGGAAGGATTCCGGCGAGATGCCGGGCAAACTAATCGTCAGGGTGGTCTCCCTCGCAAGCGCAGATTGAGAGAGAATTTGAGAGTGCGATCAAGAAGAAGAAATTGATTTGGAGATGGAATGGAAAAGCATAAAATAATAATTTTCAAACATTAGCGCAAAAACACAAAATTATTGCAATTTCAATCCCGTGGTTTAGACTAAATTGCGTGAGCGGCCGCTTAGTTTCCGAATTTGGTTTTTGGATGAAATTGGTCGAAGATTTGGGTCAAGATTGGTCCAAATCAATTTGAATTCAAGATTGATTTAAGATTAGTTCATTATTTTTCAAACATAATCAAAAGCGTATATAAGATCTAGCGTAAAGTTTGAAAAGAGAAGAGATGGACCGAGTCAAATTAGAGATGAAGCGATAGAGGATGGGCTGGCTTTACGTAGTCTTTGAAGGGATTTAATTTTGTATTCACAAGACAAAGAAAAACCTAGAAAAAACAAGGGGCAGCGTGCCCCCAATGCACTTACAATTTGCTCAGGATCTCTTAACTCCAATACGGTATTAAAGAAATATAATACGACGTGTATTATCTAATAATTACAAAAAAAGATCCAAGAAATATACTTCAAATAGAGTCAACTTAAAGAGCCACTGCAGCCTGCAGGTGTGATATCACCTTTTCGATAAAAAAAAAATTATTCAAAAAGTTGTAAATATATTGCATTTTTTAAAATTCAATCCCAAATCATTTTATTTTGTAAACTGAGTCTCAAATATTTTTCCAGCCAAATTTGGCCAAAAATCGTTAACATAGACACGGACCATTCTACACGGCAAAATAGGTGCCGGCATGAACAATTTTAATAATATTTAAGTATTTTCTAATCATTTTTTTATTGAAATTCTTGTCTTCTCACTGCATGCTTTCATCTGATTAGCTGAATTCGGTACTGCTTAACAATGAGATACTTGAGGAAATTTACCATTGGTTCTTTACTTGCCTGTAGCAAAGTGAAATGATTCTTATCAATGCCTTAATTATTAAATGGAGTACAATGATGGATTGCAAAGGCGTCGATTGGTCAAGCGTTTCAATGTAGATCTCACAATTTAAGATGATGATGTTAACCTTGCCATCCACATGACCTCCTTCCATCTTAGATAAATTTGGGGGCTAATCAATTTGTACTCGATTGAGATAGGTTCCTAAAGTACTTGATGGTTGTGGAGAAAAATCAATGTAGAAAGGCTCGATTCAGAACAAACTCCTAAAGCACACAACACCTACTCAAAAGATCAAAAGAATGAGGGCTCGTTAACATGGAAACAAAAGTTCGGGGCTACTCCTTGACATAAGGAATTTTTATTTCTAATTTAGACCCAAGTATTGCACGATCATACCAAAGGTCTCATCCTGGTGCACATATAGTGTCCGTAGTTTCATAATTGGCGTAACATTGTATCGATGTATATTGATGAACTGGTTCCAAAGAAGCTTTCAGCAGTTCATGATAAGAAGGTGCTCCTCCCACTCCCAATTGAAGCGATCTGCAAACCCGCATATAAGAGCTTCCACAAGATCAGCAGAGACTCAAACAGCAAAAAACTCATAGATCTCTATTTTCGATTGAAGCTACAAGTTGGAATGTTTTCAAGGACGCCATAATTGCAAATGCTGGTTATGGCGCCATCCCCCGCGAACCTAGGTCTACGATGCAATACAAGTGGCTTCTTTCCTTTTTTATGATGCACGAGAGGTCCATTTCCTATAATTTGCTTGCCACTGTCTCTTGAGCATCCAGAGATTTGCCTCGAACACAAAGTCATTGTGGGATATCCATTGGTTGAATGTTTGCTTTGGCTTTGGGGTTGTGTAATTTCTTTCCCAATCAGAAGCTGTAACTTCGTCAGACACAATAAAAACTATGATTTGAAAATGACTAGAGACCCCCTCACCTTTTTGACAACATTGTTTTGTGACATCAAAATGGACCAAAGGATTAAAAGCTCATTTCCCTACACAATAAAAACTATCATTTTCTCCAAAATATTTCAATAATCAATAAATTAAAAAAGTAACTTAATATTGTTTCTCTCTTCCTCTCTCGGGTGTAAAAGCTGACATGTTGGGAGTATGTTGCTTCTACTTAATGTCAATTTAATTAGCCAAGCTTTACATTGGGGCAAAGTCATTACGGTCCCAGGTGACTCTAATTGAGATGATGATAAATCTAGAATAATTATTCATTTGTCTATTATAGCGGGACCCCTTTGCCGACTAAAAATAAAGAAAACGCTCAATAAAATTGACAGTTTGTCAATGTAAGGCTTTTAAACCTTAAGGGTTTAAAATATTTTCCCTAAATATTTACAGGGGTTATAAGGGTTTGAATACCTTTTTATAATATTCTACCTATAAGGGTTTTAAAATATTTTCCTGATATAAGGGTTTAATATTCTACCCAAATGCTCAAAAGTATTATACTTTTGTCAATTTAATTTTAAACCTTTCAATTTTACCAATTAAACTCTAAATATTTTCACAGTTTATCAATTAAGTCTATCCAACCAATTTTAGCCAAAAATCACTAATGTGACACTTTTTAATAACATTTTTGAATTTTTTATGGTTTGCTTGCCAAGCCCTTACTCAACTAGAGCTGGCAAGGGGCACAACAACCTTGCTTAGGGCTGGCAGGGTCAACCGGCCCTTGCTTATTGCCCTCCATCCCAAAAACCTTTAAAAAAAAAAAGCAAAGAAAAGGAAGCCATAAAAAAATTCAAAATATTATTAAAAATGCCACATCAATGTTAGTGTTCATGTCAGTAATTTCCAACTAAAATTAGTTAGATAGACTAAATTGGTAAAAGGTGAAAAGGTTTAGGTCTCGATTGACAAAATTGAAAGGTTTAGAACTAAGTTAGTAAAAATGCTAGCGGTGTGCAAAACAAACTGCCCAAATTCAGTTGAACCAATTGGTTTGGTTCGATTCCAGAAAGTGTCAATCCGATTCCTGATTTCTAAAAGTGAAACTTGTGTTCGGACAAATCCGATCTCGATTCCAAGGGAGGAATTGAACTGAGTCAGTTACATGTACCTTTTAAAAAAAAAATTTCTTTCAAAAAATTTAGTAAAATGTGAATGAAAAACTATCTCCATCTGGTTTCAAATAGTGGGAAAAAAGTAATGGGAGAAAAAGTAGTGAAAAGAAAGTGATCAGTTCCATTAAACCTAACCAATGGTGTAGTCTAGTTCTTGGGCCCAAGACCAACCAATCCATTTGGAAACTGGAACCGATCACCCCTTAAAAAGTGTAATAAATTTAGGATTTTTTGGATAATTTTCCCCCCTTATGTCTAGTTAATGTTGATCATTGATTTAAAATAAGTATTGACAATTCATGTATTATCTCTCTGATTTTCAATTTTTTTTTACTAAAACCCCTCATATCATAGCATAAACCAAACAAAAAGACCTTAGTTTACAAGGAAATTTTGGAGTTGTTTATTCTTTTTGCATAATTGTAACGTTAGAATGTCAAATTACTCCTTAATCTATATAAATGTTATGGCTATTTATAAAAGGTTATGACTACTTTTTTACAAAAAGAAAAATATTATGAATAAACAAAAACATCGAAACTGAAGGTTCTCACATTCTCATTCCTTAACAACATTCTTCCAGATTTAGGAATTACATAATTTTTTTAAGATAAAACCACGGAATTTTATTAACCAGATCGATATGCGATCTGGCTCAAAATGTCATGCAAATATTTCTAGTCATTGCGATATGGATTAATGTGCTTTTTCAATGAGATCCTCCTAGCATGCATGCCAGGCCTCAACCCATTTCGATTTTTGAAAGTCAGGTCCAAAGGCCCTTTTGATAGTCCGGCCTATTCCTCCTTCCAACTGTGTAATCATGGAAATCATACTATTCTCGGGTGTTATTGTTTGCCACCTTTGGATCACCCTAAGCAAAAGTTTCAATCAAGGCATCTAAGGAAGATGGTGATAAGTTTCATACGAATTGAAGAAGGGAAAGAATGAATCCAACAACAAATAGATGGAGTTTCATCATGACCGGGACAGGGCCTACTACTTGATCGAAACTTGCCAGCATGCATGCGACCTCATTTGCAATCGGGCCTAACTTGATCCATGATCGGAACTTTCTTTACTTGGCATTCCTCTTCATTAATTGTTACCACCCTTTTTTTCGTTCCTCATATTTCAATTATGTTTTGTCATATTGCTACTCAATTGGTCCATATTGCTATGTTTCAAAGTACTAAAATGCCCTAGCAGGGAGTGAAATTGAATGATGGGGTGCCATAATTTTGCAACTCCATGTGATCTAGGCTAATCTCATTCAATAAAACGCATTGAGTAGCCTTCAGAATGTACACAATTTTAACTAAATTCGCATGCTTAGTTTGAATTAGCAATTGCATTTTGGTGCAGTCGTTTGCCATCATAATATCTTTGAAGTAGTTTGATTGAATAATATTAGGCAAAAAGAGGAGTCCCTTTATATTCAAAAACCATGAGTTGGATATGACCAATGGAGTAAGGCTCCATGGATTTCCGACACCCTTTCAACAATGAAATGATGTCATCATTACGCATTTTTAGTTCTATAGTCTAGATCGAACTACCTCAAACATTGAGAAGCACCGTGCTCGAGAGACTCTTTCCACATCTTCTCAATAGACTTCCTCGAATTAGTTCTCTATCATTAAAATAAAATAAAATAAAATAAGCTACGAGTCCATGACAATAACTCGGCATGGTCAAATCGCAAGTGCAGAATAGCAATGTTCAAAGTATGCTCTGGAAGTGGAAACCATGGCACAGTTCGTCTCCATTGGCTTAGGAGAAAGCCGGATTGCCTGGTGATCGAGGCAAAGATACTTGGACAGTGCTAAGCTTTTGATGATTGTATCGGTAATAATCCAAAATCACGAAGTTGAGATCGCTAATTACTGTCATAAAATTTTGTAAAAGATGAGGAACTAAGTCGTGTAAGGATGAGGTAAATTAAATTGTGACCAAAATTCAACCTGGCCTTTTCAAATTTATTTTATGATGATTGAGATTGATGAAGTATCAACTATGTGTGTACTTCATGCCTATAATAACTAAAATAATTTGGAATTTTCCTAGGAGGTCCCGTTGCCCCCTCCTTACTTTGACGCCGAGTGTCCCCAAACGAAGTTACATGGTTTAGTGCATCCGCTTAGGGAATCAATTATTTTGATTTGCACACATAGTGCATTTAAATTTACGCCGTGCAAGCATATATTTCATGGATGAATTTCGACAATTAAATCTATTTATGCCATTTAATTATGGGTATATCTGAATAGTATGATTTGTGTCGAACATAACATAACTCGGTGTAATAGCCACTGTAAAATTTTTGTTTTTTTTTAAATGCTCAAACATTAGTTAATTTAATAGCTAAGGCAACAAAGGAGTACATGCAAATAAAGTACACAGGAGACCTTGTCCATTAGATTAGATTTTTTGGCCACGTCATAACCAGAATTCTCATAGGGATTAAGGCAACAAAAATGGTGAGGAGGGAAAACCGACGTGCGAATGATCGTTCAGGGATCGTGTTCTGTTTTACAAGAAAATCTCGGGTAGGCCTCCACGTCACCGTGGGAATGGCCCATTTAATGGACGACAGATGGCGCCATGTGTCATCCGGGTCCCACCACTCCCTCCCCCTCTTCCTTCCTGTGATCTCTCTCCTCTGTGCTTGCGTTTCTTCATTTTTCATTGCGACCGCCATGGCCACGGAGCTCGACCTCGTCTGCATCCTCTCTCTCTCTCTCTCTCTCTCTCTCTCTCTTCCTTTTTTCTCAACAGTGACTACTTGCCGTTCTTTTTCTTTTTCGCACGCCACCACAGCCGCGGAGCTTGAGCCTAGGGCTTGTGGTAGCCATGGCAGGTCAAGTTACGAGCACACAGACATGGCCGTTCCCTTGGGCGTGAGCTCGAGGTCAAAGCAGCCATGGTCGAGGTCAAGGTCGACCTGCAGTCTCGCATTTGCTATGGCTGTGGAGCTGAGGCTTGAGCCTAAAGCTCGAGGTCAAAGTAGCCATGGTCACTTGAGAATGAGCTCGCGACAATTGTCGTAGCTCGAGGTCGCGACCAAGGTCACTCGAGCTCGAGCTCGAGCTCCATGGCCATGGCACCCACAAGAATAAAAGAAGAAACGCAAGCGCAGTGGAGAGAGGAGGAGATAGATCACAGGAGGGAGATAGTGGTGGGACCCGGACGACACGTGGCGCCACGCGTCGTCCATTAAATGGGCCGTCCCCACGACGTGCAGGCCAACCCGAGATTTTCTCGTAAAACAGCACATGCTACCTTCTTTAGAAAACCACGTACCAAATTAGTGGCATTTTCTTTTTATTTATTTTCAAGAACACGTGATATTCAAACGTTTGACTTGTCAACCGCCGGATAGTCCTCCGTGCTGAAAATTAAAGCAATTAATGCAATTAAGCCTATTAGACAACTCTAATTAGTTTTGACTTAAAAGATTTAATTAATCTAGAAATTGACTAATAATACGTAAGAAAAAGGTTGGGGGGTTAATTCTAAGAAAAAATAATTGATGATAATTAAAGTTTTATCTATTAATCATGCGGTGATTCTATGTTTGGAAAGAAATTATAAATATACAGTGATTGTCAAACAACGATTTTTTTCCTTTTTAACACTTGAAGATTATTAACACTTAAAAATGAGTTCTTTAAGTTCCTAACACTAATTTCTCAACATTGTCGAATAGGCCAAAATGCGCATTAATCAATACATTGATGTAAATAGAATAAGGCTCTGGCTCTACATGAGTGGTCAACAGGGCCTCCAATTCAAATTACTTTGAACTGGAGACGTAATACAATCGAGCATTTATCCATGCAACTCTCTCATTTTTTATTTTTTTTTGTCATTTACCCATAAAAAAATATAAACATATTGTTGATTGGCTAAAAGGCAAGGAATGCAGAAATGTTAACGCATTGGCTCTTTGCAAATGCATTTTCTGGACTACCATCGACTGCATGTCATGGATTTGTGGCATTCATGTGTTTTGTTCCATTATTCGTTCATTGCGATGTTACTGGATTATGCTTACACCTCAATTTTGTCAAGAACAAGGAACAGCTCACAAAAATCATTGTATTGAGGTTTCCTAGAGATGTATGCTTTTAAAAGTGGCAATGCATCTTAATGAATATCTACAACAACTAAAAAGAATATAAACCACCATAAATTTAAATTGTGTTTGAACTGGCTTTTACTTATTATTAATATTTTTTAATCAAGTAGCACCCACACTTTGACTTTGTTTTTAGTCTTAAGCATATGAGGCTTTTGTAATACATAAATGTCAACACATGGATTCACCGGATCTTTGTCTCTTTCCACATCTTTGTCATTATTGATCATATATGAGTGCCCAGCAATGGGTCTTCTTGCTTAGTAGACAGTTCATCATTTTTCTTTCCGTTCCTTTTAATTACCTAATGAAGAGCTGGTGTTGATTTTCTGTTGAAATTGTTGCAGCTCTTTTAATATACGCAGAAACATGAGAATATTAGTGCTGCAAGTTATAGCAGTTATATAAAGTTCTCAAGGACAAGCCATGACCTTTTGAATGCACTAGAAGTCTTCTGGATGCCTCAATGTGAATCGATGTCTTTATTAAGTAGTGCTGTTCTTAGTTGCCTCGTTAGAAATGGTAAGTTCGACATCGGCATGAAATGTTTTCAACAAATGAAGCAAGATAGGTTGAAACTAGATATTGTTACAAATAGTTCGGGGCACGGCTCTTGCCTCATATTGGTTAACTTTCTTTAAGTAATCAAATTAGCAATTTGTGTAAAATGGATTTATGACCAATAGAGAGCTAAATTTAATGTGATATCTATTGTCAAATTGCATTGGACCTTTCAATACATGAACTTTAGAAATTTGTGTGAAAAGATATGCTATATACATTGTAGCCTTGTAGGCCTATTCTCGACTACTTAAGCTTTTGGGAAAACAATTATTTAATATGGTAGGGCACAAGATAAGTGTTCATATGTAAAAATGACTGAACGAAAAATATTTTCATATCCTACAAAAGTATTTTCTGGTTTTACAACATCAAATTAATCCGCAATTCCCTGCTTTCCGAACAATTAGACTCTGCCATTACTTTTTCTCGTCCAAAGAGATAAGCTCATCAGTTAAGTTCATAAGTATAGAATTAAGTTGTTTAATCATTTGGGCCCGAATCGTTTGGACCATTTGAACCGTAGGAAAAGCCCAAAGTCCGAGCCCAGGATCTGGCCCGTATTCACCTGCGCACTATCACGCTCATCTTCATTCCTCCCCCCGATGAAGTAAACCGAGAATTTAGATTCCACGTGCGGCATTGTTCCAATCGCAACCGTCCATTTTCAAATGGCGGTTACTGCTCATGAGAAGAGAACCGCTTACTCCTCTGCCCTCCAAAACCAGCCTTTGCCTTACGCTGCTAATGTTGTAATTGAGAGAGAGAGAGAGAGAGAGAGAGAGAGACAGAGAGGAAGAGAGACAGAGAGCAAGAATGGTGGGTGGAGGATTTGTAGAAGGCGGGCAGCTGAAAAGGGCGCATCTTTACGAGTACAGGATCACTGGCTATTTCGTATTTGCCTGCATTATTGCGGCCCTTGGTGGATCGCTTTTTGGGTACGATCTGGGCGTTTCGGGTGAGTCTTTTTGTCTTTCATCTCGCCTTTTTGCTTGGATTTTGAATGCGTCTGCTGTGGTGTTTCGTGAATTGCGAAGCTTTATCCGGGGAAGATAGCTTTTTTTGGTGTTTGTGGAAGATAAATGCGGAATCTTGATTGAAGGTTCATGCAAAACGGGTTGTTTTTTTTTGTTGCGGAAGTAGTTGTGAATATGCAGGGAAGGGGAGAGATTTCTGAAAGTACTAATTTCACTGGGTGTTCATGTCAGACAGTGGTGTTCTTGGTCGTGTTTTTGGTATTAATCTGGATTTTTTGACGTGTGCATTTCATCATTCTTGATTTCTCCGGTCCGAAACAGAATGAAATTTAGGAAGAGAATCGCCCTTTGAATTACCCAGAAATGAACGATTTTGAAAATTAGCAGATGCCAATGGCTGTGCCAGGAAGAAGATAATCGCTTCTTCAACCCGAGTTCTTTAAAAATCGACGACCAATGATCTTGATACTTGCATTCGTTTCAGGTGAAGTGACCTCCATGGACGATTTCCTGAAGGAGTTCTTCCCAAAAGTGAACCGGAGAAAGCAAGAGCATCTGAATGAGACCAATTACTGCAAGTACGACAACCGAGATCCCGCCGCTCTTCACTTCTTCTCTCTACTTTGCGGGCCTGGTCACTTGAAGATGAGGCCAACACCGGTCTTTGTGTTGTACAGCCTCACTATCCGCCAGAGAGAAATGGTGGAGAGCTGTCGGCGGTGGACGGTGAGGTCAAGCCCGAAGTGCCCAGACTATCGGGTAGCCTGGATGATTCCCGGCTGAAACTGAGGCAGGAGCTGGTGAAGTTGGGGGATGATCCGGGTTACGAGGACATGCCCGTGGAGGAATTTGCAGCGGCATATCTTAGAGGGGTTTTGGATGGCAAGAGGGGCAAGGGGTGGGAAAGAACGCCAAGGAGGATGTTCTGGTTAGATGCAAGGCTTTTATGCTTCCTATACTGCAAATTCCGCCCCTTCTTTTTATCTGGTCTTTTTTCGTTTTGTTAACAAATGATAGTTCGAATCCTTAACTTTTGCCAAAAAACTCGAAGTATGTTTACTGCTTTTTCCCACCATTTGCTTTTTATATCATGTAAAGGCTTCACTTAAGTGCTTTTCTTGAGGGATATCCATAATAAGCCGATTTACAGACACAGGGAAGTTAAATGTATTCATTTTATCAGGATATCATGTATGATTCTTGTTACCATGAACTCTCTGTTTTCCTGTCTTTAAGTGAAAAACGCTTCATGCTAATGAATGAAGTTGTCAAAATAAATATCCCTGCGTTTCTATGACTTTTCTTCTCTTAGGAAACATGCATCCGTGGATTTCTAGTTTAATATTAAATGGACTTTAAAGGACCACCAGAATGACTACATATCTACATGAAATTTGACCTAAAGCAAAGCATATATCTACTTCTACATGTAAGGTGTAAGAATATTGTCAAATACGAATGAAAATCTGTTTTTCATCTAGTAATGATCTAGAAGAAGATGGTGTTATTCATTTTGGAAGTGAGGTAGGTCATGTGCAATATGTCGTGAGTTAATACACTTTGGAGGCACTGCGATGATCAATGTTTTTTGGATATTCTATTTTCAACCTAAGATACAGTGATGACGTAGAAATGCCATGCATCACTATTTTGTCCATCGCTTCGATACATTTAATCCATCGAGTCCTTTAATATTGGTGGCCACTTTATGTTTGAAGCCTCCAAAGCACATTCATGTCTAGGACTTCTTGCCTCGCCAACTTGTCTAACAGTAAAAGGACTTAGGTTGAATGCTTAGTAAGTTGTAGAGACCTTTCGAAGTAAATCAAGAGTAATATTTTCAGCATGGAAATTGAAACGGAGGATTTATTCTCAAGACTACTTCTCTGATCCAAAATCTTTGGTAGATGGTCTCCACCAATATGGGTTCAAAGCCATCTGGATAATTGATACCAGTTTTAAACGTGAAGAGGGGCCTTATGTCTATGACAGTGGTTGCAAAAGTGATGTCTGCATCAAAGCAGAAGATGGAACTCTATTTGTTGGTAGTTCGTTGTCTTTCACTGTGGTTTTGGCTAATTTTTGTCGTTGTCTATCTAGTTTTGCTTTTTACTTTTCGTCTTTTGCTTTTTTGTAGCATTTAAAATTTGATTAACCCTTAAAACCTTTCAAATGTTGACATGCTGAGTCATTTGGATTTAGCTGAAAATAACTCCACATGTATGTGAATGCTAAGTAATTGTTTGCTTGTCAGGGGAGGTGTGGCCTGATCCTTGTGTATTCCCTAAATTTACACAATCAAGAGTCCATCGCTGGTGGGCTCAGTTAGTTCAAGATTTCATTTCTAATGGAGTCGATGGTATATAAAACGATATGAATGAACCATCTTTTTATTAAGGTAATTAGTGCTTTTAGTTTTTGTCATTTTCTTTTGTTGGACTATGGCTTACAACTTCTCTCATTCTATGACAAAGACCATGCCCGAGAGCAACATTCATAAGGGAGATGATGAACTTGGAGGTCTCCGAGTCACTCACACTATCATAATGTAAGTTTTCCAGCCTTTTGCTATTTGTAGCTTGTGTTTCACATTTTAGAGTTATATTGAAATAGATAGTAAGTAATTTTATAATGTATCCACCACGATTTTACTAGAAAAGTTTTTTTTTTGGGGGGAGGGGGGTGGGGAGGAGTCCATTTGAAGAATGAGTCGTTGATTCGGGGTCAAGTGCTAAATGTTTTCTACTAAATATAGTTGGATAAAAGACATAACTTCCGGTTTTCCACATTTTTAGCACAAGCAATGCCATGCTTCAACTTTTGATTACTTCATCATAGCTGTACATTTGGTGTCATAGAAAACGAATAGTGAGGCTGGTAAAATGGAAGAGTGCCTTGCTTTCCATCTCTTTGTTTGAGTATCTTCTTTGAAAAATTTGCATTGTGCACTCTAAGAGCCTTTTCCCCTATGACCCCAATATTCTCTTCTATGTTTACAATCACAATACAACCATTAATTTAAGAAAACTGAGACTGAGCTAGTGTAAGAAGAGTTCTTTCTTTGTAAAGCATTAGTAAAACCCCTATCTTAAGATTAGGCAGGAGGTTTATTACTAATCATTTGGTACTTTTTGTTAGTGCTAGTATTAACACCTAGAGGGAGGTGAATAGGTGTGAAAACAATTTTTCGCAAAAAAACAGTGAAAATATTTTACATTAGAAACTAAGTCTGAAGAACAACAGATTTTGAGCAAGTTCAGACTTTAGCAGTTAAATAGAACTATGAACAAAATAAAGAAATTCAGGGAAGAGAATATGAACACAGAATTTATAGTGGTTCAGCTTAAATCAAGCCTACGTCCATTCTCCCATGCTGATAGCCTTTTGGCTAGATTCCACTATGAACTAAAAGAGAATTTACAATATTGCGATCTCAACTTCATAGTGAAGAGTATCTACTATTCTCTTATGAAGTCACACAATAAGTTTCTCTCTTTTGAATACAACTTTGAGCTCAATATATGAAATAACAAGAAACTGGGAAGCTTCAGATTTTAGAATTTCTCTTTCACGCACACACTCGAACAACTGGAGAGTCCTCCTTAAATACTCCTTCATGCATTCTCGACCGTTGGTACTTTTCAAAGGAATTCTTCTAAATAATCCATTGAACAGAATCAATCAAGGAGATCTCTAGTCGTTTGACGATTTGTGATGAAAGCTCATCAATCTTGTTCGCCCATACAATCAGCATCTTGATTTTCATAAGTGGATTCTTTTCAAAAATACTCTTCCTTCAAAAAGCTTTGATGAATCCAAATTGATTCTAATAAAGATATCCAATCTCGTAGATGTGATTTCGAACCAGAAGTCCATAAATATTCCATACGAACCAATCCCTTGAAAAAAGAAGGATAATTCCTTTGTCTGGAAAAGTCTTCATCCTTCACTTCCGTTCAGTTTGGAATTTATCAGTGTGGACAGACTTTGACATAAAGTCTGGAAGTCTTCAGACTTTGACATAGAGTTTGGGCGTCTTTAGACTTTGGCACAGAATTATGGAAATCTTCAGAATAGATCTTGAATAAGTTTTTTAAGTTTCAAAACATCAAATGAGTTTTCTCAAACACTTTCATCATTTATAAGCGTTGCTTGCGTTCTTCTTCACATAGACATGTGGCTAGAATGTCCTTACATGAAAGTTTATGAGCTTGATGTTCCTCGAGAAAAGTGACTGGACGCATAGATTTTGCCAAGCCTTTATCTCTTTTGGCAACTTCCATGATCAATGGTACATGATCCAACATATCTTGGATGAGATTGTTTGACATTGTTCCACTTGAGATATGGTAGGCAATTGATAGAAACAAGTCCAACACGTGAATAGCTTTCATTGCAAATGTGTAGATAGGCACATAATGTGATGTCACGGTTTGCCACATACAAACACAAGTTATTAATCTTTTAACTTATAGCACAAGCATAAGCCAAAAGTATAAAATCAAACAGACAATACAATAATGGATGAATGTCATAAAGGAACAAACATCATAGCTTTCATTTCTTATCTTATTTATGAACATGAGTGATTTCATCGGGGCTATAATTGGGAGGTCAACAAAAAGGTATGCTACTCCCGTCAGACTATCTACACTGCCATCCAAAATGCCCACCATTGTTGGTCATCATCAATCACCCACCTGCACGGTTTCACCCAAAAGTGCGTCAAAGCATTCGAGAGAACTTTACAGTATAAAAAATTAATGTCAACCACATGATAAACATGGTGCGTTTGGTGCACATCCACCTCCTTAAAGATTTGCTAGGATTATAGTTACCGTGACATGAGAAAACAAACTATATTGCAACTGGTAAACAATTTATACTTTCATGGATATTTAGAAGACAATACGGCTGTACCCACTCTTTTGGGCAAGTCTTCCAAATATACGTCTCCCGATGGACTTATTAATGTTTAAAATGCAGTTACAGCAAGTAGGACCGTGATGACCATGAAGATTTTTTGTGTACCTTTCTCCCATGATTTCCTTTCTTCCTCACTCTCATTTGCTTGAATTACACACAGCAGAGAGGAATTTCTTTTGGTGGTGGCCATGCCTTGGTGAACAAAAATGTTACGTTTTCTAGAGTGAAAGATGAGAGAGTGATTTGGTGAAAGAGAAATGACCCCTCTTGAGAAATTTATAGGGGGAAGGAATTGCTAATTTAGGAAAGTATCTATCGTCCGCCTATTTATTATTGATTGTCATTGATTTGTCGCTTTGTATTTTACCTACGCCTCTCGTTCTTTCGGGAAGGGATGCGGTTGTTGATTCGTCGCTTCATAAATCCCTTAACACCTCATGTCTTTGTCAACATCTGTTCCAAGAATATATGTTCAACCGTTTTCACTTCGCTTCTACATGAGTCACATACATGATCGGCTAAGATATTTCTCTTCCACAGATTTTCCTTGGATGGAATGGCATTTTGACATAAACTCCATAGAAAGATCTTTACTTTTGTGCATGTCTGCAAATTCCAAAATGCAATCCATAACAATTTTGGGATTTGGTAAGATGTTGATGGTTGAACCTCTTGTGCCTTGTTTGCTGATTCTTGTCTGAGGATATCATATCCATTTTTTACTGAGAAATTTCCACACTTGGTGCCCGTCCACACTAGTTCATCATTTGAATTCTAACGCTTGATTGGAATAGCTAAGATCTCATGTGTGGTTTGTTCATCAAACAAGTTATTTAGCAGTCGCTCATTCCAACTTCCCTTTTCAATGTTCATTAACTTTGAAACAAATTGTGGATCGTTTTTATTCTTTGCACCTCCAACGATGCCCCTCTTCAGTCACTTATTTGTTCTGATTTGAACCTTTCTTCATTTCCTATTGACCACGTTATTGAATTCGAAATTGCTTCTCTTCCCATCATGATACTTTGCCAAACCCATGATAGTCTTGATGCTTTCTCGGTATGCGGAAATCGTATGATTGAGATACGGTCCTTTTAGCGACTTACTCCATAATGCATCTAGATTTTTCGCCAATCTCCAAGCTTGTTTACCCAGGACAGCTTTGTTGGCCAGGAAAAACAGTGTACAAAAACTGGTTAACAATGGAAAAGATGGGAACAATTGTAGAGAAAAGTTAATTAGTATTATTCAATAAACTTTAATATATATACATCAAAAATAAACCCTAAAAGTGGTAAAGACTAATTTACCCTTCTTACTCCTAACACTCCCCCTCAAGCTGGAGCATAAATATTAATCATGCCCAGCTTGTTACAAATACGTTCTATCCTCCCATTACCCAAGGACTTAGTAAAGATGTCTGCAAGTTGTTCAACGGTTCGAACATGACCGGGAAGAATTACTCCATTCTGCAACTTCTCTCGGATAAAATGACAATCAACCTCAATGTGTTTTGTTCTCTCATGAAACACGGGGTTGGAAGCTATATGCACAGCAGCTTTATTATCGCACCACAGAGTCATGGGTACTAAATCTTTAAAGCCTAACTCGGTCAATAACGCCGAATCCACACTAATTCACACGTCACTTGTGCCATGGCTCTATATTCTGACTCAGCACTAGAGCGGGCAACAACACTTTGTTTCTTACTTTTCCATGATACCAGATTTCCTCCGACTAAGGTACAATATCCATAGTTGATCTTCTATCATCCGGAGACCCACCAATCGCATCGAAAAACCTTCAACTTTGTTATGACCATGGTTTTGGTAAACAATTCCTTTCCCCAGAGCTTTCTTCAAATACTTCAATATCCGAATAACTGCATCTCGATAAGATGTACGAGGGGAAGACAAAAATTGGCTTACCATGCTAACAAGAAAAGCAATGTCTGGTCAAGTAACTGTGAGATAATTCAGCTTACTTACCAGTCTTCTATATCTCTTAGCATTATTAAGAATTTCTCCTCCATCGCAACTAATTTAACCCCTTGTTCCATGGGTGAATCAAGAGGCTTTGATCCCAACATACCCGTCTCGGTGAGCAAATCCAATACATATTTTCGCTGTGACAGAACAACACCTTTTTGTGATTGTGCCACTTCGATTCCTAGGAAATATTTCAATTTTCCTAAATCCTTAGTTTGAAACTGCTTTGTTGAAGATAGGCTTTTAGCTCGGCTATACCAATCAAGTCATCTCCTGTGATGATAATATCATCAACATACACAATCAAGAATAGTTTGCCTTCCCTCGATTGTTTATAAAAGAAAGAATGATCATTTCCACATCTTGATAGCCCAAAAGACAGTACAACCTCAGAAAATCTTCCAAACCATGCTCGTGGAGATTGTTTCAAACCATATAAAGACTTTTTTAATTTGCAAACTAGTCCGGACTCCCCCTGAGCAACAAACCCCGGAGGTTGCTCCATATAAACCTTTTCATGAAGAGTACCATGCAAGAAAGCATTCTTAACATCAAGCTGAAATAAAGGCCAATTATACGTTGCGGCAAGAGAGATCGAATACGAACAAGTAAGTTTGGCAACGGAGAAAATGTGTCTAGATAGTCAACCCCATACACCCGAGCATACCCTTTTGCAACAAGTCTTGCTTTTAAACGAGCAAGAGAACCATCGGGGTTAACTTTTACAGCATACACCCATCGACAACCAATAGCAGTTTTGCCTAGAGGAAGTGGTACTAAGTCCCAAGTTTTATTAATCTCAAGAGTCTGTAATTCTTCTTCCATTGCTGTCCTCCAACCAGAATTTTGTAATGCCTCAGTGACAGACTTGGGGATAGGATATTGTTCAACAGTAGTTAAAAAGGCTTGAAAAGTAGGAGACACAGAAGAGTGAGAAATAAAATTTGCAATAGAATGTTGAGTACAAGTACGTGTACCTTTGCGATGAGCAATAGGAAGATCAAGATCAGATACAAGAGGAGGGACAGCTAATGGCGGATCTGGAGCTGAAGTCGACGTAGTAGTGACATGAGGAGCAGGGGGAGCAGTAGTAACATCACGATGACGTCGTGTATAAACCTGGAGAGGAGGTGGTTTCTCTGTAGATACTGGGGAAACATTGGGAATAGTAGACCGAATGATGGTCACATACAAGTTTTCATCTAATTCAGACACATCAATTGGAACATTATGATAAGGAGTGGATTCAAAAAATGAAACATCAGATGTTACAAAATATTTTCTCAGTAATGGAGAATAACAGCGATATCCCTTTTGAGTGCGGGAATAACCCATAAACATACACTTGAGTGCCTTGGGATCAAGTTTTGATACTCCGGGTCGATGATCACGAACAAAACAGACACAACCAAAGATACGGGGTGGTAAGACAAACAGTGGTTCACTAGGAAGCAAGGTGGAAAAAGGAATACCACCTTGCAGAATAGAAGAAGGCATGCGATTAATAAGATAACATGCAGTTAGAACAGCATCAGACCAAAAGGTTTTCGGTACCTTCATCTCAAATAACATGGATCTAGTTACTTCCAATAAATGCCTATTCTTCCGTTCAGCAATACCATTCTGTTGTGGGGTATCAGGACAGGAAGATTCATGGATCATACCATGTTGAGTCATAAAATCAGAAAAGGATGTGGAAAAATACTCCTTAGCATTATCGGAACGCAGAACTTTAACACGAATGCCAAATTGAGTATAAATTTCAGATATAAATGCACGAAAAATAGAAAATAATTCTGAACGATCTTTCATTAAATATAACCAAGTAACTCGGAATAGTCATCGACAAAAGTAACAAAATATCTGAAACCCGAATTGGAAACCACACGACATGGACCCCAAATATCTGAATGAACTAATAAAAAAGGAGATGCTGATCGTTTAATAACTCGAGGTGTATAACTAACACGATGTAATTTGCCAAGTTGGCATGACTCGCACTCTAGACTAGAAAGAGATTGAAAACTAGAATCTAACTTTTGAAGACTACGTAGAGAAGGATGACCAAGACGACAATGGATTTGATGTGGGGACGCAACACTTGTGCAAGCAACTGAAGAAGCATCTTCAAGTACATACAGCCCCCTTCCTCACGTCCTCTACCAATCGTCTTCTTCGTAGCCAGATCCTGGAAGACACAAGAATCGGGATAAAAAGTTACCGAACACCGAAAGTTTTTGGTTAACTTACTATGAGACATTAGGTTAAATGGAAATTGTGGAAGATAAAGCACGAGGACAAAGGTAATGAAGGACTTGGGTTAAGCGTGCCAATTCCCCTAACATGTGTAGGTGACCCATTGGCTAGAGTAACTATGGATGAAGATGGAGAAAAAGAGGAAAATATACCTGAAAGACCTGACATGTGATCAGAAGCCCCTGAATCAATGATCCAAGGACGAGAAGTAGCCGAAAGACATGCGATGTAGTATTACATGTCGAGCCAAAGTAGCGATAGAAGAAACAGTTTGTGAGATTTGAGACGTAATGTGTACCGAGCATATTCCTCACCAGACATAACCACCACCTTGTCTTCAGATGACTATGGAGTAGGGTCAATATTAGACGCCGTATTAGCAAACTGGTGCTGCTGCCCTGGTCTCCCATGTAGCTTGTAGCAAAATTTTTGAATATGACCAGGTTTGCCACAGTAATGACAAACTCGTGTATTTCCCGAATTATCAGTAGATATATGGAATTGTCCATAAGGATGCTGATTACCTTGACCTCTCCCTATTCCAATGCCTCGGCCTCCTCCTCGGACACCACGCCCACTATACCCGCCACGGGTTCCTCCATCACTCCTATTACCACTACCAGTTCGAGTCTGGGACACAAGGGCTGAACTCCCCACCATAGATGTAGTATCCACGAGAGGACTCACGAGATACTCGAAGAACTCGAGCAAATGTATCCGTGAGTGATGCTATATTCTCTCCTCCAAGAATCTGAGACCTAACATTTTCACATTCAGAACCAAGACATCCTAAGAATCCCATTACAGCCAATTGTTCCCTTTGACGTTGCATTTGTTGAACATCAGCTGTAATAGGGAGAACAGCATTCAACTCCTCATACAATCTCTTAAAGTCTGCAAAGCACTGAGTAATAGAGCGCCCCTTTCTTTCAAATCGATAAAACTCCCGTGATAGCTCATAAATCCGTGACAAATTATCTTGGCCGAGAATACGGCACATTCAAATACTCCCATAGTTCTCTGATTGTATCAATATGAGTTACCATGTCAACTATATTACTCTCCATAGAATTCAGCATTTGACCAAGAATACGTGCATCAACACCATCCCAAGTTACATCATCTCTAGGCTTAAACTCAGTTAAGTGTCTATGTTGATTCCTGCCCGTCAAAGTAAGCTTCACAATTTTCTTCCATTGGTGGAAGTTAGCACTACCTGCGAGCTTCTTATCAGTAATTCGATTAGATGAAGAGGAAATCACCTCACTCATCACAGTATTATTCCTCTCATCGCCCATTTTCCAAATAAGAATAAATAAACTCTGACCTTAGCTTCCGTCAAACAACTCAGCCTCAACAATTCAATAACCCAATATTACCACTATCAAATATAGTGACAAAAGCTACTACACAACTTTCAAATCATCAAATAAATAACTGCACTATACCCAAGCAGCAACTTGCTTCATTAATCAGCCAAATCAGCCAAATCAACAACTTTAAAGCAAATTCTAACCCACAAAATCATCCTATTGCACTCTGTCGCTACTGCAACTTGTCTTCTTTCTCTCTCTAGGGTTTTCCCTCTTCTTCACCGACCCAGATCAGCAAAAAGAGGAAGTTCGTAGCTGATGGAGTGTTCTTCGCCGAACTCACGTACAAGAAGCGGGATAGCTACAAGTCGCTCGAGCAAGCCGTGCAGGCAGCGTGAGCAGCGCGAGCCGAGGGAGCCGCGCGACAAAGCCCCGCGAGCGAGCCGCGCGAGCCACGCGGGCGAGCCGCGCGAGCGAGCTCCGCGAGCAAGCCACGCAGGCGAGCCGCGCGAGTGAGCCGGGTGAGCAACGCGAGTGAGCTTCGCGAGGGAGAAGCTCTCTTCCGGTGAACGGTGGTGGCGAGCCGATGGCGGTCCGGCGAGGCGACGGCGGTCCGGCGAGTCGACGGCGGCGGGCGGCTGCTCCGTCGTCTAGGGTTAAACCCTAAGCTCTGATACCATGTAGAGAAAAGTTAATTAGTATTATTCAATAAACTTTAATATATATACATCAAAAATAAACCCTAAAAGTGGTAAAGACTAATTTACCCTTCTTACAATGGAAAAGATGGGAACAATAAACACAAGAAATGACAAAGGAGGAACGGGCTTCGGGATTTAATTGCTATCAACAAAACGGACCACGTTACTTAATTCAAAATTGCTTCTCCTCCCATCATGACACTTTGCCAAACCCATGATTGTCTTGATGCTTTCTCAATATGTCGGAAATTAGTATGATTGACATACGATCCCTTTAGCAACTTACTCCATAATGCATCTTAGATTTTTCACCAATCTACAAGCTTGTTTACCTAGGACAGCTTTGTTGACAGTAATTAAATCCCCAAAGCCCATTCCTCCTTTATCATTTCTTGTGTTTATTATTCCCATCTTTTCCAGTGTTAACCAGTTTTTGTACACAGTTTTTCCACGTCCCGGAAGCCCATTCCTCCTTTGTCATTTTGGGAAAAACAGTGTACAAAAACTGGTTAACACTGGAAAAGATGGGAACGATAAACACAAGAAATGACAAAGGAGGAATTGGCTTCGGGGATTTAATTACTGTCAACAAAAATTGGTTAACACTATAAAAGATGGGAACAATAAACACAAGAAATGACAAAGGAGGAATGGGCTTCGGGGATTTAATTACTGTCAACAAAGCTGACCACGTTACTAAATTCAAAATTGCTTCTCTTCCCATCATGATACTTTGCCAAACCCATCATGGTCTTGATGCTTTCTCAGTATGCCGAAAATCAGTATGATTGAGATACGGTCCTTTTAGCAACATACTCCATAATGCATCTAGATTTTTCGCCAATCTACAAGCTTGTTTACCTAGGACAGCTTTGTTGACAGCAATTAAATCCCCGAAGCCCAATTCTCCTTTATCATTTCTTGTGTTTATTATTTCCATATTTTCCAATGTTAACCAGTTTTTGTACACTGTTTTTCCACATCCCCGAAGCCCATTCCTACTTTGTCATTTCTCGTGTTTATTGTTCCCATCTTTTCCTGTGTTAGCCAGTTTTTGTACACTGTTACTGTTTTAAAAACAGTGTACAAAAACTGGCTAACACAGGAAAAGGTGGGAACAATAAACACGAGAAATGACAAAGCAGGAATGGGCTTTAGGAATTTAATTACTGTCAACAAAGTTGACCATGTTACTAAATTCAAAATTGCTTCTCTTTCCATCATGATACTTTGCCAAACCCATGATGGTCTTGATGCTTTCTTAGTATGCCGGAAATCAGTATGATTGAGATACGATCCCTTTAGCAACTTACTCCATAATGCATCTTAGATTTTTTGCCAATCTACAAGCTTGTTTACCTAGGACAGCTTTGTTGACAGTAATTAAATCCCCAAAGCCCATTCCTCCTTTATCATTTCTTGTGTTTATTATTCCCATCTTTTCCAGTGTTAACCAGTTTTTGTACACGGTTTTTCCACGTCCCGGAAGCCCATTCCTCCTTTGTCATTTCTTGTGTTTATCGTTCCCATCTTTTCTAGTGTTAACCAATTTTTGTACACCATTTTTCCACGTGGGAAAAACAGTGTACAAAAACTGGTTAACACTGGAAAAGATGGGAACGATAAATACAAGAAATGACAAAGGAGGAATTGGCTTCGGGGATTTAATTACTGTCAACAAAAATTGGTTAACGCTATAAAAGATGGGAACAATAAACACAAGAAATGACAAAGGAGGAATGGGCTTCGGGAATATAATTACTATCAACAAAGCTGACCACGTTACTGAATCCGAAATTGCTTTTCTTCCCATCATGATACTTTGCCAAACCCATGATGGTCTTGATGCTTTCTCAGTATCCCAGAAATTAGTATGATTAAGATACGGTCCTTTTAGCAACTTACTCCATAATGCATCTAGATTTTTCATCAATCTCCAAGCGTGTTTACCCACGACAGCCTTGTTGATAGTAATTAAATCCCCGAAGCCCATTCCTCCTTTATCATTTCTTGTGTTTATTATTTTCATATTTTCCAGTATTAACCAGTTTTTGTACACTATTTTTTCACATCCCCGAAGCCCATTTCTCATTTATCATTTCTTGTATTTATTATTCCCATCTTTTCCAGTGTTAACCAGTTTTTGTACACTGTTTTTCCACGTTTCCGAATGGAAAAAAAGTGTACAAAAAATGGTTAACACTGGAAAAGATGGGAATAATAACACAAGAAATGACAAAGGAGGAATTGGCTTTGGAGATTTAATTACTGTCAACAAAAATTGGTTAACACCGGAAAAGATGGGAACAATAAACACAAGAAATGACAAAGGAGGAATTGGCTTCGAGGATTTAATTACTGTCAACAAAGCTGACCACGTTACTGAATTCGAAATTGCTTCGCTTCCCATCATGCTACTTTGCCAAACCCATGATGGTCTTGATGCTTTCTCAGTATGCCGAAAATCAGTATGATTGAGATACGATCCTTTTAGCAACTTACTCCATAATGCATCTTAGATATTTAGCCAATCTACAAGCTTATTTACCCAGGATAGCTTTGTTGACAGTAATTAAATCCCCGAAGCCCATTCCTCCTTTATCATTTCTTGTGTTTATTATTCCTATCTTTTCCAGTGTTAACTAGTTTTTGTACACTATTACTCTCAACAAAGCTGACCGCATTACTAAATTCCAAATTGCTTCTCTTCACATCATGATACTTTGCCAAACCCATGATGGTCTTGATGCTTTCTCAGTATGCCGGAAAGCAGTATGATTGAGATACGGTCCTTTTAGCAACTTACTCCATAATGCATCTAGATTTTTCGCCAATCTACAAGCTTGTTTACCCAAAATAGCTTTGTTGACAGTAATTAAATCCCCGAAGCCCATTCCCCCTTTATCATTTCTTGTGTTTATTATTCCCATATTTTCCAATGTTAACCAGTTTTTGTACACTATTTTTCCACATCCCCGAAGCCCATTCCTCCTTTGTCATTTCTCGTGTGGGAAAAACAGTGTACAAAAACTGGTTAACACTGGAAAAAGATGGGAACAATAAACACGAAAATGACAAAGGAGGAATGGGCTTCAAGGATTTAATTACTGTCAACAAAGCTGACCACGTTACTTAATTCGAAATTGCTTCTCTTTCCATCATGATGCTTTGCCAAACCCATCATGGTTTTGATGCTTTCTTAGTATGCCGGAAATCAGTATGATTGAGATACGGTCCTTTTAGCAACTTACTCCATAATGCGTCTAGATTTTTCGACAATCTCCAAGCTTGTTTACTCAGGACAGCTTTGTTGACAGTAAGTAAATCCGCGAAGCCCATTCCTCCTTTATCATTTCTTGTGTTTATTATTTCCATCTTTTCCAGTGTTAATCAGTTTTTGTACACAGTTTTTCCACGTCCCCGAAGCCCATTCATCCTTTGTCATTTCTTCTATTTCTTATTCCCATCTTTTCCAGTGTTAACCAGTTTTTGTACACAGTTTTTTCCACGTGGAAAAACAGTGTACAAAAGCTGGTTAACACTGGAAAATATGGAATGATAAATACAAGAAATGACAAAGGAGGAATTGGCCGGGATTTAATTACTGTTAACAAAAACTGGTTAACACTATAAAAGATGGGAACAATAAACACAAGAAATGACAAAGGAGGAATGGGCTTCGGGATTTAATTACTCTCAACAAAGCTGACCGCGTTACTAAATTCGAAATTGCTTCTCTTCCCATCATGATACTTTGCCAAACCCATGATGGTCTTGATGCTTTCTCAGTATACCATAAATCAGTATGATTGAGATACAATCCTTTTAGCAACTTACTCCATAATGCATTTTAGATTTTTCGTCAATCTACAAGCTTGTTTACCCAGGACAGCTTTGTTGACAGTAATTAAATCCCGAAGCCCATTCCTCCTTTATCATTTCTTGTGTTTATTATTCCCATCTTTTCCAGTGTTAACCAATTTTTGTACACTGTTTTTCCACATCCCCGAAGCCCATTCCTCCTTTATCATTTCTTGTATTTATTATTCCCATCTTTTCCAGTGTTAACCCGTTTTTATACACTATTTTTCCACGTCCCCGAATGGAAAAGCAGTGTACAAAAAATGGTGAACACTGAAAAAGATGGGAATAATAACACAAGAAATGACAAAGGAGGAATTGGCTTTGGGGATTTAATTACTGTCAACAAAAACTGGTTAACACTAGAAAAGATGGGAACAATAAACACAAGAAATGACAAAGGAGGAATTGACTTTCAGATTTAATTACTGTCAACAAAGTTGACCACGTTACTGAATTCAAAATTGCTTCTCTTCCCATCATGATACTTTGCCAAACCCATGATGGTCTTGACACTTTCTCAGTATGCCGGAAATCAGTATGATTGAGATACGGTCCTTTTAGTGACTTACTCCATAATGCATCTAGATTTTTTGCCAATCTCCAAGCTTGTTTACCCAGGACAGCTTTGTTGACAGTAATTAAATCCCTGAAGCCCATTCCTCAATTGTCATTTCTTATGTTTATTATTCCCATCTTTTCTAGTGTTAACTACTTTTTGTACTGTGATACGCAATGTATATAAGTGCGGTTGCTTTTAAAGTATGGAAATTTGAAATCCTACTTTTCTATCACATTGCTTTATTGTTTGGGGATTCTATATGCTTTCACATGCATATTAAACTGAAAGGGTAGGCAAATCGTCTTGGGACGTTGCTATTTAATCGATCAGGTAAGGGATGGGCACGCGCTCGAGAATCGGAGCGTGACAATCCCTAAAGAGGACAAACAACAAAACTAATGAGACTCGTCCTTCCATTAGTCAAACCTCGACTAAACGACCGTTGGTGATCCTCAAATCGACAACTTCTTCCTCCGCTATTCCTAGGCTTAATCTGAAGCTGATCCAAGCCCCAGTGATGATTCGACGTTGTGATCCTCAGCCCACTCCAACCTCTAGTCTTAGCTCCTAGCTTATAATAACGTTGTTCAATTGAGCTTTGCATGAAGATTAATTGAGGTGAACTTTTCGATCTTTAGCTTGACGAAGCGAGATTACCTTATGCAATTGGGCTATAGCTCAACCCTTGGATGATGTTCTATGCTTGTGTGGATGATCTTTGCAGCTTAAGATGGCTATAGATGATGGATGATAGCCTAGAATGGTTTGACCAGATAATTGCTTAATTGACTGTCTATGTTGTAATTCGAATGCCTTGACTGGACTAGTCGTCTTACTGTCTTCGTTTGAGTTAGATATTATCGTTTTTAGTTTTCGAAATCCTCATGAGGTTCATAGATGGTTTCACAACCTTTCCAACGGCATATTAAACGTGTAAATCGGATCTCATTTGCTATACCAAAACCTGTTTCTAAGTAGGGTGACCTGTTCTAGAATAGGCATGTGCTACTGCAATGATTGAGGTTAACTGACCTACCCGATTTATTGATTTTGCATGATTTGTAACAAGATCTATAACCTCATCTGCTCTCCAACCCCACTCCGAAAAAAAAAAAACGAAGAAGCATGCTCCAGAAAAAGCAAAATGTACGAAAAGAAAATGGCAGGAGAGCTTTTGACATGCAGTTCCACATCAAAGAAATATTGTGCATGTTACAAATGAAAACCTGCTGCTGCACAACCAATTTAATATTCAAAAAAGATTGACGCAGTGCAAAACCAATTTAGCAATCCAGTTTGTTGACTCGCATATTTACCTTCTTTTTTTTTTAACCCTTGTGATTCCAATTACACACAGATTCGTCTTGCCTTAACTCAAATTTCGAACACATGGTTGTGATCACAAGTAGATTTTCATATTGCGGTCAAATTACTTGTTTAATTTTTATCGCAACCTCAAATTAAGATTAAGAGAGGTATAGCTGCTCCCAAAAAGTAGCATGGAGCATGCGATTCTCTCGACTTCATTGAAAATCACATCACATTTTCTCTCACGAATAATCAAAAGTACACCACAATGAGAGTCAAAAGTTTGATCACTCGCTCTATTAAAAAGAAAAAAAGAAAAAAGAAAGAAAGATGCGGAAACTATGTGGAGGGAAATGAAATAGATTTGATAGACCGAAGTAGCCTCGTCTTTCTATTGTTTCCCACTTCTCACAAAGGATATTCTTGGGGTTATAATATATGTATCAGCACATGACAGCTTCCATCATTTATCTCTGACTTTGGAGAAACTTCTTCTTTGAGTCCAAAAAGGAAGTAACTGAATTTCTCTTCCATTATCTTCCCTTGTAGTTACTCAAAGAATAGAACCATTGCAGGTTAGTTCTTTTTTCCCCTTTCAATATCTTCCATTCTAGATAAGAATCGGTAAATCACCAATAATTATGTGTGAGTTGACAAGGAAGAAAAAGTGGGAACTAAAAGTACAACTGAACCGTGTAAATATTAATTTGTTTCCATTGTACTTAATAAAAGACAATTTCATGTCATGTTGACTAGGACGTATGTGGTTCTTGGTTTTGTTTGGTGTATACTTTATACCAAAAAAAAAAAGTAAAAATAATTTATTTTCACCAAAACCAATCTAATAAGGTTAAAAGTCAGACCAAACTGCTAAGTTAGTTCATCTTTTATGAGATGCAGCACTAAGCAATGACATATAAGAAGCTAAGGAGTAACTTAGTACTCTAATTGTTAACATCAAGCAAGAAAATTATTTCCTTAGAGGGAAAAATACAAACTGCAAAGACATTGAATGACTATCAGCTACAACATTTTTCATTAGGTGCAAGAGGTATCATAGCCTTATTGTTGACGGCAAAATTATCGTCTTGACATATACTATCGATTTGGTTAGGTTTATCAAGTTAACACAATTAAGGGAACCCAAACAAATAAAATCGTGGTTTGCTTTTCTCGCTTTCCTGGCATTTTGCCACCTCTCAAACTGCTTCTCGACCTTTGCAATATACTGATCCCCAATCTGTTTCTGATATTCAGATCGCTCCTGTCGCCCAGCGCTCTTCTGCTCCAGGAAATCCTGTTCAAGGATAAAGCACAGATCAATGATGTGCACCAAAAGGACCGATTAGAGACAAAGGGCAACTTGCTGACATGTCATGGGGAGGGAATTATTAGTTTTTCTCCTGTTCTTGTAAACACCAACAAAATGATGAACCAATTTCCTTTGCGCTATGTATTAGTGCATATATTCAGATCAAAATACCTATATATCACTATAGATGCACCTGCGCCTCAACTTTCCTTGAGAATAACAGCAGAAAGAAACCAACTTGCTCCTTTTGCCGCTCAATCAAGGTTGCATCTTTCTTTTCTTCTGCCTTGGCAGCAATTCTAATCAGACAAAAGAGAGTAAATGTCAACCGCTTCATTAACTAATCAGACAAGAACCAAATACTTTGATTCTCTTTCTTTCTGAATTGATATAATTATAACTAAAAGAAAAGGCCAGCCAAATCTTGCTTCTCTTTTCTGCAATTTGCTCATGCTCTTGCTGCCTCAGCTTCTCACTTTCTTCACGCACTCTCTGCTCAGCCTACAAGAAATGTGATGTTTAGGACTAGATGATGAGAAAGAGTCATCTTGCTTGCACCGAGTAGGTTCTCTGATAAGTCACAAAAGATGAGTCAAGCAGATTCTTTAGTTTCATGTTAGATTGGAACTGCAATGGTCCATACAGAGGAGCCATGATCTACTCAGATGTCTAAAATATGGACAACTTACAGTAGCGAAAGAGTACCTCTTAAGGCTATTATGGTCCAGGTCAAGAGCATAGCCAGCATGATCTACTCAGATGTCCTTCAATTGTTTTGAGGCAAAGATTATTACATAATGCAGACATACTAGTCCAGCCATAGAAGAAAAGGAAATAACAGCCATTTACTTCATATTCGCACACTGTACAATCAATCACATTCTTGTAATCGACTCTTTTTTTCACCTGAATTTTATAAAGAATACCAACTACTATAATCAGCAGGAAATCATCATAGGTAGTTCATAAAATGCAGATGCTTTGGCTAGTTCAAAAACCAGAAACTGGCAAGAGTAACAAGTACATACTCTTTGTAAAGAATTTGACCTCCGCGTAAATGCATCCGATCCCAACAGTCGCATGTCCTCCTTTCTGAATCTCTGGAAGAATTCAACAGGGCAGAGAATAATGAAGGGATTAATCACTTTCAGAATTCCTCATGGTACTTAAAGATCGAAAAAAATCACGAGACAGAATGAAGATGCAAATGTACATTGCCGAGCGGTTTAGAAGAACCAATGGGATTTTCTTTCAGAACGTAGGACACGAGTGACAAATAAAATCTCTTTAACTATCTTGTTTTGCTCAAACCAGAGGGAGAAATCGTCAGAGATGATGACGCTGGAATGAAAGATCATCAAAGCTGCTAAGAACACAAAAACAGAGAGAGAATCAGAAATACAGACTGCAATAAAATTAGAATTAGAGTGAGGGAGAGAACTTAGCTTTTGCAGCAATCAAGCATTGAAGGACTAACTTCGATTGTTTGAGTAGAGCTGAACAGAGTTGAAGAGTGGTCTTGCGCTGGATTTGCGGAGGAGGTTCATGGCTGTCGGAACTTCACTAGAAACGATCATCTTGAAATTCAAAGATCGGGAGCTGGTTCAAGAGTTCATACCTAAAGAAGACGAGATCCTGAATGTGTGTTATCCCAATTGAAAAAAGAGAGCACTGATAATGGAAGCAAGATACCAAGAATTAGTACGGCCAATTGAATCGAGTATTAAAGCCAAAGAAGGAGAGAAATTAGCTCTTAATGCTCTTGTGGCAATCGGATTAGTTGAGCATCAGTCACGGCCATTTTCCTCTTATCTAAGGACGATGATGATAGACATCAGAAGTTGGATAACGAGAATCTCTAATGACGATGCTCGGCGGTGACAATATCCACCAACGGAATTATGCAACATGGATATTCATCTGTGATTGTCTCCGATCTGAGTTAGACGAAGAAGCTTCGACCGGATGTAGCGAACTCAAGAGTGATCGAAGCAACTCGTTGGAGAGTTGTCACCAATAAAGAGAGCGTATGAAGTCCACGACGGTCAGAGATGGTCCGGCGCTACTCTGTGACGGTGATGTTGCAGCGGTTGGAGGTGGTGACAGGAAGGGATAGTTGCAGGCGAAGGCACTCAATTTGGTTTAGTTCCATTCTCAACAGTTACAAAAACACTTGAAACATGATAGCTAACAAAAAAATTAACATTATGTAAACTGTATCAAAACACCTTCGGATTGAACACTTCCACGTATCATTTCACAGCCGTGCCTTGGTGAAACTTGATCAAACATATTATGTGCAATTGGTTGAGAAGTGGATTTTAGCTATTTCAAACTCTACTTATGTCCGTTGGAATCTTAAATCAAATGCACAGGAAGGGTCCAAAGTTCGAACTTCACATATATCCCTTCAAAAGCATGAAAAACCAGCACAAAGGAAACCAAAAGATTCCCCTTATTGGCTCTTTTTCAGTTATTTGGACGGGGTACAAAATCAAAAGCTCCAATCCACATTATCAAAGCCGGAACAGACCAAAATTATCGGCATGAGAATAATTAAACAACCAAGGTGCAATACTGTCTCGATAATGAAACGGAGTTTTTGATTAGTCATTAGATGATTAAACAACTGAGGTACGATACTATCCATATAGGTTTTCATGTCAATGATATTACAAATAGGCACATAGAAAATGTTCCACTAACGTGACGTAATTGAAAATAATCAGATAAGGAACTAAAAAGAGTAGAGGCACCCAATTGCAAAAAACGCTCAAAATTAAAGACAAAATTTAAATTTAAATTCCTCAACCGTTCCCACCTTCGTCAGTTTTCACCCTCATCGCTCTTTTGCTCGGTTAGGCTTTAATCGGCCTGTCGTCGGCATGAAGCTCTCTTTCGACACCTCCAAGAAGCCCCTGAAGCCGGCCGCCAAGCCCCTCTACACCACCTTTCGCTTCGCCACTACCACCGCTGTCGATCCCGAAGCACCGCCTTCATTGGCGCGTGAGCAATTACCCAATTCGATTCCTCCGAGACCCCCGACGGATGACGTGAATTGCAGAAACCTGCCAGTTATCCGCCAAACCCCAACAAGTGGTGGCCCCCCTGGAGGATGAAGAACCTCGACCCGCCTCTCCACTCGGACTCCTCCTCCTCCTCCTCCTTCTCCTTCGATATCTCCCAGTTCCAGTTGCAGATAAAGAGCAGTCACGTGTTGTAATCGAGAGAGAGAGAGAGAGAGAGAGAGAGAACGAGGAAGAGAGACAGAGAGCAAGAATGGCGGGTGGAGGATTTGTAGAAGCCGGGCAGCTGAAAAGGGCGCATCTTTATGAATACCGGATCACTGGGTATTTCGTATTCGCTTGCATTATTGCGGCCCTTGGCGGATCGCCTTTTGGGTACGATCTAGGCGTTTCGGGTGAGTCTTTTTTTCTTTCGTCTCACCTTTTTGCTTGGATTTTGAATGCGTCTACTGCAGTGTTTCGTGAATTGCGAAGATTTATCCAGGGAAGATAACCTTTTTTTGGTGTTTGTGGAAGATAAATGTGGAATCTTTATCTAGAATTTTTGGAAGATGCAATTTCCCTGTGTAATGTTTACGACTCTTCAAAAAAATAAAAATAAAGAAATACATCATCGTATTAGTTGTAATATAATTGTTTTGCTTTCTTTGATCTGATTAACTAAACAAAACTTAATGAAGCAGAGATTTTTCTATAGGCCTACCAAAGTTTACTCTTAAGTCTCAACATTCCTTCCCAAAAATGGAGACTTTGAGTTTAATATCGAAATTGCCAACAAGTCGAGCTTGCCCACAAAGCCCCCCGTTTGCGCCACTAGGGGCGCATGAGATGTCCGATGGGCAGGCCCAATGGTAAGGCTATGGGGTGGCATTATTCTAATATTAAATACATGTGATGTGATTTTTTTTAATTAATTTTTTGCTTTTATTGCTATGCTGTTTTTTATTTTAAAAAAAAAAGAGAAATAGCACAGGAATCAACATTTTTCCAATCTTCTTAATCACTTTTGAGCAATTGATGTTTGTTCCTAAAATCGTTAGCATACCTGTTGAGTAGTTACTAGAAGTAATTAACATTGTAAATTATAATTCAAATATGTGTTGATAGTTGGAAGAACAGTGTGGTGGGAATGGAAGAACCAATTTCTGATTATTTTTTCAATTTGACAATTTAAGTAACATTACTTTTATTTAATGTCGAACTAATTTTTATTTTTTTTAGAATATACAATTATCGACAAGGTATTATTTATTAACAAATTATCGGCACAAGAATAATTAAACAACCAAGGTATAATATTGTCTCAATAATGAAATGGAGTTTTTGATTAGTCATTAGATGATTAAACAACTGAGGTGCGATATTGTCCATATAGGTTTTCATGTCGATGATATTACAAATAGGCACATAGAAAATGTTCCACTAACGTTTTGGAAAAAAGGACGTAATTGAAAATAATCAGGTAAGGAACTAAAAAGAGTATAGGGACCCAATTGCAACAAACGCTCAAAATTGGGGACAAAATTTAAATTTAAATTCCTCAACCGTTCCCGCCTTCATCAGTTTTCACCCTCATCGCTCTTTTGCTCGGTTAGGCTTTAATCGGCCGTCGTCGGCATGAAGCTCTCTTTCAACACCTCCAAGAAGCCCCAGACCGAAGATAGCCGACCAGCGCCAGACTGGCCTTCTTCCGGCAATGTTGAGATTTATGATCTGAAGGTAGACACGAACTATCAGCACACCTCTCCATTCTGGACTTGTCTTGTAGTTCACAGAGTGGACATTCACTAAAGGTTTGGTTTTCATCATGCTTTTGAAAATTTGGGTGCTTGTTTGTTCATTTTGATTCACATTTCGCTGCGGTCATTTCTTGGGAAAAGGCACACATATGTTGATACCATGCTGGTATATTGGGGAGTCAATGAAAAAGGAGCGAGCAAGTAGATTGATATGTGTTTCTCTTAATTCTTGATGAGAGGAAAAAGATTCGGACAAATTGCGTGAGGTTGATCAAGAAAAGAAACGAAAGAATAACCCTCTTCACATTAACTTGTGTACCATGCAATGAACTTGAGATTTGCTTGTATAGTGCTCTATTTGTTGTGAGACTCTAGAGATAAATTCCAAAATGGTTTCACTCAATTAAAATATTTTTTGGTAGAGAAGGCAATTAGCCATTTGATAATGCTTTGGGCGGACGTGTGTGTCTGTGTCAAGAGAAAATAGTGGAATCTTAGCAGGAGGAGGGACTGATGAGGAAAGAGAATGCAAAGGAAACGCCAACATCTAAAATTGTGTAGTATAGGATCTACTTGGAAGATATATCATGGGTGTCGTGGGCAACATTTATATGCTTTTTGAGTTCTTTATGGAAGTCGAGGGACGGCATTGCTGTTCTAGGAGCTTCAGTTCTTAAAGTTCGGTACCTGGGGTATAGGAGTTCCTTTATTTATTAAAATATCCTTTTGACGTCATTGACCTCTTGCATTTGAGTTCACCTCTAAATAGTTAACTCCTGATTTGGTTGATGACTCTCCGTGATTTGACAATACCATTCAATGGATTTGAGGTATCATTCAACGATTTTGAATTTCTTGTCAAGTGTGTGCGCATTTAGCTCTTCTCTGATGTTCGTTGGCTCAGAACATGTGGCGTGTATTAATCTGCAATTTCTTGTGAAGCTGCAATTTTGCTGAAGAAAACATCTAATATGATTCTTGTGCGGTGAAATCACTTTTATATTTGAACCAAAGGAGGGAATAGCCTTTGTCATTTCGTGTACAATTTCATCATCATCATGGACGTAAGATGTGACCAAAAAAAATAATTAACATAAGGATGACACATCCTATAAGGATGACTGCCAAACTAGTGTAACTGATATTTTTTTGACCCAAAGACGACGAAATTAAAATTGGAATTGCGAATGTTGTACCGGCCAACATTATCGCAATCCAGATTAATAATCTGGATTGCCTTTGTCATTTCGCAATCCAGATTATTAATCTGGATTGCGATAATGTTGGTTGGTACAACATTTGCAATTCCGATTTTAATTTCGTCGTCTTTAGGTCAAAAAGATATCAGTAACATTGGTTTGGCAGTCATCCTTATAGGATGTGTCATCCTTATGTTAATTATTTTTTTTGGTCACATCTTACGTCCATGATGATGATGAAATTGTACACGAAATGACAAAGGCTATTCCCTCCTTTGGTTCAAATATAAAAGTGATTTCACCGCACAAGAATCATATTAGATGTTTTCTTCAGCAAAATTGCAGCTTCACAGAAAATTGCAGATTAATACATGCCACATGTTCTGAGGCGACGAACGTCGGAGAAAAGCTAAATGCGCACACACTTGACAAGAAATTCAAAATCGTTGAATGATACCTCACATCCATTGAATGGTAAGCGCATTGTAAAATATCACGGAGAGTCATCAACCAAATCAGGAGTTAACTATTTAGAGGTGAACTCAAATGCAGGAGGTCAATGATGTCAAAAGGATATTTTAATAAATAAAGGAACTCCTATACCCTAGGGGTACTAAACTTTAAGAGCTAAAGCTCCTAGAATAGCAATATCGTCCCTCGACTTCCATAAAGAACTCAAAAAGCATATAAATGTTGCCCACAACACCCATGATATATCTTCCAAGTAGATCCTAGCCTATTATTTCTATGCTTACGCAAGGTATACTACACAATTTTACGTTCACCCATCGCGACTCAAAAATGTCCGAAGGAACGGAACAAGTAAGAAGATTGTCGCATCGATAGTAAATACAGATGTTGGCGTTTCCTTTGCATTCTCTTTCCTCATCAGTCCCTCCTCCTGCTAAGATTCCACTATTTTCTCTTGACACAGACACACACGTCCGCACAAAGCATTATCAAATGGCTAATTGCCTTCTCTACCAAAAAAATATTTTAATTGAGTGAAACCATTTTGGAATTTATCTCCAGAGTCTCATACCAAACACAGCACTACTACAAGCAAATCTCAAGTTCATTGCATAGTACACATGTTAGTGATGTGAAGAGGGTTATTCTTTTGTTTCTTTTCTTGATCAACCTCACGCAATTTGTCCGAATCTTTTTCCTCTCATAAGCTAAGAGAAACACAGATCAATCTACACGCTTGCTCCTTTTTCATTGACTCCCAATTATACCAGCATGGTATCAACAGATGTGTGCCTTTTCCCAAGAAATGACCGCAGCGAAATGTGAATCAAAATGAACAAACAAAGCACCCAAATTTTCAAAAGCGTGATGAAAACCAAACCTTTAGCGAATGTCCACTCTATTCTAAATCCAGGTAATCACTATAACCGTGTCACGCCTTTAGTTAATTCGCCAAATATGACAAGAAATTTTTGTACACTGTTTTTCCAGTAAAAACAGTGTACAAAAACTGGTTAACACTGAAAAAGATGAGAATGATAAACACAAGAAAAGACAAAGGAGGAATGGGCTCCGGGGATTTAATTACTATCAACAAAGCTGTCATGGGTAAACAAGGTTGGAGATTGGCGAAAAATCTAGATGCATTATGGAGTAAGTCGCTAAAAGGACCGTATCTCAATCATACTGATTTCCGGCATACTGAGAAAGCGTCAAGACCATCATGGGTTTGGCAAAGTATCATGATGGGAAGAGAAGCAATTTCGAATTCAGTAATGTGGTCAATAGGAAATGAAGAAAAGGTTCAAATCAAAATAGATAAGTGGCTGAAGAGGGGCATCATTGGAGGTCCAAAGAATAGAAACGATCCACAATTTGTTTTAGAGTTAATGAACTTTGAAAGAATTGGAATGAAAAATAACTTGTTTGATGAACAAACAATTTGTTTTCAGAGAATTAATGAAACTTGTGGACAACCAAGGTGGAAGTAAAAAATGGATATCCTCAGACAAGAATAAACAAGGCACAACAAGTTCAACTATCAACATCTTACCAAATCCCAAAATTCTTATGGATTGCATTTTGGAACTTGCAGACATGCACAAAAGTAAAGATCTTTCTATGGAGTTTATGTCAAAATGCCATTCCATCCAAGGAAAATCTATAGAAGAGAAATATCTTACCCGATCCTATATGTGACTCGTGTAGAAGCAAAGTGAAAACGATTGAACATATATTCTTACGAAACATATATTCTTACGTTGCCATTGGACAAAGCTCATATGTCATAAGCAGCATATCCTTAAGAAGGCACATGTGCACCATGTTTATCATGTTGGCTCTAATTTTGTTTTTGTAAAATTCTCTTGAATGCTTGGGCTTTTGTCCTGACCAATTGCTCGTTACGTTTCAATGCTAATTTATCGGGCTCCGACCTAACTGCTCCTCTCTCTCTCTTCCTGCGCTTGTGTTTCCCAACAATGCTTCCTCCTCCTATGATACGGTTCATTTGCCTCACCCCCTTGTAGGTTGCATATATTTTTCTTCCCCACAACAAAGAATACCGGCAATGTCACACTAACTAGTCCTCTCTCCTCCTTTGCTTATTTCCCAACAACGCTAATTTCTTATTTGCCTCAGTTGGTTGCATATATTTTTCTTTCCCACAGCAAAGAATACTAATGATTTCACGCTAACTGTTTTTCTCTACTCTCCTGCTCGTTTCCGAACAAAGCTCATTTCTTCTTCCCTCTAGAATATGGTCCATTTTCAAAATACAGCAACCTATCTCCACTCGTTTCCCAACAACGCTCATTTCCTCCTTCTAGAATACAGCTCATTTCCAGAAGCGATTAAACCTACCTTCGCTTGTTTTAAAAAATACAGCTCCTTTCCTCCAGTAAAATGCAATTAAAAAAAAAAAAAAAAACCAGAACAATGAACTGATCATCTAGGTGGTGTATTCAGTGGGGCCGATTTGTGCTGTTGGTCGTCATCAATCTTTGAGTCTAATTAGTCTTGGATCATTGGAAGGATGTAGGCTTGCATTTAGGCTCGAGTCCTTGTGGTTCGTCAATCTTAGCTAAGAGTTGATTTGAAGTGATGTTTGCATGTTTAACAATAAGATAATCATGCATGGATTGTGTGTTTAAGATATCGTGTAACGAATACCATCATAGAGTGTGCCGACAATACCTTATGGACTCGAAAGGAAATTCGAGATGCCTAAGGAGAGCGTACCCTAAAAACCTAGGAAAAGCATACTCTAAATGCCCTGGAGATTAGGATGCCATGGTTATTGGACCATGAAGTCCACGCGGGCCAAAAAGCAGACCAGCGTACACCACGGCGAACCAAACAGCATACTAGCATTCCGTTATATGACATTAATTTTCTTAATCTATGTGTTCAACAGAAGTCGCCACTAGCCGCTGTTGAGGGTTGGCTAGAAACACTAATCAAGATGCGAGAGTGTCGTCTTTTTTTCTTTTTTCTTTTTTATGCTGGAGGAACTGATTTGGCCGACAGCTGCCACGTAAACCCCGAGATAACGCTAGCCCATGACCCACCACCAGGGTGCCACGCGTAAATCACCTAAGGGCCTGCCAGCCTCCCAACGCAACGCGGGGACTTGAACTCCCGACCTTTCCCTCAAAGGTCAAGAGCCTATTCAGTAGAGCCATCGCGGCCGGTGATTGCGAGAGTGTCGTCTTGATACATACACAACTAGAGATTTCAGACTCGCGGACTTGATTATACTAATTATACAACCAATGCCCTTTTGAAACCTAAATTTGATTAAGTGTTAATTAAAGTATCATGGTAGCTTATCGAAGATTTTAAAGTTTTTCTTGACTATTCTAAAAATGAAAAGAACAATTAATATATGAGAAATGTGCAATCAAGTATAATTGTAATAACAAATGCAAACAACAACCTAGCGTATCTCTAAAAAAAAAAAAAAAAAAAAATGGCATCCAAAAAATCCTATGATAAAGCCCTAAAGGATTATTCAATTAGGTTTCAATTTTTTATTAAAGGATTTCTACAAATTCTTAAAAAAAAAATATTGAAAATCTAATTTTTAAGCTTGTTTCTTAAATTTGATTAAGTTCAACTATCAACATCTTACCAAATCCCAAAATTCTTATGGATTGCATTTTGGAACTTGCAGACATGCACAAAAGTAAAGATCTTTCTATGGAGTTTATGTCAAAATGCCATTCCATCCAAGGAAAATCTATGGAAGAGAAATATCTTACCCAATCCTATATGTGACTCGTGTAGAAGCAAAGTGAAAACGATTGAACATATATTCTTACGTTGCCATTGGACAGAGCTCGTATGTCATAAGCAGCATATCCTTAAGAAGGCACATGTGCACCATGTTTATCATGTTGGCTCTAATTTTGTTTTTGTAAAATTCTCTTGAATGCTTGGGCTTTTGTCCTGACCAATTGCTCGTTATGTTTCAATGTTAATTTATAGGGCTCCGACCTAACTGCTCCTCTCTCTCTTCCTGCGCTTGTGTTTCCCAACAATGCCCTTTTCTTCCTCCACCTATGATACGGTTCATTTGCCTCACCCCCCTTGTAGGTTGCATATATTTTTCTTCCCCACAACAAAGAATACCGGCAATGTCACACTAACTATTCCTCTCTCCTCCTTTGCTTATTTCCCAACAACGCTAATTTCTTATTTGCCTCAGTTGGTTGCATATATTTTTCTTTCCCACAGCAAAGGATACTAATGATTTCACGCTAACTGTTTTTCTCTACTCTCCTGCTCGTTTCCGAACAAAGCTCATTTCTTCTTCCCTCTAGAATATGGTCCATTTTTAAAATACAGCAACCTATCTCCACTCGTTTCCCAACAACGCTCATTTCCTCCTTCTAGAATACAGCTCATTTCCAGAAGCGATTAAACCTACCTTCGCTTGTTTTAAAAAATACAGCTCCTTTCCTCCAGTAAAATGCAATTAAAAAAAAACCAGAACAATGAACTGATCATCTTGGTGGTGTATTCGGTGGGGCCGATTTGTGCTGTTGGTCGTCATCAATCTTTGAGTCTAATTAGTCTTGGATCATTGGAAGGATGTAGGCTTGCATTTAGGCTCGAGTCCTTGTGGTTCGTCAATCTTAGCTAAGAGTTGATTTGAAGTGATGTTTGCATGTTTAACAATAAGATAATCATGCATGGATTGTGTGTTTAAGATATCGTGTAACGAATATCATCGTAGAGTGTGCCGACAATACCTTATGGACTCGAAAGGAAATTCGAGATGCCCAAGGAGAGCGTACCCTAAAAACCTAGGAAAAGCATACTCTAAATGCCCTGGAGATTAAAATGCCACGGTTATTGGACCATGAAGCCCACGCGGGCCAAAAAGCAGACCAGCGTACACCACGGCGAACCAAACAGCATACTAGCATTCCGTTAGATGACATTAATTTTCTTAATCTATGTGTTCAAAAGAAGTCGCCACTAGCCGATGTTGAGGGTTGGCTAGAAACACTAATCAAGATGCGAGAGTGTCGTCTTTTTTTCCTTTTTTTTGATGCTAGAGGAACTGCTTGGGCCGACAGCCGTCACGTAAACCCCGAGGTGACGCTAGCCCATGACCCACCACCAGGGTGCCACGCATAAATCACCTAATGACCTACCAGCCTCCTTGCAACGCAAGTTGCAAGGACTTTGAACTCCTAACTTTCCCTCAAAAGCAAGAGCCTATCCAATAGAGCCACCACGGCCGGTGATTGCGAGAGTGTTGTCTTGATACATACACAACTAGAGATTTCAGACTCGGGGATTTGATTATACTAATTATACAACCAATGCCCTTTTGAAACCTAAATTTGATTAAGTGTTAATTAAAGTATCATGGTAGCTTATCGAAGATTTTAAAGTTTTTCTTGACCATTCTAAAAATGAAAAGAACAATTAATATATGAGAAATGTGCAATCAAGTATAATTGTAATAACAAATGCAAACAACAACCTAGCGTATCTCTAAAAAAAAAATGGCATCCAAAAAATCCTATGATAAAGCCCTTAAGGATTATTCAATTAGGTTTCAATTTTTTATTAAAGGATTTCTACAAATTCTAAAAAAAAGTACTGAAAATCTAATTTTTAAGCTTGTTTCTTAAATTTCTGAATTTATTTTTTTCGAATCTCCAAAACTAATTATGGATTTCTTGAATTTTCTAAAATTTTTACGAGTTTTTAATTTTTCAGGATTGTTTACTTTTTTTTATTATTTTTAAAGATATTATTTTATCCGGGGAAAAGGACTCGGGGCGGGTCGAGAACCCAATCCGGATATGTGTCTAATCCAACCTAATGGTCTAGGTAGAGTTTGAATTCAAGGCTGGCCTAGTGACTGGCCCAAACATATCAAATGGGCCCATTCGCGTCTAAGCCTGCGGCCTCCAATTTATCTCATTTCTATTATACACGGCCCAACCACTAAGCCTGCGGTCTCTAACTAACTAGGCCAACTAGATCCGACCCATTGGCTGGATTTGACTCCTTTTCTATTACAACCGAATTTTTATTCTTTATCTTTTATTTTTATTTTTTAAAATTTATTTCTTTTTTTTTCTGCATCATTTTCATCCCGACGCTTGCTCACGCCCACTTCTCTCGTAATCGACCCGAACCACCTTCCGCCTCCAACGACATCTCTTGCCTGGGGTTCAGGTCCACCACCCTTCACCGGTCGTCCACACCGACCGGGCGCCGAAAACTAATTGGCTGGTGATTGCTAACGCCACCGGACTAGCTCCGGCCATGGGATTTTCACGACTATAAAGACATGTATGACAGAAACCTAATAAAACTATCATAAAAAACACTCAAATGTATATGGTGGCCACTAACCGCAGGCTTCACCGGCGTGAGAACAGATTTTCTGACGAGGAGGTGTTCGTCCATGGCCGACTTGGTAACGCATATATGCCATAAAAACGAAGGAAAACGCAGCATTACCTTCTATTCAGTCGATGGATGGGGTGAGGATAAACCAAAATCGGATCAAAACAATATCACGCAGCGAATCACACAAAATCCATTACGGAATCTCAGTTCGGACATGTGACCTGCGACTTAAAACATGACTTCTACGCTGGGTTCCAGAGCAATTCTCGACTTGGCAATAGTATATCACACTCCAAATCATCATTATACGCTACAGATCGGCTTCAGCATCACAACATTCACCCAAAACATAAATTTTATGCTAGAAAGAAGCAGGGCGTTCTTCAGGCCTACCTGGTTCGAGAGCTTGCTGGGACGAACGACGACGGGCGAGTTGGCTTCCTCAGATGGTCGAGGGTGATTCAGCCGAACCACCGGCGAATGGAGAGAAATTCACTCTCGGTCTCTCTCTTCTCTCTTTTCTCCTTCAGTCGTCGTTCCCCCACTCACAGACGTGCTCGCTCAAAGCCCGAGCGTGCAAAAGGATGAGAAGAAACCGAGGGATCTCCGGCAACTCGGTCAACTGTCTTCCCCACGTCGATGGGACCCGGACGACACGTGGCGCCACGTGTCGTCCATTAAATGAGTTATCCCCACGTCGTGGAGGTCTCCTACCCGAGATTCTCTCATAAAACAGCACATAATCCTAATCCCTAAACGATCAATCAATGCAAAACCTTCTCCAGGAAACCACGTAAAAAATTTGTGGCATTTTCTTTTTATTCACATGATATTCAAACATTTGACTGGCCAACCGGCGGATAGCCCTTGCGCTGAAAATTAAAGCAATTAAAATGAAATTAAGCTTGTTAGATAACTCTAATTAGTTTAGACTTAAAAGATTTAATTAAGCTAGAAATTGACTTATTTAATTCATAAAAGTACGTCAAAAAAGGGGGTCACTTAATTCATTTATAGAAAAAAAAATAATTGACAATAATTAAAATCTTATCTACCAATCATGGTCGCGATTCTATATTCGGAAAGATTATAGATACTTAGTTATTGTGAAATAACTATTTCTTTCCTTTTTAACACTTGAAGATTATTAACACTTAAAAATGAGTTCTTTAGACTCTTAGCATTAATTTCTCAATATTGCCAAATGGGCCAAAATACACATAAATTAATATATTCATGTATATCAAATAACGCTCTAAAAGTGTGGTAACCGTGGCCTCTGATTTGAGATTACTTAGAACCAGTGAAGTAATATAATAAAGCATTTATCCATGCAGCTCTCAAAACATGTGGATCAAAGTAACATCGAGTTTGATAGTAGCTTATTTCATGATGAACAGTCTCCACATAGCAAGGGATAAAAAGATGCTAGGAAAATAGAAAGGAACTTAGGAAAAGAATAAAAATGATGGAGCTGATTACGTTGCTTTTTCCAATTAATGCCAAAAGAGGAGATAGCAGCCATGACTTCTCAAATGACGAACATGTTACCCCCGAAAACAGCGAGGACCATGACGATTTGCGTAATCAAAGGTTTGACCATGAGAATTTTGTTTTTGAAACACCTTGCCTGTTTTTTAAGCCAACGTCCTGTACGCATGGGAGTAAACCGCTGACAAAAACTCCCATTTGTTCATATTCCTTGAACTGCAGTATATATTTTCATATGTGATATTAAGGAATGGTTGATGAATCAAGACATCGATAAGAATCGACCTTTAATTAGTAAAAGCATCGAGATTTCATTACTAAAAGCCTCCAACAAAACTAAGTAAAAAGCTGCCATTAATTTTTACTACCAAAAATTGAAAATTCTAAGTTCCTCAATCTATCTAAAAACAGATGACTCTCCTCACAGACGTGCTCGCTCAGTTCCCTCGTTCGGTTAACCCACCAGTGCGTCCCGGTCGCTTCCTTACGCTCACATCGAGAGCGTGCAAAAAGGAGAGAAGAAACCGCCAAGCAGCCTCGCCCCTGCTGCTTCGGATGGGCCAATACTGATAAATAAATATAGAATGAAGGGAATGGGCTGGGTTTGAGGGAAAAGAAAAGGATTGGGTCTAAAAAGAAATAAAAAGAATAGGCTAGACAAACCGATCCACCTGATTTTTATGAAAATCTTTTATTAATTTTTTTAATTATATATATATATATATATATATTAATTTTATTTTCATCATTTTCAGTTCTTATATTTTTGCAAAAAAAAAAAAAAAAAAAAAAAAAAAAATGGATGCTTGAATGACAAAAATTTCGAGCGTCAATGTCCGGAAATGCTAATGAGTTGAGGCAATGACACTAGGGACATCTTTCTCAACTTGGGGAGAAAGTAGGTACTCTCGTACATAGAAGTGTATTTTCACACCTCACTAAACTTAAGACAAGGGGCTAGTCCACGACTTCAAGCTTTTCTACACTATCGAGGTTTTCTAGTAGGCGAGGTGTGAATATGATAAAGACAAGCATTTAAAATGAGACAAACATTCTTGAAGCAATGGTGGCCCCTTATAAATGCACCTCAAACTCTTCATATGACATATGTAAAGATACTTTAGTGATCTGAGAAACCACCTATCATTCTCTTATGTTTTCAATTTAATTTATGTGAGTTCCATCAAGAATAACCCGAATCTCATTACACTCCCCAATTATGCAGCATTTTAGTTGCTCCATGTCTCAATCTCAAAATTAGGTAGCTTAGTGATGTTCGTAAGGCAGTCTAAGAAAAATGCAGTAGTATGCTGAAGCAACTTCTTGATATTAGTAGAGACATCCATACCAATTACAAATTTCAAGGATCTATCCCAATGTTCTAACCCAAATTCAACACAATTCAAGAGATGAATCATGATGCATTCATCGCCATCACCAACAATGAATTTGAAATGTGACAATGATCTAGGTGCAGTTGATGTAACGAACCGTAGGAGTTTTCTTAAAAGTTCTACTTGCGGGAAGTACAAATTAAGAGCATCCAACCTCCCGAAGCCATAAACATCATAAACAACAACTTCCCCAATACTCCTTCATCTCTCATTCTCCAAACTTACTAAGCTCTTCTAATCGAGCGAGCACAAAAATACTGCCCTAAGGAATCAATGCATACACTTTCGCGTGTTTTGGGGCACGATTTATGCATTGGCAAAAAGATACCTCTAAGAAAGTGTGCTTCATTAGCTTCGCGACCTCCTTTAGCAGATTCATGATCATAGTCCCATCAAAATCGAGAGCCTCAAGCTGCTGAAGTTCTCCAATTTGTGGGGACAATTCCGTCGATAGATCACAATGAGTTAAGAATACTCTTTTTAGGCGGGTTAACCCGAACCGAGACTCTGGCAAGGAGTTGATCCAAGTTCGGGACAAATTCAGGATTTCGAGGGCTGGCATGTAATCAAAGAAAGACGGACTAATGGTTCTGAGCTTGTAATTCCTATTCAAAAACAATACCAAGAGATCAGGACACCGAGGATTTTCTGGCAACTCGGTCAACTGGTTTTCCATCAAGTGAATCTTTGTGGAACTCTGCCATTGCGCGACCTTCGGAGGCTCCATGAGTCCTAAACCCCCGCACATGGGGACTAGTCTTCAATATTCATCAAAGCAAGTACCTGACGAGTTAAAAGATTCATTGATTCCTATTCTCCGTGATGACCAATGAAGCCAAACAACAAATAATATTTCCAACCCAAACTCCCCAAAATCAAGAAAGGGCAAGAGATGTTGGAATTGAATGCTCAAACCAACTTGAAGCAGAATCTAAATTGAAGGTATGTGTCCGAAAAGTTGCTGCCTCAGCATCTCCAACATTGGCTGCTTCTGATATTCCCCATGATGAGGAAAGAAGGAGCAAACGGCGTGGAGCTCTCGCCAATGGCCGCTCCGGCGAGATGCCTTGAATCCTTGCAAGAAGCGGAGTCTCAAGAGCCGAACCAACTGCCAATCGCCACCTCGACGTGCGATGGAAGGGTTCCGGCAAGACACCGGGCAAACTAATCGTCGGGGTGGTCTCCCTCGCAAGCGCAGATTGAGAGAGAATTTGAGAGTGCGATCAAGAAGAAGAAATTGATTTGGAGATAAATGGAAAAGCATAAATAATAATTTTTCAAACTTTAGCGCAAAAACACACAATTATTGCAATTTCAATCCCGTGGTTTAGACTAAATTGCGTGAGCGGCCGCTTAGTTTCCGAATTTGGTTTTTGGATGAAATTGGTCGAAGATTTGGGTCAAGATTGGTCCAAATCAATTAGAATTCAAGATTGATTTAAGATTAGTTCATTGTTTTTCAAACATAATCAAAAGCGTATATAAGATCTAGCATAAAGTTTGAAAAGAGAAGAGATGGACCGAGTCAATTTAGAGATGAAGCACTGACCAAAAAAAAAAAAAAAATTAGAGATGAAGCGATCGAGGATGGGCTGGCTTTACATAGTCTTTCAAGGGATTTAATTGAATTTTTTATTTTTGGTAAGACAAGGGATTTAATTTTGTATTCATAAGACAAAGAAAAACCTAAAAAAACAAGGGGCAGCGTGCCCCCAATGCACTTACAATTTGCTCGGGATCGCTCAACTCAGATACGGTATTAAAGTAATATAATACGACGTGTATTATCTAATAATTACGAAAAAGATACAAGAAGTATACTTCAAATAGAGTCAACTAAAAGAGCCACTGCAAGTGTGATATCACCTTTTCGATAAAAAAATTATACAAAAAGTTGTAAATATATTGCATTTTTTAAATTCAATCCCAAATCTTTTTATTTTGTAAACTAAGGCTATGTTCATTTGGCGGAACAAAAATTATTCAAAAAGTTGTAAATATATTGCATTTTTTAAATTCAATCCCAAATCTTTTTTATTTTGTAAATTGACACTTTGTTCGTTTCGTAGAAAATAATTTCCAGGAAAATATTTTTCGGATTTTCCGGCGTTCGTTTCACAAAAAATTAATTCATTGGGGAAAATGTTTTCCATGAAAGGAAAAAAAAATCTTTTAAATTAAGGGAAAATGTTTTCTATTTTTGAAAAGTGAAAAACATTTTCTTCACTTGATCTCTCTTATCTCACACATCTACAAATTCTCACTTCCTCCTCCTATTTCTTTTTCTTCTTTTCTTTTTTTGTTCAAATTATTTTTAATTTTATTTTTCTTTTTAAATAATTTCCTTTTTCTTTTCTATTTCTTTTTTTTTTTTTTTTTTTTTCTTTTCTTTGTTTCCCATCTTCTTCTTTCTTGGCTAGTCATTGCTTGTTGCCAAACGAACCTCGAGCTCATCAATCTCAAGCTCGCGCTATGCACTCTTGCTTATCATTTTCTTTATTTATTCTACCTTACAGTTATACATTGCTCAAACAAATGACTCTACATGCTTTTATTCTTTTTTCTTTTATTTATTAAAATACAAAAGACACAGGGGAAGAACATGCCACTCAACTAGAAGATTCTCATGAGGGTTGTACATGCTTTGCTTCTTTTCTCTTTTGCTTCAATTTAAAATCCATACGAACATTTTTTAGAATAAACGAGCATTTGGCAACAATGAGGGAACAAAGATATGAAGTAACTTTGCCTGGATTTAAAGGCAAGTTCATATTTGATGGATTTATAGGTCGGTAAGTGATACATGCCTAAGTGGTGAAGTCTTAGAAAATACTTTCCTTACCAAACACTGGAAAATACTTTCACCGGAAAATATTTTCCGAAACATTTTCAGGTTTTAGTCGAACACCAGAAAATATTATCATTTTCCTAGAAAATGACTTCTGGAAAAATATTTTCCGAAAATGGCCAATTTTTTGCAAAACAAACAGACAAATATTTTTCCAGCCAAATTTGGTCGAAAATTGTTAACATAGACACGAACCATTCTACATAGCACAATAGGTGCCGACGTGGACAATTTTAATAATATTTAAGTATTTTCTAATCATTTTCCTTTTATTGAAATTCCTGTCTTCTCACCGCATGCTTTCATTTGATTAGCTGAATTCAGTACTACTTAATAATGAGATATTTGAGGAAATTTATCATCCGTTCTTTGCTTGCTTGTCGCAAAGTGAAATGATTCTTATCACTGCCTTAATTATTAGATGGATATGATGATGGATTGCAAAGGCATCGATTAGTCAAGCATTTCAATGTAGATCTCGCAGTTTAAGATGATGATGTTAACCTTGCCATCCACATGACCTCATGGAGGCTAATCAATTTGTACTCAATTGAGATAGGTTCCTAAAGTACTTGATGGTTGTGGAGAAAAATCAATGTAGAAAGGCTCGATTCAGAACAAACTCCTAAAGCACACAACACCTACTCGAAAAATCAAAAGTATGAGAGCTTGTTAACATGGAAACAAAAGTTTGGGGCTACATGGAAAATTTTCCTCTACATAAGGAGTTTATATTTCTAATTTAGACCCAAGTGTCACACGATCATACCAAAGGTCTCATCGCGGTGCACATATAGCGTCCATAGTTTCATAATTGGCATAACATTATATCGATGTATATTGATGAAGTGGTTCCAAAGAAGCTTTCAATAGTCCATGATAAGAAGGTGCTCCTCCCACTCCCAATTGAAGTGATCTGCAGACCCGCTTATCAGAGTTTCCACAAGATCAGCACAGTCAGGCTCAAATAGCAAAAAAATCACAGATCTCTATCTTCGCTTGAAGCTACAAGTTGGAACGTTTTCAAGGACGCCATAACTGCAAATGCTAGTTATGGCGCCATCCCCCGCGAACCTAGGTCTGCGATGCAATAAAAGTGGCTTCTTTCCTTGTTTATGATGCATGAGAGTTCCATTTCCTATAATTTGCTTGCCATTGTCTCTCGAGCATCCAGAGACATGCCTCAAAACACAAAGTAATTGTGGGATATCCATTGATTGAATGTTTACTTTGGCTTTGGCGGTGTGCAGTTTCTTTCCCAATCAAAAGCTGTAACTTCTTGAGACACAATAAAAAATATGATTTGAAAATGACGAGACCGCCTCACCTTTTTGACAACATTGTTTTGCGACACCAAATTGGACCGAAGGATTAAAAGGGTCATTCCCTACACAATAAAAACTATCATTTTCTCCAAAAGTTTTCAATAATTAATAATTGAAAAGTAACTTAATATTGTTTCTCTCTCCGTCTCTTGGATGTAAAAGCTGACATGTTGGGAGTCTGCTACTTTTACTTAATGTCAATTTAATTAGTCAAGCTTTACATTGGGGCAAAGTCATTATGGTCCCAAGTGACTCTAATTGGGATGATGATCAATCTAGAATACTTATTCATTTGTCTATTATAGTGAGACCCCTTTGCCAAGTAAAAATAAAGAAAACGCTCAATAAAATGTAAAATGGCCGTATATATATATATATACGTGCGTGTGAATACATTTTTATAATATTCTACCTATTGACATATTAGACTAAGGCTAACCCAAACTCTTATATCAGGAAAATTGTCTAAAAAGTCCTAAATTTATTACACTTTTATCAATTTAATTATAAATCTTTTAATTTTACCAATTAAGTCATAAATATTTTCACATTTTGCCAATTAAATCCATCCGATCAATTTTGGCCGGAAATTGCTAACGTGACACTTTTTAGCAATATTTTTGAATTTTTTATGGTTTGCTTGCCAAGCCCTTACTCGCCTAGAGCTGGCAAGGGGCGCAACAACCCTACCCAGGGCTGGTGAGAGTCAACTAACCGTCACTCATTGCCTTATATCCCAAAAACCATTTTTTTAAAGAAAAGAAAAGAGAAAAAAAAAAAAAACCATTAAAAAATTCAAAATATTGTTAAAAACATTACATTAGCGTTAGCGTTCACATTAACAATTTCCAACTAAAATTGATTAGATGGAGTCAATTGACAAAAAGTGAAAAATGTTTAGAACTCAATTGATAAAATTGAAAAATTTAAGACTGAATTAGCAAAAGTGCTAGGAGTGTGCAAAATGAACTGCCCAAATCCGCCCGAACCAGTCGGTTTGGTCCAATTCCTGGGAGTGTCAATCCGATTCATGATTCCTAAAAGTGGAAATGGTGTCCGGGCAATCCGATTCTCAATTTCAAGGGGGAATCGAACGGAGTCAACTACATATACCTTTTTTTAAAATTATTTCTTTAAAAATTTAGTAAAATATGAACTAAACACTATCTTGGTCTAGTTTTAAATAGTGGGAAAAAAGTAATGAAAGTAAAGTGATCGGTTCCATTAGACCAAACCAGCAGTGTAGTCTAGTTCTTGGGCCCAAGAACAATCGGTCAATTTAGGAATTGGGAGCTGATCACCCCTAAAAAGTGCAATAGATTTATGAATTTTTAAATATCTTTTCCCTCATTATGTCTAGTTAATGTTGATCATTGATTTAAAATAAGTCTTGACCATTATCTCTTCGATTTTCACATTTCCTTTTTACTAAAAATCCCTCATATCATGGCATAAACCAAACAAAAAGACCTCAGTTTATAAGGAAATTTTGGAGTTGTTTATTCTTTTTGCATAATTGTAAGATTAGAATGAAAAATTACTGCTTAATCTATATAAATGTTATGGCTATTTATAAAAGGTCATGACTACGTTCTAACAAAAAGAAAAATATTATGAATAAACAAAAACATCGAAACCGAAGGTTCTCACATTCTCATTTCTTAATAGCATTCTTCCAGATTTAGGAATTACATAATTTTTTAAAGATAAAACCACGGAATTTTATTAACCAAATCGATATGCGATCCGATTGAAAATGTCATGCAAATATCTCTAGTCACTGTGGTATGGATTAATGTGGTTTTTCAATAAGATCCTCCTAGCATGCATGCCAGGCCTCAGCCCATTTCAATTTTTGAAAGTTAGGTCCGAAAGCCCTTTTGATAGTCCGGCCCATCTCTCCTTCCAACCGTGTAATGTCATGGAAATCATACTATTCTTGGGCGTTATTGTTTGCCACCTTTGGATCACCCTAAGCAAACGTTTGAATCAAGGCATTTGAGGAAGATGGTGATAAGTTTCATACAAATTGAAGAAGGGAAAGAACGAATCCAACCACAAATAGATGGAGCTTGATTCATGACTGGGATAGGGCCTACTACGTGATCGAAATGTCCCCTAGTTCATTGCCAGCATGCGTGCGACCTCATTTGCAATCGGACCTAATTTGATCCATGATCGGAACTTTCTTTTTTTGCCATTCCTCTCCATTAATTTTTACCACACTTTTTTGTTCCTCGTATTTTAATTATCTTTTTTCAGAGAACAACTCAGTTGGTCCATGTTGCTATGTTTTGAAATACTAAAATGCACTAGCAGGGGAGTGAAATTGAATGATGGCGTGCCATAATTTTGCAACTCCATGTTGATCTAGACTAATCTCATTTAATAAAACACATTGAGTAGCCTTCAGAATGTACCCAATTTTAACTAGATTTGCATGCTTAGTCTAAATTAGCAATTGCGTGTTGGTGCGGTTGTCCGCCATCATAATATCTTTAAAGCACTTTGATTGAGTAATATTAGGTGAAAAGATGAGTCCCTTTATATTCAAAAACCATGAGATGGATATAACCAATGGAGTAAGGCTCCGTGGATTCCCGCCACCCTTTCAACAATGGAATGGTATCATCATTACGTAGTTTTAGTTGTATAGTCTAGATCGAACTGCCTCAAACATTGAGAAGCACCATGTTCAAGAGACTCTTTCCACATCTTCTCAATAGCCTTCCTAGAACTAGTTCTTCATCTCCACTGCCCGGTGGTCGAGGCAAGGATACTTGAGTGCTCGGCTTTTGATGACTGTATCGGTAATAATCCGAAAGCACAAAGTTGGGATCGCTAATTACTGTCGTAAAAGTTTGTAAAAAATGAGGAATTAAGTCATGTGTAAGGATGAAGTAAATTAAATTGTGACTAAAATTCAACATGGCCTTTTCAAATTTGTTTTGTGACAACTGAGGTTGATAAAGTATCAATTATGTGTTTACTTTGTGCCTATAATAACTAAAATAATATGGAATTTGCTTAGGGGATCCCGTTGCCCCCTCCTTACTTTGACAACAAGTGTGCCCAAATAGAGTTACGTGGTTTAGTGCATCCGCTTAGGGAAACAATTACTTTGATTAGTAAACATAGCGTATTTAAATTTACATTGTGCAAGCATATATTTTGTGCATGAATTTTAACAATTGAATCTATTTATACCATTTAAATGTGGGCATATCTGGATAGTATGATTTGTGTCCAGCGTAACATAACTCGGTGTAATAGCTATTGTAAAATTGATTTTTTTTAAATGCTCAAACATTATTAATTTAATAGCTTAGACAACAAAGGAATACATACAGGTACACAGAATAACTTGTCCATTAGATTAGACATTTTGGCCACGTCATATCCAGACTTCTCAAACGGATTTATTTATTTATTTTTTTTGGTCGGTCTTCTCAAACGGATTAAACGCAACGAAAATGGTGAGGAGGGAAAACCGACGTGCGAATGATCGTTTAGGGACTCGGACGACACGTGGCGACACGCGTCGCGCAATAAATGGGTCGTCCCCACGACGTGCAGGCCAACCTGAGAATTTCTCGTAAAACAGCACGTACTATCTTCTTTAGGAAACCACGTACCAAATTAGTGACATTTTCTTTTTATTTACTTTTAAGAACACGTGATATTCAAACGTTTGACTTGTCAACCGCCGGATAGTCCTCCGCGCTGAAAATTAAAGCAATTAAGCTTGTTAGACAACTCTAATTAGTTTAGACTTAAAAGATTTAATTAATCTAGAAATTGACTAATAATACGTAAGAAAAAGGTTGGGGGTTAATTCATTTAGTAGAAAAAATAATTGATGATAATTAAAATCTTATCTATTAATCACTGTCGTGATTCTATGTTTGAAAATAAATTATATATATGCAGTGATTGTCAAATAACTATTTTTTTTTCCTTTTTAACACTTGAAGATTATTAACACTTAAAAATGAGTTCTTTAAGTTCCCAACACTGATTTCTCCACATTGTCAAATAGGTCAAAATGCGCATTAATCAATACATTGATGTAAATAGAATAAGGCTCTACATGAGTGGTTAGTAAGGCCTCCAATTCAAGATTACTTTGAACCGGAGACGTAATACAATCGAGCATTTATCCATGTAACTCTCTCAATTTTATTTTATTTTTTGTAATTTACCCATAAAATGATATAAACATATTGTTGATTGGCTAAAAGGCAAGCGTGGGCTCTTTGCAACTGCATTTTCTTTTTTGGACTACCATTGAGTGCGTGTCATGGATTCGAGGCATTCATGTGTTTTGTTCCATTATGCATTCATTGCAATATGACTGGATTATGTTTACACCTCAATTTTGTCAAGAACAAAGAACAGCTCACAGTTTCCTAGAGATGTATGCTTTTAAAAGTAGCAATGCATCTTTATGAATACCTACAATGACAAAAAAGAATATAAACCGCCATAAGTTTAAAGTGTGTTTGAATTGGCTCTTACTTATTATTAATTTTTTTTTGGGATCTCATAGCACCCGAACTTTGACTTTGTTTTTAGTCTTAAGCATCTAAGGCTTTCGTAATACATAAATGTCAACACATGGATTCACCGGATCTTTCTTATTGTCTCTTTCCACATCTGTCATTATGGATCATATATGAGTGCCCAGCAATGGGTCTTCTTGCTTAGTAGACAGTTCATCATTTTTCTTTCCATTCCTTTTAATTACCAAATGAAGAGCTGGTGTTGATTTTCTGTTGAAATTGTTGCAACTCTTTCGGTATACGCAGAAACATGAGTATAGAATTAAGTTGTTTAATCATTTGGGCCCGAGTCGTTTGGACCATTTGTACCGTAGGAAAAGCCCAAAGTCCGAGCCCAGGATCTGGCCCGTATTCACCTGCGCACTATCACGCTCATCTTCATTCCTTCCCACGATGAAGCAAACCGAGATTTTAGATTCCACGTGCGGCATTGTTCCAATCACAACCGTCCATTTCAAATGACGGTTACTGCCGGTTCCCCGAAAGACCTGTGGTTTTTTTTGGCATCCATGGAAGATTGAAGGGAGATGAGATCGGAATGATTACGACATTCGCCTCCAGGTTTCGGATTATTCCGCGCTTCTCCTTCGACGCCGCCGTGGCAGCGGTCAGAATCGCAGGGCGCGCGCTTGATTCGGCTCGCCGTCCATTGGGATCGGAGAAGGAGGAGGAGGACCGCCGGTGCTGCTCTGCAAACTGCAATGGCGACGAATTCTTCTCTGCTGCCCGAGATCGGACCCGATGGCCTCGCGAGGGAAGCTCCCGTCATCGCCTACACCGAGAAGGTTCTCTCTCTCTCTCTCGCTCGCTCGCTCAATTGAGAAATTTATTCCGACTTTTTACATGAACACGGAACTCTCCTTTTTTTCTCTGTATGTGATAATTTCATCCACCTCAATTGTGACTACTTGGAAATAATACCATTTCTATTATGAATCAACTCTCCATATGGGCACTAGATAAGGATTGCTTTTGACCCTTTTATATATATATATTCCAGGCTAGCCATGAGATCGATCGAATACTTTGTCGAATAAAGATGCGATATGCCAAGAGGTTGGAAATTAGGCACCCCATGTATCTGGAATTTTTGGAAGATGCAATTTGCCCGTGTAATGTTCGTAACTCTCCAAAAAAAAAATTAAAAAAATCAAGAAATACATCATCATATGAGTTGTAATATAATTGTTTTGCTTTCTTTGATCTGATTAACTAAACAAAACTTAATGAAGCAGAGAACTTTCTATAGGCCTACCAAAGTTTACTCTTTAAGTCTCGACATTCCTTTCCAAAATGGAGACTTTGAGTTTAACATCGAAAATGCCAACAAGTCGAGCTTGTCCACAAAGCCCCCGTTTGCGCCACTAGGGGCGCATGAGATGTCCGATGGGCAGGCCCATTGGTAAGGCAATGGGGGTGGTATTATTCTAATCTTAAATACATGTGATGTGAATTTTTTTTTTAATTAATTTTTTGCTTTTATTGCTATGCTGTTTTTTTATTAAAAAAGAAAAAAGAAATAGCACGGGAATCGACATTTTCCAATCTTGTTAATCACTTTTGAGCAATTGATGTTTGTTCCTAAAATTGTTAGCATACCTGTTGAGTGGTTACTAGAAGTAATTAACATTGTAAATTATAATTCAAATAAGTGTTGGTAGTTAGAAGAACAGTGTGATGGGACTGGTAGAAACCTTTTCTAATTATTTTTTCAATTCGATGATTTAAGTAACTTTACTTTTATTTAACATTGTAGAAACCTTGTGCGATGCCAGTTTCTTCATTTAGTGCAATTGGAAATGGTGTAGGGAGATGATTTTGCTGCTACATCCCCGTCGAAAGACCAGACGACAGAGGATCTCGAACTAATCAAAGCATATCGGTATGACATCATAAACATGGATGCTACTTCCAGTGAGGCTTGTTTATTGCGTTTCTCCCTAGTGATCGGTGCTTCTATTATTAGTTATTTTCTACTGCAAATAACTAATATTTATAAGAAATTATACTTTTTTATATTCAATATGCAATTCTCATCAGCGTGTTCAGACAAGGGGTCCAGGTTGTATCGAACTGTCCCACCAAAAAGTGTCGGATCTTGCGGAATGACCCCAAAATGTGATCTCAGGTCATGAAGTCCAATAGTGGATATGTCTAGGCCGTCAACAACTATTAAATGGGCTGAGTCGTTTCGACCATTTGGACCGTAGGAAAAGCCCAAGGTCCGAACCCAGGATCTGGCCCGTATTCACCTACGCACTATCACGCTCGTCTTCATTCCTCCCCACGATGAAGCAAACCGAGATTTTAGATTCCACGTGCGGCATTGTTCCAATCGCAACCGTCCACTTCAAATGACGGTTACTTGCTCATGAGAACAGAACCGCTTACTCCTCTGCCCTCCAAAACCAGCCTTTGCCTTACGCTGCTAACCCATGGCCTTTCGCATTAAAGAAGAAAACAGAAGAACTTTATGTTCATGCAATTGCATGGCCTTTTGCATTGCTTCACTAGTTCAGTATCCTCATGTTTCCTTTAACCCATGGGTTCATCACAAACCTTTTCTGATCTGTCATTCTGATCAAGGAACTTCAAATATGCCTTTATGAAATTCCATTTGATTAGAATGTTATCCTTTTTTCTGTGAGCTCATGATGACCAGCTTAATTTAAATAGCGTGTTGATCTTCAGTAGTTCCATGGCTGCTACTCAGTATGGTTGTCTGTCTGTATTCATAGCCTGTCTGCGCTGGTAGGAGTTTCCTGTGTTGACAAGGCTTGGTTTATCTCATGTGTTATTGCCTGTCCATATTTGAAGGGTGCATCTCTTTAGCATTCTGTAAGAGTCATCTTTTGCATATCGTGTTCTTGCTTTAGTTTGAATGATGTCGGGACTCTCCTTTATTGCAGACAAGCAAGGTTAAGCGAGATTTCATCCTACTTGATATGAAAACATGTTGCTTAGTTTGTTGCAATATAACAGAATATCTCGTCGTTTTCTTGTCCATAGACATATATTTTAAGGGCGAAACTAATGCCTGCTTTGGTTTTCTGGTGGCTAAACTGGGGTTTACTTCAATAGATGGCTATTGACATCATAGTTTCTCTCCTATGATTGCCAAACCCTATGTTTACCCAGCAAGACAAATGATCTTTGTTAGAATAGAAATTTCATGCTATTTTTGTCATGGAATTTCCAGATGGGGCAATGGCATGCTGCTGATGAATATGACGGTCAAGTGAGGGAGATTACCTTTACATCTCTTTGTAGCAGTCCAATGTGCCCACCTGACACGGCCATGACAGAGTATCAGCATGCTGTTTTATCACCAGATAAGAAAACTCTGGTCTGCCTGCTTGCCTTAGCTTTTAATTGATTCTCGTCAATGTTCTCTTTATGCACTACTTGTAAACCTGCCTTGTAGAGCTGTTCTATAGCCCCTCCTTTTGTTTTTGGCTGACATTCTGCAGCGTCTGTTGCATTTAGGTTTTACCCTCGTCTTCTTTTCTGCATCTCCCTATGGTTCTAAATCTACTATGGTTGAGAAAATGTTCCTCTTCCCTGTAGGTGTTCGAGACAGTCCAGCAGGCACATGATGTCCCTTTTGGATCCTACTTTGAGGTTTTACATATAATTTTGTTTTTCATTTTTAAGTTCCCATTAAAAAGTACTGATCTATTTAATCGAGTATAATCATATGAGTGATATCAACATTTTTTAGAATTACATGAATCTTGGCTTTTTCATGTTTTTATTGGTAACTGTGATGTCAATCAGCTTATCGCATTTTTTCAATGGTTCATGGTAAATTTGTACCATACATTTTGGAGAGTCCTGGAAGTATCATAATGCAATTAGTAATGCCAATTACTTTGGATATGGTTAGGGCCTCTTTGAGGTGCACCGGTTATAGGACCAGTGGACCACTCTTGACATTTTTAGTCATTTTCTCATTCATTCTATGTGTGGGTTGGATGACACAACTTGCACCTACTTCCATGCAGCTATGTAAGGCTCTTACATTCTGAAAAAAGTGCTCAAAACTACTAAAAACTTAAATCTCCATTTCATGAGAATCTGCACACGGATAAATCTTATTAGTGAAGGCAGTTGAATGATTTAAGGGTTTTGGAAATGATTAAAGACAACAGGATGGGCACATGAAAAAACAATAGAAATATTTTATAAAGGTAGAGCAGTTTTTGAGAGGGGAAAATACATTTTGGTATTATCGATTTTGTTTTATGGATGGTTCATCTCATGTTGTCCTCTGTCTCTCTCTCTCTCATGTGCGCGCTTGCGCACAGAGACAATGGACATCCATCACACAACCATCTTTGATAATTTGCTGTGGCAATCTCTCTTTCTCAATTTTCTTTGAATGTTTTTTACATGCCAATATGCAGCATGCACGTTTTGCTTAAGACTGTCGTCCTATCTGTATGTGATAATTTCATCCACCTCAATTGTGACCAATTAGAGATACCAACATTTCTATTATAAATCAACTCTTCATATGGGCACTAGATAAGGATTGCTTTCGACCTTCTTTTTTTTTTTATCATGTCCCACATAAAGAGCAGTCACGTGTTGTAATCGAGAGAGAGAGAACGAGGAAGAGAGACAGAGAGCAAGAATGGTGGGTGGAGGATTTGTAGAAGGCGGGCAGCTGAAAAGGGCGCATCTTTACGTGTACAGGATCACTGCTATTTCGTATTTGCCTGCATTATTGGGGCCCTTGGTGGATCGCTTTTTGGGTACCATCCGGGCGTTTCGGGTGAGTCTTTTTTTCTTTCGTCTCACCTTTTTGCTTGGATTTTGAATGCGTCTGCTGCGGTGTTTCGTGAATTGCGAAGCTTTATCCAGGGAAGATAACCTTTTTTTGTGTTTGTGGAAGATAAATGTGGAATCTTGATCGAAGGTTGATGCAAAAGGGGTTGCGTTTTGTCCCGGAAGTAGTTGTGAACATGCAGGGAAGGGGAGAGATTTCTGAAAGTACCAATTTCCCTGGGTGTTCATGTCAGCCAGTGCTGTTATTGGTCGTGTCTTTGGTATTAATATGGATTTTTTGACGTATGCGTTTCATCATTCTTGATTTCTCCGTTTCAAAACAAAATGAAATTTAGGAAGAGAATCGCCCTTTGAATTACCCAGAAACGGACGATCTTGAAAATTAGCAGATGCCAATGGCTATGCCGGGAAGAAGATAATCCCTTCTTCAACCCGAGTTCTTTAAAAATCGACAACCAATGATCTTGATACTTGCATTCATTTCAAGTGAAGTGACCTCCATGGACGATTTCTTGAAGGAGTTCTTCCCAAGTGAACCGGAGAAAGCAAGAGCATCTGAATGAGACCAATTACTGCAAGTATGACAACCAGATCCTGACGCTCTTCACTTCTTCTCTCTACTTTGTGGGCCTGGTTAGTTGAAGATGAAGCCAACACCAGTGCTATGTTGTACAGCCTCACTATCCGCCTGAGAGAAATGGTGGAGAGCTGTCGGAGGTGGACGATGAGGTCAAGCCTGAAGCGCCCAGACTATCGGGTCGCCTGGATGATTCCCGGCTGAAACGGAGGCAGGAGCTAGCAAAGTTGGGGGATGATCCGGGTTACGAGGACATGCCTATGGAGGAATTTGCAGCGGCATATCTTAGAGGGGTTTTGGATGGCAAGAGGGGAAAGGGGTGGGAAAGAACGCCAAGGAGGAACATCTGAGATTGATCTTGGTTGACTTCTTCATTGGCATTTGCGACTATGGATCGCGGACAGCTTTCTGGTGTCTAGATGGCTCTTTTGAGGATAGGGCAAGAGATTCACCTGTGGAAGTAATGTGTTCTCTCTTTGCAAAAGAGAAGTTGCCTTAGAAATGAATGCCTCTTTTGGCTACGATTTTTCAAAAGTCTTTAACTTTTTGAAGAGGAGTTAAGTAAGTAAATGCTATCTTTTCTTATACACATTTAGTATGTGAGCTTCCTTTCCATAGTCTGCACAATATTAACTCTGCTAAGCTTTCATCAGTATTCGTGGCTGTTTGTGGTGTTTTGATACACGATCCTGTTACTTTCATCATGACCAGGGCAGGTGTTGATAAGGACCAGCGTCCGCCTCGCGCTGTTTAGCCAGTCAACGGGGAAGAGGAAAAAAGACTTTGGGATGACATATGCGACAAGTCATTATTGTCATCGCCATATTACTTGTCACAACGGCCGCGCAAATTTCGGCAAACCGCCAGGAGGTACTTTTTTAGAGGCATATGATATGGTCGGAAAATCTATATTTTCTCATAGGCATGAATGAGAATTTGACTTTTTCAATAGTTGTAATATAGGCTGTTATGTTTTCTCTTTTTCGGTAATCGTGCCTTCAATAACTGGTATGTCGTCAAAGGGTCGAAATTAGACCAAATTGGTGATGATCTTGACTTGGATTGCATTAACACTCTTAGCTATTACTTTCTTATTGCCAATGATTTTGATCGACAAAAGTGGAGACATGCTAGATGGAAAGATTAACCTTTTCCACGTGTGGCTTTTACCTAGTGGACTATTATGGTCGTTGTTTTGCTTGTCGAAATTCTCAAATTTGCATTGTAGTTCTGTCGGTAAAATTGGACATGGAATGTTGGCCAAAAGGTATAGCCAAGGGTGTTTTTTTTTTTTTGGGACATGGAATATGTCTTTTTTTTTGGGGGAGCTTCTGAATTTGTTCGTTTGTATCTATGTGGAATCTTAGATTTTTCCACATTTAGTGGTTTATCATTAATAAACGTCCGCAGTCTATTTATAAGTTGCCATTGTACATGCAAAAGATGATGGAGTCACATCCCAATCGATGTGCACAAATCAAACCTATTTATCCATCATCTTTTGCATGTACAATGGCAACTTATAAATAGACTGCGGACGTTTATTAATGATAAACCACTAAATGTGGAAAAATCTAAGATTCCACATAGATACAAACGAACAAATTCAGAAGCACCCCAAAAAAAAGACATATTCCATGTCCCAAAAAAAAAAAAAACACCCTTGGCTATACCTTTTGGCCAACATTCCATGTCCAATTTTACCGACAGAACTACAATGCAAATTTGAGAATTTCGACAAGCAAAACAACGACCATAATAGTCCACTGTGTAAAAGCCACACGTGGAAAAGGTTAATATTTCCCATCTAGCATGTCTCCACTTTTGTTCATCAAAATCATTGGCAATAAGAAAGTAATAGCTGAGAGTGTTAATGCAATCCAAGTCAAGATCATCACCAATTTGGTCTAATTTCAACCCTTTGACGACATACCAGTTATTGAAGGCACGATTACCAAAAAAGAGAAAACATAACAACCTATATTACAACTATTGAAAAAGTCAAATTCTCATTCATGCCTATGAGAAAGTATAGATTTTCCTGCCATATTAGATGCCTCCGAAAAAGTACCTCCTTGAGGGCTTGCCGAAATCTGCGTGGCCGTTGTGACAAGTAATATAGCAATGACAATAATGAGCTGTCGCATCCTGTCATCCCAAAGTCTTTTTCCTCTTCCCCATTGACTGGCTTGAAAAGCACGAGGCGAATGCTGGTCCCTATCAACACCTACCCTAGCCATGATGATGAGTAATACTAGTGTATTAATTGCCAATAACAACTTGTTTATTTTTTTTTGGCAAGCTATATACTTTTAGGATTAAATATATACCTTTTTTTTTTTATAATTTCATTTTTTCAAAATAACAATGTGACTAGATTCAAAAGTTAAAGATCATAATATAATAGCGAGGACTTTGTCTTTATTAATTAGTGATTCACCTATTAGTATTCAAGATGTAAAATACAACTTGCATATCAATATGACAAGTTCAAATCCGATACAACATGGATCTAAAAGGTAGTATTTTGAAATGGATTCTTCTACACCAAAGTAGACATTTAGCTCTCTTTTATTTACACATATTTCTTTCAATTTTAATAATAAGAAACGATATTTCAACAGGATAAAATGGGACATTACAAATGTATAATTTATAAAAAAGATATTTATTATAATTGACAAATGAAAGTAAAGATGATTATAAATTGTGAAATAGACTTACTTACATTTATGGTTAATAGTGTTCTGTTTTTTAGGACCGAAAATCAAGATTCTAAATGCACGGAAAAGACTAAAGTCGTTGCCCTCACTAAACTGCCCAGCAATTCAGGGATTGAAATATAGATTATAGGATAAAGGACGCTATTGATAAATAATGAAGAAAACCAAGTAAGGCCCTTGCAGTTTCACCTTTCATTGACTGACCGGATCATCAATAATTGCCTTGCTTGTAACGGTCTTGTAATTTTCTCAACAAGCGTGAATGGCTGAAATGCTTATGTTGTTCCATCTATGTTTTAGGTTCTGTGTGCTGTATGTAAGAGAAGTGGCGAAGGGAGGTTGGCCTATAAACTCCACAAGGAATTGCTCATACATGCAGGAAATATTGGAGATTTGGAAATCAGTGAAAAAAATATCGAATGTCCTTTTAATGATGTGCAAGACAAAATCAATTATAATGTACGAAAATTATGTAAAACTTGTGTTTTTTAGTTGGATCCAATATGAATCTCATTATCTCTGGATAGGTGATTGGCATAATTTATCAAGGAATTTACCAAAGAATTGGATAATTTTCAAGAAGGGCTTTGTAGTATATTCCGTCAATTTTCCGTTAATCTATGAGACTTTATTGATATAGCTATTTTTTTTAATCTCAAAGCTAGTCACATACATAACTTGATTTCTAATGTCAAGGGTCTTCTTAAATAGAATTTTCAATATATCAAAATCATTTTGTAATCCAAAAAAAAAAAAAAAAAATTGTATGTTCTTTGGATGACTCAATAGATGGAATCAATCATAATATGCAAAAAGAGTGAGAAAAGTTTTTGTTTTTCAATTAGATTCAATATGAGTCACATTATCTCTTAATTTGTGATCAGCATAGTACATCGTATTAACTCCATATAACAACTTTCTCAAGCAATATTAATCATTTTTCTTCTTTGCACTTTAGGGGGAAGTACGTACATTGAACATGGTAACCTATAACATAACCTAGTATATAACGTGCGAAAGAAGAGATACTAATGCAGTTCACTATATACGGCTTCCTACATGCATGAAGTGGTCTTTGAAATCATGCTAATATCTCCGTCTCTCTCTTCTTCAAGTTCATGCTCATGAATGTTCTTGGCAAAGTAGTGAGATCTCGGTTTTTCCTTATTTGAAGGGTCGAGTGAACTTGTATCATTATTGCTCGTATGCTTCATTAATATGATAAAACTATACTCTCGATCCCTAAGCTTGAGCTTTTTTTTCCTATCAAATCCTCTAAACTGATTTTTGTCCCATTAGATCATTGAAATTGTATTGCTTTTTCTAATTAAAATTCCTTCAACTCCAAATCTAACTAATTGGAACCGACATTCCTTCTTCATTAACATTTTTTTCACCATTCTATTCTCATCACCTACGTATTCTTTCTATCTCCAACTTTTTTGGCATACCATTTAATTACACAAGCAAACTAATAAAAATTTAGCATATTACACTAAATTAGTATTTCTCTTCTTACAAATTCTATGGCCCCGCTAGACACGAATCCGCTATATATGGCTAGGAAACAAGTGGTGGGGTATCTATACATAAGTGTAGTAGAGTTTTAGTGTACATGCCAATATCTATTCAAAATTTAGAAAATGATTTTTGACATTTTTAAAAGATGAAATTATTTTTCCCAAATATAAACATAAAATTCTCGTTAATTAGGAAAATAATTTCCATTAATTTACTATCCTGAATAATTCAAATGTCGGAAAATTGAGAGAATATTTTCAAGCGAAATAAAGGGAACTTAGATATAGTCACGAAGGATTGGAAGATATTGATGAATATGGAAGCGAGCTTAGGAGTTCATACCATGGTTGTGGAACATATTCTATAAGCAGTGAAACAATTTCATTACTTATAGGCTAAAAACGGGTTAATGGTGCGTTCAGTAACCGTTCCATTTCTAATAACAATTTTCTGCTAAAAAATAATTATTTTTGGATTTTGTTCTTTGGACAAGTTTATGAGCATTCAAAAGCGTTTGATGAATATACAAATTTTTTATTTCCGAAATAAAAATACGTTTGGTATAACCCTCAAATTTTTTTTGTAATTTAAAATTTCTTTTGATCTTTTAAATAATTTTATTACATTTTCTCTTTTCTTCTTCTTCTTCTTCTACTCTAGCCAGTCATCGACCTCGACCATGACTGGTAATTGGCTAGATAAGAGTCAACAATCTTACACGGCCTCTCAAGGCAAGGCTTGTCCTGTAGATATGGGAGAGGTCAAGCCTCGCCTAGCCACCAGCAACCGACTAGAGGAATAAGAAGAAGAAAAGAATAAAAAAAAAAAATTACTTGATTCTTAAGTTGTTTTTGGGAGTAATAAAGTAACTTTTTCCTACTTCTTGATTCTATTTCAAATTTATTCTCAGGAACAAATACTTTATCAAATGAATTTCTATTTTTTTATTCCAAAAACAAAAGAATGGAAATAATCACTGTTTGGATGATGACCATTCTAATCAAAAATTGATTTCTAGAAGAGAAATATAATTTTCTATTTCTATTCCTAGATGAGTTTCAAAATAAAAATACGCATTTGATAATGATACAAAATTTTTATTTTCGGAATAGAAATTCATTTCAAAACGACACAAAATTTCTCCATTTTCAACGAAAGCGTCGTGGCAATCGGTGGCGTGGCTAGTGGTTAGGAGTGGTGACAAATAGATGATGAACAGCAGTCAGCAGTCGACGATGATGGCGGACGGTTGGGAGTGGTGACAACGGATGGTAAACAGTAGCCGGCACTACCAATGGTTGACGATTGACAATGGTAGCTGGTAACTGATAGCGGTGGCCAGCAATCGACGGCGATGGTCAACGGCTGAGAGTGGCAACAACAGACAATAAACAGTGATTGGTGACAACGGATGAGCAATCGACAAATAGAAAGAACAAATATTGAGAAGAGTTTTTATTTTTTATTTTATTTCAGAAATAGAAAAGTAAAAAAAAATTACTTCTAATTTTTGTTCCAAATCTATTTCTGGAATATAAATATATTCCAGAAATAAAAAATTAAATAATTTTACCAAACGGATTTTTATTTCAGAAACAAGTCTAAAATAGAAAAATAGTTTTTGAATAGAAATAGAATGATTATTATGCGCGCCTTTATCAAATAGGGCCTAAATGTATTAATTTGGATTTGATTATTTTCAACCCAACCCTAAGCCACCTATTTTTTGGGCAAAGTTCTTTCCTTTTTTTATAAAAGAAAAAATTAAGAATGAACCAATGAGATCCTATCAAAATTACCTATCATGCAATCTAAATATCGGGTGACTAAATCAACAGGAGAAATCATTTGAAACGTACTCCACACTCCAATTGACTCCCATCGGGTCGTCGACGATCAAAGTAAAGTCCGGGGCAAGGGGATTGGACATACGACTTGAACGGATGCTATCATAATGTAAGTTTTTGTCATTAAGGTAATTAGTGCTTTTAGTTTTTGTCATTTTCTTTTGTTGGAATATGGCTTACAACTTCTCTCATTCTATGATGAAGACCGTGCCTGAGAGCAACATTCATAAGGGAGATGATGAACTTGGAGGTCTCCAGAATCACTCACACTATCATAATGTAAGTTTTCCAGCCTTTTGCTATTTGTAGCTTGTGTTTCACATTTTAGAGTTATATTGAAATAGATAGTAAGTAATTTTATAATGTATCCACCACGATTTTACTAGAAAAGTTTTTTTTTTTTTTTTTGAAGGGGGAGGGGGTGGCCCACTTGAAGAATGAGTTGTTGATTTGGGGTCAAGTGCTAAATGTTTTCTACTCAATATAGTTGGATAAAAGACATAACTTCCGGTTTTCCACATTCTTAGCACAAGTAAGTCATGCTTCAACTTTTGATTTCTTCATCATAGCTGTACTCTTTGTTTGAGTATCTTTAAAAATTTTGCATTGTGCACTCTAAGAGCCTTTTCTCCTGCGACCCCAACATTCTCTTCCATGTATACAATCACAATCAAACCATTAATTTAAGAAAACTGATACTGAGCTAGTGGAAGAAGAGTTCTTTCTTTGTAAAGCATTAGTAAAACCTCCATCTTAAGATCAGGCAGGAGGTTTATTATTGATTGTTTGGTACTTTCATCATCTATAAGCGTTGCTTGCATCCTTATTCACATAGATATGTGGCTAGAATGTCCTTACGTGAAAGTTTATGAGCTCGATGTTCCTCGATAAAAGTGACTGGACACATAGATTTTGCCAAGCCTTTATCTCTTTTGGCAGCTTCCATGATCAATGGTACATGATCCAACATATCTTGGATGAGATTGTTTGACAATGTTCCACTTGAGATATGGTACACAATCGACAGAAACAAGTCCAACACGTGTATAGCTTTCATTGCAAATGTGTAGATAGGCACATAATGTGATGTCACGGTCTGCCACATACAAATGCAAGTTATTAATCTTTTAACTTATAGCACAAGCAGAAGCCAAAAGTATAAAATTAAACAGACAATACAATAATGGATGGATGTCATAAAGGAACAAACATCATAGCTTTCATTTCTTTATCTTATTTATGAACCTGAGTGATTTCATCGGGGCTATAACTGAGAGGTCAACAAAAAGGTATGCTACTCCCGTCAGACTATCTACACTGTCATCCAAAATGCCCACCATTGTTGGTCATCATCAATCACCCAATCACCCACCTGCACGGTTTCACCCAAAAGCGTGTGAAAGCATTCGAGAGAACTTTATGGAACAAAAATTTAAAGTCAACCACATGATAAACATGGTGCATTTGGTGCACATCCACCTCCTTAAAGATTTGCTATCTATGAGGATTATAGTTACCGTGACATGAGAACAAACTATATTGCAACTGGTAAACAATTTATATTTTCATGGATATTTGGAAGCCAATACGGTTGTACTCGCTCTTTTGGCCAAGTCATCCAAATATACGCCTGCCGATGGACTTATTATTGTTTAAAATGCCATTGTAGCAAGTATGACCATGATGACCATGAAGATTTTTTGTGTACCTTTCTCCCATGATTTCCTTGCTTTCTCACTCTCATTTGGTTGAATTACGCACAATAGACAAGAATTTCTTTTGGTGGTGGCCATGCCTTGGTGAACAAAAATGTTACATTTTCTGGAGTGAAAGAGAGGAGAGTGATTTGGTGAAAGAGAAATGACCCCTCTTGAGAAATTTATATGGGCGAGGAATCGCTAATTTAGGAAAGTATATATTGTCTGCCTATTTATTATCGATTGTCATTGATTTGTTGCTTTGTATTTTATCTACGCCTCTCATTCTTTTGGGAAGGGATGTGGTTGTTGATTCGTCGCTTCATAAATCCTTAACACCTCATGTTTTTGTCAACATATGTTCCAAGAATATCACTTTGAGGTCGCGAGTGAAGGGCCTCCTTTGGTAGCCATCACACACGGGCCTCGGTTGCTAGCCCTCGCCAATGCGTTATTCAAGCTTTTCCTTGCATGTGATATTTTTGGAACAAAAGGTGACAAAAGCGTGAGGTATAGGGGGATTTATGAAGTGATTAATCAACCATCACATCCCATCCCAAAAGATCGAGAGGCATAGAGTAAAATATGAAGCAACTAATTGACAACTACCAATAATAAAAAAGGATATGGACCTGAGTAGGTCCTTAAAAGGCTCACGGAGGAAACAGGCAAGAAAACCACCCTAGGTGAGAGATCCCGCATTGTCCTCCTATTTCCCCTCTGCCAGGAAGACAAAGATAAACAGAGAATTAGGGAGTCTCGCGGTGGTGAAGGTAGACACCACGTCAAAACTTCGGTTTTGGCTACTACCAGGTAAGCAGGTATAGTAGCCTCTCGTGCCTAGAGTAAATGAGGTATGGAGGGATTTATGAAGTGATGAATCAACCATCACATCCCATCTCAAAAGATCGAGACGCGTAGAGTAAAATATGAAGCAACTAATTGACAAGTACCAATAATAAAAAGGACAGACAATAGATCTTTCCCAAATTAGAGATACCCTCCCCCTCAAAATTCCTCCAAAGGGTTCATTCCTCTTTCACCAAATCACTCTCTTTTTCACCCTTATACACATAACACTTTTATTCACCGAGACATGGCCATCACTGTGAAGGATTCCCATATGCCATGTGTAATTCAATCGAACGATAGGAAGGAAGAAAAAAAATCATCGAAAAAAGGTATGTAAAAAATCATCATGGCCATCACAATCCTACTCACAATGGCATTTCAAGCTGCAGTAAGTCCATTAGGAGAAGTGTATGTGGAAGACTTGGCCTAAAGAGCAGGTACAACTGTACTGGAGAACATATTAGCTGCCCCTCGTGCTCCAGCGAGGCAAATAAGAAGGTGGTAGGAAGACAACACGTGTTCTCTCGTGGGACCCACACTATGGACAGACTGAGGAGAAAATTAGGTGCCATTTTGAAAAAATTTCGAACTGACTTAGGAATTCTTCTGAGTCTCTTTCTCACACCTCTCTCTCTCTCTCTCTCTCTCTCTCTCTCTCTCTCTCTCTCTCTCTCTCTCTCTCTCTCCGACAAACAGGACGTGGCCTCCCTGTCTCTTTGTGCCCTCCCTCTTTCCGATCGGTGAATCACCACTAGCAACCGGCGAACCACTGCACGAGACTAGCAAGAGGATTATGACACCAATGAACCACTACACGGGACTGGCAAACCACCGTGCTGCTCCTCCGGTTCCAGTTCCGGTTTCGACCCCGACTCATCTGTCCTTTACTCAAATCAACAATATAATGGAAGGACGCGTCTCATTAGTTTTGTTATTTTTCCTGTTTAGGGATTGTCGGGGGTATATACGGTGGAAGAGAGAGTTGCAGTTTCTATCGAAGACTATAAATTCATGAAATGGCAAAACAGAGAAACTTCAAGGGAAAAAAGAAGAAGAAAACAATATGGTCGGTCTAGGTGAAGGCACGCAACTACAAAATGAAAGCTCGATGAACGCGATCATGGTTAGAGCGATCTCGCGGCAACCATCATGTTTCAAGCAGCCCTCTCTCCCACCGGGTGGAGTCGGCTGACTCCACCGCAAGAGCACATTATGGAATTGGCTCGCCCATTATGGCGTCGAAATTTCTTAAGGCATACAAATTCTTCGTTTATTGTAATACGGTGACTTTCCTCCTGACTGAGCCGGATGTCAAGGCGCCAGACTGTCTTTAGTAAGGTGATGATGGTCACCACCTGGATGGCAACCATGTTCGCAGGACTATCGTTTGCAATACATGTTGTCATTCTGAACAAAGACATTGAAAAGAACCCAATGTATGTAAAGGTTAGGATTCTAGTTTTCCTTTAGGTTATTGAGGAAAGCGACGACACCAGTGGCAGGGCCATCAACATCGCCGTGTACGAGAACGTGCTGGTGGAGGCCAACGGCTCCGACGTCTCGCTAGCGATCATGTTCAAGGAGATCGACTTGGTGGAGGCGCTGATCCTGAACATCAGGCATTATAAGTACACAAAGCTGATGCCCATACAGCATCATGCGATCCCGATAGCCATCAATGGCCTGACCTCTTGGGGGACGTTGGAGTTGCTGGCCTCCAGTAGCACGTACACAGCACCGTTGATGGCTATACCGCTAGTGTCGTGGCTTCCCTCGGTAACCTGGAGGAAGACTACGATCCCAGCCTTTGCATACGTTGGGTTCTTTTTCAGTGTCTTTGTTTAGAATGACGACAGGCATCGCAAACAATAATCCTGTGAACATGGTTGCCATCCAGGTGGTGACCATCGTCACCTTACTGAAGATAGTCTGGCGCTTTGACATCCGACTCAGTAATAATAAAATGACACTTAGTGACAGGAGGAAAGTCACTGTATCACAGTATACGAAGAATTTGCATGCCTTAGGTAATTTTGACGCTATAATGGGCGAGCCAATTGTGTAATGTGTCTTGCAGTGGAGTCTGGCAAGACTCCACCCCGCAGAGAGAGGGCTGCTTGAAATGCGATGGTTGCCAGCAGGATCTCTGTAACCATGATCACGTTCATCGAGCTTTCATTTTGCAGTTGCGTGCCTTCACTTGGACCGGCCATATTGTTTTCTTCTTCTTTTTTCTCTTGAAGTTCCCTCTGTTTTGCCATTTCACGAATTTATAGCCTTCGACAAAAACTACAACTCTCTCTTCCACCGTATACTCCCTCGACAATCCCTAAACAGGAAAAACAACAAAACTAATGAGACTTGTCCTTCCGTTAGTCAAACCTCAACTAAACGACAGTTGGTAATCCTCAAATCGACAAATTCTTCCTCCGCTGTTCCTAGGCATAATCTGAAGCTGATCCAAGCCCCGACGATGATCCGACGTTGTGATCCTCAGCCCACTCCAACCTCTAGTCTTAGCTCCCAGCTTATAGTAACCATGTTCGATTGAGCTTTGCATGAAGATTTATTTAGGTGAACTTTTCGATCTTGAGCTTGACGAGGCGAGATTACCTTATGCAATTGGGCTACAGCTCAACCCTTAGTTCTATGCTTGTGTGGATGATCTTTGCAGCTTAAGCCGGGCAGCTGAAAAGGGCGCATCTTTATGAATACCGGATCACTGAGTATTTTGTATTCGCCTGCATTATTGCGGCCCTTGGCAGATCGCCTTTTGGGTACGATCTGGGTGTTTCGGGTGAGTCCTTTTTTCTTTCGTCTCACCTTTTTGCTTGGATTTTGAATGCGTCTGCTGCAGTGTTTTGTGAATTGCGAAGCTTTATCCGGGGAAGATAACCTTTTTTGGTGTTTGTGGAAGATAAATGTGGAATCTTTATCTAGAATTTTGGGAAGATGCCCTGTGTAATGTTTACGACTTTTCAAAAAAATAAAAATAAAGAAATACATCATCTTATTAGTTGTAATATAATTGTTTTGCTTTCTTTGATCTGATTAACTAAACAAAACTTAATGAAGCAGAGATTTTCCTATAGTCCTACCAAAGTTTACTCTTAAGTCTCAACATTCCTTCCCAAAAATGGAGACTTTGAGTTTAATATCGAAATTGCCAACAAGTCGAGCTTGCCCACAAAGCCCCCCGTTTGCGCCACTAGGGGCGCATGAGATGTCCGATGGGCAGGCCCGATGGTAAGGCAATGGGGGTGGTATTATTCTAATCTTAAATACATGTGATGTGATTTTTTTAATTAATTTTTTGCTTTTATTGCTATGCTGTTTTTATATTTAAAAATAAAAAGAGAAATAGCACAGGAATCAACATTTTTCCAATCTTCTTAATCACTTTTGAGCAATTGATGTTTGTTCCTAAAATCGTTAGCATACCTGTTGAGTAGTTACTAGAAGTAATTAACATTGTAAATTATAATTCAAATATGTGTTGATAGTTGGAAGAACAGTGTGGTGGGAATGGAAAACCAATTTCTGATTATTTTTTCAATTTGACAATTTAAGTAACATTACTTTTATTTAATGTCGAACTAATTTTTATTTTTTTTAGAATATACAATTATCGACAAGGTATTATTTATTAACAAATTATTGGCACAAGAATAATTAAACAACCAAGGTATAATATTGTATCAATAATGAAATGGAGTTTTTGATTAGTCATTAGATGATTAAACAACTGAGGTGCGATATTGTCCATATAGGTTTTCATGTCGATGATATTACAAATAGGCACATAGAAAATGTTCCACTAACGTTTTGGAAAAAAGGACGTAATTGAAAATAATCAGGTAAGGAACTAAAAAGAGTATAGGGACCCAATTGCAACAAACGCTCAAAATTGGGGACAAAATTTAAATTTAAATTACTCAACTGTTCCCGCCTTCATCAGTTTTCACCCTCATCGCTCTTTTGCTCAGTTAGGCTTTAATCGGCCATCGTCGGCATGAAGCTCTCTTTCAACACCTCCAAGAAGCCCCGGACCGAAGATAGCCGCCCAGCGCGCTACCGGCCTTCTTCCGGCAATGTTGAGATTTATGATCGAAGGTAGACCGAACCATTAGCACACCTCTCCATTCTGGACTTGTCTTGTAGTTCACGAGTGGACATTCGCTAAAGGTTTGGTTTTCATCACGCTTTTGAAAATTTGGGTGCTTGTTTGTTCATTTTGATTCACATTTCGCTGCGGTCATTTCTTGGGAAAAGGCACACATATGTTGATACCATGCCGGTATAATTGGGAGTCAATGAAAAAGGAGCGAGCGTGTAGATTGATCTTTGTTTCTCTTAATTCTTGATGAGAGGAAAAAGATTCGGACAAATTGCGTGAGGTTGATCAAGAAAAGAAACGAAAGAATAACCCTCTTCACATTACTAACTTGTGTACCATGCAATGAACTCGAGATTTGCTTGTGTAGTGCTCTCGTTTGTTGTGAGACTGCGGAGATAAATTCCAAAATGGTTTCACTCAATTAAAATGTTTTTTTGTAGAGAAGGCAATTAGCCATTTGATAATGCTTTGGGCGGACGTGTGTGTCTGTGTCAAGAGAAAATAGTGGAATCTTAGCAGGAGGAGGGACTGATGAGGAAAGAGAATGCAAAGGAAACGCCAACATCTAAAATTGTGTAGTATAGGATCTACTTGGAAGATATATCATGGGTGTCGTGGGCAACATTTATATGCTTTTTGAGTTCTTTATGGAAGTCGAGGGATGGCATTGCTGTTCTAGGAGCTTCAATTCTTAAAGTTCGATACCTGGGGTATAAGAGTTCCTTTATTTATTAAAATATCCTTTTGACGTCATTGACCTCTTGCATTTGAGTTCACCTCTAAATAGTTAACTCCTGATTTGGTTGATGACTCTCCGTGATTATTTTACAATGCGCTTACCATTCAATGGATTTGAGGTATCATTCAACGATTTTGAATTTCTTGTCAAGTGTGTGCGCATTTAGCTCTTCTCTGATGTTCGTTGGCTCAGAACATGTGGCGTGTATTAATCTGCAATTTCTTGTGAAGCTACAATTTTGCTGAAGAAAACATCTAATATGATTCTTGTGCGGTGAAATCACTTTTATATTTGAACCAAAGGAGGGAATAGCCTTTGTCATTTCGTGTACAATTTCATCATCATCATGGACGTAAGATGTGACCAAAAAAAATAATTAACATAAGGATGACACATCCTATAAGGATAACTGCCAAACTAGTGTAACTGATATTTTTTTGACCCAAAGATGACGAAATTAAAATCGGAATTGCGAATGTCGTAGCGGCCAACATTATCGCAATCCAGATTAATAATCTGGATTACCTTTGTCATTTCGCAATCCAGATTATTAATCTGGATAGCAATAATGTTGGCCGCTACGACATTCGCAATTCCGATTTTAATTTCGTCGTCTTTGGGTCAAAAAAATATCAGTTACACTAGTTTGGCAGTCATCCTTATAGGATGTGTCATCCTTATGTTAATTATTTTTTTTGTCACATCTTACATCCATGATGATGATGAAATTGTACACGAAATGACAAAGGCTATTCCCTCCTTTGGTTCAAATATAAAAGTGATTTCACCGTACAAGAATCATATTAGATGATTTCTTCAGCAAAATTGCAGCTTCACAGAAAATTGCAGATTAATACATGCCACATGTTCTGAGCTTACGAACGTCGGAGAAAAGCTAAATGCGCACACACTTGACAAGAAATTCAAAATCGTTGAATGATACCTCACATCCATTGAATGGTAAGCGCATTGTAAAATATCACCGAGAGTCATCAACCAAATCAGGAGTTAGCTATTTAGAGGTGAACTCAAATGCAGGTCAATGATGTCAAAAGGATATTTTAATAAATAAAGGAACTCCTATACCCCAGGGGTACTAAACTTTAAGAGCTGAAGCTCCTAGAACAGCAATGTCGTCCCTCGACTTCCATAAAGAACTCAAAAAGCATATAAATGTTACCCACGACACCAATGATATATCTTCCAAGTAGATCCTAGCCTATTATTTCTATGCTTACGCAAGGTATACTACACAATTTTACGTTCACCCATCGCGACTCAAAAATGTCCGAAGGAACGGAACAAGTAAGAAGATTGTCGCATCGATAGTAAATACAGATGTTGGCGTTTCCTTTGCATTCTCTTTCCTCATCAGTCCCTCCTCCTGCTAAGATTCCACTATTTTCTCTTGACACAGACACACACGTCCGCCCAAAGCATTATCAAATGGCTAATTGCCTTCTCTACAAAAAAACATTTTAATTGAGTGAAACCATTTTGGAATTTATCTCCAGAGTCTCACAACAAACAGAGCACTATACAAGCAAATCTCGAGTTCATTGCATGGTACACAAGTTAGTAATGTGAAGAGGGTTATTCTTTCGTTTCTTTTCTTGATCAACCTCACGCAATTTGTCCGAATCTTTTTCCTCTCATCAAGAATTAAGAGAAACACAGATCAATCTACATGCTCGCTCCTTTTTCATTGACTCCCAATTATACCGGCATGGTATCAACATATGTGTGCCTTTTCCCAAGAAATGACTACAGCGAAATGTGAATCAAAATGAACAAACAAGCACCCAAATTTTCAAAAGCGTGATGAAAACCAAACCTTTAGCGAATGTCCACTCTATTCTAAATCCAGGTAATCACTCTAACCGTGTCACGCCTTTAGTTAATTCGCCAAATATGACAAGAAATTTTGTACAGTGTTTTTCCAGTAAAAACAGTGTACAAAAACTGGTTAACACTGGAAAAGATGAGAATGATAAACACAAGAAAAGACAAAGGAGGAATGGGCTTCGGGGATTTAATTACTATCAACAAAGCTGTCCTGAGTAAACAAGGTTGGAGATTGGCGAAAAATCTAGATACATTATGGACTAAGTCGCTAAAAGGACCGTATCTCAATCATACTGATTTCCAGCATACTGAGAAAACGTCAAGACCATCATGGGTTTGGCAAAGTATCATGATGGGAAGAGAAGCAATTTCGAATTCAGTAAAGTGGTCAATAGGAAATGAAGAAAAGGTTCAAATCAAAATAGATAAGTGGCTGAAGAGGGGCATCATTGGAGGTCAAAAGAATAGAAACGATCCACAATTTGTTTTAGAGTTAATGAACTTTGAAAAGGGAAGTTGGAATGAGCGACTTCTAAATAACTTGTTTGATGAACAAACCACACAGGAAATCTTAGCTGTTCCAATCAAGCGTCAGAATTCAAATGATGAACTAGTGTGGACAGGCACCAAGTGTGGAAATATCTCAGTAAAAAATGGATATGATATCCTCAGACAAGAATCGGTAAACAAGGCACAACAAGTTCAACTATCAACATCTTACCAAATCCCAAAATTCTTATGGATTGCATTTTGGAACTTGCAGACATGCACAAAAGTAAAGATCTTTCTATGGAGTTTATGTCAAAATGCCATTCCATCCAAGGAAAATCTATGGAAGAGAAATATCTTACCCGATCCTATATGTGACTCGTGTAGAAGCAAAGTGAAAACGATTGAACATATATTCTTACGTTGCCATTGGACAGAGCTCGTATGTCATAAGCAGCATATCCTTAAGAAGGCACATGTGCACCATGTTTATCATGTTGGCTCTAATTTTGTTTTTGTAAAATTCTCTTGAATGCTTGGGCTTTTGTCCTGACCAATTGCTCGTTATGTTTCAATGTTAATTTATAGGGCTCCGACCTAACTGCTCCTCTCTCTCTCTTCCTGCGCTTGTGTTTCCCAACAATGCCCATTTCTTCCTCCTCCTATGATACGGTTCATTTGCCTCACCCCCCTTGTAGGTTGCATATATTTTTCTTCCCCACAACAAAGAATACCGGCAATGTCACACTAACTATTCCTCTCTCCTCCTTTGCTTATTTCCCAACAACGCTAATTTCTTATTTGCCTCAGTTGGTTGCATATATTTTTCTTTCCCACAGCAAAGGATACTAATGATTTCACGCTAACTGTTTTTCTCTACTCTCCTGCTCGTTTCCGAACAAAGCTCATTTCTTCTTCCCTCTAGAATATGGTCCATTTTCAAAATACAGCAACCTATCTCCACTCGTTTCCCAACAACGCTCATTTCCTCCTTCTAGAATACAGCTCATTTCCAGAAGCGATTAAACCTACCTTCGCTTGTTTTAAAAAATACAGCTCCTTTCCTCCAGTAAAATGCAATTTAAAAAAAAAAAAAAAAAAAAAAAACCAGAACAATGAACTGATCATCTAGGTGGTGTATTCAGTGGGGCCGATTTGTGCTGTTGGTCGTCATCAATCTTTGAGTCTAATTAGTCTTGGATCATTGGAAGGATGTAGGCTTGCATTTAGGCTCGAGTCCTTGTGGTTCGTCAATCTTAGCTAAGAGTTGATTTGAAGTGATGTTTGCATGTTTAACAAACAATAATCATGCATGTATTGTGTGTTTAAGATATCGTGTAACGAATATCATCGTAGAGTGTGCCGACAATACCTTATGGACTCGAAAGGAAATTCGAGATGCCCAAGGAGAGCGTACCCTAAAAACCTAGGAAAAGCATACTCTAAATGCCCTGGAGATTAGGATGCCATGGTTATTGGACCATGAAGCCCACGCGGGCCAAAAAGCATACCAGCGTACACCACAGCAAACCAAACAGCATACTAGCATTCCGTTAGATGACATTAATTTTCTTAATCTATGTGTTCAAAAGAAGTCGCCACTAGCCGCTGTTGAGAGTTGGCTAGAAACACTAATCAAGATGCGAGAGTGTCGTCTTTTTTCCTCTTTTTTTGATGCTAGAGGAACTGCTTTGGCCGACAGCCGCCACGTAAACCCCGAGGTGACGCTAGCCCATGACCCACCACCAGGGTGCCACGCGTAAATCACCTAATGGCCTACCAGCCTCCCTGCAACTTGCGTTGCAGGGACTTCGAACTCCTGACTTTCCCTCAAAAGCAAGAGCCTATCTAGTAGAGCCACCACGGCCGGTGATTGCGAGAGTGTCGTCTTGATACATACACAACTAGAGATTTCAGACTCGGGGACTTGATTATACTAATTATACAACCAATGCCCTTTTGAAACCTAAATTTGATTAAGTGTTAATTAAAGTATCATGGTAGCTTATCGAAGATTTTAAAGTTTTTCTTGACCATTCTAAAAATGAAAAGAACAATTAATATATGAGAAATGTGCAATCAAGTATAATGTAATAACAAATGCAAACAACAACCTAGCGTATCTCTAAAAAAAAAAAATGGCATCCAAAAATCCTATGATAAAGCCCTAAAGGATTATTCAATTAGGTTTCAATTTTTTATTAAAGGATTTCTACAAATTCTAAAATAAAAAATATAAATATATGAAAATCTAATTTTTAAGCTTGTTTCTTAAATTTCTGAATTTTTTGGAATTTTTTCGAATCTCCAAAACTAATTATGGATTTCTTGAATTTTCTAAAATTTTTACGAGTTTTTAATTTTTCAGGATTGTTTACTTTTTTATTATTTTTAAAGATATTATTTTATCTGGGGAAAAGGACTCTGGGCCGGGTCAGAGAACCCAATCCGGATATGTGTCTGATCCAGAACCTAATGGTCTAGGTAGAGTTTGAATTCAGGCTGGCCCTAGTGACTGGCCCAAACATATCAAATGGGCCCATTCGCGTCTAAGCCTGCGGCCTCCAATTTATCTCATTTCTATTATACACGGCCCAACCACTAAGCCTGCGGTCTCTAACTAACTAGGCCAACTAGATCCGACCCATTGGCTGGATTTGACTCCTTTTCTATTACAACCGAATTTTTATTCTTTATCTTTTATTTTTATTTTTTAAAATTTCTTTCTTTTTTTTCTATATTTTTTTTTTCTGCATCATTTTCATCCCGACACTTGCTCACGCCCACTTCTCTGTAACTGACCCGAACCACCTTCCGCCTCCGACAACATCTCTTGCCTCGGGTTCAGGCCCACCACCCTTCACCGGTCGTCCACACCGACCGGGCGCCAAAAACTAATTGGCTGGTGATTGCTAACGCCGCCGGACTAGCTCCGGCCATGGGATTTTCACGACTATAAAGACATGTATGACAGAAACCTAATAAAACTATCATAAAAATCACTCAAATGTATATTAAATGAAGTGGCCACCAACTATGCAGGCTTCACCGTAGGCTTCACCGGCGTGAGAACAGATTTTCCGACGAGGAGGTGTTCGTCCATGGCCGACTTGGTAACGCATATATGCCATAAAAACGAAGGAAAACGCAGCATTACCTTCTATTCAGTCGATGGATGGAGTGAGCATAAACCAAAATCGGATCAAAACAATATCAAGCAGCGAATCACACAAAATCCATTACGAAATCTCAGTTCGGACATGTGACCTGCGACTTAAAACATGACTTCTACGCTGGGTTCCAGAGCAATTCTCGACTTGGCAATAATATATCACACTCCAAATCATCATTATACGCTACAAATCGGCTTCAGCATCACAAGATTCACCCAAAACATAAATTTTATGCTAGAAAGAAGCAGGGCGTTCTTCAGGCCTACCTGGTTCGAGAGCTTGCTGTGACGAACGACGACGGGCGAGTTGGCTTCCTCAGATGGTCGAGGGTGATTCAGCCGAACCACCGGCGAATGGAGAGAAATTCACTCTCGGTCTCTCTCTTCTCTCTTTTCTCCTTCAGTCGTCGTTCCCCCACTCACAGACGTGCTCGCTCAAAGCCCGAGCGTGCAAAAGGATGAGAAGAAACCGAGGGATCTCCGGCAACTCGGTCAACTGTTTTCCCCACGTCGATGGGACCCGGACGACACGTGGCGCCACGTGTCGTCATTAAATGAGTTATCCCCACGTCGTGGAGGTCTCCTACCCGAGATTCTCTCGAACAGCACATAATCCTAATCCCTAAACGATCAATCAATGCAAAACCTTCTCCAGGAAACCACGTAAAAAATTTGTGGCATTTTCTTTTTATTCACGTGATATTCAAACATTTGACTGGCCAACCGGCGGATAGACTTGCGCTGAAAATTAAAGCAATTAAAATGAAATTAAGCTTGTTAGATAACTCTAATTAGTTTAGACTTAAAAGATTTAATTAAGCTAGAAATTGACTTATTTAATTCATAAAAGTACGTCAAAAAAGGGGGTCACTTAATTCATTTATAGAAAAGAAATAATTGACAATAATTAAAATCTTATCTACCAATCATGGTCGCGATTCTATATTCGGAAAGATTATAGATACTTAGTTATTGTGAAATAACTATTTCTTTCCTTTTTAACACTCGAAGATTATTAACACTTAAAAATGAGTTCTTTAGACTCTTAGCATTAATTTCTCAATATTGCCAAATGGGCCAAAATACACATAAATTAATACATTCATATATATCAAATAACGCCCTAAAAGTGTGGTAACCGTGGCCTCTGATTTGAGATTACTTAGAACCAGTGAAGTAATATAATAAAGCATTTATCCATGCAGCTCTCAAAACATGTGGATCAAAGTAACATCGAGTTTGATAGTAGCTTATTTCATGATGAACAGTCTCCACATAGCAAGGGATAAACCGCTGAAAAACTCCCATTTGATATTCCTTGAACTAGGAAATATGTGAAAGGAACTTAGAATCAAAAGCATAAGAATCGATCGAGATTTCATTACTAAAAGCCTCCAACAAAACTAAGTAAAAAGTTGCCATTAATTTTTACTACCAAAAAATGAAAATTCTAAGTTCCTCAATCTATCTAAAAACAGATGACTCTCCTCACAGACGTGCTCGCTCAGTTCCCTCGTTCGGTTAACCCACCAGTGCGTCCCGGTCGCTTCCTTACGCTCACATCGAGAGCGTGCAAAAAGGGAGAGAAGAAACCGCCAAGCGGCCTCGCCCCTGCTGCTTCGGATGGGCCAATACTGATAAATAAATATAGAATGAAGGGAATGGGCTGGGTTTGAGGGAAAAGAAAAGGATTGGGTCTAAAAAGAAATAAAAAGAATAGGCTAAACAAACCGATCCACCTGATTTTTATGAAAATCTTTTATTAATTTTTTTACTATATATATATATATATTTTATATTTTTTATTTTCATCATTTTCAGTTCTTATATTTTTGCAAAAAAAAAATGGATGCTTGAATGACAAAAATTCCGAGTGTCGATGTCCGGAAATGCTAATGAGTTGAGGCAATGACACTAGGGACATCTTTCTCAACTTGGGGAGAAAGTAGGTACTCTCGTACATAGAAGTGTATTTTCACACCTCACTAAACTTAAGACAAGGGGCTAGTCTACGACTTCAAGCTTTTCTACACTATCGAGGTTTTCTAGTAGGCGAGGTGTGAATATGATAAAGACAAGCATTTAAAATGAGACAAACATTCTTGAAGCAATGGTGGCCCCTTATAAATGCACCTCAAACTCTTCATATGACATATGTAAAGATACTTTAGTGATCTGAGAAACCACCTATCATTCTCTTATGTTTTCAATTTAATTTATGTGAGTTCCATCAAGAATAACCCGAATCTCATTACACTCCCCAATTATGCAGCATTTTAGTTGCTCCATGTCTCAATCTCAAAATTAGGTAGCTTAGTGATGTTCGTAAGGCAGTCTAAGAAAAATGCAGTAGTATGCTGAAGCAACTTCTTGATATTAGTAGAGACATCCATACCAATTACATATTTCAAGGATCTATCCCAATGTTCTAACCCAAATTCAACACCATTCAAGAGATGAATCATGATGCATTCATCGCCATCACCAACAATGAATTTGAAATGTGACAACGATCTAGGCGCCGTTGATGTAACGAACCGTATGAGTTTCCTTAGAAGTTCTACTTGCGGGAAGTACAAATTAAGAGCATCCAACCTCCCGAAGCCATAAACATCATAAACAACAACTTCCCCAATACTCCTTCATCTCTCATTCTCCAAACTTACTAAGCTCTTCTAATCGAGCGAGCACAAAAATACTGCCCTAAGGAATCAATGCATACACTTTCGCGTGTTTTGGGGCACGATTTATGCATTGGCAAAAAGATACCTCTAAGAAAGTGTGCTTCATTAGCTTCGCGACCTCCTTTAGCAGATTCATGATCATAGTCCCATCAAAATTGAGAGCCTCAAGCTGCTGAAGTTCTCCAATTTGTGGGGACAATTCCGTCGATAGATCACAATGAGTTAAGAATACTCTTTTTAGGCAGGTTAACCCGAACCGAGACTCTGGCAAGGAGTTGATCCAAGTTCGGGACAAATTCAGGATTTCGAGGGCTGGCATGTAATCAAAGAAAGACGGACTAATGGTTCTGAGCTTGTAATTCCTATTCAAAAACAATACCAAGAGATCAGGACACCGAGGATTCTCTGGCAACTCGGTCAACTGGTTTTCCATCAAGTGAATCTTTGTGGACCTCTGCCATTGCGCGACCTTCGGAGGCTCCATGAGTCCTAAACCCCCGCACATGGGGACTGGTCTTCAATATTCATCAAAGCAAGTACCTAACGAGTTAAAAGATTCATTGATTCTTATTCTCTGTGATGACCAACGAAGCCAAACAACAAATAAATTTCCAACACAAACTCCCCAAAATCAAGAAAGGGCAAGAGATGTTGGAATTGAATGCTCAAACCAACTTGAAGCAGAATCTAAATTGAAGGTATGTGTCCGAAAAGTTGCTGCCTCAGCATCTCCAACATTGCCGCTTCTGATATTCCCCATGATGAGGAAGAAGGAGCAAACGGCGTGGAGCTCTCGTCAATGGCCGCTCCGGCGAGATGCCTTGAATCCTTGCAAGAAGCGGAGTCTCAAGAGCCGAACCAACTGCCAATCACCGCCTCGACGTGCGATGGAAGGGTTCCGGCAAGATGCCGGGCAAACTAATCGTCGGGGTGGTCTCCCTCGCAAGCGCAGATTGAGAGAGAATTTGAGAGTGCGATCAAGAAGAAGAAATTGATTTGGAGATGAAATGGAAAAGCATAAATAATAATTTGTCAAACTTTAGCGCAAAAACACAAAATTATTGCAATTTCAATCCCGTGGTTTAGACTAAATTGCGTGAGCGGCCGCTTAGTTTCCGAATTTGGTTTTTGGATGAAATTGGTCGAAGATTTGGGTCAAGATTGGTCCAAATCAATTAGAATTCAAGATTGATTTAAGATTAGTTCATTGTTTTTCAAACATAATCAAAAGCGTATATAAGATCTAGCATAAAGTTTGAAAAGAGAAGAGATGGACCGAGTCAATTTAGAGATGAAGCGATCGAGGATGGGCTGGCTTTACGTAGTCTTTCAAGGGATTTAATTTAATTTTTAATTTTTGGTAAGAGAAGGGATTTAATTTTGTATTCATAAGACAAAGAAAAACCTAAAAAAACAAGGGGCGGCGTGCCCCCAATGCACTTACAATTTGCTCGGGATCGCTTAACTCAGATACGGTGTTAAAGAAATATAATACGACGTGTATTATCTAATAATTACGAAAAAGATACAAGAAATATACTTCAAATAGAGTCAACTAAAAGAGCCACTGCAGGTGTGATATCACATTTTCGATAAAAAATTATTCAAAAAGTTGTAAATATATTGCATAGTTTAAATTCAATCCCAAATCCTTTTATTTTGTAAACTAAGGCTATGTTCATTTCACGGAATAAAAATTATTCAAAAAGTTGTAAATATATTTCATTTTTTAAATTAAATCCCAAATCTTTTTTTATTTTGTAAATTGAGACTCTGTTCGTTTTGCGGAAAATAATTTCCGGGAAAATATTTTCCGGATTTTCCGGCGTTCGTTTCACGAAAAATTAATTCCTTGGGGAAAATGTTTTCCATGAAAGGAAAAAAAAAATCTTTTAAATTAAGGGAAAATGTTTTCTACTTTTGAAAAGTAAAAAACATTTTCCTCACTTGATCCCTCTTATCTCACACCTCTACAAATTCTCACATCCTCCTCCTATTTCTTTTTCTTCTTTTCTTTTTTTGTTCGAATTATTTTTTTAAATAATTTCCTTTTTCTTTTCTATTTCTTTTTTTTTCTTTTTCTTTTCTTTGTTTCCCATCTTCTTCTTTCTTGGCTAGTCGTTAGCTGTTGCTAGACGAACCTCGAGCTCATCGATCTCAAGCTCACGCTCTGTACTCTTGCTTATCATTTTCTTTATTTATTCTACCTTATAGTTATACATTGCTCAAACAAATGGCTCTACATGCTTTTATTCTTTTTCCTTTTATTTATTAAAATACATAAGACGCAAGGGAAGAACATGCCACTCAACTAGAGGATTCTCATGAGGGCTGTACATGCTTTGCTTCTTTTCTCTTTTGCTTCAATTTTAAATCTATACGAACATTTTTTAGAATAAATGAGCATTTAGCGACAATGAGGAAACAAAGATATGAAGTAAGTTTGCCTGGATTAAAGGGCAAGTTCATATTTGATGGATTTATAGGTCGGGTAAGTGATACATGCCTAAGTGGTGAAGTCTTAGAAAATATTTTTCCTTACCAAACACCGGAAAATCTTTTCCAAAACATTTTCAGGTTTTAGTCGAACATCAGAAAATATTGTTATTTTCTTGGAAAATGACTTATAGGAAAATATTTTCCGGAAATGGCCAATTTTCCGCAAAACAAACAGACCCTGATTCTCAAATATTTTTCCAGCCAAATTTGGCCAAAAATTGTTAACATAGACACGGACCATTCTACATAGCACAATAGGTGCCGATGTGGACAATTTTAATAATATTTAAGTATTTTCTAATCATTTTCCTTTTATTGAAATTCTTGTCTTCTCACCGCATGCTTTCATCTGATTAGCTGAATTCGGTATTGCTTAACAATGAGATATTTGAGGAAATTTATCATTCGTTCTTTGCTTGCCTGTCACAAAGTGAAATGATTCTTATCACTGCCTTAATTATTAGATGGATACGATGATGGATTGCAAAGGCGTCGATTGGTCAAACGTTTCAATGTAGATCTCGCAGTTTAAGATGATGATGTTAACCTTGCCATCCACATGACCTCCTTCCATCTTAGATAAATTTGGGGGCTAATCAATTTGTACTCGATTGAGATAGGTTCCTAAAGTACTTGATGGTTGTGGAGAAAAATCAATGTAGAAAGGCTCGATTCAGAACAAACTCCTAAAGCACACAACACCTACTCGAAAAATCAAAAGTATGAGGGCTTGTTAACATGGAAACAAAAGTTCGGGGCTACATGGAAAATTTTCCTCCACATAAGGAGTTTATATTTCTAATTTAGACCCAAGTGTCACACGATCATACCAAAGGTCTCATCGTGGTGCACATATAGTGTCCGTAGTTTCATAATTGGCCTAACATTATATTGATGTATATTATTGACGAAGTGGTTCCAAAGAAGCTTTCAATAGTCCATGATAAGAAGGTGCTCCTCCCACTCCCAATTGAAGTGATCTGCAGAGAAAATCTAGTTAGAGAAAATCAGCACAGTCAGGCTCAAATAGCAAAAAAATCACAGATCTCTATCTTCGCTTGAAGCTACAAGTTGCAACGTTTTCAAGGACGCCATAATTGCAAATGCTAGTTATGGCGCCATCCCCGTGGAATCTAGGTCTGCGACGGAATGAAAGTGGCTTCTTTCCTTGTTCATGATGCATGAGAGTTCCATTTCGTATAATTTGCTTGCCACTGTCTCTCGAGCATCCAGAGACTTGCCTCGAAACACAAAGTAATTGTGGGATATCCATTGGTTGAATGTTTGCTTTGGCTTTGGCGTTGTGCGGTTTCTTTCCCAATCAAAAGCTGTAAGGCACAATAAAAATTATGATTTGAAAATGACAAGAGACCCCTTCACTTTTTTGACAACATTGTTTTGCGACACCAAATTGGACCGAAGGATTAAAAGGGTCATTTCCCTACACAATAAAAACTATCATTTTCTCCAAAAGTTTTCAATAATCAATAAATTGAAAAGTAACTTAATATTGTTTCTCTCTCCGTCTCTTGGATGTAAAAGCTGACATGTTGGGAGTCTGCTACTTTTACTTAATGTCAATTTAATTAGCCGAGCTTTACATTGGGCCAAAGTCATTATGGTCCCAAGTGACTCTAATTGGGATGATGATCTATCTAGAATAATTATTCATTTGTCTATTATAGTGGGACCCCTTTGCCAAGTAAAAATAAAGAAAACGCTCAATACGTGCGTGTGAATACATTTTTATAACATTCTACCTATTGACATATTAGACTAAGGCTAACCCATACCCTTATATCAGGAAAATTGTCTAAAAAGTCCTAAATTTATTACACTTTTGTTAATTTAATCATAAATCTTTTAATTTTACTAATTAAGTCCTAAATATTTTCAAATTTTACCAATTGAATCAATCCGATCAATTTTGGCCGGAAATTGCTAACGTGACACTTTTTAGCAATATTTTTTAATTTTTTATGGTTTGCTTGCCAAGCCCTTACTTGCCTAGAGTTGGCAAGGGGCGTAACAACCCTGCCTAGGGCTGGCGAGGGTCAACCAGCCATTGCTTATTGCCTTCTATCCCAAAAACCTTTTTTTTTTTAAAGCAAAGAAAAGGAAAAAAACCATTAAAAAAATTCAAAATATTATTAAAAACATCACATTAGCGTTAGCGTTCATATCAGTAATTTCCAACTAAAATTGATTGGATTGAGTCAATTGATAAAAAGTGAAAAATTTTAGAACTTAATTGACAAAATTGAAAAATTTAAGATTGAATTAGCAAAAGTGCTAGGAGTGTGCAAAACAAACTACCTCCACCCGAACCAGTCAATTTGGTCCAGTTCCCGAGAGTGTCAATCCGATTCCTGATTCCTAAAAGTGGAACCAATGTCCAAGCAATCCAATTCTCAATTCCAAGGGGGAATCGAAAGGAGTCAACTAAATATACCTTTTTTTTAATTATTTCTTTAAAAATTAGTAAAATATGAACTAAACACTATCTTGGTCTAGTTTTAAATAGTGGGAAAAAAATAATGAAAAGAAAGTGATTAGTTCCATTAGACCAAACCAGCAGTGTAGTCTAGTTCTTGGGCCCAAGAACAACTAGTCCATTTAGGAACCGGGAGCCGATCACCCCTAAAAAGTGCAATAGATTTATGACTTTTTAAATATATTTCCCTCATTATATCTAGTTAATGTTGATCATTGATTTAAAGTAAGTCTTGACCATTATCTCTTCGATTTTTACATTTCTTTTTTACCAAAAAAAAAAACCCTCATATCATGGCATAAACCAAACGAAAAGACCTCAATTTATAAGGAAATTTTGGAGTTGTTTATTCTTTTTGCATAATTGTAAGATTAGAATGAAAAATTACTGCTAAATCTATATAAATGTTATGGCTATTTATAAAAGGTCATGACTACGTTCTAACAAAATGAAAAATATTATGAATGAACAAAAACATCGAAACCGAAGGTTCTCACATTCTCATTTCTTAATAGCATTCTTCCAGATTTAGGAATTACATAATTTTTTTAAGATAAAATCATGGAATTTTATTAACCAAATCGATATGCGGTCCGATTGAAAATGTCATGCAAATATCTCTAGTCACTGCGGTATGAATTAATGTGGTTTTTCAATAAGATCCTCCTAGCATGCATGCCAGGCCTCAGCCCATTTCGATTTTTGAAAGTTAGGTCCAAAAGCCCTTTTGATAGTCCGGCCCATCTCTCCTTCCAACCATGTAATGTCATGGAAATCATACTATTCTTGGGCGTTATTGTCTGCCACCTTTGGATCACCCTAAGCAAACGTTTGAATCAAGGCATTTGAGGAAGATGGTGATAAGTTTCATACAAATTGAAGAAGGGAAAGAATGAATCCAACCACAAATAGATGGAGCTTGATTCATGACTCGGATAGGGCCTACTACGTGATCAAAATGTGCCCTATTTCTTTGCCAGCATGCGTGCGACCTCATTTGCAATCGGACTTAACTTGATCCATTATTGGAACTTTCCTTTTTTTGGCATTCTTCTCCATTAATTTTTATCACACATTTTTTGTTCCTCGTATTTCAATTATCTATTTTCATATCACAACTCGGTTGGTCCATATTGCTATGTTTTGAAATACTAAAATGCACTAGCAGGGAGTGAAATTGAATGATGGTGTGCCATAATTTTGCAACTCCATGTCAATCTAGGCTAATCTCATTTAATAAAACGCATTGAGTAGCCTTTAGAATGTACACAATTTTAACTAGATTTGCATGCTTAGTCTAAATTAGCAATTGCTTTTTGGTGCAGTTGTCCGCCATCATAATATCTTTGAAGCACTTTGATTGAACAATATTAGGTGAAAAGAGGAGTCCCTTTATATTCAAAAACCATTAGATGGATATGACCAATGGAGTAAGGCTCCATGGATTTCCGCCACCCTTTCAACAACGGAATGATGTCATCATTACGCATTTTTAGTTGTATAGTCTAGATCGAACTGCCTCAAACATTGAGAAGCACCATGTTCAAGAGACTCTTTCCACATCTTCTCAATAGACTTCCTGGAACTAGTTCTTCATCTCCACTGCCCGGTGATCAAGGCAAGGATACTTGAGTGCTCGGCTTTTGATGACTGTATCGGTAATAATCCAAAAGCACGAAGTTGAGATCGTTGATTACTGTTGTAAAAGTTTGTAAAAAATGAGGAATTAAGTCATGTGTAAGGATGAAGTAAATTAAATTGTGACTAAAATTCAACGTGGCCTTTTCAAATTTGTTTTGTGACGACTGAGGTTGATAAAGTATCAATTATGTGTTTACTTTGTGCCTATAATAACTAAAATAATATGGAATTTGCTTAGGGGATCCCGTTGCCCCCTCCTTACTTTGACACCGAGTGTGCCCAAATAGAGTTACGTGGTTTAGTGCATCCGCTTAGGGAAACAATTATTTTGATTAGCAAACATAGCATATTTAAATTTACATTGTGCAAGCATATATTTTGTGCATGAATTTTAACAATTAAATCTATTTATACCATTTAAATGTGGGCATATCTGGATAGTATGATTTTTGTCCAGCGTAACATAACTCGGTGTAATAGCTATTGTGAAATTGATTTTTTTTTTTAAATGCTCAAACATTATTAATTTAATAGCTAAGACAACAAAGGAATACATACAAGTACACAGAAGAACTTGTCCATTAGATTAGACATTTTGGCCACGTCATATCCAGACTTCTCAAACGGTTTTTTTTTTTTTTTTTGGTCGGTCTTCTCAAACGGATTAAACGCAATGAAAATGGTGAGGAGGGAAAACCGACGTGCGAATGATCGTTTAGGGACTCGGACGACACGTGGCGACACGCGTCGCGCATTAAATGGGCCGTCCCCACGACGTGCAGGCCAACCCGAGAATTTCTCGTAAAACAGCACGTACTATCTTCTTTAGGAAACCACGTACCAAATTAGTGACATTTTCTTTTTATTTACTTTTAAGAACACGTGATATTCAAACGTTTGACTTGTCAACCGCCGGATAGTCCTCCGCCCTGAAAATTAAAGCAATTAAGCTTGTTAGACAACTCTAATTAGTTTAGACTTAAAAGATTTAATTAGTCTAGAAATTGACTAATAATACGTAAGAAAAAGGTTGGGGGTTAATTCATTTAGTAGAAAAAATAATTGATGATAATTAAAATCTTATCTATTAATCACGATCGTGATTCTATGTTTGAAAATAAATTATATATATGCAGTGATTGTCAAATAACTATTTTGTTTTCCTTTTTAACACTTGAAGATTATTAACACTTAAAAATGAATTCTTTAAGTTCCCAACACTGATTTCTCCACATTGTCAAATAGGTCAAAATGCGCATTAATCAATACATTGATGTAAATAGAATAAGGCTCTACATGAGTGGTCAGTAAGGCCTCCAATTGAAGATTACTTTGAACCGGAGACGTAATACAATCGAGCATTTATCCATGTAACTCTCTCAATTTTATTTTATTTTTTGTCATTTACCCATAAAACGATATAAACATATTGTTGATTGGCTAAAAGGCAAGCGTGGGCTCTTTGCAACTGCATTTTCTTTTTTGGACTACCATTGACTGCGTGTCATGGATTCGAGGCAATCATGTGTTTTGTTCCATTATGCGTTCATTGCAATATGACTGGATTATGTTTACACCTCAATTTTGTCAAGAACAAAGAACAGCTCACAAAAATCATTGTATTGAGGTTTCCTAGAGATGTATGCTTTTAAAAGTAGCAATGCATCTTTATGAATACCTACAATGACAAAAAAGAATATAAACCGCCATAAGTTTAAAGTGTGTTTGAATTGGCTCTTACTTATTATTAATTTTTTTTTGGGATCTCATAGCACCCGAACTTTAACTTTGTTTTTAGTCTTAAGCACTATCATAAATGTCAACACATGGATTCATCTTCATTCTCTTCCACATCTGTCATTATGGATCATATATGAGTGCCCAGCAATGAAGTTCATCATTTTTCTTTCCATTCCTTTTAATTACCAAATGAAGATTTTATTTTCTGATTCCACTCTTTCGTACGCAGAAACATGAGTATAGAATTAAGTTGTTTAATCATTTGGGCATTGTTTGTACCGTAGGAAAAGCCAATCACAGGATCTGGCCCGTCCATTTCAAAAGCAAACCGAGATTTTAGATTCCACGTGTTGTTCCAATCACAACCGTCCATTTCAAATGACCTGTGGTTTTTTTTTTTTGGCATCCATGGAAGATTGAAGGGAGATGAGATCGGAATGATTACGACATTCGCCTCCAGGTTTCGGATTATTCCGCGCTTCTCCTTCGACGCCGCCGCCGCCGACGGCGGCGACACTTGTGGCAGTGGTCAGAATCGCAGGGCGCGCGTTTGATTCGGCTCGCCGTCCATTGGGATCGGAGAAGGAAGAGGAGGACCGCCGGTGCTGCTCTGCAAACTGCAATGGCGACGAATTCTTCTCTGCTGCCCGAGATCGGACCTGATGGCCTCGCGAGGAGTCATCGCCTACACCGAGAAGGTTCTCTCTCTCTCTCTCTCTCTCTCTCTCGCTCTCTCGCTGCGTTTTTTCGCTTCTCTCTCTCTCTCTCTCTCTCTCTCTCTCTTCGATCTTTGAACCGGCAATGGACGTTGATTCGATTGTTCCTTCTCCCTTCTTCGTCCTCTTGGCAGATAATCGCGGAAGAACAGCTTCAATTGCAGAAGAATTCTTCTCTGCTCTAATGGATTTGTGTTTGCTTCCGCCTTTCCTTTCGTGCATTGCCGATTCGCATCAGTAATCTCTCTAATGGTCTAATGGATTTGTCTCGATTTTCTCGGTCATTTGAATCTGGATGATAATGCTGGCTGCATCGATGTAGTGAATGGCGCTCTCAATCGATGTGCGATTGAAGCGCCTGATCCTCGTGAACTGATGGTTCTCGAAATCCGACAGTACTCACTTGAGCTGACGTCCATCTGGCTTCTCGCCAGTGTTATGACAGTCTGCCCTCCAAAACCAGCCTTTGCCTTCCGCTGCTAATGCTGCAAATTTTTTTAAAAATAAAAAATAAAATAACCCCACAAAATCGAATTTCACATTATTCATTTGAGAAATTTATTCCGACTTTTTACATGAACACGGAACTCTCCTTTTTCTCTCTGTATATGATAATTTCATCCACCTCAATTGTGACAAATTGGAGATACCAACATTTCTATTATAAATCAACTCTTCATATGGGCACTAGATAAGGATTGCTTTCGACCCTTTTATATATATATTCCAGGCTAGCCATGAGATCGATCGAATACTTTGTCGAATAAAGATGCGATATGCCAAGAGGTTGGAAATTAGGCACCCCATGTATCTGGAATTTTTGGAAGATGCAATTTGCCCGTGTAATGTTCGTAACTCTCCAAAAAAAAAAAAATCAAGAAATCAAGAAATCATATGAGTTGTAATATAATTGTTTTGCTTTCTTTGATCTGATTAACTAAACAAAACTTAATGAAGCAGAGAACTTTCTATAGGCCTACCAAAGTTTACTCTTTAAGTCTCGACATTCCTTCCCAAAATGGAGACTTTGAGTTTAACATCGAAAATGCCAACAAGTCGAGCTTGTCCACAAAGCACCCGTTTGCGCCACTAGGGGCGCATGAGATGTCCGATGGGCAGGCCCATTGGTAAGGCAATGGGGGTGGTATTATTCTAATCTTAAATACATGTGATGTGAATTTTTTTTAATTAATTTTTTGCTTTTATTGCTATGCTGTTTTTTTTATTAAAAAAGAAAAAAAGAAATAGCACGGGAATCGACATTTTCCAATCTTGTTAATCACTTTTGAGCAATTGATGTTTGTTCCTAAAATTGTTAGCATACCTGTTGAGTGGTTACTAGAAGTAATTAACATTGTAAATTATAATTCAAATATGTGTTGGTAGTTGGAAGAACAGTGTGATGGGACTGGTAGAAACCTTTTCTAATTATTTTTTCAATTCGATGATTTAAGTAACTTTACTTTTATTTAACATTGTAGAAACCTTGTGCGATGCCAGTTTCTTCACAGTTGGAAATGGTGTAGGGAGACGATTTTGCTGCTACATTCCTGTCGAAAGACCAGACGACATAGGATCCCGAACTAACCAAAGCATATCGGTATGACATCATAAACATGGATGCTACTTCCAGTGAGGCTTGTTTATTGCGTTTCTCCCTAGTGATCGGTGCTTCTATCATTAGGTTTAGTCTACTGTAAATATCTAATATTTATCAGAAATTATACTTTTTGACAAGGGGTCCAGGTTGTATCGAACTGTCCCACCAAAAAGTGTCGGAACTTGCGGAATGACCCCAAAATGTAATCTCAGGTCATGAAGTCCAATATAAGTCTAGGCCGTCGACAACTATTTTCCCATCGGTAGGTTCCACAAGATGGAACAAAGCACTGATGAGAGTTGTCTTTCCGCTACCCGTTTGGCCAACGATCCCAATCTTGTGCCCTCCTTTTATTTCACAGCTTATTCCATGAAGAACGAGGGGAGAATCAGGCTGATACCTTACCTGTTAATGTCTCGATGATCAAAACTAAGTGAACTACAAGACAAGTCCAGAATGGAGAGGTGTGCTAATAGTGCGTGTCTACCTTGGTGGATCGCTTTTTGGGTACGATCTGGGCGTTTCGGGTGAGTCTTTTTGTCTTTCATCTCGCCTTTTTGCTTGGATTTTGAATGCGTCTGCTGTGGTGTTTCGTGAATTGCGAAGCTTTATCCGGGGAAGATAGCTTTTTTTGGTGTTTGTGGAAGATAAATGCGGAATCTTGATTGAAGGTTCATGCAAAAGGGGTTGCTTTTTGTCCCGGAAGTAGTTGTGAATATGCAGGGAAGGGGAGAGATTTTTGAAAGTACTAATTTCACTGGGTGTTCATGTAAGCCAATGCTGTTATTGGTCGTGTCTTTGGTATTAATCTGGATTTCTTGACGTGTGCATTTCATCATACTTGATTCCTCTGGTCCAAAACAGAATGAAATTTAGGAAGAGAATCGCCCTTTGAATTTACCTAGAAACTGACGATCTTGAAAATTAGCAGATGCCAATGGCTGTGCCAGGAAGAAGATAATCCCTTCTTCAACCGGAGTTCTTTAAAAATCGACGACCAATGACCTTGATACTTGCATTCGTTTCAGGTGAAGTGACCTCCATGGACGATTTCCTGAAGGAGTTCTTCCCAAAAGTGAACCGGAGAAAGCAAGAGCATCTGAACGAGACCAATTACTGCAAGTACGACAACCAGATCCTGACGCTCTTCACTTCTTCTCTCTACTTTGCGGGCCTGGTCACTTGAAGATGAGGCCAACACCAGTGCTGTGTTGTACAGCCTCACTATCCGCCAGAGAGAAATGGTGGAGAGCTATCGGCGGTGGATAGTGAGGTCAAGCCCGAAGCGCCCAGACTATCGGGTAGCCTGGATGATTCCCGGCTGAAACTGAGGCAGGAGCCGGCAAAGTTGGGGGATGATCCGGGTTACGAGGACATGCCTGTGGAGGAATTTGCAGCGGCATATCTTAGAGGGGTTTTGGATGGCAAGAGGGGAAAGGGGTGGGAAAGAACGCCAAGGAGGATGTTCCGGTTAGATGCAAGGCTTTTATGCTTCCCGTACTGCAAATTCTGCCCCTTCTTTTTATCTGGTCTTTTTCGTTTCATTAACAAATGATAGTTCAAATCCTTAACTTTTGCCAAAAAACTCGAGGCGTGTTTACTGCTTTTTCCCACCATTTTCTTTTTATATCATGTAAAGGCTTCACTTAAGTGCTTTTCCTGAGGGGTATCCATGATAAGCCGATTTACAGACACAGGAAAGTTAAATGTATTCATTTTATTAGGATATCATGTATGATTCTTGCTACCATGAACTCTCTGTTTTTTCCCGTCTTTAAATGAAGAAAACGCTTCATGCTAATGAATGAAGTTGTCAAAATAAATATTTCTATGTTTCAATGACTTTTCTTTTCTTAAGAAACATGCATCTATGGATTTCTAGTTTAATATTAAATGGACCTTACAGGACCACTAGAATGACTGGACAATATTCTTGATAGTCTGTTTATTACTTTTATTGCTTGAATTAACGATACGGCTTGCATATATTGTCAGGAACTGTGTTTATGCCACCAAAGTGGTCCTTAGGCTATCATCAATGGTGCTGGAGCTATGACTCTGATGACAAAGTTTGAGAGGTTGGCCCTTCCAATGCATCTTGCTTGATTCTACTGTCTTTCCTCCACAACCCGCATTTCCTTCTACCTGATTGAATAACAAGGTCCAACTTTCATTGTATGCTGTGGGCATATCATTTATGAGTCAACACATGATAGTTCTTTAGTTATTGCGGATCACAAGTAAATTTAGAGAAAAGAAGATTCCTCTTGATGTCGTATGGATGCATATGAATTATATGGATGGGTTTTGCTGCTTTGCTTTTCACAGGGCATGGAATCCCATTTTGTGTTAACCCTATTATTGCCCTGTTTGGAAAAATAATATATTACCTTCCACTAAGTAGGTCCAATTTCACATCATCTACCTCACTTTCAATAGGTATCAAACCACTCGCAACTTATGTCTAGAATTGATTGTTTTATCCAATTTCAAAAAGACGTTGTGCACTTATCACCTAAAACAAATCATAACTATATATCTACATGAAATTTGACCTAAAACAAAGCATATATCTACTTCTACATGTAAGATGTAAGACTATTGTCAAATATGAATGAAAATCTGTTTTTCATCTAGTAATGATCTAGAAGAAGATGGTGTTATTCATTTTGGAAGTGAGGTAGGTCATGTGCAATATGTCGTTAGTTAATATACTTTGGAGGCACTGCGATGATCAATGTTCTTTGGATATTCTATTTTCAACCTAAGATACAGTGATGACGCAGAAATGCCATGCATCACTATTTTGTCCATCGCTTCCATACATTTAATCCATCGAGTCCTTTAATATCGGTGGCCACTTTATGTTTGAAGCCTCCAAAGCACATTCATGTCTGGGACTTCTTGCCTCGCCAACTTGTCTAACAGTAAAAGGACTTAGGTTGAATGCTTAGTAAGCAGTAGAGACCTTTCAAAGTAAATAAAGAGTAATATTTTCAGCATGGAGACTGAAACGGAGGATTTATTCTCAGGACTACTTCTCTGATCCAAAATCTTTGGTAGATGGTCTCCACCAACATGGGTTCAAAGCCATCTAGATACTTGATCCTACTTTTAAACGTGAAGAGGGGCCTTATGTCTATGACAGTGGTTGCAAAAGTGATGTCTGCATCAAAGCAGCAGATAGAACTCTATTTGTTGGTACTTCGTTGTCTTTCACTGTGGTTTTGGCTAATTTTTGTCGTTGTCTATCTGGTTTTGCTTTTTACTTTCCGTCTTTTGCTTTTTTGTAGCATTTGAAATTTGATTAACCCTTAAAACCTTTCAAATGTTGACATGATGAGTCATTTGGATTTAGCTGATAATAAGTCCACATGTATGTAAATGCCAAGTAATCGTTTGCTTGTCAGGGGAGGTGTGGCCCGATCCTTGTGTATTCCCTAAATTTACACAGTCAAGAGTCCATCGCTGGTGGGCTCAGTTAGTTCAGGATTTCATTTTTAATGGAGTCGATGGTATATGAAACGATATGAATGAACCATCTTATCGTTAAGGTAATTAGTGCTTTTAGTTTTTGTCATTTTCTTTTGTTGGACTATGGCTTACAACTTCTCTCATTCTATGACGAAGACCATGCCCGAGAGCAACATTCATAAAAGAGATGATGAACTTGGAGGTCTCCAGAATCACTCACACTATCATAATGTAAGTTTTCCAGCCTTTTGCTATTTGTATCTTGTGTTTCACATTTTAGAGTTATATTGAAATAGATAGTAAGTAATTTTATAATGTATCCAGCACGATTTTACTAGAAAAGTTTTTTTTTTCCCTAAGGCATACAAATTCTTTGTAGATAGGCACATAATGTGACGTCACGGTCTGCCACATACAAACGCAAGTTATTTATCCTTTAACTTATAGCACAAGTAGAAGCCAAAAGTATAAAATTAAACAGACAATACAATAATGGATGGATGTCATAAAGGAACAAACATCATAGCTTTCATTTCTTTATCGTATTTATGAACCTAAGTGATTTCATCGGGGCTATAACTGGGAGGTCAACAAAAAGGTATGCTACTCCCGTCAGACTATCTACACTGTCATCCAAAATGCCCACCATTGTTGGTCATCATCAATCACCCAATCACCCACCTGCACGGTTTCACCCAAAAGCGCGTGAAAGCATTCGAGAGAACTTTACGGAGCAAAAAATTAAAGTCAACCACATGATAAACATGGTGCATTTGGTGCACATCCACCTCCTTAAAGATTTGCTCTCTATGAGGATTATAGTTACCGTGACATGAGAACAAACTATATTGCAACTGGTAAAAAATTTATATTTTCATGGATATTTGGAAGCCAATACGGTTGTACCCGCTCTTTCGGCCAAGTCTTCCAAATATACGCCTGCCGGTGGACTTATTATTGTTTGCCATTGTAGCAAGTATGACCGTGATGACCATGAAGATTTTTTGTGTACCTTTCTCCCATGATTTCCTTGCTTCCTCACTCTCTTTTGGTGGTGGCCATGCCTTGGTGAACAAAAATGTTACATTTTCTGGAGTGAAAGAGGAGAAAGTGATTTGGTGAAAGAGAAATGACCCTCTTGAGAAATTTATATGGGCGAGGAATTGCTAGTTTAGGAAAGTATCTATCGTCTGCCTATTTATTATCGATTGTCGTTGATTTGTTGCTTTGTATTTTACCTATGCCTCTCATTCTTTTGGGAAGGGATGTGGTTGTTGATTCATCGCTTCATAAATCCTTAACACCTCATGTTTTTGTCAACATATGTTCCAAGAATATCACTTTGAGGTCGCGAGTGAAGGGCCTCCTTTGGTAGCCATCACGCCTGGGCCTCGGTTGCTAGCCCTCGCCAACGCTTTATTCAAGCTTTTCCTTGCCTGTGATATTTTTGGAACAAAAGGTGACAAAAGCGTGAGGTATAGAGGGATTTATGAAGTGATGAATCAACCATCACATCCCATCCCAAAAAATTGAGAGGCGTAGAGTAAAATATGAAGCAACTAATTGACAACTGCCAATAATAAAAAGGACATGGACCTAAGCAGGTCTTTAAAAGGCTCACGGAGGAAACATGCGAGAAAACCACCCTGGGGTGAGAGATCTCGCGCTGTCCTCCTATTCCCTCTCTGTCAGGAAGACAAAGATAGATAGGGAATTAGGGAGCCTCATGGTGGTGAAGGTAGACACCGCATTAGAACTTCGATTTTGGCTACTACCAGGTAGGCAAGTATAGTAGCCTCCCGTGCCTGGAGTGAATGAGATATAAAGGAATTTATGAAGTGATGAATCAACCATCACATTCCATCTCAAAAGATCGAGAGGCGTAGAGTAAAATATGAAGCAACTAATTGACAACTACCAATAATAAAAAGGATAGACGGTAGATCTATCCCAAATTAGAGATACCCTCCCCCTCTAAATTCCTCCAAAGGGTTCATTCCTCTTTCACCAAATCACTCTCTTTTCACCCTTATACATGTAACACTTTTATTCACCGAGACATGGCCACCGCCGTGAAGGATTCCCATTTGCCATGTGTAATTCAATTGAACGACAGGAAGGAAGAAAAAAAATCATCGAAAAAAGGTATGTAAAAAATCATCATGGTCATCACAATCCTACTCACAACAATGGCATTTCAAGCGGCAGTAAGTCCATTAGTGTATGTGGAAGACTTGGCCTAAAGAGCAGGTACAACTGTATTGGAGAAAATATTGGCTGCCTCGTGCTCTAGCGAGGCAAATAAGAAGGTGGTAGGAAGATGACACGTGTCCTCTCGTGGGACCCACACTATGGACAAATTGAGGAGAAAATTAGGCGCCATTTTGAAAAAATTTCAAACCGACTGAGGATTTCTTCTTCAGTGAGTCTCTTTCTAGCACCTCTCTCTCTATCCTCCCTCTCTCTCTCCGACAAACAGGACGCGGCCTCCCTGTCTTTTTGTGCCCTCCCTCTTTCCGACCAATGAACCATCGCCAACAACCAACGAACCACTGCATGGGACCGGCAAGAGGATCACGACACCAATGAACCATTGCATGGGACTAGCAAACCACTGCGCTGCTCCTCCGGTTCCGGTTCCGACCCTGACTCATCCGTCCTTTACTCAAATCAACAATATAATGGAAGGACACGTCTCATTAGTGTCTCATTAGTTTTGCTGTTTTTCCTGTTTAGGGATTGTTAGGGAGTATACGGTGAGAGTTGCAGTTTCTGTTGAAGAAAATGGCAAAACAGAGGGAATTTCAAGAGAAAAAAGAAGAAGAAAACATTATGGCCGGTCCAGGTGAAGGCACGCAACTGCAAAATGAAAGCTCGATGAACGCGATCATGGTTACAGCGATCCTGCTGGCAACCATCGCGTTTCAAGCAGCCCTCTATCCGCCGGGTGGAGTTTGGCAAGACTCCGCCGCAATAGCACATTATGCAATTGGCTCGCCCATTATGGCGTCGAAATTTCTTAAGGCATACAAATTCTTCGTATATTGTAATACGGTGACTTTCCTCTTGTCACTAAATGTCATTTTATTATTACTAAGCCGGATGTCAAGGTGCCAAACTGTCTTCAGTAAGGTGACGATGGTCGCCACCTGGATGGCAACCATGTTCGAAGGACTATCGTTTGTAAGGCCTGTCGTCATTTTAAACAAAGACACTGAAAAGAACCCAACGTATGCAAAGGTTAGGGCTCTAGTCTTCTTCTAGGTTATCGAGGAAAGCCACAACACCAGTGGCAGGGCCATCAACGTCACCGTGTACAAGAATGTGCTGGTGGAGGCCAGTGGCTCCGACGTCCCCGCCGGCGATCACGTTCGAGGAGATCGACTTGGGGGAGGCGCTGATCCTGAACATCATGCATTATAAGTATGCAAAGCCCATACAGCATCACGCAATCCTGATAGCCATCAACAGCCTGACCTCTTGGGGGACGTTGGAGCTGCTGGCCTCCACCGGCACGTTCTCGTACACGACACCGTTGATGGCCCTGCCGCTAGTGTTGTGAGCTTCCCTCGATAACTTGGAGGAAGACTACAATCCCAGCCTTTGCATACATTTGGTTCTTTTTCAGTGTCTATGTTTAGAATGACGATTTTGTAATTCGCAAACGATAGTCCTTTTGAAATCCTCATGCATCGCAAACGATAGTCCCGCGAACATGGTTGCCATCATCCCGCTTGTTGACTCCGCCAGCGTCGTGGTGACCGTAGGAGATTAAAAGAAAGTCGTCCCTGCCTCGTCTTTCTATTGTTTCCCACTTCTCACGAAATTATAATCGAATACGGGCTCTTCCATTCCCTTCCCTTGTAGTTACCCAAAGAATAGAATCCAGGTGGGTTCTTTTTTTCCCCTTTCAATATCTTCCATCCTAGCGATGCCTTGACATCTTTAGTACGACTCTTGACATAATAGATGATGAGCTTTTATTTTGCAATTGCGTGCCTTCATTACCGATGTTTTCTTCTTCTTTTTTCTCTTGATTCCCTCTCGATTTCATGAATTTATAGTCTTTGGAGCGATGGGCTATTATGGTCCAGGTCAAGAGCATAGCCAGCATGATCTACTCAGATGTCCTTCAATTGTTTTGAGGCAAAGATTATTACATAATGCAGACATACTAGTCCAGCCATAGAAGAAAAGGAAATAACAGCCATTTACTTCATAGTAGCACGCTGTACAATCAATCACATTCTTGTAATCGACTCTTTTCACCTGAATTTTATAAAGAATACCAGCTACTATAATCAGCAGGAAATCATCATAGGTAGTTCATAAAATGCAGATGCTTTGGCTAGTTCAAAAACCAGAAACTGGCAAGAGTAACAAGTACATACTCTTCGTAAAGAATTTGACCTCCGCATAAATGCATCCGATCCCAACAGTCACATGTCCTCCTTTCTGAATCTCTGGAAGAATTCAACAGAGCAGAGAATAATGAAGGGATTTATCACTTTCAGAATTCCTCATGGTACTTAAAGATAGAAAAAAATCACGAGACAGAATGAAGATGCAAATGTACATTGCCGAGCGGTTTAGAAGAACCAATGGGATTTTCTTTCAGAATGTAGGACACGAGTGACAACTAAAATCTCTTTAACTATCTTGTTTTGCTCAAACCAGAGGGAGAAATCGTCAGAGATGATGACCGCTGGAATGAAAGATCATCAAAGCTGCTAAGAACACATAAACAGAGAGAGAATCAGAAATACAGACTGCAATAAAATCAAAATTAGAGTAAGGGAGAGAACCTAGCTTTTGCAGCAATCGAGCATTGAAGGACTAACTTTGATTGTTTGAGTAGAGCTGAACAGAGTTGAAGAGTGTACACTGGAATAGAGTTGGTCTTGCGCTGGATTTGCGGAGGAGGCTCATGGCTGTCGGAACTTCACTAGAAACGATCATCTTGAAATTCAAAGATCGGGAGCTGGTTCAAGAGTTTTTTTTTTTTTTTGGTAAGTTAAGCTGGTTCAAGAGCTCATATCTAAAGAAGACGAGATCCTGAATATGTGTTATTCCGAATGAATTGTGCGATGCCAGCTTCTTCATTTAGTGCAATTGGAAATGGTGTAGGGAGATGATTTTGCTGCTACATCCCCGTCGAAAGGCCAGACGACAGAGGATCTCGAACTAACCAAAGCATGTCGGTTTGACATCATAAACATGGATGCTACTTCCGGTGAGGCTTGTTTATTGCGTTTCTCCCTAGTGATCGGTGCTTCTATCATTAGTTGTTTTCTACTGCAAATATCTAATATTTATAAGAAATTATACTTTTTTATATTCAATATGCAATTCTCATCAGTGTGTTCAGACAAGGGGTCCAGGTTGTATCGAACTGTCCCACCAAAAAGTGTCGGATCTTGCGGAATGACCCCAAAATGTGATCTCAGGTCATGAAGTCCAATAGTGGATATGTCTAGGCCGTCAACAACTATTTTCCCATCGGTAGGTTCCACAAGACGGAACAAAGCACTGATGAGAGTTGTCTTTCCGCTACCCGTTTGGCCAACGATCCCAATCTTGTGCCCTCCTTTTATTTCACAGCTTATCCCATGAAGAACGAGGGGAGAATCAGGCCGATACCTTACCTGTTAATGTCTCGATGATCAAAACCAAGTGAACTACAAGACAAGTCCAGAATGGAGAGGTGTGCTAATAGTGCGTGTCAACCTTGGTGGATTGCTTTTTGGGTACGATCTAGGCGTTTCGGGTGAGTCTTTTTGTCTTTCATCTTGCCTTTTTGCTTGGATTTTGAATGCGTCTGCTGTGGTGTTTCGTGAATTGCGAAGCTTTATCCGGGGAAGATAGCTTCTTTTGGTGTTTGTGGAAGATAAATGCGGAATCTTGATTTACCCAAAAAAAAAATGTGGAATCTTGATTGAAGGTTGATGCAAAAGGGGTTGCTTTTTGTCCCGGAAGTAGTAGTGAATATGCAGGGAAGGGGAGAGATTTCTGAAATTACTAATTTCACTGGGTGTTCATGTCAGCCAGTGCTGTTATTGGTCGTGTCTTTGGCGATCTTGAAAATTAGCAGATGCCAAGGGCTGTGCCAGGAAGAAGATAATCCCTTCTTCAACCCGAGTTCTTTAAAAATCGACGACCTATGATCTTGATACTTGCATTCGTTTCAGGTGAAGTGACCTCCATGGACGATTTCCTGAAGGAGTTCTTCCCAAAAGTGAACCAGAGAAAGCAAGAGCATCTAAACGAGACCAATTACTGCAAGTACAACAACTAGATCCTGACGCTCTTCACTTCTTCTCTCTACTTTGCGGGCCTGGTCATTGACTAGTTAATGTTGATCATTGACTTAAAATAAGTATTGACAATTCATGTATTATCTCTCTGATTTTCAATTTTTTTTAACTAAAAAACCCTCATATCATAGCATAAACCAAACAAAAAGACCTTAGTTGACGAGGAAATTTTGGAGTTGTTTATTCTTTTTGCATAATTGTAACATTAGAGTGTCAAATTACTCCTTGATCTATATAAATGTTATGGCTATTTATAAAAGGTTATGACTACTTTTTTACAAAAAGAAAAATATTATGAATAAACAAAAACATCGAAACTAAAGGTTCTCACATTCTCATTCCTTAACAACATTATTCTAGATTTAGGAATTACATAATTTTTTAAAGATAAAATCGTGGAATTTTATTAACCAGATTGATATGCGATTTGACTCAAAATTCCATGCAAACATTTCTAGTCATTGCGGTATGGATTAATGTGGTTTTTCAATGAGATCCTCCTAGCATGCATGCCAAGCCTCAGCCCATTTCGATTTTTGAAAGTCAGGTCCAAAGGCCCTTTTGATAGTCTGGCCTATTCCTCCTTCCAACCTGTGTAATGGCATGGAAATTATACTATTCTCGGGCGTTATTGTTTGCCACCTTCGGATCACCCTAAGCAAAAGTTTGAATCAAGGCATTTGAGGAAGATGGTGATAAGTTTCATACGGATTGAAGAACGGAAAGAATGAATCCAACAACAAATAGATCGAGCTTGATCATGACCGGGACGGGGCCTACTACATGATTGAAACTTGCCAACATGCATGCGACCTCATTTGCAATCGGGCCTAACTTGATCCATGATTGGAATTTTCTTTACTCGGCATTCCTCTTCATTAATTGTTACCACCCTTTTTTTGTTCCTCGTATTTCAATTATGTTTTGTCATATTGCTACTCAATTGGTCCATATTGCTATGTTTTAAAATACTAAAATGCCCTAGCAGGGGAGTGAAATTGAATGATGGGGTGCCATAATATTGCAACTCCATGTGATCTAGGCTAATCTGATTCAATAAAACACATTGAGTAGCCTTTCAAATGTAAACAATTTTAACTAAATTTTCATGCTTAGTTTGAATTAGCAATTGCATTTTGGTGTGGTTTTGGTGCAGTTGTCCGCCATCATAGTATCTTTGAAGCACTTTGATTGAATAATATTAGGCAAAAAGAGGAGTCCCTTTATATTCAAAAACCATGAGATGGATATGACCAACGGAGTAAGGCTCCGTGGATTTCTGCCACCCTTTCAACAACGAAATGATGTCATCATTATGCATTTTTAGTTCTTTAGTCTAGATCAAACCACCTCAAACATTGAGAAGCACCGTGCTTGAGAGACTCTTTCCACATCTTCTCAATAGACTTCCTGGAATTAGTTCTCTATCATTAAAATAAAATAAAAAATTAAGGTATGAGTCCACGACAATAACTTGGCATACTCAAATCGCAAGTGCAGAATAGCAATGTCCAAAGTATGCTATGGAAGTGGAAACCATGGCACAGTTCACTTCATCTCCATCGGCTCAGGACAATGCTAGACTGCCTGGTGATCGAGGCAAAGATACTTGGACAGTGCTCAACTTTTGATGATTGTATCGCTAATAATCCGAAAGCACAAAGTTGAAATCGCTAATAACTATCATAAAAGTTTGTAAAAGATGAGGAATTAAGTCATGTGTAAGGCTAAAGTAAATTAAATTGTGACCAAAATTCAACGTGGCCTTTTAATTTTATTTTATGACGATTGAGACTGATGAAGTTTTAACTATGTGTTTACTTTGAGCCTATAATAACTAAAATAATATGGAATTTGCCGAGGGGTCTAGTTGCCCCCTCCTTACTTTGACACCGAGTGTGCCCAAACAAAGTTATGTGGTTTAGTGCATCCGCTTAGGAAATCAATTAATTTGATTTGCAAACATAGCACATTTAAATTTACATTGTGCAAGCATATATTTCATGGATGAATCTCGACAATTAAATCTATTTATGCCATTTAATTGTGGGTATGTCTGAATAGTATGATTTGTGTCCAACATAACATAACTCATTGTAATAGCCACTGTAAAATTAATTTTTTTTTTTAAATGCTCAAACATTAGTTAATTTTATAGCTAAGTAACGAAGGAGTACATGCAAGTAAAGTACAAAGGAGACCTTGTCCATTGGATTAGATTTTTTGGGCACGTCATATCCAGACTTCTCAACGGGATTAAAGGCAACAAAAATGGCGAGGAGGGAAAACCGACGTGCGAATGATCGTTCAGGGATCGTGTGCTGTTTTACGAAAAAATCTTGGGTAGCCTCCACGTCACCGTGGGAATGGCCCATTTAATGGACGACAGATGGCGCCACGTGTCATCCGGGTCCCACCACTCCCTCCCCCTCTTCCTTCCTGTGATCTCTCTCCTCTGTGCTTGCGTTTCTTCACTTTTCATTGCGGCCGCCATGGCCGCGGAGCTCGACCTCGTCTGCATCCTCTCTCTCTCTCTCTCTCTCTCTCTCTCTTCCTTTTTTTCTCAACAGTGACTACTTGCCGTTCTTTTTCTTTTTCGCGCGCCACCACAGCCGCGGAGCTTGAGCTCAGGACTCTCGCGGTTGCCACAAGCTCGACCTCGAGCCTAGGGCTTGTGGTAGCCACGGCAGGTCAAGTTACGAGCACACAGACATGGCCGTTCCCTTGGACGCGAGCTCGAGGTCAAAGCAGCCATGGTCGAGGTCAAGGTCGACCTGCAGTCTCGCATTTTCTATGGCTGTGGAGCTGAGCCTTGAGCCTAAAGCTCGAGGTCAAAGTAGCCATGGTCACTTGAGAATGAGCTCACGACAATTGCCGTAGCTTGAGGTCGCGACCAGAGTCACTGGAGCTCGAGCTCCATGGCCATGGCGCCCACAAGAGTAAAAGAAGAAACGCAAGCGCAGTGGAGAGAGGAGATAGATCACAGGAGGGAGATAGTGGTGGGACCCGGACGACGCGTGGCGCCACGCATCGTCCTTTAAATGGGCTTTCCCCACGACGTGGTTTAGGCCAACCCGAGATTTTCTCGTAAAACAGCACATGTTACCTTCTTTAGAAAACCACGTACCAAATTAGTGGCATTTTCTTTTTATTTATTTTCAAAAACACGTGATATTCAAATGTTTGACTTGTCAACCGCCGGATAGTCCTCCGCGCTGAAAATTAAAGCGATTAATGCAATTAAGCCTGTTAGACAACTCTAATTAGTTTTTACTTAAAAGATTTAATTAATCTAGAAATTGACTAATAATACGTAAGAAAAAGGTTGGGGGGTTAATTCTAAGAAAAAATAATTGATGATTATCTATCAATCATGTGGTGATTCTATGTTTGGAAAGAAATTATAAATATGCAGTGATTGTCAAACAACTACTTTTTTTTTTCCTTTTTAACACTTGAAGATTATTAACACTTAAAAATGAGTTCTTTAAGTTCCTAACACTAATTTCTCAACATTGTCAAATAGGCCAAAATGCGCATTAATCAATACATTGTAAATAGAATAAGGCTCTGGCTCTACATGAGTGGTCAACAGGGCCTCCAATTCAAATTACTTTGAACTGGAGACGTAATATAATTGAGCATTTATCCATGCAACTCTCTCATTTTTTTTTTTTGTCATTTACCCATAGAAAAGTATAAACATATTGTTGATTGGCTAAAAGGCAAGGAATGCATAAATGTTAACGCATTGGCTCTTTGCCAATGCATTTTTTGGACTACCATTGACTGCATGTCATGGATTTGAGGCATTCATGTGTTTTGTTCCATTATTCGTTCATTGCGATGTGACTGGATTATGCTTACACCTCAATTTTGTCAAGAACAAGGAACAGCTCACAAAAATCATTGTATTGAGGTTTCCTAGAGATGTATGCTTTTAAAAGTAGCAATGCATCTTAATGAATATCAACAACAACAAAAAAGAATATAAACCACCATAAGTTTAAACTGTGTTTGAACTTATTATTAATATTTTTTTTAATCTAGTAGCACCCACACTTTGACTTTGTTTTTAGTCTTAAGCATCTGAGGCTTTCGTAATACATAAATGTCAACACATGGATTCACCGGATCTTTCTTATTGTCTCTTTCCACATCTGTCATTATGGATCATATATGAGTGCCAGCAATGGGTCTTCTTGCTTAGTAGACAGTTCATCATTTTTCTTTCCATTCCTTCTAATTACCAAATGAAGAGCTGGTGTTGATTTTCTGTTGAAATTGTTGCAGCTCTTTGAGTATACACAGAAACATGAGAATATTAGTTCTGCAAGTTATAGTAGTTATATAAAGTTTGCAAGGACAAGCAAGTTTTCCGAACGCCTCAATGTGAATCAATGTCTTTATTAAGTAATGTTATTCTTAGTTGCCTTGTCAGAAATGGTAAGTTTGGCATCTGCATGAAATGTTTTCAACAAATGAAGCAAGAGGGGCTGAAACAGGATTTCGTTACGAACAGTATAGGGCGCGACTCTGACCTCATATTGGTTATCTTTCTTTAAGTAATCAAATTAGCAACTTGTGTGAAATGGATTTATGACCAATAGAGAGCTAAATTTAATGTGATATCTATTGTCAAATTACATTAGACTTTCGATACGTAAACTTTAGAAATTTTTGTGAAAAGATATGCTATATACATTGTAGCCTCGTAGGCCTATTCTCAACCGCTTAAGCTTTTGAGGAAAACGATTACTTAATATGGTAGAGCACAAGATAAGTGTTAATATTCAAAAATGACTAAATGAAAAATATTTTCATATTCTACAAAATATTTTCTGGTTTTACAACATCAAATTAATCCGCAATTCCCCCTGCCTTCCGAACAATTAGACTCTGCCATGACTTTTTCTCGTCCAAAGAGATAAGCTCATCAATTAATTTTTTTTTTGGTCGGTCCAAGCTCATCAATTAAGTTCACAAGTATAGAATTAAGTTGTTTGATCATTTGCGCCTGAGTCGTTTCGACCATTTGGACCGTAGGAAAAGCCCAAGGTCCGAACCCAGGATCTGGCCCGTATTCACCTACGCACTATCACGCTCGTCTTCATTCCTCCCCACGATGAAGCAAACCGAGATTTTAGATTCCACGTGCGGCATTGTTCCAATCGCAACCGTCCACTTCAAATGACGGTTACTTGCTCATGAGAACAGAACCGCTTACTCCTCTGCCCTCCAAAACCAGCCTTTGCCTTACGCTGCTAACCCATGGCCTTTTGCATTAAAGAAGAAAACAGAAAAACTTTATGTTCATGCAATTGCATGGCCTTTTGCATTGCTTCACTAGTTCAGTATCCTCATGTTTCCTTTAACCCATGGGTTCATCACAAACCTTTTCTGATCTGTCATTCTGATCAAGGAACTTCAAATATGCCTTTATGAAATTCCATTTGATTACAATGTTGTCCTTTTTTCTGTGAGCTCATGATGACCAGCTTAATTTAAATAGCGTGTTGATCTTCAGTAGTTCCATGGCTGCTACTCAGTATGGTTGTCTGTCTGTATTCATAGCCTGTCTGCGCTGGTAGGAGTTTCCTGTGTTGACAAGGCTTGGTTTATCTCATCTGTGTTATTGCCTGTCCATATTTGAAGGGTGCATCTCTTTAGCATTCTGTAAGAGTCATCTTTTGCATATCGTGTTCTTGCTTTAGTTTGAATGATGTCGGGACTCTCCTTTATTGCAGACAAGCAAGGTTAAGCGAGATTTCATCCTACTTGATATGAAAACATGTTGCTTAGTTTGTTGCAATATAACAGAATATCTCGTCGTTTTCTTGTCCATAGACATATATTTTAAGGGTGAAACTAATGCCTGCTTTGGTTTTCTGGTGGCTAAACTGGGGTTTACTTCAATAGATGGCTATTGACATCATAGTTTCTCTCCTATGATTGCCAAACCCTATGTTTACCCAGCAAGACAAATCATCTTTGTTAGAATAGAAATTTCATGCTATTTTTGTCATGGAATTTCCAGATGGGGCAATGGCATGCTGCTGATGAATATGACGGTCAAGTGAGGGAGATTACCTTTAGATCTCTTTGTAGCAGTCCAATGTGCCCACCTGACACGGCCATGACAGAGTATCAGCATGCTGTTTTATCACCAGATAAGAAAACTCTGGTCTGCCTGCTTGCCTTAGCTTCTTAATTGATTCTCGTCAATGTTCTCTTTATGCACTACTTGTAAACCTGCCTTGTAGAGCTGTTCTATAGCCCCTCCTTTTGTTTTTGGCTGACATTCTGCAGCGTCTGTTGCATTTAGGTTTTACCCTCGTCTTCTTTTCTGCATCTCCCTATGGTTCTAAATCTACTATGGTTGAGAAAATGTTCCTCTTCCCTGTAGGTGTTCGAGACAGTCCAGCAGGCACATGATGTCCCTTTTGGATCCTACTTTGAGGTTTTACATATAATTTTGTTTTTCATTTTTAAGTTCCCATTAAAAAGTACTGATCTATTTAATCGAGTATAATCATATGAGTGATATCAACATTTTTTAGAATTACATGAATCTTGGTTTTTTCATGTTTTTATTGGTAACTGTGATGTCAATCAGCTTATCGCATTTTTTCAATGGTTCATGGTAAATTTGTACCATACATTTTGGAGAGTCCTGGAAGTATCATAATGCAATTAGTAATGCCAGTTACTTTGGATATGGTTAGGGCCTCTTTGAGGTGCACCAGTTATAGGACCAGTGGACCACTCTTGACATTTTTAGTCATTTTCTCATTCATTCTATGTGTGGGTTGGATGACACAACTTGCACCTACTTCCATGCAGCTATGTAAGGCTCTTACATTCTAATAAAAGTGCTCAAAACTACTAAAAACTTAAATCTCCATTTCATGAGAATCTGCACACGGATAAATCTTATTAGTGAAGGCAGTTGAATGATTTAAGGGTTTTGGAAATGATTAAAGACAACAGGATGGGCACATGAAAAAAAAAATGAGAAATATTTTATAAAGGTAGAGCAGTTTTTGAGAGGGGAAAATACATTTTGGTATTATCGATTTTGTTTTATGGATGGTTCATCTCATGTTGTCCTCTGTCTGTCTGTCTCTCTCTCTCTCATGTGCGCGCCTGCGCACAGAGACAATGGACATCCATCACACAACCATCTTTGATAATTTGCTGTGGCAGTCTCTCTTTCTCAATTTTCTTTGAATGTTTTTTACATGCCAATATGCAGCATGCACGTTTTGCTTAAGACTGTCGTCCTATCTGTATGTGATAATTTCATCCACCTCAATTGTGACAAATTGGAGATACCAACATTTCTATTATAAATCAACTCTTCATATGGGCACTAGATAAGGATTGCTTTCGACCTTTTTTTTTTTTTTTTTTTTTTATCATGTCCCACATAAAGAGCAGTCACGTGTTGTAATCGAGAGAGAGAGAGAACGAGGAAGAGAGACAGAGAGCAAGAATGGTGGGTGGAGGATTTGTAGAAGGCGGGCAGCTGAAAAGGGCGCATCTTTACGTGTACAGGATCACTGCTATTTCGTATTTGCCTGCATTATTGGGGCCCTTGGTGGATCGCTTTTTGGGTACCATCCGGGCGTTTCGGGTGAGTCTTTTTTTCTTTCGTCTCACCTTTTTGCTTGGATTTTGAATGCGTCTGCTGCGGTGTTTCGTGAATTGTGAAGCTTTATCCAGGGAAGATAACCTTTTTTGGTGTTTGTGGAAGATAAATGTGGAATCTTGATCGAAGGTTGATGCAAAAGGGGTTGCGTTTTGTCCCGGAAGTAGTTGTGAATATGCAGGGAAGGGGAGAGATTTCTGAAAGTACTAATTTCACTGGGTGTTCATGTCAGCCAGTGCTGTTATTGGTCGTGTCTTTGGTATTAATCTGGATTTTTTGACGTATGCGTTTCATCATTCTTGATTTCTCCGTTTCAAAACAAAATGAAATTTAGGAAGAGAATCGCCCTTTGAATTACCCAGAAACGGACGATCTTGAAAATTAGCAGATGCCAATGGCTATGCCAGGAAGAAGATAATCCCTTCTTCAACCCGAGTTCTTTAAAAATCGACGACCAATGATCTTGATACTTGCATTCGTTTCAGGTGAAGTGACCTCCATGGACGATTTCCTGAAGGAGTTCTTCCCAAGTGAACCGGAGAAAGCAAGAGCATCTGAATGAGACCAATTACTGCAAGTATGACAACCAGATCCTGACGCTCTTCACTTCTTCTCTCTACTTTGTGGGCCTGGTCAGTTGAAGATGAGGCCAACACCAGTGCTGTGTTGTACAGCCTCACTATCCGCCTGAGAGAAATGGTGGAGAGCTGTCGGAGGTGGACGGTGAGGTCAAGCCTGAAGCGTCCAGACTATCGGGTAGCTTGGATGATTCCCGGCTGAAACTGAGGCAGGAGCCAGCAAAGTTGGGGGATGATCCGGGTTACGAGGACATGCCCGTGGAGGAATTTGCAGCGGCATATCTTAGAGGGGTTTTGGATGGCAAGAGGGGAAAGGGGTGGGAAAGAACGCCAAGGAGGAACATCTGAGATTGATCTTGGTTGACTTCTTCATTGGCATTTGCGATTGTGGATCGCGGACAGCTTTCTGGTGTCTAGATGGCTCTTTTGAGGATAGGGCAAGAGATTCACCATTGGAAGTAATGTGTTCTCTCTTTGCAAAAGAGAAGTTGCCTTAGAAATGAATGCCTCTTTTGGCTACGATTTTTCAAAAGTCTTTAACTTTTTGAAGAGGAGTTAAGTAAGTAAATGCTATCTTTTCTTATACACATTTAGTATGTGAGCTTCCTGTCCATAGTCTGCACAATATTAACTCTGCTAAGCTTTCGTCAGTATTCTTGGCTGTTTGTGGTGTTTTGATACACGATCTTGTTACTTTCATCATGACCAGGGCAGGTGTTGATAGGGACCAGCGTCCGCCTCGTGTTCAGCCAGTCAACGGGGAAGAGGAAAAAAGACTTTGGGATGACAGATGCGACAGGTCATTATTGTCATCGCCATATTACTTGTCACAACGGCCGCGTAGATTTTGGCAAACCGCCAAGAGGTACTTTTTTAGAGGCATATGATATGGCCGGAAAATCTATATTTTCTCATAGGCACGAATGAAAATTTGACTTTTTCAATAGTTGTAATATAGGTTGTTATGTTTTCTCTTTTTCGGTAATCGTGCCTTCAATAACTGGTATGTCGTCAAAGGGTCGAAATTAGACCAAATTGGTGATGATCTTGACGTGGATTGCATTAACACTCTCAGCTATTACTTTCTTATTGCCAATGATTTTGATGAACAAAAGTGGAGACATGCTAGATGGAAAGATTAACCTTTTCCACGTGTGGCTTTTACCTAGTGGACTATTATGGTCGTTGTTTTGCTTGTCAAAATTCTCAAATTTGCATTGTAGTTCTGTTGGTAAAATTGGACATGGAATGTTGGCCAAAAGGTATAGCCAAGGGTGTTTTTTTTTTTTTTTTTTTGGGACATGGAATATGTCTTTTTTTTGGGGTGCTTTTGAATTTATTTGTTTGTATCTATGTGGAATCCAGATTTTTCCACAATTAGTGGTTTATCATTAATAAACGTCCGTGGTCTATTTATAAGTTGCCATTGTACATGCAAAAGATGAAGGAGTCACCACCCAATCGATGTGCACAAATCAAACCTATTTATTTTGAATTCTTTGATTTGTGCACATCAAAATAAATAGGGATGTGACTCCATCATCTTTTCTTTTGCATGTACAATGGCAACTTATAAATAGACCACGGACGTTTATTAATGATAAACCACTAAATGTGGAAAAATCTAAGATTCCACATAGATACAAACAAACAAATTCAGAAGCACCCCCCAAAAAAAGACATATTCCATGTCCCAAAAAAAAAAAAAAAACACCTTTGGCTGTAGCTTTAAGCCAACATTCCATCTCCAGTTTTACCGATAGAATTGTATTGTAAATTTGAGAATTTTGACAAGAAAAACAATGACCATAACGGCCCACCAGGTAAAAGCCGCACGTGGAAAAGGCTAATCTTTCCATTTGACATGTCTCCACCCTTATTCATCAAAATCATTGGCAATAAGAAAGTAACAACTGAGAGTGTTAATGCAATCCACGCCAAGATTATCACCAATTTGGTCCAATTTCAACCCTTTGACGACATACTAGTTATTGAAAGCACAATTACTTAAAAGAGAAAACATAACAGCCTATATTACAACTATTGAAAAAGTCAAATTATGATTCGTGCCTATGAGAAAGTATAGATTTTCCTGCCATATTAGATGCCTCCGAAAAAGTACCTCCTTGAGGGCTTGCCGAAATCTGCGTGGCCGTTGTGACAAGTAATATAGCAATGACAATAATGAGCTGTCGCATCCTGTCATCCCAAAGTCTTTTTCCTCTTCCCCATTGACTGGCTTGAAAAGCACGAGGCGAACGCTGGTCCCTATCAACACCTACCCTGGCCATGATGATGAGTAATACTAGTGTATTAATTGCCAATAACAACTTGTTTATTTTTTTGGCAAGCTATATACTTTTAGGATTAAATATATACCTTTTTTTTTTTTTTTATAATTCCATTTTTTCAAAATAACAATGTGACTATATTAAAAAGTTAAAGATCATAATATAATAGCGAGGACTTTGTCTTTATTAATTAGTGATTCACCTATTAGTATTCAAGATGTAAAATACAACTTGCATATCAATATGACAAGTTCAAATCCGATACAACATGGATCTAAAAGGTAGTATTTTGAAATGGATTCTTCTACACCAAAGTAGACATTTAGCTCTCTTTTATTTACACATATTTCTTTCAATTTTAATAATAAGAAACGATATTTCAACAGGATAAAATGGGACATTACAAATGTATAATTTATAAAAAAGATATTTATTATAATTGACAAATGAAAGTAAAGATGATTATAAATTGTGAAATAGACTTACTTACATTTATGGTTAATAGTGTTCTGTTTTTTAGAACCGAAAATCAAGATTCTAAATGCACGGAAAAGACTAAAGTCGTTGCCCCCACTAAACTGCCCAGCAATTCAGGGATTGAAATATAGATTATAGGATAAAGGACGCTATTGATAAATAATGAAGAAAACCAAGTAAGGCCCTTGCCGTTTCACCTTTCATTGACTGACTGGATCATCAATAATTGCCTTGCTTGTAACGGTCTTGTAATTTTCTCAACGAGTGTGAATGGCTGAAATGCTTTTGTGGTTCCATCTATGTTTTAGGTTCTGTGTGCTGTATGTAAGAGAAGTGGCGAAGGGAGGTTGGCCTATAAACTCCACAAGGAATTGCTCATACATGCAGGAAATATTGGAGGTTTGGAAATCAGTGAAAAAAATATCGAATGTCCTTTTAATGATGTGCAAGACAAAATCAATTATAATGTACGAAAATTATGTAAAACTTGTGTTTTTTAGTTGGATCCAATATGAATCTCATTATCTCTGGATACGTGATTGGCATAATATATCAAGGAATTTACCAAAGAGTTGGATAATTTTCAGGAAGGGCTTTGTAGTATATTCTGTCAATTTTCCATTAATCTATGAGACTTTATTGATATAGCTATTTTTTTAATCTCAAAGCTAGTCACATACATAACTTGATTTCTAATGTCAAGGGTCTTCTTAAATAGAATTTTCAATATATCAAAATCATTTTGTAATCCAAAAAAAAAAAAAAAAAAATGTTCTTTGGATGACTCAATAGATGGAATCAATCATAATATGCAAAAAGAGTGAGAAAAGTTTTTGTTTTTCAATTAGATTCAATATGAGTCACATTATCTCTTAATTTGTGATCAGCAGTACATCGTATTAACTCCATATAACAACTTTCTCAAGCAATATTATTCATTTTTCTTCTTTGCACTTTAAGGGGAAGTATGTACATTGAACATGGTAACCTATAACATAACCTAGTATATAACGTGCGAAAGAAGAGATACTAATGCAGTTCACTAGATACGGCTTCCTACATGCATGAAGTGGTCTTTGAAATCATGCTAATATCTCCGTCTCTCTCTTCTTCAAGTTCATGCTCATGCATGTTATTGGCAAAGTAGTGAGATCTCGGTTTTTCCTTATTTGAAGGGTAAGTGAACTTGTATCATATTGCTCGTATGCTTCATTAATATGATAAAACTATACTCTTGATCCCTAAGCTTGAGCTTTTTTTTTTCCTATCAAATCCTCTAAACTTTGAGTTTTGTCCCATTAGATCATTGAAATTGTATAGCTTTTTCTAATTAAAATTCCTTCAACTCCAAATCTAACTTATTGGAACTGACATTTCTTCTTCATTAACATTCTTTTTCACTATTCTATTCTCATCACCTACGTATTCTTTCTATCTCCAACTTTTTTGGCATACCATTTAATTACACAAGCAAACTAATAAAAATTTAGCATATTACACTAAATTAGTATTTCTCTTCTTACAAATTCTATGGCCCTGCTAGACTCGAATCCGCTATATATGGCTAGGAAACAAGTGGTGGGGTATCTATACATAAGTGTAGTAGAGTTTTAGTGTACATGCCAATATCTATTCAAAATTTAGAAAATGATTTTTGACATTTTTAAAAGATGAAATTATTTTTCCCAAATATAAACATAAAATTCTCGTTAATTAGGAAAATAATTTCCATTAATTTACTATCCTGAATAATTCAAATGTCGGAAAATTGAGAGAATATTTTCAAGCGAAATAAAGGGAACTTAGATATAGTCACGAAGGATTGGAAGATATTGATGAATATGGAAGCGAGCTTAGGAGTTCATACCATGGTTGTGGAACATATTCTATAAGCAGTGAAACAATTTCATTTCTAATAGGCTAAAAACAGGTTAATGGTGCGTTTAGTAACCATTCCATTTCTAATAACAATTTTCTACTAAAAAATAATTATTTTTGGATTTTGCTCTTTGGACAAGTTTATGAGCATTCAAAAGTGTGATAAATATACAAATTTTTTATTTCCGAAATAAAAATACGTTTGGTATAACCCTCAATTTTTTTTTTTTGTAATTTAAAATTTCTTTTGATCTTTTAAATAATTTTATTACATTTTCTCTTTTCTTCTTCTTCTTCTTCTACTCTAGCCAGTCATCGACCTCGACCATGACTGGTAATTGGCTAGATAAGAGTCAACAATCTTACACGGCCTCTCAAGGCAAGGCTTGTCCTGTAGATATGGGAGAGGTCAAGCCTCGCCTAGCCACCAGCAACCGACTAGAGGAATAAGAAGAAGAAAAGAATAAAAAAAGAAAAGAAAATTACTTGATTCTTAAGTTGTTTTTGGGAGTAATAAAGTAACTTTTTCCTACTTGATTCTGTTTCAAATTTATTCTCAGGAACAAATACTTTATCAAATGAATTTCTATTTTTTTATTCCGAAAACAAAAGAATGGAAATAATCATTGTTTGGCTGGTTAGGGCGCAAATGATGACCATTCTAACCAGAAATTGATTTTTAAAAGAAAAATAGATTTTTCTATATCTATTCCTAGATGAGTTTCAAAGTAAAAATACACATTTGATAATGATACAAAATTTTTATTTTCGGAATAGAAATTCATTTCAAAACGACACAAAATTTCTCCATTTTCAACGAAAGCGGCGTCATTGGCAACTGGCGGTGACAGTGGCAACCGGTGGCAGTGGCTAGCGGTTAGGAGTGGTGACAAATAGATGATGAACAGCAGTCAACAGCCGACGATGATGGCGGACGGTTGGGAGTGGTGACAACGGATGGTAAACAGTAGCCGCACTACCAATGGTTGACGATTGGCAATGGTAGCTGGTAACTGATAGCGGTGGCCAGCAATCGACGGCGATGGTCAACGGCTGAGAGTGGCAACAACGGACGATAAACAGTGATTGGTGACAACGGATGAGCAATCGACAAATAGAAAGAACAAATATTGAGAAGAGTTTTTATTTTTTATTTTATTTCAAAATAGAAATGTAAAAAAAAAAAAAACTTCTAATTTTGTTCCAAATCTATTTCTAGAATATAAATATATTCTAGAAATAAAAAAATTAAATAATTTTACCAAACGGATTTTTATTTCAGAAACAAGTCTAAAATAGAAAAATAGTTTTTGAATAGAAATAGAATGATTATTATGCGCGCCTTTATCAAATAGGGCCTAAATGTATTAATTTGGATTTGATTATTTTCAACCCAACCCTAAGCCACCTATTTTTTGGGCAAAGTTCTTTCCTTTTTTTAAAAAAAAAAAAATTAAGAATGAACCAATGAGATCCTATCAAAATTACCTATCATGCAATCTAAATATCGGGTGACTAAATCAACAGGAGAAATCATTTGAAACGTACTCCACACTCCAATTGACTCCCATCGGGTCGTCGACGATCAAAGTAAAGTCCGGGGCAAGGCGATTGGACATGCGACTTGAACGGATGCTATATTCAAAGTCCATCTAGACCTTGATATGGGCTAAGGTGCCCGTTCAACGTTCTTACTCTCCTCCAAGTTGTTTAATCATTTGGGCCCGAGTCGTTTGGACCATTTGAAACGTAGGAAAAGCCCAAAGTCCGAGCCCAGGATCTGGCCCGTATTCAGCTGCGCACTATAACACTCGTCTTTATTCCTCGCCACGATGAAGCAAACCGAGATTTTAGATTCCACGTGCGGCATTGTTCCAATCGCAACCGTCCATTTCAAATGACGGTTACTACTCATGAGAAGAGAACCGCTTGCTTACTCCTCTGCCCTCCAAAACCAGCCTTTGCCTTATGCTGCTAATGTTGTAATCGAGAGAGAGACAAAGACAGAGACAGAGAGACAGAGAGGAAGAGAGACAGAGAGCAAGAATGGTGGGTGGAGGATTTGTAGAAGGCAGGCAGCTGAGAAGAGCGCATCTTTACGAGTACAGGATCACTGGGTATTTCGTATTTGCCTGCATTATTGCGGCCCTTGGTGGATCGCTTTTTGGGTACGATCTGGGCATTTCGGGTGAGTCTTTTTGTCTTTCATCTTGCCTTTTTGCTTGGACTTTGAATGCGTTTGCTGTGGTGTTTCATGAATTGCGAAGCTTTATCCAAGGAAGATAGCTTTTTTTGGTGTTTGTGGAAGATAAATGCGGAATATTGATTGAAGGTTCATGCAAAAGGGGTTGCTTTTTTCGTCCCAGAAGTAGTTGTGAATATGCAGGGAAGGGGAGAGATTTCTGAAAGTACTAATTTCACTGGGTGTTCATGTCAGCCAGTGCTGTTATTGGTCGTGTCTTTGGTATTAATCTGGATTTTTTGACGTATGCATTTCATCATTCTTGATTCCTCCAGTCCAAAACAAAATGAAATTTAGGAAGAGAATGGCCCTTTGAATTTACCCAGGAAAGGACGATCTTGAAAATTAGCAGATGCCAATGGTTGTGCCAGGAAGAAGATAATCCCTTCTTCAACCCGAGTTCTTTAAAAATCGACGACCTATGATCTTGATACTTGCATTCGTTTCAAGTGAAGTGACCTCCATGGACGATTTCTTGAAGGAGTTCTTCCCAAAAGTGAACCGGAGAAAGCAAGAGCATTTGAACGAGACCAATTACTGCAAGTACGACAACCAGATCCTGATGCTCTTCACTTCTTCTCTCTACTTTGCGGGCCTGGTCACTTGAAGATGAGGCCAACACCAGTGCTGTGTTGTACAGCCTCACTATCCGCCAGAGAGAAATGGTGGAGAGCTATCGGCGGTGGACAGTGAGGTCTAGCCTAAAGCGCCCAGACTATTGGGTAGCCTGGATGATTCCCGACTGAAACTGAGGCAGGAGCCGGCAAAGTTGGGGGATGATCCGGGTTACGAGGACATGCTCGTGGAGGAATTTGCAACGGCATATCTTAGAGGGGTTTTGGATGGCAAGAGGGGAAAGTGGTGGGAAAGAACGCCAAGGAGGATCTTCTAGTTAGATGCAAGGCTTTTATGCTTCCTGTACTGCAAATTCCGCCCTTTCTTTTTATCTGGTCTTTTTCGTTTTGTTAACAAATGATAGTTCAAATCCTTAACTTTTGCCAAAAAAACTCGAGCCATTTTTACTGCTTTTTCCCACCATTTGCTTTTTATATCATGCAAAGGCTTCACTTAAGTGCTTTTCCTGAGGGGTATCCATGATAAGCCGATTTACAGACAGGAAAGTTAAATGTATTCATTTTTTTAGGATATCATGTATGATTCTTGTTACCATGAACTCTCTGTTTTCCTGTCTTTAAATGAAGATAACGCTTCATGCTAATGAATGAAGTTGTCAAAATAAATATCTCTTTGTTTCTATGACTTTTCTTTTCTTAAGAAACATGCATCTGTGGATTTCTAGTTTAATATTAAATGGACTTCACAGGACACCAGAATGACTGGACAATGTTCTTGATAGTCTGTTTATTACTTTTATTGCTTGAATTAACGATACAGCTTGCATATATTGTCAGGAACTGTGTTTATGCCACCAAAGTGGTCCTTAGGCTATCATCAATGGTGCTGGAGCTATGACTCTGCTAACAAAGTTTGAGAGGTTGGCCCTTCCGATGCATCTTGCTTGATTCTACGGTCTTTCCTCCACAACCCGCATTTCCTTCTACCTGATTGAATAACAAGGTCCAACTTTCATTATATGCTGTGGGCATATCATTTATGAGTCAATGCATGATAGTTCTTTAGTTATTGTAGATCACAAGTAAATTTAGAGAAAAGAAGATTCCTCATGATGTCGTATGGATGCATATAGATTATATGGATGGGTTTTGCTGCTTTGCTTTTCACAAGGCATGGAATCCCATTTTGTGTTAACCCTCTTCAGGATGCATTCCCTGTGTCATACAAATTTTGGGTTTGTTCTTTGTTCCAAAGTCTCCTAGATGGCTGGGAAGTTGTTAGTAGAGTGGAGGCATAGGCATTAACATTTCAGTGGCAATCCACTTTGACACACAATCGAATTGGTGCGGATTGCCATTCTAAGTATATGCTACTTGTGTAGAATCATAGAACTCAATGACGAAGCCAAGATTATGAACTTTTCATTGTAAGAATAGCAGAAAGTCATTCGCAGGTGAGTTTGAAGTCACATTACAGAAACTCAGAGGCAAAAGTTTCCATATTACTCAGAAGTAGCCGAGATTAGAGTAATATCTGAATCTCGCTTGTCTTTCAGATAATTTGGAAGCATCTATTTTTTGCTACTGAGGTTTCTCATTTCACTTGTCTTATAGGACTATACAAAGACCTTTGAATGGCAGTCTCAGTCTAGAATTCTGGATATGTTCCAAAGACGCTATGCTCATCCACTTATAGTGAGAATGCCCTCAAAATTATATGGGTCGACCAAGATATTACCATGTGGATCAACTATACAATCACTTTTATGTTCTTGTCCTTGATTCCATATCAAGTCTTCTATAAGATCTAAGAGCTCCTTAATCATATTTTCTAATCTTTTCCATTCACATCGTTTTAGGTCCTTTCTTACCCTTTTTAATCTAGGTCTATTCTGTAAGCTCCTAATGAGTTGCTCGTATGTAGAGAATGCAATATAAGGGAATTGTTTTCTGGGCATAACTAGTTTTTTAACTGTGTAGTCAACATTGAAATCCTATATTTCTTTCATCAGACTCTTTGTATGCTTAGCAAATTGTTGAATTCTTCCTTGTGGAGCGTAATCCTTTTGAGCATGTCCAGTCAAACCAAGTTGGCAGCTTGAACTAATATAGCCAATTGCCCATTTATTCAACGATGATGTAATTTGATGATGAGTGGATGCCTGTAGTTATTCTCTGTGTCTAATGCTTTTGAAACCAGAGCACTATCTCAACATTTACTACTATTATATGTTAACTTGTATGTGGTTCTCTAGTTTCTATCACACCATCTGATCTATTCCATTTGACTTCAAATTAGATGGTTTGGCTGAATTCCGATTAGGAATGGATTGTGAAATGAACAGAGCTGCACATGAATCTTTTAGAGCCTTTCATTGCCTTTAAGGGGGGTTTTGCTCAATATTTTGAGTTGCAAGGACTCCATGGTGCAACATCTTTTGCATTCTGTGTCCACCCTTCAAAAGGTATAATTCAAATTGACTAGTTTCACTTGGTAAGTCATTGCGGTTCTTTGTCTTATTTCTGTTACATGCCTTTTTACTAAAGGTGAGTGGTTCCCGGTTCCGATTCGGTTCCTTCTGGAACCTGGAACCTACCCTCGGGTACAGGTTCCTCATTTTTTGGAACCTGGAACTTACCCGTCAGAATCAAAAACCTAGAACCTACCCTGTCACGGTTAGAACCTGGAACCAACCCTGGAACCTAAAATCTACCCTGTCACAAGTTCCAAAGTTGGTTCCAGATTCTAGGGTCGGTTCTAGAATCTAACCCGTGACAAGGTAGGTTCCAGGTTCTTGGTTCTGATGGGTAGGTTCCAGATTCCAAAAAATGAAGAACTTATACTCGAGGGTAGGTTTCAAGTTCCAAACGGAACCGAACCGAAACTGGGAACCGCTCACTCCTAAATCTACTTCTACATGTAAGATGTAAGAATATTGTCAAATATGAATGAAAATCTGTTTTTCATCTAGTAATGATCTAGAAGAAGATGGTGTTATTCATTTTGGAAGTGAGGTAGGTCATGTGCAATATGTCGTTAGTTAATACACTTTGGAGGCACTGCGATCATCAATGTTCTTTGGATATTCTATTTTTAACCTAAGATATAGTGATGACGCAGAAATGCCATGCATCACTATTTTGTCCATCGCTTCCATACATTTAATCCATCGAGTCCTTTAATATTGTTGGCCATTTATGTTTGAAGCCTCCAAAGCACATTCATGTCTGGGACTTCTTGCCTCGCCAACTTGTCTAACAATAAGAGGACTTAGGTTGAATGCTTAGTAAGTAGTAGAGACCTTTCAAAGTAAATTCAGAGTAATATTTTCAACATGGAAACTGAAACGGAGGATTATTCTCAGGACTTTCTCTGATCCAAAATCTTTGGTAGATGGTCTCCACCAACATGGGTTCAAAGCCATCTGGATACTTGATCCTAGTTTTAAACGTGAAGAGGGGCCTTATGTCTACGACAGTGGTTGCAAAAGTGATGTCTGCAACAAAGCAGCAGAAGAAATTTTTTTTTTGGTACTTCGTTGTCTTTCACTGTGGTTTTGGCTAATTTTTGTCGTTGTCTATCTGGTTTTGCTTTTTACTTTTCGTCTTTTGCTTTTTTGTAGCATTTGAAATTTGATTAACCCTTAAAACCTTTCAAATGTTGACATGCTGAGTCATTTGGATTAAGCTGAAAATAAGTCCACATATATGTAAATGCTAAGTAATCGTTTGCTTGTTAGGGGAGGTGTGGCCCGATCAAATTTACATAGTCAAGAGTCCATCACTGGTGGGCTCAGTTAGTTCAGGATTTCATTTCTAATGGAGTTGATGGTATATGAAACGATATGAATGAACCATCTTTTCATTAAGGTAATTAGTGCTTTTAGTTTTTGTCATTTTCTTTTGTTGGACTATGGCTTACAACTTCTCTCATTCTATGACGAAGACCATGCCCGAGAGCAACATTCATAAGGGAGATGATGAACTTGGAGGTCTCCGGAATCACTCACACTATCATAATGTAAGTTTTCCAGCCTTTTGCTATTTGTAGCTTGTGTTTCACATTTTAGAGTTATATTGAAATAGATAGTAAGTAATTTTATAATGTATCCACCACGATTTTACTAGAAAAGTTTTTTTTTTTTTTTTTGAAGGGGGAGGGGGGTGGCCCACTTGAAGAATGAGTTGTTGATTTGGGGTCAAGTGCTAAATGTTTTCTACTCAATATAGTTGGATAAAAGACATAACTTCCGGTTTTCCACATTCTTAGCACAAGTAAGTCATGCTTCAACTTTTGATTTCTTCATCATAGCTGTACTCTTTGTTTGAGTATCTTTAAAAATTTTGCATTGTGCACTCTAAGAGCCTTTTCTCCTGCGACCCCAACATTCTCTTCCATGTATACAATCACAATCAAACCATTAATTTAAGAAAACTGATACTGAGCTAGTGGAAGAAGAGTTCTTTCTTTGTAAAGCATTAGTAAAACCTCCATCTTAAGATCAGGCAGGAGGTTTATTACTGATTGTTTGGTACTTTCATCATCTATAAGCGTTGCTTGCGTCCTTCTTCACATAGATATGTGGCTAGAATGTCCTTACGTGAAAGTTTATGAGCTTGATGTTCCTCGAGAAAAGTGACTGGACACATAGATTTTGCCAAGCCTTTATCTCTTTTGGCAGCTTCCATGATCAATGGTACATGATCCAACATATCTTGGATGAGATTGTTTGACAATGTTCCACTTGAGATATGGTACGCAATCGACAGAAACAAGTCCAACACGTGTATAGCTTTCATTGCAAATGTGTAGATAGGCACATAATGTGATGTCACAGTCTGCCACATACAAATGCAAGTTATTAATCTTTTAACTTATAGCACAAGCAGAAGCCAAAAGTATAAAATTAAACAGACAATACAATAATGGATGGATGTCATAAAGGAACAAACATCATAGCTTTCATTTCTTTATCTTATTTATGAACCTGAGTGATTTCATTGGGGCTATAATTGAGAGGTCAACAAAAAGGTATGCTACTCCCGTCAGACTATCTACACTGTCATCCAAAATGCCCACCATTGTTGGTGATCATCAATCACCCAATCACCCACCTGCACGGTTTCACCCAAAAGCGCGTGAAAGCATTCGAGAGAACTTTACGGAACAAAAAATTAAAGTCAACCACATGATAAACATGGTGCATTTGGTGCACATCCACCTCCTTAAAGATTTGCTATCTATGAGGATTATAGTTACCGTGACATGAGAACAAACTATATTGCAACTGGTAAACAATTTATATTTTCATGGATATTTGGAAGCCAATACGGTTGTACCCGCTCTTTCGGCCAAGTCTTCCAAATATACGCCTGCCGATGGACTTATTATTGTTTAAAATGCCATTGTAGCAAGTATGACCATGATGACCATGAAGATTTTTTGTGTACCTTTCTCCCATGATTTCCTTGCTTTCTCACTCTCATTTGGTTGAATTACGCACAATAGACAAGAATTTCTTTTGGTGGTGGCCATGCCTTGGTGAACAAAAATGTTACATTTTCTGGAGTGAAAGAGAGGAGAGTGATTTGGTGAAAGAGAAATGACCCCTCTTGAGAAATTTATATGGGCGAGGAATCGCTAATTTAGGAAAGTATATATTGTCTGCCTATTTATTATCGATTGTCATTGATTTGTTGCTTTGTATTTTATCTACGCCTCTCATTCTTTTGGGAAGGGATGTGGTTGTTGATTCGTCGCTTCATAAATCCTTAACACCTCATGTTTTTGTCAACATATGTTCCAAGAATATCACTTTGAGGTCGCGAGTGAAGGGCCTCCTTTGGTAGCCATCACGCCTGGGCCTCGGTTGCTAGCCCTCGCCAATGCGTTATTCAAGCTTTTCCTTGCCTGTGATATTTTTGGAACAAAAGGTGACAAAAGCGTGAGGTATAGAGGGATTTATGAAGTGATGAATCAACCATCACATCCCATCCCAAAAGATCGAGAGGCATAGAGTAAAATATGAAGCAACTAATTGACAACTACCAATAATAAAAAAAGGATATGGACTTGAGTAGGTCCTTAAAAGGCTCACGGAGGAAACAGGCAGGAAAACCACCCTAGGGTGAGAGATCCCACGTTGTCCTCCTATTTCCCCTCTATCAAGAAGACAAAGATAAACAGAGAATTAGGGAGTCTCGCGGTGGTGAAGGTAGACACCACGTCAAAACTTCGGTTTTGGCTACTACCAGGTAAGCAGGTATAGTAGCCTCCCGTGCCTAGAGTAAATGAGGTATGGAGGGATTTATGAAGTGATGAATCAACCATCACATCCCATCTCAAAAGATCGAGACGCGTAGAGTAAAATATGAAGCAACTAATTGACAAGTACCAATAATAAAAAGGACAGACGATAGATCTTTCCCAAATTAGAGATACCCTCCCCCTCAAAATTCCTCCAAAGGGTTCATTCCTCTTTCACCAAATCACTCTCTTTTTCACCCTTATACACATAACACTTTTATTCACCGAGACATGGCCATCACCGTGAAGAATTCCCATCTGCCATGTGTAATTCAATCGAACGATAGGAAGGAAGAAAAAAAATCATCGAAAAAAGGTATGTAAAAAATCATCATGGCCATCACAATCCTACTCACAATGGCATTTCAAGCTGCAGTAAGTCCATTGGGAGAAGTGTATGTGGAAGACTTGGCCTAAAGAGCAGGTACAACTGTACTGGAGAACATATTAGCTGCCCCTCGTGCTCCAACGAGGCAAATAAGAAGGTGGTAGGAAGACAACACGTGTTCTCTCGTGGGACCCACACTATGGACAGACTGAGGAGAAAATTAGGTGCCATTTTGAAAAAATTTCGAACTGACTCAGGAATTCTTCTGAGTCTCTTTCTCACACCTCTCTCTCTCTCTCTCTCTCTCTCTCTCTCTCTCTCTCTCTCTCCGACAAACAAGACGTGGCCTCCTTGTCTCTTTGTGCCCTCCCTCTTTCCGATCGGTGAATCACCACTAGCAACCGGCGAACCACTGCACGAGACTAGCAAGAGGATTATGACACCGATGAACCACTGCACGGGACTGGCAAACCACCGTGCTGCTCCTCCGGCTCCAGTTCCGGTTCCGCCCCGACTCATCTGTCCTTTACTCAAATCAACAATATAATGGAAGGACGCGTCTCATTAGTTTTGTTATTTTTCCTGTTTAGGGATTGTCGGGGGTATATACAGTGGAAGAGAGAGTTGCAGTTTCTATCGAAGACTATAAATTCATGAAATGGCAAAACAGAGGGAACTTCAAGGAAAAAAGAAGAAGAAAACAATATGGTCGGTCTAGGTGAAGGCACGCAACTGCAAAATGAAAGCTCGATGAACGCGATCATGGTTAGAGCGATCTCGTTGGCAACCATCACGTTTCAAGCAGCCCTCTCTCCACCGGGTGGAGTCTGGCAAGACTCCACCGCAAGAGCACATTATGCAATTGGCTCGCCCATTATGGCGTCGAAATTTCTTAAGGCATACAAATTCTTCGTATATTGTAATACGGTGACTTTCCTCCTGACTGAGCCGGATGTCAAGGCGCCAGACTGTCTTTAGTAAGGTGATGATGGTCGCCACCTAGATGGCAACCATGTTCGCAGGACTATCGTTTGCAATACCTATTGTCATTCTGAACAAAGACATTGAAAAGAACCCAATGTATGTAAAGGTTAGGATTCTAGTTTTCCTTTAGGTTATTGAGGAAAGCGACGACACCAGTGGCAGGGCCATCAACATCGCCGTGTACGAGAACGTGCTGGTGGAGGCCAACGGCTCCGACGTCCCGCTGGCGATCACGTTCAAGGAGATCGACTTGGGGGAGGCGCTGATCCTAAACATCAGGCATTATAAGTACGCAAAGTTGACGCCCATACAGCATCATGCGATCCCGATAGCCATCAATGGCCTGACCTCTTGGGGGACGTTGGAGCTGCTGGCCTCCAGTAGCACGTACACGGCACCGTTGATGGCTCTGCCGCTAGTGTCGTGGCTTCCCTCGATAACCTAGAGGAAGACTACAATCCCAGCCTTTGCATACGTTGGGTTCTTTTTCAGTGTCTTTGTTTAGAATGACGACAGGCATCGCAAACGATAATCCTGCGAACATGGTTGCCATCCAGGTGGTGACCATCATCACCTTACTGAAGATAGTCTGGCGCCTTGACATCCGACTTAGTAATAATAAAATGACACTTAGTGACAGGAGGAAAGTCACTGTATCACTGTATACGAAGAATTTGTATGCCTTAGGAAATTTCGACGCCATAATGGGCGAGCCAATTGTGTAATGTGTCTTGCAGTGGAGTCTTGCCAGACTCCACCCGGCAGAGAGAGGGCTGCTTGAAATGCGATGGTTGCCAGCAGGATCTCTATAACCATGATCACGTTCATCGAGCTTTCATTTTGCAGTTGCGTGCCTTCACTTAGACCGGCCATATTGTTTTCTTCTTCTTTTTTCTCTTGAAGTTCCCTCTGTTTTGCCATTTCACGAATTTATAGCCTTCGACAGAAACTACAACTCTCTCTTCCACCGTATACTCCCCCGACAATCCCTAAACAGGAAAAACAACAAAACTAATGAGACTTGTCCTTCCGTTAGTTAAACCTCAACTAAACGGCCGTTGGTGATCCTCAAATCGACAACTTCTTCCTCCGCTGTTCCTAGGCGTAATCTGAAGCTGATCCAAGCCCCGACGATGATCCGACGTTGTGATCCTCAGCCCACTCCAACCTCTAGTCTTAGCTCCCAGCTTATAGTAACCTTGTTCGATTGAGCTTTGCATGAAAATTAATTGAGGTGAACTTTTCGATCTTGAGCTTGACGAGGCGAGATTACCTTATGCAATTGGGCTACAGCTCAACCCTTAGTTCTATGCTTGTGTGGATGATCTTTGCAGCTTAAGATGGCTATAGATGATGGATGATAGCCTAGAATGGTTTGACCAAATGATTGCTTAATTGACTGTCTATTTTGTAATTCGAATGGCTTGACTGGACTAGTCGTTTTACTGTCTTCGTTTGAGCTAGATATTATCGTTTTTAGTTTTCGAAATCCTCATGAGGTTCATAGATGGTTTCACGAGCTTTCCAAGGGCATATTAAATGTGTAAATCGGATCTCATTTGCTATACCAAAACCTGTTTCTAAGTAGGGTGATATGTTCTAGAATATGCATGTGCTACTGCAATGATTGAGGTTAACTGACCAACCCGATTTGTTGATTTTGCATGATTTTTAACAAGATCTATAAACTCATCTGCTCTCCAACCCCACTCCTAAAAAAACGAAGAAGCAAGCTCCAGAAAAGGAAAATGTACGAAAAGAAAAAAATGGCAGGAGAGCTTTTGACATGCAGTTCCACATCAAAGAAATATTGTGCATGTTACAAATGAAAACCTGCTGCTGCACAACCAATTTAATATTCAAAAAGATTGACGCAATGCAAAACCAATTTAGCAATCCAGTTTGTGGACTCGCATATTTACCTTCTTTTCTTGAACCCTTGTGATTCCAATTACACACAAATTCATCTTGCCTTAACTCAAATTTCGAATACGTGGTTGTGATCACAAGTAGATTTTCATATTACGGTTGAATTACTTGTTTAATTTCATCGCAACCTCAGATTAAGATTAAAAGTGGTATAGCTGCTCCCAAAAAGCAGCACGGAGCATGCAATTCTCTTGACTTCACTGAAAATCACATCACATTCTCTCTCGCAAGTAATCAAAAATACACCACAATGAGAGTCAAAAGTTTGATCACTCGCTCTATTAAAAAAAAAAAAATAGAAAGGTGAAATCTTTATTTAAATGCATGCTGGGCGGAAACTATGTGGAGGGAAATGAAATAGATTTGATAGACCGAAGTAGCCTCATTTTTCTATTGTTTCCCACTTCTCACGAAGGATATTCTTGGGGTTATAATTATATGTATCAGCACATGACAGCTTCCATCATTTATCTCTGACTTTGGAGAAACTTCTTCTTTGAGTCCAAAAAGGAAGTAACTGAATTTCTCTTCCATTCCCTTCCCTTGTAGTTACCCAAAGAATAGAACCATTGCAGGTGGGTTCTTTTTTCCCCTTTCAATATCTTCCATCCTAGATAAGAGTCAGAGTAAATCACCAATAATTATGAGTGAGTTGACAAGGAAGAAAAAGTGGGAACTAAAAGTACAACTGAACCGTGTCAATATTAATTTGTTTCCACTGTACTTAATAAAAGACAATTTCATGTCATGTTGACTAGGACGTTTGTGGTTCTTGGGTCTGTTTTGGTGTATACTTTATACCAAAAAAAAAAAGTAATAATAATTTACTTTCACCAAAACCAATCTAATAAGGTTAAAAGTCAGACCAAACCGCTAAGTTAGTTTATCATTTGTGAGATGCAGCACTAAGCAATAACATATAAGAAGCTAAGGAGTAACTTAGTACTTTAATCGTTAACATCAAGCAAGAAAATTATTTCCTTAGAGGGAAAAATACAAACTGCAAAGACATTGAATGACTATCTGCTACAACATTTTTCATTAGGTGCAAGAGGGATCATAGCCTTATTGTTGACGGCAAAATTATTGTCTTGACATATACTATCGATTTGGTTAGGTTTATCAACTTAACACAATTAAGGGAACCCAAACAAATAAAATCGTGGTTTGGTTTTCTCGCTTTCCTGGCATTTTGCCACCTCTCCAACTGCTTCTCGACCTTTGCAATATACTGATCCCCAATCTGTTTCTGATATTCAGATAGCTCCTGTCGCCCAGCGCTCTGCTGCTCCAGGAAATCCTGTTCAAGGATAAAGCACAGATCAATGATGTGCACCGAAAGGACCGATTGGAGAGAAAGGGCAACTTGCTGACATGTGATGGAGAGCGAATTATTAGGTTTTTCTCCTGTTCTTGTAAACACCAAAAAAATGATGAACCAATTTCCTTTGCGCTATGTATTAGTGCATATATTCAGATCAAAATACCTATATATCACTATAAATGCACCTGCGCCTCGACTTTCCTTGAGAATAACAGCAGAAAGAAACCAACGTGCTCCTTTTGCCTCTCAATCAAGGTTGCATCTTTCTTTTCTTCTGCCTTGGCAGCAATTCTAATCAGACAAAAGAGAGTAAATGTCAACCACTTCATTAACTAATCAGACAAGAACCAAAATACTTTGATTCTCTTTCTTTCTGAATTTGATATAATTATAACTAAAAGAAAAGGCCAGCCAATTCTTGCTTCTCTTTTCTGCAATTTGCTCATGCTCTTGCTGCCTCAGCTTCTCACTTTCGTCATGCACTCTCTGCTCAGCCTACAGGAAATGTGATGTTTAGGACTAGACGATGAGAAAGAGCCATTGTGCTTGCACCGAATAGGTTCTCTGATAAGTCACAAAAGATGAGTCAAGCAGATTCTTTAGTTTCATGTTAGATTGGAACTGCAATGGTCCATACAGAGCCATGATCTACTCAGATGTCTAAAATATGGACCACTTACAGTAGCAAAAGAGTACCTCTTAAGGCTATTATGGTCCAGGTCAAGAGCATAGCCAGCATGATCTACTCAGATGTCCTTCGATTGTTTTGAGGCCAAGATTATTACACGATGCAGACATACTAGTCCAGCCATTGAAGAAAAGGAAATAACAGCCATTTACTTTATAGTAGCACACTGTACAATCAATCACATTCTTGTAATCGGTTCTTTTCACCTGAATTTTATAAAGAATACCAGCTACCTTAATCAGCAGGAAATCATCATAGGTAGTTCATAAAATGCAGATACTTGGCTAGTTCAAAAACCAGAAACTGGCAAGAGTAACAAGTACATACTCTTTGTAAAGAATTTGACCTCTGTGTAAATGCATCTGATCCCAACAGTCGCATGTCCTCCTTTCTGAATCTCTGGAAGAATTCAACAGAGCAGAGAATAATGAAGGGATTAACCACTTTCAGAATTCCTCATGGTACTTAAAGATAAAAAAAAAATCACGTGACAGAATGAAGATGCAAATGTACATTGCCGAGCGGTTTAGAAGAACCAATGGGATTTTCTTTTAGAATGTAGGACACGAGTGACAAATAAAATCTCTTTAACTATCTTGTTTTGCTCAAACCAAAGGGAGAAGTCGTCAGAGATGATGACGCTGGAATGAAAGATCATCAAAGCTGCTAAGAACACAAAAACAGAGAGAGAATCAGAAATACAGACTGCAATAAAATCAAAATTAGAGTAAGGGAGAGAACTTAGCTTTTGCAGCAATCCAGCATTGAAGGACTAACTTCGATTGTTTGAGTAGAGCTGAACAGAGTTGAAGAGTGTACACTGGAATAGAGTTGCTCTTGTGCTGGATTTGCAGAGGCGGCTCATGGCTGTTGGAACTTCACTAGAAACGATCATCTTGAAATTCAAAGATCGGGAGCTGGTTCAAGAGTTCATATCTAAAGAAGACGAGATCCTGAATGTGTGTTATCCCAATTGAAAAGAGAGCACTGATAATGGAAGCAAGATACCAAGAATTAGTACGGCCAATTGAATCGAGTATTAAAGCCAAAGAAGGAGAGAAATTAGCTCTTAATGCTCTTGTGGCAATCGGATTAGTTGAGCATCAGTCACAGCCATTTTCCTCTTATCTAAGGACGATGATGATAGAAATCAGAAGTTGGATAACGAGAAACTCTAATGACGATGCTCGTCGGTGACAATATCCACCAACGGAATTATGCAACAAGGATATTCATCCCTGATTGTCTCTGATCTGAGTTAGATGAAGAAGCTTTGACCGGATGTAATGAACTCAAGAGTGATCGAAGCAACCCGTTGGAGAGTTGTCACCAAGAAAGAGAGCGTATGAAGTCCACGATGGTCAGAGACGGTCTGGCGCTACTCTGTGACAGTGATGTTGCAGCGGTTGGAGGTGGTGACAGGAAGGGATAGTTGCAGGCGAAGGCACTCAATTTGGTTTAGTTCCATTCTCAACAGTTACAAAAACACTTGAAACATGATAGCTAACAAAAAAATTAACATTATGTAAACTGTATCAAAACGCCTTTGGATTGAACACTTCCACGTATCATTTCACAGCCGTGCCTTGGTGAAACTTGATCAGACATATTATGTGCAATTGGTTGAGAAGTGGATTTTAGCTATTTCAAACTCTACTTATGTCCGTTGGAATCTTAAATCAAATGCACAGGAAGGGTCCAAAGTTCGAATTTCACATATATCCCTTCAAAAGCATGAAAAACCAGCACAAAGGAAACCAAAAGATTCCCCTTATTGGCTCTTTTTCAGTTATTTGGATGGAGTACAAAATCAAAAGCTCCAATCCACATTATCAAAGCCGGAACAGACCAAAACTATCTAAATTCTCCCCATGAATCGCCAAACAAATAAAAGAAATGAGTATAAGACGAGCCATCATTTGCAATAATGAAGTAAAGGAATCAAACAAAATGCAGGAGTTTGTGTAAAGAATGTTCACCAAATCAAATTTATGGGCACTGCATCCAATATGACAGCTTGTAGCGAAATTGGACAAGACATGTACAAGCGAGAAAATTATGGAAAGAATCAAACATGAACCCCCATCATGTCAATGTACAGAGAGCCAACATATACTTCAATGGACGTGAAATTATCTAATTGGATATCAACACAAGCCTAAAAATCTCAATGATTTGACAAGTGAACTAGTGATGTGCCAATTCAATGGCTGGAGGTTCTCGGGTATATACCAATTCTAACCAGCATACTCACGTTGATGAGCATCAATCACGTTAAGCTGCAGATTCAACTTATGAGCAATCGACAAGTTCAATAACCTTTCAACCTTGGCAGGTATATGTACAAATGGTGCAAAGTATCAATATAACACAAATCACATAAAAGCAAATTCAAAGTTGTAAGGAAGACTATAACTGATGCATTCAAGTGGTGAAACAAGAGGTATTCAACGATCGAGTCTGAGAGCACCAGACCGACAAAGACGGAGGCAATCACACAAGCATACAGGAGGTCTCTTGGTTATAGCATGATAAGGGATGTTGGACCAGGGAAACTGAAAATCTCTTTTCACGAAGCAAAGAAGGAAGGAGAATGACTAGAGAACATATCTCGTCCAACGAAAGTGTATTCTGACAGACATTTAGGCATGTTATCGAACGTGTGATAAGCACATCAGCCAAAGGATCTAGATTCAACTATGGAACAACGATTTCACATCCAAACTACCGCAATATCATTAAAACAGACTCAAGTCACCAAACGGATCTTTAATTTGAGACTATTTTCCAAACAGGACACAACTAATTTAAGATAGCAACACACTGTCATTTCGTGATTGTAGAACTCGTTAACAAGCCTCATTTCTTTCGAATGGATAGACGCATCTTCACTTCATGTGTTTGAAGGATAACATGAGAAACTAAACTTTACACTCAACATCGAGTTCCGATGATATGAAGTAGATGCATCGACCTCCAAACTGCATGGATCATAGTGTCAAGAGACTCCACATGCAAGTAGAAACATCACTGAGAATCATAATCGTGAACATCACTATAGGTTGGAACTTACATTCTGGCATGTACTATGCCCCATTGAGAACAGGAGAAGACTGTTGAGGTGGAGGTCAGGAGAAGGAAAAAAATGGTATCAACGGTGTTTTTATGATTTGGGGAAAAATTACGAAAGTAATTATTTTGGGTTCTAAAATCGACCAAAAATAAAATTATTTTCGTTCTAGTCATAATTAGACTTAGTTCTATTAACAACATTTGATCTAGGGATCATTACACATTCACTCGTTTAATTAATTTCAAGACGGTCGTGTCAAAATGTGAATTGTCACTTTTAACCCTAATTAGGAGGTCCAAATCAATTTTTCATGATTTGCAAACAAATACTTCTATTCCACTCATTTTTGTAAGATAAGTCCAAATCTGTGGTCCATTTTGGGATATTGATTTGCGAACTTTTCATTTTGAGGAATTTAGCCTTTTGGTCTTGAGAAAACCAGGCTAATGAACTTCAATTGAAGAAATTCAAGTTGACCAAATTGAGACTAAGGTTTAATTTGAAGAATAAAGGCTCATTAAACCTCAACTCAATTTTAGCATAAAAGTCGTGCCATCAATTCAAAGTCAATTTGGATACAATGAGTTATCCTAGGTATGGGTAATTAAGCCAATAGATATCTCATAATATTAATTGAATTCAATTTTAATTAATTTGTAATTTTGAAAGTGAAATTACATGGAATTGTCCAATTTATCCTTTCAAGTCCAATTGCATGTACCCACACAACATGCGGGAGTTTTTTTTTTGAACGTGTAGGTCCAATATTTTTCATGTTAATTAAGTAATTAGGCCAATAAAAAATTATCATATTGCATTTATATGGTTTAATTGGCTTATTACGAAAATAAAATCAATAATGATAATTAGATTATATCTTAATAATTGCACTCTTTTTGTCTAGAGATATCGCCATAAGTCATTTTTTAACACATTAAAAGGAAAAAGGAAAAAAGAGTATGTGGAAGGACAGGATTTAATTTTAAAAAGATGCCTGATTTATTTCAATTGACTTCCTGACTGGTAGCTAAACAATATTGGTTCAAAACGTTAGCTAGATTTTGACATTCCATAGTTGTCCCATCTAAGAAAAAGATAGCATCATCGGCGAAAAGTAAATGGGATAGAGTAGGACACCACCTATTCAATTGGATCCCTTGAGATGACCAATTTCAATGGCTTGAGATATTAAGGTTGATAGCAGATTTGCCATTAATATGAATAGATAAGGGGAAAGTGGATCACCTTGTCGAATACCTCGTGTAGGTTGAAAATAATTAAGTTGATCTCCATTGAACTTGATAGATATAGAGACCGTCATAATACAGATCAGATCACCCACTTCACCCAAACTGGATGGAAACCTAATCTGAGAAAATAATCGTTCAAGAAGTCCCATTCTACTCGGTCGTAAGCTTTTTGCATGTCCATTTTTAAAATTGCATGAAAATGTTTCTCTCTATTCCGGGTCTTCAGTTGGTGTAGCACCTCCTGAACAATTAAGATATTGTCCTGGATTTGGCGGCCACTCACAAATGCGCTTTGTTCAGTAGAAATCAGGTCAGGCAGGAGGGGTTTGAATCTGTTAGCCAAGACTTTGGAGATGATTTTGTAAGCATAGTTACATAAACTTATGGGACGGAATTGGTCGAGGCTTTCCCGGGTTGGGGACTTTGGGGGATCAAAGAGATAGTGGTTCTGTTTAATCCGACCGGCATAACTCTTGTTTTAAAGAATTCCTTAACAGAGAGAATAAGGTCATCTTTAAGTATATCCCAGTGAGTTTGGTAGAAGATACCATTTAATCCGTCAGGGCCTGGTGCTTGAGTTTTACCCAACTGAAAAGTAGCTATTCTGATCTTTGTTGGTGTGATCTCTACAACTAAGCTGTCATTCATTATAGGAGTAATGACACTTAAAACTTGGTTCAGAATAGGGCCATCGTCTCGGTGTCCTGCTGATCTGTAGAGATTGCACGTGTACTGCACATTTGTCTTTTCATTCCTTGAATGCTTAGTGCTTATGATGCTTAATTATATCTGTTTGGAGTCACACAACATGCGGGAGTTCGATTGTGTAAAAATGTTCAATTTAACTCTTACAGAGACAGTTTGTCATTTCATGTGAAACTCTTAAAGCTGATATAGAAAAAGCAATCCGAGGTAATGACAAAAATGAACCCCTTACAGTAAGAAAACTCATCTCACTTAGTCGAACAAGATAGTTCCAAGACTTCGTGTTTTATTTGGACATATTCTATCTGGTTAACGTAAGAAAAATCTATTAACTTATACTAAATATGAGCTACCTAAAACCAATCAAGTCAATCTTAAACTATGATATCTTGAAAATGTTACAGGCCATGGTGACCCTTTCCTAAATCTAGGTGAGGGTCACCTACCCTTGCAAAGGTTGCCAGCCGTCACATAACCCTAGCAACCTTCACTCAACACCATCAACTTCCGGGATGTTGGGCAAAGTAGCCCTCGCCTAGTGAGGGCAATCGACCCTCACGTCGGACAAGGGTAGCCCTCAGTGTCTAGCACAGGCGTCCCTCGTCGGATCTGGTGAGGGCTACCCTCGCCTGCCCAAGTGAGTATGACCTTTGCCCAACCCTAGCAAGGGCAAGGGGTGCCCTCGTCGAATCTGGTGAGGGACACCCTCGCTCGACTCGGGTGAGGGCGTCCCTCGCCAACCCTCACTTGATGTTGACGAGGGTGACCTCTGTTGACCATTGACAACCATGTCCGGGGAAGGATGAGGAAAAAAGAAAAAAATGATAATTTTTTTTTAAATTAGAAAATATAGTTACAATTTTTTTTTTTTTAAACCAAAATACCACTTCTCCCATGCTTGGAAAAGTTACCACTAGCCAAAGGCCCTTACTCGAAATGATTTAGCCACTTCATGCCGTTTATTTAAAATAATTTAGTCACTTTATGCCCTTATTTGAAAGGGTTAATACTCTAAAAAACACTAAACTGATATACTTATGACAAATATACCATAAATTAATTTTTTGACCACAAAAACCCCAAATTAGCATACATTTGCTAAATTTATCATTTGTTAGTTTCTGTTAAATTTTATTATCAAATTACTAAGTTAGATTACACTAATAGTTAATTGGTATACAGTTTGAGATTTTACTCTCTATTTGTTACAATTGTAACATTTTTATGGTATTAATCTAATTTAATAGAGGGCATATTTGCCACAAATATACTAATTTCAGGTTTTTAGCAATCAAACAAATTAGTTTTTAAAAAATTTATCATAAGTATACCAGTTTATGATTTTTTACCCTCCACCGAACGTTATTTGGAATAAATTTATCATAGGTGTCATGCACAAACGCGTTTAACGGGATGGACTAGCGGTGGGAGGCAAGATTTTTTGTTATAAAAAAAATTAGTTTTGAATAAATTTGTTATAGGTGTACCAATACGAGATTTTTCGGGTATTAATTCTATTTGAAATAATATCCACTTTGACCATTCATTTGAGAAAACTAGGGCACTTTAGGTCATTCTTTGAAATTTTCCCAAAACTTTTAATATATCACCATCATCATCGGCATTATAGCAATTCATTATAACTGCATAATCATATTTGCCGTATAAATCATATCTAGGAGTCAAAGTTTGCGGAACCCTTGTTTCATCATATAATAATTAGGGATTCGCTTTCGCTTGCTCATGATGCATTCCACGATCTTTTATCTTTGCAATAATTTATTTATTTTTTTATTATTATTGAGTGTCTTTTTATTTTTTACGCATCCGTGTGATCTTTTCAGTTTTTTTTTTTTTTTTTTCCTTTCAGCATGTGATTAACCCCTGATAACCCGATACAAATGTTAAGAAAACGATAAATCCTGTACTATTTAATAACTATAAAAGAAAAAAAAATATATATATATATATATATATATATATATATAATATATCTTTTAAAGAATATCCATGAGCAGCCACTGTAACATAGTATGTGGGCTTGTCTTAGTGGACGGGCTTGAAAGTTAGTGGGCCTGTTCAGGCCCACAATCAGGCCCAGTGATATCTCTGTCCAGAGGGTCGCCAGCTTCTTCCTCGTTCAGCCGCCGTCGAGCTCGCGATCTCCCTCCGCTTCCGTGCTCGATCGCCTCCCGTCGGGCGGCCGGTGACCGGAGACAGCCGCGAAGAACGATGAGCGGCGAGGACGGCGGCGCGTGGCGAATCGTCCACGTCCCCGGCCGGCCGCCGGTGCCGCCTGATCAGCAGCTCACAGGTTATCCTCTCCATAGACGACCGACCGAATCCTGAGCGAAAAATCCGAACTTGAACTTTTGCTGATGTGCTTTTTTTCTGCAAGCAGTGAACGTGGTCGCCGCTCAGATTGAGCAGCCAAAGCTCACGAACACAATCATCAGGTCAGTCTCGGTGTCTTACGTTGGACTGAGCTCTGTTCTGCGCTTCTCGGACCTTGCTGTTTCAGTTATCGGGTTTGATTTTTCGCTCAAATTTGGGAGTTGATTGTTTGGTTGTCGGTTAGGCGTTTGAGTCAAATTGCGCCGTTGGAGGACCTCCACCACGTGAAGCGGGTGAAGAAGAAGTGTCTCGAAGGAGGTACATTCTTTTTGTTACTGTTGTGATTGGTCTATTAATGATGATGATATTTGAACATCATGGTTTCTTGCATCTTTGAAATTTGAGGAACAATCTTTGCTGTGCATGTCATTCTGGAGTGTTAAGATGGAAATCATGAGTTGGAGCTTTAGTCATCAGGATTGGAGCCTTACTCATTAAGTGAGCATAAGAGTAGTTGCTTGACCAGGTGTTTCTATTGCCTTTTGTTTATGGGTTACTATTTAAAAGTTTAAAAATTGCAATGTTGTTGTCATGGTGCAAGGGTCATTTAACGGGAGCGATTTCATGCAAAGAATTAAATGTCTGTTGTGTATACTCACGTGTGTAGTCTTCACAATTTTCCCCTTCTACTGCTGGAAATTCTTTTGAGGGACTATTATGAAAACAAATTGCCTGATTCAGGAAGAATGTTATCTGACGAAACTCAAATGCTACCAGTGTTTTCTGGTCTATAGCTTGTTTTCTAGCATGCATTAGCTATGCAAGGCGTTCAAAAACCTGATGAACAATTATGAAAACAACACGTATTGCTTGTTAATTTCAGTTCTCAGTTTGTTGTTTTTCCCTTATCAATCATGAAAATTGATTGGAGAGAATTACAATACCTCTTCTGCACATGATGTGCAGAAAAGGAACATTAGCAGAAAGTAAATAGGATGGAAAGATCAGAAAATTGAGAAAATAAGAAACCGAACAAAACAGTGGCCACTCAAAATATGGTAATTTGCTTTTGAGGATGAACTGCTAATTGTCTCAAAGAATCTTCTAATTAATTCCTACGCAAGGTCCTTTTGATGGAAACCCAGGATGGATGTTTGTATTTTTTCATCAACAAATCATTTTTTATCTGCCCAGCTTTACAATGATTCTTTTAGTGATTTTGTATGGATTTCTTGAACTGTCTGGTTGTTGTAATGGTTTTGACAGGACAAATTCAGCTATCAGTGATCTTATGCCTGGCTCCTGAAAATGGTGATTTTGATGGAATTCCATGTGACGTGAAGGATGTAATTAATTCTTATCAGTTGAGTCCTTTTGTGGCAAAAGTGGGTTGTTTTCTTGTTAGCATTTTATGTTGATTTCCCCATATTTTGCATCATCTTCAATAACTTGTAGAGAGAACCATATGCAGCTCTGACAAGTTATAGTATCCACGAGCAATAATGTTTACTTACAGAGCATCTTACACTACCATGGACCATAGCATATTTGACAATGAACCATTAGCATATTTGACATCTGTTCATGCCTTTTCTCTTCTCCCATTTTCCAAGTTCTAGAAAATTTTGTTTCACAAATTCTCCCTCATTTTCTTTTTTGGATGAGACATCTCATTTAAGTAACTAATGCATATCGGGTTATATGTCTACGTCAAAGTGTCACTTAGCTGAAGAGAGTTTTTGGCAATGATCGCCTTTCTGCTGCTTAAGGAGGTATAGTTGTGTTTAAAGTGCACTAATATAGGCTTCACTTGGGAATTTCTTTTGGTCTTTGTATTTTTTTTTTTCCCAATGCTTTATAGGCTATTTATGCCAAAGAGGGCTTCTTGGTATTGGTCATTTACACTATTATTGTTTGCTCTATTATGTCTGCAGTGAACTGTACTTTCAAGTGAATAAGTAGTTGGAACATCTTTACTGGTTGATAAAAATGAAGCAATGGCAAACATCTGTATTGTCACTGGCATTATATTCTGTAACATAGCACTTCAGTGGCTGGATGGGATGTCACTGTATATATAGATCAATTTGGCTTTCAAATCCTGAATTTGAACAAAGTTTCCATCTCTTGATTTTTTTTATCATTTTTTGTTTTCATTTAAGTTCATTATGGCATGAAAAGAAGCCATACTCTATCTAATGCTAGGTGGAAGCATGTATCCTTTTCAAATCTTTTAAAGTGCACAGATGATTAGGAAAGTGTACTAGTTGTTAATAAAATTCTAAAGCTTTATTTTCTGCATATCATGCTTATCTTAATCAGTATATATTTGTAATTCAAATATGCTTGTAAGAAGATATACTACATAAGAACTCCTTGTAACATGTAACCTGAAAATGGCGTTATTTCACTTCATTATGTGATGGCAAAGTGGGATTTTGTTCTTTGTGCTTATTCGTGCTAATTTGTGATAGGTCTGCAAATATGCTGCATTGTCAAAGGAAGAGTGGGTAGAACAGTGCAAGCTATGGCCCACCTCATACCATCCACCAACCTAGTACGTCTCTTTTAAATATTCCCATCAGTCATGGTACTGCATGTTCATGTCTTAAGATCAACATATTGTCATCATATTTTAGGACATTTTTGCTGGTTTAGGGTGTTTGCATCAACTGTGAAGATGTCTCTGATTCTAATGTTGTGTCAATGAAAGGAGCAGGTTAAGGTGGTTTTTCCAGGATAACTTTCTTATGGATTTCGATATTCTCTTGGGCAGCATTGCGTGTTCATTTTATACTTTTTACCTCCTTCAGAATTTATTTCCAAGCAGATAAGTTGGAAGTTGGAGTCTGAAAACCAAAGACTTACAAAGAGTTGCAGTCTGAGTGGCCATATCAAATTTGATGGGCTTTGTTTTTAGAAATTTAGGATGTGATTGATTTTACTTCGTTCTACTGAGTTATATTAGTTTTGGTTGCATCTGGACTGAGAGGAGTTTTGAGTTTTAAGTCACTAGGCCAGGTTTAAGTCTTATCAGTCTCCTCTCCCACCTTTCGCAATCAAACATGGAGTTTATGCAAATATTTGACCTTTATTTTAGCATTTCCTAATTTTACTTCTTGTCAAAGATCACAAGGAATTATCTGTTACTTTATATTCATGTGTATAATGTGCATTTATACATACCCTATGTCATTACTGATTTGTTCTCTTAACTTCTGATTTTACACATAGCAGCAATATCAGTGGCATAACTGGGTTTAGTGAAGAAGACTCACAATCGGTTGTAAGTTTTATGAAGTATGCTCTGGAATTGGCGAAATCTCATGGTAATGTGGTAAGTGCTTGGGTATGCCTGTGACTTGCAATTAATGAATGTAAATTTGATTGATTTCTTCAAGTTTGCCACTAGTTTTATCTCAGACTAGTCAAGATTTCAGAGGTCTTGAATATTAGTCCTTAGCTGGCCTCCCAATCTTACCAAATGAAGATAATTAAAAAAAAAAAGGATTTTCTTATATATGGCAATCATTTCTTTCTGAGGATTATACTGCTTTGACATTTTGTGAGACAATTTGGCATGCTCTAAGGCCTTCCTTTTGTCCTACTTTTTATTTTCCCTGGAATCAGTATCTTGTGAAGTAAAAGCACATCCAAGTATTGTGTTTGACAATATCATTTCTAACTGCTCCTGTGTTTGCACTTTCAACATTTTTCCCATCAAGCCTTAGAGGGTTCACCATAGCTCGCATTAGTTTACGAGAATCATTTTGGGTCTGGTAACAAGAAGTAAGATTTACTTGTAATTACCTTGACACGAATGTGAAGTTTTTATGTGAAAGTCTTGTTTATTGACTTTTGAACCAAAAAACAAGAAGAAATATGTTTTATAATAGTTGAGAACAATCCAATCATTTCGAAGGCTGGGTCCTTTAGACAGTTGTCCTTTGAAATGTCCATGCATAGACATAATAAATAGAGGTTTTGGGAAGGAATTGTAGCACTTCATGTTGCTCCCAAGTCGTGCGTCCAATTTTGTTTTATGCTAGTGTGGGAACCTCTTATGTTGTGGAAATTGCACAAATTTTGCTTTTGTTACACCCTTCTCGGATCTACAGGTTGTCAATGCTGCAGCAATTGTAGATCCTCTATCTAATCAAGTGATTGCAAGGGCATGTGATGAAGTCTGCTCTTGGCAAACTCCAAAAACAGAAGCCAGTGCTGAATGTGGTAATTCCACCAAATCTTCTGCTGAATTGACTGGATGGATAAAAATGAATCATATCTTCAATGCTGTTCCTCAGGTGGACCGGGGCAAGTCGAGACATCCATTTCTTGTCTACATCCACGGTGGTGGGTAGATGAACAGACTGGCAGGAGCTCTTCATTTTGTCACCCATTGCGACATGCTGCGATAGTGGCGATTGAATCATCTGCTGCCAGGGACAGACGCTTATTCCCTGATGTGAGATACAAAGATGAATCTACCATAGAGGAGTGTGTTCTATCTCCTGCAAACTCTCAAGCAAAAAGACAGAAAACTGATGCCAATGACGTAAGCTTTTCCTCTACATGTGAAGGAAATCCTGGCAAGCCTTTCTAGCATGACGATGGCATCTAAGTATCATCTGCTTCTTTGTTATAAAGTGCATGATCTTTTCTCAACATTTGCGAATATCATAATACCATTTCATCTGTTATTGCTCAACTCAAACTCCGAGTAGCTCTCGGATGGTTGGTTGCGTGCATGTTATAATCATCCCTTAGTCAATTTCATTGTCTTGATAGACTTGCTAATGGTCAACTCTGTATATATGTTGATTATTAAATGAACACCTTTGATGACAGTGCTTTAACACATGCACTGTCCACCAATTAACTAGTTGGCACTGAAGATGAAATGCTCTGGGATTACTTGGCACTGAACATAGGGAACCAACTATTGCATTTGATTCTATAGCTTGATTCTCTTCTTCTTTGCATTTAATCTGATGATATTTCAGCTTGGCACTGAGATCTATATGTGGAAATTCAGGTCGACAATGATGACAAAAATGATACTGCTTATGGAAATGGTGATCTCTCTAGTAGACCATATTTATGCACTGGCAATGACATCTACCTTGTTTGGGAGCCATGTACAATGTAAGTTAAACAAATCAGCTGCAACTGTCTGGTTTGGTGCATGTGCAGCCTATTTGGCTCATTATCTTTGACCAAAATATCTTAGATTATGCCTTGGACAGTACTGGTTCTTTGCAAATGCACTTTGCATTCCTGTCCTCTTTCTAGATTAGATATTTTTCACATTTGAGATCTGGAGAAAATAACATGGAGAGTCACAACTCATTTGGCGTAACAAGCGTTAAGAATTGTAGATTTTTTGAAATAGAGTGATGAAATCCCTGATAGAGCTTTTCTGTTACATCTCGTCTTGTTTAAGGTGTGCGATGGCACTTGTGCATCAGAGAATCAGGCGTGTGTTTTACGCTTGTCCAAATCCAAGTGCGGGAGCATTGGGCAGCGTTCACCGCCTACAGGGGGAAAAAAGCTTGAATCATCACTATGCAGTGTTCAGGGTTGTGGTGCCACAGGATGTCCTCGACAAAGTCGAATTGTCGATGATATCTGGGAGCTGAGAATGAGAATGTCGAGCTGAGGATGCCTCAAATTTTGCAGGAAGAATATGGTAGGAAGATTGTATTGCATTATTTGTCTTCTTGGTCATCAGATTTTGGACTTCTTTTTCTCTTTCTAATCATGTTCGAGTTATGTATTGCATTTAGATGTCCTTATTTAAGTAATAGATATTCCACAGTTACTATAAAGTTGGCCCCGTACTTTATTCTTATGATTGCCAGAATAAAATATGCAGAGCAAGGAACTGCAGAGATGGTATTGCGATTGGGAAAGAAGCATCTGAAAGACTTGCTGGATGGCTTCGGAGACTAGAGCGGCGACTTGCGAGGATAGCATGTTGATCAGTCCCATTATCATGTATGTTATGGCCTCTTGACCCTTTCTTGAGATGTCTTGTTGAGTTGAATTGCCCACTAGCTTGAAATTGGCTTTAGGCTTGGGCAACAACTTTGAAAGACCCAGTCTGTAACCTATTCTTAGAGTTCCTGGTCTCTGTCCTTCCATTTCCGTGTAATATGATCCATCTCTGCTATCCAAGATCTTTTGAACCATTTTGAACTCAAAAGTTTTGATAGCTAGGTAATTTTTGCTGATTATAGCTTGATAGGTCGGTCATTTTATTTAGTTTTGCAATTAGGCACCAAAACTTACCCCCAAAGGAGCGCTAATTTTTATGAGCTCAATCAGAAGTTATCACAATACAACAATAGATGAATTTCAATTATATTTTGAAGCTACAACAATGGAATCAACAACCGTAGCGTGCAAAAGCCTTTACAGCTGAGCCAAGGAGGGGGATACGTGACAGACACTACTTAATTGAAACAAAGATTGAATTTGCTTGTACTTTTTCAGACGGTGGAATATCTCCTTATTCTTCAAATCTTTACACTCATTTTGCTACCTGCATCGAGAGAGACATGGCAAATTCTATACACAAAAGGGGTCCTTCGAATTTCTCGGCAAAATTCACTTCAACGTTGAATCCTAGATTCGGCTCATAACAAGATATCAAACATGTTCTTCACCAAGTTGTCCATCATCTGATTTGCGACTTCCATGGTGCATTGCATGTCCAAACTCCGATCCTCAAACTTACCATACAATGTGGATGGCCACTGCCATGGCCAACGACTGGCTGGGCGATGTCCGGAGAGCTTGCTGGAGGCCAACCTGGCCCCAGCGAGCCTCGGCCTCGCCTAGGCGGCGCGAGGTCAGCGTCGCCCTGGCCTAGCGAGGCCCGGCCTCACGCCTAATTGTGAATCACCTACTGCATGCAGATGCAAATGGGACTAAAAGTTACTTCTTCCACATTCTTGTATTCAATACATCATAAACTGACCAAATAACACTGGCAAGGGCGCAATGCAGTGCGCATCATCAAAGAAAATCTACCATGATTCGTGAGTCGCAAATCTAGATAACAAGTTCCAAACCAAGCAGATAAACCAGCATAGGAAGCTCAATTACTTAGAGAATAATTGCACTGTAGTAGATAAGACATCACATAAGCTACACGAAGGTATAGTGAAGGAATCCATGTAAAAAGCTTGAAGAACATTTTTCGTACCAGTGCGAAATCTGATGAACCGAATGCCTCCACCTTTGGTAAAGCCTACAAGATTCAAATGAACACTTCATAAAATAAGTAATCAAAATCCTCACTGACATAAAAGGCGCATATTTCCAAGTCACACCAATTTGATTTCCCATTGGGTCCACCTGCTGCATGCTATAAGATGATGACACAAGCTAAAACAACAACAGAACGGCATGTTACTCCTAAAAGTACTCTCTCTCTCTCTCTCTCTCTCTCTCTCTCTCTCTCTCTCTCTCTCTCTCTCAGAGGAAAGAGAAAGGAGCTCCAGCAAAAGAGGCAGCACTGGACACATTTTCTATTCCACTCATCTGATTGAATTCCCTTTCACCAGTATTATAACATGTATTTACACTCATCTGATTGAATTCCCTTTCACCAGTATTATAACATGTACTTCCAGCATAAGAAAAAAGTGAATTTTTCATACACAAAGCATGTTAAGGTCATCACCAGACATTAGGTAAGTCTACCTCGATACAGGTTTCGGTCCTGTCCAGGCCAGAATTGGTCAGCTAGGGATGGGATATTCCGATAATGAATGAAAGGTACACATTTACAAATGGTGACGTATTTGGATGAAAGATCCGAAGATGAGTATCAAGAGTACACATTTCCAACTTTAGGTATCCCTCAACACACTGCAAGCGTGACAAATATCATGCAAAGGAAGCTTTTAAAAGCTAGATCATTCAATTACCATCTTTTGAAGACCATTAACCATAACAGCCCTGTCCTCAGGTAATTCATTTTGCGATAACCAGACTTCAAAAGGGCCCAATTCTCAGTCCATCAAGTTCATGAAATTGAAGTGTACCTGCAGCGTGCATTAGTAATAACGCATTCCCAAATGTTTCTCGGCAGAGAAATAAGCATTTTCTGGGAGAACATAACGTCTAGGCAAGTGAGACGAATAAGGTTCGTAAATTGAGAGGATGACTCCAATAGTCGCTGAGAGAAGCATCGTAAAGTCCTGATCAGCTGTGTCAAATTAATTAATGACAATGGTATGTGAAACTTTCTATTTATAGAGACAAATCATATGGCACAGTAAAGATGGAACTAACCGAGAAGGATCTTCCCAAGTTAATATTATTTGGAAACTCTACAATACGCAAGTCAATCTATTTGCGGGTATAATCTTTGAGAAACGGATATAATCTTCAGTATCAGCTAGAGGTCAAAGTTACAATGGAACAATGTTCATGAAGGGCTCACATTGCACATTTTCAAATTTAAACATGTCAAGTTTACATAATGCATAGCCATGCCCTAACAGTTTTCCCCTCAAAACACATCATATCGTCTCGTAAAAGCACAAGTAGATTATCAGCTAAAATACCCCACGGTTAGTAAACTTGTTAAATTTGCTTGTCTACCATTACCATGGCATTCTCCAAGCAATAGCTTAAGTTACATGCCAGATTAACCATTTTATGACCCTTCATTGAAGTGTACCAAAACATCACCACAGACAGACAATGCACAAGCAAAAGCATATCTCGCCCACCTAAAACCTAAGTTCATCATTGACCCCAAACTATAAAAACCACCACAAAAAGGAAATCCAATGTACAACTAACTAACATAAAAGTTGTTGGAATTTAATCCAGAGAAAGCAAATTGTTTGTTGTAATTATAACATCAATGTAAAGAAGACGATAATAACTTTATAATATCCTTCTTTTTATGTAAACTTACAAATCTTGGAGAATATCACTAGAAAAATAACAAGAAATTGGAAGTGAGGTACGGATATCCGAATCTCCTTAAGGCAATTAGTTCCTGCCGATGGTGCTCCATAGATCCATGAACTATGTCTCCCAAGATACAACACCTTGAACTTGTTTGGATTAGCACTATGCAAACAAGACTCAATTGAACCGTTCAATTGAACTAGCACACCCAGAAAAATCAAAAAAGTAGAATAGTATTTCAAATCTCTTTTGGAATCGAGTCCGAAAACCTTATGATGAAGCTCTATGCTCTTATCTATTTATAGAGCTTTAAAGTTCATGTACAAAAGAGATACATGAATTAAATAGACACATATATCCAAGAAATTCATTAATCAAGAAATACGTGAATCCAAGAGATTCATGAATCCAGAGACACGTAATTTTAAGAAATTCGTGAACTCAATAAATATATGAATTAAAAGATAGGTGAATCTAGAAAATTCATGAATTCAATAGATAAGTGAATAGAAAAAACGTATCTTAATGTGTTTGCTTTCGTTGATCCATTAACCATAATTATAACAATACCCCACATTAATGGATCAACAAAACATATTTGACTCGAAGGAATCTCAACATACCTGTTGAAATACACCGCATCAAGATAGGTAGCTTTCGCTTTGAACCTTCTTTAGTGAAAGCCTATTGGACTTACTTAACTAGTCGATGGACTAAGCCTTGAATTGCCAGTTATTTGTGTAAACCTAGATAATAAACTTCACACAGAATTTTTCCAATTCAAGATTGGTTCTCGGTTGTGTTCATTCTTTCGGCCCTAAACCTCTCGAGATTCATGCGTGCTTTGGAAAATCTAGCCTTTACAAATTTTCATAGAATCAGCCAGCTCCACGCATATAGGTGCATTCTTATTAAAGATATCCTACCATATTTTACTTGGTGTTGGAGAAATCTTTCAAGAATATTTTGAAGAGTGAAAAGACAAAACGTTTACTATCTTAATTTGAAGTCTAGTGGTGTGGTACTATTATGAATAGTGGCCCGGATATTTGTAACAAGCTTGTTGGAATTTGTCTGACCAAGATAGTAGTTGTTCTTTAGAAAAATAGTCACCATGACTCAAGACTCAAGACTCAAGACTCAAGACTATTCTCATTGACAATCTTTCTAATCCAGTGATGAAGGAAATCCAAAGCCGAAGTATATGGTTGAGGATTTAATCCTATCCTCTGGAGAAGATCTCTTGGCTGGATAAAGAAAATAACGGATTCTTTTATACGTAATCTAGATCGTTTGAAGATCTGATGGTCGACGAAATATTCTTGGAATGTTCTATTCTTGGAAACCAAGATCCTAATTGTATGGGCGAACATGATTGATGGGCTATCGTCAGGTTCCTTTAATAGCTCGAATGATATTCTTAATTGATTATGTCCAACGGGTAGATTGGAGGAATTCCTTTGGTAAGTGCCAACGGGTATGAAGGCATAAAGGAGTATAAAGGAAGATGTTCTAGTTGTTTTAGTGTGTGATCGATAGAGAAATTCCAGAGTCTGAAGCACCTTGATTATTAGTCGATACATTCTAAGCAAAATTGTATACACAGAGAGTGTTTATACTTAGCGAGACCTTGAGTGAGTGTGGTAGATCATCTACACCAAGAAATCAAGGAAGATCAACGCTGTAACATCTCTTTGTTCATAATGGAATCCAGCCAATAGGTTGTCAGTGCAGAAGAGTTGACATAGGCTTGAAATAAACCGAACCACTATAATCCGCGTGTTTAATTTTCTCTTTCCTTCTCTCAGTCTTACGTTGATTATTGTTTGTCTCAAATCTATCAACTGTCTAGTATTGTGGAATTATCGAGAAAAATATTTTATATACCTATTCGCCCCCCTCTAGGTACATATACTAGCCATATCAATTGGTATCAGAGCTTATGTACTCACTTTATTTGAAGTGTTTTACTTCAGAGTAAAAGATCCATGGCTAGTATGCTAGCACCAAGGCTGGTAGAAGGGCAAAGCAATACCAGACCACCCTACTTTGATGGAAATGATTACAACATCTGGAAGAACAAGATGAAAGCTTTCCTACGATCAAAAGATCCTCTGGAATGAGACGTTGTAGAAAAATGAATTACTCCTACAGCTGCATCAATCTCTGAAAGAGGGAAAAAAAATTGTTGAAACCAGCGGAATGACTCAAGAAGAGATAAACAAGAGAGAAGCACTCGATGCAAAAGCAATTTACTCTTTATATTGTGCTTTGTCACCAACTTAATATAACAGAATATCTTCTTGTGTTACAGCAAAAGAAGTGTGGGACAGATTACATATCACCTATGAAGGAACAGATCGAGTGAAGGAAACCAGAATTAACATTCTCCTCGGTCAATATGAAGCCTTCAAAATGAAACCAGGAGAATCTATAACTGACATGTTTAGCCGTTTTACAAATATTGTCAATGGTCTTGAGAATCAAGGACAGAAAATTTTTGATCCTATGAAGGTAAACAAGCTGCTGCGTGGACTCTCCAAGGATTGAATCACATAAAGACTTCAATAAGAGAGACGCAAAGAATTATGCCACTATCTGTCGACGAGCTGATTGGAACTCTTTAGTCTTATGAAGTGGAACGAATTAATGAAGACGAAGATCCAAGAGGTAAGAAATCAATTGCATTAAAATCAAATGATGATTCTGATGATACAAATTCTAAAGATGGTATGGACGATGAGGAGCTTGCTCTCATGATAAGAAGATTCAGAAAACTGAATAGAAAAGGAAGAAGGTTCAACTCAAAGAAACAAAGTTTCCAAAGACAGCAGACCAAATCTATTGATGATGAGGAACCAAACAGAGATGTAGTTTGCTTCGAATGTAAGAAAAATGGACACATCAGACCCAACTATTCTATTTTGAAGAAGAAAAGAGGAAAAGCTGAAAAATTTCGAAAAGCTCTCAAAGCTAAAACCTGGAGTGATACAGAGTGTGAAGAAAGTGATAATGAATATGCCAACCTATGTCCATGGCACACTTAGACTCGCACTCACTGGATTAGACTCGAGACAATGAATTTGAGATAAGTGATTTTAAAATTCTATCAAAGTCTCTAAATACATTGATGAACTGTGTTTTAGTCTTAAGACTTCTCTCAAAAGAATTTCCGAACTTAAAAAGGAAAACTCAGCTCTAAAACAAAAGGAAAACATTTTAGAAGAAAGAGTTAAAAGTTTAGACTTGAATGTTTCTACTCTTAAAGAAAAAGAAGATAATCTTTTGAAAGAAAATGTTTTTTAAAAACTAACTTATCAAATATTTCAAAGAAATTTTCGATAGGGTCCGAAAAACTTGAAAAAGTTCTTTCAGTTCAAAGACCTTACTTCAATAAGTCCGGTCTAGGCATGACAGCATAAACAATTCCCTTGATTGATTTTCCTAAAGTAAAAGAAAGAATTAAGAAAAGACCCTCGAGAGAGGCTTACAAAAATCATTTCAAGAAAGTTTTCATAAAGTCTGTAGGTCGAAATGCCCTCAAGTGTTCAAAGTGCAACAGTCCGGATCACTTTGAAAAAGAGTGTCCTATGGTTTGGAAACATGTTAAGAAAGTATGGGCTAATACTGTTTATCTTACTAACACCAAAGGACCCAAGAAAATTTGGGTACCAAAGAAAGCTTGAGACTCTCTTTTAAATGCAGGTCTCCGTCAAGAAAAAGGTAAAGTGGTATCTTGACAACGGATGCTCAAGACACATGACAGGAGACTCAAATTGCTTCATAAAGCTTGTTCAAGTAAATGGTGGAAAAGTTTCCTTTGGAGGAAACGGCAAATGAAGTATTGTGGGATTTGGAATTGTGAAAATTGGAAATCTCACAATAAGTAATGTTTCCTAGTGGAATGACTCAATTACAATCTTCTCAACATTAGTCAATTGTGTGACACTTTGGTTTTAAGATCTTCTTTCAAGAAGGAACATGTTACGGAACCGGTAGAGACTCTACTCGATCTTTCATAGGTCGAAGACATGGAAATATCTATCTTTTAGATGTGAAACCAAATGAATCGCAATGCCTAATCTCAATCCAAGACGAAGCAAGATTATGGCACAGAAAGCTTGGTCATGTCAACATGAAGCAATTAGCCAAAATCTCATCAAAGCAGCTTGTTCGAGGTCTACCCAAATTACTATTCCAAAAGTCCGATCCATGCACACCATGTATTCTGGGAAAGCAGGTAAGAAATTCATTCAAGCCAATAAATCATGTCTCTACTAATCATGTACTACAATTGCTACATATGGATCTCTTTGGACCAACCAGAACCTAGAGCATTGGAGGTAAGAAATATTGTCTAGTAATTGTGGACAATTACTCCCGCTTTACTTGGGTATATTTCCTTGCAAGTAAGTCTGAAACCTTCTTGTATTTTGAAAAATTTGCTAAAAATGTTCAAAATGAAAAAGGTTGTGTTATCTCTAGTATAAAAATAAATCATGGAGGTGAATTTGAAAATCAAGATTTTACAAAATTTTGTGATGAATATGGATTTAAGCATGTGTTCTCCTCTCCATATACTCAGCAAAATGGAGTTGTGGAAAGAAAGAATAGATCTATTCAAGAAATGGCTAGAACTCTTTTAATTGAAAGTAAAATTCTTCACGATTTTGGGCTGAAGCTGTTTCAACAGCGTGCTATATCATCAATAGAGTCTTCCTAAGACCTATTCTAGAAAAGACCCCTTATGAGTTATTCAAAGATAAGAAGCCCATTGTTTCATACTTTCATGTGTTCGGTTGCAAATGCTTTATATTGAAAAATGCAAAAGATCGAGTTGGTAAGTTTGAAGAAAGATCAGATGAAGGCATCTTCCTTGGATATTCTACATCAAGCAAAGCCTACAGAGTCTATAACAAGAAGAGCTAGTCTGTGGAGGAGTCAATGAATGTCAAATTTCAAGACTCTACGCAAGATGAATCTAGTCTGACTCATTATGAAGAGTCTGAACCTGCTCCAGACCTTCCAAAGCTTACAACTCAAGAAGCATCTCAGACTCTGGAAGACCAGCATCAAGCTGTTCATGAAGATTCAAATAAAGAAAGAGATCATCAACCAGACAAATCAACCAGTAACTGGAAGCATAAGTCCAGTCATCCCAAAGATCTCATTATCGGCGAAATTAATGAAGGAATTCACACCAGATCTAAAAGGCGTGAAGAGTCTAGTGTTGTAGCTCTTATTTTCGAAATTGAGACAAAGATCATAGAAGAAGCTTTATCTGATTAAAGCTAGATTGAAGCTATGCAAGAAGAGCTCAGAAAGTTTAACATTAATGATGTCTGAGAATTGACATACAAACCAAAAGGTAAAATTGTTATTGGAGCTAAATGGGTGTTCAAAAACAAGATGAATGAGAAAGGAAAAGTCGTACAAAACAAAGCAAGACTCGTGGCTAAAGGATACACGCAAGAAGAAGGAATAGACTATGATGAGACTTACGCTCCAGTAGCAAGGTTAGAAGCTATTCGACTATTACTTGTGTTTGCTTGTTATAAAAATTTCAGGTTATTCCAAATGGACGTCAAAAGTGCCTTCCTAAATGGAGTTATCCATGAGGAAGTTTATGTGGAACAACCACCAGGGTTTGAAGACCCAAAGAGGCCAGACTCGGTCTTGATGACCGAAAAAGGCCTTGTATGGTTTAAAGCAAGCACCTCGAGCTTGGTATGACAGACTAAGTAAGTTCTTAATACATAATGGTTTTGTCAAAGGTAAAGTAGATACTACTTTATTTATCAAAAAGGAAAACAAAAGCTTTTTACTTGTTCAAATATATGTGGATGATATTATTTTTGGATCCTCTAATGAAAGTCTATGCAAGAAATTTTCTAAGTCTATGTAGGATGAGTTTGAAATGAGTATGATGGGAGAATTAACATTCTTTCTTGGTCTTCAAGTAAAGCAATTGAAGGAAGGAACTTTCATTTACCAAGAAAAATATGCTAATGATCTTGTCAAAAGGTTTGGATTGGAAAATTGCAAAAAGACTGATATACCAATGTCAAGTTCTTTGAAGATAGACAAAGATGAAGAAGGGAAGAAAGTTGATCAAAAGCTGTACAAGAGCATCATCGGTTCACTTCTTTATCTTACTGCTTCTAGACCTGACATTTTGTTGAGTATTTGCATCTATGCTAGGTTTCAATCAGATCCTAGAGAATCCCATCTCAGTGCTGCAAAACGTATTATTAAATACGTTGCTTCATCTTCAAGCATCGGTCTTTGGTATCCTAAGAATGGAGACTTTAATCTTCTGGGATATTCAGATGCAGATCTGGCCGGTTGCAAAGTCGATAGAAAGAGTACTTCAGGAACTTGCCAGTTGCTTGGAAGTAGGACAATGTCTTGGTTTTCAAGGAAACAAAGCACTGTGGCTCTCTCAACAACAGAAGCAGAGTATGTAGCTCTTGGAAGCTGCTGTTCGCAAATTCTATGGATAAAACAACAGCTACAAGACTTTGGGATTAAAGACTCATGCACAAAAATTAGATGTGACAATATCAGTGCAATCAATCTCACCAAAAATCCAATCCTTCATTCAAGAGCAAAGCATATAGATATTCGACATCACTTCATTAGAGATCATATTCAAAATGGAGAAATCTCGATTCAATTTGTTGATTCAAAAAGTCAACTAACGGATATATTCACAAAGCCTTTGGAGAAAAATCAATTCGATTTTATCCGTTCCAGACTCAACATTTTGAAGCTTGAAGAAGTTAAAGTCTAGAGACTCTCCAATCCTCAGACTCTAAACCCTCAGACTCAGTCATTCATGGCTATAGACTGTAAGTTGTTATTATATTTAATCTCGAAAAGGTACGATCTTTAGTTCAGTTAATTTATAATTTCCGTGAAAAACGGAATCTTGTCTTTTCAAAAGGATTAACTTCTATTTGGCAGTTATTGATTTTAAAAAGAAGTGTCTTTTCACTTTCCTTGTGCCGATTGATCTTTCCTTTTTAAAACTGAGTTATATACAGTTTTCTTTTTTGCCCAATCTTCAAAACCCTAAAAGGCATTCTCCTCCCAATCCTGTCTCTACTTCGTGTTCATCTTCGAGAAAGTTGTCATCTTTTCTTGGGAAAGCGAGTAAAGGAATCTTTCAACGACAAGGAAGGATGTCTTCTTCGAGGAAGTCTTCAAGAATCGCGAACAGGGGACCACAAAGAATGAAAGAGGGACTTACCTATTTCGATCTTACTGAAGAAGAAGATATATCGAGTCAGCAACATAGCCCGATTCACTCTCCACCACGTCACTCAACACCATCTACCCCACAAGGTGCGGGTCAACAATCGGAGGAAGAAATAATCGAGGACGCAGATCCTGTAAGAGTCCAAAAACCCTCTTTTATTTACAAACTCTATTGTGCGATGAAGAGCATTAGGACTCCGTTGAACTACGTGGATGATTTTCTTAAAGATAAGAATTATGGGAATGAGTATATCTTTCTGCGATGAATGGAGGATTTGGGAATTGCTCCCAAGGGAAAGGCTGAGGAAGCACTTACGAACATTCCAAGTGACCCTCGTATATCGGGACCAAATTCGATTGACGGGAACGATGATGATAAAATGTTCAGTGATTTTCAACCTAGAATGGGTGTTGCTGCAAGGGTGAAGGGAAAAAGAATGGAGTTGTTTAAATCGAAGGAACAGGAGAATCTGTTCTTCAGACTACTGAAACGAGGGGTGATAAACCCTAGGAGTGTTGATTTCGATTTCTTGGATGCCATTAATGTGAACTTAAGGGAGAAGTTCAATTTGCTTTAACTTGAGCAATTTTGCACCGATACCATAGACGGTTATGCGCAATTGATAGCATACTTCTATTCGAATCTTAGCATTTTAGATGCGAATAGAATATCATTCAGTGTTTGAGACCAAGACTATGTGGTAGACGTGGACATGTTGGTTGACATAATTGGAGTTGAACGAGGACGCTATCAACCAATCAAAGTCTCAATTGCTCGTGCCTCATTGGAGCTTGTCAAAGATAGAGATACAGAGGGAACAATCATCTACTCAAGGATGCGTGCCATCAATATCGTGCTTCACAAAATTGTGATCAATTGCATCAGGCCCAAGTCTACATCAAAGACTGATGTGTCTAATTCGGAGGCAAAATTGATGTACGTAATCAACTTAGGGAAGAAGTTCTCTCTCTCTCTCTCTCACCATTCTCTTTCACATGTACAGAACAATGGCGAAGGACAAAGGCCAATTGCCTTACCCAGGTCTGGTGACCAAGATCTTCAGACACTTGAATATTTAACCTCCACATACTCTTTGTGTTCGACCATGCTATAAAATGGTGGTAGGTTTGAAGATGCTGACGAAGATGCGTCTGAAATAGCTTTCCAAGGCAATGGAGAAGTTCCGAGTGAAGACTCCAGTACCTTCTCCTTCAAAGAGAAAAGGGAAGGAGGCTATTGGTGCCCCATCCTCAAAGAGAAGAACTCTCATCTTGGAGGATGAAGATGAAGAGGAAGATCTCACAATCTCTGCCTTGATAAGGACCAAACGTTTTGTACCGGAATCGATAGAACATCAGAAGAAAGGGAAAGAAGCAGAAGAACAGAGAGAAGAAGAGGAGCAAACCAAGAACAAAGAAGAAGAAGAGCAGCAAGAGAAGGAGAAAGAAGCTGAAGAAGAAGGAGAAGAAGAGAAAGAAAAGTCTGCAGCTGAAGCTGGAGAGAAGGGGAATCAAGATGCAGAAGAGCATGATCATCACTCTTCCCCATTTGAGGTCCTAGAGATAGGGGGAGATGGCAAGCAAGGAAGGTCCACACCTCATGCTGCCAATAGTGAAGGTCTAAGACGATCACCAGCAGATCCAGAAGATTTTCAGGCTTCTCAAATGCCTGAAGAAGGACATGATACGTCAACACCAAATCTGCAAGATTATACAGAAGCTCCATCGTCTACATTCACTCCATCCGAGAAAGCACATGCAAGTACACAAACGGACAATTCTGCAGATTTTCGTCGTATTCTTGATGTTCTTCTAGAAATGCGGGGTCAAATCTATGCTCTGGACTGTGAAATTCAAGTCATGAAGAATGCTGGACAAGCATCTTCGGTTACCTTGGAGGACAAAATGAAAGACCTCGCTCTACAAATTCAAGCCAATGCCAAAGGAGAGGAGGTAGCTCATCTAAGGGAAGACTTGAAGAGGCTAGAAGGCATAGTCCAGTCGATGGGAGATTTCCAGATCGTGTGCATTCCTAAGAAGACCTGACTCTTTTCTCACCTTTTTTAATGATGACAAAAATGGGGAGAATTGCAATTTGAACTTAACTTCAAACTTTGACTTTAAATTTGTTTTTGTGGTTGAATATGTTTGTTTTTTAGTATGACTTGAGTGAACTTGGGTGTGAACTTGAATTTGACTGAATTGGGTGTAGATTTTGATGCTTGACTGTTTGCATTTATATCAAGTGTTGTTGTATGGTATTACTCATGAAAGACTAACCAATTTTTTGTGGATGCAGAGTCTAGTTGTTTTATTAATCTTTATGAGATAGTCATATTACTTGAGAAATGTTTTTGCAGGTCAAAGTTGTTCAAATCTACAGGAAAGTTTTGTCACCATCAAGAATTGGGAGATTGTTGGAAAAATCATTCCAGAATATTTTGAAGCTGACAAAACGTTTCTATCAGTCTAGTCTGGATATTCGTAGACCTTCTATTTAGAGTCTGAAGACTTCCTGATCACCAGACTCAAGACTCAAGACTCAAAACTATTCTCATTGACGGTCTTTCTAATCCAGTGACGAAGGAAATCCAGAGCCGAAGTATATGGTTGAGGATTTAATCATATCCTCTGGAGAAGATCTCTTGGCTAGATAAAGAAAATAACAGATTCTTTTATATGTAATCTAGATCGTTTGAAGATCCGATGGTCGACGAAATATTCTTGGAATGTTCTATTCTTGGAAACCAAGATCTTGATTGTATGGGCGAACATGATTGATGGGCTATCGTTAGGTTCCTTTAATAGCTCGAATGATCTTCTTAATTGATTTCGTCCAATGGGTAGATTGGAGGAATTCCTTTGGTAAGTGCCAACGGGTATGAAGGCATAAAGGAGTATAAAGGAAAATGTTCTAGTTGTTTTAATGTGTGATCGATAGAGAAATTCCACAGTCTGAAGCACCTTGATTATTAGTCGATACATTCTAAGCAAAATGGCATACACAGAGAGTGTTTATACTTAGTGAGACCTTGAGCGAGTGTGGTAGATCATCTACACCAAGAAATCAAGGAAGATCAACGCTGTAACATCTCTTTGTTCATAGTGGAATCCAGCCAATAGGCTGTCAGTGCAGAAGAGTGGACGTAGGCTTGAAATAAACCGAACCACTATAATCCGCGTGTTTAATTTTCTTTTTCCTTCTCTCAGTCTTAGGTTGATTATTGTTTATCTCAAATCTATCAACTGTCTAGTATTGTGGAATTATCGAGAAAAATATTTCATATAACTATTCACCCCCCTCTAGGTATTTATACTAGCCATATCACCGAGACAATAAAGCAATGGGATAGAAAAGCAGGCCATATCTTATTCTTACTGAAAATTCACAACTACATCTTTTTACATGCAAACAAGGTCTAACAAGACAGGATGGGATCTCTGTCCTCATCCGGGTCGTACTCGGGGTTATCCTCAGGGTCCTCCTCCACGTACTCCTCTTCAAGTTCCTCAACAGGGATCTCCTCATCCGATTCATGCTCCTTAGGCTCCTCATCCAGGTCCTGAAATGGTTATTCAATAACCACTGAGACAACGTCTCGTGAAGTTCTACCCCTAAGACCCGATTAGTAAACTAATACACATTAGGGCTGCCTATGCACAACATGAGTCGAGGACTTACCTTGGCCTCGATTCCACCGCATATTAGCACATATCATATAGGCACCCAAGCAATCATATTATAGATCGAAGCATCGATCTAATCGACTTAGTCGATTATATGCCAATAAGACCACTCACGGTCATTTCCATTCAGTCAATCAATTGATATCATACGATCCACACATCTATCAATTCATATCATCTATTAAACCATACAATCTATTCATCCATCAATACAATTACGGCTCGCACAAGCTGAAATGGATGCAATGCTCTCACAAGCTGATATAGATGGTAGCTCACACAAGCTGATATATACATAGATGATAGCTCGCACAAGCTGATATATGGATCGTTGCTCTCACAAGCTGATAAATGATCATTACTCTCACAAGCTGTCATACAGTGCTCACACAAGCTGACAATGATGCTCACACAGGTTAACAATGATGCTCACACAAGCTGATACATATATAAACCAATTGCTCGCCAAAGTTGATAATTCAATAATAACCCAACTCATACCTCAATTCAATCAATCAATCAATCCAATCGATTCAAACTAGTCATACAAACCAATTACGGTGCTAAAAGCCAACACCGGGTATTTTCAAGTTAAATACCACAACTTCATCAATTTCACACAATTCCACACTTTTGGAATTATTAACCATAATCATCAATCACTCAATTTCTCAATTTAAACATACAATTAACACAAACCTACCGCACTGCTGCGATCAGCTCGAAATTCTAACGACCGGCCATCTACCAATCAATCATTTAATCTCAATAAATTCCAAATCAAATTAGGATAAATCCCTAAAACATCACAATTTATTTAATTTCATGCAACGTAGAGCTCAAATAAATAAACGAACTTCGCCACGATGATCAACCACGAGATTTCGGTCGCGACCATCTCAATCTTAATTTCCTAAAAATAATTAATTAATAAATATTAAAAATTCAATTTAGCACAAAATAAAGCCCAATTAAATAAACGGACTTCACCACGGTCATCAGCATAATATTCCGGTCACTAACCATCTCAACCTTAATTTCCGAAAAATAAATAATTAAATAATTAATTTCGAAAATTAAACAATTAACATTAAAAATTCAATTTAGCTCAAAATAAAGCCCGATTAAATAAACGGACTTCACCACGGTCATCAGCATAATATTCCGGTTCCAAGCCATCTCAGTTGAATTTTCGGAAAATAAATAATTATTTAATTTAATTCCGAAAATTAATAATTAAATACCAAAAATTCCACTTAGGCCCGAAAAGCCTAATTAACACCCGATAAGGGACGGAAAAATCCCAAGAAGCATCCAATAAATACTACATGCAATTCTCTATCTAATTACACTAATTACATCACTAACATACAAGGCAATTAACTAATAATCACTAATCAATTCTAATCTAACAACCTAATTATACTTAGTTAACACTAATCAACCTTTAAGTATAATTAGCGCACTAAGAAAGCGTTAGTGAGTAAAACTCACTCAAAACGACGGGCTCGACGCGAGGATCGACTTTCCTCAAAGCGGGCCGATCATCCGGGCTCGGGAAGACGGCCAAAACGGGCCAAAACCCTCTGTGATACCCATTTTCTGCACCTTCTGCTCGCTACTGGTTGGGGGCGGATCCGAGCTCGGATTGAAGCAACAGCAGACCTAGATGGACGGAGGGGCTGAACAAGACTTAAGCGAGGCTTCACGGTGGCCGGAGGTGGGGTGGACGGCTCCGGCGGAGCTCCACCAGATCTGAAACGTCGCTGGAACAGAGGGCTGAGCGAGGGGGAAGCCGATGCAGGCGGTGCACGGAACGGCGAATGGCGAGGCGACGCTCTGGCCCGACGGCGACGGCACGACGGCGTGGCTGCAGCTCCTTCAAGCATCGCCAATCGCTGCTTCTGTTTCTGCTGTTCGGGCTTGCTCGAACCAGAGGAAGGAGAGAGAGGGGGCGAAGGGCGTGCGGACGACCGTGGAGCAGCGGCGGCGGCTCCGGCTCCGATTGCTTGCTGCGATGATGCTGAGAAGACTCGCTGCTTCGGCTTGCTGGTCTTCCGTTGCTGCTGAAGAAGAAAGCCAAAGAAAAGAGGAAGAAGATGGAGATGCTCAACGGAAGAGAGAGGGGAGGAAGAAAAACCAATTTTTCTTTCTTTTCTCTCACTCTCTCTCTCTCTCTTAGGTCAGCCACACGTGGGCCACCACCAGCTGTCTCCCACTCTTCAATTTTTGACAAATATGCCCCCTTCTAGAAGCATTTAGGTAGTTCAAAGAGTGGGGTTTATGGGCATACGAATTTTGCTAGGTTTTCTTCCCAAATTGAACCTTAATCCCACTTGAATCAAATCAATTTGACCCCCATAATTTCATTCAATATTTCATCGTTCCAATTGGTATTTTTCCTTACCAATGTAGCCTACTTGCATCCCAATTTCACAATCCCTGGCTTCAATTGAACGAAAACGGCCATATTTATTCAGTCGAAATTAGAACACGAAAATCTAGATGTCACATCCAGCGAAGCCAGTTACCTTGCTTTGCAAGTACTACTCAGAGAATTAGTGACTTAATTGGGCAAAAACCATAGCCTGGTGCCCTAGCAAGGTCAAAGAAATGAATTCTATTTCCACAAAGCCAGCATCATCTATCACCAGGTCAGATGAAGGTCAGGGAACTCGAGCTGATCAGACAGCGACTGGATCAAAGGCAATAGAAGAAGGTCATGGTGGAAGGTCAGGATTGGGGTCGGGTAATGCTTGACAAGGGTACACTTTTGAAGAGGTAGTGATCAGGCTTAGTTTACGGTCTTAACTTCCAATAATTTCCTGCTTTGAGCTTTTGACTTCTGTTTTTAAGTGCAAATCATCTTTCGGTAGCTATCAGTTTTGTTGTTATGTCTTTCATTGATGAATTTATAAGAATAGCCAAGATTTTCCTTATATATTTTCAAGGTGTTGGAGAAAACTCTTATTAGGTTTTGAAGCTGACAAAACTTTTCTAAGTTATATTCTAAGAAATATGAAACTTCTGTGTAAAGTCTATCTCACATCGAAATCTGCCCCACTCTGACAAAGACCCAAACTGAACGCAAGTGAAGAACGAAGATACAATCAGACTTAGGATTATTTTTCTTCCTTTAAGGCTTCAGTTTGAACAGGATATATATGGCTTTCTGGTTGGAAATATCACTTACGAATTTGATCATCTTTATAGATCTCAATCACACTACGGAAAAATTATTTTTGGAAGGCAAGTTTATTTGGAAAGAATCTACTTATGGAAACCAATATTCTAATTGTATGGGCAACCAGAATCATTTGGCTTTCATCTCAATCTTCAAACGACTCGAAAGAGAGAAAATCAAAAGTGTGACTTTGAGAGAGTAGTAGAATCTCTTCACTAAGAAGTCAAGATCATAAGGCTGTAACTCTCTTTTGATTCATAGTGGAAACTAGCCAGAAGGCTATCAGTATGGGAGAGTAGACATAAGCTTAATCTAAACTGAACCACTATAAATTTTGTGTTCTTTTTCTCTTCCCTGAACTCCCTTACTTTATCCACTGTGATATCTTTCAGTATTTTGAATTAGTTGCTAAAGTCTGAATTCTTTCAAAGTCTATTGTTTATCAAACTCAGTTTTAAAAGCAAAATATTTTACTACATTTTGAAAAATTGTCTTCACACCTATTCACCCCCTTTAGGTGTTTATATTAGCGCTTTCACAAGGCAATGTTTTTTCTATACCCCAACAATAGGAAAGGATATTGTGTAGAAGACTTAAGACATCTTTGTCGTGTAGGTGAGGGTCCTTTTTCTCATCCTTAGAGATCTGTGTCTCCAAACGCTCCTCAGCCACATCCTTTGCCGGTTTCTCAGGTTGGGATTGGCAACATTCAAGTTTGATTGCATTACATAGATGGGAATTATACCGTATTGCCTGAAATTGTGGAAGCGTAAGTGGGTCCATAAATGCAAGTATTACTGGATTTACTCTAATACTATATTATCTTTTTACTATTTTTTTCTCACCTCACATATGTCGTAGTATCCAGTTCGAACGGAAAATTGTCCAAAAAGTCTTAAACCTATTACACTTTTGTCAATTCAATCATAAATCTTTTAATTTTGCCAATTGAGTACTAAATATTTTTACTTCTTGCCTAATCAGTCCATCCGGCCCAAATTGGCCGGAAAATGCTGACGTGGATGGCGGTAGTACCACTAGGACTACCAACGCCAACGTGGACAATTTTTAATAATATTTTAATTTTTTTGAATTTTTTTATTTTTTTCTGTTTTTTCCTCTCTCTTTTTTTTTTTTTCTTTTTGGCTTTTTCCTTGGCCTTTTCCGGTGGCCATCCACTGGCCACACTGGCCGGGCCGCCTCGCCCGCCACGGGCGAGGCCCGGCCAGGCGAGGAGGAGCCCCAGCGAGGGGAGCCCTCGCCCAGGCATAGCCTGGCAAGGGTCACCAAGGTAAGGCCAACCCTTCCCTAGGCCATGGCGGCCTCGCCAAGCATCAGCCGAGCAATGGCGATGCTAGGCGAGGCCACCCTAGCCCCGACGAGGGCTGGCCTCGCTAGATCTGGTGAGGGGAGCCCTCACTGGGGCTCACCCTCACCCAAGCGAGAGTCGGCCTCGCCTAGACCAAATCTGGCGAGGATGGCCCTCGCCCCTGGCCGGGCAAGCGTCAACCTATGGCCGGTGGTTGGTTGTCGCCCGCCCGGCCAAGGCCGAGGCCAACGCTCACCTAGGCGAGGGCTCCCCTCACCCGGCATCGATGTCGCTTGGTCGACGCTTGGCGAGGCCACCTTGGCTTGGGGGAGGGTCAGCCTCACCAGCGACCCTTGCCGGGCCATGCCCGGGCAAGGGCTCCCCTCACTAGGGCTCCTCCTCGCCGGCCGGGCCTCGCCGTGGTGGGCGAGACCAGCCGGCTATCACCTATGGCCAATGGCCGACCACCAGAAAAGGCCAAGGAAAAAACTAAAAACTAAAAAAAAAAGAAGGAAAAAACTAGGAAAAATTCAAAAAATTTTAAAAAATTAAAATATTATTAAAAAGTGTCAACGTCAGCCCGGTAGTCCTACGTGGCTCCACCAACGTTCATGTCAACATTTTCCGGCTAAAAATGGCCAAATGGACTGAATTGGTAAGAAGTGAAAATTTTTAGGACTCAATTAGCAAAGTTAAATAGTTTATGACTGAATTGGCAAAGATGCAATAAGTTTATGACTTTTTGGACAATTTTCCCCTAGTTAGAATGTTGGCAAATTTGCTGGTGGCTATTTGTTTGTTGTATGGGTAAAGATGTAGGTGCTTACATGCTCGAACTGATTATGTGATTTGGATTTTGGTTCTCCTTAATTGATGGGCCACTAGACTGGGTTGAAAAGGATCAGACTTAGGATTGCATTTTACGTGCCGCATGCTTGTTGTAAGCGCTGAAGTTCCTGTTTAGTGTTGGCAAATCATGTATGTTGTGCCTTTTTCTATCTGGTGGGCTATCTAGAGTATGCCCCGGCCTAGAGGTGCAGATGCAGCAGGTTTGTTGCTTCGCGAATTGGAACTTCATCCTCCCGCTGAGGAGTGGCACAGGCGCAATATGTATGGCGGTCCTTGGTCTGATCCAGATGATGCAGGTCCAGTTGAGGATAACCCAAAATCGAGCAATGGAAGTTTGAACTCAAACTCTTTGAAAGCTTTTGATGCTTATCCTGGGGTCCTCAGTTTATGGCCGAGGAAGCGAAGGATGTCAGAGAGAGATGCTGCTTTTGGATTGAATACCTCGGTGGGCTTGGGTGCATATCTTGGTATAATGGGATCTCGAAGGGACGTCATCACAGCCATGTGGAAAGCTGGTCTGGATGAAACGTGGTATAAATGCATGAGATACTTGAGGCAGACTTGTGCTTTCGCTTCGCCGGGCTCCGCTAGTCCACCTAATCAAAATGAGCGGGAGACCTATTGGATCAGCCGGTGGGTTCACGGATGTCCCATCTGTGGTGGAGCTCGGGTCCGAGTTGTGTAAATGGCCCTTGTTCCCTGTCCCTTCTCCTCCAGTGTATAAATGAATGCTTCTCCTATCTTCTCATTTTTGGATCCGTTCCGTGTTGCTAAGTTCATCCCAAATGGTTAATTTTGGGAAGGTTATCAGGAGGGCAATGTTTTTGGCTTCCAGTATTGAAGAAAGTTGGGATGCGCTGGCTGCATTGGGAAGGCCTGGTGACAAGACATCTTTGTACATCATAGTATTTCAGTAGAACAACTTGCTCCAGCAAAGATTCTTAACCTTGACAGTGAGAACGGTGCTGCTTCGAAGGTGGCGATCTGTTCGGTTCCTTCTTCTACTAGCGCATGTTGTGTTTCTGTGTAATTACCATAATCCCGATAGCACGGCAAGTACCTGTTGAAAAACTGCTGTAAAGGAATTGATTTGCCTATTCATACAGCTGAGATGGTTAGATCTTGTTCTACATGTGCATTCTCTTTTCTGGCCCCAGTATATTGTAATTTGTCATGCTTCAATGGAGAAACATCACAGTGTAATTCACTCCACTTTCTCTGAACTTGAGGCTTAAAATTGGTGGTCTCTCCTTATGTTTATGCCTTTGTGATTCTTGATCTGTCAAGAAGTGGTTCTTTCTCCTTGCTGCATTCGTCAGGGACAAATGGATGCCGGAAAGAGGCGGCAAATGATGTGGTGCGCCGGCCTATAAAATCCCGGTTGTTTGCGTCGGCTAGGGTGATTGTGGTTGTAAATCAGATTAATCCGCATTGGTCATGGTTGATCATACTTAAGGTCTATTTGGTAATCATTTTATTTTATTTTTTATTTTTTTTTTTTTGTTCCTAGGAATTGAAAAAGAATTTAAAAAAATCCGTTCGCTAACATTAATTAATTTTTATTTTTATTTTTGAGGAATAGAAGAGTGATCAAAGAATAGATTTGGAACAAAAATAAAAGTGAAAATTTTTTTTTTTTTTTTTTTTTTTTCGAGAATAGAAATGGAAAAAACTATTTTTAAACATAAATTATTCTCAAAAATATAAATGTTACCAAAAATGCCCTATTTTGATAAGCCAAATGATTAAACCGTTCTTACTCTTATTCACGTATAATTTAAGACCGCAAAATCGCATCACATTTCTATTTTCTCTTTAAATTCATTAAGCAAGATCATTGCTTTGAGGCCTATGCAACCGGACGATTCGTATTCGCATGTGGTAATCAGCCATGTCAAAATCATGTCATAGAAAAACACTTTTGGCTACCTCTATTGTAAAATCTATGCGTTTAAAATTTATGTCATCATATCATACCAACTTATGATGCGTTTCTTTGACAAAATATGGACGATTTAGAGAGTATATATTTTTATTTTTTTCACGAAAACATTCAAATGTATATTATCGTCAACAATAAAATTATTCTTATTGATTATTTTAAATTATGTTTCGAATTTGAGCATTTGTAAAACGCAATTTGTTAGAGTCTTGAAGATTTATAAAAGAAGAAATAAAATTGAATAAAAAAAAAGGGCAACAAAGTTTTCTTTTTGATTGCAGAGGAGGCCGAATAAGGATAATTATGGAGGCCCAAAGTCAAATATTTGACGTTGGGCGCACACATATAAAAGGGAAGACGAAACCCTACGAAGCCGCCGAAGCCCTATGTAGAAGAAGCCGCGAGAAGCTGTAAGTCCGCTGAGAGGGGAGCTGCACGAAAAAAATGAAAAAGACACGAGATCTTTTTCTTTTTGGCGTACGACTTGAACGCATAGTATTTTCGTGTCGTAAATTTATGTCCAAGTGAGTTATTTATTTATAAACATTTTGGATTTGGGAAGAAGTTCGAATCCCCAACACATTGTAGGTGGACTTATCCACCTCACGGAAGTGGTAGGTTCTTCTCAGGCCTTAGGGTTTTGCGTCATTTGTCCGGCTTACGAGTTTTAGGCTTTCCTTGGGTCATCAAAAAAAAAAAAATATATATATATATATATATATATGTATTGAGTTTGGAATTAAATCTAGATGTGGAAAACATTCGAAATAAAGTGTGAGCGATTTGTAAACTATGATTCTCCAATTATAGTGGATTATTTGATGCTTGCTCTCCCCAAAGACGTAATTATCAATACTCGGACCAAATTACGTAAATTTTCGGTGTTCTTATTTTTCTCGTTTATTTCTTTAGCGATTTCAAGTTGATGTAAATTACAAGATCCTATCGTTTCCGCGTATTATATTTCAACATATTATTATTTGAGCGATTATTTTAAAAGATATTTTTTCTAAAAATCGTAAATCGTGAAAAATGGATGCTTTGATCGTCCGGCGTTTGAAGAGCTTCTCAACGTACTCAACTTCAAAACCAAACTGAATCTCATACTGAGAGAGAGAGATAGAGAGAGAGAGGTCTTCTTCTTCGTCGGCGGCGATCGGAAAGAGAGAGATGAGCTCAGCTCAACGCAGGGGCCGCCGCCCCTCCCTCCTCGTCGACCCCACTCTCCATGACCCTTTCTTGAGATGTCTTGTTGAGTTGAATTGCCCACTAGCTTGAAATTGGCTTTATGCTTGGGCAACAACTTTGAAAGACCCGGTCTGTAACCTATTCTTAGAGTTCCTGGTCTCTGTCCTTCCATTTCCGTGTAATGATGTCTCCTTCCATTTCCGTGTAATGATGCATCTCTGCTATTCAAGATCTTTTGACCCATTTGTGAACTCAAAGTTTTGATAGCTAGGTAATTTTTGCTGATTATAGCTTAAGATAGGTCCGTCGTTTTATTTAGTTTTGCAATTAGGCACCAAAACTTACCCACAAAACTTACCCCCAAAAGGAGCGGTAATTTTTATGAGCTCAGACAGAAGTTATCACAATACAACAATAGATGAATTTCAATTATATTTTGAAGCTACAACAATGGAATCAACAACCCTAGGGTGCAAAAGCCTTTACAGCTGAGGCAAGGAGGGGGATACATGACAGACACTACTTAATCGAAACAAAGAAAGAATTTGCTTGTACTTTTTCAGACGGTGGAACATCTCCTTATTCTTCAAATCTTTACACTCATTTTGCTACCTGCATCGAGAGAGAGACTTGGCAAATTCTATACACAAAAGGGATCCTTCGAATTTCTCGGCAAAATTCGCTTCGACGTCGAATCCTAGATTCAGCTCATATCGAGATGTCGAACATGTTCTTCACCAAGTTGTCCATCATCTGATTCGCGACTTCCATGGCGCATTGTAGGTCCAAACTCCGATTATCAAACTTGCTATACAATGTGGATGGCGAGGGGTCCTTGTTGGTTTTGGGGAGTTTGAGAGGGCAAGAGGCCAGGGGAAGAACCGGCAAGTTGTCGCAGTTGCAGATCTCGATCATGTAACCATTCGGGTCGTGGAAGAACAGCTGATCGACCTGGATGCCGCCTTCTTCGACGACCGCGGTCACGTACTCGATGTTCATCTCTTCGAGCTTCTTCATCACGAGCTTCATGTCGGAGCACTGGAAGGAGATGTGGTTGTCCTTGGGATTTATAGCCCCTTTCTTTGCAGGAACATCCTCCACCTCAAGCAAATGGATGCCAATTCCATAGTTGAACAGCCTGAAAACAAGAAGGCCGATCCGGTTATCAGATTTTGTCCGCGCCAGCGACTAGTGCATCAAACATCTTCTTTGAATTCGACAATTTCGACAGAAGAAAAAATCAATATTCACAGAGACTACGACTATACATGTAGGTTCCAAAAGAAGTAAACATCTACCTAAACAGAACTGCCTCAAAGAAGCTATCAGGTGATGGATTAGAGACAATTTCTTATTCAACTAATCACGGCAAGACTGCCAAGACAAAAGAGTTGGTGGGAAGTAGACAAGATCTGGTTATCCCAAATCTTGTATAATCGACCCACCTGCTTTAAATGCAGGATTTTGTTAAGTTTTTTTCTTTTTTTGGGTGTGCTCGTTGAGTATTTTATTACGAAAAACTCGCATACTCTGAGCCGTCATGAGCTTCGCACTTGTTAAGCATTTGATTATCCCCAAAAAATTACTTTAGAAAATTGTAAATATATGTAATGATTGTTTCGCCAGCGCACCTGGGGCCATCTGCTAAATTAAAAAGAGGAAAATAATAAATAAATAAATAAACAAATAATTATGACAATCGCACCCCTAAAGGGAAACCCCTATCACCACATGTTAACTCCTTTGTCTGCTTCTTTTCCACACTAAACAAAAGTCACTTTAGAAAGGCTGCTACAATATGAAATGGCAAAAAACAAGCTGTTCTAAGCACAAATCAAGCAAAGTTGGGGCTAAAATGCTCTGTAATCTCAAAAAGACTTCTCTTCGTAGGTCCAAAGGGGTTTGATGATGGAGACCACATGGGAGTAAATTTCTTCAAAAGCTCTCAAACTATAAAAGGAAGAAAAAAAAAACCCACAACTTGGTTTCAAAGATGACATCATAAAAAGTTTTTGGTCGCAAATAAAGACTGCAATTTAGAGAAAACACGTTTCTCACTACAAGTCGAGAGGCTCATTTCAAAAGCTTGCTGTCGATTTGAGTGAAATGGCATATGAAGGATTCATGTAGATCGGCTCTTTCGACTCCCACCAAACATCTCCAAGTAAGCAAGGGACGAGCCGAGAGATCTACATGCTCGAACCACGCTTACATTTCCGGTCGGACCGGACCGGACCGACCGAAACACGTGAAAAGAAGGAAAAGGCCAGGTCTAAGACGGGGACCAACGTGGTACGATTTTTCAAAGCATGGATCGGGACTTACCAGGCGCCCTCGAAGTTGAAGGAGGAGGGGCGCTTGATGAGGACGAAGCCGAGGACGCGCTCGTAGAACCGCACGGTCTCCGCCACCGACTTGCACACGAACGAGACGTGGTTCAGCGACAGCAGCGGCAGCTTCGGCTGCTCATGCACCGACGACGAAGAAGACGAGGACGACGACGACGAGGATTCCATCAGCCATCTCTGCATCTCCTCCTCTGCGCTCACTATCTCTTTCCCCATCTCTCTCTCTCTCTCTCTCTCTCTCTCTCTCTCTCGTGGGGGAATGATGGTCAGTGTTGGCGAGCTTGATAAGTGGAGAGAACTATATGAAATGAGTGAAGGAGGAAGGAGGAGGGGAGGGTTTATATAAAGGCGGAGACAGAGGAAAGAGAGGTATCACGCTTGTCTTTTAATACAGCAAAAATCTCTGTCATCTCATCACCCCCAAAATATATTTTTTTTTTAAAAAAATGAGAGAAAATACAAAAATATATAATAATGTCAGAGCGGCAGAGCCTTTTTTTCAGCATTTTTTCAAATAAATAAAAAAAGTGTCATTTTTTGTCAAGTTTTTAATAAGTGATGAATTTTTCTTTTTTTTCAAAAGATAAATCGAGAATGAGTCCAAGAGAATTGGTGAGATTAGCTCGTGGGCAGTGGGCACGAGATGATTCATCTTTTTGATGCAAGTGGAGATAGTACTTGCTCAAAAATATGAGGTGGTGAAATTAATGTATTCTATATGAAATGGTGGGAAAGGAAGTTTCTTATTTAATAATTTTTTTCCAAAATGTTAGCAATTTCACTTTCTACCCTAAAGTATTACTTAGCGGCAGTAATTATTCATGTATATATGTACGATTTAATTTTTTATAGCAATAAATAACAGTCACGAATATTCTATAGTCCTTTCTTTGTGAAGCATCTCTCCGTTCTTTGGAAGGGAGAGAGATCAAGAATTTCAGTTACGTACCAATGATTTCAGGAAAGACAAAGAGTGAAAAATGACAGCTCAAAAGTATGGATTTTTTAGTTATTAAATTTATAAATGTGGATGTCCGTAATTATGTCTACATCATTCAATCCTTTGTATTGGTCAATAAAGAAATGAAAGTGAACCAATAATTCAAACCTTAGAAAAAAAATTTGCTTAACTAGCCTCCAGCTACTAATTACAACATTTTTTTTAATCTAAATTCCAAAATTTATTGATGTGAATCCATCTTTTTTGCTTTAGAATTAAAACAATTGACGCCTTTTAATTACGTGAAACTTCTAAAACATTATGGCGATCACAATCCTTTTTTGCACTAGTGTAATCTTTAAAGCATCTGTAACCAGTTTTTGTTGTGGTCAGGATGATTGACATCACTTTTGATAATTATTGTTCCATTTGGGATACGTGTCACCAAGTACTTCGTAACAATTCTTTGGATTAATTTTTGCTATAAATTACTAACACAACAATCCAGTCATCATTGATAATCCTATGTAGCACATCATTAAATTAGTAATTTTCGGTAAAAATTGACTAGTAAAAGTAGGTCAGAATTTTTCACAAAAGTTTATAATCATAGTAAAATTGAAAAATTTATGATTGAATTTGCATTAATATAAAATATGTTTGTGATAATTTCTCCATTTTTTTGTGTTGTCAAAACCTTTAAATTTGTACCAACGTGACAAAAATTGAGGGTTTTTGTGGCATATAAATTCGGATACTTATATTACAGTGTGTATAAAAGCCATTTGAACTGGAGGAGTTGTAGGGACGGACGTGTAATCATTAGAATTAGACCGTGGTCATTAGGCTCTCTCCTTTATCACTTTATTCTTTATTTTTCCAAAAATAAAATAATTCATTTCTTGTATTAAAAAATTAATAAATATACATGTGGAGTGGCGGTCTTATCCACACCGAACTCCTGAACTACGCGGTCTTTTCAAAGGCACGTGCAGCACGTTGCCTTCGCTTACTTCGCCGAAAATTGGGTCTCGCCGGTTTTATTTAATTTAAATTCTTCCGGTCCATCACATTGTAATTTAATTTAATATATTAATTTTCAAAATAAAAAAATTAAAATAACAAACCACGACAGTACACAACTTCACATTTATTCTAAATTAATTTTCATATTATAAAAAAATCTTAAACCGATACATGCATGATAAATTTATCCTCTACTTATTTATATTTCATTGAAAAGTTATTGACAATATGAGTAAATACAAAAATCGGTAAAAAGACCACCGCCAAGAGGCCAAGAACGCTAGTTAGCTTAGATGATTTACCCACTAGGCGCGGGATGGGGATCCCCTAACGACGTCGTTAGGAATTTGCATGATGGCTGTTAACTTAAGGGATTTCCTAAATTATCAAAAAAAAAATCAATAAAAAGTGAGTAAGGTCACTTATTGATTCTTAGATTAGAAATATGATTTGACGAGGAGATTAAAGGTAGCCAGATAAAATTAAATAATTTATATTCATTGCTTCGCTGGAAATATCTTTAGTGGAACTAGAATCCTCTAAAAGAAAGCAAACATACCCCACGTCATTCCTGGGATTCAACAGCGTGTATCTATATGCAATTCCTAAATAATCCCACCACTCGAAAGTCACACTTGTCCACTTTTCACATCTAGGGATGACCAATACTTTTGTGACTTGGGGCTCCACTTTCCCAACGTTTGACCCGGTCACGCGGTCCATTTTTCCCGGCTTCAGTGGTCGGTAGCCTCCGAGATCTTCGGCTCCATTGCATCATATGATCGTGTCGGTGCCTTTTCTCTATAGCCATACCGTCCCAGCAAACTATGTCCGAAACTATTGGTGCCATTACTTGGACGTCCACCCGGGAGTTTTCCCCCGGACCTGTCATTTTCCTGTACCCCATCCCCATCTTTCAGGGGAAAGGCGTTGCGAGAATGAAGGCTGCTTCTCCTACCCCGTGAGGGGGTTGTGAACGGGTGAAGCAATGGGGTTAGAATATTTTTCGAGGCCTGAACCCGCCTTTACCCGGACTGTTTCCCGGTGGTCAAAGCCTAAGGTCTTGCTTAGGACCAATTTCTCTATAGCCATACCGCCCCAGCAAACTGTGTCCGAAACTACTGGTGCCATTACTTGGACGACTACTTGGTATCTAGCTCGTGGTGATTTGTTTTAGCCACGGCCTTCTTGTTGATGAAACCGAGCTCCATTCATCGACACTCATGTATAAAGAATCAATAATTTCCTTTTGTTTTTACCGTTTCCAAAACTTTTTAGTCGTCTTGTTGATTGCCTATATTTCCCGAGTAAAAGCACCCAACGCTAATCGAATTTTACATTTGTGGCATTTTGCTCGCCCTCTCCGAGTCCTAGTGGTCAATTGGGAACTTAGGCACTATTTTGTGTCAACAGCTTCTGTCTAATATCCACGTTAAAATACTAGTGTGGAAACACATATGGCAAATAACTTGAATGATTGGTTTGCAAGGTGAATCTAATGTGCGAAATCAGCATGATTGGGTTTCTCCAACGTCTTCTAGGGAGCTAGATCTAGAGAAAATAAATTTAGATCGGCAAACCCACTATTTTTATCAAAAAGTTTCCTCACATTTTGAAAAATATGCTAAAATTCGTAAGTTTATCCTAAGAGTTCGGTAGATTTGTCACATTAAAGTATAAACTGAAGATTTTTTGTAATATGAAAATTAGTTCATAAAAAATATCATATCGATATATCGATTTAGGATTTATTTTTGGCAATGAAAATCTTTAATATTTTTCCCCATAGCTTCTCACCTTCCCATGTGGACACGACGCAAAGAATTAAATACAGAGAAATATGTTAGGGCTAGGGCAGACATTGTCTCTCCACAGTCACGTGGATTATTGTATACTTAAAGTTGTACAGCTAGATGTCTAGTCACAATCGCGTCATTATATTTCCCACGAGGGACCAACTATTTATTGAACTAGGTCCAATCCGTACGTATATAAGATCATGTTCATACTAATTAATAATAATCATGACATCACAATTAATGGGGATAAATCATTTTAGCGATGGCTCATTTTAGTTTAGTAATAGATTTTGAATATTATTTAGTCGCTAAATCATCTTCTTCTTCTTTTTTGTGCTAGAGGAACCGCTTTGACCGACAGCTGTCACATAAACCCCCAGATGTCGCTAGCAGAGAAACCACCACATCGGCACTACGCGTTAGTCACTTAATAGCCCGCCAACCCCCTTGCATTGCAAAGACTTTGAACTCCTGAACCTTCCCTCAAAGGATTGAAGCCTACCCAACGGACCCACCACGGTCGGTGGTGTCACTGAATAATCTTTGATATTGTAGGGTTTCCCAAAAACAATATCAGTATGACTTATAGCTCCTTAATTAAGAATCCGTACATCAATAATCACTCTTAGGAACTCCATGAAAAGCAACTTATCTGTGGCGATCATCTATGAATTATTGCTTATGGAGTAATACAAGAAATCATGTGATCATTGAATTTCTTGGTTCACACTTTGAAATGCGTGTGCATAATGACTCGATCATCAATAATTATTTTTTGGGTATTTTTCAATATATACGTACAAGTTTCCCCCATCAGATCAATTGACTCGGATTTTTCGTATGCTCCAATTATTCAATGTGAACCACTCATGTATTAAAAAAATACAAAAGCCCTTAATTTTTAATTATTTTGGTTTGCCAACTAATTTGACCTGGCAAATATAGAAAATGCTAAGTGAGGTCATTCAACACCTTGGCTTGCATCAAACTTCCAAGAAGGCGTTATAAAATTCTTATATATCGATCATGCAGGACTAAAAGTAGATAAGAAGTAATGATTATCACCAACCACTTTAAGCTTGTATTTTTCATATAAGCTCTAGCCTCGTACGCGATGATCATGGTTTGTCAATCATGTTAAGAGTTTTAATTTAGAAATAATAACATAAATAGTCCATGAACTTCAAATTTAGTCAATGTGATCCTTGATCTTTTGGTACATGTTCAATTTAGTTAATGAATTGTATGAAAATATTCAATATTATACTTGAATTTGAAATGGAAGAACCATTAGGAAAAAAAAACAGCTTAAATTTATGGGAAACAACTTCTTTCTGCTGCTTGAAATGTTGAAATATAATATTTATGTTGAATTGGTACAACTTTAATTTTCTGATTTATTGTTTAGGGAGGGTAAAACTACATTAAGCAAGTCGTGAGACCAATATTAAATAATTTCTCATTCGGCAGTATGTCACTTAAGGTAGATGATAACTGGGGTTGGTAAAGTTTTTTTTTTTTTTTGTTGGAAATTGAATTACCAGCACAAAAAAAAAAAATCCCACATTGTCGATTGTTCGGTTTATCTCTGAAATTAGAATAGGGCCATCGATCAATAATAAAGAATCAGCACAATTAAAGCGTAGAATCTCCTCCAAATCGTCAGCTCGTGGACGATATCCCCGTTTATCTTTAGCAACATGCATCATGCCATGGTCAATGATATCATGCCACAAAAGATTCTGGAACTTACATAATATTTATCATTTTTCTTGGCGGCTACCCATGGTTGATTATCGTTATAATAATCTAAAGTGAGAAGATTCATGATTAAATTATCCTTTTTTTTTTTTTTGGGTGGTGGATTTAGTATCACATCAGATCATTATTTTCTTGCAACAAACACTTCATTTCAATCCCACGATTTAAAAATAAAATTTATAATAAATATGACGGATTTAAGGGGCCCAAAAAATATCATTTCACAAAATAGGATTTATTACACTTTTAGACCTATATTTTTATATTAATAATCTAGAAAAAAATTCCTAAAAATTATCATTTATATCGTTTGAAAAAATTAGCCAAAAAAAATGTTTTCATTATTGAAAACAATATATATCTAAGCATTTTCATGGATGGTAAAAAAAAAAAACATTTGTTCATTTTTGTAAGTAATATAAATTATCATTTTTAGAAAAATAAATTTTTAAATTTATTTATTTTTCGTGGAACAAACAGAGCATTAAGTCAATAACATGCCTCGTACTTTGCAATTCCACAATGTCAACCCTCATAATTACTTGTTCCCCTTCATCGAACTTGCTAACTAACTTGAGATTCACCTATTCAATATGAGTGAAATATAAGATTTTATCTAAAGAGGCAAAAAAGTCATTCGCGTGCCGCTTGCACATCAATAGTCTCTTTTAATTAAGTCATCCTCGTCTATTTCACGAAAGATAATTTGATATGAAAAATATTTTATTGAAAATAATAGCTTATAGTACTTGTTTCATCATTGACAACACTTTATGTCTTAAAATTTTCATGGATAATGATTTTTTTTTCATTTATTCATTTATGTAAACAATATAAGTAATTATTTTTAGCAAAATATTTTTCGAATCGTTAATTTTTCCCAAAATAAACCTACCCTTAAACACGTAATAAGCCTTTTCTTTACAAGGAAAATAATCCTTTTTGGTAATTACTAAGCACCACACGTAAATGATGATTGTATTCCACGCAAGCGCAATGGATCAACATGATCCAAAATAATGCTTCACTTCAATCCACTTGGAAAAAGTCGTGCGGTAAGATCCGTACACGTGTCCAACGGCTTGTCCACGTAAGCGGGCAGTCTGTCTAATTGATTATCCAATTCGTAAGCTAGAATGTCATTTTCATTAATAAAAAATACTTCTATTTACTTAAAATGCATTTATTTGCCTATGACGTAGTTCGACCATGTCGGGGCATAGAACAGCTCCAGCTTTGCTCCCACGGGAAATTTTCAAGGCGGGGTCATGCACCCCATATATCATCTCTAGATCATGATTTAAACGAAGTGTTCTATCTCTAGTGATCAATTCATATGATGACGCCTGAGGCTCGTCATTGATGATTACTTCTCACCCTTTTTATCAATATATTAAAAAAAAATTAGAACGAGTGCACGGTCCATTTCCACCCCTTTGATTTTGTTTGATTGATTAGCGCTATCCTTTTCAAAGACATATATATGTATGTATGTATGTATATGTAATTTGATATCTGAATTTGTACTTTCCAAAGTTGCTCTCAAATCTATAATTTGTGACATCAAGTCCTCGAACTTTTAGAATTTTCCAATCATGTCATTCGGATTTTCAATAGGGAAAAATTGGAGTTTGATGCACCTTTTTTTTCGTCGATTTTACTCTAACTCTTAACTCTCTCTCAAACTTTTGCTCTACTTCTTTACAAAGTATAAGAGCGGAATCCCATACTTGAAATTAAACATCCCCACCACTCATGAGAAGGACAGTCGCTAAGGCACTGTTCCTAATTCCGATTTTTTGTTTCCATAATCAGTTTGGGACGAAAATTGCATTTAGTAAAAATTTTATTTGCAGGAACAAATTTGTTCCCGGGAACAGTTTTGGACAATAATTGAGAATAGAAAAAATGTGATTCTCCGTCTGAGAATAAAAAAAAAAATCAAAACAATGAAAGTTTCCTTCTTCCCTTCTATCATCCCTAGCTCGCGATGGCCGGCCCCTCCACCACCCCCCACCGTCCGTCGGTCCGGCGAGCCGCCCGGCCTCGGCCAAGGCGATCCTCAAGGCTTACCGGCCCCACCGGTTGGCCAAGCCGGCCTCTCCCAACCCGGCGAGGCCGCAAGGCAAGGCAACGCCCCGATGAGCATCACGGGCCCACCCGGTTAGGGGCTAGGCGAGCCTCACCGGTGGAAGAAGAATAGGAGAAAAGGGAAAAAAAGTAAAAAAATTATTTAAAAACTAAAAGAAATTGATTTGGAACGCGGAATCAATGAAGACGATATCAAACGCAAGCCTCGCCCAACCTTGCATTTGGTCTGAACTTTCGATCGGCCTCACCCGATTTGGTCCTTGAACTTTTAATCGGCTCAATTTGGTCTCGAACTATTTGATAAATGTCGATTTGGTCCTGAACTTTCGATCGGCTCAATTTGGTCCCTAAATTATTGATAAATATTCGATTTAATCCTTAGTTATTGTTTTTCCTTTTTCCTTTTTTTTTTACTTTTAAAATAATTTTTTAATTTAAATTTTTTAATTTTTTTTTTAATTTTTTTATTCTTGCCCTCTCCCGAGGGCCCTCGCCGCGGCGAGGCTCCCCCTCGCCCGGTCGGCCTCTCCTAGCCCCGCGGCGAGGCTCCTCGGCCTCCTCGCCACCGCCGTCGGGCGGGAGCCCCTCGCGGCTGCATCGGCGCTCGCTCGCCCGGATGAGCGTCGCCGGCCCTAGTCCTGGCCCAACTAGTCCCTCGCGCCGACCGGCAACCGGCCACATGAAGAAGAAGAAGAATAGGAGAAAAGGGGAAAAAAGAAAGAAAAAAGTAAAAAAGTAAAAAAATTATTTAAAAATTAAAAGAAATTGATTTGGAACATAATCAATGAGCAAATTGATATCAAACGCAATTCTATTCAAGAATAAAAAATTTTGGACAATTACCAAACGCATTTTTTTTACTCGGGATCGGTTCTTAGGAACAAAATAAAAAATAATCATTTCTAGTTAGAATCGGTTCCCAAAAAAAATAATCGTTATAATTAATTCCTAGGAACGCGTTACCAAGACAACTATTAGTGGTTTTAACATGCCTATCAATATTAACAAAAAGTGTGCTTTGGAAATATCAATATGCGCAAATCGAACCATACAAAAATTAATGCAATACACAATTCACGGTAGCATTAATTAGTTGGGCACCGATATACACTTGAGCTTTGATTTGCTGGAATTTGCGATAGAGGGACTCGATTGGGAAAAAATATATATAATATCTAATTATTAATTGCAAAAGTTACGATATCGGAACTCATGTTAAAAAAAAAAAGTATTAATGAAAAATAGAAGGGAAAAAGTCATGAAACGATTAGCGACCCATGCATACATAAAATAAAATAAAATAAAATAAACTGTAAGGCATTTGTTAAATATGTATAATAAGGAGATGTTCGACTTCAAAAATATTTACTATGCAAATTACAAAACAAGTTAACATAGTCATCATATCTTATTTAGTGGGTTTTTTTTTCCTTAAACACGTATCCCATTTTGCACCAGGCGAGGGATGCGAAGAAGTCAACAATTCCATGTCCGGTAGTAGGGGTGTCGAGGTTGCTGAAAAAGATGGATTTATCATTATTAATTTTGATGGCGATTTAGACAGAAGAAACGAAAAAGCAAATGAAGGTGTCAACGGTGATTGTTCAGTAAAGAAAGAGCAAGAGGTTGGCAAGTATGGCTGTGACGACCCAGACCCGGGACAGTACGGAGGGATGGACTGAGATTGCCTTGACAGTACGCAGGTGAGGCCAATGACATATCTTCCGTCCCACATCGCTTGGGGGAGTCTTGGCCAATTTATAAAGGCTTGGGTCCCTTTAATCTATATAATGGGTTTTAAAATTATGAGAACTGAGTGTTTAAAGCGGACAATGTTATACAATGGGGCCCAGGTCACGTGTGGGGGCCACAGCGAGGACGTTGTGCCCTAAAGGGGGAGAATGTGACGACCTAAACCTGAGGAAGTACAGAGGGATGGACTGAGATCGCCTTGGCCTTAAAGGGGAGAATATGACGACCTGCACCTGTGGCAATACGAAGGAATTGACTGAGATCGCCTTGGCAGTATGCGGGTGAGGCCAAGGACATGTCTCCCATCCCACATCGCTTAGAGGGGATTTCTGAGCTAATTTATGTGAGGACTTAGTGTTCAGGTCGTTACAATTAGAGGTGTAAATGGTTCGGTTTTTCTGAAAAACCGAACTAAACCGAATCGAATAAGAACCGAACTGAAATTTCGGTTCGGTTCGGTTTTCGGTTTTTCGGTTTTCATTTTTTTTTTCTGTTAAACTCAAATTTCTCCACTTTTATTTATTGGTTCGGTTCGGTTCGGTTCGGTTAACCGATAAAAACCGAACCGAACCGAAAAATTTCGGTTTTTAATAAAAATTGAACCAAAAAAACTGAATTTTTCGGTTTAGTTCAATTCAGTTTTCGGTTTGGTTTGGTTATTGACACCCCTAGCTACAATGGCAACAGTAACATGTATGTAATTGTGCTATTGTTAATGTAGATTTCTAGAACATGAGAAAGCAAAATGAGTATGCACCGAGTTCAACGTTGAAGCTGATATGGAGAAATTTGTTTCCAAATTGGGGATCAGGAATAAAAGAATTGATTCATTAGTAATTTCGTGGTGACGACTTGGTCATCAATAATATTTTTTTGTGTTAGTTTCAAACATAACTTACAAGTTTCGCCATCATAGCAGTTCATTCGGAGCTGCTTGCTTGTAAATGCGCAACCACTCGAGCAAACAAATGTATCTTTTTTTCCTTGCGTGTTGCTGCCAACTAATTTGACCTGGCAAATATGGAAAATGGTGTATAAAGGCGTTCCAACACGTTTGCCTTCACCAAGCTCACAAGTAGGCATTATAAAATCCTTGTAAATCGATTACGGGAAAATTGACTAAATAGTTTGAATTTACCAAATAGTTTGAAATTAATTATACAACGGTCCATTTGATCCCAAACTTTTTAAATTTATCAATTTAGTCATAAACTCTTACGTGGCATGATCGCCATATCAGTGACTTATGATCCCACAATTGATTAGTAATTCAAACAAATCAAGCAACTCCTGCCAATTGCTTGTAAAATAATGCAAGAAGATAAAATAATCAACTTAAATTATATGGAACAACTTATTTCTATTTTTCAACATAGTGAGATTTTCTAGGTCACTACTACCTATTTTAAAAGTTTAAATTATTAGATGGGGGTATGATTTAATATATATATTGAATTGGAAAGTTGTTCAATTTTTTGATTCACTAACAAAGGAGGGTAAAATTATATTATTTCAATCATATAAAGATTCTCCAACTATATAATACCCCATCATATCCACATCCATCATGCATGGTCAAATGATATAATGTCACATAGATCCTAGAACTATAAAGTATCTATCATTTTTTTTTGTTGGCCATCCATTGTTAATTGTAATAACGAGGAAACAAATTCATGGTTAAATTATCCTCTCTCTCTCTCTTTTTTTTTTCTTTTTTTTCTTTTTTTGTGGTGGATAGGGTACCACATAAGACCAATGCTAGATCTATGCAGCTTCTCTCTACTTATGTTTTGTGTTGACATTATTTTATTTCAATTTTCACTAATAACAATTTCGGACCTCTATTTTTGTAGATCAATTCAGAAAGGTCCCTTGTACTTTGCAAGTCCACGATTTTTATCGGTCTTTGCTAATCAATTCGAGATTCACCTAATCAAGATTGGCAAAGTATATTATTTCGTGGGTCAAACATTGATCATCGTAAGACCGGCGTTCTCGTCAAATGGTTTAGTTGCTCCTAATTGAAAAGTTATTGCGTGTCTTATGTAATTCGGGTGTATAAGTCGCTTACATGGTTACGTGTCATCTATGAATTTAGATTTTCTTAAAAAAGAAAATCGATATTGAATGAAGTGGGCAAGAATATTCTTTTAACAAGTCTCAGGACAGATAAAGCTCTTTCTTAAAAAAAAAAAAATAATATTTTTTTGGTATTATTAAGAACCGCACGTTAATGATGATAGTACTCCACGCAAGCGTGTCTGTGCTTTCAATTTCAATCCGCTTGGAAAAAATCGTTTTTAGAATCGGTCCAGATTCAGCACCCACGTAAGTTGGCGGTCGGTCAAACTGATTATCCAATCCTTTAGCTATCATCTTTTATTGACCAAAAAAATTACTTTTTATCAACTGAAAAATGAGACGTGCCAAGAAAAGGAAATAATAGGAGGCCTTCGACTTTTGGGTTCAACGTCAGAACGCGTGCAATTGCCTCGATGATTGGCGCTGTAGTGAAGTACTTTCAAGGGGTTTCAAGACATTCTTTGGTCACAATTCTGAGAGACCCTCAGATTTCTCCTCGATCTCGGGGTACGGATGTGCAAAACGGACCTTGGGAATGTTGTTCTGGTTATTGATTCCTAAAAATGAAATAGTATCCGGACGATTCAGTTCAGATTTAAGGGAGAATCGAATCGAATTGATCATATTATATATTCTTTTTTCAAAAAAGTACTCAATTCTTTTATTTCTAAAGTATCAAGTAGTGCAAAAAAACATCAATTCCATTAAATCGAATGGAAACTGAATCAGATGGGGAGCTAATTACCCTTATTCGGGGGTTTAGCACTTGTTTGTTCGCAGCTTAGCTTTGGACCACGCCACGTGGCCCAAATTAACTCCGGCTCAACGGGTTTTTCACATGAAAAATTTGCCCCATCAACCTCCTCTGGCCCTCGTACCACCATCATTGAGTTACGAAACATCCAATCATTAGTGTGGAACTCCTAGCAGGGATCATCGATGCCGGTTGTCCATTCTCACTATTTTGATGAAATAAAAAGAAAAAAAAAAAGAACTACCCGTGATGGCGGCATAGTGATTGGGCATTGATTCCTTTCACGAGAGGTTCAGTGTTTAAATTCCTGCGTTGTTTGTCTTGTTGGAAAGGAATCCATGATTTATCTGAAAGCAAGAGGGTGGTGACTCTACTTTCTTGGATTTACTTCACCGTGAAGCGACGCATGAAAATTCTATGAATTATAAAAAAAAAAAAAGTCCAGATTAGACAAATATGCCCCATTCAACCATCATTGAGTTACGAAACATCCAGTCATTCTCCTATTAGGACCACCAACGATTAGACAAATATGCCCCATGGAACTCCTCTGGCCCTCGTACCACCATCATTGAGTTACGAAACATCCAGTCATTCTCCTATTAGGATCACCGACGCCGAGTTGTCCATTCTCACTATTTTGATGATATAAAAAGAAAAAAGAAAAAAGAAATATCTAGATTAGACAAATATGCCCCCCAACAAAAAAAAGCAGTCTCTATTTATTTTTCTACGACCAAAAAAAAGGAAATATTTATTTATTTTTCCCATTCGGCGTGCCTTGTCGGATGTGTTCCCACTCTGTCCTGCGAGGGGGTGGTACGAACGAATCGGTTCCAATCGTACGATGAGATCGGACAGACGCGGGGCCCGCGCACGGCACCAGAGCCACGTGGCGGGCCCCACCCCCCCGCAAGTCCCGGTCCTCATCGGACGGTCGCGATGGAGGCGTTCCCCATCCTCTGGTCCCCACAACAATCACAGCTCCGTCTCGTCGCACGATGTTGACTGGACTGGTCGTGCGGTGGGCCCCACGTCGGATTCAATAAGGTATCGGTGTTATCAAGGAGGAGAGGGACGGGCTATCATGTTTCTTCTTCTTCTTCTTCCTTTTCGTCGTTAATAAGCGGTGGGGCCCAGAGAAAGAACTAGAAGGAAATGCTTTTTATTTTTTCAACGTGTCGTTTTGTTGAATGGGGAAGAAGAGGAGAAGAAGAGGAGGGGGAGAAAAAAGGCTGGACCACTTCTGGAATTTTCTTCTTGAATGGCGACTGCCGTTGTAATTCTTTAATATATATAACTTTAAATCTTTATTTGAAAATTTTCCGTTCTGAATATTTACTGGAGCATCTCTCTGATGAGATCTTTTGGTTTTTTCTTCTTTTTTTTAAGCCGCACCATTTAAAGTAGGACACCAGCTAATTTATTGCCCATCCTCCATTGAAATCATTGATGCCAACTTCTATATTTTGAAAAAGGAAGAATGAAAATTTGAGGGGAAATCTGTGAATAATTTAAGAAAAAGCTCAAAAGAAATCTAAAAATTTTTATAATTTTTTCTTCAATTTTTCCTTCTCCATCCTATTCAACTAAGCCCTAAATATGTTTCGATCACTCGCTCACACTTAAATTAGATCCTTCGAACATCGAACTAGAAAGTTGTCTTAAAAATTTGAGTGAGGAGTTGGAATGAAGGAAGAAGAGTAGGCTTATGTCAATGGCGTGTCTTTCGATGTGAACTTAAGTCATCACATTCATCGATTGATAAAAGACAGTTGGTTTTCCATTATTTGTTTTGACAAATGCCCATTAACATTTCAAATTTTGGATTTAGCCATTGAAAATGACTCGGGTCATATAATGATAGAGAAGCGCGTAGTTACATTGAGTTGTTATTTGTTACAAGTTCTCAATAGCAACTTATGGGGTTGATCAAAACTATTATTTATTAGTTTGGTTTGATCTTGACATCGACAAAATTTTTAATGAGAGATAATAACACCTTTCCAAGAGAATAGATAAAGGGGTATGACTAGATAATGTCAATCAAAACAACTACTCGTTAGTTTGGCTCAATTTTGACATAGACAAAATCTTAGAAATTTTTTTTTCAGGATGATTAAAAATAATGGATATGACTAGATAATCTCACTTGTGTATGAACATGGACGGACAAATCAATGTTCAAGAACAGATGAAGAGGACAAAAAAACGTGGGAATTTGACTTGGATCTGTTGACCAAATCCATTTTAATAGATTAGACTTAGCAGTTGGGCAGCATGTGAGATTTCATAATTCCGGAAATGCCCTTACATCACATAGTTATATTGGGTCGCTAGGTACCTGATGACTTTTCGAATGTTAGGTGGCCATAATCATTGAAAACGATCCGACCCGTATGATGATACGGAAGCAAGTAGCTACGTTGGGTCACCAAGTACCCAATGAATTTTCGAATGTTAGGTGGCTATAATCATCAAAAACAACCTGATCCGTATGATGGTACACGAGCGAGTAGCTACATTAGATTGTTATTCGTTACATGTTCTCACTAGCAACTTTTGGGGTCGAGTACAATTACTACGTATCAATTTGGATCCATCTCAGCATCAAAATAATCTAACAAAAAAAAAAAAAAACAAAAACCTTATTTTTTCCAATTTCAGGAGGATAAAAATTTGGGATGTTACCCACCTACGTGTGGTTGCGCTTGTTGAGGCCTGGCCTCCTCACCGCCAAGTCAGGGGTTCGACTCCCAAAGTTCACCAGAACTCCCAAAGCAGTTCCGTGACTTAAGTGGGGGGCTCCGGCTGGTGGGTTGTTGGGCTAGTCTCCCCCTAAATATAGTCGGTGCTATACTCCCGTAAGATGAACTAGGTCGGATCTTCAGCATAAAAAAAAAAAGGGTTAATATCCTGAAAAACCCCAAACTGGTATACTTGTGACAAATTTATCTCAAACTATTTTTTTGATCATGAAAAACCCAAAACTGGTATACATGTGACAAATTTACTCCAACTGACTATAAAAAAACCCTAAACTAGTACATTTATGACAAATTTACCCCAAACTAATTTATTCGACTGCAAAAAACTCCCAAAATGGTAAATTTGTGACAAATATACCATATGCTAAATTAGATTAATACCATAAAAAAATCACAAAAATTGTAAACGATGACAAATGGAGCATAAAATCCTAAATTCGTATACCGGTCAACTGTCACGTGTCATTTAACTTAATAATTTGATAATAAAATTTAACGAAAACTAACATAGGGTAAATTTGTCACAAGTGTACTAGTTTGGGGTAAATTTGTCAAAGGTATACCAGTTTGGGGTAAATTTGTCACAAGTGTGCTTGGGTTTAGGGTTTTTCGGGTATTAATCCTAGAAAAAATAAAAAAAAATTAGGATGTGACAAAATAATCTCACTTGGGTGTGAACGTGGACAGACAAATCAACGGTTGAGAGTAGATGAAGAAGGCGAAAACGTGGGAAATGAGTTGGATCTTGGTCAGAGTTGGCAGTTGGAATGCAATTGAGATTTCATTTATGAAGTGGAGCTGCGGTTGTTGGGGGATGTACATTCACACGAGCGTCTGAAAAAGAGGTTAGTGAGAACATTAGAAAAGACCCAATTCTAGTAAAGCCAATTCGCTTCAATCACACCGACATTTTTGGTAAGGCCAATAATTCACTTCCACACGAGATATGCATGCAACTGAAAAAAAGAAGAAGAAGAAGCGAGAAGCACGATTTCAAATCGGGAAAAGCCTCAGCAGCACGCGCGCATTGCTCGATCAAATCAGAACAAGCTCTCATTTGCGAGGACCAGAGAATAGGACTTTAAGGTTATTACGAGAGAGTAAGAGGTGTCTTAATCAAAATCAACCACCTACTGTAATGGCGTAGTTGACTTGAGTTTTGTGCCTCCCACGAAAGGTGCCAAGTTTGAATCCCAGCAGCGTTACTTGGTGACTTAACTGCTAACGTGAAGTATAGTGGCTAGCTTGCGTCGGCCCTAGGTTCTTCCCGCCAGGCCGGTTTTTAGGGTTTCCCGAGTTATCAAAAAAGAAGAAGTGTCCTAATCATTCACTCCGTCAAATCAAGGGTGAATAAGATCGTTTGTGGAGAACTTCTTTTAACCCCGCCAAGTGCAATGATGTGGTCACGAGAGGATGGAAATAATAAATTAAGAAATTTCAGAGATAGTTTTCCCTTTTTTGACCTTTTTTTTAACGAGCAAAACGGATTAAGTAGATGGAAAATATCGATAACTTATATCATGGCGTTGAGTATATTGAAAGAGGAAATGATAGGTTTCGCCATAATGAATAGTGCATAGGAGAGTCATCAGAACTCCCATCATATGAAATGGGTTCAATATCTAATTATGAAACCCTTGAAAAAAAAGGATAAGTTCATTTGTATGTCTAGACTCTTTGGTTAATCGAGAATCAAAGTGCATTTACCAATGAATCACGAAAAGTTATGGATCATAAATATTATTTAGTAATTTATTCACTTAATTCATTCAGAAGTAATTCGTGAGATCATGCATATCGGAGAAAGGTGTAATATTTGTTCTATTGTTTTTTAAAGTAAAAATGGAACATTTCGGGTGGACCCTGATGTTGTTTCCTAAGTTCCACTATGAGAAATGGTCGCGAAGGAGGTTTCTCATTTAATATTCTAAAACCTTCTCTTCGTTTGAAATTTCTTTTTCTTTTTTCTCCAAAATTTTACCAATTTCACTATCTACCATTACGGCCCTAATTGCTTATGTATGATCTAATTTTACACCGGTAAAAGAAATTCATGAATATCTGATGGCCCTTTTCGTGGTATCTCTTTGCAAGGGAGAGAGATTGAGAATTCAAGTCAAGTACCATTGATTTCAACAAAAATAAATGGTCTGTTTGTTTGAAAAAAACTATTTACGAGAAATTAATACTTAGATGGTGGAAAATCAATTGATATATGGTGAACATTTTCCATTGATTGAAGACAATAAATTTAGACTAGAGAAAAATGACTTCTCTTTTCGGTAATAAATAAATTAATTCATCTAAACTATCAAATAAAGGAAAGCTAATCATTTGTCGTTTCCTTTATCATGAAAGAAGCTTTCAGTGAATAAACACACTATAATAATAACCAATGATTCAAAAGCAGGGTTATTTAATTTTTTGTTTTTTTTTTCATTTTAGATATGTGTAATTGTATAGAATTATGTCTCTATCCTTCAAAACTTTATATTGGTCAATAAAGAATTGAAAGTGACCCAATAACTCAAACATGTCCATACTACTTTTTTCCGCATCGATACAAACTAATGATAGTTCAAGTTTGGATCAGTATGAATCAAGCCTGTCAAGCATTATTGATTGCATCCGACAAAACTTTTCACGAGGAGAAACATCGAGAAAGATCACATACTAAAAACAGAAACTTTACTTAATTAGCCTCTAGCTAATAGCTACTAATTACAACATCCGTCTTTTTTAATATTATCTTAATCCTGAAATTTATCGGTGTCAATCCACCTTTTTAGCTTTAGATTAAAATAATTACCGTTTAATTATGTAAAACTTTCTACAACATTCCAGCGATTGCAACACTTTTTTGCACTATTATAATCTTTAAAGCATGTGTAAAAAGTTTTTGTCGTCACTTTAACCACTATCGTTCTATTTAGGGTACGTGTCACCTCGTATTTCGTGACTTGGATAGCCTCTGTTCCCCACTAAAATGACTCGTTAATAAATAAAAAATGCAAAAAAGAAAATTATTAAATGCCCCACAACACCAAAAATCCACTGCGATGGCAATACTTATATTTTTATTGGGTCAAAAAAAAAAAAAAAAAAAAAAAAAAACACTCATTCTATGCCCACAGCAACACCAATGTCGCAAATCCTTTTTTGGAAAATTACTCAATTAGTACTAAATATGGATGCATGAGTGCTTGTTCAATATTGAACTATTTTGTTTATGCTGATGATTCGGCCTAGCTCACTTTACATGAGTATAATATTAACTATACCTCGAGGGACTAGCCCAGCAACTCACTAGCCGGGCCTCCCTGCTTAAGTCACGGAACTATTTTGAGAGTTGTGGGTGACTCTAAGAGTCAAACCCCTGACCGAGGCCAGGCCTCAACCAGCACGCAGCCATGTATGGGTGGATTGAACTTTTTAACTTTATTAATTTAGTTTTTCATGAAATTCCAATATAGTTATTTCAGTCAAATTTTTTCTTGGAATTGCCAATGCATTGATTCATTTGTTACTAACCACATTAGCGAATTTCATCAAAAATTAGCTAGATGAATTTTGCGAGAAGGTTTAAAATCAAATTGGAAAAATTAAAAAAGTTTAAAATTGATCTAGCATCTATATATAATAGGTCTGTCCGATTGAACAATTTTTCACTTTTTTGAGTCGTTAATACCTTCAAATTTGTACCGCCTGACAAAAATTCAGGAGGGTTTTTATTACACAAACATTTAGGAAAACATAAAAGCCACTTGAATTGGAGGAGCTCCGGCAGGTGAGAATGGAGACACCGTGTGGGAACACTCACGATACTTCTCTGCCTTTTCATATTTTTTTTTATTAAATAAAGTGGATTTTTGTAGTAATAAATTAATTAATTATGTAGAGCGGCGATCCTATCCAGACCTACTAAATGATTTTTTCAAAGTCGCGTGAGGCACGTTGCCCTCGCTAATTTCGTAAATTTAATTTAATTTATTATTTTCTGGGCCTTCAAGTTATTGCTTTTTCCTCTTCTTTAATCTTCTGGTCGAGGACATTATTGATTGTTAAAATGAGTTCTTCTTTAGTTCCTGAATAAAAGTTTCCATCTCAAGCCGTGGCGTCGAAATTAAAATGGACACATAAATTTTTTCTATTTGTTGGCATTGGTTTAATTCTCTAGATAGTACTAAAAAAACCTAAAATTAGTAATCCATGCTGCATTTACCTCCAAACTGACTTTCGTATAAAAGAAAAATCTCAAACCGGTACACTCTTGATAGATTTATCTCTGATGGCTTCCATCCGATATTATCTTTGATGTGAAAACACAAGTGACGGATAAATCGGATTGCAACATTGAATTCGACATGAAATCATAAATGCTCTCCTAAACAACCTCGTCGTGGGGAGCTGGATCCGAAGAAAATGAGCTGGGATTGGGAAATATGCTAAAATTTGCTATTTTTGCCTGAAAAATTCGCTTGAATTTTGAAAACCTACTGAGATCCCTAATTTTGCCATAAGATTTTGATAGATTTATCACTTGGAATTTTTGTCATGTGAAAAGTAATATAAGGTAAATATGGAAGAAAGAAATAGGGAAAAAAAAGGGACAAATTCAATTTTTCTTTAAAAAAAAATTGTAAAAACTGTTATGTTAGAGATTTTCAGTCAATTTAGTCAGAATAATTATATTGACAAATAATTAATAAAATATTTAGGACTAAATATGTCATCTTAGAAAGTTTAGAACTAAATAGATTTAATATTTTTTTAGATAATTTTCCCGAGTACCATGAGTTGGTAATTTCCTTTCGTACGTGGATTTTCCTCCATTTGTTTTGTTGTCGTAATAATTGTTTTTTTTTCCAGATATACTAGACAGTCCCATAAATATGCTAAAAAGTTAAGTAATTGAGCTAGCGTAAACTAAACGTGGGGCTAGCTTCCAGATGATATTCGTACTAATCAAAGATAATCACGACATTACATGATATGTCAGGTCAACTTCCTCTTTTCAAACTCGATCCGGTACGACTCTTCAATCCATTCATAAACATAAGACCATTCCACAATATCATCAGGAGTCGCTTTCATGTAACCTAACCCTCACCTTAAGTTAATAAAAGATTTCGAATATAATTTGATCACTAAACTGTGGCGATATTGTAGGGTTTTTCGAAAACGATGTCGACGTGACTTATTGTTTCTTAATTAAGCATTCATACATCAATAATCATTCCTAGAAACTCTATGGAAAGTAACATATATATTTGGGATCATCTATGAATTATTACTATTAGACTGATACAAGAAATGATTTAATAATTTAATTTCTTGGTCCACGCTTTGAAATGCATGTGGATAATGACTTGATCATCAATACTTATTTTTTCGTAATATTTTTCAATATTACGCACAAAGTTTCCCCATCAGATAAGTTGATGCGGAATTTTCTTACTTGTACCTGACTTGTCCTACTCTCCTATATATGTTGGAATTAAAAATTCAAAAGCCCTTGATTTAATATTATTTTGCTTTGCCAACTCATTAGACTTGGCAAATTTAGAAAATGCGAAGTAAGGTCGTTCAACACCTTTGCCTACATCAAACTTTCAAGTGGGCATTATGAAGGTAGGCATTATAAAATTGTCTTATATGTTGATTGATCATGTAGGACTTAAAGTAGATAAGAAGTAATGATTATCACCAACCATTTTAAGCTTGGACTTATCATAAAATCTATGGTCTCTTGTACGTAAAAATCATGTCCTGCCAATCATGTTAAGAATTTTAATTTAACCTAACTTAGCATTGAAGAGATGGTAGAGAGTCCCGCATAGGATGGTCTCCCAATTGCATGTTGTAGGTTGCCCATGCAATCGGCTGGATCCATGCGGATTCTCTCTCTGTTTGTATTTTGACATTATTATTTTGGTAAGGTTGTGTTTTGACATTATTTCCTTTCAACAAACACTTCATTTCAATCCCAAAGATTTTATCCTTTCAAAAAATATCTGACAGATTTAAAAGGGCCAAAAATTTTCGTTTCACAAAATAGGATTTATTACACTTTTAGACCAATATTTTTTAGATTAAGCTTTGTTTGTTTTGTAAAAAATAAATGATTTAGAAAATATTTTTATAAAAACGATTATTTGTATCGCTCGAAATAATTAAGGTAATGAAAAAATATTTTCATTTTTGATAAAAAATTATATTTAAATAATTTTGTGAACAATGAATAATTTTTTCATTTATTTATTTTTGTAAACTATATAAAAGATCACTTTAAAGGAAATACTTTCTAAATTATTCATTTTTAAGGAACAAATGAAGCCCGATTCAGATAGGTCCCTCGTAATTTGCAATTCAACAATGTTGGCCCTCAGAATTACTTTTTCCCCTCATTGACCATACCAATCGACTCGAGATTCGCCTATTCAAGATTAGTGAAATATAAGATCGGGGGTTAGAGATATACAAAGATAGGCTTCCTTTTTATTTTCTTTGCTTTCTTATTTTTCCTATTTTAGTCCGTTGGCCATAGGAAAGGATTGCCCTCGTCGGATCTAGCAAGGGGTGAACAAGGGCTGCGACGAGGGTCACCGAGACCTTGCAACTAACAGAGGAAAATAGGAAAAAAAGGAAATAGAAAATAAAATAAAAGGAAAAAAATTATAGAAAATTGCAAAAATCTTCATGTTAGACATTTTTAGTCAATTTGGTCAGAATGATTACATCGACAAATCATTAAAATAGTTAGGACTAAATTTGTCATATCAAAAAGTTTAGAACCGAATAGATTTAAGATTTTTTTGGACAATTTTCCAAAATGTCTTGAGTTCGTGATACTTTTCATTCATTTGTTTTGTTGTTGTAATTATTTTTCCAGATATATTAGGCAGTTCCCACATATAAACTAAGTTAATTGATTCCACTGGTGTAAACTAAACATGGGAAAGCTTAGGGTCGACTTTGACAAACTGATGTTGAATTTCTAGATAGTTCAAATGAAGACAGCCCCTCAAATTTCGACTATAGTGGTTGGCTGAGATCGACAGACATGGCACAATAAATAAATGACAATATTCATACATAGAAAAAGATCATATTCGTACTAATCAATGAATATCACGACGTAACGTGATATCTCAAATCAACTTCTGCTTATAAGAATTGATTCGATTTGCCTCTTTGATCCATTCATAAACATAAAACTCTTATGTATGAGTTATTTCCATGTAACCTAACTCGAAGTAATTGCCTTGATTAAGGAAAAAAAAAAAAATCTGCAATTCTTAAGGTGCAAATGTTATCGGAACGACACCCACCGGTGGGCAGCTGAGTTGGTTCGGCTTTGGACACTTTACCGAGAGGTCCTAGGGTTGAAACTTCGCAGCTGTTAACACGTCTTAAGTGGGGGGTTATGATGGTGGAGTCATGTGCTAACTTCCCTTAAGTGGAGGGCCATGACCTTGGTTCGAGGTGCACTGTGCATTGTACGGACCGTGAGTTGGCGATTAGCATAAGTGAAAGTCAGGCCCGGCGGATCCTGAGTCACAAAAAAAAAAAATATATATATATATATATATATATATATATATCGGAACGACACCTTCCTTTAAGTTAGTAATAGATTTCGAATATAATTTGATCACTAAATCATCACAACATCGTAGGGTTTCATAAAAAACAATATCGACATGACTTGTCGCCCCTTTATTAAGCATTCGTGCATCAATAATCACTTTAAGAAACTCCATGGAAAGCAACGTATCTTTGGCGATCATCTATGAATTGTTACTTTTAGATTAATACAAGCAATCATTTAATAATTGAATTTCTTGTTTCACACTTTGAAATGCATGTGAATTTGATTAGACCATTAATAATTATTTTTTGTAATATTTTTCAATATAATGTACAAGTTTCCCCATCAGATCAGTCAATTTGAAGTTTTGCTTACTTGTACCGGACTCCTCGTACTCTTCGACAAATTCAATGTGAACCACTCATGCAAAAACTTGGAATTAAAAAAATTCCAAAAGCCCTTAATTAAATATTCTTTTGCTTTGCCAACTAATTTGAACCGGCAAATATAGCAAAAAAAAAATGATAAGTAACGTCGTTCAACAAATTTGCCAGCGTCAAACTTTGAAGTAGGCGTCATAAATTTTTAGAGAAATTTCAAATAAAAATCTAAAGTGAGATCATTTTCTCAAATAAGAGTATCAAGTGAACATTATTTTAAATAAATACCCGAAATGTTATTATTTTCTCAACTAAGGACTTGAAGAAAATTTTGTTTTAAATAAGAGTGTGAAGTAGTCATATCAATTTCAAAAAATTATCTCAGCTCACTATTTGATAAGGGCAATTATGTCTTTAATTTATTTATTTTTCTGTTTTTACCATAAAAAACAAACTAAAAGATTTTTATTTTTTTTTTTAAAGGAATGAAGATGGGAGAGAAGGCTCCCCTTCCACCTATGGCCACCGCCCCATCACCAGTGGGGTAGTGGCGATGGCTGGTGGAATTGCTAGCACCTAGGCAAGGGCCGACGACCCTCATCAACCGGAGGTGAGAGCCTTGCTAGAGGTGGGAGAGGGTGATGACCATCTCCCAAATCTGGGCAAGGGCTATTGGCAGTTGCATGAGCACGAGTGACCCTCTCCCAGATCTAGGAGAGGGTCACCGGCCTCTCCTGGCTCTAGCAAGGAATGTGTTGGCCTTTGCCTTCGGTTGATGAGGGCTACCAGGGTGTCAACAATCCCATTGGCCAGCATTGTCGCCCACTAGCACTGGGGCAGTGGCCACGGGTGGGGAGAAGTCCTGCCTATGTTTTTTTTTTCTTAAATCTAATTTTCAGACCAAAAAAATCTAATTCAATATAAATTTAAATTGCGTTTTGACAAAAATACTTCGGGTAAGCCAAAATTATAATTACTTCAGGTTTTTCTTTGAAACTAATATAACTACTTCTACTTCAAGTTCTTATTTGAGAAAATGAGTGCATTTTAGGCCCTTAGTTGGAATTTTTCCTAAATTTTTTTCTTATATATTGATCATATAGAACTTAAAATAGATAAGAAGTAATGACTATCACCGACCACTTTAAGCTTGTATTTATCATACATAATCTATAGTCTCTTGTACATGACGATCATGTCCTACCAATCGTGTTAACTGTTAAGAGTTTTAACTTAATGTAACTTGGCACGTTAAAGATGATGGAAAGTCCTATATAGGATTGAGTTGATCATACCCAGCATCTAATATGCTTGATCGAGTTTGAGATTAGGTTGCAAAACCCAAAAGAAGCTCAAGACTTGAGTTTATTTGAAAAGTACCTAAAACCCTTAATTTATCCTCATGCTCAATCGAAAAATATATTTATCGTTTATGAAAATATTTAGGCATATATTATAGAAAACAATGAAAATATTTTTTATTAAATAATTATTTCAAGTGATACAAGTAATCATTCTTTAGAAAATATTTTCCAAATCATTCATTTTCACAAAATAAATAAAGCCTTAAATTATATGGAACAACTTCTTTTTACTCTTTGAAATATGAAATTATAACACATATTGAATCGTAACACATGGTAAAAATTTAATTTTTTGATATATTAATTAAGGAGGGTAAAATTACATTGAACATGCCGTGAGACAAATATTATGAATCAACACAATTATAGTATAGAAAATTCTCCAAATCATCCGCTCGAGGATGATATCTCTGTTTATTTTTAGTAATAGCTTATCAGTCGATCCATGCATCGTGCCATGGTCAATGGTATAATGCCACAAAAGATTTTGGAACTTATAAAGCATCTACCATTTTTCTTGGCGGCTAGGCTACCCATGGTTTATTATTACTATAATAATTTAAAATAAGAAGATTCATGGTTGAATTATTATTATTATTATTTTATGGGTGGTGGATTGAGTATCACATCAGATCAAATGCAATCCAGACTGTTTATAGATGGTCTCCTAATTGCATGTTCAAGGTAGCCCATGTAATCTGCTGGATCGCTTGAAAATAAAAAAAAATAATAATAATAATAGCTGTGACAGATTTAAGAGGCCCAAAAAAAAATCATTTCATAGAACAGGATTTATTACACTTTTAGACTGATATTTTTTAGATTAATGATTAAGAGAGCATTTTCTTAAAAATTATCATTTGTATCATTTGAAATAATTAGCTAATAAAAAATATTTTTATTATCGAGAATAATTTATATTTAAACATTTTCATGAATGGTGGAAAAGATTTTCATTTATTAATTTCTGTAATCAATATAAATAATCATTTCTAAAAAAATATTTTTTCAAAATCATTCTTTTTCCAAAATAAATAGAGTCTTAATTCATAAATGTCCCTCGTTCTTTGCAATTCCACAATGTTTTTTTTTTTTTTTTTTTTTTTTAATGACCTAGGAAACCCCATAAGCCGACAAATGCCCGACGGGCAAACCCCGAGACGATGCTAGCGGATGACCTACCATCCCGATATCGCACTTAAGATCCCGTCCGGCCAACGGAATTCGAACTACTCTCCTCTTCGCAAAGGATCATTGGAGCCTTATCCAATTGGGCCACTGCAGACGGTGGTGCAATTCCACAATGTTGACCCTCATAATTACTTGTTTTTCTTATCAACCTTACCTACCAACTCGTGATTCACCTATTCAAGATTAGTAAAATATGAGATCTATGGGTCGGAGATATTTCTATGTAAGATGGGCTTCAGAGGGTTTAGCTACTTGGGAGTGGATAATGTTTCGTCTAAAGAGGTGAAAATGTCGTCATGTGTAGCTTACTACGTCGACAATTTAAGTTGCCATGAAAAGAATAATCACATGGATATGTGTCACTTATGAGTTTCAATTTCTAAAAAAAACCAACTGTGAAATTGGGTTCGAAATAAGTGGGAAGGAATCTTCTTTTCTTAGTTAAAAATCTCATCAAATATTTTAACGAGTCTTCAAAAGAAAACAAGCTTTTTGGTAATTACTAAGCACCGCAAGTAAATGATGATTGTATTCCACCCAAGCATGATGAATCGACATGATCCAAATGATTCGATTCTTGAAAAATTTGAGTGGTGAGCAATCCTCCACGTGTCCAACAGATTGTCCCGGTCCTAGTCAGCGTCCACGTAAGCAGGTGGTCTATCTAATTGATTGATTATCCAATCCGTGAGCTAGCCTATCATTATTATTAATAAAAAATGAGGAACGCTAAGAACAGAAAACAGTAGAGGGGTACTGCTGAATAAGGGGATAAGAACGCTTCAAGTGCCAAAAGTTGGCACAAAGAGACACTTAAGTGCCAAAAGTTACGAAAGTGATACTTAAGTGCCACTTTGTAAGAATGTGGGACACCTGAGTGCCATCTCCGGCGAAGGCAGCCGGAAATCATACGTGGCAATTAAATATGATTATTTCTCGTCGAGGTGGCTCGCTGGAGAGCTGAGTCAGCTCTAATTCACCCAAAACGACGTCGTCTCCTCAGATTGGCCAAAATAAAGCCCTTAAATCAACAAAAACGACATCGTCTCCCCCATTACCCCAAATCTAAAACCCTAAATCAGGCAAATTGCCATTGAAGCGTTGGAGCCCTAATCCCGAACCCTAATTCGATTTGCCCTAAATTCTACGGTCGGATATTAGGAATGGAGAGCAGGACTTTTAGCAGCGGCTCAAATTTCTCTCGCCGAAGCGAAAGAGAAGGCGAGCATTTCTGTTTTTGTGGGTTACCAAGTCCAAGAAGAACATCGTGGACTCGAAGGAATCCTGGGAGAAGATTTTATGGATGTGCTCGATACAGAAAAGGGTTGAAGTGCAAATATTTTGAATGGGTTGATGCGAAATTCTCTCACCGAGCCACAGATGTGATATTTGACTTATTTGATGGATGCCATCAACCTCCATCTATACCTGTGGACGACTTGGACGAGGCTGACTCAATGCAAGCTCAAGCATCTTTTGCTAACCATTTGAAGAATGAAGTTTCAAAGATGAATATTGAACGGAAGTATTACCGAGCGTTTATTGTGTTGCTATTTTTTTTGTCTATCCTACTTTATGATGAAATGTAAAGTATTGGAAGATGAGAAGAAGTTTCTCCGACTGCCATAGTTGTAAATGAGGTCAAGGAAAGGGAATAAATGAATGAATGAATGAGATGCTATTTGTACTATATTTTTGCTTATTCTCAAATATAAATCGGTGATGATGGAATGTATATTGGGTGGATGTGTTGTGGTGACTTCTTTCCTTCAACTAAATGTAAACCAGTAGCAATAAATCGAATGGAGTTGGTATAAGTTGAACATTCGTATATATAAACCAGCAGCTTCTCTAGTTTGCTCCAAATCACCATTTACATAGGACTGACATGAGTGATTACTTGAGTGCTATAAGTTGTATTTAGTGATCACTTAAGTGTCACTCGTGATTAAAAAAAAAAAAAAAAGTCATTTAAGTGTCAAGTTACTATTAAAAGTGATCACTTAAGTGTCATTTGTAATTAAAAGTGAACACTTAAGTGTCAGGTTTTTTAGAATGTGATCAGTTAAGTGTCAATTTTGTTTGTACGTTTCATCTATAAACTGCACTAGCCATCGGCTGCTATTAGCCACCATGACCGCCCACCACTGGCCACCATCGGCCTCCAGCCATCACCACCAGCCACATCAAGCATCCTAGGCATCCACTTGAGCCACCACTATGTTGCTGGTATTCTGCAGCGCAGAAGTTCCTAGTGCCTTACACCAACTTGCACCAACACTACCTGGTGCAAGATGTGCATATTGCACACTTACATCTTGCACCAAGTGCAGCACAAATCCCCAACCCCCCAACCCCTATAATAGACCTACCAGCCTATCAGTAGGCATCAGAACCAACATCTCAGCTTTCACACTAGCACGTAGCCACCCCCATAGGCCCACAATTAGCAGCCATTATTGGCGGTGGGTCGTGGGTCTGTTACAAAAAGAGTTCATGCAAACTATACTAGCTGCAGCAAAAGGTCTCAACCCAATCCACATAGTGGACCCACCACCATCAGGCTTCACCAACCGCCACCAGCAGCCACACAAGCACCCTAGTCACCACCACAAATCCACCACCAGAAGTAGAAAGCAGTAAGTAAAAGTAAAAACAAAATACAAAAAATGAAAAAGGCACAAAAAATGACAAGCAATAAGATCGTTTCATTGATATTGAAATGAAGTCTCACAAAGTCGATGACAAACTATTTAAAAGAAAACAACTCCTCAGCCCCACAAACCATATCCCATCCCATTTCATTAATCAATATGCACAATGCCTCATGTTCATGTTCATTTCACTTGATTCATAATCCTTGTGCTTTTTCTAACTGGACGTGAGGTTTCTTCTTCAATTGTCTCGGGATGCGTTGATTCTGATAGAGGTGCAATTGTCCTCGGCTGAATTGATTGAGAAGGAGCTAGAGCTGCAACTGTCATATGCCGAACTGATTCGGATGGACTTATAACTGGATTCTTCTTACTCTTCTTTCTTGTTAGCGCAGCCAATGTCTTCTTCTTCTTTGTTGGCGTAGCTGTTGATTCTTGAGTTAGGCCTTGAGAGATAAGAACCTTTGAACTTCTCCCAGGCTTCAAAAAGAAAACTCAATTATTAACAAAAGTTTGCACCATAAATTAAATTAAATACAGCCTAGTAAGCTTATAAAACTTACATTAAGAATAACTGTTTCAGAATGCTCATCTGTATAAAGCCCATAACCATACTGTTTTAGCCTTTTTCCTAGAGCTCCTCTTGTTCGAAGGGGAACGTCAGTTTCAGGTACTTGTGATTGGTTAGCTCTTCTTCTCGGATGTGATTTCTTAGGCTTTTGTTATGGCTGTTCAGCTGCAATAGAGGCTTCTTCTAGGCATTCGAACGTTAGACGTCTTGTAGATGGCCTTCTTGTAGGTGGCTGATGATTTGGCTTTCTTTTGGTTGTTTTTCTATTTAGCCATTCAGCTTCAATGACACCTTATGTTGGCTTTTGTGGTGGCCCTTGTGATGACCCTTCTAGTGGCCTTTGTGGTGACATTGGTGATGGATCTTGTGGTGACCCTTCAGTTGGGCCATTTGTTGACAGCTGAGCTCTAGTTTGCCTTCTTCAAACCTGAGAAAAAGACAAATGACATCATAAATATAACATCAGGCTATTGTAAAGGAAAACTAAACACAAATTATTTAAGTTATCGAGTATTTTTTTCTCTACTTCTGTTGAATAACGGTCGACTTAACTGGCCCTCCAGTTGCTTCGGCCAATCCTTGAGCTAGCTGTCTACCTGGCATTGTTTGAACAAACCCTTCAGTTTCAAGTACAACAGAGGCTTTGACCAATTCTTCACGTGTCATTCTCCTGACCTGACAAAGACAAAAACATTATGTCAATTAGCTGTACATATTTGTTTATACAAACCATAAAATAACATAAACACAATTGTCATGACTTATTGGATTTATTGTTGTTAACTGAAGAACAGACGACTCACTTCGCATTTTTGTTTGTCCTTCTCCAATTGTCCCTTCACTAGGCCCTTTGACTGGTCTCAACTGTTCTTGCTACTTCCTTAATTGACAGCCTTTAGTATTGTGTCCTGCTATGTGGTAAAAAAAGCACTTCATCTTTACACCTGTCCTACTCATCCTACGCTGACTTGAGACCTCTTCCTTCGTCATTTTTCGTTTTTGCTTTGGTCTTCCCATTCTCTTCTTTAGTAGCAAAGGTTGAGGTGCTTTGTGATCTGTTGGCTCCCAAAACTTGGTACTTCTGATTGGCTGCAACATGCATTGGTACGAAGCAAGATATCTCGGTTTTTTGTACCAATCATCAAGGTAGTCTTCTATGTTGTGGCCCTTCAATTGAATGGCACATATGACACGTGCACAAGGAATTTCACTTACTTGCTATGCTCTACATGAACACTTCCTCGTACCTAAATGGACAACATATTTATCAGAGCCCTTCATTATCTCATATCTTTCACCCCCATTCTAAATGGAATGACAATACCTACTCGCAGTCAAGTTCTCATCCAATTTTTTAGTAATCCTAGGATCACATTGCCTAATCCAGTTTGCAGCATCATCCCTTTGTTTGTGCAGCCAAGTCATAACCATAACCCTTATGTCTTCAAGCATCAAGATAATTGGTTTCCATCTGGCATCTATTATCCTCCCATTGAATGCTTCGCAGATATTGTTATTTATGTTATCACACTTGAATTTCTTGCTGAAGAATGCCCTATACCAATAATTTAGTTTTATTTGGAATAATGCATCATGACATTCCTTTGTCAATTGAAGCAATTCTTCTTTGGCCATCCTAAAGTCAGCCATATTCATGCTTTTTGCTAGCTATCAAAATTTGAACTGCAGTTTCTCCCCTTTATAGTCTTTGTTTAATTTGCGTATATGTGCTACGCACACATTTGATACTCGGCATAAGGCAACAACTCAACTATTGCTAGAACCAGTCTCTACAATAATTCAAAAAAAGAAAAAAAATGTAAGCAAACGACATGTTGATATCAACAAGCAAAAAATTGACCAAATCTTTCAAAGAGTACCTTCTGTTGGTCACTCATGAACGCCTACCCTGCATCATTTGTTATCTCCAAATCAGTCATCAAATTTTTTAGGAACCAGGACCAATTGTCCTTGTTCTCTACCTTCACAACAGTCCAAGCCAGTGGAAACATCTGGTTGTTTGCATCTCTTCCAATTGTAGCCAGCAATTCTCCCTTGCACAAGCCCTTCAAAAAACACTCATCCAATCTTATAATCCGTCTACAATCATATAAAAATCCTCGTTTGCATGTATCAAAGCAAACATAGAACTTATCAAACTTGGTCCCCATATTAGGAAGTTATCTCTCCACAACCTTTACATTCACTCTACTTGAAGGATTTTGCAGCCCACACTTCCAAGCATAATCCCACACCTGTCCATATTCGATGTTGTATTGATCAATGAGTATTTTCATCACCTTTTGCTTCATTCTTTTGCATTTATTCTTGCTTATATTGATGCCAACCTACTCCTTCACCAACAACCTAAACTTAGTACTATTCATTTGAGGCATCATCTTAATCAAATCAAAGAAGTGCTTGGACAACCATACACTTGTTACCATTTTATTTTCAAAATTAATGGAATAAGTATGTTTCTCTTCGTACGCTCTAATCTGAAAAGATCCACTTCTCCTAACAAATGCGTCATAGATCCTCCATGGACAATTTTGTTGCGAACACTTAGCTCTTACAAAGGCCTTAGTGTTTCTAATGAAGTCAATGTTCCTCTGTGCAACAATGAAATTCTTCAATATAGCTTCCCTAAATTGTTTCGCATTTTGAAATTTCATACCTACCAACAAAGTAGGGGAGGCAACGAATGGATCATAAGAAGGAAACTTACTTTTCCTTCTCCTTCTCCTTGTATGCACAGCTCTTTCATCTTCTTCAAGCTCATCCTGAGAAGTAACATTCTCAAGGCTTTCTTCATAATCAGTCTCCTCACCAGTGGCAACAGCATCTACAGGGCCTTCGGCTCTATTTGGAACTTCATCAGCTACTTGTAAAGTTGCAAATTTATCTATCAAAAAATCCCTTTGTCTTTTTCTTGATTGTACAAGCTCCTTGTCGTTGTTATCACTTGTGAAATTTGCAATAGGCAACCCTTCATCATCATCATCATCACTTGATTCAGCTACTTCCTAATCTAATCCAGTAATTGTGACATCACCTATGTCATCATCATTATGGTGAAATGCATCTGCGCTTCTCTCCTCTCTATCATGTTTATCCTGCCTTTCTTCGACCCTAACCTCAGTACTACTTTGAATACCATTTCCTTCTTGTTCTATTTGGGCGCTTTCTTCATCATCATCTTCATCCTCACTTTCATTGTACTCAACATATATTTTTACCTTTTCACCATGAAGATAATGGTTTAGAATATCCTAAAATCGTTATCATTTTCTAAGGTTCGCAAACCATCTCTTAAGCCTTTCCCAAGAATACAATACAGCAACTTTTGAATTTTACAAAACAAATAAGTTAGTATATCCCTAACAAATCCTATATAAGATGCCTTCTTAATGTCGACAAAAATGGTGCCCTCATTTCCACTCTCATACTCCTACTCATCCTCCCCAATTATAAATTCCCCACCGTAGCAAACTATGACAGCGACATAATCCTTGTTATGAGCCATTTCTACACCAACAACAAGACAAAGAATAATTAATTTTTGGGACCACATCCACAAAGAACAATAGACAATCGCACAAGGGAGTCCCCCACTCTCATGGACTTTATTAAACAGGTCTCGACACTGACAATATGCCCTTATATAACAGCCAAAAAAGAGGCTGCCACTTTAATAATTTACATTCCCTTCCCTTACAATATTAATAAAAAACAGAGGCCCCCACACTGAGAATATGCCCCTACATGACAGCCAAGAGGTCGCCACTTTAATTATTTGCCTTGCCTTGCCTTGCCTTGCCTTAAAATATAAATAAAAAACAGAGGTCCCCACAACAAGCATAGCCCAAGTAATTTTTTCTACTATTTTTTGTTGAACTAAACCTACGATGTGAGAATGTACATCCACTTAATCAAATCTATTTTTCTTGTGAAAACACATATAGAATTTCATTAAGGCAAGCTTGATGTAAAATTATAGGGTGAAAGTTCAGTTTCTCATCCAGCCAAGAGGAGAAATCATACCTTGATCTATAATGTTTGGCCATTAATATATTGTGTCAAGAGGTCATTACACAATCAAAGCCCTAAATTTATCCATTGCACATTAGACTAATACTACATGTCAAAAGAGCTAATAGTTTATAAACTTTAAAAGGAGGTACTTACATGTGGTTTCAAATTTGTCCCTTGTAGGTAAATGAACTTATATAAAGTATCAAAACAAATTTTGCACTCCTCAATGTTCCTTGCATATATGTCGACTATTTGATTAGAAACAACAATCAGGAAAGAAGACTAAAAGAACGAAAAGATCAGAATCAAAGGAACAAAAGCAGATTGATAGCAAAGTTACGTGCTCTTTGCAAAGCACTTAAGGGCCATTATTCCAGCCACCTAATTCAATAACTTCTCACTCAAACACACTAGTTCCTAGTTCCACATTAGTCAATATTTCATCTCACTCAAGCCTCGACTACAGAAATCATCGACTGAGGCGAGCATCTCCACACAAGGGTGTAGCCAAACATAGTGCGCGCATTTCAACAGCATTTACATCGGAGCCTTAATAAAATAATCGAACCTTAATAAAATAATCGAACCCTAATTTCATCTCAAGGGAGGGGGAGAAGGGGCCCAACCTGGAGGAGCGACGATGGTGAGCGGGGATGATGACCAACGATGCTGAGTGGCGACGACAACCAACAACGGCGACCGATGACAACCTATGGGCGTGAACGGCGACGGAGAGAAGGGTGGTGACGACTGAGATCTAATGTGAACGCAGATCGGAAGGAATGGCGACGGTCAGGTGTGCTTAAGCCAAAATGACCTAAACGACGTCGTTTAACACCAACAAAAAATGATGTCATTTAGGTCAACTCACTCAGTGTGGATGGATGACGTCGTTTTGTCGTCCACGTGGGTTTTTTTTCTTTAAACGTTTGCCACCTTAGTAAAAGAAGTCGCCGGAAAATGCCACGTATGCAATTTGGCCGGATTTTGGTTGGATTGGCACTCAAGTGATCCATTTTGCTCCGATTTCGGCACTTAAGTGTACCTTTCATAACTTTTCGCACTTAAGTGTCCATTTGTGCCAACTTTTGGCACTCCAGGGGTCCGCGTCCCACTGAATAAGTGTGAAAATTAAAAGGGAAAAATCTTGAAATGATTTTTTCGGTCTAGAAAAAAAATCTTGAAATGATTAGCAACCCGCAAAAATACATAAAAAAAAACCGTAAGGCATTTTTAAAATATGTGTGATAGGAAGATATTCGACTTCGAAAATATTAACTATAAAAATTACAAAAGAATTTGACTATTTATAATATCATTTTTGGTGGGTTATTTATTTATTTATTTCCCAAACACATTTCATTTTGCAACAGCGGGGGATGTGAAGAAGTAAACTATTCCATGTCTAATGGTAGAGATTTCGAGGGCATCGAAAAAGATGGATTTATTATTATTGATCTTGACAATGACTTATACAGAAAAAAAAAAATATAAGAAATGAGGGTGTCAATATCGATAGTTCGGTAGAGAAAGATTGAGAGCTCGCAACAGTAGCACTAATGTAATTGCGTAGATTTCTTAAACATGAGAAACCAAATGAGTATGCACCGAGTCGGGTTCAATGCCAAAGCTGATGCGGAGAACTCTATTTCCAAATCAAGCATGTGTTTTAGTAATGCTTACAAGGAATTAAAAAAAAAAAAGTAATTTACTAGTAATTTCGTGATCACGACTCGATCATTAATAATATTTTTGTGTTAGTTTCAAACATTTTCACCATCCGACAAAAAAAAAAAAAAACATTTTCGCCATCAAATTAATTCATTCGGAGCCGCTTACTTGTAGCTGAGTCGCAATACTCTCCGAAAATAAATGCGCAACCATTCGAGCAAACAATACATAAAAAAAACGGTGTATAAAGGTCGTTCAACACCTTTGCCTCCATCAAGCTCACAAGTAGGCATTATAATGTAAAATGATTGTAGAACTCATTATGACAAAATTATTCAAAAAGTTTGAAACTGGTGTGGCAGCTAATTTTTACCAATTAAGTCATAAATCTTTTTTAGTATTTGCAAATATGGTTCTTCACAAGCGCTAGCTATTCTATGTGAAACAACCGTATCAATAATTTCCGGCCAAAGTTAGCTAGAATGACTATATTAGCAAGTCATTAAAAGATTTATCTAAATTGGTAAATTTTTAAAATTTATACTTGAATTGACAAGATTGAAAATTTAGGATTGAACTAGCAACCATCGTACAATAAATTTAGAATTTTTTTGGAGAGTTATTGCAACTTGTTACTGAGCCACGTTATATGGAACTCAAAGCAGATAAGAAGTCATGATCATCACCAACCACATTAAAGCTTGTCATTTTTTCATCATAAAATTAGCTTATCGAAGTCTCCCATCGATTGGAAAAAACAAGGAGAACTATGCCCCTAGAGATTATTATTAATAATATAGAATCGATCAGTGATAATAATTACGAAAATTGCTCTCTTGTCTTTCCAATTATCACCGATCTCCAAGCTTTGTCATTCACTAATCCTCTGTTAAGGACATTATATTTCTCTGGAAGGAATTAGGAGGAACAAAAGAAAAGAATGCCATGGACGAAAATGAAGTTAATTATATGAATCGGGGGCATGTTTATGCGCCTAAGACGTCAATTAATCCTTTCTATTTAATCATCTAATGACTAATCAAAGCCACCATTTCGTTGTCAAAACAGTGTAGTACCTCAGTTGACTAATTATTTTATGCCAATAATTTGCTAATGAATAATACCCTGTCAGTAATTGTATATTATTAAAAAGATTTAGTTTGACATTAAATAAAATTAAAGTTACTTGAGCCGGAAGATTGAAAATTTGATTAGAAAAAAGGTCCTATCAATTCTATCACATTGTTCTTGCAACTACCAACACATATCACTAAACAAAGGTGCCGGTGGCCTGTCATGGCCGTTGTCGAGGCCCGGTGACTGGCCTAAGAAGAAGAAAGAAAAGAAATAAAAGAAAATAAAAAATAAAAATGATTTTATTTTGTGAGATAAAGTCATGAAATTGAAATTATTTTCCAAATAAGATAAAACTAATCATTTTCCTGAAAAATGATTTTCCACAATATATTCTTCTTTTTCATTAAATTTTCCTTTAAACAAACACACCCTTAAGTTGAATTGGAACGACTTTAATTTTTAATTGGCTAATTAAGGAGGGGACATTACATTATTTCGATCATATGAAGATTTTCCAATATATATTACCCATCATTTCAATCGGTCCCATACATCATGCAGGATCAAATGATATAATGTCACAGGTATTCTGGAATTATAGAGTGTCTATTATTTTTCTTGTTGACTATACATTGCTAATTATAATTAAGGAAAAAATAGGTAATTTACAATTAAATTATCCATTTTTTTTTTTTTTTTTGGTGGTGGATAGGGTATCACATAAGAGCAATACCGCATCCATGCAGATTCTCTCTACTTATGTTTTGTGTCGACATTTTTTCTTTAAACTTTTCATTAATTACAATTTTGGACCTATATTTTTGTAGATTAATTCAAAAATGTCCCTCGTACTTCCACAATTTTGATCCTCGTAATTACTTATTCCCCTCCTCGATCTTGCTAATTGAATCAAGATTGGGTAAATACGTTATTTCGTGGTCAAACATTGATCAGTACAAAACGGGCATTCTCGTTAAATGGTGTAGTTGCTCACTAGTGAAAAAGTCATTATGTGCCCTTGTAATTCGAAAGTTTAAGTTGCTACAAAAAGAGAAATTACATGTCTATGTGTCATTTATGAATATAGATTTTCTAAAAAGAATTGTAAAATTTTATTTTGAATGAGGTAGGTAGGAATCTTCTTTTAACAAGTCTTAGTACGAACGAAGCCTTCCTTTTTTTAAAAAGGAAAATAATATTTTTGGTATTACTAAGAACCGCACGTTATTGATGATGTTGTATTCCACGCAAATATGATTGAATCAACATGGTTCAAATCACTATTATGTGCCTTCAATTCAATCCGCTTGAAAAATCATTTTCAGAATAGAAAAAAAAAATGGATTGTACACCTGTCCAGCAGTTTGTCTCGGTCCAAATCAGCATCCATTGTAAGTTGACGGTTTATCTAATTGACTTTCCAATCCATAAGCTAGAGTGTCATTGTTAATAAAATAAAAGTACTTTTAAAAATAATAATGATAATAATGTGAAGAAAATGAAAAAGTACAGCATTGCTGAATAGGAGATTCTCAACTTTTGGCACCGTCCTAAAACGAGTGGAGTCGCCGTAGCAATCGATTTCGTGACATAGAGTCTATTCTCGAGTGATTTAAACTAGTGTCCTAAAACGAGTGGAGTCGCCGCAGCAATCGATTTCGTGACGTAGAGTCTATTCTCGAGTGATTTAGAACCTCCCTACTCGCTTGTCAACCTCTAGAAGCCAGCAATGGTTTATGTACGATATGGATTTCATCATGCCATGACATAGGGTAACTTCAGCTCTACTACGTAGGACATTGTTTTTCTAGGGAATATTTGCCACCATTTGAGGTGGAGCCAGGCAGGGCACAGATTCCTCGCATTTTGAACCCATCCTTTAAGTTGTTTATGTCCCAAACGTGAACTTGTAACATAACACCTGAAGGGTCACAAACACCGATCGCCCTTTCACATCGTTTACACCTATAAAAGAAAAACCATCTTTCGCTTATGAGACAAATTTTGCAGTGAAGTTGAAATCGAGCTTAAAGACGAAAGCAAACATAGATCTCGACCTTTCCAATTTCCCCTGGAAGAGGGAATTAGTGTTCTCTCTTTGTTTCCCATAAGATCGGACTGTGTGAGTTCAGCATCCCTCTCCCACCTTATTTGTCTCCCTCATTGTATATTTTCTTTATTTACTTGAGCCACCAGGGACATAAGACATGATTAGGCAAGGCTCGAGCAATGGTATCCAGTCGAAAACTCACCTAGTCCACAAAATTTGTACGCACTAGGATGAGCTTGTTTGATCGGAAACTTAGGTGCAATCTTAAGATCCATTTCTAATCCGTCCAATATTAATATTGAAACTTCTGCTTTGGCAACTTCCAAATATATTTTCATATTTTGACCAAAAAATGTATATGTTATATCTTTTCATATGACTGCCGCAGCATTATAAGTTTATATAAGAGCAGTTATTGCTTTTCCTTTTTTTGTCTTTTTTTCTTTTCATTTAGGGCCTTTTTAGCGTTTCCCTTTTTTCCCACGAGGCGGCACGAAAAATTTGTACCTTTACCTTCCTCCTGACGACCTGTACCTCTGCTTTTTCCCCCTCACGTTGATCGGACAGGCGTGGGGCCCGCCACGTGGCGTTCCACTCTGGACGGTCGCGATGGAGCCCACTCCTCCCGACAATGACAGCCTGTCTGTCCTTGGGGTGGGGCCCCCCTTGCTTTCGGATCTATTAAGGTATCGGAGATGACGGAGAAAGTCGCCGTCGCCGGCGCTTATCAAGGCCGCCGCGTGATAAGGAGAAGGGGAAAAGCCCCTTCTTCCCGTGATAAGCAAGGGGTCATTTTCAATTTATTTCTTGAAGGACGAAAAGAAAAAAAAATCTCGCACACATGTAGGACCACATGTTACAATTTATTTCTTGAAGGACAGCTACCGAACCGCGTTGAATATCTAATTAAGAATTATTTTTGTAGTTTTTTATGTATAATATACTTATCATAACGTGTGTACGTCCCATTATATATTTAATTTGGACAAATATCTGAGATTAATTTAGCCATTTCAAATCTTCTATTGAGAAAATGACTTCACTATGAGTCATTGTTTGAAAGATTTTTTCTTTATTGATGAGTGAGTAGCAATGCTCTCTGACAATATGTTTTAAGTCAGATAGTACCACTTTTGTACCACTTTAAGTAGTACAGCATCTAACCATTTTCAATCCTCCAGTCAAGCCATTGGCAATACTAACGCCATCTATTAAAAAACAAAAAATAAAAAATCGTGTGGAAGATTGTGAAAATTTTTGAAAAATCTCGAAAATTTTAATTTAATTCTTTTTAAATTCTCCAAATTTTCTATTCCCAATCTATCCGACTAAGCCCTAAACATGTTCATAAGAAAGAAGTTAAAGTTGGAGTAAGGGAAGAAGAGTAGGTTTATGTCAATTCCGTGCCTTTCGACTTGAATTTAATCCATCACGTACACTTCAAGTAGGATATCACCTACTCTATTGACTATCCTCCATTCAAGGCACTATCTGCCTTTTAAAAAAGAAGAATGAAAATTCAAGGGGAAAATTGTGAATCTAATAATGTTAAAAAAAACTTATTCAATTTTTCTTTCCCCAGTCTATTCAACTAAGCCCTAAATGTGTTTCGATCACTGGCTGGCACCTAAATTAGATTCTTCTGGACGTCAAGACAAAAAATTGTCTTAAAATTCTAAATAACAAATTAGGGTTTGACTAGAGGAAGAATAATAGGTTTATTTCAATTTGGCGCCTTTCGACAAAAATTTGAGCGGTCCCATTCATCGACTAATGTTGTCTTTTTTCGTCAGCTAAAATGGTAAAAGACAATTGGCTTTCCCATCATTTGTTTTGATGAATACTCGATGACATTTTGAATGTTAGGTGGAATTCGTCGAGTTATCACTCGTTACATGTTCTCAATGGCACCTTATGGGGCCGATGGTAATTCTATTTATTCGGTGGTTTCGATCTCGACAATGAAAAAATCTTTGACAAGACATGGAGGATCATAAGTAAGGGATGGGACTAGATAATCTCACTTGGGTATGAACGTGGACAGAAAAATCAACGGTCGAGAATAGATAAAGAGAGCAAAAACGTGCCCTTGCAAAAAGCACATGTTCCACTAGCTATTCTTCCATGAGAAAGTAAGAGAGCTTGGTGGGAAGCCTGACTCGATTGATCATCTATTTTTTGGCTGCGGCATCATGAGTAATATCGCTTTTTTCTAGGCTGCTAGATGTAATTTGCATTAGTGCAATAAGTCTTGGGAGGAGAATTTACATCGGGCTCGCTACCTTTTTGATGGGTAAAGATTTTTATAAATGCATTTGTTGTTTTTCCTTCGGTGCTCTTTATCATATCATTTGGAAAAATAGGAATAACATCATATCATCATCTTTTGGTTCCAGTCATGAAGAACCATCTCTTCAAAGTGGTCCGAGACAAGGCTATCACCTTTAGGCATGTTGAAGATAATTTTAGGAACAAAAAGTTGCAACAAAGTTGGGGTATTGATCCGATCATTTTCTCCGAGGACTCGTAGCCTTGCCGGAGTCTCTTCGGTTTAGAGCCATGGGCTACTCTTCTCCTTGGATGTCGCTCTTTGCTTGATTGTTGGCTGTCTTTGTCGTGCTTGTCTTTGGCGTTGCATTGTAGAGTGTGTGCCATGTGCTCATGGCTTTTACATCACGGCATCCTTCCACTCCTTTTGATATTCTCGTTTGGAGTGCAAGTTTTGAAACCGTGATCTTGTGTACTTTTGGTCTCTTCTCAATATATTTATTACCTTTCACAAAAAAGAAAAAAAAGAAAAAAAAGAAAAAGAGAGAGCAAAAACTTGGGAAATGAGTTGGATCTTGATTAGAGAGGGTAGTTGGATGGAATGCGATTTCATTTATGAACTGGAGCTGCAAATTTTGGGGGGATTACAGTCACATGGGCGTTTGAAAAAGATGTTAGTGAAAACATGAAAAAGAGCCGTACGCGTTCGTCGAGATATGCTCATGAAGTAAATTCTCGAAACAATCATGGGCATGGTGGCCCACTAAGATTAAGCTAGCGCGATCAATTGGATCCACAGAAACATAGGGTCTAGAATATGCCACTCCCCGTCTTAGATTCCATGTCTTTTAGTTATGGTTGTTCAAGTTCGATTGGACTTTTGATTGATCGTACATAAAATTTGTATTTCTTAATTATGAATTGGACTGGGTAAGAAATTTTTAGAACCGACTGTGGAATCCACCGCTCCCATTCGTGAAGTTTACTTGGTACGAATTTGGTCGGAATTTATAATAGAAACAAAGGTTTTCTTGCTAATTGGAAGCTTCTAATTAATGCCATCGGGCTAATTAGAAGTGTTGGAACTTTCATATTTTTCTTATCATGTTGAAATGATTGTGGGCATGGGGCTCACACCTACCGAGCTAGCCCAATCGACTAGGTGTGCAGAATTATTGGACTTTGGCAATTCATTTTCTTTCCTTGGGTTTCGCCGATTTTGTCTTTCTTGGGCATGGTGACCTGCTAAGATTGAGGTAGCGCGACCAAGCGGATTCACATAAACATAGGGTTTAAAAGACATCACTCTTATCTAAGCTACACATGTTTAGTTAGGATTGTTCAAGTTCGATTAGACTTTGATTGATCGTATGTAAAATTTGTCTTTCTTAATCATGAATTTGTCTGGATAAGAAATTTCAGACCTAATGTTGAATCAACCCATCCCATTCGTGATGTTTACTCGATACAAATCTAGTCGGAATTTGCAATAAAGACAAAGGTTTTCTTACTAATTAGAAGCTTCAAACAATGCCATTTGGCTGATTAAAAGTGTCGGAACTTTTGTATTTTCTTATCACGTTGAAATGATTGTGGGCATGGGGCTCACTATGATTGAGCTGGCCCAATCAACAAGGTATGCAAAATTATCGGACTTTGACAAGTCATTATTTTCTCTTGGGTTTCACTGATTTAGTCTTTTATGGGCATGGTGGCCCGCTAAGATTGAGCTATCGTGATGGATTGGATCCGCATAAACATAAGGTCTAAATGACGTCACTCTCATCTTAAGTTTCACTTATTTAATTAGGATGGTTCAAGTTTGATTAGATTTTGATTGATGGTACATAAAATATGTATTTCTTAATCAGGAAGTGGTCTGGACAAGAAATTTCAAGCCCGACGTTGTATCCATCTCTCGCATCCCATTCATGAAGTTTGCTTGGTCCAACTTTAATTGGAATTTGCAATAAAAACAAAGGTTTTCTAGTAATTGGAACCTTCAAGTCAATATCGCTTGCCAAATTAAAAGTGTTGAAACTTTCATATTTTCTTATCACGTTGAAATGATCATATGCATGGGGCTCACGACGATCGCGCTAGCTCGATTGACCATATATGCAAAACCATTGGACTTTGACAGTCATTTGTTTTCCTTGGGTTTCACCAATTTAGTCTTTCATGGGCATGGTGGCCTGCTAAGATTGAGCTAGCGCGATCAATCGGATCCGCTTTTATCTTAAGTTCTACGTGTTGAATTAGGATTGTTCAAGTTTGATTAGATTCTGATCGATCGTACGTAAAATTTGTTTTTCTTAATCATGAATTGGTCCGGACAAGAAATTTGGACTTGTCATTGAATCCACCACTCCCATTCGTGATGTCTACTTGATACAAATTTTGTTGGAATTTGCAATAAAAGGAAGGGTTTTCTACTAAATGGCAATTTCAAGTCAATCTCACTTGCCTGATTAAAACTGTCCAGACTTTCGTATTTCCTTATCATGTTGAAATGATTGTGGGCATGAGGCTTGCTAGAGCCAAGCTAGCCCGATTGACTAGATATGCAAAATCACTGGACCTTCACAAGTCATTATTTTTTTCCTTGGGTTCCGCTGATTTAGTCCTTCAAGCTCGATTATATTTTGATCGATTCTACATAAAATGTATTTTTTTTTTCACCATAGACTGCTATAGGCAAGAAACTTCAGACCTGATGCCAAATCTGCCCCTCCCCTTCATTAGGTTTATTTGTAGTTATATTTAAAAGAGAAAAAAAAAAAGATTTCCGCTAATTGCGAGCTTCAATCAAAGCGATTTGGCAGATTACAAATGTCAAAATTTTCATATTTTCATCACGTAGAAGATTGTCAAAGGGTTAATGGTAGCTCCTCGTGAAACGTTCCTTGCATGCTTTTGGTGCTCATCATCGATTTAGAGTGTTTGAACTATCGAGTCATGTGACTCTCACGTTAGACTTATCTAACTTAAGTTGAGAGATGCCATCTCTTTCCTTTAATTTTGTCGAATTTTTTTTTGTTGAAACTTAACATGATAGCATCCTTCGAAAAATAAGATATCCTTCTGCAAAACTATAAAAAATATTTCCATTGTGCGAATCTCATCTTTTTTTATCTTGCATCACATTTCATATTAATGGAAACACCAACCATTCGAAATATGCATATATGCGCGCATCTTCTGTGCATTTATTTATTTAATGAGACCGTGGGCTTCTTTGGGCTTCCACATGGTAAAGGACTTTTCAATTCTTGACCCAAATTGAACCATCACTCGTGGCCCAACCAATGAAATTTCGGGAAAAAAAGAAGAAGAAGAAGCGTTTTTTGCTGAAAAAGGTAAATGATAATGATCAGGCAAAACGTCATTTACCATAGAGATCCTAAAAAAATTAGAGATAATTACATATGCACAATTATCCTAACAAAACGATAAAAGGACCTCTAGATTTAGAGAAACTACAGAGCTTACTATTTGAGTATTAACTTTTCGTATATAAATGCATTGATTTGGGAAGTTGGTTGTTATCTTTTCATATTTCATGTTTTATCAATAGTAATACCCCGCCCACGGTATGGTAACTTTCAAGTCACTTAGGCATTGATTTGGGAAGTAGTGGGTGGTTGTTATCGAGATTCTAGGTAAGTGAGAAATTTTTCAGTAAAAATTAAATTAGGCGACCATCACTGTTTTATCAATAGTAATATGGTAAAATTCAATTTTTTCCAAACCTATTTCTAGAATAAAAATCTGTTTCAAAAATAAAAAATAGAATAATTTTATTAAACTTCCTTTACTTTTTGTTGCTACGGTATGCTGCATAGATTTGGATCTTCCATTTATGTTCGTTATGTTGTTTTCTCAATAAGGTTCTCGAGCTTCTTTTTCTTAATTGGTAAAATTCAATTTTTGCTTCCTCTATACATATTTTCAATCTCACTTGTATATACCTATTGATTAATTTTGCTCAAAACTTTTGAGCAACCTATTAGTAAACCCTCATATATTATTAATCTTTTCATAGAGAGAAAATCATTTTTGTGTATTCGAATTCTTGCATTGTGGATAATCACAACATTTTAATTTGGTATGACTCATTTTGAATGATCAATTTCTGTAATTGACTCAATAAACATGGATAAGTTTGAGATAAGCATCCACCCTCAAAAAGGCTTAATTTCACTTGCAACAACTTGATTTTTCTGGAAACCAAAGTGGAACGTCTACAAAGAGACAATATAGTGCAAAACCAACGTTGAAATCAACCTAAGGTTACTTTATGTAATAAGCATGTCCATGTTCATCATTCAATGTTTCAATTCGAATCATTTTAGTCACACTTTTCTTAAAGCCTCCAACAATATAATGCTAATAATTGGGCTGGCCTTAATTTTTGCTAGGGCTGTTAAATGGACGGGTCGGGCCAAAAATGATCTGACCCATATTGACCTAATTATTTGTAATACAAATCTAATGATTTATATCCCACCCAAATTACTAAAACACACTACTAGCTGCATTTATATGGAATACAGTTCGTTTCCTTGACACAAAATCTTCAGAGGAAAGTGAGAAATTCAAGCGAGCTCAACACAATACTAATTGCGCCATTACATTGCAGGACTTATCCAAGATCTTTTATTTTCACATGTTTCAAGTGTCGATGACAAAACACAGCTACAAGCTTGGTCTAACATGTTATTCCAAACTATCCATTGCAACAGCGGAGTGCAGAGTCTCTTCTAGCGCTTGGTAAATCATCCGCCCGTAATAAACCAAGATGATTTCTCAAAGCATTCAGTGAACTGCCACCGATGACGACCAAAAACAGATTAGAACATGAATTAGTGACCCATTTTGACAGCTATTTTTTGCATGAGCTTGCCCATCACATGATTTCTTATCTACGATTCTTTTGGCACGTTTGGGCTTGGCTGAGGTCCGATCGAGTTGGGCTGGGCTTTCTCATTATCTGCCGTTGCCTAAGCTCGTGAAAAATTGTCTTTGGGCCTTTGTGCTAAAAGTAGGGCCCGAGAGAGCTTATGTGTCCCTAAACTATCTGCATATGAATTTCAATTATATTTGGATTGCATGGAACCTTGACTACACGCTCGATGGAGGACTAGTCGACTACTAAGTAAACACCTCATTTGAATAACATCCTTCGAACATTAATATCTTAAGCTTCTTTTCTTTTTCTTTTTTTATCTCATAGATATCTCAAAACTTGCACTGTTCTTTTGAGAATCCATTGCGACAGCATGCGTAACCGTTGAAATTCTAACATAATTAATGTGAGTCCATTGCCACATTAAATTCGTTTGCCTCGCGTATTGATAAATACTATCATGTCCGATATTTAACTCCATTATGAGTGAAAATCTAAAATGCCACCTGATATAAATTTAGAACTATTGGTAAGACAAAAAAAATTTTTGGGAGTATTAATGCCCCAAGAGAAAAGCTCTAAGATTTTTGATAGAATCATTCTAATGTCTAGAAAGGACATGCATTGGTAACCCTTTTTAATAAAACAATTGGAGTATTAATGCCCCGTGGAGAAAAAAGTCCAAAGATTTCCGATAGAATCATTCTAATATCTGAAAAAGAAATGCGTAAAATATTAATTTGTTTGATAATAGTTATTCATAAATACTACCATATCGAAATTTATAACGGCTATTATTAGGGGAAAATCTAACATCCCACCGGTACAAGTTTAGGGTTATTGGTGAGACGAAAAAAACAATTGGAGTATCAATGGCCCATTGGAGAAAAAAATTCCAAAGGATTTCAGGTGGAATTATCCTAATGTCTGAAAAAGGAATCTGTAAAAATCCCAATCCGTATCCACTCATCTCTGCGACCGACCGCAGGCGATCCACCCCCACTCGAACCTGAGGCTGAGGATATTTACCATCATTCCAGACACGAACTCCAGAGAAGAAGAAGAAGAAGAAGCTGAAACAGAGCTCCTTCCCCACCTCCCTCTCCTCCCCTGTTCCTCCCCTGTTCCTCACTCTTCAGCCATGTCTTTCTCTCTCTTCAACGCCCCCACCACGCCCCAGCCATGCCTCCGCCTACCCATCTCCTCCGCCGCCCTCGCCGGCGGCGGCAGAAGGCTCTTCCATACCCCTGCTCCTGCCGGCTTCGTCAAGCCGCTCCGAACCCACGATTCTCCTCCGCCGCCGCGGCCCGTCTTGGCTCTCTGCGCCAAGAAGGCGTCGCCGGGGATGAAGGAGCAGAAGTGGACCCACGAGGGCGTCATCGTGGAGTCCCTGCCCAACGGGATGTTCCGGGTCCGCCTCGACAACGAGGACGTGGTCCTCGGGTACATCTCCGGGAAGATCAGGAAGAACTTCATCCGGATGTTGCCCGGGGATAAGGTCAAGATCGAGGTGAGCCGCTACGACTCGACCCGGGGGCGCATCATCTTCAGGCTTCGCAGCAAGGATTCCGGGGATTAAGGCGAGTTTGTTTTGCTGACGGTGCCGCGCTTGACGTGTTTGATGAAATGGCTCTCTTGGGTATTCCTGTGTAGTGCTTTTGCTGATGGGATTGGGAGGAGGTGGGCACACTTATTTTTTGCTTATGTAATTAGTTCGAATACCTGACCTTTTAAGTTCAATTTGGCATTCTGGGAAGTGTTGTCTTTTAGCTTGCATAATTGAGCTGGTGTAAGAATTGCTCTTCGGTTGAATGGAAATGAAATGTATTTATCTCAGATTGTTCCATGGTGAAAATACGGGCTTTACGAAGCTAATAGTTAGCATCAATAGTTATGCAATTCAGTCATCAATGCCTCTTGGGAATTCTACTACATGAACACCGGTTGCAAATTTCTTATCTTGACAAAACTGAGTGTGCCATTAATCAATCAAGTTCTATTATCTCTTCAATTTCGTGGCATGAAAAAGTTCTCCCAGTAGAGACAAGCTCTCTTTTTGCGAGCAGTGATTGATACTTAATTAATAATCTCAGTTGAAGTAAGTATGCACCTGGTTTCGTGACTGTTTGACCTGAATTTTGTGATCCAGTATCCAGATTATGCTGGAACTAGAATTGGAGATTCAAAATTATATGTGGAGGAGAATTTGTGTGTATTTAAGAGTGCAAATATGTAATTCGTGAGCTGATTCATTTGATAGAGTCTGCGTGAGACACTCTGATGAAATTCAGTAGGAAATCAACGTAGGCTATGGAGAACTTGCTGCAATAGTTCTTTGTATTTTTGAGTGTTATGAGCTCAAAATCATATAGCTGCAGAAAGAGATCATTACACTGATATGAGAGGATATGCTAATATATCGAGCTCTAAACTTCATCGTTGTTGTGCGCCTATATGACCCTACTCAGAAGGGGAATCTTTTTACTCGTTGGCTCCTACTTCAGATAATAGAGTAATTCCATCAGAGTAACAGTTCTGTTGCATCCCTGGGTGTAAAAAAGTGGAGAAGATGATCTTAAAAGAGGCCAAAAAAACAAAGGTTGAGTTCTTCAATCTTGCCTCTTCTCCTGCATGAGCAGTTTACCAATTTGAAGAAATACAGCCCTGGCATGCTAGCAAAAGTTAATTAAGTGCCGCATTAGTGAGAGGCCCGGTGCCACTCGAAGGGGAGAGGGTGCTCTAAATGACAGGGATGTTGTATCTGTAGAGGCAATTCAGCGCAGAGTTGTGGAGGAAAAGTTTGCACTTTCTGCAGCAGGTCTTGGATTTCCATTTTGCACATTGAACATTCTGGACATTTAATGGAATTGCACTATCTACTGCTCGAGTCTCGCAAGTGCAGAGTTATGAGCATGGCCTGCATGTTGAAGACTAGCCACTTCAGAGTGAGGAGAAAGGAAGAGAGAGAGGGTAGATGGGCTTTGACTTGCAGAGTAAATAGAATGGCTTCTTAACAGAGCTATCGCACTAGTCTTCTGTTGAGCTTCACTTCATTCTTTCTCATTTCAATCTCATATGGTGTTCTATTTCTGTTAAAAAGGATTTAGTCTGCAAGCAATGGCATTGCTAAACTTGACATAATTACCATGTAAGAGAAATTATATGGAAGTGTAAACTTCCACCAGAAAAAGACTAAAGAGTGCAGTAGCAGGATGCTAAATCTGCTATTGTGTTTGAAGAACATACCGGGTTCTATTGAGAGAAAGTATCTTGTTACTAAGTCCTATGGTACTAATTTGCCATCTTCAACATAAGAGAATAAAATCTGCCCAGTGAAAACTTCTTTTAGGTTGCAAAGAGTCGAATTTGAAGTTGCACTGACTGTCAATAGTTTACATGATAGCAGGATTCGTACATTGAGCTTTCAACTCCATTACTGTGCTTATGTATGACAGGGAACTGCAAGAGAAAATATCCCATGAACCAGTGAGAAAACAAAGATAATCTTATTAGCACCCCAGACTTTGTACAATATATAATTTCATCCCGTTAACGGTCCACTTGCATCTATATCTGTACAAATATGGAGGACGCCATCAAAAGAAGGGGAAAAGAAGAAGAAGCAACATTTAAATTCTTTATTCTTGCCTTTTTTTCCTGTACAAAAAGCTTATCATTGCTCAAATTGATGAAATTAAAGCTGTGTAATGCCTAGAAACAGTTACCTCCTTTGATGGATCTCGAGATTCCAAGACCTACGATTTCACGTATCTCTTCACAATCTTCAATGCACAGAGATTTCAGGTTTTTAAAGTTCGATAGGTCTGGCAACTTTTCCACAGATTTGCAGCCAATAATTCTCAAGTTCTCCAAGGACTCCAATTGGTCAAGGCCTTCAATGTCAGTTACCTTCTTGCAATTCTCGATCTCCAAGTCCTTCAGGTTCTCCAAGTTTGACAAGTTTGGTAGTCTCTCCAAGGATCTGCACTCCGAAATCTGCAATCCCTCCATGGATACCAATCTGTCAAGCCCTTCAATATCCTTGATCTTATCACAATTCTTAATTTCCAAAACTTTCATCTTTTTCAAGTTCGACAAATCAGGTAAACTCCCAATCGATCTGCAGCCGGATATCTGCAGTTCTTCCAATGATACCAATTTATCAAGCCCTTGGATCTCTAGCAACTTCTCACAGTCTCGCAGCTTAAGTTCTTTCAACTTTTTCAAGTTTGAGAGATTGGGTAATCTGTCAAGGGACTCACAGTTACGTAGAACCAAGCGTCTCAGGGATTTTAACTGTTCAAGCCCATCAAGCTTTTTCAATTTGCAGTATATCACATCGAAAACTTGAAGCGACTCCAACCCTTCAAGGCCCTGAATCTCTGATATAGCCGAGTGAAGGAGCTCCAACTCTGACAGGTTTCTCAAGTTTGAAAGATCAGGAACAATTGTCATAGACTTGCAGTTCCCTATATATAGTGTAGATAAGCTTGAGGGAAGTTCAGTAAAGGATTGCAGATCTACACAAGACAATACCAGCTTCTTGAGTCGATAAAGCGAACCCAGATCAGGTGGTAATTTAGTGATTTTTGAGAGGGAAAGCTGCAATGTCTCTAACTTGGATAACATTCCAAGCCACATGGGGTTAGGATCTTGAACCAGCTTGGTTGGGTCATTGGTAGGAAACCCCTGTAGATGAGAGCTGTCCGACAAATACAAATGTCTTAGATTAATCAGATTGGAGAGATCTGGGGTTTTCTCCATTGACTGAGAACTAACTCGTAAATTAATCAAACTATTAGGAAGCTCTGGCATCCCCTTCAGCTCTTTGCACAACTCCAAATCAAGGGTCTGCAGATGAGAGAGTCTGCAAATAGTTTCTGGTAAACTACAGATACGATTATCTGACAAGCTCAGGATTCTGAGATATGCAAGTTCCCCTATATCACTAGGAATGTCACCCTCCAGGTTGCAACCCTTGGCATGAATCTCCTCAAGCTTTTCCAGCATCCCAATAACAACTGGTATTTGCTCTATGTAACTTCCCTCCATTTTCAACACTGTCAATTTTTTCAGATTGCTTATTGAATCGGGCAACTCAGTAATCCCTGTGCTGGATAGATCCAGCTCGACCAATGACTCCAGTTGCCCGATGGTGTCTGGAAGTTTATTTATTGACCTGCAACCTTTCAGAGATAAGCGCTCAAGTTTCACTAGCTCTCCAATAGAGGCTGGAAGACGAGTGATTTTGGCATTATCCAATGCCAGGTATGTGAGAGATTCCAGCTGGCTGATTGAGCTCCTAATTTGGGTCAATGACTTGCAATCACGGGCACTGAGAGTTTCGAGCTTCTTCATACCTCCAGGCATGATGAAAATTTCTTGTACAGAGGTTCCATCAACAATGAGCTCTGTCAAGGCTTCCATAGAGGCCAAGTTTTCAGGCAACTCTTGGATTGAATGGCAGTCCTTCATGTTTAATGAAACAAGTTGTTTTAAGCCACCAATGGATGCATCGATTCCTACTAAGCTTTCACAGCCTTCAAGAATCAATATCTCGAGAGCTTCATAGGGAGAAAAATCAGGGTTCCTGTATAAGCACGTACATCCCGTGAGATTAAGAACCTTTAGGTTCTTCGACATCTGCAAGAATAACAACAGTGAGGGCAATAAAAACAGAGGTATACTGAATTATGGAGCCACGAATAACAGAGCATGTCCTACCTTGATTTGATGCCAGCCCTCCCAATATTCGCTGATCTTGCTCCAAGAAAGATCGAGTATGACTAGATTCCTCAGATAAAAATTGGTAGGCGAGAAATTTGAAGGGCAATAGTGCCAACAAAGCCACCTTAACTGTGGAAGAAGATTTTCGAAGTTACCAGCAAGGTTCACACCATTGACCTGGAGGAACCTTAAGTTGGATAGACTTGAAAATTCAACTTCAGTGAGATAGTACTGTAACTTGCTATCAAACTTAAGACAGAGGGCTTCAACCATTTCAGTACCCTACAAATGCAACATGAAACAGAATAAGGAAAAATGACACAATAAGTCTAGGTATAGATCAGCAAAATTGCTTGTTCCTAGTTTAGAGAATTTTAAGGAGGCCATTAGTCAAAGCTTGTAACAGCATTCGGCTTTATGCAAGCAAACTGAGTAAGCCCCTAAAATGAACGGTTATTTACTTAAGATAAAGGTCAACAAGGAAAATTTTTTACCTTGTGATTTATTAATGTGTGCAATGCTTCCTCATGGTTCCATAATCTACCACGCCTCCCAAATTCCATGTTACCTTCTTGTCGAACAATTTCTCGACCGAGGTCTCTAAGCTGGTCGTGCATCCACAGCTTGTTGTCATCACCAATCTTTATCAAAGACATGAGACGAAGGACTTCAATACCTTCCTCTGGGAAAAAATCAGCTTCATCCCATAAGTGAACTACAATTCTCTTGTCAAATCCAATAAACAGACATGCTATGTCAAGAAAGATCTGCTTCTGCCAGTGATCTAGAGCATTGTAGCTTATCCTCAACTTTTTCTCAACTTCATCACGAGGTACTTTTTCCAACTTCTTTAATGTGTCCTCCCAAACTTTTTTGGTTTTCCCGGACAGAAACGAACCTATGGTCTCAAGAGCTAAAGGAAGGCCTCCAGTGATGTCAACAACCTTTTTTGAGTAAGTCAAATAATCATCAGGTGGACGGTCTCTTCTGAATGCATGCCTACTGAAAAGGTGAATTGACCGATCTGCATCCATCCCTTCCAGTTCATATTTCCAATACATTTCAGGCACATTGAGCACATCTATGTTTCTGGTCGTAACAATGATCCTACTCCCTGGACCAAACCAACTGCTCCTTCCCGCAAGCGCATTTAACTGAGCTCTGTCGTCAACATCGTCAAGAAGGATAAGAACTTCCTTACCAGAAAATCTCTCTTTGATTGTGTTGATGCCTTCATCAACATTAGTAATTTCTGGACCCTTTCTTTGCAGGATGTGTGAGATCAGTTGATTCTGCAAAAATTCAAGGCCCCTGTTCTGTGATGTTTCTCGTACATCTGTGAGGAAGCTACAGTACTCAAAATGACTTGAAAGCTGGTTGAAAACAACCTTAGCAAGAGTGGTCTTGCCAATGCCACCCATTCCATGAATCCCAATGATCCTTACATCATTGGAACCCACATTCAGCATTCTCATGAGTTTATCCATGTGATCATCAATGGCAACTAACTGGTCAGTTACATTCAAATGGTGCACCTTCAGGCTAACCAGCACTTTTCGAAGAATTAAATCTATGAGTTTTCCTTGAAGCCTGCATTATTTGGATAATTGATGGCAAGAGATATGAGAATACTCCCATAGAAAGATCATCAAATTATGGAAATCAGAATTTCAGAGAATGAGTTATGCCATTCTAGTCCATCCAGGGACTTGACAGTGAGATCGGATAAAAAACTTTAGTTCCAAACATCTCTTATTACTATTCACGGATACAGACAAAAAAAAAGGGAGAATATCAATAAACATGAGACAAAGACTGAAATTCGTTCTACTTCTTTTTTGCGGCTTCCCCATCTTTGTTTCGTTCCCATGATTAAGAGAGATAAACTAAGGTTCGAAAAAGAATTCACAAGTAATGGAATAAAATAGCAGCAAGAGAGGTGAGAATACTCCAATAAGAAAGATCATCAGATTAAGGCAAACAGAATCTCAGAGAATGAGTTATGACGTTCTAGTCCATCCAGGGACTTAAAAGTAAGATGAGGTAAAAAACGTTAGTTCGACACAAAGAAAATGATAATATCAATAAACATGAGTCAAAGACTGAAATTCTGGTTGTGCTTCTTTTTTGCAGATTCCCCAGTTTTGTTTCGTTTCATTGATTAAGAGAACTAAACTAAGATTCCAAATAAAATTCCCAAGTAATGTAATAAAATAGCAGCAAGGGCCTAAAGAAAGCTACCCATTAGTGTCCTTTTCTAACTCCCAGCCCTTGATCTTTCCAACCTCCTTCAGAGCCTCTTCCCATTGGTGCACAAGGTTGGGCTTATGCTTCTTCTTGTGTTTATGGAGGGCTTCTAAGTATGGTCCCTTGTTCAGCTTCACTTCAGATGGATCCACGTCGTAGAATAGGGGCAGAATCTCCAGCCCAGTTAGTTTACTGCATTCCACCATCTGTGCCAACTCAAGCAGGCACCATTCACTCTCTGCATAGTCTTTAGAGAAGATGGGTATGCATATTTTTGAGTTTTTGATTGCTTGGAGTAGCAAGCTGATCCTCCCTCCAATGGGGAGCTCATCATTGTCTCTGAAAGCACGGATTCCAGCATCCACAAGCCTGGTATAGAGGCAATCTACAAACTTTTTGCGAGTATCTGGGCCTCTAAAGCTCAAGAAGACTTCGTACTCAACACCTGGTAAATCTGGAGTGCTATAAGATGATAGATCACAACTTTCCCCAACATCTGAATAAATGCTTCGAAGTCTTTTTCTCCGATAAGAATCTTCATGAAACCTGTTGCTCCAATCAAATTTCTTCTGTGAACATTGTGTTGGAAGAGCACGAAGAGTTTCCCAGATGCATACCTTCAGAGTTTTACGATTAGATCTCTGAACAACTTTCCTGGGAGAAAATGAATAACGAAAACCAGAATTAGCAATGAGGGGTCTACTGTACACTTGATTAGGGGTTGGAACATTTGCAAATGTTCTGCATATCATGATGAGATGATGCAAGAATTGAAACGGGTGAGAAGTTTTTATCCTTATAAAAACAGGCCAAATGAACGGTATGTTTGATGGTAGTAATCTTCAGCTGAGGCAGCTGAGCTCCTCATATATCTTTCCAAAACCTTGTTCACACCGCTGGCATTCAAATATTAGTTTAGTAGATGAAAGTCATTAAAACCAAGATAGGAGCTGCAAGACTTCTAATTATTTATCTTGATCGCCATCACAACACGGTCTGGACATTTTAGACCAATAAGGATTCTTGGTGAGCAAGTTTTAGGCTGTCAACTCGTTGGTTGCACCGCTAATGACATTTCTAATACTTTTCCAAATCTCGAGAAAATTTTCCCTCAAAATATCACTCTCAAAAATGACATTGGCTTATTCATTTGCAGTCACTGAACAAGTACAAAAGTAGGAGGGTCTCAACAGTAAAACCTTTTTGCACCCCCACTAGAAGAAATTCTGGTTTCCCTTTTGAAGCCTCCTTTCCACAAACTGCAGAAAAAGCCGGCCCCAGAATCTGTTGAACTAATTCACAGCATAACTTTATTATACCTTGCAATACACTATGTGGGATTTGACTTTGACAGATACAATATATATACAGAGAGAGAGACACACACGCGAATTGTTTAATTTCCCGTGATTACGTGTTCAGACCAATGACTTCAGCCAAACCCAACCTCTTTTCTCATAAATTGCGTTGAAATTTCACGTGCAATGTTCATGAATTTTAAAAAAATGCATTCTTGTCAGACCCATCAGATGCTTGGAACATATTTAAAATTCATTTCTTTATGAGCAAGCAATAAAAAAGAGAATGTCTCCTCAATCATAAGAAAGCAAAGACTTTTAGCTGCAAAAAGGAAACTTCGGTTCAGATGCTTCCGACGCGGGAACAACGTGGACGATTATACCATATTTCGGAAATCTTGGACTTCCCATCATTGCCCAAATCACAGCACTGCCAAGGAACGAAGCCCGTCTAAATCAAAAGCCAAATTCTCATAAACGAAAGAACCAGTCTTGAACCAGGGCGGTGCGGAGAAGAGGGAAGGACCGACCGGAACCCATCATCAGCTCGAATGATGGTTATCCCGACATCGTCAGTTACGTCAGTTAGGACCAGTTTAGGATGCATTCGAATTGCGAATGAAAATCATTCTTCTTCATTCTTTTTTTTTTTTTTTTAATTCTCTGCAAGTGGACGTGATTCGAGTCTTAATTTGGCGAGATGGAAAAGGAAAATGAAATAAATGAATTGCCTAGGAAAATAAATTCAGGAAAAATGAATTTTATTTTTTGAAATTCTGTAATTATTTTTCAAAATATAAACATGACTTGGATGAGATAATTCGCGCTTGGATGAGCAGTGGGCTAGATTTAGAGGCCGAGACCAGGTTCTAAGAGGTCGGGCCCAAGATCCCAGTGCATGTGTTTATTTGCCTGACAATTGGGCTTGGTATTGTTGAGGTCAGGCTCGAGATATTGATGCCCGTGCCTGGATCCATAGAGGTCAGTCTAGGACCTCGAGCACCATGCCTAGGTCCGTCAAAGTCGGGCCTCAAACCCTGGTGCTCATGCCCCGGCTCCCCGATGTCCAGGCTCAAGTCCACATAGGTCAAGCTTGAGTCCTAGATTCTACTAGACTTCGTCCCCGACGCTTAGGTTAGAGTACTTGGTGTCCAAGTTCGAGTCCATCAAGGTTGGACCCAGGTCCATTGAGGTTGAACTCAGGACCTGGTGCCCTTGCCCCGATTCAATGAGGTTGGGTCTGTAGAAATTGCCATGTGAAAGTAAATACCATGAGGAAAAGAATTTGCAAGCAATGGCAAGCTAAACTTAAAATAATTGCCGCGTGAAGGTAATCATATGGAAGTAAACTTCCCCACTAAGAAAAAGACTAAAAAGAGTGCAGGAGTAGGTTTGCTAGATTTGGCATTTGGTGTTCTAAGAAGAACCCTCATTATATAGTCCACTACTTAAAGATATAATACTGGCTTGCGTGACTTTGTGGTGCGAGGCTGTATATACCGTGATTCCAGGTTCCATCTGGGGAAAGTTTATTACTAGATCCTATAGCACTAACTTGCCAACTCCATCAGAAGAGACGAAAATATGTTATAGGCAACAGTCTTTTAGGTGTGTAAAGAGTTACACTGACGGTCACTACTAGTACATGATAGCAAGATTGGTCCACTAAATGTCAATGGTCATCAGACTGAACTATTTCTGCCTCGATTTCTCTTCAAAGCTCTGATCTGAAATGACAATCGACTCTTCAAAGCTCTGATCTGAAATGACAATCGACTCTTCATTAGTGCTCAAAGCTCATAGCAAGAGAAAACTCGACTCGAGGCCTGCTTGACATGAATTTCGTGATCCAGTATCCAGATTATGCTGGAACTAGAATTAGAGATGCAAAAAGAAATGCTGAGTAGAATTTGTACTGGGTGTAAACATCGAGCATGTAAGTCTTGAGCTGATTTATTTGACAGTCTGAATAAGTAGCACTGATGATATTAACGAGGGAATTAACAGACTTTTGGAGACCATGCGATGACTATCGTATTGACTTTATAGTGTCATAAACTCAGAAACAAACAGCTGCAAAGAGAAATCATTAGGCTGCTAAGTGCTGATAGATACAAGCAGGTTCATACAATGAGCCCTCAACTCCATCATTGTGCTTATATATGACGGAGCCACAAGAGAAGTTCTCCCATGAACCAGTGAGAAAGGAAAGGAAAGGAAAGGAAATCTTATTATCACCTCATATATACAGTAAAATTGTTTCATTATGCTAACAATCCTGTTGCATCTATAGCTGAACAAATATGGAGGACACTATTTTTATAAAAGAAAGAAAGAAAGAAAAACAACATTCGAGTACTTTCTTCTTGCCTTTTTTTCCTGCACAAACATTTTGCCATTGCTTAATTTGAAGCCAATAAAGCAGTGTCACGCCTAGAAACAGTTATCTCCTTTGATGGAACGCAGGATTCCAAGACCTGCAATTTCACGTATCTTTTCACAATCTTCGATGTACAGAGATTTCAGGCTTTTGAAGTTCGTCAAGTCCGGCAACCTTTCCACAGATTTGCAGCCAATAATTCTCAAGTTCTCCAAGGACTCTAACTGGTCAAGGCCTTCAATGTCAGTTATCTTCTCGCAACTGTCAATCTCCAAGTCCTTCAGCTTCTTCAAGTTTGAAAAGTCTGGCAGTCTCTCCAAGGATCTGCACTCCGAAATCTGCAATTCCTCCAGGGATTCCAATCTGTCAAGCCCTCCAATATCCTTGATCTTATCACAATTCTTAATTTCCAGAACTTTCAACTTTTTCAAGTTTGACAAATCAGGGAAACTCCCGATGGATCTGCACTCGGATATCTGCAGTTCTTCCAATGACACCAATTTATCAAGCCCTTGGATCTCGAGCAACTTCTCACAGTCTCGCAGCTTAAATTCTTTCAGCTTCTTCAAGTTTGAGAGATTGGGTAACCTGTCAAGAGACTCGCAGTTACGTAGAACCAAGCGTCTCAGAGATTCTAACCGCTCAAGCCCATCAAGCGTTTTCAATTTGCAGTATATCACATCAAAAACTTGAAGCGACTCCAACCCTTCAAGGCCCCGAATCTCTGATATAGCTGAGTGAAGGAGCTCCAACTCTGATAGATTTATCAAGTTCGAAAGATCAGGAACAATTGTCATAGACTTGCAGTTCCCTATATATAGTGTAGATAAACTTGAGGGAAGTTCAGTAAAAGATTGCAGATCTACACAAGACAAAACCAGTTTCTTGAGCCGATAAAGTGAACCCAGATCAGCTGGTAATGTAGTGATTTTTGAGAGGGAAAGCTGCAATGTCTCCAATTTGGATAACGTTCCAAGCCACAGGGGGCTAGGATCATGAACCAGCTTGGTTGGGTCATTGGTGGGAAACCCCTGTAGGTGAGAGCCGTCAGACAAATACAACTGCCTCAGATTAATCAGATTGGAGAGATCTGGGATTTTCTCCATTGACTGAGAACTAACTCGTAAATTAATCAAACTATCAGGAAGCTCTGGAAGCCCCTTGAGCTCTTTACACAACTCCAAATCAAGGGTCTGCAGATGGGAGAGGCCACAAATAGTTTCTGGTAAACTATGGATACGGTTATCTGACAAGCTCAAGATTCTCAGATATGCAAGTTCTCCTATATCACTAGGAATGTCACCCTCCAGGTTGCAACCCTTGGCATGAATCTCCTCAAGCTTTTCCAGCATCCCAATAACAACTGGTATTTGCTCTATGTAACTCCCCTCCACTTTCAACACCTTCAGTTTTTTCAGATTGCTTATTGAATCGGGCAACTCAGTGATCCCTGTGCTGGAAAGATCCAGCTCGACCAATGACTCTAATTGCCCGATGGTGTCTGGAAGTTTATTTATTGACCTGCAACCTTTCAGAGATAAGCACTCAAGTTTCACTAGCTCTCCAATAGAGTCTGGAAGATGAGTGATTTTCGCATTATCCAATGCAAGGTATGTGAGAGATTCCAGCTGGCTGATTGAGCTCCTAATCTGGGTCAATGACTTGCAATCACGGGCACTGAGAGTTTCGAGGTTCTTCGTTCCTCCAGGCATGATGAAAATTTCTTGTACAGAGGTTCCATCAACAATGAGCTCTGTCAAAGCTTCCATAGAGCCCAACTTTTCGGGCAACTCTTGGATTGAATGGCAGTCCTTCATGTTTAATGAAACAAGATGTCTTAGGCCACCAATGGATGCATCGATTCCTACTAAACTTTCACAGCCTTCAAGAATCAATATCTCGAGAGCTTCAAAGGGAGAAAAATCGGGGTTCCTGTATAAGCATGTACATCCCGTAAGATTAAGAACCTTCAGGTTCTTTGACATCTGCAAGAATAACAACAGTGAGAGTGATAAAAACATAGGTATACTGAAATATGGAGCCACGAATAAGATCACACGAGTAACAGAGCATGTCCTACCTTGATTTGATGCCAGCCCTCCCAATATTCGCTGATCTTGCTCCAAGAGAGATCGAGTATGACTAGATTCCTCAGATAAAAATTGGTAGGCAAGAAATTTGAAGGGCAATAATGCCAGCAAAGCCACCTTAACTGTGGAAGAAGATTTTCAAAGTTACCAGCGAGGTTCACGCCATTGATCTGGAGGAACCTTAAGTTGGATAGACTTGAAAATTCTACTCGAGTGAGATAGTACTGTGACTTGCTATCAAACTTAAGACAGAGGGCTTCAACCATTTCAGTGCCCTACAAATGCAGCAAGAAAGAGAGTAAGGACAAATGAGACAATAAGTCTAGGTATAGATCAGCAAAATTGCTTGTTCCTAGTTTAGAGAATTTTAAGGAGGCCATTAGTCAAAGCTTGTAACAGCATTTGGCTTTATGCAAGCAAACTGAGTAAGCCCCTAAAATGAATGGTTATTTACTTAAGATAAAGGTCAACAAGGAAAAATTTTACCTTGTGATTTATTAATGTGTGCAATGCTTCCTCATGGTTCCATAATCTACTGCGCCTCCCGAATTCCATGCTACTTTCTTGTCGAACAATTTCTCGACCAAGGTCTCTAAGCTGATCATGCATCCACAGCTTGTTGTCATCACCAATCTTTGTCAAAGACATGAGATGAAGGACTTCCATACCTTCCTCTGGGTAGAAATCAGCATTGTCCCACAGGTGAATGACAATTCTCTTGTCAAATCCAATGAATAAACATGCTATGTCAAGAAAGATCTGCTTCTGCCAGTGATCTAGAGCATCGTAGCTTATCCTCAACTTTTTCCCAACTTCTTCGCGAGGTACTTTTTCTAACTTTTTCAATGTGTCCTCCCAGACTTTTTTTATTTTCCCAGAGAGAAATGAACCAATGGTCTCGAGAGCTAAAGGAAGGCCTCCAGTGATGTCGACCACCTTATTTGAGTAGGCCAAATAATCATCGGGAGGGCAGTCCCTTCTGAATGCATGCCTACTGAAAAGTTGAATGGACTGATCTGCATCCATTCTCTCCAGTTCATAAGCCCAATCCACTTCAGGCACATTAAGCACATCTTTGTTTCTAGTTGTAACAATGATCCTACTGCCTGGACCAAACCAATTGCGCTTTCCCGCGAGTGCATTTAACTGCGCTCTCTTGTCAATATCATCAAGAAGGATAAGAACTTCCTTACCAGAGAATCTCTCTTTGATCGTGTTGATGCCTTCATCAACATTCGTAATTTCTGGACCCTTCTTTTTAAGGATGTGCGAGATCACTTGATTCTGCAAAAATTCGAGACCCTTGTTCTGTGATGTTTCTCTTACATCTGAGAGGAAGCTACAGTACTCAAAACGACTTGAAAGCTGGTTAAACACAACTTTTGCAAGAGTGGTTTTTCCAATGCCACCCATTCCATGAATCCCAATGATCCTAACATCATTGGAACCCACATTAAGCATCCTCATAAGTTTATCCACGTGATCATCGATGGCAACTAACTGGTCAGTTACATTCAAATGGTGCACCTTCAAGCTAACCAGAACTTTTCGAACTATTAACTCTATGAGTTTTCCTTCATGCCTGCATTACATGGATAGTTGACAGCAAGAGAGGTGAGAATACTCCAATAAGAAAGATCATCAGATTAAGGCAGATGGAATCTCAGAGAATGAATTACGCCGTTCTAGTACATCTGGGGACTCAACAGCAAGACAAGGTAAAAGGACTTCAGTTTGACACAAAGAAAATGACAATATCACTAAACATGAGTCAAGAATGAAATTCTGATTGTGCTTCTTCTTTGTAGATCCACCAATTTTGTTTCGTTTCCTTGATTAAGAGAACTAAACAAAATATTCCAAATAGAATTCACAACTAATGAAATAAAATAGCAGCAAGGGCCTAAAGAAAGTTACCCATTAGTGTCCTTTTCTAACTCCCAGCCCTTGATCTTTCCAACCTCCTTCAGAGCCTCTTCCCATTGGTGCACAAGATTGGGCTTATGCTTCTTTTTGTGTTGACGGAGGGCTTCTAAATATGGTCCCTTGTTCAGCTTTACTTCAGACGGATTAGCATCGTAGAATATGGGCAGAATTTCCAGCCCAGTTAGTTTACTGCATTCCACCATCTGTGCCAACTCACGCAAGCACCATTCACTCTCTGCGTAGTCTTTGGAGAAGATGGGTATGCATATCTTTGAGTTGTTGATTGCTTGGAGTAGCCAAGTGATCCTCCCTCCAACAGAAAGCTCATCATTGTCTCTGAAAGCACGGATCCCAGCATCCATGAGCCCATGATAGAGGCAATCCACAAACCCTTTGCGTGTATTTGGGCCTCTGAAGCTCAAGAAAACTTCATACTCGACACCCGGTAAATCTGCAGGGCTATGCGATGGCGGATCAGAACTTTCCCCTGTATCTGAATAACTGCTCCGCACTCTTTTTCTCTGACAAAAATCTTCATGAGACCTGTTGCTCCAATGAAATTTCTTTGGCGAAAATTGTGCTGGAAGAGCACAAAGAGTTTCCCGGATGCGTACCTTCCGAGCTCTATGATTAGATCTCTGAACAGCTTTCCTGGGAGTAAATGGATAATGAACACCAGAAATAGCAATAAGGGGTCTACTATACACTGGATTAGGGGTCGGAAGATTTACAATTGTTTTGCACATCATGATGACGATGTACGAGAACTACAACAGGCGAGGAGAAGGTTTGGTCTTTCAATGAATGAACAGAGGGCAAATGAATGATTTGTTTGACGGAGTCCTCAGCTGAGGCTGCCGAGCTCCCCTTATATATCTTTCTAAAACCAAGCTTCAATTGGTCACCCCACCAGAATTCAAATTACCTCGATCGCCAACACAACACGGTCTTGACCTTCTGGACCAATAACAGAGATTCTTGGGGACCAAGTTTTGAAATCTCTACCATTTCAACTGGTCGGTTGGTTGCTCCTCTAATGACATTTCTCAAACTTTTCCTCCAAATCTCTTGAAAAATTACCTCTCCTAATGTCGGTTACGAAAACGACAGTGGCTTATCCATTTACACAGTCACCAGACAAGTACAAAAGTAGGATCTCGACAGTGAAACCTTTTGCGCCCACTTCTGACCTCCAACCTGCAGAAAAAAGCCTACCCCAGAATCTGTCAAACTGATAAACAACACGCCTCTCTCTCTCTACTTTTTCCCGGAATCTACCTTGCAATACTCCACATGGGATTTGACTTTGACACAGAGAGAGAGAGAGAGAGAGAGACAACGAGTGCTTACTTTTTCCCATGATTATTTGTCCAAACCAACTACTTCAGCCTCCCCATCATTGGTGTTGGGAAATTCATGTGAATATTCCTGAATCTTTAAAAAAAAAAAAAAAACAATTTCCTCAAACAACCACCAACTGAAAGCATTAATATTGCCTCCCCATCATTGTGCTGGGAATTTCATGTGCAATATTCACGCATCTTTAAAAAAAAAATGCAGTTTCTTCAGACAACCACCGTCTGAAAGCAAGCATTCAAAGCAAACCATCTCTCAAACGTATAAAAGGAAACTTCGCTTCAAGTGCTTCCAACGTGGGAACAACGTGAGGGATACATAGAATATCCCGGAACATTTGACTTCACTTCATGCACGGAATTCACGGCACTGAAACGAGACGAAGTCGGTCCAAGCTAAGAGCCAAATCCCAAGAAGCAATCCGGAATTAAGAAAGAATCGGTCTTGACTGAGGCCCGCCATCGAGAGCTAGGAATTTTCCCGGAAACCGTCGCAGTCTTCCGGACTCGGACGGCTCTTCCGTCGCTGGAATGTCGGCTGCTTCGAAGTGCATTGTCATTGCCGGTTGCAAGACGAAGGAAATCTCAACGCAAAGGCCAACTGAAAACCATCACTTTTGTTTTGCTTTTCCGCGCTTGAAAGTAATCCCAACGTACGACCAAAGAAAATAATAAAAGTAATCCCCACCTCACCACCACCATTTTATGATGCATGCGGATTGAAGCCGACGTCATTTTTCTTCCATCCTTTTTTCCATATATATATAAATTTATAAACATTTAGAAAGGTTTGAATTTAGAATAAAGATATTGAGATTTGAATTTTTTTTAGCAAGGTTATTGTAGGATAGGAAAAAATAGATTACAATTATGAAACAAGTGAGAGATTGCAGAGAATTATAATTCATATATTTGCTCATAAATCCGATACTTGCGAAAAACATATATTAAGGTATTTAAAACCCTTTAATAGTTGAAATTTTTCTCCCACTTTGTAAAATGCTATAGATTATGACTAACATGAGAGAATCTAATGCATGTGGGATTGCATCGCATAATCAATTTCATACAAATCATCAATCGCTGGATCGAGTAAAGAAAGGAGCCATTGAAAAATATGTCCAAGGCATCTAAGGCTTGTTTGATAATTTGGTTCCTAAGAATAATTTCTGCTTGGAAATGGATTTTTTTTATCCCCTAGATGAGTTTTTGAGCATTTGAAAGCATTTGATAATTTTCCGAAATTTATATTTGGGGGATATAAATGTATTTAGTAAAATCCCAAATTATTTTGTGATTTAGAATTTTTCTTTAAAATTTTAAATAATTTTATTATAAATTTTCTCTTTTTTTCCCCTTCTTCCTCTATGGCCAATTAGCAACCTAGCCATTGCTAGCGGCCAACCAAACAAGGGCCAGCAACCTCGTCACAGCATTGTCACCTCGCCTAGATTTGACAAGGTAGATCTTAGCTCTAGCCATCGGCAAAACTTGACCTCACTAGCCATCGCAAGGTTGGCCTCATCATGGCCAAGTGACATTGCCCTCACGACGGCTTGACGAGGCTTGCCCAACCAACGCAAGGCCAAGCCTCATCCAACCACCAACTCGCCTAGCCCTTGTTGAGGCTCAACCTCCTCGAGCCATCACAAGGTCGGCCTCGCCCTTGTCCAACCATTGACAAGGCTTAGCCTTGTTGGGAGCCAGTGATGATTCGATGAGGTCATTAACCCTTGCCTAGCCAATCGTCAAGGACTAACCAAAGAGAAAGGAGAAGAAGAAAAGGAAAAGAAAAAAAAAAAAGAGGAAGAAAAAGAAAATGGACTTGATTCTAGAATTGTTTCCCGGAACAAATGATCAACTATTTTCAATTTCTTGAATCTGTTCTAAATCTATTCTCAAAAACAAAAAAGTTACCAAATTGATTTATGTTTTTTTTTTTTTTTTTTTCGTGGAATAAAAGAATGGAATCATTCGGACCCTAAATGGCCAAATGAGCCCGCGCTGTGGCAGAAATTGCGGCTCTCTTCTCTATGCCAATCACGTGTGCATAATGCATGTTGACTTTGGTATTCCACAGCTGAAACTGTAAACTGTTCACCAAATTTTCAATTACAATTTATGGTATGTCAGAACTATATTGAGAACTCTATTAGAGAATATTCAGCCGCTATTTCATCAAGGAGCGTGAATGTTCGTAAGGACAAGAGCTTTGTCGGATGACAGAAAAACAATTCAAATAAGAAACTAAAGACACGAGTTTGAAGATCGATATAACCTTAAGATACAATAGACGGATATAGCGATATGGTATGGATAAATACTCCAGCTATACCCATAATTTTCTTAGATCTTCGATTTGTTCATGGAGCCTCACACCTTTAAAATAATGTGAAGGCTACCAGACCGATAATGCCGAAGATAACTTGATGGATTACATTTAGATATACAAAAAGAATCATGTAATTTGAAGGCTTATAAGGTATTATGTGCACAATCTCTTCTGCAGCCACTGTACTTGGATAGACGCATCTTCACTTCATGTGCTTGAAGGATGACATGAGAAACTTAACTTTCCAATCAACATCGAGTTCTGATGACATGAAGCAGATGCATCGGCCTCCAGACTGCATGGAAGATAGTGTCAAGAGACTCCACAGGCAAGTCGAAACGTCATTGAGAATCATATTCATGAACATCACACCATAGGTTGGATCTTACATTTTGGCATATAACATGCCCAATTGTGAACAGGAGAAGACTGCTGAGATGCCATTTCATAGTTCAGTTGACAGGCGTTTGCTCCTGTAGCAACAGATGAATGATGGAGCTGACGACTTCATTGCTAGCAGACGTATCCTGGAAAACACGGAACTGCATCAGCACACTGTGTATTACCATGTGCAAGGATACAGAATCAGAGATCAGAAGGATACTCTACAATTTGCATCTATCCACATCTAAGGAAACTGTATAGTAAATTGTGAACACAAAATAAGCATATGCTTGCAACTAATACTTGCAATTCATGCGAAGAAAGTGTATGATGCTCATATGTCCATATCTCCAATCAAACATCTTCAGCTTCGAAGAAAGCAACAAAGGTCATTTCTTCCAACTTGCAATAGACCAAAAATGAGTGTTGTCCTAAGTTTGCTGCAGACATCATTGCACAGCATCATTGCACAGGTTTCTTGTGCAATGATTTGACAGCGTAACAGCCAATCTGAGTACATCTTATGAACAGTAAAGTGGTTGATGCTATACAAGGCAAATGTTGTCCACTTTGTCAAGGTCAGCAGCAGGATAAGATTCCAAATTCAGACAAAACTCATTTTGAATCAAAGGATAAACTCATTCAAAGGCAGTGAAGGTAATGACTTGGAAGGTGGTGACTCAAATTGAAATTTAAAGATTCACTTAATCAGATCAGATGATGTCAAATGAGTACTAATTTTTATAGGCATATAAATCAATTTCAAAGCACTCCATAATTTCAGATGAAAGGGAAGCATACAGCAGTACCTCAGGATTTCTGATAAGCGACTTCAACACAGAATGAAGCATCAATCGAAGTTCCTTGAATATGACAGCTGTTTGTGCTGGTGCCATCAGTTTCAACCATCCATCGATGATTAGGACTCCGGACTGAAACAACCAATCATCATAACCACTTAGCGTGAAGAAAAATTCCCAACAATTGGAGAAATTCCAACAAGTTGGAACCGTATGAGTCTTTCACATAAAAAGTTACATCTGGAATACTTCAAGTCAATCCCAAAAGTTACCACGGACAACATCTTTACAAAACAGTAAAAATCCATTGGGCATGTTCAACTAGTGTGATTTTGCTATTCCAGGAGACAGAAGACACTTATTACAGGTGCAGATGCACCCATCAACATGAACACACTATCTCCCCTCAGTTCATCTTATCACTACCGAATCCTCGTGTACTAAAAGTGGATTACCGTCATCATTAACCAGATCTTTTATGTGTCTTCTTTCAGAAAGAAAATGGAGAGGGGAGACTCTGATGTATTTTCTACTTCCTAGTTTACAAATACATGCATATATTCAAAGAGAAATTCAACAAGAAGACTACCTTATGCTGAATATCAATGGATCCCCCAAAAAGCAAAATCGAGTAAGGCGAAACAATGGTCGTATCCCGCAGAAATACCTTGCCAGTTTCTACCTGAAAAATGACATTGTAGTAATCAAATTAGCTAATCACAAGAAGGCAGTGAATATTTATTTCTTCTATACAGAATTGGAGTTCAACAAGCAACAAGTGTCGGCTTGACGTGACCCATAAATCATATCTCACAGCCTACAGAGTTCTAGAGCTCAAACAAAAACTTAAAGACATGTATGCCACTTGCGAAACGAACTGTTTGTCACAGAACCAATTTCACATCTACAAAAGTACTGACCTCCCTATACTCTTTAAGAATAGGTGCTTTACCATGAATGTCTGAATTACGTGGCCCGATTATAAGGAAACCCAGATAAACTCCAGGTTTCAAAAGTTCACTCTATCATTGTCAATTCAGGAAAAAGCACTCTATATCAGCTTATGCTTATTAGAAATATAAAAGCTTTATGCACTAACCAGAGAAACAAACTGAGCAAACTCTCCAAAATGACACGGTTATTCTATAAGGTTTATTGCAAACCTGAGCATTGCCAACATGGAAACTGATTCTTGTGACATATAAAAGTCCAGGACCTAATTTACGATCGGATTATGTTCTTCCAGAAAGTACTGCTAGACAAATTGAATTCCTTAGCGTTTATAAATAACTATTTGTCTGACCAATAATACTAAATTCTAGCTAGATCAGTGTGCCCAGAAAAATTTGCAGTCGTCCTTACTGAAGTATACATGTAGATCAGGAACTTAGTGCATTTCAAGGTTGGAGGCAACTTTTTGAGCTCTTTCTACCAGCCTACGATTTGCTCACTGTGACCCCCTCTTGGACCCCTATTTAATATGCACTGAACTAGTCATGTGTACATCCCCATTGAAGAAATTCATGATCAAACCTTGCCAGTTATCCAATTCATGCCAATATAGAAAAAGAATGAGTTAACGTGTCTTATGATCCTAGTTTTCATGGTTTAACAATAATAGAGAAAAGCCAGGGGAGAAGAAACAGGGGAAAGGTCGACAGCAAGACTAAGAGGTGGAGGTCAGAAAAAAGAAAGAAATGGTATCAACAAGTCATAGAGCTGAGCTTGGAACAGATTATTATAATTTGGTAACACATACAAAAGTAGAAGATGAAGAAAACATTACTGCATTTAATTAGCCAAAACTTTACAAACCTTTTCAAGAAAAACCAGAAATGGGTACTGAAATGATCTAAGGCTACTGTTGATGGAAGTACGATGTATGTAAACTTCCCTTCTTCCATCATACCAGGCTAGACTACCCTTTGACAACAGACCAGTCGACTGTTTAAGATTGCTAAGAGTTGCCCCAGCCATTCCTAGCTCGGTGGCTGCCACATTGGGGTACAGACCTGCACACAGAATTGCCTACAAAGATAATGTAAATTAATAAACTACCATGATATCATCAGACAAAAAGAATATGGTATAGAGTCTGTGGACAATAGATGTAACCTATGAACTGGAAAACCAAACTCATGAAAAAATGTCTCCAACACAATAATAAAAAAAGAGCCAAATGTTACTTCAACCTATTCAACCATTTGACAAATCAACCACTTCTTAATGATTTGACTATGAATGATCTGAAAAAAGAAAAATTGGGAAGAAAAAAGATAATGGAATTTGGCGATAGGAGCCAAAGCTTTTGAGGGAAAATCTTTTTATCACTCAACCATTGATCGCCTATCAGGCTTGAGGTGCATTTACTAGTATATGGTGTAATCAACAGTGGAATACCTGTCAAACCAGTTCAATCGGCCTCAATTTGATATCAAAACTAGCACTGAAATTGCATGCCAAAGTCAACTGAAAGAAATTTTTTTCTTACCTTTACAACTGAAGGATGATGCGAGTGCCTATTGAAAGGTTGTGATAAATCAGAAAGCCAACTGTCCAGATTTTCCTTCTTTCTTGGCATAACCTGGGCCACATAATCATGTCACTGTTAGAACTTATTTAAAGATGGGTTCCTTCCTTATGATGTAATGCACCTTTTACCACCTAATGCATAAAAGACTTAAAGCTAAATTCACGATGAGTACACCATAAGACTTATAACCAACAAGTTCCAATAAAGTAGTAAGTTAGGACTATATATGAAAATATTCCTAAGGGAAACCATGGGTTAAATAAGTAAAATAGCCTTTTAGCGGAAGACGATCTACATTTTCTGGTAAGAAATTTCTACGTGAACCCAGCCAATAAGACACAGGGGAAGCGGGGGAAAGACAAAACATATCCAGACAGGTCAGATTTAAATGGTGGGTGTCTTTGTCATTTTTTTTTTGGGGGGGACTAAAGTTTTGTGGTTGGATGATCAGCCCATCCATGTGTCCTTCAAGTCTATTTACCATGTTGGATCCATAATCCATCTTAATGGACATATTACGCATGCACACGTGTGTGAGAGAGAGACTACTACCCAAAAAAAGAACAATGCTACCCTTGCCCTTAATCTTTTCCATTGGTTTTTATCTGGAGTTCCTGTTGTTGGATGAGAAGAATAATAAGATTACACTAGAAACTAACGTGAGCTAGAATGTCCCATTTCATTCCAGTAAAATAATTATGCTACTGGCATAACAAAAATTATAGTTTGAATTTCGAATTAAGAACAAAATGTTCATGCTATTTGCACTGTTTTTTTCCCTAAGATCTGATTTGTCATGGAGCACATCGATGATAAAGTGATCTGTTGCTCATAAAAACAACGCATTATCCATAGGGCACATCATTTGAGAGATAAGACTTCTAATCCATAACTTAATATTTTGGATATATAGGTGTCAATTATATACTCTTTCATTTAATCACAAAGAAAAATTAAAAAAGTAAAGGAGTAAATATAATTCTCTACAGATACATGACATTCTCGAAACCATATACTTTGACCAATTCTGTCGTTGCTGTCTTTACTCCTCCACCAAGATTAATAAAGAAACAAAATTAAACATTTTCTGTTATTTTGAGTAGCTAGGTGTCAATCATGATTCTTTAATTATATCACCAAGAAAAATTGATAAGTAAAGGACTAAAGATAATTCTCTACAGTTACACAATATAGTACCAGCTACCATAGTATAATTCATGTACCAATTTTGTGGTAGCTGTAATTATTTTTTTAATAAGAGAAAAAAGGAAAGATTGTGTAAATGATGATATTTCTGATAAACAATTTCTAACTTCACTATAGCATTAAATCTGATCTATAAAATCACCTTTGATAACATTAAATGTAAAATGGTTGTATTATGAAACAACAGTTACAGCTGCTTGAGAATATAAGGATATCAGCGCTTACAGCTACCCAATAGTGTAATTATCGATCATTGAACATCTCAGATTAGCATCCTAGGTTGTAAATTATGTACTACAACTAACTTTACAATATGCAATAGTATAATGAAGATAATGCATATTATACAGATCAACTAGTGTGTTAACTGCAGGTAGAACACCCACCCGGTAATTCTTGGGAAAACTGATAAGGCCAATATCTACTAGCAGAGTTCCAAACTGTACCCTCATGTCCCTACAGATTAGTACCTCCATCAGAAAATCAGAAGGCGGAGAAAGAAAGAAGGAAGTGTTGGACCAGTTGGCTTACTACCAACATGGAAACTTAAGAGGACATTCACCTTATCATGAACATAACTGGACTGCTCAAAAAGTATGAATTGCAAAACTGTTGAGCAGCTTTGACTCCTTTCTGCAGAAAAAACAATGGTACAAGTAGTGAACAGCATGTTTTGGATAGACATGGTTTTGTTTGAAAATTACATATATTATATTTGTGAGATTCTGTAGGACCATTGCCAACTATTCTAAAAGCTTAAGTTGTTAAATGGAGGTATGGTTTAATAGTTGAATATTCTATCACTTTCCCTTCACAAAATCTCACTATGAACAAAAGAGAGTTACTTCACTTACAGAAGTTCAATTTATAAAAGAAAGGGAAATGGTAAATAATGAAAAGTAACTGGAAAATAGTCTCTTTGGCACAATCCACCAGGCGAATACCCAACTTATGAAACTAACTTACATGCAGGAGATATTCAAAAGGAAAAAAGAAAGAAATAAGAATAGAAAAGGAGAAAACATATTACGATCCCATAATCATTGTCCTGAACATGCATTACCACTACATATCATGAATTTCATGACTCATGGTTTTGGAGAGCTATTTGAAGACCTAATGATGGCGAAAGCCAGCAAACCTCATTAAGAACTTTTTCCCATTTCTTGTACACAACCATCATTAATAGATGGTCGGACTGCCGGTCGCCCTCATTTAGATCTGTCTTATCGGTCAGCAATGCCAGTTTTGCCCTTTCAACAGTTGGTTTCTGGAGATGAAAATATAATGTTGTCTTAGACTTGCCCAAGTTCATGTGCAAAGTCATAAAACAGAATATAAAAGAAGTCTGGAATGGAACAAACCTCATCCTTTGGGTACACGAATGGGGATTTGTAGCTCAGAACAGCTGATATTGAAAGAATGGGTGACAAGCAGCCAAAAATTGCACCATAAAGCATCATCTGGAATTTGAATGAAAATTGAAAATTCTTTAGCAAAATGACCAAGGAAAGAAATCAAATGACAAAACCAAGCTTCATCAGCAAAGTCAGGTTCTCCCTGCCAACATCTCACCATATATGAAATTTGAGAAAATAAACTATTTGGTGGAGACAGGTCTTAATTATAGGAAATTGCAAAGTGGAACGAAATATACTGTGGATATTGATAAAGCATATCCTAGGCTGCAATGATGAATTAGCCTAGAAAGAGATGATGTGTTTGTACACTGATGTTGTTTATGTAGTCAATAGAAAACTTTACCAATTCAGCTTCTGTGATCAAGGTAAATCAGATTGAAATCGTTCCTGAATTATTGCATTCCTTTGTTCCACTCTATATTATCAGAATAACTTCCAATGCATTGTTAGATAGCTCATGATAATGAGAGACTTTCCCATTAGGGGTATGCCTTGATCCATCAACAAAATTGAAACAAATAGGAATACAGGTACTTATCCCTCAATCAGATCAGTTTTATATACCAGGACGACTATATATATTACAGTGTAAGGCAAATTCGCACCTTTTACTTTCTTTTAGTATAAAGACTTACTAGTAGACATGCCTTTTTCTCCCATGACATGAGAAAAAGTGACATTTCAGTAACTCTAGAAGTAAAATAAGCTACGATTTGTATTCCCATGTACGACATTGGACACACAGAGTATAAGTGTTGAATTTGTTCAAACCTTCCCTATCAGTACGTCAACTGGAAGTTTTGCAAGATGATATCCAAGAGGAGTCAACTCTTCATTCCCTTCCAATGCACCAACCTATAAAAATAAAGTAATAAATAAATTTGCAGGGATACCACAATATTCAAAATACCTGAATTCAGAATTAATGGAATAATAGTGAATATCTATTTATGAGTATGACAAACCATCAAACGATTCTGCTAACATCATCTTTCTGGCAAGTTTTAAGGTAAAATACCAAGTCTCTTTAGGTTCCTAATTCAGAACCAACACTTAAGATTAAATTACTGATAATCATTAAGAAGTACCTCATACAACAATGAAATTGCTGAAGTCATAGCCTCTTCTTTTGGAGGTTCTAAGGCCTGCCAAGCAGAATAATTGAACAAAGTAAACTAATATGTTTACAAAATAAGAGGAAAAAAGACACTTGATTGAGAATGAACACTAATTACCTTGAACAGGAAGGATTTTATGTAACCCAAAGAAAGTAGCTTAATCTGTAAGCACAACTCTACCAAGGGCATTCGAAGCATCTCAGGAGCCTTCCATCATAAAACAACCAAGTGAACACACTAAAAACAAATAGAATTGACTGTCTAAACAATAGAAAACCATCAGAAATCAATTCAACAGTAAGCACCTGAAAAGGCCGCATTAGCTTCTCAAATCTATGACGTGTATATAAGCAGAAACACGTCCCCGGTTTCACACGCCCAGCTCTTCCTCGCCGCTGTTTTGAATTCGCTTGAGATATCCAATCTTCTACCATGCTAGTTAATTTCTAGACAAAAGAATCAAGCCACTGTAAAAAGTGCATAAACTCCCTGAAAGTTACAGTTTCTCCAATTATCATGACCCATTCCATTAGGTATCAACTATACCCAAGACTTTTTATGAGCATAGCACATAAAATGTAGTCAAACAAAGGTGCACAGATGGATTAGCATATGAACATTCACACTTTACAGAACAAGATCACAAGCTAATTTAACTTAACAGACGAGTGAGCCACAAACAAAAGCTTATTTTCAAGCAATAAGATTATGGACATAGCAGGTGTTCACATACAAACAAAGGTACTCTAAGCATGCCACCTATTTGCATTATTGAAGATCTGCCACAAATAGTAAACCATGATATGCCAGATGGTTATTCTAAGCAATAAAATGCAAACAAGACTATCCTGGCACTATGCTCTACATGCTTGCACTGCAATGCAAATCATAATAGAAGAGGAGTGAAGCACCAACCTTTTGTGGATTATACCGATTTTCCTTGTGCTTTCCACTGTCAATGACATAAACAACATCATCGATTGTTATACTTGTCTCTGCTATATTTGTAGCTACAATGACCTATGAAAATATGATAGAAGAACTTAAGTCATAAAAATAACCAACATATCATCAACATGAGAAACATGCTCTTCCAAGTATGAGAAAGGAAATGACTTAAGATTTCTTCTTTCCAGAGAAAGCAAACGGTAAGACGACTTCTTCGTTTTTCTGAAAATAAAGGCAAAATGTGCTCCTGGCATCTGCCAAGCACAGATGCAGCTTTCTTCACCCAGAACTTTTGGACCAATCTAGCTTTACTGTCTAACCTTCTAACTCCACCCCGTTACAGAAGTTTCACTCAATTAGAATCCTTAATTCCAAGTGATTTTGGTACAGAACATCTATTTGGCCATGACCCCCACCACCACAAAAACAACCAAAAAAGAAAAAGGCAAAGTTTCTAGATCACTTGGGTAGAAAACCCCAGTATAAGGTATAAAATTCCTACTTTAAATGTCATAGAAGGTCTTCTTGCTTATTTCATCTTCATGGTAAGGCACTGTCTCCTAGGTATTCCATGCTCGTTTGGATAACTACCACCAATATATGATAACATACCAAAAGAAAAAATTCTTAATGCATTTTCTATTCCATCTTTACACTGGAAAAAATGAGTGTCAATTTAATCCCTTGCTTCAATCAACAAATGTTACAAAACTTGTTTAACTGCAACTACTCATTACGCAGGAAAATTGTGGATGAGATGCAGAATCAAATGATTAGACAGGAAGAATTTTCCCTTCTCCAAGTATCTACTTTTCATCATGTATATCTGTTATCGAGCAAACCATTATCAAGTGTATTGGCCATTTGAAAAACAAGAAGAGTGATTTTCTGCTTAGAATCAAGGAGAACCACAGTCAGAAGAGTGCTTAATCTTGGGAACTGGGAAAATTATAACAGAAGCATACCTTGCGTATATTTGCAGGAGGCTGTGAAAAAGCTTTCTTTTGGTCATTTGGTGCCAAAGATGAATGTAAAGGAAGAATCCAATCAGATGATGGCCCACTAAAACGATAAGAGGCGGTCAACTTATCAACTAGCTGATGAATTTCATAGACTCCCTGCGTACGTGGTGAAAGAGGAGTATTACAGTGTTTTCAGTGAGAAAAAAAAACAAAACCGAGTTTCCACAATAATTTAAGCGACTTACGGGTAAAAAAATCAGTATTGCTCCCTCACCACAAATTTCATCAACATGACACACCAAGTCTTCAAGAAGATCATAGTCAATGATATCCTCATTCAATTTTCTCTGTATAGAAGGTTGTGAAGTTGGAAAATAGTAATTGGAAAGAAAAGTAATCCATTATTTGATAAGTGGATTCTATTAACACTTACCAAGTTCAAGCGAGTTTGCTCGCTATAAGCTTGGTAATTACTTGGCTCATAATATGGATTTACAGAGTCTTCTGACAGCTGAGATTCATCACCCCATGCAGACAAGACAAGATTCTTCTTCCCTCGATGGTTGTCCACACCTCTCTGAAATGAAGGCAGATACATGACAATTAGGGGGGGGAGACTCTGCACGATGAACAGATAACACCCAAGTTTCCAAAACATAGGTTGATGTATAAGGAAGAAAATCCAGTAATGAGATTTTCAGTATCCTTGAAAAGCAGGTCATAAAAGAAAAAAGGAAATATGCAAAAAAGGAAGAATGGAATTCCAACAACTGAGTTATCTCCTGGGAAGAAAAATTAAAAACTAACAATTTTTGTTAACCAAACAGGCAGCCTAAACAATTGGCTGACGAGGAATGACAGTGCCGTGTACATATACAGCTCGGCAGATCAACAAAATCAAGCCCATGGCTTCTGACAGGAAAATTACTAAGCAATCGTGTTTATCCACATTCTTGCATGTGCATTATTCAAATGCATTGAATTCAACAATAACAAAACATGTACAGCTAAACACGTCCACCTTGTCCAGAAACAGAACATATGTTACAGCTAGTGCTTGTTGTCTCTACATGAAGAGGGCATGTGACTAGCCATAGAATGTCTATATTTTAGCAGAGAGGGCATTTACTTTGCAGCCATCGTTTGAACATTATTTCAAATCTTTAATAAGGACCAAAGGTGCCAACATAGAACCCTAATTGTAGGTAACTTTAAATGGTGAAAATGGAAAAACAGAGTTTGTTTGATAGTAGCCATCACTTGAATGCCGAATGCAATAATCTTTTCAGTGAACACAGAAAGCAAATATATTTTACAGACATAGTGCTGCTGATATTCTAATCCTATCAAAAGCCCTCCAGTTGAGAGACATAAGTAGCTTCTTTTTCAAAAAATTCAGTGATCTTTTTTTAACATTCTCAATCTTGGTCAGGGCTGAATGTAAAAAATTTTAACTTGGAAGTTGCATGTTTCACTAGTGGGATACCTTGTCTTTAGAGGATGTTTCCCATCTTATAGAAGCTGGAGAATCTGAAGCAAGACGATACTCCAGTGTCTCATGTATATCCTCCAGAAAGTATGTTGTCACAGGATGTGTCCGGCCTTGTGCTGTTATTACAGGGCAGTTACCAAAGTATCTTGAGAACAAAGCCGAATCAACCGTCGCAGACCTGGTAAAGGAAAATAAAGCAGATGCTAGGCGTTACCTAAAGCTCATCAATCATCATAAATAAATTAGTTCAGAATGATTTTGTCCGCTTTAAGAGGTCAACTTACATTAGAATTACTTTCAGCACCCGCCCATTGTGAGCAGACTGTCTCTCAAGAAGATTCTTCAAGACAATAAGTAGAAAGTCGCCCTGTCATGGGGAAGAAACTGGTCAACGTTTTTCCAGGCCATATCCTTCATTCCAGCAGTACAAAGAACATGCTAAAGTTACTCAGACAGAGATTCGACGATTGGGAAGTCAGAGGGAAGGGGATCGGATAAACATAACTGTTAACTGTGTAATCCAGTCATGTGTATTCACACCATAAGAGAAGTTTTCCCACTTCATTTATTATTCACCATAATAGAAGATTTCCCATCCCATCCTCCTTAGGCCACAACTTTATGGGCAACTCCTATTACTTACACTACCTCAATCTTTAATATTTTAACCTCTTGTGCTTGCTCTTGTGCAAGGGTGTCTTGAATGTATATATCAATATGCCTGGCTAGTCTGATGGGCAATGATTAGGTACAGGGAACCAGTCAAAGAGGCCAAACTTGCCTTCGCATATTCAGAAAAGTCTATGCAACTCCAGAAAATAACGTGTTTTAAGAAAATAAGTTTTACTTTCATCTCACTCAAATTTGTCCATTTCACTTCTCTTGTCATAGGTTTGAAACAATTGAATGTCCATTTAAATCACCTTATCAGACTACTCTTTGTTCTTAAGATCCACTAAAGAACTTCATGTCATTCTCTATTAAATAATGGTCTAGGCATGTAGAGCAACAAAGTGATGGGTGGTCCAACTAATCTGCAAAGATTTATCTCTTACTATGGCCTTAGACAGGAAAATAAGGTACCATTAGGATATTATATGAAAGAGGAGGAGATTATAATTCTACCTCTCATCAATGACGAAACACATTTGGAAATCTAGATGTAATCCTTAATTTTGGAGGAAACCTTGAAAATCAAATGAACTGACACTTAGAACGTACAACAGCTTGACCTAAACTTTGACATCTATTTTGGTTGGAATTCAACATGAAAGTTGCCATCAAAGCGACTCAGAAGAGTAGAAGGCATCATGACAAGGCCCCAAATTCAGAAGAATGCGCTTTAAAGAATAAAATCAGATCATACAGTTTAAGTACAAAGAACAACTGAAAGTACAACAAATCTCATTCATTGTTGGACAGGAAAACGTATAGTCACAGATATGAATAGAGTGATAAAACAATAGAAAGAAAGATGCATGGATTGACCTACAACAAATAGATTGGCCCAGCAATCCTTTTCCAAGTAGAAGTAGGAAACTCACATAGAATGAAACCAATCAAACAAGATCAATGACAAAAGTTCCAATTCTACTAGGCTGAGTTCTAACTGAATTAGGACAAGTATCCTAACATAACTAACAAAGTCAAAACAATTTAGTAAGTCTGCTAGGGCAACTGATTTGCATCATGAACAGATGCATTACTCCATCTTCACTAAGCTTAAGATATTCTCTAGAGGGAGATCACATGTATATAAGTCCAATGTTGACATAGAATACTTTACCACCCCCTCTCACATGCAAACCAGACTGAGACCAAATGGAATCAACGAACAGGGAGCCACATGCAAAACAACCATAAAGCAAACCTGGCTCCGATAGCATGTTACAAATCCAACCTAAAAGTTTAAGCTATGAGGCTGAGGGAAGAGATGTATTAAAGGCCATTGTAGACCTTTCATACAAGCAATGTCAATAGTTTGATAGAGTCAATACATTAATATCTGGAACAACATCTGCTTCTCTATTATTTACCCACAATGGAGATACCTTGAACTTGAGAATCGATTTTACATTCATCCAATTTATCCCCATCATCATTTACTTGAACTAACTACAAGATGATAAATTTTGTCTGCATATGCTTACATGGTTCACCACAACCTTATCTACTCATTTATTTTGCTCCCTTGCTTTGCATGTAAACTCGCTTCCAATCGATAATTTCTATTATTGAAATCCTTTGTTCTCAAGCATGATAAAGTCTTTGCCTTGAAGATCTCAGAATCATTCTAGAGAACAAAAGTTCCAATTGTGCAGATGATGACTAAAGAATGCGAAGACACTAATCAATAGACAGCCAATTTTCAATGAGGAATAATAATAAAATGCAGGCCTGCAGGGTACCAAGATAAGAATTTAACTAATTGGTCCTTCACCAAAAACTTCCAGTCCATGATCTTTCAACAGCACAAAGATCTCTTAGTGGCACTTTCTTCTTGTAGCGATAACACTCTAAAAGATTGAACTAATATGGCATTAAATTAAGAGTAGATTGAATTCAGTTTATGGCTGTTCAACTCAACTTGATGGAAATGAAGAAAAACCCTCATCTTATGTTAGAGAAGCTAAAATGGCTTCAACTATTTCGAATGTTACTGACCAATATGTATCGCATAAAGTTTCCATGTGAAACTTAAAGGAAAAACGTGGACACCAAGAAGATAATTAAATATGTTTTTTCTAAAATTTGCAAATTAGGGTACCTTTTCACAACTGACATAAAGAACCAGCATACAAGGATAGTACTAGATCGTAAATTGATCATACTGTTAGAGGTGTTCCAGAAATGTCTGCGATCGAGTAAATAGCTCTACGAACTAATACTTGAGTATTTTGCAATTAGGCTGTCAGAAGATTCACCCAAAAGCATAAGCTAATGGGTAAAGGGAAAACTATATGAATGTAAGGCCCTTAGAAACCCCATAGACAAGTGATATAGGATACCACGTGAAAAACCAGTTATGGAACAGCATGTGTAGTTGACAAACAGGGGCTGCACAAGCAAAATAAACTTAGAGAAAAACTTGGCTCATATAGCATGTTAGAAAGTCTAATCCAAAAACTTAAGCCAATAGGTGGAGGGATATACTACAGAATATAAGGTTCATAGAATCACCCATAGGCAAGCAATGTGGGACCCTTTAATAGATGAAAACCATTAGAAACATGAGGATAGATAAAACAGGGGATCCCCATTTGCTAAGTTGTTAATGCTCAGGATCCCCAGATGAAAACCGTTAGAAACAGCATATTAGATCATACAGACACAATCTCATGAACACGATACAGGTTGTGAAATTGTCACAAACTCACCAACAATGACCGCTCATGCACTTCATCAACTATCACATGGGTAATGCCTGTCAAGTTTTTGTCTCCCTGTAAATCAAAAAAAGAAAAAAGAAAAAGAAAAGAGGAAACAATCAGATAGAATCAGGAGATTATTATGATGACATCTTTCGATAAAAAAACTGCTTATTCATAAAAAAGCATCAAGGGTGCCTCCTTGTACAAAGCTCTAATCCCTATACATTTTCCTTACACCTAATAAGCTCTTCAAGTACACTGTCATATGGTAAACAATCGCTGTCAAGTTTTCAGAAAAGAGGCCCACGATACATATCAATCATCTCCAATAGTGCAGTGTCAAAGGCTTTTTAAAAATCATGCTTTATCAACCAAAGTACATGATTGCACACATAATAACTAGCTGCACAGCTCCTTACCATGTGCACTACACATATGGAATTAATGATTAGACCACTTACAGAAATGCTCCTTAGAAGAATCCCTGTCGTGCAGAAAAGAAGCTTTGTCTTTTCATTCCTGAAATATTCGTGAATAATAACCATCAATAACTGAAGTAGAATAACAACGAAAATGACCATAAGGAACCTATCCTGCAGCTTGATTCTGAAATAAACATGCCAAGGAATGCAGATTTGCCAGCGCTTGGTTAAGCCAAATTAAACTACTACATCCTAAAGGACTGGATCTAAGGTCACATTCCTGGGCCCGTTCGTCCTGAAACATACAAGAGCACTCAAGTCCCTACCTTTTCCACAACTGAGTTTCAATCAATGCTTCCCTCAAAGTCACGGCCAATTACTAGTTCAAGCAAATTATATTGCTAAAATTAAAGAATAAAAGATCTGTTAAAGCTTGAGTGAAGGAGGGCTAAGGTTCTGAGCAGTGCAGCTGCTTGCTTTTCTTAAAAACTGAGCATGAGGATAGATACGTACAATGCAGCAGACCCTTGTCATTACAGAAGTTTCAGCCCCATGCATAGACTGCATCACTCTGATATATTTCTCAATCAGATAAAAGGTGATAGGCAAACTAACATGCTGAGTTTTAAAGCAAGGAAGAACATTTGCATATTCTCTTCCACTCGGGAGTCTCCAATTTAGTTTCTTCATTGTTGTTTCATTTTTAGTTCTTAATGTCATACTGCTTTGTTTACCTATCCTCTTGACTGCTCCTCCCTGATTTAATGCCAACCATTGTGATTTCTCTTCATCAAAAGTGGTCTATTAACATGAAATAAGTTATTTATCATGATAAATCTTGCTGTCAACGTTACAACATCAAAGGTTTAATTCCAAAAGAAATGAGCAAGTAAAAAGATAGCAGAAATCAAATTTAAACAAAATTCTGTACCGGTGAATGATCAGCAAAGCGTTACCAGTTTACCACCACCACAACCTCAAATTAAATTCGCATTTACTTAGTAGACTAAGAGAAGGAGATGAAGAATAAACATTATACCGAGCACTATCAAGCCTAACTTGATAACCAATTAAAGAACCCCTGGAACCTGGGGAACCTTCACAACGCTCCTCAGCAACCCTTTCAGCTACAGAAATAGCCTACAATGAGAAATCAGAACAAAAGTGACTTCTCCACCTAGTTATTTGCCATTAATTTGCACTTAAGATGAAAGTAAACGAGCTAATGCTTAATTAAGTAGTCCTGTGGTAGAAGACAAGATTTTAGAAGTATAAAGACACAAGAATGAACACCAAAGGCTGAATGCTGACAGAAGCATGATAAAAGGTGTTAGAATATTTATCAGAACCGGGGGTCCTAAGTTCAAATTTTTTCGGAGGCCCATTTGCCTTTCCAATTAAGTTTCCACGCTTAGTATTAGGCAAAAAGACCAAACTAAGCATGAGGGGGAGTTTTAGAAAATTTAAATAATAAACCATACTTTCATTTAACGGCTTAAGCTATTAGAACAGCTGGCTGTGGTCACACTAAAATCTCACAAAAGGTGTGTTTCTCTACTTCACATTCTAGCCCCTTCAGGGTCCATGTACACAGAAGAATTCATTAGGACATCTTGTGGAACATCGTTAAGTTCGTTATGCGAGATAAAGATGGTTCAGATCAACACTAAGATTAGCCAAGAGAAATTGATCTATTAAATCCTGAGTCCAACCTGCAAGCTTTATCACTTTATATTAGTGGCCACATGCTACCAATATCGTGAGGTACGAGATTAAGAACAGGGTAGGCTGTGTGTAAAGACCGCAGTATGTAAGGCATAGCTTTTGGTTCATTAACTAGGTTCGGAGGTCCTTTTTGAAGAATAGTTGAGTTATTCCCTGCGTCTCAGACAGTTTATTTGTAGTTATATTTGCTTTAAAGTGACAAGGTGCAGTTTAATCAAATAAAGAAGGCCACCACTCATTGAATTTGCTTCCAACAAATTCAAAATCTTTAATTAGGTCAAAAGAATGTTCTAAAATAAGCTATAAACATTAGTTGTCATCTTTTGACACGACTCAAGTCACATTTACCACTCAATCGTATGAGACAAAATCATCTGAAGGATTATTCAAACAGAACTCAGAGTTTGAATCATATTGACTATCATGATTTTAACATTGCCAATTCGAATTGCTCAATTTTGACAACATAGATGTGGAATACTGGGGTATGAGGAAGGAAGTATTATGAGGAGAAGGAATGGTTCAGAGCAAAGAGGATAAGAGGAGTTGAGAGAGTCGTATTTATCAGTTGGAATGGAGCTTACGATCACTCCGGTGAGGAGACCGCAGGAGTGACCGCCAGGGATAGCAAAAGCATCTTGTTAGCTGGAGATTGCAAGAGAATACATCTGCAGATGAAGTAAATCAGGCTTAAGAAATCAACGTCAGAACGGAGCTAAAGGGAGGATGAAAATCAAAGTGGAAGGATGATTCGGAAATATTTATACTCACCACGAAAGGGGAAATGAAGATTATTTGAAAGATAGATGTCCATTGTTCAGCAATTAACAGAGGCAGGTACAGAATATTAAAAAAAGTAAAATTTTATGTTGGAAAAACAAAGCAGATAGATGTGCTCATTGGGTTGCTACTAGTTGTAGGAATAGGATGTACTCCTAGAATTGGGTTTCTTGACCCCCAACTTCCTCCTTTGAAGAAGATGATGCCAAAGGCTTTTATGCCATAGGTGGGCTGTAAACTGTTGGGCTTTTGCTCTTTCATAACAAAAGTGCATTCCCTTGTGCCGGAAAAAATTAACAAAGAAATCAACACCCCTCTTCACATGGACAATCTATCAATGCTTGAAAGTTTAAGCACTGACCTCACGACTCAGCTTCAATGAATGATGTTAAGAAACCACAGCAACCATAATAACAATGGAGCAGGCAAAGAGATAAAGGGAAACTGCTAATGAAGCAAACATTACAGATCTATTCTCCCATTAATAATTGCAAGGTCACCACCGAGAGAAAATGTTGAAGAAATTCTAAACTCACCGCTATTCTTCTTGGCTGTGTGCATATGATGTTACAATATCCACCACTTCCTGATTCAATCATGTCATCCAATATAAATTGGGGGACCTACAATAGAGGCCATTTGAAAGCACATAAGGAAATGACCATCAAAGATCACATCACCACTTGAGAATAATATGGTAAAAATCAGATTCAATCAAGCACGTCACAACCCATCCACAATCATGTTTTTTAAATCATCAGAAAGCAGACATTCTTTCAGAAAACTAGTATAACTTTCACCTGAGTTGTCTTGCCAGAACCTGTTTCCCCACAAACAACAAGAACATTATTCTCCCTCAGCAGTTGCAGAATCTCACTCTTTGAAGCAGCAATAGGCAGCGCAGCTCTGGCTCTCAGCATTTCCTGAATGATACAACAACATTGTTTATGCATACTGAAGTTTTATTGATTGCAGAGAGGGAAATCAATAGAGGTTTTGCTATTAAATAATCAACAAGAAAGATTGCAAAGTCTCTGTGTCAAAACATGTCTATGAAAAACATTGCAACTCTTTTTATGGCATATTCATATTTTCCTGCACATGCTCACTTGTATGTTAACTTCCTAGCTTCTTGTGATATCAAGCCAATGATGTGCAAAGTGAATTACAACAGCCAGTTTAGTGGTTGAACCAGGAACCACACCGAGGTCTAAACCTCAAAGCAGTTATGGTCAGAAACAGGGTCATGATCCGGGCAGTAAGACAGGTCAACTATAACAAGAACCTATTTGGCTCTGTTTATCAGGGGAGAAATGCCCCAAAAAAAGAAAAATGAAAAATAGCAATAGCAGTGGGGTTCAAACCAATAACAGTACTAGATACATAGTGCCAGTATCCAGCCATGCATCACTTTCACTAAGGTCTCAATCAACTCAATAGATGACCAACAAAAATGTGAATCGAATACATCATAAGCTTTATGAAAGGCTTGAACAAGAGCATTCCCTGTTCTTTACACGTCTTCTGCTCTCCATGTTTTTACTTGACTCTGTTTTCTCTCATTTTTTTTTTCTTTTGATGATTTCACTTTGTGAGAGGAAAAGTATTTTGTATTATTCAATAATGTTCAATATGTACATAAAAAATAAACCCTAAAGATCCTAAAGACTAACCCTATACTCTAACACACTATTAATTGAAGACAGTTTCTTCGAATTCTCTAACTTGAGGTAGAGTTTTGATGGAGCTGATGAAAGAGGGATAAATATAATGGAGCAGAAGTTCTGAGCATTCTGGGGAAGAGATTAGATTCTTTTCAAGAACTGGTTTGTTTGATGGGACGATGGGCTGACAAGTCACATGGGTGGGGGAAAGAGAGAGGTGGCAAAGAAATCGTATTAAAATAAGAAGCAAGAAAGCTAAATTCCAAAAACGGAACTTTCCTTGGTATATATGCTGCAACCCGGCAATAGATAAACCTCTCTGATTTTGAAAACAAACAATAAAAAGGTCCAATATCATCATCACAAAAGCTTGGAAAAATTTTCTGTAGTCTGCCTTCCCAAATAATATATCAACAAGTCAAAGCCGCCATAGATCCTCCTTCCGCTTAAATCTATTGCAAATCCTAAAGGATTATTTACTTGGGTGCAAAAAATGTTCCCTCCAAGTATGTGAGAACATTTCTGCATGCAGATCAAACTTTTAACTATGAAAAGGAAAAGGGAACAACTAAGAAGCCAGTACTGTATTCATCCTCCAAAAGGACAATCATCTCCACAAAAAACAATAGATTTGAACCATGAAACTGATACACACTATGAAGCTTGCAATCCTTATGATCGATTTTAGTGATGATACCCATTATTAGTCTAGATGAAGATGATAAGTGGACAGGCACTATATTACTGAAAAATAGGGTGCAGAACTGCAGATATAAATATTTCAGACCAGATATCAACATTTGCTTAAGAGTAAATAAGAAAAACAATCTACTGACCTTGTATTTCTGCATTTTCTTTCGACTCTCATGCTCCTTTCTCAGGTGAGAACTCTCTGCTTCTTTAGGGAGCTCTACTCCTGTATATTGGTAAAGTTAGACCATATTAAATATCTCTGCCATGCTCTTCTCCATTCATTGAGATCCCACTTTTTCATGAGATAATAAACATCCTTGATTAATTGATGTGAAAGCATTGATGTATGATTTGTTATGACAAAATAAGATCGCTAAAGGAGCACCTGCTTTTCTATGCATAGAAGTCCATGGCACCAAAAATCTCTAAGGCTGATTAGCTACATCCATTATCGCGAAATATCAGTAGCACTAGTTACAAGTAAACAAGCGCCCATCCAAAATCCAGAAATTCAAGACATGCACAGATACATTGACATGCTAGTACCTGATCAGATATTTTCAGCCCATCTGCAATCTAAAAGTTCGAAAATGCTCAGACATACTGACAAGCTAGTAATCTTAGTGATCCCCTTTAGCCACCATGACATGTAACAATCACACTATTAAATCATAGTTTCATAGAAAATTTGAATTGAAAAATCATGGGAAATGTTTCTTTTCTCCTCTAGGCCTATCCTGCCAAATTTTCATTAAGCAGGGAAGTTGGAAAAGTTCTCACAAAGAAGAGTATGAAGATAGGGTAGTTATCAAACAGGGAACTCAGCATCCTCTCTATTCTAAATGTCCCAAAATCAAATGTGTTAAAAGACAACCAATGCATCATGTGGCACATCAAGCAGTTCAAATTCTCACATCATCATCAGTTCTACATGAAATAACTACAATCATCAATCTTAAAATCTCAAAGTCATGTCTGGTGCAAAAGGCCAGAGCGATATGGCAGAAGGGAACGGGGTGTCCGGCACAAAAGGCCAGAGCACGCAGAAGGGAACAGTTCTTTTTCCCATGTGAAAAACACGTAGCTTTAACTTGTATTATTTCCACCACAACTGACAAAAAGATATAAGGACCCAAGTACAGAAGAAAAGACATGCATCTACAAAATCATTCTCCAATAATTTCTTTCACCAATCCAAGGCGAACACGAAAAGTCAATAACATCTACATGAACATTCGACCGGCTGAATAAACCACTTCAACCAGATGAAACAAATGGTCAGTAGTGAAACACGTAAAACAAAAGCTGGACTTGGCTTGGGCCAGTGTCCGATTCAAGAGAATGTGTTCATGCTGATTTCTTTAGAAAAATCATGAAGTGTGAAGAAGAGAAGGCTGCAAACAACAAGTTCCATTAAGTTGCAAAACATCATTAGAACATGAGAAAACAACACTGGAATATATATATATATATGTGGGAATGGGTTGAAGGGTGCCAAAATAGGAACTCATTAGCATACTGAATGAGAGAAGACGCAATTGAAAATGTATGTTCAACACATAAGTAGACTACAGAACGCACAAGAGGAACATACTTTGAGTATCTTCATCGCTATGTGCACTTCTGTTTTCTTTAGCATGAGGCTCTTGAGACTTTTCCTTAAGCGATCTATCAGTGACATCCACCACTTCACTTGATCTCAGCAATGAGTTTACAAAATCAGCTCTTCTATCTTCCTCACTAGCTTCACTGTTAATTGACTGCTCCCCTGCATAATTTAAGATGTCAATACAACAAGTATTGCCGGCGAAAAGAATGATTACGAACATCCTGGTTTCAAATGGGCTTGCCCAGTATCGTAGGCATGCTGATTTAACTAAACATGCCCAGTAGAATATGATCCAAAAGACTGAGTCTTCAAAAAGAAACACTTAGAATGGACAAACACTGACCTTCCTTCCACTGCAGAACAAGTGACGCATAAGGCTCTGTGATCATAAGATGAACAGGAATATCCGGAAAAAGGTGACACAGAGCATAGGCTGCAACTTTATTTTGCCCATCCTGTCAAAAGTTGGAAGGAGGTTACACTAGCAAAGAGCAGCACTATTATTTACATGAACTAAAAGCTCTTGGGTCAGACTGAGAATTGACTGAATAACTAAAGCAGGCTTCTAATAGCATCAAAGCAGACACTTGATGAATCAACCAATGCTGAAGGAAAGAACATGCAAAATGATGCAAATTACGTATAGGCAAGAGGGTGCTATCAGTGCCCAATGTCCCTCTGTCACAGTATTAGAGTTCAACCGCTAGGGTATCAATGACACCCAGGGCAGTAGGTACATTATCAGATGAATCAACACAACTACTTATATACTAAATTGAAAGACAAGTACCACTCAAAACAGCTAGCTATTTGTTAAATCCCGATGCCAATCATAAGATTAAGGTCTTCTTATCTGATTTTAAGATCATGCAAGATTAGAAATAAAAGTTGAGCATGGCCCTCCAAAACTTAACATAGATCACACAAACAAAAGAATGCTTAGTTTTGAGAATTGACTCTTCTCAATGAAGCTATTCTAGGTAAACAGCTTCTGAGTTTCTCTCAGGAAAGAAATTCTCTCTGGGTAAGCATGATTAGCGCCACATACGGCTCTATTTCTAGTGGTTGGTACAAAAACCAATGTGAACTCTCCGTGAGGGAACATATCAGGAAAGTATGGGATTCTTTTAGCGGTGGATCAAATTCCAGATAGGTGAATGGATGTACAATTTATTTCCTCTCCATTGTTTGGTGCAGTAAATCTCCTCTTAGATCTAGGTTTCCTTCTCTCTTCTCCATCACTAATGATCAGAACACGTGATGATTTCAGACATTTAGAGTGCTGGTTCTGGATCTGTCACATGGGCTCCTATTTTTGGCAGGAACTTTAATGATTAATCATGCTTCTTCCTTCCTCTCTGCCTTTTACAATATCAAACTTGGCAGTTTGGGAGAAAACAAGCATCTTCGGTGTCTCTCCAGCAAAGTCTTCCAGGTTAAAGCAGCATACCAGAATTTTCACAACTAAAGAAACTAACTCACATGCGAGCAGACATATCTAGAAAGAAGCCAAACCCGTGTATTTGGCAACTTTCTCCAACCAAAGTGAAAGTTTGGGAAAGTAATTGCATAAATGCACCTCAACATGCTCATCTCAAAACAAGAATATGCATGTACAAGAGAATAAGTAGGGAGACAGTCAAAGACACAGAGAGAGAGAGAGAGAGAGAGATTGAGATCAAGGTGGAGAAAACGGCAAAGGCACCATAAGTAAATGAAGGAAGGGGCCAGATGGTGGACCAAAAAAGTTCAATGATCCTTAATAACTAGATAGACAAGTGAAGCTGGTTTCAAAATAAGTTTGATGATCCAACAGAATTTTTTAAAAAAGTTCGTGTGGGATTTTACTTTTTAATCATTGTTAATATTTATCCAGTTTTAAGATAAAGAAGGCAAAGGAAATGAACAAGTGTGCAACAAAGATAACAAATAGTATATAACATTAGCTGATGAAAGAAGGAAAAAGGCAAATCAAGGAACAAATCATTCTGCAGAAGGACTTAAGTGTTTTTCTTCCTTTGTTTTTGGCGCTCTGAGTTAGGCAGGTATTGAGAGGAGGATCAAAATTGAACTCAAATCCTCCGGAGCTTGGTAAAAGTGGAGCACCAAGTTGACCGAGGCCCCATTCCACATACCAGTCTTTTTTTCTCTTTTACTTTTTAAGGGAAAGCCACTCCTTTCAAGGGTTTACACACATTACCTTAGCCAAATATAATATCCCCACACAAAGAGGCAGGAGTGTGAGAAACCAGGAAAAATGCATACCTCTGCTGATTCCAGAACTTCACCCTGGTTAGGCAGCTGAAACGTCATGAGTCCTCCAGCTTTTCTGCTTTTGCCTCTTCCGCTGGCTTTACGGACCACACTGACAGCATAAGAAAATACTTTTGATTCACCAAGTACTTTATTGAACTTCGGTGCTTCCCACCCTGATTTTTGACATAGTTGATGCAACACAGCTTTTGGTATTTTTGGTGGGTCCCCCTGACAAAATCTTGTCTACATTAAAATTTGCAAAAGAACCAAGAGACAAAGTTGCACCAAAACTCTATTATTGTCTAAGGACCAAGGAGCCAACTTGTTCTGAGTAGAAAATCTGAACAATAGGACAGCTGCAAATTCAATGAATTAGCTCTACTACACATGATAGAGTACATATCCATCTAAGAATGAGTAATTCCTTCTCATTAAAGTAAAGTATAATTTTTTTCCTCCACAAAAAGTTGTGTTGTCCAGAGAGAACCTCTTTTTCTCTAAATACCCTGAACCTTCTCTTGCAAACTCGGATCAATGCACAAATTTCTTTCAAGTCATAACACTCTATCTGGTAGCACACTCTTCTGAGATGCATACACAAATATCCTCTGTTGATAAAGAATACCCAATCGCTGCCTCTAACAATGATAGAAAGATACTCTTCACGACAACCATAGCAAAGAAAATTATATCACAAGACAATGTCTCTGACTACAATAATCAGTATCCAACCTAGAAAAAAAATAAACAGAATCATAAAGTAAAGCAGCATCTGTGGACACCAATTAGATCACGTTTTATCTCATCAATCATCAAGCCACCCTATATCAGACATTGCACTTCTTTTTAATCAAAGTTCAAAAACCTCAGCCTATAATATCATTAACGAGTTAGAAGCTAAACTATAGGCAAACATCATTTAGATCTTTTTTCTTTCTTAAGATGATACTAAGAATCGATAACTATAATGTGTAAAAGTGAAGACAATGCAAGCAAGCAGAAACACTTAGAAATGATATCAAAATTGTTGTTCCATTAATTTGCTCTTCATGCACTCAGGGATCAATCAATCTAGTTCATCTGGAAAGAGCAATATCACAAAAAAGCCAGAAGGAGAAATTTTTTATGGTAAAACTCAAAGTATTAACACAAAATCAAAATATCAGGGAACTCAAACAATGGATCTGAAACTATCAAGAGTTTCGAGCAAGCTTTTTCACTTCTGTTTTGTTCGCACTGGAAATAATGTTCATCTTGGAAGTTTATGTTCCTAGTGAGCTACATCATGAAACAATACATTTTCCGTATGATAGGTAGCAAATTCATCAATTAATAAGGAATTTTGTAGCATTTACATAGCACCACAAACAAACCACAAATCCAGCATTACCTTTCTCCAGATACCCTCCAAATTCTTTTCACTGCATAGTTCTCTCATTCTTTCTTGCTTCTGTAGTCTCAAAACTTCCGAAGTGACCAGCTCATTCTCCGGTGCATCATCTGAGAATAGCCCGCCAAGCTCTACTTCTCCTGATTCACCTTCTGTTGCGTTCTCTTCACAAATAGGTGGCGTCGGGAGGGTAGGTGTCTGAAGAGAATCTTGGGGGCCCGGGGAAGCCACCCTCCCATCAACTTCAGTAACATCCACATGTGCAGACGAAGAAGACGAAAGACTGATATGTGTTGATCCTGTCTCCAGGTGCTCTGAGGGTAGAGAACCAGTCTCATTCTCAGAAACATGTTTGTAAGCAAAGTCCTGTGCCAACATGTCCTCAGATAATCCTGCTTGTGATGGTCAAGAGAACCCAATTATTACAACATAATCAGAAAAGAATATAAATCATAAAAGCAATAAACAGACCTAGAGCAGACAACTCTTGCTTGAGGTTACGGATAATTAAGCCTGCCTTTTCCTGGCTGCTCTTATCTCTTTTTTCTTTAGCTCTTGAAGCATCCAAGCGAGCAGCATGGTACTCTCTGGCAATGTCATCGTAGGACCTTGGTTCGCGTATCTATAGATTGCCAAAGAAAGACAAATGTGAAGATACAAAAAAGTAAGGGTTGCCCAGAACAGCAGTCAATCTGAAACTCCTGGCACTTAATAAAAACTTCACAACTCAGTACCATCTAACTCCTTAAATCAGCTCCTTTGTAAAGGTACTAAAAAGTCACAAGCACGGCCAGAAATGACTTTGTAATCTGAAACTTCTGGCACTTAATAGAAACTTCAAAAAACAGTTTCACCTAAACCATACAGCAACTCACAAGCAATGAACATCTCCATCATGAAGATGACAAGTGAAACTTGCAGGAGAAAACACATACAAGTACATAATTATCTCGTTGAAACTGTGAAAATATTTGCATTACATAATTAAGACCCTATGAAGGTCTCAACAAACATTTCAGATCAAGACAACAAGGTATTAGCAGTGCCTCAGACATGAAGATTTCATCAGATTTCATCAGAGCAAGAGAGCCTTTGAAAGAGATTTGACTGAAAACCTTTGGTATAGTGGAAACAGGCATGTGGATGTAAATGCATTGATGGACATTGTAGATGCTTTGTCCTATATTTGAGCTCCTTTTCATTTGTTTTCTTGAGTTCTCATTTGGGTTTATACCCCTTAATGCCTTGTAATTAAATTTATTTACCCAGAAAAATATCTGGTTTTTCCCTGATAAAATATTTAGTATGACTTCGCTTCCTCTGATCGTAGTCTGACTTAGGTTTTTTTCGGTGGTTGCTTGGGTGTTTTGCCAGGCTTGTTTGCCTTTGGCTTTCTGTTGGTTGTGTTGTTGCTTTCCGCGGCTTCCTTCCACTCTTAATGAGCGTGTTCATTTTGAGTGTAAGTTTTTGGCACCGTGTTGGTTGTACAGTTTGACCCCTCTTAATATATTGCTTACTCTTACCCAAAAAAAAAAAAATATTTAGTATGAAGGATGGCAAGAAAGCAAAAGAAAAAAGAAAAAAGAAAAAAAAAACCATATACCACATCAATTCACTCACAAGTATCTCGTTTCCTTGAGTTTATAATACACAAAAGTTGTCTAAGCATAGTGGGCAATTTCATCAGCACTAATATTCAATAAAAAGAAAAACAATTTAAACTGCATTATAAGACAAAGCAATTAAAACTATAAAGCAAAAATAAACCTTTCGCAAGGGGCCTTCGTCAGCCACATGATCTTCCCAGGTATCAGAACTATCCTGCTGATGCAATACAGCATCAGGAAACAAAAATGAGAAGGTAATGACAACCAAAAAAATCCATGAAGATAACATAGAAAAGTAAACACGTGTAACTCCATACTTTCAGCAGGGGAAAATTAAAATTTGCGACATTGTCAACCGCCACCAAATAACAAGTCCAGGGGTGATTGATATGCAAGTGGATCAATTCAACGGCAGGCCCGTCAGTTAGAAACAAGCAAATTCCTGGTTGTGAACCAGACAACTTCCACTTTTTCTTTTTCTGTAACAAATCAAATAACAACGTCTAATATAAAATCTCATCTTTTAAACAAGAGAATTAATCTGGTTGAGTGATCACGTGGATGTGTTTCCATGTTGGAGCCCATTGTCCAAATCTTAGTAAGTCATTTTGCTAACTTCTATGAAGAAAGAAAACCGATTAAAAACTGATTCAACCGTGGAACTGCCCCTATGAGACCAGGGACGTGTTTCGTGTAAGCATACCACTGGTTCCAGCCTATTCTCAAGTTAAATCAAACTAGCTGCACAACCTTATCTGAGTTTCAATGTCATATGCAGAATTACCAAACAAAAGTTCGATAAATAGAAGAATTCTCTCGGCCAATCCACAAGTATACTCGGAAAAGAACTAAATAGTAGCAGCATGCATGTAATCCAATTTGAAAGGAATACAAGAAAATTTTCCAAATTCAACAGCCAAACTGATTAAGTTGTTCTGACTTAATTTTTTTCTAATTAATAGGAAATAGAAAAAATTAATAAATATATCTACATCATTAAGTAAAATGCAAAAATAACACAATCTCCAAATTATACTTGAACCAACCTCTTCCTGCTGTTCCACATATCGTTTAATCCAATCTGCTTGGGATTGTTTGTGGGAATCCAAACTCTCATTGTCCCGATTGCCCTTAAGCTTAACAGAATACTTGGCAGCGTCTTCATCGACCCTCAAAGATGGGTCCACTGAAGGTGTCCAATCTTCCCGCGCTGATACAAGGACATTGACAGATCCTCCTGACAGAAAATACACAGCGCAGCATTCGGTCATACAGGATCTAGCTCGCCCTTGCGGTAACACAGACTCAATCTACTAAAAAACTCCATGAGCTATGAGTTCACCAGTCATGTTATATTTACCTGTACTGGCAAGTGAAGAGACCCCACTGGAGAATTTCAGAGGAAGCTCATTCCCGGGCAAATTCAAGCATAACCAATCAAGAGCAGCCTCAAAAGTGGCATTACCCTGCCCATTTTGCAGAAAGGATAAGAAAATCATAAACCCCTGAGCCGCACTAAATTGGTAAAGAGTTTCTCTAAAAAACGTAAGAAAAGGTTGGGCAAAATCTTTTTTTGACAAGCAATAGGTAGTCTCTAAACAGCAACTAAGTAGCGTAGCATGAATGCTTTCGTCTTCGAACAAACCACTCTACTACATTTTAAGAAACCTAGACTAGCATAGTAAGTCGAGCCTTCAAAATCAAAGGACCAAGCAATCCGACATCATCTCGTGGGTCCGCTCTTATTCTCAGCGCTGATCGACAAAACTCCCGACAAAAAAAGTTATCGAAAGCAGCCGGATCATGAAATTTCCCACTGGACACAGTCCTCGGCGACTGATTACGGCGAAACTGAATTGACAACTGAATTGACATTTGGGAATTCACATCGAAACCTTGAGAGCAGAGAGAACTCGTTCAATCTGGTCGTTGGAGAAGCCCTCGCAGGAGAGCTTCTCGTAGACGGACTTGAGGCGCTTGGCCTTCTGGGCATCGGAGAGGGAATCGCCGGCGCCGCCGGCATCTGCCTCGGCCGATCGGCCGGCGGCGGCGTTGTTGAGCAGGAGGCGGCGGAGGCGGCTCTCGCTCTCGGCCGACAGCTGGAGCTTCGGACCGGAGGAGGAGGAGGAGGAGGAGGAGGGTTTGGCGCCACCGCCGCCGCCGCCGCCGCCGCCGGAGGTCTTCTGCTTCGGTTTCTGCGGCTGCTTCTTCTTCGGAGCCATTTTTTTTCTACTTGCTTTCTTCTCCGAAATCGGAGGGAAAAAGGGAGCGACGAAACCTTATATACTGTTGCATAGGAACTTACTTTATGCGAATTACGCGTTAGCCCCTACATTTTTTTGCTTAATTTCATTTTGCTCCTCGGTTTTTTTGATTTTTCATGGGGAATTGTCAATTTATCAACTCGAGTCTAGTTACTTGGAAAAAAAAAATTAATTTCGGTTGAATCGATTTCGGGTGTTTTTCTTGTTTGTAAAGATTGATTATCGAGATGGAAAAATAAAGTGAGAGAGAGATGTTGCGTGCAAGTGATGGGATCCGATGGTTATCATAATTGGAATTAAATATGGCAATAGAGCGAGATGAAAAGCATGAAATTTCTAGAATTAATTCAAAGAGAGCCAAAATGAAGCTAATATAATCAATGGGGCAACTCGTATGAATACACTTTTAATTTAGACAAAATACAACTAGAAATCCTAAATTACGTTTTTTTAGAAATTTTTTTTTTGTCCCACTAATATATATTTGCAAAATTTTCAATAACATAAAAAACAGTTTGGGGAATCAATAAAACAATAAACGTGACTTATAATTTTTGCCGATATTAATCCTTTAAGAAATAAAATTAAATATGAAAATCAAAAATCATCTTGATCCTACGTCTCTATCGACACGAGCAAGAGATTAACGAGCTAGTCGTCACACGCCACCGCCCCACCAACCAACTTTTCTTTTTTTTTTCCTTCTCCCTTCCTCTTCTTTTGGTCGTGACACCAACCAGATTCGCTTGCTTCTTGTCCTGTCATTGTACATGTCCGTCACAATTTTTCCTTCCCATTTTGCAAAAAGTTATTAAATTGGTCCCTGAAGCTGAGATGCAACCTTTGTCTTTTAGTCCTCTGTCCGACAAAAATCCTAATTTCACCCCCTAATTTTCCTCCCTTCTTTGCACCAAACCCAAATAACAAAGAGCCGAAAAATCGCCGACTGCAAACATAACTAGCTCCTAGAGAAAGGGAGAGTCTTCAATTTCGACTGCAATTCCTCCTCCTTCTTCTTCTGCGCTGCGATAAATTCAGACCATCGATCCGGTCTTGCCCGTTCCGACGTCGTATCGGGACCTGCTTCGGCGTCCGCTCGTTACCCGGCAGCAAACAATGCAAACTTTGGCGGCGAACCGGCCCTGCTGCAGGTTCCACCGAACCCCGGAACCGCCGTCTTCTTCCTCGCCGGCCGCCAAGGTCACGCCTTTTCTTCGGCTCTTGCTTTTGGTTATGGAATGGAATCGTGGGTAGTTTTTTTTATTTTTGCTTCCCGTTTTGCTAATGGGGTTTTCGGGAATTCGGCAGAGTTCCAGCTTCCTTGGAGGTCATGTGTTGATGTTGAAGGGGATTGGTCCGTTGCCGCGGGCGTCGTGCGGGTTCGCGCGGGTTCGGGGTCCTGCTCCGGTGCCAAGACGAGGTGAGATGAGATGCACTTTGTATAGAGGCCGCGAATATTTGGCTAGCTTATTGATTATAGAAACAAAGTGCGTCCGATAATAGCAAGAGAAATTCTGCGCCTTCCGATTGAATGTCGGTATTTTCATGTTATATCGTGTCGCAGTAACATTGGGTTAGGTTGGCCATCTCGTTCACTGCATAAGAGTGAGAGGAGAGAGAACCTTAAGGTTTGTTTTTTTTTTTTTTTTTTTTTGGTAAAGGAGAACCTTAAGGTTTGTTTCCTCTCGGGTTAGTGAAGAAAGACCTTGATAAGGTCTGTCAGTTACTTGGACATATCAGTGAATCTGCGAGGTTTTGTCGGTTTTGGCTTTAGGTCGTGTTTAATTGGCGCTGCGGTTTTGACAGGAGAATGAACCAAGTGTTTGTGTCTATCAAGATGCAACAGAGAAGTCTGCCTTACTAATTTATGAGTATGGGTGCTCTCGTTGAGATACACCGAGTTTTGATCTGACTGGGGAAGTTATTTTTTGGATTGACCTCGTGGTAATTCAATCAGAGATCTATGAAGATCTTCTAGTTGTCTTGCCAGATAACAGAACATGTTGAACAGTTTTAAGGGGTCTGCCACATTTCTCAGCGTCTTCCATATTTGCCAACATAAGGCCTACTAATAGATTTGGCTGTGCAAGATATAAATTTATAGGTCCTTTCTTCACTTTTGTAGTTTAAGCATGGCCTATTTGATTTTGAACTGTCTTCTTCTATGGCTCTACCAACCCATACATCTGTGCCCATCTCTTCTTATCTTCCTTTGACAATCTTTGAGAGGTATCTTCTGGAAATGATAGCTACAGAGGGAGCCATACTACTCAATGCTCCCTATTTAACCTCAACATCCCATTCTTGTTTCTTTATCTGGGGCACTCTTTTTTCGGGGAAAAAGGATTGTGATTTCTGTGGATTTTGCTAAGTTATCCTCCTCTCTTGACATGTAGTTGTGAAGGCCGTTGCTACACCCGATTCAACAGTGGAACTTCCACTGACAGCAGAGAATGTCGAGAGTGTGCTCGATGAAATCCGACCATATCTAATTTCTGATGGGGGTAATGTTGCATTGCATGAGATTGATGGCAACGTTGTGAGGTTGAAGTTACAAGGAGCATGTGGTTCTTGTCCGAGTTCTGTAATGACAATGAAGATGGGCATTGAGCGTCGTCTGATGGAGAAAATTCCCGAAATTGTTGCAGTGGAACCGATAGCAGATGAAGAAACTGGCCTTGAGCTGAATGAGGAAAACATAGAGAAGGTAAATAAGATATTGCAGCAAATATATGTTACTTGGTATCATTAACACTTTTGTCCTTTTCTCCCAACTGTCAGGACTTTTTTTCTAGTATATTTCTCCTTAAAGAATTTCTTTTTTTTAGATGCTTCAAGGTCTCTAATTAGGTACCTCCGCTTTCTTCTTTTTTTACAATTGTTTTGGATATTTTCAGTAATGGTGGTATTGGATCCCTATGCTCTCTTTGTAATGACTGGCTTGTCTTTTTCCTTTCCTGTTAAGCTTAATTTCTGTCCTTTTATCTTCTGTCCCTTTTTAATGATGAATGCTCAGCATGAGGTCCTTCTCAACTTCATGGAACGTTCACAAGTTGAGGATTAATCGCTGACCTCTTTTTGAGTTAAGCCCGAATGCATAGCCAATTAGGTCTCCTGAAAGTGGTTTGGGTATTTTAACTAATGATAGGTTTTGATCCTTGTGCTCTCAACTCAAGTAATGGTGTGTTTGTCTTTTGCCTTTCCTGCGAAGTTTGATCTGTCTTTCTATCTACTCCTTTGAAGTTGAATGGTTAGCATCAGGTTCAGGTCCTCAAGTTCATGAAGAGCTCACAAGCTGAGAATCTATTAGTGACCTGCCCAACTGTACTGCAAATTACTCAAAGTATTGCATCTTGGTTTACACAAATGCAGTGTGGGAAAGATGTGTGCAATTTATGCACTAAAATCTAGAGGTTACCAAAAGAATAGAAACTGTCATAGAAAGGAGTTAACAAGTTGAGATCTGCATTTTGTCAGAGACTCTTTATCCTGGGACTGAACTCACACACTTCTTTGCCAGAGCATTTCTGACCTTGTCCGTCCATTTGTCTGTCTCAAATTGCTTCACTTGAACAAGCCCCGATTGCTTAGCAACCCCATTAGGATATCTTTATTCGCGTGACCTGGAAATCTGCTGGCTAACATTTTAGTACTTGATTATTTCAGGTTCTTGAAGAGATAAGGCCATACCTTGTTGGTGCAGCAGGTGGATCACTTGAGCTAGTGGCGATTGAAGAACCAATAGCTAAAGTTAGAATCACTGGTCCTGCAGCTGGGGTCATGACTGTTCGAGTTGCCGTCACGCAAAAGCTACGAGAGAAAATTCCAGCAATTGCAGCTGTCCAACTTCTGTAATGTTGTTGGGTAATGAAAGGTGTAAAGTATTTAATTCTTCTTGTAGAAACGATTTTTATCATTAGAGGCATACGCAAATAATCTGTCTGCAATTTCAAAGCTCACCTGATCAGTGCAGTAAATTGTGTACAGTTTTGAGGAGTCCTCTAATATGAAGCAGAGATGGATAGTCGTTGGTGTAGCTGCAACCCACCTTGCGCTGCAGCAGGGGTTGATCCTCTGCATCCAACTTCATGATTGTATTCCAGGTTGAACACAAGCTCAAAAGGTTGATCTATTTGGGAATTTTCTCGAGTTATTGCCTTATAATAAACAACAGCGAGATTTTGAAAGTGAATATTCTCTCGTTTATTTTAATTGCAGTGCTCATTGTGGAATTGATCACCAGCATTGATAAAATTCACGGGGTTTAACAGGGTACATGTATACACTTTTTCAACCTTGATGACTGAACAGGAGGTACTAAAACCGCAATAATATTTAGTGGGATTCTTTAACAACACCATGTGATTAATTTTCATATTTTCGTTAAATAGGAAATATTTCCAGAATTCCAACTGTGCTTATCTTGATTTAAATTTTACAGGCCAACTTAATAGTTGTAGCAGGGTATATAATAGAATTAAAGGTGGGTTATAGAGTTTTTCCTCTACTTTTCTAGCTTCGGAGCTGAATTTCCCATATTCTGGTTCTTCTGCTGGAGTCTCTTCTCCCTATTCTTTAGTGGGTCTTCGATTATTTCATGTTGTTCTTTGTTACTTGGTATACTCATCAAACAGATGGTTTGACCCGGATAAAAAATAATCCGACTCAAATAAACCCAATTCCCCTGTTTTGACCTATTTCTATGCAATACAATCTAGTGACTTTTATCCAACTCGATTCATATTCAGTTTGTACTCAACTCAACTAGTGTTACTAAAATATTTTCATATTTAATCAAGTTTAGGAAAATTGTATCCAAACTGATGTGAGAGTGCCGAGCAAGTGAGCGCGGGATTGAATGAGGACAAGAGAGAATTAGAAGAGAGTCATAAAAGTGAGTTGAATCTAAATAAATTAAAAGTTTATTTAACACTCATATTATATTATTGGCTTTTATCGTTCTAAACCCATTTACATTGAATTGAGTATTGCGTATCTATATAATAATTCAGCCCATGGACCAAAAAATGGGCTTGTGACCTATTTTGACAGCCACATTAATTTATAATAGAGCCCAATTCGTAGGAAACTAATTGCTACCCAATGTTACAAAATTGAAAGCCTATGACCGAGTTTGACAACTGCCTCAAGCTAATTGCTTTCTGATTTTTGGGAGTATAAAAAGATCGATCGAGGAATAGTGGTAGGTTTGGTTTGTCAACCTTACCCCAGCTCGACTTACGCCAACTCGCGTGTCCCAAAAATATTCTGTATTACCTCCGGAGTCTTCAGGTACAAGCGCGGCTACCAGCCTACAAGGGAGAACTCAGGTGACACCCCCACGAGCAGGATGGAGCCCCGGTCGAGGGGAGCATCTAAGCTTCATTGCTCCTCGCGTAATTATAAGCTCGATCAACTGATTAGGGCTCCAAATTGGCGATCGCAGCTAACCCAAGCCAATCGGGTCTCGATATATATTGCTTCGTGGGGTCTTAAGAAGGACGAATAGAAACAAGACTGATAATGATCCTGAGCTAAAACACACCAGGATTCCGAACTCAGTGGTGGCAACTAAACTTGAAGCTCCATCTCTCTCCCGAATGAACCATAAAGCCATTCCGGATAACGCTTGCATCTTCTGTACCATGAGTATTTTTAATTCTTTTTTGTACAGAAAAAAAAAATAACCATGCTAGAAGAGCTAATCAGTTATTTCTTTCATCACCCCGAACATGCATAGTATAGTTAAGGAATCATCGAAAATTTGACCTTTTCGAACTCACTCTAGGCTTAGGAAACAAAAAGAAATTGTGTACGAACAACGCGTGGCATCAAGAAGAAGAAAAGAGATTCATTGTTTCTAATACTACTTTACCTTAATTTTTATTTGAACAAGTAAAAATTATGTCTTGGTCCGAATGGAATAATATTTCTCGACACATTAGGGCATGACATTAGTAGTAAACCAATCCAGGCTGATTAATCAAGATTCTGATACAATAGTCATCAAGCCCGAACATGTCGTATTTTAAATGAGTGGTAATTGCCTCTAAACCGATTTGATGGTAACTACATGAATCTCAGCGTCTACCACCCCATTCCTATCTTCTGCGCCCTGAAATCCGCATCGAAGATTACACTCACACGTATGTTGGAGGAAACTTAATTCCCAAGATGTCAGCAGTAGCATTCTCTAACTTTACCTCAAAATTCATTAAAAAAAAAAGAAAAAAAAAAAAAAAGGAAAAACAATTGCGAGGGATACATTCAATTGATCACATATATGTATGGAGGAAACTTAACTCCCAAGATGTCAGCCGTAGCATTCTCTAACTTCACCTCAAAATTCATTAAAAAAAGTCAAATGCGAGTTTCACGGGATACATTCAATTGATCACATACAGGGCAAAATTGAGGGGGTAATTTATCCAACCGACAACTCTATGATTCTTTACCAGATTAATGCGCAGAACTATTAGCATATGCAGAATAACAAAATTAATCCGGAGCTTGTGAGAAAAGGCTGCTGGACGGCCTTCCCATCGCCATTTTGGTTTCTACTTACTCCACCATGCAGCGTGACTCAGCTTAAGCCTCCTCGAGCAGCTCCGTTTAATTTGTCAGATTCAAAGTATGCAGAAATCAAAGGATCATTTCTCTAGGGTCTTCTTTTAGTGACAGTAAAGTCTGACCACAGAATCAGCACCGGCCGTGAACAACCAAGGTTGCCGTGGATGGAATTTGCAATCCATCACCCCTGCCGATAAGAATAATAAATAAATAACAATATACCCAGATGTCAGTTTCTTATCTGCATGGCAAAGCTAGTTAGCTTGTAATTAGATGTGCAGAAAATGACCGTGTAAGAGTAGAGAGAACCTGCCCTAGCAAAAATGTTTCAAACCATTTGGTTATAAGATTAGAATATGGCCCTGAGGCATGATGCGATTTTCAAATGTAACAAAACGGGGTCCAAAAATACTTTTTCTCCCCAATTATAAGGTTTACGCAAGAATCTCAGACACAAATATTAGAGCAACCTAATTAAATCATTAATAAAAAGAAAAGGTCAGTTATCTTTCAATCTGCTTCCACTATGCTGATGTGAAGGAGAACCTGATGCACCATCCACGTTTATCAGAACTTTGATCTGCTGCCAAGAAGTATCTTGGACAGAGAGACCGCATAGATTTTACATGGCCCCAGGTTCTAGCCTCACCTTAATGAAGGAAGGCTCAAGATTTTGTCAATAAAGGAGCAAATGAATGGTGACTTCTAAAAAATCTTATGGCCAGAGCTGCTTTAAGACTTTTTCAACAAAGGAAGAAACTCTTGCATTGCACTAAGCCGAGTGACACACAGCAGAATTGGGGACCTTTAAGTGTCCCAAAGCTAATTTATAGAAACTCACTCATCCTTGACTTGATATACTTCCTACCCCCTAAAAATAAATAAATAAATAAATATTTATTTTTCATTTCAAGTAGCACTTTAGCATATCATCTAATCTGCACATAAAAGAGTACAAATGCTCACCTCTTCCATTTGAGCTCACATGACCTCGGAGAATTTCCAGAGGAACGATGAGAGGATTCTGGTTCAAATCTGAATAAACCATGCCATGGAACACATAGGCTGTGCAATCATCAGAACACGATGCAAAAAGGGGGTATGAACGATGGAAGGCCACATTTGTAATGTCCTTTGAATGACACCTGACAATCAGAACAAAAAAGTAAAAAAAAAGCTGAAATCTGCCAAACTGTATAGATGCAAACAATGAAATAAAGTACCCAGAAAAGGCAATCGTGTAGCCACAAACAGCCAACTCAGTTTGATCAGCTACACTTCCCCAACACGTAAATTCATCCAATTCCCACAACTTTTATGTTGTCACAAAGATAATAGTGAACTTACTGGAGTGTTTTGTAAGGTTGAGATGAAAGGTCCATATCAAACCAACAGAGTTTTCCCTCTCTGCTTCCAACAATTAAATTATCACCTGCAAGAGAAGACAACTAAGATATACAGGGATCTAGAAATCGACAAGAAGAGAACACTAATATCAGATTTTCAAACATACCTTGAGGATGAATTGCAATCGAGGAAACTTCACGAAGTCCAGTCTCAAGCTTTTTGACTAGTTTCTGCTTCAAGAGGTCATACACGCGAACATTCTTCTTAGTTGAAACAAAGAAGATCGATCGAGAAGGATGAAAAACTGATGTAACTGGAAGACCATGCAATTTGAATGGGATCTTCTGAGTAAGCTTCTTTGACAACTGGTGTATTAAGATTGCTCTTGATTCACGTAAGGGAAGTTAAAGGAAACTTTATAAAAAAAAGTCACTAAACTACTGCAAATTTAAAAAGTAACTATGACACACTCCACAAAATTATGGTGATCCCAAACCAGGAAATGCAAAGAAGCAAATAAAAGTTCTTACTTATTTTGTTTGGGAAGTCAACTGACACAGGTCTGTCTACAATGTTCTCAATTGTCGTAGGATTATAGAGCAAGGATTATGAATGTGGCAATGTCATTAGATCTTGTAACAGGAAAAAGATGGGGGTCATCATTTCCTCTTACCATTTATTGGCTGGCACAAAAAGAAAGAAAAAGGAGAGACTTTCAAGAAGAGTCGATCATCTCTGTGATTACTCAGCTGGTTCAAAACCTTAGACCTTTAGTATTGTGCAAAATTACTCATGGATGCAAATGCTCTGATTGACATTGATTCCTGTCTCGCAAAGAACACCCTATTTTGTTTCTACCATTGTTTTCCCTACATTCCTTCTAGAAAAAAGTTTGTCCTACTACAACAACAGATGTTCTGGCTTCTATCATGTAAGGCACACTACCAGTGCTACATATATATTTTAATGCTGGGAGCATTCACTTCTCTTCAAACCATGTATTCAACTACCCATCAAAGAGATCCATTGTCATAAAGTACCAAACCACAAGGATATCTGCAGGTGTCACTGTGGATAAATAGTCTCCTTTGCGATGCCATTCAACTGAGGTCACGGTCTGCACAAACCCAAGAAAAACTTTAGTGAAAAAAAGGCCTTTAGATAACAACGACCTCAGCACAAAATAATTTCATTTAATTCTGAAAGGGTACCTTGAAATGTCTTAACCTGATTGCCTCATGCTTGTGCCTATCATCTTGAAGCCAGCTCACCAAGGGCTGCTCATCTATGCACAGCCATATATCCAACAAAGTTAAAATCAACTTCAAATGAAACTTTAAACCAATTTGAGAAGAAAGATTAGTTCCACGATAATGAGCCCAAATTGTTTGAAAATCTGAAGTGACTGACAATGAATCATATCTCAAAAGGATCGCCACTGGGGTTTATTAAGCATTAATTGCATCGCATGATTTCAAAGCAAACAGCTGCTAATAATTCAAACTATATTAAGTAGAATATCCATCTCCACAGGAAAGCATGTATTTACATACTATTAAATGCTGTTCCAAGTTAAAGTAGAAAACCTCCAAACAACAAGCATGACCTAAGTAGGAAATTTCTAAACACAAAACAGAATGACCTATTTATAATAGGAAAAAGAAACTCATTGAACTCCCACGAATCCTAATAAATAAGACTACTAATTCTTCTGAAAAGAAAGAGAAATATACTATAGGACACCAAGGAGAAAAACTACTTGCTCAATGAGGAGAAGAATCCCAATCCAATGAGAACTCCTCATTAAATGGTGAAATCATGCAAAGCTCTATCTTCACCAACTCAAAATATCACGAAACTTGTCTGATCTTCAAAAGTTACATAAAATGGTAACTAAACCTACCAGAGTCACCTGCTGTCCCAGATATTTCAACCTGGAGAAGATCCTTAATCTTCTTCTGATCTTCTTCATTACCCAGTCCTGTGTTAAGAAGCAGTACATCTTGGCCCCTGTAAAGACAAACAAGGCAAGAAAATATCAACATAAACAATGAAGCCAGGAGGAGGATAGGAGATTAAACACCAAACTGCTGGAACTCACGCAGCAACTGCCAAAATTGGAAGCTCAGACAATGGACTCCAGGATACACACTGGACCGATTCACCTATACTCCACACCCCACAACATCTACCAGTTTCAACCTCCCAAATGCGAACAGTTCCATCAGCAGAACCTTCATTTGCCACAATAGATGACAAGAATGAGATTGGGTGAGTCTAAAGGCATGAAATTCAAAACAAGATGAATATGTGAGATTACACGCACCTGAAGCAATCCACTGCCCTGAAGCTTCAGTAGAAATTGACACAACAGCACCCTCATGACCTCTGTACTCAAGATAAGGTGTCACTGGGTATGGCTTAAGATCCTTCCGGTTAGGTAACTTGGGCTTCAAAGACTCGGGGTCAATGTTAAGCTGAGGCATTACATTGCAAAAATCAATTCATTGATGAATTATAAATTGCAGTTGCTACTTGCTATTAAGTACATGATTATACTCAGAGAGTATTGGTCTCCTCTCATATTATCCAGGCCAGCCATAACAACTTACACGTTTTTTCCAAGCTCTATATGACATGTAGAGATCCATGCATCGCTCAAAAGATTCATTAACAGCATTTTCATAAGCTGGCACACTTTTGAAAGATGTGTACCTAGATAGAAAGATAAATAGATAAATAATCAGGAAGCATGAGAAAAAGAAGACCAGCCAAGAAAATAGGAAATGTCGCATTTACCTTCTAGGAATAAATTTAGGGCGATCTTCCTCATACATAAGCTCGTAGGAATTTATCTCTTCCTGTGTGGGTATATACTCCAAAGAAGGATTATAAGATTCTTCATGCCCTGGCAAAGAGGAGAGAAGAAAGAGGAATTTGCCATCAAAATGAATCGAGACTTGTACAAAATAGTTGATTTACTATTTATGAACTGTGGAAGACAGATCACCTGGTAACTTGGGTTTTGGTGCAGGGATATAGGCTAGATGCCCAGCCCTGTCTTTTGAGTTGAGATCATCTCCCCACAGGTTATAGAAACGTGGCTCTTCTTTTGGCTTGTCTAACTTAATTAATCCCTCCCGAATTGCCCTAACATACTTTGCAACCTGCAAATGTTTGGTGCCCAACATGAGCCATGTTCACAAGATAACAATGATATTCTGATGCAAAATGCAATGAATATTTCGGCATCCATTGGTCGTAAAATGAATTGCAAATTAGAAAGAGTATAGGCAGGCTATTGAGTGCTTCAGTTTCCCACCGCAGTGGGATATTTTTGGGGCTTCCCCAGTCTAGAAAGAAGACACTTAAATTGAACAGTGAACAAAATATCAAGGTAAAAAAAAAAGCAATAGTGCATTGGATAGCAGAAACTTGAGTATCTGAGATGGATGTCAGCTATTAGGAATAGTAAGCAGCAATTGATAAGCACAGTTCGAAGCCAACCGCAACAAGAACAGAAGCTATCAGGATCAAGACCCCAGTGAAGGATCTTAAATGCGTTTTGAGGAACCAAAAGTAAAAACACTGCATCATTGTCACCAAAAGGTAGAGGAATGAGAACCAAAAGTATACTAACTTCTTCCCATATTGTCATCCAAATAGAGAAATGATGAAAAGACTGACCTTTTTGGCCTCCCATTTTGAAGGAATGAAACGTCTCTTTGGTTCTGGGGCATTTGATAGTGGGTGTTTTGCATCATCCCATTTGAAAAAGTCAACATAATCCTGCATTTTAGAAAGAAAAAGGTCACATTGAAGCCCCTTCAATAAGTAAACCTAGGTTTATATATAACACAATGATGAAAAGTGGCACAAACCGGATATGGATCGAATCCAGCATGCGGTGCTTTTCCTTTGAGCATTCTACGTATAAGTCTTGTTTCATCTTTTGTCAGCTCTACCACCTCATCATTGTACTCATCATGTATCTTGCGCCTGAATAGAAATCAAATGAAAAAAACACATAAACTTCTGTCTGAAACCAATTAATCAAAGTAACAGATAAGAGCAAACATTTTTAACTTTAAAAAAATTCTAAGCAAGCCCTCTACTCAGATTAAGCACTGATTGGATAGAGGGAACTGGCAATGCAGAAAACCGACGAATCAAGGCTAAAAACTGATAACAATCAGGGAAAGGAATCTTAGATGAGTTACACTTTATAAAGCAAAAGCATCTGATGAAAACATATATTAATCTGTTGGGTTTTTTTCCAAAGTTTAAGACTAAACAAAGTAACTGACAGGGAAACAAAATATTTGCATAACTAAACATTAAAGAACAAGGATGAGAAAAGGAAACAGAACACTAGACGTCACAAAAAACAAATAGTCAACTAGAACCAATGTCAAAGCGAGAACAACAACGCCCCATCTCCTTCATCTTTGGATAGAAAATCCATAATCTGTTAAATTGCTAAATTATAGAAAGTGACAGATATAACAAATATGACCTTGAGGCATATGGCACTTCCATTTTCTATGAGGATATCAATAAAGAGAAACTATTGAAAGGAAAGTTGAACTCACCAGTTTTTTGAGTCATCAGCACTGGCTAGAAAAGAATCCAATTTATCTTGTCTTTCTTTCTTTTTTATCTTTTTCCCCTTTACGTCATAACCAATATGTTCCTCATCCCTATACCACTCAAGAGGAACATCACCAATTGTATTCCGTGAAGGAACCTGTAAATTACCCAAGTGCCAATCAATTATAGGTGAGCATCATACTTTTCTAAATATGCTCCCAGCTGTCTAGAGAAGTAAACAGACCTCGTCTTCAGATGAATCACTCTCTTCAGCCCTTTGATCCGATTCAGAGATTTCACTTCCACTATCATCTTGGGCATGATTAATAATCGATTTACCTTTATTGCTTGTTTTAACAAAGCCCTGGCATAAATTCCCAGCAACAGCGTTACAATATGAACAAGTTTTATCATAGCAGTACAGACAGAACAAAGACCTTCTCTGTTTCACAATGGAAGGACAAGAAATGCCATATTACAAGTTCTAACCATAACTCTAATATCAAACTCAATTGACTTCCCATCAGGTGTTCTCCTTCAAAAATTTTCTTTCCTTCTACCTATTATGGAATTTTTTCCTGCTCAAGCTTCAAGGTTGAGTTGACTCCGAGTCTCCTCCTAGTGGTCCTTCTATGCCTCAGGAACCAATACTAAATGTACCAACAAGTTCGCTCTTCTCACTAAGAAGCGGGAAATCAATCGCAGTGAAGAAACAAAGAAGGCAATTACCATCTACCTTGTGCTCTTGTGAGTCGCTTCCTCCGGATTCCGACTCCTCTGACAACTCGAATTCCTCGGAATTCCCATCTTCAGAATCATCCTGTAATCATAACACCAAAAAAAAAAAAAAAAAATGGCGATTAACCCTCCCATTCCAGTCGCGAACAAGCACGCACAAACTGGAGCTACACTAAAACGAAGGAGCACGCAACAGACACCTGATCAGAACCCGAACCAGCAGCGCCCTCTTCTCCGGACTCCACGTCCTCTTCCGACAGCTCGAAATCCGAATCCCCATCCTCAGAGTAATCCTACTCCACATACACAACGCATCAATCTCAAGCACGCGAATCGACGCAGACAAGACCGACAGAGGCGCGCAAAAGCAAAACCGAAGAAAAACCTCGTAATCGGAGCCGGAATCAACCGGCGAGCCGCCGCCGCCGCCGTCCGGAGCCTCCGGCTCGGACCGAGCTCGCGGAGCTTCTTCCTTTACTCTCTCCTCCGCCTCCTCGTGCTTCGAGCCGCGAGCATCCTTCGCCTCGTTCTTCTTCATCGTCTTCTCTTTCTTACCGGCCGCTCCCATCGCCGCTTCCGGAGAACAAACGACGCGAGCTCGGGGGTGGAAGAAGCGACGGGAAGGAAGAAGAGGCCGCCGCCGTCAACGCCGCCGGGGACGGTGGGAGCAGGGGAAGGGGCTTTAGCAGGTGGCGACTAGGGTTTAAGCCGGAGAGGAGTTGGAACAAGAGAAAACGGCGGCTCTGCTTCCGCGCCTAATACCGTTTTCGCATTGGCATTTAAAAAAAAAAAAAAAAGGAAAAGAAAAGGGCAAAAAGACATAATACATATATATTTTTAAAAAAAAAGAAAAGAAATTTGTGATTTAGGACCAAATGCCAAAACAAAATGAAGGCAAAATCCGAAAATTAGATCATTTTCCTCCAACAAAACATGACCCAACTAGATCTCTTAACAGAAAACGGAGTAAATCTCTAGCTTTCCTATCTAATGCAAGATCATTACGTGCATTATTGGATTGAAGGAAAAAAAGCATGAATTTATGTCGGACAAATGTATCTTATTTTAAAATGACCTTAAAAAATGCAAGGACTTTCATAGCAACAAAAATATATGTCATCAAGATTTCTAATCGGGCGAATTGGATTAGGGATAGTAGCACAAATAATCCATGAAATTTGGTTCAATATAAGATGTGATTTCTGAAATTTTAATTTGTGTAATTTGATTCATGAATTTAGGTCTAATGTATAATGCAATTCATAAACTTATAAGTAAATGTTTCATGAATATAGCTTCTGAATTATGAAAAAATGTTTGATGTAGTTCACAAACTATAAATTAAAATTTCATGGACCACATTTTATATTGGGCCACATTTTAGAGATTGTTTGTGTCATTTTCTCTTTGAAATACTAATTTTATATTTGAATTTCACACTACTCATTTTTATTTCTATTCTCAAGTAGAAGCATAGTGGATCTTGATTCAAAAATTTAGAACCAACGTCCCCGTGAAAAACAACACCATCTCACTTTGCCGACATGTTTGTTACCACATGTTCCACATGTTTACTACCGTCGATCACCTCAGGTCTCACTTTAGCTTGAATGAAAGGAAAATTCAAATGCGATTACCTTTTTCACTCAAATTAAAATTAGATATATATAATTAAGGAGAAATGGATATATTTGTATCCAGTAGGACCATTCGGCCTATTACTACTTGGAAAGCCCACATGTTTGTATATGTGGATGGTTGAAACTGACTCGAGTCCACATGTTTTATGGGATTGACATTTGACGCCCACCAATAGCAGTTATTATCACATAATTAGTGATGCGTAGTCACGCGAATGATGTGAAAATAAGAAAGTCTATATAAACTTATTTCACACATATTATATATATCTTGTAATTTTAGGCAAAAGAACGCTTTAAGTACCAAAAGTTAGCACAAATGAATACTTAAATGCCAAAAGTTACGAAAGTGACACTTAAGTGCCAAAATTAGAGAGAAATTGATCAGTGCCAATTTAGCCAAAATGCTGACGTGCGTAATTTCTAGTGAAGTAAGTGCAAAATGGCATCGTTTTATACGCTAATATAGCCAGACAATGTAAAAATGACGTCGTTTTGATGCTGACGTGGTAAAAAATTAATATAAAAATTAAATAAATTTAATTTAAAACTAAATTTATTTAAAACATTTAAAAATACAAATACAAATATTAAAAAAATTAAAAAACAAAAAATAAAAAAGGTGGACCCCTCAACCGCCACCTCCCTACCGCCGCCGAGAAGGGCCAACGACAAAGAGGGGAGGGTCAGCTGGGGTCACCGAGCCTTGGCCAGGGGCCGGTGACCCTGGCCGACCAGTGGCAAGGGCCTGCGAGCCCTCGCCCAAATTCGGCAAGGACCGCCGCCCGCTGGGGGTCGCTGGGGGTCGCCTCAACATGAAAGACAAAGGCCGACCCAAGGCCCTAAAATTTGACTTTTACATTGCTTTAAATGATTGATCTTGACATGATATTGTGTTTTTGATTGTTTTGATGTGTAATGCTTATTTCTTTCCATTGTGTGCACCTAGTTATAGGCTTCTAGATTAGGTTTAGATTAGGATCCCGAAGATGGCGAAAGTGCGAATAAGGTGGAGATCGATGTCTATCCCGACTATTATCATATATTATTCATTCCCCCGACATATGTATCGGGTTTCATTTGTTGTATAAAGTTTGACGAGTTGTGGGTTTTCTCTCTTCCTCTAATCTTTTTCAATTGTGTTTCTCTTTTATATTTTCTAGAATTGCATGGTAGATTTACTACTTTCCTTGATTGTTTACTTACGGTCTCGTAATTTCAATTTCATTGATTGTTTTCTTTTCTTATTTTCTAGAAATAGAATAGTATGAAAATGACCAACCACGTACAATCGCTTAGTTTAGGACTAACAGTCCCAAAAATGTAAGAAGAAATGCATTGACACGTTAGGTAAACACAATATATTGTTTAGGTACCAAAAGGGTGGTAATAGAAATATTAGCATAACTCAAATCCTCGAACCTAGATATTTGGTTACGTGGGAATTGATGGGACATTTTTGACCATCGATTGGGTTTTCTAGCCGACCCCTCAAACAAGGCTAGTGGCGACTCCCGTTTTATTTCTAGGTTGTTTTAAAGCAACTAGATTGTATAAATAAACTTATCGCGAGAGGTATGAGTTTGGACAGAAGTTGCTGCCATCTGGGAGTCTATTCATTGAAAATGTAAGTGATGAAGATACTAGAACTCCACTACCCCGATTTGCACGATAAAAGTTTCAACATGTTCAAAAGGCACCGAGGAGTGTTATCAAGCTACGATTAACGAAAATCTACGGCCGCAAGTATCTTCACTTCATATTAGGATGTAACTAGGGGAAACAAAAAATCTCTATATAAAGCAGCTACGGCTATTTCCAAAATTAGGACTTACTACTCTCAACCGCTGCACAGTGCTATAGAGCACCTTTTTTGGAACACAAATGACTATTGCATAGTAGTCTGCAATGACTTCTTCTTTATGTATGCGAAAAACTAGACCTACAATAGGTCCTTGATAGCATATGAGTACAAGATAATCAGAAACCCTTAAGAGCGAGAATAAGATAGCTATAGTTTAAAAGCTTCAAATCAAGCTGGGGCTCAACTTGGAGTACGAGAAAAGAGGGCTCACTGCATTACTTGCAAACCAAAGAGCAATGGTTAATTGAGTACTTGCTTAGCAACTTCCTTTGCACTACTCTCCCTCATGTTTGCTGTTACCTATGAAAAATATTGATACCGATTATAAAGCATTGATTTTGAGAATTGGATAAAGGAGTTGGTAACACATATGTATCTGCAACATCTTAGTTGTGTATATTCTAAAACGCCTTATATTGCACTTACAAAATATTCTATATTATTTCTCCCAAATTTTTATTGTAGCAATTCCCACTTAGTCGTTGAATAAGAAAATGTTGAACGAGTCATACTTGACAATGATTTAAGTAATGCTTATGTCCATAGAGTACCAACCACATCACATTCGATTGACAATGCTAAATTCGCCTCAACAAAGAACTTGCACAACCAAAAGTCACCCATTTAAATTTTATTTTTTGATGAGTGCACTTATGTATCTATTTTGTGCAACTCAGAAACATAGTAAGGAGTGAAAGGGGGATGGCCACAGTAGGTGCAGCTTAATAGTAGTAAACTCTAATGAGAAGTATGTTCGGATGCTAGATAGGTACAACATTCCTGATGAATTTTACCCTGTCCTTTGTCTTCTCCACAAGTTGGTTCTCCAATGCAGGTGCTTCCAGTCGACCTGAGCACTGGCCTACTGCGAACTACGGCCCGAGTTTGGACAAAAGCCATTGCCATTTGGGAGTCTCTTCATAAAAAATGTAAGTCAACGGAGATACTAGAACTCCGCTACCCCGATTCGCACGATAAAAGTTTCAACGTGTTCAAAAGGTACCCAGGAGTGTTATCAAGCTACGATTAACGAAAATCTATAGCTGCAAGTATCTTCACTTCATATTAGGATGTGACCAGGGGGAAACAAAAAATCTCTGCATAAAGTAGCTACGGCTATTTCCAAAATTAGGACTTACTACTCTCAACCGCTGCACAAAGCTATAGAGCGCTTTTTCAGGAACACAAATGACTTTTGCATAGTAGTCTGCAACCACTTCTCCTTTATGTTTGCGAAAAACTAGGCTTACAGTAGGTCCCTGGTAGCATATGAGTACAAGATAATTAGAAACCCTTAATGGTGAGAATAAGATAGCTACAATTTAAAAGCTTCAAATCAAGCTGGGGCTCAATTCGCCTCAACAGAAAACTTGCACAACCATAAGTCACCCGTTTAAATTTTGTTTTTTTATGAGTGCCCTGATGTATCTATTTTACGCAACTCAGAAACATAGTAAGGAGTGAAAGGGGGATGGCCACAACAGGTGCAACTTAATAGGAGTAAACTCTAATGGGAAGTATGTTCGAATGCTGGACAGGAAGTTCATCAAGATATATACAATAATGGGATAAGTGCATTGGAAATCCTAAAATTTGTTATGAAAATGCAATTAAGTCATATAATTTTCAAAAAATTCAATTAAGTCCTAAAACTTGTCACAAAGTGCAATTAAGTCCTAAAACTTTCAAAAAGTGTAATTAAGTCCTAAAACTTGTCAAAGTGGTTCAATTTAAGTCTTCCATTGATTGCACTTATTGAAAGTTTTAGGACTCGGTCGTACTTTCAAGACAAGTTTTAGAACTTTATTAAACCTTTCAAAAGTTTTAGAACTTGATTGAACTTTCATGATAAGTTTTATGACTTAATTACACTTTTTGAAAGTTTTAGGATACAATTGCATTTTCATGATAAGTTTTAAGACTTCTAATGCACTTATTCCTAAAATAATCTACGTACCGTGAACTGGCCAACTGCTTTAAGATGTGCCTCCAATCTTTCGAGAATCTCGTGCGTTGCACCAAGAGCACCTTCCCATTGGATTAGTTACTTCCTGCTTGCCACAAGAACAACCTAAAGGACATTTGAAGACATCTTGAATTTCCAATTCTGTTTTTAATTGAATGAGTTGGGCTTTTCATCAACGCACCTATAGTTTTTTTTTTCTCTAAACCAATTACTCATGAGATAATTAGTCTATTAGGTGAAGCCGTTAAGGAATTTAAATGCAATAGACATGAGAATTCGACCAAAAATCAACTACTCGACTATGCTAATCTGCAAGGGTCAATATGGCACTGTCAAAATCGACCAGAGACCGAAGATAGATCGGTTTGATAGAGGTATGTGATTGGTGTGTAGGTGATTTCACCTAATTGCAAAATTCTCGTCAAACGGTACTAAACCGATTTTTCTGTCATTTCTGTACCATGTGCCTGTATTTGAAATTTCAAGATTTTCGCGACAACCGAAAGTCGTCAATGTGTCGAAGATGTACAATGTGGCTCGAAAATAATCGACCACAAGTCAATTGTACTAAAAATTCCTAAAAGCTACTTGATAGGTTAGATTACGCCAAAATCGTGCCCGGTTGAAATTAATCACGAATTTAACCCAATTTGAAAGTTCTGTCATATCACGATTCATTTTAGGAACGTCGACTCATCCTCCGAAGATTTTTTTGCAAACCCGAGATTTTGACAAAAAGTCAAAGTTGGGTTATTTTGGACCAGGAAAATTAGAGAGTCGTTTTTAGTCGCATTTTTGGTTGTCAAGTCGGTTTAATTGAGGAGGAAAAATCATGAGATGGGCGATGGCATCTCGACTGAATTTATGGGGACCGAATTGAGCTCAGTTGATGAGAAATTGAATGAAATTTGGAGGAAAATTTTCCAAATTCGTAGCCAAGGGAGTGTAGCCACTTTTGGACCATCTCAAGGCTTATTAGGGAAGCCTTGGGTGTGCAATTGGCTGGGGATGAAGGCTGAAGTGGTGGTGGGGGCCTTTGCAATGAGCAAATTGGGATATTTTCTTGGATATTTGAGTCCATTGGGTCCCCCTTTTCAACAGCTAGCTTCTTCTTCTTGCTTGGCCAAGTTTTTTTTTTTTTCCCATTATCGAGAGTTTTGAGAGCTCAAAATTCCAAAGAGAACTAGAGAAGACACCCCCTGTCGTCGACCATCTCCCTTGCCGCCATCCTGCATCGTCACGCCGCCCGAGCCCTACACGCCAACCCGCGCATCTACGCGCTCATTCGCTTGCATCCGAGCCTTCCAGCTACGTCTCGAGCTACCTTGGTCACCGTCGCAGTGTCGTCGGAGCTCCACCGTCGCCATCTAGCCACCGTTGAGCATCGTTGTCGCCCACTGCAGACTCCGCCTCCCGTCCCGTGCCGTTTCAGCCGCTTAGCCCAGCTCTCTCGGCCCAGAGCAGAAGTCGAAGCTCAGCCCCTAGCTGAGGCTTTGAGGCTCGTTTTAAGGCCCGTCCGGACCTTCGTTAGTTTCGCTTGTAGGCTTGTTTATCGCTCGCCTCCGCATCACCGTCACAGTCACCATTGACTTTTCGGCTCGCTAAACTAGTGAGTTTACTTGCTAAACTCTGCTTATGGAGTTAATGACGTTTAATGGATAATTAGTTTAGGCTAAGTGTGGATTATGTGGTTAGTTAGTTTGAATTAATGATTTAATTATTTAATTATACACGTTAGGTGGTTAGAATAAACTAATTAAGGGCTAGATATATTGTACTATTTATCTAGATAGATTTGGAAATTTTCTAGGTCTGTTTAGGTGGCTAGATTATCATTTTCATCCTAAGTTAGTATTTATTGGATTTAATTTGCATTATTTAATTATTTTTGTAATTTATTTAATTATTTATTATTTTCCAAAAATTATACCAAGATAGCCGGTAATCGAATTTCGTGCTAATTGCAATGGTGTACTTAGTTTATGTAATTGAGTGTTAATTTGTGCAAATTGAGTGGTGATTGGAATTTTGATTATTTATTCCAAAATTATGAAATTTTGATATTTAATTAGAAAATCCCGGGTGTCGGGTTTTGACACCAAAAATGATTTTAAAGACTATATCAAATAGTGAGATTTTAGAAAGAAGGGTGTCAATTTTTTCTGGTTCAAATCTACCGTGTATTCACACACGATTATTTTACCGTGTGTTTTTAATACGAAAAAATGGACTAAGTACAATATTTTAATTGAGACATTTGAGTGTAAAGCACGATGTCTTGGCCGGGATTGGATGGATGCATAAATGGTTATGAGAACGCATCCCCGAAATGAGTCAGGTGGACGTGCCCCTATATGAGATGCCCTAGTAATGGATGTCGGATCGCGGTAGAAGCCGAACCGAAGCTCCTTCATGTCGTCCCTGATGTGTGTCGGGTGGACATTGCCGTGCTCAAGGGATGAGGCGATGCTTGGTTACGATAGAAGAATGCCGATCGTCAAGTAGGTTCTGCCCATTGGGTGATTAAAAATTGGAACGCATGATGAGTGAAATTGACGCACCTGATTATGAAACAAAATTGTATGGCACGGTACGTGTCATAACGATTTGGCCTTATAATTGAGACCCTTGTGTTTATTGAGATGAAAGTGGTGGTGTTCCAATTGATTGAGTTTGATTTCTACATATGGTTGTGTATTTGAATTGTGCTGACCTGTAAAGAGGATCTGAGACAAAGTGAGTCTCTATGGTTGTGATTGTGTGACTAGGCGTATTTCCTTCTTAGTCAGAGTTTAGGGGGTAGACTTGCTGAGACGTTGTCTCACCCCGTCGTGGGCTCAATTCTTTTTAAGTCCTTAGATGGCGACCCCGCTAGTTCGTTATGGTCAGCTTCAGAGGGTTATTGAGCTGATCATTGACTTTCCTATTCCCGGAGGCCACTGGGTCTATGAGCTCGTAATGACCATCGTCTAGGTCGATGAGGGCCTACCTCAGAGGGTACCTCATCGATTTAGGGTATGGTTTCGCCATGGGCTCCATGGATACAGAGTTGGTCTCCTCCGCTTTTGGTGAGGGTGCAGCTGACCCTCCTGATGGTGTTGTGGAGGACCTGATACCCTCGGAGCTTGTGAAGTCCAAAGGATTGGTGAATGTATTCGACTAGTGGGTCGTAGGATAGTTTTCTTTTTGAGGGCCAATCTTTTTGGTAGACAGACTAGTTTTGTATATAAACCTAGTTTGTTTATAAAAGCATGTTTTAGTTGTGAAGCTGTTATCCTCCTTTTCTATCCCATATTGTTTGCTATTAAGGGTTTTGTTTATTCGCTTCCGTATGTGCAATAAAATAAATGGGTCGGCGACGCGTCCTGGGACATTGCAATTTTATCGACTACCGAGGGATGTGCGCACGCTCAAGGTTCGGGGCATGACACATTCAGCCCTACTTAAGAGAAGTTCGAAAAAGACAAAATGAAGAAACGATCATAGGGCAAGCTTGCCAATGCAAACATGTTACCCACCTGACTTTCCAACACTGTCCCACCTTCAATTTCTTTTAAGTTATTTTTCCTTTAATGTTGTCCCACTACTTACAAGGTCCAAAATAACATCAGTAGTCCCCATCTGGATTACCAAAGAAAAGTAAAGAAGTCAATTGTAGATCATGCAGACACAGCATCAATACTATACTGCCAATGCCATCAATTAGCATTCAGTTTAATTAAATCCTTGACCACTAGTGAAGATACCAGTGTGCCACATGCCAAGATATAACGGCAGTCGTATATATTTTCTGTTCAACTAAATTGTAGCTTCAAAACAAACACATGAAATGAACTACAGTCGATATGCTCATGAGGTTGCTATCCTAATAACTTAATCTTTGGGGGCATACTTTCAGATTCTTTTTAACAAAGAATGAAGCAATGTCCGCAGAATTATTTACTTCCAGGGGATAAAATTTTCAATCATTGAAAAGAGAAAAAACCTGTAATTCATGGATTAATCAAATCAACGCTTCATATCCCAAAATGAATGGCCGCAAGATCCATAGGCAATGACAGATAGATCCAACCATTGCACCATCGAAGGAAACACCAAAAGATTCAAGTGCTTTTTAAAAAGGATCCTCCTGCTAAAACTATGGTGGCTCGATGTAGTCTCAAATATACATTCCCCGGGACAGGGCATGTACATACATTGCCCCACAATGCGGATAGAAAATGGTCTACATAAGCACAATTTACCGACATTTAGAATACGAAAACTAGGAGGATGTACACTAGTCCGTCCTTCCTTCACTGCATCTATCAGTCAACAAAGAGACGGCGGTTTCCAATCCCTTCTTTTCCTTGTTTCCACTCCCTTCTTTTCCTTGTTTCCCCTCTTCATAGGAATTATTTCTCTGCCTTTCTTGTTTAATGAAGATTCTCATGTAAATATATTCCCCGACACCATTTTTAATCTCCTTAATGGGGTGCATTTAGGAGTGACATAAAGAGCTGCACTCCATAGACCAACCAAGAAAATAAGTGGGTATTGAGATATTTGCCAAAAACGTAAAAGATGTGGTAAAGAGTTGACCCCCGAAGCAGCATGAAAAGAATAACATAACCCTGCCATACCGATAAAAAAAAAAAAATTGTACTCACCAATCTGCACATTAAGTACAGATCTTCTAACCGTCTAGGTGGAAAAAGAGAAAAGACATGAATCCAGAGCCATAAGACTCTCAATGCATTTTATTGTCTTTTGTTTTTTTAAAACAAAAATTGAAATGGTCTGAACCTGGGAACTGGAAAATGAAATGATTTAAACTTCTACATTCTAAATTCTAGTTTTTAAATTTTTAAATTTTTTTTTTTTTTACTTCATTCTAAATTCTAGTTGAGCACACAAGATTGATCCCTCCTTGACATAAACTCTACCAGAATATGGGTTCCTCAACCCCTTCTCTTCAATCTCTCAAGAGAGCTTCCACAGACATTAACTCCAGTTTAATTTAAAGACGACACGCGCTTAACGAAAAAATTTCATTGTGACAATCACAAACCATCTTCAATACAGGTAATGAGTTGGTAACCTACAAAGATATCAAATAAGTGAAAGAAATTGATACTTTTACCGCAGGAGCTGCTTCCAATGCTCCTTCACCAGTTGAAAAGCTCACATGCTTCAATCCATTTTCTTTCATGAACTTAGGCCCCAGCTACAAAGACACAAGAGAGAAACCTAAACTTAAGCAGGAGGGCAGCAGGGGAGAACCACCAGGGAGCTGGAGAGAGCCAGAGGGGGAGAAACGGAGAGGGACTGGGAAGAGAGAGACCTGGAATCCACCTCAGCTGAGCGTCGCTTAGCCACCCCCGACGCGAGGTTGGCGCCTCCTAGCCGGAACCAACAAACTGCAGCTTCCCTTGCTTCGATTCAAGTTTTTTCCGATCGTCTCCCATGAAGCCTTATCTCGTTGATCGTGGGTAGTGGCTGACGAGTTTTAGCGGTGGCGTTTCTCCAAGAGAGATCCTGGCGATGGTGTTGTTCTCAGCAAAGAAGAGAGCGGACTGAAAGCGAGGAGTTCTCGGGTCGATTGGCGCACCTGAGTTTTGTTCAACGACCCCAGTACGAACTTCCCTTCTCCCGAGGATCTCGCCTCGGAAACATTGTGGGGGTGGTCGGCCATTGCTTGATTCATCTCGAGCTCGCCATCCCCCCGCCGTCTCCGAGCTGGTAGGGAACCCCACGACCAAACGCTCGCTCCTCAAATCTTTTGGTGCCTCACCCTGGTTTGGCCAAGCCAAGAAACCGAGACTTGTTCTTTTTGTTAGTCCGTGTGCGTGTTGGGTTTTTCAGAGCTACTGCAGACCATTTATTTTGACAAAATGTTTGAACCAAGGTCGCACATATTTTCCTCTGATCTTTTACTAACCTCAACACATGCTGTGGTTCGATGTGCTTTTCCCCTTTGTCGAATCTTGTTCGATGCCTTTGTGGGGGTAAATGTCGGCATGTTCATAAGTGAGAGTAGATGATGCTCGGGTGGTATTGGAGTCTGAGTTATGTTGGAGTTTGGAGGCGTTATCAGCCCTTTGATTGCCCGGAGTTCACATTCAATATTCGGCTCCTTTTTTCGTTCTGCAATAACAGGAGCAAGAAGACCGCGTGAGGCCGAGTAAAGTGGCCGATAGGAGATGGTGTTAGGGCTTATTTTGGTCAAATTGAAAAGGGCGTTGCTGTAGGTTAGCGCGGGCTTTGTTTTAGAAATCATACATTGGTGCGGAATGTTAAAAGAGTCATGCTGGATGTTGGGTTTAATATGGTCTATGGAGTTTTGAGCTCCATCGAGTCTTTTGATCGGTCGGGTTAGATGAGTTTAATGGGTCTGGGTTTGCTTTGGCTTTAGTGGGTTTGGATAACTTCGGGCTAGCAGAGGGGATGCACGAAGAAGAAGACCAAAAGGGAATAGTAAAAAAATAATAATGAATAAAGAATAAGGAAAAAAGCAAAACAAAAAAAAAAATAGAAAACTATAAAATGGCAAAAAGTGGCTTCGGGAAGGACCGTTAAGCAGAAGGTGCAGGGAAAAAAAACTAAGTGAAAAAGAATCATTAAAAATATAAAAATATATAAAAAAAAATTAGAAAATTTTAAAAATTTAAAATTTAAAATTTAAAAATTTAAAAATTTAAAAATTTAAAAATTTAAAAATTTAAAAATTTAAAAATTTAAAAATTTAAAAATTTAAAAAAAAAAAAAAAAAAAAAAAAAGTCAGAAAATTCAGAATTTCATTTGAAATTTTTGAAAAACAAACTTTCCAAGCTATTTTCTTAAAAATGGAGGTTTCTTAAAGTGTGCTAAAAAATTGAGTAAGCCCTTAAGGTTCTACTGACCTTAGGGCTTCATTGGTCTTCAAAAACAATTACTCTTGTTTGCATGCTTTTACTATTTTGATCCCTTTAATCCAGTTAAGATTAGCATTTATCTTTTTCTTAATATTAAATATTTGCTCTTCCATGCAATTTATTTACACGCTTTCCTTGATTGCTAACTGTTATTTTAATATTTGCGTACCTGCATGATTACCTCGCGTGTTAGTGAATTGATCTAAAATTAATCCAAACTGTTTGACAAAAACATTTATAAAAAAAATGAACAAGATTAGGTACCGAAAAGGTAATATTAATTAATTAGTGTAATCAAGTCTCCGACCTTAAATTCTCTAGTTGTATAAAAAGTGAAGGTATACTCCCATACTCCACTTGGTTTCTAGCCGACCCCAATAAGCTAGTGGCGACTTTTTTATTACAAAATTCTTAAGAATACCCCAATGTTGCACGAGGTATAAGCTTGGGAGAGCTAAGGCCTTATGTAATTTCTTTAGACAATACCCCTAAACCAATTGGATAATCGCTTTGGCACCCCACAAGGAAATTTGCTATAAGGTGGATAGATGGCACAATAAACAATAACATTTAAGATCTGAAAATGCAAACATACATATTACATAGCCAAAACCGGTAGCAACTCTAAGCGGTTTCTCTTCAGTCCATTGGGGCATTTGTGCAAGCTCCTTCACCGAATTAATTATCTCAAAGATCCCATATTGAGGAATCTAATAGAAGATCAAAAGAACATATCGACACTAAAATTTTCCATAGCAATGAACCAATTGGAAATAATTCTATCAGAGTATATTGAGAGCATAATCTTTCTTACTGCAAGAGACAAATGGCAATCCCCATAATCAAGAGCTTCATGAACAATAATAAGATCTTCATTACCCTGAATGAAAGAAGCATAAGCTCTTTTAGGACAGTACTATATCAAGTTAGTGTTGCGATATCAACACTCTATGATATAATGAAGTTGAAAAGCTTGATGAAAACACAAAAACAAGACAAAAAGATCAGAAGAAGCTCTGATATATGAAGTTGAAGCAACCAGGAAGATTTTGTCTCTGTCCAGCATTCCTCACATGATGACCACGCAATCATCATTCTAAGATTTCAAGTCATCGATCCGTACAAACACAAAAAAAAATGAATACTCTAACCACCTAAACTATCTAAAGACTTCAGAGATACATACCAAAACTTGACATCATCCCGTAACTCTGCTAATCCAAGCCATTTTTCAAAATTGTTTACATGGAAATACGCAACTACTTTTGTCATTCAAGTAAGATCTTTGATCCAACTTCTCTGCTGCATATTTAACACATAGGAAGCACCCTGTTATCTACTAACTACTAATCTGCACAATTGGTAGCGATCTATATGCCAAGTCAATCTTTCATCTCTCAAGGACAACAGATTGTTTATAAATAAGCCGGGGAAGGATGACATACTATTGAGGCTACAACTGAACTCAGACAAAGTCCCCTCACCTCTTTCAGGTATCAAGGATGTCTGCACCTTCTAAAGACAACAGGAAAACTAGGATCTTCTGTCAGATGCTCCCAGGGACTCTTTAAAGCTGGATTATTCAGACAACTATTCCCCAATCAACTTTGTACATAGCGACAACATGCAATCAGCACACAGCATTTTCAATTTGCAGTGGGGCATCTGGTGTGACTTTAGTTTTAGCTGTTGCCCAAACACACCAAGTCTTGAAAAACATGCGAACATTAACATTTCAAATTGAAACGAATTACTCATAATATTTTGGTTTTAGCATGAAAGCTTATTGCAATATTTTTGGTTTGAAGGGAAAGCAGATACGACGTTTTGTTTGATAAAGCGCTCTTAATCTTCCACCCACATTACTCCCTGTCCTTTCGATCTCCCCAACACCCCGTTTAACGATCGTCTGGTATGATGCAGCTGATTAGCAGATGACTAGTTGAGCAGAAAAATTACTAAAGACGGAGTTCATTGTTTGGGTCGCAACATAAGATCTTGCACTTTGGAAACTCGAGATTGACTAGCTGAATCAAGGGCAAAGCGGGAGAGAATTTGTCCGCCAAACGTTGTGCTCTGAACATCGTTTTCATAGCAAAGGCCGTCATCAAGCAAAATCTATGGGTGTGAAAACATCTTCATTCGTGACACCATCGGTCGCTTATTTTCTGTTGCCGTACAATTCGATGTTCCTCTCGTAACAGATAGCCAAGCCGCCTAAGTCATCCGACTCGTGTGAGTAATAGCAGCACTGCTGATACCGCTAAACGATGGACCATGGGCAACTTGTGTAGGTATTAACAGCACCTGTTTATCTTCCAAAGTACATCGTGGAATCGCCATTGACCCAGATTGTCATCAATGACAGATCACTTACAAAGAATGTCCCAAAATAAAGTTTAGGATGTTCCCACGCTTCCTTATATTCTAAAATCGATTGCTATAAACCACACAGAGAAAAAAAAAAATATCTAGAGGAAAAGAAATCGCAAATCTAAAAGAACAGGCTACCCACATAACTAACATAAACCTTCCTGATGAATTTTACCCCGTCCTCTATCTTCTCCAAAAGGTGGTTCTCCAATGCGGGTGCTTCTAGTCGACCTGAGCACTGGCCTACCGAGAACTACGGCCCGAGTTTGGACAGAAGTTGCTGCCATCTGGGAGTCTCTTCATCGAAAATGTAAGTCAATGGAGACACTAGAACTCCACTACCCCCGATCTGCACAGTAAAAGTTTCAACATATTCAAAAGGCAATGATTAACGAAAATCTACAGCTGCAAGTATCTGATGTGACCACGGGAAAACAAAAAGTCATAAAGTAGCTACGGTTATTTCCAAAATTAAGACTTACTGCTCTCAACTGTTGCACAGAGCTATAGAGCTCCTTCTTAGGAACACAAATGACTATTGCATAGTAGTCTGCAACCACTTCTCCATTATGTTTGCGAAAGACTGGACTTACGGTAGGTCCCTGATAGCGTATGAGTATAAAAAAATCAAAAACCGAGTGAGAATAAGATAGCTACAGCTTCAAATCGAGCTGGGGCTCAACTTGGAGTACGACAAAAGAGGGCTCACTGCATTACCTGCAAACCAGAGAGTGATGGTTGACTGAGTACTCGCTTAGCGACTTCCTCTGCACTACTCCCCCTCATGTTTGCCGTAACCTGTGAAAAATATTGATACCGATTATAAAGCATTGATTTTGAGAATAAAAGAGTCGGTAACATGTATCTATCTGCAGTATCTTAGTTGTGTATATTCTAAAATGCCTTGTATTGCACTTACAGAATTTTCTATATTATTTCTCCCAAATTTTTATTGCAGCAATTCTTACTTAGTTGTTGAATAAGAAAAGGTTGAACAAATCATACTTGACAATGATTTAAGTTATGCTTACATCCACAAAGTACCAACCGCGTCACATCCGATTGACACTGCTAAATTTGCCTCAACAGAAAACTTGCACAACCATAAGTCACCCGTTTAAATTTTATTTTTTGATGAGTGCCCTGATGTATCTATTTTACGCAACTCAGAAACATAGTAAGGAGTGAAAGGGGGATAGCCACAGCAGGTGCATCTTAATAGTAGTAAACTCTAACGGGAAGTATGTTCGCATGCTGGACAGGAAGTTATCAACATATATACAATAATCTACACACCGTGAACTGACCAACTGCTTTAAGATGTGCCTCCAATCTTTCAAGAATTTCGTGCGTTGCACCAAGAACACCTTCCCGTTGGATTAGTGACTTCCTGCTTGCCACAAGAACAGCCTGAAGGACATTCAGCCCTAGTTAAGAGAAGTTTGAAAAAGACAGAATGAAGAAACGGTCATATGGCGAGCTTGCCAATGCAAACATGTTACCCACCTGACTTTCCAACACTGTCCCACCTTCAATTTCTTTTAAGTTATTTTCTTTTAATGTTGTCCCACTACTTACAAGGTCCAAAATAACATCAGCAGTCCCCATCTGGATTACCAAAGAAAAGTAAAGAAGTCACTTGTAGATCATGCAGACACAGCATCAATACTATACTAACAATGCCATCAATTAGCATCATTTTAATTAAATCCTTGACCTCCCCTCGTGGAGATGCCATTGAAGATACAAGTGTGCCACATGCCAAGATATAACGGCAGTCGTATATATTTTCTGTTCAACTAAATTGCAGCCTCAAAACAAATACATGGAATGAACTACAGTCGATATGCTCAAGAGGTTGCTATCCTAATAACTTAATCTTTGGGGGCATACTTCAGATTCTTTTTAACAAAGGATGAAGCGATGTCCGCAGAATTATTTCCTTCCAAGGGATAAAATTTTCAATCATCGGAAAGAGAAAAAACCCATAATTCATGGATTAATCAAATCAACGCTTCATATCACAAAATGAATGGCCACAAGATCCATAGGCAATGACAGATAGATCCAACCATTGCATCATCGAAGGAAACACCAAAAGATTCAAGTGCTTTTTTAGATCCTCCTGCTAAAACTATGGTGGCTCGATAGAGTCTCAAATATACATTCCCCAGGACAGGGCATGTACACACATTGCCCCACAATGTGGATAGAAAATGGTCTACATAAGCACAATTTACCAACATGTAGAATTCAAAATTTAGTAGGATGTGCACTAATCCATCCTTCCTTCACTGCATCTACCCATCAACAAAGAGACGGCGGTTTCCACTCCCTTCTTTTCCTTGTTTCCCCTCTTCATAGGAAATATTTCTCTGCCTTTCTTGTTTAATGAAGATTCTCATGTAACTATATTCCCCGACACCATTTTTAATCTCCTTAATGGGGTGTATTTAGGAGTGACATAAAGGGCTGCACTCCATAGACCGATCAAGAAAATAAGTGGGTATTGAGATATTTGCCAAAAATGTAAAAGATGTGGTAAAGAGTTGACCCCCGAAGCAGCATGAAAAGAATAACATAACCCTGCCATACCGAGCAAAAAAAAAAAAAAAATGTACTCACCAATCTGCACATTCAGTACAGATCTTCTAACCGTCTTGGTGGAAAAAGAGAAAAGACATGAATCCAGAGCCATAAGACTCTCAATGCATTTTATTGTCTTTTGTTTTTTAAAACAAAAATTGAAATGGTCTGAACCTGGGAACTGGAAAATGAAATGGTTTAAACTTCTACATTCTAAATTCTAGTCGAGCACACAAGATTGATCCCTCCTTGACATAAACTCTACCAGAATATGGGTTCCCCAACCCCTTCTCTTCAATCTCTCAAGAGAGCTTCCACAGACATATTAACTCCAGTTTAGTTTAAAGACGACATGCGCTTAACGAAAAAAATTTCATGGTGACAATCACAAACCATCTTCAATACGGGTAATGAGTTGGTAACCTACAAAGATATCAAATAAGTGAAAGAAATTGATATTTTTACCGCAGGAGCTGCCTCCAATGCTCCTTCACCAGTTGAAAAGCTCACATGCTTCAATCCATTTTCTTTCATGAACTTAGGCCCCAGCTACAAAGACACAAGAGAGAAACCTAAACTTAAGCAGTTAAAAAGGACAATCCCTCTGGCACCCCACAAGAAAATCTGCTATAAGGTGGATAGATGGCACAATAAACAATAACATTTAAGATCTGAAAATGCAAACATACATAGCCAAAACCGGTAGCAACTCTGAGTGGTTTCTCTTCAGTCCATTGGGGCATTTGTGCAAGCTCCTTCACCGAATTAATCTTCTCGAAGATCCCATATTTGGGAATCTAATAGAAGATCAAAAGAACATATCAACACTAAAATTTTCCATAGCGATGAACCAATTGGAAATAATTTTATCAATATATCAAAATTGAGAGCATAAACTTTCTTACCGCAAGAGACAAACGGCAATCCCCATAATCAAGAGCTTCATGAACAATAATAAGATCTTCATTACCCTGAATAAAAGAAGCATAAGCTCTTTTAGGACAGTATTATATCAAGTTAGTGTTGCAAAATCAACATTCTACGATATAATGAAGTTGAAAAGCTTGATGAAAACATAAAAACAAGACAAAAAGATCAGAAAAGGCTCTGATATATGAAGTTGAAGCAATCAGGAAGTTTTTGTCTCTGTCCAGCATTCCTCACATGGTGACCATGCAATCATCATTCTAAGATTTCAAGTCATCAATCCGTACAAAGACAAAAAAATATGAACACTCTAACCACCTAAACTATCTAAAGACTTCAGAGATACATACCGAAACTTGACATCATCCAGTAACTCTGCTAATCAAAGCCATTTTTCAAAATTGTTTACATAGAAATACGCAACTACTTTTGTCATTCAGGTAAGATCTTTGATCCAACTTCTCTGCTGTGTATTTAACACATAGGAAGCACCCTGTTATCTGATAACTAGTAATCTGCCCAATTGGTGGTGATCTATATGCCAAGTCAATCTTTCATCTCTCAAGGGCAACAGATTGTTTATAAATAAGCAGGGGAAGGATGACATACTATTGAGGCTACAACTGAACTTAGACAAAGTCCCCTCTCCTCTTTTTCATGTATCACCTTACAAAGACAACAGGAAAACTAGGATCTTCTGTCGGATGTTCACAGGGACTCTTTAAAGCTGGATTATTCAGACAACTATTCCCCAATAAACTTTGTACATAGCGACAACATGCAATCAGCACACAGCATTTTCAATTTGCAGTGGGGCATCTGGTGTGACTTTAGTTTTAGCTTTTTGGCCGTAGCTGTTGCCCAAACACACCTAGTCTTGAAAAACATGCGAACATTAACATTTCAAATCAAAAAGAATTATTCATAATATTTTGGTTTTAGCATGAAAGCTTATTGCAATATTTTTGGTTTGAAGGGAAAGCAGATACGACATTTTGTTTGATAAAGCGCTCTTAATCTTCCACTTCTTCCAAAGAAGGGGAAAACCATGCAATAAATTGTTTTCACAGCTTCAAAGTGTAAATCTTTGAATGCAAATGAAACATTAGTGAAAAATGATGCATAAAAAATCCAACAATGATCTAATATACAGCATATAACATCTTCTGCTTACCTGTCCATGTTCACTAACTGTGTCAAAACCCACTATTCCAATGTCTAGATCTCCAGATAACAATTTTTTTACAATGTCCTTTGGTCGCTGAAACCAGACTTGCAAATTAGAGAGCTGCAAGATAAGTTAGCCACCAAATCAATTAAAAACAGCCTGCGGCATATAGAACTAACAACTATATTAAACAGCACCATGATGATTTTTTTTAATTACTTTTTCATGGAGAGTTTTCTTTGTTATATGAATGAGAGTAATTCTATGTAAGATTAGAGAAGCACTTGTATAGCTTATCACCACAGAAGTACTATAAGACACAGACCTTTTCAACCACAGCATTTGAGTGACTAAAGACGGTTTCAGCATTATGCTTCGGGGTTCAAACTGTCAGCACTTTGTCAAGACTACATTCTATCTCAATTAGGACAGAAATCCTATTTTACGTCAATGATTTTGTAAAGGGTTATCACTCCTTAATTCCCTGTCCACATATCTCAGATAAGATAACTACAAAAATCTGTCTTGCTAACCTATCTCTAGTAGTTCTTAAATTCAAAATTGGGTTCCAAGTGAGTTACAATAAACGGACTCAAAATACCATGAGGCACACATTTTTCATGACATATATCCGTACCTGTGGAATTTCTGCAACATACTGGCGAGGATTCACCTGCTTGACCGACAATTGGCAATCCTTCGAGAACAAAGTCGAAAAGGATCAGTATGCAGATAAAAACAAACAGACCGCAACTCTCCTAGATCAGAATGTCAGAGATTAAAGACACTTGCATCGGAACCGATTCCTCGGCATCCGAAAACCGGCAATGCGATGTTACCTTGAGGAGGCCGAGCGTGTCCTCGGCCATGCGCCCCTTGCTCGGGAGGCCGAACCGGACCTCCCTACGCTCGCCATCCGGCCTGCCGTTGGAGACCGCGACCGCGACGGCCGCGGAGGACGGCGAGGAGCCGTCGGAGGAGCAGCAGACAATCCTCAAGGGCGCCGGCCGCTTCGCGGGGCCGCCGGCAGGCGCGCGGGCGCGGCAGGAGAAGGCGGAGAGAGGAGGCGCGACCGAGGACGGCGAGTGGAGGCGCTGCTGGGGGCCGCGGGGCGGCGAGACTAGCGACGTCGACGCGGACGCCATTGGGACGGCGAGCGCGGCTGCGAATGATTGAGAGAGAGAGAGAGAGAGAGAGAGAGAGTTTCGAAGTGTGGAGATGTGGAACGCCGCCGCGCCGCCGCGCCGCCGCGAGTGGAGGACGGCGACGGACAAAGAGTCAAAAACAACGGGGGGAGAGTGTGTGGAAGAGGTGAAATGTCGCTTTTGTCCGCACGTGCCACCGCCGCGGATATCCCCAGGGAATCGTTTCGTGCTGCGTGGTGACATAAGGTGTCTCGTTTGGTCCATTTACTAAAAGGTCCGATTTCGCCGACAAAATAGGATTTTTGGTTCCCATTGATTTCGCGTTTGATACAAAAATGAGAGCACGGATTTAGGTTACGTCTAATAAAATTATGGGATATATTCGCTAGAAATCCTAAACTTATCATGAAAGCACCATTAAGTTTTAGAACTTTTGAAAAATACAATCAAACCATAAAACTTTTTAAATTGATATAATCGAATCTTTTCATTAATTTTTTTTTGGTAAAATATCTTTTCGTTAATTCCATCCAGTTTAATTAATTAAAAATGCTGACACAGTTTTTTTACGTTAACCCTTCTACATGGTGCTAACGTAGCTAAAATAAGAAAAATATGCCCACAATAGTGTTGGTTTGGTCCAAAGTTGATTTGTAATATAAATATTAATTAGACTAAATTTAATACATATAAAGATGGCAAATGTAGCAAGCTAGCGATGGTAGGAAGAGTGAGAGTTGGCCGGGGTTAGCGAGTCCTATGGTTAGCAACCCTGACCAAATGGGTTGAGTTGGATCAAACTTTCGTGATACCTAACTCGACTTGAAACCTTATAAGGATTGCCCGACCCAATTATAAGAGAATGGATCGGTTTGGGCCCACACCAATGCTGAGGCTGTTGGGCAACACGTCGTGGGTCGATTTTTGTTTTTTTTGATCGCTTTGGGACCGAATAATCGCATTTGGTAAAAATTTTGTTCTCATAATCAATTTTGGAGTAGATTTGAGAATAAAAAAAAAAGCTGATTTTGCGTCCGAGAATCAAAAAAGAATCAACACAATAAAACTTTTATTCTTTCCTTCGCCATCCCGCGACCGTCGCCCGCCGCCGCCCACCACCGCCCATTGCCAGTTGTCGGTCGCCGGGCCACCGGCCGGGCTCGCCTAGCCTGACCGGTGGCCAAGTGGGCCTCGCCTAGCCCCAACGAGACCCGCCTGTCCACCGATGAGGCGGGCTTCACCTAGCCCCGACAAGGCCCGCCTGTCCACCGGCGAGGCGAGGCCTTGCCAGATCTGGCGAGGCCGAGGCTCGCCGGGGCTAGGTGAGGCCCGCCTAGCCATCGGCCGGGCTCGCCTAGCCTGACTGGTGGCCAGGCGGGCCTCACCCAGCCTCGGCGAACCTTGCCCAGCCTCGGCGAGGCCTGCCTGTCCACCGGCGACGCTCGGCCGACGAGGGTCAGCCTTGCTGAGGGCCGACAACATTCGGTGACCGCGACCGGCCACAAGAAGAAGAAGAAAAATAGGAGAAAAAGGAAAAAATGAAAAAAGAAAAGGTAAAAAGGTAAAAAAAAAAAAAAAAAAAGAAGAAAAAAAAGTAGAAAAAATTATTTAAAAATAAAAAAATAATAATTTGGAATAGAATCAATGAACACGTTATCAAACACAATTATATTCCAATCGAAAATTTTAGACGATTCTAAACACGTTCTTTTACTTAGAATCGGTTAACAGAATAAAAATAATCATTTTGTCGAATTAGTTAAAGGGAACGTAATCGTTCTTGCTAAACGCGCTGATTGGCTAGGTGTTTCGTCTTTATTGTGCAAGGAGAGAGAGAGAGAGAGACTCAACCCAGTCTAATCCAACCCTCACCCAAACAATACCAACACCTAAAAAAGCCCGACCCCAAAATACTCTAATTTTAGGGTCGGTGGTCGGGTCGAGCCGAACCGGACCAGACCGGCTCAATTTTTTGACACCGCTAAGTGGAGGACGCCATCGAGCAGAAAGAGAGTCAAAAAAAAGAGGGAGGAAGTTTATGCATGCGGAGGCTGGGAAATGTCACTTTTGTCCGCACGTGCAACCGTGGCGAATATCGCGCTGGACTTGCTGATTGTCCCAGGGCATCGCCCAGGGGTATTACGTATCTCGTTTTGTCCATTCGTTAAAATCCAATCTCGCCGACAAATTGGATTTTTGATTCCCGCTAATTTTCACACTCGAGATAAAACGAACAGTACCGCCGACTTAGATTCTGTGAAATAGAATTTGGGATTACTTAACTAAATCTAGGATTACACCATTTCACATTTTAATAACAATCTAATAATGCTAAATTCCGCTGCCAACTATCGTCCGCCAGTCTTCAAAATTGTAGTTTGCTATCATTGATGAGAAGTATTCTCGCGTTGAAGACCCAACACTTCTTGCAATCCGAACTATTGTAAAGGAGATTGGTTGGAATGGAAATCCGTTTGAGGAGTCCTTATCCTGAAACCAAGCACGGCTTATTAACTTGGGGTCCGTGCATAGTATGGGCATGTTTTTACGTTTTCTAACTAGTTAAAAATACAGCAAAAATAATACCGTAACTCGGTTGCAAAATAAATTTATGATTGTATAATGGAGGTCATCGCCGCCACCTTGTGGGTTTGAGTCTTACCAGCCACATGTGGCCAAGGCGGTTTTAGTATAACATAATGAAGTGGTCCCATGGCAATTTTTATGCTTTGCCATAATTTATTAAATACAATCTAATGAATTAGATGTCTATAATTCATGAAACTGAAATTAAGATGAAAGAAACAATCCATCCCACGAGGTTTCGTTTGGTCATTTTGATTTTTTTGTGAAATAAGATAACGAAAGGATTTGCAATTTGGTTCTTCCCCCTAATTCATCACCTGCCACATCTTATAGCTTCAAATTCCAACCCACCTTGTCTTCTCATCATCACTACACCCTCTATGTGGGACTTTTTAATCCGAATTTATTGTTAACCCAAATATCAGATAAGATAAAATTTATATAATTCATTGTTATATGCGATTCACTAAACGTAATCTAAAAGAATTATTTTTTACTCTTTTGTTGCAATAAATGTTGGAGGCTTCAATCTAAGGTGTAAAGTTATCATTCCCGATCTGTCCGGTGATAATATTAATTATTTATATGAAATTGAGATTAAATCACTTGGAATACGTATATGTACTTATCGTCATTTAAAAAAGAAAAAGAGTATGTAGACAAATTCATAATTAGTAAAATGTAATCTAAAATGATGATACCGGGAGTTTTTTTTTTTTTTTTTTTTGGTAAAGTGATACCGGGAGTTTGCACTATGCTAAAAATGAGAAAGCTTACATATTATAATAGGATCGTTTATGCTATGATATTTTGTTAAAGACATCTCGTCTAATATGCTCTCTTTTTTTTTTTTAACTTCTAAATCAAAAGAATATCATAATTTTAATGTGATATGATATAATATGACCAATACAAATGAAAATTGACACGTCACATTATTAATTGACCATTAAAAATCAGAAATTAGTGTCGTATTGCTTTTATTCGAATATATTATGATATGTGCTCAAAACATGTATTTTTTGTAAGCTCAACAAACACGAGGGAAATGAAAGTTCCATTGACAATCACATATACTTCTGTTCCTTTTTTTTTTTTTTTTTTTGCGTTGTAAAAATTACGAATATTTTACTGAAAGAGCCTCATCCTTGTCATGACAGGCATAAATGGGGAAAATGATTCTAAAATTACCATAACTTTAGAGTTACTTACTTTAGTATTAAAACTTTTCGAGTAATTATTGGACCACTTTTGTAATAAAATGATCACTTAGGTGTTGTTACTAATTTGAGTTGTCGGAAAATCTTATGTGATAATTTTCTAATATGAATAGTGTAACATGGCTCGTCAATAAAGTGAAGTAAGCAACATTACCCTAAGTTAACCAACTAGGTGAATTGGGGCGAAATTTATTTTCTTCTTCGAACCCTAAATTTGTTTTTTCCTTCAATTGAGGAATTGTGGCAAAATTAGGTATTGAAATCCCCAGTAAAGAGCAGAGGAGGACAAACATCTCCAAATTAAGTATGTTCTGGTTAGAATAGGACGAAAAAGAGCAGTGAAAGAGAGGGGGCAACATAGTCACTAAAACGAATTGATGATTACTTGGAGTCGAATCGTCATCGTGCATTATGTCTCCGGCCCTCGCTGAATGAGAATTGTCCACCAGAAATCATGGTGACGGCAAAGATTATTGAGTAGAGTTGTCGGAGCTTCATTGTTCCCGATAATAGATTCACGAAATTTTATTTTTTTCATTTACAATTTGTTTTGATTATGCTGGTCACTTTAGGACATAGAGGCGGTCAAGAAATGAAAATTGTTAGCAAAAGATGAAGATGAAGGACGAAGACGAAGACAAAGAAGACGAAGAGAAGATAAGGAAAATTGGTGAATCAATTAAACCATATGCCACGTCATCTCCTAGTTTGTCCAGGTTGGACTTTGATCACAGTGAAGAAACAAAGAAGGCAATTACCATGGTGGAAATATTAGGTGCAGCTCTAATTCTAGCGTGGCTTCCTCCGAGTTCATTCACTGGGCGACACATGTCACCCGGCAGCCACGTTGGAATCAGACGCCCCTCTTTAAATATTCGACGAGCTATCCCACTGGGCCCACCAGAAAACTTTCCCTCTCGGTCAATTTGAAAAATTTGGCCCACACTCTCTCTCTCCCCAAGAAAATAATAGTAAATTCTTCTCTTACAATTAATTTGAACAGAAGCGTTGGACTCTCTTTCTCCTATTTTTTCGTTCGACTCTCGCCCAATTGCTCTGCCCTCCGCTTCTTGTCCGATCGGACAACGGAGCCACCGTCCCACGAATCACACCATCGTCACCGTTTCCGCATCCGCCTTGACGGCCGCCTTTGCATCTAAGCTATAGCTAATATTTTCTCGTTCATTCTACCCCTTTGTCGCGCTGCTCCTCCGACAAACAATAGAACCCGCCATTCGACGAACCATGCCGCCGCACTTCTGCATCCGCCTCATCCACCACCTTCGCATTTGCATTCTCCTCCGTCTTCAACGAGGCTCTTCCTCTCCTAGTCGCCGTCAAAGAATCCGTACTTGAAGTCAACATTCGGGCTGATGCAGGGGATGCGAGGGAGGCGGAAGCGGGACCTCATGGATGCTCCGAGTCGATGCATCTTGACATAGAAGACCAGGGTCTTGTTGAATGAGAGCTCATGCTCCCCGTAGCAGATAGGTATCGAGCTGCGGTAGCTACAACCGCCATCGATGCTCTTGACGAATCCAGCCACGGCGAGACGAAACTTGACCGCAAGGAGCCGCCTGAACGCCTCGCCTCTCCTTAGCCATAGTAGCGCAAGGCGGACCACATCCCAAGCTTTGCGGGTGACGCCGGAGTCCCTGATTGCCATTTCCGAATGCAGAACATGATACAGAGACGAGACGGTGAGGACGGCAAATCGCAAGCTAGCGGAAGCCCAATGGCGGACAAGATGCTCTCTTGGCAATGGCCTTTTCTCCCTGATTATCTTAGTACTGATTTTCGGAGCCTTTTCTCCAATATTATGTTTTTTTGCCATCTATTTGTAATTTTGGGATTTTCCTTCAACCTAGGTTTTTTTTGTCCTCCCTGTTCTCGCCCTTGCCGAACCTACGCGGAAGTATGAACTTTCGCTTTCTTAGGAAGTTCTATAAGTCCCGGTAAAACCTATCCGGAAGAAATGATACAAATAGGAATCTTCACCATTGATGTAATGAATTCCGTAGCCCGTGGGCAGAAAATCCCACATCCTAACATTTGAGCCCAATTAACCCATTGATTGTGAAGTTATATGTCGATATATAACTACCCCTCAGTAATATAATCAGTAATATAGCTTGATGCCTATCCGCTACGGGGAGCGCGAGCTCTCGTTCGACAAGACCCTGGTCTTCCACGAGGTTCGCTTCCGCCTCCCTCGCATCCCCTGCATTAGCCTGGACATTGACTTTAAGTACGGATTCTTCAACAGCAACAAGGACAGCGACTGGGAAAGGAAGAGCCCAGTCATCATTGAAGACAAAGGAGAATGCAGATGCAGAGGTGGCGGATGAGGCGGATGTGGAAGTGTGGCGGCGTGGTTCATCGAACGGCGGGCTCCGTCGTTTGCCGAAGGAGTAGCGTGACGAAGGGGCAGAACAAACGAGAAGATATTAGTTGTAGCTCAGATGCAATGGCGAGGCGGATGTGGAAGCGGCGGCGGTGGCGTGATTCGTGGGATGGTGGCTCTATCGTCCGATCGAAGAAGAAGTGGAGGGCAAAGCAACCGGGCAAGAGTCAAACGAAAAAATGGAGAGAGAGAGTCCAACGCTTCCATTCAAATTAATTGTAAGAGAGAAGAATCTGCTATTATTTTCTTGGGGGAGAGAGAGACCGCACACCGAATTTTTCAAATTGACCGAGAGGGAAAAGTTTCTGGTGGACCCAATAGGATAGCTCGTTGAATATTTAAAGAGGGACATCTGATTTCAGCGTGACTACCAAGCGATGTGGTTATTCCAGTGAATGGACGTCAGAATTTTCGAACACGCCATGCTGGAGTCCAGTGAATGGACTCCGAAGAAGCCATGCTGGAGTCACAGCTCCACCTAATATTTTCGCAATTACCATGTACCTTGTGCTAATGCGAGTCACTTTCTCTAGATTCCGACTCCTCCGACAACTCGAATCCCTCGGAATCCCCATCTTCAGAATCATCCTATAACCGTAACACCAAAAAAAAAAAAAAAGGTGATTAACCCTCCCATTCCAGTCGCATACAAGCACGCACAAACTGGGGCTACACTAAAACGAAGGAGCACGCAACAGACAACTGATCAGAACCTGAACCAGCAGCGCCCTCTTCTCCGAACTCCACGTCCTCTTCCGACAGCTCGCAATCTTCCGAATCCCCCATCCTCAGAGTAATCCTACCACACGCACACACAACGCATCAATCTCAACTAGGCGAATCGACGACAAGACCGACAGAGGCGCGCAAAAGCAAAACCGAAGAAAAACCTCGTAATGGGAGCCGGAATCAACCGGCGAGCCGCCGCCGCCGTCCGGAGCCTCCGGCTCGGACCGAGCTCGCGGAGCTTCTTCCTTGACTCTCTCCTCCGCCTCCTCGTGCTTCGAGCCGCGAGCATCCTTCGCTTCCTTCTTCTTCATCGCCTTCTCTCTCTTACCAGCCGCTCCCATCGCCGCTTCCGGAGAACAAGCGACGCGAGCTCGGGGGTTGAAGAAGCGACGGGAAGGAAGAAGAGGCCGCCGCCGTCAACGCCGCCGTCAACGGTGGGAGCAGGGGAGGGGCTTTAGCAGGTGGCGACTAGGGTGCAAGCCGGAGGAGGAGAAGGAACAAGAGAAAGTGGCGGCTCTGCTTCCGCGCCTAATACCGTTTTTGCATTGACATTTAAAAAAAAAAAAAAGAAAATGGAAAAAAAAAAACATAAAACATAAAAAGGAAAATTGTGATTTAAGAAAAAGGGGTAAAGCTTGTAAATTACGTCATTATCGCCCAACTCGATCTCCTAACAATAAAGGGAGTAAGCCTCTAGGTTGCCTATCTAATGCAAGATTATTACGTGCATTATTGGTTTGAAGGGAAAAAAGCATGGATTTATATCGGACAAAAACATCTTATTTGCAAATGACCCAAAAAAAATGCAGGGATTTTTGTAGCAACAAAAATGCACATTACCAAGTTTTCTAATCATGCAAATTAGAAGTTACTCAAAATCGTGATTTGGACTAGGGACAGTAAAACAAATGGTCTTCAAAATTTTTACTTGTATAATATGGTTCATGAACTCTGGTCCAATGTGCAATATAATTTCTGGACTTTTAACTCTTGAATTATTGGTAAATGTTTGATGTAATCCATAGATTATATGGAAATATTTAAAAATTCATGGATCACATTAAATAAATTAAGAGATTATGAATCATATTTTATATTGGACCAAATTTTAAGGGTCATTTTTGTCATTTTCTTTTTGCAATACAAATTTTTTATTTGATTTTCGGACTACTCAATAATATTTTTATTTTCTGGTAGAAGCATGATAGATCTTGATTCAAAAAATTTATAAGCAACGTCCTCATGAAAAATAACACCATTTCACTTCGCTGACATCTCTGTTGTGACATGTTTACCGCGATCGGTCATGTCAGGTCTCACGTTGGCTTGAATGAATGGAAAATTCAAATGCGATTATTTTTTTCTTGAATTGAAGTTAGATATATATTTCAGCAGAAAATGGATATATTTTTTATCCAGTAGGACCATTCGGCCTGTTACTACTTGGAAAGCCCGCATGTTGGTAGATGGTGGACGGTTGAAACCGATGAGGAATCCACTTGTTGTATGGGATTGACATTTGACGCCCGCTAATAGCAGCTATTATCACATAATTAGAAATGCGTAGTCCCATGAATGATGAGAAAATAAGAAAGTCTATATAAACTTGTTTTCACATATATATATTGCGAGTGATCGAATAATTTTATTTATGGTAATTTTTTTCATAAATCACGATACTCTATTTCCTCAATCGCCACCCCCATTACTCCTCGTCCTTTCGATCTCCCCAACACCCCACTGACGATCGTTTAGTAAGGTGCAGCTGGTTTGCAGATGACTAGTTGAGCAGAAAATTCACTAAAGTAACGAGTTAATTGTTTGCCTCGCAAAATAAGATCTAGCTCTTTGGAAACTCGAGATTGACTGGCCGAATCAAAGACAAAGCGGGAGAGAATTTGTCTGCCAAACGTTGTGCTCTGAACATCGTTTCCATAACAAAGGCCGTCATCAAGCAAAATCGATTAGTGTGAAGACATCTTCATTTGCGACACCATCGGTCGCTTATCTTCTGTTGTCTGTACAATTCGATCGTTCCTCTCGTAACATACAGCCAAGCCGCCTAACTCATCCGACTCGTGTGGGTAATAGCAGCGCTGCCGATACTGCTATTTGATGGGCCACGGGTGACTTGTGTAGGTATTAGCAGCACCTGTTTATCTTCCAAAGTATGTCGTGGAATCGCCACCGACCCGGATTGTCATCAATGACATAATCACTTACAAAGAATGTCCCAAAATGAACTTTAGATGTTCCCACACTTCCTTATATTCTAAAACCAATTGCTATAAACCACACAGAGGGAAAAATAATAATAATAATAATATCTAGAGGAAAAGAAATCGCAAATCTAAAAGAACGGATGCGGCAAGGCTACCCACATAACTAAGATACGACATTCCTGATGAATGTTTCCCCATCCTCTATCTTCTCCTCAAGCTGGTTCTCCAACTGGGGCACTTCTAGTTGACCTGAGCACTGGCCTACCAAGAACTACAGCCCGAGTTTGGACAGAAGCTGCTGCCATCTGGGAGTCTCTTCATCGAAGATGTAAGTCAATGGAGATATTAGAACTCCACTACCCCCGATCTGCACGATAAAAGTTTCAACGTGTTCAAAGTGTTATCAAGCTACGATTAATGAAAATCTACAGCTGCAAGTGTCTTCAGTTCATGTTAGGATGTGACCAGGGGGAAACAAAAAGTCATAAAGTAGCTACGGCTATTTCCAAAATTAGGACTTACTGCTCTCAACTGCTGCACAGAGCTATAGAGCGCCTTTATAGGAACACAAATGACTATTGCATAGTAGTCTACAACCTCTTCTCCATTATGTTTGCGAAAAACAGGACTTACGGTAGGTCCCTGATAGCGTATGAGTACAAGAGAATCAGAAACCTTAAGAGTGAGAACAAGATAGCTACAGTTTAAAAGCTTCAAATCGAGCTGAGGCTCAACTTGGAGTACAAGAAAGAGGGCTCACTACATTACCTGCAAACCAGAGAGTGATGGTTGACTGAGTACTCGCTTAGCGACTTCCTCTGCACTACTTCCCCTCATGTTTGCTGTTACCTGTGAAAAATATTGATATCGATTATAAAGCATTGATTTTGAGAATTGGATAAAAGAGTCGCGTATGTATCTGCAGTATCTTAGTTGTGTATATTCTAACACGTCTTGTATTGCACTTACAGAATTTCTATATTATTTCTCCCAAATTTTTATTGCCGCAATTCCTACTTAGTTGTTGAATAAGAAAAGGTTGAACAAGTCATACTTGACAATGATTTAAGTTATGCTTACGTCCACAGACTACCGATTGCGTCACATCCGATTGACACTGCTAAATTCGCCTCAACAGAAAACTTGCACAACCAAAGTCACCCATTTAAATTTTGTTTTTTGATGAGTGCACTGATGTATCTATTTTACGCAACTCAGAAACATAGTAAGGAGTCAAAAGGGATGGCCACAGCAGGTGCAGCTTAATGGTAGTAAACTCTAACGGGAAGTATATTCGGATGCTGGACAGGAAGTTCATCAACATATATACAATAATCTACACACCGATAACTGGCCAACTGCTTTAAGATGTGCCTCCAATCTTTCAAGAATCTCGTGCGTTGCACCAAGAACACCTTCCCCTTGGATTAGTGACTTCCTGCTTGCCACAAGAACAGCCTGAAGGACATTCAGACCTAGTTAAGAGAAGTTTGGAAAAGACAGAATGAAAAAACAATCATAGGGCGAGCTTGCCAATGCAAACATGTTACCCACCTGACTTTCCAACACTGTCCCACCTTCAATTTCTTTTAAGTTATTTTCCTTTAATGTTGTCCCACTACTTACAAGGTCCAAAATAACATCAGCAGTCCCCATCTGGATTACCAAAGAAAAGTAAAGAAGTCAATTGTAGATCATGCAGACACAGCATCAATGCTATACTGCCAATGCCATCAATTAGCATCAGTTTAATTAAATCCTTGACCTCCCCATGGAGATGCCATTGAAGATACCAGTGTGCCAGATGCCAAGATATAATGGCAGTCGTATATATTTTCTGTTCAACTAAATTGCAGCTTCAAAACAAATACATGAAATGAACTACAGTCGATATGCTCATGAGGTTGCTATCCTAATAACTTAATCTTTGGGGGCATACTTCATATTCTTTTTAACAAAGGATGAAGCAATGTCCGCAGAATTATTTCCTTCCAAGGGATAAAATTTTCAATCATTGAAAAGAGAAAAAAACCCATAATTCATGGATTAATCAAATCAACGCTTCATATCACAAAATGAATGGACACAAGATCCATAGGCAAGGACAGATAGATCCAACCATTGCATCATCGAAGGAAACTCCAAAAGATTCAAGTGCTTTTTTAAAAGGATCCTCCTGCTAAAACTATGGTGGCTCGATGTAGTCTCAAATATACATTCCCCGGGACAGGGCATGTACACACATTGCCCCACCATGTGGATAGAAAATGGTCTACATAAGCACAATTCACCGACATTTAGAATACGAAAATTAGTAGGATGTACACTAGTCCATCCTTCCTTCACTGCATCTACCCATCAACAAAGAGACGGTGGTTTCCACTACCTTCTTTTCTTTGTTTCCCCTCTTCATTGGAAATATTTCTCTGCCTTTCTTGTTTAATGAAGATTCTCATGTAACTATATTCCCCGACAACATTTTTAATCTCCTTAATAGGGTGCATTTAGGAGTGACATAAAGGGCTGCACTCCAAAGACCGACCAAGAAAATAAGTGGGTATTGAGATATTTGCCAAAAATGTAAAAGATGTGGTAAAGAGTTGACCCCTGAAGCAGCATGAAAAGAATAACATAACCCTGCCATACTGAGCAAAAAAAAAAAAAAAAAAAAAAAAATGTACTCACCAATCTGCACATTCAGTACAGATCTTCTAACCATCTAGGTGGAAAAAGAGAAAAGACATGAATCCAGAGCCATAAGACTCTCAATGCATTTTATTGTCTTTTGTTTTTCAAAACAAAAATTGAAATGGTCTGAACCTGCAACTGGAAAATGAAATGGTTTAAACTTCTACATTCTAAATTCTAGTTGAGCACACAAGATTGATCCCTCCTTGACATAAACTCTACCAGAATATGGGTTCCCCAACCCCTTCTCTTTAATCTCTTAAGAGAGCTGCTCTCTTCCACAGATATATTAACTCCAGTTTAGTTTAAAGACGACACGCGCTTAACGAAAAAATTTCATGGTGACAATCACAAACCATCTTCAATACGGGTAATGAGTTGGTAACCTACAAAGATATCAAATATGTGAAAAAAATTGATATTTTTACCGCAGGAGCTGCCTCCAATGCTCCTTCACCAGTTGAAAAGCTCACATGCTTCAGTCCATTTTCTTTCATGAACTTAGGCCCCAGCTACAAAGACACAAGAGAGAAACCTAAACTTAAGCAGTTAAAAAGGACAATCGCTCTGGCACCCCACAAGAAAATCTGCTATAAGGTGGATGGATGGCACGATGAACAATAACATTTAAGATCTGAAAATGCAAACATACATAGCCAAAACCGGTAGCAACTCTGAGTGGTTTCTCTTCAGTCCATTGGGGCATTTGTGCAAGCTCCTTCACCGAATTAATCTTCTCAAAGATCCCATATTTGGGAATCTAATAGAAGATCAAAAGAACATATCAACACTAAAATTTTCCATAGCGATGAACCAATTGGATAGAATTCTATCAATATATCAAAATTGAGAGCATAAACTTTCTTACCGCGAGAGACAAACGGCAATCCCCATAATCAAGAGCTTCATGAACAATAATAAGATCTTCATTTCCCTGAATAAAAGAAGCATAAGCTCTTTTAGGACAGTACTATATCAAGTTAGTGTTGCGAAATCAACATTCTATGATATAATGAAGTTGAAAAAAGATTGATGAAAACACAAAAACAAGACAAAAAAATCAGAAAAAGCTCTGATATATGAAGTTGAAGCAATCAGGAAGTTTTTGTCTCTGTCCAGCATTCCTCACACGGTGACCACACAATCATCATTCTAAGATTTCAAGTCATTGATCTGTACACACACAAAAAAATATGAACACTCTAACCACCTAAACTATCTAAAGACTTCAGAGATACATACTGAAACTTGACATCATCCAGTAACTCTGCTAATCCAAGCCATTTTTCAAAATTGTTTACATGGAAATACGCAACTACTTTTGTCATTCAGGTAGGATCTTTGATCCAACTTCTCTGCTGCATATTTACCACATAGGAAGCACCTTGCCATCTGCTAACTACTAATCTGCACAATTGGTGGCGATCTATATGCCAAGTCAATCTTTCATCTCTCAAGGGCAACAGATTGTTTATAAATAGGCAGGGGAAGGATGACATACTATTGAGGCTACAACTGAACTTAGACAAAGTCCCTTCACCTCTTTCTCATGTATCAAGGATGTCTACACCTTCTAAAGACAACAGGAAAACTAGGATCTTCTGTCAGATGCTCACAGGGACTCTTTAAAGCTGGATTATTCAGACAACTATTCCCAATCAACTTTGTTCATAGCAACAACATGCAATCATCACGCAGCATTTTCAATTTGCAGTGGGGCATCTGGTGTGACTTTAGTTTCAGCTTTTTGCCAAACACACCTAGTCTTGAAAAACATGCAAACATTAACATTTCAAATCGAAACTAATTATTCATAACTTTTTGGTTTTAGCATGAAAGCTTATTGCAATATTTTTGGTTTGAAGGGAAAGCAAATACGACGTATTGTTTGATAAAGCGCTCTTAATCTTCCACTTCTTCCAGAGCAAGGGAAAACCATGCAATAAATTGTTTTCACAGCTCCAGAGTATAAATCTTTGAATGCAAACGAAACATTACTGAAAAACGATGCATAAAAATCCAACCAATGATCAAACATACAGCATATAACATCTTCTGCTTACCTGTCCATGTTCACTAACTGTGTCAAAACCCACTATTCCAATGTCTAGATCTCCAGATAACAATTTTTTTACAATGTCCTTGGGTCGCTGAAACCAGACTTGCAAATTAGAGAGCTGCAAGATAAGTTAGCCACCAAATCAATTAAAAACAGCCTGTGGCATATAGAACTAACAACTAAATTAAACAGCACGATGAAGATTTTTTTAATTACTTTTTCATGGAGAGTTTGCTTTGTTACATGAATGAGAGTAATTCTATGTAAGATTAGAGAAGCGCTTGTCTAGCTCATCACCACAGAAGTTTAAGACACAGACCTTTTCAACCACAGCATTTGAGTGACTAGAGTTGTTCATTTCTTTTTCTTGCGTCTTGCAAAGACGGTTTCAGCATTACACTTTGGGGTTCAAACCATCAGCACTTTGTCAAGACTACATTCTATCTCAATTAGGACAGAGATCCTATTTTACATCAATGATTTCGTGAAAGGGTTATCACTTTTTAATTCCCTGTCCACATATCTCAAATACGATGACTACATAAATCTCTCTTGCTAACCTATCTCCAGTAGTTCTTAAAATCAAAATTGAGGTCCAAGTGAGTTACAATAAACGAACTCAAAATGTCTTACTGCCATGTCTACGCCAAAATAAGGCACAAATTTTTCATGACATATATCCATACCTGTGGAATTTCTGCAACATACTGTCGAGGATTCACCTGCTTGACTGACAATTGGCAATCCTTCAAGAACAAAGTCGAAAAGGATCAGTAAGCATATAAAAACAAACAGACCGCAACTCTCCTAGATTTAAGACGCTTTCATCGGAACCGATTCCTCGGCAACCGAAAACCGGCAATGCGATGTTACCTTGAGGAGGCCGAGCGTGTCCTCGGCCATGCGCCCCTTGCTCGGCAGGCCGAACCGGACCTCCCTCCGCTCGCCATCCGGCCTGCCGTTGGAGACCGCGACCGCGACGGCGGCGGAGGACGGCGAGGAGCCGGCGGAGGAGCAGCAGACGATCCTCAGGAGCGCGGGCGTCCTCGCTGGGGATAAGATAACGGACGTGTGGGCGCGGCGGAAGAAGGCGGAGAGCGGAGGCGCGACCGAGGACTGCGAGAGGAGGCGCTGCTGGGGGCCGCCGGCCGGCGAGACGAGCGACATCGACGCGGACGCCATTGCGGCGGCGAAAGATTGAGAGAGAGTTTCGGACGCTGCGCCGCCGCGAGTGGAGAACGGAGAGGGACAGAAGAGAGTCAAAAACAACGGGAGGAGCGTGTGTGGAAGAGGTGAAATGTCGCTTTTGTCCGCACGTGCGATTGCGGCGGATCTCGCGCTCCACTTGAATATTCCCGGGGAATCGTCTCGTGCTGCGTGCTACTATAAGGTGTCTCGTTTGGTTTATTTGCTGGAACGTCCGATTTCGCCGACAAATAGGAGTTTTGGTTCCCATTGATTTCGGGTTTGATAGGAAAATAAGAGCACAGATTTAGATTACGTCTAATACAATCATGGGATATATTCACTAAAAATCCTAAAAGCATGATTAAGTTTTAAAGTTTTTGAAAAGTGTAATCAAATCATAAAATTTATCAGATTGGTATAATCGAATTTTTTTGTTAATTCCGTTCAATTTGATTAATTAAAAATACTATGTTCTCTCTTCTACATGGCACTGACTTGGCTAAAATAAAAAAAATAGGCCCACAAGAATGTTGGTTTGGTCCAAATATGATTTTTAATATAAATATTAATTAGACTAAATTTAATATATATAGGTAGCGAATGCAACAAGCCAATGATGGTAGGAAGAGTGTGAGTTGGTCGGGGTCAACGAGCCCCATGATTAGCAACCTTGACTGACTATAGGTGAGGGCTTGCTGGCCCTTGCCCAAATCTCAATTAGCAACAATCATTGGCCCAATTTGAGCGAAGGCATCGACCATTGCCCAACCAAGGGATGGTGGAGCTTTGCAACTTGAGAGAGAGAGAGAGAGTGAGCTTGGAAGTGTAAGGATATGGGCCGCCACCATTAGTGGAGGCAGACATGTCAATGGGTTGAGTTGGATCAAGTTTTCGTGATACTTGACTTGACTTGAAACCTTGTAGAGATTGCCTGACTCGAATATAAGAGAATGGGTCAAGCTGAGCCCGCACCAACGTTGATTAGCTAGGTGTTTCATCTTTGTTGAGCAAGGGTAGAGAACGAGAGAGAAGACTCATACTGGCTTGACTCGACCCAACCTAATCCGGCCCTAAGCCAAACAATATCAACACTTGAAAAAGCCCAACCCTAGAATACTCTAATTTTAGGGCCAGTGGTCAAGTCGAGCCAGATCGGACCAGCTCAGTTTTTTGACACCGCTAAGTGGAGGACGCCATCGAGCAGAAAGAAAGTCAAAAAAAGAGGGAGGAAGTTTGTGCATGCAGAGGCTAGGAAATGTCACTTTTGTTCGCACGTGTGACCGTGGCAAATATCGCATTGGACTTGCTGAATATCTTGGGGCATCGCCCCCACACTCCGTGGTATTACGTAGGGGTGTCAAAAAAACCCGACCCGACCCGAACATGACCCAAACATGAAACAAGTATTATACTTATTTCAGGTCTTGATGCTGTTTAAGAGACATATATAAAACAAGCAAAGGATATATGTTTAGGGTTGGGTAGAGTTTGAACATTGTTTCGATCCGGAACACGTTAACTCCTACTTGCGAACAAGCCAACAAACACAAACAGAAAACACGTTCTTATCTTTCTTTACCGTCAAACACATACCTTCTCATTCTCGGCTCCACCTTCGCTCACGACTGCTAGTTTGGCCTCTTCTCCGATTGACGCGCCTCCGCCTCGCCGTCGCCGTCGCTACCCCTCGTCTCAACACCGGAACCCTAGTCGCCGCCAAATCAGTGAATCATTGCCGTTCATGTCTCCATCTCTTGTCTCAACGCCGGAACCCTAGCTGCCGCCGAATTAGTCAAACATTGTTCGTTTTTAGTACGCAAAGAGGCTCAATTTAGGTCTCGCATGTGGCTGACCATCGTCGACGACTCGGGGACTGGGTTCGCTCGGTGAGTCTCTAGAAACTCGATCGCTAGTGAATGTTTCTAATTTTTCTTCCTCAATGATGACGGCATTATTAGAGTTGTTTGTTGCTAGTGCTTGTTGATTGTCTTGTTCTTGCTCTGTTTAGATTTCCGGTTGCAATCTTCTTGGGAGTTTCTAGGTTTTTTTTTTTTTTTTTTTTTTGGGGGGGGGGGGGGTCTGTTGAATTTGTCTTGTTGAGCTGCACAATGATGGAGTTGCTGGTGTTGTGGTAGATCATCATCCAAAAGAAAACTAGTGCCAGAACTAAGAAGGGCTAGAATCTCGCCAATTATCTCTCTGCCGTGTAAAGTTTCACATGATTTTCTTGTATTAAGGAAATTGCTTGTCTGATGCATTTAGTTGTCTATGAAATTCTTTGGGTTCAGGTTAAAAGTTAAGTTGAAGCAGCTAGCTGAGTAGTATGTGCTTTCTAAACAACATCATGAACAGGAGGTAAAGTTCTTTAAAATTGATTGATTTAAGAGATTTACAGTCTGCATTTCTGAAGGACTTTGCTCAAATTCCGTCGCTTGAAACTTGAATATGTTCGACCAATGATGGAAAGTTGGTGTTCGACCGAACCCAGTTGGAGATCTCGTGTGTTCTTTTGAATATGTTCTATGTGGATTTGAGAATCTCCCGTCGATTTATGTTGGATATTTCAATAATATTTTGAAATATTTACAATAATAACTTCGATAATAATTATGATTACATTGAAGGCCATCATTATTTTTAACTGTCACATAACGGTTTCTTAATGGTCATACAACGGCTTTCTAATCATTTTTTAATGTTTAATTTATTTCTCAAATAAATCCTTCATTATTTAACAACGGCTTTTTTAATGGCTCTATTTTGTCTGAATATAAAATCTCATAAGGCAATCTTAAAAAAGACACACTGAATGAAACAGAGAATATTCTTTCTTTTTGAAATCTTTCATTTCCTTTTCCTTGCTGGGTTACACACAGACGTTGTTTATGTTCCTTCTAATATTCAGTGCGGAATATAGAAGAAGATCTGTTGTATCTTGGGAGGATAGCCGTCAGAAGTCTATCGCACGGAGTTTCGCACTCCGATGGGCGGAATTATCCTTAAGGACAGTGCCTACGCTTGCACGCCTCAGACAAATTTATTAGTTCTCATCAGTTTTTTTCCTACAATCTTTAGGATAATTCCCATGGAGCATCAAGTCGATACTGCTATTGATGCCTCAATCTCCACCAGTCCAGTTGCACTACCACCACTACCACATATGTCCTATGCCAAACCATTCCCCGACATATCGAAGATCGAAGTTTTCAACGGCAACAATTTCAAAAGGTGGCAAGAAAGGGTTTTCTCTATTCTAGATGTGCACGGCGTGGCTTTCGCACTTACGGAGGCCGAACCAACTGATAACAAGCTTTGAGATCAATGGATACACGCTAATAAGGTATGTAGGCACGCAATTATTAGTACTCTTTCTAATGAATTGTTTGATGTCTACTATTCGTACAAGGAAGCGAAACAAATATGGGACTCCATGACTACAAAGTACACTGCCAAAGATGTGGGTTGAAAAAAATTTGTAATCGGAAATTATTATCGATGAGAAATGTCCGATGATAAGGAGATCAAGACACAAATCAATGAATATCACAAGCTAGTGGAGGACTTGAAGGCAGAAAACATTAATTTACAAGAAGAATTTCTTGCAGGCCTGCTGATTGAAAAGTTGCCTGAGTCTTGGAATAACTACAAGCAGCAATTCAAGCACAAGGACAAACAATTGTCACTATCCGATTCGGTCGTGCATATTATCATTGAGAATACAACTCGCAAGGAGATCAAAATTGCCAAAGCTAAGGAAATTGCTACTAGGGCAAATTTGGTGCAAGGAAAATTTCAACATCGCCAAAACATGTATTATAACAAAAAACCTGATTACAAACCCAAAGTTGTTCAACCCACCTTAAAAAAGAAAGGCTCTTGCTTTGTTTGTGGAAAACTAGGTCATCATGCAGCACACTGCAGAAAGAGAATAATGGGAAATGACAATCCTGCTAAACCAAAAGTTATTTTGGTTAAAGCAGATGACTCTAATGATATAATTATTGCGATTATTTCCCAGGCTAACATTGTGGCCAATGTGAAAGAGTGGGTGGTAGACTCCGGAGTTACCAGGCTTATTTGTGCAAACAAAAATGCATTTTCCTCCTACACACCAGTAGGGGAAGGAGAAGAAGTTATTTATCTTGGTGATTCAAGAATAACTCAAGTTCTTGGGAAAGGAAATGTTCTTCTCAAGCTCACATCTGGCAAGACTTTAGTCCTAAATGATGTATTACATGTCCCTAATATAAGGGCAAACCTGGTCTCAGTAAAGCTTTTAGGAAAAATTGGGGTGAAGGTGTCATTCGAATATGATAAAATTGTAATGACAAAAAATAACGTCTTTGTGCATGGAGTTGGAAGAAGATCCTTCAACTTTAGGGCTGTTGTAGACAATCCTTCGGTTGGGAGGTCGATGATGGCCGTTCTATTTCATTGTGGTTCGATAGTTGGTTGCCTTGTGGCCCTCTTCATCTACAAGTTCCTCAATCTTTTTTGTTGGACCCCGACGTTCCTGCGAAGGTGACTATGGCATCTTTATATTCTTATGCTGGCAGATCCTGTAAATTGCGGTTGGAGAATTGTGGCTTCTCGCTTCCTCCTCTTTCGGTTGACTGCGATCATTTTGTGTGGCGTCAAGATTCTTCGGGGGCCTTCTCTGTAGCTTCTGCTTGGAACGTCATCAAAGCTTCTAAAGCCAAAGCACCTTGGACTTCTTTTGTGTGGGACAAGGATTTTTTTAGCCCCTTGGTTTCAATTCCTTTTGTGGCTTATTACTAAAAACCGCTTGCCAACACAGTCACTTCTTCTCTCATATGGAAGGATTGATTACTTGGTTTGCACTTTTGTAATACTCAGCCAGACTCGACCGACCATTTGTACTTTGATTGCAATATTTCAAATACCATTGTGTACTTTTGGGCAACTAGGTGCAATTTGCCGTGGAGGAACGGCACTTGGGCGGAAAACCTTGCTTGGGCTATGAAATTCCTTGCTGGTAAGGACTTCTTTCATAGTCTCTCCCGCTATTCCTTTGGGGCTCTTTGCTATCTAATTTGGAAGAAGAGAAATGCTATGATTTTTCGAGGGAATCTCTTGATATTCCCGCTTTGAAGAACCATTTGATAAAGATGGTTAAAGATAAAGCAATTACCTACAAGGATGTCCCTGCCACTCCAAGGAATCGGCGTCTTCAGAGGGGTTGGGATTTTGACCTAATCATCTTCACTTAATCCTTCGGGGTTTCTATCCTTTGTTCTTGCTCGGTCGTCCCCAGCTTGGATGTTTCTAGGCTTCGTTTTTAGCTTTGCGCTTTTTCCCCCTCTCAGTTTACTAGGCATCCATGGAGGTCTGGTGGCTAAATCTGGTGGCTAGGCTGTGTTTGTTTTTTGCGCTCATTCTGTTCTTGCCTCTTGAGGCTTTGCGCGGCTCCCTTCCACTCTTTTGTTCGCATTTAGAGTGTAACTTTTGGTGCCGTTTGTGTACATTTGTCCAAAGCTTATCAATATATTCTTACCTTTACCAACAAAAAAAAAATCTCTTTGTGGGAAAGGGTTATTGTAATCAAGGACTTTTTGTTCTTAACATTTCTAATGTCATCAATGAAAATGCTACTGCTTTCGCTTATTTGGCTAAATCTGTTGATTTATGGCATGGTAGATTAGGTTATGTTAATATTTCTTATATTAAGAAAATGCAAAAACAAGGTTTAATTTCTGGAATTAAAAACCCATGTTTTAATAAATGTATAATATGTGCCAAAACAAAATTAACAAAAAAGCTTTGTATTTTTGTAAATAGAGAATCTGATCTGTTGAGTTTAATTCATACCGATCTAGGAGATTTAAAACAAACTATGACTAGAGGAGGTAAAAAATATTACGTGACCTTCATTGATGATAGTATTTTTCCTGCACCTCTTCATAAAAATGTTTTCGAAAATTCAAATGATAAATTGAGAAGGAGCAAAAGAATAAGGAAAGAAACTTCTTTTGGGAATGATTTTTATACTTATCTTATTGATAATGATCATTTGACTTATTCTGAAATAGTATCTTCCTCGAGAAAGCAATTTTCGGAAAGAAGTTATAAAAATCGAGATTGATTCTATCTTACAAAATCAAACTTGGAAATTAGTTGATTTACCACCCGGTGCAAAACCGATCGGTTGTAAATGGATTTAAAAAAAATAATAATCCTGATGGTTTTATTGATAAATATAAAGCAAGATTATTTACACAAAAACAAAATGTTGATTATTTTGACACTTTTGCTTCAGTTACAAGAATTTCATCAATTCGTGTTTAAATTGCTTTGGCTTCTATTTACAAACTTATTATTCACCAAATTGATGTTAAAACAACCTTTTTAAATGGTGATTTGGAAGAGGAAATTTACATGGTGCAACCTGAGGGCTGTATTTTTCCTGGCCAAGAAAACAAAATTTGTAAACTTGTTAAATCTTTATATGGCTTAAAGCAAGTGCCAAAGCAATGGTATGAGAAACTTTATGATGTTCTAGTTAATAATGGATTTTTCTCTATTGGAGTAGATAAATGTGTATATACAAAAACTGTTGATGGTGAATATATAATTATTAACTTATATGTTGATGACATACTTATTTTTGGTACGTGTATTGATGTAGTGAATGAAACAAAATGTTTTTTGACTTCTAAATTCGATATGAAAGACATGGGGGAGGCTAATATTATTTTGGGTGTTAGAATCATAAAGAGTGATAGTGGCCTAATGCTTACTCAAGCACATTATGTGGAGAGGCTACTTAAAAAATATGATCACTTTGATGTCAAACCTGTGAATACTCCTTATAATTCTAATACCCAATTAATGAAAAATAAATGAGATGGTGTGGCTCAGTCTAAGTATGCTCAAATTATTGGGAGTTTGATGCATTTGATGGATTTTACTCGACTTGATATAGATTATGATGTATGTAGACTGAGCAGAAATGCACAAAATCCCAATGATGATCATTGGACTGCTTTGAGCAGATTAATGAAATATTTGGAAGGAACCATAAATTATGATATATTATATAGTGGATTTCCTACTGTATTATAAGGATATAGTGATGCTAATTGGATTTCGAATTCAGATAAGACAAAATCCACTAGTGGATATATGTTTACCCTTAGTGGAGGTGCTGTAAATTGGAAGTTAGCCAAACAAACAATAATTGCTAAATCCACCATGGAGTCAAAGTTTGTGGCTCTAGAATTGGCTGGCAATGAGGCTGAGTGGTTAAGGAACCTTTTAGCGGATATTCCTTTGGGAATGAAACCGACACCTTCTGTGTCTATGCACTGTGATTGCCAAGCGGCAATAGCCATTGCAAAGAATAGAACTTTCAATGGTAAAAATAGACATCCGATTGAGACATGATATAGTAAAGCAGCTACTTAAAGATGGAATTATATCTATCGATTTTGTAAAGTCAGAAGTGAATTTGGCCGATCCTCTAACTAAACCTATGGGAAGAAAATTAATTTATGACACATCGAGGGAAATACGACTTAAGCCAATTGAGAAAAAGCAACAGTGATGGTAACCCAACCTATGTGATTGTCGATCCCATGAATTAGGTTCATATGAGTAATAACAAGTCACTTGTTGTTTTAGTGATGCACTATTAAAAATTAATATCCATCCTAAGATGAGAATGGTGCAAAACTCCAAGGAAAAGAGAGGTTGAGCTAAGCTTTTAATGAAATTCCATAGCCATTATTGGTGGTGTATTAAGCTATAGAATACACTTGATGGAATTACCTATATAAGTGTGGAGTGGGGCCGCTCCTATGAGAATTTTTGGCAAAAATCTCTAAAGCACTTATGAATAAACAAAGCATGCGCATGGCTTATTAGCGCAAAACTGTGTTGAACAACAAAGTTTGTGGGACTGCAATGTGATTGATGGAAATTATAATTCACAAAAGAAATTTTTGATTCATAGAAGTTTCAAACTTCACCAATAATTTCGTGAATTATATTTCATTTTTTCTAGGGCTAGTTCATAGCCTAACAAGCACCAGTTCCGATGCATTACACTCCAATAACCTAGCATCATAATAATTTTATTTTCAAAATCTTTTGAAAAATGTGGGGGATTGTTGGATATTTCAATAATATTTTGAAATATTTACAATAATAACTTCGATAATAGTTATGACCGCATTGAAGACCATCATTATTTTTAACGGTCACATAACGGTTTCTTAACAGTCATACAACGGTTTTCCAATCGTTTTGTAACGTTTAATTTATTTCTCAAATAAATCTTTCATTATTTTACAACGGCTCTTTTAACTGTTCTATTTTATCTGAATATAAAATCTCATAAGGCAATCTTAAAAAAGACACACTGAATGAAATAGAGAATATTCTTTCTTTTTAAAATATTTCCTTTCCTTTTCCTTGTTGGGTTACACACAGACGTTGTTTTTGTTCCTTCTAATATTCAGTGCGGAATATAGAAGAAGATCTATTGTATCTTTGGAAGGATAGCCGTCAGAAGCGTATCGTATCGAGTTTCGCACTCTGAGGGGCAAACTTATCCTTAAGGACAGTGCCTACGCTTACACGCCTCAGACAAATTTATTAGTTCTCATTAGTTTTTTTCCTACATTTCTTGGTTTGTGCAAATTTCATGGGTCAAGCCTTTGTTTTTTTCCCCCTTTTTGGGCTTCTGCTCTTTCCTTAATTTGGTTGACCTTGCTGTGTTTGAACTAGTGCATGAAGCTTGTAACGGAGGGCATGCTTTGCACCATAATGTGCGCTTCCCTTATATGCTATAATGATGCAATACAATGTGTTTTATACATTGGAATTTTGTTCTATCACTAGATCTTTTATTGGCATATAAATTATTGAAATAATAATTTGCAGGCTCTAATTGTTATAAATAGAAGGATTGCTAGATGTCTTCAGCAGGGGTTCTAATGTCACAAATAGGAGGAGATCTACAATGTGGGAGCATTTTAAAGAGATCCTAGTCAAAAAAAGGCTGAGTGTTTATATTGTAGCGCCCTTATTGGTTGTGTTAGTGGGCAAAGGACTAGCTCAATGCATCATCATCTAGCTAAATGTAAGAAGTATCCATATATAGACGCCGGAAAAAGGTAAAAAAGTGCCTCGAGTCAAGTTGTTTGGGGCGGTAGTTCATCAGGTCCTTAAAAATTTGATCAAAATGCTAATAGAAAAGAAGCGATCATGTTTATTCTTAGTGAGTTGCCTTTTAAGTTGGTAGAGCATGAGGGATTTCATCGATTTGTGAATAGAATCCAGCCAAGAATCCAAAATTCTTAATCCCATCACGCAATACATTGAGGCATGATTGTTATGACTTATACATGGAGGAAAGAAGAGAATTGAATAAATATTTCTTCAAGAGTATGTCTAACAACCGACACATGGACATTTTATCAAAACTTAATTTATTTGTGTCTGACTGTTCATTTTGTTAATGTTGATTGGAAATTGCAGAATAAGATATTAAATTTTTGTCAGATCTCAAGTCATTCCGCTGAGATAATAGGAAAAACAATTGATAAATGTTTGACTGATTGGGGGATCCATAGTATTTTTTCTATCACTATAGATAATGCTAGCTTGAATAACTTGAGAGTTCAATACCTAAAAAAGATACTTAACTCTTGAAACTCTCTATTGTTAAGAGGTGAGTTACTCCATGTGAGGTGTTATGCCCATATATTAAGTTTAATTATTAGAGGGGTTAAAAGACATAAACGATTCAATTGCTAGAATGCGTTCAGCCGTACATTATGTGAGATCTTCCCTTAGCAAGCTAAGAAAATTCAAGGCTTTTGTTGAGTTAGAGAATATTGAGTCAAAGAGTCTTGTATGTTTGGATGTGGAAACTCGTTGGAACTCAACATATTTGATGTTGGAATCAGTTTTGAAGTTTGAAAGAGCTTTTAGCAATATGGAACTTTAGAATAGCAAATATGCCCAAGAGCTTTTAGCAATATGGAACTTTGGAATAGCAAATATGCCCAAGAGCTTTCCAAGGGGAAAGGGTTGCCCACTAGTGATGATTGGAATTATGCACATAACTTTTTTCCTTTTCTAAAGTTATTCTTTGATACGACTATAAAAGTTTTAGGTTCTTCTTATGTCACTAACAATAATATGGTGAAGGACGTGTATGGGATTTATATAATGATTGAAAGATATTGTGGAAATGAAGATCAAAGCTTGCGAGAAATGGCTCAAAGAATGAAAACGAAATTCTGTAAGTGTTTTGGCAATGTGAACAACATAAATCTCACTTTATTCATTGCTTGCGTACTTGACCCGCGACATAAGTGGAATTATGTGAAGTGGATGATTAGTTATGTTTATGAAAGCAAGGAGGTAGAAATTTTACAAGAAAAAATGATAACATCTCTGACATTATTGTTTGAGTAATATCGCACGGGTGTATGCCCTCAAAGCAACTTGAGGCTAAAGAGCACAAGGATGGTAAGCATGTCGAGGTCCCCAGTGGTTGGTGCTGATATTATAACTGAAATGTATTTTAGCCAAACTGGACAACAATATTTGGATGAAAAATCAGAACTGGACAAGTACTTGGAGGAAGCACGTGAACATTATAACTCTGAATTTGATATCTTAAGTGGGTGGAAAGGAAAAAAAAAAAAAAAAAATGAAAGTACTTAACTTAAACAATGAGTCGCTTCTCTTTGTCATCATAGACCAAGGATATTATCTAATTTTGAACCCTTCACTCCCACATGTTCAACTTCAATTCCAAAAGGAGGGTGGGCCATCTTGTAAAAATACAAGTTCGAAGTACGGCCCCTTGAATGTCATTGTTGCGATCACTGCCGCCACGATCTTAGCCCGCTCTTTCCTTTCTCTCTCTCTCTCTCTCTCTCTCCGACTGTCAATGTTCATGCTCTCTAGGACTGAAATGGAAGAGAAAATGAGTGGGCTGATGATCGTCGCTGCTATGATTGCAACAAATGACAGGAGGCCCTCTGGCCAAGAGTGGCAGATCAACCAAGTCACGTCTGAATGATAATATTCTGCAGAAACAGATAATATTGAGTCATATCTGAATGATGATCCAAAAAAAAGAAAAACGACAAAGTTCTGCAATCACAAGTTCAGTGATTCTCTATCTAAGAATTTCTACTGCCTTCTCAACGGGTGCACCTCCTAGCATGTTGTTCTCATTCTCAAATTCATCTTTGAAAGTACTCCAAAACGCAAGCCAATGGATAACCTCCAACTTGACAAATTGTTTCAGCAGCAACCTGCATTAATATATTGAAGGCACTGTCAACCTTATTCTATGGCACATTATGGAAATAATGAAAGAGGATGTACAACCAATTATCTAAAGCAAATTAAAGGTGTACCTGAATTGGGAATTTCAGAGAGATTTTTATCCTCTAAAGTGGCATTAATAAGGCTTGACTGCATAGGATCATGTGGTGATAGAAGCGAGCACCACCAGATTTTCCTCAAAACCTGCATTAAATTAAATCACATAATGAATAGTAGTGCCTTGAAAATTGCAGTGAAGACCTAACGACAAAAGAGCTTCAGCCTTGCCACAACCCCCAATCAAATCTTTCATCCAATCTAATTCAGGATGAGGGCAATGCCTTATTCCCATGCATAATCCCCTTATAGTTCAATCCCATTTGACTACATCTCCAATGATTCTACTCCCAATCCAACATGGAATGATTTTTAATATAATTGACTTCCATCTTCTTGATTGAATCCTATATAGACAGCAATCCTGAAATCGATTTTCAAAGTTAAAATTTTTTTTCGAAACGTGGACCCTTAAAGTGCCATAACTTGGCAGAAAATGACACTTAAAGTGTCATAACTTAGGAAATGTACACTTAAGTACCAAAATCAGAGCAAAATGAATGGCTTAAGTGTCAATCCGGCCAAATTGCATGCATGGCATTTTTCCGGTGAAGCGAGCCCAAAACGATATCGTTTTATATGCTGACGTGGCCAAATAATGCAAAAACTGTGCTGTTTTGGGTTGACATTGTAAAAAAAATAATATAAAAATTAATTAAATTAAAATTAAAATTAATTTAAATTTAGTTAAAATATTTAAAATAATAATTTAAAATTTTAAAAAAATTAAGAAAAGGGGGAAGAGGCAGGCTGCTCAGCTATCAACCACTGCCGTCGCCTCCCCGCCGTCGCCAAGAAAGGCTATCGACAGAGGGAGGAGGGTCGGCTGGGGTCGCCGGGCCTTCGCCAAGGGTCGGTGATCCCAGTCGACCGGCAGCGAGGGCTTGCGAGCCCTTACCTAGATTCGGCAAGGGCCGTCGACCCTCGCCCAAATCCGGTGGGGGGGTCAGGAGGAGGAGGGGAAGCAGCCGGCAACTGAGGAGGAAGAAAAAGGGGGGGGAGGAGGGAGGAGGGAGGCGGCCGACGGCACCCTCACCTTTCGGCGACGGCGAGGGCTCAGCCCTCAATAGCGGGCTGCCTTCCTCCTCCTCTATTTTTTTAATAAATATAAATTATACTATTATTTTGTTTTAAATTTAATTTAATTAATTTTTATATTATATTAAAATACATATTATGCCAAAACGACGTCGTTTTGGCCAATTTAAGGGCTCTATTTTAGCTAACACCCGAAACTACGTCGTTTTTGGTGAATTAGAGCTAACTCAGCTCTCCGGTGAGTCACATTGGCGATAAATATTAATATTTAATTGTCACGTATGATTTCCGGCCGGCTTCGCCGGAGGTGGCACTCAAGTGTCCCACTTTTCTTAAAATGTGACACTTAAGTGTACCTTTCGTAAGTTATGGCACTTAAGTGTCTCTTTGTGCCAAGTTATGGCACTCATATTGTTCTTTTCTCAAAAATCTTGCATGGGAAAATTAATAGCCACTGGACATAATGCTCTGACTAATCCAGAGGGACTTATCAGCATTCAACATCGCATCACAATGAAAAGGCAAATACTTGGACACACATTAACCTCGACGGCCCCATTCATTTCTAAGCAGTTAGGTGCTGAAGACTCGCTAATATCCTACCAGAAATGACGAATTCAATCAAAAGGGAAAAAGGAACTAACCCATCTCGATTCGCTTCTCTAGCAATCGGAAGGGGCAAGCTTGAGGCCTAAGGAGGAAGGACAAAAGGGAGAGAGAAAGTAGACTCGATGAACCCCTCCTCAGTCGCTCGCTTCTCTTGTGTCTCCGAACATCCTGATTTGAGAGAGAAAATAAAAATGGTTAATAAAAGATTTCAAGGGAATTAAGAGAGAAGAAAGAGAGGTAAATGTGGGAATGAGAAATCGGAGGAGATCCGATTTTAATCCACAGAAGGTTTTCTCCACTGGGGTCACGTTCTCCACCTCAAAAGATCGTGGCCCGCGGCCGGGAGGGGACGCTTAAAAAAAAAGTTTAATAGATTTTTTTTCACAAGAATTAATCGGTTTCATTAATTGCTTTCTTGATCAATGAAGAATTTGATTTTTTCATCAGCTGGGCTTTACAGTAATCAACGTCATAGACTTTTTCTAACGCTAATTTTTATCAAATTAAATGTTTTGAATGCTTTATAACAGTTGTTCTTTTTTTAGAAAGTACATGTTAAAAAAAAGATCTTCAAATAATGGGAAAAAAATTGATTTTTGTGTTGCCTCAAATTTGCATCGACAGTGACATTGCAACACTATTTAAGTTAATTAAAAGTAGTAAAAGTTGTCTTTCTAGAGACTTTAAATTGAAAATTACATTCTCGAACTTATGTAAGTGTGGCAAAAAGTTAGATTGAAATCATTAGGGTATTTAAAGTTTATGATTTTTGATGATATCTCATAAAGATTTGCGAGTGTTCGTACTATAATGTGCATGGTTTGTTGTTTTTGGTGGTATTAGATTGCCAATTTTTTTGAGAAATAATAATAATAATAATAATAATAATAATAATAATAATAATAATAATAATAATAATAATAATAATAATAATAATAATAATAATAATAAAAAAAGACAATCAAAGGAAGAAAATAAAAGACAAGTGATTAGTGATTGATTTGGCCACGCAAACCGAACCTTTCCCGGCAAATTAGGAGGAGAATAGGCCCCCCTAAATCATTCCATCACGTAGTGACATAGGAACCACGCGCTCGCCTCCGCCCTCCCTCTAGTAGTTTTCCCCCATTTTCAATCATCTTGTCAACCTTTCAAATCTCTGAATCTTAGCCCCACCACTGCCTTTTTCCGAGGAATATCGCCTGGCACAAAGGAAGCTCGGGCTTGAAGAATCTCCAAAAGCACAAGCGATCCGACCAATAGTAGCCGCAAAGATCTGGAACACCATGGAAGTCGCCACCAAAGCCAGCTGCAATGACGGCGGCCAGGGAAAGCATCTCCACCGCAACGGCCGCGGCTTCGGCCTCGGCCCTAGCCTCAGGCAGGCTCGGCGTCAAGGTGCGAATCGAGGGTGAGACCAAGTTGGCTCGACACCACCAGGGCTAAAATACCCGTCGTCGTCCCACCAAACATGGGGAGGGGCATAGAAGGGCCGGCTGGTGGGGCAATCGGGCCGAGGAGCTAAGTCGTTGAACAGCTCGTTCCACGCCATCTTCTTAGCCTTCACTAGCACCAAACTTTGATTTCAGTTTTTTTTTTCTTGAATCAAACTTGAAGAGTACGTTTTTTTTTCCCAAAATAACAAAAACAAAAAAGCAATTAGAAAATTAGAAAAATATTTAATTGAGGATTTTATTCGATTAAGATAAATGAAAAAACAATAACCAATGACATGAGGCTTGTTAATTGGTGTGGTTGCATGTGAAAGGTCTTGAAGGAGGAGGAGATTTTTTTATGTTGTTGTCCCTTGTGAGGTAGACACTCAAATCACTTTCATGGCCATTACATGACAAGTTGATGTTCTAATCATAGATGATTCAGATCTTATGCTATTTGGCTATCCCATAGTGAGTATAGCAGTTACTTCTTTCTATATCTTATCCAATCCCTCAAAATTGACAACCACCTAGTAAACTATAGCCTTTTTTGACCCACTTAATTGAATGTAATCACAGATGACTCGGATTGTATACCATTTGATTGTCCTAAGGCAAGTTCTTTAGTAGCTACTTCTTGCTGTATTTTATTTATCCATTACAACACACAATATATCCAGTCCATTGCATTTCAGATAACATATTTCACGTTTATATTTCTTGTGATTATGTATATATGCACTCTTGCTCCTCGACAACACATTTCACAGTTGCTCTCCTATTCCTCACTACTATGAAGACCAACTTCGCCCCCATCATTCTCATCCACTACACCCACCCCTCATGGTTGGTTAGTTTTATGATTTAATGAAGGGACAAAATTTGAAAGAAAGACAAGACAACCCTAAATCGCAAACAAGGAAGAGACAGAAACTTGGCAAGCCAATTTGTCATGAATTTTTGTAGGTGTTGTGATGCATTGAATATCACTCCCTTTGGCAATTCGCAATTTTCTCCGCGAATGATAGCAATAACTTTCATTATTTTCTCATATTGAATTGCCTCAACTATAAGTAAATCCCGTTCTTTTTATTTAGTAAACTATCTTTGACTCTTTTTTGGTGTTCATAATTGTGTTCACTAATTTAGTTTGAATAGGTGACATGCACCTATTTTGCAATGCGTATAAGTCTAGACAGTATTAAGCTAGTTGCTAATTTATAGATGGCAAGTAGACTAAAAGTTTTGAATCTCATGGGATCTAAATCCTTAATCAAAATACATAAATCCTCTAGATAGAGAGCAGTTCCAAAGTAAGGAGCCAACGCCACGAAGGCTTAGTTGTGGCCAAAAGCTAAGGATGAGATGCAAGGGTGAGGTCATGCTTGGTGTAACATTCTTTGGCTATCTTGGAACTACTAACCACTATGGCTGGGAAAAAGCTGAGCCTAATGGTGAAGAATGACCTGTACTCGTTTGCCATGGACGCAAAGGTCCTATGAGGAAGACTGGATTTTGCTAGTATGGGCAAATGCCCTACGACGGGCCATGCACCTGCAACTTTTGGTGGTGTTTGAGCTTGCAACATAAGCTTTTGAAATGTACATGGATTGATAGGATGACGATGACTAGGATCACTCCATACAAGTGGCTAAAGTTCAGGTCTTGAAGTAGAGAGTCCACTTGCAATAGGTTCATCATTGAGTTGAGTTAGTATTTTTTTTTTTTAAATAACATATGACTTATACAACTTCCCCTCCTAGGATTATTGATTACTTCCGTAAAGTATAATTAATTACATATTAGGCTCCAATTGTGCTTAAGAAGTCACTGCCTCGGAGGATTATTAATTACTTCCCGAAGGCCTTGAGGAAAGCACATCCCACGTGCTATGAAAAAAAAAAATCCTACGGAAGTAGGAGTAATTGGAATGGCTTTCTAGAGAGCTCGAGGATCAACAAAAGATGCTTCATAATTAATCCTAAAAGGAGAAGAATGGGTCGACAGGCTTTCGGTACTACTTTCCAAAAAAGCCGTCTGTTGAGGCTGTCAAGGAGAGACATCTGGGGTGAGAGAAAAAAGGTAACGGAGACGAAGATGGGGTGAAAGAGAGTAATAGAGACCGGTAAAGGAGGGAGGAGAGAGAGGAGAAGACTTTGGGACACTAGTATAATGAGTTCATCTCAACCACTTCGGTGCTACTTTCAAGAGGTTTCTCCTACGCCTCGAACGGTTATTTCTTTGCACTAACTATTCCATTATTCCATAACCGTCCCATGCAGTTATTCTTGAGTGATGTTCCACAATCTATTTTCAAAAGATCTACTCGTAACTGCTTGTCTTCCTTCAGAAAACTAATTCTACATGGGAGAAGAGAATAGACCGTGGGACATCACCAAAAGATCTACTTTCAGGCGATTTCTCCTACGCCTCGAACAGTCGGAAGATGAGCAATTATGAGCAGATCTTTTGAAAATGGATCATGGGACATCACTCAAGAATAACCGCATGGGACGGTTATGCGGTAATGGAATAGTTAGTGCAAAGAAATAACCGTTCGAGGCGATAACTGTGCCATGCAGAAATAACCTACAGATTGAGGTAGTATTCCTTCGGAAGACGAGCAGTTACGAGCAGAACTTTTGAAAATGGATCGTGGGACATCACTCAAGAATAATCGCATGGGACGGTTATGGGATAATGGAATAGTTAGTGCAAAGAAATAACCGTTCGAGGCGTAGGAAAAACCGCCTGAAAGTAGCACCGAAGTGGTTGAGATGAACTCATTATACCAGTGTCCCAAAGTCCTCTCCTCTCTCTCCTCCCTCCTTTACCTGTCTCCGTTACTCTCTTTCACCCCCTCTCCATCCCCATTGCCTTTTCTCTCTCACCTCGGACGTCTCTCCCTTGACAACCTCAACCGACGGCTTTTCTCGAAAGCCTATCGACCCATTCTTCTCCTTTTACGATGAATTACGAAGTATCTTTTGTTGGTCCCTGAGCTCTCTAGAACACCATTCTAGTTACTCCTACTTCCGTAGAATTTTTTTTTTTACATAGCACGTGGGATGTGCTTTCCTCAAGGCACTCAGGAAATAATTAACAATCCTCTGAGGGAGTGACTTCTTAAGCACAATTGGAGCCTAATTTGTAATTAATTATACTTTACAGAAGTAATCAATAATCCTAGGAGGGGAAGGTGTATAAGTCATATGTTGTTCTTTAAAAAATACTAACTCAACTCCATGATGAACCTATTGCAAATGGACTCTCTACTTCAAGACCTGAACTTCAACCACTTGTATGGAGTGATCCTAGTCATCGTCATCCTACCTATCAATCCATGTACATTTCAAAAGCTTATGTCGCAAGCTCAAACACCACCAGAAGTTGCAGGTGCATGGCCCATCGTAGGGCATTTGCCCATACTAGCAAAATCCTGTCTTCCTCATAGGACCTTCGCGTCCATGGCAGATGAGTACGGGTCATTCTTCACCATCAAGCTCGGCTTTTTCCCAGCCATAGTGGTTAGCAGTTCCAAGATAGCCAAAGAATGTTACACCAAGCACGACCTCACCCTCATGTCTCATCCTTAGCTTTTGGCCACTGAAGTTATGGGCTACAACTATGCCTTTGTGGTGTTGGCTCCTTACTTTGGAAATGCTCTCTATCTAGAGTATTTAGGTGTTTTGATTAAAGATTTACTTGCCATCTGCAAATTAGCAACTAGCTTGATACTGTCTGGACTTGTATGCATTGCAAATTAAGTGCATGTCATCTATTCAAACTATATTAGTGAACACAATTATGAACACCAAAAAAGAGTCAAAGATACTTTACTAAATAAAAAGAACGGGATTTACTTATAGTTAAGGCAATTCAATATGAGAAAATAACGAAAGTTATTGCTATCATTCTCGGAGAAAATTGCGAATTGCCAAAGGGAGTGATATTCAATGCATCACAACACCTACAAAAATTCATGACAAAGTAGTTTGCCAAGTTTCTATCTCTTCCTTGTTTGCGATTTAGGGTTGTCTTGCCTTTCTTTCAAATTTTGTCCCTTCACTAAATCATAAAACTAACCAACCATGAGGGGTGGGTGTAGTGGATGAGAATGATGGGAGCGAAGTTGGTCTTCATAGTAGTGAGGAATAGGAGAGCAACTATGAAATGTGTTGTCGAGGAGCGAGAGTGCATATATGTATAATCACAAGAAATATAAACTTGAAATGTGTTATCTGAAATGTAATGGATTGGATATATTGCGTGTTGTAATGGATAAATAAAATACAGCAAGAAGTAGCTACTAAATAACTTGCTTTAGGACAATCAAATGGTATAAAATCTGAGTCATCTATGATTACATTCAATTAAGTGGGTCAAAAAAGGTTATAGTTTACTAAGTGGTTGTATATTTTGAGAGATTGGATAAGATATAGAAAGAAGTAACTGCTATACTCACTATGGGATAGCCAAATAGCATAAGGTCTGAATCATGTGTGATTAGAACATCAACTTGTCATGTAATGGTCAGGAAAGTGATTTGAGTGTCTACCTCACAAGGGACAACAACATAAAAAAATCTCCTCCTCCTTCAAGACCTTTCACATGCAACCACACCAATTAACAAGCCTCATGTCATTGGTTATTATTTTCATTCATCTCAATCTTAATCGAATAAAATCCTCAATTAAATATTTTTCTAATTTTCTAATTGCTTTTTTGTTTTTGTTATTTTGGGAAAAAAAAAAAGTAAACGTGCTCTTCAAGTTTGATTCAAGAAAAAAAAAACTGAAATCAAAGTTTGGTGCAAGCAAAGGCTAAGAAGATGGCGTGGAATGAGCTGTTCGACGAGTCAGCTCCCTGGCTCGATCGCCCTACCAGCCGGCCCTTCTATGCCCCTCCCCATGTCAGGTGGGACGACGACGGGTATTTCGACCCTAGTGGCGTCGAGCCAGCTTGGTCTCACCCCCAATTCGGCGCCTTCGATGTCGAGCCCACCTGGGGCTGGGGCCGCGGCTGAAGCCGCAGCCGCTGCAGTGGAGATCGCTTTCCTTGACCACCGTTGTTGCAGCTGGCTTCGCCAACGACCTCCATGGCGTTCCATAACTTCACGGCTACTATTGGTCGGATCACTTGTGCTTTTGGAGATTTTTCGAGCCTAGGCTATCTGATGGAAGTTTTCTTACCATTGCAGACAGAGTGCCTCCTCTCTTCCCATTACAGACTATCTGATGGAAGTTTTCTTACCTTGTCTCCTTGCGCTCCTATGTCGTGAAATCCCACACATATACACACTCGTCTGTTTACGCCAAAGACCAACAAAGAGGTTTGTCTGTCACAATTTGTCAGGCTTTTGGAAATCTTCATCCGAAGGTCCTGCACAAATGGCCGTCAATTATCAGTTAGCCTTGCATGTCACTATTTGAAGCAATCTACACTATGATAGGGGTGAGGTGAATCATCTACGTTCAGTATCGGTCGAGGTTGCTACTTTTTCTTTTTTTGGATGGGTAGGGAATCAGGGGAAAAGCCAGAGACAAAAGGTAGAGATGGGCTCACTTATTATGACGATGACCTCTCCTCCAATTATGACAGTACCAATGGAAGAAGAGAATGCACATAGCTTCGAATGCATATAGCTTCGTAGAATTGAGGTAGTCTTCCTTCGGAAGACAAGCAGTTACGAGCAGATCTTTTGAAAAAAAAATCATGGGATATCACTCAAGAATAACTACATGGGATGGTTATGGGTTAATGGAATAGTTAGTGCAAAGAAATAACCGTTCGAGGCGTAGGAGAAACCGCCTGAAAGTGGCACCGAAGTGGTTGAGATGAACTCATTATACTAGTGTCCCAAACTATCACGTATCCCGTTTCATCCATTCTCTAAAATCCAATCTCGCCGACAAATTGGATTTTTTATTCCCACTAATTTTCATGCTCGAGATAAACAAAGAGCACCGCCGACTTAGTTTCTGTGTAATAAAAATTTGATATTACTTAACTAAACCTAGGATTACACCATTTCACATTTGAATAAAAATCTGAAAACGCTCAATTTCACTGCCAACTACTGTCCGCCAATCTTCAAAATTGCACTTTGCCATCAGTGACGAGAAGTATTCTCTCGTTGAAGACCAACACTTCTTGTAATCCAAACCATTGTGAAGGAAGATTGGTTGGAATGGGAATTCGTTTGAGGAGTCCTTATCTTGAAACCAAGCAGGGCTTATTAGTTTGGGGTCTGTGCATAGCACGGGTAGAGCCGTTAAACGGGTGGGTCGGGTCGGGTTATTAATGGTCCGACCCAAATTGACCCATTAACCCATTTATGACCCATTTATGTTTAATGTAAATTTTTCGACCCAAACCTGACCCGACCCATACCCAACTCATACCCGACCCGACCCAACTCATATTAATAAAATACTTTCATATTTAACAAATTTAGAAAAACTTATTCCTATGTTTTTTTTTAAAGATTATATTATTAAAATACTTCCAAGCTTTTATATATATTATTTTTTTTAAATTGTATTGCTAAAATAGTTTTATACAATATAAATTTAATGGACAATTTTTATAAATTTTAAAATAATTATTTAAAAAAATCGAAATTTAATTATTTTTAAATTATAATTTTCTTTTTCTTTTTCTCTTTTTCTTCTCCTTCTCCTTCTTCTTTGGCGGCCACCAGCCACGATGTCGGCCGGCGACGGCCACGAGCGAGCCTCGAGCTCGCCGACGCCGCCGAGGCCTCCGCCTCGCTAGATCCGGCGAGCTCGAGGCTCACCGGTGTCGGGCGAGCTCGAGCTCGCCCTCGTCCGACGCCGGCGAGGCCTCCGCCTCGCCCGACACCGGCGAGCTCGAGGCTCAAGCCTTGCCGGGCGTCAACGAGGCCTCCGCCTCGCCAGATTCGGCGAGCCGGAGCTCGCCGACGCAAGCGAGCTCGAGGCTCGCCCGGCCGGTCGCCGCCCCGTCGCCGTGCCTGGCGACCGGGAAGGAGGAAGGAGAAAAAAAAAAAAGAAAGAAAGAAAAAAAAAAAGGAGAAAGATAAAAAAGGAAGAAAAATAAAAGAGAAAATAAAAAAAAAATTACAATTTCAATTTTTATAAAGTTAAAGAGAGAATGGAGGGATTGTAATGTTTTTGTTAAATATGAGTTTTCAACCCAACCCATTTAAAACCCACTTAAGATCCACCTATCTTAAACTTTTAATTGTGAAATCCATTTAACTATCTTTTGTTATAAACAAGTGACCTATTTATGACCCATTTTAACACCTCTAAGCACGGGCATGTTTTTCCGTTTTCTAATTAGTTAAAAATACAGCAATAATACTATAACTTGGTTTCAAAATAGATTTATGATTGTATAATGGAGGCCATAGCCGCCACCTTGTGGGTTTGAGTCTTACTAGCCACATGTGGCCGAGGTGGCTTTAGGGTGTGTTTGGGAGTGGCTTTGCCAAGCCACTTTGGGCATCCAAAGCCCTTTGGGCTAAAAAATGGTGTTTGGGAACTTATTTTGTAAACATACTTGGGGAAAAGTGAGCATTTGAAAGACTGAAAGTCCAAGGCTGTCATAGTATAACATAGTGCAGTGGTCCCATGGCAATTTTTATGCTTTGCCATAATGTATTAAATACAATCTAATGAATTAGATGTCTATAATTCATGAAACTGAAATTAAGATGAAAGAAATAATCCATCCCACAAGGTTTTGTTTGGTCATTAAGATAACGAAGGATTTGCAATTTGGTTCTTCCCCCTAATTCATCACCTGCCACATCTTGTAACTTCAAACTCCAACCCACCTTGTCTTCTCATCATCAGTGCACTCTCTATTGGGACTTTTTAATCTGAATTTATTGTTAACCCAAACATCAGATAAGATAAAAATTATCTAATTCATTGTTATATGTGATTCACTAAACGTAATCTAAAAGAATTAATTTATACTGTCGCGACCTAAATTTTCGGGTGAACCACTTAGGATTTGGCTAATGGATTACTAAGCCTAGACTTAGCTCGGGCTCTCCCAAGCCCATACCAATTCGCAACTTAAGTTCAAATTTCTTAACGTGCAAATGGATTTTATCTAAGAGCCACCATTAATCAATTTACGGTAGGTCGATTAGACGCCTAAGTAAAATAATCGGAGGATTATTTTACTCCTATGAACTAGAGACTTTGGGTACAGGGACTTGGTTACACTAGACTTCTCTAATACCCTTGCGATACCATTTCTTTTATTTTTAAATTTTTTTTTACAGGCAACTTAGATTGATTTTAAATTTATTTCCCGTGAGGTGATCATATAGTGCGCAAACCACCATTTTAACACCCAAAAAAGCAATGAATAAATTACGGGACTTACCTTATAGCAATGAAACCATCTGTGTGCTTACATCAAAATTCACATCAACAACCCTAGATATGATTTCTAATTAACACGCAATTTCTTTTTGTTTTCACTTATTTAATGAGAATCTAATTTATATGCAATGCAATGTTACTAATCTAACATGAAATGATATGACATGGCAATATGACCTAACTATATGACATATGTATGCAGTCTATCCTAGAGAATGAATTAATTTATCCTAAGACAATTTTTGTATTTTTTATGAAATTCGAAATTAAAATTGTCTAATTGTTAAATATGCAATCTAAATTAACCAAATGAACTGATTCTAATGATGAGCAATTCCCAATTAAATGAATCTAGCAATAATCATTTCATGAACCTAATCCTACATGACATTCACATGATTTTTTTTTGTATTTTTGTATTTTTTTTATGAAAATTCGTAATTAAAATCGCTAAAAATTTAGAAAATGCATTTAAAAAAAATAACTAACCTATCATGCAATCAATCTACATGGAATGCAAATGCCATTTTTTTGTATTTTCAGAATAAACAGAACAATTAAGAGATAAACGCTAAATCATCCATGGTCATAAAAAATGCTATCCACCATTCGAATTTAAATTCGAACTTGATTATTTCGCTGATAAAATCGATAAATTAATCTTAAACCTTAAAGATTAAGATAACAATTTTACTCCCGTGCGAATAATTATTCCATTTAAAGCCTTATAGATAGAATAAAAATTCGTGCGATTGCGAATGGGACAATAAACCCTAATTGGGAATACGCCAATAATTCAAATATACATGTAAGATATTGAAAAGCATTCATTAGGCAATAAAATATCCAAATCAAATTTAGATAAAATACTTACCTAATTTTGTGCTACCAAATTCAAACCAAATGGAATCCGCTCAACGGGTGATGGCGGTGCGTGGTAGTGCTCGGCTAGATGCAGGGACGGGTAGCCATGGGCGGAGGACAGCAGCTACGAAGTCAGCGGTGGGGCTGCAGTAACGTCATCGGTGAAGGAGCTGCGGTGACGTCGAGGGATGCTCGAAGAGGACAACCTCCTCTCTCCTTCTGTTGACTTATTGACCGGTGGACCCATACCACTTTTTTCCACTCTCGTCTCCTCTGTATGATGGCTCTCCTCCAATGGTGGCCGTGTGTGGTGGGGAGAACTAGCAAAACAGAAACTTGATAGACAACGCAACAAAACTCGCAAACCGAGGCACTGAATCAGCGTTCTTCTTTGAAAATTCAGCAAGAACCCATGCAACGAATTCAATTCGAATTTGAAGACGAGAATAGAATAGATTATCATACGTATATTTCTATATTTCATGTAGAAAGATAAAGAAGAATAAGTCTCATTTATTTAATTATCCATTCCTTACACTTATTATTTAATATATATATATATATATATAGTCACTTCGATATACTCAATATAATTATTCTAAGATATCTTTCTAATAATAACAGGTACAAATATTAAATCGAGGTACCCATTCTATGATAATTTTTAACAACTTACCCTCTTTCTCTGTGCCTTTAGTGGGCCTAGTATTTCCGGCAATTGCAATGGCTTCTTTATTGATTTTTTAGGTTCGATAGGACCTGCCAAGAACAAAACACTGGAATGTACAGCAAGAGTTACTTCTTGTTGAGATCAAGAGCGAGTATTTAGATTAACGCCAGTGCTTGCTCGGCATCAGAGAGAACTTGGACGGCCACAAGCAAGTGTAGGAGTCCCGAGAACTTGTTCCTTCTTGTATGGTTGGAAATAGGCTTGCGGCTGCAGTGGCAAGACTGCAAGATCACTGCTACGATGGCACCAGGGAAGCTGCTCGTGACTTGAGGCAAAGATCGACGTCTCGAGGATCACCGAGAATGGTCTTCTTCTCTATTCGTGGATGTCGGGTTGCTTGCCCCAACTGAAGTCTCCGCTTTCCACGTTCCTTGCGGTTGTCTTTTATCTCTTGGAATTTTCTAATGGACTCACGGCTGTGGCTTCCTTTGACTCTTGGACTCGCGGCCTTCAACCCTCAACTTGGATAAGTCGGTTTCTCGGTGATGGAGGAAATCATGCACAATAATCGGTGGCTAAACCGCAGTTGCAGCAGATTGGAGATGACGCCGGTGCTGGACTGGAATCCGCCGGATTGCTGGGTTCTTTATTGGGCTGAGAAATCGCTGCAGGTGGCGCTGCAGCAATTTTAGAACCGAGACTGACGATGGAATGTCAAACAAAGACTGAAGCAACGTGGAAGCAAGGTCCTGCAGCTATGATTTGGGAGGTGTGGGCGTGCTTCTTCATGTTCCCCCCTGGCACCATCCCTCTCGCCGCGCCGCAGGTTTGTCTCGATGAAGCCCTTTAGGATTCCTCCCTATTCTCTCTCGTGTGACTCTATCAATGGCCATGTATTCTATTGTGCGTGGCCCCCAAAACCCTATGCAAATTAACCTATTTATAAGCCAGGGATTAGGATTTTTTAATTTTCCAAAACAATATCCATAAAGATTTATTTTCCAAACACAATATTTAATTATTAGGGAGATCGGTTGGAATGGAAATCCATCGGAAGATTTCTTATCTTGGAACCAAAGGACAGCCTCTTTGGCTATGCTTAGTTTGGGGATCGAGCATAGCGTGAGCACCATTCTTACATTTTTTTTAATTAGTCAAAATTACGAAAAAAATAATGTAGTAACTAAATTGTAAAGTAGATTTATGATTGTATAATTGAGGCCATAGCCGGGGATTGAGTCTTATTGGCTATGTGTGGATGAGGTGGTTTAGGCATAACATGACAAAATGATACCATGGCAACTTTTATGCCTTGCCATAATTGTTTATAAGTAATTAAATCGAAATGAAGATGAAAGAAATAGTCCATCCCACAAGGTTTCGTTTGGTCATTTTGATTTATTTTTTTATTTTTTTGTGGAATAAGATAATGAAAGGATTCCCAATTCGGTTGTTCCCCCCTAATTCACCACTTGCCGCATATCTCGTAACCTCAAATTCGATTCAGCCTTGTCTTCTTGTCATCACTAAACCCTCTAGGTGGGATTTTTCAATTCAAATTTATCGTTAACCAAACATCAGATAAGTATAAGTTATTAGATTAATAATTATATGCGATCCACTGAACGAAACTTAAAAGAATTAATTTTTACTTTTGATTGCAATAAATGTTGTAGGCTTCAATCTAAGGTGAAAGTCATCATACCTGATCCCTTTGGTGGTAATATATATACGAAATGGAGATTATACCATTCAAAATGCAATTATATATTTATTGTCATTTTTTTATAGTATCTAAGAAAATTTCATAATCAGTCAAATGTAATCTAAAATGACGATGCAATGAGTTTGCTTTGCATTATAGATGAGAAAGCTTGCATATTATAATAGGATCCTTCATGTTACAAGATTTTGTTAAGATGTCTTTTCTAATAAAAATTTTTTTTGAATATTTCTATCATAATTATGTGATAAATGATAATTGACGTGTCACATTAATAGTTGACCGTTAAAAATCAGAAATTATTTAAAATTTGAATAACTTTTTTTCGAACATATTATGATATTTGTTTAATACATGCATTTTTTCGTAAATTCAACAATACAAGGGAAATGAACGTTTTATTGATAATCACGTACACATCCGTTTTTCTTTTTTAGTAAAAATTACAAATATTTCTACTGATAAAACCTTACACGTGCATAAATGGAGAAAATGATTTTAGAATTATCGTAACTTTAATAGTCACTTACTTTGATACTCAAACTCTTTGAGCGATAACTAGAATACCAATTTTTTAATAAAATGATTACTTCAGTATTGCTGATTTGAATTCTAGAAAATCTTTTCTGATAACTTTTTAATATAAATAGTCTGACATGATTCGTTAATGGAGTGAAGTGAGCAATATTAATGCTAAATAACGTTGTCTATATGTGTTATTTGCTTTAAATTAACCAATTAGGGCGAATTGGGTCAAAATTTATTTTCTTCCCCAAATTCGTTATGCTCTTCTATTGAGGAGATGTGACAAAATTAGGTATTGAAATCCCCAATAAAACTCATCAGGGGAGGACAAATATCTCCAAATTAAAGCGTGTTCTAGTTAGATAATAGACGAACAAGAGCAGCGAATGAGAGGGACCAACATAGTTACGAGAATGAATTGGTTGCTCTTCGGAGTTCAATCGTCGTAATGTACTATGTCTCTGGCCCTTGCCGAATGAGGACCTTCGACCAGAGAAATCATGGCGACCATACATATCATCTCCCAGATCCATTAGAGCTTTATCGTTCCCAATCATAGGTTCACGAAAAATGCGCATGAGCAAGAGGAGTATTTTTTCCGTTTATAATTTGTTTTGATTTTGTTGGTCATATCAGGACAAAGAGGTGGTTGAGAAAATGATCATAAAAAAAGGGAGAAAAAGGCGTTTGACAGTGAAAATTGTTAGAAAAGACGAAGTCGAAGGATGAAGACGAAGGTGAAGACAGAGAAGAGGGAAATTGGTGAGTTAATTAGACCATGTGCCCCGTCATCTCCTCCTTTCTCCAGGTTGAACTTTAATTTAAGTCTAGGAAGCCACATAGAATAAAAATTTGGACTTCACTAAGTAAGAGGCCGCTATGTCCGTACTCCCCCGACTCATCATTGAAGTGGTCTCGGGTGACCCCATCCGCGGCCATCATAAAGCTCCTCTCTCTCGCCATATATATATATATAATATTCAGGAGAAATTGATATATTTGTATCCAGTAGGACCATTCGGCCTATTACTATTTGGTAAGCCCACATGTTGGTATATGGTAGACAGTTGAAACCGACGAGGAGTCCACATGTTGGATGGGATTGACATTTGACACCCTCTAATAGCAGCTATCATCACATAATTAGCAATGCATAGTCACATGAATGATGAGAAAATAAGAAAGTCCATATAAACTTATTTTACACATATTATGTATGTGTAAATATCTTGGGAGTGGTCGAATAATTTTATTTATGGTACTTTTAAGATTTTTCATAAATCACGATACTCGATACCCTCAATTGCCACCCGCATCACTCCTCGTCCTTTTGGTCTCCCCAACACCTGCGTAACGATCGTTTGGTATGGTGCAGCTAATTTGCGGATGACAATTGAGCAGAAAAATTACTAAGTACGAACTTAATTGTTTGGTTCGTAACATAAGATCTAGCGCTTTGTAAACTCGAGATCAACTGGCTGAATCAAAGGCAAAGCGGGAGAGAATTTGTCTGCCAAACATTGTGCTCTAAACATCGTTTCCATAGCAAAGGCCATCATCAAGCAAAATCGATGGGTGTGAAAACATTCCTCTCGTAACAGAGAGCCAAGCCGCCTAACTCATCCAACTTGTTTGGCTAATAGCAGCGCTGCTGATACTGCTAAACGATGGGCCACGAGTGACTTGTGTAGATATTAGCAGCACCTGTTTATCTTCCAAAGTACGTTGTGAAATCGCCATCAACCCCAATTGTCATCAATGACATAATCACTTACAAAAAATGTCGCAAAATAAACTTTACGATGTTCCCACACTTCCTTAGGTTCTAAAACCGATTCCTATACACAGGGAAAAAAAATATCTAGAGGAAAAGAAATCACAAATCTAAAAGAACAGATGCGGCAAGGCTACCCAGGTCCCACATAACTATACAACGTTCCTCATGAATTTCACCCCGTCCTCTATCTTCTCCACAAGCTGGTTCTCCAATGCGGGTGCTTCTAGTCTCCCCGAGCACTGGCCTACCGAGAACTACAGCCTGAGTTTGGACAGAAGCTGCTGCCATCTGGGAGTCTCTTCATCAAAAATGTAAGTCAACGGAGATACTAGAACTCCACTACCCCCAATCTGCACGACAAAAGTTTCAACTGTTAAAAAGGCACCCATACAATTCATGAAAATCTACAGTTGCAAGTATCTTCACTTCATATTAGGATGTGACCAGGGGAAACAAAAAATCTCCACATAAAACAGCTACGGCTATTTCCAAAAGTAGGACTTACTGCTCTCAACTGCTGCACAGAGCTATACAGCGCCTTTTCAGGAACACAAATGACTATTGCATGGTAGTCTACAACCACTTCTCCATTACGTTCGCGAAAGACTGGACTTACAGTAGGTCCCTATAGTGTATGAGTACAAGAGAATCAGAAACACTTAAAAAGTGACAATAAGATAGCTACAGTTTAAAAGCTTCAAATCGAGCTGGGGCTCAACTTGGAGTACGAGAAAAGAGGGCTCACTGCATTACCTGCAAACCAGAGAGTGATGGTTGACTGAGTACTCGCTTAGCGACTTCATCTGCACTACTCCCCCTCATGTTTGCCGTTACCTATGAAAAATATTGATACCGATTATAGAGCATTGATTTTCAGAATTCGATAAAGGAGTCGGTAACAACTGTGTTTCTGCAGTATCTTAGTTGTGCATATTCAAAAACGCCTTGTATTGCACTAACAGAATTTTCTATATGATTTCTCCCAAATTTTTATTGCAGCAATTCCTACTTAGTTGTTGAATAAGAAAAGGTTGAACAAGTCATACTTGACAATAATTTAAGTTATGCTTATGTCCACAGAGTACCAACTGCATCACATCCAATTGACACTGCTAAATTCACCTCGAGAGAAAACTTGCACAACCATAAGTCACCTGTTTAAATTTTGTTTTATGTGTAGCAACTCAGAAACATACTAAGGAGTGAAAGGGGGATGACCACAGCAGGTGCAGCTTAATAGTAGTAAACTCTAACGGGAAGTATGTTCGGATGCTGGACAGAAAGTTCACAAACATATATACGATAAGCTACACACCTTAAACTGGCCTGCTTTAAGATGTGCCTCCAATCTTTCAAGAATCTCACGCGTTGCACCAAGAACACCTTCCCGTTGGATTAGTGACTTCCTGCTTGCCACAAGAACAGCCTGAAGGACATTCAGCCCTAGTTAAGGGAAGTTTGAAAAAGACAGAATGAAGAAACGATCATAGGGCAAGCTTGCCAGAGCAAACATGTTACCCACCTGACTTTCCAACACTGTCCCACCTTCAATTTCTTTTAAGTTATTTTCCTTTAATGTTGTCCCACTACTTACAAGGTCCAAAATAACATCAGCAGTCCCCATCTGGATTACAAAGAAAAGTAAAGAAGTCAATTGGAGATCATGCAGACACAGCATCAATACTATACTGCCAATGCCATCAATTAGCATCAGTTTAATTAAATCCTTGACCTCCCCTCATGGAGATGCCATTGAAGATACCAGTGTGCCACATGCCAAGATATAACGGCAGTCGTATATATTTTCTGTTCAACTAAATTGCAGCTTCAAAACAAACACATGAAATGAACTTCAGTCAATATGCTCATGAGGTTGCTATCCTAATAACTTAATCTTTGGGGGCATACTTTCAGATTCTTTTTAACAAGAGACGAAGCAATGTCCGCAGACTTATTTCCTTTCAAGGGATAAAATTTTCAATCATTGAAAAGAGAAAAAACCCATAATTCGTGGATTAATCAAATCAACGCTTCATATCACAAAATGAATGGCCACAAGATCCATAGGCAAGGACAGATAGATCCAACAATTGCATCATCGAAGGAAACACCAAAAGATTCAAGTGCTTTTTTAAAAGGATCCTCCTGCTAAAACTATGGTGGCTCGATGTAGTCTCAAATATACATTCCCCGGGACAGGGCATGTACATACATTGCCCCACAATGTGGGTAGAAAATGGTCTACATAAGCACAATTTACCGACATTTAGAATACGAAAATCAGTAGGATGTACACCAGTTAACAAAGAGACGGTGGTTTCCACTCCCTTCTTTTCCTTGTTTCCCCTCTTCATGGGAAATATTTCTCTGCCTTTCTTGTTTAATGAAGATTCTCATGTAAATATTTCCCCGACAACATTTTTAATCTCCTTAATGGGGTGCATTTAAGAGTGACATAAAGGGCTGTACTCCATAGACTAACCAAGAAAATAAGCGGGTATTGAGATATTTGCAAAATGTAAAAGATGTGGTAAAGTGTTGACCCCGAAGCAGCATGAAAAGAATAACATAACCCTGCCATACCGAGCCAAAAAAAATTGTACTCACCAATCTGCACATTCAGTACAGATCTTCTAACCGTCTAGGTGGAAAAAGAGTAACAACATGAATCCAGAGCCATAAGACTCAATGCATTCTATTGTCTTTTGTCTTTTTAAAACAAAAATTGAATTGGTCCGAACCTGTGAACTGGAAAATGAAATGGTTTAAACTTCTACATTCTAAATTCTAGTTGAGCACACAAGATTGATCCCTCCTAGACATAAACTCTACCAGAATATGGGTTCCCCAACCCCTTATCTTCAATCTCTCAAGAGAGCTTCCACAGACATATTAACTCCAGTTTAGTTTAAAGACGACACGCACTTAACGAAAAAATTTCATGGTGACAATCACAAACCATCTTCAATACAAGTAATGAGTTGGTAACCTACAAAGATATCAAATAAGTGAAAGAAATTGATATTTTTACCGCAGGAGCGGCCTCCAATGCTCCTTCACCAGTTGAAAAGCTCACATGCTTCAGTCCGTTTTCTTTCATGAACTTAGGCCCCAGCTACAAAGACACAAGAGAGAAACCTAAACTTAAGCAGTTAAAAAGGACAATCGCTCTGGCACGCCACAAGAAAATTTGCTATAAGGTGGATAGATGGCACAATAAACAATAACATTTAAGATCTGAAAATGCAAACATACATAGCCAAAACCGGTAGCAACTCTGAGTGGTTTCTCTTCAGTCCATTGGGGCATTTGTGCAAGCTCCTTCACCGAATTAATCTTCTCAAAGATCCCATATTTGGGAACCTAATAGAAGATCAAAAGAACATATCAACACTAAAATTTTCCATAGCAATGAACCAATTGGAAATATTTCTATCAATATATCAAAATTGAGAGCATAAACTTTCTTACTGCGAGAGACAAACGGCAATCCCCATAATCAAGAGCTTCATGAACAATAATAAGATCTTCATTACCCTGAATAAAAGAAGCATAAGATAATTTAGGACAGTACTATATCAAGTTAGTGTTGCGAAATCAACATTCTATGATATAATGAAGTTGAAAAGCTCGATGAAAACACAAAAACAAGAGAAAATGATCAGAAAAAGCTCTGATATATATGAAGTTGAAGCAATCAGGAAGGTTTTGTCTCTGTCCAGCATTCCTCACATGGTGACCATGCAATCATCATTCTAAGATTTCAAGTCATTGATCTGTACAAACACAAAAAAATATGAACACTCTAACCACCTAAACTATCTAAAGATTTCAGAGATACATGCCGAAACTTGACATCATCCAGTAACTCGGCTAATCCAAGCCATTTTTCAAAATTGTTTACATGGAAAAGAGTAAACAACCGAAATAGATTCACACAAAAAGCACTGCAAAGGTAATATGATACGCAACTAATTTTTTCATTCATTCCGGTAAGATCTTTGATCCAACTTCTCTGCTGCATATTTAACACAGGAATTATTCATAATTTTTTGGTTTTAGCATGAAATATTCATAATTTTTTGGTTTTAGCATGAAAGCTTATTTGCAATATTTTTGGTTTGAAGGGAAAGCAAATACAACGTTTTGTTTGATAAAGGGCTCTTAATCTTCCACTTCATCCAAAGCAGGGGAAAACCATGCAATAAATTGTTTTCACAGCTTCAGAGTATAAATCTTTGAATGCAAACGAAACATTAGTGAAAAATGATGCATAAAAAATCCAACCAATGATCAAACATACAGCATATAACATCTTCTGCTTACCTGTCCATGTTCACTAACTGTGTCAAAACCCACTATTCCAATGTCTAGATCTCCAGATAACAATTTTTTTACAATGTCCTTTGGTCGCTGAAACCAGACTTGCAAATTAGAGAGCTGCAAGATAAGTTAGCCACCAAATCAATTAAAAACAGCCTGTAGCATATAGAACTAACAGCTAAACTAAAAAGCACCGTGAAGATTTTTTTTATTTATTTTTTCATGGAGATTTTCTTTGTTATATGAATGAGAGTAATTCTATGTAAGATTAGAGAAGCGCTTGTCTAGCTCAACCACAGCATTTGAGTGACTAGAGTGGGTCAATTCTTTTTCTTGCGTCTTGCAAAGACGGTTTCAGCATTACACTTTGGGGTTCAAACCATCAGCACTTTGTGAAGACTACATTCTATCTCAATTAGGATAGAGATCCTATTTTACATCAATTATTTTGTGAAAGGGTTATCACTCCTTAATTCCCTGTCCAAATATCTCAGATACGATAACTACATAAATCTCTCTTGCTAACCTATCTCCAGTAGTTCTTAAAATCAAAATTGAGGTCCAAGTGAGTTACGATAAACGAACTCAAATGTCTTACCACCATGCATATACCAAATTGAGGCACACATTTTTCAAGAAATATATCCATACCTGTGGAATTTCGGCAACATACTGGCGAGGATTCACCCGCTTGACTGACAATTGGCAATCCTTCAAGAACAAAGTCGAAAAGGATCAGTATGCAGATAAAAACAAACAGACCACAACCCTCCTGGAGCGGCATGTCAGAGATTAAAGACACTTTCATCGGAACCGATTCCTCGGCAACCGAAAACCGGCAATGCGATGTTACCTTGAGGAGGCCGAGCGTGTCGTCGGCCATGCGCCCCTTGCTCGGCAGGCCGAGCCGGACCTCCCTCCGCTCGCCGGCGGCGGACGACGGCGAGGAGCCGGCGGAGGAGCAGCAGACGATCCTCAGGAGCGCGGGCGTCCTCGCGGGGGAGAAGATAACGGACGTGTGGGCGCGGCGGGAGAAGGCGGAGAGCGGAGGCGCGACCGGGGACGGCGAGAGGAGGAGGTGCTGCTGGGGGCGGCGGGGCGGTGAGACGAGCGACATCGATATCGACGCGGACGCCATTGCGACGGCGGGAGCGCGGCGACGGTGACCGGCGAGGGGACCAGCGGGCAGCGCAGGGATGGCGCGGCGAGCGTCGGCAGACGACGAGCAGAGCGGCGAGGAGTGCCACAGGCGTCGTCGAGGGCCGAGACGCGGACGGAGCAGCGAGGGAGCAGCTGCGGGTGTCGGCGGCGGGGCTGGACGTCGCGGCGAGACCGGCGGAGCAGCGAGCGGAGCGGCGAGGTGGCGAGACGCGGTGGTGACTGGCGTTTTTTTTTTTTTCCTTCTCTCTTTCCCTCCCAAAACCGAAGGAAGGCCCTCACGCTTTTTCTCCAAATCTTTTTCGAAAAAATCCCGCAGTATCCGTACACGAACAACCCCTTTTCATAGGGAAAAATTTAGACCAACGTGGCATATTTTATTTCCAATTTTACCTGTGCATAATCCCCTAGATATATCGTTGCACCCTGCCCGATATTCTCTATTGTATTTTTCAAATATTCTATCCGAAAATTTCCTTTCTACTCAAAAATACATCCCCTAGTATATATTACTTGAATATGTGAAAAATCTTAGCAGAATATGTGAAAAATCTCGCGTTATATTAATACTCACCGTCAATCCAATAAAATAAGATTAAAAAAAAAAGATAAATGTTTCTAAACTATATGTTGTGCAATTTTAATTTTTTTAAGGTAAAAATTAACTCATTTTTTATGAAAAAAAAATTAGGTGTCAACACAAACTTTGCAATATAGATGAAAAAGCTTGCATATTATAATAGGATCCTTTATGTTACAAGATTTTGTTAAGATGTCTTTTCTAATATGAATTTTTTTTAATATTTCTATCATAATTTTTATGTGATTGACATGTCAAATTAATAGTTGACCACTAAAAATTAGAAATTGTTATGAAATACATTAATATATATTCAGTATATTTATCTTATTTAATATACTTATTATGGTACATTTGTATCTTATAAGTACATCTCCCTATATAATTAATGTTCATCTCCCTATCCAATGTATGTATTATTCAATACATTAATATTAATGATAAGTACATCCTTATTTTCTTATAAATAAGAGATTAGTTTTTGTCATAGATATATGGTGATATACTGGAAGTAAAAAAATTTTACAATGTCCTTTTATCCCTAAAACCATACTTGCAAATTAGAGAGCTACAAGATAAGTTAGCCACCAAATCAATTAAAAACAACATGCGGCATATAGAACTAATAACTAAATTAAACAGCACCATGAAGATTTTTTTAATTACTTTTTCATGGAGATTTTCTTTGTTATATGAACGAGAGTAACTCTATGTAAGATTAGAGAAGCGCTTGTCTAGCTCATTACCACAAAAGTACTATAAGAGACGGACCTTTTCAACCACAGCATTTGAGTGACTAGAGTCTGTCATTTCTTAGTCGACGTTGATTGATTGTAAAAACTCTCTCTTTTTCTTCTAACTCCCACTATCTCACTTCCTCTCTTATCTTTTGCTCTCAGTTCATCCAATCATCTCTCATCTTTTCCTCTCAGTTCATCCAAGTTCAAGCATTTCTTAACAACATGCCTTCAAAGAATGAAAAAAAATGTAAGTTTTCAGGTGAAAAATATAAAGTTCCTACGGAAAAATTATCAATTTTTTCGTAATAATGCATCCAATAGTATCATGCAAATTTTTTTCAAGGATAATAGTTTTCGTAACGAGAAATGTTTCTTGGAAGATTTTGCGAAGAACCCGCTTCAAAAATCTACTTAGGATGATTTGCATGAAGTGGCAATCATTTATAGGAAAAAAAAAATTGGGAATCGACATTAAATTTTAATTAAGTGAGGTTGATATAAATGTTATGGCAGTAGTCCTACTTTCCTTATTCCTTTGAATTTTTATTTATAAGTAAAAAAAATCGGAATCTAAAGCTAAAGCTAGAGCCAAACTAAGCTATTCTTTGTTGCATTGCTTGCTTGCGGTAGAGTTAGGGGTTCATTGTTGGATTGCTTGCAGTAAACCAAGTTAACTGGTAACCGTGTTTTATGCTTCCTCCTTCCAAAACCCTAGCCCTTCTCTCCCTTCTCTCTCCTCTACGTCGATATCAATTAAAATCTCACAAAATAATGAAATGGAATGCTTACGGCCAAAAAGAAAAATGCTATATGTCTCAATTTAATAGAGGACAACGAGTAAATGGTTAATTAACAAAATAATTATGGGGAGTAAGGAAATGTGGGGCATGCCAAGCTCTTGTCCTCTCGCCCACTCCGGGCAGCCCTCAATCGATAACACACCATCTCCTCATCGTTTAATTCACTAGCATTCTATTGACATTTTCAACAAATTCCTTCATTTTTTCTCCTTCTAATAGACCTTACTTGCTCCTTAGTCCTAAACCTTTTAAACCTTTTATAAATTGGTGCCAAATTAGTTTAGGCACGAATTTACTCTTTCTATTTTTATTGATGGCAATTTAGTCTAAATTTTTTGATTTAGTGTCAATTTAGTGTTAAACTTTTTATAATTTTAATTAGGTATGAATTGAGTCCAGCTAATTTTGGTGAGCTAATTTTGGTGACGTGTACGCTTTTGACCTCGCATAATATTTTAATATTTTTTTGAATTATTTGTTAACTTATTTCTTTTCTTTTTCCTTTTATTTTTTTTATTTTTTCCCCTCCTCTTGGCCGGCAAGGGCCTAGCGGCTGCTACGCCACCTCGCAGCTAGGTGGGCGGGCAAGGCTAGACAAGGCGGCCTCATCAATCATGGGCAAGGCCCGATGTCACCAAATCCAATGAGAGGGGTCGAGCCTTGCCAAGCATTGCAAGAGCGACATCCGACTAGCGTGTCCGGCAAGGTCGGGCCTTGCGAGGCTCATGCCTACCCCGCACACCTCGCAACCGGTGACCTCGCCGACTCTGGGAAGAAGAAGGGAAAGAAAAAAAAATAATAATAATAAAAGAAATTAATTAATAAATAATTTGAAAAAAATATTAAAATATTATTTAAAATATTATTTAAAATATAGGTGAAAAGACTGGAACACTAAGAGAGAGAGAGAGAGAGAGAGAGAGAGAGTCCGTATTATCGGGTTATCGGGTAGAAGTGGTGCACTTAAAGATGTAAGATGTCAGTGCACTTAAAGATGTAAGATAAAGAGTAAGATGTTGGTGGAGTAGTTGGGAGATACGATCTATACCATTGAGAGATCTACATATGGTGTATGTCCTCGATACTTGTATATATGTAGGGTCTACTCCCCCGTTGTATCAAGTTATTGACACTCTAAAGATGTTCATGTTCTCTCATATAGTCATTCGATTCCACTCCAAGGGGCAAACAACCAGAAAGCCAAGACATGCAGTTACAAAGTAGACCAGTCAACATCGCAAGTCGTGAGTTTTAATTTTCTTTCTTCTTGTGGCCATTTAATATCAGATACTATATACTTTAAACTTGAGAAAATCCTTTAGCATTGCATTACTCAGTCGCAATTGTCATGCATGATAGTAGCTATAATTAATAGACCACAGATATTGACCTAAATAAATACATTGAATTGAACTTACTGGTAGCAGGGTAACTAAGAAAGCCGCTAATTGATGTAAGCTATTTGCACCAATCTACCTACCCACGCTAGTGTAAAATCAGTCGACATTTGAATGGGGCATTTTAGTATTAGTAACTATTATAATCAAATGTATATCATAATCTATAGCACAAAAAATTAATGCAATGACAATAATAAAATGACCACAATCTTGCTTAGCACACGAAGAGCAGAAAGAAGAGGAAGAAGCAATGCAGCAACCATTCTACATTTGACAATAATAGGAGTATGTTTCTCAGGCATAGCCTCAAAAGACACTTAAGAATTTTTCACAGCAACAATAATGGTGTACTTCAGTTTTATAAATTTATTCCTAAAATTTTCATCGATTTACCAATGTAGTTAGCCGGTTAACCGGGAATTGTTGACCTCCAATGCCGAAGTGGACAATTTTGCAATTTTTAATATTTTTTTATTATTTTATCTCACATATTTTTGTGGAAATTTTTATTGAAATCAGTTCCAAGGACATCAATTGTAAGATAATTGGCACGCTAGCTAATAAATTAAAAATCAGATTAAAGATTCATGATCAATGTAATTTTGCCCAAATGTTAAACAAAAAAGGGAGACTATTCCATAATTATCTATGTAAAAGTGAATTTTGGGCATTATTGAGAGTTGAATTTTCTAGTCATTGTATCCAAATATAATTCAGCATTGCGTTTATAAGAATAGTTATAAAGTTGTTTGGGAGGAATTAGGCAGTTAATGTAAGTAAGAAATTTGTGCTCAATCGCCTAATCATGTCTAGCTAATATATAAGATAAAAGTAAGATAAAATGATGCTTATTCTTCGATTCTTGTAACTCCCATTTATAATCTCTCCCTTTTCATTTCTTTTTGTATTTTTGTCATGCCCATCCAGCTAAAATAGAGAGACATCTCATTTTCGAAACTAAAAATATGACTAAACATTTTTATCCCAAATTTTCTTTCAAATTTCATTTTGCATTTTTTAACTGCTACTTTCCCTTCCCTCTCTCTCTCTCTTTCCTTCGTACCTCGTAAATGAAAGTTAGTCCCCCGAAAGAAAAAACAAAGAGAGAACTACCCCCAAGCATTTCGGTTTTCAGTTTCCATTTAGCTACGGTCCCTGTGACTTAAGATGGATAATCTAAGATGAATAATCGAAAGTTTTTACCACGTAGTGTCATAAAAAATGGGGCATAAGTATGTAAGATGAGAATTATTTTTGTTTGTTTTTGTTTCAGAGCTAGACCAGTGAGCTATTATGCTTCCAAGCCCACCTCCTGGTTGTCCTCGCTCCAACACCTCCTTTTCGCAAAGTTTTGGACACTCACTTGTTTCGCAAAGTTTTGGACATTCACTTGTTGCACAGTGAGAAGCAGTATAAGTAATGGAAGGACGTGCTCTGCAGCAAATTCTACTCCATACTGAAAGCAGAATAGTAATAGTCACTATGATAAAGAGAACTTTCTACTTTACCGTTAAAACAACAATGGTACCAAGAAACACAAGTATTTGTAAACGGGCATTTTGAACAGAGCTGCAAATGCAAAATGTTACCTGCTTAAGCATTGAGTTAGCAACTCCAAGTGCACACATGAGCATAGGAGCAGAACACGTCAACATCAACAGCAGCACAACAGCAGCACAACGTTGAATTGTTTGTAAAATTTCAAGGATAGCTTGTTTGTCAAGCTTAGGAATTAAATCCCCTAAACATGGCAAAACATTGACTCTCACCTTCCAAAAGAAATAAACCGAGAATCAAACTAAACGCGAAAGATGAGAATCAACAGACTTCATGCACATAAGATAACTCTCCAGCATATAAAATATATTGGAAGAATATATAAGCAAATGTATGATTAAACAAGATTGATGGATTATTTATCATCAGACATGGCAGAAGCATACGCATTGATGTAGAAGCAATCATAATCTAATTGAAGAAGATGACAACGAGAAGAGAAAGAGCCACCAAAGCAAAGAGAGCAACTGAAACTTTACCACCCAACTGAATGGGAAAGACCTCATACTAAAGGCAGGCAGCCACTATACAAATGTCTAACCTAGCATAAGTCGAAAGAAAAAAAACCTAGCATAAGTCAAAAAGTCAAGATAACCTAGATAAAGACAAAGAAATAGTGATCAAGGTGAAAAAATTAGGAAAAAGTGAGTTTCAGATTCGCATGAAAACTGCTGAGTCATGGAAAAGTCATTGAGCAGCCTCAAAAGGTAGAACATGAGGCAGTCCTGGAAGGACATGACTATACATAGGCTGAGCAAAAGTAGGGGGAGGGAAGGCAGGGGGCAGAGGGGGCAGATGATATTGCGCATGATATTGCCTCCTCGGACGAGGACCTTGACTTTGATTACCATAATTCATTTGACCATAATTACCGTAATTCCTTTGGTAATCATAATTCCTTTGACCATAATTACCATAATTCCTTTGGTAATTCCTTTTATATGACATATGAAGCTTTCAATTTGGCTAATTAGCTACAAAATTTCTTGCCAAAGCCGCCTGCCAAGTAGGAAGATTTCAGAGCCAGAACAAGTTGCGCAAGCTGAAATTTACATTTGGGAGCAAGAAATAACGCTCGAAATCAAAATCTAAAGTGTCCTTCATTCGATTGATTTAAAATTGCTCCAACCTAACAACCACATTGCAAAAAGTAAGTCTTCTAACAAACAAGAAACAAGATGAGAGGAACACTAAAGTAAGTCTTCTAACAAGCAAAAACAAGCTGAGAGGACACTTTTCAGTATATTTCTATTAAACTCGCAAGCTACCGTCCAAGATAACCCGCAAGCTATTAATCACTGGAAGACACTCAAACAAATTTTATCATGGTAAAGATATAAGGAAATGCCTTCAAAGCTGCTTTCTCTAGACACCATGGAAAAGAACACTGACGAGCTCAATCTCTAAGTGTAAAATTGTCAGTTTCATCCTCTCCTCTTTGTGAGCCTGAGATCATATGGGTCAATAAAAAATTCTCATTTCTTAGTTACAGAAAGCCCTTCTCAAGGAAATGAGCCAAGAGCCGCTCATCTGAGCCAGCGGATTAGAATTCTGCTGTGCCTGGTCGAAATGCGTGAGCGGAGCAGGCTAAGTGAAATAAAATAAGATACTGGTGCTACTATAAAATCTTATGAATCACGCACGGCACACTTTCTATGTCCCCGCCATCTACAAGGTGAACAGCTTGTTCTTCCACGACTAACGACTAAGCAGAGAACACGCCAGAAACCCAAAACCCAAATTCAAAACATTCGACGCTAGAAACCCAAAGCTGGAATTCAACTAGGCACGAAAGAAAATGGAATCGAGAACTCACTGAAGCAAAAAGAGAGTCTGGCGTTGAGTGGTTGGCGATGGTGGTGGCCGAGGCTCCGACGGCGACGATGGTGGCTGGGCTTTGACGGAGACGGTTGTGGCTGGTTCCGACGGTGACAGTCGTGGTTGGGTGGCGACGACGGCAACGGTCGGGGTTGGGCGGTCGTGGAGTTGAAAAAGAGCGGTGGAGAAGATGGGGGAGAGAGAAGGCCTTCTTCCTCCTTATCTATCACAATACTTGCACTGGTATTCATTCACCGAGACACTTAGCCACCTTGGCAAGGCCTCGATGCGCACAATTCCGTGAGCAAACATTCCTATTTAGATTCAATACCACTAACATAAAATACAATATTTCATGAAGAAGGGCAAAACTCCTTCGCGACTAATTCCATGTGCAAAAAGCACACCCATAAATTCCAAAATTCAACCGGCTTCTTCTCCAGAAAGACGAATTAACAAAGATCCCGCAGAATTCAACATAAAGCTACCAATCGAATAATTCAGCGGCACCGATCAATCAACGTACCTCCTGAGCTTCTTAGAAGCAGGATCATAGGCTTCACCGCCACCGTTAGCCCCATCAACCTTCGCAGCCTCGACCTAGCCATCATGAGACGATCCAGGCTCTTCCTTGTCGCCGGACCTGTCGGCTATCTCCGCAAACCCATCTCTGGGGGAGTCAACGAGCACGTTAGCGAGGAACCTATCACAGAACTCCTGGCTTGAATCAGACCCAATCCCGCCACTGACAACTCTGCCATCCTCGTCGTTTTTCATCAGAATGTTCTCGATCTCATCGAACCACGAGAGCCCCAAGTCTGGAGACGACGACGCCGCGTTTGTCGAGGAGCAAGCGCCGATGACGTCGCCCAATGTCATCGCCAGCCTTAGGGAGGTCACCGAAGAAGCCGTTGAGGTTGATGTGAGACACGTGGCTCCCACGGGGACACGTGTCATCCTCCTACCACCTTCTTGTTTGCACTCTCTCTACCGTCGCGCGAGTCCAACGTAGGTACATGTCAAAATACTTTGTTATCTTTGAAATAGGCATACCTCTACTTTTCTCTCTCCACCATTGCGCGCTCCCACTCTATAGATATTCCAACCGTGATCGTACCCCCTCACAACACTTTAATAATTCATTCCAACCGTAGCACCCCTCACAACACTTTCAAGTATTACTTATCATCATAATCATACCCAGGCACAAGTAGCCGCGCACGGCCTTGTCCATAATGCGGGCGTGACGCGGTGGCTCAAGGAATCCAGCCTCGAGGAGCCCCACCAGCCCGGCTTCGACGACGAGCTCTAGCCTCACTTCAATCACCTCCCCACCCGGTAAAACCTCTCTAGCCCAGCCCGGCTCGGCTCTGCTCGAGTCCCCCACACCGTGCCGCCACGTTGCGCCCACATTATGGACGAGGCTGTGCGCGGCTACTTGTGCCTTGGCCATGATGATGAGTAATACTTGAATTGAATTAAAGTGTTATGAGGGGATACGACCATGGTTGGAATGAATTAAAGTGTTGTGAGGGGGTACAACCACAATTGGAATATTTATAGAGTGGGAGCGCAACGGTAGAGAGAGATAAGTAGAAGTATGCCTATTTCAAAGATAATAGTATTTTGACATGTACCTGCATTGGACTTGCGCAACGATAGAGAGTCTCACACTCTAGCGTGGCAAACAAGAAGATAGTAGGAGGACGACACGTGTCCTCATGGGACTCACATGTCTCACATCAACCTCAACAACTTCCTCGGCAGCCTCCCTGAGGCCGGCGACGTCATTGGGCGACGTCATTGGTGCTTGTTCCTTGACGAACGCATTGTCATCATCTCCAAACTCAGGGCTCTCGTGGTTCGATGAGATTGAAAACATCTTGATGAAGATGACGAGGATGGCAGAGTTGTCAATAACCCTCAAACCAAAATGAGGCTGTGGCCTTGGATATGCTGCTTATGAGGATTATAGTTCCAGTAAATGACATGAGAAAACAAACTATATTGCAATTAGTAAACAATTTATACCTCCACGGATATTTGGAAGCTCATACAGTTGTACCTAGACTTACTATCACTTGAAATGCCATTATCATGAGTAGGACCGTGATGATCATGATGGTTTTTTACATACCTTTTTTCATGATTGTTTTTCTTCCTCCCTGTCGTTTGATTGAATCACACATGGCAGACAGGAATCCTTCACGATGGTGGCCATGCCTTAATGGATAAAAGTTTTATGTGTATCAGGTTGAAAAGAAGAGTGAGTAATTTCGCAAAAGAGGAATGAGCCCTCAATAGGAATTTAGAGGGGGAGGGTATCGCTAATTCAAGAAGATCTATCGCCTGTCCATTTTATTATTGGTAGTTGTCAATTCGTTGCTTCGTATTTTACTCTACGCCTTTCGTTCTTTTGGGATGGGACATGATGGTTGATTCATCACTTCATATATCCCTCTATACCTCACCTTTTTGTCACCTTTTGTTCCGAAAATATCACAGGCAAGGAAGTGAGCCAAGAGCTGCTCATCTGAGCCAGCGGATTAGAATTCTGCTGTGCCTGGTCGAAATGCGTGATCGGAGCAGGCTAAGTGAAATAAAATACGATACTGGTGCTACTATAGAATCTTATGAATCAGGCATGGCACACTTTCTATGTCTCCTCCGTCTACAAGGTGAACAGCTTGTTTTTCCACGACTAACGACTAAGCAGATAACACGCCAGAAACCCAAAACCCAAATTCAAAATGTTCGACGCCAGAAACCCAAAATCGGAATTCAACTAGCCACGAAAGAAAATGGAATCGAGAACTCACCGAAGCAAAAAGAGAGTCCGGCGTTGGGTGGCTAGCGACGGTGGTGGCCGGGGCTCCGACGGCGACGATGGTGGCTGGGCTTCGACGGAGACGGTGGTGGCTGGTTCTGATAGCGACAGTCGTGGTTGGGCGGCGACGACGGCGACGGTCGGGGTTGGGCGATCGTGGAGTTGAAAAGGAGCGGCGGAGAAGATCGGGGAGAAAGAAGGCCTTCTTCTCCTACATATAAGTGGAAGTAAAGAGGAGGACTTCATAGCTAGCAAAATTAATTGCAGGCTGCTATTAATTGCAAGCCACAAGGTAGAAGAGAGTTGAACGTTTACGAGGGATACAAATTTTGTCCTCAACGCAATCATTACAAAGGCTAAGCTTTTTTAATAATTTATATTTTATTTTATTAATAGAAGGTCAAGCCATCCGAGGAATGTGAGGCTCATCCCCAGCCGTTCGATCTCCTTGGCATGCCTCCTCACGCTCGGATTATGAATTAATAACGGAGGAACTTTTTTGACTTAGCACCCAAAAAGACCGGCCAAAAGCGACGAATATCCACAGGCTCATGGCTTCTTTTTCCTATTTTTGTCGTTGTCAATATCACATCGCTTCAGAGAATATAATATAATAATAATTTTTTTTGTAAGAAATTTCTTATACTTATAAATTTCTCGATAACAACTATATAACAAAAGAATCAACACCACATTTCCATGATATTGTAATTCATGATTGTAAAATTTAATAGGAAACAATCTAAACTATTATTATAATGATAGCCCATTATTTAAAAGCAATATTAGAATTATTATCTAGTGATTAAGAATGATATTTGAGTCAATTTTTTTTATATAAAAAAAAGTCTCATAACTTTTAATTGAGAATTTTTTGGAATAGAGACATACAAAAAAAAAAAAAAAAACCTTATAACTGGTAATTGAGAATTTTTTAGAATAGTTACATACCTTGGAATTGTCAACAACCAACATACATGCACATCAGGCAAGCTAGATCTACGTATTGAAAAAAAGAATTAAAATCTACATCGAAAAAAATCGGCGAAATTTAAAATTCACCCACGTCGCCAAATCCATTGTCATAGCTAGCGACAAGGACATTGGCAAGGTCGTCGTCCCCATCAAGGAGCTCCTTGACTCCCCCGCCCCCGCCCACGCCGACAGCAAGGCCTCCTAGGCGATGTCGCAGCCAACCACCGTGACCTACTAGGTGCACAAGCCGTCTGAGAAGCCCAAGGGGGAGCTCCACTTCTCCTACAAATTTAGCGACAAGCTCATCGCCGCCGATCACTCGGCCGCCCCCAAGGCTGACATGGCAGTCACGGCTTACCCGGTCCAGGCCGACCCGAGTGGGGGCAGGTATTTGCTGGCCCGGGGAGGCGGGTAAACTTCTCTGTAGGACCCACTTGAGCCGGCCTAGACCGGGTAAGCCGTGACTGCCACATTAGCCTTGGGGGTGGCCGAGTGATCGGCGATGGTGAGCTTGTTATTGAATTTGTAGGAGAAGTGGAGCTCTCCCTTGGGCTTCCTGGACAGCTTGTGCACCTAGTAGGTCACAGTGGTCGGTTGTGACGTCACCCGGGAGACCTTGTCGTCGGCGTGGGCGGGGATGAGGGAATCAAGAAGCCTCCTTGATGGTGACAATGACCTCGTTGACAACCTTGTCGCCGGCTACGACAATGGATTTGGTGATGTGGATGGAGTTTAAATTTCGCCAAACTTTTTCGATGTAGATTTTTCATTTTCTTTTTAATACATAGATCTACCTTGCCTGATGCTGATGTGCATGTATGTTGGTTTGTATGTGACTGTTCTAAAAAATTCTCAATTACAAGTTATGAGACTTTTTTTTTTATAAAAGAAAAAAAAAGTAGACTCAAATATCATTCCTGATAACTAGATAATAACTCTAATATTGCTTTTAAATAATGAGCTATCATTATAATAATAGTTTAGATTGTTTCCTATTAGATTTTACAATCATGAATTACAATATTATGGGAAGATAGTCTCGATTGGTTCATTGTATAGTTGTTATCAAGAAATTTATAAGCACAAGAAATTTCTTACAAAAAAATTATTTTTATTATATTATATTCTTCTAAGCGATGCAACATTGACACTGACAACAATAGGAAAAAGAAGCCATGAGCCGACGGATATTCGGCAAAAACATCTTAATCTATCCGTGTGCGCGCCTGTGTCTAGGGATATGCCTAATCTTGCATGCACATTTCAACAGTTAAGTGTGAGACTCAGTAACGTATGCGAATCTACAATGGTAATTTTTTTTATTATATGTTTTCAGGAAGAAGGGGAATAAATAAAAAAAAAGATCACAGTCATAAGTGGATCCATATGTGCATTCCAAATTCTCCACAGTAGAATTAATAACAAGGCTAAAACGCTAGTAACCCTTAGCTGTTGATAGCTGAATTTGGATACCACGCATTTCCACATAATGGAAGAGGGTGCATCGACAACCCGAAAGCACCACTGAAAATGTTGTAAATCGAACAAATTGTAATTCACTAAAAATTCATAATCCGAGAAACGTCCAAGTAACTTAAACCTAGTGCCAAATTTTTGTGGAAGCCTAGTCCCGCTAATAGTAGGGGATGAGGCTCGGTTTTTTCCTATTACCGAACTAAGTTTCTCATATCAGAATCAGATATTCCCCTTCCTTGGGCATTCTATTCCAGGCATTTCTTCCTCAATAAGCAAAAACCGGGGCACAAGTCTTCACCCCAAATCCAAAGCTACCCTCCAACAGCGAATTTCGAGAACGACTAGAACAAAGATAAGAGGGCACGACATTCCAATGCATCCTAAACTAACGAAATCGGACACCTCCATCGGGGACAAGGAAAGGAGGCGCCGGTTCCCAATTCCGAAGAGGAGGAGAGAGGGGAAGGTGAGGAGACTTACGCGAGAGGAAGTAGGAGACGGTGAAGATGACCAACCAGGGCCCACGACACGGTCCGAGCCTTCGCCTCCTCGATCAGATCGTGCACGGCGAAGATGACGAATGTCCAATTTGAGGACGGAGAGCTTGAGGGGCTCCTGCGGGAGCTGGCTGTAGGAGAAGCTTTTCCTCGAGATCCCGCCTACGACGATTGCCAGCGGCGAGAAGGGCAGCGACACGGACGACTGGCGCCTGTACACCATCCTCCCCTCGCGGACGGATCCGTCGTGGTCGCCATTGTCGTCGCTGCTGCCGTCCCTGCCCCAGTCGTCGTCGTAGACCCTGAAGAGCGTCAGGATCTGGTTGTCATACTTGCAGTAATTGATCTCGTTCAGATGCTTTTGCTTTCTCCGGTTCACTTTTGGGAAGAACTCCTTCAGGAAATCGTCCATGGAGGTCACTTCACCTGAAACGAATGCAAGTATCAAGATCATTGGTCGTCAATTTTTAAAGAACTTGGGTTGAAGAAGGGATTATCTTCTTCCTGGCACAGCCATTGGCATCTGCTAATTTTCAAGATCATCCGTTTCTGGGTAAATTCAAAGGGCGATTCTCTTCCTAAATTTCATTCTGTTTCGGACCAGAGGAATCAAGAATGATGAAATGCATACGTCAAAAAATCCAAATTAATACCAAAGACACGACCAAGAACAGCACTAACTGACATGAACACCCAGTGAAATTAGTACTTTCAGAAATCTCTCCCCTTCCCTGCATATTCACAACTACCAGGACAAAACGCGACCCCTTTTGCATCAACCTTCGATCAAGATTCCGCATTTATCTTCCACAAATACCAAAAAAAGCTATCTTCCCCGGATAAAGCTTCGCAATTCACAAAACACCACAGCAGACGCATTCAAAATCCAAGCAAAAAGGCGAGATGAAAGAAAAAAAGACTCACCCGAAACGCCCAGATCGTACCCAAAAGGCGATCCGCCAACGGCCGCAATGATGCAGGCGAATACGAAGTACCCAGTGATCCGGTATTCATAAAGATGCGCCCTTTTCAGCTACCCGGCTTCTACAAATCCTCCACCCGCCATTCTTGCTCTCTGTCTCTCTTCCTCGTTCTCTCTCTCGATTACAACACGTGACTGCTCTTTATGTGGGACTGGAACCGAGAGATATCGGAGGAGTCCGAGTGGAGAGGCGGGTCAAGGTCCTTCATCCTCCAGGGGGGCCACCACTTGTTGGGCTTTGGCGGATGACTAGCAGGTTTCTGCAGTTCACGTCATCCGTCAGGGGTCTCGAAGGAATCGAATTGGGTAATTGCTCACGCGCCAATGAAGGTGGTGCTTCGGAACCGACAGCAGTGGAGGCAGCGAAGCAAGAGGTGGTGGAGAGGGGCTTCTTGGAGGTGTCGAAAGAGAGCTTCATGCAGACGACGGACGATTAAAGCCTAACCGAGCAAAAGAGTGATGAGGGTGAAAACTGACGAAGGCGGGAACGGTTGAGGAATTTAAAAAGGAGAGTTCCGTGTTCATGTAAAAAGTCGGAATAAATTTATCAAATGAATAATGTGAAATACGATTTTGTGGGGTTATTTTTTAAATTTTTTGCAGCATTAGCAGCGTAAGGCAAAGGCTGGTTTTGGAGGGCAGAGGAGTAAGCGGTTCTCTTCTCATGAGCAGTGACCGTCATTTGAAGATGGACGGTTGCGATTGGAACAATGCCGCACGTGGAATCTAAAATCTCGGTTTGCTTCATCGTGGGAAGGAATGAAGACGAGTGTGATAGTGCGCAGGTGAATACGGGCCAGACCCTGGGCTCGGACTTTGGGCTTTTCCTACGGTTCAAATGGTCCAAACGACTCAGGCCCAAATGATTAAACAACTTAATTCTATACTTATGAACTTAATTGATGAGCTTATCTCTTTGGACGAGAAAAAGTAATGGCAGAGTCTAATTGTTCGGAAGGCAGGGAATTGCGGATCAATTTGATGTTGTAAAACCAGAAAATGCTTTTCATAGAATATGAAAATATTTTTCGTGTAGTCATTTTTGAATATGAACACTTATCTCATGCCTACCATATTTACGTATCGAAAGTCCAATGTAATCTAACAATAGATATCACATTAAATTTAGCTCTCTATTGGTCATAAATCCATTTTGCACAAGTTGCTAATTTAATTACTTAAAGAAAGCTAACCAATATGAGGTAAGAGTCACGCCCTGTACTATTTGTAACGATATCCGGTTTCAGCCCATCCTGCTTCATTTGTTGAAAACATTTCATGCCGATGCCAAACTTACCATTTCTGACGAGGCAACTAAGAACAACATTACTTAATAAAGACATTGATTCACATTGAGGCGTCTGGAAGACTTGCTTGTCCTTGCAAACTTTAAATAACTACTATAACTTGCAGCAATAATCTTCTCATGTTTCTGCGTGTACTGAAAGAGCTGCAACAATTTCAACAGAAAATCAACACCAGCTCTTCATTAGGTAATTAAAGGGAAAGGAAATAAAAATGATGAACTGTCTAGTAAGCAAGAAGACCCATTGCTGGGCACTCATATATGATCCATAATGAAAAAGATGTGGAAAGAGACAACAAGAAAGATCCAGTGAACCCATGTGTTGACATATGCTTAAGACTAAAAACTGTCAAAGTGTGGGTGCTACCAAGCTAAAAAAAATTAATAATAAGTAAAGCCAGTTCAAACACACTTTAAACTTATGGCGGTTTATATATATTTGTCATTGTAGATACTCATAAAGATGCATTGCTACTTTTAAAAATATACATCTTTGGGAAACCTCAATACAATGATTTTTGTGAGCTGTTCTTTGTCTTGACAAAATTGAGGTGTAAGCATAATCCAGTCACATCGCAATGAACCCATAATGGAACAAAAAACATGAATGCCTCAAATCCATGACATGCAGGCAATGGTAGTCCAGAGAATGCATTTGCAAAGAGCCCATGCGTTAACATTTAGGCATCCCTTGCCTTTTAACCAATCAACAATATGTTTATATTGTTTTATGGGTAAATGGCCAAAAAATAAAATAAAATTGAGAGAGTTACATAGATAAATGCTCGATTGTATTACGTCTCCGGATCAAAGTAATTTGAATTGGAGGCCCTGCCGACCACTCATGTAGAGCCTTGCTCTATTTACATCAATGTATTGATTAATGCGCATTTTGGCCTATTTGATAATGTTGAGAAATCAATATTAGGAATTTAAACAACTCATTTTTAAGTTTTAATCTTCAAGTGCTAAAAAGGAAAGATATAGTCGTTTGACAATGACTACATTTCTATAATTTATTTTCAAACATAGAATCACGACCGTGATTGGTAAATAAGATTTTAATTATCATTAATTTTTTTTATACGAAATGAATTAATCCCACAACTTTTTTTTTTACGTATTATTAGTCAATTTCTAGATTAATTAAATCTTTTTAGTTTAAACTAATTAGAGTTGTCTAACAAGCTTAATTGCATTAATCGCTTTAATTTTCTGAGCAGAGGACTATCCGCCAATTGACAAGTCAAACGTTTGAATATCACGTGTTCTTGAAAATAATAAAAAGAAAATGCCACTAATTTGGTACGTGGTTTCCTAAAGAAGGTAGTATGCGCCGTTTTACGAGAAAATCTAGGGTTGGCCAGCACGTCGTGGGGACGGCCCATTTAGTGGACGACACGTGGTGTCTGGGTCCCACCACTCTCTCTCTCCTCTCCTCTTGTGATCTATCTCCTCTTCTCTCCACTGCGCTTGCGTTTCTTCTTTTATTCTTGTGGGCGCCATGACCATGGAGCTCGAGCTTGAGTGACCCTGGTCGCGACCTCGAGCTACGGCGATTGTCGCGAGCTCGTTCTCGAGTGACCATGGCTACTTTGACCTAGGCTCAAGCCTCAGCTCCACAGCCATAGCAAATGCGAGACTACAGGTCGACGACCTCGACCATGGCGCACAAGGGAACAACCATGTCTGTGTGCTCGTGACTTGACCTGCCATGGCTACCACAAGCCCTAGGCTCGAGGTTGAGCTTATGGCAGCCGCGAGAGTCCTGGGCTCAAGCTCCGTGGCTGTGGTGGCGCGCAAAAAATAAAAAGAACGGCAAGTAGTCACTGTTGAGAAAAAACGAAGAGAGGAGGTCGAGCTCCGCGGCCATGGCGGCCACAAGGAAAAAAGAAGAAACGCAAGCACAGAGGAGAGAGATCACGGGAAGGAAGAGGAGGGAGGGAGTGAGTGGTGGGACTCGGATGTGTTGATGTATCAAGACTGCACGTGCTGTTTTTTCTCTTTTTGTTTTGTTTAGTCAATTTGTTAGTGTCCTGTTTTTTAGGAGTTGGTTAGTCAATCTTATCTCCTAGGAGCAGTTAGCTGCACGTATCTTAGATATTCTGATCTATTGCTGATTTTGTGGATCAAGCAAGCCGTTAGTCGGCGACGTGGGTTTGTGGTTACGTTTTAGTATGTATTTTTGAACCTTTTTTTTTTTTTCAGGTTTTCCAGAATACGATGCTCTGTTTTCTGCTGTAAACTCCTTTTTCTGTTCTTTTTGCTGTCTACGTGTTCTCTGTTCTTATCAAAAAAAAGAACACAACACTGGTATCAGAGCTCTCTTGATCTTAAGGGGCTGTGAGTGACTTGTGAGGTTGATTGATTGAGAGGTGTCTGCATCCATAGAAGTTAAAAGCAAGATGGAGGCAGGATCGAGTGGTTTTTCAGCAATGGCTCCGCCAACGTTTGATGGAGAAAATTATCAAGCCTGGGAGTGAGAATGCGAGCCTATCTAGAGGGTTGTGATTTTTGGGAAGCTGTGGAACAAGATTATGAAGTCGCTCCCCTTCCCGACAATCCAACCATCAATCAAATCAAGTTTCACAAGGAGAGGACGACAAGGAAAGCAAAGGCAAAGTCCTGTTTATATGCTGCTGTCTCGCCTGCCATTTTCAGCAGAATTATGGCTTGTGAATCAGCCAAAGCTATTTGGGACTTCCTCAAAGCTGAGTATCAAGGAGATGAGAGGATCAGAAGCATGAAGGGGTTAAACTTGATCACAAAATTCGAGAGACTGCAGATGAAGGAATCGAGACAATTAAGGAGTATTCTCGGTAAGTTGATAAACATTGCAAATCGGCAAGAGTTCTAGGCACCGACCTCTCGATAATAGGCTAGTGCAGAAGATTCTTGTCTCCTTACCCGAAAGGTTTGAGGCAACTATTGCCTCTTTGGAGAATACCAAGGATTTGTCTCGCATCAAGTTGGCGGGTGCTAAGTGCTTTGCAAGCACAAGAGCAAAGGAGGTTAATGAGGGTGGAAGGAAGTACAGAAGGAGCTTTGCTGGCCAAAGAACAGCAGAATGTAGGAGGAAAAGTTAACAAGTGGAAAGGGAAGAAAGGAAATGGCAGTAGTGGTTCAGAAGCTGCTGCAGGAGAGAATAGTGCGAGCAACTCCAAGAACAATTGGGGAAGATATTCCTCATGTCAGCACTGTGGAAAAAAGAATCATCCACACTTTAGATGTTGGAAGAGGCCAGATGTTAGGTGCAGAAAGTGTCATAAGCTTGGACACATTGAAAAGTTCTGCAAAGAGAAGAGAGATCAGCAGCAGGGTGAGGCACATGCTGCAGTTCAGCAAGAGGTAGATCAACTGTTTGTTGCCTCTTGTTTCTCCTCTAGTACTCCATGTGATAGTTGGCTTGTTGATAGTGGTTGCACAAACCATATGACAAGTGATGAAACGCTGTTTATAAACCTTGACAAGTTGTTGAAGTCAAGAGTGAGGATTGGGAATGGGGAGTACTTAGAAGTGAAAGGTAAAGGGACTGTAGCAATGGAGAGTTGTGCTGGAACTAAGCTAATTTCTGATGTGATGTATGTGCCTAAAATTGATCAGAATTTGTTGAGTGTGGGGCAGTTGGTAGAAAAGGGATTTAAGGTGATATTTGAAGAGGAGAAGTGTTTGATCTTTGACTCCAATGGTCGGAGTTGTTCAAGATAAAAATGCAACAGAAAAGTTTTTCTTTGAATCCTCTTGAGAAGGAGCAGATGGCATTCAAGTGTCAGGCTAATGATTTAGAATTATGGCACAAGAGGTTGGGGCACTTTCATCATAAAGGCGTGCTGTTCATGCAGAGGAATGAAATGGCAACCGGGTTACCAAACCTGGAGGAGGAGATCACAAGGTGCAAAGCTTGTTTGCTAGGCAAGCAGACAAGACTTCCCTTCAAGAAATCCACTTGGAGAGCGACAGAGAAGTTGCAGCTGATTCATACGGATCTATGTGGTCCATAAGTGATTCCTTCACTAAATGGCAGCAGGTATTTCATTATTTTCATTGATGATTATACTAGAATGTGCTGGATTTACTTTATGAAGCAGAAGTCAGAAGTTGCTGAAGTATTTCAGAAGTTTAAGAAATGGGTTGAGAACCAAAGTGGCTGCAAAATTCAGGTCATTAGATCTGATAATGGAACAGAATACACTTCACAGAGGTTTAAATCTTTCTGTGAAGAGGCTGGAATTGAGCATCAGCTTACTGCTCCTTACTCTCCATAGCAAAATGGAGTTAGTGAGAGGAAGAATAGAACCATTATGGAGATGACTAGGTGTTTGCTTTATGAGAAGAGTCTACCAAAAGAGTTTTGGGCGTATGCAAGTACAACGGTTTTTCTACGAATAGATTACCTACAAGGGTATTGGAGATGAAGACACCCTTTGAAGCCTGGTTTGATGTCAAGCCAATTCTAAAAAATTTGAAGGTGTTTGGCTGTTTGTGTTTTTCTCATATTCCACAGGTCAAGAGAGACAAGTTGGGAGAGAAAGCTGAACCTGGGGATCTTTGTTGGCTACGCTTTAGTATCAAAAGCTTACAGGATCTATCAACCTCGACAGAAAGATGATCACTAGCAGGGATGTTCAGTTCCTAGAAGATGAGAAATGGGATTGGACAAATGAGCCACAAGGCAAGCACAAAGAGGTCTCATTAGAACCTGACGAACTGGTGGATGATGTTCCAGTTAGAGGTACCAGATCTTTGACTGATATATATCAAAGGTGTAGTGTGGCTGTTTTGGAACCCGCAGGTTATGAGGAAGCTAAAAGTGATCAGAGGTGGATGAATGCAATGAAGGAAGAGTTGGCTATGATAGAAAAGAACCAGACATGGGAGCTAGTGGAGAGGCCTGAAGATAGGAAGGTGATTGGAGTAAAATGGGTTTTCAAGACCAAATTTAATCCTGATGGCTCAGTGAATAAGCATAAGGCCAGGTTGGTGGTGAAGGGATATGCACAAGTTTGGGGAGTTGATTTCTCAGAAACCTTTGCTCCCGTGGCAAGACTTGATACAATTAGAATGATTCTTGCTTTGGCAGCTCAACAAGGATGGAAGGTATATCAGTTAGATGTGAAATCTGCATTTTTGAATGGAGTGTTGCAGGAGGAGATTTATGTTGAGCAGCCAGAAGGCTTTGTCACACCAGGCCAGGAGGAGAAAGTTTATTTGCTGAGAAAGGCTCTCTATGGCTTGAAGCAAGCTCCCAGAGCATGGTACAGTAAGATGGATGAGCACTTGTTGAGTTTAGGTTTCAAGAAAAGCCTCAGTGAATCCACTCTATATGTCAAGAAGTTAGTATCTGACTTAGTGGTGGTGTCTCTTTATGTGGATGATATGATGGTGACAGGGAGTAATAGTGCTCAGATTACTGCATTTAAGCAAGAAATGATGAAGATGTTTGAAATGACTGATCTTGGTGAAATGTCATATTTTCTAGGAATGGAAGTCAGGCAGACTCATAATGAAGTTTTTATTTGTCAAAAGAAGTATTTGAAGGAGATCCTAATGAGATTCAACATGGAGGAGTGCAAGAGTGTGAGTACTCCAATGGGTCATAAGGAAAAGCTTCAAAAGGAGGATGGATCAGCACCTGCAGATGAAAGAGTTTATAGAAGTTTGATTGGCTGTCTTATGTATCTCACTGCAACTAGGCCAGACATCATGTTTCCTGTAAGTGTTTTATCTAGATTTCTCAATTGTGCAAGTGAGTTGCATATGGTAGCTGCAAAGAGGGTATTGAGGTACTTGAGAGGTACTCTTTCATATGGGATTAAATTTTGTAGAGTTCAGGAGTTTAAGTTGCAGGGGTATTCTGATAGTGACTGGGCAGGATCAATGGATGATATGAGGAGCACTTCAGGTTATTGCTTTACATTTGGGTCGGCATGTTTTTCTTGGTGTTCAAAGAAGTAGGAAATAGTGGCTCAATCAACTGCAGAAGCTGAGTTCATTGCAGCTACCGTGAGCCTGTGAATCAGGCATTATGGTTGAAGAAGCTAATGGATGATCTGCATATGCAGCAAGAAGAAGATATAGAAGTGTTTGTGGATAATCAAGCTACTTTGGCCATTTCACAAAATCCGGTATTTCATGGAAGAACAAAGCATTTTAAGGTCAAGTTTTACTTCTTGAGAGAAGTGCAAAAGGCTGAAGAGGTGAAACTGGTGTATTGCAATTCAGAAAACCAGATTGCAGATATATTCACAAAGTCATTTCATGTTGGTCGATTTGAACTTCTCAGGGCAAAGCTAGGAGTGTGCAGTACTTGATCCAAGAGGAGAGTGTTGATGTATCAAGACTGCACGTGCTGTTTTTTCTTTTTTGTTTTGTTTAGTCAATTTGTTAGTGTCCTGTTTTTTAGGAGTTGGTTAGTCAATCTTATCTCCTAGGAGCAGTTAGCTGCACGTATCTTAGATATTCTGATCTATTGCTGATTTTGTGGATCAAGCAAGCCGTTAGTCGGCGACGTGGGTTTGTGGTTACGTTTTAGTATGTATTTTTGAACCTTTTTTATTTTTCAGTTTTTCCTGAATACGATGCTCTGTTTTTCTGCTGTAAACTTGTTCTCTGCTTCTGCTGTAAACTCCTTTTTTTCTGTTCTTTTTGCTGTCTACGTGTTCTCTGTTCTTATCAAAACAAAGAACACAACAGGATGACGCGTGGCGCCATCTGTCGTCCATTAAATGGGTCATTCCCACGGTAACGTGGAGGCCCACCCAAGATTTTCTCGTAAAACAGCACACGATCCCTGAACGATCGTTCGCACGTCGGTTTTCCCTACTAACCATTTTTGTTGGCTTTAATCCCGTTGAGAAGTCTGGATATGACGTGGCCAAAAAATCTAATCTAATGGACAAGGTCTCCTGTGTACTTTACTTGCACGTACTCCTTCGTTGCCTTAGCTATAAAATTAACTAATGTTTGAGCATTTTAAAAAAATTAATTTTACAATGGCTATTACACTGAGTTATGTTATGCTGGACACAAATCATACTATTCAGATATACCCACAATTAAATGGCATAAATAGATTTAATTGTCAAAATTCATCCATGAAATATATGCTTGCACAACGTAAATTTAAATGCGCTATATTTGTAAATCAATTAATTGATTCCCTAAGCGGATGCACTAAACCACATAACTTTGTTTGGGCACACTCGGTGTCAAAGTAAGGAGGGGGCAATGGGACCCCTTGGCAAATTTCATATTATTTTAGTTACTATAGACACGAAGTAAGCCCATAGTTGATACTTCATCAATTTCAATCGTCATAAGATAAATTTGAAAGGCCACATTGAATTTTGGTCACAATTTAATTTACTTCATCCTTACACATGACTTAGTTCCTCATCTTTTACAAACTTTTATGACAGTAATTAGTGCTCTCAACTTCGTGATTTTGGATTATTACCAATACAATCATCAAAAGCTTAGCACTGTCCAAGTATCTTTGCCTTGATCACCAGGTAGTCCGGCCTTCTCCTAAGCCAATGGAGATGAACTGCATACTTTGAACATTGCTATTATGCACTTGCGATTTGACCATGCCGAGTTATTGTCGTGGACTCGTAGCTTATTTTAATTTATTTTTTTAATAATCATAGAGGACTAATTCGAGGAAGTCTATTGAGAAGATGTGGAAAGAGTCTCTCAAGCACGGTGCTTCTCAATGTTTGAGGCGGTTTGATCTAGACTATAGAACTAAAAATGCGTAATGATGACATCATTTCGTTGTTGAAGGTGTGGTGGAAATCCACGGAGCCTTACTCCATTAGTCATATCCATCTCATGGTTTTTGAATATAAAGAGACTCCTCTTTTCGCCTAATATTATTCAATCAAAGTGCTTCAAAGATATTATGATGGCAGACAATCAAAGTGCTTCAAAGATATTATGATGGCGGACAACCGCACCAAAATGCAATTGCTAATTCAAACTAAGCACGCAAATTTAGTTAAAATTGTGTACATTCTAAAGGCTACTCAATGCCTTTTTTTGAATGAGATTAGCCTAGATCACATGGAGTTGCAAAACTATGGCACCCCATCATTCAATTTCACTCCCCTGCTAGGGCATTTTAGTATTTTGAAACATAGCAATATGGACCAATTGAGTAGCAATATGACAAAACATAATTGAAATACGAGGAACGAAAAAAAGGGTGGTAACAATTAATGAAGAGGAATGCCGAGTAAAGAAAGTTTTGATCATGGATCAAGTTAGGCCCGATTGCAAATGAGGTCGCATGCATGCTGGCAAGTTTTGATCATGTAGTAGGCCCTGTCCCGGTCATGATCAAGCTCCATCTATTTGTTGTTAGATTCATTCTTTCCCTTCTTCAATTCGTATGAAACTTATCACCATCTTCCTCAAATGCCTTGATTCAAACTTTTGCTTAGGGTGATCCAAAGGTGGCAAACAATAACGCCCGAGAATGGTATGATTTCCATGCCATTACACAGTTGGAAGGAGGAATAGGCCGGACTATCAAAATGGCATTTGGACCTGACTTTCAAAAGTCGAAATGGGCTGAGGCCTGACATGCATGCTAGGAGGATCGTATTGAAAAACCACATTAATCCATACCGCAATGACTATAAATATTAGCATGGCATTTTGAGCCAAATCACATATCAATCTAGTTAATAAAATTCCATGGTTTTATCTTTAAAAAAAATTCTGTAATTCCTAAATCTGGAAGAATGTTGTTAAGGAATGAGGATGTGAGAACCTTCAGTTTTGATATATTTGTTTATTCAAAATATTTTTCTTTATGTAAAAAGGTAGTCATAACCTTTTATAAATAGCCATAACATTTATATAGATTAAGGAGTAACTTGACATTCTAATGTTACAATTATGCAAAAAGAATAAACAACTCCAAAAATTCCTCGTAAACTGAGATCTTTTTGTTTGGTTTATGCTATGATACGAGGGGTTTTTAGTATAAAAAAATGAAAATCAGAGAGATAATACATAAATTGTCAATACTTATTTTAAATCAATGATCAACATTAACTAGACATAAGGGGAAAAATTATCCAGAAAATCATAAATTTATTATACTTTTTAGGGATGATCAGTTCCCGGTCCGTTTGAGCTGTATAACGTGTGTGACCACCCCAAGTAAAAAGACAAAAAAAAAAAAAAAAAAAAAAAAATGGCAATCTTCTTCATTCCAGAGGACTTTGGCAGCGCACTATAGCCTCCTCGCTCTTATCTATAGATGGAGGACAGGGGAAGGCTAGAGCTTTTACAGAGAAAGGAAAAGCGGAGAGCAAAATTGTCTGGTTACTTCTGAAGGACCTGGCCCTGGCTGGCTTTTGTTACTTTTATACGAACTTTTGACATGAAGGTAACGAAATCTGACAGGTCCTTGTTCATTGCGACATGGAGCTTTAAATGATGGGACAATGGAATGAGTCAAAATAGGCAAAACCGCCATTTGCACATTCTCTTAAAATGAAATTACCAATGACCGAGAATATCCCCAGCATTGAACTTAGGACACTTCTCAAGTAGTATCATGTCCATCTCACTTCTAGACTTCAGGCCACTTTCAATACTTACCTCCAAGCGCAAATTTCTGGATTATCATTTATTTCCTCTTTATAAATCATATTAAAGGGCACGCATTTATTGTCTTTCTAATGCCAAATAATATGCACATTTTTATATCAGAGTCCTACCTAATCTTTATGTTAGAGGACGAATTCAAACCATCATTGTAATGAGAAAAAATGAAAAATTGCAAGTGCATCCTATCAATTATTCACATGCACCATTTTTAATTTACTTCTTATATTTTTATTTTTTTAAAATCCAATTTTTACTTTATTTTATTTTCTTTTTCATTTCTTTTTCTTTCTTCTCCCTCTTCACTTGGTCACCGACCAAGGCAACAACCAATGACCGTTCGACAAGCCAAGCCTCGGCCTCACTCAAGCTCGCCCCAATTGTGAGCTCGGGTTTCGCCAAATTGAGAAGGGTTGAGCCTTGCTAGATTTGATGAGCTTAAGGCGTGCTAATGTGATTGGGCGAGAGTTATGAACCTCACCCACTACTAGTGAGGGCTTCATGATTGTCACTTGCAACCAGCGAGGGTCGGCCGCTGGAGTTCGTTGGGGGAAAAAAAAAGAAAAAGAAAGAAAAATTAAAAAAAATTAAAAAAATTAAAAAAAAAAATTAAAAAAAATTAAAAAATAGGAAATTTTGAGAAAAAAAAAAGAAAAATTATAAAACTGATAAACAGGATGATATCTCATTAATGAATTGACTCAACTAATAATCTTTACAAATTAATAGAGTTTAAACACATCATTTATAACCTATGTAAATTACATACAACTTAAACCCACCGACAACCCATTTGTTAAAACTTAACTAACCCACATGTGACTCATCTTATTGTATATGGGTTTAAAATTTTGACATTTCGTAGCTGAACACCAAAATTGTGGTTCGCTATCGTTGATGAGAAGAATTCTCTCATTGAAGACCAAAACTAATCCAAATTATTAGGGACAGCCTCTTGGCTATGCTTGGTTTGGGGATCGAGCATAGAATGGGCACCATTCTTACATTTTTTTAATTAGTCAAAATTACAAAAAAAATAATGTAGTAAGTAAATTGTAAAGTAGATTTACGATTATATAATGGAGGCCGTAGCCGTGGGTCAAGTCTTATTGGCTATGTGTGGATGAGGTGGCTTAGGCATAACATGACAAAATGGTACCATGGCAACTTTTATGCCTTGCCATAATTGTTTATAAGTTATTAAGTCAAAATGAAAGATGAAAGAAATAGTCCATCCCACAAGGTTTCGTTTGGTCTTTTTTTTTTTTTTTTTGGTGGAATAGAATAATGAAAGGATTCCCAATTCGGCTGTTCCCCCCTAATTCACCACTCGCCGCATATCTCGTAACTTCAAATTCCATTCAGCCTTGTCTTCTTGTCATCACTGCACCCTCTAGGTGGGATTTTTCAATTCAAATTTATCGTTAACACAAACATCAGATAAGATATAAGTTACCATATAAATAGTTATATGCGGTCCACTGAACAAAACTTAAAAGAATTAATTGTTACCTTTAGATTGCAATAAGTGTTGTAGGCTTCTAACGTGTAAAGTTATCATACATGATCCCTCTAGTGGTAATATATATATGAAATGGAGATCATACCATTTGAAATACAAATATATATATTTATTGTCATTTTTTTAAAAGTATCTAACAAAATTTCATAATTAGTAAGTGTAATCTAAAATGATGATGCAAACTTCGCAGTATAGATGAGAAAGCTTGCATATTATAATAGGGTCCTTTATGTTACAAGATTTTGTTAAGATGTCTTTTCTACTATGAATTTTTTTTTCATATTTCTATCATAATTTTTATGTGTGATGTACAAATGATAATGGACGTGTCAAATAAATAGTTGACCGCTAAAAATCAGAAATTAGTTGAAAGTTGAATAACTTTTATCCGAACATATTATGATATGTGTTTAATACATGCATTTTTTTTCGTAAGTTCAACAATACAAGGGAAATGGACGTTTTATTGACAATCATGTATACATCCGTTTTTTTTTTTTTGGTAAAAATTATGAACAATTTTACTGATAAAACCTTACACACGCATAAATGGAGAAAATGATTTTAGAATTATCGTAACTTTCATAGTCACTTACTTTGATACCCAAACACTTTGAGTGATAACTAGAATACCCATTTTTCAATGAAAATGATTACTTCAATGTTGTTGATTTGAGTTGCTGGAAAAAAATTTCTGATAACTTTTTTATTTAAATAGTCTGACGTGATTCATCAATAGAGTAAAGTGAGCAATACTAATGCTAAATGGCGACGTCTATGTGTGTTATTTGCTTTAAATTAACCAATTAGGGCAAACTGGGTCAAAATTTATTTTCTTCCCTAAATTCGTTATGTTCTTCTATGCAGGAGTTGTGACAAAATCAGGTATTGAAATCCCCAATAAAAGTCAGCAGAGCAGGACAAATATTTCTGAATTAAAGCATGTTCTAATTAGAATGAGATTTTTTTAATTACTTTTTCATGGAGAGTTTTCTTTCTTATATGAATGAGAGTAATTCTATGTAAAATTAGAGAAGCGCTTGTAGCTTATCCCCACAGAAGTACTCTAAGACATAGGATGCGTTTGGATGAGCATTTAGAAAGCCCATTCAGCCCCCAAAGCCCCTTCAGCCCAAATATGGGTGTTTGGCAACCAATCTCAAGGAGCTTTCAAATGAAAGTGAGCCATTGGGAATGCTCAGACCTTTTCAACCACAGCATTTGAGTGACTAGAGTGGGTCATTTCTTTTTCTTGCATCTTGCAAAGACGGTTTCAGCATTACGCTTTGGGGTTCAAACCATCAGCACTTTGTGAAGACTACATTCTATCCCAATTAGGACAGAGATCCTATTTTACATCAATGATTTCGTGAAAGGGTTATCACTCCTTAATTCCCTGTCCACATATCTCAGATACGATGACTACATAAATCTCTCTCGCCAACCTATCTCTAGTAGTTCTTAAATTCAAAATTGGGTTCCAAGTGAGTTACAATGAACGGACTCAAAATGTCTTACCACCATGCCTATACCAAAATGAGGCACGCAATTTTTCAAGAAATTATCCATACCTGTGGAATTTCTGCAACATACTGGCGAGGATTCACCTGCTTGACCGACAATTGGCAATCCTTCGAGAACAAAGTCGAAAAGGATCAGTGTGCAGATAAAAACAAACAGACCGCAACTCTCCTAGAGGGGCATGTCAGAGATTTAAGACACTTTCATCGGAACCGATTCCTCGGCAACCGAAAACCGGCAATGCGATGTTACCTTGAGGAGGCCGAGCGTGTCCTCGGCCATGCGCCCCTTGCTCGGCAGGCCGAACCGGACCTACCTCCGCTCACCATCCGGCCTGCCATTGGAGACCACGACGGCTGTGGAGGACGGCGGAGGAGCAGCAGACGATCCTCGGGGCCACAGGGAAGAAGATAATGGACGTGTGGGCACGGCGGGAGAAGGCGGAGAGCAGAGGTGCGACCGAGGACCGCGGGAGGAGGTGCTGCTCGGGGCCGCAGGGCGGCGAGACGAGCGACATCAACGCGGACGCCATTGCGACGGCGAGCGCGGCTGCGAATGATTGAGGGGGGGAGGCGAGGGAGTTTTCGAAGTGTGAAGATGTGGAGCGCCGCCGCGAGTGGAGAACAGCGACGGACAGAAGAGAGTCAAAAACAACGGGGGGAGAGTGTGAGGAAGAGGTGAAATGTCAGCTTTTGTCCGCATGTGCGACCGCAGCGGATATCGCTGCTTGACATCCTGGAAAGCCCAGGGGCCGACGCCCCTTGAACTCCGTGGCGTTACGTGTCTCGTTTGGTCCTTTCGCTAAAATCCCGTCTCGCTGACAAATTGGATTTTGATTCCCACTAATTTTCGTGCTCGAGAAAAATGAGAGTACCGATTTGGATTCCGCCCGATGGAACCCTAAAAAAAACAAAAAAACAAAAAAGAGGAAAGAGCTAGGTTACTTTTTTTTTTGGTCGGTAAGAGGTAGGTTACTTAACTAAACCATGGATTGTACCATTCACATTTTAATAAATTTTGATAACTCAATTCTCAATTCCACCCCCGACCAATATCCGCCACTCCCTTGGGAGCCTCCGTCACTGGCCTTTAGGAGAAAATATTGAATGGCAAATAGGAAGGCACTAGCAAGGTGACATGTGTCCTCACGTGGGACACACAAGCTGAGCGGAAATTTTGGAAAATTTTGCATGCTATATAGCATTCTTCTGCACAGGCCGATGCTTTCTTTCTCCCTTTCTCTCATGAATTCAAAATTTCAAGTTCCCTCATCTTCTCTCTCTCCCGTGCTTGCTCACTTTCTGCTCCCTACTCCAACACTCGCTTGGGTGTCACTTCTTCGCTCTATCTGCTCGGCACTCGCCGTGCCCAACCATGCACGATCCATCTTCATCGAAACTTTTTAAGTTTTTAAAATCTTTCCATTTCTTTTTTGCTCGCTCTTTTTTATGTAATATATGTGACAATCTTCTCAATTACTAGTCAAGTTGAAAAAGAAAAGAAAAAACTATTTGCATGAAATAATACTTATCATAAATATATGTACAATTTTTTTTTTTTTGTCGGTTCTACTCTACTCCTATTTTAACTCTCGTTCTCAGACTTCTATCCTACCTTATTGCAGAGTGTGGGAGTTAAAACCAACATCTGAAACTAATTTGTCCCCATCCCAACCACCTTGAGAATGTGAGGATTCAAACCCCCATCTTCCCATTCCAAGTTGAAAGGGTGACCACTAGGATAAATCCCAAAAATATTTCTCTCTTTTCTAATTTTTGTTGAGTAGAGTTGAAACTAGATTTTCTTCATTTTTCTTATTATCTTTTTTCTTGTTCTAAATATCTTTCTTTTTGTTATGAAGACTGCCCAACCAACGGGTGAAGCCTTGAAGGGCTTTGAGGTTTGTCGTGGCATTCATCAATAGTCCCATCCATCATTCTTCCATTAAAAAAGTAATTTCGTACTCATAATTTTGACATTCCTCTTGTGTCTCCTAGTCATAGGAATAACTAACCTAGCAATTAATTGCCATGAAGAAGAGGGAGTGCTGTCCTGTTTGAGAGATGTCCTAGCAGAGAGAAGAGGTGAGCGATAAATAATCTCTCTCCCTCCTTCTCTCTCTCCTCGTCATTATCAATTTACCGCTGTTGCACAATCATTACAAAGCTCTATTGTACTCTTACTAGGCTCAGCTTTTTTTAATATTTAATATTTTATTTTATTATTGAAACAAAGACAAGGAAAAAGATAAATACTAACTCCTTTAATATCAAGATTAACTCTACACTAAACTCAAAGAGCAAGTAGGTGCAATAGATTATTTCCTCTTTTCATTTATTTAGTCCATTCCGATATATTTTGGGTCTTTTAGGGGTCATGAAAAAGAGAAAAAGAAGAAGGAAGAAATATTATTTAACTATTTATAGAAATGTCAAATCAATATTAATAAAATAATAATAGAAAAACCTAATCAATAGATTAGACTTATTGATTAAGGAAAATATTTTCTTTGATAAAAATTATCAAACTCTGGCTAAAATTAGCCTAAACCAAACTAAAAGGTTTAAGATTAAATTGACACTAATCCGAGAGGTTTATGACTAAATTGAAACAATTAAAAGTTTAAGATTAAATTAGTACCAAATCAAAAGGTTTATGACTAAATTGGTTTATGACCTTTTTTTTAAACACTTTTACTGGAACAATTCAAACCAACAATCATGCTTCGACCAAAAAAAAATAAAAATCACATACATTGTAGAATAGGAAATACATAAAGTCTACTATATTCGAACTTAAAGATGTCCTAAAACAATAAGGCATTAGGTAGCAAGTGCATATCTTTTAATCATCACCTATAATTACGACTAATGGGAGACTTCAATCAACATTGGTGGACATTGGATAGGGAAAGATCTAAAAATAGTTGTATCGTTGTTCGCCCAAAAGTAATATATGCCTTGTTTATTAAAAAATCATTTTTACGTATGAATTAATGTGTCAGTATAATTATAATTAATGGGTGATGAAACTGAAGGTCATGGAGTTTTGCATACTGGCATAGCTAAGGTCATGGAGTTTTGGGGGTTAACATATCCACATATACAAGGAAAAAGTAAATATATTTTGATATTCTTTTATTGTGGAGAATGTATATTTGGTAAACATAGGCTTTTTGAAAGATTTTCATGTGAAAATGTTGCGTAAAGATTTTCAATGTCTGGAGCAGCCTGTGGACATCATTGATAATCCATAAATTGCTAATGTCCTCAATCCTGTACAAGAAGAAGGTGTGCTTGATGTGTCTCCGTCTACTAATATCTTTTCCATAGAAATCTTGTTTCGCCTTTCAGTTCAGATTGGGTACTAAGTTACCATTCTCATGGTTTTCATGTTTAGATGAAGGATCGATATACCCAGAACCCTTATTTAAGGAAGAGATGATGGCGTCAGAAGAGGAAGCTGGATCATTTTCTCTGCAACCATTGCATGGTGATGAAACTAAAGGGGCTGTTAACCCTGAAGAGGATAGGGCTACAATGGATAATTCATTTTCTCCCTGCATATTGCTTAGTGCAAACTGAGTAAGGTTGTGCATCTAACCAGAGGTTCCGATAACGGAAAAAAATTGATGTACTAGAAGAACAACAAAGATAGGTGCAAGAAGTGATGGCGTCAAAGCCAGTTCCATTGGGAGTCAAAGCCATGGGAGCCATTGAGGAAGGTGCTGTACTTTTTGGCAATGGTACAGAGGTGAATCTCAACTTGCAGGTACTTCACGTCACCAATTTTCTCGACTAGTTTTGACTTATTCTTGTCATTTTTTTCTCAGATTGTTGGGATATAAAATATGGAAATGACATGATCTTGCAATTTACGTCAACACGAAATCACCAGAGAAATAAACGAGAAAAATAAGGACACTAGAAATTTACGTGGTTCGATCCGAATATCGGTACCTACGTCCATGTGGAAAGCCAGCAGTAAATAATCCACTATAATCGGAGAATCGAAATTTACAATCGCTCAAACGCTCAAGTGTTTCCCACACCTAAATTTAACCTAAAACTCAGAGTGTTTATAAATAAACAACTCGGTTAGACATAAACTCACTGCACAAAATTATGGCACGTCCCTTAGCTCAGAGTATATCGTGCGGCTCTATCTTCAGCTTGACGTGCGACTCTTTTCTCCGTCGACTTGTACATGTAGCAGCCCAAGAAAGAAAGCCTCTGCTTCTTTATACACATGTGTGCCCAAGGTCAAAAGTTTGACTTTCGGCCCCACCAATTTCCAATCTTCACGTGCAGAGGGAATCTACGTGCAGGGGCTCTTGGCAAGCTTCACGCCAAAGGTGTAGATGAGTCCTTTATGTTATTATACACGTGCCCAGAGTCAACATTGACTCTTTTGTCTTCCGCAGCAAAGAACTTTGCTCCTCCTTTTTATTTTATATTTCCTCTTTCGTAAATCCATCCCACGATCAAATAACGAAAAAAAATTATCCAAGTGAATTGCGTTTTGCAAACATTCAAACTCAAGACATAATTTAAAAGATAACCTGATCCTTGAATTTGTTCATGTGAATGTAGGCTTATTGGTGGCATGATAAGTATCGATCAAGAAAACCGAAATATTTTAACCCTTGGCCACAGTGGATATGAGTGAAGTAAGCACATTAAGTGCATTATGAAAATCTCACAAAAATATAAATTTAATATATTTTACCCTAACATTGTCCACAATACTAAGACCCCAACATACTCAATTGAAAAAGATAGTGACATTGTGAGTTTACTTGATCAGAAAATTACTTTTATCCAAACATAAATATATAAATATTAATGAACATCAAAGATGCTTGGTGATAAGAGGATGTTCAAGAACTTGGTGACAATTCAATTCAGGATGCAATGGCTTGATGATAATTCCTTAGGTGGCAAAAATGCTTTGAGGAAGCTTTCCTCGTTTTTGAAATCATTATCATGAAATAATTTTTGCATCATATTTTCTAATGCTTACCGACTCTTAATGTATTCAAATTGTTCCCATAAACGTCCTCTATCTTTTATAATGAGACTTGGTTCTCCTCCCTAACTTTAGCCCTAGCCTTTGCCCTACATGTAGATAAAGATAAAGTGAGAGTAAAAGATTTAAGAAGAAGTGAGCTATTTGAAGAAGCGAGATAAGGAAAAGATTTATACTTACCTTGATGTCTCTCGGTCTGGAAGCGAGTTCTTCGCAAAATTTTCCAAGATACATTTCCTATTACGAAAGCCATTATCCTTGAAAAAATCTTGCATGATACTATCGGATACATTATTACGAAGAATTTGATAATTTTTCCACTAACTTTTTATTTTTCACCTGAAAACTTACAATTCTTTCATTCTTTGAAAGCATGTTGTTAAAGAAATGATTTTTCTTCTAACTCCCACTGTCTCACTTCCTCTCTTATCTTTTGCTCTCAGTTCATCCAATCGTCCCTCATCTTTTCCTCTCGCTTCAAGTTCAAGCATTTCTTAACAACATGCCTCCAAAGAATGAAAAAAATGCAAGTTTTCAAGTGAAAAATAAAAAGTTCTTGTGAAAATTATTCTTAAGAATACATCCGATAATATCATGCAAGATATTTTCAATGATAATGACTTTCGTAACGAGAAACGTTTCTTGGAAGATTTTGCGAAGAACCCGCTTCTAGACCAAGAGACATCAAGGTAAGTATAAATATTTTCCTTATCTCGCTTCCTCAAATAGCTCACTTCTTAAATCTTTTACTCTCATTTTATCTTTATCTACATGTAGGGCAAGGCTAGGGCTCAAGTTGGAGGAGGAGAATCAAGTCTCATGATAAAAGATAGACGACATATATGAGAATAATATGAATACTTTAAGAGTCGAGAAGCATCCGAAAATATGATGCAAAAATTATTCAGGGATAATGATTTCAAAAACGAGGAAAATTTCATCGAAACATTTCTGCCACCTTCCTATAGCAAAGGAATTATTAAGGCTACATTTGTTAAAAATTATTTCTATTCCCAGAAACAAAATTTTGTTTTTTTTTGTTTCTAGGAACAAAAAAGGAACATAAACGCGTTTGTTTGCGTTTTTGTTCCAAAATTATTTTTTTGTTCCTAGAAACACATCTGTTTCTTGTTTCTGGAACATATTTTTAAAACACTTTTTTCTCTTTCTTTTCTTCTTCTTTTTTCTTTCTTTTTTCTTTGGCCGGTCGTCGGCCTCAGCCATGGCCGGCGACCGACCGTTGAGGGCCAGCGACCTCGCCGAAGCATTGTCGAGCCCCGACGAGGCCGCCGACCCTCATCAACCGGTCACCGGCCATGGCGAGGCCGGCGACCAGCCAAAAGAAGGAAAAAGAAAAAGGAAAAATAAATAGAAAAAATAAAATAAAAATATTAAAATAAAAGAAATAAAAAAAATTATACAAATTTACTAAACGTGTTTTTGTTCATTTTTTATTCCTGAACAAATTTACCAAAAGCGTTTTTTGTTTAAAAATTGTTCCCGGAACGAAACACTTTTTTCTATTTCGTTTCCCAAACAATTTTTAAACGAAATGTTACCAAACACGCCCTAAAAAAATTATCATCGACCATTTATCAAGCCATCACATCCTAAATTGAATTATCACCAAACCGTTTCCCGAACAACCTCTTATTACCAACCTCTTATTACCAACCTCTTATCACCAAGCACATCTGATGTTCGTTTATATTTTATATATTTATGCTTGTTGAACTTGAATGTTCATTTTCATTTGTATTTATGCTTATGTAAAAATAATTTTCTGATCAAGTATAATGTCAAGGTAAAATATATTAAATTCATACCCTTATGAGATCTTTCACAATACGCTTGATGTGCTTACTCCACTCATATCCACTGTGGACAAGGGTTGAAATATTTTGATTTTCTTGGTCAATACTTATCATGACACCAATAAGCCTGCATCCACATGAACAAATTCAAGGATCAGGTTATCTGAGAAAAAAATGACGAATAAATCAAAACCAATCGAGAAAATTGGTGAATAAATCAAAACCAGTCGAGAAAATTGGTGACGTGAAGCACCCGCAAGTCGAGATTCACCTCTACACCATTGTCAAAAACTGCATCACCTTCCTCCATGGCTCCCATGGCTTTGATGGCCTTCATTTCAAAATTATCTCCCAATGGAACTAGCTTTGACACCATTGCTCCTTCCATCTATCTTTGTTGTTCTTCTAGTACCTCAATTCTTTTCTGTTACCGGAATCTCTAGTTAGATGCACAACCTTACTTAGTTTGCACTAAGCAATCTACAGGGAGAAAAGGAATTGTTTGTAAAATTTCAAGGGTAGCTTGCTTGTCAAGCTTAGGAATTAAATCCCCTAAACATAGCAAAACATTGACTCTCACCTTCCAAAAGAAACAAACCAAGCATCAAACTAAACACGAAAGATGAGAATCAACAGACTTCATGCACATAAAATAACTCTCCAGCATATAAAATATATTGGAAGAATATATAAGCAAATGTATGATTAAACAAGATTGATGGATTATTTATCATCAGACATGGCAGAAACATACACATTGATGTAGAAGCAATCAGAATCTAAATGAAGAAGATGAGGACGAGAAGAGAAAGAGCCACCAAAGCAAAGAGAGCAACTGAAACTTTACCACCCAACTGAATGGGAAAGACCTCATACAAAAGGCAGGCAGCCACTATACAAATGTCTAACCTACCGTAAGTCAAAAAGTTAAGATAACCTAGATAAAGACAAAGAAATAGTGATCAAGGTGAAAAAATTAGGAAAAAGTGAGTTTCCGATTCACATGAAAACTGCTGAGTCATGGAAAAGTCATTGAGTTAGCCCCTTGGTACCCTTCCAATTGATTTTCACTTCAATACTCCAAAGAAAATAAAATTCGGTGAAAGAGTCAATATAATGGGTCCGGACAACAAAACAATTTCAGTGTGCCGCCGTCTTAATTATTGTTTCATGCAAATAAATCTAGTTTCATTAAAGCAACAGATAAGTCAAGTTGTCCCTCAAATCTTTCTTTTTTTTGGTTCATAAAACTTCACTTTGAAGGAAAAGAGATACTTTTATCCGCATTTCTGCTTTTCTTTTACAGTGTATGCAAGAAAGATTTATAGAAAAAAGCAGCCAATCTGTCTACATGTAGACATCCTTGCTGTCCAACATTTGTTCCTGAAGTTAAAGACCTAAGACCAAGTACCTGAGACTCTGCTATTGTAAGAATCGCCAGATTCCTGAGTTCAGCACAAAGTGGTGGCAACACCTGCATGGAAATAATCAAAAAATTTATTCAGTACAGAAAAAGGACAAGGATGTACAAATCTAGAGCCAAATTACTAAAAAAACTAGAGTTGAAAACCAAAGGGCTAGATGAACTTGGAATTCTTTATGGTGTTCACCGGAATATTGTATATTTGACAAAACAGAGTCCACTGACAATGACTGGATTCGAGGCCATTGCCGAGCACATTACGAGATTGATTACTCAGATTCGAGGCCATTGCGCTCCAAAACCCAGCCCTTAGAAACCATAAAAGCCAAAGTCATGCGCACCGAACAAAAATAAAAGACCTAAACTATGACTCTTCGACCGATGAGCTAGCTAGAATACACATCTGAAATCAAACACAAAGTTAGGCTATATCCATTTTTCTTCTCCTATATCTTTAGCATTTTACTAAAGTTTACCACCAGTTAAAGGAAGCCTCTGTGATTGATGCAAGTGCAACTCCACCAACGATTGGTAAAACAGAAGAGACAACCCAGATGGTTGGAAAGTGTAGGGGCCAAAGATGACAAAAAAGTAAAAATGGGAGGCGGATATTAAATGCTACACCATGAATATCATTAGTCTTTTGAGATCATCAGAAAATTAAGAAACATGAACATTACATGTTAAGTTCAATAGGTAACCATATTAACTTAGCAAACTAAATGGTTGCAAAAAATGACGAGCTTTACAACAACTCACAATAAAACGGTGCATCATTTAGTAACCGAAAAACTACATTAGAAATGAAAGTTGGAAATAAAGGGCAAGATCTATAAGTATTTGCGCCTCCCCAAGAAACATAGCCAATAGAAGGATAGAGAAAAATGGCTCCATGTCGACGAATTCTCCGAACTCGTACACATTCTTTTCTTGTATGTACTGGCACCAATCAGACAATCCTCAATAGTGTTTTGCCAAAGTACCAATAATCCAAACCAACTAGTCATTTCTCAATTGAATCGTGCAATTAGGCAAAACTAAATCTAAACGGCAAACACCCACCATCCGGCTAACATCACCTCATGACAAGATTCGCGATTCGGATCGTAATTAAGCATGAAATCGCCTCCTAACCTTAATTGGTGAGCTAGCATTAAAATGACATTACTTTCTCTCCTTAATAAAAAATTCCAGAATCTTAATCAAGAATAATCCCCTCAACTCCAAACAGCAGCTAAGTTTGATGAAATATCAATTGGACTAAGCATGCATGACTCCACGCGGTTGAGACTACGATCAAATGTAAAGATCAGCTCATTTCCCCACTCTAATTCAAGAAAACCGTTTTAGAACCTGGGCTCCACTTTACCTGATCGTGACCCAAAAAGGCTTAAAAGCTGTGGTCTCAGGCGACGAGGGCGAGGAGCAACGGTTACTCAGCTACAGCTCGGCAAACTCTCCACAATTCCGCGCAACAAGTCCTCGCGACAACGAGTCAGAGCAGATTGCGCGAGGACGAGCAGCAGCGACTCCGCGAGAGCGGGCAGAGTTGGTCCCCAGTCCCGACGGAAGAAACGTCCGGCGAGCTCCGGCCACTCGGATCGGAACCGGCGACGGGGCGGAGATCGGCGCACTCGGCCAGGGGGGAGCGGGACCTGGGACCCCCCGGACACGGCGGCGGCGGCGGCGAGAATTCCGGCGACGGGGGCGGGGGGGTTCTGGCTGGCGGTGATGGGTTTGTGTGGTGCAGCGAAATTGGCTGAGAGAGGGGGAGGGAGAGTGGGGTGTCTGGCGATGGCGTTGTGTGGATGGAGTAGAAGGATGCGATGGAGTCGAAGGCGACGGACTCCGACGCCGACGGAAGCAACCGGCGGAGGGGCGTCGGCGTCGGAGTCGGGTTCGGGGGAGGAGGCGGCGTCGGCGTCGGCGTCGGCGTCGGCGTCGGCGTCGGCGTCGGAGTCGAGGGCGACGGAGTCAACCGGCGGAGGCGGAGGTGGAGGGCCGTCGGCGTTGCGTTTCGCTGGAAGAGAGGCACGACTTCGCGGAGGGGGAGAGAGAGAGAAGAGCGGACGTCGCGAGAGGAGGCGAAGGAGCGTCAGCGGCGTCGGCGTCGGGTGTGGGGGGTGATGGAAGCAACCACCGGAGGCGGAGGGGCTTCAACCTTTCTTCTCCAGCAACCTCGCCTCCGAGCCTTCCGGTGTGTGGGGGTCTCGCTCGGCGGGCGATGCTCGCCGACGTTGAGGGGAGCTCGAAGAGGCCTGCTTCTCCTCCGCGTGCTGCATCTGTGATCCCGGGAACGCCGGAACGAACGACGGAGCAACAACGAGCCCGAAGAGAGAAGCGAGCGAGCACCGGAGTAGGGGCGGCCGTGGAGGTCTCGGACCACCCAATATTTTCTTCTCTCGAGAGAGAAGGCCTTCTTCCTGCAGATAACTGGAAGTAAAGAGAAGGGTTTCATAGCTAGCAAAATTAAATGCTAGCTACAAGGTTTCGTGTGTGCAGACTTGGACTTTAATGGACTTTAAGATTGCTGCAGACTTGCAGTGGATAAGAGAGAAGAGGAAGAGAGGAGAGAATAGGTTGGTTCAGAGAGAGTTGGACGTTTACGAGGGATACAAATTTTGTCCTCAACGCAATCATTACAAAGGCTCAGCTTTTTTTAATAATTTATATTTTATTTTATTATTGGCAGGTCAAGCCATCCGAGGAATGTTGTGAGGCTCATCCGCAACCGTCCGATCTCCTTCGCATGCCTCTTCTCGCTCGGATTATGAATTAATAATAATAGAGAAACTTTTTTGACTTATCTGCTTTGCACCCAAAAAAACCAGCCAAAAGCAATTTCCCTTCCGCTCTCTCCGTATAGACCACTATATTAATTCGAATTGGTATTCATGCGGTGGAGGAAGAAGAAAAACAAGTTCAAGTTGTTTAGAAAAACAAGTTCAAATTGTTTAGAAAGGTAATGGCAGAGAGAGAGACCCTTCCCATTAGAATTTTACTAGACCAAACCAAACAAAAGTTGATGACCTAATAAAGAAATAGCACAAAACACACGATATTTGTATTTGTGTGCATATGTTTCCGATTAAAAAAAAGTAAAAAGTCAGCTAAAGAGTACCCGAGTACCCGGTTTGCCAACAAATACTTGTCGCGTGAATCCGGACTTTGGTAATTTGTAGAAGTATATACAGGTTCAAACAAATCAATTGGCATATAATCTATTGTCATAATAATGAATACTTAAGGATATTGAAGTAAATGTATTAATGAGTACTCATTGATACTGAACCACCCTGCTCAAAACTGCCTATTCATTATTTTCATTATTTTTTTCACTTCTCTTACACCACAACAACAAGTTATTTTTCTGCATGACTAACATGCCCGTGGATGACGAAAGGGCAAGTAAAGGGAAATGAAAAAATAAAAAGAAAACACTTATTAAAAATGTTCTCCCCGTGGACCGGAAAGGAAAGTTCTAGAACTGTTTATGTTTGCGATTCAATTGATCCAATCCATACAACAAAAGAATTTTCTAATCCTATTTGCATTAGGAATTTTTTTTTCTTGAAAAGTGCTCATCTATGGCAAATTCATACATCATACAAATATAAAGTAAATGGGAATTCCTATTATAAATAAAAGAAAACTCTCTCTAATGATTATAGCACATGGTGGATCCCAAATTTTATAAAGAGACAAAGTTAAATGTATAGGACAATTATTGCTACTTAATTACAAAGAAAAATCCTCTCACGAACGGATCTGTCAAATATTTATTTACCAATTAAAAAGGAATTTTGGGGGAGAAATGCTTCTTAGTTTAGTCTAGAATTGGATTAAATCGAATTCACAAGAAATTTCATCAAAAAGTTTAATAAAATAGAGTGCCTATGGTGCAATATTAGGAAGTATTAGAGTAAATTATCTCTTCTCTTCCATACATCCAACTCCTGTTCTCAACAATTTATTATTGAGATCAAATCCGTCCAACTCCAACAACATCATTAATATAGTGATCCATACTACCAATGACTTTAGTAGATTTTTGTCAATTGAAAATTTAGTATTCATTTGAGGTAACAAAACAAAATCAAGAATTCAGAAAGAATGAACCGGCCTCACACGCATACCCCACTATTCACTCACCTCCAACTATTTACTAAGATTGATTAGTGATTAATGATAATTCAAATAAGGCATGGATTGGGAATGGGCTTGCACTCATGTAATAATACCAAAAGTAATTTTCTAAAGACCAAAAAGATTATAAAAAGTTAAACTCTTAAACTAGAATCCAAATGATGCGTGAGCATATTAGATTAGGTGAAAATAATTTCATGAAATAATTTGCTTTATAAAGACCAAAAAAAATGATAGAAAGTCAAATTGTTTAAACATAAAACTTCTGGTTCCTATATTTCCTATATTTTATAATCAAGGGAACTACCAAGTCCAGAAGCTAATGCTAGGTGTAAAATTTTTAGGTATCAATATAAAAATTGCAAAATAGTAGCACAACAGTACTAGAATCATAAAAAAAAAATAAAAAAAATTAATTGCGATTATGCTAGGTCCTAAGATTATAAATGCTTAATTGCAATTTTCTTTTTAAAATTCAAAACTCGAGTTGGAATATTTACATGCATTACTACTATTATTATGTGTCATGTGTGTAGTGTGTCCTATGTAGTTAGAGTTTTTTTTTTTTCCCATATGAAGGGCCACACATAATAGGTTTTAATTTTGGGCTACACTACCAACATATGGAAATCATGGGTATTACCACCAACAAAGTCCAATTTACATATTTTTGTTTCAAAATTTTAGAATCAAAATTTTAGAATGTCCCCCAAAAAAATGAAACTTAGGGATTAAAACATATTGAAAAAATTGAGTTACAAGAGGATTCAAATTTGGCGGGGTACATCTAGTAGAAATCCAAATCCCTATGGTAAGTATTTAGGCATTTCTTTATTATGGGGCTTTTTGTTAAGTTATGAAGTATTTTAGACATCTCAAGCTCATTTGGGTAAAACCAAGATGCCAAATCTTTGGAATTATTATTGAAATTCTAAATTTAATCTCGTACCAATATTTATGGTAAATATCATTTCATGCCAATAGTTTTTCAACTTGACTAGTATGCATAGCATATAAAAAAGAGCAAGCCAAAAAGAAGTGGAATACATGACATTAACATATTGCCTCCGAGGTGGTATCCATAAATCTTCTTTCAAATTGTTATGTTCTTATTGGGAAAGACATTAAATCAATTTGTCCCACACTAGTGCATCCTTTGAGTTTTCTCCTAATATCCACTATTTTTTTTTTCCATTCAATTAGAATTTTCTTCATGAATACTCATAACCTTTTAACTATTTTTTAATCCATAAAAATCATCCTCCTTCTTTTGTTTGGATACCCTTTTTAATCTTCAAGCAAATATTGAAATAAACCATCACACATGAGTCGCAAACTCATAATATAAATATTATATTGTTGTTGACATATATATACATATAGTTATCGAATTAAATTATAAGCAAATATTGCAAACTCATAATATAAATATATGGTTGTTGACATATATATACATATAAAGTATAATAAATTGTTTAAGCATAAAATTCTAAATATATATTTTCTTACGTAATTAGTATAAGGGTGTAAAATACACCCACAATCTTCTTGACATCAATAACCTAAGTAGGAATAATATAATATTTTCATATAGAATGTCTTGATTCTTTAAAATGATTTCTTTTCAAAATTCAAGACAATTGCCCCGGATGCAGCATAAAAGAACATGCAGCATAAATAAAAGAACCCACAGGAAATAGTTAAATTGTTGGAAATATTTTACTAATATCTTCGTTTACCTCCTAAAAAGCTCTAAAAGCTCGAAAAGCTTTCTTCCCTCTGTTTTTTTTTTTTTTTTTTTTGTGAAATAAGATTTTCTTCATTTTTTTATTATCTTTTTTATTATTCTGAATATCATTCCTGAGTGAGGCTTTGACAGGTTTGTCATGGCATTCATCAATTAATTAATTATCATAAGAATAGCTAGCAATTAATTGTCATGAAGAAGAAGAGTTGTATCCCGAACAAGAAGAAGAGGGAGTGCTCTCCTGCTAGGACATACATACAGGACATCCCTAACAGAGAGAGAGAGAGAGAGAGAGAGAGAGAGAGAGAGAGAGAGGAATAAATAATAAATAATCTTTGTCCCTCCTTCTCTCCTTCTCTCTCCCCCGTTATTGTCGATTTAGAGCAAGCAACCGGTGCTGCGCGATCATTACAAAGCTGTATTGTCGATTTATAGCAAGCAATCGGTGCTGCGCGATCATTACAAAGCTGTATGATACGGTAGGCTCAGTTTTTTTAAATAATTTATGTTTTATTTTATTATTAAAATAGATACGAGGAAAGAGATAAATGCCAGCTAGCAAGTTTCCTGTTTTCATTTCTTTTCATTTATTTAATCCATTCCGAGATTTTTGGGTCTTCTGGGGTCATGAAAAGGAGAAGAAGGAGGAGGAGATATTTTTTAACTCCATCCATCTATTGAAATGTCAAATCAATATTAATAAAACAATAGATATAAAAAAAAAAAAAAGAAGCAAGAACTTTTATGCCTAAAGTTTTTTTTTTTTGGGTAAATCAAAGATGTTTTTTAATACTTTTATAAGGCTATTATAAGTAACATTTTCCACTCATATATTAATTTTTTCAATTTTCAATTCTTTACTATTTTCTTAATTTTGAAAAAAAAAAGGAAGAAGATTATATGTAGAAGATAAAGCTAAAAATAAATTTCCCTTGGAGAACTAAGTTCTATTTCATCTTTAATATAAAAAAAAAAAGATGGAATATAAGTTGAATATAGCTTCTTCTTCTTTTTATAATTACCAGGGTTTTTGTTTTTCCTTTCCACAAAAGAAAAATCACAGTTCTCAGCACATCTTTTACGCTTTTGGCCATTCCTTTGCCATGAGCCCGGGACATAACAAATACCTTCCTCAGCACGGTTTTGTTCTATCCCATGATTCCGTCCCGGTCTCCACACGTTTTTTTGTTCTTTTGTGTAAGGTGGCATGAGGCGTGATTCGACCTATCCTAAGTCAAAATGGATGGATAGCTGTGTTGGGTCCACCAAGGTGATGTGCAAGTTTCTGTACTATGAGGTCCTTATTATAAAATTTATAATTTCAGTAAAGATCTTGATAAGGATGGATGATGAAGGATTGATCTTGACTCCAAAAATAAATCATTTCTCTAATTAGGCTCCATTTTCCAATAAATCTTTTTTCTAGGAAAATGATAATCTCCAAAAAATTATTTTATTATTATTATTATTATTATTATTATTATTATTATTGTTATTATTATCTTTAGAAAAAATTGTAATTTATAATTATTTTCTTTTCCTCCACTGGTGGCTCATGAGCAAGCCTCCTCGCGACCCTTGATGTTCAAGGGTGCACAGTGCACACTCTCGAACACTCACTCGAAGCCTGGCCGGTTGCTCGCCTTTGCTTTGGCAGGTGACTAGCCGGAAGAAGAAGAAGAAGAAGAAAAAGGAAGAAGGAAAAAAAAATTCAAATTACAAAAAAATGAAAATAAAAATAACCAAAGAAAGAGTAGGGAAAATGTTTTTTCACATTCCCAAAAAAACCAATATTTGTCGGACTTCCTCCCACAAATTTATTCATTTACCAACTTAGTTTTCATTAGTTTTGTGAAATGTGCTTATATTAATTAGCCAAAAGAGTGTCAATTCAAGTCCAAAGTGAAATATGCCACGTGTGTTGACAATGATAGGATTATGGCTGGTTAGGCACCCATTAGGAGGTTGCTGTATTTTAACACATATTTTGGATTTTTTTGAAAATATCAAGCACTTTATAGCTTGCCATCAATTATATTTGTGTCTTTTTATTTACAACTTTATTCTTCAATTTTTCACTCACCCCACTCTAAGCAACACAAGACAGACAATGATGAAATGATTATTCAAGAGGGGCAATTTGAGATCTTTAAGGCGGGATTTGGCTTAAAAATTGTGTGAAGGGTAGTTGGAGAAATAAATGTATAGCCGAGATTGCTTTTTTTTTTTTTCCTAAGATATTTTTGTGTTCAAGAAAATGTAGGAGGGGAAAAAACAGTCCTTTGCATTGGGCGCTTGATATTTACATAAAAATCATTTCAGATTTCCATTTTTCCACCATAACCAAGCAAAGAAATGATAAGTAAATACCCTAATTTTTGGACTTGAGAACAATCAAGGGAGAATTTTAAAAAAAGAAGAAGAAAAGAACAAAAGCCCAAAAGAAAAGAAAAGAGGAATAAAAGTAGAGGGTGTCCCAGTCTCAATAACCATAATTTTTTGAGGAGATGGGCGGCGATGACTGATGACCTCTGCTGAATTCATGGGTCTTTCCCATGCTTCGTAGCACCTCATTTTGGACTTTATAAATCTTCCGAAGAGACACAATATCTTCGGTAATATTATGAAAATAAACTAGTGACTCGGTAGCTGATATGAATTTCTTACTTTTAATTATAAAAAATCGATTTTTTTTTTTAGTTTCTTCTTTGTTTCTTTTACTTCCTCCTTCTCCCTCTCCTCATTTCTTTCGCCAGCCATGACCAGATTACCAGCCAACACAACACGTGAGTCAGCAAGCTCAACGCTTAGCTGAATTTCTTTGGTCACTACTTTTTTTTTTGTGAAGGTGTTTTCTTTATCGGTTTCCCTTTCTAAAAAAAAATAATAGTTTATTTAGTTTGTTTTCACTAAAAAATAGAAAAAATAAAGAAAAAAGGAAAAAAAATCAAAAGACGAAATTATGAAGAGGCCTTATTTGACTCCATTTCCTACTTGTGCCTTGGGGCCTTATTTAGAACAAAATTGCCAGTTTAAAATGATAAAATGATGGCCACTCCTTTTTTCTATTTAGAATAGTTACTATTTCACACATTTTTTTATAGCATATTAAAGAAAAGTACATTCTCGAATATTTCCTATAATTCCCTATAATAATATTCCCTATAATTTCCTATAATATTTTACATACTTCGTGTAGAATTATTTACTAATGAAAAAAGACATTTTTATATAGTATAAAGGAAAAATAATTTTTTTCGATCTTACAACAATTTATCTATTTTTTTCTTCTATCTCAAAATCTTCAATCTTACAATAATTTATCTATTTTTTTTTTCTTTTATCTCAAAAGCTCCAAGAAGGTGAGCGAGATAATTTTACACGCACTATTGGCAACATTATATGTAAAGAGGACGTCTTGTCCTTCATAGCTTGCAATTAATTGCAAGCTAGAAGAGAGTGTAGCGTAGTGGAGAAGAGAGTGAAGCAGAAAGAAGAGAGAAGAGGTCGGTTCGTCCTGCAGGGGTAGAGACTTGGACTTTAAAGACTGCTGTTGCAGTGGATAGGATACTCATGTACGAGGGATACAAATTTTGTCCTCACCAACGCAATCATTACGGAGGCTCAGCTTTTTTTTTAATAATTTATATTTTATTTTATTATTGGAAGGTCACGGCCATCCGAGGAATGCGAGGCTCATCCCCAGCCGTCCGATCTCCTTTGCAAACCTCCTGTCACTCGGTTACGGATTAATAATGGAGGAACTTTTGCACCCAAAAAAACCAGCCAAAAGCGATCTCCCTTCTGCCTCTCACCTCGAAATCACCGTAGGGGATCATTTTCTAAATCTCAGAAACCATTCGTCAACCCTTAGCCAATCTTAGCCAACTCCAACAACATCATTAATATAGTGGTCCATACTACCAATGACTTTAGTAGATTTTGGTCAATTGAAAATTTAGTATTCATTTGAGGTAAAAAAACAAAATCAAGAATTTAGAAAGAATGAACCGGCCTCGCCCGCATACCCCTATTCACTCACCTCCTACTATTTACTAAGATTGATTAGTGATTAATGATAATCCAAATAAGGCATGGATTGGGAATGGGCTTGCACTCATGTAATAATACCAAAAATAATTTTCTAAAGACCAAAAAGATTAGAAAAAGTTAAACTCTTAAACTAGAATCCAAATGGTGCGTGAGCATATTAGATTAGGTGAAAAGAATTTCATAAAAGAATTTGCTTTATAAAGACCAAAAAAAAAAGATAGAAAGTCAAATTGTTTAGACGGCTCTTCCTTCTCCTTAGACGCCAAATACAAACTTTTTCTTTCGCATCCGCGAGTCTCGACAGAGCCAGAGCCGACCATACTCCCCATACTCCCCGGACATCCGACTACACTGGCTATGGTTTCCGAAAGAATCCTAACCAAGTCATCCATCACTACAAGCCCTTCCCCATACCGCTGAATCTTTTTTTTTTTTTTTTGCTTAGTTGGAGTGTAATTACTCCTTTCCTCTTATGTTTTACCAACTGATTTTTTGTATCAAAGCCCATCAAATATTGATAGAAAAACTTAATATCACATAAAACTACTTTTCGTTTCTATATTTCCTATATTTTATAATCAAGCAGAACTATTAAGTCCAAAAGCTAGTGCTAGTGCTAGGTGTAACAATATTGATCGTAAAACTTAATATCACATTACATAGTTTTATTCGTTAATGATACGTGTGTATCATTATAAAAATTGCAAAATAGTAGGTGTGATTGCGATTTGATTGTGATTGATCGAAGAAGAGTACTAGAATCATATAAAAAGGAAAAAAATTAATTGCGATTATGCTAGGTCCTAAGATTTTAAATGCTTAATTGCGATTTTCTTTTTAAAATTCAAACTATTTACATGCATTATTACTATGTGTGCAGTGTGTCATATTGCCCATGTCATATTGCCCATATATATACACATAAAATAAATTTATTCTTGCGCGAGCAATTTTCTGCCCCTCCTTTGTAGTTAAAGAGCATAATAGGACTGGGGTTTCTTTTTCCCATATGAAGGACCGCACATGATAGGTTTTAATTTTTGGGCTACACCATCAACATATGGAAATTATGACTATTAGTTACCACCATAGTACAACTTACATATTTTTGTGTCAAAATTTTAGAATGTCCCCAAAAAAAAAAAAATGAAACTTATGGATTAAAACATATTGAAAAAATTGAGTTGCAATAACTGAGCATTCAAATTTGGTGGGTACATTTAGTAAAAATCTAAATCCCTACTTACCATTTCTTTATTATGGGACTTTTTGTTAATGTCTTGGTAAGTACATTTGAAGTATTTTAGCAGATATTATTGACATCTTAGATCATTCCTATTCCTCGTGAGCTCATTTGGGTAAAGCCAAGATGCCTATTTTAACCTTGGAATGATGTGATCTTTAGAATTATTATTGAAATTCTAAATTTGATAGAGCCAAACCTATCCAACTTATACCAATATTTATGATAAGTACCATTTCCTGTGAATAGTTTTTTTCTTTTTCAACTTGACTGGTAATTGTGAAGATTGTCACATACATTACATAAAAAAGAGCTAGCGAAAAAGAAATGGAAAGATTTTAAAAATTTGAGAAGTTTCGATTTTGAAGATGGGTCACATATGCTGCTACATACTACATACGAGCCATATTTCCTACAAAGGTGGTATCCATAAATCTTCCTTTCGAATTGTTATGACTTATTAAAAAAGATATTAAACCAATTTTTCCTACACAATTGCATCCTTTGAGTTTTCTCCCAGTATCTACTCTCTCTTTTTTTTTTTAAATATTTTTTTTCCTATTAATGGGTGAAAATATATAAATCTATCTTTTTATCTTATTAAGAACTTTGAGTTTGTTTGTTTACCAACTGTTGTAACCCTTGAGTTTCTTCATGAATAGTCATAACTTTTTTTTTTTTGGTAACATGAATAGTCAGTCATAACCCTTTTTTTTTTGGTAAAGAACAGTCATAACCTTTTTACTCTTCTTTAATCCATAAAAGTCATATTTTTCACCTGGAGGCATTTTTCACATGCACGAGTGACCACAATTTTACGTTATGATGTGTGTGTATATATATGTATAAAGTTGGGGCATCACGTTGGATTTATGATATTGTAGGAAAGAAATGATGGTATGAGTGGGTTAGGGTCGTCTACAAAATGATATATTTGATTAGAAGCCAGTGTGGGCCTACATTTTTATTTTTTGTTTTTATTATTTTTGGAATTCCCAACATTTCCAATTTAACTTTTTAAACAAAACTGGCATGCATTTCATAATAAAACATAGGAATGTGCTGTTACCATGGGTCTTTGTTAAGCACTTTCAAGATTTACTCTTTTTTAGGGCACACCACAAATTAAAAATGACATAAGATTTGTGAGGATGTCTCATAGATTGTCGGATCAAACACGTGTGAACTCTTAATGTATAAATTTAATATATCTATATATACGTGGGTAGTTTCGACGCTATAATAAACAATCGGTCTTTAACGAGATAAAAGCAAGGCGCTTAATATCAAATGCCGATTACAGCTGAATAATTTAGATTAAATCATGTGCTCCTACAATATGTGTGTTGTGCACGGCTGGAGAAAAACAGTACTCAGTACTCAGAGACGTCCAAATTCTTTTCACGTGGACGTTCAATAAATGCATTTTAAGTCATTCTAATTTTATTTAAAATTATTAAATAGAAGAAAGTGGGAGGAAGCGTCCGAATTCTTTACACTTCTAGAGGGATCATTTTATACAATAGAGAGAAGAGATTGTCCCATGGATTACGTCGAGCCCCTAAATATTCTAATTTGGTTTCAACTCGTATTGAATGGGATTTAGGAGTTGGGAGATAACAGAGGATGGTAAGGAAATATGCATATGAAGAATGCGTGGTTAGCTAAACCCACCTCAAGCTCCAAAGAAACATAGAATTTAAATTCTGATGTACGGTTTTGCACTAGTGAATTGAAAAACAGGCTTATTGCTATTAAGGAAACTGGCTGCCTCTTATAAATTTAAAATAATTAGTCACTTTTAAGACATCATAATCAAGTGATATGATCTAGATTTGCAATCACAGGTGTTTGGCGAGAGCTGCCCTCGCCGACATTGGGCAAGGGTCACCCTCGCCTGGGCTGGCTAGGGCTGCCCTCACCGGATGCTATGTAATTAATTAATATTTTTGCTTAGAGGTTAAAAATTAATCCCTAATTTTTTTAATGCGATAAATAATTAAATGGATTGCTAAAATTTAGGTGTCAACAAGAATTATATGATCTCACCTAATTTTATTATATGTCTCCCAAATGACTTTGAACCAACTTGAAACAAGCATCACGAGAGCTTTAAAAAAAGCCATTTTAGTTTCGTTGTGTACTGCATGGTCATTTCAAAGTTGTTTCTACCGAATAAGCTTGGTTTAGTCAAGTGTGTAAGTTAAGGTAGTTTTGTGATATTTATCGGAAAGAGAAAGTCAGATTCATAATATATTCAAAAATCATTTTTTAACTCATTTATTTATTTTTATAATAAAAATAATTTTACGGCTCAAAAGTTACTCTCCTCAAAAACCTCTCAAAATTATTTTCCTCTCTCTTTTTCCCTCCATATATGCTCGTCCCCAAAAATCATTTGGCCTCCCCCATTCCTCTCTCTCTCCAATCCCCCACGCCACCCCCAAAATCCGGGCGCCCCATATTTTCTCCAATATTTTCTCTCCCTTTCGGTTTCTTCCCTACTCTCTCTCTTCCCTCCCCCCACGACACCACCTTCTCCCCCAACGCGAGAGCGTGCGAAGATATCTGAGCAGATCAATGAAACTCGAACATCTTTGAAGCCTCAGCCGTCGGCCCTCCACCGCAGCGTCGCAATCGCGGCCCTCTGGATCGCCTGCTCTTCCTTTGGCCCTCCCTCGCCGTCGCAGCGTCCTTCTGCTAGCTATGATGACGTCTTTAAGGCAATATTTGATTATATTGACCATGTCTGCTCATTGGTTCGTCCTAGAAAGCTTCTTTACCTGGCAATTGGTAAGCTTCGGTATTTTACTATTCTCCATATCAACCATGCAGATTAATCTAACTGAAAAATATGCAGATGGAGTTGCACCAAGAGCTAAAATGAACCAACAGCGTTCTCGGCGTTTTAGGGTTGCAAAAGATGCAGCTGATGCGGTAAGATTTCTCAAGTTGCCATTATAATCATCACGATCACATTATTTTGAAGATTTTTATCTCTACTTCAATCATGCAGGAAGCTGAAGAGGAACGGTTGAGGAAAGAATTTGAGGCTGAGGGACAAATTCTTGCTCCCAAGGAAAAGCCAGAAACTTGCGACTCAAATGTCATTACTCCCGGCACACAATTCATGGCTGTTCTTTCTGTCGCACTTCAATATTATATACAAGTGAGATTAATTCGTTATCCTGGCTGGCAGCAGACAAAGGTTTGTTGACATCTTATTTAGCCTTTCACATTGGATAATTCCTGGCCCATGGAGTAATTCATCCCTATTGGGGTAAAACTCTGCTTTCAGGATTCTCTCTCTCTAAATTTATTTATGCGGCTGCATTGGATGATTCTTGAAGGTTATTCTTTCTGATGCAAATGTTCCTCTGAGGAAGGAGAGCACAAGATTTTGTCATATATATGATTGCAAAGGAATCTTCGTGGTTTTGATCCGAACACTCCGCACTGTCTTTATGGCCTGATAAATTTGTTTTGCACTCTGCCTCTGTACTAATAGCTTTCCTCTTCTCGGCTGGTTACCTTTAGATTCCGCTGAGTTATTATCTAATTTGGTTCACTATAATCAGGATGCTGACCTGATTATGCTTTCGTTGTGACACATGAGATTCACTTTTCAGTTCTCAGAGAGATAAATAGATTATCCAATTTTCCATTTTGGGTTGTGGGATGCAGCAGGATCTCATTTTCTGGTGTCCTTTTTTTTTTCTCTCCAAAAAATCTGCAGGTGGTCACTTTTCCAGGACAACAGGAGAAATGTTTTCAATGCGGCCAAGTTGGTCACCTGGCTGCTGAATGTCGTGGCAAGACTGCTGATGATATGTTAAACGATATTCCTATCCACAAGAAGAAATATCAGGTTTGTTGAACTCTGATTTCATGTTCAGTCTCTTATTCCCTGCTTTTCTTTTGTATGACTGTTTGTAATGTGGCAGTTCCTCAACATTTGGGTACTCCAGGAGTACTTGCAGCATGATCTGGACATACCAAATCCTCTGTTCGAGATTGATTTTGAAAGGGTAGTGAATGATTTTGTAATTTTATGTTTCTTCGTTGGCAATGACTTCCTTCCACATATGCCTACATTGGAGATTAGGGAGGTATGTCACATCTAGGTCCTTTGATCAGATCACTATTATGCATGGCAGCAATCGTGAAGTAAGATGTTCACAACTTTTCGCCTAACAGAGACGCAATTTCCTACTAACCTAGTGGTTTTGCTTGGGTTGATTCTGTGTGCTCTCACTAATTATGCGGACTTAGAATGCTCATTGTGCATCTTTCTGTTCTTCAGGGTGCTATCAATTTACTAGTGATGGTTTATAGGAGGGAGTTCACTGCCATGGGAGGTTACCTTACTGAAGCAGGCGAGTTAGTTTCATTATGCATCCTTTGATATGCAGTTTCCAGTTGGGTAATGTTGTGGTTGGATGATGAATTTGTGGGTTGGTTGCTCTAATACTAGTAATACTAGTTGTTCGGGTTACAAGTTCTTGTTTGTTGAAGAGTTTATTTCTTCTTTAGGATGTGGTTTCCACAAGGCTTTTCTAGTTATTTTTAGCTGCCATAACTATTTGCTGTCAGTATGTTTTTGGAAAGACATTTTATATTCTGCGTTTTTTCTTATATTGTTGTTTTAACTCCTTGCAAATTTGATTTTATTTAGTGAACACCTCAAATCAGTTGGTATATGCAGAGTCTATTTTTTCATATATATATATATATATGTTTTAAGGTTTTGGTAGAAAATCCAACAAATCCTAGTTTGTGATGGTTGTGTGAATCCATTAGTCTATTCGTTTCTTGTAAAATTTAATGTATTGACAGTCTTTGATGAGGAGTTTTAATTTCTTTCTCGTGTCCAGGTCATGTTAGACAGAGTAGAACATTTTATCCGGTCTTTGATGAGGCTAATTTATTCTTCTGCTTATCTTAGACAATTTTAAGTATGACAGTTAGATATTCTGGAAGAAATGTTGCTATTGGGGCATTAGCTTTTCTTTTTATTGTTGGGTAAAAGGGTATTTGTCAACTAAGCTGGAATGTTCTGATGCCAGGAACTAAGCTGGAACATTCTGGCTCCATCATTTGTTCAAAATGGTTTTTGGTGAACTAAGCTGGTACCATCTGAATCCTACTAGAGCAAATAGATGTTTTGACGTATCTCAAGTAGATGCTCATGTGGTTGCATTTGGTCTTTGCATGGTTCAAATCCATATGCCACTAGGTGCCAAATTTGAGTGTGATAGAAAAGAGTGGCAGCTTCCTTGTGACTTGATATTTCTGTGGGTACGATACTTGGTAGGATTTTTCATGTTGATAGTGCCCATCTTTCGCATTGTAAATATATGTCATGGACTTATTAATTGGATGAGTTCTCGTTGTCAGAAGCTTCAGTTTCACTTCAGTTCCTCATTCCAGATTGTGTGGCTTCTTCAATACATTTGCCCTTGGAAAAATGTTAATTTCTCTTGTTTGTGAAGTCCTAGATTGCTATTATCTTCCTACCTCTTTAGCATCGTAAAGATATATCATGGACTTATCAATTGGATGACTTCCTCATTGTCAGATGCTTCTTATAGATTGTGTGGCCTCCTCAGTGCATTTGCCCTTGGATAACTGTTAATTTCTTTTGTTTGTGAAGTTCTCAATTGCTAGTATTTTCCTACCTGTCTGATTATTACAACTGCAGTTTTGTATCGAGGTTAATGGTTGATGGCATTTCTGCTTCGCAGGTTTTGAATTACGTCGAAGGTTTATGTTGGGTCTGTTGGTATTATTACCAAGGTGTTTGATCCTGGCAATGGTGAGTTTTACCATTAAGGTCTGCAAGAAACAATACTGATCCATCTTCACACGCCTTTTAATAGCAATTATCTGATTCCATTGCCTAGAATGTGCTTATAAACTGTGCGTATTGGACAGTACTTTGAAGACCTCCTGCTGGGATATTGAGCAAAAATCTTATTATTTTGTTTAGTCAGATGAATCCTGCATGCTTCATTTTTTGGGTAGCTTTACTCGAAATGTATTGAATTACCACACTATGATTTCCCTACTGTCAGTGCTACTGTTAAGTTGCAATTTGGTTTTCATGCTACACTAGTTTTTGTTAGCCTATTTTTTATATTTGAATTATTGAAAGTTGTACACAAGGTACTATCCATTCCATTATGCTCCATTTGCTTCTGATCTCTCAAGAATTTAGCTTGTCTGGAGATCACATTCTTCTTGGGAGAGCCTTTCAAACCATTTGATTAGCTCATGGGAACCTTACCATCTGCAAGGTTTCTTTTTGTATTCTTCTGCTTTTGAAAATACTGGGGACCGTTATGTTAGTCCTTTTTGTATTTCAAATTTTCTTTTTAGACTGCTCATATCCGGTGTTGCAATGCAAGTGCTCTGCCAGAACAGTACAGAAAATTGATGACAAGGGGGCGGTACTTGCACAACTTGCCATTCAAGTTGGGTGTCGGCTTCCCAATTCCACCATTTCGGTTGGGAGGAATGGAATACTTTTCTCCCATCATTAGCCTCTTCCCAAACCGGTTGCTATTTCTGTTGGGCACAAACCACGACCCAAGTGGCGGCCCGTTTGTTCAAATTCCTCTCTATCAACTGGGCCCTCTCGTACAACTCATCATAGTCTTTGAGATTCAGCGGTACTAGCGGGTCCTTGATCTATGATCTTAGACCATCTCGGTGCGTACTTGGACTACTCAAAGCAAACTTTGCTTCGTATTGGTCCACAAACATCTGACTCTAATGGAGACGTTGTAACTCGGCCATTTTTTGCTCTCGCGCACAATCTGAAAAGTACTTTCCGTAGAAGGCCTCAATGAAGGCATCCCACCCCGGGACCGTATCTTCGGGAAATACTCTCCCTTTGGTGGCTTCCCACCAAGTACTCGCGTTACCTTGCAATTGGTAGACAGTTACGACTATCTTGTCTTCTTTAGAGCACCTCAAGAGTGCGAAGACTTTCTCTAGTTCTTGGATCCAAAAGGTTGCAACTTCCAGATTGTCCGCTCCAATGAAACTTGGTGGTTTTAGTTTCAGGAACTGCTTTACTAGCTATGCATGAGTTGTTCACCATTCCCATTTCTTGGTGGGACTTCAGCAGGTGTGGCGGCGACAGTAGCAATGAATTTCTTGGTGGGACTTCAGCAGGTTCGGCAGCGACAGCAGCAATGACATTCGCGGCCGCAATGGCAGAGGCGGTAGCAAGCTTGTTTTGAGCCCGCTAACGATCATATTCCCTAGAGTTTCGACGCCCGCATGATCCCATCCAACCTAGGATCGCCCGGTGCTCCTCTGCCGGCACCAACCTGAGGTGGTACTCTTCCCCCGGGACTAGTCGGAGCTGACGCTCTACCTCTAGCACTCGGTTGTCTCGGCACCCTTCCTCTAGCACTTGTCACAGTTACTACAACCCTTCTCCAAGGGGCTCTTCGCTCATCTCGTAGGGTTTTTACAGAAACCTACTTTCCAATTCTAACACGAAATTAGAAATTTGAGTGACTCGTACAAATCAATCAGTCACAAGGAAAATGTTTTTTTCTATTAACTATCCCATTACTCATCGTACCTTATCACTTCAGACCTTGATCAGGTTCTGATACCGTTTCAGGTGGGGATGTCATGCCCTGAACCCCGAGTACATGCACATTCCTTGGCGGTCGATTAGAAATGCGACGTCTTAGGAAGCGTTGCTGACCCATTCTTTTAATCTTTCGATTAAACGCATGTAGAAGTGAATTAAATACACTCTCAGTCAATCATCAAAAATAGGGATTGTAAAAACACAACATTTTTTCACGAACTACAAATTTTTTATTAACATATTAACTCGAGGAGTATGATATGTACAAACTTACTACAAAAGCAACTCCTACATGACCTACTAACAAAAAAATGTCAAGGTCGGGGTTAACTTCCACTTTCACAACCTATACAAGCTCCTACAACATCTGCTCTAATACCTAGGCGCAAAATCGTGCACAACATCAAGTAGTTACGACTCCCTCGTCCCCTCCGGCTCAGAATTCGGATTCATAATGATACTATCAAGAGTGAGGAGTGTTGATGTTCATGGGGTTGCCTCCTAACCCATCCACGTATCTAATGGGCAACCCATCAAAACCTTGCCGGGGACCAATCCTATCGTCGTTTGCCATTCTGCTGGCCACCAAATCTGCATAATTGTTTGCGCATCCCTCAGGGTAGGACTTTTTTCGAGGCCTCCAATTATAGGAGACAAGCCATTTTCTCCCATAAGCATCATTCAGAGTTCAAATTCTTCAATGGCTGTAACACTGGGTGTTATCTCCTATCAATGATGGTTATTGTGTTTAGTCTAATTGGCATCTCATTCAAAAGTCGTGCATAGACAAGGTTTACTCTATATGTGATGTGGGTGGCCTTGATATTATCCATGGCCGCATTTTCGATGCCTATGGTCCTGTTGAGCAAGGAAGGAGAAACAGAGGACGGAAAGTTAAGGTTATTCATGTAAAAAGGGGAGTTGCGATCGTTGCATGGTTGGTACTGATGGGGGTAATTTCATCGGGTTAGATTTTCAGGTTCTTTGCGTAAAAGATTCGTATGTCTTCGACCCCTAAAAAAAAAAAAAGACAAACAAATCTTTCACGCAAAGAACTTAAAAATCCGACCCAATGAAATTACCCCCGTTAGTACCAACCATGCAACGACTGCAACTCCCCTTTTTACATGAATAACCTTAACTTTCCGTCCTATGTTTCTCCTTCCTTACTCAGCAGGACCATAGGCATCGAAAATGTGACCATGGATAATATTAAGGCTACCCACATCACAAACAAGGTAGACCTTGTCCATGCATGACTTTTGGATGAGATGCCAATCAGACTGAACACAATAACCATCATTGATAGGAGATAACACCCAGTGTTATAGCCATTGAAGAATTCAGAACTCCGAATGATGCTTATGGGAGAAAATGGCTTGTCCTGTATGATTGGAGGCCTCGAAAAAAGTCCCCCCTAGGGATGTGCAGACAATTGAGCAGATGTGGTGGCCAGCAGAATGGCAAACGGCAATAGGATTGGTTCCTTGCAAGGTTTTGATGGGTTGCCCATCGGATACGTGGATGGGCCAGGAGGCAACTCGGACATCAACACTCCTGATAGTGTCACTGTGAATCAAGATTCTCAATATCACATCTATTAATTCATACGAAAATAATCAATTTTTGTTCTCTGATTTATATACAATTAATTTGATCACAAGACCTTAATTTGGATCATCCAAATGGGGAGATTATTTGATAACTTTAAAATAATTTACATAGATTTGCACATTCTGCAGCTAGCTTTTTAGAGATTAAGAACACGAATAATAAAAAGAAAAACAGTGTAGTGCAGGTGCATTCCATCATCGATTGTCATATGTTTAAAGGTCAAAAGAAAACCAAGTAAGCATTGGTATGTAGCTCAAATGGGACTTGATAAATCATAATTATAAGTCACAAATAAAAATTCATAAATTGGAATAGAAGACATCTATAATAGAAACAAATAAAAGTTGTTGAATGATAATTTAGAAAAACATAAGCTGGTCTACACAATTTAGTTCTAAAACCCATTTGTCGGTACTAATCTAAATTTATTTAAGTTATATTGATATGACAACTTCATAAGCTTAAATAAATTTAGATTTGTATCGGCAAATGGGTTTTGGAACTGAATTGTGCAGACTAGCTTATGTTTCACATTATTCATAATTGTCTATGCCCAAATTCAGTTACTTTTAGTTAATGGTATTTTTAAATACTATACATACCCACAAATTTACAAGTATGACTCATAAATTCACAACCTTTTACAATCATCTTAAAAACGTTTTAGATCTTTAATTCAGTTAACTTGTAGTTCTGGATAAATAACATAAAAAATTCAACTTTTACGGGTCTGTTTCAACAAATTTTCAGTCAAAATGCGCCAACGACTAACAAGTTATTAAGAAATTGAAATATTGCGGCGATGCCAAGCCTTATCGGGATAATTGAAATAGATCTGTAAACACTAATCAAATTGATAAAAGAGTGAGTGTATATTATATACATTTCCACTTGAATAACCTTAAATTTCCTTAAATTTTGAGATCTAAATATATGAATATGACAAAGATGAATTAGGTTATCATTCACAGATAATGTCATCAACCTACCATATGTCGTTCATGTAATGGTGATAATATAAGCATATTATATTCAGAAATGAATGGATACATTCATGATTGAATGATTGAATTTATTAATAATATCTAATTTCAAGACAGTTGTAATGGATGTCGTTGTGAATCCGGATTCTCAATTTTCGTTCTCTGATGGGTTGTTTTAAGGTCTTGTGATCAAGTTGGGATTACTTCAACCCATTTGCCACCTATGAAAGAAGATTTGTCATAATAATTTATGTTTTCTTTGGACTCTAGGGAATTTCACCTTAATCATTAGTTAATATGACATCCTTGGAGGTTAACAAATATATGTGGATGAACCATAAATTGAGAAGATATTTCAAACATCACAATGTTCAACTTTATTGGTTAAGGAGAATAATGGTGGGCTCATGGATTAATTGTCATTACAAATTTTGTTAATCAGTGTTAACAACCAAATGCCAAATAAGCTTTTATGAAAAGTAATGTACATCTTTAAGTTATACGGCCCAAAACAATAGTTAACCCAAAATAATCACTAAATTATAACATTCATGTCAAATTTATAATCTACCTTGGAGGACATACATGATTTTTAATAAGCATGTTGATATAATGTGCACTATCATTTATTTTTCAGATCTAAAATAAATTTATTTGTGCAAAGAGTGATCTTTCTATTATTATTTTATGAATATGCATTGTCATCTCCTGATTCAGACATGACATATAAATGACTTTATCTGAATTCCAATTATAAAAGTTAATAATATAACCAGACAAACGTTATTATAAAGTTAAAATTTATCTGAATTCATTAACTTATGTTCAGGATATCTTTAAACAACCATGCATATTCTAAAATTATATGATCCACGTGTGAATCGGGAAGAGAGAAATCGGAGGAGATCCAATTTTAATCCACAAACGGTTTTCTCCACTGGGGTCACGTTCTCCACCTCGTAAGATCATGGCCCGCGGCCAGAAGGGGACGCTTAAAAAAAACAAAGAAAAGTTTAATAGATTTTTTTTCACAAGAATTAATCGGTTTCAATAATTGCTCTTCATGATCAATGAAGAATTCGATTTTTTCATCAGCTGGGCTTTACAAAGTAATCAACGTAATAGACTTTTTCTAACGATAATTTTTATCAAATTAAATGTTTTGAATGCTTTATAACAGTTGTTCTTTTTTCTAGAATATTAATTGGTTTTCAAGTACGTGGTAAAAAAAGGATCTTCAAATAATGGGAAAAAATTGATTATTGTGTTGCCTCAAATTTCCCCTACATTAGAAATAAGGCATTGACAATGACATTGCAACACTATTTAAGTTAATTAAAAGTAGTAAAAGTTGTGTTTCTAAAGACTTTAAATTGAAAATTACATTCTCGAACTTATGTAAGTGTGGCAAAAAGTTAGATTGAAATCATTAGGGTATTTAAAGTTTAAGATTTTTGATGATATCTCATAAAGATTTCCGAGTGTTCGTACTATAATGTGCATGATTTGTTGTTTTTGGTGGTATTAGACTGCCAATTTTTTTTGAGAAATAATAATAATAATAAAAGACAATCAAAGGAAGAAAATAAAAGACAAGTGATTAGTGATTGATTTGGCCATGCAAACCGAACCTTTCCCAGCAAATTAGGAGGAGAACAGGCCCCCCCTAAATCACTCCATCACGTAGCGACGTAGGAACCACGCGCTCACCTCCGCCCTCCCCCTAGTAGTTTTCCCCTATTTTCAATCATCTTGTCGACCTTTCAAATCTCCGAATCTTAGCCCCACTATTGCCTTTTTCCGAGGAATATCACCTGGCGTAGAGGAAGCCCGGGCTCAAAGAATTTCCAGAAGCACAAGCAATCCGACCAATAGTAGCTGCGAAGATCTGGAATGCCATGGAGGTCGTTGGCGAAGCCAGCTGCAACGACGGCGGCCAAGGAAAGCGATCTTCACAGCGGTGGCTGCGGCTTCGGCCTCGGTGATGCGGGAGCATCCAACATAGCTCCATTGACCAACTCAGAACCATTGATGCTTATCCAAGCCAATAAAGAAATTATGCATTATGTGCTTCGATGGATCATTTTGAATGAATAATGTTAATTACTTATCGGTACTTTGTGGTATATCGATAACTATTAATGGGAGGCCATTGTAGATGTCTTGTATGACCAATTGTTGAAGTTTTATGAGGATTATTTTCTAGTCAAGGGAGGAACACGAATTTTGGGAAGGTTAAAGGTTCACGAATGTGGTTCAAGAATATGGAAAGCCAAAGGTTTAAGAATACGGTTCAAAAATACGGAAAGCTAAAGGTTCAAGAATGTGGAAGGCCGAAGATTAAAGGCATTTAGTTCTCGTGTTAATAAAGGCTTTTCTTAAGTTCGTAAGTGTCTTTATTTTTATGTAGCTCAAGAGTCGAAGGTTTAAGTTCCTAGGTCATTAAAGTTTGTTTTTAATATTTCCTAAGGCTAAAATCCTCCTATAAATAGGGGAAAATTATTCAATGTATGGGAGATACGAATTTTATGAATGAAAATGGTGAGATTTCCTCTACTTGAGTGAACTCCTTCGGAGAGTGTATAACTCATTTCGGTTTCTTTATCCTTGGAGCATAGATCACTCCTTGGTGGTGAGCGAAGAAGTTCTTTATCCTTGGCTGGTGGAATCTTTAGGCTTTGGTGGTGAGCTTCTCCTATCCCGAAGTCCTCTATCCTTGGCTGGTGGAAGCTTTAGGCCTTGGTGATGAACTTCGTAGATCTCGATCCTCATCCTCGGTTGGTGGCGTGGCCTTTATACCTTGGAAGGAGATCATTCTATCTTTTCTTATTTCTTTTCGTTTTTTCCCCGTATACATTACTCCATACACTTAGCTAGAAAAATCTCAAAAGAAAAAATATCCATTTGGGAATCACTCACCCCATCACGCATCAAAAGATTGGTATCGAGCTCAAGGTTCAACTCATTTGAGCAATTCCTTTCTTTCTTCTATTACAAGTTCCAAGAGACTTGACTTTGGAGCAAGCACACAATGGAAGGCGAGATCGTGCAATCCAAAATCTTCAACAACAAATGAAGCGAGTCCTCAATCTTCTAGAGAATCCGGCAAGACAAGGACACCATCAAGGCGTCCCAATGAACGGCATCGGCGTGACGATTCTGAATCTCGTCAAAATTCTGATGGCAATTTCAAGTCCATTGGAGACAACCGAATGATTCTGTACTATAGTGATTCTAAATCTCAAATTTGAAGATGAAGACGAAGAGGGAGGCATAAGGAGGATGAAGAGACATTAAAGTGGAGGTCCCTAAGTTTGACGGTAATCTCAATTCTGACGACTTTGTGGATTGGCTACACACAACCGAACGAATTTTTGACTTCAAGTCCTATTCGGATTTGAAGAAATGTAAGGTTGCTATGCTAAAGTTGACAAAATATGCTTCTCTATGGTGGGAGAATCTAAAGCATCAACAAGTAAGGGAAGGGAAAGGCCGAATCAAGTCTTGGGAAAAACTCAAGAAGTTGATGAAGAAGAGGTTCTTGCCTGACAACTATAAGCAAGATCTCTTCCTCAAACTGAATTCCCTAAGACAACAAGGGATGAGTATTGAAGAATACATTCGTGAGTTTGAACAACTCAAAATGAGGAGTGAAGTTCCAGAAGTTCCTGAGCAAACCATCGCTCATTTCCTTGGCGGCATGAATCAATAAATTGCTAATATGGTTGAACTTCAATCGTATTGGTCCTTTGAAGACGTATGCAAGTTAGTCATAAAAGTCGAAAAACAATTGAAGAGCAAGAGGTCTTCCTCCAGAACCTCAACAAAGGCAACATCCTATTTGAAGGATGCTTCTTCAAGCAAGGGCGAGAGTACGTTGACGAAAGATAGAGGCAAGGGAAAAATTGCAAAGCCTTCCAAAGAAGTCCAAAAGAAGTTTGAAGGCGATGCAAGGAAATGCTTTAAGTGCCATGGTTTTGGGCATTTACAAGCAAAATGTCCAAATCAGAGAGTTATGACTTTTCAAGAAATTGAGGAGATCAATTCGGCGCTTCAAGAGGCTAAGGACAATCAAGACTAAAAATTTTCCGAATTTAATCGGGAAGAAGTTGTAGAGAAAGCCGATGATGGCAAGCTGTTGATCATCCGAAGAGCATTGCATGTTGAAGTTTCTCCTGATAAAGAGCAAATGGAGAATATATTTCACACCTGTTGCACTATTAATGGAAAGGTGTGTTCAATGATCATCGATGGTGAGAGCTGCACTAATGTTGCTTTACAACTCTTGTCGATAAGCTGAAGCTTCCAACAATGAAACATCCTCAACCATACAAACTCCAATGGCTCATTCAAGGGAGTGAACTCTAGGTAATCAAATACGTTCTTATATCATTTTCGATTGGGAAGAACTATTGAGATCAGGTTGCATGTGATATGATTCCTATGGAGACATGCCACTTATTATTGGGTAGACCGTGGCAATTTGATATAAAGGCTATGCATGATGGTTAGAAAAACACTCTCTTTTTATAAGGAACAAAAATACATTACTCTTTTACCCTTGAATCATTCTTCGATACATAATAATCAACCCGGGGAGGGAAACACTTGTAAGGAAATTCTGTTCTTGAGTGAGACACGGGTTGAGAGAGCCATTAGCAAACAAAAGAATGTATTTGCTTTGCTTGTGGTCAAGAAAAAGAGTGAGATAGAGCGACCCATACATCCAAAAATGCATTGCTTATTGAAGGAATTTGCAGATGTGTTCCCGGAGGATTTACCACGTGGATTACCTCCCATAAGAGGTATTGAGCATCAAATTGATTTGATCCCCATTGCTCCACTATTAAACAAGCCAGCTTATTGATGCAATCCAAAGGAAACAAAGGAGTTGTAAAGACAAGTCGATGAACTTATTGTTAAAGGATACATCCGAGAAATCATGAGTCCCCGTTCATTCCGGCTCTACTTGTACCTAAGAGGATGGTACATACCAAATGTGTGTTGATAGTCGGGCTATCAACAATATCACTATTAAGTATAGGTACCCTATACCTAAACTTGATGATATGCTTGATGAATTATATGGTTCTTCTGTGTTTTCAAAAATAGATTTGCAGAGTGGTTATCATCAAATCAGAATGCGAGAAGGTGATGAATGGAAGACGGCTTTCAAGACCAAGGAGGCCTTAATGAGTGGTTGGTTATGCTATTCGAATTATCTAATGCTCCGAGTACCTTCATGAGACTTATGAACGAGGTTCTTCGTCCCTTTATTGGTCGATTTGTCGTTGTTTATTTCGACGATTTTCTTGTTTATAGCAGGAATGAGGAGGAGCATATCTCTAATTTAAAATAGGTCTTCAATGTCTTGAGAGATCAAAAACTGTATGCTAAAATGGAGAAATGTGAGTTCTTCTCTTTAAGCATTGTGTTTCTTGGTTATGTGGTTTCCAAAGATGGAATCTCTGTTGATCAAACCAAGGTGGACACTATGAAGACTTGGCCAGTTTCGAAGTCTATTTCTGATGTAAGAAGTTTTCATGGACTTGTTCTTTCTATCGACGTTTTGTTAAAAACTTTAGTACCATCATGGCTCCTATAACTGAATGCATGAAGAATGGTGCTTTTGAATGGACAAAGGCTGCTCAAAACGCCTTTGAGATAATCAAGCAGAAATTTTGTGAGTCCCCTATTCTTGCACTTCCTGATTTTGATAAAGTATTTGAAGTTGAGTGTGATGCAAGTGGAGTTGGTACTGGTGCTGTTCTGGTGCAAGCACGAAAACCATTGGCATATTTTAGCGAGAAGTTATCCGATTCCAAGAGGAATTATTTAACTTATGACAAAGAGTTCTATGCCATTGTCCGAGCTATTGATCATTGGAGTCATTATTTGAGGCCAAAGCAATTTGTCCTTCATTCTGATCATGAGGCGCTTAAGTTTATTAGCGGCCAAGGCAAGCTTAATTCGAGACATGCAAAATGGGTGGAATTTCTTCAATCATTTTCTTTTGTTTCAAAATATAAACCCAAGCACACTAATGTTGTAGTAGATTCTTTATTGAGAAGATACTCTATTCCTGCTATTATGAACTCTAGGATTCTCGAATTTCAATCAATGAAAAAACTTTATTCTAAAGATGCGGAATCCATCATCAATAATTGCAAGCAGAGAGTTCAAGGTATATATTATTTGCAAGATGGATTTCTTTTTAAAGGAAATCAATTATGTGTGCCGAAGTGTTCTTTTCGCGAATTGCTTATTCGAGAAGCGCATGGTGGAGGATTCGTTGGTCATTTTGGTATTAACAAAACTCTTGAGGTTCTTCAAGAGCATTTCTATTGGCCAAAGATGAGTGGAGATGTGCATGCTATCATCTCAAGGTGTGCAACTTGTCAAAGATCAAAAAGTCATTTCCATCAAGGTTTGTGTACTCCACTTCTGGTACCATTGCAGCCCTGGGAAGATAGCATGGATTTCATTGTGACTCTACCAAGCACTCAAAGAGGAAAAGATGCTATCATGGTGGTCGTCAACGGTTCTCTAAAATGGCTCATTTCGTGCCATGTCACAAGACCAATGATGCATCTCATATTGCTGAATTATATTTCAAAGAGATTATTCGCATTTATGGAGTACCAAAGACCATTGTGTCAGATCGTGATTCCAAGTTCTTAAGCTACTTCTGGAGGAATCTATGGAGAATGCTTGGTACAAGACTCTTATTCAGCACAAATTGTCATCCCCAAATTGATGGTCAAACGGAGGTAACAAATCATACTCTAAACACTCTTCTTCGTGGTATGGTGAGTAAATCGTTAAAAGATTGGAATTTAAAACTTGCGCATGCTGAATTTGCTTACAACCGATCACCAAGTTATACTACTGGTTGATCGCCATTTGAAGTTGTGTATGGAATTAATCCTCTCACACCCATTGATTTGATTCTAATTCCATCTAACTCTCAAGTAAGCTTTGATGGCAAGAAAAGAGCTGAATCAATGAAGAGGCTCCATGAACATATTCGATCCAAGATTGAAAAGGCCAACAAATCTTACAAGAAGAAAGCTAATCAACATCACAAGAAGACTCAATTTCAACCGGGTGATGTTGTATGGCTTTACTTGAGGAAGGAGAGATTTCCATTTTGATGAAAGAACAAGCTCATGTCTAGAGCTGATGGTCCCTTTAAAATTTTTGCGCGAATTGGTGACAATGCTTACAAGATTGACCTTCCTGGAGAATTTGGAGTTTTGGCAACATTCAACGTGGGAAACCTTTCTCCTTACTTGGAGGATGAAAACCTTCTAGATTTGAGGACAAATCTCAAACAACCTAGGGAGGGTGATGCGGGAGCATCAAACGTAGCTCCATCGACCAACTCAGAACCATCGATACTTAATTAAAGCCAATAAAGAAATTGGGCATTATGTGCTTCAATAGATCATTTTAAATGAATAATATTAATTACTTATCGGTACTTTGTGGTATATCGATAAATATCAATGGGAGGCCATTTTAGATGTCTTGTATGACCAATTGATAAAGTTTTAGGAGGATTATTTTCTGGTCAATGGAGGAGCACGAATTTTGAGAAGGCTAAAGGTTCACGAATGCGGTTCAAGAATATGGAAAGCCAAAGGTTCAAGAATACAGTTCAAGAATACGGAAAGTTAAAGGTTCAAGAATGTGGAAGGCCAAAGATTAAAGGCTTTTCTTAAGTTCCTAGGTGTCTTTATTTTTATGTAGCTCAAGAGTCGAAGGTTTAAGTTCCTAGATCATTAAAGTTTGTTTTTAATATTTCCTAAGGGTAAAATCCTCCTATAAATAGGGGAAAATTATTCAATGTATGGGAGATACGAATTTTATGAATGAAAATGGTAAGATTTCCTCTACTTGAGTGAACTCCTTTGGAGAGTGGATAACTCCTTTCAGTTTCTTTATCCTTGAAGCGTAGATCACTCCTTGGTGGTGAGCGAAGAAGCCCTTTATCCTTGGCTGGTGGAATCTTTAGGCTTTGGTGGTGAGCTTCTCCTATTCCGAAGTCCTTTATCCTTGGTTGGTGGAAGCTTTAGACATTAGTGGTGAACTTTGTAGATCTCGATCCTCATCCTCAGTTGGTGGTGTGGCCTTTATACCTTGGAATGAGACCGTTCTATGTTTTCTTATTTCTCTTCGTTTCTTCCCGTATACACTACTCCATACACTTAGCCAGAAAAATTCCAAAAGAAAAAAATATATGTTTGAGAATCACTCACCCCATCACGCATCACTCAGTCCCGGCCCCAGGTGGGCCTGGCATCGAAGGCGCCAAATTGGGGGCAAGACCAAGTTGGCTCGACGCCGCCAAGGCTAAAATACCCGTCATCATCCCACTTGACGTGGGGAGGGGCATAGAAGGGTCGGCTGGCGGGGCGATTGAGCCGAGGAGCTAACTCACCGAACAACTCATTCCACGCCATCTTCTTAGCCTTCGCTTACACCAAACTTTGATTTCAGTTTTTTTTTTTTTGAATCAAACTTGAAGAGTACGTTTACTTTTTTTTCCCCAAAATAACAAAAACAAAAAAGCAATTAGAAAATTAGAAAAATATTTAATTGAGGATTTTATTCGATTAAGATTGAGATGAATGAAAATAATAACCAATGACATGAGGCTTGTTAATTGGTGTGGTTGCATGTGAAAGGTCTTGAAGGAAGAGGAGATTTTTTATGTTGTTGTCCCTTGTGAGGTAGACACTCAAATAACTTTCATGGCCATTACATGACAAGTTGATGTTCTAATCACAGATGATTAAGATCTTATGCTATTTGGCTATCCCATAGTGAGTATAGCAGTTACTTCTTTCTATATCTTATCCAATCCCTCAAAATATGCAACCACTTAGTAAACTATAGCCTTTTTTGACCCATTTAATTGAATGTAATCACATATGACTCGAATTTTATACCATTTGATTGTCCTAAAGCAAGTTATTTAGTAGCTACTTCTTGCTATATTTTATTTATCCATTACAACATGCAATATATCCAATCCATTACATTTCAAATAACACATTTCACGTTTATATTTCTTGTGATTATGCATATATGCACTCTCGCTCCTCGACAACACATTTCATAGTTGCTTTCCTATTCCTCACAACTATGAAGGCCAACTTTGCCCCCATCATTCTCATCCATTACACCCACCATTACACCCACCCCTCATGGTTGGTTAGTTTTATGATTTAATGAAGGGACAAAATTTGAAAGAAAGACAAGACAACCCTAAATCGCAAACAAGGAAGAGATAGAAACTTGGCAAGCCAATTTGTCATGAATTTTTGTAGGTGTTGTGATGCATTGAATATCACTCCCTTTGGCTATTCGCAATTTTCTCCGAGAATGATAGCAATAACTTTCGTTATTTTCTCATATTGAATTGCCTCAACTATAAGTAAATCCCGTTCTTTTTATTTAGTAAACTATCTTTGACTCTTTTTTGGTGTTCATAATTGTGTTCACTAATATAGTTTGAATAGATGACATGCACCTAATTTGCAATGCATACAAGTCCAGACAGTATCAAGCTAGTTGCTAATTTGCAGATGGCAAGTAGACTTAAAGTTTTGAATCTCATGGGATCTAAATCCTTAATCAAAACACCTAAATCCTCTAGATAGAGAGCAGTTCCAAAGTAAGGAGCCAACGCCACAAAGGCATAGTTGTAGCCCATAACTTCAGTGGCCAAAAGCTAAGGATGAGACGCGAGGGCGAGGTCGTGCTTGGTGTAACATTCTTTGGCTATCTTGGAACTACTAACCACTATGGCTGGGAAAAAGCCGAGCCTGATGGTAAAGAATGACCCGTACTCTTCTGCCATGGACGCGAAGGTCCTGTGAGGAAGACAGGATTTTGCTAGTATGGGCAAATGCCCTATGACGAGCCATGCACCTGTAACTTCTGGTGGTGTTTGAGCTTGCAACATAAGCTTTTGAAACGTACATGGATTGATAAGATGACGATGACTAGGATCACTCCATACAAGTGGCTAAAGTTCAGGTCTTGAAGTAGAGTCCATTTGCAATAGGTTCATCATTGAATTGTGTTAATATTTTTTAAAGAACAACATATGACTTATAGACCTTCCCCTCCTAGGATTATTGATTACTTCTGTAAAGTATAATTAATTACAGATTAGGCTCCAATTGTGCTTAAGAAGTCACTACCTTGGAGGATTGTTAATTACTTCTTGAGTGACTTGAGGAAAGCACATCCCACGTGCTATGAAAAAAAAAAATTCCTACGGAAGTAGGAGTAACTGGAATGGCATTCTAGAGAGCTCGGGGACCAACAAAAAATGCTTCGTAATTCATCATAAAAGGAGAAGAATGGGTCGATAGGCTTTCGGTACTACTTTCCAGAAAAGCCGTTGGTTGAGGCTGTCAAGGGAGAGACGTTTAGGGTGAGAGAAAAAAGGTAATGGAGACGGAGAGGGGGTGAAAGAGAGTAACGGAGACCGGTAAAGGAGGGAGGAGAGAGAGGAGGATTTGGGAACACTGGTATAATGAGTTCATCTCAACCACTTCGGTGCTACTTTCAGGCAGTTTCTCCTACGCCTTGAACGGTTATTTCTTTGCACTAACTATTTCATTATCCCATAACCGTCCCATGCAGTTATTCTTGAGTGATGTCCCACAATCTATTTTCAAAAGATATGCTCGTAACTGCTTGTCTTCCGAAGGAAAACTACCTCAATTCTATGAAGCTATGTGCATTCTCTTCTTCCATTGGTACCGCCGTAATTGGAGGAGAGGTCATCATCGTAATAAGTGAGCCCATCTGTACCTTTTGTCTCTGGCTTTTCCCTGATTCCCTTCCCATCCAAAAAAAGAAAAAGTAGCAACCTCGACCAATACTGAATGCAAATGATTCACCTCACCCCTGTCATAGTGTAGATTGCTTCAAATAGTGACGTGTGAGGCTAATCGACAATAGACTGCCATTCGTGCAGGACTTTCGGATTTAGATTTCCAAAAGCCTGACAAATTGTGATGGACAAACCTTTTTGTTGGTCTTTGGCATAAATGGACGAGTGTGTATATGTGTGGGATTTCATGACATAGGAGCGCAAGGAGACAAGATAAGAAAACTTCCATCATATAGTCTATAATGGGAAGAGAGGAGGCACTTTGTCTGCAATGGGAAGAGAGGTGTTTGGTCTACCGATTACACAGTTGAACAAGCATGAGCCTTTTTGTAGCCCTCTATCACGGCCTTTCTTCAGCAACTATTCTTGACTTTTTTCTTCTTCTTTTCGGAGATCTTTTTGTTGTTTTTTCTGCTGTATATTCCTTGTACCTGTTGCCTACGTCAAAGTAACTGACTTAGACCAAATCATCTAGAGACCTCTCGAACGTGAAGTAAACTTGCTGCTCATCTGGACTACTCTAGAAGTCTGCAAAAATGGGTCACCCATTTAACACCTTCTACAATTCAAAGTACCTTGAATTAAACTTACTCTCTTAATGAAAATTAGCCAATTTAAGGTACAAATGAGAAAATGGATAATTGCAATAGGAAAATTGTGCAATGGCGACCGATATGATTCATTTTCCATTTTGGTTACCTGTGCAATGGATTCCTAAACTTCAAATAAGTCATGAAGAAAGTATGTAACAAAGTCATTTAAGGTCTTAACTTGTTTTGCAGCATAATTTTCGAGCTTAGTGTAGGAAATGAGAACTTCATGGATCAATGTTTGCAATGCCAAGATGATATGATGTCATTCCCCGTTATTTTTCAGCCAATATTGGGGCAGAGAGTGAGGCAAAAATTGAGCGAAGGATGAAAGGTAATCACTGTAACCTTTTTTCATTGATACTTTGCAAATATTGTGCCTTGAAGTAGGATATCATCTATAAGGATTATCATTCATGGTACTGTACAGATGGCTGTACCATAATTGTCTCTTTGGGTCTAAAGCCTTTTCTTTTCTTCTTTGATCATGGTTGTAATTACTATCCATTCCTTGTTATTAATTCATGTTTCATATTGATTCCTTTTAAAGAAATTTGCTCTAATATCATGAAAGAATAAAGTGTTTGATTATTGACCTCAACTATAATTGTTGAGATGATTTTCACTATATATAGATCTTACAAATGTTACACTTCGTAAGGAAATGATATAACCATGGAAATTAATAAATGAAGAGATCATTATATTATAAGAGTGGTCAATCCCTTGATTCTAGAATCTCCAATAATCATCATGTGATTTCGATTTCTATCTCCAGTTTTTCTTCCTTGCTTGATAAATCAATGCCTTTACCCGATGACTCAATTGGGAACCCTCCCAAAGGTATATGCCACCAGCAAAAACAGAGTCATCATGCATACCCATGCCTCGATCACCACTTCAATATTGTACCCTAAATCCCCAAGCATTGTGGCTCTTATCACGTGGGCATTAGTTAGAGCAAAAGATAGTACTGAGATGCAAATGAGCGCCCTTGTGATCAACATGGAGATTCCTCTCCTCAAGGGGAGGCCACTGAGCAACAACGACAAGGCGCCAAAGGAAGAAAGCAACGCCATCGTGTTAACAGCAAAAGCGGAACTTAGGGCGGGTCGTGGATCGACGCTGACCTTCCATGCATCTCAGTGTGATGAGATGCATCTCAATACTATCTTCTACATGTCGATCACAAGGGCATCTCAATGTTATTAATTTCCATTGTTATATTATTTCCTTATGAAGTGTAACATTTGTAAGATCTATATATAATGAAAATCATCTCAACAATTGTAGTTGAGGTCAATAATCAAACACTTTATTCTTTCATGATATCAGAGCAAATTTCTTCAAAAGGAATCAATATGAAACATGAATTAATAACAAGGAATGGATAGTAATTACAACCATGATCAAAGAATAAAAGAAAAGGCTTTAGACCCAAAGAGACAATTATGGTACCATGAATGATAATCCTTATAGATGATATCCTACTTCAAGGCACAATATTTGCAAAGTATCAATGAAAAAAGGTTACAGTGATTACCTTTCATCCTTCGCTCAATTTTTGCCTCACTCTCTCGCCCCAATATTGGCTGAAAAATAACGAGGAATGACATCATATCATCTTGGCATTGCAAACATTGATCCATGAAGTTCTCATTTCCTACACTAAGCTCGAAAATTAGGTTGCAAAACAAGTTAAGACATGAAATGACTTTGTTACATACTTTTTTCATGACTTATTTGAAGTTTAGGAATCCATTGCACAGGTTGACCAAAATGGAAAATGAATCATATTAGTCGCCATTGCACAATTTTCCTATTGCAATTATCCATATTCTCATTTGTACCTTAAATTGGCTAATTTTCATTAAGAGAGTAAGTTTAATTCAAGGTACTTTGAATTGTAGAAGTGTTAAATGGGTGACCCATTTTTGCAGACTTTTTCTAGAGTAGTCCAGGTCTCTAGATGATTTGGTCTAAGTCGGTTACTTTGACGTAGGCAACAGGTACGGGGAATACACAGTAGAAAAAACAACAAAAAGATCCCCGAAAAGAAGAAGAAAAAAAGTCAAGAATAGTTGCTGAAGAAAGGGCGTGATAGAGGGCTACAAAAAGGCTCATGCTTGTTCAACTGTGTAATCAGTAGACCAAACACCTCTCTTCCCATTGCAGACAGAGTGCCTCCTCTCTTCCCATTACAGACTATTTGATGGAAGTTTACTTACCTTGTCTCCTTGCGCTCCTATGTCGTGAAATCCCACACATATACACACTCGTCCATTTACGCCAAAGACCAACAAAAAGGTTTGTCCAACACAATTTGTCAGGCTTTTGGAAATCTTCATCCGAAAGTCCTGCACGAATGGCCGTCAATTATCAATTAGCCTCACACGTCACTATTTGAAGCAATCTACACTATGACAGGGGTGAGGTGAATCATCTGCGTTCAGTATCGGTCGAGGCTGCTACTTTTTCTTTTTTTGGATGGGTAGGGAATTAGGGAAAAGCCAAAGACAAAAGGTACACATGGGCTAACTTATTATGATGATGACCTCTCCTCCAATTACGGCGGTACCAATGGAAGAAGATAATGCACATAGCTTCGTAGAATTGAGGTAGTCTTCCTTCGGAAGACGAGCAGTTACGAGCAGATCTTTTGAAAACAGAACATGGGACATCACTCAAGAATAACTGCATTGGACGGTTATGAGATAACGAAATAGTTAGTACAAAGAAATAACCATTCAAGGCGTAGGAGAAACCGCCTGAAAGTAGCACCGAAGTGGCTGAGATGAACTCATTATACCGTGTCCCAAACTAATACATATCCCGTTTCGTCCATTCTCTAAAATCCAATCTCGCCGACAAATTGGATTTTTTATTCCCACTAATTTCCACGCTCGAGATAAACAAAGAGCACCGCCGACTTAGATTCCTTGTAATAGAATTTGAGATTACTTAACTAAACCTAGGATTACACGATTTCACATTCGAATAAAAATCTGAAAACACTCAATTTCGCTGGCAACTACTGTCCGCCAGTTTTCAAAATTGCGCTTTGCCATCACTAAGGAGAAGTATTCTCTTGTTGAAGACCAACACTTCTTGCAATCCAAACCATTGTAAAAGGAGATTGGTTGGAATGGGAATCCGTTTGAGGAGTCCTTATCCTGAAACCAAGCAGGGCTTATTAGTTTGGGGTCCGTGCATAGTACGAGCATGTTTTAACGTTTTCTAATTGTGTTGGAAATATGAATTGATAACTTAGGAAATACCAACCCTGAGTATCAATGATTGATTCATTTAATTGGTAATTGACTTGGTAAAATAGGAATTAGAATCGATGTATATTTTTCATTTATTTCTTTCCTGTTTTACACTTTACTCTTGTATTACAAATAGTGTAATGATCATGTACAAGAAAGACACGGAAATACAAAGCTTCTTTTTCCTCTCCATTTCTGTCATGGTATCAGAGCGCTCAATTCTAGCCTAAGCTTCCGCATCGTGAAATTGCCTTTCGGTTCCTCTCTGGTTTGCTGTTGCAACCTCAACCTTGCAAAACAAACCAGCCACCGAATAGGAATTTGTTTCTACTATGCTCAGAAAAACCTTGATAAAAATATCCAATGGAGGAAACTCCCAACTCACCCCCATCAAGTCTCGAATCCAGCACCAGTCGAGTCAATAGAAGAGGGCGGCATACCTACTCAACCATTGGCTACAGCTCCATTAGCTACGTTCCAAATACAGGGACCGATTCAGTGGCCTCATCTCGGCTGGTACCCCTTTCAAAGCCAATGGGGTACTGGATCAAGCAATGTGTCGACTCAACAAAACTTACCTGGACAGGAGAACGGACTGGGCTTCGGAGTTCGACCCGAAGAACGTGGGCAGGGGAACGGGTCGAGCTGGACCAGAACAGGTCCTGGATCCGGAGCCATCCCAACGAATCCCTACCCGTTTCCACAACCCGATTTTCTGCCCTACGCATTTCCAGTGAACGGCGGCCATCCCGAGCCCGGAGACCCCCTTCACACGTCGATGGCCGATGGACGGGAGCTCCGACTTATCACCATACAGCTCACCGAATAGGACAACTACAACACTTGGGCCCGAGATCTCCGGCGAGCTCTGGTGACGAAGGACAAAGATGGATTTTTGGATGGCACCGTTCCCTTTTCGACCGATGAGCGACTACAGTGTTTTTGGAAAAAATGCAACCAATTAGTTCGTACCTGGATCGGAAATTGTCTCGCCCCGGACGTTGCAGCTGGGTTACCACCGACCGAGGACTCGAAAAGTTTTTAGGCGAACATCTGAGAGATGTATGGGCGCCTTGATCCGGCAAAGCTCTTCACCATCACCCAGGCGATCTCAGAACTGAAGCAGGGCAATCAGTCGGTCACCACCCGCTTCAATCGGCTCTCGGCTCTGTGGAATGAGCTCGAGGCGGCCGAAGAACATCTTGAGGGACCCGAAGCAACGCTGGATTAGTACCGAAAAATCAAGGAACGGGAGAAAGTGACTCGTTTTATACTTATCTTGAACGACACGTACTCACCTTTTTGATCGCAAATCTTGGCGATGGACCCATTACCTTCGCTCGCTGGATCTACCAATTGGCGGTCCAAGAGGAAAGCCAGCGGCAAGCTGTGATTGAGCATGGAAGAATCGGCGGAGGAGTCGCCCTTGCTGCCCTCCAAACCAGTTTTCGACCTGGAAAGACACCGCATGGAGTTCACGGCAGTCGTGGGATGGCCGGAGGAATCGAGGGCTTCGGGCGAGAAGGGGGCGGACGCTTTGGGTTTTCAGCTAGAGTAAGTGGAAACCCTAAAGTGAACGGCTGGGATGGAGGCAATCTGGACGGCTACGGTTTGATCCGCCCATTGGAATCAAACGGTCCACATCAGAGGAGATCGGACGGCTCTTACTTGTTCGCCAGCCCAACTGAATCGAACAGCCCTTATTCGACCATGACAACACCCGCATATAGAGCATCCGGAGGCTCACGAAATGCCACGTCATCCACCAAAAATACTGGGCAAAATTCAAAAATGAAGGGTAAATACTGTGAATATTGTAAGCGTCCTCATCATACTATTGATACATGCTGGAATTACACGGAAAGCCAGGTGACAAGAAGGAAAAAGAAATTGCTGCTTACCAGGTTTCAAAGACGAAGAATTGATGGGGAAAATCAAATAATTACCCAGGACTAGTATCAAAATATAATGAAGGCATTGACTCGATTGGCAACGAATGATAAGGCTGCGAATTTCTCGGGTAATTCTTTATACAAGGAAAATTCAATATCGCTTGATGCATTGATAGTTGATTCGGTGCCGTTGATCATATAGTTTGCAATGAACGGTTATTTTCTAGTATTCGAAAGAGGCCACATTCTTCGATATGTATGCCTCCCAAATGGAAATACCACTCATGTCACCAAAATTGGTACCGTCAACCTAAGTCCAGACATTATTCTAAAAAATGTCCTTTTCATTCCCGATTTCGAGTTCAATCTCCTATCGGTCTCAAAAGCTTGTGAGGATAACTATTGTCGTGCCATATTCAATCGCAATGATTGCTTTTTTCAGACCTTTTAACCGCATCGATGGGCTTGGGTAGTGTTGCGTAAGGGCTGTATTTTTGGATTGATCCTCAAAGGAACCTTGAACTATTCAATAAAAGTGTTTCTTGTAATGCCATTGCTAGTAATAAAAATCTTATTTTTCATCGCCGATTGGGTCATATTGCAAAATTCCCTTATCTTAAATGTCCAATCTGCCCCTTGGCAAAACAAAACAGTCTCGGTCACATTTTCCAATTAGTACATCTAGATCAACCAAGTGCTTTTTTCTTACTTCACATGGATATTTGGGGACCTTACCACACTCCACATCGTGATGGGTCTCGTTTTTTCTTGACTATTGTTGATGATTATACTCGAGCTACTTGGGTTTTCCTTATGCAATTCAAGAGTCAGAATTTTTCAACACTGTCAAATTTCCTATCTCTCATTAAAAATCAATTCGACAAACCTGTCAAGAAGATTCGAACTGATAATGGACGTGAGTTCTTTTCTACGGAATGTGACTACTTCTTGTCTTCTCAAGGAATTTTACATGAAAGTTCATGTAATTATACGCCTCAACAAAATGGAGTTGTCGAAAGAAAACACCGCCACCTCTTAGAGGTAGCTCGAGCCCTAAAATATCAAGCTTCCATACCCGAAGAATTTTGGGGTGATTGTGTAGTTACGGCAACTTATCTAATTAATCGTATGCCAACTAGAATTCTCAATGGGCGAACCCCTTTCGAATTGCTTTATGGAAAGCAACCGGTAATTGATCATCTTCGAGTTTTCGGATGTTTATGTTATGCGGCGAATCTGGGCACCGAAGTAAAATGGATCCTCGTGCCATTTGGTGTGTTTTTATGGGATATCCTCCACCGCATAAAGGATATCGTGTCATGGAGATTTCTACAGGACAATTTTTTTGTTAGCAGGGATGTCATCTTCCACGAAGATATCTTTCCTTTTCGAGAAACTGCGTTGATGTCTTCCACTTCAAAGTTAGATCGTCGACCCTTCTTATCAGAGGAAGATCTCACTGTTCAGCATTAGTATGTGTTTATTACACCAGATCAGCATATGCCTGCAATGACAAATGACTCAAACCAAGCCCTCGACTCACCAGTACCTTCACCTCAGACAGATCCTCCATCAAGTTCTTCAGCGACCTCTTCGCCGATGATTCACTAGAGCTCGTCTCCTGTATTATCAGAAGAAACTAGAATTGAGCCGCCTCGACGTTCTGGACGTCATACTTGACCTCCTACGTGGACAAAAGATTATGTATGTCCTACATTGGATAGTCCAGGTACGCAGTATCCAGTATCATCTTATGTCTCATTTAGCATATTGTCACTAGAACATATGTGCTGCATTAGTAGAATTTCCGAAGAACAGGAACCATCATCGTACTCTGAAGCAGCGGATGATCCTAAATGGCAACATGCTATGGAAGCTGAACTCAAGGCTCTAAATGAGAATCACACTTGGGACATTGTCCCATTACCGGCAGAACGAAAACCTATTGGCTGCAAATGGGTTTATAAAATCTAATTTATAGTAGATGGATCCATTGAAAGATACAATGCCCGTTTAGTTGCGAAAGGGTTCACGCAACGGGAAGGCTTTGATTATCATGAAACATTTTCCCCTGTGGCCAAAGAAGTCACCGTTCGTTCTTTCTTATCCATTGCTGCTTTTCGCAATTGGCCTTTACATCAAATGGATGTCAATAATGCTTTCTTACATGGAGATTTGGATGAAGAGATTTACATGGAACTTCCACAGGGATTACACAGACAGGGGGAGTCTCGTGTGTGTCGTCTCCGCAAATCCCTGTATGGACTCAAACAGGCTTCTAGGCAATGGTATGCCAAATTCACTGCTGCTTTAACCAACACAGGTTTTCAGCATTCCAGACATGATTATGCCTTGTTCACATGGACTGAAGGTACGTCATCGATTTATCTTCTAATATATGTTGATGACATTCTTATCATGGGGAATAATGAACTGGCCATTGCACAATTCAAAAGCTATCAGCATTCCACATTCCATATCAAAGACTTGGGATCTCCTAAGTATTTTCTCAGCATTGAGATAGCTCGGTCTGATAGAGGAATATCTCTTAGTCAAAGGAAGTTCATTATGGAAATAGTCTCTGAAGCAGGATTGTCAGGATGCAAACCGGCAATTATACCGATTGAGCCGAATGCAAAGTTAACGACACATGAGTATGATTCGAGCTCATCTTCTTCCATTGAGGATTCGGTACTTGAAGATCCATCAGTATATCAACGACTTGTCGGAAAACTGATTTATCTAACGATGACAAGACCAGATATATGTTATGCTGTGCAGATACTCAGTCAATTCATGCACAAGCCAAAGCAGTCTTACATGAATGCAGCCTTGAAAGTGGTGAAATACTTGAAGGGATGCCCAGGACTTGGCATTTTTCTATCTTGAGATTGCGACATGAAAATGATGGCGTATTGCGATACGGATTATGCCACTTGTCCGATGACAAGAAGGTCCATCTCTGGTTTTTGTATCAAATTTGGAAAATCCTTTATCTCGTGGAAAACAAAGAAGCAGTCAACCGTATCTCTATCATCGGCAGAATCAGAATATCAAACTATGGCAAAAACTGTTTGTGAAATAATCTGGATACGAGGATTACTTGCGAATCTTGGAGTACAAGTTGATGGACCCAGTAAGTTATTCTGTGACAACGATGCTGCACTCAAGCTAGCAGCCAATCCAGTGTTTCATGAGAGGACTAAGCATATAGAAGTCGATTGTCATTTCACTCGTGATAAGATTCGAGAAGGGATCATTACAACGAGAGGAATAGGAACTGCAGAGCAACCTGCGGACATTTTTACCAAACTATTATGCCAAAGACAACATGCATACTTATTGAGCAAGCTTGGTGTCCTCGATATATATAGGCCACCAGCTTGAGGGGGAGTGTTGGAAATATGAATTGATAACTTAGGAAATACCAACCCTGAGTATCAATGATTGATTCATTTAATTGGTAATTGACTTGGTAAAATAGGAATTAGAATCGATGTATATTTTTCATTTATTTATTTATTTCCTGTTTTACACTTTACTCTTGTATCACAAATAGTGTAATGATCATGTACAAGAAAGACATAGAAATACAAAGCTTATTTTTCCTCTCCATTTCTGTCAAATTGGTTAAAAATACAGCAAAAATAATACTATAACTTGGTTTCAAAGTAGATTTATAATTGTATAATGGAGGCCATAGCCGCCACCTTGTGGGTTTGAATCTTACTAGCCACATGTGGCCGAGGCGGTTTTAGGATGCATTTGGGAGTGGCTTTGCCAAGCCACTAAGGGCATCCAAAGCCCTTTGGGCTAAAAAATGGTGTTTGGGAACTTATTTTGTAAACATACTTGAGGAAAAGTGAGCACTTGAAAGACTGAAAGTCCAAGGCTGCCATAGTATACATAGTGAAGTGGTCCCATGGAAATTTTTATGCTTTGCCATAATTTATTAAATACAATCTAATGAATTAGATGTCTATAATTCATGAAACTGAAATTAAGATGAAAGAAACAATCCATCCCACAAGGTTTTGTTTGGTCATTTTGATTTTTTTGTGAAATAAGATAAGGAAAGGATTTGCAATTTGGTTCTTCCCCCTAATTCATCACCTGCCACATCTTGTAACTTCAAATTCCAACCCACCTTGTCTTCTCATCATCACTGCACCCTCTGTGTGGGACTTTTTAATCCGAATTTATTGTTAACCCAAACATCAAATAAGATAAAAATTATCTAATTCATTGTTGTATGTGATTCACTAAACGTAATCTAAAGAATTAATTTATACTGTCACGACCTAAATTTTCGGGTGAACCTAAGCCTAGACTTAGCTCGGGCTCTCCCAAGTCCATACCAATTTGCAACTAAGTTCAAATTTCTTAACATGCAAATGGATTTTATCTAGGAGTCGCCACTAATCAATTTACGATAAGTCAATTAGACACTAAGTAAAATAATGGGAGGATCATTTTACTCCTACGAACCAGAGGCTTTGAGTATGGAAACTTGGTTACACTAGACTTCTCTAATGCCCTTTCGATACCATTTCTTTTATTTTCAAAAATGTTTTTGCAGGCAGCTTGGATTTATTTTAAATCTATTTCCCTAACATGTGAGGTGATCATACGGGTGCGCAAACCACTAATTTAACACCCAAAAAACCAATGAATAAATTACCGGCCACGATGGCTCCGCTGGTTAAGTCTTCCCCACCGTGGGGGGACCCACTAACCCCTTCTAGGAGGGAGAGGGTTCGACTCTCCGCGGAGACGCTTGGTGTCTTACCCGTTCTACGAGGGTAGTGGGTCCTCTCGTGAGGCCCAGATTTACCCTCGTCACCTCGGGCCTATCGAGATTGTCCGTATTGGTACGGTGCGTGAGTTTCCTAGGTCATCAAAAATAATAATAATAAAATAAATTACGGGACTTACCTTGTAGCAACGAAAGCATCTGCGTGCTTAGATCAGAATTCACATCAACAACCCTAGATATGATTTCTAATTAACACGCAATTTCTTTTTGTTTTCACTTATTTAATGAGAATCTAATTTATATGCAATACAATATTATTAATCTAACATAAAATGATATGACATGGTAATATGACCAAATCATATGACATATGTATGCAATCTATCCTAGAGAATGAATTAATTTATCCTAGAGAATGAATTAATTTATCCTAAGACAATTTTTGTATTTTTTATGAAATTCGAAATTAAAATTGTCTAATGGTTAAATATGCAATCTAAATTAACCAAATGAACTAATTCTAATGACGAGCAATTCCTAATTAAATGAACCTAGCAATAATCACTAAATGACATGTATTTCATGAATCTATTCCTACATGACATTCGCATGATTTTTTTTTTTTTTTTGTATTTTTTATGAAAATTCGTAATTAAAATCGCTAAAAATAAAAATCTAACTAAATTAAGATATTATCTATCCTAGATATCTTCTAAACATGCATTTAAAAAAAAAAATAACTAACCTATCATGCAATCAATCTACATGGAATGCAAATGCAATTTTTTGTATTTTCAGGATAAACAGAACAATTAAGAGATAAACACTAAATCATCCATGGTCATAAAAAATGTTATCCACCATTCAAATTTAAATTCGAACTTGATTATTTCGCTAATAAAATCAATAAATTGATCTTAAGTCTTAAAGATCAAGATAACAATTTTACTAAATTCGTGCGGTTATGAATTGCGCAATAAACCCTAATTGGGGATACGCCAATAATTTCAAATATGCACATAAGGCATTCATTAGGTAATAAAATATCCAAATCAAATTTAGATAAAATAATTACCTAATTTCGCAAATAGTGCCACCAAATTTGAACCGAACGGAATCCGCTCAATGGGTGATGGCGGTGCGTAGTAGTGCTCGGCTAGATGCAGGGACGGGTAGCCATGGGCGGAGGACAGCAGCTACGAAGTCAGCGGTGGGGCTGCAGTAACGCCATCGGTGAAGGAGCTACGGTGACGTCGAGGGATGCTCGAAGAGGACAACCTCCTCTCTCCTTCTATTGACTTATTGACCGGTGGACCCATACCACTTTTTTCCACCCTCGTCTCCTCTGTATGATGGCTCTCCTCCAATGGTGGCCGTGTGTGGTGGGGAGAACTAGCAAAACAGAAACTTGATAGACAACGCAACAAAACTCGCAAACCGAGGCACTGGATCAGTGTTCTTCTTTGAAAATTCAGCAAAAACCCATGCAACACAAGGAGGACCTGCCAAGAACAAAACACTGGAATGTACAGCAAGAGTTACTTCTTGTTGAGATCAAGAGCAAGTATTTAGATTAACGCCGGTGCTTGCTCGGCATCAGAGAGAACTTGGACGGCCACAAGCAAGTGTATGAGTCCCGAGAACTTGTTCCTTCTTGTACGGTTGGAAATAGGCTTACCGTTGGAAATAGGCTTGCGGCTGCAATGGCAAGACTGCAAGATCACTGCTACGATGGCTCCAGGGAAGCTGCTCGTGACTTGAGGCAAAGATCGACGTCTCGAGGATCACCGAGAATGGTCTTCTTCTCTATTCGTGGATCTCCGCTTTCCACGTTCCTTGCGGTTGTCTTCTATCTCTTGGAATTTTCTAATGGACTCACGGCTGTGGCTTCCTTTGACTCTTGGACTCGCGGCCTTCAACCCTCAACTTGGATAAGTCGGTTTCTCGGTGATGGAGGAAATCATGCACAGCAATCGGTGGCTAAACCGCAGTTGCAGCAGATTGGAGATGACGCCAGTGCTGGACTGGAATGCGCCGGATTGCTGGGTTCTTTATTGGGCTGAGAAATCGCTGCAGGTGGCGCTGCAGCAATTTTAGAACCGAGACTGACGATGGAATGTCAAACAAAGACTGAAGCAACGTGGAAGCAAGGTCCTGCAGCTATGATTTGGGAGGTGTGGGCGTGCTTCTTCATGTTCCCTCTTGGCACCATCCCTCTCGCCACCTCCTGGCACCATCCCTCTCGCCGCGCCGCAGGTTTGCCATAGCCGTGGGTCGAGTCTTATTGGCTATGTGTGGATGAGGTGGTTTAGGCATAACATGACAAAATGGTACCATGGCAACTTTTATGCCTTGCCATAATTGTTTATAAGTAATTAATAGTCCATCCCACAAGGTTTCGTTTGGTCATTTTGATTTATTTATTTTTTATTTTTTTGTGAAATAGGATAATGAAAGGATTCCCAACTCGGTTGTTCCCCCCTAATTCACCACTCGCCGCATATCTCGTAACCTCAAATTCGATTCAGCCTTGTCATCCTGTCATCACTAAACCCTCGAGGTGGGATTTTTCAATTCAAATTTATCGAAGATATAAGTTATTAGATCAATAATTATATGCGATCCACTGAACGGAACTTAAAAGAATTAATTTTTACTTTTGATTGCAATAAATGTTGTAGGCTTCAATTTAAGGTGAAAGTCATCATACCTGATCCCTCTGGTGGTAATATATATACGAAATGGAGATTATACTATTCAAAATGCAAATATATATTTATTATCATTTTTTTAAAGTATCTAAGAAAATTTCATAATTAGTAAAATGTAATCTAAAGTGATGATGCAATGAGTTTGCTTTGCATTATAGATGAGAAAGCTTGCATATTATAATAGGATCCTTCATGTTACAAGATTTTGTTAAGATGTCTTTTCTAATATGAATTTTTTTTAATATTTCTATCATAATTTTTATGTGATAAATGATAATTGACGTGTCACATTAATAGTTGACCGTTAAAAATCAGAAATTAGTTAAAAGTTGAATAATTTTTTTTCGAACATATTATGATATTTGTTTAATACATGCATTTTTTCGTAAGTTCAACAATACAAGGGAAATGAACGTTTTATTGATAATCACATGCACATCCGTTTTTCTTTTTTAGTAAAAATTATGAATATTTTTACTGATAAAACCTTACACATGAATAAATGGAGAAAATGATTTTAGAATTATCGTAACTTTCATAGTCACTTACTTTGATACTCAAACTCTTTAAGCGATAACTAGAATATCAATTTTTTAATAAAATGATTACTTCAGTATTGTTGATTTGAGTTGCTAGAAAATTTTTTCTGATAACTTTTTAATATAAATAGTCTGACATGATTCGTTAATAGAGTGAAGTGAGCGATATTAATGCTAAATAACGTTGTTTATATGTATTATTTGCTTTAAATTAACCAATGAGGGGGAATTGGGTCAAAATTTATTTTCTTCCCTAAATTCGTTATGTTCTTCTATTGAGGAGTTGTGACAAAATCAGGTATTGAAATCCCCAATAAAACTCATCAGAGCAGGACAAATATTTCCAAATTAAAGCGTGTTCTAGTTAGATAATGGACGAACAAGAGAAGCGAATGAGAGGGAGCAACATAGTTACGAGAATGAATTGGTTGCTCTTCGGAGTCCAATCGTCGTCATGTACTATGTCTCTGCCCCTTGCCGAATGAGGACCTTCGACCAGAGAAATCATGGCGACCACAAATATCATCTCCCAGATCCATTAGAGCTTTATCGTTCCCAATCATAGGTTCACGAAAAATGCGCATGAGCAAGAGGAATATTTTTTCCGTTTATAATTTGTTTTGATTTTGCTGATCGTATCAGGACAAAGAGGTGGTTGAGAAAATGATCATAATAAAAGGGAGAAAAAGGCATTTGACAGTGAAAATTGTTAGAAAAGACGAAGTCGAAGGATGAAGACGAAGGTGAAGACGGAGAAGATGAAGAGAAGAGGGAAATTGGTGAGTTAATTAGACCATGTGCCTCGTCATCTCCTCCTTTGTCCAGGTTGAACTTTAATTTAAGTCTAGAAAGCCACATAGAATAAAAATTTCGACTTCACTAACTAAGTAAGAGGCCGCTAAGCTCACACACCCCCGACTCATCCTTGAAGTGGTCTCGGGTGACCCCATGCGCGGCCATCATAAAGCTCCTCTCTCTCGCCATAACAAAAATAGATATACATATATACATATATAATTCAAGAGAAATGGATATATTTGTATCCAATAGGACCATTCGGCCTATTACTACTTGGAAAGCCCACATGTTGGTATATGGTGGACAGTTGAAACCAACGAGGAGTCCCGTGTTGTATGGGATTGACATTTGACACCCTCTAATAGCAGCTATTATCACATAATTAGCAATGTGTAGTCAAATGAATGATGAGAAAATAAGAAAGTCCGTATAAACTTATTTTACACATTATGTATGTGTAAATATCTTGCCAGTGGTCGAATAATTTTATTTATGGTACTTTTTAAGATTTTTCATAAATCACGATACTCAATAGCCTCAATTGCCACTCACATCACTCCTCGCCCTTTTGGTCTCCCCAACACCCATGTAACGATCGTTTGGTACAGTGCAGCTGATTTGCCGATGACTAGTTGAGCAGAAAAATTACTAAGTACGAAGTTAATTGTTTGGGTCGTAACATAAAACCTAGCACTTTGTAAACTCGAGATCAACTGGCTGAATCAAGGGCAAAGAGGGAGAGAATTTGTCGGCCAAACGTTGTGCTCTGAACATCATTTCCATAGCAAAGGCCGTCGTCAAGCAAAATCGATGGGCGTGAAAACGTCTTCATTTGCGACACCATCGATCACTTATCTTCTGTTGTCTGTACAATTCGATCATTCCTCTCGTAACAGACAGCCAAGCCGCCTAACTTATCTGACTCGTGTGGGTAATAGCAGCGCTGCTGGTACCGCTAAACGATGGGCCACGGGCGACTTATGTAGGTATTAGCAGCACCTGTTTATCTTCCAAATTACGTCATGAAATCGCCATCGACCCCGATTGTCATCAATGACATAATCACTTACAGAGAATGTCGCAAAATAAACATTAGGATGTTCCCACACTTCCTTATATTCTAAAACCGATTGCTATAAACCATACAGAGGGGAAAAAAATATCTAGAGGAAAAGAAATCGCAAATCTAAAAGAACAGATGCAGCAAGGCTAATACAACGTTCCTGATGAATTTCACCCCATCCTCTATCTTCTCCACAAGCTGGTTCTCCAATGCGGGTGCTTCTAGTCAAACTGAGCACTGACCGAACTACAGCCCAAGTTTGGACAGAAGCTGCTGCCATCTGGGAGTCTCTTCATCGAAAATGTAAGTCAACGGAGAAAATCCACTACCCCGCTCTGCATGATAAAAACTTTCAACGTGTTAAAAAAGCACCAAGGAGTGTTATCAAGTATCTTCACTTCATATTAGAATGTGACCAGAGGGAAACAAAAAGTCTCTGCATAAAGCAGCTCCGGCTATTTCCAAAATTAGGACTTACTGCTCTCAACTGCTCCAAAGAGCTTTGCAGCGCCTTTTCAGGATCACAAATGACTATTGCATGGTAGTCTGCAACCACTTCTCCATTATGTTCGCGAAAGACTGGACTTATGGTAGATCCCTGATAGTGTATGAGTACAAGAGAATCAAAAACCCTTAAAGAGTGAGAACAGAGCTGGGGCTCAACTTGGAGTACGAGAAAAGAGGGCTCACTGCATTACCTGCAAACCAGAGAGTGATGGTTGACTGAGTACTCGCTTAGCGACTTCGTCTGCACTACTCCACCTCATGTTTGCTGTTACCTGTGAAAAATATTGATACCGATTATAAAGCATTGATTTTGAGAATTGGAGAAAGGAGTCAGTAACAGTATCTTAGTTGTGTATATTCTAAAACGCCTTGTATTGCACTTACAGAATTTTCTATATTATTTCTCCCAAATTTTTATTGCAGCAATTGTTGAATAAGGAAAGGTTGAACACGTCATACTTGACAAGTTATGCTTAAGTCCTAAATTCGCCTCAACAGAAAACTTGCACAACCATAAGTCACCCGTTTAAATTTTGTTTTTTGATGAGTGCACTGATGTGTCTATTTTATGCAACTCAGAAACATAGTAAGGAGTGAAAGGGGATGGCCACAGTGGGTGCAGCTTAATAGTAATAAACTCTAACGGGAAGTATGTTCGGATACTGGAAAGGAAGTTCATCAACATATATACAATAATCTACACACCTCGAACTGGCCAACTGCTTTAAGATGTGCCTCCAATCTTTCAAGAATCTCACGCGTAGCACCAAGAACACCTTCCCGTTGGATTAGTGACTTCCCACTTGCCACAAGAACAGCCTGAAGGACATTCAGCCCTAGTTAAGGGAAGTTCGAAAAAGACAGAATGAAGAAACGATCATAGGGTGAGCTTGCCAGTGCGAACATGTTACCCACCTGACTTTCCAACACTGTCCCACCTTTAATTTCTTTTAAGTTATTTTCCTTTAATGTTGTCCCACTACTTACAAGGTCCAAAATAACATCAGCAGTCCCCATCTGGATTACCAAAGAAAAGTAAAGAAGTCAATTGTAGATCATGCAGACACAGCATCAATACTATACTGCCAATGCCATCAATTAGCATCGGTTTAATTAAATCCTTGACCTCCCCTCATGGAGATGCCATTGAACATACCAGTGTGCCACATGCCAAGATATAATGGCAGTCGTATATATTTTCTGTTCAACTAAATTGCAGCTTCAAAACAAACACATGAAATGAACTACAGTCGATATACTCATGAGGTTGCCATCCTAATAACTTAATCTTTGGGGGCATACTTTCAGATTCTTTTTAACAAGGGATGAAGCAATGTCCGCAGAATTATTTCCTTCCAAGGGATAAAATTTTCAATCATTGAAAAGAGAAAAAACCTGTAATTCATGGATTAATCAAATCAATGCTTCATATCACAAAAATGAATGGCCACAAGATCCATAGGCAAGGACAGATAGATCCAACCATTGCATCATTGAAGGAAACACCAAAAGATTCAAGTGCTTTTTTAAAAGGATCCTCCTGCTAAAACTATGGTGGCTTGATGTAGTCTCAAATATACATTCCCCGGGACAGGGCATGTACATACATTGCCCCACAATGTGGATAGAAAATGGTCTACATAAGCACAATTTACCGACATTTAGAATACGAAAATCAGGTAGGATGTACACTAGTCCATCCTTCCTTCACTGCATCTACCCGTCAACAAAGAGACTGGTTTCCACTCCCTTCTCTTCCTTGTTTCCCCTCTTCATGGGAAATATTTCTCTGCCTTCCTTGTTTAATGAAGATTCTCGTGTAAATATTTCCCCGACAACATTTTTAATCTCCTTAACGGGGTGCATTTAAAAGTGACATAAAGGGCTGTACTCCATAGATCAACCAAGAAAATAAGCGGGTATTGAGATATTTGCCTAAAATGTAAAAGATGTGGTAAAGTGTTGACCCCGAAGCAGCATGAAAAGAATAACATAACCCTGCCATATCGAGCAAAAAAAAAAATTGTACTCACCAATCTGCACATTCAGTACAGATCTTCTAACCGTCTAGGTGGAAAAAGAGAAACGACATGAATCCAGAGCCATAAGACTCAATGCATTCTATTGTCTTTTGTATTTTTAAAACAAAAATTGAAATGGTCCGAACCTGTGAACTGGAAAATGAAATGGTTTAAACTTCTACATTCTAAATTCTAGTTGAGCACACAAGATTGATCCCTCCTAGACATAAACTCTACCAGAATATGGGTTCCCCAACCCCTTATCTTCAATATCTCAAGAGAGCTTCCACAGACATATTAACTCCAGTTTAGTTTAAAGACAACACGCGCTTAACGAAAAAACTTCATGGTGACAATCACAAACCATCTTCAATACGAGAAATGAGTTGGTAACCTACAAAGATATCAAATAAGTGAAAGAAATTGATATTTTTACCGCAGGAGCTGCCTCCAATGCTCCTTCGCCAGTTGAAAAGCTCACATGCTTCAGTCCGTTTTCTTTCATGAACTTAGGCCCCAGCTACAAAGACAAAAGAGAGAAACCTAAACTTAACCAGTTAAAAAGGACAATCGCTCTGGCACCCCACAAGAAAATTTGCTATAAGGTGGATAGATGGCACAATAAACAATAACATTTAAGATCTGAAAATGCAAACATACATAGCCAAAACGGGTAGCAACTCTGAGTGGTTTCTCTTCAGTCCACTGGGGCATTTGTGCAAGCTCCTTCACCGAATTAATCTTCTCAAAGATCCCATATTTGGGAACCTAATAGGAGATCAAAAGAACATATCAACACTAAAATTTTCCATAGCAATGAACCAATTGGAAATATTTCTATCAATATATCAAAATTGAGAGCATAAATTTTCTTACCGCGAGAGACAAACGGCAATCCCCATAATCAAGAGCTTCATGAACAATAATAAGATCTTCATTACCCTGAATAAAAGAAGCATAAGATAATTTAGGACAGTACTATATCAAGTTAGTGTTGCGAAATCAACATTCTATGATATAATGAAGTTGAAAAGCTCAATGAAAACACAAAAACAAGACAAAAAGATCAGAAAAAGCTCTGATATATGAAGTTGAAGCAATCAGGAAGTTTTTGTCTCCGTCCAGCATTCCTCACATGGTGACCATGCAATCATCATTCTAAGATTTCAAGTCATTGATCTGTACAAACACAAAAAAATATGAACACTCTAACCACCTAAACTATCTAAAGACTTCAGAGATACATACCGAAACTTGACATCATCCAGTAACTCTGCTAATCCAAGCCATTTTTCAAAATTGTTTACATGGAAAAGAGTAAACAACCGAAATAGATTCACACAAAAAGTACTGCAAAGGTAATATGTGATACGCAACTACTTTTGTCATTCATTCGGGTAAGATCTTTGATCCAACTTCTCTGCTGCATATTTAACACAGGAATTATTCATAATTTTTTGGTTTTAGCATGAAAGCTTATTTGCAATATTTTTGGTTTGAAGGGAAAGCAAATACAACGTTTTGTTTGATAAAGGGCTCTTAATCTTCCACTTCATCCAAAGCAGGGGAAAACCATGCAATAAATTGTTTTCACAGCTTCAGAGTATAAATCTCTGAATGCAAACGAAACATTAGTGAAAAATGATGCATAAAAAATCCAACCAATGATCAAACATACAGCATGTAACATCTTCTGCTTACCTGTCCATGTTCACTAACTGTGTCAAAACCCACTATTCCAATGTCTAGATCTCCAGATAACAATTTTTTTACAATGTCCTTTGGTCGCTGAAACCAGACTTGCAAATTAGAGAGCTGCAAGACAAGTTAGCCATCAAATCAATTAAAAACAGCCTGCGGCATATAGAAGTAACAACTAAAATAAAAAGCACCGTGAAGATTTTTTTATCTACTTTTTCATGGAGATTTTCTTTGTTATATGAATGAGAGTAATTCTATGTAAGATTAGAGAAGCGCTTGTCTAGCTCAACCACAGCATTTGAGTGACTAGAGTGGGTCATTTCTTCTTCTTGTGCCTTGCAAAGACAGTTTCAGCATTACGCTTTGGGGTTCAAACCTTCAGCACTTTGTGAAGACTACATTCTATCTCAATTAGGATAGAGATCCTATTTTACATCAATGATTTTGTGAAAGGGTTATCACTCCTTAATTCCCTGTCCACATATCTCAGATACGATAACTACATAAATCTCTCTTGCTAACTTATCTCCAGTAGTTCTTAAAATCAAAATTGAGGTCCAAGTGAGTTTCGATAAACGAACTCAAATGTCTTACCACCATGCATATACCAAATTGAGGCACACATTTTTCAAGAAATATATCCATACCTGTGGAATTTCGGCAACATACTGGCGAGGATTCACCCGCTTGACTGACAATTGGCAATCCTTCAAGAACAAAGTCGAAAAGGATCAGTATGCAGATAAAAACAAACAGACCACAACCCTCCTGGAGCGGCATGTCAGAGATTAAAGACACTTTCATGGGAACCGATTCCTCGGCAACTGAAAACCGGCAATGCGATGTTACCTTGAGGAGGCCGAGCGTGTCGTCGGCCATGCGCCCCTTGCTCGGCAGGCCGAGCCGGACCTTTCTCCGCTCGCCGGCGGAGGAGCAGCAGACGATCCTCAGGAGCGCGGGCGTCCTCGCGGGGGAGAAGATAACGGACGTGTGGGCGCGGCGGGAGAAGGCGGAGAGCGGAGGCGCGACCGGGGACGGCGAGAGGAGGAGGTGCTGCTGGGGGCGGCGGGGCGGCGAGACGAGCGACATCGATATCGACGCGGACGCCATTGCGACGGCGGGAGCGACGGCGGGAGCGCGGCGACGGTGACCGGCGAGGGGACCAGCGGGCAGCGCAGGGATGGCGCGGCGAGCGTCGGCAGACGACGAGCAGAGCGGCGAGGAGTGCCACAGGCGTCGTCGAGGGCCGAGACGCGGACGGAGCAGCGAGGGAGCAGCTGCGGGTGTCGGCGGCGGGGTTGGACGTCGCGGCGAGACCGGCGGAGCAGCGAGCGGAGCGGCAAGGTGGCGAGACGCGGTGGTGACTGGCGTTTTTTTTTCTCCTTCTCTCTTTCCCTCCCTAAACCGAAGGAATGCCCTCACGCTTTTTCTCCAAATCTTCTTCGAAAAAATCCCGCAGTATCCGTACACGAACAATCCCTTTTCATAGGAAAAAATTTAGACCAACGTGGCATATTTTATTTCCAATTTTACCTGTGCATAATCCCCTAAATATATCGTTGCACCCAGCCTGATACTCTTTATTGAAATTTTCGGATATCTATTCGAAAATTTCCTTTCTACTCAAAAATACATCCCCTCAGTATATATTATTTGAATATGTGAAAAATCTCAGCGGAATATGTGAAAAATCTCGCGTTGTATTAATGCTCACCGTCAATCTAATAAAATAAGATAAAATAAAACAAAATAAGATAAATGTTTCTAAACTATATGTTGTGCAATTTTAATTTTGTTTTTTGAGGTAAAAATTAACTCATTTTTTATGAAAAAAAAAATTTGGTGTCAACACAAACTTTGCAATATAGATGAAAAAGCTTGCATATTATAATAGGATCCTTTATGTTACAAGATTTTGTTAAGATGTCTTTTCTAATATGAATTTTTTTTAATATTTCTATCATAATGTTTATGTGATGTACAAATGATAATTGACATGTCAAATTAATAGTTGACCACTAAAAATTAGAAATTGTTATGAAATATACTAATATATATTCAGTATATTTATATTATTTAATATACTTATTATGGTACATTTGTATCCTATAAGTACATCTCCCTATACAATTAATGTTTATCTTACTATCCAATGTATGTATTATTCAATATGTTAATATTAATGAAAAATACATCCTTATTTTCTTATAAATAAGAGATTAGTTTTCGTCATAGATATATGGTGATATACTGGAAGTAAAAAAATTTTACAATGTCCTTTTATCCTTGAAACCATACTTGCAAATTAGAGAGCTACAAGATAAGTTAGCCACCAAATCAATTAAAAACAACATGAGGCATATAGAACTAACAACTAAATTAAACAGCACCGTGAAGATTTTTTTAATTACTTTTTCATGGAGATTTTCTTTGTTATATGAACGAGAGTAACTCTATGTAAGATTAGAGAAGCGCTTGTCTAGCTCATTACCACAAAAGTACTATAAGACACAGACCTTTTCAACCACAGCATTTGAGTGACTAGAGTCTGTCATTTCTTAGTGAGACGTTGATTGTATTGATTGTAAAAACTCTCTCTCTTTTTCTTCTAACTCCCACTATCTCACTTCCTCTCTTATCTTTTGCTCTCAGTTCATCCAATCGTCTCTCATCTTTTCCTCTCAGTTCATCCAAGTTCAAGCATTTCTTAACAACATGCCTCCAAAGAATTAAAAAAATATAAGTTTTTAGGTGAAAAATAGAAAGTTCCTGCGGAAAAATTATTAAATTTTTTGTAATAATGCATCCGATAGTATCATGCAAGATTTTTTCAAGGATAATAGTTTTCGTAACGAGAAATGTTTTTTAGAAGATTTTGCAAAGAACCCGCTTCAAAAATCTACTTAGGATGATTTGCATGAAGTGGCAATCATTTATAGGAAAAAAAAATTGGGAATCGACATTAAATTTTAATTAAGTGAGGTTGATATAAATGTTATGGCAGTAGTCTTACTTTCCTTATTCCTTTGCATTTTTATTTATAAGTAAAAAAATTAGGAATCTAAAGCTAAAGCTAGAGCTAAACTAAGTTATTCTTTGTTGGATTGCTTGCTCGCGGTAAAGTTAGGGGTTCATTGTTGGATTGCTTGCAGTAAACCAAGTTAACTGGTAACCGTGTTTTATCCTTCCTCCTTCCAAAACCCTAGCCCTTCTCTCCCTTCTCTCTCTCTACGTCGATATCAATTAAAATCTCGCAAAATAATGAAATTGAATGCTTACGGCCAAAAAGAAAAATGCTATATGTCTCAATTTAATAGAGGACAACGAGTAAATGGTTGCTTAACAAAATAATATTGGGAGTATGGAAATGTGGGGCATGACAAGCTCTTGTCCTCCCGCCCACTCCGGGCAGCCCTCAATCGATAACACACCATCTCCTCATCGTTTAATTCACTAGCATTTTATTGACATTTTCAACAAAATCCTTCCTTTTTTCTCCTTCTAATAGACCTTACTTGATCCTTAGTCCTACAACTTTTAAACCTTTTACAACTTGGTGCCAAATTAGTTTAGGTGCAAATTTACTCTTTTTATTTTTATTGATGGCAATTTAGTCTAAAATTTTTTATTTGTCAATTTAGTGTTAAAAATTTTATAATTTTAATTAGGTACTAATTGAGTCCAGCTAATTTTGGTGACGTGTATGCTTTTGACCTCGCATAATATTTTAATATTTTTTTGAATTATTTCTTTTATTTTTCCTTTTCTTTTATTTTTTATTTTTTCCCCTCCTCTTAGCCGGCAAGGGCCTAGTAGCTGCTACGCCACCTCACAGCTAGGTGGGCGGGCAAGGCTAGACCAGGCGGCCTCATCAATCATGGGCAAGGCCCTACGTCACCAAATCCAGTGAGAGGGGTCGAGCCTCGCCAAGCACTGCAAGAGCGACATCCGGCTAGCATATCTGGCAAGGTCAGGCCTTGCGAGGCTCGTGCCTGCCCTGCACACCTCGCAACCAGCAACCTCACTGGCTCTAGGAAGAAGAAGGGATAGAAAAAAATAATAATAAAAGAAATTAATTAATAAATAATTTGAAAAAAGAAATATTAAAATATTATTTAAAATATAGGAGGAAAGACCGGAACACTTAGAGAGAGAGAGAGAGAGAGAAACCCTATTGTTAGGTAGAAGTGGTGCACTTAAAGATGTAAGATGTCAGTGCACTTAAAGATGTAAGTTAAAGATGTAAGATAAAGAGTAAGATGTTGGTGGTGGAGTAGTTGGGAGATACGATCTATACCATTGAGAGATCTACATACGGTGTATGTCCTTGATACTTGTATATATGTAGGGTCTACTCCCCCGTTGTATCAACTTATTGACACTCTGAAGATGTTGATGTTCTCTCATATAGTCATTCGATTCCTCTCCAAGGGGCAAACAACCAGAAAGCCAAGACATGCAGTTACAAAATAGACCAGTCAACGTCTCAAGTCATGAGTTTTAATTTTCTTTCTTCTTGTGGCCATTTAATATCAGATACTATATACTTTAAACTTGAGAAAATCCTTTAGCATTGCGTTACTCAGTCGTAATTGTCATGCATGATAGTAGCTATAATTAATAGACCACAGACATTAACATATATAAATACATTGAATTGAACTTATTGGTAGCAGGGTAATTAAGAAAGCCGCTAATTGATGTAAGCTATTTGCACCAATCTACCCACCCACGCTAGTGTATAATCAGTCGACATTTGAATGGGACATTTTAGTATTAGTAACTATTATAATCAAATATATATCATAATCTATAGCACAAAAAATTAATGCAATGACAATAATAAAATGACCACAATCTTGCTTAGCACAGAGCAGAAAGAAGAGGAAGAAGTCATCCCCTATATCCTTGGATAAATGCAGCAACCATTCTACATTTGACAATAATAGAAGTATGTTCTAAGGTCCCAGAAGACACTTAAGAATTTTTCACAGCAACAATAATGGTGTACTTCAATTTTATAAATTTATTCATAAACTTTTCATCAATTTACTAATGTAGTTAGCTGGTTAACCAGGAATCGTTGACCTCCAATGCCGAAGTGGACAATTTTGCAATTTTTAATATTTTCTATTATTTTATCTCACATATTTTTGTGGAAAATTTTGATTGAAATCAGTTCCAAGGACATCAATTGTAAGATAATTGGCACGCTAGCTAATAAATTAAAAATCAGACTAAATATTCATGATCAATGTAATTTGCCCAATTTCTTTTATGTATTTTTTTTTTGTGCCTTCCCTTGAAATATTTTAATAAAAAGAAAAAAATTTAAATTGAAACACTTCTCCAAAGTTTGTAAATAACTCTACATGAGTTAAAAGGCTTGAAGCCTTTGAAATCGAATTCTTTTCAACAATCTGCAAAAAGCCTCAGCATGCTGAGTGAGTATATGTGTGAGAGCTTGTGACATTACTAATGAGAAAATCTTTTTAATTTGAATGTAAAACGGCTTTGCAACCAAAAAAGCCACGAAAAGAAAGTCTTCAAGGTGTATTAATGATGGTTGATGTGTGCTCTCTTCATGTGATAAATATAAGGTAGATGAGGAGAATGTTAAACAAAAAGGGAGACTATTCCATAATTATCTATGTAAAAGTGAATTTTGGGCATTATTGAGAGTTGAATTTTCTAGTCATTGTATCCAAATATAATTGAGCATTGCGTTTTTAAGAATAGTTATAAAGTTGTTTGGGAGGAATTAGGCAGTTAATGTAAGTAAGAAATTTGTGCTCAATCGCCTAATCATGTCTAGCTAATATATAAGATAAAAGTAAGATAAAATGATGCTTATTCTTCGATTCTTGTAACTCCCATTTATAATCTCTCCCTTTTTTTTTTTTTTTTTTTTTTTTTTTGTATTGGAGGAACCGGCTTGCAGCCGATAGCCGCGCCGTAAACCCCCAAGTGACACTTAAGCAGGAGGACCTACCACCCCTGAGTCACACTTAATACACCTAGCGCCTCCCCTGGGTTTTGAACCCTTCACCTCTTCGTTGAGGATCAGCAGAGCCTTATTCAGTGGAGCCACCACGGCCGATGGTTTCTTTTTGTATTTTTGCAATGCCCATCCAGCTAAAATAGAGAGACATCTCATTTTCGAAACTAAAAATATGACTAAACATTTTTATCCCAAATTTTCTTTCAAATTTCATTTTGCATTTTTTAACTGCTACTTTCCCTTCCCTCTCTCTCTCTCTCTCTCTCTCTCTCTCTCTCTCTCTCCTTCACCGTACCTCGTAAATGAAAGTTAGTCCCCCGAAAGAAAAAACAAAGAGAGAACTACCCCCAAGCATTTCGGTTTTCAGTTTCCATTTAGCTGCGGTCCCTGTGACTTAAGATGGATAATCTAAGATGAATAATCGAAAGTTTTTACCACGCAGTGTCATAAAAAATAGGGCATAAGTATGTAAGATGAGGATTGTTTTTGTTTGTTTTTGTTTCAGAGCTAGACCAGTGAGCTATTATGCTTCCAAGCCCACCTCCTGGTTGTCATCGCTCCATCACCTCCTTTTCGCAAAGTTTTGGACACTCACTTGTTTCGCAAAGTTTTGGACATTCACTTGTTGCACAGTGAGAAGCAGTATAAGTAATGGAAGGACATGCTCTGCAGCAAATTCTACTCCATACTGAAAGCAGAATAGTAATAGTCATTATGATAAAGAGAACTTTCTACTTTACCGTTAAAACAACAATGGTACCAAGAAACACAAGTATTTGTAAACGGGCATTTTGAACAGAGCTGCAAATGCAAAATCTTACCTGCTTAAGCATTGAGTTAGCAACTCCAAGTGCACACATGAGCATAGGAGCAGAACACGTCAACATCAACAGCAGCACAACGTTGAATTGTTTGTAAAATTTCAAGGATAGCTTGTTTGTCAAGCTTAGGAATTAAATCCCCTAAACATGGCAAAACATTCACTCTCACCTTCCAAAAGAAATAAACCGAGCATCAAACTAAACGCAAAAGATGAGAATCAACAGACTTCATGCACATAAGATAACTCTCCAGCATATAAAATATATTGGAAGAATATATAAGCAAATGTATGATTAAACAAGATTGATGGATTATTTATCATCAGACACGGCAGAAGCATACGCATTGATGTAGAAGCAATCAGAATCTAAATGAAGAAGATGACGACGAGAAGAGAAAGAGCCACCAAAGCAAAGAGAGCAACTGAAACTTTACCACCCAACTGAATGGGAAAGACCTCATACTAAAGGCAGGCAGCCACTATACAAATTTCTAACCTAGCATAAGTCAAAAAGTCAAGATAACCTAGATAAAGACAAAGAAATAGTGATCAAGGTGAAAAAATTAGGAAAAAATGAGTTTCAGATTCGCATGAAAACTGCTGAGTCATGGAAAAGTCATTGAGCAGCCTCAAAAGGTAGAACATGAGGCAGTCCTGGAAGGACATGACTATACATAGGCTGAGCAAAAGTAGGGGGAGGGAAGGCAGATGATATTGCGCATGATATTGCCTCCTCGGACGAGGACCTTGACTTTGATTACCATAATTCATTTGACCATAATTACCGTAATTCATTTGGTAATCATAATTCCTTTGACCATAATTACCATAATTACTTTGGTAATTCCTTTTATATGACATATGAAGCTTTCAATTTGGCTAATTAGCTACAAAATTTCTTGCCAAAGCCGCCTACCAAGTAGAAAGATTTCAGAGCCAGAACAAGTTGCGCAAGCTGAAATTTACATTTGGGAGCAAGAAATAACGCTCGAAATCAAAATCTAAAGTGTCCTTCATTCGATTGATTTAAAATTGCTCCAACCTAACAACCACATTGCAAAAAGTAAGTCTTCTAACAAACAAGAAACAAGATGAGAGGGACACTAAAGTAAGTCTTCTAACAAGCAAAAACAAGCTGAGAGGACACTTTTCAGTATATTTCTATTAAACTCGCAAGCTACCGTCCAAGATAACCCGCAAGCTATTAATCACTGGAAGACACTCAAACAAATTTTATCATGGTAAAGATATAAGGAAATGCCTTCAAAGCTGCTTTCTCTAGACACCATGGAAAAGAACACTGACGAGCTCAATCTCTAAGTGTAAAATTGTCAGTTTCATCCTCTCCTCTTTGTGAGCCTGAGATCATATGGGTCAATAAAAAATTCTCATTTTTTAGTTACAGAAAGCCCTTCTCAAGGAAATGAGCCAAGAGCCGCTCATCTGAGCCAGCGGATTAGAATTCTGCTGTGCCTGGTCGAAATGCGTGAGCGGAGCAGGCTAAGTGAAATAAAATAAGATACTGGTGCTACTATAAAATCTTATGAATCACGCACGGCACACTTTCTATGTCTCCTCCATCTACAAGGTGAACAGCTTGTTCTTCCACGACTAACGACTAAGCAGAGAACACGCCAAAAACCCAAAACCCAAATTCAAAACATTCGACGCTAGAAACCCAAAACTGGAATTCAACTAGGCACGAAAGAAAATGGAATCGAGAACTCACTGAAGCAAAAAGAGAGTCCAGCGTTGAGTGGCTGGCAATGGTGGTGGCCGAGGCTCCGACGGCGACGATGGTGGCTGGGCTTCGACGGAGACGGTTGTGGCTGGTTCCGACGGTGACAGTCGTGGTTGGGTGGCGACACGGCAACGGTCGGGGTTGGGTGGTCGTGGAGTTGAAAAAGAGCGGTGGAGAAGATGGGGGAGAGAGAAGGCCTTCTTCCTCCTTATCTATCACAATACTTGCGCAGGTATTCATTCACCGAGACACTTAGCCACCTTGGCAAGGCCTCGATGCGCACAATTCCGTGAGCAAACATTCCTATTTAGATTCAATACCACTAACATAAAATACAATATTTCATGAAGAAGGGCAAAACTCCTTCTCGACTAATTCCATGTGCAAAAAGCACACCCATAAATTCCAAAATTCAACCGGCTTCTTCTCCAGAAAGACGAATTAACAAAGATCCCGCAGAATTCAACATAAAGCTACCAATCGAATAATTCAGCAGCACCGATCAATCAACGTACCTCCTGAGCTTCTTAGAAGCAGGATCATAGGCTTCACCGCCACCGTTAGCCCCATCAACCTTCGCAGCCTCAACCCAGCCATCATCCGACGATCCAGGCTCCTCCTTGTCACCGGACCTGTCGGCTATCTCCGCAAACCCATCTCCGGGGGAGTCAACGAGCACGTCAGCGAGGAATCTATCGCAGAACTCCTGGCTTGAATCAGCCCCAATCCTGCCACTGACAACTCTGCCATCCTCGTCGTTTTTCATCAGGATGTTTTCGATCTCATCGAACCACGAGAGCCCCAAGTCTGGAGACGACAACGCTGCGTTTGTCAAGGAGCAAGCGCCGATGACGTCGCCCAATGTCGTCGCCAGCCTTAGGGAGGTCACCGAAGAAGCCGTCGAGGTTGATGTGAGACACGTGGCTCCCACGGGGACACGTGTCATCCTCCTACCACCTTCTTGTTTGCACTCTTTCTACCGTTGCGCGAGTCCGACGTAGGTACATGTCAAAATACTTTGTTATCTTTGAAATAGGCATACCTCCACTTTTCTCTCTCCACCATTGCGCGCTCCCACTCTATAGATATTCCAACCGTGATCGTACCCCCTCACAACACTTTAATAATTCATTCCAACCGTAGCACACCTCACAACACTTTCAAGTATTACTTATCATCATAATCATAGCCAGGCACAAGTAGCCGCGCACGGACTCGTCCATAATGCGGGTGTGACGCGGTGGCTCAAGGAGTCCGGCCTCGAGGAGCCCCACCGGCCCGGCTTCGACGACGAGCTCTAGCCTCACTTCAATCACCTCCCCACCCGGTAAAACCTCTCTAGCCCAGCCCGGCTCGGCTCTGCTCGAGTCCCCCATGCCATGCCGCCGCGTTGCGCCCACATTATGGACGAGGCCGTGCGCGGCTACTTGTGCCTTGGCCATGATGATGAGTAATACTTGAATTGAATTAAAGTGTTATGAGGGGATATGACCATGGTTGGAATGAATTAAAGTGTTGCAGGGGGTACAACCACGGTATTCGGGAATATTTATAGAGTGGGAGTGCAATGGTAGAGAGAGATAAGTAGAAGTATGCCTATTTCAAAGATAATAGTATTTTGACATGTACCTGCATTGGACTCGCGCAACGATAGAAAGTCTCACAATCTAGCGTGGCAAACAAGAAGACAGTAGGAGGACGACACGTGTCCTCATGGGATTCACATGTCTCACATCAACCTCAACAACTTCCTCGGCGGCCTCCCTGAGGCCGGCGACGTCATTGGGCGACATCATTGGCGCTTGTTCCTTGACGAACGCATTGTCATCATCTCCAAACTCAGGGCTCTCGTGGTTCGATGAGATCGAAAACATCTTGATGAAGACGAGGAGGACGGCGGAGTTGTCAATAACCCTCAAACCAAAATGAGGCTGTGGCCTTGGATATGCTGCTTATGAGGATTATAGTTCCAGTAAATGACATGAGAAAACAAACTATATTGCAATTAGTAAACAATTTATACCTCCACGGATATTTGGAAGCTAATACAGTTGTACCTAGACTTACTATCACTTGAAATGCCATTATCATGAGTAGGACCGTGATGATCATGATGGTTTTTTACATACCTTTTTTCGATGATTGTTTTTCTTCTTCCCTGTCGTTTGATTGAATCACACATGGCAGACAGGAATCCTTCACGATGGTGGCCATGCCTTAATGGATAAAAGTTTTATGTGTATCAGGGTGAAAAAGAAGAGTGAGTAATTTCGCAAAAGAGGAATGACCCCTCTATAGGAATTTAGAGGGGGAGGGTATCGCTAATTCAAGAAGATCTATCGCCTGTCCATTTTATTATTGGTAGTTGTCAATTCGTTGCTTCGTATTTTACTCTACGCCTCTCGTTCTTTTGGGATGGGACATGATGGTTGATTCATCACTTCATATATCCCTCTATACCTCACCTTTTTGTCACCTTTTGTTCCGAAAATATCACAAGCAAGGAAGTGAGCCAAGAGCTGCTCATCTGAGCCAGCGGATTAGAATTCTGCTGTGCCTGGTCGAAATGCGTGATCGGAGCAGGCTAAGTGAAATAAAATACGATACTGGTGCTACTATAGAATCTTATGAATCAGGCATGGCACACTTTCTATGTCTCCTCCGTCTACAAGGTGAACAGCTTGTTTTTCCACGACTAATGACTAAGCAGATAACACGCCAGAAACCCAAAACCCAAATTCAAAATGTTCGACGCCAGAAACCCAAAATCGGAATTCAACTAGCCACGAAAGAAAATGGAATCGAGAACTCACCGAAGCAAAAAGAGAGTCCGGCGTTGGGTGGCTAGCGACGGTGGTGGCCGGGGCTCTGACGGCGACGATGGTGGCTAGGCTTCGACGGAGACGGTGGTGGCTGGTTCTGACAGCGACAGTCGTGGTTGGGCGGCGACGACGGCGACGGTCGGGGTTGGGCGGTCGTGGAGTTGAAAAGGAGCGGCGGAGAAGATCAGGGAGAAAGAAGGCCTTCTTCTCCTGCATATAAGTGGAAGTAAAGAGGAGGACTTCATAGCTAGCAAAATTAATTGCAGGCTGCTATTAATTGCAAGCCACAAGGTAGAAGAGAGTTGAACGTTTACGAGGGATACAAATTTTGTCCTCAACGCAATCATTACAAAGGCTAAGCTTTTTTAATAATTTATATTTTATTTTATTAATAGAAGGTCAAGCCATCCGAGGAATGTGAGGCTCATCCCCAGCCGTTCGATCTCCTTGGCATGCCTCCTCACGCTCGGATTATGAATTAATAACGAAGGAACTTTTTTGACTTAGCACCCAAAAAGACCGGCCAAAAGCGACGAATATCCACAGGCTCATGGCTTCTTTTTCCTATTTTTGTCGTTGTCAATATCACATCGCTTCAGAGACTATAATATAATAATAAATTTTTTTGTAAGAAATTTCTTATACTTATAAATTTCTCGATAATAACTATATAACAAAATAATCAACACCACATTTCCATGATATTGTAATTCATGATTGTAAAATTTAATAGGAAACAATCTAAACTATTATTTTAATGATAGCCCATTATTTAAAAGCAATATTAGAATTATTATCTAGTGATTAAGAATGATATTTGAGTCAATTTTTTTTTATAAAAAAAAAGTCTCATAACTTTTAATTGAGAATTTTTTGGAACAGAGACATACAAAAAAAAAACCTTATAACTGGTAATTGAGAATTTTTTAGAATAGTTACATACCTTGGAATTGTCAACAACCAACATACATGCACATCAGGCAAGCTAGATCTACGTATTGAAAAAAAGAAGAAAAATCTACATCGAAAAAAATCGGCGAAATTTAAAATTCACCCACGTCGCCAAATCCATTGTCGTAGCTAGCGACAAGGACATTGGCAAGGTCGTCGTCCCCATCAAGAAGCTCCTTGACTCCCCCGCCCCCGCCCATGCCAACAGCAAGGCCTCCTAGGCGATGTTGCAGCCAACCACCGTGACCTACTAGGTGCACAAGCCGTCCGAGAAGCCCAAGGGGGAGCTCCACTTCTCCTACAAATTTAGCGACAAGCTCATCGCCGCCGATCACTCGGCCACCCCCAAGGCCGACATGGCGTCACGGCTTACCCGGTCCGGCCGACCCGAGTGGGGGCAGGTATTTGCTGGCCCAGGGAGGCGGGTAAACTTCTCTGTAGGACCCACTCGAGCTGGCCTAGACCGGGTAAAGCCGTGACTGCCACATTAGCCTTGGGGGTGGCCGAGTGATCGGCGACGGTGAGCTTGTTATTGAATTTGTAGGAGAAGTGGAGCTCTCCCTTGGGCTTCTTGGACAGCTTGTGCACCTAGTAGGTCACGGTGGTCGGTTGTGACGTCGCCCGGGAGACCTTGTCGTCGGCGTGGGCGGGGATGAGGGAATCAAGAAGCCTCCTTGATGGTGACGATGACCTCGTTGACAACCTTGTCGCCGGCTACGACAGTGGATTTGGTGATGTGGATGGAGTTTAAATTTCGCCAAACTTTTTCGATGTAGATTTTTTATTTTCTTTTTAATACATAGATCTACCTTGCCTGATGTTGATGTGCATGTATGTTGGTTTTATGTGACTGTTCTAAAAAATTCTCAATTACAAGTTATTAGGCTTTTTTTTTTGTATGTCACTGTTCCAAAAAAATCCTCAATTACAAGTTTTGAGACCTTTTTTTTTATATAAAAAAATGGACTCAAATATCATTCCGATAACTAGATAATAACTCTAATATTGCTTTTAAATAATGAGCTATCATTATAATAATAATTTAGATTGTTTCCTATTAGATTTTACAATCATGAATTACAATATTGTGGAAATGTGGTCTCGATTGGTTCGTTGTATAGTTGTTATCAAGAAATTCATAAGCATTTTCTTACAAAAAAATTATTATTATTATAGTATATTCTCCTAAGCAATGTGACATTGACAACGACAAAAATAGGAAAAGGAAACCATGAGCCGGTGGATATTCGGCGAAGGACATCTTAATCTATCCGTGTGCGCGTGTGTGGGTTGAATGTGTCTAGCTGGGGAGCGGGATATGCCTAATCTTGCATGCACATTTCAACAGTTGAGTGTGAGACTCAAAGTCCAGGTTCAGTAACGTATGCAAATCTACAATGGTAATTTTTTTTTTTTTTCAGGGAGAAGGGGAAAAAAAAATCACAGTCATAAGTGGATCCATATGTGCATTCCAAATTCTCCACAGTAGAACTAATAACAAGGCTAAAACGCTAATAACCCTTAGCTGTTGATAGCTGAATTTGGATACCACACATTTCCACATAATGGAAGAGGGTGCATCGACAACCCAAAAGCACCACTGAAAACGTTGTAAATCGAACAAATTGTAATTCACTCATAATTCATAATCCGAAAAATGTCCAAGTAACTTAAACCTAGTGCCAAATTTTTGTGGAAGCCTCGTCCCGCTAATAGTAGGGGATAAGGCTCGGTTTTTTGCTATTGCCGAACTAAGTTTCTCATATCACAATCAGATATTTTCCTTCCGTGGGCATTCTATTCCAGGCATTTCTTCCTCAATAAGCAAAAACCGGGGCACAAGTCTTCACCCCAAATCCAAAGCTACCATCCAACAGCGAATTTCGAGAACGACTAGAAAAAAGATAAGAGGGCACGACATTCCAATGCATCCTAAACTAACGAAATCGGACACCTCCCTCGGGGACAAGGAAAGGGGGCGCCGGTTCCCAATTCCGAAGAGGAGGAGAGAGGGGAAGGCGAGGAGACTTACCCGAGAGGAAGTAGGAGACGGCGAAGATGACCAGGGCCCACGACACGGTCCGAGCCTTCGCCTCCTCGATCAGATCGTGCACGGCGAAGATGACGAATATCCAATTTGAGGACGGAGAGCTTGAGGGGCTCCTGCGGGAGCTGGTTGTAGGAGAAGCTTTTCCTGGAGATCCCGCCAACGACCATCGCCAGCGGCGAGAAGGGCAGCGACACGGACGACCGGCGCCTGTACACCATCCTCCCCTTGCGGAGGGATCCATCGCCATCGCCATTGTCGTCGCCGCCGCCGTCCCCGCCCCAATCGTCGTCGTAGACCCTGAAGAACGTCAGGATCTGGTTGTCGTACTTGCAGTAATTGGTTTCGTTCAGATGCTTTTGCTTTCTCCGGTTCACTTTTGGGAAGAACTCCTCCACCCGCCATTCTTGCTCTCTGTCTCTCTTCCTCGTTCTCTCTCTCGATTACAACACGTGACTGCTCTTTATGTGGGACTGGAACCGGGAGATATCGGAGGAGGAGGAGTCCGAGTGGAGAGGCGGGTCGAGGTTCTTCATCCTCCAGGGGGCCACCACTTGTTGGGCTTTGGCGGATGACTAGCAGTTTTCTGCAGTTCACGTCATCCGTCGGGGGTCTCGGAGGAATCGAATTGGGTATTTGCTCACGCGCCAATGAAGGCGGTGCTTCGGAACCGACAGCAGTGGTGGCAGCGAAGCGAAAGGTGGTGGAGAGGGGCTTGGCGGCCGGCTTCAGGGGCTTCTTGGAGGTGTCGAAAGAGTGCTTCATGCCGATGACGGCCGAGCAAAAGGGCTTCTTGGAGGTGAAAACTGACCAAGGCGGGAACGGTTGAGGAATTTAAAAAGGAGAGTTCCGTGTTCATGTAAAAAGTCGATTTTGTGGGGTTATTTTTTAATTTTATTTTTTGCAAGCATTAGCAGCGTAAGGCAAAGGCTGGTTTTGGAGGGCAGAGGAGTCAGCAAGCGGTTCTCTTCTCATGAGCAGTAACCGTCATTTGAAAATGGACGGTTGCGATTGGAACAATGCCGCACGTGGAATCTAAAATCTCGGTTTGCTTCATCGTGGGGAGGAATGAGGATGAGCGTGATAGTGCGCCGGTGAATACGGGCCAGATCCTGGGCTCGGACTTTGGGCTTTTCCTACGGTTCAAGTGGTCCAAACGACTCAGGCCCAAATAATTAAACAACTTAATTCTATACTTATGAACTTAATTGATGAGCTTATCTCTTTGGACGAGAAAAAGTAATGGCAGAGTCTAATTGTTCGGAAGGCAGGGAATTGCGGATCAATCTGATGTTGTAAAACCAGAAAATGCTTTCGTAGAATATGAAAATATTTTTCGTGTAGTCATTTTTGAATATGAACACTTATCTCATGCCTACCATATTCACGTATCGAAAGTCCAATGTAATCTAACAATAGATATCACATTAAATTTAGCTCTCTATTGGTCATAAATCCATTTTGCACAAGTTGCTAATTTAATTACTTAAAGAAAGCTAACCAATATGAGGTAAGAGTCACGCCGGTACTATTTGTAACGATATCCGGTTTCAGCCCATCCTGCTTCATTTGTTGAAAACATTTCATGCTGATGCCAAACTTATCATTTCTAACGAGGCAACTAAGAACAACACTACTTAATAAAGACATTGATTCACATTGAGGCGTCTGGAAGATTTGCTTGTTCTTGCAAACTTTAAATAACTACTATAACTTGCAGCAATAATCTTCTCATGTTTCTGCGTGTACTGAAAGAGCCGCAACAATTTCAACAGATAATCAACACCAGCTCTTCATTAGATAATTAAAGGGAAAGGAAAAAAAATGATGAACTGTCTACTAAGCAAGAAGACCCATTGCTGGGCACTCATATATGATCCATAATGAAAAAGATGTGGAAAGAGACAATAAGAAAGATCCAGTGAATCCATGTGTTGACATTTATGTATTACGAAAGCTTCATATGCTTAAGACTAAAAACAGTCAAAGTGCGGGTGCTACCAGACTAAAAAAATTTAATAAGTAAAGCCAGTTCAAAGACACTTTAAACTTATGGCGGATTATATATATTTGTCATTGTAGATACTCATAAAGAAGCATTGCTACTTTTAAAAATATACATCTCTAGGAAACCTCAATACAATGATTTTTGTGAGCTGTTCTTTGTCTTGACAAAATTGAGGTGTAAGCATAATCCAGTCACATCGCAATGAACGTATAATGGAACAAAACACATGAATGCCTCAAACCCATGACATGCAGGCAATGGTAGTCCAAAGAATGCATTTGCAAAGAGCCCATTGCGTTAACATTCAGGCATTCCTTGCCTTTTAGCCAATCAACAATACGTTTATATTGTTTTATGGGTAAATGGCCAAAAAAATAAAATAAAATTGAGAGTTACATAGATAAATGCTCAATTGTATTACGTCTCCAGATCAAAGTAATTTTAATTGGAGGCCCCGCTGACCACTCATGTAGAGCCTTGCTCTATTTACATCAATGTATTGATTAATGTGCATTTTGGCCTATTTGACAATGTTGAGAAATCAATGTTATGAACTTAAACAACTCATTTTTAAGTGTTAATAATCTTCAAGTACTAAAAAGGAAAAAAAAAATATTCGTTTGACAAGTACTACATATTTATAATTTATTTCCAAACATAGAATCACGATTGTGATTGATCGATAAGATTTTTTTAATTATCATCAATTATTTTTTCTACGAAATGAATTAATCCCCCAACCTTTTTTTCGTACGTATTATTAGTCAATTTCTAGATTAATTAAATCTTATTAGTCTAAACAAATTAGAGTTGTCTAACAAGCTTAATTACATTAATTGCTTTAATTTTCAGCGCAAGGACTCTCCGCCGATTGACAAGTCAAACGTTTGAATATCACGTGTTCTTGAAAATAATAAAAAGAAAATGCCACTAATTTGGTACGTGGTTTTCTAGAGAAGGTGGTGTGCGCCGTTTTACGAGAAAATCTAGGGTTGGCCTACACGTCGTGGGGACGGCCCATTTAGTGGACGACGCGTGGCGCCACGGGTCGTCTGGGTCCCACCACTATCTCTCTCCTCCTCTCTTCACTGCGCTTGCGTTTCTTCTTTTATTCTTGTGGGCGCCATGGACATGGAGCTCGAGCTCGAGTGATCTTGGTCGCGACCTTGAGCTACGGCAATTGTCGCGAGCTCGTTCTCGAGTGACCATGGCTACTTTGACCTCGAGCTTTAGGCTCAAGCCTCAGCTCCACAGCCATAGCAAATGCGAGACTGCAGGTCGACCTTGACCTCGACCATGGCTGCTTTGACCTCGAGCTCGCGCACAAGGGAACGGCCATGTCTGTGTGCTCGTAACTTGACCTGCCATGGCTACCACAAGCCCTAGGCTCGAGGTCGAGCTTATGGCTGCCGCGAGAGTCCTGGGCTCAAGCTCCGCGGCTGTGGTGGCGCGCGAAAAAGAAAAAGAACGGCAAGTAGTCACGGTTGAGAAAAAAACGAAGAGAGGAGGTCGAGCTCCGCGGCCGTGGCGGCCACAAGGAAAAAAGAAGAAACGCAAGCACAGAGGAGAGAAATCACAGGAAGGAAGAGTGGGGGAGGGAGTGGTGGGACCCGGATGACACGTGGCGCCATCTGTCGTCCATTAAATGGGCCATTCCCACGGTAACGTGGAGGCCTACTCAAGATTTTCTCGTAAAACAGCACACGATCCCTGAACGATCGTTCGCACGTCGGTTTTCCCTCCTAACCATTTTTGTTGGCTTTAATCCCGTTGAGAAGTCTGGATATGACGTGGCCAAAAAATCTAATCTAATGGACAAGGTCTCCTGTGTACTTTACTTGCACGTACTCCTTCGTTACCTTAGCTATAAAATTAACTAATGTTTGAGCATTTAAAAAAAAAAAAATTTACAATGGCTATTACACTGAGTTATGTTATGCTGGACACAAATCATACTATTCAGATATACCCACAATTAAATGGCATAAATAGATTTAATTGTCAAAATTCATCCATGAAATATATGCTTGCACAACGTAAATTTAAATGCGCTATATTTGTAAATCAATTAATTGATTCCCTAAGCAGATGCACTAAACCACATAACTTTGTTTGGGCACACTCGGTGTCAAAGTAAGAAGGGGGCAATGGGACCCCTTGGCAAATTTCATATTGTTTTAGTTACTATAGACATGAAGTAAGCACATAGTTGATACTTCATCAATTTCAATCCTCATAAGATAAATTTGAAAGGCCACATTGAATTTTGGTCACAATTTAATTTACTTTATCCTTACACATGACTTAGTTCCTCATCTTTTACAAACTTTTATGACAATAATTAGTGCTCTCAACTTCGTGATTTTGGATTATTACCAATACAATCATCAAAAGCTGAGCACTGTCCAAGTATCTTTGCCTTGATCACCAGGTAGTCCGGCTTTCTCCTAAGCCAATGGAGATGAACTGTGCCATGGTTTCCACTTCCGAGCATACTTTGAACATTGCTATTATGCACTTGCGATTTGACCATGCCGAGTTATTGTCGTGGACTCGTAGCTTATTTTAATTTATTTTTTTAATAATGATAGAGGACTGATTCAAGGGAGTCTATTGAGAAGATGTGGAAAGAGTCTCTCAAGCACGGTGCTTCTCAATGTTTGAGGCGGTTCGATCTAGGCTATAGAACTAAAAATGTGTAATGATGACATCATTTCATTGTTGAAGGTGTGGCGGAAATCCACGGAGCCTTACTCCATTAGTCATATCCATCTCATGGTTTTTGAATATAAAGAGACTCCTCTTTTTGCCTAATATTATTCAATCAAAGTGCTTCAAAGATATTATGATGGCGGACAACCACACCAAAATGCAATTGCTAATTCAAACTAAGCATGCAAATTTAGTTAAAATTGTGTACATTCTGAAGGCTACTCAATGCGTTTTATTGAATGAGATTAGCCTAGATCACATGGAGTTGCAAAACTATGGCACCCCATCATTCAATTTCACTCCCCTGCTAGGGCATTTTAGTATTTTGAAACATAACAATATGGACCAATTGAGTAGCAATATGACAAAACATAATTGAAATACGAGGAACGAAAAAAAGGGTGGTAACAATTAATGAAGAGGAATGCCGAGTAAAGAAAGTTTTGATCATGGATCAAGTTAGGCCCGATTGCAAATGAGGTCGCATGCATGCTGGCAAGTTTTGATCATGTAGTAGGCCCTGTCCTGGTCATGATCAAGCTCCATCTATTTGTTGTTGGATTCATTCTTTCCCTTCTTCAATTCGTATGAAACTTATCACCATCTTCCTCAAATGCCTTGATTCAAACTTTTGCTTAGGGTGATCCAAAGGTGGCAAACAATAACGCCCAAGAATAGTATGATTTCCATGCCATTACACAGTTGGAAGGAGGAATAGGCCGGACTATCAAAAGGGCCTTTGGACCTGACTTTCAAAAATCGAAATGGGCTAGGCCTGACATGCATGCTAGGAGGATCTTATTGAAAAACCACATTAATCCATACCGCGATGACTAGAAATATTTGCATGACATTTTGAGCTAGATCGCATATTGATCTAGTTAATAAAATTCCATGGTTTTATCTTTAAAAAAATTCTGTAATTCCTAAATCTGGAAGAATGTTGTTAAGGAATGAGAATGTGAGAACCTTCAGTTTTGATATATTTGTTTATTCATAATATTTTTCTTTATGTAAAAAAGTAGTCATAACCTTTTATAAATAGCCATAACATTTATATAGATTAAGGAGTAATTTGACATTCTAATGTTACAATTATGCTAAAAGAATAAACAACTCCAAAATTTCCTCGTAAACTGAGGTCTTTTTGTTTGGTTTATGCTATGATACGAGGGGTTTTTAGTACAAAAAAAAATGAAAATCAGAGAGATAATACATGAATTGTCAATACTTATGTTAAATCAATGATCAACATTAACTAGACATAAGGGGGAAAATTATCAAAAAAAATCATAAATTTATTACAGGGTGATCAGTTCCGGTCCGTTTGAGCTATATAACGTGTGTGACCACCCCAAGTAAAAAGACAAAAAAAAATGGCATCATCTTCTTCATTCCAGAGGACTTTGGCAGCGCACTATAGCCTCCTCACTCTTATCTATAGATGGAGGACAGGGGAAGGCTAGAGCTTTTAGAGAGAAAGGAAAAGCGGAGAGTAAAATTGTCTGGTTACTTCTGAAGGACCTGGCCCTGACTGGCTTTTGTTACTTTTATACGAACTTTTGACATGAAAGTAACGAAATCTGACAGGTCCTTGTTCGTTGCGACATGGAGCTTTTAAGTGATGGGACAATGGAATGAGTCAAAATACGCAAAACCGCCATTTGCACATTCTCTTAAAATGAAATTACCAATGACCGAGAATATCCCCAGCATTGAACTTACGACACTTCTCTAGTAGTATCATGTCCATCTCACTTCTAGACTTCAAGCCACTTTCAATACTTACCTCCAAGCGCAAATTTCTGGATTATCATTTATTTCCTCTTTATAAATCATATTAAAGGGCACGCATTTATTGTCTTTCTAATGCCAAATAATATGCATATTTTTTTATCAGAGTCCTACCTAATCCTTATGTTATAGGACGAATTCAAACCATCATTGAAATGAGAAAAAATGAAAAATTGCGAGTGCATTCTATCGATTATTCACATGCACTATTTTTAATTTACTTCTTATATTTTTATTTTTTAAATCCAATTTTTACTTTATTTTATTTTATTTTTCATTTCTTTTTCTTTCTTCTCCCTCTTCACTCGGTCACCGACCAAGGCAACATCCAATGACCGTTCGACAAGCCAAGCCTCGGCCTCGCTCAAGCTTGCCCCAACTGCGAGCTCGAGTTTCGCCAAATCGAGAAGGGTTGAGCCTTGCCAAATTTGGCGAGCTCAAGGCGTGCTAGTGCAATTGGGTGAGAGCTATGAACCTCACCCACTAGGGGTGAGCAGCGCTCTAGGGTCAACCCTGGACCAACCCTGGACCGGCCCAACCCTGCCGGTCCTGGTCCGGTTCCCAAGGGGATTGGGTCGGTCCTTGGTCCTGAAATTCCAGGACCGACACTGTGCGGGTTGGTCCTCGGTCCTGAGAGTTTTGGGTCGGTCCAACCCTGGACCAACCCTATATATTATATTATATTATTTATAATTCTTTTATATATTCAAACCTAAGTAAAATTTCTTTTATATTATATTATATTATTTATAATTCTTCTATATATTCAAACCTAAGTAAAATGATGTTAAAGCTATTGACTCCTCAGGCTCACAGTCACGGATAGACGGCATCCAATTCCAAAAGGCGTGAAGTTTACACCGTAAAGGTCTTCACGACCTCCTCCTCCACAGTCCAAAGTACGTTCTTCACCGTGAGGACCAAGGACTCCTCACAATCACGGACTCGCAACGTCCAAAATGATGTGAAGTTTACGCCGTAAATCTCCTCACGGCTTCCTTTCCCAAAGTACGTTCTTTTCCATTCTATCTTCTTTGTTTTTCAATTTGCCAAAATCAAAAATAACAACATCCCGCTCGCCGCATTGTGGACCCTATCTTGTCTCGTATCTCGATGAGCAGTTAGCAGGTACGAAATTTCTATTATTGCATCATCTTAAATTTGCTGAATATGTATTGGTATTTATAATTTAGTTACACAATGCCGCATTGTGGATGGATGTGTAATTTGAATTTGTAGGTTTACTTTTTTAGGGAGTATAAAAAACAAGACAAAAAAATTATCGATCGGTCCCGGGTTGACCCTGGAACCGGACCGAACCCATTGGGTCGGTCCGGTCCTTGGTCCCAAGCTCAATAGGGTCGGTCCTCGGTCCTAAAAATTGAGGATCGACACTGTATGGGTTGGTCCTAGGGTTAGGGGGTGGCCCGGACCAACCCGGACCATGCTCACCCCTATCACCCACTACTAGTGAGGGCTTCATGATTGTCACTTGCAACCAGCGAGGGTCGGCCACCGGAGTTCGTTGGAGGAAAAATAAAAGAAAGAAAGAAAAAGAAAATAAAAAAATTATTAAAAAATGGGAAATTTTGAGAAAAAAAGAAAAATTATAAGAACTGCTAAACATGATGATATCTCATTAATGAATTGACTCAACTAATAATCTTTACAAATTAATAGAGTTTAAAGACATCATTTATAACCTATGTAAATTACATACAACTTAAACCCACCACAACCCATTTGTTAAAACTTAACTAACCCACACGTGACTCATCTTATTCTATATGGGTTTAAACACCAAAATTGTGGTTTGCTATCGTTGATGAGAAGAATTCTCTCATTGAAGACCAAAACTAATCCAAATTATTAGGGAGATCGGTTGGAATGGAAATCCATTTGAAGATTTCTTGTCTTGGAACCGAATGACAGCCTCTTGGCTATGCTTGGTTTGGGGATCGAGCATAGAATGGGCACCATTCTTACATTGTCAAAATTACAAAAAAAAAAATAATAATAATGTAATAACTAAATTGTAAAGTAGATTTATGATTATATAATGGAGGCCGTAGCCGTGGGTCGAGTCTTACTGGCTATGTGTGGATGAGGTGGCTTAGGCATAACATGACAAAATGGTACCATGGCAACTTTTATGCCTTGCCATAATTGTTTATAAGTTATTAAGTCAAAATGAAGATGAAAGAAATAGTCCATCCCACAAGGTTTCGTTTGGTCTTTTTTTTTTTTTTTTTTGGTGAAATAGAATAATGAAAGGATTCCCAATTCAGCTGTTCCCCCCTAATTCACCACTCGCCGCATATCTCATAACTTCAAATTCCATTTTGTCATCACTGCACCCTCTAGGTGGGATTTTTTAATTCAAATTTATCGTTAACACAAACAATAAATAAGATATAAGTTACCATATCAATAGTTATATGCGGTCCATTGAACAGAAATTAAAAGAATTAATTGTTACCTTTAGATTGCAATAAGTGTTGTAGGCTTCAATCTAACGTGTAAAGTCATCATACTTGATCCCTCTAGTGGTAATATATATGAAATGGAGATCATACCATTTGAAATACAAATATATATTTATTTTCATTTTTTTAAAAGTATCTAACAAAATTTCATAATTAGTAAAATGTAATCTAAAATGATGATGCAAACTTCGCAGTATAGATGAGAAAGCTTGCATATTATAATAGGATCCTTTATGTTACAAGATTTTGTTAAGATGTCTTTTCTAATATGAATTTTTTAAATATTTATATCATAATTTTTATGTGTGATGTGCAAATGATAATGGACGTGTCAAATAAATAGTTGACCACTAAAAATCAGAAATTAGTTGAAAGTTGAATAACTTTTATTCGAACATATTATGATATTTCTTTAATACATGCATTTTTTTCGTAAGTTCAACAATACAAGGGAAATGAACGCTTTATTGATAATTATGTATGCATCCGTTTTTTTTTTTTTTTGGGTAAAAATTATGAACATTTTTACTGATAAAACCTTACACACGCATAAATGGAGAAAATGATTTTAGAATTATTGTAACTTTCATAGTCACTTACTTTGATACCCAAACACTTTGAGTGATAACTAGAATACCAATTTTTTAATAAAATGATTACTTCAGTGGATTTGAGTTGCTGGAAAAAAATTTCTGATAACTTTTTTATTTAAATAGTCTGACGCGATTCATCAATAGAGTGAAGTGAGCAATATTAATGCTAAATGGCGACGTCTATGTGTATTATTTGCTTTAAATTAACCAATTAGGGCAAACTGGGTCAAAATTTATTTTCTTCCCTAAATTCGTTATGTTTTTCTATTGAGGAGTTGTGACAAAATCAGGTATTGAAATCCCCAATAAAACTCAGCAGAGCAGGACAAATATTTCCAAATTAAAGCATGTTCTAATTAATTACTTTTTCATGGAGAGTTTTCTTTCTTATATGAATGAGAGTAATTCTATGTAAGATTAGAGAAGCGCTTGTCTAGCTTATCACCACAGAAGTACTCTAAGACATAGACCTTTTCAACCACAGCATTTGAGTGACTAGAGTGGGTCATTTCTTTTTCTTGCGTCTTGCAAAGACGGTTTCAGCATTACACTTTGGGGTTCAAACCATCAGCACTTTGTGAAGACTACATTCTATCCCAATTAGGACAGAGATCCTATTTTACATCAATGATTTCATGAAAGGGTTATCACTCCTTAATTCCCTGTCCACATATCTCAGTTATGATGACTACATAAATCTCTCTTGCCAACCTATCTCTAGAAGTTCTTAAATTCAAAATTGGGTTCCAAGTGAGTTACAATGAACGGACTCAAAATGTCTTACCACCATGCCTATACCAAAATGAGGCACGCAATTTTTCAAGAAATTATCCATACCTGTGGAATTTCTGCAACATACCGGCGAGGATTCACCTGCTTGACCGACAATTGGCAATCCTTCGAGAACAAAGTCGAAAAGGATCAGTGTGCAGATAAAAACAAACAAACTGCAACTCTCCTAGAGGGGCATGTCAGAGATTTAAGACACTTTCATCGGAACCGATTCCTCGGCAACCGAAAACCGGCAATGCGATGTTACCTTGAGGAGGCCGAGCGTGTCCTCGGCCATGCGCCCCTTGCTCGGCAGGCCGAACCGGACCTACCTCCGCTCACCATCCGGCCTGCCGTTGGAGACCGCGACCGCAACGGCTGTGGAGGACGGCGGAGGAGCAGCAGACGATCCTCGGGGCCACAGGGAAGAAGATAATGGACGTGTGGGCACGGAGGGAGAAGGCGGAGAGCGGAGGTGCGACCGAGGACCGCGGGAGGAGGTGCTGCTTGGGGCCGCAGGGCAGCGAGACGAGTGACATCGACGCGGACGCCATTGCGACGGTGAGCGCGGCTGCGAATGATTGAGGGGGGGAGGCGAGGGAGTTTTCGAAGTGTGAAGATGTGGAGCGCCGCCGCGAGTGGAGAACAGCGACGGACAGAAGAGAGTCAAAAACAACGGGGGAGAGTGTGTGGAAGAGGTGAAATGTCAGCTTTTGTCCGCATGTGCGACCGCAGCGGATATCGCTGCTTGACATCCTGGATATCCCGGGGGCGTCGGCCCCTTGAACTCCGTGGCGTTACGTGTCTCGTTTGGTCCTTTCGCTAAAATCCCGTCTCGCTGACAAATTGGATTTTGATTCCCACTAATTTTCGTGCTCGAGAAAAATGAGAGTACCGATTTGGGCTGCGCATGACAACGCTTCTGTTCCCGGGAAGAGTTTTTTTTCAGAAATAGTTCTTTTCTATTTCTGCTCCGGGAACAATTTCTGAGTAAAAGAACCCGTTTGGTAACGACACAAAATTTCTACTCTTGGAATAGAAAAAGAATAAAAATGCGTTTGGTAACGCAACAATTTCTTTTTTGTATTTAATCATTTTTTATTCTTGCCGACGGATTGCCGCCGCCGTCGCCCGTCGCCCCCGCCGCCCACGGCCCGCCGCCGACCGACCCCGCCGACCGCCGCCGTCCGCCGACCGCCGTCGGAAGCCCATCGGCCGCCCCCTCCCGCGGCCGCCGGGCGGGGCGGCGGGCGGCGGCGGGCGGCGCGAGCGGCGGGCGGCGGCGGCGGGCGGCGGCGGCGGCGGCCGGGCGGGCGTCCGGCGACGGGGCGGGGCGGCGGCGGCAGCGTTCGGCGGCGGCGGCGGCGGTGGGCGGTGGCTCCGGGCGGTTGACGGTGGCCGCGGCAAGAAAAGGAAATAAAAGAAAATTAAAAAAGAAAATCAGCTCATTTCTAGAAATTGTTCCCGGGAACAAGAAGCAATTTTTTTTTTGTTTCTCAAAACTGTTCCCGGGAACAAAAAATTAGAGAAATTGTTCCCGGGAACAAATGTTTTACCAAACAGGTTTTTGTTCTTTTTTTGTTCCGGGGAACAAAAGAACAGAAATTTTGAGGAACAGAAACGTTGTCATGCAGACCCTTGGATTCCGCCCGATGGAACCCTAAAAAAAAAAAACAAAAAAACAAAAAAGAGGAAAGAGCTAGGTTACTTCTTTTTTTGGTCGGTAAGAGGTAGTTACTTAACTAAACCATGGATTGTACCATTCACATTTTAATAAATTTTGATAACTCAATTCTCAATTCCACCCCCGACCAATATCCGCGACTCCCTTGGGAGCCTCCGTCACTGGCCTTTAGGAGAAAATATTGAATGGCAAATAGGAAGGCACTAGCAAGGTGACATGTGTCCTCACGTGGGACACACAAGCTGAGCGGAAATTTTGAAAATTTTGCATGCTATAGCATTCTTCTGCACAGGCCGATGCTTTCTCTCTCCCTCTCATGAATTCAAAATTTCAAGTTCCCTCGTCTTCTCTCTCTCCCGTGCTTGCTCGCTTTCTACTCCCTACTCCAACACTTGCTTGGGTGTCACTTCTTCGCTCTATCTGCTCTAGCACTCGCTCAGTGCCCAACCATGCACGATCCATTTTCATCGAAACTTCTTAAGTTTTTAAAATCTTTCCATTTCTTTTTTGCTCGCTCTTTTTTATGTAATATATGTGACAATTTTCTCAATTACTAGTCAAGTTGAAAAAGAAAAGAAAAAACTATTCGCATGAAATAATAATTATCATAAATATTTGTACAATTTTTTTTTTATCGATCATACTCTACTCCTATTTTAACTCTTGTTTTTAGACTTCTATCCTATCTTCCTGCAGGATGTGGGAGTCAAAACCAACATCTGAAACTAATTCGTCCCCATCCCAACCACCTTGAGAAGGTAAGGATTCAAACCCTCATCTTCCCCTTCCAAGTTGAAAGGGTGACCACTGGGGTAAATCCCAGTGGTTCAAAATATTCATCTCTTTTCTAATTTTTGTTGAGTAGAGTTGAAACTAGATTTTCTTCATTTTTCTTATTATCTTTTTTCTTGTTCTGAATATCTTTCTTTTTGTTATGAAGACTGCCCAAGCAACGAGTGAAGCCTTGAAGGGCTTTGAGGTTTGTCGTGGCATTCATCAATAGTCCCATCCATCATTCTTCCATTAAAAAAGTAATTTCGTACTCATAATTTTGACATTCCTCTTGTGTCTCCTAGTCATAGGAATAACTAGCCTAGCAATTAATTGCCATGAAGAAGAGGGAGTGCTGTCCTGTTTGAGAGATGTCCTAGCAGAGAGAAGAGGTGAGCGATAAATAATCTCTCTCCCTCCTTCTCTCTCTCCCTCGTCATTATCAATTTACCGCTGCTGCACAATCATTACAAAGCTCTATTGTACTCTTACCAGGCTTAGCTTTTTTTAATAATTTATATTTTATTTTATTATTGAAACAAAGACAAGGAAAAAGATAAATACTAACTCCTTTAATATCAAGATTAACTCTACACTAAACTCAAAGAGCAAGTGGGTGCAATAGATTATTTCCTCTTTTTATTTATTTAGTCCATTCCGAGATATTTTGGGTCTTTTAGGGGTCATGAAAAAGAGAAAAAGAAGAAGGAAGAAATATTATTTAACTATTTATAGAAATGTCAAATCAATATTAATAAAATAATAATAGAAAAACCTAATCAATAGATTAGACTTATTGATTAAGGAAAATATTTTCTTTGATAAAAATTATCAAACTCTGGCTAAAATTAGCCTAAACCAAACTAAAATGTTTAAGATTAAATTGACACTAGTTCGAGAGGTTTATGGCTAAATTGAAACAATTAAAATTTTAAGATTAAATTGGTACCAAATCACAAGGTTTATAATTAAATTGATTTATGACTCTTTTTTTAACATTTATGCTGGAACAATTCAAACCAACAACCAAGCTTCAATCAAAAAAATCTAACAAACAAACAATCACGCACATTGTAAAATAGGAAATACATAAAGTCTACTATATTCGAACTTAAAGATGTCCTAAAGCAATAAGGCTTTAGGTAGCAAGTGCATATCTTTTAATCATCACCTATAATTATGACTAATGGGAGACTTCAATCAACATTGGTGGACGTTGGATAGGGAAAGATCTAAAAATAGTTGTATCGTTGTTCGCCCAAAAGTAATATATGCCTTGGTTATTTAAAAATCATTTTTACATATGAATTAATGTGTCAGTATAATTATGATTAATGGGTGATGAAACAGAAGGTTATGGAGTTTCACATACTGGCACAGCTAAGGTCATGGAGTTTTGAGGATTAACATATCCTCATATACAAGGCAAAAGTAATTATATTTTGATATTCTTTCACGATAGAGAATATATATTTGGTAAACATAGGCTTTTTGAAAGATTTTCATGCGAAAACGTTGCGCAAGCATCTTCAACTGGAGCAGCCTGTGGATGTCATTGAAAATCCATAAACTGCTAATGTCCTCGGTCCTATACAAGAAGAAGGTGTGCTTGATGGTATATCTCTGTCTACTAATATATTTTCTATAGAAACCTTGTTTTGCCTTTCAGTTCAGAGTGAGTACTAAGTTACCATTTCCATGGTTTTGATATTTAGATGAAGGATCAATGTACCTAGAACTCTTATCTAATGGAGAGATGATGGAGTCAGAAGAGGAGGCCGGATCATTTTCTCCGCAACTGCTGATGGTGATGAAACTCACCATGCAGCTGAAGGGGTCGTTGACCCTAAAGAGGACAGGGCTACATTGGATAATTCATTTTCTCCCTGTAGATTGCTTAGCACAAACTAAGTAAAGTTGTGCATCTAACCAGAGGCTCCGGTAACAGAAAAGAATTGAGGTACTAGAAGAACAACAAAAATAGATGCAAGAAGCAATGGTGTCAAAGCCAGTTCCATCGGGAGTCAAAGCCATGGGAGCCATTGAGGAAGGTGCTGTACTTTTTGGCAATGGTACAGAGGTGAATCTCAACTTGCAGGTGCTTCACGTCACCAATTTTCTCGACTGGTTTTGACTTACTCTTGTCATTTTTTTCTCAGATTGTTGGGATATAATATATCGAAATGACATGATCTTGCAATTTACGTCAACACGAAATCACCAGAGAAATAAACGAGAAAAATAAAGACACTGGAAATTTATGTGATTCGGTCCGAATATTGGTACCTACGTCCATGAGGAAAGCCAACAGCAAATAATTCACTATAATCGGAGAATCAGAATTTACAATCGCTCAAACGCCAAAGTGTTTCCCACACCTAAATTTAACTCAAAATCCAAAGTGTTTATAAATAAACAACTTAGTTAGACATAAACTCACTGCACAAAATTATCGCGCGTCCCTTAGCTCAGAGTATATCGTGCGGCTCTATCTTCAGCTTGACATGCGACTCTTTTCTCTGTCGACTTGTACATGTAGCAGCCCAAGAAAGAAAACCTCCGCTTCTTTATACACACGTGTGCCCAAGGTCAAAAGTTTGACTTTCGGCCCCACCAATTTCCAATCTTCACGTGCAGAGGGAATCTACGTGCAGGGGCTCTTGGCAAGCTTCACGCCAAAGGTGTAGAGGAGTCCTTTATGTTATTATAGACGTGCCCAGAGTCAACATTGACTCTTGTCTTCCGCAGCAAAGAACTTTGCTCCTCCTTTTTATTTTATATTTCCTCTTTCGTAAATCCATCCCACGATCAAATAACGAAAAAAAATTATCCAAGTGAATTGCGTTTTGCAAACATTCAAACTCGAGACATAATTTAAAAGATAACCTGATCCTTGAATTTGTTCATGTGAATGTTGGCTTATTGGTGGCATGACAAGTATCGATCAAGAAAACCGAAATATTTTAACCATTGGCTACAGTGGAAATGAGTGGAGTAAGCACATCAAGCGCATTATGAAAATTTCACAAGTGTATAAATTTAATATATTTTACCTAATATTGTCCACAATACTAAGACCCCAACATACTCAATTGAAAAAGATAGTGACATTGTGAGTTTACCTGATTAGAAAATTACTTTTACCCAAGCATAAATATATAAATATTAGAGATGTTTGGTGATAAGAGGATGTTCAGGAAATGACTTGGTGATAATTCAATTCAGGATGCGATGGCTTGATGATAATTCCTTAGGTGGCAAAAATGCTTCGAGGAAACTTTCCTCGTTTTTGAAATCATTATCCTTGTATAATTTTTGCATTATATTTTCGGATGCTTCTCGACTCTTAAAGTATTCATATTATTCTCATAAATGTCCTCTATCTTTTATCATGAGACTTGGTTCTCCTCCTCCAACTTGAGCCCTAACCTTGCCCTATATGTAAATAAAGATAAAATGAGTAAAAGATTTAAGAAGAAGTAAGCTATTTGAAGAAGCGATATAAGAAAAATATTTATACTTACCTTGATGTCTCTTGATCTAGAAGCAAGTTCTTCGCAAAATCTTCCAAAAAACATTTCTCGTTACGAAAGCCATTATTCTTGAAAAAATCTTATATGATACTATCGGATACATTCTTACGAAGAATTTGATAATTTTTCCACTAACTTTTTATTTTTCACCTGAAAACTTACAATTCTTTCATTCTTTGAAAACATGTTGTTAAAGAAATGATTTTTCTTCTAACTCCCACTGTCTCACTTCCTCTCTTATCTTTTGCTCTCAGTTCATCCAATCGTCCCTCATCTTTTCCTCTTAGTTCAAGTTCAAGCATTTCTTAACAACATGCCTCCAAAGAATGAAAAAAATGTAAGTTTTCAAGTGAAAAATAAAAAGTTCTTGTGAAAATTCTTCGTAAGAATGCATCCGATAATATCATGCAAGATATTTTCAATGATAATAACTTTCGTAACGAGAAACATTTCTTGGAAGATTTTGCGAAGAATCCGCTTCTAGACCAAGAGACATCAAGGTAAGTATAAATATTTTCCTTATCTCGCTTCCTCAAATAGCTCACTTCTTAAATCTTTTACTTTCATTTTATCTTTTATCTACATGTAGGGCAAGGCTAGAGCTCAAGTTAGAGGAGGAAAACCAAGTCTCATAATAAAAGATAGACGACATATATGAGAATAATATGAATACTTTAAGAGTCGAGAAGTATCCGAAAATATGATGCAAAAATTATTCAGAGATAATTATTTCAAAAACGAGGAAAATTTCATCGAAACATTTCTACCACCTTCCTATAGCAAAGGAATTATTAAAGCTACGTTTCTTAAAAATTATTTCTATTCCCGTAAACAAAATTTTTTGTTTTTTGTTCCTAGGAACAAAAAAGGAACATAAACACGTTTGTTTGCGTTTTTGTTCCAAAATTATTTTTTTGTTCCCAGAAACACATCTGGAACAGAAACAAGAAACAAAAAAAAAGTTGTTTCTTGTTTCTGGAACATATTTTAAAAACACTTTTTTCTCTTTTTTCTCTTTCTTTTCTTCTTCTTTTTTCTTTCTTTTTTCTTTGGCCGGTTGTCGGCCTCTACCATGGCTGGCGACCGGCGACCAACCAAAAGAAGAAAAAAAAGAAAAAAGGAAAAAGGAAAAAAAGGAAAAATAAATAAGAAATAAAATAGATAAAATAAAAGAAATAAAAAAATTATACAAATTTACTAAACGTGTTTTTGTTCATTTTTTATTTCCAGAACAAGTTTACCAAAAGTGTTTTTTTGTTTAAAAATTGTTCATCGGAACGGAAACACTTTTTTCTATTTCTGTTTCCTTGAACAATTTTTAAACAGAAATGTTACCAAACACGCCCTAAAGAAATTATCATCAACCATTTATCAAGCCATCACATCCTAAATTGAATTATCACCAAACCGTTTCCTGAACAACCTCTTATTACCAACCTTTTATCACCAAGCACATCTGATGTTCATTTATATATATATGCTTGTTAAACTTGAATGTTCATTTTCATTTGTATTTATGCTTATGTACAAATAATTTTCTGATCAAGTATAATGTCAAGGTAAAATATATTAAATTCATACCCTTATGAGATCTTTCACAATACGCTTGATGTGCTTACTCCACTCATATCCACTGTGGACAAGGGTTGAAATATTTTGATTTTCTTGGTCAATACTTATAATAACACCAATAAGCCTGCATCCACATGAACAAATTCAAGGATCAGGTTATCTGAGAAAAAAATGACGAATAAATCAAAACCAATCGAGAAAATTGGTGACGTGAAGCACCCGCAAGTCGAGATTCACCTCTACACCATTGTCAAAAACTGCATCACCTTCCTCCATGGCTCCCATGGCTTTGATGGCCTTCATTTCAAAATTATCTCCCAATGGAACTGGCTTTGACACCATTGCTCCTTGCATCTATCTTTGTTGTTCTTCTAGTACCTCAATTCTTTTCTGTTACCGGAATCTCTAGTTAGATGCACAACCTTACTTAGTTTGCACTAAGCAATCTACAGGGAGAAAAGGAATTGTTTGTAAAATTTCAAGGGTAGCTTGCTTGTCAAGCTTAGGAATTAAATCCCCTAAACATAGCAAAACATTGACTCTCACCTTCCAAAAGAAACAAACCAAGCATCAAACTAAACACGAAAGATGAGAATCAACAGACTTCATGCACATAAAATAACTCTCCAGCATATAAAATATATTGGAAGAATATATAAGCAAATGTATGATTAAACAAGATTGATGGATTATTTATCATCAGACATGGCAGAAACATACACATTGATGTAGAAGCAATCAGAATCTAAATGAAGAAGAAGAGGACGAGAAGAGAAAGAGCCACCAAAGCAAAGAGAGCAACTGAAACTTTACCACCCAACTGAATGGGAAAGACCTCATACAAAAGGCAGGCAGCCACTATACAAATGTCTAACCTACCGTAAGTCAAAAAGTTAAGATAACCTAGATAAAGACAAAGAAATAGTGATCAAGGTGAAAAAATTAGGAAAAAGTGAGTTTCCGATTCACATGAAAACTGCTGAGTCATGGAAAAGTCATTGAGTTAGCCCCTTGGTACCCTTCCAATTGATTTTCACTTCAATACTCCAAAGAAAATAAAATTCGGTGAAAGAGTCAATATAATGGGTCCGGACAACAAAACAATTCCAGTGTGCCGCCATCTTAATTATTGTTTCATGCAAATAAATCTAGTTTCATTAAAGCAACAGATGAGTCAAGTTGTCCCTCAAATCTTTCTTTTTTTTGGTTCATAAAACTTCACTTTGAAGGAAAAGAGATACTTTTATCCGCATTTCTGCTTTTCTTTTACAGTGTATGCAAGAAAGATTTATAGAAAAAAGCAGCCAATCTGTCTACATGTAGACATCCTTGCTGTCCAACATTTGTTCCTGAAGTTAAAGACCTAAGACCAAGTACCTGAGACTCTGCTATTGTAAGAATCGCCAGATTCCTGATTTCAGCACAAAGGGGTGGCAACACCTGCATGGAAATAATCAAAAAATTTATTCAGTACAGAAAAAGGACAAGGATGTATAAATCTAGAGCCAAATTACTAAAAAAACTAGAGTTGAAAACCAAAGGGCTAGATGAACTTGGAATTCTTTATGGTGTTCACCGGAATATTGTATATTTGACAAAACAGAGTCTACTGACAATGACTGGATTCGAGGCCATTGCTGAGCACATTACGAGATTGATTACTCAGATTCGAGGCCATTGCGCTCCAAAACCCAGCCCTTAGAAACCATAAAAGCCAAAGTCATGCGTACCGAACAAAAATAAAAGACCTAAACTATGACTCTTCGACCGATGAGCTAGCTAGAATACACATCTGAAATCAAACACAAAGTTAGGCTATATCCATTTTTCTTCTCCTATATCTGTAGCATTTTACTAAAGTTTACTACCAGTTAAAGGAAGCCTCTGTGATTGATGCAAGTGCAACTCCACCAACGATTGGTAAAACAGAAGAGACAACCCAGATGGTTGGAAAGTGTAGGGGCCAAAGATGACAAAAAAGTAAAAATGGGAGGCGGATATTAAATGCTACACCATGAATATCATTAGTCTTTTGAGATCATCAGAAAATTAAGAAACATGAACAATACATGTTAAGTTCAATAGGAAACCATATTAACTTAGCAAACTAAATGGTTGCAAAAAATGACGAGCTTTACAACAACTCACAATAAAACGGTGCATCATTTAGTAACCGAAAAACTACATTAGAAATGAAAGTTGGAAATAAAGGGCGAGATCTATAAGTATTTGCGCCTCCCCAAGAAACATAGCCGATAGAAGGATAGAGAAAAATGGCTCCATGTCGACGAATTCTCCGAACTCGTACCCATTCTTTTCTTGTATGTACTGGCACCAATCAGACAATCCTCAATAGTGTTTTGCCAAAGTACCAATAATCCAAACCAACTAGTCATTTCTCAATTGAATCGTGCAATTAGGCAAAACTAAATCTAAACGGCAAACACCCACCATCCGGCTAACATCACCTCATGACAAGATTCGCGATTCGGATGAAATCGCCTCCTAACCTTAATTGGTGAGCTAGCATTAAAATGACATTACTTTCTCTCCTTAATAAAAAATTCCAGAATCTTAATCAAGAATAATCCCCTCAACTCCAAACAGCAGCTAAGTTTGATCAAATATCAATTGGACTAAGCATGCATTACTCCACGCGATTGAGACTACGATCAAATGTAAAGATCAACTCATTTCCCCACTCTAATTCAAGAAAACCGTTTTAGAACCTGGGCTCCACTTTACCTGATCGTGACCCAAAAAGGCTTAAAAGCTGTGGTCTCACGCGACGAGGGCGAGGAGCAACGGTTCCTCAGCTACAGCTCGGCAAACTCTCCACAATTCCGCGCAACAACTCCTCGCGACAACGAGTCAGAGCAGATTGCGCGAGGACGAGCAGCAGCGACTCCGCGAGAGTGGGCAGAGTTGGTCCCCAGTCCCGACGGAAGAAACGTCCGGCGAGCTCCGGCCACTCGGATCGGAACCGGCGACGGGGCGGAGATCGGCGCACTCGGCCAGGGGGGAGCGGGACCTGGGACCCCCTCGACACGGCGGCGGCGGCGGCGAGAATTCCGGCGACGGGGGCGGGGGGGTTCTGGCTGGCGGTGATGGGTTTGTGTGGTGCAGCGAAATTGGCTGAGAGAGGGGGAACGCCGGAACGAACGACGGAGCAACAACGAGCCCGTAGAGAGAAGCGAGCGAGCACCGGAGTAGGGGCGGCCGTGGAGATCTCGGAACACCCAATATTTTCTCGAGAGAGAGAAGGCCTTCTTCCTGCAGATGACTGGAAGTAAAGAGAAGGGTTTCATAGCTGGCAAAATTAAATGCTAGCTACAAGGTTTCGTGTGTGCAGACTTGGACTTTAATGGACTTTAATGGACTTTAAGATTGCTGCAGACTTGCAGTGGATAAGAGAGAAGAGGAAGAGAGGAGAGAATAGGTTGGTTCAGAGAGAGTTGGACGTTTACGAGGGATACAAATTTTGTCGTCAACGCAATCATTACAAAGGCTCAGCTTTTTTTAATAATTTATATTTTATTTTATTATTGAAAGGTCAAGCCATCCGAGGAATGTTGTGAGGCTCATCCCCAGCCGTCCGATCTCCTTCGCATGCCTCTTCTCGCTCGGATTATGGATTAATAATAATGGAGAAACTTTTTTGACTTATCTACTCTGCTTTGCATCCAAAAAAAACTAGCCAAAAGCGATCTCCCTTTCGCTCTCTCCGTATGGACCACTATATTAATTCAAATTGATATTCACGCGATAAAGGAATGAGAAAAACAAGTTCAAGTTGTTTAGAAAGGTAATGGCAGAGAGAGACCCTTCCCATTAGAATTTTACTAGACCAAACCAAACAAAAGTTGATGACCTAACAAAGAAATAGCACAAAACACACGATATTTGTATTTGTGTGCATATGTTTCCGATTAAAAAAAAAAAGTAAAAAGTCAGCTAAAGAGTACCCGAGTACTCGATTTGCCAACAAATACTTGTCGCGTGAATCCAGACTTTGGTAATTTGTAGAAGTATATACAGGTTCAAACAAATCAATTGGCATATAATCTATTGTCATGATAATGAATACTTAAGGATATTGAAGTAAATGTATTAATGAGTACTCATTGATACTGAACCACCCTGCTCAAAACTGCCTATTCATTATTTTCATTATTTTTTTTACTTCTCTTACACCACAGCAACAAGTTATTTTTCTGCATGACTAACATGCCCGTGGATGACGAAAGGGCAAGTAAAGGGAAATTAAAAAAATAAAAATAAAACACTTATTAAAAATGTTCTCCCCGTGAATTGGAAAGGGAAGTTCTAGAATGGTTTATGTTTGCAATTCAATTGATCCAATTCATACAACAAAAGAATTTTCTAATCCTATTTGCATTAGGAATTTTTTTTTTTTTTTGTATTTTTCCTTGAAAAGTGCTCATCTATGGCACATTCATACATCATACAAATATAAAGTAGAGGGGAATTCCTATTATAAAGAAAAAGAAAACTCTCTCTAATGATTAGAGCACATGGTGGATCCCAAATTTTATAAAGAGACAGAGTTAAATGTATAGGACAATTATTGCTACTTAATTACAAAGAAAAATCCTCTCACGAACGAATCTGTCAAATATTTATTTACCAATTAAAAAGGAATTTTGGGGGAGAAATGCTTCTTAGTTTAGTCTAGAATTGGATTAAATCGAATTCACAAGAAATTTCATCAAAAAGTTTAATAAAATAGAGTGCCTACAGTGCAATATTAGGAAGTATTAGAGTAAATTATCTCTTCTCTTCCATATATCCAACTCCTGTTCTCAACAATTTATTACTGAGATCAAATCCGTCCAACTCCAACAACATCATTAATATAGTGATCCATACTACCAATGACTTTAGTAGATTTTGGTCAATTGAAAATTTAGTATTCATTTGAGGTAACAAAACAAAATCAAATACTCGAAAGAATGAACCGGCCTCACACGCATACCCCCCTATTCACTCACCTCCAACTATTTACTAAGATTGATTAGTGATTAATGATAATTCAAATAAGGCATGGATTGGGAATGGGCTTGCACTCATGTAATAATACCAAAAATAATTTTCTAAAGACCAAAAAGATTAGAAAAAGTTAAACTCTTAAACTAGAATCCAAATGATGCGTGAGCATATTAGATTAGGTGAAAATAATTTCATGAAATAATTTGCTTTATAAAGACCAAAAAAAAAATGATAGAAAGTCAAATTGTTTAGACTTCTCCTCTGACGCCGAATACGAACTTTTTCTTTCGCATCTGCGAGTCTCAATAGAGCCAAAACCGACCATACTCCCCATACTCCCGGACGTCCGACTACACTAGCTATGGTTTCGGAAAGAATTCTAACCAAGCCATCCATCACTACAAGCCCTTCCCCATACCGCTGAATCTTTTTTTTTTTTGGCCTAGTTGGAGTGTAATTACTCCTTTCCTCTTATGTGTTACGAACTGGTTTCAATTTTTTATCAAAGCCCATCAAATATTGATCGAAAAACTTAATATCACATAAAACTACTTTTCGTTCCTATATTTCCTATATTTTATAATCAAGCGGAACTACTAAGTCCAAAAGCTAATGCTAGGTGTAAAAATATTGATCAAAAAACTTAATATCACATTACATAGTTTTAGGTCATTCGTTAATGATACGTGTGTACCATTATAAAAATTGCAAAATAGCAACATGTGATTGTGATTTGATTGTGATTGATCGAACAAGAGTACTAGAATCATTAAAAAATGAAAAAAATTAATTGCGATTATGCTAGGTCCTAAGATTATAAATGTTCAATTGCAATTTTCTTTTTAAAATTCAAAACTTGAGTTGGAATATTTACATACATTACTACTATGTGTGCAGTGTGTCACATTGCCCATATATATATACAAAATAAATAAATTTATTTTGCCCCTCCTATGTAGTTAAAGAGCATGATAGGACTGGGGTTTCTTTTTCCCATATGAAGGACCACACATAATAGGTTTTAATTTGGGCTACACCATCAACATAAGGAAATCATGGGTATTAGTTACCACCATAGTACAACTTATATATTTTCGTGTCAAAACTTTAGAATGTCCCCCAAAAAAATAAAATTGTAGCATTCAAATTTGGCAGGGTACATTTAGTAGAAATATAAATCCCTACTATGGTAAGTATTTAGGCATTTCTTTATTATGGGGCTTTTTGTTAAGTGTCTTGGTAAATACATTTGAAGTATTTTAGCGATGTTATTAACATTACAGATGATTCCTGTTCCTCATGAGCTCATTGGGTAAAGCCAAGATGCCTATTTTAAACTTGGAATGATGTGATATTTGGAATTATTATTGAAATTCTAAATTCGATAGAGCCAAATCTATCCAACTTGTATCAATATTTATGGTCAGTATCATTTCATGCGAATAGTTTTTTTTTCTTTTTCTACTTGACTAGAAATTGTGAAGATTCTCACATACATTACATAAAAAAGAGCAAGTGAAAAAGAAAATGAAAGATTTTAAAAACTTAAGAAGTTTCAATTATGAAGATAGGTCACATATGCTACATACGAGCCATATTGCCTCTAAAGGTGGTATCCATAAATCTTCATTTCAAATTTTTATGACTCAAATACAAACTTCATATTAGAAAAGATATTAAACCAATTTATCCCACACGATCCTTTGAGTTTTCTCCTAGTATCCACTCTTATATATATATATATTTTCCTATTGATGGGTGAAAATATATAAATCTATATTTTTATCTTATTAACTTTGAGTTTGTTTGTTTACCAATTGTTGTAACCTTAAATCTTCTTCATGAATAGTCGTAACATTTTAACTCTTCTTTAATCCATAAAAGTCATATTTTTCCCTTGGAGGCATTTTTCACATGGATGGCACTTGTAAATCATCCTCTAGTATGTTAATTCTTTTGTTTGGATACCCTTTTTAATCTTCATGCAAATATTGAAATAAACCATCATCACACACGAGTTTGCTCGAAACGTCATAAATATATGGTTGTTGACATATATACACACATATATAGTTATTGAATTAAATTATAATAAATTATTTAAGTATAAAATTCTAAACATATGTTTTCTTACATAATTAGTATAAGGGTGTAAATACATCCATAGTCTTGACATCAATAATCTAAAACAATTTATAGAAAAATCCTAAGTCTTGAATAGGAAGAGTAGTACAATCTTTTCATAGTTGATTGTCTTAACTCTTATTATGAAAATAAGGATATATCTTTTCAAAATTTGAGACAATTGCCCCGGGGGATGCAGCATAAAAGGGCCCACAGAAAATAGTTGGAAATATTTTGAGGGTAAATGATGATGTCTAATAGAATAATTTACGCAATATGAAATTTTATTAATATCTTCTTCACCTCCTATTTAGGAAAGCTCGAAAATCGATTATTTTTCATAACCGTGGTTCAAAATATCTCTCTCTTTTCTATTTTTTGTTGAGTAGAGTTGGAACAAGATTTTCTTCATTTTTCTTATTATCTTTTTTCTTGTTCTTAATATCTTTCTTCCTATTCCGAGGACTGCCCACGCAACGAGTGAAGCCTTGAAGGGCTTTGAGGTTTGTCGTGGCATTCATCTGAAAAAGTAATTATGTACTCACAATTTTAACACTCCTCCTATGTCTTCTAGTCATAGTAATAGCTGGCCTAGCAATTAATTGCATGAAGAAGAGGGAGTGCTGTCCTGGTAGAGATGTGTAGCAGAGAGAAGAGAGAGAGGAGGTGAGGAATAAATAGTCTCTCTCCTCCTTCTCTCTCCCCCGTCATTATCAATTTATGGCGGTGTTATACGGGTCTCTCTCTCCCCCGTCATTATCAATTAATGGTGGTATTATATGGTCCCGATCGTTCGTTTACTTGGACTTCTTGGACTTCATAGACAATTAGCAAGCAATCGCTGCTGCACAATCATTACAAAGCTCTATTGTACTCTTACTAGGCTCAGCTTTTTTAATAATTTATATTTTATTTTCTTATTGAAACAGAAGCGAGGAAAAAGATAAATGCCAATTCCTTTAATATCCTTTAATATCGAGATTAACTCTACACTAAACTCAAAGAGCAAGTGGGTGCAATAGATTATTTCCTCTTTTCATTTATTTATAGTCCATTCCGAGATTTGGGATCTTTTAAGGTGCGCATGACAAAATTTCTAGAATAGAAATTAATTTCTTAATTTTTATTTAAAAAATTGAGAAGTTAAAAGTTTTATTTTATGATTTTTTTTTTTCAAATATAATTATGGAATAAAAATTTGTTCTAAAAATAGAAAAATCGAATTGCGTTACCAAAAGGACTTATGTTCTAAACATGTTCCGGAGAATAGAGAAATAAAGAAATAAATAAGTAGAAATTTTATCATACACGTTCTTAGGGGTCATGAAAAAGAGAAGAAGAAGGAGGAGATATTATTTAACTCGATCGATTTATAGAAATGTCAAATCAATATTAATAAAACAAATAGATATAAAAAATAAAAAAGCAAGAACTTTTATGTTGCCTAAAGATTTTATTTTTTTTGGGGTAAATCCTAAAGATGTTTTTTAATAGTTTTATAAAGCTATAAGTAACATTTTCCACTCATATATTAATTTTTTCAATTTTCAAAAAACATGAAAGATCATAAATTCTTTACTATTTTCTTAATTTTGAAAAAAAAAATGGAAGAAGATTATATGTAGAAGATAAAGCTAAAAATAAAGTTTCCCGGGGAGAATGGTAACAATGAAATATAAGTTGAATATAACTATTTTCTTGATAATTCCGAGGATTTTTGTTTTTCCTTTTCACAAAAGAAATTCACGTGCGGGAGGGACATCTTTTACGCTGCCACGAGCGTCCTGTCCTTGGGACATAACAAAAGACAGAGAATAGAGCGCACGGTTTGGTTCTATCCCTTGATTCGATCCCATCCTGGTCTCCACACGTTTTTGTTTTGTTCTTGTTCTGTGGCATGTGGCATGATTCGACCTATCCTCAGTCAAAATGGATTGGGTTCATGAAGGTGATGTGCAAGTTTCTGTTTTTAATTCAAGGAGTCTACTGATGAATAAATTATGAGGTCATTAAAATTTGAGTAAAGATCTTGATAAGGATAGATGATGAAGGCTTGATCTTTGCTCCTGAAGAGTTTCTTTATATAATTTCATTTCTTTTTTTTTTTCCGTGAAGCCTGGAAAAATAAAGCATTTCTCTAATTAGACTCCATTTTCCAATAAATCTTTTTTTTTTTTTAGGAAATTGATAATCTCCAGCTCAAACTCAAACATGAAATCGAAGGGAAAAAATATTTTGTGTTGTTCGGTTATATGATTTGATGCACTACTTTTGATTATTTTTTTTATTTTCTTTAGAAAAATTATAATTTATAATTATTTTTTCTTTTCTTTAATTTTCTTTTCCTCGGCCGGTCGCCCACCGGCAAGCGTCCTTGCCACCCTCGATGTTCAAGGGTTGCCGATTTGGACAAGGCTCCAGCTTGGCACCCTCTCGAACACTCGAGCCTCACCGTGGCCGGTTGCCCACCTTTGCTTTGGCAGCTTTGGCAGGCGAAAGGAAGAAGGAAAAAATAATAATAATTCAAATTAAAAAAAGAAAATAAAAATAAAAGTAATTCAAATGAGAGACAAAAGAAAGAGTATCACATTCCCAAAAAAACCAATATCTTTCCTTATTTTAGAAGACTTCCTCCATCAAATTTATTCATTTACCAACGTAGTTTTCATCAAACTTATTCTCCAGAGCTTTAATAGTCTAATTGTGAATGTGCTCGATCATAGCCAAAAGGCCGAAAGAACAGTCTATTTTCCAATTAATTAGCGGTGAAAAGAGTGTCAATGCACAGCAATCCAAGTCCAAAGAATATAAATATGCCATGTGTGTTGACAATGATAGGACTATGGCTGGCTAGGCACCCATTAGGAGGTTGCTAATACATACGAGACTGTATTCTAATTTTTGAAAATACCAAACACATATTTGGATTTTTGAAAATATCAAACACTTTGTAGCTTGCCATCAATTATAATTGTGTCTTTTTATTTACGACTTTATTTGATGTTCATTCTCAATTCTTCAGTTTTTCACACGCTCAAAACCACCAAACCAACTAGAAGGTCACCCAACTCTAAGCAAGACAGACTATGATGAAATGATTATTCAAGGAGGGGCAATTTGATCTCTTTAAGGTGGGATTTCGCTTAAAAATTGTGTGAAGGGTACTTGCAGAAATAAATGTATAGCGGTCATCGTATCATAGCCGAGATTGGTTATTTTTTTTCCTAAGATATTTTTGTGTTCAAGGAAATGTAGGAGGGGGAAAAACACTTGGTTGCATTCGGCGCTTGATATTTGACATAAAAATCATTTCGGATTTCCATTTTTCCACCATAACCGAGCAAAGAAATGATAAGTAAATACCCTCATTTTGGACTTGAGAATAATCAAGGGAGAATTTTAAAAAAAGAAGAACAAAAGAACAAAAGCCCAAAAGAAGAGGAATAACGGTGGAGGGTGTCGCAATCTGCATAATTTGAGGAGAGGGGCGGCGATGAGTGATGAGCTCTGCTGAATTCATGGGTCTTACCCATGCTTCCACTAGCACCTCATTTTGGACTTTAGAAATCTTCGGACACTCGGCGTTTGGACATGAACAAATCACAAAAATCGGTCTCTAATATCTTCGGCAATATTATGAAAATAAACTAGCAATTCTGTATCTGATATGATTTTCTGAATTTCTTACTTTTAATTTTAAAAAATCAATTTTTTTTAGTTTTTTCTTTTTTCTTTTACTTCCTCCTTCTCCCTCCTCATTTCTTTCATGGGCTGGCGATGACTAGCCAACATGTGAGTCAGCAAGTTGAAGGCTTAGGTGAAGATATGAAAATGTTTTCCATTTTCTTTCGTCACTTTTTTGTGAAGGTGTTTTCTCTATCGGTCTTATGCGCCCGCCTATGTTTCCCCTTTTCTTTTTCTTGTTTTTAAAAATTAGTTTTATTTAGTTGTTTTACTAAAAAATAGAAAAAATAAAGAAAAAAGAAAAAAAAAATTAAAAGATGAAATTATCCTTCTATATTCTATCATTATTTGAGATAACCAATCCTTATTTGAAATAATACCTTAATTTTCGGGCCTTATTGAGAACAAAATTGCCATCAATATTTCAATTGCAATTTAAAATGATGGCCCACTCCTTTTTTTCTATTTTTCCTTTTCTATTTAGAATAGTTACCATGATTAAGTATTTCACACATTTTTTTAGCATATTAAAGAAAAGTGCATTCTCAAATATTCCCTATAATGTTTCACATATTCCGTGTAAATTTATCTTAGTAATAGCAATGAAAAAAGACATTTTTGATATAGTATAAAGCTGAAATTTTGTTTCTTCAATCTTACAACAATTTATCTATTTTTTTCTTTTATCTCAAAAGCTCCAAGAAGGTGAGCCAGATAATTTTTTACGGAATATGCAAAACATTATAGGCAACATTTTTGTCCTTCATAGCTAGCAATTAATTGGAAGCTATTATTTGCAAGCTAGAAGAGAGTGTAGCGTAGCGGAGAAGAGAGAGTAGCAGAGACAAGAGGTTGGTTCGTCACTGTACAGACTTGGACTTTAACTTCCTCCAGTGGCAAAGACTGACTTTAACTTGCAGCAGTGGATAGGATAATCAGAGGGGTACAAATTTTGTCCTCAGCAATCATTACAAAACTCTTTTTTTAATAATTTATATTTTATTTTATTATTGGAAGACAAGCCATCCGAGGAATGTGAGGCTCATCCCCAGCCGTCCGATCTCCTTCGCAGGCCTCCTCTCGCTGGGATTATGCATTAATAATGAACTTTTTTGACTTATCTGCTTTGCACCCAAAAAGACCAGCCAAAAGCAATCTCCGTTCCGCCTCTCACCTCGAAACCACCGCATGGTGATCGTTTTCTAAATCCCAGAAACCATTTGTCAACCCTTAGCCAATCTTAGCCAATCCCTAAGCATACGCAAGAACTCGCCCGGAAAGACAGCCTGCATTCCGGTGTCGAGAAAACTCCGCTCCGTATGGACCACTATATTAATTCGAATTGGTATTCACGCGGTGGAGGAAGGAGAGAAACGAGTTCAAGTTACTTAGAAAAGTAATAGCAGAGAGAGACCTTTCCCATTAGAATTTTACTAGACCAAACCAAACAAAAGTTGATGACCAAACAAAGAAATAGCACAGTGCCAAAAAAAAAAAAAAAACAAAGAAATAGCACAAAACACACAATATTTGTATTTGTGTGCATATGTTTCCGATTTAAAAAAAGTAAAAAGTTAGCTAAAGAGTACCCGAGTACCCATTTTGCCAACAAATACTTGTCGCGTGAATCCAGATTTTGGTAATTTGTAGAAGGTATATACAAGTTCAAACAAATCAATTGGCATATAATCCATTTTCATGATGATGAGTACTTAATGATATTGAAGTAATGTATTAATGATTACTCAATGATAATGAACCACCCTACTCAAAACTACCTATTCATTATTTTCATTATTTTTTTGACTTATCTTACATCACAACAAGTTATTTTTCCGCATGACTAACATGCCCGTGGAAAAGTGCAAGTAAAGGGAAATGAAAATAATAAAAATAAAAATAAAAATAATTATTAAAAATGTTCTCCCGTGGATCGGAAAAGAAAGTTCTAAAATTCATCCAATCCATACAACAAAAGAATTTCCTAATCCTATTTGCATTAGGATTTTTTTTTTTTTTTGTATTTTTCCTTGAAAAGTGCTCATCTATGGCACATTCATACATCATACAAATATAAAGGGGAATTCCTAAGATAAAGAAAAGAAAACTCTCTCTAATGATTAGAGCACATGGTGGATCCTGAATTTCATAAAGAGAAAAAGTTAAATGTATAGGACAATTACTGCTACTTAATTACAAAGAAAAATCCTCTCACGAAGGATCTCGTCGAATATTTATTTACCAATTAAAAAGGAATTTTGGGAGAGAAATGCTTCTTAGTTTAGTCTAGAATTGGATTAAATCGAATTCACAAGAAATTTCATCAAAAAAATTCATAAAATCAAAAAGTTTAATAAAATAGAGTGCCTATGGTGCAATATTAGGAAGTATTAGAAAGTATATTCTCATTCCATATATCCAATTTCATATATCCAACTGTTACTAAGATCAAATCCGTCCAACTCCAACAACGTCATTAATATAGTGGTCCATACTACCGATGACTTTAGTAGATTTTGGTCAATTAAAAATTTAGTATTTATTTGAGGTAACAAAACAAAATCAAGAATTCAGAAAGAATGAACTGCCCTCACCTGCATACCCCTATTCACTCAGCTCCTACTATTTACTAAGATTGATTAGTGATTAATGATAATCCAAATAAGGCATGGATGGGGAATGGGCTTGCACTCATGTAATAATACCAAAAATAATTTTCTAAAGACCAAAAAGATTAGAAAAAGTTAAGCTCTTAATCTAGAATCCAAATGATGCGTGAGCATATTAGATTAGGTGAAAAGAATTTCATGAAATAATTTGCTTTATAAAGACCAAAAAGAAAAGAGAGAGAGAGAGAAGAAGATAGAAAGTCAAATTGTTTAGACTTCTCCTCTGACGCCGAATACGAGCTTTTTCTTTCGCATCCGCAAGTCTCGACAGAGCCAAAGCCGACCATACTCCCCATACTCCCCGGACGTCCGACTACACTAGCTATGGTTTTCGAAAGAATTCTAACCAAATCATCCATCACTACAAGCCCTTGCCCATACTGTTGAATCTTTTTTTTTTCTTTTGCTTAGTTGGATGTAATTACTCCTTTCCTCTTATGTTTTACGAACTGATTTCAATTTTTTATCGAAGCCCATCAAATATTGACCGAAAAACTTAATATCACATAAACTACTTTTTGTTCCTATATTTTCTATATTTTATAATCAAGCGGAACTACTAAGTCCAAAAGCTAATGCTAGGTGTAAAAATATTGATCAAAAAACTTAATATCACATTACATAGTTTTAGGTCATTCGTTAATGATACGTGTGTATCGTTATAAAAATTGCAAAATAGTAGGTGTGATTGTGATTTGATTGTGATTGATTGAACAAGAGTACCGGAATCATAAAAAAAAGGAAAAAATTGCAAATTAATTATGCTAGGTCCTAAGATTATAAATGCTCAATTGCAATTTTCTTTTTAAAATTCAAAACTCAAGTTGGAATATTTACATGCATTATTACTATGTGTGCAATGTGTCATATTGCCCATGTCATATTGCCCATATATATATACACAACAAATAAATTTATTCTTGCGCGGGCAATTTTCTGCCCCTCCTATGTAGTTAAAGAGCATAATAGGACTGGGGTTTCTTTTTCCCATATGAAGGACCACACATAATAGGTTTTAATTTTGGGCTATACCATCAACATATGGAAATCATGAGTATAAGTTACCATCATAGTACAACTTACATAGTTTTGTGTCAATATTTTAGAATGTCCCCCGAAAAAATGAAACTTAGGGATTAAAACATATTAAAAAAATTGAGTTGCAATAACTGAGCATTCAAATTTGGCAGGTACATATAGTAGAAATCTAAATCCCTGCTTACCATTTCTTTATTATGGGGCTTTTTGTTAATGTCTTGGTAAGTACATTTGAAGTATTTTAGCATATATTATTGACATCTCAGATCATTCCTATTCCTCGTGAGCTCATTTGGGTAAAGCCAAGACTTGGAATGATGTGATCTTTAGAATTATTATTGAAATTCTAAATTTGATAGAGCCAAATCTATCCAACTTGTACCAATATTTATTAAAAGTATCATTTCATGCGAATTTTTTTTTCTTTTTCAACTTGACTAGTAATTGTGAAGATTGTCACATACATTACATAAAAAAGAGCGAGCGAAAAAGAAATGGAAAGATTTTTAAAAATTTGAGAAGTTTCAATTATGAAGATAGGTCACATATGCTGCTACATACTTCATATGACCCATAGTTCCTCCAAAGGTGGTATCCATAAATCTTCCTTTCGAATTGTTATGACTTATTAAAAAGGATATTAAACCAAATTTTCCTACACAATTGCATCCTTTGAGTTTTCTCCCAGTATCTACTCTCTCTCTCTCTTATATATATATATATATATATTCCTGTTGGTGGGTGAAAATATATAAATCTATCTTTTTATCTTATTAAGAACTTTGAGTTTGCTTGTTTACCAATTGTTGTAACCCTTGAATTTTCTTCATGAATAGTCATAACATTTTTACTCTTCTTTAATCCATAAAAGTCATATTTTTCACTTGGAGGCATTTTTCACATGCACGAGTGACAACAATTTTACGTTATGATATATATGTATGTATGTATGTATAAAGTTGGGGCATCACGTTGGATTTATGATATTGTAGGAAAGAAATAATGGTACGAGTGGGTTAGGGCTGGGGCATCACGTTGGATTTATGATATTGTAGGAAAGAAATGATGGTACGAGTGGGTTAGGGCCGTCTACAAAATGATATATTTGATTAGAAGCCAGTGTGGGCCTGCATTTTTATTTTTTGTTTTTATTATTTTTGGAATTCCCAACATTTCCAATTTAACTTTTTAAACAAAACTGGCATGCATTTCGTAATAAAACATAGAAATGTGCTGTTACCATGGGTCTTTGTTAAGCACTTTCAAGATTTACTCTTTTTTAGGGCGCACCGCAAATTAAAAATGGCACAAGATTTGTGAGGATGTCTCATAGATTGTCAGATCAAACACATGTGAACTTTTAATGTATAAATTTAATATATCTATATATATGTGGGTAGTTTCGACGCTATAATAAACATTGGTCTTTAATGAGATAAAAACAAGACGCTTAATACCGAATGCCAATTACAGCTGAATAATTTAGATTAAATCATGTGCTCCTACAATATGTGTGTTGTGCACGGCTGGAGAAAAACAGTACTCAGTACTCAGAAACGTCCAAATTCTTTTCACGCGGACGTTCAATAAATGCATTTTAAGTCATTCGTTAATTAGAATCTTACTTACAATTATTAAATAGAAGAAAGTGGGGGGAAGCGTCCGAATTCTTTACACTTCTAGAGGGATGATTTTATACAATATTCTAATTTGGTTTCAACTCGTATTTAATGGGATTTAGGAGTTGGGAGATAACAGAGGACGATAAGGAAATATGCATATGAAGAATGCGTGGTTAGCTAAACCCACCTCAAGCTCCAAAGAAAGACAGAATTTAAATTCTGATGTACGGTTTTGCACTAGCGAATTGAAAAACAGGCTTATTGCTAATAAGGAAACTGGCTGTCTCTTATAAATTTAAAATAATTAGTCACTTTTAAGACATCATAATCAAGTGATATGATCTAGATTTGCAATGACAGGTGTTTGGCGAGGGTTGCCCTCGCCAACATTGGGCGAGGGTCACCCTCGCCTGGGCTGGCTAGGGCCGCCCTCGCCGGATGCTATGCAATTAATTAATATTTTTGCTTAGGGGTTAAGAATTAATCTCTAATTTTTTAATGCGATAAATAACTAATTGAGTTGCTAAAATTTAGGTGTCAATAAGAATTATATAATCTCGTCTAATTTTATCATATGTCTCCCAAATGACTTCGAACCAACTAGAAACTAGTTTTAAAAAAGCCATTTTAGTTTCGTTGTGTACTGCATGGTCATTTCAAAGTTGTTTCTACCGAATAAGCTTGATTTAGTCAAGTGTGTAAGTTTACGGCTCAAAAGTTACTCTCCTCAAAAACCTCTCAAAATTATTTTCCTCTCTCCTTTTTCCTCCATATGCTCATCCCCAAAAATCATTTGGCCTCCCCCATTTCTCTCTCTCCAATCCCCCACGCCACCCCCAAAATCCGGGCGCCCAATATTTTCTCTCCTTTTCGGTTTCTTCCCTACTCTCTCTCTCTCTCCCCTCCCCCCACGACACCACGTTCTCCCCCAACGTGAGAGCGTGCGAAGATATCTGAGCAGATCAATGAAACTCGAACATCTTTGAAGCCTCAGCCGTCGGCCCTCCATCGCCGTCGCGGCGTTGCCTCCGCTCCCCGGTCTCGCCTCCACCCTCCATCATCTTCTTCAACGATCCTCTCCCTCGGACACGCGCGTCGGAACGTGTCGAGAAAAGTTGACTACGTGTCGAAAACTCTGTTTTCAGGATTCCTGGCCCATGCAGACAAAGGTTTGTTGACATCTTATTTAGCATTTGCTTTCTTAGTGCCTTTCACATTGGATAATTCCTGGCCCATGGAGTAATTCATCTCTATTGGGGTAAAACTCTGTTTTCAGGATTCTTTCTCTCTAAATTTATTTATGCGGCTGCATTGGATGATTCTTGAAGGTTATTCTTTCTGATGCAAATGTTCCTGGGGAAGGAGAGCACAAGATTTTGTCATATATACGATTGCAAAGGAATCTTCGTGGTTTTAATCCGAACACTCAGCACTGTCTTTATGGCCTGGTAAATTTGTTTCGCACTCTGCCTCTGTACTAATAGCTTTCCCTCTTCTCGGCTGGTTACTTTAGATTCCGCTGAGTTATTATCTAATTTGGTTCACTATAATCAGGATGCTGACCTGATTATGCTTTCGTTAGCGACACATGAGATTCACTTTTCAGTTCTCAGAGAGGTAAATAGATTATCCAATTTTCCATTTTGGGTTGTGGGATGCAGCAGGATCTCATTTTCTGGTGTCCTTTTTTTTTTTCTCTCTCTCTCCAAAAAATCTGCAGGTGGTCACTTTTTCAGGACAATAGGAAAAATGTTTTCAGTGCAGCCAAGTTGGTCACCTGGCTGCTGAATGCCGTGGCAAGATTGCTGATGATATGTTAAACGATATTCCTATCCACAAGAAGAAATATCAGGTTTGTTGAACTCTGATTTCATGTTCAGTCTCTTATTCCCTGCTTTTCCTTTTGTATGACTGTTTGTAATTATTTGGAGGATGACTGTTTGTAGTTCCTCAACATTTGGGTACTCCAGGAGTACTTGCAGCATGATCTGGACATACCAAATCCTCCGTTCGAGATTGATTTTGAAAGGATAGTGGATGATTTGTATTTTTATGTTTCTTCGTTGGCAATGACTTCCTTCCACATATGCCTACATTGGAGATTAGGGAGGTATGTCACATCTAGGTCCTTTGATCAGATCACTATTATGTGTGGCAGCAATCGCGAACTAAGATGTTCACAACTTTTGGCCTAACAACTAAGAGTTCACAACTTTTCGCCTAACAGAGACACGATTTCATGCTAACCTGGTGGTTTTGCTTGGGGTTTATTCTGTGTGCTCACTAATTATGCGGACTTAGAATGCTCATTGTGCATCTTTCTGTTATTCAGGGTGCTATCAATTACTAGTGGTGGTTTATAGGTGGGAGTTCACTGCCATGGGAGGTTACCTTACTGAAGCAGGCGAGTTAGTTTCATTATGCATCCTTTGATATGCAGTTTCCAGTTGGGTAATGTTGTGGTTGGATGATGAATTCGTGGGTTGGTTGCTCTAATACTAGTTGTTCGGGTTACATGTTCTTGTTTGTTGAAGAGTTTATTTCTTCTTTAGGATGTGGTTTCCACAAGGCTTTTCTAGTTATTTTTAGCTGCCATAACTATTTGCTTTCAGTTTGTTTTTGGAAAGACATTTTATATTTTGCGTTTTTTCTTATATTTTTGTTTTAACTCTTGCGAATTTGATTTTATTTAGTGAACACCTCAAATCAGTTGGTATATGCAGAGTCTATTTTTTCATACATACATATATATATTTTAAGGTTTGTATGTTTTGGTAGAAAATCCAACAAATCCTAGTTTGTGATGGCTGTGTGAATCCATTAGTTCTATTCGTTTCTTCTAAAATTTGATGTATTGACAGTCTTTGATGAGGAGTTTTAATTTCTTTCTCGTGTCCAGGTCATGTTAGACAGAGTAGAACATTTTATCCAGTCTGTTGCTGTCTACGAAGATCAAATTTTTCAGAAGCGGGCTCGCATACAGCAGGTAACTTTGGTCATTTATGAATGCTATAAAGTCAATCTGTTTGTAAGGCAGCATGTGACGGAGAATTCGAAGAATGATCCAAATTCTTTCAGTTTCTTTTGGTGTTATTCGTGGAACAAGTGGAGTGCAAATAGATTTTTTTATTTTTTATTTTTTAATTCCATTGAAAATAGTCATTCAGGACTCATAATCAATTAAAGCATGTGACACTTTTAGTACGGACTAGTGAGTACAATACATATGCTAGCATTCAGTCCTATTTAACTTTATGCTCAACATTTTCTCTAGGCACTGGAGAATAATGAAGAAATGAGATCTAGATCAAGAAGAGTCATCAGAAGAATTACAAAGTCCAGTTGTTGACAAGGTATGCAAAGAGTTGATTTTCTCCTTTACTTGTGTGGTAATTGAATATCTTCTGTTTTGCACTTTCAGTTGATCAAAGGCAATTGATATGGGGCAAGTCTTAGTTTCTGTAATCAATAAAGATGATGCGGTTTTGTTTGGGCGAGGACTATCATTAAGTTTGATTTTGTTCTCTGATTGTAGGTTGGGATTTAATGAAGAGATCAGGTGCACTGAAAAGATGTGCACTTAACAAGTTGAATGAATCAATCTTTAAGTGGCTCCTTTTATATCTTCCTAGCTTTGCTTACTCCAACCTCTCTTTTCAATAGATTTTAGCATTATTTAACTCTTGCGCTGTCTAACCGAAAGCATAGTCTTATATGATGAGTGATGTCTTATGGACTCCAGTGTGTACCATACATGAGCTTAAATGGTGTTGACACTACTCTTTTTTGGGGGCCAAAGTATTTCTGCTATGTTCATTTTTTCTTGTGTCCTTTTTTTTTTGGTTGGGGTTGGGGGGGGGGGGGGGGGGGGATGCTGGGCAGATGGGAGAAGCTAAGTTTCACATAGTGTACCATTGAATTGTGATTATTTTTTCCGTATGCTCTTAAGCGAACATTTTATGAGTGAAGATACCATTTTTTAAGCGTTCTGAAGAGAATGTTCCACCTTTTACATATTTTGAGTAGTCAGATAAATTGAAAAGTTTGACTTTTTGATGTGTTATTTTTGTGGATGAATTATATCTATTGTCAATCTTATTATCAATATCTCAAAGGAAACATGAGAAGCTTTACGAGCTAAATAATCAATTCTTGAGTTTGATACACTATGGTTTGAAATCAGGTTAGATTAGGGGAACTTGAGCCTGGATACAAGGAAAGGTATTATGCAGAGAAATTTCACGTGTCAACTCCGGAGGAGAAGGAGAGAGTTAAGAAGGAAATGGTAAATTTTTTTTCTTGTATCTTGAAGCATTCATTTTACTTACTTTAATATCAGTATTATTTCTCATAATTATTTTGCTTTTATTTAGTCTCATTTGTCTTGGTAACTTAGTATATATTTGTTTTACAGTGTTCTGTGCTTACTCTCCTTGATTTTAATTATTGTGATTGTTTGTGGCATTGATTTAGTTTGTTTGGATGGTAAAGCAGTCTTCAGACTCTGAATCTCTTAATAGCAGTTCCTTTACATTTAGATGTCTACTTTTATTGCAAATCTGTGTGGATGTGGAAGTTATGTAGCTTTGAGGAGCTGTAACTGTGTTCTTTTAAATAGGAAAGACATTGATAATTCCTTTTTCCGATATGAATCAGGAGGGAAGTTCTTTTTACGTTAATTTTCCATAGGAAGTGTTCCTTTTATGGATATTGATTTAGTAGGAGTATACCTGATAGTTTTCACAGCCAATGTTTTGCTTGGTGATTTCTATGGAAGAAGGATCTAAATAGCATTTAGTCAACTGCATTTGGACTTCAGATGAGGCTAATTTATTCTTCTGCTTATCTTAGACAATTTTAAGTATGACAGTTAGATATTCTGGAAGAAATGTTGCTATTGGGGCATTAGCTTTTCTTTTTATTGTTGGGTAAAAGGGTATTGGTCAACTAAGCTGGAATGTTCTGATGCCAGGAACTAAGCTGGAACATTCTGGCTCCATCATTTGTTCAAAATGGTTTTTGGTGAACTAAGCTGGTACCATCTGAATCCTACTAGAGCAAATAGATGTTTTGACGTATCTCAAGTAGATGCTTATGTGGTTGCATTTGGTCTTTGCATGGTTGAAATCCATATGCCACTAGGTGCCAAATTTGAGTGTGATAGAAAAGAGTGGCAGCTTCCTTGTGACTTGATATTTTTGTGGGTACGATACTTGGTAGGATTTTTCATGTTGACAGTGCCTATCTTTCGCATTGTAAATATATTTCATGGACTTATTAATTGGATGAGTTCTTGTTGTCAGAAGCTTCAGTTTCGTTGCAGTTCCTCATTCCAGATTGTGTGGCTTCTTCAATATATTTGCCCTTGGAAAAATGTTAATATCTCTTGTTTGTGAAGTCCTAGATTGCTATTATCTTACTACCTCTTTAACATCGTAAAGATATATCATGGACTTATCAATTGGATGACTTCCTCATTGTCAGATGCTTCAGTTTCGGCCGCAGTTCCTTCTTATAGATTGTGTGGTCTCGTCAGTACATTTGCCCTTGGATAACTGTTAATTTCTTTTGTTTGTGAAGTTCTCAATTGCTAGTATTTTCCTACCTGTCTGATTATTACAACTGCAGTTTTGTATCAAGGTTAATGGTTGATGGCATTTCTGCTTTGCAGGTTTTGAAATATGTCGAAGGTTTAAGTTGGGTCTGTTGGTATTATTACCAAGGTGTTCAATCCTGGCAATGGTGAGTTTTACCATTAAGGTCTGCAAGAAACAATACTGATCCATCTTTACATGCCTTTTAATAGCAATTATCTGATTCCATTGCCTAGAATGTGCTTATAAACTGTGCGTATTGGATAGTACTTTGAAGACCTCTTGCTGGGATATTGAGCAAAAATCTTGTTATTTTGTTTAGTCAGATGAATCCTGCATGCTTCATTTTCTGGGTAGCTTTACTCAAAATGTATTGAATTACCACACTATGATTTCCCTACTGTAAGTGCTACTGTTAAGTTGCAATTTGGTTTTCATGCTACACTAGTTTTTATTAGCCTATTTTTTATATCTGAATTATTGAAAGTTGTATACATGCTTAGGTACCATCCATTCCATCATGCTCCATTTGCTTCTGATCTCGAGGATTTAGCTAGTCTGGAGATCACATTCTTCTTGGGAGAGCCTTTCAAACCATTTGATCAGCTCATGGGAACCTTACCATCTGCAAGGTTTCTTTTTGTTTTCTTCTACTTTTGAAAATACCAGGGATCGTTATATTAGTCCTTTTTGTACTTCAAATTTTCTGTTTAGACTGCTCATATCTGGTGTTACAATGCAAGTGCTTTGCCAAAATAGTACGAAAAATTGATGATGAGGGGGCAGTACTCGCACAACTTGCCATTCGAGTTGGGTGCCGTCTTCTCAATTCCACCCTTTCGGTTGAGAGGAATGCAATGCTTTCCTCCCATTATTTGCCTCTTCCCAAACTGGTTGCTATCTCTGTTGGGCACAAACCGCGACCCAAATGTGACAGCCCGTTCGTTCAGATTCCTCTCTATCGGCTGGGCGCTCTCGTAAAACTCATCATAGTCTTTGATATTAAGTGGTACTAGTAGGTCCTTGATCTCTGACCTCAAACCATCTTTGAACCTCTTTACCCTATCCATTGGGTCCTCAATCAGCCTCAGTGCATACTTGGACAACTTAGCAAACTTTGCTTCGTATTGGTCCACGAACATTTGACTTTGACGGAGACGTTGGAACTCGGCCATTTTCTGCTCTCGCGCACAATTTGAAATGTACTCTCCGTAGAAGGCCTCATTGTAGGCATCCCACTCCAGGACCGTACTTTCGGGAAATACTCTCCCTTTGGTGGCTTCCCACCAAGTACTCGCGTTACCTTATAACTGGTAGACAGTCAAGACTACCTTGTCTTCTTCAAAGCATCTCAGTAGTGCGAAGACTTTCTCTAGTTCTCGGATCCAGAAGGTTACAGCTTCTAGATCGCTCACTCTAGTGAACCTTGGCAGTTTTAGTTTCAGGAACTACTCCACCAGCTTATGCATGAGTTGTTCACCATTCCCATTTCCTGGTGCGACTTCAGTAGGTGCGACGACAGTAGCAGTAGCTTGGTTTTGAGCCCGCTGACCGATTATATTCCTTAGAGTTTTTTACGCTTGCACAGTCCCATCCAACCTAGGATCGCCTGGTGCTCCTCTGTTAGCACCAGCCTGAGGTGGTACTCTTCCCCCGGTACTAGCCGGAGTTGACACTCTACCTCTAGCATTCGCTCATCTCGGTGCCCTTCCTCTGGCACCTGTCATAGCTACTATAGCCCTTCTTCAAGGGGCTCTTTGCTCAGGATCGCTCATCTCGCAGGGTATTTACAGAAACCTACTTTCCAATTCTAACACGGAATTAGAATCTGAGTGATCCGTACAAAACAATAAATCAATCACAAGCATAAGGGAAATGTTTTTCCTACTAACTATTCTATGACCCATCACACCTTATCACTCTAGACCTTGACCATACCACTTCGAGGCGGAGATGTTACGTCCCGAATCCCGAGTACATGCACATCTCTCGGCGGTCGATTAGAAATGCAATGTCCTAGGATGCGTCGTTGACCCATTCTTTTAATCTTTCGATTAAATGCATACGAAAGCGAATTAAATACACACCCAGTCAACCATTAGAAATAGGGATAGTACAAACACAATAATTTTTCACAAACTATGATTTATTCATTAACAGTTTAACCCAAGGAGTATGATATGTACAAACTTACTACAAAAGCAACTCCTACTAACAAAAAAGGTCAATGTCGGGGTTTAATTCCACTTTCACAACCTACACAAGCTCCTACAATATCCGCTCTAATACCCAGGCGCAAAATTGTGCACGACGTCAGGTGGTTCCTGCTCCCCGGGCCCCTTCTGCTCCGAATTTGGATTCATAATGACACCGTCAAGAGTGTCGATGTCCATGGGGTCGCCTCCTGGTCCATCCACGTATTCGATGGGCATCCCATCAAAACCTTGTAGGAGACTAATCCTATTGCCATTTGTCATTCTGCTGGCTACCACATCTGTTCAATTGTCTGTGCATCGCTCAGGGAGGACTTTTTTCGAGTCCTCCAATCATACAGGACAAGCTATTTTCTCCCATAGGAATCATTCGGAGTTCGAATTCTTCAATGGTTGTAACACTGGGTGTTATCTCCTATCAATGATAGTTATTGTGTTCAGTCTAATTGGCATCTCATCTAAAAGTCGTGCATGGACAAGGTTTACTTTGTGACGTGGGTGGCCTTAATATTATCTATGGTCACATTTTCAATGCCTATGGTCTTGCTGAGCAAGGAAGGAGAAACAGAGGATGGAAAGATCACGTATACTCATGTAAAAGAGGGAGTTGCAGTCGTTGCGTGGTCAGTATTGATGGGGTTATTTCATTGGGTCAAATTTTTAGGTTCTTTGCGTGAAAGATTTGTATGTCTTTTTTTTTTTTTTTTTAGGGAGGGTTTGAATTTCTGTGGAAGCCTGTGAATATTTTTGCATTTAGTCTTTTTTTCATTAATAAAGATATCAGATGTTCGACTCGACACCTTCAAGTAAAACCGCCTTGTTCGTGTAGACTTTTATTATGATTAAACTAGCCGCATACCTTCAAGGTGTCAAGTCAAACATTTGACATATTTATTAATGAAAAAAAGACTAAATGTAAAAATATCCATAGACTTCCACAAAAATTGAGACCCCAAAAAAAAAAAAAAGAACAAGAAAAAAGACATACGAATCTTTCACGCAAAGAACCTAAAAATATGACCCAATGAAATGACCCCCATCTGTACCGACCATACAATGACTGCAACTCCCTCTTTTACATGAGTAAATGCGATCTTTTTGTCCTTTGTTTCTCCTTCCTTGCTCAGTAGGACCATAGGGATCAAAAATGTGACCGTGGATAATATTAAGGCCACGCACATCACAAACAGAGTAAACCTTGTCCATGCACAACTTTTGGATGAGATGTCAATTAGACTGAACACAATAACCATCATTGATAGGAGATAACACCCAATGTTACAACCATTGAAGAATTCGAACTCCGAATGATTCTTGTGAGAAAATATAGCTTGTCCTGTATGATTGGAGGTCTCGGAAAATGTCCCCCTTGGGGGATGCATAGACAATTGAGCAGATGTGGTTATCATTAGGGAGGCAAACGACGATAGGATTGGTCACTTGCAAGGTTTTGATGGGTTGCTCATCGGATACACGGATGGGCTAGGAGGCGACCCCATGAACATCGGCACTTTTGATGTTGCATTGTGAATCCGGATTCTCAATATCACATCTATTAATTTGTATGGAAATAATCAATTTTCGTTCTCTGATTTATATACGATTAACTTGATCACAAGACCTTAATTTGGATCATCCAAATGGGGAGATTCTTTGATATCTTTAAATAATTTACATAGATGTGCACATTCCACATCTAGCTTTTTAGAGATTAAAAATGCGAATAATAAAATGAAAAACGGTGTAGTGTAGGTGTATTCCATCATCGATTGTCATATGTTTAAAGGTCAAAAGAAAACCGTATGTAGCTCAAATGGGACCTGATAAATCAACACTAGTTGGTAACTTAATGGAAGAGAACTAGTAAGTCACACAAATAAAAATTCATAATTTGGAATTGAAGACACCTATAGTAGAAACAAATAAAAGTTGCAGAATGATAATTTAGAAAAAAATTAAATGAACATAAGCTGGTTTGCACAATTCAGTTCTAAAACCCATTTGCCGGTACATATCTAAATTTATTTAAGCTATATTGATATGACAACTTCATAAGATTATCAATCTATTGGAATGATGGGTTGTGAAATTTTGACAACAAGAAGAGTGAGAGGTGTAATCTTTTGATACGTTGTGATGTACAAATCATATGCTTATCGGCAAAAAAACCAAGTAGAGATCACATATTTGTGACCAATTTGAAATATTTAATCTGCTAGCTTTTTACCACAAAAATGAAAGAATGAAGCTTATGTTCATTTAATTTTTTTTAAATGACAAATTTTAAACAAATTGATCAAGTTGAATATAGTGATTAAACAAAGTACTTTCAAAGAATGGGAAAAAGCTAATTAAATACATTCATTTTAATGATGTTTGTACCATTTATCAATTTGATACACCATAAATTCAATCATGAATGCATTAACTAGATAATTTAATTAAATGTAATCACAACTAATATTCGACACTCCAAATCTCCTGATTAACTAATTATTGGTCACATTAATGATCCAAGTATGACTCAAAAATTCAATCATTCAATCATGAATGCATTAACTTTGTAACTGTTACAGAGTATTATTCCAGACATTTATTTGTAACTATTACAAGTCTTTATTATGGGTATTAATTTTGTAACTGTTACAAATATTTAATTTGACCATTACTTTTGAAATTGTTTTAGAGCATTAATTAATTTAAATTGCCCATTTTCAAATAATTGAAACTAATTTTAGATCCATTTAATGTGATCATTAACTTCTGAAACTGTTTCAGAACTTAATGTGATTGTTACATCTTAAAAATGTTTTAGATCTTTAATTTAGCCATTAATCATTATGGTGCTTGGAATATATCTAATCATTCAGTAAGTGCCATTTGAGGATAGTAAACGTTACTATTTATAGATTGATAACCTTATGAAGTTGTCATATCAATATATCTTAAATAAATTTAGATTTGTACCGGCAAATGGGTTTTAGAACTGAATAGTGCAGATCGGCTTATGTTTCACATTATTCATAATTGTTTGTGCCCAAATTCAGTTACTTTTAGTTAATGGTATTTTTAAATACTATACATACCCACAAATTTACAAGTATGACTCATAAATTCACAACCTTTTACAATCATCTTTAAAACGTTTCAGATCTTTAATTCAATTAACTTGTAGTTCTAGATAAATAATATAAAAAAATTCAACTTTTACGGGTCTGTTTCAACAAATTTTCAGTCAAAATGCGCCAACGACTAACAAGTTATTAAGAAATTGAAATATTGCGGTGATGCCGAGCCTTATCGAGACAATTGAAACAGACCCATAAACACTAATTGAATTGATAAAAGAGTGAGTGTATATTATCTCCCCTTTGAATATGATAGAGTGAATATTATATACATTTCCACTTGAATAACCTTAAATTTCCTTAAATTTTGAGATCTAAATATATGAATATGACAAATATGAATTAGGTTATCATTCACAAATAATGTCATCAACCTACCATATGCCGTTCATGTAATGGTGATAATATAAGCATGTTATATTCAGAAATGAATGGATACATTCATGATTGAATGATTGAATTTATTAATCAAGTCGACAAAAATATCTAATTTCAAGACAATTGTAATGGATGCCGTTGGGAATCTAGATTCTCAATTTTCGTTCTCTGATGGGTTGTTTTAAGGTCTTGAGATCAAGTTGGGATTACTTCAACCCATTTGCCACCTATGAAAGAAGATTTGTCATAATAATTTACGTTTTCTTTGGACTCTAGGGAATTTCACCTTAATCATTAGTTAATATGACATATTTGGAGGTTAACGAATATATGTTGATGAACCATAAATTGAGAAGATATTTCAAACATCACAATGTTCAACTTTACCAGTTAAGGAGAATAATGGTGGGCTCATGGATTAAATGTCATTAAAAAATTTGTTAACGAGTGTTAACAACCAAATGCCAAATAAGCTTTTATGAAAAGTAATGTACATCTTTAAGTTATACGGCCCAAAACAATAGTTAACCCAAAATAATCACTAAATTATAACATTCATATCAAAATTTATAATCTACCTTGGAGGACATACATGATTTTTCATAAGCATGTTGATATAATGTGTAGTATCATTTATTTTAAGATCTAGAATAAATTTATCTGTGCAAAGAGTGATTTTTCTATTATTATTTTATGAATAGGCATTGTCATCTCCTGATTCAGACATGACATATAAATGACTTTATCTGAATTCCAATTATAAAAGTTAATAATATAACCAAACAAACGTTATTATAAAGTTAAAATTTATTTGAATTCGTTAACTTATGTTCAGGATATCTTTAAACGACCATGCATATTCTAAAATTATATGATCCACATGTGAATATTTTAGGCATATTACAAATATGAATTAACTAGGGAATTAGCTATACAAATAAATCTTGTTAACGAGTTGATGATTATATGTCATATATAAATTTTTAAAGTCAATGTCATTATCTACTATAAATAATAACGTTTTATTCGTGTTTGGGTGCTTGGAGTAACGCATAACTTATTACTCGGTGAGGGCAGCCCTCGTCGAACGCCGGCTTCCCTCTGTCGGCTGCCGGCGGAGGGAAGAGAGAAGAAGAAGAAAAAAAAAATTTAAAAAGAAAAAGGAAAAGGAAAAACAGAAAAAATAAGACAAAAATGCCCTTGATGGGGTAAATGTGTCACAGTTTGAAAAGTTTGGGGTTCTTAATGTCACAAAAAAAAAATTAGGGTAAATTTGTCACGTTGGCAAAGTTTGGGGGTTTTGGTGGTCTTTTCCCTTATAACAAACAATAAGATATAATAGGATATGAATATATCTCATTTTATTGCTATGATTCACCCAACATTGGATAAAATATAGCAAAATTTATGAATTTCAAATCTTATCCAATTCATAATTTGATCGTAGTGTTGAGGATGATGAACAACAAGATTCTCTCTCCCATCATTATTACGAATGAATTCACAAGAAAGAACATTTCGACTTTCTTTTTTGTTTTCTTAGCCTACACCATTTAGTTATTGTGCCTTTTATTAATTGATCATTTAGATGATTAGTTTTTACATGTACTGCACATTTATCTTTATAATCTATCTTTGTAATATTCTAATTATAGCTAACACCAACCTTGATGTTATTCTTGAATTATTTGACTATTTGTTAAGACTAGAAAATATTAGAAATTTTTTAAATAGGGTTAATACCATGATAAATTCCAAATTGGTAAACTAATCCCAAATCGATATATTTGCGACAAATTTACTATCAATTAGTTTATATTAAATTTTAGAGTCAAATTGTTGAGTTGGATAACATATGACAATTGATTAACATACTAATTTGGGGTTTTACCCTCTATTGGTCATTACATGTGTACTAATTTGTGGTTTTTTATGATATTAATTCAATTTAACAGAAATCAATGAAATGTAAATTTGTTACATATATATCAATTTGGTGTTTTTTAGTAATCAAAAAATTAGTTTGAGGTAATTTGTTATGAGTGTATTAGTTTAAAATTTTTTAAGGTCAAAAAATTAGTTTGAGATAAATTTATTATAAATATATCAATTGTGATTTTTCATGATATTAACTATTTTAAACTATTTTAAAATAGCCACTCAATTACTTTAAGCGGATGCACGTCAAGTCAAAATCCCCTTCTTCTTTAAATGAGCTTTACCAAATGTCAAAGCATGCTGGTTAATGATAAATTTGCTATGAATCTAAAGGATGCGGTTTATATATTTTTAGTTCCAGCATTTATTTTTGGGCGAATATTCAGCATAGATTTTCTAATGGATGGTTTTCTGCTAGAACGTGGGCTTTACTGAATGTTATTGTAGATTGTGTAGGGGAAAATTGTGTCGGGGCACTTGTCACTAACTCTGTGAACTAAGTCCACCATTGTTTGTAGCTTCTTGGGCTGGAAAAATAAGCATTTTATCTATCCGTGACTAGCAATTTTATCTAACTAATTCTATTAAAAATAACTTTTTGGACATTTAATTTGTTCAATTTAAAAGGAGTCTTCCTTTTTCCAAACTTTCATCTCCAAATGAAAATTTAAAATTTTTGTAATTCAAAGTAAAAAAAAAAAAAAATTCAGAAATATTGTTAAAGTCTCCAAATTAATTACAAATACCTTATTAAATAATGAATTTTTGTACTGTAAATTGAATTAGGAATAAAAGTTATATGATAGCGACAATCCGAAATAGGCACTTCATCACTTGCACTAATTAGGGTTACTCATTCTCATCGCTTTTACTTGTTTTTGTGATCGCACACATGAGTTTTTTGTGAAGCCTTGGAAAATGAAGGAGCTTATGGCGTTTGAGGTTTGTCATTGCATTCATCCATAAAATACTCAAATACTCATTGATAGGCATTGACCTTTTGTAGCCCCATTTGTCATTGTAATTACACTCTTCCACCGCCATTCAATAAGAATTTCACTTTATTTAAAACATGACAATGTAAATATAAGTTATCTTCTGCACTTACCGTACAAAACTTTAATCGACTAAGGTTTAAGACTATTACATTGGGCATACATATTATGCCAACCATACCTTCAAAACAATTCTCGATAGGTAATTTGGCATAGCCAAATAGGGTAATTCTTTGTTCTTCGGCATTGCCAAATGAGGTAGAAAAGTTTATTGAAAGAAAAATTGAAGGGTGAGAAGGAAGAATTATAATGGTTCGGCACTTAATTAAACAAACAAATGATTGAGGACGGTCTTGTGGTCCCTATGGCGTGGCTAGTAGTTGGGGGTGCCAAGAGCGAGAGCAATAAATTTGGTTCGAGTTTTGAGGAAGGTGAGAAGCAAAGCCTTCTCCCCTTCTGCATGTCAGGTTTTGCATGCCAAACTGAGTGATCTCTGTCTCTCCCCCATGATTATTAATTATGGGTGATGGCAATCCAAGAAAAAAGAACGGGCGATGAGAAAATGAATGCAGAAGAAGGAAAATTCAAACATTTTGTCTTTTTGCCAACACCGTTTATTCCTTTTGTCTTTTTGCCAACACAATCAATAATTAATTTTAATATGTACTGCACATTTAACTTTAAATCCATCTTACTGACCTGCTAATAATAACTAAATACCAACGTAATTCTTGAATTATTAATTTATTTGTTAAGGGGAATGATCAGACATCTTCTTAACTATGGAACAAAAGTTTATTTCGAACGGATACTAACCACTCAACTACTTTAAAGATGAGCGAGAAGAAGCAGAGAGAGAGAGAGAGAGAGAGAGAGAGAGTGATGTTGTGAAGTGAGAAACCATCCCTTTGCTCATCGGGACTCATCGAACTCACCCTCCCAAGTCCCATGCACGTTGAGCTCTCTACTTCAAGTATCCTTTTGCAGTTGGGGAGCGTGAATGCAGAGCAGCCGCTGCCCAGCTCTTCCCTCCACTCGCCACCGTTTCCTTTCGAACAAAGGAGAACGACCAAACAACGCTTCTTCTTCCCCATATCCAGTCTCCAGCTCCCCTTCCTCAGCTCCACACCTTCATCCTCTCTCGCTCTCGCCTCTCCATTCCTCTCCTCAACGTCTCGCTCTTTGCCGAGACCAACTGGAGCGGTTCCGAAGAGCTCTCCTGCACAGTTAAAGGTGATTCGTTTACTGGGTTTAGAATTTAAGGATATTCATAAGGTTTTTGGATGCTACAGAGTTATAGGTGATTACTGTGGTAGACATGGCCCTGTTTTCTTGGAATTTCTCGCTTGCTGACGGAAGTTGTGTTCCCTTCATCGTCTTTTACGTTTGACTATTGATCATGAGGGTCCATGTATATGGTAATGTTGAACTTAAAAAAATCCGGTCTTGTTTGCCTCCTGCTTTTCGATCATATCTCCGGTGAACTCAAGCTTTCATTCTTCCTCGCAAACTGTGTTTTGCAATAATCTGGCTAAATTCATTCGACTATGCCATGCTCATTGATTCCCCTTCCCCCTTTCTCTCTCTTCCTCTTTATTCTTTCTTTAGTTTTTTTGGAGATGTCGATGTTTGTCACTTGCACTAGTACTCACGACTCTCGATTCGGGCGATATTCAATTGTGTCTTGACCTAGATGAGTTTTCTCAAACGTTGGTCAGTGCATTTTTTATGATTGCTCTGTGGTTGTTCTAATATGGGCTTGATCTCGGCGTCTTATTAGAATTAGCGTTGATACGAGGCTCTATGTACGGTTATTTATTGCATAGTTACATGTAGAAATAGACTTTTATGAAATCCGGAATCTTCCAATTTCAGGATGTTAACGCCAGTAATGAGGAGAAGAGTGCTTCGCTTCATTGAGCTTGTCTCGATCATGTTCAGGTGATTGTTTGATCATAGTGCAAAGATTGCAGCGCATCTTTATCAAATTCCTTAGCACATTGACATTGCAAGTGGTCCATAATTTGATTCTGTCCGGAGCAAATGTGAGCTTGCTAAATCAGTCAGTCATTTTTTAGACTGAAGTTGATAGCACGAGATGTTGCTCAAGGCAATGCCTCCTACGTCTTTGACATACTTCGGCACTCGTAAATCCATCCATTTGGGTAATGTGCAGCCGCGAGCGGACACCCAATCGATGAGGCAATGAGCAGGGGGAAATCAGATCTAGTTGACGTGATCAATGCCCCTGCAGCTCAAGTTGAACTAACTAGCATGAGCACGTCCTGATGGAGAGATGATTAGGATGATATGCATGTAGCTATCCTGATTTTCTGTGTTTCTTTATGGGAGTAAATGTTAGTAGGCTAATGTCATGAGAAAGTTTAGTTGTATTACGTGGTGGTTCTTGTAGTCGACTGCAAGACATCGTCGGAAGTCCAGAGAAATTGAAGGAATCAATACAGAAGAGAGACCAATCAAACTGTGTTATCCATGAAGTTTATACTGTTGCACAGGACAGTTACCCTTGGTGGAGCCGCTTTCTTGTTTATGGTGATCGTGAGTTTCACATGATTGCTCTTCTACTTGATGATGTGGGAGACAAAGGGGCGGATGGTAGAGGAGTTGTTCGGTAAATCTGCAACGAAGGAAATGGAGATGTGAACCAGGGGCAAATAGTGAGGCTTCATCTATAATGCATGCATGATGTGCGGTTAATGTTGTGTCTAGGATCTAATATCAATTGGACATCACGCATTACAAGTGAGGCCTCATTGTTTGCCTCCTCGGTCGCGTTGTTGTTCCTTTGCATCTCCATCTCCCTCACTGTGGACCTCCACTCCGTGTATTTACCGAACAAGTCCTCCAACCTCCGCCCCTTTGTCTCCCGCATCATCAAGTAGAACTGCACTCACCCAAATCTCACAATCACCATGAACAGGAAGATGGTCCCGCCAAGGGTAACTGCCCTGTGCAACGGCATTAACTTCATGGATATCGGTCCAATGGAATTTATGGGTCTTCCTCCATTTTCCTTTATTTTGGTTATTGGTTGGTTTCAGTAGCCTGGAAACATTAAACATCTTTTTGTTGTGTTACAAGCTCTATCTTCTCGGTTCTTGAAGGAAGATGGATTACATCTACCGTCTAATATTATCATTCATTTGAATAGAACCCCCGACAAGTTTGTCACTGTCCCTACTAGACAAAAGGTGCCAACTATGGTGTAGGTGATCAACTTACATGTATTTAATTAGGAAAATTGGAGCTAATCAAAATAAGTATTTGACTGTTTTGGTTGAGTGTCCCAGTGTGAAATGGCAGCACTTTGTGATTCATTTGTTACTTATTTGGAATTGCTAATAGACTAGCTGTGGCTTCATAAACTCTATTACTACCACCTCCAAAAAATTGCCTTTTTTTTTTTTTTTAATAACTGATGATCCTCGTTACCGTGATGTCCATCGTTTGTTCTTTATTGTAGGTTCTCTATCCGATTACGCAATAGTAAGCTACTACATTTGATCGTCCGGTTCATGCTTTGGTGCTTATTGTTTCTCTGGCTTTCTTCCCTGTGTTATTAATTCCAGCCGGACCTTCCATGTGGCTGGCAAGAAAGATATCTAGTCAGAGGTGGTCTAGGTTTCATTATAAAAATGATTGAAATAACTGTTGGAATTGTCCTGCCCTAATTAACAAAGTAGTAATTAACAGGACTACTGTCCTGTGAAGTGTGAACGTATACATTTGAGGGACCTCATTCTTCAGATGAGCTTAGTGAGTAATTGATTCGCCACTAATTACTCACTGGTTTTTGACTATCGTAGTTGAGAATAGCGGGTTTAAGACCTGCTAAGAGTGCATTGCAGCATTGCTCTCGGGTTTAAGAATAGCGGGTTTTTGACTATGTTTGTGTCGGTTATTGACTATTGGTTTGCTCCATATCTTCTCATTCCATTGTAGACATTGCTTAATATGGCGGATGATTATTGGATCTCGGAACACTTTCTGTGGACAAGTATCTATATTTTGGTCTTGGCTTCAAGTTATCAGCGCCGTTTAATTTGTTATGTCGGCCGATGATCAAGTTTCAGGCGTAATTTGGGTACTGCAAGATCTCTGGTCACGGAGCAGAGAATCCCACACTTTTCCGGCATCAATGCTAGCAATGACAATGAACGGCCGGCTACCTCCGAGACAACTAGCAAGCCTCGAGGATTAGTTTTCTACCGGTGATGTCTCTCGGAATCTCGACTCTCTCCCTCTCTAATGTATTGTGTAAGGCGACTTGCAATGGAAACTCTCAATGACGACTGCAGATGGTGAAAGAAAATTGAAGGAGAAAATTCTGATGTTGAGATTGCCACCACTGTTCGGCCCCGAAACAATCAATTCTCGGACGGGGGGAATCACTATTAACAATGGCACACCACGGAGCATAAAGAAACAAAAGATGGGTTCATAAAGAAACAAAAGATGGCTTCCACAGATATTAACTCCAGTTTAGCTTAAAGACGACACGCGCTGACCGAAAAAATTTCATGGTGACAATCACAAACCATCTTTGGTACGGGTAATGAGTTGGTAACCTATAAAGATATCAAATAAGTGAAAGAAACTGATATTTTTACCGCAGGAGCTGCCTCCATCCTTCACCAGTTGAAAAGCTCACATGCTTCAGTCCATTTTCTTTCATGAACTTAGGCCCCAGCTACAAAGACACAAGAGAGAAACCTAAACTTAAGCAGTTAAAAAGGACAATCGCTCTGGCACCCCACAAGGAAATTTGCTATAAGGTGGATAGATGGCACAATAAACAATAACATTTAAGATCTGAAAATGCAAACGTACATAGCCAAAACCGGTAGCAGCTCTGAGTGGTTTCTCTTCAGTCCATTGGGGCATTTGTGCAAGCTCCTTCACCGAATTAATCTTCTCTAAGATCCCATATTTGGGAATCTAATAGAAGATCAAAAGAACACATCGCATAAACTTTCTTACTGCGAGAGACAAACGGCAATCCCCATAATCAAGAGCTTCATGAACAATAATAAGATCTTCATTACCCTGACTAAAAGAAGCATAAGATAATTTAGGACAGTACTATATCAAGTTAGTGTTGCGAAATCAACATTCTATGATATAATGAAGTTGAAAAGCTTGATGAAAACACAAAAACAAGACAAAAAGATCAGAAAAAGCTCTGATATATGAAGTTGAAGCAATCAGGAAGTTTTTGTCTCTGTCCAGCATTCCTCACATGGTGACCATGCAATCATCATTCTAAGATTTCAAGTCATTGATCTGTACAAACACAAAAAAATAAGAACACTCTAACCACCTAAACTATCTAAAGACTTCAGAGATACATACTGAAACTTGACATCATCCAGTAACTCTACTAATCGAAGCCATTTTTCAAAATTGTTTACATGGAAAAGAGTAAACAACTGAAATAGATTCACACAAAAAGTACTGCAAAGGTAATATGTGATACGCAACTACTTTTGTCATTCATTCTGTCATTCATTCGGGTAAGATCTTTGATCCAACTTCTCTGCCGCATATTTAACACATAGGAATTATTCATAATTTTTTTTTTTAGCATGAAAGCTTATTGCAATATTTTTGGTTTGAAGGGAAAGCAAATACGACATTTTGTTTGATAAAAAGCGCTCTTAATCTTCCACTTCATCCAAAGCAGGGGAAAACCGTGCAATAAATTGTTTTCACAGCTTCAGAGTATAAATCTTTGAATGCAAATGAAACATTAGTGAAAAATGATGCATAAAAATCCAACCAATGATCAAACATACAGCATATAACATCTTCAGCTAACCTTTCCATGTTTCACAAACAGTGTCAAAACCCACTATTCCAATGTCTAGATCTCCAGATAATTTTTTTTACAATGTCCTTTGGTCGCTGAAACCAGACTTGCAAATTAGAGAGCTGCAAGATAAGTTAGCCACCAAATAAATTAAAAGCAGCCTCCAGCATATAGAACTAACAACTAAATTAAACAGCACCATGAAGATTTTCTTAATTACTTTTTCGTGGAGACTTTCTTTGTTATATGAACAAGAGTAATTCTATGTAAGATTAGAGAAGCGCTTGTCTAGCTCATCACCACAGAAGTACTACAAGACACAGACCTTTTCAACCACAGCATTTGGTGACTAGAGTGGGTCATTTCTTATTCTTGCACCTTGCAAAGACAGTTTCAGCATTACGACGCATTGGGGTTCTAACCTTCAGCACTTTACGAAGACTACATTCTATCTTAATTAGGACAGAGATCCTACTTTACATCAATGATTTTGTGAAAGGGTTATCACTCCTTAATTCCCTGTCCACATATCTCAGATACGATAACTACATAAATCTCTCTTGCTAACCTATCTCCAGTAGTTCTTAAATTCAAAATTGGGTTCCAAGTGAGTTACAATGAACGGACTCAAAATGTCTTACCACCATGCCTATACCAAAATGAGGCACGTAATTTTTCAAGAAATTATCCATACCTGTGGAATTTCTGCAACATACTGGCGAGGATTCACCTGCTTGACCGACAATTGGCAATCCTTCGAGAACAAAGTCGAAAAGGATCAGTATGCAGATAAAAACAAACAGACCGCAACTCTCCCAGATTTAAGACACTTTCATCGGAACCGATTCCTCGACAACCGAAAACCAGCATTGCGATGTTACCTTGAGGAGGCCAAGCGTGTCCTCGGCCATGCGCCCCTTGCTCGGCAGGCCGAACCGGACCTCCCTCCGCTCGCCATCCGGCCTGCCGTTGGAGACCGCGACCGCGACGGCGGCGGAGGACGGCGAGGAGCCGGCGGAGGAGCAGCAGACGATCCTCAGGAGCGCGGGCGGCCTCGCGTGGGAGAAGATAACGGACGTGCGGGCGCGGCGGGAGAAGGCGGAGAGACGAGGCGCGACCGAGGACGGCGAGAGGAGGTGCTGCTGCTGGGGGCCGCGGGGCGGCGAGACGAGCGACATCGACATCGATGCGGACGCCATTGCGGCGGCAAGCGGCTGCGAATGATTGAGAGAGAGAGAGAGAGAGAGAGAGAGAGAGAGAGAGTTTCCAAAGCCGCGCCGCCGCGAGTGGAGAACGGGGGGGAGAGGGTGTGGAAGAGGTGAAATGTCGCTTTTGTCCGCACGTGCCACCGCGGTGGATACCGCGCTCCACTTGAATATCCCCGGGGAATCTTCTCGTGCTGCGTGCTACTATAACATAAGGTGTCTCGTTTGGTCCATTTGCTATAAAGTCCGATTTCGCCGACAAATAGGAGTTTTGGTTCCCATTGATTTCGGGTTTGATAGAAAAATGAGAGCACGGATTTAGGTTAAGTCTAATAAAATTATGGAATATGTACGCTAGGAATCCTAAAACTAATCACAATACAATTGAGTTAAATTGTAATCAAATCATAAAATAAATTATAAAATTTATCAAATTGATATAATTAAGATTTTTTTATTAATATTATCTAATTTAGTTAATTGAAAATGTTGATATGGCTTTTTATTTATTTATTAATTTCTCTCTTTTATATGGTGATGACATGGCTAAGATAAAAAAGATAGGCCCAAAATGATATCGGTGTGGTACGGTTTGATTTTTAATATAAATATTAATTAAATTAAATTTATTTATTAAAAAAATGAAGAGCAAGAGTCAATCAGGGTTGCTAAGCCTCATGGTTGGCAACACTAGCTAACCATAGGTGAGGCCTTGCAGGCCCTCGCCCAAATCTCAACTAGTAGCAATCCTTAACTTAATTTGAGCAAGAGGGGCACGCCCAATTAGGGAGATGGCGAGTGATGCTTCAAGGGCTTCACAACTTGAGAAAGAGAGACGGAGTTTTGAGGTGTAAGGATTTAGAGTGCCGCCGTGAGTGGAGGTAGGGGATCAATGGGTTGGGTTAGGTCAAGTTTTCATGACACCCGACTCGACTACACCCAAAACCCTATAGGGGCATGCTTGACTGACTCGACTTGACCCGACCTGAATATTATATAACCAAAAAGAATGGGTTGCGTTGGGTTGGCACTGGTGCCTATTAGTTAGATGGTTTATCCTTGTTGTACACTCGAGAGAGAAAAAATCCCACGCCGGCCTGATTCGACCCTAACCCAAATAATACCAATACCTAAAAAGGCCCGACCCCAAAATACCTTAATTTTAGGGCCGGGCTGGGCCTGATTTGTTTTTGTTTTTTTTCCCGTTGATACCCCCAACTGGAGGACGGCATCGGGGAGACGGAGAGTCAAAAAAAGAGGGAGGAAGTTTTTACATGTGGAGGCTACGAAACGTCGCTTTTGCCCGCACGTGCAACCGCAGTGAATATCGCGGTGGACTCGCTGAATATCCTGGGGAATCGCCCCACACTCCGTGGAATTTCGTGTCCCGTTCGGTCCATTCGCTAAAATCCAATCTCGCCGACAAATTGGATTTTGATCCCCACTAATTTTCACGCTCGAGAAAAACAAGGAGCGCCGCCAGTTTAGATTTCGCATTTCAATAAAGTTTTGATAACTAAATCACTCAATTTCACCACCGACCATCGACCACTGTTAGTGGCGACCGTGGTAATTTATCGTCATTTTAAAAAAGAAAGAACGTAAGAAAATTTATCATCATTTTTTTTTAGAAGTATGCAAGAAAATTTCATAATTAGTAAAATATAATCTAAAATGATGGTACCATGAGTTTACATTGTATTATAGACGAGAAAGCTTACATCTCGTCTAATATTTTTTTTTTTAATATTTCTAAATCAAAAGAGTATCAAAATTTTTATGTGATATGATATAATATAACCAATACAAATGATAATTGACATGTGACATTATTAATTGACCATTAAAGATTAAAAAAATTGCTTAAAAGTTGCATTACTTGTATTCAAACATATTATGAAATATGTTTCGCACATGCATATTTTCGTAAGTATAACAAATAAGGTTAACACATTGAAAAAGCCAAAACTAGTACACGTGTGATAAATTTATCATAAAATAATTTTTTTATCTTGAAAAACCCTAAACCGATATATAAGTGACAAATTTATCTCAAATGATCACATAAACCCCTAGACTAATATACTCTTGACAAATTTACCCCAAATTAATTTGTTTGACCGCCAAAAACCTAAAATTGGTATATTTGTGACAAATATACCTTTTGTTAAATTTGATTAATACCACAAAAATTGTATAGTTATGATAAATGAAGAATAAAATCTCAAACTGATATATTAGTTAACTATTGTGTCATCTAACAGTTAACTGTTGTGTCATCTAACTTAGTAATTTAATAAAGGGTAAATTATTACAAATGTACCAATTTGAGGTTTTTGATTTTGGGTAAATTTGTCATATGTATACCAGTTTGGAGTTTTTTAGTGTATTAATCCTAATACAAGGGAAATGAAAGTTCTATTGATAATCACATATACTTCCCTTCTTCTTCTTTTTTTAATATTTTACTGATAAAGCCTTACCCTTGCCATGACATGCATAAATGGGGAAAATGATTCTAAAATTATCATATTTTTTGTAGTTATTTTTAGTATCAAAACTTTTCAAGTGAATCACTTGCGTGCAACTTTTGTATCACTTTAGAGTTGCCGTTGATTTGAATTGCCGAAAAATCTCACATTACAATTTTCTAATATAACTATTCTAACATGGTTCGTCAATAAGGTTAGGTCAGCAATATTGCCCTAAATTAATCAACTAGGGTGAATTGAGGTTAAATTTGTTTTCTTTTTCAACCTTAAATTTGTTTTGCTCTTCAATTGAGGAATTGCGGCAAAATTAGGTATTGAAATCCCCAATAAAGAGCAGAGCAGGACAAACATTTCCAAATTAAGCATGTCCTCGTTAGAATTGGACGAACAAGAGCAGCGAATGAGAGGGAGCAACATAGTTACCAAAACGAATTGGTTGCATTTATCCGATTTTATAAATCGAAGATGCACTTTTTTTTATCAATGAACAAAAAAAAGTCGAATTGTCATTGCATTCTATTATGTCTCCGGTCCTCACCGAATGAGGACCATCCATCAACAAAACCATGGTGACCATAGAGATCATCCACCAAACCTGCCAGAGTTTTATCATTCTAGAATGTAGATTCACGAAAATACATCATAAAATGAGCAAGAGAATTTTTTTTTTGGCTTACAATTTGTTTTGATTTTGATAGTCATATTAGGACACAGAGGTGTTTTTTTTTTTTTGCATGAAGGACATAGAGATGGTCGAGAAAGTGATTATTAAGAAAAAGAAGAATGTATATGAAAGTGAAAATTGGTAGCAAGAGAGGAAGGATGAAGACGAAGATGAAGACGATGTAGAAGAAGAGAAGAGTAGGGAAATTGGTGAGTTAAATAAATCATATGCCACGTCATCTCTTCCTCTGTCCAGTTTGGACTTTCAATTTAAGTCCAGGCAGCCACATGGAATTAAAATTTCATCCCCACTAATTCAGCCGGAGGCCTCACATCCATCGACTCATAATTGAAGTGGTCCCTGTATCATGTCATGCGTAGCATCATAAAACTCTTTTCCTCGCCAAAGCAAAATAGGAAATTTTTAGTTGAAGTTTCATGTCATAATTAATTACCTCAGGATTGTGAAACCATACATTGAATACGAAAATAGTCGAGCCATGGTGTTTAATCTCATCAGTCTAGAAAGAATGAAAAATTCCATTTGTTTTATGAAAAATAACTTCCAAAAAAACGTTTCTTGGATTCTCCGACATTTATTTTATTAAAAATGAATTTGTCAACAAAAATATTTTCCACCATTAGAAAAACATCTTCAAAAGTAGAGAAAATGTTCTCCACTTTTCAAAAATTAGAAAATATTTTCCATAACTCATTCGACATCATTTTTTTCACAAAACACACTTTTTATTTTATTTTTGTTATTTTCTAAAAAATAAAGTTTTAAAATAAAAATAAAGGAAAAAATTTAAAAAAACATTTTTAAAAAACCATTTTTAAAAAATAAAATAAAAAATTATTGAAAACGAGTATATGCAGGAAAAAAATTTTCCTTATCAAAGAGCGGAAAATATTTTCTAGTCCATTCTCAATTTTCAATGAAATATCGGAAAACATGGTTATTTTCTTGTAAAATGACTTATTGAAAAATAATTTCCAAAAACAGCACATTTTCCCTTGAAACATACAGAGTTAATGCAATCCTTGTGCTATCTTATCTTAAATAGTAATAGCCATGTGAATTTGTTACTAGAGGAATTTAATTTATCGTTTTATCGTACCAAACTGCTTCTCATGTATTTTAACATCATAAATGCATATTCCGCAATCGGATCAAATCCACTTTTTAAAAATCCTGGTAATTCAAGGTTTCACTCATTGCTTGGACAGTTTTCGAAACAAGAAGAAAGATATTCGGAACAAGAAATAAGATAATAAAAAAATAAAGAAAATCTTATTTAAACTCTACTCAACAAAAAAATAGAAAATAGATGGATATTCTGAACCACTTAGCCTAAGTTATGAAAAATAATAAATTAGATTTTTGAGCTTTCCTAAATATGAGGTAAATATTAGTAAAATTTAATATTGTGTAAATTATTCTATCGAGACATCATCATTTACCCTCCAAATATTTCCAACTATTTATTGTGAGTCCTTTATGTTGCATCCCGGGGGGCAATTGTCTCAAATTTTGAAAAGACATATCTTTAGTTTCATTCTAAGGAATCAAGATAATTAACTATGAAAAGATTGTATTATTCCTATTCAAAACTTAAGATTTTTCTAGAAACTTTTTTAGGTTATTGATGGCAAGATCATGAATGTATTTACACCCTCACACTAATTATGTAAGAAAACATATGTTTATAATTTGATGCTTACTTTGCCTACTGCAATCATAATACTTCAAACTTTAATTTGCTTCAATCAAAATCATTCATTTTACGTGTACCTACTATTTACATAGCTCATAATTCCCGAATAAGAGTCAGCCATATAGAAAAAATTTCGATATCTACATTATCCTTACCTAATACGTTTATGGCTCTCAAACTCTCCATAAATTTGATTTCGATAGGATTTTGCATGAGTTTGATTTTGATGTTCACTTCTCTTCTCATGGTTATCACGTGCATGGATGAGACCTTAGGACACCTATTTGAGCTCATTTTCTTGAATATTCTCAACTATTTTTTTTGTTGTGCTGCCATAATGTAAACTCAAACTTAACATTCTCGATTAGGTCAAACATCTTCCTCTAAATTAAGATCTTTAATTTTTAGGTAGTTATTTAGATTCTAGTGATAATAAATATAAATTATTATAATTTAATTCAATAACTATACGTGTGTATATATGTCAACAATTATATATTTATGACGTTTTAAGTAAACTCGTATGTGATTGTGGTTTATTTCAATATTTGCGTGAAGATTAAAATTGGTATCTAAACAAAGAATTAACATAAGGATATGTTTAGGAGGATGATTTACGAGTACCACCCATGCGAAAAATCTTTCCAATAACGTTGGGGGGAAAATATGACGTTTATGGATTATGGAAGAGTTAAAAGGTTATGATTATTCATGAAGAAAATTTAAGGGTTGCAACAGTTGATAAACAATCACACTCAAACTTCCTAATCGGATAAAAAAGATGGATTTATATATTTTCACTCATCAATAGGAAAAAAAATAGTGGATACCTACAAGAAAACTCAAAGGATGCAATCGTTTGGGACAAATTTGTTCAATATCTTTCCCAATAAGAAGTTTGTATTTGGATTATAACGATTTGAAATGAAGATTTATTGGATACCACATTTGGAGGCAATATGGCTTGTTATATTAATGTTATGTAGTGTATGTGACCTATCTTTATCGAAACTTCTCAAGTTTTTAAAAAATTTCACTTTTTTTTGTTTGCTCTTTTTTATGTAATGTATGTGACCAACCTTCCCAATTACTAATCAAGTTGAAAAAATAATAATAACTATTCGCATGAAATGATACTTACTATAAAGATTGGTACAAGTTGGATAAATTTTGTTTTATCGAATTTAGAATTTAATAATAATTCAAAAGATCACATCATTCTAAATTTAAAATATGCATTTTGACTTTACCCAAATGAGCTCACGAGGAATAGGAATGATTTGTAGCAGTGGTTGCTTGCTAATGTTTATGAAATCCAAGTAAACGAATGATGGGGACCTGAGGGAGAGAGAGAAGGAGGGAGAGAGATTATTTATTGCTCACCTCTTCTCTCTGCTAGGACATCTCTCTACCAAGATAGCACTCCCTCTTCTTCATGGCAATTAATTGCTAGGCTAGCTATTCTTATGACTAGGAGATACAAGAGGAATGTCAAAATTTTGAGTACGGAATTACCTTTTTAATGGAAGAATGATGTATTGGGTCTATTAATGAATGCCACGACAAACTTCAAAGCCTTTCAAGGCTTCACTTGTTGCTTGGGTAGTCTTCGGAACAAGAAGAAACATATTCATAACAAGAAAAAGATAATAAGAAAAATGAAGAAAATCTTGTTTCAACTCTATTCAACAAAAAATAGAAAATAGAGAGATGTTCAGAACCATCTAGCTTAGGTTATGAAGAATAATCAATTAGATTTTCGAGCTTCCCTAAATAGATTTATGAGCTTTCTTAAATAAGAGGTAAATATTAGTAACATTTCATATTGTGTAAATTATTCTATTAGACATCATCATTTACCTTCCAAATATTTTCAACTATTTCTTGTGGGTCCTTTTATTCTACATTCCTGGGGTAATTGTCTCAAATTTTGAAAAGATGTGCCTTTATTTTCATTCTTAGGAATCAATGTAATCAATTATGAAAAGATTGTATTATTCCTATTCAAGACTTAAAATTTTTCTAGAGACTTTTTTAGGTTATTGATGTCAAGATTATGGATGTATTTACACCCTTATACTAATTATGTAAGAAAACATATATTTAGAATTTTATGTTTACTTTGCCCATTGTAATCATAATACTTCAAACTTTAATTTGCTTCACTCAAAATCATTCATTTTACATATACCTACTATTTACATAGTTGATAATTCCTAAATAAGAGTCAGCTATATAGAAAAAATTTCGATATCCACATTATAATTACCTAATACGTTTATGGCTCTCAAACTCTCCATAAATTTGATTTCAATAGGATTTTGCGTGAGTTTGGTTTTGATGTTCACTTCTCTTTTCCTGGTTATAATGTGCATGAATGGGACCGTATGACACCAATTCGAGCTAATTTCCTTGAATATTCTCAATTCTTTTTTTTGGTTGTGTTGCCATAATGTCAACTCAAACTTGACATTCTCGATTAGGTCAGACATTTCCTCTAAATTAAGATCTCTAATTTTTAAGTAATTATTTTAGATTCTAGTGATAATAAATATAAATTATTATAATTCAATTCGATAACTATACGTGTGTATATATGTCAACAACCATATATTTATGACATTTTAAGTAAACTCGTATGTGATTGTGGTTTATTTCAATATTTATGTGAAGATTAAAAATGGTATCCAAACAAAAAAATTAACATAAAGATATGTTTAGGAGGATGATTTACGAGTGCCATCCATGTGAAAAATCCTTCCAATAAGGTTTGGGAAAAAATATAACTTTTATGGATTATAGAAGAGTTAAAAGGTTATGACTATTCATGAAGAAAACTCAAGGGTTGCAACAGTTGGTAAACAAGCAAACTCAAGGTGCCTAATTGGATAAAATAATAGATTTATATATTTTTACCCATCAACAGGAAAAAAAAAATTAAAAAAAAAAGAGTGGATAAGAGAAAACTCAAATGATGCAATCGTGTAGGATCAATTGGTTTAATATCTTTCATAATAAGAAGTTTGTATTTGAATCATAACAATTTGAAATGAAGATTTATTGGATACCACATTTGGAGGCAATATGGCTCGTTATATTAATGTTATGTAGTATATGTTACCTATCTTCATCGGAACTTCTCAAGTTTTTAAAAAAATTCCACTTTTTTTTTTTTTTTGGCTTTCTCTTTTTTATGTTATGTATGTGACCAACCTTCCCAATTACTAATCAAGTTGAAAAAATAATAATAACTATTCGCATGAAATGATACTTACTATAAAGATTGGTACAAATTCGATAGATTCGAGTTTAGAATTTCAATAATAATTCCCAAGATCACATCATTCCAAGTTTAAAACAGGCATCTTGACTTTACCCAAATGAGCTCACAAGAAATATGATTGATTTGTAGTAACGGTTGCTTGCTAATGTCTATGAAGTCCAAGTAAAAGAACGATCGGGACCGTATAACGCCACCGTAAATTGATAATGACATGGGAGAGAGAGAAAGAGGGAGAAAGATTATTTATTGCTCACATCTTCTCTCTATTGGGACATCTCTCTACCAAGATAGCACTCCATCTTCTTCATAGCAATTAATTGCTAGGCTAGCTATTCCTATGACTAGGAGACATAAGAGAAATGTCAAAATTTTGAGTACGGAATTACTTTTTTAATGGAAGAAAGATGGATGGGATTATTAATGAATGCCACGACAAACCTCAAAGCCCTTCAAGGCTTCATTCGTTGCTTGGGCAGTCTTTGGAACAAGAATAAACATATTCAGAACAAGAAAAAATGATAATAAGAACAAATGAAGAAAATCTTGTTTCAACTCTACTCAACAAAAAATAGAAAATAGAGAGATATTCAGAACCATCTAGCTTAGGTTATGAAGAATAATTAATTAGATTTTTGAGTTTCCCTAAATAAATTTACGAGCTTTCCTAAATAAGAGGTAAATATTAGTAAAATTTCATATTGGGTAAATTATTCTATTAGATATCATTATTTACCCTCCAAATATTTCCAACTATTTCTTGTGGGTCCTTTTATGCTACATCCCCTAGGGGGAATTGTCTCAAATTTTGAAAAAAATATGTCTTTATTTTCATTCTAAGGAATCAAGGTAATCAACTATGAAAAGATTGTATTATTCCTATTCAAGACTTGAGATTTTGGGATAATACTTTAAAAAACCCCAAACTGGTACACTTGTGACAAATTTACCACAAACTATTTTTTTGACCATGAAAAACCCCAAACTGGTAAACTTGTGACAAATTTATCCCGATGATTATAAAAAACCATAAACTGGTACATTTATGATAAATTTACCCCAAACTAATTTATTCGACTGCAAAAAAACCAAAACTGGTAAATTTGTGACAAATATACCCTATGCTAAATTGGATTAATACCACAAAAAAATCATAAAAATTGTAAACTGTGACAAACGGAACGTAAAATCCTAAATTGATATACTAGTTAACTGTCACGTGTCATTTAACTTAATAATTTGAGAATAAAATTTAACGAAAACTAACATAGGGTAAATTTGTCACAAGTGTACCAGTTTGGGATAAATTTGTCAAAAGTATACCAGTTTGGGGTTTTTGGTGGTCAAAAAAATAGTTTGGGGTAAATTTGTCACAAGTGTACCAGTTTGGGGTTTTTTAGGATATTATCCCTAAGATTTTTCTAGAAACTTTTTTTAGATTATTGATGTCAAGATTATGGATGTATTTACACCCTTATACTAATTATGTAAGAAAACATATGTTTAGAATTTTAAGCTTACTTTGCCCATTGCAATCATAATACTTCAAACTTTAATTTGCTTCACTCAAAATTATTCATTTTACATGTACCTACTATTTACATAACTAATAATTCTCAAATAAGAGTCAGCCATATAGAAAAAATACCGATATCCACATTATTTTTACCTAATACGTTTATGGCTCTCAAGCTCTCCCTAAATTTGATTTCAATAGGATTTTGTGTGAGTTTGGTTTTAATGTTCACTTCTCTTCTCATGGTTATCATGTGCATGAATGGGACTGTAGGACACTTATTCGAGTTTATTTCCTTGAATATTCTAAACTATTTTTTTGGTTGTGCTGCCATAATGTCAACTCAAACTTGCCATTCTCGATTAGGTCAGACATCTTTTTCTAAATTAAGATCTCTAATTTTTAAGTAGTTATTTAGATTCTAGTGATAATAAATATAAATTATTATAATTTAATTCGATAACTATATGCGTGTATATATATCAAACAACCATATATTTATGACGTTTTAAGCAAACTCATATGTGATTGTGGTTTTTTTTCAATATTTGTGTGAAGTTTGAAAATGGTATCCAAACAAAAGAATCAATATAAAGATATGTTTATGAGGATGATTTACGAGTGCCATTTATGTGAAATATCCTTCCTATAACGTTTGGGAGAAAAGTATGACTTTTATGGATTATTGAAGAGTTAAAATGTTATGACTATTCATGAAGAAAAGCGAAGGGTTGCAATAGTTGGTAAACAAGCAAACTCAAAGTTTCTAATCAGATAAAAAGATAGATTTATATATTTTCACCCATCAACAAGAAAAAAATAATAATAAAAAGGAGTGGATACTAGGAGAAAGCTCAAAGGATGCAATTGTGTAGGATAAATTGGTTTAATATTTTTGATAATAAGAAGTTTGTATTTGAATCATAATAATTTGAAATGAAGATTTATTGATATTGCATTTGGAGGCAATATGACTCGTTATATTAATGTTATGTAGTGTATGTGACTTATCTTCATCAAAACTTCTCAAGTTTTTAAAAAATTTCCACTTCTTTTTTGCTTGCTCTTTTTTATGTAATGTATGTGACAATCTTCACAATTATTGGTCAAGTTGAAAAAAAAAAAAAAAAAAAAAAAAAACTATTTGCATGAAATGATAATTACCATAAATATTGGTACAAGTTGGATAGATTTGACTCCATCGAATTTAGAATTTCAATAATAATTCCAAAGATAACATCATTCCAAATTTAAAATAGGCATATTAACTTTACCCAAATGAACTCACGAGGAATAGGAATGATCTAAAATATCGATAACATCTGCTAAAATACTTCATAAATGAATGTAGTTACCAAGACACTTAACAAAAAGCCCCATAATAAAGAAATACCTAAATACTTACCATGGTAAGAATTTCGATTTCTACTAAATGTACCCCGCCAAATTTGAATGTTCAGTTATTGCAACTCAATTTTTTCAATATGTTTTAATCCCTAAGTTTCATTTATTTTTGGACATTCTAAAATTTTAACACAAAAATATGTAAGTTGTACTTTGAATGGTGGTAACTAATACCCATGATTTCCATATGTTGGTGGCGTAGCCCAAAATTAAAACCTATTATGTGTGGTCCATTCATATGGGAAAAAGAAACCCCAATCCTATTATGCTCTTTAACTACATAGGAGAGGCAGAAAATTGCTCGTGCAAGAATAAATTATATATATATGGGCAATATGACACACTACACACATAGTAGTAATGCATGTAAACATTCCAACTCAAGTTTTGAATTTTAAAGAGAAAATTGTAATTGAACATTTATAATCTTAGGATCTAGCATAATCACAATTAATTTTTTTTTTTTATATGATTCTAGTACTATTGTTCGATCAATCACAATCACACGCTACTATTTTGCAATTTTTATAATGATACACACGTATCATTAACAAATGACATGACCTAAAACTATGTAATGAGATATTGAGTTTTTTGATCAATATTTTTACACCTAACATTAGCTTTTGGACTTAGTAGTTCCACTTGATTATAAAATATAGGAAATATAGGAACGAAAAGTTTTATGTTCATTAAAGCTAAGGTTGGGGATTAGTGAGGACTTAGTGCCTCATCCACCTGTTGTTTTTTTTTTTTTTTTCAGGAAACCAATATTATTTTGTCATTCTCGAAAAAATCATAAATCCCATTTGAGGAGTGTGGGATTCTTCTAATTAATACACACACACGTGCCAAAGATATAACCGAAAAAATAAATAAATAGAAAATATATCTCATAAAAATATGTAAATATTTGGGCTAATCCATCAACGATTTTTTAAAATACAATAAGAAAAAAAGAAGAAGAAAGGATCAAGACGAGCGGGCTCCATCTTCTTCTTCCTTTATTATTATTTTTTAAATTTTATCGTTCTCTATTTTGCTAGGCCAACCACGTCTTTCTTTTCCTCTCTTCTTTGTCCTTGCAATTTTAAATTTTTTTACCGTTTCCAATTTCCTATCCATATCCGTGTCTTTTCACCCTAAATGGCCGGTTTCATTGCTGCAGTCGCTCCCGTCCAGTTGGACATTAATTGTATTGTTTGTAAAAACACTCTCTTTTTCTTCTAACTCCCACTATCTTACTTCCTCTCTTATTTTTGCTCTTAGTTTATCCAACTGTCTTTTATTTATACTTGGTTAATAGTAACAATGTCCCCATCATTTTCAATTAAGTATGTTGGGGCCTTAGTATTGTGGACAATATCAGGGTAAAATATATTAAATTCACACCCTTGTGTGATTTTTGTAATGCGTTTGATGAGCTTACTCTATTCATATCCACTGTAGACAAAAGTTGACATATTTTCAAAAACGAGGAAAGTTTCTTCAAAGCATTTCTACCTCATCCACCTGTATCAAAGGAATCATCAAAGGAATCATCATCAATCGATCATCAAATTATTACATCCTGAATTGAATTATCACCAAGCTGCTTTATGAACAACCTCTTATCACCAAGCATCTCTAATGTTCATTTATATTCATATATTTATGTTTATATTTATACTTGTTAAACTTGAATGTTCATTTTCATTTGTATTTATGCTTTGGTAATAGTAATTTTTTGATTATGTAAACTCACAATGTTATCATCTTTTTCAGTTTAGTATGTTGGGGCCTTAGTATTGTGGACAATGTCATGATAAAATATATTAAATTCATACATTTGTGCGATCTTCATAATGCATTTAATGTGCTTACTCCACTCATATCTACTATAGACAAGGGTTGAAATATTTTTAAAAATGATGAAAGTTTTTTCAAAGCATTTTTGCCTCATCCACCTCCTGTAACAAATGAATTATCAAATGAATTATCATCAACCGATCATCAAGCCATCGCATCATAAATTGAATTATCATTAAGCCGCTTCCTGAACAACCTCTTATCACCAAACACCTCTGATGTTTGTTTATATCTATATATTTACGTTTATATTTATGCTTGTTAAACTTGAATGTTCATTTTCATTTGTATTTATGCTTAGGTAATAGTAATTTTCTAATCAAGTAAATTCACAATGTCACTATCTTTTTCAATTGAGTATGTTTGGGCCTTAGTATTGTGGACAATTTTAGAGTAAAATATATTAAACTCATACCCTTGGTGCGATTTTCGTAATGCATTTGATGTGCTTACTCTACTCACTGTGGACAAGGGTTGAGATATTTTCAAAAACAAGGAAAGTTTCCTCGAAACATTTCTGCCTTCTCCATCTCATGTAGAAAATGAATCATGAAAAGAAGTAAATGAATCATCAAATGAATCATCATCAACCAATTATCAAGTCATCACATCCTGAATTGAATTATCACCAAGCTGTTTCCTAAATAACCTCTTATCACCAAGTACCTCTGATGTTCGTTTATATTTATATATTTATGTTTATATTTATATTTATTGAATTTGATTGTTCATTTTTATTTGTATTTATGCTCGAGTAATAGTAATTTTCTGATAAAGTAAACTCACAATGTTACCATTTTTTTCAAATGAGTATATTGGGGACTTAGTATTGTAGACAATGTTAGGGTAAAATATATTAAATTCATACCCTTGTACGATCTTCGTAATGCGTTTGATATACTTACTCCACTCATACCCACTGTGGACAAGGGTTGAAATATTTTCAAAAATGAGAAAAGTTTCCTCGAAGCATTTTTGCCTCATCCACCTCTTGTAGCAAAGGACAAATGAAGTAAAGGAATCATCATCAACCGATTATCAAGCTATCACATTCTGAATTGAATTATCACCAAGCCGCTTTTGGAACAACCTCTTATTACCAACCTCTTATCACTAAACACCCCTTATGTTTGTTTATATTTATATATGTATGTTTATATTTATGTTTGTTGAACTTGAATTTCATTTTCATTTATATTTATGCTTGGGTAATAGTAATTTTCTGATCAAGTAAACTCACAATGTCACAATCTTTTCCAATTGAGTATATTGGGGCTTTAATATTGTGGATAATGTTAGGGTAAAATATATTAAATTCATAAGTTTGTGCAATCTTCGTAAGGTATTTGATGTGCTTACTCCACTCATATCCACTGTGGACAAGGGTTGAAATATTTTGATTTTCTTGGTCGATACTTATCATGCCACCAATAAGCCTACATCCACATGAACAAATTCAAGGATTATGTTATCTGAGGAAAAACTGATAAGAATAAGTCAAAACCAATCGAGAAAATTGGTGACGTGAAGTACCTACAAGTCGAGAGTCACCTCTACACCATTGCCAAAAACTGCATCACATTCCTCCATGGCTCCCATGGCTTTGATGGCTTTCATTTCAAAATTATCTCCCAATGGAACTGGCTTTGATGCCATTGCTTCTTGCATCTATCTTTGTTGTTCTTCTAGTATCTCAATTCTTTTCCGTTACCGGAACCTTTGGTTAGATGCACAACCTTACTCAGTTTGTGCTAGGCAATCTGCAGGGATAAAAGGAATTATCCAATGCAGCCCTGTCCTCTTCAGGGTCAATGGCCCCTTAAGTTGCATGGTGAGTTTCATCACCATGCAGCAATTGTGGAGAAAATGATCCAACCTCCTCTTCTGACTCCATCACTCTCCATTAGATAAGGGTTCTAGGTACATTGATCATTCATCTAAATATCAAAACCATGGGAATGGTAACTGAGTACCCACTCTGAACTGAAAGGCAAAACAAGATTTCTATAGAAAAGATATTAGTAGATAGAGACAGACCATCGGCACACCTTCTTCTTGTACGGGACCAAGGACATTAGTAGTTTCTGGATTTTCAATGACATCCACAGGCTGCTCCAGTTGAAGATGCTTGCGCAACATTTTCGCATGAAAATCTTTGAAAAAGCCTATGTTTAACAAATATATATATTCTCCACCATGAAATAATATCAAAATATAATTACTTTTGTCTTATATATGTGGATATGTTAACCCCCAAAACTCCATGACCTTAGCTGTGCCAGTATGTGAAACTCCATGACCTTCAGTTTCATCACCCATTAGTCATAATTATACTTACGCATTAATTCATACGTAAAAATGATTTTTAAATAACCAAGGTATATATTACTTTTGGGCAAACAAAGACTTAACTATTTTTAGATAGGGAAAGATCCAACGTCCACCAATGTTGAGTGAAGTCTCCTATTAGTCATAATTATTTGTGATGATTAAAAGATGTGCACTTTCTACCTAAAGCCTTATTGCTTTAGGACATCTTTAAGTTTGAATATAGTAGACTTTATGTATTTCCTATTTTACAATGTGCGTGATTGTTTGTTTGTTAGATATCTTTTGGTTGAAGCTTGATTGTTGGTTTGAATTGTTCCAGCAAAAGTGTAAAAAAAGAGAGTCATAAATCAATTTAGTTACAAATCTTTTGATTTTGTACCATTTTAATCTTAAATTTTAATGGTGTCAATTTAGTCATAAACCTTTCGAACTAGTGTCAATTTAATCTTAAAACTTTTAGTTTGGTTTAGGCTAATTTTAGCCAAAGTTTGATAGTTTTTATTAAAGAAAATATTTTACTTAATCAATAAGTCTAATCTCAAGATACTTTCCGCTGCTTTTTTCTTTTTTTTTAGTGTAATTAATATGTCAAAAAGATAAATTGAAGCTATGAGTTTATTATTTGCCAAAGACACGGAAGAAAAATATAAAAATAAAAAATAATAAGTATCTCAGTACGTGACCTCTCATCCTGAAATGAAGCCTACCAAAACTGGAGCTAATTGGGACCACATAGAAACAATAAAGCATCATCTTCTTGGGAGAGGAACCATAATGGAATTAGAAGGAAGAGGAACGATGGGATGATTCAAAATCTGGATGGAAGCTGCACAAGCTCCATGGTCATTTTACATAGGAAGAAATTGAGGCATTAGGTGTAGTATTAGTCTTTTGTTGATTTGATTTCCGTTGTTTTGGTTTATAAAATTGATGATTATCTGCCTTTGCTTAAAGTGAGTCTCGGTTCGAGCTTAGTAGCTCTAAGATTATAGTTTTATGAGGAGTAAAAAAATCATGTCTCGATTCCCATTTTATTGATTTCCCTATTTATATCATGCCAGAAAGTGAAAGGGCATGTTGATGCTTACCCTTTTCGGCATGAGCCTTAATTTCTTGGTCATTTTAAAATAAGGGAAAACATAATTTTGATCTTATTTTTAGAATTGTGAGAAATTGCTTTTCACTTTTTGTGGACAAAAGGAATATATTTCAGAGGCAGGGTTAAGGAAATCCATTATGCATGCTGAATATAGTGTCTCACGAAAAGATCGGGATGTCTAATATGCCTTAGCAATGTCAACTGCTACATTGTGTGGTGGAGACGGATAAAAAGAGGAAGAATGAAAGAATGGTAGTAAAAAAAAGGTTTGGTTTCCTATTTTTCTTGTCAATGCCTTTGTGTGCTTGATGTTTGGCTCATGGATTTTATATGCCATGATTTTGCTGAATTTATTTAGCTAAGGGGCTAAATCATTTGGGTAGAGAAACATATTATTCAACTTTAGCATCATAATTTGATGAGGAATAGATGGCGATTGTCTATGAAGTACTTATCTTGCATATTTGATGCTGGTGATTAATTTAATGAAATTAGTATTTACAACGGAACTCAGTAGAAATGCATTTGTAACTGGATAATAAACGGAGAATAAATCGAAATAAAGTGGATAAATATGCATTTGACAATTTAATTGTACAGCGTGTTAATTGGTGATTTTTCTTTATTTTGCATGGTTAATGTTAAAATGTGGATCTAATATATCTCATAAGCGCACGAAACATACATGCTTGCTTAGCTGTTGGAACCGAAGATGACTTAGACTTCAGTACCAGAATCACCAGGAGAAGCTCCTCGTTTATCTTGCATATTCATGTGACATGGCATAAACATAACAGGATAAACAAAATGATAATACATCGGCAGAAGAGAGCAAGAGGGAGGGGTGCTGATACTAAAGCTATACCTCAATATATCCTTTACAAACTTAGTCTTCAAGTTTGAACTCTTACTCATTCAGACAGGATCTTAGCCCCCGAGCAGGTTTTAGGTTTTTTTACCTTCTACTGACACTTGAAAAAGCAGCTTTCAAGGTCTCTTCAGTGAATCACTTGAGCCCGGATACATTTTCGGTGCCACGGAGCTAGACCAGTGAACTATTATGCTTCCAAGCCCACCTCCTGGTTGTCATCGCTCCATCACTTCCTTTTCGCAAAGTTTTGGACACTCACTTGTTTCGCAAAGTTTTGGATATTCACTTGTTGCACAAGGACATGCTCTGCAGCAAATTCTACTCCATACTGAAAGCAGAATAGTAATAGTCATTATGATAAAGAGAACTTTCTACTTTATCGTTAAAACAACAATGGTACCAAGAAGCACAAGTATTTGTAAATGGGCATTTTGAACAGAGCTGCAAATGCAAAATCTTACCTGCTTAAGCATTGAGTTAGCAACTCCAAGAGCACACATGAGCATATAGGAGCAGAACACGTCAACGTCAACAGCAGCACAATAGCAGCACAACGTCGAATTGTTTGTAAAATTTCAAGGGTAGCTTCTTTGTCAAGATTAGGAATTAAATTCCCTAAACATAGCAAAACATTGACTCTCACCTTCCAAAAGAAATAAACCAAGCATCAAACTAAACGCGAAAGATGAGAATCAACAGACTTCATGCACATAAGATAACTCTCCAGCATATAAAATATATTGGAAGAATATATAAGCAAATGTATGATTAAACAAGATTGATGGATTATTTATCATCAGACATGGCAGAAGCATACGCATTGATGTAGAAGCAATCAGAATCTAAATGAAGAAGATGAGGACGAGAAGAGAAAGAGCCACCAAAGCAAAGAGAGCAACTGAAACTTTACCACCCAACTGAATGGGAAAGACCTCATACTAAAGGCAAGCAGCCACTATACAAATGTCTGACCTAGCATAAGTCAAAAAGTTAATATAACCTAGATAAAGACAAAGAAATAGTGATCAAGGTGAAAAAATAAGGAAAAAGTGAGGTTCAGATTCCCATGAAAACTGCTGAGTCATGGGAAAGTCATTGAGCAGCCTCAAAAGGTAGAACATGAGGCAGTCCTGAAAGGACATGACTATACATAGGCTGAGCAAAAGTAGGGGGAGGAAAGGCGGGGGCAGAGGGGGCAGATGATATTGCGCATGATATTGCCTCCTCGGACGAGGACCTTGACTTTGATTACCATAATTCATTTGACCATAATTACCGTAATTCCTTTGGTAATCATAATTCCTTTGACCATAATTACTGTAATTCCTATGGTAATCATAATTACCGTAATTCCTTTGGTAATCATAATTCCTTTGACCATAATTACCATAATTCCTTTGGTAATTCCTTTTATATGACATATCGAAGCTTTCAATTTGGCTAATTAGCTACAAAATTTCTTGCCAAAGCCGCCTGCCAAGTAGAAAGATTTCAGAGCCAGAACAAGTTGCGCAAGCTGAAATTTACATTTGGGAGCAAGAAATAACGCTCGAAATCAAAATCTAAAGTGTCCTTCATTCGATTGATTTAAAATTGCTCCAACCTAACATCCACATTGCAAAAAGTGAGTCTTCTAACAAACAAGAAACAAGATGAGAGGAACACTAAAGTAAGTCTTCTAACAAACAAGAAACAAGCTGAGAGGAACACTTTTCAGTATATTTCTATTAAACCCACAAGCTACCGTCCAAGATAACCCGCAAGCTATTAATCACCGGGAGACACTCAAACAAATTTTATCATGGTAAAAATATAAGGAAATGCCTTCAAAGCTGCTTTAGCTTTTTCTAGACACCATGGAAAAGATCACTGAGGAGCTTAAGTGTAAAATTGTCGTTTCATCCTCTCCTTTTTGTGAGCCTGAGATCATATGGGTCAATAAAAAATTCTCATTTCTTAGTTACAGAAAGCCCTTCTCAAAAGTGAGCCAAGAGCCGCTCATCTGAGCCAGTAGATTAGAATTCTGTTGTGCCTGGCCGAAATGCATGAGAGGAGCTAGCTAAGTGAAATAAAATAAGATACTAGTGCTACTATAGAATCTTATGAATCACGCACGGCACACTTTCTATGTCTCCTCTGTCTACAAGGTGAACAGCTTGTTCTTCCATGACTAACGGCTAAGCAGAGAACACGCCAGAAACCCAAAACCCAAATTCATAACGTTCCACGCCAGAAACCCAAAACCGGAATTCAACTAGGCACGAAAGAAAATGAAATCGAGAACTCACCGAGGCAAAAAGAGAGTCTGGCGTTGAGTGGCTGGCGACGGTGGTGGCTGAGGCTCCGACGGAGAGAATGGTGGCTGGGCTTCGACGGAGATGGTCGTGGCTGGTTCCGACGGTGACGGTCATGGTTGGGCGGCAACAACGGCGACGGTCGGGGTTGGGCAGTCGTGGAGTTGAAAGGGAGCGGTGGAGAAGATGGGGGAGAGAGAAGGTCTTCTTCCTGCTTATCTATCACAATACTTGCGCAGGTATTCATTCACCGGGACACTTAGCCACCTTGGCAAGGCCTCGATGCGCACAATTCCGTGAGCAAACATTCATATTTAGATTCAATACCACTAACATAAAATACAATATTTCATGAAGAAGGGCAAAACTCCTTCGTGACTAATTCCATGTGCAAAAAGCACACCCATAAATTCTAAAATTCAACCGGCTTCTTCTCCAGAAAGACGAATTAACAAAGATCCCGCAGAATTCAACATAAAGCTAGCAATCGAATAATTCAGCAGCACCAATCAATCAACGTACCTCCTGAGCTTCTTAGAAGCAGGATCATAGGCTTCACCGCCACCGTTAGCCCCATCAACCTTCGCAGCCTTGACCTAGCTGTCATCCGACGATCCAGGCTCCTCCTTGTCGCCGGACTCGTCGGCTATCTCCGCGAACCCATCTCCGGGTGAGTCAACGAGCATGTCAACGAGGAACCTATCGCAGAACTCTTGGCTTGAATCAGCCCTAATCCCGCCACAGACAACTCCGCCGTCCTCGTCGTTTTTCATCAGGATGTTCTCGATCTCATCGAACCACGAGAGCCCTGAGTCTGGAGACGACGATGCCGCGTTCGTCGAGGAGCAAGCACCGATGACGTCGCCCAATGTCGTCGCCAGCCTCAGGGAGGTCACCGAAGAAGCCGTTGAGGTTGATGTGAGACACGTGGCCCCACGAGGACACGTGTCATCCTCCTACCGCCTTCTTGTTTGCACTCTCTCTACCGTTGCGCGAGTCCGACGTAGGTACATGTCAAAATACTTTGTTATCTTTGAAATAGGCATACCTCTACTTATCTCTCTCCGCCATTGCACGCTTCCACTCTATAAATATTCCAACCGTGGTCGTACCCCCTCACGACACTTTAATAATTCATTCCAACTGTGGTTACACCCCTCACAACACTTTAATTCAAGTATTACTCATCATCATAGCCAGGGCACAAGTAGCCGCGCACGGCCTCATCCATAATGCGGGTGTGACGCGGTGGCTTAAGGAGTCCGGCCTCGAGGAGCCCCACCAGCCCAGCTTCGACGACGAGCTCTAGGCTCACTTCAATCACCTCCCCAACCGGTAAAACCTCTCTAGCCCAGCCCGGCTCAGCTCGGCTCGCGTCCCCCATGCCGTGTCGCCATGTTGTGCCCGCATTATGGACGAGGCCGTGCACGGCTACTTGTGCCTTGGCCATGATGATGAGTAATACTTGAATTAAAGTGTTATGAGGGGTACAACCACGGTTGGAATGAATTAAAGTGTTGTGAGGGGGTACAACCACGGTTGGAATATTTATAGAGTGGGAGCGCAATGGTAGAGAGAGATAAGTAGAAGTATGCCTATTTCAAAGATAATAGTATTTTGACATGTACCTGCATCGGACTCGCGCAATGGTAGAGAGTCTCACGCTCCAGCGTGTAAACAAGAAGGCGGTAGGAGGACGACACGTGTCCTCATGGGACCCACATGTCTCACATCAACCTCAACAGCTTCCTCGGCGGCCTCCTTGAGGCCGGCAACGTCATCGGGCGACGTCATCGGCGCTTGTTCCTTGACGAACGCATTGTCATCATCTCCAGACTCAGGGCTCTCGTGGTTCGATGAGATCGAGAACATCTTGATGAAGGACAACGAGGACGGCGGAGTTGTCGGTAACCCTCAAACCAAAATGAGGCTGTGGCCTTGGATATGCTGCTTATGAGGATTATAGTTACAGTAAATGACATGAGAAAACAAACTATATTGCAATTAGTGAACAATTTATACCTCCACGGATATTTGGAAGCTAATACAGTTGTACCTAGACTTACTATCGCTTGAAATGCCATTATCATGAGTAGGACCGTGATGATCATGATGGTTTTTTACATACCTTTTTTCGATGCTTGAAATGCCATTATCATGAGTAGGACCGTGATGATCATGATGGTTTTTTACGTACCTTTTTTCGATGATTGTTTTTCTTCCTCCCTGTCGTTTGATTGAATCACACATGGCAGACAGGAATCCTTCACAATGGTGGCCATGCCTCAATGGATAAAAGTTTTATGTGTATTAGGATGAAAAAGAAGAGTGAGTAATTTCGCAAAAGAGGAATGACCCCTCTATAGGAATTTAGAGGGGGAGGGTATCGCTAATTCAAGAAGATCTATCGCCTGTCCATTTTATTATTGGTAGTTGTCAATTCGTTGCTTCGTATTTTACTCTACGCCTCTCGTTCTTTTGGGATGGGACATGATGGTTGATTCATCACTTCATATATCCCTCTATACCTCACCTTTTTGTCACCTTTTGTTCCGAAAATATCACAGGCAAGGAAGTGAGCCAAGAGCCGCTCATCTGAGCCAGCGGATTAGAATTCTACTGTGCCTGGTCGAAATGTGTGAGCAGAGCAGGCTAAGTGAAATAAAATAAGGTACCGGTGCTACTATAGAATCTTATGAATCACGCATGGCACACTTTTTATGTCTCCTCCGTCTACAAGGTGAATAGCTTGTTCTTCCACGACTAACGACTCAGCAGATAACATGCCAGAAACCCAAAACCCAAATTCAAAATGCTCGACGCCAGCAACCCAAAATCGGAATTCAACTAGCCATGAAAGAAAATGGAATTGAGAACTCACCGAAGCAAAAAGAGAGTCCGGCATTGGGTGGCTAGCGAAAGTGGTGGCCGGGGCTTCGACGGCGACGATGGTGGCTGGGCTTCAACGGAGACGGTGGTGGCTGGTTCTGACGGCAACAGTCGTGGTTGGGCGGCAACGACGGCGACGGTCGGGGTTGGGCGGTCGTGGAGTTGAAAAGGAGCGGTGGAGAAGATCGGGGAGAAAGAAGGCCTTCTTCTCCAGCATATAAGTGGAAGTAAAGAGGAGGACTTCATAGCTAGCAAAATTAATTGCAGGCTGCTATTCATTGCAAGCTACAAGGTCGAAGAGAGTTGAACGTTTACGAGGGATACAAATTTTGTACTCAACGCAATCATTACAAAGGCTCAGCTTTTTTAATAATTTATATTTTATTTTATTATTGGAAGGTCAAGCCATCCGAGGAATGTGAGGCTCATCCCCAGCCATTCGATTTCCTCGGCATGCCTCCTCACGCTCGGGTTATGAATTAATAATGAATGAACTTTTTTGACTTAGCACCCAAAAAGACCAACCAAAAGCGACGAATATCCACCGGCTCATGGCTTATTTTTCCTATTTTTGTCGTTGTCAATATCACATCGCTTCGGAGAATATAATATAATAATAATTTTTTTATAAGAAATTTCTTATACTAATAAATTTCTCGATAACAACTATACAACAAAAGAGTCGACACGCACAATCCATAATATTGTAATTCATGATTGTAAAATCTAATAGGAAATAATCTAAACTATTATTATAATGATAGCCCATTATTTAAAAGCAATATTAGAATTATTATTTAGTGATTAAGAATGATATTTGAGTCCATTTTTTTTATAAAAAAAAGTCTCATAACTTTTAATTGAGAATTTTTTGGAATAGTGACATACAAAAAAAAAAAGCCTCATAACTTGTAATTGAAATTTTTTTTAGAATAGTCACATACCTTGGAATTGTCAACAACCAACATACATGCACATCAGCATCAGGCAAGCTAGATCTACGTATTAAAAAAAAGAACAAAAATTTACATCGAAAAAAATCGGCGAAATTTAAAATTCACCCACATCGCCAAATCCGCTGTCGTAGCCGACGACAAGGACATTAGCAAGGTCATCGTCCCCATCAAGGAGCTCCTTGACTCCCTCGCCCCCGCCCACGCCGACAGCAAGGCCTCCAAGTTGACGTCGGAGCCAACCACCGTGACCTACCAAGTGCACAAGCCATCCAAGAAGCCCAAGGGGGAGCTCCACTTCTCCTACAAATTTAGCGACAAGCTCACCGCCGCCGATCACTCGGCCACCCCCAAGGCTGACATGGCAGTCACGGCTTACCCGGTCCAGGCCGGCCCAAGTGGGGGCGGGTATTTGCTAGCCGAGGGAGGCGGGTAAACTTCTCCGTAGGACCCACTCGGGCCAGCCTGGACCGGGTAAGCCGTGACCGCCACATTAGCCTTGAGGGCGACTGAGTGATCGGCGACAGAGAGCTTGTTATTGAATTTGTAGGAGAAGTGGAGCTCTCCCTTGGGCTTCCCGGACAGCTTGTGCACCTAGTAGGTCACGGTGGTCGGCTACGACGTCACCCAGGAGGCCTTGTCATCGGCGTGGGCGGGGTGAGGGAGTCAAGAAGCTCCTTGACGGTGACGATGACCTCACCGACAACCTTGTTGCCGGCTATGACAACGGATTTGGCGATGTGGGTGGATTTTAAATTTCGCCAAACTTTTTCGATGTAGATTTTTCATTTTCTTTTAATACATAGATCTACCTTGCCTGATGTTGATGTGCATGTATGTTGGTTTTATGTGACTGTTCTAAAAAATTCTCAATTACAAGTTATTAGGCTTTTTTTTTGTATGTCACTGTTCCAAAAAATCCTCAATTACAAGTTTTGAGACTTTTTTTTTTATAAAAAAAATGGACTCAAATATCATTCCTAATAACTAAATAATAACTCTAATATTGCTTTTAAATAATGAGCTATCATTATAATAATAATTTAGATTATTTCCTATTAGATTTTACAATCATGAATTACAATATTGTGGAAATGTGGTCTCGATTGGTTCGTTGTATAGTTGTTATCAAGAAATTCATAAGCATAAGAAATTTCTTACACAAAAATTATTATTATTATAGTATATTCTCCTAAGCAATGTGAAATTGACAACGACAAAAATAGGAAAAGGAAACCATGAGCCGGTGGATATTCGGCGAAGGACATCTTATTCTATCCATGTGCGTGTGTGTGGGTTGAATGTGTCTAGCTGGGGAGCGGGGTAGGTGGTGTTGGAAAGAATATTAGAATACATAAAATAATAATAATTGTTGGAAATACAATACAAAAGATTAGAAAATAAAATGAATTGTCTGAGGCATGCAAACACTGTCCTTAAGAATAATTCTGCCCCTCGGAGTACGAAACTCGATGCGTAAGATTTCGGCGGCTATCCTCCCAAGATACAACATACCTTCTTCTATACTCCGCACTGAATATTAGAAGGAAACATAACAACTTTTGTATATAACCCAGCAAAAAGGAAAGGAAATATGTGAGAACATATTGTATTTATTACGATTGTGGTTTGAAGTTTAATTTATATTTAAACAAGGAAAAGAGAGAGCCGTTAGGAGATCATCATAAATCAATTGGTAATTAAAAGATGACCGTTATAAAATAATGAAGAGTTTATGAAGTAATAAATCAAAAGTTATAAAACCGTTAGACGACCGTTATATAACCATTAGAAAGCTGTTATATGACCGTTAAAAAAGCCGTTACAAAAATGATAACTTTCATGACGATCATAATTTCTAATAAATATTTCGAAACTATTGAAATATCCAATAATCCCCCACATATTTCAGAAAGTTTTGACAAGAAAATAGAATAATGCTGGGTTATTGAAGAGTAATGCACCGGAATTGGTGCTTGTTAGGCTATGAACCAACCCTAGAAAGAATGAAATATAATTCACAAAATCATTGGTGAAGTTGAAACTTCTATAAACCAAGAATTTCTTTTTGTGAATTATAATTTTCACCAATCACATTACACTCCCGCAAACTTTGTTGTTCAATGCGGTTTTGCGTTAATAGGCCATGCGCATGCTTGGTTTTATTCATAAGTGCTTTAGAGATTTTCGCCAAAAATTCTCATAGGAGCGGCCCCACTTCACACTTATATAGGTGATTCCATCAAGTGTATTCTGCAGTTTAATACACCACCAATAATGGTTATGGAATTTCATTAAGAACTTAGCTCAATCTCTTTTTCCTTGCAATTTTGCACTATTTTCACCTTAGGATGGACAATAATTTTTAATAGTGCACTAGATCAACAAATGACTTGTTATTACCCATATGAACCTAATTCATGGAATCGCCAATCACATAGGTTGGGTTACTATCATTGTTGATTTTCTTCAATTGGCTTGTCCATTCCCCTCGATGTATAGTCAAAGGAATGACCAAAATCCATTTCTAACTTTATATAATTAATGGACATAATTCCATCATTAAGCAATTGCTTTATCACATCATCCTTCAATCAGATGTGTCCATTTTTACCATTGAAAATTTTTCATTGCAATGGTTATTGCCACTTGGCAATCACGATACTTAGACACATAAAGTGTCAATTTATTCCCAAAGGAATATCTGCTAAGAGTTTCTCAACTACTTAGCCTCATTTTCATATATGAGTGAGAAGAATTTTCTCTTTTCCTCAAGAACTTGAATAGTTCTTAATTTACCAAAAAATAGTAAATATTTTCTTCTCCTTCCTTACTAGAGGTTAAGAGGATAAAGCATTATGTTTTTAACATATATGCTTGGTAGTGCCTGAGTCTACCTCCAATTCTTTTGCATTTGCCAAAATATTGGCTTGGAAAATGACTACAATAATTACATCAACAAATCATCTACTTCAACCAAGTCAAATTTTGGTTGAGCAGGATTGTCATTTCCCCCACAATTTCATTCGATTGCTTTTTATGTTAAGACACCTCCACAAGATGAACACATATTCATAAGTGGATTTTGTCTCATATGAATCCGAGATCCACTTAACATCACTATATTATATTCTAATACAGTGGACAATCCACTATGTAAAATGCCTTAATTATATCATTGTGAGGCATCCCATACAGTAGGGAATATGTAGCCTTTAAGCCATGTCTTCATATCAGATTGTCAAACTATAAATCAATCTCGGAGGCATCCCTAATAATGAGAATATCAATACGAAGAGTAGAACAACCAATGGCTAGAGCCCATATCATTTAAAAAAAAAAAAAAAAAACATTCACCATGTCATAACAAGTAATATAGTTAACATCACATCAAACATGCAAATGTGCATGTTCATGTTCATGTAATAAAGCAAAACAATGCTAGTCACATACATTCTCTCCAAATTCATGTATTATTTTCTTAGTAGAAAATAAAAAATTTATAACACGCATGCTATTGGGAAAAATCCTAAACTTCTCATTACACTCGGATCTCAAAGAAGTAAAACAATCTCAAAAGTTTCAGATCAAATGCCACAAGACGTGCAATGCACATTATATCTTAGCAATCCAAACATGCATGGCCAAATCAGCCCCACATTCATAGGATCGTACCGTCAATCAAACAATTCAAAGATGAAAACAAAGCATCGTTAACCAAACCGGAGTATTGCCCTTCGAGGATAAAATCAAGATTTACCAAAATTTACCTGATAAATTGGCTAGAAACACAATGTCACAAGCATTCTCAAAGACTACCTCCAAATTAAATACCATGTAAATCCAACATCAAATGGATTGATCATACTAAAAGTGAAATTCCAAACACTGACTAATGAATTCATCAGTGAAAAATATAAAGTCATTAAGTGCCCCAAACTCCATTCCTAGATGCATGCTTACCAAATAATAATTACAAACTTGAGAGAGAAAACACTAACAAACATCCGCCTTCCTCTCGGAAAGACATAGATGATGAAGTTTCAGAGAACAATTTTACCTAGCACTTGATAACCTTACCAAAATGATCAAAAGCTCTTTTTCGTTAATGCTCAGCGATGTTGCACGGCAAACCATCCACGAATATGCAAAACTTGTCCTTCACCATCTCCAAATCCTTGTTCAATTCCAAGGTCGGTGGAAGCACCAGCAATTCCAACTATGAAAGCTTTAAGGCAATTATCCTTAAGATTGTTGGAAAGAATATTAGAATACATAAAATAATAATAATTGTTGGAAATACAATACAAAAGATTAGAAAATAAAATGAATTGTCTGAGGCGTGCAAACACTGTCCTTAAGGATAATTCTGCCCCTCGGAGTACGAAATTCGATGTGTAAGGTTTCGGCGGCTATCCTCCCAAGATACAACAGACCTTCTTCTATACTCCGCACTGAATATTAGAAGGAAACAGAACAACTTTTGTATATAACCCAACAAAAAGGAAAGGAAATATGTGAGAACATATTGTATCTACTAGGATTGTGGTTTGAAGTTTAATTTATATTTAAACAAGGAAAAGAGAGAGCCGTTAGGAGATCATCATAAATCAATTGATAATTAAAAGATGACCGTTATAAAATAATGAATAGTTTATAAAGTAATAAATCAAAAGTTATAAAGCCGTTAGACGACCGTTATATAATCATTAGAAAGCCGTTATATGACCATTAAAAAAGCCATTACAAAAATGATAACTTTCATGACGATCATAATTTCTAATAAATATTTCGAAACTACTGAAATATCCAACAGGTGGTGCTGCCTGTGTACTTTTTAATGCTAAGTTACCCACTCACCTGTGTCTAGGGATATGCCTAATCTTGCATGCACATTTCAACAGTTGACTGTGAGACTCAAAGTCCAGGTTCAGTAACGTATGCAAATCTACAATGGTAATTTTTTTTTATTATACGTTTTCAGGAAGAAGGGGAAAAAAAAAGATCACAGTCATAAGTGGATCCATATTTGCATTCCAAATTCTCCACAGTAGAATTAATAACAAGGCTAAAACGCTAGTAACCCTTAGCTGTTGATAGTTGCATTTGGATACCACGCATTTCCATATAATGGAAGAGGGTGCATCGGCAACCCGAAAGCACCACTGAAAACGTTGTAAATCGAACAAATTGTAACTCACTAAAAATTCATAATCCGAGAAACGTCCAGGAAACTTAAACCTAGTGCCAAATTTTTGTGGAAGCCTCGTCCCGCTAATAGTAGGGGATAAGGCTCGGTTTTTTGCTATTTGCCGAACTAAGTTTCTCATATAACAATCAGATATTCCCCTTCCTTGGGCATTCTATTCCAGGCATTTCTTCCTCAATAAGCAAAAACCGGGGCACAAGTCTTCACCCCAAATCCAAAGCTACCATCCAACAGCGAATTTCGAGAACGACTAGAAAAAAGATAAGAGGGCACGACATTCCAATGCATCCTAAACTAACGAAATCGGACACCTTCCTCGGGGACAAGGAAAGGGGGGCGCCGGTTCCCAATTCCGAAGAGGAGGAGAGAGGGGAAGGCGAGGAGACTTACGCGAGAGGAAGTAGGAGACGGCGAAGATGACCAGGGCCCACGACACGGTCCGAGCCTTCGCCTCCTCGATCAGATCGTGCACGGCGAAGATGACGAATATCCAATTTGAGGACGGAGAGCTTGAGGGGCTCCTGCGGGAGCTGGTTGTAGGAGAAGCTTTTCCTGGAGATCCCGCCAATGACCATTGCCAGCGGCGAGAAGGGCAGCGACACGGACGACCGGCGCCTGTACACCATCCTCCCCTCGCGGAGGGATCCGTCGCCGTCGCCATTGTCATCGCCACCGCCGTCCCCGCCCCAGCCGTCGTCGTAGACCCTGAAGAGCGTCAGGATCTGGTTGTCGTACTTGCAGTAATTGGTCTCGTTCAGATGCTTTTGCTTTCTCCGGTTCACTTTTGGGAAGAACTCCTTCAGGAAATCGTCCATGGAGGTCACTTCACCTGAAACGAATGCAAGTATCAAGATCATTGGTCATCGATTTTTAAAGAACTCGGGTTGAAGAAGGGATTATCTTCTTCCTGGCACAGCCATTGGCATTTGCTAATTTTCAAGATCGTCCGTTTCTGGGTTAATTCAAAGAGCGATTCTCTTCCTAAATTTCATTCTGTTTCGGACCAGAGGAATCAAGAATGATGAAATACATACGTCAAAAAATCCAGATTAATACCAAAGACGCGACCAAGAACAGCACTGGCTGACATGAACACCCAGTGAAATTAGTACTTTCAGAAATCTCTCCCCTTCCCTGCATATTCACAACTACTTCCAGAACAAAAAGCAACCCCTTTTGCATAAGCCTTTAATCAAGATTCCGCATTTATCTTCCACAAACACCAAAAAAAGCTATCTTCCCCGGATAAAGCTTCGCAATTCACGGAACACCGCAGCAGACGCATTCAAAATCCAAGCAAAAAGGCGAGACGAAAGTTAAAAAGACTCACCCGAAACGCCCAGATCGTACCCAAAAGGCGATCCGCCAAGGGCCGCAATAATGCAGGCGAATACGAAATACCCAGTGATCCGGTATTCATAAAGATGCGCCATTTTCAGATGCCCGGCTTCTACAAATCCTCCACCCGCTATTCTTGCTCTATGTCTCTCTTCCTCGTTCTCTCTCTCTCGATTATAACAGGTGACTGCTCTTTATGTGGGACTGGAACTGGGAGATATCGGAGGCGGAGGAGCCCGAGTGGAGAGGCGGGTCGAGGTTCTTCATCCTCCAGGGGGGCCACCACTTGTTGGGCTTTGGCGGATGACTAGCAGGTTTCTGCAGTTCACGTCATCCGACAGCAGTGGCGGCAGCGAAGCGAGAGGTGGTGGAGAGGGGCTTCTTGGAAGTGTCGAAAGAGAGCTTCATGCCGACGACGGCCGATTAAAACCTAACCGAGCAAAAGAGCAATGTTTGTGAAAACTGACGAAGGCGGGAACGGTTGAGGAATTTAAAAAAGAGAGTTCCGTGTTCATGTAAAAAGTCGGAATAAATGAATAATGTGAAATTTGATTTTGTGAGGTTTTTTTTTTTGGCAGCATTAGCAGCGTAAGGTAAGGCAAAGGCTGGTTTTGGAGGGCAGAGGAGTAAGGAGCGGTTCTCTTCTCATGAGCAGTAACCGTCATATGAAAATGGACGGTTGTGATTGGAACAATGCCGCACGTGGAATCTAAAATCTAGGTTTGCTTCATCGTGGGGGAGGAATGAAGATGAGCAGGTGAATACGAGCCAGACTCTGGGCTCGGACTTTGGGCTTTTTCTACGGTTCAAATGGTCCAAACGACTCAGGCCCAAATGATTAAACAACTTAATTCTATACGTATGAACTTAATTGATGAGCTTATCTCTTTGGACGAGAAAAAGTAATGGCAGAATCTAATTGTCCGGAAGGCGGGGGACTGCGGATTAATTTGATGTTGTAAAACCAGAACATACTTTCGTAGAATATGAAAATAATTTTTGTTTAGTCATTTTTGAATATAAGCACTTATCTCGTGCCCTACCATATTAAATAATCGTTTTCCCCAAAAGCTTAAGCAGTCAAGAATAGGCCTACAAGGCTACAATGTATATAGCATATCTTTTCACACAAATTTCTAAAGTTCACGTATCGAAAGTCCAATGTAATCTAATAATAGATATCGCATTAAATTTAGCTCTCTATCGGTCATAAATCCATTTTGCACAAGTTGCTAATTTGATTGCTTAAAGAAAGCTAACCAATATGAGGTAAGAGCTGTGCCCCATACTATTCGTAAGGATATCTGGTTTCAGCCCGTCCTACTTCATTTATTGAAAACATTTCATGCCGATGCCGAACTTACCATTTTTGATGAGGCGATTAAGAACAACATTACTTAATAAAGACATTGATTCACATTGAGGCATTCGGAAGACTTCCGGTGCATTCAAGAGGCCGTGGCTTGTCCTTGCAAATTTTATATAACTGCTATAACTTGCAGCACTAATATTCTCATGTTTCTACGTAAATTGAAAGAGCTGCAACAATTTCAATAGAAAATCAACACAAGATCTTCGTTAGGTAATTAAAAGGAACGGAAAGAAAAATGATGAACTGTCTACTAAGTAAGAAGACCCATTGCTGGGTACTCATATATGATCCATAATGACAAAGATGTGGAAAGAGACAATAAGAAAGATCCGGTGAATCCATGTGTTGACATTTATGTATTACGAAAGCCTCAAATGCTTAAGACTAAAAACAAAGTCAAAGTGCAGGTGCTACTAGATTAAAAAAAAATTAATAATAAGTAAAAGCTAGTTCAAACACACTCTAAACTTATGGTGGTTTATATATATATATATATATAGTCATTGTAGATACTCATAAAGATGCATTGCTACTTTTAAAAATATACATCTCTAGGAAACCTCAATACAATGATTTTTGTGAGCTGTTCTTTGTCTTGACAAAATTGAGGTGTAAGCATGATCCAGTCACATCGCAATGAACGCATAATGGAACAAAACACATGAATGCCTCAAATCCATGACATGCAAGCAATGGTAGTCCAGAGAATGCATTTGCAATGACTACATATCTATAATCTTCAAGTGCTAAAAAGGAAAGAAATAGTCGTTTGACAATGACTACATATCTATAATTTATTTCCAAACATAGAATCACGACTGTGATTGGTCGATAAAATTTTAATTATCATCAATTATTTTTTCTACGAAATGAATTAATCCCCCAACCTTTTTCTTACGTATTATTAGTCAATTTCTAGATTAATTAAATCTTTTTAGTCTAAACTAATTAGAGTTGTATAACAAGCTTAATTGCATTAATTGCTTTAATTTTCAGCGCATAGGACTATCCGTCGATTGACAAGTCAAACGTTTGAATATCACGTGTTCTTGAAAATAATAAAAGAAAATGCCACTAATTTGGTACGTGGTTTTCTAAAGAAGGTAGTATGCGCCGTTTTACGAGAAAATCTATGGTTGGCCTGCACGTCATGGGGACGGCCCATTTAGTGGACGACGCGTGGAGCCACGTTTCGTCTGGGTCCCACCACTATCTCTCTCCTCTCCTCTTGTGATCTATCTCCTACTCTCTCCACTCCGCTTGCATTTCTTTTTTTATTCTTGTGGGCGCCAGGGCCATGGAGCCCGAGCTCGAGTGACCCTGGTCGCGACCTCGAGCTACGGAAATTGTCGCGAGCTCATTCTCAAGTGACCATGGAGCCCGAGCTCGAGTGACCCTGGTCGCGAGCTTATTCTTGCAGGTCGACCTCGAGCTCGCGCCCAAGGGAACGGCCATGTCTGTGTGCTCGTCTTGACCTGCCATGGCTACCACAAGCCCTAGGCTCGAGGTCGAGCTTATGGCGGCCGCGAGAGTCCTGGGCTCAAGCTCCGCAGCTGTGGTGGGGCGCGAAAAAGAAAAGGAATGGCAAGTATGGCACTGTTGAGAAAAAAGGAAGAGAGCCGAGCTCCGCGGCCATGACGGCCACAAGGAAAAAAGAAGAAACGCAAGCACAGAGGAGAGAGATCACAGGAAGGAAGAGCGGAGAGGGGAGAAAGTGAGTGGTGGGATTCGGATGACACATGGCGCCATCTGTCGTCCATTAAATGGGCCATTCCCACGGTGACGTGGAGGCCTACCCGAGATTTTCTCGTAAAACAGCACACGATCCCTGAACGTGCATTAGCACGTCGGTTTTCCCTCCTCACCATTTTTGTTGCCTTAATCCCTATGAGAAGTCAGGTTATGACGTGGCCAAAAATCTAATCTAATGGACAAGGTCTCCGGTGTACTTTACTTGCATGTGCTCCTTTGTTACCTTAGCTATTAAATTAACTAATGTTTGAGCATTTCAAAAAAATAATTTTACAGTAGCTATTACACTGAGTTATGTTATGCTGGACACAAATCATGCTATTCAGATATACCCACAATTAAATGGTATAAATAGATTTAATTGTCAAAACTCATCCACAAAATATATGGTTGCACAACATAAATTTAAATAAGCTATCTGTGCAAATCAAAATAATTGATTCCCATAGCGGATGCACTAAACCATGTAACTTCGTTTGGGCACACTCGGTGTCAAAGTAAGGAGGGGGCAACGGGACCCCTTTGCAAATTCCATATTATTTTAGTTATTATAGGCACGAAGTAAACACATAGTTGATCCTTCATCAATCTCAATCGTCATAAGATAAATTTGAAAGGCCACGTTGAATTTTGGTCACAATTTAATTTACTTCATCCTTACACATGACCTAGTTCCTCATCTTTTACAAACTTTTATGACGGTAATTAGTGATCTCAACTTCGTGATTTTGGATTATTACCGATACAATCATCAAAAGCTTAGCACCGTCCAAGTACCTTTGCCTCGATCACCAGGCAGTCTGGCTTTGTCCTGAGCCAATGGAGATGAAGTGAATTGTGCCATGGTTTCCACTTCCAGAGCATACTTTGGACATTGTTATTCTGCACTTGCGATTTTAGTATGCCGAGTTATTTTCGTGGACTTGTACCTTAATTTTTTATTTTTTTATTTTAATGATAGAGAACTAATTCCAGGAAGTCTATTGAGAAGATGTGGAAAGAGTCTCTCGAGCACGGTGCTTCTCAGTGTTTGAGGCGGTTCGATCTAGACTAAAGAACTAAAATGCGTAATAATGACATCATTTTGTTGTTGACGAAAATCCACGGAGCCTTACTCCATTGGTCATATCCATCTCACGGTTTTTGAATATAAAGGGACTCCTCTTTTCACCTAATATTATTCAATCAAAGTGCTTTAAAGATATTATGATGGCGTACAACTGCACCAAAATGCAATTGCTAATTCAAACTAAGCATGCAAATTTAGTTAAATTTGTGTACATTCTAAAGGTTACTCAATGCGTTTTATTGAATTAGATTAGCCTAGATCACATGGAGTTGCAAAATTATGGCACCCCATCATTCAATTTCACTCCCCTGCTAGGGCATTTTAGTATTTTAAAACGTAGCAATATGGACCACAACAAAACATAATTGAAATACGAGGAACAAAAAAAGGGGTGGTAACAATTAATGAAGAGGAATGCCGAGTAAAGAAAGTTCCGATCATGGATCAAGTTAGGCCCGATTGCAAATGAGGTCGCATGCATGCTTGCAAGTTTCAATCATGTAGTAGGCCCCGTCCCACTCATGATCAAGCTCCATCTATTTGTTGTTGGATTCATTCTTTCGCTTCTTCAATTCGTATGAAACTTATCACCATCTTCCCTAAATGCCTTGATTCAAACTTTTGCTTAGGGTGATCCAAAGGTGACGAACAATAACGCCCGAGAATAGTATGATTTCCATGCCATTACACAGTTGGAAGGAGGAATAGGCCGGACTATCAAAAGGGCCTTTGGACCTGACTTTCAAAAATCAAAATGGGCTGAGGCCTGGCATGCATGCTAGGAGGATCTTATTGAAAAACCACATTAATCCATACCGTGTGACATTTTCAGTCAGATCACATATCGATTTGGTTAATAAAATTCTGTGATTTTATCTTAAGAAAATTATGTAATTCCTAAATCTGGAAGAATGTTGTTAAGGAATGAGAATGTGAGAACCTTCAATTTCGATGTTTTTGTTTATTCATAATATTTTTCTTTTTGTAAAAAAGTAGTCATAACCTTTTATAAATAGCCATAACATTTATATAGATTAAGGAGTAATTTGACATTCTAATGTTTCAATTATGCAAATAGAATAAACAACTCAAAAATTTCCTCGTAAACCGAGGTCTTTTTGTTTGGTTTATGCTATGATATGAGGGGTTTTTAGTAAAAAAAAAAAAGAAATTGAAAATCAGAGAGATAATATATGAATTGTCAATACTTATTTTAAATCAATGATCAACATTAACTAGACATAAGGGGAGACCATTATCCAAAAAATCCTAAATTTATTACACTTTTTAGGGGTGATTGGTTCTTGGTTCCTAAATGGACTTGTTGGTCTTGGGCTGAGTAACTAGACTACACCTTTGGTTAGGTCTAATGAAACCGATCACTTTCTTTTCACTACTTTTTTTCCCATTACTTTTTTCCCACTATTTGAAACCAAATCGAGATAGCCTTTAATTCTCATTTTACTAAATTTTTTGTAAGAAATATATATATCTATATATATATATTAAAAAAAGGTACATGTAGCTGACTTAGTTCAATTTCCCCCCTTGGAATCGAGATCGGATTGTCCAAACACAAGTTCCACTTTTAGAAATTAGGAACTGGATTGACACTCTCGAGAACCGGACCAAACCAATTAGTTCGACTAAATTTGGGCAGTTTGTTTTGCACACCCCTAGCACTTTTGCTAACTTAGTTCTAAATCTTTCAATTTTGTCAATCGAGTCATAAACATTTGCACCTTTTACCAATTGAGTCTATCTAACTAATTTTAGTTGGAAATTACTAACATGAACGCTAACATTGATGTGGCATTTTTAATAATATTTTGAATTTTTTTATGGTTTTTTCTTTTTTCTTTGTTTTTCTTTAAAGGTTTTTGGGATGGAGGACAATAAGCAAGGGCCAGTTGACCCTCGCCAGCCCTAAGCAAGGTTGTTGTGCCCCATGCCGGCTCTAGTTGAGTAGGGGCTTGGCAAGAAAACCATAAAAAAATAAAAAATGTTATTAAAAAGTGTCACATAGTGATTTTTGACCAAAATTGGTTGGATGGACTCAATTAGCAAAATGTGAAAATCTTTAGAATTTAATTGGTAAAATTGAAAGGTTTAAAATTAAATTGACAAACGTATAATAAGTTTAAGACTTTTTTAGATAATTTTCCCCATATAAGGGTTTGGGTTAGCCTCGCTAATATGTCAATAGGTAGAATATTATAAAAAGGGTTAGCCTCAAATCAAATATATGTACGGCCATTTTAAATTTTATTGAGCGTTTTCTTTATTTTTAGTCGGCAAAGGGGTCCCACTATAATAGACAAATGAATAATTATTCTAGATGAATCATCATCTCAATTAGAGTCGCCTGGGACCATAATGACTTTGCCCCCAATGTAAAGCTTGGCTAATTAAATTGACATTAAGTAGAAGCAACAGACTCCCAACATGTCGGCTTTTACACCCGAGAGAGGAAGAGAGAAACAATATTAAGTTACTTTTTAATTTATTGATTATTGAGATATTTTGGAGAAAATGATAGTTTTTATTGTGTAGGGAAATGACCCTTTTAATCCTTCGGTCCAATTTGATGTAACAAAACAATGTTGTCAAAAAGGTGAGGGGGTCTCTAGTCACTTTCAAATCATAGTTTTTATTGTGTCTGAAGAAGTTACAGCTTCTGATTGGGAAATAAACTACACAATGCCAAAGCCAAAGCAAACATTCAACCAATGGATATCCCACAATGACTTTGTGTTTCGAGGCAACTCTCTAGATGCTTGAGTGACAGTGGCAAGCAAATTATAGGAAATGGAACTCTCATGCATCATAAACAAGGAAAGAAGCCACTTTTATTGCATCGCAGACCTAGGTTCGCGGGGATGGCGCCATAACTAGCATTTGCAGTTATGGCGTCCTTGAAAATATTCCAACTTGTAGCTTCAAGCGAAAATAGAGATCTATGATTTTTTTGCTATTTGAGTCTGTGCTGATCTTGTGGAAGCTCTGATATGCGGGTCTGCAAATCGCTTCAATTGGGAGTGGGAGGAACACCTTCTTATCATGAACTGCTAAAAGCTTCTTTGGAATCAGTTCATCAATATACATCAATATAATGTTATGCCAATTATGAAACTACGGACACTATATGTGCACCACGATGATACCTTTGGTATGATCGTGCAACACTTGGGTCTAAATTAGAAATATAAACTCCTTATGTCGAGGAAATTTTTCCATGTAGCCCCCAAACTTTTCTTTCCATGTTAACGAGACCTCATACTTTTGATTTTTCGAGTAGGCATTGTATGCTTTAGGAGTTCGTTTTGAATCGAGCCTTTCTACATTGATTTTTCTCCATAACCATCAGGTACTTTAGGAACATGTCTCAATCGAGTACAAATTGATTAGCCCCCAAATTTATCTAAGATGGAAGGAGGTCATGTGGATGGCAAGGTTAAACATCATCATCTTAAATTGTGAGATCTACATTGAAATGCTTGACCAATTGATGCCTTTGCAATCCATCATCGTACTCCATCTAATAATAAAGGCAGTGATAAGAATCATTTCACTTTGCAACAGGCAAACAAAAAACGAATGGTAAATTTCCTCAAATATCTCATTGTTAAGCAGCACCAAATTTAGCTAATCAGGTGAAAGCATGTAGTGAGAAGACACGAATTTCAATAAAAAAATGATTAGAAAATACTTAAATATTATTAAAATTGTTCACGTCAGCACCTGTTGTACCATGTTGAATGGTCCGTGTTTATGTTAATGATTTTTTGCCAAATTTGGCTGAAAAAATATTTGAGACTCAATTAATAAAATCAAAAGATTTGGGATTGAATTAAAAAAATGCAATATATTTACAACTGTTTGGATAATTTTTGATCGAAAAGGTGATATCACACCTGCAGTGGCTCTTCTTTTCTTATTTAGTTGACTCTATTTGAAGTATATTTCTTGTATCTTTTTTGTAATTATTAGATAATACACGTCGTATTTTATTTCTTTAATACCGTATCGGAGTTAAGCGATCCCGAGCAAATTGTAAGTGCATTGGGGGCACGGTGGGTGCGTTTGGGAACCACTTCCCAAAGCCCCTTTGAAGCCTGAAGATACTTGGGCAAATGCCAGCCCATTTGGCAAAAAATTTTGAGCCCCCATTCCCTAAATGCTAGCATTGTGAAGCTGAAAGCCCAAGGCAGGTGAAGACCTGCCTTGGGCTTTCGGCTTTTTCGGCACGCCCACACGAGCACCGTTCATATATATATATATATATATATATATATATATATATATATATATATATATATATTTTTTCCGAAATTGTCCTCACGAATTTTTTGTTTTTTCGGTTCTTGCCCTTGTGTCGCAACCGTTCATCTTCTTCGGGGTTCGGTTACGTCGACTACGAGCGGCCGGCGACTGCTAGAGGGACATCGGCGATTGTTGGGGGTGGCGCGACTGACGCCGAAGGTGGCGCGACCGAGGGCTGGGTCACTACGACCTAGATCCGGGGCGGCATGCGGTCTTCTTCTTCTTCTTCCGCGAGTGGTCACCGGCGACCGTCGCCCGGACCAACGCCGGGGGTGGCACAACCGCCGCGACCCACGACGAGGTCGGGTCACCGCAACCCACATCCGGGGCGGCGGGTCGCGGAGGACCTTGCCACCCCGATTTGGGTCGCGCGACCTCGCGGCCCTCGGATCTCGGGTCGCGGTGGCGTCGCACGACCTCTCGGGACCTCGCCGCCCTAGATTCGGGGCGGCGAGGTCACGCGACCCCGCCGCAACGCAGATCCGGGGCAGCGAGGTCCTCCCGCGACCCCGTTGCCTTAGATCCGGGGTTGCCGGAGGTTGCCGGCGGCCACTGCCCTTTGGTCAATTTTTTTTAATTGTTCTTTTGATAATTTTTTTACCACAAAAATCATTTGTAAATGTAATTCCCCAAATGCTATTTTTCTCAAAATACTTTACAAAGAGCTTTCAAAGTACAATTTACCAAACACGGTTACATTTTGGAAAACACATTTAATTCAAAGGTATTTGCATTTTCCTAAAGACTTTCCCTAAAAGTGGTTCCCAAACGCATCCGCTGTCCCTTGTTTTTTAGGTTTTTCTTTGTCTTATGAATACAAAATTAAATCCCTTGAAAGACTACGTAAAGCCAGCCCATCCTCGATCGCTTCATCTCTAAATTGACTCGGTCCATCTCTTCTGCTTTCAAACTTTATGCTAGATCTTATATACGCTTTTGATTATGTTTGAAAAACAATGAACTAATCTTAAATCAATCTTGACCCAAATCTTCGACCAATTTCATCCAAAAACCAAATTCGGAAACTAAGCGGCCCCTCACGCAATTTAGTCTAAACCACGGGATTGAAATTGCAATAATTTTGTGTTTTTGCGTTAAAGTTCGAAAAATTATTATTTATGCCTTTCCATTTCATCTCCAAATCAATTTCTTCTTCTTGATCGCACTCTCAAATTCTCTCTCAATCTGTGCTTGCGAGGGAGACCACCCCGACGATTAGTTTGCCCGGCATCTCGCCGGAACCCTTCCATCGCATGTCGAGGCGGCGATTGGCAGTTGGTTTGGCTCTTGAGACTCCGCTTCTTGCAAGGATTCAAGGCATCTCGCCGGAGCAGCCATTGATGAGAGCTCCACGCCGTTTGCTCCTTCTTCCTCATCATGGGGAATATCAGAAGCAGCCAATGTTGGAGATGCTGAGGCAGCAACTTTTCGGACACATACCTTCAATTTAGATTCCGCTTCAGGTTGGTTTGAGCATTCAATTCCAACATCTCTGGCCCTTTCTTGATTTTGGGGATTTTGGGTTGGAAATTTATTTGTTGTTTGGCTTCGTTCGTCATCACGGAGAATAAGAATCAATGAATCTTTTAACTCGTCAGGTACTTGCTTTGATGAATATTGAAGACCAGTCCCCATGTGTGGGGGTTTAGAGACAGGTTCACTCTTGCATTGGCGAGCTTTGGGGTCACATAAGCATGGGGTATAGCTGGCCCAAGACAAAAGAACACATGTATAGTTCATATTTGCTCCATGGTTAATAAATTTGTCAATGATGGATATTCAATTGATTGGTTTAATCAATTTCACATAAGGGTGGCGTTGTGAAATCTCAAAATTTAAGAAACAACACTAAAAAACAATTCCAAACCGAATTTATATGGGCAATTAAAGGGAAAATGTGTGTATCCTATTTTACTATTTACCGAAAAGAAAGACAAACGAATAATAATCTTCCAATTGATGGTAATGGAATTTGCATTTACTCCTTTTCCAAGTTTCCATGGTTTTTCCCCTTGATATTCCAGAATCATTATATCCATGTCTTTTTAGCATGCCCAATAATTGAGCAAAAGGCACAATATATGTATACATGGTATAACAAAAGGAAAAAAATCAGATCGAATAACATAAACACAAAAACATATAATAATTGTTAAAACACGGTGGTCTTAAATGGGAAAACTTGCGGTCTGCAAAAGAGATTGTTAATTTAGAGTTAATATCATGTCAAAAGCATTAATTTTCCTTTTCGGCCAAAAAATTAAATATTGTTGGAATTTTAAATAAATATGATGAAAAATATTTATGAATTTACATGTCAATATTTCTCATACGGCGAGGCTCTCGTCCTCAAGCTTGAGAAAAATCCCAGTTTGGGCAATGCTTTCATCGTGGCCTGCCTCAAACTTGGCTGCACTTCGCACGCTTACGGCGTCTTCGATGGGCTGTCGCATCCCAATGTGGTTTCTTATACGGCCGGCGTCTCTGGTCTCGCTAAGGCGGCCTGAGGACTCGAAGCAGCGGAGGCTTTCTTTGGATTGATGAGTTCAGGTACTCAGCAAAATGAGTATAGTGGACACGGCTGACTGAACTGGACCTGGTTCGCAAGTCCATGCCTTGGTGGCTGCCCCGGGCTATTTAGAAAGCCTCTTTGTTTCTAACGCACTTCAATGCGAGTGTCTGGATTCCGTTCTTGAAAAAGAACCCCTATTGTTTTTAAATTGTGCTACTTTGGTTAGTCGTAAGGTGATATATGTTCTGACTATATAACTTACAGCTGAATCATTAAGCAATAAATTACAAAAAAAAAAAATCATATATAATTAGCACTTAGACGCGCAACCATTATGCATCAATGACAATGATGTTCAACAAACCTTACTATTTGGCATAAGCAAACATCGTTTTTAATTGAGAAACCTTTAATAAATTTAAAAAAAAAAGTTAAAAGTTTTAATGATTTATAAAAAAATAATAATAATGGGGAAATCAACACGAATTGCTAACAAGAAAAGAACCCACTGTTGCCACAAAAGGACTCAACTGATAAGAATTAATTGCATCCTTCACGTCACATGGAATTCCATCAAAATCACCATTTTGGGAAGCCAGGCATAAGATCATTGATCCTGTCAAAACCATTACAACAACCAGACAGTTCAAGAAATCCATACAAAATCACTAAAAGAATCGTTGAAAAGCTGGGTAGATAAAAGATGATGTATTGATGAAAAATTACAAACATCTATCCCGGGTTTCCATCAAAAGGACCTCGCAAAGGAATTAACTAGAAGATTCTTCGAGACAATTACCAGTTCATCCCCAAAAACAAATTACCATATTTTGAGTGGTGCCACTGTTTTGTTCGGTTTCTTGTTTTCTCGATTTTCTTATCTTTCCATACTATTTACTTTCTGCTAATGTTCCTTTTCTCCACATCATGTGCAAAAGAGGTGTTGTAATTCTACCCAATCAATTTTCATGATTGATAAGGGAAAAACAACAAATTGAGAACTGAAATTACCAAGCAATACGGGTTGTTTTCATAATTGTTCATCAGGTTTTTCAACGCCTTGCATAGCTAATACATTCTAGAAAACAAGCTATAGACCAGAAAACACTGTTCGCATTTGAGTTTCATCAGATATCATCTTCCTGAATCAGGCAATTTGTTTTCATAATAGTCCCTCAAAAGAATTTCCAGCAGTAGGAGAAATTTTAGAATATGCACGTAGACTAGAGGAGGCAAGGAGCATCCCTCATTTACCCCACAATGTAAGTGTGGGTTAGGAGAAATATTAGACCGATGATGAGAACATGACGTTAAATATCTAATGCTGATTGATTTGCTATACTCAAGTTAATGACTTACGGTGCTTCCACTGCAGACGAAGCTCTCTCATAACTTTGGGGCTTAAAATTCCAGATATAATTTCTTCGACCCGATGACAATTGACATGCATGGAGTCAGACGATTCTATTCCCTCTTTTATGCTACTTAAAGAGCAGTAAATACGCAGGACTGATGTCTGAAAACTACACACGTGAGTATACACAACAGACATTTAATTCTTTGCGTGAAATCGTTCTCGTTGAACGACCCTCACATGATGACAACAACATTGCAATGGCTTTTTAAACTTTTAAATGGTAACCCATAAACAAAAGGCAATAGAAACACCTAGTCAAGCAACTACTCTTATGCTCACTTAATGATTAAGGCTCCAATCCTCATGACTAAGGGCGCGTTTGGTAACGATTCTGTTCCCGGGAGTTGATTCTGACTAGAAATGATTATTTTTTATTCTGTTCCTAGGAACTGATTCTGAGTAAAATAATGCGTTTGGTAACTGTCCAAAATTTTTTATACTAGAATAGAATTGCGTTTGATACCGTGCTAATTGATTCTATTCCAAATTAATTTCTTTTTATTTTTAAATAATTTTTAAATAATTTTTTTTACTTTTTTACTTTTTTTTCCTTTTTTTTTTTTTTCCTATTCTTCTTCTTCTTCTTCTTCTTCTTCTTCTTCTTCTTCTTCTTCTTCTTCATGTGGCCGGTCGCCGGATCGGTGATTGACCAGACGAGGGTCGGCGACGCTCACCGGAGCGTCGTCGGCCCTCGGCAAGATCGGCCCTTGTCAGCCAAGCCTCGCCGGTGGCCAGGCCGACCTCGCCCAGCCTCGGCGAGGCCAGCCTGGCCACCGGCGGGGCTGTGCGAGCCTCGCAGGTGGCTGGGCTTGCCTCCGGCAAGCTCGCCGGACCTCGCCCTGGCCTGGCGAGCCTTCGGCGAGCTCGCCGGACCGGTGACCAGCGGCGGACGGCGGCGGCGGGCGGCAGCGGACAATGGGGGGCGGTGGCGGACAGCAATCGCGGGATGACGGAAGGGAAGAATGAGAGTTTTACTCTTTTGATTCTCAGATGAAGAATCAATTTTTTTTTTATTCTCAATTCTTTTCCCAATCTGTTCTCGGGAATAAAAATTTTAATAAACGTGATTTTCGTCCCAAACTGATTCTAGGAACAAAAATCAGAATCAGGCACTGTTTGGCATGTTGCCAAACAGGCCCTAAAGCTCCACAATCAAACTCCTGCATGTTGTGTGACTCGAGACAGATACAATTAAGCATCATAAGCACTAAGCATTCAAGGAGTGAAAAGACAAATGCTATTGCAGAATGTGTGCAGTACACGTGCAACAGGTGTGCTATGCACGTGCAATTACTTTTTTTTTTTTATCTTTTTCCTTTTAATGCGTTTAAAAATGACTTATGGCGATATCTCTAAATAATGCTAGACAATAAGAGTGCAATTATTAAGATATAATCTAATTATCATTATTAATTTTCTTTTTGTAATAGGCCAATTAAACCATATAAATGCAATCTGATAATTTTTTATTGGCCTAATTACTTTATTAACATGAAAATTATTGGACCTACATCATGGGTACATGCAATTGGACTTGCAAGGATAAATTGGACAATTCCATGTAATTTCACTCTCAAAATTGCAAATTAATTAAAATTGAATTCAATTAATATTACGATATATCTATTGGATTAATTACCCATACCTAGGATAACTCATTGAAAATTAACCTAACTAAAGTGAAATGAGGACCGTTTAGAATCCTTTTGTACAAAAAGCCAACTTTCGACTAGTGTTGACTTTTTGGTCGAATGATTGACCAAAAAGTCAACAACAAATCAACCGTTTAATTTTTTGGGTTTTCAATACAAATGAATAAGAAATTATTTAACAGTGATAAAACAAAAAACGATAATTTTTCTTCAAGAAACAGGCTCAGTTGCGATCGAAAATCCTCGAGTTTTTACTTTTATTGACGTATTAACTAAAAATCAAGTATCAGCACTTCAAAAATTTTTATTGTCCATAGATTCTAGACCATATTCTATTGGTATGATAATATCATGGTACTTTATTAATTTATGTTATCTTTGTATGCAATTCCATGTGCAAGTTTGTGCCTAAATGTGACAACCATCGAGCTAGGAATTGCTAAGGCAGCTTTCGACAATCTTAAAAGTCGGCTAGTCCATCGTCTAAGGGTAGTCTAGCCTGGTATGATGGAAGAAGGGAAATTTAGAGTGCATTCGGTAACAATTCTATTCCGAGAAATAATTTTTTATTAGAAATAGTTTTTTTCTAATTCTATTCTCGGGAACAATTTCTGAGCAAAAGAACGCATTTGATAACTTCACAAAATTTCTATTCTCAAGATAGAAATACGTTTGGTAGGATTCTTAATTTTTCTTTGCTTTTAATTTTTTCATAATTAATTATATTTTTTCTTTTTCTCTTCTCCTTCCTCCTTCTTTGTGGCCGGTCGTCGGTCACCACTGTGGCTGTGCAAGGTCAACCTCCACTTAGATCTAGTGAGGCTCAGCTCACCCAGCCACTAGTGAGGCTCACCTCGTCGAGCCTTTGTTAAGCGACATCAACCTGGAGGTGGCCTGGTGAGGCTAAGCCTTGCTGGTGGCTGGGTGAGTTTGACCTTGCCCAACCATAGCCAAACTCATGAGGCCAAGCCTAGTCGTGGCTCGGCATCACCAAGGGCCGACGACGCTCCGGCGAGGTCGTCAGCACTCGTCTGGCCAGTCGCTGGCTATGGTCAAGGCCGGTAATAGGCCAAAAGGAAGAAGAAGAAGAAGAAAAGGAAAGAGAAGAAGAAAATAGAACAAGAGAGGAGAAGAAAAAAAAATAGATTTTAGGAATTGTTTCCAAGAAAAAGAAATTACTTTATTCTACTCCTTAATTTTGTTCCAAATCTATTCCGGGAACAAAAATATAGATTTTTTTTTCCGGGAATGAAAAATTTACCAAATGGATTTCTGATCTTTTTTTGCTCCCGAAAACAAAAAAATAGAATCAGTTATTCTCCGGAGCGAAAACAAATAGGCCCTTGCATGCATCAGACTTCCATCAACAGTAGCTTAGATCATTTCAATGCGCATTTCTGATCTTTCTAGAGAAGGTTTGTGAAGTTGTAGCTAATCAATTACACTAATGCTTTCTTAGACTTCTACTTTTGTAATTTTTCCCCCAAATCATAAAAACACCGTTGATACCATTTTTTTGCCTTCTCCTGACCTCCACCTCAACAGTCTTCTCCTGTTCTCAATGGGACATATTATATGCCAGAATGTAAGTTCCAACCTATAGTGATGTTCACGATTATGATTCTCAGTGATGTTTCTACTTGCATGTGGAGTCTCTTGACACTATGATCCATGCAGTTTGGAGGTCGATGCATCTACTTCAAATCATCGGAACTCGATGTTGAGTGTAAAGTTTAGTTTCTCATGTTATCCTTCAAACCCATGAAGTGAAGATGCGTCTATCCATTCGAAAGAAATGAGGCTTGAGTTCTACAATCACGAAATGACAGTGTGTGTTGCTATCTTAAATTGGTTTGGAAAATAGTCTCCAATTAAAGATCCCTTTGGTGACTTGAGTCTGTTTTAATGATATTGCGATAGTTTGGATGTGAAATCGTTGTTCCATAGTTGAATCTAGATCCTTTGGCTGATGTGCTTATCACATGTTCGATAACATGCCTAAATGGCTGTTAGAATACACTTTCGTTGGACGAGATATGTTCTCTAGTCATTCTCCTTCCTTCTTTGCTTCCTGAAAAGAGTTTTGCAGTTTCCCTGGTCCAACATCCCTTATCATGCTATAACCAACAGACCTCCTGTATGCTTGTGTGATTGCCTCCGTCTTTGTCGGTCTGGTGCTCTCAGACTCGATTGTTGAATGCGTCTTGTTTCACCACTTGAATGCATCAGTTATAGTCTTCCTTACAACTTTGAATTTACTTTTAGGTGATTTGTGTTATATTGATACTTTGCACCATTTGTACATATACCTGCCAAGGTTGAAAGGTTATTGAACTTGTCGATTGCTCATAAGTTGAATCTGCAGCTTAACCTGATTGATGCTCATCAACGTGAGTATGCTGGTTAGAATTGGTATATACCCGAGAACCTCCAGCCATGAAATTGGCACGTCGCTAGTTCACTTGTCAAATCATTGAGATTTTTAGGCTTGCGTTGATAATCCAAGTAGATAATTTCACGTCCATTGAAGCATATGTTGGCTCTCTGTACATTGACATGATGGGGGTTCATGTTTGATTCTTTCCATAATTTTCTCGCTTGTACATGTCTTGTCCAATTTCACTAGAAGCTATCATATTGGATGCAGTGCCCATAAATTTGATTTGGTGAACATTCTTTACACAATCAAACTCCTGCATTTTGTTTGATTCCTTTACTTCATTATTGCACATGATGGCTCGTCTTTTACTCATTTCTTTTATTTGTTTGGCGATTCATGGGGAGAATTTAGATAGTTTTGATCTGTTCCGGCTTTGATAATGTGGATTGGAGCTTTTGATTTTGTACCCCGTCCAAATAACTGAAAAAGAGCCAATAAGGGGAATCTTTTGGTTTCCTTTGTGCTGGTTTTTCATGCTTTTGAAGGGATATATGTGAAGTTCGAACTTTGGACCCTCCTGTGCATTTGATTTAAGATTCCAACGGACATAAGTAGAGTTTGAAATAGCTAAAATCCACTTCTCAACCAATTGCACATAATATGTTTGATCAAGTTTCACCAAGGCACGGCTGTGAAATGATATGTGGAAGTGTTCAATCCAAAGGTTTTTTGATACAGTTTACATAATGTTAATTTTTTTGTTAGCTATCATGTTTCAAGTGTTTTTGTAACTGTTGAGAATGGAACTAAACCAAATTGAGTGCCTTCGCCTGCAACTATCCCTTCCTGTCACCACCTCCAACCGCTGCAACATCACCGTCACAGAGTAGCGCCGGACCATCTCTGACCATCGTGGACTTCATATGGTCTCTTTGTTGGTGACAACTCTCCAACAGGTTGCTTCGATCACTCTTGAGTTCGTTACATCCGGTCGAAGCTTCTTCATCTAACTCAGATTGGAGACAATCATGGATAAATATCCTTGTTGCATAATTCCGTTGGTGGATATTGTCACTGCCGAGCATCGTCATTAGAGATTCTCGTTATCCAACTTCTGATGTCTATCATCATCGTCTTTAGATAAGAGGAAAATGGCCGTGACTGATGCTCAACTAATCCGATTGCCACAAGAGCATTAAGAGCTAATTTCTCTCCTTCTTTGGCTTTAATACTCGATTCAATTGGCTGTACTAATTCTTGGTATCTTGCTTCCATTATCAGTGTTCTCTTTTCAATTGGGATAACACACATTCAGGATCTCGTCTTCTTTAGATATGAACTCTTGAACCAGCTCCCAATCTTTGAATTTCAAGATGATCATTTCTAGTGAAGTTCCAACAGCCATGAGCCTCCTCCGCAAATCCAGCGCAAGACCAACTCTATTCCAGTGTACACTCTTCAACTCTGTTCAGCTCTACTCAAACAATCGAAGTTAGTCCTTCAATGCTCGATTGCTGCAAAAGCTAAGTTCTCTCCCTTACTCTAATTTTGATTTTATTGCAGTCTGTATGTCTGATTCTCTCTCTGTTTTTGTGTTCTTAGCAGCTTTGATGATCTTTCATTCCAGCGTCATCATCTCTGACGATTTCTCCCTCTGGTTTGAGAAAAACAAGATAGTTAAAGAGATTTTATTTGTCACTCGTGTCCTACATTTTGAAAGAAAATCCCATTGGTTCTTCTAAACCGCTCGGCAATGTACATTTGCATCTTCATTCTGTCTTGTGATTTTTTTTTATCTTTAAGTACCATGAGGAATTCTGAAAGTGATTAATCCCTTCATTATTCTCTGCCCTGTTGAATTCTTCCAGAGATTCAGAAAGGAGGACATGCGACTGTTGGGATCAGATGCATTTACGCAGAGGTCAAATTCTTTACAAAGAGTATGTACTCGTTACTCTTGCCAGTTTCTGGTTTTTGAACTAGCCAAAGCATCTGCATTTTATGAACTACCTATGATGATTTCCTGCTGATTATAGTAGCTGGTATTCTTTATAAAATTCAGGTGAAAAAAAAGTCGATTACAAGAATGTGATTGATTGTACAGTGCTACTATGAAGTAAATGGCTGTTATTTCCTTTTCCTCTATGGCTGGACTAGTATGTCTGCATTATGTAATAATCTTTGCCTCGAAACAATTGAAGGACATCTGAGTAGATCATGCTGGCTATGCTCTTGACCTGGACCATAATAGCCTTAAGAGGTACTCTTTCACTACTAAGTTGTCCATATTTTAGACATCTGAGTAGATCATGGCTCCTCCGTATGGACCATTGCAGTTCCAATCTAACATGAAACTAAAGAATCTACTTGACTCATATTTTGTGACTTACCAGAGAACCTACTCGGTGCAAGCAAGATGGCTCTTTCTCATCATCTAGTCCTAAACATCACATTTCTTGTAGGCTGAGCAGAGAGTGCGTGAAGAAAGTGAGAAGCTGAGGCAGCAAGATCATGAGCAAATTGCAGAAAAGAGAAGCAAGATTTGGCTGGCCTTTTCTTTTAATTATAATTATATCAATTCAGAAAGAAAGAGAATCAAAGTATTTGGTTCTTGTGTGATTAGTTAATGAAGCGGTTCACATTTACTCTCTTTTGTCCGATTATAATTGCTGCCAAGGCAGAAGAAAAGAAAGATGCAACCTTGATTGAGCGGCAAAAGGAGCACGTTGGTTTCTTTCTGCTGTTATTCTCAAGGAAAGTCGAGGCGCAGGTGCATCTAAAGTGATATATAGGTATTTTGATCTGAATATATGCACTAATACATAGCACAAAGGAAATAGGTTCATCATTTTGTTGGTGTTTACAAGAACAGGAGAAAAACCTAATAATTCCCTCTCCATCACATGTCAGCAAGTTCCCCTTTGTCTCCAATCGGTCCTTTTGGTGCACATCATTGATCTGTGCTTTATCCTTGAACAGGAATTCCTAGAGCAGAAAAGCGCTGGGCGACAGGAGCTATCTGAATATCAGAAACAGATTGGGGATCAGTATACTGCAAAGGTCGAGAAGCAGTTGGAGAGGTGGCAAAATGCCAGGAAAGCGAGAAAAGCAAACCACGGTTTTATTTGTTTGGGATCCCTTAATTGTGTTAACTTGATAAACCTAACCAAATCGATAGTATATGTCAAGACAATAATTTTGCCATCAACAATAAGGCTATGATCCCTCTTACACCTAATAAAAAATGTTGTAGCTGATAGTCATTCAATGTCTTTGCAGTTTGTATTATTCCCTCTAAGGAAATAATTTTCTTGCTTGATGTTAACGATTAAAGTACTAAGTTACTCTTTAGCTTCTTATATGTTATTGCTTAGTGCTGCATCTCATAAATGATGAACTAACTTAGCGGTTTGGTCTGACTTTTAACCTTATTAGATTGGTTTTGATGAAAATAAATTATTTTTACTTTTTTTTTTGGGTATAAAGTATACACCAAACAGAACCAAGAACCACAAACGTCCAAGTCAACATGACATGAAATTGTGGTGTACTTTTGATTACTTGCAAGACAGAATGTGATGTGATTTTCAGTGAAGTCGAGAGAATTGCATGCTCCGTGCTGCTTTTTGGGAGCAGCTATACCTCTTTTAATCTTAATATGAGGTTGCGATGAAATTAAACAAGTAATTCAACCGTAATATGAAAATCTACTTGTGATCACAACCAGGTGTTCAAAATTTGAGTTAAGGCAAGACGAATCTGTGTGTAATTGGAATCACAAGGGTTCAAAAAAAGAAGGTAAATATGCGAGTCAACAAGCTGGATTGCTAAATTGGTTTTGCACTGCGTCAATCTTTTTTTAATATTAAATTGGTTGTGCAGCAGCAGGATTTCATTTGTAACATGCACAATATTTCTTTGATGTGGAACTGCATGTCAAAAGCTCACCTGCCATTTTTTCTTTTCGTACATTTTCCTTTTCTGGAGCTTGCTTCTTCATTTTTTTGGGAGTGGGGTTGGAGAGCAGATGAGGTTATAGATCTTGTTACAAATCATGCAAAATCAACAAATTGGGTAGGTCTGTTAACCTCAATCATTGCAGTAGCACATGCATATTCTAGAACAGATCACCCTACTTAGAAACAGGTTTTGGTATAGCAAATGAGATCCAATTTACACGTTTAATATGCCGTTGGAAAGCTCGTGAAACCATCTATGAACCTCATGAGGATTTCGAAAACTAAAAACGATAATATCTAGCTCAAACGAAGACAGTAAGACGACTAGTCCAGTCAAGCCATTCGAATTACAAAATAGACAATCAGTTAAGCAATCATCTGGTCAAACCATTCTAGGCTATCATCCATCATCTATAGCCATCTTAAGCTGCAAAGATCATCCACACAAGCATAGAACATCATCCAAGGGTTGAGCTGTAGCCCAATTGCATAAGGTAATCTCGCCTCGTCAAGCTCAAGATCGAAAAGTTCACCTCAATTAATCTTCATGCAAAGCTCAATCGAACAAGGTTACTATAAGCTGGGAGCTAAGACTAGAGGTTGGAGTGGGCTGAGGATAACAACATCGGATCATCGCCGGGGCTTGGATCAGCTTTAGATTACGCCTAGGAACAACGGAGGAAGAAGTTGTCGATTTGAGGATCACCAACGGTCGTTTAGTCGAGGTTCGACTAATGGAAGGACGAGTCTCATTAGTTTTGCTGTTTTTCCTGTTTAGGGATTGTCGGGGGAGTATACGGTGGAAGAGAGAGTTGCAGTTTCTGTCGAAGGCTATAAATTCATGAAATGGCAAAACGGAGGGAACTTCAAGAGAAAAAAGAAAAAAGAAAATAATATGGCCGGTCCAGGTGAAGGCACGCAACTGCAAAATGAAAGCTCGATGAACGCAATCATGGTTACAGCGATCTTGCTGGCAACTATCGCGTTTCAAGCAGCCCTCTCTCCACTGGGACCGCAAGAGCACATTACGCAATTGGCTCGCACGTTATGGCGTCGAAATTTCCTAAGGCATAAAAATTATTCGTATATTGTAATACGATGACTTTCCATCTATCACTAAGTGTCATTTTATTATTACTGAACCGCATGTCAAGGTGCCAAACTATCTTCGGTAAGGTCACCACTTGATGGCAACCATGTTCGCAGGACTCTTGTTTGCGATGCCCGTAGTCATTATGAACAATGACACTAAAAAGAGCCCAACGTATCCAAAGGCTGGGATCATAGTCTTCGTCCAGGTTATCGAGGAAGCCACGACACCAGCGGCAAGGCCATCAACGTCGCCGTGTACGAGAACGTGCCGGTGGAGGCCAGCAACTCCGACATCCCCATGAGGTCAGACCACCATGAGGTCAAGCTGTTCATGGCTATTGGGATCTCGTGATGCTATACGGGCGTCAGCTTTGCATACTTATAATGCCTGATGTTCAGGATCAGCGCCTTCCCCAAGTCGATCTCCTCGAACGTGATCGTGATGTCGGAGCCGGCCTCCACCAGCACGTTCACAACGACGTTCATGGCCCTGCCACTGATGTCATGGCTTTCCTTGATAACCTAGGAGGAAGACTACAATCCCAACCTTTGCATACGTTGGGTTCTTTTCAGAGTCTTTGTTCAAAATGATGACAGGCATCGCAAATGATAGTCCTGCGAACATGGTCGCCATCCAGGTGGCGACCTTATTAAGACAATCTGGCACCTTGACATCCAGGCTCAGTAATAATAAAATGACACTTAGTGACAAGAGGAAAGTCACCGTATTACAATATACAAAGAATTTGTATGCCTTAGGAAAAAAAAAAAAAACTTTTCTAGTAAAATCGTGGTGGATACATTATAAATTACTTACTATCTATTTCAATATAACTCTAAAATGTGAAACACAAGCTACAAATAGCAAAAGGCTGGAAAACTTGCATTACGATAGTGTGAGTGATTTTGGAGACCTCCAAGTTCATCATCTCCCTTATGAATGTTGCTCTCGGGCATGGTCTTTGTCATGGAATAAGAGAAGTTGTAAGCCATAGTCCAACTAAAGAAAATGACAAAAACTAAAAGCACTAATTACCTTAATGAAAAGATCTTTCATTCATATCGTTTCATAGACCATCGACTCCATTAGAAATGAAATCCTGAACTAGCTTAGCCCACCAGCGATGGACTCTTGACTGTGTAAATCTAGGGAATACACAAGGATCGGGCCACACCTCCCCTGACAAGCAAACAATTACTTAGCATTTACATACATGTGGACTTATTTTCAGCTAAATCCAAATGACTCAGCATGTCAACATTTGAAAGGTTTTAAGGGTTAATCAAATTTCAAATGCTACAAAAAAGCAAAAGACGAAAAGTAAAAAAGCAAAAAGCAAAACCAGATAGACAACGACAAAAATTAGCCAAAACCACAGTGAAAGACAACGAAGTACCAACAAATAGAGTTCCATCTGCTGCTTTGATGCAGACATCACTTTTGCAACCACTGTCATAGACATAAGGCCCCTCTTCACGTTTAAAACTAGGATCAAGTATCCAGATGGCTTTGAACCCATGTTGGTGGAGACCATCTACCAAAGATTTTGGATCAGAGAAGTAGTCCTGAGAATAAATCCTCCGTTTCAGTTTCCATGCTGAAAATATTACTCTTTATTTACTTTGAAAGGTCTCTACTGCTTACTAAGCATTCAACCTAAGTCCTTTTACTGTTAGACAAGTTGGCGAGGCAAGAAGTCCCAGACATGAATGTGCTTTGGAGGCTTCAAACATAAAGTGGCCACCAATATTAAAGGACTCGATGGATTAAATGTATGGAAGCGATGGACAAAATAGTGATGCATGGCATTTCTGCGTCATCACTGTATCTTAGGTTGAAAATAGAATATCCAAAGAACATTGATCATCGTAGTGCCTACAAAGTGTATTAACTAATGACATATTGCACATGACCTACCTCACTTCCAAAATGAATAACACCATCTTCTTCTAGATCATTACTAGATGAAAAACAGATTTTCATTCATATTTGACAATATTCTTACATCTTACATGTAGAAGTAGATATATGCTTTGCTTTAGGTCAAATTTCATGTAGATATATAGTTATGCTTTGTTTTAGGTGATAAGTGCACAACGTCTTTTAGAAATTGGATAAAACAATCAATTCTAGACATAAGTTGCGAGTCATTTGATACCTATTGAAAGTGAGGTAGATGATGTGAAATTGGACCGACTTAGTGGAACGTAATATGTTATTTTTCCAAACAGGGCAATAAAAGGGTTAACACAAAATGGGATTCCATGCCTCGTGAAAAGCAAAGCAGCAAAACCCATCCATATAATCCATATGCATCCATAGGACATCACAAGGAATCTTCTTTTCTGTAAATTTACTTGTGATCTGCAATAACTAAAGAACTATCATGCGTTGACTCATAAATGATATGCCGACAGCGTACAATGAAAGTTGGACCTTGTTATTCAATCAGGTAGAAGGAAATGCGGGTTGTGGAGGAAAGACCGTAGAATCAAGCAAGATGCATTGGAAGGGCCAACCTCTCAAACTTTGTTATCAGAGTCATAGCTCCAGCACCATTGATGATAGCCTAAGGACCACTTTGGTGGCATAAACACAGTTCCTGACAAAATATGCAAGCTGTATCATTAATTCAAGCAATAAAAGTAATAAACAGACTATCAAGAACATTGTCCAGTCATTCTGGTGGTCCTTTAAAGTCCATTTAATATTAAACTAGAAATCCACAGATGCATGTTTCTTAAGAAAAGAAAAGTCATAGAAACACAGAGATATTTATTTTGACAACTTCATTCATTAGCATGAAGCGTTTTCTTCATTTAAAGACAGGAAAACAGAGAGTTCATGGTAACAAGAATCATACATGATATCCTGATAAAATGAATACATTTAACTTTCCTGTGTCTGTAAATCGGCTTATCATGGATACCCCTCAAGAAAAGCACTTAAGTGAAGCCTTTACATGATATAAAAAGCAAATGGTGGGAAAAAGCAGTAAACATACCTCGAGTTTTTGGGCAAAAGTTAAGGATTCGAACTATCATTTGTTAACAAAACGAAAAAGACCAGATAAAAAGAAGGGGCAGAATTTGCAGTACAGGAAGCATAAAAGCCTTGCATCTAACCGGAACATCCTCCTTGGCGTTCTTTCCCACCCCTTTCCCCTCTTGCCATCCAAAACCCCTCTAATATATGCCGCTGCAAATTCCTCTACGGGCATGTCCTCATAACCCGGATCATCCCCCAACTTTGCCGGCTCCTGCCTCAGTTTCAGCTGGGAATCATCCAGCTACCTGATAGTCCGGGCGCTTCGGGCTTGACCTCACCGTCCACCGCTGACAGCTCTCCACCATTTCTCTCTAGCGGATAGTGAGGCTATACAACACAGCACTGGTGTTGGCCTCATCTTCAAGTGACCAGGCCGCAAAGTAGAGAGAAGAAGTGAAGAGCGTCAGGATCTGGTTGTCGTACTAGCAGTAGTTGGTCTCTTTCAGATGCTCTTGCTTTCTCCGGTTCACTTTTGGGAAGAACTCCTTCAGGAAATCGTCCACGGAGGTCACTTCACCTGAAACGAATGCAAGTATCAAGATCATTGGTTGTAGATTTTTAAAGAACTCGGGTTGAAGAAGGGATTATCTTCTTCCTGGCACAGCCATTGGCATCTGCTAATTTTCAAGATCATCCGTTTCTGGGCAAATTCAAAGGGCAATTCTCTTCCTAAATTTCATTATGTTTCGGACCAGAGGAATCAAGAATGATTATATGCATACGTCAAGAAATCCAAATTAATACCAAACACACAACCAAGAACAGCACTGGCTGACATGAACACCCAGTGAAATTAGTACTTTCAGAAATCTCTCCCCTTCCCTGCATATTCACAACTACTTCCGGGACAAAAAGCAACCCCTTTTGCATCAACCTTCTATCTGTTCCGAGGAACAGAAAAAGAACACAAACAAAGAATCTTCCTTGCCTACCAATTCGATTGAACAACGTGAAATTCGATTATGTAGCGTAAGGCAAAGGCTGGTTTTGGAGGGCAGAGGAGTAAGAAGCGGTTCTCTTCTCATGAGCAGTAACCGTCATTTGAAATGGACGGTTGCGATTGGAACAATGCCCGCACTTGGAATCTAAAATCTCGGTTTGCTTCATCGTGGGGAGGAATGAAGACGAGCGTGATAGTGCGCAGGTGAATACGGGCCAGATCCTGGGCTTGGACTTTGGGCTTTAAACTTATTCTTTTTTGTCGTTGTAGATATTCATAAAGATGCATTGCTACTTTTAAAAGCATACATCTCTAGAAAACCTCAATACAATGATTTTTGTGAGCTGTTCTTTGTTCTTGACAAAATTGAGGTGTAAGCATAATCCAATCACGTAGCCTTATTCTATTTACATCAATGTATTGATTAATGTGCATTTTGGCCTATTTGACAATATTGAGAAATCGGTGTTAGGAAATTAAAGAACTCATTTTAAAGTGTTAATAATCTTCAAGTGTTTGACAATCACTGCATAACTATAATTTTTTTCCAAACATAGAATTACGATCGTGATTGGTAGATAAGATTTTAATGATCATCAGTTATTTTTTCTACTAAATGAATTAATCCCCCAACCTTTTTCTTACTTATTATTTGTCAATTTATAGATTAATTAAATCTTTTAAGTCTAAACTAATTAAAGTTGTCTAACAAGCTTAATTGCATTAATTGCTTTAATTTTCAGCACGGAGGACTATCCGGTGGTTGACAAGTCAAACGTTTGAATATCACGTGTTCTTGAAAATAAATAAAAAGAAAATGCCACTAATTTGGTACATGGTTTTCTAAAGAAGGTAGCATGTGCTGTTTTACGAGAAAATCTCGGGTTGGCCTAAACCACGTCGTGGGGACAGCCCATTTAATGGACGACGCGTGGCGCCACGTTTCATCGGGTCCCACCACTCTCTCTCTCTCCTCCTCTCTCGACTGTGCTTGCGTTTCTTCTTTCATTCTTGTGGGCGCCATGGCCATGGAGCTCGAGCTCGAGTGACCCTGGTCGCGACCTCGAGCTACGGCAACAATTGTCGCGAGCTCATTGAACGAGTGACCGTGGCTGCTTTGACCTCGAGCTCTAGGCTCAAGCCTCAGCTCCACAGCCATAGCAAATGTGAGACTGCAGGTCGACCTCGACCTCGACCATGGCTGCTTTGACCTTGAGCTCTAGGCTCAAGCCTCAGCTCCACAGCCATAGCAAATGCGAGACTGCAGGTCGAGTCTCGACCTCGACGATGGCTGCTTTGACCTCGAACTCGCGCACAAGGGAACGGCCATGTCTGTGTGCTCGTAACTTGACTTGCCATGGCTACCACAAGCCCTAGGCTCGAGGTCGAGCTTATGGCAGCCGCGAGAGTCCTGGGCTCAAGCTCCGCGGCTGTGGTGGCGCGCGAAAAAGAAAAAGAACGGCAAGTAGTCACTGTTGAGAAAAAAAGGAAGAGAGAGAGAGAGAGGACGCAGACGAGGTCGAGAGTTGAATTTTCTAGTCATTGTATCCAAATATAATTGAGCTTTGCGTTTTTAAGAATAGTTATAAAGTTGTTTGGGAGGAATTAGACAATTAATGTAAGTAAGAAATTTGTGGTCAATCGCCTAATCATGTCTAGCTAATATATAAGATAAAAGTAAAGATCAAATGAGGCTTATTCTTCGATCCTTGTAACTCCCATTTATAATCTCTCTCTTTTTCTTTTCTTTTTGTATTTTTGTCATCCCCATCCATAGAGAGACATCTCATATTCGAAACTAAAAATATGACTAAACCTATTTTATCCCATATATTCTTTCAAATTTAATTTTGCATCTCTCTCTCTCTCTCTCCCTTCACCGTACCTCATAAAGAACTACCCCCAAGCATTTCGGTTTTCGGTTTCCAGTTAGCTACGGTCGCGGTGACTTAAGATGGATAATCTAAGGTGAATAATCGAAAGTTTTTACCATGCAGAGTATCATAAAAAATGGGGCATAAGTATGTAAGATGAGAATTATTTTTGTTTATTTAATTAGAGAGGTCGAGCATACACACACATACATGAAGGCAAGCTTGTTTCCGAAGGCAGACTTGTTTCTGTAAAGCAAGCAAGGATCCCAGGTACGGTGCGCATACAGAGACACACAATAACACAATAAGAGTGGTTTGGGCTTAATTAATTCCATTTCCTTCGTGGTTGTGACCTCTAGGCCTTGACTCTTCAAATACCAGCCTATTCTTTCTCCTGCCAAATTGAATGCCAAATTAACAGGGGTTACCATTCAATTTAATTTTACCGTTTCGCAGCTCAGGAGAGCAATAAATAATCTCTCTCCCTCTTTCTCTCTCCCCTGTCATTGTGATTTATAGCAAGCACACGCAATAAATAATCTCTCTCCCTCCTTCTCTCTCCCCGTCATTGTCGATTTATAGTGTGATTTAGAGCAAGCACCCGCAATGAAGCAAGCAACCGCTGCTGCACAATCATTACAGAGTTCTATGGTACTGTTTTTTTTTTTTTTTTTTTGTCAGTCCTACTATATTCCTACTCTACACTCACTCTCAGACTTTTGTCCTGCCTTTTGCAGGGCGTGGGAGTTGAAACCCACTCCTGAAACTTACGCGTCCCCACTAGGGGTGTCAACGGTTCGGTTCGGTTCGGTTTTTCAAAAAAACCGAACTGAACCGAACCGTTAGAAAAAATTCCTGAACCGAACCGAATGAGAACCGAACCGAACGTTTTTCGGTTTTCACCTTTTGATTTTCGGTTTTCGCAAGAAAACCATGTCAATCGCAACGACGCACATTAAGCAAGAATCCACACCCTCTACACACCCGAGAATCAATCATTCAGAAAGAAACGTCCTTCCACTAATGCGGCATCGATCTGGTCATGGCAACCGCAACAAGAACAACGAAACCCAGTAAATCAAACTCCCATCCAAGCCAAGAAAATGCTTCGACTCCAAAAACCTAGAACAGAAACCACCCATCCAAGAGTTTCAAACACAATATCACACACAGCTCCTCAGACCCATCTCAGCAGTCAAGAGACAGAGCAATACAGGCTCACTTGCGCTCTTACCCAGAAGCAGAGAGAAGCAATCAAACAAAGCTCCATCGACGGCCTCCCGGCAAACAGGGGCAGAGATCTGCAAGCCCGAGCCTGGAGATCTGGGGGAAGAAGGGAAATGGGCAAGGACCCGGGGATCGAAATTCCAAATTTTGAAGCTCTGGCCTGTATCTCCGGGCTCAAATTAGGGGGTGGGGGGGTGCTCTACGAACTGTGGAGTGATCGATCGTCGCCGCGTCCGCGCGCATCACGATCACGCCATCGTCGCCGTCGCACCGATCGTCGCCGTCCGCGCATCCACGATCCATCGCCATCGTCGCCGTCGCACCTTCAAGACAAGAGGAGACGGGAGAGATTTAGAAATAAGGTTTGCCCTTTGCCGGTTTGGTTAATGCCTTAACGGTTCTATTTTTCGGTTTGTTGGTTCGGTTCGGTTCGGTTAACCGATAAGAACTTAACCGAACCGAAAAATTTCGGTTTTTAATAATAACCGAACCGAATGAAAACCGAACCGAAAAAATCGAATTTTTCGGTTCGGTTCGGTTTTCGGTTCGGTTTCCGACCTCTAGTCCCCACCCCATCCCCCCATGAGAAGGTGGAGATTTGAACCCCTCACCTCTCCATTCCATGTTAGAAGGGTGGCCACTGGGGCGAATCCCAATAGTTGAGTTCTATGGTATTGTTACTAGGCTCAGTTTTTTTAAATTATATTTTATTTTTTAATAATTTATATTTTATTTTATTATTGAAATAGATACGAGGAAAGAGATAAATGCTAGCTACAATTCAAAGAGTAACTTAGGTGCAATAGATAATTTCCTCTTTTCATTTCTTTTCATTCATTTAGTCCATTCCGAGATTTAGGATCTTTTAGGGGACATAAAAGAGAGAAAAAGAATGAGGAGATATTTTTTAACTCGATCAATTTATAGAAATGTTAAATCAATATTAATAAAACAATAGATATAAAAAATAAAAAAAGCAAGAACTGTTGCCCAAAGATGTTTTTTAATAGTTTTATAAGGCAATAAGTAACATTTTCCACTCATATATTAATTTTTTCAATTTTTGAAAAACATGAAAGATGATAAATTCTTTACTATTTTCTTAATTTTGTAAAAAAAATGAAAAAGATTATATGTAGAAGATAATTGCTAGCTACGAGGAAAGAGATAAATGCTAGCTACAACTCAAAGACTAATTTAGGTGCAATAGATTATTTCCTCTTTTCATTTCTTTTCATTCATTTAGTCCATTCCGAGATTTGGGATCTTTTAGGGGTCATAAAAGAGAGAAAAAGAAGGAGGAGATATTTTTAAACTCGATCAATTTATAGAAATGATAAATCAATATTAATAAAACAATAGATATAAAAAATAAAAAAAGCAAGAACTTTTTCCCAAAGATGTTTTTTAATAGTTTTATAAGGCTATAAGTAACATTTTTCACTCATATATTAATTTTTTCAATCTTGAAAAACATGAAAGATGATAAATTCTTTACTATTTTCTTAATTTTGAAAAAAAAAATGAAGAAGATTATATGTAGAAGACAATTGCTAGCTACGAGGAAAGAGATAAATGCTAGCTACAACTCAAAGAGTAACTTAGGTGTAATAGATTATTTCCTCTTTTCATTTCTTTTCATTCATTTAGTCCATTCCGAGATTTGGGATCTTTTAGGGGTCATAAAAGAGAGAAAAACAAGGAGGAGATATTTTTTTAACTCGATCAATTTATAGAAATGTTAAATCAATATTAATAAAACAATAGATATAAAAAATTAAAAAAGCAAGAACTTTTGCCCAAAGATGTTTTTTAATAGTTTTATAAGGCTATAAGTAACATTTTCCACTCATATATTAATTTTTTCAATTTTCGAAAAACATGAAAGATGATAAATTCTTTACTATTTTCTTAATTTTGAAAAAAAAAATGAAGAAGATTATATGTAGAAGATAATTGCTAGCTACGAAGAAAGAGATAAATCCTAGCTACAACTCAAATAGTAACTTAGGTGCAATAGATTATTTCCTGTTTTCATATATTTTCATTCATTTAGTCTATTCCGAGATTTGGGATCTTTTAGGGGTCATAAAAGAGAGAAAAATAAGGAGGAGATATTTTTTAACTTGATCAATTTATAAAAATGTTTAATCAATATTAATAAAGCAATTGATATAAAAAATAAAAAAAGCAAGAACTTTTGCCCAATGATGTTTTTTAATAGTTTTATAAAGCTATAAGTAACATTTTCCACTCATATATTAATTTTTTTAATTTTCAAAAAACATGAAAGATGATAAATTCTTTACTATTTTCTTAATTTTGAAAAAAAAAATGAAGAAGATTATATGTAGAAGACAATTGCTAGCTACGAGGAAAGAGATAAATGCTAGCTACAACTCAAAGAGTAACTTAGGTGTAATAGATTATTTCATCTTTTATTTCTTTTCATTCATTTAGTACATTCCGAGATTTAGAATCATTTAGGGGTCATGAAAGAGAGAAAAAGAAGGAGGAGATATTTTTTTAACTCGATCAATTTATAGAAAGGTTAAATCAATATTAATAAAACAATAGATATAAAAAAAAAAAAGCAAGAACTTTTCCCCAAAGATATTTTTTAATAGTTTTATAAGGCTATAAGTAACATTTTCCACTCATATATTAATTTTTTCAATTTTCGAAAAACATGAAAGATGATAAATTCTTTACTATTTTCTTAATTTTGAAAAAAAAAATGAAGAAGATTCCACGTAGAAGATAATTGCTAGCTACGAAGAAAGAGATAAATCCTAGCTACAACTCAAATAGTAACTTAGGTACAATAGATTATTTCATGTTTTCATTTCTTTTCATTCATTTAGCCCATTTCAAGATTTGGGATCTTTTTAGGGGTCATAAAAGAGAGAAAAATAAGGATGAGATATTTTTTAATTCGATCAATTTATAGAAATGTTTAATCAATATTAATAAAGCAATTGATATAAAAAATAAAAAAGCAAGAACTTTTGCCCAATTATATTTTTTAATAGTTTTATAAGGCTATAAGTAACATTTTCCACTCATATAGTAATTTTTTTAATTTTCAAAAACATGAAAGATGATAAATTCTTTACTATTTTCTTAATTTTGAAAAAAAAATGAAGAAGATTATATGTAGAAGACAATTGCTAGCTACGAGGAAAGAGATAAATGCTAGCTACAACTCAAAGTGTAACTTAGGTGCAATAGATTATTTCCTCTTTTTATTTCTTTTCATTCATTTAGGACATTCCGAGATTTAGGATCATTTAGGGGTCATGAAAGAGAGAAAAGAAGGAGGAGATATTTTTTTAACTCGATCAATTTATAGAAAGGTTAAATCAATATTAATAAAACAATAGATATAAAAATAAAAAAATCGAACTTTTCCCTAAAGATATTTTTTAATAGTTTTATAAGCCTATAAGTAACATTTTCCACTCATATATTAATTTTTTCAATTTTCGAAAAACATGAAAGATGATAAATTCTTTACTATTATCTTAATTTTGAAAAAAAAATGAAGAAGACTATATGTAGAAGATAATTGCCAGCTAAGAGGAAAGAGATAAATGCTAGCTATAACTCAAAGAGTAACTTATGTGCAATAGATTATTTCCACTTTTCATTTCTTTTCATTCATTTAGTCCATTCCGATATTTTGGATCTTTTAGGAGTCATAAAAGAGAGAAAAGAGGGAGGAGATATTTTTTAACTCAATCAATTTATAGAATGTTAAATCAATATTAATAAAACAATAGATATAAAAAATAAAAAACGCAAGAACTTTTGCCCAAAGATGTTTTTTAATAGTTTTATAAGGCTATAATTAACATTTTCCACTCATATATTAAATTTTTCAATTTTCGAAAAACATGAAAGATGATAAATTCTTTACTATTTTCTCAATTTTGAAAAAAATGAAGAAGATTATATGTAGAAAATAATTGCTAGCTACGAGGAAAGAGATAAATGCTAGCTACAACTCAAAAAGTAACTTATGTGCAATAGATTATTTCATATTCTCATTTCCTTTCATTCATTTAATCCATACGGAGATTTGGGATCTTTTAGGGGTCATAAAAGAGAGAAAAAGAATGAGGAGATATTTTTTAACTCGATCAATTTATAGAAATGTTAAATCAATATTAATAAAACAATAGATATAAAAATAAAAATAAAAAAAGCAAGAACTTTTGCCTAAAGATGTTTTTTTAAAAGTTTTATAAGGCTATAAGTAAGATTTTCCACTCATATATTAAATTTTTCAATTTTCGAAAAACATGAAAGATGATAAATTCTTTACTATTTTCTTAATTTTGAAAAAAAAATGAAGAAGATTATATGTAGAAGATAATTGCTAGCTACGAGGAAAGAGATAAATGCTAGCTACAACTCAAAGAGTAACTTAGGTGCAATAGATTATTTCATATTTTCATTTCTTTTCATTCATTTAGTCCATTCCGAGATTTGGGATCTTTTAGGGGTCATAAAAGAGAGAAAAAGAATGAGGAGATATTTTTTAACTCGATCAATTTATAGAAATGTTAAATCAATATTAATAAAACAATTGACATAAAAAATAATAAACGCAAGAACTTTTGCCCAGTGATTTTTTTAATAGTTTTATAAGGCTATAAGTAACATTTTCCACTGATATATTAATTTTTTCAATTTTCGACAAACATGAAAGATGATAAATTCTTTACTATGATCTTAATTTTGAAAAAAATGAAGAAGATTATATGTAGAAGACAATTACTAGCTACGAGGAAAGAGATAAATGCTAACTACAACTCAAAAAGTAACTTAGGTGTAATAGATTATTTCATATTTTCATTTCTTTTCATTCATTTAGTCCATTCAGAGATTTGGGATCTTTTAGGGGTCATAAAAGAGAGAAAAAGAATGAGGAGATATGTTTTAACTCGATCAATTTGTAGAAATGTTAAATCAATATTAATAAAACAATTGATATAAAAAATAATAAAAGCAAGAACTTTTTGCCCAAGATGTTTTTTAATAGTTTTATAAGGCTATAAGTAACATTTTCCACTGATATATTAATTTTTTCAATTTTCGACAAACATGAAAGATGATAAATTCTTTACTATGATCTTAATTTTGAAAAAAAATGAAGAAGATTATATGTAGAAGACAATTACTAGCTACGAGGAAAGAGATAAATGCTAACTACAACTCAAAGAGTAACTTAGGTGTAATAGATTATTTCCTCTTTTCATTTCTTTTCATTCATTTAGTCCATTCCGAGATTTGGGATCCTTTCGGGGTCATCAAAGAGAGAAAAGAAGGAGGATATATTTTTAAGTCGATCAATTTATAAAAATGTTAAATCAATATTAATAAAACAATAGAAATAAAAATAAAAAAAAGCAAGAACTTTTTCCCAAAGATGTTTTTTTAAAAGTTTTATAAGGCTATAAGTAACATTTTCCACTCATATATTAAATTTTTCAATTTTCAAAAACATGAAAGATGATAAATTCTTTACTATTTTCTTAATTTTGAAAAAAATATGAAGAAGATTATATGTAGAAGATAATTGCTAGCTACGAGGAAAGAGATAAATGCTAGCTACAACTCAAAGAGTAACTTAGGTGCAATAGATTATTTCATATTTTAATTTCTTTTCATTCATTTAGTCCATTCCGAGATTTGGGATTTTTAGGGGTCATAAAAGAGAGAAAAAGAATGAGGAGATATGTTTTAACTCGATCAATTTGTAGAAATGTTAAATCAATATTAATAAAACAATTGACATAAAAAATAATAAACGCAAGAACTTTTGCCCAGTGATTTTTTTAATAGTTTTATAAGGCTATAAGTAACATTTTCCACTGACATATTAATTTTTTCAATTTTCGACAAACATGAAAGATGATAAATTCTTTACTATGATCTTAATTTTGAAAAAAAATGAAGAAGATTATATGTAGAAGACAATTACTAGCTACGAGGAAAGAGATAAATGCTAACTACAACTCAAAAAGTAACTTAGGTGTAATAGATTATTTCATATTTTCATTTCTTTTCATTCATTTAGTCCATTCAGAGATTTGGGATCTTTTAGGGGTCATAAAAGAGAGAAAAAGAATGAGGAGATATGTTTTAACTCGATCAATTTGTAGAAATGTTAAATCAATATTAATAAAACAATTGATATAAAAAATAATAAAAGCAAGAACTTTTGCCCAGTGATGTTTTTTAATAGTTTTATAAGGCTATAAGTAACATTTTCCACTGATATATTAATTTTTTCAATTTTTACAAACATGAAAGATGATAAATTCTTTACTATGATCTTAATTTTGAAAAAAAAATGAAGAAGATTATATGTAGAAGACAATTACTAGCTACGAGGAAAGAGATAAATGCTAACTACAACTCAAAGAGTAACTTAGGTGTAATAGATTATTTCCTCTTTTCATTTCTTTTCATTCATTTAGTCCATTCCGAGATTTGGGATCCTTTCGGGGTCATCAAAGAGAGAAAAAGAAGGAGGATATATTTTTTTAAGTCGATCAATTTATAAAAATGTTAAATCAATATTAATAAAACAATAGAAATAAAAATAAAAAAAAGCAAGAACTTTTTCCCAAAGATGTTTTTTTATAATTTTATAAGGCTATAAGTAACATTTTCCACTCATATATTAATTTTTTCAATTTTCAAAAACATGAAAGATGATAAATTCTTTACTATTTTCCTAATTTTGAAAAAAAAATGAAGAAGATTATATGTAAAAGACAATTGCTAGCTACGAGAAAAGAGATAAATGCTAGTTACAACTCAAAGAGTCACTTAGGTGCAATAGATTATTTCCTTTTTCATTTATTTTCATTCATTTAGTCCATTCCAATATTTGGAATCTTTTAGGGGTCATAAAAGAGAGAAAAAGAATGAGAAGATATTTTTTAATTTATAGAAATGTTAAATCAATATTAATAAAACAATTGATATAAAAAATAATAAAAGCAAGAACTTTTGCCCAATGATGTTTTCTAATAGTTTTATAAGACTATAAGTAATATTTTCCACTCATATATTAAATTTTTCAATTTTCGAAAAACATGAAAGATGATAAATTCTTTACTATTTTCTTAATTATGAAAAAAAAAATTGAAGAAGATTATATGTAGAAAATAATTGCTAGCTACGAGTAAAGAGATAAATGCTAGCTACAACTCAAAGAGTAACTTAGTTGCAATAGATTATTTCATATTTTCATTTCTTTTCAATCATTTAGTCCATTCGGAGATTTGGGATCTTTTAGGGGTCATAAAAGAGAGAAAAAGAATGAGGAGATATTTTTTAACTCGACCAATTTATAGAAATGTTAAATCAATATTAATAAAACAATAGATATAAAAATAAAAATAAAAAAGCAAGAACTTGTGCCCAAAGATGTTTTTTAATAGTTTTATAAGGTTATAAGTAACATTTTCCACACATATATTAATTTTTTCAATTTTTCAAAAACATGAAAAATTATAAATTCTTTACTATTTTCCTAATTTTTAAAAAAAAAAATCAAGAAGATTATATGTAGAAGACAATAGCTAGCTACGAGGAAAGAGATAAATGCTAGCTACAACTCAAAGAGTAACTTAGGTGCAATAGATTATTTCCTCTGTTCATTTCTTTTCATTCATTTAGTCCATTCCGAGATTTGGGATCTTTTAGGGGTCTTAAAAGAGAGAAAAGAATCATGAGCTATTTTTTAACTCGATCAATTTATAGAAATGTTAAATCAATATTAATAAAACAATTGATATAAAAAATAATAAAGGCAAGAACTTTTGCCCAATGATGTTTTTTAATAGTTTTACAAGGCTATATATAAGTAACATTTTCCACTCATATAATAATTTTTTCAATTTTCGAAAAACATGAAAGGTGATAAATTCTTTATTATTTTCTTAATTTTGAAAAAATAATGAAGAAAATTATATGTAGAAGACAATTGCTAACTACGAGGAAAGAGATAAATGCTAGCTACAACTCAAAGAGTAACTTAGGTGCAATAGATTACTTGTTGTTTTCATTTCATTTCATTCATTTAGTCCATTCCGAAATTTGGGATCTTTTAGGAGTCATAAAAGAGAGAAAAATAAGGAGGAGATATTTTTAACTTGATCAATTTATAGAATTGTTAAATCAATATTAATAAAGCAATAGATATAAAAAATAAAAAAAAAAGCAAGAACTTTCGGCCAAAGATGTTTTTTAATAGTTTTATAAGGCTATAAGTAACATTTTCCACTAATATATTAATTTTTTCAATCTTGAAAAACATGAAAGATGATAAATTCTTTACTATTTTCTTAATTTTGAAAAAAAAAATGAAGAAGATTATATATAGAAGACAATTGCTAGCTACGAGGAAAGAGATAAATGCTAGCTACAACTCAAACAAGAATATAGATGCAATAGATTATTTCCTCTTTTCATTTCTTTTCATTTATTTAGTCCATTCCGAGATTTGGGATCTTTTAGGGGTCATAAAAGACAGAAAAGGAATGAGGAGCTATTTTTTAAGTCGATCAATGTATAGAAATGTTAAATCAATATTAATAAAACAATAGATATAAATAATAATAAAAGCAAGAACTTTTGCCCAATTAAGTTTTTTAATAGTTTTATGAGGCTATAAGTAACATTTTCCACTCATATATTAAATTTTTCAATTTTCTAAAAACATGAAAGATGGTAAATTCTTTACTATTTTCTTAATTTTGAAAAAAAAAAATGAAGAACATTATATGTGGAAGATAATTGCTAGCTACGAAGAAAGTGATAAATCCTAGCTACAACTCAAATAGTAACTTAGGTGCAATAGATTATTTCCTGTTTTCATTTCTTTTCATTCATTTAGTCCATTTCGAGATTTGGGATCTTTTAGGGGTCATAAAAGAGAAAAAATAAGGAGGAGATCTTTTTTAACTCGATCAATTTATAGAAATGTTAAATCAATATTAATAAAACAATAGATATAACAAATAAAAAAAGCAAGAACTTTTTGCCCAATGATGTTTTTTAATAGTTTTATAAGGCTATAAGTAACATTTTCCACTCATATATTAATTTTTTCAATTTTCGACAAACATGAAAGATGATAAATTCTTTACTATGATCATAATTTTGAAAAAAAAAAATGAAGAAGACTATATGTAGAAGATAATTGCTAGCTAAGAGGAAAGAGATAAATGCTAGCTATAACTCAAAGAGTAACTTAGGTACAATATATTATTTCCACTTTTCATTTCTTTTCATTCATTTAGTCCATTCCAATATTTGGGATCTTTTAGGGCTCATAAAAGAGAAAAAAGAGGGAGGAGATATTTTTTAACTCGATCAATTTATAGAAATGTTAAATCAATATTAATAAAGCAATTGATATAAAAAATAATAAAAGCAAGAACTTTTGCCTAAAGATGTTTTTTTAAAAGTTTTATAAGGCTATAAGTAACATTTTCCACTCATATATTAAATTTTTCAATTTTCGAAAAACATGAAAGATGATAAATTCTTTTCTATTTTCTTAATTTTGAAAAAAAAATGAAGAAGATTATATGTAGAAGATAATTGCTAGCTACGAGGAAAGAGAAAAATGCTAGCTACAACTCAAAGAGTAACTTAGGTGCAATAGATTATTTCATATTTTCATTTCTTTTCATTCATTTAGTTCATTCAGAGATTTGGGATCTTTTTAGGGGTCATAAAAGAGAGAAAAAGAATGAGGAGATATGTTTTAACTCGATCAATTTGTAGAAATGTTAAATCAATATTAATAAAACAATTGATATAAAAAAATAATAAAAGCAAGAACTTTTGCCCAATTATGTTTTTTAATAGTTTTATAAAGCTATAAGTAACATTTTCCACTCATATATTAAATTTTTCAATTTTCGAAAAACATGAAAGATGATAAATTCTTTACTATTTTCTTAATTTTGAAAACAAAATGAAGAAGATTATATGTGAAAGATAATTGCTAGCCACGAAGAAAGTGATAAATCCTAGCTACAACTCAAATAGTAACTAAGGCGCAATAGATTATTTCCTGTTTTCATTTCTTTTCATTCATTTAGTCTATTTCGAGATTTGGGATCTTTTTAGGGGTCATAAAAGAGAGAAAAATAAGGAGAAGATATTTTTTAACTCGATCAATTTATAGAAATGTTAAATCAATATTAATAAAACAATAGATATAATAAATAAAAAAGCAAGAACTTTCGCCCAATTACGTTTTTTAATAGTTTTATAAAGCTATAAGTAACATTTTCCACTCATATATTAAATTTTTCAATTTTCGATAAACATGAAAGATGATAAATTCTTTACTATTTTCTTAGTTTTGAAAAAAAAATAAAGAAGATTATACGTAAAAAATAATTGCTATTTACGAGGAAAGAGATAAATGCTAGCTACAACTCAAAGAGTAACTTAGGTACAATATATTATTTCATGTTTTCATTTCTTTTCATTCATTTTGTCCATTCCAATATTTGGGATCTTTTAGGGCTCATAAAAGAGAGAAAAAGAGGGAGGAGATATTTTTTAACTCGATCAATTTATAGAAATGTTAAATCAATATTAATAAAGCAATTGATATAAAAAATAATAAAAGCAAGAACTTTTGCCTAAAGATGTTTTTTTAAAAGTTTTATAAGGCTATAAGTAACATTTTCCACTCATATATTAAATTTTTCAATTTTCAAAAACATGAAAGATGATAAATTCTTTTCTATTTTCTTAATTTTGAAAAAAAAAAAAATGAAGAAGATTATATGTAGAAGATAATTGCTAGCTACGAGGAAAGAGAAAAATGCTAGCTACAACTCAAAGAGTAACTTAGGTGCAATAGATTATTTCATATTTTCATTTCTTTTCATTCATTTAGTTCATTCAGAGATTTGGGATCTTTTAGGGGTCATAAAAGAGAAAAAAGAATGAGGAGATATGTTTTAACTCGATCAATTTGTAGAAATGTTAAATCAATATTAATAAAACAATTGATATAAAAAAATAATAAAAGCAAGAACTTTTGCCCAATTATGTTTTTTAATAGTTTTATAAAGCTATAAGTAACATTTTCCACTCATATATTAAATTTTTCAATTTTCGAAAAACATGAAAGATGATAAATTCTTTACTATTTTCTTAATTTTGAAAACAAAATGAAGAAGATTATATGTGAAAGATAATTGCTAGCCACGAAGAAAGTGATAAATCCTAGCTACAACTCAAATAGTAACTAAGGCGCAATAGATTATTTCCTGTTTTCATTTCTTTTCATTCATTTAGTCTATTTCGAGATTTGGGATCTTTTTAGGGGTCATAAAAGAGAGAAAAATAAGGAGAAGATATTTTTTAACTCGATCAATTTATAGAAATGTTAAATCAATATTAATAAAACAATAGATATAATAAATAAAAAAAGCAAGAACTTTCGCCCAATTACGTTTTTTAATAGTTTTATAAAGCTATAAGTAACATTTTCCACTCATATATTAAATTTTTCAATTTTCGATAAACATGAAAGATGATAAATTCTTTACTATTTTCTTAGTTTTGAAAAAAAAATAAAGAAGATTATACGTAAAAAATAATTGCTATTTACGAGGAAAGAGATAAATGCTAGCTACAACTCAAAGAGTAACTTAGGTACAATATATTATTTCATGTTTTCATTTCTTTTCATTCATTTTGTCCATTCCGAGATTTGGGATCTTTTAGGGGTCATAAAAGAGAGAAAATAATGAGGAGATATTTTTTTAATTTGATCAATTTATAGAAATGTTAAATCAATATTAATAAAACAATAGATATAATAATATAAAAAAAGCAAGAACTTTTGCCCAAAGATGTTTTTTAATAGTTTTATAAGGCCATAAGTAACATTTTCCACTCATATATTAATTTTTTCAATTTTTGAAAATCATGAAAGATGATAAATTCTTTACTATTTTCTTAATTTTGAAAAAAAGATGAAGAAGATTATATGTAGAAGATAATTGTTAGCTACGAGGAAAGAGATAAATGCTAGCTACAACTCAAAGAGTAACTTAGGTACAATATATTATTTCCACTTTTCATTTCTTTTCATTCATTTAGTCCATTCCAATATTTGGGATCTTTTAGGGCTCATAAAAGAGAGAAAAAGAGGGAGGAGATATTTTTTAACTCGATCAATTTATAGAAATGTTAAATCAATATTAATAAAGCAATTGATATAAAAAATAATAAAAGCAAGAACTTTTGCCTAAAGATGTTTTTTTAAAAGTTTTATAAGGCTATAAGTAACATTTTCCACTCATATATTAAATTTTTCAATTTTCGAAAAACATGAAAGATGATAAATTCTTTTCTATTTTCTTAATTTTGAAAAAAAAAAATGAAGAAGATTATATGTAGAAGATAATTGCTAGCTACGAGGAAAGAGAAAATGCTAGCTACAACTCAAAGAGTAACTTAGGTGCAATAGATTATTTCATATTTTCATTTCTTTTCATTCATTTAGTTCATTCAGAGATTTGGGATCTTTTAGGGGTCATAAAAGAGAGAAAAAGAATGAGGAGATATGTTTTAACTCGATCAATTTGTAGAAATGTTAAATCAATATTAATAAAACAATTGATATAAAAAAATAATAAAAGCAAGAACTTTTGCCCAATTATGTTTTTTAATAGTTTTATAAAGCTATAAGTAACATTTTCCACTCATATATTAAATTTTTCAATTTTCGAAAAACATGAAAGATGATAAATTCTTTACTATTTTCTTAATTTTGAAAACAAAATGAAGAAGATTATATGTGAAAGATAATTGCTAGCCACGAAGAAAGTGATAAATCCTAGCTACAACTCAAATAGTAACTAAGGCGCAATAGATTATTTCCTGTTTTCATTTCTTTTCATTCATTTAGTCTATTTCGAGATTTGGGATCTTTTAGGGGTCATAAAAGAGAGAAAAATAAGGAGAAGATATTTTTTAACTCGATCAATTTATAGAAATGTTAAATCAATATTAATAAAACAATAGATATAATAAATAAAAAAAAGCAAGAACTTTCGCCCAATTACGTTTTTTAATAGTTTTATAAAGCTATAAGTAACATTTTCCACTCATATATTAAATTTTTCAATTTTCGATAAACATGAAAGATGATAAATTCTTTACTATTTTCTTAGTTTGGAAAAAATAAATAAAGAAGATTATACGTAAAAAATAATAGCTAGTTACGAGGAAAGAGATAAATGCTAGCTACAACTCAAAAAGTAACTTAGGTACAATATATTATTTCATATTTTCATTTCTTTTCATTCATTTTGTTCATTCCGAGATTTGGGATCTTTTAGGGGTCATAAAAGAGAGAAAAATAATGAGGAGATATTTTTTTAATTTGATCAATTTATAGAAATGTTAAATCAATATTAATAAAACAATAGATATAATAATATAAAAAAAGCAAGAACTTTTGCCCAAAGATGTTTTTTAATAGTTTTATAAGGCCATAAGTAACATTTTCCACTCATATATTAATTTTTTCAATTTTTGAAAATCATGAAAGATGATAAATTCTTTACTATTTTCTTAATTTTGAAAAAAAGATGAAGAAGATTATATGTAGAAGATAATTGTTAGCTACGAGGAAAGAGATAAATGCTAGCTACAACTCAAAGAGTAACTTAGGTACAATATATTATTTCCACTTTTCATTTCTTTTCATTCATTTAGTCCATTCCAATATTTGGGATCTTTTTAGGGCTCATAAAAGAGAGAAAAAGAGGAGGAGATATTTTTTAACTCGATCAATTTATAGAAATGTTAAATCAATATTAATAAAGCAATTGATATAAAAAATAATAAAAGCAAGAACTTTTGCCTAAAGATGTTTTTTTAAAAGTTTTATAAGGCTATAAGTAACATTTTCCACTCATATATTAAATTTTTCAATTTTCGAAAAACATGAAAGATGATAAATTCTTTTCTATTTTCTTAATTTTGAAAAAAAAAATGAAGAAGATTATATGTAGAAGATAATTGCTAGCTACGAGGAAAGAGAAAAATGCTAGCTACAACTCAAAGAGTAACTTAGGTGCAATAGATTATTTCATATTTTCATTTCTTTTCATTCATTTAGTTCATTCAGAGATTTGGGATCTTTTAGGGGTCATAAAAGAGAAAAAAGAATGAGGAGATATGTTTTAACTCGATCAATTTGTAGAAATGTTAAATCAATATTAATAAAACAATTGATATAAAAAAATAATAAAAGCAAGAACTTTTGCCCAATTATGTTTTTTAATAGTTTTATAAAGCTATAAGTAACATTTTCCACTCATATATTAAATTTTTCAATTTTCGAAAAACATGAAAGATGATAAATTCTTTACTATTTTCTTAATTTTGAAAACAAAATGAAGAAGATTATATGTGAAAGATAATTGCTAGCCACGAAGAAAGTGATAAATCCTAGCTACAACTCAAATAGTAACTAAGGCGCAATAGATTATTTCCTGTTTTCATTTCTTTTCATTCATTTAGTCTATTTCGAGATTTGGGATCTTTTAGGGGTCATAAAAGAGAGAAAAATAAGGAGAAGATATTTTTTAACTCGATCAATTTATAGAAATGTTAAATCAATATTAATAAAACAATAGATATAATAAATAAAAAAAAGCAAGAACTTTCGCCCAATTACGTTTTTTAATAGTTTTATAAAGCTATAAGTAACATTTTCCACTCATATATTAAATTTTTCAATTTTCGATAAACATGAAAGATGATAAATTCTTTACTATTTTCTTAGTTTTGAAAAAAAAAATAAAGAAGATTATACGTAAAAAATAATTGCTATTTACGAGGAAAGAGATAAATGCTAGCTACAACTCAAAAAGTAACTTAGGTACAATATATTATTTCATATTTTCATTTCTTTTCATTCATTTTGTCCATTCCGAGATTTGGGATCTTTTAGGGGTCATAAAAAAGAGAAAAATAATGAGGAGATATTTTTTTAATTTGATCAATTTATAGAAATGTTAAATCAATATTAATAAAACAATAGATATAATAATATAAAAAAAGCAAGAACTTTTGCCCAAAGATGTTTTTTAATAGTTTTATAAGGCCATAAGTAACATTTTCCACTCATATATTAATTTTTTCAATTTTTGAAAATCATGAAAGATGATAAATTCTTTACTATTTTCTTAATTTTGAAAAAAAGATGAAGAAGATTATATGTAGAAGATAATTGTTAGCTACGAGGAAAGAGATAAATGCTAGCTACAACTCAAAGAGTAACTTAGGTACAATATATTATTTCCACTTTTCATTTCTTTTCATTCATTTAGTCCATTCCAATATTTGGGATCTTTTAGGGCTCATAAAAGAGAGAAAAAGAGGGAGGAGATATTTTTTAACTCGATCAATTTATAGAAATGTTAAATCAATATTAATAAAGCAATTGATATAAAAAATAATAAAAGCAAGAACTTTTGCCTAAAGATGTTTTTTTAAAAGTTTTATAAGGCTATAAGTAACATTTTCCACTCATATATTAAATTTTTCAATTTTCGAAAAACATGAAAGATGATAAATTCTTTTCTATTTTCTTAATTTTGAAAAAAAAAATGAAGAAGATTATATGTAGAAGATAATTGCTAGCTACGAGGAAAGAGAAAATGCTAGCTACAACTCAAAGAGTAACTTAGGTGCAATAGATTATTTCATATTTTCATTTCTTTTCATTCATTTAGTTCATTCAGAGATTTGGGATCTTTTAGGGGTCATAAAAGAGAGAAAAAGAATGAGGAGATATGTTTTAACTCGATCAATTTGTAGAAATGTTAAATCAATATTAATAAAACAATTGATATAAAAAAATAATAAAAGCAAGAACTTTTGCCCAATTATGTTTTTTAATAGTTTTATAAAGCTATAAGTAACATTTTCCACTCATATATTAAATTTTTCAATTTTCGAAAAAACATGAAAGATGATAAATTCTTTACTATTTTCTTAATTTTGAAAAAAAAATGAAGAAGATTATATATAGAAGACAATTGCTAGCTACGAGAAAGAGATAAATGCTAGCTACAACTCAAACAGTAACATAGATGCAATAGATTATTTCCTCTTTTCATTTCTTTTCATTTATTTAGTCCATTCCGAGATTTGGGATCTTTTAGGGGTCATAAAAGACAGAAAAGGAATGAGGAGCTATTTTTTAAGTCGATCAATGTATAGAAATGTTAAATCAATATTAATAAAACAATAGATATAAATAATAATAAAAGCAAGAACTTTTGCCCAATTAAGTTTTTTAATAGTTTTATGAGGCTATAAGTAACATTTTCCACTCATATATTAAATTTTTCAATTTTCGAAAAACATGAAAGATGATAAATTCTTTACTATTTTCTTAATTTTGAAAAAAAAATGAAGAAGATTATATGTAGAAGACAATTGCTAGCTACGAGGAAAGAGATAAATGCTAGCTACAACTCAAACAGTAACATAGATGCAATAGATTATTTCCTCTTTTCATTTCTTTTCATTTATTTAGTCCATTCCGAGATTTGGGATCTTTTAGGGGTCATAAAAGACAGAAAAGGAATGAGGAGCTATTTTTTAAGTCGATCAATGTATAGAAATGTTAAATCAATATTAATAAAACAATAGATATAAATAATAATAAAAGCAAGAACTTTTGCCCAATTAAGTTTTTTAATAGTTTTATGAGGCTATAAGTAACATTTTCCACTCATATATTAAATTTTTCAATTTTCTAAAAACATGAAAGATGGTAAATTCTTTACTATTTTCTTAATTTTGAAAAAAAAAATGAAGAACATTATATGTGGAAGATAATTGCTAGCTACGAAGAAAGTGATAAATCCTAGCTACAACTCAAATAGTAACTTAGGTGCAATAGATTATTTCCTGTTTTCATTTCTTTTCATTCATTTAGTCCATTTCGAGATTTGGGATCTTTTAGGGGTCATAAAAGAGAAAAAATAAATAGGAGATCTTTTTTAACTCGATCAATTTATAGAAATGTTAAATCAATATTAATAAAACAATAGATATAAAAAATAAAAAAAGCAAGAACTTTTGCCCAATGATGTTTTTTAATAGTTTTATAAGGCTATAAGTAACATTTTCCACTCATATATTAATTTTTTCAATTTTCGACAAACATGAAAGATGATAAATTCTTTACTATGATCATAATTTTGAAAAAAAAAAATGAAGAAGACTATATGTAGAAGATAATTGCTAGCTAAGAGGAAAGAGATAAATGCTAGCTATAACTCAAAGAGTAACTTAGGTACAATATATTATTTCATATTTTCATTTCTTTTCATTCATTTAGTCCATTCCGAGATTTGGGATCTTTTAGGGGTCATAAAAGAGAGAAAAAGATTGAGGAGATATTTTTTAACTTGATCAATTTATAGAAATGTTAAATCAATATTAATAAAACAATAGATATAAAAATAAAAAAAAAGCAAGAACTTTTGCCCAAAGATGTTTTTTAATAGTTTTATAAGGCCATAAGTAACATTTTCCACTCATATATTAATTTTTTCAATTTTTGAAAATCATGAAAGATGATAAATTCTTTACTATTTTCTTAATTTTGAAAAAAAAGATGAAGAAGATTATATGTAGAAGATAATTGTTAGCTACGAGGAAAGAGATAAATGCTAGCTACAACTCAAAGAGTAACTTAGGTACAATATATTATTTCCACTTTTCATTTCTTTTCATTCATTTAGTCCATTCCAATATTTGGGATCTTTTAGGGCTCATAAAAGAGAGAAAAAGAGGGAGGAGATATTTTTTAACTCGATCAATTTATAGAAATGTTAAATCAATATTAATAAAGCAATTGATATAAAAAATAATAAAAGCAAGAACTTTTGCCTAAAGATGTTTTTTTAAAAGTTTTATAAGGCTATAAGTAACATTTTCCACTCATATATTAAATTTTTCAATTTTCGAAAAACATGAAAGATGATAAATTCTTTACTATTTTCTTAATTTTGAAAAAAAAAATGAAGAAGATTATATGTAGAAGACAATTGCTAGCTACGAGGAAAGAGATAAATGCTAGCTACAACTCAAAGAGTAACTTAGGTGCAATAGATTATTTCCTCTTTTCATTTCTTTTCATTCATTTAGTCCATTCCGAGATTTGGGATCTTTTAGGGGTCATAAAAGAGAGAAAAAAGAATGAGGAGCTACTTTTAACTCGATCAATTTGTAGAAATGTTAAATCAATATTAATAAAACAATTGATATAAAAAATAATAAAAGTAAGAACTTTTGCCCAATTATGTTTTTTAATAGTTTTATAAGGCTATAAGTAACATTTTCCACTCATATATTAATTTTTTCAATTTTCGAAAAACATGAAAGATGATAAATTCTTTACTATTTTCTTAATTTTGAAAAAAAAAATGAAGAAGATTATATGTAGAAGACAATTGCTAGCTACGAGGAAAGAGATAAATGCTAGCTACAACTCAAAGAGTAACTTAGGTGCAATAGATTATTTCATCTTTTCATTTCTTTTCATTCATTTAGTCCATTCCGAGATTTGGGATCTTTTAGGGGTCATGAAAGAGAGAGAAAGAATGAGGAGCTATTTTTTAAGTCGATCAATTTATAGAAATGTTAAATCAATATTAATAAAACAATTGATATAAAAAATAATAAAAGCGAGAAATTTTGCCCAATTAAGTTTTTTAATAGTTTTATAAGGCTATAAGTAACATTTTCCACTCATATATTAAATTTTTCAATTTTCGAAAAACATGAAAGATGATAAATTCTTTACTATTTTCTTAATTTTGAAAACAAATTGAAGAAGATTATATGTAGAAGATAATTGCTAGCTACGAAGAAAGTGATAAATCCTAGCTACAACTCAAATAGTAACTTAGGTGTAATAGATTATTTCCTGTTTTCATTTTTTTCATTCATTTAGTCTATTTCGAGATTTGGGATCTTTTAGGAGTCATAAAAGAGAAAAAAACAAGGAGGAGATATTTTTTAACTCGATCAATTTATAGATATGTTAAATCAATACTAATAAAACAATAGATATAACAAATAAAAACAGCAAGAACTTTTGCCCATTGATGTTTTTTAATAGTTTTATATGGCTATAAGTAACATTTTCCACTAATATATTAATTTTTCAATTTTCGAAAAACATGAAAGATGATAAATTCTTTACTATTTTCTTAATTTTGAAAACAAATTGAAGAAGATTATATGTACAAGATAATTGCTAGCTACGAAGAAAGTGATAAATCCTAGCTACAACTCAAATAGTAACTTAGGTGTAATAGATTATTTCCTGTTTTCATTTTTTCATTCATTTAGTCTATTTCGAGATTTGGGATCTTTTAGGAGTCATAAAAGAGAGAAAAACAAGGAGGAGATATTTTTTAACTCGATCAATTTATAGATATGTTAAATCAATACTAATAAAACAATAGATATAACAAATAAAAACAGCAAGAACTTTTGCCCATTGATGTTTTTTAATAGTTTTATATGGCTATAAGTAACATTTTCCACTCATATATTAATTTTTCAATTTTCGAAAAACATGAAAGATGATAAATTCTTTACTATTTTCTTAATTTTGAAAAAAGAAATGAAGAAGATTATATGTAGAAGGCGATTGCTAGCTACGAGGAAAGAGATAAATTCTAGCCACAACTCAAAGAGTAACTTAGGTGCAATAGATTATTTTCTCTTTTCATTCTTTTCATTCATTTAGTCTATTCCGAGATTTGGGATCTTTTGGGGGTCATAAAAGAGAGAAAAAGAATGAGGAGATATTTTTTAACTCGATCAATTTATAGAAAAGTTAAATCAATATTAATAAAACAATTCATATAAAAAATAATAAAAGCAAGAACTTTTGTCCAATTATGTTTTTTAATAGTTTTATAAGGCTATAAGTAACATTTTCCACTCATATATTAATTTTTTCAATTTTCGAAAAACATGAAAGATGATAAATTCTTTACTATTTTCTTAATTTTGAAAAAACAATGAAGAAGATTATATGTAGAAAATAATTGCTAGCTACGAGGAAATACAGAAATGCTAGCTACAACTCAAAGAGTAACTTAGGTGGAATAGATTATTTCATATTTTCATTTCTTTTCATGCGTTTAATGCATTCGTAGATTTGGGATCATTTAGCAGTCATAAAAGAGAGAAAAAGAATAAGTAGATATTTTTTAACTCGATCAATTTATAGAAATGTTAAAACAATATTAATAAAACAATTGATATAAAAAATAATAAAAGCAAGAACTTTTGCACAAAGGTGTGTTTTAATAGTTTTATAAGGCTATAAGTAACATTTTCCACTTATATATTAATTTTTTCAATTTTTGAAAAACATGAAAGATAGTAAATTCTTTACTATTTTCTTAATTTTGAAAAAAAAAAGAAGATTATATGTAGAAGCTAATTGCTTGTTACGAGGGAAGAGATAAATGCTAGCTACAACTCAAAGAGTAACTTAGGTGCAATAGATTATTTCCTCTTTTCATTTCTTTTCATTCATTTAGTCCATTCCGAGATTTGGGATCTTTTAAGGGTCATAAAAAACAGAAAAAGAAGGAGGAGATATTTTTTAACTCGATCAATTTATAGAAATGTTAAATCAATATTAATAAAACAATAGATATAAAAAATAAAAAAAGTAAGAACTTTTGCCCAAAGCTGTGTTTTAATAGTTTTATAAGGCTATAAGTAACATTTTCCACTGATATATTAATTTTTTCAATTTTCGAAAAACATGAAAGTTGATAAATTCTTTACTATTTTCTTAATTTTGAAAAAAAAATGAAGAAAATTATATGTAGAATCTAATTGCTAGCTACGAAGAAAGAGATAAATCCTAGCTACAGCTCAAATAGTAACTTAGATGCAATAGATTATTTCCTGTTTTCATTTCTTTTCATTCATTTAGTCCATTCCTAGATTTGGGATCTTTTAGGGGTCATAAAAGAGAGAAAAATAAGAAGGAGATATTTTTTAACTCGATCAATTTATAGAAATGTTAAATCAATATTAATAAAGCAATAGATATAAAAAATAAAAAAAAAAAAAAAGCAAGAACTTTTCCCCAATGATGTTTTTTAATAGTTTTATAATGCTATAAGTAACATTTTCCACTCATATATTAATTTTTTCAATTTTCGACAAACATGAAAGATGATAAATTCTTTACTATGATCTGAATTTTGAAAAAAAAAATGAAGAAGACTATATGTAGAAGATAATTGCTAGCTAAGAGGAAAGAGATAAATGCTAGCTATAACTCAAAGAGTAACTTAGGTACAATAGATTATTTCTTCTTTTCATTTCTTTTCATTCATTTAGTCCATTCCGATATTTGGGATCTTTTAGGGTGATAAAAGAGAGAAAAAGAATGAGGAGATATTTTTTAACTCGATCAATTTATAGAATTGTTAAATCAATATTAATAAAACAATAGATATCAAAATTAAAAAAAATCAAGAACTTTTGCCCATGGTTGTTTTTTAATAGTTTTATAAGGCTATAAGTAATATTTTCCACTCATATATTAATTTTTTCAATTTTCGAAAAACATGAAAGATGATAAATTCTTTACTATTTTCTTAATTTTGAAAAAAAAATGAAGAAGATTATATGTAGAAGACAATTGCTAGCTACGAGGAAAGAGATAAATGCTAGCTACAACTCAAAGAGTAAGTTAGGTACAATAGATTATTTCCGCTTTTCATTTCTTTTCATTCATTTAGTCCATTCCGAGATTTGTGATCTTTTAGGGGTTATAAAAGAGAGGAAAAGAAGGAGGAGCTATTTTTTAACTCGATCAATTTATAGAAATGTTAAATCAATATTAATAAAACAATTGATATAAAAAATAATAAAAGCAAGAACTTTTGCCCAATTATGTTTTTTAACAGTTTTATAAAGCTATAAGTAACATTTTCCACTGATATATTAATTTTTTCAATTTTCGAAAAACATGAAAGATGATAAATTCTTTACTATTAACTTAATTTTGAAAAAAAAAATGAAGAAGATTATATGTAGAAGATAATTGCTAGTTACGAGGAAAGAGATAAATGCTAGCTATAACTCAAAGAGTAACTTATGTGCAATAGATTATTTCATATTTTCATTTTTTTCATTCATTTTGTCCATTCCGAGATTTGGGATCTTTTAGGGGTCATAAAAGAGAAAAAAGATGGAGGAGATATTTTTTAACTCGGTCAATTTATAGAAATGTTAAATCAATATTAATAAAACAATAGATATAAAAAATAAAAATGCAAGAACTTTTGCCCATTGATTTTTTTAATAGTTTTATAAGGCTATAAGTAACATTTTCCACTCATATATTAATTTTTTCAATTTTCGAAAAACATGAAAGATGATAAATTATTTACTATTATCTTAATTTTGAAAAAAAAAATGAAGAAGATTATATGTAGAAGACAATTGCTAACTATGAAAAAAGAGATAAATGCTAGCTACAACTCAAAGAGTAACTTAGGTGCAATAGTTTATTTCCACTTTTCATTTCTTTTCAATTATTTAGTCCATTCCGAGATTTAGGATCTTTTAAGGGTCATAAACGAGAGAAAAAGAGGAGGACATATTTTTTAACTCGATCAATTTATAGAAATGTTGAATCAATATTAATAAAACAATAGATATAAGAAATAAAAAAAGCAAGAACTTTTGCCCAATGATGTTTTTTTAAAAGTTTTATAAGGCTATAAGTAACATTTTCCACTCATATATTAATTTTTCAATTTTCGATAAACATGAAAGATGATAAATTCTTTACTATTTTCTAAGTTTTGAAAAAAAAATAAAGAAGATTATACGTAAAAAATAATTGCTAGCTACGAGGAAAGAGATAAATGCTAGCTACAACTCAAAGAGTAACTTAGGTACAATAGATTATTTCATATTTTTATTTCTTTTCATTCATTTTGTCCATTCCGAGATTTAGGATCTTTTAGGGGTCGTAAAAGAGAGAAAAAGAATGAGGAGATATTTTTTAATTTGATCAATTTATACAAATGTTAAATCAATATTAATAAAACAATAGATATAAAAATAATAAAAAAAAGCAAGAACTTTTGCCCAAAGATGTTTTTTAATAGTTTTATAAGGCTATAAGTAACATTTTCCACTCATATATTAATTTTTTCAATTTTCGAAAAACATGAAAGATGATAAATTCTTTACTATTTTCTTAATTTTGAAAAAAATGAAGAAGATTATATGTAGAAAATAATTGCTAGCTACGAGGAAAGAGATAAATGCTAGCTACAACTCAAAGAGTAACTTAGGTGCAATAGATTATTTCATATTTTCATTTCTTTTCATTCATTTTGTCCATTCCGAGATTTGGGATCTTTTAAGGGCCATAAAAGAGAGAAAAATAATGAGGAGATATTTTTTAACTTGATCAATTTACAGAAATGTTAAATTAATATTAATAAAACAATAGATAGAAAAATAAAAAAAAAGTAAGAACTTTTGCCCAAAGATGTTTTTTAATCGTTTTATAAGGCTATAAGTAGCATTTTCGACTTATATATTTATTTTTTCAATTTTCGAAAAACATGAAAGATGATAAATTCTTACTATTATCTTAATTTTGAAAAAAAAAAATGAAGAAGATTATATGTAGAAGATAATTGCTAGTTACGAGGAAAGAGATAAATGCTAGCTATAACTCAAAGAGTAACTTAGGTACAATAGATTATTTCATATTTTCATTTCTTTTCATTCATTTTTTCCATTCCGAGATTTGGGATCTTTTAGGGGTCATAAAAGAGAGAAAAAGATGGACGAGATATTTTTTAACTCGATCATTTTATGGAAATGTTAAATCAATATTAATAAAACAATAGATATAAAAAATAAAAAAAGCAAGAACTTTTCCCCAAAGATGTTTTTTAATAGTTTTATAAGGCTTTAAGTAACATTTTCCTCTCATATATTAATTTTTTCAATTTTCGAAAAACATGAAAGATGATAAATTCTTTACTATTATCTTAATTTTGAAAAAAAAAATGAAGAAGATTATATGTAGAAGATAATTGCTAGTTACGAGGAAAGAGATAAATGCTAGCTATAACTCAAAGAGTAACTTAGGTGCAATAGATTATTTCATATTTTCATTTTTTTCATTCATTTTGTCCATTCCGAAATTTGGGATCTTTTAGGGGTCTTAAAAGAGAGAAAAAGATGGAGGAGATATTTTTTAACTCGATCAATTTATAGAAATGTTAAATCAATAATAATAAAACAATAGATATAAAAAATAAAAAATGCAAGAACTTTTCCCCAAAGATGTTTTTTAATAGTTTTATAAGACTATAAGTAACATTTTCCACTCATATATTAATTTTTTCAATTTTCGAAAAACATGAAAGATGATAAATTCTTTACGATTATCTTAATTTTGAAAAAAAAATGAAGAAGATTATATGTAGAAGACAATTGCTAGCTATGAGGAAAAAGATAAATGCTAGCTACAACTCAAAGAGTAACTTAGGTGCAATAGATTATTTCCTCTTTTCATTTCTTTTCATTCATTTAGTCCATTCCGAGATTTGGGATCTTTTAGGGGTCATAAAAGAGAGAAAAAGAAGGAGGAGATATTTTTTAACTCGATCAATTTATAGAAATGTTAAATCAATATTAATAAAACAATAGATATAAAAAATAAAAAAAAAGCAAGAACTTTTGCCCAAAGATGTTTTTTAATAGTTTTATAAGGCTATAAGTAACATTTTCCACTCATATATTAATTTTTTCAATTTTCGAAAAACATGAAAGATTATAAATTCTTTACTATTATCTTAATTTTGAAAAAAAAAATGAAGAAGATTATATGTAGAAGACAATTGCTAGCTACAAGGAAAAAGATAAATGCTAGCTACAACTCAAAGAGTAACTTAGGTGCAATAGATTATTTCCACTTTTCATTTCTTTTCATTCATTTAGTCAATTCCGAGATTTGGGATCTTTTAGGGGTCATAAACGAGAGAAAAAGAGGGAGGAGATATTTTTAAACTCGATCAATTTATAGAAATGTTAAATCAATATTAATAAGTCATTAGATATAAACAATAAAAAGAGCATCAAATTTTGCCCAAAGATGTTTTTTAATAGTTTTATAAGACTATAAGTAACATTTTCACTCATATATTAATTTTTTCAATTTTCGAAAAACATGAAAGATGATAAATTCTTTACTATTTTCTTAATTTTGAAAAAAAAATGAAGAAGATTATATGTAGAAGATAAAGCTAAAAATAAAGTTTCCTCGGAGAACTCGAGCACTCTATTTCATTTTATAAGGTCTATTTGATCTTTATATTATATAAAGATGGAATATAAGTTGAATATAGCTATTTAAAAAAAAAAGTTATGAGGGTTTTTGTTTTTCCTTTCCACAAAAGAAAAATCACAGAAAAATCACGTGCGGAAAGCTTTCTCAGCACATCTTTTACGCTTTGGCCATTCCTTTGCCATGAGCCTGGGACATAACAAACACCTTCCTCAGCACGGTTTTGTTCTATCCCATGATTCGATCCTATCCTGGTCTCCACACGTTTTTGTTCTTGTTCTGTGGCATGTGGCATGATTCGACGTATCCTAAGTCAAAATGGATGGATAGCTGTGTTGGGTCCACGAAGGTGATGTCCAGGTTTCTGTTTTTAATTCGGGGAGTCTGCTGATGAATAAATTACGAGGTCCTTATTATAATTTGAGTAAAGATCTTGATAAGGATAGATGATGAAGGCTTGATCTTTGCTCCAAAAGAGTTTCTTTGTATAATTTCATTCTTGTGAAGCCTCGAAAAATAAATTATTTCTCTAATTAGGCTCCATTTTTCAATAAATCTTTTTTTTTTTTAGGAAAATGATTATCTCCAGCTCAAACTCAAACATGAAAACATGAAATCGAAGGGAAAAATTATTTTGTGTCTTTCGGTTATATGAATTGATGCACTACTTTTGATTATTTTTTGTTTTTATTTTTATTTTTATTTTCTTAGAAAAATGTGATTTATAATTATTTTTTCTTTTCTTTAATTTTCTTTTCCTCTGCCGATTGACCACCGGCAAGTGTCCTCGCCACCCTGATGTTCAAGGGTTGCCGATCTAGACAAGGCTCCAGCTTGGCACCCTCTCGAACACGCGAGCCTCGCCGTGGCCGGTTGCTCGCCTTTGCTTTGGCAGCCCACTAGCTAAGAAGAAGAAAAAGGAAGAAGGAAAAAATAATAATAATTCAAATGAGAGACGAAAGAAAGAGTAGGGAAAATGTTTTTTCACATTCCCAAAAAAACCAATATCTTTCCTTATTTTAGAAGACTTCCTCCCACAAATTTATTCATTTACCAACATAGTTTTCATCAAACTTATTCTCCAGAGCTTTAATAGTCTAATTGTGAATGTGCTCGATCATAGCCAATTTCAATCATTTAGCGGTGAAAAGAGCGTCAATCCATAGTAATCCAAGTCCAGAGAATATAAATATGCCACATGTATTTGGATTTTTGAAAATATCAAACACTTTGTAGCTTGCGATCAATTATATTTGTGTCTTTTTATTTACGACTTTATTTTTATGTTCATTCTCAATTCTTCAATTTTTCGCACGCTCAAAACCACCAAACCAACTAGAAGGTCACCCAACTCTAAGCAAGACAGACGATGATGAAATGATTATTCAAGGAGGGGCAATTTGATCTCTTTAAGGTGGGATTTCGCTTAAAAATTGTGTGAAGGGTACTTGCAGAAATAAATATATAGCGGTCATCGTATCATAGCCAAGATTGGTTATTTTTTTTCCTAAGATATTTTTTGTGTTCAAGGAAATGTAGGAGGGGAAAAAAACACTTGGTTGCATTCGGCGCTTGATATTTGACATAAAAATCATTTCGGATTTCCATTTTTCCACCATAACCGAGCAAAGAAATGATAAGTAAATACCCTCATTTTGGACTTGAGAATAATCAAGGGAGAATTTTTAAAAAAGAAGAAGAAAAGAACAAAAGCCCAAAAGAAGAGGAATAACAGTAAAGGGTGTCGTGCATAATTTGAGGAGAGGGGCGGCGATGAGTGATGAGCTCTGCTGAATTCATGGGTCTTACCCATGCTTCCACTAGCACCTCATTTTGGACTTTAGAATTTCGGACACTCGGCGTTTGGACATGAACAAATCACAAAAATCGGTCTCTAATATCTTCGGCAATATTATGAAAATAAACTAGCAATTTGGTATCTGATATGATTTTATGAATTTCTTACTTTTAATTTTAAAAAATCGATTTTTTATTTTAATTTTTCCGTTTTTCTTTTACTTCCTCCTTCTCCCTCCTCATTTCTTTCGCCGGCTGGCAATGACCAGCCAACATGTGAGTCAGCAAGCTGAAAGGCTTAGCTGAAGATATGAAAATGTTTTCCACTTTCTTTCTTTGTCACTTTTCGTGAATGTGTTTTCTCTATTGGTCTTATGCGCTCGCTTGTGTTTCCCCCTTTTTTTTAAAAAAAATAGTTTTATTTAGTTTGTTTTTACTAAAAAATAGAAAAAATAAAGAAAAAAGACAAAATTATCCTTCCGTGAGTTGAGGCCCTTATTTGAGATTGATATGTTCACTTCCTACTCTTCATATGTTCACTTCCCACTCTTATTTGAAATAATCAGTCTTTGTTTGAAACAATGTCTATTTGTGCCTTCATTTTTGGGCCTTATTTAGAACAAAATTGCCATGCAGTTTAAAATGATGCCCACTCCTTTTTTCTATTTTTTCCTTTTCTATTTAGTATAGTTACCATGATTAAGTATTTCACACATTTTTTTAGCATATTAAAGAAAAGTGCATTCTCAAATATTCCCTATAATGTTTTACATATTTCGTGTAAAATTATCGTACTAATAGTAATGAAAAAAGACATTTTTTATATAGTATAAAGCTGAAATTTTTTTCTTCAATATTACAACAATATGTCTATTTTTTTCTTTTATCTCAAAATCTTCAATCTTACAATAATTTATCTATTTTTTTTCTTTTATCTCAAAAGCTCCAAGAAGGTGAGCGAGATAATTTTACACGCATTATAGGCAACATTATATGTAAAGAGGAGGTCTTGTCCTTCATAGCTTGCAATGCAATCATGTCCTTCATAGCTTGCAATGCAATTAATTGCAAGCTATTAATTGCAAGCTAGAAGAGAGTGTAGCGAAGTGGAGAAGAGAGAAGAGGTTGGTTCGTCCTGCAGTGGTAGAGACTTGGACTTTAAGACTGTTGTTGCAGTGGATAGGATTCAGGATACTCATGTACGAGGGATACAAATTTTGTCCTCAGCAACGCAATCATTACAAAGGCTAAGCTTTTTTTTAATAATTTATATTTTATTTTATTATTTGGTCAAGCCATCCGGGGAATGTGAGGCTCATCCCCAGCCATCCGATCTCCTTCACAAGCCTTCTCCCGCTGGGATTATGGATTAATAATGGAGGAACTGACTTATCTGCTTTGCACCCAAAAAGACCAACCAAAAGCGATCTCCCTTCCGCCTCTCACGTCGAAACCACCACATGGTGATGGTTTTCTTAAATCCCAGAAACCATTTGTCAACCCTTAGCCAATCTTAGCCAATCCCTAAGCGTGCGCATGAACTCGCCCGAAAAGACAGCCCGAAGATGCGCGACAAGAAACCTCTGCTGTCGAGAAAACTCCGCTCCGTATGGACGACTATATTAATTCGAATTGGTATTCACGCGGTGGAAGAAGGAGAAAAACAAGTTCAAGTTATTTAGAAAGGTAATAGCAGATAGAGACCTTTCCCATTAGAATTTTACTAGACCAAACCAAACAAAAGTTGATGACCAAAACAAAGAAATAGCGCAAAACACACAATATTTGTATTTGTGTGCATATGTTTCCGATTTAAAAAAAAAAATAAAACGTCAGCTAAAGAATACCCGAGTATAATCCAGATTTTGGTAATTTGTAGAAGGTATATACAAGTTCAAACAAATCAATTGGCATATAATCCATTTTCATGATGATGGGTACTTAATGATATTAAAATAAATGTATTAATGAGTACTCAATGATAATGAACCACCCTGCTCAAAACTACCTATTCATTATTTTCATTATTTTTTTTTTTTACCTCTCTTACATCACAACAAGAAGTTATTTTTCTGCATGACTAACATGCCGGTGGATGACGAAAAGGGCAAGTAATGGGAAATGAAAAAAAGAAAAAGAAAAAACTTATTAAAAATGTTCTCCCCATGGATCGGAAAGAAAAGTTCTAGAACTATTCCTGTTGGCGAATCAATTGATCCAATCCATACAACAAAAGAATTTCCTAATCCTATTTGCATTAGGATTTTTTTTATTTTTTATTTTTGTATTTTTCCTTGAAAAGTGCTCATCTATGGCACATTCATACATCATACAAATATTAAGTAAAGGGGAATTCCTATTATAAATAAAAGAAAACTCTCTCTAATGATTAGAGCACATGGTGGATCCTGAATTTCATAAAGAGAAAAAGTTAAATGTATAGGACAATTATTGCTTCTTAATTAAAAAGAAAAATCCTCTCTCGAAGGATCTAGTCAAATATTTATTTACCAATTAAAAAGGAATTTTGGGAGAGAAATGCTTCTTAGTTTAGTCAAGAATTGGATTAAATCGAATTCACAAGAAATTTCATCAAAAATTTTCATAAAATCAAAAAGTTTAATAAAATAGAGTTTCAACGGTGCAATGTTAAAAAAACTATTAGAAAGTACATTCTCATTCCATATATCCAACTGTTACTGAGATCAAATTCGTCCAACTCCAACAAGATCATTAATATAGTGGTCCATACTACCGGATGACTTTAGTAGATTTTGGTCAATTGAAAATTTGGTATTTATTTGAGGTAACAAAACAAAATAAAGAATTCAAAAAGAATGAACCGCCTCACCCGCATACCCCTATTCACTCACCTCCTACTATTTACTAAGATTGATTAGTGATTAATGATAAAAAGAATTCTAACCAGATCATCCATCACTACAAGCCCTTCCCCATACCGTTGAATCTTTTTATTTTTTTGCTTAGTTGGAGTGTAATTACTCCTTTCCTCTTATGTTTTACGAACTTGTTTCAATTTTTTATCAAAGCCCATCAAATATTGATCGAAAAACTTGATATCACATAAAACTACTTTTCGTTCCTGTATTTCCAATATTTTATAATCAAGCGGAACTACTAAGTCGAAAAGCTAATGCTAGGTGTAAAAATATTGATCAAAAAACTTAATATCACATTACATAGCTTTAGGTCATTCGTTAATGATACGTGTGTATCATTATAAAAATTGCAAAATAGTATGTGTCATTGTGATTTGATTCTGATTGATTGAACAAGAGTACTAGAATCATAAAAAAAGGAAAAAAATTAATTGCAATTATTCTAGATCCTAAGATTATAAATGCTCAATTGCGATTTTCTTTTTAAAATTCAAAACTCAAGTTGGAATATTTACATGCATTATTACTATGTGTGTAGTGTGTCATATTGCCCATGTCATATTGCCCATATATATATACACAAAAAATAAATTTATTCTTGCACGAGCAATTTTCTGCCCCTCCTATGTAGTTAAAGAGCATAATAGGACTGGGTTTCTTTTTCCCATATGAAGGACCCCACATAATAGGTTTTAATTTTGGGCTACACCATCGACATATGAAAATCATGAGTATAAGTTACCACCATAGTACAACTTACATACTTTTGTGTCAATATTTTAGAATGTCCCCAAAAAAAATGAAACTTATGGATTAAAACATATTGAAAAAATTGAGTTGCAATAACTGAGCATTCAAATTTGGCAGGTACATTTAGTAGAAATCTAAATCCCTACTTACCATTTCTTTATTATGGGGCTTTTTTTTTAATGTCTTGGTAAGTACATTTGAAGTATTTTAGCAGATATTATTGACATCTCAAATCATTCCTATTCCTTGTGAGCTCATTTGGGTAAAGCCAAGATGCCTGTTTTAAACTTGGAATGATGTGATCTTTAGAATTATTATTGAAATTGTAAATTTGATAGGGCCAAATCTATCCAACTTGTACCAATATTTATGATAAGTACCATTTCATGCGAATAATTTTTTTCTTTTTCAACTTGACTAGTAATTGTGAAGATTGTCACATACATTACATAAAAAAGAGTGAGCGAAAAAGATATGGAAAGATTTTAAAAACTTGAGAAGTTTCGATTATGAAGATAGGTCACATATGTTGCTACATACTACATACGAGCCATATTTCCTCCAAAGGTGGTATCCATAAATCTTCCTTTCAAATTGTTATGACTTATTAAAAAAATATATTAAACCAATTTTTCCTACACAATTGCGTCCTTTGAGTTTTCTCCCAGTATCTACTCTCTTTATATATATATATTTTCCCTGTTGATGGGTGAAAATATATAAATGTATTTTTTTTATCTTATTAAGAACTTTGAGTTTGCTTGTTTACCAACTGTTGTAACTTTTGAATTTTCTTCATGAATAGTCATAACCTTTTTACTCTTCTTTAATCCATAAAAGTCATATTTTTCACCTGGAGGCATTTTTCATATGCACGACTGACAACAATTTTACGTTATGATATATATTATATGTGTGTGTGGGTGTGTGTGTGTGTGTGTGTGTGTTTGTGTGTGTATAAAGTTGGGGCATCACGTTGGATTTATAATATTGTAGGAAAGAAATGATGGTATGAGTGGGTTAGGGCCGTCTACAAAATGAAATATTTGATTAGAAGCCAGTGTGGGCCTGCATTTTTATTTTTTTGTTTTTATTATTTTTGGAATTCCCAACATTTCCAATTTAACTTTTTAAACAAAACTGGCATGCATTTCATAATAAAACATAGGAATGTGCTGTTACCATGGGTCTTTGTTAAGCACTTTCAAGATTTACCACGGCCCTAACCCACTCATACCATCATTTCTTTCCTACAATATTATAAATCCAACGTGATGCCCCATTGTCACTCGTGGATAGGTGACATTGAGAAATGCAGGATTATCATCGAAATATATTTGGAAAAATATGTGGGGAATAACAAAATGAAGACTTATATTGTTCATTGATAAATTTTGATAAATGAAAGACGCTTTTAATCTATAGAAAGATGTGCTTTAACACTATAACTATAACTATGTTATATATATATATATATATGTTTGTGTACATTTTATCTTACCCATGAATTTTAGTTTTTCCACATCCAATTTAAGATCATGTCATTTTCGAGCGAAATAAATACACAGCGGTCGAAATCATGAAGTCAAGACCAAAAATTGGTGGACGTCTTTCAAAATCAAATACTCCTCTAATACCTGTCCTCCACCCTTTTTTTTCTTTTGAAATCTATTATAGAAAAGATAATATTTGAAAGATAGACAAAGAAAAAAAAAAGCCTACTTCTGAAAAATATGTAGGGACCATCTTTAGAGAACTTCAAAATTTAGAATGTGGAGGTTAATAGAAAGACAATCCAAAACATGAAAGTCGTCCATTTGTGTAAAATTGAAAAAAAAAACCTATCTCTTACATAAAAACAACTCATTTTAACTACAAAATCGTGTACAAAATAAATTTAGAGAAAAGTAAAAGTAATATGCATTACCTAAGAATATTCAAGGATAAGTTCACGAGCAGAATCCAAAAACTTGCGACAAAGATGCTACTTGGATGTAAAACTTAGATGCAATTGAATCTAAATTTTAAATTTATTTCTTTCTCCTAGTTGGCATTTTTTATTGTTTTCTTTTTTAAATCTTACTTAATTCAGCTTAAAAAGCTAAAAAAACGCTAATATTTTATTTTAAAAAATAAAACTGAAAAGAGAGAGAGAAGAGAGAAGCGCGCCACCGCCGCTGCCAATACCACCCATCGTCGGAGGATTCGGTGGAGGTTGCTGGCCTAGGGCGAGGGTGGCCAACCCTCGCCGGCCTGGGCAAGGGCGCCCATATCTAGGCAACATCGGTGGTCGACTAGAGCTGGCGAGCCTCGCCAACCCCGGGCAAGCGCTGGCGTCGCCCAGATCTGGGCGCCTAAGCGCGAGCTCGAGCCTAGCGAGGGTCACCGGCCCTTGCTTGGGGCCGGCGGCGCCTCACCCAAGACTGGCGAGTGCTAGCCCCTCCAGCAACGGGTGGCGGCGACAGTGGTGGCGGGGGTGTCGCCCGGTGTGCCCATCTCTTCTCTTTCTTTTTTTTTTTTTCAGTTTTGTTTTTAATAAAATTTAAGCTTTTTCAGTTTTTTAATCTCATTTAAATACATGAACCAAAAATCTCATTTAAATAATATATTAAAAAGAAAACAATAAAAAAGCCAAGGAGAGAGAAATTAATTTAAAATTTCCAGATCATTAAATAAATTAATAAATCGAAATTTTAGGACTTTTAGGAATGTTATGGACTTTTCTCATATTTATAATAGAAAATTTCGGGAGTTTTCGAGCAATACAGGAAATGAAGAATAAATGTAAAATATGCCTTGCCTAAGAATGGATTTTTAAGAGAAAAGGAATAGACATTTACTTATGCAAATATTTTTTTTTTTTTAAACCCAGCTGTGATGGTGACTTCTTGGTGCTTGTTATTCCTATTTACTCTATCAGGCTATTTTCCAAGAATCCATTCACATGAACTTGAGTGTTTTAGCTATTTCGGTTAATTTTGGCATTTCACGTTTTTACTTGGCATAATTCAATTGCAAAGAAATCACCTAAAACACTAATCAGAATATAAAGAAATGATTTTTTATTTCAATTCTTAGGAACAAAAAATTTCTTTCCTTGACTATTGATGTTTCATGGAGTTGTGCTTTATTGTTTGTATTTATCTATAATCTTGTATCATAAAAGCACGATGGCAAAATAGTGCTTGATCAGGTTTTAAGAAGCTACAAATCACTTTTTAATATATTTATTGAAATTTGATTAATATAAATATTGATTTATTAAAAAATATTTAATGATTCATTAGTTTATTAAACATTTGTCATTTAAATCGGCTTTTTATTATTAATTTATGTAATTATATTATTAAAATAACAGTATGACCATCTCTAAATATTAATTATCAATTTTGAATATTAATTTGTTTTGACCCAATTTATATACAATATAAATTTAGTGATGAATACTTGATCCGACCCATATCAACTCCATACTTGACTCGGTCAACATTACTAAAACACATAAAATTTAAACAAAAGGAACTTTAACGTGCATATAGCATGTGAACGATATTTTTGATAGTTTTATAAGGTTTTGAATAACATTTTCAACTGGTTTGTGAAACCTTTTCTTTGTTGTAAATTTTTCGAGTTCCGCAATAAAGAATAAATTTGTTGAGTTCCTCAAAAATTCTCTCAAAATTATTTTCCTCTTACTCGTTTTTCCCTCCATATGCTCATCCCCAAAAATCATTTGGCCTCCCCCATTTCTCTCTCTCCAATCCCCCACGCCACCCCCGAAATCCGGGCGTCCAATATTTTCTCCAATATTTTCTCCCCCTTTCGGTTTCTTCCCTACTCTCTCTCCCCCTCCCCCCACGACACCACCTTCTCCCCCAACGTGAGAGCGTGCGAAGATATCTGAGCAGAACAATGAAACTCGAACATCTTTGAAGCCTCAGCTGTCGGCCCTCCACCGCAGCGTCGCAATCGCGGCCCTCTGGATCGCCTGCTCTTCCTTTGGCCCTCCCTCGCCGTCGCAGCGTCCTCCTGCTAGCTATGATGACGTCTTTAAGGCAATATTTGATTATATTGATCATGTCTGCTCATTGGTTCGTCCTAGAAAGCTTCTTTACCTGGCAATTGGTAAGCTTCGGTGTTTTATTATTCTCCATATCAACCATGCAGATTAATCTAACTGAAAAATATGCAGATGGAGTTGCACCAAGAGCTAAAATGAACCAACAGCGTTCTCGGCGTTTTTAGGGCTGCAAAAGATGCAGCTGATGCGGTGAGATTTCTCAAGTTGCCATTATAATCATCATGATCACATTATTTTGAAGATTTTTATCTCTACTTCAATCATGCAGGAAGCTGAAGAGGAACGGCTGAGGAAAGAATTTGAGGCTGAGGGACATATTCTTGCTCCCAAGGAAAAGCCAGAAACTTGGGACCCCAATGTCATTACTCCCGCCACACAATTCATGGCAGTTCTTTCTGTCGCACTTCAATATTATATACAAGTGAGATTAAATCGTTATCCTGGCTGGCAGCAGACAAAGGTTTGTTGACATCTTATTTAGCATTTGCTTTCTTAGTGCCTTTCACATTGGATAATTCCTGGCCCATGGAGTAATTCATCTCTATTGGGGTAAAACTCTGTTTTCAGGATTCTCTCTCTCTAAATTTATTTATGCGGCTGCATTGGATGATTCGTAAAGGTTATTCTTTCTGATGCAAATGTTCCTGGGGAAGGAGAGCACGAGATTTTGTCATATACACGATTGCAAAGGAATCTTCTTCGCGGTTTTTATCCGAACACTCGGCAATGTCTTTATGGCCTGGTAAATTTGTTTTGCACTCTGCCTCTGTACTAATAGCTTTCCCTCTTCTCAGCTAGTTACTTTAGATTCCACTGAGTTATTATCTAATTTGGTTCACTATAATCAGGATGCTGACCTGATTATGCTTTCATTAGCGACACATGAGATTCACTTTTCAGTTCTCAGAGAGGTAAATCGATTATCCAATTTTCCATTTTGGGTTGTGGGATGCAGCAGGATCTCATTTTCTGTTGTCCTTCTTCTTTTCTCTCTCCAAAAAATCTGCAGGTGGTCACTTTTCCAGGACAGCAGGAGAAATGTTTTCAGTGCGGCCAAGTTGGTCACCTGGCTGCTGAATGTCGTGGCAAGACTGCTGATGATATGTTAAACGATATTCCTATCCACAAGAAGAAATATCAGGTTGTTGAACTCTGATTTCATGTTCAGTCTCTTATGGCAGTTCCTCAACATTTGGGTACTCCAAGAGTACTTGCAGCATGATCTGGACATACCAAATCCTCCATTCGAGATTGATTTTGAAAGGATAGTGGATGATTTTGTATTTTTATGTTTCTTCGTTGGCGATGACTTCCTTCCACATATGCCTACATTGGAGATTAGGGAGGTATGTCACATCTAGGTCCTTTGACCAGATCACTATTATGTGTGGCAGCAATTGCGAACTAAGATGTTCACAACTTTTCGCCTAACAGAGACACGATTTCATGCTAACCTGGTGGTTTTGCTTGGGTTTATTCTGCGTGCTCACTAATTATGCGGACTTAGAATGCTCATTGTGCATCTTTCTGTTCTTCAGGGTGCTATCAATTTACTAGTGATGGTTTATAGGAGGGAGTTCACTGCCATGGGAGGTTACCTTACTGAAGCAGGCGAGTTAGTTTCGTTATGCATCATTTGATATGCAGTTTCCAGTTGGGTAATGTTGTAGTTGGATGATGAATTCGTGGGTTGGTTGCTCTAATACTAGTTGTTCGGGTTACATGTTCTTGTTTGTTGAAGAGTTTATTTCTTCTTTAGGATGTGGTTTCCACAAGGCTTTTCTAGTTATTTTTAGCTGCCATAACTATTTGCTGTCAGTATGCTTTTGGAAAGACATTTTCTATTTTGCGTTTTTTCTTATATTTTTGTTTTAACTCTTGCGAATTTGATTTTATTTAGTGAACACCTCAAATTAGTTGGTATATATATAAGGTTTTGGTAGAAAATCCAACAAATCCTAGTTTGTGATGGTTGTGTGAATCCATTAGTCTATTCGTTTCTTGTAAAATTTAATGTATTGACAGTCTTTGATGAGAAGTTTTAATTTCTTTCTCGTGTCCAGGTTATGTTAGACAGAGTAGAACATTTTATCCAGTCTGTTGCTATCTACGAAGATCAAATTTTTCAGAAGCGGGCTCGCATACAGCAGGTAACTTTGGTCATTTATGAATGCTATAAAGTCAATCTGTTTGTAAGGCAGCATGTGACGGAGAATTCGAAGAATGATCCAAATTCTTTCAGTTTCTTTTGGTGTTATTCGTGGAACAAGTGGAGTGGAAATAGATTTTTTTATTTTTTTTAATTCCATTGAGAATAGTCGTTCAGGACTCATAATCAATTAAAGCACGTGACACTTTTAGTATGGACTAGTGAGTACAATACATATGCTAGCATTCAGTCCTATTTAACTTTGTGCTCAACATTTTCTCTAGGCACTGGAGAATAATGAAGAAATGAGATCTAGATCAAGGAGAGAGTCATAAGAAGAATTACAAAGTCCAGCTGATGACAAGGTATGCAAAGAGTTGATTTTCTCCTTTACCTGTGTGGTCATTGAATATTTTCTGTTTTGCACTTTCAGTTGATCAAAGGCAATTGAAATGGGGCAAGTCATAATTTCTGTAATCAATAAAGATGATGCAGTTTTGCTTGGGCGGGGACTATCATTAAGTTTGATTTAGTTCTCTGATTGTAGGTTGGGATTTAATGAAGAGATTAGGTGCACTGAAAAGATGTGCGCTTAACAAGTTGAATGAATCAATCTTTAAGTGGCTCCTTTTATATCTTCCTAGCTTTGGTTACTCCAACCTCTCTGTCCAATAGATTTTAGCATTATTTAACTCTTGCGCTGTCTAACCGAAAGCATAGTCTTATATGATGAGTGATGTCTTATGGACTCCAGTGTGTACCATACATGAGCTTAAATGGTGTTGACGCTACTCTTTTTTGGGGCCATAGTATTTCTGCTATGTTCATTTTTTCTTGTGTGTCCTTGTTTTTTTTTTTTTTTTTTTTTTTGGGGGGGGGGATGCTGAGCAGATGGGAGAAGCTAAGTTTCACACGGTGTACCATTGAACTGTGATTCTTTTCTGGGTATGCTCTCAAGCGAACATTTTATGAGTGAAGATACCATTTTTTAAGCGTTCTGAAGAGAATGATCTACCTTTTACATATTTTGAGTAGTCAGTTAAATTGAAAAGTTTGACTTTTTGATGTGTTATTTTTGTGGATGAATTATATCTATTGTCAGTCCCATTATCAATATCTCAAAGGAAACATGAGAAGCTTTACGAGCTAAATAATCAATTCTTGAGTTTGATACACTATGGTTTGAAATCAGGTTAGATTAGGGGAGCCTGGATACAAGGAAAGGTATTATGCAAAGAAATTGCATGTGTCAACTCCGGCGGTGATAGAGAGAGTTAAGAAGGAAATGGTAATTTTTTTCTTGTATCTTGAAGCATTCAGTTTACTTACTTTAATATCAGTATTATTTCTCATAATTATTTTGCTTTTATTTCGTCTCGTTTGTCTTGGTAACTCAGTATATATTTGTTTTGCAGTGTTCTGTGCTTACTCTCCTTGATTTTAGTTACTGTGATTGTTTGTGGCATTGATTTAGTTTGTTTGGATGGTAAAGCAGTCTTCAGACTCTGAATCTCTTAATAGCAGTTCCTTTACATTTAGATGTCTACTTTTATTGCAAATCTGTGTGGAAGTTATGTAGCTTTGAGGAGCTGTAACTGTGTTCTTTTAAATAGGAAAGACATATCGATAATTCCTTTTTCTGATATGAATCAAGAGGGAAGTTCTTTTTACGTTAATTTTCCATAGGAAGTGTTCCTTTTATGGAGATTAATTTATTTAGGAGTATACCTGATAGTTTTCACAGCCAATGTTTTGCTTGGTGATTTCTATGGAAGAAGGATCTGAATAGCATTTAGTCAACTGCATTTGGACTTCAAATGAGGCTAATTTATTCTTCTGCTTATCTTAGACAATTTTAAGTATGGCAGATATTCTGGAAGAAATGTTGCTATTGGGCCATTAGCTTTTCTTTCTATTGTTGGGTAAAAGGGTATTGGTCAACTAAGCTGGAATGGTCTGATGCCAGGAACTAAGCTGGAACATTTTGGCTCCATCATTTGTTCAAAATGGTTTTTGGTGAACTAAGCTGGTACCATCTGAATCCTACTAGAGCAAATAGATGTTTTGACGTATCTCAAGTAGATGCTTATGTGGTTGCATTTGGTCTTTGCATGGTTCAAATCCATATGCCACTAGGGCCAAATTTGAGTGTGATAGAAAAGAGTGGCAGCTTCCTTGTGACTTGATATTTTTGTGTGTACGATACTTGGTAGGATTTTTCATGTTGACAGTGCCTATCTTTCGCATTGTAAATATATTTCATGGACTTATTAATTGGATGAGTTCTCGTTGTCAGAAGCTTCAGTTTCACTGCAGTTCCTCATTCCAGATTGTGTGGCTTCTTCAATACATTTGCCCTTGGAAAATTGTTAATTTCTCTTGTTTGTGAAGTCCTAGATTGCTATTATCTTCCTACCTCTTTAGCATCGTAAAGATATATCATGGACTTATCAATTGGATGAATTCCTCATTGTCAGATGCTTCAGTTTCGGCCGCAGTTCCTTCTTATAGATTGTGTGGTCTCGTCAGTACATTTGCCCTTGAATAAGTGTTAATTTCTTTTGTTTGTGAAGTTCTCAATTGCTAGTATTTCCCTACCTGTTTGATTATTACAATTGCAGTTTTGTATCGAGGTTAATGGTTGATGGCATTTCCGCTTTGCAGGTTTTGAAATACGTCGAAGCTTTATGTTGGGTCTGTTGGTATTATTACCAAGGTGTTCGATCCTGGCAACGGTGAGTTTTACCATTAAGGTCTGCAAGAAACAATACTGATCCATCTTTACATGCCTTTTAATAGCAATTATCTGATTCCATTGCCTAAAATGTGCTTATAAAATGTGTGTATTGGACGGTACTTTGAAGACCTCCTGCTAGGATATTGAGCAAAAATCTTATTATTTTGTTTAGTCAGATGAATCCTGCGTGCCTCATTTTTTGGGTAGCTTTACTTGAAATGTATTGGATTTACCACACTATGATTTCCCTACTGTCAGTGCTACTGTTAAGTTGCAATTTGGTTTTCATGTTACACTAGTTTTTGTCAGCCTATTTTTTATATTTGAATTATTGAAAGTATCCATTCCATTATGCTCAATTTGCTTCTGATCTCAAGGATTTAGCTGGTCTGGAGATCACATTCTTCTTGGGAGAGCCTTTCAAACCATTTGATCAGCTCATGGGAACCTTACCATCTGCAAGGTTTCCTTTTGTTTTCTTCTGCTTTTGAAAATACTAGGACCGTTATGTTAGTCCTTTTTGTACTTCAAATTTTCTTTTTAGACTGCTCATATCTAGTGTTACAGTGCAAGTGCTCTGCCAGAACAGTACAGAAAATTGATGACGAGGGGTCGGTACTTGCACGACTTGCCATTCGAGTTGGGTGTTGACTTCCCAATTCCACCATTCCGGTTGGGGGGAATGGAATACTTTCCTCCCATCATCGGCCTCTTCCCAAACCGGTTGCCATCTCTGTTGGGCACAAACCGTGACCTGAATGTGGCAGCCCGTTCGTTCAGATTCCTCTTTATCAGCTGGGCCCTCTCATACAACTCATCATAGTCTTTGAGATTCAGTGGTACTAGTGAGTCCTAATCTCTAATCTCATACCATCTTAGTGCATACTTGGACTACTCAGCAAACTTTGCTTCATATTGGTCCACGAACATCTCACTTTCATGGAGACGTTGGAACTCGGCCATTTTCTACTCTCGTACACAATCTGAAAAGCACTTTCTGTAGAAGGCCTCAATGAAGGCATCCCACTCTAGGACCGTATCTTCGGGAAATACTCTTCTTTTGGTGGCTTCCCATCAAGTACTCGCATTACCTTGCAACTGGTAGACAATTATGACTACCTTGTCTTCTTTAGAGCACCTCAGGAGTGCGAAGACTTTCTCTAGTTCTTGGATCCAAAAGGTTGTAGCTTCCGGATTGCCCGCTCTAGTGAACCTTGTCGGTTTTAGTTTCATGAACTGCTCCACCAGCTTATGCATGAGCTGTTCACCATTCCCATTTCTTGGTGGGACTTCAACAGTGCGGCGGCGATTGCAGCAATGTCATTCACGGCAGCGGTGGCGGCGGCGGTAGCGACAGCTTGGTTTTGAGCCTACTAACTAATCATATTCCCTAGAGTTTCTGACGCTTGCATGATCCCATCCAACCTAGGATCGCTCGGTGCTCCTCTGCCAGCGCCAACCTGAGGCGGTACTCTTCCATTATACTAGCTGGAGCGACGCTCTACATCTAGCACTCACTTGTCTCGGTGCCCTCCTTTGGCACCTGTCATAGTTACTATAGCACTTCTCTTAGGGGCTCTTTGCTCAGGATCGCTCATCTCGCAGGGTTTTTACAAAAACCTACTTTCCAATTCTAACACGGAATTAGAAATTTGAGCGACCCATACAAAACAATCAATCAATCACAAGGAAAATGTTTTTTCTATTAACTATCTCATAACCCATCGTACCTTATCACTCCAGACCTTGATCAGGTTCTGATACCATTTAGGGTGGGGATGTCACGCCCCGAATCTCGAGTACATGCACATTTCTTGGCGGTTGACTAGAAATGCGACGTCCCAGGAAGCGTCGCCGACCCATTCTTTTAATCTTTCAATTAAACGCATGTAGAAGCGAATTAAATACACTCTTAGTCAATCATAAGAAATAGGGATAATAAAAACACACAACAATTTTTGACAAACTACGATTTTTTTATTAACATATTAACTCGAGGAGTATGATATATACAAACTTACTACACAAGCGACTCCTACATGACCTACTAACAAAAAAGGTCAAGGTCAGGGTTAACTTCCACTTTCACAACCTATACAAGCTCCTACAATATATGCTCTAATACCTAGGTGCAAAATCATGCTTGGCATCAGGCAGTTATGACTCCCTAGTCCCCTTTGGCTCAGAATTCGAATTCACAACGACACTGTCAAGAGAGAGGAGTGTTGATGTTCATGGGGTTGCCTCCTAACCCATCCACGTATTTAATGGGCAACCCATCAAAACCTTGCAAGTGACCAATCCTATCATCGTTTGCCATTCTGTTGGCCACCACATCTGCTTAATTGTTTGTGCATCCCTCAAGGGGGACTTTTTTCGAGGCCTCCAATCATACAGGACAACCAAGTTTTTGCCATAAGCATAATTCGGTTCGGATTCTTTAATGGTTATAACACTAGGTGTTATCTCCTATCAATGATGATTATTGTGTTCAGTCTAATTGGCATCTCATTCAAAATCCGTGCATAGACAAGGTTTACTCTATATGTGATGTGGGTGGCCTTGATATTATCCATGGCCGCATTTTCAATGCCTATGGTCCTGTTGAGCAAGGAAGGAGAAACATAGGACGGAAAGTTAAGGTTATTCATGTCAAAGAGGGAGTTGCAATCGTTGCATGCTCGGTACTGATGAGGGTCATTTCATCGAGTCAAATTTTCAGTTCTTTGCGTAAAAGATTCGTATGTCTTTTTTTTCTTTTTCTTTTTTTTAGGGGGTGAATTTCTATGGAAGCCTGTGGATATTTTTGCATTTAGTCTCTTTTTTTTTTCATTAATAAAGATGTCAGATGTTCGACTCGACACCTTCAAGTAAAACTGCCTTGTTTGTGTAGACTTTTATTATGATTAAACTAGCCGTGTACCGACAAAAAAGAGAGAGAGAGAGAGAGAGAGAGAGAGAGAGAGAGAAGTAGAAAACTAGCCACACACGAGGGCAATCGTGGCCAATTTTTTTTTTTTTGTCGGTACGTGGCTAGTTTAATCATAATAAAAGTCTACACGAACAAGACGGTTTTACTTGAAGGTGTCGAGTCGAACATCTGACATTTTTATTAATGAAAAAAAGACTAAATACAAAAATATCCACAGGCTTCCATAGAAATTTAGACCCCTAAAAAAAAAAAAAAAAAAAACGGATCTTTCACGCAAAAAATCTAAAAATCTGACCCAATGAAATTACCCCCGTCAGTACCAACCATGCAACGACTGCAACTCCCTCTTTTACATGAGTAACGTGATCTTTCTGTCCTCTATTTCTCCTTCCTTGCTCAGCAGTACCATAGGCATCAAAAGTGCGACCATGGATAATATTAAGGCCACCCACATCACAAACAAGGTAAACTTTGTCCATGCACGATTTTTGGATGAGATGCCAATAAGATTGAACACAATAACCATCATTGATAGGAGATAACACCTAGTGTTATAGCCATTCAAGAATATAGAACTCCGAATGATGCTTATGGGAGAAAATGGCTTGTCCTGTATGATTAGAGGCCTCGCTAAATGTCCCCCCCTAGGGGATGCGCAGACAATTGAGCATATGTGCTAGCCAACATAATGGCAAACGGCGATAGGATTGGTCCTCTGCAAGGTTTTGATGGGTTGCCCGTCGGATATGTGGATGGGCCAGGAGGCAACCCCATGGACATCGACACTCCTGATGGTGTCATTGTGAATTCGGATTCTCAATATCACATCTACTAATTCGTACAAAAATAATCAATTTTCATTCTCTGATTTATATACGATTAACTTGATCACAAGACCTTAATTTGGATCATCCAAATGGGGAGATTATTTGATATCTTTAAAATAATTTACATAGATGTGCACATTCCGCAGCTAGCTTTTTAGAGATTAAAAACACGAATAATAAAAAGAAAAACAATGTAGTGCAGGTGCATTCCATCATCGATTGTCATATGTTTAAAGGTCAAAAGAAAACCAAGTAAGCATTGGTATGTAGCTCAAATGGGACTTGATAAATCATAACTAGTTGGTAACTTAATGGAAGAGAACTAGTAAGTCACACAAATAAAAATTCATAAATTGGAATTGAAGACATCTATAATAGAAACAAATAAAAGTTGTTGAATGATGATTTAGAAAAAAAAAAAATTAAATGAACATAAGCTGGTCTGCACAATTCAGTTCTAAAACCCATTTGCCGGTACAAATCTAAATTTATTTAAGCTACATTGATATGACAACTTCATAAGCTTAAATAAATTTAGATTTGTATCGGCAAATGGGTTTTGGAACCGAATTGTGCAGACTAGCTTATGTTTCATATTATTCATAATTGTCTCATTGCCCAAATTTAGTTGCTTTTAGTTAATGGTATTTTTAAATACTATACATACCCACAAATTTACAAGTATGACTCATAAATTCACAACCTTTTACAATCATCTTAAAAACGTTTTAGATCTTTAATTCAGTTAACTTGTAGTTCTGGATAAATAACATAAAAAATTCAACCTTTACGGGTCTGTTTCAACAAATTTTCAGTCAAAATGCACCAACGACTAACAAGTTATTAATAAATTGAAATATTGCGGCGATGCCAAGCCTTATCGGGACAATTGAAACAGACCCATAAACACTAATCGAATCGATAAAAGAGTGTGTATATTATCTCCCCTTTGAATATGATAGAGTGTATATTATATACATTTCCACTTGAATAACCTTAAATTTCCTTAAATTTTGAGATCTAAATATATGAATATGACAAATATGAATTAGGTTATCATTCACAAATAATGTCATCAGCCTACCATATGTCGTTCATGTAATGGTGATAATATGAGCGTATTATATTCAGAAATGAATGGATACATTCATGATTGAATGATTGAATTTATTAATCAAGTCAATAGAAATATCTAATTTCAAGACAGTCGTAATGGATGTCGTTGTGAATCCGGATTCTCAATTTTCGTTCTCTGATGGGTTGTTTTAAGGTCTTGTGATCAAGTTGGGATTACTTCAACCCATTTGCCACCTATGAAAGAAGATTTGTCATAATAATTTACGTTTTCTTTGGATTCTAGGGGATTTCACCTTAATCATTAGTTAATATGACATCCTTGGAGGTTAACGAATATATGTGGATGGCCCATAAATTGAGAAGATATTTCAAACATCACAATGTTCAACTTTACTGGTTAAGGAGAATAATGGTGGGCTCGTGGATTAATTGTCATTACAAATTTTGTTAACGAGTGTTAACAACCAAATGCTAAATAACCTTTTATGAAAAGTAATGTACATCTTTAAGTTATACGGCCCAAAACAATAGTTAACCCAAAATAATCACTAAATTTTAACATTCATGTCAAAATTTATAATCTACCTTGGAGGACATACATGATTTTTCATAAGCATGTTGATATAATGTGCACTATCATTTATTTTTAAGATCTAAAACAAATTTATCTGTGCAAAGAGTGATTTTTCTATTATTATTTTATGAATAGGCACTATCATCTCTTGATTCAGACATGAAAGATAAATGACTTTATTTGAATTCCAATTATTAAAGTTAATAATATAACCAGACAAACGTTATTATAAAGTTAAAATTTATCTGAATTCATTAACTTATGTTCAGGATATCTTTAAATGACCATGCATTTTCTAAAATTATATGATCCACGTGTGAATATATTAGGCATATTACAAATAAGAATTAACTAGGGAATTAGTTATACAAATAAATTTTGAGTTGATGATTATATGTCATATATAAATTTTTAAAGTCAATGTCATTATCTACTATAAATAATAACTAGGGAATTAGTTTTACTCGGCCAGGGTAGCCCTCGCCGAACGCCGGCTTCCCTTCGTCAGCTGCCGGCGGAGGGAAGAGAGAAGAAGAAGAAGAAAAAAAAAAATAAAAAGGAAAAACAGAAAAAAATAAGATAAAAATGCCCTTGATGGCGTAAATGTGTCACAGTTTGAAAAGTTTGGGGTTCTTAATGTTACAAAAAAAAGTTTGAGGTAAATTTGTCGCGTTGGCAAACTTTGGGTGTTTTTTGTGATCTTTTCCCTTATAACAAACAATAAGATATAATATGATATGAATATATCTCATTTTATTGCTATGATTCACCCAACGTTGGATAAAATATAGCAAAATTTATGAATTTCAAATATCATCCTATTCATAATTTGATCTTAGTGTTGAGGATGATGAACAACAAGATTCTCTCTCCCATCATTATTACGAATGAATTCACAAGAAAGAACATTTCGACTTTCTTTTCTGTTTTCTTGGCCTACACCATTTAGTTCTCGTGCCTTTTATTAATTGATCATTTAGATGATTAGTTTTTACATGTACCGCACATTTATCTTTATAATCTATCTTTGTAATATGCTAATTATAGCTAACCACCAACCTTGATGTTATTCTTGAATTATTTGACTATTCGTTAAGACTAGAAAATATTAGAAATTTTTTAAATAGGGTTAATACCATGATAAATTCCAAATTGGTAAACTAATCCCAAATTGATATGCTTGCGACAAATTTACCATCAATTAATTTATATTAAATTTTATAATCAAATTGTTGAGTTGGATAACATACAACAATTGATTAACGTACTAATTTGGGGTTTTACCCTCTATTGGTCATTACATGTGTACTAATTTGTGGTTTATTATGATATTAATTCAATTGAATGGAAATCAATGAATCGAAAATTTGTTTCATATATATCAATTTGGTGTTTTTTAATGATCAAAAATTAGTTTGAGGTCATTTGTTATGAGTGTATTAGTTTAAAATTTTTTAAGGTCAAAAAATTAGTTTGAGATAAATTTATTATAAATATATCAATTGTGATTTTTCATGATATTAACTATTTTAAACTATTTAAAAATAGCCACTCAATTACTTTAAGCGGATGCACGTCAAGTCAAAATCCCCTTCTTCTTTAAATGAGCTTTACCAAATGTCAAAGCATGCTGGTTAATGAATAAATTTGCTATGAATCTAAAGGATGCGGTTTATATATTTTTAGTTCCAGCATTTATTTTTGGGCGAATATTCAGCATATATTTTCTAATGGATGGTTTTATGCTAGAACATGGGCTTATTGTAGATTGTGTAGGGGAAAATTGTGTCCATTTAGCAAGGGCACTTGTCACTAACTCTGTGAACTAAGTCCACCATTGTTTCTAACTTCTTGTGCTAGAAAAATAAGCATTTTATCTATCTGTGACTAGCAATCTTATCTAACTTATTATATTAAAAATAAATTTTTGGACATTTAATTTGTTCAATTTAAAAGGAGTCTTCCTTTTTCCAAACTTTCATCTCCAAATGAAAATTTAAAATTTTTGTAATTCAAAGTAAAAAAAAAAAAAAAAAGTTCAGAAATATTGTTAAAGTCTCCAAATTAATTACAAATACCTTATTATATAATGAATTTTTATACCGTAAATTGAATTAGGAATAAAAGTTATATGATAGCGACAATCCGAAATAGGCACTTCATCACTTTACTTGCACAGATTAGGGTTACTCATTCTCATTGCTTTTGCTTGCTTTTGTGATCTTACACATGAGTTTTTTGTGAAGCCTTGGAAAATGAAGCTTATGGCATTTGAGGTTTGTCATTGCATTCATCCATAAAATACTCAAATACTCATCGATAGGCATTGACCTTCTGTAGCCCCATTTGTCATTGTATTACACTCTTCCACCTCCATTCAATAAGAATTTCACTTTATTTAAAATATGACAATGTAAATATAAGTTATCGTTTGCACTTACCATGCAAAACTTCAATCGACTAAGGTTTAAGACTATTACATTGGACATACATATTATGCCAACCATACCTTCAAAACAATTCTCGACAGGTAATTTGACATAGCCAAATCAGGTAATTCTTTGTTCTTCGGCATTGCCAAATGAGGTAGAAAAGTTTATTGAAAGAAAAATTGAAGGGTGAGAAGGAAGAATTTGTAGTGGTTTGGCACTTAATTAAATAAACAAATGATCGAGGAAGGTCTTGCGGTCCCTGTGGCATGGCTAGTGGCTGGGGGTACCAAGAGGGAGAGCAATAAATTTGGCTCGAGTTTTGAGGAAGGTGAAAAGCAAAGCCTTCTCCCCTTCTGCATGTTAGGTTTTGCATGCCAAACTGAGCGATCTCTATCTCTCCCCCCATGATTATTAATTAGGGGTGATGGCAATCCAAGAAAAAAGAATGGGCGATGAGAAAATGAATGCAGAAGAAGGAAAATTCAAACATTTTGTCTTTTTGCTAACACCGTTTATTCCTTTTGTCTTTTTGCCAACACAATCAGTAATTAATTTTAATATGTACCGCACATTTAACTTTAAATCCATCTTACTGACCTGCTAATAATAACTAAATACCAACGTAATTCTTGAATTATTAATTTATTTGTTAAGGGGAATGATCAGACATCTTCTTAAATATGGAACAAAGTTTATTTCGAACGGATGAGAGAGAGAGAGAGAGAGAGTGATGTTGTGAAGTGAGAAACCATCCCTCTGCTCATCGGGACTCATCGAACTCACCCTCCCAAGTCCCATCTCGCCATTCACCTTTCCCCCGAAGCCCGCACGCCTGCTTTTTCAGACCGTTACCAATACTTTCCATGCATGCCAAGCTCTCTACTTCAAGTATCCTTTTGCAGTTGGGGAGCGTGAATGCACAGCAGCCGCTGCCCAGCTCTTCCCTCTCCTCCTCCCTCCTTCCGCCCGCCACCGTTTCCTTTCTGGACAAAGGAGAACGACCAAACAACGCTCCTTCTTCCCCATATCCAGTCTCCAGCTCCACACCTTCATCCTCTCTTGCTCTCGCCTCTCCATTCCTCTCCTCAACGTCTCGTCCTTTGCCGAGACCAACTGGAGCGGTTCCGAAGAGCTCTCCTGTACAATTAAAGGTGATTCGTTTACTGGGTTTAGGATTTAAGGATATTCATAAGGTTTTTGGATGCTACAGAGTTATAGGTGATTACTGTGGTAGACATGGCCTTGTTTTCTTGGAATTTCTCGCTTGCTGACGGAAGTTGTGTTCCCTTCATCGTCTTTTATGTTTGACTGCTGATCTCAAGGGTCCATGTATTTGGTAATGTTGAACTTTAAAAAATCCGGTCTTGTTTGCCTCCTGCTTTTCGGTCATATCTCCGGTGAACTCAGGCTTGCATTCTTCCTCGCAGACTGTGTTTTGCAATAATCTAGCTAAATTCATTCGACTATGCCATGCTCATTGATTCCCCCCCCAGCCCCCTTTCTCTCTCTTCCTCTTTATTATTTCTTTAGTTTTTCGGAGATGTCGATGTTTGTCACTTGCACTAGTACTCACGTCTCTCGGTTCGGGCAATATTCAATCGTGTCCTGACCTAGATGAGTTTTCTCAAATGTTGGTCAGTGCATTATTTATGATTGCTCTGTGGTTGTTCTAATATGGGCTTGATCTCGGCGTCTTATTAGAATTAGCGTTGATACGAGGCTCTATGTACGGTTATTTATTGCATAGTTATATGTAGAATTAGACTTTTATGAAATCCGGAATCTTCCAATTTCAGGATGTTAACGCCAGTAATGAGGAGAAGAGTGCTCCACTTCATTAGGCTTGTCTCGATCATGTTCAGGTGATTGTTTGATCATAGTGCAAAGATTGCAGCGCATCTTTATCAAATTCCTTAGCACATTGACATTGCAAGTGGTCCATAATCTGATTCTGTCCGGAGCAAATTCGAGCTTGCTAAATCAGTCAGTCATTTTTTAGACTGAAGTTGATAGCACGAGATGTTGCTCAAGGCAATGCCTCCTACGTCTTTGACATACTTCGGCACTCGTAAATCCATCCATTGGGGTAATGTGCAGCCGCGAGCGGTCACCCAATCGATGAGGCAGTGAGCAGGGGGAAATCAGATCTAGTTGACGTGATCAATGCCCCTACAGCTCAAGTTGAACTAACTGGCATGAGCACGTCCTGATGGAGAGATGATTAGGATGATATGCATGTAGCTATCCTGATTTCTGTGTTTCTTTATGGGAGTAAATGTTAGTAGGCTAATGTCATGAGAAAGTTTAGTTGTATTACGTGGTGGTTCTTGTAGTCGAGTGCAAGACACTGTCGGAAGTCCAGAGAAATTGAAGGAATCAATACGAAGAGAGACCAATCAAACTATGTTATCCATGAAGTTTATCTTGTTGCACGCAGACAGAGTTACCCTTGGTGGAGCCGCTTTCTTGTTTATGGTGATCGTGAGTTTCACATGATTGCTCTTTTACTTGATGATGTGGGAGACAAAGGGGCGGATGGTAGAGGAGTTGTTCGGTAAATCTGCAACGAAGGAAATGGAGATGTGAACAGGGGCAAATAGTGAGGCTTCATCTATAATGCATGTGTCACGGGCCGATCGATCAACTCTCGATCAACTCTCGATTCACCCGTATGGCCTTAAGGTTTCACCCCTTAAGCAGCCTTTCACACTCAATTCACAACGAACTTCTAGAGAGAGAAACACTTGATGAGAGAGAAGTTCTGGATTTTCATATATATTGTGAATGAGAATACAATGAGGGAGAACACCCCTTTATATACAAGTATAAGGCAAACCCTAACCGTAGATCTCCCTTAGATCTAACGGTGGAGATTACACCTCCCCATCTACCAACCACTTGCATTCATAGCCAACTACCAGCTATATGCATTTATGGCCAACTACCATCTACTCGCATTTATAACGTATGCGTACAAATACGGTATTCGCCCGCCCCTAGGAGAATACTATACATCTTGGGACCATAAGTCGAGGGTCATCACGTGTCATGCCCATGCCATGGAAACCTTTTGGACATGCTAACTTTCGGGCCGTGACATTCTCTCCCACCTAATCAAGCGACGCCCTCGTCGCGTCTTCTGCATGAAAATCTTCTATCTCTTTCTTGAACTGCTAAAGACTCTCCTCGGGCTCCCAACTGGCTTCACTCTCCGGAAGACCTTTCCATCAGATCAGATACTCGCGCTTGGCCGCACAATACCTCTTCCGTATGACTCGATCCGCCAAGATGCTCTCGACTTCTCGATCATACGAGGTCTTTGCCCCAAGCGGCGCTCGATGTGACTCTCCTCGATCCGGGTCTTCCTCATCAATTTGGAAGGGTTTGAGCATACTTACGTGAAATACCGGATGTACTTTCAACTTTGGCGGTAGTTCCAGCTTGTATGCAACCTTCCCAACCCATTGCAGCACTCGAAATGGACCTTCGTAGCGACGGATCAACCCCTTGTGCACGTCCTTGTATCGAAGGACCACATGCAGCTTGGCCAACACTTGGTCTCCAACTTGGAACTCCACGTGCCGTCGCTTCTTGTCCGCCCATTTCTTCATGCGTTTGGAGGCTTTGTGTAGACACGCCCTTGCCAAGTTCGCCTCTTCTTGCATGTTCTTGGCGAACTTGTACGCGGGCGGACTACTCCCCCGGTAACCCGAAGCAATGGTGCTCGGGGTGTTCGGTTGCTGCCCCGTTGCAACCTCGAATGGACTATGGCCGGTCGACTCGCTCCGTTGCAAGTTGTAGGAAAACTGGGCTACGTCGATTAGCTTTGCCCAATCCACTTGCGTCGTGCTCACGTAGTGTCGGAGGTAGATCTCCAAGAGAGCATTGACCCGCTCCGTCTGGCCGTCGGTTTGGGGATGCAAACTCGTCGACATGTTTAGCTCCGACCCCAGCAATCAGAACACCTCGGACCAGAACCGTCCCGTGAAACGGGGGTCCCGATCGCTCACGATCGTTTATGGAACCCCCCACTTCACTACGTGCTTCATGAATAACTTGGCCGCTTCTTCGGCCGGGCAATCCTTTGTCGCAGGCACAAAGGTTGCGTACTTGGAGAACCGATCAACCACCACCATTAGAGTCCGGCACCCTTCGGACTTCGGTAGGTTGACGATGAAGTCCATGGAAACGCTTTCCCATGGACGAGATGGAACGGGAAGTGGCTCCAGCAAACCCGGCGACGATCGTTGCTCCAGCTTGTCTTGTTGGCATACCAGACAAGTCTTCACAAATGCCTCCACGTCGTCCCGCATTTGAGGCCAATAGTACCGATCTTCGACGAGGGCCAACGTGCGGTGGGTCCCTGGATGACCTGCCCACTTCGAGTCGTGGCACTCGCGCAAGATCTCCTTCCTCAACTTCCCATAGAAGGGCACATACAACCGCCTTCCCTTGGTGTAGAGGAGCTCGCCCTCGCACCAAAATTGTCGGGTCTTACCTTCTTTGGTGTACCCGATGAGAGCTTGGGCTCTTGGATCATGCTCCAATCCCTCCTTGATGCGGCTGACCCATAGGCAGCTCGGTCGACTCATCGTGTGGCTCATCAGCTCCGTCTTTCGACTCAACGCGTCCGCCACGAAGTTGGCCTTCCCCGGCTTGTACTCCAGCGCGTAGTCAAATTCCGCCAGAAAATCCTGCCATCGAGCTTGCTTCGGACTCAACTTCTTTTGGGTCTGAAAGTAGCTCGTGGCCACGTTATCCGTCTTCACGATGAACTTTGATCCCAGGATGTAGTGTTTCCACGTCCGAAGGCAGTGCACCACCGCAGTCATCTCCTTCTCTTGGACGGTGTATCGACGTTCGGTGTCGTTCAACTTTCGGGACTCGAACGCCATCGGATGTCCATCCTGCATAAGAACACCACCGATCGCATAATCTGATGCATCGGTCTCTACCTCGTAAGGTTTGGTGTGGTCGGGCAACGCCAACACCGGTTCCTCGGTCATGGCAGTCTTCAATCGGTCGAAGGCTCTTTGACATCGATCCATCCACTCCCACGCCTTGTCCTTCTTTAGGAGGTCCGTGAGTGGCACGGTGATACTTGAGTAGCTTCGCACGAACCGTCGGTAGTAGTTGGTGAGGCCCAAGAACGACCTCAACGCCGGTACTTTCGTTGGCGGCTCCCACTCAATGATCGATTGAATCTTTGCTTTGTCCATCCGCACACGTCCTCCTCCGACGATGTGCCCCAAGAACGGAACTTCTTCTTGGGCGAAGGCACACTTCTCGCGCTTGACGAACAACTCGTTCTCGCGCAAGGTTTGGAACACCTGCCTTATGTGTTCGACGTGCTCTTCCAACGTCCGACTATATATGACAATGTCGTCTAGGTAAACCACAACAAACCTATCTAGGAAAGGATGGAGTACCTTGTTCATCATTGTGCAAAAGGTGGCCGAAGCGTTGGTCAAGCCGAACGGCATAACTAGGAATTCGTAGGATCCGTACCGCGTCACGCAGGCGGTCTTCGGCTCGTCCCCCTCGGCGATCCGAACTTGGTAGTAGCCTGATCGAAGATCCAGCTTGGTGAACCACTAAGCTCCCCCAAGTTGATCAAAGAGATCCGCGATGAGCGGGATCGGGTACTTGTTCTTCACGGTCAGCTTGTTCAGCACCCGATAGTCGATGCACATCCGGAGTGACCCATCGTACTTCTTTTGGAACAGGACCGGCGCACCGAACGGAGCCTTGGACGGCCGTACATAGCCAGCGTCAAGCAGCTCCTTGAGTTGCTTCCTCAACTCTTCTAACTCGGGTGGCGCCATACGGTAAGGCGCCATGGCAAGCGGTCGAGCGTCAGGCACAAGCTCGATCCGGTGATCCACCTCCCTCTTGGGTGGTAGCTTCTTCGGCAGCTCCGAAGGCATGACATCCTTGAACGAGTCGAGGACTTGGGTCGCTTCCGTCGGGATTTTCTTCCCTTCGCCCTCGTTGTCCTCGATCTTTAAGGTCACCTCTCCCTTCCTTGCTCCTTTGGTGAGTCGGATGGCCGAGATCATCTTTCGATCCCGCTCCAACTCATGATGGACCGGAATCACGCATTGGCTACCCTTGTCCAATACGCATATACATTCCGCAAAGGGAACTACAACAGCATGAATTCTATCTAGGAATTTAATTCCAACGACAATATTGTAGTCATCAAGTGGAATTACCTCTAGAGTCTCCTTGCCTCTCCATGACCCAAGTTATAGCTCCACGTCCCTTGCAACCCCGATCGCAGGAACTTCCTTTGAATTTACGGTCTTGAGCCAACCGGCTCCCTTCTCAACTCGTAGGTTGAGTTTCTTCGCGGCCTCCTCCGAGATGAAGACGTCGAATGCTCCCGTGTCCACGAGTGCACTCATCGTGGTCACTCCGATCTTCACGTCCGCAAACATCAAGCCTTTGGGCTCCTTCGCCTTCTTGGCCTTGATCGTGCTTAGGAGTCGCAACGATCCCAATCGTGCTTCCTCCCTTGGCTCATCCTCTTTGCAAAGGGCGGCCAGCTTGGCTTTGTTCGGGCAATCCCGCGCCATGTGCAGACCGTCGCAAAAGAAACAGCTATAGGAACGTACCTTCCTTTGCCCACCTCCGTTTTGACCCGCATTAGCCCGGTGAGGATGAGGACCATTCTGTGGTCTAGCTCCAGTCGGGTGATTGTTGAATCTACCCCGATCTCCCCCACCAGTGCCTCGGTCCCTTGGACGTTTGTCCGGTCGGGATGTGGAAGGCAATGCCTTGTACTCCACGAGCAACTCGGCTACGGTCATGGCCGTAGTGAGGTCTCCTACGTTGTACCGCTTCAACTCTTGCTTCGTCCATGGTTTGAGACCACCCATGAACTAGTGAAACGCTTCGACTTCATTCATCGAGGGGATTTGGAGTAGCAACTCCGAGAACCGCTTGATGTAGTCGCGCACACCACCTTTTTGCTCGAGACGCTTCAGCTCATCACGAGCTTCCTCCTCCACATAAGCGGGAAAGTAGTTCCGTCAGAACTCTTCGACGAAACCTACCCAGGTCGCGATAGGATTCCCGCACCTATCATCCGACCGACGACGCCACCACAACAAAGCACTATCCGCTAAGTACATAGATGCAGTGTTTACCCGTGTTTGGTCGTCGTTGATTCCCATGGCCTGGAAGTACCGCTCCATGTACCATAGAAAGTTGTCCACGTCTTTGGCCACCCGTGAGCCTCGGAACTCCTTCGGCTTCGGTGTGTCCACCCGTGGACCTTGCACCGTGATGACACCGTTCACGCGTGCAGCTTGTGTTTCAGCGAGCTTACCCGTAAGCTCCGCAATCTCCGCACACATGGCCGCCAATGTGGCCTCCAAGGGTTCGTACCGTTGTGCTAGTTCCTCCTGCAAGGTCCCCAGCAACTCGTGGCGGAGTTCTCCCATGCCGGTCTTGAGCTCTTGCACTTCCGCAACCAGCTCCTCCCTTCCGGCGTCAACTCCGTCCACGGTCTGGGTCAGGTCATCGACCGATCCTTGGACATCGGAGACGAACAACTCTAGTTTCGCCATCCGTTATGCAAGATCCCCCATAGGCTCCTTTGAACCACCACGGGTCTTCTTCCCCTTGACACCGCCTTTCTTGGCGTTCCGCCCATGATCAGCGCATTCCTCACCCAGGACTAGCGCCTCATCAGATCGTGGATCAGCCATTGCACTTGCGCTTGGATCGCAAATCAGCTCTGATACCACTTGTCACGGGCCGATCGATCAACTCTCGATTCGCCCGTGCGGCCTTAAGGTTTCACCCCTTAAGCAGCCTTTCACACTCGACTCACAACGAACTTCTAGAGAGAGAAACACTTGATGAGAGAGAAGCTCTGGATTTTCATAAATGTTGTGAATGAGAATACAATGAGGGAGAACACCCCTTTATATACAAGTATAAGGTAAACCCTAACCGTAGATCTCCTTTAAATCTAACGGTGGAGATTGCACCTCCTCATCTACCAACCACTTGCATTCATAGCCAACTACCAGCTATATGCATTTATGGCCAACTACCATCTACTCGCATTTATAACATATGCGTACAAATACGGTATTTGCCCGCCCCTAGGAGAATACTATACATCTTGGGACCATAAGTCGAGGGTCATCACGTGTCACGCCCGTGCCATGGAAACCTCTTGGACATGCTAACTTTCGGGCCGTGACACATGCATGATATGCGGTTAATGTTGTGTCTAGGACCTAATATCAATTGGACATCACGCATTACAAGTGAGGCCTCACTGTTTGCCTCCTCTATCGCGTTGTTGTTCCTTTGCATCTCCATCTCCCTCACTATGGACCTCTACTCCATGTATTTACCGAACAAGTCCACCAACCTCTGTCCCTTTGTCTCCGGCATCATCAAGTAGAACTGCACTCACCCAAATCTCACAATCACCATGAACATGAAAAACCTGTTTGTGCCGGTTATTGACTATTGGTTTGCTCCATATCTTCTCATTCCATTGTAGACATTGCTTAATATGGTGGATGATTATTGGATCTCAGAACACTTTCTGTGGACAAGTATCTATATTTTGGTCTTGGCTTCAAGTTATCAGAGCCGTTTAATTTGTTATGTCGGCCGATGATCAAGTTTCAAGCGTAATTTGGGTACTGCAAGATCTCTGGTCACGGAGCAGAGAATCCCACACTTTTCCGGCATCAATGCTAGCAATGACAAGGAACGGCCGGCTACCTCCGAGACAACTCAATGACGACTGCAGATGGTGAGAGAAAATTGAAGGAGAAAATTCTGATGTTGAGATTGCCACCACTGTTCGGCCCCGAAACAATCAATTCTCGGACGGGGGGACTCACTATTAACAATGGCACATCACGGAGCATAAAGAAACAAAAGATGGGTTCATAAAGAAACAAAAGATGGCTTCCACAGATATTAATTCCAGTTTAGCTTAAAGACGACACACGCTTAACAAAAAAATTTCATGGTGACAATCACAAACCATCTTCAGTACGGGTAATGAGTTGGTAACCTACAAAGATATCAAATAAGTGAAAGAAATTGATATTTTTACCGCAGGAGCTGCCTCCAATGCTCCTTCACCAGTTGAAAAGCTCACATGCTTCAGTCCATTTTCTTTTATGAACTTAGGTCCCAGCTACAAAGACACAAGAGAGAAACCTAAACTTAAGCAGTTAAGAAGAACAATCGCTCTGGCACCCCACAAGGAAATTTGCTATAAGGTGGATAGATGGCACAATAAACAATAACATTTAAGATCTGAAAATGCAAACATACATAGCCAAAACCGGTAGCAGCTCTGAGTGGTTTCTCTTCAGTCCATTGGGGCATTTGTGCAAGCTCCTTCACGGAATTAATCTTCTCAAAGATCCCATATTTGGGAATCTAATAGAAGATCAAAAGAACATATCAACACTAAAATTTTCCATAGCAATGAACCAATTGGAAATATTTCTATCAATATATCAAAATTGAGAGCATAAACTTTCTTACCGTGAGAGACAAATGGCAATCCCCATAATCAAGAGCTTCATGAACAATAATAAGATCTTCATTACCCTGAATAAAAGAAGCATAAGATAATTTAGGACAGTACTATTTCAAGTTAGTGTTGCGAAATCAACATTCTATGATATAATGAAGTTGAAAAGCTTGATGAAAACACAAAAACAAGACAAAAAGATAAGAAAAAGCTCTGATATATGAAGTTGAAGCAATCAGGAAGTTTTTGTCTCTGTCCAGCATTCCTCACATGGTGACCATGCAATCATCATTCTAAGATTTCAAGTCATTGATCTGCACAAAAAAAATAAATAAATAAATAAGAACACTCTAACCACCTAAACTATCTAAAGACTTCAGAGATACATACCGAAACTTGACATCATCCAGTAACTCTGCTAATCGAAGCCATTTCAAAATTGTTTACATGGAAAAGAGTAAACAACCGAAATAGATTCACACAAAAAGTACTGCAAAGGTAATATGTGATACGCAACTAGTTTTGTCATTCGGGTAAGATCTTTGATCCAACTTCTCTGCTGCATATTTTACACACAGGAATTATTCATAATTTTTTTTTTTTTTAGCATGAAAGCTTATTGCAATATTTTTGGTTAGAAGGGAAATCAAATACGACTTTTTGTTTGATAAAGCGCTCTTAATCTTCCACATCATCCAAAGCAGGGGAAAACCATGCAATAAATTGTTTTCACAGCTTCAGAGTATAAATCTTTGAATGCAAACGAAACATTAGTGAAAAATGATGCATAAAAATCCAACCAATGATCAAACATACAGCATATAACATCTTCTGTTTACCTTCCCATGTTCACAAACAGTGTCAAAACCCACTATTCCAATGTCTAGATCTCCAGATAACAATTTTTTTTTTACAATGTCCTTTGGTCGCTGAAACCAGACTTGCAAATTTGAGAGCTGCAAGATAAGTTAGCCACCAAATCAATTAAAAACAGCCTGCAGCATATAGAACTAACAACTAAATTAAACAGCACCGTGAAGATTTTTTTAATTACTTTTTCATGGAAAGTTTTCTTTGTTATATGAATGAGAGTAATTCGATGTAAGATTAGAGTAGCACTTGTCTAGCTCAACCACAGTATTTGAGTGACTAGAGTGGGTCATTTCTTATTCTTGCGTCTTGCAAAGACAGTTTCAGCATTACGCTTTGGGGTTCAAACCTTCAGCACTTTGTGAAGACTAAATTCTATCTTAATTAGGACAGAGATCCTATTTTACATCAATGATTCTGTGAAAGGGTATTCACTCCTTAATTCCCTGTCCACATATCTCAGACAACTACAAAAATCTGTCTTGCTAACCTATCTCTAGTAGTTCTTAAACCTTTGGCGTAAAAAGAAAATCATTCCACCTCTTATTCGTGATTATCATGGTGGGTTAGAAACAAAAATTAAGGATGATCTTGCATTTTCTTTATCCCCTAACTAAAATAGAGAAAAATTATCAAAAAAATCATAAACGTATTGTAATTGCAATAATTCAGTCATAAACTTATTGTAAAATCATAAGCTTTAACGTGGTTAAAGCTTTTTCAGTGTTTCCCATGTGGCTTGGACTTAAATTGAAGTCCAACCTGGACAAACCAGGAGATGACGTGGCATATGGTTTAATTGAGTCACCAATTCCCCTTATCTTCTCTTCGTCTTCTCTGTCTTCGTCTTCGTCCTTCATCTTCATCTTTTGTTAACAATTTTCATTTCTCAACCACCTCTATGTCCTAACGTGACCAGCAAAATCAAAACAAATTGTAAATGGAAAAAAAAAAATTCCCTCTCGCTCATTCGATGATGCCTCTTTCGTGAATTTACAATCGGGAACAATGAAGCTCTCACTAGTCCACTCGATAATCTTTGCCGTCACCATGATTTCTGGTGGACAATTCTCTTTCAGCGAGGGCCGGAGACATAATGCACAACAACGATTCGACTCCAAATAATCATCAATTCGTTTTAGTGACTATGTTGCTCCCTCTCTTTCACTGCTCTTTTCCGTGCTATTACAATTTTGTCAATATAATCTTAAACCTTTTAATTGCTTCAATTGAGTTAATTTGGCCGATTTTGACTGTAAACCGCTAAAGAAGGTTAACGACCCTCGCTTGGTTTGGGCAAGGTCACAAGCCCCTCACTTGTGGCCGGTAAGGCCGTTGTAGCCCTCGCTTGTGGCTGAAGACGACCTCACTCAGACCAAGTGAGGGTTGTCACACTCGCCTATGGCTAGTGATGGTCGACCAATGACCTCACTGACCAAAGTTGGAAAAAAAATGAAGAAAAGAAAAAAAATAAAATAAAAATTCAAAATTTTAAAAAATACTTAAAATATTATTAAAAATTATCTATATCAGCACTAATCATGCCATATGATAGACGAGCATCTACATCAATGATCTCCAACCAAATTTGACCGAATGGACTTAATTGATAAGACGTGAAAATGTTGATGACTTAATTAACAAAATTAAAAAGGTTTGGAATTGAATTGATAAAAATATAATACTACGTTTACGATTTTTTGGATAATTAATAAAAAAAATCCAATTACAAGGATATGTTATGTACTACGTACCATTGCAGCAACACAAATTAAGAAAAATTGAGAAGATCTTTTAATTTTAATACTCCGTACTCAATATTGCAACTTTAAAATTTTCCTAGTTTAAATCTTGCCACCATACAACTAACCATGGCCAAGTTTACTTTACAGTTATTAAAAAAAAAAAAAAAAAAAAAAAGACTTACGCGTGAGTCAATTCATCCACTTCCCGTCTACAAAAGATAAACTCAGTCGAAAATTTTCCATAATTATTTCCAACAAATAAATAAAAGAAAATTTCCTTAAAAAATCAGTGTTTCTGAAAAAAGGTGGACCACCGGCGGTTCTTAAAATTAAGGGCACGAAAATCATCTGGATTGTTTCTTTTCTTTCTCCAACAAATGGGTCAACCTATTTAATCGTGATTAAATTAATCCTTTCATGAATTTTAACAAACATATTATTTCAAAAAAAAAAAAAAGGTTCCAATAACAAAACTTCTTTGCTCACCCCGTCCTATTTTTCCATGTAACCTTTACCCTATGCACACATGCCTTAAATTTCGCCGAAACCTGAAATTTCGCTGAGAAATTGAGTACGCATTTTGTGATATGTGTATAAAAAATATATAAATAAGTCAAAGGGGCAATAAAAAAAATAATGGACGAAAAAGAAATAACCGCCGTAGAAAAGGCCTCAATCCGATTGGGCCTGTTCTGTTCATCAGCATAACTATGGTCGAAGCCCATCGATTTTGATCTAATTTGGCCCACTCAGCCCATCATTTTGGCCAGTATAACAAGTGGAGCCCATCCTCCATCCCCTTGTTAATTCACTCCCTCTGGAACGACGGGCGAGCACCCGAGGGACGATGCCCGCGAGCAAGAAATCCGCCGTCCACTGGCGGGTCACAGGCATTCGCCGACGACCGCCTTCCACCATTCGCATGCATCCGTCAAAGAAGCGAGAGCCGAAAAAATCTCCTGGATCGCAAATTCTCGCCCGCCTTTGAGCTTTTTCTCCGTTGTTTCTTAAGGTTGTCCAAGGCATTGCATCGTCAAACCACCGGCAACGAATTTCTTAGGAATTCCTGCTCTCAGTTTGATCAGGGGTGTTCCTGGTCATGGCATCTACCAGGTACAAGAGTTGATTCTCAATCTAATATGGGTAATTGAGTCTGAGAAATGTAGTCGAGGCGCATGTGAAATTCGTCTCTGGTTAAAAGCTTTATCAAAGTTTCGAATGTGCATTGAGCCTGTAGTGATGAACTGATAGTGATTCTTTTATGTTTTATGTTTTTTTTTAAATGGAGTTTTAAAAGAAAAAGAAAAGGAAACGAAAAAAATTAAAAATTGAAAAATCAATTTTAAAAAATAAGCTAATAAAAAATTATTGAAATTGAGCACATTCAAGAAAGATGTTCCTTATTGAATGGCAGAAAATATTTTCTAATTCATTTTCAAATTTTAGTCGAATATAAGAAAATATGGTTATTTTCCTGCAAAATAGTTTCTTAAAAAATAATTTTTTCTGTGAAACAAAGGGAATTAATGCAATTCTTTGCTCTCTTCTCTATTATCTCATTTTGAATCTGTAACAGAGACGTTACTTATGATGAAGTTGGGATTTATTATTAGAACTATTTTATAGGTCACTTTTTTCATTAATTTGGGCTTTTAAGTAAGCACTGTGCGAAACCACTTCATGTGTATTTTGCCTTCATAAATGCATATTCCGCAGTCGGATCAAATCCAAATTCTATTAATGAGTTTAAAGAAGATGATATCTCATTAATGGGTTGACTCAACTAATAACATTTATAAGTTAAATGAGTTTAAAGGCGCCATTTACAACCTATGTAAATTACATACAACCCATACCCATCAACAACTTATTTACTAAAACTTAATTAACTTACACGTGACCCATCTCATTGTATATGGGTTTAGAATTTTGACATCTCTATGCATAGCTTGTGGTTTGCTATCGTTAATGAGAAGAATTCTCTCATTGAAGACCAAGACTTGCAGTCGAAATTATTAGGGAGATCGGTTGGAATGGAAATCCATTTGAAGATTTCTCATCTTGGAACCAAAGGACAGCCTCTTGGCTATGCTTAGTTTGGGGATCGAGCATAGCACGGGCACCATTCTTACATTTTTTAATTAGTCAAAATTACGAAAAAATAATGTAGTAACTAAATTGTAAAGTAGATTTATGATTGTATAATGGAGGCCATAGCCGTGGGTCGAGTCTTATTGTCTATGTGTGGATGAGGTGGTTTAGGCATAACATGACAAAATGGTACCATGGCAACTTTTATGCCTTGCCATAATTGTTTATAAGCAATTAAATCAAAATGAAGATGAAAGAAATAGTCCATCCCACAAGGCTTCGTTTGGTCATTTTGATTTTTTTTTTTTTTTTTGTGGAATAGGATAATGAAAGGATTCCCAACTCGGTTGTTCCCCCCTAATTCACCGCTCGCCGCATATCTCGTAACTTCAAATTCCATTCAGCCTTGTCTTCTTGTCATCACTACACCGTCTAAGTGGGATTTTTTAATTCAAATTTGTCATTAACACAAACATGAGATAAGATATAAGTTAAAAGATCAATAGTTATATGCGGTCCACTGAATGGAACTTAAAAGAATTAATTGTTGCCTTTAGATTGCAATAAATGTTGTAGGCTTCAATCTAAGGTGTAAAGTCATCATACCTTATCCCTCTGGTGGTAATATATATATATATATATATGAAATGGAGATTATACTATTAGAAATACAATTATATATTTATTGTCATTTTTTTTAAAGTATCTAAGAAAATTTCATAATTAGTAAAATGTAATCTAAAATGATGATGCAAACTTTGCAATATAGATGAGAAAGCTTGCATATTATAATAGGATCCTTTATGTTACAAGATTTTGTTAAGATGCCTTTTCTAATATGAATTTTTTAAATATTTTTATCATAACTTTTATGTGTGATGTGCAAATGATAATTGACGTGTCAAATTAATAGTTGACCACTAAAAATCAGAAATTGTTATGAATATAATGAATATTATGAAATGCATGAATGAATATTCATTATATTTATCTTATCTAATATACTTATTATGGTACATTTGTATCTTATAAGTACATCTCCCTATATAATGAATGTTCATCTTCCTATTCAATATATGTATTATTTAATACATTGATATTAATGATAAGTACATCATTATTTTTTATAAATAAGAGCTTAGTTTTTATCATAGATATATGGTGATATACTAGAAATAATTTTTTTTTACAATGTCCTTTGGTCGTTGAAACCAGACTTGCAAATTAGAGAGCTGCAAGATAAGTTAGCCACCAAATAAATTAAAAACAGCCTCCAGCATATAGAACTAACAACTAAATCCAACAGCACCGTGAAGATTTTTTTAATTACTTTTTCATGGAGACTTTCTTTGTTATATGAACGAGAGTAATTCTATGTAAGATTAGAGAAGCGCTTGTCTAGCTCATCACCACAGAAGTACTACAAGACACAGACCTTTTCAACCACAGCATTTGAGTGACTAGAGTGGGTCATTTCTTATTCTTGCGCCTTGCAAAGACAGTTTCGGCATTACGACGCATTGGGGTTCTAACCTTCAGCACTTTGCGAAGACTACATTCTATCTTAATTAGGACAGAGATCCTATTTTACATCAATGATTTTGTGAAAGGGTTATCACTCCTTAATTCCCTGTCCACATATCTCAGATACGAGGACTACATAAATCTCTCTTGCTAACCTATCTCCAGTAGTTCTTAAAATCAAAATTGAGGTCCAAGTGAGTTACAATAAATGAACTTAAAATGTCTTACCACCATGTCTACACCAAAATGAGGCACAAATTTTTCATGACATATATCCATACCTGTGGAATTTCTGCAAACATACTGGCGAGGATTCACCTGCTTGACTGACAATTGGCAATCCTTCGAGAACAAAGTCGAAAAGGATCAGTATGCAGATAAAAACAAACAGACCGCAACCCTCCTGGAGCGGCATGTCAGAGATTAAAGACACTTTCATCGGAACCGATTCCTCGGCAACCGAAACCGGCATTGCGATGTTACCTTGAGGAGGCCGAGCCGGACCTCCCTCCGCTCCCCCTCCGGCCTGCCGTCGGAGACCGCGACCGCGACGGCGGCGGACGACGGCGAGGAGCCGGCGGAGGAGCAGCAGACGATCCTCAGGAGCGCGGGCGTCCTCGCGGGGGAGAAGATAACGGACGTGCGGGCGCCACGGGAGAAGGCGGAGAGCGGAGGCGCGACGGAGGACGGCGAGAGGAGGCGCTGCTGGGGGCTGCGGGGCAGCGAGACGAGCGACATCGACATCGATGCGGACGCCATTGCGGCGGCGAGCGGCGGCGAATGATTGAGAGAGAGAGAGAGAGAGTTTCGAACGCCGCGCCGCTGCGAGTGGAGAACGGCGACGGACAGGGAGAGTAAAAAACAACGGGGGGGAGAGTGTGTGGAAGAGGTGAAATGTCGCTTTTGTCCGCACGTGCCACCGCGGCGGATACCGCTCCACTTGAATATAAGGTGTCTCGTTTGGTCCATTTGAAAATGTTGATATGGCTTTTTTTATTTATTACTTTCTCTCTTTTAGATGGTGATGACGTGGCTAAGATAAAAAAAGATAGGCCCAAAATGATATCAGTGTGGTACAATATTGATTTTTAATATAAATATTAATTAAATTAAATTTATTTATTAAAAAAAAAAAAAGGAAGAGCAAGAGTCAACCAGGGATGCTAAGCCTCATGGTTGGCAACACTAGCTAACCATAAGTGAGGCCTTGTAGGCCCTTGCCCAAATCTCAACTAGTAGCAATCCTTAACTTAATTTGAGCAAGAGGGGCATGCCCAATTAGGGAGATGGCGAGTGATGCTTCGAGGGCTTCACAACTTGAGAAAGCGAGACGGAGTTTTGAAGTGTAAGGATTTGGAGTGCTGCCGTGAGTGGAGGTAGGGGATCAATGGGTTGGGTTAGGTCAAGTTTTCATGACACTCAACTCGACTACACCCAAAACCCTATAGGGGCATGCTGACTGACTCGACTTGACCCAATCTGAATATTATATAACCAAAAAGAATGGGTCGGGTTGGGTTGGCACCGGTGCCTATTAGCTAGATGGTTTATCCTTGTTGTGCACTCGCAAAGAGAGAGAAAAAAACCCCGCGCCGGCCTGATTCGACCCTAACCCAAATAATACCAATACCTAAAAAGGCCCGACCCCAAAATGCCTTAATTTTAGGGCCGGGTTGGGCCTGATTTGTTTTTTTTTTTCCTCTTTGATACCCCCAACTGGAGGACGGCATCAGGGAGACGGAGAGTCAAAAAAAAGAGGGAGGAAGTTTTTACATGTGGAGGCTGCGAAATGTCGCTTTTGCCCGCACGTGCGACCGCAGTGAATATCGCAGTGGACTCGCTGAATATCCCGGGGAATCGCCCCATACACCGTGGAATTTCGTGTCTCGTTTGGTCCATTCGCTAAAATCCAATCTCGCGACAAATTGGATTTTGATTCCCACTAATTTTCACGCTCGAGAAAAACAAGGAGCGCCGCCAATTTAGATTTCGCATTTCAATAAAGTTTTGATAACTAAATCACTCAATTTCTCCACCGACCATCGACCATTGTCAGTGGCAACCGTGGTAATTTATCGTCATTTTAAAAAAGAAAGAACGTAAGAAAACTTATCATCATTTTTCTAAAAAAGTATGCAAGAAAATTTCATAATTAGTAAAATATAATCTAAAATGATGGTACCATGAGTTTACATTGTATTATAGATGAGAAAGCTTACATCTCGTCAAATAATTTTTTTAATATTTCTAAATCAAAAGAGTATCATAATTTTTATGTGATATGATATAATATAACCAATACAAATGATAATTGACATGTGACATTATTAATTGACCATTAAAGATAAAAAAAAAAATTTGCTTAAAAGTTGCATTACTTGTATTCGAACATATTATGAAATATGTTTCGCAAATGCATATTTTCGTAAGCATAACAAATAGGGTTAACACATTGAAAAATTCAAAACTAGTATACATGTGATAAATTTATCATAAAATAATTTTTTTATCTTGAAAAACCCTAAACCGATATATAAGTGACAAATGTATCTCAAATGATCGCATAAACCCCTAGACTAATATACTCTTGACAAATTTACCCCAAATTAATTTGTTTAACCGCCAAAAACCTAAAATTGATATATTTGTGACAAATATACCTTTTGTTAAATTTGATTAATACCACAAAAATTGTATAGTTATGAAAAATGAAGAATAAAATCTCAAACTCGATATAATAGTTAACTGTTGTGTCATCTAACAGTTAACTTGTTGTCATCTAACTTAGTAATTTAATAGAGGGTAAATTATCACAAATGTACCAATTTGAGGTTTTTGATTTGGGGTAAATTTGTCATATATATACCAGTTTGGAGCTTTTAAGTGTATTAATCCTAACAAATACAAGGGAAATGAAAGTTCTATTGATAATCACATATACTTCCCTTCTTCTTCTTTTTTTAATATTTTACTGATAAAGCCTTACCCTTGCCATGACATGCATAAATGGGGAAAATGATTCTAAAATTATCATATTTTTCGTAGTTATTTTTAGTATCAAAACTTTTCAAGTGAATCACTTGCGTGCAACTTTTGTATCACTTTAGAGTTGCCGTTGATTTGAATTGCCGAAAAATCTCATATGACAATTTTCTAATATAACTATTCTAACATGGTTCGTCAATAAGGTTAGGTCAGCAATATTGCCCTAAATTAATCAACTAGGGTGAATTGAGGTTAAATTTGTTTTTTTTTTCAACCTTAAATTTGTTTTGCTCTTCAATTAAGGAATTGCGGCAAAATTAGGTATTGAAATCCCCAATAAAGAGCAGAGCAGGACAAACATTTCCAAATTAAGCATGTCCTCATAGAATTGGACGAACAGGAGCAGCGAATGAAAGGGAGCAACATAGTTACCAAAACGAATTGGTTGCATTTGTCTGATTTTATAAATCAAAGATGCACTTTTTTTATCAATGAACAAAAAAAAAGTCGAATTGTCATTGCATTCTATTATGTCTCCGGTCCTCACCGAATGAGGACCATCCACCAGCAAAACCATGGTGACCATAGAGATCATCCACCAAACCCGCCAGAGTTTTATCATTCTAGAATGTAGATTCACGAAAAATACATCATAAAATGAGCAAGAGAATTTTTTTTTTTTTTTGGCTTACAATTTGTTTTGACTTTGATAGTCATATTAGGACACAGAGGTGTTTTTTTTTTTTTTTTTTTTTTTTTTGCATGAAGGACATAGAGATGGTCGAGAAAGTGATTATTAAGAAAAAGAAGAATGTATATGAAAGTGAAAATTGGTAGCAAGAGAGGAAGGATGAAGACGATGTAGAAGAAGAGAAGAGTAGGGAAATTGGTGAGTTAAATAAATCATATGTCACGTCATCTCTTCCTCTCGTCCGCTTTGGACTTTCAATTTAAGTCCAGCACCCACATGGAATTAAAATTTCATCCCCACTAATTTAGCCGGAGGCTTCACGTCCATCGACTCATAATTGAAGTGGTCCCTGTGTCATATCATGCGTAGCATCATAAAACTCTTTTCTCGCCAAAGCAAAATAGGAAATTTTTAGTCGAAGTTACATGTTATAATTAATTACCTCAGGATTGTGAAACCATCCATTGAATACGGAAATAGTCAAGCCATAGTGTTCGATCTCATCAGTCCAAAAAGAATGAAAAATTCCATTTGTTTTATGAAAAATAACTTTCAAAAAAATATTTCTTAGATTCTCCGACATTTATTTTATAAAAAATGAATTTGTCAACAAAAATATTTTCCACCATTAGAAAAACATCTTCAAAAGTAGAGAAAATGTTCTCCACTTTTCAAACATTAGAAAATATTTTCCATAACTCATTCGACGTCACTTTTTTCACAAAATACACTTTTTATTTTTTTTATTTTCTAAAAAACAAAGTTTAAAAAAAAAAGAAAGGAAAAAAATTAAAAAACCATTTTTAAAAAATAAAATAAAAAATTATTGAAAACGAGTGTATGCAGTAAAAAAAATTTCCTTATCAAATAGCGGAAAATATTTTCTAGTCCATTCTCAAATTTCAATGAAATATCAGAAAACATGGTTATTTTCTTGTAAAATGACTTATTGAAAAATAATTTCCAAAAACAGCACATTTTCCCTTGAAACATACAGAGTTAATGCAATCATTGTGCTATCTTATCTTAAATAGTAATAGCCATGTGAATTTGTTACTAGACGAATTTAATTTATCGTTTTATCATACCAAACTGCTTCCCATGTATTTTAATATCATAAATGCATATTCCACAATCGGATCAAATCCACTTTTTAAAAATCTTGGTAATTCAAGGTTTCACTCATTGCTTGGACAGTATTCGAAACAAGAATTAAGATAATAAGAAAAATGAAGAAAATCTTATTTCAACTCTACTCAACAAAAAATAGAAAATAGATGGATATTCTGAACCACTTAGCCTAAGTTATGAAAAATAATAAATTATATTTTTGAGCTTTCCTAAATATGAGGTAAATATTAGTAAAATTTCATATCGTGTAAAGTATACTATTAGACATCATCATTTATCCTCCAAATATTTTCAACTATTTATTGTGAGTCCTTTTATGCTGCATCCCCTAGGGCAATTGTTTCAAATTTTGAAAAGACATATCTTTATTTTTATTCTAAGGAATCAAGACAATCAACTATGAAAAGATTGTATTATTCCTATTCAAAACTTAAGATTTTTCTAGAAACATTTTTAGGTTATTGATGTCAAGATTATGGATGTATTTACACCCTCATACTAATTATATAAGAAAACATATGTTTAGAATTTGATGCTTACTTTGCCTACTGCAATCATAATACTTCAAACTTTAATTTGCTTCACTCAAAATCATTCATTTTATGTGTACCTACCATTTACATAGCTCATAATTCCTTAATAAGAGTCAGCCATATAGAAAAAATTTCGATATCCACATTATCCTTACCTAATACGTTTATGGCTCTCAAACTCTCCATAAATTTGATTTCAATAGGATTTTGCATGAGTTTGATTTTGATATTCACTTCTCTTCTCATGGTTATCATGTGCATGGATGAGACCCTCGGACACCTAGATCTTGAATATTCTCAACTATTTTTTTGGTTGTGCTGCCATAATGTCAACTTAAACTTAACATTATTAGGTCAAACATCTTCTTCTAAATTAAGATCTCTAATTTTTGAGTAGTTATTTAGATTCTATTGATAATAAATATAAATTATTATAATTTAATTCGATAACTATACGTGTGTATATATATTAACAACCATATATTTATGACGTTTTAAGCAAACTTGTATGTGATTGTGGTTTATTTCAATATTTGCGTGAAGATTAAAAATGGTATCCAAACAAAATAATTAACATAAGGATATGTTTAAGAGGATGATTTACGAGTACCGCCCATGCGAAAAATCTTTCCAATAACGTTGGGGGGAAAATATAACTTTTATGGATTATGGAAGAGTTAAAAGGTTATGACTATTCATAAAGAAGACTCAAGGGTTGCAACAATTGGTAAACAAGCAAACTCAAAGTTTCTAATCGGATAAAAAGATAGATTTATATATTTTCGCCCATCAATAGGAAAAAAAATTCAAAAAAAAAATAGTGGATACTAAGAGAAATTCAAAAAGGATGAAATCAATTGATTTAATATCTTTCATAATAAGAAGTTTGTATTTGAATAATAACGATTTGAAATGAATAATTATTAATATCACATTTGGAGGCAATATGGCTCGTTATATTAATATTATGTAGTGTATGTAACCTATTTTCATCAAAACTTCTCAAGTTTTTAAAATATTTACACTTTTTTTTTGGCTTGCTCTTTTTTAATGTAATGTATGTGACAATCTTCATAATTACTAGTCAAGTTGAAAAAGAAAAAAAAAACTATTCGCATAAAATGATACTTACCATAAATATTGGTACAAGTTGGATAAATTTGGCTCTATCGAATTTAGAATTTCAATAATAATTCCAAAGATCACATCATTCCAAGTTTAAAATAAGCATTTTGATTTTACCCAAATGAGCTCACGAGGAATAGAAATGATTTGTAGCAGTGGTTGCTTGCTAATGTTTATGAAATCCAAGTAAACGAATGATCGGGACCCAAGAGAGAGAGAGAAGGAGTGAGAGAGATTATTTATTGCTCACCTCTTCTCTCTACTAGGACATCTCTCTACCAGGATAGCACTCCATCTTCTTCATGGCAATTAATTGCTAGGTTAGCTATTCTTATGACTATGAGACACAAGAGGAATGTCAAAATTTTGAGTATGGAATTACTTTTTTAATGGAAGAATGATGGATGAGACTATTAATGAATGCCACGACAAACCTCAAAACCCTTCAAGGCTTCACTTTCTTTTGAGCAGTCTTGAACAAGAACAAAGATATTCATAACAAGAAAAAATATAATAAAAAAAATGAAGAAAATCTTGTTTCAACTCTACTCAACAAAAAAATAGAAAATAGAGGGATATTCAGAACCATCTAGCTTAGGTTATGAAGAATAATCAATTAGATTTTCGAGCTTCCCTAAATTGATTTACAAGCTTTCCTAAATAAGAGGTAAATATTAGTAAAATTTCATATTGTGTAAATTATTCTATTAAATATCATCATTTACCTTCCAAATATTTCCAACTATTTCTTGTGGGTCCTTTTATGCTGCATCCCCTAGGGGTAATTATCTCAAATTTTGAAAAGGCGTGTCTTTATTTTCATTCTAAGGAATCAAAGTAATCAATTATGAAAAGATTGTATTATTCCTATTCAAGACTTAAGATTTTTCCAGAAACTTTTTTAAGTTATTGATGTCAAGACTATGGATGTATTTACACCCTTATACTAATTATGTAAGAAAACATCTATTTAGAATTTTATGCGTACTTTGCCTATTGTAATCATAATACTTCAAACTTTAATTTGCTTCACTCAAAATCATTCATTTTACATGTACCTACTATTTACATAGTTGATAATTCTCAAATAAAAGTCAGCCATATAGAAAAAATTTCGATAACCACATTATAATTACCTAATACGTTTATATCTCTCAAACTCTTCCTTAATTTGATTTCAATAGGATTTTGCGTGAGTTTGGTTTTGATGTTCACTTTTCTTTTCATGGTTATGATGTGCATGAATGAGACCGTAGAATACCTATTCGAGCTAATTTCCTTGAATATTCTCAATTCTTTTTTTGGTTGTGTTGCCATAATGTCAACTCAAACTTGACATTCTCTATTAGGTCAGACATTTCCTCTAAATTAAGATCTCTAATTTTTAAGTAGTTATTTTAGATTCTAGTGATAATAAATATAAATTATTATAATTTAATTCGATAACTATACATGTGTATATATGTCAACAACCATATATTTATGACGTTTTAAGCAAAATCGTATGTGATTGTGGTTTATTTCAATATTTGCATGAGATTAAAAAGGGTATTCAAACAGAAGAATTAACATAAGGATATGTTTAGGAGGATGATTTACGAGTGACATTCATGTGAAAAATCCTTCCAATAACATTTGGGAGAAAAATATGACTTTTATGGATTATTGAAGAGTTAAAAGATTATCATTATTCATGAAGAAAAGTCAAGGGTTGCAATAGTTTGTAAACAAGCAAACTCAAAGTTCCTAATCAGATAAAAAGATAGATTTATATATTTTCACCCATCAACATGAAAAAAAAAAAATTTTAAAAAAAAGAGTGGAAAGTAGAAGAAAACTCAAAGAATGAAATCGTGTGGGATAAATTGGTTTAATATATTTCATAATAAGAAGTTTGTATTTGACTCATAACAATTTGAAATGAAGATTTATTGATACTACATTTGGATGCAATATGACTCGTTATATTAATGTTATGTAGTGTATGTGAACTATTTTCATTGAAACTTCTCAAGCTTAAAAAAAAAAAAATCATTTTTTTTTGTTGCTCTTTTTTTATGTAATGTACGTGACAATCTTCACAATTACTAGTCAAGTTGAAAAAGAAAAAAAAAACTATTCAAATGAAATGATACTTACCATAAATATTAGTAAAAGTTGGATAAATTTGGCTCTATTGAATTTAGAATTTCAATAATAATTCCAAATATCACATCATTCTAAGTTTAAAATAGGCATTTTGACTTTATCCAAATAATCTTACGAGGAATATGAATGATTTGTAACAATAGTTGCTTTCTAATGTTTATGAAGCCCAAGTAAACGAATGATCGGGACCCGTATAACGCCGCTATAAACTGATAATGACGGGAGAGAGAGAGAGAAGGACGGAGAGAGATTATTTATTGCTCACCTCTTCTCTCTGCTAGGACATCTCTCTACCAGGATAGCACTTCCTCTTCTTCGTGGCAATTAATTGCTAGGCTAGTTATTCTTATGACTAGAAGACACAAGAGGAATGCTAAAATTGTGAGTACATAATTACTTTTTTAATGGAATAATGATGGATAAGACTATTGATGAATGCCACGACAAACCTTAAAGCCTTTCAAGGCTTCACTCGTTGCTTGGGCAGTCTTTGGAATAAGAAGAAACATATTCAGAACAAAAAAAAAAAAAGATAATAAGAAAAATGAAGAAAATCTTGTTTTAACTCTACTCAACAAAAAATAAAAAAAAAATAGATGGATATTCTTAACCACCTAGCATAGGTTATGGAGAATAATCAATTAGATTTTTGAGTTTCCCTAAATAGATTTTCGAGCTTTTCTAAATAAGAGGTAAATATTAGTAAAATTTCATTTTGTGTAAATTATTCTATTAGACATTATCATTTACCCTCAAAATATTTCCAACTATTTTTTGTAGGTCCTTTTATACTGCATCCCCTGAGGGCAATTGTCTCCAATTTTGAAAAGACATGTCTTTATTTTTATTCTAAGGAAACAAGGCAATCAACTAAGAAAAAATTGTATTATTCATATTCAAGACTTAAGATTTTTCTAGAGACTTTTTTAGGTTATTGATGTCAAGATTATGAATGTATTTACACCCTTATACTAATTATGTAAGAAAACATATGTTTAGAATTTTACGCTTACTTTGCCCAATAAAATCATAATACTTCAAACTTTAATTTGCTTCACTCAAAATCATTCATTTTACATGTACATACTATTTATACAACTAATAATTCCCAAATAAGAGTCAACCATATAGAAATAATACCAATATCCACATTATCATTACCTAATACGTTTATGTCTCTCAAACTCTCCATAAATTTGATTTCAATAGAATTTTACGTGAGTTTGGTTTTGATGTTTACTTCTCTTTTCATGGTTGTGATGTGCATGAATGGGATCGTAGGACACCTATTCGAGCTCATTTCCTTGAATATTCTCAACTATTTTTTTTTTATTGTGCTACCATAATGTCAACTCAAACTTGACATTCTTGATTAGGTCAAACATCTTCCTATAAATTAAGATCTCTAATTTTTAAGTAGTTATTTAGATTTTAATGATAATAAATATAAATTATTATAATTTAATTCAATAACTATACGTATGTATATATGTCAACAACCATATATTTATGACATTTTAAGCAAACTCGTATGTGATTATGGTTTATTTCAATATTCGCGTGAAAATTAAAAAGGTTATCCAAACAAAAGAATTAATATAAGGACATGTTTATGAGGATGATTTACGAGTGCCACCCATGTGAAAAATCATTCCAATAACGTTTGGGGGAAAATATGACTTTTACGGATTATGGAAGAGTTAAAAGGTTATGACTATTCATGAAAAAAAAAAAAACTCAAGAGTTGCAACAGTTGGTAAACAAGCAAACTCAAAATTCCTAATCGGATAAAAAGATAGATTTATATATTTTCACCCATCAATAGGAAATTCTTTTTTTTAAAAGAGTGAATATTAAGAGAAAACTCAAATAATACAATTGTGTATGATAAGTTGGTTTAATATCTTTCATAATAAGAAGTTTATATTTGAATCATAACAATTTGAAATGAAGATTTATTGATATCACATTTAGAGGCAATATGACTCCTTATATTGATGTTATGTAGTGTATGTGACCTATCTTCATCAAAACTTCTCAAGTTTTTAAAAAATCTCAACTTTTTTTTTGGCTTACTCTTTTATTTAATATATGTTACAAGTCAAGTTGAAAAAGAAAAAAAGAACTATTCGCATGAAATGATACTTACCATAAATATTGGTATAAGTTGGATAAATTTGGCCTTATTGAATTTAGAATTTCAATAATAATTTCAAAGATAACATCATTCCAAATTTAAAATAGACATTTTGACTTTACCCAAATGATCTCATGAGGAATATGATTGATTTGTAGTGGCGGCTGCTTGCTAATGTATATGAAGTCCAGTAAACGAACGATCGGGACTTGTATAACTCCGTTGTAAATTGATAATGACAAGGGAGAGAGAGGAGGGATAGAGATTATTTATTGCTCACCTCTTCTCTCTATTAGGACATCTCTCTAGCACTCCCTCTTCATCATGGCAATTAATTGCTAGGCTAGCTATTCTTATAACTAGGAGACACAAGAGAAATGTTAAAATTTTGAATATGGAATTACTTTTTTAATGGAAGAAAAATGGATGAGACTATTGATGAATGCTACGACAAACCTCAAAGCCCTTCAAGGCTTCACTCGTTGCTTGGGAAGTCTTAAGAACAAGAAGAAACATATTCAGAACAAGAAAAAAGATAATAAGAAAAATGAAGAAAATCTTATTTCAACTCTACTCAACAAAAAATAGAAAATAGAGGGATATTCTGAATCATCTAACCTAGGTTATGAAAAATAATAAATTAGATTTTCGAGCTTCCCTAAATAAATTTACGAGCTTCTCTAAATAAGAGGTAAATATTAGTAAAATTTCATGTTGAGTAAATTATTCTATTAGATATCATTATTTACCCTCCAAATGTTTCCAATTATTTCTTGTGGGTCCTTTTATGCTACATCCCCAAGGGGCAATTGTCTTAAATTTTGAAAAAACATGTCTTTATTTTCATTCTAAGGAATCAATGCAATCAACTATGAAATATTGTATTATTCCTATTCAAGACCTAAGATTTTTTTAGAAATTTTTTTAGATTATTGATGTCAAGATTATGGATGTATTTACACCATTATACTAATTATGTAAGAAAACATATGCTTAGAATTTTACACTTACTTTGCCAACTGCAATCATAATACTTCAAATTTTAATTTGCTTCATTTAAAATCATTCATTTTACATGTACCTACTATTTACATAACTAATAATTTCCAAATAAGAGTCAGCCATATAGAAAAAATACCAATATCCACATTATCCTTACCTAATACGTTTATGGCTCTCAAGCTCTCTCTAAATTTGATTTCAATAAGATTTTGCATGAGTTTGGTTTTGATGTTCACTTCTTTTCTCATGGTTATCATGTGCATGAATGGACTGTAGGATACCTATTCGAGCTCGAGCTCATTTCCTTGAATATTCTCAACTATTTTTTTGGTTGTGTTGCCATAATGTCAACTCAAACTTGACATTCTCGATTAGGTTAGACATCTTCTTCTAAATTAAGATTTCTAATTTTTAAGTAGTTGTTTAGATTCTAGTGATAATAAATATAAATTATTATAATTTAATTCAATAACTATACGTGTGCATATATGTCAACAACCATATATTTATGACATTTTAAGCAAACTCGTATGTAATTGTGGTTTATTTCAATATTCGTGTGAAAATTAAAAATGGTATCCAAACAAAAGAATTAATATAAAGATATGTTTATGAGGATGATTTACGAATGCCACCCATGTGAAAAATCCTTCCAATAACGTTTGGGGGAAAATATGACTTTTATGGATTATGGAAGAGTTAAAAGGTTATGACTATTCATAAAGAAAACTCAAATGTTACAACAGTTGGTAAACAAATAAACTCAAAATTCCTAATTGGATAAAAGGATAGATTTATATATTTTCATCCATCAACAAGAAAAAAATAATAAAAAAAAAAAGAGTGGATAATAGGAGAAAGCTCAAAGGATACAATCGTGTAAGATAAATTGGTTTAATATTTTTGATAATAAGAAATTTGTATTTGAATCATAACAATTTGAAATGAAGATTTATTGATACTGCATTTAGAGGCAATATGGCTCGTTATATTAATGTTATGTAGTGTATGTGACCTGTCTTTATCGAAACTTCTCAAGTTTTTAAAAAATTTCCACTTCTTTTTGGCTCGCTCTTTTTTATGTAATGTATGTTACAATCTTCACAATTATTGGTCAAGTTGAAAAAAAAAAAACTATTTGTATGAAATGATACTTACCATAAATATTGGTATAAGTTGGATAGATTTGGCTCTATCGAATTTATAATTTCAATAATAATTCCAAAGATAACATCATTCCATATTTAAAATAGGCATCTTGACTTTACTCAAATGAACTCACGAGGAATAGGAATGATCTAAAATATCGATAATATCTGTTAAAATACTTCATAAATGAATGTAGTTATCAAGACACTTAACAAAAAGCCCCATAATAAAGAAGTACATAAATACTTACCATGGTAAGTATTTCGATTTCTACTAAATGTACCCTACCAAATTTGAATGTTCAGTTATTGCAACTCAATTTTTTCAATATCTTTTAATCCTTAAGTTTCATTTATTTTTGGACATTCTAAAATTTGAACACAAAAATATGTAAGTTGTACTTTGTATGGTGGTAACTAATACCCATAATTTCCATATGTTAGTGGTGTAGTCCAAAATTAAAACCTATTATGTGTGGTCCATTCATATGGGAAAAAGAAACCCCAGTCCTTTTGCTCTTTAACTACATAGGAGGGGCAGAAAATTGCTCGTGCAAGAATAAATTATATATATATATGTGGGCAATATGACACATTACACACATAGTAGTAATGCATGTAAATATTCCAACTCAAGTTTTAAATTTTAAAGAGAAAATTGCAATTGAGCATTTATAATCTTAGGATCTAGCATAATCACAATTGTTTTTTTTTTCCTATTTTTATGATTCTAGTACTTTATCTCCTATTTTTGCTCTTAGTTCATCCAATTGTCTCTTATTTATGCTTGGTTAATAGTAACAATGTCACCATCTTTTTCAATTGAGTATGTTGGGGCGTGGATAATGTCAGAGTAAAATATATTAAATTCATACCCTTGTGTGATTTTCGTAATGTGTTTGATGAGCTTACTCCACTCATATCCACTGTAGACAAGAGTTGACATATTTTCAAAAACGAGGAAAGTTTCTTCGAAACATTTCTGCCTCATCTACCTCCTGTAGCAAAGGAATCATCAAAGGAATCATCATCAACTGATCATCGAGTTATCACATCTTGAATTGAACTATCACCAAGCCATTTTTTGAACAATCTCTTATCACTAAGCATCTCTAATGTTCGTTTATATTTATATATTTATGTTTATATTTATACTTGTTAAACTTGAATGTTCATTTTCATTTGTATTTATGCTTTGGTAATAGTAATTTTTTGATCAAGTAAACTCACAATATCATCATCTTTTTCAATTTAGTATGTTGGGGTCTTAGTATTGTGGATAATGTCATGGTAAAATATATATAATTCATACCTTTGTGCGATCTTCGTAATGCATTTAATGTGTTTACTCCACTCATATCCACTATAGACAAGGGTTGAAATATTTTTAAAAATGATGAAAGTTTTCTCGAAGCATTTTTGCCTCCTCCACCTCCTCTAACAAAGGAATTATCAAATGAATCATCAAGCCATCATATCATGAATTGAATTATCATTAAGCCGCTTCCTAAACAACCTCTTATCACCAACATCTTATTACCAAGCACCACTGATGTTTGTTTATCTCTATATATTTATATTTATATTTATGCTTGTTAAACTTGAATGTTCATTTTCATTTGTATTTATGCTTGGGTAATAGTGATTTTCTGATCAAATAAACTCATAACGTCACAATCTTTTTCAATTGAGTATGTTGGGACCTTAGTATTGTGGACAATGTTAGAGTAAAATATATTAAATTCATATCCTTGTGCGATTTTCGTAATGCATTTGATGTGCTTACTCCACTCACTGTGGACAATGATTGAAATATTTTTAAAAACAAGGAAAGTTTCCTCGAAACATTTCTGCCACCTCCACCTTCTGTAGAAAATGAATCATGAAAAAAAGTAAATGAATCATCAAAGGAATCATCATCAATCAATTATCAAGCCATCACATCCTGAATTGAATTATCACCAAGCCGTTTCCTAAATAACCTTTTATAACCAAGCACCTCTGATGTTCGTTTATATTTATATATTTATGTTTATATTTATATTTGTTGAACTTGATTGTTCATTTTTATTTGTATTTATGCTCGAGTAATAGTAATTTTCTGATCAAGTAAACTCACGGTGTCACCATCTTTTTCAAATAAGTATATTAGGGACTTAGTATTGTAGACAATGTCAGGATAAAATATATTAAATTCATACTCTTGTACGATCTTCGTAATGCGTTTGATGTACTTACTCCACTCATACCCATTGTGTACAACGGTTGAAATATTTTAAAAAACGATGAAAGTTTCCTCAAAGCATTTCTGCCTCCTCCACTTCCTGTAGCAAAGGACAAATGAAGTAAATGAATCATCAAAAAAATTATCATCAACCAATCATCAAGCTATTACATCCTGAATTGAATTATCACCAGGCCGCTTCTGGAATAACCTCTTATCACTAAACACTTCTTATGTTTGTTTATTTTTATATATGTATATTTATGTTTATGTTTGTTGAACTTGAATGTTCATTTTCATTTATATTTATGTTTGGGTAATAGTAATTTTCTGATCAAGTAAACTCACAATGTTACCATCTTTTCCAATTGAGTATATTAGGGCTTTAATATTGTGGATAATGTCAGGGTAAAATATATTAAATTCATAAATTTGTGCAATCTTCGTAATGCATTTGATGTGCTTACTCCACTCATATCCACTGTGGATAAGGGTTGAAATATTTTGATTTTCTTGGTCGATACTTATCATGCCACCAATAAGCCTACATCCACATGAATAAATTTAAGGATTATGTTATCTGAGGAAAAAATGATAAGAAGAAGTCAAAACCAATAGAGAAAATTGGTGACGTGAAGTACCTGCAAGTCGAGAGTCATCTCTACACCATTGCCAAAAACTACATCACATTCCTCCATGGCTCCCATGGCTTTGATGGCCTTCCTTTCAAAATTATCTCCTAATGGAACTGGCTTTGATGCCATTGCTTCTTGCATATATCTTTGTTGTTCTTCTAGTACCTCAATTCTTTTCCGTTACCGGAACCTCTGGTTAGATGCACAACCTTACTTAGTTTGTGCTAAGCAATTTGTAGGGAAAAAAGGAATTATCCAATGCAGCCCTATCCTCTTCTTGGTCAATGGCCCTTCTTTCGCTTGCATGGTGAGTTTCATCACCATGCAACGATTGTGGAGAAAATGATCTAATCTCCTCTTTTGACTCCATCATCTCTCCATTAGATAAGGGTTATGGGTACATTGATCATTCATCTGAATATCAAAACCATGGGAATGGTAACTGAATACCCACTCTGAACTCAAAGGCAAAACAAGATTTCTATAGAAAAGATATTAGTAGATAGAGACAGACCATTAGGCACGCCTTCTTCTTGTACAGGACCAAGGACATTAGTAGTTTCTGGATTTTCAACGACATCCACAGGCTGCTCCAGTTGAAGATGCTTGCACAACATTTTCGCATGAAAATCTTTGAAAAAGCCTATGTTTAACAAATATATATATTCTCCACTGTGAAAGAATATCAAAATATATTTACTTTTGTCTTGTATATGTGGATATGTTAACCCCCAAAACTCCATGACCTTAGCTATGCCAGTATGCAAAACTCTATGACCTTCAGTTTCATCACCCATTAGTCATAATTATACTGACGGATTAAATCATACATAAAAATGATTTTCAAATAACCAACGCATATATTACTTTTGGGCGAACAACGACACTGACGATTTTTAGATAAGGAAAGATCCAACGTCCACCAATGTTGATTGAAGTCTCCCATTAGTCATAATTATAAGTGATGATTAAAAGATGTGCACTTTCTATCTAAAGCCTTATTGCTTTAGGACATCTTTAAGTTTGAATATAGTAGACTTTATGTATTTCCTATTTTACAACGTGCATGATTGTTTGTTTGTTAGATTTTTTTGGTTAAAGCTTGATTGTTGGTTTGAATTGTTCCAGCAAAAGTGTAAAAAAAGAGTCATAAATCAATTTAGTTACAAATCTTTTGATTTTGTACCATTTTAATCTTAAATTTTAATGGTATCAATTTAGTCATAAACATTTTGAATTAGTGCCAATTTAGTCCTAAACCTTTTAGTTTGGTTTAGGTTAATTTTAGCTGGAGTTTGATAGTTTTTATCAAAGAAAATATTTTCCTTAATCAATAAGTCTAATCCATTGACTAGGTTTTTCTGTTATTATTTTATTTTATGAATACGTGTCTTTAGAAGGAATAAATAGATGCACAAGCTCCTCTTCCAAATTAATGAAAATCGTGTGCAAGTAGATGAATTAAATTTTATTGAGGTTTTTCTCTATGGCTAATGAATTATGATACATTATTTATTTATTATTTGCAATCTCAAGATACTTTCCGCTACTTTTTTTTTAGTGTAATTAATATTTCAAAAAAGATAAATTGAAGCGCAAGTTTATCATTGGCCAAAGACACGGCAGGAAAGTATAAAAATAAAAAATCATAAGTATCTCGGTACATGACCTCTCATACTAAAATGCAGCCCACCAAAACTGGAGCTAGTCGAGACCGCATAGAAACAAGAAAGAAGAAAGCATCCTATTCTTGGGAGAGGAACCATAATGGAATTAGAAGGAAGAGGAACAATGGGACGATTTAGAATCGGGATGGAAGATGCGCGAGCTCCATGGTCATTTTACAAAGGAAGAAATTGAGGCATTGGTTGCAATATTGGTCTTTTGTTGATTTGATTTCCCTTGTTTTGGTTTGTAAAAGGGTTAATAACCTGAAAAACCCCAAACTGGTACACTTGTGACAAATTTACCCCAAACTATTTTTTTGACCACCAAAAACCCTAAACTGGTATACTTTTGACAAATTTCCCCCAAACTAATATACTTGTGACAAATTTACCCTACGTTAATTTTTGTTAAATTTTACCGTAAAATTATTAAGTTAATGATACGTGACAGTTGATTGGTATATTAATTTGAGATTTTACGCTCTGTTTGTCATAGTTTACAATCTTTGTAATTTTTTGTGGTATTAATCCAATTTAGCGGAGAGTATATTTGTCACAAATTTACCAGTTTTGGGTTTTTACGGTCGAATAAATTAGTTTGGGATAAATTTGTCATAAATGTACCAGTTTGAGGTTTTTTTATAGTCAGTTAGGGTAAATTTGTCACATGTGTACCAGTTTGGGGGTTTTTTTTTTATGGTATTAACCCTTTGTAAAATTGATAATTATCAGCCTTTCTTTCTTGAAGTGATTCTCAGTTCGAGCTTAGTAGCTCTAAGATAATAATATTATGAGAGTAGAAAAATCATGTCCCCATTCCCATTCTATTGATTTTCCTCTTTAAATCACACTAGAAAGTAGAAAGGATATACTAATGCTTGCCCTTTCCGGCATGAGCCTTAAATTCTTGGTCATTTTAAAATAGGGAAACATAATTTTGATCTTATTTTTAGAATTGTGAGGAATTTTTTTTCACTCTGTGGAAGAGGAACATGTTTCAGAGGCATGGTAAGGAAATCTGTGGCTGAGTATAGTGTGGTGTCTAAAAGATATGGATGTCTGAGATGCCTTAATAATATCAACAGCTAGATTGTGCGTGGAGGAGACGGAGAAAAAGAGGAAGAAAGAAAGAATGGTGTCAAAAAAAATGTTTTGTTTCTTCTTTTTCTTGTAGGTACCTCTATGTGCTTGATTTTTGGCTCATGGATTTTATAATCGGTGATTCTGCTGAATTTAATTAGCTAAGGGGCTAAATCATTTGGGTAGAGAGACATATTATTCAACTTTAGCATCATAATTTGATGAAGAATAGATGTTGATTCTCTATGAAGTACTTATCTTGCATATTGGATGCTGGTGGTTAATTTAATGAAATTAGTGTTTACGGCGGAACTCAGCAGAAACGCATTTGTGACTGGATAATAATGGAGAAGGGATCGAAATGAAGTGGATAAATATGCATTTGACAATTTAATTGTACAGCGAGTTAATTGGTGATTTTTCTTTATTTTGCATGGTTAATGTTAAAATGTGGATCTAATATATCTCATAAGCGCATGAAACATACATGCATGCTTAGCTGTTGGAACTAAAGATGACTGAGACTTCAGTACCAGAATCACCAAGAGAAGCTCCTCGTTTATCTTGCATATTCATGTGACATGGCATAAACATAACAAGATAAACATGACAGAATAAACAAAATAATAATACATCGGTAGAAGAGAGCAAGAGGGAGGGTGCTGATACTAAAGCTATTCCTCAATATATCTTTTACAAACTTAGTCTTCAAGTTCGAGCTCTTACTCATTCAGACAGGATCTTAGCCCCCGAGCAGGTTTTTTAACCTTCTACTGATACTTGAAAAAGCAGATTTCAAGGTCTCTTCAGTGAATCACTTGAGCCCGGATACATTTTCGGTGCCACGGAGCTAGACCAGTGAGCTATTATGCTTCCAAGCCCATCTCCTGGTTGTCATCGCTCCATCACTTCCTTTTCGGAAAGTTTTGGACACCCACTTGTTGCGCAAAGTTTTGGACATTCACTTGTTGCATAGTGAGAAGCAGTATAAGTAATGGAAGGACATGCTCTGCAGCAAATTCTACTCCATACTGAAAGCAGAATAGTAATAGTCATTATGATAAAGAGAACTTTCTACTTTATCGTTAAAACAACAATGGTACCAAGAAACACAAGTATTTGTAAATGGGCATTTTGAACAGAGCTGCAAACGCAAAATCTTACCTGCTTAAGCATTGAGTTAGCAACTCCAAGAGCACACATGAGCATAGGAGCAGAACACGTCAACGTCAACAGCAGCACAACAGCAGCACAACGTTGAATTGTTTGTAAAATTTCAAGGGTAGCTTGCTTGTCAAGCTTAGGAATTAAATCCCCTAAACATAGCAAAACATTGACTCTCACCTTCCAAAAGAAATAAACCAAGACTAAACGCGAAAGATGAGAATCAACAGACTTCATGCACATAAGATAACTCTCCAGTATATAAAATATATTGGAAGAATATATAAGCAAATGTATGATTAAACAAGATTGATGGATTATTTATCATCAGACATGGCAGAAGCATACGCATTGATGTAGAAGCAATCAGAATCTAAATGAAGAAGATGAGGACGAGAAGAGAGAAACCACCAAAGCAAAGAGAGCAACTGAAGCTTTACCACCCAACTGAATGGGAAAGACCTCATACTAAAGGCATGCAGCCACTATACAAATGTCTAACCTAGCGTAAGTCAAAAAGTTAAGATAACCTAGATAAAGACAAAGAAATAGTGATCAAGGTGAAAAAATTAGGAAAAAGTGAGTTTCTGATTCGCATGAAAACTGCTGAATCATAGAAAAGTCATTGAGTTAGCCCCTTGGTACCCTTCCAATTGATTTTCACTTCAATACTCCAAGGAAAATAAAATTCAGTGAAAGAGTCGATATAATGGGTCCGGACACCAAAACAATTTCAGTGTGCTGCCGTCTTAATTATTGTTTCATGCAAATAAATCTAGTTTAATTAAAGCAACAGATAAGTCAAGTTGTCCCTTAAATCTTTCTTTTTTTTGGTTCATAAAACTTCACTTTGAAGGAAAAGAGATACTTTTATCCGCATTTCTGCTTTTCTTTTACAATGCATGCAAGAAAGATTTACATAAAAAAGCAGCCAATCTGTCTACATGTAGACATCCTTGCTGTCCAACATTTGTTCCTGAAGTTAAAGACTTAAGACCAAGTACCTGAGACTTTGCTATTGACATCTGGCATCTTGGCTCATATGCTAAGCTAATGCAACAAGCTTTACTTCCGATAGAATTATTGCTGTTGACAACCTCTTTTGTTTCATTCTCACATTCATTGTTGGTGATGTAGTTCTGTCCACACACTGTTTCACTAGGACTGTTTACGATCAGCGGGTACTCCGACTCCAAGATGTGTTTCTGGTTCAATGCACTTCAGGGATTGGATTTTGGGGAAATCGTGATGCCAGTGACATGAAAACCGAACTGCAAAAGCAAGAAAATGGGAAGATAGGATCCTTTTTGATAGGATGACCTCTGTAGGTGCAATGATCAAACATTCGGAGCACCTAGATAGAGAGATTGATGTAATTCAAAATGCATTAGCATATTATGAATGCTTCTTCATTGGACCAAATGAACTGTCCAAACGCACGATGCTTCCATTGCACTTGTTCTTCTTATCGAAAATGATCCTCTCTTCCCATTTTCTTGCTTTTGCAGTTCGGCATTCATGTCACTGGCATCACGATTTCCCCAAAATCCAAGGTCATCTGTCTCCACAATAACTCTGTTTGAGTTCCTGTGAGAAAAGAAGAATTCAATTAGTTCATACATTAGGGTCTCTCGAACACGGTTGGACCAGCAAACTCAAAGGATCGGTCACTTTTTGCTTAGGTACCTATTAATCTGTGGAAAGTGCTTTTGTTATTGTGGGTGATAGGTGGTCCATGCAACTGCAATGCACCGCCATAGGCTGAAGTAACAACAGAAAGTCCTATTGCAGGACTTTTTCGGGTGCTCTTTGATGGGGAAATTAGCTTAGTCCATTTCTTTCTCGGGTGTTCTCCAATGTCAAAGTTCAAGGCCTTCCTGCAGGACTTTTTGGGTAGTTGGCGTCCTTTAAGATCAATGGAGGAGTCCTCAACCCCTTCTTCGGGTAAAGCTAGTGGTATCTCAACTCCTTTTCTCCTTACATATTTTCTCTTAAATGGGGTCTTACCTCCATCAGAAGGCTTTGAAGCTATAGACCTCAAAAGTCCTTTTCTACTTTCCCTCTTTCACCACCTTCGGTCTATGTTTTTTGCTCAAGCTCATGAACTGGGGGTCTCCCTTCTGAGGTTCGTGATTCTCCATCAATGTGGAAACAGCTGAAGATGGCGACCCCATCACAAGCTCTTGGAGCACTTTATCTTGTCAACCGATCTCAAGTCTGAGCCTCTTGGTGGCATCTCTGTCCACCTTTATGCTCCAGCCTTTCATATGCGCATGTGTTGCACATTTGAGAAGCAGTTCCCTTTTCTGGGGTAATTGGGGTGAAATCAAGAGAACCTTTTGAAATTGCACCTTCAGCAGCATCTTCAGTAAATGAGGGTGGCAAGTTCAGGTCGCATGCGCTCGCAAGCCTATCTGCATGACATGCTGTTGCATAAGTTTCATATTGCGCAACCAAGCTCATGATCTAGGGGTCTCCCTTTGAGGGTCGTGATTCTCCATCTTTATGAAAACAGCTAAAGATGGTGACCCCATCACAAGTTCTTGGAGTTCTTTATCTTGTCCACCAATCTCAGGTCTGAGCCCCTTCAAAGGTGTTTGCATCTTCAGCGGATGAGGGTGGCAAGTTCAGGTCGAATGTGCTCACAAGCCCATCTGCATGACATGCCGTTGCATGAGTTTCATATTGAGCAGCCAATGCACATGATGCAATCTGACTAATATTGAAGCGCATGGAGTCAAGTGGCCCATTGCATAAGTGTCGGGAAGGTTGGACGCTAGTCGCGCTAGTCACTAGTCCTCTTTGACGAATTTGACGATATGTCCCTACTTTGCACAAAACAAATATCAAATATTGTATGCATGCTTACCACGGGTTGAGGATAATTTCTTCTGAGCTTTCGCCGCTGCCGCTCTTTTCTTCCTGTTCCTCAACCTCTGCTTCTCTGTTGCCTTTTGCTTTTGCCGCGAAGTTCGCACGTATGACTTCTGCGCTATGGCCTCTCTTTTCCGCCTCTTCCTCTGCATTTTCCACTCCTTTCTCATTGCATGTGCAAGGTGGTGAGGCTAAGGGAGCCACTGACGATGCTAGGGGAGCCACGTCCCCCACTGACGATGCCACTAACGATGGGTGAGTATATGGACAGAGAAGTGGAGGAGGAGGTAATGGTGCTGCTCGAAAACTAATAAGGGGAGGAGGAGGAGTTGGTAAGTGGTGGGAGTGTAGAGGATAATGTGAGTTCCACTGACCAATACCAATAGGAGTAGGAGCAGCCTCAAAGGTAGAACATGAGGCAGTCCTGGAAGGACACGACTATACATAGCCTGAGCAAAAAGTAGGGGAGGTAAGGCAGGGGGCAGAGGGGGCAGATGATACTGCGTTCGAGGACGAGGACCTTGACTTTGATTACCATAATTCCTTTGACCATAATTACCGTAATTCCTTTGATGACATATCAAAGCTTTCAATTTGGCTAATTAGCTACAAAATTTATTGCCAAAGCATATCGTGCCTGCCAAGTAGAAAGATTTCAGAGCCAGAACAAATTGCACAAGCTGAAATTTACATTTGGGAGCAAGAAATAACACTCGAAAATCAAAATTTAAAGTGTCCTTCATTCAATTGATTTAAAATTGCTCCAACCTAACATCCACATTGCAAAAAGTGAGTCTTCTAACAAACAAGAAACAAGTTGAGATTAACACTTTTCAGTATATTTCTATTAATCCCGCAAGCTACCGTCCAAGATAACCCGCAAGCTATTAATCACCAGGAGACACTCAAAACTAATTTTATCATGGTAAAGATATAAGGAAATGCCTTCAAAGCTGCTTTCTCTAGACACCATGGAAAGGATCACTGACGAGCTCAATCTCTAAGTGCAAAATTGTCAGTTTCATCCTCTCCTCTTTGTGAGCCTAAAGATCATATGGGTCAATAAAAATATTCTCATTATTTAGTTATAGAAAGCCCTTCTCAAGAAAGTGAGCCAAGAGCCGCTCATCTGGGCCAGCGGATTAGAATTCTGCTGTGCCTGGTCGAAACGCGTGAGCGGAGCAGGCTAAGTGAAATAAAATAAGATACTGGTGCTACTATAAGAATCTTATGAATCACGCACGGCACACTTTCTATGTCTCCTCCATCTACAAGGTGAACAGCTTGTTCTTCCACGACTAACGACTAAGTAGAGATCACGCTAGAAACCCAAAACCCAAATTCAAAATGTTCGACGCCACAAACCCAAAACCCGAATTCAACTAGCCACGAAAGAAAATGGAATCGAGAACTCACCGAAGCAAAAAGAGAGTCCGGCGTTGGGTGGCTGGCGACGGTGGTGACCGGGGCTCCGACGGCGACGATGGTGACTGGGCTTCGACGGAGACGGTGGTGGCTGGTTCCGACGGCAACGGTCGTGGTTGGTTCCGACGGCGATGGTCGGGTTGGGCGGTCGTGGAGTTGAAAAGGAGCGGTGGAGAAGATGAGGGAGAGAGAAGGCCTTCTTCTGCATATTCCTGCATATAAGTGGAGGTCTTCTCCTTCATAGCTCCAACCTATTAATTACAGAGAGGTTGGTTCGTCCGGACTTGGACTTTAATGGACTTTAAGATTGTTGCAGTGGTGGATAGGATACGCATGTACGAGGGATACAAATTTTGTCCTCAACGCAATCATTACGAAGGCTCAACTTTTTTAATAATTTATATTTTATTTTATTATTAGAAGGTCAAGCCATCCAAAGAATGTGAAGCTCATTCCAGCCGTCCGATCACCTTCTCCTCTCCCTGAGATTATGGATTAATAATAGAAGAACTTTTTTAGAAGACTTCCTCCCACAAATTTGCTCATTTACCAACGTGGTTTTCATCAAACTTATTCTCCAAGAGCTTTAATAGTCTAATTGTGAATGTGCTCGATTATAGCCAAAAGGCCAAAAGAACGGTCTTTTTTCCAATCAATTAGCGGTGAAAAGAGCGTCAATCCACAGTAATCCAAGTCCAAAGAATATAAATATGTCATGTGTGTTGACAATGATAGAACTATGGCTGGCTAGGCACCCATTAGGAGGTTGCTGATATTCTAATTTTTGAAAATACCAAACACATATTTGGATTTTTGAAAATATCAAACACTTTGTAGCTTGCCATCAATTATATTTGTGTCTTTTTATTTACAACTTTATTTTATGTTCATTCTCAATTCTTCAATTTTTCACACGCTCGAAACCACCAAACCAACTAGAAGGTCACCCAACTCTAAGCAAGACAGACGATGATGAAATGATTATTCAAGGAGGGGCAATTTGATCTCTTCAAGGTGGGCTTTCGCTTAAAAATTGTGTGAAGGGTACTTGCAAAAATAAATGTATAGCGGTCACCGTATCATAGCCAAGATTGGTTTTTTCTTTCCTAAGATATTTTTTGTGTTCAAGGAAATGTAGGAGGGGAAAAAAACACTTGGTTGCATTGAGCGCTTGATATTTGACATAAAAATCATTTCGGATTTCCATTTTTCCACCATAACCAAACAAATAAATGATAAGTAAATACCCTCATTTTGGACATGAGAATAATCAAGAGAGAATTTAAAAAAAAAAAAAGAAGAAGAAGAAAATAACAAAAGCCCAAAAGAAGAGGAATAACAGTAGAGGGTGTCGCAATTTGCACAATTTGAGGAGAGGGGCGGCGATGAGTGAAGAGCTCTGCTGAATTCATGGGTCTTACCCATGCTTCCACTAGCACCTCATTTTGGACTTTAGTATTTCGGACACTCGGCGCTTGGACATGAACAAATTACAAAAATCGGTCTCTAATATCTTCAGCAATATTATGAAAATAAACTAGCAATTTGGTATTTGATATGATTTTATGAATTTCTTACTTTTAATTTTAAAAAATCAATTTTTTTAAATTTTTTTCTTTTTTTTTTTACTTCCTCCTTCTCCCTCCTCTTTTCTTTCGGCTGGCGATGACCAGCCAACATGTAAGTTTTAGCTGAAGATATGAAAATGTTTTCCACTTTCTTCTGTCACTTTTTGTGAAGGTGTTTTCTTTATCGGTCTTGCTCGCTTGTGTTTCCCCTTTAAAAAAAAAAATAGTTTTATTTAGTTTGTTTTTACTAAAAAAATAGAAAAAATAATGAAAAAAGAAAAAAAATTAAAAGACAAAATTATTTTTCCATGAGTTGAGGCCCTTATTTGAGATTGATATGTTCACTTCCTACTCTTCATATGTTCACTTCCCACCCTTATTTGAAATAATCAGTCTTTGTTTGAAACAATGTCTATTTGTGCCTTCATTTTTGGGCCTTATTTAGAACAAAATTGCCATGTAGTTTAAAATGATGCCCACTCCTTCTTTTTTCTATTTTTCCTTTTCTATTTAGAATAGTTACCATGATTAAGTATTTCACACATGTTTTTAGCATATTAAAGAAAAGTGCATTCTCAAATATTCCCTATAATGTTTTACATATTTCATGTAAAATTATCATACTAATAGTAATGAAAAAAGACATTTTTGATATAGTATAAAGCTGAATTTTTTTTCTTCAATATTACAACAATGTTTCTATTTTTTTCTTTTATCTCAAAATCTTTAGTCTTACAATAATTTATCTATTTTTTTTCTTTTATCTCAAAAGCTCCAAGAAGGTGAGCGAGATAATTTTACACGCATTATAGGCAACATTATATGTATAGAGGAGGTCTTGTCCTTCATAGCTTGCAAAATTGCAAGCTATTAATTGCAAGCTAGAAGAGTGTAGCGTAGTGGAGAAGAGTGTAGCAGAGAGGAGAGAAGAGGTTGGTTCGTCCTGCAGTGGCAGGGACTTGGACTTTAACTTGGACTTTAAGACTGTTGTTGCAGTGGATAGGATACTCATGTACGAGGTATACAAATTTTGTTCTCAGCAACGCAATTATTACAGAGGCTCAGCTTTTTAAAATAATTTATATTTTATTTTATTTGGTCAAGCCATCCGGGGAATGTAAGGCTCATCTCCAGCTGTCCGATCTCCTTCGCAAGCCTTCTCCCGCTGGGATTATGGATTAATGATGGAGGAACTTTTTTGACTTATCTGCTTTGCACCCAAAAAGGCCAGCCAAAAGCGATCTCCCTTCAGCCTCTCACCTCGAAACCACCGCATGGTGATCATTTTCTAAATCCCAGAAACCATTTGTCAACCCTTTAGCCAATCTTAGCCAATCCCTAAGCGTGCACATGAACTCGCCTGAAAAGACAGCCCGCAGATGCGCGACAAGAAACCTCCGGTGTCGAGAAAACTCCGCTCCGTATGGACCACTATATTAATTCGAATTGGTATTCACGTGATGGAGATAGGAGAAAAACAAGTTCAAGTTATTTAGAAAGATAATAGCAGAGAGAAACCTTTCCCATTAGAATTTTACAAGACCAAACCAAACAAAAGTTGATGACCAAACAAAGAAATAGCACAAAACACACAATATTTATATATGTGTGCATATGTTTCTGATTTAAAAAAGTAAAATGTCAGCTAAAGAGTACCCGAGTACTCGGTTTGCCAACAAATACTTGTCACATGAATCCAGATTTTGGTAATTTGTAGAAGGTATATACAAGTTCAAACAAATCAATTGGCATATAATCCATTTTCATGATGATGAGTACTTAATGATATTGAAGTAAATGTATTAATGAGTACTCGATGATAATGAACCACCTTGCTCAAAACTACCTATTCATTATTTTCATTATTTTTTTTTACTTCTCTTACATCACAACAAGTTATTTTTCCGCATGACTAACATGCCGGTGGATGACGAAAGGGCAAGTAAAGGGAAATGAAAAAAATAAAAAAAAAAACATATTAAAAATGTTCTTCCCGTGGATCGGAAAGGAAGTTCTAGAAATGTTCATGTTTGTGATTGAATTGATCCAATCCATGCGACAAAAGAATTTCCTAATCCTATTTGCATTAGGATTTTATTTTTATTTTTTTGTATTTTTCCTTGAAAAGTGCTCATCTATGGCACATTCATACATCATACAAACATAAAGTAAAGGGGAATTCCTATTATAAAGAAAAGAAAACTCTCTCTAATGATTAGAGTACATGGTGGATCCTGAATTTCATAAAGAGAAAAAGTTAAATGTATAGGACAATCATTGCTACTTAATTACAAAGAAAAATCCTCTCACGAAGGATCTCGTCAAATATTTATTTACCAATTAAAAAGGAATTTAGGGAGAGAAATGCTTCTTAGTTTAGTCTAGAATTGGATTAAATCGAATTCACAAGAAATTTCATCAAAAAGTTTCATAAAATCAAAAAGTTTAATAAAATAGAGTGCCTACGGTGCAAAATTAGGAAGTATTAGAAAGTATATTCTCATTCCATATATCCAACTCCATATATCCAACTGTAACTGAGATCAAATCCGTCCAACTCCAACAACATCATTAATATAGTGGTTCATACTACCGGATGACTTTAGTAGATTTTGGTCAATTGAAAATTTAGTATTTATTTGAGGTAACAAAACAAAATCAAGAATTCAGAAAGAATGAACCAGCCTCACCCGCATACCCCTATTCACTCGCCTCCTACTATTTACTAAGATTGATTAGTGATTAGTGATAATCCAAATAAGTAATGGATTGGGAATGGGCTTGCACTCATGTAATAATACCAAAAATAATTTTCTAAAGACCAAAAAGATTAGAAAAAGTTAAACTCTTAAACTAGAATCCAAATGATGCGTGAGCATATTAGATTGGGTGAAAAGAATTTCATGAAATAATTTGCTTTATAAAGACCAAGAAAAAAAAAAATAGAAAGTCAAATTGTTTAGACTTCTCCTCTGACGCCGAATACGAGCTTTTTCTTTTGCATCCGCGAGTCTCGACATAGCCAAAGCCGACCATACTCCCCATACTCCCCGGACGTCCGACTACACTGGCTATGGTTTCCGAAAGAATTCTAACCAAATCATCCATCACTACAAGCCCTTCCCCATACTGTTGAATCTTTTTTTTTTTTTTTTGCTTAGTTGGAGTGTAATTACTCCTTTCCTCTTATGTTTTACGAACTTGTTTCAATTTTTTTTATCAAAGCCCATCAAATATTGATCGAAAAACTTAATATCACATAAAACTACTTTTCATTCCTATATTTCCAATATTTTATAATCAAGCGGAACTACTAAGTCCAAAAACTAATGCTAGGTGTAAAAATATTGATCAAAAAACTTAATATCACATTACATAGTTTTAGGTCATTCGTTAATGATACGCGTGTATCATTATAAAAATTGCAAAATAGTAGGTGTGATTGTGATTTGATTGTGATTGATCGAACAAGAGTACTAGAATCATAAAATAAGGAAAAAAATTAATTGCGATTATGCTATTTCCTAAGATTATAAATGCTCAATTGCAATTTTCTTTTTTAAATTAAAAACTCAAGTTGGAATATTTACATGCATTATTACTATGTGTGCAGTGTGTCATATTGCCCATGTCATATTGCCTATATATATACACAAAAAATAAATTTATTCTTGCGCAAGCAATTTTCTGCCCCTCCTATGTAGTTAAAGAGCATAATAGGACTAGGGTTTCTTTTTCCCATATGAAGGACCACACATAATAGGTTTTAATTTTGGGCTACACCATCAACATATGGAAATCATGAGCATAAGTTACCACCATAGTACAACTTACATATTTTTGTGTCTAAATTTTAGAATGTCCCCCCGAAAAATGAAACTTATGGAGTAAAACATATTAAAAAAATTGAGTTGCGGTAACTGAGCATTCAAATTTGGCGGGTACATTTAGTAGAAATCTAAATCCCTACTTACCATTTCTTTGTCATGGGGCTTTTTGTTAAGTGTCTCAGTAAGTACATTTGAAGTATTTTAGTGGATATTATTGACATCTCAGATCATTCCTATTCCTCGTGAGCTCATTTGGGTAAAGCCAATATACCTATTTTAACATTGGAATGATGTGATCTTTAGAATTATTATTTAAATTCTAAATTTGATAGAGCCAAATCTATCCAACTTGTACCAATATTTATGATAAGTGTCATTTCATGCCAATAGTTTTTTTCTTTTTCAACTTGACTAATAATTGTGAAGATTGTCACATACATTACATAAAAAAGAGCGAGCGAAAAAGAAATGGAAAGATTTTAAAAACTTGAGAAGTTTCGATTATGAAGATAGGTCACATATGTTGCTACATACTACATATGAGCCATATTTCCTTCAAAGGTGGTATCCGTAAATCTTCCTTTCGAATTGTTATGACTTATTAAAAAAGATATTAAACCAATTTTTCCTACACAATTGCATCATTTGAGTTTTCTCCTAGTATCTACTCTCTCTTTTCTTATATATATATTTTCCTGTTGATGGGTGAAAATATATAAATCTATCTTTTTATCTTATTAAGAACTTTGAGTTTGCTTGTTTACTAACTGTTGTAAAAATTTTCTTCATAAATAGTCATAACATTTTTACTCTTCTTTAATCCACAAAAGTCATATTTTTCACCTGGAGGCATTTTTCACACGCATGAGTGACAACAATTTTACATTATGTATGTATGTATGTATGTATGTATGTATGTATAAAGTTGGGATATCACGTTGGATTTATGTTATTGTAGGAAAGAAATGATGGTATGAGTGGGTTAGGGCCGTCTACAAAATGATATATTTGATTAGAAGCTAGTGCAGGCCTGCATTTTTATTTTTTGTTTTTATTATTTTTGGAATTCCCAACATTTCCAATTTAACTTTTTAAACAAAACTGGCATGCATTTCGTAATAAAAAATAGGAATGTGCTGTTACCACGGGTCTTTGTTAAGCACTTTCAAGATTTACTCTTTTTTAGGGCGCACCGCAAATTAAAAATGGCATAAGATTTGTGAGGATGTCTTATAGATTATCAGATCAAACACGTGTGAACTCTTAATGTATAAATTTAATATATCTATATATATGTGGGTAGTTTCGACGCTATAATAAACAATCGGTCTTTAACGAGATAAAAGCAAGACGCTTACTATCGAATGCCAATTACAGCTGAATAATTTAGATTAAATCATGTGCTCCTACAATATGTGTGTTGTGCACGGCTGGAGAAAAACAGTACTCAGTACTCAGAAACGTCCAAATTCTTTTCACGCGGACGTTCAAGAAATGCATTTTAAGTAATTCGTTAATTAGAATCTTACTTAAAATTATTAAATAGAAGAAAGTGGGGGGAAGCGTCCGAATTCTTTACACTTCTAGAGGGATGATTTTATACAATAGAGAGAAGAGATTGTCTCATAGATTACGTCGAGCCCCCTAAATATTCTAATTTGGTTTCAACTCGTATTGAATGGGATTTAGGAGTTGGGAGATAACAGAGGATGGTAAGGAAATATGCATATGAAGAATGCGTGGTTAGCTAAACCCACCTCAAGCTCCAAAGAAACATAGAATTTAAATTCTGATGTACGGTTTTGCACTAGTGAATTGAAAAACAGGCTTATTGCTATTAAGGAAACTGGCTGCCTCTTATAAATTTAAAATAATTAGTCACTTTTAAGACATCATAATCAAGTGATATGATCTAGATTTGCAATTACAGGTGTTTGGCGAGAGCTGCTCTCGCCGACATTGGGCGAGGGTCACCCTCGCTTGGGCTGGCTAGGGCTGCCCTCACCGGATGCTATGTAATTAATTAATATTTTTGCTTAGAGGTTAAAAGTTAATCTCTAATTTTTTTAATGCGATAAATAATTAAATGGATTCCTAAAATTTAGGTGTTAACAAGAATTATATGATCTCACCTAATTTTATTATATGTCTCCCAAATGACTTTGAACCAACTTGAAACAAGCATCATGAGAGTTTTAAAAAAGTCATTTTAGTTTCATTGTGTACTGCATGGTCATTTCAAAGTTGTTTCTATTGAATAAGCTTGGTTTAGTCAAGTGTGTAAGTTAAGGTAGTTTTGTGATATTTATCGAAAAGAGAAAGTCACATTCAGAATATATTCAAAAATCATTTTTTAACTTATTTATTTATTTTCATAATAAAAATAACTTTACGGCTCAAAAGTTACTCTCCTCAAAAACCTCTCAAAATTATTTTTCTCTCTCTTTTTTCCCTCCATATATTCTCATTCCCAAAAATCATTTAGCCTCCCCCATTTCTCTCTCTCCAATCCCCCACGCCACCCCCAAAATCCGGGCGCCCAATATTTTCTCCAATATTTTCTCCCCACTTTCGGTTTCTTCCCTACTCTCTCTCTCCTCTCCCCCCACGACACCACCTTCTCCCCCATCGTGAGAGCGTGCGAAGATATCTGAGCAGATCAATGAAACTCGAACATCTTTGAAGCCTCAGCCGTCGGCCCTCCACCGCAGCGTCGCAATTGCGGCCCTCTGGATCGCCTGCTCTTCCTTTGGCCCTCCCTCGCCGTCGCAGCGTCCTCCTGCTAGCTATGATGACGTCTTTAAGGCAATATTTGATTATAGTGATCATGTCTGCTCATTGGTTCGTCCTAGAAAGCTTCTTTACCTGGCAATTGGTAAGCTTCGGTATTTTATTATTCTCCATATCAACCATGCATATTAATCTAACTGAAAAATATGCAGATGGAGTTGCACTCTCGGCGTTTTAGGGCTGCAAAAGTTGCAGCTGATGCGGTAAGATTTCTCAAGTTGCCATTATAATCATCATGATCACATTATTTTGAAGATTTTTATCTCTACTTCAATCATGCAGGAAGCTGAAGAGGAACGGCTGAGGAAAGAATTTGAGGCTGAGGGACATATTCTTGCTCCCAAGGAAAAGCCAGAAACTTGCGACCCCAATGTCATTACTCCCGGCACACAATTCATGGCAGTTCTTTCTGTCGCACTTCAATATTATAGACAAGTGAGATTAACTCGTTATCCTGGCTGGCAGCAGACAAAGGTTTGTTGACATCTTATTTAGTATTTGCTTTCACATTGGATAATTCCTGGCCCATGGAGTAATTCATCTCTATTGGGGTAAAACTCTGTTTTCAGGATTCTCTCTCTCTAAATTTATTTATGCGGCTGCATTGGATGATTCTTGAAGGTTATTCTTTCTGATGCAAATGTTCATGGGGAAGGAGAGCACGAGATTTTGTCATATATACGATTGCAAAGGAATCTTCGTGGTTTTGATCCGAATACTCGGCACTGTCTTTATGGCCTGGTAAATTTGTTTTGCACTCTGCCTCTGTACTAATAGCTTTCCCTCTTCTCGGCTGGTTACTTTAGATTCCGCTGAGTTATTATCTAATTTGGTTCGCTATAATCAGGATGCTGACCTGATTATGCTTTCGTTAGCGACACATGAGATTCACTTTTCAGTTCTCAGAGAGGTAAATAGATTATCCAATTTTCCATTTTGGGTTGTGGGATGCAGCAGGATCTCATTTTCTGGTGTCCTTTTTTTTTCTCTCCGAAAAATCTGCAGGCGGTCACTTTTCCAGGACAACAGGAAAATTTTTTTCAGTGCGGCCAAGTTGGTCACCTGGCTGCTGAATGTCGTGGCAAGACTGCTGATGATATGTTAAACGATATTCCTATCCACAAGAAGAAATATCAGGTTTGTTGAACTCTGATTTCATGTTCAGTCTCTTATTCCCTGCTTTTCTTTTGTATGACTGTTTGTAATGTGGCAGTTCCTCAACATTTGGGTACTCCAGGAGTACTTGCAGCATGATCTGGACATACCAAATCCTCCGTTCGAGATTGATTTTGAAAGGATAGTGGATGATTTTGTATTTTTATGTTTCTTCGTTGGCAATGACTTCCTTCCACATATGCCTACATTGGAGATTAGGGAGGTATCTCACATCTAGGTCCTTTGATCAGATCACTATTATGCGTGGCAACAATCGCGAACTAAGATGTTCACAACTTTTTGCCTAACAGACACGATTTCATGCTAACCTGGTGGTTTTGCTTGGGTTTATTCTGTGTGCTCACTAATTATGCGGACTCAGAATGCTCATTGTGCATCTTTCTGTTCTTCAGGGTGCTATCAATTTACTAGTGATGGTTTATAGGAGGGAGTTCACTGCCGTGGGAGGTTACCTTACTGAAGCAGGCGAGTTATTTTCATTATGCATCCTTTGATATGCAGTTTCCAGTTGGGTAATGTTGTGGTTGGATGATGAATTCGCAGGTTGGTTGCTCTAATACTAGTTGTTCGGGTTACATGTTCTTGTTTGTTGAAGAGTTTATTTCTTCTTTAGGATGTGGTTTCCACAAGGCTTTTCTAGTTATTTTTAGCTGCCATAACTATTAGCTGTCAGTATGTTTTTGGAAAGACATTTTCTATTTTGCGTTTTTTCTTATATTTTTGTTTTAACTCTTGCGAATTTGATTTTATTTAGTGAACACCTCAAATTAGTTGGTATATATATAAGGTTTTGGTAGAAAATCCAACAAATCCTAGTTTGTGATGGTTGTGTGAATCCATTAGTCTATTCGTTTCTTGTAAAATTTAATGTATTGGCAGTCTTTGATGAGAAGTTTTAATTTCTTTCTCGTGTCCAGGTTATGTTAGACAGAGTAGAACATTTTATCCAGTCTATTGCTATCTACGAAGATCAAATTTTTCAGAAGCGGGCTCGCATACAGCAGGTAACTTTGGTCATTTATGAATGCTATAAAGTCAATCTGTTTGTAAGGCAGCATGTGACGGAGAATTCGAAGAATGATCCAAATTCTTTCAGTTTCTTTTGGTGTTATTCGTGGAACAAGTGGAGTGGAAATAGATTTTTTTATTTTTTTTAATTCCATTGAAAATAGTCGTTCAGGACTCAATCAATTAAAGCACGCGACACTTTTAGTATGGACTAGTGAGTACAATACATATGCTAGCATTCAGTCCTATTTAACTTTGTGCTCGACATTTTCTCTAGGCACTGGAGAATAATGAAGAAATGAGATCTAGATCAAGAAGAGAGTCATAAGAAGAATTACAAAGTCCAGCTGTTGACAAGGTATGCAAAGAGTTGATTTTCTCCTTTACCTGTGTGGTCATTGAATATCTTCTGTTTTGCACTTACAGTTGATCAAAGGCAATTGAAATGGGGCAAGTCATAATTTCTGTAATCAATAAAGATGATGCAGTTTTGCTTGGGCGGGGACTATCATTAAGTTTGATTTAGTTCTCTGATTGTAGGTTGGGATTTAATGAAGAGATTAGGTGCACTGAAAAGATGTGCGCTTAACAAGTTGAATGAATCAATCTTTAAGTGGCTCCTTTTATATCTTCCTAGCTTTGGTTACTCCAACCTCTCTGTCCAATAGATTTTAGCATTATTTAACTCTTGCGCTGTCTAACCGAAAGCATAGTCTTATATGATGAGTGATGTCTTATGGACTCCAGTGTGTACCATACATGAGCTTAAATGGTGTTGACGCTACTCTTTTTTGGGGGCCATAGTATTTCTGCTATGTTCATTTTTTCTTGTGTGTCCTTGTTTTTTTTTTTTTTTTTTTTTTTTTTGGGGGGGGGGGGGATGCTGAGCAGATGGGAGAAGCTAAGTTTCACACGGTGTACCATTGAACTGTGATTCTTTTCTGGGTATGCTCTCAAGCGAACATTTTATGAGTGAAGATACCATTTTTTAAGCGTTCTGAAGAGAATGATCTACCTTTTACATATTTTGAGTAGTCAGTTAAATTGAAAAGTTTGACTTTTTGATGTGTTATTTTTGTGGATGAATTATATCTATTGTCAGTCCCATTATCAATATCTCAAAGGAAACATGAGAAGCTTTACGAGCTAAATAATCGATTCTTGAGTTTGATACACTATGGTTTGAAATCAGGTTAGATTAGGGGAGCCTGGATACAAGGAAAGGTATTATGCAAAGAAATTGCATGTGTCAACTCCGGAGGTGATAGAGAGAGTTAAGAAGGAAATGGTAATTTTTTTTCTTGTATCTTGAAGCATTCAGTTTACTTACTTTACTATCAGTATTATTTCTCATAATTATTTTGCTTTTATTTCGTCTCGTTTGTCTTGGTAACTCAGTATATATTTGTTTTGCAGTGTTCTGTGCTTACTCTCCTTGATTTTAGTTACTGTGATTGTTTGTGGCATTGATTTAGTTTGTTTGGATGGTAAAGCAGTCTTCAGACTCTGAATCTCTTAATAGCAGTTCCTTTACATTTAGATGTCTACTTTTATTGCAAATCTGTGTGGAAGTTATGTAGCTTTGAGGAGCTGTAACTGTGTTCTTTTAAATAGGAAAGACATATCGATAATTCCTTTTTCTGATATGAATCAAGAGGGAAGTTCTTTTTACGTTAATTTTCCATAGGAAGTGTTCCTTTTATGGAGATTAATTTATTTAGGAGTATACCTGATAGTTTTCACAGCCAATGTTTTGCTTGGTGATTTCTATGGAAGAAGGATCTGAATAGCATTTAGTCAACTGCATTTGGACTTCGGATGAGGCTAATTTATTCTTCTGTTTATCTTAGACAATTTAAGTATGACAGATATTCTGGAAGAATAGTTGCTATTGGGGCATTAGCTTTTCTTTTTATTGTTGGGTAAAAGGGTATTGGTCAACTAAGCTGGAATGGTCTGATGCCAGGAACTAAGCTGGAACATTTTGGCTCCATCATTTGTTCAAAATCGTTTTTGGTGAACTAAGCTGGTACCATCTGAATCCTACTAGAGCAAATAGATGTTTTGACTTATCTCAAGTAGATGCTTATGTGGTTGCATTTGGTCTTTGCATGGTTCAAATCCATATGCCACTAGGTGCCAAATTTGAGTGTGATAGAAAAGAGTGGCAGCTTCCTTGTGACTTGATATTTTTGTGGGTACGATACTTGGTAGGATTTTTCATGTTGACAGTGCCTATCTTTCGCATTGTAAATATATTTCATGGACTTATTAATTGGATGAGTTCTCGTTGTCAGAAGCTTCAGTTTCACTGCAGTTCCCTCATTCCAGATTGTGTGGCTTCTTCAATACATTTGCCCTTGGAAAATTGTTAATTTCTCTTGTTTCTGAAGTCCTAGATTGCTATTATCAATTGGATGAATTCCTCATTGTCAGATGCTTCAGTTTCGGCCGCAGTTCCTTCTTATAGATTGTGTGGTCTCGTCAGTACATTTGCCCTTGGATAACTGTTAATTTCTTTTGTTTGTGAAGTTCTCAATTGCTAGTATTTTCCTACCTGTTTGATTATTACAATTGCAGTTTTGTATCGAGGTTAATGGTTGATGGCATTTCCGCTTTGCAGGTTTTGAAATACGTCGAAGCTTTATGTTGGGTCTGTTGGTATTATTACCAAGGTGTTCGATCCTGGCAACGGTGAGTTTTACCATTAAGGTCTGCAAGAAACAATACTGATCCATCTTTACATGCCTTTTAATAGCAATTATCTGATTCCATTGCCTAAAATGTGCTTATAAACTGTGTGTATTGGACGGTACTTTGAAGACCTCCTGCTAGGATATTGAGCAAAAATCTTATTATTTTGTTTAGTCAGATGAATACTGCATGCCTCATTTTTTTGGGTAGCTTTACTTGAAATGTATTGGATTTACCACACTATGATTTCCCTACTGTCAGTGCTACTGTTAAGTTGCAATTTGGTTTTCATGTTACACTAGTTTTTGTTAGCCTATTTTTTATATTTGAATTATTGAAAGTATCCATTCCATTATGCTCCATTTGCTTCTGATCTCAAGGATTTAGCTGGTCTGGAGATCACATTCTTCTTGGGAGAGCCTTTCAAACCATTTGATCAGCTCATGGGAACCTTACCATCTGCAAGGTTTCTTTTTGTTTTCTTCTGCTTTTGAAAATACTAGGACTGTTATGTTAGTCCTTTTTGTACTTCAAATTTTCTTTTTAGACTGCTCATATCTAGTGTTACAGTGCAAGTGCTCTGCCAGAACAGTACAGAAAATTGATGACGAGGGGGCAGTTTTGCACAACTTGCCATTCGAGTTGGGTGTTAACTTCCCAATTCCACCATTCCGGTTGGGAGGAATGGAATACTTTCCTCCCATCATCGGCCTCTTCCCAAACCGGTTGCCATCTCTATTGGGCACAAACCGTGACCTGAATGTGACAGCCCGTTCGTTTAGATTCCTCTTTATTAGCTGGGCCCTCTGATACAACTCATCATAGTCTTTGAGATTCAATGGTACTAGTGAGTCCTAATCTCTAATCTCAGACCATCGTAGTGCATACTTGGACTACTCAGCAGACTTTGCTTCATATTGGTCCACGAACATCTCACTTTCATGGAGACGTTGGAACTCGGCCATTTTCTGCTCTCATACACAATCTGAAAAGCACTTTCCGTAGAAGGCCTCAATGAAGGCATCCCACTCTAGGACCATATCTTCAGGAAATACTCTTCTTTTGGTGGCTTCCCACCAAGTACTCGCATTACCTTGCAACTGGTAGACAATTATGATTACCTTGTCTTCTTTAGAGCACCTCAGGAGTGCAAAGACTTTCTCTAGTTCTTGGATCCAAAAGGTTGTAGCTTCCGGATTGCCCGCTCCAGTGAACCTTGTCGGTTTTAGTTTCAGGAATTGCTTCACTAGCTTATGCATGAGTTGTTCACCATTCCCATTTCTTGGTGGGACTTCAACAGGTGCGACGGCGATTGCAGCAACGTCATTCACGGCAGCAATGGCGGCGGCGGTAGCAGCAGCTTGGTTTTGAGCCTACTGACTAATCATATTCCCTAGAGTTTCTGACGCATGCATGATCCCATCCAACCTAGGATCGCTAGGTGCTCCTCTGCCAGCGCCAACTTGAGGCGGTACTCTTCCCTTATACTAGCCGGAGCTGACGCTCTACCTCTAGCACTCACTTGTCTCGGTGCCCTCCCTTTGGCACCTGTCATAGTTACTATAGCACTTCTCTAAGGGGCTCTTTGCTCAGGATCGCTCATCTCGCAAGGTTTTTACAAAAACCTACTTTCCAATTCTAACATGGAATTAGAAATTTGAGCGACCCATACAAAACAATCAATCAATCACAAGGAAAATGTTTTTTCTATTAACTATCTCATAACCCATCGTACCTTATCACTCCAGACCTTGATCTGGTTCTGATACCATTTAGGGTGGGGATGTCACACCCCGAATCTCGAGTACGTGCACATTCCTTGGCGGTCGATTAGAAATGCGACGTCTCAGGAAGCGTCGCCGACCCATTCTTTTAATCTTTCAATTAAATGCATGTAGAAGCGAATTAAATACACTCCTAGTCAATCATAAGAAATAGGGATAATAAAAACACACAACGATTTTTTACAAACTACGATTTTTTTATTAACATATTAACTCGAGGAGTATGATATATACAAACTTACTACACAAGCGACTCCTACATGACCTACTAACAAAAAAGGTCAAGGTCGAGGTTAACTTCCACTTTCACAACCTATACAAGCTCCTACAATATATGCTCTAATACCTAGGCGCAAAATCATGCTCGGCATCAAGCAGTTATGACTCCCTAGTCCCCTTTGGCTCGGAATTCGGATTCACAACGACACTGTCAAGAGAGAGGAGTGTCGATGTTCATGGGGTTGCCTCCTATCCCATCCACGTATCTAATGGGCAACCCATCAAAACCTTGCAGGGGACCAATCCTATCATCGTTTGCCATTCTGTTGGCCACCACATCTGCTTAATTGTTTGTGCATGACTTTTTTCGAGGCCTCCAATCATACAGGACAACCAAGTTTTTGCCATAAGCATAATTCGGTTCGAATTCTTTAATGGTTATAACACTAGGTGTTATCTCCTATCAATGATGATTATTGTGTTCAGTCTAATTGGCATCTCATTCAAAATCCGTGCATAAACAAGGTTTACTCTATATGTGATGTGGGTGGCCTTGATATTATCCATGGCCACATTTTCAATGCCTATGGTCCTATTGAGCAAGGAAGGAGAAACATAGGACGGAAAGTTAAGGTTATTCATGTCAAAGAGGGAGTTGCAATCGTTGCATGCTCGGTACTGATGGGGTCATTTCATCAGGTCAAATTTTCAGTTCTTTGCGTAAAAGATTTGTATGTTTTTTTTTTTTTTTTTTTTAGGGGGTGAATTTCTGTGGAAGCCTGTGGATATTTTTGCATTTAGTCTCTTTTTTTTTTTTTCATTAATAAAGATGTCAAATGTTCGACTCGACACCTTCAAGTAAAACTGCCTTGTTTGTGTAGACTTTTATTATGATTAAACTAGCCGTGTACCGACAAAAAAAGAGAGAGAGAGAGAGAGAAAAAGAAAACTGACCACACACGAGGGCAATCGTGGCCAATTTTCTTCTTTTTTTTTTTTTTTTTGTCGGTACATGGCCAGTTTAATCATAATAAAAGTCTACACGAACAAGGCGGTTTTACTTGAAGGTGTTGAGTCGAACATCTGACATTTTTATTAATGAAAAATAGACTAAATACAAAAATATCCACAAGCTTCCATAGAAATTTAGACCCCTAAAAAAAAAAAAAAGACAAATGGATCTTTCACGCAAAGAATCTAAAAATCTAACCCAATGAAATTACCCCCGTCAGTACCAACCATGCAACGACTGCAACTCCCTCTTTTATATGAGTAAACGTGATCTTTCTGTCCTTTGTTTCTCCTTCCTTGCTCAGCAGCACCATAGGCATCGAAAGTGCGACCGTGGATAATATTAAAGCCATCCACATCACAAACAAGGTAAATTTTGTCCATGCACGATTTTTGGATGAGATGCCAATAACATTGAACACAATAACCATAATTGATAGGAGATAACACCTAGTGTTATAGCCATTGAAGAATATAGAACTCCGAATGATGCTTATGGGAGAAAATGGCTTGTCCTGTATGATTAGAGGCCTCGCTAAATGTCCCCCCTAGGGGATGCGCAGACAATTGAGCAGCTGTAGTGGCTAGCATAATGGCAAACGGCGATAGGATTGGTCCCCTGCAAGGTTTTGATGGATTGTCCATCGGATATGTGGATGGGCCAGGAGGCAACCCGGACATCGACACTCCTAATAATGTCATTGTGAATCCGGATTCTCAATATCACATCTACTAATTCGTATGAAAATAATCAATTTTCGTTTTTTGATTTATATACGATTAATTTGATCACAAGACCTTAATTTGGATCATCCAAATGGGGAGATTATTTGATATCTTTAAAATAATTTACATAGATGTGCACATTCTACAGCTAGCTTTTTAGAGATTAAGAAACGAATAATAAAAAGAAAAAAAAAATGTAGTGCGGTGCATTCCATCATCGATTGTCATATGCTTAAAGGTCAAAAGAAAACCAAGTAAGCATTGGTATATTCAAATGGGACTTGATAATTCATAACTAGTTGGTAACTTAATGGAAGAGAACTACTAAATCACACAAATAAAGATTCATAAATTGGAATTGAAGACATCTATTATAGAAACAAATAAAAGTTGTTGAATGATGATTTAGAAAAAAAAAAAATTTAAATGAACATAAGCCGGTCTGCACAATTCAGTTCTAAAACCCATTTGCCGGTACAAATCTAAATTTATTTAAGCTACATTGATATGACAACTTCATAAGCTTAAATAAATTTAGATTTGTATCGGCAAATGGGTTTTGGAACTGAATTGTGCAGACTAGCTTATGTTTCATATTATTCATAATTGTCGGTGCCCAAATTTAGTTGCTTTTAGTTAATGGTATTTTTAAATACTATACATACCCACAAATTTACAAGTATGACTCATAAATTCACAACCTTTTACAATCATCTTAAAAACGTTTTAGATCTTTAATTCAGTTAACTTGTAGTTTTGGATAAATAACATAAAAAATTCAACCTTTACGGGTCTATTTCAACAAATTTTCAGTCAAAATGCACCAACGACTAACAAGTTATTAATAAATTGAAAATTGCGGCGATGCCAAGCCTTATCGGGACAATTGAAACAGACCCATAAACACTAATCGAATCGATAAAAGAGTGTGTATATTATCTCCCCTTTGAATATGATAGAGTGAATATTATATACATTTCCACTTGAATAACCTTAAATTTCCTTAAATTTTGAGATCTAAATATATGAATATGACAAATATGAATTAGGTTATCATTCACAAATAATGTCATCAACCTACCATATGTCGTTCATGTAATGGTGATAATATGAGCGTATTATATTCAGAAATGAATGGATACATTCATGATTGAATGATTGAATTTATTAATCAAGTCAATAGAAATATCTAATTTCAAGACAGTCGTAATGGATGTCGCTAGTGAATCCGGATTCTCAATTTTCGTTCTCGATGGGTTGTTTTAAGGTCTTGTGATCAAGTTGGGATTACTTCAACCCATTTGCCACCTATGAAAGAAGATTTGTCATAATAATTTACGTTTTCTTTGGATTCTAGGGAATTTCACCTTAATCATTAGTTAATATGACATCCTTGGAGGTTAATGGATATATGTGGATGACCCATAAATTGAAAAGATATTTCAAACATCACCATGTTCAACTTTACTGGTTAAGGAGAATAATGGTGGGCTCGTGGATTAATTGTCATTACAAATTTTGTTAACGAGTGTTAACAACCAAATGCCAAATAACCTTTATGAAAAGTAATGTACATCTTTAAGTTATACCGCCCAAAACAATAGTTAACCCAAAATAATCACTAAATTATAACATTCATGTCAAAATTTATAATCTACCTTGGAGGACATATGTGATTTTTCATAAGCACATTGATATAATGTGCACCATTTATTTTTAAGATCTAAAACAAATTTATCTGTGCAAAGAGTGATTTTTTCTATTATTATTTTATGAATAGGCACTATCATCTCTTGATTCAGACATGAAATATAAATGACTTTATTTGAATTCCAATTATTAAAGTTAATAATATAACCAGACAAAAGTTATTATAAAGTTAAAATTTATCTGAATTCATTAACTTATGTTCAGGATGTCTTTAAATGACCATGCATTTTCTAAAATTATATGATCCACGTATGAATATTTTAGGCATATTACAAATAAGAATTAACTAGGGAATTAGTTATACAAATAAATTTTGAGTTGATGATTATATGTCATATATAAATTTTTAAAGTCAATGTCATTATCTACTATAAATAATAACGTTTTATTTGTGTTTGGGTGCTTGGAGTAATGCATAACTTATTACTTGGCAAGGGTAGCCCTTGCTGAACGCCAGGCTTCCCTTCGCCAGCCAAAGAGGGAAGAGAGAAGAAGAAAAAAAAATTAAAAAGAAAAAAGAAAAAATAAGACAAAAATGCCCTTGATGGTGTAAATGTGTTACGGTTTGAAAAGTTTGGGGTTTTTAATGTCACAAAAGAAAGTTTGAGGTAAATTTGTCATGTTGGCAAACTTTGGGATTTTTGGTGATCTTTTCCCTTATAACAAACAATAAGATATAATATGATATGAATATATCTCATTTTATTGCTATAATTCACCCAACATTGGATAAAATATAGCAAAATTTATGAATTTCAAATCTTATCCTATTCATAATTTGATCTTAGTGTTGAGGATGATTTTTTTTTTTTTGTCAAAACTACTTTATTTCTACTCTACACTCACTCTCAAACTTTTGCTCTACCTCTTGCAGGGCGTGGGAGTCGAAATCCACTCCCGAAACTTACGTCACCCCATCCCCCTAAGAAGGTGGGGATTTGAACCCCTCACCTCCACCTTTTATGTTGGAAGGGTGGCCACTAGGGCAAATCCCAGTGGTTGTGTTGAGGATGATGAACAACAAGATTCTCTCTCCCATCATTATTACGAATGAATTCACAAGAAAGAACATTTCGACTTTCTTTTTTGTTTTCTTGGCCTACACCATTTAGTTCTCGTGCCTTTTATTAATTGATCGTTTAGATGATTAGTTTTTACATATACCGCACATTTATCGGAATAATCTATCTTTGTAATATGCTAATTATAGCTAACCACCAACCTTTATGTTATTCTTGAATTATTTGACTATTTGTTAAGACTAGAAAATATTAGAAATTTTTTAAATAGGGTTAATACCATGATAAATTCCAAATTGGTAAACTAATCCCAAATCGATATATTTGCGACAAATTTACTATCAATTAGTTTATATTAAATTTTATAATCAAATTGTTGAGTTGGATAACATATGACGATTGATTAACGTACTAATTTGGGGTTTTACCCTCTATTTGTCATTACATGTGTACTAATTTGTGGCTTTTTTGTGATATTAATTCAACTTAACGGAAATCAACGAAGCGTAAATTTGTTACATATATATCAATATATATCAATTTGGTGTTCTTTAGTGATCAAAAAATTAGTTTGAGGTAATTTGTTATGAGTGTATTAGTTTAAAATTTTTTAAGGTCAAAAAATTAGTTTGAGATTAATTTATTATAAATATATCAATTGTGATTTTCATGATATTAACTATTTTAAACTATTTAAAAATAGCCACTCAATTACTTTAAGCGGATGCACGTCAAGTCAAAATCCCCTTCTTCTTTCAATGAGCTTTACCAAATGTCAAAGCATGCTGGTTAATGAATAAATTTGCTATGAATCTAAAGGATGCGGTTTATATATTTTTAGTTCCAGCATTTATTTTTGGGAGAATATTCAGCATATATTTTCCTAGTGGATGGTTTTCTGCCAGAACGTGGCCTTATTGAATGTTATTGTAGATTGTGTAGGGGAAAATTGTGTCCATTTAGCAGGGGCACTTGTCACTATCTCTGTGAACTAAGTCCACCATTGTTTCTAACTTCTTGTGCTGGAAAAATAAGCATTTTATCTATCTGTGACTAGCAATCTTATCTAACTAATTCTATTAAAAATAACTTTTTGGACATTTAATTTGTTCAATTTAAAAGGAGTCTTCCTTTTTCCAAACTTTCATCTCCAAATGAAAATTTAAAATTTTTGTAATTCAAAGTAAAAAAAAAAAAAAAAAAAAAAACTTCAGAAATATTGTTCAAAAGTCTCCAAATTAATTACAAATACCTTATTATATAATGAATTTTTATACCGTAGATTGAATTAGGAATAAAAGTTATATGATAGTGATGATCCGAAATAGGCACTTCATCACTTTACTTCCATAGATTAGGGTTACTTATTCTCATCGCTTTTACTTGTTTTTGTGATCACACACATGAGTTTTTTGTGAAGCCTTTAAAAATGAAGGAGCTTATGGCGTTTGAGGTTTGTCATCTCGTTCATCCATAAAATACTCAAATACTCATCGATAGACATTGACCTTCTGTAGCCCCATTTGTCATTGTAATTACACTCTTCCACCGCCATTCAATAAGAATTTCACTTTATTTAAAACATGACAATGTAAATATAAGTTATTTTTTGCACTTACCATACAAAACTTCAATCGACTAAGGTTTAAGACTATTACATTGGACATACATATTATGCCAACCATACCTTCAAAACAATTCTTGATAGGTAATTTGGCATAACCAAATAGGGTAATTCTTTGTTCTTTGGCATTGCAAAATGAGGTAGAAAAGTTTATTGAAAAAAAAATTGAAGGGTGAGAAGGAAGAATTATAATGGTTTGGCACTTAATTAAACAAACAAATGATCGAGGAGGGTCTTGTGGTCCCTATGGCGTGGCTTGTGGCTGGGGTGCCAAGAGGGAGAGCAATAAATTTGGTTCGAGTTTTAAGGTGAAAAGCAAAGCCTTCTCCCCTTCTGCATGTTAGGTTTTGCATGCCAAACTGAGCGATCTCTATCTCTCCACCATGATTATTAATTATGGGCGATGACAATCCAAGAAAAAAGAACGGGCAATGATAAAATGAATGCAGAAGAAGGAAAATTCAAACATTTTGTCTTTTTGCCAACACCGTTTATTCCTTTTGTCTTTTTGCCGACGCAATCAATAATTAATTTTAATATGTACCGCACATTTAACTTTAAATCCATCTTACTGACCTGCTAATAATAACTAAATACCAACGTAATTCTTAAATTATTAATTTATTTGTTAAGGGGAATGATCAGACATCTTCTTAAATATGGAACAAAAGTTTATTTCGAACGGATAAGAGAGAGAGAGAGAGAGAGAGAGAGAGAGTGAGTGAAGTTGTGAAGTAAGAAACCATCCCTCTGCTCATCGGGACTCATCGAACTCACCCTCCCAAGTCCCATGCACGTTGAGCTCTCTACTTCAAGTATCCTTTTGCAGTTGGGGAGCGTGAATGCACAGCAGCCGCTGCCCAGCTCTTCCCTCCGCTCGCCACCGTGTCCTTTCTGGACAAAGGAGAACGACCAAACAACGCTTCTTCTTCCCCATATCCAGTCTCCAGCTCCACTTCCCCAGCTCCACACCTTCATCCTCTCTCGCTCTCACCTCTCCATTCCTCTCCTCAATGCCTCGCCCTTTGCCGAGACCAACTGGAGGTTCCGAAGAGCTCTCCTACACAATTAAAGGTGATTCTAGGTTTTTGGATGCTACAGAGTTATAGGTGATTACTGTGGTAGACATGGCCTTGTTTTCTTGGAATTTCTCGCTTGCTGACGGAAGTTGTATTCCCTTCATCGTCTTTTATGTTTGACTGCTGATATCGAGGGTCCATGTATCTGCTAATGTTGAACTTTAAAAAAATCCTGTCTTGTTTGCCTCCTGCTTTTCGGTCATATCTCCGGTGAACTCAGGCTTTCATTCTTCCTCGCAAACTGTGTTTTGCAATAATCTAGCTAAATTCATTCGACTATGCCATGCTCATTGATTCCCCCCGCCCCCTTTCTCTCTCTTCCTCTTTATTCTTTCTTTAGTTTTTTGGAGATGTTGTTGTTTGTCACTTGCACTAGTACTCACGACTCTCGGTTCGGGCGATATTCAATCGTGTCCCGACCTAGATGAGTTTTCTCAAATGTTGGTTAGCGCATTATTTATGATTGCTCTGTGGTTGTTCTAATATGGGCTCAATCACCGGACCGGACCAGCTGCCTATCATTTTCCTGAACCCAGCCTAATATGCTAGGAGAAGGGCTTCACGGGAATCAAGGCCGGGGGACCCGAATTAAGGGTGGTCCGAACCCCGCGGTTATCATTACCCCATTTTACTATTGGAGTTGACTCCGAGAACAGAAACAGTTTAAGGACATGCTTAGGTCTAGGCGTCTTATTAGAATTAGCGTTGATATGAGGCTCTATGTACAGTTATTTATTGCATAGTTACATGTAGAAATAGACTTTTATGAAATCCGGAATCTTCCAATTTCAGGATGTTAACGCCAGTAATGAGGATAAGAATGCTCTGCTTCATTAGGCTTGTCTCGACCATGTTCAGGTGATTGTTTGATCATAGTGCAAAGATTGCAGCGCATCTTTATCATAGCACATTGACATTGCAGGTGGTCCATAATCTAGGTGGTCCATAATCTGATTCTGTCCGGAGCAAATGCGAGCTCGCTAAATCGATCAGTCATTTTTTAGACTGGAGTTGATAGCACGAGATGTTGCTCAAAGCAATGCCTCCTACGCCTTTAACATACTTCGGCACTTGTAAATCCATCCATTCGGGTAATGTGCAGCCGCGAGCGAACACCCAATCGATGAGGCAGTGAGCAGGGGGAAATCGGATCTAGTTGACGTGATCAATGCCCTTGCAGCTCAAGTTGAACTAACTGGCATGAGCACGTCCCGATGGAGAGATGATTAGGATGATATGCATGTAGCTATCCTGATTTTCTGTTTTCTTTATGGGAGTAAGTGTTAGTAGGCTAATGTCATGAGAAAGTTTAGTTGTATTAGGTGGCGGTTCTTGTAGTCGACTGCAAGACATTGTCGGAAGTCCAGAGAAATTGAAGGAATCAATATAGAAGAGAGACCAATCAAACTGTGTTATCCATGAAGTTTATACTATTGCATAGGACAGTTACCCTTGGTGGAGCCGCTTTCTTGTTTATGGTGATCGTGAGTTTCACATGATTGCTCTACTTGATGATGTGGGAGACAAAGGGGCGGATGGTAGAGGAGTTATTCGGTAAATCTGCAACGAAGGAAATGGAGATGTGAACTAGGGGCAAATAGTGAGGCTTCATCTATAATGCATGCATGATGTGCGGTTAATGTTGTGTCTAGGACCTAATATCAATTGGACATCACGCATTACAAGTGAGGCCTCACTGTTTGCCTCCTCGGTCGCGTTGTTGTTCCTTTGCATCTCCATCTCCCTCACTGTGGACCTCCACTCCATGTATTTACCGAACAAGTCCTCCAGCCTCCGCCCCTTTGTCTCCGGCATCATCAAGTAGAACTGCACTCACCCACATCTCACAATCACCATGAACAAGAAAAACCTGTTTGTGCCGGTTATTGACTATTGGTTTGCTCCATATCTTCTCATTCCATTGTAGACATTGCTTAATATGGTGGATGATTATTGGATCTCAGAACACTTTCTGTGGACAAGTATCTATATTTTGGTCTTGGATTCAAGTTATCAGCGCCGTTTAATTTGTTATGTCGGCCGATGATCAAGTTTCAAGCGTAATTTGGGTACTGCAAGATCTCTGGTCACGGAGCAGAGAATCCCACACTTTTCCGGCATCAATGCTAGCAATGACAACGAACGGCCGGCTACCTCCGAGACAACTAGCAAGCCTCGAGGATTAGTTTTCTACTGGTGATGTCTCTCGGAGTCTCGACTCTCTCCCTCTCTAATGTATTGTGCAAGGCGACTTGCAATGGAAACTCAATGACGACCGCAGATGGTGAGAGAAAATTGAAGGAGAAAATTCTGATGTTGAGATTGCCACCACTGTTCGGCCCCGAAACAATCAATTCTCGGACGGGGGGAAATCACTATTAACAATGGCCCATCACGGAGCATAAAGAAACAAAAGATGGGTTCGTAAAGAAACAAAAGATGGCTTCCACAGATATTAACTCCAGTTTAGCTTAAAGACGACACGTGCTTAACGAAAAAATTTCATGGTGACAATCACAAACCATCTTCGGTACGGGTAATGAGTTGGTAACCTACAAAGATATCAAATAAGTGAAAGAAATTGATATTTTTACCGCAGGAGCTGCCTCCAATGCTCCTTCACCAGTTGAAAAGCTCACATGCTTCAGTCCATTTTCTTTCATGAACTTAGGCCCCAGCTACAAAGACACAAGAGAGAAACCTAAACTTAAGCAGTTAAAAAGGACAATCGCTCTGGCACCCCACAAGGAAATTTGCTATAAGGTGGATAGATGGCACAATAAACAATAACATTTAAGATCTGAAAATGCAAACGTACATAACCAAAACCGGTAGCAGCTCTGAGTGGTTTCTCTTCAGTCCATTGGGGCATTTGTGCAAGCTCCTTCACCGAATTAATCTTCTCAAAGATCCCATATTTGGGAATCTAATAGAAGATCAAAAGAACATATCAACACTAAAATTTTCCATAGCAATGAACCAATTGGAAATATTTCTATCAATATTAATCCCCATAATCAAGAGCTTCATGAACAATAATAAGATCTTCATTACCCTGACTAAAAGAAGCATAAGATAATTTAGGACAGTACTATATCAAGTTAGTGTTACGAAATCAACGTTCTATGATATAATGAAGTTGAAAAGCTTGATGAAAACACAAAAACAAGACAAAAAGATCAGAAAAAGCTCTGATATATGAAGTTGAAGCAATCAGGAAGTTTTTGTCTCTGTCCAGCATTTCTCACATGGTGACCATGCAATCATCATTCTAAGATTTCAAGTCATTGATCTGTACAAACACAAAAAAATAAGAACACTCTAACCACCTAAACTATCTAAAGACTTCAGAGATACATACCGAAACTTGACATCATCCAGTAACTCTGCTAATCGAAGCCATTTTTCAAAATTGTTTACATGGAAAAGAGTAAACAACTGAAATAGATTCACACAAAAAGTACTGCAAAGGTAATATGTGATACGCAACTACTTCTGTCATTCATTCTGTCATTCATTCGGGTAAGATCTTTGATCCAACTTCTCTGCTGCATATTTAACACATAGGAATTATTCATAATTTTTTTTTTTTTTTTTTTTTTAGCATGAAAGCTTATTGCAATATTTTTGGTTTGAAGGGAAAACAAACACGACGTTTTGTTTGATAAAGCGCTCTTAATCTTCCACTTCATCCAAAGCAGGGGAAAGCCATGCAATAAATTGTTTTCACAGCTTCAGAGTATAAATCTTTGAATGCAAATGAAACATTAGTGAAAAATGATGCATAAAAATCCAACCAATGATCAAACATACAGCATATAACATCTTCAGCTTACCTTTCCATGTTCACAAACAGTGTCAAACCCACTATTCCAATGTCTAGATCTCCAGATAATTTTTTTTACAATGTCCTTTGGTCGCTGAAACCAGACTTGCAAATTTGAGAGCTGCAAGATAAGTTAGCCACCAAATAAATTAAAAAAAGCCTCCAGCATGTAGAACTAACAACTAAATTAAACAGCACCGTGAAGATTTTTTTAATTACTTTTTCATGGAGACTTTCTTTGTTATATGAACGAGAGTAATTCTATGCAAGATTAGAGAAGCGCTTGTCTAGCTCATCAACACAGAAGTACTACAAGACACAGACCTTTTCAACCACAGCATTTGAGTGACTAGAGTGGGTCATTTCTTATTCTTGCGCCTTGCAAAGACAGTTTCAGCATTACGACGCATTGGGGTTCTAACCTTCAGCACTTTACGAAGACTACATTCTATCTTAATTAGGACAGAGATCCTATTTTACATCAATGATTTTGTGAAAGGGTTATCACTCCTTAATTCCCTGTCCACATATCTCAGATACGAGGACTACATAAATCTCTCTTGCTAACCTATCTCCAGTAGTTCTTAAAATCAAAATTGAGGTCCAAGTGAGTTACAATAAATGAACTCAAAATGTCTTACCACCATGTCTACACCAAAATGAGGCACACATTTTTCATGACATATATCCATACCTGTGGAATTTCTGCAACATACTGGCGAGGATTCACCTGCTTGACTGACAATTGGCAATCCTTCGAGAACAAAGTCGAAAAGGATCAGTATGCAGATAAAAACATACAGACCGCAACTCTCCTAGATCAGAATGCCAGAGATTAAAGACACTTTCATCGGAACCGATTCCTCGGCAACCGAAACCGGCATTGCGATGTTACCTTGAGGAGGCCGAGCGTGTCGTCGGCCATGCGCCCCTTGCTCGGCAGGCCGAGCCGGACCTCCCTCCGCTCCCCCTCCGGCCTGCCGTCGGAGACCGCGACCGCGACGGCGGCGGAGGACGGCGAGGAGCCGGCGGAGGAGCAGCAGACGATCCTCAGGAGCGCGGGCGTCCTCGCGGGGGAGAAGATAACGGACGTGCGGGCGCCGCGGGAGAAGGCGGAGAGCGGAGGCGCGACGGAGGACGGCGAGAGGAGGCGCTGCTGGGGGCCGCGGGGCAGCGAGACGAGCGACATCGATGCGGACGCCATTGCGGCGGGGAGCGGCTGCGAATGATTGAGAGAGAGAGAGAGAGAGAGAGAGAGAGAGAGAGAGTTTCGAAGTGTGGAGATGTGGAACGCCGCCGCGCCGCCGCGCCGCTGCGAGTGGAGGACGGCGACGGACAGGGAGAGTCAAAAACAACGGGAAGGAGCGTGTGTGGAAGAGGTGAAATGTCGCTTTTGTCCGCACGTGCCCCCGCGGTGGATACCGCTCTCCACTTGAATATCCCCGGGGCATCGTCTCGTGCTGCGTGCTACTATAAGGTGTCTCGTTTGGTCCATTTGCTAAAAAGTCCGATTTCGCCGACAAATAGGAGTTTTGGTTCCCATTGATTTCGCGTTTGATAGAAAAATGAGAGCACGGATTTAGGTTAAGTCTAATAAAATTATGGAATATGTACGCTAGGAATCCTAAAACTAATCACAATACGATTGAGTTAAATTGTAATCAAATCATAAAATAAATCATAAAATTTATCAAATTGATATAATTAAGATTTTTTTTCTTAATATTGTCTAATTTAGTTAATTGAAAATGTTGATATGGCTTCTTCTTTTTTTATTACTTTCTCTCTTTTATATGGTGATGACGTGGCTAAGATAAAAAAGATAGGCCCAAAATGATATCGGTGTGGTACTGATTTGATTTTTAATATAAATTTTAATTAAATTAAATTTATTTATTAAAAAAATGAAGAGCAGAGTCAATCAGGGTTGCTAAGCCTCATGGTTGGCAACACTAGCTAACCATAGGTGAGGCCTTGCAGGCCCTCGCCCAAATCTCAACTAGTAGCAATCCTTAACTTAATTTGAGCAAGAGGGGCACGCCCAATTAAGGAGATGGCGAGTGATGCTTCGAGGGCTTCACAACTTGAGAAAAAGAGATGGAGTTTTGAAGTGCAAGGATTTGGAGTGCTGCCGTGAGTGGAGGTAGGGGATCAATGGGTTGGGTTAGGCCAAGTTTTCATGATACCCGACTCGACTACACCCAAAACCCTATAGGGGCATGCTTGACGACTCGACTGACCCGACCTGAATATTATATAACCAAAAAGAATGGGTTGCGTTGGGTTGGCACTGGTGCCTATTAGTTAGATGGTTTATCCTTGTTGTGCACTCGAGAGAGAAAAAAACCCCGCGCCAGCCTGATTCGACCCTAACCCAAATAATACCAATACCTAAAAAGGCCCGACCCCAAAATACCTTAATTTTAGGGCCGGGCTGGGCCTGATTTGTTTTTGTTTTTTCCTTTATACCCCCAGCTGGAGGACGGCATCAGGGAGATGGAGAGTCAAAAAAAGAGGGAGGAAGTTTTTACATGTGGAGGCTGCGAAACGTCGCTTTTGCCCGCACGTGCAACCGCACTGAATATCACGGTGGACTTGCTGAATATCCTGGGAATCGCCCCACACTCCGTGAAATTTCGTGTCTCGTTCGGTCCATTCGCTAAAATCCAATCTCGCCGACAAATTGGATTTTGATTCCCACTAATTTTCACGCTCGAGAAAAACAAGGAGCGCCGCCAATTTAGATTTCGCATTTCAATAAAGTTTTGATAACTAAATCACTCAATTTCACCACCGACCATCGATGATTGTCAGTGGCGACCGTGGTAATTTATCGTCATTTTAAAAAAAGAAAGAACGTAAGCAAATTTGTCATCATTCTTTTTAAAAAGTATGCAAGAAAATTTCATAATTAGTAAAATATAATCTAAAATGATGATACCATGAGTTTACATTGTATTATAGACGAAAAGCTTACATCTTGTCTAATAAATTTTTTTTTTAATATTTCTAAATCAAAAGAGTATCATAATTTTTATGTGATATGATATAATATAACCAATACAAATGATATTTGACATGTGACATTATTAATTGACCATTAAAGATAAAAAAAAAAAAAATTGCTTAAAAGTTGCATTACTTGTATTCGAACATATTATGAAATATGTTTCGCACATGCATATTTCGTAAGTATAACAAATAGGGTTAACACATTGAAAAATCCAAAACTAGTACACGTGTGATAAATTTATCATAAAATAATTTTTTTATCTTGAAAAACCCTAAACCGATATATAAGTGACAAATTTATCTCAAATGATCACATAAACCCCTAGACTAATATACTCTTGACATATTTACCCCAAATTAATTTGTTCGACCGCCAAAAACCTAAAATTGGTATATTTGTGAAAAATATACCTTTTGTTAAATTTGATTAATACCACAAAAATTGTATAGCTATGACAAATGAAGAATAAAATCTCAAACTGATATATTAGTTAATTGTTGTGTCATCTAACAGCTAACTGTTGTGTCATCTAACTTAGTAATTTAATAGAGGGTAAATTATTACAAATGTACCAATTTGAGGTTTTTGATTTTGGGTAAATTTGTCATATATATACCAGTTTTGAGTTTTTTAGTGTATTAATCATAATACAAGGGAAATGAAAGTTCTATTGATAATCACATATACTTCCCTTCTTCTTCTTTTTTTAATATTTTACTGATAAAGCCTTACCCTTGCCATGACATGCATAAATGGGGAAGATGATTCTAAAATTATCATATTTTTCGTAGTTATTTTCAATATCAAAACTTTTCAAGTGAATCACTTGCGTGCAACTTTTGTATCACTTTAGAGTTGCCGTTGATTTGAATTGCCGAAAAATCTCACATGACAATTTTCTAATATAACTATTCTAACATGGTTCGTCAATAAGGTTAGGTCAGCAATATTGCCCTAAATTAATCAACTAGGGTGAATTGAGGTTAAATTTGTTTTCTTTTTCAACCTTAAATTTGTTTTGCTCTTCAATTGAGGAATTGCGGCAAAATTAGGTATTGAAATCCCCAATAAAGAGCAAAGCAGGACAAACATTTCCAAATTAAGCATGTCCTCGTTAGAATTGACGAACAGAGCAGCGAATGAGAGGGAGCAACATAGTTACCAAAACGAATTGGTTGCATTTATCTGATTTTATAAATCGAAGATGCACTTTTTTTTATCAATGAACAAAAAAAAGTCGAATTGTCATTGCATTCTATTATGTCTCCGGTCCTCACCGAATGAGGACCATCCACCAGCAAAACCATGGTGACCATAGAGATCATCCACCAAACCCGCTAGAGTTTTATCATTCTAGAATGTAGATTCACGAAAAATACATCATAAAATGAGCAAGAGAATTTTTTTTTGGCTTACAATTTGTTTTGATTTTGATAGTCATATTAGGACACGAGAGGTGTTTTTTTTTTTTTTTTTTTTTTTGCATGAAGGACATAGAGATGGTCGAGAAAGTGATTATTAAGAAAAAGAAGAATGTATATGAAAGTGAAAATTGGTAGCAAGAGAGGAAGGATGAAGACGAAGATGAAGACGATGTAGAAGAAGAGAAGAGTAGGGAAATTGGTGAGTTAAATAAATCATATGTCACGTCATCTCTTCCTCTGTCCAGTTTGGACTTTCAATTTAAGTCCAGCAGCCACATGGAATTAAAATTTCATCCCCACTAATTTAGCCAGAGGCCTCACGTCCATCGACTCATAATTGAAGTGGTCCCTGTGTCATGTCATGCGTAGCATCATAAAACTCTTTTCTCGCCAAAGCAAAATAGGAAATTTTTAGTCGAAGTTACATGTCATAATTAATTACCTCAAGGTTGTGAAACCATCCATTGAATAGGGAAATAGTCAAGCCATAGTGTTCAATCTCATCGCTAGAAAGAATGAAAAATTCCGTTTGTTTTATGAAAAATAACTTTCAAAAAAACATTTCTTAGATTCTTCGACATTTATTTTATAAAAAAATGAATTTGTCAACAAAAATATTTTCCACCATTAGAAAAACATCTTCAAAAGTAGAGAAAATGTTCTCCACTTTTCAAAAATTAGAAAATATTTTCCATAACTCATTCAACATCACTTTTTTCACAAAACACACTTTTTTTTTTAATTTTTTTTTAATTTTCTAAAAAAAAAGTTTTAAAATAAAAAGAAAGGAAAAAAATTAAAAAACCAATTTTAAAACATAAAATAAAAAAATTATTGAAAACGAGTATATGCAGTAAAAAAAATTTCCTTATCGGATAGTAGAAAATATTTTCTAGTCCATTCTCAAATTTCAATGAAATATCAGAAAACATGGTTATTTTCTTGTAAAATGACTTCTTGAAAAATAATTTCCAAAAATAGCACATTTTCCCTCGAAACATACAGAGTTAATGCAATCCTTGTGCTATCTTATCTTAAATAGTAATAGCCATGTGAATTTGTTACTAGAGGAATTTAATTTATCGTTTTATCGTACCAAACTACTTCTCATGTATTTTAATATCATAAATGCATATTCCGCAATAGGATCAAATCCACTTTTTAAAAATCCTGGTAATTCAAGGTTTCACTCATTGCTTGGACAGTCTTCGGAACAAGAAATAAGATAATAAGAAAAATGAAGAAAATCTTAGTTCAACTCTACTCAACAAAAAATAGAAAATAGATGGATATTCTGAACCACTTAGCCTAAGTTATGAAAAATAATAAATTATATTTTTGAGATTTCCTAAATATGAGATAAATATTAGTAAAATTTCATATTGTGTAAAGTATACTATTAGACATCATCATTTATCCTCCAAATATTTTCAACTATTTATTGTGAGTCCTTTTATGATGCATCCCCGAGGGCAATTGTTTCAAATTTTGAAAAGACATATCTTTATTTTTATTCTAAGGAATCAAGACAATCAACTATGAAAAGATTGTATTATTCCTATTCAAAACTTAAGATTTTTCTAGAAACATTTTTAGGTTATTGATGTCAAGATTATGGATGTATTTACACCCTCATACTAATTATGTAAGAAAATATATGTTTAGAATTTGATGCTTACTTTGCCTACTGCAATCATAATACTTCAAAATTTAATTTGCTTCACTCAAAATCATTCATTTTATGTGTACCTACTATTTACATAGCTCATAATTCCTTAATAAGAGTTAGCCATATAGAAAAAATTTCGATGTCCACATTATCCTTACCTAATACGTTTATGGCTCTCAAACTCTCCATAAATTTGATTTCAATAGGATTTTGCATGAGTTTGATTTTGATATTCACTTCTCTTCTCATGGTTATCATGTGCATGGATGAGACCCTAGGACACCTAGATCTTGAATATTCTCAACTATTTTTTTGGTTGTGCTGCTATAATGTCAACTCAAACTTAACATTATTAGGTCAAACATCTTCTTCTAAATTAAGATCTCTAATTTTTAAGTAGTTATTTAGATTCTAGTGATAATAAATATAAATTATTATAATTTAATTCGATAACTATACTTGTGTATATATGTCAACAACTATATATTTATGACGTTTTAAGCAAACTTATATGTGATTGTGGTTTATTTCAATATTTGAAGATTAAAAATGGTATCCAAACAAAAGAATTAACATGAGGATATGTTTAGGAGGATGATTTACGAGTACCACCCATGCGAAAAGTCTTTCCAATAACGTTGGGGGGAAAAATATAATTTTTATGGATTATGGAAGAGTTAAAAGGTTATGACTATTCATGAAGAAAACTCAAGGGTTGCAATAATTGGTAAACAAGCAAACTCAAAGTTTCTAATCGGATAAAAATATAGATTTATATATTTTCGTCCATCAATAGGAAAAAAATTCAAAAAAATAGTGGATACTAAGAGAAACTCAAAAAGGATGAAATCAATTGATTTAATATCTTTCATAATAAGAAGTTTGTATTTGAATAATAACGATTTGAAATGAAGAATTATTAATATCACATTTGGAGGCAAAAAGGCTCGTTATATTAATATTATATAATGTATGTGACCTATTTTCATCGAAACTTCTTAAGTTTTTAAAAAATTTACACTTTTTTTTTTGCTTGCTCTTTTTTTATGTAATGTATGTGACAATCTTCATAATTACTAGTCAAGTTGAAAAAGAAAAAAAAAAAACTATTCGCATGAAATGATATTTACCATAAATATTAGTACAAGTTGGATAAATTTGGCTCTATTGAATTTAGAATTTCAATAATAATTCCAAAGATCATATCATTCCAAGTTTAAAATAAGCATTTTGATTTTACCCAAATGAGCTCATGAGGAATATAAATGATTTGCAGCAGTGGTTGCTTGCTAATATTTATGAAATCCAAGTAAACGAATGATCGGGACCCAAGAGAGAGAGAGAGAGAGAGAGAGGAGTGAGAGAGATTATTTATTGCTCACCTTTTCTCTCTGCTAGGACATCTCTCTACTAGGATAGCACTTCATCTTCTTCATGGCAATTAATTGCTAAGTTAGCTATTCCTGTGACTATGAAACACAAGAGGAATGTCAAAATTTTGAGTACGGAATTACTTTTTTAATGGAAGAATGATGGATGGGACTATTGATGAATGCCACAACAAACCTCAAAGCCCTTCAAGGCTTCACTCATTGCTTAAGCAGTCTTTGGAACAAGAACAAAGATATTCAGAACAAGAAAAAATATAATAAAAAAAATGAAGAAAATCTTGTTTCAACTCTACTCAACAAAAAATAGAAAATAGAGGGATATTTAGAACCATCTAGCTTAGGTTATGAAGAATAATAAATTTGATTTTCGAGCTTCCCTAATTTGATTTACGAGCTTTCCTAAATAAGAGATAAATATTAGTAAAATTTCATATTGTGTAAATTATTCTATTAGACATCATCATTTACCTTTTAAATATTTCTAACTATTTCTTATGGGTCCTTTTATGCTGCACCCCCTAGGGGTAATTATCTCAAATTTTAAAAAGATGTGTATTTATTTTCATTCTAAGGAATCAAGGTAATCAATTATGAAAAGATTTTATTATTCCTATTCAAGACTTAAGATTTTTCTAGAAACTTTTTTAAGTTATTGATGTCAAGACTATGGATGTATTTACACCCTCATATTAATTATGTAAGAAAACATCTATTTACAATTTTATGCTTACTTTGCCTATTGTAATCATAATACTTCAAACTTTAATTTGCTTCACTCAAAATTATTCATTTTACATGTATCTACTATTTACATAGCTGATAATTCCCAAATAAGAGTCGGCCATATAGAAAAAATTTCGATATCCACATTATAATTACCTAATACGTTTATATCTCTCAAACTCTTCCTAAATTTGATTTCAATAGGATTTTGCGTGAGTTTGGTTTTGATGTTCACTTCTCTTTTTATGGTTATGATGTGCATGAGTGGGACCGTAGAATACCTATTCGAGCTAATTTCCTTGAATATTCTCAATTCGTTTTTTGGTTGTGCTACCATAATATCAACTCAAACTTAACATTCTCTATTAGGTCAGACATTTCCTCTAAATTAAGATATCTAATTTTTAAGTAGTTATTTTAGATTCTAGTGATAATAAATATAAATTATTATAATTTAATTCGATAACTATACGTGTGTATATATGTCAATAACCATATATTTATGACGTTTTAAGCAAAATCGTATGTGATTGTGGTTTATTTCAATATTTGCATGAGATTAAAAAGGGTATTCAACCAAAATAATTAACATAATGATATGTTTAGGAGGATGATTTACGAGTGACATTCATGTGAAAAATCATTCCAATAACGTTTGAGAGAAAAATATGACTTTTATGGATTATGAAAGAGTTAAAAGATTATGACTATTTATGAAGAAAAGTCAAGGGTTGCAATAGTTGGTAAACAAGCAAATTCAAAGTTCTTAATCAGATAAAAAGATAGATTTATACATTTTCACCCATCAACATGAAATTTTTTTTTTTTTTTTAAAAAAGAGTGGATACTAGAAGAAAACTCAAAGAATGAAATCGTGTGGAATAAATTGGTTTAATATCTTTCATAATAAGAAATTTGTATTTAAATCATAATAATTTGAAATGAAGATTTATTAATACTACATTTGGATGTAATATGGCTTGTTATATTAATATTATGTAGTGTATGTGAACTATTTTTATTGAAACTTCTCAAGCTTTTAAAAAAAATTCACTTTTTTTTTGCTTGCTCTTTTTTTTTTTATGTAATGAATGTGACAATCTTCACAATTACTAGTCAAGTTGAAAAAGAAAAAAAAAAACTATTTGCATGAAATGATACTTACCATAAATATTAATAAAAGTTGGATAAATTTGGTTCTATCGAATTTAGAATTTCAATAATAATTCCAAAGATCACATCATTCTAAGTTTAAAATAGGCATTTTGACTTTATCCAAATAATCTCACGAGGAATATGAATAATTTGTAACAACAGTTGCTTTATAATGTCTATGAAGCCCAAGTAAACGAATGATCGGGACCCGTATAACATCGCCATAAACTAATAATAACGGGAGAGAGATTATTTATTGCTCACCTCTTCTCTCTACTAAGACATCTCTCTACCATGATAGCATTCTCTCTTCTTCATGGCAATTAATTGCTAGGCTAGTTATTCTTATAACTAGAAGACACAAGATGAATGTTAAAATTGTGAGTACATAATTACTTTTTTAATGGAAGAATGATGGATAAAACTATTGATGAATGTCACGACAAACCTTAAAGCCTTTCAAGGCTTCACTCGTTGCTTGAGCAGTCTTTGGAACAAGAAGAAACATATTCAGAACAAGAAAAAGATAATAAGAAAAATTAAGAAAATCTTGTTTTAACTCTACTCAACAAAAAATAAAAAGAAATAGATGGATATTCTGAACCACCTAGCCTAGGTTATGAAGAATAATCAATCAGATTTTTGAGTTTCCCTAAATAGATCTTCGAGCTTTTCTAAATAAGAGGTAAATATTAGTAAAATTTCATTTTGTGTAAATTATTATATTAGACATTATCATTTACCCTCAAAATATTTTCAATTATTTCTTGTAGGTCCTTTTATACTGCATCCTCCGAGGGCAATTGTCTCTAATTTTGAAAAGACATGTCTTTATTTTTATTCTAAGGAAACAAGGTAATCAACTAAGAAAAAATTGTATTATTCCTATTCAAGACTCAAGATTTTTCTAGAGACTTTTTTAGGTTATTGATGTCAAGATTATGAATGTATTTACACTCTTATACTAATTATGTAAGAAAATATATGTTTAGAATTTTACGCTTACTTTGCCCACTGAAATCATAATACTTCAAACTTTAATTTGCTTCACTCAAAATCATTCTTTTTATATGTACATACTATTTATATAACTAATAATTCCCAAATAAGAGTCAACCATATAAAAAAAATACCAATATCCATATTATCGTTATCTAATACGTTTATGTCTCTCAAACTCTCCATAAATTTGATTTCAATATGATTTTACGTGAGTTTGGTTTTGATGTTTACTTCTCTTCTCATGGTTATAATGTGCATGAATGGGACTATAGGACACCTATTCGAGCTCATTTCCTTGAATATTCTCAACTATTTTTTTGGTTGTGCTACCATAATGTCAACTCAAACTTGACATTCTCGATTAGGTCAAACATCTCCCTATAAATTAAGATCTCTAATTTTTAAGTAGTTATTTAGATTTTAGTGATAATAAATATAAATTATTATAATTTAATTCAATAACTATACATGTGTATATATGTTAACAACCATATATTTATGACATTTTAAGCAAACTCGTATGTGATTGTGGTTTATTTCAATATTCACGTGAAAATTAAAAATGTTATCCGAACAAAAGAATTAATATAAGGACATGTTTATGAGGATGATTTACGAGTGCCACCCATGTGAAAAATCATTCCAATAACGTTTGGGGGAAAATATGACTTTTATGGATTATAGAATAGTTAAAAGGTTATGACTATTTATGAAAAAAAAAATTCAAGAATTGCAACAATTGGTAAACAAGCAAACTCAAAATTCCTAATCGAATATAAAAGATAGATTTATATATTTTCACTCATCAACAGGAAAAAAAAAATTTTAAAAAAAAAAGAGTGGATATTAAGAGAAAACTCAAATAATACAATTGTGTAGGATAAATTGATTTAATATCTTTCATAATAAGAAGTTTGTATTTGAATCATAACAATTTGAAATGAAGATTTATTGATATCACATTTAGAGGCAATATGACTCGTTATATTAATGTTATGTAGTGTATGTGACCTATCTTCATCGAAACTTCTCAAGTTTTTAAAAAATCTCAACTTTTTTTTTTGGCTTACTCTTTTATCTAATTATGTGACAAGTCAAGTTGAAAAAGAAGAAAAGAACTATTCGTATGAAATGATACTTCTCATAAATATTGGTAAAAGTTGGATAAATTTGGCTTTATTGAATTTAGAATTTCAGTAATAATTTCAAAGATAACATCATTCCAAATTTAAAATAAACATTTTGACTTTACCCAAATGATCTCATGAGAAATATGATTGATTTGTAGTGGCGGTTGCTTGCTAATGTCTATGAAGTCCAATAAACGAACGATTGGGACTTGTATAACGCCATCGTAAATTGATAATGACAAGGGAGAGAAAGAATGAGGGAGAGAGATTATTTATTGCTCACCTCTTCTCTCTACTAGGACATCTCTCTAGCAGGATAGCACTCCCTCTTCTTCATGGCAATTAATTGCTAGGCTAGCTATTCTTATGACTAGGAGACACAAGAGAAATGTCAAAATTTTGAATATGGAATTACTTTTTTGATGGAAGAAAGATGGATGGGACTATTGATGAATGCCACGACAAACCTCAAGCTTCACTCGTTGCTTGGGCAGTCTTCAGAACAAGAAGAAACATATTCAGAACAAAAAAAAAAGATAATAAGAAAAATGAAGAAAATCTTATTTCAACTCTACTAAACAAAAAATAGAAAATAGAGGGATATTCTGAATCATCTAACTTAGGTTATGAAAAATAATAAATTAGATTTTCGAGCTTCCTTAAATAAATTTACGAGCTTTTCTAAATAAGAGGTAAATATTAGTAAAATTTCATATTGGATAAATTATTCTATTAGATATCATTATTTACCCTCCAAATGTTTCCAATTATTTCTTGTGGATCCTTTTATGTTACATCCCAAAGGGGCAATTGTCTCAAATTTTGAAAAGACATGTCTTTATTTTCATTCTAAGGAATCAATGCAATCAATTATGAAATATTGTATTATTCTTATTCAAGACCTAAGATTTTTTTAGAAATTTTTTTAGATTATTGACGTCAAGATTATGAATGTATTTACATCATTATACTAATTATGTAAGAAAACATATGTTTAGAATTTTACACTTACTTTGCCAATTGCAATCATAATACTTCAAATTTTAATTTGCTTCACTCAAAATCATTCATTTTACATGTACATACTATTTACATAACTAATAATTTCCAAATAAGAGTCAGCTATATAGAAAAAATATCAATATCTACATTATCCTTACCTAACACGTTTATGGCTCTCAAGCTCTCCCTAAATTTGATTTCAATAAGATTTTGCATGAGTTTGGTTTTGATGTTCACTTCTTTTCTCATGGTTATCATATGCATGAATGGGACTGTAGGACACATATTCGAGCTCAAGCTTATTTCCTTGAATATTCTCAGCTCTTTTTTTTTTTTTTAGTTGTGCTGCCATGATGTCAACTCAAACTTGACATTCTCGATTAGGTTAGACATCTTCTTCTAAATTAAGATTTCTAATTTTTAAGTAGTTGTTTAGATTCTAGTGATAATAAATATAAATTATTATAATTTAATTCGATAATTATACGTGTGTATATATGTCAACAACCATATATTTATGACATTTTAAGCAAACTCGTATGTGATTGTGGTTTATTTCAATATTCGCATGAAGATTAAAAATGGTATCAAAACAAAAGAATTAATATAAAGATATGTTTATGAGGATGATTTACGAATGCCATCCATGTGAAAATCCTTCTAATAACGTTTGGGAGAAAATATAACTTTTATGGATTATGGAAGAGTTAAAAGGTTATGACTATTTATGAAGAAAACTCAAAGGTTGCAACAGTTGGTAAACAAGCAAACTCAAAATTCCTAATTGGATAAAATGATAGATTTATATATTTTCATCAATCAACAAGAAAAAACTAATAAAAAAAAGAGTGGATAATAGGAGAAAGCTCAAAGGATACAATCGTGTAGGATAAATTGGTTTAATATTTTTGATAATAAGAAATTTGTATTTGAATCATAACAATTTGAAATGAAAATTTATTGATACTGCATTTGGAGGCAATATGGCTCGTTATATTAATATTATGTAGTGTATGTGACCTATTTTTATCGAAGCTTCTCAAGTTTTTAAAAAATTTCCACTTCTTTTTGGTATAAGTTGGATAGATTTGACTCTATCGAATTTAGAATTTCAATAATAATTCCAAAGATAACATTATTCCAAATTTAAAATAGGCATCTTGACTTTACCCAAATGAACTCACGAGGAATAGGAATAATCTAAAATATCGATAATATCTGCTAAAATACTTCATAAATGAATGTAGTTATCAAGACACTTAACAAAAAGCCCCATAATAAAGAAATACCTAAATACTTACCATGGTAAGGATTTCGATTTCTACTAAATGTACCCTGCCAAATTTGAATGTTCAGTTATTGCAACTCAATTTTTTCAATATGTTTTAATCCCTAAGTTTCATTTATTTTTGGACATTCTAAAATTTTAACACAAAAATATGTAAGTTGTACTTTGTATGGTGGTAACTAATACCCATAATTTCCATATGTTGGTGGTGTAGTCCAAAATTAAAACCTATTATGTGTGGTCCATTCATATGGGAAAAAGAAACCCCAATCCTATTATGCTCTTTAACTACATAGGAGGGGCAGAAAATTGCTCGTGCAAGAATAAATTTTATATATATATGGGCAATATGACACACTACACACATAGTAGTAATGGATGTAAATATTCCAACTCAAATTTTGAATTTTAAAGAGAAAATTACAATTGAGCATTTATAATCTTAGGATCTAGCATAATCACAATTAATTTTTTTTGCTTTTTTTATGATTCTAGTACTATTGTTCAATTAATCACAATCACACGCTACTATTTTGCAATTTTTATAATGATACACACGTATCATTAACAAGTGACATGACCTAAAACAATGTAACGTGATATTGAGTTTTTCGATTAATATTTTATACCTAGCATTAGTTTTTGGACATAGTAGTTCCGATTGATTATAAAATATAGGAAACTTAAAAATGAAGAGTTTTATGTTCATTAAAGCTAAGGGCAAGGGGAGTGAAGACTGAATGCCTCATCCACCTCTTGTTTTCTTAGGGAACCAATACCAATTTGTCATTCCGGAGAAAATCACGAATCCCATTTGGGGAGTGGGATTCTTCTAATTAATTAATTAATATATATAGACACACGTACCGAAGATATAACCGCAAAAATAAACAAATAGAAAATATATCTTATAAAATATTAAATATTTGGGCTAATCCATCAATGATTTTTTAAAATACAATAAGAAAAAAAAGAAGAAGAAAGGATCGAGACGAGCGGGCTCCATCTTCTTCTTCCTTTATTATTATTTTTTAAATTTTATCGTTCTCTATTTTGTTGGGCCCACCACGTCTTTCTTTTCCTCTCTTCTTTGTTCTTGCAATTTTAATTTTTTTTTACTGTTTCCAATCTCCTATCCATATCCGTGTCTTTTCACCCTAATTGGCCGGTTTCATTGCTACAGTCACTTCAGTCCAATTGGACATTAATCGTATTGTTTGTAAAAACACTCTCTTTTTCTTCTAACTCCCATTGTCTTACTTCATCTCTTATTTTTGCTCTTAGTTCATCCAACTGTCTTTTATTTATGCTTGGTTAATAGTAACAATGTCACCATCTTTTTCAATTGAGTATGTTGAGGCATGGACAATGTCAGAGTAAAATATATTAAATTCATACCCTTATGTGATTTTTGTAATGTGTTTGATGAGCTTACTCCACTCATATCCACTGTAGACAAGAGTTGACATATTTTCAAAAACGAGGAAAGTTTCTTCAAAGCATTTCTACCTCATCTACCTCCTGTAGCAAAGGAATCATCAAAGGAATCATCATCAACTGATCATTGAGTTACCACATTTTGAATTGAACTATCACCAAGCCATTTTTTGAACAATCTCTTATCACCAAATATCTCTAATGTTCGTTTATATTTATATATTTATGTTTATGTTTATATTTATACTTGTTAAACTTGAATGTTCATTTTCATTTGTATTTATGCTTTGGTAATAGTAATTTTTTGATCAAGTAAACTCACAATGTTGTCATCTTTTTCAATTTAGTATGTTGTTGCCTTAGTATTGTGGACAATGTAATGGTAAAATATATTAAATTCATACATTTGTGCGATTTTCGTAATGCATTTAATGTGCTTACTCCACTCATATCCACTATAGACAAAGGTTGAAATATTTTTAAAAATGATGAAAGTTTTCTCGAAGCATTTTTGCCTCCTCCACCTCCTCTAACAAAGGAATCATCAAATGAATCATCATCAATCGATCATCAAGCCATCATATCATGAATTGAATTATCATTAGGCCGCTTTCTGAACAACCTCTTATCATCAACATCTTAACACCAAGCACCACTGATGTTTGTTTATATCTATATATTTATATTTATATTTATGCTTGTTAAACTTGAATGTTCATTTTCATTTGTATTTATGCTTGGGTAATAGTAATTTTCTGATCAAATAAACTCACAATATCACAATCTTTTTCAATTGAGTATGTTGGGGCTTTAGTATTGTGGACAATGTTAGAGAAATATATTAAATTCATACCCTTTTGCGATCTTCGTAATGCATTTGATGTGCTTACTTCACTCACTGTGGACAAGGGTTGAAATATTTTTAAAAACAATAAAAGTTTCATCGAAATATTTCTGCCTCCTCCACCTTCTGTAGAAAATGAATCATGAAAAGGAATAAATGAATCATCAAATGAATCATCATTAACCAATTATCAAGCCATCACATCCTGAACTGAATTATCACCAAGCCGTTTCCTAAATAACCTCTTATAACCAAGCACTTCTGATGTTCGTTTATATTTATATATTTATGTTTATATTTATATTTGTTGAATTTGATTGTTCATTTTCATTTGTATTTATGCTCGAGTAATAGTAATTTTATAATCAAGTAAACTCACAGTGTCACAATCTTTTTTCAAATGAGTATATTGGGGACTTAGTATTGTAGACAATATCATGATAAAATATATTAAATTCATACCCTTGTACGATATTCGTAATGCGTTTGATGTACTTACTCCACTCATACCCATTATGTACAAGGGTTGAAATATTTTCAAAAACGAAGAAAGTTTCCTCGAAGCATTTCTGCCTCCTCCGCTTCCTGTAACAAAGGACAAATGAAGTAAATGAATCATCAAAAGAATCATCATCAACCGATCATCAAGCTATCACATCCTGAATTGAATTATCACCAGGCCGCTTCTAGAACAACCTCCTATCACTAAACACTTCTTATGTTTGTTTATTTTTATATATGTATGTTTATATTTATGTTTGTTGAACTTGAATGTTCATTTTCATTTGTATTTATGCTTGGGTAATAATAATTTTCGGATCAAGTAAACTCACAATGTCACAATCTTTTCCAATTGAGTATATTGGGGCTTTAATATTGTGGATAATGTCAGGGTAAAATATATTAAATTCATAAATTTGTGCAATCTTCGTAATGCATTTGATGTGTTTACTCCACTCATATCCACTGTGGACAAGGGTTGAAATATTTTGATTTTCTTGATCGATACTTATCATGCCACCAATAAGCCTATATCCACATGAACAAATTCAAGGATTATGTTATCTGAGGAAAAAATGATAAGAATAAGTCAAAACCAATATAAAAAATTGGTGACGTGAAGTACCTGCAAGTCGAGAGTCATCTCTACACCATTGCCAAAAACTGCATCACATTCCTCTATGGCTCCCATGGCTTTGATGGCCTTCATTTCAAAATTATCTCCCAATGGAACTGGCTTTGATGCCATTGCTTCTTGCATATATCTTTATTGTTCTTCTAGTACCTCAATTCTTTTCCGTTACCGGAACCTCTGGTTAGATGCATAACCTTACTTAGTTTGTGCTAAGCAATTTGCAGGGAAAAAAGGAATTATCTAATGCAGCCCTGTCCTCTTCAGGGTCAATGGCCCCTTCAGTTGCATGGTGAGTTTCATCACCATGCAACAATTGTGGAGAAAATGATCCAACCTCCTCTTCTAACTCCATCATCTCTCCATTAGATAAGGGTTCTGGGTACATTGATCATTCATCTAAATATCAAAACCATGGGAATGGTAACTGAATACCCACTCTGAACTCAAAGGCAAAACAAGATTTCTATAGAAAAGATATTAGTAGATAGAGACAAACCATTGGGCACACCTTCTTCTTGTATAGGACCGAGGACATTAGTAGTTTCTGGATTTTCAACGACATCCACAGGCTGCTCCAGTTGAAGATGCCTGCACAACATTTTTGTATGAAAATCTTTGAAAAAAACTATGTTTAACAAATATATATATTCTCCACCGTGAAAGAATATCAAAATACATTTACTTTTGTCTTGTATATGTGGATATGTTAACCCCCAAAACTCCATGACCTTAGCTGTGCCGATATGCAAAACTCCATGACCTTTAGTTTCATCACCCATTAGTCATAATTATACTTACGCATTAATTCATACGTAAAAATGATTTTTAAATAACCAAGGCATATATTACTTTTGGGCAAACAACGACTCAACTATTTTTAGATAGGGAAAGATCCAACGTCCACCAATGTTGAGTGAAGTCTCCTATTAGTCATAATTATATGTGATGATTAAAAGATGTGCACTTTCTATCTAAAGCCTTATTGCTTTAGGACATCTTTAAGTTTGAATATAGTAGACTTTATGTATTTCCTATTTTACAATGTGCATGATTGTTTGTTTGTTAGATTTTTTTGGTTAAAGCTTGATTGTTGGTTTGAATTGTTCCAGCAAAAGTGTAAAAAAAGAGTCATAAATCAATTTAGTTACAAATCTTTTGATTTTGTACCATTTTAATCTTAAATTTTAATGGTGTCAATTTAGTCATAAACCTTTCGAACTAGTGTCAATTTAATCTTAAAACTTTTAGTTTGGTTTAGGCTAATTTTAGCCAGAGTTTGATAGTTTTTATTAAAGAAAATATTTTACTTAATCAATAAGTCTAATCTATTGATTAGGTTTTTTTGTTATTATTTTATTATGAATACGTGTCTTTGGAGGGAATAAATAGATGCACAAGCTCCTTTGTCAAATTAATGAAAATCTTGTGCAAGTTAGATGAATTAAATTTTGTTAAGGTTTTTCTCTATGGCTAATGAATTATGATACATTATTTATTTATTATTTGCAATCTCAAGATACTTTCCTCTGCTTATTTTTTTTAGTGTAATTAATATTTCAGAAAAGATAAATTGAAGCCGTGAGTTTATCATTGGCCAAAGACACGGCATGAAAGTATAAAAATAAAAAATCATAAGTATCTCAGCACATGACCTCTCATACTAAAATGCAGCCCACCAAAACTGGAGCTAGTCGAGACCGCATAGAAACAAGAAAGAAGAAAGCATCCTATTCTTGGGAGAGGAACCATAATGGAATTAGAAGGAAGAGGAATGATAGGACGATTTAGAATCGGGATGGAAGATGCGCGAGCTCCATGGTCATTTTACAAAGGAAGAAATTGAGGCATTGGTTGCAATATTGGTCTTTTGTTGATTTGATTTCCCTTGTTTTGGTTTGTAAAAAGGTTAATACCCGAAAAACCCCAAACTGGTACACTTGTGACAAATTTATCCCAAACTATTTTTTTGACCACCAAAAATCCTAAACTGGTATACTTTTGACAAATTTCCCCCAAACTAATATACTTATGACAAATTTACCCTACGTTAATTTTTGTTAAATTTTACCGTAAAATTATTAAGTTAAATGATACGTGACAGTTGATTAGTATATTAATTTGAGATTTTACGCTCTGTTTGTCATAGTTTACAATTTTTGTGATTTTTTTGTGGTATTAATCCAATTTAGTGGAGAGTATCTTTGTCACAAATTTACCAGTTTTGGGTTTTTGCAGTCGAATAAATTAGTTTGGGATAAATTTGTCATAAATGTACCAGTTTGGGGTTTTTATAGTCAGTCGGGGTAAATTTGTTACATGTGTACCGGTTTGGGGTTTTTCATAGTCAAAAAAATAGTTTTAGGTAAATTTATCACAAGTGTACCAGTTTGGGGTTTTTTTTTTTTTTTATGGTATTAACCCTTTGTAAAATTGATAATTATCAGCCTTTCTTTCTTGAAGTGATTCTCAGTTCGAGCTTAGTAGCTCTAAGATAATAATATTATGAGGAGTAGAAAAATCATGTCCCCATTCCCATTCTATTGATTTTCCTCTTTAAATCACGCTAGAAAGTAGAAAGGATATACTAATGCTTACCCTTTTCGGCATGAGCCTTAATTTCTTGGTCATTTTAAAATAAGGGAAAACATAATTTTGATCTTATTTTTAGAATTGTGAGAAATTGCTTTTCACTTTGTGGAAGAGGAACATGTTTCAGAGGCATGGTAAGGAAATCTGTGGCTGAGTATAGTATGGTGTCTAAAAGATATAGATGTCTGAGATGCCTTAATAATATCAACAGCTAGATTGTGCGTTGAGGAGACGGAGAAAAAGAGGAAGAATGAAAGAATGGTGTTAAAAAAAATGTTTGGTTTCTTCTTTTTCTTGTAGGTACCTCTATGTGCTGGATGTTTGGCTCATGGATTTTATAATCGGTGATTCTGCTGAATTTAATTAGCTAAGGGGCTAAATCATTTGGGTAGAGAGACATATTATTCAACTTTAGCATCATAATTTGATGAAGAATAGATGCTGATTCTCTATGAAGTACTTATCTTGCATATTGGATGCTGGTGGTTAATTTAATGAAATTAGTGTTTATGGCGGAACTCAGCAGAAATGCATTTGTGACTGGATAATAATGGAGAAGGGATCGAAATGAAGTGGATAAATATGCATTTGACAATTTAATTGTACAGCGAGTTAATTGGTGATTTTTCTTTATTTTGCATGGTTAATGTTAAAATGTGGACTAATATATCTCATAAGCGCATGAAACATACATGCTTGCTTAGCTGTTGGAACTAAAGATGACTGAGACTTCAGTACCAGAATCACCAAGAGAAGCTCCTCATTTATCTTGCATATTCATGTGACATGGCATAAACATAACAGAACAAATGAAATGCTAATACATCGGCAGAAGAGAGCAAGAGGGAGAGTGCTGATACTAAAGCTATACCTCAATATATCCTTTACAAACTTAGTCTTCAAGTTTGAGCTCTTACTCATTTAGATAGGATCTTAGCCCCCGAGCAGGTTTTTTAACCTTCTACTGACACTTGAAAAAGCAGCTTTCAAGGTCTCTTCGGTGAATCACTTGAGCCCGGATACATTTTCGGTGCCACGGAGCTAGACCAGTGAGCTATTATGCTTCCAAGCCCATCTCCTGGTTGTCATCGCTCCATCACTTCCTTTTCGGAAAGTTTTGGTCACCCACTTGTTGTGCAAAGTTTTGGACATTCACTTGTTGCACAGTGAGAAGCGATATAAGTAATGGAAGGACATGCTCTGCAGCAAATTCTACTCCATACTGAAAGCAGAATAGTAATAGTCATTATGATAAAGAGAACTTTCTACTTTATCGTTAAAACAACAATGGTACCAAGAAGCACAAGTATTTGTAAATGGCCATTTTGAACAGAGCTGCAAATGCAAAATCTTACCTGCTTAAGCATTGAGTTAGCAACTCTAAGAGCACACATGAGCATAGGAGCAGAACAAGTCAACGTCAACAGCAGCACAATAGCAGCACAACGTTGAATTGTTTGTAAAATTTCAAGGGTAGCTTGCTTGTCAAGCTTAGGAATTAAATCCCCTAAACATAGCAAAACATTGACTCTCACCTTCCAAAAGAAACAAACCAAGCATCAAACTAAATGCGAAAGATGAGAATCAGTAGACTTCATGCACATACGATAACTCTCCAGCATATAAAATATATTGGAAGAATATATAAGCAAATGTATGATTAAACAAGATTGATGGATTATTTATCATCAGACACGGCAGAAGCATACGCATTGATGTAGAAGCAATCAGAATCTAATTGAAGAAGATGAGGACGAGAAGAGAAAGAGCTACCAAAGCAAAGAGAGCAACTGAAACTTTACCACCCAACTAAATGGGAAAGACCTCATACTAAAGGCAGGCAGCCACTATACAAATGTCTAACCTAGCGTAAGTCAAAAAGTTAAGATAACCTAGATAAAGACAAAGAAATAGTGATCAAGGTGAAAAAATTAGGAAAAAGTGAGTTTCCGATTCGCATGAAAACTGCTGAATCATAGAGAAGTCATTGAGTTAGCCCCTTGGTACCCTTCCAATTGATTTTCACTTCAATAATCCAAAGAAAATAAAATTCAGTGAAAGAGTCGATATAATGGGTCCGGACAACAAAACAATTTCAGTGTGCTGCCGTCTTAATTATTGTTTCATGCAAATAAATCTAGTTTAATTAAAGCAACAGATAAGTCAAGTTGTCCCTTAAATCTTTCTTTTTTTTTGGTTCATAAAACTTCACTTTGAAGGAAAAGAGATACTTTTATCCGCATTTCTGCTTTTCTTTTACAATGTATGCAAGAAATATTTACAGAAAAAAGCAGCCAATCTGTCTACATGTAGACATCCTTGCTGTCCAACATTTGTTCCTGAAGTTAAAGACTTAAGACCAAGTACCTAAGACTTTGCTATTGACATCTGGCATCTTGGCTCATATGCTAAGCTAATGCAACAAGCTTTACTTCCGACAGAATTATTGCTGTTGACAACCTCTTTTGTTTCATTCTCACATTCATTGTTGGTGATGTAGTTCTGTCCACACACTGTTTCACTAGGACTGTTTACGATCAGCGGGTACTCCGACTCCAAGATGTGTGTCTGGTTCAGCGCACTTCAGGGATTGGATTTTGGGGAAATCGTGATGCCAGTGACATGAAAGCCAAACTGCAAAAGCAAGAAAATGGGAAGACAGGATCCTTTTCGATAGGATGACCTTTGTAGGTGTAATGATCAAACAATCAGAGCACCTAGACAGAGAGACTGATGTAATTCAAAATTCATTAGCATATTATGAATGCTTCTTCATTGGACCAAATGAACTGTCCAAACGCACGATGCTTCCATTGCACTTGTTCTCTATAAGAGCGATGGATGCATCGTGCGTTTGGACAGTTCATTTGGTCAAATGAAGAAGCAATCATAAGATGCTAATGCATTATGAATTACATCAGTCTCTCTATCTAGGTGCTCCGATTGTTTGATCATTGCACCTACAGAGGTCATCTTATCGAAAATGATCCTCTCTTCCCATTTTCTTGCTTTTGCAATTCGGCATTCATGTCACTGGCATCACGATTTCCCCAAAATCCAAGGTCATCTGTCTCCACAATAACTCTGTTTGAGTTCCTGTGAGAAAAGAAGAATTCAATTAGTTCATACATTAGGGTCTCTCGAACATGGTTGGACCAGCAAACTCAAAGGATCAGTCACTTTTTGCTTAGGTACCTAATAATTTGTGGAAAGTGCTTTGGTTATTGTGGGTGATAGGTGGTCCATGCAACTGCAATGCACCGCCATAGGTTGAAGTAACAACAGAAAGTCCTACTGCAGGACTTTTTGGGGTGCTCTTTGATGGGGAAATTAGCTTAGTCTGTTTCTTTCTCGGGTGTTCTCCGATGTCAAAGTTCAAGGCCTTCCTGCAGGACTTTTTGGGTAGTTGGCGTCCTTTAAGATCAATGGAGGAGTCCTCAACCCCTTCTTCGGGTAAAGCTAGTGGTATCTCAACTCCTTTTCTCCTTACATATTTTCTCTTAAATGGGGTCTTACCTCCATCAAAAGGCTTTGAAGCTCTAGACCTCAAAAGTCCTTCTCAACTTTCCCTCTTTCACCACCTTCGGTCTATGTTTTTTGCTCAAGCTCATGAACTGGGGGTCTCCCTTCTGAGGTTCGTGATTCTCCATCAATGTGGAAACAGCTAAAGATGGCGACCCCATCACAAGCACTTGGAGCACTTTATCTTGTCAACCGATCTCAAGTCTGAGCCTCTTGGTGGCATCTCTGTCCACCTTTATGCTCCAGCCTTTCATATGCGCATGTGTTGCACATTTGAGAAGCAGTTCCCTTTTCTGGGGTAATTGGGGTGAAATCAAGAGAACCTTTTGAAATTGCACCTTCAGCAGCATCTTCAGTAAATGAGGGTGGCAAGTTCAGGTCGCATGCGCTCGCAAGCCTATCTGCATGACATGCTGTTGCATAAGTTTCATATTGCGCAACCAAGCTCATGATCTAGGGGTCTCCCTTCTGAGGGTCGTGATTCTCCATCAATATGAAAACAGCTAAAGATGGTGACCCCATCACAAGTTCTTGGAGTTCTTTATCTTGTCCACCGATCTCAGGTCTGAGCCCCTTCAAAGGTGTTTGCATCTTCAGCGGATGAGGGTGGCAAGTTCAGGTCGAATGTGCTCACAAGCCCATCTGCATGACATGCCGTTGCATGAGTTTCATATTGAGCAGCCAATGCACATGATGCAATCTGACTAATATTGAAGCGCATGGAGTCAAGTGGCCCATTGCATAAGTTTCGGGAAGGTTGGACGCTAGTCGCGCTAGTCACTAGTCCTCTTTGACGAATTTGACGATATGTCCCTACTTTGCACAAAACAAATATCAAATATTGTATGCATGCTTACCACGGGTTGAGGATAATTTCTTCTGAGCTTTCGCCGCTGCCGCTCTTTTCTTCCTGTTCCTCAACCTCTGCTTCTCTGTTGCCTTTTGCTTTTGCCGCTAAGTCCGCACGTATGACTTCTGCGCTATGGCCTCTCTTTTCCGCCTCTTCCTCTGCATTTTCCACTCCTTTCTCATTGCATGTGCAAGGTGGTGAGGCTAAGGGAGCCACTGACGATGCTATGGGAGCCACGTCCCCCACTGACGATGCCACTAACGATGGGTGAGTATATGGACAGAGAAGTGGAGGAGGTAATGGTGCTGCTTGAAAACTAATAAGGGGAGGAGGAGGAGTTGGTAAGTGGTGGGAGTGTAGAGGATAATGGGAGTTCCGCTGACCAATACCAATAGGAGTAGGAGCAGCCTCAAAGGTAGAACATGAGGCAGTCCTGGAAGGACACGACTATACATAGCCTGAGCAAAAGTAGGGGGAGGTAAGGCAGGGGGCAGAGGGGGCAGATGATACTGCGTTCGAGGACGAGGACCTTGACTTTGATTACCATAATTCCTTTGACCATAATTACCGTAATTCCTTTGATGACATATCAAAGCTTTCAATTTGGCTAATTAGCTACAAAATTTATTGCCAAAGCATATCGTGCCTGCCAAGTAGAAAGATTTCAGAGCCAGAACAAATTGCGCAAGCTGAAATTTACATTTGGGAGCAAGAAATAACGCTCGAAATCAAAATTTAAAGTGTCCTTCATTCAATTGATTTAAAATTGCTCCAACCTAACATCAACATTGCAAAAAGTGAGTCTTCTAACAAACAAGAAACAAGTTGAGATTAACACTTTTCAGTATATTTCTATTAATCCCGCAAGCTACCGTCCAAGATAACCCGCAAGCTATTAATCACCAGGAGACACTCAAAACAAATTTTATCATGGTAAAGATATAAGGAAATGCCTTCAAAGCTGCTTTCTCTAGACACCATGGAAAAGATCACTGACGAGCTCAATCTCTAAGTGCAAAATTGTCAGTTTCATCCTCTCCTCTTTGTGAGCCTAAAGATCATATGGGTCAATAAAAAAATTCTCATTATTTAGTTACAGAAAGCCCTTCTCAAGAAAGTGAGCCAAGAGCCGCTCATCTGGGCCAGCGGATTAGAATTCTGTTGTGCCTGGTCGAAATGCGTGAGCGGAGCAGGCTAAGTGAAATAAAATAAGATACTGGTGCTACTATAAGAATCTTATGAATCACGCACGGCACACTTTCTATGTCTCCTCCATCTACAAGGTGAACAGCTTGTTCTTCCACGGCTAACGACTAAGTAGAGATCACGCTAGAAACCCAAAACCCAAATTCAAAATGTTCGACGCCACAAACCCAAAACCCGAATTCAACTAGCCACGAAAGAAAATGGAATCGAGAACTCACCGAAGCAAAAGAGAGTCCGGCGTTGGGTGGCTGGCGACGGTGGTGACCGGGGCTCCGACGGCGACGGTGGTGACGGGGCTTCGACAGAGACGGTGGTGGCTGGTTCCAACGGCGACGGTCGTGGTTGGTTCCGATGGCGATGGTCGGGTTGGGCGGTCGTGGAGTTGGAAAGGAGCGGCGGAGAAGATGAGGCAGAGAGAAGGCCTTATTCTGCATATTCCTGCATATACGTGGAGGTCTTCTCCTTCATAGCTCCAACCTATTAGCAGAGAGGTTGGTTCGTCCGGACTTGGACTTCAATGGAACTTTAATGGACTTTAAGATTGTTGCAGCGGTGGATAGGATACGCATGTACGAGGACTTTAAGACAGAGAAGAGAGAAGAGGTTGGTTCAGTGTGGGAGAGAGTTGGACGTTGCAGTGGATAGGATACGCATGTACGAGGGATACAAATTTTGTCCTCAACGCAATCATTACGAAGGCTGAGCTTTTTTAATAATTTATATTTTATTTTATTATTGGAAGGTCAAGCCATCCAAGGAATGTGAGGCTCATCCCCAGCCGTCCGATCTCCTTCGCATGCTTCCTCTCCTTGGGATTATGGATTAATAATAAAGGAACTTTTTTAGAAGACTTCCTCTCACAAATTTATTCATTTACCAACGTGGTTTTCATCAAACTTATTCTCCAAGAGCTTTAATAGTCTAATTGCGAATGTACTCGATTATAGCCAAAAGGCCGAAAGAATGGTCTTTTTTCCAATCAATTAGCGGTGAAAATAGCATCAATCCACAGTAATCCAAGTCTAAAGAATATAAATATGCCATGTGTGTTGACAATGATAGGACTATGGCTGGCTAGGCACCCATTAGGAGGTTGCTGGCATTTTAATTTTTGAAAATACCAAACACATATTTGGATTTTTGAAAATATCAAACACTTTGTAGCTTGCCATCAATTATATTTGTGTCTTTTTATTTACGACTTTATTTGATGTTCATTCTCAATTCTTCAATTTTTCACATGCTCAAAACCACCAAACCAACTAGAAGGTCACCCAACTCTAAGCAAGACAGACGATGATGAAATGATTATTCAAGGAGGGGCAATTTGATCTCTTTAAGGTGGGATATCGCTTAAAAATTATGTGAAGGGTACTTGTAGAAATAAATATATAGCGGTCATCATATCATAGCCGAGATTGGTTATTTTTTTTCCTAAGATATTTTTTGTGTTCAAGGATATGTAGGAGGGGAAAAAAACACTTGGTTGCATTCGGCGCTTAATATTTGACATAAAAATCATTTCGGATTTCCATTTTTCCACCATAACCAAGCAAAGAAATGATAAGTAAATACCCTCATTTTGGACATGAGAATAATCAAGAGAGAATTTTAAAAAAATAAGAACAAAAGCCCAAAAGAAGAGGAATAACAGTAGAGGGTGTCGCAATCTGCATAATTTGAGGAGAGGGGCGGCGATGAGCGATGAGGTCTGCTGAATTCATGGGTCTTACCCATGCTTCCACTAGCACCTCATTTTGGACTTTAGAATTTCGGACACTCGGCGTTTGGACATGAACAAATCACAAAAATCGGTCTCTAATATCTTCGGCAATATTATGAAAATAAACTAGCAATTTGGTATCTGATATGATTTCATGAATTTCTTACTTTTAATTTTAAAAAAATCAAATTTTTTTAATTTTTTCCTTTTCCTTTTACTTCCTCCTTCTCCCTCCTCATTTCTTTCGCCGGCTGGCGATGACCAGCCAACATGTGAGTCAGCAAGCTGAAGGCTTAGCTGAAGATATGAAAATGTTTTCCACTTTCTTTCTTTGTCACTTTTTGTGAATGTGTTTTCTCTATTGGTCTTAGGGGTGAGCATGGTCCGGTTGGTGCCGGCCACCCCTAACCCTAGGACCAACCCGTATAATGTCGGTCCTCAATTTTTAGGATCGAGGACCGACCCTATTGAGCCCGGGACCAAGGAGCGGACCGACCCAATGGGTTCGGTCCGGTTCCGGTCAATCCAGACCGATCGATAATTTTTTTCGTCTTATTTTTATACTCCCTAAAAAAACAAACCTACAAATTCAAATTACACATACATTGACAATGCGGCATTGTGCAACTAAATTATAAATACCAATACATATTTAGCAAAATTAAGATGACACAATAGAAATTTCGTACTTGCTAACCGATCATCGAGATATGGGACAAGATGGAAAGTTCTTGTAATCATATATCTTTAATATTCATAACATCATATGCAAAAGCGTTTTCCTGCATTTGATCATGTAGAGTCCACTCAACCAAAAATGAGCTTCACACCACTTGACTAGCAAATCACCGTAGCAACTGCAATACTACTCTACTCTTCAAAAACTTCTACCATTTGACACAAATTGAAAAGCAAAGTGCAGCTGAAATTTATTAGTAAAATACAATTAAACTATAAAAAGTTCAAAATACTTAATATAAATTATGAATATATAACTTCACATCTTGTTAATTCACTTGAACTTCTAAACACCTGAAAACAAAACAAACGGCACATAAGTAATACTCAACAAAAGTTTTAAATTAAATTACTATTAGTGTTATTGATAGAACATTTCAATATAATATAATATAACAGACATTTTACTTAGGTTTGGATATATAAAAGAATTATACATAATATAATATAATATATATAGGGCTGGTCTAGGGTTGGACGGACCCAAAACTCTTAGGACCGAGGACCAACCCGCACAAAGTGTTGGTCCTGGAATTTCAGGACCGAGGATCGACCCGGTCCCCTTGGGAACTGCACCAGGGACCGGTAGGGTTGGGCCGGTCCAAAGGTCGGTCCAGGTCAACCCTAGACCGCTGTTCACCCCTAATTGGTCTTATGCGCTCGCTTGTGTTTCCCCTTTTTTTCTAAAATAAAAAAATAGTTTTATTTAGTTTGTTTTTACTAAAAAAAAATAGAAAAAATCAAGAAAAAAGAAAAAAATTTAAAAAACAAAATTATCCTTCCATGAGTTGAGGCCCTTATTTGAGATTGATATGTTCACTTCCTACTCTTCATATGTTCACTTCCCACCCTTATTTGAAATAATCAGTCTTTGTTTGAAACAATGTCTATTTGTGCATTCATTTTTGGGCCTTATTTAGAACAAAATTGCCATGCAATTTAAAATGATGCCCACTCCTTTTTTTTCTATTTTTCCTTTTCTATTTAGTATAGTTACCATGATTAAGTATTTCACACATTTTTTTAGCATATTAAAGAAAAGTGCATTCTCAAATATTCCCTATAATGTTTTACATATTTCGTGTAAAATTATTGTATTAATAGTAATGAAAAAAGACATTTTTGATATAGTATAAAGCTGAAATTTTTTTCTTCAATATTACAACAATATGTCTATTTTTTTCTTTTATCTCAAAATCTTCAATCTTACAATAATTTATCTATTTTTTTTTTCTTTTATCTCAAAAGCTCCAAGAAGGTGAGCGAGATAATTTTACACGCATTATAGGCAACATTATATGTAAAGAGGAGGTCTTGTCCTTCATAGCTTGCAATGCAATCTTGTCCTTCATAGCTTGCAATGCAATTAATTGCAAGCTATTAATTGCAAGCTAGAAGAGAGTGTAGCGAAGTGGAGAAGAGAGAAGAGGTTGGTTCGTCCTGCAGCGGTAGAGACTTCGACTTTAAGACTGTTGTTGCAGTGGATAGGATACAGGATACTCATGTACGAGGGATACAAATTTTGTCCTCCGCAACGCAATCATTACAAAGGCTAAGCTTTTTTTAATAATTTATATTTTATTTTATTATTTGGTCAAGCCATCCAGGGAATGTGAGGCTCATCCCCAGCTGTCCGATCTCCTTCGCAAGCCTTCTCCCGCTGGGATTATGGATTAATAATGGAGGAACTAACTTATCTGCTTTGCACCCAAAAAGACCAGCCAAAAGCAATCTCCCTTCCGCCTCTCACCTCGAAACCACCGCATGGTGATCGTTTTCTAAATCCCAGAAACCATTTGTCAACCCTTAGCCAATCTTAGCCAATCCCTAAGCGTGCGCATGAACTCGCCCGAAAAGACAGCCCGCAAATGCGCGACAAGAAACCTTCGTTGTCGAGAAAACTCCGCTCCGTATGGACGACTATATTAATTCGAATCGGTATTCACGCGGTGGAGGAAGGAGAAAAACAAGTTCAAGTTATTTAGAAAGGTAATAGCAGAGAGAGACCTTTCCCATTAGAATTTTACTAGACCAAGCCAAACAAAAGTTTATGACCAAAACAAAGAAATAGCGCAAAACACACAATATTTGTATTTGTGTGCATATGTTTCCGATTTAAAAAAAGTAAAACGTCAGCTAAAGAATACCCGAGTATCCAATTTGCCAACAATTACTTGTCGCGAGAATCCAGATTTTAGTAATTTGTAGAAGGTATATACAAGTTCAAACAAATCAATTGGCATATAATCCATTTTCATGATGATGGGTACTTAATGATATTAAAATAAATGTATTAATGAGTACTCAATGATAATGAACCACCCTGCTCAAAACTACCTATTCATTATTTTCATTATTTTTTTTGACCTCTCTTACATCACAACAAGAAGTTATTTTTCTGCATGACTAACATGCGTGGATGACGAAAGGGCAAGTAATGGGAAATGAAAAAAAGAAAAAGAAAAAACTTATTAAAAATGTTCTCCCCATGGATCGGAAAGAAAAGTTCTAGAACTATTCCTGTTGGCGAATCAATTGATCCAATCCATACAACAAAAGAATTTCCTAATCCTATTTGCATTAGGATTTTTTTATTTTTTATTTTTGTATTTTTCCTTGAAAAGTGAAGTGCTCATCTATGGCACATTCATACATCATACAAATATAAAGTAAAGGGGAATTCCTATTATAAATAAAAGAAAACTCTCTCTAATGATTAGAGCACATGGTGGATCCTGAATTTCATAAAGAGAAAAAGTTAAATGTATAGGACAATTATTGCTTCTTAATTAAAAAGAAAAATCCTCTCTCGAAGGATCTCGTCAAATATTTATTTACCAATTAAAAAGGAATTTTGGGAGAGAAATGCTTCTTAGTTTAGTCAAGAATTGGATTAAATCGAATTCACAAGAAATTTCATCAAAAAGTTTCATAAAATCAAAAAGTTTAATAAAATAGAGTTTCAACGGTGCAATGTTAAAAAAACTATTAGAAAGTATATTCTCATTCCATATATCCAACTCCATATATCCAACTGTTACTGAGATCAAATTCGTCCAACTCCAACAACATCATTAATATAGTGGTCCATACTACCGGATGACTTTAGTAGATTTTGGTCAATTGAAAATTTAGTATTTATTTGAGGTAACAAAACAAAATAAAGAATTCAAAAAGAATGAACCGGCCTCACCCGCATACCCCTATTCACTCACCTCCTACTATTTACTAAGATTGATTAGTGATTAATGATAAAAAGAATTCTAACCAGATCATCCATCACTACAAGCCCTTCCCCATACCGTTGAATCTTTTTATTTTTTTGCTTAGTTGGAGTGTAATTACTCCTTTCCTCTTATGTTTTACAAACTTGTTTCAATTTTTTATCAAAGCCCATCAAATATTGATCGAAAAACTTGATATCACATAAAACTACTTTTCATTCCTATATTTCCAATATTTTATAATCAAGCGGAACTACTAAGTCCAAAAGCTAATGCTAGGTGTAAAAATATTGATCAAAAAACTTAATATCACATTACATAGTTTTAGGTCATTCGTTAATGATACGTGTGTATCATTATAAAAATTGCAAAATAGTATGTGTGATTGTGATTTGATTCTGATTGATCGAACAAGAGTACTAGAATCATAAAAAAAGGAAAAAAAATTAATTGCAATTATGCTAGGTCCTAAGATTATAAATGCTCAATTGCGATTTTCTTTTTAAAATTCAAAACTCAAGTTGGAATATTTACATGCATTATTACTATGTGTGTAGTGTGTCATATTGCCCATGTCATATTGCCCATATATATATACACAAAAAATAAATTTATTCTTGCACGAGCAATTTTCTGCCCCTCCTATGTAGTTAAAGAGCATAATAGGACTGGGGTTTCTTTTTCCCATATGAAGGACCCCACATAATAGGTTTTAATTTTGGGCTACACCATCGACATATGAAAATCATGAGTATAAGTTACCACCATAGTACAACTTACATATTTTTGTGTCAATATTTTAGAATGTCCCCCAAAAAAATGAAACTTATGGATTAAAACATATTGAAAAAATTGAGTTGCAATAACTGAGCATTCAAATTTGGCGGGTACATTTAGTAGAAATCTAAATCCCTACTTACCATTTCTTTATTATGGGGCTTTTTGTTAATGTCTTGGTAAGTACATTTGAAGTATTTTAGCGGATATTATTGACATCTCAAATCATTCCTATTCCTCGTGAGCTCATTTGGGTAAAGCCAAGATGCCTATTTTAACCTTGGAATGATGTGATCTTTAGAATTATTATTGAAATTGTAAATTTGATAGAGCCAAATCTATCCAACTTGTACCAATATTTATGATAAGTATCATTTCATGCGAATAGTTATTATTATTTTTTCAACTTGATTAGTAATTGGGAAGGTTGGTCACATACATTACATAAAAAAGAGCGAGCCAAAAAGAAGTGGAAAGATTCTAAAAACTCAAGAAGTTTCGATTATGAAGATAAGTCACATATGCTGCTACATACTACATACGAGCCATATTTCCTCCAAAGGTGGTATCCATAAATCTTCCTTTCGAATTGTTATGACTTATTAAAAAAGATATTAAACCAATTTTTCCTACACAATTGCGTCCTTTGAGTTTTCTCCCAGTATCTACTCTCTTTATATATATATATATATATATATATATATATATATATCCTGTTGATGGGTGAAAATATATAAATGTATTTTTTTTTATCTTATTAAGAACTTTGAGTTTGCTTATTTACCAACTGTTGTAACCTTTGAATTTTCTTCATGAATAGTCATAACCTTTTTACTCTTCTTTAATCCATAAAAGTCATATTTTTCACCTGGAGGCATTTTTCACATGCACGAGTGACAACAATTTTACGTTATGATATATATATATATATATATATATATATATATATGTTTGTGTACATTTTATCTTACCCATGAATTTTAGTTTTTCCACATCCAATTTAAGATCATGTCATTTTCGAGCGAAATAAGTCGAAATCATGAAGTCAAGACCAAAAATTGGGGTAGACGTCTTTCAAAATCAAATACTCCTCTAATACCTGTCCTTCACCTTTTTTTTTTCTTTTGAAATCTATTATAGAAAAGATAATATTTGAAAGATAGACAAAGAAAAAAAAAAGCCTACTTCTGAAAAATATGTAGGGACCATCTTTAGATAACTTCAAAATTTAGAATGTGGAGGTTAATAGAAAGACAATCCAAAACATGAAAGTCGTCCATTTGTGTAAAATTGAAAAAAAAAAAAAAAAAACCTATCTTTTACATAAAAACAACTCATTTTAACTACAAAGTCGTGTACAAAATAAATTTAGAGAAAAGTAAAAGTAATATGCATTACCTAAGAATATTCAAGGATAAGTTCACGAGCAGAATCCAAAAACTTGCGACAAAGATGCTACTTGGATGTAAAACTTAGATGCAATTGAATCTAAATTTTAAATTTATTTCTTTCTCCTAGTTGGCATTTTTTATTGTTTTCTTTTTTAAATCTTACTTAATTCAGCTTAAAAGCTAAAAAAACGCTAATATTTTATTTTAAAAAATAAAACTGAAAAGAGAGAGAGAGAGAGAAGAGAGAAGTGCGCCACTGTCGCCACCAATACCACCCATCGTTGGAGGATTCGGTGGAGGTTGCTGGCCTAGGGCGAGGGCGCCCATATTTGGGCAACATCGGTGGTTGACTAGAGCTGGCGAGCCTCGCCAACCCCGGGCAAGTGCTGGCGTTGCCCAGATCTGGGCGCCCAAGCGCAAGCTCGAGCCTAGCGAGGGTCATCGGCCCTCGCTTGGGGCCGGTGGTGCCTCGCCTGAGACTGGCGAGTGCTAGCCCCTCCAGCAACGGGTGGCGGCGACAGTGGTGGCAGGGGTGTCGCCCGGTGTGCCCATCTCTTTTCTTTCTTTCTTTCTTTTTTTTTTTTTTTAGTTTTGTTTTTAATAAAATTTAAGCTTTTCAGTTTTTTAATCTCATTTAAATACATGAACCAAAAATCTCATTTAAATAATTTATTTAAAATAAAACAATAAAAAAGCCAAGGAGAGAGAAATTAATTTAAAATTTCCAGATCATTAAATAAATTAATAAATTGAAATTTTAGGACTTTTAGGAATGTTATGGACTTTTCTCGTATTTATAATAGAAAATTTCGGGAGTTTTCGAGCAATACAGGAAATGAAGAATAAATGTAAAATATGCCTTGTCTAAGAATGGATTTTTAAGAGAAAAGGAATAGACATTTACTTATGCAAAGATTTTTTTTTTTTTTTTAACCCAGCTGTGATGGTGACTACTTGGTGCTTGTTATTCCTATTTACTCTATCAGGCTATTTTCCAAGAATCCATTCACATGAACTTGAGTGTTTTAGCTATTTCGTTTAATTTTGGCATTTCACGTTTTTACTTGGCATAAAGTTTCAATTGCAAAGAAATCACCTAAAACACTAATCAGAATATAAAGAAATGATTTCGTATTCCAACTCTTAGGAACAAAAAATTTCTTTCCTTGACTATTGATGTTTCATGGAGTTGTGCTTTATTGTTTGTATTTATCTATAATCTTGTATCATAAAAGCACGATGGCAAAATAGTGCTTGATCAGGTTTTAAGAAGCTACAAATCACTTTTTAATATATCTATTGAAATTTGATTAATATAAATATTGATTTATTAAAAAATATTTAATGATTCATTAGTTTATTAAACATTTGTCATTTAAGTCGGCTTTTTATTATTAATTTATGTAATTATATTATTAAAATCACAGTATGACCATCTCTAAATATTAATTATCAATTCTGACTATTAATTTGTTTTGACCCAATTTATATACAATATAAATTTAGTGATGAATACTTGATCCGACCCATATCAACTCCATACTTGACTCGGTCAACATTACTAAAACACATAAAATTTAAACAAAAGGAACTTTAACGTGCATATAGCATGCGAACGATATTTTTGATAGTTTTATAAGGTTTTGAATAACATTTTCAACTGGTTTGTGAAACCTTTTCTTTGTTGTAAATTTTTCGAGTTCCGCAATAAAGAATAAATTTGTTGAGTTCCTAATAAATTCTCTCAAAATTATTTTCCTCTTACTCGTTTTTCCCTCCATATGCTCATCCCCAAAAATCATTTGGCCTCCCCCATTTCTCTCTCTCCAATCCCCCACGCCACCCCCGAAATCCGGGCGTCCAATATTTTCCCCAATATTTTCTCCCCCTTTCGGTTTCTTCCCTACTCTCTCTCTCCCCGCCCCCCACGACACCACCTTCTCCCCCGACGTGAGAGCGTGCGAAGATATCTGAGCAGATCAATGAAACTCGAACATCTTTGAAGCCTCAGCCGTCGACCCTCCACCGCAGCGTCGCAATCGCGGCCCTCTGGATCGCCTGCTCTTCCTTTGGCCCTCCCTCGCCGTCGCAGCGTCCTCCTGCTAGCTATGATGACGTGTTTAAGGCAATATTTGATTATATTGATCATGTCTGCTCATTGGTTCGTCCTAGAAAGCTTCTTTACCTGGCAATTGGTAAGCTTCGGTATTTTATTATTCTCCATATCAACCATGCAGATTAATCTAACTGAAAAATATGCAGATGGAGTTGCACCAAGAGCTAAAATGAACCAACAGCGTTCTCGGCGTTTTAGGGCTGCAAAAGATGCAGCTGATGCGGTAAGATTTCTCAAGTTGCCATTATAATCATCATGATCACATTATTTTGAAGATTTTTATCTCTACTTCAATCATGCAGGAAGCTGAAGAGGAACGGCTGAGGAAAGAATTTGAGGCTGAGGGACAAATTCTTGCTCCCAAGGAAAAGCCAGAAACTTGCGACTCAAATGTCATAACTCCCGGCACACAATTCATGGCAGTTCTTTCTGTCGCACTTCAATATTATAGACAAGTGAGATTAAATCGTTATCCCGGCTGGCAGCAGACAAAGGTTTGTTGACATCTTATTTAGCATTTGCTTTCTTAGTGCCTTTCACATTGGATAATTCCTGGCCCATGGAGTAATTCATCTCTATTGGGGTAAAACTCTGTTTTCAGGATTCTCTCTCTCTAAATTTATTTATGCGGCTGCATTGGATGATTCTTGAAGGTTATTCTTTCTGATGCAAAAGTTCCTGGGGAAGGAGAGCACGAGATTTTGTCATATACACGATTGCAAAGGAATCTTCTTCTCGGTTTTTATCCGAACACTCGGCAATGTCTTTATGGCCTGGTAAATTTGTTTTGCACTCTGCCTCTGTACTAATAGCTTTCCCTCTTCTCAGCTAGTTACTTTAGATTCCACTGAGTTATTATCTAATTTGGTTCACTATAATCAGGATGCTGACCTGATTATGCTTTCATTAGCGACACATGAGATTCGCTTTTCAGTTCTCAGAGAGGTAAATCGATTATCCAATTTTCCATTTTGGGTTGTGGGATGCAGCAGGATCTCATTTCTGTTGTCCTTTTTTTTCTCTCTCCAAAAAATCTGCAGGTGGTCACTTTTCCAGGACAGCAGGAGAAATGTTTTCAGTGCGGCCAAGTAGTTGGTCACCTGGCTGCTGAATGTCGTGGCAAGACTGCTGATGATATGTTAAACGATATTCCTATCCACAAGAAGAAATATCAGGTTGTTGAACTCTGATTTCATGTTCAGTCTCTTATTCCCTGCTTTTCTTTTGTATGACTGTTTGTAATGTGGCAGTTCCTCAACATTTGGGTACTCCAAGAGTACTTGCAGCATGATCTGGACATACCAAATCCTCCATTCGAGATTGATTTTGAAAGGATAGTGGATGATTTTGTATTTTTATGTTTCTTCGTTGGCGATGACTTCCTTCCACATATGCCTACATTGGAGATTAGGGAGGTATGTCACATCTAGGTCCTTTGATCAGATCACTATTATGTGTGGCAGCAATTGCGAACTAAGATGTTCACAACTTTTCGCCTAACAGAGACACGATTTCATGCTAACCTGGTGGTTTTGCTTGGGTTTATTCTGTGTGCTCACTAATTATGCGGACTTAGAATGCTCATTGTGCATCTTTCTGTTCTTCAGGGTGCTATCAATTTACTAGTGATGGTTTATAGGAGGGAGTTCACTGCCATGGGAGGTTACCTTACTGAAGCAGGCGAGTTAGTTTCGTTATGCATCATTTGATATGCAGTTTCCAGTTGGGTAATGTTGTAGTTGGATGATGAATTCGTGGGTTGGTTGCTCTAATACTAGTTGTTCGGGTTACATGTTCTTGTTTGTTGAAGAGTTTATTTCTTCTTTAGGATGTGGTTTCCACAAGGCTTTTCTAGTTATTTTTAGCTGCCATAACTATTTGCTGTCAGTATGTTTTTGGAAAGACATTTTCTATTTTGCGTTTTTTCTTATATTTTTGTTTTAACTCTTGCGAATTTGATTTTATTTAGTGAACACCTCAAATTAGTTGGTATATATATAAGGTTTTGGTAGAAAATCCAACAAATCCTAGTTTGTGATGGTTGTGTGAATCCATTAGTCTATTCGTTTCTTGTAAAATTTAATGTATTGACAGTCTTTGATGAGAAGTTTTAATTTCTTTCTCGTGTCCAGGTTATGTTAGACAGAGTAGAACATTTTATCCAGTCTGTTGCTATCTACGAAGATCAAATTTTTCAGAAGCGGGCTCGCATACAGCAGGTAACTTTGGTCATTTATGAATGCTATAAAGTCAATCTGTTTGTAAGGCAGCATGTGACGGAGAATTCGAAGAATGATCCAAATTCTTTCAGTTTCTTTTGGTGTTATTCGTGGAACAAGTGGAGTGGAAATAGATTTTTTTATTTTTTTTAATTCCATTGAGAATAGTCGTTCAGGACTCATAATCAATTAAAGCACGTGACACTTTTAGTATGGACTAGTGAGTACAATACATATGCTAGCATTCAGTCCTATTTAACTTTGTGCTCAACATTTTCTCTAGGCACTGGAGAATAATGAAGAAATGAGATCTAGATCAAGGAGAGAGTCATAAGAAGAATTACAAAGTCCAGCTGATGACAAGGTATGCAAAGAGTTGATTTTCTCCTTTACCTGTGTGGTCATTGAATATTTTCTGTTTTGCACTTTCAGTTGATCAAAGGCAATTGAAATGGGGCAAGTCATAATTTCTGTAATCAATAAAGATGATGCAGTTTTGTTTGGGCGGGGACTATCATTAAGTTTGATTTAGTTCTCTGATTGTAGGTTGGGATTTAATGAAGAGATCAGGTGCATTGAAAAGATCACTGAAAAGATGTGCACTTAACAAGTTGAATGAATCAATCTTTAAGTGGCTCCTTTTATATCTTCCTAGCTTTGGTTACTCCAACCTCTCTGTCCAATAGATTTTAGCATTATTTAACTCTTGCGCTGTCTAATCGAAAGCATAGTCTTATATGATGAGTGATGTCTTATGGACTCCAGTGTGTACCATACATGAGCTTAAATGGTGTTGACGCTACTCTTTTTTGGGGGCCATAGTATTTCTGCTATGTTCATTTTTTCTCGTGTGTCCTTGTTTTTGTTTTTTTTTTTTTTTTTTTTTTTTTGGGGGGGGGGGGGGGGGATGCTGAGCAGATGGGAGAAGCTAAGTTTCACACGGTGTACCATTGAACTGTGATTCTTTTCTGGGTATGCTCTCAAGCGAACATTTTATGAGTGAAGATACCATTTTTTAAGCGTTCTGAAGAGAATGATCTACCTTTTACATATTTTGAGTAGTCAGTTAAATTGAAAAGTTTGACTTTTTCATGTGTTATTTTTGTGGATGAATTATATCTATTGTCAGTCCCATTATCAATATCTCAAAGGAAACATGAGAAGCTTTATGAGCTAAATAATCAATTCTTGAGTTTGATACACTATGGTTTGAAATCAGGTTAGATTAGGGGAGCCTGGATACAAGGAAAGGTATTATGCAAAGAAATTGCATGTGTCAACTCCGGAGGTGATAGAGAGAGTTAAGAAGGAAATGGTAATTTTTTTTCTTGTATCTTGAAGCATTCCGTTTACTTACTTTAATATCAGTATTATTTCTCATAATTATTTTGCTTTTATTTCGTCTCGTTTGTCTTGGTAACTCAGTATATATTTGTTTTGCAGTGTTCTGTGCTTACTCTCCTTGATTTTAGTTACTGTGATTGTTTGTGGCATTGATTTAGTTTGTTTGGATGGTAAAGCAGTCTTCAGACTCTGAATCTCTTAATAGCAGTTCCTTTACATTTAGATGTCTACTTTTATTGCAAATCTGTGTGGAAGTTATGTAGCTTTGAGGAGCTGTAACTGTGTTCTTTTAAATAGGAAAGACATATCGATAATTCCTTTTTCTGATATGAATCAAGAGGGAAGTTCTTTTTACGTTAATTTTCCATAGGAAGTGTTCCTTTTATGGAGATTAATTTATTTAGGAGTATACCTGATAGTTTTCACAGCCAATGTTTTGCTTGGTGATTTCTATGGAAGAAGGATCTGAATAGCATTTAGTCAACTGCATTTGGACTTCAAATGAGGCTAATTTATTCTTCTGCTTATCTTAGACAATTTTAAGTATGACAGATATTCTGGAAGAAATGTTGCTATTGGGCCATTAGCTTTTCTTTTTATTGTTGGGTAAAAGGGTATTGGTCAACTAAGCTGGAATGGTCTGATGCCAGGAACTAAGCTGGAACATTTTGGCTCCATCATTTGTTCAAAATGGTTTTTGGTGAACTAAGCTGGTACCATCTGAATCCTACTAGAGCAAATAGATGTTTTGACGTATCTCAAGTAGATGCTTATGTGGTTGCATTTGGTCTTTGCATGGTTCAAATCCATATGCCACTAGGGCCAAATTTGAGTGTGATAGAAAAGAGTGGCAGCTTCCTTGTGACTTGATATTTTTGTGTGTACGATACTTGGTAGGATTTTTCATGTTGATAGTGCCTATCTTTCGCATTGTAAATATATTTCATGGACTTATTAATTGGATGAGTTCTCGTTGTCAGAAGCTTCAGTTTCACTGCAGTTCCTCATTCCAGATTGTGTGGCTTCTTCAATACATTTGCCCTTGGAAAATTGTTAATTTCTCTTGTTTGTGAAGTCCTAGATTGCTATTATCTTCCTACCTCTTTAGCATCGTAAAGATATATCATGGACTTATCAATTGGGTGAATTCCTCATTGTCAGATGCTTCAGTTTCGGCCGCAGTTCCTTCTTATAGATTGTGTGGTCTCATCAGTACATTTGCCCTTGGATAACTGTTAATTTCTTTTGTTTGTGAAGTTCTCAATTGCTAGTATTTCCCTACCTGTTTGATTATTACAATTGCAGTTTTGTATCGAGGTTAATGGTTGATGGCATTTCCGCTTTGCAGGTTTTGAAATACGTCGAAGGTTTATGTTGGGTCTGTTGGTATTATTACCAAGGTGTTCGATCCTGGCAGCGGTGAGTTTTACCATTAAGGTCTGCAAGAAACAATACTGATCCATCTTTACATGCCTTTTAATAGCAATTATCTGATTCCATTGCCTAAAATGTGCTTATAAAATGTGTGTATTGGACGGTACTTTGAAGACCTCCTGCTAGGATATTGAGCAAAAATCTTATTATTTTGTTTAGTCAGATGAATCCTGCGTGCCTCATTTTTTGGGTAGCTTTACTTGAAATGTATTGGATTTACCACACTATGATTTCCCTACTGTCAGTGCTACTGTTAAGTTGCAATTTGGTTTTCATGTTACACTAGTTTTTGTTAGCCTATTTTTTATATTTGAATTATTGAAAGTATCCATTCCATTATGCTCCATTTGCTTCTGATCTCAAGGATTTAGCTGGTCTGGAGATCACATTCTTCTTGGGAGAGCCTTTCAAACCATTTGATCAGCTCATGGGAACCTTACCATCTGCAAGGTTTCTTTTTGTTTTCTTCTGCTTTTGAAAATACTAGGACCGTTATGTTAGTCCTTTTTGTACTTCAAATTTTCTTTTTAGACTGCTCATATCTAGTGTTACAGTGCAAGTGCTCTGCCAGAACAGTACAGAAAATTGATGACGAGGGGTCGGTACTTGCACGACTTGCCATTCGAGTTGGGTGTTGACTTCCCAATTCCACCATTCTGGTTGGGAGGAATGGAATACTTTCCTCCCATCATCGGCCTCTTCCCAAACCGGTTGCCATCTCTGTTGGGCACAAACCGTGACCTGAATGTGGCAGCCCGTTCGTTCAGATTCCTCTTTATCAGCTGGGCCCTCTCATACAACTCATCATAGTCTTTGAGATTCAATGGTACTAGTGAGTCCTAATCTCTAATCTTAGACCATCTTAGTGCATACTTGGACTACTCAGCAAACTTTGCTTCATATTGGTCCACGAACATCTCACTTTCATGGAGACGTTGGAACTCGGCCATTTTCTACTCTCGTACACAATCTGAAAAGCACTTTCCGTAGAAGGCCTCAATGAAGGCATCCCACTCTAGGACCGTATCTTCGCGAAATACTCTTCTTTTGGTGGCTTCCCACCAAGTACTCACATTACCTTGCAACTGGTAGACAATTATGACTACCTTGTCTTCTTTAGAGCACCTCATAAGTGCGAAGACTTTCTCTAGTTCTTGGATCCAAAAGGTTGTAGCTTCCGGATTGCCCGCTCTAGTGAACCTTGTCGGTTTTAGTTTCATGAACTGCTCCACCAGCTTATGCATGAGCTGTTCACCATTCCCATTTCTTGGTGGGACTTCAACAGGTGCGGCGGCGATTGCAGCAATGTCATTCACGGCAGCAGTGGCGGCGGCGGTAGCAGCAGCTTGGTTTTGAGCCTACTGACTAATCATATTCCCTAGAGTTTCTGACGCTTGCATGATCCCATCCAACCTAGGATCGCTCGGTGCTCCTCTGCCAGCGCCAACTTGAGGCGGTACTCTTCCCTTATACTAGCTGGAGCTAACGCTCTACCTCTAGCACTCACTTGTCTCGGTGCCCTCCCTTTGGCACCTGTCATAGTTACTACAGCCCTTCTCTGAGGGGCTCTTTGCTCGGGATCGCTCATCTAGTAGGGTCTTTATAGAAACCTACTTTCCATTCTAACACGGAATTAGAAATTTAAGCGACCTGTGCAAAACAATCAATCAATCACAAGTATAAGTGTAAGGAAAATGTTTTTCCTATTAACTATCCTATGACCCATCGTACTTTATCACTCCAGACTTTGACTAGGTTATGATATCACTTCGGGTAGGGATGTCACGCCCCGAACCCCGAGTACGTGCACATTCCTCGGCGGTTGATTAGAAATGCGATGTTTCGGGAAGCGTCGTTGACCCATTCTTTTACTCTTTCGATTAAACGCATGGGGAAGCGAATTAAATACACACTCAGTCAATCATAAGAAATAGGGATAGTAAAAACACAACAATTTTTCACAAACTACGATTTTTTTTATTAACAAATTAACCCGAGGAGTATGATATGTACAAACTTACTACAAAAGTGACTCCTACACGACCTACTAACAAAAAAGGTCAAGGTCGGGGTTAACTTCCACTTTCACAACCTATACAATCTCCTACAATATATGCTCTAATACCTAGGCGCAAAATCATGCTTGGCATCAGGCAGTTATGACTCCCTAGTCCCCTTTGGCTCGGAATTCGAATTCACAACGACAACTTGTCAAGAGAGAGGAGTGTTGATGTTCATGGGGTTGCCTCCTAGCCCATCCACGTATTTGATGGGCAACCCATCAAAACCTTGTAGATGACCAATCCTATCAATGTTTGCCATTCTGTTGGCCACCACATCTGCTCAATTGTCTGCACATCCCATAGGGGGGACTTTTTTCGAGGCCTCCAATTATACAAGACAAGCAATTTTCTCCCATAAGCATAATTCGGTTCGAATTCTTTAATGGTTATAACACTAGGTGTTATCTCCTATCAATGATGATTATTGTGTTCAGTCTAATTGGCATCTCATTCAAAATCCGTGCATAGACAAGGTTTACTCTATATGTGATGTGGGTGGCCTTGATATTATCCATGGCTGCATTTTCAATGCCTATGGTCCTATTGAGCAAGGAAGGAGAAACATAGGACGGAAAGTTAAGGTATTCATGTAAAAGAGGGAGTTGCAATCGTTGCATGGTCGGTACTGATGGGGTTCATTTCATTGGGTCAGATTTTTAGGTTCATTGCGTGAAAGATTCGTATGTCTTTTTTTTTTTTTCTTTTTTTTAGGGGAGTTCTGAATTTCTGTGGAAGCCTGTGGATATTTTTGCATTTAGTCTCTTTTTTTTTTTCATTAATAAAGATGTCAGATGTTCGACTCAACACCTTCAAGTAAAACTGCCTTGTTTGTGTAGACTTTTATTATGATTAAACTAGCTGTGTACCGACAAAAAAAAAAAAAAAAAGAGAGAGAGAAGTAGAAAACTAGCCACACACGAGGGCAATCGTGGCCAATTTTTTTTTTTTGTCGGTACGTGGCTAGTTTAATCATAATAAAAGTCTGTCGAGTCGAACATCTGACATTTTTATTAATGAAAAAAAGACTAAATACAAAAATATCCACAGGCTTCCATAGAAATTTAGACCCCTAAAAAAAAAAAAAAACAAACGGATAAAATCTAAAAATCTGACCCAATGAAATTACCCCCGTCAATACCAACCATGCAACGACTGCAACTCCCTCTTTTACATGAGTAAACGTGATCTTTCTGTCCTCTGTTTCTCCTTCCTTGCTCAGCAGCACCATAGGCATCGAAAGTGCGACCGTGGATAATATTAAGGCCACCCACATCACAAACAAGGTAAACTTTGTCCATGCACGATTTTTGGATGAGATGCCAATAAGATTGAACACAATAACCATCATTGATAGGAGATAACACCTAGTGTTATAGCCATTCAAGAATATAGAACTCCGAATGATGCTTATGGGAGAAAATGGCTTGTCCTGTATGATTAGAGGCCTCGCTAAATGTCCCCCCTAGGGGATGCGCAAACAATTGAGCATATGTGCTGGCCAGCATAATGGCAAACGGCAATAGGATTGGTCCCCTGCAAGGTTTTGATGGATTGCCCATCGGATATGTGGATGGGCGAGGAGACAACCCGGACATTGACACTCCTAATAATGTCATTGTGAATCCGGATTCTCAATATCACATCTACTAATTCGTATGAAAATAATCAATTTTCGTTTTCTGATTTATATACGATTAATTTGATCACAAGACCTTAATTTGGATCATCCAAATGGGGAGATTATTTGATATCTTTAAAATAATTTACATAGATGTGCACATTCTGCAGCTAGCTTTTTAGAGATTAAGAAACGAATAATAAAAAGAAAAAAAATGTAGTGCAGGTGCATTCCATCATCGATTGTCATATGCTTAAAGGTCAAAAGAAAACCAAGTAAGCATTGGTATATTCAAATGGGACTTGATAAATCATAACTAGTTGGTAACTTAATGGAAGAGAACTAGTAAGTCACACAAATAAAAATTCATAAATTGGAATTGAAGACATCTATAATAGAAACAAATAAAAGTTGTTGAATGATGATTTAGAAAAAAAAATTAAATGAACATAAGCCGGTCTACACAATTCAGTTCTAAAACCCATTTGCCGGTACAAATCTAAATTTATTTAAGCTACATTGATATGACAACTTCATAAGCTTAAATAAATTTAGATTTGTATCGGCAAATGGGTTTTGGAACTGAATTGTGCAGACTAGCTTATGTTTCATATTATTCATAATTGTCTGTGCCCAAATTTAGTTGCTTTTAGTTAATGGTATTTTTAAATACTATACATACCCACAGATTTACAAGTATGACTCATAAATTCACAACCTTTTACAATCATCTTAAAAACGTTTTAGATCTTTAATTCAGTTAACTTGTAGCTCTGGATAAATAACATAAAAAATTCAACCTTTACGGGTCTGTTTCAACAAATTTTCAGTCAAAATGCACCAACGACTAACAAGTTATTAATAAATTGAAATATTGCGGTGATGCCAAGCCTTATCGGGACAATTGAAACAGACCCATAAACACTAATCGAATCGATAAAAGAGTGTGTATATTATCTCCCCTTTGAATATGATAGAGTGTATATTATATACATTTCCACTTGAATAACCTTAAATTTCCTTAAATTTTGAGATCTAAATATATGAATATGACAAATATGAATTAGGTTATCATTCACAAATAATGTCATCAGCCTACCATATGTCGTTCATGTAATGGTGATAATATGAGCGTATTATATTCAGAAATGAATGGATACATTCATGATTGAATGATTGAATTTATTAATCAAGTCAATAGAAATATCTAATTTCAAGACAGTTGTAATGGATGTCGTTGTGAATCCGGATTCTCAATTTTCGTTCTCTGATGGGTTGTTTTAAGGTCTTGTGATCAAGTTGGGGTTACTTCAACCCATTTGCCACCTATGAAAGAAGATTTGTCATAATAATTTACGTTTTCTTTGGATTCTAGGGGATTTCACCTTAATCATTAGTTAATATGACATCCTTGGAGGTTAACGAATATATGTGGATGACCCATAAATTGAGAAGATATTTCAAACATCACAATGTTCAACTTTACTGGTTAAGGAGAATAATGGTGGGCTCGTGGATTAATTGTCATTACAAATTTTGTTAACGAGTGTTAACAACCAAATGCCAAATAACCTTTTATGAAAAGTAATGTACATCTTTAAGTTATACGGCCCAAAACAATAGTTAACCCAAAATAATCACTAAATTTTAACATTCATGTCAAAATTTATAATCTACCTTGGAGGACATACATGATTTTTCATAAGCATGTTGATATAATGTGCACTATCATTTATTTTTAAGATCTAAAACAAATTTATCTGTGCAAAGAGTGATTTTTCTATTATTATTTTATGAATAGGCACTATCATCTCTTGATTCAGACATGAAAGATAAATGACTTTATTTGAATTCCAATTATTAAAGTTAATAATATAACCAGACAAACGTTATTATAAAGTTAAAATTTATCTGAATTCATTAACTTATGTTCAGGATATCTTTAAATGACCATGCATTTTCTAAAATTATATGATCCACCTGTGAATATATTAGGCATATTACAAATAAGAATTAACTAGGGAATTAGTTATACAAATAAATTTTGAGTTGATGATTATATGTCATATATAAATTTTTAAAGTCAATGTCATTATCTACTATAAATAATAACTAGGGAATTAGTTTTACTCGGCCAGGGTAGCCCTCGCCAAACGCCGGCTTCCCTTCGCCAGCTGTCGGCGGAGGGAAGAGAGAAGAAGAAGAAAAAAATAAAAAATAAAAAGGAAAAACAGAAAAAATAAGATAAAAATGCCCTTGATGGCGTAAATGTGTCACGGTTTGAAAAGTTTGGGGTTCTTAATGTTACAAAAAAAAGTTTGAGGTAAATTTGTCGCGTTGGCAAACTTTGGGTGTTTTTTGTGATCTTTTCCCTTATAACAAACAATAAGATATAATATGATATGAATATATCTCATTTTATTGCTATGATTCACCCAACGTTGGATAAAATATAGCAAAATTTATGAATTTCAAATATCATCCTATTCATAATTTGATCTTAGTGTTGAGGATGATGAACAACAAGATTCTCTCTCCCATCATTATTACGAATGAATTCACAAGAAAGAACATTTCGACTTTCTTTTCTGTTTTCTTGGCCTACACCATTTAGTTCTCGTGCCTTTTATTAATTGATCATTTAGATGATTAGTTTTTACATGTACCGCACATTTATCTTTATGATCTATCTTTGTAATATGCTAATTATAGCTAACCACCAACCTTGATGTTATTCTTGAATTATTTGACTATTCGTTAAGACTAGAAAATATTAGAAATTTTTTAAATAGGGTTAATACCATGATAAATTCCAAATTGGTAAACTAATCCCAAATTGATATGCTTGCGACAAATTTACCATCAATTAATTTATATTAAATTTTATAATCAAATTGTTGAGTTGGATAACATACGACAATTGATTAACGTACTAATTTGGGGTTTTACCCTCTATTGGTCATTACATGTGTACTAATTTGTGGTTTATTATAATATTAATTCAATTGAATGGAAATCAATGAATCGAAAATTTGTTTCATATATATCAATTTGGTGTTTTTTAGTGATAAAAAATTAGTTTAAGGTCATTTGTTATGAGTGTATTAGTTTAAAATTTTTGAAGGTCAAAAAATTAGTTTGAGATAAATTTATTATAAATATATCAATTGTGATTTTTCATGATATTAACTATTTTAAACTATTTAAAAATAGCCACTCAATTACTTTAAGCGGATGCACGTCAAGTCAAAATCCCCTTCTTCTTTAAATGAGCTTTACCAAATGTCAAAGCATGCTGGTTAATGAATAAATTTGCTATGAATCTAAAGGATGCGGTTTATATATTTTTAGTTCCAGCATTTATTTTTGGGCGAATATTCAGCATATATTTTCTAATGGATGGTTTTATGCTAGAACATGGGCTTATTGTAGATTGTGTAGGGGAAAATTGTGTCCATTTAGCAAGGGCACTTGTCACTAACTCTGTGAACTAAGTCCACCATTGTTTCTAACTTCTTGTGCTAGAAAAATAAGCATTTTATCTATCTGTGACTAGCAATCTTATCTAACTAATTATATTAAAAATAAATTTTTGGACATTTAATTTGTTCAATTTAAAAGGAGTCTTCCTTTTTCCAAACTTTCATCTCCAAATGAAAATTTAAAATTTTTGTAATTCAAAGTAAAAAAAAAAACTTCAGAAATATTGTTAAAGTCTCCAAATTAATTACAAATACCTTATTAAATAATGAATTTTTATACCGTAAATTGAATTAGGAATAAAAGTTATATGATAGCGACAATCCGAAATAGGCACTTCATCACTTTACTTGCACAGATTAGGGTTACTCATTCTCATTGCTTTTGCTTGCTTTTGTGATCGCACACATGAGTTTTTTGTGAAGCCTTGGAAAATGAAGCTTATGGCATTTGAGGTTTGTCATTGCGTTCATCCATAAAATACTCAAATACTCATCGATAGGCATTGACCTTCTGTAGCCCCATTTGTCATTGTATTACACTCTTCCACCGCCATTCAATAAGAATTTCACTTTATTTAAAACATGACAATGTAAATATAAGTTATCTTTTGCACTTACCATACAAAACTTCAATCGACTAAGGTTTAAGACTATTACATTGGACATACATATTATGCCAACCATACCTTCAAAACAATTCTCGACAGGTAATTTGACATAGCCAAATAGGGTAATTCTTTGTTCTTCGGCATTGCCAAATGAGGTAGAAAAGTTTATTGAAAGAAAAATTGAAGGGTGAGAAGGAAGAATTGTAGTGGTTTGGCACTTAAATAAATAAACAAATGATCGAGGAAGGTCTTGTGGTCCCTGTGGCGTGGCTAGTGGCTGGGGGTGCCAAGAGGGAGAGCAATAAATTTGGCTCGAGTTTTGAGGAAGGTGAAAAGCAAAGCCTTCTTCCCTTCTGCATGTCAGGTTTTGCATGCCAAACTGAGCGATCTCTGTCTCTCCCCCATGATTTTTAATTATGGGTGATGGCAATCCAAGAAAAAAGAATGGGCGATGAGAAAATGAATGCAGAAGAAGGAAAATTCAAACATTTTGTCTTTTTGCCAACACCGTTTATTCCTTTTGTCTTTTTGCCAACGCAATCAATAATTAATTTTAAGATGTACCGCACATTTAACTTTAAATCCATCTTACTGACCTACTAATAATAACTAAATACCAACGTAATTCTTGAATTATTAATTTATTTGTTAAGGGGAATGATCGGACATCTTCTTAAATATGGAACAAAAGTTTATTTCGAACGGATATAAGAGAGAGAGAGAGAGAGAGTGAAGTTGTGAAGTGAGAAACCATCCCTCTGCTCATCGGGACTCATCGAACTCACCCTCCCAAGTCCCATGCACGTTGAGCTCTCTACTTCAAGTATACTTTTGCAGTTGGGGAGCGTGAATGCACAGCAGCCGCTGCCCAGCTCTTCCCTCTGCTCGCCACCGTGTCCTTTCTGGACAAAGGAGAACGACCAAACAACGCTTCTTCTTCCCCATATCCAGTCTCCAGCTCCCCTTCCCCAGCTCCACACCTTCATCCTCTCTCGCTCTCACCTCTCCATTCCTCTCCTCAATGCCTCGCCCTTTGCCGAGACCAACTGGAGCGGTTCCGAAGAGCTCTCCTACACAATTAAAGGTGATTCTAGGTTTAGAATTTAAGGATATTCATAAGGTTTTTGGATGCTACAGAGTTATAGGTGATTACTGTGGTAGACATGGCCTTGTTTTCTTGGAATTTCTCGCTTGCTGACGGAAGTTGTGTTCCCTTCATCGTCTTTTATGTTTGACTGTTGATCACGAGGGTCCATGTATCTGGTAATGTTGAACTTTAAAAAATCCGGTCTTGTTTGCCTCCTGCTTTTCGGTCATATCTCCGGTGAACTCAGGCTTTCATTCTTCCTCGCAAACTATGTCTTGCAATAATCTAGCGAAATTTATTCGACTATGCCATGCTCATTGATTCTCCCTCCCCTCCCCCCTTCTCTCTCTTCCTCTTTATTCTTTCTTTAGTTTTTTGGAGATGTCGATGTTTGTCACTTGCACTAGTACTCACGACTCTCGGTTCGGGCGATATTCAATTGTGTCTTGACCTAGATGAGTTTTCTCAAACGTTGGTCAGCGCATTTTTTATGATTGTTCTGTGGTTTTTCTGATATGGGCTTGATCTCGGCGTCTTATTAGAATTAGCGTTGATATGAGGCTCTATGTACTGTTATTTATTGCATAGTTACATGTAGAAAGAGACTTCTATGAAATCCGGAATCTTCCAATTTTAGGATGTTAACGCTAGTAATGAGGAGAAGAATGCTTCGCTTCATTGGGCTTGTCTGGACCATGTTCAGGTGATTGTTTGATCATATTACAAAGATTGCAGCACATCTTTATCAAATTCCTTAGCACATTGACATTGCAGGTGGTCCATAATCTGATTTTGTCTGGAGCAAATGCGAGCTTGCTAAATCGGTTAGTCATTTTTTAGACTGAAGTTGATAGCACGAGATGTTGCTCAAGGCAATGCCTCCTACGTCTTTGACGTACTTCGGCACTCGTAAATCTATCCATTCGGGTAATGTGCAGCTGCAAGCGGACACCTAATCGATGAGGCAGTGAGCAGGGGGAAATCGGATCTAGTTGACGTGATCAATGCCCCTGTAGCTCAAGTTGAACTTACTGGCATTAGTACGTCCTGATGGAGAGATGATTAGGATGATATGCGTGTAGCTATCCTGATTTTCTGTGTTTCTTTATGGGAGTAAGTGTTAGTAGGCTAATGTCATGAGAAAGTTTAGTTGTACTACGTGGCGGTTCTTGTAGTCGACTGCAAGACATTGTCGGAAGTCCAGAGAAATTGAAGGAATCAAATACAGAAGACAAACCAATCAAACTCCCTTGGAGTGTTATCCATGAAGTTTATATTGTTGCACAGGACAGTTACCCTTGGTGGAGACGCTTTCTTGTTTATGGTGATCGTGAGTTTCGTGTGAGTGCTCTTCTACTTGATGATGTGAGAGACGAAGGGGCGGATGATGGAGGAGTTGTTCAGTAAATCTTCAACGAAGGAAATGGAGATGCGAACTGAGGGGCAAATAGTGAGGCTTCATCTATAATGCATGCATGATGTGCGGCTTTGGAAAATGGAGAACCATGGTGGTTGGAAAGGCAATTAAAATTATTTGAAAAGATGACACAGACTCAAATCAGCAAGAAAAACAATGACATCTGCAACTCCGAATCTCCGATAGCTATATTCAGAAAAAGAGCTACAACTCCCAATGATGGAGATGATTCATGACAATTAATCCGAAGAGAAAGTGAAGAGAAATTGGGAAGAAATAAGAGGGAATTTTCGATCAAGAAATCTCATTGTGAGCTCGATGGTTTTCCACAACAAATTTACGTCAAGTTGCCCATTATACAAAAACTAAAATGGATGGCCCCAATTGCACAATTATTGGAGAGAAAGCAACAATGAGGTCATACTAGTGCAGTCCTTTCTCCCTCAACTTTAGATTTAATTCCAATTAGGATCCAAACTTTTCTTAGTAAAAAAATCCCCAACTTTTCTCATGCCTTCACTAGTTTCTTCAAGATTACCAATATTAAGAGGCTACTTTTTGTTTTATATGAATATGGGGTTTGAAGAAACTAGTGGAGATTTTTTAAATTCATGGGCATATTTGGGACTATAGTGAAATTTTGGAAATTTTTTAGATAAAAAAGATTCAATTCAAGATAGAATTGAAATTATACCTAAACTTAGTTTTTTTTTTAAAGAGAGTTAGGTGAGAATAGCATAGAAAAACCCCAAGACTTGAAGTAGAGAAAACACATGTGGGAACAAACTTTGTAAGAGCTTTCTATTTTATATTTTCCTTACATTTTTCAGTTTCTTGCCCATTTACTCTTCTCTGTGCTTTCCTTATCATGTAATTCAATTCCACACATTTCTAGTCAATTTAGATTTTCTTTTTAAAGCAATCACTTTCCACCCCTCCATCCAAATCCTGCTCCACACACTTTTTATGCAAGTAAAGTACCACCAAGTGATTTTGAACGAAGTCCATTTATAAAAAGTTTGGATCGGATCTTAACACACGCCATATTTTGTCAATATTTCTTTTGAGACTCATGCAAACTATATTTTTCAAATGTATTAATCCTCTTTATAAGGAAAATGATGAGCTAACAAACCGTTAACAAAGGTGGCTCCTCCACCACACTTGATTTCAAGAAATTAACCAGCTTTCTTGAAAAAATTGAAATTGAAATGTTTCCTCGTCCCATCCTCCCACTAAGTAAGATTCCTTAATTATGTAGGAAAAAAAGCGACAAAAGAAAACATATAATTCTGGAGTGGGTTTTGGGCGAAGGTGGCAACTTGCAAGTTGTGAACTAAAAAAATGATGGGATGCTCTTGCATTGGAGATAGCAAGAAGAAGCAAGCGTCCGACGTGGGATCTTCTTCGGATGCAATAACGGCAAGTATCATATTTGCTAGTGCGGCCAGTGGAGGCAAGATTGCGGCAACTGCTGTCAGAGGTTGTCACTAGTATGTCTATTTCATGTCATTTGTGATTCTCGTTAAATTATATCTCGAGTTTTCGCTGGAAAAGAGGAAATATAAAATAAATATTTGGGCACACGGTATATTTCCTTCTTTTGGAATTGTCGCTAAAAGATGTTATCCACGGTTCGCTAAAAGATGTTATCCACGGTGGGCCCAGGTTTCCTATTTCCTTTGAATCCTTGCACTGCCGAATTCCTTATGGCGAGAAGTCCCTGCGCGTGAAGAATTCCTTTTAGCGTGAGGAACAAGTCCACGCGTGAAGTCTCTTAGCCGGAACCCTTTTATGGATAAAGTCTTATGCATCCGTAAGAATTTGAAAGAGAAGATGGTGGCCACTTTTGGGGCACACATATAAAAGGCAAAATAAAACCCTACGTACGTGAGAGGAGCCGCTCAATGTCCGCCGAATTTCTACGTACGTGAGAAGACGTCCACGCCGCTTGAAGAAGATCTGCAAGATCTTGAAGCCTCGCGAAGCCATACGTAGAAAGTTTTGTAGCGCGGTAATTTATGCCGTGAGTTTATACCCAAGCGAGTTGTTATTTATACACTTAGGGTTTGAGGTTAAATCTAGGTGCGGGAAACACTTGAGCGATTGAGCGATTATAAACTATGATTCTCCGATTTTTAGTGGATTATTTGCTGCTGGCTCTCCCCGTGGACGTAGGTACCGATACTCGGATTGAACCACGTAAATTTTTGGTGTCTTGATTTTCTCGTTTATTTCTCTGGTGATTTCGTGCTGACGTAATTAAAAGATTCTGTCGTTTTCGCGTATCATATCCCAACAATTCTGATGATATATCAATCAGATGCGCACAAATCTACTATACCAATTTATGTATCCATTTGCTATTTCTCACATCAAATATTAATACATGTCCAATTTATTTTGAACGTCAACATATCCTATTAATTCCCCACCATCCTACATATATTTGTTTCCTTACAACTCTCTATTGAGATCCCACCACTAGCCCAACCTTGCCTACCACCTCCTAACTGAGCTTTGCGAAAATGATCCCAAAGCCCGTGGGATCGAGTCACCGTGCCATCGGCCACCAACCCCTCGGTTGGCTTGGGTAGCTAAATGTTTTGCATGTAAGGTTCGGTTGGAACCCCATTATCACATTGGATCAAAAGACAATCCAGCCAAAAACCAATTCAAATTGGAGTAAATTGAAGAGTCGGGCTTTTACTTTTAGTAAAGATTTTAGAAAAGCAAAGTGTCTGAGGAAATAAAATTAATGAATTTATTGAAATCTAATCACTTTTTTCCAATAATTTGTGGATTTTTATTTAGATTCCGTTAAAAAGAATTCTTGGGGCATTCTATTTTGAATATGGTCGAATAAATTTTCTACTAGGATGGGACGGTTTTTGCCACGTCTACAAATATTAATCGTGTTTCGATAATTTTGAAAGGCTGAAATCTGTTTTAGGTGATTATTCCTTTTTCTTTTCTTTTTTTTTTCCCTTCTTTTGGCCATTTCTTCTTTCCACATTGCTCTGCAATTGAGCAAGCAAGGCCACTCAAAAGTGTCTACCTCACCAGCGACATTAAAAGGTTAAAAGGGGTCAGAGGCCTTCGAGGTGATTGAGGCCTTCTACCTTCCAAGGTTGAGGCTGGCGACCATGGCAAACGAGTCAAACGTTGTAGATCTAATATCTTTGACTTCAATTTGTGGTTGTGATACAAGATTAAGATTAAATGAGGTGTTCCCCTAATCCAACGTTTGAGGGTTGATACATTGTAGAGATAAGATATTCAACCTGGATCTATGCTGGAGAGAGAGAGAGAGAGAGAGAGAGAGAGAGAGAGAGAGAGATCTTGATTGGTATTTTGGGCGTTGGGCGGGAGGGTTAATTTTTCAGAAGGCATTGACAAAAAAAAATTCAAAGTATGCTTAATATGAGTCCACAATTCGATTGTGGATTGGTCTATTGTTTACAATTAATTAACTTACGATGTAAATTTACTCTCTAAAATTTAGAAAATTCCCAGTTGAAATAGCTATTTATAATATTTGCTTACACTCGAGCTGTCCAATATCTTATCTTAGAGTGATATTAAAAAAAAAAAAAAAAGTGACAATTTCATCTAAAGAAGATTTACTAAGGATCTCAATTTTTGTGATAATGCCTCCTCCTCCTCACTAAAGCCTGCTAAAAGATAACCACAATTTGGGATGGAGCAATGCTTCTTTTCTGAAAGGAGAATGTATAGTCCTTTGTCTTTCTTCTCACCCTGCTTATTTGCACATGCGCGCGCTGGAATAAAATGATATATTAAATAATGCTATCATTGAAACATGTACGTTATTTAATTTAATGACTGGAAATAATAGCTCTGACTGCAATTACGAAGCCCAAAGCAATTGCCAATATAATTAACGTTCCATTTTTGGTTAATCTTTTGGATATTCATCTGGACTTACGGCATGGTATTTTCTTTTCGTTGATTTTCTTTTTGTCCAAAAAATAATGCAGCAAAATTGTTGCTCGTTTTTTGCCAGAGCTGAGCTGAGTAAACATGGGGCAGATTCTATATCCTAAGGTCATACATGATACGTTAATTACATACCCAGAAGCATAAGTAACAAGAAGTTGTCTTTGGAACACCTGTCTGACCTTTTCAATTCTTTCTTATTCATGCACGAGCCAAACATATAAAATTTGCAAAACCCAATCTTCCGACTTTAGAAATAGAACAACATTGAAATTCCAGACGAATACGTAAGAGAAATCCATTTGCTTTTATCGATTTCTTCGAGGGTCAAAATGTAGTAGTTGGGACAAACCAAAATATGACCTATGAACCAATATCAGAGTAAAGAGAAATGCTTATATGACTGTGGTTAGATGCTTGTATGACTGTCCTTCATCATCTACTGTCTTTCATGTATGTAAATTTTGGACCATAAAATATAAATAATAAATAATTAAAAATCATTATGGGTCCACTTTATTAAGAATTTGCAACTTATAATAACTAAGATTGAGAGGGCATATTTACATAGACACAAAACAATGGAATAACCAGCCAATCAATCATTTTTAGGAAACTAAGATGGGCTCTAAATGTACAAAACCTTCTAAAGAAATAGATGGACTGAACACAACACATATAAATCGATTAAGAGAGATATTTCAATGATTGATGTGCAGTTTTCTAGTTATAGTATGGATTTGATAGGACAAAAATATGTCATTGTCGAAACTTTTATTCTAGAAGGAGGGGACGATCATCTCAGCTCAATCATCTTTTTTTATGTGGTTTTCTCCTTTGATAAATCATTATTAACAGTTGCAAAGCAGATAGTAATTGTGACTCAATATTAGTGTCTTTCTAAGAAAATACCTATAGATAATTCTGCTATATTTCATTTTCTTACTTTTAGTAAAGGAAATACAAAACCATGCTAAATATATCTCTGTACATATATTTGCACCTTCTAGCTTCAAAATATGAGAACTATTTATTTTGCATGATGTGATATTTAAAGACATAATCGTTTTGGTTGTCTAATTTTTTTGGACTTTTCCTTGATCATGTTAGAGTTGGAGAGATCCAAACTGTAGATTTTTGAAAGAGAAAATACTATATACCGTCCTCCCTTTTTACTAAAATTGCCACTTTCCCTCCTTTATATCTAAAATGCCATTTTGTATTCAAGATAAAACCTCGTGGATAAAGGGATCAAATTGCCCTCCACGCACATCTTAACACTCAAAACCAACCACACTTTGTACCCAGATGTTCACTAAGCCTAATCCATTCATGAACCCCATGTTTACCGAATAGGGTCATGCTCAAGCATTATATGTATTGACTTGATCTGCTCCACTTGGATCAAACTTCAGAAAGTAGAACTCTATGCCAAAAGTCACAAAAACAACAAACGAATCTTTGACTGACACCTTTATGATAACCAATTAGGGACAAGTTAATCTCTTGCGACAATAATAATGATGATCATAGATAAAACAATTTCTGTCAAATAAATTCCCTTAAAAAAGAACAAAACTCACTTGGAGAAGTCATTTGATAAGGATTCATTTTATAGGTGATTTTTATTGCACCAAGCAATCTCAAAGGCATACGTGGACTCTATACACTCCTGCGGGTACATCTATGGAGTTTCAAGCCATTTTCTGCAACTTTACTGTAGTGTAGTGTCAATTTCTTGAGCCTAGAGCTTCATACAAAAATGCAAAAATGTGAAATCTGGGCAAAATCACCAACACTAGTTTAGATCTAAGATAGCAATTTAGTAATGAAACATGGTCATTCTTAACTTTGGTGGGAAAATTTGTCATACCTTAAGTCAATATCTTACCCAACTTTTGAGGAAGATAAGATGAGATGGAATCAAATCCTTGTATGCATCAATATACATGTGATCAATAAATGCATTATATGGCATAGACTTCATCATGTAAGATTGCATGTCAATCTTAGACATGTAATAATATACAAGTTGCAAAAAGAGAAAGAAAATAGATGATCAAGTTGCACTATTTCTCAAGAGGGAGGTATAATGGAAAAATGAACCGGGTGGGTAAGATGACAATGAAGCAAACCATCATACACAAAATAAATAGAGAAATTCTCACGAAGATTGCATCAAAAAAATAAAGGGGGACAAATCCCTCCAATGAGTTTAATGTCTATGTTCTCTACAAACCATTTTGCTCCATCTCTCATGAATCCTACATAGAACATGTTGTACACTTTTTTGTACATAAGCTGTCTATAAACAAAAAATGGCGCAACTCAAATTTGTCCTTCTAATCACAATACCATAATGTATTAATAAACTAAAGTGAGTGCTCTAATAGCTGACATGATTTCTAACAATTTGGAAATTCCACATTAGTTGAGCTCACCATGACCCATGAAAGAATGCTTAGGAACAAAAGTTTCCCATCTCACTTGGGAATATGTAAAGAATATTACTTCGACCATAGGAAGTGGTCTACGTCATTCTTAGAGAATTGGTTAGATGTATCACTACGTTTTTAATTTCAAAAGCCATCGAATCAAATGTTAATAAGTGTGTAACAATATTCTTGAGAATAAAAAAAAAAAAAAAAAGAACCAAGGCCTCATTCACCCTACCAAGATGAGTACTCTCCTTGGTCCATTGCAATATTAATAATTCAGCCTCCTTCCCAACTACCACCAAAGCAATAAATTCATATTTCATTGTTGAGTGAGTTACACATGTCTGTTTTTTGCTCGCCCAAGATACATCACTTCTAGCTAATGTGAAGATCCATCCAGAAGTGGAACGCTCATCTCCCACACTTATAATCCAACTAGCATCAGTGTATTATTCTAATATACCCAGATAATTATTATAGAACAATCCTAAATTTTTAGTTCTCTTAAGATAACCAAAAATTCTAGTAATAGCTCTCCAATGTTCTGTACTTGAATTACTAGTATACCTACTCAATTTGCATACAGAATAAGCAATATCAGGTCTAGTATAATGCATCGCATACATTAAAGACTCTATAGCACTTGCATATTTTAGTTGTGCCACCGCTCTACCAGTATTATAATTTAATTTAATACTGGAATCAAATGGAGTACTTATTTCCTTAAAACAAGATGTTGAAATTTATTTAACAATTTTTCAACATAACTACATTGGCTTAAAGAATAACCCCCACTATGTTTTTTTAACTTTAATACTTAAGATAGTATCTATTTCACCCAAATCCTTCATTTTAAACATGGAAGTTAGATACTTCTTAGTCTCAATAATTCCAGTCATATTCGTTTCAAAGATAAGCATATCATCAACATACAAGTACACTAAGACACCATAGTTTTTAGTGAATTTAGAGTATATACACCTATCGGCACTACTGTTGATGAAACTATTTGATAATATGACTGAATTAAACTTTTCATGCCACTGCTTAAGAGTTTGCTTAAGTCCATAAAGAGACTTAATCAATTTACATAATTTTCCTTCATTTCCAGGAAAAACGAAACCCTCTGGTTGTTCCATGTAAATCTCCTTATTTAACTTTCCATTCAAGAAAGCAGTCTTAACATTCATTTGATGAACACAAAGATCATAAATGGAAGTTAGAGCAAAAAGAACTTAAATAGAAGTTATACGTGCAATATGAGGATATATATCAAAATAATCTATTCCTTCTTTTTGTCTATATCCTTGGCTACAAGCCTAGCTTTAGAAGCTTAAATAGAACTATCGGAATGATATTTTCTTTTAAAAACCCATTTGCACTCAGTAGGTTTTGATCTTTTCAATAAATCTACTGATACCCAAGTATTATTGGACATAATTGAGTCCATTTCATCATTCACGGCTTCTTTCAAAAAAGAAGCATCTCTAGAAGACATAGCATCATCAAAGCTTCTAGGATCATCTTCTAAATTTAATACTAAAGGGTATTTATTTATCACGTTATTATCTCCATCTCCTTCAACAAGAAAAACAAGAGTAATAAAATCAGGACCTAAGTCTTTTATTTTCCTAACTTTAGTACTTCTTCTTGGTTCAATCATGTCTTTAGAATCATTTGTTTTTTTCTCTTAAGAATCTCTTTGAGTTTCCATAGATTTTGAATTATTTTCAATAGTTTCAGAACTTGTAAAACATTTATTCTCAAAGAATTTAACGTCTCTCGATTTTACAATGATATTGGACTCTAAATCAAGAAATCTATAAGCTTTACTATTTTTAGCATACCCAATGAAAACACTCTTCATAGCTCTAGGACCGAGCTTTGTTCTCTTAGGATCCGATGCTCGGTAGTATGCCAAACATCTCCACACTTTAAGATATGATAAATTTGGTTTTTTACCTTTCCATATTTCATAAGGGGTTATGTCATTTTTCTTGGAATATATTCTGTTATGAACATGCAGTAAGTAATACTTCTCCCCATAGATTAATTGGTAGCTTTGAATTTAAAAGCATACAATTAACCATTTCTCCAAGAGATCGATTTTTCCTTTTAGCCAAATCATTTTGTTGTGGAATATATGATGCCGAAACTTGATGAATAATATCATGTTCTTCACAAAATGAAGAGAGTTCATTTAAGAAATATTCTCCACCTCTATCTGATCGTAGAACTTTTTCTTTTTTTTTTTTTCTAATTGATTCTCTACTTCAACCTTATATTTCTTAAACATGGTAAATGCTTCATCCTTCGATCTCATAAGATAAACATATAAAAACCTACTGCAATCATCCACAAAGGTAATAAAATACTTTTTACCTCCACGTGTTAGCATACCATTAAATTCACATATATCACTATGAACCAAATCCAATATTTTCGAATTTCTTTCAACACTAGGAAATGGCTTCTTAGTAAATTTGGATTTAGCACATATTTCACATTTATCAAATTCACCATTGAAATTTATCAAGTCTAATTTTCTCATATTCTTCAAATAACGAATATTTATATGTGTCAACCTACTATGCCATAAAATTGAAGACTCAACAATATAAGCAGAACTAAAAATATTATTATTGATACTCGGTTGATACATGCCATCTTGGCATAACCCTTTCCAACAAACAGCCCATTCTTCAACAGGATAACCTTGTCAGATTCAAACAAAACCCGAAACCCCCTATTACAAAGTAAATCAATAGAAACTAGGTTATTCTTAATTTCGAGTATAAATAACACATTAAAAAGAGTTATCTTCTTTCTAGAAATGAAGTCTATATCCACCATGCATTTTCCAGCAACCTTTGCAAGAGCATTATTAGCCATTAGGATCTCTTGAACATTTGAGTCAATAATCTTTTTCAAATTGCTTGAACATGTATTTGTCCTTGCACACATGGACTGTTGAGCCAGAATCTAACCACCAATTGGATTGGACAGTGGCAGAATTGATTTCAGAAACCATAACTATCGCATCATTAATTTCAGAAATGTTCATATTCGAAAATATGGTTGAAATCATGATTACATAATTTTCTTCAACCAGATTTGCATCTGCCTTCACCGTCTGAATGTTCTTATCCTTTGAAATGCTCTTGTGGTGAATGCAATTCTTGGCGTAGTATCCCTGTTTGCCACAAACAAAACAGCAACAATTTTTTCTTCTTTTGTGTTCTCTTAAATTTATGCCCGCTATTTACTTTGAAGTTCTGACCGATTTTCCGTTTTTTATCCACAACATTCATCTTGGAATTGTACAAAACAGAATTATCACGTAAACGTGACTCTTCCTTAATGCGGAGATGTTTCTGTATTTGCTCCAAAGTAAAGTCCTCCAACTTGTGAATCAGCTTTTTTCCATAGTCTTTCTAACTTGGAGGCAATTTCACAATAATTGCTCCAACTTGAAAATCTTTTGGAATATCAATCTTGAGGGCACGAATCTTATTCATAAGCACTTGCAATTCATGGATTTGTTCCAATAAGGGTTTAGTATCAATAAACTTGAAATCAAAATACTTTGCGATTAGATATTTGTTGGTACCTTGCTCCTTCGCTTTGTACTTAAACTCCGGTGCATTTCAAATTTCTCTAGCCGACTTCATTTCAGTGAATAAGTCGTACAGATGATCGGAAAGTGTATTTAGAATGTGTCATCGATAAAGTAATTCATCCTCCTCACGTTTCTTCTTCTCCTTATTAACCCTCTCAATGGCTTACGCACTTGGCTGTCCTCCCTCGGCAGTAGGCTTAGGATTTTCTATAGGCGCCAAGTTAGGATCCAGTATGTAGGAAATCTTCAGAGCAGTGAGTAGGAACATTATCTTGTCCCTCCAGTGAGCAAAATTATTCCCATCGAATCGGTTTAGTTTGACCATATTTTGATTCATGACTTTGATTGTCTCCGACTCCATTGTAGCAAAATAAATCCTTAAAATTACTGGGAAAATATGACTTCAAATTTGGTTGAACAATGAAGATGGATATTTAGTATTCTCGTTTGAGACTTTGTTGTATCCTAGAAGATTTTTGCCGGTGATCATTAGCAACGTTATGGGGTAAATAAATCCTTAAAGAAAGTGATATCACGCCTCAAAGTCCGACTTGAGTACTCTAAATATCCGTCTTTATTGTTCAACCAAATTTGAAGCCATATTTTCCCAACAGGACTGATGTCTGAAGACTACACACGTGAGTATACACAACAGACATTTAATTCTTGGCATGAAATCATTCCCGTTAAACGACCCTCGCACGATGACAACAACATTGCAATGGCTTTTTAAACTTTTAAATGGTAACCCGTAAACAAAAGGCAATGGAAACACTTGGTCAAAAACTTGACGTGCGATACGCATGCAACGTATGTGCACAATTAGAGAAAATGATGGGAAATATGTATTTATTATAACTATAACTATGTTATATATATGTTTGTGTACATTTTATCTTACCCATGAAGTTTAGTTTTTCCACGTCCAATTTAAGATCATGTCGTTTTCGAGCGAATATATATATATATATATATATATATATATATATATATATATGTTTGTATACATTTTATCTTGCCCATGAAGTTTAGTTTTTCCACGTCCAGTTTAAGATCATGTCGTTTTCGAGCGAATATATATATATATGTTTGTGTACATTTTATCTTGCCCATGAAGTTTAGTTTTTCCACGTCCAATTTAAGATCATATCGTTTTCGAGCGAAATAAATACACAACAACTTACGATGATTGATTTGTTATATTCAAGTTAATGACTTACGATGCTTCCACTGTAGATGAAGCTCTCTCATAATTCTTGGGCTTAAAAGTTCAGATATAATTTCTTTGACCGATGACAATTGACATGGATGGAGTCGGACGATTCTATTCTCTCTTTTATGCTACTTAAAGAGCACTAAATACACAGATGTCTGAAGACTACACACGTGAGTATACACAACAGACATTTAATTCTTGGCATGAAATCGTTCCCGTTAAACGACCCTCGTACGATGACAACAACATTGCAATGGCTTTTTAAACTTTTAAACGGTAATCCGTAAACAAAAGGCAATGGAAACACTTGGTTAAAAACTTGACGTGCGATACGCGTGCAACGTATGTGCACAATTGGAGAAAATGATGGGAAATGTGTCTTTACTATAACTATAACTATGTTATATATATAGATATAGTGTTGTGTACATTTTATCTTGCCCATGAAGTTTAGTTTTTCCATGTCCAATTTAAGATCATGTCGTTTTCGAGCGAATATATATATATATACATGTTTGTGTACATTTTATCTTGCTCATGAAGTTTAGTTTTTCCACGTCCAGTTTAAGATCATGTCATTTTCGAGCGAATATATATATGTTTGTGTACATTTTATCTTGCCCATGAAGTTTAGTTTTTTCACGTTCAATTTAAGATCATGTTGTTTTCGAGCGAAATAAATACACGACGAGTTACGGTGATTGATTTGCTATACTCAAAATAATGACTTACGGTGCTTCCACTGCAGATGAAGCTCTCTCATAATTATGGGGCTTAAAAGTTCAGATATAACTTCTTTGGCCCGATAACAATTGACATGGATGGAGTCAGACGATTCTATTCTCTCTTTTATGCTACTTAAAGAGCACTAAATACACAGATGTCTGAAGACTACACACGTGAGTATACACAACAGACATTTAAATTCTTGGCATGAAATCGTTCCCGTTAAACGACCCTTGTACGATGACAACAACATTGCAATGGCTTTTTAAACTTTTAAATGGTAACCCGTAAACAAAAGGCAATGGAAACACTTGGTCAAAAACTTGAAGTGCGATACGCGTGCAACGTATGTGCACAATTGGAGAAAATGATGGGAAATATGTCTTTACTATAACTATAACTATGTTATATATATGTTTGTGTACATTTTATCTTGCCCATGAAATTTAGTTTTTCCACGTCCAATTTAAGATCATGTCGTTTTCGAGCGAATATATATATACATATGTTTGTGTACATTTTATCTTGCTCATGAAGTTTAGTTTTTCCACGTCCAGTTTAAGATCATGTCGTTTTCGAGCGAATATATATATGTCGCGACCCGATCTCGCCACCCCTCGAAAAGTATCCAAGGATGGGAAAGGTCGAGTTTAGGGGTACTTTGATCACGAGAGTTTCCTCACGAGATCACGAGCTCTCCCATGCTCATACCCCGCGTGACAGCGGATCTATTTATAGAATCTAGTTGTTTATAACAACCTAAAAATATACAGGAGTCGCCACTAGCCTCATTTTCGGGGGTCGGCTAGAAACCCAATCGAGGGTCGGGAGTATTCCTTCGATTTTTACGCAACCAGATATCTAGGTTCGGGGACTTGGGTTACACTAATATTGCTATTAGTGCCCTTTCGGTACCTAAACAGTATGTTGTGTTTTTCCTAATATGTCCATGCATTTCTTTTTACATTTTCGGGATCATCAATTCCTAGACTAAGTGATCGTGCGTGGTTGATCATTTTCATGCTATTCTATTTCTAAAAAAATAGAAAGGAAAACAACCAATGAAATTGAAATTGCAAAACATTAAGTAAGCAATCAAGGAAAAACAGTAAATCTATCAAGCAGTCCTAAAAAATATAAAAGAGAAAACAATTAAAAAGAAAGAAAGAAAACCCGCAACTCGTCGGGTTTTATACAATGCATGGAACCCGAGACATATGTCGGGAAAATGGGTATTACATCAAAATGGTCGGAATGGACATCGACCTCCACCATCTTCACGCCTTCTCCATCTTCAAGGTCCTAATCTAAACCTAATCTAAGAAATTTATGACTAGGTGCATACAAGTGAAAGAAACAATCATCACTACTAAGATCAAAGCAATTGGTAGAATCCATATATGATTGGCTCTAAGAAAAAAGGCACAGAAATCAAGCACTTTATAAATAGCAATTTTCATGAATGGAATTTCTTGAGGCATATCAATCAACCAAAACAATCTATACAAGAACAGAGCATCTAATGTCTGTTTAATAGAAGCATGACCTGACAACCATCATTTCAGGTGTGTTTTACTAAGACTGATTACCATTTTTTGCTCTTCCGAGTCTTAATCAGGAGGAGGAACAACTAAAAAGGCTGAAGGCTTTGAAGCTAAAAAGAAACAAGAGGATCACTGCAAGGGGCGGTCTATTCTATTCCTGCTCAACTTGCTCTTGCATCACAACAAGTAAGAAAACAACTACCAACTAAACTTTCCCTTAGCTTCTCATAAAAGGTCAAAATTCAGTGACGCGGAACCAAGTTCTTCCTTTCCTCTACAGAGTTGATCAAAATCTAAAAGAAGCAAAACCACGACCTGTAATAGAGAGCGTTCCTCCTGACACCGTAGAACAAACTCGTGCTCCACTGGCTGGCACGGCGATTTCAATGTTTTTCAGTCTCGTTTCAGGAAGATGCCGGGTTCGGTTGGTTCAATGGCTGAATTGACGAGGAGAATCCTCCATCGTCCGTCGGCGTGAAGAAGCACGTGTTCAAAGGGAGCAAAAGAAAACTTTAGGGGATGGAGATACAAAGAAAACATTTTATCTTGCTCATGAAGTTTAGTTTTTCCACGTCCAGTTTAAGATCATGTCGTTTTCGAGCGAATATATATATGTTTGTGTACATTTTATCTTGCCCATGAAGTTTAGTTTTTCCACGTCCAATTTAAGATCATGTCGTTTTCGAGCGAAATAAATACACAACGACTTACGGTGCTTCCACTGTAGATAAAGCTCTCTCATAATTCTAGGGCTTAAAAGTTCAAATATAATTTCTTTGGCCCGATGACAATTGACATGGATGGAGTCAGACGATTCTATTCCCTCTTTTATGCTACTTAAAGAGTACTAAATACACAAATGTCTGAAGACTACACGTGAGTATACACAATAGACATTTAATTCTTGGCATGAAATCGTTCCCGTTAAACGACCCTTGTATGATGACAACAACATTGCAATGGCTTTTTAAACTTTTAAATGGTAACCCGTAAACAAAAGGCAATGGAAACACTTGGTCAAAAACTTGACGTGCGATACGCGTGCAACGTATGTGCACAATTGGAGAAAATGATGGGAAATATGTCTTTACTATAACTATAACTATGTTATATATATATATATATATATATGTTTGTGTACATTTTATCTTGCCCATGAAATTTAGTTTCTCCACGTCCAATTTAAGATCATGTCGTTTTCAAGCGAATATATATATATATATATATATATATATATATATATATATATACATGTTTGTGTACATTTTATCTTGCTCATGAAGTTTAGTTTTTCCACGTCCAGTTTAAGATCATGTCGTTTTCGGCGAATATATATATATATATATATATATATATATATATATATATATATATATATATATATATATGTTTGTGTACATTTTATCTTGCCCATGAAGTTTAGTTTTTCCACGTCCAATTTAAGATCATGTCGTTTTCGAGCGAAATAAATACACAACGACTTACGGTGATTGATTTGCTATACTCAAGTTAATGACTTACGGTGCTTCCACTGTAGATAAAGCTCTCTCATAATTCTAGGGCTTAAAAGTTCAAATATAATTTCTTTGGCCCGATGACAATTGACATGGATGGAGTCAGACGATTCTATTCCCTCTTTTATGCTACTTAAAGAGTATTAAATACACAAATGTCTGAAGACTACACGTGAATATACACAACAGACATTTAATTCTTGGCATGAAATCGTTCCCGTTAAACGACCCTTGTACGATGACAACAACATTGCAATGGCTTTTTAAACTTTTAAATGGTAATCCGTAAACAAAAGGCAATGGAAACACTTGGTCAAAAACTTGACGTGCGATACGCGTGCAACGTATATTGGAGAAAATGATGGGAAAGATGTCTTTACTATAACTATAACTATGTTATATATATGTTTGTGTACATTTTATCTTGCTCATGAAGTTTTGTTTTTCCACGTCCAATTTAAGATCATGTCGTTTTCGAGGGAACATATATATATATATATATGCTCATGAAGTTTAGTTTTTTCACGTCCAATTTAAAATCATGTCATTTTCGAGCAAAATAAATACACAACGACTTACGGTGATTGATTTGCTATACTCAAGTTAATGACTTACGGTACTTCCACTACAGATGAAGCTCTCTCATAATTCTGGGGCTTAAAAGTTCAGATATAATTTCTTTGGCCCAATGACAATTGACATGGATGGAGTCAGATGATTCTATTCCCTCTTTTATGCTACTTAAAGAGCACTAAATACACAGATGTCTGAAGATTACACACGTGAGTATACACAACAGACATTTAATTCTTGGCATGAAATCGTTCCCGTTAAACGACCCTCATACGATGACAATAACATTGCAATGGCTTTTTAAACTTTTAAATGGTAACCCGTAAACAAAAGGCAATAGAAACACTTGATCAAAAACTTGACGTGCGATATGCGTGCAACGTATGTGCACAATTGGAGAAAATGATGGGAAATATGTCTTTACTATAACTATAACTACGTTATATATATAGATATAATGTTGTGTACATTTTATCTTGCCCATAAAGTTTAGTTTTTCCACGTCCAAATTTAAGATCATGTCGTTTTCGAGCGAAATAAATACACAACGACTTACGGTGATTGATTTGCTATACTCAAATTAATGACTTATGGTACTTCCACAGCACACGAAGCTCTCTCATAACTATGGGGCTTAAAAGTTCAAATATAATTTCTTTGACCCGATGACAATTGACATGGATGGAGTCAGACGATTCTATTCCCTCTTTTATGTTACTTAAAGAGCAATAAATATGCAGGTTTGATGTCTAAAGACTACACACGTGAGTATATACAACAGACATTTAATTCTTGGCATGAAATTGTTCCCGTTAAACGACCATCGCACGATGACAACAATATTGCAATGGCTTTTTAAACTTTTAAATGGTAACCCGTAAACAAAAGGCAATAGAAACACTTGGTCAAAAACTTGACGTGTGATATGCGTGCAATGTACGTGCACAATCGGAGAAAATGATGGGGAAGATGTCTTTATTATGCGACCGCTTTTGTTAATTTTATCAATCTTAATTTCACTAGGCCCACCACGTCTTTCTTTTCCCCTTGGTGGGCCATCCGTTGTCTTTATTATTTTTTTTTTGTTATGTGGTGTCTTATTATGCGACGGCTCTCTCTCTTCTCTCCATCTTTTCTCTCTTATTTGTTCCTACAATTTTAATTTTAATTTTTACCATTTCCAATCTCCTATCCACGTCCTTATCAACATCCGTGTCTTTTTCACCCTAAATGGCTGGAGTCACTCCAGTGGGACGTTGATTGTATTGATTGTAAAAACTCTCTCTTTTTGTTCTAACTCCCATTGTCTCACTTCCTCTCTTATCTTTTGCTCTCAGTTCATCCAATCGTTTCTCATCTTTTCCTCTCGGTTCATCCAAGTTCAAGCATTTCTTAACAACATGCCTCTAAAGAATGAAAAAAAAAAATGTAAGTTTTTAGGTGCAAAATAGAAAGTTCCAGTGGAACAATTATCAAATTCTGCATAAGAATGCATCCGATAGTATCATGCAAGATTTTTTAGAGGATAATGGCTTTCGTAATGAGAAATGTTTCTTGGAAGATGCTCTTTTCTTAGTGTGCGAGAAGTCCTCAGAATGCTCTTTTCATTTTTTTTCTCTGTCTCTCTGTCTCTTTTTTTTTCTTATTTCGTAATGGAATATATTAATTTTTGGAAAAATAGTCCAAAAAATCTTAAACCTATTACAATTTTATCAAAATAATCTTAAACCTTTTAATTGCGTTAATTGAGTTAATCTAGCTGATTTTGACTAGAAATCGCTAATGAGGGCTAACGACCCTCGCTTGGTTTGAACAAGGTCACAAGCCCCTCACTTGTGGCCGATAAGGCCGTTGTAGCCCTCACCCGTGGCCAAGGACGACCTCACTCAGACCAAGTGAGGGTTGTCACACTCGCCTATGGTTGGTGATGGTCGACCAATGACCTCACCAACCAAAGTCGGAAAAACAAGGAAGAAAAGAAAAATAAAGGAAAAAAAATTCAAAATTTTTAAAAATATTTAAAATATTATTAAAAATTATCTATGTCATGCCATGTGATAGACGAGCGTCTACATAAATGATCTCCAACCAAATTTGGCCGAATGGTCTTAATTGATAATATGTGAAAATGTTGATAACTTAATTAGCAAAATTAAAAAGGTTTAGAATTGAATTGATAAATTTATAATACTACGTCTCCGATTTTTTGGATAATTAATAAAAAAATTCAGTTACAAGGATATGTTATGTACTACGTACCATTGCAGCAACACAAATTAAGAAAAATTGATAAGATCTTTTAATTTTAATACTCCGCATTCAATATTGCAACTTTAAAATTTTCCTAGTTTAAATCTCGCCACCATACAACTAACCATGGCCAAGTTTAGTTTACAGTTATTAAAAAAAAAAAAAAGACTTACTCGCGAGTCAATTCATACACTTCGCCGTCTACAAAAGATAAACTCACTCGAAACTTTCCCATAGTTATTTTCAACAAATAAATAAAAGAAAATTTCCTTAAAAAATCATTGTTTCTGAAAAAAGGTGGACCACCGGCGGTTCTTAAAATTAAGGGCACGAAAATCATCTGGATTGTTTCTTTTCTTTTTCCAATAAATGGGTCAACCTATTTAATCGTGATTAAATTAATCCTTTCATGAATTTTAACAAACCATATTATTTATAAAAAAAAAAAAAAAGGAAGTTCCGTTAACAAAACTTCTTTGTTCACCCCGTCCTATTTCTCCATGTAACCTTTACCCTATGCGCACATGCCTTAACTTTGCCGAAACCTGAAATTTCGCTGAGAAATTGAATACGCATTTTGTGATATGTGTATAAAAAATATATAAATAAATCAAAGGGGCAATAAAAGAAAAAAATAATGGACGAATAAGAAAAACCACCGTAGAAAAGGCCTCAATCCGATTGGGCCTGTTCTGTTCATCAGAATAACTATGGCCGAAGCCCATCGATTTTGATCTAATTTGGCCCATTCATTTTGGGCTCCAATCCAGCCCATCATTTTGGCCCGTATAACAAGTGGAGCCCATCCCTCCATCCCCTCGTTAATTCACTCCCTCTGGAACGACGGACGAGCACCCGAGGGACGACGCCCGCGAGCAAGAAATCCGCCGTTCGTCCACCGGCGGGTCACAGGCATTCACCGACGACTGCCTTCCACCATCCGTCAAAGATGCGAGAGCCAAAAAAAAAAAACCTTTTGGATTGCAAATTCTCGCCCGCCAGCTTTTTCTCCGTTGTTTAAAGATTGTCAAAGGCATTGCGATGTTGGCCCGACGATGAATTTTTGGGAATTCCTATTCTTAATTCGATCGTGGGTGTTCTTGGTCATGGCATCTACCGGGCACGAGGCTTGATTCTCAATCTAATATGGGTAATTGAGTTTGAGAAATGCGGTCGAGGCGCATGTGAAATTCGTCTCTGTAGCGATGAACTGTTAGTGATTCTTGGCCTTTTACGTGAGCAGAAGTTCATTGTTATGTTTTATGTTTATTTTTTTAAAAATGGAGTTTTAAAAGAAAAAGAAAAGGAAACGAAAAAAAAATAAAAATTGAAAAATCAATTTTAAAAAATAAACTAATAAAAAATTATTGAAAATGAGCATTCTAATTCATTTTCAAATTTTAGCCGAATATAAGAAAAAATGGTTATTTTCCTGCAAAATAGTTTCTTAAACAATAATTTTTGAAAATGTAACATGCCACATTTCACGAAGCGAATTAATGCAACTCTTTGCTCTCTTCTCTGTTAATCTCGTCTTGAATTTGTAACAGAGAGACCGTTACTTATGATGAAGCTGGGATTTATTATTAGAACTATTTATTAATAGGTCACTTTTTCATTAATTTGTGCTTTTTTTAAGGTAAGCACACCGTGCAGAACCACTTCATGCGGATTTTGCCCTTCATAACTGCATATTCCGCAATCGTGATCAAATCCAATCTCTATTAATAAATCCGGGTAATAAATCCGAGCGTACGGCAGCACCTGTAGAAAACGTAAAGGAGCAACAGACGCACTCCTCTGCAAGCAAGCAAGCCTTCTCGGCGATGGAGGTCGCGATGTCGAGGACGAAGGAGGCGTCGCGCCTCTGGTTCGCCGGATTCGCCGACGCCTGCTGCCTCCACCGCGTCGTCTCCCTCTGCCTCAAGTACCTTCGCTTCGTTGCTGCTTCTCGATCGGTGTTTTTTTTTTTTTTTTTTTTTTTTTTTTTTTTTTTTTTTTGTGGTTTTGGTTTGTTGAATTCGCGGTTCGGTGTAGGTCGAAGAAGCTGTCGATCAGGACGGGGCAGTGCTTTCTCCTCAACGGCTTCATCTTCCTCGGCAGGTAACGGTCTCTCTGCTGGTTGATTTCGCGGTTTCGAGTTTTTTTTTTTTTTTTTCTCGCGGCTTTCGTTTGCGGTCAGTGTGTGTGTTGGTGACGGCGGAGATCGGAGGCTGTGGTAGCTTGAAGAAGCACTGCTTTTTAGTTCATCGGTTGGGAAGATCCTTACTGCTTGATGGAGTTTTCTTGGGGGAGTTCTTTGATTGTCCGTTGTTCTGAGTGTGGTCGGGAAATTATGATGCGGAATGAGGTGGATTTTGTTACCTGGCATTGATGATGGTGATGTTCGATTGAGAGCTCTTTTTAGGTATTATGATCCTTTTTGCGAATTGTGGTGAGGTCGGTGCTGTTGCGCGAGTGGAAGTTTCTTTGACTTTGCTTAAAACTTGTGCTTTTGAGGGAAAAGGGGAAAGTTTAGGAGAAATTTGAGATAGTGGGACCGATTGAAGCACCCACTGGTACTCAATGTTAATGAAGAGAGAGGTACTCCTTATTATGCTCCTGTCTATCTAAGTCAATCGCCACGTGAGAAGTGCTACAAATTTGGAAGAAAATCGCTTCAGATACTCTATGAGGTTATTGGCAGGTCAGATGGTTATATCGTGGTTCAGAGCATCTAAGAGTTTACCCACTGAATCTTGTGAAGAAAAAGGAAGAGTAAGATTGTAGGAAGACTAATCATGGGTGCATTGGAAACTCTTAATACACATAATGAACATAGTGAGTTCTTAACTGGCAGGATTTCAGGCTAACATTTGTTGAAAAGACTAATGCTTTTACCATCAATTAATTTTCTTAGCAGTTGCTGTTTCTCTTAAAAGCTCAAATTTGGAGCATGAGGTAGACTTGAGCTAGAAAAGTGAAGGTAGAGCTATGAAGTGGATGACTAAGACTGTTAAAGCACATTTATTTAGCTGGAAGAGCTGAAAATCTAGCATCCTCTTTATTTAGGAAACATATGGAAAGCATTTATTGTTATAGGTTGCAGAAACTAGTTGGCTCAAGTTGTGAAGTGCTATCTTGTCATTTTCATTGCATTTGGTTGTAGATATTCTCTTTATAGTTAGAATCAGTTGAATCTCTAGATTGATGTATACCAATAACAGTTGTAAGCTGTAACACTTGATATTTTCAATAGATTTTATTTCTAGCTCTTTTATCGGTGCTCTTCCACTTTGTTCTTCAAAATTTGACATGCTATACATGTGAGGAAAATAATCTCGATTTTTTTGCAGCATTGTTCTCTTAAAATCACTTGTCATTCCTACACTTGAGTGGATATTGCCTGAGAACTGCTCTCAGATTACTTCTCAAGATTCTTGTCCATTTTCTCGTGTTTTGAGGCTCTACTCCTTCCTACATTCAGCACTTGTACAACTATTTTATGTAAGTATGCTCATGACATCTGTCCTTTTTTACTTTAAAAAAAAAAAGTGAACACATCTGCTGTATTATGGCCTTGTGTTGGCAGGGCGTGAGCACTATCCAAAGCTGTAGTTTCTTTTTGTGGAAAAAAAGGGACGCTTGTTATGCTTTTTTTATTCAGACTATATGACAGTACTTTTGAATGATATTCTTGCATATCCTAACTAAGGGATCTTTTACTATTAGATTGGTGCTTTTATTCAGTGATTTCCTCAGATCCTCTGATGCTAGACAAATTATGTATGTACATAAATACAATTCACATTACTATCTGAACAAACTCAGTGAACAATACCATGAGGACACACGATTTTACCTACAGTTGCTAGTTTGTTGTGACTATCTGGGTTGACTTTTTTTAACCTGCTGTTCTCTGGCTATCGTGGACAATGCCTCGGCTTGGGTCCATGCCTGAGTAGCTTTCAAAATTATGATGGAATTTAATTAGTGCGTGTGTGCACAAACTTTACCATGGGGAAGAAAGGTCTGATAAATAAAAGATCATATGCTGTAAGTTGTATCTAGACCAACAGCATAAAATGGCAATTTGTCCTCAACAATGCAGTTGGGGCTTTCCAGATGCACAGTAGCACTTGCCATTTCTCTTCTTTTAGTGATCAAGAAATGGAAGAGGCAATTGAGATAACTTTGCTTCTGTACAAGTTCCTAGGCGATCAAGCATATAGTTCCTTCAATGCTGACCCCCCACCACCCAATAGAATGCAGGAGTACAAAGAGCTGTATTCCTAGATTAGCACTCAAAGTTAATCTCATTTTAGATGTTTGAATATTGATTGATTTTGGACAAGGAAAGAAAGAATTTTTACCTGGATGTTGTTTTTGCAGGTTTTCTGGTTCTACCCGTTGTACATATTTAGCATCATTTTGAGCACCATGTGGTACTTTCACTGAAATTTCAATCTACACAAGTCAGTTTTATGTCTGTTTACTCTGAGAATCTTGTTTGTTTGATTTATGTGAATTTTCCATGAAGCAAGGATATCGATGAGCATTGCATTACGAAATAAAGTCTTGTAAGCATGTGCATATGCCCTTTCTGATAAATTAAATGCAGTAGTCAACATGCTATACTGTTGTCAATGGGAACAAGGGGAAAGAAAAAATTACTAAAGTGATTTGTGGGTAAACTAGACCTAGCATATTTCCTTTGGTAAATGAAGTCTTAATATTGAAATGTAGCAAAAGCCACGTGTCTTCTGTTTAGTTGATGCTAGAAAAGGACAGAATGTGGAACTTTTCACACATAGAAAGGTTAAAGACACTCAATGGAATTCTAGGTGTTTGATTGACCTTGCTGTCATAGGGATAAAATTGGTCCAGGGGAAGAAGGTGCTCCCAATGGATATGTCATAACCATCTTTTAATGAGGTGGTCATTGTTAAATTTTATAGATTGTCTACTTTTATTGCTTGCATTGCAAGCCATGATAAACATATGTCTCGGATTTTAGTTTATCTGGTTGTAACTTGGTTTTGCCTTCTGGTTAGTTTGCACTGAGTTGAGAGGGCGGTTACGAGATCTACCATTTCACTCTTACTGTACTGTCTACACTTCTAGATTCTTTAGGACACAGAATCTGTTGTTGAGTTCTTATGATATAGGTCGTGCAGGAAATCTAAGGTTTTGGTGGAAGATGTGAATGCAGGTACAATGACATAGCTAAACATGGATTTGCTGCAATGGAAGAGCAACCCTCAAACCAAAATGAGGCTGTGGCCTTGGAAAGTATGACTGAAAAGGAAAAACTTGTTGATCTTGGAGGGTATAAAACTAAACACAATTGACAATTCTTATATTTGGCTACAGAAGTTGGCTTTTCGTATTAGTGTATCTGAAGCTAAAGTGGTTTCAATTTCCTTAGGGTGATGATCGGAATTGGAGAGCAGGTGTATTCAATACTGCTCCTGACCTTCTTCTTCCTAGAGGTGAAATAAAGTGTAGATTTAATGTTGATAAGATAAACCATAGGTTTAAAAGCATTTTAATTGGACCTTGAACTATCCTAGTGATAAAATACCTTCAACAAGTCAAATAGATTAAAAGTCTTTGCTATTTGCTCAAGTATAGTAGAAATTGACGAGGTTCCTGATCCTATGATGTGTATGCCTCACAAATATAGCAGCCCGAGTGGTACCGTCATTGTGGTTCTCATGCAATGTTAGTAAAATGATTTACCAAGGATGAACAATGACTGCAATAAAGGCCAAGAGTTGTTGATTTGTTATGGAAAGTCCTGTAGATGCCATTGAGGGAGAGACTGATATCCCAATCTTTTACTTGTTCCCTGCCTTATAAGATGAAATGTTTTAGCCAGATGACTCTATATACTGCAACTGTGATTCCAAAATAAGTCTTTTGAATGGTAGACCTTATGTATTCTATTAATTTAAGCAGTTGTATGGCGATCTATGTTTCTGCTGCTTTGTTGCCTTAACAATCACATAATTCTTTTTATTATCCTTTCATATAATATTTGTATGCCTGACAAGCATATAACATTTGGATGCCCGACAAGCTGAGAAGTGATTGCTGGACATCGCAGGTTTATGCTCTAGGTTTTGTTCCCTATATCGGAAAGCCACTTAGCTTTTTGCTGCTCTCCTGGCTGTATGCTTATTACTGTTTTGGGTATGTAATCTTCTCAGTGTATTTTTTCGGGCCTTTTTTTCTTCTTCTTATGTGGAACTTTTTAGGTACAAATGGAACTTTACTGAAGTTAGTCTGGACAAGAGACTGGACTTCTTTCAATCCAACTGGGCATTCTTTGCTGGTTTTGGTAATGCTCTTTCTGATCTTGATACTTAATGTGATCCATTGCAGCCTTAGTGCGTGTGGGTACCGGGTAGGAAGTGATCCATGGATTTGGGTTCAGCTAAATCTGCAATTATTGGTGTAACACTTACCCTTATTGACCATGATTTATGTGGGATCCACAAATCAAAGAGTGTCTGTAGTGGTTTTTTATCCTTTCTTTCTCCTGCAATTGATGTGCTAGTTTGTGTATTTTTATGGCATAAACACACTTGGGGGTTAGAAAGATCTGCTATTCCTCACAAATGCGTTGTTGATCTGCTATAGCAGACTTTTCAAGCCATCATGGCATGCTTGTCTCTCATTCTGAATCAATGTGCAGGTTATAATGGTATCTCTCAGCATGTCATGTTGGAAAATGGTCTATGATTTTCTCTGGAACTCATATAATTCTTTTTTCTTCCGGAGATCTCATCATATTTAGTGTTATTATGTTACAATTTTATGTGGAGATTCAATGTTATAATTCTAAGAGAATGTTGAAATGAGATTTACTTTTGGGGCATAATCCAATTCTGATTGTAGCTAGTGAGCAACTTCCTTGCTGGTTGTGGGCATGTTTGAAATAAGGTTTTCTTGGTGGCAAGTCAATCTACTTATTCAATAAATTTTCTTAAATTCCTTGCAGGTAACCCCTGTGTTCTGGCTAGTTTCTTTTTCTCTCCTCTAGTGGGCTATGGTGTTATGGCTATACTTTTTCCATTGGTATGTCTTTGCCTTTACCACTATTACTTTAATGTGCAATGAGTGATGGAAGTGTTTGCAATGCAATTAGTGATGGAAGTGCTTGCAATAGCTAAAGCTCCTTCTGTTTTCTGGTTAATACAATGTTTTGTCAATCTTCAGCCATTGTCTTGAGCACTTGTGATGTAATTCCATTTTTAGTGTGAAATGATATACGAACACCTAATTTCCAACCCTTGGTCATGTCTCTTCCCTTAGTTAGCAAATTTTTTCCCCTAAATACATGCTTATCATCCACTTTGGCTTTCTGCTGCTAATCTTCAAAATTGTTCTTTATCTGAATCATGGTTAACTCAGGTCTAGCTGCCTTAGATCAGTCTTAACTATAAAATTTCCAAAGTGGTAATAAATGCTATGATCAATGTCATAGATGTTGAATTGGACTCCAAGTTTGAAGCTTTGTTTCATTAACATGGTGGAAACATGATGAACATTTAAATAAAGTCAAAACCAAAAAACACCAGATATGCAAGAAGCTAGCAAACACTTATGTTTTCCTGGGCAAGCAACCTGTTGATGCTGCAAGAGGGGGCTTCCAGCTCGTTAAGGAAAGTAGATATGCTGGTATTATGTCATTAAATTGATTGCACAGAGGAGTGGTGGGATGTTCTTGTTAGACAGCCCATTTAGTGTAGAGTATGTACTTGCACATTTAATTGGTCTATTGTCTTCAGAAGAAATTGCCTATACAGCAGACAGCACATAGTTCTTCATCTTTTCCTTTATTTAACCATGCTTACTTCTTCCCTTTGCTAAATGTTCAAATTGGTTTGATTCATGTGCATTCTCTGTACTGATAAACGTGTCTTTCAGTTTGTGCTGACAGCTACTAGCTCAAGGGCTGAGCAAGCAATATTTTCTAAAGGAAGAAAAGAGAAAGATGCTGGATTAGGAAGGCTTCCACTATTTTATGCAGCTGATACATTTTCGTAAGATGCCTCTATGTCTATTCATTTTTCTTAAATAAGCCGCGCCTTTTTTTTTTTTTCCGGGTATGAGTGTGAATATCGATTTTAGTAGCAAATAGGATATCCAGAGTTGGATGAATATTACCTTCACTTATTGAAAGCCTTGCAACTATGAACATAACAGCAATTCTTGGCTTTTCAATTGACGATCTTTTTTGACCAAAAGAAAAATTGATAATCTTTTGATTGAAACTTAAGTCTCCACCTAGGTTGTGTATCATTTCATCTCTAAGGAAGTTTATGGTTGATCTGTGAGACACATTAAGGAAGTTTTATTATTTTCTACTGTAGTTTCATGAGATTATAGAGATAGTAGTACTAGAATTCTCTTGGTGCTTAGAGAATAGTATGGTGGCTTGACAAAGTGGCTTATGGTGCTTCAAATGCTGACCACACAACAGCAGTGACCAAGCATTATCCCACCAATCTGGAATGGGGTACATGGATCCTTTTACATCCTTTTTACTCTGTTTCATGCTAATTTGTCGATTAAGATCCAAATATTCAAGAACTTTATGTCAAGTCTACTTCCATATGGTCCATAATCTCTCCTCATCCCTTTCAAATCTACATCACTATGATAGAACTGCATCTGAACACTGTTCTTCGTTTTGAAACCCACCTCAAGAGAACTCTTGTTATCTTTTTTGAAGTTGAGGCCAGACATATTTCTCCTTGCATATGCCTTATTCTCAATTTTATGCTTTTCAGTCTTTTATGCCCCGCTGTAATCTAAATAGTCACATTTGCTTTCCCTATCTTGTGCACATGGTAATAATTTCAATAATATTTCATGTGGAAAAGCATTCTTGGCCTTGCATGCATAATTTAGGATAGCATGATACAAAATTGTTTAAATATAGTAATATCCACCTTTTTTATTTTTATTTTTGGTGAAACGTTGTGTAGAATAAGGATAACGAGTCGATATGAATACTATCTAGTCCTTGACAGGAGTTGGTGATTTTTGCCAATACCTTGATATATCAATCTACGTCCTGTACACCAGTCTAAATCTTGGTGATGCTACTATTCATGTTTCGCTCTAATTCTGTAGGATGTGGGTCTTGCGTCTTCTTAATTTGGAATCTTGGGAGCAAGTGCAAGAGAAGAAGATGCACTAGAAAGGTTTGATCGCTGCTGACATAAATTGTAGCCCGCAAGGTACTTGCTAATTACACATAAGTCCACTCCGCTCTTGTACTAGTGATTCATTAAGAAAATTATCTGGTCATGATGGTTCTTATGGTGTTGTCATAGCTTTATTTTGATTCAGCCGACGGAGCGCGACCATGATTAAGAAAATTAACACGTGTGCTTTTGTACCGTAGGTCAAGGTATGGATGATCATCTGATGCTAAAGAGTTTGTACATATTTGTTACAAGATCCTGGAGCATAACATTTCCATGAAAGGCATATTTGTTAATGAACTGGGTGGTCTACAACAGCGCTGTTGCGTTCATCCTCAATGCTATTAACAAATACGTTTATGTAAAGCACTCAACTGTAAATTCTTGCTGATATGTGAAATTCCCCAGTGAAGGACGACATGTTGTTCGTCCTTTGAATTGCACAACGTATCTTTGTTAAGTTGCATTGGACTGTACAGCTTTTCTAATTTGGTCCTGATTTCATAATACTATTTACTGTAAGGATCCTCAGTATGTGTTGGTGTAGAAGGCGGTTCCTCTTGTATTTGTAGCTGGAGAGAAATTGTTTACCAATTGATCTCGAACTTCGGGAGGCTCTAGCATAGCAACAACTTCATCATACATGTGAAGTACAGAAGTGATGCAACCAACCTTTGGAGTAGTAATTCAAGTGTGTGTTCAATGCAAATTTCTAATGACGATTGTCCGTGACCAGTAAAGTAATTTGTAACTAGTGGTAGTAAGACGGGGAGGTTATGCGGCGTTAATGCCGCTGCCGGGATGTGTCGCAATCATTCCTGATGTTTCGCATAATCCGCATGTAACTGTAGCTCAAGAAAGAAAACCCCAAGACTAAAAATTTTGTACATCTCAGTCCCTAAGACAAATGAAGCCCCTCTTTCTCTCTGGCTCTCTCCTTGCAAAAGTGCTAGTGTCGTGTGCTCTCGATGGATTTTGTCGACGGTGCAGAATAAGATGAGCAGAGGGATGCCCTTGTTCGCGCGGTTCACAGCTCAAGGCGGCATCGAGCTCTTCAATGGCGAGGTGCGACACCATTGTTAAGCTCTCGTTGTAGAGAATGACAAGGATGAAGACATGAGAGAGAGAGAGAGAGAGAGATGGGCGTGAAATCAAGCTGAGACGATGGCAGTGGCTTCGTGTGATGCTGGTGCGGGTCTGGAGGGGGGGCGGCGGCAGCGTCGGCTTTGCAGAGGGGGTCGCTGTGGTGGAGAGGCGTTGATGCCTGCCGAAAGGTTGCGGGAGATGGAAGTGTAGTTTTTATTTTTTTATTTTTTTGGGTATAAAAGTCAGACGACAAAATACGAGCTTCAGAACAAAGCATTTCCAAAAGACAAGTTAACTGGTAAACGTCTTGTGCGGTGGGCTTTGACAACCCAATCCGTAATACAATTACTCTCTTTGACAATGGGCCAACTTCATATTGCTGAATGACTTTGCATGGGCCTGGGTTTCAGTGATAAGTGCATAGGCTTCCCAACTCACTTGATCTGTTCCCTCGCTCATCATCTTCACTAGAGTTCGGTAAGTACTTGGGGGTTTCAAGCACAGCAGCTACCTTCGCCTGAATCGCCGACGAAACTCTTACCGATCGAGCAAACCCATCTAGTAAGACAGCACAGAAGGAAGTGTAGTTGGGTCAGTTAGAAATGCAACTTTTTGTCGATACTAGTGTCCATTGGATGACCAAAAATGCACTCGAAGACTACTAGGTGTCCGCGCAGCAGCGTTAATGCTGCGGCCCAGGAGGGCACAGGCCGATTGTTGAGCCACTAATATCTTAGTAAGTTTTGACCACCAAAAAAAAAAAAATCTTAGTAAGTTACCGACTAGAATTTGGATTTACCCAATTTCTAATTAATCAGTAACTTATCAAACTTTCATTTCATTTTCATTATTGAGAACCAAAATTTACTAGTATTATTTATTTGAAGATACACAAAGTATCTTGCAACCATATTTGCCAATTTGCAGTTTGGTTTGTAAATTACCAATTGACATTCGAAATTTACTGGTGAATATTGGAACCGACCAATATCGATTACATCAAGCTACTGTACACCTTTGAGGAAGTTACCAATGTGTAGTCACTAACAATTTTCTACTAGTGAGTATCGAATTTACCCTCCTATCATCGATTTTGAACTACTTACTATAAATGTTTGACAAAAGTTGCCAACTTACATTTTGATTTGCCAATTTGTACTTGACTAGCAAGTGACCATCTCTTGGCTTTCATAACTTTAGTTGTGTAGTTTAATTGATCTTGCAACTTACCAACTCAAAATCAGTTTAACAGTCGGCCATTGTTTAGTAAATTTGCAACCCGCCGTATATTAGTTTACCGGCTGCTGCTAGCCCCTTTTTATTTGCCACAAGAGGTGCGCGGAATCACCGAACCTCGACTAAAACTGCAGCAACCTTTACAGCATCGGCACCTTCTCGCTCTTGTCGCTGATTTTGAGCAGGATTTGAAGTGTCATGTGTGCTTTGCACAGGGTTGTGCAAAAGAATTGAGAACTACTTGTAATTAGTAGTTTACAAGGGAACCGGTCTAGTTCTCCATTCCAATTTATTAGAACCAATGGATCTGATCCGGTTTCCATTCATTGCTCACCTGCAGTCGCCTACCTAATATATAAATATATATTTAATTTTTAAGAAATATTTCTGACCAAACAAAAAATTTAAGAAAAATGAAAACCCTAAAATCCTAATATGAAGCTTAACACCCATTAACTCAGTGCTCGTTTCGTCTCACTCTCAACATAGCTAAGTTCGTCTCGCTCTCACCTCATCTAAGTTGTCTCTTTATCTCTTATTCATGACCTCGACTCTCAACTTTTAATACGAGTGCAATCTTTTAATTGGTCTTGCAATTAAGAATAAGAAAGTTCTATATTTTTTGCTTTACTTTGATTTGCTGGAAAATGTTGTACTAGATGTGTGAAACTTGGTGGGACCGGTTCCTTGGACCCACACGGGAATCGGATTGGACCATATAGTCCATCTCTTGGATAGATCAATAAAACCAATGGACGATTCTCATTTCCAATTATTCGAAATCAGCAAACCATGCTCACCCCTATCTTTGCATTGCAGAGATGAGAGGGAGGAGAGTCGTTTAGTCATCAATCATTTTGCACATCACCATCTGACTCGAGTCCTTCTATGTAAGCTTCAAGAGATATTTCATGTGCAAAAGCTTGCGATTGATACATGTTTCATTGTTGTCCCGATTGTTCTTACTTTATTTTCGAGTCATGCGCTCAAATGCCTACAGAGATTTAACACTTTCTTCATCCGGAGCACTCTCTCACCCTCCCTCCATTTCGTGAAGATAAGTAATTAGGGACAGCTTAAATTTTTCACTCTGTGCGTGTGAGTGTCTTAAGCTATTCTTCTCAAGATTGAAGGTGTGCATGATGGTTGTAGTGCCGGTGCATTTTGGAACTACTTTCCCAATGAGTTTTGGGCCTTTAAAGTACTATGGAGAAAATTGGGGTGTTTGGTTAATTTTTTTGGAACCATCTGGAGAAAAATCGACTTTAAAAATTAAAAGCCCAGGACTTATTTTGGACTTTCAGCATTTTGGAAGGCAGATTCCAAGGTTAATTAACTTCTTTTCTTCTGAAGTTGCCTCCACAACTTTTTTCAGATTTCAGTCTTGCCCTCGCTTGGCCACTTTTAATCTCCTCCAAGTGTAGATATGGGTTGTCGGAGGTTGTGCGAGCCCACCCGACCATGCTGAGAATCAAATTCATAATCAAAACACTCCAAATTGGAAACCCTTAGAAGTCAGAATTCCGTGAACTTAGAGTTTGAAGCCCATGGCGGTCTTCTCGTCAGTCATAAATTCAAAGGCCTCAGCACCTCGTTTGGGGTAAGTTCCCGCGACCTTTGAACTAGAGGTGTCGAACCGAACCGAAAACCGAATCGAATCGAAAAAAATTCGATTTTTTCGGTTCACCTCAGTTCGGTTCTCATTAAAAACTGATATTTTTTTATTGGTTCGGTTTTTATCGGTTAACCGAACCGAACCGAACCGAACCACAAACCGATAATAAAACCGAATTTTTATGGTTTGATTTTCTCTCCCGTCTCTCATCTACTCTGGACCACTTTCCCGTTTGATGCTCTATTTTGCCCTGTCTTGCTTCAACTAAGGGGGGACTCCTTGTTTCTTGTTTATGCTCATGTTTAATGTGAAGGAATCGTTTCTGAGTTGACCTTGAGCATTTTTTGTTTGCTTTATGTTGATTTTGGCTTGAGTTTTTGTCTCGGATGTCTTCGGACGCCCCTAAACGGTCGACAACCACTAGATGTTCGACATAATGCCCGAACCAGATCCGTCTTGGCCTCATTCGGTTTAGGCTGAAAACAAACCGAAAAGAAAAACAGATACAACCAAAAGCCGATGGGCAATGGAGGGCGGTCGCGGAGGAGAGTAGAGAAGTGGTCTTTCGACGAGAAGCAGTGGAGTCTCAGCGAGATTGAAAAGGCGAGCAGATGGGCCTTGGACTTTGGGTGGCAGAAGAAAGATAAGAAAAAACCAAGAAAATGGGTCTCTGGCGAAGGCAAAGACAGCACCCAAAGTCGCGGAGTCCTTGAAAAACGATGATAAAACTTGAATAATGAGAGAGAAATGCTGAGATGTTGAGGTTTTTGTTGGGCTTTTACATGTTGTTTAAGTGGTTTGACTCGTAATGCCCGCACGGCTAATCACCATGTCCTGCATCTGCACGCCATCCATGGCCGTCGTCCTCGCCTCCGAGCATCCCAACTTTTTATCCGCTTCATCCAGCCAAAATATGAAAGAAAAGAACCGAAAAGAAAAACAGAAAAAACCAAAAGCTAAACTAAAAACCGAAAAACCAAACCGAACCGAACCGAATTTTGGTTCGGTTCGGTTCGGTCTCATTCGGTTCGGTTCAAGAGTTTTTTTTTAACGGTTCAGTTCCGTTCGATTTTTTTGAAAAATCGAACCGAACCGAACTGTCGACACCCCTACTTTGAACTCTTGCCACAACAAACCTCTCCTTGCACGATGGAAATGATGAAGGGTAGGCATTTGTTTATATAATATTTCAGACCTATTTTTTAGAAAATTAGATAAAAAATCATTACCCAAAAGGTCATGTTGAGCCAATTAGAAATCAAACCAGTCATTTCCCCCCAAAGTTTTGCCAAGTGCAGCGCGTCCGAACACCTGAGAAGTGGACCCTTCGAATGAACATCAAGGACAGGTGAATCAAATTGAGAGAGCGAGATACTGTCGAGATAGAGAGAAGAGGGTGACATCATCCACGAACACCTTATTTCTTACCTCGGGTCCAAATTTCACCAACGAATTAGTTTCATCAATTTTATTGAACTCACCTAAGATTTTCTTCATGGAGTTAATAGCTATTATGGGTAGTGAACAACAATTTTTTATTTTTGAAATTTTCGTACTCAATGCTTTATCAATGATGACTTGATTTCGAAATGATACATTTTTTTTTTTTTTTTGGTTAAATCAAGGATGTTGCACTCAAAATAATCTTGGGTCACCCTTGCCACCAATGCATGTGAACGGAATAATGAATGTACCAAAGTGGGCTTTAGCAGAATGGGAAAGTTTAGATATCTTTTACCTATTTATCTGTCTCTCCTTTAAGGCAAGTTGCCGGGTTTGGGGTTGAAAGCATATTTACAAAAATGTCCATATTATTCCTATCCCTCATTATTTCGTTTGAATCCATTACTAATGTAAATCAAAGTATCATCACCCATAAAAAAGAATGAAATAGTTAGAAAAAAGGAAAATGACATAGAAGTACCATAATTTTTGTACGATATTGATTTTAATTCCAAAATTTTTTATTGGATCACTTTAAGTGCCAAATTGAAAAAAAAAAAAAAAGATCACTTAAGTGCCTCCTCCAATAACAAATTTTAACCAAAAAATCATAATAAAATGTTAATTTATATGTGGTTTTTTATGGGGAAAAAAAGTCCGACATGGACGATGAGTGGCTTTCTATACCTAAACGATGTCGCACCGCTCAAATGGAATATCTTCTTCAATAAATAAATCCCTCTTTGTGTTGACACGGAATTTCTCTCTTGTCATTGTTCTCACTCCTTATTCGCTCTCTCGCTCTCTCGCGCCGTCTCTCTCAATCGTCACGGGAAAAACATTAGGGTTCGGTGCTTGGAGGAAAAAAATTAGAGGTTGGTGATAGATCAAGGAATCCCGCAACATGGAAAAAGGTGAGTGATTTAGCAGTGATACTCACTTTCTTCTTGGCTTTGTTGATATGAACTTGAGTCGCTTGTGCTTATTCCCTTCTTCATTTCAAGATTCAACTCTTAATTTTGCCATAAGTTTGTTGGTTTGAATTAGGGTTTGGAGAAGAGGGGGAAATTGAGTGATTTGTCCTCAAATTCCATTAAATTTGGGCCTTTTCATGTGTAGCGACGTGATTTTAGGGTTTTTCTCATTGAATTTTGCTATGTCGTATTTTCAGCAAGCCATATCAGTCTGAAAAAATGTTAAAATATTATCACTTTCGATTTTTGGAATCCCAAATTGGAATTGGTATTTAAGTAATCGTATTTTTAATAAAGCGACCAAAACGATCTGTGGAAAAATGTTGGTATTGGGGGTGATCATTTCTTGGTTTGGTCCAACTCCATTTAGGATTCGAGAATTCGATCGAGAGGACTAATTTCCATTTTTTGGGACTAGGGATCGACGGATGGTCCTAGGATCAAGAATTAAATTGCCCCGGAATCGGGAATCGGATCAAAATCACCCTTCATTTTTATGGAATCGGAATTGAATCGATGTCCTTAGGAACCGAATAAAATCGGCTATTTTGATTTGATTCAAGCAGTTCCCAATCTAGGCAGTCTGATATGCTCACCTCTAGTTGGTATAGGCTTTGTTTGTTTCCTCATTATCTAGCGTTTGGTTTGCTTAGAAAAATGAGTCAATGGTAGGCAACGGAAAATATTTTCCTACCATAGCTTTAATTGGGGAAAATGATTTCCTCTTTCAAAAATCGAAAATCAATTTTCAAAATATGACTAAGTATCTGTGCTTGGATAAAAAAACTCTACATTTTAGCATGAGAATCCCAATGTTCCTTCTTAGGCCCTTGGCAGTAGGGCTGGGTTCTCAGCGCCTAGGCCTAGGTCCATCTAAGTTGCACCTTAGACATTGACATTCTTGCTTGAGTCCATCGAGGCTGAGCTCGGGATGCTAGGGTTGGAAATGATTGACATAGATGTCGGCCATCTTATGTGATACAACTAAAGTTGACGATGTAAGCATTTTTTTACAATTTTTTTAAAATTGGATTTTTAATATAAAATTTATATTAAATATATATATATTTTTTTATCTTTTCTTCTTTCCTTTTTTTTTTGGCTTTTCTTTTGATTGCCATGCCTTGGCGATAGTTGGCAACTAGCCACAAGTAAGGGTTGGCAAGGCTTGCCAAATCCTAGCGAATAGGCAAGGCTCGATTGTCACTAGCCTTAGCATCTGACGAAGGAAGAAAGAAAAAGAATAGGAAATAAAAGAAAGAAATAAGAAAAAATGTATTAAAAAATTGATTTAATTTGAATTGTAAAAATTATCTACGTCAATCTTGATTGTACTATGTAGGACTCATAGGTTTATATTTGGCATTTTTTCCGCTCGGATAGTGTACATCTATTTAGGAAAATTTACAAAATGATAAATAAATGTTTTCCAATTTGTATTCGAGTCTTAGCTTAAAAAACCTAGAAATATTATTATTTTTTTCACAGATAACTTTCTAAAGAATAATTTTCGAAAATATCATATTTTCCTCACGTATCACTTATCCACAACTTCAAAAGCCAATAACTAATCGCTATTTAACTATTTACCATTCACAATTTTTATGTTTCTAGTCGGCTCTTCTAGTGAACGACCAACCCTCAATACGAACCATCGTCTCCTTTAGCTTTCCCACAGCCTCCCTCTCTCTATCTCCTCCTCAATTCGGGTCGAATTCGTTTTCTGAAACCCTAATTTCTTGAATTGCTCTGGATTTCGATTTGGATGTGGAGGTGCAGCGAAGCGACGGAGCGTGCGTAATCCGAAGATGGAGTCTCATTACGCCCACAACATCTTCGACCGGCGCCCCCTCCTCAAGGCCAAGACCCCCGCCGTCAAGTGGGTCAAGGAATGGTACTCTCTTTCGATCAATCTGCGTGTGTTTTGGGGCCCAATTTGTGATATTTTTTCGCGTTGAATTATGCTGCCTGGAAGGGGAATTTGGGGATTTGTGCTGTACACGCCGTAGTAGTGGGAATTTAGCGTAAATCTCATCGATTTTGTTGAACAGTTCTGTATTGGGCATGACTCTTGAGTTCCTGGGTACATGTGAGTGAGGTGGCAATTGGAAAAATTGCGAATTTAAGTCGTTGCTGCTGTAATTTGCTGATAATTGCTCAGGCCAGGGGAGGTTATTGCGCAATCTGATGATGGGGAGTTGGAAAGAGCTCTCTTTTGCAACATCTAATGTCTGAATATAGCCCGTGTTATGTAGATTATGCATATGGTTATTTGAGTTATTGAATAATCTTCATGATTGAGTTTGGATCACTGCTCTGCGTTTTGCAAACTCTTGATATGAGTTTGTTTTCATGTATGGGATTTGTCGACGTGCCACTTTTGGCGGAATGGAGCTTTTTTTTTTCAATCCTGCTGGAAGAAAGTGCTTTGGTAATTCTATCTTGTCCGGGCGTTCATCATCAGAATTTTTTTTATTTATTTTTTATTTTTTAAATATAGTGTAAATTTCAATCCTCATGGACATGTATGTGTGCATGCTTGCGTTTCCCTATTTTAACATCAAATAGCTGTATCAGAATACATCTTTTACTTGGACTTCTTTTTCTCCGGTCGTAATTCTGTGTATGTTTTGGTTATATCTGATGTCTCCAGAGGGCTTAACCTATTGGCATGGAAAGCCATAGCATTAGAAGTGTGTATTTGGACTCTTACTAAGCTTGGCTTCTTGAGTTCGCTTGTTTTCCGAGGGATTTCTTTTACAAATTTATGACTGTTAATCATGTGGTAGGCGGTGGGTGGACTGAGTTTACTACCACGAGTTTTTTTTGACACAAATCGAAAGCTCTTTCTTTCGCGCCTTATTCTTGTATTATGATGGTTCTAAGTGCTGCATTTACCATCTTATTGTGTGAATTGAATTTTATATATGATGTAGTGCATTTCTTTTTAGGGTGCCACAAGATGTTGTAGCAACTGGCGGGAAGTGCTATGTCTTGAAATGGGTTACAGGTGACTATTGCACTTCATTTAGAACTTTTAATGTCTGAATTTTTTATTATTAACCTATTATTTGGAAAGGCAGTGGGATTGGCTTTCTTATCAGTTTTAAGGCCTTCAATAAGCCATATTGAATTTCCCGACCTGTCGAAAGTAATATGTTTTTATGTTATAGAAATTTGAGGTGACTTTAAATGTTAGTAATTATATGTTTCTAGAAACTGTGGGTGTTAAATGTACAAAGAAGCAACAGGTTTAATGTGGAAAGCCAAGAGCCAAATTAGAACTCCTTTGTCAAAAGGTAGGTGGAAACATGCGATGTTTGGGGAAATCGCTAATTCAGGTGAGGTGTAAACTGACCTAGCTGGCTTCAAGTAACTGGAAGAATTGGTGTACGTGCCATTTTTAAACTAATATTCCATTTTCTTCACTGAAGATTCTTTTCAGGGTACACGTTGGTTCAATGAGATTTGCTATTTGCATTTATATGTTATTGTAGTCTAAAATTTTCTCCAATATCAAAGTGACCAGGAATTAAGTCTGGCCTGTTTTCTCCTATAAGTTGGCTTAGTTTCATGGAGGCTGTCTTGATGGTAATGGTGGAGTTACCTTGTAGAGTTCTTGAATGAGAATATGCTTTTTTTTTTTTTTTTTACCTTTGTGTGGTTTACTGGAGGATGGGAGAAAGAAACTCCTGAATTTTCAATTGGGCATTACTAGATGAATCTGTTTGCTAAAAGCCATCTATGGCAATTGGATCTGGAAGCAGGTGGTTTATTTGCAAAATTAAAATTGAAGCTTTGTCTATATTTTGGATAGCTACTTCAGGAGGTTCTTAGAAATGGTGCCAGATTATTAAATCGATGAGAAGTTTTTGGAGCTCTAGTTTTATGCTCAAATTTCATTTGAAAATTTGAAGTTCATCAAAACTCTGCTTTGATTATATACTCTCTAATTAGAATGCTCCTCTACTTTCTCTTTTTCACTTGTGTTTTCTTCTTCATTTCTCTTTGGTTTAGCTTTAGTATGCCTCCTTATTCTAAAATTGTTTTATTCTGTATTAGCTTTACTTACAAAAAAACAAAAAGAACTTTTAAGCATGGGCTCAAGTTTCTTTATGTCTCATATGTAGAGAGCACATTGAAGGCCCTGAGAGAGAAGGAAAAGGAGCCAAAGGAGCCAGAACCAGAGCCAGAGCCAACTACTGAAGTCCTTTTCCTCTGCAGCTATGAAGGATGTGGAAAAACCTTTATTGACGCTGGTGCTTTGAGAAAGCATTCTCACATCCATGGAGAAAGACAGTATGTGTGTCACTATGAGGGATGCGGAAAGGTAGCATGCCATGTTTTTTGTGCTTGTTCATCTTATATCATCTCAATGTTGTTATTGCTTTCCTCTATTTAGCTAATGTCTAGCTGTTATCTTAGATTTTAGTGTCTTTTCTGGGATGGTGAATGAAATTATGTGATGTTATAACCATATGGTGGTGACTGCAGAATGGCCTGGATAATATTTTAAGCAATTACGATGTGACTTCTATCATAGTTTTGTTTCAATTGCCAGCATGCGTTTTACTAATTTTAATGGCTCTCAAGTTTATTTTATAGCTGTTTTTTTTTTTTTTTTTAATTTTTATGTACAACTTTAGGCTTACTTGTTGATATTGCCACGTAGGGGCATTGGATGATCATTCCACAGTCATAGTTCTAGTTGGCTTGGTGGTGGATAGGTTTAAATTACGTGTTTGAAATCACATATCATCTATGAATCCAAATGCCTGATGGGGTTTATGACTAATGTGGAAGATTGATATGCATGTGATTTTTGTCTGGGTACTGAGGGATCTTCATGCAATCATCAATTGATCAGTTTTACCATTTTTTGAACTGTTAGGTCGTGTCTGATGGACCTTGCCTGGGATGTCCAGTTGTCCACTAGCTCTCTCTCTCTCTCTCTCTCTCTCTCTCTCTCTCTCTCTCTCTCGTGTGCACATGCTGACATGCACAATAACAGCACCCTTTCGCTGGTTGCTGACCAGAGCAATGATCAGCCACTGGTCAGCAACCACCAATGCTACCCGTGACTGGTAGTGGACTGGAAATCGGTTAACAACTAGTTTCCAGCATCTGGTTTTCTGGTGCTTCTCTTAATAATTTTTGTTTTTTGAGTTAAAATTTCATTTCACATGCAGCTTTTCTGTCTTATTCCTAGTTTGTCCATTCCCTTTGCGGTTCTTTGTGGTTAAAGTATCCAACATCACTTGTTTTTGTGGGTTTGGTTGGCCTTATATTGATGTATTCTCTCTTTACCCAGTAGTTTAAGCTTGTGGGTTGGACCTTCTACCTAAACTTACAAAATATGAAAATTGTTCCTCTGCCAGCTTGTGGGCATATCCTTATCAAATGCTAATGAACTCTCAAAGTTTTAGATGGAGTGTTTGTTGGTAGTTTTTTTTTTTTTGGTTGGTAGTTGTCTGTGTTTTGTTTTGTGGTCGAAAGTTATTTTTCTTTTTTGTCTCTTTAGGTCTGCACTGCATGCTGATTGTTCCTTTGCTTGTATTGCAGAAATTTTTGGATAGTTCGAAATTAAAAAGGCACTTTCTTATTCACACTGGGGAAAGAGATTTTGTATGTCCTTATGAAGGCTGTGGTAAGGTAGTCAATCAATCTGCCCCCCCTGAATCTAATTTCTAGGTTTTGCTGGGTTTGTTTATCTTTATTCACTTGTTGGCATTTATTTTTGTATGAGATGGTGTCTCAAATTTCGATGGTGGTGTTGCCAGAATTGTAGTTCCCAACCAGGTCCTGACTAGAATTCTATAGGGCTAAGACTGAGTAAGAGATTTTCACATCTCTGAGATAGTTTAATTCTCTTTCCATTACTAGTTGAGAATCATCTGACCCCAAAAAAATAGAAGTTGACAATCATGGTGAGGTTGGTGTTATCATATCAAAATGCATGAATTATTTTAAGCAATTTTTCGTTCTTGTACTTTCATGCATTTTCTAACCAAGTCCCTGAATATTTAATTTGTTAAGTTAAATTGTAGCATTGCAAAGTTTCTAATCAAGCTTTCTGACACTAAATCCAGTCAAATTCAATTGACATGTCCTTTCCATGATGACAGCATGCATGTGGATAAAGTTAACATATGTAAACAACGCCGGGGTATGATGTGGATAAAGTTAAGCCCGTGTGGACAACTGCTTGGACATCCACATTTGTAAGATTTTGTCCACATCACACTAAGACGTCGTTTGATAGCCGCATTAGTTGGATTTGACCGAATGTGATGTCAGAGGAATTTTCATTAGATAATTTATGAAAGTAGAAGCGGAAGGACTTGATTAAACAAATTAATGGTGCAGGGAATTGATTAGAGAAAGCATGAAAATACAAGGACGAAAAGTAGAATGTTTCCTTATTTTAAATCCTTTATTTAGTATAGTAAGTGATGATATATTTTGTAGTCCGGTTTCCTAGCTTGTTCACTGACATTCTAATTCGATTCTTGCTTTCCTTTCTACAAATTGTGAGAGGATTAAGATCATAACTGGTTACATATAGTACTCAAACCCTAAAGACATGTAACACTAAGAATTTTTTGACCAAGTGTCATTAGGAAGGCTTATTCTTCATACGGGATATTGACCTGTTGACATGAATAATTAGCACGCTGGTGGATAGCGACATGTTGTATTTCAATCTTCCTATTCTGGACATGCCACAGATGCTCATAACTGTTATTTGTTTGTTCCACTTGTACTTGACAGTTGACTTGTTATTTCAGGCATTTTCCCTGGATTTCAACCTGAGGTCCCACATGAAAACACACTCTCAAGAGAACTATCATATTTGCCCATACCCAGATTGTGGAAAGAGATATGCTCATGAGTACAAGCTTAAGAATCACATCGCATCGCAGCATGAAAAGGTTGGTCTTGCTTTCTTATTATCATGTTACTACTGAAATGAAGGACGCTTGGGGAGCCAGGCATCTGACCAGTTTGAGATTGGTTTCCGCTGATTTGATTGTGAGGATTAAGATCATTGGTTAGTTAAGCACCATCCAAAAGGAAATTAATGTGCAAAGTGTGAGCTCTTCATTTTTCTGATAAATATTGGTCAACTTGGAAACATCGGGAAATCTAAATTTTCAGAACTATGCCAGAGGCTATTTTAGTTCTAAGTGTCATTGATTTAATTGATTTGAATCTGTGGTTTTGACTTTCTACCTAATTCCACAGAATGCAGCAGTTGAGGTGACGAAGTACACACCACCTCCCGAGAAGATCACTACTAAAGCTTCTAAACCTTCCAGTGGAGCTTATGGATCGGCATCATCTGACCGCCCTTATGCTTGCCCATATGAGACATGTGACAAGGCTTATATTCATGAGTACAAGCTCAAACTTCACTTGAGAAGGGAGCATCCCGAGTACATGGCTGATGAGAACGCTGAGAATGCCACACGCAATGTGGATCATGAAATGGATGAAGCTAGTGATCAAGATAATTACAGCAGAAAGCGTGCCAACGGGAAAAGCCAGAAGCAAAGCAGACAGAAACTGAACTTGAAGACGCCTCCAGCAAAGCCTGCTAAGAGGAAAGGTGCCGCTAGCCCTACTCCTGTCACTTTGAATGTGGTGAAGAAACCGTGGCCAGTTAAAGAAGACATATATGAGGAAGAAGATAGTGAAGAGACAGAAGAGGACCAAGAGAATGTTGTGGAGGGATGGAGATACGCAGAAAACAACGAGGATGACGATGAAGAGACTGAGTATGAAGACTAGCGAGCTATCTTTAGCAATATATGCATTTAGAGGAAGGATTAGGTTGATGAGGAGCCAAGGATATCGAGATTAGACCTGGAGCATGCTGCCATTAGCTCCACTGTGAAGCTCAAATGGCCTTATTTTCCATTAATCGTGGTTCCTCAGTGAGGTGCATTCATATGTGTCAAAACAAATCGGCAGCATAGTCCTCAGAATTTTTTAGACTTCAATGGATAGTGCATAGATACCTAATTATGAAACCCAGCTAATGGCCAAACTGAGATTGTGTCCGTAAGCAAAAAAAAATTTCGTAGACAGTCGAGGGGATTGTTCTGAATCAAATGAAAATAAGGGAGGATTTCGAAATGAGAGTACAGGGAATAATGGTGCTATCGTTTCAATGAAAGAATGGGTATTTGCTCTACTCTGAAATATGTTTGAAACCGGTTCTTAACTTTGAAACCAGATGTTGTCGTGTAAGTTCTGAGTCAAATGAAAGCTAGGATTATGGTACTCTTCCAAGAACTATGAGTTGAAAGGAAGCATTTCATAGACAATATTATCATTATATATTCATTGCCTAATACATGCTAACTAACTTTCTTAATCTTCTTCTAGAAAAACAAGGAAAAGTCGCATTATAATGGACATAGAATTAAGGTCTTTGTGTCCACGCGACGCATGGGAAGATTTAGTTTTGTAATTATACGGTAAGACATCATGACTATTGATTATGTTTTTCAAGAAATCAGTTAATTAAAGAGTATTTGAACATTGAGTAGTCTTTTTTTTTTTTTGGTAAAGGTAAGTTATGTATAGACTTTGCCGAAAAAATATACAAGGCTTGGCACCTACAAGAGATAGACACTCAAGAAGACAATAAAGTCAAAAAGAGTAAGGGTGCCGTGGTTCCAAAGGAAAACCAGAAGTTAACGATATAGACAAAGGAGTGAAAAGACCAACAACACAAACAAAGGGAGCCACACTCAATCAAAAATAGACGGATGAAATTCCCAACTTTGCTGTAGTCTTCTATTCTTTCGAAACATGCTTATAGGTCATTGCCTTGTCTTTTATAGCCTTTTGAAGGTGCATCTTCATCTGCAGGAGGAAGAGGGTTTGATTACGGAAAATGATATTATTTCGCTCTTTCCAGATGATGTAGCATAAAGCTCCAAAGCCAAAGCGGGCGATAGACTAGTTAAAGCTACTATCGGCGATATGCTTAGTAGCCCAATCAAGATTCTCCATCCAAGATTTGCTATGCCAAGTGAGATTGCATTTAGCTGCCCAAATACAAAGCAAGACTACCAGTTATGCGGCAACCAAAAAATAGGTGATGTATAGAGTTTGGTCAGCAAGAACAAAATGCACACACAACATAAGAAATTATTATTTTTTTTGTTTTTTTGGTGACCCGGGGAACCTCCATGCGCCCCGTCTTCGCTTGGAGTAAACCCTGGAGGGAGTAGAGTCACCACCACTCTTGTTCCTCGGATAAGTCGTGGGTTCCTTTCTAACAAGGCGAGACGACGCAAGGATTCAAACTCCGGACCTTTCGCAAAAGAAACCAGCGCCTAACCACTACGCCGCCACCATGGGTGGTCACACGACAAGAAAATTCTGCCATAGGAAAGCAACAAAACCTAAGTCGAAGTCGGTTATGGGTGATCGGCCACGGTGAGTTTGATAGCGAGGAGGCGGAGAGGAACTCCATATAAAGGAGGACAAAGGCATCGAACATCCCTTAGGGCGTATGAGGTTCCATGCCGACGCGGAAGAGAATCTACCGGAAGGGTGTCCAAGCCATTGGAAGCAGTCTTCTTCATGATTGAGCACCGGGAGAAGTTCTCCCCGGTTCACAAGAGTGATAAAGACATATGATCTAGAATTGGAAGCAGAGAGGCCATCGCAACAGAAGCTAGGCGTGAAATACCCAATCGGTAAACTTCCATATTAGAAAAATACCTGTTGAGTGGACCTTTCGGGTGCCAAGGATCAAACCAAAAAGAAACCGAGCACCCATTCCTAATATTCCACCTGAAATGCTGTTGAAAATTCTCATGAAAGTCCAACAGCTTCTTTCATGCCCAAGAGCAATATGTAGGAAGAGGGACAATTCAGAAATTTTTCCGTTTTAAGAATGCGGAGTGAATCCACTTGCACCATAAAGACTCCTCATCAGTAAAAAGGAGCCAAATGTGTTTGAGCATGGCAGCCCTATTACTTTCCCGCAAAGTATGAATACCCAAACCACCCTCCTTTTTTGGTAAACATACATCATTCCAAGAGACTTTAGCACCACCTGTACCTAGTTCGGGGCCCTTCTGAAGGAATTTTCGGAGTATCTGTTCAATATGATTAAGGACCGAGCATGGTAGAATAAATACATTGGCCTAGTAGACTTGAATTGAATGAAGCATTGACTTGATGAGTTGCCAGCGCCCCGCTAAAGATAGGAAGCAATGAATCCAGGATTGAACTCTAGTAGTAATTGCATTGACTAAAGAGATACAATCCGCCTTCCCCAACCTGGTGGCAATAATGGGTATTCCGAGGTATCGAAAAGGCAGAGATCGCAATTGGTAGCCCAACTTGTTCAAAATATTATCTCGAAGAGTAGATGAGCCATTAGATAAGTTCATTTTTTCTTAAGTTTGGAATAAGACCACTACAACTGGAAAATTTTTCTATCCCTACTTTGAGAAGATCAATGGAGGCCGAGCTTGCCTTTGTGAAGAGGAGTACATCATCTGCAAAGAATAAGGTGAGATAGCCTAGAGGACTTACATCTCTAGAAGAACCCGCAGCCTAGTTGACAGGTTTGAATATTCAATATGCCCGTGAAAATTTCCATGACAAGAATAAAGATGTGGGGAGACAGGTCTCCCTATTGAATGCCCCGTCCACTCGAAAAAATCCATGCGGTTCCCTATTCAAAGAGATGGAGAATTTGGGAGAATGAATGCATACCATAATACAGACAATAAACTTTGGAGGAAAGCCAAAAGCTTGCATGGTTAATTCAATGAAGTTCCAGTCAACCATATCATAAGTTTTTTGGAAATCAACCTTGATGACACATTTTGGCCGGTAAGGATCATGATGGAAATCACAAAATAACTCTTGGGCTAACAAATTGTTGTCACTAATACATCTGCTTTTGACAAAAGCATTTTGAGGCAAATTGATGAGAGTGGGAAGCACACAAGAAAGTTGATTGGCTATTAATTTGGTGATGCATTTATATATAGTGTTGCAACAAGCTATAGGCCGGAAGTCGTTGACATTTGAAGCATTGGGGATCCTGGGAACCAGGGCTAAAATGGTGGTATTTATCTCCCGCAAAAGATTACCAGTCACAAAGAAATCTTTAGCCGCCAAAATCTTCGAAGGTCCAACAATCCCCCAAGAGTGTTTAAAGAACTCAACATTAAAACCATTTGGACCAGGAGCTTTGCCCATTGCAAGGGAGAACATGGTATCCCGAATCTCCAAATCGGATATGGGATGAGAGATAAACTGCACCTATTCCTCATCAAGTGTCCGACCCAACACGGCATGGAACTCTTCAATCGTAGGCCAAAACGAGGGAGCAGAAGCCACTAGTAAATTCTGAAAATGCGAGACAAATAGGTGCTGCACTTCGCATGGATCGGAAGTAATATTGTCACCATCAGACATCGAGATAATTCTGTTATGAAGGTGCCTTCTATTAGCTAAATGGTGAAAGAATTTAGTGTTGAGATCATCCTCCTTAAGCCACCGCACCTTGGACTTTTGTCTGAAGAAGGAATCTTCTTGGAGGCACAAGTCAGAGAAAGTTTGGAGTTGAATCTTTTCATTTTCAGCAAGCAGTAGATTAAGGGGATCCCATTGAAGAGCATCTTGGGTAATTAACAAGGCATGTCTCGCCTTAGCAGTCCTAGAAGACAAGTCCGAAAAGGATTCTTTGTTGAGTTGTTTTAACCTGCATTTGAGGAGGCGAAGCTTACAACAAAGAGTGTACATCGGCGTTCCAATAATACGTGAGTCTCAAACCTGAGCAACCAAATTGAAGAAATTCGGGTAAGTCATCCATAAGTTGAAAAACTTAAAAGGCTTGCACGTCTTAGGAGTAGACATGATTTTGACAACCATCGAAGAGTGATCTAAAATTCCAGGAGCCAAGAAAGCAGTTTTAGAGAAAGAGAATTCAGCATTCTAACAAGAATTCACGAGGACTCTATCAATTTTCATTTGCTTCTGATTAAGGCCCACGGAGGTAGCCCAAGTGAACCTATGGCCAATGTACCTAAGATCATCCAAGCCTGCTTGGTTAAGGCAGTCAGGAAAATCATCAAAAGTCGGGATCCATGAGTTGGAGCTCCCCACTCTATCAAAAGGATCCCGGATTGCATTAAAGTCACCCGCTATAATCCAGGAAGTGTCGGAAAAGAGAGAGCTGGACTGGATAAGATCCGCCCAAAGAGGGCATCTCAACAAAAACGTGTGTTCAGCATAAACCAATGTAAAGTAAAACACCTTACCGGAGGCGAGCCAAGTTAACCGACCATGTATTGCTTGTGCCGAATAATATATCTAATAAAACGAATCTTACTTTTAAATAGAAGAATTGTACTTAATTTGGCCAAAACATTTCATTTTCAAAAATATAATCAACCTAAGAGCTCAAGCAGAACATATTGGCATGTAAATAGCCGGAAAAAGTTTTAGGACCACTGGCTTAAATTATCCTCGCCTAGCCCAGTGCAGCCCAGCCCAAGTAACATGATTCAAAACGTTCGAGAGGACTTGGACCGTGGAGATTACACTAAACCAACGTGTTCTTGGCTTGTTTCGTCTTCAATTACTCAGGGATTCTCGGAAGGCATCTGGCGGAAGATAATGCTGCTAAATGATGGCCTTCAAAAGGGCAATAATTGTAAAACATAAAATACAGTCTCTGACGCAGACTTCGTTTGGTCCATTTTGAAAGGTCGTTTTCTTTTAATTATTATCCTTTTTTGACCACGGATAGTAACCTTTTCATTAATTTATAGAACAATGGACCCATGACATAGACATTTTTTTAATCATTTTAAATGTTTTTCCTTCGATGATGGTTATTTTTATTGCTAATTCCCAGATTGGACAACTCATAAATATTATAAAATTGTCAATTATTGTCAATCCTTATCAATCCTTCGCACAGTTGTTGTAACTAATGGTTACAACGACTGTGCACAGATTGACTAAGTGGGGAGCAAGCTCTTGAGAGTGGTTGCCTGTGGTTCCGGAAGATCCCGGCGCCCAGACAGGTTAACGCCTTATTTTAATGTCCCAGCGCCCGGACGCCACTCCCTCCAATTTCCACCTTTTGTTTTTCTTTCGTGATGAATGTGAATGCGAGAGGTGGACATATCTTCTACTCGTTTCTTCTTCTTTGAGTAATTTTAAGGACCTGCTTAGGTCTAATCTTGAGTGAGTGGGAATACAAAAGGCGACATTGTGGAGTCTTCCATCTCAAAACAGGTCTCTCACACCAAGGTGGATGTCTCGCCTATTTCTTCTCCCTTGAGCCAGAACAATGGACCCATGACATAGACTTTTTTTTGGTCTTTTTAAATATTTTTCCTTCGGTAAAGGTCATTTTTTATTATTAATTCCCATGTCGGACAACTCATAAGTATCCTTATCAATCCTTGCTGGTATGGCCAATTTTATAAGCAATTTTATAGCAAATGGGGTCTTTTTAGTTTACCGGCCGGATGGTTTCCAAGCAATATTTAATAAGAAATTCTGGGATGTGGTCGGAGATGACGAGGTCAACATGGCCGACGTGGCTTTTTAGACAGGACAAACTTCATGGGATTTGACACAAGCGTATGCGGTTCTTATTCCTAGAATAAAATTGTAAATTTTCATAGCTTTAATCCAAGTAACATGATCCAAAGCCGCCAAGAGGACTTGAACAGGGGAGATATCACTAAACCAATAAGTTCTTGGCTTGATTCGTCTGCAAGTATTAGGGCATCTTGTAAGGTGTCTGCCCAAAATAATGTTGCAAAGCGGTTGGCTTTCAAAAGCGCCATCATCGTTTACCTAATCTCTAACCCGGATTTCTTTTGGTCACTTTAAAACATCTTCCTTTGGTAGTGGTCATTTTTCTATAATTATTTGATGATCAGTGGTCATTTTTCTTTTAATTCATAAAACAATAGACCCCTTCTCTGACATAGACTTTTTTAGTCATTTTAAATATTATTATCTTCGGTAACGGTCTTTTGTTATTAATTCTCATATCGCTGTCGATCCTCTTGGTGTTGTGCCTTTAATAAAATATGTCGTGGGTTATTTTATGAGCAATCATTAAGCTAATGGGTTCTTATAAATCACCGGGCGGATGGTTTTCAAGCAGTATTTTACAAGATATTCTGGGATGTGGTTGGAGATGACATAGTCAACATGGCAGGTGTGGCTTTTCAAACAGGACAAATTCCATAAGATTTGGTACAGATTTACGCTGTTGTTACTCCTAAACAATTTATAGGCCATCAGAGACCAATTTGTCTGAAAAGATCATCTCCAAAATTCTGGTTACCTCCTTGACTGAGGGCAAGCGGTGTAGTTCGGGATGAGGATGGAGGTGGGGTTTACTGGCTATTCGGCGAATACGGAAGCCAGTAATATCATAATATCCCCTGCAATACACGACATACAATGATATAAATAAAATATAATTTTTCATATGTTTGAAATGCACGTAAAACATATGAAGATTAAATAATTAAGATATTTATAGGACATTTCCGATTAAAATTAGTTGTTTTTATCCAAAATAATATCAGTCTAAAGAAATAAAAAATATGACGCTAATGCAATTGAAAATGGAATTGCCTAGATCACGTGAACATACCTAACTTGCTTATATTATTTCGCATTTGAAAGAGTTAAAAACTCAATTGTACCAATTTTCTTTTTAAAATCTGATAGGTATGTACCAACAAGGCATCATAAATATATGTGAGTCAAATTACCAAAAAAAAAAAAGGCAATCCTAAAAATCTCTAAATAGGAGATAAAAAATATCGAAAAGAGTCGTCCTGTTATTTCTACAATAGATATTTCATTGATAATAAACATCATAAAGGGCATTGCGTTTTAGATTTTGAAAATACACTAAACTGTTGTTAATTTGATCGACCATACTACTTCTGTCAGAAAATTTCTTTTCTATTGTGCGTTTAAACTCAATCTTTCCTGGGAGATATCTTTTGATTGACACGCATATATTGACTCATAATTAGATTATTATATGTATAGTTTTTATATTTAGTTAAATTAAATATTTTATAGAGAGAACCAAGTAAGATCAATTTTGAGTATATTTAAAAAGCATTTCATCACTTCCATTTTTTGTCAATTTAGGTGCGACAAAATTCACAGACATAAAATACCTTGAAGAATTCTTGTTGAATAGTGGAATGCAGAGTAAAACGGTTAAATTTTGTCTTAAAATGGACAAAAAAGAACATTATCAAGACTTTATTCTCTTCTATAAATCGAGGATCAATTTAGATAGAATTTATCTGTTCATATTCTTAATCTGGACAATTCCTACTTGGTGAGCAAACTTTTTGTGGTCAAATTTCCGATATTGGAAAATCATAAACAAGCAAGCAATTTGATAGTTGTCGACTTTGGCAAATTGGAGAACAGAATCAATGACAATTTGCCTATGCGATAAATAGATGATAGAGGATTGAGAAAGGAACTAAAACTCATTCTATCAATCAAATGAACTGTTTAGACTTTTACTGAGTCATATCAAAACTGACGCGTACGTGCAAAAGTGCACCAAATTGACGCACTTACAAGGCAACACAAAGTGTGAGTGTGATGGCCAAAAACCAAAAGAAAGAAGAATGTAATTTTCTTTGGTAAAAATATTTCTTTTCATTCATTACCAAAATGATAAATGAAACATTTCATAGAAAATTTCAAAGTCACTATAATAATCAAGCCTGTAAAGCTAAAAAACAAATGAAAAACCAGAAATCAAGATATATCATCACGATTGACAATCATATGCTCGTCTTTCAAGAATAAATATGTGACTGCGTCCAAGTGAAAGAATCGGTGACCCGGTAACTAAATCACACACAATCATTAGTGATGAGCATCTAATGCTTAGATCTCGATATGCATTTATGGCTTTGCCTTTCGGTGGTGTGTGCGTAAGTTTGGCATTCCTGACACGGAAACAATATAAATATGTTGAATAAGCTCAGATATGACACATATGAGAACAATCCTTTTAGCAAATACAAGATGCCCAAGCTTTAAACAAAAGCACATTGAATGAGCATAGATTTGATATTGAAACTATTGTGAATACCATTGAAATTGGAGGTGGAGTATATATTATGAATAAATTTTAAATTAAATCAGAGAAAAAAGCTTTCAAATTTAAGATATGGAGACCAAAACTCCCAAATCTAAATTTCGATGGGGGAAGTAATAAAATAAATAAGAGAAATGAAAGCAAAAGCAACTAGAGAGGCGAGGAAGAGATTTAGGTCAAATCCCTCCCCTCATAAGTTGAAGACTAAGAAAGACTGACTCACACTCAGAGAGGGAAAGAGAGGGAACGAGAGGAGAGTTGATTTTGAAAAGACAGATTATAGAAGAACGAAAATTGAAAAGTCAGAATAGAGGCGAAAATTTGAATTCAGTTATGCCTTTAGTAGGCCTTATTGCGGGAAGATCAGTTGACATGCTCGATCGGTTATAAATGTGGATTGAAGAGAGACGAGCGCTAACTTTATAGCAAAGCCTCATCCACCAATAACTTTCTTGCTTTGGTCTGACCGCCACCTTGCTCCGGTCTCTAACTCATCGTCGGCATGCTGATGCGAAGTCGGTCGGCTAGGAACAGTGTCGTCGTCTCACATCCGTTGACCCGATGCTGTGCTCCTTTTGTAGCTCCATCTTTCGAGATGCGAAATCTGCCATCTAGTCTGAAGTTTGCAGGCAGTTTAGAGCATTGGCCCACCGTCACAATCAGCTGAGAAACATCAGTATATTCTAGAAGTAAGACCCGCAAAGAGGATAATCCCGTAATGTCACATTCCCCCGTCAAACTTTGGCAACCTGAGAAATCTATCTCTTCTAACCTCTCTAGATTCTTAATGCCTTCAGGAAATTCTCTTATAAAAGTGTGAGGCATCTTTAGTACTTTCAACTTTCTCCAATCTTGGACAGATAGAGGTAGTTCATTGACTAGCGCATCTGAAAGATCCATGACTCGTAGCTCCTTGAGGTCTCCGATGGAATCTGGCAGTTTCCACAACCTCCTGCAGTTCCTCAGAGATAGTGTCCTCAGATTCTCCAACAAGCAGATAGAATCAGGGAGCTCACGAAGTTCAGTGTTGTCCAAAGCTAGGTAGAGAAGAGATTTCAAGTTACCGATCGAGTTGGATAGAGACAACGATTTACAATTGCAAGCACTCAGAATTTCAAGCTTCCCATATGAACCCTCTGGGAACTCTCTAATGGAAGTTCCATCGATATAAAGCTCTTTCAAAGCTTCCAACGAACCTATATCTTTTGGCAACTCTTGCACGAAGCTGCAGAACTTGATATCCAAAGAAACTAAGTTTCTTGGCTTGCTAATGGACCTGACAACAACAAGAGGTAATGTAGAACAATTTTCCAAGTTTAGTATCTCTAAGTTTATGGAAGCATGGGAAACTGGAGATTTGGCTAGCCAACCACAACCTTGTAATATCAAAACTTTCAAGTTTTTGGCCTTCTGCAAAACAAGAGAATGTAGAATCCATGTTTACTACAAGCTATTGTCAAACATGATGCAAAAAGATGCAAAGGTATGCCATCATACCTTTAAAATTTGCTTCCAACACCACCAACTTTTGGAGGTGCTCCCAGACAGGTCAAGAATGATCAATTTTGACAGATCTAACACAAGTAGATTGGAGATATCGTTGCAACCTTTCCATTCAAGCCACTTCAACCTTCCAAGGAAAAGATCGTCTCTGGAGCTCTTTGTGCTCCGCTTATATCTTTTAATAATAGCGTGGTTCATTTTAAGATACCTAAGCTTCGAGAAACCATGAAAAAATCTACGTTCGAGAAATAAATGGGGTTTGTCGAATGTGGCACTAAGGGCTTCAACCGCAGCGTCTTGCCCATCCTGGAAAAAGGGTAAAAGGAGAATGTGAAATAGAAGTGCATTCTCAATCATCCCTGAAGATAGAAGTAAGTGTATAAAAAAAAGTACTTATAATTCACACTATAAAAGAGACTTTTGTCTTCAAAATTTACCTTCCTTTCTTTCAAAAGTAGTTCAACATCCTCCTGATCCCATAGCCTGCTCCGCTTGAAAGGTTCACTTGGATTTTCCTCTTTGACAATCTCCCTCCCAAGGACTTCTAGTTGATTATGCACCCACAATTCATTATTTTCTCTGGTTTTTACCAAAGACATGTTATGAAGCTCATCAATTCCTCTATAAGGATAATATTGACAAGCTTCCCACATGTAAGAGGGTATTGTCTTGTCCTTTCCCGCGAAAAAGCATGCTATATCGAGGAATATCTCTTGGGCATATTTATCTAGATCATCATATCTTCTCTTCAGAATTCGTTTTACTTCCTCATCATAAGGCTCTCGTTCCAATCTACCCAATGCTTCCTTCCAAAACTCTATGGTCTTTCCATGTAAAAATGAACCGACAACCTCAATCACCAGAGGAATTCCTCCGGCAGCCAAAATAATGTTCCATGCCAATGAGGAGAATTCCTCTTGAAGAGGTTTTTCGCTAGAGGCATGTCTACAGAATAGCTCAAAAGCATGGTCATTATACATTTGCTTTAGCTCGTATTTTTCAATGAGGATGTCATCACAACTGTTAACAATACTGCTGCTTCTGGAGGTCACACGCACCTGACTATACTTGTCGACAAGATTGCTTCTTATAGAGACCACGATGATCCTGCTTCCTTGACCGAACCACCTTGGATCTCCAGCTAATGAATTGATTTCTTTAAAATCACTAACATCATCAAGGATAATGAGGACTCTCAGATCTCTAAATCTGTACTTGATAAATTCGGTACCCTCAGCAGGAGATTTGAGTGTGCATGTTTTCTTTTGGAGGCCACTAATTAAATTTTCTTGGAGAGACACAAGTCTCCTTTGCTCAACCTCTCCATGGATATCTTGAAGGAATTTCTTACATTCGAAGAGATGATGGATTTTGTTGTAGACAACCTTGGCAAGAGTGGACTTACCAATTCCTGGAAGGCCTGATATCTCAACCACACGTATTCCCGTCAGTGTTTGTCCTTCAATTACTTCTCCATTTTCACAGCGAACATCAAGTTTTTTCATCAGCTCTTGTACAGGGTGATCCATCCCCACAAAATCTGCCGTCACATATAAGTCATCCTTCCTCAACAGGCGGCGGACTATAGACACAACCTCGTTTATAAGTTCATGCTCCCTGCCAAAGGGAAAAGAAGGAAAGAGTAAGATATGAAAATGAATAACTGGTATCGGACATTACACCAGGCGAAGGAAAAGATGCATTGACTTTTTTCTTTCTCTAATTTCATACTCGATCACCACTGTTGGAAAAGTCGAAAAAGCATCGAAATCTTGATTTCGACTTACCCGTGATTAAATTTCGCCAATTCCCATCCTCGCATTCCTGAAACAATCTGCAGAGTCTTCTTCCAGTTGTTTATAGTCGCTGACTCCACCCCCTGGGCCGCATGGGTGCAGAAGGACTGCTGATAACTCTCCTTCTGTTTGCCGACAACTGAAGGGCTGACGTCGTAGAAAATGGGCATGATTGTCCTGTGACACTCCACCATTTTCTCCACCTCCTTCAGACAACTCTTACTGGAAGCGAAATCTCTGGAGAAGATGGGAATGCATATCTCCGAGTGCTTGATAACTTGGAAGACCTTTTCCATGATCTCTTCTCCCATCTCAATTCCATTATAATCGATAAATGTATAGATCCCTGAATCAGCAAGGCCTTCGTAGAGAAATTGAATGAAGCTCTTTGAACATCTCCTCCTCTGAAACTGAGAAAGACTTCATAGCGACAAACGTTCGGCCATCTAGCAGATGGAAGCGACGAGTGGTTGCTGCAGATATTCATGAGTGAGAAGCTCAAGAAAAGGCGTAAAGACCAGGTCTTTCGTCGGACGGGGGACAACTGGGAGATCGCTCGAGGAAGAGAAGAAGCTAGAGAAGGCTCCGATCTAAGGAAGCTTACAGACCAAAGCTATGGAATCTTGACTTCGAGTAAGGGTAATCCAATCAGCAACTCGAAGTGACTTCTTGGTAAATGTATTACAATCAAGCGTTACCGTCCATTTTTTAAAACTGTCTGATCAGATTACCATTATTCCTAGTAAAGTTACTAAAACATATACTGAAGTAGTTTCTCATTTTTGGTAGACTATTTAATGTGTAATAAAAAACACTCATTTGTATTTAAAAATGTTATTTCTAGTAATATCTCCTTTTCACGAGTGTAAAACTGGCAAAAATTAATCGACCAAATTAAATAAGGGTTAATTAGCACCCTAAGAAAAGACAAACAAGAGGAAAAAAAAAATTTTCAAATGAAATCAGAAAAAGTAGTTTATAAAATTGAAAATTAGAGAAGGGAAAAACCAAAGAGAGTGGCCAGCACCAACTCAGGCAGGGAACTTGACCTCCACTTAAAGATTAGAGATGTGTAATGGGAACTGCCCAAATTGGGAACTGCTCAGACCGGACCGAACCGATTGGTTTTGGACAGTTCGAGGGACATCGATCCAATTCCTGATTTCATAAAATTGGAACGAATGATGGGCGGTCCAATTTCTGATCCCAAATTGAGAGCTGGACCGATCAGACCATATCGATTTCTTCATAAGGAAAAGGGAACTTTCTTGTCTTGGTCTGGCTTTTGGGAATCGAACGAGCCGACTTCCATCATAATTGACAAAATAGTGCGAAATGGCTTTCGTGAGTCCTAACCACAAATCCCTGAAATGACAAAATAGTGCGAAACGCCGCATGATGTGGCAGGCATGTAGCCAAAATGATAAAAATGACTCACGCCGGTTCCCAAGAAATAAAAAGATGACGAAACTAAAAAGAAAAGGAATGAAATAAGAAGAAGGAAAATGTCACAAAAAATTCTAAACTTTACCCAATGTCATAAATTTACTCTTAATTTTTTTATGACATAAAAAATTCTAAACTTTGCTAGCTATATCATAAGCATTTTTTCATGATATAAAAAATTTCAAACTTATATTTATGTGACACATTTACCCTAAATTATAAGGCGTTTTCGCCTTTTACTTTTTTTTTTTAAAAAAAAAAATTCTTTTTTCTTCTCCTTTTTTCCCTTCGTCCGTCATGACTGAGAGAAGCCGGACTCAGGTGAGGCTGCCCTTGCCTTGGTGGGCAAGGACGGCCCTCACCGGCCGCCGGTGAATCGACAAGGGTCGGCCTTACCTAGGGTCGGCGCGGGCTAGCCTTGCAAATGGCCCCTAGGCAAGGGTTGCCTCGCCCAAGTGAGGTCATCCCTCACCGGCGAGGGTGACCCTTGCCCAACCCTCTATGGGAATCGTCGGAGGCTAGCTGGAAGAAGAGGAAGGAGAAGAACTAGGAAGCCAAAAAAAGAAAATGAAAGAAAAAAGAAGAAGGAAAATGACAAATGATGAAAATACATTTGATCGTCGGAAAGTCAAGTCCTTATTTAAAATAGACATAATTATTTCATGCCCTTATTTGAAATAAATATAATCACTTCAAGTTCTTATTTGAAAAAGTGATAGTATTTCAAGTTCATATTTGAAATAAGATTTATTTCATACTCTTATTTAGAAACAATAGGACACTTTGGGTTTCTTTTCGGAAATTTCCCACTACTTTCCTCTCTTAAATTAACATCTCAGATTGAACGGCCAGCAAAGCAAACCCAAACCGACCGGTTCACTTGACGATTGTTTACAAACCCAGGAAGAGGGGAAGCTGGAAGAAGAGAGATCGAGAGGTGAAGGCGGAATCAAGTATGGCCGAATTCGCAGGCAGAAAACGGAGAAGAGGCGAAAGATGAACCAGCAAGGCTGAATCAAGATGCGCTGTCTATAATTGGAAAAAAGGCGAAGATGAACCAGTGAGGCTGGATCAAATCAAAAGGAAAAGTAGCGCGAACCAGCGAGGCGAAATCAAGTTACGATAGAGATAAAGGCTGAATACGCTGGCACAAAACAGAGAAAAGTTGAAGTTGAACAAGTGAGGCTGAATCAAGATATGATAAAGTCAGAGGCTGAATCAACGTATGATGTGTTCCTGAGTTTCAATAGTGGCTGATGGATTTTTTCTTTAATGATGGGCCTAAGTTGGCCCGTCCGCCCATGTTGGGCCTAAAAGCCCGGCCCACAGGATTAGGGCCCATGGACGAAGGGGTATGTTTGTATTTTAGAGGGTACATATATAAAGGAGGAGAGAGAGGGAGGATGCACATTTTGGGTATAAACGCACGTACGTTTCCTCTCTCTCTCTCCCTATAAAAAGTAAGACAAATGCTAAAGGCGTCCCGTCTTCCCTTCAAGGCGAATTGACATCATCGGATCAGAATTTCTTCCTCGATCTTCAGCATTGGTGTTTCATCTCTGGCTAACAAGGTACGCTCGAATCCGTGGTGTGCTTTAGGATCGGTGATACATGATTTTCCCGGGCTAGACTTCCGCATTCGTTTTAGGGGTTCGATTTAATGTCGAATCCGGTTTTCGAGGATCCGTTATTCCCAACATTGGTATCAGAGCCTTAGTTCACGTTTTCCCGACCTGTTTTGATGTTTTTGATTGATTTTTTAGCAAAAACAATTCGGCCCTACGGATCGGGGCGAGAAATCCCAACACCCGAGCGCTGTTCGGCCATTTTTCCGAGTTTTCGTAAATCGAAATCGAATTCTAATGGCATAGGGAGAAAGGGATTGTCGAGACAAGTTCGGCGACATGTCGTGTGCCGCCGGGCGATGCTGCACGCGCCCACACGCGCGGCCAGAAGGCGCTGCGCGTGGGCGCGACGCGCCCGAAGCGCTGGCAATGGCCAGCACGTGCGCCACACGAGCCGGTCGGCGAACCGGCACGTACGTGTCGCCGGCGGCAAACCGGCACGCGCCTGTCGGCGAACTGACGCATGCTGACGTCACGCGATGACGTCACCGTGACATCACCCAACGGTAGGTAACCGCTGGGATGACATCATCGATGACGTTATCGCCGACGACCGTTGGCCGGCCGGCGACCCGACCTGACCTGACCTGTCACGCCCCGATCCTCAGGCATGCACACATCCCTTACTTTTGGTCGATTTTAAAATGCGATATCCCAGGACTACGTATCGCCGACCCTTTCATTTATATATGCACATGCGGAAGCAGTTATAATTCCCCAGACAATAAAGCAATGGGATAGAAAAGCAGGCCATATATTATTCTTACTGAAAATTCACAACTACATCTTTTTACATGCACACAAGGTCGACAAGACGGGACGGGATCTCGGTCCTCATCCGGGTCGTACTGGGATTATCCTCGGGGTCCTCCTCCACGTACTCCTCTTTAGGTTCCTCAACCTGGATCTCCTCATCCGATTCATGCTCCTTAGGCTCCTCATCCAGGTCCTGAAATGGTTATTCAATAACCACTGAGACAACGTCTCAGCAAGTTCTACCCCCTAAGACCCGATTAGTAAACTAATACACCTTAGGGCTGCCTATGCACAACATGAGTCAGAGGACTTACCTTGGCCTCAGATTCCACCTGCATATTAGCACAGATCATATAGGCACCCAAGCAATCATATTATAGATCGAAGCATCGATCTAATCGACTTAGTCGATTATATGCCAACAAGACCACTCGCGGTCATTTCCATTCAGTCAATCAATTGATATCATACGATCCACACATCCATCAATTCATATCATCTATTAAACCATACCATCTATTCATCCATCAATACAATTACGGCTCGCACAAGCTGAAATGGATGCAATGCTCTCACAAGCTGATATAAACATAGATGATAGCTCGCACAAGCTGATATATGGATCGTTGCTCTCACAAGCTGATAAACGATCATTGCTCTCACAAGCTGATAAATGATCATTGCTCTCACAAGCTGATATACAGTGCTCACACAAGCTGACAATGATGCTCACACAAGCCGATACATATATAAACCAATTGCTCGCCAAAGCTGATAATTCAATAATAAACCAACTCATATCTCAATTCAATCAATCAATCAATCCAATCAATTCAAACTGGTCATACAAACCAATTACGGTGCTAAAAGCTAACACCGAGTATTTTCAAGTTAAATACCACAACTTCATCAATATCACTAAATTCCACACTTTTTGGAATTATTAACCATAATCATCAATCACTCAATTTCTCAATTTAAACATACAATTAACATAAACCGACTACACTGCTGCGATCAGCGCGAAATTCTAACGACCGGCCATCTACCAATCAATCATTTAATCTCAATAAATTCCAAATCAAATTAGGGTAAATCCCTACAACATCACAATTTATTTAATTCCATGCAACGTAGAGCTCAAATAAATAAACGAACTGCGCCACGACAATCAGCACAAGATTTCGGTCGTCGGCCATCTCAATCTTAATTTCCGAAAAATAATTAATTAATAAATATTAAAAATTCAATTTAGCACAAAATAAAGCCCAATTAAATAAACGGACTTCACCACGGTCATCAGCATAATATTCCGGTCACTGGCCATCCCAGTTGAATTTTCGGAAAATAAATAATTAAATAATTAATTTCGAAAATTAAATAAATAAATACAATAAATTCAATTTAGCACAATATAAAGCTCATTAAATAAACGGTCTGCACCACGATCATCAGCATAAAATCCCTGGTCACTTTTTAGCCATCCCGGTTGAATTTCCGGAAATAAATAATTAAATAATTAATTTCGAAAATTAATATTTAATTCCTAAAAATTTCACTTAGGCCCGATTTGCTTAATTAACACTCGATAAGGGACGGAAAAAATCCCAAGAAACATCCAATAAATACTATAGGCAATTCTCTATCTAATTACACTAACCAAACAACTAACATGCAATGTAATTAACTAATAATCACTAATCAATTATAATCTAACAACCTAATTACACTTAATTAACACTAATCAACCTTTAAGTATAATTAGCGCACTAAGAAGGCGTTAGTGAGTAAAACTCACTCAAAACGACGGGCTCGACGCGAGGATCGACTTTCCCCAAAGCGGGCCGAGCATCCGGGCTCGGGAAGGCGGCCAAAACGAGCCAAAACCCACTGTCATACCCATTTTCTGTAACCCTCTGATCGCTGCTGGTCGGGGCAGATTCGGGGCTGGTTGAGGCGGCCAAGGGCGGCTGAGGGCGAGGCGGAGCCCCCGGCGAGCTGAGGTGGGGCGCACGGTGGCCGGAGGTGGCCAATCCGCCGCCTAAATGGGTCGACCAGCACCCCGCCTGGACGCACGAGCAGAGACCGGCGACTGAGGAGGGTGAGGAAGAGGCGGAGGGCGCGGGCGGAGCAGACGACGGCCCGGCATGGTTGCGACGGCGACGGCCTTTGCTCCGGTGGCGGCTGGTTGCAACGGCAAGCTGCCGTCTCTGTTTCTGCTGTGCTGTGTTCGAACAAGAGGGACGGAAGAGAGAGGATGCGGTGGAGATGGGCGAGGGCAACAGGACGGTGGACGGCGGCGACTCCGGCTCCGGTTATTTGCCGTGACAACGCCGAGAGGAATCGCCGCTTCAGCCTGCTGGTCTTCCGTTGCTGCTGAAGAAGAAAGCCAAAGAAAAGAGGAAGAAGATGGAGATGCTCGACGGAAGAGAGAGGGGAGGAAGAAAAACCAATTTTTCTTTGTTTTCTCTCACTCTCTCTCTCTCTTAGGTCAGCCACACGTGGGCCACCACCAGCTGTCTCCCACTCTTCAATTTTTGACAAATATGCCCCATTCTAGAAGCATTTAGGTAGTTCAAAGAGTTGGGTTTATGGGCATACGAATTTTGCTAGGTTTTCTTCCCAAATTGAACCTTAATCCCACTTGAATCAAATCAATTTGACCCCCATAATTTCATTCAATATTTCATCGTTCCAATTGGTATTCTTCCTTACCAATGTAGCCTACTTGCATCCCAATTTCACAATCCCTGGTTTCAATTGAACGAAAACGGCCCTATTTATCCAGTCGAAATTAGAACCCGAAAATCTGGATGTCACATGACCCGACCCGCGGACGCCTGGCACGCGCGTGGCACGTGCCGGGCCGACGTCTGCGTGACGTCATCCCGCTCACGCGCGGCATGTCTGGGCCGACGTCTGCATGACGTCGGCCCGCGTGCGGCACGTGCCGGTTGACGTCTGCGTGACGTCAGCCCGCACACGCGCGGCACGTGCCGGTCGGTTTGTCCGACCCAGCCCGATCGGCCCGACCGGCCCGACCGGTCCGTCCGGTTCGATCGGTCCACCGACCCGCGCGCTCGCTGACCGTTGACCGTTGACCGACCGTTGACCGTGACTTACCGCCGACCGTTGACCGACCGTTGACTCGATCGTGACCGTTGACAAAAAAAAAAGAAAAGGAATTTGTTTCTTTTTCAGTCATGCCTATGTGGGTTATAAGTAATCCATTTTTTATTCTGCATTTGTTGCATGAATTTTGGAAAATTATGTATTTTCCCTTATGTTTATTATGGATTATAAGTGATCCATTTTTAGTTCTGCATTTGTTGCAGGAACTATGATATGCAATGTAAGGATACCTGCAATCCCGAGAACGAACGAGGGAAATGCAAGACTTAAAAGGCGATGACAGAGTTAGCTAATTGTCGGTGGCATGACGGTGATTTAGTATCACATGTGGTCGGGTCAATCGGATGATACAGGAAATCATCTGGAATGGTTATCTTATGCTGGACTTTGAGAAGGTGCCGGCTTTGATAAACACTCTTCCACCTAAATGGCAAGCAGTGTTTGATCGGCTATGGGAGGTCAAAGTGGTCCCAGGTTATAGGAGGCTAGTGGAAGCTTTTGTAAGAGAGCACTATAGGATTGAGTTAACCAAAACTTCAACCCTTAGATTGAGCGCCACATGGCGCAGAGCGAATGCGCCTTGGAGGCGACATGAAAGCTCTCCAAAAGTTTTTCCATGGTTGCCAAATGTACCTTCAAATTTCTCAGATATTTTGACTGATAGATTAGAATGGATATTCCCTAATTATTTCTTATATTAGTTTGAGATGTTTTTTAAGTGTGAATATCTCTTTCTATATTGATAATTTTCTCTGTATATATTGCTTAGTGTAATGTATAGTTGTATTAGATGAAAGTATTGTTATTCTATTGGATGTTAGATATTGTTGCTTTCTATTATTGCTTTGGTTCTTTGTGGGTAATTAGTGTGGGTAGTTTTAGAAGCTTTTGTAGCTTCATAGAATTGATTTTGCATAAAACAATTATATTAATGATAATTTTAAGTTAGGATTTTTGGAGGATGATTGGAAACATAGTGACCTTTTGATTCTGAAACCTTACTTGAAATTGTTCATTGATATGATGTGTCTGTGCAAAGTGGATGCATAAATGATAAGCATTAATTATTCGTGCATGTATGTCTGATATGTTCAGATCGATGATTTCAGCAACTAAGAACGTAATTGCTGATATGAACGGCGACAATTGTGAAATATTGAATATGAAGATTCAATATGTGCTGGAAAAGTAAGAAGCGCTAGAAGCTCTTGACCATGTTATAGAAGATCTTGAGGATGCCATGCGCCACCTTGAGCTAGTAGAGGACCGCCTAACGGCATTTGAGCCTAAAACGGACATTTGCAATGCAGGTTCTAGCTCAGAAAGGGCTTTGAGCTCTAAGCACAAGCGTATTGATTCGTTTAATATGTGGGAATGCAAAGGATCAAGTCCTTATTGCAAGAAATCAAGAGTTAACCAACACAAGAGAGGAAAACGTCCTCAAGTGAAGAAAATGTCAAGGGTGAGGTATTACAATTGTGACAAGAAGGGTCACTATGCTAGCAACTGTTGTGAGCCGAAAAAGGTAAACACCTCTTGTACATTTGAGAACTTTGCCTATGTGTCAAGTTTTGTATTATTGGCTGAATCCAATCCTTTGTGGACTGTAGATTCAGGAGCGACAGACTACATAGCGAAGGATAGATCCTTCGTGGAATTTCGACGATACCAACTGGAACTAAGTGGATCTATGTAGGAAATAACTCCAGAGCTGAAGTTAAAGGAATTGGCACATGCCAATTGAACACGCATGGTGGACGCACCTCGATGTTCTACATGCTCCGGAGATTCGTCGAAATTTAGTGTCTGTTTTGGTGTTGGTTAAACTTGGTTTTAGTGAAGAACTTCCGTAATAGCTGTGTAGATTTGTATTTGGATACAAACTACTATGGTTGTGGTTATTTTCTGGATGGTTTTATTGTACTAAATGTTGACTGTGGTGATGTCAATATTTGTTATTCCCTTTTCACGTCTTCTACTTCATATGATAATGATGTGAATATGTGGCATGCTAGACTTGGTCATATTGGCCAACAACGTATGAATAGACTAGCCAAATAGGGCTTGTTGGGCAACATTGAAAGAGTCGATTTGTCCATATGTGAGCATTGCCTAGTAGGGAAAATGATAAGGAAACCATTTGGAAAAGGTAAAATAGCTGAATTTCCTCTGCATTTAATCCATTATGACGTCTGTGGTTCAATGAATGTGAGAAGAAGGCATGGGGCTGTTTGTTTCATCACTTTTCTAGATGATTATACTCGATTCGGATATGTCTATTTGATTTCTCATAAATATGAAGCATTAAGTTGTTTCAAAAGGTTTATGAATCTGGTAGAAAATCAATTAGACAAGAAAATAAAAGCATTGAGATCCAATCGAGGTTGAGAATATTTATCTGATAAGTTCAGAAAATTATGTGATGAAAAAGGAATAGAAAGACAGTTATCTATTCCATATACTCCTCAACAAAATGGTGTTGTAGAGAGAAAAAACAGAACCCTACTGGAAATGGTTAGGTCCATGATGGCGCATGCTAACTTACCTATCACTTTTTGGAGTGATGCGTTGTTAACTGCTGCCTATGTACTTAACTGGGTGCCTTCCAAATCAGTTACTTCCACTCCATATGAGTTATGGACAGGTAGAAAATCGGACTTAAGTTTTCTTAAGGCATAGGGTTGTGCTACCTATACACATGAGTCCTCTCACAAGTTTGGAAAATTGGGTCCCAAAGGAAATAAGAGTATTTTCATGAGATACTCCGAACACTCGAAAGGGTATGTGTTCATAGGTGAGCAGGAAAGTAGGAGTATAACTGAATTTGAATCATGGGATGTCACATTCTCAGTGGATGAATTTCCTAAGAATGACGAAATAGGAGAAGATTACTCCTTATTTGAAACCTTGGATCAAGATAATGATATTAATGGAGTTCGTCCAAGTGGGAGTAATATGAGAAGTGATGAATTGAATTCAACTCATTCTCAATTGCAACCACATGATCAGACGACGTCATCATTATCTAATCCTAGTGGGAGCATAATGGGGAATGATGTGCTAAGTGTACAATCTCCCATATAGTGAACAAGTCGCCAAAGTATTCCCCGTCGACGTTTTGACATTGAAGGGGAAACTTTTATGGTTGCTCCACAAGATGAAGATGAGCCAAGAAATATTAATGAGGCTCTGAATTGCCCTAGTAAGGAAAAATGGATTCATGCAATGGAAGAGGAAATGGAGTCAATGAAATCAAACCAAGTCTGGGAACTGGTTGATCTTCCAAAAGGACGCAGAGTTATTGGGAACAAGTGGGTTCTCAAAATAAAGCGAAAGGCTGATGGCTCGATAGAAAGGCATAAGGCTCGCCTTGTGGCGAAGGGGTATAATCAATAGAAAGGAATTGATTATGAAGATACATTTTTTCCTGTAGTGAGATTTACCTCGATTCGCATTATTCTGGCAATAGTGACTAGTCTGGATCTTGAGTTACATCAAATGGATATAAAGACTGCTTTCCTCAATGGAGAATTAGATGAAGAAATGTATATGGAACAACTTGCTGGTTTCATAGTGAAAGGCTAAGAAGAAAAGGTATGTCGACTTTTGAGGTCAATATATGGCCTTAAGCAGTCATCAAGATAATGGTATATACGTTTTCATAATGCCATAATGGCATATGATTTTACAATGATTGATGAGGATCATTGTGTATATATTAAAAGATCCAATGATCAATTTGTGATCATATCATTATATGTTGATGATATACTGATTGCCGGAAGCAATATGGAGAGTTGGTTGTCTTCCAACTTTGAGATGGAGGATATGGGTGAGGCTGCATACATTCTTGGAGTTAAGATTTCAAGAGATCGTTCGAAGAGATCGTTGTCTCTTTCACAAGAAACATATATAAATAAGGTTCTTGAACGATTTCATATGCAAGATTGTAAACCCATAGACACTCCTATTGCAAAAGGCGAAGTATTGAGCCATAGACTGTGTCCAAGGACTCCACAAGAGAAGGAACAAATGAAACATGTTCCTTATGCTAGTGCTGTTGGAAGCTTTATGTACGCTATGATGTGTACAAGACCTGACATATATTTTGTAATTGGAATGGTGAGAAGATACCAATCCAATCCAGGTCAAGCACGTTGGAAAGTCGTTAAGAGAATACTGAGGTATCTAAAGGGGACTGCTGATTATACATTGAGTTATTAAGAAAAGGATCTGCGACTCTAAGGCTATTCTGATGTTGATTAGGGAGGAGATTTAGATGAAAGAAAATCTACCTTTGAGTTTGTTTTCTTACCGAATAATGGCACCATATGTTGGAGCAGTAAGAAACAAACGAGTATAGCCTTGTCCACGATGAAAGTTGAGTTCGTGGCATTATCAGCAGCAGTATAAGAAGGTGTTTGGCTTAAGAGATTATGATAAGGTGTTATTAGAAATGCTGCAGATTTGTTATTGGTTAACTGTGATAGCCAAGCAGCAAAAGTGTATACCAAAGATCCAACTATCATGGCAAGACCAAACATATAGATACCAAGTATAATTTTGTCAAAAATATGGTTGCACGAAAGGATGTGAACTTACAGTACATATTACGCATAGAATGGTAGCAGATCCTATGACAAAGCCAATTCTTAGAGATGTGTTTAGTGGCTATATGAAATCTCTAGGATTGCGTAGAGGCTGATGTACTGAATATTGTAATTTCCCTAAGTGTTCACATTTGATGAACTTGTGTTTTCATCATTAATGCCTATGAATCTTTGTTTGATCTTTATGCATCTTAATGCTCAGTGCATTATTTTAAGTTGAGAAAGTATGTCGAACAGATAAAAGATTAGCTCACTCACACGGGTAATCGCCTTTATTTGCTATGTGATAAATAGAGATGAGACTGTTTTTAAGCTTATTATCTAAGTGATAATAGAGAGGTCAAGCTTAAAACACGTATGTCGCCTTAACTGAGTGTTAAGATGATGACATAATACTTACTATGTCCGAAAGTAAAATACCCCACATATTTTACTTTATCTGTCTAAGATGTCGATGTGAGTTCGATGAATTTTGTGAATGAGTAGATACGTGAACTCAAGTTAGACATTAGGTATGTCTCGAACTATCATCCGTACGGTATAAAAGGTGTAGACATACACTCCATGGGAAAGGATTTAATACCGTAATACGTATTTCATACTACGTATGCATAAAACGACCAATAAGAGTGACAAAAGTTTGATCTCAACTTTTATGTCGTGTGAGACTCTTGAGGAAAAGAGTTCCTCAATTTTTTTTTTAATTCCCTCATGACTCTTACTTATTCTCAAGATTTCTATTTAGTGTTTGCTATCTTAGGATATTGCCAATGGTTATGAATTTGATTCGATCTAATGGGGCATTTCTAGAAAAGTAAGCTGAACTGAAATTGAGAGTTTGAAGGAAAGAGGAAGATCGATTTTGGAGAATCACATTGTAGTTTTGTATTCACCGATTAACCAATTATGACTGTTTTTGGGATAATCATAATTGTGAATACAATATATATATATATATATATATATATATATATATATATATATATATATATCATTGTCTAAATCTACTCAGGATGTGATGCCCATTATGAGCTGCTATATATTCCTAACAGATGTATAGCAACGAGCTTTCAAAGTATGCTGGTCGCACGGATTATTCATCGGTATGAATGTTGAAGAGAGGAAAAGAGGATTCTGTTCGGCCCACCATGTTAAGTGAGAGTCTATGATGGATTTTTCTCTGATTGGGTTGAGTAGGGCCTGTCCGCCCATGTTGGTTTTGGACCACCATGTGCGAGTGGGAGATGATGGATTTTTCTTTAATGATGGGCCTGAGTTGGCCCGTCCGCCCATGTTGGGCCTAAAAGCCCGGCCCACAGGATTAGGGCCCATGGACGAAGGGGTATGTTTGTATTTTAGAGGGTACATATATAAAGGAGGAGAGAGAGAGAGGACGCACCCTTTGGTATAAACGCACGTACGTTTCCTCTCCCTCTCTCCCTCCAAAAAGTAAGACAAACGCTTAAGGCGTCCCGTCTTCCCTTCAAGGCGAATTGACATCATCGGATCAGAATTTCTTCCTCGATCTTCAGCATTGGTGTTTAATCTGTAGCTAACAAGGTACGCTCGAATCTGTGGTGTGCTTTAGGATCAGTGATACGTGATTTTCCCGGGCTAGACTTCCGCATTCGTTTTAGGGGTTCGATTTAGTGTCGAATCCGGTTTTCGGGATCCGTTATTCCCAACAGTGGCGATAGTAGTTTTGGATTTGCCAATAACCTCTACGACCATCTGAAAGGTGATGGAATTCGCATTTTCAAAGATGAGAAAGTCCTTCGTACTTCCAAAGAGCTTCCACTATCGATCTACAGCTCCAAGATCTACATACCTATCTTTTCTGTAGGCTACGCTCGTAGTGGACAGTGCCTTAATGCGCTCGCACTCATGGTAGAACACACGTCTAGATCAGGTGGGAATAAAGAGATCCTGCCCGTTTTCTACCAAGTGGAACGGTCTGATGTGCAGCTGGAAAAAAATTCACTCTACAGAGACGCCCTGAACATGCACAAGCAGATCTCAGGCGATGAGGAAGTCAAGCAATGGAAGAAGGCTCTCGTGGAGGCTGGTAAAGTCAAGGGGTGGGAACTGAGCTCATATAAAAGGTATGTTATCTCCGTCTTCTTTGCTTGTAGGTTTCCTTCCGATTTATTTGCTCAATCAACCGAGGTAGTCTCGAGAATGTCAGAAAGGAAACTCAACTTCCTTTTCCGAGCAAAAATAGCAAATATTGGTGGACTCTGCTGTACTCTAAATTGTTATGTTCAATTGCTTGTGTTTATGATCGTTACTGAGCCTGTTTCACAGCTTTATGGGGACAAAACTAGAGAAAAAAAGAGGAAATTATTGATGGGAATTAACGGGGTTAAAGTTTTCAATTCCCTCTTCTTTCTTTCAGGCCAAATCCTTCTCTCGAATTGACCAGGTTTACACAACATTTGTCAGTTTGGCTCAGTGAACTATCTTTAAAAGTTAAATTAATCATCCACATGATCGCGTCATTTGGTATTGCAGCCGTGGTTGAGGGATATTTTTACCCGATGGTGGACTTGACAATATAATCCATTGATTGTACTGAAAATTTGCTGCAATGGCATTATCCGACTTTCATATGATGTCTAAACATCAGTGTAGTATGTTTAATATATCTTTGCGTTAGGTAAATCATGTTCTGCAGTAAAGGATCAGTGATCTTTTAGCACATCCAGATTGTCATTTCATTATCTAGCGAGTTGGGTGGTAGGTCCTTAGATCGCATCTGTTAATGGTTTGGAACTGAGCTTTTTTCCGCCTTGGCAGTGAAAAGGAACTTATCATATCCATCGTTGGAGAAATTTCGCTTAAGCTGATGATAAAGCATAATCCCGTGCCTGGAGATCACTTTTCTGGTACCTGGAGAGTTATTCACTGGTTATCAAACGGGACCTTGGTATATTTCTTTGCTCCTATTCTCCTCTCTTCTCGAGAACTCTCTTCCAAAGATTCTGCCTGTTGATGAGGTTAGTTTCCGCTGAAGTGTGTTTACATCAAAAATATAAAAAGTGAAATCACTAGGAAATATTGTCACATAATTATACAGTTGTTGTAAAGTTAGAATATAATAGAAAAAGAAGGCAAACACATGAAACGAAACTACAAGAGAATGCAAGTATCGTCCGAACTCTTAAGTAGCTTGCATATACTCTTGCTAGAATAGAATCCACAAAAAATTGAGGGGGCAATTTTACATTTCATAATTATCCTTTGTTTATTTCATCAAAGATCACGTCGGTTTGCTTGTCGATTTGAGTAGAATAGCTAGATGTATAGGAATTGTCCATTTACACTACCACGCAAAGACGTTACTGTTGGTAATTGTTTCCAAAAACAAGAACATGTGCATAGGTAAATTGAATTAAAAATGATTTGCAGCAGAAGCAAAATACCCGAACATGTATACATTATTTGTGCATATTAATAAGAAGCACGTAAAAATGAAAAGGAGGCTAATCATATTACTATTGTACCGTGTTTTAAAAGTTTGGTTCTAGCATTCTTTAGATTTTGACCATGAATATCTTGTGTCTTCACAGCATTGGTTTTGACATTCTTTAGATCCTCATTAAGAATGGCTGGTCTTCTCATAACGTTGGTACTAACATTCTTCAGATTTGGTTCAAATCCAAATCGCAAATGCCTATTGTGCTTGTAGCGTTGGTTTTGATGTTCTTCATATCTTGACTATGAACATCTGATCTCTTCGTGGTGCTATTTCTGACGTACTTCGGTTCTTGAGTTCTTTAGCTCTAGCCCCATAAATGTAGGGCCTCTAGTTCAGACACACCACTAACTCGTGTTGAATGATAGAGAGAAATTTGAGAGAACTCATCACGACAATTGTGCCAGCAATTACTCTCGAGCGTTACTATTTGATTGATCACTATCATCACTCAACCATCTCTAAATCCACTCTCTCAATCGTCTCTTCTAACTAGTGATCATATTAATTTGGCTCATTAAATCTAAAACTATTTCAGAGCATTAATTTGGTTGTAACATTTAAACTCACTTCAGAGTTTGAATCTAGACATAAGTTCTGAAATTGTTTCATAGTATTAATTCGGATATTAATTCAGAATCATTTACGGAGTATTATTCTGGCATTAATTTGTAACTATTATAAAACTTTAATTTGATTGTTAAGTCTAAAACCATTTAAGAATATTAATTTGGTTGTTTGAATCTGAAACAATTTCAGATCATTAAACTACCTATTGGTTCTAAAACAGTTTTAGATATTTAATTTAGTCGTTAAGTTTGAAACCATTGCAGATCTTTAATTTGCCTATTGATTCTGAACTCACTTTAAATCATGCACGATTATTGCTTTTGAACTCACTTCAGATAATTAATGTTGCCATGATTCTGAACTCAACTCAAATCATTAATTCGGCTATTGAATTTGAACCCGCTTCAAATCTTTGATTTGGTCGTAAAGTTTGAAATCGTTTCAAATCTTTTATTTGGCCGTAAGTTTGATACTATTTTAAAACTTATATTTTCAACCTGACTCAATCTGATTGTCTCAATTGCAAACACATTTGCAATATCGTCTCTCATGTTCTAACGTCATACTAAATTGGCTATGGTTTGTAACATCTTAGGATCATTCTTTGGGTTGGCAGACTTTACATTAGCACAATCAAGAGAACTAATTGTCTCGATTAATCTCTAGTTCCTACAAATCATGAGTGACATTTAGTAAAATGTCATACCTACTAAGATAGTGTGAATACTTAGAGAACATAATGAACCTATCGGCTTTAGCGACCATGTAATTTAATCCTTCTGTCTTACCATGTCCCAATCGACAAAGATCAATGAATTGTTTGTCAAGTCACCAATTCAATCATATGCCCAAATCTAACTAACATGTATATCTACGAGACATGAACCATTTATTATCGATTATAACCTTGACTGACGATTTCAATATAATGTCATGATTAGATTGCATAGGACATTAATCTTTTATCTTGTTTGTCTATATATATAACAAGAAGATAGATTCCATATTGCATATGCATGCGCATTCATATGTGAACAAACTATGACTATTAAGTATAGAGACGGTTTGATGAAGCATCAATATGCTTATTTGTGAACCACAACCATCTAGCATACAAGTCAACATCATGCCTCAGGTCGACGAATTTTAGACTTGATCAAAGTACGAATGATTAGTCATTGATCCCGCTAAAAGCTTCCATGTTGTTAATTATTCTACTAGCTCGGGTATCACAATACCTAATGACTCGTGACTCATCATCTCTTGAGGTATCCAACACTCAATGATGAAACTTGAGAACATACTAGTATAAAAAAGATCATTAATACTCTCTTAATGATCCATTGACTAAGAACTGTTTAAAGACTTAGGCTGCGCATGATAAAATTTATGTTTCTTGATTTCTCTATTTCTCTGTTCCCCGGAACAGGTTTGGAACAGAAATCCGTTTGGTAACACAAATTGATTTCTCTATTTCTGAAACAGATTTCTGTTTTAGAAATTGTTTTGGGGGAGAAATCAGAAGCTAGAAATTGTAGCTTCTCTATTTCTGAAATAGAAATAGAATTTTTTTTTTTTTTGAGACTTTGTTTAAGAAACATGCATGACTTATGTATTTCATTTCATGACTTATGTATTTGAGATTTTGTTTATTTATGTTTTTAAGTTGCAATTATGATGATATTATTGCTACAGGTATTCTTCTTTAAGGAATGCCATTGAAAGATCATTTGGGGCATTGAAGAATCGCTTTTTCATTTTGAGGCACATGCCCTCATTTGCACTTCGAAAGCAAGCACATATCGTAATTGCATGTTGTGCCATCCATAATTACATCCGCAATCAAGACAAGATGGATAAGAACTTTTCCCTATATGGAGATCCGATGTACGTGGCTGAACCTACGTAGGATGAGCTTGCAAACATTCAGTTGACCAAGGAGGGAAACCAAATAAATATGCTTAGGAAAACCATTGCCAATAAAATGGCAAGGGATAATAATATACCGGAAATTCCATGAAATTGTATTTTCAACTTTTGTAATGTATTAATATTATTTCGACTATTATTTTGTATTTGAGGATTTTTTATGTTGTTATCTAATCAATTTCTATTTCTAGCACAACTTTCATTTTATTAATTTCGAATCGCTCGCAAATTGCGCCTCCCTCCATGTCAACTAGTACCTAACATAAAATCACTTTGTGGTCTCAAAAGAATGCAAAAAAGTGTAGTGACTTAAACCCGAATCTTGAATGAGGAGAATAAATACATTCACTATTTGCATATTAGCATTTTTTATACTAATTACTAGCTTTTATTTACATAAATTGCTAATGTTTTGAAGTTCCTAACTACTCTATCGAATTACCAATATAAATTAAAGTGATTTATCAACTTTTATCAAATTAAATTACCATCATAAGCACCAAGAAGAGTGAGGTAAAAGGATGGGGACAACATGATTCATAGAAATAGAATTTTTTTTTTCTGTTATCAAACGGATTTCTGTTTCAGAAATAGAAATTTTGAGTCATTATCAAACGGGTTTCTTTGCTCAGAAACTTGGCTGGAGAATAGAAATTGAGAAATTGATTTCTAGCCAGAAATCAATTTCTGTTTCAGAAATTTTATCATGCGCATCCTTAGTATAACCGTAAACTTGTTACACATATTATTAACACCTTAAGGATATGTTTAGTCACAACCGATCTTATAAACTTATTTATTAAAATGGGATGATAAATGAATATTGCTTTACCATTAGATAAATAATGCAACTTAATCTCTAACATGTAACTATTATAAGATTGCTTTAGGGCACATAGCTAACAGTTACTACAATGTTCTTTTTGTTACAAACACCGATGGCGAAGTAGGTGTAAAATTGACAATATTAGTGATTCAGGAATACCTCCTACCTTTTACTTATTAAGGAGAGTTGATGCATCAAAACTGACTTTACAAAAAAACTACTTAAAATTTTTTTATGTATCATCATTGTCACTTTTGTATTTTCTGGCAAACAATGACCACATTGTTTCCTCATGGAAGCATTGTTTGGGATGCAACTATATCGTAGTAGCCAAAATTCCATAATTGCCTTTTGAAACAACAAAAGTCACATTTTTTCCTCTCACTGTAGCTTTACGCAACTGCTAGGGTTGACCCAACTGCACGATATATCACACTATCGAGACACACTTGCACTTACATTTGTACACTTAACTGTCGGCTATTACTGTGCCAAATCAATGTAGAGAGAAATTCAGAGCAAAATCAAGACGATTTCTAGCTTAGTTCATACTGGTAGTATTCAACGTCTAACCCTCTTCTTAGCTACGCTGCTCCTTATATATTAAAGTCTTCAATTTATCCACTGGAAACCTTCGAGGATGCCCAACTAGCTATATGGGAGACGTTAGAGACATTTGACTAAAATTGGGACTGCTCTCGCAATCACTTCATCTTACTATTGCAGGTCTTCTAAAATGGAGTCTACTGCACTATCCTTAAGTAGAAAAACTGTAAGTTGTTTTTCCGAATTTGCCCTGATTTTTCAACTACGGAATCCAATCCTGGAACCGCTCTATTCTGTATCATTAACGGTCAGCTTCTAACTCATATCTCACCATCATTAGAGCCAATGCATCACCATCACAATCCCATGCACACTATCACCGGTGCAGATTGTAAGTGATCAGGTTGACAATCTTTAGTGACAATATTGACCAATGATACGTGATGACAGGACCAATGATCTTTCCACCTTTATTAGCACCCAAAAACTTCCAAGAACACTAGCTCAACCTTGATCCTTCTAAGCTACCATGAGATACCACTCCTATTGGTGCTTGTTCTCCTAATTCGTCAAAGCCTAGTTTCTCTTCCTTACTGATATAAGAAATCATTGGTAATCCATTAACATATTTCTCCATCTGCACTTGTCATAGTAAACCTTAGTACTTAAGAAAGTTTGGTATCATCAAAACTCTATAGGGACGTATTTCTAGCAGTAAGAAATGTATGTAGGTAGATTTGGACATGTTTACATACGTCTAGAGGGGGAGTGTTGAAGTTTAATTAGTGATATAAGGTGAGTGTTAAATAAGACAACTAGGGTTTTGTGGCCTCTCAAATCTCAATCCAATATAAACATTGCTTATATGTAATTTTTTTAATGGATCTTGTACCAAAGCATTTGTTGACCATTGATTGCAAATCAAAAGGCTGTCAATATATTGAAAATTGCAATATTCTCATTTGGTTGCATGACAAGTGTTTCAAGAGCACTTTTAAAAGAGAAAATTATCTAATTAGTGCTAAACCTATTGTATAGATGTTAATTCAGCCATTAGCTTTCCAATTTTACTAATTTATTTCTAAACCTTTGCATGAAATATCACTAGTCTTTTCGATCAAGGTGGTATTCTATGTACGACGATTGATGATGACTAGACCGCCGTGTCAGTAATTCTCTCCATAATGTCTCAAATACCTTGGGCCATCAGGAAATTAGTCATTTTAATGCTCTAATAGCCATAGTTATTTTTGTCGAAACTAGGAATGGGTGGTGAGGTTGGCCATAGTTTTGGTGTCGAAAATTTAGGCGGGTGATTTTAGTATAGGATGCTTAGGAGAAATGCTCAATACCATTTAAATGAGGCTTTGATAACATTGTTTATTTTTTTATGTTGATGTCCAAGTGAGTACTTGTGTGTTGTACTTGGCAAAGAAACGACAAGAGATGTGTGTATGAGAGTGGCCTTTCTTGGCAAAGGAGCACATTGGAACAGGGGGAAAAAAAGCTTGTATTATTTATTTGTAATCGCAGAAAGGAGGAGGAGAGCTTAGTTGTTTGGTCTTCTAAGGATATACGTTTTGGACGACTCAAGCCTTTTTATGGGCTTACAACCGCCTTAAACAATAGAAAATTTCTGTTCAAGTCAGATTTTTTCGGTTGTTTTTATGCTTACAGATTTCCCCTGCCAGAGCAGGTTCACTATCGTATCTTTAGTTTAAATGAGATGCATGGAGCTTGCGAGGTTTTATGATGGGATCACTGCCAACTATTCTAAAAACTTAAGTTATAAGATGAACACGTGATTTAATATTTTAAAAATTCTAACACTTTTCCTCACGCTTAGTCTGGTATTTTGCTTAGTACTAAGTGTGGAAATTTACTGGGAGGCAAATAGGGCTTAGCAAGATTCGAATTCAGGATCTCCAGCTCTGATACTATGTAAGGTTTTATGGTGATAAAAACTTAAGTTGTTATATGAAGGCGTAATTTATTATTTAAATATTCTAATAAAGTGAATGATTGTGTCGGGAGAACTTCAGTGGAGGGAATGACTGTCAGCTAAACATTAGTCACAACATCTCAACTAGCAAGGTGTACGATTGATTGGCCGGCACATTCAAAACACACGTTTTAGAGAATGGCGTTATCATCTGGAAGTTACATTAACTCCGTATATATCTTCACTTCTCTTCTAACTAACATTCTCCTCAACTTAAATACCTTTATAGGAACTTGAAGAGAGTCGAGAATCGAAAATAATAGAATTATTGGAACTGGAAGTAAATGACGTACGAATTGTCGGAATCCATGGGAGAGACAGTGTTGGAAAGACTGCTCTTGCCAAGATTGTATATGACCAAATATCCCTTCGCTTTGAAGCATGTAGCTTTCTTGCAGAGATTGAAGAAACAACACAACAACCTGGTGGTGTTCAGTATCTTCAAACGAAGTTGATCTTTGATATTTTGAAAAGAGAGTATGAGGTTGCTTCTGCTTTCAAAGGAGTACGATTTTTGAAAGAAATATTTAGGAATATGAAAGTTCTCATTGTTCTTGATGATGTGGAAAGAGGGTCTCTCCTCAAGGAGTTTGTGGGTGCTAAACTCGATTGGTTTGGTTCTGGAAGTAGAATAATTGTCACCTCAAAACAAAGAAGTGTTCTTCAACGGTTTGTGGATCGAGGGTTGGCTCGTACTTACCATGTTAATCCGATGGATGACAATCGAGCTTTTGACCTTTTCTGGCAGTATGCAATGGGAATGAGTTTTAAACGACATTCTCATGTTGAAATTGCAAACAATATAGTCAAAGCTGCGAAGGGACTCCCACTACTTGTCAAGGTTTTTGGTTCTTTTTTGCATGGTAAAGGACAAGAAGAATGGATCGAATTCAAAGATCTCGTACAACAATTTCAGGAAGATTACCAGAAGATTCTGAGCATAGTTTATGAAGCGTTAGATTATAACCAAAAGCAGATGTATCTTGATATTGCATGTTTTATACCGGATGTGGATTGTCGGATTGCATCATATATGTGGCATCATTATTATCATCCTCATGATGAAATCGAGGTCCTTTGTCGTATGTCCCTAATAAAAATGGAAGAAAATAAAATAGGCATGCACAGCATGCTAAGGTGCCTTGCCAGGGAGATTATTCGCGGAGGTTTCCATGATCCAGGAACAGGTGTTGGATTGTACATTCCTGCCATAGCCCAGGACACGAACAAGGGGAAAAAGGTATGTCGGTGGGGGGGTTTTGGGGTTGGTTTTTTCCGCCGGGGGGGGGGGGTATGGATATGAAGCATTCGAGCCTTAATTTGTTTTCCGATTTTCTTCGAAAAGGTTCATGGATGAAGCATTTTCTTTAGCTCAAGGGAGTTTGGGCCTTAGTAGTAATTATTTGGTTGTCTGAAGACTTCCACGGTACTTTTGTTGACCTTTGTGGTGCATCATGCAGGGAACAGACTGCCTTAACACTGAAGTGGCAGGCTATGAGATCCTGCTGAACACGGCATTTCTCAGCTTGGGTCGCGCCAATATCGGTAGAAAATTTGCAGATGCCTTATTGAACGTTCGGTGGCTTCATTGGCAAGGGTGCCCTCGAGATGCAGTGAACATTCATTTAGAGAAAAATGAGACCCTAGTTATTCTCGATCTTTCGTGGAGTAAGGTTACAGAATCCTTGGGAGGTCGCAAAGGAATTAAGGTGATTTATAGCTGATTTGTTGTTGCGTTTGTGTTGGCCCTCAAGTAGATTGAGAGTTCTACGCCATCTGAACTGTTTCCCTTGTTTTGCAGATGGAGCGTCTAAAAGTCTTGAACCTTACAGGTTGTGCGGACTTATTAGTTACCCCCAGCTTCTCTTGTTGCCCAAATTTGGAGATACTGATCCTTGAGCGATGTTCTTGATTGGTTCATTTAGATCCTTCAATTAATGATCTAAAGCTCTTGGTTACCCTGAATTTGAAGTTATGCTCTGAACTTAGCATGTTACCAGCAGAAATGGATGGGATGAAAGCTTTGAAAGAGCTCCTGATTGATGGCACTTCCCTACGAGAAGTTCCCGCATCGATAGGCAAATTATTTCAACTGCAAATTCTTAGTGCCACTAATTGCTTCTCATTGGTTCGTGTTCCCGGTTTTGTTTGTGACTTCAAAATGTCTCTTTCAGTGCTAGCCGTGGATGATGCGAAAATTCTTGAACTACCTGAGTCAACTGGAGACTTGTGGCGACTTAGACGCTTGTCTTTGAGGGATTGTCGTGGGCTAAGAAAGCTTCCAGAATTCATTGGTATAAAGGGATACTCATTAGAAGAGTTGGATATTTCAGGAACGGGTATTTCAAAATTACCCGAATCGATTAAAAACCTGCGGATTTTGAGAGTGCTGAAGATGGATTCTTGTTTCTTAAGAAAATTTCCTCATGAAATTGGAGAGTTGATAAGTCTTGAAGAAGTACATGCCTCCTGGTGTAGGAGTTTGGAGGGAGTCATTCCGAGGGCTATTTCGAATCTACATCGGCTTAGAGAACTGAGGCTTTCAGGTACACTTATATCCAGCTTTCCATCAGAAATTCATTTCGTGTCAAGTCTTCAGACTCTGGATTTGCTACACTGTGACTTTCTTAAAGAGTTGCCTACCCTTCCCCCTAGCCTAAGTAACCTCTATGTCAATCCCGACTTGAAGCAAAAACTGTTAGAAGCTACAAAATTCCGCCGTTGGTGGCATTTGTTGCAATAAATAATACAACATTAGTTTGGATCATATGATTGAGTGTTGTCATTTGTTGTAATTAGTTGGGTTGATTACATTATGCCCACGGCAATTTAGATGTGTCAGCCTTTCTTCTCAATTGAATATGTTTCCCTCTTTCTTATAGTTCTATTTTTCATCTCAATGTGATGTATATCTATCGATTTAGCATAGTCACGAATTTCAATGACGGTCGGTAATATTTTCATAGCAATTATTATAATATAACAACACATGCACTGAATAAGAGAGAACTCTCATGTCATCGAAAATTAACCATTGAAGAATGCTCTGTGTCATTGGAAATTAGCCGTATCGTACCCATTAGTTGTAAATTACTTTCCCAAACTTTGACCATGTTGCCCAATAGCACTAAATTTTGCTAAGTTACTTACTGTCCTCTTGAGCTCTTTTTCTTGTCACTATTTTTTTTTTTTCCTGTGCATAGCAAATTAAATGTTCCCTCAAAAGGATAATCTCTACTCCATGGTGAATGAAGTTAAGAAAATAGAAAGGATGTATGACTAATATAGTTAACATGGATGTATGACTAATCTCTACTCCATGGTGAATGAAGTTAAGAAAATAGAAAGGATGTATGTAAGAAAATAGAAGGGATGTATGACTAATATAGTTAACATGGATTCAGCCAAGATTCTCAAGCAAAATAATCTAATCCATTCTCAAATAACACTTACGTAGACCATCGAACATATTTCAATTTCAGCTTCATATCTTTTAATTTTTGACGAAATTAACTCTAGAGATTATGCTTGATGTAGATGAAAAATTACCGTATTGTCCATATTAGTTGCCGAAGAAAAGCAATTAACCTCATTTTTTTTTTTTTTTGGTCAGTAATTAACCTCATGAATGGCCATCATTTTCTTAATGAAACGTTTCATTTATAAATGTTTTGTTTATTAGAAACCGGAACTGGGACTACACATCCAAGTGAGTTACACTAGCTGCGTTCTTTTAATCTGCAGGTTACATGTTGGATTGTAGATCATCAGCGTGATTTTTTTGTGGTCAATTTTTCAATTTGAACTAGAGGTGTTCGGTTCCGGATGGGTCAATTCTCGGCCTAGTGATATACTAGAGTGAAATTGGCCTAAAAGATAGAAACTTGGCCAAGCTTAAACCTACATTGCGTCTCAGCGTGAAAGAGTTGCTCTTGCTTCCTCTTTTCATAGTATACTACACGCAAAGATATGTAGATGCAAATCAAGCAATGAAAGGATAATGTTCTATTTATTTTGTAGAAAATGAGTGATTTTGAAAAATATTTTTTCTAAAAGGATCACTTGCATTGCTTACAAAAGTTGATGAATAAAAAATATTTTTATTGTCTACAAAAATATTTAGATAAAAATTGTTGTTGATGATGAAAACATTTTTTTTATTCGCTAATTATTTTAAGAGATACAACCGATCATTTTTCGAAAAATATTTTTTAAATTATTTATTTTTTGTGAGACAGAGATGAGCCTTAACAACCCATTCATTGCATGGAAAGTTAAGCATTGGCCCCGATCCCTATAAAAAAAAAATAGCATTAGTTCGCAAGTTAGGCATTATCATTTAGGGCCTGCATGGAAACACTCATTGTTTCGTTTCTGAACAATTTTTTGGTTTTTTTGTTCAGGAACAAAAAAAAGAACAAAAACGTTTGGTTGCGATTACTTTTTTTTTGTTCTTTTGTTCCCGGAACACAAAAGGAACAAAAAAAGAAAAAAAAAACTTACTTCTTGTTCTAAAACAATTTTGAAGAAACGTTTCTTCTCTCTTTTTTCTTCTCTTCTTCTTTTCTTCTTCTTTTTTTTCTTTTTTCTTTCGCCGTCGCCGGCTCGGCCATGGCCGACGACCGACCATCGAGGGCCGGCAACGCGCGTCGAGGGTCGGCGACCTCGCCGAACCTCGGCGCCCGGCGAGGCCGAGCCTCGCCTTGGCCGGGCGAGCTCGGGCTCGCCTTAATTCGGCGAGGCCGAGCGTCGCCGGCCCCGGCCGGAGCTCGGCCTCGCCGGATGCGGGCGAGCCCGAGCTCGCTCGGCCATGGCGAGGCTTGGCCTCGGCCGGATCTGGCGAGCTTGAGCTCGCCCAACCACGGCGAGGCTCGGCCTCGCCGGGGGCCGGCGAGCCTCTTCGTGGTTGGGCAAGGCTGCCAACCCGTCGGCCCGATCGCCGAAGGCGGCGACGGGCTGAAAAAAAGAAAAAATGAAAAATTAAATAAAAATATTAAAAAATTCAAAGAAATAAAAAAAGAATAAAATTTACCAAACGTGTTTTCGCTTCATTTTTTATTTCCTAATGTTTACCAAATGCCTTTTTTTATTCAAAAATTGTTCCCCCTAACAAACACTTTTTTTTATTTCTGTTTCTCGGGGAATAGAAAAAGAACATAAATAAAAACATGCGCACCCTTAGTAGATTAAGCCCATACAAACTGCATTGTAATTGGACTGGCCTAAGCGGGGAGGTATGAACTTACTAGAATTAATTGGACTAAGCCCATGGGAGTATGAATTTCGGCCAAGCTCGTTGAATACTCGCCATAGCCAACAATTGCCTGTGTATTGCACCGGGGGTGATCTGAATTAAGAAATTGGCTCGTTTAGTTTAACTTGGAAAGCAAAAAGGCGTATTCCCTACCAATATGAGCTAGCACCTCTCAAGGAGATTGAGAAAGATACTCTTTATTTTTTATGGAAGTTAACGGGTCATTATTTTGGGGGAAAAAACGCTAGTGAGAGGCAAGATGGGCAAGATACCAAACACTGAGTGAAGCTGGGAAAGAAAAGAAATAGAAAAAAAAATAAAACATTTGTGGAAGGTAAAGCAGCTGAAATTAGCTGGCCATGAATCCGCATGGATAGTGAATATGTGACTTGGGCTTTCTACCTAATTACACAGAATGCAGCAGTTGAGGCGACGAAGTACAACACCACCTCTGGAGAAGATCACTACAAAAGCTTCTCCGCCTTCCAGTGGGCCTTCTGATGGGTTGGCGTCATCTGACGGCCCTTATGCTTGTCTGCATGAGACGTTTGGCAAGGCTTATATTCTTGAGTACAAGCTCAAACTTCACTTGAGAAGAGAGCATCGCGAGTACATGGCTGATGCGAATGCTGAGAATGCCACACGCAATGCGGATCATGAATTGGATGAAGCTAGCGATCAAGATAATTACAGCAGAAAGTGCGCCAACGGGAAAAGCCAGAAACAAAGCAGGCAGAAACCGAACTTGAAGACGCCTCCAGCAAAGTCTGCTAAGAGGAAAGGTGCCGCCAGCCCTACTCCCGTCACTTTGAATGCGGTGAAAAAACCGTGGCCAGTTAAAGAAGACATATACGAAAAAGAAGATAGTGAAAAGACGGAAGAGGACCAAGACAATGTGGAGGGATGGAGATATGCAGAAAACAACGAGGATGATGATGAAGAGAATGAGTATGAAGACTAGCGAGCTATCTGCAGCAACATATGGATTTAAGAGGAAGGATTGGGTTGATCATTGATGAGGAGCCAAGGATATCAAGATTAAATCTGGAGGATGCTGCCATTAGCTCCATTGTGAAACTTGATTGCTCTTTCTCTCCATTACTTGCGGTTCCTCAATGAGCCGCATTCATTTGTGTCAAAACAAATCTGCAGCAGCATTGTCCTGGGAATTTTCCCTATAAAGCTGAGGGATAGTGCAGAGATTCCCAACCACGAAGCCTATCTATAGGCCAAACTGAGATTGTGTCCATCAGCAAAATTCATTTATGTAGGTGGTCCAAAGGATTGTTCTGAATAAAATATGAAAACAAGGGATGGATTCGCATTGAGAGTATAAAGATTACTTATGCTGCCATTTCAAAAGAATGACAATTGCCTTTGCTCTGAAATTTGTTTGACATTGGTTCAAAACTTTGAGCCTAGATACTACCCTCTAAAATCTGAATCAAATGAGAGCTAACGTTCAAGAACTACAAGATGAAAAAAATTTCAAAAAAGCACATACTATTATTTATAGGAAAAATTCCAAATAAGAGACTGTTAGAATCAAGATCTCCATGTCCATGTAATTCATATCATTTTTTCCCCCAAAATTTAGTTAACTGAGAATATCAGAACATTGAATTGTCCTTTAAGGACAACATTTGAAACAAAATAGAATTTAGCGTGATTTATTGCTTTTAAATATAATCTACTTAAGAGCCTCGCGCAAAGCACGCGGCAAATAAATAATAGGAATGTGTTTTGGGGCTTCTCACTTAAATCATCATTTTCGATTTGTTTGATGAGATGTGTCCCCAGCCCAGCCCATCGCAACCCAGACCAGCCCAACCCAAGTAAGATGATTAAAAATCTCTTAAAGCGGGAAGATACCACTAGACCAACATGTTCTGGGCTTCGATTAGTCTTCAGATACTCGGGCGATATTGTAAGTCGTCTTGCCTAAAATAATGCCACAAATTGGTGGCTTTCAAAAACACAATTATTAAAAAAATAATTTATCTAATTTATGACGCATATTTTGTTTGTTCATTTCAAAACATTTTTCTCCGGTGATAGTCATTTTTTAAAAAATTATTTTTCTTTCTTGCTTACCAATATTTTATTAGTTCATAAAACAATTCACCCATTCTCTAACAGAATACTTGTAGTCGTTCTAAATGATTTTCCTTTGCTAATGGTAAATGCTTTTTTTAATTAATTCTCATGTCGCACAATATCGTTTAAATAGTAAGAACATGAAAAATATATCACGATTTCTGGCCACGCTGAATTCAGTCAAACTGAATTTTGCCCTAGTTTCTCAATTTGATGGTCAGGTTAGGGTTTGAAAAACATAATTAATTTTGCACCAATTTGTTAGTTTCGGGGCAAGCAATATGTTAGACGATGTAGTTTAGGTCCAATCATGCCAACTTCACCTTTTTTGACAAACAATGCATTAGCTTGCAAATTAAGTAGTCTTAAACATAAAATTACAAATGAGAAACATAAATCGAGCAAATTTGGGAAACCTTAAGAAACATTAACCTCACTTACAATAATGGAATTGGTTGTGTTCTTCAAGAAACAGTAGGAAAAGAGTTTGAATTATTATTGGAAAAATGATTAAAGTTTGAACATCAACATCAAACATTGAGAGAATGTACTAAAAGCTCTCTCTCTCTCTCTCTCTCTCTCTCTCTCGGCCAAGCTAAGCTCTCGCCCAGCTTGGATAGCACTAATTTCCATCTACCATGGAATAAAGTGAAGATGGATTAAGAAAACTTTGTTGCAACTAAGAGTCACGACATTGACTCGATTGAGTTGGTGCGCACTGTGGTCATGTTCTCCAAGAAACAATAGAAAAAGATTTGAATTGTTATCTAAAAAAATGATAAAAGTTTGAGATGAACATCAAACGTCAAGGGTACGTACTAAAAGGTGTATGCATGCTTTTCTCTTTTTGTTGGCCGAGCTAAGCTCTTGTCCAGTTTGGACTGCATTAATTTCCATCTCCCAAGGAATAAAGTGAAGATGGATAAAGAAAGCTTTGTTGCAACTGAGAGCCATGACATTGACTCGATTGAGCTGGTGAGCTCGTGGTCGTGTTCTCCAAGAAATAGTAGAAAAAGATTGAGTTATTATCGTAAAAAATGATCAAAGTTTGAGCATCAACATCAAATGTCAAGGGTATGTACTAAAAGGTGTATGCTTTTCTCTCTTTGTCGGCTGAGCTAAGCTCTTACCCAGCTTGGATAGCACTAATTTCCATCTGCTAAGGAATAAAGTGAAGATTGATAAATAAAGCTTTATTGGAACTGAGAGACACAACATCGACTTGATTGAGCTGGTGGGCACTATGGTCGTGTTCTCCAAGAAATAGTAGAAAAAGATCTGAACATTAAACGTTAAGGATATGTACTAAAAGGTGTATGTTTTTCTCTCTTTGTCAATCAAGCTAAGGTTTTGCCCAACTTGGACAACAATAATTTCCATCTGCCATGGAATAAAGTGAAGATAGCTAAAGAAAGCTTTATTGCAACCAAGAGTCATGACATTGACTTGATTGAGCTGGTGAGCACCGCAGTCGTGTTCTTCAAGAAACAGTAGAAAAAGATTTGAATTATTATCGCAAAAAAGGATCAAAGTTTAAGCATCAACACCAAATGTCAAGGGTATGTACTAAAATGTGCATGCTTTTCTCTTTGTCAGTAGAGCTAAACTCTTGCCCAGCTTGGACAGTACTAATTTACATCTGCCAAAGAATAAAGTGAAGATGGATAAAGAAAACTTTGTTGGAATCGAGAGACATGACTTTCACTCGATACATCATGGTTGTGTTCTCCAAGAAACAGTAGAAAATATTTGAATTATCATCGCAAAAAAGTATCAAAATTTGAGCATCAACATCAAATGTCAAGGGTATGTACTAAAAGGTGTATGCTTTTCTCTTTTTGTTGGCTAAGGTAAGCTTTTGCCCAGCTTGGACGGCACTAATTTCCATCTGCTATGGAATAAAGTGAAGATGGATAAAGAAAGCTCGGTTGCAACCGAGAGTCACGATATTGACTCAATTGAGCTGGCGAGCATTATGGTTGTGTTCTCCAAGAAATAGTAGGAAAAGATTTCAATTATAATCGCAAAAAAGGATCAAAGTTTGAGCATCAACATCAAATGTCAAGGGTATGTACTAAAATGTGTATGCTTTTCTCTCTTTGTCGGCCCAGTTAAGCTCTTGTCCAGCTTGGACAGCACTAATTTCCATCAATCAAGGAATAAAGTGAAGATGGATAAAGAAAGCTTTGTTGGAACCGAGAGACACGACATTGACTTGATTAAGCTGGTGAGCACCGTGGTTGTGTTCTCCAAGAAACAATAGAAAAATATTTGAATTATTATCGCAAAAAAGGATCAAAGTCTAAGCATCAACACCAAATGTCAAGGGTATGTACTAAAAGGTGTATGCTTTTCTCTCTTTGTTGGCCAAGGTAAGCTCTTGCCCAGCTTGGATAGCACTAATTTCCATTTGCCAAGGAAGAAAATGAAGATGGACAAAGAAAACTTTGTTGCAACTAAAAGTCATGATATTGACTCGATTGAGCTTGTGAGCACCGTGGTCATGTTCTCCAAGAAATAGTAGAAAAAGATTTGAACTATTATCACAAAAAAATGATCAAATTTTGAGCATCAACATCAAATGTCAAGTGTATGTACTAAAAGGTGTATGCTTTTCTCTTTTTCTCGGCTGAGCTAAGCTCTTGTCCAGCTTTTTTTTTTTTTTTAAGCTCTTGTCCAGCTTGGACAGCACTAATTTCCATTTGCAAAGCAATAAAGTGAACCGAGAGTCACAACATCTACCTCAATTGAGTTGGTGAGTAATCATGGTCGTGTTCTCGAATAAATAGTAGGAAAAAATTTGAATTATTACTGGAAAAAAAATAAAGTTGGAACATCAACATCAAATGTTGTATGTACTAAAAGGTGTGTGCGTTTCTCTCTTTGTTGGCCGAGCTAAGCTTTTGCCCAGCTTGCAGAGTACTAATTTCTTCTGCCAAAAGTGAAGATGGACAGAGAAAGCTTTGTTGAATTCGAGAGTCACGACATTGACTCGTTCAGCAGATGAGTGAGCGTGAGGTGGGTCGTGGCTGTTGGTTGCTGAGGCACTTCTGTCACTCCTCATCGATCATCCACGCGTACCATAGTAAGACTTACGATGTTTACGCTGTACGCAAAAGCTCGGCCCCAACACGCCCACCACATCGTGCAGATCCAAAGGCCAACAATGCCACTAACCTTTTCATTCACTCTCTGTGATCTTACCCCAGTTGCACGCAATTATTCTTAACTCGAGTATTCCATTACAATGTATGATTTGATTTCTCGTGCACACGCCCCATTTTGAATTCTGACGGGTTTGGAAGTAAAACGATGTATACGAGCTCACCACAGGCAACGTAACAACTGCAAGTCAAGATGGTGTCGTCTTATTTGGGGGCCGAGTTCGTGTAAGATTTTCAGAGCAGCCGCTAATTTATCACAGAGAAAACAAGATATACGTTGTGGTAATCCTTCCATGGCCCATGTGCATAGAGCAAAACTTTAACTCGTGGTCCACAAGATGTAGACAAACTAATGTCTATTGAGCATCTAAAGATTAGGAAATGCATGAGTCTTCTCCCCTGCCTGCAACGCAAGGTGGAGGGATAAAGGGAAAAGCTGGCAGCGATGCGTTCAAGCACCGTATGATGATGAACGCACACAGCTGGGGCCAACCTTTTTTGGCCTTTTCTCCAGAGATGAAAGTGGAATTGCTTAGGTCACATGAATCTGAGTAACTTATACCATTTCACACTTTGAAAGAATTGGATGTACTTAGTTGATCAAAAAATTTCTTTAAAAATTTCTGTATTATTGTAAAATTAATGCGAAAATTGATAGGATCTTACAATTAAGTCAATGCATAATTACTAGTGATATAAATTAGGAACAATAAATGACACAAGGTATCATGGTTTTGATACCTATTCCATGGAAAGAGCCAACAACAAATAATCTACTAATAATCAAAGAGTCAGAGTTACAATTATCATACACTCGAGTGTTTTTCATACTTAATTAATTTACATGTGTCTTGCTCTAATGCCTGGCCAAAGAACAAACTCTTTCGTGCTTCCAAGAAAGAGTCATCTGTTCGACTTGTTGTTAATCTTTCTTGTGCGACTTTTATATTGAATTAGGAAGAGACGTCCACTTCTTGGTCAAATACTCAAAACTTGGATAAAAGAAGTAATGAACGAATATCTTGTGCTGAACCTTGGATTTATATATATCCACTATAATCCAAGATTATTATTCGTAAAAGGCAACATCAGATTTTGAACAAATCAAAATATTCCAATAAATGTGTGTTTCGTACATGATACAAACTCGAGACATGATTTAACAGCTAGTGCTTGAGGATCCGATAGTTAGATAATGATAATATATCATACGTATATGTGAGTTGTAATATCACAAGATATAGTCCTAAAAATCTCATTAAGAAAGATTAAAAATGTCTAAAAAAGTCAGCATATCAATCATATAGTAGATATTTTCATTGATTATAAGTGTCATTAAGGACATTGCATTATAAATCTTGGAAATAAAATACACTAATTTTTTGTTAGTTAGATTGATCACAATACTAGAAAATTTTCTCTTTTCTATTGTGCATGTAAGCATTTTTTATGCGAGATATTCTTTTGAATGACAAAATGTATGTTGACTATAGTTAGATTAATACATATATATTTTTCATACTAGTTAAATGAAATCAATGATTAAGAGAACCAAGCAATAATCATTTTCAATTTTATTTGATAAAGCAATCACTTCCAATTTTGGGTGATGTAGGTGCGACAACATTCACAAACATATTGTACCTTTGAAGAATTTTGTTAGATGGACGAATGCAGAATCGAATTTTTCGTTTTAGTTTTAAAATTGCAAAAAAGGAACAATAGCAAGATTTCATTCTCTACTATTGACCATATTCTTAACCTGGACAATTCCTGCTCGGCGAGCAAACTTTTCGCGGTCAAATTACCGATATTCGAAACTCATAAACAAGCGTCAATTCGATAGTAGTTGACTTCGGCATACTGGAGAACAGAATCCAGTGGCAATGCTTATGCCATGAATAATCATTAGCACGTACGCACAAAATTGCAGGAAATTGACAAGCATACAAGACAATAAAAAGTGAGTGAGTGTGATGGCCAAGAAAACGAAAGAAGAATGGAGATTGGAAATTCAGAATAGAAGCGAAAATTGGAATTTGGTTATGCCTCTAATAGCCTTTATTGCAGGAAGATCAGTTGACATGCTCGATCAGTTACAAAATTAGAATTAAAGAGACACGGGCGTGAACTCTTCCTCTCTAGCCAAACCTCGTCCCCCGGGAACTTTCTTGCTTCTGTCTGACCGCCACCTCGCTTCAGTCACTAACTCATCATCTGCATGCGTCCGTCAGCCTGGAACTGCGTCGTAGCCTCACATCCATGGAACCGATGCTGTGCTCCTTTTGTAGTTCCATCTTTCGAGATGCGAAGTCCAAGGTTTGAGAAATTAGAGCATTGACCATCCGTCCCAATCACCCGAGAATAACCAGTATTTTCTAGAAGTAAGACCCGCAAAGACGATAATCCCGTAATGTTACATTCCCCCCTCAGACTTCTGCAGCCCGAGAAATCTATCTCTTCTATCCTCTCCAGATTCTCAATGACTCCAGGAAATTCTCTTATATGAGTGCCAGACATCTTTAGTACTTTCAAGTTTCTCAAATCCTTGACAGATGAAGGTAGTTTGTCGATTAAGCCATCTGAAAGATCCATGACTTTTAGCCCCTCGAGGCTTCCAATGGAATCTGGCAGGTCCCACAGGCTCCTGCAGTTTCTTAGAGATAGCGTATGAAGATTTCTCAGCAATCCGATAGATTTAGGAAGCTTTCTGAGCTTAGTCTCGTCCAATGCTAGGTACAAAAGAGATTTCAAGTTGTCAATTGAATCAGGTAGAGACAAGATTTCACACTTGCAAGCACTTAGAATTTCGAGCTTCCCATATGAACCTTCTGGGAAATCAATGGCTTCAATGGAAGTTCCATCGATATAAAGCTCTTTCAAAGCTTTTAAGTAGCTCATATCTTTTGGTAACGCCCGCACAAAGCTGCAGAACTTGATATTCAAAGAAACCAAGTTCGTCAGCTCGCTAATGGATCTATCAACACCCGGCAATGTCAAACAATGTTCCAAGTTTAGTCTCTCTAAGTTCACGGAAGCATGGAAAACTAGAGATTCAGCTAGGAAAGGACAACCTTTTAGGATCAGAACTTTCAAGTTTTTGGCCTTCTGCAAAGCAAGAGAATATAAGAGCCTTGTTTACTGCAGGCAATTATCAAAATGAAGAAAAAAAATGCAAATATATGTCATCATACCTCCATAATTTGTCCCCAACACTGCCAACTCATGGATTTACTCCAAGATAGATCAAGAATGACCAAGTTTGATAGATCTAACGCAAGTAGAGTGGAGATATTGTGGCACCTTTGCCATTCAAGCCACTTTAAGCGTGGAAGGAAAAGATCTTCTCTCTGCTCACATCCTTCGATGATAGCATTGTCAATTCTAAGATAGCGAAGCTTTGAGAAATAACCAAAAAATTTATGTTCCATGAATGACCGGGATTTGTCAAATGTGGCACTAAGCGCTTCAGCCACAGCGACCTGGAAAATGGTAAAAGGAGAGTGAAATAGAAGTACATTAATAATCATCCCTGTAAATACAATTAAGTATTAAAAAAAGAGACTTCCTTGTCTTCAAAATTTACCGTCTTTTCCTTCAATATTAGTTCGATATTTTCTGGATCCCATAGCCTGCTCCACTCGGAAGGTTCACTTGGCTTTTTTCCCTTGACAAACTCCCACCCAAAGACTTGTAGCTGATTATGCATCCACAGTACATTATTTTCTCTGATTTTTACCAAAGACATGTTATGAAGCTGTTTCATTCCTCTATAAGGATCAAACTCACAAGCTTCCCACATGTAAAAGGGTATTGCCTTGTCCTTTCCCACAAAAAAACATGCGATATCGAGAAATATCTCTTTGGCATCGTTATCTATATCTTCATATCTTCTCCCCAGAATTAGTTTTATTTTCTCATCGTAAGTCTTTCGCTTCAATCTACGCAAAGCCTCATCCCAAAACTTTGTTGACTGTCCAAATAAGGATGAGCCAACAACCCGAATAATAGACGGAAGCCCTCCAATAGCCAAACTAATTTTGCGTGCCAAAGAGGAGAATTCCTCTTGGGGAGGACTTTCTCCAAGGGCATAGTCACAGAATAGCTGAAAAGCATGTTCACCTTCCATTTCATCTAGCTCGTATTTTTCAACGATGAAGTCATCACAACTGTTAACAGTACTGCTGCTGGTAGAGGTCACAGGCACTCGACAAAGCTTGTCAACAAGATTGCTTGTCGTAGAGATCACAATGATTCTGCTTCCCAGACCAAACCAACTTAGATCCACGGCAAGTGAATTGATTTGTTCAGAATCAATAACACCGTCAAGCATAATGAGAACTTTCAGATCACTAAATTTGTGCTTGATAAATTTGGCACATTGCTGAGAGGATTCGAGTTTATATCCTTTCTTTTTGAGGTCACCAATTAAATATTCTTGGAGAGACTGGAGTCTCCCTTCCTTAACCTCTCTTTGGATATCTTCAAGGAACCTCTTAACTTCGAAGAGATGATGGATTTTGTTGTAGACAACCTTGGCAAGAGTCGACGTACCACTTCCCGGAAGGCCCGAAATCACAACCACGCGTTTTCCCGTCAGCATTTGTCCTTCAATTACTTTTCCATTTTCATAGCGAACATCAAGTTTTTTCATTACGTCTTGCACAGGGTGATCCATCCCCACTAAATGTGCGGTCACATATAAGTCATCCTCCCTCAACAGCTGGCGAACCGTGGAAACAACCTCGTCTGTAAGTTCAGGCTCCCTACCAAAGGCAAAAGAAGGAAAGAGTAAGATACGAAAAGGAACAACTGGTCGGATACTACACCAGGCAAAAGAAAATATGCTTTGACTTTCTTCTCTCTCTAATTTCGTACTCGATCACTACTGTGGAAAAGTCGAAAGAGCATCTAAATCTTGATTTTGACTTACCCGCAGGTAAATGTCTCCAATTTCCATCCTCGCGCTCTTGAAACAGTTTGCAGTGCCTTCTTCCAGTTGTCTATAGTCGCTGATCTCAACCCCCGGGCCGCATGGGTGGAGAAGGACTTTTGATAACTCTCCTCCTGTTTGCCGACTACTGAAGGGCTGACGTCGTAGAAAATGGGCATGATTGTCCTATCATACGCCACCATTTCCGCCACCTCCGTCAGACAACTCTTACTGGAAGCGAAATCTTTGGAGAAGATGGGAATGCATATCTCCGTGTGCCTGATCACTTCTAAGATCTTAACCATGATCTCTTCTCCGATATTAATCCCCTCATAATCGATGAATGTATCAATCCCTGAATCAACGAGGCCTCGGTAGAGAAATTGAATGAAGCCCCCCCGAACATCTCCTCCTCTGAAACTGAGAAAGACTTCGTAGTGGCAAAGATCGGGCCATCCAGTAGATGGAGGCCCCGAGTGGTTATTGCAGACATCCATGAGTGAGAAGCTCAAGAGAAGGCGTAAAGACCAGATCTTTCGTCGGACGGGGGCCAACTGGGAGATCGCTCGAGGAAGAGAATAAGCTAACAGACCTGCTCCGGTCTAAGAAGCTTATTACAGACCAAAGCTATGGAATCTTGACTTCGAGTAAGGGTATTCCAATGAGCAACCCGAAGTGACATCTCTCGGTAAATTTATTATAGGAAACTTTTTAAAGAAGAGATTGAACTATTATCATTTTCTTAAATAAGAGACTTGAAGTGGACGATATTTTAAATAAAATTCGAAGTGTTTTCATTTTCTCAAATAAAAGTGTATAGTGAGGTTATATTTACCAGAAGAACGTCACTTCAAGTCACGAATCCTCCAATTTGCGATCAAACATTTGGACACAATCCTCCAATTTAAAATGGGTACGATTCATCTATAGGAAAGGATCCCATCCTTGTTTGGTTTTTGCTCAGTATAAGATAAAATCATATAAAAGGGATACAATCTAGATAAAATTATCCTATTGGAAGGTGGAATATAGGTGGATTACATTTCTAATATTCATTGGGTAAAAGTTATTTTTTTGAATAACAAACTTTTTAAATAATACAATTAAAATAATAATTTAATATAAATTGTATTTGAATGATAATATTAAAAGAAAATTCAAAATAACAAAAAATACAGAAATTTTCATTTTTATTTATTCCATTTTAATTATATATCAAAATTTCTTTGCAATCTATAATACATAGTTTGTATATATAATTATGTACATATTTAGTATCTATATTATTACATATTTTAAGTATAATAGTATAATTTATTAGTTAATAAAATTTTTATCAAGGAATAATGAAAAGGAATTAAAAAAAAAAGAGTGATGGAAAAATAATAAAAATAGTAAATAAAAATGAAATAGAAGAACCTAGATTTTCAATGAACAAATTCAAACTTGAAAATGACCTTTTAATTTTAATTTTAATTTTTGGATGGGTCCTTTCTAATTTTCAAAGAATGAGGGGTAATGAAATTTCTTAAAAAACTACCATTTATGTCTCCTTCTTTGTATCTCTGGTTCATGTTGAATCTTTATGACTCCTCCGTAATTATTTAGTTCATGTCTAAGCTTCATGACAACGGCATGAGAGTCGAGGCTTTTTCTCCTTTGTAACTTTCTGGTTCACGTCAAAGTCCACAAAAGAAGCAAGAAAGACAAAATTGCTTCTCCTCCATAAATTTATGGTTAATGTTAAAGTTTCAAGAAAGTAGCGAGAAAGTCAAAGTACTATATTTTTCCTTATTGCAAAAGTGAATGACGGTGCCTTCTCTCTCTTACTAGATTTGACAAAGAATTATGAGAGATGCATACCATCTATGTGTAAAGACCAAATAATAGACATGATGAGATATTAAAATATTCAGTTTTTTTTTTTTTAAATTCATCAAATAATGATTACGACATAGCAAAATCCTGTTATTTCATATTCTATCATGTCCAATCTTATCCCAACAAAAAATCTTGACAACCAAATGCAACCCTAGTGTGAAGTTGTGTGAGAACAACATCACGAATGTCAAACCCATCATTTTCGATTGCCAAACTCTATCCCTCCAATTTAAAGCCGCATAAAAAGAAAAGAAAAGAAAAACTCCTACATTCTGCAAATCAAGGGTCGGATTTCGTGCACCAACTTTAGCGGCACTAAATTTTCTAGAAAGGGGGAAAAGTAAAAGAACACAATTTAGCATCGAGATTGTCAAAACAACCGTACACAGCCAAAAAAAAAAAAAAAAATGACAGTGACAAAAAATTTTAGGGTTTCTTGAGTGGCTACCCCTAAAAATTTGTCAATTAAAAAAAAATCAATTTAAAGTCACATAAGGATTGCATCTTTTCATTTCATGAGAATTACAACTTCTCATAGTCAATACGTTTTAGCTCTTAAATATTCATTAAACCATAGTCAATATAATTGTGTGGGCCACAATAATTCTTACATTCTCCCACTTTACCCATATGATCTTCCTTTTATAGTTTAATAAAGATCATAATGTGCACAATAACATAATACTAAAACCTTCCTTAAATTGGCTATTACATAATAATCACAATTAAGTAAAGAAAATTGATACGAGTCATGGTGGTCATACCTTTCATGTATTACAACATATCTCTCTACTTAACATGATTCATAAATAAGAAGTATAGTAATGGTTCAACCGTAATGTCTATGTTGGAGACTATCCTGTTTAACATCCATCTATTTCCATAATGTATACTAAATAGAAAACATGAAATATCAAAAACACATAATTGAGCTCGAGTGTCAAATGCATGAACTTAATGCAATCATAATACAATCATTATTGAAATCCAATAATGCCCATCTTTTCAACATGTTCATTAAATGTTTTGGGTAGCCGTTCTTTTGTTAAAGGATCTGCTATGATAAGGTTGATACTAATATGCTCACGACACTCTATTTCTAAACTTCTTATTTAATAGACAAATATTTAATTTACATATGCTTAGTACCCTTAGAATACTTATTGTTTTTTGAAAAGAAAATTAATGTAGAGTTGTCACAATAAATTTTTCAGTGTGTTGGCAATACTATCAACAATCACAAGCCTTGAAATAAAGTTTCGCAGCCATAATCCATAGATAGTGACCTCAAAGCATGCCACAAATTTAGCCCCCATAGTAGATGCGGCAATAACTGACTACTTTGCATTTTTCCATGATATTGCCCCTCTAGCCAAAAGAAACAAGTAACTGAATGTTGATATTCTTGCATCGACACATCTTGCTAAGCCTGAATCTGAATATTCAATTATCTCAAGATAATCGGATATTTTATAAGTGAGTATATGATTCTTTGTTTCTTGCAAATATTTGAGAACTTTCTTTGCCACTTTCCAGTGATCCAATCTTGGATTACTTTGATACCTACTTAGCATTCCGACGGTAAAACTAATGTCTAATATGATGCAAGTTTGAGCATATATTAAGCTCCCAACAATAGATGAATAAGGAATACTATTTATTTGTTCTCGTTCCAATTCACATTTCAGACATTGCATAATGCTAAATTTGTCACTTTTTCTGAATTGAAACTATTTCATATTAAATCTCTCTAAAATTTTCTCAATGTAGGCATTTGGGAATAACCCTGATAATCCTTGTGATCTATCACTATATATTTCTATCCCAATCACATACATTGTCCTTCCCATATCCTTCATTTCAAAAAATTTAGAGAGATGTTTTGGTTTTATGTAACAAACTAAGATCATTAGTAGTAAGCAAAATGTCATCAACATTTAAGAATTAGAAAAATAAACTTTCCCCCACTAACCTTCATATATACGCACCGATTAATGATGTTTTCCTTAAACCCATATGAAGTTATAGTATCATTAAACTTAAGATATCATTGTTAGAAAGCTTATTTAAGTCCATATGTTGACTTCGATAATTTACACACAATGTGCTCATTTCCTTTAATTGAAAAGCCCCCAAGTTTGTCCATGTAAACCTTTTCTTCTAAATTCCATTAAGAAATGCAGTTTTGACATTCTTTTGGTATAATTCTAAGTTATAATGAGCCACCAAAGCCCTAATAATTCTAAGTGAGTCTTTCTTGGAGATCGGTGAAAATGTCTCATTATAGTTAATGCATTCTTTCGAGTAAAACCTTTATCAATAAGTCTGGCTTCATATCATTCGATATCGCTTTTGGAGTTGCACTTGGTCTTAAAGACTCATTTACACCCGACCTTTTTACATCATTTAGGCAATTCAACAAGGTCCCAAACTTGATTTTGATTCATAGATATTAACTCTTCTCTCATGGTATTAAACTACTCATTAGAATCTTTACATTCTATGACTTGAGAAGATGAACATGGATCATTTACAATTCCTAAATCAATTTCGACTCTTGTAGATAATCAACATAATTATCGAAGTAGCCGACCTCCTTTCTCATTAAGATCTTCTTAATGCTTTTTATTGTGATCTTTATTGTGATTTAACTATTGTAAGTTCAATGTTGACATCTTCATTATGAAGTCTTTGATAATTTATTTGTTGTTCTTGATTATTGTTGGGTTAAACTATAATATTATAAACACCACCCACTGTGGTGGCGTAGTTGGCTCGAGTTTTGTGCCTCCCACGAAAGGTGCCAAGTTTGAATGCCAGCGGCATTACTTGGCAACAACTTAACCGGCGTGAGTGTGGTGGCCAGCTTGCATCAACCCTGGGTTCTTCCCGCCTAACTTTTCGGGGTTTCCTAGGTTATTAAAAAAAAAAAAAAAACTATAATATTATAAACAACAATATTAGAAGTTTTTGGTATATAAACTTTTACATTTACTCCTTAAATACAAGTATCATGCATTTTTTCACTCTTACTAAAGTCATTATTTTCAATGAACTTAGTATTTCTAGATTCAACAATTCTCGTATTATGATTAAGACAATAAAATTTATACCCTTTAAATTTCTCTACATAACCAATGAAGTAACCACTGGTTGTTCTTAAATCCAATTTCTTTTTATGTGAATTGTAAATTTTTACTTACGGGACAACCCAAGTGTGTAGGTGTTATAAACTAGGTTTCTTTTCCATATACAGTTCAAAAAGAGTATTTGAAATTACCTTACTAAGAGCCCCGTTTAATAAATACATAGAAGTCTTTAATATATACATCCACAAATATAAGAATAAAGATGAATGACTTATCATACTCTTAAACATTTTCATTAAAGTACAATTACACATTTTTGTTGCACCATTTTGTTATGGTGTACCCAGCATAGTGTATTAAGCATAAATGACATGTCTTTCAAGAAATTTAGCAAATGGACCCAAACATTGTCTCAATTCAGTATACTTTCCATAATATTCACCACATCTATCTAACCTAACTATTTTCATGTTTTTATCTAATTGTCTTTCAACCTCTTTAATAAACACCTCAAGTGCATTCACCAATTGAGATTTATCATGTAATATATAAATGTAAACATAACGTGAAAAATCATTAATAAAGATGATGAAATAACTTTCTCCACCAAAAGATGGAATATCAAAAGGATCACATATATTAGTGTGTATAATTTCAAGAAGTTCAATGCATCTCGTGGCACATTTCTTAGTATGTCTTATTTGTTTACCTTTAATACAACCAATACACACTTCAAGGTCTATAAAATCTAAGTTTGGAAGAATTTCATTATTCACTTATATTTGCATCTTTTTCGTAGATATATGACTTAAACGTTTATATAATTCTAATTCACTAAATCTCATTTAGTGCCAACATTATGATGTAAGGTCATTAAGGTCTCAATAAAAGCATTATCAAGTTTAAACTTGTAGAGACCATTATATAAAATTCCAGTTCCAATAAGATTATCATTCTTAAATAAACTAAAAGATTCAGAACCAAACTTACAAGAAAATCCTACTACATTAAGTCTTGGCAAAAAAACTAAATTGCGGGAAAATATGGGCATATAAAGGGTTTGAAACAAATCCAAATAATGTTCGGTATCTAAAACCAAACGATAAGTGTTAATACCTTCAACTGGAGCTTTGTTTATGTTCCCCGTGATTTACATAACTTTCATTTGGTTTTATGATTTGGATTATAAGAAATCCTTGCATCATATTTGACACATGAGTGGTGGTATCATAATCAATTCATAAAGTATTATGACAAAATTCAGTAAAGTTTGATTCAAAACATATTAAAGCACAAGACTTATATTTCTTTTCGAACCAAATTTTATGCTTTAGACAATCTTTATTTAAGTGTCCAACCTTATTACAAAAGTAACATTTAATAAAATTGTGTTCATTCTTGTGGATTTGAGAAGCCTTAGAAGTTTCATTTAGGGCCTGTAATCCTTTCTTCTTGTTCATTCCATCTTTCATTTTGGAATTCTTTTCAGCATCTTGATGATTTAGGAGATGAATGGAATGAGCCTTTTGATTCTTTATCCTTATTTCCTCTTGAATAAGCCATATTGGCCAATTAATTCAAATTCTACTTATCCTTTATAGTATTTTAATTCATCTAAAATGACTCATATTGTTCATGAGGTAAGAAATTAAGTATGAATTGTACTAAAAAGTACTCATCCACGTTCATTAGCAAGATCCTTAACTTTGCCGTTAAGTTCACCATCTCAAAAACATGCTTATGCATGGTGTGTGAACCATCATACTTCATAGTGGTCAGAAGATTCTCAACAAGTGGTTGAAAGGGGAATAAACCAACTCTAAGAGTAAAAATCTCTTACTCAATCTTAGGCCAATGGAATATTAGTTTGAAAAGGCCCAGCTTGAACAGCACTAATTTCCATTTGCTAAGGGATAAAGTGAAGATGGAAACCAAGAGTTATGACATTGACTTGATTGAGCTAGTGAGTGATCGTGGTCCCGCTTTCTAGTAAACAATCATAAAAAGATTTGAATTATTATAAAAATAAAGGATTAAAGTTTGAATATCAACATCAAATATTGATAGTATGTACTAAAAGATGTATGCTTTTCTCTCTTCTTTGGCTAAATTAAGCTCTTGCCTAGCCTAGACAACACTAATTTCCATTTAACAAGGAATAAAGTGAAGATAAATAAAGAAAGCTCTATCAAAATCAAGAGTCATGCCATTGACTCGATTGAGCTAGTAAGCAATTATGGTCATTTTTTCCCAAGAAACGGTAGGAAAAATTTGAATTATTATTGAAAAATGGATTAAAGTTTGAAAATCAACATTGAGCGTCGAGAGTATGTACTAAAAGGCGCATACTTTTCTTTTCGTCGGTCGAATTAAACTCGTGCCCAGCCTAGACAGCACTGATTTCCATCTAACAAGGAATAAAGTGAAGATGGACAAAAAAAGGCTCTGTCGAAATTGATAGTCACGACATTGACTTGATTGAGTTGGTGAGCGATCGTGGTCATGTTCTCCAAGAAATAATAGGAAAAGATTTCAATTGTTATTAAAAAAAATGATTAAAGTTTGAATATCAACATTAAAATTTGAATGCATGTACTAAAGGGTGTATACTTTTCGCTCATCATTGGCAACATTGTAACGGATTTGGTGATATCCAAATAAATTAGATTTACCGATGTCAAAATAAATTAGCAAATTACGTATTCTTTTTTTTAAAAAAAATTAGACGCGTGGTTCATAATTTTTTAACGATGTAGTTAATGTAATTATGTCAAATTAATTTGTAAGTAACCTCTTACCCTAGTTGGTTAGGATCTCACCCTGAGATCTGTGAGGTAAGGGGCTCAAAGCCCCAATTATTTATCTTGTCCCTCGAATTGAGGCGTGTGTTCAGTGCTGCTTTAATTCCACCTTCAAATGCATGTACTCAATTCGGGCTTACTCGATGTTAGGGTGGCGTTGCTCCTGGCGCCCCATGAGGATCTTTTAATTTCTTAAATTGATCGATATATTTCAATTTTTTGTCCTAAATTATCTATCTTTTAGTTAGAATTTGTATATCATGGATATACATGTAATATATACCTTTTTAACTAGAATTTTTATTATATCCACAATCCATACAAAATAGCCTCTATTGTAACACTACAATATTTATACATGTATGCTAACCATCGATTATGTCGGGTTAATTAAATCTTGGAGTGCATGTGTAAGTATATTTTACCATCAAGTAAAATTATTTTCATTTTGGGTGACTGACCGAATTAGGAGGGTTGCTTTTTTAAGGATATTTGTTGTTGTTAGTCGTAAAACAATTTGTACAAATCGGGGACTAAATATGTAATTGTGTATGGTCATGCACACTTTAACGTGATGCTTTCAAGCTTTTTCCGCAATTCCTTTTTAATTTCCATTTTACTAGGTATCATATACTTGAATAAAAAGATATTCTTTACTTGAATAATATTAACATCATATATGAAGTCAGTCCTGCCAATTCAATTATATATGTAATTCAAAACCTATGCACTGTCACAAGATTAATAGATAGATCTTTTTTTAATATCAATAGAGTGTCTAAAACTCTTTGAGTATCCAACTAATCTCCATACGGTGTGATGGTCCCTCCATCTCACACACATCGGGTAATCACCGGAGACTCACAAATGTGTGCTCATGGGAGTGGCCACAAGAGAATGTATAAGTGTAGTGATTCGATCACAAGCTTTGACAAGAAAGATAAACACACTTACCACTTGAACAACCTCTTGGGGTTAAAAAGATCAGTATCGCTTAGTTTTCTTGGAATAAAGCTAAACTGATCTAATATAAAGCGAATCTCTTCACCTTTTCCTTATAAAAGAATTCTTCATTTCCCAAATGATAACTGCCATTGCGACCATGGTTATATACCATCCACTTTTGAAATTTTTTAAGTTGCCACACTTGACTTATGTGTGGGCCGAGCCCTTCTTCTTATTCTTTATAACTCCGGAAAGGGTTGGAGAATATTTCTTCCACACTAGAAATTATTACTTATATAAATTCTAATAATAGTCTCACATTATATATAGGTTTTACCATGTGAAAGAAAGAATTAAGATGTAATACGTGTCATTACGAGATCCAAAAAACTAGTTTCGTTAAAGTTTAGATTCAAATCATGAGGCAATATTCCTCAGCATCTTATTTGTGTCATTGCTCCGTCCTTTAAATTGACTTACACACTAGTTTATTTTCAGCAGTCACCACACTTTGATCCATCTTTCTGTTGAAGCTAGTTCGGTCGAGCTTTGGTTCTCTTCTTACAACAACCAATGAACTCGTTATATAGGAGTCTTAGAAAATTCCTCTAGTACATTAAGAGAAGATGCATTGAATTTTTTTATATCATGATGCTCATTAAGGAGAAGATGGAACTTCCTAGAGTTAACTGGTTAAATGGCCATCGTGTGGCAATTTTCAACAAAAAGTCCCGTAAAAATTTACAATTCTAGAAAATACATGTGCACTAAATTTTTTCCACAGGATTTCAATGTTAAAAATCTCCAATTGAATTCCTTAATTGTGTAAAGCAAAGTGAGTCGAGTTGGGAAAGATCAGGAAAACACGACGCTTCGGCCTTCCACCATTGCAAAAGGTCAACATTGTCTTCCTCGAATTTTTCAAACGTAGTTCCTTGTTGAGATCTCCATTCATCTCACCAGCAATCGACATCGAAGTGCTCAAGGCCTACCCTTTTTTTGGGCGGGCTGCTTGTGGTGCGAGAGCACAGGTCCGAACCGGCACGGCCCATTAGCCATCCTAACTAAAACCTATCTATTTGGGCTCATGTACACTAGGAAGAACCTCAGAATGATTTTAGGTAGCTGAGGATCTGTCGTTAGTTGTTACCGACACCTTCATAGATATTTTTGGAGCTTTAATTAAGATCACTAGAAACAGGTATGTAAGGTTGAAAAGGATCAGACGAGCACATGCACTAGACAAAGTTTGTCCCCTTTCTAGAGACAGGCTTTCATGTCACTTTTGTCGGTCAGTGCTGCTTTGATGTGCCCTTCCAACTCTATTTGGTTTTTTCTGGACTAGACAATGTGTGAAACGAGAGATAGGACGGTACGGTGGAGCTGGGTCCTGGACGTGAGGTTTGACGTAATAACAAGCTTTAAATTGTCATGTGACCCTTCATACATCGTACTCTCATCTAAGGAAGACGCCGAAGCTCTAATAATTGTGAAATTGCGAAGTGACCGACAATGGGCAAAGAGTAACTTAACTCTACCCCGGTTAAACTCTTAACCTTACTTTGTCCTGTCCTCCTCCTCCTCATTAGTGTTTCAGAGAGAGGGAGAGAGCGCAGCACCAGCAGTAGCAGCATGAGAGCTTAATCAAATTGTGGCATTTTTTTTGGGCGATTCCATAAATGTTTTAGATAATTATATGACACGTTGTACAGCCTACGCACATCGACGATGGGCCAAGAGATGCAGGCGATGGTCATTCCCATATTCTTGTAACTCAACATTCGCTTATAGTCTATAATAATCCATTTGCTAGTACTAAAAATGGACTGTAACAACATAATTGAAGCCAATGGAATGAGTGCGTCACCATCAGCTATGGAAAGAATAGGAAAAACACGGCAATTTGGCCTTCCACCATAGCAAAAGGTCGACATTGTCTTCCTCAATTTTTCAATGTAGTTGCTATCATCTTCGCCTCACCAGCAACCGACACTGAAGTGCCCAAGGCCTACCCCCTTTCAGCCTGGGAGCATGGGTCCGGACTAGCTCAACCCACTGGCCAACCTAATTGAGATCCGATTAGGGTTCATGTACATTGGGAGGAACCTTACAATTCTTTTCAAAGGCCGGGGATCCTTCAGTGAAGGGGTTGCCGACACTTTTGTAGATATTCTTGGAACCTTAACTAGTCTCATTCAAACATCTGTCACATGTCTCACCTCGTAGTGACATAGAGTCGAGAAAATGCAATAAATGAACTTCGCCATTCAAGGGAAGAAGGCACTCATTTTTGCCTTTCCCTCTATTTCCTCCCACTTTTTGGAGGAAAATATCTAGTGGATTCACAAGAAAATCTTGCTCTATCATTTCCTTCGGATTCCTTGAATCTTTATTTCCTCCTCTCTTTCACCCCATTTCTAAAACCCACTTCATTCTATGGAATGGCCCGATTCAATTTCACATGGATCTTGCTTTCAAAAGAGAAATCGAATGTCATGATTAATATACTAAATTTTTTATAAGGTCAACAATTTGACAGAATAATAGCTCCTATCGTGACACTATAATAATTATACGCGCAAGATTATTATTTGATTATATTGGATTTTTTAAAAATTTTATCATCGATTAAAACTGTTTTAGTTTTGGGCGATCGATCGAATTAACAAGTAGCTTTTTTCAGAATATCTATTGCTGTTTTTCATAAAACAATTTATACGAATTTGCCAACAGATATTTAATCATAGATGGTTGTGGACACATTAACTTAAAGCTGGAAAGGACAATTTGCAGAAAGAGAGGACAGTACAGTATACTGGTCCTCGGGCTTGAGGTTGACATAACAAACTTTAATAATTGCAACCTGACCCACGATGTACCAGGCCGTACTCCTCACCTGCAGCATGCGGTCGACATTAACACGAAGCTCTTAACAATTGCCAAGTGACCATAGATTGCCAAAAAGCAACTTTGACTCCACCCCAGTTAACTCTTCACTTCACTTTGTTCTGCCTTCCTCCTCATCTGCGTTTTAGAAAGAGAGAGAGAGAGAGAGAGCAACATCAGAGCAAGGATCGTAGACATGTTAGGGAGGGGGAGACCCGCAAGGATTTGGGAGTTTGCAATTAGAAGCGTCGGCCTTGTGATGAATTGTTCACGTCACTTATTTTTGCAAAGAATTAATAGGAAAGAGGGTCATTACGTGGAGGTTATTAGCAAAGAGAAGTCAGTGAGAGAGAGAGAGAGAGAGAGACGTGGTCAGGGTCAACCATTGAATAACGTGATACACTTAACATATTTATAATTATGCACGAACACACTTCATATTCCCTAGATCCGTTAACCGATGAAAATGAAAGATAAATGATGAAAATGAAAAGGCCATTTTCCATGAAACCTTCATTTTATTCCAATGGAGTTATGTATGTAGCTCAAACCCTATGCATATTCACAAGATTAAAAGATAGGCGCTTAGGATCCTTTGAGCATCTGACGACTCTCCATTAGGTGTGGCAGTCCCTCCCATTCATACACACCAGATAATTACTGGAGCCATATAATTTTTACATTACATTCTTTTTAAAATCTGTTATTTTCCTTCATCTTTTTTTTTTTTAATCTCAATTTCTATTCAAAGTCAACGTTGGCAGCTTAGGGTGCGTTTGTTTGCGTTTCGTTTAAAAATTGTTAGAACGCAAAATAGAAAAAGTGTTTCGTTCTAAACAATTTTTGAACAAAAAAACGCGTTTGGTAAACTTGTTCTAAATAAAAATAAACAAAACACGTTTGGTAAATTTGCATAATTTTTTTTATTTCTTTTATTTTTTCTATTTTTTTCTTATTTTTCCTTTTTTTTTTTTTTTTCTTTTTCCTTTTTTTTTTTTTTCTTTTTTGGCCGGTCGCCGGCCTCGGCCATGGCCGGCAACCGGCCGGCGAGGGCCGGCGGGCCTCGCCAGCCATGGCGAGGCCAAGCCTCGCCGTAGCCGGGCGAGGGCCTCCGCCGCCGTAGCCGGGCGAGGGCGGCCTCGCCGCTTGATCCGGCGAGGCCGAGCTCGCCCGGGCGGGCGAGGCGCGGCCTCGCCGGCCACCGCCGGGCGATGCCGACTCGCCCGATCCGGCAAGGCCGAGGCTCGCCGGCCGGCCGGGCGAGGTCGAGGCTCGCCGGGGACGGCGACCCTCGGCCTCGCCGGGGCCGGCGAGCCTCGCCATGGGGGCGAGGCCGGCCCCTCGTCGGCCGGTCGCCAGCCATGGCCGAGGCCGACGACCGGCCAAAAGAAAAAAGAAGAAGAAAATAAGAGAAAAAAGAAAAAAAGGAAAGTGTTTCTCAAATGTGTTTCAGAAACAAGAAACACAAATTTTGTGTTTCTTGTTTTTGTTTCTTTTTTGTTCTTGGGAACAAAAGAACAAAAAAACAGAAAAAGTGTTTAAAAACAAAAAAAAGAAACACAAACAAACGGGGCCTTAACGTTCTAAATTTGGGGGCTGAGCTCCCCAATTTTTTTTTTTTTTTAATCTTTTTACAACTCCTGGAAAGGTTTGGTGGATATTTTTTCTATATTAGAAACTATTACTTATCTAAATTCTAACCTTAATCTCACATTATATACATGTTTTTTTTTAACTCTAGACTAAAATTAAATGTGGCTTGAAATGACAGGTACAATTGGCAGCAATCCTGTAGAGAGGTTAAAAATACCTAAGAAGTTGAATCAAAAGAAATAGATGAAACAACAATTGAAAACATTGAAGAAACTTAATTATATCAGACATCATATATGAAGCGATTATCAAAACAAAAATTTAAAGTGGAAGAACACAGATATTTGATTATGAAGCAGAATAATAATGATAGTATTTGAACTTGACAATATAATAGTAGGAATAAAATATTTTTTTCAAATCATGCCCTAGGAAGATTATATGTCTCATTAATATTTTGTGGGCCCGGAAAAAAAGATTTCTTCTGTTCTCTCCACTAGATCAATAACATGGACATTTCAATCATCGTGTGGTTTTCTCTAATACCGTACTTCTAAAAAAAGAAAGAAATGAATAATTTCTTCTAAGGGAGAGATGAAACGAGGTGACAGTTGCTAGAATAATTTCCATATATTTCAATCTGGAACCAAAGAGATTTAGTGATTATGTTAAGCCTTAGGTTTGGGGGGAAACCAAATTTGAGCTACAAAAGGACGATGATTATCCAAATCTTTGTGCTTGGAGGATACGAGAGCCTATGCGGAGTCACCCTCCCTAGGAGGGTTGTCTCTTCATTTTCTCTCTTGAATCATTTAAGGACCAGATCAGGTCCAATGTTAAGTCCTAGATTTGGGGGAACCAAATTTGAGCCAGAAAAGGACAACGATTATCCACATCGCATATGCTTGGAGGATTTATATTACATAAATAAGTAAACTAAGATTACTAGGAAGAGGTATGTAAGGTTGAAAAGGATAAGACGAGCACATGCAGTAGACAAGGACAAGCCAGAGAGCTTGTCGATAGGTGCAGCTTTGGCTGTGCCCTTCCAACTCTTGCATTTTTTTGGACCGGACAACGTGTGAAAAGGCTGAAAGGACGGTACGAGGGAGCTGGGTCCCTAGACGTGAGGTTTGACAGAATAACAAGCTTTAAATTATTATATGACCCAGGACGATGTATCAAGCCTTACTCCCCATCTACAGATGAGGTCGACTGAACTCGAAGCCTTAATAATTGCGAAGCGACCGACGATGGCCAAAGAGGAACTTAACTCTACCTTGGTTAAACTCTTAACCTCGCTTTGTCCTGTCTTCCTCCTCCTTGTCTGCGTTTTAGAGAGAGAGAGAGAGAGAGAGCAGAGCAACGATGGTGGAAGTGTGGTTGGTACTTGTCAGGGAAGGAGAGACAAGTGAGGTTTTGGAATTTGCAGAGAATTGTTACGTTTCTCTGCGGAGAATCGGAAAGAGGGTCATTACGTGGAAATTATTTGCAGAAAGAGGTCAGAGAGAGAGAGAATTACATAAAAATACACTTACTGGATCAATGAAATTGGGTTGTTTTAGAACTTTTAAGAGTGAGGTTTCAAAAAATAAATGACGAATATAATTAGTAACTTCTATACAAAATAAAATAAAAATGAAAGTGTATCTTCCATCAACTTTCAATTTCTCACAATAAAATACCCATGCATATGCACAAAATTAATAGATAAGTATCTCTTAGATATCAATGGAGTTGTTTTAGCTCTTTGAGTATCCTACTAATCTCCATCAGGTGGGTAGTCCCTTCATTTCACACATATCTGATAATTTTCATTTTACATTTTTTAAAATATTTTAGTTGCCACATTTGATTGGTATTTTTATCTCAAATTATAATAGAAGTAGATTTTGGTAGCTCGATGTTCTGGTTGATGGTCGCATCATAATTAGCTTAAAAAACAATAGGAAATTGAGCGCAACTCTCATTGATCTTATCTTTATTACATTTTTTTGGGCATTATAGGAGACACGATACCTATTGACTCTCATCATGCATGAATCAATCCTCGGCAATACTCCTTACTGTCTCAGAGGGCTTGCTGAAGTTAAGGAAATTACAAACTATTTAGTGCACATGCCTCACGAGGCTACTTAATCTATTCGTGCTTGAGGAATGTACGATCATTGGAACTATTTTATTTAGAAAGAGCTGTTGAGATTCAAGGTTTGGGGGAATCAGGATCTTTGTTGCATGTGATTCGATTGAAAGATTACCTAACCTATGCGAGTTGAAGAAGCTAAGGCCTGTTGAACTCAAAGGTTGTATCTAAGACCCATGGAAGGCCGCAATAGCTTAGAGTTTACAAAGTACTAGGAGACCAAAGGTAGCGGATCTCTTGATAACAACTGTAGTAGCTATTGTGGTAAGAGAATACCGTGATATGTGAGGTGGTTGTGGTAGACTTGCAATATTTTAACTAATCTTTAGGTGTCATGGACTCTAATTCTTCATCTTAGGTATCATCTTATACAACATAGGTATGCATTAAAAACTCGAGTTATCAATAACTCGACCTATTCTAATTTGTGAGTAATACTACTTAAGTATTAAATGATGAATCGGGATTTTGGTCTTGTTTCATCAAAGTTTAGATATTCAAAACTCAAATTGTGCTTTGCACTAACATTATAGCTTATCTTCGCCCAGGCCCATCAATCTATAATAAAAAAGAAGTAGAGATGAGCTGCAGATGGTTTGCGTAGAGAAACAAAGTGGATGAACAATACAACGTTTTCACTATCTGCAATGGTGCATGGAGATGTATTATACAGGGTTGAGAGGTTTTTTCTTTCTAATTAATATATTTCTAATTTAATCCCACGCCACCTGTTTTTGGTATAACTATTGAATATGTGATATTTTTGTAATTAGAACTTTTATTATGTCCGCGGTCAATAGAAGAACGACTTCTATTGCCGCACTACACTATTTATACATGCATGCTGACTATTTGATTACATCAAGATATATATAGAATTGTATGAGTAAGTATATTTTACCATCGGTTAAAATCAATTTTATCTTTTTCCATCGGTAAAATCATTTTTTGTTTGGGGTGATCAACCAAACGGAGAGGCAGCTTTTTTTCTTTCTTTTCTTTTTCAGAATATTTGCCGTTGTTATTCGTAAAATAATTTACACGAATTTGGGACTAGATTTGTAATCATTATATGGTTGTGGCCACATTAACACGATGAAGTTAATATTAGTGTTCATATGTATGAAGTTTGAACGACATATAGGACAGTACGTGTATGATGTTGTATTGACATCTAGAGTGTGAGGTTGATATAACACAAAACTTAATAATTGCCACATGAATAGTGAAGACAAAAAAGCAACTTTAAATTTACCATGATTAGCTATTAACATCACTTTCTTTTTTGTCTTCATTTCGATAAAGCACTATGTCTATCTTTCTATCTATTAAATTGAAATCGTGATCAAAACTCTAAATGAAACTGAACGTAGCCTCTAATGAGAGGTGCAATTGGCGGCAATATCGTAGAGAGATTAAAAATAATGAAGAAGTTGAATAGATAGAATAGAAAAAATAATAATTAAGAATATTGAAGAGACTTGATTACATTATACGTGAGGGATGAAGCGATGATTAAAATAATGATTTATAGCGGAAAAACACTAATATTTGATTACGAAGCAAAGTAATAATGATAGAATATAAACCTGATAAGATGATATTATGAAGAAATAAAATTTTCCAATCATGCCTCAGAAAGAATATAGTATAGGTCTCTAGTACCATCACTTTGGATTCTCTTATTTCCCTTTGTTCCCCCCAAGTAAGAGGAAATATTTTGTGGATCCACAGGAAATTTTTTTCCCTTCAGTTCTCTTCTCTAGATCAATCAACATGGGCGGTGTAATTAATGCATGGTCTTCTCTAATGTCATACTTTCAAAAAGGAAAGAAATGAATAGTTTCTTCTAAGGGAGAGATGAAATGTGGTGAAAATTGCCAAAATAATTTCCATACATTCCAATCTCGAGCCGAAGAGATTTATTGATTATGTTAAGCCCCAGGTTTAGGGTGCACCAAATTGGATCTAGAAAAGGACAACGATTATAAATATTCTAAACTGCTTAGAGGATGTTTATTATATGGATAAGCAAATCTAGATTACTGGGAACAGGTATGTAAAGGTTGAAAAGGACAAGACGAGCGCATGCATGCATTGGACAAGGACAGGCCAGAGAGCTTGTCCCCTTTCTTGAGACGGGCTCACATGTCTCTTTTGTCGGTTAGTGCAGTTTGGTTGTGCCCTTCCCTGGGACAAGAAAATCCGACTTGGATTTTTCTGGACTGGGACGACGTGCAGAAAGAGAGAGGTAGGACGGAGTGGGGTCCCTGAGCGTGAGGTTGACATAACAAGGAGCTTTAATAATTTCCACGTGACCCACGATGTATCAGGTCGTACCCCATCTGCAGCACGTGGTTGACGTGACACGATGCTTTAATAATTCCCAAGTGACCAACGATGGTCAAAAGCCAACTTAACTCAACCCTAGTTAACTCTTATCCTCATTTTGCGCTGCTTCTTCCTCCTCCACCCCATCTGCATTTTAGAGAGAGAAGGTGTGGCTGGTACGTGTTACGGAGGGAAAGACACCGTAAGGATTTATGAGTCTACAGTGAGAAGCGTCGGTTTTGTGAATTGTTACGTTGTTTTTGCATAGAATGGATCGGAAAGAGGGTCATTTCGTGGAGGTTTATAGCAAAGAGAGGTCAGCGAGAGAGAGAGAGAGAGAGGTGGTCCCATATAGTCCATGAAAGAGGCTGACATTATCGAGTTCAAGGAACACTGCTATGGATCTCATGATCCCGTTAAACATACATATAATTACATACATATATGCTTCGTATTCACGAGATCCATTAACGAAGTGTAATCGATCAATGAAATTGCATTTTCTTAGAACTATTAAAGTAAGGTTTTTTAGAAAAAAAATTATGATGAGAAAAGAAAACGACAGGGCATTTTCCATGAACCTTCATTTTTTTTCTCAATGAAGTGTTTAGGTCTCTTTGAATATTTGACTAATCTTTCATTATATGCGGTGGTCCCTCCATTTCACATGCACCGAATAATAACCATTGACACACCGTTTTTATATTACAATCTTTTGAAAATCTGATGGTTGCCGCACTTGAAACTTTTTTTTATCTCGATTTCTATTGGAAGTTGATTTTGGCCGCTTACCATTTTAAACTTGGGGGCTAAGCCCCTTCCTTTTTTTGAACTCCTGACAAGGTTTGGTAAATATTTTTGGGTAAAAGTCAACAGAAATTTTAAATTATGTCTATTGTAATATATTTATCTTGAAAAATTTTTGCGACACCAAAAACACTAAACTTATATTTAGGTGATATATTTACCCCAAACTTGTAGAGTGTAATATATTTTCATCAAATTTTTTTTTGTGACACCAAAGACCCCAAATTTGTATTTGTATGACACATTTACATAAAAAATTTGCATCTTCCAGTTGATGTGAAACATGAGATGTACAAAATTCTCCCGCAAGTGTCGATGTCCTTGTCTTTAACAATGCACATCGACTGGACTGTAGATGCACATGTTATTCAAAGAGACGTCATTATTGTCATTTTAAGTTTCTCAACTCGAATTATATTTTGCACTTGGCATTATAGCTAATCATTCACTTAATTCCATCAAGCTATAATAAGAATGAAGAAGTAAAAATGAACTGTAGATGGTTTCCATAAAGAAACAGAGTAGATTAACAAGACAACGTCTTCATCCTCTGAAATGGTGCATGGAGATGTTTTTATATAAGGGTGGTAGTTTCTTTAATTAAATTTCGCCAATTAATATTCTCTTATTTAATCCTATATTACCTGATTTTGGTTTAGTAATTGAATATTATAGATACATATGAGATATATACCTTTTTACTAGAATTTTTATTATGCCCCCAGTTAATAGAAGAATAGTTTCCATGCGGCACTACACTATTTATATGACTGTTTGATTATGTCAAGTCATTTAAATTTTGGATTATATAGGCAAGAATATTTTACAATAGATTCAAATCATTTTCGTTTTGAGTTATAGACCGAATTAGGAGGGTAGCTTTGTTTGGGGCTAAATATCTGTGGCTGTGCATATATTGACATGATGCTTTGAGGCTTTTTCAAGAAGTCCTTTTCTAATAATTATTTTTCTAGGTAAACGTGTTCTTAAATAGAAGATATTCTTTCCTCTTATCTTCCGATTTTGAGATTTGTCTATCTCTGTACAATTGAAGTGGGCCTGAACATTTTCCTATACTTTTCACATGTCAATTGTCGTACAGAGCATTTAAGTAAAAGAAAAATAGATGGGACGATCCGGTGGAATTGGATCCCTAGGTGATTGACCGAGTAAGTCGTATTACCCATCTGCACCGCCAGGTTGACAGAACACGAAGCTTTAATAATTTCCATGCGACCCGCGATGGCCAAACATCAAATTTTAACGCCACCTTGGTTAACTCCTGACGTCACTTCGTTCTATCTTCCTCCTTTTCTGCGTTTTAGAGAGGGAGAGCGCAGCAGCAGCATCAGAGCATCGATGGTGGACGTGCTGTTGGCACGTGTTAGGAGAGGAGGGAGGGGGGATGCCCGTGAGGATTTGGAGTTTGCAATGGCAAGCGTGAATTGTTACCTTAGATTTTGCGGAGTATCGGAAAGAGCGTCATTACGTGTGGGTTAATAACACAGAGAGGTCACAGAGAGAGGTGGTCAGGCCCGACCATTGAATAGTGTGACATCCGTATAATCCCTTAAATCCCGTTATCAAGTCCATGCTACACTAACATGGACAACATGGACTCAATGATCCCCTTAACACACTTGTTTACATACACATACACTTTATATTCACTAGAAGAGTTAATGAGGTGTAATTAATCAATGAAATTGGGCTTTTTTTAGAACGGTCAAATCGAGGCTCTTCTAACTTGGAAGGAAAAGATGATGGGTTCAAATTTGGGGTAGGGATGATTTCATTTTAGGAGTGGGTTTCGATTTCTGCAAGGAGGTAAGGCAAAAGTCTGAGAGTGAATGTTAGAGTAGGATTAGAGTAGGACCGGTTAAAAAAAAATCGAGGTTCTCAAAAATAAATGTTAATTATGCTTATTAATCTTTATAAAATTAAATGAAAAGGCATCTTCCATGATCCTTCGGTATTCCAATGAGGTTATATGTATAGCTCAAAACTTATGCATATTCACGAGATTAATAGATATTTGTCTCTTAAAAATCAATGGAGTATCTAGAATTCTTTGAACACTCAATCTCCATCAAGTACGATGATACTTTTGTCCCACACACATCAGTAATTACTAGAGACACGGGCCTATGTTCCCAGAGGTGGCTCTAAGAAAATGCACAGATGTGGTGATTCAATCACATGCCTCCAGTGAGGAGGATAGACACAATTATCACTTGAGCAACCTCTTAGATTTAAAAAATAGGTGCCACTTAAAAATTCTTGATTTTGTAAATGATATTTGTCATTGTGATCATGGTTTTATATTACATTCTTTTAAAAATATTTTAGTTGCCGCCCTTGATTTTTTTATTCTCAATTTCTATTGGAAGTTGAATTTGGCAACTTAATGTTTTAAGAGATAAATGCAATGAAAGTCCTAAAACTTGTCATCAAAGTGCAATCGAATCTTAAAATTTATCATGAAAATGTAATTTAATCCTAAAACATTCAAAAAGTGCTATTAAATCTTAAACTTGTCACGAAAGTGTATACAAGTCTTAAAACTTGTTACGAAAGTGTAATCAATCCTAAAAATTTCAAAATATGCAATCAATGGAAAGACTAGATTAGATCAACTTAACAAGTTTTATAACTCAATTGCATTTTCTTGATAAATTTCAAAATTTGATTGCACTTTTTGAAAGTTTTACAATTCAATTGCACTTTCATTGACAAATTTTAGAACTTCCCATACAAGTATCCCATGTTTTAAACTCGAGAGCTGAGGCCCACTTCTTTTCTTTTCTTTTAACTCATGGGAAGGTTTGGAGAATGTTTCTTTTACACTTGAAATATTTCATTAAAGTTTAGATTCAAATGATGAGGCATGATCAATGAAAATATAATGATAAAAGTTGTGGATCACGAGCTTGGTAGAACTTGGAGTTGATGGTCACGGCATAATTAGCTTAAATATTAAAATGTATATGGAAATTGAGCGCAACTCTCATAGTTTTTAGGAGAGATGCAAGTGGAAGGAACATTTCTCACCATGGCAGAACCATTCTAGTTTGTTGGTATTGAAACTTCATGTTGTCGCACTACTACCACGTATTTCAAATAAACTTGAAAACTTGTCAACTCTCCTTATCGATAAATGTGCGGCACTTTCCTGATTTGAAAGGCTTGGTGAAGTGGTGGAGGGAACTGCGAATTATTAGGTGCAAATGCCTAGTGAGGACACTTGGTTTGTCAGGCTACAATCCTTGGAGACATCACAATTAAAAAGACTCGTTGAGACTCAAGATTTGTGGGACTTGGGGTCGTTGTTGCACTCAACAATTTCCTACTTTGATTCAATTGAATAATTACCTAATCTATGCAAGTTGAAGAAGCTTAGGTCCGTCGAACTGAAAGCTTTTCCTAGGCCAGGAGCCATGGAAGGCCGCAATAGGCTAGTCTTTAAAGTACTTGGAGACGAATTGAATATCTCTTGGAGCTACCACCTCGAAGATACAACTTACGAAAATTGTACCGTGCTGCCTATACAGGAGACATTATTGCACATTGACTTTCCACAATTCAAGTCTTTTTTTTTTTGTCGAACAATTCCAGTCAAGTTCAAACACTATATTTTCTAGAAATCTGTAACAAAATTTATTTTTTTAGTTCTTCTTTTGACTTGTTTTGGCAATTCTTCTCAACAAACATGAGGAACTCATCACATCACTCATTTGAGAGCGGGTTAAGCTGAAGGTCCAATATAGGGTACATTTGTTTTGCGGAAAACTCCATGATAAAGAAAAAGATGTTTTCTAGGAAGACGGCTAGTCTTTTTTTATTTGATAATATATAATCAAAATTGCTTTATGATGTTTGGACTTCATTGGAAAATGATTTTAATCTCATGATTTTATTGCAAGAAAAAAAGAAGAAGCATTTTTTAAAAATATATATATTTTTTAAAATTTCAATTTTTTAATAATTTTTTTACTTTTTAATTTTTATTTTATTTTAAAAAATTATAATTATAATTATTTTTTATTTTCCTTTTTCTCTTTTCTCTTTTCTTTCCTTTTCCTAGTTCCCTCGCCATGACTAGCCGACAACAACCACAAGCGAGCTCGAGCTCATTAGGATTAGGCGAGCAGTAATGAGCTCTAGCGAGCCGTGAGTTGGCCAAGCTCGAGCTCACTTGGATCGCCAAGCCTTGAGCTCGTTGGCCAAGCATCGTGGTCGATTGCCAAGCTACCGACCATCGCTAAGGCACGTGGCTGGTGAAGCTATTGACCGTTGCTGATGCACATGGCTGGCGAGAGGAAGAAGGAGAAAGGAAAGGAAAGGAAAGGAAAGAGAAAAGAAGAAAAGGAAAAAGAAAAATAATAATATTTGAAAATTTTGTAAAAAACAATAAAATAATCATTTTTTTTTAATTATGAGAATAAATGTTTCATTAACCAAGGGCCCAAAGAGTAGAATAATATTTGGGAAAACATTTTCTAGTTCCTTTATAGGGGAAATCATTTTCCTGAAGTGAAGCCTTAGTATGAAATCCATTTATGTTGACTCATTTTCGTAAATGAACCAAAAGTCGAAAAATGAGTAAAATGTTTTTTGCGCAATAAACGCATCCTTAGTTTTATTATCGAGCAGGTGGCCACATTGAATGATCAAGAAGGCATAATGAAACCATTAGATGCCGAATTTGAAGGAGTACGTCTTGTTATGAGACATTTGATTGGTGGCAGTGGTAACACGACTCTTGCCGATGTTATATTGAGCTAGTTATAGGCTAGCTTCAACTCTACCGCAACTTGAAGAGCGGGGTTGGCCATTGAAGAGCGTATGAGGGCTCAAAACATTTTCCTACACCTATGTCCTTACAAGTGCCATGATACATTGAATTTTTGGCATTTGTAGTAAACATTTTAAAAAATATTATGACATGAAAAGTTTTTAGAAGTCATGATATTTAAATAATAAAAAATTATAGAAATTAAGAGCGCGTTTGTAACGATTACATTAGAAACTGATTGATCGAATTGATTCTTTTTTTATTCTCGTTCTTTAACTGATTACGAAAAGAACGCGTTTAGTAACTATACAAAATTTCGATTCTAGAATAGAAAAAGAACGAAATGTGTTTGGTAACTACATAAAATTTCTATTCCAATTCTTTTTTTAATTACCTTTTTAGATAAATATAAATTTGATATTGAATTCTCATAAACCCCTCATTGATTAATTATATTTATACTAAGTAATAAAAATATTAACTAATCAATTTTTATTAAATAGTTAATAATAAACCATAGTATAAATTATACTAATATACCTAAAATATGTAATAAATATAAATACTAAATTATAAAGCAAAATTAAATATGTATTCTATATATAGCAAATATTTATTTTAGAATAGGAGGAAATTAAAATAAAATATAGAAATAAAAATAAATAAATAAAAATAAAAACGAAAATTGTTGTTATTTTAATTTTTTTCTTATTAGAATTTCAATATTATTTATATTTAAATAAGATTTTTTTTTATCATGGTGATTCTTATTTTCAATAAATATTTACATTTCTATGATTAAATATCTAATCCATTTTGAATTTAATATGGATGGATTTTAATTTTAGTTTAACCAAGATTCTTCTCTCTCTCTCTCTCTCGCTCTATATATATATATTCCCTTCTCCAAAACCGAACACCCAACGTTTAAAAGAATAAGTCTTCAAACCAACATGACTCTTTGAAACAAAAAAAAGACTTTAATGAGAAACTCATCACTACAACTTATCCATAAATGAATACTGAAGTAACTTAGTCCATTGTTCAACTTTGAAATATTGGCTTTGATAAGTCAATAATTAATAACAATATTACAAAAGTCGGAAACATAAAGTTATGGAATCTCTGGCATATTGTAAACATAAAGTCGGAAGCAATATTACAGCACTCTCTCCACGCCTTTCATCCTTAAAATCACTCCTCACCCCAAACAAAATCGCACAAACCCAACTAATCCTCGCATCGCACCAATCGATTATGAGTAGAGACTCCCCACGGAACCAAATTGTATCCCCCACCCTAAAAAGCAAATGAAACCTAATCAATGCCTTCACCAAAGCACTCGACCACCATGAACAGGGTCAAGGCATCACTGAAAAAACACTCCACCACCTTGCTTTCGATGCCTCGAACAGTGACGAGATTGCCAATGTCGCCGAGGGCTTTGCGGTTTCTTCCTTCTGCTACGCCGTTCTTCTTCTGCTGCTTACCCGCTCCTCCTCCTCCTATTGTTGCCTCGCCTATATCATGGTCGCATAAGAATACAATCAACATGGATATTAACGACCAATTGGATAAATTACATACACGAAAGAAAAACATAAACACGCTGCGGTCAATTTGGTTGCCCAGAAAATCCTTTGGCATTTGCCATTTGATTGCCTCTCAGAATTTTCTGAAAAACCAAACACGAATTGAAGGGGAGAAAAGCCCCGTTTTTCTGAGGGCCTATTCGCTCATCAAGGTCTGGGTTTCACACAAGCACTTGTCCACATAAGAAATCGTCGTCGACGGAAACACGAGATCTTCAACGTAATACAAGAACATTCCTAAGAAGATGCACACACGGGTCTGCTAATTTCCAAGACTACAGAACAGAACCCATCAAGAACAGAACATCAAGACAGCCAAGGGAGTCCCACGAATCATCGCACAGGATCGGAGGGGTTCAAAGAAGATCATCCCAGAAATCGGCACCGAAAGACATTGAAATATACTATTCGGCAAACGAAAGCCCCCCCCCAAAAAATCTGATTCGGGCCCAGGGGGTCGCTCGGCGGCCAGATCGGCGCTGGCGCCCGCCGATTCGGGCCTGGGGGTCGCTCGGCGAGCGACTCCTCGGCCAGATCGGCGCTCGCGCCCGCCGATTCGGGCCTAGGGGGTTGCTCGGCGAGCGACTCCTCGGCCAGATTGGCGTGGGCGGCCGCCGACTGGAGCTCGGTGGCGCTCCTGCCAACCGTTGCAGACGATGAACGACGGTGATGGTGAGCAAACCGTCACCTAGATCAACCGACAATGACCTTACCTGTGAGTGAAGGGAACTCACCTTGAACGAGCAGCTTCAACGATGAAGAAGCAGCAGTCGCCGTCGCCGTTGTTGTGGAGAGAACGAACCAGAGACAACGTCGAGCAAAAGAGAGAAGAAAAAGAAAGGGTTCGCACAGAGAGAACGTGGAGCAGGAGAGGGTACGTTGAGCAGAGAGAGAGAGCCACTTTTGTGATTCTTTTTTCTGATTCAGAATCAAGAATCATATATTTTTTTTTATTCTAAATTCTTGTCCAAAACTGATTTTGGGAACAAATTTGTTCCCGGGAACAAAAAATTTATCAAACACCATTCTGGCTAGAAATCAATGCCTAACGTTAACCGAATCCTACCAAATAATTTGAATGGTTACCAAACAGGGCCTTAGTTGATGGAAGCCCTGAGTGATTACTGCAGATATCCATGAGTGAGAAGCTCAAGAAAAGGCGTAAAGACCAGGTATTTCCTCGGGCGGGGGGACAACTGGGAGATCGCTCGAGGAAGAGAAGAAGCTAACAGACCTGCTCCGGTCTAAGAAGCTTACGTACCAAAGCTATGGAATCTTTCAAAGACAAAGCTAGCTATATGTATTCATTGTCAAATTCATGATAATTAACTAATTTTCTCGAACTTCTTGTAAAATAAGGAAAAGTTGCATTATAATTAAAATAAAAAGAAAATAAAGAAAAGGAAAAGAAAAGAACAAAAATAATTAAAAACTCAATTTAAAAAAAATAAAAACGAAAAAAAAAAAAAATAAAAATGAAAGAAAAAAGTGTTTGGTGAAAGAAGATATGAAAAATATTTTCTCTACTTGAAAAGTGGAAAACATGTTTTTCCATTAATGGAAAATATTTTCCTTAATCAATTCATTTTCTATAAACTGAATGCTAGAAAATTTAGAAAATATTTTTTTGAAAGTTATTTTTTACAAAAAAAACGAAGTAATAACAAGTGATTTACCTCGAAGCCTCGTGTGCTAGAATTTCCTAACCTTTGTGACTTTCTATGGCATACCGTCAACAACTTGAATTTATTATAAATTATTTATCCTTAGTAACTTACGTCCATCATCGTACCATCGCGCCGTAGTTCGTAAATATATCGTGTACAGTAATTTTACCCGGGCAACAGCAAGACTGAGAATCTGGTAATGAGTTATTTCTCTTGAATTTTCGTAAATAATTACTTTTTTTTTTGGGTGGAATTTGTCTTCTTAAGCTCGGATGGAACGACCGTTAAGGCAAACCCGAACGGTTCACTTGGCCATTCTCTGAAAAACCCAGGTAGAGTGAAAACTGGACGACGACAGATTGAGTTGAAGTCGGAATCGAGTATGGCTGATTCCCGAAGCAGAAAACCAATTTTTGGCCGAGAAGGCGAGTCAAGAAAACCGGAGAAGCTAAAATCAGGGGCAGAATCGAGTGTTGCTGAATTATCTGACCTCGTCGAAAAAAAACCAGCGAGGCTGAATCAAGATGATGTGATCCTGAGTTACTTTGGATCCGGTAGTCCCATTGGATTCGTTGATTCCCTCTGTCGCTGCTTGGAAGCTGACGGAATTCGCGTTTTCAGAGTTGGCGACATCCCATCTATTCTACCCGAAGAGCTTCGGCTATCGGTCTCCGGCTCCAACATCTACATACCTATCTTTTCAACAGCCTATGCTAATAGCCCTCAGTGCCTTGAGACGCTCGCACTCATGGTAGAGCATTCGTCTAGATCAGGAGGGAAGAAAGAGATCCTGCCCGTTTTCTACCATGTGGAACGGTCTGATGTGCAGCTGGACCAAAAATCATGCTACAGAGACGTCCTGGACAAGCACAAGCAGGAATTTGGGGGAGAGAAAGTCAAGCTGTGGGAGAAGGCTCTTGTGGGGGCTGGTAAAATCAAGGGATGGGAACGAAGCTCATATAAAATGTATGTTGCATTAAATCTGTCTTCTTTTCTTGTAGGTTTCTTCTGATTTATTTGCTCAATCGACGGAGGTAATGTCGAGAATGTCAGGAAAGGAAGCCCAACGACATTTTCCCAGCAAAAAAAAAGCAAATATTGGTTGACTCTGGTGTATTCTAAATTGTTTTGCTCGCTTGGGTTTATGATTGTTACCGAGCCTGTTTCAAAGCTTTATGGGGACTAAACTAGAGAAAAAAAAGAGGAAATTATTGATGGGAATTAACTGGGTTAACATTTTCAATTCCCTCTTCTTCCTTTTTCAGGCCAAATCTTTCTCTCGAATTGACCCTGTTTACACTACATATCTGAGTTTGGCTCAGTGAACTATCTTTAAAACTTCATTCTGTTCAGCCACATAATCGTGTAATTCTGTAATTCAACCCATGGTTGAGTGATATTTTCACTCGATGGCAAACTGTGAGAATATAATCCATTGTTTGGACCAAATACTTGCTGCAATAGCATTATGCAACGTTCCCACAATTACTACACATCAGTGTGTATGTTTATATCTTTACATCAGGTAAATTATGTTCTGCATAAAGTTTCAGTGATCTTTTAGCTCATTGATTGCCATTTCATTATGTAGTGCGTTGGGTTAACATTTTTATGAGCCATTTGAAGTTTCAGTGATCTTTTAATGGTTTGGAACTGAGATTTTTTCTGCCTTGGCAGTGAAAAGGAACTTATCACAGCCATCGTTGGAGAAATTTTGTTTAAGTTGATGATAGCACACAATCATGTGTCTGAGGATCTATCCACTGGTGATAATCTCATGTTATCTGACAGGACCTCGGTATATTTCTTCGCTCACATTCTCCTCTCGTCTTGAGTACTCTCTCCTAAAGACTGTAACTGTTGATGAAGCTAGTTTCAGCTTGAGTGTGTTTTACATCAAATAGATAAAATGTCTAATTACCACGAAATATTTTTACGTCATTTTTACAGTCGTTGTAAAGTTAGAATATGATATAAAAAGGAAGGCAAACGCATGAACTGAACCTCCAAGATAATGCAAGTCATCGTCTGAACTCTGAAGTAGCTTGCATATACTTCAATTTTTTCAGTAGCTAATTACCCTTGATTTTAGCCATTATGGATCTTGAACATCTAAATGAGATCTCATGGTAAACTCCTGCTTAATTTATCACTGTGGCAACTCGGAGATGCTCTCTGATAAGGCTGGTCATCACCTTTCTGTGCTTCCTTTTGCAAAGGACAAGAAACGGGTGTGTGTTAAGCCAGATTAGGCTTTTTTATGTTTAGTAAGCCAGTTTGCTTACTAGATTTTTCCATAATAGAGACAGCACGTATCTTTAGCTTAAATGAGATGCATGTAGTGAATGATTGTGTGGAGGAACTTCAGAGGAGTTTATCTTCAACAACCTGTCTTCTGTGTCAGCTAAATATTAGTTACAACATCTCAACTAGCAAGGCATATAATTGATTGGCAGGCACAATCAAAGCACACGTCTCAGAGAATGGCATTTTCATCTGGAACTTACAGTGCCACATCTGTATATTTCTTCACTTCTCTTCTTATCTAACATTCTCCTAAACTTAAGTACCTTTATAGGAGCTTGAAGACAGTCAAGAATCGAAAATAATGGAATTATTGGAACTGGAAGTCAGCGACGTACGAATTGTTGGAATCCATGGGAGAGATGGCATTGGAAAGACTGCTCTTGCCAAGATCATATATGATAAAATATCCCTTCGCTTTGACGCTTGCAGTTTTCTTGCTGAGATTGAAGAATCAACACAGCAGCCTGGAGGTGTTCACTATCTTCAAACCAAGTTGATCCATAATATTTTAAAGAGAGAGCATGAGGTTACTTCTGCTTTTGAAGGAGTAAGATTTTTGAAAGAGATATTTAGGAGTATGAAAGTTCTTATTGTTCTTGATGATGTGGAGAAGGCATCCCTCCTCAAGGAGTTTGTAGGAGCTAAGCTTGATTGGTTTGGTTGTGGAAGTAGAGTAATTGTCACCTCAAAAGAAAGCAGGGTTCTTCAAGGGTTTGTTGCTCGAGGGTTGGCTCATACTTACAATGTTAATCCGATGGATGATAATCGAGCTTTCAACCTTTTCTGGCAGTATGCTGCAACCAGAAAGAGCGATGAACTACGATCTTATGTTAAAATTGCAATCGAACTAGTGAAGGCTGCGAAGGGACTTCCACTACTTGTCAAAGTTGTTGGTTCTTTTTTGCAATATAAAGGACTGGAAGAATGGATTAAATTCAAAGATCTCATGCAACAATTTCAGGAAGATAACCAGAAGATTCTGAGAATAATTTATGATACTTTAGATGAAGATCTAAAGCTGATGTATCTTAATCTTGCAAGTTTTCCCCGGATGTGGATTGTCGGATTGCCTCACTTGTGTGGCGTCAGCTTCTTCGTCCTCTTGATCTTCGTCTTCCTCATCTGATTATTTGGTCTTGTCATTATGATTGTTATGATGAAGTCAATGTCCTTTGTCAAATGTCCCTAATAGAAATGGACGAAAATAAATTAGGCATGCACAGCATGCTAAGGTGCCTTGCCAGGGAGATTGCCCACGAACGTTTCCACGATCCAGGAACAGGTGCTGGATTGTATGGTCCTGCCATAGCCCAGGACAGGAAGAAGGGGAAAAGGGTACGTTGGGGGAAAAAAAGTAGCATTTGAGCTTCTATATGTTTTTCGATTTTCTTTACCTCATGGGAGTTTAGGCATTCATAGTAACTATTTCATTGTCTGATGACTTTCACGTTTCTTTTGTTGACTTTTGTGGTCTCCATCATACAGGGAGCAGTCCACCTCAACTCTGAAGAGGTAGGCTACGAGATCCTGCCGAACACAGCATTTCTCACCTTGGGTCGCGCCAATATTGGTGGACAATTTGTCGATGCCTTATCGAATGTTCGGTGGCTTCATTGGCAAGGGTGCCGTCCAGATGCAATCAGCATTCATTTAGAGAAAAATGAAAACCTAGTTATTCTCGATCTTTCATGGAGTAAGGTAACAGAATCCTGGGGAGGTTGGAAAAGAATTAAGGTGGGTTGATTGATCATTTGTTGTTGTGGTCATGTTGGTCCCTCAGTAAATTGAGAGTTCTATGCCATCTGAACTTTTTCCCTTGTTTTGCAGATGGAGCGTTTGAAAGTCTTGAATCTTACAGGTTGTGGGGACTTATTAATTACCCCCAGCTTCTCCTGTTGCCCAAATTTGGAGATACTGATTTTTGAGCTGTGTTCTCGATTGGTTCATTTAGATCCTTCAATTAATTCTCTGAAGTCTTTGGTTACCTTGAATTTGAAGTTCTGCTCTGAACTTAGCATGTTGCCAGCGGAAATGGGTGGGATGAATGCTTTGGAAGAGCTCCTGATTGATGGCACTTCCATACGAGAACTTCCTGCGTCGATAGGCAAACTGGTTAAACTGCGAATTCTTAGTGCCACTAATTGCTTCACATTGGTTTGTGTTCCTATTTCGGTTTGTGAACTTCAAGCTCTTTCAATGCTTGCCTTGGATAACGCAAAAATTCTTGAACTCCCTGAGTCAATTGGAGACTTGAGGAATCTTAGACGCTTGTCTTTGAAGGACTGCCGTGGGCTTGGAAAGCTTCCGGAATCCATTGGCAAATTGGGGCACTCATTAGAAGAGTTGGATATTTCAGGTACCGGTGTTTCGAGTTTGCCCGATTCAACTAGAAACCTGTGGAAATTGAAAGTGCTGAAAATGGATTCTTGTTTCGTAAGAGAATTTCCTCTTTATATTGGAAAGTTGATTTCCCTGGAAGAAGTACATGCCTCCTGGTGCAGGAGTTTGGAGGGAGCCTTTCCAAGTGATATTGTGGGCCTACATTCTCTCAGAGAACTGAGGCTTCGAGGTACTCGCATATCGAGCCTTCCATCAGAAATACAGTCCTTGCTAAGCCTTCAGACTCTGGATTTACTACACTGCGACATTCTCAAAGAGTTGCCTCCCCTTCCCCCTAATCTAAGTAGCCTCGATGTCAATCCCGACTTGAAGCAAATAATGTTAGAATCTTCAAATTTCAGCCATTGGTGGCATTTATTGCAATAAGTAACACAGTGTTAGTTTGGATCGGATTGTCGAGCGTTGTCATTTGAAGTGGTTTGAGGATTGATTACATTATGCTCCCGGCAATTATAGAGTTGTGTTGATCTACTCTTCTCAATTGAATATGTTTCCCTCCTGCTTATATTTCTAGTATTCATTTCAATGTGGTGTATATGCATCGACTTAGCATAGTCATGAGTTTCTATGACTGTCAGTAATATTTTCATAGCAACTACGAAAATCTAACTATATACATGCATTGAATAACAGAAAACACTCATGTCATTGCAAATTAACCATAGAGGAATGCTTTGTGCCGTTGGAAATAAGCCGCATTGTACATATTAGTCGTAAATTACTTTCCTAAACTATGACGACCTTGCACAATAGCACTGAATTTTGAGAAGTTACATATTATTTTCTTGAGCTTTGGTTTTCCTTTTTGTCACTACTTTTTTTCCCGCTGCATAGCAAATTAAACGTTCCCTAAAAAGGGACTTGCTCATTTTTCTTGACTAGAATAATCTTTACCACATGGTGAATGAAGTTAAGAAAATAGAAATGATGTATGACTAATGAAGTTAACAATAATACGGTTAAGTTTGTCAAGAAAAATAAATTAATCCATGCTCAATTAACACACTTAACGGAGATGTAGATTAAAAAAATATAGCCATTGCAGCAAAAATCAAAATTCTAGAGTTAACTTGTAATTTTTCAGAGTCGGGATTTATTGTGCAACGATATCAGAGTTCTGGTACATTTTCAAATTTGGTAGCTATAGTGAAATAATTCCTAATTATCCCTGATATCATGATTGTTTGGGCCACTAGAAATGTTCGCCTGTACAAATGTCAGATTGTACATAATACTCCTCGGATCATCATCAAGATGAAAAGTACAAAAATCCAAATGGGTTGGATCTATAAACCTCTTAAACAATAAAGTCAGCGGTAGTTATCTGTCAGAATACTTACCATTAAAGCACTTCTACATTCAACAGTTCAAATTTTAGATGAGTTGACAATTACCTCCCTTTTATCTATAAAATAGATGGGCTATATTTAGTTCGAACGTATTTCGACTTCAGCTTCGTATCTTTTCTTGAGCTGTCCCTCAACAATTGTTGCAATCTTCCGCATGGAAAAATTATGTCGTTTGAAAATTAACTTTAGGGACTATGCTTTATGCCGTTGAAAATTAGCCCTATTGTACATATTAGTTGCTGAAGAAAAGCAATTAACGTTGTGAATGACCATCATTTTCATAATGAAATATTTCATTTACAAATCTTTTGTGTTTGAAGCCCGAACTGGGACTACACATCCAACTTGCACTAGCTGCATGTTCTTTTATATGCAGCTCAACTGTTGTTGTTTTTGGTCAAAGTTTCAATTTGAACTAAGGGCGATCGATTTCCGGATGGTTCCGTTCTCGACCTAGTGATGCCAGACTTCCTGGAGTAAATCTTGGCCTAAAAGATAAAAACCTGCCCAAACTTATAAACCACATTACATCTCAGCATGAAAGGGTTGGTCTTGCTTCCTTTAGCGGGTTAAAACACCTCACACGATGGAAATGCGATATCATCTCCTGGTTGTTAAATGGGTTTGAATGAAAAAGTCGTGATCAGCATCTAACGTCCGTGGGTATCATCATTTTAAGAGCAAATCTTCATCCGCGGTTGCTCTCCTCCGCACTCCGCCGCCCACCACCACTCCATAAGCCAAGCCACCATATCCTGCTCTCCATCCGCGACGTTGCCCTGACGTGGTCATTCATCTCATCAATGCTGACGTCAGCTCCGCCGTGCCTCCGCCTTGCTCAGCCGCGACTTCCAGGTGCAGTGACTGACATGATGTCGGGTTGCTGACGAGCCTCACTATCACGCACAGCAGCTAGGCCGAGAAGTCAAGCGAATCCAGCCACGGCCAGTTATCCCAGTAGGTCTTCTAGACCTCCTTGCAAGCTTTCAGGTTTCCTGGCAAAGCAGCTTGGCACCGGTGGTCATTTAGCGACATTGGTGATTGTCTGTGGCGTTTCTAGCTAACATCCGTCCTTGCCATTACGTTCAAGAGTCGCTAGTTCCCCCGGCAAGCCCCTTTTGCAAACTCCGGCATTGAACAACGGTCGTCAATCCTCGCTGCCGTAGCTTCACCGGCTACACTCTCTTGCCAATACCCACCAGAAGGCGTCGCACCTTTCCTCGCTTCGATTGTCTTAGGTTAATCTTTGCTCAAGGTAAGCTGGGTCTGTCTAAATTCATTTTAGTATATGGTTTTTAAATGCATGTTATTAGTTAATAGAAGCTTATGCTATCACGATTTGATCCGATCCTTTCCTTTTGGACCTTTAGGCACTAAGATTGAACTCCAATCAATGATGTGATTAATTCTAACCATAACGTGTATTTCAATACATCGACATTGCTTGTCATTGTCTCGTACATATTTAGAGTTTTGCGCAAGTTCATAATTTCTTATCTAGGGCAATGCATTTTAGTGTTAAGAGTATCCGTAGATTTAGGGTAGTTCATGGTTTTTACTAATCGAAAACAAAAGAGAAAAAAGAATGTTACTTGTGTTTTATATCACGTAATTCACGTCATCTAGAAAATCACATTAAAATCACATTTTTGATAATTATGTGTTGAATATTGGAATAATTAGTCATTGCATTTCATGCATTATTCATATTGCACATCGTAAAAAGAAAAATATGAAAAAAGTCAGCATTGCATCACTAAGTTGATATTCGTTGAGCAAAAGTCAGTATGTCACAGGTAGGGTCCTAGGATATAATTTGCTCTTTTCGTTAACATAAATATAATACAAAGAAAAAGTATTTCATATAACTTGCATCCTAGGATTAGTCCATGATTAATTCTATCTTATGTCATAGCATTCTCGGCATATCATATCGCTAGCTTTAGGAATTGATCCCGTATCACTGCATATAGTTAATTCATTATAGCATAGCAAGCATGACATTTAGGACTTTATGTTACTTCATCGATGCATGTTAGATTAGTGCATATAATCATAGCATTATCTGAGTCGTGTCCATATTGCATTTAGGGAGTTCATCTCATTAAAAAGAAAACACAACAAAGAATGAATCGACATTACATCTTAGTTATCTCAAAATAGCTTAGGTCATGCATTAGTCAAATTCATCAACATTTTCATTAATAAATGCATTTGTCATCGCATGTTTGTTTTCTAAGTCTAAATTTGCAGAATCCTTGTCTCAGTTGAGTGTCAAATACACATCCATTCCTGCTTGCTCATGCATTTCAGGTTCTTTAATCTTCTGAGTAATTTTGTTACTATTTTGATTATTGAATTTTCCACTTTTAGGAGTTAAACCTCACATGTACATGTGCATGTTTTTGTATCTTTCTACCCTCGCTATCCCTGTAAGTGTTCTATCTTCTTTGTCATTCTTATATATTACATCGTCTCCCAATCACGATCAAGCAATACTTGTCAGATTGCGTGGAAGAAATGACCAAGAAGTTAGCGCTCGAAGGAGAGAGCGACGGGATGACACCCTCGGACGTCGAATGAACGAGTTGAACAATGTAGTGCAACGTTTGTCAGATCGCGTGGATAAGCTGGAGAAGGTATTTGCGACTCTACGTCCTCCTCCAAGGTCAAACCCAATGAACCAGGTAAAGCCCACCAATGTTAATTCGACCGGCAAAGCTCAAGGTGATAAAAATGTCCAAGCAACCAATGATACTGCCATTGTCATTGATGAGGATTTGGATGATAGAATGAGTCCGAATTGCCCAGAGTAGGGGCATGTTTAATTATCTGCATATTCCTCTACATATGAATCTTTCCTACTTTCTTGGATTTCGGTTTCCCGTTTTCAATAACATAACTCTTTTTTTTTTTCAATAAATTGCAAGTTCATGAGAAACTTTCATGTTTTGAGGGCATGTGAAAGCACATTAAATTGGCCCTATGATCAAATCTCTTTGAAGGCTGGGCTTCTGCACAATCCCTCCAAAATTTGTCGCAGTCAAAATTTTCAATACATCTCAAAAAATAAAAAATAAAAACTTGTGACTTCAGAATGCACATGAGGTGGCAAGACAAATTCCGATGATCTAGTGGAGGAATAAAGCCTTGAATTTTATAGATGCTCAGAGAAGCCATTTTCTGTGCAAACCGAGTCGGAAGACTGCCTTGAAATATTCACACCTTCGAGATACGATTTAATAAGGGAGGATTGCCATCAGGTCCCATTTGTTCTAACTCCGCACTATTCATTCATATGCTAACGTATGATGTTGTACTTAATGTAGATTACATAAACCCAATAGCATGGCAGAGACCAATCAGCTCCACACGTGCCCTTGAGAAAGAAACTTACAGAGGTAGACAGAGTCAATGTGGGGGCTAATCTTATATCGATCGGGCACGATGTCATCTCCAAGAGTGTTAAGAAGTGTTCGCTCTTAAAACTTCATGCACGCCACTGACAGGTAACAAAGTAGGGCAAGCCATCGGCAAACAAGGAGATATAAAGGAACCGAGACAAAAGGATCACCTGACTTTTGAAGAAAATGTTGTATCTCATGCCTGAACATAGCTTGATTAATACCACTCTTTTCCTTTGTAGGTGACAAGATGCTTAGCAAGGACGATCGCAGTTTCCCGAATCCTACAAGTCAGCTAGATTTGACAGGATTTGCTATCTAAAAAGCTTGATTACAAGATTTTTGAAACTAGAAAGACTCGATTAGATAAATTAAAAATACAAGGATTTAATCATGAAAAGCGTGAAAGTACCATATGTATTGTTAATGTGGTGAAGAAACCGTGGCAAAGTCCGCTAGGAGGAAAGGGCGCCGCCACCCCCCTACTCCTGTCACTTTGATGTAACGAAGGAACCGTGGCCAGTTAAAGAAGACATACACGAGGAAGAAGATAGAGAAGAAACGGAAGAGGACTAAGAGAACGTGGAGGGATAGACCCATGCAGAAAACAACGAAGGTGACGATGAAGAGACCGAGTATGAAGACTAGCGAGCTTTCTGCAGCAACATATGTATTTAGAGGAGGGATTGGGTTGATAAGGAGCCAAGGATATCAAGATTACAGCTGGAGGATGCTGCCATTAGCTCCACTGTGAAGCTTGATTGCCCTCTCTCTCCATTACCCGCGGTTCCTCAATGAGCCGCATTCATTATGTGTCGAAACAAATCTGCAGCAGCATTGTCCTGGAAATTTTCGACTTAAATGAGTATATGCAGAGATCGTCCCTAGTTATTAAACCTGTCTAATGGCCAAATTGAGATTGCGTCCATCAGCAAAATTCATTTTCGTATCCAAGTGATTATTCTGAATAAAAAATGAAAGCAATGGAGGGATTCATATTGGGAGTATGTAGATTACTTGTGCTATCAGTTCAAAAGAATGACTATTGGCTTTGCTATGAACCATGTTTGACGCCAGTTCTAAAACTTTGAGCCTGGATACTACCCTCTAAGTTCTGAATCAAATGAAAGCTAGTGCTCAAAAACTGCAGGATGATAAACAATACAAGGACACTATTATTTATAGAAAGCATTTTCATAAACAAAATTAGTTATATGACATTGCCAAATTCATGCTAATGAATTTTTCATTAATTTTATTGTAAAATAAGGAAAAGTCGCATTATAATGGACTTAGAATCAACCATATCAATGCAATGCATATCTTTTTTGCCCCAAAATCCAGTTAACTAGGAATATGTGAGTATTGAATTGTCACTTAAGCACAACATACGAAACAAAATAAATCTACTTCAATTAGAAGAATTTAGCGTGATTTATCACTCTTAAAAATAATCTACTCGAGAGCCTCACGTGAGGGGTGCGGCCAATAAATAGGAGGAATATGTTTTAGGGCTTCTCACTTAAATTATATTTTTTCGATTTGTTTAATGAGATGAGTCCCCAGCCCAGCCCAGCCCAAGTAAAATGATTTGAAACCTCTTGAACCAGAAAGATACCACTAGACCAACATGTTCTGGGTTTCGATTAGTCTTTAATACACGGGCAATCTAGTAAGATATGTTCCCCAAAATAATGCTGCGAATTGGTGACTTTCAAAAGAACAATAATTTAAAAATAATAATTTTTAATTAATTCCCATGTTGCACAACATCGTTTAAATAGTTAGAGTGTGAAAACTGTATCAAGATTTCTGCCCAAGCTGAATCTAGTCAAACTGAATTACGCCCCAATTCCTTAATTTAGAGGTGAAAAACATAATTAATTTTGCCCCAATTTGTTAGTTTTGGGGCAAGCAATATGTTAGACAAAACTTTGTCGAAACCGAGAGGCACGACATTAACTCAATTGAGCTAATGAGCACTAGCGGTCCTGCTTTCTAAGAAAGAATGGGAAATATTTGAATTATTATGGAAAAAAGATTAAAGTTTGAACATCAACATCAAACGTTAAGAGTATGTACTAAAAGATGTATGTTTTTCTCTCTTCATCAGCTGAATTAAGATCTTCTCCAACCTAGACAGTACTAATTTCCATATGATGATGAATAAAGTAAAGATGGATAAAGAAATCTTTGTTAAAATCGAGAGTCATATCATTGATTTGATTGAGCTATTAAGCGATCATGGTCCTGTTTTCCAAGAAATAATAGGAAAATATTTGAATTATTATTGGAAAAAATTATTTAAGTTTGAAAATCAACAACAAACGTCAAGAGTATGTACTAAAATGTGCATACTTTTCTCTCTTTTTCGGCCAAATTAAGCTCTTGCTCAGCCTGAATAGCACTAATTTCCATTTGAAAAGGAATAAAGTGAAGATGTATAAACAAAACTTTGTTGAAACTAAGAGGCACGGCATTGACTCGATTGAGCTAGTGAGCAATAAATGTCCTACTCTCCAAGAAAGAATGGGAAAGATTTGAATTATTTAAAAAAATGATTAAAGTCTGAACATCAACATCAAACATTGAGGGTATGTACTAACATGTATATGTTTTTCTTTCTTCAGCATTAAAAGGTGTATGTTTCTCTCTCTTCATTAGCTGAATTAAGCTCTTCCCCAGCCTAGACGGCACTAATTTCCATCTCATGAGGAATAAAGTAAAGACAGATAAAGAAATCTTGGTTAAAATCAAGAGTCACATCATTGACTTGATTGAGCTAGTAAGCGATCGTGGTCCTGTTTTTCCAAGAAATAATCTGAAAATATTTGAATTATTATTGGAAAAAAAAGGATTAAAGTTCGAAAATCAACATCAAACGTCAAGAGTATGTACTAAAATGTGCATACTTTTCTATCTTTTTTGGCCAAATTAAGCTCTTGCCTGGCCTGGACAACACTAATTTCCATTTGACAAGGAATAAAGCGAAGATGTATAAAGAAAGTTTTGTCGAATTCGAGAGTCATGACAACAACTTGATTGAGCTGGTGAGCGACTGTGGTCCTGCTCACCAAGAAACAATAGGACAAGATTTGAATTATTATAAAAAACAAAATATTAAAGTTTGAACATCAACATCAAATGTCGAGAGTATATCCTAAAAGTTGCTTACTTTTCTCTCTTCGTCGGCCAAATTAAGTTCTTGCCCAACTTGGACAACAATATTTTCCATCTGACAAGAAATAAAGTGAAGATGGATAAAAAAAGCTTTGTTGAAACTAAGAGTCATGACATTGACTCGATTGAGCTGGTGAGCAATCGTGATTGTCTTCTCCAAGAAATAGTAGAAAAGATTTGAATTATTATTGAATGAAAGGATTAAATTTTGAAAATCAACAACAAAAGTTGAGTGCATGTATTAGAAGGCGTATACTTTTCTCTCCTCGTCGGCCGAATTAAGCTCTTGCCCAGTCTAGATAGTACTAATTTCTATCTGATAATGAATAAAGTGAAGATAGATAAAAAAAAAAAAAAAACTTTGTCAAAACCGAGAGGCACGACATTAACACGATTGAGCTAGTGAGCACTAGCGGTCCTGCTCTCCAAGAAAGAAAGGGAAATATTTGAATTATTTGAAAAAAGGATTAAAGTTTGAACATCAACATCAAACGTTGAGAGTATGTACTAAAAGATATATGTTTTTCTCTATTTAGCACTAAAAAGTGTATGTTTTTTTCTCTCTTCATCAGTTGAATTAAGATCTTCCCCAGCCTAGACAGCACTAATTTCCATCTGATGAGGAATAAAGTAAAGATTGATAAATAAATCTTTGTTAAAATCGAGAGTCACATCATTGATTTGCTTGAGCTATTAAGCGATCGTAATCCTATTTTCCAAGAAATAATACGAACATATTTGAATTATTATTGAAGAAAAGGATTTAAGTTTGAAAATCAACATCAAAAGTCAAGAGTATGTACTAAAAGGTGCATACTTTCTCTAATTTTTTGGCTAAATTAAGCTCTTGCCCAGCCTCGACAGCACTAATTTCCATTTGATAAGGAATAAAGTGAAGATGTATAAAGAAAGTTTTGTCGAATTCGAGAGTCATGATAATGATTCGATTGAGCTGGTGAGCGATTGTGATCTTGCTCACCAAAAAACAATAGGACAAGATTTGAATTATTATAAAAAAAAAAAAAAACAAAAGATGAAAGTTTGAACATCAACGTCGAATGTCAATAATATGTCTTAAAAGTTGCATAGTTTTCCCTCTTCGTCGGCCAAACTAAGTTTTTGCCCAACTTGGACAGCACTATTTTTCATCTGACAAGGAATAAAGTGAAGATGGATAAAAAAGTTTCATTGAAACTGAGAGTTATAACATCAACTCAATTGAGCTAGTTAAAAATCGTGATTGTGTTCTCCAAGAAGTAATAGGAAAAGCTTTGAATTATTATCAAATGAAAGGATTAAAGTTTGAGAAGCAAGAACAAAAGTTGAGTGTATGTACTAGAAGGCGTATACTTTTCTCTTCTCGTTGGCCGAATAAAGTCTTGCCCAGCCTAGGCAGCACTAATTTCTATCTGATAAAAAATAAAGTGAAGATAGATAAATAAAACTTTGTCGAAACCGAGAGGCGCAACAATGACTCGATTGAGCTCGTGAGCACTAGCGGTCCTGCTCTCCAAGAAAGAATGGGAAATATTTGAATTATATTGAAAAAAAGATTAAAGTTTGAACATCAACATCAAATATTGAGAGTATGTATTAAAAGGTGTATGTTTTTCTCTCTTCAGTACTAAAAGGTGCATGTTTTTCTCTCTTCATCAGCTGAATTAAGATCTTCCCCAGCCTAGACAACACTAATTTCCATCTGATGAGGAATAAAGTAAAGATGGATAAATAAATCTTTGTTAAAATCGAGAGTCACATTATTGACTTAATTGAGCTATTAAGCGATCGCGGTCCTGTTTTTCAAGAAATAATCGAAAAATATTTAAATATTATCAGAAAAAAGGATTTAAGTTTGAAAATCAACAACAAACGTCAAGAGTATATACTAAAATGTGCATACTTTTCTCTCTTGTTTTGGCCAAATTAACCTCTTGCCCAGCCTGGACAGCACTAATTTCCATTTGACAAGGAATATAACGAAGATGTATAAAGAAAATTTTGTTGAATTCGAAAGTCATGACAACGACTCGATTGAGCTGGTGAGCGATCGTGGTCCTATTCACCAAGAAACAACACGACAAGATTTGAATTATTATATATAAAAAAAAGATGAAAGTTTGAACATCAACGTCGAATGTCAATAGTATGTCCTAAAAGTTCCATACTTTTCTCTTTTCGTTGGCCAAATTAAGTTCTTCCGCAGCTTGGACAACACTATTTTTCATCTGACAAGGAATAAAGTGAAGATGGATAAAAAAAAAGTTTTGTTGATTTTGAGAGTCACGACATTGACTCAATTGAGCTGGTTAGCAATCGTTATTGTGTTCTTCACGAAAAAGTAGGAAAAACTTTGAATTATTATCGAATAAAATGATTAAAGTTTGAAAAGCAACAACAAAAGTTGAGTACATGTACTAGAAGACGTATACTTTTCTCTCATTGTCAGCCGAATTAAGCTCTTGCCCAGCCTAGACGGCACTAATTTCTATCTAATAAGGAATAAAGTGAAGATGGATAAACAAAACTTTGTCGAAACCGAGAGGCACGACATTGACTCGATTGAGCTAGTGAGCAATAGAGGTCCTACTCTCCAAGAAAGAATGGGAAAGATTTGAATTATTTTGAAAAAAATGATTAAAGTTTGAACATCAACATCAAATATTGAGAGTATGTACTAAAATGTGTATGTTTTTCTCTTTTCATTAGCTGAAATGTTTTTCTCTTTTCATTAGCTGAATTAAGCTCTTCCCCAGCCTAAACGGCACTAATTTCCATCTAATGAGGAATAAAGTAAAGACGGATAAAGAAATCTTGGTTAAAATCAAGAGTCACATCATTGACTTGATTGAGCTAGTAAGCGATGGTGGTCTTGTTTTTCCAAGAAATAATAGAAAAATATTTGAATTATTATCGGGAAAAAAAGGATTAAAGTTCGAAAATCAACATCAAACGTCAAGAGTATGTACTAAAATGTGCATATTTTTCTCCATTTTTTGGCCAGATTAAGCTATCGCCCAGCCTGGACAGCACTAATTTCCATTTGACAAGGAATAAAACAAAGATGGACAAAGAAAGCTTTGTTGAATCCGAGAATCATGACAACAACTTGATTGAGCTGCTGAGCGACTATGGTCCTGCTCACCAAGAAACAATAGGACAAAATTTGAATTATTATAAAAAAATAAAATATGAAAGTTTGAATATCAACATCGAATGTCAAGAGTATGCCTTAAAAGTTGCATACTTTTCTCTCTTCGTCGACCAAATTAAGTTCTTGCCCAACTTAGACAACACTATTTTTCATCTAACAATGAATAAAGTAAAGATGGATAAAAAAAAGTTTTGTTGAAACTGAGAGTCAAGACCTTGACTTGTTTGAGCTGGTTAGCAATCGTGATTGTGTTCTCCAAGAAATAGTAGGAAAAGCTTTGAATTATTATCGAATAAAATGATTGAAGTTTGAAAAGCAACAACAAACGTTGAGTGCATGTACTAGAAGGCATATACTTTTCTCTCCTCATCGGCTGAATTAAGCTCTTGCCCAGCCTAAACAGCATTAATTTCTACCTAATAAGGAGTGAAGTGAAGATGGATAAACAAAACTTTGTCGAAAACCGAGAGGCATGACATTGACTCGATTGAGCTAGTGAGCAATAAAGGTCCTACTCTCCAAGAAAGAATGGGAAAGATTTGAATTATTTTGAAAAAAAAAAAATTAAAGTTTGAACATCAACATCAATCGTTGAGAGTATGTACTAAAAGGTGTATGTTTTTCTCTCTTCAACACTAATGGTGTATGTATTTCTCTTTTCATCAGCTGAATTAAGATCTTCCCCAACCTAGACAATACTAATTTCCATCTGATGAGGAATAAAGTAAAGATGGATAAAGAAATCTTTGTTATAATCGAGAGTCACATCATTGATTTAATTGAGCTATTAAGCGATCGCGATCCTATTTTCCAAGAAATAATAGGAAAATATTTGAATTATTATTGGAAAAAAAGGATTAAAGTTTGAAAATCAACATCAAACGTCAAGAGTATGTACTAAAAGGTGCATACTTTTCTCTTTTTGTCGGCCAAATTAAGCTCTTGCCCAACCTAGACAGCACTAATTTCTATTTGACAAGGAATAAAGCGAAGATGGATAAAGAAAGCTTTGAGTCATGACAATGACTCGATTGAGCTGGTGAGCGATCATGGTCTTGCTCACCAAGAAACAATAGGATATGATTTGAATTATTATAAAAAAACAAAAGATGAAAGTTTGAACATCAACGTCGAATGTCAAGAGTATGTCCTAAAAGTTGCATACTTTTCTCTCTTCGTCGGCCAAACTAAGTTCTTGCCCAACTTGGACAGCACTATTTTTCATCCGACAAGGAATAAAGTGAAGATTGATAAAAAAAAGTTTTGTTGAAACTGAGAGTCATGGCATTAACTTGATTGAGCTGATGAGAAATCATGATTGTGTTCTCCAAGAAATAGTAGGGAAAGCTTTAAATTATTATCTAATAAAAGGATCAAAGTTTGGCAAGCAACAACAAAAGTTGAGTGTATGTACTAGAAGATGTATACTTTTCTCTCCTCGTTGGCCGAATTAAGTTCTTCCCTAGCCTAAACAACACTAATTTCCATTTGATAAGGAATAAAATGAAGATAAATAAAGAAAACTTTTTGTCGAAACTGAGAGTCACGACATTGAGTTGATTGAGTTAGGAAGCGCTCGTGGTCCTACTCTCCAAAAAACAATAGAAAATATTTGAATTATTATGAAAAAAAGGATTAAAGATTGAATATCAATATCAAATGTCGAGAGCATGTACAAAAATGTATATCTTCTTCTCTCTTCGTTAACTGAATTAAGCTTTTCCCTAGCTTAGATAGCACTAATTTTCATTTGATAAGAAATAAAGTGAAGATGGATAAAGAAAGCTTTATCAAAATCGAGAGTCATGCCTTTGATTTGATTGAGTTGGTGAGTAATCGTGAGCCTGTTTTCAAAGAAATAATAGGAAACATTTGAATTATTATTGAAAAAAAGGATTATAGTTAGAAAATCAACATCAAAAGTTGAGAGTATGTACTAAACGGTGAATACTTTTCTCTTTTCGTCGGTCGAATGAAGCTCTTGCCTAGATTGGGCAACACTAATTTCCATCTAATAAGAAATAAAGTAAAGACGGATAATGAAAGCTTTGTCAAAACCGAGAGTCACGACATTGACTTGATTGAGCTAATAAGCGATTGTGGTTGTGTTCTAAAAGGAATAGTAGAAGAAGATTTGAATTATTATGAACAAAGGATTATAGTTTGAAAATCAACATCAAACGTTGAGTGTATGTACTGAAAAGTGCATACTTTTCCCTCCTCGTAGGCCAAATTAAGCTCTTGCCCAGCACAATACTAATTTCCATCTAATAAGGAATAAAATGAAGATGGATAAAGAAAGCTTTGTCAAAATTGAGAGTTGCACCATTGACTCGATTGAGCTGGTGAGCGGTCGTGAAACAGTAGGAGAGAAGATTTGAATTATTATTAAAAAAAAAAGGATTAAAGTTTGAAATTCAACATCAACTGTGGAGGGTATGTACTAATGGTGTATACTTTTTTCTCTTCATCATCTGAATTAAGCTCTTGCTTAGCTAGACAGCATTAATTTCCATTTGACAAGGGATACAATGAAGATAGATAAAGAAAGCTTTGCTGAAACCAAGAGTTACGACATTGACTCAATTGAGTTAATGAGTGACCATGAGTTGGGTCGTTGCTATGTGGAACTGGTCGTGTTCTCCGAAAAACACAAGAGATTTGAATTATGATCAAGGAAAAAAAAGGATTTAAGTTTGAACATCAACCCCAAACATTGAGAGTATGTCCTAAAAGCTGTATGTCTTTCACTCTCTCCCTTTGTTGTTGGCTGAGCTAAGCTCTTGCACGGCTTGTGGAGCACAAATTTCCATCTTGCCAAGAAATAAAGTGAAGATGGATAAAGAAAACTTTGTCGAATCAAGAGTCACGACATTGACTCGATTGAGCTAGTGACTGAGCGTGAGTTGGGTCGTAGCCGCTGGTTGCTGAGGCCCTTCTGTCACTCCTCAGCGTTCTTCCGCGCGTCCCGTAGTGTTTACCCTGTTTGCGAAAGCCGGCCCCAACGCGTCCGCCACATTGTGCAGATCTGAAGGCCAACAATGACACTAACCTTTTCGTTCACTCTCAGTGATATAACTCCACGTGCACGCAATTATTCTTATCTCGAGTATTCGATTACAATGTATGATTTGATTTCTCGTGCACACGCCCCATTTTGAATTCTGGCGGGTTTGGAAGAAAAACGAGGTACACGAGCTCACCACAGGCAACTTAACAACTGCAAGTCGAGATGGTGTCGTCTTATTTGTGGGCTAAGTTCGTGTAAGATTTTCGGAGCAGCCGCTAGTTTATCGCAGAGAAAACAAGATATATGTTGTGGTAATCCTTCCATGACCCATGTGCATTAAACAAAATTTTAACTCGTGGTCCAAAAGATGTAGACAATGTCTATTGAGCGTCAAAAGATTAGGAAATGCAGAGTAGTCTCCTCCGTCTGCAACGCAAGGTGGAGGGGTAAACAGAAAAGCTGGCGGCCATGCTTTCAAGCACCGGATGACTATGAACGCAGCCGGGGCCAAACATTTTTGGCCTTTTCTCCTGAGACGAAAGTGGAATTGCTTAGGTCACACGAATCTAAGTAACTTACTTATACCATTTCACACTTGGGTGTACTTAGTTGATCAAAATTTTCTTTTAAAATACATTTCTTTTTCTCTAGTGTTGTAAAATTAATGCGAAAACTGATAATGCGAAAATTGACAAGATCTTGCAATTAAGCTAATGCAAAATTACTAGTTATATAAACTAGGAAAAATGAATGACACTAGAGATCATGGTTCAATTCAATAGTCGATGCCTACCTTACGGAGAGAGCCAGCAGTAAAAACCCACTAATAATAAAAAAATCGGGGTTATAATCGCTCATATATAGTCAAGTGTTTCTTATATTTAGATTAAGTCCTAACCAACAGTTTTTATAAATGAATAATTCAATTGAATGTAAAGTTCATAGTATAAATTATTTATATGTGTCTTGTTCCTATTCCTGGAGTATAAATTATTTACGTTTGTCTTGTTCCTATGCCTGGCCGAAGAACAAACTCTTTAGCGCGTCCTGGAAAGAGTCGTCTGTTCGGCTCGTTGTTAATCCTTCTTGGAGTCCACTGTGCGGCTTAAACAAGAGCTGCCTTTTTCTTTTTGTCTTTCTTGTGCGACTTTTATATTGAACAAGGAAGAGACGTCCACTTCTTGGTCAAATACTCAAAACTTGGATAAAAGAAGTAACCAACGAATATCTTGTGCTGAACCTTGGATTTATATATCCACTATAATCCAAGATTCTTATTCATAAAAGGCAACATCAAATTTTGAACAAATTAAAATCTTCCAACATATATGGGTGTTGTATACAACACAAACTCGAGATAACGATAATATATCATACATATGTGAGCCATAATATTACAAGATATAGTCCTAAAAAATTTTGTTAAGAAAGATTCAAAATGTCATAGAAAGCCAGCATATTAATCATGTATTAGATATTTTCATTCATTATAAGTGCCATTAAATACATTGCGTTATAAATCTTGGAGATCAAATAAACTAGTATTTTGTTAGTTAAGTTGGTCACAATACTCTGTCAGAATCAGAAAGTTTTCTCAGTTCTATTGCGCATGTAAGCACAATTTTTCATGCGAGATATTCTTTTGAATGACACAATGTATGTTGACTATTTAGATTATTACATATATAGTTTTCATACTAGTTAAATTAAATCAATTATTAAGAGAACCAAGCAATAATCATTTTCAATTTTATTTGAAAAAGCAATCACTTCCAATTTTTGGTAAAATAGGTGCAACGACATTCACAAACATATTGTACCTTTGAAGAATTTTTGTTAGATGGTCGGATGCAGCATCAAATTTTTCGTTCTAGTTTTAAAATTGACAAAAAAAGAACAAGATTTCATTCTTTACTATTGATCAAGGAGAGTACTAATGAGATGAACGATCGAGAAAGGAACTAAAACTCATACTCTGACGACCTTGCAGTTATCTTGCAGATCAATCAAATAAACTACGTAATACTTACATCGAGTCAAATCCAAAGCTAACATGTACGCACAAAATTGCAGGAAATTGACATGCGTGCAAGACAATAAAGAGTGTGCGAGTGTGAAGGCCAAGAAAATGGAAGAAGAATGTAAATTGAAAATTCAAAATAGAAGCGAAAATTCGAATTTGACTATGCCCCTAACAACCCTTATTGCACGAAGATCAGTTGACATGCTTGATGAATTACAAATTTGAATTAATGGGATAGGAGCGCTAACTTCCTCCGTAGCCAAACCTCATCCACCGATAACTTCCTTGCTTCTGTCGGACCGCCACATTGCTACGGTCTCTGACTCATCATCGCATGCTGATGTGATGTCCGTCAGCCTTGAACTGTGGTCTAGTCTCCCATCTGTTGAACCGATGCCATGCCCTTGGATAGTTCCAATAATCGAGATGGGAACATCGCCATCTAGTTTGAGGTTTTGGGGATTATAGGATTGGCGATCCGTCACAATCAGCCGAGAAATATCAGTGTATTCTAGAAGTAACACCCGCAAAGACGATAATCCCGTAATGTTGCACTCCCCTCTCAAATTTCTGCAGCCCGAGAAATCTATCTCTTCTAAACTCTCTAGATTCTTAATGCCTCCAGGAAATTCTCTTATATGAGTGCCAGCCATCTTTAGTTCTTTAAAGTTTTGCAAATCCTTGACGGAGGAAGGTATTTCGTCGACTATTGTGCTTGAAAGATCCATGACTTGCAGCTTTTTAAGGTCTCCAATGGAATCTGGCAATTTCCACAAGCTCCTGCAGTTTCTTAGAGATAGCGTCTGGAGACTCTCCAACAATCCGATAGAACAAGGGAGCTCACTCAGTTCAGTCTCGTCCAATGCTAGGTACGAAAGAGATTTCAAGTTACCAATTGAATTGGGTAGAGACAAGAATTTACAGTTGCAAGCACTCAGAATTTTAAGCTTCCCATAGGAACCCTCGGGGATATCAATGGCTTTAATGGAAGTTCCATCGATGTAAAGCTCTTTCAAAGCTTCCAAGGAACCTATATCTTCTGGCAGCTCTTGCACGAAGCTGCAGAACTTGATATTCAAAGAAACTAAATTCCTTAGCTTGCTAATGGACCTCACAACACATGTAGGTAATGTTGAACAACGTTCCAAGTTTAGTCTCTCTAAGTTTACAGGAGCATGGGAAAATGGAGATTTAGTTAGCCAACGACAATCTTTTAGGATCAAAACTTTCAAGTTTTTGGCCCTCTGCAAAACAAAAGAATTATATAAAAGCCTTGTTTCTGCAAGCTATTGTCAAACTGGATGCAAAAGAAAATGCAGGTATGTCATCATACCTTCATAATTTGTTTCCAGCACTGCCAATTGCTGGAGGTACTCCCAGACAAATCAAGAACGATCAATTTTGACATATCTAGAGCAAGTAGACTGGAGATATCGTTGCACCCTTGCCATTCAAGCCACTTTAACCTTCGAAGGAAAAAATCCTCTCTGGAGCTCTTTGCACTCTGCTTATATGCTTTCACAATAGCGTGGTTTATTTTAAGATACCTAAGCTTTGAGAACTCACAAAAAAATCTACGTTTAGGAAATAAATGGGGTTTGTCGAATGTGGCACTAAGGGCTTCAACTGCAGCGTCCTGCCAATCCTGGAAAAATGGTAAAATGAGAAAGTGAAATAGAAGTGCATTCACAATCATCTCTGAAAATAGAATGAGTATTCAAAAGAAGTACTTTAATTCAGACTAAAAAAGAGACCTTCTTGTCTTCAAAATTTACCTTGCTTTTGTTCAATACTGGTTCGATATCCTCCTGATTCCATAGCCTGCTCCGCTTGAAAGGTTCACTTGGATTTTCCTCCTTGACAATATCCCTCCCAAGGACTTTTAGTTGATTATTCATCCACAATTCATTGTTTTCTCTGGTTTTGACCAAAGACAAGTCATGAAGCTCGTCGATTCCTCTATAAGGATCATATTTACAAGCTTCCCACATGTAAGAGGGTATTGTTTTGTCCTTTCCCACAAAAAAACACGCTATATCAAGAAATATCTCTTGGGCATTTTTATCTAAATCTTCATATCTTCTCTTCAGAATTCGTTTTACTTCCTCAGTGTAAGGCTCTCGTTTCAATCTATCCAATGCCTCCTTCCAAAATTCTATGGGCTTTCCACGTAAAAATGAACCAACCACCTCAATAACCAGAGGAATTCCTCCAGCAGCCGAAATAATTTCACATGCCAAAGAGGAGAATTCCTTTTTAAGAGGTTTTTCTCTAAGAACACTACAAAATAGCTGAAAAGCATGGTCACTATTCATTTGTTTTAGCTCGTATTTTTCAACGACGATGTCATCACAACTGTTAAAAGTACTGCTGCTGCTTGTAGAGGTCACAGGCACAAGATTACAGTTGTCAACAAGATTACTTCTCCTAGAGATCACGATGATCCTACTTCCTGGACCGAACCAACTTAGATCTCCGGCTAGTGAATTGACTTGTTTAAAATCACTAACATCGTCAAGAATAATAAGAACTCTTAGATCTCCAAATTTGTACTTGATAAATTCGGTACCTTCAGCAGGAGATTTGAATGTGTATGCTCTCTTTTGGAGGCCACCGACTAAATCTTCTTGGAGAGACAGGAGTCTCGTTTGCTCAACCTCTTTAAGGAAACTCTTACCTTCGAAGAGATGATGGATTTTGTTGTAGACAACCGCGGCAAGAGTTGACTTACCAATTCCTGGAAGGCCCGATATCTCAACCACACGTTTTCCTGTCACCGTTTGCCCTTTAATTACTTCTCCATTTTCATAGCCAACACCAAGTTTTCTCATCACCTCTTGCACAGGTTGATCCATCCCCACTAAATGTGCCGTCACATATAAGTCATCCTTCCTCAACAACCGGCGGACCGTGGAAACAACCTCATTTATAAGTTCACGCTGCCTGCCAAAGGGAAAAGAAGGAAAGAGTAAGATGTGAAAAGGAACAACTGCTCGGATAATACACCAAGCAGAAGAACAGATGCATTGACTTTTTTCTTTTCTTGATTTAATACTCGATGACCACTGTTGGAAAAGTCGAAAGAAGCATAGAAATCTTGATTGCGTATTACCCGTGCTGGAATTTCTCCAATTCCCATCCTCGTTTTCTTGAAACACTATGCAGAGCCTTCTTCCAGTTGTTTATAGTCGTTGACGTCACTCCATCGGCCTCATGGTCGCGGAAGGACTGCTGATAACTCTCCTTGTGTTCACCGACCACCGAAGGGGAGACGTCGTAGAAAATGGGCATGATTGTCCTGTCACACTCCACCATTTTCTCTACCTCCTTCAGACAACTCTTACTGGAAGCGAAATCTTTGGAGAAGATGGGAATGCAGATCTGCGTGTGCCCAATCACTTGTAAGATCTTAGGCATGATATGTTCTCCGATCTCGATCCCACGATGATCGATAAATGCAATGATCCCTGAATCAGCGAGGCCTTCGTAGAGAAATTCAACGAAGCCCCCCCGAACATCTCCTCCTCTGAAACTGAGAAAGGCTTCGTAGCGGCAAACATCGGGCCATTTAGTTGATGGAAGCCCCAAGTGGTTATTGCAGATATCCATGAGTGAGAAGCTCAAGAAAAGGCGTACAGACCAGGTATTTCCTCGGACGGAACAACTGGGAGATCGCTCCAGGAAGAGAAGAAGCTAAAAGACCTGCTCCGGTCTAAGAAGCTTACGTACCAAAGCTATGGAATCTTTCAAAGACAAAGCTAGCTATATGCATTCATTGTCAAATTCATGATAATTAACTAATTTTCTCGATCTTCTTGTAAAATAAGGAAAAGTTGCATTATAATTAAAATAAAAATAAAAATAAGAAAAGGAAATAAAAGAAAAGGAAAAGAAAAAAGAAAAATAATTGAAAACTCAATTTAAAAAAAGAAAAACGAAAAAAAAAAAAGAAAAGAAAAATAAAAATGAAAGAAAAAGGTGTTTGGTGAAAGAAGATATGAAAAATATTTTCTCTACTTGAAATGTGAAAACATGCTTTTTTATTAATGAAAAATATTTTCCTTAATCAATTCATTTTTCATAAATTGAATGCTGAAAATTCAGAAAATATTTTTTTAAAGTTATTTTTTGCGAAAAAATGAAGTAATAACATGTGATTTACCTCAAGTCTCGTGTGTGCTAGAATTTCCTAACCTTTGTGACTTTTTATGGGATACCGTCAACAACTTGAATTTATTATAAATTATTTATCCTTACGTCCATCATCGTACCATTGCTCCGTAGTTCGTAAATATATCGTGTACAGTAATTTTACCCGGGCAACAGCAAGACTGAGAATCTGGTAATGAGTTATTTCTCTTGAATTTTCGTAAATAATTACTTTTTTTTTTTTTTTTTTTGGGTGGAATTTGTCTTCTTAAGCTCGAATGGAACTCCCGTTAAGGCAAACCCAGACAGTTCACTTGACTATTCCATGGAAAACCCAGGTGGAGTGAAAACTGGACGACGACAGATTGAGTTGAAGTCAGAATCGAGTATGGCTGATTCCCGAAGCAGAAAACGGAGAGAAGTCGGGCCCAGTTTTGGACGACAACCATCGCCACCACATCGAGTATTTAAATCAAATTTTGGCCGAGAAGGCGAGTCAAGAAAACAGGAGAAGCCAAAATCAGAGGCAGAATCGAGTGTTGCTAAATTATCTGATGCTGAATTATCTGACCTCGTCGAAGATAAACCAGCGAGGCTGAAACAAGATGATGTGATCCTGAGTTACATTGGATCCGATAGTCCCATTGGATTCGTTGGTTTCCTCTGTCACTGCTTGGAAGCTGACGGAATTCGCGTTTTCAGAGTTGGCGACATCCCATCTATTCCACCCGAAGAGCTTCGGCTATCGGTCTCCGTCTCCAACATCTACATACCTATCTTTTCAACAGCCTACGCTTATAGCCCTGGGTGCCTTGAGACGCTCGCAGTCATGGTAGAACACACGTCTAGATCAGTAGGGAAGAAAGAGATCCTGCCCGTTTTCTACGATGTGGAACGGTCTGACGTGCAGCTGGACCAAAAATCACGCTACAGAGATGCCCTGGACGAGCACAAGCAGAGATTCGGCGATGAGAAAGTCAAGCTGTGGGAGAAGGCTCTTGTGGGGGCTGGTAAAGTCAAGGGATGGGAACTAAGCTCATATGAAAGGTATGTTGCATTACATCTGTCTTCTTTTCTTGTAGGTTTCTTCTGATTTATTTGCTCAATCGACGGAGGTAATGTCGAGAATGTCAGGAAAAGGAAGCCCAACGACATTTTCCCAGCAAAAAAAGCAAATATTGGTTGACTCTGGTGTACTCTAAATTGTTTTGCTCACTTGCTTGGGTTTATGATTGTTACCGAGCCTGTTTCAAAGCTTTATGGGGACTAAACTAGAGAAAAAAAGAGGAAATTATTGATGGGAATTAACTGGGTTAACATTTTCAATTCCCTCTTCTTCCTTTTTTCAGGCCAAATCTTTCTCTCGAATTGACCCTGTTTACACTACATATCTGAGTTTGGCTCAATGAACTATCTTTAAAACTTCATTCTGTTCAGCCACATAATCGTGTAATTCTGTAATTCAACTCGTGGTTGAGTGATATTTCCACTCGATGGCAAACTGTGAGAATATAATCCATTGTTTGGACCAAGTACTTGCTGCAATGGCATTATCCAATGTTCACACAATTACTGAACATCAGTGTGTATGTTTATGTCTTAGCATCATGTAAATTATGTTCTGCATTAAGTTTCAGTGACCTTTTAGCACATTGATTGCCGTTTCATTATGTAGTGCATTGGGTTAACATTTTTATGAGCCACTTGAAGTTTCGGTGATCTTTTAATGGTTTGGAACTGAGATTTTTTCTGCCTTGGCAGTGAAGAGGAACTTATCACAGCCATCATTGGAGAAATTTTGTTTAAGCTGATGATAGCACACAATCATGTGTCTGAGGATCTATCCACTGGTGATAATCCCATGTTATCTGACAGGACCTCGGTATATTTCTTTGCTCCCATTCTCCTCTCTTCTCGAGTACTCTCTCCTAAAGACTGTAACTGTTGATGAAGTTAGTTTCAGCTTGAGTGTGTTTTACATCAAATAGATAAAAAGTCTAATTACCACGAAATATTTTTACGTCATTTTTACAGTCGTTGTAAAGTTAGAATATGATATAAAAAGGAAGGCAAACGCATGAACTGAACCTCCAAGATAATGCAAGTCATCGTCTGAACTCTGAAGTAGCTTGCATATACTTCAATTTTTTCAGTAGCTAATTACCCTTGATTATAGCCATTATGGATCTTGAACATCTAAATGAGATCTCATGGTAAACTCCTGCTTAATTTATCACTGTGGCAACTCGGAGATGCTCTCTGATAAGGCTGGTCGTCACCTTTCTGTGCTTCCTTTTGCAAAGGACAAGAAATGGGTGTGCTGTTAAAAAAAAATTTGACGTGTGCGTGCGGAAGCATGGTTTTGGTATTAGTTATAGTTTTTGGTTAGTGGCGTGTGCAAGTGTATGATATAGTTTGTAGAAAATTGACAAGGGATGAGATAGCAAAGGATAGACACGGGACAAGGATAGTTTCACTAGTTTATGAAAATAATTTTACAATAGTTGAAGGAGGTGTTGGTGAGGGAGCTACATGATGTGGTTTTTATGGTTAGCTCCCACACAAAACATGGAGCACTTGCTCCTTTATATAGCTGCCAAAGTCAGTGGAGGAAGTCTCTAGACTTCTCTACAAATAGCTACTATGATTTTATAGTAACATAAGATGAAACTTCTAGAACACATAAGAGATGGCAGCTTGTAAACAATTCTAGAATTTTTCTTGAATTTTCTAGCTCAAATCTATCTTGAAGTTTCTAGAATTGGATCACAAATTCCAACATGTGCGTTAAGCCAGATTAGGCTTTTCTATGTTTAGTAAGCCAGTTTGCTTACTAGATTTTTCCATAATAGAGACAGCACGTATCTTTAGCTTAAATGAGATGCATGTAGTGAATGATTGTGTGGAGGAACTTCAGAGTAGTTTATCTTCAACAACCTGTCTTCTGTGTCAGCTAAATATTAGTTACAACATCTCAACTAGCAAGGCATATAATTGATTGGCAGGCACAATCAAAGCACATGTCTCAGAGAATGGCATTTTCATCTGGAACTTACAGTGCCACATCTGTATATTTCTTCACTTCTCTTCTTATCTAACATTCTCCTAAACTTAAGTACCTTTATAGGAGCTTGAAGACAGTCAAGAATCGAAAATAATGGAATTATTGGAACTGGAAGTAAGCGACGTACGAATTGTTGGAATCCATGGGAGAGATGGCATTGGAAAGACTGCTCTTGCCAAGATCATATATGATAAAATATCCCTTCGCTTTGACGCTTGCAGTTTTCTTGCTGAGATTGAAGAAACAACGCAGCAACCTGGAGGTGTTCACTATCTTCAAACCAAGTTGATCTGTAATATTTTAAAAAGAGAGCATGAGGTTGCTTCTGCTTTCGAAGGAGTTCGATTTTTGAAAGAGATATTTAGGAGTATGAAAGTTCTAATTGTTCTTGATGATGTGGAGAAGGCATCCCTCCTCAAGGAGTTTGTAGGAGCTAAGCTTGATTGGTTTGGTTGTGGAAGTAGAGTAATTATCACCTCAAAAGAAAGCAGAGTTCTTCAAGGGTTTGTTGCTCGAGGGTTGGCTCATACTTACAATGTTAATCCGATGGATGATAATCGAGCTTTCAACTTTTTCTGGAAGTGTGCTGCAACCGGAAAGAGCGATGAACTACAATCTTATGTTAAAATTGCAATCGAAATAGTGAAGGCTGCGAAGGGACTTCCACTACTTGTCAAAGTTTTTGGTTCTTTTTTGCAATATAAAGGACTGGAAGAATGGATTAAATTCAAAGATCTCATGCAACAATTTCAGGAAGATTACCAGAAGATTCTGAGAATAATTTATGATACTTTAGATGAAGATCTAAAGCTGATGTATCTTAATCTTGCAAGTTTTCCCCCGGATGTGGATTGTCGGATTGCCTCACTCGTGTTGTGTCGGCTTCCTCGTCCTCATCCTTCTCATCCGATCATTTGGCCTCATCATTATAATCGTCGTGATGAAGTCAGTGTCCTTTGTCGAATGTCCCTAATAGAAATGGACGAAAATAAATTAGGCATGCACAGCATGCTAAGGTGCCTTGCCAGGGAGATTGTCCACGAACGTTTCCACGATCCAGGAACAGGTGCTGGATTGTACGGTCCTGCCATAGCCCAGGACAGGAAGAAGGGGAAAAGGGTACGTTGGGGGAAAAAAAGTAGCATTTGAGCTTCTATATGTTTTTCGATTTTCTTTACCTCATGGGAGTTTAGGCATCCATAGTAACTATTTCATTGTCTGATGACTTTCACGTTTCTTTTGTTGACTTTTTTGGTCCTTCATACAGAAAAGAGACCACCTGGAAACTAAAGAGGCAGGCTGTGAGATCCTGCCGAGCACGACTTTTCTCAGCTTGGGTCGCGCCAATATTGGTAGACAATTTGCAGGTGCCTTGTTGAACGTTTGGTGGCTTCAGTGGCAAGGGTGCCCTCAAGATGCGATCAGCATGCATTTAGAGAAAAATGAGAACCTAGTTATTCTTGATCTTTCCTGGAGTAAGGTTACAGAGTCCTGGGGAGGTTGGAATAGAATAAAGGTGGGTTTATAGCTCATTTGTTGTTGTCTTCGTGTTAGCCCTTAAGTACATTGAGAGTTCTATGTCATATGAACTTTTTCCCCTGTTTTGCAGATGGAGCGTTTGAAAGTCTTGAATCTTACAGGTTGTACGGACCTATTAGTTACCCCCAGCTTCTCGTGTTGCCCAAATTTGGAGATACTGATCCTTGAGCGATGTTCTCGATTGGTTCATTTAGATCCTTCAATTAATGATTTGAAGCCCTTGGTTACCTTGAATTTGAAGTTTTGCTCTAAACTTAGCATATTGCCTGTGAAAATGGATGGGCTGAATGCTTTGAAAGAGCTCTTGATTGATGGCACTTCTGTACGAGAACTTCCTGCATCGATAGGCAAATTGCTTCGGCTGCAAATTCTTAGTGCCACTAATTGCTTGTCATTGGTTCGTTTTCCTGGTTCAGTTTGTGAACTTAAAGCTCTTTCAGAGCTAGCCTTGGATAACGCGAAAATTCTTGAACTCCCTGAGTCAATAGGAGACTTGGGACATCTTAGACGCTTGTCTTTGAAGGACTGTCGTGGGCTTGGAAAGCTTCCGGAATCCATTGGCAAATTGGGGCACTCATTAGAAGAGTTGGATATTTCAGGTACGGGTATTTCGAATTTGCCCGATTCAACTAAAACCTGTGGAAATTGAAAGTGCTGAAAATGGATTCTTGTTTCGTAAGAAAATTTCCTCGTTATACTGGAAGGTTGTTTTCCCTGGAAGAATTACATGCCTCCTGGTGCAGGAGTTTGGAGGGAGTCTTTTTAAGTGATATTGTGCACCTATATTCTCTCAGAGAACTGAGGCTTCGAGGTACTCGTATTTCTAGCCTTCCGTTAGAAATTGGTTGCTTGTCAAGGCTTCAGACTCTGGATTTGCTAAACTGCGACTTTCTCAAAGAGTTGCCTACGCTTCCCCCTAACCTAAGTAGCCTTGATGTCGATCACGACTTGAAGCAAAAAATGTTAGAATCTTCAAATTTCAGCCGTTGGTGGCATTTATTGCAATAAATAATACAGTGTTAGTTTGGATCAGATTGTTTGAGTGCTGTCATTTGATGTGGTTCGTAGGGTTGATTACATTATGCTCCCAGCAATTATAGAGTTGTGTCAACCTATTCTTCTCAATTGAATATGTTTCCCCCTTGCTTATATTTCTAGTGTTCATTTCAATGTGGTGTATATGCATCAATTTAACATAGTCATGAGTTTTTATGACTATCAGTAATATTTTCATAGCAACTATGATAATCTAACGATACACATGCATTGAATAAGAGAAAACACTCATGTCATTACAAATTAACCATAGAGGAATGCTTTGTGCCGTTGGAAATATATTAGTTGTAAATTACTTTCCCAAACTATGACCGCGTTGCCCAATGGCACCGAATTTCGAGAAGTTACATATTATCCTCTTGAGCTTTGATTTTTGTTTTTGTCACTATTTTTCCCCCTCTGCACGGCAAATTAAACGTTCCCTGAATAGGGACTTGCTTATTTTTCTTGACTAGAATAATCTCTACCACATGGTGAATGAAGTTAAGAAAATAGAAATGATGTATGACTAATGAAGTTAACAATAATACGGTTAAGTTTGTCAAGAAAAATAATTTAATCCATACTCAATTAGCACACTTAACGGAGATGTAGATTAAAAAAATTAGCCATTGCGGCAAAAATCAAAATTCTAGAGTTAACTTGTAATTTTTCAGAGAGGGGATTTATTGCGCAAAGGTATCAGAGTTCTGGTACATTTTCAAATTTGGTTGCTATTGTGAAATAATGCCTAATTATCCCTGATATTATGATTGTTTGGGCCACTAGAAATGGTTCACCTGTACAAATGTCAGATTGTACATAATACTCCTCGGATCATCATCAAGATGAAAAGTACAAAAATCCAAATGGGTTGGATCTATAAACCTCTTAAACAATAGGGTTAATATCATGAAAAACCCCAAAATACACTTGTGACAAATTTACCTTATGTTAGTTTTCGTTAAATTTTTAAAAAAATTAAATTTTATTGTCAAATTATTAAGTTAAATTACACGTGACAGTTGACTAGTATATTGATTTAGGATTTTATGCGTCGTTTGTCACAGTTTACAATTTTTTTTGTGGTATTAATCTAATTTAGCGGAGGGTATATTTGTCACAAATTTATTAGTTTTGGATTTTTTGTGGTTGAATAAATTAGTTTAGGGTAAATTTGTCGTAAATGTACCGGTTTAAGATTTTTTATGGTCAGTCGGGGTAAATTTGTCACAAGTGTACCAAACACGTTTGGGGTTTTTCATGGTCAAAAAAATAGTTTAGGGTAAATTTGTCACATATATACCAAAAATTTGGGATTTTTTAGGATATTAACCCTAAACAATAAAGTCAGCGGTAGTTATCTGTTAGAATACTTACCATTAAAGAACTTCTACATTCAACACTTCAAATTTTAGATGAGTTGACAATTACCTCCCTTTTATCTATAAAATAGATGGGCTATATTTAGTTTGAACGTATTTCGACTTCAGCTTCTTATCTTTTCTTCAGCTGTCCATCAACAATTGTTGCAATCTTCCATATGGAAAAATTATGTCGTTGAAAATTAACTGTAGAGACTATGCTTTATGCCGTTGAAAATTAGCCATATTGTACATATTAGTTGCTGAAGAAAAGCAATTAACCTTGTGAATGACCATCATTTTCATAATGAAATATTTCATTTATAAATCTTTTGTGTTTGAAGCCCGAACTGGGACTACACATCCAAGTTACACTAGCTGCATGTTCTTTTACATGCACTCACCCGTTGGAGTGTAGACCATCTACGCGTATGTTTTTGGTCAAAGTTCCAATTTGCACTAAGAGTGATTGATTTCCGGATGGTTCAGTTCTCGACCTAGTGATGCCAGACTTCCTAGAGTAAATCTTGGCCTAAAAGATAAAAACCTGCCCAAACTTATAAACCACATTACATCTCAGCATGAAAGGGTTGGTCTTGCTTCCTTTAGCGGGTTAAAACACCTCACACGAATCTTGTCTACTCCTAGGACCGCATCAGGTTATAAACCATTACTAGGTAGTTTAGTGTAGGAATTAGGATACGAATTTTAGAGGAAAGAACATAGTCCAAGTCAAAATTTGTTTGGGTTTAAGGTAATTAATTTGGGGGAAAATGAATTTAAGGTAAATAAGTTGTAATTTCCATAAAAGCATATGCCGTTGGATTTAACTTGATAGAGGAAATAAAGTTTTCTCCCTCCGGCCACCAAAAGTTAAAAAAAATCACATTTTGCATTGTGATTGTTGATTAGACTGCTTTTTTTGTCCTGAATTTCTACTTACCCTCAGAAACGTACATGCAGGGCATGGTTAAAGTTATGTGTTGAATAATTGATTCATTTCCTTCAATTGGGTTGCACCAATTTTGATGTTGGAGAAAACATCGTCTCGCATCATTCAATATATTTCTTGTTAATGCTTCAATAAGTTATAAGAATCTCAATTTAATATATAAGTATCGACTGAGACAGGATAAGTGATGGTGTAAATCATTCGATGATTTCTCACTATCTAATTATTTTCCTTTTTATTTTTGGACGTAACAAATAGGTGATATCTTGGGTCATTGCATGCAGCTCACTGGTATGGTCAGAGATAGACCATCTTCATTCCGACCAAGGAACCTCATGAAGTCACGATTTTCATTAACTAGCTCATTCTTTTGAAATCTTGACAGAAATTCATTTTTTTGTCGTTTGGCTATAGCAACGATAGCTTCGTGTGGAAGTTCGGCTTCCATATGGATAGCTAGGTAAAACAAAAGTCCCACACTGATCAAAGTCATACATATCTATTTCCACAAAGGTTTAAACTAATGGTATGTAATGGATCATATTTGACTCCATCAAGACAATTGAAATCCAATAGTACATGTTTCTAGACGGTTCATTCAAGGACACACCAAAAACACCTTCCTTTGGCTTTGGTTCTTGTTGTGACCTACCCCTCAGGAGAGAGAATAGGTTTAGGGAGATTACCTAAAAGACGGGCCCACGGCCCATAATTATGAGCGAGCTCTCCCAAGCCCATATCTTGTGCGATATTGATGTGTTCATAAAAATGTTCTAATGAGAAGTCACTACTAACCTATTGAGGTCAACTTAGAAACTAAGTGAAGCATGTGAGAGTTTGAGGCCAAGACTTGATTACACTAATAAACAATTGGTACCATTTGGGTACCTAATCTAATTTCTTTCAAAAGATTTTCTGTTAGGTAGTCTAGATTGATTTTAGATCTATCTACTAGTATGTGAGATGACTATGCGAGTGTGCAATTATTAACATAACAATCAATAACTAAAGTGACATTGAACAAATTACATTAGGAGAGCAAGAATCTAGCATTGTCAAATAAGGAGCATGCCGCCTCTAACTAAGCTAAATGGAAACCATAATTAACATAAGGAAAGTGTGTAATCAAGGGCATTCATCTCTAAGGACAATTGGGCACAATTTTAGATATAAAAGGATCCCCTTTTTAAGAGAAGATCATCCAAAAACTATTTTAAAGCTTTTTGGGGAATTCTAAATTTTTTGGAATTTTTTGGGGATTTTCTAAATTTTTTATGAATTTTTGAATTTTCCAAAATTTTAAAATTTTTTGAATTTTTTTTTTTGTATTTTTATGCAGTTTTTGAATTTTTAAAATTTCTATGAATTTTATTTAATATTTTTTATGATTTTTATTAATTAATTAATGTTTTAAAATTTTCATGATTTTCTTTTTATGAGTTTTAATATTGTTAAAAAGGAATTCGGACCGGGTCTCTTGGGTCCGACCCAGACCCTATAGGTCCGGGTTGGGTCAAGAAATCGGACCAGCCCCGAGGCTCGGCCCGAATAAACCTATTTCGCCAGACCAAATATACCCGGCCCGGCCACCTCTTCTAATTGCACTAAGCACACTGCACAGCAATTTAAGCCCAAGTTTTCTGAAGCCAGACTAAAGCAAATCAGGCCCGAAGATCACCAGTCCAAATATAGCTCGAAATCGACCCGAACTTAACAAATTCTAGTTGCGCCCAGATTCCTAAAACCCATGAAAACAGAAGAGACGAACGGCCATGAGCCGGCTCGTATCCGCCCTTGGCTCAATCAAAGGACCGTCCGCCGGGATGCACACACGACACGCAAAAGAAACAGCGCACTACTCCACAGACGACAGTGAAAGTCCACAAACATGTCAAATAACCAACAAACGCTTAGAACCAGACCAAAATCCCGAAAACTCTACATAACTCGGTTCGAGCATTTTCACAAACACATGACGGGCGTCGACTGAAGGGAGACTATTGAATTAACTGGGAGTCAAACCGTGCCGAGACGCTTAGCAATCGATAAGCAGAGATCGAAATGAAGCTTAGCACGACATAGATGGGGGCTGGGACTTGCACGCACCGTACCACGACGAAGCCCGGTCCGACGAGCCGAAACAGGGCACAAAGCAGGGCAAATGGGGGCTGTTGGTGGTGCTCTCTACCCGGCTCGGCGGCGGCGAATGGTGGGCGAGATCCATAGATCGGGCCACGTCTGTTCGCCTCGCGCGCCTCCGAGCCGGGATCCTCGAGGAATCGACCCAAATCGGAAAAATAAGAAAAAAAGAGCAGCCGGGTCTTACCACTTTTTCGAGGCGGAGGAGGGGTAGAAGTTGGCCGGGACTCTAGTTCTCCCTCCCTTTCACTCACGGCTCTCTCTCTCTCTCTCTCTCTCTCTCTCTCTCTTCCAAACCCCGTGCCCGATGCCAGCCCGTTGTTGGCCAGCTCGTCCTGACCGCGTCGCGCGCGACATTCCTCGTTGTCCTTTGACGTACGCTGTCCTTCTTTGCGTCGTCCTTCTGCCCTTTTCGCCGAGCTACCGTCCAAGCCGAGCAGGGAAGAGAGAAGGAGAAGAGAAGGGGGCCGAGGCTGGCAAAAGGAATAGGTGGGCCGGCCCGCGGGGGGAAGAAGGAGGGAAAGATGAAAAAGGAAGAGGGGGCGGGCCAGCCTAGGCCCGGCCCTCTTCCGCTTTTTTTTTTTTTTAAATAATTTTTTTAAAATTAAAGTTTTAATTGATACTAGTTATGCATTGTAGTTGAATGAAAGTTATTTTTGCTAGGGGTTAAAATCAATCCCTAATTTTCTATGTAATTTAAAACCTAAATGAATAGTGTCAACAATCCTCTTCATCTAATTCCAAGTCTCATGCACATCTCGAAGGTACACAATCAACCTTGTGTGTGAGGCGTGGCCCCATTTGACTTGCCACATTATTCGAGAATCATGCTTGCATTACAAAAACATGTGTCTGACAAAATGTAGTTTGTGAATGGCATGTGTCATTGATTGCCTTTCAATGAAATGAAATCTACGAGGCATTCCTTTATTTTCGGCTAGCTCCAAGAAATCATATTTATCTCGTTAGAAGATTGAGTAAAAGGGAAATTTAGGTGTCAATTAGGTTGTTAGATTGTTGACATCTAAATTTTAGTAACTTATTTAGCTATTTAGGTTGCATAAGAAAATTGGGAGTTGACCCAACTCCTAAAAACAATAAAAATGTCACTTGCATCATTCACATTTGCATTCTTTTGCTTAAGTCATCATTTGACTTCCCTTCGATGCTACCATGGACTGATGCACGGACAAGCGCACGTAGGATCATCTCCCATAAATAGCTGGCCGTCACGACCTCTTTATCTCGGTCAAGAATTCAAAAGGAGAGAGAGGCAATCGCGATCGGCAAAGCGAGAATATTTATAGCTAGAGAGGAAACAGCGGAATTTGGTAACGCTAAAGAGATCAATTCGGTGGGAATCTGATAATGGGCTAGCAAAACGGAAGAGATTTTTGAGATGGGATGAAGACTCAGATTTCGGTGATCGATCATTGGTCAGAAGGCAACTAGAGATTGAGCCATTGAATTTTTCCCTAAGGAAGATGATAAAAATCAGCGGATGTGATCTCTTTTCCCACAATTGACGTCTGGGCTGTTGGGAAATTTTTCCATAGAAATGCGATATCATCTCCCGGTTGTTAAAGAGGTTTATTTGAAAAAGTTGTGATCAGCATCTAACGTCCGTGGGTATCATCATTTCAAGAGCAAATCTTCATTTGCGGCTGCTCTCCTCCGCACTCCGCCGCCCACCACCACTCCGTAAGCCAAGCCACCATATCCTACTCTTCATCCGCGACGTTGCCCTGACGTGGTCATTCATCTCATCAATGCTGACGTCAGCTCCGCCGCGCCTCCGCCTTGCTCAGCCGCGACTTCCAGGCGCAGTGACTGACATGATGTCGGGTCGCTGACGAGCCTCACTATCACGCACAGCAGCTAGGCCGAGAAGTCCAGCGAATCCAGCCACGGCCAGTTATCCCAGTAGGTCTTCTAGACTTCCTTGCAATCTTTCAGGTTTCCTGGCAAAGCAGCTTGGCACCGGTGATCATTTAGCGACATTGGTAATTGTCTGTGGCGTTTCTAGCTAACATCCGTCCTTGCCATTACGTTCAAGAGTCGCTAGTTCCCACGGCAAGCCCCTTTTGCAAACTCCGGCATGGAACAACGGTCGTCAATCCTCGCTGCCGTAGCTTCACCGGCTACACTCTCTTGTCAATACCCACCAGAAGGCGTCGCAACTTTCCTCGCTTCGATTGTCTCAGGTTAATCTTTGCTCAAGGTAAGCTGGGTCTGTCTAAATTCATTTTAGTATATGGTTTTTAAATGCATGTTATTAGTTAATTGAAGCTTATGCTATCACGATTTGATCCGATCCTTTCCTTTTGGACCTTTAGGCACTAAGATCGAACTCCAATCAATGATGTGATTAATTCTAATCAATTCTAATCAATTCTAATCATAAACTCTATTTCAATACATCGACATTGCTTGTCATTGTCTCATGCATATTTAGGGTTTTGCACAAGTTCATAATTTGTTATCTAGGGCAATGCATTTTAGTGTTAGAGTACATGTAGATTTAGGGTAGTTCATGGCTTTTACTTATTGAAAACAAAAGAGAAAAAAAAAAATTACTTGTGTTCTATATCACGTAATTCATGTCATCTAGAAAATCATATTTTTGGTAATTATGTGGTGAAGATTGGAGTAATTAGTTATTACATTTCATGCATTATTCATATTGTACATCATAAAAAGAAAAATATGAAAAAAGTCAGCACTGCATCACTAAGTCGATATTCCTTTAGCAAAAGTCAGTAAGTCAAATATAGGGTCCTACCGACCGACCAAAATAATAATAATAATAATAATAATAATATAGGGTCCTAGGATATAATTTGCTGTTTTCATTAACATAAATATAATACAAAAAAAAAAAAAGCATTTCATATAACTTGCATCCTAGGATTAGTATATGATTAATTCTATCTTATGTCATAGCATTCTCGGCATATCATATCGCTAGCTTTAGGAATTGATTCCGTATCACTGCATATTGTTAATTCATTATAGCATAGCAAGCATGACATTTAGGACTTTATGTTACTTCATCGATGCATGTTAGATTAGTGCATATAATCATAGCATTATTTGAGTCGTGTCCATATTGCATTTATGGAGTTTATCTCATTAAAAAGAAAACACAACAAAGAATGATACGACATTACATCTTAGTTATCTCAAAATAGCTTAGGTCATGCATTAGTCAAATTCATCAACATATTCATTAATAAATGCATTTGTCATCGCTTGTTTGTTTTCTAAGTCTAAATTTGCAGAATCCTTGTCTCAGTCGAGTGTCAAATACACATCCATTCCTGCTTGCTCATGCATTTCAGGTTCTTTAATCTTCTGAGTAATTTTGTTATTGTTTTGATTATTGAATTTTTCCACTTTTAGGAGTTAAACCTCACATGTACATGTGCATGTTTTTGTATCTTTCTACCCTCGCTATCCCTGTAAGTGTTCTATCTTCTTTGTCATTCTTATATATTACATCGTCTCCCAATCATGATCAAGCAATACTTGTCAGAATACTTGTCAGATTGCGTCGAAGAAATGACCAAGAAGTTGGCGCTCGAAGGAGAGAGCGACGGGATGACACCCCTCGGACGTCGAATGAACGAGTTGAACAATGTAGTGCAACGTTTGTCAGATCGCGTGGATAAGCTGGAGAAGGTCTTTGCGACTCTACGTCTTCCTCCAAGGTCAAACCCAATGAACCGGGTAAAGCCCACTAATGTTAATTCGACCGGCAAAGCTGAAGGTGATAAAAATGTCCCAGCAACCAATGATACTAGCATTGTCGTTGATGAGGATTTGGATGATAGAATGAGTTCGAATTGCCCAGAGTAGGGGCATGTTTGATTATCGGCATATTTTTCTACATAGAAGTCCTTTCTACTTTCTCGGATTTCGATTTTTCGTTTTCAATAATGTAACTCGTTCCTTTCAGTAAATTGCAAGTTCATGAGAAATTTTCATGTGTTTGAGGGCATGTGAAAGCACATCAAATTTGCCCTATGATCAAATCTCTTTGAAGGCTGGGCTTCTGCACAATCCCTCCAAAAGTTATCCAAGTCAAAATGTCAATACATCTCAAAAAATAAAATATAAAAACTCATGACTTCAGAATGCACATTAGGTGGCAAGACAAATTCCGATGATCTAGTGGAGGAATAAAGCCCTGAATTTTATAGATGCTCAGAGAACCCATTTTCTGTGCAAACCAAGTTGGAAGACTACCCGGAAATATTCATACCTTCGGGATATGATTTAATAAGGGAGGATCGCCATCAGGTCCCATTTGTTCTAACTCCGCACTATTCATTCATATGCTAATGTATGATGTTGTATTTAATGTAGATTACATAAACCCAATAGCATGGCAGAGGGCTAATCTTATATCGATTGGGCACGATGTCATCTCCAAGAGTGTTAAGAAGTGTTCGCTCTTAAAACTTCATGCACGCCACTGACAGGTAACAAAGTGGGGCAAGCCATCGGCAAACGAGGAGATATAAAGGAACCGAGACAAAAGGATCACCTGACTTTTGAAGAAAATGGTGTATCTCATGCCTGAACATAGCTTGATTAATACCACTCTTTTCCTTTGTAGGTGACAAGATGCTTAGCAAGGACGATCGCAGTTTCTCGAATCCTACAAGTGTTGATTCCCCATCACTTCAAAAATATCATTGTTGTGCAAACCGACTCATAACTTGTAGGGGCAAAGAATAGACTTGAATGGGTGATTAGTTGAAGGTCCAAAATCCCAAATCATTATAGAGAACTTCTATGAGCTCTCCTTTCAAAGAGGGGTAAGGCGCAATATCTAAAGAATCATATTGTAAAGGTTTTTTTTTTTTTTTTTTTTTTTTTTTTTTTTTTTTTAATTATGATCTTGTCCCCGTTATTGCATAACGAAATTATTGGATGGATTTATAGAACGAATCTATGCATTTCTAGTAACATTTCTTCCACCTTAATGTTTTCCTCGATTATACACGCATGCACGCATTCTGTTCATTATAGTCCTTGTTCAATAAAATAAAAAATAAAGGAACGCGACCCAGACCTTTTTTTCTCAAATTTTGCATCGGATAATTAGGAATTAAAATACATTAATTAACAACTGCCACAAATATATACTAAGCAACTAGAAAATAAACATTTAAAACACTTGTTCCAGTCTAGCCACTAATTGAAGTTTCTTGGAAACTCCAAAAGGAGTAATAAATTAAAGAAAAAGTATATATCTCTTGCTTTGTCCATCCATGGTCACCAACTGAAAATCTGCAACCATACAGTCCTCAGAAAAGCCCTACCAAAGGAAAGGGGAAGAAAAAATGCTCGTGTAAATTGATTCCAAAATCGTCAAAAAAAAAAAAAAAAATGATTTCGAAGAACCCTTTTTTCATTTCAATGTTCTCGAGTCGAGAAAATATTGGGTGGTCCGGGAGCTCCACGTCAGCGTCAGAGTATTTATTGTGACTTAAGCTTTTGTCTTTCTTTCTCAAACGAAGGAAAGAGAAGTCCCATTCGTTCCTCTGTCCCTCTCCATTTTTTTCCTTTCGAAAATTTGAATCTGAAAATTTGAATTTGAATTAAGATCTTCTTAAGCCTAGACAACACTAATTTCCATCAGATGAGGAATAAAGGAAAGACGGATAAATAAATCTTGGTTAAAAATCGAGAGTCACACTATTGACTTATTTGAGCTAGTAAGCGATCGTGGTCTTGTCTTTCTAAGAAATAATAGGAAAATATTTGAATTATTATCGGAAAAAAATGATTAAAGTTCAAATATCAACATCAAACGTCAAGAGTATGTACTAAAAGGTACATACTTTTTCTCTCTTTTTTGGCCAAATTAAGCTCTTGCCTAGTCTGGACATCACTAATTTCCATTTGACAAGGAATAAAGCAAAGATGCATAAAGAAAGCTTTGTCGAACCCGAGAGTCATGACAACAACTCGATTGAGCTGGTAAGAGACTGTGGTCCCGCTCACCAAGAAACAATAGGGCAAGATTTGAATTATTATCAATAGACAAAAGATGAAAGTTTGAACATCAACGTCGAACATCAAGAGTATGCCTTAAAAGTTGCATACTTTTCTCTCTTCGTCGGCTCAATTAAGTTCTTGCACAGCTTGGACAACACTATTTTTCATCTGACAAGGAATAAATTGAAGATGGTTAAAAAAATGTTTTGTTTATATTAAAAGTCACTACATTGACTCAATTGAGCTGATTAGCAATTGTGATTGTGTTTTCGATGAAAAGGTAGGAAAAGCTTTGAATTATTATCGAATAAAATGATTAAAGTTTGAAAAGCAGCAACAAAAGTTGAGTACATGTACTAAAAGACGTATACTTTTCTCTCATCATCACCCGAGTTAAGCTCTTTCCCAGCCTAGACAGCACTAATTTATATCTGGTAAGAAATAAAGTGAAGATGGATAAACAAAACTTTGTCGAAATCGAGAAGCACGACATTGATTCGATTGAGCTAGTGAGCAATAGAGGTCCTACTTGCCAAGAAAGAATGGGAAATGTTTGAATTATTTTGAAAAAAAAATGATTAAAGTTTGAACATCGACATCAAGTATTGAGAGTACGTACTAAAATGTGTATAATTTTGTCTCTTCGGCACTAAAAGGTGTATGTTTTTCTCTCTTCATTAGCCGAATTAAGCTCTTCCCCAGTCTAGACGGCACTAATTTCCATCATATGAGGAATAAAGTAAAGACAGAGAAAGAAATCTTGGTTAAAATGAAGACTCACATCACTGACTTGATTGAGCAAGTAAGCGATCGTGGTCCTGTCTTTCTAAGAAATAATAGGAAAATATTTGAGTTATTATCGGAAAAAAATGATTAAAGTTCAAAAATCAACATCAAACGTCAAGAGTATGTACTAAAAGGTACATAATTTTCTTTTTTCTTTTTTTGGACAAATTAAGCTCTTGCCCAACCTGGACAGCACTAATTTCCATTTGACAAGGAATAAAGCAAAGATGTATAAAGAAAGCTTTGTCGAATGCGAGAGTCATGACAACAACTCGATTGAGCTGGTGAGAGATTGTGGTCCTGCTCACCAAGATACAATAGGACAAGATTTGAATTATTATAAAAACACAAAAGATGAAAGTTTGAACATCAACGTCCAACGTCAAGAGAATGCCTTATAAGTTGAATACTTTTCTCTCTTCGTCGGCTAAATTAAGTTCTTGCGTAACTTGGACAACACTATTTTTCATATGACAAGGAATAAAGTGAAGATGGTTAAGAAAATGTTTTGTTGACATTGAGAGTCACGACATTGACTCAATTGAGTTGGCTAGCAGTCGTGATTGTCTTCTCCATGAAAAGGTAGGAAAAGCTTTAAATTATTATCGAATAAAATGATGAAGGTTTGAAAAGCAACAACAGAAGTTGAGTACATGTACTAGAGGACGTATACTTTTCTTTTCGTCGGCCGAATTAAGCTATTGCCCAGCCTAGACAGCACTAATTTCTATCTGGTAAGGAATAAAGTGAAGATGGATAAATGAAACTTTGTCGAAACTGAGAGGCACGACATTGTTTGGATTGAGCTAGTGAGCAATAGAGGTCCTACTCTTCAAGAAAGAATGGGAAATAATTGAATTATTTTGAAAAAAATGATTAAAGTTGGAACATTAACATCAAATATTGAGAGTATGTACTAGAACGTGTATGTTTTTCTCTCTTCATCAGCTGAATTAAGATCTTCTTCAGCCTAGGCAACACTAATTTTTATCAGATGAGGAATAAAGTAAAGATGGATAAATAAATCTTGGTGAAAATCAACAGTCACACTATTGACTTAATTGAGCTAGTAAGCGATCGCGGTCCTATTTTCCAAGAAATAATAGACAAATATTTGAATTATTATCAAACAAAAGGATTAAAGTTTTAAAATCAACAATAAACGTCAAGAGTATGTACTAAAAGGTGCATACTTTTCTCTTCTTTTTTTTTTTTGGCCAAATTAATCTCTTGCCCAGCCTAGACAGCACTAATTTCCATTTGATAAGAAATAAAGCGAAGATGTATAAAGAAAGCTTTGTCGAATCCGAGAGTCATGACAAAAACTCGATTGAGCTGGTGAGAGACTGTGGTCTTGCTCATCAAGAAACAATATGACAAGATTTGAATTATTATAAAAAAACAAAAGATGAAAGTTTGAACATCAACGTCGAACGCCAAGAGTATGCCTTATAAGTTGCATACTTTTCCCTCTTTGTCGGCCAAATTAAGTTCTTGCTCAGCTTGGACAACACTATTTTTCATCTGACAAGGAATAAAGTGAAGATGGTTAAAAAAAAATGTTTTGTCGATATTGAGAGTCACGACATTGACTCAATTGAGCTGGTTAGCAATCGTGATTGTGTTCTCCATGAAAAGGTAGGAAAAGCTTTGAATTATTATCGAATAAAATGATTAAGGTTTGAAAAGCAACAACAAAAGTTGAGTACATGTACTAGAAGACGTATACTTTTCTCTCCTCGTCAGCCGAATTAAGCTCTTGCCCAGCCTAGACAGCACTAGTTTCTATCTAGTAAGGAATAAAGTGAGGATGGATAAACAAAACTTTGTCGAGACTGAGAGGCACGTCATTGACTGGATTGAGCTAGTGAGCAATAGAGGTCCTACTCTCCAAGAAAGAATGGGAAATAATTGAATTATTTTGAAAAAAATGATTAAAGTTGGAACATCAATAGCAAATATTGAGAGCATGTACTAAAACGTGTATGTTTTTCTCTCTTCATCAGCTGAATTAAGATTTTCTTCAGCCTGGACAACACTAATTTCCATCAAATGAGGAATAAAGTAAAGACGGATAAATAAATCTTGGTTAAAATCGAGAGTCACACTATTGACTTAATTGAGCTAGTAAGCGATCGTGGTCCTGTCTTTCTAAGAAATAATAGGAAAATATTTGAATTATTATCGGAAAAAAAATTATTAAAGTTCGAAAATCAACATTAAATGTCAAGAGTATGTAGTAAAATGTGCATACTTTTCTCTCTTTTTGTCCAAATTAAGCTATTGCCTAGCCTGGACATCACTAATTTCCATTTGACAAGGAATAAAGCAAACATGTATAAAGAAAGCTTTGCCGAATGCGAGAGTCATGACAACAACTCGATTGAGTTGGTGAGTGACTATGGTCCTGCTCATCAAAAAACAAAAGATGAAATTTTGAACATCAACGTCGAACGTCAAGAGTATGCCTTAAAAGTTGCATACTTTTCTCTCTCGTCGGCCAAATTCAGTTTTTGCGCAGCTTGGACAACACTATTTTTCATCTGACAAGGAATAAAGTGAAGATCGTTAAAAGAATGTTTTGTTGAAATTGAGAGTCATGACATTGACTCAATTGAGCTGGTTAGCAATCGTGATTGTGTTCTCCATGAAAATGTAGGAAAAACTTTGAATTATTATCGAATAAAATGATTAATGTTTGAAAAGCAATAACGAAAGTTGAGTACATGTACTAAAAGACGTATACTTTTTTCTCCTCGTCAGCCGAATTAAGCTCTTGCCCAACCTAGACAGCACTAATTTCTATATGGTAAGGAATAAAGTGAAGATGGATAAACAAAATTTTGTCGAAATTGAGAAGCATGACATTGACTCGATTGAGCTAGTGAGCAATAGTGGTCCTACTCTCCAAGAAAGAATGGGAAATAATTGAATTATTTTGAAAAAAAATGATTAAAGTTTGAACATCAAGATCAAATATTGAGAGTATGTACTAAAATGTGTATGTTTTTTTCTCTTCATCAGCTGAATTAAGATCTTCCCCAGCCTAGACAGCACTAATTTCCATCTGATGAGGAATAAAGTAAAGACAGATAAAGAAATCGTGGTTAAAATCAAGAGTCAGATCGTTGACTTGATTGAGCTAGTAAGCGATCGTGGTCCTGTTTTTCCAAGAAATAATAGGAAAATTTTTGAATTATTATCGGAAAAAAATGATTAAAGTTTGAAAATCAACATTAAACGTCAAGAGTATGTATTAAAAGGTGTATACTTTTCTCTTTTTTGGCCAAATTACACTATTGCCCTGCCTGGACAGTACTAATTTCCATTTGACAAGGAATAAATCAAGATGTATAAAGAAAGCTTTGTCGAATGCGAGAATCATGACAACAACTCCATTGAGCTGGTGAGAGATTGTGGTTCTGCTCATCAAGAAACAATAGGACAAAATTTGAATTATTATAAAAGCACAAAGATGAAAGTTTGAATATCAATGTCAAATGTCAAGAGTATGCCTTAAAATTTGCATACTTTTCTCTCTTCGTCGGCCAAATTAAGTTCTTGCGCAGCTTGGACAACACTATTTTTCATATGACAAGGAATAAAGTGAAGATGGTTAAAAAAAATGTTTTGTTGAAATTGAAAGTCACGGCATTGACTCAATTGAACTGGTCAAAGAATCGTGATCGTGTTCTCCATGAAAAGGTAGGAAATGTTTTGAATTATTATCGAATAAAATGATTAAAGTTTGAAAAGCAACAACAAAAGTTGAGTACATGTACTAGAAGACGTATACTTTTCTCTCCTCGTTGACTGAATTAAGCTCTTGCCTAGCCTAGACAGCACTAATTTCTATTTGGTAAGGAATAAAGTGAAAATGGATAAACAAAACTTTGTCAAAACCGAGAAGCACGACATTGACTCGATTGAGCTAGTGAGCAATAAAGGTCCTACTCTCCAAGAAAGAATGGGAAATATTTGAATTATTTTGAAAAAAATGATTAAAGTTTGAACATCAACATCAACTATTGCGAGTACGTACTAAAATGTGTATATTTTTGTCTCTTTAGCACGAAAATGTGTATGTTTTTTTCTCTTCATTAGCTGAATTATGCTCTTCCCCAGTTTAGACGGTACTAATTTCCATTTGATGAGGAATAAAGTAAAGACGGATAAATAAATTGTGGTTAAAATCAAGACTCACATCATTGACTTGATTGAGCTAGTAAGCGATCGTGGTCTTGTCTTTCCAAGAAATAATAGGAAAATATTTGAATTATTATCGGAAAAAATGATTAAAGTTCAAAAATCAACATCAAACATCAAGAGTATGTACTAAAAGGTGAATATTTTTCTATCTTTTTTGGCCAAATTAAGCTCTTGCCCAGCCTGGACAGCACTAATTTCCATTTGACAAGGAAGAAATCAAAGATGTAAAAAGAAAGTTTTGTCGAATCCGAGAGTCATGACAACAACTTGATGATGCTGGTGAGCGACTATGGTCCTGCTCACCAAGAAACAATAGGACAAGATTTGAATTATTATAAAAAAATAAAAGATGAAAGTTTGAACATCAACATGGAATGTCAATAGTATGCCTTAAAAGTTGCGTACTTTTCTCTCTTCATCGACCAAATTAAGTTCTATCACAGCTTGGACAACATTATTTTTCATCTGATAAGGAATAAAGTGAAGATAGATAAAAAAAAGTTTTGTTGAAACTGAGAGTCAAGACCTTGACTTGATTGAGCTGGTTAGCAATTGTGATTGTGTTCTCCAAGAAATAGTACGAAAAGCTTTGAATTATTATCGAATGAAATGATTAAAGTTTGAAAAGCAACAACAAAAGTTGAGTGCATGTACTAGAAGGCGTATACTTTTCTCTCCTCATCGGCCGAATTAAGCTCTTGCCCAGCCTAAACAGCATTAATTTCTACCTAATAAGAAGTAAAGTGAAGATCGATAAACAAAACTTTGTCGAAACCGAGAGGCATGACATTGACTTGATTGAGTTAGTGAGCAATAGAGGTCCTACTCTCCAAGAAAGAATGGGAAAGATTTGAATTATTTTGAAAAAATGATTAAAGTTTGAACATCAACATCAAACGTTGAGAGTGTGTACTAATGGTGTATGTATTTCTCTTTTTATCAGCTGAATTAAGATCTTCCACAGCCTAGACAACATTAATTTCCATCTCGATAAGGAATAAAGTAAAGATGGATAGAGAAATCTTTGTTATAATTGAGAGTCACATCATTGATTTAATTAAGCTATTAAGCGATTGCGGTCCTATTTTCCAAGAAATAATAGGAAAATATTTGAATTATTATCGGAAAAAAGGATTTAAGTTTGAAAATCAACATCAAACATCAAGAGTATGTACTAAAAGGTGCATACTTTTCTCTCTTTTTTGGCCAAATTAAACTATTGCCCAGCCTGGACAGCACTAATTTCCATTTAAGAAGGAATGAAGCGAAGATGTATAAAGAAAGCTTTGTCGAATGCGAGAGTCATGACAATGACTCGATTGAGCTGGTGGGCGATCACGGTCTTGCTCACCAAGAAACAATAGGTCAAGATTTTAATAATTATAATAAAAAAAAACAAAAGATGAAAATTTGAACATCAACGTCGAATGTCAAGAGTATGTCCTAAAAGTTCCATACTTTTCTCTCTTCGTTGGCCAAATTAAGTTATTGCGCAGCTTGGATAACACTATTTTTCATCCGACAAGGAATAAAGTGAAGATGGATAAAAAAGTTTTGTTGAAATTGAGAGTCATGGCATTAACTTGATTGAGCTGGTGAGAAATCATGATTGTGTTCTCCAAGAAATAGTAGGGAAAGCTTTGAATTTTTATCTAATAAAAGAATCAAAGTTTGGAAAGCAACAACAAAAGTTGAGTGTATGTACTAGAAGGTGTATACTTTTCTCTCCTCGTTGGCCGAATTAAGTTCTTCCCGGCCTAAATAGCACTAATTTCCATTTGATAAGGAATAAAATGAAGATAAATAAAGAAAACTTTTGTAGAAACTGAGAGTCACGACATTGAGTCGATTGAGTTAGGAAGCGCTCATGGTTCTACTCTTCGAGAAACAATAGGAAAGATTTGAATTATTATGAAAAAAAGGATTAAAGATTGAATATCAATATCAAATGTCGAGAGTATGTACAAAAATGTATATCTTTTTCTCTCTTCATCAACTGAATTAAGCTTTTCCTAGCCTAGAAAGCACTAATTTCCATCTCATAAGGAATAAGGTGAAGATGGATAAAGAAAGCTTTGTTGAAATCGAGAGTCATGCCTTCGATTTGATTGAGCTGGTGAGCAATCGTGAGCCTGTTTTCAAAGAAATAATAGGAAACATTTGAATTATTATTGAAAAAAATGATTAAAGTTAGAAACTCAACATCAAAGTCAAGAGTTTGTACTAAGAGGTGAATACTTTTCTCTCTTCATCGGTCGAATGAAGCTCTTGCCCAAATTTGGTGACACTAATTTCCAGATGTTGAGAAATAAAGTAAAGACGGATAATGAAAGCTTTGTCAAAACCGAGAGTCACGACATTGACTTGATTGAGTTGATGAGCGATTGTGGTCATGTTCTAAAAGGAACGGTAGAAGAAGATTTGAATTATTATGAAAAAAGGATTATAGTTTGAAAATCAATATCACACGTTGAGTGCATGTACTAAAAGGTGTATACTTTTCCTTCCTCATCGGCCGAATTAAGCTCTTGCCGAGCTTGGACAACACTAATTTCCATCTAACAAGGAATAAAATAAAGATGGATAAAGAAAGCTTTGTCGAAATTGAGAGTTGCACCATTGACTCGATTGAGCCAGTGAGGGATCGTGGTCCTATTCTTCAAGAGACAATAGGAGAAGATTTGAATTATTATAAACAAAAAGGATTAAAGTTTGAAAATCAACATCAATTGTGGAGGGTATGTACTAATGGTGTATACTTTTCTCTCTTCGTCAATCGAATTACACTCTTGCCCAGCCTAGTCAGCATTAATTTCCATCTGACAAGGGATACAGTGAAGATGGATAAAGAAAGCCTTGTGGAAACCAAGAGTCACTACATTGACTCGATTGAGTTAGTTAGTGACCATGAGTTGGGTCGTTGCTATATGGAACTGGTCTGACCTCGTCGAAGATAAACCAGCGAGGCTGAATCAAGATGATGTGATCCTGAGTTACAATGGATCCGGTAGTACCATTGGATTCGTTGGTTCCCTCTGTCGCTGCTTGGAAGCTGACGGAATTCCCGTTTTCAGAGCTGGCGACTTCTTTTCTAATCTACCCGAAAAGCTTCGGCTATTGGTCTCCAGCTCCAACATCTACATACCTATCTTTTCAACAGACTATGCTCATAGCACTCGGTGCCTTGAGATGCTCGCACTCATGGTAGAACACACGTCTAGATCAGGAGGGAAGAAAGTGATCCTGCCCGTTTTCTACAGTGTGGAACGGTCTGATGTGCAGCTGGACCAAAAATCACGCTACAGAGACGCCCTGGACGAGCACAAGCAGATATTCGGCGATGAGAAAGTCAAGCTGTGGGAGAAGGCTCTTGTGGGGGCTGTTAAAGTCAAGGGATGGGAACTAAGCTCATATAAATAGTATGTTGCATTACATCTGTCTTCTTTTCTTGTAGGTTTCTTCTGATTTATTTGCTCAATCGACGGAGGTAATGTCGAGAATATCAGACGGAGGTAATGTCGAGAATATCAGGAAAAGGAAGCCCAACGACATTTTCCCAGCAAAAAAAGCAAATATTGGTTGACTCTGGTGCACTCTAAATTGTTTTTCTCACTTGCTTGGATTTATGATTGTTACCGAGCCTGTTTCAAAGCTTTATGGGGACTAAACTAGAGAAAAAAAGAGGAAATTATTGATGGGAATTAACTGGGTTAACATATTCGATTCCCTCTTCTTCCTTTTTCAGGCCAAATCTTTCTCTCGAATTGACCCTGTTTACACTACATATCTGAGTTTGGCTCAGTGAACTATCTTTAAAACTTCATTCTGTTCAGCCACATAATCGTGTAATTCTGTGATTCAACCCGTGGTTGAGTGATATTTTCACTCGATGACAAACTGTGAGAATATAATCCATTGTTTGGACCAAATACTTGCTGCAATGGCATTATGCAACGTTCACACAATTACTAAACATCAGTGTGTATGTTTATATCTTTACATCAGGTAAATTATGTTCGGCATAATGTTTCAGTGATCTTTTAGCACATTGATTGCCGTTTCATTATGTAGTGCGTTGGGTTAACATTTTTATGAGCCGTTTGAAGTTTCAGTGATCTTTTAATGGTTCGGAACTGAGATTTTTTCTGCCTTGGCAGTGAAGAGGAACTTATCACAGCCATCGTTGGAGAAATTTTGTTTAAGCTGATGATAGCACACAATCATGTGTCTGAGGATCTATCCACTGGTGATAATCCCATGTTATCTGACAGGACCTCGGTATATTTCTTTGCTCCCATTCTCCTCTCTTCTCGAGTACTCTCTCCTAAAGACTGTAACTGTTGATGAAGTTAGTTTCAGCTCGAGTGTGTTTTACATCAAATAGATAAAATGTCTAATTACCACGAAATATTTTTACGTCATTTTTACAGTCGTTGTAAAGTTAGAATATGATATAAAAAGGAAGGCAAACGCATGAACTGAACCTCCGAGATAATGCAAGTCATCGTCTGAACTCTGAAGTAGCTTGCATATACTTCAATTTTTTCAGTAGCTAATTACCCTTGATTTTAGCCATTATGGATCTTGAACATCTAAATGAGATCTTATGGTAAACTCCTACTTAATTTATCACTGTGGCAACTCGGAGATGCTCTCTGATAAGGCTGGTCATCACCTTTCTGTGCTTCCTTTTGCAAAGGACAGGAAATGGGTGTGCGTTAAGCCAGATTAGGCTTTTTTATGTTTAGTAAGCCAGTTTGCCTACTAGATTTTTCCATAATAGAGACAGCACGTATCTTTAGCTTAAATGAGATGCATATAGTGAATGATTGTGCGGAGGAACTTCAGAGGAGTTTATCTTCAACAACCTGTCATCTGTGTCAGCTAAATATTAGTTACAGCTAAATATTAGTTACAACATCTCAACTAGCAAGGCATATAATTGATTGGCAGGCACAATCAAAGCACATGTCTCAGAGAATGGCATTTTCATCTGGAACTTACAGTGCCACGTCTGTATATTTCTTCACTTCTCTTCTTATCTAATGTTCTCCTAAACTTAAGTACCTTTATAGGAGCTTGAAGACAGTCAAGAATCAAAAATAATGGAATTATTGGAACTGGAAGTAAGCGACGTACGAATTGTTGGAATCCATGGGAGAGATGGCATTGGAAAGACTGCTCTTGCCAAGATCATATATGATAAAATATCCCTTTGCTTTGACGCTTGCAGTTTTCTTGTTGAGATTGAAGAAACAACGCAGCAACCTGGAGGTGTTCACTATCTTCAAACCAAGTTGATCTATAATATTTTAAAAAGAGAGCATGAGGTTGCTTCTGCTTTCGAAGGAGTACGATTTTTGAAAGAGATATTTAGGAGTATGAAAGTTCTTATTGTTCTTGATGATGTGGAAAAGGCGTCCCTCCTCAAGGAGTTTGTAGGAGCTAAGCTTGATTGGTTTGGTTGTGGAAGTAGAGTAATTGTCACCTCAAAAGAAAGCAGAGTTCTTCAAGGGTTTGTTGCTCGAGGGTTGGCTCATACTTACAATGTTAATCTGATGGATGATAATCGAGCTTTCAACTTTTTCTGGCAGTATGCTGCAAACGGAAAGAAAGATGAACTACGATCTTATGTTAAAATTGCAATCGAAATAGTGAAGGCTGCGAAGGACTTCCACTGCTTGTCAAAGTTTTAATGGGTGGGATGAATGCTTTGGAAAAGCTCCTGATTGATGGCACTTCCATACGAGAACTTCCTGCGTCGATAGGCAAACTGGTTAAACTGTGAATTCTTAGTGCCACTAATTGCTTCAAATTGGTTTGTGTTCCTATTTCGGTTTGTGAACTTCAAGCTCTTTCAATGCTTGCCTTGCCTTGGATAACACGAAAATTCTTGAACTCCCTGAGTCAATTGGAGACTTGGGGCATCTTAGACGCTTGTCTTTGAAGGACTGTCGTAGGCTTGGAAAGCTTCCGGAATTCACTAGCAAATTGGAGCAATCATTAGAAGAGTTGGATATTTCAGGTACCGGTATTTCAAATTTGCCCGATTCAACTAAAAACCTGTGGAGATTGAAAGTGCTGAAAATGGATTCTTGTTTCGTAAGAGAATTTCCTCTTTATTTTGGAAAGTTGATTTTCTTGGAAGAAATACATGCCTCCTGGTGCAAGAGTTTGGAGGGAGTCTTTTCAAGTGATATTGTACTCCCATATTCTCTTAGAGAACTGAGGCTTCGAGGTACTCGTATATCGAGCCTTCCATCAGAAATACAGTTCTTGCCAAGCCTTCAGACTCTGGATTTGCTACACTGCGACATTCTCAAAGAGTTGCCTCCCCTTCCCCCTAACCTAAGGAGCCTCGATGTCAATCCCGACTTGAAGCAAAAAATGTTAGAATCTTCAAATTTCAGCCGTTGGTGGCATTTATTGCAATAAGTAACACAGTGTTAGTTTGGATCAGATTGTCGAGCGTTGTCATTTGATGTGGTTCGTAGGATTGATTACATTATGCTCCCAGCAATTATAGAGTTGTGTCGATCTACTCTTCTCAATTGAATATGTTTCCCTCCTGCTTATATTTCTGGTATTCATTTCAATGTGGTGTATATGCATCGACTTAGCATAGTCATGAATTTCTATGACTGTCGGTAATATTTTCATGGCAACTTCGATAATCTAACTATACACATGCATTGAATAAGAAAAAACACTCATGTCATTGCAAATTAACCATAGAGGAATGCTTTGTGCCGTTGGAAATAAGCCGTATTGTATATATTAGTTGTAAATTACTTTCCCAAGAAAAATGAGCCCTGAATTTTGAGAAGTTACTTATTATCCTCTTGAGCTTTGATTTTTGTTTTTGTCACTATTTTTCTCCCTCTGCACGGCAAATTAAACGTTCCCTGAATAGGTACTTGCTCATTTTTCTTGACTAGAATAATCTCTACCACATGGTGAATGAAGTTAAGAAAATAGAAATGACACATGACTAATGAAGTTAGCAATAATACGGTTAAGTTTGTCAAGAAAAATAATTTAATCCATACTCAATTAACACACTTAACGGAGATGTAGATTAAAAAAATTAGCCATTGCAGCAAAAATCAAAATTCTAGAGTTAACTTGTAATTTTTCAGAGTCGGGATTTATTGTGCAACGGTATCAGAGTTCCGGTACATTTTCAAATTTGGTAGCTATTGTGAAATAATGCCTAATTATCCCTGATATTATGATTGCTTGGGCCACTAGAAATGGTTCACCTGTACAAATGTCAGATTGTACATAATACTCCTCGAATCATCATCAAGATGAAAAGTACACAAATCCAAATGGGTTGGATCTATAAACCTCTTAAACAATAAAGTCAGTGGTAGTTATCTGTCAGAATACTTACCATTAAAGCACTTCTACATTCAACACTTTAAATTTTAGATGAGTTGACAATTACCTCCCTATTTTCTATAAAATAGATGGGCTATATTTAGTTCGAACGTATTTCGACTTCAGCTTCTTATCTTTTCTTTAGCTGTCCATCAACAATTGTTGCAATCTTCCGTATGGAAAAATTATGTCGTTGAAAATTAACTGTAGAGACTATGCTTTATGCCGTTGAAACTTAGCCCTATTGTACATATTAGTTGCTGAAGAAAAGCAATTAACCTTGTGAACGACCATCATTTTCATAATGAAATATTTCATTTATAAATCTTTTGTGTTTGAAGCCCGAACTGGGACTACACATCCAAGTTACACTAGCTGCATGTTCTTTTATATGCAGCTCACCTGTTGGAGTGTAGACCATCTACGCGTTTGTTTTTGGTCAAAGTTCCAATTTGAACTAAGAGTGATCAATTTCCGGATGGTTCGGTTTTCGACCTAGTGATGCCAGACTTCGTAGAGTAAATCTTGGCCTAAAAGATAAAAACCTGCCCAAATTTATAAACCACATTACATCTCAGCATGAAAGGGTTGATCTTGCTTCCTTTAGCGGGTCAAAACACCTCACACGAACCTAGTGTACTCCGAGGACTGCATCAGGTTATAAACCATTACTAGGTAGTTTAGTGTAGGAATTAGGATACGAATTTTAGAGGAAAGAACATAATCGGCATCAAGATTTGTTTGGGTTTAAGGTAATTAATTTGGGGGAAGAAATGAATTTAAGGTAAATTAGTTATAATTTCCATAAAAGCATATGCCGTTGGATTTAACTTGATATAGGAAATGAAGTTTTCTATGTAGTACGTCAATCAAAATATTGCATTTTGCACTCCCGCCCCTTAAAAGTTAAAAAAAATCACATTTTCCATTTGGGATAATACCTTAAAAAACTACAAACTGGTACACTTGTGACAAATTTACCCCAAACTATTTTTTTAACCATGAAAAACCCCAAACTGGTAAACTTGTGATAAATTTACCTCGACTAATTATAAAAAACTATAAACTAGTACATTTATGACAAATTTACCCCAAACTAATTTATTCGACTGCAAAAAATCCTAAACTGGTAAATTTGTGACAAATATACCATATGCTAAATTGAATTAATACCACGAAAAAATCATAAAAATTGTAAACCGTGATAACTGGAATGTAAAATCCTAAATTGATATACTGGTTAGCTGTCACGTGTCATTTAACTTAATAATTTGAGAATAAAATTTAATGAAAACTAACATAGGGTAAATTTGTCATAAGTATACCAGTTTGGGATAAATTTGTCAAAAGTATACCAGTTTGGGGTTTTTGGTGGTCAAAAAAATAGTTTTGGGTAAATTTTTCACAAGTGTACCAGTTTGAGATTTTTTAGGATATTATCCCTTTGCATTTTGATTCATGATTGGGCGTCTTTTGTCCTGAATATCTGCTTATGCTCAGAAACGTACATGCAGGGCATGGTTAAAAGTTATGTGTTGAATAATTAATTCATTTCCTTCAACTGCGATGCACCAATTTTGACGTTGGAGAAAACATCTTCTCGGATCATCCAATATATATCTTGCTAATGCTTTAATAAGTTATAAGAATCCCATTCAATGTATAAGTATCGACTGAGACAAGATAAGTAATGGTGTAAATTCTTCGATGATTTCTCACTATCTAATTATTTTCCTTTTTACTTTTTGGACGTAACAAATAGATGATATCATTGGTCATTGAATGCAGCTCACTGGTGTGGTTAGAGATAGACCATCTTCATTCCAACCAAGGAATCTCATGAAGTCACATTTTCATTAACTAACACATTCTTTTGAAATCTTGATGGAAGTTCATTTTTTTGTCGTTTGGCTATAGCAACGATAACTTCATGTGGAGGTCCGGCTTCCATATGGATAGCTAGGTAAAACAAAAGTCACATACCAACCAAAGTCATACATATCTATTTCCACAAAGCTTTAAACTAATGCCATATAATGGATCATATTTGACTCCATCAAGACATTTGAAGTCCAATAGTACATGCTTCTAGATGGTCGAAACCTTGTTCAAGGACGCACCAAAAACACCTTCCTTTGGCTTTGGTTATTGTCGCAACCTACCCCTTGGGAGAGAAAATAGGCTTAGGGATATTGCTTAAAAGATAGGCACACGACCCATGATTAGGCGCGACCTTTCTCAAGCTAATATTTCGTGCAACATTGGTGTGTTTGTAAAAAAAAAAATTATGAGAAGTCGCCACTAGTCTATTGAGGTTGGCTTTAAAAATCAAGTGAAGTATGTGAGTGCACCTCAATTCCTATGCAATCAGAGAGTCTAAAGCCGAGAACTTAATTACACTAATAATATAATTAGTATCCTTTTAGTACCTAATCTTATTCATTTTCTATTAGGTAGTCTAGATTGATTTTAGACCTACTAATATGTGAGGTAACTATGCGAGTACACAATCATTAACATAACAATCAGCAACCAAAATAACATTGAATAATTTACATTGGGAGAGCAAGAATCTAGCATTGTCAAATAAGGAGCATGCCGCCTCTAAGTAAGCTTAAGGGAAACCATAATCAACAAACAAAAAGTGCACAATCAAGGCATTCGTCTTTAAGGACATTTGAACAAAATTTTAGATTAAAAAAGGCTCCCCCTTTTTAAGAAAGATTGTCCAAAAAAATATTTTAAAGCTTTTTGAGGAATTCTTTTTTTTTTTGGAATGTTTTTGAACTTTCTAATTTTTTTTTATGAATTTTCGAATTTTCCAAAATTTTAATTTTTTTAGTATTTTTATGATTTTTTTTGTATATCTTTTTATGATTATTATTAATTAATTAATTTTAAAAAATCATGATTTTATTTTTCATTTTTATTATTTTTTTTTTATGAGTTTTAATATTGTTAAAAAGGAATTTTTGACCCGTCCGAATGGGTCCGAATTAATATTTTAAGAAATCGGACCGGCCCCGATTCTTGGTCCGAATAAACCACTTTCGCTAGACCAAATATACCCGGCCTTGCCTCCTCTTCTGATTACACTAAGCACACTGCACAACAATTTAAGCCCAAGTTTTCTAAAGCCAGACTAAAGCAAATTAGGCCCGAAGATCACCAGTCCAAATATAGCTCCAAATCGACCCGAACACAACAAATTCTAGTTGAGCCACGATTCCTAAAACCCATGAAAACAGAATAGACGAACAGCCATGAGCCAGCTCGTATCCGCCCTTGGAGTTGGCTCAATCAAAGAACCGTCCGTCGGGATACACACACGACACGCAAAAGAAACAGCGCACGACTCCACAAACGATAGTGAAAGTCCACAAACATGTCAAATAACCAACAAACGCTTAGAACCAGACCAAAATCACGGAAAATCTACATAACTCGGTTCGGGCATTTTCACAAACACATGACATGCATCGACTGAAGGGAGACTATTGAATTAACTAGGAGTCAAACTGTGCCGAGACGCTTAGCAATCGATAAGCAGAGATCGAAATGAAGCTTTGCACGACATAGATGGGGGCTGGAACTTGCACGCACCGTACCATGACGAAGCTTGGTCTGACGAGCCGAAACAGGGCACAAAACAGGGCAAACGGGGGCCGTTGGTGGTGCTCTCTACCCGGCTCGGCAGCGGCGAATGGTGGGCGAGATCCATAGATCGGGCCACGTCCATTCGCCTCGCGCGCCTCCGAGCTGCGATCCTCGAGGAATCGACCCAAATTGGAAAAATAAGAAAAAAGAGCAGCCGGATCTTACCAATTTTTCAAGGCGGAGGAGGGGTAGAAGTTGGCCGGGACTTGGCGTGGCCACCACCGGAAGTTGGCCGGGACCCTAGTTCTCCCTCCCTTTCACTCACGGCTCTCTCTCTCTCTCTCTCTCTTCCAAGCCCCGTGTCCGACGCCAGCCGTTGCTGGCCAGCCCGTCCTGACCGCGTCGCGCGCGACATTCCTCGTTGTCCTTTGACGTACGCTGTCCTTCGTTGCGTCGTCCTTCTGCCCTTGTCGCCGAGCTACCGTCCAAGCCGAGCAGGGAAGAGAGAAGGAGAAGAAGAGAAGGGGGCTGGGCTGGCAAAAGGAATAGGTGAAGTTTTAATTGACTAGTTATGCATTGTAGTTGAATGAAAATTATTTTTGCTAGGGGTTAATATCAATCTCGAATTTTCTATGTAATTTAAAACCTAAATGAATAGTGTCAACAATCCTCTCCATCTAATTTCAAGTCTCATGCACGTCTCGAAGGTACACAATCAACCTCGTGTGTGAGGCGTGGCTAACCTGCCACATTATTTGAGAATCATGCTTGCATTACAAAAACATGTGTCTGACAAAATGTAGTTTGCGAATGGCATGTGTCATTGATTGCCTTTCAATGAAATGAAATCGACAACGCATTCCTTTATTTTTGGCTAGTTTCAAGAAATCATATTTATCTTCTTAGAAGATTGAGTAAAAGGAAAATTTAGGTGTCAATTAGGTTGTTAGATTGTTGACATCTAAATTTTGGTAACCTATTTAGTTATTTAGGTTGCATAAGAAAATTGGGAGTCGACCCGACTCCTAAAAATAATAAAAATATCACTTGCATCATTCACATTTGTATTCTTTTTGCTTAAGTCATCATGTGACTTCCCTTCGATGCTACCATGGACTGATGCACGGACAAGCGCACGTAGGATCATCTCCCATAAATAGCTGGCCGTCACGACCTCGAAAGGCAATCGTGCGGCAAAGCGAGAATATCCACAGCTTGAGAGGAAACATCGGAATTTGAAACGCTAAAGAGATCAACTCGGTGGGAATCTGATAATGGGCTAGCAAAACGGAAGAGATTTTTGAGATGAGATGAAGACTCAGATTTCGGCGATCGATCATTGGTCAGAAGGCAACTAGAGATTAAGCCATTGAATTATTCCCTAAGGAAGATGATAAAAATCAGCGGATGTGATCTCTTTTCCCACAATTGACGTCTGGGCTGTTGGGAAATCTTTCCATAGAAATGCGATATCATCTCCCGGTTGTTAAAAGAGATTTATTTGAAAAAGTGGTGATCAGCATCTAACGTCCGTGGGTATCATCATTTCAAGAGCAAATCTTCATCCGCGGTTGCTCTCCTCCGCACTCCGCCGCCCACCACCACTCCGTAAGCCAAGCCACCATATCCTACTCTCCATCCGCGACGTTGCCCTCACATGGTCATTCATCTCATCAATGCTGACTTCAGCTCCGCCGCGCCTCCGTATTGCTCAGCCGCGACTTCCAGGCGCAGTGACTGACATGATGTCGGGTCGCTGACGAGCCTCAATATCACGCACAGCAGCTAGGCCGAGAAGTCCAGCGAATCCAGCCACGGCCAGTTATCCCAGTAGGTCTTCTAGACCTCCTTGCAAGCTTTCAGGTTTCCAGGCAAAGCAGCTTGGCGCCGGTGGTCATTTAGCGACATTGGTGATTGCCTGTGGCGTTTCTAGCTAACATCCGTCCTTGCCATTACGTTCAAGAGTCGCTAGTTCCCTCGGCAAGCCCCTTTTGCAAACTCCGGCATTGAACAACGGTCGTCAATCCTCGCTGCGGTAGCTTCACCGGCTACACTCTCTTGCCAATACCCACCAGAAGGTGTCGCACCTTTCCTCGCTCCGATTGTCTTAGGTTAATCTTTGCTCAAGGTAAGCTGGGTCTGTCTAAATTCATTTTAGTATATGGTTTTTAAATGCATGTTATTAGTTAATTGAAGCTTATGATATTATGATTCGATCCAATCCTTTCCTTTTGGACCTTTAGGCACTAAGATCGAACTCCAATCAATGATGTGATTAATTCTAATCATAATGTGTATTTCAATATATCAATATTGCTTGTCATTGTCTCATACATATTTAGGGTTTTGTGCAAGTTCATAATTTGTTATATAGGGCAATGCATTTTAGTGTTAGAGTACATGTAGATTTAGGGTAGTTCATGGTTTTACTTATCCAAAACAAAAGAGAGAAAAAAAAAATGTTACTTGTGTTTTATATCACGTAATTCACGTCATCTAGAAAATCACATTTTTGGTTATTTTGTGGTGAAGATTGGAGTAATTAGTCATTACATTTCATGCATTATTCATATTGCACATCATAAAAAGAAAAATATGAAAAAAGTCAGCACTGCATCGCTAAGTCGATATTCGTTTAGCAAAAGTCAGTAAGTCAAATATAGGGTCCTAGGATATAATTTGCGGTTTTCATTAACATACATATAATACAAAAAAAAAAAAAAAAAAAAGCATTTCATATAACTTGCATCCTAGGATTAGTCCTTGATTAATTCTATCTTATTTCATAGCATTCTCGGCATATCGTATTGCTATCTTTAGGAATTGATCCCGTATCATTGCATATGGTTAATTCATTATAGCATAGCAAGCATGACATTTAGGACTTTATGTTACTTCATCAATGCATGTTAGATTAGTGCATATAATCATAGCATTATCTGAGTCGTGTCCATATTGCATTTAGGGAGTTCATCTCATTAAAAAGTAAACACAACAAAGAATGAATCGACATTACATCTTAGTTATCTCAAAATAGCTTAGGTCATGCATTAGTCAAATTCATCAACATTTTCATTAATAAATGCATTTATCATCGCATGTTTGTTTTCTAAGTCTAAATTTGCAGAATCCTTGTCTCAGTTGAGTGTCAAATACACATCCATTCCTGCTTGCTCATGCATTTCAGGTTCTTTAATCTTCTGAGTAATTTTGTTACTATTTTGATTATTGAATTTTCCACTTTTAGGAGTTAAACCTCACATGTACATGTGCATGTTTTTGTATCTTTCTACCCTCGCTATCCCTGTAAGTGTTCTATCTTCTTTGCCATTCTTATATATTACATCGTCTCCCGATCATGATCAAGCAATACTTGTCAGATTGCGTCGAAGAAATGACCAAGAAGTTGGCGCTCGAAGGAAAGAGCGACGGGATGACACCCCTCGGACGTCGAATGAACGAGTTGAACAATGTAGTGCAACGTTTGTCAGATCGCGTGGATAAGCTGGAGAAGGTATTTGCGACTCTACGTCCTCCTCCAAGGTCAAACCCAATGAACCGGGTAAAGCCCACTAATGTTAATACGACCGGCAAAGCTGAAGGTGATAAAAATGTCCAAGCAACCAATGATACTAGCATTGTCATTGATGAGGATTTGGATGATAGAATGAGTTCGAATTGCCCAGAGTAGGGGCATGTTTGATTATCGGCATATTTTTCTACATAGGAGTCTTTTCTACTTTCTTGGATTTCGATTTTTCGTTTTCAATAATGTAACTCGTTTCTTTCAGTAAATTGCTAGTTCATGAGAAATTTTCATGTGTTTGAGGGCATGTGAAAGCACGTCAAAATTTGCCCTATGATCAAATCTCTTTGAAGGCTAGGCTTCTGCACAATCCCTCCAAAAGTTATCCAAGTCAAAATGTCAATACATCTCAAAAAATAAAATATAAAAACTCACGACTTCATAATGCACATCAGGTGGCAAGACAAATTCCGATAATCTAGTGGAGGAATAAAGCCCTGAATTTTATAGATGCTCAGAGAACCCATTTTTCTGTGCAAACCAAGTCGGAAGACTGCCTGGAAATATTCATACCTTCGGGATACGATTTAATAAGGGACGATTGCCATCAGGTCCCATTTGTTCTAACTCTGCACTATTCATTCAGATGCTAGCGTATGATGTTGTACTTAATGTAGATTACATAAACCCAATAGCATGGCAGAGGGCTAATCTTATATTGATCGGGCACGATGTCATCTCCAAGAGCGTTAAGAAAGTGTTCGCTCTTAAAACTTCATGCACGCCACTGACAGGTAACAAAGTGGGGCAAGCCATCGGCAAACAAGGAGATATAAAGGAACCGAGACAAAAGGATCACCTGACTTTTGAAGAAAATGGTGTATCTCATGCCTGAACATAGCTTGATTAATACCACTCTTTTCCTTTGTAGGTGACAAGATGCTTAGCAAGGATGATCGCAGTTTCCGAATCCTACAAGTGTTGATTCCCCATCACTTCAAAAATATCATTGTTGTGCAAACCGACTCATAACTTGTACGGGCAAAGAATAGACTTGAATGGGTGATTAGTTGAAGGTCCAAAATCCCAAATCATTATAGAGAACTTCTATGAGCTCTCATTTCAAAGAGGGGTAAGGCGCAATATCTAAAGAATCATATTGTAAAGGTTTTTTTTTTTTTTATGATCTTGTTCCCGTTATTGCATAACGAAATTATTGGATGGATTTATAGAACGAACCTATGCATTTCTAGTAACATTTCTTCCACCTTATGTTTTCCTCGATTATACACGCATGCACGCATTCTGTTCATTATAGTCCTTGTTCAATAAAATAAAAAATAAAGGAACGCGACCCAGACCTTTTTTCTCAAATTTTGCATCGGATAATTAGGAATTAAAATACATTAATTAACAACTGCCGCAAATATATACTAAGCAACTAGAAAATAAACATTTAAAACACTTGTTCCAGTCTAGCCACTAATTGAAGTTTCTTGGAAACTCCAAAAGGAGTAGTAAATTAAAGAAAAAGTATATATCTCTTGCTTCGTCCATCCATGGTCACCAACTGAAAATCTGCAACCATACAGTCCTCAGAGAAAAGCCCTACCAAAGGAAAGGGGAAGAAAAAATGCTCGCGTAAATTGATTCCGAAATCGTCAAAAAAAAAAATGATTCCGAAGAACCCTTTTTTCATTTCAATGTTCTCGAGTCGAGAAAATATTGGGTGGTCCGGGAGCTCCACGTCAGCGTCAGAGTATTTATTGTGACTTAAGCTTTTGTCTTTCTTTCTCAAACGAAGGAAAGAGAAATCCCATTCGTTCCTCTGTCCCTCTCCATTTTTTTCCTTTCGAAAATTTGAATCTGAAAATTTCTCTCTCTCTCTCTCTCTCTCTCTCTCTCTCTCTCTCTCTCTCTCTTGTTTTTGCTCCGCGGTGCATCAAGCGGCCGTTCCCCTGTCGTCGCCGATGAACCACATTATGGCTGCCCCTACTCCGGTGCTCGCTCACTTCTCTCTTTGGGCTCATTGCTGCTCCGTCGTGCCTCTCTTCCAGTGAAACGCGACGCCAACGGCCCTCCACCTCCGCCTCCACCGGTTGACTCCGTGATGCCGCCTCCTCCCCTGAACCCAACTCTAACGCCGACGCCCCTCCGCCTCCCTCTCGCGACCTCTAGTTTGCTCGGTGTCATACTGTTGGAGCTCATCGCAGGCAAAAGGCCTCTAGACCCCGAGTTTGGATAATCCATCGGCATGGAGCCATTTTTCTCTGTCCATCTATCGGCTATGTTTCTTGGGGAGGTGCAAATACTTATAGATCTTGCCCTTTATTTCCAACTTTCACTTCTAATGTAGTTTTTCGGTTACTAAATGATGCACCATTTTAATTGTGAGTTGTTGTAAAGCTCGTCATTTTTTGCAACCATTTAGTTTGCTGAGTTAATATGGTGACCTGTTGAACTTAACATGTAATGTTCATGTTTCTTAATTTTCTGATGATCTCAAAAGACTAATGATATTCATGGTGTAGCATTTAATATCCGCCTCCCATTTTAACTTTTTTTTGTCATTTTTGGCCCCTGCACTTTCCGACCATCTGGGTTGTTACCAATCGTTGGTGGAGTTGCACTTGCATCAATGACAGAGGCTTCCTTTAACCGGTGAGAAACTTTAGTAAAATGCTAAAGATATAGGAGTAGAAAAATGGATATAGCCTAAACTTTATGTTTGATTTCAGATATGTATTCTAGCTAGCTCATCGGTCGAAGAGTCATAGTTTAGGTCTTTTATTTTTGTTCGGTGCGCATGACTTTGGCTTTTATGGTTTCTAAGGGCTGGGTTTTGGAGCGCAATGGCCTCGAATCTAAGTAATCAATCTCGTAATGTGCTCAGCAAGAAAGTCATGGTCAACAAGGAGGTATCATGAATCGTTTTGTCTTCATCTTCAGACTGTTAAGTAATTGAAGCTACATTATCCGATTGTTCTCTTATTTTGGCAGTTGAATTTGCTTATGTACAGGAATCCTTGGACAATATAACTCTCTTTTCGATTATAACCATGATGTCATTTGTTTTAATATTCCCTGTGACTTTTTTCATGGAAGGTCTCAAGTTCACTCTTGCATCCCTACAAGCCGCAGTGAGTGTTCTTTCAAACTTTAATAATTGCTCAAAAGGGTTCTGTATATGGAAGTTTTTCTGATATGCCTTTTTTCTCATCTTAACAATAGGCGCAACAGGGATTAAATGTCCAGCAGGTATTAACCAGGTCCTTCCTTGCAGCGTTGTGCTTCCAAGCATACCAGCAGGTGAGGCTTTTTGCCCAATGCAATATTTTCATTATTTTTGGGTCACGGGCCACACATTTCTTTGACGATCTAAATCTTTAGCTATGGTGTGTGCCTCATCATAATTGCTTTTGGCATTCATTGTCAAATCTATAACTGTGACCTATTACTTTAAGCACTCAGAACCCCTTGAGTCTTCTCTATAGGACATCGAGTTTAGATAAGCAAATTTATGGGATGGCAAAAAATCGAAAGGATCAAGTTGTGACATCACTAGTGAAAATTTTTTGGAACTTTTGAGAAACGAAACAGTTGTGTCTCCATCATTGTGACATCAGTTGAAAATCACTGTGGGGCAATAGTGATTTTTAACTCATCTCGCATCAGATCAATTATCCATTGATATTGTTGATTTTCTTATTGGATCAGCAAACTCTATAATGTTGTCTGTTTACATGTCTATAGAATTGGATAACTGTCTGCTTCAGATTAATCACGATATGCCACAATATCTGCACTAATGTGCATAGTGTTCATGCCCGCAAGAACAATGAAGTACACGCAGGAGAAGGAATTGATTGTTTTTCAGTCATGCAGGTCTTCAATAGCACTTTTTAATGGGGAAATACCAACCTTAATTGTTGAATTTGTGCAGGTCTCTTACATGATACTACAGAGGGTATCGCCAGTGACTTACTCCGTAGGAAACTGCGTGAAGCGTGTTGTGGTCATTGTCAGCTCAGTTCTCTTCTTCCGAACTCCAGTTTCACCCATAAATTCCCTAGGTGATTTATGCTACCATCTGAACAGCCTTTTTCCAAGTTTGTTATTTTCTTGGCTTTTGTTTCTTCCCCTTCCCTCCCCAAACCTTAGCGAGAAAGCATATAATGGCATTTGCTTCTAGGGAAAATGAGATCTGGTATCTATTTATTGGTTAATCAACCGGTTTAGCTTGGTTCCATAGTACTACTATTGTCATTGCTATTTAGATTATTTTGCTCTCATGGTTATGGTTTTGTTATCTTTCTCATTGTGGTGATGTTATTAGGTACAGGAGTGGCCCTTGCTGGAGTCTTTCTGTAATCACGCGTGAAGCGCATTAAGCCCAAGCCAAAGACTGCTTGAAGGACCACCAATGATGCTCCGGAAGAACGAAACAGTATCGGTAGTGGTAGGGTCCTATGGATACATTGCACCTGGTAAGTTGATTATTATTCTCATAATCTTCCATCGAATTGATCAACTATCAGATCTTTCCAATGTCTCAGTTAATAACCGTATTACTCTGCAAAATAGCTACTGGTCAATGCTAAAAAGTGATGAAAGTATCACATATGCTCATCACCTTTCCTTAGCTAACAATGCTGCAATTTTTTGATGTTCACCGACAGAGTATGGATACACCATGAAGGTTGACGAAAAGATAGACATATACAGCTTCCGTGTCGTACTGTTGGAGCTCATCGCAGGCAGAATGCCTCTAGACCTCGAGTTTGGAGAATCCGTTGACATTGTCAAGTGGATATGGAGGAAAATCAGGGACAACAGAGCTCTGGAAGAAGCTCTAGACCCCAATATAGGAAACTGCAAGCATGTGTAGGAAGAGATGCTTTTGGTGCTCAGAATAGCGGGATAAGTACACTAATGGTGCCATAAGTTGTGTACGGCGCTCACTTTGGTGCCAAAAGTTTCCGTTGGATCACTTAAGTGCCAAAAAATTTGAAAAACGTTCACTTTGGTGCCAACTCCAATCCAGTTGGTCGGAAATCTGACGTGGCCTTTTTTTTATTAATTTTTGACGCCGACGTGGCTCGTTGGAGAGTTGAGTCAGCATCCAAACACCAAAACGACGCCGTTTGGTGTCTCCCCCAATTCAAAACCCTAATCTTCGGCCGTCGCCGTCCTCGACGGTCCTTGCGCTCGGCGGCCACGGCTTCGACCCCGACCTCGACCCCAACCCCAACGATGGCCACTCAACGGCAGCGGCTCCGACCTCAACCCCGACCCCGACCCCGACGATGACCACTCGGCGGTCGTAGCTCCGATGCCGACCTCAACCCCGACCGCGACAATGGCCACTGGACGGCCGCGGCTCAAACCCCGACCCCAACCCCGACGATGGCCACTCGACGGCCGTAGCTTCGACCCCGACCCCGACCTCGATGATGGCCACTCGGTGGCCGCAGCTTCGACCCCGACTTCGACCCCAACCCCGACGACGGCCACGGCTTCGACCCCGTCGAAACCCTAATTTCTTCCCCAATGAGTTAAACGGCGTCGTTATTGTGAGGCCATCCATGTAGGATGGCAAAACGACGTCGTTTAAGGCATTGTCGATTTTTTTTTATTTTAAAAGCCACGTAATTATTTTGGCCGGAATCTTTCGTCGGTGGCCGGAATCTTTCATCGGTGACACTAAAGTGAGCGTTTTTCCTCCGATTTGGCACGTAAGTGATCCGACGGAAACTTTTGGCACCAAAGTGAGCGCCGTACACAACTTATGGCACCATTAGTGTACTTATCCCCAGAATGCGCTCATCTGCACTGCAAAGCTACCGAGAGATAGGCCCTGCATGAGGGATGTCATAACCATGCTCGGAGAGGTGAAGCCTCAAAGGAAGAGCAGTAGCAATGGCGCCACAATGTATGAAGCTAGCAAAGACAAGCTAGTTTTTAGCATGTCACCTGTAAATGGCCTTCTCTAGGGACTGAGTTCTAAGCATTTGAATTCCTTTTGGCTAATGGTTCCTTCAATTTTTCTCTGTATGTAGAATTTTTTAATTAAATGCTTGTAGCTACAGGTCCTGATATCTGTAGAGATCACCGGTATATGATCTAGGTACCTTCTTTTGCAAATAAAACTTCATTTGCTGTATATGTCCGTGTCCAGAATCACTGCAGCAATATGTTTATAGAGCTTTAGGTTTTCTTCTTATGTTGTTTTCTTGGTAACTTTCACCTGAAAAGCAAATGATATAAAGATGGTTGTTCCGGTTGGTAATGACAATGGAAATTAACACATTCTCAAATCTGAGGAAAAAACATTGCATGACATATAAATCATGTAGACCAAGTTCATCAGGATAATTGATCTTGTAATGTTTGTTTATATAGTCTATCGACCATGCAATAATTTCTCTTTTAGGTCAATGCATTAAGGAGGTCATGGCATTAAGGGGTTCATGGGTTATGAAGGGTATTTTTGGTTTTTTATTTATAACATGAGTTGTTTCAATCCGTGTTCCATAGTGTAAATAAATACTAAATTGAGCGCCCTAGAAACCTTAGCACTTAGTATATATATATATAACAGGACGATAAAAACAAGGATAATCGATTGTCCTATGGTTATTGATCCATCAAACTTTGTACGCACCTAGTTTAAAACCTCATTGTGTTATTAAGGAAAAAAAAAAATGGCGTCCAAACCCGATACCTCATTTTTTTTTTTTCTCTTTTTCTTGCCCAACAACCCATTTCCAACTTCTTCTTTTTTTTTTTTTAAATCTTTCAGAAATAAATTTGTATGTGTTCCTATACTCAAAATTAATTCGTCAAACTTTGCATGCACCTAGTTTAAAACTCCATTGTGTTATTGAGAAAAAAAAAATTGTCATCCAAAACCCGATACCCCATTTTTTTTTCTATTTATTGCCCATCAACCCTTTTCCAACTTTTTTTTTTTAAAGCTTTCGGAAATAAATTCGTACATACTCTTGTACTCAAAATTAATGTATCAAACATTGCACACACCTAGTTTAAAACCTCATTGTGTTATTGAGCAAAAAAAAATTGGCGTCCAAACCCGATATCTCATTTTTTTTTTTTTATTATTTCTTGCCCAATAACCATTTTCCAACTTTTTTTTCTTTAAAGCTTATGGAAATAAATTCGTGTGTGCTCCCGTGCTCGAAATTAATCCATCAAATTTTGCACGTACCTAATTTAAAATCTCATTATGTTATTGAGAAAAAAAATTGGCGTCAAAACCCGATACCTCATATTTTTTTCTATTTCTTGCCCAACAACTCTTTTTCAACTTTTTTTAAGGCTTTCGGAAATAAATTTGTACATACTACTCTATTCAAAATTAATCCATCAAACTTTACACGCACCTAGTTTAAAATCTCATTATGTTATTGAGCAAAAAAAATTGGCATCCAAACCCGATACCTCATGTTTTTTTTTTTTTTTTACCGAACAACTCTTTTCCAATTTTTTTCTTTAAAGCTTTGGGAAATAAATTCGTACGTTCTCATGTACTCAAAATTAATTAATCAAACTTTGCACGCACCTAGTTTAAAATCTCATTATGTTATTGAGCAAAAAAAAATTGCGTCCAAACCCGATACCTCATCTTTTTTTTTTTAAAAAAAAAATTTCTGCCCAGCAACCCTTTTCCAACTTTTTTATTTCTGTAAAAATTTCGGAAATAAATTCGTACGTGCTCTCGTACTAAAAATTAATTCATCAAACTTTGCACACACCTAGCTTAAAATCTTATTCTGTTATTGAGCAAAAAGAAATTGGTGTCCAAACCCGATACCTCATTTTTTTTTTTTATATTTCTTGCTCAACAACCCATTTCTAACTTTTTTTTTTTTTAAAGCTTTCAGAAATAAATTCGTACATGCTCCTGTACTCAAAATTAATCCATCAAACTTCGCACGCACCTAGTTTCAAACCTCATTGTATTATTGAGCAAAAACAAAATTGGCATCCAAACCCGATATCTCATTTTTTTTTTTCTTGCCCAAAAACCCCTTTCTAACTTTTTTTTTCTTTAAAACTTTCGGATATAAGTTCGTACGTGCTCCCGTACTTAAAATTAATCCATCAAATTTTTCATGCACCTAGCTTAAAACCTTATTCTGTTATTGAGCAAAAAAAAAAAATTTGGTGTCCAAATCCGATACCTTATTTTTTTTTTCTATTTCTTGCCCAACAACCATTTTCCAACTTTTTTTTCTTTAATGCTTTCGGAAATAAATTCGTATATGCCCCCATACTCAAAATTAATCCATCAAAATTTGCACGCACCTAATTTAAAACCTCATTGTGTTATTGAGCAAAAATAAAAAATAAAAAATTGTCGTCCAAGCCTGATACCTCAATTTTTTTTCTATTTCTTGCCTAACAACCATTTTCCAATATTTTTTTCTTTAAAGTTTTCGGAAATAAATTCATACATGCTCCTGTACTCAAAATTAATCCATCAAACTTTGCATGCATCTAGTTTAAAACCTCATTGTGTTATTGAGCAAAAAAAAATTAGTGCCCAATACCTCATTTTTTTTTCTATTTCTTGCCCAATAACCATTTTCCAATATTCTTTTTCTTTAAAGTTTCCAAAAATAAATTTGTACATGCTCATGTACTCAAAATTAATCCATCAAACTTTGCATGCAGCTAGTTTAAAACCTCATTGTGTTATTAAGTAAAAAAAAAAAAAAATTGGCGTCCAAACCCGATTGGCGTCCAAACCCGGTACCTTATTTTTTTTTTCTATTTCTTGCCCAATAACCATTTTCCAACTTTTTTTTTCTTTAAAGTTTTCGGAAATAAATGGCTTTGAGGAGAGAACTTAAATCAGTGTTCAGTTTTTGTTGGAAGCACTTCAAGTAAAATAAATGGCTTTGAGGAGAGAACTTAAATCAGTGTTAATCAGTGTTCAGTTTTTGTTGGAAGCACATCAAGTAAAATAAATGGCTTTGAGGAGAGAACTTAAATCAGTGTTCAGTTTTTGTTGGAAGCACTTCAAGTAAAATCACGAGCTTTATTACAACAGATCAAATTCAAGTCACAAAAACAGTCGGTATCATTATACTTGACTGAGTTAATTAGTAATTACTCTTCCCACATCATCACACGTGACAGTTACAATATACTGTTCTTTGAAAATTGAAGTCATAATTTAAGTGAGGCATTTTACACATCCAAAGAAAACCGTTCTGGTGGAATGTCAGCACGACGAGATTGTTCTCGAGTTGATCCCATGTTGTTATTAGCGTGACTGTGACATGGTTAGCATTTGAACTTGTGCTTCGGCCGCTGTGTCTCTGGACTGCTTGTTTTTCTAGTTAGTATGTTTTTGCTATGCGGTGTTTATTGTGGTGTTCATTGCGGTGTAATTTGGTGCTTGCTGCATTGACGAACTCGTGATGGAAATGTTGCAGTTACCTTTCTTGAAGTGTGAACTGATATTGCTATGTAACTGATGTGTGAATGTTACTAGCTAGATGTTCGCCCACTCTGCTCTCTGATATACGTGCACTGTTCATGCATTTTAGTTGCTCGATGAGTGGAACTCTCGGCCGCGATTCATATAAAAGCAGGTCAAAATGCTTTGCATTCCATCTGAATGACGATCATTCCTCTCATGTGATGCAGATTTTCTTCCCTTTCTATTTGGGCTTCTGCAAGATGGCGCACTGCATGTAGCAATTAGCAACGGGCGGCCCCTGTCATCACACCGCTGGCATATCCTTTGCCTTGATTGTGGTTTCATCGATTGTTGATGGAATCTGATTTTGGATTTGCCAATTGATGATACTCACGCTGTGTTTAGTGCATCCACTCATCGCTTGCGTTGCAGTTTGGTGCAATCTCGGGAGGGAGTTGCTCTTCAGTTGCTGCCCCTGTTGCTGGCTGCAGTCCCTGTTGCTGGCTGCAGCTCTAGCTCTCCCTCTCCATTTCATGTCTTGCGAACTAGACAGCCCCGTTCAGACTCAGATGGCTGTGGCCTTTTTCAAGAGCTCTCTTAGCAGGGAGGATGGCGGGACAAACAGAAATGAGGGGAAGCAACCTACAGGGAGGAGACGGGTTTTTGTACAGACTGAAACAGGTTGTGTATTGGGTATGGAGCTGGATCGCAGCGATAATGCCCACACTTTGAAAAGGCGGTTGCAGATAGCTCTAAATATCCCTGTAGAACAGTGCTCCTTGACTTTTGGGGACAAGGTACTGAAAAATGATCTTAGTGCTGTCCTAAACGATTCCCCACTTCTCCTCACACGGAATTTTCTTTCTAGGAGCTCATCGACACCTTGTCTTTCACCAACCGGGAGGGATGTCCAGCAAAGAGATGAGAGTGGTTCAATAGAAATACTTGGCCGGTCAAATCGATTTGATATAATCAAGCAATTGGTAAAGGATGTTGTCAAGGCGATTGACATGGGGGTTGATCCAATTCCTGTTCACGGTGGTCTTGGAGGTGCGTACTACTTCCGAAATAGTAGAGGTGATTGTGTTGCTATTATCAAGCCAACTGATGAAGAACCATCTGCCCCCAATAATCCTAAAGGCTTTGTCGGCAAAGCTCTAGGACAACCTGGTGTGAAAAGATCCGTGCGAGTTGGAGAAACTGGGATAAGAGAGGTTGCAGCTTATCTTCTAGACTCTGAACATTTTGCTAATGTTCCTCCAACTGCTCTGGTGAAGATCACTCACCATGTCTTCAATATTAATGATGGAGTGAATCTTAACAAGCCAAATAAAAAGAAAGTGGTTAGCAAGATAGCATCTTTTCAGCAGTTCATACCTCATGATTTTGATGCCAGCGATCATGGGACCTCAAGCTTTCCTGTTTCTGCTGTGCATCGAATTGGAATATTAGACATTAGAATTTTTAACACGGACAGGCATGCGGGGAACCTTTTAGTAAGGAAACTCGACAGCATGGGAAGGTTTGGTCAAGTGGAATTGATTCCTATTGATCATGGCCTTTGCTTGCCTGAAACTTTGGAGGACCCATACTTTGAGTGGCTTCATTGGCCTCAGGCTTCAATTCCTTTTTCTGAGGGTGAATTGAAGTACATAGAGAAGCTGGACTATAGAAATGATCGGAAAATGCTTCGGAAGGAGCTTCCCATGATCCGAGAGGCTTGTCTCCGTGTGCTGACCCTTTGCACCATTTTCCTGAAGAGAGCTGCTGCATATGGCCTCTGTCTTGCTGAAATTGGTGAAATGATGAGCAGAGAATTTCGCGGTGGTGAGGAAGAACCAAGTAAACTGGAGGTCGTGTGCATTGAAGCGAGAAGGTCTATAGCTGATAGGGATCTTTTGTTCCCCAAGGTAGACCTGGGAGATGATGAGTTTCAATTTGATATTGACTGTGAGGATTCTGCTGAGTCAGGCTTCATGCCAAAGATGACCATGGATGATTGTATGTACAGAGCACATTTTGATCTCGGAATAGGTAGCAATGGCAGGAATCCTCTGTCTAGACTGAAGAAGGGAAGCGAGGAGGAAGAAGAGAAGAAGAGGGACGATGTTGCTGGGGTCGAGGCATTTGAGAGGATTCCCTCAGTGTCAAAACTTTCCATGCCCTTGAAAAACGCCGTCTTGGGTAAAAAGAGTCCAAAGCAACCCAAATATTCTGGTATGATGCAGGAAAACGGCTTCATGGCTAACACGTCATCAGGGCACAGAAGTGCAAATGAGCAGCTTCCTGCAAGTGCGAGCTTTGTGAATCTCGCGGACATGAGGGAGGATGAATGGCTTTTGTTCCTGGAGATATTCCAGGAGCTGCTGCATCCAGCATTCGACAACAGGAAGTCTGCTACCTTAAGGTAGAGGCAGAGGCTTGGGACTTCTTGCTAGTTTTGAGACTCACGAATTTGCCGACGTAAGAGAATCTTTTCCAGGACGCAGGTTTGTGGAAGCGGAGGGCTGTCAATAGGATTAAATTGTTTCATGATCTCCATGAGGGTGTTTGGTTTGAACATCAGTAGGATGAGCTCCTGTAGATTTTCTTGGCGTCGGCTATATGCAAGCTGGGTAGAATTGGTTGTATTTTGTTTTCCTTTTTTTATATAAGTTTGTTCCTCGAGTATTGATCTTGTTTCATTAGAGCTGTCAAGTGTAATAGTACACTGAATGTGGCTAATACGGGGTCATCTTTCGATTGTCTTCAAGCTTAATTAAGTTTTAGGTTGATTGGTAAATTTCACACTATGAAAAGGTGTCGGGATTGGATTTCAATTGTTGCGTGCGTCAGATTTCCATTGTTCGAATACTGTTGCAGTGCAAAATATCAGATGGTTTACAAATTAGATCGTGCTAGTCTTGAAACTGTATCGAATTTCATGATCTTAAAAAACGGATCTATCTAAATGTGTTTAGAAAGCTCGATAGATTGACTCCTTCTTAGTTGGACTTCAGACATGAGTGACGATTACACTATATTACTCTTTGAAATCTGATTGTCATAATTTAAATTATGCGTTTTACTCATTTATTGACTATATGGAAACTATCAAATCAAACCATTTAATAGCAATTTCGAAAAAAAAAATATATATATTGCGAAAAAGAAGGGTTGTTTTACTTATTGTGATATGATTCTCCATTCAATGAGTCAACATGGTACTGCTTAAGCGTTGGCCGTTACGTCGTTGACCATCTGTCGGTTGGACTAAGTGAATAGAGGGATTAAAAACATGATTTCCATGATAAATAATTTGACCCGCTTCTTACTTTCTGTCTGGCTGCTATGAACAACTCAGCTCTTGGAATTCCCATTGTTTTTTCTTTTTGGGTCAATCTAACGTGTGATTTCCAAATTTAGAAACCAACCCACGGGGCACATTGTTGTTATTTTTAGCTAGTAATCTTGTCCACCAATCACGCGCTACCAACAAAAAAGATGGAAGTCTTTTTTGACCTATACTTTTAAAAGACAGTACGTGCGGTGGACCATCACCTGAGTTTGGATTGACTTTTCTTTTTATAGTAACAATGCTTGATTAACAACGAGTTCGTTTGAATTGTTGAAGAAATCAATACTTTGTGTCTTGAAGCAATTGCAAATTCCACGCGGAAGAGGTGCTCCCAAAGAATTCTTTGGTCGGACCGGAGGAACCTTTAGGTGCTCCCGAAAACACGAGATTGTTGCCCACTCGAGCGAATCAGCACGTGCCAACTTGGTCTGCGTTCATGGATTGGAACATTGTACCATGTAATTAACGAAAAATCTCTCTCTCCAGCACGGTCTTTCTTTTGATTCTATCATAAAACTCAACCATTGATGGAGACCTCATTTCCATGGATCGCTTGCATAATTGAGATTTGTCGAGGCACCGAGAGCAAGAGAATGAACGGGGGAAGAGAAGGGATGAAATTGGACATCACTTTGACGTGGGTGGTTGCCAGTGTTTGCACGATAATCTCTGCCACTAAACTGTTTTCCAGAAACTCTTTTATTTTTTCCTGTTTTTTTCCGTCGCTTTCATGCTTGAGTCGTTTTGGCCTTTACATCAAAGTTTACTTTACGAGCACATGAAGAGGTTATCTACTTAGAAAATGAATGTGATCATATCAGATTGGTTTGTGAATGTTACAGCTATTGTGTTTACATCACACACACAAACCACAGGAGAATCATGGAACTGATCATTAAAGTTCAGAAATTCTCAGTTCGGCAGCAAAATGCTTCTGAAAATTGATGCATCTTGATTGGGCAGTGATGTATGCTGACCCCACCATAGCCAGAGTTGAGAACAGTGAAGGAAAGAAAGGTCTATGAATGTGGTTAGGGCTTGAGAATGATCTCAAGAGTTTTCGGCATTATTGACTTCCTCAAGTTAGGATCAAGACTATATTCTCTGACTATACTTCATGAATAGGATTTTTCAGCAGTAACATTGATTGCATGTTGAATGCAGGCGAGATTTCTCTGCTAGTTAAATATCGCTGAAGCTAAAAACAATGAACTGATAGATTCTACAAGATAAATTGCCGGATTGATTTTTCATTGATCAAGACAATGTCTTTCGCAGTTCGCAAAATCAAAACAAAAATTGTTCATCTCCACTCAAGATACCCATTTCTAATATGTGAAAAGGGATTGGATTTCCAAAATCCACCTCAGCATTAACATTGATCTCTCCCTTTCTCTTCTTCGTCCTCTTCGTCAATCCTTCATCAATGGATGTAGACAGCGACCTAGGCTCAGCAGATCGACGCTTGGGGTTGACCCTGACAGGCTCGTACTCGGCTGAACCTATGAGGAGAGGGAAGTTGAGCTTGGCCTTGGACCCCTTCATCTTAAAAGCAGCTCGGTCATAGGCCAATGCCGCATCCTGGGGGGTCTTGTAAGTTCCGAGCCACATTCTTGCCCCATTCTTCTTGGGGTCCCTTATCTCCGCTGCATATTTTCCCCACGGTCTCCTCCTCACTCCTCTATAATGTGTCTTCTCCACCGGCCCTTGAACCCCATGCTCCACCATCTCTGGTTTCTTCTCCGTGACTGGATCAATGGCGTCATAATCAATGGCCGTCACTTCGAAATCAAGTTCTTGATTCAAAGCCAGACCATTGCTGTTGTCATCAATGGCCATCACTTCGAAACCAAGTTCTTGATTCGAAGCCAAAGGGATGGTCCACCCGGAATTGAGCGCATTGTGCAGAGCGCCGTACACCAACATGTCCTCCGAGTCGTCGACTTTTGGGGGTAGTTTGCTCCAACTCTCCGTCAGCAATAGATTGCCGAAGCTTGAACTCCTTGAGTACATGTTTGCAGGAGATGGTGCAGCATATGTTGCGCTGAAACTATCACCGTCGTCTTCAAGAAGATGGTCACAGATGGATTTCAAAACATCGAATTGATCGGCCTTAAAGGGACCGATGATTTCTTGAAGCATTTCCGCTTCTGGCTAGAATTTGTATCTTTGAGATAGCTAATTGTAGAAAGATTGAAGGGATGGATTGGCTTCTGAAGCAGGTGGAATCGTTGGAAAGACCATGAAAAAGTGGGAGCTATATATAGAGGTTGAGCTTGACTGCTGGAGCGTGTTGACTACTATATTATATGATATAAATGACCAATCAAACGGCTTAGGTCCAATGTATTTTGGATGGAGCTTCTCAGAAAGTGCATTGGCGATGACTCATGAGATTCTCAACACATGTTTCAAATGCTCCATTATGACTTTTTTTAATCACGAGATAAATAAATTGGTATATATATATATTTTCATTATCCGTTCTGAATTAAAAAGTCAGAGCATGGGCAGTTTCCATTTTATTTATTGGGGAAGGACAATAATATGTCGGTGCACACTTTGGCGTTCAAATCTTAGGTGTTTAGATCTGATGCGTGGCGTGCATGTGATGAAAAGAAAATTGCAGAATTAGATTGTTCTGTAATATACAGATGTTTTTTAATAAGTTTCAAAAAGGATTAGTCAGTTTTAAGTAAATAGTTGGTGTAATCTACCAACTCTTTTATGCAATTGCCACCTTTTTGGTATAATTTACAATACTTGTCACATGACATCTTTATGAGAAGAACTTCGAAGAAGAACTTCATTTTAGTTTATATCACGCGAGAAATTGGACATCAACAAATAATTACTTTTCATATCATCATTTGGAACCGCTTGAAAAAGATTCAAGAAAATTCATTCATATAATCAACAAAAAATTTATTCTTTCATATCAAAAAATGATTTACACTTCTTAAAAGTCAAAATTTAATTTTCAAATTCTAATTTAATCTCCCCATTGTTGTCATGAGTATCCCATCATCCAAAGCCGGGACCTAACACCCCAACACTTTAACCGGCTCTATTGTTCAAAAAGCATGTTTAAGGTCTTCTAGAATCCACATAAAAAAAAAAAAAGAAAAAAAGAGGTGGTCTGCCTCATTTGGAACGTCCAGCCGAAATTGCTTCATTGTTCCTGAAAAACACTTGCCTAAAAAAATTATATCTAATTTGTGGAAGACAAATTGTACCAAGTAAATTTTGAAATTCGAAATAACATCTATCCTCGATAAATATAGACATCAGAAACTAACATCAATGTGACATTCTTCTGTTCTGTTCTTTTTTACTGTCATCTACATTTTTTTGTTCTTACCATTATGTCTCCATAATGAGCATGATACATGAACCCGTGGCATTTTACCCTTTTTGAAATGAGTTCGAGCACTCACACCTATAAAATGTCATAGCAAGTAAGAGCTTACGGTTTGGAAACGCTTTTCAATTGGAACAAATATTATATGCTTGATTAATCCTTAAATTTTGTTTGAATTGACGCAAGACAACGATGTTTTATCGGGAAATTTTTTGTAGCTTCTCTTGGAACAAAAGGTAATTGCCTACTCACACCATGTTGGAAAAAGGATTAGAATACATAAAATAATAATAATTATTGGAAATACATTACAAAATATTAGAAAATAAAAAGAAATGTATAAGGCGTGTAAACACTGGAACAATCCTCCCAAAATACAACAGTTCCTTTATACTCCGCACAAAATATTAAAAGCCAACTTTTGTGTATAACCTAGCAAAAAGAAAAAGGAAAGATGTGAGAACATATTGTATCTACAAGATTGTGGTTTGAAGTTTTTTTTTTTTTTTTTTTTTTTTTTTTTGGTGAAAGGTAAGAATATATTGAGCTTTATACAAAAGAATTGACACAAGACAATGATGTTTTATCGGGAAATTTTTTGTAGCTTCTCTGGGAACAAAAGGTAATTGCCTACTCAAACCAATCATCGCATGCCATCACAATTCCTATGGCTGTACATGGTTCTATCATGTTGTTTATTGAGAAATTCGGGTTGAGCGATTCATGTTGTTAATGTTAAAAGAATGACTATATAGACGCTACAACGAACCAAATTTGATATCTTATTCTATCACCACATTGTGTATTAAAAATCTCAAACTTATATAAGAATAACACAAAATTACATTTTCAATCTTGGTGGTTCCAGAATACAACCGTAGCTAGTAGATCACGTAAGATTTACAAGGAGCCAAATGCTAATTGTAACTACCAAGGTTAATAGCTTTTCATATTGAATTAATACAGAGATGTTTTTATACTCCTCTTTTACTTTTGCTAGTCACTTTCTTATGATTTGAAGGTGTTTTTCTCCTCCTTTCAAGAATAGGAAATTTGACCTAAGCAAGCTCTCAAAAGTTTTCATACGGATCTTCATCCGGATCTCGAGATACCATGATGTAAAACATCAAGAGGGTATTGTCAGATACAAGACAAAAAAAAAAAAAACAAAAAAACATATTGTACCAATTGGAGACATGGGGCATATGGGCACTGACATGTTAACCTAAGAAACATATCCATAGAGCCTACTGTCTCTGTATATCAAACGGATAGGCCACAGAGTTGGGGATGGAGTACGTTTTTGGTTTTTCTGGACAAACTCCAGAGGAAATGAAATCAAATCATCAAATTGATAGTTTCTACAACGTAAATTCCCTAATTGACTTCTCATTGATCAAAACATATGTATCTGCAGTTTGCATAATTAAAGTACAAATTGTTCATCCCCATTCCAAAAACCAGTACCCATTATGGGAAAGGGGATTGGAGTTCGAAAATCCAACTCGCCATCCACGTTGACCTCTCTCTTTCCCTTCTTCGTCCTCGTCACCAAACCGTCGCCACTGGACGAGAATGGTGAGCTAAGCTCAGTAGACAAACGCTTGCGGCTGACCCTGACAGGCTCGTAATCAGCGGTGCCGATGAGGTGAGGGAAGTTGAGCTTGGCCTTGGACCCCTTATCTTAAAAGCTGCTCGGTCATAGGCCAATGCAGCATCCTCGGGTGTCTTGTAAGTCCCGAGCCAAATCCTTGCCCCGTTCTTCTTGGGGTCCCTTATCTCTGCCGCGTATTTTCCCCACAGCCGCCTCCTCACTCCTTTATAATGTGTCTTCTCGAATGACACTTGTACCTCTGGCTCCACCATCTTTAGTTTCTTCTCCGTTGCTGAAAGAATGCTGTTATAATCGTCAGTCATCACTTCGAAATGAAGTTCTTGATTCGAAGCCAGACCAATGCTGTCATAATCAGTGGTCACCACTTCAAAATCAAGTTCTTGATTCGAAGCCGAAGGCATCGCCCACCTAGAATTGAGTGCGTCGCACATAGCGCCATATACCAACATGCCCTCCGAGTCATTGACTTCGAGGGGCAGTTCGCTCCAACTCTCCATCAGTAAGAGATTGCTGAAGCTTGAGCTCCTTGAGTACGTGCTTGCAGGAGTTGGTGCATATAATGTTGTGTTGACACTGTCATCATCATCTTCAAAGAGATGCTCACATATGGATTTGAAAGCATCGAATTGATCTGTCTCAAGGGGACTGAAGATTTCCTGCAGCATTTTCGTTTCTGGCTAGAATTTGTAGCTTTGAGATCACTTGATATGGAAGATTGAAGGGATGATTTGGTATCTGAAGTAAGAGTGAAAAGCTGAAAAGATCATGAAAGTGGGAGATATATATAGGTCGAGCTTGACAGCTTAAGTGGTTGAAGATCGAAGGGATGATTTCAGATGGAGCTTCTGAGAAAGTGGATTTGGTGATTACTAATGAGATTCTCAACACATGTTGCAAATGCTCAATTAGACTTTTTTAATCACGAAAGACATAATTTGATATATTCTTTGTGATCCGTAATGAATTAAAAAGCCAAAGCAGGGGGCACGCTCCGTTTTATTTAATTGGGGAAGGACATTGTTATTGGTGAATGCTTTTGTATCTATATTCTGGTTATCACAATCACATATTGTGCATGTGATTCAAAAGAAAATTGCAGAATTGTATCATTCTCTATTTAAATATTCGATTTTTTTTTTTTTTTTGTTTTGTTAGTAAGTTTTTATAAGAGATAATGATACAAATGAATCCTGAAATTTGGCTCAATAGACAATGTGATCTTTGCACTTTTAATTTGTTCAATGTGATCCATGAATATTTAGTATATTTTCAATTTAGTCCCTAATCTATATGAAAATGTTCAATATTCTCATTTCATTAATTCAAGTTTATGGACAACATTGAATATTTTTATATAACTAGAGACTAAATTGAATAAGTACCAAAAGTCCAAGAATCACATTGAACAAATTAATAGTTTGAGGACCACATTGCACATTTGTTTAAATTTTAGGACCACAGTAAACAAATTTAAAGTTCAAGAAAACATATTACATATTAGGTCAAAGTTCTTAGATTATTTGCATCATATCCCTTTTAGTAAAGTGGGTACATTTAAAAAAAAAAAAGCATTTAAGAATGGAATAAGTGTATCAATAGTCTTACGTCGCGAAGATGCAATTGAGTCATAAAACTTTTAAAAAATACAATCGAGTTCTAAAACTTACCTAATTGAAGCAATGAAGTATCTCCCTTAACTCACCCATTTGATTAACCAAAAAGGATGATGTTGCTAAATATATGACCGTTCAAATTGTGATTAGGGCATCTCAAGAAGTCCGGATTTTCATTAACCTATTCTTAATTTTTTAATCACGATAGAAATTCATTTCTTTGTTGTTTGGTAATAGCCACACTAGTTTTGCATGGACGTCCGACTTCCGTTGTAAGGAAATGGATAGAGCTACGTAAAGCAAAAGTTACATACCAACCGAGGTCATACATATGTATCTTCGCAAAGATTTACACAAATGGCATGTGATGGATCATATTTGACTCCATCAAGACGCTTGAAACCCAAGAGTACGTGTTTCTAGATGGTCGGAAACTCGTTCAAGGACACACAAAGAACACCTTCCTTTGACTTTGCTCCTCTCCATCTAATCCTATAGTCTAAAACTCGTCTCGAAAGTACAAAGTCAACCTCGTGTGCGATGCTCATGCAAGCATGCAAAAACACGCATCTGAAAAAATGTCGTTTTGTGGATTCCACGCTGTACTCATTTCCTCCTTTAACAAATGTAAAGTCTCCGTGTGCCAAGTTTATTGACCATACTAGAGTTGCAATGCTGTAAAATTTCAAGTAGAAAGAGCGCAAGCATGTTCATCAACATCGGCTGAACTTTACTTGAATTTATTTTAATTTTCATTTTACCCAGAATATAAAGATAATTATTTGGATGGGTTACCTGCATAAACCAGCTTTTGCTATTAGGGCTTAGACTTCGCATGCTGTCTTATCGCTTCTCAATGATCCAAAAACTTTTCTTTACTAATCAAGACTTTTTGTTTGGCCATCAATCGATGACCGTAGAAAATGTATGACAGATCTAGAGAAATCATATTGTAGAGGTTCAGGGATTTAAATTTTCTTTTGATTACAATTTTGTTGCTCAATTTATGTCACATCATTACAATTCATCGTGAGTTTACTTAGAATTAATCGGGATACGTTATTGTGTAAAGAAATTATTGTACAGATCTACTTTATTGACATATATATTTCCTTTAATATTTTTTCCACCTATTTTTTTGCATGATTATATATTAACTAAAATTTTCTTACATTGTGCGTTTGGAAGCGTAAGGCACCCACCGGATACGAGAATCTTGATTTCTGATATTAAACTATTTTTATGTAATAATGCACTTGAGCGTGCATTCTAAACTTTATCTTCCTTGTTCAATAATTTTTAAAAAATAAAAAATAAATAAAGGAAAGTGACCCATCACTTTTTTTTCTAATTTCGTACGGGATGATAAGAATTATAATACATTTATTTATAGCTGACGATATGGCATATTAAATAATTAGAATATCAACCCTTGAAACACGTGTTCTTCCCTCAACCCTTAATTGAAGCTTACTGAAAGCTCCAAAAGAAGTAATAAATATAGAAAAAGTAAATTTTATGTTTGCTTTAATCCACATCCTCAGCCTCTATGTACTTCTTTTGCTTCGTCCATTCTCGGTCACTCACCGAAAGTCTGCAACAAACACTCTCTTAAAAAAACACCACACAAGGAAAGGGGGAAGAAAATGCTCTTGGACATGAATATTTCCCATGAACCCTATTTTCATTTCGACATTATCGAGTCCATTTGCTATCATCTTCTTGAATATGATATCAGCATTGATGATGATGTGTACCGTCCAAGCTCAAGCTTCGCCGGTTTCATTAAGCCAAGTCTCAAGTTTGAGCCGTGTATGAAACTTTAAAAGATTTTAAGATTTTTATTTGTTCAAAATTTGATATGCCGAATCATCCTATTGCGGAAACAAGTGGTCAAACAATAAAGTGACATAATAAGGAAATAAATCAAACGCTAGATTTACGTGATTTGATTGGTGTGATTTACGTCCATAGGGATAACAACAAAGACTTCCACAATAAATCAAGTGATATAATAAAAATTACAAGTAGATTCGAACCACTCAAATAATATTAGCATTTCATAGTCCCTAATTACACCCAATAACTCATACATATTTAACCCTATAATGCCCACAAAATAATCTCAATCTCATAAAAGAATTAAATAAATCTTATTATGAATTTTATAGGCTTCCATGCTTGAACTTGTTGGTGTACTTCCACAAAGAAACCCCACTATCAAGCACTCAAATTGCGCTTCAACGACCACACGAAAACCAAAGACCTAGAACAATATATATTGCCATGAAAGACATTGTATGGCCAACTAAATTATTTGACTTTACTCCAAAGGCTTAATACCCTAAAAAATTTCCAATTTTAGTTCTTGTCTCAATTTTACCTTTTATCTCATAAAAAAATTTCAACTTTAGGTCAAGTCTCAATTCAATAATAAACTTTTTTTTGTCTCATAAAAAACTCCAAATTTTAGTTCAAATCCTAATTCTACTCTAAACTCTCTTTTGTATCATAACAAACCCTTAACTTAGGTCAACTATCACTTCTACCTTAAGCATTTTTTTGTCTCATAAAATATCATCAATTTTTATTTAAATCTCAAATCTGCTCTCCATTACTCCCTATGTAGCACGGACACGGCGACACGATACGTGACACGACACGACACGACACGCAACACATCATTATTCAAAAAGTAGAGAATTTCGACACGTTCCGATACGTTAAATATTAAATAAATATTTTTAAATTTAATTAATTTGATTCAAATTTACAAATAAATAAATAAAGAGTTTACAATGAATTTATACTAATAATATTAATAAATCTAACACTTTTTTTTTTAATTTCATTATCTCAAATTTATATTTATTTTTCGAAATTCCCCCTCCCCCAAATTTACTTTTATTTTTCGAAACCACCACCTGCGCCCAAACTTCCCTTATCTCTTTTCCCCCAAATTTTTTTCACTTTTTTTTCCCTCCCCACCACCTGACAGCCCATCACTTCCCCCTCCCTCCTGTCACTTTCCCCTCCCTCCAACACGCCAAATCTTTTTTGATTCTTTTCAACACCCTAGCAGCGCGGCACGGCGCCTTCTTCTCCTCCTCCTTGCGTCCTTTTTTATTATTTTCCTTCTCAAAAGTTCAAAACCCTAGCAGCGCGGCCCCTTCTTCTCCTCCTCCTCGCCTCCTCCTCCTCGCTGCATGACGCCTATCTCCGAAAGCATCGAAGACTCGATCAAGAAAAGCATCAACATTCGCCGAAGGAGTAGAAAAGGGAGTAACCCAGAAAAAGTTTCAGTGAAAAGGAATCGGAAAAGAAGGCGGAACGCGCGGTCCCTGTGCACTGAGAGGCTGCACACCGCCGCGAACTCCTCCTCCTCCTCTCCTCCCCCTTGCCGCTGCCGCTGCCGCCGCTGCCCCACTCGACGACGCCACCCTCCCCCACGCACGCCTCCCTCCTAAAGTTTCTCCTTACGGCCCTCACCCTCTTTCCCTGGCCGTCTCTCGCCGTCACGGGCTCGCCTTTGCTCGCGGCCTCATCTCTTCTTCCCTCGCCTCCGCCCTCCATTCTCTTTTGGACACGCATGTCGAAGCGTGTCGACAAAAGTTGACCACGTGTCGATAAATCCGACACGCGTTGACCGCGTGTCCGAGCATGTCCGAGCGTGTCGGGTGTCCGACACGTATCGGACACGACACGGAGGCATGTGGGACGTGTCCGTGCGTCATAGATTACTCCACCCCCCCCCCATCAAATCACCCTTAAGGATTTTTGCACTCATCTATCTCTTATGCTTGGGAATATTCCATCGCTCGCGATTGAAGAGCTCATGCTCAAGATGTTCAAACAATTCATGCTTAAGATTTTTCTATCTCTTGATTGTTAGCGATAAATTTTGGATTGAAGGTTAGTGTTGGCAAATTTGTGAATTAAGTAAAAATTTGTGGTTTTTCATAAGACTTAAAAATTTCGGGGTAAAATTGGGACAAAACCTAAAGTTGCATGTTTTTCATAGGACAAAAATTATGGTAGAATTAGGACATAAGTTAAAGTTAAAGTTTTTTTTTAAACGGAAAAAAAAAAATTGGGACAAAAGCTAAATTTAGAGGTTTTTCAAGGGCATTAGGCCCTACTCTAAATAAGAAAGTTTGTCCATTTTACTTTAGTATACCAATTAGATCTCAAATTTTTTTTTTTTTTTTGGTAAACCAATTAGATCTCAAGGTTCATATCCAACTTTCAAAATTTGATTTGATCGATCGGATTTCCTTACAATTCATTTCGGGTCAGCTTTTATTTAGAGACTCGAACTTGACATATATTTTAATACATTCAAATTCAATTTGATATTTCGACACCAAAAAAATTCAATTTAAATTTTCCTGGGCGTCATTTTTTGTTGGAGATAATTCTTCAAGGTTTGACTGAGGAAGGGAAATCTGACGAGAAAACCTCCACCTGGACTCCTTTGACCGTATTAAAGGAAGGGATCACAAATTCTGTCATATTTATTTTTTCATTTTACGTATGGATTTTGCTTTTTGGGTTCTTTTCCGTCCAAAGCGGCATGGACACTGAACAAAAAGGGAGAGGAGCTCGGAGTTCTCTTTCTTTGGCCGTGCGGACGTCGTTGGGCACATGAATTTTGTCCCGTGAGCTTTACGTCCAAATTAAATTGTTTATTTATAACCACTATAAACTTTTTCTTAATTTAAGTGTCAAAAACACTTGAACGTGCGTAAGATATTTTAATTTTAATTCTCTTATAGCAAACTATTTAATACCAACTCCTTCTGTGGAATAGACATTGAACTTGGATCGAATCATGCAAATCTATAGAACTCAACACTTAAAATATAAAGAAGTCATAAACTAATTACCAAATGGACATTATAACGAACAGAGTTTGATACAACCGTATTTTTGTACTCTAAAATCGTATGCAAGTTGAGTACATAAGTCTGTGTACTAAAATCTTAAAGTTATTTGAGAATAACACCAAATTATAACTTTCGATCGTAATGGTTTTTAGATACAATTGTAGCTGATAGATCAGGTAAGATTCACAAGCAACCAAATGCTAATTATAACTACGGTGGTTAATAGCTTTTCATACTAATTTTTTCGCTTTTGTTAGTCACTTTCCATACCACGTGAAGGTGTTTTTACTCCGCATATGTAGGAAACGAGTACTCATCTAAGAGGGAGCTGGGGACAGGGTAGGATTTCGGATTTTCCAGACAAACTTCAAAGGAAATGAAATCAAAACACTAAATTGATAGTTTCTACAACATAAAATGCCTGATTGACTCCTCATTAATCAAAACAATGTCTTTGCAGTTGGCATGATTACAGGACCAATTGTTCATCGCAACTCCAAAAACCCATATCCAATACGGGAAAGGGGGTTGAAGTTCCAAAATCCACCTCAGCATCCACATTGACCTCTCTCTTTCTCCTCTTCATCCTCGTCATCAAGCTGTCATCGCTGCACGTGGACGGTGAGCTAGGCTCAGAAGACAAACGCTTGCGGCCAACCCTAACAGGCTCGTACTCAGCCGACCAGATGAGGTGAGGGAAGTTGAGCTTGGCCTTGGAACCCCTCATTTTGAAAGCTGCCTGGTCATAGGCCAATGCCATGTCCTCGGGTGTCTTGTAAGTTCCGAGCCAAATCCTTGCACTGTTCTTTTTGGGGTCCCTTATCTCCGCAGCATATTTTCCCCACGGTCGCCTCCTCACTCCTTTATAATGTGTCTTCTCGACCAGCACTTGTACCTCCTGGTCCACCATCTCCAATTTCTTCTCCTTCACCAAACCAATGCTGTTATAATCAACGGTCGTCACTTTGAAATCAAGTTCTTGATTCGAAGCCAGACCAATGTTGTTATAATCAACAGTGGTCACTTCAAAATCAAGTTCTTGATTCGGAGCTGAAGGCATCGTCCACCCGGAATTGACCTTGTTGCACATAGTGCTGTTACTGCTGTATGCCAACATGTCCTCCGAGTTGTCGACTTTGAGGGGCAGTTCACTCCAACTCTCCATTAGTAACAGATTGTCGAAGCTTGAACTCCTTGAGTACATGTTTGTAGGAGTTGGTGCATAAGATGTTGCGTGAACGCCGTCATCCTCACCTACAAAAAGATGCTCACAAATGGATTTCAATGCATCGAATCGATCAGCCTCAAAGGGACTGAAGATTTCCTGAAGCATTTTTGTTTCTGGCTAGATTTTGTAGCTTTGAGATGACTGAATGTAGAAGATCGAAGGGATGATTTGGTTTCTGAAGTAAGAGTGGAGCTGAAAAGAACATGAAAGTGGGAGCTATATATATTGGTTAAGCTTGACCGCTTGGGTGGTGGAAGATTTAAGGGAAGATTTCGGATGGAGCTTCCGAGAAACTGGATTTGGTGATGACTAATCATCAACACATGTTTCAAATGCTCAATTGGACTTTTTTTAATAATGAAAGACATAAATTGATATGTTTTTCTTATCCGTACTGAATTTATAAAAAAAAAAAAAGGCATGGGGCGCGCTCCCTTTTAATTAATTGGGGATGGACGATGATATTTGTTCATGCTTTTGCATTTAATTTGTGATTTTTAGATCTGATGCGCGGGTGCCGTATAGATTCAATCACATATTATGCATGTGCTTCAAAAGAAAATTCCATAACGTCTTCTCTATTCAAATATACAGTTTTTTTTTTTTTTTTTTGGTCCTGGTAAATTTTAATAAATGTTGGTAAGCACTCTAAAGGGCCTAAATCGCAAAAATGCAATTGAGTCATAAAGTGCAATCGAGTCATGAAATTTGTCCAATTGGCACAATGAAGTTCCTTCCCCTAACTCCACTCGATTTGGCTAATTAAAAATGCCAATGTGAGTATTTTTATTTTTATTTTTTTTCCTACGTGACTATTAACTTTAACTCAAGTATGAACCAATGCCTAAAACCATGTTGTTAAAAACATGCAATCAATTTCTAAAACTTTAAAACATACAATCAAATTCTAAAACTTGCTAAATTGATGTAATGAAATCCCTTCCTTAACTTCACCCGATTTGGCTAATTAAAAATGCTGATGTGGGTGATTTTGTTATTTTTTTTCCTACATAACTATTAACTTTAACTCGAGTATGAACGAATGCCTAAAACGATGTTGTTAAAAACATGCAATCAAGTTTTAAAACTCGCTAAATTGGTGCAATGAAATCCCTCCCTTAATTCTATCCAATTTAGCTAAACAAAAATGCCAATATGGGTGATTTTATTATGGGGAGAATCACCAAAAAAGTCCTAAACCTATTGCAATTATGCCAATTCAATCATAAACTTTTTTTTTTTTGGCCAATTTAGTCCTAAACCTTTTACAATTGTGTCAATTCAGTCCATCCGACCAAAATTGGCCGGCCGGTGCTGACATGGACGCCGGCCGGCCGGCAAACAATTTTTTAATAATTTCTTAAATTTTTTTAGAATTGTTTCTTCTTTTTTTTTCAATTTTTTTCTCTTTTTTTTTTTTTTCCTTATCTTCTTCTTCCTCTGGCCGGCGCCGACCAGCTGGCCAGAGGTGAGGGCCGGCGAGGTCAGCCTCGCCCGCCACTAGCGAGGCGCCCTAGGCCGCCGGCGAAGGCGAGCCTTGCCCAGCAAGGCGAGGCTCGAGCCTCACCCAACCATGGCGAGGTGGCCTCGCCGTCGGCGGGCGACGGTGGCCTCGCGCCGTCGGGCGGGGCGAGCCTCACCTAGCGACGGCAGCCTCGCCGGCCACTAGCGAGGTCAACCTTCGCCCAACCAAGGCGAGGGTCGACCTCGCCAGTGGCCGACGACGCTGCCGTCACTAGATCTGGCGAGGCTCGACCTCACCATGGCTGGGTGAGGCCGAGCCTCGCCTTGGCGGGCGAGGCCGCCTTCGCGCATCTGGGGGCGAGGCTCGCCCGCCATGGCCGGGCGAGGCGAGCCTCGCCTTGGCCGGGTGATGGCGGCCTAGCTATCGGCGGGCGAGGCTCGCCTTCGCCAGTGGCCGGCAGGGGCGAGCCTCACCAGTGGCCGGCGAGGTTGACCTTGCCGGCCCTCGCCTCTGGCCGGCCGGCCAATGCCAGCCAAAGGAAGAAGAAGATAGGAAGAAAAAAAGAACAAAAGAAAAAAAATTAAAAAATCGAAAAAAAAAATTATTAAAAAATCGTTCGCCAGCTAGCCGGCGTCCACGTCAGCGCCGGCCGGCCAATTTTAGCTAGATAGACTGAATTGGCACAATTGTAAAAGGTTTAGGACTAAGTTGGCCAAAAAAAAAAGTTTAGGACTAAATTGACACAATTGCAATAGGTTTAGGACTTTTTTGGTAATTCTCCCTTTTATTATGTTCTTTTTCCTACATGACTGTTAACTTTAACTTGAGTATGAACCAATGCCTAAAACGATGATGTTAAAAACATGCAATCAAGTTCTAAAACTTAAAAAATATAATCAAGTTCTAAAACTTGTTAAATTGATGTGTTGAAATCCCTCCCTTAACTCCGCTCGATTTGGCTAATTGAAAATGCCGATGTGGGTGTTTTTATTATTTTCTTTTTCCTACAAGACTGTTAACTATAACTCAAGTATGAACCAATGCCTAATGGCGTTAATTTCCCGAATCACAACCTTGCTTGGTGTTCTTATTATTTTCTTCATCGCCCACTTCTTGGTGTAGGCTTTGGCAAGAGTGTGGATGAGAGGCGCGGGAGGGCGAGACTGGATCTAAGCTGGCCGTCCTCGCTAGGGACTATCCAGGGGATGAAGAGCTGGTGGCCTGTCCTGTGGATGAAGTTGCTGTCGCGAATGTTGAAGTCGGAGTGGGCCTAGGCTTCGGCTTGTGCTTGAACAGAGCAAAGGAGATTTGATAGCTCGGGCCATGGCAATTGAATGCTTCTTCAAGCTCGCAGTCATGGCCATTTGAGCTTCATCAAGCTCGATCATGACTGCTCAGGTTTCATCGTGCTCATGAAGTAATGGTGGAGCTCGAGGCCATGTTGGGGGTGATTCATATTCTCCATTGACAGGGTGGCACGGGGGTCCCAAATACTCAAGTAGGCCATGGCAGCTAGAGTTTTTTGAGATCATGGTCATGGTCACTTGATAGTACTTATGATAATCCATCAATGTACATTCACTAAATCAAGAAAATGCTCATGCCATTCAAAACTAACCGCAAGAGAAAATGGATTGCGTCATTGAACATTAGTAGTATTTTCCACATTAGTTGTTGAAGAAAAGCAATTAACTTCATGAATAACTATTGTTTTCTTAATTAAAAATTTTTATTGATGAATATTTTCTTTATTAGATCCACATCAAATATATGTTTTTAGTTTATACCAAGTTCTAATTTGAGGATCGCGTTAGGTTTTAAGCCATTGCTTCGTATTTTAGTGTAGGAATTAGATGATAAGTTTTATTTTTTAGAATGAACACAATCAGCGTCGAACTTTGTTTGGGATTAAGGTAATTGGTTAGGGGGAAGAAAAGAATTTAAGGTAAATTAGTTATAATTTCCAGAAAAGCAAATTCCAGTGGATTTAACTTGATTGAGGAAATGAAGTTTTCCTATGTTACAACACGGCACGAATATTGGCATTTCTACTGTGGTAAAAAAGGGAAAATAATTACCAAAAATTTCAAATTACGACCACATGACACATTTATCTTAATTTTTTTTTTTTATGATACAAAAAACTCAAAACTAAGCACATTATGACATTTATCATCCGTTAAACTTCCATCCCAAATCACCGTTAAAAAGCTGACATGAATTTAACGTGGCACTTTGAGGGACAAATGGCATTGATGTGGTGCCACGCAAGCGCCACATAGGAAAAAGACAAAGAAAAAAATTGTTCATCGTCTTCTCCAGTACCTCGCGAAGTACTATTCATCGCTTTCATCATCTTCAATCACTTGGCCAAGCTCGTCCGGCGCTCTTGCTTCGTTGCCTATTGCTACCTGGACCTCTGGTGGTGCTCGGTGGCGCTTGCCTGACCACCACAAGCTTAGAAGATCGAGGTCAGACCAAACCAAGCTTCGAGCTCGAACAGCCATGGTGGCCACGAGCTTCGAAGCTTGGCATTGGCCGCTTGCCACCACCCCTGAACTTCAAAGGTCGGGGTCAGAACCTCAAGCCAAGCTTTGAGATAGAGCAGCCGCGAGCTTCAGAGCTTGGCCATGGAGGCCTGTGACCACCCGCGAGCTTCAAGCTGCTTCAAAGCTTGGCCTTAGCGGCTCGTGACAACCCGCAAGCTTCGAAGCTCGAGGTCGAGCTTCAAGCTAGAGCGGTCATGGCGACCGTGGGCTTCGAACTTGGCCATGGCGGCTTGCGACCACCTGCGGCTTTCGAAGCTCGACCTTCATGCTGCTTCGAAGCTTGGTCTTGGCGGCTTGCGACTACACGTGAGCTTCGGAGGTCGAGGTCAAACCCTCGACCAAGCTTCGAGCGAAGAGCGGCCATGGTGGCCGCGAGCAGCTTGGCCATGGTGGCTTGCTACCACCCGCGAGCTTCAAAGGTCGAGGTTAGACAAGCCAAGCTTGGAGCCAGAGAGGGCATGGCGGCAGCTCAAGCTCGACCTTCTCGAAGCTTCGTTTTCTGGACAAGAAAGTACTGTTCTTCCTCGCGGAGAAGACGATGAACAATGCAAACTTTTTTCTTTTTTGATTGTTTTCTTCTTTTTTTTAACCAATGTGGCGCTAGCGTGGCGCCACATCTGAGTCATTTGTCCCTAAAAGTGGCGGGTGGGATCCACTTAACCTTTTTAACGGTGATTTTAGACGAAATTCTAACAAAGGATAAATATATCATAATATGTATAATTTGGGTTTTCTATAATTTTTTCCAAAAAAAAGAAAAGAAATTTGACGTGCACTACTTTGCACGATGGAATAAGTCCATCTATATGTCATGCGGTGAATCACTGATTTCATTTCCTTTAATTTGGTTGCACAAATTTTGATGTAAGAGAAAGCTTCATCTGGGGTCATCCAACGTATATCCTTATAATTCGTCAAGAAATTATAAGAAACTCATTCCACTTCTCAGTATTGATTGAAACGTGATAAGTGACAATATAGATCTTTTAATAGTTTTTCATTATTTAATAATTTTCATTTTATTTTTTAGGTGGAGTGGTCGGGTGATAATCTTGGGTCAGTTTTTATGAACCGAATAAAGTCCACCTCCCTAGTACGATCAAAGATAGACCATCCACATTATGACCAGTGTATCTCATGAAGTCAGGGTTTTCATTAACTTACTCTCTTTTTTTTTTTTTTTTTTGGAAATCTCAATGGAAATTCATTTCTCTGTCGTTTGGTTATAGCAATGCTAGTTACGCGGAGGTTTGACTGACTTCCATCCTGCCAAAAATGGATGGCTAGGTAAAGCAAAACTTGCATACCAAATGAAGAACGCGATGGATCATATTTGACTCCATCAAGACGCTTGAAGTCCAATTATACGTGTTTCTGGATAATCGGAGCCTCCTTCAAAGACACACGAAGAACGCCTTCCTGTGGCTTTGTTCCTCTCTATCTAATCCTAAGTATAAAACGCATCTCGAAGGCACAAAGTCAACCTCGTGCGCAATGCGTGGCAATGTTTGACCTGCGAAGTTGTTCGATGCTCATGCAAGCATGCAAAAACATGCATCTCAAAAAATTTAGTTTGTGGATTCCATGTTGTGCTCTTTTCATACTTAGACTAATGTAAAGTCTGTATGTCAAGTTTATTGATGAAATTAGAGTTGCAATGCTGTAAAATTTCATGTGGAAGATGATGATGCTAGTACGAACACTTAGAATGGGGTGAATAGGTGTTTAAAAGAAATTCTAACAAATAAATACGAAATAAAATAAGTTACGAACAAAGTTTGAATAATGATCGAGTCTGATAAACGAGTCATCAGACTTTTGATAGATGTTCAGAATCTGTTATGTAATAGAACAGACTTTTGAAATGACCTGTAAATGTGCAATAGAGATAGAACAGACTTTTGAAATGACCTGTAAGTGTGCAATAGAGTTAAATAAGGAGAGTTAATGGAAGAGAAGATTGCAAATGAAATTTATAGTGGTTCAGGTTAGATCAAGCCTACATCCACTCTTTCACACTAACAGCCTACTGAATGGATCTAGGCTTAAAACCAGAGAAGAAAGAGTCAATTTCCTGCAAGTATGCCTTCCCACAATAGGTGAACCTCATGTTCAAGCCCTTCAGGGACAGTCTTTTAGTAGAAAACTACTCAGACTTTTAGTTCAGAGTCTAGAGATACTCAGAGATGCCAGGATGGTAACATTTCTAATTATCCGAGCTACATTTCTCAGAGGATCCTACCAAGCTGGACAAGAATAAGTATTTAGAAGGACATTGAGAGTTTTAATAAAACACTCACTTTACTCTAAGGGACTCAACTCAACACATTACATCCTCCTTGCCTTTTATAGGCATTTAGAGGTCATAAGCAAACAAGGACCAAACTCATGGGTCTTAAAACAAATAGGGGCTCTGGAAAAACCGGTCGATAATTATTCTTGGTGATATGAACAGTGATAATGAACAGTGATTTCCTTAGCTTACTGCTACAATGATTTGCTACAATCAGCGATCTCTTCTGTCATGGGTATTGTAGTCATAGTTTGAGTCATCAGAATTATATATTTTTGCAAGAAGATGTTCTTCATATTTTTGTTCAAGTTCTGCAAGTTGGATATCAAAGGGAATTCGAGTATTCCACATGTTTACCTCGTTTGATGAAGATGCTTCTTCATGATTTCTAGAGAATCCTGGAATGTCGGCAGGCATGTTTGGCTGAGGCAATTGGATAGTTGAGCATAGTAAGATGTGTCCATCCCTAGAGATAAGAACATGGATCCTTAATCATAGTGGTCTTAAGTTAGAGCCCCCCCCCCCCCCCCCCCAATTGTGCATAGAGGTCTTGGGATGATTGTGCAGAGTCATTTGTGTTTGTCATTTCTTGCTCATGTGATGATGGGGTTGTCCTTGCAGCATGTCTAAATTCTTCGAGTGCTTCTTTGGTTGCCATGACAATCAATGAGCTTATGGGTTCATTATGTTCAAGAGTTGCTAGTTGCCCGGCAAGCCCCTTTTGCATATCCCTACATCCCTACGGTTTCCGAACAGTGAACAACCATCATCATCGATCCTATTTGCCATAGCTTCACGGGCCACACTATCTCGCTGGTACCCACCAGAAGATGCGGCACCTTACTTCGCTTTGATTGTCTTAGGTTAATGCTTGTTGAAGGTAGGCCGGATTTGTCTAAGTTCATTTTAGTCTATGGTTTTTAAATGCATGTTATTAGTTAATTGAAGCTTATGTTGTCATGATTTGATCCGATTTTTTCCTTTTGGGAGTTTAGACACTAAAAAACTCCAATCAACGATGTGATTAATTCAAATCATTACGTGTATTTCAATACATAGATATTGCATGTCATTGTCTCATGCATATTTAGAGTTTAGGGCACGTTCATAATTTGTTATCTAGGGCAAAGCATTTCAGTCTTAGAGTACATGCAGATTTAAAGTAGTTCATGGTTTTTATTAGTTGAAAACAAAAGAGAAAAAAAAATGTTACTTGTCTTTCTTATAGTTTGCATGTAGACTTAGGCTTAATTTGGTCATATATCAAGTAATGCACGTAATCTAGAAAATCACATTTTTCATAATTATGTGGTGAAGATTGGAGTAATTAGTCATTGCATTTCATGCATCATTCATGTTGCATATCATAAAAAGAAAAATGTGAAGAGTCAGCATCACTAAGTCGATATTCTTTTAATAAAGGTCAGTTAGTCACGTATAGAGTCCTAGGATATAATTGGCTGTTTTCATAACCATAAATATAATACAAAAAATAGCATTGCATATAACTTGCATCCTAGGATTAGTCCATGATTAATTCTATCTTATGTCATAGGCATATCATATAGCTACCTTTAGGAATTGATCCCGTATCATTGCATATAGTTAATCCATTATAGCATAGCATGCATGACATTTTAGGACTTTATGTTACTTCATCAATGCATGTTAGATTAGTGCATATAATCATAGCTTTATGTGAGTCGTGTCCATATTACATTTAGGGAGTTGATCTCATAAACAAGAAAACACAAAAAGAATGAATTGACATTGCATCTTAGATATCTCAAAATAGCTTAGGTCATGCATTAGTCAAATTCATCAACATTTCCATTTATAAATGCATTTGTCATCGCATGCGCGCCACCCGGGCAGCGTTCCCACTGCCCGGTACCTTCACTTGGCTGTACCTCCCACGGAATGCTAAGCATGGACCGTGGCCCGGCATCGCGGCCATCCGGTAGGGTCACCCAGGGAACTTAATCCCGTGGCGCGGTGCCCAATGGGAGAGAGAATCTTTTTCAAGGCCTCTCTCATGCCTTTACGGAAGACAGACACGCAGGGACTCCCACCCCAGGGCGGGTCCCTCCGCCTGTTTCTTCCTTGAGCAGTTTAAGGACCTGCTCAGGTCCATTGTTTTCTAAGTCTAAACTTGCAGAATCCCTGTCTCAATTAGTGGTGAATACACATCCATTCCTGTTTGCTCATGCATTTCTGGTTCTTTAATCTTCTGAGTAATTTACTATTTTGATTATTGAATTTTCCACTTTTAGGAGTTGAACCTCACATGTACATGCGCATGTTTTTGTATCTTTCTACCCTCGCTATCCCTGTAAGTGTTCTATCTTCTTTGTCATTCTTATATATTACAATGTGTCTCCCAATCATGATCAATCAATACTTGTCAGGTTGCGTGGAAGAAATGACCAAGAAGTTGGTACTCGAAGGAAAGAGTGATGGGATGACACCCCTCCGACGTCGAATGAACGAGTTAAACAATGTAGTGCAACGTCTGTCAGATCGCGTGGATAAGCTGGAGAAGGTCTTTGCGACTCTACCTCTTCCTCCAAGGTCAAACCCAATGAATATAGCTTGATTAGTACCACTCTTTTCCTTTGTAGGTGACAAGATGCTTAGCAAGGACGATCGCGGTTTCCTGAATCCTACAAGTGTTGATTCCCCATCGCTTCAAAATTACCATTGTTGTGCAAACCAACTCATAACTTGTAGGGGGCAAAGAATAGACTTGAATGGGTGATTAGTTGAAGGTCCAAATTCCCAAATCATTATAGAGAACCTCTATGAGCTCTCCTTTCAAAGAGGGGTAAGGCACAATATCTAAAGAATCATATCGTAAAGGTTCAAAAATTTAGTTTATTCTTTATTATGATCTTGTCCCTGTTATTGTATGATGAAATTATTGGATGGATTTACAATACGAACCTATGCATTTCTTGTAACATTTCTTCACCTTATGTTTTTCTCGGTTATACAAGCATGCATGCATTTTGTTCATTATAGTCCTTGTTCAATAAAATTAAAAATAAAGGAACGCGACCCAGACCATTTTTCTCAAATTTTGCATCGGATAATTAAGAATTAAAATACATTAATTTATAACTGCCACAATTATATACTAAGCAACTAGAAAATAAACATTTAAAACACTTGTTCCTCCGCGAAGTCGTGCCTCTCTTCCAGTGAAACGCGATGCCAATGGCCCTCCACCTCTGCCTCCGCCGGTTGACTCAATTGCCCTCGACTCCAACGCCGCCTCCTCCCCTGAACCCGACTCTGACGCCGACGCCCCTCCGCCTCCCTCTCGCAACCTCTAGTCTGCTCGGTGTCGTACTGTTGGAGATCATCGCAGGCAAAAGGCCTCTAGACCCCGAGTTCAGATAATCTGTCGGCATGGAGCCATTTTTCTCTGTCCATCTATTGGCTATGTTTCTTGGGGAGGTGCAAATACTTATAGATCTTGCCCTTTATTTCCAACTTTCACTTCTGATGTAGTTTTTCGGTTACTAAATGATGCACCATTTTATTGTGAGTTGTTGTAAAGCTCGTCATTTTTTGCAACCATTTAGTTTGCTGAGTTAATATGGTTACCTGTTGAACTTAACATGTAATGTTCATGTTTGTTAATTTTCTGATGATCTCAAAAGACTAATGATATTCATGGTGTAGCATTTAATATCCGCCTCCCATTTTAACTTTTTTGTCATTTTCAGCCCCTACACTTTTCGACCATCTGGGTTGTTACCAATCGTTGGTGGAGTTGCACTTGCATCAATGACAGAGGCTTCCTTTAACTGGTGAGAAACTTTAGTAAAATGCTAAAGATATAGGAGTAGAAAAATGGATATAGCCTAAACTTTATGTTTGATTTCAGATATGTATTCTAGCTAGCTCATCGGTGGAAGAGTCATAGTTTAGGTCTTTTATTTTTGTTCGGTGCACATGACTTTGGTTTTTATCGTTTCTAAGGGCTGGGTTTTGGAGTGCAATGTCCTCGAATCTGAGTAATCAATCTCGTAATGTGCTCAGCAAGAAAGTCATGGTCAATAAGGAGGTATCATGAATCGTTTTGTCTTCATCTTTAGACTGTTAAGTATTTGAAGCTACATTATGCGATTGTTCTCTTATTTTGGCAGTTGAATTTGCTTATGTACAGGAATCCTTGGACAATATAACTCTCTTTTCGATTATAACCATGATGTCATTTGTTTTATTATTCCCTGTGACTTTTTTCACGGAAGGTCTCAAGTTCACTCCTGCATCCCTACAAGCCGCAGTGAGTGTTCTTTCAAACTTTAATAATTGCTCAAAAGGGTTGTGTATATGGAAGTTTTTCTGATATGCCTCTTTTCTCATCTTAACAACAAGCGCAACAGGGATTTAATGTCCAGCAGGTATTAACCAGGTCCTTCCTTGCAGCGTTGTGCTTCCATGCATACCAGTAGGTGAGGCTTTTTGCCCAATGCAATATTTTCATTATTTTTGGGTCATGGGCCACACATTTCTTTGACGATCTAAATCTTTAGCTATGTTGTGTGCCTCATTCATAATTGCTTTTGGCATTCATCGTCAAATCTATAACTGTGACCCATTACTTTAAGCACTCAGAACCCCTTGAGTCTTCTCTATAGGACATCGAGTTTAGATAAGCAAATTTACGGGATGGCAGAAAATCGAAAGGATCAATTTGTGACATCACTAGTCAAAAAATTTTGGAACTTTTTGAGAAATGAAACAGCTGTGTCTCCATCATTGTGACATCAATTGAAAATCACTGTGGGGCAATAGTGATTTTTAACTCATCTCGCATCGGATCAATTATCCCATGATATTGTTGATCTTCTTATTGGATCAGCAAACTCTATAATGTTGTCTGTTTACATGTCTATAGAATTGGATAACCGTCTGCTTCGGATTAATCATGATATGCCACAATATTTGCACTAATGTGCATAGTGTTCGTGCCCGCAAGAACAATGAAGTACACGCAGGAGAAGGAATTGATTGTTTTCAGTCATGCAAGTCTTCAATAGTACTTTTTAATGGGGGAAATACCAACCTTAATTGTTGAATTTGTGCAGGTCTCTTACACGATACTACAGAGGGTATCGCCAGTGACCCACTCCATAGGAAACTGCGTGAAGCGTGTTGTGGTCATTGTCAGCTCAGTTCTCTTCTTCCGAACTCTAGTTTCACGCATAAATTCCCTAGGTGATTTATGCTACCATCTGAACAGCCTTTTTCCAAGTTTATTATTTTCTTGGCTTTTGTTTCTTCCCCTTCCCTCCCCAAACCTTAGCGAGAAAGCATATAATGGCATTTGCTTCTAGGGAAAATGAGATCTGGTATATGTTTATTGGTTAATCAACCGGTTTAGCTTGGTTCCATAATACTACTATTGTCATTGCTATTTAGATTATTTTGCTCTCATGGTTATGGTTTTGTTATCTTTCTCATTGTGGTGATGTTATTAGGTACGGGAGTGGCCCTTGCTGGAGTCTTTCTGTACTCACGCGTGAAGCGCATTAAGCCCAAGCCAAAGACTACTTGAAGGACCACCAATGATGCTCCGGAAGAACGAAACAGTATCGGTAGTGGCAGGGTCCTATGGATACATTGTGCCTGGTAAGTTGATTATTACTCTCATAATCTTCCATCGAATTGATCAACTATCAGAACTTTCCAAAGGTCCCGCTTAATAACCGTCACGCCCGATCCTCGAGCACGCACACATCCTTCTCTTTTGGTCGATTTTATAATGCAATATCCCAGGACAATGTATCGTCGACCCTTTCATTTATTAAGCATATGCGGAAGCAGTTAAAATCCCCAGACAATAAAACGATGAGATAAAAAAGCAGAGTTATATTTTTCATGTTGAAATTTATAACTAGACTTTTATACAAAACACAAACCAGAACACTTCACAACTTTTTACTCTATTTCTATTCACATCAAATTAGAGATCTCAAAAGAAGATAGAATCTCAGTCCATCCGGATCATATTTAAGACTCCTCTCAGTATTATCTTCTTCTTTCAAAAATCATTCTCCTTAGGTTTCACCTCCAAGTTCTCCTTCTCAGACTCCTCCTCCTCAGCTCCTCATCGGGGTCCTGAAATGTTTTTCCCCAAACCGAGATGAGACTACGTCTCAACGAGTTCTACCCCACTAAGCCTGATTAGTAAACCATTATACTATAGGCTGCCTATACACGCACAGGGCAAAAGACGTACCTTGGCATCAGTCTCAACCTGCAATTCAAGGTTAGATATAGATACTTCAAATATCTCAATGCACAATCAATCAAATCACATATCGAAGTATCGATCAAATTGACCTAGTCGATTATATGCCAACAAGACCACTCACAGTCATTTCCAATCAGTCAATCAATTCACGACATCAAATCAAAGCAATGATCAATCGACCTAGTCGATTACATGTCAGTCAGACCATTTCTAAGTCAATTCGATTATTCAATCTCAATCCCCAATTACGAATCACGATCCTCATATCACATGTTGAGCATAGGTGGAAGACACAGTCCACCACTCGACAACATTCAATATTTAATGGCTTTACGGTCCTACTCGACCACTTTCGATACTCAATGGCTTTACGATCCCACTTGACCACTTTCGATACTCAATGGCTTTACGGTCCCACTCGATCACTTTCAAAATTCAATGGCTTTACGGTCCCACTCGACCATTTTCAATATTCAATGGTTTTATGGTCCCACTCGACCACTTTCAAAATTCAATGGCTTTACTGATCCACTCGACCATTTCAAGATTCAATGGCTTTACGGTCCCACTCGACCCTTTCAAGATTCAATGGCTTTACGGTCCCACTCGACCACTTTCAATATTCAATGGCTTTACGGTCCCACTCGACCCCTTCAAGATTCAATGGCTTTACGGTCCCACTCGACCACTTCAAGATTCAATGGCTTTACAGCCCACTCGACCACTTTCAAGATTCAATGGCTTTACGATCCCACTTGACCACTTTCAAGAGTCAATTTGGCACAATTCAAAGCTCAAATAAATAAACGGACTGCGCCACGACAATCAGCACAAGATTTCGGTCGTCCGCCATCTCCATCTTAATTTCCGAAAAATAATTAATTAATTAATTAATTTCGAAAATTAATTAATAAATATTAAAAATTGAATTTAACTCAAAATAAAGCCCAATTAAATAAACGGACTTCACCACGGTCATCAACGTAATTTTCTAGTCACTAGCCATCTCGGTTGATTTTCCGGAAAATAATTAATTAAATAATTAATTTCGAAAATTAAATAAATAAATACAATAAATTCATTTTAGCACAATATAAAGCTCAATTAAATAAACGGACTTCACCACATTCATCAGCATAATATTTCGGTCACTGGCCATCCCAGTTGAATTTTCGGAAAATAAATAAATAATTAATTTAATTCTGAAAAATAATATTTAAATGCCAAAAATCCCACTTAGGCCCGAATCGCCAAATTGAAGCCCGATTAGGGGTCAGAAATTTCCCGAGATACTCCCAATAAATAGTAGACCACGTCTACTTGTTAATTGCGCAATCAATTTATCTAAATCGCGTCACATTTGACTAATAATTGCTAATTTATTCTAATCTAACAACCTAAATATAATTAATTAAAACTAAACAAACCTTAAACATAATTAGCCAACTACTCCACGATTAGTAAGATTACTCACCAAATCGCGCGCAAATCGGATTAATCTAACGAGGGCGACGCGAGGAATGAATTTTCCCAAAGCACGGCTCGGGTTCGGGGCCCGGAAACGGCCCAAAACGGGCCTTGAACAGGGCTGGAAACCCATTTTTCCAGCCACTGTTCTTGGCTGGACGAAGCTCGTCCGGCGGCTAGGGCAGCGAGGGGAGGCCGGCAGATCGCAAGAGGGATGCCGGGGAGTCGGGACGGCGGAGAGATGGCTGGAGGCGGCTAGACGGGGCGGAACGGGCCGGGTAGAGGTGGATTCGCTCGAGGGAAACGCCCGGCGCGAGGAAATGGGCTGGTGGCGCACGGCAGACGCGAGGGCGCGGGACGGCGGAACGGTGGCGAGCGGTGGGCGTCCGGCGACGGTGCGGGCGGCGACGGCTTTGGCGAGCTCCTCCACTTCGTTCGCTCGTCTTGGTTCAACAGCAAAGGAGAGAGAGAATGTCGAGAGAGAAGGAGTCGGTCGGTGGGGGCTAGCTACGCACGAGGGAGAGGGGAGAGGAGAGAGAGAAAAGAAATAAATAATACCATTATTTCAATTTTCCTTTTCTCTTTCCCTTTCCCTTTCTATTTTCTTTTGGTCTTCAATTTTTCATCCGATAATTTCTTTCTTGAAATTTCGGACTCGGCAATAAATTGATAGATGATGAGACGGTCCTAAAAAAAGGAATTATGACGCGCTTAAAATTCGATTCCCGAAATCGAGTTCAATTTTGTGGTTAAATATCGATCAGACGTGATTTTAATCCAATCCAACTAATTAGGTAGCTTTTAGGGATTTTACTGCAGATACATCCCTTAACGGCTTCACCAAATAGGTTAGTTAACTCGTGAGTGATCAGCTCAGAGAAAAAGGACCATAGGCATGTTGACGAAATGCCCATTTCATTTTATCGAAACGGGGTCGAAATTCAGGATGTCACAATAACCATATTACCCTTGCAAAATAGCTACTGGTCATGCTAAAAGGTGATGAAAGTATCACATATGCTCATCACCTTTCCTTAGCTAATAATGCTGCAATTTTTTGATGTTCGCCGACAGAGTACGGATACACCATGAAGGTTGACGAAAAGATAGACATATACAGCTTCCGTGTCATACTGTTGGAGCTCATCGCAGGTAAAAGGCCTCTAGACCTCGAGTTTGGAGAATCCGTCAACATTGTCGAGTGGATACGGAGGAAAATCAAGGACAACAGAGCTCTGGAAGAAGCTCTAGACCCTAATGTAGGAAACTGCAAGCATGTGCAGGAAGAGATGCTTTTGGTGCTCAGAATAGATCTCCTCTGTACTGCAAAGCTACCAAGAGATAGGCCCTGCATGAGGGATGTCATAACCATGCTCAGAGAGGTGAAGCCTCAGAGGAAGAGCAGTAGCAATGGCACCGCAATGTATGAAGCTAGCAAAGACAAGCCAGTTTTTAGCACATCACCTGTAAATGGCATTCTCTAGGGACTGAGTTCTGAGCATTTGAGTTCCTTTTGGCTAATGGTTCCTTCAATTTTTCTCTGTATGTAGAATTTCTTAATTAAATGCTTGTAACTACTGGTTCTGATATCTGTAGAGATCACCGGTATATGATCTAGGTACCTTTTTTTGCAAATAAAACTTCATTTGCTGTATATGTCCGTATCCATAATCATTGCAGCAGTATGTTTATAGAGCTTCGGTTTTTCTTCTTATGTTGTTTTCTTGGTAACTTTCACCCGAAAAGCAAAGGATATCAAGATGGTCGTTCTGGTTGGTAATGGCAATGGAAAATTGGAAATTAACACATTCTCAAATCTGGGGAAAAACATTGCATGACATATAAATTATGTAGACCAAGTTCATCAGGATAATTGATATGGTAATGTTTGTATATATAGTCTATAGACCATGCAATAATTTCTCTTTTAGGTCAATGCATTAAGGAGTTCATGGCATTAATGGGTTCATGGGTTATGAAGGGTATTTTTGCTTTTTTATTTATAACATGAGTTGTTTCAATCCGTGTTCCATGGGGTAAATAAATACTAAATTGAGTGCCCTAGAAGCCTTAGCACTTAGTATATATATATATATATATATATATAGAGAGAGAGAGAGAGAGAGAGAGAGAGAGAGAGAGAGAGAGAGAGAGAGAGAGAACAAGACGATAAAAACAAGGATAATCGATTGTCCTGTGGTTATTGATTCATCAAACTTTGTACACACATAGTTTAAAACCTCATTGTGTTATTGAGCAAAACAAAAATTGGTGTCCAAACCCGATACCTCATTTTTTTTCTCTTTTTCTTGCCTAACATCCCATTTCCAACTTTTTTTTCTTTAAATCTCTTGAAAATAAATTCGTACGTGCTCACGTACTCAAAATTAATCCATCAAACTTTACACGCACCTAGTTTAAAACTTCATTGTGTTATTGAACAAAAAAAAAAATTGGCGTCCAAACCCGATACCTCATTTTTTTTTTCTATTTCTTGCCCAACAACTCTTTTCCAACTTTTTTTTTTTTTTAAAGCTTTCGGAAATAAATTCGTACATACTTCTGTACTCAAAATTAATCCATCAAACTTTGCACGCACCTAATTTAAAATCTCATTATGTTATTAAGCAAAAAAAAAAAAATGGCATCCAAACCCGATACCTTATTTTTTTTGTTAATACCCTAAAAAACCCAAAACTGATACACATGTGACAAATTTACCCTAAACTATTTTTTTGACCATCAAAAACCCCAAATTAGTATACTTTTGACAAATTTACCCCAAACTGGTGCACTTGTGAAAAATTTACCCTCTGTTAGTTTTTCTTAAATTTCATTGTCAAATTATTAAGTTAAATGACACGTGATAATTAATTAATATACCAATTTGGGATTTTATGAACCGTTTGTCACATTTTACAATTTTTGTGATTATTTTATGGTATTAATCCAATTTAGCGAATGATATATTTGTCACAAATTTATTAGTTTTGGGTTTTTTGTGGTCGAATAAATTAGTTTTGGGTAAATTTGTCATAAATATACCAGTTTATGATTTTTTTTTATGGTTAGTATGGGTAAATTTGTCCCAAGTGAACCAATTTGGGGTTTTTTATGGCCAAAAAAATAGTTTTGGGGTAAATTTGTCAAAGATGTACTAATTTTGGGTTTTTCAGGGTATTAACCATTTTTTTTCTATTTTTTGCTCAACAACCATTTTCCAACTTTTTTTTCTTTAAAGTTTTCGGAAATAAATTCGTATGTGCTCCCATACTCAAAATTAATCCATCAAACTTTGTACGCACTTAATTTAAAACTTCATCGTGTTATTGAGCAAAAAAAATTGGCGTCCAAACTTGATACCTCATTTTTTTTTTAATTTATTGCCCAACAACCATTTTTCAACTTTTTTTTTTCTTTAAAGCTTTCGGAATTAAATTCGTACGTGCTCCTATACTCAAAATTAATCCATTAAGTTTTGCACACATCTAGTATAAAACCTTATTGTGTTATTGAGGAAAAAGAAATTGCCATCCAAAATCGATACCTTATTTTTATCTCTTTTTCTTGCCCAACAACTCATTTCCAACTTTTTTTTTCTTTAAATTTTTCGGAAATAAATTCATACGTGCTCCCATACTCAAAATTAATTCATCAAACTTTGCACACACCTAATTTAAAACCTCATTGTGTTATTAAACAAAAATAAATTGACGTCCAAACCCGATACCTCATTTTTTTTTCTATTTCTTCCCCCAATAACCCTTTTCCAACTTTTTTATTTATTTAAAACTTACGGAAATAAATTCGTACATGCTTTTGTACTCAAAATTAATCCATCAAACTTTGCACACACCTAATTTAAAATCTCATTATGTTATTGAAAAAAAAATTGGCATCCAAACCCCATACTTCATTTTTTTTTTCTATTTTTTGCCCAACAACCATTTTCCAACTTTTTTTTCTTTAAAGTTTTCGAAAGTAAATTTGTACACGCTTCTATACTCAAAATTAATCCATCAAACTTTGTCCGCACATAGTTTAAAATTTCATTGTGTTATTGAGCAAAAAAAAATTAGAATCCAAATCTGATATCTCATTTTGTTCTCTTTTTCTTGCCCAACAACCCATTTCCAACTTCTTTTTCTTTAAATCTTTCGGAAATAAATTTGTACGTACTCTCATATTCAAAATTAATCCATCAATCTTTACACGTACCTAGTTTAAAAAACTCATTGTGTTATTGAACAAAAAAAAAGTCGTCTAAACCCGATACCTTATTTTTTTTTTCTATTTCTTGTCAAACAATTATTTTCCAACATTTTTTTTCTTTAAAGCTTTCGGAAATAAATTCATACACGCTCCCGTACTCAAAATTAATCCATCAAACTTTGCCCGCACCTAGTTTAAATTTCATTGCGTTATTGAGCAAAAAAAATTAGCATCCAAATCCGATACCTCATTTTTTTTTCTCTTTTCCTTGCCCAACAACCCATTTCCAACTTTTTTTTCTTTAAATCTTTCGGAAATAAATTCGTACGTGCTCTCATACTCAAAATTAATCCATCAAACTTTGCATGCACCTAGTTTAAAAAAATTATTGTGTTATTGAACAAAAAAAAATGTCATCTAAACCCGATACCTCAATTTTTTTTTCTATTTCTTGCCAAACAATTCTTTCCAACATTTTTTTTTTTTAAAGCTTTCGGAAATAAATTCGCATATGCTCCTGTACTCAAAATTAATCCATCAAACTTTGCGTGCACCTAATTTAAAATTTCATTATGTTATTGAGCAAAAAAAAAATTAGCATTCAAATCCGATACCTCATTTTTTTTTTCTCTTTTTCTTGCCCAACAACCCATTTCCAAGCTTTTTTCTTTAAATCTTTCGGAAATAAATTTGTACGTGCTCCGATACTCAAAATTAATCCATTAAACTTTGTACGCACCTAGTTTAAAAAACTTATCGTGTTATTGAACAAAAAAAAAATGGCCTCTAAATCCGATACCTCATTTTTTTTTTATTTCTTGCCCAACAACCCTTTTCCAACATTTTTTTTTTCTTTAAAGCTTTCCAAAATAAATTTTTCTTTTTTTGGTGACCCAGGGAACCTCGTGCGCCGCTTCACGGCGAAGTAAACCTTGGAGACAGGTAGAGTCACCACCATCCTTGCCTACTAGGTAAATCGCTTAACAACGCCGTGGATCGAACTTGGGACCTCTCGTGAAAATTTTCCCTTGCTCAACCACCTACGCCACCACCATGGGTGGTCTTTCCAAAATAAATTCGTACGTGCTCCCGTACTCAAAATTAATCCATCAAACTTTGCACACACCTAATTTAAAACTCCATTGTGTTATTGATGAAAAATAATTGGCGTCCAAACTCGATACCTCATTTTTTTTTTCTCTTTTTCTTGCCCAACAACCCATTTCCAACTTTCTTTTATTTAAATCTTTCAGAAATAAATTCATACATGCTCCCGTACTCAAAATTAATCTATCAAACTTTACATGCACCTAGTTTAAAACCACATTGTGTTATTAAACAAAAAAAATTAGCATCCAAACACGATACCTAATTTTTTTTCTATTTCTTGGCCAATAACTCTTTTCAAATTTCTTTTTCTTTAAAGTTTTCGGAAATAAATTCGTATATACTTTTGTACTCAAAATTAATCCATCAAACTTTATACGCACCTAGTTTAAATTCTCATTATATTATTGAGCAAAAAAAAAAAAAGTTGGCATCCAAATCCGATTCATTTTTTTTTTCTATTTATTGCCCAAGAACCACTTTCCAACCTTTTTTTCATTAAAGTTTTCAGAAATAAATTCGTACATACTCCCGTACTCAAAATTAATCTATCAAACTTTGCACGCACCTAGTTTAAAACCTTATTGTATTATTGAGAAAAAAAATTGGAGTCCAAAACCGATACCTCATTTTTTTTTCTATTTCTTGCCCAACAATCCTTTTCCAACTTTTTTTTCTTTAAAGTTTTCGAAAATAAATTCCTACATGCTCTGGTACTCAAAATTAATCCATCAAACTTTGCATGCACCTAATTTAAAATCTCATTATGTTATTGAGCAAAAAAAAAAAAAATTGGTATCCAAACCCGATATCTCATTTTTTTTTTATTTCTTGCCAAACAACCCTTTTCCAACTTTTTTTTTTCTTAAAAGCTTTCGGAAATAAATTCGTACGTACTCCCACATTTAAAATTAATCCATCAAAGTTTGCACGCACCTAGTTTAAAACCTCATTGTGTTATTGAGCAAAAAAAAAAAAAATTGGCATCCAAACCCGATACCTTACTTTTTTTTTTTCTATTTCTTGCCCAACGACCATTTTCCAACTTTTTTTTTTCGATAAAGTTTTCAGAAACAAATTCGTACGTACTCTCGTATTCAAAATTAATCCATCAAACTTTGCACGCATTTAGTTTAAAACCTCATTGTATTATTGAGGAAAAAAAAAAAAAATAAAATTGGCGTCCAAATCTGATACTTTTTTTTTTTTTGCTATTTCTTGCCCTACAACCATTTTCCAACTTTTTTTTCTTTAAAGTTTTCGGAAATAAATTCGTACGTGCTCCCGTATTCAAAATTAATCCATCAAACTTTCCACGCGCGTAATTTATAACCTCATTGTATTATTGAGCAAAAAAAAAAAAAAATTGGCGACCAAACCCAATATTTTTTTTTTTTATTTCTTCCCAACAATCATTTTCCAACTTTTTTTTCTTGGGTTAATACCCTAAAAAACCCTAAATTGGTACACTTGTGATAAATTTACTTTAAACTATTTTTATAATCATTAAAAACCCCAAACTGGTATACCTTTGATAAATTTACCCCAAATTGGTACATTTGTGATAAATTTACTCTCTGTTAGTTTTAATTAAATTTTACCGTAAAATTATTAAGTAAAATGACACACGATAGTTAACTGATATATCAATCTGAGATTTTACGTTATATTTGTCACAGTTTACAATTCTTATGATTTTTTTTTTTATGTTAATCCAATATAACAGAAGGTATATTTGTTACAAATTTACCAGTTTTGGGTTTTTTTGGGTCAAATAAATTAGTTTGCGGTAAATTTGTCATAAATGTACTAGTTTAGAGTTTTTTATGGTTAGTCGGGGTATATTTGTCATAAGTGTAGTGATTTAGGGTTTTTCATAGTCAAAAAACTAATTTGGGGTAAATTTGTCACATGTGTACCAATTTTGGGTTTTTCAGAGTATTAACTCTTTTTTCTTTATAAGTTTTCGGAAATAAATTCGTACGTACTCCCGTACTCAAAATTGATCCATCAAACTTTGCATGCACCTAATTTAAAACCTCATTGTATTATTGAGCAAAAAAAAATTGGCATCCAAACCCGATACCTCATTTTTTTTTTCTATTTCTTGCCCAACAACCATTTTCCAACTTTTTTTTTAAAGCTTTCGGAAATAAATTCATACGTGCTCCCGTACTCAAAATTAATCCATCAAACTTTGCACGTACCTAGTTTAAAACCTCATTGTGTTATTGAGCAAAAAAAAAAAAAAATTGACGTTCAAACCTGATACCTCATTTTTTTTTTCTTTTGTTCTTGCCCAACAACCCATTTCAAACTTTTTTTTTCTTTAAATATTTCGGAAGTAAATTCATACATGCTTCCGTACTCAAAATTAATCTATCAAACTTTGCACGCACCTAATTTAAAACATTATTGTATTATTGAGCAAAAAAAAATTGGCATCCAAACCCGATACCTCTTCTTTTTTTTTTTTTTCTATTTCTTGCCCAACAACCATTTTCCAACCTTTTTTTTCTTTAAAGCATTCGGAAATAAATTCATATGTACTTCCATACTCAAAATTAATCCATCAAATTTTGCACGAATCTGGTTTAAAACCTCATTGTGTTATTGAGCAAAAAAAAAAAAAAAAAAAATTGGCGTCCAAACCCGATACCTCATTTTTTTTTCTACTTCTTTCCCAACAACCCTTTTCTAACTTTTTTTTTTCTTTAAGGATGAGGCTGTAATATGCAGCAGAGATAAGAGACCCCAAGAAGAGTGGAGCCTAGATTTGGCTCGGGACCTACGAGACGCGTGAGGATGCAGCAATGGCCTATGAAATGTAGGGCTCCAAGGCCAAGCTCAACTTTCCTCACCTCATCGGATTAGTTGAGTATGAGCCCATTAGGAGGTGAGGATACCTGGAGTGCCATAACTTGGCACGCCGGGACACTTAAGTGCCATAACTTTAAAATGGTACACTTACGTGCCATCATCGGAGTAAAATGGGACACTTAAGTGCCACTCTGGCAAAAATCCGGCCAAATGGCTGACATGGCAATTTTCCGGCGAGTTCAGTCTAAAACGGCGTCGTTTTGCACGTTGACGTAGCGGAGAAAACGCAAAAATGATGCCGTTTTGTATCTACGTGTAAATAATAATATAAAAATTAATTAAATTATAAAGTATTCAAAAATTTAAAAAAAAGAAAAATTTAAAAAAATTTAAAAATTAAGAAAATTTTAAAATTTAAGAAAAATTTAAAACTTTTAAAAATTAAGAATTTTTTTTTAAAAAAAAAAGGGGGGGGGGGGGAGGTCGAGCAGGCGGCCGAGGGCTGAGCCCTCGCCGCCGCCGTCGCCCGGAAGGGCCGAACGGAGGGGGAGGGTCGGCCGGGGTCGCCGGCCCCCGGCCGACCGACGGCGAGGGCTGCGAGCCCTCGCTGGATCGCGGCGAGGGCCGTGACCCTCGCCCCAGATCTGGGCGAGGGGTCATGAGCCCTCGCCGCCGGCCGGCCGACCTCGCCGGCCCGGCCGGGGCCCGGCGACCCCGACCGACCCTCCCCACTCCGTCGCGGCCCTTCCCCGGGCGGCGGGGGAGGGCCCGCGACCCTTCGCCGGATCGGGGCGAGGGTCGCGGCCGGCGACGGAGTGGGAGGGTCAACCGGGTCGCCGGGCCCCGCGAGGGCCGGCGGCAGGCTCGTGAGCCCTCGCCCGCATCCGGGCGAGGGTTGCGGCGCCGCCGCGATCGGGCGAGGGCTCGCAACCCTCGCCGTCGGGCCGCCGGGGCCGGCGACCCGGCCGACCCTCCCCCTTTCGTCGCCGACCCTTCCCGGTGGTGGCGAGGGCTCAGCCCTCGGCCGCCCGTTCGACCTCCCCCCAACCCTCGCCCTTTTTTTTTTAAAATTTTCTTATTTTTTTAAAATTTTTTTAATTTTTTAAAATTTTCTTATTTTTTTAAATTTTTTAATTTTTTAAAATTAAAATTTTTAAAATTTTCTTTTTTTTTTTAACTTTTAAAATTTTTTAAAATTTTCTTTTTTAATTTTTTTTTTTAATTTTTATGCTGATTTGGAGCTCCGGCGAGCCACGTAGGCAAAAAATAATAATAAAATATTGCCACGTAGGATTTCCGGCAAGGGTCGCCGGAGGTGGCACTTAAGTGTCCCACTTGAAAAAAAAAAAAGTGGCACTTAAGTGTACCGTTTTGAAGTTATGGCACTTAAGTGTCCCGACGTGCCAAGTTATGGCACTTAAGTGTCCCGACGTGCCAAGTTATGGCACTTGTGCTGGACTTCTGCCACCCATTAGAATCAGTCCCGAGTGCCGGTTGGCCGACCCTCAGTTGCCGTCTGCCACATCAAGCGATTATGGCTTGCTTAGGACTTCAAATCAGCGAAGGAGCCAAGCCAAGCCGGATTTCAATGCAACATTTCCGATTTTGGATGGAGGCACGTTGACGGTGGATGGACGGGTCTCTGTATGCTTATAGGTGGATTGATGATCATTCCATTCCAGCTTCCACAATGTAGCCTTATTTTACCTTTTTGCACACAATAATTAAGCAGGTTGTCTATTTTTGTTTTTCAGCGAAAGCAGACTATTCTTTTTTAATTTTTTTTTCTCTTTAAAACATGTATCCCACATGTAATCACTACCATGGACTATCTTCTTCTATCTAATGAAGAGAACATCTCTAACTTCCAAACGACAGTGAGAGTGCATCAGTTCCCTCTTGACGAAAAGAATATAATAGCAAGTCGATGATGAGGAGAGATTTGGTGAAGCGGTCTCTAGACTTGAAACCCCCGAGAAAATATAATAGTGAACAGCTGGTGTGGGGGCATTGCTGTGGATAAGGTGATGTCAGAGTCATCGGCAACGGAAGCTGGGGCGTGGTGTGAGAAATGGCTTTGAGGAGAGAACTTAAATCAGTGTTCAGTTTTTGTTGGAAGCACTTCAAGTAAAATAAATGGCTTTGAGGAGAGAACTTAAATTAGTGTTCAGTTTTTGTTGGAAGCACTTCAAGTAAAATCACGAGCTTTATTACAACAGATCAAATTCAAGTCACAAAAACAGTCGGTATCATTATACATGACTGAGTTAATTAGTAATTACTCTTCCCACTTCATCACACGTGACAGTTACAATATACTGTTCTTTGAAAATTGAAGTCATAATTTAAGTGAGGCATTTTACACATCCATAGAAAACCGTTCCGGTGGAATGTCAGCGCGACAAGATTGTTCTTGAGTTGATCCCATGTTGTTATTAGCGTGACTGTTAGATGGTTAGCGTGACCATTCTGAACTTGTGCCTCAGCCGCTGTGTCTCTGGACTGCTTGTTTTTCTAGTTAGTATGTTTTTGCTATGCCATGTTTATTGCGGTGTAATTTGGTGCTTGCTGCATTGACGAACTTGTGATGGAAATGTTGCAGTTACATTTCTTGAAGTGTGAACTGATACTGGTATGTAACTGATGTGTGACTGTTACTAGCTAGATGTTCGCACACTCTGCTCTCTGATATCCATGCACTGTTCATGCATTTTAGTTGCTCGGTGGGTGGAACTCTCTGCCGTGATTCATATAAAAGCAGGTCAAAATGCTTCACATTCCATCTAAATAATGATCATTCCTCTCATGTGATACAGATATTCTTCTCTTTCTATTTGGGCTTCTGCGAGATGGCGTGCTGCATGTAGCAATTAGTGTCCGGCGGCCTCTGTCGTCACTTCGCTGGCATATCCTTTGCCTTGATTGTGGTTTCATCGATTGTTGATGGAATCAGATTTTGGATTTGCCAATTGATGATGCTCACGCCGTGTTAGTGCATTCACTCATTGCTCGCATTGCAGTTTGGTGCAATCTCAGGAGGGAGTTGCTCTTAAGCTGCCGCCCCTGTTGCTGGCTGCGAAAGCTCTAGCTCTCCCTTTCCATTTCATGTCTCGCGAGCTAGACAGCCCCGTCCAGACTCAGATGGCTGTGGCTTTTTTTAAGAGCTCTCTTAGCAGGGAGTACGGCGGGACAAACAGAAATGAGAGGAAGCAACCTACTGGGAGGAGACGGGTTTTCGTACAGACTGAAACAGGCTGTGTATTGAGTATGGAGCTGGATCGCGATGATAATGCCCACACTGTGAAAAGGCGGTTGCAGATAGCTCTTAATTTCCCTGTAGAACAGTGCTCCTTGACTTTTGGGGACACGGTACTGAAAAATGATCTCAGTGCTGTCCTAAACGATTCCCCACTTCTCCTTACACGAAATTTTCTTTGTAGGAGCTCATCGACACCTTGTCTTTCACCAACTGGGAGGGATATCCAAGAAAGAGATGAGAGTGGTCTGATAGAAATACTTTGCCGGTCAAATCGATTTGATAGAATCAAGCAATTGGTAAAGGACGTTATCAAGGCGATTGACATGGGGGTTGATCCAATTCCTGTTCACGGTGGTCTTGGAGGTGCATACTACTTCCGAAATAGTAGAGGTGATTGTGTTGCTATTATAAAGCCGACTGATGAAGAACCATCTGCCCCAAATAATCCTAAAGGCTTTGTTGGCAAAGCTCTAGGACAACCACGCGTGAAAAGATCTGTACGAGTTGGAGAATCAGGGATCAGAGAGGTTGCAGCTTATCTTCTAGACTCTGAACATTTTGCTAATGTTCCTCCAACTGCTCTGGTGAAGATCACTCACTATATCTTCAATATTAATGATGGATTGAATCCTGACAAGCCAAATGAAAAGAAAGTGGTTAGCAAGATAGCATCTTTTCAGTAGTTCATACCTCATGAATTGGAATATTAGACATTAGAATTTTTAACACAGATAGGCATGCGGGGAACCTTTTAGTAAGGAAACTCGACAGCATAGGAAGGTTTGGTCAAGTGGAACTGATTCCTATTGATCATGGTCTTTGCTTGCCAGCAACTTTGGAGGACCCATACTTTGAGTGGATTCATTGGCCTCAGGCTTCAATTCCTTTTTCTGAGGGTGAATTGAAGTACATAGAGAAGCTGGACTATAGAGATGATCGGAAAATGCTTCGGAAGGAGCTTCCCATGATCCAAGAGGCTTGTCTCCGCGTGCTGACCCTTTGCACCATTTTCCTGAAGAGAGCTGCTGCATATGGCCTCTGTCTTGCTGAAATTGGTGAAATGATGAGCAGAGAATTTTGCAGTGGTGAGGAAGAACCAAGTAAACTGGAGGTCGTGTGCATTGAGGCGAGAAGGTCTATAGCCGATAGGGATCTTTTGTTCCCCAAGGTAGACCTGGGAGATGATGAGTTTCAATTTGATATTGACTGTGAGGATTCTGCTGAGTCAGGCTTCATGCCAAAGATGACCATGGATGATTGTATGTACAGAGCACATTTCAATCTCGGAATAGGTAGCAATGGCAGGAATCCTCTGTCTAGACTGAAGAAGGGAAGCGAGGCGGAAGAAGAGAAGAAGAGGGACGATGTTGCTGGGGTCGAGGCATTTGAGAGGATTCCCTCAGTGTCAAAACTTTCCATGCCCTTGAAAAACGCCGTCTTGGGTAAAAAGAGTCCAAAGCAACCCAAATATTCTGGTATGATGCAGGAAAACGGCTTCATGGCTAACATGTCATTAGGGCACAGAAGTGCAAATGAGCAGCTTCCTGCAAGTGCGAGCTTTGTGAATCTCGCAGACATGAGGGAGGATGAATGGCTTTTGTTCCTGGAGATATTCCAAGAGCTGCTGCATCCAGCATTCAACAACAGGAAGTCTACTACCTTAAGGCAGAGGCAGAGGCTTGGGACTTCTTGCTAGTTTTGAGACTCACAAGTTTGCCGACAGAAGAGAATCTTTTCCAGGATGCAGGTTTGTGGAAGCGGAGGGCTATCAATAGGATTAAATTGTTTCATGATCTCCATGAGGGTGTTTGGTTTGAACATCAGTAGGATGAGCTCCTGTAGATTTTCTTGGCATCGGCTATATGCAAGCTGGGTAGAATTGGTTGTATTTTGTTTTCCTTTTTTTATATAAGTTTGTTCCTCGAGTATTGATCTTGTTTCATTAGAGCTGTCAAGTGTAACAGTACACTGAATGTGGCTAATACGGGGTCATTTTTCGATTGTCTTCGAGCTTAATTATGTTTTAGGTTGACTGGTAAATTTCACACTATGAAAAGGTGTCGGGATTGGATTTCAATTGTCGCTCGCATCAGATTTCCATTGTTCAAATACTGTTGCAGTGCGAAACATCAGATGGTCTCTGTATGATTGTTTCCCAAGTGGGTTGATCTGATGGATTTCTTGCTCATCCTTCTTGTTATAGAGCATTGCCCAGGCTCTTTCTTTTCCTCTCCTGGTTTCTGCACGTTTTTCACTCACCTGTGTCTCAATTTGCCATGTTTTTGTTTCTAGGATTGGTTCTTCTGAAGAGGCTTCCTTCCTGAAATGCACTCATTTTTTACATAAACAAAATGAAAACAAAAAACAAGGGCAGGAATCTTGTTCTCTCCGTCTGCCTGCGGGATGGTCTGGCAGAAGCCGGAGCAGAAGTCGAAATCAGCTACTTATAGGTCCTATTGACGTTTATCTCCTTTCCGTTGCACCTTTTATCCGGCTGGACATTGCATCGTTTATCTACTTATGGCAACACTGGTCTATTGCTGACGGAGAGTTGGAGCGAAGACCTCCCGCTAAGGGTCGACGACTCCGAGGACATGATCGTGTTCGGTGCGCTGCGAGATGTGCTCGACTCGGGTTGGGTCCCTTTTGATCAACAGCTTGGTTTTAAAGCGATGGTGCCAGTTGATCATGGCGTCATTGATGATGTATCGGAGGGGAAGGGGCTGGCAAAGAAGGCGGAAGAAACGCGCTAGGAGACACCTCAGGATGCGGCATCGGCCTACGACTGGGGCGCGCGCGAGAGAGAGAACTTAGATGATGAAGCGGAGCATCAATCAGAAGTTGGTTCGAGACATATAGCTACGCTGAACTTATGTATTTAGCGCTTGAACAGACGTTGAAAGACTCGTGCCTAATGGGTGAGAATGCGGGTTTACAAATTAGATCGTGCTAGTCTTGAATTTGTATCGAATTTCATGATCTTAAAAAAACAGATTTATCTAAATATGTGTTTAGAAAGCTCGATAGATTGACTCCTTCTTGGTTGGACTTCAGACATGAGTGACGGTGACACTATATTACTCTTTGAAATCTGATTGTCATTAATTAAATTATGTGTTTTACTCATTTATTGACTATATGGAAACTATCAAATCAAACCATTTAATAACAATTTCGAAAAAAAAAATTGTGAAAAAGAAGGGTTGTTTTACTTATTGTGATATGATTCTCCATTCAATGAGTCAACAGGGTACTGCTTAAGCATTGGCCCTAACGTCGTTGACCATCTGTCGGTTGGACTAAGTGAATAAAGGGATTAAAAACATGATTTCCATGATAAATAATTTGACCCGCTTCTTACTTTCTGTCTGGCTGCTATGAACAACTCAGCTCTTGGAATTCCCATTGTTTTTTCTTTTTGGGTCAATCTAACGTGTGATTTCCAAATTTAGAAACCAACCCGCGGGGCACATTGTTGTTATTTTTAGCTAGCAATCTTGTCCACCAATCACGCGCTACCAACCAAAAAGATGGAAGTCTTTTTTGACCTATACTTTTAAAAGACAGAACGTGCGGTGGACCATCTCCTGAGTTTGGATTGACTTTAATTTTTATAGTAACAATGCTTGATTAACAACGAGTTCGTTTGAATTGTTGAAGAAATTAATACTTTGTGTCTTGAAGCAATTGCAAATTCCAAGCGGAAGAGGTGCTCCCAATGAATTCTTTGGTCGGACCGGAGGAACCTTTAGTTGCTCCTGAAAACACGAGATTGTTGCCCACTCGAGCGAATCAGCACGTGCCAACTTGGTCTGCGTTCATGGATTGGAACATTGTACCATGTAATTAACGAAAAATCTCTCTCTCCAGCACGGTGTTTCTTTTGATTCTATCATAAAACTCAACCATTGATGGAGACCACATTTCCATGGATCGCTTGCATAATTGAGATTTGTCGAGACACCGAGAGCAAGAGAATGAACGGGGGAGGAGAAGGGATGAAATTGGACATCACTTTGACGTGGGTGGTTGCCAGTGTTTGCACGATAATCTCTGCCACTAAACTGTTTTCCTGAAACTCTTTTCTTTTTTCCTTTTTCTTTTTCGTCACTTTCATTTGCTTGAGTCCTTTTGTCATTTACGTCAAAGTTTACTTTATGAGCACATGAAGAGGTTATCTATTTAGAAAATGAATGTCGATCATATCAGATTGGTTTGCGAATGTTACAGCTATTGTGTTTACATCACACACACAAACCACAGGAGAATCATGGAACTGATCATTAAAGTTCAGAAATTCTCAGTTCGGTAGCAAAATGTGTAAGGACCTGGGCCCACTGTATGATATTGTCCGCTTTGGGTCACCTGCCCTAGCGCGGACGAACCGCCATCCCAGCTATGGTCTTTTCCCTCACGGTTTTAAAACACGTCACGCAGGGGCAGAGGGCCATCCCTCGGGCCTCCCAGCCACGGTCGTCTTTTCCCTCAAGGCTTTGTTCTCAGCACAGTGGAAGCATGTGTGAAACGCGTCACATAAGTTAAAGAGGACCCGAGCTTTATAAACAAGGCCCAAGACTCCCCCCTAAGCGATGTGGGACAGGAGAAATGCCCTTAGCCTCGCCCGCATACTGCCGAGGCGATCTTAGTCCGTCCCTCCGTACTGCCCCGGGTCTAGGTCGTCACAAAATGCTTCTGAAAAATTGATGCATCTTGATTGGGCAGTGATGTATGCTGACCCCACCATAGCCAGAGTTGAGAACCGTGAAGGAAAGAAAGGTCTATGAATGTGGTTAGGGCTTGAGAATGATCTCAAGAGTTTTCGGCATTATTGACTTCCTCAAGTTAGGATCAAGACTATATTCTCTGACTATACTTCATGAATAGGATTTCTCCAGCAGTAACATTGATTGCATGTTGAATGCAGGTGAGATTTCTCTGCTAGTTAAATATCGCTGAAGCTAAAAACAATGAACTGATAGATTCTATAAGATAAACTGCCGGATTGATTTTTCATTGATCAAGACAATGTCTTTCGCAGTTCGCACAATCAAAATAAAAATTGTTCGTCTCCACTCAAGATACCCATTTCTAATATGTGAAAAGGGATTGGATTTCCAAAATCCACCTCAGCATCAACATTGATCTCTCTCTTTCTCTTCTTCATCCTCTTCCTCAATCCGTCATCAATGGATGTAGACAGCGACCTAGGCTCAGCAGATCGACGCTTGGGGTTGACCCTGACAGGCTCGTACTCGGCTGAACCTATGAGGAGAGGGAAGTTGAGCTTGGCCTTGGACCCCCTCATCTTAAAAGCGGCTCGGTCATAGGCCAATGCCGCATCCTGGGGGGTCTTGTAAGTTCCGAGCCACATTCTTGCCCCATTCTTCTTGGGATCCCTTATCTCCGCTGCATATTTTCCCCACGGTCTCCTCCTCACTCCTCTATAATGTGTCTTCTCCACCGGCCCTTGAACCCCATGCTCCATCGTCTCTGGTTTCTTCTCCGTGACTGGATCAATGGCGTCATCATCAATGGCCGTCACTTCGAAATCAAGTTCTTGATTCAAAGCCAGACCATTGCTGTTGTCATCAATGGGTATCACTTCGAAACCAAGTTCTTGATTCGAAGCCAAAGGGATGGTCCACCCGGAATTGAGCGCATCGCGCCGAGTGCCATACGCCAACATGTCCTCTGAGTCGTCAACTTTCGGGGGTAGTTCGCTCCAACTCTCCGTCAGCAATAGATTGCAGAAGCTTGAACTCCTTGAGTACATGTTTGCAGGAGATGGTGCAGCATATGTTGCGCTGAAACTATCACCGTCATCTTCAAGAAGATGGTCACAGATGGATTTCAAAACATCGAATTGATCGGCCTGAAAGGGACCGATGATTTCTTGAAGCATTTCCGCTTCTGGCTAGAATTTGTATCTTTGAGATAGCTAATTGTAGAAAGATTGAAGGGATGGATTGGCTTCTGAAGCAGGTGGAATCGTTGAAAAGACCATAAAAAAGTGGGAGCTATATATAGAGGTTGAGCTTGACCGCTGGAGCGTGTTGATTACTATATTATATGATATATCTGACAAATCAAACGGCTTAGATCCAATATATTTTGGATGGAGCTTCTCAGAAAGTGCATTGGCGATGACTCGAGATTCTCAACACATGTTTCAAATGCTCCATTAAGACTTTTTTTAATCACGAGAGACATAAATTGGTATTTCTTTTATTTTCATTATCCGTTCTGAATTAAAAAGCCAGAGCATGTGCAGTTTCCACTTTATTTATTGGGGAAGGACAATAATATGTCGGTGCACCCTTTGGCGTTTAAATCTTAGCTGTTTAGATCTGATGTGTGGGGTGCATGTGATGAAAAGAAAATTGCAGAATTGGATTGTTCTGTAATATACAGATGTTTTTTAATAAGTTTCAAAAAGGATTAGTCAGTTTTAAAAAAATTATTGGTTGAATGATTGGCAACTTTATTTTAAGTAAATAGTTGGTGTAATCTACCAACTCTTTTATGCAATTGCCACCTTTTTGGTATAATTTACAATACTTGTCACATGACATCTTTATGAGAAGAACTTCATTTTAGTTTATATCACGCGAGAAATTGGACATCAACAAATAATTACTTTTCATATCATCCTTTGGAGCCGCTTGAAAAAGATTCAAGAAAAATCATTTTTATAATCAACAAAAAATTTATATATTCTTGATTTACACTTCTTAAAAGTCAAAATTTAATTTTCAAATTCTAATTTAATCTCCCCATTGTTGTCATGAGTATCCTATCATCCAAACCCGGGACCTAAGATCCCAACCCCGAAATCATCGACCTTGAGGTCCACCCCTTGAACTTGGAGGGGTGGACCTAGCACCCTAGCGGTTGGATCCTAGACTCTGGGACCAAAATTAGGACCTCAAGAGTTTGGATCACGGCCCACAAGCTAGGACTTGGACCCAATGCCCTTCGCCGAGTCTCTAACGTCGGGTGTCCCTAGGTCCCATAATCAGGTCCTGTTGTTCAAAAACATGTTTAAGGTCTTCTAGAATCAATTACTAGACCAGTGGCCACCCTTCTAACATGAAAGGGAGAGGTGAAGGGTTCGAATCTCCACATTCTTAGGAGGTTGGGATAAGAACGAATTAGTTTCAGGAATAGGTTTCGACTCCCACTGCCTATTTGAAACTTCTAGCCGAAATTGCTTAATTTGTTCCTGAATAACACTTGCCTAAAAAAAAATTTATATCTAATTTGTGCAAGACAAATTGGACCAAGTAAATTGTGAAATTCGAAATAACATCTATCCTCGATAAATATAGACATTAGAAACTAACATCAATGTGACATTCTTCTGTTCTGTTATTTTTTATTGTCATCTACATTTTTTTGTTCTTACCATTATGTCTCCATAATGAGCATGATACATGAACCCGTGGCATTTTACCCTTTTTGAAATGAGTTCGAGCACTCACACCTATAAAATGTCATAGCAAGTAACCACGAGAGCTTAGGGTTTGGATACGCTTTTCAATTGGAACAAATATTATATGCTTGATTAATCCTTAAATTTTGTTTGAATTGACACAAGACAATGATGTTTTATCGGGAAATTTTTTGTAGCTTCTCTTGGAACAAAAGGTAATTGCCTACTCAAACCAATCATCGCATGCCATCACGATTCGTATGGCTGTACATGGTTCTATCATGTTGTTTATTGAGAAATTCAGTTTGAGCGATTCATGTTGTTAATGTTAAAAGAATGACTATATAGACGCTACAACGAACCAAATTTGATATCTTTATTCTATCACCACACTGTGTATTAAAAATCTCAAACTTATATAAGAATAACACAAAATTACATTTTCATTCTTGGTGGTTCCAGAATACAACCGTAGCTGGTAGATCACACAAGATTCACAAGGAGCCAAATGCTAATTGTAACTACCGAGGTTAATAGCTTTTCATATTGAATTAATACAGAGATGTTTTTATACTCCTCTTTTACTTTTGCTAGTCACTTTCTTATGATTTGAAGGTGTTTTTCTCCTCCTCTCAAGAATAGGAAATTTGACCTAAGCAGGCTCTCAAAAGTTTTCATACGGATCTTCATCCGGATCTCGAGATACCATGATGTAAAACATCAAGAGAGTATTGTCAGATACAAGACAAAAAAAAAAAAAGAACAAAAAGAACAAAAAAAACATACTATACCAATTGGAGACATGGGGCATATGGGCACTGACATGTTAACCTAAGAAACACATCCATAGAGCCTACTGTCTCTGTATATCAAACGAATAGGCCACAGAGTTGGGGTTGGAGTACGTTTTTGGTTTTTCTGGACAAACTCCAGAGGAAATGAAATCAAATCATCAAATTGATAGTTTCTACAACGTAATTTCCCTAATTGACTTCTCATTGATCAAAACATATGTATCTGAAGTTTGCATAATTAAAGTACAAATTGTTCATCCCCATTCCAAAAACCAGTACCCATTATAGGAAAGGGGATTGGAGTTTAAAAATCCAACTCAGCATCCACATTGACCTCTCTCTTTCCCTTCCTCGTCCTCGTCACCAAACCGTCGCCGCTGGACGAGAATGGTGAGGTAAGCTCAGTAGACAAACGCTTGCGGCTGACCCTGACGGGCTCGTAATCAGCGGTGCTGATGAGGTGAGGGAAGTTGAGTTTGGCCTTGGACCCCCTTATCTTAAAAGCTGCTCGGTCATAGGCCAATGCAGCATCCTCGGGTGTCTTGTAAGTCCCGAGCCAAATCCTTGCCCCGTTCTTCTTGGGGTCCCTTATCTCTGCCGCGTATTTTCCCCACGGCCGCCTCCTCACTCCTTTATAATGTGTCTTCTCGAATGACACTTGTACCTCCGGCTCCACCATCTCTAGTTTCTTCTCCGTTGCTGAACCAATGCTGTTATAATCGTCAGTCATCACTTCGAAATGAAGTTCTTGATTTGGAGCCAGACCAATGTTGTCATAATCAATGGTCACCACTTCAAAATCAAGTTCTTGATTCGAAACCGAAGGCATCGCCCTCCTAGAATTGAGCGCGTCACACATAGCGCCATATACCAACATGCCCTCCGAGTCATTGACTTCGAGGGGCAGTTTGCTCCAACTCCCCGTCAGTAAGAGATTGCTGAAGCTTGAGCTCCTTGAGTACGTGTTTGCAGGAGTTGGTGAGTATAATGTTGCGTTGACACTGTCATCATCATCTTCAAAGAGACGCTCACATATGGATTTGAAAGCATCGAATTGATCTGTCTCAAGGGGACTGAAGATTTCCTGCAGCATTTTCGTTTCTGGCTAGAATTTGCAGCTTTGAGACCACTTGATGTGGAAGATTGAAGGGATGATTTGGTTTCTGAAGTAAGAGTGAAAAGCTGAAAAGATCATGAAAGTCGGAGATATATATATATATATATATATAGGTCGAGCTTGACAGTTTAGGTGGTTGAAGATCGAAGGGTTGATTTCAGATGGAGCTTCTGAGAAAGTGGATTTGGTGATTGCTGATGAGATTCTCAACACATGTTGCAAATGCTCAATTAGACTTTTTTAATCACGAAAGACATAATTTGATATATTCTTTGTGATCCGTAATGAATTAAAAAGCCAAAGCAGGGGGCACGCTCCGTTTTATTTAATTGGGGAAGGACATTGTTATTGGTGAATGTTTTTGTATCTATAGTATGGTTATCACAATCACATATTGTGCATGTGATTCAAAAGAAAATTGCAGAATTGTATCATTCTCTATTTAAATATTTGGTTTGTTTTTTTTGTTAGTAAGTTTTTATAAGAGATAATGATACAAATGAATCCTGAAATTTGGCTCAATAGACAATATGATCCTTGCACTTTTAATTTGTTCAATGTGATCCATGAATATTTAGTAGGGGTGAGCAGCGGTCTAGGGTCGACCCTGGACCGACCCTAGACCGACCCAACCCTGCCGGTCCTGGTCCGGTTCCCAAGGGGACCGGGTCGGTCCTTGGTCCTGAAATTCTAGGACCAACATTGTGCGGGTTGGTCCTCGGTCCTAAGAGTTTTGGGTCGGTCCAACCCTGGACCAATCCTATATATTATATATAATTCTTTTATATATTCAAACTTAAGTAAAATATATGTTATATTATATTATATTATATTATATTGACATGTTCTATTAATAGCACTAATAGTAATTTCAATTTAAAACTTTTGTTGAGTATTAATTATGTGTCGTTTATTTTATTTTCAGGTGTTTAGAAGTTCAAGTGAATTAACAAGATATGAAGTTATATATTCATGGTTTATATTAAGTATTTTGAACTTTTTATGATTTAATTATATTTTACTAATGAATTTCACCCGCATTTTGCTTTTCAATTTGTGTCAAATGGTAGAAGTTTTTTAAGAGTAGAGTAATACTGCAGTTGCTACGGTGATTTGCTAGTCAAGTGGTGTGAAGCTCATTTTTTGGTTGAGTGGACTCTACATGATCAAATGCTAGTCAAGTGGTGTGAAATTCATTTTTTGGTTGAGTGGACTCTACATAATCAAATGCAGGAAAACGCTTTTGCATATGGTGTTATGAATATTAAAGATAGATGATTACAAGAACTTTCCATCTTGTCCCATATCTTAATGAGCGGTTAGCAGGTATGAAATTTCTATTATTGTGTCATCTTAAATTTGCTAAATATGTATTGGTATTTATAGTTTAGTTGCATAATGCCGCATTGTTGATGTATGTGTAATTTGAATTTGTGAGTTTGCTTTTTTAGGGAGTATAAAAATTAAGACGAAAAAAATTATCGATCGGTCCCGAGTTGACTCTGGAATCGGACCGAACCCATTGGGTTGGTCCGGTCCGTGGTCCCAAGTTCAATAGGGTCGGTCCTCGGTCCTAAAAATTGAGGACCGATACTATACGGGTTGGTCCTAGAGTTAGGGGGTGGCCTGGACCAACCGAGACCATGCTCACCCCTAAATTATTTAGTATATTTTCAATTTAGTCCCTAATCTATATGAAAATGTTCAATATTGTCATGTTATTAATTCAAGTTCAGGGACTAAATTGAATAAGTACCAAAAGTCCAAGAACCGCACTAAATAAATTAATAGTTCGGGGACCACATTGCATATTTGGCTAAATTTTAGGACCACAGTGAACAAATTTAAAGTTCAGGAAAACATATTACATAGAGGGTTGAAGTTCTTAGATTATTTGCACCATATCCCTTTTAATAATGTGGGTAAATGTTAAAAAAAAAAATCATTTAAGAATTGAATAAGTGTATCAATAGTCTTACGTTGTGAAGATGCAATTGAATCATAAAACTTTTAAAAAGTAAAATTGAGTTTTAAAACTTACCTAATTAATGCAATGAAGTATCTACCTTAACTCGCCCCATTTGATTAACTGAAAATGATGATGTTCCTAAAAATATGACCATTCAAATTGTGATTAGGGCATCTCAAGCAGTCCGGATTTTCATTAACCTACTCTTAATTTTTTAATCACGATAGAAATTCATTTATTTGTTGTTTGGTAATAGCCACACTAGTTTTGCATGGATGTCCGACTTCCATTGTAAGGAAATGGATAGAGCTACGTAAAGCAAAAGTTACATACCAACCGAGGTCATACATTTGTATCTTCGCAAAGATTTACACAAATGGCATGTAATGGATCTTATTTGACTCCATCAAGACGCTTGAAACCCAAGAGTACGTGTTTCTAGATGGTCGGAAACTCGTTCAAGGACACACAAAGAACACCTTCCTTTGACTTTGCTCCTCTCCATCTAATCCTATAGTCTAAAACTCGTCTCGAAGGTACAAAGTCAACCTCGTGTGCGATGCTCATGCAAGCATGCAAAAACATGCATCTGAAAAAAATGTACTTTGTGGATTCCACGCTGTACTCATTTCCTACTTTAACATATGTAAATTCTCTGTATGTCAAGTTTATTGACCAAACTAGAGTTGCAATGTATAAAATTTCATGTAGAAAGAGCGCAAGCATGTTCATCAACATCGGCTGAACTTTACTTGAATTTATTTTAATTTTCATGTTACCCAGAATATAAAGATAATTATTTGGATGGGTTACCTGCATAAACCAGCTTTTGCTATTAGGGCTTAGACTTCGCATGCTCCCTTATCGCTTCCCAATGATCCAAAAACTTTTCTTTACTAATCAAGACTTTTTGTTTGGCAATCAATCGATGACCGTAGAAAATGTTTGACAGATCTAGAAAAATCATATTGTAGAGGTTCAGGGATTTGAATTTTCTTTTGATTACAATTTTGTTGCTCATTTTATGTCACATCATTACAATTCACCGTGAGTTTACTTAGAATTCATCAGGGTACGTTATTGTGTAAATAAATTATTGTACAGATCTACTCTATCGACATATGTATTTCTTTTAATATTTTTTCCACCTTTTGTTTTGCATGATTATATATTAACTAAAATTTTCCTTACATTGTGCGTTTGGAAGCGTAAGGCACCCACCGGATACGAGAATCTTGATTTCTGATATTAAACTATTTTTATGTAATAATGCACTTGAGCGTGCATTCTAAACTTTATGGTCCTTGTTCAATAAATTTTTTTAAAAAAATAAAGGGAACGTGACCCATCACTTTTTTTCTAATTTCGTATGGGATAATAAGAATTACAATACATTTATTTATAGCTGACAATATGACATATTAAATAACTAGAATATCAACACTTGAAACACGTGTTACACCCTCAACCCTTAATTGAAGCTTCTTGAAAACTCCAAAAGAAGTAATAAATATAGAAAAAAGTAAATTTTACGTTTGCTTTAATCCACATCCTCAGCCTCTATGTACTTCTTTTGCTTCGTCCATTCTCGGTCACCCACCGAAATTCTGCAAACAAACACTCTTAAAAAAACACCACACAAGGAAAGGGGGAAGAAAATGCTCGTGGACATGAATATTTCCCATGAACCCTATTTTCATTTCGACATCGTCGAGTCCATTCGCTATCATCTTCTTGAAAATGATATCAGCATTGATGATGATGTGTACCATCTGAGCTTAAGCTTCGCCGGTTTCGTTAAGCTAGGTCTCAAGTTTGAGCCGTGTATGAAACTTTAAAAGATTTTAAGATTTTTATTTGTTCAAAATTTGATATGCCGAATCATCCTATTGCTGAAGTAAGTGGTCAAACAATCAAGTGACATGATAAGGAAATAAATCAAACACTAGATTTATGTGATTTGATTGGTGTGATTAACATCTACAGCGATAACAACAAAGACTTCCACAATAAATTAAGTGATATAATAGAAATGATAAGTAGATTCGAACCACTCAAATAAGATTAGTATTTCATAATCCCTAATTACACCCAATAACTTATACATATTTAACCCTACAATGCCCATAAAATAATCTCAATCTCATAAAGGAATCAAATAAATCTTATTATGAAATTTTATAGGCTTCCATGCTTGAACTTGTTGGTGTACTTCCATAAGGAAACCCCACTATCAAGAACTCATACTGCGCTTCATCGACCACACGAAAACCAAAGACCTAGAACAATATATATTGCCATGAAAGACATTTTATGGCCAACTAAATTATTTGATTTTACTCCAAAGGCTTAATACCCGAAAAAATATCCAATTTTAGTTCTTGTCTCAATTTTACCTTTTATCTCATAAAAAAATTTTCAACTTTAGTTCAAGTTTCAATTAAATAATGAACTTTTTTTTTTGTCTCATAAAGAACTCCAAATTTTAGTTCAAATCCTAATTCTACTCTAAACTCTCTTTTGTATCATAACAAACCCTTAACTTAGGTCAACTATCACTTCTACCTTAAGCATTTTTTTGTCTCATAAAATATCATCAATTTTTATTTAAATCTCAAATCTGCTCTCCATTAGCCCTCCGTCAAATCACCCTTAGGGATTTTGCACTCATCTGTCTCTTATGCTTGGGAATGTTCCATCTCTCGCGATTGGAGAGCTCATGCTCAGGGCATTCGAACAACTCGTGCTTGGGATTTTTCTATCTCTTGATTGTTAGCGATAAATTTTGGATTGAACGTTAATGTTGGCAAATTTGTGACTTAAGTAAAAATTTGTGGTTTTTTATAAGACTGTAAAAATTTCAAGGTAAAACTCGGGCTGAAAGGTAAAATTGGGACAAAACCTAAAGTTGCATGTTTTTCATAGGACCAAAAAAATTATGATAGAATTAGGACATAAGTTAAAGTTGAAAGTTTTTTTATAAACGAAAGAAAAAAGAACTTACGATAGAAATGGGACAGGTGAAATTGGGACAAAAGCTAAATTTAGAGGTTTTTCAAGGGTATTAGGCCCTACTCTAAATAAGAAAGTTTGTCCATTTTACTTTAGTATATTCAGATCTCGAAGTTCATATCCAACTTTCAAACTTTTATTTGATCGATTGGATTTCCTTACGATTCATTTCAGATTAGGTTTTATTTAGGGATTCGAACTTGATATATATCTTAATACATTCAAATTCAATTTGAAATTTCGACCCCAAAAAGAATTCAATTTGAATTTTCTTGGGCGTCATTTTTTGTTGGAGATAATTCTCCAAGGTTTGACCGAGGAAGAGGAATCTGACGAGAAAAGCTCCACCTGGACTCCTTTGACCGTATTAAAGGAAGGAATCACCAATTCTGTCATATTTATTCTTTCATTTTGCGTATGGATTTTGCTTTTTGGGTTCTTTTCCGTCCAAAGCGGCATGGACACTGAACAAAAAGGGAGAGGAGCTCGGAGTTCTCTTTCTTTGGGCACATGAATTTTGTCTGTGAGCTTTACGTCCAAATTAAATTGTTTATTTATAAATACTATTGACTTTTTTTAATTTAAGTGTCAAAAACACTCAAATGCGTAAGCAATTGTAATTTTAATTCTCTTATTATAGCTAACTATTTAATACTAACTATTTCCGTGGAATAGATATTGAACTTGGACTGAACCCCACAAATCTGTAAAACTCAACACTTAAAATATAAAGAAGCCATAAGATAATTACCAAATGGACGTTATAACGAACAAACAGAGTCTGATACAACCGTAGTTTTTTACTCTAAAATCGTATGCAAGTGGAGTACATAATTATGGGGAAAAGTACCAAAAAAGTCATAAACCTATTGCATTGGTACTAATTCAGTCATAAACTTTTCAATTGAACCAATTCAGTCCTAAACATTTTACTATTGGTACCAATTCAGTCCATTCGGCCAATTTTGGCCGGCCGATCTTGACGTGGATGCCGGGCGGATGCTTGACATGGCAATTTTTATGATTATTTATTTATTTTTTTCGAAATTTTTATTATTTTTTTTATTAATTTTTCTTTTCTTTTCTTTTTGTCTTCTTCCTTGCATTGGCCGGCGAGCCTCCGGTGAGGTTCGCCGGCCACTGGGCGAGGGCTGCGACCCTTGCCGGCTCGCCCGGCCTCTCCCAGGGCCGCGGGCAAGGCTGGCCTCGCCCAAATCGGCCGTCGGCAAGGCGGCTTCGCCCGAATCTGGGTGAGGCCAGCCTCACCCGCGCGGCCCTAGGCGAGGCTGAGAGGCCCTCGCCAGCCGCCGACGAGGGTCGCGGCCCTCGCTCGGCCATGCCCAGGGCCGCGGGCGAGGCGGCTTAGCCCAGATTTGGGCGAGGCCAGCCTCGGCCGCGGCCCTGGGGGAGGCCGAGCGAGGGCCGCGACCCTCACCGGCGGCTGGCGAGGACCGCTCGGCCTCGCCCAGGGCCGCGACCAAGGTTGGCCTCGCCCAGATCCAGGTGAAGCCTTTGCACCGGCGGCCCTGGGAGAGGCCGAGCAAGGGCCACAACCCTTGCCGGCGGCAGGCGAGGGCTTTGCGACCCTCGCCCAGTGGCTGGCCAAAATTGGTCGAATGGATTGAATTGATACCAATAGTAAAAGATTTAGGACTGAATTAGTTCAATTGAAAAGTTTAGGACTGAATTGGTACCAATGCAATAGGTTTAGGACTTTTTTGGTACTTTTCCCCATAATTATGCGTACTAAAATAAAGTTATTTGAGAATAACACCAAATTATAACTTTCGATGGTAATGGTTTTTAGATACAACTGTAGCTGATAGATCACGTAAGATTCACAAGCAACCAAATGCTAATTATAACTACTGTGGTTAATAGCTTTTCATATTATACTAACTTTTTCGCTTTTGTTAGTCACTTTCCATACCACGTGAAGGTGTTTTTACTCCGCATATGTAGGAAACGAGTACTCATCTAAGAGGGAGCTGGGTAGGATTTCGGATTTTCCAGACAAACTTCAAAGGAAATGAAATCAAAACACTAAATTGATAATTTCTACAACATAAAATGCCTGCTTGACTCCTCATTAATCAAAACAATGTCTTTGCAGTTGGCATACTTATGGGAGAATTGTCCAAAAAGTCCTAAACCTATTACACTTTTGTCAATTCAGTCCTAAACCTTTTAACTTTACCAATTGAGTCCTAAACCTTTTCACTTTTTGCCGATTAAGTCCATCCGGCCAATTTTGGCCGGAAAATGCTGACGTGGACGCCGGTGGTGCCACATAGAACTGCTAGCGCTAACGTGGACAATTTTTAATAATATTTTAATATTTTCAAAAAAAAATTAATTTTTTTTATTTTTTCTGTTTTTTTTTTTCTTTTTTTTTTTTTGGCTTTTTCCTTGCCTTTTCCGGTGGCCAACCACCAGCCACCGGCCACGGGCGACGGCGGCCCACCGGCCACGGGCGCCGAGCAAGGAGGAGCACCCGCAAGGGCGAGGAAGCCCTCGCCCAGGCGCGGCCCGGCGAGGGTTGCCTGGGTGAGGCCGACCCTCCCCCAGGCGAGGAGGAGCACCGGCGAAGGCGAGGGAAGCCCTCGCCCAGGCGCAGCCCGGCGAGGGTCGCCTGGGCGAGGCCGACCCTCCCCGAGCGAGGTGGCCTCGCCGAGCGTCGGCGGCGACGACAACGCCGGCGAGGCCGCCCGCCCCGGCGGAGCCGGCCGCCGGATCTGGCGAAGGAGCCCTCGCCGAGGCTCGCCCATACCGGATTTGGCGAGGTTGCCCCGGCCCTCGCCCTTGGCCGAGCGGGCGTTGGCCTGTGGCCAAGGGCGAGGCTGACGCTCGCCTGGGCGAGGCGAGCCCCGGCAAGGGCTCCCCTCACTAGATCTGGCGAGGTCGGCCCTCGTTGGGGCCAGGGCGGCCTCGCCCGGTGTCACCGTCACTCGGCCGACGCCGGCGAGGCCACCCTCGCTGGGCGCTGGGGAGGGTCGGCCTCGCCCGGCGACCCTCGCCGGGCCACGCCCGGACGAGGGCTTCCCTTGCCCTCGCCGGTGCTCCTCCTCGCCCAACCGACGTGGCCGGTGGCCGGTGGCTAGCCACCGAAAAGGCCAAGGAAAAAGCCAAAAAGAAAAATAAAAAAAAATTAAAAAATAAAGGAAAAACAGTAAATATAAAAATAAAAATAAAAAAATTCAAAAAATTCAATTTTCTTAAAAAATTATTAAAGTATTATTAAAAATTGTCGACGTCGGCCGGCGGTCCTACGTGGCAACCCGGCGTCCCGTTAGCATTTTCCGACCAAAATTGGTCGGATAGACTTAATCGGCAAAAAGTGAAAAGGTTTAGGACTCAATTGGCAAAATTAAAAGGTTTAGAACTGAATTAGCAAAAGTGCAATAGATTTAGGACTTTTTTGACAATTCTCCCCATGATTACAGGACCAATTGTTCATCACAACTCCAAAATCCCATATCCAATACGGGAAACGGGGTTGGAGTTCCAAAATCCACCTCAGCATCCACATTGACCTCTCTCTTTCTCATCTTCATCCGCGTCATCAAGCTGTCATCGCTGCACGTGGACGGTGAGCTAGGCTCAGAAGACGAACGCTTGCGGCCAACCCTAACAGGCTCGTACTCAGCCGACCCGATGAGGTGAGGGAAGTTGAGCTTGGCCTTGGAACCCCTCATTTTGAAAGCTGCCCGGTCATAGGCCAATGCCGCGTCCTCGGGTGTCTTGTAAGTCCCGAGCCAAATCCTTGCCCCGTTCTTTTTGGGGTCCCTTATCTCCGCAGCATATTTTCCCCATGGTCGCCTCCTCACTCCTTTATAATGTGTCTTCTCGACCAGCACTTGTGCCTCCTGGTCCACCATCTCCAATTTCTTCTCCTTCGCCAAATCAATGCCGTTATAATTAACGGTCGTCACTTTGAAATCAAGTTCTTGATTCGAAGCCAGACCAATGTTGTTATAATCAATGGTCGTCACTTCAAAATCAAGTTCTTGATTCGGAGCTGAAGGCATCGTCCACCCGGAATTGAGCTCGTTGCACATAGTGCTGTATGCCAACATGTCCTCCGAATTGTCGACTTTGAGGGGCAGGTTGTTGAAGCTTGAACTCCTTGAGTACATGTTCGCAGGAGTTGGTGCATAAGATGTTGCGTGAATGCCGTCATCCTCACCTACAAAAAGATGCTCACAAATGGATTTCAATGCATCGAATCGATCAGCCTCAAAGGGACTGAAGATTTCCTGAAGCATTTTTGTTTCTGGCTAGAATTTGTAGCTTTGAGATGACTGAATGAAGAAGATCGAGGGGATGATTTGGTTTCTGAAGTAAGAGTGGAGCTGAAAAGAACATGAAAGTGGGAGCTATATGTATTGGTTGAGCTTGGCCGCTTGGGTGGTGGAAGATTTAAGGGAAGATTTCGGATGGAGCTTCCGAGAAACTGGATTTTGTGATGACTAATCATCAACACATGTTTCAAATGCTCAATTGAACTTTTTTAATAATGAAAGACATAAATTGATATGTCTTTGTTATCCGTACTGAATTAAAAAACTAAAGCATGGGGCGCGCTCCCTTTTAATTAATTGGGGATGGACGATGATATTTGTTCATGCTTTTGCATTTAAATTGTGGTTTTTAGATCTGATACGCGGGTGCCGTATAGATCCAATCACATATTGTGCATGTGCTTCAAAAGAAAATTGCATAACGTCTTCTCTATTCAAATATACGGTTTTTTTTTTTTTTTGTGCTAGTAAATTTTAATAAATATTAGTAAGCGCTTTAAAAGGGTTTGAGTCGCAAAAATGTAATGAGTCATAAAGTGCAATCAAGTCATGAAATTTGTCCAATTGGCACAATGAAGTCCCTCCTTTAACTCCGCTCGATTTGGCTAATTAAAAATGCTGATGAGAGTGTTTTTATTTTCTTTTTCTTTTTCCTATGTGACTATTAATTTTAACTCAAGTATGAACCAATGCCTAAAACTATGTTATTAAAAACATGTAATCAAATTCTAAAACTTGCTAAATTGATGTAATGAAATCCCTTCCTCATCTTTACCTGATTTGGCTAATTAAAAATGCTGATGTGGATGATTTTATTATTTTCTTTTTCCTACATAACTGTTAACTTTAACTCGAGTATGAACGAATGCCTAAAACGATGTTGTTGCAATCAAGTTTTAAAACTTGTTAAATTGGTGCAATGAAATCCCTCCCTCAATTCTGTCCAATTTGGCTAAATAAAAATGCCAATATGGGTGATTTTATTATTTTCTTTTTCCAACATGACCGTCGACTTTAACTTGAGTATGAACCAATGCCTAAAATGATGATGTTAAAAATATGTAATCAAGTTCTAAAAATTTTAAAAATGTAATCAAATTCTAAAACTTGTTAAATTGATACAGTGAAATCCCTCCCTTAACTCCGCTCAATTTGGCTAATTGAAAATGCCGACATGGGTGTTTTATTATTTTCTTTTTCCTACATGACTGTTAACTAGGAAAAAGTGTCCAAGAAATCCTAAACCTTTTGCATTTATGCCAATTTATTGGTGCTAATTTAGTCCTAAACCTTTCACTTTGTGCCAATTTAGTCATTTTCTATTAATTTTGGCCGAATTTTGTTGATTAGGCGCTAGTCGGCCGACATGGCACAATCACTGTTAATGTGGATAACTTTTAATAATAATTTAATATTTTTTGAATTATTTATTTTATTTTTATTTTATTTTCCTTTTTTTTTTTTTTTTTTCTTTCTCCCTCTCCTTCCTCCAGCCGGTCATTGGACCTTGGCGACGGCTGGCAAGGTCGAGGTCGACCTTTGGCAAGCCTTGCTGGCCACTGGCGAGGCTTGAGCCCTCGCTAGAGGCTGCGAAGGTGGCCTTGCACTGGCCATGGGCGAGGCTCACCCTCATTAGATCTAGCAAGGGTCAAGCCTCGCTCAGCCTCCAATGAGGTTGCCCAAGCTGTGAGGGCGGCCTCACCGTCTAGCATGAGGCAGCCCTTGCGGGCTATGGGGAGGGCTCAAGCTTCGCGAGTGTTTGGCGAGGCTCGCTAGAGACCAGCAAGGCCAACCTCGATCTCGTCGACCGTCACCGCTGGCTAGTTGTCGAGGTCTGACGATCGGCTAGAGGAAGGAGGAGGGGAAAGAAAAAAGAAAAAATGAAAAAATGGAGGAAAAAGAAAAGGAAAATAAAAATAAAAATAAAATATTAAAATATTATTAAAAACTGTTTACGTTAGCACTGATTGTACCACCACTCAGGTTTCATCAAGCTCATGGAGCAATGGAGATTTGGAGCTCATGATCACTCTGGGGTGTGATTCATATTCCCCATCGACATAGTGACATGGGGGTCTCAAAATTCTTTTTCATACTTTCATTCTCGATTTATTTGTGGAAGTGTGCCGAATCCTAACAGACCATAGCAGCTAGAGCTTTTTGAGATTATGGCCATGGTCACTTGATGGTAATTATGATAATCCAACAATGTACATTCACTAAATCAAAGAAAATGCTCATGTCATTCAAAACTAACCGTAGAGAAAATGCTTTGTGTCGTTGAAAATTAGCAGTATCGTCCACATTAGTTGTTGAAGAAAAGCAATTAACTTCATGAATGACCATTTTTTCCTTAATGAAACATTTCAGTTATGAATATTTTGTTTATTAGGTCCACATCAAATAAATGGTTCAGTTTATACTGAGTTCTAATTCGAGGATGACATTAGGTTTTAAAGCAATTGCTTGGTATTTTAGTATAGGAATTAGATGACAATCTTTTTAGGATGACCGCAATCAGCGTCGAACTTTGTTTGGAATTAAGATAATTGGTTCGGGGGAAGAAAATAATTTAAGGTAAACTAGTTATAATTTCCACAAAAGCAAATGCAAGTGGATTTACCTTTATTAAGGAAATGAAATTTTCCTATGTTATTATATGGCAACCTAATATTGTCATTTGCACTGTGGCAAAAAAAAAAAAAAAAAAAGAAAGAAATTTGATGTTTACTACTTTGCCCAATGGGATCAGTCCACCCATACGTTATGCGGTGAATCATTGATTTCATTGCCTTCAATTCGGTTGCACAGATTTTGATTCCGGAGAAAGCATCGTCTCGGGTCATCCAACATATATCCTCATAATTTGTCAAGAAATTATAAGAATCTCACTCGACGTATCAGTACTAATCGAAACATGATAAGTGACGATATAAATCCTCCAATAGTTTTTCATTATTTAATAATTTTCCTTTTGCTTTTTAGGTGGAGTGGTCAGGTGATATCTTGGGTCAGTTTTTATGCACCGAATAAAGTCCTCCCTAATACGATCAAAGATAGAAGATCCAGATTGCGATCAGCGCATTTCATGAAGTCAGGGTTTTCATTAATTTACTCTCTCTTTTTTTTTTTTTGGTGGGAAATCTCGCTGGAAATTCATTTCTTTGTCATTTGGTTATGGCAATGCTAGTTTCGCGGGGCTCTGACCGACTTCCATCCTAACAGAAATGGATAGCTAGGTAAAGCAAAACTTATATACGAAACGAAGTCATACACATGTATTTTCACAAAGCTTTAAACTAATGACATGTAATGGATCATATTTGACTTCATCAAGACGCTTGAAGTCCAATTGTACGTGTTTCTAGAGAGTCTGAGCCTCCTTCAAGGACGCACGAAGAACACCTTCCTCTGGCTTTGCTCCTCTCCACCTAATCCTAAGTCTAAAACGCGTCTCGAAGGCACAAAGTCAACCTCGTGCGCGATGCGTGGCAACATTTGACCTGCGAAGTTGTTCGATACTCACGCAAACATGCAAGAACATGCATCTGAAAAAATTTAGTTTGTGGATTCCATGTTGTACTCTTTTCATACTTAGACTAATGTAAAGTCTGTGCGTATCAAGTTTATTGACGAAATTAGAGTTGCAATGCTGTAAAATTTCATGTGGAAGATAGGCAAGCAAGTTCTTCAATATCAACTGCACTTTACTTGATTTTTTATTTTTTTAATGTTGTCTATAATTTAAAGATAATTATTTGGATGAGTTACCTGCATAAACCAGCGTCTGCAATAAGAGCTGTCTTATCACTTCACAATGATCCAAAAAAATTTCCTGGTTAATCAAGACTTCTAATTTGGCCATAATTCAATCGAGGACTGTAGAAAAGATACGACGGATTTAGGAAAATCAAATTATAAAGGTTCAGAGATTTAAATTTTCTTTTTATTAAAGTTTATTGCTTGTTTTATGTCACATCATTACAATTCACCATGATTTTAGTTAGAATTCATTGGGAGAAGTTATTGTATAAAGAAATTATTGTATAAATTTGCATTACCGAAATTTGTATTTCTTCTAATATTCCATCCACCTTATGTTTTGCATGATTATATATTAACCAAAGTTTTCCTTACATTATGCATTAGTGGGTGGAAGCGTATGGCACCCACCAGATGCGAGAATCTTGATGTCTGATATTAAACTTTTTTTATAAAATAATGCACGAATACATGCATTCGGTTCTTTATGATCCTTTTTCAATAAAATGGAAACAAAGGAACGTGACCCATCACTTTTCTTTTAATTTTGCATGGGATAATTACGAATAAGAAACATCGAATAATAGCTGACAATATGATATATTAAATAACTAGAATATCAACATTTGAAACATGTGTTCCAGCCTCAATCTTAATTGAAGCTTCTTGGAAACTCCAAAAGAAGTAAGAAATTAATAAAAATTACATTTTATGGTTGCTTTCCACATCCTCAACCTATACATACTTCTTTCAAAGAAGTAAGAAATTTGCCTCCCCACAAATGAAGGGCAGTGTTAGAATATTTAATATTAAACCATGCATTGAGCTATAGTTTAAGCTTTTAAAATAATTAGGCAAAATCTCACACTTCTCTTGCTTCGTCCATTCATGGTCACCTGCTGAAAATCTGCAACTACAGCCAAACACTCTCTTAAGAAAGCAACACACGAGAAAAGGGCGAGAAAATGCTTGCGGACATTAATATTCCCGAAGAGCCCCATTTTCATTTTGCCATTCTCGAATCCATTAGGTATCATCTTCTTGAAAATTAAATCTACATTGACGATGACGTGTACCGTCAAAACTCTAGCTTCGTTGGGTTTATTAAATTGTGTCTCAAGTTTGAGCTGAGTATAAAACTTTAAAGGATTTTGATTTGTTCAAAATTCGATATGTCTAATCATCCCATCACAAAAGTGATCGAACAATAAAACATACAGAATAAAGAAATAGATTGAATATTAGGTTTATGTGATTTGATCGGTGTGACCTATATCTATGGAAAGAGTAGTAAAGAATTTCAGTATAAGTCAAATGATCTATGAAAATTACAACTACACTCAACTTAATCAAATACTTTTAATGTTTCTTAACCTCAATTACATATGATAAATCGTGCAAGAGTGCTTTCATAAAGATTCCCCACTACCAAGCACTCAAACGGCGCTTCAATGGCCACACGAAAACCAAAGATCAAGAACAATATAAATAGCAAGAAAGAAATTCAATGGCCAACTTTAATGAGAAATGGCCACACGAAAACCAAAGACTGAACAATATAATAGCCCAGAAAGAAATTCAGTGGCCAACTTTAACGAGAAAAGAAAAAGAAATCCACCGACAGTTGGAATTTCGGTCAACCCAAATCGTGGACTTTCCCTTTTTATCTTTTTCTTGACCGACTAAATAGTTTGACTCTACGCCAAGTCCAAAAGTTTCCCTCTAGTAATCCAATTCGGATATCCAAGTCCAAAATCTAACTTTCGAACTTTCCTCCAATCGATCGGATTTCCTTACAATTAATCTGGACTTGAATTTTGTTCACTGTTCAAATTCGAAACATATTAGAATAATTTCGTCTTGGCTTGACCTTTAAGTCAAATTACAATCGCTTCATTGAACATTCCAACTTCACTACTACTCTTCCACAGCCTCTAATGGGTTCATTCACCATAGATATCTTCCAAATCTAAGCCACATTAGAACCTTGCCATTACTATGGACCTAATCAAAGCACCAACTCCACTTGCACATTTAATTACTGCACAAGATTCTTAGAGACAATCTATTTGACTATACATAAAGCAAAACCACCATTGCATCTATGTATGTCAGGAGACTGAACATGCACATTGTCAAACTCAGCGGTTACAACAACCATTAAATCTAAAGGCATTACTTCCTTGTAAGAACCTTATCTGTCGATTTGTTAACTTATATCCGCTATTTTAGGAGTTTTTGGTTACAACTCCATAGTGAGCTGAACACCATAGAATCCGTAGAAACATTGCTATAATTACTTCTAGCTGGAAGTACTAGAGACTTATCAAATGCAACTACTTTGGTGAACTTGATTTCGAGCACCAAAACCTATAGCCCCACTCACCTCATGCATAACCTAAGAATATGCACTTCCATCGAGCTTATCATTACTCACTCGTACATAGCACGGACAATTAAATATTTTAAGAATATAATAATAGTAATGTTATCTGAATACACTTTTTCGAAAGTTCGACATTCAATTGTAGTTGATGGGAAATTATTTACCATGTGACTCATCATACTAAGTGCATTTGTTAGGAATCTCCTAGCAAATGTGGGTGGATTTACCTTGATTGAGGAGATGAGGCTTTCCTATGTCATTATACGGCCACCAAATATTGTCGCTTGCACTCCAGCTAAAAAAAAGGAAAAGAAAATCTAAAGTTTTGCATTGTGATTCATGATTAGAGTGGTTTTTGTTCCTGAATTTCTGATTAAATCTGTTACTCTCAGAAACATAAAATGCAGGGCATGGGTACAACTTTGCACGATCGGATCAGTCTATCCATTTTAATTTGGTTGCAGAAAATTTGATGTTGGAGAAAACATCGTCTCGAGTCATCCAACATATATATTGTTTTGGTTATTCTTTACTGAATTTTGTCTTTAATGAAATGACAATCAACTTCTGTACATTATATTTTTTTTTAAATGAATTGTTGGATTTGCTGCAAGTTTAAAAGCAACATCATTGTCACAAAACAAGGTAGTCGGTCCTCTTACTCATATGCCAAGATCATAAATTAGACATTGCATACATACTATTTCATAAATAGTCTTAGCTATTACTCAATATTCACATTTAGCTTATCACAATAAAATGGTTAATTGTTTCTTCATTTTCTATGAAAGCAACGATTCTCCCAGCTCAACACAAAGTCTAGTAATAGATTCCCTGCTCATAGGACAAGTCGAGTAGTCTATGTCATAATAAGCCATCATGTCAATATTATAATCCCAAGATAGAAGTATTCCTAATCCTAGTCATCTTTTCAAGTACTTCATGACTTTCAACACTATATTCATATGGGATTGCTTGGATCATGTATGAATTGATTGGGAATCTACATTGTGTAACATATGTTAGGTCTGGTCATTATGAGATAGATGAGTTTTCCAATAAGTCTTTAATAGCTCAATGGATCCTTGGCTAAAGGTACTAATCTCACATCATACCCAATCGTCATTAACTTAACATTCAGCTCAATCAAAATGACAACTAATTTGCACACTTTGCTTACTGACGACCCTCCTCTGAAGACAAACTCACATTGACTGAGGTAGATTCCTTTATCTAATCATGCAATTTCAATGTCGAGAAAATATTTCGGAATTCCCAAATTCTTAATGTGAACATAGAATGCAGATATTTCTTGGATTCTTTAACCACAAATTCATTATTGCCCATAAAGTTTTGTCCTAAAGCAATTATAACAGTAAGAGGCTCTTCTTGGGAAAAGTACTTAGGTTCTCCTGGAACACAAGGTAATTAACTACTCAAATCAATCACGGCATGCCATCCTGATTTGCGTGACTTGGTACATGGTCCTAGCAAAATACCTAAGAATCTTTCTAAAATCAATGCTTATTAGGAAATCCGTTTTGAGCAATTCACGTTGTCAATTTGTTGCTTAACTTTGCTTTGCTTAAGCAAACAAATCATCAAGGCGGAAAAAATCTAAAAAAAATGTAAAAATTAATATACAAATGACGAAGATGAACTCCAAAGGAAATGAAATCGGAACACTAAATGGATAGTTTCTACAACATAAATTGCCTGATTGACTTCTCATTGATCAAAACATGTCTTTGGAGTCTGCATGATTAAAGGACCAATTGTTCATCGCAACTCCAAAAACCAATATCCAATATGGGAAAGGGGATTGGAGTTCGAAAATCCACCTCAGCATCCACATTGACCTCTCCCTTTCTCCTCTTCGTCCTGGTCACCAAACCATCATCGCCGGGCGTGGATGGTGAGCTATGCTCGGCAGAAAAACGCTTGCGGCTGACCCTGACAGGCTCATACTCGGCCACGCCAATGAGGTGAGGGAAGTTGACCTTGGCCTTGGACCCCCTCATCTTAAAAGCTGCCCGGTCATAGGCCAAGGCCGCGTCCTCGGGTGTCTCGTAAGTTCCGAGCCAAATCCTTGCCCCGTTCTTTTTGGGGTCCCTTATCTCCGCTGCATATTTTCCCCATGGCCGCCTCCTCACTCCTTTATAATGTGTCTTCTCGACTGGCACTTGTACCTCCGGCTCCACCATCTCTAGTTTCTTCTCCGTCACCGAACCAATGCTGTTATAATCAACAGTCGTCACTTCGACATTAAGTTCTTGATTTGAAGCCAGACCAATGCTGTTGTAATCAATGGTCGCCACTTCAAAATCAAGTTCTTGATTCGTAGTTGAAGGCATTGTCCACCCAGAATTGATCGCGTCGCACATAGCGCCGTATACCAACATGTCCTCTGCGTTGTCAACTTTTAAGGGCAGTTCGCTCCAACTCTCCATCAGTAAGAGATTGCTGAAGCTTGAACTCCTTGAGTACATGTTTGCAGGAGTTGGTGCATAAAAATTTGTGTCAACGCTATCATCATCGCCTTCAAAAAGATGCTCACAAATGGATTTCAGAGCATCGAATCGATCGGTCTCAAATGGACTGAAGATTTCCTGAAGCATTTTCGTTTCTGGCTAGAATTTGTAGGTTTGAGATGACTGAATGTGGAAAATCGAAGGGATGATTTGGTTTCTGAAATAAGAGTGAAGAGCTGAAAAGAACATTAAAGTGGGAGCTATATATATTGGTTGAGCTTTACCGCTTGGGTGGTGGAAGACTTAAGATAGATTTCGGATGGAGCTTCTATGAAACTGGATTTGCTGATGACTCATGAGATTATCAACACATGTTTCAAATGCTCAATTAGACTTTTTTTAATTAAGAAAGACATAAATTGATACGTTTTTGTTATCCGTACTGAATTAAAAAGCTAAAGCATGGGGAACGCTCCCTTTTAATTTATTGGGGAAGGACACTGATATTTCTTTTGGTAGGAGAAAGGACACTGATATTGGCGCATGCTTTTGTATCTAAATTGTGATTTTTAGATCTGATGCGCGGGTGCCGTATAGATCCAATCACATTTTTTTTTGTGCTAGTAAATTCATAAAAGTTGGTAAGCGCTCCAGAAGGCCTAAGTTGCAAAAATGCAAAAGTCCTAAAACTTGCCGAATTGGTACAATGAAGTCCTTCCCTTAACTCTACCCGATTTGGCTAATTAAGAAACCCGACGTGGCTGTTGCTATTATTCTCTTTTTCTATGTGATTGTTAACTTTAACTTAAGTATGAACCATTGCCTAAAATGACATCGTTAAAAAAGTGCAACTAAATTCTTAAACTTTCAAAACAGTACAATCAAATCATAAGACTTACTAAATTTGTGCAATGAAATCCCTCCCATAACTCTGCCCTATTTGGCTAATTAAAAATGCCAATGTTGGTGTTTTTATTATTAGTTTTTCTACGTGACTATTAACTTTAACTCAAGTATGAACCAATGTCTAAAATAATAGCGTTAATTTCCCAAATCACAACCTCGTTTGAATTATCATTTTTCGTCGCCCCCTTCTTGGTGAAGGCGTTGGCCAAATTGTGGATGAGAGGTGTGGGAGAGGGAGATTGGAGCTTAGTAAGTTGTCCTTGCTAGGGACTATCTAGGGGAGGGAAAATTGTCCAAAACATCCTAAACTTATTGCAATTGCCAATTCAGTCATAAATTTTTCAATTTTACTAATTCAGTCCTAAACATTTTCATTTCTTCTCAATTGAGTCTATCCGACCAATTCTGGCCGAAAATTATTGACATGGCTAGCTAGCACTTACGTGGTGCTTTTTGATATTTTTTTTTTTTGAATTTTTAATTTTTTTTTTTTTTTTTTTTGGGTTTTGGGTTAGGGCCAGCGAGGGTTATTGGCCGACCTTTGCTAGCTAGAGTTGAGGGTCGACGGCCCTTGCCAGCCACAAGAGAGGGCTAGCCGATCGCCACCTCACCAGGCTTGGGCAGGGCCGCGATGCCCTTGATAGATTTGGCAAGGCAAGGACCGCCCTCGCCTTGCCAAATCTGACAAGGGTGTTGTGGCCCTTGCGAGTCCTCACTTTCATGCAGTGAGGGCGTGACGGTAAAAATTATTAAGATATTATTAAAAAGCACCACATCAGCGCTGATTGACCATGTCGGTAATTTCCAGCTAAAATTAATCGGATGAACTCAATTGATAACAAGTAAAATAGTTTAGGATTGAATTGGCAAAATTGAAATATTTAAGACTAAAGCAAAAATGCAATAGGTTTAAGACTTTTTGAATGATTTTCCCATGGGATGAAGAGCTACTGCTGCCTATGTTGTGGATAAAGTTGCAATCACGAGAGTCGAAGTCAGATTGGTCTAAGCTTCGGCTTGTGCTTGAGCAGAGCAAAGGAGATTCCATAGCTCGCGCCATGGCAATTGAAGCTTCTTCGAGCTCGCAACCATGGCCATTTGAGCTTCGTCAACCGCGATCATGACTGCTCGAGTTTCATCGAGCTCGTGGAGCAGTGGAGATTTGGGGCTCGAGGCCATGGCAGCTGGAGCTTTCTGGGCTTGCAGCCATGGTCACTTGATAGTAATTATGATAATCCAACAATGTACATTCACTAAATCAGAAAATGATAATGTGACAAAGCTTTAAACTAATGGCATGTAATGATGGATCATATTTGACTCCATCAAGACGATTGAAGTCCAATTGTACGTGTTTCTAGATGGTCGGAGCATTGTTTTTTTTTTTTTGGTCGAAATAGCTACTGATGTATTAGCTTATGAAGTCTTGGAAAACGACGATGCGTTACATTCGGAAACTAAAATATTCCAAAGGGATAGAGGGGGTCTATTCACCCAATCTGGAGGAAGTTGTTTTTGGCGGTGTGCACGTACCAGCCAATCAGCGGCTTGATTTACCTCCCGGGGGCAATACATTACGGATACTTGGCGGCCCAGACGGAGCTCCTGTTGGCATCGTTGGATTATGCTGCGCAGATTCCATGGTGTCTCGGCCCGGCCCAACACATAGCCCACCACCGCTGAACTATCGCTTTCACAGACGAAGCGAAGTACTTGACTTTGAAGCGCTTGCACGTGAGTGGACGGCCAGTTGGAGATAAAGCGAAGGCCGTGTAACAGAGCTTCTGCTTCTGCTTGTTCCGCGGACGAAACCCTAGCCTCCGCAGCAAAACCGGCGACCACTAATCCATCTTTATTTCTGGCGATGCCGGCTACCGAACATAGAAATTCTCCTGGTACCCATGAGGCATCCACGTTCACTTTCACCTCACTGGTTTCGGGTGGTGTCCATACCTCTGGTAAGAGCCGATTTTTAGTTCGGTTTAGGTTTTTTGTTTTCGTTCCTCTACTGAAGGCTAGATTTTGGGTATGTGCGAGGTCGATTACATCCTCTGGGTTTGGAGTTTTGTCTCGGAAGATCCGTGCGTTGCGAGCTTTCCAGATCTGCCATAGCACCCATGCGATGACCTCTCTCTCAGGTGATTCCCTTCTTGATTCGAATGCTGACAGGAGCCATTGATCGATTCGCCGGATTTGTTTCGTCAAGTTCGTTCCCTGTAGTCTGTTATCTCTCCAGATCTCTTTAGTCCATCTACAGAATAGGAAGATATGCTCGGTAGTTTCAATTTCCGTATGACACAGCTGACAGAGAGGGTCTGGACGGATCTTTTTTTTGTAGAGGTTTTCACTGGTGGGGACGGCATTTTGACAAATGCTCCACAGGAAGGTCCGAAGTTTCGGCGGAACGGAAAGGCTCCATATCTGTGTCCATAAAGATCGTGGGGGCTGGTAAGAACAAGATGCTTTCTGTGAATTTTGTTTGGTTTGCACTGCCTGTGTTCTATTATAGCCACTTTTGATCGTATATTCCCCTCTGCTGTTACCTGTCCAAATTATGCTGTCCGGTTTTGAATCTGAACTCAAGGGAATAGCGAGGATCTCGTTTGCTATTTTCTCCTCAAAATACTGATGAATAAGAGCGTGTTTCCATGTTCGAGAGTCTTCGTTTATCAATCCTTCCACCTTAACTGGTTCTGCTTGATGTACTGGTTGCCCATTTAACTCCTGTGATAACCATTTATCCTCCCTGATTTTAATTGAGTTGCCATCCCCGACTAACCATTTGATATCTGGTTTAATAGAATCTCGCCCCACCAACATACTTTTCCAGCCCCAAGATGGTCGCCGGCCCTGCTGTGCATTCCAGATGTCTCCATGGGGGAAGTATATACTCTTCAGGACTTTAGTCCATAGTGCGTCCTGGGATGTGTGCAGCCGCCATACTTGTTTACCCAGCATTGCACTATTGAAGGTAATTAAGTCTTTGAATCTCATCCCTCCTTCGTCCTTTCTGTTCTTCATAGCAGCCCAATTCTTCCAATGGATGCCCTGTTTTGTATCGCCTTTTTGCCACCAGAAGGAAGCTATTCGCCTTTCAATTGCTCTGCAGATGGAGACTGGCAATTTGAAGATCGACATGGCGTATGTTAGTATAGCCTGCACCACGCTCTTGATCAAGACTTCCTTTCCTGCTTTGGTGAGTAATTTCTCCTTCCAGCCCTCCAACTTGGAATTTACTCTGGTTAATATCCATGCAAATAATTCTTTCTTAGATTGTCCCCACTCTGTAGGGATACCTAAGTATTTTCCTGTCTTGTCAACCACAGGCACTCTCAGCTCGTGAGCCAAGTTTCTTTTCAGTGGTAAGGGACAATTCTTGCTAAACGAAACACCTGACTTATTTAGGTTTACCGCTTGCCCCGTTGCGTAGCAGTACTGATTGATTGTTAATGACAGATTCTGACATTCCCTTAGAGTGCCATCCAAGAAGAAAATAACATCATCTGCGAACATAAGGTGAGAGAGCTTAGGGCAATACCTGTTAAGCTGTATGCCTTGTATGCTGCCTTCCTCAACTGCTTTTGTCATTAACCACGTTAATACATTTGTGATTAGGATGAACAAATAAGGCGACAGGGGATCTCCTTGCCTTAGGCCTCTGGATGGACTGAAAAACGAGGTAGGTTCTCCATTGAGCTTTACACTGAAAGTTACAGTAGTGATGCATTGCATTATTAGAGTCACCCATTTGTCAGAAAAACCCATTTTCAGCATGCAATCCCGAACAAAATCACATTCAATTCGATCATATGCTTTTTGCATATCTAGTTTGAGTACTGCCTGATGTTTTTTCTGTCGTTTGGTGATACGCAGCCAGTGTAACACTTCCTGCACAATCAGGATGTTATCCTATATCTGTCGCCCCTTGACGAAGGCGCTCTGTTCAGGTGCGATTATCTCTGGCAGCCACTGCTTCAATCTATTTGCAAGTAGTTTTGAGATAATTTTATAACTGAAGTTGCAAAGACTGATGGGTCTAAGCTGACTAATTGTCTCAGGATTTTTTACTTTGGGAATCAAGACAATATGGGTTTGATTTAGATGAGGATCCAAGACTCCTGAGTTGAAGAAAGTCTGCACCATTTGGAACAGGTCAGTCTGAAGAATTTCCCAACTGTTTTGATAGAACGGGCCGTTGAAACCATCGGGACCTGGCGCTTTCATAGCTCCCAACTGATAAACCGCCGTTTTAATTTCCTCCATCGTTGGATTAGCCACCAGGGATGCATTTATATGATCATCAATAGGAGATTGGCATTGGCTTAAAACCGGCTGATAATTTCATTCCCCTACTGTTTTATATAGCTTGCTGTAATAGTCATATATGTGATGTCTGATTTCTCCTGGATCCCGACACCATCTGCCATCTTCCACTTGCAGCATTGTGATTTGATTTCTACGCCTCCTTTGCACTATTGTTGCGTGAAAGAAGCTTGTATTTTTGTCTCCCCACTGTAACCATTTAATTCTCGATCGTAGTCCCCAGTATTGTTCTTCTTGTTTTCTTAGAGTGTCAATCTGATGAATAATACTTTTCACTTCTTGTCTGCTTGAATTCTATTGTGGCTGATTGGTTAATGCTGTTAGGGCCTGTGTTAACTCTTTTATCCTTCTAGGTGCATGTGCAAACTGTTTTTGACTCCATTGTGTCAGTTTTTTGGCTGTCTCCTGGAGTTTGGCTGAAAAATTGGTCTGTGTAGGGGCTGATAAAGCGGTCCATGCGTCACGAATCACTTCATGATATTCTTCATTCTCCAACTAGAAGGCCTCCATTTTAAATTCTCTTCTTCTCTTCCTTTGTGCAGGGTGTAGCCTTAGAACCAGAGGACTGTGGTCCGAGCCAATTGCTGGGAGTGCATGAATTTCTGCATCATGGTATATTACTCGCCATTCCAAGGTACATAACACTCTATCTAGTCGTTTTTTAACAAGATCCTCCCCTTCTCTGTTATTTGCCCATGTAAATGCACAGCCTTGGCTTTCCATGTCCATTAGAGATAACTCATTAAGCATATTTCTAAAAGCTGCTATTCTTTGATTATCTGCTTCCCTTTTCCCAACCTTTTCCCATACATATAAAATTTCGTTAAAATCCCCCATGCATATCCATGGATTGGAGCTGTGAGGCTTCAATGTCTTCAATTGCTGCCATAATTGTAGCCTCTCCCCAAAATTTGTGGATGCATGAATAAAGGTAATCTGCATGCCTAATTTTCTGGTAGAATCAGTGCATCTGACATCAATGTAGTGTTTAGAACTGCTTTGCACTTGCACTGCTACTTCCTCATTCCACATTAGCGCCAATCCCCCTGCTATACCCGTTGGATTTTCTAGAAATAAGTGCTGAAATTGGAGTTTCTTGCATATACTTTCCACCATTGTTGCTTTGTTTTTAGTCTCCATTAGAAAGACTATACTGGGCCTTTCAAGAGCAATTAATGCTCTTAGCTCTTGGATTGTCAGGGGGTTGCCCAGCCCCTGACAATTCCAGCTAATGATTTTCATGTCGTCTTTGGTGGCTTATTAGGGCTAGCCACCAAAGCCCAGTCTGTTCTATCATTTAGAAACTTCACTGGCGTCTCTGTCATGCCTGAATCGTCAATGAGGATAGGAGTTGGTTCAGGTAAGCATTTCTGCTTCTTAGCTTTCTGCACCTTCATGTTCTTCTTGCTGCTCTTTCCTATTTTAAGAGGATTCTGTGTGGGAGTATCTGAGCATATAATCTGTTTTCCATAATCTTTATTGACCTTCTGATTTGTCACAGGGGGTTCCATTCTCTCCGGCTCGACAGAACTTTCAGGTCTTTTTTTGCTGCAGGCTTCCAGACACATTTCTGGCCCTTTCTCTCTTATGATTAGAGCCTGTTCTCTATTTGGAGACTTTGCTACCGGTATGGTTTCCTCTACAATAATGTCTTCTTCAAGATTTCCATAAAAAGTCTCCCAATAAGGACTGTGATCACTAACTTATGCTTTCAACCATGGTCCATAGGAACCGATTTTGTCGACTGCCCATGGGGATTCTGCATAAGGAATTTCTGGACAATCTTGTGCATAGTGGCCTATCCTTCCACAGCAGTAGCAATAATGGGGTAATCTCTCGTATTTGAATTCTACCCACAGCCATTTTTTGCCAATATCCAAAATGGTTCCTGCTTTCAGAGGATTGGTTAAGTCTACCTCCACTCTAACTCTTCCTCCTCTTTGCTGTAGGTGTCCCATGGTTTCGATCTGAATTTCCTGAACCTGGCCTAACTTTCTTCCCAGATCATGGTAAACTGTTTCCACCCTCCAACCAGGGGGAATACCTCCGATTCTAACCCAGAAAGCTGCTTTAGAAAAATCATAACAATGTTCTGGAATTTCAGGATCACATTGTTTCAGCACAAGCAAATTGCTGGAGTAAGACCAAGGTGAAGATTTGAGAATTCTATCCTTTTCTACCTCTGATTGGAACACAAAGGTAAAGAGACCCGTTCCTTTTTTAGCACATTCTACTGCTTCTGTTTTCCAAGCTTTCTTTATAGTTGTGAAGAAAGCTTGAAAATTGACATTGGGTTTAGAGTAGAGTTTACCCAAGATTGTTCTGTTACATTCATCTCTTTTTTGTAAAGATACGTGCGGATTTACTTCAACGACGTCTTCCTCATCCCATAGATGTCCTAATCGTTTGCATAATGCTGCTACACGTAACTCATTTTCCTCTTTACTGTCCATGTTTTCTGACTAGATTATGGATCTTAAGGATCAGGCGATTACTTCTGTATTTGGCTGCGCATTCTCTTGGGCATTTTTTCAAACATCATTCTGACAGAAACCTCAACACTATTTTCAGTCAATCCTTTCGTTCAAGCTGGATCCCTATCCTAATCAGAGGTTTTTCACAGAACTTCTACCCTGATTTCCTTCCAGAAGGGCAAACCAAGATCATTTTCACCTCATCAACAGATTCGCATTCACACTATCAGATACTGCGTTGATCCCATGCACTTCGTCAACATGAGGAGAAGGAGGGAGAAATCCAACCTTGGATCAACACACAGAAGCCCGTGCACTTCCCCTGGTCGGAGGATTGTCACCGAACATCTCCATTGATTTTCACCGAACCATCTCCATTACTCCTACCTGAGAAGGCCACCGCATTCTACCAACTCAAAGCGAGGGAAACTTTTTTAGGGTTTTTGTTTTTAGTAAAACGATTTGTAACAGGGTCGAAAACTGGAAAGAGATGAGATTTAGCCAATGGCTAGGGTTTCTGTAGTAGACATCGCTACCAGTTGGTAGGGAGAAACTCGCATATACGAGAGAGCAAGCCGAGCTTTTTTGTCGGAGCATCGTTCGAGGACACACGAAGAACACCTTCTTTTGGCTTTGCTCCTCTCCATCTAATCCTAAGTCTAAGACACGACTCGCAGGCACAAAGTCAACCTCGTGTGCGATGCGTGGCAACGTTTGACCTGCGTCGTTTATTGATACACATGCGTACATACAAAAACATGCATCTGAAAGATGTAGTTTGTGGATTGCATTCTGTACTCATTTCATACTTAGACATATGTAAAGTCCTCGTGAGTCAAGTTTATCGACCAAACTAGAGTTGCAGGGCTGTAAACTTTCATGTAGAAAGCATGCATAAAGCAGCATTTGCAATCAGAGCTTAGACTTCGCATGCTGTCTTATCGCTTCACAATGATCCAAGAAATTGTCATTATAAATCAAGACTTTTTATTTGGAAAATTCTCAATCTAGGACCATAGAAAAGGTACGACAGATTTAGAAAAATATGGTAAAGGTTCAGATATTTAAATTTTCTTTTGATTACGGTTTTGTTGCTCATTCAATGTCACATCGTTACAATTCACTGTAATTTTTAGTTATGATTCATCGGAAAAAGTTATTGTATAAAGAAATTATTGTATAGATTTACGTTATCAAAATATGTATTTATTCTAAATATTTTTTCCACCTTATGTTTTGCATGATTGTATATTAACCAAAAATTTCCTCACATTAACGGCACCGACCAGATACGAGGATCTTGATATTTGATATTATACTCTTTTTATGTAATAACGCATGCCTGTACTTTATGGTCCTTGTTCAAAATAAAGGAACGTCACCCATCACTTCTCTTTTATTTTTGCATCGGATAATTAAGAATTAGACTACATTGATTTATAGCTGATAATATGACATATAAAAATAACTAGAATATCAACATGTGAAACATGTGTTCCAGTGTGAAGCTTCTTGAAAACTCCAAAATAAATAAATTAAGAAAAAGTACATTTTATGGTTGCTTTAATCCACATCCTCAACCTATATGTACTTCTCTTGCTCCGTCCACTCATGGTCACCCACCGAAATTATGCAACCAAACACGCGCTCAAGAAAACAACACACAAGGAACGGGAAAGAAAATGCCTGCGGACATTAATTTTTCAGAAGACCCCCATTTTCATTTTGACATTCTGGATTCCATTCACTATCATCTTCTTGAATATGACATCAACATTGACAATAACATATACAGTCAGAGCTCGAGCTTCGCTAATTTTCTTAAATTGTGTCTCAAATTTGAGCCGTGTATGAGATTTTAGAGGATTTTGGTTCAATATGCCCATTTATCTAAATTAAATTTGGATTTTCTTGGGAGTTGTTTTTTTTTTTTTGGGAGATAATTCTTCAAGGTTTGACCCAGAAAGAGGAATTTGACAAAGTGCTCCGCGTGGACTCCTTTAACCGTACAAAAAGAAGAGATCACAAATCCTATAGTATCTATTTTAAGTATGGGGTCATGAAGTGTCCAGAAAGGAAAGAAAATAAAAGTAAAAAGAAAAGTTTTGCTTTTTGGGTTAAAAAAGTAGAGAAGCTCCGGAGTTCCCTTTCTTTGGCCGTGCGGATGTGCTTGGACGCGTGGATTTTGGGCCGTCAACTTGACATTCAAATTGAATTGTTTATTTATAAATTCTGTGGATTTTGACTTAATTTAGGTGAGTAGAACATTTAAGCTTGTAAATGATTGAAACTCTGATTATTCAATATATTATTTGATGTTGGCTCCGCTATGTAGTAGATATAGATACTTTGAATTGAATCACGTAAATTTATGATGTTTTAAGTGATCGTGAATAGTCCAGTGCGAGACACACTATACTTAAGGTGGGTCCCTTTATCAACAGCTTGGTTTCGAGATGGCAGTACAGGTTGATAATGGCGTCATCAACGGTATGGCGCAGAAGGGGCCTGCGAATAAGGCGGAAGAGAGGCGCTATGGAGGGAGTGAGGAGGAGGCCGTGGGGGCAAATACATGGTGGAGATAAGATACCCCAAGAAGAGTAGGGGCCTCGAATTTGGCTTGGGGTTTTATACATAAATAGTATAGAATCAAATACACAAATGAACCAAACTGACATGCCGGAAAGTGTATCCTTAAAATCGTTACGGGACTACTTAAACCAACAAAGAAAAAAGTTAGTGATGTGGCATGGCCGACACTGATTAGATCACCAATTTTGTAATTTTGAAATCAAAATTGGCTAAAAAGATTACATTGAAAGATTGTCAAAAGGTTGAGTACTAAATTTATCAAATTGGAAAGTTTATTACCAAATTGACTAAACTATAATTGGTTTAAGACTTTTTTGAATAATTTTCTCGAAGATTGACTTTGTTAGATCTTTTGGTGTCATGTCTTTCTATTTCCTTTTAGTTATCTCCTTTTATCTTTTTACGTTGATCTAAATAAGAAACATGTGAAAAACATGTATATTACTGTGTTTGTATTATAAAGAAGAATTCATAAGGCTTCACCAAATGACTTTTTAAGGTCAAAAGATCAATCGAGGTTGTGACAATCAAAGGGAGATATGAATATGCACAATCAAAAGAAGCTATATCTACATATATACACAATTTTAAGAGATATGGAGAATATATCTTAGATATATCTCTAATAGATCTATTAATCTTACGGAGAATTCATATAATATTTTAATAACCTCAAATATTGCGAGTTAACTAGCAAATACTCTTCTCACAGTATTATACGCAACTATTACACTATATCGATCTCTGCAATTTGGCGTCATAATTTGAGTGAGGCATTTTATACATCGATCGACCGTATATATGCTATCGCTATCAAACCACCGAATGGCAATTTTGGATAATGTTGTGAAGCAAAAGGGTCTTTTTACTTATTGTTATTTGATTCTTCCATTCAATAGGTCAACAGGGGACTGCTTAAGCTTTGGCCTTTAGGTTGTTGACGATCTGTCGCTTGGACTAGGCGAATAAAGGCATTAAACTACTCCACAGAGGATTATTTGGTAATTTGCTATTTTAGCAGATAGGAGAAATTTCATGGGTGACTAGATATTATTTTAAGCACATGTTTTCCATGATAAATAATTTGACCCACTTGCTTACTTTCTGTCTGGCTGCTATGAACGACTCTACTCTTGGAATTCCACTCTTTTCGTTCTGGGTCAATTCTACATATATTTTACAAATTTGGAAACCATCAACTCTGTCATGTTCTTTACAGCTACTGTATTTTTCTTTGACCAGTACTTTATAAAGAAAGCTAAGTACGATGAATTAGCACCTCGGTTTATATCAACTTTTTTATTTTTATTTTTATGGTAACAATGCTTGAGCAAGATCAAGTTTGTTTGAATTGATAAAGAATATGTCATTTGATGTTTTAAAGCAATTACAAATTTACAAGCGGAAGAGGTGCTCCAAAAGAAATTGCTGTCGAATCGGAAAGCTTTTAGGTACTCTCAAAACACGAGATCTATGCCCGCTCGATTGAATCACCCCATGCCGAAAGGATGCACGAGATCCAACTGTAGGTCTTTTATTACTCTGATATTGAATTCAAGTTGAGCATCCGATGAATTTTGTTCTAAACTCTTAGATTGTTTGAGAGCAACGAATTTGTATATCAAATCTTGACTGTCCTGACATAGCCATAGCCGATGAACCATGTAAGCTTCATATGTAATCTGCCGCCAATTATGATGGGCTTTATCCCCTACCCTACACTGTGTTTCTTTTGGTATCTTGACAAAGCTCAACCATTGATGGGGATCTTATTTCCTTAGATCAATGCATGATTAAGACTCATCGAGGCATTGAGAGCAAGAGAATGAAGCCAGGAGGAGAAGAGAGGACATTGGAGTTCACTCTGATGTGAGTGGTTGCCGCCGTTTGCGCGGTAATTGACGCGATCGAGCAGTTCCTCCACTAGACTGTTTTGCAGAAACTTTTTCTCCTTTTTTCTCTTACGTCGTTGCCTTATTTGCTTCAGTCCTTTTGCGCTTTTTTTTTTTAAGTTCGCTTTGTGAGCACTCGAAGAGACTATTTGCTTGGAAATAGAATGTTCATCATATGAACTGGTATGTGAATTCTTATGGCTATTATTATGTTTACATCACACACAGAAACCGCAGGAGAAACATGGAATCGGTCTTTACAAGTTGAGAAATTCCAAGTTCTTCAGCAAACTGCTTCTGTAAATAGACGCATCTTGTGTGGGTTAGTGATATATGTTGACCCAACGCTAGCCAGAGGAGAGACCAGTGAATGAAAAAAGGGTTTATGAAATTAACTCCTATTCCATCTCTTATCTATCTTTGTTGTTCCTTAAGTTAGGATCAAAATTTCAACCAGAAAAAAACAGAGTAAGGATCAAGATAAATTGCCTGATTGAGTGTTCATTGATCAAGACAATGTCTTTGCAGTTTGCATAATCAAAATAAGTACCGTTGGTCCCCACTCAATAAATCCATATCTAATATGGGAAAGGGGATCGGACTCCACCTCAACAGCCACGTCAACCTCCCTCTTTCTCCTCTTCATTCTCATCATCGAGTCGTCATCGCTGGACGTGGACAGCAAGCTAGGCTCAGGGGACCTACGTTTGGGTCTGACTCTGACGGGATCGTACTCAGCCGAGCCGATGAGGTGAGGGAAGTTGAGCTTGGCCTTGGACCCCCTCATCTTAAAAGCAGCCTGGTCGTAGGCCAATGCCGCGTCCATGGGCATCTCGTATGTCCAGAGCCAAATCCTTGTTCCGTTCTTCTTGGGGTCCCTTATCTCTGCCGCTTATTTTCCCAACTGCCGCCTCCTCACCCCTCTATAGTGCATCTTCTCAACCACCACTTGTACCTCACGCTCCACCGTCTCTGGTTTTTGCCCTATCGCTAGACCAATGCCATTATAATCAATGGTCGTCACTTCAAAATCAAGTAATTGATTCGAAGCAGAAGGCATCGTCCACCCGGAATTGAGTGCATCACGCAAAGCGCCGTACACGAACATGTCCTCTGAGTCATTGATTTTGAGGGACAATTCGCTCCAACTCTCCGTCAGGAAAAGACTGCTGAAGCTTGAACTCCTTGAGTATATGCTCGCAGGAGTTGTTGCCCAAAACGTTGCGTTGACACCATCATCATCATGTTCAAAAAGATGCTCACAAATGGATTTCAAAACATCAAGTCGATCGGTCTCAAAGGGACTGATGATTTCCTGAAGCATTTTGTTTTCTGGCTAGAATCTATAGCTTTGAGATGACTGAATGTGGAAGATTGAAGGGATGATTTGGTTGAGCTCGACTGGTTGAGGGGTGGAAGATTGAAGGGATGATCAGGGATGGAGCTTATGAGAAACTGCATTTTGGTGACGACTGATGAAATTCTCTACACGTTTCAAATGCTTAATTTGTCTTCTTTAGTCATGACGAGACGTAAGGCACGATCCGTTTTATTTTGTTTGGGAAGGACAACGACGTTTGTGGATGGTTTCATATATAAATTAAGGTTTTTAGATCTGATGTGTGGGATAACTAGAAAATTGCAGAATTTTATTGTTTGAATTCAAATATATTAATTCTTTTTTTTTTTTTGTGCTTGTTAGTTTCTTAAGTGTTGGTAAGCGTAAAAAAAAAAAAAAAAACAATCAGTAAGAAAAAGGAATGCATACACTAGAAGTCATAAAATTTATCACGAAACTACAATTGAGTGTTCAAAATTTTCAAATATTGGAACTAGCAAGATTCTATCAATCAAGTGCCTCTATTAATTCCCTCGAGTTATGCTAGCAAAAAATGCTCATGGGCTTTTGTTTGTTATTTCCTATCTCTTACATAAGGAAAATAATTCAAAAAGTCTTGAACTTATTATTTGGTACCCAATTGGGAGAATTACCAAAAAAGTCTTAAACCTATTGCAATTGTGCCAATTCTATCCTAAACTTTTTTTTTTTTGGCCAATTTAGTCTTAAACCTTTTACAATTGTACCAATTCGGTATGCGGCCAAAATTGGCTGGCTAGCACTAACGTGGACGCCGGCCAGCAAATAATTTTTTAATAATTTTTTTGAATTTTTGAATTTTTTTTTTAAAGTTTTTCTTCTTTTTTTCCCACCTTCTTCTTCCTCTAGTCAACGAGGTCAGCCTTGCCTGCCGCTGGTGAGGCTCGCCCTTGCCGGCCACCGGTGAAGGCGAGGCCACCATCGCCTAGCTAAGGCTAGGCTTGGCCTCACCCAGCCATGGTGAGGTTGAGCCTCGCTAGATCTAGCAACGGCAACCTCGCCAATGGTCGGCGAGGCCGCTGTCACTTGGCGAGGCTTGCCCATGCCGGCCACTAGCGAAGGTGAGCCTTGCCCAGCGACGCAAGGCCGCCGTCACCAAATCGGCGAGGCTCAACCTCGCCATGGCTAAGTGAGGCTGAGCCTCGCCTTGGCTGGGCGACGGCGGCCTCACGGTCGTCGGGCGAGGCTTGCTCTCGCCGACCACCGGCAAAGGCAAGCCTCGCCTGCGACAAGCGAGGGCACCATCGCCCGGATCGGCAAGGCTCGACCTCGCCATGGCAAGGTGAGGCCGAGGCTGAGCCTCGCCTTGGTTGGGTGACGGCGGCCTCGCTATCGTTGGGCGACGGTGGCCTCGCCTTGGCTAGGCGACGACGGCCTTGCCGTCGCTGGGCGAGGCTCGCCTTCGCCAATGGCCAGTGGGGGCGAGCCTCGCCGGCCCTCACTTGTCGGCTAAAGGAAAAAGAAGGTGGAGAAGAAAAAAATTAAAAAATTGTTTGTCGGCCAGCTATCCCCGGCCAACATCCACGTCAGCACCGGCCAGCCAATTTTTGCCAGATGGACTGAATTGGCACAATTATAAAAGGTTTATGACTAAATTGGCAAAAATACAGTTTAGGACTGAAATTGGCACAATTGTAATAGGTTTAGGAATTTTTTAGTAATTCTCCCCAATTCAATTATAAACCTTTCAATTGAGCCCGGTCTTAAATCTTTTAACAACTTGCCAAGTTAATTTTAGATCTTTTGATTGTGCCACTTTAGCTTTAAACTGTTTGACAATTTGTCAATTTAGCCTTGAACATTTTAACAATTGCCCAATTTAGTCATATTGGATAATTTTAACTGAGAATCACTAACATTGTGATTTACGCTGACATAGACAATTTTTGCTATTTCCTTCCAAAATTTAGCAATTAAAAAAATTACAAAAATTGTTCACGTTAGTGTCGGCCATGTTACATGAGATAGTCGGTGTCATTAGACCATTTTGTTAGCAATTTCTAATCAAGATTAGCCAAAATGACTAAATTGACAAATTATTAAAAGGTATAGGACTAAATTTGCAAAATGTGAAAATGTTTGGACTAAATTGGCAAACCTTCAAAAGGTTTATAACTAAATTGGCCAAACTTCAAAAGGTTTATAATTAAATTAGTCAAATTGAAAGATTTATGACTAAATTGACACAAATATAATAAGTTTAAAACTTTTTTTTCCTCCACATATTGATATATGATTTTTTTTGCTTAATGAGGATGCCACATGTATTCACTTTCATAGACTGTTTTCTTCTATATAATGAAGAGAACATCTCCAACTTCCAAACGACAGTGAGAATGCCTTTTTCCCCCTTCTTGAGGAACGGATTAGATTGTTGATGATGAGGAGAGACTTGGTGAAGGGGGCTCTAAATTTGAAAACCCCACCTCAATATGTTAGGCATTTCATTAGCAACTTAGGATAATGTTGGGTAGCAAAAGGGTTGTCTTTCTTATTGTTATCTAGGAAAAAATGGTGAAAAAATATTGTCGTGGTAATGCAAAAAATTTACAAGATTTATTAAATTCAAACGTGGAGTAAATAGATTTACGTACATAATTTGCTTTTTATGTTGTGTCAGTTTGTCTCAAAGATGTCCAAATAACCATCGATTGAATTATTTCTTTTTTTCTTTCTTTCTTTTTTCTCTCTTTTATTCCATTTTTGCTAGAAAACCATCGACTGAGCTTTCATCCTGAGTAGTGGTCCCCCAATACGGCATTGGTCAATTTGGTTGGCGACACCCGTCTTCTCATATTGATTTTAATTATTTAATCCTCTACGCACAATAATTAAATCGATAAATAAATAAACTAATTTGATAAATAGATAGAAGAGAAAAACCTACAATTCTTCTCCAAAACTCTGCATGCCGGCATGTCATACCAGCACCGCCCGGAGGGGATGTCACGTACTTTGATTCTCGAACACCTTATCCAACTAATTCAATTGAAAAGAAACATGGGATCGTATATAAATCCCTGAGGCAGGCACCATCTGCAGCATCGAATATCGATCGATCGATCTCTCGTGGATTGGTCGACATTCACACGATCGTCGGTCGTCGATCGCATCGAATCATGGAAGTTCTCGCGTCATCAGCGCTGTTTTTCGTCGCTCTTCACTTGGTTTCAGCCGCAGTCCAAGCTGGAGGGCTGCTCGGGACGGTGCCGATAGAAGAGTACGGGCTGTCGTTCCAGTACTACCAGCAGAGTTGCCCCCAATTCGAGGCCGTCGTGGGCAGGAAGGTGAAGGAATGGATCAAGAAGGACTATACATTAGCGCCTGCCCTAATGAGGTTGCATTTCCATGACTGCGTCGTTAGGGTACGTAGTTTGTCCAACTGCTATCCATTTTGATTGCTATCAAGAAAGTGAATGATTGAATTTTTCCAGGCCCCATTTAACTTGGTTATTATGATTGATTTGTATAGGGATGTGACGCATCGATATTGTTGAACCATGAGGGGAGCGAGAGGAGCGCTGAAGCGAGCAAGACCCTTAGGGGGTTCGAAATAATCGACGACATAAAGACGGAGCTTGAGAAGAGCTGCCCGAGGACAGCATCGTGCACCGACATCCTAACTGCAGCCGCGAGGGACGCCACCGTGTCAGCCGGCGGGCCATACTGGATGGTGCCGTACGGACGCAAGGACGGGAGAGTCTCCATCGCCGGGGAGGCCGACAAGGTGCCGATGGGCCACGAGAACATCACGTCGCTCCTCCAGCTCTTCCAATCCCAAGGATTAAATGTCCTTGACTTGGTTATTCTCTCAGGTGAACTTCTTTTATTTCTTTTATTTTCAAAAATCAATGAATAAATAAAAATATATATATTAAAATCTAAAACACCATGTTCCATTTACTCACAGATGAAAGTGAGATGAAATTTGATTATTTATTATTTATATTGCAATTTTAGTCTCAAGGGTGATTTTCGAATGGATGTAAGGAATAATTTATGAAATTTTGCGGTACATTTTTATCATTATTTTTTCTTTCTTCTTGATTTTTGCATTTCACAATAAAGTCGTAAAAACTGTTACAAATTCGGTGTAGGCGCGCACACGATAGGGCGAAGCGCCTGCAGGCCCGTCCAATCACGGCTCTACAACTACAAGTCCACCGGAAAGCCCGACCCGACCCAACCCTCGACCCGCAGTACGCCAACTACCTGAAGCGGAAGTGCCGGCCGGGCGTCGGAGTACGTGGACCTCGACAGGACGACGCCGAGAGCCTTCGACAACGCGTACTACAAGAACCTGCAGAGGAAGACGGGCCTCCTCTACTCCGACTCCCGGATGGGGCCGCTCGTGGCGGCGCTCGCCACCCGGCCCGACGTCTTTGACTATCGGTTCGGCGTTTCCATGGCCAAGTTCGGCAACGTCCAGGTGCTCACCGGCGACGAAGGCGAGGTCCGCACCGACTGCAACGCCGGCAATCGCTACTAATTATTTTTCCTGATTTATTCGAATTTGTCGATTTTTATATCTTTTTTCCACCCCTCGGAAGCGCTGATGTCAAAGCGGATGATTATCACCTAATCATGTTCTTCGTTGAACATCTGTCGCTTGGACTAGGGTAATAAAGGGATTAAACTACTCCACGAAGGATTATTTTTTAATTTGTTATTTTGGCAGTTCGGAGAAATTTCATGGGTAATTAGATATTATTTTAAGCACATGATTTCCATGATAAATAATTTGACCCACTTTTTGTCACACCCCCAACTCTACAAGCATGGGGTGATACCGCCGTTTTTCCACCCGAAAGACGCTGTTTTCAACTCCCGGAAATCCCAATTCATGTCACTTTCGCTCTATTGACCGCTAGAGATGGGTAAGCAACCATAGTTCAAGAGTAGAGAGCAACCATAGTTCATCATACCATAGTTCAAGAGTGTGAGCAACTATGCATGTATATGATGTGATACTAGAAACTCGTAATCCAAACTCAAAGTATAAAATATATATCAAATCACATATGAGTTGTTTCACTCCAACAAAGCTTTGTACAAATAAAAAATACTCATTTAAGCCTACCATCATAACTCAAATATCAATGGTTAAGTTCATTGATTAAGCTTTATTAAATCCCACGTCAGTAGTCCATCCATTGATGATACAACATCATATAACATACCCTCTTGACAAGGTCTCCACCTACAAAACTGGTGATTCGGCCTAAAAAGATATCCTAAATTGATATGCAACCCACAAACCCTTCACTGGGTTCACAATCATATTAAGTATCAAACGATCACCCTCTATTATCAAAAATCCAATCCAATATATATTTTACAAACCAAATAAATAACATTTTCACAACATAGCTAATCCGCCAGAAATATCCTTTGTAAAGCATTTCTCATATCATTTAGAAATTTTTTGATAAACTAGTTTGCAACATTATACATATATATAAACTTCCACATTACCTTGCATAACACATTTTTCTAAAACATTCATAAATAACCAATAATTATTATATGTCCAATTTGACTTTTTATGTAACAATAATGCCATTTCGTAATTCATACTATGCATAATCTATATTACTTTTAGAATATGAATGGTACAAACTAAAAAAAGAGATAGTATCACTTACTTAGGAAAAGCCAAAAACTAATTTATGGTAGTTACTCGAGCCGATGCACTCAAATTTCTATAAGTAATTGAAAAGTCATATAAAAAACCGAGGAATGCACTATTCCAACTAATAGCTCGGCTAAGATATGCTTATTAGCCAATAAAACGACACTAATGTGCTAACAAAGAATTTTATTTATAGCAAACATTCATCTATTACCTTAATTGTATTATCTACTACGCATAACTTGAACACAAAGCTTCATAAATTCATTTCAATCAAATTGTATTTCAAAATCAAATTTCATCAAACCCCACAACTCCACAACACACGTAATTATCATTTCCATATAATTCTAAAACTCAATAGCTCCTTAGTCTAACCTCACAACTCAAAATTGACATAACTTTGAATTTGTGCCCTAACTTCGAATATTATTCTGGACAGACGAAAAATTGGCTCGGACACCTATCAAGCACCACAATTCGCCGTTGATACGGCATGTTGGGACGTCCGAATCGTCTACATGCACAAGCCTTTACTTTTTTCTCCCTTTTGCCTTCATTTTCTCGCTTTTCCTGTTCAATGGGCGAAGCCCTTCTTCCTTTAATGCAGTTCTCGGTCGTCCTTTTTAACTGATGCCGCGTGTTTTCTTTCTTTCTTTCTTTATTTTGACCCTTGACTCTTTGACTGGTCAACTCCCTAGACTATTACACTTCGCACTTTCTGTCTGGCCGCAATGAAGGACTCTACTCTTGGAATTGCACTCTTTTCTTTCCGGGTCAATTTTATATATATTGTACGAATTTAGAAACCAACAGCTCTGTCACATTCTTGTTGGTTTTAGATAATAATCTTGGACCATGTAACCAATGCAATTGATGGAAAGTCTTCTTTGAGTGCAAAACTGTACTTTATAAAGAAAGTAAACTACCATGAGCCAACACCTCAGTCTATATCGACTTTTCTTTTTATGATAACAATGCTTGACTAAGGCCAAGTTTGTTTGAATTGATAAAGAATATGTAATTTGATGTCTTGAAGCAATTACGAATGTACAAGCTTTGACCCAACAATAGCCAGAGCAGAAAACAGTGAATGGAAAAGGGTTTTATGAATGCGGTTAGGGCTTGAGAATAATCAAGATCATATCGCCTGTGACTTGAGCTTTTCTTTACATTTCTCTGACTATACCTCATGACTAGGATTTCTTCAGCAGTAACATTGATTGCACGTCGCACCGCAGGCTGGATTTCTCCGTCGGTGAAAGATTGCTCAAGCTTAAACACTAAACTGATAGTTTATAGAAGATGAGTTGCCTGATTGACTTTTCATTGATCAATACAATATCTTTGCAGTTTGCACAATCACAATATCAACCGTTCATCCCCACCCAACCAACCCATATCCAATATGGGAAAGGATATAGGACTTCCGAAATCCACCTCAGCATCCATGTCGACCTCTCTCTTTCTCCTCTTCGTTCTTGTCGTTCATGTCGACCTCTCTCCTTCTCCTCTTCGTTCTTGTCGTTGAGTCATCATCGCTGGACATGGACGGCGAGCTAGGCTTGGTGGACTGACGCTTGGATCTGACCCTGACAGGGTCATACTCGGCCAAGCCAATGAGATGAGGAAAGTTGAGCTTGGCCTTGGACCCCCTCATCTTAAAAGCGGCCCGGTCATAGGCCAATGCCGCATCCTCGGGCGTTTCATATGTCCCGAGCCAAATCCTTGCCCCATTCTTCTTGGGGTCCCTCATCTCCGCAGCGTATTTTCCCCATGGCCGCCTCCTTACCCCTCTATAGTGTTTCTTCTCGACCGGCAGTTGTACTTCGCACTCCACCATCTCCCGTTTCTCCTTTGTCGCCAGACCAATGCTGTTGAAATCAATGGTGGTTGCTTCGAAATCAAGTTCTTGATTCAAAGATGAAGGCATGGTCCACCCGGAATTGAGGGCATCGCACAGAGCACCGTACACCAACATGTCCTCCGAATCGTTGACTTTTAGGGGCAGTTCACTCCAACTCTCCTCCAGTAAAAGATTGCTGAAGCTTGAATTCCTTGAGCACATGCTGGCAGTAGTCGGTGCATGAATTGGTGCATAAATTGTTGCGTCGACACCACCATCATCATCTCCAAGGAGATGCTCACAAATGGATTTAAAAGTATCAAATCGATCGGTCTCAAAAGGACTGAAAATTTCTTGAAGCATTTTGGTTTCTGGCTAGAGTTTAAAGCTTTGGGAGCACTGAATGTGGAAGATCGAAGGGATGAGATGGTTTCTGGAGTAAGAGTGGAGCTGAAAAGACCATGAAAGATGGAGCTATATATACAGGTTGAGCTTGACTGCTTTATTGGCAGAAGATCGAAGGGATGATTTTGGATGGAGCTTCTGAGAAAGTGCATTTGGTGAAGACTAATGAGATTCTCAACACATGTTTCAAATGCTCAATTAGACTTTTTTTTTATCGTGAAAGAAATAAATTGATATTTTTTTTATTATCCGTTTGAATTTAAAAAAAAAAAAAACCAAGCATGGGTCACTCTCCGCCTTTTTTTATTGGGGAAGGACAACGATGTTTGCATGCATTTTGTATCTAAATTAAGGTTTTTAGATCTGATGGTTGTTCCCTATAAATCGAATCTCATATACACGTGATAAGAAATAATTGCAGGATTGTATTGTTGCAGGTTCAAGTATAAGGATTTTTTTTTTTTTTTCGCGTTAGTATATTTCGGTAGTTGTAAGTGAGTGTTGAAGAGATTGAAGAGATATTTGTAATAAAAAAATTATTTACAGGCAACTATACTATGAAAAGTTTATTGTAACCTATAGGTACTTATATGCAATTATAACTTTTTATTAGAATTTATAATGATGGCGTGATATTTTTTTACGAGAAACTTCGTTTTAATTTGTTTTGCATGTATAACCGGACGTTCAAAATAATTTTTGGTCCGTATCATCCATGGAATCGTTTGAAGATGCGTCAAGAAAAAACAGATTCACCATCAACAAAAATTTTATCTACCCATAAATTAGAAAAAAAATGATTTACGCTTTTATAAAAACGAAATTCAATTTTCAAACTCTACCTTGACCTCTCTCCAGCCGCCACAAGGGTCTCATTGCCAGAGCCTGTGACCTAAAGACCGTAGCGCCCAAATGGGAGGCCTCAACCTCGGCCTCGACGTCCACTCCCCGAACCTTGATAGGCGACCTAGCACCCTAGTGCTTGGATCCAAGACTCCAGGATCGAAACCGTGACCTCAAGAGTTTGAATCACGCAAATCTTTGATGCCCGGATACATGACCTCAACACATGGACTCCGGAACTGAGCATCAAACCTAGGACCACAAGCCATACACCTTGGCCCTGGGGGCCAAGACTCGAGACCTAGGCTCAGTACTTGACCCCAGCGATGGAGCTCAAATACTTGAGTGTAAACCTATGAACCTCTGGTAGTTCTAGACTTTGACACCCGACTTGAGACAATGAGGATTATGAATCGAATTCTAGCCCCTTGAATGTGGATTTTGTACGGGGTGACTGTCCTCCATCAAGTCTCTGAGGTTACAGTTTTGGCATCAAGGTCCTAGTTTCAACTCTAGGTGCCTAGGTGCCATGTTTAGGTCATAATCTCAGGCCCTGGATCTAGGTGTTGGGTCATTTCAAACCCTCGTAAATCCTTGGGTAAACTTCCAAGGTCCAGGATTAGGGCCTCTAGATCCAACCTTCAGTCCTAGGCCCAACCCTTAGTATCCCAAATCTAGGCATTGTCCTAAATCCAAGCACTAGTCCTGAGTCTAAAGGCTCTTGTCATTGTGCATTTAAATATGGTGTATCGTTCAAAAAGCCTGTCTAAAGTTTTCTAGTATCTAAACGAAAAGAAAAAAAAGAGTTCTACCTTATTGGAAAAGTCCAACTGAGATTACTTTATTTTTCCTAAAAGTACTTAATGAAATAGTGTCGCTAAGACCAAGATGTACATGTTGGCATCACACCAATTTTGGGCATTATGGGGACTAATCCAAGTATTGTTGACTATTTTCATGTACCGAAATCGATAGGTATGTAGGGAAAATTATCCAAAAAGTCCTAAACTTATTGTACTTTTACTAATTTAGTCTTAAATCTTTTAATTTTGTCAATTGAGTTCTAAACTTTTTTACCTTTTTACCAGTTGAATTCATCTAGCCAATTATGACTGGAAATTATTGATCAACATGGCACTTTTATAATGATATTTTGATTTTGATTTTTTTTTTTTTTTTTTTTTTTTTTTGGAGTTAGGGCTAGCGAAGGTGGCCAACTTAGCCTCATCGGCCATAGGTGAGGGCTAACAACCCTTGCCAACCACAAGTAGGGGCTAGCTGATCCTTATCGGCCTTGGGCGAGTCACGCCCCTCTCCTAGCCATTGGGGGGGCGCAACCTCTATCACCCAAGGCCAATGAGGGTTGGCCGGCCACGCTCATTGGCTCTCAAAAAATCAAAACATTGAAAAAAATGAACAAAGAAAATGAAAAAGAAATTAAAAATTAAAAAGATTATTAAAAAATGTCCATATTAGCACTGGTCATCTAGGTTAGTAATTTTTGGCCAAAATTGGTTGAATGGACTCAATTGGTAGAATGTGAAAAAGTTTAGGATTCAAATGGCAAAGTTGAAAGGTTTATAATTAAATTGACAAAAGTACAATAGGTTTAAGATTTTTGGGAAAATCCTCCCTAGACATGTTTCATCTCTCAAGTATGCTAACATAAGAGCTAATGATCTATCATTAGAAATATTGTTACCTACCGTTGGTTGATCTATCATTAGTAATATTATTACGTAATTAGTGAGGTTTATATGACGTGAAGGTCTTTTTTTCACTCTCTTCATGTGTACGAAACAAGGGTCTTTTTACGATGGAGTTAGTGACCAAATAGGCCTTTGGTTTTTTTTTTTTACAAACTCTATGGAAATGGAATAAAGGTACCAATTGATCTTTCTACGAGATAAATTGCGGATTGACTTTTAAATGTCTTTGCAATTTGCACAATCAAGATAAAAAGTGTTTGTCCACGCTCAACAAGACAATATCCAATGCAGGAAAGGGCATTGGACTTCCAAATTCACCTCTCTCTTTCTCCTCTTCACCACCACTGGATGTGGATGGCGAGCTAGGCTCGGTGGACCGAACATTCAGCTGACCTTGATAGGCTTGTACTTGGCTAAGCCAACGAGGCGAGGGCTGTTGAGCTTTGGCCTTGGACCCCCTCATCTTAAAAGTAGCCTGACTATAGGCCAATGCTGCATCCTTAGGTGTCTCATAAGTCCCAAGCCAAATCTTCACCCCATTCTTCTTGCGGTCCCTTACTCCATTGCGTAACTTCCACATGGTCGTCTCCTCACCCCCTTGTAACGGGTTCTCTCAACTAGTGCTTGTACCTCATGCTCCGCCATCTCTAGTTTCTTCTCTGTTGCTGGGCCAATGCTATTATAATCAATGATCATCACTTTGAAATCAAGTTCTTGGTTTGAAGCCAGACAAATGCTGTTATAGTCAACGGTCGTCACTTCCAAATCAAGTTCTTGATTTGAAGCCAACGGCATTGTCCACCCGGAATTAAGCACATCGCATAAAGCTCCGTACACCAACATGTCCTCTGAGTGGTCAACTTTTAGGGGCAGTTCGTTCCAACTCTCCATTAATAATAGATTGCCGAAGCTCAACTCCTTGTGTACGTGTCTGTAGGAGTTGCTGCAGAAGATGTTACGTTGACACTATCATCATCATCTTCAAGAAGATACTCACAAATGGATTTCAAAACATCGGATTGATTAGTCCCCCTTGAAGCATTCTCGTTTTGGCTAAAATTTGTAGCTTTGTGGTCACTGATTTTGGAAGATTGAAGGGATGTTTTGGTTTTGGAAAAGTGAAGAGTTGAAAAGACCAGCAAAGTGGGAGCTATAGGTAGGTTGAGCTAGACTGCTTGGCTGGTGGTGATTTCATCATAAATGATTTAATTCTTAGCACCTATTTATGTTAGATCAAGTTTCTGAGAAAGGGTATGTTTGAAATGCTCAATAAGACTTTTTTTTTTAATCACGAAAGACATGAATTAATATTTTTTATTATCCATTTTAAATTTAAAAAACCAAAGCATGGGACGCACTCCTTTTTATTTTATTGGGGAAGGACAATAATGTGCGCATGCTTTTGTATATAAAGTAACATTTTAGATCTGATGTGTTGTGCCGTACAGGTCCAATCACATGTGCATGTGATAAAAAGAAAACTGTAGAGCTGTATTATTCTGTCTTCAAATGTACAGATTTTTTTTTTTTTTTAAGTGCTATTAAGTTTTAGTAAGGGTTAGTGGCTGTCCAAAGGTTATTGAAAAATATAAGGATAAGTGTACCAAAAATTTTAAAAATTATCCAAAAATATGGTTGAGTTCTCAAACATTCGAAATGCACAAATTCAGTTTTAAAACTTGCAGTTGATACGAGAAAATCTCTATTTTTTTTTTTGGTAAAAAAAATATCTCTATTAACTCCTTTCAATTTAATCAAGGGAAAATACTAATGGGGATTTTTATTACTTTTTCTCTTTAACGTTTGTTAATTTTAACTTGAATGAGAATTAATGTTTAAAATGACATCATTTTGGCTTAAACCATAGCCGGGTTTGGAACTTCTCCAATAAAAAAGAGTAATTGTCGATTAATCTATTGCAAAGAAGTTTTTCCTTCTCTTTTCCTGTGTACAAACCCTAATGGAATGGGATAAAAACACTAAATTGTAGTTTCCACAATCAAAACAAAAATTGTTCATCCACACTCAACAAGCCCACATCTAGAATGGGAAAGGGGATTGGACTTTGAAAATCCGCCTTAGCATCTACATTAACCTCTCTCTTTCTCCTCTTCGTCCCTGTCAGATAGCTTTCACTGCTAGACGTGGACGGCGAGCTAGGCAAAGCGGATCGACGTTTCGGGCTGACCCTGATGGGCTCGTAGTCAGTGGAGCCGATGAGGTGAGGGAAGTTGAGCTTGGCCTTGCACCCCCTCATCTTAAAAGCTGCCCGGTCATAGGCTAATGCCGCATCCTCGGGCGTCTCATAAGTGCCGAGCCAAATCCTTCTTCCGTTTTTCTTGGGGTCCCTCATTTCTGCTGCATATTTTCCCCACGGCCGCCTCCTCACTCCTCTATAATGCGTCTTCTTGACTGGCACTTGTACCTCACGCTCCACCGTCTCCTGTTTCTCCTCTGTCGCCAAACCAACGCTGTTATAATCAATGGTCGTCCGTTCGAAATCCAGTTCTTGGCTCGAAACCAGAGGCACTGTCCACCCGGAATTGAGCGCATCGCACAAAGCGCTGTACACCACCATGTCCTCCGAGTCATCGACTTTTAGGGGCAGCTCGCTCCAACTCTCCATCAGTAAAAGACTGCTGAAGCTTGAACACCTCCTGCACATGTTTGCTGGAGTTTGTGTAGAAAATGCTGCGTTGACAGCATCATCATCATCATCTTCTTCAAGAAGATTCTGACAGATGGACTTCAAAGCATCGCATGGATCGGTCTCAAAGGGACTGAAGATTTCCTGAAGCATTTTCGCTTTGGACCAGAATTTGCAGCTTTGAGATCACTGAATGTGGAAGATTGAAGGGATGATTTGGTTTCTGAAGGAGTGAAATTGAAAAGACCATGAGAGAGAGAGAGAGAGAGAGCTTTATATAGGTTGAGCTATATTTTGGATGGAGCTTCTGAGAAAGTGCCATGTAGTCATCGATGACATATGACTGATTGACTGATGAGATTCTCAACACATGTTTCAAATGCTCACTTAGACTTCTTTATTCAGGAGAGACACAACGTGATATACTTTATTCTTATCCTTTTCTGAATTGAAAAGCCAAAGCAAGGGGCACGTTCCTCCTTTTTTTTACGGGGGCAAGGATAGGAGATGACTCGAGTGCTTTGAGTACTGTAGTAGTGACATGATATTTTAAGAAACGTCATTTTACTTTGTTTGTCTCATATAATCCGGTTATCGAAAAATGTTTCTCCATTTTTTTTCTTTTTGATATCTTTTGAAAGTAAAAAGATAAACCGGATTTTTTTTTCCTTTCTGAATCTATAAAAAAATATAACAAGACGTAAATTACCATAAATGATTTACGTCTCCTAAGGATTGAAATTTTCAATAAAATTCCAACTTGACCTCCCCACCAACATGATTATCATCATTGTCCGGAGCACAATCGTAGGGCCCTAGAACCTAGCTTAGGACTTTGCTGGGCGGACCAAGCACTCCAGTGCTCGAACCAAGACTTCGAGGTTACAATCAAGATCCATGGAGTCTAACTTGGGATCTTTGGGGTAAGACAAGGACTCCAAACCTTATGCTTAGGATTCGGACCTCGCCCGGCCAAGCTCGATTGACTCTCACAAGAGGAGGTCCCAAACACGTTGGTGGCAACAATCGGCGGTGAAAGACTTTGAAAATCAAGTTGAGTATTTCACGATTTTCAGCCATTTGATCCGCAATGGCTAAGATGGGATCACAGGTTTCAAATGGTGAACGAATTAGCAACCGTAACCTGTGAGACTTCGTCAACAGTGATTGGCGCCCAAACAAAGGCTTTGGACACGAATCCAAGCTCTTCGGATATTCATGCCAAAGAAGACAGAGAAGAACAGGTGCTTGTCCGGAGCAGCAGTCCGATGATGGCTGAGTCACCTTGGGCACGAAGATGAATCAGAAACAAGAAAGAACTCTTTTGGATGTCAATCCTCTGAAAGAAATTTTTGGTGATGTCACTCAAAAAATACTCTCTGGAATGTCTCAATGGGTCTCTCTCCGTTGTGTGAGCGACGACCGATGATAAGGTTGTGGCTGTCGGAGGTGGTGGCCGGGGGTGATCGGCAAAGGAGAGGGAACCAGAAAGAGGATTTTTGCTCAATTCTTATGTTTTTTGTGCATAGAAAATCATATCCTCAAGCACACGGATGTCGACTATGCGAGTTGGACCAAGATCGAATTGCCCTTTTGTTATTTTTTATTCGTTATATATCTTTATTTATTTATTATTCATTATTCTTTTTATAGTTCTTTTTAGCACTATTTACTTATTTTTTAACTTTTTACAATAATTTATTGCTTAATTTGTCGAGTAAAATTTAAGAGTCAACAAAGCCATAACTGCTCCTTTGCTCGTCATGTGCACGTAGCCTAAATTCAACCAAGTATGATTAGTTTAGTGACTTGTCATGCTTACACATCTATCACTTTTTAGATTTAAATTTAAAACTGAAAATAAACATAGAAAATCATCTTTAAATGTATTTGATCAATAATATTGATAAAGATCAGGATAAAATATTTTGAAATAAATTTCTATAATCCTTCCAAAACACTTATATCTTTGAATTCATCTCATTGATTTTAAATTTGTAAAAACCATATAAAAATGAGGGGAAAAAAAAAGAAAACACCTCAGACTATGCCCAATGTAGCACATCTACCCCAAATTTATTTTGTAACATCAAAAACTCCAAACTTGTCCCCTTAGGACATATTTGATTTTTCAGCCAAAAAGATGTCATGAAGCCTAGGAGTGCAATGTCAACGTGGATTTCAGTGGTGTTCATTGGTGAAATCTTGACGAGGGGTAAATGTATCCCATAGGTATAAGTTTAGGATTTATTGTATCACACAAAAAAAAAAATTACGGTAAAAATGTTATAATGAGTATAATTTGGGGTTTTATTCTCTAAAAATAAAGGAACTTCAAATATATTGGTTTATCCATGTAGTTTGTGATGAAGTCAAAACAAGAAATATATATTAATAAATGAATGATACTCAGATTTTGAAATATAACTTCTGGTTAATAATGTGATTAATGCATTATTTTTCACTTCAATTCAAAATTAGATCAAGATAATTTCAAGGATAACTTAATTTATTCCTTGAATAAGCTTCACTTAATATTCACTAAATTTTAGACACTGCAATAAAAGAACGAAAACTTTAATCGAAGCACACATGCTTATCCTTCGCTTAGTTTTATTTCCTAATTTTGAATTAGCTTTTGTACTTTAAAGAAAATTTATTTAGCAAACAACCAAAGTGAAACTAAGGTTTCTAAAAAACCACGTATTTTTGAATTGGGGATATTTTTAAGATAAAAATAATGTTAAGTTGATGAGTTTTGGTTCATTAGTTTATTTTTCGACGATTAGTCAATTACACAAATTGAACCGACACTTGTTAAGTCAACTATGAAATGTATTTGATACTTACCAAAGTACAAGGTCATGGATAAAAAAAAATCTGAATCAGCCTAAAAGTTTCGAGTTCAAAGATTAAAGACTCCTCCCTCATCTCAAGTGTTTCCTAGTCCTGCAACTTATACCCGAATTGCACAATGTTTAGCCTCAACACTATTACACAATAAATTATCATTGGCACCAAAATTTGTGTCGATCAGTTAAGCATTCATTAAAAAAATAAAAATAAAAAGTAAGAAGAAGAAGAAATAGAGTTGTTAAGTCAGTCCGATTAGTCTTCAGCCGGCGACGGTTAGCGCTGCCATATCCGAGATTCTCGCTTCTTTGACCCATTCAAACCCACGAAATCTCAACAGAGAAATCCATCTTATCAAAGTTCAACTGACCAGAGTCCGTGAAGCCCCCTCAAAAACGGAAGAGCTCATCTCTCTCTCTCTCTCTGTGGCTAACTCTCGCTTTCTCTCTTTCGCTGGCGTCCGAAGAAGATGAAGATGCGAGCAAAAGAGCAGGTGAGATCCAAACTCACTCATCTCGGTTCAATCTTTGATCTGAAACAGTATAAAAAAATAACGTCATGGTAATGTTCGCAGGAAATCTGACTGATATTGAATCTTTTGTTCATGGTTTGACCTGAAATCCGCGTTGATGCGATGGTGTCAGATCCAAACATTACTATAACGTTCCATCCAGAGCCCTCAAGCGAGATGACGCCTATTTTTCGTTCGATCCGAAGACAGCCCGATGTTGTTTTGTATGTCATCGGTTGCCTCATGATTCATCAAATACGATTTTCTGAGATTTTATCTGTTAACTGCAAGTGACATATTCTTTTCTTTTATTTCCGGATGGTTTGCCTGCTGTCGTGGTTCTGCGGTGGGCGTCCCGACGAAACGATTCGATCATTCGGTCCGATTTCTGTGCTCCGACTCGTTTGCGCGGGTATGTCTCTATATATATTAACTGTACATTTCGAGTTCTATGAATGAGATATCATTGAGTTAATAGAAAATCAAGATGGGTTGATGATGGTGACCAACAAGTGCGGCAATTGTCTGGCAACATATGGAGGTGGTTGATAATCATGTTCCAAAGATTGGCGGTGGCCAATGATAAATTGTGCGATTTCCAATCTGATATAAATTATTATTGAAATTTTAATTGTCTGAGATTGAAAAATGAGTCATCAAGGTTTCTCGGTAATGATATGCAAACGATGAATAATAATAATAACAACTGCATGATAAAACCATAAAAAAAAAAAAAGGGCAGAATAAGAGGATTGGTTTTATATTGGAAAACTGAATTAGAGTGCGTTCTTGGAGCAGTCGTCCTTCAAGATAGGCTCAATTAAGGTTCAATAATGAATTTTGGGCTTGAACAGTGTCGGAAAGTTTGGGCTTAACTTCATTAAAATATATTTGGGCTGAATTTGAATTTTGGGGAAATGGGTTAAATAGATTGAGGGGGCTTGATATAAGAGCCCAAATTTGTATCCGTGGCCCATATGCAGAAATAAATAATAAATAAATAATAAAAGAAATTATAAAATAAAGAAAATTAAAAAACAGTTAGAAAAAAAATAGGCATTGATGAGGTAGTTAGATTTTAGTATTAAAATTAGCTTAATTTCATTTAGTTAGTGTACAAATGGTTTAGGGTTTTAGTGGACACATTTGATCTAGTTTAGTTTTAGAAGGTCAATTTTTTAGAAAAGAAATTGAACTCAATTTGAACTAAGCTCATAATGGTTACCATCTTGATAATAATGATAACAATAGGGCTATGTGAAATTCTTTGCTCAATTCTTATCGAGTCTTTTTACTGCACTTAATTTGTTAGTTATCCTTTTCACTACTATCTTTAAGTGAATTATTGTGATTTTTCTGTTTTAGTTGAATGGTTAGATTACAATTTAGGACCATAATAAATTTAAAAACATTGCATAGTACACCTATTGGACATAAATTATAAGAGTCACGATTGAATAAAAAAAACCGCATGTGATACTTAGTTAACAAATAATCAAGTTATGATACTGAAATGGCACTAGTTAGATAACTAGTGTAATCAAGTCTCAAACTTTAGATTATGGTTATAAAGAAAGTGATGTATACTCCAATACCTATCTTGGTTTCTAGTTGATCTCAACTCCTAATACAAAATTCTCTTTGGGTTAATCGAAATTGAATATCTCAAGATTGCGTGAGATAAGAGTTTGGGAGAACTCGCATTGAATAGGGATTGTTGGTCCTAACTCGACATCGCCTTTGAACCTATCCTTTTCCTCGATGGAAAAAGTGTCGCGACAATTACACTTAGGTTTCCCGTGTACCTTTGCTAATAAAATAAAAAACTTTGAAAAAAAGTCTAATATAAATATGTGTATAATTTACATATTGGATATTTAATTTTCTCTAGTTATGGACTCTTGAATTTTATTTTATTTTATTTAGAACCAATATTTCACCATCTAAAATTTACAGTGAATTATCCTACAACTTTATTTTTCTGAATAATGTCGTTGGGTTTATTTCTTTAAATGTTGCACTCACACAAAAGTAATTATTTTCTACAAGAAGTAAGTATCTAGGTGCTAGTCATAAGACAAATAAAATGAACAGTTCAAGTTCTATTGTTACTCGGCGAAAGTAACAGTACTATTACACAAGTAAAGTCCATTTTCTATATATTTGATTTGCATATTCTGGCAATGGTTTCTTATACGGTTTAAGTCATGTCTCACTTTTATCCAATATCCTAGAAAGCCTTATTCCTCTTTTCCGTGGCATCTCTTCCTCCGCATTCCGACCTGAAAACAGCAGTCATGAGTTACCTCACTCTGCATTTATTAATCCATCATTTGTTAATATCATTTATTGTTTCAAGAGAAAATCTCAAATAAGAACCCAAAGTGCCTTCATTTTCTCAAAAGATGACCTGGAGTGAAATCTGTTTCAAATAAGGACCAAAAGTGGTCATTTAGTCTTAAAGAATGACCTCACTCATCGGCCGGTGAACAAATGCATTTCCGATTCATATTTCGGTGGCCTAATCGGGAGTATTTTTGTCCACTTTTTTTTAAAAAAATTTTAGTTGTCTTGTTCTTTTTTTTTTTTAGGTCAATGGTTGCACCATTCATCATCGAACATAGGAAAGGCCGGCAAGTGCCGGCCATTAGTGAGGGCCGGCGAGGGCTGGATGCCCATCGCCGGCAATGGATGAGGGCTACCAAGCCCTTGTTGACCACGAGCGAGGGCTTGCAGGCCGACCCTCACTAGATCTGGCTAAGGTGGCCTCGGTGACATCTGATGAGGGCCATCGAGCCCTCGCTCGCTTGCAGCCTCTCACCGGCCCTTATTAGTGGCTAGTTCATCTAACCGCTCATCTAACCACGAGCAAAGGCGAGGGAGGTCGCCCCTCGCAGCCATCAATGAGGTTGCCCCTCGCCGGCCTTGGGCGAGGGCTCGCCCATCAAGTCTATCCAATGGTAGCGAGCTGTTGCTGGACATCCTAGGGTCCGGTATTGTCGGCAACCTCTTCCTCCCCATGGTCGGTGCCCGCCCCAACGCCATGCTTATCCTTATTTTGTTTTCTCTCTCCTGATTAAAATCTCATTTTTGTATGCCCTCACATTTCTCTTAAAAATTTCATCTCTCCTTCGTTAACCTAATTTCGAGGATGTTAGAAGAACGTCCATGGCAGAACGCGACTCAAAATTTTTGCGTATGTTAGCTGTAATTCCTTCCTCTCGACGATGCTTGACGGAGATGATATCGATCAAGCTTAGCTAGTCATTGTCCGGGTGATAGTAGAATCCCTGCGAGGGGCAACCTTCCTCGCCTCTGCCCGTGGTTAGATGAACTGGCCACTAATAAGGGCCGGCGAGGGCCTACTTTCCTCACTATGCCCACCTGTCTCAGTCGCACGCCTCCCTTCCAACCTGTGGCTGTGATGCAAAATGTCCAACAAATGATGCCAGACGCATCCAACGCATGGATTCTTTGTTGCACATTGATTGTCATATTAATCTAGTTCATAGTGTTACTCGTTTTTGCCATCTTCTTCTACCTCCCTAATGGACCTAATTACCCAATATTGAAAGTCGTGGGGCTGACTATGTTCAATATTATAGTCATTACATCCATCAGGACTAATTGAAATGCCGCCCTCTTGGTGGCGAAATCAAAGAATTACGAATTCCTATACTTCCGTGCAGTCAAGTGTTTCATCTTATATCATCGAGATCTAGTACAATCCTTGGCATTAGAGCCAATCGTGCTACGGTTGGCCAACAGGCCTTGATAAAGGCGAAGATGACAATAGAGAGGCCTAAGGAGGCAGTGGTGTCGAAGGTAGATTATGAGTGGAGGTCCATAGGGATAGTGGTTGTTAGGGTGGGTCTGAGGATGCGAGGCACATACGTGTTTGGGCTGTGAAAGAAGGGCTATGATGGCATTGAAGCTCATTGTGACGACATGAAAGTTGTTTTTGCAAAGTTACGGGGGAGTGAAGCTTTAGTTTCCAGCGATAATTTAGTCGTTGGCTATAATCTTCTGTCGTGCTCTTATAACAATTTTGACTGAATCCATCCACAGACCCAGCTTAGGAGCTGCTATTGATAGTAACATTCACGAGCCCGCCTTGAATTCTTATTGGCCATAATGTTCTTTTATTTTTCATATAATTTAGTGATCTGTGATTTTTTAATGATATAAGAAATTCGCAAGTACTAAATATATATCAACATGGGGCCGGGTTGTAACTTGCAAGCTATCTCATCTGTTGAGATTCACAAGTACCAAATTTTATTTTAAAAAATTAATTAAGTTAAATATTGGGCAAAATACTAGCGATTTAAATAATATTTCAAATCTTAATTCATTGATATACATTAGACAAACGTTCTATTTAGTAAGAGTGATGCACTTCATGCAACGCATACTCATCTTTCATAAATAACAATTCCATATAACATTGGACTTTGTCTTAGAATATTCATTAGCATTTTATAAATGCCTCACAATCATTTAACAATAAAGTAGAAGTGAAAAAAAAAATCATAAACACTAAATTATAGATGGAAAAGAAAAGGATACCTCAAGTTGTCATAGTGTGCTTTAATGGGGCCGTAGTACTTCTTCCACCACGACCCAAGCACGTACATATTGCATCCTCATACCCAATTTTATAGCCAATATCCTCACAAACCTCCACTCTTAATCCATGTCCTAAAACACTGCCTCCTCAGGCCTCTCCATCATATTCGCCTTTATCATAATCCTACCAGCAACCCATAGCACGAATGGCTCCATTGATGCCAATGCCAAGTGTTGCTCTCGTAGGTCTCTAGTTTTTCCACCAAGAGGGCAGCTTTCCAATCGGCCTTGGTGGATGTATTGACTGTGAGATTGGACACAATCAGCCTGACGACTTTCAATATGGGGTATATGGAAAAATGTTTCGGTGAATAAATATGTGCAGCACGGACATATATGACACTGGAAGCAAGTGATGTGAGGAGCTTGAAGACAGTAAAATTGAGTCCGCACACGTCTTTAATGTCGGTAGCGCTGGAAGGTTTTGTAGGACCATATTGTACTCCCATTTTTTGGTTGTGGTGGTAGGGGGTGTTGGGAACGGGGCCTAAAAATGGGAGTACAATATGGTCCTACAAAACCTTCCAGCGCTACCGACATTAAAGACGTGTGCAGACTCGATTTTACTGTCTTCAAGCTCCTCACATCACTTGCTTCCAGTGTCATATATGTCCGTGCTGCACATATTTATTCACCGAAACATTTTTCCATGGACCTAATAAGTAGGCAAAGGAAGATGGCGAAAATTAGTAATATCGTGAAACATATCAACACACAACAGTCAACGCAATATAAAGAAGTCATGCATCGGATGTGTGTAGTATCTATCCGTTGGACATTCTACACTGTGATTGCGAATTGCAAAGGGGGGCATGTTAGATATAGGTGTGATGCCAACATCCACATGTTGGTCTTAACGACAATTTTCAAATGAAACCAAAAGAATAATCATAATGGCAAGGCAACTCATATCATAACTACAGCTCTAGTTTTTTCATATGTCACATTCATTTTACCATGCGGGGTTAATACCAATATTAGTACCGTGTAAGTCACCGCCATGAAAATTATAGCAACCCAATTAATATGCAAGTTTTGTACACATCACGACATGCCGCTAATGAGAAGCAGAATTGTCGTAAATGACGATAGGAAACAAATAGTATTGCATGACAAAAAAAATGTATGCTCATCATGATGCTTGTTAGCCATTATGGCAATATGCGTTGTGTAATGCTTTTCGGCCACGAGGTCGGCTTCCCAAATTCTTCCTGGATGACACACTGCTCCTTGAAAGGCTATGGTGGCAAGTAAAATTGCGACGACCATCAAAGACTACATACCTTTTTATGGACAATTGTTTTCTTGCCTCTCATTTGGTTGTTTGACACAAAAACGGTATTCCCTCCAGAGGTGGCCATGTTCTCTACAAATAAAAGTTACTTTTTTTGTGAAATGATAAAGAAAGGTTATTCCTCTTTAGAAGTTCACAAAATTGTAATTTTTATTTATGGAGGATATGGCCACCTCCGAGAGGGAATATTGTCCGTATGTAGCACAACCAAATAAGAGGCAAGAAAACATAGATTGGCAAAAAGGTATGTAGTCTGTGATGGTTGTTGCAATCTTACTTGCCACCATGGCTTTTCAAGCAGCGATGAGTCCTCTTGGAGGCGTATGGCAGGGGGATTCCGTAGCCGAAAAACATTACAACGCGGGCATCGCCATAATGGTTTACAAGTATCATGATGAGCATACATCTTTTGTGTCATACAATACCATTTGTATCCTATCGTTATTTACTGCTATTTTACTTCTCATTAGCGGCATGTCTTTAATGCAGCTGATATGTACAAAACTTGCAATATTAATCATCTGGGTACCATAATTTTCTCCGCGCTGACTTACGCAGTACCAATATTGGTATTAACCCCGCATGGTAAAATGAATGCGACATATGAAAAGGCTAGAATTGCATTTGTCATATGGTTCGTCTTTGTGATTATTTTTTTGGTGTGCTAACTTTTTTGCTTCATTCAAAAATTGTGTTCCTAAGACCAAGATTTACATGTTGGCATTACACCTATCTTAGGCATTACGAGGATAAATCCAGGTATTGCTGATTATTTTTATGTACCGATTTTTTTTTTTTTTTTGGTAAAGGTTTATGTACTGAAATCTTTATCCAAAAAGTCATAAATCAATTGCCCTTTTGTTAATTTAGTTCAAAACCTTTCAATTTTGCCAACCACAAGTGAGGGCCAGTTGAACTTTGCCAACCCTAGGCGAGTCACACCCCTCTCCAAATATGGCCAGGCAAAAGTCCAAACACACAAAGAAAAAATATTAATATCACGAAAAAACCCAAAACTAATACATTTTTGATAAATTTACCCAAAATTAATTTTTTTAACCAGAAAAAATCCTAAACTAATTCATCATTGATAAATTTAACCTAAATGACTATAAAAAAAGTATAAACTAGTACAATTATAACAAATTTACTCCAAAACTAACTTTTTGACTACCCAAATCAAAATTGGTATATTAGTGACAAATATACCATCCTTTAAATTAGTTTAATATAAAAAAAAAATACAAAACCAACACAACTACAACAAAAGAAGAGTAAAATCTCAAATTGGTATACTAGTCAAATCTTACATGTCATCAAACTCAACAATTTGACAACAAAATTTAATAAAAACTAATAGAGGATAAATTTATCACAAATACACCAAATTTATCAATGATGTAACAAGGGTTTTTTTTTTTGTCAAAATTAGTTTATCTTAAATTTATGACAAATGTACTAGTTTAAAGCTTTTTGACACGGCGAGGGCTAGCTGACCCTTGCCAACCCTAGGTGGGTCACACCTCTTGCTAGGCAAAAGTTGCTATTTCGCTCGCCCTCTCTCCAAAATCCAAAAAAAAAAAAAGGTTAATATTATGAAAAATCCCAAAGTAATATATCTGTATCAAATTTACCCAAATTCATTTTTTAACCATAAAAAAAAAACTCTAAATTGGTATACTATGATAGATTTACCCTAAATAACCATAAAAACTTCCAACCGATACCCTTATAACAAATTTACCACAAACTAATTTTTTTATTGTCAAAATCAAACTGATACATATATGACAAATTTATCATCTTTTAAATTGGATTAATACTACAAAAAAAATCATAAAATTAGTAAAGCTATGATAAAAAGAGAATAAATTCCCAAATTTGTACACTAGGCAACTCTCACGTATCAATAAACTCAACAATTTGATGGTAAAATTAACAAAAATTAATAGAAGATAAATTTGTCACAAGTGTATCTATTTATGATAAATTTATCAAATTTGTTATCAAAAAAATTAATTTATAGCAAATTTGTTGTAAGCATACTAGTTTTGGGCTTTCGACACAAGCGAGAGATGGCTAACCCTTGTAGGCCCTAGGCAAGCCTGTCCCTTGCTAAGCAAGAAATCGCACACCCTCTCTCCAAAATTTCCAAAAAGAAAAAAGTTTAATATTATGAAAATCCCAAAATTGATATAACTATGGTAAATGTACCTCAAACTAATTTTAACTACAAAAAATCCAAATTGGTACACCATTGATAAATTTACCACAAATAACTATAAAAAAAAAAAAAAAACCTCAGAATGATACAATTGTAACATATTTACCCCAAAACTAATTTTTTGACCACCAAAACCAAAACCGATACATTTGTGGCAAATATATCCTCACTTAGATTTATGCCACCAAAAAACACAAAACTAGTATAACTATGACAAAAAAAGAGTAAAATCTACAATTGGATCACCAATCAATTCTCATGTGTCATCAAATCCATCAATTTGATAGTAAAATTTAACGAAAACTAAAAGATGGTAAATTTATCATAAGTGTATTAGTTTGGGATAAATTCATCAAAGATGCAATAATTTGGATTTTTTCTAGCCAAAAAATTAATTTTTGATAAATTTTTTATAGACATACTAGTTTGGCACATTTCGACACAAGTAATAGCCAGCTAACCCTCGCCAGACTTGGGTGAGTCGCACACCTTGCCAAGCAAGAGTTGCGACTTTGCTTGCCACTCTCCTTTAAATTAGATTAATACCATTAGAAAATCAAAAAATTAGTACAACTGTGACAAAATGAGAGTAAAATCCAAAATTGGTACACTAGTCAACTCTCACGTGTTATCAAATTTAGTAATTATTCAAACAATATGGTCTAGAATGCTGACAGAAGACGAAGACCTCCCAAAAGTCCAAATGTTAAAAAACACCATATGGTCATTCAATAGAACTAAAGGGCATGAAAAAAGCAATGCGCTTGGTACAAGCAAGGCCGATGCCCATAGAAATGTCAAATAAATGACTATCAGTTGCAAAAATTGTATCCTAATAGAGCAATACTCAAAGAGTCAAGATCTATAGTGCATTCCTAATGACAATCCCTAATAAAGAGAAAATTGGTGGCAATGCCAAGATGATCATCAACTTTCACCATTTACACATATTTTGAGCCTAATGATCTTTTTGTTTCTCAACCCAAGAACCCAGCCTATGTTACATCCCTTACAAAGTCTTTTCTAATTAGGGCACTCGAATTAACATAGGGATTCACATGTTTTAAGCATCCCTTGAAGAAGTGCGGGAAAGATGATTTCTTTCTCATTTTGCAAGGTTCTTGACTTGTAAACCCATAAATGACTACAAAGTTGTTCTTTCAATAGCCTTGACTCAAAAAGTCCATTTGTTAAGCTATTGACCAAGTCCACATTACAGTCCTTGTTAAAGATCTCTTAGATTGGTAAGGTCGTACCGCTTGCGAGAATACTCGGACCCTTGTCGATATAATGAGATGAAATGATTCTTCTAAAATAGCCATTTTGAATGAGAGTGAGTGAAAATCCTTTCTAACTAAAAGTCTCTCATTTAGTATTCTTAGGAAATCCATGTCATGAGTGAAAATTGTCTTGAACGATAATTCTCTCTAGTGGAAATTTGGGTGATGCAAAGGTCATTATGCATGAACTCCGATTGACTTGATAACTTTCAGTGGATTTTGAAGTTTGCATTCCAGAATAGCCTTAATTATTTATTTTTTTGGTAAATGCATTTTTTGCTTTAAATCATGTCTGATAGGTAATGTTTTTTTAAAGACCCAAGAGCTCCTAACATTTAGGTTCATTTCAGAATGCCTCATGATATTAGGAGATGAGAATCCATCATGAACATTCAAGGTGTTTTTTTTATGTTCCAAAATTTATTTCTACCAAGAGGTGAGAGGCGTCCACAGGATATTTAAGTTCCAGAAGATATATCCCCAAGAATCAGAGATATCACCAAGTATATATCTTTACCCATACTCTAAATACTTGTCATTGTGCGGGTATTATTGACACTTGACTCGGTCAAGCTGTCCCTTTATATTGACCCGGTGTGCTTTTGTGACCCAACGTCCATTTCATCGACTCGGCGTGCTTTCGTAGCTCGGTGTCCTTTATATTGACCTAATGTGCTTTCACAGCCCAAAGTCTTTTTCATCGACCCAGCATGCTTCCGTAGCCCGGTGTCTTTTATATTGACCTCGTGCGCTTTCGTAACTTAGAGTCCTTTTCATCGACCCGACGTGCTTCCGTAGCCCGGTGTCCTTTATATGAACTTAACGTGCTTTCCCAAAGTCCCTTTCATCGCTCGATGTGTCATTTATGTCATTTATATTGACCTCGCATGCTTTCGTAGCCTAGAGTCCCTTTCATTGATCTGGCGTGCTTCTGTAGCCCAGTGTCCTTTATATTGACCTGGCGTGCTTTCGTAGCCTAGAGTCCCTTTCATCGACCCGACATGCTTCCATAGCCCAGTGTCTTTTATATTGACCTAATGTGCTTTCATAGCCCAAAGTTCTTTTCATCGACCTAGTGTGCTTTCGTAGTCTAGAGTTCTTTTCATCGACTCGGCATGCTTCTCTAACCTGATTTCCTTTTCAGAAATTGAGAGTTTGTAATTTCAACAAAATCTTTTAATCAATTGTTGACATCTTAGTTTGGATTTGAATGTCACAAAATATTTTCATCAAACATTTCACTCTGGATGTGAATGATTTTCGATCTTTCTCGTTATATCTTAGTTTGGATCTAGGTATTTCGGGTTCCAAAATTTTGACATCTCATTTAGGCGACTATAGAAAGGTACGGGATCTTGGAAAAATGATCTCCCGTTTAAGCGACTGTAAAATGGTATGGGTCTTAGACAATATCTGTTTCCCATTCAGGACGTAAAAAGGTACGAGTCCTGGCAAATGTTTTCCCGTTTAGGTGACCGTAGAAATGTATGGGTCCTAGACATTATATTTGTAGCTCTAACAGGCGACCATTGGAAAAGTACGGGTCTTGGAAAAGCCATTTCTCATTCAGGCGACCATATAAAAGTACAAGTCCTTGAAAAGTGATTTCCCGTTTAGGTGACCATAGAATGGTACGGGTCCTAAACAATAGCTGTTTCCCATTTAGGCGACCGTAGAAAAGTATGGGTCCTAAACAATACTTGTTGCTCTAATAGGCGACCGTAAAAAGGTACGGTCTGGGGAAAAGCAATCTCCCCATTCAAGCGACGTAGTTTGGTGTGGGTCCTAAAAAGTGATTTTCCGTTTAGGCGACTGTAGAAAGGTACGAGTCCTAGACAATGTTTATGGCTCTAACAGCGACCATAGAGATGTACAGGTCCTAGGAAAGTCGTTTCCTATTTAGGCGACCGTAGAAAAGTACGAGTCCTGAAAAGTGAATCCCCGTTTAGGCAACCGTAGAATGTTACGAGTCCTAGATAACATCTGTTTCCCATTCAGGCGACCATAGAAAGATACGGGTCCTGAGAAACCAATTTTTTCGTTAAGGCGACCAAAGAAAGATTCAGATCCTAGACAACCAAAAACTACCATACTAGGCAACCGTAGAGAAGTACGAGTTCTAGGAAAGAAGTCTCCTTACAAAGCCTCGTTACTATTCTGGGCGACCGTAGAAAGGTACGGGTTCTAGACATGTAACACCAACTATCTTGAATTACTCCATTCTCTTCGAAGGTAAGTTATTCCAAGTAGCTCCCTTTACCATTTATATTAGCATTCCCATGCATCACATAAATTGTTTTAAAAAAAAAAATCACTTTCCAACAAAAATCATTCAATGCATGTGCATAATTAAAACTTAGGTCTCAATTTGTTTTTGAATGCAACCTCTGTGAGCTCACATTTAAAGAGGGACAGTTGTATACACCTAAATTTTGATGATCCAGTCATTGATTTTTTGCATAAAAATTAGGGATTAATTTTAACCCAAAAAAATAAAATAAAAATGCATAGCATATAATTTTAGGCGCATCTTGTTCTGATAAGGAATAACGATTTGATATATTCAGTAAAGCTTTTATATATTCAAACGATATATACCGAGAGGTGTATTTTGCTGAAAATTGGAAGGTTTTGATGGAATATTTCAGATGGGATATATATTTGGCGTTAATCTTTTGGGTAATATGCATTTTTGACATAATAAAAGAAACATTAGATCTTTCAATTGTTGATGGACGTGAACAAAGGAAAGTTAATGAAATAAAATCGTGAAGATTACGCTTTGGCCATGCGTGATGCAATCGAAAAGAAGCATAAAGTTGCTTCTTCCATATAGGAGCTCAATTTCGTTGCGTATAAAAAGGGGCTCTTCCGTTCGATCTTCGGGGGAAAAGCCAAAAAAATTTTGGGAGAAAAATTTGAGAGGAGAAGAAAAAAGAAATTCATAGCAAAAAAAACGTGAGGAGAATTGGCAAAAAAAATTCGTGAGGGACAAAGTGAAAATAGGAAGAATTTCATGAAAAAGAAAAAAAGGAAGAGGAAACCCCCTCCCCTCTTTCTCGTCCAAGAGAAGTCTTGTCTCTTCCTCTCTGACAAGCTGCAAAGAAAGAAAAGCAGCAGCAGATAAAAGAAGTCAGCAGAGAGTGACAGAGAAAAGCATCACACGCCATGCATATTTAAGGAGGAATTTGGAGAAGATATAATTTGATAGATTGCCAAAAAAAAGTACCAATGCTAATACACACCTAAATGATGGAAACAAAAAAAAATGAAAATAAATAAGTACCTCAGGAAAGGAGATTGAGATGCCATAGGAGAAGGCATGGGAGATCTCGGTCGCGTAGACTGGGGCAATCATCAAGGCGAAGCTTGCGTTGAGGCTGGCCAAGGAGCGGCCGACCAACAACTTGGCAAAATTTTGGGCCGAACCCATAATGACGGGCCCAACGAAACATATGGCCCCCGCCATCACAATTATCCAACGACGACCAAATTTCTCAAAAATCACTGCTGCTGACACCACCCCAAGTAATGAGAACATAGCAAGGATGCTCGTCATGAGCTAAAGCTGCAAATTGCTTAGAGTGAGGTCCGTCTTGATATATGGCGCAAGCCCGGTCATCAGCAGTTGAACTGCCAAAAATTCAAAATAATAATGTACGTGCGATAAACGGGCAACATACGTGCGATAAACGGGCAACATACGTGCGATATCCGTGCAACGTACGTGCGATATAATTCCTCGAAGAAAATGATGGTGTAGATGTGTTACGAGCCCACGCATCTTCTCCATCGTCTTCTAGCTCTATCTCTATCCCGTGTGCTCCGAAAGCCTCCACATCCTCTTCTTGCTGGTGTCCCAACCCATCTCTCCCATTCTCTCCTTCTTCTCCTTCATGGAACATTTGCAACAAAAATGACTGGTAGCTATCGTTCAGCTCTTCATCTCCTTCGTTGAACATCCACAATAGAAATTCCCGATAGCTTATAAGGCTTGGGTCCCTTTAACCTGTGTAACGCGTTTTAAAGCCGTGAGGGAAAAGACCGTGGCTGGGATGGCGGTTGGGCGGGTGACCCAAAGCAGACAATATTACACAGTGGGGCCTGGGATGTTACAATCTGTGCTTCTATAACCCTACCTTTTAATAGATTCATTTCAAGATTTAGGAAAAGAAGTGGTTGCTTATTGGAGCATGGACCATTTATGTTGGGAAAATAATTTGTTGATCCTATGTGCTGTCAAATTTTGAGAAAGTGCATTTATATAGTCACTGATACCAATTGGTCTTTCAGAACATGGTTTTTGTATGTTTCTGCTGATTAATTGGTAATTAGAGATTATGGAAAATTGTGCCTGCTGCTGTATCTTATAATGTTCTACTGGACAAATGCATTGTAGGGTCGGGTTACGCTGCAATTGACTCGAGATCCATCTTATTCTAGAGGTTTCCTTTCCGCTTAATCCGTCACTAGATTTCTATCTGACGTCTATTCTCCGGCGGCAGATGAACTGGGGAAGATATGTTTGGTTGCAGATGAAAGGGTATCTACCAAACCAGACTATCTTCATAAATTTTCCCATTATAGTTTTGTTCTTGGTTGTACATTTTTTTCATATAGTTTATAGTGCCAATGACAGGTTCAAATGGCGGTTTTTGATCTTCCTAAGGAGATTGCAAAGGAGTTGCTGAGTCAGCCAACACCACCTGGGAACACTATTACAAGAATTTCCAAGGTTGTGTGAGGGCTCAAGATACCTCATAGGGTTGAGATTACCATGGTTCACTTAAATGCAATTGCTTCCATGCTTAGATATTGCCATAGCGTCAGTTTTGGTGCTAATTACATTTTCAAAGCTAATTCACTTTTCCTTTATATTGACAGTTACTTGCTCTGCAAGATGATGGGCCCCCTAGTGATTTATATGGTAGATTTTCTAGTAGAGACAAGAGTCGTCGGCCAAGTCTTAGAGACTGGAGAGGATTGAGATCATCCCAAAGTTGGGGCAGTGGTCATGATGTTGATGATGATGTTGGTCTATTTAGACATGGTGCCCGAGGTTCCAGAATTGAAAATAGCTGGAGTCGCCCCTCAAGAAACAATGATAAGCAAGAAGAATCTATTAAAGCCTACCATAAAGCATGTAGGCAAGAACAAAATCAAAGCCTTCTTCCACTAAGCAGGAAGAATCTTAAGAAACAGCATGATAGAGAAATTTAGGACATATGCCTAATGGGAGACATCCATATGCAAACGTTAGTGAATCAAATAAGCATCTTGATTGGGGAAAAAGATATCAAATATGAGGAAAGCATCTCCTACCGTGATGAGATCACTTAGAATGGTACGCTTTGAAGTTGGAGTTGCTGATATGGCATAAATTTTAATTCCCTCATATTTGATATCTTTTTCCCAATCAAGATGCTTATTTGATTCACTAACATTTGCATATGGATGTCTCCCATTAGGCATATGTCCTGAACTTCTCTATCATGCTGTTTCTTAAGATTCTTCCTGCTTAGTGGAAGAAGGCTTTGATTTTGTTCTTGCCTACATGCTTTATGGTAGGCTTTAATAGATTCTTCTTGCTTATCATTGTTTCTTGAGGGGCGACTCCAGCTATTTTCAATTCTGGAACCTCGGGCGCCACGTCTAAATAGACCAACATCATCATCAACATCACGACCACTGCCCCAACTTTGGGACGATCTCGATCCTCTCCGGTCTCTAAGACTTGAGTCATCGATATAAATCACTAGGGGGCAAATCATCTTACGAAGGGAGTTACTGTCAATATAAAGGAAAAGTGAATTAGCTCTGAAAATGCAATTAGTGTGACATCCCGATTTTCTGATTCTATTTTCAATAAATTGAGACGGGCATTTCGTTGGCATGTATATAGTTCATTTTCTTGAGTCGGCCACTCATGTGAAAACTAATCTATCAGGTGAAGCCGTTAAGAGTTTCTAATGCATAAGACTCGAGAATTGACCAGGAAGCAACCTTTTGACCGAGCTAATCTGCAAGGGTCATTACGGCACAATTAAAAATCGATTAGAGACCGGAAATAGGTCGACTCAACAGAGGCATGTGATCGAGTGTGGGGGATTCCACCGGATTGCATAATCCTTGTCGACCGACACTGGATCGACTTTTTTATCGATTGGGTACCCTGTGTTCGTATTTGAAATCTTGAGATTACCCCGACAACCGAAAGTCGCCAATGTTTCAAAGATGTACATTGTGGCTTGAGATGATCAACCACAGGTCAAATGCATGAAAATTTCTAAAGGCTACCCGATAGGTTGGGCCGTGCTAGTATCGTGCCAAAGTGAAATTAACCATAGAATTGATATTGAATTCAGAAATTGGAAATCTGGTGTGTCACAAATCATTTTATGAATATTAACTCATCTTTGGAAGATTTTTTATGCAATCAAAGTTCTTTGGCAAATTAAATCCGAGAATGGCTATTTTAGCTCGAGAAATTAGTAAGCCCGCCTTGGTCTTGCTTTTGGGACTTAAGTTGGCTCTATGGGGAAGTGAAGATGTGAATTGAAGTGTGGTGACATTGGGTTAATTTTATGGACTTTAATTGGACTCAGTTGGAAGAGAATCGATTGGAAATTAAAGACTTTGATGTATAAAGAAATGGACCCCGGCGGAAATTAATTTGGACCCATTGAAATATGTTGTAGAGGAAATGAGTTAGTGGATGATGACATCATGGAGTGATGTCATGGTGGGTGGCCCATTTGGTGGAGATCTTGACAAGTGGAGGGGTGGATTTAATCCCCCAAAAAGTGAAGGGCCCAACCACTTCTTCTTCAACCTTGAGAAGAGAAAGAAAGGGGGGGGGGAGGGATGTGCGCCCGGCCAGGCTAGCCGCACGCCCGACCGGCCGCCCTCCGCCTGCCCGCTCGTCGCCGCCGGTGTCGTTGCCGCCTCGCGTGACCGCGCGGCACCCCGCTCCCGCGCGCCTCGCCTCGCCTCGCCTCGCCTCCCTGCCCGTCACCGCCTCACCCGCGCGAGCCGCACGCCGCACACCCCTTCGCCACTTGCTCGGCCGCTCGTCGCCGTCGCTGCCCGCATGCCATCGTCGACGTCGCCGCTGCCACACGTCTGCCCCGCGCCGCTCGCACGTCTCCGCCTCCTGCCGCCGTCGTCCCTGCTTCAGCCAAGTTCCAACAGCCATTTCAAATCTGGTGGAGCTTCGCCGGAGCCGTCCAGTCCACCTCCGGCCACCGTGAAGCCCCGCCTAAGTCCGGTTCAGCTCCTCCGCCATTCCTCCGCCCATTTCGACCCAAACCGGCGCCGGATCCGCCCCCAACCAGCAGCGAGCAGAAGGTTGCAGAAATGGGTATTGCAGCCCACGTTTGGCCCGTTTCGGCCGCCTTCCCAAGCCCGGATGCTCGGCCCACTTTGAGGAAAGTCGATCCTCGCATCGTCCCCGTCGTTTTGGTCCGCTCGGCTCGCTAATCCGGTGAGTTTAACTCACTAAATCTTGATTAGAGTGTTAATGATGCCATAAGTGTGCTTAGTTTAAATTAAGTAAGTTTAGGTGTGGGGATTAGTGTATTTAACTATAAATTGGATTAAGAGGTTGGTTTATGTTAAAGTGTGTTTAAATTAAAGGTTAAAAGAAAGTAATTTAAAGTTAAGCCTTGATGTGACATAAAATGATTTTAGTTTTGAATTATTTAAGTGCTTCGAAATTCTGGAAAATATAATATTATATTATAATCCGAAATTATTAAAATATTATTATTTAAAAAATCAGAAAAATTATTTTTGACCCCGGTTGCTCAAAATTTCGTGCCGATCGCTGCTGTGTATTTGGATTTTGAAATTGATGGTTGAATATTGTAAATTGAGTGTGGATTGCGAAAAATTATGGATATTATTATTTAATTAATTTTTGGAATAAAATTAATTATTTATTAAAATTCGAAAATTTCGTCGGGACCCTAAACTCTCGGAATTTCATGCCGATCGCTGCTGTGTATTTAGAATTTGAATTTGATGATTGATTGTGGCAAATTGAGTGTGATTGTGATAAATAGGGATTCTTTTTATAAAGTCTCAAGTGTCGAAATTTATGGAAGAGTTGGCCGTGATTAATCACCTATTACAGATCGTGCCCAGTGGGGCCGTGATATGCCACCTATTAGAGGTCGCGCCCAGTGAGGCCGTGATATGCCACCTATTAGAGGTCGCGCCCAGTGGGGCCGTGATATGCCACCTATTAGAGGTCGTGCCCAGTGGGGCCGTGAATTACCACCTGATAAAGGTCGTGCCTAGAGAGGCCGTGAATTGCCACCTGATAAAGGTCGCACCTAGAGAGGCCGTGAATTGCCACCTGATAAAGGTCGCGCCGAGTGGGGCCGTGATTAAGAGTAATGATTGATTTGTTGAATTGACATGTAATCGGCCAAGTCGATTGATCGCTGAGACGATCCAAGTGGTTGAATTGTTCTGATGATGTGATTGTGCCATGGTTGTTTGGTTATTATAATTGTACGTAGTTGAATTATATAAATTGTGTTAACCTGCAGATGAAGGATGATGCGAGGTAAGTCTTTTGTGTGATGTGGCTAGGCCACCCGGGGCGTATTTTCTTTCTAATAGGGGTTTTGGGAGTTGAACTTGTTGAGACATCGTCTCATCCCGGTTGTGGGATTAAAATTTCAAGTCTTTGGTGGACGGAGCGACCAGATAGCTTTGGTTGGCCTTGAGGAGTTGTAGAGGTGAAGTCATAAGATTGGAGAACGTGTCTGACTTGTAGGTCGTGGGACAATTTCTTTTTAAGAGCCGATCTTTAGTAGACTTTTGGCCGTAGACCTCTGTTTGTAATTTTGTTGAATTATGAAAGTGTTATGTTGTGGTTTTGCTTCTTGCTTTTCTATCCCGTATTTTATTGTCAGGGGTTTTATAATACGTTCCGCTTGCGCATTAATAAATCAATGGGGTCGGCGACACTACCTGGAAATGTCACATTTGATTGACTGCAGTGGGATGTGCGCGCGCCTGGGGTTCGGGGCGTGACAATTAGCACCAAAATTGACGCTATGGCAACATCTAAGCATGGAAGCAATTGCATTTAAGTGAACCATAGTAATCTCAACCCTATGAGGTATCTTGAGCTCTCACACAACCTTGGAAATTCTTGTAATAATGTTCCCGTGTGGTGTTGGCTGACTCAGCAACTCCTTTGCAATCTCCTCACGAAGATCAAAAACCGCCACTTGAACCTATTGTTGGCACCATAAACTATATGAAAAAAATGTACAACCAAGAACGAAACTATAATGGGAAAATTTATGAAGATAGTGCTCTGGTTTGGTGGATACCCTTTCATCTGCAACCAAATATATCTTCCCCAATTCATCTGCCGCCGGAGAATAGACATCAGATAGAAATCCAGTGACGGATTGGGCGGAAAGGAAACCTCTAGAATAAGATGGATCCCGAGTCAATTGCAACGTAACCCGACCCTACAATGCATTTGTCTAGTAGAACATTATAAGATACAGCAGCAGGCACAATTTTCCATAATCTCTAATTACCGATTAATCAGCAGAAACATACAAAAACCATGTTCTGAAAGACCAATTGGTATCAATGGCTATATAAATGCACTTTCTCAAAATTTGATAGCACATAGGATCAACAAATTATTTTCCCAACATAAATGGTCCGTGCTCCAATAAGCAACCACTTCTTTTCCTAAATCTTGAAATGAATCTATTAAAAGGTAGGGTTATAGAAGCACAGATTGTAACATCCCGGGCCCCACTGTGTAATATTGTCCACTTTGGGTCACCCACCCAACCGCCATCCCAACTATGGTCTTTTCTCTCACGGCTTTAAAACGCGTTACACAGGTTAGATTGACCCAAGCCTTATAAGCTATTGGGAATTTTTGTTGCGGATGTTTAATGAAGGAGATGAAGAGCCGAACGATAGCTACCGGACATTTTTGTTGCAAATGTTCCATGAAGGAGAAGAATGAGAGAATGGGAGAGATGGGTTGGGACACCAGCAAGAAGAGGATGTGGAGGCTTTCAGAGCACAAGGGATAGAGATAGAACTAGAAGACGATGGGGAAGATGCGTGGGCTCGTAACACATCTACACCATCATTTTCTTCAAGGAATTATATCGCACGTACGTTGCACGGATATCGCACGTATGTTGCACGTTTATCGCACGTACATTATTATTTTGAATTTTTGACAGTTCAATTGCTGATGATCGGGCATGCGCCATATATCAAGACGGACCTCACTCTAAGCGATTTGCAGTTTCAGCTCATGACGAGCATCCTTGCTATGTTCTCATTGCTTGGGGTGGTGTTAGCAACAGTGATTTCTAAGAAATTTAGTCGCCGTTGGACAATTGTGATGGCGGGGGCCATATGTTTCGTTGGGCCCGTCATTATGGGTTCGGCCCAAAATTTTGCCAAATTGCTGGTTGGCACTCCTTGGCCAGCCTCGGCGCAAGCTTCGCCTTGATAATTGCCCTAGTCTACGCGACCGAGATCTCCCATGCCTTCTCTCGTGGCATCCTAATCTCCTTTCCTGAGGTACTTATTTATTTTCATTTCTTTTTTTTCCTTTCTAATTTTGTGGCATCTTTTTCATTTTTTTGTTTCCATCATTTAGGTGTGTATTAGCATTGGCACTTTTTTTTGGCAATCTATCAAATTATATCTTCTCCAAATTCCTCCTCAAATATGCATGGTGTGTGATGCTTTTCGCTGGAGCAATCCCCTCGATTGTACTCGTGGTTGCCTTCATAACTTTCCAAATGTCATAATCGCCGGAGTGGCTCATTAGGTAGGGCCACCTAGGCCTCGCCAAGCCCATCCTTACCAAGACCATGAAAATTCATAAAACTAATTTGCAGGAAACTTCTTCACTCAAGCAAACGCACCCTTATCCCAACTTAAAAAAAAAAAAAAAAAAAAAAAAAAATCGAAATCATGAATGTATCATGGTGTAGAAGATTGCTTTGATGATTATACCTTTGTATGATATACTTTGGGGCATCGAGCAATGTCATGCTCACACTTCATTTTATCATGCTGACCAAAAATAATTTTTCTGCATGGTCTTGATAAGCTATATAGAAACTGCTGGAAGCACTACAACTAGATTGAAGTCTTTTAGGTAGAGCATGGTAACATTTCTATTCTCCTAATTTCTGTTCTTTTGTTCCCCGAAACAAAAAAAGAATGGAAACCTATTTAGTAAAACATTTGTTCTTGGGAATAGTTTTGAGAAACAAAAAAAAGTAGCTTCTTGTTCCCGAAAACAATTTCTAGAAATAAGTCAATTTTCTTTTTTTTTTCTTTTGTTTCTCTCTCATGCCGTGGCCACCTTTAATCGCCTCGAGACACTGCCGACCGCCATCGTCGGCTGCCCGCCAACCGTTGCCACCGCCACCGCTGCTGCACGACCACCCACATCTGACCGTCACAGGCGACCGTCGCCGCAGAGCCCATCGGCCATCGTCGCTGCCAACCGCCGACGGCCGGCTGCGAGAGGAAGCAGCCGATGGGCTCTGCGACGGCGGTCACGTGTGATGATCGGCCGTAGGCGGTCATGTAGCGGTGGCAGCGGGCTGCGGCAGTTGGCGATCCGTGAGCAAGAATAAAAAATGAATAAATGCAAAAAAGAAATTATTGCGTTACCAAACACATTTCTACACTTGAGTAGATAGATTGTCAGCCATTTGGGATGGATGATAACGAAAAAATAAATAAATAACGAAATATAAATAATTACAAATAAAAAAAATATTATAGCTTACTAAAATAATTTTTAATGTCATTACAAAAATCTATTAAATTTAAAAGATTAAAAAGCACTCGAAACATTAGCTTTGCAACTAATACCAAAATCATTGTACAATGAAATAGCTCATCACTCCTTTTGCTCAAACCAAATTGCTCTTAAAAGGACTCTCCGATTACCTAAAATTTAGACAATTGATATCAACTATGCATAAAACAAATGAAGCAAAGAAATAATCAAAATAAGAATAATGATTTAGTTGAGAATTCCAAAAATCGTCATATGAAAAAGCCAAGATAAGAATGGTAGCTAAAACTTTTTTTAGTTCACTTGAATGCTGCAAATTTGAAAAATCGTTGAGTATCAATTCCGATTTATCTCGCTAGAAAATCTGACATGGACACTGTTTGTTCCACATGATTTCGCCTACATTGACATAGCTAATTTTTAATTTTATTATTATTTTTAAAATTTTAATTTTTTATGCTTTTTTTTAGGGCCAACGAGTGTCACTGACAACTCATACTAGTCACAAAGGAGGCAAGGCAAGGCCTTCACAAGGGCCTTCACAACTATGGGTGAGGACATTATAGCCTTGCCAACCGCTGGCAATGCCACCCAAAGCTGGTAAGGGCATCACGACCTCACAGGCTATAGGTGAGGCCACGAGGGCCTTCATAGCCAAGGATGAGGATTTTGCAGCTTGCAAGGGTGACCCTCGCCGGCCCTAAAGAATAAAAGAAAAATAGAAGCAAAATAAAAAATTCAAAAATAAAAAAATGAAAAATTCCACGTATGATGATTTGTCGAAATTGGCACTTAAATAATCAATTTTACCTCAATGTGACACTCAAGTGAGAGAAAAAAAAAGTTTTGGTATTCAAATTAGCGTCATACGAAAGTTTTTGCATTCATACTGTTCTTACCCTTAAAAAGTCATAAGAAGAAAAAGATTTTTTTTTTCTTATTTGAAGAAACAAATTAAAGTGATAATCTTCAAGAAAAATGATTAAGTGCGGCCTTTTAATTTTTTTCTCTAAAATTTGAGGTTGCAATAGGGAACATAGAAGTCAAGAAAATGAAAAAGAAGGAAATATGAAATCAACGATTAAACCGGTTGAGGAAGTCTGCGGGTTTCCTCCAAAAAGATATGTGGCTGGCCTTTGACCGTTCCACCGTCATTCTGCCGTGGGTAGGGGTGTCAAAAAAGCCCGACCCGACCTGAACCAAACACGACCCGAACATGAAAGAAGTATAATACATGTTTCGGGTCTTGATAGTGTTCGAGTAACAAATATAAAACAAGCAACGAAATGTGTTTCGGGTCGGGTCGGGTTGGAACATTGTTCGACCCGAAACACATTAACATCCAAACAAGCCAACCAAACACAGAGTCAAACACGTCGCAGAAAAGTGAAAACCCCTCCCCTTCGGCTTCTTCTCCGACGACTGCTGCTGCCCTCCGATCGACGCGCCTCCGCCCTCCGTTTGTCTGGGCGTAGGCACAGCTGTTGGGACTTGGGAGGAACTGGAAGGAGCTCAATCTCTCTCCCGCCTATCTGGATTCGCTCTTGAGGCTGACCTGGAAATCCTCCCGAGCCCTGCGCCCGATCGTCGATCTCCGATTAGCCATCGTCGTTGTCGAGGTGAGCTGTAGTTACCAGTGAGATTCGGGTTCGTGCTCGTTGCGAGTGAGATTCGGGTTTGTGCTCGTTGCGAGCTCCAGGCGCGCGCATCTGGGGTTCGGGGATGTAGGGGTTTTTGGGGGTTTCGTTTGTGCCGCTGTTGGTAATTGAGATGGAATGTGTGGATTTGTGCTTTTTATGTGTTTGCTGAAGTTCAGAAGAGAAAGAAACGAAGGAAATTGTGGATTTCAGCTTGCGCTGCTGTACACAATTCCCGTTCATTAGAATTTTTGTGCGTGTTCTAAGGATAAACCTGGGTTAGTGTTTCCCATTAGAAATTTGGTGGGTGGGTGAGTGAGTTGAGCCTTTTTTTTTAATGATGTTGTGATATGTTTGGTTGCAAATCGCTGCATCGTTGTCGGATATGGGCTCAAGACTTTGATGCCTACCGGCTGCTCGATTAAATTCCTGAACCGTAGTAGCCCGGTGTGTTAGTATTTCGATGATCGTTTGGCTGTCTCTTGTTGGGTGTACGAGTCCCTCATGATGTGTCATACATGTTTGCCTCGATTTATACATTACCGGATGTTGCTTGTCTTTAGATTTATTGATTCTCTTTTGTCGGTGCAAGTCGACAGCGAATTATATTTCTAAATGGCTGATATTGATCATGGGATTAGTAAATAGATATGTTACTTGGCTTTTCTTGCTCCTCTGCTCCATTTCACGATGGGAATTAGTTTTTCTTGAAGGGAAAAGTATATCTTGCCTCCTAAATTCTGCACTCATTGTTGATGATCAAAAGAGTGCCCTTCAACTTTAAACATATATGTCATCTTCTGCTAAGAATCTTTTTCCATATGAAATTCTATCAGTCATTCAGTCTTTAAATCAGTAGGTAAAAATAAGACCCGTCTCGCACTCTTTTTATATCTACAAATCATCAGCAGAAAAAACAACAGAAAGAGCAATCCTTCTGGCAAAAATTTCACTTCTATCTCCTGGTTCCCCAGGCAGAGCTTCGCATTAATGGTGTGCTAGCCCTTGACTTTGCTTTTATCTTCACATTCCTGCAGTATCCACTTCTGTTTTCCTCTTTCCCTTCAGCTTACACAATCTAAAACCAAGCCCTTCATAAATTTCAGTTCAGGTGACAGCATAAGCTACGCTAGCAGAACTTCCTCGCGATGTTTACTCGATTCTGTCTACAAGCAAACCTAAGCCCGAGAAACAAGTAGCAGCCGAAGAGATTGAGGAACAGCAGCAGCTAATCGAGATGCAATCTAGCAAGCAAAGCTCCGGTGATTATGAGGAGAAATAAGCATTTTGGTGAAAGAAAATCATTTCAGTTTTCACATTTCGTGTCTCAAAATATTATGGTGGATTGTCCACACTCCATGGTTAGATTGGTCTCGAGCAACATAAATTGCTTCACTCTTTTTGTGAGTACCTATGCCGTTTATTGGCATCCTCATCTGGTGTACTTGAGTCTCCATCATATCTAACAAGAAATCTAGATAGATGATGCATTCCTTTTGCTACCATTCTTTTCCCATTCATTCCAAGATCTAGTGAATACAAAGAATCATAGATTGTTCTCTGTGTACTCTTACATTTTACATGTAGGAATCAGATATGGTACAATGATGGCTTACTTTTAAAAGGAATTAACCAACCCCAGAGAAAAAAAAAAAAAAAGAAAAGGAAAACCCAGCAACCCGACCCGACCCGAACCGACTCGAAACACATTAGATCATCTAATGTGTTTCGGGTCGGTTCGGGTCGGGTCACAGTGTGTGACCATTGTGTTTCGGGTCGGGTCAGGTAACAACACGACCCAACCCGACCCGATCCATTGACACCCTTAGCCGTGGGCGGTCACACAAGCATTTTCCTCTATTTTATTTCCGAATTTTGTTTGTCGGCAGCGGTGGTTTCGCGGTGGGCGCCAGTGAGGAAAAGATTCGACAATTACGGTCCTATTGTTGAGCTCCGATCTTATTTGCACTGGTGTGTCTCTATATACACAAGCTGTACATTTCGAATTCTATGAATGAGATATCATTGAGTTACTAGGAAATCAAGATGGGTATCTGATGATGGTGACCAATGAGTCCGGTGATGATCCGGCAACACATGGGGGTGGTTGATAGTCATATTCTAGAGATTGACCATGGCCAGTGATGAATTGTGCGATTTTCAATCTGATGTAAATTATTGTTAAAACTTTGATTATCTAAGATTGAAGAATGAGTTTTGAAAGTTTATAGGTAATGATACAAAGTTGATGAGAAGAGACGATAAATAATAATAATAGTAGTAATGATAAAATGATAAAACAATAAATAATAAAAAAGAAAAAGGGAGAATAAGAGGATGGGTCTTATATTGGAAACTAGAATTTGAGCGGGTTCGTGGAGCAGTCGTCCTTCAAGATTGGTTTAATGAAGGTTCAACAATGAATTTTGGGCTTGAACGGGGTTGGAAAGTTTGGGCTTAACGTCATTCAAATATATTTGGGCTGAATTTGAATTTTAGTGAATTGGGTTAAATAGATTGGGGGGACTTGATACAACAGCCCAAATTTGTACGCGTGGCCATATCTAGAAATAAATAACAAGTGATAAAATAAATAAAATTAGAAAACTGTTAGAAAAATAGGCATTGATTAGGCAGTTAGATTTTAGTATTAAAATTAGCTTAGTTTCATTTAGTTAGTGTACACGTGATATAGGGTTTTAGTGGACACATTTAATTTAGTTTTGATTTAGAAGGTCCATTTTTTAGAAAATAAATTGAACTCAATTTGAATTAAGCTCATGAGGGTTACTATCCTATTCTTTGCCCGATTCTTACTGGGTTTTTTTTTTTAAAACTATACTTCATTCGTTAATTATCCTTTCACTACCATCTTTGAGTGAATCGATTGTGATTATTTTATATTTTTTTAATTGTGATTTTCCTATTTTAATTGAATGGTTATGTTACATTTTAGGACCACAATAAATATAAAAACATTGCATGGACACTTAGGGTGCGTTTGATAACGTTTCTATTTTAAAATTGTTCCGAGGGCCGGTGATGCTCCGACAAGGTTGCCGGCCATGGCCAAGGCCGGTGACCGACCAAAGAAAAGTGAAGAAGAAAAGAAGAAGAAAATAAAGAGAAGGAAAAAATAGGAGAGAGAAAAATTGTTTCTCGGAAGTGTTCCGGAAACAAGAAAAGTTTTTCTTGTTTCTTGTTTCTGTTCCAAATTTGTTCCTCGGAACAAAAAAATAGATTTGAAACAAAAATGTAAACAAACGCGTTTCTATTCTTTTTTTGTTCCTTGGAACAAAAAAACATAAATTATGTTCATGAACACAAAAAAAAAAAAAAAAAAAAAAAAAAACAAACAGGGCCTTATAGAACATAAACTTTAAGAGTCATGATTGAATAAGAAAACTGCATATGATACTTTGTTAACAAATGATCATAGTTTACATATTGGAATAGTACTAGTTAGATAACTAATATAATCAAGTTTTAGACTCTAGATTTCTGGTTAAGTAGAAAGTGATGTATATTCTAATACTTCACTTGGTTTCAAGTCAATCTCAATTCCTAATATAAAATTCTCATTCGGTTAATCAAAATTGAACATTTCAACATCGTGTGAGGTAAAGATTTGAGAGAACTCTCACCGAATAGGGATCGTTGATCCTAACTTATCATTACCTCTAAACGTGTCCTTTTCATCGATGGAAAAAGGTGTAGCGACAATTACACAAATCTTTCTTGTTTAGGGAGCTCTACAATTGTGTCTAAATGAGAGCTTTTCTAATAGCTAACACCTCATTCCCTCATTTCACTCTTATTTGCCTATATATGTGTGTGTACATACCATACATACATACATACATACATACATACATACATATTTATATATTATGGGTTTCTTGTGTATCTTAGCTAATAAAAAAAACTTTGAAAAAAATCCAATATAAATATATATTTAATTTACATATTGGATATTTAATTTCTAGATTATGTATAGGGGTATGCAAAAGAACCAAGTACTACCCAAACCTCCCAAAATTGGATTGTAACCAATGGTTCCCATGAGAACTATTCCAGTTCCCAGTTTCAATTTAGTGGAACCGGTGAGTACCGGTCTAGTTCCTATTCTAGGTGTGACACCGCCCACCCACCCAAATCGAATCAGTATATATATTAAAAAATAAATTCCATCACAATTACTTAATTGTTTTGTAGTATTTCGACCAAATATATATGTACATATATGGATATTTGTAGTTATTAAACGTTATTGACTAATTTTGTCTATTGGATGTGTAACAGGATTAATCCCTTACTTTTTTTTTTTCATTGTAATCATCCATTTACTTGCTTTTTTTAGCCAAAAACAAAATAAACTAACGAAGAGAAAGGAGAAGACCGATTGAAGATGTCCATAAATAGTGTCGTGATTTGTCATCATGATACAAAATTAAGAGCCTAATATAAGGCCGAACAAGTTTTGGTGCTCTAAAATAAGAAGTAGGTTCGAATTGATAATAATTGATAAATGCAATTTTGTAGGGATTGTGAGACCGATTCTATGGACTCACTCAAGAGCCGAACCAAACCGGCAGTCTAATTTCCTGGTGGATCCATGGAACCAACGGGCAATTCTCGGTTCTAATTTTGTGGAACCGGTCCTTAGTGGATAGTTCTTGATTCCAAGGTGGGAACCACCCATTTGGACCATGTTCATCTTTAGTTATGGACTCTTAAATTTTATTTATTTATTTAGGATCAAAATTCTGCCATCTAAAATTTGCAATTAATTACCCTACAACTTTCTTTTCCTGAATAATCTCATTGGGTTTATTTATTTAAACATTGCATGCATGCAAAAAGTAATTATTTTCTACGACAAGTAACTATCTAGGGTGCTCGCCCTAAAAAAGTAAAATGAATAGTTCAAGTTCCACTATCACACGATGAAAGTAAGAGTGTTGTTACACAAGCAAAGTCCATTTTCTATACATTTGATTTGCATATTTTGGCAATGGTTTCTCATATGGTTAAAGTCATTTCTCACTTTCATCCAAAACCATAGAAAGCCCTCTTCGTCTTTTCCATGGCATCTCTTCCTTTGCATTCCGACCCGAAAACAGCAATCGTGGGCTACCCTGCTTCACACCCTCTGCCGAAGGGACATCGCCGAGTGTCACGCATCCGACTTTGCTCACTATGCCCCCTCGCCTGAGTCTCACGCCCCCCTTCCATCGTACAACTACAATGCAAAATGTCCGACAAATTGATGCTGGGCACATTCGACACATGGATTCTTTGATGGACATTGATTGTCATGTTAATCTATTTCACAGTGTTACCGCTTTTCTCCATTTTCCTTTACCTCCTCATTTGGCCTAATTACCCGATATTGAAAGTCGTAAGGCTAACTATGTTCAATCTCACAATCATTGCATCCATCAACGTCCATCAAATGTATAGAAAACCGGTAACACTGTGAGGATATCCGTCACGTTAAGGACATGCCAGTAATTAGTGAGGTTTATACGACGTGAAGGTCTTTTTTTTCACTCTCTTCATGTGTACGACACAAGGGTCTTTTTACGATGGAGTTAGTGATCGAATAGGCCTTTGGTTTTTTCTGACAAACTCTATGGAAATGGAATAAAAATACCAGATTGTTACTTTTTGCGAGATGAATTACGGATTGACTTTTAAATGTCTTTGCAATTTGCACAATTAAGATAACAATTGTTCGTCCACACTCAACAATACCATATCCAATGTGGGAAAGGGCATTGGACTTCCAAATTCACCTCTCTTTCTCCTCTTCATCACCGCTGGACGTGGATGGTGAGCTAGGGTCGGTGGACCAAACAGCCAGCTAACCTTGATAGGTTTGTACTTGGCTAAGCCAACGAGGCGAGGGATGTTGAGCTTTGGCCTTGGACCCCCTCATCTTAAAAGCAGCCCGACTATAGGCCAAGGCTGCATCCTCAGGCGTCCAGTAAGTCCCAAGCCAAATCCTAACCCCGTTATTCTTGCGGTCCCTTATCTCCATCGCGTAACTTCCCCATGATCGTCTCATCACTCCCTTGTAACGGGTTCTCTCAACTAGTGCTTGTACCTCATGCTCCACCATCTGTGGTTTCTTCTCTGTTGCTAGACCAATGCTGTTATAATCAATGATCATCACTTTGAAATCAAGTTCTTGGTTTGAAGCCCGACCAATGCTGTTATAGTCAACGGTCGTCGCTTCCAAAACAAGTTCTTGATTTGAAGCCAAAGGTATTGTCCACCCGGAATTAAGCACGTTGCACAAAGCTCCGTACACCATCATGTCCTTTGAGTCATCAACTTTTAGGGGTAGTTCATTCCAACACTCCATTAATAATAGATTGTCGAAGCTCAAATTGCTTGTGTATGCGTATGTAGGAGTTGCGGCAAAAGATGTTGCATTGACACTATCATCATCATCTTCAAGAAGATACTCACAAATGGATTTCCAAACATCGGATTGATTAGTCCCTCTTGAAGCATTCTCGTTTTGGCTAGAATTTGTAGCTTTGTGGTCACTGATTTTGGAAGATTGAAGGGAGATGTTTTGGTTTCAGAAAAGTGAAGAGTTGAAAAGACCAGCAAAGTGGGAGCTATAGGTAGGTTGAGCTTGACTGCTTGGCTGCTGGTGATTTCAACATAAATGATTTAATTCTTAGCTCCTATTTATGTTAGATCAAGTTTCTGAGAAAGGGCATGTTTGCAATGCTCAATAAGACTTTTTTATTCACGAAAGACATGAATCAATATATTTTATTATCTATTTTAAATTAAAAAACCAAGGCATGGGGCGCGCTCCTTTTTATTTTATTGGGGAAGGACAATAATGCGCGCATGCTTTAGTATATAAAGTAACATTTTTAGATCTGATGTATCGTGCCATACAAGTCCAATCACATGCGCATGTGATAAAAATAAAACTGTAGAGCTGTATTATTCTGTCTTCAAATGTATATATATATAAGTGCTAGTAAGGGTTAGTGGCTGTCCAAAGGTTATTGAAAAATATAAGGATAAGTGTACCAAAAATTTTAAAAATATCCAAAAATATGGTTGAGTTCAAAATGTGCAAATTCAGTTTTAAAACTTACAATTTTTTTTGGCAACGCGGAATCGCCGTATAGCCGACAACCGGCGACGTAAACCCGTGGGAATATTAGTGTAGGGTTCCACCACTCATGGCACCCCACTTAAGTTGCACAACATGACAAGTAGGGGAATCGAACCCTAGCCTTTTGTGTGGCTAGTGTGTGCCCTAACCAACTCCCCTACCATAGGGTGAGTAAACTTACAGTTTTTTTTTTTTTCTTTTTCAGTTTTAAAAACTTACAGTTGATATGAGTAAATCTCTATTTTTTTGGAAAAAAAATCTCTCTATTAACTCCATTCAATTTAATCAAGGGAAAATATCAATAAGGATTTTTACTACTTTTTCTCTCGAACGTTTGTTAATTTTAACTTGAATGAGAATTAATGTCTAAAATGACATTGTTTTGGCTTAAACCATAGCCGGGTTTGGAACTTCTCCAATAAAAAAAGGTAATTGTCGATTAATCTATAGCAAAGAAGTTTTTCCTTCTCTTTTCCTATATACAAACCCTAATGGAATGGGATAAAAACAATAAATTGTAGTTTCCACAATCAAAACAAAAATTGTTCATCCACACTCAATAAGTCCACATCTAGAATGTGAAAGGGGATTGGACTTCGAAAATCCGCCTTAGCATCTACATTAACCTCTCTCTTTCTCCTCTTTGTCCCTGTCAGAAAGCTTTCACTGCTAGACGTGGACGGCGAGCTAGGCTTGGCGGACCGACGTTTCGGGCTGACCCTGATGGGCTCGTAGTCAGTGGAGCCGATGAGGTGAGGGAAGTTGAGCTTGGCCTTGCACCCCCTCATCTTAAAAGCTGCCCGGTCATAGGCCAATGCTGCGTCCTCGGGCGTCTCATAAGTGCCGAGCCAAATCCTTGCTCCGTTTTTCTTGGGGTCCCTCATTTCTGCTGCGTATTTTCTCCACGGCCGCCTCCTCACTCCTCTATAATGCGTCTTCTTGACCGGCACTTGTACCTCACGCTCCACCGTCTCTTGTTTCTCCTCTGTCGCCAGACCAACGCTGTTATAATCAATGGTCATCACTTCGAAATCCAGTTCTTGGCTCAAAGCCAGAGGCACTGTCCACCCGGAATTGAGCGCATCGCGTAAAGCGTTGTACACCACCATATCCTCCGAGTCATCGACTTTTAGGGGCAGCTCGCTCCAACTCTCCATCAGTAAAAGATTGCTGAAGCTTGAACACCTCCTGCACAAATTTGCCGGAGTTTGTGTAGAAAATGCTGCGTAGACAGCATGTTCATCATCATCTTCTTCAAGAAGATGCTGACAGATGGATTTCAAAGCGTTGCATGGATCGGTCTCAAAGGGACTGAAGATTTCCTGAAACATTTTCGCTTTGGGCCAGAATTTGCAGCTTTGAAATCACTGAATGTGGAAGATTGAAGGGATGATTTGGTTTCTGAAGGAGTGAAATTGAAAAGACCATGAGAGAGAGAGAGCTTTATATAGGTCAGAGCTATATTTTGGATGGAGCTTCTGAGAAAGTGCCATGTAGTCATCGATGACATATGACTGATTGACTGATGAGATTCTCAACACATGTTTCAAATGCTCAATTAGACTTCTTTATTATTTTTTTTTTGGCAAATTAGACTTCTTTATTCAGGAGAGACACAAACTGATATACTTTATTCTTATCCTTTCTGAATTGAAAAGCCAAAGCAAGGGGCACGTTCCTCCTTTTTTTAGGGGGGCAAGGATCGTGGCTCTTAAAGATCTGAAGGGTTCCTTCATGGATCCAATGACTGACGCTTGAGAAGAAAGAAAACTTTGGTGGCACGGAAACGTACAGGATGTGGCAGAAAAACGAAAGAAGAAAACGAGAAGCGCTGATCATGGAAAAATTAGAGACGAAGTATAGGAGATGACTCGAGTGCTTTGAGCATTGTAGTAGTGACATGATATTTTAAGAAATGTCATTTTTCTTTGTTTATCGAAAAATGTTTCTCCATTATTTTTTCTTTTTGATATCTTTTGAAAGTAAAAAGATGGACCAGAAATTTTTTTTTCCTTTCTGAATCTACAAAAAAATATAACAAGACGTAAATTACCATAAAGGATTTATGTCTCTTAAGGATTGAAATTTTCAATATTTAAAATCCCAACTTGACCTCCCCACCAACGTGATTATCATCATTATCTGAAGCACAAATATAGGGCCCCAGAACGTAGCTTAGGACTTTGCTGGGCGGACCTAGCACTCTAGTGCTCGAACCAAGACTTCGAGGTCACAATCGAGATCCGTGGAGTCTAACTTGGGATCTTTGGGGTAAGACTCGCACTCCAAACCTTATGCTTAGGATTCGGACCTCGCCTGACCAAGCTCGATTGACTGTTGTACTGACAAAAGGAGGTCCCAAACACGTCGGTGGCAACAATCGGCGGTGAAACACTTTATAAATCAAGTTGAGCATTTCACGATTATCAGCCATTTGATCCGCAATGGCTAAGATGCGATCACAGGTCGCGAATGGTGAACGAATTAGCAACCGTAACCTGTGAGATTTCGTCAACAGTAATTGATGCCCAAACAAAGGCTTTGGACACAAATCCAAGCTCTTCGGATATTCATGACAAAGAAGACAGAGAAGAACAGATGCTTCACCGGAGCAGCAGTCCAATGATGGCTGAGTCACCTTAGGCACGAAGTTGAATCATAAACAAGAAAGAACTCTTTTGGATGTCAATCCTCTGAAGAAATTTTTTGGTGATGTCACTCAAAAAATACTTTTTGAAATGTCTCAATGGGTCTCTCTCCGTCGGTGTGAGAGATGACCGATGATAAGGTTGTGGCTGTCGGAGGTGGTGGCTGGAGGTGATCAGCAAAGGAGAGGGAACCAGAAAGAGGATTTTTACTCAATGCTTATGTTTTTTGTGCATAGAAAATCATATCCTCAAGCACGTGGATGTCCACTGCGCGAGTTGGACCAAAATTGAATTGGCCTTTTGTTATTTGTTATTTGTTATATATCTTTATTTATTTATTATTCATTATTCTTTTTTGAGTTCTTTTTAGCACTATTTACTTCTTCTTCTTCTTTTTAACTTTTTACAATAATTTATTGCTTAATTTGTCGAGTAAAATTTAAGAGTCAACAAAGCCATAACTGCTCCTTTGCTCGTCATGTGCACGTAGCCTAAATTCAACCAAGTATGATTGGTTTAGTGACTTGTCATCTATCACTTTTTAGATTTAAATTTAAATCTGAAAATAAATAAAGAAAATCGTCTTTAAATGTATTTGATCAATAATATTGATAAAGATCAGGATAAAATATTTTAAATTAAATTTCTATAATCCTTCCAAAACACTTATATCTTTGAATTCATCTCATTGATTTTAAATTTGTAAAAACCATATAAAAATAAGGAAAAAAAATAGAAAACACCTCGAACTATGCCCAATGTAGCAGATCTACCCCAAATTTATTTTTTAACATCAAAAACTCCAAACTTGTGCCCTTAGGACATATTTGATTTTTCCACCAAAAAGACGTTGTGAAGCCGCATGAGTGCAATGTCAACGTGGATTTTAGTGGTGTTCATTGGCAAGATCTTGATGAGAGGTAAATGTATCCCATAGGTATAAGTTTAGGATTTATTGTATCACACACAAAAAAATTACGGTAAAAATGTTATAATGGGTATAATTTGGGGTTTTATTCTCTAAAAATAAAGGAACTTCAAATATATTGGTTTATCCATGTAGTTTGTGATGAAGTCAAAACAAGAAATATATATTAATACATGAATGATACTCCGATTTTGAAATATAACTTCTGGTTAATAATGTGATTAATGCATTATTTTTCAATTCAATTCAAAATTAGATCAAGATAATTTCAAGGGTAACTTAATTTATTCCTTGAATAAGCTTCACTTAATATTCACTAAATTTTAGACACTACAATAAAAGAACGAAAACTTTAATTCGAAACACACATGCTTATCCTTCACTTAGTTTTGTTTCCTAATTTTGAATTAGCTTTTGTACTTTTCGACCACAAAAAAAAAAAAAAAAAAAAAAAAAAAGCTTTTGTACTTTAAAGAAAATTTATTTAGCAAACAACCAAAGTGAAACTAAGGTTTCTAAAAAACCACGTATTTTTTAATTGGGGATATTTTAAAGATAAAAATAATGCTAAGTTGATGAGTTTTGGTTCATTAGTTTATTTTTCGACGATTAGTCAATTACACAAATTGAACCGACACTTATTAAGTCAACTATGAAATGTATTTGATACTTACTTAAGTACAAGGTCATGGATAATAAAAATCCTGAATCAGCCTAAAAGTTTCGAGTTCAAAGATTAAAGACTCCTCCCTCATCTCAAGTGTTTCCTAGTCCTGTAACTTATACCAAAATTGCACAATGTTTAGCCTCAACACTATTACAAAATAAATTATCATTGGCACCTAAATTTTTGTCGATCAGTTAAGCATTCATTTTTTTTTAAAAAAAGTAAGAAGAAGAAGAAGAAATAGAGTTGTTAAGTCAGTCCGATTTGTCTTCAGCCGGCGACGGTTAGCGCTTTCATATCCGAGATTCTCTCTTCTTTGAACAGAGAAATCCATCTTATCAAAGTTCAAATGACCAGAATCCTTGAAGCCCCCTCAAAAACGGAAGATCTCATCTCTGTCTCTCTCTGGCTAACTCTCGCTTTCTCTCGCTCTCGCTGGCGTCCGAAGAAGATGAAGATGCGAGCAAAAGAGCAGGTGAGATCCAAGTACTCCTCATCTCGGTTCAATCTTTGATCTGAAACAGTATAAAAAAATAACGTCATGGTAATGTTCGCAGGAAATCTGACTGATATTGAATCTTTTGTTCATGGTTTGACCTGAAATCCGCGTTGATGCGATGGTGTCAGATCCAAACATTACTATAACGTTCCATCCAGAGCCCTCAAGCGAGATGACGCCTATTTTTCGTTCGATCCGAAGACAGCCCGATGTTGTTTTGTATGTCATCGGTTGCTTCATGATTCATCAAATACGATTTTCTGAGATTTTATCTGTTGACTGCAACTGACATATTCTTTTCTTTTATTTCCGGATGGTTTGCCTGCTGTCGTGGTTCTGCGGTGGGCGTCCCGAGGAAACGATTCGATCATTACGGTCCGATTTCTGTGCTCCGATCTCGTTTGCGCAGGTATGTCTCTATATACATTAGCCGTACATTTCGAGTTCTATGAATGAGATATCATTGAGTTAATAGAAAATCGAGATGGGAGGATGATGTGACCAACGAGTGCGGCGATTATCTAGCAACACATGGAGGTGGTTGATAATCATGTTCCAGAGATTGGCGGTGGCCAATAATATATTGTGTGATTTCCGATCCGATATGAATTGTTGTTGAAATTTTAATTATCGGTAATGATACGAAAATGATGAATAATAATAATAACAACTGCATGATAAAACCATTAAAAAAAAAAGGGAGAAGAAGAGGATGGGTTTTATATTGGAAAACAGAATTAGAGTGCGTTCTTGGAGCAGTCGTCCTTCAAGATAGGCTCAATTAAGGTTCAATAATGAATTTTGGGCTTGAACAGTGTCGGAAAGTTTGGGCTTAACTTCATTAAAATATATTTGGGCTGAATATGAATTTTGGGGAAATGGGTTAAATAGATTGAGGGGGCTTGATATAAGAGCCCAAATTTGTATCCGTGGCCCATATATAGAAATAAATAATAAATAAATTATAAATTAAAGAAAATTAGAAAACAGTTAGAAAAAAATAAGCATTGATGAGGTAGTTAGATTTTAGTATTAAAATTATCTTAATTTCATTTAGTTAGTGTACACATGGTTTAGGGTTTTAGTGGACACTTTTGATCTAGTTTAGTTTAGAAGGTCAATTGTTTAGAAAAAAAATTGAACTCAATTTGAACTAAGCTCATGAGGGTTACCATCTTGATAATAATGATAACAATAGGGCTATGTTAAATTCTTTGCTTGATTCTTATCGAGTCTTTAGACTACATTTCATTCATTAGTTATCCTTTCACTACTATCTTTGAGTGAATCGATTGTGCTTCTTTTATATTTTTTTTTATTGTGATTTTTCTGTTTTAATTGAATGGTTATATTACAATTTAGGACCATAATAAATATAAAAACATTGCATAGGACACCTATTGGGCATAAATTATAAGAGTCACGATTGAATTAAAAAAACCACATGTGATACTTAGTTTACAAATAATCAAGTTATGATACTGAAATGGCACTAGTTAGATAACTAGTGTAAAAACAAATAGGCCCTAAGTATCTGGGTGCTAGTCATTAAAATATTTTAAAAAAAAGGAACAATTCAAGTTCTATTGTCACTTGACGAAAGTAAGAGTACTGTTACACAAGTAAAGTCCGTTTTCTATATATTTGATTTGCATATTTTGGCATTGGTTTCTTACATAGTCAAAGTCATTTCTCACTTTCATCCAAAACCCTAGAAAACCCTATTCCTCTTTTCCATGGCATCTCTTCCACCGCATTTCGACCTGAAAACAGCAGTCACGAGTTACCTCACTCCGCACATGCCTCCCTTCCAACCTATAGCCGCAATGCAAAATGTCCAACAAATGGATGCCAGACACTACGCATGGTTCTTTGTTGCACATTGATTGTCGTATTGATCTATTTCACAATGTTACTCATTTTCGCCATCTTCCTTTACCTCCCAAATGGACCTAATTACCCATATTTAAAGTCGCGGGGCTGACTGTGTTGAGTATCACAGTCATCATATCCATCGGGACCAATTGAAATGCCGCCCTCTTGGTGGCAAAATCAAAGATTTACAAAAATTTGTACTTTCATGAAGTGGAATGCTTCATCGACTATCATCGGGACACAGTGCAATCCATGGCATTGGCGTCATTAGAGCCATTCGTGCTACGATTGGCTGACGGGACTATGATAAAGGTAAAGATGACAATGGAGAGGCCTAAGGAGGCAGTGGTGGAGGACATGGATTAAGAGCGGAGGTCCGTAGGGACAGTGGTTGTCAGGGTGGGTCTGAGAATGTGAGGCACGTACGTGTTTGGGCTGTGAAAGAATGACTATGCCCGCATTGAAGCTCATTGTGACGACATGAAGGTTGTTTTTGCAAAGTCTATGGGAGGAGTGAAGCTTTAGGTTTCGGCGATAATTTAGTCCAATAATCTTCAACCGTGCTTTTATAACAATTTTGACTAAATCCATCCACAAACCCACGCTTAAGAGCTGCTATTGATAGTAAGATTTACAAGCCCGCCTTGAACTCTTATTGGCCATAATGTTCGTTTTCTTTTGCATATAAGTTAGTGATCCGTGATTTTTGAATGGTACATGAAATTTGCAAGTACTAAATATATATAAAAATGGGGTTGGGTTGTAACTTGCAGGCCATCTCATCTATCGAGATTCGCAAGTATTGATTTTTACTTTAAAAAGTTAATTGAGTTATATATCGGGCAAAATAGTACAAGGTGAGCTCATGAACCTTAATATCAATAGCAACACCTAAGATTGGCGTCGTGGATGGATTTAGTCAACATCAATATAGGAGCGTGATGAAAAATTATTGGACAAAAGATTATCGCCGATGGCTAAGCTTTCCTCCCCTCTAAATTCGCAAAAGCTACCCTCAAGTTGTCATAGTGTGCTTTAATGTGGACGTAGTATTTCTTTCACCACGACCCAAGCACGTACATGCTTTGCATCTTCATACCCAATTCGATAGCCACTATGCTCACAAGCCTCCACTCTCGATCCTATCCTCCTATCCTAAACCACCGCCCCAGCAGGCCTTTTCATCATATTCGCCTTTATCATAATCCTACCGGTAGCCCACAGCATGAGTGGCTCCGTTGATGCCAATCCCAAGTGTTGCTATATGAACCAATGTTAGTAGACGAAGCAGTCGACTTCACGGAAGAACAAACTGTTGTAGATCTTTAGGCTTTTTCCATTAAGAGGGCAGCTTTCCAATTGGTCTCAGTGGATGTAGTGACTGCGAGATTGGACACAATCAGCCTGACGACTTTCAATATGGGGTATCCAAAGAGGCAAAGAAAGATAGTGAAAACTAGTAATATCGTGAACCACATCAACATGATAGTCAATGCGAGATAAAGAAGTCATGAGTCGGATGTGTCTAGTATCTATTTGTTCAACATTCTACGTCATGACTGTGAATTGGAAAAGGGGGCATGCTAGAAATAGGTGTGATGCCAACATGCACATGGTGGTCTTAGCGACACAATTTCTGAATGAAGTAGAAAAGTTGGCAAACCAAAAGAATAATCATAAAGGCGACTCATATCATAACTGCAATTCCAACTCTTTCGTACGTCACATTCATTTTTCCATGCGGGGTCGATACCAATATTGGTATTGCATAAGTCACCATCGCCAAAATTATAGTGACCTAGGTGATTAACATAGTAATTTTTGTGCATATCCATCGCATTAACAGCATTTTACTAATGAGATTCAAAATTATAGTAGTGACAATAGGAAACAAACAGTATTGCATGAGATAAAAAATTTATACTCATTAAGATAGTTGTAAGCCATTATGACGATACTTGCTATGTAATATTTTTCGCCCACGGTGTCCACCTACCGAACTCCTCCAGAAGGACTCACTGCTCCTTGAAAGGCTATGGTGGCAAATACAATTCCAACAGTTATCATAGATTTACGCATACCTTTCCGCTGACATTTGTTTTCTTGCCTCTAATTTGGTTGTCTTATAAGTGAACGGTATTCCCTCTAGAGGTGGCCATATTCTCCACAAATAAAGTTACTTTTTTTGTGAAGTGATAGAGAAAGGTTATTCCTCTTTAGAAGTAATTTTTATTTGTGGAGGATGTGTCCACATCTAATTGGGTATACCGTTCACGTGTTGGACAACCAAATGAAAGGCAAGAAAACATAGATAGGCAGAAAGGTATGCAGTTTATGATAGTCGTGGCAATCTTACCTTTTTCAAGTGGCGATAAGTCCTCCCGGAGGCGTATAATAGGAGGATTTTGTGGCCGAAAAACATTATAATGCGGGCATCGCCATAATGGTTTACAATTATCGTAACGAGCATACATTTTGTGTGTCATGCAATACCATTTGTTTCCTATTATCGCTTACCATAATTTTGATTCTCATTAGTGTCACGTCGTTAATGCGCTGAATATGCACAAAACTTACAATATTAATCATCTAGATTGCTATAATTTCCGTGGCTGACTCTACGCAATTCCAATATTAGTATTAACCCCACATGGTAAAATGAATGTGACTTCTAAAAAAAGTTGAAATTGCAGTTATCATATGGGTGGTCTTTATGATTATTTTTTTGATGTGTCCGAAAATTGTGTCGCTAAGACAAAGATGTACATGTTAGCATTACACCTTTTGGGCATTATGGGGACTAATCTAGGTATTGTTGACTTTTTTCATGTATCGAAATCTTCATCGATAGACATGTAAAGAAAATTGTATAAAAGGTCCTAAATCTGTTGCACTTTTGCCAGATTAGTTATAAACCATTCAATTTTACCAATTGACTCTTAAACAATTTTTACTTCATACTAATTGAGTCCATCTGATCAATTTTAACTAGAAATTGCTAAAATGGACAGTTGATGCCAACGTGGCATTTTTTTTAATGATATTTTGAATTTCTATGGTTTTTTTTTTTGGTTTTGGAGCTAGGCCTGGCGAGGTTGTGGCCAGTAGACCCTCCCGGCCACAAGCAAGGCCTGGTGACCCTCACCGGCCATAGGCAAGGGTCTAGCCCCGCATTAGTTGCGACTTCACTCGCCCTCCCTCAAAAAACTCAAAGAAAAATGGTCAATATCACGAAAAATCCAAAACTGATATATTTATAATAAATTTATCACAAACTAATTTTTTAACCACAAAAAAACCCAAATTGGTACACTATTGATAAATTTAATTCAAATGACTATAAAAAAACTAAATCAATACACTAGTAACAACTTTACCTCAAATTAACTTTTTGATCACCAAAACCAAAATCAGTTTATTAGTGACAAATATACGCCTTTTCAAATTGGGTTAATATCACAAAAAATACAAAACTAGTACAACAGCAACAAAAGAAGAGTAAAATCCCAAATTGATACACTAAAGTCACAAAATGATCTAAGACCCATTTTGCCACCTCTAATCACAATCGAGACCCTCAAAGTTTGGCCTGGGAATGTCAGGCTAAGACTCAAACACGAGACCTTATGACTTAGAATTCAAACCTCAAGTGGCCAAACTCGGAACCCGAGGGCTGGACTTATGAGATTGAGGCCAAGTTCCAAACTTTGATGTCCATCTAGAAAGGATTGGACGTGGGATGTCGTTGCCCCGCATTGAAGAATATGTACTGAGAGTCAGTATCCTAGGTCAAGTACCCATCCATGATTTCAGGTTCACCATCAAGGTCACAGGTTCACATACGAGCACCCAAGTCTACAGGTTCGCCATCAAGGTCATAGGTTCCCATACGAGCGCCCAAGTCTAGGTCCTAGCCTCAAGGCTCCAAGTTCGGAGAAAATATTGGGTACATCTTGTTGGAGAAATCTTTCCAGAATATTTTGAAGCTGACAAAACGTTTCTTTCAGTCTAAAGTCTGGATGTTCGGAGACCGTCAGTTTAAAGTCTGAAGACTTTGTTCTCTCGAGACTCAAGACTCAAGATCCAAGACTCAAGACTCAAGACCCAAGACTTAAGACTCAGGACTCAAGACTTAAGTCTATTCTCACCGACAGTCTTTCTAATCCAGTGACGAAGGAAATCCAAAGCCGAGGTTTATGGTTGAGGATTCGATCCTATCCTCTCGGAATAGATTCTTTGGTTGGATAATCATTTCGGATTCTTTAATTCTTATCTAAGATCGATTGAAGATCCGTTGGTCGACGAAATAATCTTGGAATGTTCTATTCATGGAAACCGAGATCCCGATTGTATGGGCGAACGGATTGATGGGCTATCATCGATTCCTTAAATAGCTCGGATGATCTTCTTGATTGATTCCGTCCAACGGGTAGATTGGAGGAATTCCTTTGGTAAGTGCCAACGGCTATGATGGCATGAAGGAGTATAAAAGGAAGACGTCTAGTTGTTTTAAGTATGTGATTGATAGAAAAATTCCAGAGTCTGAAGATCCTTGATTATTATTTGAGACTGTTCGAGCGAAATTGTATACAGAGAGAGTATATACTTGGTGACGCCTTGAGTGAGTGTGGTAGATCATCTACACCTAGAAATCAAGGAAGATCAACACTGTAACATCTCTTTGATCATAGTGGAATCCAGCCAATCGGCTGTCGGTGCGAAGAGTGGACGTAGGCTTGAATCAAGCCGAACCACTATAAACGAGTGTTCAATTCTCTTTTCCTTACTCGGTCTCTCGATTGATATTTAATTCTTGCGATTGAATCTTTAACTGTTTAAATATCGTGCAAGCTTCGAGAAATTTTTTATATACCTATTCACCCCCCCTCTAGGTACTCATACTAGCTATATCAATTGGTATCAGAGCCCGTGTTCTTACTTTGTTTGAAGTGTTTTACTTCAGAGTAAAAGATCCATGGCTAGTATGCTAGCACCAGGACTGATGGAGGGGCAAAGCAATACCAGACCTCCCTACTTCGATGGAAAGGATTACAACATCTGGAAGAACAAGATGAAAGCTTTCCTACGATCAAAGGATCCTCTGGAATGGGACGTTGTGGAAAGAGGAATCACTCCTGCTGCTGCATCAATCTCTGAAAGAGGGAAAGACACTATTGAAACCAGCGGAATGTCTCAGGAAGAGATAAACAAGAGACAAGCACTCGATGCAAAAGCAATTTACTCTTTATATTGTGCTTTATCTCCAACTAAATATAATAGAATATCTTCTTGTGTTACAGCAAAAGAAGTATGTGATAGATTACACATCACCTATGAAAGGACAGAACGAGTGAAGGAGACCAGAATTAACATTCTCCTTGGTCAATATGAAGTCTTCAAAATGAAACCAGGAGAATCTATAACTGACATGTTTAGTCGTTTTACAGATATTGTCAATGGTCTTGAGAACCAAGGACAAAAAATTTCTGATCCCATGAAGGTGAACAAGCTTCTGCGTGGACTCTCTAAGGATTGGAATCATATAAAGACTTCAATAAGAGAGACGCAAAGAATCATGCCATTATCTGTAGACGAACGATTGGAACTCTTCATCTTACGAAGTGGAACGAATTAATGAAGACGAAGATCCAAGAGGTAAGAAATCTATTGCACTAAAATCAAATGACGATTCTGATGATGCAGATTTTGAAGATGATATGGATGATGAGGAGCTCGCCCTCATGATAAGAAGATTCAGAAAACTGAATAGAAAAGGCGAAGGTTCATCCCAAAGAAACAAAGTTTTCGAGACAAAGCACCAAGTCTGTTGATGATGAGGAACCAAACAAAGATGTAGTTTGCTTCGAATGTAAAAAGAAGGGACACATCGTACCCAACCGTCCTCTTCGAAAAGAAAAGAGGAAAAGCTGAGAAGTTTCGAAAGGCTCTCAAAGCTGAAACACAGGAGTGATACGAGAATGTGAAGAGAGTGATAATGAATACGCCAACATATGTTTGATGGCACATTCGCACTCGGACTCGACATTATGGATCGACTCGGATAGTGAATTTGAGGTAAGTGATTTTAAAATTCCTGTCAAAGTCTCCTAAATATATTGATGAACCGTGTTTCGCCTCAAGACTTCTCTCAAAAGAATTTCCGAACTTAAAAAGGAAAACTCAATTCTGAAACAAAAGGAAATTATTTTAGAAGAAAGAGTAAAAAGTCTAGACCTAAATGTTTCTGCTCTTAAAGAAAAAGAAGATGATCTTTTGAAAGAAAATGTTTTCTTAAAAACAGACTTATCAAATATTTCAAAGAAGTTTTCGATAGGATCCGAAAAGCTTGAAAAAGTGCTTTCAGTCCAAAGACCTTACTTTAATAAGTCTGGTCTAGGTATGACAGCGGAAACAATCCCCTTGATTGATTTTCCGAAAGTAAAAGAAAGAATTAAGAAAAGACCGTCGAGGGAGGCTTATAAAAATCATTTCAAAAGAGTTTTTGTAAAGTCTGTAGGTCGAAATGCTTTAAGGTGTTCTAAGTGTAACAGTCAGGATCATTTTGAAAAAGAGTGTCCTATGGTTTGGAAGCTCATAAGAGAGTATGACCTAATAATGCTCATCCTACTAACACCAAAGGACCCAAGAAAGTTTGGGTACCAAAGAAAGCTTGAGACTCTCTTTTGAATGCAGTCTCTCAAAAAGAAGATAAAGTGGTATCTTGACAGCGGATGCTCAAGACACATGACAGGAGACTCAAATTGTTTCATTAAGCTTATTCAAGTAAATGGTGGAAAAGTTTCATTCGGAGGAAATAGCAAAGGAAGTATTGTGGGATTCGGGACTGTAAAAATTGGAAATCTCACAATAAGCAATGTCTCTCTAGTGGAAGGACTCAACTACAATCTACTCAGCATTAGCCAGTTGTGTGATACTGGTTACAAGATCTCCTTTCAAGAAGGCACATGTTCTGGAATTAGTAAAGATTCGACTCAGTCTTTCATGGGTCAAAGGCATGGAAATATCTACCTCCTTGATGTAAAGCCAAATGAAGAACAATGCTTAATCTCAATTCAAGATGAAGCAGTTCTATGGCACAGAAAACTTGGCCATATCAACAAGAAGCAATTAGCCAAAATCTCTTCTAAGCAGCTTGTTCGAGGTCTACCTAAATTGCCATACCAAAAGTCTGACTTATGCACTCCATGCATTCTGGGAAAGCATGTAAGAAATTCATTTAAACCAATAAATCATGTCTCTACTAATCATGTACTACAGTTGCTTCATATGGATCTCTTCGGACCAACAAGAACCCAGAGCATTGGAGGTAAGAAGTATTGTCTAGTAATTGTAGATGATTACACTCGCTTTACCTGGGTATATTTTCTTGCAAGTAAGTCAGAAACTTTTTCGTACTTTGAGAAGTTTGCTAAAAAGGTTCAAAATGAAAAAGGATGTGCTATTTCAAGTATAAGAACAGATCATGGAAGTGAATTTGAAAATCAAGATTTTAAGAAATTCTGTGATAAATCTGGTTTTAATCACATGTTTTCCTCCCCGTATACTCCAGAGCAAAATGGAGTTGTGGAAAGAAAGAATAGATCTCTTCAAGAAATGGCTAGAACACTTTTAATTGAAAGTAAAATTTCTTCACGATTTTGGGCCGAAGCTGTTTCAACTGCTTGCTATATTATAAATAGAGTCTTTCTAAGACCTATTCTTGAGAAAACCCCCTATGAATTGTTCAAAGGTAAGAAGCCTATTGTTTCATACTTTCATGTATTCGGTTGCAAATGCTTTATTTTGAAAAATGCAAATGATCGAGTTGGTAAGTTTGAAGAAAGATCAGATGAAGGCATCTTCCTTGGATATTTTACATCAAGCAAAGCCTACGAGTCTATAACAAGAAAAGCCGATCTGTGGAAGAATCAATGAATGTCAAATTCCAAGACTCAGCGCAAGATGAATCCAGCCAAACTCAATATGATGAATCTAAACTCACTCTAGACCTTCCAAAGTCTTCAACTCAAGAAGCATCTCAGACTCTGGAAGTCCAACATCAAGAAGCTTCTGAAGATTCAAATAAAGAAAGAGATCATCAACCAAGCAAATCAACCAAGAATTGGAAACACAAATCCAGTCATCCCAAAGATCTCATTATTGGCGAAATCAATGAAGGAATCTGCACCGATCAAAAAGGCGTGAAGAGTCTAGTGCTCATGTTGCTCTCATCTCGAAATTGAACCAAAAAGCATAGAAGAAGCTTTATCGATGAAAGCTGGATCGAAGCTATGCAAGAGGAGCTCGATACAGTTCAATATTAATGATGTCTCGGGAATTGACATCTAAACCGAAAGGTAAAACTGTTATTGGAGCCAAATGGGTATTCAGGAACAAGATGAACGAAGAAGGAAAAGTCGTACGCAATAAAGCAAGACTCGTGGCCAAGGGATACACGCAAGAAGAAGGAATAGACTATGACGAGACTTACGCACTAGTTGCAAGGTTAGAAGCTATTCGTCTATTACTTGCGTTTGCTTGTTACAAAAATTTCAGGTTATTCCAAATGGACGTCAAAAGTGCTTTCCTGAATGGATTTATCCAAGAGGAAGTTTATGTGGAACAACCGCCTGGATTTGAAGACCCAAAGAAGCCAGACTCAGTCTTCAGACTAAAAAAGGCTCTGTATGGTCTAAAGCAAGCACCTCGAGCTTGGTACGACAGACTAAGTAAGTTCTTATTACAAAACGGATTTGTCAAAGGTAAAGTAGATACTACTCTGTTCATCAAAAAGGAAAACAAAAGTTTCTTACTCGTTCAAATATATGTTGATGACATTATTTTTGGATCCTCTAATGAAAGTCTTTGCAAGAAATTTTCTAAGTCTATGCAGGACGAATTTGAAATGAGTATGATGGGAGAATTAACATTCTTTCTTGGCCTTCAAATAAAGCAATTGAAGGAAGGAACTTTTATCTTCCAAGAAAAATATGCTAATGATCTTGTCAAAAGATTTGGATTGGAAAAGTGCAAAAAGACCGACATACCAATGTCATGTTCTCAGAAGATAGACAAGGATGAAGAAGGGAAGAAAGTAGATCAAAAGCATACAGAGCATGATCGGTTCACTTCTTTATCTTACGCTTCTAGACCTGATATTTTGTTAAGTGTTTGCATCTGTGCTAGGTTTCAATCGATCCTAGAGAATCACATCTCATTGCCGTGAAACGTATTATCAAATACGTTGCCTCATCTTCAAGCATCGGTCTTTGGTATCCAAAGAGGGAGACTTTAATCTTCTAGGATACTCGGATGCGAGATCTGGCCGGTTGCGTAGTCGATAGAAAGAGCACTTCGGAACTTGTCAACTTTGGAAATAGGACAAAGTGTCTTGGTTCTCAAGGAAGCAAAGCACCGTAGCTCTCTCAACGACGTAAGCGAGTATGTAGCTCTTGGAAGCTGCTGTTCGCAAATTCTATGGATAAAACAACAGCTACAAGACTTTGGCATTGAAGACTCATGCACGTAAATCGATGTGACAACACCAAATACGATCAATCTCACCAAAAATCCAATTCTTCATTCAAGAGCAAAGCATATTGAGATTCGTCATCACTTTATTAGAGATCATATTCAAAATGGAGAAATCTCGATTCAATTTGTTGATTCGAAGAGTCAACTAGCAGATATATTCACAAAGCCTTTGGAGAAAAATAAATTCGACTTTATTCGCTCAAGACTCAACATTTTGAAGCTTGAAGAAATTAAAGTCTAGAGACTCACCATTTCTAAGACTCTGATCACTTAGATTTTAAATCCTGAGACTCAATCATTCATGGCTAAAAGACTGTAAGTTGCTATTCCATCTAAAAGGTACGAATTCTCGTTTATCTTATCTCGAAAAGGTACGTTCTTTTATTCAGATATAATTCGTGTGAAATTTGAAAACTTGTCTTTTTAAAGGAAGTTAATTTTGGCAGTTATTGATTTTGAAAAGAAGTGTTCGTACACTTTCCTTGTGCCGTTTAAACTTCTCTTTTCAAATCCGAGGAATATCTATATATATACAGTTATTCTACCCCCAATTTTCAAAACCCTAAAAGGCACTCTCCTCCCGATACTGTTTCTACTCTTTGTTCGTTGTCGAGAAAGTGGTCATTTTTCTTGGGAAAAGCAAGTGAAGGAATCCTCCAATAGACAAAGGAAGATGTCGTTTTCGAGGAAATCATCAAGAATCGCAAACAGGGGACCACAGAGAATGGAGAAGGGACCGACTCACTTCGATCTTACTGAGGAAGAAGACTTACCAAGTCAGCGACAAAGTCCGATTCGCTCTCCTCCACGTCATTCAGCATCTCCTGCCCCACAAAGTGCAAATCTGGAAGAAGAGATAATCGAGGATGCTGACCCAGTAAGAGTCCAAAAACCCTCTGTTATCTATAAGCTTTATCGTGCGTTGAAAATCACCGGCACTTCATTAAAGTATATAGATGACTTCCTTAAGGACAAAAATTATGGGAATGAGTATCTTTTTCTCATGAAAATGGAGGAATTGGGAATTGCTCCTAAAGGAAGGGCAAAGTGGAGGCTCTTGAGAACATTCCCGATCCTCGTATGCCAGGACAAAATCTGATTGACGGGAACGATGATGACAAAATGTTCCTTGAATTTAAACCTGGAATGGGTGTGGCAGCAAATGTGAAAGGAAATCGGATGGATTTGTTTAAATCCAAGGATCAGGAAAAAGCGTATTTCAGGCTGTTGAAAAGAGGGGTGATAAACCCTAGAAGTGTTGATTTTGACTTCCTGGACACCATCAACGTGAACTTAAGAGAAAAGTTGAATTTGCTTCAACTTGAGACTTTTTGCTCTGACTCTACGGACGGGTATGATCAACTGACCGCTTATTTCTATTCAAATCTTAGCTTTTTGGATGCGAATAGAATTTCATTCAGTGTTCGAGATCAAGTCTACGTGGTAGATGTGAATATGTTGGCAGACATTGTTGGAGTTGAACGGGGACGCTATCTTCCAATCAAAGTCTCACCTGCTCGTACTACTCTGGATCTTGTCAAAGATAGGGACGTAGAGAAGAAAATTACCTATTCCAGGATGAAAGCCATCAACATTGTGCTTCATAAGATTGTGATCAACTGTCTCAGACCGAAGTCTACATCAAAGACTTCTGTGTCTCTTTCTGAAGCAAAGTTGATGTATGCGATCAACTCAGGACGGAAGTTTTCTCTCCCGCACACTATTCTCTTCCATATGTACAGAGCAGTGTCAAAGGACAAAGGACAATTGCCTTATCCTGGTCTAATGACCAAGATCTTCAGACATCTGAACATTGAACTACCACATACTTTTTGTGTTCGACCGTGTGATAAGATGGTGGTAGGGTTGAAAATGTTAATGAAGATGCGTCTGCAAGAACTCTCCAAGGCAATGGAGAAATTCAAAGTGAAATCTTCGATCCGATCCGCTTCAAAAAGGAAAGGAAAGGAGGCCATTGGTGCTCCATCGAATAAGAAGAAAAGAACTCTCATCCTTGAGGATGAAGATGAAGATGAAGATGATGAAGATCCCACTATCCAAGCGCTGACAAGAACAAGACGTTCTGTGTCTCATCAAACAGATCTTCAGCAGAACAGAGAAGAAGGAGAACAGAACAGAGAAGAGGAAGAACGAGAGAGAAGGAGAAAGAAGTTGAAGAAGAAGAAGAAGGAGAAAAAGAAAAGTCTGCGACAATTCGGAGAGAAGGGAAATGAAGAGCATGATCATCACTCTTCCCCTTTCGATGTCCTAGAGACAGGGGAGTTAGTGAGCAAGAGAGGTCTACACCTCATGCCGCTGTCGGTGAAGATCTAAGACAATCTCCGAAGACCCGAAGAAGTTCAGTCTCTCAATTGCACGAAGAAGGTGATACGACGATTCCAAATCTGCGAGACTATACTGAAGCGCCATCGTCTGCATCAGAGAAAGTTCATGCCAGTACACAGACGGATGATTCTGCAGATTTTCGAAGTATTATGAATATTCTTCTGGAAATGCGTAGCCGATATATGTTCGGGATCGTGAAATCCAAGCTTTGAAGAATGCTGGAAAAGCATCTTCGATCTCTCGGAGGATAAATTCAAAGACCTCGCTCGCAACTTCAAGCCAATGCTAAGGGAGAAGAGGTAGCTCATCTGCGAGAAGACCGAAGAAGCTCGAAGGAGTAGTCCAGTCCATTGGGGATTTCCAGATCGTGCGCATTCCCAAGCAGACATGACTCCTTTCTCACCCTTTTCAATGCTGACAAAAAGGGGGAGAACCAAAATTTGAACCATTTAAAAACTTTGACTTTTGTGGTTATGTTTATGACTTGAGAACTTGAACTTGGGTGTGAATTTGACTGAATTGGTTGTGGATTATGATGCTTGACTGATTGCATTTATTCAAGTATTGTTATATGGTGTTTCTCATAAAAGACTAACCAATTTTCTGTGGATGCAGAGTCTGGTTGTTTTATTAATCTTTATGAGTTAGCCATATTGCTTGAGAAATGTTTTGCAGGTCAAAGTTGTTCAAATCTTCAAGAAAGTTTTGTCACCATCAAAAAGGGGGAGATTGTTGGAGAAATCTTTCCAGAATATTTTGAAGCTGACAAAACGTTTCTTTCAGTCTAAAGTCTGGATGTTCGGAGACCGTCAGTTTAAAGTCTGAAGACTTTGTTCTCTCGAGACTCAAGACTCAAGACCCAAGACTCAAGACTCAAGACCCAAGACTTAAGACTCGGGACTCAAGACTTAAGTCTATTCTCACCGACGCTCTTTCTAATCCGTGACGAAGGAAATCCAAAGCCGAGGTTCATGGTTGAGGATTCGATCCTATCCTCTGGAATAGATTCTTTGGTTGGATAATCATTTCGGATTCTTTAATTCTTATCTAAGATCGATTGAAGATCCGTTGGTCGACGAAATAATCTTGGAATGTTCTATTCATGGAAACCGAGATCCTGATTGTATGGGCGAACGATTGATGGGCTATCATCGATTCCTTAAATAGCTCGGATGATCTTCTTGATTGATTCCGTCCAACGGGTAGATTGGAGGAATTCCTTTGGTAAGTGCCAACGGCTATGATGGCATGAAGGAGTATAAAAGGAAGACGTCTAGTTGTTTTAAGTGTGTGATTGATAGAAAAATTCCAGAGTCTGAAGATCCTTGATTGTTATTTGAGACTGTTCGAGCGAAATTGTATACGTAAAGAGTATATACTTGGTGACGCCTTGAGTGAGTGTGGTAGATCATCTACACCTAGAAATCAAGGAAGATCAACACCGTAACATCTCTTTGATCATAGTGGAATCCAGCCAATCGGCTGTCGGTGCGAAGAGTGGACGTAGGCTTGAATCAAGCCGAACCACTATAAACCGAGTGTTCAATTCTCTCTTTCCCTTACTCAGTCTCTCGATTGATATTTAATTCTTGCGATTGAATCTTTAACTGTTTAAATATCGTGCAAGCTTCGAGAAATTTTTTATATACCTATTCACCCCCCCTCTAGGTACTCATACTAGCTATATCACATCTCACGCTCCAACGTGGCAAACAAGAAGGCGGTAATAGGACGACGCGTGTCTTATGTCAGGCACCATTTTGAAAAAAAATTGGCCGGGAGACTGAGGGTTTCTTCTTCCGAGTCTCTTTCTTCGCGCCTCTCTCACTCTATCCTCCCTCTCTCTTTCTCTCTCTCCAACGAACAGGACGCGACCTCCCAGTCTCTTTGTGCCCTCCCTCTTTTCGACCAGCAAACCACCGCTAGCAACCGACAAACCACCGCACCGTCCTCTCGTCGGTCCGGTGCGGTGGTTCACCGGTCGGAAAGAGGGAGGGCACAGAGAGATTGGGAGATCACGTCTTGTTTGTTGGAGAGAGAGAAAGAGAGAGGGAGGGTAGAGTGAGGGAGGCACGAAGAAAGAGACTAGGAAGAAGAAACCCTCAGTCTCCCGTCCGAAAATTTTTCAAAATGGCGCCTGACATGAGACACGTGCCGTCCTCCTACCACCTTCTTGTTTGCCATGCTAGAGCATGAGACATATCCAATATTTTCTCCCAAGTTCGGGCCCTTGGGTTGACATTGGACCTTAATTAGATGTCTGGAGTTTAAGGGAGTCTTTAGATACCTACAAAGGTCACCATCCCCAGGATGATCCTTAAGGGAGTCTCTAGCCACGTGCTACCTCATTTAAAAGGTCCAACAAAAATTATTTCCTTTTTCTGAAAATTACTTCATCAAAAATCATTTTCAGTCATGTCTAATTTTCGTAAAATAAATGGCCCAAGTAATTTCTTAATTTTAAATAGTGTTTTTAATCCCTAGATAGTATAGAGAACTCGAACTATCATCAATTTAACATTCTTTTTTGTTTTAATTACCAAAAAAATTCGTTGTTTTATTTACATTCTTTTGTTGTTTCCATGATGTCTGTGGAGTCCACTAATGAGAGCAAGATACTAGCACCCCATTGTTTCTATGTATTAAACAAAGTCTTTCAATTGGGATGCTAGGACTAGCAGTCAATTGAAAGACTTTGTGCGAAGTACAGCCAGCTTAATAAAAGTTTTGAAGCTCCACATTCTCATCCCGAGCACGGAAGGTTACTATACATGTCTATCCAGCACTAGTTAGAATCGAAGTTCTGAGATAGTATCTACCTTCATCACCGAAGCCTCCAAATTTCTATCTCATCTTTTTCTTCCCATATAGGTGGAAATATGGAAGGTGATATTATGGAGTCCCACCTCTTGGGGATTCTTTCCCCTATTTCTTCTCCTTTGACCTTTTAAAGACCTGGTTAGGTCCAAGAGTCCACTAATGAGAGCACAATATTAGCACCCATTTTTTTTAATGTATTTTTTAAGTGTAAGTTCGATGACTCCTACTTATAAATATTAAAATTCGTAACAGCCAGATGAGTTAGGTTTGGGTCCACTTCGTTATGGCAATAACTTTTCGATCATTGATCAATAAAAGGCTAATTTGAATCGACAGAAGAACATAAAGTTTTGCGTCGTAAAGTTTAAAAGCAATTACAAGAGCAAGGGGCGCTCGCAATTTCCCATCAAAACTAAAAATCTTTAGATGCTTTCAGGAGCACGATATCACTGCCTAGTCAAGCCAATCATCGCATGCCAACTTGGTTTGGGCGGGCACACAGACGGGCACATTATATTACGAAAAAGCCTAAAAATCTCTCCAGAATTAGTGTTTATTGGGTTAGATAGTTTGGAGTGATTTATGCTGTTAAATCGTCGCTTAACCTTTTGCTTTTCTTTAAGCAAACATACTGAATCATCAGGGCATGCGATTCCAAAGAAGAAAACACGGTACCGATTCATTAAAGACCAACTTCGAACCAAGCGTACTGAATCATCACCTTCCTAGGTGCTGATGAGGTCTTCCTAGCGAGAGTTAGAATGTTGCTAATGATGGTAAGAATTGTTTATTCTGGACTGATACCTGGACATTCTGAGAAGGCCATTTTCCCCTTTGCTCTCTGGTTGCTTTAGCCGTGACGCAATAACAAGGTCTTTTGGTGACAAAGCCAAGTTTCAAGACTTGAAGGAACTTTGTCTTGTGGGAGCTGTTGCAACACCATGCTGTTTCTGCAGAAAAGGAAACGCCACCCTGCGTGGGAAACCGTCTTCGTGCAATGGACTCGCCCGGCCTCAAACTGGTTCAAGTTAAATTTGATGGCTCGACTAATAGCAACCCTGGTATCCCCGGATGCAAATGGCAATTGGGTTTCTGTTTTTGATTGCCACATTGACCACCTTGCTAGTTCTGCGGCTGAACTTTGGGCCGTTGGAGATGGTCCGAAACTTGCTAAGGAACTCCACATCAATTATCTGGAGGCGGAGTTGTGTTAAAAATGATCCATTTTTGAAAAGCTCTAGAACACACTAGCCCACGCATGCTTGAGAATGAAGTATACTTAATGGAGAAGGAAAAGTGGGGGCAACGATTGTCGAAGTCGGCAACAAGCAGGAGCTGCAACAAGCTGGAGCTACGGAAGGTCCAGCTGTAACATGCAAGAGGACAGCTCGCAAGCTGAAATTTTAAAAGTATTGTTTTTTGTACTGAAAGTCGGCAGAAAATGCGGTGAACGAAGTCTATAGACATTAAGTTGTCGGCCTATGTACACATCAACTAGAAACTAAGAGAGCTCCTAAACTTTTGTACCACACACTTGAGAAATACATTCTCCGTGCTTTCACTTATCCCTTCCTCCATTCCTCAGCTCCCTTGCCATATTTCACACACACTTGCACACACACGCTTCCGCAAAATCCAACAAGTTGGATGCTTCGGTAACTGTATCGACACTCCCATCAAATTTGTTGAAAATTCTTGTTTTCACTTCCCTTTTGAATGATCGTAGGACTCTACTGAAAGCTCTCGAGAGGGCTAAAACCAGGCACGCTTGCAGGTAAGGAAGCCGATGTGCAGATAAGCTTGCTCGGAGAGGAAGGATGCTGAAAGAACCTGGGAACTCTATCTCAAGACATAGACGCTGTAAATTTCTCTTTACGTTTAATTTAAAGCCTGCTATTTCCCGGAAAATAAGGTTAATACACTAAGAATTCTTTGACTTTGTTACTCACTTTTATATTGGCTGTTCTATAAGTAGAACAAAACTCTAAGGAAATGGAGTAGGAAAAGCCAAATTGACAGTCTTTGCACAACATAAAATTGCCTGATTGACTTCTCATTGATGAAGACAATAATGTCTTGAGTACATTCAAATTAAAAATTGTTCGTCACACCCCTAACAACCCCGTATCCAAAATGGGAAAAGGGATTGAAGTTCCGAACTCTGCCTCAGCATCTGAATCGACCTCCCTCTTTCTCCTCTTCGTCCTGGTCGACCAGTCATCACTGGATGGCGAGCTAGACTCAGCGGACCAACGCTTGGTGCTGACCCTGATGGGCTCGTAGAGGGAGGAGCCGATGAGGTGAGGGAAGTTGAGCTTGGCCTTGGATCCCCTCATCTTAAAAGCTGCGCGGTCATAGGCGAATGCCGCATCCTGAGGTGTCTCATAAGTACCGAGCCAAATTCTTGCCCCTTTCTTCTTGGGGTCCCTCATCTCTGCTGCGTATTTCCCCCACGGCCGCCTCCTCACTCCTCTGTAACGTGTCTTCTCGACTGGTGCTTGTACCTCATGCTCCACCACCTCCGGTTTCTCCTCCATCGCCCCACCAATGCTGTTATAATCGATGGTCGTCACTTCGAAATCAAGTTCTTGATTTGAAGCCAGACCAATGCTATTATAACCAATGGTCGACACTTCAAAATCCAGTTCTTGATTCGAAGCGGAAGGCATCGTCCACCCGGAATGGAGCGCGTTGCGCAAAGGGCCGTACTCCAACATGTGCTCAGAGCAGTCGACTTCGAGGGGCGGTTCGCTCCAACTCTCTGCCGGTAAAAGATCGCTGAAGCTCGAACTCCTCGAGTTCATGTCCGCAGGAGTCGGTGCATAGAATGTTGGATTGATTCCATCATCGAAGTCATCTCCAAGAAGATGTTCCCAAATGGATCTCAAAGCATCGCGTTGATGGGCCTCAAAGGGACTGACGATTTCTTGAAGCATTTTCGTTTCTGGCGAGAATATGTAGCTTTGAGGATCACTGATCGTGGAAGATCGAAGGGGATGATTTGGTTTCTGAAGTAAGACCGAACAGCTGAGAACATCGTCTAACTGGGAGCTATATATATAGGTTGAGCTTGGGTTGTAGTGATCGTCATTTCGATAATTTATTCATAAAGTATTTAGCTCCAACTCCCAAGACAATCTGTAGATTCCACGAAGGTGCATCTGGTGATGACCAAAGAGCTTCTCAACACGTGTTTCAAATGCTCGAATGGACTTCTTTAATCATAAGGAGACACGAAGTGATGTATTTCTTAATCTTATTTAAAAAGCATGGGGCACGCTCGTCGTATTTTTATTGGGTAAGGACGATGATGGTCCTTAGATCTGAAGACCTTAGATCTGAAGGTGTTGATGGATCCAGTGACTGATTGCTTGAAAAAAAAAAAAAAAGGTGGTGGCATGGAAACGTACATAATGTGGCAGAAAAGCGAAAAAGAAAACAAAAGAAGACAAGAAAGATATTTCCCAAATTTTACTGTTTGACATTGCTCGAAATTAAAAAATGGACGGAAATTTTTTTATGGTCAACAATAATATAGCTAGGCATAATAAAAATGATTAACATGGGAATGAAGTTAGTATCCTAGGTCAAGGTCAAGTACCAAGGTTCCAAGTTCGCATCAAGGTCTTAGGTTCGACTGAGCACCCAAGTCTAGGTCCGAGCTTCAAGGTCCCAAGTTTCTGGGCATTGGGGTTGGATTTCGACCTTAATTAGATGTCTAGAGTCCGAGGAAGTCCCTAGATACGTACAAATATTCCTTTCATGGTCCTCGGTGTCGTGTCTAGCCCTTGTGAATCTTGGGTTTTCATCTTCCAAGTTCTGAGGTCCAAGTGCTTGGATTCGACCCTTGGTTTGTGAGCTCGATGCCTTGTGTCTTGAGTCCAGCCATTGGGTTTGGAGTCTAAGTGTTCTGAGATCGTGCTCCGTAATCAGATCTATTTAGATTTTTTAGTACCGAGAATGGAAATATCAGTTCTGCCTCATTTAAAAAGTGAAACTAAAATATTTCCTTCTTCTAAGAATCACTCCCCTGGAATATATTTTACAGTCTTGCCTAATAATTCCAAAACAGATGGGTCCTAAGTAATTTCTGAAATTCTGGATAGTATTTCTAATTGCTAGAAAGTATCAAGAACTCAAACTATCATCAATTTAATATATTTTTGTTCTAATTATGAAAAATATTCTGTCTTTTTCCTTTAGTGCTGTCATTTACATTCTTTTGTTGTTTATTGGGAAACTTCTTTTTTTTTTTAGAGTAATTGATGCTGTTAAGTCATCGCTTACACCTGCTTCTCTTTAAGCAAACATACTGATTCATCAAGGCATGCGATTCCAAAGAAGAAAACATGGTACCGATTCATGAAAGACCGACTTTGAAGCAAACCTACTGAATCATCCATCACCTTCCTTGCTGCTGATGTGGTCTTCTTAGGGGGATTTACGAATGTTGCTAACGATGATAAGCTTACTCTATTCTGGACTGATGATATCTGGACAGTCTGAGAAGGTCATTTTCCCCTTTGCTCAATGGTAACTTCGGCCGTGACGCAGTAGCAAAGTCTTTTGATGACAAAGCCAAGTTTCATGACTTAAAGGAACTTTGTCTTGTAAGAGCTGCTGCAACACCATGGTGTTTCTGCAGAAAGGAAGCACCACCCTGCGAGGGAAGCCGTCTCTGTGCATTGGACTCCCCTGGCCTAGAACTTGCTCGAGCTAAATTCGATGGCTCGACTATTAGTAACCCTGGTATTGCAGGCTGGGGAGGTTTAATTTGGGACGCAAATGGCAATTGCCAATTGGGTTTCTGGTTTCACTCGCTACATTGACTATAACACTAGTTCTGCGGCCAAACTTTGGGCCATTGGAGATGGTCTGAAACTTGCTAAGGACCTCCACATCACTTATCCCGATATGGTGTTAGGATTCGACGCACAATCACAAGGAAATAAAGAGTAAAAGTGAGAAACAGTCAAGACATGAGACTTTATCCCGATTCTCCCTTAAATTAGGGCTATATCCAGCAAATAATTTCCCTATAATTAGCACATTGCACATTCCTGTTACATTTCCCAATTACATAAGAGAGATTATACATATCTGATGACCTAGGCTCAAACCCAAACTATCAATAAAATATAGATTCAAACTATAAAAACATTCTGGTGGCTCGAGACGCTGCTCCTGCGACCCTCGGCAGGGCTGCCCCAACCCCTGCGCACTTACTGGGCAACGAGACTCTTGTTCCATCCTATCAATGGAGAGTATAAACGACACAGCAGGTGGAGTTAGATACTCTAAAAACTGGATCAACACTCCCGTCAAATTTATGGAATAATCTGTATTTGCTTCTCTTTTGACTGATAAAGCTTGCTTGGAGAGGAAGGATGCTGAAAGAACGATTCTGGATTTCGTTTGAACTTCCTCCTGATGCTATGTTTCTTTTGAACCTCGACAAAGCTGGGAACTCTATCTCAAGACTGACCATGTAAATTTCTCTTTACGTCTAATTCAAAGCCTGCCATTTCCCGGAAATTAAGGTTACGCTAAGAATTCTTTGCCTTTGTTACTCACTAGTATATTGGTAGATCTATAATGGGAAACGGTTTTGGTTTTTCTGACAAAACTCTTAAGGAAATGGGAATAGGAAAAACCAAATTAGCAGTCTTTGCACAACGTAAGAATCGCCTGATTGACTTTTCATTGATAAAGACAATGTCTAGACAGTGTGTACAATCAAAATAAAAATTGCTCGTCTACACCTAACAAGCCCAGATCCAGAATGTGAAAAGGGATTGAAGTTCCAAACTCCACCTCAGCATCTGAATCGACCTCTCTCTTTCTCCTCTTCGTCCCAGTCAACCCGTCATCGCTGGACGGCGATCTAGGCTCGGTGGACCGACGCTTAGAGCTGACCCTCACGGGCTCATACTCGACCGAGCCGATGAGGTGAGGGAAGTTGAGCTTGGCCTTCGACCCTCTCATCTCGAAAGCGGCCCGGTCATAGGCCAATGCCGCGTCCTCAGGCAGCTCGTAAGTCCCGAGCCAAATCCTCGCGCCGTTCTTCTTGGGGTCTCTTATCTCTGCTGCATATTTTCCCCATGGCCGCCTCCTCACTCCTCTGTAATGCACCGTCCTGACTGGAGCTCTCATCTCGCGCTTCACCATCTCCGCTCTCGTCTGCACCTCTAGACCAATGCCGCCGTTATCAACGGTCCTGGTTTCGAAATCAAGTTCTTGATTCGAAGCCGAAGGCATCGCCCACCCAGAACTGAGTGCATCGCACAAAGCGCCGTACACCAACATATCCTCTGAGTCGTCGACTCTCAGAGGTAGTTCACTCCAATCCTCCGTCAGCAAAAGATCGCTGAAGCTCGAACTCCTCGGCACAGATACTGCAGCATTCTCGACAACATCATCATCATCGTGAAGAAGATGATCACAAATCGATTTCAAAAGATCGCATTGATGGGTCTCAAAGGGATTCATGAATTCTGGAAGCATTTTCACCTGTGTATCGTTGATGATTGAAGGGCTAGAGCGGATTAGTTGAGAGGATGGCCATAGTGGGAGATTTATATATATAGGTTGAGCTAGCTTAAACAATCATTCAATTTATTATATTTTACATATTAGTTCTCATGCTGCATTTGCTGAGAAGGTGCCTGTGCATTGGTGGTGAGATTCCACACACGTTTTGAATGTTTGAATTCACATTTATTCAACCACAGTCCGTATGGAATAATGTGCTTTTGCCTTATCTCGATACGAATACGAATTTTTATATAAATTCAAGTTATGGGCACGTTTCTTTGTCTATTATTATAGTGGCAATGACTATATTATACCAAGGCTTTTGTGCGTATAGAATATAAAATGCATCAGAAAGATTCTCATATCTTGATAGGTGCCGTATAAATCCAATCGCATGTGAATAAAAAAAAAGGACAATTTTGGTCGACCGGGATAGTAAAATGTGGAACGTGGCACCAACAAAAGGGGAAACAAACAAAGAATTGAGGGAGGAATGACGAATATATCTACTTTTTTTATATTGTGTTTTAACAATTTGGGACGTGTATACGTGGAGACAATAATTGAATAAGCATCACGAGGAGTGAATACATAGGCACGGTCGAGAGTTGAGGTTTGAGGTTGACCAATTTGTATGCGTGTGCTCCAAATCAAAGGGCAAATTTACTAATGTGGATATTGGAGATTGAGTTTGCTTTTCACTTTAGGAAAGGAGTAAAATCATTAATTTTAGAGATATATCTCTAGAATATTTCCTCTACTAAGAGATAATTAGAACATCCTTTTGGATTCTCCTTATTTCTCAAAAATTGTGCATATCCCTTTTTTAAATTGTGCATTCCTTGATCGATATATTACCTTAGATAATCAACTAATAAAACCTATTTATATTCACAAACTATTTATTGTTCAACGTCAAAATATATAAAAATTCCGCTTTTCTCTCTTCTACACGTCTCGCATCTATTTAAAAAAAAAAACATAAAATTACAAGCAATCGCGTGAAATAAATTATTAATACATAATAATATGGATTAACGAATTGGATAACATATGGTTGGTTTCAACAATTTTCAAAATAACCATATCGTGTGCTCATTCCTTTTTCTTAGAAACTAAAAATTTACATACTCGATTTTGGATTTAAGACAAGTGATGGGATCTTGACATGCGACAAGATCAAGGTCAAACTGAGGAAATTCCTGCAATGGGAATGCAGTTTGTCACCTTGTCCTAATCTTGTTCGATGCTTCGGAACTGTTTGACTCTTTGCCTGGTGGTCCATCCTGTTTTGGTTTGACTAAGCTTTATGCGCCGACGGGCATGGCGAAAACGCCGAAAAGTATGCCGAAGAGTAAGGGTGTGGACCGACTCTGCACGCGCACTCAACACATCTTCCATCCGCTGAGTCCGGTCGGCAGGGTTGACGGGGAACGTGGTCCCAAAACGAGGTTGTTAAAGCTTGTATTAGATGCCCTTGGGCTTAAAGACCTGTCGGACTGATGTCCCAAGAGCTGGACCGCATTGATGGTTCAATGGAACCAATGGCATTTTTTTTTTTTTTTTTTGGTGATTATACTTGTTAAATTATGGTGCAAAACCACCCACTAGTCTACCTGAATATACATACATATATATAATTTTTTAAAATTTTTATTTTTTTCTTCAACTCTCTATGTGTCTCGCCTCACTCATCTCATGGCCTCGCCTCCTCTCTCACTCTTACTCTTCGTGGCCTCTGCCCTTATCGATTCCTCTCTACCTCTTGCTCTTAGCGGCCCCTAGCCCCGTCGATCCATCTGTTGCTCTCACTCTTAATCGCCTTCGAATTCCGATCTCATTGCTCGCTCTCAAGTCTCATGACTCTTTAGAAGCGGGGACACTTCAACTAGTTTCATAAACCCACCCAAGAATTAAACTGAACCACCTATCTAGTTTTCAAATGAGTCCATAAAACTAATGAGCAATTTTTTATTTCAAAATTAATCTTTAGTGGGCAATTCCTAGTTCCCGAAACCAATCGCCCTAAGGTAAACTAGAATTCTTATTCTTGACTGATTACTTATTGGAATCCTACTCTTAGAGTTTAATCAAGATAAGGGTTGTTACTTTACTTTGATCTTTTTTCTTTGGGGTGGTACCAAATACGTAAATATCCAAGATTGATCGACCAAGAGGTCGACTACTCTGGAAGGCCGTACAAGTGCCGCCACTGTTGATGATAGGCCATATAAGAAGGAGAAAAAGGTTTACTTGTCTTGTTTTCAGCCGCACAAAAGGAAATAGAAAGGGACGGACGGTGGGGGTTTCTTTTGGAAGCCACCCATAAAGGGCCCTGCCAAGTGCTTGACCGACTCAAATAAGCTAGCAAAAGTCAAAGAATCGAAAAAAACTCAGTAGGGACTCTCGTTCTGAATCTGATTGTTAGTAGGACCAGAGAACCACACGGACTTTCGCTCGGAAAGTTTACGTACTGATCGAGGCGTTCTCATCGTGGAGACACGGATGTTCAAGTCCTGACATAGTTCTCTAGGTTGTTGGTGAAGTTTAGGTGTGGGAAACACTCAAATATGTGAGTGATTCTACTCTACAATTCTTTAATTGATTAGTGGATTATTTATTACTAACTCTTCTCGTGAATTTAGATAACAATATTGAAACTGAACCAAGTAAATATTGTCGTGATTTGTCGTCATGATACAAAATTAAGAGCCTAATATAAGGCCGAACAAGTTTTGGTGCTCTAAAATAAAAAGTAGGTTCAAACTGATATTAATTGAGAAATGCAATTTTGTAGGGATTTCGAGACCGATTCTATGGACTCACTCAAGAGCCGAACCAAACTGGCAATCTAATTTCCTGGTGGATCCATAAAACCAACGGGCAGTTCTTGGTTCTAATTTTGTGGAACCGGTCCTTGGTGGATAGTTCTTGGTTCCAAGGTGGGAACCGCCCATTGGGACCATGTTCATCTTTAGTTATGGACTCTTAAATTTTATTTATTTATTTAGGATCAATATTTTGTCATCTAAAATTCGCAATTAATTACCCTACAACTTTCTTTTTCTGAATAATCTCATTGGGTTTATTTCTTTAAATATTGCATGCGTGCAAAAAGTAATTATTTTCTACGACAAGTAACTATCTAGGTGCTCGCCCTAAAAAAAGTAAAATGAACAGTTCAAGTTCCACCATCACACGATGAAAGTAACAGTGTTGTTACACAAGCAAAGTCCATTTTCTATACATTTGATTTGCATATTTTGGCAATGGTTTCTCATATGGTTAAAGTCATTTCTCACTTTCATCCAAAACCATAGAAAGCCCTCTTCGTCTTTTCCATGGCATCTCTTCCTTCGCATTCCGACCCAAAAACAGCAATCGTGGGCTACCCTGCTTCACACCCTCTGCCGAAGGGACATCGGCCGAGTGTCACGCATCTGACTTTGCTCACTATGCCCCCCTGCCTGAGTCTCACGCCCCCCTTCCAACGTACAACTACAATGCAAAATGTCCGACAAATTGATGCTGGGCGCATTCGACGCATGGATTCTTTGATGGACGTTGATTGTCATGTTAATCTATTTCACAGTGTTACCGGTTTTCTGCATTTTCCTTTACCTACTCATTTGGCCTAATTACCCGGTATTAAAAGTCGTAAGGCTAACTATGTTCAATCTCACAATCATTGCATCCGTCAACGTCCATCAAATGTATAGAAAACCGGTAACACTGTGAGGATATCCGTCACGTTAAGTGAGGTTTATACGACATGAAGGTCTTTTTTTTTTCACTCTCTTTATGTGTACGAAACAAGGATCTTTTTACAATGGAGTTAGTGATCGAATAGGCCTTTGGTTTTTTCTGACAAACTCTATGGAAATGGAATAAAAATACCAAATCGTTACTTTTTGCGAGATGAATTGCGGATTGACTTTTAAATGTCTTTGCAATTTGCACAATTAAGATAACAATTGTTCGTCCACACTCAACAATACCATATCCAATGTGGGAAAGGGCATTGGACTTCCAAATTCACCTCTCTTTCTCCTCTTCATCACTGCTGGACGTGGATGGTGAGCTAGGCTCGGTGGACCAAACATCCAGCTGACCTTGATAGGCTTGTACTTGGCTAAGCCAACGAGGCGAGGGATGTTGAGCTTTGGCCTTGGACCCCCTCATCTTAAAAGCAGCCCGACTATAGGCCAATGCTGCATCCTCTGGCGTCTAGTAAGTCCCAAGCCAAATCCTTACCCCGTTCTTCTTGTGGTCCCTTATCCCCATCGCGTAACTTCCCCATGGTCGTCTCATCACTCCCTTGTAACGGGTTCTCTCAACTAGTGCTTGTACCTCATGCTCCACCATCTATGGTTTCTTCTCTGTTGCCAGACCAATGCTGTTATAATCAATGATCATCACTTTGAAATCAAGTTCTTGGTTTGAAGCCCAACCAATGTTATTATAGTCAACAGTCGTCCTTTCCAAAACAAGTTCTTGATTTGAAGCCAAAGGCATTGTCCACCCGGAATTAAGCACGTTGCACAAAGCTCCGTACACCATCATGTCCTCTGAGTCGTCAACTTTTAGGGGTAGTTCGTTCCAACTCTCCATTAATAATAGATTGTTGAAGCTCAAATTGCTTGTGTACGCGTCTGTAGGAGTTGCTGCAGAAGATGTTGCATTGACACTATCATCATTATCTTCAAGAAGATGCTCACAAATGGATTTCAAAACATCGGATTGATTAGTCCCTCTTGAAGCATTCTCGTTATGGCTAGAATTTGTAGCTTTGTGGTTACTGATTTTGGAAGATTGAAGGGATGTTTTGGTTTCGGAAAAGTGAAGAGTTGAAAAGACCAGCAAAGTGGGAGCTATAGGTAGGTTGAGCTTGACTTGACTTGACTGCTTGGCTAGTGGTGATTTCAACATAAATGATTTAATTCTTAGCTCCCATTTATGTTAGATCAAGTTTCTGAGAAAGGGCATGTTTGAAATGCTCAATAAGACTTTTTTATTCACGAAAGACATGAATTAATATTTTTTATTATCCATTTTAAATTAAAAAAACCAAAGCATGGGGCGCGCTCCTTTTTATTTTATTGGGGAAGGACAATAATGCGCGCATGCTTTTGTATATAAAGTAACATTTTTAGATCAGATGTATCGTGCACATGTGATAAAAAGAAAACTGTAGGGCTGTATTATTCCGTCTTCAAATGTACATATATATATATATATTTAAGTGCTAGTAAGGGTTAGTGGCTGTCCAAAGGTTATTGAAAAATATAAGGATAAGTGTACCAAAAATTTTAAAAATATCCAAAAATATGGTTGAGTTCAAAATGTGCAAATTCAGTTTTAAAACTTACAATTTTTTTTTTTTTTTTAACGTGGAATCGCCGTATAGCCGGCAACCGGCGACGTAAACCGGTGGGAATATTAGTGTAGGGTTCCACCACTCATGGCAACCCCACATAAGTTGCACAACATGACAAGTAGGGGAATCGAACCCTAGCCTTTTGTGTGGCTAGTGTGTGCCCTAACCAACTCCCCTACCATAGGGTGAGTAAACTTACAGTTTTTTTTTTTTTTTTTTTTTTTCAGTTTTAAAAACTTACAATTGATATGAGTAAATCTCTATTTTTTTGGAAAAAAATCTCTCTATTAACTCCATTCAATTTAATCAAGGGAAAATATCAATAAGGATTTTTACTACTTTTTCTCTTGAACGTTTGTTAATTTTAACTTGAATGAGAATTAATGTCTAAAATGACATCGTTTTGGCTTAAACCATAGCTGGGTTTGGAACTTCTCCAATAAAAAAAGGTAATTGTCGATTAATCTATAGCAAAGAAGTTTTTCCTTCTCTTTTCCTATGTACAAACCCTAATGGAATGGGATAAAAACACTAAATTGTAGTTTCCACAATCAAAACAAAAATTGTTCATCCACACTCAATAAGTCCACATCTAGAATGTGAAAGGGGATTGGACTTCAAAAATCCGCCTTAGCATCTACATTAACCTCTCTCTTTCTCCTCTTCGTCCCTGTCAGATAGCTTTCACTGCTAGACGTGGACGGCGAGCTAGGCTCGGCGGATCGACGTTTCGGGCTGACCCTGATGGGCTTGTAGTCAGTGGAGCCGATGAGGTGAGGGAAGTTGAGCTTGGCCTTGCACCCCTCATCTTAAAAGCTGCCCGGTCATAGGCCAATGCTGCGTCCTCGGGCGTCTCATAAGTGCCGAGCCAAATCCTTGCTCCATTTTTCTTGGGGTCCCTCATTTCTGCTGCGTATTTTCCCCACGGCCGCCTCCTCACTCCTCTATAATGCATCTTCTTGACCGGCACTTGTACCTCACGCTCCACCGTCTCCTGTTTCTCCTCTGTCGCTAGACCAATGCTGCTATAATCAATGGTCGTCACTTCGAAATCCAGTTCTTGGCTCGAAGCCAGAGGCACTGTCCACCCAGAATTGAGCGCATCGCGCAAAGCGCTGTACACCACCATGTCCTCCGAGTCATTGACTTTTAGGGGCAGCTCGCTCCAACTCTCCATCAGTAAAAGATTGCTGAAGCTTGAACACCTCCTGTACAAATTTGCTGGAGTTTGTGTAGAAAATGCTGCGTTGACAGCATGTTCATCATCATCTTCTTCAAGAAGATGCTGATAGATGGATTTTAAAGCATTGCATGGATCGGTCTCAAAGGGACCGAAGATTTCCTGAAGCATTTTCGCTTTGGGCCAGAATTTGCAGCTTTGAAATCACTGAATGTGGAAGATTGAAGGGATGATTTGGTTTCTGAAGGAGTGAAATTGAAAAGACCATGAGAGAGAGAGAGAGAGCTTTATATAGGTCGAGCTATATTTTGGATGGAGCTTCTGAGAAAGTGCCATGTAGTCATCGATGACATATGACTGATTGACTGATGAGATTCTCAACACATGTTTCAAATGCAGAATTAGACTTCTTTATCCAGGAGAGACACAAACTGATATACTTTATTCTTATCCTTTCTGAATTGAAAAGCCAAAGCAAGGGGCACGTTCCTCCTTTTTTAGGGGGCAAGGATAGTGGCTCTTCAGATTTGAAGGGTTGCTTCATGGATCCAATGACTGACCCTTGAGAAGAAAGAAAACTTTGGTGGCACGGAAACGTACAGGATGTGGCGGCAAAACGAAAGAAGAAAATGAGAAGCGCTGATCATGAAAAAATTACAGACAAAGTGTAGGAGATGACTCGAGTGCTTTGAGGATTGTAGTAGTGACATAATATTTTAAAAAACGTCATTTTACTTTGTTTCTCATATAATCCGGCTATCGAAAATGTTCCTCCATTTTTTTTTTCTTTTTGATATCTTTTGAAAGTAAAAGGGTGGACTGGAATTTTTTTTTCTTTCCGAATCTACAAAAAAATATAACAAGACGTAAATTACCATAAAGGATTTACGTCTCCTAAGAATTGGAATTTTCAATATTTAAAATCCCAACTTGACCTCCCCACCAACATGATTATCGTCATTGTCTGGAGCACGAACATAAGGCTCTAGAACCTAGCTTAGGACTTTGCTGGGCGGACCTAGCCATCTAGTGCTCGAACCAAGACTCCGAGGTCTTAATCGAGATCCGTGGAGTCTATTGGGATCTTTGGGGTAAGACTCGGACTCCAAACCTTACGCTTAGGATTCGGACCTCGCCCGGCCAAGCTCGATTGACTGTTGTACTGACAAAAGGAGGTCCCAAACACGTCAGTGGCAACAATCGGCGGTGAAACACTTTATAAATCAAGTTGAGCATTTCACGATTATCAGCCATTTGATCCGCAATGGCTAAGATGCGATCACAGGTCGCGAATGGTGAACGAATTAGCAACCGTAACCTGTGAGACTTCGTCAACAGTAATTGGTGCCCAAACAAAGGCTTTGGACACAAATCCAAGCTCTTCGGATATTCATGACAAAGAAGACAGAGAAGAACAGATGCTTCACCGGAGCAGCAGTCCAATGATGGCTGAGTCACCTTAGGCACGAAGTTGAATCATAAACAAGAAAGAACTCTTTTGGATGTCAATCCTCTGAAGAAATTTTTTGTGATGTCACTCAAAAAATACTTTTTGAAATGTCTCAATGGGTCTCTCTCCGTCGGTGTGAGAGATGACCGATGATAAGGTTGTGGCTGTCGAAGGTGGTGGCTGGAGGTGATCAGCAAAGGAGAGGGAACCAGAAAGAGGATTTTTACTCAATGCTTATGTTTTTTGTGCATAGAAAATCATATCCTCAAGCACGCGGATGTCGACTGCGCGAGTTGGACCAAAATTGAATTGGCCTTTTGTTATTTGTTATTCGTTATATATCTTTATTTATTTATTTATTTATTATTCATTCTTCTTTTTTGAGTTCTTTTTAGCACTATTTACTTCTTCTTCTTCTTCTTCTTTTTTGAGTTCTTTTTAGCACTATTTACTTCTTCTTCTTCTTCTTCTTCTTCTTCTTCTTCTTCTTCTTCTTCTTCTGCTTCTTCTTCTTCTTCTTCTTCTTCTCCTTCTCCTTTGCTTCAACCAAGTAAATTCAACCAAGTATGATTGGTTTAGTGACTTGTCATCTATCACTTTTTAGATTTAAATTTAAATCTGAAAATAAAAAAAAATCAAAATGTATTTGATCAATAATTCTTTAAATGTATTTGATCAATAATATTGATAAAGATCAGGATAAAATATTTTAAATTAAATTTCTATAATCCTTCCAAAACACTTATATCTTTGAATTCATCTCATTGATTTTAAATTTGTAAAAACCATATAAAAATAAGGAAAAAAAAAAACAGAAAACACCTCGGACTATGCCCAATGTAGCACATCTACCCCAAATTTATTTTGTAACATCAAAAACTCCAAACTTGTGCCCTTAGGACATATTTGATTTTTCAACCAAAAAGACGTTGTGAAGCCGCATGAGTGCAATGTCAACGTGGATTTTAGTGGTGTTCATTGGCAAGATCTTGACGAGAGGTAAATGTATCCCATAGGTATAAGTTTAGGATTTATTGTATCACAAACAAAAAAATTACGGTAAAAATGTTATAATGAGTATAATTTGGGGTTTTGTTCTCTAAAAATAAAGGAACTTCAAATATATTGGTTTATCCATGTAGTTTGTGATGAAGTCAAAACAAGAAATATATATTAATACATGAATGATACTCCGATTTTGAAATATAACTTCTGGTTGATAATGTGATTAATGCATTATTTTTCAATTCAATTCAAAATTAGATCAAGATAATTTCAAGGGTAACTTAATTTATTCCTTGAATAAGCTTCACTTAATATTCACTAACTTTTAGACACTACAATAAAAGAACGAAAACTTTAATTCGAAACACACATGCTTATCCTTCACTTAGTTTTGTTTCCTAATTTTGAATTAGCTTTTGTACTTTTCGACCACAAAAAAAAAAAAAAAATTTCTTTTGTACTTTAAAGAAAATTTATTTAGCAAACAACCAAAGTGAAACTAAGGTTTCTAAAAAAACCACGTATTTTTGAATTGGGGATATTTTTAAGATAAAAATAATGTTAAGTTGATGAGTTTTGGTTCATTAGTTTATTTTTCGACGATTAGTCAATTACACAAATTGAACCGACACTTATTAAGTCAACTATGAAATGTATTTGATACTTACTTAAGTACAAGGTCTTGGATAAAAAAAAATCCTGAATCAGCCTAAAAGTTTCGAGTTCAAAGATTAAAGACTCCTCCCTCATCTCAAGTGTTTCCTAGTCCTGCAACTTATACCCGAATTGCACAATGTTTAGCCTCAACACTATTACACAATAAATTATCATTGGCACCTAAATTTGTGTCGATCAGTTAAGCATTCTTAAAAAAAAAAATTAAAAAAGTAAGAAGAAGAAGAAATAGAGTTATTGAGTCAGTTCGATTAGTCTTCAGCCGGCGACGGTTAGCGCTTTCATATCCGAGATTCCCTCTTCCTTGGCCCATTCAAACCCACGAAATCTCAACAGAGAAATCCATCTTATCAAAGTTCAAATGACCAGAGTCCTTGAAGCCCCTCAAAAACGGAAGATCTCATCTCTGTCTCTCTCTGGCTAACTCTCGCTTTCTCTCGCTCTCGCTGGCGTCCGAAGAAGATGAAGATGCGAGCAAAAGAGCAGGTGAGATCCAAACACACCTCATCTCGGTTCAATCTTTGATCTGAAACAGTATAAAAAAAAAATAAACCTTGACATCAATAGCAACAACTAAGAGTAGGGGTCGTGGATGGATTGAATCAACATTGATATAGAAGCACGATGAAAAATTATTGGACGAAAGATTATTGCCAATGACTAAGCTTTCCTCCCCTTTAAATTTTGCAAAAGCTACCCTCAAGTTGTCATGGTGTGCTTTAATGAGGCCGTAGTACTTCTTCCACCACGACCCAAGCGCGTACATGCTTTGCATTCTCATACCCAATTCGATAGCCACTATCCTCACAAACCTCCACTCTTAATCCATGTCCTAAAACACTACCTCCTCAGGCATCTCGTAGGTCTCTAGTTTTTCCACCAATAGGGCAACTTTCCAATCGGCCTTGGTGGATGTATTGACTGTGAGATTGGACACAATCAGTCCAACGACTTTCAATATGGGGTATTCAGACCTAATAAGTAGGCAAAGGCAGATGGTGAAAACTAGTAATATCATGAAACAGATCAACACAACAGTTAACGCAATATAAAGAAGTCATGCATCGGATGTGTGTAGTATCTATCCATTGGACATTCTACATTGTGACTGCGAATAGCAAAGGGGGGCATGTTAGAAATAGGTGTGATGCCAACATCCACATGTTGGTCTTAATGACCTAATTTTCAAATGAAGCAGAAAAGTTGGCAAACCAAAAGAATAATCATAAAGGCAACTAATATCATAAGTATAGTTCTAGTTTTTTCATATGTCACATTCAACCATGCAGGGTTAATACCAATATTGGTACTGTGTAAGTCATCGCCGTGAAAATTATGGCAACTTAGATTATTAATAGGCAAGTTTTGTGCACATCACGACACATCGCTAATGAGAAGCAAAATTGTTGTAAATGACGGTAGGATACAAATAGTATTGCATGACACAAAAAATGTATGCTTATCATGATGCTTGTTAGCCATTATGGCAATATGCGTTGTGTAATGTTTTTCGGCCATGAGGTCCGCTTACCAAATTCTTCCCGGATGACACACTGCTCCTTGAAAGGCTATGGTGACAAGTAAAATTGCGACGACCATCAAAGACTACATACCTTTCTATGGACAATTGTTTTATTGCCTCTCATTTAGTTGTTTGACACAAAAACGGTATTCCCTCTAGAGGTGGCCATGTTCTCCACAAATAAAAGTTACTTTTTTTGTGAAATGATAAAGAAAGGTTATTCTTCTTTAGAAGTTCACAAAAAGGTAATTTTTATTTATGGAGGATATGGCCACCTCCGAGAGGGAATATTGTCCGCGTGTAGCACAACCAAATAAGAGGCAAGAAAACGTAAATTAGTAGAAAGGTGCTAGTCTGTGATGGTCGTCGCTATCTTACTTGCCACCATGGCCTTTCAAGCAGCAATGAGTCCTCTTGGAGGTGTATGGCAGGGGGATTCCGTAGCCGAAAAACATTACAATGCGGGCATCGCCATAATGGTTTACTAGTATTATGATGAGCATGCGTTTTTTGTGTCATACAGTACCATTTGTACCCTATCATCATTTACAACAATTCTGCTTCTCATTAGCGGCTTGTCGTTAATGCGGTTGATATGTACAAAACTTGCATATTAATCATCTGGGTAGCTATAATTTTCTCTGCGGTGACTTACACGGTATCAATATTGGTATTAACCCTGCATGGTGTAATGAATGCGACATATGAAAAGGCTAGAATTGCAGTTGTCATACGGGTTGTCTTTGTGATTATTTTTTTTGGTGTGCCAACTTTTTTGCTTCATTCAAAAATTGTGTTGCTAAGACAAAGATTTACATGTTGGCATTACACCTATTTTAGGCATTACGAGGATAAATCGAGGTATTGTTGATTATTTTTATGTACCGAAATCTTTATTGACAAACATGTAGGGAAAATTGTTCAAAAAGTCATAAACCTATTACTCTTTTGTTAATTTAGTTCAAAACATTTCAATTTTGCCAGCCACAAGTGAGGGCCAGCTGAACTTTGCCAACCCTAGGCGAGTCGCACCCCTCTCTATATATGGCCAAGCAAAAGTCCAAAAACCCAAAGAAAAAATATTAATATCACAAAAAACCCAAAACTAACACATTTTTGACAAATTTACCCCAAATTAATTTTTTAACCACAAAAAACCCTAAACTAATATGCCATTGATAAATTTAACCTAAATGACTATTAAAAAAAACTATAAACTAGTACAGTTATAACAAATTTACTTCAGACTAACTTTTCGACTACCAAAACCAAAATTGGTATATTAGTGAAAATTATACCATCCTTTAAATTAGATTAATATAAAAAAATACAAAACTAACACAACTACAACAAAAGAAGAGTAAAGTCTCAAATTGTTACACTAGTCAAATCTTACATGTCATCAAACTCAATAATTTGACATTAAAATTTAATAAAAACTAATAGATGATAAATTTATCACAAGTACACCAAATTTATCAATGATGTAACAAGGGTTTTTTTTTTGTCAAAATTAGTTTATCTTAAATTTATCACCAATGTACTAATTTGGAGCTTTTTGACACAGGCGAGGGCTAGCTGACCCTTATCGACCCTGGGTGGGTCGCACCCCTTGCTAGGCAAGAATTGCTATTTCACCCTCTCCCTCTCCAAATTCCAATAAAAAAAAAGGTTAATATTATGAAAAACCCCAAAGTAATATATGTGTGTGTGTGTGTGTGTGTGTGTGTGTGTGTGTGTGTCAAATTTTACCTAAATTGATTATTTAACAATATAAAAAAAAACTCCAAATTGATACACTTATAACAAATTTACCCAAAACTAAATTTTTACTGTCAAAATCAAAACCGGTACATATGCAACAAATTTATCATCTTTTAAATTGGATTAATACTACAAAAAAATCATAAAACTAGTAAAGCTATGATAAAAAGAGAATAAATTCCCAAATTGGTACACTAGGCAACCCTCACGTATCAATAAACTCAACAATCGGTAAAATTAACAAAAATTAATAGAAGGTAAATTTGTCACAAGTGTTTTTATTTAGGATAAATTTATCAAATTTGTTATCAAAAAATTAATTTATAGCAAATTTGTTGTAAGTATTACTAGTTTTGGGCTTTCAACACAAGCAAGAGGTGGCTAACCCTCGTCAGCCCTAGGCGAGCATGTCCCTTGTTAAGCGAGAAATCGCACATCCTCTCTCCAAATATTCCAAAAAGAAAAAATTTTAATATCATGAAAATCCCAAAACTGATATAACTATGGTAAATGTACCTCAAACTAATTTTAACTATAGAAAATCCAAATTGGTACACCATCGATAAATTTACCACAAATAACTATAAAAAATCTTAGACCGATACAATTGTAATATATTTACCCCAAAACTAATTTTTTGACCACCAAAACCAAAACCGATACATTTGTGAAAAATATATCCTCACTTAAATTAGATTTATGCCACAAGAAAACACAAAACTAGTATAACTACGACAAACAAGAGAGTAAAATCCACAATTGGATCACTAATCAATTCTCACATGTTATCAAATTCATCAATTTGATAGTAAAATTTAATGAAAACTAACAGATGGTAAATTTATCATAAGTGTATTAGTTTAGGATAAATTCATCAAAGATGCAATAATTTGGATTTTTTGTAGTCAAAAAATTAATTTTTGATAAAATTTTTATAGACATACTAATTCAGCACATTTGGACACAAGCAATAGCCGGCTAACCCTCGCCAAACTTGGGTGAGTCGCACCCCTTGCCAAGCAAGAGTCACGACTTCACTCGCCACTCTCCTTTAAATTAGATTAATACCATTAAAAATAAAAATAAAAATAAAAATAAGTACAACTGTGACAAAATGAGAGTAAAATCCAAAATTGATACACTAGTCAACTCTCACGTGTTATCAAATTTAGTAATTGTTCAAGCAATATGATCTAGAGTGCTGACAGAAGACGAAGACCTCCCAAAAGTCCAAATGTTAAAAAACACCATATGGTCATTCAATAGAACTAAGGGGCATGAAAAAAGTAGTGTGCCTAGTAAAAATAAGGCCAATGTCGATGAGAAAAGAAGTGAAGAAAAAATGAATGATCACTGGGGGCAAAAAAAAAAAAAGCAACGCACCTGGTACAAGCAAGGCCGATGCCCATAAAAATGTCAAATAAATGACTATTAGTTGCAAAATTTGTATCATAATGGAGCAGTACTCAAAGAGTCAAGATCAATAGCGCATTCATAATGATAATCCCTGGTGAAGAGAAAATTGGTGGCAATGCCAAGATGATCATCAACTTTCACCATTTTGAGCATAATGATCTTTTCATTTCTCAACCCAAGAACTCAGCCTATGTTACGTCCCTTACAAAGCCTCTTATGATTAAGGCACTCAAATTAACGTAGGGGTTCACATGTTTTAAGCATCGCTCAAAGAAGTGCGGGCAAGATTATTTCTTTTTCATTTTGCAAGGTTCTTAACTTGTAAACCCGGAAATGATTATAGAGTTGTTCTTTCAATAATTTTGACTCAACGAGTCCATTTGTTAAGCCATTGACCAAGCCCACATTACGGTTCTCTGTTAAAGACCCCTCAGATTGGTAAGGTCGTACCGCTTACGAGAATACTCGTATCCTTGTCGATATGATGAAATGGAATGATTCTCTTAACCCTTTTGAATGAAAGTGAGTGAAAATCATTTCTAACTAAAAGTCTCTCATTTATTATTATTAGGAATCCATGTCACGAGTGAAAATTCTCTTGAACGATAATTCTCTCCAGTAGAAATTTGGGTGATGCAAAGGTCATTATGCATGAACCCCGATTGAATTGGTAAAAATTTCAGTAGATTTTGAAGTGTGCATTCCAGAATAGCCTTAATTGTTTATTTCTTTGGTAAATGCATTTTTGCTCTAAATCATGTCTAACAAGTAATGTTTTCTCAAAGACTCGAGAGCTTCTGACATTCAAGTTCCTTTCAGAATGCCTCATGATATTAGGAGATGATAAACCATCACGAACATTCAAGGTGCATCATTGATGTTCTAAAATTTATTTCTGCCAAGAGGTGAGAGGCCTCAACAGGATATCTAAGTTCTAGAAGACATATCTCCTAGAATCAGATATATCACCAAGTAAGTATATATCTACTTATACTCTAAATACTTGTCATTGTGTGAGTATTCTTGACACTTGACTCAGTCAAGCTGTCCTTTTATATTGACCCAGCGTGCTTTTGTAGCCTAGCGTCCATTTCATCAACCCGGCGTGCTTCCGTAACCCGGTATCCTTTATATTCACCTAGCCTGCTTTCATAGCCCAGAGTCCCTTTTATCAACCCGGCATGCTTCCGTAGCTCGGTGCCCTTTATGTTGATATGGCGTGCTTTCATAGCCTAGAATCCCTTTCATCGACTCAGCGTGCTTTCGTAACCAGTGTCCTTTATATTGACTTGGCGTTCTTTCATAATCCAAAGTCCCTTTCATCAATCAGGCGTGCTTCTGTAACTCGATGTCCTTTATATGGACCTTGTGTGCTTTCGTAATCCAGAGTCTCTTTCATCAATCTAGCATGCTTCCGTAACCCGATGTCCTTTATATTGACTTGGCGTGCTTTCATAGCCTAGAGTCTCTTTCATCAATCCGGCATGCTTCCATAGCCTAGTGTCCTTTATATTGACATGGCGTGCTTTCGTAACCTAGAGTCTTTTTCATCGACCTAGCGTACTTCCGTAGCCCAGAGTCTTTCTCATCGACTCAGCGTGCTTCTATAGCCTAAGTTTCTTTTAAGAAATTGAGAGCTTGTAGATTTCACCAAAATCTTTTAATCCATTGTTGACATCTCAGTTTGGATCTAAAAGTCACAAAATATTTTCATCTAAACATTTCACTTTGGATGTGAATGCTTTTCAATCTTTCTCGTTATATATTAGTTTGGATCTAGGTATTTTGGGTTCCAAAATTATGACATCTCATTCAGGCGATCGTAGAAAGGTACAGGTCTTGAAAAAATGGTCTCCCATTTAAGCGACTGTAAATGGTACGAGTCTTAGACAATATTTGTTTCCCATTCAAGCGACCGTAAAATGGTACGGGTCCTGACAAGTGTTTTCCCATTTAGGTGACCGTAGAAATGTATGAGTCCTAGACATTATATTTGTAACTCTAACAGCGACCGTAGAAAGGTACGGATCTTGGAAAAGCTGTTTCTCATTTAGATGATCGTAGAAAGGTATGAATCCTAGAAAAATTATTTCTCATTTAGGTGACCGTAGAAAGGTATGAATCCTAGAAAAGTGATTTCCCGTTAAGGCGATCGTAGAATGGTACGGGTCCTAAACAATAACTAACAATAACTATTTCTCATTTATGTGACCGTAAAATAATACGAGTTCGAGACAATATTTGCTACTCTAATAGGCGACCGTAGAAAGATATGAGTCCTGAAAAAGTAGTCACCCATTCAAGTGACCATAGAAAGATATGGGTCTTGAAAAATAATTTCTCATTTAGGCGACCGTAAAAAGGTACGGGTCCTAGACAATGTTTATGGCTCTAATAGGCGACTATAGAAATGTACGAGTCTTGGAAAAGTCGTTTCCTATTCAGGCGACCATAGAAAGGTACAAGTCCTGGAAAGTGAATCCCTGTTTATTCGATCATAGAATGCTATAGATCTTAGAAAACATATGTTTCCCATTTAAACAACTGTAGAAAGATACAAGTCCTGAGAAACCAATTTTTTCGTCAAGGCGACCAAAGAAAGATTCAGGTCCTAGACAACCAAAAACTGCCATACTGGACGACCGGAGAAAGTACGAGTCCTAGGAAAGCAGTCTCCTTACAAAACCTCGTTACTATTATGGGCGATCGTAAAAATGTACTGATCTTAAACATGTAACACCAACTATCTTGAATTATTCTACCCTCTTCGAATGTAAGTTATTCCAGGTAACTCCCTTTACCATTTATATTAACATTCTCATGCATCACATAATTTCTTTTAAAAAAAAAAAAAAGAATTCATTTTCCAACAAAAATCATTCAATGTACATGCACAATCAAAATTTAGGTCTCAATTTGTCTTTGAAGGCAACCTCTGCAAGCTCACTTTCAAAGATGGACAGTTGTATACACCTAAATTTTGACGATCTAGTCATTGATTTTTTGCATAAAAAATATGGATTAACCCTAAAAGAAATAAATAAATGCATAGCATATAATTTTAGGCACATTTTGTTATGATAAGGAATAACGATTTGATATATTCAGAAAATCTTTTATATATTCAAATGATATATACCGAGAGGTATATTTCACTGAAAGTTGGAAGATTTCGATGGAATATTTCATATGGGATATATATTTGGCGTTAATCTTCGGGTAATATGCATTTTTGACATAATAAAAGAAACATCAGATTTTTCAATCGTTGATAGGCGTAAGCAAAGGGAAGAAAATGAAATAAAATTATGAAGATTATGCTTTGGCCGCACGAGATACAATCGAAAAAAAGGAAATTCTGCTTCTTTCATATAGGAGCTCAATTTCGTTGTGTATAAAAAGGGGCTCTTCCGTTCGATCTTCCGGGGGGGCGGGAGAAAAATTCGAGAGGAGAACAAAAAAGAAATTCAGAGCAAAAAAAACGTGAGGAGAATTGGCAAAAGAAAATCTGTGAGGGACAAAGTGAAAAGTGGAAGAATTTCGTGAAAAAGAAAAAAAGGAAAAAGGAAATCTTGTCTCTTCCTCTCTGACAAGCTAGAAAGAAAGAAAAGCAGCAGCAGAAAAAAGAAGTCAGTAGAGATTGACAGAGGGAGAAGACGTGAGAGTAACGGGAGAGAGAGAAAAGGAAAAAACAAAAACGAAAACAGGAGAAGAAGAAGGAGGACAGGTCCCCGTTCGCGCTTCCCTCGCCGGTGCCGAGCCTCCGCCGCTGCACGTCCTCTCGAGCACCGTCGTGCCCGGCGTCCAGCGACCGCGCTCAACGCCTGATGACCACGCCTGCCTCTTCGCCGCGCCACTCGCCTCCGTAGCTGTCGACGCCACCGCCCGCCTCCGTTCGCAAGCACACCTGCGCCGACCGTCACGCCCTCGCCGTCGCACTCGCGCCACTGTGCATGCACCGCTCAGTAACGCCAGAAGCTACTGCTGACCCGCGACCGCTGCCCTGTTGCTGTCCTAAGCTCCGCCCCGCTGGTCACCGTCCGTGAAGCCCGCGAAGCTGCATCTGCTCTCACATCTATAAGAAGGTGAGAAGGAGATAGTCGAGAGAAGAGAACGGGAGAATTTCTCTTGTATTCTATATTGATCAATGTACAATGTTTATATTGTTTATAATACAAAGTCTGTATATGAAAAGCAAGTAAATATTTTACAATATTTGTATCCGATTAGATCTGATACTAATTGGATGTAGATCCAATATTAAATGAATATAATTGATCTTCGGAGGATATTGGAGAATATTCACGCGTATCTTCCAACACTCCCCCTCAAGCTGGTGGCTTGTAGATATCCAAGACACCTAGCTTGTTTAGGAGATACGTGTGCTGACTTTGACACAAGGGTTTGGTGAACACGACCGCCGGTTGCTCTTCTGTTCGGATCCCAAGTGTCTCAATTATCCCTTGCTGGATCTTTTCTCGCGTGAAATGGCAGTCTACTTCTATATGCTTCGTTCTTTCATGAACTATTGGGTTCGAGGCAAGTTTGAGGGCCACATCGTTGTCACAAAATAATTTGGTTGGTCCTTCAATTTGTACCCCAAGATCTCGAAGCAATCCGCGCAGCCATACTATCTCACATACGGTCTTCGCCATGGCTCGATACTCGCTTCGCTGATGATAATGAAACAGTTGGTTGTTTCTTTGTCTTCCATGAAAGTAAAGAATCCCCTAACTTGATACGAGAACCCTGTTATGGATCTCCTGCTCATCGGACATGTCGCATAATCTGCATCGCAATATGCCGTCATTTTCATATCACATTTCTTGGAGAGAAGAATTCTAAGTCCTGGACATTTCTTCAGATACTTTACCACTTTGAGTGCTGCACTCATATGAGACTGCTTTGGATTGTGCATAAACTGGCTAAGAGTTTGCACAGCATAACTGATGTTTGGCCTGGTCATAGTCAAGTAGATGAGCTTTCCAACAACTTTCTGATAGCTCATTGAATCTTTCAGTATAGGATCAGATTCTTGAGAGATTCCAGCATCATATTCTGCTGTGGTCAATTTAATATTCTGCTCTATCGGAATCACTTGCCGCTTACATCCCGACAGGTCCGACCGATATGATTTCTAAGGCAAATTTTCTTTGGCCGAGACATATTCCTTGATCTCGAGCGAGCAATTTCTATTCCAAGAAAATACTTTGGCGACCCTAGATCTTTTATATGAAAAGTAGAGTGCAAGTATTTCTTGAAACTTTTAACAGCCTTCTCATCATTGCCCATAATCAAGATATCATCTACATATATCATCAAGTATATAGATGACGTACCTTTGGTCCATGTGAAAACAACATAATCAAATTTGGACTGTTGAAAACCAGCAGCTATCAGGGACTCAGAGAATTTGGCATACCATTGTCTGGATGCTTGCTTGAGCCCATATAAGGATTTGCGGAGACGACATACTTTATTCTCCCCCTGTCTCCGTAAACCCTGTGGTATGTCCATATAAATCCCTTCAGTTAAATCTCCGTGCAAGAATGCATTATGGACATCCATCTGATGTAATAGCCAGTCCTGGTAAGCTGCTACAGAAAGGAATGAACGGACTGTAACATCTTTGGCTACGGGCGAGAAGGTTTCGTGGTAATCAAAACCTTCCTTCTGTGTGAAACCCTTTGCTACTAGCCGGGCTTTGTACCTTTCAACTGAACCATCAGCTCGATATTTGATCTTGTAGACCCATTTCCATCCAATGGGTTTGCGATGTGGAGGTAGACTAACAAAATCCCATGTCTGATTGTCCACCAGTGCCTGTAATTCTTCTTTCATCGCCTTTTGCCATCGCGGGTCAGTACTCGCCTCTTCATAGTTTGAAGGTTCTTGTTCTTCAGAAATGCGAGCAATACAACATCTATGCTTCTCAGATAACCGATCAAAGGAAACATAAGAGGAAATTGGAAAAAGAATACCTGGATTTCTCACTCCACATATGTAATCCTTGGTCCAAGTTGGGGGACGTGTTGTTCATCCGGACCGTCTTGGCTGAATGTCCTCAGAAGAAGACGGATTTGCTGGAATATCCATAGGCAGGGTCTCCAAAGTAATCCTCTCATTTGGTTCTTGATCCGCGTTTTCTGCTAAAGGTGTCATTGGCAGAATGGACGTAGGAGCAGGACCTGTATGAGCTGAGGAGGGAAGTAGAACATATCCGGGAGCATTGACGGATTCTTCGACATTGTGAGTCTGAGAATAGTCCTGTCCGTTCCTGTCTGATTCCTTTATAGAGAAAGGAAAAAAAATCTTCTTGGAAAGAAACATCTCTACTAACAAAGAATTCTCCTGTGGAGGGATCATATATTCGGTATCCCTTCTGTAGGGTAGCATACCCCATAAATATGTAGCGGCGAGCTCGTGGACCCATCTTATCCTTAGGTCCTACTATAGACGCATAGCATAGACATCCAAAAATCCTTAAATGATTAAGATATGGCTTCTTCCCAAAAAGAATTTCAAAAGGGCTTTGACCATTAAGAACCTTGGTGGGCATACGGTTGATCAAATATGTTGCGTCAATACACATTCCCCCAAAAATTATCTGGAATGAAACCCTGAAATTTTAAAGCCCCGGCTACTTCCAGCAAATGCCGATGCTTCCTTTCCACTATTCCATTTTGTTGAGGTGTGTATATGCAAGAACTCTCATGCAATATCCCGTGAGATGATAATAAGGTCGTACATTCATGATTGAAAAACTCTTTCCCATTGTCTGTCCTAATTTTTTGAATAGTTTTCCCAAATTGGGTTTTCGACGAGAGAGAGAAGGTTTTTAAGTACGAAATGACTTGACTCTTAGATTGCATGAGGAAAATCCATGTAGCCCTTGAATGATCATCCACAATGGTAAGAAAGAAACGAGAGCCATCATGATTCAGCGTATGATACGGTCCCCAAACATCCATATGAAGTAAAGAGAAAATGTCAGTTGCACGACTTTTGCTCAATGGGAAAGGATTGCGAGATTGCTTTGCAAGTGGGCAAATATGACATGGAGAATAGGGAAATGAGGAACTATGACCCAATCTGAATGGAAAATGAAATTTTTATCATTGGTAGTCGAGATTACACAATAATTGTTTATTGCAATGAAAAAAATCCAGATTCTTGGATGAACCTCTCTAGAAAAATAGTCCATCTGATTGATTACCCCATCCCATCAGTTTCCCAGTCGAAAGGGCCTGAAATTGACAACTATCAGCATTGAAGGAAACTTGACATGAGTTTTCCTTACAGGCTCTAGACACAGATATAAGATTGAACTGGAACAGGGGAATATATAGCACATTGGTGAGAATGATTTCAGAACTAAGATTAACTGTCCCGGTTGTAGTAACATGAGCAGTATTCCCATTTGGCAATTGTACTACAATGGGATTAGCCAGTTCTTTAATAGTAGTAAACAATGTTTTCTCACATGCAATATGATCACTGGCTCCAGAATCAACAATCCAAGTATTTCTCAATATATTGTTTATTCGATAATGAGAAATACCTGTAAAGCTGCCCCCTTTTTTTTGAACATCCAATCTGTGTAATGTCTGCATCAACTGCTCATATTCAGCTTGAGTGATTGGATGATTTGTACCCGCCTGTCCTGTAAGTTGATATGCTGCTGCTGATATTTCTTTGCCCTTTTTTTCATCAGGTTTGCCATGCAGCTTCCAGCAATTCTCTATGGTGTGATGAGGTCGTCTGCAGTATTCACAATATAATTTGGCCTTATTTTTTGAATTTGGCCCATAGGAATTAGGCCCATAAGAGCTCTGCCCAAAAGAATTGGGCCCGCGAGAATTAGGCCCATACGGATTTGGCCCATGGCTTCGCGAAAAACTCCCACCGTTGGATCCTTTAATGATCAACCCATCTCCACCATCCAGATCTCCATGTGTTCGCACCCCTCTCCAGCCGTCCGATCGCTGTGTGCGATCGTGACCGTTCGCGGCAAAACCTTTAAAAGGCTTAGCTTCCGCGAACGCTAGGGTTTCATCGCGTTTCCTTTCTAGGGTTCGTGAGGCTCTCTCTGTTTGTGCGGCGAGAGCTAGGGTTTCCGCCCCCTTTCCTTCGGTCGAAGCAAGCCTTTGGCTTTCTTCCTGTACAGCAAGCTGAAATATTCGACCGATTGAGGGTGCTGGCTCCATCGCGAGTATCTGTGACCTGAAATGGAGGTAAGAATCATTAAGGATAAGGAGAAATCAAGTCGCTTTCTCCTTGTCCTTTATCGCCTTATACTGTTGAATGGTTGTTTCGGGTCCGATTAGTTTCTCCTCCGCTGCTTCTAGCTCGTTCCAGAGCCCTGACAGCTTGTTGAAGCACGTTGTCACAGACGTGTTTCCTTGCTTCAGTTCTGTAAGAGCTTGATGTAGCGAGAAGATTCTCGCCCGATCCAGTTTCCCGTACATTTCTCTTATATTATCCCAAAAAATTTTCGAATCTTCTGTTGGGGGCAACCCAGCTGCTATCTCTGGGCTGATGCAGTTGCCTATCCACGTCCTGACCAATTGATTGCACTTTTTCCATTGTCGCCCTAATTTTTCATCAGTTGGAACCGAGACGGTTCCGTCGATAAATCCCTCTTTGTCTTTTGTTATGAGGGCTCTACGAAATGCGCGTGCCCAATTCGAGTAATTTTCGGATCCTGTAAGGGGATGACTGATAATCTGCAACTCTGGTCCGTCGGCGTTGGATACATATAGCGCGTCGCCGGGTTCTGGACAACCCATGGCGGCCGCAAATGGAAAGGGTATAAACCCTGTTGGGAATCCTGAATTTGTCGACTGTCCCGCACTCGAATTTTCTGATCCGCCCGTCTGCTCAGGGCCGATGGTTGCGCCTACCCCAGTGTTGGCCGGTAGGCCTTCGTCGGTCCGCACACTCTGGTAGCCTGGCTGTGATGTACCTGGGTTTAATCCCTGGATCCATGGGTATGGCATCCATTGATAAGGATACCCCGAGAAAGGTAACCCTGGATTGAACTCGAGCCGGATTTTGTTGCCACCGTGTGTGCTGAATTGGTGTTTGACCTTGGATAGCCTGCTGCTATTCAACAATGGATGAGTCTGATCTGGACGAAACAGGTGGTGTCGACTAATCTCCAGAAGGTGAGATGATTTCTTGTGGGTTGGTCATGGTGAAATTCTGTTTTTGTAAGGTTGATTCCTTTTTTTTGCAGATTCCGAATTCCTCCTGAAGACTGCTCTGTTCTGCAAGAGTCGCAGCAACAAAGACAGAAAAAAAAAAGAAGGCAATTCGAATAATGATGCGGAAGCTAGGTCAGGATCAGAGGCTGCTCTGATACCATGTAAGAAGGTGAGAAGGAGATAGTCGAGAGAAGAGAACGGGAGAATTTCTCTTGTATTCTATATTGATCAATGTACAATGTTTACATTGTTTATAATACAAAGTCTGTATATGAAAAGCAAGTAAATATTTTACAATATTTGTATCCGATTAGATCTGATAATAATTGGATGTAGATCCAATATTAAATGAATATAATTGATCTTCGGATGATATTGGAGAATCTTCACGCATATCTTCCAACAACATCTGCCCAACATCGGCTGACCCACCGGTCTCCGCCGCTTCTGTAGCCACGACCCAGCACCGCACGCCCGAGCGATCCCCTTCCCTGGTCGCGATTTGCCCAGCCCAGTACCCGGCATCTCCGCTCCGCCTTCGCCTGCCGTCTCTCGTGCTGACCAACTGCTCCGCCGCATCGGGCCAGGTTTCACCTGCTACTCGCTACTGCTCGGTGCCGGCCCGCTGCTGCCGCTGCCTCTACTCGACGCCGCTGCGGCCCTACAGCCATCCGAAGTCGCCCTGTCTCCGCTGATCCCTGCACGCCGCTTGGGCTTCCCCTCCGAGCGCTGCAACCCGAGCTGCTCCGCCCATTTGCCCGCTGGTCCGCTCGCCGCCAGTCGCCCGCCGCCGGTCCTCACCGGAGCTTCGGCGACCCACCATCACAGCGACTTGACTTTGAGCCACTGCCGAGCAACCGAGTTGTGGGTCCCCGAGCTTTGCGCCTACGTAACCGCGGACGTTCACAAATCCCGCGCGCCTTTTTTTAGGAAAAAAGAAAAGTCAAGGTAGTTTTTTTTTTTTTTTATCAAGTTTAGTTATTATTGCCCGAATTGGAACATTGGATCTCAATGTTCATTTTATGAATATTGTAAGCATTATCAACAGGGTTTTGCCCAAAATTATTATAATTATTAATTTGATTCGTAAGATGTCGGATCATTTTTTAATTATATTAATATTTTGGGTATTTTAATAGTATTCTGATTCTTGAATCATTATAGTTATTAATTTGGTCCGTAAAATTTCAAATCAAATTTCTAATTATTTTGAACTTTCTTATATGTTGTGATGTTTAGGGTTAAATTAATCGTTAATTTAATCCGTGAGACAACGGATTACTTTTTTTGTATTATTTTAATCCTTTATTTGTTGACTTGATTAGTTTAAATATAATATTTACTTGATAATTGCTTGTTTTGAAAAACACTAAAAAAATCAAAAATCAAATTTTGCATCGGAGTGTGTTGATTTAATAAATTAGGATTTTTTTTTTTAGGATTGCACTTTTAGATAATTTTTGGAATACATTAGGATTGATTTTTATATATATATATATAAGGGCTTAGATAATCTTTGCACATTTTAATAATCCCATTCTCCTAAAAAATATTTTTCTAACATAAGATAGTGTATAAGTCAAATTAATCCATAGAACATATTTAAAAAGTATTCATTTTAGATAAGGTAATTAGGGTTTTTATTAATTATGAATTTCAAATTAAAAAAAATACAAAAATGTTAGGTGCGTGTCAAATAGTTCGCATAATAGGTTCATTTAATTAGAATTTGCTTGTTAGTAAAATTAGGTCATGTAGTTAAAGTGCATGTTTTAATTTCGAGATAAAAGAAAAACAAAAAAAAAAAAAACGGTTTGCTTTGTGCATTTAATTCTTTTGATGCAATTCGTTTGATTCATTGAATGTTTAATGATGATTAAGCACCCGTGATTTAAATTAAAATAAATCAAAACTGCCTGCAAAAACATTTTTGAAAAAAAAAATGGTACCAAAAGAACATTAGAAAAATCTAGTGTAATCAAATCCTTGTACCCAAATTCTCTAATTTGTAGGAGTAAAATAATTCTCTAATTATTTTACTTAGATGTCTAATCGACCTATTATAAACTAATTAGTGGTGACTCATAAATAAAATTTATTTGCATGTTAAAAATTTGAACCTAAGTCGCAAATTAGTATGGGTTTAGGAGAGCCCGAGCTAAATCTAAGACTTAATAGTCCATTAATCTAAACCCTAAGTGGTTCACCCAAAAATTAGGTCACAACAATAACCCTCCAGTGGTTCTAGACTTTGACACCTGACTTGAGACAATGAGGATTATGAATCAAATTCTAGCCCCTTTAATGTGGATTTTGTAAGGGGTCACTATTGTCCATCTAGTCTCTACGGTCACAACTTTGGCATCAAGGTCTGCTTAGGTGCCATGTTCAGGTCGTAATCTCAGGCCTTGGATCTAGGTGTTGGGTCGTTTCAAACCCTCGTAAATCCTTGAGTAAACTTCCAAGGTCCAGGGTTAGGGCCTCTAGATCCAACCTTCAGTCCTAGGCCCAACCCTTGGTATCCCAAATCTAGGCATTGTTCTAAATCTAAGCACCGGTCTCGAGTCTAAAGGCTCTTGCCATTGTGCATTTAAATAGGGTTTACCGTTCAAAAAGCCCGTCTAAAGTTTTCTAGTATCTAAATGAAAAGACAAAAAGAGTTCTACCTAGAAAAGTCCAACCGATATTACTTCATTTTTTCTAAAAGTACTTAATGATTTTTTATTTTATTTTTTGTAAATCCTTTGCAAAACCTAGCCCTGTTTTTACAATATATGCAGTACTCATGATTTGTAATCTCATCTATCTAATCAAATCACGCATCCTGACGTAATAAAATATAGTCAACTTCCAACAAGATAGCATCTCAAAAGCATGTGCGCTATGGCAAGACCCCCGTAGGATTGTTCCTCCCTTGTATCCAATTCATCAAGCAATCCCTCATCAGTAAACTAATCTGTCAATTGCATTGGGTGGATCCATCCACCTCCTCGAACTAGAACACAAAATAATAAGCAGTGTTTAACTTAAAGGTTTGACGAGGTTGAGTGTTAACGCCAGCAAGACTTTTTCTCCCATCTCTTTTGTATTTTTTTCTATGGAATCTCTCCAATTTATTCAATGTGCCTTGCCACACAAAAACATTCTCTCTCCCCTCATGCTCCTTTCCATTGTGTCAATTACGAGTGGCGAACCTCCACATCTATTCGCGATTTTCGTGCAACCTTTTTCAGCTCGTGTACTGGCTAGTGGTTTAGGCCCAAGTTCCTCGACGAGTAATTTCCGCGCTTCTTCCTTTATCTAAAGGTTGGATTTTAATCTCTTCACAATCCATTGGAGAGCATTCTTTAGAGAAACGAGTTGTTAGAACCACCTTTGAGTCCAGCTCCGTCACGACCTCATCCTGGAGTCTAAAATGCTTCCACACATCATCAAGAAACAACACAATTATTCTTTCTTTCTTTCTAAACTCTCCAGCAACATCGCTGCTTATTTCTTTGCGTTGTGATTTGGCGGCACAGCGATTGCAACTCTGCAATTAAATCAGAAGCTATAGAAATTGACATAAAAAGAAAATGAGGAATAATGAAAAGGACACAAGAAATTTACATGTGCCTCAATCCGAACATCGAAACCTACATTCACGGGAAAATTAACAAAAAAGGTTTCATCCAAGGTAAAACCAACAAAAAATCTATTGATAAATTGGAGAATCTCAGAGTTACGGTCACTCACGATCAAGTATTTCACAGCCATATAACTTACACCTAAACCCACAGCGTTTACCCTCAACTTTAGTGCTCAACAAATTACTATTAACATCTTTCGACCAAAAAAAAAACAAATACTATTAACATCTTAATTTTTGTAGATTAATAGAGCATACATTAAAAAGAAGGGGGGCGGGGGGCGTTAGTTCGGTCCAATTATCTTCATCTCGTGACGGTTGGCGCAGCCATATCCGAGATTCTCTCTTCTTTGACCCATTCAAACCCACGAAATCTCAACAGAGAAACCTATCTTATCCAAGTTCAAATGACCATAGTCCTTGAAGCCTCCCCGAAAACGGAAGAGCTCATCTCTCTCTCTGGCGTCCGAAGAAGATGGAGATGCGAGCAAAAGAACAGGTGCGACCCAAACACTTGTTATCTCGGTTCATCTTTGATCTAAAAAAATAATAATAACGTCATCGTAATGTTCGCAGGAAATCTGACTGATATTGAAGCTTTTGTTCATGGTTTTGCCTGAATTCCCCATCGATGAGATGGTGTCAGATCCAAACATTACTATAACGTTGCAAACAGAACCCTCGCTCGATATTGCTCACGTCTGACGAGATATCGCAGAGAAATATAGGTGAGATGACGCCTATTTTTTGTTCGATCCGAAGAGAGCCCGGTGTCCTTTTGTATGTCATTGGTTGCTTCCTTCATGAGTCATCAAATATCATTTTCCGAGATTTTATCCACTAATCCTTTTGAAGGAAACCGATAACCAGTTTTAATTTGTGACCCCATGTTTCATTTTCTTTTTTTTTTTCTTTTTTTTTTTTTCTTTTTTTGACTTCCATGTTTCCTTAAATACCAAAGTACAAATAAATAAATACTAGCAACAAGCTCAAATTTAGAGATAACATCAAAACAAGGCCCATGAGATCAATTTTCTTAAATATGAGGAAAGAAAAAAAATAAATAATGAATTATAAATAATTACTAATAAAAAAATATTATAGTTTACTAAAATAATTGTTAATGTCATTACAAAAATCTATTGAATTTAAAAGATTAAAAAGCACTTGAAACATTAGCTTTGCAACTAATAACAAAATTATTGTACAGTGAAATAGCTCATTCCTTTCGCTCAAACCAAATTGCTCTTAAAGGACTCTCCCATAACCTAAAATTTAGACAATTGATATCAATTATGCATAAAACAAATGAAGCAAAGAAAAAATCAAAATAAGAAGAATGAGCTAGTAGAGAATTCGAAAAATAAAATAAAATAGTAGAGTAAAAAATGCATTCGCCATATGAAAAAGCCGAGATAAGAATAGTAGGAGTGCTAAAAAATTTTTAGTTCACTTGAATGCTACAAATTTGAAAACTTGATCACTTGAGTATCAATTCCGATTTATCTTGTTAGAAAATTTGACGTGGACACCGTTTGTTCCACATGATTTCGCCTACACTGACATGGCCAATTTTTAATTTTTTATTATTTTTTTGCTTTTTTAGGGTTAGCAAGGGTCACTGACGACTCTCATTAGTCCAGTGATGATCCAGCAACACATAGGGGTGGTTGATAGTCATATTCTAGAGATTGGCCATAGCCAATGATGAATTGTGCGATTTTCAATCTAATATAAATTGTTGTTGAAACTTTGATTGTCTAAGATTGAAGAATGAGTTTTGAAAGTTTATAGGTAATGATACAAAGTTAATGAGAAGAGACGATAAATAATAATAATAGTAGTAATGATAAAATGATAAAACAATAAATAATAAAAAAGAAAAAGGGAGAATAAGAGGATGGGTCTTATATTGGAAACTAGAATTTGAGCGGGTTCGTGGAGCAGTCGTCCTTCAAGATTGGTTTAATGAAGGTTCGACAATGAATTTTGGGCTTGAACAGGGTTGGGAAGTTTGGGCTAAACGTCATTCAAATATATTTGGGCTGAATTTGAATTTTAGTGAATAGGGTTAAATAGATTGGGGGGACTTGATACAAGAGCCCAAATTTGTACGCGTGGCCATATATAGAAATAAATAACAAGTAATAAAATAAATAAAATTAGAAAAATGTTAGAAAAATAGGCATTGATTAGGCAGTTAGATTTTAGTATTAAAATTAGCTTAGTTTCATTTAGTTAGTGTACACGTGATATAGGGTTTTAGTGGACACATTTAATTTAGTTTTGTTTTAGAAGGTCGATTTATTAGAAACGAAATTGAATTTCGATTTTTTAGAAAAGAAATTGAACTCAATTTGAATTAAGCTCATGAGGGTTACTATCCTATTCTTTGCCTGATTCTTATTGGGTTTTTTAATTGTACTCCATTCGTTAATTATCCTTTCACTACTATCTTTGAGTGAATCGATTGTGATTCTTTTATATATATATAATTGTGATTTTCCTATTTTAATTGAATGGTTATGTTACATTTTAGGACCACAATAAATATAAAAACATTGCATGGACACTTAGAGTGCGTTTGATAACGTTTCTGTTTAAAAATTGTTCCGGGGGCCGGCGACGCTCCGACAAGGTCGCTGGCCATGGCCGAGGTCGGCGAACGGCCAAAGAAAAGTGAAGAAGAAAAGAAGAAGAAAATAAAGAGAAGGAAAAAATAGGAGAGAGAAAAATTGTTTCTTGGAAGTGTTCCGGAAATAAGAAACAAGTTTTTCTTGTTTCTTGTTTCTGTTCCAAATTTGTTCCCCGGAACAAAATAAAAAAAATAGATTTGAAACAAAAATGTAAACAAACGCGTTTTTATTCTTTTTTTGTTTCCTAGAACAAAAAAACGGAAATTATGTTCATGAACACAAAAAAAGAACACAAACAAATAGGGCCTTATAGAACATAAACTTTAAGAGTCATGATTGAATAAGAAAACTCCATATGATACTTAGTTAACAAATGATCAAAGTTTACATATTGGAATAGTACTAGTTAGATAACTAATATAATCAAGTTTTAGACCCTAGATTTCTGGTTAAGTAGGAAGTGATGTATATTCTAATACTTCACTTGGTTTCAAGTTGATCTCAATTCCTAATATGAAATTCTCATTTGGTTAATCAAAATTGAACATTTCAACATCGTGTGAGGTAAAGATTTGAGAGAACTCTCACCGAATAGGGATTGTTGATCCTAACTTATCATTACCTCTAAACGTGTCCTTTTCATCAATGGAAAAAGGTGTCGCGACAATTACACAAATCTTTCTTGTTTAGGGAGCTCTACAATTGTGTCTAAATGAGAACTCTTCTAATAGCTAACACCTCATTCCCTCATTTCACTCTTATTTGCCTATATATGTGTGTACATACATACATACATACATACATACATACATACATATTTATATACTATGGTTTCTTGTGTATCTTAGCTAATAAAAAAACTTTGAAAAAAATCCAATATAAATATATATTTAATTTACATATTGGATATTTAATTTCTAGATTATGTATAGGGGTGTGCAAAAGAACCAAGAACTACCCAAACCTCCCAAAATTGGATTGTAACCAATAGTTCCCATGAGAACTATTCTAGTTCCTAGTTTCAATTTAGTGGAACCGGTGAGTATAGGTCTAGTTCCTATTCTAGGTGTGAAACTGCCCACCCACCCGAATCGAATCGGTAGATATATTAAAAAATAAATTCCATCACAATTACTTAATTGTTTTGTAGTATTTCGACCAAATATATATGTACATATATGGATATTTGTAGTTATTAAACGTTATTGACTAATTTTGTCTATTGGATGTGTAACAAGACTAATCCCTTACTTTTTTTTTTTCATTTTAATCATCCATTTACTTGCTTTTTTTTAACCAAAAACAAAATAAACTAACGAAGAGAAAGGAGAAGACCGATTGAAGATGTCCATAAATATTGTCGTGATTTGTCATCATGATACAAAATTAAGAGCCTAATATAAGGCCGAACAAGTTTTGGTGCTCTAAAATAAGAAGTAGGTTCGAATTGATAATAATTGATAAATGCAATTTTGTAGGGATTGCGAGACCGATTCTATGGACTCACTCAAGAGCCGAACCAAACCGGCAGTCTAATTTCCTGGTGGATCCATGGAACCAATGGGCAATTCTCGGTTCTAATTTTGTGGAACCGGTCCTTAGTGGATAGTTCTTGATTCCAAGGTGGGAACCGCCCATTTGGACCATGTTCATCTTTAGTTATGGACTCTTAAATTTTATTTATTTATCTAGGATCAATATTCTGCCATCTAAAATTTGCAATTAATTACCCGACAACTTTCTTTTTCTGAATGATCTCATTGGGTTTATTTATTTAAACATTGCATGCATGCAAAAAGTAATTATTTTCTACGACAAGTAACTATCTGGGTGCTCGCCCTAAAAAAAGTAAAATGAACAGTTCAAGTTCCACTATCACATGATGAAAGTAAGAGTGTTGTTACACAAGCAAAGTCCATTTTCTATATATTTGATTTGCATATTTTGGCAATGGTTTCTCATATAGTTAAAGTCATTTCTCACTTTCATCCAAAACCATAGAAAGCCCTCTTTGTCTTTTCCATGGCATCTCTTCCTTTGCATTCCGACCCGAAAACAGCAATCGTGGGCTGCCCTACTTCACACCCTCCGCCGAAGGGACATCGGCCGAGTGTCACGCATCTGACTTTGCTCACTATGCCCCCCTGCCTGAGTCTCATGCCCCCCTTCCAACGTACAACTACAATGCAAAATGTCCGACAAATTGATGCTGGGCGCATTCGACACATGGATTCTTTTATGGACGTTGATTGTCATGTTAATCTATTTCACAGTGTTACCGGTTTTCTCCATTTTCCTTTACCTCCTTATTTGGCCTAATTACCGATATTGAAAGTCGTAAGGCTAACTATGTTCAATCTCACAATCATTGCATCCGTCAACGTCCATCAAATGTATAGAAAACTAGTAACACTGTGAGGATATCTATCACGTTAAGGACATGCCGGTAATTAGTGAGGTTTATACGACGTGAAGGTCTTTTTTTTTTCACTCTCTTCATGTGTACGAAACAAGGGTCTTTTTACGATGGAGTTAGTGATTGAATAGGCCTTTGGTTTTTTCTGACAAACTCTATGGAAATGGAATAAAAATACCAAATTGTTACTTTTTGTGAGATGAATTGCGGATTGACTTTTAAATGTCTTTGCAATTTGCACAATTAAGATAACAATTGTTCGTCCACACTCAACAATACCATATCCAATGTGGGAAAGGGCATTGGACTTCCAAATTCACCTCTCTTTCTCCTCTTCATCACCGCTGGACGTGGATGGTGAGCTAGGCTCGGTGGACCAAACATCCAGCTAACCTTGATAGGTTTGTACTTGGCTAAGCCAACGAGGCGAGGGATGTTGAGCTTTGGCCTTGGACCCCCTCATCTTAAAAGCAGCCCGACTATATGTGACAGCCTGAATTTTCATAATTTGTTTTCGATTAAATAAATCGGGCCTTTCATCGAAATGCTAATAGTGCTATTCTCTGAGCTGATCACTCATGAGATAACTGGACTATCTAGGGAAGCAAGTAGGGAATCTAAATGCAATTGTACTTGAGAATTCGACCAAGAATCGACTGCTCGACCGTGTTGATCTGCAAGGGTCATTACGGCACCGTAAGAGATCGATCAGAAATCAGAGATAGGTCGATTCGACTGAGATATGTGATCAAATTGTGGGTGATTCCACTTGATTGAAAAGTTCTTATCGATCGACACTAAATTGATTTTTTTTATCGTTTTGGTACCCTGTGTTAGTAATTGGAACCTCGAGATTCTCACAACCATTGAGAGTCTTTAATGTGTCGAAATGTACTTTGTGACTCGAGATAAATCGATCACGGTCAATTGCACAAAAAATTCCTAAAAGTTACATCCGATAGATTAGGTCACGCTAAGAGCGCACCGGATTGAAAATAACTGTGAATTTAAACCCAATTTCAGAAATTGAAAATTTTGTGGTGTCACAAGTTATTTTAGGAACGTCGACTCACTCTCCGAGAAATTTTCAGAGATTCCGGGATTATTTCGGAAAATCGGTTCGGACGTTGTGGAAAAATGTGGAAAATTCGATTGGCCAAATTAAAAGAAATTTGGACTTCTAAGCCAAGCTATATGGTGTTGAGGACTTATAGAAAATTATTCGAGATTTTTCTACCACGAAATCAGACCTCGATTTGGGTAATTGGAGAGAAAATTGAAGTTATGTGGTGAAATTCGGAGCTTTTGTTGGGGGTGCATTATTTACATTAAAATTTGGTTTATTTGTGAAGATAATGCAAGAAAATATCAAGAGACATGGAGATAAGTTTGAGGGCTAATTGGGGGGCATGCATTTAAGGCTTTGGATCATCTTTATTGACTTTGTCTTCTCTTCTTCAAAGCTTCCACTGCACGCCCATCCGCCGCCCATCTCCTTCGCGTGAACTCCTAGCTTCGCTTCCATTTCCTCTGCATCTCCATTTTTCCTTTCTTTTTAAACCGAAGCAACCCTCATCCACTCACCCTCTCCCTCCGTTCATTTCCCCACGATCGAAGCCCCACGCTGGTCAACAACACCCACAGAAAATCCTTTTGTTGACTCGTGCACCTGCCATCTTCACTTCTTCGTGCATCCAGTGGAGTCCACCGAAGCTGATTCTCTTCCACGCAGCCAACGTCCGAGACACCACCAGCGAAGCCGTGATTTTGCCTCGAAGACTCCCACGCTCGAGCAAAACCAGCGTCTTTGCCTCGTCCTCACGAAGCCAGCGACAAAACCTTGCCGCTCCATGGTCGTTTGTCTTCTACCACCGACTCAGCATCTCCATCTCGCCAACTGAAGCTGCCAGCGAAGCCACGATCTTCTCCTTCGTTCGCAGCACCCCATCAGCGAAACGGCATCACCGTCCACAAAGCTGCTTCCTCTTCGTGCAGCTCCATCCAGCGAACTTCGTAGTCCAGCTCCAACGATCTCCTCTCTTCTGGCCCAGCTTCACCAAAGCTCAGCCCACATCAACGGCCCAGCTTTCAACAGCAGTCCACGCAAGTCTTGTGGCCCAACAACTGGGCTTGTCTTCAGTCCATCAAGCCCAGCGAATTTCAGTTTAGTTGGGCCCAAAAACTCCAGCAATCCAGTCCAACTTTGAAGCCCAGCAAGTTGTCTTTTTCAGCAGCCCAAGTCCTGATCAAGCCCAGTCCAAGTCATAAGCAAATCTCATATTTGGGCTGAGATTTGTTGGGTCAGTTTAGGCCCGGCCCAAGTTTATCGACGCCGCCAAAATTTCGATTTTGGCCGTCGTCGCGTCGTTGTCGCGGTGAACCGGTTTCCGCATTAACCTAGAGTTTATACTCTAAACTCTGCTTAGTAGGTTAATAACGTTTAAGGGATGTTAGATTTATTTTATTAGGAATTAGGTGGTTAGTTAGATTAAATTAGAAATTGAATTATTTAATTGAGCATGTTAGGTGGTTAGCATGGTTTAGCTAAGGCCTAAATAAAGTGTACTATTTATCTAGAAGGGTTCGGGAATTTTCTCAAGTCCGTATTGGTTATTTAATTTAATGATCTTTTGCCTAGGTTAGTATTTTTAGAATTTAAATTGATTTATTTAATTAATTTCGAAATTATTTAATTATTAATTATTTTTCCAGAAATTAGGCCTGGATAGCTAGTGACCGAATTTTCGTCTTTGATTACAATGGTGTGGTTAATTTTTGCAATTGAATGTTAAATTATGCAAATTGAGTGCTGATTTGATTTTTGGTATTTAATTCCAAAAATTGTGAATTTCCAATATTTATTCTGAAAAACCCAGGTGTCGGGTTTTGACACGAAAATGGTTTTTAGTACTATATGAAATAGTGGGATTTCAAAAAGGATGAATATCAATTTTTCTGGATCAAGTTGACTGTGTACCCACACACGAGTAATTCCATGTGAATTTCTAATACAAAAAAAAAAAAAAAAAGGCCAGGCTCACCATTTTAATTAAAACATTTGAGTGCAATGCACGGTGCTCTGGGCCATATTTGAGTGATCGTGTGATGGTCAAGAGAAATCGTCCCGGGCTGTTGAGCTGGACGTTATCCCTATGTGGGATACCCCCTGGACAACGGGAAGTCGGTCGCAGTTGATTCTGGACACTATGCTCCTTCGGGAAAGCCGTCTGATAAAGTGACGTTGCCGTGCTCAATGGGGTGAGACAAAGCCTGGCAATGCCAGAAGACCGCCAAACTGAGAGTAGGCCGTGCTATATGTCGAGATCAAAACTAGGAACGCATGATTAATTAAGTGTAGCGTTTCAGTTATTGGAGCTTATTTCTTGCTCATGCTCTCATGTTGTCTATGAGATAAATTGTACTGACCTGTAGGGTGGATCTGAGACGAGGTAAGTCTCCTTGATTGTATGCTTGTGTGATTAGGACACTTCTGAGCGTATTTCCCTCTTAATTGGGGTTAGAGCTTAGAATCGCTGAGATGATATCTCACCCCGTTGTGGGACAACATTTTCAGGGTCGTCGAAAGGAGGACCTGGAGCTGAGAGAAGGTGATCGGAAGCGTAGGTCAGTTAGGACCGCTTCTTTTTGGAAGGCCAGTCTTTTGTACTCTTTTGGCCATAGACTTGTGCACATGATTCAGTGTATATATATAAAGCATGTTTGTTTGTGAATCTATTGTCCTGCCTTTCTATCCCAAGATGATTACTGTCAGGGGATTTCTTTTTGCTTCCGCATGTGCAATAAAATGGAAAGGGTTGGCGACTTGTCCTGGGAAGTCGCAAATTATTATTGTGACATCCAGAATTTTCAGTATTGTTTTCTATTAAATTAATCGGGCATTTCATTGACGTGTCTATAGGGTTGTTCTCAGAGCTGATCACTCTCGAGATAACTAGACTAAATTTGGGTATGCCATTAAAGAATATTAAGGCAATAGACTTGAGAATTCGACCGGAAGCGACTTCTCGTCGTTCATCTTTAGAGGTCATTCTTGCCACAATAAAGATCGAATTGAGATCGAGAGATAGTCGGTTCGATCGAGATGTGTGGCGATCGTGACTCCACTAAATTGGAAAATTCTCGTCGGCCGAAGACTAATTTGATTTTACGTCGTTTTGGTACTGTGTTGGTAGTCGAGCCTCGAGATTTTCACGACAATCAAGAGTCGCCAATGTGTCGAGTGGGTTCATTGTGGCTCGAAGAAAATTGACCACGAGTCAATTGCCCTGAAAAGTTACGAAACTACCGGTAGTCTAGGTCACACTAAAAGCACGCCGGAGTGAAATTAACCGCGATTTGAGTCGATTTCAGAAATCGAAAGTTCGGTGATGTCACAAGCTATTTTAGGAACGTCAACTCGGTCTCGAGAAGATTTTTCGGAGGTCCGAGATTTTTATGGAAATTGGGTTCGGACGTCGTGGAAGTTTGGCCAAGTTCGGATTGGCTAACTTAATGGGAAATTTGACTTTTGGGTTGAGCTGTGTGTGTCGGAGATTTATAGAAAATTTCTTGGGATTTTTCTACATCGAAATTGGACCTCAATTTGGGAATTTATTGGAGAAATTGAAGTCAAATGGTGAAATTCGTATCATCCCCTTCCCCTAGCCCAAAATTGACCAATTGAGAAGTGTGAGAGATTATTGGATGAAGAAAATTATCAATTGAGGCATCCACAAGTCAAGTGATATTTGTTAAGGTCATTTGAATTAATTCAAGAGAGTTTGAATTCATTTAAGCCAATTCCTCCCCAAATTCGTACCCACCTTTAATAAAAATAATTGGACCATTTTGAACAAGAAGTCATGGGGCTTATTGTGGCCAAGTAAATTATCGTAAACAGATTGATTTGTGAAAGATATTTTGTGAAATATCAAGCCAAAAGGCCCCCCACCTCTTCCTCATCCTCTTCCCCCAAGCTGCCGTGAGCTGTTTCTCTCTCCCAATTCCTTCGTGCGACACCAGCACTAGCAGAGAGAAGAGAACCCAGCTTCTTCAATCTTCGGTCAGCTTGCACCAAAGGAAAGGCCGCATCTTCCCTCCACCGAAACCACAGCTGCCAACGTCCCCACGAAGCTGCAACTCCAGTCAACTTCTTCTCCACCGAGCTTTCTTCATGCCGCCACGAGTCCAGCGGCTTCAACCTGTGCATCTCGTGGAGTCCATGAAGACCGAGCAATCCAGTCGCTGATCACCCCGTCACCACACGTCCATGAAGACCGAACCTGCCACTCCATTTTCGCTGGTTTCTTCCACCACCTGTTGCTCCACAAATTTTCCTTGGTCAATCTTCAATAAAATTCGTTAAGCTGCCCCAGGTGTTGACTCCACGAAGCCCCCACTCACCGAAGTCGCACAGCATCATCATCTTCATCAGCATCTGTCCATCCACCACTGAAAATTTTCCATCACGTTTTGTTCTCCACCGGTCAACTTACTCCACCGAAGTTGCTCCACCAAGTCTTGTCTTCATGCCGGTTTGTTGACCACCGAGTGAAATCCCTGCAGCTGCGTTCGTGTCTTCTCCAGCAGCGAAGACCTCACCGAAACCTCGAAGCAACTCCACGCCTCACCGAACCGCACGTCATCAGCTCCTTGGACTGGACTACCGAAGCCGCAAGCCCAGCCCAGCGTCTTCAGATCTTCGACGCAATTCCTCTGCAGCAGTCCACGAACCTCACGCCCATTCAAAGCCCAACGAAATTGGACCCATCAGTTTGTAAGTTTCAGCTCAGCTTGTAGAATTCCAGCCCAAGAGATCGGCCCATCTTCAGCTTTGAAGTCCAGCCCAAAAAAATTTCAGCAAATCAATTTAAGATCGGCCCTTGAGGAAAGCCCACCAGCAGAGTTTTGTGAAGCCCATTCCAGTGCAAGAACAAATCTCATTTGGGCTGAGATTTGTTGGGCCAAGTCCAAGGCCCGGTCCAAGCCCGTGAGTCGTCGCGAGCCCGATTTCGCCGCTCACGTCGCTGCGGTGATTCGATCCCGTTTTTAATCAAGTGAGTTTTACTCACTAATGCTTTCTTAGTTTGCTAATTATGCCTAAGAGTTGATTAGATTTAATTAAATGCAATTAGGTGGTTAGATTAGGTTAGAATAATTAAATTAGTGATTTGAGGATGCATGTTAGGTGGTTAGCTATAGCCATTAGGGAGTAGAAATGCTCTATTATTTATTGAATGTATATCGGGATTTTTCCCGACCCGTTTGAGCTCCAATAAGGCAATATGGGCCTAAATTGGATTTTTAATGTTTATTTATTTATTTTCGAAATTTATTTATTTAATTAATTATTTTTCCGGAAATTCAACGGGATGGCGGTGGCCGGAATTTCGTCTTGATTGTCGTGTGCACCCATTTATTTAATTGAGCTTCAACTTTTATGGAATTGATTTAAATTGTGAAATTTGATGAATTGTTCCAAATTGTTTGTTATTGAGTATTTGATTGGTAATGGCGAGCATGGTTATATAGCGCGTACGTTGATGGGCTATATAGTAGAGAGAATGGTGAGAGCTAACCGAGAATGTTATTGGTGAGACCAATCGTGCGATATTATTGGACATACGTGGTTCGGTGATTGAGAGTATCATCGGCGGCGGCGCCTTAAAGAACGCACGTAAATGACTTATAGACAAACGTGGTTCGGTGATTAAGGAAATATCACTGTGAAAACGACGCCTTAAAGAACTCACGGTGTTGTCTATAGCCGATGTCACCTTGGCGCGAACGGCGCCCTTGAAAGGACACGTGGTTCGGTGATCGAGGATATCACTGGTGAAAACGGCGCCTTAAAGAACGCACGGTGTCGGTGATCGGTATGTCATTGGCGAAAACGACGCCCGAGAAACACATGTGATTTGGTGAAAGAGTACACCACTGAGAGATCATGGTATGAGTGGGAATGACCTAGAGATGGTCTGACTGACATGTAATCGACTAGGTCGATTGATCAATGCTTGATCGGATGTCATGAATTGTTTGAATATCTGTGTTTAACCCTGAATTGCAGGTTGGAACGGAGGCCAAGGTAAGTCTTCTGACTCGTGTTGTGCTTAGGCAACCGTATGGCGTATTGGTTTATTAATCGAGTCTTAGGGGGTAGGACTCGCTGAGACGTGGTCTCATTGGTTATTGAATAACCATTTCAGGACCCTGAGGAAAAGCTGAGGAGGAAGAACTTGAAGGGGAGAAAGTATTTTGAAGTAGAAGATGATCCAGAGAGGGATCTTGAGTACAACCTAGATGCGGATTGAGATCCCATCCCTTTTGTGAGCCCTGTCTTAGTGTAGATAGGTGCTGAGACTTTTATGCTATAATTAGTATTGTAAATATACTATAAGTTGTGCTGTTAATGAAAGTGTGGTTGTGAATTTCAATATGAAAAATTATGGCCTACTTTCCTATCCCATTGTTTTATTGTCTGGGGATTTATAACTGCTTCCGCGTGTGCTTAATAAAAAGAAAGGGTCGGCGATACATAGTCCCGGATATCGCATTCTAAAATCGACCAAGTAAAAGGATGTGCGCGCGTCCGAGGATTGGGGCGTGACAATTATCGACCAGATAGGGATGGGCACGCGCTCGGGGTTCGGGGCGTGACACTATAGGCCAATGCTGCATCCTCTAGCGTCTAGTAAGTCCCAAGCCAAATCCTTACCCCGTTCTTCTTGTGGTCCCTTATCCCCATCGCGTAACTTCCCCATGGTCGTCTTATCACTCCCTTGTAACGGGTTCTCTCAACTAGTGCTTGTACCTCATGCTCCACCGTCTATGGTTTCTTCTCTGTTGCCAGACCAATGCTGTTATAATCAATGATCATCACTTTGAAATCAAGTTCTTGGTTTGAAGCCCAACCAATGTTATTATAGTCAACAGTCGTCCTTTCCAAAACAAGTTCTTGATTTGAAGCCAAAGGCATTGTCCAACAGGAATTAAGCACGTTGCACAAAGCTCCGTACACCATCATGTCCTCTGAGTCATCAACTTTTAGGGGTAGTTTGTTCCAACTCTCCATTAATAATAGATTGTCGAAGCTCAAACTCCTTGTGTACGCATCTGTACGAGTTGCTACAGAAGATGTTGCATTGACACTATCATCATCATCTTCAAGAAGATACTCACAAATGGATTTCAAACATCGGATTGATTAGTCCCTCTTGAAGCATTCTCGTTTTGGCTAGAATTTGTAGCTTTGTGGTCACTGACTTTGGAAGATTGAAGGGATGTTTTGGTTTTGGAAAAGTGAAGAGTTGAAAAGACCTGCAAAGTGGGAGCTATAGGTAGGTTGAGCTTGACTGCTTGGCCGGTGGTGATTTCAACATAAATGATTTAATTCTTAGCTCCTATTTATGTTAGATAAAGTTTCCGAGAAAGGGCATGTTTGAAATCCTCAATAAGACTTTTTTAATCGCGAAAGACATTACTTAATATTTTTTATTATCCATTTTAAATTAAAAAACCAAAGCGTGGGGCGCGCTCCTTTTTATTTTATTGGGAAAGGACAATAATGTGCGCATCCTTTTGTATATAAAGTAACATTTTTAGATCTGATGTATCGTGCCGTACAGGTCCAATCACATGCCCATGTGATAAAAAGAAAACTGTCTTCAAATGTACAGATTTTTCTTTTTTTTTAAGTGCTATTAAGTTTCAATAAGGTTTAGTGGCTGTCCAAAGGTTATTGAAAAATATAAGGATAAGTACCAAAAATTTTTAAAATTATCCAAAAATATGGTTGAGTTCTTAAATGTTCGAAATGTACAAATTCAGTCTTAAAAGTTAAATTTTTTTTTTTTTTATAATTCGGAACCACCGTACGGTTAGCGGCCGTGACATAAACCCATGGGATTATTAGCGTGGGGTTCCACCACTCATGGCACCCCACTTAAGTCGCGCAACGTGACGAGTAGGGGAATTGAACCCAAGCCTTTCGTGTGGCTAGTGTGTGCTCTAACTTACTCGCCCACCACAGGGTGGGTAAATTTATAGTTTTTTGTTTCATTTTCAGTTTTAAAAACTTATAGTCGATACGAGTAAATCTCTATTTTTTTGGTAAAAAAAATCTCTCTATTAACTCCATCCAATTTAATCAATGGAAAATATTAATAGGGATTTTTATTACTTTTTCTCTCGAATGTTTGTTAATTGTAACTTGAATGAGAATTAATGTCTAAAACGACATCGTTTTGGCTTAAACCATACCCGGATTTGGAGCTTCTCCAATAAAAAAGGGTAATTGTCGATTAATCTACAGCAAAGAAGTTTTTCCTTCTCTTTTCCTGTGTACAAACCCTAATGGAATGGGATAAAAACACTAAATTATAGTTTCCACAATCAAAACAAAAATTGTTCATCCACACTCAACAAGCCCACATCTAGAATGGGAAAGGGGATTGGACTTTGAAAATCCGCCTTAGCATCTACATTAACCTCTCTCTTTCTCCTCTTCGTCCCTGTCAGATAGCTTTCACTGCTAGACGTGGACGGCGAGCTAGGCTCGGCGGATCGACGTTTCAGGCTGACCCTGATGGGCTCGTAGTCATTGGAGCCGATGAGGTGAGGGAAGTTGAGCTTGGCCTTGCACCCCCTCATCTTAAAAGCTGCCCAGTCATAGGCTAATGCTGCGTCCTCGGGCGTCTCATAAGTGCCGAGCCAAATCCTTGTTCCGTTTTTCTTGGGGTCCCTCATTTCTGCTGCGTATTTTCCCCACGGCCGCCTCCTCACTCCTCTATAATGCGTCTTCTTGACTGGCACTTGTACCTCACGCTCCACCGTCTCCTGTTTCTCCTCTGTCGCCAGACAAACGCTGTTTTAATCAATGGTCGTCCGTTCGAAATCCAGTTCTTGGCTCGAAGCCAGAGGCACTGTCCACCCGGAATTGAGCGCATCGCACAAAGCGCTGTACACCACCATGTCCTCCGAGTCATTGACTTTTAGGGGCAGCTTGCTCCAACTCTCCATCAGTAAAAGATTGCCGAAGCCTGAACACCTCCTGCACATGTTTGCTGGAGTTTGTGTAGAAAATGATGCGTTGACAGCATGGTCATTATCATCTTCTTCAAGAAGATGCTGACAGATGGATTCCAAAGCATCGCATGGATCGGTCTCAAAGGGACTGAAGATTTCCTGAAGCATTTTTTCTTTGGGCTAGAATTTGCAGCTTTGAGATCACTGGATGTGGAAGATTGAAGGGATGATTTTGTTTCTGAAGAAGTGAAATTGAAAAGATTATGAGAGAGAGAGAGAGAGAGAGCTTTATATAGGTCGAGCTATATTTTGGATGGAGCTTCTGAGAAAGTGCCATGTGGTTATTGTTGGTAATTTTGCGGAAGCGTGTGTTTGATGTGTGTGCAAGTGTATTTTGTGTGTGAACTTTCAATAGAGCTAAGGAAAGAACAATATAGGTAAGAAAATAATTTGCAACAAGGGAACACAAGGGAACAACAAAAGAAAGCTTTTTTATTTAGTTGTAGTACAAAGTACAAAGGAAGGGGAGGAGCTTACCTTTTGCTCTACCTTTTCTACGCTCCCTCCTTCCCTATTTATAGGAGTACTCCACCGACTTATGGCCATCTTCTAGGAGTTTCTTTACAATTTTTTTCTTGTAAAATAGGCTTTTTTTAAGGCAAATATCTCTGCCATTTGCAGAGATAATTCTATAGTTTCTTCTAGGATTTTCTTGTATTTTCTAGTTCAAATCTTTCAAGAAGTTTCTAGAAATTGGATCAATAATTTAACATTCCTCCTTGATCCAATTTTGCGTTACTCCAAGCATTTCCCGCAATGTCTCGAACTTGGCTCGCGATAGTGCTTTAGTGAAGATGTCCGCTCTTTGTTCCTCGGTTTTGCAATATTTCAGCTCGATCTCTTTGTTATTTTGCGCCTCTCGTATGAAGTGATATTTGATGTCTATATGTTTGGTTCTTCCATGGAATATTGGATTCTTTGATATAGCAATTGCGGACTTATTGTCGCAAAGTATCGGAGTTGATTCCATTTGTGCTTCTCTAATGTCTTCTAGAATTCTTCGAAGCCATATTGCTTGACTGGCGGTTGTAGCAGCTGCGATGTATTCAGCTTCTGCAGTAGACTGTGCCATTGATTCTTGTTTTTTGGATGCCCATGAGAATATTCCAGAACCCAGAGTGAATGCATAACCAGTTGTACTCCTCCTGTCATCAGATGATCCTGCCCAATCACTATCGGTATAACCGATCAACTTAGTTGTTTCACTAGGTCGGTACCAAATACCATAATCGGTGGTTCCTCGTAAATATCTTAGAATTCTCTTGGCTGCTCCAAAATGAATTTGACTTGGACTCTGCATAAATCATGATAGTAAACTTGTCGCATACATAATATCTCGGCCGTGTAGCGTAAGATATAGTAGACTCCCAATTAGGCTTCTGTAGAGTGAAGCGTCTACTTTTTCAGCTCCATCATTTTTCAATAGTTTTTCATTCATCACAAGTGGTGTTGCCACTATTTTGCAAATACTCATTTTAAATTTTTCAAGGAGCTTTTCTGCATATTTCTTTTGTGAGATGAAAATTCCTTTATCTTGATTAACTTCAATACCGAGGAAATAGTTCATCAAGCCCAAGTCCGTCATTTCAAATGTTTTCATCATTTCTTCTTTGAATTCTTGGATCATTGTCTCATTGTTTCCTGTATATATAAGATCATCTACATATAGAGAGACAATGAGAGTGTCGGACTTATCTTGGGTCTTGATGTAGAGTGTCGGCTCACTCATACTCCTCCTGAATCCTTGCTTGATGAAGTACTCATCGATTCTACTATACCATGCACGTGGTGCTTGTTTTAACCCGTATAGGGCCTTCTTAAGCTTTAAGACTTTTTCTTCTTGGACTTTGAAAATAAAGCCTTGTGGTTGTTCTATATATATTTCTTCTTGAAGATATCCATTTAAGAATGCTGATTTTACATCTAGTTGATAGATCTTCCATTCTTTTTGTGCCGCTAAGGCTATAAGTGCTCGAATAGTATCAAGGCGGGCAACGGGAGCAAAAGTTTCAGTATAGTCAATACCTGGTTGTTGCAAGTATCCTTTTGCCACAAGCCTCGCTTTATGCTTCTGGATTGATCCATTCGCATTGAGCTTCGTTTTGTAAACCCACTTAACGCCAATAATCTCTTTGTTTTCTGGTCGATCAACAAGCTCCCAGGTTTCATTTTTCTTGATCATCTTAATCTCTTCTTCCATGGCTTTTATCCAAACTTCATCTTTGGATGCTTGTTCATAGTTTTCTGGTTCCAAAATAGCAAAGTTGCACGTGTCATAAATTCTTCTAAGGGCTTTTACCCTTAGTATTGGAGACTCGAGTAGATTCTTCTTGCGTTACCCTTGGAGAGCTTGGTGGAGTTACATCGTGAGTGGTGGAATCTGGTACTTCTTCTTCTTGTGATGTTGACTCCTCTTGAGTAGGTGATGTGTCTGGCAAGGTTATGTACTTCTTCATGATCTTCTCGTCTTCCCAATTCCAGGCAGCATTCTCATCGAACTTGACATCTCGACTAATCATTAGCTTTTTAGTTCTTAGGTTGTAAACCCAATAGCCTTTTGATTGGTCACTGTAGCCAAGGAATATTCCTTTTTCTGTCTTTTCATCTAGTTTACTCCTTTTCTAAGTAGGAATGTGGACATAGCAAATGCATCCAAACACTTTGAGATGCTTTGCTGAAGGCTTCCGTCCACTCCATGCTTCGACTGGAGTTTTATTTTGAACTGCTTTAGTTGGACACCTATTTAATAGGTATATAGCAGTATAAACTGCTTCTGCCCAGAAAGTATTGGGAAGGCCTTTCTCCTTTAGCATAGACCTTGCCATCTCCATGATGGTTCTATTTTTTCTTTTGGCTACTCCATTTTGATCTGGGACGTAGCCAACAGTTAGTTGATGATGGACTCCTTCATCTTCACAAAATTTATTAAACTCCTTTGAATTGTATTCCGTGCCTCTATCACTCCTTAGGACTTTGATTCTTCGGCCACTTTGATTCTCGAAGTGGCTCTTGAATTTTCTAAAGATAGAGAAATCCTCTGATCTTTCTCGAAGAAAGTATACCCACATCATTCTTGTGTAATCATCAATGAATAGGATGAAATATTTATTTTGACTAGGTGTAGGTGTCCTCATCGGACTGCACACGTCCGTGTGGACAAGTTCTAAAGGCTTCTTAGCCTTCCATGAAACTCCAGATGGGAAGGACTGTCTCTGTTGTTTTCCAAGAAGACAGCCTTCACAAACATCTGAAATTTCTGTGATGGCTGGAAAGTCTCTCATCATATTTTTCTGATGGAGAATTTTTAATCCAGCAAAATTGAAGTGGCCAAATCTTCGATGCCATAGCCATGAATCATCAAGTTGAGCTTTCATGGCTATATCTTTGACCAATTTCCATTGAATAGGAAAATTGTTATTTTTCATCTTAACAGAGGCAATGATATTTTTATATTTATCATAGATAATGCAGGTATCTCTATTAAAATATAGAGAATACCCACTTTGTATCATTTGGCCCACACTTAAGAGATTTTGTGCAAGATGAGGGACTAGATATACATTACGTATATATTTTGGGCCTTTATTCATTTCCACGGCGATGGTGCCTTTTCCTTTGACATCTACTAATGCACCATTGCCCAACTTTACTTGAGATTTCACCGACTTATCAATATGAGTGAATATAGTTTCGTCCCCTGTCATGTGATTGCTACACCCACTATCGATGTACCATGTTTCATTTTTATTGTCATTTGCCGCTTGGCCTGCGTAGAATGTATTTTCTTCACTTTCTTTTTTTTTTTCTACATAGTTTGCTCGATTATTTGTTTTCGAGCGACAATCTTTTTCTACGTAGCCATATCTTTTACAAAAGCGGCATTGTTTTTTTATTTTTAAACCAACAATCCTTCTCCAAATGATTTGTTTTCTTGCAAATACCACAAGGTGGATAATTTTCTTTTTTTTTTTATAATTTCTCCTCCTCTTTTGTTTTTCCATGAGCTCCTTCCATCATTTTTAGTTTGATGAGACCCTATATTTACTTTAGACTGAAAGGCACTTTCGACCGAATCTTCGTCTTGTGCCATTAGTCTTTTCTCATATGCTTCTAGAGAGCCAATTAATTCACTTATTGATAGGGTCGTCAAGTCTTTAGTTCCTTCTATAGTTGTAACTATGGAGTTGTATTTTTTGGTAAGTGACACCAATATTTTCTCAACAACCCTTTGATCGGTTATCCCATCTCCGTAAGCTCTCATTTGATTAACGAGTTCCTTTAATTTTCCACAATATTCTTGTATGGTCTCATAATTTTTCATTTTAGAATTCTCAAAATCTCTTCTTAGTGTTTGAAGACGAATAATGCGTACCTTTTCCGATCCTTGAAATTCTTCTCGTAGTATATCCCAAGCCTCTTTTGCAGTCCTCGCTCCAATAATTCTTGGAAATATGGTTTCCGAGAGCGCTTGCTGGATAAAATACAGCGCCCTTGCATCCTTTTGTAGTTGATCTTTCGAAACACTTGCACCTTCTGGCGAAGCCTCATAACCTTTTTCCACGATGTCTCATAAGTCTTGGGCCATAAAAAATGTAGTCATTTTTATGCTCCAAAAATCATAGTTGTTCCCATCAAAAATGGGAATGGGAAATGATGATGAGGTGGGGTTGGTCATGGTTTAGTTAGTGGGTATTTGGAAAGGGTAATTTTAGGAATGGGTAGGTAGGACAAACGCCCGACACCAACCAAAGACGTGGCTCTGATACCACTGTTGGTATTTGCAGAAGCGTGTGTTTGATGTGTGTGCAAGTGTATTTTGTGTGTGAACTTTCAAGAGGGCTAAGGAAAGAACAATATGGGTAAGAAAATAATTTGCAGCGAGGGAACACAAGGGAACAACAAAAGAAAGCTCTTTTATTTAGTTGTAGTACAAAGTACAAAGGAAGGGAAGGAGCTTACCTTTTTGCGCTGCTGGTCTTCCACGCTCCCCCTTTCCCTATTTATAGGAGTACTCCACCGACTTATGGCCATCTTCTAGGAGTTTCTTTTACAATTTTTTTTTCTTGTAAAATAGGCTCTTTTAAGGAAATATCTCTGCCATTTGCAGAGATAATTCTATAGATTCTTCTAGGATTTTCTTGTATTTTCTAGCTCAAATCTTTCAAGAAGTTTCTAGAAATTAGATCAATAATTTAACAGTTATCGATGACATATGACTGATGATGATGAGATTCTCAACACATGTTTCAAATGCAGAATTAGAGGTAGAAGAACACCACAAGTGCCATAACTTGGCACGCCGACACTTTTAGGTCTTATAACTTCAAAACGGTACACTTAAGTGCCACTTTTTTTTTTTTAAGTGGACACTTAAGTGCCACTCCGCAACCCTGCTTTGGAAATCCTACGCATGGCGTTATTTTATTATTATTTTTTGCCTACGTGCTCGCCGGAGCTCCAAATCAGCATAAAAATTTAAAAAAAAATTAAAATTTTTTTTAAAAAAAAGTAAAATTTAAAAATTTTAATTTTAAAAAATTAAAAAAAAAAAATTTTAAAATTTTTAATTTTTAAAAAATTTTAAAAAAAATTTTTAAAAAATTTTAGAAAATTTAAAAAAATTTAAAAAATTTAGAATTTTTTAAAAAATTAAAAAAAAATTAAAAAAAATTAAAAATTTAAAAAATTTAAAAAATTTAAAAAATTTAAAAAATTTAAAAAATTTAAAAAAATTTAAAAAATTTAAAAATACAAGAAAATTTTAAAAATTTTAATTTTAAAAATTTTTAAAAAATTATAAAATAAGAAAATTTAAAATTTTTAATTTTTAAAATTTTTAAAATTTTTTTAAAAAAGAAAATTTAAAAAAAAATTTAAAAAAAAAAAGAAAATTTAAAAAAATTTAAAAATTTAAAAAAAAAGGGGGGTGGGGGAGGCGGCGGCGGCGGAGGTGGCGGTGAGAGGAGCCGGGCGGTGGCGGCAAGGGAGCCGCCCGCTCGCCTCCCACCCCCCTTTTTTTATAATTTTTTTCTAATTTTAATTTTTTTTAATTTTTTTCTTAATTTTTTAAAAAATTTTAAAATTTTCTTAATTTAAAAAAATTTAAAATTTTCTTAATTTTTTTAAAATTTTTTAAAATTTTCTTAATTTTTTAAAATTTTTTAAAATTTTTAAAATTTTCTTAATTTTTTAAATTTTTTAAAATTTTCTTAATTTTTTAAATTTTTTAAAATTTTCTTAATTTTTTAAATTTTTTAAAATTTTCTTAATTTTTTAAATTTTTATAATTTTCTTAATTTTTTAAATTTTTAAAAAATTTCTTAATTTTTAAAATTTTTTAAAATTTTCTTAATTTTTTAATTTTTTTAAAATTTTCTTAATTTTCTTAATTTTTAAAATTTTTTAAAATTTTCTTAATTTTTTAAAATTTTTAAAATTTTCTTAATTTTTTAAATTTTTTAAAATTTTCTTAATTTTTTAAATTTTTTAAAATTTTTAAAATTTTCTTAATTTTTTAAATTTTTTTAAATTTTCTTATTTTTAAAAATTTTAAATTTTTCTTAATTTTTAAAATTTTTAAAATTTTCTTAATTTTTTTAAATTTTTTGAATATTTTAAATCTAATTTAATTAATTTATATACTATTATTTACACGTAGACGCGAAACGGCGTCGTTTTTGCATTTTCTCCGCCACGTCGCGTGCAAAACGACGCCGTTTTGGACCGAGCTCGCCGGAAAGTCGCCACGTCAGCCATTTGGCCGGATTTTAATGAGTGGCACTTAAGTGTCCCATTTTACTTCCGATGATGGCACTTTGTGTACCATTTTAAAGTTATGGACTTAAGCGTCTCCTTGCCAAATGGCCACTAAGACTCAGGGTGTCCCGCACCCAGCAATTAGACTTCTTTATCCAGGAGAGACAGAAACTGATATACTTTATTCTTATCCTTTTCTGAATTGAAAAGCCAAAGCAAGGGGCACGTTCCCCCTTTTTTTACTGGGGCAAGGATAGTAGCTCTTTAGATCTGAAGGGTTGCCTCATAAAACCAACGCTTGACAAGAAAACGAGAAGCGCTGATCATGGAAAAATTACAGACGAAGTATAGGAGATGACTCGAGTGCTTTGAGCACTGTAGCAGTGACATGATATTATAAGAAACGCCATTTTTCTTTGTTTGTCTCATATAATCCAGTTATCGAAAAATGTTTCTCCATTTTTTTTTCTTTTTGATATCTTTCGAAAGTAAAAAGATGGACCGGAATTTTTTTTTCCTTTCTGAATCTACAAAAAAATATAACAAGACGTAAATTACCATAAAGGATTTATGTCTCTTAATTTCAATATTTAAAATGCCAACTTGACCTCCCCACCAACATGATTATCGTCATTGTCCGGAGCACGAACATAGGACCCTAGAACCCAGAGGACTTTGCTGGGCGGACCTAGCACTCTAGTGCTCGAACCAAGACTTCGAGGTCACAATCGAGATCCGTGGAGTCTAACTTGGGATCTTTGCGGTAAGACTCAGATTCCAAACCTTATGCTTAGGATTCAGACCTCACCCGGCCAAGCTCGATTGACTGTTGAACTGACAAGAGGAGGTCCCAAACACGTCGGTGGCAACAATCGGTGGTGAAAGACTTTGAAAATCAAGTTGAGTATTTCACGATTTTCAGCCATTTGATCCGCAATGGCTAAGATGTGATCACAGGTCGCGAATGGTGAACGAATTAGCAACCGTAACCTGTGAGACTTCGTCAACAGTGATTGGCGCCCAAACAAAGCTCTTCGGATATTCATGACAAAGAAGATAGAGAGAAGAACAGGTGCTTCTCCGGAGTAGCAGTCCGATGATGGCTGAGTCACCTTGGGCACGAAGATGAATCAAAAACGAGAAAGAACTCTTTAGATGTCAATCTTCTGAAAGAAATTTTTGGTGACGTCACCCAAAAATACTCTCTGAATGTCTCAATGGATCTCTCTCCGTTGTGTGAGCGACGACCGATGATAAGGTTGTGACTGTCGAAGGTGGTGGCCGGGGGTGATCGGCAAAGGAGAGGGAACCAGAGAGAGGATTTTTGCCCAATTCTTCTTCTTCTTCTCTTCTTTTTTAACTTTTTACAATAATTTATTGCTTAATTTGTTGAGTAAAATTTAAGAGTCAATAAAGCCATAACTGCTCCTTTGCTCGTCATGTCCACGTAGCCTAAATTCAACCAAGTATGATTAGTTTAGTGACTTGTAATGCTTACACATCTATCACTTTTTAGAGTTAAATTTAAATCTGAAAATAAATAAAGAAAATCATCTTTAAATGTATTTGATCAATAATATTGATAAAGATCAGGATAAAATATTTTGAAATAAATTTCTATAATCCTTCCAAAACACTTGTATCTTTGAATTCATCTCATTGATTTTAAATTTGTAAAAACCATATAAAAATAAGGAAAAAAAAAAAAACAGAAAACACCTCAGACTATGCCCAATGTAGCACATCTACCCCAAATTTATTTTGTAACATCAAAAACTCCAAACTTGTGCCCTTAGGACATATTTGATTTTTCAGCCAAAAAGACGTCGTGAAGCCACATGAGGGCAATGTCAACGCAGATTTTAGTGGTGTTTATTTGTGAAATCTTGACGAGGGGTAAATGTATCCCATAGGTATAAGTTTAGGATTTATTGTATCACACAAAAAAAAAAAATTACCGTAAATATGTTATAATGAGTATAATTTGGGGTTTTATTCTCTAAAAATAAAGTAACTTTAAATATATAGGTTTATCCATGTAGTTTGTGATGAAGTCAAAACAAGAAATATATATTAATACATGAATGATACTCAGATTTTGAAATATAACTTCTGGTTAATAATGTGATTAATGCATTATCTTTCAATTCAATTCAAAATTAGATCAAGATAATTTCAAGGGTGACTTAATTTATTCCTTGAATAAGCTTCCCTTAATATTCACTAAATTTTAGACACTACAATAAAAGAACGAAAACTTTAATTCGAAACACACATGCTTATCCTTCACTTAGTTTTGTTTCCTAATTTTGAATTAGCTTTTGTACTTTTCAATAAAAAAAAAATTGCTTTTGTACTTTAAAGAAAATTTATTTAGCAAACAACCAAAGTGAAACTAAGGTTTCTAAAAAACCACGTATTTTTGAATTGGGGATATTATTAAGATAAAAATAATGTTAAGTTGATGAGTTTTGGTTCATTAGTTTATTTTTTGACTATTAGTCAATTACACAAGTTGAACCGACACTTATTAAGTCAACTATGAAATGTATTTGATACTTACTAAAGTACAAGGTCTTGGATAAAAAAAAACCTGAATCAGCCTAAAAGTTTCGAGTTCAAAGATTAAAGACTCCTCCCTCATCTCAAGTGTTTCCTAGTCCTGCAACTTATACCCGAATTGCACAATGTTTTAGCCTCAACACTATTACACAATAAATTATCATTCGCACCTAAATTTGTGTCGATCAGTTAAGCATTCATTAAAAAAAATAAAAAAATAAAAGTAAGAAGAAGAAGAAATAGAGTTGTTGAGTCAGTCCGATTAGTCTTCAGCCGGCGACGGTTAGCGCTGCCATATCCGAGATTCTCGCTTCTTTGACCCATTCAAACCCACGAAATCTCAACAGAGAAATCCATCTTATCAAAGTTCAAATGACCAGAGTCCTTGAAGCCCCCTCAAAAACGGAAGAGCTCATCTCTCTCTCTCTCTCTCTCTCTCTCTGTGGCTAACTCTCGCTTTCTCTCGCTCTCGCTGGCGTCCGAAGAAGATGAAGATGCGAGCAAAAGAGCAGGTGAGATCCAAACACACCTCATCTCGGTTCAATCTTTGATCTAAAACAGTATAAAAAAATAACGTCATGGTAATGTTCGCAGGAAATCTGACTGATATTGAATCTTTTGTTCATGGTTTGACCTGAAATCCGCGTTGATGCGATGGTGTCAGATCCAAACATTACTATAACGTTCCATCCAGAGCCCTCAAGCGAGATGACGCCTATTTTTCGTTCGATCCGAAGACAGCCCGATGTTGTTTTGTATGTCATCGGTTGCCTCATGATTCATCAAATACGATTTTCTGAGATTTTATCTGTTGACTGCAAGTGACATATTCTTTTCTTTTTATTTCCGGATGGTTTGCCTGCTGTCGTTGTTCTGCGGTGGGCGTCCCGACGAAACGATTCGATCATTCGGTCCGATTTCTGTGCTCCGACTCGTTTGCGCGGGTATGTCTCTATATATATTAACTGTACATTTCGAGTTCTATGAATGAGATATCATTGAGTTAATAGAAAATCAAGATGGGTCGATGATGGGGACCAACAAGTGCGGCAATTGTCTGGCAACACATGGAGGTAGTTGATAATCATGTTCCAAAGATTGGCGGTGGCTAATGATAAATTGTGCAATTTCCAGTCTGATATGAATTGTTGTTAAAATTTTAATTGTCTGAGATTGAAAAATGAGTCATCAAGATTTCTCGGTAATGATACGAAAATGATGAATAATAATAATAAAAACTGCATGATGAAACCATTAAAAGAAAAAAAGGGAGAAGAAGAGGATGGGTTCTATATTGGAAAACAGAATTAGAGTGCGTTCTTGGAGCAGTCGTCCTTCAAGATAGGCTCAATTAAGGCTCAATTGGGCTTGAACAGTGTTGGAAAGTTTGGGCTTAACTTCATTAAAATATATTTGGGCTGAATTTGAATTTTGGGGAAATGGGTTAAATAGATTGAGGGGGCTTGATATAACAGCCCATATTTGCATCCGTGGCCCATATATAGAAATAAATAATAAATAAATTATAAAATAAATTATAAAATAAAGAAAATTAGAAAACAGTTAGAAAAAAATAGGCATTGATGATGTAGTTAGATTTTAGTATTAAAATTAGCTTAATTTCATTTAGTTAGTGTACACACGGTTTAGGGTTTTAGTGGACACATTTGATCTAGTTTAGTTTTAGAAGGTCAATTTTTTAAAAAAGAAATTGAACTCAATTTGAACTAAGCTCATGATGGTTACCATCTTGATAATAATAATAACAATAGGGCTATGTGAAATTCTTTGCTCAATTCTTATCAAGTCTTTTTACTGCACTTAATTTGTTAGTTATCCTTTTCACTACTATCTTTAAGTGAATTATTGTGATTTTTCTGTTTTAGTTGAATGGTTAGATTACAATTTAGGACCATAATAAATTTAAAAACATTGCATAGTACACCTATTGGACATAAATTATAAGAGTCATGATTGAATAAAAAAACCGCATGTGATACTTAGTTAACAAATAATCAAGTTATGATACTGAAATGGCACTAGTTAGATAACTAGTGTAATCAAGTCTCAAACTTTAGATTATGGTTATATAGAAAGTGATGTATACTCCAATACCTATCTTGGTTTCTAGTTGATCTCAACTCCTAATACAAAATTCTTTTTGGGTTAATCGAAATTGAATATCTCAAGATTGCGCGAGATAAGAGTTTGAGAGAACTCTCATTGAATAGGGATTGTTGGTCCTAACTCAACATCACCTCTGAACCTATCCTTTTCACTGACAGAAAAAGTGTCGCGGCAATTACACTTGGGTTTCCTGTGTACCTTAGCTAATAAAAAAAAACACTTTGAAAATAATTCTAATATAAATATGTATATAATTTACATGTTGGATATTTAATTTTCTCTAGTATGGACTCTTGATTTTTATTTATTTATTTAGAACCAATATTTCACCATTTAAAATTTGCAGTTAATTATCCTACAACTTTATTTTTCTGAATAATGTCGTTGGGTTTATTTCTTTAAATGTTGCACTCACGCAAAAGTAATTATTTTCTACAAGAAGTAAGTATCCAGGTGCTAGTCATAAGAAAAAATAAAATGAACTGTTCAAGTTCTATTGTTACTCGGCGAAAGTAACAGTACTATTACACAAGTAAAGTCCATTTTCTATATATTTGATTTGCATATTCGGCAATGGTTTCTTATACGGTTTAAGTCATGTCTCACTTTTATCCAATATCCTAGAAAGCCTTATTCCTCTTTTCCGTGGCATCTCTTCCTCCGCATTCCGACCTGAAAACAACAGTCATGAGTTACCTCACTCTGCATTTATTAATCCATCATTTGTTAATATCATTTATTGTTTCAAGAGAAAATCTCAAATAAGAACCCAAAGTGCCTTCATTTTCTCAAAAGATGACCTGGAGTGAAATCTGTTTCAAATAAGGACCAAAAGTGGTCATTTAGTCTTAAAGAATGACCTCACTCATCGGCTGGTGAACAAATGCATTTCCGATTCATATTTCGGTGGCCTAATCAGGAGTATTTTTGTCCACTTTTTTTTTAAAAAATTTCAGTTGTCTTGTTCTTTTTTTTTTTTAGGTCAATGGTTGCACCATTCATCATCGAACATAGGAAAGGCCGGCGAGCGCCGGCCATTAGTGAGGGCCGGCGAGGGCTGGACGCCCATCGCCGGCAATGGATGAGGGCTACCAAGCCCTCGTTGACCACAAGCGAGGGCTTGCAGGCCGACCCTCACTAGATTTGGCTAAGGTGGCCTCGGTGATAGCTGATGAGGGCCATCGAGCCCTCGTTGGCTGCAAGCGAGAGCTTGCAGGCTCTCACCTGCCCTTATTAGTGGCTAGTTCATCTAACCGCTCATCTAACCACGAGCAAAGGCGAGGGAGATCGCCCCTCGCAGCCATCAATGAGGTTGCCCCTCGCCGGCCTTGGGCGAGGGCTCGCCCATCAAGTCTATCCAATGGTAGCGAGCTGTTGCTGGAGATCCTAGGGTCCGGTATTGTCGGCAACCTCTTCCTCCCCATGCTCGGTGCCCGCCCCGACGCCATGCTTATCCTTAGTTTGTTTTCTCTCTCCTGATTAAAATCTCATTTTTGTATGCCCTCACATTTCTCTTGAAAAATTTCATCTCTCCTTCGTTAACCTAATTTCGAGGATGTTAGAAGAACGTCCATGGCAGAACGCGACTCAAAATTTTTGCGTATGTTAGCTGTAATTCCTTCCTCTCGACGACGCTTGACGGAGATGATATCGATCAAGCTTAGCTAGTCATTGTCAGGGTGACAGTAGAATCCCTGCGAGGGGCAACCTTCCTCGCCTCTGCCTGTGGTTAGATGAACTGGCCACTAATAAGGGCCGGCGAGGGCCTACTTTCCTCACTATGCCCACCTGTCTCAGTCGTACGCCTCCCTTCCAACCTGTGGCGGTGATGCAAAATGTCCGACAAATGATGCCAGACGCATCCAACGCATGGATTCTTTGTTGCACATTGATTGTCATATTAATCTAGTTCATAGTGTTACTCGTTTTTGCCATCTTCTTCTACCTCCCTAATGGACCTAATTACCCAATATTGAAAGTCGTGGGGCTGACTATGTTCAATAGTACAGTCATTACATCCATCGGGACTAATTGAAATGCCACCCTCTTGGTGGCGAAATCAAAGAATTACGAATTCCTATACTTCAGTGCAGTCAAGTGTTTCATCTTATATCATCGAGATCTAGTACAATCCTTGGCATTAGAGCCAATCGTGCTACGGTTGGCCAACAGGCCTTGATAAAGGCGAAGATGACAATAGAGAGGCCTAAGGAGGCAGTGGTGTCGAAGGTAGATTATGAGTGGAGGTCCATAGGGATAGTGGTTGTTAGGGTGGGTCTGAGGATGCGAGGCACATACGTGTTTGGGCTGTGAAAGAAGGGCTATGATGGCATTGAAGCTCACTGTGACGACATGAAAGTTGTTTTTGTAAAGTTACGGGGGAGTGAAGCTTTAGTTTCCAGCGATAATTTAGTCGTTGGCTATAATCTTCTGTCGTGCTCTTATAACAATTTTGACTGAATCCATCCACAGACCCAGCTTAGGAGCTGCTATTGATAGTAACATTCACGAGCCCGCCTTAAATTCTTATTGGCCATAATGTTCTTTTATTTTTCATATAATTTAGTGATCTATGATTTTTTAATGATATAAGAAATTCGCAAGTACTAAATATATATCATCTGTTGAGATTCACAAGTACCAAATTTTATTTTAAAAATTTAATTAAGTTAAATATTGGGCAAAATCTAGCGATTTAAATAATATTTCAAATCTTAATTCATTGATATACATTAGACAAACGTTCTATTTAGTAAGAGTGATGCACTTCATGCAACGCATACTCATCTTTCATAAATAACAATTCCATATAACATTGGACTTTGTCTTAGAATATTCACTGCATTTTATAAATGCCTCACAATCATTTAACAATAAAGTAGAAGTGAAAAAAAAATCATAAACACTAAATTATAGATGGAAAAGAAAAGGATACCTCAAGTTGTCATAGTGTGCTTTAATGAGGCCGTAGTACTTCTTCCACCACGACCCAAGCACGTACATATTGCATCCTCATACCCAATTTTATAGCCAATATCCTCACAAACCTCCACTCTTAATCCATGTCCTAAAACACTGCCTCCTCAGGCCTCTCCATCATATTCGCCTTTATCATAATCCTACCAGCAACCCATAGCACGAATGGCTCCATTGATGCCAATGCCAAGTGTTGCTCTCGTAGGTCTCTAGTTTTTCCACCAAGAGGGCAGCTTTCCAATCGGCCTTGGTGGATGTATTGACTGTGAGATTGGACACAATCAGCCTGACGACTTTCAATATGGGGTATATGGAAAAATGTTTCGGTGAATAAATATGTGCAGCACGGACATATATGACACTGGAAGCAAGTGATGTGAGGAGCTTGAAGACAGTAAAATTGAGTCCGCACACGTCTTTAATGTCGGTAGCGCTGGAAGGTTTTGTAGGACCATATTGTACTCCCATTTTTTGGTTGTGGTGGTAGGGGTGTTGGGAACGGGGCCTAAAAATGGGAGTACAATATGGTCCTACAAAACCTTCCAGTGCTACCGACATTAAAGACGTGTGCGGACTCGATTTTACTGTCTTCAAGCTCCTCACATCACTTGCTTCCAGTGTCATGTATGTCCGTGCTGCACATATTTATTCACCGAAACATTTTTCCATGGACCAAAAACATTTTTCCATGGACCTAATAAGTAGGCAAAGGAAGATGGAGAAAATTAGTAATATCGTGAAACATATCAACACACAACAGTCAACGCAATATAAAGAAGTCATGCATCGGATGTGTTTAGTATCTATCCGTTGGACATTCTACACTGTGATTGCGAATTGCAAAGGGGGGCATGTTAGATATAGGTGTGATGCCAACATCCACATGTTGGTCTTAACGACAATTTTCAAATGAAGCTGAAAAGTTGGCAAACCAAAAGAATAATCATAAAGGCAAGGCAACTCATATCATAACTACAGCTCTAGTTTTTTCATATGTCACATTCATTTTACCATGCGGGGTTAATACCAATATTAGTACCGTGTAAGTCACCGCCGTGAAAATTATAGCAACCCAATTAATATGCAAGTTTTGTACACATCACGACACGCTGCTAATGAGAAGCAGAATTGTCATAAATGACGATAGGAAACAAATAGTATTGCATGACAAAAAAATGTATGCTCATCATGATGCTTGTTAGCCATTATGGCAATATGCGTTGTGTAATGCTTTTCGGCCATGAGGTCGGCTTCCCAAATTCTTCCTAGATGACACACTGCTCCTTGAAAGGCTATGGTGGCAAGTAAAATTGCGACGACCATCAAAGACTACATACCTTTTTATGGACAATTGTTTTCTTGCCTCTCATTTGGTTGTTTGACACAAAAACGGTATTCCCTCCAAAGGTGGCCATGTTCTCTACAAATAAAAGTTACTTTTTTTGTGAAATGATAAAGAAAGGTTATTCCTCTTTAGAAGTTCACAAAATTGTAATTTTTATTTATGGAGGATATGGCCACCTCTGAGAGGGAATATTGTCCGTATGTAGCACAACCAAATAAGAGGCAAGAAAACATAGATTGGCAAAAAGGTATGTAGTCTGTGATGGTTGTTGCAATCTTACTTGCCACCATGGATTTTCAAGCAGCGATGAGTCCTCTTGGAGGTGTATGGCAGGGGGATTCCGTAGCCGAAAAACATTACAACGCGGGCATCGCCATAATGGTTTACAAGTATCATGATGAGCATACATCTTTTGTGTCATACAATACCATTTGTATCCTATCGTTATTTACTGCTATTTTACTTCTCATTAGCGGCATGTCTTTAACGCAGCTGATATGTACAAAACTTGCAATATTAATCATCTGGGTAGCCATAATTTTCTCCGCGCTGACTTACGCGGTACCAATATTGGTATTAACCCCGCATGGTAAAATGAATGCGACATATGAAAAGGCTAGAATTGCATTTGTCATACGGTTCGTCTTTGTGATTATTTTTTTGGTGTGCTAACTTTTTTGCTTCATTCAAAAATTGTGTTCCTAAGACCAAGATTTACATGTTGGCATTACACCTATCTTAGGCATTACGAGGATAAATCCAGGTATTGCTAATTATTTTTATGTACCGATTTTTTTTTTTTTTGATAAAGGTTTATGTACTGAAATCTTTATCCAAAAAGTCATAAATCAATTGCCCTTTTGTTAATTTAGTTCAAAACCTTTCAATTTTGCCAGCCACAAGTGAGGGCCAGTTGAACTTTGCCAACCCTAGGCGAGTCGCACCCCTCTCCAAATATGGCCAGGCAAAAGTCCAAAAACACAAAGAAAAAATATTAATATGACGAAAAAACCTAAAACTAATACATTTTTGATAAATTTACCCAAAATTAATTTTTTTAACCAGAAAAAATCCTAAACTAATTCATCATTGATAAATTTAACCTAAATGACTATAAAAAAAAGTATAAACTAGTACAATTATAACAAATTTACTCCAAACTAACTTTTTGACTACCCAAATCAAAATTGGTATATTAGTGACAAATATACCATCCTTTAAATTAGTTTAATATAAAAAAAATACAAAACCAACACAACTACAACAAAAGAAGAGTAAAATCTCAAATTGGTATACTAGTCAAATCTTACATGTCATCAAACTCAACAATTTGACAATAAAATTTAATAAAAACTAATAGAGGATAAATTTATCACAAATACACCAAATTTATCAATGATGTAACAAGGGTTTTTTTTTTTTGTCAAAATTAGTTTATCTTAAATTTATGACAAATGTACTAGTTTAGAGCTTTTTGACACAGGCGAGGGCTAGCTGACCCTTGCCGACCCTAGGTGGGTCGCACCTCTTGCTAGGCAAAAGTTGCTATTTCGCTCGCCCTCTCTCCAAAATCCAAAAAAAAAAAGGTTAATATTATGAAAAATCTCAAAGTAATATATCTGTATCAAATTTACCCAAATTCATTTTTTAACCATAAAAAAAAAACTCTAAATTGGTATACTATGATAGATTTACCCTAAATAACCATAAAAACTTCCAACCGATACACTTATAACAAATTTACCACAAACTAATTTTTTTATTGTCAAAATCAAACTGGTACATATGTGACAAATTTATCATCTTTTAAATTGGATTAATACTACAAAAAAAATCATAAAATTAGTAAAGCTATGATAAAAAGAGAATAAATTCCCAAATTTGTACACTAGGCAACTCTCACGTATCAATAAACTCAACAATTTGATGGTAAAATTAACAAAAATTAATAGAAGATAAATTTGTCACAAGTGTATCTATTTATGATAAATTTATCAAATTTGTTATCAAAAAAATTAATTTATAGCAAATTTGTTGTAAGCATACTAGTTTTGGGCTTTCGACACAAGCGAGAGATGGCTAACCCTCGTTGGCCCTAGGCAAGCCTGTCCCTTGCTAAGCAAGAAATCGCACACCCTCTCTCCAAAATTTCCAAAAAGAAAAAAGTTTAATATTATGAAAATCCCAAAATTGATATAACTATGGTAAATGTACCTCAAACTAATTTTAACTACAAAAAATCCAAATTGGTACACCATTGATAAATTTACCACAAATAACTATAAAAAAAACCTCAGAATGATACAATTGTAACATATTTACCCCAAAACTAATTTTTTGACCACCAAAACCAAAACCGATACATTTGTGGCAAATATATCCTCACTTAGATTTATGCCACCAAAAAACACAAAACTAGTATAACTATGACAAAAAAAGAGTAAAATCCACAATTGGATCACCAATCAATTCTCATGTGTCATCAAATCCATCATTTTGATAGTAAAATTTAACGAAAACTAAAAGATGGTAAATTTATCATAAGTGTATTAGTTTGGGATAAATTCATCAAAGATGCAATAATTTGGATTTTTTCTGGTCAAAAAATTAATTTTTGATAAATTTTTTATAGACATACTAGTTTGGCACATTTCAACACAAGTAATAGCCAGCTAACCCTCGCCAGACTTGGGTGAGTCGCACACCTTGCCAAGCAAGAGTTGCAACTTTGCTTGCCACTCTCCTTTAAATTAGATTAATACCATTAGAAAATCAAAAAATTAGTACAACTATGACAAAATGAGAGTAAAATCCAAAATTGGTACACTAGTCAACTCTCACGTGTTATCAAATTTAGTAATTATTCAAACAATATGGTCTAGAGTGTTGACAGAAGACAAAGACCTCCCAAAAGTCCAAATGTTAAAAAACACCATATGGTCATTCAATAGAACTAAAGGGCATGAAAAAAGCAATGCGCTTGGTACAAGCAAGGCCGATGCCCATAGAAATGTCAAATAAATGACTATCAGTTGCAAAAATTGTATCCTAATAGAGCAATACTCAAAGAGTCAAGATCTATAGTGCATTCCTAATGACAATCCCTAATAAAGAGAAAATTGGTGGCAATGCCAAGATGATCATCAACTTTCACCATTTACACATATTTTGAGCCTAATGATCTTTTTGTTTCTCAACCCAAGAACCCAGCCTATGTTACATCCCTTACAAAGTCTTTTCTAATTAGGGCACTCGAATTAACATAGGGATTCACATGTTTTAAGCATCCCTTGAAGAAGTGCGGGAAAGATGATTTCTTTCTCATTTTGCAAGGTTCTTGACTTGTAAACCCATAAATGACTACGAAGTTGTTCTTTCAATAGCCTTGACTCAAAAAGTCCATTTGTTAAGCTATTGACCAAGTCCACATTACAGTCCTTGTTAAAGATCTCTTAGATTGGTAAGGTCGTACCGCTTGCGAGAATACTCGGACCCTTGTCGATATAATGAGATGAAATGATTCTTCTAAAATAGCCATTTTGAATGAGAGTGAGTGAAAATCCTTTCTAACTAAAAGTCTCTCATTTAGTATTCTTAGGAAATCCATGTCATGAGTGAAAATTGTCTTGAACGATAATTCTCTCTAGTGGAAATTTGGGTGATGCAAAGGTCATTATGCATGAACTCCGATTGACTTGATAACTTTCAGTGGATTTTGAAGTTTGCATTCCAGAATAGCCTTAATTGTTTATTTTTTTGGTAAATGCATTTTTTGCTTTAAATCATGTCTGATAGGTAATGTTTTTTTAAAGACCCAAGAGCTCCTAACATTTAGGTTCATTTCAGAATGCCTCATGATATTAGGAGATGAGAATCCATCATGAACATTCAAGGTGTTTTTTTTTATGTTCCAAAATTTATTTCTACCAAGAGGTGAGAGGCGTCCACGGGATATTTAAGTTCCAGAAGACATATCCCCAAGAATCAGAAATATCACCAAGTAAGTATATCTCTATCCATACTCTAAATATTTGGCATTATGCGGGTATTATTGACACTTGACTCGGTCAAGCTGTCCATTTATATTGACCTAGCATGCTTTTGTGGCCCAGCGTCCATTTCATCGACTCGGCGTGCTTTCGTAGCTCGTTGTCCTTTATATTGACCTAATGTGCTTTCACAACCCAAAGTCCTTTTCATCGACCCAACATGCTTCCGTAGCCTGTGTCCTTTATATTGATCTGGTGTGCTTTCGTAACTTAGAGTCCTTTTTATCGACCTAACGTGTTTCCATACCCCGGTGTCCTTTATATGAACTTGACATGCTTTCGTAGCCCAAAGTCCCTTTCATCGACTCGACGTGCTTTCGTAGCTCAGTGTCATTTATATTGACCTCGCATGCTTTCGTAGCCTAGAGTCCCTTTCATCGATCTGGCGTGCTTCTGTAGCCCAGTGTCCTTTATATTGACCTGGCGTGCTTTCGTAGCCTAGAGTCCCTTTCATCGACCCGACATGCTTCCATAGCCCAGTGTCTTTTATATTGACCTAATGTGCTTTCGTAGCCCAAAGTTCTTTTCATCGACCTAGTGTGCTTTCGTAGTCTAGAGTTCTTTTCATCGACTCGGCATGCTTCTCTAACCTGATTTCCTTTTCAGAAATTGAGAGTTTGTAGATTTCAACAAAATCTTTTAATCAATTGTTGACATCTTAGTTTGGATTTGAATGTCACAAAATATTTTCATCTAAACATTTCACTCTGGATGTGAATGATTTTCGATCTTTCTCGTTATATCTTAGTTTGGATCTAGGTATTTCGGGTTCCAAAATTTTGACATCTCATTTAGGCGACTATAGAAAGGTACGGGATCTTGGAAAAATGATCTCCCGTTTAAGCGACTGTAAAATGGTATGGGTCTTAGACAATATCTGTTTCACATTCAGGACGTAAAAAGGTACGAGTCCTAGCAAATGTTTTCCCGTTTAGGCGACCGTAGAAATGTATGGGTCCTAGACATTATATTTGTAGCTCTAACAGGCGACCATTGGAAAAGTACGGGTCTTGGAAAAGCCATTTCTCATTCAGGCGACCATATAAAAGTACAGGTCCTTGAAAAGTGATTTCCCGTTTAGGTGACCATAGAATGGTACGGGTCCTAAACAATAGCTGTTTCCCATTTAGGCGACCGTAGAAAAGTATGGGTCCTAGACAATACTTGTTGCTCTAATAGGCGACCGTAAAAAGGTACGGTCTGGGAAAAGCAATCTCCCCATTCAAGCGACTGTAGTTTGGTGTGGGTCCTAAAAAGTGATTTTCCGTTTAGGCGACTGTACAAAGGTACGAGTCCTAGACAATGTTTATGGCTCTAACAGGCGACCATAGAAATGTACAGGTCCTAGGAAAGTCGTTTCCTATTTAGGCGACCGTAGAAAAGTACGAGTCCTGAAAAGTGAATCCCCGTTTAGGCAACCGTAGAATGTTACGAGTCCTAGATAACATCTGTTTCCCATTCAGGCGACCATAGAAAGATACGGGTTCTAGATAACATCTGTTTCCCATTCAGGCGACCATAGAAAGATACGGGTCCTGAGAAACCAATTTTTTCGTTAAGGCGACCAAAGAAAGATTCAGGTCCTAGACAACCAAAAACTACCATACTAGGCAACCGTAGAGAAGTACGAGTTCTAGGAAAGCAGTCTCCTTACAAAGCCTCGTTACTATTCTGGGCGACCGTAGAAAGGTACGGGTTCTAGACATGTAACACCAACTATCTTGAATTACTCCATTCTCTTCGAAGGTAAGTTATTCCAAGTAGCTCCCTTTACCATTTATATTAGCATTCCCATGCATCACATAAATTGTTTTAAAAAAAAAAATCACTTTCCAACAAAAATCATTCAATGCATGTGCATAATTAAAACTTAGGTCTCAATTTGTTTTTGAATGCAACCTCTGTGAGCTCACATTTAAAGAGGGACAGTTGTATACACCTAAATTTTGATGATCCAGTCATTGATTTTTTGCATAAAAATTAGGGATTAATTTTAACCCAAAAAAAATAAAATAAAAATGCATAGCATATAATTTTAGGCGCATCTTGTTCTGATAAGGAATATCGATTTGATATATTCAGTAAAGCTTTTATATATTCAAACGATATATACCGAGAGGTGTATTTTGCTGAAAATTGGAAGGTTTTGATGGAATATTTCAGATGGGATATATATTTGGCGTTAATCTTTTGGGTAATATGCATTTTTGACATAATAAAAGAAACATTAGATCTTTCAATTGTTGATGGGCGTGAACAAAGGAAAGTTAATGAAATAAAATCGTGAAGATTACGCTTTGGCCATGCGTGATGCAATCGAAAAGAAGCATAAAGTTGCTTCTTCCATATAGGAGCTCAATTTCGTTGCGTATAAAAAGGGGCTCTTCCGTTCGATCTTCGGGGAAAAGCCAAAAAAATTTTGGGAGAAAAATTTGAGAGGAGAAGAAAAAAAGAAATTCATAGCAAAAAAAACGTGAGGAGAATTGGCAAAAAAATTCGTGAGGGACAAAGTGAAAATAGGAAGAATTTCGTGAAAAAGAAAAAAAGGAAGAGGAAACCCCCTCCCCTCTTTCTCGTCCAAGAGAAGTCTTGTCTCTTCCTCTCTGACAAGCTGCAAAGAAAGAAAAGCAGCAACAGATAAAAGAAGTCAGCAGAGAGTGACAGAGAAAAGCATCACACGCCATGCATATTTGAGGAGGAATTTGGAGAAGATATAATTTGATAGATTGCCAAAAAAAGTACCAATGCTAATACACACCTAAATGATGGAAATAAAAAAAAAAAAAGATGCCACAAAATGAGAAAGAAAAAAAAAAGAAATGAAAATAAATAAGTACCTCAGGAAAGGAGATTGGGATGCCACAGGAGAAGGCATGGGAGATCTCGGTCGCGTAGACTGGGGCAATCATCAAGGCGAAGCTTGCGTTGAGGCTGGCCAAGGAGCGGCCGACCAACAACTTGGCAAAATTTTGGGCCGAACCCATAATGACGGGCCCAACGAAACATATGGCCCCCGCCATCACAATTATCCAACGACGACCAAATTTCTCAGAAATCACTGTTGCTGACACCACCCCAAGTAATGAGAACATAGCAAGGATGCTCGTCATGAGCTAAAGCTGCAAATTGCTTAGAGTGAGGTCCATCTTGATATATGGCGCAAGCTCGGTCATCAGCAGTTGAACTGCCAAAAATTCAAAATAATAATGTACGTGCGATAAACGTGCAACATACGTGCGATAAACGTGCAACATACGTGCGATATACATGCAATATACGTGCGATATAATTCCTCGAAGAAAATGATGGGGTAGATGTGTTAGGAGCCCACGCATCTTCCCCATCGTCTTCTAGCTCTATCTCTATCCCGTGTGCTCCGAAAGCCTCCACATCCTCTTCTTGCTAGTGTCCCAACCCATCTCTCCCATTCTCTCCTTCTTCTCCTTCATGGAACATTTGCAACAAAAATGTCTGGTAGCTATCGTTCAGCTCTTCATCTCCTTCGTTGAACATCCACAACAGAAATTCCCGATAGCTTATAAGGCTTGGGTCCATCTAACATATGTAATGCATTTTAAAGCCGTGAGAAAAAAGACCGTGGCTGGGATGGCGGTTGGGCGGGTGACTCAAAGCGGACAATATTACACAAAGTGGGGCCGGGATGTTACAATCAGTGCTTCTATAACCCTACCTTTTAATAGATTCATTTCAAGATTTAGGAAAAGAAGTGGTTGCTTATTGGAGCATGGACCATTTATGTTGGGAAAATAATTTGTTGATCCTATGTGCTGTCAAATTTTGAGAAAGTGCATTTATATAGTCACGATACCAATTGGTCTTTCGAACATGGTTTTTGTATGTTTCGCTGATTAATTGGTAATTAGAGATTATGGAAAATTGTGCCTGCTGCTGTATCTTATAATGTTCTACTGGACAAATGCATTGTAGGGTCGGGTTACGCTGCAATTGACTCGGGATCCATCTTATTCTAGAGGTTTCCTTTCCGCTTAATCCGTCACTGGATTTCTATCTAGATGTCTATTCTCCGGCGGCAGATGAACTGGGGAAGATATGTTTGGTTGCAGATGAAAGGGTATCTACCAAACCAGACTATCTTCATAAATTTTCCCATTATAGTTTCGTTCTTGGTTGTACATTTTTTTCATATAGTTTATAGTGCCAATGACAGGTTCAAGTGGCGGTTTTTGATCTTCCTAAGGAGATTGCAAAGGAGTTGCTGAGTCAGCCAACACCACCTGGGAACACTATTACAAGAATTTCCAAGGTTGTGTGAGGGCTCAAGATACCTCATAGGGTTGAGATTACCATGGTTCACTTAAATGCAATTGCTTCGATGCTTAGATATTGCCATAGTGTCAGTTTTGGTGCTAATTACATTTTCAAAGCTAATTCACTTTTCCTTTATATTGACAGTTACCTGCTCTGCAAGATGATGGGCCCCCTAGTGATTTATATGGTAGATTTTCTAGTAGAGACAAGAGTCGTCGGCCAAGTCTTAGAGACTGGAGAGGATCGAGATCATCCCAAAGTTGGGGCAGTGGTCGTGATGTTGATGATGATGTTGGTCTATTTAGACATGGCGCCCGAGGTTCCAGAATTGAAAATAGCTGGAGTCGCCCCTCAAGAAACAATGATAAGCAGGAAGAATCTATTAAAGCCTACCATAAAGCATGTAGGCAAGAACAAAATCAAAGCCTTCTTCCACTAAGTAGGAAGAATCTTAAGAAACAGCATGATAGAGAAATTTAAGACATATGCCTAATGGGAGACATCCATATGCAAACGTTAGTGAATCAAATAAGTATCTTGATTGGGGAAAAAGATATCAAATATGAGGAAAGCATCTCCTACCGTGATGAGATCACTTAGAATGGTACGCTTTGAAGTTGGAGTTGCTGATATGGCATAAATTTTAATTCCCTCATATTTGATATCTTTTTCCCCAATCAAGATGCTTATTTGATTCACTAACATTTGCATATGGATGTCTCCCATTAGGCATATGTCCTGAATTTCTCTATCATGCTGTTTCTTAAGATTCTTCCTGCTTAGTGGAAGAAGGCTTTGATTTTGTTCTTGCCTACATGCTTTATGGTAGGCTTTAATAGATTCTTCCTGCTTATCATTGTTTCTTGAGGGGCGACTCCAGCTATTTTCAATTTTGGAACCTCGGGCGCCACATCTAAATAGACCAACATCATCATCAACATCACGACCACTGCCCCAACTTTGGGACGATCTCGATCCTCTCCGATCTCTAAGACTTGAGTCATCGATATAAATCACTAGGGGGCAAATCATCTTACAGAGCAGGTAACTGTCAATATAAAGGAAAAGTGAATTAGCTCTGAAATGCAATTAGTGTGACATCCCGATTTTCTGATTCTATTTTCAATAAATTGAGATGGGCATTTCGTTGGCATGTATATAGTTCATTTTCTTGAGTCGGCCACTCATGTGAAAACTAATCTATCAGGTGAAGCCATTAAGAGTTTCTAATGCATAAGACTCGAGAATTGACCAGGAAGCGACCTTTCGACCGAGCTAATCTGCAAGGGTCATTACGGCACAATTAAAAATCGATTAGAGACCGGAAATAGGTCGACTCGACAGAGGCATGTGATCGAGTGTGGGTGATTCCACCGGATTGCATAATCCTTGTCGACCGACACTGGATCGACTTTTCTATTAATTGGGTACCCTGTGTTCGTATTTGAAACCTTGAGATTACCCCGACAACCGAAAGTCGCCAATGTTTCAAAGATGTACATTGTGGCTTGAGATGATCAACCACAGGTCAAATGCATGAAAATTTCTAAAGGCTATCCGGTAGGTTGGGCCGCGCTAGTATCGTGTCAAAGTGAAATTAACCGTGGAATTGAGATCGAATTCAGAAATTGGAAATCTGGTGTGTCACAAATCATTTTATGAATATTAACTCATCTTTGGAAGATTTTTCATGCAATCAGAGTTCTTTGGCAAATTAAATCCGAGAATGGCTATTTTAGCTCGAGAAATTAGTAAGCCTGCCTTGGTCTTGCTTTTGGGACTTAAGTTGGCTCTATGGGGAAGTGAAGATGTGAATTGAAGTGTGGTGACATTGGGTTAATTTTATGGACTTTAATTGGACTCAGTTGGAAGAGAATCGATTGGAAATTAAAGACTTTGATGTACAAAGAAATGGACCTCGGTGGAAATTGATTTGGACCCATTGAAATATGTTGTAGAGGAAATGAGTTAGTGGATGATGACATCATGGAGTGATGTCATGGTGGGTGGCCCATTTGGTGGAGATCTTGACAAGTGGAGGGGTGGATTTAATCCCCTAAAAAGTGAAGGGCCCCACCACTTCTTCTTCAGCCTTGAGAAGAGAGAGAAAGGGGGGAGGATGTGCGCCAAGCCAGGCTAGCCGCACGCCCGACCGGCCGCCCTCCGCCTGCCTGCTCGTCGCCGCCGGTGCCGTCGCCGCCTCGCGTGACCGCGCGGCACCCTGCTCCCGCTCACGCCTCGCCTCGCCTCGCCTCCCCACCCATCACCGCCTCGCCCACGCGAGCCGCACACCGCACACCCCTTCGCCACTTGCTCGGCCGCTCGTCCCGTTTGTCGCTGCCCACATGCCATCGTTGACGTCGCCGCTGCCACACGTTTGCCGCTTCGCGCCGCTCGCACGTCTCCGCCTCCCCCCGCCGTCGTCCCGCTTCAGCCAAGTTCCAACAGCCATTTCAAATCTGGTGGAGCTTCGCCGGAGCGTCCGTCCACCTCCGGCCACCGTGAAGCCCCGCCTAAGTCCGGTTCAGCTCCTCCGCCGTTCCTCCGCCCATTCCGACCCAAACCGGCGCCGGATCCGCCCCAACCAGCGGAGCGAAGGTTGCAGAAATGGGTATTACAGCCTGCATTTGGCCCATTTCGGTAGCCTTCCCGAGCCCGGATGCTCGGCCCACTTTGAGGAAAGTCGATCCTCGCATCGTCCCCGTCGTTTTGGTCCGCTCGGCTCGCTAATCCGGTGAGTTTAACTCACTAAATCTTGATTAGAGTGTTAATGATGCCCTAAGTGTGCTTAGTTTAAATTAAGTAAGTTTATGTGTGTGGATTAGTGTATTTAACTATAAATTGGATTAAGAGGTTGGTTTATGTTAAAGTGTGTTTAAATTAAAGGTTAAAAGAAAGTTAATTTAAAGTTAAGCCTTGATGTGACATAAAATGATTTTAGTTTTGAATTATTTAAGTGCTTCGAAATTCTGGAAAATATAATATTATATTATAATCCGAAATTATTAAATATTATATTTAAAAAAATCAGAAAAATTATTTTTGATCCCGGTTGCTCAAAATTTCGTGCCGATCGCCGCTGTGTATTCGGATTTTGAAATTGATGGTTGAATATTGTAAATTGAGTGTGGATTGCGAAAAATTATGAATATTATTATTTAATTAATTTTTGGAATAAAATTAATTATTTATTAAAATTCGAAAATTTTGTCGGGACCCTAAACTCTCGGAATTTCGTGCCGATCGCTGCTGTTTATTTAGAATTTGAATTTGATGATTGATTGTGGCAAATTGAGTGTGATTGTGATAAATAGGGATTCTTTTTATAAAGTCCCAAGTGTCGAAATTTATGGAAGAGTTGGCTATGATTAATCACCTATTAGAGATCGTACCCAGTGGGGCACACTGGGCCGTGATATGCCACCTATTAGAGGTCGCGCCCAGTGAGACCGTGATATGCCACCTATTAGAAGGTCGCGCCCGGTGGGGCCGTGATATGCCACCTATTAGAGGTCGTGCCTAATGATGCCGTGAATTGCCACCTAATAAAGGTCGCGCCTAATGAGGCCGTGAATTGCCACCTGATAAAGGTCGCGCCTAATGAGGCCGTGAATTGCCACCTGATAAAGGTTGCCCAGTGGGGCCGTGATTAAGAGTAATGATTGATTTGTTGAATTGACATGTAATCGGCCAAGTCGATTGATCGCTGAGACGATCCAAGTGGTTGAATTGTTCTGATGATGTGATTGTGCCATGGTTGTTTGGTTATTATAATTGTACGTAGTTGAATTATATAAATTGTGTTAACCTGCAGATGAAGGCTAATGCGAGGTAAGTCTTTTGTGTGATGTGGCTAGGCCACCCGGGGCGTATTTTCTTTCTAATAGGGGTTTTGGGAGTTGAACTTGTTGAGACATCGTCTCATCCCGGTTGTGGGATTAAAATTTTAGGTCCTTGGTGGATGGAGCGACCAGATAGCTTTGGTTGGCCTTGAGGAGTTGTAGAAGTGAAGTCATAAGATTGGAGAATGTGTCCGACTTGTAGGTCGTAGGACAATTTCTTTTTAAGAGCCGATCTTTAGTAGACTTTTGGCCGTAGACCTCTGTTTGTAATTTTGTTGAATTATGAAAGTGTTATGTTGTGGTTTTGCTTCTTGCTTTTCTATCCCGTATTTTATTGTCAGGGGTTTTATAATACATTCCGCTTGCGCATTAATAAATCAATGGGGTCGGCGACACTACCTAGGAAATGTCACATTTGATCGACTTGCGTGGGATGTGCGCGCGCCTGGGGTTCGGGGCGTGACAATTAGCACCAAAATTGACGCTATGGCAACATCTAAGCATGGAAGCAATTGCATTTAAGTGAACCATAGTAATCTCAACCCTATGAGGTATCTTGAGCTCTCACACAACCTTGGAAATTCTTGTAATAATGTTCCCAGGTGGTGTTGGCTGACTCAGCAACTCCTTTGCAATCTCCTCACGAAGATCAAAAACCGCCACTTGAACCTATCGTTGGCACCATAAACTATATGAAAAAAATGTACAACCAAGAACAAAACTATAATGGGAAAATTTATGAAGATAGTGCTCTGGTTTGGTGGATACCCTTTCATCTGCAACCAAATATATCTTCCCCAATTCATTTGCCGCCGGAGAATAGACATCAGATAGAAATCCAGTGACGGATTGGGCGGAAAGGAAACCTCTAGAATAAGATGGATCCCGAGTCAATTGCAGCGTAACCCGACCCTACAATGCATTTGTCCAGTAGAACATTATAAGATACAGTAGTAGGCACAATTTTCCATAATCTCTAATTACCGATTAATCAGCAGAAACATACAAAAACCATGTTCTGAAAGACCAATTGATATCAATGGCTATATAAATGCACTTTCTCAAAATTTGACAGCACATAGGATCAACAAATTATTTTCCCAACATAAATGGTCCGTGCTCCAATAAGCAACCACTTCTTTTCCTAAATCTTGAAATGAATCTATTAAAAGGTAGGGTTATAGAAGCACAGATTGTAACATCCTAGGCCCCACTGTATAATATTGTCCGCTTTGGGTCACCCGCCCAACCGCCATCCCAGCCACGATCTTTTCTCTCACGGCTTTAAAATGCGTTACACAGGTTAGATTGACCCAAGCCTTATAAGCCATTGGGAATTTTTGTTGCGGATGTTTAATGAAGGAGATGAAGAGCCGAACGATAGCTACCGGACATTTTTGTTGCAAATGTTCCATGAAGGAGAAGAAGGAGAGAATGGGAGAGATGGGTTGGGACACCAGCAAGAAGAGGATGTGGAGGCTTTCAGAGCACATGGGATAGAGATAGAGCTAGAAGACGATGGGGAAGATGCGTGGGCTCGTAACACATCTACACCATCATTTTCTTCAAGGAATTATATCGCACGTACATTGCACGGATATCGCACGTATGTTGCATGTTCATCGCACGTACATTATTATTTTGAATTTTTGGCAGTTCAATTGCTGATGATCGGGCATGCGCCATATATCAAGACGGACCTCACTCTAAGCGATTTGCAATTTCAGCTCATGACGAGCATCCTCGCTATGTTCTCATTGCTTGGGGTGGTGTCAGCAACAGTGATTTCTAAGAAATTTAGTCGCCGTTGGACAATTGTGATGGCGGGGGCCATATGTTTCGTTGGGCCCGTCATTATGGGTTCGGCCCAAAATTTTGCCAAATTGCTGGTTGGCGCTCCTTGGCCAGCCTCGGTGCAAGCTTCGCCTTGATAATTGCCCTAGTCTACGCGACCGAGATCTCCCATGCCTTCTGGTGGCATCCTAATCTCCTTTCCTGAGATACTTATTTATTTTCATTTCTTTTTTTTCCTTTCTCATTTTGTGGCATCTTTTTCATTTTTTTGTTTCCATCATTTAGGTGTGTATTAGCGTTGGTACTCTTTTTGGCAATCTATCAAATTATATCTTCTCCAAATTCCTCCTCAAATATGCATGGGGTGTGATGCTTTTCGCTGGAGCAATCCCCTCAATTGTACTCGTGGTTGCCTTCATAACTTTCCAAATGTCATAATCGCCGGAGTGGCTCATTAGGTAGGGCCACCTAGGCCTCGCCAAGCCCATCCTTACCAAGACCATGAAAATTCATAAAACTAATTTGCAGGAAACTTCTTCACTCAAGCAAACGCGCCCTTATCCCAACTTTTTTTTTTTAAAAAAAAAATCGAAATCATGAATGTATCATGGTGTAGAAGATTGCTTTGATGATTATACCTTTGTATGATATACTTTGGGGCATCAAGCAATGTCATGCTCACACTTCATTTTATCATGCTGACCAAAAATAATTTTTCTGCATGGTCTTGATAAGCTATATAGAAACTGCTGGAAGCACTACAACTAGATTGAAGTGTTTTAGGTAGAGCATGGTAACATTTCTATTCTCCTAATTTCTGTTCTTTTGTTCCCCGGAACAAAAAAAGAATGGAAACCTATTTAGTAAAACATTTGTTCTTGGGAATAGTTTTGAGAAACAAAAAAAAGTAGCTTCTTGTTCCCGAAAACAATTTCTAGAAATAAGTCAATTTTCTTTTTTTTTTCTTTTGTTTCTCTTTCATGCCGTGGCCACCTTTAATCGCCTGGAGACACTGCCGACTGCCATCATCGGCTGCCCGCCGGCCGTTGCCACTGCCACCGCTGCTGCACGACCACCCACATCTGACCGTCACCGGCGACCGTCGCCGCAGAGCCCATCGACCGTTGCCGCTGCCAACCGCCGATGTAGCAGCCGATGGGCTCTACAACAGCGGTCACTTGTGACGGTCGGCCGCAGGCGGTCATGCAGCGGTGGCAGCGGGCTGCGGCAGTCGGCGATTCGTGAGCAAGAATAAAAAATGAATAAATGCAAAAAAGAAATTATTGCGTTACCAAACACATTTCTACACTTGAGTTGATGGATTGCCAGCCATTTGGGATGGATGATAACGAAAAATAAATAAATAACGAAATATAAATAATTACAAATAAAAAATTATAGCTTATAAAATAATTTTTAATGTCATTACAAAAATCTATTAAATTTAAAAGATTAAAAAGCACTCGAAACATTAGCTTTGCAACTAATACCAAAATCATTGTACAATGAAATAGCTCATCACTCCTTTTGCTCAAACCAAATTGCTCTTAAAAGGACTCTCCGATTACCTAAAATTTAGACAATTGATATCAACTATGCATAAAACAAATGAAGCAAAGAAATAATCAAAATAAGAATAATGATTTAGTTGAGAATTCCAAAAATCGTCATATGAAAAAGCCAAGATAAGAATGGTAGCTAAAACTTTTTTTAGTTCACTTGAATGCTGCAAATTTGAAAAATCGTTGAGTATCAATTCCGATTTATCTCGCTAGAAAATTTGACATGGACACTGTTTGTTCCATATGATTTCGCCTACATTGACATGGCTAATTTTTAATTTTATTATTATTTTTTAAATTTTAATTGTTATGCTTTTTTTTAGGGCCAACGAGTGTCACTGACAACTCATACTAGTCACAAAGGACCTAGGCAAGGCCACAAGGGCCTTCAAAACTATGGGTGAGGGTTGCCTTGCCCATGCCATGAAGGCCTTGGGTGAGGACATCATAGCCTTGCCAACCGCTGGCAATGCCACCCAAAGCTGGTAAGGGCATCACGACCTCACAGGCTATAGGTGAGGCCACGAGGGCCTTCATAGCCAAGGATGAGGATTTTGCGGCTTGCAAGGGTGACCCTCGCCGGCCCTAAAGAATAAAAGAAAAATAGAAGCAAAATAAAAAATTTAAAAATAAAAAAATGAAAAATTCCACGTATGATGATTTGTCGAAATTGGCACTTAAATAATCAATTTTACCTCAATGTGGCACTCAAGTGAGAGAAAAAAAAGTTTTGGTATTCAAATTAGCATCATACGAAAGTTTAGCATTCATACTATTCTTACCCTTAAAAAGTCATAAGAAGAAAAAGATTTTTTTTCTTATTTAAAGAAACAAATTAAAGTGATAATCTTCAAGAAAAATGATTCAGTGCGGCCTTTTAATTTTTTCTCTAAAATTTGAGGTTGCAATAGGGAACATAGAAGTCAAGAAAATGAAAAAGAAGGAAATATGAAATCAACGATTAAACCGGTTGAGGAAGTCTGCGGGTTTCCTCCAAAAAGATATGTGGCTGGCCTTTGACCGTTCCACCGTCATTCTGCCGTGGGTAGGGGTGTCAAAAAAGCCCGGCCCGACCCGACCCGAACCAAACACGACCCGAACACGAAAGAAGTATAATACATGTTTCGGGTCTTGATAGTGTTCGAGTAACAAATATAAAACAAGCAACGAAATGTGTTTCGGGTCGGGTCAGGGTTGGAACATTGTTCGACCCGAAACACATTAACATCCAAACAAGCCAACCAAACACAGAGTCAAACACGTCGCAGAAAAGTGAAAACCCCTCCCCTTCGGCTTCTTCTCCGACGACTGCTGCTGCCCTCCGATCGACGCGCCTCCGCCCTCCGTTTGTCTGGGTGTAGGCACAGCTGTTGGGACTTGGGAGGAACTGGAAGGAGCTCAATCTCTCTCCCGCCTATCTGGATTCGCTCTTGGGGCTGACCTGGAAATCCTCCCGAGCCCTGCGCCCGATCGTCGGTCTCCGATTAGCCATCGTCGTTGTCGAGGTGAGCTGTAGTTACCAGTGAGATTCGGGTTCGTGCTCGTTGCGAGTGAGATTCGGGTTTGTGCTCGTTGCGAGCTCCAGGCGCGCGCATCTGGGGCTCGGGGATGTAGGGGTTTTTGGGGGTTTCGTTTGTGCCGCTGTTGGTCATTGAGATGGAATGTGTGGATTTGTGCTTTTTATGTGTTTGCTGAAGTTCAGAAGAGAAAGAAACAAAGGAAATTGTGGATTTCAGCTTGCGCTGCTGTACACAATTCCCGTTCATTAGAATTTTTGTGCGTGTTCTAAGGATAAACCTGGGTTAGTGTTTCCCATTAGAAATTTGGTGGGTGGGTGAGTGAGTTGAGCCTTTTTTTTTAATGATGTTGTGATATGTTTGGTTGCAAATCGCTGCATCGTTGTCGGATATGGGCTCAAGACTTTGATGCCTACCGGCTGCTCGATTAAATTCCTGAACCGTAGTAGCCCGGTGTGTTAGTATTTCGATGATCGTTTGGCTGTCTCTTGTTGGGTGTACGAGTCCCTCATGATGTGTCATACATGTTTGCCTCAGATTTATACATTACCGGATGTTGCTTGTCTTTAGATTTATTGATTCTCTTTTGTCAGGTGCAAGTCGACAGCGAATTATGTTTCTAAATGGCTGATATTGATCATGGGATTAGTAAATAGATATGTTACTTGGCTTTTCTTGCTCCTCTGCTCCATTTCGCGATGGCAATTAGTTTTTCTTGAAGGGAAAAGTATATCTTGCCTCCTAAATTCTGCACTCATTGTTGATGATCAAAACAGTGCCCTTCAACTTTAAACATATATGTCATCTTCTGCTAAGAATCTTTTTCCATATGAAATTCTATCAGTCATTCAGTCTTTAAATCAGTAGGTAAAAATAAGACCCGTCTCGCACTCTTTTTATATCTACAAATCATCAGCAGAAAAAACAACGAAAGAGCAATCCTTCGGCAAAAATTTCACTTCTATCTCCCGGTTCCCCCGTGCGAGAGCTTCGCATTAATGGTGTGCTAGCCCTTGACTTTGCTTTTATCTTCACATTCCTGCAGTATCCACTTCTGTTTTCCTCTTTCCCTTCAGCTTACACAATCTAAAACCAAGCCCTTCATAAATTTCAGTTCAGGTGACAGCATAAGCTACGCCAGCGGGAACTTCCTCAGCGATGTTTACTCTGATTCTGTCTACAAGCAAACCTAAGCCTGAGAAACAAGTAGCAGCCGAAGAGATTGAGGAACAGCAGCAGCTAATTGAGATGCAATCTAGCAAGCAAAGCTCCGGTGATTATGAGGAGAAATAAGCATTTTGGTGAAAGAAAATCATTTCAGTTTTCACATTTCTGTGTCTCAAAATATTATGGTGGATTGTCCACACTCCATGGTTAGATTGGTCTGAGCAACATAAATTGCTTCACTCTTTTTGTGAGTACCTATGCCGTTTATTGGCATCCTCATCTGGGTGTATTGAGTCTCCATCATATCTAACAAGAAATCTAGATAGATGATGCATTCCTTTTGCTACCATTCTTTTCCCATTCATTCCAGTGATCTAGTGAATACAAAGAATCATAGATTGTTCTCTGTGTACTCTTACATTTTACATGTAGGAATCATATATGGTACAGTGATGGCTTACTTTTAAAAGGAATTAACCAACCCTAGAGAAAAAAAAAAAAAAAAGAAAACCCAGCACCCGACCGACCCGACCCGACCTGAACCGAATCGACTTGAAACACATTAGATCATCTAATGTGTTTCGGGTCGGTTCGGGTCGGGTCACAGTGTGTGACCATTGTGTTTCGGGTCGGGTCAGGTAACAACACGACCCGACTCGACCCGATCCATTGACACCCTTAGCCGTGGGCGGTCACACAAGCATTTTCCTCTATTTTATTTCCGAATTTTGTTTGTCGGCAGCGGTGGTTTCGCGGTGGGCGCCAGTGAGGAAAAGATTCGACAATTACGGTCCTATTGTTGAGCTCCGATCTTATTTGCACCGGTGTGTCTCTATATACACAAGTTGTACATTTCGAATTCTATGAATGAGATATCGTTGAGTTACTAGGAAATCAAGATGGGTGGATGATGATGGTGACCAATGAGTCCGGTGATGATCCGGCAACACATGGGGGTGGTTGATAGTCATATTCTAGAGATTGACCATGGCCAGTGATGAATTGTGCGATTTTCAATCTGATATAAATTATTGTTAAAACTTTGATTATCTAAGATTGAAGAATGAGTTTTGAAAGTTTATAGGTAATGATACAAAGTTGATGAGAAGAGAAGATAAATAATAATAATAGTAGTAATGATAAAATGATAAAACAATAAATAATAAAAAAGAAAAAGGGAGAATAAGAGGATGGGTCTTATATTGGAAACTAGAATTTGAGCGGGTTCGTGGAGCAGTCGTCCTTCAAGATTGGTTTAATGAAGGTTCAACAATGAATTTTGGGCTTGAACGGGGTTGGAAAGTTTGGGCTTAACGTCATTCAAATATATTTGGGCTGAATTTGAATTTTAGTGAATTGGGTTAAATAGATTGGGGGGACTTGATACAACAGCCCAATTTGTACGCGTGGCCATATCTAGAAATAAATAACAAGTGATAAAATAAATAAAATTAGAAAACTGTTAGAAAAATAGGCATTGATTAGGCAGTTAGATTTTAGTATTAAAATTAGCTTAGTTTCATTTGGTTAGTGTACACGTGATATAGGGTTTTAGTGGACACATTTAATTTAGTTTTGATTTAGAAGGTCGATTTATTAGAAAAGAAATTGAACTCAATTTGAATTAAGCTCATGAGGGTTACTATCCTATTCTTTGCCTGATTCTTATTGGGTTTTTTAATTGTACTCCATTCGTTAATTATCCTTTCACTACTATCTTTGAGTGAATCGATTGTGATTATTTTATATTTTTTTAATTGTGATTTTCCTATTTTAATTGAATGGTTATGTTACATTTTAGGACCACAATAAATATAAAAACATTGCATGGACACTTAGGGTGCATTTTATAACGTTTCTATTTTAAAATTGTTCCGGGGCCGGTGATGCTCCGACAAGGTTGCTGGCCATGGCCAAGGCCGGTGACCGACCAAAGAAAAGTGAAGAAGAAAAGAAGAAGAAAATAAAGAGAAGGAAAAAATAGGAGAGAGAAAAATTGTTTCTCGGAAGTGTTCCGGAAACAAGAAAAAGTTTTTCTTGTTTCTTGTTTCTGTTCCAAATTTGTTCCTCGGAACAAAAAAAAAAAATAGATTTGAAACAAAAATGTAAACAAATGCATTTCTATTCTTTTTTTGTTCCTTGGAACAAAAAAACATAAATTATGTTCATGAACACAAAAAAAAAAAAAAAAAAAAAAACGCAAACAAACAGGGCCTTATAGAACATAAACTTTAAGAGTCATGATTGAATAAGAAAACTGCATATGATACTTTGTTAACAAATGATCATAGTTTACATATTGGAATAGTACTAGTTAGATAACTAATATAATCAAGTTTTAGACTCTAGATTTCTGGTTAAGTAGAAAGTGATGTATATTCTAATACTTCACTTGGTTTCAAGTCAATCTCAATTCCTAATATAAAATTCTCATTCGGTTAATCAAAATTGAACATTTCAACATCGTGTGAGGTAAAGATTTGAGAGAACTCTCACCGAATAGGGATCGTTGATCCTAACTTATCATTACCTCTAAACGTGTCCTTTTCATCGATGGAAAAAGGTGTAGCGACAATTACACAAATCTTTCTTGTTTAGGGAGCTCTACAATTGTGTCTAAATGAGAGCTTTTCTAATAGCTAACACCTCATTCCCTCATTTCACTCTTATTTGCCTATATATGTGTGTGTACATACCATACATACATACATACATACATACATACATACATACATACATATTTATATATTATGGGTTTCTTGTGTATCTTAGCTAATAAAAAAAAACTTTGAAAAAAGTCCAATATAAATATATATTTAATTTACATATTGGATATTTAATTTCTAGATTATGTATAGGGGTATGCAAAAGAACCAAGTACTACCCAAACCTCCCAAAATTGGATTGTAACCAATGGTTCCCATGAGAACTATTCCAATTCCCAGTTTCAATTTAGTGGAACCGGTGAGTACCGGTCTAGTTCCTATTCTAGGTGTGACACCACCCACCCACCCAAATCGAATCAGTATATATATTAAAAAATAAATTCCATCACAATTACTTAATTGTTTTGTAGTATTTCGACCAAATATATATGTACATATATGGATATTTGTAGTTATTAAACGTTATTGACTAATTTTGTCTATTGGATGTGTAACAGGACTAATCCCTTACTTTTTTTTTTTTCATTTTAATCATCCATTTACTTGCTTTTTTTAGCCAAAAACAAAATAAACTAACGAAGAGAAAGGAGAAGACCGATTGAAGATGTCCATAAATAGTGTCGTGATTTGTCATCATGATACAAAATTAAGAGCCTAATATAAGGCCGAACAAGTTTTGGTGCTCTAAAATAAGAAGTAGGTTCGAATTGATAATAATTGATAAATGCAATTTTGTAGGGATTGCGAGACCGATTCTATGGACTCACTCAAGAGCCGAACCAAACCGGCAGTCAATTGTGGATCCATGGAACCAACGGGCAATTCTCGGTTCTAATTTTGTGGAACCGGTCCTTAGTGGATAGTTCTTGATTCCAAGGTGGGAACCGCCCATTTGGACCATGTTCATCTTTAGTTATGGACTCTTAAATTTTATTTATTTATTTAGGATCAAAATTCTGCCATCTAAAATTTGCAATTAATTACCCTACAACTTTCTTTTCCTGAATAATCTCATTGGGTTTATTTATTTAAACATTGCATGCATGCAAAAAGTAATTATTTTCTACGACAAGTAACTATCTGGGTGCTCGCCCTAAAAAAAGTAAAATGAGCAGTTCAAGTTCCACTATCACACGATGAAAGTAAGAGTGTTGTTACACAAGCAAAGTCCATTTTCTATACATTTGATTTGCATATTTTGGCAATGGTTTCTCATATGGTTAAAGTCATTTCTCACTTTCATCCAAAACCATAGAAAGCCCTCTTCGTCTTTTCCATGGCATCTCTTCCTTTGCATTCCGACCCGAAAACAGCAATCGTGGGCTACCCTGCTTCACACCCTCTGCCGAAGGGACATCGCCGAGTGTCACGCATCTGACTTTGCTCACTATGCCCCCTTGCCTGAGTCTCACGCCCCCCTTCCATCGTACAACTACAATGCAAAATGTCCAACAAATTGATGCTGGGCACATTCGACACATGGATTCTTTGATGGACGTTGATTGTCGTGTTAATCTATTTCACAGTGTTACCGGTTTTCTCCATTTTCCTTTACCTCCTCATTTGGCCTAATTACCCGATATTGAAAGTCGTAAGGCTAACTATGTTCAATCTCACAATCATTGCATCCATCAACGTCCATCAAATGTATAGAAAACCGGTAACACTGTGAGGATATCCGTCACGTTAAGGACATGCTGGTAATTAGTGAGGTTTATACGGCGTGAAGGTATTTTTTTTTCACTCTCTTCATGTGTACGAAACAAGGGTCTTTTTACGATGGAGTTAGTGATCGAAGAGGCCTTTGGTTTTTTCTGACAAACTCTATGGAAATGGAATAAAAATACCAAATTGTTACTTTTTGCGAGATGAATTGCGGATTGACTTTTAAATGTATTTGCAATTTGCACAATTAAGATAACAATTGTTCGTCCACACTCAACAATACCATATCCAATGTGGGAAAGGGCATTGGACTTCCAAATTCACCTCTCTTTCTCCTCTTCATCACCGCTGGATGTGGATGGTGAGCTAGGGTCGGTGGACCAAACAGCCAGCTAACCTTGATAGGTTTGTACTTGGCTAAGCCAACGAGGCGAGGGATGTTGAGCTTTGGCCTTGGACCCCCTCATCTTAAAAGCAGCCCGACTATAGGCCAATGCTGCATCTTCAGGTGTCTAGTAAGTCCCAAGCCAAATCCTAACCCCGTTCTTCTTGCGGTCCCTTATCTCCATCGTGTAACTTCCCCATGATCGTCTCATCACTCCCTTGTAACGGGTTCTCTCAACTAGTGCTTGTACCTCATGCTCCACCGTCTATGGTTTCTTCTCTGTTGCCAGACCAATGCTGTTATAATCAATGATCATCACTTTGAAATCAAGTTCTTGGTTTGAAGCCCGACCAATGCTGTTATAGTCAACGGTCGTCGCTTCCAAAACAAGTTCTTGATTTGAAGCCAAAGGTATTTGTCCACCCGGAATTAAGCACGTTGCACAAAGCTCCTTACACCATCATGTCCTCTGAGTCATCAACTTTTAGGGGTAGTTCGTTCCAACTCTCCATTAATAATAGATTGTCGAAGCTCAAACTCCTTGTGTATGCGTATGTAGGAGTTGCTACAGAAGATGTTGCATTGACACTATCATCATCATCTTCAAGAAGGTACTCACAAATGGATTTCAAACATCGGATTGATTAGTCCCTCTTGAAGCATTCTCGTTTTGGCTAGAATTTGTAGCTTTGTGGTCACTGATTTTGGAAGATTGAAGGGATGTTTTGGTTTCAAAAAAGTGAAGAGTTGAAAAGACCAGCAAAGTGGGAGCTATAGGTAGGTTGAGCTTGACTGCTTGGCTGCTGGTGATTTCAACATAAATGATTTAATTCTTAGCTCCTATTTATGTTAGATCAAGTTTCTAAGAAAGGGCATGTTTGAAATGCTCAATAAGACTTTTTTATTCACGAAAGACATGAATTAATATATTTTATTATCCATTTTAAATTAAAAAACCAAGGCATGGGGCGCGCTCCTTTTTATTTTATTGGGGAAGGACAATAATGAGCGCATGCTTTTGTATATAAAGTAACATTTTTAGATCTGATGTATCGTGCCATACAGGTCCAATCACATGCTCATGTGATAAAAATAAAACTATAGAGCTGTATTATTCTGTCTTCAAATGTATATATATATATTTAAGTGCTAGTAAGGGTTAGTGGCTGTCCAAAGGTTATTGAAAAATATAAGGATAAGTGTACCAAAAATTTTAAAAACATCCAAAAATATGGTTGAGTTCGAAATGTGCAGATTCAGTTTTAAAACTTACAATTTTTTTTGGCAACCCGGAACCGCCGTATAACTGGTAACCGGTGACATAAACCCGTGGGAATATTAGCGTAGGGTTCCACCACCCATGGCACCCCACTTAAGTCATGCAACGTGACAAGTAGGGGAATCAAACCCTAGCCTTTTGTGTGGCTAGTGTGTGCCCTAACCAACTCCCCCACCACAGGGTGGGTAAACTTATAGTTTTTTTTTTCTTTTTCAGTTTTAAAAACTTACAATTGATACGAGTAAATCTCTATTTTTTTGGAAAAAAATCTCTCTATTAACTCCATTCAATTTAATCAAGGGAAAATATTAATAAGGCTTTTTACTACTTTTTCTCTCGAACGTTTGTTCATTTTAACTTGAATGAGAATTAATGTCTAAAATGACATCGTTTTGGCTTAAACCATAGCCCGGTTTGGAACTTCTCCAATAAAAAATGGTAATTGTCGATTAATCTATAGCAAAGAAGTTTTTCCTTCTCTTTTCCTGTGTACAAACCCTAATGGAATGGGATAAAAACACTAAATTGTAGTTTCCACAATCAAAACAAAAATTGTTCATCCACACTCAATAAGCCCACATCTAGAATGTGAAAGGGGAGTGGACTTCGTAAATCCGCCTTAGCATCTACATTAACCTCTCTCTTTCTCCTCTTCGTCCCTGTCAGATAGCTTTCACTGCTAGACGTGGACGGCGAGCTAGGCTCGGCGGATCGACGTTTCGGGCTGACCCTGATGGGCTCGTAGTCAGTGGAGCCGATGAGGTGAGGGAAGTTGAGCTTGGCCTTGCACCCCCTCATCTTAAAAGCTGCGCGGTCGTAGGCCAATGCTGCGTCCTCGGGCGTCTCATAAGTGCTGAGCCAAATCCGTGCTCCGTTTTTCTTGGGGTCCCTCATTTCTTCTGCGTATTTTCCCCACGGCCGCCTCCTCACTCCTCTATAACGCGTCTTCTTGACTGGCACTTGTACCTCACGCTCCATCGTCTCCTGTTTCTCCTCTGTCGCCAGACCAACGCTGTTATAATCAATGGTCGTCCGTTCGAAATCCAGTTCTTGGCTCGAAGCCTGAGGCACTGTCCACCTGGAATTGAGCGCATCCCGCAAAGCGCTGTACACCACCATGTCCTCCGAGTCATCGACTTTTAGGGGCAGCTCGTTCCAACTCTCCATCAGTAAAAGATTGCTGAAGCCTGAACACCTCCTGCACATGTTTGCTGGAGTTTGTGTAGAAAATGCTGCGTTGACAGCATGTTCATCATCATCTTCTTCAAGAAGATGCTGACAGATGGATTTCAAAGCATCGCATGGATCGGTCTCAAAGGGACTGAAGATTTCCTGAAGCATTTTCGCTTTGGGCTAGAATTTGCAGCTTTGAGATCACTGGATGTGGAAGATTGAAGGGATGATTTGGTTTCTGAAGCAGTGAAATTGAAAAGACCATGAGAGTGAGAGCTTTATATAGGTCGAGCTATATTTTGGATGGAGCTTCTGAGAAAGTGCCATGTAGTCATCGATGACATATGACTGATGACTGATGAGATTCTCAACACATGTTTCAAATGCAGAATTAGACTTCTTTATCCAGGAGAGACAGAAACTGATATACTTTATTCTTATCCTTTTCTGAATTGAAAAGCCAAAGCAAGGGGCACGTTCCTCCTTTTTTTAGGGGGCAAGGATAGTGGCTCTTAAGATCTGAAGGGTTGCTTCATGGATCCAATGACTGACGCTTGAGAAGAAAGAAAACTTTGGTGGCACGGATGGTGGAAAAACGAAAGAAGAAAACGAGAAGCGTTGATCATGGAAAAATTATATACGAAGTATAGGAGATGACTCGAGTGCTGACATGATATTTTAAGAAACGTCATTTTTCTTTGTTTGTCTCATATATTCCGGTTATCGAAAAATGTTTCTCCATTTTTTTTCTTTTTGATATCTTTTGAAAGTAAAAAATGGACCAGAATTTTTTTTTTCCTTTCGGAATCTACAAAAAAACATAACAAGACGTAAATTACCATGAAGGATATATGTCTCTTAAGGATTGAAATTTTCAATATTTAAAATGCCAACTTGACCACCCCACCAACATGATTATCGTCATTGTCCGGAGCACGAACATAGGGCCCTAGAACCTAGCTTAGGACTTTGCTGGGCGGACCTAGCACTATAGTGCTCGAACCAAGACTTCGAGGTTACAATCGAGATCCGTGGATTCTAACTTGAGATATTTGGGGTAAGACTCGGACTCCAAACCTTAAGCTTAGGATTCGGACCTCGGCCGGCCAAGCTCGATTGACTGTTGTACTGACAAAAGGAGGTCCCAAACACGTCGGTGGCAACAATCGGCGGTGAAAGACTTTGAAAATCAAGTTGCGCATTTCACGATTATCAACCATTTGATCCGCAATGGCTAAGATGCGATCACAGATCGCGAATGGTGAACGAATTAGCAACCGTAACCTGTGAGACTTCGTCAACAGTTATTGGCGCCCAAACAAAGGCTTTGGACACGAATCCAAGCTCTTCGGATATTCATGACAAAGAAAACAGAGAAGAACAGGTGCTTCTCCGGAGTAGCAGTCCGATGATGGCTGAGTCACCTTGGGCACGAAGATGAATCAAAAACGAGAAAGAACTCTTTAGATGTCAATCTTCTGAAAGAAATTTTTGGTGATGTCACTCAAAAATACTCTCTGGAATGTCTCAATGGGTCTCTCTCCGTTGTGTGAGCGATGACCGATGATAAGGTCGTGGCTGTCGGAGGTGGTGGTTGGGGGTGATCGGCAAAGGAGAGGGAACCAGAGAGAAGATTTTTGCTCAATTCTTATGTTTTTTGTGCATAGAAAATCATATCCTCAAGCACGCAGATGTCGACTGCGCGAATTGGACCAAAATTGAATTGACCTTTCGTTATTTGTTATTCGTTATTCGTTACATATCTTTATTTATTTATTGTTCATTATTCTTTTTTGAGTTCTTTTTAGCACTATTTACTTCTTCTTTTTTAACTTTTTATAATAATTTATTGCTTAATTTGTCGAGTAAAATTTAAGAGTCAATAAAGCCATAACTGCTCCTTTGCTCGTCATGTGCACGTAGCCTAAATTCAACCGAGTATGATTAGTTTAGTGACTTGTCATGCTTACACATCTATCACTTTTTAGATTTAAATTTAAATCTGAAAATAAATAAAGAAAATCATCTTTAAATGTATTTGATCAATAATATTGATAAAGATCAGGATAAAAAATTTTGAAATAAATTTCTATAATCCTCCCAAAACACTTATATCTTTGAATTCATCTCATTGATTTTAAATTTGTAAAAACCATATAAAAATAAGGAAAAAAAAAACAGAAAACACCTCAGACTATGCCCAATGTAGCACATCTACCCCAAATTTATTTTGTAACATCAAAAACTCCAAACTTGTGCCCTTAGGACATATTTGATTTTTCAGCCAAAAACACGTCGTGAAGCCACATGAGTGCAATGTCAACGCGGATTTTAGTGGTGTTTATATGCGAAATCTTGATGAGGGGTAAATGTATCCCATAGGTATAAGTTTAGGATTTATTGTATCACACACAAAAAAAAAATTACGGTAAATATGTTATGATGAGTATAATTTGGGGTTTTATTCTCTTAAAATAAAGTAACTTTAAATGCATAGGTTTATCCATGTAGTTTGTGATGAAGTCAAAACAAGAAATATATATTAATACATGAATGATACTCAGATTTTGAAATATAACTTCCGGTTAATAATGTGATTAATGCATTATTTTTCAATTCAACTCAAAATTAGATCAAGATAATTTCAAGGATAACTTAATTTATTCCTTGAATAAGCTTCCCTTAATATTCACTAAATTTTAGACACTACAATAAAAGAATGAAAACTTTAATTTGAAACACACATGCTTATCCTTCACTTAGTTTTATTTCCTAATTTTGAATTAACTTTTGTACTTTAAAGAATATTTATTTAGCAAACAACCAAAGTGAAACTAAGTTTTCTAAAAAAAACCACGTATTTTTAATTGGGGATATTTTTAAGATAAAAATAATGTTAAGTTGATGAATTTTGGTTCATTAGTTTCTTTTTTTTCGACGATTAGTCAATTACACAAATTGAACCGACACTTATTAAGTCAACTATGAAATGTATTTGATACTTACTTAAGTACTTAAGTACAAGGTCTTGGATAAAAAAATCCTGAATCAGCCTAAAAGTTTCGAGTTCAAAGATTAAAGACTCCTCCCTTATCTCAAGTGTTTCCTAATCCTGTAACTTATACCCGAATTGCGCAATGTTTAGCCTCAACACTATTACACAATAAATTATCATTGGCACATAAATTTGTGTCGATCAGTTAAGCATTCATTAAAAAAAAAAAAAAAAGTAAGAAGAAGAAGAAATAGAGTTGTTGAGTCAGTCCGATTAGTCTTCAGCCGGCGACGGTTAGCGCTGCCATATCCGAGATTCTCGCTTCTTTGACCCATTCAAACCCACGAAATCTCAACAGAGAAATCCATCTTATCAAAGTTCAAATGACCAGAGTCCTTGAAGCCCCCTCAAAAACGGAAGAGCTCATCTCTCTCTCTCTCTCTCTCTCTCTGGCTAACTCTCGCTTTCTCTCGCTTTCGCTGGCGTCCGAAGAAGATGAAGATGCGAGCAAAAGAGCAGGTGAGATCCAAGTACTCCTCATCTCGGTTCAATCTTTGATCTGAAACAGTATAAAAAAAATAACGTCATGGTAATGTTCGCAGGAAATCTGACTGATATTGAATCTTTTGTTCATGGTTTGACCTGAAATCCGCGTTGATGCGATGGTGTCAGATCCAAACATTACTATAACGTTCCATCCAGAGCCCTCAAGCGAGATGACAGCCCGATGTTGTTTTGTATGTCATCGGTTGCTTCATGAGTCATCAAATACGATTTTCTGAGATTTTATCTGTTAACTGCAACTGACATATTCTTTTCTTTTATTTCCGGATGGTTTGCCTGCTGTCGTGGTTCTGCGGTGGGCGTCCCGACGAAACGATTCGATCATCCGGTCCGATTTCTGTGCTCCGATCTCGTTTGCGCGGGTATGTCTCTATATATATTAGCTGTACATTTCGAGTCCTATGAATGAGATATAATTGAGTTAATAGAAAATCAAGATGGGTCGATGATGGTGACCAACAAGTGCGACAATTGTCTGGCAACACATGGAGGTGGTTGATAATCATGTTCCAAAGATTGGCGGTGGCCAATGATAAATTGTGCGATTTCCAATCTGATATGAATTGTTGTTGAAATTTTAATTGTCTGAGATTGAAAAATGAGTCATCAAGGTTTCTCGGTAATGATATGCAAACGATGAATAATAATAATAACAACTGCATGATAAAACCATAAATAAAAAAAGGGGAGAATAAGAGGATGGGTTTTATATTGGAAAACAGAATTAGAGTGCGTTCTTGGAGCAGTCGTCCTTCAAGATAGGCTCAATTAAGGTTCAATAATGAATTTTGGGCTTGAACAGTGTCGGAAAGTTTGGGCTTAACTTCGTTAAAATATATTTGGGCTGAATTTGAATTTTGGGGAAATGTGTTAAATAGATTGACGGGGCTTGATATAAGAGCCCAAATTTGTATCCTGGCCCATATATAGAAATAAATAATAAAAGAAATTGTAAAATCAAGAAAATTAGAAAACAGTTAGAAAAAAATAGGCATTGATGAGGTAGTTAGATTTTAGTATTAGAATCAGCTTAACTTCATTTAGTTAGTGTACACATGGTTTAGGGTTTTAGTGGACACATGTGATCTAGTTTAGTTTTAGAAGGTCAATTTTTTAGAAAATAAATTGAACTAAGCTCTTGAGGGTTACCATTCTGATAATAATGATAATAATAGGGCTATGTTAAATTCTTTGCTCGATTCTTATCGAGTCTTTTTACTGCACTTCATTCGTTAGTTATCCTTTCACTACTATCTTTGAGTGAATTGATTGTGATTCTTTTATATTGTCTTTTTATTGTGATTTTTCTGTTTTAATTGAATGGTTAGATTACAATTTAGGACCATAATAAATTTAAAAACATTGCATAGGACACCTATTGGACATAAATTATAAGAGTCATGATTGAATAAAAAAAAAAACCGCATGTGATACTTAGTTAACAAATAATCAAGTTATTATACTGAAATGGCACTAGTTAGATAACTAGTGTAATCAAGTCTCAAACTCTAGATTACTGGTTATATAGAAAGTGATGTATACTCCAATACCTATCTTGGTTTCTAGTTGATCTCAACTCCTAATACAAAATTCTCTTTGGGTTAATCGAAATTGAATATCTCAAGATTGCATGAGATAAGAGTTTGGGAGAACTCGCGTTGAATAAGGATTGTTGGTCCTAACTCGACATCACCTTTGAACCTATCCTTTTCCCCGAAGGAAAAAGTGTCGCGACAATTACACTTGGGTTTCCCGTGTACCTTTGCTAATAAAATAAAAAACTTTGAAAAAAAGTCTAATATAAATATGTATATAATTTACATATTGGATATTTAATTTTCTCTAGTTATGGACTCTTGAATTTTATTTTATTTTATTTAGAACTAATATTTCACCATCTAAAATTTGCAGTGAATTATCCCACAACTTTATTTTATGAATAATGTTGTTGGGTTTATTTCTTTAAATGTTGCACTCACGCAAAAGTAATTATTTTCTACAAGTAAGTATCTAGGTGCTAGTCATAAGAAAAATAAATGAACAGTTCAAGTTCTATTGTTACTCGAAGAAAGTAACAGCACTATTACACAAGTAAAGTCCATTTTTTTATATATTTGACTTGCATAATCTGGCAATGGTTTCTTATACGGTTTAAGTCATGTCTCACTTTCATCCAAAATCCTAGAAAGCCTTATTCCTCTTTTCCATGGCATCTCTTCCTCCGCATTCCGACCTGAAAACAACAGTCATGAGTTACCTCACTCTGCATTTATTAATCCATCATTTATTAATATCATTTATTGTTTCAAGAGAAAATCCCAAATAAGGACCCAAAGTGCTTTCCTTTTCTCAAAAGAGGATATGGAGTGAAGTCTGTCTCAAATAAGGACCCAAAGTGGTTATTTAGTCTCAAAGAAGGACCTCACTCACTGGTCGGTGAACGGATGCATTTCCGATTCATATTTCAAAGTGGCCTGATCATGAGTGTTTTTGTCCACTTTTTTTTTAAAAAAATTCGGTTGTCTTGTTCTTTTTTTTTTTTAGGTCAATGGTTGCACCATTCATCACCGAACTTAGGAAAGGCCGGCGAGCGCCGACCATTGGTGAGGGCCGGCAAGGGCTACATGCCCATCGCTGGCAATGGGCGAGGGCTACCAAGCCCTTGCTGACCACGGGCGAGGGCTTGCATGCCGACCCTCGCCAGATCTGGCTAGGGTGGCCTTGATGACAACCGATGAGGGCCATCGAAACCTCGCTAGCTACAAGTGAGGGCTTGTAGGCCCTCGCCGGCCCTTATTAGTGGCCGGTTCATCTAACCACTCATCTAACCACGGGCGAAAGCGGGGGAGGTCGCCCCTCGCAACCATCAATGAGGTTGCCCCTCGCTGACATTGGGCGAGGGCTCGCCCATCAAGTCTGTCCAATGGCAACGAGCTGCTACTGGAGATCCTGGGGCCCGGCATTGTCGGCAACCTCTTCCTCCCCATGCTTGGCACCCGCCTCAACGCCATGCTTATCCTTAGTTCATTTTCTCTCCTGATTAAAATCTCATTTTTGTATGCCCTCACATTTCTCTTAAAAAATTTCATCTCTCCTTCGTTAACCTAATTTCGGGATGTTAAAAGAGCGTCCACGGCAGAACGCAACTCAAAATTTTTGCGCGAGTTAGCTGTAATTCCTTCCTCTCAATGATGCTTGACGGAGACAATATCGATCAAGCTTACCTAGTCATTGTCTAGGTGACAGTAGAATCCTTGCGAGGGGCAACCTTCCTCACCTCTGCCCGTGGTTAGATGAACTGGCCACTAATATGGGCCGGCGAGGGCCTACTTTCCTCACTATGCCCACCCGTCTTAGTTGCACGCCTCCCTTCCAACCTGTGGCCGTGATGCAAAATGTCTGACAAATGATGCCAGACGCATCCAACGCATGGATTCTTTGTTGCACATTGATTGTCATATTAATCAAGTTCATAGTGTTACTCATTTTTGCCATCTTCCTCTACCTCCCTAATGGACCTAATTACCTGATATTGAAAGTCGTGGGGCTGACTATGTTCAATATATAGTCATTGCATCCATCAGGACTAATTGAAATGCCGCCCTCTTGGTGGCGAAATCAAAAATTTACGAAAACCTGTACTTCTGTGAAGTCGAGTGTTTCATCTTATATCATCGGGATCTAGTGCAATCCTTGGCATTAGAGCCAATCGTGCTATGATTGGCCAACAGGCCTTGATAAAGGCGAAGATGACAATAGAGAGGCCTAAGGAGGCAGTGGTGTCGGAGGTGGATTATGAGGGGAGGTCCATAGGGATAGTGGTTATGAGGGTGGGTCTAAGGATGCGAGGCACATACGTGTTTGGGCTGTGAAAGAAGGGCTATGATGGCATTGAAGCTCATTGTGACAACATGAAACTTGTTTTTGCAAAGTTACGGGGGAAGTGAAGCTTTAGTTTCCAGCGATAATTTAGTCGTTGGCTATAATCTTCTGTCGTGCTCTTATAACAATTTTGACTTAATCCATCCACAGAACCAGCTTAGGAGCTGCTATTGATAGTAACATTCACGAGCCCGCCTTGAACTCTTATTGGCCATAATGTTCTTTTATTTTCCATATAATTTAGTGATCCGTGATCTTTGAATGACATAAGAAATTCGCAAGTACTAAATATATATCAAAACGGGGCTGGGTTGTAACTTGCAAGCTATCTCATCTGTTGAGATTCACAAGTACTAAATTTTATTTTAAAAAATTAATTAAGTTATATATTGGGCAAAATACTAGCAATTTAAATAATTTTTTTAAATCTTAATTCATTGATATACATCAGACAAATGTTCTATTTAGTAAGCATAATGCACTTCACGCAACATATACTCATCTTCCATAAATAACAATTTCATATAACATTGGACTTAGAATATTCACTGCATTTTATAAATGCCACACAATCGTTTAACAATAAAGTAGAAGTGAAAAAACTATCATAAACCCTAAATATAGATGGAAAAGAAAAGGATCTCTATGGGCAAAAATAGTACACGGCGATCTCATAAACCTTGACATCAATAGCAACAACTAAGAGTAGGGGTTGTGGATGGATCCAATCAACATTGATATAGAAGCACAACGAAAAATTATTGGACAAAAGATTATTGCCGATGACTAAGCATTCCTCCTCTTTAAATTTCGCAAAAGCAACCCTCAAGTTGTCGTAATGTCTTTAATGAGGCCATAGTACTTCTTTTACCATGACCTAAGCATGTACATGCTTTGCATCCTCATTCCCAATTCGATAGCCGCCATCCTCACAAACCTCCACTCTTAATCCATGTCCTAAAACACTGCCTCCTCAAGCCTCTCCATCATATTCGCCTTTATCATAATCCTCCGAGCAGCCCATAGCACGAATGGCTCTGTTGATGCCAATGCTAAGTGTTGCTCTCGTAAGTCTCTAGTTTTTCCACGAAGAGGGCAGCTTTCCAATTGGCCTTGGTGGATGTATTGACTGTGAGATTGGACACAATCAGCCTGACGACTTTCAATATGGGGTATTCAGACCTAATAAGTAGGCAAAGGAAGATGGCAAAAACTAGTAATATCGTGAAGTAGATCAACACAACATTCAACGCCATATAAAGAAGTCATGAATCAGATGTGTGTAGTATCTATCCATCGGACATTCTACATTTTGACTGCGAATTGCAAAGGGGGACGTGTTAGAAATAGGTGTGATGCCAACATCCACATGTTCATCTTAATGACACAATTTCCAAATGAAGCAGAAAAGTTGGCAAACCAAAAGAATAATCATAAAGACCACTCATATCATAACTACAGTTCTAGTTTTTTCATCCGTCACATTCATTTTACCATGCGGGGTCAATACCGATATTAGTACTGTATAAGTCACTGCCACGAAAATTATAGTAAGATGATTAATATGCAAGTTTTGTACATATCAGCTATGTTAATGACATGCCACTAATGAGAAGTAGAATTGTCGTAAATGACGATAGGAAACAAATAATATTGCCTGACACAAAAAATGTATGTTCATCATGATGCTTGGTAGCCATTATGGCAATATGCGCTGTGTAATGTTTTTCGGCCACGAGGTCCGCCTGCCAAACTCTTCCTGGAGGACACATTGCTCCTTGAAAGGCTATGGTGGTAAGTAAGATTGCAATGACCATTAAAGACTACATAACTTTGTATGGACAACTGTTTTCTTGCCTCTCATTTTTGTTTAACACATGAACGGTATTCCCTCTACAGGTGGTCATGTTCTCCACGAATAAAAGTTACCTTTTTTTGTGAAATGATAAAGCAATGTTATTCCTCTTTAGAAGTTCACGAAAATGTAATTTTTATTTATGGAGGATGTGGCCACCTCCGAGAGGGAATATGTCCGCGTGGAGCACAACCAAATAAGAGGCAAGAAAACATAGATTGGCAGAAAGGTATGTAGTATGTGATAGTCGTTGCAATCTTACTTGCCACCATGGCCTTTCAAGTGGTGATGAGTCCTCTTGGAGGCGTATGGCAGGAGGATTCCGTAGCCGAAAAACATTACAACGCGGGGATCGCCATAATGGTTTACAAGTATCATGATGAGCATACATTTTTTGTGTCATACAATACCACTTGTTTCCTATCATTATTTACCGCAATTTTACTTCTCATTAGTGGCATGTCGTTAACACAACTGCTATTTACAAAACTTGCAATATTAATCATCCGGGTTGCTGTAATTTTCATGGCAATGACTTAGTCAGCACCAATATTGGTATTAACCTCGCATGGTAAAATGAATGTGACGTATAAAAAGGTTGGAATTGCAATTGTCATACAGGTCGTCTTTGTGATTGTTTATTTGGTGTGCCAACTGTTTTGCTTCATTCAAAATTTGTGTTGCTAAGACCTAGATTTACATGTTGGCATTACACCTATTTTAGGCATTATGGGGACAAATCTAGGTATTGTTGATTACCTTTATGTACCAAAATCTTCATCAACAAACATGTAGGGAATATTGTCCAAAAAGTCATAAACATATTACCCTTTTTCTAATTTAGTTTAAAACCTTTAAATTTTGCCAACCACAGGTGAGGGCCAACTGAACCTCGAAGACCTAGGGTGAGTTGCACCCCTTCCCAAATATGGCCAGGCAAAAGTCCAAAAACCCAAAGAAAAAAGATTAATACCACGAAAAACCCAAAACTAATACATTTATGATAAATTTACCACAAACTAATCGATACATTAGTCAAATCTTACGTGCCATAAACACGACAATTTGACAATAAAATTTAATAAAAACTAATAGATGGTAAATTTATCATAAGTGTACCAAATTTTTTAATGATGTAACAAGAGGTTGTTTTGGTCAAAATTAGTTTGTAGTAAATTTATTACAAATGTACTAGTTTGGAGCTTTTTTGGCACAGGCGAGAGTTGGCGGACCCTCACCGACCTTGGGTGGGTTGCACCCCTTGCTAGACAAGAGTTGCTATTTCACTCGCCCTCTCTCCAATATATATATAAAGCTTAATATTATGAAAAACCCCAAAGTAATACATGTGACGAATTTACCCAAATTGATTTTTTAACCATAAAAAACTCTAAATCGATACACTATTGATAAATTTACCTTAAATAACCATTAAAAAAAACTCCCAGTTGATACACTTATTACAAATTTACCCCAAATTAAATTTTTAACTGTCAAAATCAAAACCGGTACATATGTGACAAATTTACCATCTTTTAAATTGGATTAATACAAAAAAATCATAAAAATAGTAAAGCTATGAAAAAAAGAGAATAAATTCTCAAATTGGTACACACCAGTTAACTCTCACTTATCAATAAACTCAATAATTTGACTATAAAATTAACAAAAATTAATATATGGTAAATTTGTCACAAGTGTATCTATTTAGGATAAATTTATCAAATTTATTATCAACAAATTAATTTATAGCAAATTTGTTGTAAGTATACAATTTTTGGGCTTTCCGACATAGGTGAGAGATGGATAACCCTCGCTGGCCCTAGGCGAGCCTATCCCTTGCTAAGTGAGAAATCGCACACCCTCTCTCCAAAAACTCCAAAAAAAAAAAAAAAAAAAAAAAAAGAAGAGTTTAATATCATGAAAATCTCAAAACTGATATAACTATGATAAATGTACCTCAAACTAATTTTAACTCTAGAAAATCCAAATTGGTACACCATTGATAAATTTACCACAAATAACTATAAAAAAAAAATCAGATAGATACAATTGTAACATATTTATCCCAAAACTAATTTTTTGACCACCAAAACCAAAATCGATACATTTGTGACAAATATATCTTCATTTAATTAGATGTATGCCACAAAAAAAAAAAACACAAAACTAGTATAACTATGACAAAAAAAGAGAGTAAAATCCACAATTGGCACACTAATAAACTCTCACGTGTCATCAAATTCAGTAATTTGACAGTAAAATTTAACGAAAACTAAAGGATGGTAAATTTATTATAAGTGTATTAGTTGGGGATAAATTCATCAAAGATGCAATGATTTAGATTTTTAGTGGTCAAAAATTAATTTTTGATACATTTTTTATAGACATACTAGTTTGGCACATTTCGACACAAGCAACAACTGGCTAACCCTCGCCAGACTAGGGTAAGTCACACCCCTTGCCAAGCAAGAGTTGTGACTTCGCTTTCCCTCTCTTGAAAAACCAAAAAATAAAAAAGGTCAATACCACAGAAACTACAAAACTGATACATATGTGATAATTTCATCTTAAATTAATTTTTTAACCACAAAAAACCTCAAACCAATACGCCATTGATAAATTTAACCCAAATGACCAAAAAATCATAAACTAGTATATTTGTAACAAATTTGTCCCAAATCATCATAAAAAAAACCCAAAACTGGAATAATCGTAATAAATTTACCCTAAACTAATTTTTTTGTCACAAAAACCAAAACTGGTTCATTCATATCGTAAAAAAAAAAAATAAAAAATAGTACAACTATGACAAAATGAGAGTAAAATCCAAAATGGTACACTAGTCAGCTCTCACGTGTTATCAAATTTAGTAATTTGATGGTAAAATTTAACAAAAATTAATAAATGATAAATGTATCACAAATATATCCGTTTGGAATAAATATATCAAAGGTGTAACAATGTGGGTCTTTTGTTGTTAAAAATTAATTTTTTGTAAATTTATTATGTGTGTATTAGTTTAGAGTTTTTTGGTACAGGTGAGAGTTGACTTGCTCTAGTCGGCCTTAGGCGAGTCGTGCCACTTGCCAAGCAAGAGTTGCGACTTCCCTCATCCTCTCTAAAAAAAAAAATATAATAACTTGAAAAATTTCAAACTAATACACCTATTACAAATTTATTCAAACTAATTTTTAACTACAAAAATCTTCCAAGTTGTGCAGTAGTCACAAATTTACATCAAAATAATTTTTTACCCCCAAAACCAAAACCAATACAATTGTGATAAATATATCATCTTTTAAATTGGATTAATACAATAAAAAATCACAAAACTAGTACAATTGTGACAAAAGGAGAGTAAAATTCAAATCGATACATTAGTCAACTCTCACATATCATCAAACTCAACAATTCAATGATAAAATTTAACAAAAATTAACAAAGGGTAAATTTTATTGCAAGTGTCCTAATTTTAGATAAATTTATCAAAGATGCACCAATTTAAGGTTTTTTATGGTCTCAAAATTAGTTTGTAATAAATTCTTCACAAGTATACCAATATGTGGTTTTTCGACACAAATGAGGGTGACCACCCTCGTCGATCTTTGAGTAGGTTGCATCCTTTGCCAAATGAGAGTTGAGACTTTGCTCGCCCTTACTTCAAAAATCTGAAAAAAAAAAAAAAAAAGGTTAATACCACAAAAATTCCCAAACTAATAAATATTTGACAAATTTATTCCAAACTAATTTTTTAACCACAACAAATCCCAAACTTGTACACCATTGATACATTTATCTCAAATGACAATAAAAAGCCCAAATCGGTGCACTTATAACAAATTTACTGCAAACTAACTTTTTAACTACCAAAAATAAAATAAATATATTTGTGACAAATATACCCTCAATTAAATTGGATTAATACCACAAAAATACAAAATTAGAACAACTGTGGCAAAATGAGAGTAAAAAAATTGGTACATTAGTCAACTCTCACGTATCATCAAATTCAGCAATTTGACGGTAATATTTAACGAAAATTAACATATATTAAATTTGTTATAAATGTACCAATTTGGGATAAATTTATCAAAAGTGTGACAATTTTGGGTTTTTTTTTTTTATCAAAAAATTAATTTATGGTAAATTTGTTATGGGTATACTAGTTTGGGTATTTTCGGGCATAGGCAAGGGTTGTAACCTTTGCTAGGTAAGAGTCACGACTTCACTCACCCTCTCTCCAAAAACCCAAAAAATAAAAATTAATCTCACAAAAAATCTTGAATTAATACAACTGTGACAAATTTACTTGAAACAATTTTTTAATCACAAGAAATCCAAATTAGTAACTATTGATGAATTTATCCCAATTGACCTAAAACAAAACCCAGATTATTATAGTTGTAACAAATTTATCTTAAACTAGTTTTTTGACCACCAAAACAAAAATTGATAATTTTCAACAAATATACCCTCTTTTAAATTGAATTAGTATTACAAAAATCACAAAATTAGTATAGCTGTGACAAAGAGAGAATTAAATTTCAAATTAGTACACCAATCAACTCTCATGCGTTATCAAACTTAGCCATTTGATGATAAAACTTAACAAAAACTAACGTAGGGTAAATTTAGAAAAAGAATTATCAAATATGTAATATTTTTGGGTTTTTTAGTGTCAAAAAATTAGTTTGTAGTACATTAATCATAAGTATACTAATTTGGAGTTTTTTTTATTTATTTATTATATAGGTGAGGGCTGGCTAACCCTCCTAGCCCTGGGTGAGTCGTGCCTCTTGCCAAGTGAGTCATAACTTTGCTTACCCTCTCCCCAAAAACCCAAAAATAAAAACGTTAATACCATAAAAAAATCTCAAACCAATACATATATAATACATTTACCCCAAATTAATTTTTTAACCACCAAAACCAAAATTAGTATATTTGTGATCAATATTAAATTGGATTAATACAACAAAAAAATACAAAACTAGTGCAAGTATTAGGGGTGGACCGGCCTAACCCTATCGGTCCTGGTCCGGTTCTCAGGGAGACCGGGTCTGTCCTTGCTCCTAGAATTCCTAGACCAGTACTGTGTGAGTTGATCCTCAGTCCTAAGAGTTTCAGGTCAATCCAACCCGAACCAAACCAACCCTAAATATACATATATATTATTTATAATTTTTGTATATAGAGAAAATCTTAAGATAAACAACATTAAGAACATTAAATAGCTCTTTAGTGAGGGGTTCAAGTAATTTTACATTTTTTATTTACTAATTTAGGTTTTTAATGTCTTTTACAGTGTCAATAGTCATAATTTACGAAAGAGGAAAATGTTTTTGTGAGGAGTCCTCGTGGCATTTAAAAATGCACCTTATGGCATTCTCATCTGGTATTCTTTCTCTTTGTCTTCTTTGTCCTCTTAGTCTTCAATTTGCTAAAATCGAAAAAAATAACTTCTCCGCTCACCACTCGACACTTGTCTCGTTCACTTTGGATCACTCGTGCTGCACGCTTGGCTTGTTGCTCCCTACTCGACATTTGATACTTATTATGTTCAACACTCACTCTACTTGACTCTCACTGCTTACCTTTCTTAGTTGACCTTACTCATCATCATACTCATTAGGTTAGTATAATTTTCAGTTGCCATTTCAAGGAGTAGAAAAGATGAAATAAAAAATTATTGGTTAGTCTTGGGTTGACCTTGAAATCAGACCGAATCCATTGGATCAATCTAGTACTCAATAATTTTTTTAAGAAGTATAAAAAATGAAATAAAGCCACCACTTGCGATGGCTCAATTGGATAAGCACTCTAGTGAAGTTTAACGAATCTCGCTAGTCACACGGGATCTTAAGCGCAACGTCGGGGTGGTGGGTCATCCGCTAGCGTCGCTCTAGAATTTACCCGTCAGCTACCAGCTGTATGAGGTCCCTGGGTATCAAAAAAGAAAAAATGAAAAATTATCAGTTGGTCTTGGGTTGACCTTGGAACTGGACCAAACCCATTCGGTCTGGTCCTCAGTCCCAAGCTCAATAAGGTCGACCTTCGATTCCAAAAATTAAGAATTAGCACTGTGCAGGTTGGTTCTATGATTAGGGGTTGGACCGGCCCAATCTGAACCATAGTCATCCCTAGCAAGTATGACAAAAAGAGCGTAAAATCACAAGTTAGTACCTTAGTCAACTCTCAAGTATTATCAAGTTTAGCAATTTAATGGTAAAATTTAATGAATACTAACATGAGGTAAATACATTTTTTTTTATGGTCAAAAAATTAGTTTGTAGTGAATTCATTACAACTATATCAGTTTGGGTGTTTTTAGGCACATGAGTGGGTCACCTAACCCTCATTGCCTTGGGCAAGTTGTGTCCCTTGCCAAGTGAGAGTTGCAACTTTGCTCGCCTGCTCGCCCTCTTTCCAAAAACCCAAAAAAAAAATTATATCATGAAAAAGCCCAAACTAATAAAAACTGTGATAAATGTATCCAAACTAATTTTTCAAGGACAAAAAATCTCAAATGGATACACCATTGGTAAATTTACCCTCATGTAACCATAAAAACCCTCCAAACTAATACAATTATAATAAATTTACCATAAATTAATTTTTTGACCATTAAATTAAAACTAGTATATTTGTGACATATATACTCTCATTTAAATTTGATTAATATCACAAAAAATCACAAAATTAGTGCAATTGTGATAAAAATAAAATCTCAAATTGGTACACTAGCCAATTCTCACATGTAAATAAACTTAGTAATTTGATTGTAAAATTTAAGAAAGACTAACAAAGAGTAAATTTGTCACAAGTATACCAATTTGGGATAAATTTATCAAATGTATAATAAATTGCGTTTTTTGTAGTCAAAAAGTTAATTTATAGAAAATTTATCATAAATGTATGAGTTTGGTGCATTTTGGAATAGGCGAGGGCCAATTGACCTTCACTACCTTAGGCAAGTTGCACCCTTTTCTAGGCCAAGTGAGAGTTGCAATTTTGCTCACCCTCTCTCCAAAAACCCAAAGGAAAAAAGTTTTTTTTTTTTTTTTTTTTTTTTTGGTAAAAGTAAGATATGAATAGATTTTGCAGAAGATATACAGGGGGGGAAACCAGGCACCAACAAAACAGACACTCAAAGAGACTGAAGTCAAGAAGAGTGTAGGGGTGCCTTGGATCCAATGAACAACAACAAGAACCAAACCGAAAAGGAAACCCTAATAGACAAAGGCTAAACTAAGACCGACCAACCCTCCATCAATCAAAGATAGAAGGACTCAAGTCCCAGCTCTTGCAGCCTTCTGTTCTTTGGGGTATCCATGACATGCTTGAAGGTCATCGCTTTGTCTTTAATAGCCTTGCCAAGATGCATCTTCATCGCCGGGATAAAAAGAGTCTGATTCCGGAAGATGATGTTGTTGCGTTCTTTCCATATGATATAGCAAAGAGCACCAAAACTAAACCGAGCCAAAATGTGGTAGAAGTCCCGATCCGAAAAACGAGATGAGGCCCAATCAAGGTTCTCACGCCACGATTTGTTGTGCCAAAAGACATTGAACTTTGCTGCCCAGAAGGAGGCGAGATTACCTGGAATTCGGCACGCAAAGAAGAGATGATCAACCGAGTCGGGTCTGCTTGAGCAAAACGGACAGGTAGCTGCTGGAATCGAAGTAAATGAGAGGAGTAGAATCTGAGTTGGCAGCCTATTACGAGAAATAAGCCACAAGTGGGTTTGGTATCTCGGTGGCATAGATGAACTCCACACAAACGAGGACCACGACACCATATTTCCTTTGGGTCTGAAAAGGTCCCATGCAGACGTTGTCGAGAATCGTCCCGAAGGATGCCGTATCCATTGGAAACGGTCTTCTTGTTGGTTGAACTCAAGTAAGGGATCCCACCAATTAGCCATTATATTAATAACATACCACCCAAGAGGCGTGGAGAAAGCATCAGCAACCGAGGCAATGTGTGAAATACCGGACCGATAGATCTCTTGGTTAGAAAATAGAAGATTGAGTGGTCCATTAGGGTGCCACGAGTCAAACCAGAACGATACAGCTCTACCATTACCTATCTTCCATCTAAAATGCTGTTGATAAACACCTCTAAGGCGAAGAAGCTTTTTCCAAGCCCAAGAACAATAAGTGGGAATATGTGTAATCCAGAAATTCTCCCGATTTAAAAAGGTAGAATGAATCCACTTACACCAAAGAGATTCCTTATCCGAGAAGAGCTTCCAAATATGCTTGAGCATGAGGGCCAAGTTATTCTCTCTCAAAGTCCGAATTCCAAGCCCACCCTCCTCTCTCGGGAGGCATACATCACTCCAAGCTACTTTGGCCCTACCCGGTCCCATCATCGGTCCTTTCCATAGAAATTGCCGAAGGATCCTGTCAATTCGGTCAAGAACAGCACATGGCAGAAAAAATTCACTCGCCCAGAAGACTTGAATGGAATAGAGCACGGATTTGATGAGCTGAAGTCTACCAGCAAAAGACAAGAATCTATGGGTCCAAGATTGGACACGAGCCGTTATCGCATTAACCAATGTAACACAATCCGCCTTCCCTAATCTTTTGGATATAACAGGAACACCAAGATAACGGAAGGGAAGGGAACCAACCTGGAATCCGAGCATAGTTAAGATGTCATTCCGAAGACCAGACGATCCACCTGAGAGAAATGCTTCGCTTTTGTTCAGATTCGGAACCAATCCACTCCAGTTGGAGAAGGATTCAATTCCTTCTTTCAATAGTCCAACCGAAGCCAACGTGGCTTCAGAAAATAAGAGGACATCATCAGCAAAGAATAGGTGGGACAGCTTAGTCGACTTGCACCTCCAGAAGAAGCCAAACTCGGGCCGGCTTGTTTGCCTATCCAATAATCCAGTAAATACTTCCATCACAAGCGTGAATATATAGGGAGACATCGGATCGCCTTGTCGGATACCTCTCCCGCTAGCAAAGAATCCGTGAAGCTCCCCATTTAAGCATATAGAGAACTTAGGGGATCTAATACAAGTCATAATACGATCAACAAAAATCTGAGGGAACCCGAACGCTTGAAGACAGACTTCTATGAATTCCCAGCTTACCGTATCGTAGGCCTTTGTAAAGTCGACCTTAATTACGCATTTGGCTCGGTAAGGATCATGATGAAATCCACTAAAAAGCTCCTGAGCAAGCAAGATGTTATCACTAATATGTCTCCCCTTCACAAATGCATTTTGGGGCAAGCTGACAATGGAGGGTAACACACGAGCCAAGCGGTTAGCAATGAGCTTGGTTATACATTTATATATGGTATTGCAGCATGCAATTGGCCTGAAGTCATGGACAGTCGAGGCATTAGGGATCTTGGGCACAAGGGCAATAATGGTGGTATTAATTTGCTTTAACAGCTCACCCGTTACAAAGAAGTCCTTAACTGCCATGATAACCGAAGCACCAACAATATCCCGGGAGCGTTTAAAGAATTCCACATTAAAACCGTCGGGCCCGGGGGCTTTTCCAGTTGCAAGAGAGAATGAGTATTCCTGATTTCATCATCCGGAATAGGAGAGGATAGAAAACGAACCTGCTCCTCTACCAGCAAGTGATTGAGCACCGCTTGGATCTCCTCCTTTACAGGACATCCGGAGATAGGCGAGGTAGCAAGAAGATTCTGGAAATGATCAACAAATACCTTTTGAACTTCCGAAGGATCCGAGGTAGTGGTATCTCCACTAGTCACCGATATAACTCGTTCGGAGATGATGCTTATTCACCATTTGGTGGAAGAATCTAGTGTTGAGGTCTCCATCCTTTAACCAACGCACTCTAGATTTTTGCCGGTAGAAAGATTCCTCCCGGAGACGAAGCTCGTAAATGCTTGAAGTTGTTGCTTTTCTGTATCAACAAGAGAAGAGCTGAACGGATCCGCTTGCATAGCATCTTGAGTAGCTTGAAGGGCCCATCTAGCCTCCGCAGTTCTCATTGAGAGATCATAAAACGATTCCTTGTTGATCTGCTTTAGCTTGCACTTAAGGAGGCGAAGCTTTGCACATAAGGTGAACAGTGGCGAACCGTGGAACGGAGAATCCCATACTTCCGTAACCATTCTAGAGAACTCCGGGTGGGACATCCAAAAATTAAAGAACTTGAATGGCTTGGAAGACCTGGGGGTCGGCATAACCCTAATAACCATAGGTGTATGATCCGAAATACCTGGCGGTAAGAAAGCGGCTTCCGAAAAGGAGAAAGCTGAGTTCCAGCAACCATTTACTAGCACCCTATCTATTTTCCTCTGTTTTCTATTGATTCCCGACAAGGTAGACCATGTGTATCTAAACCCCATGAAACACAGATCATCCAGACCAGCTTGAACTAGACAATCACGGAATTCATCAAAAGCCGGGATCCATGCATTAGTGCCTCCAACTGAATCCGAAGGGTCTCGGATGGCGTTAAAATCTCCAGCCACAATCCAAGGCACAGATGAGAGAGTACCACTTGTTTGAATAAGATCTTCCCATAATGGTCGTCTAGAAATAAACTGATGTTCAGCATATACAACCGACAAAAACAGAACTTTGCCCGAAACCAACCAGAGCAACCTACCGTGGATGGCTTGCACCGACACAGCATTAACCAAAAAATCGACATCCCTGGGGTTCCACCCCACCCAAATTCTCCCCTTATGGGAATGGCTATAGTTATTAACCCAACTCCAACCCGGTAATAATGCTGAAGCCACCGAAATAGAAGCAGCAGAGGAGATCTTAGTCTCAATAATTCCAACATAGCAGAGATTATTGGACCTGACAAAATTTCTAACTTCGGCTTGTTTAACGGGGTCACCGAGGCCCCTGATATTCCACACACCAAAATTCATATTCAAAAAACAGAGAGAAAGGCTATATTACCGACGTCGAAAAGGCCTCCTTCTATTCGACCCCTTCGAGCACTAGAGGGAGTAGCCACTGCAGTAGCCTTAGGAGCATTCTTCTGATTGGGAGGGACCTTAGTTCCAAGATGAGGATCATCGGGGTAAATCGCAGGAACCGGATCCCCACCACTGCTACTGCTACTTACCGCACATGCATCATCCTCCGATTCTTCCTCCGAAGATAGAGCTGCTGCAGCATCATTTTGATTAGAGACTACTAGAGCCATTGAGTCTGTTTCAATTCCTTGCTTCTGAGTCCTCAGATTTTCAGAAGCATTTTGAGAAGATGGATCTTCTATTACCTTAGCCTTTGAGGCCGAGATTGGTGGTGCTATTTCGCCCTTCTCCTTCTGCCCTGTATTCTGGTTTTTCTTCCTGTTCGTGACCTGTTTCCAGCCATCCTCTGAAGCAGAAGAGATAAGAGGATCTGCATTAGCAGTAGACGGCTTTACAGCATCAGTAGCCAGAGGTTGCTTCAGCTCCTCTTTTGCTAAGCAGTTATGTCCAAACGCATAGCATTTGGCACACGAATTGGGTCTACATTCATAGAGAACCGAAACCGAGAAAGATTTGTCATCCACCCATACTTCTAGTTCCTCGCATCTCTCCAATTTTGCCGATATCTCAACGCAAACTCTAGCAAAGGATAGGCGTTTCATTTTCTCAGTTAAGGGATCCACATACAGGGGCCTCCCTACTGCACTCGCTATTTCGCTTATCCCCGGAGCCGACCAGTAGGCAAACGGAATGTTCTTAAGCCGAATCCAGACCGGAACCGACGATTGGAGGTCCTTCTTCAGCTCCATGGTGTGGTGCCATTGCTTAAGCACAAGAGGGACTCTAGCCACTGTTATATGGCCTCTGTCCAGAATTTTCTTCCTGAATTCAGCATCCGGAACAATGAAAAAATAGAACCCATCATCATTGGCCAAGACTTCCGCCAGATGCGATCCCCACGCTTGTTTTAAGGCCATCTCTGTGATCTTAAATGGTACATTCTTCCCCACATAATAACCAACCAGACAGCAATTCCATTTCGGGTCTCCAGCGAATTTCGCATTATCAGAAAGCCGAACAACCGATTTCCTTCCAACCGAAATAGGCGGGGCAAAGTCTAATTCATAACCTTCAGCAGACAGGCCTGCAACATTCGCCCACGAACGGGCTTGAATAGCTTTGGATCTATCACGATTCAAGGCATTGGGACGTCTCCCATCTCGGCCTCGAGAGGCATATCTCCCTCGGCTACGACTACGGGCATTGGAAGCCTTGCCCTTCTCTCGACCCAAAGGGTCCTTACTCGTCGAAGCCATATTACCACTACGAAAATCCAGAAACCGCACCAGAACCCTAATCCGATCAACAAGAACCAGCTATACGGGCCATGGCGGGAGCTGAGCTTCAAAAGAAATCTTGGAGGGAGGGAGGCGAAGCTTACCCCCAAAGGACGCGGCCAATGGATGGCTAGATCGATCTGCTCCCTTCCAAAACAGAGACGGCCCCAATTCCGCACCAGAACCCTAGCAACGAACCAAGGGATCTCACGATTTAAGCCATGCCCAGCAAAACGCTTCGGTGTGGATTTGAGGGGGGGAGAAGCGAGGCTTCCCACCAAAAATCACGCCCAACGGATGGCCGAAGCGATCGGGGTAGCTCGCAAACCATAAAACGAGCTACAGTGCTTCGGTCGCCCAGTAGAGAGCACGAGTGAACAAGAACCCGCGAGATGGCAAAATCTTCTTAGTCAAAGGAAAAAAGTTAATAGCACAAAAAATCCCAAACTAATATAATTGTGATAAATTTATCCCAAAATAATTTTTTAAGCATAAAAGAAAAAACTCAAAAACTGGTATATCATTGATAAATTTACCCTGAATGATCATAAAAAAAAACTCTACACTAGTATAGATATAACAAATTTACTCCAAACTAATCTTTTAACTACCAAAAATAAAATTGGTACATTTGTGATAAATATACCCTCCTTTAAATTATATTCATACTACAAAAAATTAGACAACTAGTACCTCTATGACTAAAGGAGAATAAATATCAAGTTAGTAGAGTAGTCGGCTCTGAAGTGTCAATAAATTCAATAATTCGACGAAAAAATTTAACGAAAATTGACAGAGAGTAGATTTATCATAAGTATACCGGTTTGAGATAAATTTCTCAAAGGTATAACAATTTGGAATTTTTGTGGTCAAAAAATTAATTTATGACAAATTTGTCGCTAATGTACGAGTTTATAATTTGTCAGCATAGGTGCCAGCTAACGCTCGGCCCTGGGTGAGTCGCATGCCTTGCTAGGCTAGGTGAGAGTCATGACTTTACTCGCACTCTCTCCAAAAATAAATAATAAAAAAATAACCCTAAACTAATACATATGTAACAAATTTATTCCAAATTAAGTTTTTAATAACAAAAACCCCAAACTGGTACATAGTTGATAAATTTATCCCAAATAGCTATAAAAAAAAAAAAAAACCCCTCAAACTAATACAATTGTAAAAATTCTACCCCAAATTAATGTTTTGATCATCAAAACCAAAATCAATACATTTGTAACATATATACCCTCCTTTAAATTGGATTAATAATACAAAAAAATACAAAAATAGTACAACCATGATAAAAGGAGAGTAAAATCCTAAATTGGTAAACTAATCAACTCTCACGTGTTACCAGATTTAGTAATTTGATAGTAAAATTTAACAAAAACTAACAAATTGTAAATTTATTGCAAGTGTACTAGTTTGAAATAAATTTGTCAAAGGTGTTACAATTGAGTTTTTTGTGATAAAAAATTATTTTGCAACCAGCTTGAGGTTTTTCTGGTATTAACCTCAAAAGAGAGTAAAGAAAAGGGAAAAAATCAAGAAAAAATAAAAAATATTAATAATTATAAAAGAAGTCCACATTAGCATTTACCATCTACATCAGCAAATTTTAGCCAAAATAGGCTGAATTAACTTAATTGACAAAAGAAGAAAATGCTTAGTACTCAAGTGATAAAATTAAAAGATGTATAACTAAATTGGTAAAAGTGTAATAGGTTTATGACTTTTTGGGAAAATTTTCCCTAGACATTTATTGGAAGATATGATTTGTAAATTGATACGTTTGTGTCTATTTTAGGATTAGAAAGATTACATAATATTTAGGAAATAAACTTTCTTTTATTATTATTTCTTTTGTATTATATACATCATTTTACACATAATACAAATCAATGAATTGAGGCACATATTTTTTCTCTCCAAAGTTCTTCCCTATGTTCTAAGTTTTCTACCTAGTCTTGTGACATGGTATCGGAGCCTTTCTCGAAGGTGTAAAATTTCCATCGCTTCCACTTCGATTGCCTCGTGGAACTCCTATCTACAAAAGAGAGTTATCATAGGAATCATTAACTTTTGAAGGGAAGTTTATTTCTTCATCATGCCTAAAGCACAAGATATTACCTCAACCTCAGACACTCAACCTGTAGGAGAGGTCATGCCGCATACCTTGGAGATCCAAGATTCGTCTATCGTAACTTCAACCACCGAACAACAATTTGGTCAAGCCAAGACACATCTACAGGCGCAACACGTGCAATGGCAGCCATTCCAGGCTCAGTTCAATCTGGGGTAGCCATTTATGGGCCATCCTTACCGGTGGATACCATATCCATGGTTCCATGGGCCTAGCCCAAATACATCATTGCCAGGAGTCTACCAAAGCAATGTTGAGTCCGATGGAGGCCCACCAACCAGCGAAGGGGCAAACCCAACCATTGGCCCATAGCAGACGAGCGGATCAACTGGGCCAGGTACAAATCCCTATCGGGCTTTTCTCAATACAGGTCATGCGGGTCATGCGGGTCAGGGAATCGGACCGAATGATTTAGGCATGGAAGGAATCCCTACTCGAATCTCGGACTCGGATTTTTTCCATATTAGATCTTTGCTACCGGTGGCCGATCGGAAACTAGCAACTCCCTCCACACAACTAATGCCAATGGACCGAAACTGAAGCTCATCAGCCAGCAATTGACCAGTGCCGATAACTATTCGACCCAGTTGCAAGAGTTCCGGTGGGCACTGGTAACAAAAGATAAAGACGGTTTTCATGACGAAACAATTCCGATTCCGTCTAACGAGAGAATGGCACGACTTTAGAAGAAATGCAATCAACTGGTTAGAACGTGAATGGGCAATTGCATCACAACCAAAGTCGCGGCCGGACTTCCCCCGACGGAGGATTCAAAACAAATGTGGGAGAATATCAAAGAGATGTATGAGAAACTCGATCAAGTCAAGATTTTTTCGTTAACACAGCAAATTTTAGAGCTCAAACAAGGGAATATGACCATTGCAGCAATTAATAACAAACTCTCGACTCTGTGGAACGAGCTCAAAACAGCCGAAGAAAAGTTCGACTAGCCCGACCCAATTTTACAGTAGTACAAATGCATGTGAGAAAGGAAAAAGGCGACAAGATTCCTGCTCATACTTAACAAGACTTACCTCTTGTTTTTCTCCCAGATATTGACTATGGACTCTGCCGAGTCTCGCGCGTATCTACCAACTTGTCGTGCAAGAGGAGAGCCAATAGAGAATGACAAATTATAGTAAAAACGGAGATGGAGTGGCCCTGGCAGCAAGAAGCCATGGCCGTCCTTCGCCAAGGAACAAAGGAGGCAAAGGGTAGAAGGGGGCACAATTAGGGTTCCTCTAAAACCCTAGTGGTCTTGATTTTATTGGGCGATCCGATGGTCCACGATCATCCTTGGCAATGAGCGGATCGGATGGTCCACGCGGGAGCACCTTGAATGGACTCGATGGGCCCCGTGGAAATACTTCATATGGGCTAGAAGTCTCACACGGATTAATGGGTGGTCGATCAGACGATCTGTATGGGCTGACTTTAGCCCAAATCTCGCAGCCCACAAACAAGCCGTTTTTTGGCACGAGAAACATTGCTTCAAAAGGAAAAGGTAAAATGTTCTATAAACATCCGCATCACACAATAGAAAACTGCTGGAAGCTGCATGAGAAACCTAGAGAAAAGGAAAAGGGAAAAATTTTAACAGTTTTTCAGGTGTCGGGACAATCAACAGACAAGACTATTACCCCATGATCAATATGAGGAGTTGATGGAAGCTTTAAGGAAATTGGATGCCTTTGATAAAACTGACAATTTCACAGGTACATCTTATTGTCTGACGAATTCAATTTCAAAGAATGTATGGATTATTAATTCAGGTGCTAGTGACCACATTGTTTGTGATAAGGATTTACTTTCTAATGTCGAAAAATTATCTTTTCCCAAATTAGTTCAGCTTCCGAATGGAAATGTCATCCAAGTTGAAATAGCCGACACTGTGAATCTTAGTTCTCTTATCATACTTCAAAATGTGCTATATGTCCCTAACTTCCATTTCAATCTCATGTCAGTATCTCGAGCTTCTGAAGAAAATTCATGTCGTATCTTATTCAATTCTGATGAATGTTTCTTTTGAGCCCTTTTGAGTGGGAAACTAATGGGCTTGGGTAGAGTTTTTCAAGGGCTCTATTTCTAGATGGGCTTTTCCAACAGTCTTCAATTGTTTTCTAATAAATCATTGTGTAATACTACTATTAATGATAAGAATTTCCTTCATCATCAAAGATTGGATCATTCTGCTTTATTTCCCTATCCTCAATGTCCTGTCTGTCCATTAGCAAAACAGACACGTGCTCCTTTCTATTGACACCTAATTTCGCCATTTTATTTAGGACTTAATCGTGTACAAAATTAGAAATTAGTCACTAAAAAAATAAAAAAGAAAAGAAAAGAAAAAAGCAAGAGAAGTAAAAGTGCAGCAAAAAAAAATTTTTTAAAAAAGGGAAAAAAAGAAAAAAATGCTTAGAATCGGGTTAGGCCGGATCTGGCCTGGCACTTCTTCCCTTCAGCCTGGGCCCGGCCTCTTTCTTACTCGCACAGCCCACTAGCCCGGCCCACCACGTCTAGTCGTCCCCCTCTAGCCTGTCTCCACACCTAGACCTACGAATGAAAAACGCAATAGCAGAGGTGCAACAAAGGCAAGGAAGTAGTGATGGAGGAGCAGGTGGATTGGGATAGTAGGTGGCCAGCTTGGCCGGCAGCTAGCACGGCGGGATGACGACCTACAAAAACAAAAAGGGAAAGAGATGAAGGAGGAAGGAAGCACCGGGAGAGCTGAAAGAGGAGAGAGAGAGAGAGAGAGAGAGAGAGAGAGAGAGAGAGATTGGAGAGGGCCTTGGCCAAGAGAGCTTGAAGGAAGGAGAGGGGTAGAAGCAAAGAGTGACCGGGAAGAAGGAGGCCTGGAATCCACCTCAGCCGAACATTGCTCAGCCACCCTTGACGTGAGCTAGTGCCTCCAAGCCGGAACCACCAAGCTGCAGCTTCCCTTTCCTTGAATTCAGGTTTTTGCGGTGAGTTTCCTGGCTTTTGGTTCAGCTTGTGTCAATTTCCCAATGATTTTGGCTCGGGGGTGTGTGAGGCGACCAGACATTGTTCCATCTGTTGATCTCGCCCGCTATTCGCCACCCTCGAGCCGAGTAGGGACCTCCGCGGACCTTTTTCTTTTTGTGCCCTGCTTTTGTCCTGTTCCCTCATTTTTATTTTTTTTGCATGGTTTACTGAGTTGAGACATGAGTTTCGAGTTCACTTATGATGTCTTTCATTGATGTTGAGCATTCCCTGCCATTCTCGTTGAGTTGTGGTCTAGTTTTGAGTCTTGTTATTGTCCGTGGCTGCCTTGAGTCGATGCACCCTAGGTGTTTGATAAAGGCCCTTGAAGTGCTTCAAGGAAAATAGCCACTACCTTTTTTTACGTTTCCGAAGCTCGTGCATAGTCGTTTTGATCGCTAGTTACTGAGGTCGTCTTGCATGAAGTCTTAACTCGTTGATCGTGGGTAGTGGTTATTGAGGTTGAGTAGTGGCATTTCTTCAAGAGAGATCTTGACAATGTGGTTGTTCTCGGCAAAGAAGAGAACGTCGAAAAGGGAGCTTCAGTGAGAAAGGAAATCACGCCTAGTTAAGGGATAATTAAATAAAGAAAAGAAAACAAGAGAAACAAACAAAGAGCAATGAAAAGAGAGATAACATCAATATGATAGCCATTTTAAGCATGTAGGCTGGATGGAGTGTCTGTGTCATTTTCAAAGGATGACATTTGTCTTCTTCTTGTCCATTTTCGCATGCATTTTGCGGATATCCGAACTTGTGGCCGTACGTCGCACCTCACTTCCATCTTGCGCTTTGCATTTTATATAAATTCCAGTTTGTTGGATAGTGGCGCACGCTGTTCTCAGCTTGGTATGGAATGAATACGCGTCAACAACATGGTTTTGGCGCTTTGAGGTTGGGGTTGAATTCACGGAAATTCTGGGTTTAATGGAAGCTTTGGGCGAAGAAGGAAGCATGCAGAGAAGAAGACCAGAAAAAGGGGATAGAAAAATGTTAATATAAAACAAAAAAAGAAGAAGAAGAAAGAAACAAAAAAAAAAGTTTAAAGAAATCGGTTTTCTTTTTTAGTTTTAATCTGGGTTTGTGTCATGCCAATGGACTGGATTGGGTTTAACGGTCTGAACCTATTTTCCTAAATATTAAAAAAGAAAAAAAACATTAAAAAATTCAAAAAAAAAATCAAAAAAATTAGTGAAAATTCGAGTTTTTTAACTAAAAAATTTAAAATTTTAAAAATGTTAGGAAATTCAAATTTTCTTTTGAAAAGTTTTACAAAAGATTTTATGAATTTTTATTTTTTTTTCCTTGAAACAAATGGAAGTTTCTTAACTCTAGAGTTGTGCTAAAAAAAAATTGACTAAGCCTTTAGGGTTTTACTTTAGGGTTTCAACCGTCCTTAGGAATAATTGCCTTTGAGTGCACAATGGTGACACGTGGAGTTTGGCTTCTCTTTAGTCTAGTTAGGATTAGCATTTGTCTTCTCTATAGTATTAATTTTTTTTTTTTGCTTTCCCATGCAATTTATTTAATGTTTTCCTTGGTTGCTAATTATTACTTTAATGATGGCACACCCGCATGATCACCTCACATGTTAGTGGATAGGTATAAAATCAATTCAAACTGCCCAAAAAAATCATTTTGTTAAAATGAACAAGATTAGGTACCGAAATGGCACTAATTGGTTAATTAGTGTAATCAAGTCCCCGACTCTAGATTCTCTGGTTGCGTAGGAAGTGAGGTACACTCTCATGCCTTACTTGGTTTCTAGCTGACCCCAATAGACTAGTGGTGACTCCTTTTTGTGCAAAATTCCTTAAGAATATCCCAACGTCATGCGGGGTATGGGCTTGGGAGAGCCCGTGCCTAATCATGGGCCTTAGGCCCGTCCTTTAGGCAATACCCCTAAATCTGTTCCCTCCCTCAAGGGTAGGTCGCGACACTTTCCAAAATAGCACTTCTCAAGCTGATGAAATTTTTTCCTTAATTCATGCTGATGTTTGGGGGCTCTATCACACTTTGAATCATGATGGGTCTCAATTTTTTTTCACAATCGTAGATTATTTCTCCCGTGCGACATGGATATTTAGGAAAAACTCCTTTCGAAATCCATTCAACGTATATGTACTGACAATCGTAGAGAATTCTTTAATGGAGAATGTGCTTCCTTCCTTTCCTTGAATGGAATTTTACATGAAAGCTCTTGAACATACACACCAGAGCAAAATGGAGTCATTAAGTGAAAAGACCGTTACCTTTTGGAAGTAGCACGTGCCCTTAAGTTTCAAGCATCTGATCTTGAAAATTTTTGGGGAAATTGTGTGGTCACGTCAGCATACCTAATCAATCGCATGCCATCACGCATTCTTAAAGGAAAAACTCCTTTCGAGACATTGTATGGAAGGAAACTATATCTGAGTTATTTCTATCTTTCCATACATAACCAAAGAATGGAAAAGATCATCTCGGAGTTTTTGGATGTCTATGTTACGTAACCAAAGTAGGGCACAGGGATAAGATGGGACCTCGTGCACGATAATGTATATTCATGGGGTATCTGAATCTGAAAATGGATATCGGATTTATGAACCATCCACAGAGGAATTTTTTGTGAGTGGAGATGTGATTTTTTATGAAGACATTTTCCCTTTCCGAGATATGAATAATTTGTCTTTAGATGAGAGGATAGGTACTAATCAATTTTTATCAGAAGAAGATCTATCTTCTGGGGGATCCTATATTATTATTCCTCCACTCAGACATCAGAAATTGTCTGCTACATCACTTTCAGTGCCTACTGAAACTTTTATGGATCATTCAATTGAAGAACCTTCCATAAAAAGGGATTCTCAGATGACAGCTCCTCCGGAATCAAACAATACTGAAGAATCATCCTTGATGCAACATGAAGAATCTCGGCATCTTGGTCGAGTTAGTCATCCACCAATTTGGACAAAGGATTATGTATGTGCTTCATCAAGGTCATTAGGTACTTGTTACCCTATTTCGTCTTATGTTTCATTTGATAGGTTTTCATCAGAACATTTGTGTTGCATGAGCCATATCTCTGAGCGACAAGAGCCCTCTAGTTATAATGAAGCAATGCATGATCCATGTTGGCAAAAGGCTATGGAGGCAGAATTGCAGGCCCTGATAGATAATCATACTTGGGATGTTGTGCCATTACCTACTCATTGAAAACCAATTGGGTGCAAATGGGTATATAAGATTAAATATAGAGCAGATGGTTCTATAGGGAGATACAAGGCTCGATTGGTGGCCAAAGGTTTTACACAGTGATAAGGTTTTCACTATCGCGAAACTTTTTCTCTAGTAGCCAAAGATGTCACAGTTCATGCTTTTCTGTCACTTGTTGCTTTTCGAGATTGGTCATTACATCAAATAGATGTCCATAATGCCTTTTTACATGGTGACCTAGATGAAGAAATCTACATGGATCTTCCACCAGGATTACAGAGACAGGGGGAGTCTAAGGTATGTCGTCTCCGCAAATCTCTTCATGGACTAAAACAAGCTTCTTGCCAATGGTATGCCAAATTTACAAATGCTCTTACGGCTGCTGGATTTAAACAGTGCAAGTATGACTATGCTTTGTTCACTTGGAAGAAAGGTTTGTCATCTATTTATTTAATGATTTATGTTGACGACAATACTTATTATGGGCAATGATGATTGTCCTGTGAAGAAACTAAAAGAATATCTACACTCCACTTTTCATATCAAAGATTTAAGCTCGCTTAAGTATTTTCTTGGAATTGAGATAGCTCATTCAGATATGGGAATATCACTCAACCAACGGAAATTCATAATGAAGATTATATTAGAAGTAGGATTATCAGGTTGCAAACCTACTATTATTCCCATCGAGCATAATGCCAAGCTGACTTCTATTGACTATGACACTAGCATATCTTCTTCTGACAATCCGTTATTGAAAGATCCGTCAAGATATCAGAGACTCGTTGGGAAGCTTATATATCTTACCATGACTAGGCCAGACATCAACTATGCAGCACAAACCCTTAGCCAATTCATGCATAGTCCAAAACAGTCTCACATGAATGCAGCCTTGAAAATTGTGAGGTATTTGAAGACATGTTTAGGCTTAGGGATACTCCTTTCTCGGAAATGCAACATGAAAATGACGGCCTATTGCAATGTAGATTATGCTACATGCCCTAAGAGTAGGAGATCTATTACTGGCTTCTGTATCAAATTTGGGGAATCATTACTCTTATGGAAGATGAAGAATATTAATAGGGAGTTTTATTACTTTTTCTCTCCCACGTTTGTTAATTTTAATTCAAGTGAGAATCAATCTCTAAACTGACATCGTTTTGGCTTAAACTACGGACAAGTTTGGAACGTCTCCAATAAAAAAGGATAATTGTTGATTAATCTATAGAGAAGAAGGTTTTCCTTCTCTTTTCCTGTGCACAAACCCTAATGGAATGGGATAAAAACACTAAATTGCAGTTTCCACAATCAAAATAAAGATTGTTCATCCACAGTCAACAAGCCCATATCTAGAATGGGAAAGGAGATCGAACTACCAAAATCCACCTGAGTATCCACATTGACCTCTCCCTTTCTTCTCTTCGGTCTCAAAGGGACTGAAGACTTCCTGAAGCATTTTCGCTTTGGGCCAGAATTTGCAGCTTTGAGATCACTGAATGTGGAAATTGAAGGGATGATTTGGTTTCTGAAGCAGTGAAATTGAAATATAACTTCCGGTTAATAATGTGATTAATGCATTATTTTTCAATTCAACTCAAAATTAGATCAAGATAATTTCAAGGATAACTTAATTTATTCCTTGAATAAGCTTCACTTAATATTCACTAAATCTTATACAGTACAATAAAAGACCGAAAACTTTAATTCGAAACACACATGCTTATCCTTCACTTAGTTTTATTTCCTAATTTTGAATTAGCTTTTGTACTTTTCGACCAAAAAAAAAATTAGCTTTTGTACTTTAAAGAAAATTTATTTAGCAAACAACCAAAGTGAAACTAAGTTTCAAAAAAAACCACGTATTTTTTAATTGGGGATATTTTTAAGATAAAAATAATATTAAGTTGATGAGTTTTGGTTCATTAGTTTATTTTTCAACGATTAGTCAATTATACAAATTGAACCAACACTTATTAAGTCAACTATGAAATGTATTTGATACTTACTAAAGTACAAGGTCATGGATAAAAAAAAACCTGAATCAGCCTAAAAGTTTCGAGTTCAAAGATTAAAGACTCCTCCCTCATCTCAAGTGTTTCCTAGTCCTGCAACTTATACCCGAATTGCACAATGTTTAGCCTCAACACTATTACACAATAAATTATCATTGGCACCAAAATTTGTGTCAATCAGTTAAGCATTCATTAAAAAAAAAAATTTAAAAAAAGTAAGAAGAAGAAGAAATAGAGTTATTGAGTCAGTTCGATTAGTCTTCAGCCGGCGACGGTTAGCGCTGCCATATCCGAGATTCTCGCTTTTTGACCCATTCAAACCCACGAAATCTCAACAGGGAAACCTATCTTATCCAAGTTCAAATGACCAGAGTCCTTGAAGCCCCCTCAAAAACGGAAGAGCTCATCTCTCTCTCTCTCTCTCTCTCTCTCTCTTTCTCTTTCTCTGTGGCTAACTCTCGCTTTCTCTCGCTTTCTCTCGCTCTCGCTGGCGTCCGAAGAAGATGAAGATGCGATCAAAAGAGCAGGTGAGATCCAAGTACTCCTCATCTCGATTCAATCTTTGATCTGAAACAATATAAAAAAATAACGTCATGGTAATGTTCGCAGGAAATCTGACTGATATTGAATCTTTTGTTCATGGTTTGACCTGAAATCCGCGTTGATGCGATGGTGTCAGATCCAAACATTACTATAACGTTCCATCCAGAACCCTCGCTCGATATTGATTACGTCTGAGGAGATGTCGCAGAGAAATATAAGCGAGATGACGCCTATTTTTTGTTCGATCCGAAGACAGCCCGATGTTGTTTTGTATGTCATCGGTTGCTTCATGAATCATCAAATACGATTTTCTGAGATTTTATCTGTTAACTACAACTGACATATTCTTTTCTTTTATTTCCGGACGGTTTGCCTGCTGTCGTGGTTCTGCGGTGGGCGTCCCGAGGAAACGATTTGATCATTACGGTCCGATTTCTGTGCTCTGATCTCGTTTAAGCGGGTATGTCTCTATATACATTAGCTGTACATTTTGAGTTCTATGAATGAGATATCATTGAGTTAATAGAAAATCGAGATGGGTGGATGATGGTGACCAACGAGTGCGGCGATTATCTGGCAACACATGGAGGTGGTTGATAATCATGTTCCAGAGATTGGCGGTGGCCAATGATAAATTGTGCGATTTCCAATCTGATATGAATTGTTGTTGAAATTTTAATTGTCTGAGATTGAAAAATGAGTCATCAAGGTTTCTCTGTAATGATACGCAAATGATGAATAATAATAATAACAACTGCATGATAAAACCATAAATAAAAAAAGGGAGAATAAGAGGAAAACTGAATTAGAGTGCGTTCTTGGAGAAGTCGTCCTTCAAGATAGGCTCAATTAAGGTTCAATAATGAATTTTGGGCTTGAACAGTGTCGGAAAGTTTGGGCTTAACTTCATTAAAATATATTTGGGCTGAATTTGAATTTTGGGGAAATGGGTTAAATAGATTGAGGGGCCTTGATATAAGAGCCCAAATTTGTATCCGTGGCCCATATACAGAAATAAATAATAAATAAATTAAAAGAAAATAAATTAAAGAAAATTAGAAAACAGTTAGGAAAAAAAAAGCATTGATGAGGTAGTTAGATTTTAGTATTAAAATTAGCTTAATTTCATTTAGTTAGTGTACACATGGTTTAGGGTTTTAGTGGACACATTTGATCTAGTTTAGTTTTAGAAGGTCAATTTTTTAGAAAGAAATTGAACTCAATTTGAACTAAGCTCATGAGGGTTACCATCCTGATAATAATGATAATAATAGGGCTATGTTAAATTCTTTTCTCAATTCTTATCTAGTCTTTTTACTACACTTCATTTGTTAGTTATCCTTTCATTACTAATTGTTGCTTCTTTTATATTGTTTTTTTATTTATTTATTGTGATTTGTCTGTTTTAATTGAATTGTTAGATTACAATTTAGGACCATAACAAATATAAAAACATTGCATAGGACACCTATTGGACATAAATTATAAGAGTCATGATTGAATAAAAAAACCGCATGTGATAGTTAGTTCAAATAATCAAGTTATGATAATGAAATGGCACTAGTTAGATAACTAGTGTAATCAAGTCTCAAACTCTAGATTTCTGGTTATATAGAAAGTGATGTATACTCCAATACCTACCTTGGTTTCTAGTTGATCTCAACTCCTAATACAAAATTCTCTTTGGGTTAATCGAAATTGAATATCTCAAGATTGCGTGAGATAAGAGTTTGGGAGAACTCGCGTTGAATAGGGATTGTTGGTCCTAACTCGATATCACCTCTGTACCTATCCTTTTCCCGGACAGAAAAAGTGTCACGGCAATTACACTTGGGTTTCCTATGTACCTTAGCTAATTTACGTATTGGATATTTAATTTTCTCTAGTTATTGACTCTTGAACTTTTTTTTTATAATTAGAACCAATATTTCACCATCTAAAATTTGCAGTTTATTTTTCTGAATAATGTCGTTGGATTTATTTCTTTAAATATTGCACACATGCAAAAGTAATTATTTTCTACGACAAGTAAGTATCTGGGTGCTAGTCATTAAAAAAAAAAAAAAAATGAACAGTTCAAGTTCTACTGTCACTCAACGAAAGTAACAATACTGTTACACAAGTAAAGTCCGTTTTCTATATATTTGATTTGCATATTTTGGCATTGGTTTCTTATACAGTCAAAGTCATTTCTCACTTTCATCCAAAACCCTAGAAGGTCCTATTCCTCTTTTCCATGGCATCTCTTCCACCGCATTTCAACCTGAAAACAGCAGTCACGAGTTACCTCGCCTCCGCACATGCCTCCCTTCCAACCTATAAGCCGCAATGCAAAATGTCCAACAAATGGATGCCAGACACTACGCATGGTTCTTTGTTGCACGTTGATTGTCGTATTGATCTATTTCACAGTGTTAGTCATTTTCGCCATCTTCCTTTACCTCCCCAATGGACCTAATTACCCATATTTAAAGTCGCGGGGCTGACTGTGTTGAGTATCACAGTCATCATATCCATCGGGACCAATTGAAATGCCACCCTCTTGGTGGCAAAATCAAAGATTTACGAAAATTTGTACTTTCGTGAAGTGGAATGCTTCATCGACTATCATCGGGACACAGTGCAATCCATGGCATTGGCGTCATTAGAGCCATTCGTGCTATTGGCTGACGGGACTGTGATAAAGGTAAAGATGACAATGGAGAGGCCCAAGGAGGCAGTGGGTGGAGGACATGGATTAAGAGCGGAGTTCCATAGGGACAGTGGCTGTCAGGGTGGGTCTAAGGATGTGAGGCACGTGTGTTTGGGCTGTGAAAGAATGACTATGCCCGCATTGAAGCTCATTTGACGACATGAAGGTTGTTTTTGCAAAGAATGATAATTTATCCAATAATCTTCCACCGTGCATTGAATCCATCCACAAACCCACGCTCATTGATGACGACATGAAGGTTGTTTTTGCAAAGCCTATGGGGGAGTGAAGCGATAATTTAGTCCAATAATCTTCCACCGTGCTTCTATAACAATTTTGACTGAATCCATCCACAAACCCACGCTTAAGAGCTGCTATTGATAGTAAGATTTACAAGCCCGCCTTGAACTCTTATTGGCCATAATGTTCGTTTTCTTTTCCATATAATTTAGTGATCCATGATTTTTGAATGGTACATGAAATTTGCAAGTACTAAATATATATAAAAATGGGGTTGGGTTGTAACTTGCAGGCCATCTCATCTATCGAGATTCGCAAGTATTGATTTTTACTTTAAAAAATTAATTGAGTTATATATCGGGCAAAATAATACAAGGCGAGCTCATGAACCTTAATATCAATAGCAACACCTAAGATTGGGGTCGTGGATGGATTTAGTCAACATCAATATAGAAGGGTGATGAAAAATTATTGGACAAAAGATTATCGCCTATGACTAAGCTTTCCTCCCTCTAAATTCACAAAAGCTACCATCAAGTTGTCACAGTGTGCTTTAATGTGGTCGTAGTACTTCTTTCGCCACGACCCAAGCACGTACATGCTTTGCATCTTCATACCCAATTCGACAGCCACTATGCTCACAGACCTCCACTCTCGATCCTATCCTAAACCACCGCCCCCTCAGGCCTTCTCGTCATATTCGCCTTTATCATAATCCTACCGGTAGCCCACAGCACGAATGGCTCCGTTGATGCCAATCCCAAGTGTTGCTATATGAACCAATGTTAGTAGAGGAAGCAGTCGACTTCATGGAAGAACAAACTGTTGTAGATCTTTAGGCTTTTTCCACCAACAGGGCAGCTTTCCAATTGGCCTCAGTGAATGTAGTGACTATGAGATTGGACACGATCAGCCTGACGACTTTCAATATGGGGTATCCAACGAGGCAAAGGAAGATAGTGAAAAATAGTGATATCGTGAAACACATCAACACAACAGTCAATGCGAGATAAAGAAGTCATGAGTCGGATGTGTCTAGTATCTATCCGTTCGACATTCTACATCATGACTGTGAATTGGAAAAGGGGGCATGCTAGAAATAGATGTGATGCCAACATGCACATGGTGTCTTAGCGACACAATTTCTAAATGAAGCAAAAAAGTTGGCAGACTAAAAGAATAATCATAAAAGTGACTTCTATCATAACTGAATTCCAACTCTTTCGTACGTCACATTTTGCCACGCGGGGTCTATACCAATATTGGTATTGTGTAAGTCACCATCGCCAAAATTATAGTGACCTAGATGATTAACATAGTAAGTTTTGTGCATATCCGTCGCATTAACGACATTTTACTAATGAGAATCAAAATTATAGTAGTGACAATAGGAAACAAACAGTATTGCATGAGATAAAAAATTTATACTCATTAATCATCGCATGCCAACTTGGTTTGGGCGGGCACACGGACGGGCACATTATATTACGAAAAAGCCTAAAAAAACTCTCCAGAATTAGTGTTTATTGGGATATATTGTTTGGAGTGATTTATGCTGTTAACTCGTCGCTTAACCTTTTGCTTTTCTTTAAGCAAACATACTGAATCATCAGGGCATGCGATTCCAAAGAAGAAAACACGGTACCGATTCATTAAAGACCAACTTCGAACCAAGCGTACTGAATCATCACCTTCCTAGGTGCTGATGAGGTCTTCTTAGGGAGAGTTAGAATGTTGCTGATGATGGTAAGAATTCTTTATTCTGGACTGATACCTGGACATTCTGAGAAGGCCGTTTTCCCCTTTGCTCTCTGGTTGCTTTAGCCGTGACGCAATAACAAGGTCTTTTGGTGACAAAGCCAAGTTTCAAGACTTGAAGGAACTTTGTCTTGTGGGAGCTGTTGCAACACCATGCTGTTTCTGCAGAAAAGGAAACGCCATCCTGCGTGGGAAACCGTCTTCGTGCAATGGACTCGCCCGGCCTCAAACTGGTTCAAGTTAAATTTGATGGCTCGACTAATAGCAACCCTGGTATCCCCGGATGCAAATGGCAATTGGGTTTCTGTTTTTAATTGCCACATTGACCACCTTGCTAGTTCTGCGGCCGAACTTTGGGCCGTTGGAGATGGTCCGAAACTTGCTAAGGAACTCCACATCAATTATCAGGAGGCGGAGTTCTGTTAAAAAGTGATCCGTTTTTGAAAAGCTCTAGAACACACTAGCCCAGGCATGCTTGAGAATGAAGTATACTTAATGGAGAAGGAAAAGTGGCGGCAACAATTGTCGAAGTCGGCAACAAGCAGGAGCTGCAACAAGCTGGAGCTAGGGAACGTCCAGCTGTAACATGCAAGAGAACAGCTTGCAACTGCAAGCTGAAATTCTAAAAGTTAAATACGTATTGTTTTTTTGTAATGAAAGTCGGCAGAAAAGGCGGTGAACGAAGTCTATCGACATTAAGTTGTCGGCCTATGTACACATCAACTAGAAACTAAGAGAACTGCTAAACTTTTGTACCACGCACTTGAGAAATACATTCTCCGTGCTTTCACACACATTTGCACACACGCTTCCGCAAAATCCAACCAGTTGGATGCTTCGGTAACTGTATAGACACTCTCATCAAATTTGTTGAAAATACTTGTTTTCACTTCCCTTTTGAATGATCGTAGGACTCTACTGAAAGCTCTCGAGAGGGCTAAAACCAGGCACGCTTGCAGGTAAGGAAGCCGATGTGCAGATAAGCTTGCTCGGAGAGGAAGGATGCTGAAAGAACCTGGGAACTCTATCTCAAGACATAGACGCTGTAAATTTCTCTTTACATTTAATTTAAAGCCTGCTATTTCCTGGAAAATAAGGTTAATACACTAAGAATTCTTTGACTTTGTTACTCACTTTTATATTGGCTGTTCTATAAGTAGAACAAAACTCTAAGGAAATGGAGTAGGAAAAGCCAAATTGACAGTCTTTGCACAACATAAAATTGCCTGATTGACTTCTCATTGATGAAGACAATAATGTCTTGAGTACAATCAAATTAAAAATTGTTCGTCACACACCTAACAACCCCGTATCCAAAATGGGAAAAGGGATTGAAGTTCCGAACTCTGCCTCAGCATCTGAATCGACCTCCCTCTTTCTCCTCTTCGTCCTGGTCGACCCGTCATCACTGGATGGCGAGCTAGGCTCAGCGGACCAACGCTTGGTGCAGACCCTGATGGGCTCGTAGTCGGAGGAGCCGATGAGGTGAGGGAAGTTGAGCTTGGCCTTGGACCCCCTCATCTTAAAAGCTGCGCGGTCATAGGCGAATGCCGCGTCCTGAGGTGTCTCATAAGTACCGAGCCAAATTCTTGCCCCTTTCTTCTTGGGGTCCCTCATCTCTGCTGCGTATTTCCCCCACGGCCGCCTCCTCACTCCTCTGTAACGTGTCTTCTCGACCGGTGCTTGTACCTCATGCTCCACCACCTCCGGTTTCTCCTCCATCGCCACACCAATGCTGTTATAATCAATGGTCGTCACTTCGAAATCAAGTTCTTGATTTGAAGCCAGACCAATGCTATTATAACCAATGGTCGACACTTCAAAATCCAGTTCTTGATTCGAAGCCGAAGGCATCGTCCACCCGGAATGGAGCGTGTCGCGCAAAGCGCCGTACTCCAACATGTCCTCAGAGCAGTCGACTTCGAGGGGCGGTTCGGTCCAACTCTGTGCCAGTAAAAGATCGCTGAAGCTCGAACTCCTCGAGTACATGTGCGCAGGAGTCGGTGCATAGAATGTTGGATTGATTCCATCATCGAAATCATCTCCAAGAAGATGTTCCCAAATGGATCTCAAAGCATCGCGTTGATGGGTCTCAAAGGGACTGACGATTTCTTGAAGCATTTTCGTTTCTGGCGAGAATTTGTAGCTTTGAGGATCACTGATCGTGGAAGATCGAAGGGGATGATTTGGTTTCTGAAGTAAGACCGAACAGCTGAGAACATCATCTAACTGGGAGCTATATATATAAGTTGAGCTTGGTTTGTAGTGATCATCATTTCGATAATTTATTCATAAAGTATTTAGCTCCAACTCCCAAGACAATCTGTAGATTCCACGAAGGTGCATCTGGTGAGATCAAAGAGCTTCTCAGCACATGTTTCAAATGCTCAAATGGACTTCTTTAATCATAAGGAGACACGAAGTGATGTATTTCTTAATCTTATTTAAAAAGCATGGGGCACGCTCGTCGTATTTTTATTGGGTAAGGACGATGATGGTCCTTAGATCTGAAGACCTTAGATCTGAAGGTGTTAATGGATCCAGTGACTGATTGCTTGAAAAGCAAAGAAAATTTTGGTGGCATGGAAACGTACATAATGTGGCAGAAAAGCGAAAAAGAAAACAAAAGAAGACAAGAAAAATTTCCCAATTTTTACTGTTTGACATTGCTCGAAATTAAAAAATGGACGGAAATTTTTTTATTGTCAACAATAATATAGCTAGGCATAATAAAAATTATTAACACGGGAATGAAGTTAGTATCCTAGGTCAAGTACCAAGGTTCCAAGTTCGCATCAAGGTCTTAGGTTCGATTGAGTGTCCAAGTCTAGGTCCAAGCTTTGAGGTCCCAAGTTTGTGGGCATTGGGGTTGGAATTTGACCTTAATTAGATGTCTCGAGTCCGAGGCATTGGGGTATGTACAAATATCCCTTTCATGGTCCTCAGTGTCGTGTCTAGCCCTTGTGAATCTTGGGTTTTCATCTTCCAATTTCTAAGGTCCAAGTGCTTGGATTTGACCCTTGGTTTGTGGGCTCAATGTCTTGTGCCTTGAGTCCAACCACTAGGTTGGGAGTCTAAGGGTTCTGAAATCATGCTACGTAATCAAATCTATTTAGATCTTTTAGTACCAAGAATGAAAATATCAGTTCTGCCTCATTTAAAAAGTCAAACTAAAATATTTCCTTCTTCTAAGAATCACTCCCTTGGAATATATTTTACAGTCTTGCCTAATAATCCCAAAACAGATCGGCCCTAAGTAATTTCTGAAATTCTGGATACTATTTCTAATTGCTAGAAAGTATCAAGAACTCAAACTATCATCAATTTAATATATTTTTGTTCTAATAATGAAAAATATTGTCGTTTTCCTTTAGTGCTGTCATTTACATTCTTTTGTTGTTTATTGGGAAACTTTCTTTTAGAGTAATCGATGCTGTTTAAGTCATCGCTTACACCTGCTCTCTTTAAGCAAACATCCCGATTCATCAAGGCATGCGATTCCAAAGAAGAAAACATGGTACTTATTCATTAAAGACCGACTTTGAAGCAAACCTACTGAATCATCCATCACCTTCCTTGCTGCTGATGAGGTCTTCTTAGGGGGATTTACGAATGTTGCTAACGATGATAAGCTTACTCTATTCTGGACTGATGATATGTGGACAGTCTGAGAGGTCATTTTCCTCTTTGCTCAATGGTAACTTCGGCCGTGACGCAGTAGCAAAGTCTTTTGATGACAAAGCCAAGTTTCATGACTTAGAGGGACTTTGTCTTGTCAGAGCTGCTGCAACACCATGGTGTTTCTGCAGAAAGGAAGCACCACCCTGCGAGGGAAGCCGTCTCTGTGCAATGGACTCCCCTGGCCTAGAACTTGTTCGAGCTAAATTCGATGGCTCGACTATTAGTAACCCTGGTATTGCTGGCTGGGGAGGTTTAATTTGGGATGCAAATGGCAATTGCTAATTGGGTTTTTGGTTTCACTCACTACATTGACTATACCACTAGTTCTGCGGCCAAACTTTGGGCCATTGGAGATGGTCTGAAACTTGCTAAGGACCTCCACATCACTTATCCCGATATGGTGTTAGGATTCGACGCACAATCACAAAGAAATAAAGAGTAAAAGTGAGAAACAGTCAAGACACGAGACTTTATCCCGATTCTCCCTTAAAGTAGGGCTATATCCAGCAAATAATTTCTCTATAATTAGCACATCGCACATTTCTGTTACATTTCTCAATTACATAAGAGAGATTAACATATCTAATGACATAGGCTGAAGCCCAAACTATTAATTAAATATGGATTCAAACTATAAAAACGTTCTGGTGGCTTGAGACTATGCTCCTGCGACCCTCGCCAGGGCTGCCCCAAACCCTTGCCCACTTACTAGGCAACGAGACGCTTGTTCCATCCTATCAATTGAGAGTATAAACAACACAGCAGGTGGAGTTAGATACTCTAAAATCTGGATCGACACTCCCATCAAATTTATGGAATAATCTGTTTTTGATTCTCTTTTGACTGATAAAGCTTGCTTGGAGAGGAAGGATGCTGAAAGAACGATTCTGGATTTCGTATGAACTTCGGGTGCGTTTGGGAACCACTTCCCAAAGCCCCTTTGAAGCCTAAAGGTACTTGGCCAAATGCCAGGCCGTTTGGGAAAATTTTTTGAGCCCGCATTCCCTAAATGCCGGCATGTGTGAAGCCGAAAGCCCAAGGCAGGGGGGGACCTGCCTTGGGCTTTCGGCTTTTTCGGCATGCCCACACGGGCACTGTTCATAATTTTTTTTTTCCGAAATTGTCCTCACGAATGTTTTGTTTTTCTGGTTCTTGCCCTTGTGTCGCAACTGTTCATCTTCTCCGGTGGGGTTCGGTTCCGGCTGACTGCGAGCGGCCGGCGACTGCTAGAGGGACGCCGGCGATCGTCGGGGGGTGGTGCGACCGACGCCGGAGGTGGCGCAACCGATGCCGGAGGTGGCGCGACCGAGGGCTGGGTCACCGCAAACCCAGATTTGGGCAGCAGACGGTCTTCTTCTTCCTCGAGCTTCTTCTTCCGCGGGCTGTCGCCAGCGACCGTCGCCCAGACGAGTGACGCCGGGCGGTGGCGCGACCGCCGCGACCCACGGCAAGGTCTGGGTCGCGCGACCTCGCGGCCCTCGGATCTGGGTCGCGGCGGCGTCGCGCGACCTCCCGCGACCTCGCCGCCCCAGTTCCGAGGGTGGCGCGGTCACGCGACCCCGCCGCGACCCAGATCCGGGGCGGCGAGGTCCTCCCGCGACCTCGCTGCCCCAGATCCGACGTCGCCGGAGGTCGCCAGAGGTCGCCGGCGGCCACTCTGCCCTTTGGTCAATTTTTTTTAATTTTTCTTTTGATAATTTTTTTTTACCACAAAGATCCTTTGCAAGTGTAATTCCCCAAACGCTATTTTGCTCAAAATACTTTACAAAGAGCTTTCAAAGTACAATTTACCAAACACGGTTGCATTTTGGAAAACACCTTTAAGTCAAAGGTATTTGCATTTCCCTAAAGACTTTCCCCAAAAGTAGTTCCCAAACGCACCCTTCCTCCTGATGCTATGTTTCTTTTGAACCTCGCGAAAGCTGGGAACTCTATCTCAAGACTGACCATGTAAATTTCTCTTTACGTCTAATTCAAAGCCTGCTATTTCCCGGAAATTAAGGTTACTTACGCTAAGAATTCTTTGCCTTTGTTACTCACTTTTATATTGGTAGATCTATAATGGGAAACGGTTTTGGTTTTTCTGACAAAACTTTTAAGGAAATGGGAATAGGAAAAACCAAATTAGCAGTCTTTGCACAACGTAAGAATCGCCTGATTGACTTTTCATTGATGAAGACAATGTCTAGACAGTGTGTACAATCAAAATAAAAATTGCTCGTCTACACCTAACAAGCCCAGATCCAGAATGGGAAAAGGGATTGAAGTTCCAAACTACACCTCAGCATCTGAATCGACCTCTCTCTTTCTCCTCTTCGTCCCAGTCAACCCGTCATCGCTGGACGGCGAGCTAGGCTCGGTGGACCGACGCTTGGGGCTGACCCTCACGGGCTCATACTCGACCGAGCCGATGAGGTGAGGGAAGTTGAGCTTGGCCTTTGACCCTCTCATCTTGAAAGCGGCCCGGTCATAGGCCAACGCCGCATCCTCGGGCAGCTCGTAAGTCCCGAGCCAAATCCTCGCGCCGTTCTTCTTGGGGTCTCTTATCTCTGCTGCATATTTTCCCCATGGCCGCCTCCTCACTCCTCTGTAATGCACCGTCCTGACTGGCGCTTTCATCTCGCGCTCCACCATCTCCGCTCTCGTCTGCACCTCTAGACCAATGCCGTCATTATCAACAGTCCTCGTTTCGAAATCATGTTCTTGATTCGAAGCCGAAGCCATCGCCCACCCAGAACTGAGTGCATCGCACAAAGCGCCATATACCAACATATCCTCTGAGTCGTCGACTCTCAGAGGTAGTTCACTCCAATCCTCCGTCAGCAAAAGATCGCTGAAGCTCGAACTCCTCGGCACAAATACTGTAGCATTCTCAACAACATCATCATCATCATCGTGAAGAAGATGATCACAAATCGTTTTCAAAAGATCGCATTGATGGGTCTCAAAGGGACTCATGAATTCTGGAAGCATTTTCTGATGGTGATCTAGCAGCTATTCACCTGTGTACAGTTTGTATCGTTGATGATTGAAGGGCTAGAGCGGATTAGTTGAGAGGATGGCCATAGTGGGAGATTTATACATAATAGCTCTCATGCTGCATTTGCTGAGAAGGTGCCTGTGCATTGATGGTGAGATTCCACACACGTTTTGAATGTTTGAATTCACATTTATTCAACCACAGTCCGTATGGAATAATGTGCTTTTGCCTTATCTCGATACGAATTTTTATATAAATTCAAGTTATGGGCAAGTTTCTTTGTCTATTATTATAGTGGCAATGACTATATTATACCAAGGCTTTTGCGCGTATAGAATATAAAATGCATCAGAAAGATTCTCATATCTTGATAGGTGCCGTATAAATCCAATCGCATATGAATAAAAAAAAAGGACAATTTTGGTCGGCCGGGATAGTAAATGTGGAACGTGGCACCAACAAAAGAGGAAAGAAATAAAGAATTGATGGAGGAATGACGAATATATCTACTTTTTTATATTGTGTTTTAACAATTTGGGACGTGTATTCGTGGAGACAATAATTGAATAAGCATCACGAGGAGTGAATACATAGGCACGGTCGAGAGTTGAGGTTTGAGGTTGACCAATTTGTATGCGTGTGCTCCAAATCAAAGGGCAAATATACTATTGTGGATATTGGAGATTAAGTTTGCTTTTCACTTTAGGAAAGGAGTAAAATCATTAATTTTAGAGATATATCTCTAGAATATTTTCCTCTACCAAGAGATAATCAGATCATCTTTTTGGATTCTCCATATTTCTCAAAAATTGTGCATATCCTTTTTTTAAATTGTGCATATCCTTGATCGATATATTATCTTAAATAATCAACTAATAAAACCTATTTATATTCATAAACTATTTATTGTTCAACGTCGAAATATACAGAAATTCTGCTTTTCTCTCTTTTGCATGTCTCACATCTATATATAAAATAAAATAAAATAAACGTAAATTACAAGCAATTCGCATGAACTAAACTGTTAATACATAATAATATGGATTAACGAATTGGATAACATATGGTCGGTTTCAACAATTTTCAAAATAACCATATCGTGTGCTTATTCCTTTTTCTTGGAAACTAAAAATTTACATACTTGATTTTGGATTTAAGACAAGTAATGGGGTCTTAACATGTGACAAGATCAAGGTCAAACTGAGGAAATTCCTTCAATGGGAATGCAGTTTGTCACCCTGTTCTAATCATGTTCGATATGTCGGAACTGTTTGACTCTTTGCCTGTCGGTCCATCGTGTTTTGGTTTGACTAAGCTTTATGCGCCGACGGGTACGGCGAAAACGCCGAAAAGTATGCCGAAAAGTAAGGGTGTGGACCGACTCTGCACGCGCACTCAACACATCTTCCATCCGCGGAGTCCGGTCGGCAGGGTTGAGGGGGAACGTGGTCCCAAAACGAGGTTGTTAAAGCTTGGATGAGATGGCCTTGGGCTTAAAGACCTGTCGAACTGATGTCCCAAGAGCTGGACCGCATTGATGGTTCAATGGAACCAATGGCTTTTTTTTTTTTGTCATTATACTTGTTAAATTATGGTGCAAAACCACCCACTCTTCTACCCGAATATACATATATATAATTTTTTAAAAATTTTATTTTTTCTTCGACTCTCTACGTCTCTCGTCTCACTCATCTCATGGCCTCGCCTCCCTTTCTCACTCTCACTCTTCGTGGCCTCTACCCTAATTGATTCCTCTCTACCTCTTGCGCTTAGTAGCCCCCAGCCTTGTTGATCCATCTATTGCTCTCACTCTCGATCACCTTCGAGATCCGATCTTATCGCTTACTCTCAAATGTCATTACTCTTTAGAAGTGGGGACACTTCAACTAGTTTCATAAACCCACCCAAGAATTAAACCGCACCAGTAGTCTAGTTTTCAAGTGAGTCCAAAAAACTAATAAGCAATTTTCGATTTCAAAGTCAATCTTTAGTGGGTGATTCCTAGTTCCTAAAACCAATCACCCTAAGGTAAACTAGAATTATAATTCTCGACTGATTACTTATTGAAATCCTACTATTAGAGTTCCACCAAGATAAGGTTGTTACTTTACTTTGGTCTATTTTCTTTGGGGTGGTGCCAAATATGTAAATATCCAAGATTGATCCACCAAGAGGTCGACTATTCTGGAAGGCCGTACAAGTGCCGCCACTGTTGATGATGGGCCATATAAAGAAGGAGAAAAGGGTTTACTTGTCTTGTTTTCAGCCGCACAAAAGGAAATAGAAAGGGACGGACGGTGGGGGTTTCTTTCGGAAGCCACCCATAAAGGGCTCTGCCAAGTGCTTGACCGACTCAAATAATCTAGCAAAAGTCAAAGAATCGAAAAAAACTCAGTAGGGACTCTCGTTCTGAATCTGATTGTTAGTAGGACCAGAGAACCACACGGACTTTTGCTCGGAAAGTTTACGTTCTGATCGAGGCGTTCTCATCGTGGAGACATGGATGTTCAAGTCCTGACATAGTTCTTTAGGTTGTTGGTGAAGTTTAAGCGTATAAAACACTTAAGTATGTGAGTGATTGTGCTCTATAATTCTCTAATTGATTAGTGAATTATTTATTACTAACTTTTCTTGTGAATTTAGATAACAACTTTGATACCGAATCAAGTAAATTGTTAATGTTTTTTTATTTTTTCTCACTTACTTATCTAGTGATTTCATATTGACAGTTGTAAAATCTCACTCACTTGACAATGTTCTCTGGTTAAATTGCCATGGAAGCGATACTTGTGCATGCAAAACAGCCTGGGGCAATTCATGTACCGAAATGCCCCATCTACATGTACAGGCGCCTGTGCGTCTAGTTCCCTTCCAAGGTATCTTCGCTGATTCTCCTCCTCCTTCTTCAGCCTGATTGTTTGTGGGAAAGGCTTAAACATCGGTGTCGGATCAACCCTCTTGCTCTGATTCCTCTCGCTCCCGGGGTGGATTTGGTTTCAATCCGTTCCGGCTGCGTTTTTTAATTTCAGCGTCCGATTTCACTTCCTGGACTCTCCACGTGCTTTTGGTGTAGTTATAGGCGTGAATTTGCGATTGCAGAGCACGGTTTAGTGGGAACTTGGGTAGTGGTTTAGAACTTTATGTCAGTTTATGAAGGTTCAGATGACGAATTTTGAGTTATTTTCTTTCCTTTTCATTTGTAATTGCCTCCTTTTGTACTTTGTTCGTTACCCGATGGTGTTGCATTGTTCTATGATTTCTGCTAACTTGATTCTGCTCCCCGTTTGTTATGTTGAAGTTGATTTTTACGGTCGCTTGGTTGCTTTCAGGTGAATCTGCAGCTATTAGCTGAATGTTATCTGCACAATGATCAAGCTTACTGTGCTTACCGTATTCTAAAGGGGAGGGCCTGTCCCCCCGTGTCTTCTTGTTTCACGCATTATGCACCTTTCGTTTGTGTAGTGAAGGACGGATTAGAGTTTTTTTTTTTTTTTGGTAAATTTTTTTAGTTCTTACAGTCTTAAGAAATTAAAAAAAAAAAAAAAAAAAAAAAAATTCAGTCCAATCTGAGTGGTCTAGATGAGCAGTTCTAAGAGCCAGACTGAAAATCACTAATTTTTTGGAACCAGGAACCAAATTGGTAATCCCAGGAGCCGTTCAGAACTAACCGGTTCGATTTAGTCCAAAATAGTTTCTTTTGCTCACCCCTAATTGCAGCCTTGCAGGCTTCATGTTTATTTTCTTTTCTGAATAGGTCATTAAAGGGAGAGAACATGCTTAGCAATGTCTTCATGGATTTGAATTAGTGATCACATAAAGGGAGAGGTTAGTGTTTAGACATGCAACTGCGTGGGAGCTTAAGTGATTGAGGTTTACGAGGGAAAATTGCTAAAAAAATCCTAAATTTTTCAACTATGCCAATTGAATTCTAAATATGCTGACGATTTGTCAATATAATTCATTTGGCTAAGTTTGGTCAGAAATCATTAAGGTGGATGCCAAATGTCCTATGTAGTATGATTGGCTAAGATGGTCGGCATGAATATGAACAATTTTTAAAAAATATACCAACTTGCTATTTCACTTAATGCAATATATAATATCTTCTTGCTATGAAATCTTTCGTTTGAGTTATAATTATTTCGCACCACCTGCAACCCAAAAGCCTAAGGTTGGCGAGCTCATCATCATAATTTCGTTAAAATGCTAATAGTTAGGAAGTCTCTTCACATGAAATATGTCGCAGCTAAACAATATTGTATACACCATTCAGATGTTTAGATAGTTAGATTATTTGGATTCTTCGGACTAAGCCAAACCAAATATGAATTTGTAAGGTTTCTTCATCTATCTCGGATTGTGTTGGATCGGTTTATTGGATGGATCACGTCTGCGTCCGACCCAAATCCGTCTTGACATCTCCACGCATGCCCGATAATCCTCATGCAAGGAGAGATAGAGAGAGAATGGCGTCACCTTCTTCTTCGTCAGGAGCTGCAGCGTCCCCAGCGACGGAGGAAGAGCTGACGCTGATGGTGAAGTGAAGCAGCAAGGAGTACACCGTCCGAGTTTGCGGCAACGAGACGGTGGATGAGCTGAATCAAGGAGTTCACCGATAGTAATCTACACGATGACGATCGATGGAGGGGTACCGGTCGATATAAGCACCCCAGAATGCAAATTCAATCCGGGAAAGACAAAGCCAAAGCGTACACGGTCTGTTCAAGCATGACGAGACAGTTGAAGCGAAATCACCAAGGAAAGGGAAGAAACGGACTGCGGCCGGGAGAGATTAACCAGCGAAACGATGGTGCCCAAAACTAGTGTTCGAGATTGTTTCAAGTTCGGGATATCTTTTTCACATTGATGAAGAAAATAATGTCTTGACAGTATGTACAATCAAAATAAAAATCGTTCGTCCACACCTAACAAGCCCAGATCCAGAATGGGAAAAGGGTTTGGAGTTCCAAACTCCACCTCAGCATCTGAATCGACCTCCCTCTTTCGCCTCTTCGTCCCAGTCGACCCGTCATCGCTGGACGGCGAGCTAGGCTCGGCGGACCGACGCTTGGGGCTGACCCTCACGGGCTCGTACTCGACCGAGCCGATGAGGTGAGGGAAGTTGAGCTTGGCCTTCGACCCTCTCATCTTGAAAGCGGCCCGGTCATAGGCCAACGCCGCGTCCTCGGGCTTCTCGTAAGTCCCGAGCCAAATCCTCGCGCCGTTCTTCTTGGGGTCTCTTATCTCCGCTGCATATTTTCCCCATGGCCGCCTCCTCACTCCTCTGTAATGCGTCATCCTGAGTGGCGCTTTCATCTCGCGCTTCACCATCTCCGGTCTCGTCTGCACCTCCAGACCAATGCCGCCATTATCAACAGTCCTCGTTTCGAAATCAAGTTCTTGACTCGAAGCCGAAGGCATCACCCACCCAGAACTGAGTGCATCGCACAAAGTGCTATACACCAACATGTCCTCCGAGTTGTCGACTCTCAGGGGTAGTTCGCTCCAACTTTCCATCAGCAAAAGATCGCTGAAGCTCGAACTCCTCGGCGCAAATACTGCATCATTCTCAACAATATCATCATCATCGTGAAAAAGATGATCACAAATCGATTTCAAAAGATCGCATTGATGGGTCTCAAAGGGACTCATGAATTCTGGAAGCATTTTCTGATGGCGATCGAGCAGCTATTCACTTGTGTACAGTTTGTATCGTTGATGATTGAAGGGCTAGAGTGGATTACTTGAGAGGATGGCCATAGTGGAAGATTTATATATGTAGGTTGAGCAAGCTTAAACAATCATTATTTTCAATCGTCCAATCTATTTTTCACTTTATTAGCTCCCATGTTGCATTTGCTGAGAAGGTGCCCTTGCATTGACGGTGATATTCTACACACGTTTTGAATGTTTGAATTCACATTTATTTAACCGACAGTCTTCATGGAATAATGTGCTTTATCCTTATCTCGATGCGAATTTTATAAATTAATTGAAGTTATGGGCACGTTTCTTTGTTTATTATTATAGTGGCAATGACTATATTATACCAATAATATACATCAGCAAGATTCTCATATCTCGACAGGGTGCCGTATAAATCCAGTCGCGTATGAATAAAAAAAAAAGGGCAATGTCGGTCGGTGGGGAGACAAAATGTGGAACGTGGCACCAACAAAAGAGAAAACAAACAAAGAATTCATGGAGTAATGACGAATATATCTATTTTTTATATATTGTGTCTTCAAATGCGAATGAGAAATATATATCTAAAACGTAAATTAGCACGTGTAATCGTGGATAAAATAATTGAATGAGTGTCACGAGGAGTGAATACATTGGCACGGTCAATGGATGAGGCAGGAGGTTTGATCATTTTGTCTGCGTGTGCTCTAGATTAAAGGGCCAATTTACTAACGTGGATATTGGAGATGGAGCTTGCTTTTCACTTTGAGAAAGGAATAAAATAATTAATATTAGAGATATTTCTCTCTATTGAGAGATAATTAGAACATTTGTTTGGATTCTCCGTAATTCTTAATTATGCATATCTCTCTTTTTATCATCTATATCATTAATCAATATGTTACCTAAAGATAATCAAACTCTTCATTGTTCAATATCGAAATATATAGAAATTCCGCATTTCTCTCTTCCGCAAATCTCATGTCTATTAAAGAAAAAAGGTAAAATTACAGGTAATTTAGGCAAAATAAATGATTAATACATAATAACATGCATTAACGAACTGAACAACATACGGTCAATTTCAACAATACTCAAAATAACCATGTAGTGTGCTCGTTCCCTTTTCTTAAAAACTAAAAATTTACGTACTCTATTTTGGATTTGAGAAAAGTAATGGGACCTAAGCATGTCACAAGGTCATGGTCAAATCGTTCAATGGGAAAGCAAATTGTCGCTTTCTCAACCATGTCGATGTCGGAACTATTTGACTTTTTGCCTCCTGGACATTTTGTTTTGGTTTGACTAAGCTTCATGCGCCGACGGGTATGGCGAAAACGCCGGAAAGTATGGGCGCGGACCGACTCTGCACGCGCACTCCACACAACTTCCATCTGCTGAACGTTCGATTACGTCTTTATTCAAGCTCATCACCCGGCGGGCTGAAGGGTGATCTGGTTCGTACTTAAGGGTTCGGTTCCCTATTTCTGGAATCGGGAACTGGACCAGTCCCCCTAGAATCAAACCGTACTTAACCAATGGCATGTCTTTCTTTGTCATTACATTTAATAAATTATATCTTGAGTTTGAGCTATATGAGACCCGACCCAAATTGTATAAGGTGGATTAGGGGTGTCCAAAAGAAATTGGAACCTCCCAAATCCATACCAAACTAGCCCAAAATTTATGATTCCCATGGGGACCGGTCCGATTTCCCGTCCTAAGTGCGAAATCACCCTCCCATCTACTCGGACTTGACTTGTATATATATAATTTTTTAAATTCTTATGTTTTGTTTATCTCTTGCCTCACTCATCTCGTGGTCTCACCTTCCTCCCGATGGCCTTCGGCCTCGTCGATCCCTCTCACTCTTGCTCTTGGTGGCCTCCAGCCTCATTGCTTCCTCTATCACTCTCACTTCCATTTGCCTTTAGCCTCCAACCTCATCACTCACTATCAAGTCTCATAACCCTTTAAAATGTGGGGACATTTCAACTGGTTTCATAAATCCACCCGGGAACTAAACCAGACCAAATGTTTAGTTCCCAGGTGAGTCCATAAAACTAATGAGCCATTTTCAATTTCAATTTTTGGGAACTAATCCCTAGTGGACAGTTCTCAATTTCTAAAACCGATCGCCTCTAAGGTGGACTGGAATTCTTATTCTCAACTAATTACTTATTGGAATCCTACTATTAGAGTTCAACCGAGAAAAGGTTTGTTACGTCTATTTTTTTCAGAGTGGTGCCAAATATGTAAATGGTCAAGATTGATCAATCAAGAGATCGACTATTCTGGAAGGCCATACAAGTGACGCCACTGTTGATGATGGGCCATATAAAGAAGAATAAAGGATTTATTTGTTTTGTTTTTAGCTGCAAAAGAGGAATTGGGAAAGAGACGGACGGTGGGGGGTTTCAATAGGAAGCCAGCCATAAAGGGCTCTGCCAAGTGGCTGACCTTTCGAATAAAAAAATCTAGCAAAAGTCAAAGAATCAAATATAAACTATGTAGGCACTCTTGTTCTGATCGTTAGCAGGACCAGAGAACCACACGGACTTTTGCTCGGAAAGTTTACTTTCAAATCGAGCCATTCTCATCGTGGGGAAGTGAGTCTAATTCTTGTCATTTACTTTAGAGTACAATTACATGGGGCTAAACACTATCGTGGGAGCGATTGTCCTTTGTAATTCTCTCATTGATTAGTGATTACTTATTACTGGCTCTCCTCATGAATGTTTGTATCAACATTCGGATTAAACCAGTGTTCTTTATTCGCGATATAAATCAACAATATTCTCTCGTTAAATCGCCAAGGTAGCGATTCTAGTGCATGCAGCATAGCTTGCGGCACTTAATGTACAGAAACGCCACCTTCATGTGCGAATGCCTGCGCCCCTCGTTCCCTTCTGAGGTATCTTCGCTGATTCTCGTCCTCCTTCTCCTTCAGCCTGATTGTTCGCGGGAAAGGCTTAAACATCGGTGTCGGATCAAGCCTCTTCCTCTGATACCTCTAGCTCTTTGGGTGGATTTGGTTGCAATCTATTCTGACCGCGATTTTGATTTCGGCATCTGATTTCACTTCCTGGACTCTCCCCGCGCTTTTGGTGTAGTTATGGGCGTGAATTTACGATTGCAGAGCACAGTTTAGTGGGAGCTTGGGCAGTGGTTTAAAAATTTAATGTCAGTCTACGAAGCTTCAGATGATGAATTTTGAGATTTTTTCCTCTTTTCTTTTCATTTTTATTTACCTCATTTTAATTTCAGTGTCTGAGCAATTCCTTTTACTCACCCCTAATTGCAACCTTGCTGGCTCTATGTGTATTTTCTTTTTTTTAATAGGTCATTAAAGGGAGAGGATAGGAGGCTTGGCAAATGGTGGAGAAAGAACGAAAGAAATAAGAAAGAAAAAAAAAAAGACATAAAAAAGTCAGAAAAAAAAAAATTTACAAAAAATTGTCAATGTTAAGGTTGATTATTCACGTCAACGATTTCTGTCCAATATTGGTTAGATTGATTACATTGATAAATTGTTTTAAAAATTTTAGAACTCAATTAGTCAAATTGAAAAATTTATGACTGAATTGGTACGAATAAAAAAAATTGAAGGCTTTTTTGGTTATTTTTTCATGTTAAGTCTGTCGGCCCACTTCAACGACCTATAAAGAAAAGAGATGACACATGGAGCCCGCAACTGATTTTTAAGCTCAAGGCCCTCTCATCCAAACTTGACAACCTCACCTTGGGACCGCGTTCCCCTTCAACCCGCCGACCGGACACGGCGATGAACTCGAGTGCAGACGTCATCGAACGTTCAGCAGATGGAAGATCTGTGTGGAGTTCGCGTGCAGAGTCGGTCCAAGCCCGTACTTTTCGGCGTTTCCGCCATACCCGTCGGCACAGAAAGCTTAGTCGACCCTAAACAGAATGTCCACGAGGCAAAAAGTCAAAACAGTTCCGAAGCATCGAACATGGTCACGAAAGAGCGACAAATTGCATTCCCATTCAACGAATTTCCTCGATTTGACTATGACCTTGGTACATGCTAAGACCGCATTACTTGTCTCAAATCCAAAATAGAGTTCGTAAATTAGAAAAGGGAACGAGAACACGATATGATTAGTTGAAACCAAGCATATGTTGTTCAATTCATTAATACATGTTGTTATGTATTAATTGTTTATTTTGTGTAAATTGCGTGTAATTTTACATTTTTCTTGTAGATGTGAGATATGCAGAAGAGAGAAATGCAGAATTTCGGTACATTTCGATATTGAGCTACGAAGAATGAGGTTTTGTTAGTTGATTATTTGAGATAACATATCATCATTTAAGGATATGCGCAATCAAATGGAGATGTATGCACAAGTTTGAGAGATATGAAAAATTAAAAGAATTATTCTAATTATCTCGAAGAGGAGAATACCTTATAGAAATATCTCTGACATGATGTATAAAAAATTCAATATGAGTTTGCATAAAAGATCCGAAAAATGCTCAAGTGGATCGCCGGCTTGATGTGGTGAAGAGTGAATCAGTTGAGTTAACACGCTGCTTGTGTGTCGAACGTAGCTATTGTGCAATCTAGACGCCAAGACACCATTGATCTGGCTCATCACAAGCCGTGAGTTTGTTAGTGTTTGTTCGTAGATAGAAACAGGGTTAGTGTCACTAGCATTGTCATGAAACAAGCTCGATGGGTGCTTCCTTAGATAATAGTGTTTTGTAGATTATGCGACAACAGAACGGGGTGATGTTGGTTAGCAATGTTGAGGATCGACATTGAGAGAGGTTATTGAAAAAGAAGATGACATGAAATATGAGAATTGCACCACACCCAAGCGCACCTAAGGATTGAATGACACTGATACTAAAATAAGATATATGCAGAACTGAGAATTGCAGTACTTTTGTATATTTCAATGTGAACAATGAAGGACATTAATAAGCCTTATTACATGATTATTTAAGGTACCATATTAATTAAGGATATGCACAATCAAAGATAGATATATACGTAACTTTTGAGAAATACGGTGAGTTCAGATAAATATTCTAATTATCTTCAACGGAGAAAAACATTCTTGAAAAATATCTCCGACATTGATGACTTTACTCCTTTCTTGAAGCGAAAAGCAAACTCATCTCTGATATTCACATTAGTAAATTTGCCCTTTAAAGTAGAGCACACGCAGACAAATTGGTCAAACCTCTTGCCTCACCATTGACCGTGCCAATGTATTCGCTCCTCGTGATGCTTATTTTTATTATTATCTCCACGACTGCACGTGCCAATTTGCGTTTTGGATATATATTTCTCATTCGCCTTTAAAAATACAATATATAGAAAGGCAAGAAAGAAAGAAAAATAAAATAAAATAAAATAAAGGAAAATTTAAAAAAAAATTGAAATTTTGTAAAAATTGTCCACGTCGCCGCCACCGTGTCCCTTAAGATGGCCAACTTCCACGTTAGCAATTTCCAGCCAAATTTGGTTAGATTAACTGTATTGACAAATCGTCAGTAGATTTAGAACTTGAGATGAGCAGTTTCAGGTTTCTATTGGAATTTCGAATTTACCCATTTGAACAGATTCCTTACTTTTGATACTTGAAACTTACCATACATACTTTAGAATCTAGAACATATCCTATCATGAGTTCTAGGATCGATTTTAGGGTCTATCAGGTTTGCAATAAATTAAAACATTTAATGACCATCACTTGCTGCTATAATTCACTGATCATAAAAACACACGAAAAATATGAATATTAATAAAGTAAGTCTCGGTAATAAAATGGAAGTTCAAATTAGTGCTTTTAGATTATACATTCATCATCGACCTATATAGAATATTGTAAGATCGTGTGAAAACATGAATCAAGAAAAATATTAAAACTTGCTCCAGGTTATAAGTTTCAAGTTCCAAATTACGGGTTCCTTCAACTAAAACCTTATAGGTGGCAAGGGTCGCCCACCCTCACTGAATTTTGGCAAGGGGTGACCTTGCTTGCGTGGAGTGCCCTCACCAAAGGCTAGCAAGGGTAAGGCTTGACCTTAATGGGATCTAGCAAGGGGCGACCTTGTTGACTTAAAGCAACGGTTGCCCTCAACAGAGGCCGGCACAAGTCGGCCTCATCGGCCTTGCTAGCTACGAGCGAGGTTCGACCTTGCCAAGATCTGACAAAGGGCAACCTTACTGCCCTTGGACGAGATCCCAAGGAGGGCAACCTCACCTAAGGCCAGGGAGGGCAACCCCTATCAATCATTGCCTGTAACCATTTGTCGGCCATCACTCGCCCAGCAACTGGGGGAGGAAGAAGGAACAAAAAGAAGAAAAAGAAAATAAATAAATAAAAATATTATAAAATATAATAAAAATTATAAAAATAATTACAAAATTTGTCCAAGTCAGCATCGGCATGCTGCTTCAAACAATCGTCATCCACATCAGCGATTTCAATCAAAATTGGATGGATCAGGCGGAAACCCTAGCCCTGTTTCACGGTTTGTTGTTGCTGAAACAGAGAGAAGTACTTCACTGTGAAAGTGACTGTCTTCAACTAGTGGAAGTTGTTTTGGGCCAGGCTGAGGAGTCATGGGCCGTGAAGGATCTCATCTAGAAGTGCAAATAGGTGTTGGCCCAGTTGTCCCATGTTAATGTGGTCCATTTCTCTCGCGAAGCAAATCGAGCCGCATACTGGGTTGCAAAATCATTCTGCCTTAAAATCCCTCCCCCAACATGGAAGTTTGAACCCCCTCAATCCCTTTGGAACATTTTGTGCTCCGATTCCGAACTGTCGTTTTCCTGTAATTATCGCTTTAATGAATGAATGAACGCACTACTTTCGATAAAAAAAAACAAAAACTATATTGGTAAATTGTCAAAAGGTTTGAAACTCAATTGATCTAATGAAATTACCAACAAAAAAATTGATTAAATTAAAATGTTTAATATTGAATTGACATAGTATAATTGATTTGGGACTTTTTAAGTAATTTTCCTGACTTAACAATGTCTCCATGGAATTTGATTCGCTAATCGCAGAAAGGGAGAGGTTGTTAGGGTTTAGATGGGCAGCGGCGTAAACGTGACTATGTGGACATACGATGAGTATTCATCGATCTTCCGCTCACGACACGTGGAATTAATCCAAGACGAAACATGCTTCATCACCCTAACTTAACACCTCTCTCTCTCTCTCTCTCTCTCTCTCTCTCTCTCTCTCTCTCTCTCTCTCTCTCTCTCTCTATATATATATATATATATATATATATATATATATATATGTTTGTGTGGGCTAGGTTGAGTTTTGAAATGGCATAAGATGAAGAGGAGGCTGAGATTTGCTTGAGACTATTATATCTACTGATGATGTAGAGCTCAGCGGCACAACAAGAATTGACTGATGTAGAGCTGATCAGGTGCTGCTTCCACATGTGCTTTCGTTCATCCATTAGTTCTGAAGCTAAATAATATTGTACACACCGTTCAGATGTTCAGACAATTAGATTAATTGGATTCTTGGGATTGAGCCAAACCAAATATGAATTTTTAAGGTTTCTTAATCTATCTCGGATTGTGTTGGATCGGTTTATTGGATGGATCGTCTCTTGTGGGCTTTGAACGTGTACGTCCGACCCAAATCCGTCTTGACATCTCCACGTATGCCCGATCATCCTCCTCCAAGGAGAGATAGAGAGAGAATGGCGTCACCTTCTTCTTCGTCAGGAGCTGTGGCGTCACCGGCGACGGAGGAAGAGCTGACGCTGATGGTGAAGTGAAGCAGCAAGGAGTACGCAGTCCGAGTTTGCGGCAACGAGACGGTGGATGAGCTGAATCAAGGAGTTCACCGATAGTAATCTACACGAGGGATTCCGGTCGATATAAGCACCCCAGCATGCAAATTCAATCCGGGAAAGACAAAGCCAAAGCGTATATTACGGACCCACAGAGTCGGATGACTGGTTCACGCGGTCTGTTCAAGCATGACGAGACAGTGTAAGCGAAATCACCAAGGAAGGGGAAGAAACGGACGGCGGCCGGGAGAGATTAACCAGCGAAACGATGGTGCCCAAAACTAGTGTTGGAGATTGTTTCAAGTTCGGGATATCTTTTTCACATTGATGAAGAAAATAATGTCTTGACAGTATGTACAATCAAAATAAAAATCGTTCGTCCACACCTAACAAGCCCAGATCCAGAATGGGAAAAGGGGTTGGAGTTCCAAAATCCACTTCAGCAGCTGAATCGACCTCCCTCTTTCGCCTCTTCGTCCCAGTCGACCCGTCATCGCTGGACGGCGAGCTAGGCTCGACGGACCGACGCTTGGGGCTGACCCTCACGGGCTCATACTCGACCGAGCCAATGAGGTGAGGGAAGTTGAGCTTGGCCTTCGACCCTCTCATCTTGAAAGCGGCCCGGTCATAGGCCAACGCCGCGTCCTCGGGCATCTCGTAAGTCCCGAGCCAAATCCTCGCGCCGTTCTTCTTGGGGTCTCTTATCTCCGCTGCATATTTTCCCCATGGCCGCCTCCTCACTCCTCTGTAATGCGTCATCCTGACTGGCGCTTTCATCTCGCGCTTCACCATCTCCGGTCTCGTCTGCACCTCCAGACCAATGCCGCCGTTATCAACAGTCCTCGTTTCGAAATCAAGTTCTTGACTCGAAGCCGAAGGCATCACCCACCCAGAACTGAGTGCATCGCACAAAGCACCATGCACCAACATATCCTCCGAGTCGTCGACTCTCAGAGGTAGTTCGCTCCAACTTTCCATCAGCAAAAGATCGCTGAAGCTCGAACTCCTCGGCGCAAATACTGCATCATTCTCAACAATATCATCATCATCGTGAAAAAGATGATCACAAATCGATTTCAAAAGATCGCATTGATGGGTCTCAAAGGGACTCATGAATTCTGGAAGCATTTTCTGATGGCGATCGAGCAGCTATTCACTTGTGTACAGTTTGTATCGTTGATGATTGAAGGGCTAGAGCGGATTAGTTGAGAGGATGGCCATAGTGGAAGATTTATAGATATAGGTTGAGCAAGCTTAAACAATCATTATTTTCAATCATCCAATCTATTTTTCACATTATTAGCTCCCATGTTGCATTTGCTGAGAAGGTGCCCATGCATTGACGGTGATATTCTACACGTTTTGAATGTTTGAATTCACATTTATTTAACCGACAGTCTTCATAGAATAATGTGCTCTTGCCTTATCTCGATGCGAAGTTTATAAATTAATTGAAGTTATATGCACGTTTCTTTGTTTATTATAACAGTGGCAATGACTATATTACAGCAATAATATACATCAGCAAGATTCTCATATCTCGACAGGTGCCGTATAAATCCAATCGTGCATGAATTAAAAAAAGGGGCAATTTCGGTCGGTGGGGAGACAAAATGTGAAACGTGGCACCAACAAAAGAGAAAATAAACAAAGAATTCATGGGGGAATGACGAAAATATCTATTTATTTTTTTTAATACCGTGTCTTTAAATGCGAATGAGAAATATATATCTAAAACGTAAATTAGCACGTGTAATCGTGGATAAAATAATTGAATGAGTGTCACGAGGAGTGAATACATTGGCACGGTCAATGGATGAGGCAGGAGGTTTGACCATTTTGTCTGCGTGTGCTCTAGATTAAAGGGCCAATTTACTAACGTGGATATTGGAGATAGAGCTTGCTTTTCACTTTGAGAAAGGAATAAAATAATTAATATTAGAGATATTTCTCTAGGATATTTCTCTCTATTGAGAGATAATTAGAACATTTGTTTGGATTCTCCGTAATTCTTAATTATGCATATCTCTCTTTTTATCATCTATATCATTAATCAATATGTTACCTAAAGATAATCAAACTCTTCATTGTTCAATATCGAAATATATAGAAATTCTGCATTTCTCTCTTCCACAAATCTCAAGTCTATTAAAGAAAAAAGGTAAAATTACAGGTAATTCAGGCAAAATAAATGATTAATACATAATAACATGGATTAAGGAACTGAACAACATACGGTCAATTTCAACAATTCTCAAAATAACCATGTAGTGTGCTCGTTCCCTTTTCTTAAAAACTAAAAATTTACGTACTCTATTTTGGATTTGAGAAAAGTAATGGGACCTAAGCATGTCGCAAGGTCATGGTCAAATCGTTCAATGGGAAAGCAAATTGTCGATGTCGGAACTATTTGACTTTTTGCCTCCTGGACATTTTGTTTTGGTTTGACTAAGCTTCATGCGCCGACGGGTATGGCGAAAACGCCGGAAAGTATGGGCGCGGACCGACTCTGCACGCGCACTCCACACAACTTCCATCTGCTGAACGTTCGATTGCGACTGTATTCAAGCTCATCGCTTGGCGGGTTGAAGGGTGATCTGGTTCATACTTAAGGGTTCAGTTCCCTATTTCTGGAATCGGGAACTGGACCAATACGCCTAGAATCGGACCGGATTTGACCAATAGCATGTTTTTCTTTGTCATTACATTTGATAAATTATATACTTAGTTTGAGCCTATATATGAGACCCAACCCAAATTGTATGAGATGGACTAGGGGTGTGCAAAAGAAATTGGAACTGCTTGAAACCGGACCAAACCGGACCAAAATTGATGATTTCCATTGGGACCAGTCCAATTCCCGATTCTAAGTGTGAAATCACTCTCCCATCTACTCAGACTTGACCTGTATATATATAATTTTTTAAAATTTTTATGTTTTCTTTGTCTCTCGCCTCACTCATCTCATAGCCTCCCCTCCCTCCCAATGGCCTTCAGCTTCATCAATCCCTCTCACTCTCGCTCATGGTGGCCTCTAGCCTCATTGCTTCCTCTATCACTCTCACGCTCAATTGCCTTTGGCCTCCAACCTCATCACTCACTCTCAAGTCTCATAACTCTTCAAAATGTGGGGACATTTCAATCGGTTTCATAAACCCACCTGGGAACTAAACCAGACTATTTGTTTAATTCCCAGATGAGTCCATAGAACTAATGAGCGATTTTCAATTTCAATTTTTCGGAATTGATCCATAATGGGTGATTCTCAATTCCTAAAACCAATCGCCTCTCAAGTGGACTAGAATTCTTTCACGACTAATTACTTATTGGGATCCTACTATTGGAGTTCAACAAAGATGAGGGTTGTTAATTTACTTTGATCAATTTTTTTAGAGTGGTGCCAAATATGTAAATAGTCAAGATTGATCAATCAAGAGATCGACTATTCTGGAAGGCCATACAAGTGACGCCACTGTTGATGATGGGCCATATAAAGAAGAAAGAAGGGTTTATTTGTCTAGTTGTTAGCTGCACAAGAGGAAATGGGAAAGAGACGGACGGTGGGGGTTTTCAATTGGAAGCCAGCCATAAAGGGCACTGCCAAGTGGTTGACCTTTCAACTCCAAAAATCTAGCAAAAGTCAAAGAATCAAATATAAACTATGTAGGCACTCTTGTTCTGATCGTTAGCAGGACCAGAGAACCACACGGACTTTTGCTCGGAAAGTCTACTTTCAGATCGACGCATTCTCATCGTGGGGAAGTGAGTCTAATTCTTGTGATTTACTTTTAGAGTGCAATTACATGGGGCTAAACACAAATTGGCACGTGTAGTCGTGGAGACAATAATTGAATAAACATCACGAGGAGCGAATACATTGGCACAGTCAATGGTTGAGGCGGGAGGCTTGACCAATTTGTCTGCGTGTGCTCTGGTTTAAAGGGCAAATTTACTAATGTGGATATCGGAGATGAGTTTGCTTTTCGCTTCAAGAAAGGAGTAAAATCATCAATGTTGGAGATATTTCTCAAAAATGTTTTTCTCTGTTAAAGATAATAATAATATTTATCTGAACTCACCGTATTTCTCAAAAGTTACGTATATGTCTATTTAGGATTGTGCATATCCTTAGTTAATCTAGCACCTTAAATAATCATATAATAGAGCTTATTAATGTGCTTCATTGTGCACGTTGAAATATACAAAAGTACCACAATTCTCACTTCTGCATATCTCTTATTTTGGTATCAATGTTATTCAATCCTTAGGTGCACTTTGGTGTGGTGCAATTCTCGTATTTCATGTCATCTTCTTTTTCAATAACCTCTCTCAATGTCAATCCTCAACATTGCTAACCAACTTCACCACGTTATACTATTGCGTAATCTACGAAACATTATTATCTAAGAAAGCATCCATCGAGCTTGTTTCATAACAACGCCAGTCGCACTAACCATGTTTCTATCCCCAAACGAACAGTAATGAACTCACTGCCCTTGATGATCCAAATCAACAGTGTCTTGGCATGTGGCTTGCACAACAACTAAGATTAACACACAAGCAGCCATGTTAACACAACTAATTCGCTCTTCACCACATCAAACCGGCGATCCCCTCAAGCATTTTTCGGATCTTTTGTGCAAACTCATATTGAAATTTTTTTATACATCATGTCAAAGATATTTCTATAAGGTATTCTTTTAATTTTCCATATCTCTCAAAATTGTACATACATCTCCATTCGATTGTGCATATTCTTAAATAATGATATGTTATCTCAAATAATCAACTAACAAAGCCTCACTCTCCATAGCTCAACATCGAAATGTACCAAAATCCTGCACATCTCACATCTACAAGAAAAATGTAAAATTACACGCAATTTACACAAAATAAATGATTGATACATAATAACATGGATTAATGAATTGAAGAACATATGGTCGGTTTCAACAAATCATATCGTGTGCTCGTTCCCTTTTCTTAAAAACTAAAAATTTATGAACTCTATTTTGGATTTGAGACAAGTAATGGGGTCTTAGCATGTACCAAGGTCATGGTCAAATCGAGGAAATTCGTTGAATGGGAATGCAATTTGTCGCTCTTTCGTAATCATGTTCGATGCTCCGGAACTGTTTTGACTTTTTGCCTCCTGGACAAAATCGGTTTGGGTCGACTAAGCCTTTTTTGCCGACTGGTATGGCGGAAACGCCGAAAAGTACGGGCTTGGACCGACCCTGCACGCGAACTCCACACACATCTTCCATCTGCTGAACGTTCGATTACGTCTGCACTCGAGTTCATCGCCGTGTCCGGTCGGCAGGTTGAAGGGGAACGCGGTCCCAAAGTGAGGTTGTTAAGTTTGGATGAGAGGGCCTTGAGCTTAAAAATCAGTTGCAGGCTCCATGTGTCATCTCTTTTCTTTATAGGTCGTTGAAGTGGGCGGACAGACTTAACATGAAAAAATAACTAAAAAAACTTTTCAATATTTTTGTATTCGTACCAATTTAGTCATGAATTTTTTAATTTGACTAATTGAGTTCTAAATTTTTTGACAATTTATCAATGTTATCAATCTAACCAATTTTGGACAGAAATTGCTGACGTGAATAATCAACCTTATCATTGACAATTTTTTGCAAATTTTTATTTTTTTCAGACTTTTTTTTATATATTTATTTTCTTTTCCTTCTTTTTCTTTCATTCTTTCTTCACCATTTGCCAGGCCTCGACGATGACTAGCAAGAGTCACCCACCCTCGCTGAATTTTGGCAAGGGGTGACCTTGTTTGCCTCGAGTGATGCTTGCCCTCACTAGAGGCTAACAAGGGCAAGGCTCGACCATAGTGGGATCTAGTAAGGGGTGACCTTGCCGACTTCAAGCAATGGTTGCCCTCAACAAAGGCCAGCATGGGTCGGCCTTGCTAGCTATGATCGAGGTTCGACCTATCGAGATCTGACGAAGGGCAACTTTACTGCCCTTGGATGAGATCCCAGGGAGGGCAACCTCACCTAAGGCCAAGGAGGGTGACCCTTATCGATCATTGCCTATAGCCATTTGAGTAAGAAGGAACAAAAAGAAGAAAAAGAAAATAAAGAATAAATAAAATAAAAATATTATAAATTATAATAAAAATTATAAAAATAATAACAAAATTTGTCCACATCGCATTGGCGTGCCACTTCACGGTCATTGTCCACATCAGTGATTTTAATCAAAATTGGATGGATAAACTATATTGGTAAATTGTCAAAAAGTTTGAAACTCAATTGATCGAATTAAATTACCGACAAAAAAAATGATCAATTTAAAATGTTTAATATTGAATTGACATAAATATAATTGATTTGGGACTTTTTTTAGTAATTTTCCTGACTTAACAATGTCTCCATGGAATTTGATTCGCTAATCACAGAAAGGGAGAGGTTAGGGTTTAGATAGGCAGCCGCATGAACGTCACTATGTGGACATACGATGAGTATTCATCGATCTTCCGCTCACGATACATGTAGAACTAATCCAAGACGAAACATGCTTCGCCACCCTAACTTAACATCTCTCTCTCTCTCTCTCTATATATATATATATAAATGTTTGCGTGGGGTAGGTTTTGTTTTGAAATGGCATAAGATGAAGAGAAGGCTGAGATTTGCTTGAGACTATTATATCTGCTGATGATGTAGAGCTCAGCCGCACAACAAGAATCGACTGATGGAGAGCTGATCAGGCGCTGCTTCCACATGTGCCTTCGTTCATCCATTAGTTCTGAAGCTATCTGTCCTCAGTTCCTGTTTGTAGGGCCGTAAAATCAGTCCTTCTTTGAGTCCTGTCTTCTCAAATTCATATCGATTTTCTCGTCCTAACCTACAATTTTGCTAAATGAGATATTGAATATCTTCTTATTACGGAATGTTCGATTTGAGTCATAATTACTCCGCACCACCCGTGACCCAAAAGTCTAAGGTTGGCAAGCTCGTTATCATAACTTCGTTAAGATACTAGTAGTTAGGAAATCTCTCCACATGAGGTGCGCCACATCTAGACAACGCACCGCTCAAATGTTCCAATAGTTAGATTATTTGGATTCTTCGAGTTTGGGTCATTTTAGATATGGTCCCAGCTAGATATGAATTTTTGACATTTCTCCGTAGGGTCTCTCTTGCCAGTTTTGAACGTGTGCGTTTGATCCAAATCCGTCTTGTCATCTCCACAAATGCCCGATCGTCCTCCTCCAGGGGGGTTCCCCGGGGGGGAAGAGAATGGCGTAATCTTTTGCTTTCTCAGTAGCATCGCTGACGGAGGAAGAGTTGACGCTAATGGTGAAGTGGAGCGGCAAGGAGTACACAGGCCGAGTTTGCGGCAACGAGACGGTGGATGAGCTAAGTCAATGAGTTCACCAATGGTAATCTACATGATGATGATTGATGGAGGATGGAGGCATACCGATCGATATAAGCAAGACATCAAGCAAATTCAATCCGAGAAAGACAAAGCCAAAGCGTATATAACAGATGTCAAAGTGGTAGTCGGTGACTCCCATCTTCAGATGAACGGAGCCCAAGTGCTTCATAGCCGAACCTGCGATCGCAGCCGATTCACACGTCTGTTCAAGTGCGACAAGACAGTGTAAGCGAAATCACCAAGGAAAGGGAAGAACGGATGGTAGCCGGGAGAGTTTAATTAGCGAAAGGATGGTGCCGAAAACAAGGGTTTGAGATAATTATATCATACACATGATTGTCTTTGAGAGAGACTCACCAACTTGAAGACCTTCATGGCATGAGCGTGGAGCTGGGGGTTGTTCTGGGAAAGGAGAACATGTTCTTGGCTTGTGGGGCAACCTCCATTATCCTTTACATAAAATCATATTCGTGCATGAACAGAAAAAACCCATTTACACTTAGAGAACATGTACACACAAACACAATCACACCCTGCAAGAAATCGATAGCTCTCTCTTTTCCTGAATAAAGTCCTTGTCATTTGACCTAATGACCTTCCATTAGATGGGAACAAATTTAATAAATACCAATAACTCTCGGATGAAGTATTAGAAAGAAAAGAATTAGATAAAAGAACTATTGGCTCTAAGCCATCTCCGGTGAAAAATCAACAATTCAAAGTGTTTTTCTTACGTATTCTTGATAAACCAGTGATGGATTTATGAGATGGGCTTAAGGCCCATCCGCTCAAGTTGGGCCCAAAAAGGCCCGGCCCACGGGAATAGGGCCCGTGGAGGGGAAAGGTATAAAAGGGAGGAGAGAGAGGAGATTACACCTGTTGAAAAAATAGATGTACGTACGTTCTCTCCCGCGCACTCTCTCTCTCCAAAAAGAACAAGAAGCACAAGGCATTCGTTCTTCTTCCCTTCAAGGCGCCATCGGATCGAATAGGGCCAGAATTTCTTCCTCTTCTTCAGCGTTGGTGTCTAATCTGTGGCTAACAAGGTACGCTCGAATCCGTGGTGTGCTTTACGATCGGTGATGCGTGTTTTCCGGGCTTCGTCTTCCGCATTGATTTAGGGGTTCGATTCGGTGTCGAATCCGGTTTTCGGGGATCCGTTATTCCCAACATTGGTATCAGAGCCCTAGTTCACGTTTTTCCCAATCAATTCTGATGTTTTTGATTGATTTTTCGCGAAATCACTTCGGCCATACGGAACCGGGCGAAAATCCCGACACCCGAGTGTTGTTCGGCCATTTTTCTGAGTTTTCGTAAGTCGAAATCAAATTATGAAGGCATTGGGAGAAAGGCGACGTCGAGACGAGTCCGGCGAGTGGTCGCACGCCGCCGTACGACACTGCACGTGCCCACACGCGTGGCCGGGCCGTTGCGCGTGGGTGCGACGCGCGGAAGCGATGGCTTCGCCCGGCCGTGCGTGGCGCACGCGCCGGTCGGCGAACCGGCGCGTGCACGCTGCCGGCGGGCGAACCGGCACGTGCCGGTCCGCGGACCGACGCGTGCTGGCGTCACGTGATGACGTCAGCGTGACGTCACGTGATGACGTCACCACCGACGACGTTTCGCCGGGCGGTCACCGGCCGGCGACCCGACCCGACCGGCGACCCGACTCGCGGACGAGGCACGCGCCCGGCACGTGCTGGATGACGTCTGCGTGACGTCATCCCCCGCATGCGCGAGGCACGTGCGGTCGGTCTGCGCGAGCGATCCGACCCTCGCGCCCGTTGACCCGAACTGTTGACTCGTTGACCGACCGTTGACCGTTGACTTTGACCGTTGACCCGAAAAAAAAAAAAAAAAAAAAAAAAAAAAAAAAAGAGGAATTTGTTTTCTTTTTCAGTCATGCCTATGTGGGTTATAAGTAATCCATTTTTAATTCTGCATTTGTTGCATGAATTTTGGAAAATTATGTATTTTCTCTTATATTAATTATGGATTATAAGTGATCCATTTTTAATTCTGCATTTGTTGCAGGAACTATGATGCGTTATGCAAGGATACCTACAATCCCGAGAACGCACGAGGGAAATGCAAGACTTAAGAGGCTGATGAAAGAGTTAGCTGATTATCGGTGGCATGACGGTAATTTAGTATCACATGTGGTCAGGGTCAATCAGATGATATAGGAAATCATCTGGAATGGTTATCTTATGCCGGATTTTGAGAAGGTGCCGGCTTTGATGAACACTCTTCCACCTGAATGGCAAGCAGTGTTGGATCGGCTATGGGAGGTCAACGTGGTCCCGGGTTATAGGAGGCTGGTGGAAGCTTTGTAAAAGAGCACTATAGGATTAAGTTGGCCTAAACTTCAACCCTTAGATTGAGCGCCACATGGCGCCGAGTGAATGCGCCTTGGAGGCGACATGAAAGCTCTCCAAAAGTTTTTCCATGGTTGGCAAATGTGCCTTCGGTTTTCTCGATGTTTTGACTGATAGATTAGAAGGGACATTCTCTATTTATTTCTTTGATTGATTATGTAATGATTACTACCTAATTGTGTTAATTGAAAGCATTATTGTTTTTTTATTGTATGTCAATTATCTGTTGCTTTCTGTTATTGCTGGTTGCTGTGGGTAATTAGCTGTGGGTAGTAATAGAAGTTTTTGGTAACTTCATAGAATTTATTTGCATAAGATAATTATATTAATAATAATTTTAAGTTAGGATTTTTGGAGGATGATTGGAAACATAGTGACCTTTTGATTCTGAAGCCTTACTTGAAATTATTTATTAATATGATGGGTCTATGCAAATAGGGATGCATAAATGATAGGCATTAATTATTCGTGCATGTATGTCGATGTGTTCGAACGATGGTTCAGCAACTGAGAATGTAATTGCTGATATGAACGGCAATAATTGTGAAATATTGAATATGAAGATTCAATATGTGCTGGAAAAGCAAGAAGCACTAGAAGCTCTTGACCACATTATGGAAGATATTAAGGGTGTCGTGCACCACCTTGAGCTAGTAGAGGACCGCCTAACGGTATTTGAGCCGTAAATAGACATTTGCTATGCAGGTTCTAGCTCAGAAAGGGCTTTGTGCTCTAAGCGCAAACGTATTGATTCGTTCAATATGTGGAAATACAAAGGATCAAGTCCTTATTGCAAGAAATCAAGAATTAACCAACAAGAGAGAGGAAAGCGTCCTCAAGTGAAGAAAATGTCAAGGGTGTGATGTGTTACAATTGTGACAAGAGAAGTCACTATGCTCGCGACTGTCGTGAGCCAAAGAAGGAATGCACCTCTTGTACATTTGAGAACTTTGCTTATGTGTCAAGTTCTGCATTATAGGCTGAATCCAATCCTTTGTGGAATTTAGATTCATGAGCGACAGACCATGTAGCAAATGATAGAGGATCCTTCGTGGAATTCCGATGATACCAATTGGAACTAAGTGGATCTATATTGGAAACAACTCTAGAGCTGATGTAAAGGGATTGTCACCTGCCAATAGAACATGCATGGTGGACGCATCTTGATGTTCTATATGCTCGGAGATTCGTCGAAATTTAGTGTCTGTCTTAGTGTTGGTTAAGCTTGGTTTTGGTATAAACTTCCATAATAAATGTGTAGATTTGTGTTTAGATACGAACTACTATGGTTGTGGTCACTTTTTAGATGGTTTTATTGTACTAAATGTTGACTGTAATGATGTCAATATGTTATCCCTTTGTTTCACGTCTTCTATCTTATATGATAATGATGTGAATATGATGGCATGCTAGACTTGGTCATATGGGCCAACAACATATGAAAAGACTAGCCAAAAAGGGCTTGTTGGGCAATATTGAAAAAGTTGATTTGTCCATATGTGAGCATTGCCTAGTAGGGAAAATGACAAGGAGACCATTTGGAAAAGATAAAAGAGCTGAATTTCCTCGGCATTGAATCCATTTGGACGTCTCGTGGTTCAATGAATGTGAGAGGAAGGCAATGGGCTGTTTGTTTCATCACTTTTATAGATGATTCTACTTGATTCGGATATGTCTATTTGATTTCTCATAAATCTGAAGCATAAGTTGTTTCAAAATGTTTATGAATCGCAGAAAATCAATTAGACAAGAAAATAAAGGTATTTAGATCCGATCGAGGTTGAGAATATTTATCGATAAGTTCAGAAAATTATGTGATGAAAAAGGAATAGAAAAATAGTTGTCTATTCCATATACTCCTCAATAAAATGGTGTTGCAGAGAGAAGAAACAGAACCTTACTGGAATGGTTAGGTCCATGAAGGCGCATGCTAACTTACCCATCACTTTTTGGAATGATGTGTTGTTAACTGCTGCCAATATACTTAACCGAATGCCTTCCAAATCAGTTATTTCCACTTCATATGAGTTATGGACAGTTAGAACACTGGACTTAAGTTTTCTTAAGCCATGGGGTTATGCTGACTATGCTCATGAGTCCTCTCACAAGTTTTGGGAAATCGGGTCCCAAAGAAAATAAGAGTATTTTCATGAAATACTACGAACACTCAAAAGGGTATGTGTTCAATAGGTGAGCAGAAAAGTGGGAGTATAACTGAATTTGAATCACGGGATGTCACATCCTTAGTGGATGAATATTCTAAGAGGGGTGAAATAGGGGAAGATCACTCCCTATTTGAAACCTTGGATCAAGATAATGATGTCAGTGGAGTTCGTTCAAGTATGAGTAATATGAGATGTAATGAATTGAATTCAACTCATTCTCAATTGCAACCACCTGATGTGACGATATCATCATTACCTAATCCAAGTGGGAGCATGATGGGGAATGATGTGCTAAGTGTACAATCTCCCATACGGTGAACAAGTCGCCAAAGTATTCCCCGTCGATGTTTTGACATTGAAAGGGAAACTTTTATGGTTGCTCCACAAGATGAGGATGAGCCAAGAAATATTAATGAGGCTCTGAACTGCCCTAATAAGGGAAAATGGATTCATGCAATGAAAGAGGAAATTGAGTCAATGAAATCAAACCAAGTCTCGGGAACCGGTTGATCTTCCAAAAGGACGCAGCTATAGGAACAAGTAGGTTCTCTAAATAAAGCGAAAGGCTGATGGCTCAATAGAAATGCATAAGGCTCGCCTTGTGGCGAAGGGTATAATCAACATGAAGGAATTGATGATGAAAATACATTTTCTCCTGTAGTGAGATTTACCTTGATTCGCATTATTCTGGCAATAGTAACTAGTATGGATCTTGAGTTACATCAAATGGATGTAAAGACTGCTTTCCTCAAAGGAGAATTAGAGGAAGGAACATATATGGAACAACCTGCTGGTTTCATAGTGAAAGGCCAAGAAGAAAAGGTATGTTGACTTTGGGGGTCGATATATGGCCTTAAGCAGTCATCGAGACAAAGGTATATACATTTTCACAATGCCATAGTGGCATATGATTTTACAATGACAGATGAGGATCATTGCGTATATATCAATAGATCCAATGATCAATTTGTGATCATATCATTATATGTTGATGATATACTAATTGCTGGAAGCAATATGGAGTTGGTTAATACTATCAAGAGATAGTTGTCTTCTAACTTTGAGATGAAGGATATGGGTGAGGCTGCATACATTATTGGAGTTAAGACTTCAAGAGATCGTTTTGAAGAGATCGTTGTCTCTTTCGCAAGAAACCTATATAAATAAGGTTCTTGAACGATTTAGTATGCAAGACTGTAAACCCATAGACACTCCTATTGCAAAAAGGTGAAGGATTGAGCCATAGTCTGTGTCCAAGGACTCCACAAGAAAAGGAACAAATGAAACATGTTCCTTATGCTAGTGCTGTTAGAAGCTTTATGTACGCTATGATATGTACAAGACCTGACATATGTTTTTCAGTTGGAATGGTGAGTAGTTACCAATCCGATCCAGGTCAAGCACATTAGAAAGCCGTTAAGAGAATACTGAGGTATCTAAAAAGGACTGCTGATTATACGATGAGTTATTAAGGAAAAGGATCTGCAACTCAAAGGCTATTGTGATACTGATTGGGGAGGAGATTTAGATGAAAGAAAATCTATCTCTGGGTTTGTTTTCTTACCGAATAATGGCACCATATGTTGGAGCAGTAAGAAACAGTGTGTATAGCCTTGTCCACGATGTAAGTTGAGTTCGTGGCATTATCGGCAGCAAGTATAAGAGAGTGTTTGGCTTAAGAGATTTTTTGAATCATTTAGGTGTTATTGGAAATGCTGCAGATTCATTGTTGGTTAACTGTGATAGCCAAGCAGCAAAAGTGTACACCAAAGATCCAAAATATCATGGCAAGACCAAACCTATAGATACCAAGTATAATCTTGTCAAGGATATGGTTGCACGAAAAGATGTGAACTTAGAGTACATACTACGCATGGAATGGTAGCAGATCCTATGACAAAACCAATACCTAGAGATGTGTCTTGTGGCCATATGAAATCTCTAGGATTGCGTAGAGACTGATGTACTGAATATTGTATTTTCCCTAAGTGTTCACAATTTGATGAATTTGTGTTTTCATCATTAATGCCTATGAATCTTTGTTTAATCTTTATGCATCTTAATGCTTAGTGCATTACTTTAAGTTGAGAAGTATGTCGGACAGATATAAGATTAGCCCACTCACACGGGTAATCACCTCATTTTTCTTGTGTGATAAATAGAGATGAGACTGTTTTTAAGCTTATTATCTAGGTGATAATCGAGAGCTCAAGCTTAAAACACGTATGTCGCCTTAACTGAGTGTTAAGATGAGGATATAATACTTACTATGTCCGAAAGTAAAAATACCCCACATGTTTTACTTTATCTGTCTAAGATGCCAGATGTGAGTTCTGATGAATTTTGTGATTGAGTAGATACGTGAACTCAAGTTAGACATTGGGTATGTCCGAACTATCATCTGTACGGTATTGAAAGGTGTAGACATACGCTCCATGGGAAAGGAGTTAATACCGTAATACGTATTTCATACTACGTATGCATGAGACGACCAATAAGAGTGGCAAAAGTTTGATCTCAACTTTTATGTCGTGTGAGACTCTTGAGGAAGAAAGTTCCTCAATTTTGAAGTCCCCTCAAGACTCTTACTTATTCTCAAGATTTCTATTTAGTGTTTGCTATCTTAGTGTGTTGCCAATGGTCATGAGATGATTCGATCTAATGGGGCATTTCTAGAAAAGCAAGCTGGACTGAAATTGAGAGTTTGAAGGAAAGAGGAAGATCGATTTTGGAGAATCACATTGTAGTTTTGTATTCACCGGTTAACCAATTATGACTGTCTTTGTGATAATCATAATTGTGAATACAATATATATATCATTATTTACAAGAGATCAAGAGAGATATAAATGTGATCGATCGATCTAGGGTACTGCATACTAAATCTACTCGGAATGTGATGCCCATTATGAGCTGCTATATATTCCTAACAGATGTATGGCAACGAGCTCTCAAAGTATGCTGGTCGCACGGATTATTCACCGGTATGAATGTTGAAGAGAGGAAAAGAGGATTATGTTCGGCCCACCATGTTAAGTGAGAGTCTATGATGGATTTTTCTCTGATGGGGATGAGTATGGCCTGTCCGCCCATGTTGGTTTTCCACCACCATGTGCGAGTGGGAGATGATGGATTTATGAGATGGGCTTAAGGCCCATCCGCTCAAGTTGGGCCCAAAAAGGCCCGGCCCACGGGAATAGGGCCCGTGGAGGGGGAAGGTATAAAAGGGAGGAGAGAGAGGGAGATTACACCTGTTGAAAAAACAGATGTACGTACGTTCTCTCCCGCGCACTCTCTCTCTCCAAAAAGAACAGTAAGCACAAGGCATTCGTTCTTCTTCCCTTCAAGGCGCCATCGGATCGAATGGGGCCAGAATTTCTTCCTCTTCTTCAGCGTTGGTGTCTAATCTGTGGCTAACAAGGTACGCTCGAATCCGTGGTGTGCTTTACGATCGGTGATGCGTGTTTTCCCGGGCTTCGTCTTCCGCATTGATTTAGGGGTTCGATTCGGTGTCGAATCCGGTTTTCGGGGATCCGTTATTCCCAACAACCAGCATTAATATATGGACGTAAGGGTATCTGTTTGGGAAGTAAGAAGCCCCTTTGACATCTTTTCATCTACAAAGAATTCTCGATGTGAAAATACAAAGATAAAGGGCTGATCTTTGAATAGGAAAAAGAGTGGATCTGCAGGGTCTCAAATGAATTGGCTTATTCTTTTACATGTCTCCATCTCTGAACTCACCGCAACTTACGGAAGGGGATTGAAGCTTTAGACTTTTCATGTTATTCTCTGAAGCTTTAGACTTTTCATGTTATTCCATGAAGCTTTAGACTTTTCATTCCTCGTTTTTTCTTTCGTTGTAAGCTTAGGAGATCTTTTTCGCTTTTATTAAGACAATGTCTTGACAGCGCGTACAATCAAAATAAAAATTGTTCGTCCACACCTAACAAGCCCATATCCAAAATATGAAAAGGCATGGAAGCTCCAAACCCCACCTCAGCATCTGAATCGACCTCCCTCTTTCTCCTCTTCATCCCGGTCGACCCGTCATCGCTGGACGGTGAGCTAGGCTCCATGGATCGACGCTTGGGGCTGACCCTGACGGGCTCGTACTCGGCCGAGCCGATGAGGTGAGGGAAGTTGAGCTTGGCCTTTGATCCTCTCATCTTGAAAGCGGCCCGGTCATAGGCCAATCCTGCATCCTCGGGCGTCTCATAAGTCCCGAGCCAAATCCTTGCACCGTTCTTCTTAGGGTCTTTTATCTCCGCCGCGTATTTTCCCCACGGCCGCCTCCTCACTCCTCTGTAATGCGTCTCCCTGACCGGCGCTTTCATCTCACGCTCCACCATCTCCTCCGGTCTCTTCTGCACTGCTGAACCGATGCTGTTATAATCAACTGTCGTCGCTTGGAAATCAAGTTCTTGATTTGAATCCAAAGGCATCGACCACCCAGAACTGAGCGCGTCGCACATAGCGCTGTACACCAGCATGTCATCCGAGTCGTCGACTTTCAGAGGAAGTTCGCTCCAACTTTCCGCAAGCAACAGATCGCTGAAGCTCAAACTTCTTGGCGCAAAAACTGTAGCATTCTCAATTATATCATGATCCTGAAGAAGATGATCGCAGATAGATTTCAAAGGATCGCATTGATGGGTCTCAAAGGGACTCATGATTTCTGGAAGCATTTTCTAATTGCTATCGAGCAGCTATTGACTTGTGTATGGTTTGTATCGTTGATGATCAAGGGCCAGAGTGGGATAGTTGAGAGGATGACCATAATTGGGAGATTTATATATATAAGTTGAGCTAGCTTTGAAAATTATTATTTTCAATCATTCAATCTTTTCTTAGCTATCATAGTGCAGTTGCTGAGAAAGTGACTCTGCATTGATGGTGAGATTCGAGACACATGTTTTGAGTGTCAAATTCCCATTTATTTAATCAACGGTCCATGCAGAATAATAAAGTACCTTTACCTTATCTCAATACGAATTTTTATAAATTCAAGTCATGGACATGGTTCTTTATTTATTATTATAGCGGCAATGACTATATTATATCAAGGTTTTAGTACGCATAGACAATAGCATACGTCAGCAAGATTCTCATATCTCCACAGGTGCCTTATAAGTCCAATCGCACATGAATTAAAAGGGGTATTTTGGTCGGCGGGGATATAAAATGTGGAACGTGGCACCAACAAAACAGAAAACAAACAGGCAATCCATGGAGGAATGACGAATATATCTATTTTTTATTGTTTTATTAAATGCGAATGAGAAATATATATCTAATGAGTAAATTAGCACGCGTATTCGTGGAGGCAATAATTGAATCAAGTATAGCGAGGAGTGAATTCTTTGGCACGGTCAATGGTTGAGGCAGGAGGTTGACCAATTTGTATGCGCGTGCTCTAAATCAAAGGGCAAATTTAGTAATGTGGATATTGGAGATGACCTTGCTTTTGACTTTGAGGAAGGAGGAAAATCATTAATATTAGAGATATTTCTCTTTTCTCTTCTTTTAAAGATAATTAGAATATTTCTCTTGATTCTCCATATTTCTTAAAATTTGTGCATATCTCACTTTAATTATGCATATATTTGATTGATGTATCACCTTAAATAATCATCTAATAACTCTTATTTATGTACTCTTCATTGTTCACATCGGAATATACAAGAAAATACCATATTTCTCACTTCCACATATTTCTTATTTTGGTATCAAGGCTAGTCGATCCTAAGGTGCACTCTAGTGTGGCACAACTCCCGTGTTTTGTGTCATCTTCCTTTTCAATGACTATTAATATCCCTCTCTCAACATCAAACCTCAATATTACTCAGTCTTCAATAGCCAATGTCATCCTATTCTGTTGTAGCATAATCTACAGAGCCCTATTACCTAAGGAAGCGCCTATCGAGCTTATTTCATTACAACGCCAGTCGCGCCAGCCATGTTTTTGTCTACAGACACCAATAGACTTACTGACCTCAGATGAGCCAAATCAACAAATCCTAGCGAGTAGCTTGCACAATAAATACACAAGTAGTTATGTTGACGCAACTGATTTCGTTCTTCACCGCATCAAGTCACTTTAACGATCCATTCAAGCGTTTTTTTAATCTTTTATCCAAACTCATGTTGAAATTTTCTATACACCATGTTAGAGATATTTCTCTAAGATATTTTCCTCTTTAGAGATAATTAGAATATTTTTCGAAAAAATTTCTGTATTTCTCAAAATTGCGCATATATCTCTATTTAATTATGCATATCTTTAATTGATATGATATCTCAAATAATCAACTAATAAAGCCTATTTATATATATGTACTTTTCATTATTCAACAATGATATATACAGAAATTCCACATATCTCATATTTATAAATAAAAAATAAAAAATAAGGGGGTAGAATTATTGGCAATTCACGCAATATAAATGATTAACAAATAATAACATGGACTAACGAAATGAACCCCATGTGGTCGGTTTCAACAATTCTCAAAATAATCATATCATGTGCTCATTCCCTTTTCTTAAAAATTAAATTTTTGCGTACTATATTGTGGATTTAAGACAATCAATGTTAGCATGCAACGAGGTTCTGGTCAAATTGAGGAAATTCGTTCAATGGGAATGCAATTTGTCACTCTCTCTTAATCATGTACTCGGAATTCAACTTTGTCACACCGAACGCTAGAAATAGTAGTTCTAAATAGTGAAGTCCCTTTCGTTGTATATAAAATAAATAAATAAATAAATAAATAATATATATATATATATATAAAAGCTAAACGTGTCGATTCTCTAATCTTGGGACTTGTTATATAGTTCCATGCTTCGGAATTATTTGACTTATTGCTTCGTGGTCTTCCTGTTTTGGTTTGACTAAGCTTTATGCGTCGACGGGTATGGCGAAAAGCATGGGTGTGGACCGACTCTGCACGCGCACTCCACACATCTTACATCTGCCGAACGTTCGTATACGTCCGAGTTCGAGTCCAGCCGGCGGGTTGGAGGGGAAAGTGATCCGAAAACGAGGTCGTTCAGCTCGGAGGAGATGGCCTTTGGGCTTAAAAGATCAATTACAGGAGGCTGCTCCATGCGTAATCTCTTCTCTCAATAGGTCGTTTAAGGGAAGAGGACAGGCTTAACAATGTCTTCATGAATTTGATTCACCAGCTACAGAAAGGGAGAGAGGTTAGGGTTTAGACGGGTAGCGGAGTAAACGTGACTGCCGGGAGATGCCACGATTGTTCATGGATCTTCCGAAATATGCTTCACCTACAAACCCTAACTTAACCCACATGTGCCTTCGTTCATTCATGAGTTTCTGAAGCTATCTGGCGTTCTTGTTTCCTGTTTATGAGGCCATAGAGTCAGTCCACTTTTTGAGCCCTCTATCTTCTCAAATTCATATCGATTTTCCTTGTCCCAACGTGCAATTTCACTAGACACTATATAAAATATTCGGTTCGAGTCATAATTATTCCATACCACTCACGACTCGAAAGTCTAAGATTGGCGAATCCGTCATTACAATTTCATTTAAGATGCTAGCAGTCAAGAAATCTCTTCACATAAGATATGTCGTAGCTAAACAACGTTTATACGAGCCATTTATAATCGAAATTGTGACAAGATAAATTACCTTTCATTGCTAGGCCATCACCTTAGAAGTAAATATTCGCCAATTTTTCCCCTTTTTTTTCCTTTCTCCTCTGTTGTGTCGCTGTCGTGCATAAAGACCTCATCACACGCTACCCCTACTCACCAGAGTAGACAACACTTCAATGGCCACGTCTCTCTCTCTCTCTCTCTCTCTCTCTCTCAGGCGGTGTTGAAACCGCTCACGCAACAGTCATCATTTCGATCTGAAAAAGTAGATAATCTATTTGTTCCATGCGTCATTGTTTCTATTGCATTCCATTTTACGTTTTACACTTTGTTCTTCGATATTTAAATGGACCGTCAATATCTTTGGTCTAGATCGGGAGCATGCAAACAATTCCCGCTATGTTTGTAAATCGCTCAAGGTTGTCGTCGTGGTCCCACGCGTTGTCTGCAGGGAGGGGAGACTATCGTTTGGGTCAAATACATTATGTGGCTTAATTTGAACCTTGATACATCAAAGTACGTAGGGACAAATTCAAATTCATCAGATAAATTTGAAGGATAAGCCTAGCCTCAAAATTCATAGGTAAAATGCGAAATGATATTAAAACCTCTGAAAAAATATGTATTTTGAGGGTGTTAATTCTTATTAACGACTCAAATCTAATAAATCAGATATGTTATGTTCATTAATATCATGTGAATCTCATGTAGTGCCTCTATAAAATATAACGGCCATCATTGCAACAGGTTTATGGGAATGAGCTTACCCCTTTGATCAAATACCTATTACTACAACTTTTTCTATTCATTTTTCGAAAATTGGTCTCCCAACAACATCTGATGGGGCAAGTTGTACATATCAATTTCGGAACGCCTAATTGAGTTTGGATTTTGGTCCAAAGATGGAAAATGTATGGATCACATCGGTTTCAATTCGATTAATTTTGGTCTAGTGTTATGTATCTTTACAAGTGATTGCAATTGATAGAATTTCAGGTGTAGGGCAGGATGGAATGGAATCGCTTTGCACCAATTTATTTCTCTTTGTCCATTTTTCTATGCGATTTGATTGAAGTCATTACAAGTTGTTGATTCTCTCAAGTTTCTTATAATTCAAATACAAGTTTATATCGCACTTTGACATCAATTTTTCTTGGCAAATGGAAGAGTTAAATCAGTTTCAAGTCAATTAAATTCAATTACACGTCATATGCATACAAATCATTTCAATCGGTAAAATTTCGAAATAAATTTCAGGTTCACATCAATTCAAACCACATCAAGTTTAGGTCCATTCAAAATTCTTCTTTCTTCGATATCGAGTTGGTCAGGTTCGGATAGTTAGATCATTTGGATTCTTCGGATTTGGGCTATTTTAAACATGGGACAAGCCTGATATCAATTATTAACTTTTCATGATCTACCTCGGGTTGTGTTGGATCGGTTTATCGGGCGGGTCATCCCCTGCGGGTTCCCGACGCGTGCGCCCGACCCGAATCCGCCTCGACATCTCCACGAACGCCCTGATCATCCTCCTCCGAGGAGACACAGAGAGAAAGAGAGAGAGAGAGAGAATGGCGTCGCCTTCTCCTTCTTCTTCTTCTTCAGTAGCGGCGGCGGCGGCGTCGCCGGCAACGGAGGAAGAGCTGACGCTGACGGTGAAGTGGAGCGGCAAGGAGTACGCGGTCTGCATCTGCGGCGACGACACGGTGGGGGAGTTGAAGCGGAGGATATGCGAGGTCACCAACGTGCTGCCCAAGCGCCAGAAGCTCCTCTACCCGAAAGTGGGCTCCAAGCTCACCGACGACACCCTCTTGCTCTCTCAGATCCCCCCTCGAGTCCTCCCTCAAGATGACCATGATTGGGTCGCCATTCTCCTTCTCCCTCCCTCCCTCTCTCCCTCTCTCTCTCTCTCTCTCCTCTCTGTGAAGCTTTGGACTTTTCGTGTTGTGCTCTGTATGTCTTGGATTCTTGTTGCCTGAAATTTCTTGGATTTGGAATCTTGGCGCCGTATGAGGTGTTGGGTTCTTGGCTTTCCTCCTTTTTCTTTTCCTTTTGCTTCGAGTTTAGGTAATCTTTTCTGGGTCAAGATCAGTATGGTGGTGTCAGATGAATAGTGGCAATGACTATACAATACCTAGGCTCGTGTACGTAATAATATGCACCAGCAAGATTCTCATATCTCGAGGGGTGCTGTACAAATCCAAACGCGTATGAATTAAAAAAGGACAATTTTGGTCGGCGGGGATACAAAATGTGGAACGCGGCACCAACAAATACAGAAAACAAACAAAGAATTCATGGAGGAATGACTAAATGCAGCTGAGAAATATATCTAAGACGTAAATTAGAACGTGTATTCATTGAATACATTGGCACAGTCAATGGTTGGGGCAGGCGTTTGACCAATTTGTCGGCGCGTGCTCTAAATTCAAGGGCAAATTTACGTTTTGTTGGAGATGAGTTTGCTTTTCAGTTTTCACTTTAACAATGGAGTAAAATCTTCAGAGACAATTTTTTTAGGATTTTTCTTTTCCATTAGAGACAATTAGAATATATTTTCTAGATTCTTTGTATTCTCTATAATTTGTGCATATATCTCCATTTGATTATGTATATTCTTGAATGATATGTTATTTTATATAATTATCTAATAAAGAAGATTTATGTTCTCTTCATTGCTCGCATCAAAACACACAAAATGCCACTTTTTTCACTTCTGCATATTTCTTAGTTTTGACATCAAAGCTAGTCAATCCTGAAGTGCACTCCAGTGTGGTGTAATTATCATATTTCGTGTCGTCTTCTTTTTCAATAATTAATAATATCCCTCTTGCAATTTTAATCTCAACATTGCTAGGTCTTCAATAGCCAACTTAGACCTGTTCTACTGTCATGTAATCTACGAAGCGCTTTTATTTAAGGAAGTGTCCATCGAGCTTGTTTGATGATAATGTCAACCACACTGGCCGTGTTTCTGTCCACAAACAAATACCAATAGACTCGCTGCACTCAGACAAGGAAGATCGACGGCGTCCGATCGTGTAGCTCACAGAACAATTATGACAACACACAAGTAGCCATGTTAGCATCAAACGATTTGCTCTTCACTACATCGAACCGCTTCGGCAATCCATTTAAGCATTTTTCGGATCCCTAATCCAAAATCAAGTTGACAATCTCTACACACCATACTAGAGATATTTATCTATGATATTTTCTTATCATTATTTCTCTTCATTTTTCGCATCTCTCAAAATTGTGCATACGTCTCCCTTTGATTGTGCATATTCTTAATTGGTAATATTTTATCTTAGATAATCAACTAATAAAGCCCATCCTTATCTATGTACTCTTTATTGTTCAACAATGAAATATACAGAATTTCTCCATTTCTCTCTTCCATATATCTCGCATCTATTAAAAAAAAATTGTAAAATTATGGGCAACTTATGCAAATCCAAACGAATGAAACATAATAACATGGACTAAAGAATTGAACCCCATATGGTGGATTTCAACAATTCTCAAAATAACCATGTAGTATGCTCGTTCCCTTTCCTTAAAAATTAAAATTTACGCACTCTATTTTGGATTTAAGACAAGTAATGGGGTCTTAGCACGTAACATGGTCATGGTCAAATCGAGGAAATTCGTTCAATGGGAATGCAATTTGTCGCTCCCTTAATCATGCAGTCGGAATTCAATTTATGACACCGAACGCCAGAAATAGTAGTTCTAAGTCACGAACCCCCTTTTAAAACAAAACAAAACAAAACAAAACGTGGCGATTTCTAAATCATGGGACTTATATAGTTCGATGCTTCGGAATTATTTGACTTCTTGCCTCGTGGTCTTCCTCTTTTGGTTTGACTAAGCTTTATGCGTCGACGGGTATGGCGAAAAGCATGGGCGTGGACCGACTCTGCACGCGGCACTCCACACGTCTTCCATCTGCCGAACGTCCGAATACGTCTGAGTTCGAATCCGGCCGGCGGGTTGGAGGGGAAAGTGATACGAAAACGAGGTCGTTCAGCTCGGAGGAGATGGCATTTGGGCTTAAAAGATCAGTTGCAGGAGGCTCTCCATGCGTAATCTCTCATCTCAATAGGTCGTTTAAGGGGAGAGGACAGGCTTAACAACGTCATCATGAATTTGATTCGCCAGCTACAGAAAGGGAGAGAGGTTAGGGTTTAGACAGGTAGCAGAGTAAACGCGACTGCCGGGAGATGCCACGATTGCTCATGGTATCTTCTGAAGTATGCTTCACTTACAAACCCTAACTTAGCCTCTCTCTCTCTCTCTCTCTCTCTCTCTCTCTCTCTCTCTCTCTCTGTGAAATGGCCTAAGAAGAAGAGGAGGCTGCTGTGGGATCTTTTGAGTGACTGAGGTTTGCTTGAGAGCGTTGGTATCTACTGATGATGTCGAGCTGAGCGGTACATCAAGAATCTCGTTAACTAGTTCCTCATCGAACCATTCCCAGATCAGGTGCTCCTTCCACGTGTGCCTTCATTCATCCATGAGTTTCTGAAGCTATCTGGAGTTCCTGTTTCCTGTTTATGAGGCCATAGAGTCAGTCCACTTTTTGAGCCCTCCATCTTCTCGAATCCATATCAATTTTCCTTGTCCCTACCAGCAATTTCACTAAATGTGATATAAAATGCTCGGTCTGAGTCATAACTATTCCGCACCACCTATGACTCGAAAGTCTGAGGTTGGCGAATTCGTCATCACAATTTCATTTAAGATGCTAATAGTCAAGAAGTCTCTTCACATGAGATGTGTCGTAACTAAACAATGTTGTACAAGCCATTTATAATCGAATTTATGATCTCATATGGAAGATAAATTACCTTTTATTTCTAGGCCATCACCATAGTCGTAAATGTTGACCGAATTTTCCCCATTTTTTCCTTTCTCCTGTATTGTGTCACTATCGTTTATGAGACCTCATCACGTCTCTCTCTCTCTCTCTCTCTCTCTCTCTCTCTCTCCATGTCGTGACCTCAACATGCTAGCAATTCGCATAGGCAGTGTTGAAATCGCTCACACAACAGTCGTCACTTCGATCTTTAAAAGTAAGGAATCTATTCGTTGCATGCATCATTGTTGCTATTGCATTCTATTTTATGTTTTACACTTTGCTCTTCGATATTTAAATGAACAGTCGACGTCTTTGGTCTAGATCTGGAACATGCGAACAATTCCCGCTGCGGTTGTAAATCGCTCAAGGCTGTACTCGTGGTCACACGCGTTGTCTAGAGGGAGGGAGGGGAGACTTGATGGTTTGGGTCAAATAGGTTATGTGGCTTAATTTGAACCTTGATACATCAGGTACGTAGGGACATATTCAAATTTAATAGATGAATTTGAAGGATAAATCCATTAAAAGCCTCAAAGTTCATAGGTAAAATGCGAAATGATATTAAAATCTCTGGAAAATATGCATTTTTAGGGTGTTAATTGCTTGATAGAAGTAAACTTATAAAAGACCCGAATCCAATAAATTATATATGTTATACTCATTAATATCACGTGAAATATTATGTGGTGTCTTCATAAAATTTAATGGCTATAATTGCATTGGGTCTATAGAAATGAGTTTATACAAGAATTTTTCACCTCTTTGATCAAATACCTATAATTGCAACTTTTTTTTATTTATTTATCATTTTTCTAAAAATTTGTCTCCCAACAAAATCTAATGTGGCAAGTTGTACATATCAATTTTGGAACGCCTAGTTGAGTTTGGATTTTGGTCCAAAGGTGGAAATTGTATGGGCCACATCGGTTTCGGTTCGATTAATTTTGGTCTAGTGTTATGTATCTTTGATATTTCAATTGATAGAATATCAGGTGCAGAGTGGGACGAAATGGAGTTGTTTCTCACTCATTTGTTTCTCTTTGTCCATTTTTCTATGCGATTTCATTCAAGTCATTACAAGTCTTTGAGACTCTATGGAGTTTCACATAATTCAAATACAAGTTTATATCACACTTCGACATCAATTTTAGGGTAAATGGAAGAGTTAGATCACCATCAAGTCAATTAAATTCAATTACACATCATATATTTATACAAGTCATTTCAATTTGTAAAATTTCACAATAGGTTTCGGGAATGCATCAGTTCAAGCCCAAAATTCTCCTTTTTTTCAATATCAAATTGGGTCGGGTTCAGATAATTAGATCACTTGAATTCTTCGGTCCAGGCAATTTCAAATATTGGGCCAAGACGGATAATGAATTATTCACTTTTCTTAATCTCACCCCGGGTCGTGTTGGATCGGCTTATCGGGCGGGTCGTCTCTTTCGGGCCCCGAAAGCGTGCGCCCGACCCGAATCCGTCTCGACATCTCCACGAATCGTCCTCCTCCGAGGAGAGAGAGACAGAGAGAGAATGGCGTCGCCTTCTGCTTCTTCTTCTTCAGTAGAGGCGGCGGCGGCGGCGGCGGCGGTGGGGTCGCCGGCGACGGAGGAGGAGCTGACGCTGACGGTGAAGTGGAGCGGGAAGGAGTACACGGTCCGGGTCTGCGGGGACGACACGGTGGGGGAGCTGAAGCTGAGGATATGCGAGCTCACCAACGTGCTGCCCAAGCGCCAGAAGCTCCTCTACCCGAAGGTCGGCTCCAAGCTCGCCGATGACACCCTCTTGCTCTCTCAGATCCCCCTCAAGTCCTCCCTCAAGATGACCATGATTGGGTCCCTATTCTTCTTCTCCCTCTCTCTCTCTCTCTCTCTGTAAAGCTTTGGACTTTCGTGTTGTTCTTTGTGTGTCCTCGATTCTTGTTGTCTGAATTTTCTTGGATTTGGAATCTTGGTGCCATATGAGATGATGGGTTGTTGGGTTTTGCCATATGAGATGATGGGTTGTTGGGTTTCCTCGTTTTTTATTTTTTACTTTTGTTTCCAGTTTAGGAAATATTTTGTGGGTCGGGATCGGTTTGGTGGTGTCTGTCAGATGAATTGCATGCCTCAAGTAATTAGACTACTTTGTCCATGAAGTAATGAAAATTTGAGTAAAAGATGAAGTAGTGGCGCACGCTGAAACTTAGATTGGGAAAGGGTCTCTTTTTATGTCTTCAGCAATGGATATAATTTATACTGCCTAATGTGCGCCTGCATTTGGCCTGCCCTGTCTACTACCAACTTCCTTTTGCTATATATCATAATGTCCGGCCAGTCGCATGATAAGCTAAGATTATGTTTGATTAAAATTTGGAGTTTTAGTTGATTGGCATACTGTTTTGTCAGATTATAGGGAAAAAGAATGTGTTGTCTTGTCACAGTATATGGACAAGCATCATGTAGCAATGACCAGCCTCTATATGTAGCAAATTTGATTTGGTAATTTGATGAAGAATATTTGGAATGTTAGTTCAAATATCCCATTGTTTCATTAGATTTTAGAAAAAATAAAAGACTTGTTTCACAGTACATAGACATGCCTTTATGTAGCAAATTTAATTCTTTTTTATTTTATTTTATTTGACTCTCTGCTGGATGGCTATTGCTTTCTGTTTGCAGGACTGTTGAAGATGATCTTCTCGTGGATGAAGTGGACTCTCCTGAAATAGTCGATGATTTTGAGCTTGGACAAGATGATGTTGTTGACATCAAAGATAAAGATGTCAATAAGCGGAAGCTCAGAAGACGGATAGATCAGTACAAGGTCAGTTTTCCCCCTTTTAACCATGATATTTGAACTATCTAAGAGGACCTGTCTGTTATGAGTCAATGTCCTTTGTCCTTAGGCATATGATGGAGTGGAGATTTCTTTATCTCTGAAAGAATCTGTTCAACACATTTCCTTTTTGGTTGGAGGCATAAACATTTCATTTTCACAGAAGTGGTTTAAGCTAACTACTTACTCCTTAGCTGGTGTATAAGCTTGTGTTATCTATCCAGATGGAAGAACAAACAGTTTCCTTGAGGAGACATAAGACATGGTTTTTGAGACACTACTAGGATAAGCATCAGATCATTTTTTGTCTAAATTGTTGTCTGAGAGGAAACGATGTTGGTTAATTGAAATTCATCATTTATTTTCTGAGGAGAACTAATATGTGAAGACTGATGTATAATGCCTCTGATCTCCATTTTAAAAGGAGAGAGGATAACTCTCACCTATAGAATTGTAACCATTCTGTACTACTTTGGATTTTAGGGTTAAAACTCAATGACGAGCCAGCTTATTGTTACCAAAAGTGTAACATGGATATTCAAATTGCTCTCATAAGAGGAGCTTCCTGCGGCACATTGTTGGTGTGCTGATTAATTGATTTGTCATGCAGATTGAACTTCGAAACCCTTGTCGTGAAGGAAAAAAACTGCTTGTTTTGGATATTGATTATACTCTATTTGATCATCGGTCCCCAGCAGAAAATCCTCGTCAATTGATGAGGCCCTGTGAGTAGTCTGCATTATACACATTTACAAATTATTTTCTTTGCTATCTAGCTAACTGTAAACCCATACATGCAGATCTTCATGAGTTTCTCACTGCTGCTTATGCAGAGTATGATATCATTATATGGTCTGCAACCAGGTATGGATTATCTTGTTTCTTTATTTGATCTTGGTTTCATGGTAAAAGTATGAAAGACTTCTCTGTTTTGAATTTCCTTTCCAGGTCTTAAGATTATTTTTCTGTGTTGCTGGTTTATTATCTAGAGTAAATTGTGCAAACCCCTTCTGCTTTGTTAATTGCATCTCTACCTCCTCTTCTAAAAGCAAAAGTATACCTTTCACTCCCTAGCAAAGGTTCTGTCACTCTACTTATTGTGTTCTGTTGCATATGGAACTAATTTGCAACCAATTTCACTCATTACAAGCATTTTCTGTTGCAACCGGACTGCATTTTGTTTAGATACTAAAAAAATGAAGAGATAACTAAGCATCTTTTGTGGGGACTGTTTTTTCATCATAGAGGTGTAGGATGTGTAATTTGTCCAAGCTCTACCTCTGGGGGGTTCCTTTGTCATTTTTCCTAATCTTTAAGATTATGTGATTGAATTGCCTTTTCTCCAAAGGTGCTATGAGAGATTCATTTCAGAAATACCATGAGATGGAATAGCAAAATTTTAGTTGGAAACTAACAGTTGGATACCCTGTTTCTAATATGTCTATTTTCTTTCTGTAGCATGAAGTGGGTTGAGCTGAAGATGGGACAGCTAGGGGTACTTGACAATCCTAATTACAAAATTACAGCACTCTTAGACCGAATGGCAATGATCACAGTACAATCAGATTCACATGGAATCTTTGATTGCAAGCCACTTGGTGTAATATGGGCTCAACTCCCAGAGGTATAGCTTTTATATAATAAATTGACAGATGTTTTTCATGTGGCCTGGTAACCCGATGAAATTGCTTTATATATCTCCTCAGCAGGAGTTTTTTGTTTTTACCAGGTGTGGATGTACATATATAGGCACACGCGTATGTATATAAAATAAATGTGCTTATCTCGAGAATAACATACACAATAGAATTTGTTCTGCAAACCTTTTATGCACACATTTGTTGATAATAGCCTAAAACAATTTCGTAGCTTAAACCGATCTGTTTTGAGATTCTTTCACTCTAAACTTAACATGCAAGTGACTTTTGAATGTAACTGCTTCACTTCATCATGCTCTTGTGAATCAATTGGTTTTTTTCATGGTTGAGACTGTTATGACATAGGTATCAGTTCAGTTCGTTTGGGAACAATGTGGCAGTATTGTTGCAATAAACCTAATTCTTAGCCTAGAAATTTAGTGTGATCACCTCTCTGCCATGTTTCATATAGGTGCTCTTTCGTGGCACATGCATCTGTCCATGAATCAGGTAGCATTAGGCAGTCAGTTTGTCTGCCTCTGCCATGACCTTGTGTTATGGCGTTATGTTGTGCTGTACTTTCACATTCATAGAAGTTTTTCTCTTTCTGAATATCATAATTGTTACTGACTTTGCGCATGCCCCTAATTTTGTATCTAACATATGAGAAACATAAGACATGATCTTGAAAGTCGGTGGATACAGAACTTTCACATTCTGGTAAAGAGTCCTTACAACAGTCTCTTGACTTGTCAGTATTACAGTGAGAAGAACACTATAATGTTTGATGACCTGCGAAGAAATTTTGTTATGAACCCTCAAAACGGGTTGACTATCAAACCATTCAGAAAGGCTCATTCAAGCAGAGACAGTGATCAAGAACTTGTGAAGCTTACTCAGTACTTGCTTGCCATTGCGGACCTTGATGACTTTAGTTCCCTTGACCATAGAAACTGGGAATTCTTCAATGAGGACAATGCCAAAAGGCGCAGGCAGACATGAATTCAAATTACAAGCTCTTGAATTTCTGATATGCACATTTATGCCATATCTGGTATGGCCTCCTTTTTCTCTCAAATACTTAATACTCCCTTATGAGTACCAAAGACCATAACACTCTATTGTAAAATGTCAAAATAAAAATACTAATCTTGGTTGTCATACTCATACAGACTCAAATTCAATACATTTCTTGCTAAGTAAATGTGTTGCCCTAGTAGTGACAAGTAGTTGACCATGGAACATGAATGAGAATATTCATCTCACTTTCTCCTTCAATGGTGTTGCAGGTCGTGACTCTGGGATTCATGTCATATCACCTCCAAAACTTCGGCTTTATTGTATAGATTGGCATGTTCTATCTGACAATATACCACTTTTCGTTTCCGGGACGTCAATGCTGGCCAAGTTTTCTGTACATCATTGCCAACCATCACATTTCTGGGGTATCAAATGCTGGCATGTACGAGGATACTAGACATTATAATAAGCTCCTCGGAAGTGATGTCAATTATGTGTCGAAATGGCACTGCAATTCTATCCTACTGTTGAAAACCTCTTGATTTTGGTGGTGATGGTCTTGATGAATCCATTCCTATACATAAAGCTAAAGCGCTTGCATGTCCTTTGTGCTTTTGTGTTTGTGTGTGGCTGTTCAGTTAAAATACTTGTACCTTACTTCTGCTAGTCCTCTTGCCTTCGGGGCAAGTCCTGTTCCTCATGGAGGCTATGAAGTAGAATACGTGCTTTTTTCTTCCCTTATGCTATTTAAGCCAGTATCATGCGGGCATTTGGATAACCCTTCTCCTGTTTCTTATGTACTTCACTCCACTGTATAAGAACGTGTCACTCCAGAACAATTTTTTATAAACATACAAAGATGTCTGATAAGCTAGAACCATACAATAGGAATTGCTTTTGAAATGGATGTCTGAATTTGGTATGTATCATTGGCGATTCAGAAATAGATCTAGTAAAGCATTCCTAATGTTGGACTTCGCATGGCAAGTAATTGTGGAACAGAAGCAATGTGTTTCGGTAGCAACTGCATAAGTCGGAGTCGGGTGAGTCATTGATATAATCAATAATTGCTTTTAGCAAAGCTTGATGTATTTTAATCGAAAGCAGTTTGACCAAAGCTCACTTATAAAAAAAGATGTACTCATTATTATTATCTTGAAACAATTTCCTAGTTATGATAACATAGTAGGAAAGGACATTCAATATATTATCAAACGTTGCTATACCAAGCTATTCACACCCTTTGCTTCTCGCCAAGATGTCTTGTCTGAAAGATTTCTTTCAGAAACAGCTTTAGAAACGTTGTGAAGTTCTGAGGACTACTTGGTAGACGAAAATTGGAGTAATTACCATGCTTGGTAGCACGTTAACTAGTGATTCATATTGATCGTTGAAGACAATGGTGGCAAGAGCTAAGGGCATGTACTATTTGCCTCCTCGTAGCATTCATCGGCCACGACATGATCGTGAACTTACATGAAGTTCCACTTGTTCCTCTCAACAATCACTACGAAATCATCAAAGGACATGCTCGTACGGCACCATCAGTTTTTGTACAATGGAGCCGAACTGGTTTGAGCAAATAATAACAATTAATACATCCAAATGGTAATCTGCTTCTCTCAAAGCATTCCAAAGTAATGCCCAGCCTAGAACTGGAGAGGCAGATAAAAAAACAGAAAACGAAAAACTTCACCAATGCCTCGAGTATTATTAGGTGGTCGGACAACTCTATGGCTAGAAACCACTTGGCAAATAGAATCTAAGATGTGAGCAGCAACATACTATAAGGGCGAGACCCACCTCAGGTATATCACATGCCAGCAACAGGACTATCGGCAACGATAACCAGGCGCACCAAATATCGATTATGACAAAGGAAAGGTGAGACGGAGAAGATATAAATGGCCAAACGAGCAAAGACAAGGGACAGAGGCTCCAACAAAAGATGGCACCATCGCCCACAGGTGTTGCATCATGCAACTAAGTACGAAGAGGTCCACTCGTAGTGTCATGCCTGGAAGTAGCATCCTTGTGTTTCAATGAGAGGTTTGCAAACTGGGCATCAAGGCCTTTGCTGGTGCTGGTGCTGCGGCTGCTGCTGCGTTGAAGGCCAGAGGATGGTTGTTGCTGCTGCTGCTGTTGATTCTGCTGTTGCTGGTACATGGTCCTCAATCTTCCTATTTCCCGCTCTAAAACCTCATGCTCAACTACAAATTCCAAATAGAACGTTCACTTCAGACCGTAATGGAAAAAAAGAAAAACAAGCATTTAAAACAACAGATAACTCACCATGACATGGTGCAAATCACATACCCAAATTATTTAACCCTCCAAACAGTTTTTATATGCATATCTATAGGCAACTATTCGCGATCCATTTACAACACTTTCAAAGTATAGCCATAGGCTGTCACGGCATCCCTAGTCCAGACTCTCTGATACAATATGTTGCAAACAGGGAACGGTAGACTCCTTCACACGTGCAAATTGATAAGAACAAGCAAATCAACATAAACACAAAACACCGATGCAAGCAAAAAGCTTACTCGAGTTGCCATAAAAATTCAAAAGCCACCTCCAAATTCAAAGTAAAAGCTTTCTTGTAGCAGAAGTAACAGAAACCACATAAAAAGAAAGATTTCAACAACCAAAAAGCTCAGGTTGTTCACAATCTTCTTTAGTGAGAGAAACTTACAGCATTTTATCAACTGCTCTTGCGCTAAACTTTCCAACCGTTGTTTGAGGGCATTATTCTCCATGTTCAAGATAAGGTGTCGCTGGTTGAGAAATTCAATCTCTGCAGAAAAGTCAGAACCTTCTACCTGCATACAGGAGCACATAAGATTAAAACATAACACTCATCAGAGATAGAATGTGAGCAACTTCTCAGCACTGTTTAATCATAAGATCATAAGATATATCAGCATTTCATTCTTGCCTGCAAAGCTTGCACATTTCTTTCCAACTCGGCTATGTACTGAAGTTTCCGGACCCGTGAACGCTGTGCAAATTGCCTGCAGCAGTTGTGAAAGTTGCCAGTTAGACCCCAACTCAAGTCACCTAAAAAATCACTACCACTCTCTTTACTACATCTGAGCAATTTCTTCTTATCATTTGTGCCTTGAGAAACCTGGTCAGATATCGAGTGACATTTGAAGACAAAGTCAACCTCAAACAGTACCCCATGGAACTGCCTAGATTTCCCAGGATATGCCAATTGAGATACAGCTGGTATGGCAGTCTAAACAAGATTTACCAATCACAGGATGGGCTTTGGAACTCTGAGTATTTACATAATTATCAAGTTGAAGTTCATAAACAAAAAATCAGTTGTATTACACTAACAAGTCTCAAATAATATGCAGATTATTCCAAATAAAAATTCACCAACTAAAACCAATAATGACCCTACCTATTCTCAAGATTATACAGATCCCTTTGGGTCCATTACCAAGCTCAACGCATTTTCTCTACTAGGTCTAACATTTTACAAAAAAATTACACATATCAGGGCCATAATCAAATCCTAATGGCCCCAGTTTCTTTTATAATAAATCGTTATCCTTAGTCTTGAATAATCTCATGGCTCCAAGTTTGGGCATGAAACATGAAATATGAACAGACTGCAATGTCCAATTTTCAAAAACAGAAAAAATAAAAATAAAAAGGTGCATGCTGCAAGTATGAGATTTCTAACATATTTATCAACTCATAACACAAGAAATTTGAGCTAGAAAATCAAAAACAACCATTTGACTCCACTGGATGAAAGACTTCTCAGACAAAGAGGATAGAAATTATTATGTAATTGTCATTTCTATGGCCTATGATTACCTGGCCACAGCATGCATCTGCAAAATTGTAGTATTTTTAGCAATCAATAAGTCATTCCTTGTTTACTACGCTTTCACATAAAGATGTTGCCAAGTTTATTTATGTATACTATCTAGTGGTAACCCTATGACAACAATACACCCTCTGGATTCCCTTTCAGATAGTCCGACACTAGTCTGTCCCAAAACATTTAATTGGGCTTTATAAAACAAAACCGCAGCACATCCCACACAATGCATCTCTAACCATGTGTACACATTAATGAGAAAGGGACACAGCACATACTGCTTTGCACGTTTAGTATCTGTCTCAGTCAAAGATGGCTTAGCACGAGAAGCATCTTTCCTTTCAGATGAAGCCTTTAAATCAATTACAGATTCAACTTGGTCTTGCATCCCATTTACCATGGAGGGATACTTCTCCACTTCTTGGGATACACATATCGGCGCAGAATTTTGAGTAGCAACATCACCTCCAGCCACAGGTGGGGCACCAAGGGGAGTTGCAACATTGCGAGATGATTCCCACACCCTATTCTTCTGCTTCACATGGTTTTGGTCAGCAACAAAATATGCATGCTGACCACCTCTTTGATGATCCATTTCTTGAGTTCCCCAATAGGGCGCTGAAAACACATTTCTGTACTTGTGCTCATCATGAGCTGCATGGTCTTGGTCAGAAAACTTAGCTACATCTATGTATGCAAAAGAGTCACTTGATGAGCGTCTATGGCCTCCCCTACGTACAGGAGTTTCAGGTTCATCAAGTAAATCATCAAGCCATGAGGGTTGCTCCTCCATGAGAAAACTCTCAGATGACGTTCGTTGGTGGCGGGTATACCCCTCTCCGGGCCTTTGCACTGCTTTAGATCCAATTGGAGGGTTAGGAATATAATCAACATATGAAGGCGAAAGGCCGGGGAATGGGCTTTTTGGAGGCAGGAAACCATGCTTTCCAGAGTATGTCAAATTTCTGGTACTAGGTGGTCTGGAATTTGACATAACAAATCCGGTAATGTCAAGGATGCCTGTGAAAGGACAATTTAACACATCAATAAACAGATCAAAGTACTTACAACACAATGCTTTAGGCCCCTACTTTAAAAAACCAGCAATAAGTCAATCGATACAAATAAAAGTAACAATGACAATGCTAGGAATCTTGCCACTAAATTCAACTCATCTTCAAAGTGACAACTATAAATCGAAGGAACCACTGAAAGAAAAACAGAAAAACAAGCCACTCAAGCAAGACTTACAAGGTTCATGATAACTATGGCTGCACAATTGCAGATGACATGCCTAGCTTAACATTTACTGATTGCAAGAATGTAGGACCAGATCAATGAATCCTCCAAATGACCCAAACCAAAAATGAATAACCTACCGATATTATTGTTAAGTTGATGAGCAAGTCTTAAATACAATTTTAATTTCTGTGAACCATGAATCAAGCGGCTAATTAGATGCCAAAATTTCTCAAAAGAATATCCCAAACAAATTCTACATGACCTAGGTAAACGCAGATGAGAACTGTATTCAACATCAAGTATAAATTTCAACAGCATTAAACATCTTACAGAAATTAGGAAAGGAAATTCCTGTGGATACAGGAAACATGGGCTTCGGATCCATGTTTAATAGTCTACAAATATACATCAAATAAATAAAAGGAGAAAGAAATAAACTTTTCTCTCTGATTAGAGCTATTAACAATGTCAAGTATCAAATAATTAGTTTTGATATCAGCATGAAACCACTCTACTGTAATCTCTTGTATATGATGCTATGCACCCCTTCTTGATAAATTACAAGCATTTATCCGGTAAGCATCAGCGTTATTGCTGTACCTGATTAACGAAACATTCCCAACACAAGAACCCAAGCCATCTGAAATAACAAGAAGACTAATAGAATACAATCAGCTGAACCCAAAACAGCAATCCACTCTACCAATAAACGACTAAAGTAGAATGTACAAATGGTACCACTGAAAGGCATGAGGAGAAGGGATCAATCCCAAACTACCCTCAGAACTAAACACATGCTGCAAAAAGGAACCATTTGTCCCATACCAGAATTCTCAGCATCAACTCGTAACCACAAAGATATTTGCCTGCAAAACTCAGAATAGTCTCACTTACTCACTTAACTTTCAAAAAGTCTCTTCATAATTGTCGCGACCCTCTCAAGGTGAACCCCTTGAGAACTAACGGATTGCTAGATGGACACAAATAATCCTCTTGTGAGGCAGCTCTTACGCTTCGCACAAACTCTCTCAAGTCCTACCAATTGCAACTTGGTTTTTCTTATTAATTTATTATTACCTTAGAATCACCAGGAGCCCGGTAAAGCGCGAGAGATCACTCTACCTCTGCGAACCAGAGAATTGAATTCAAGGAATTGGTTATACTCGATTACACTAACGCCAAATAATTGGTACCTTTTCTCTTTTAAAGGAAACTCTTCATACGATCATTTTATTTCCTAATATGCAGCTACAAGATCATGCAATTAAATGCAATATGCAATCAAGAAAACATAGCAACCAATTAATAATGGCATACAACAAAAAGTAGTAAAATTGCAACCTAAACCATCTTGGGCAATTATAAAACAAGATAAAAAGAAATAAACCAACCCAAGCCGCATTGAGCAACAATTGAATGTAACCTCATTATTACATCCCAGGACAGGATCTCCTCGAGCGTAAATGGGAAGTTCAAAATTTTATTGTATCTACCCTAAAGTAGACTAAAGCATCAAAGGGAAAGAAAATATGTAAATGTAACATGCTATGCCAGAATAAATCCTAGATAAATTACTTGACTATGATGAGGTAACAATACAAATAAAATCTAATGTAATGTAATCTAAAATATGGTATGTGTAATCTTGGTAAGGGAAGAATGCTTAATTTTTAAATTTTTATGACTTGTGCAAAATATTTTTTCCATAGTGTACCGTGCATTAGGAAAAAAAATCAAATTATGATGCAAAAATGCAATTTACCCTGAATGCAAGTGCAATCCTGAATGAATTTTTATGCAAATGCAATCAAAAATTAGTAACATGAAAGACATGATTTTTATAAACTAGAAGCTGATCATTTTATTTTAAAGAATCAAGGACAGCTTCTCAAAGACGAACATCCTTCACATTGAGTATAACAGCTCCAACATCATCCAAACAATCATCTACAATCAGCATATATACAAAGCTAACTATCACCCACTATTCTACTACACATTGTGGATGCAAACGCCCACATGATCCTTCCATAGGTCCTCTAGTCCTGACAAACCACAAGAAGGTTATAGCGTCTGGAACAGAAAGTTCAAGAGGGAAACATCAGAGGATGATTATTAGGCAGAATTTTAATCTCCAAACAGCTTAAGGGAACTTTGTGTTCCTGATTGAGTATGAATGCCCCTCTACCCAAGCTCATCAGGCAATGTGCACAATTTTCATGTCAATGCCAGTCCAAGCAAAGCAAAGCCACATGTCATTACATGCCAAGCATCAAGCACACTACCATTCCCAATCACTGCTAGTGCGCTAGAAGCCAATTTTCGATAAAAAATTGCACCAGGCCTTCCCCAGTTTTCCTCACAACCTGTAGCCAAAGAACTCTATAACACGATCTTGACTATTTTAGGCCTTAGAGTAGAAATTAGTTTGAGATCCACGAAATTCATCTTCATGATGCTGGAGTCCTCCTGACTACTCCTCTACAAAAATAACTACCAAGCTCTACTGGGACAACTACAGTATTGCACCCTACAAGAAAAGAAAACCACATCATTACATGCCAAGATCAAGCACACAACCATTCCTCATCACTGCTAGTGCACTAGAAGCCATTTTTCAATAAAAAATTGCAATGGGGCCTTCCCCATTTTTCCTCACAACCAGCAGCCAAAGAACTATATAAAAAAATCTTGACTAATTTAGGCCTATGAGTAGAAATAAGTTCAAGATCCACGAAAAACATCTTCAAGGCGCTGGAGTCCTCCTGACTATTCCTCTACAAAAGTAACAACCAAGCTCTACTAGGACAACTAAAGTATTGCACCCTATGCCATTCCCACCATCCTAGCCAACAAAAAAACTCCACAATATGACATCATGTATGGAAGCAACTGTATGCATGACCTGGGCTATAAATGACATGACCAATCAATAGAACTATTTCAATACTAGCCATAACGCATGCAAAACAAAACCAAGCCATATCTTCCCAGATGAAGAAGATGGAATTGCATAAGTAGGATCCTGCGATTCGAAACTTAAGAAATGCCCTGGATCTTAAGTAGGATCTTAATTTGCAATGATTTTTACATGGTCCTGATCCTAAGCTCCAAAAAATCATAGGATCAATACGATCCTTCGGGTCCCATCGATCCAACTTTTTCATACTTTGACCTTGAAATAAGTATATCGTCATATTCAGTATGTCCTCATATTTAGGTATTGAAAAAGTTGATTTTCCTGGTACATCCAGAATAAAGATGGCACAAACTTTAAATTCACACTATTTTTGAATTTAATGACACACAACGTTCATAACTAGTAGATTCCATATGACATTCCAAGATTTTGCCTTGCTGCCAAATTTTTAGGATGTCAACTTATAGACACCTTCTTCAATCCTAAATCCTAATAACTTTGGCTTAGTCAGAGACCTCCTACCCAAACCATTTTATTTGTTCCTAGCACTGCACATGTCCAACTCATACTCTATGCAGCTTCAACGTCAGTCTTCTATTACTTTTGGCTTGTTACAAACTTATAACGACCTTTACAGCATAAACAATGCTATAGTTACATTATGGGATCTCACAACTGTGACATAATACATCACAAATCTGGAAAGACCTGTATGTTTTATTACAAAAGTGAATTGGCTGGATCAAGCACTGATGGGTTTTCGCACTGAACGGGAACTAATCTCACAAACCAAGATCTGAAGAGCTCATGTGTGTTGAAAAAATGGAAGCATTAGATGGGAAGTTGAAGAGAGGGCAAGCCCAGTGAAGCTTAAGAAGAAGCTTGAGGAAGACCAAGCAAGGAATACCGAACCGCAAGTCGTCAAACATCATAGGTCATAGGTCATATAGGAACTTAAGAAAGGACTTGACAAGCAAATTAGAACTTTACTATTATTAATCTATGCGTTCAGATAGTTGTGATTGTCTAGCCAAAAGATAATTGTCATAATCGAAGAATAAATCTATCTTCAGTAGGTAAGATTTTCCATGTATAAGAATACACGAAGCTTTCCAATTTTGTCTCTGTGTTTCGTCCCTCATTCCCCTCCTCCTTGATCTCACTCAATTCCTCACATTCTTCCTTTTCTTCCTCTTTCTCCCATCTTGCCTAAAAGTTGCAATGCATCGAAAACTCTCACTGCTATGCCCACTATTCAAATGTGCGTTAAGCACCATCTCGACAAAAAAGCACTCGGAGGCTCTTCAATATCAATACACGGCCCTTTATTCCTCGATAACCGTACTTATGAATTTACTGCCCCGTCCTTTATCATCCACATAGAAGATTAATCCCATAATTGACTCGAATATGCAGAATCAGAGACCGTACCAACTTGATTAAGAACAAAAAGAAAAGCTTCAAACCTTTATGGGGCACCCACAAGTTCAAGAATGAAAATTCAGAACCCAGTGAACAAACAAAAGAAAGCTCCAAACCTTTATGGGCACCCACAAGCTCAAGAATGAAAATTCAGAACCCAGTGAACAAACAAAAAGCAGCTGTTAATAACAGGACAGAGAGGCAACCCATAATAAACCCAACCAACCCAATAGGATCGCCAAAGCTGCTCTTGCAAACGAATTGAAGGAATACAGAGACAGATTCCCACCAAGAAATCACTAAAAGAAACAAGAAAACAGACACAAAGAAATCAAAGTTCTTGCAAAGAAGAGTGAGAAAGGCGTACCGATGAAGGTCAGAGGATTTTCGAAGATCTCGAGAAAAGTACGATGTCAAAGAGAAGACGAAAATCGGAGACAACCCTTTTTTCCTTCTCTCCTACGGGGGTGACGATGAGATGCTATTCGCTGTTCTCTTGCTATCCCCGGATTCTCCCTCCTACCTGAAGAGGTTGAATTCTCTCTCTCTCTCTCTCTCTCTCTCTCTCCCCCACTCTGCTTCTTGAAGATCGGGTCGGGGTCGAACGTTTGGAAACTCCGAAGCTGCTTTCCTTTCTTGAGCTCTCTTTCCTCGGACAACATTAGAATATGCCGATGCAATACCCCGCTCCTACATGGAAACTCTGCTACATGGGCATGCTACGTTCCATTTCAGATGGGATGCATATGGAGAATGTACTGTAGCATTGTACGCGCATAATATTATGTATACGTCCTTGTATACCATGATTGCCCCGTTTGCTCTTGTACTAACAGGAGGCGACATAGAGTGAGATTCAGGTAGATACTGTACAGACAAGGATGATAGTGGCTTCCAAGAAGAAAGAAAAAGGTCAAAAAGTAATTCTTTTCTCACAAGGCATCAGGTTATGTATGTAAACTTTTGTGTATTAGATTAAGTTCACTTTGTCAATTCAATCAAAACTATATATATATACACATTATAAACACATATGGTTAAAGCCGAAACTGCTTATTTTTATGTATGCCATATGACACTTCACTTTACATCTATGATTGCCACATGAGACCATGGTTCCACCAATAAGTTGTTAACTTGATCATTTTTTTGTCTCCTAATTATTATCTTGTATTGTGCTTAAATAAATAAATAGAAAGGATTTTTAAATATACCTTGAAATGGTATAGTTTATTTTAATGAAATAAGATTGTGAAAGGAAATCCATTTTAAGTTAAAATCTTGTGCCCTTATCAAGTGTGGTATGTTCATTATATAATAGATCTCAATAAGTTAAAAACTTCGTTCAGTTTAAACATTGCTATTTACATATGTATTAAATTTTTTTTATTACGTGGATAAATATCACTTTATTTTACCTTATGTGAATCAAATTAGTTATATAAAAGTTGACCACGTGAACTAGAAAAAATGTATCTCGCTATAATCTATGTATAGCTTATACGATTAATTGAATAAGTTGCACTTTAAAGATATATGTTGTTAACGAATATATTATTTCTGATTAAAGTATAATTCACTTTATTCCAGTAATTTGATTTAATGTATAAAAAAAGAGTTACGGTGGACAAATAAATTCACTTAGTTCGAGAAATGTGCAAATTTCAAAATTGTTCGCTAATTCTTAACACAATTTAATATCATATTTCTTTTAAATATGAGGAAATTAAACCAAATAAATAACTCTTGTTACTTTAATATTAAAAAAATTGATTTATTTCTTACCACGCGCAATAAAATGTTTAAAGTCAAACAATATTAAATTACAGCTTATTTAAAACATAGAGCATTTGTACTTTATCTAATTTCATTTTCTAGTTCTTAAATAGATTTATTTCAAATGTTGCTTCAATCACTGTATTCGATTCATGTTCTGTGTGCTTAAGAGATATTACTTTATAACGTATTTCTCGTCACATATTAATCTTCATGCCACTACCATTGATTACTATTGGAGAACATGGGTGGGAAGAAAGCCTTAACCATTACCCTTTGATCATTGTGTTGTATCATTGACATTAGTACAAGTTGATTATTATTATTTCAATAAGCCTAATTCATAATACTTTGTGGTCAAATCTTAAGAAAAACAATCACAACCCGATTTCTAGTTGAGAACATAAATGTAAGATAATCATAGTGTTCCCCCTGAACAATGTTTCTGCCCCCTCAGAAATGAAATCAAGATTCAAACTTCAGTTACTACCCTTCTAAAAGACAGGCTAGAAGGGGAAGAGATGGCAAATGTGGTGATGAGATTTGTATCCTCTTTGAAAGGGGAAATTCTCACAATTGTTTGGTGGAACTGGTAGAAATGTAAGCAGAAGGGCATAGATCAGTGAGACAAACCACAACTCAGATAGAAAGAAATATGTAGCCCAACTCGACATTTTAACAAAGCATGATCCAAGCACAAACTCTTCACTCAACCACTCATCAATTCCCCATCAACATGTCACATGAACAACAATGACAAAGTCCGTGTTTTGGCCGTCCCAGGTGAACGAAAACTAGACATCACCAAGCTACAGCATTACCACATGGATGCATCTTCTAAGGCATTACAGACTGTCTGGTTCTTCACAAGCCTGCTCACATTAGCTAGAAAAATCATATTTTACGAAAAGAATTGGTAAATCTTTTCCGCAAGGTGCCAATTGAGCCTTGCCAGCCTTCAAACACCAAACTAGATTACGTGAAAGTACAAAAACTAAGTAATCCAAGTGCCACTGTCAAAACACATTCCGAGAGCTGAGATCTGCTGTTAGATGCTTAAAACTTGAGCTGAACTTAGATTGTGAGTTGAGGATATCTGTACTATGAGGTTGGTGATACAATCTACAGTTAGAAAATGACCTGAAAAAAGATAGCTACAGAAAACACCAAAGCTATCTAAGAAGCTGACAGGGGTATTGGTTTTACAGCACTCTGGATTCGCTGAAATGCAGTCCTCACCCTTTCCCGAAGGCCATCATCTTCACTCTCCACGTCCCCACTCTGCTTGTCCAGATGCGCTACATTACCATCAACATTTATCACCAGCTTCCCATTCTCACCAAATTTCACATCCCCAAAGAGAGAAACTAGAAGTGCATGAATGACCTTCTCTGCCTTTTTCTCACTTTCTTCTTCAGTTTTCATAGCCTCTGTTTCAACCACGAACTTGGGAATCTCACGGCTTATGTTCAAGACAAGAGCAACAACAGAATCGGAAACCATGTCACTAATAGGATCTGATGTCCAGTGCAGTGAAATATGTTTATCAGATTCATGCTTCACTGTTACTCGGTCATGCACACATAACATGGGAATGCCAGATTCCTCATCTACTGAAGATTCCACACTTCCATATATCTGCTTGAGCCGGTGGCTTATCACACCAAATGCACCTGTGTAGGGAATTGTGATCCTCTGATTAATATTTGCTGTGGATAACTGAGAGAAAACATGAAGATCTTCAGGTGCCATTATTTGATAAGTGAAGCCTTTCTTTACTAGAAGGCCACTAACAGTCTCACCCACTTCTGGGGTCTTCTCAGCCAGCCTCCCAATAGTTTTTGCCATTTTCTCTGAATTGAAGTACAATTCAACTGATTGACAATTCTTTGGTGTCATAATTTTGTTGTTGCGATCAGCAAACTGAGTTACCAGCTTTTGTTTCAGCCTTCCCATCTCATTTGCTTCTCCATGTACAAGAACAATGTTCGGAGGCATTACCTCATCCAAAAATGCACTTGTCTGAGCAAAATCAGCATGGGCAGAGAAGGAAATATAATGAACTTGCATGTTAAGAGGAGCAGTGAGACCATTCATCAGAGTGACTTCCTTCGGTTCATTGATGATGGTCTTCGCCAGTGTCCCTTCCACGACATATCCAGGAATAACACAAGCATTTTTCTTGTCAGAGCACCACATGTCAAATAGTTGACGCGATAACCCACTTTGAAGCCCACTGGGACTAGCCATAACGACTGATGGACCGACATCATTAAAACTCTCAATACTCTTTAGCGGCGAGATATGCTTGAAGTCAAAAGGATTTGATGTTGCAAATTGGCTTCGGATCCTTTCATTCATGGAATTGATATATGTTTGATAAACAGCCATACACTTCTTCGCAAGAGGGGAAGCATAATATATAGGAATATTATGAAGCTCAGGGTGGTTGGACCAGTACTCGTCAAGGATCAACAGAAGTTCTTGAGCACGACCAAGAGCAAATGCAGGGATAAGGACTCTACCTCCTTGAGAAATAGTAGAATGGATGACATCAGTGAAGCGTTTCTCCCGAATATGACGAGGTTGATGAAGCTGCACTCCATAAGTGGACTCAATTATGCAGATATCAGGTGAGAACTGAGGAATCTCTGCAGCTCGGAGATGCCTATCTTCTTCACGGGAATAATCACCTGTATAAAGGACTCGTACACCAGCAATATCGACCATGAACATTGCAGCACCGAGAACATGGCCAGCAGTATAGCACCAAAACCGAATCCCATTCACTTCAAGTGTTTGGTGGAAATCAATTACCTACAGGTAAAAGTAGGTAGGTAACATGATTTAAATGCATTGGGATGAATGGTTTAGAAGTTATGCATGCATGGAACTTCAAAGAATAGCACAAAAATTAACAATTTCGCCAGTTCATTTACATTGAATAATTAACATTCCATTGGAAGACCCTGTTCTCACATGAAACACAACCCAACATATCCATGATTAATTATTTGCCATGTCCAATCGACTAGACAACATCGAGTGATCATCCTAGGACAAAATCCTCTAGAATAGACACTATAAGTATACAGCATATATAGCATACTGTATGACACATAAGTACTGAGTTAACTAGTTTATTAATTGAGATCACTAGTTTATCCAACTTCTCAAACAACTGGGGATAAATAAATGATATCGGACATAAAAGCAGCAGAGATGGCTATAGCTGCAATGAAAGAAGGATCCTGTGCTTTATCTTAAAAGAGACGAAACCTATTTCAGCTTGATACCGAACTTGATTCTTTGAAAGGTAAGACTCGGGGAATGGTAGATTCTAAGCATATATAGAATCTGCAATGCACCTAAAGACAAAAAACAATTGAAGTCTACTGAGCCTGAGGTAAAGGTAAAGCTTGCACATGCTTCTGACATGTAAATGGTCTACACAAGCAATCCATCCATGACCGGATGCAAAGCAAGAATTATTCTGCTTCTTCGTCAATGACATCATCCCTTCTAGGACCAGTAAAATTCAATGAGTTGGTCACCATGCAGCATTCCCCAAGGCAGACATTAGCAAGCAAATTTGTGTGACATGAAGAATGAGCTCAACAAATGAGAGAAATACCTCAATCTTATCCATTGAACGGAATATATCCTGTTCATCAAAAAGCATATCTTCAACTGAGACCTTGCTCACTTTTACATAATCTGACAAAAGTAGCTTGTATATAGCCTTCGTAGCATGAGTCATGAAGACACGACCTTTAAATGTGGTCTGGAAAAATGAGAGCATGTCAGGTCATCGGAACTAAAGTAAGATTCAATAACAAAATACCTTTCCACTCTAACGTAACCACAAACCTTTTCCAAAAAGTATGGTAAGGAAGCTGCATGATCCAAGTGGAAGCTGCAAGCAGTCAAAACCAACTTGTAAAAGACCAGAGACCTTTACTGTGGAAGCTAAATGCATGAGGGAGGGGTGGAAGTATAAATCAGCAATAATGTGAGAAGCCCATCCTAAACTCTACAGACATTGGTGCTGATAACTTAATAACAGCCCAATGCATCGAACTCGGAATTGATCCAAGACGAAGGGGCAAGGATGAATTCCTTTGGCAAGTTCTTACAACTTGTGGCTCTCGCCAAAGGCAAGTCAATGATTATACAGAGAAGGTAGATAAAACACTTACTGAGTAATTAGGAGGACATCGATTGTCGAAGGGTCGATCTCATCGAAGTACGGAAGAGCGGCCATGCCCGAGTAAGCAGGATGAATTCCACAATCAAACTGCCACCCACATACAATAATCACGAAAACATCACAAGAGAAACCAACCCATTTCTGCTAAACCTCTAAAACCCGGGAAAAACCAACGAAAACCCAAGAAAAAGAAGCAGTACCAACACGGTCTTCCCTTTGAAAGACATGTAGACGCATGACCGACCCACTTCATTGCCAGCGCCAAGAGGAGTGATGATCAGCTGGTCGCTTTCTCTCACGGCCGGCGGATCCCGCCTCTTCAGAGACGGCGCCTGCCCAACCGAAGCCATGTACGGCGAGAAAAGCTCGCCACAGAGCCCTTCAAAAGTTCAAATTCACCAAGAACGCCCTGCCCCTGTGGAGGGAAAAAGAGAAGAAGAAGAAAAGAAACATGTCTGAAGCTGGTCAAACGACAGGCAAGAACATAGTACTCGAAGTCAAACATGGAAAATGCAGACTGAAGTGCAGAGAGAAAGAGAGAGAGAGAGAGAGAGAGAGAGAGGCTTACAGAAATTTCAAAGATTTTTGCCAAGAATGCAGAACGCAAGGAAGGAGCAGTTGAGCTAAAGCCCTAAGATGTAACCCGCCCAGCTTGGCCGCCTCTACTGTTGTAAATGAAAATGATCAATCATTGTGACTTAATCTGAATTCCACTCCTACTTCATTAATTCCACTGTTTTGTTGAAATTGTCATTCTAATCTTGGAATAAGTGCATCAGAAGTCACAATCCTTGTCACAAAAATGATGACATGTCATATTTTTAATCATATACGGTCTTCTGCATGGCATTTTTAATGTTTTCTTCTCTAAATCTTCCTTACACTGGATTAAGACAACGAAAAAAAGACTAAAACTTACCAAAAAAGAATCCAAGCTTAAGGGGGAAAAAAGGCACAGGGTCTTCGGCAGCTCGCTACCATAGCCATCGCCAGATATGCCCGGCAAGGGGTTGCCAGGGCATTGTCGATATACAGCGACCATCACCGACCCTAGAAATTGAGAGATATGAAACGAACTTCCATCTCCTGTCGACTTTTATCTCGAGAAGTTGAGTGTTATTTTATATAAAGGAGCTTACCAGAGGTTTTTTGTTCAACATATCTTACAAGAAGTTGAGTGTTATCTCATACAAAGGAGCTTGCCAGAGGCTCCCGTGCTCCACAAACGACGGTGGAACGCCCAGGCGACGCCGATTTTCGGTCTTCTGTTGCAGCAATAGCACCCTCCATCTTTAACATGAAAGGCCTCAAATCAGTAGCTTCCCACAAAAGGCTTCATGTGCCTTGAACAAAATAGGCCTCGCCTTCTGCTATGCACGCAACGATATAGAAAAACAGGGGAAAAACAAAAGAGAAAACAGCAGTCACACCAATCCCCTGTGGATCTATTCTCTTTTTAGCTTGGGTTCTTTTTTTTTTTTTTTTTTATAAATTTTAATCATTTTCATTTTTTAAATCTAATTTAAGTAAAATTTGAAATATATATAAAATAAAATAAATAAAAAAAAACTAGGATTTGAGCCAAAATGATGTCGTACTAGTTTTTTACTTCATGCTTTAGCTATGTAGGAAAGAGAAACTAACGTGAAAATGCCACCTATATTAGATAAATCGACGGACTCAATAAAATGACTAAATTGTACCAACTTAATAAATTTAATGATCTAATTGTAATTTTTGAAAGTTTTAAATCTAATTGTACTTCCTTGACAACTTTTTACAACTTTTGATGCATTTATCCGTTTATATTTTAATGAACATTTTCCTTACCAATGTAAATTTTCGTAACAGCCATCAAAACCTATACAAGCAGCACATATCGGAGTGTTGTTATTATTACCAATCGCCGTAACCTATCAAATATTTTTGTTATCATTTGTTCTTTCCATAATTAGATTTTGTAATGGAAGTTATCCTTTTTTTGGCGGAAAATGAGTCTTGCGTCCCAAATTCACAACATTTCAGAATGATGACTTGCTAAAATAGAACCAAATTAATTGAGAGAAATAAAAAATAACTAATATAACATCTATTGGTAGTGGCCATGTTCTGTGTCTCTTCCCCTCATTCTCTTTTCTGCCCAAGAAAATCGCCAAGCCAAGCCACAAGAAGGTTTTCAGGAACTACACTTCTGGTGCAGCGTCTGGAATAGAAAGTTCAAGAGGAAGTAGAATGATCATCAGGCAGAATCTAATCACCAAACCAGCTTGAGAGAACTTTTTCGCAATCTCGATTTTGTGTACGATCGCCCCTTGACTGACCCGACCCGATCAGGCAATCCGCGCAGCTCTCGCGACCGACGCCTATGTAAGCAAAGCCAAACATGCCGTCGCACGCCGAGCGTCGAGCACGCGGTCATTCCCATCGCTGCTAATGCACTAGAATCCACTTTTCAATAGGACATTGCATCAGGCCGAAGGACTTTGCAACGAAAATTGACCTTCGTGATGCTGGAGTCCCTCCTGACTCTTGCACCCTACGCCATTCCCGCCGTCCTAGCCCGGAAAAAACTTTCCACAGTACTAAAATCAGGCACGGAAGCAGCTGTATGTATGACTTGGGCCAATACGGCATGACCAATCCATAGAATTATTTCAATGCCCACCATTGTGCACGCAAAACGAAACCGACAATCTCTTCCCGAGGGAAATTTTTTTACATTATTATCAATTTAGCCATATTTTGATTTGATCAATTTAATCATAAACTTTTTCATAGTATTATCAATTTAGTTCATTATTCGACCGATTTAGATCAAAAATCACTAACGTGAATATCGGCCACTCTACATGGTAGGATAGCGCTGGCATGGACATTTTAAAATATTTTTTCTATATTTTTTATTAATTTTCGATTTTTTTCTCCTTTTCCTTTTATTCCTTATTTTTTTCTTATTTCGCTCAAGTTGCCAACCTCAAGATGGCTGCAAGGGCAAGGACCGAGATGCCCTCCCCAGCCATAGGTAAGGCCTGCCCTCACTAGCCTTTGGCAAGGGCTGAGTGAGGCTCTCCCTTGCTAGATTCGGCATTGGACCCTTGCCTAGTTCTCACCAAACGTTGGTGATCCTGGATTTTTGCATAGGTGGTGTAATTCTTAAAATACGATCAGTCTGTTTAGACACCTTCATCGATCCTAACTCAGATCACATCCCGACAACCTTGGAAGACCCCTTTTTCATTTCAAACGAAGCTTCTATCATTGTCTGCTAGAAATCTTTTTTTTTTAGTCATGTTCTGTGTACTTAGGAAACGCCTTTTTGCCAAATATTAATCTTACGCCTTCATAAAGCATAATATTCTTCCATAAAACTGCATATAATCATTAAACAAATCTCATCTTATCCCTTACACCACATCACATATTATTGGCTTAATGCCTAATTAGAAATATGCAAGTAGACATGCTTGCACAAGGCACGGGCTAAGTAACTAGTGAAATCTAATCTCCAATCGCACCAGTTCCTACTCATGTACTTCATCGGGATGTCTTTAGAACTTAATTCAAAAAGTTATCCTCTGGGTTCAACATCGATTGTGTATTCGGTATTTGTCGAGTTTGGATTTCTAGTAGTCCCGAACCCGCCCTGCTACCCTTGATCAGGGCAGTAAGAGGTGTGGGTTTAGTGCCAAGAACTTAAAAGAAAACTAGTGGAGAAAGTGGGTCGGAGAAAGGCCTTACGAATTAATCATGGTCTTGTCTCATTGACATTGGTACAAGCTGGTCATGATCTTTTACAGGCCTAATTCATGAAACTTTTGTGATCAAATCTTAAGAACAATAATGGCAACCTGATTTCTAGCAAGAGTATCAATGTAAGATACGTATATTTGTTCCTTAAAACAATGCTCTTTCCCCATCAGAAATGTGATCAAGGTTCTGACTTCAATCACTTTCCTTCTGCAGGAGAGAGAGAGACCAGAAGGGGGCCAGGTGGGGGTAGTGTGATGAGATTTGGATCCTCTCTGGAAAGGGGTATATTGATACTCCATTGTTTGAGATCTTGTAATTTCCAAATCCTTTCAAACCTGCCGAGGATTTGGGATATATTGATACAACATTGTCTGGTTTAATTGAGAGAATTGTAATCAAAATGGTACAGATCAGTGAGACAAACCCGAACTCGGGCTAAAAAGAAACATATAGCCCCACTTGACATCTTAAATAAGCATGATCCAAGCACAAACTGTTTACTCAACCACTCATCAATTCCAACTCGTCACATGAGTAACCATGACAAAGTCTGCGTTTCGGCCGTTCCTTGGTACATGAAAACTAGACATCACAAAGTTACAGCATTACCGCACGGATGCATCTTCTCATGTAGCACGGGCTGTCTTCACTAGCCTGCTTGCACGAATTGGAAAAATTGCACTAGGAAAAGAAATGGCAAAGTCTTTTCTGCAAGGTGACAATCGAGCCTTGCCAGCATTCGGACATCAAAATTAAATACGTAAAAGTACAAGTAGCTAAATAATCCAAGTGCAACTGTTGAAACTTTTTCTGAGAGCTGAGATCCAACTTTAGATGCTTAAAACATGAGCTGAACTTAGATTGTGAGTTGAGGATATACAAACCACGAGCTTGATGCTACAATATAGATAGAAAATGACCTGAAACGCGAAAGATACCTAAGAAGTCGACAGGGGTGTTGGTTTTACAGCACTCTGGATTTGCCGAAATGCTGTCCTTACCCTTTCTTTAAGGCCTTCATTTTCACTCTCCACATCCCCGCTCTGCTTGTCCAGATGCGCTACATTCCCATCCACATTTATCACCAGCTTCCCATTCTCACAAAACTTCACATCCCCAAAGAGGGAAACTAAAAGTGCGTGGCTGATCTTTTCTACCCTTTTCTCACTTTCTTCTTCAGTTTTCATGGCCTCTGTTTCAACCACAACCTTTGGAATCTCATGGCTTATGTTCAAGATAAGAGCAACAACAGAATCTGAAACCATGTCGCTTACCGGATCTGATGTCCAGTGCACTGAAATATGTTTGTCAGATTCGTGCTTCACTGTTACTCGATCATGCACACGTAACATGGACATGCCAGATTCATCATCTACTGAAGATTCCACACTTTCATATATCTGCTTCAGTCGGTGGCTTATTACACCAAACGCACCTGTATAAGGAATCGTGATCCTCTGATTAATAGTTGATGTGGACAACTGAGAGAAAACGTGAACATCTTCAGGTGCCATAATTTGATAAGAAAAGCCTTTCTTTACCAGGAGGCCACCTACAGTCTCACCCACTTCTGGGGTCTTCTCAGCCAGCCTCCCAATAGTTTTTGCCATTTTCTCTGAATTGAAGTACATTTCGACTGATTGACAATTTTTTGGCATGATGATATTGGTGTTGCGATCAGCAAACTGAGTTAAGAGCTTCTGTTTGAGCCTTCCCATCTCATGTACTTCTCCATGAACAAGAACAATGTTTGGAGGCATTACCTCGTCCAAAAATGCACTTGTCTGAGCAAAATCAGCATGGGCAGAGAAGGAAATATAATGGACTTGCATGTTAAGATGAGCAGTGAGACCACTCATCAGAGTGACTTCCTTTGGTTCATTGATGATGGTCTTTGCCAGAGTCCCTTCCACGACATACCCAGGAATAACACAAGCATTCTTCCTGTCAGAGCACCACATGTCAAATAGCTGACGCGATAACCCACTTTGAAGCCCGCCGGGACTAGCCATAACAACCGATGGACCGACATCATTAAAATTCTCAATATTGTTTAGTGGTGAAATGTGCTTGAAGTCAAAAGGATTTGATGTTGCAAATTGGCTACAGACCCTCTCATTCATGGAATTGATATAGGTTTGATAAACTGCCATACACTTCTTTGCAAGGGGGGAAGCATAATATATAGGAATATTATGGAGCTCAGGGTGGTTGGACCAGAACTCGTCAAGGATCAACAGAAGTTCTTGAGCACGACCAAGAGCATATGCAGGGATAAGGACTCTACCTCCTTGAGAAACAGTAGAATAGATGACATCAGTGAAGCGTTTCTCCCGAATATGACGAGGTTGATGAAGCTGCACTCCATAAGTGGACTCAATTATGCAGATATCAGGTGAGAACTGAGGAATCTCTGCAGCTCGGAGATGCCTATCTTCTTCACGAGAATAATCACCTGTATAAAGGACTCGTACACCAGCGATATCAACCATGAACATTGCAGCACCAAGAACATGGCCAGCAGTATAACACCAAAATCGAATACCATTCACTTCAACTGTTTGGTGGAAATCAATTACCTACAATTAGAAATAGGTAAACATGACTTACATGCATTGGATCGATAGTATAGACATTATGCACGCCAGGAACTTCAAAGAACAGCAAAAGTAAGATCATTGCCAGTTCATTTACATTGAATAATTAACATATCATTGGAAGACATTGTTTTCGCACAAAATACAACCCAGCATATCCATGATAAGTTAATCGCCAATGTCTCAAAGACTTGACACCATTGAGTGATCATCCTAAGACAATATCCTGTAGAATGGAATGATGAGTTCTAAGCATATGGATCATCTGCAATTCACTTAAAGACAAAACAATTGCATCCTACTAAGCCGGAGGTACAGCTAAAGCCTGCACATACTTCTGACATGTAAATGGTATCCACAAGCAATCCATCCATGACTGTATGAAAACCAAGATTATTCTGATTCTTCATCAGTGATATCATCCCTTCTAGAATCAGTAAAATTCAATAAGTTGGTCACCAAGGAGCATTCCCCCAAGGCAGACATTAGCAAGCAAATTTGTGTGACATGAAGAATGGGCTCAACAAATGAAGGAATACCTCAATCTTATCCATTGAACGGGATATATCCTGTTCATCAAAAAGCATATCTTCAACTGAGACCTTACTCACTTTTACATAATCTGACAAAAGTAGCTTGTATATAGCTTTCGTAGCATGAGTCATGAAGACACGACCTTTAAATGTAGTCTGGAAAAATGAGGGCATGTCGGTTCATCGGTATTAAAGTAAGATTCAATAATTAAAAGTGTGTTTTCACTGTAATGTAGCCGCAAACCTTTTCCAGAAAGTATGGTAAGGAAGCTGCATGATCCAAGTGGAAGCTGCAAGTAGTCAACACCGACTTGTAAAAGACCAGAGACTTCCACTGTGGAAGCTAAATATGAGAGGGAGGGGTAGAAGTATAAATCAGCAATAATGCGAGCTAGTGAGAAGCCCATCCTAAACTTTAAAAACATTGGTGCTGATAATTTACTACCAGCCCAATGGATCGAACTAGGAATCGATTTGAGACGAAGTGGCAAGGACGTATCCCTTTGGCAAGTTGTAAGAGGAAAGATCCTTCCTTCAAGCAAATTATGAGCGAACACCAGGAAAGGAAACAGCATAATGGAACCGAGTGGCCCTCCTCACCAAAGGTAAGTCAATGATAATACAGAGAAGGCAGATAAAACACGTACTGAGTAATTAGGAGGACATCAATTGTCGAAGGGTCAATCTCATCGAAGTATGGAAGAGCGGCCATGCCAGAGTAAGCAGGATGAATTCCACAATCAAACTGTCACCCACATACAACAATTACGAAGAGATCACGAGAGAAACCAACCCATTTCTGCTAAAACTCTAAAACCGGGAAAACTCATGAAAACCAAGAAAAAGCAGTACCAACACAGTCTTTCCTTTGAAAGACATGTAGACACAAGACCGACCCACTTCATTGCCAGCGCCGAGAGGAGTGATGATCAGCTGGTCGCCTTCTCTCCCTGCCGGTGGATCCCGCCTCTTCAGAGACGGCGCCTGTCCTATCAAAGCCATATGGCAAGAGATATTCGCACAGGCCCTTCAAATTCACCAAGAACGTACTGCACTTCAAACACGTCAGAAGCTGCTCAAACAACTGGCAAGAACACAACGCTCGAAGTCAAACCCGCAAAATTCGCGAACTTAAGATGAACAAGAAAGATGGCATTAACAAATAACAAGCATCAAAATTCAAATCACTGCCGCCGCCATCGCCTACCAAGAAGACCTAGCGCCAAGGAAATCACCCCATCTCGAAATCTCAGAACCTTGGCAGGAACATTGACAGTTATGGACAGTTACCTGGGTTTACATGCATCAGATCGAAAGATAAAAATTCAAGTTGCAACAGGACGAAAAGCAGATTGAAATGTGTGACGAGAAGACTTACAGAATTACAGAGATTGCCAAGAATGCAGAGAGAAGCGAGCAAAGCTGAGCTATAGCCCTGGACGAAATTACTACTGTTATAGAGTTGACTATTTATTACTTCTTCCCCACGCCCTTCGCACTCAAGTTGACGAAACGACCCATCTGTGTGGATCCCACAGTCTCCCCTTCCTTCGTTTCACCAACTTCCTGCCAGCATGATCAGCTCCAGGCCCGAGACGCCATGACCAGCTTCACGTCGAGAGAGTCGTTCCAGGACGTCGACGGGGAAGCTCGCCGTCCGGCGCATATCCTCCTCCCCCTGCCGCTCGCGGTTGCAGAGCCGGCGCGTGTGAAACTGAACGAATGACTCGGCCGGCGACGCTGAGAACGAGAGGCTTTTCTTCGCCCCGCGCTTCCGCTTCTTCCCGCTCGAACCGCCATTGGCGACCTTTGGACGGGTTCGGAATGGACGCAGGAGGAAAGATGTTGAACTGCGTCAGCCTCGCCCGAAGCTAGCGACGGTCGCCGGACGCCGGCGAGACTCCGGCGACCTCCGCGGGCCCTTTCTGGCATTGCGCGGCGGCGGCAGCAGCGGCCCACCAGCGAGGGCCCGTGGCTCCTTTTTTTTCTTTTCAGATTGAATTCTTTTTCTCAAAAATTAAAAAGGACAAGGTTTCATACTTGAGAATTACCCAATATAATATAACCTCTTCGGACCACAAAAATACAAGAATTATGTCAATTTAACATAAAATATTTTTTGCGTTTTGTCAATTATATTCATCTAATTAATATTTATCAGAAATTATTGATGTAGACGTTTTGGGAGAAACCAACATTTTATTAATATATGGAGTTCGTTTCTTACTTGGAGACCTTTTTTTTTTTTTCTTTTTTTCCTTTTTAGTTTAATGGGAGCCGTGTGAAAATATCTCTAAGATTTAAAAAAAAAAAAAAAAAAAAACTGTCCAGGCTCGTATTGTTCTCTTGGGATAGGGAGGAAAGCCTCAAGGAATAATGCTTTTCTTAAATAACTTAATCCCACATATACCAACCAAAAATAGTTAAAACTAATCAACATCAACGAATTCCTATCAGTACACTTACAAATAGTTATGTGTAGGATTGAATTAATCAGATTAATAAAATTTAGGATCGAATTGAAATTTGTACAATTTATTTAGGCCTTTTTTTTTAATAATTATTCGATGAATATGAATTTATAATTATTGATCTTGTTTGTCTTACAGTCAGATGGACTCATGATTTTCTTAAACTACAAACCTAACAGAGGATTGCAAACTGTAGAGATGCTCACGAAGCCTAGTTAGTTATCATGGAAACCGAATCTATTTTGCCAACAGTCAAAACAAAAGTGTCTCTAATTAGAGATCACATAACAAGGGACCACTAATAACTAAATATTGGTAAGTCTCCTAAGAGACATAAGAAAATAGCATAGTCAGTTTTATAATTCTTTTGTTCTTTTTTTTTTTTTTTTTTTTTTTTTTGAGAATTTTGACCGATACAAAGTTTCATTATTCTTAGACATTTCCCATTTTAATTTTTATATAATTTTTCAAAAAGGGAAACCTTGACTAATACTCGATAACAACATGCAAAGCTATAGATTATTTTAACCTAATTCTTGAAATATTTATTTGAATTTTGGAGCAAAATCCATAAGCGGAGATCTTGAGATAGATTTTTCTCACTGCCAAGCTGGACAGAGTTCTTATATAGGAAAAGTCTCCGCAGTTAAGTTGAAGAGCACCGCCCAGTTCCCGCTACAAGACCACAAGAACCAAGGTTTCGTCCTCAGTTCTTGCCTGATATCATCCATTGTTCCCTTCCCTTCTGAGAAACCCTTGAGAAGCAGAAGAAGATGAGCAGTCCCGTGCCGATCCCTCGAAGAAAGCGCACCGCCTTGCCGGCCGTGGCCAGAGCGTCGGCTCCGTCGGCTCGTGGATTTCGGCAACAAGGTGAAGATCCGGTTCCCGCGCCGCCAAGATGTGTTCGCAGCGTTCTGCGAGACCTGCATTCTGTGCGAGGAGAAGGGCGAGGAGTGGGTTCTCGGGAAGCTGCGCGATCTCTTTGCGGACCATCAAGATTTGATCGCGGAGTTTGTGGAACTTCAGTCGGAAGGTTCCGCTCCTATCGACGGCGCCGGTGGCTCCGCCGGTCGCGAGGCGTTTGGCGGGTTGGGGAACGAACTCGCGGTTCTGAACACTGGCGAGATAAAAAGAGAAAGGCCGAGGGGTTCCTTCCGAGTGCCGGTCAAGAACGCTCACGAGCGCGTCCTGTTCCAATACGAGGACGAAATGTGCAACTGGGACGTGACGATCAGCATCGCTCAATCGGCGATGTCCCGCATCGGGAAACATCTGGCGGCCGGGCGCCGCGACGGCTGTCGCTTGACGCCCGGAGAGCTGAGGTTCATCAAGACAATGTACGACTACCGAGGGGCCGAGATGGTGGAGCACTTGAGGGAGGATCCACAGCGCGCGCTGCCGCTTGTTTTGAGCCGGTTGCAACAGAAGCACGACGAGTTGATGGCGGAGCGATCGAAGACTCGTGAGGTCTGGAAGAAGGCCTTTGCGGAGCACCACCAGCCTTCGTTGGGCCGTGGAGACACCAACACCGCCGTCGACATTCAGGCTCCGGGGGACGCTGGCAGAGCGTCGTCTCCTCCGGTGGAAGCCCAAGTGGAAGCGCCAGAAAATATCGGCGTGAATGTCCGCTTGAATCTTTTCCGTACAAGTCAATGTGAATCGATGCCACATGTGAGCGAGAGATTTTGTGAGACCACCATTTCTAAAAACTTAAGTCATTAGATGAAGTTGTATAATTTAATAATGCTGAAATTTTGTTAGGATTTAATCTATAGGACTTTGCCCTTTGATCTGCCATGCGTAACAAGCTCGATGTGCGTTGCTCCGTGCATGTTTGGTTGCTTGGAAAGAAAGTTCTAAATAGGGTAATTCCCAAGTTCAAAAACCCAGTCCTCTTTAATTCAACTGCTGATACTTTCCTATTTCGACTAGGATATGGGTCAAAAGGAGGTCGTTTTGGTTTTACAAGTAAACGTAATGCATTAGCTAAATTGATAGCTGCCACGTAGGAGAGAAAAACTAATAAAAAATGTCACTTTATCATTTTTCATTAGATAAGTTGACGGAATTAACGAAATGACTTGATTATATCAATTGATAAATTTACAAAGTTGATTTACATTTTTTGAAAGTTTTAGAACTCAATCTTATTTTTATCACAATTTTCAAAAATTTTAATGTATTATATATCTTTAAATATTTATGAATATCTCACTTACCAATTTAAGTTTATTTTTTAGCAATGAAACTTTTACCTGTAGCACGTATTGGAGTAATCACTATAACTTATTGAATATTTTTATTTTCATTTATTCTTTTCACAAATATATTTATGATGTAAGTTATCTTTTTTGTTTCTTTGGCGAAAAATGAGTCTTGGTTCCCCAATTCACAACATTTCAAACCATTTGCTTTTCAACAATTTGAGGGCTTGCATCCCATGCACCAACTCTTCCTGCAATGGATTAAACAGCTTTACTGAAGCACCAGCGCGAATTCTCTTGCTAGAAATTCGGTCAACAGCAGTAGGTTGTTCTAAGAAAGAAGCTCGCCATATAAATTTGGACAAATGATACAGCCATTCCTTCGGTGAGGTCCCTAAATTTTAACTCTATGTGCAATGTCATCCCAAAACTTTTAATTTATTCAAAATTGTTTAGTTTTTGAACCGTATGAAAATATTCAATATTGTCATTCCATTAATTCAAATTTAGAGATAGTGTGCAGTCCAAGGATTAGATTAAGTGTGTACCAAAATTTTATGAATGACATTTTGCATTGGGTTAAAAATTCATGGATCACATAGAACGAATTAAAAATATAGGGACGACATTAAATATTAAGTCAAAGTTTAGAAATTATTTGTGCTACGATCTCTTTAATATTAAAGAATTAAGGACGGATCTCAAAGATGAGCATCTTTTGCATGTCCTCCTTGAGAAGAACAGTACCGACATCATCCAAACAGATCATGGTCCTCTACTCCTGCCAAACCGCAACAAGGTTTCAGGAGCTTTTGGTACAGCGCGTTGAATAAAATGTACAAGAGGGAAAAAATTGGGAGGATGACTATTAGGCAGGATCCAATCACCAAACAGCTCGAGGGAACTTTGTGGTCCTGATTTTGTGTATTCATGCCCATCGACCCGGCTCGATTGGGTAATTCGCGCAATTCTCATGCCGACACCAATACAAGCATTTGTGTTAGAGTAATTAATTATAAAACAATATATTTATCTAACAGCTTAAACTTTTAGAACAGTTGACAGTTTTTTCACAAAATCTCACATGGTGTCAGAGTTGAAGGTTTTGAATTTGAGTAGAAGACAACACCAAGTGCATTTTTTCAGCTGGGGACTCTTCTACTTTTACAAGGCCCTAGCTTGGTGTTTGCTGTCTGGATACTCTTCATCTGCACGGCTGCTTCCTTGACGGTTCTTCACTTTTGTCACTGCCAGATGTGTGCGTAGATTGTGGTTCATTTGGCCTCTTGTGGCCTCCCGCTGCTTTTTTGTCTTATTTGGCTATTTTGCTTCCTTAGGCCTGCTCTTGCGGTCCTCTTTTGCATTCGGCTCCCTTCCATTTACTCTGACTTGTTGTCTTGTTGAGTGCAAATTTTGTGGTGTCGGATCTTTTGTAATTATTGATTAAAGCTCAATATATTCTTACCCTTCACCCAAAAAAAAAAAAAAAAAAAAAAAAAAAAAAAACCAAGTGCAAGGGGGAGTATTATAGTAATTAAAGATAAAACCACGTGTTCATTGAACAACAAGGCTAGCATCAAGCACACGGCCGCTTTCCATCACTGCTAATGCGCTTTCAATAGGAAATCACATCAGGCTTCCCCCATTTTTACTCGCAACCTGTAGCCAAGGACCCGGTAACGAAAGCTCAAATAATATAGGCCTTAAGAGTAAAAATTAGTTCGCAATCCATGAAAATTTACCTTCGTGATGCATCTCTTGCCATTCCTGTCATCCTGGCCAAAAAAATAAATTTTCATGATATGACATTGATGGAAGCAATTATATATACGACTTGGGCCTATATGACATGACCAATCAATAGAATTGCTTCAGTACTCACCATTGCGAGTGCAAAATGAAACCAAGTCATATCTTCCCAAGTGAAGAAGATGGAATTGCATAAGTAGGATGAAGATCTAGACCTTAAGTAGGATCTTAAATTGTGAGGATCTTTACATGGTCTCGATCCAAAACTAACGAGAAAAGGGAACATAGGATCGATACAGTCCTACTAGTCCCATTAATCATATTTTTACATACTTCAACCTTGAAATACGTTTATCTTGATATGTAGTATATACTTATATTTAGGTAATAGAAAAGTCAAGTTCCCAGTATATATAGTTGAAAGATGGCATAACTTTAAATTCATGCTATTTTGAAGTTTCAACTACGCACATTGTTCATACCTAATAAATTCCATACAACTATCCAAAGATTTTTCGCATTGTTGGTGTAATTTTGAGGATGTTACAATTCAGTCCTTTTAGACACCTTCATCAATCCTAAGTAAGGATCACATCCTAACAAGCAACAAACTTGGCTGAGTCCGAGACCTCTTTTGTTTTTGGCTTGTTGCAAACTTATAACAAGATTTGCAGCACATAATGATGTTATATGGTATCTCATAACTATGATATAATATATCGTGAATCTGTAGACTTGTGTTTTTCATTACAACAGTGAATAGGCTGGGTCAAGCGGCTAATCAATTAAACAAAAGTGTATCAAGATTTTTATCTAGTATCGAGCTTAAACTTGTAAGAAGGGATTAAAATATGTCTTCATCGAAGGCCAAATACAAAATTTAGATTTTGCTATAATTTAAGTATAGTTCATATCATTGATTCAATAAGTTCCACTTTGCAGATACAAGTTATATGAATATATTGTTGCTTATTAAAGCATACTTGATTTTATTTGAGTAATTTGATATAGTGTGTTAAAAAATTACAATGAACAAATTAACTTGATTTGAGAAATTATAAATTTCACCAAACTTATAACTAATCATAATACGATCTGCTAAATTTATTTTTCATATAACTATGAGTAAATCAAACAAATGAATAACTCAGGTTACTTTACTATTACAATTTTTTTTTTAAATTCTCTCTCAAACTTACCATCTAATGTTTAAGTAAAAAAATGATTAAATTACAATTTAATTAAAATCACGGAGCATTTGCATTTTATATAATTCTATCGTCTACTTTTTAAATAAACTTATATCAAATATAGCTTTCGTTATCGTACGCTAAAAATCATTTTTTTCTATTCATGTTCTGTGTACTTAGGAAACAGTCTTTTCGCCAAATTTTAATATTCTTCCAGAAAAAATGGCCAGCAGTGTAATACCAAAATAGGTAACACGACTGAGATGTATTGGGATCAATAATATAGACATTATACACGCAAGGAACTTCGAAGAATAGCAAAAGTAAGATCATTGCCAGTTCATTTACATTGAATAATTAACATTCCATTGGAAGACATTGTTTTCGCACGAAACTCAACCCAACATATCCATCATAGGTCAATCGCCAATATTTCAAAGACTTGACAACAGTGAGTGATCATCCTTAGACAAAATCCTGTAGAATAGATTCTGTAAGTATACGAAACATATAGCAAACTGGATGACACAAAAATATTGAGATAACTAGTTTATCCAGCTTCTCATACCGATGCCACAACTGGGGATAAATAAACTAACTTGTACATACAATCCGCAGGGACAGCTTGAGTTGCAACGGAAGAAGGATCCTGTGCGTTATCTTAAAAGAGATGAAACTCATATCACCTTGACATTGAACATTGATTCGTTGAAAGGTAACATACAGGGAACGGTGGGTTCTAAACATATGGAGAATCTGCAATGCACCTAAAGACAAAAAACAATTGCATCCTACTAAGCCGGAGGTATAGCTAAAGCCTGCACATACTTCTTACGTGTAAATGGTATCCACAAGCAATCCATCCATGACTGTATGAAAACCAAGATTATTCTGATTCTTCATCAACGATATCATTCCTTCTATAATCAGTAAAATTCAACAAGTCGATCACTGAGGAGCATTCCCCAAGCAAACATTAGCAAGCAAATTGGTTAGCATGAATAATGGGCTCAACAAATGAAGGAAATACCTCAATCTTATCCATCGAACGGGGTATATCCTGTTCATCAAAAAGCACATCTTCAGCTGAGACCTTGCTCACTTTTACGTAATCTGAAAATAGCAGCTTGTATATAGCCTTCGGAGCATGAGTCATGAAGACACGACCTCAAAATGTAGTCTGGAAAAAAGAGAGCATGTCGGGTCACCGGTATTAAAGTAAGATTCAATAATTAAAGTACCTTTTCCCTCTAATTTAGCCGCTAACTTTTCCTAAAAGTATGGTACGGAAGCAGCATGATCCAAGTGGAAGCTGCAAGCAGTCAACATTGATTGGTAAAGACCAGAGACTTCTTTTAAAGTGGAAGCTAACTATGAGAGGAAAGGGTGGAAGTATAAATCAGCAATTTAACGCAAGCAACTGAGAAGCCCATCCTGAACTTTACGGACATTGGTGCTGATAATTTGACAATAGCCTAACGGATCAAACTAGGAAACAATCCGAGACGAAGGGGCAAGAGTGAATTCCTTTGGCAAGTTGTAAGAAGAAAGAACCTTTCTTCAAGCAAATTACGAGCAAACACCGGGAAAGGGAACTGCACATAATGGAACGAGTGGCCCTCCTCATCAAAGGCAAGTCAATGATAATAGGTAAGGCAGATTATACATACCGAGTAATTAGGAGGACGTCAATTGTCGAAGGGTCGATCTCATCGAAGTATGTGTTAGAATATTTAAATAATAAATCACGCATTCATCTAACAGTTTAAGCTTTTAGAACAGTTGGTAGTGGTCCCACAAAATCTCACATGGTATCAGAGTTAGGAGATTCTGAGTTCGAATCTTCCAGGCTCCTATTTGCCTCCCCAATTAAATTTTCACGCTTAGTACTAGGCAAAAGACCAGACTAAGCGTGAGGGACTAAGCATGAGGGGGAGTATTAAAATATTTAAATAATAAACCACACATTCATCTAACAGTTTAAGTTTTTAGAACAGTTAGCAGTGGTCCCACAAAATCTCACAGTACGAAAGAGCGGCCATGCTAAAGTAAGCGGGATGAATTCCACAATGACTGTCACCCACAGACAATAATTACGAGGAGATCACGAGAGAAACCAACCCATTTCTGCTAAAACTCTAAACCCGGAAGAACTCATGAAAACCCAGAAAGAAGCAGTACCAACTTCATTGCCAACGCCGAGAGTAGTCACGATCGGCTGGTCGCCTTCTCTCCTGGCCGGCGGATCCCGCCTCTTCAGAGACGGCGCCTGTCCTATGGAAGCCATATGGCAAGAGATATTCGCGCGGGCCCTTCAAATTCACCAAGAATGTACTGCCCTGTGGGGAAAAAGAAAAGAGAAGAAGGAAAAACACAACTGAAGCTGCTCAAACAACAGGCAAGAACACAACGCTTGAAGTCAAACCCGGAAATTTACGAACTCTAGATGAACAAGAAAGATGGCGTTAACAAATAACAAGCATCAAAATTCATATCCCCGCGGCCGCCACCTCCTACCAAGAAAACTGAGCGCGAAGGAAATTACCCCATCTCGAAATCTCAAAACCTTGGCAGGAACACGAAGTTGACAGTTATTGATAGTTATTGACAGTTAGTTGGGGTTTAGTTGACAGTTATTGATAGTTATTGACAGTTATTTGGGGTTTACATGCATCAGATCGAAAGATCAAAATTCGAGCTGTAACAGGACGAAAAGCAGTTCGAAATGTGGACGAGAAGACTTACAGAATTACAAAGATTGCCAAAAATGCAGAGAGAAGCGAGCAAAGCCGAGCTAAAGCCCTAGACGAAATTACTACTGTTATAGAATTGACCATCTATTACATCTTCTCCACGCCCTTCACCCTCAAGTTGACGAAACGACCCGTCTGTGTGGATCCCACAGTCTCCACTTCCTTCGTTTTCCCAACTTCCTGCCAGCATGATCAGCTCCAGGCCCGAGACGCCATGACCAGCTTTACATCGAGAGAGTCGTTCCAGGACGTCGACCGGGAAGCTCGCCGTCCGGCGCAAATCCTCCTGCCCCGCCAGTCGCGTTTGCAGAGCCAGCGCGTGTGAAACTGAACGAATGACGGGGCCCGGCGATGCTGAGAACGAGAGGCTTTTCTTCGCCCCGCGCTTCCGCTTCTTCCCACTCGAACCGCCATTGGCGACCTTTGGACGGGTTCGGAATGGACGCAGGAGGAAAGATGTTGGGCTGCGTCAGCCTCGCCTGAAGCTAGCGACGGTCGCATGACACTGGAGAGACTCTGGCGACCTCCGGGAGCCCTTTCCGGCATTGCGCGGCGGTGGCAGCAGCGGCCCACCAGCGAGGGCCCGTGGCTCTTTTTTTTTTTTCTCTTTTCAGATTGAATTCTTTTTCTCATAAATTAAAGAGGACAAGGAGGACAAGGTTTTCGTACTTCGAAATTACCCTATATAACATAATCTCTTCGGACCACAAAAAAAATAAGAATTATGTCAATTTAACATCAAATATTTTTTGCGTTTTTCCAATTAAATTCATGCAATCAATATTTATTGAAAATTATTGATGTGGATATTTTGGGAGCAACCGGCATTTTAGTAATATATGAAGTTCATTTTCTACTCGGAGATTTCCCTTTTTTTTCCTTTTTAGTTTAATGGGAGCCGTGTGTAAATCTCTCTCGGAGATTTCCCTTTTTTTTCCTTTTTAGTTTAATGGGAGCCGTGTGTAAATCTCTCTCTCTCTCTCTCTCTCTCTCTCTCTCTCTCTCTCTCTCTCTCTATATATATATATATAAAACTGTCCAGGCTCCATTGTTGTCACGCCCCGAACCCCGAGACACGTGGAACAACCCGCCATGGTCATGCAAACGCGACATTCCCAGGTAATGTCGCCGACCCCAATATTTAATCATTGATGCGCATGCGGAACGTTTTAAGAAACCCCTGACAGAAACTTGCGGGATAGGACAGCAGGAAGAATTAATTCAAAATCAAACGAGCATAATTCCATACATCATCGACGGTCCAAGTCTTAATTACATCAAAAGGATCCGGAGGCTATATGCACCAAAAATGGGTTAGAGTTTATGTGCATCAAAAAGGGGTCAGCCTACATAGCAAGGATCAGTCCGCCAAAAGAAAGTCAACCACCCTAGAACTACGGGTTAGCCCCATTGGACGACCCTACATCCTCAGGATCTGACACCCAAGATTGCGGGGGCGAGGCGTTGATCACTCCACCGGTAGGAAGGTCCGCCACACCCTTGCCCAGGATGGCATCCAAGACTGCCAGCGGAATATCCATGCTATCTAGTGGGCCGATCCTAACACCATCTGCTCCGGTACGATACCAAGCTCTAAACATGTATGGAACTCTGTCATGCACGTTCACCTGGACCCAGATGAGGGTCCTAATCAACAGATAGACCCAAGGACTCCCGGGGTCAGGAGCACTCTCCGTCCACTGGTCGATCTCTGTCGGTAGGCCACTCATCTCCGGGGGTCTCGCCATCTATGGTCCTGTAATATTTTTCCCCAAACTGGGATGAGACTTTGTCTCAGCAAGTTCACCCCTCCTAAACCCCTATTAGAAAGTAAATACACCCCGAAGTAGTCTAACCACAACATCAAGAAGACTTACCTCGGCTTAGCCATCATCTCGAGTTTAGCACAAGTTATATAATTCAACCACGTACAATTATGATAACCAACCAACCATGGCACGATCACATCATCAAAACAATTCAACCACTTGGATCGTCTCGGCGATCAATCGACTCGGCCGATTACATGTCATTCTAGCAAATTATCATCACTCTCAATCACGGCCCTACTCGGCGCGACCTTTAACAGGTGGCATATAACGGCCCCATCGGGCGCGACCTCTAACAGGTGGCATATAACGGCCCCATCGGGCGCGACCTCTAATAGGTGGCATATAACGGCCCCATCGGGCGCGACCTCTAATAGGTGGCATATAACGGTCAATCTCCCTTAAATTCCCACACTTAGGGTTTTCTAAAGAATCCTCATAAATCACAATCACACTCAATTCGCCACAACCAATCATCAATTTCAATTTCTACATGCACAGCAGCGATCGGCACGACATTCTGAACAACTAGGGTAAAAATAAATTTTTCGAGTTTTTTTTTTTTAAACATTATTTTAATGAATTTCGGAATAAATATATTATTAAATAATCCATCAATTTCGAAGTATTTATTTAAATCATAAATAAACTCCTTTAAGTCACATCAAGGTTATTTAAAAATAAACATACCCAATCCATTAAACCAAACACCATTTATCTTAATAAATCCTCTTAATATAATCCATACAAATTAAACCAACCTATCCACCTAATCACAATCAACCTAAGTTAAACCTACTTAGGGCATCATTAACTCGCTAATCGCGGATTAGTGAGGTAAACTCACCGGAATCGCTTTCCGATGGGTCTCCGGCGAAGAGCACGACGACGCCGACGACAAACCTACACGGATCAAGACCAAACAAGCATTAAAAGGGGATCAAAATGAGCCCGGAAGATCCTAGATCTTGCTGGTTTTCTTTCCAGCACTAACCGAGCTTGAGGGGACGGCGGAACGGCGACGGATCGGCGGTTGAACGGGCGGAGAAAGCTCGGCGGTGGCGACTAGGTCTCGCGGGACGGCGGCTCACGGCGTCGGACGGCGGTGGTAGGAGCTTCGGCGACAACAACAACAAGCGGTTTGGAGCTGCGACGGTCGGGGCTTCGCGGCGGAGACGGAGGCAGGGCGGCTCGGCACACGGGCGAGCGGCGACGGTGACGCCGGGCGAGACGGCGGCGACGACGTGCGGGCGACGAGGCGGACGGAGCTCGCTGGTTTCCGCTGGTCTTCCTTCGGTTTTTCCCTCCCCCTCTCTCTCTCTTCCCAAGCTTGAAGATGAAGTGGATGGGACACCCCCACTTTTGGTGGGCCAATCGGCTGGTGACACTTGTCGAGCTCTCCTTGCTTTTGGCCTCCACCATGACATCACCTGCTGATGTCACGTTCCACTAACTCAAATCCTCACAACATCTTTCAATAGGTCCAATTCATCTTCCGCCGGGTCCAAGCTCTTGCACCTTTAATTATTTCAATTTCCATCAATTCTCTTCTAATTGAGTCCAAATTAAGGTCCATGAATTAATCCAATCTTCCTAATAAGTTTTGCAACACCCCTTTGACTTTCAAATTTCAGAATTAAATTTCAATTTCACGGTTAGATTCACTCTAGTGCGATTTTAGCGCGCCTAGTCCACTGAGTAGCTTTTGGGGAAATTTTCTTGCATCCAACCCGAGGGTGATCAGTCCCCAAGTCTGAAGCGGTAAAATTCCTTAATTACTTTACTCGATAGACTAGTTCTCTCGTGAGTGGCCAACTCTGAGAGACGAACTATATGCACAGATGAATTTCCCGACTCAATCGACTGAAAAATAAACTTGAGAAAAATTGGGATGTCACAACTGTTCTCTTGGAATGGGGAGGAAAGCCGTAAGGAATAATGCTTTTCTTGTTCAAACCTTATTTGTTTAATCCCACATATACCGATCAAAAATAGTTAAAAGTAATCATCAATCAATTCCTATCGATACACTTACAAATAGTTATGTGTAGGATTGAATAATCAGATTAATAAAATTTAGGATCGAATTGAAATTTGTACAATTCATTTAGGCCTTTTTTTTTTTTTTTTTATAATCATTCAATGAATATATATTTATAATTATTGATCTTGTTGGTCTTACAATCAAATGCACTCATGATTTTCTTATACTTGCGGGGATTGCAACCGTAGAGATGCACGCATTGCGCCTGGACGTGCCCGTGCCAACTCACCAAGTCTAGTTATTTATCATGGAAACCGAATCTATTTCACCAGCATTCAAAACAAAAGTGTCTCTAATTAGAGATCACATAACAAAGGACCGCTAATAACTAAATATTGGTAAGTCTCCTAAGAGATATACGAAAATAGCATAGTCGGCTTTATAATTCTTTTGTTCCTTTTTTTTTTTTTTTGAGAATTTTGACTGATACTAAGTTTCATTATCCTCGCACATTTCGCATTTTAATTTTTATATAATTTTTCAATAAGCGAAACCTTTACTGATACGCGGAGAACAACATGCAAAGCTATAGATTATTTTAACCTAATTCTTGAAATGTTTATTTGAATTTTGGAGCAAAATTCGAAAACGGAGATCTTGAGGTAGATTTTTCTCACCGCCAAGCTGGACAGAGTTCTTATATAGGAAAGTCTCCGCAGTTAAGTTGAAGAGCACCGCCCAGTTCCCGCTACAAGACTACAAGAACCAAGGTTTCGTCCTCAGTTCTTGCCTGATATCATCATCCATCATCCCCTTCCCTTCTGAGAAACCCTTGACAAGCAGAAGAAGATGAGCAGTCCCGTGCCGATCCCTCGAAGAAAGCGCACCGCCTTGCCGGCCGTGGCCAGAGAGCGTCGGCTCCGTCGGATCGTGGATTTCGGCAACAAGGTGAAGATCCGGTTCCCGCGCCGCCAAGATGTGTTCGCAGCGTTCTGCGAGACCTGCAGTCTGTGCGAGGAGAAGGGCGAGGACTGGGTTCTCGGGAAGCTGCGCGATCTCTTCGTGGACCATCAAGATTTGATGGCGGAATTTGCGGAACTTCAGTCGGAAGGTTCCGCTCCTAGTGAAGGCGCCGGTGGCTCCGCCGGTCGCGAGGCGTTTGGCGGGTTGGGGAACGAACTCGCGGTTCTGAACACTGGCGAGGTAAAAAGAGAAAGGCCGAGGGGTCCCTTCCGAGTGCCGGTCAAGAACGCTCACGAGCGCGTCCTGTTCCAATACGAGGACGAAATGTGCAACTGGGACGTGACGATCGGCATCGCTCAATCGGCGATGTCCCGCATCGGGAAACATCTGGCGGCCGGGCGCCGCGACGGCTGTCGATTGACGCCCGGAGAGCTGAGGTTCATCGAGACGATGTACGACTACCGAGGGGCCGAGATGGTGGAGCACTTGAGGGAGGACCCAGAGCGCGCGCTGCCGCTTGTTTTGAGCCGGTTGCAACAGAAGCACGACGAGTTGATGGCGGAGCGATCGAAGACTCGTGAGGTCTGGAAGAAGGCCTTTGCGGAGCACCACCAGCCTTCGTTGGGCCGTGGAGACACCAACACCGCCGTCGACATTCAGGCTCCGGGGGACGCTGGCAGAGCGTCGTCTCCTCCGGTGGAAGCCCAAGTGGAAGCGCCAGAAAATATCGGCGTGAATGTCCGCTTGAATCTTTTCCGTACAAGTCAATGTGAATCGATGCCACATGTGAGCGAGAGATTCTGTGAGACCACCATTTCTAAAAACTTAAGTCATTAGATGAAGTTGTATAATTTAATAATGCTGAAATTTTGTTAGGATTTAATCTATAGGACTTTGCCCTTTGATCTGCCATGCGTAACAAGCTCGATGTGCGTTGCTCCGTGCATGTTTGGTTGCTTGGAAAGAAACTTCTAAATAGGGTAATTCCCAAGTTCAAAAATCCAGTTCTCTTTAATTCAACTGCTGATACTTTCCTATTTCGACTAGGATATGGGTCAAAAGGAGGTCGTTTTGGTTTTACAAGTAAACGTAATGCATTAGCTAAATTGATAGCTGCAAACGTAGGAGAGAAAAACTAATTAACGAATAAAAAATGTCACTTTATCATTTTTCATTAGATAAGTTGACGGAATTGACGAAATTACTTGATTATATCAATTGCTAAATTTACAAATTTAATGTACATTTTTTGAAATTTTTAGAATTCAATCTTATTTTTGTTACAATTTTCAAAATTTTTAATGCATTATCCATCTTTAAATATTTATGAATATCTCACTTACCAATTTAAGTTTATTTTTTAGCAATGAAACTTTTACCTGTAGCACGTATTGGAGTAATCACTATAAACTTATGGAATATTTTTATTTTCATTTATTCTTTTCACAAATATATTTATGATGTAAGTTATCTTTTTTGTTTTTATTGGCTGAAAATGAGCCTTGGTTCCCCAATTCACAACATTTCAAACCATTTGCTTTTCAACAATTTGAGGGCTTGCATCCCATGCACCAACCCTTCCTGCAAGGGATTAAACAGCTTCACTGAAGCGCCAGCACGGATTCTCTTGCAAGAAATTCAGTCAACAGCAGTAGGTTGTTCTAAGAAAGAAGCTCGCCATATAAATTTGGACAAATGATACAACCATTCCTTCGGTGAGGTCCCTAAATTTTAACTCTATGTGCAATGTCATCCCAAAATTTTTAATTTATTTAAGACTCTTAAGTCTCTAGACTGTATTATCATTTCATTAATTCAAATTCGAGAATAGTATACAATCCAATGATTACATTAAACCTATACCAAAAGTTTAGGGATGACATTACACATTAGGTTAAAAATTCAGAGACTACACTGAACAAATTAAAAGTTCAAGGGCAGTATTAAATATTAGGTCAAAGTTCATGAACTATTTATGTGATGATCTCTTTAATTTTAAAGAATTAAGGACAGATTCTCAAAGACAAACATCTTTTGCATGTCCTCCTTGAGAAGAATAGTACCAAGATCATCCAGACAAATAAAGGTCCTCTGCTCCTGCCAAACCACAACAAGGTTTTAGGAGCTTTTGTTACGGCATATTGAATTAAGGGCGCGTTTAGTAATGATTTTGTTCCCAGGAATAAGTTCTGATAATAAATTATTCTTTTTTATTCTGTTCTCGGGAACAATTTCTTAGCATTTTCAGCTGTTTTGTAACTATTCAAAATTTATGATTCTGGAATAGAATTGCGTTTGGTATCGTGCTCATTGATTCTGTTCCAAATCAATTTCTTTTAATTTTTAAATAATTTTTTTAAAGTTTTTTCCTTTTTTTTCCTTTTCTTTTTTCCTCTCTCTCTCTCCTATTCTTCTTCTTCAAGTGGTCGGTGACCTCATCGGAGTGTCGTCGGCCCTCGCTGATAGTTGGGCGAGGCTCGCCCAGCCCTGCCGAGGCTCAGCCTCGCCAGATTGTGAGGCTCGCCCAACCTTGCCAATGGCTAGGCGGACCTCGCTAGGGCTGGGTGAGGCCCGCCTGGCCATTGGCGGGGCTGGGCGAGTCTCGTGGATGGTTGGGCTTGCCTCCGGCAAGCTCATTGGACCAGTTGTCGGTGACTAGTGGTGGCGAACAGTGGCGGACGGCAACCGCAGTAGTGGTGGTAGATGAAGAAGAGAAAATGGAAGAAGAAGAAGAAAAAGAAAATGGCTTGATTCTTAAATTTGTTCTCGGCAACAAAAATCAATTTTTTTTTTAATTCTTGATTTTGTTTTAAATCTACTTTTGAGAACAAAAAAAAAATTAGAAATTTGTTCCCGGGAATAAAATTTTTACCAAACACGATTCTGTTTCCAAACTGCTCCCGAGAACGAAAAATCAAAATCAGATACTATTTGGATGGTTAACAAACATGGCCTAAAAGTACAAGAGAGAGGAAACCTGGGAGGATGATTATTGGGTCGGATCGAATCACCAAATAGCTCGAGGGAACTTTGTGATCCTGATTTTGTGTATGAACATCCCTGGACTCAGCTTGATGGAGTATCCACGCAATTCTCATGCCAATGCTAGTACAAACATTGTGCTAGAGTAATTAATTAAAAAAAAAAAATCACGCCTTCATCTAATAACTTAAATTTTTAGAACAATCAATAATCTTACATGGTGTCAGAGCTATAGAATCTGAATTCGAATAGAAAACCACACTAAGCATGGGAGAAAGTATTAGAGTAATTCAACATAAAACTTGACCAACAAAACTTAAGCATTTAGAATGGTTGTTACACGTTGAGCATCGAGCACATGGCTGTTCCCCATCACCGCTAATACACTAGAAGCCACTTTTCAATAGGAAATTGCATAAGGCCTTCCCCCATTTTTCCTCGCAACCTGTAGGCAGGGACTCTGTGACGAAACCTCAAGTGAAATAGGCCTTAAGAGTAGAAACATGTTCGCAATCCACGAGAATTTACCTTCGCAATGCACTCTCTTGCCATTTCCGTCATCCTGGCCTAAGAAAACTTTTCACAATAGGACATCAATGGAAGCAATTGTATGTACGACTTGGGCCTATATGACATGACCAATCAATAAAATCATTTTAGTACTCACCATTATGCATGAAAAACGAAACCGAGCCATATCTTCGCAGGTGAAGTAATGGAATTGCATAAGTAGCATCTCTTTTTTTTTTTTTTTTTGAGGGGGTCGAAAGGATCCTATGTTTAAAAACTTAAGAAAAGATCTGGATCTGTAGGATCTTAAATTGCTAGGATCTTTACATCATCTTGATCCAAAAATAACAATAAAAGGGAACATAGGATCGATACAATCCTACCGGTCCCATTGATCATATTTTTACATACTTCAACCTTGATATAAGTTTATCTTGATATGTAGTATATACTTATATTTAGGTAATAGAAAAGTCAATTTCTTGGTATATACTGTAGAAAGATGGCATAACTTTAAATTCACGCTAGTTTGAAGTTTCAACTACACACATTGTTTATACCTAATAAATTCCATACGACTATGCAAAGATTTTCTGCATTGTTGGTGTAATTTTTAGGATGTTACAATTCAGTCCTTTTAGACACCTTCATCGATCCTTTGTAGGATCACATCCTAACAAGTAACAACCTTGACCGAGTCCAAGACCTCCTTTGTTTTTGGCTTGTTACGAACTTATAACAAGATTTATAGCACAAAATGATGTTATAATTACATTATGTTATCTCATAACTGCGACATAGTATATTGCAAATCTGCAAAGACTTGTGTTTCTCATTACACTAGTGAATAGGTTGGGTCAAGCGGTTGATCGATTAAAGGAGAGTATATCAAGATTTTCATCTATTATCGAGCTTAAACTTGTAAGAAGTGATTAAAATATGTATTCATCAAAGGCCAAGTACAAAGTTTACTTTTTGCTATAATTTAAGTATAGTTCATATAATTAAGGGTTAATACTCTGAAAAACCCTAAATTGGTACTCTTGTGATAAATTTATCTCAATTTTTTTTTTTTTACCACCAAAAACTCCAAACTAGTATATCTTTGACAAATTTATCCCAAACCGGTACACTTATGATAAATTTACTCTCTATTAGTTTTCGTTAAATTTTACTATTAAATTATTAAGTTAATAAAAAGAGGAAACAGTTGACTGATATATACCACCCGCTTCGGTGGCTCCGTTGGTAGTTCTTCCCCATCGTGGGGGGACTCGTTAACCCCTTACTCAAGGGAGAGGGTTTAAATCACTGCGGAATAGCCTGCGTCTTACCCAGTGGCTGGGGCGATGGGTCCTCCAGTTCGCTCCCAGGGTTTACTCCAGCCATCCGTGGCGTATGGGGCTTCCTTAGGTCATCCAAAAAAAAAAAAAAACAGTTGACTGGTATATCAATTTGGATTTTACGCTTCGTTTGTCACAATTTACATTTTTGTGATTTTTTTGTGGTATTAATTCAATTTGGCAGAGGGTATATTAGTCACAAATTTACCAATTTTGGGTTTTTTGTAGTCAAATAAATTAGTTTAGGGTAAATTATACTAGTTTAGGATTTTTTAGGGTCAATCAGGGTAAATTTATCATAAGTGTACCAGTTTTGGATTTTTCATGATCAAAAAAATAGTTTGAGATAAATTTGTCATAGGTGTACCAGTTTAGGATTTTTCAGGGTATTAACCCTATAATTAATTCAATAAGTTTCACTTTGCAACTACATGTTATATGAATATATTGTTGCTGATTAAAGCATACTTGATTTATTTGAGTAATCTAATATAGCGTGTTAAAAAATTACAGTGAACAAATTAACTCTTTTGATTTGAGAAATTATGAATTTCACTAAACTTATGGCTAATCATAACATGATCTACTAAATTTATTTTTCTTATAATGAGTAAATCAAACAAAAAATAACTCTTGTTACTTTAATATCACAAAAAAAAGAGATTTTTTTTTTTTAATCTCAGAGTTACCATGTAATGTTTAAGTAAAAAATGATTAAATTACAATTTATTTAAAATCATAGAGCATTTGCATTTTATAAAAATTTTACTTTTTTAATTAACTTATTTCAAATATAGCTTTCATTATCGTATGCTAAAAATCATTTTGTTTTCCATTCATGTTCTGTGTACTTAGGAAACAGTCCTTTCGCCAAATATTGATATTCTTCCAGATGACAATATATAATTAAATCAATTTCATTTTATCTCTTACATCACATCTCATATTATTGGTTTATAGCCTATTTAGAGAACAGCAAGTAGACATGCTTGCTTTGCACAAAGCGCGACTAAAGTAACTAGTGAAATCTGATCTCCAATCATGTAGATTACTATATATTTAAGGTTCTCATGTACTTCACTCGGATGTAATTAGAACTTCGTTCAAAAAGTTGTCCTTTAGGTTTGAAATTGGATGTGTATTCGGTACTCGTCGAGTTTGGATTTCCAGTGGCCCCAAACCCACCCCGCCGCCATTGGTTTGTGCAGTGAGAGGTGCAGGTTTAGTGGTAAGAACTTGAAAAGAAAACTATTGGGAGAACGTAGGTCACAAAAAGGCCTTGCCCATGAATCATCGTGTTGTACCATTGACATTAGTACAAGCTGGTCATGATCTTTAAAGGCCTAATGCATAAACTTTGTGGTCCAGTGTTGGCAAATGATCAAAAGATGATCATGATCTGGTGGCATGATAGTCAGTTCAACAAACAGATCGATTTCTAAAGCATTTACAACTGTTGAAACAGATCGATCATGTAGCACAGGCTGTCTTTCACTAGCCTGCTTGCATGAATTGGAAAAATTGCATTGAGGAAAAGAAATGGCAAAGTCTAATCCGCAAGGTGACAATCGAGCCTTGCCAGCCTTCCAAAATTAGTAGAAGTACAAAAATCTAAGTAATCCAAGTGCAACTGTTGAAACTTGTTCTGAGGGCTGAGATCCAACTTTAGATGCTTAAAACTCAAACTGGACTTAGATTGTGGGTTAGGGATATCCATAACCATGAGCTTGATGCTACAATCTACAGTTAGAAAAAGACTGGAAACAAGGAGCTATAAGAAACACGAAAGCTACCTAAGTAGACGACAGAGGTACTGGTTTTACAGCACTCTGGATTCGCCGAAATGCAGTACTTACTCTTTCCTTAAGGCCTTCATTTTCACTCTCCACATCCCCGCTCTGCTTGTCCAGATGCGCTACACTCCCATCCGCATTTATCACCAGCTTCCCATCCTCACCAAACTTCACATCCCCAAAGAGAGAAACTAGAAGTGCATGAATGATCTTCTCTACCCTTTTCTCGCTTTCTTCTTCAGTTTTCGTGGCCTCTGTTTCAACCACAACCTTCGGAATCTCACGGCTTATGTTCAAGACAAGAGCGACAACAGAATCCGAGACCATGTCACTTATAGGATCCGATGTCCAGTGCACTGAAATATGTTTCTCAGATTCGTGCTTCACTGTTACTGATCATGCACGCGTAACATGGGAATACCAGATTCATCATCTACCGAAGATTCCACACTTTCATATATCTGCTTCAGCCGGTGGCTTATCACACCAAATGCACCTGTATAAGGAATCGTGATCCTCTGATTAATGGTTGCTGTGGACAACTGAGAAAAAACGTGAAGATCTTCAGGTGCCATAATTTGATAAGTGAAGCCTTTCTTTACCAGAAGGCCACTTACAGTCTCACCCACTTCTGGGGTCTTCTCAGCCAGCCTCCCAATAGTTTTTGCCATTTTTTCTGAATTGAAGTACATTTCAACTGATTGACAATTCTTTGGCGTGATGATTTTGGTGTTGCGATCAGCAAACTGAGTCATGAGCTTCTGTTTGAGCCTTCCCATCTCATTTGCTTCTTCAGAGACGGCGCCTGTCCTATCGAAGCCATATGGCAAGAGATATTCACACAGGCCCTTCAAATTCACCAAGAATGTACTGCACTTCAAACACGTCAGAAGCTGCTCAAACAACTGGCAAGAACCCAACGCTCGAAGTCAAACCCGCAAAATTCGCGAACTCAAGATGAACAAGAAAGATGGCATTAACAAATAACAAGCATCAAAATTCAAATCACTGCCGCCGCCGCCACCTACCAAGAAAACCCAGCGCCAAGGAAATACCCCATCTCGGAATCTCTGAACTTTGGCAGGAACAGTGACAGTTATTGACAGTTATTTGGGGTTTACAAGCATCAGAGCGAAAGATAAAAATTCAAGTTGTAACAGGACGAAAAGCAGATTGAAATGTGTGACGAGAAGACTTACAGAATTACAGAGATTGCCAAGAATGCAGAGAGAAGCGAGCAAAGCTGAGCTATAGCCCTAGACGAAATTACTACTGTTATAGAGTTGACTATTTATTACTTCTTCTCCACGCCCTTCGCACTCAAGTTGACGAAACGACCCATCTGCGTGGATCCCACCGTCTCCCCTTCCTTCGTTTTACCAACTCCTGCCAGCATGATCAGCTCCAGGCCCGAGCCGCCATGACCAGCTTTACGTCGAGAGAGTCGTTCCAGGACGTCGACCGGGAAGCTCGCCGTCCGGCACAAATCCTCCTACCCCGCCGCTCGCGTTTGCAGAGCCGGCGCGTGTGAAACTGAACGAATGACTCGGCCCGGCGACGCTTGAGAACTAGAGGCTTCTTCGCCCCGCGCTTCCGCTTCTTCCCACTCGAACCGCCATTGGCGACCTTTGGACGGGTTCGGAATGGACGCAGGAGGAAAGATGTTGAGCTGCGTCAGCCTCGCCCGAAGCTAGCGATGGTCGTGGGACGCCGGCGACTACCGGGGGCCTTTCCGGCATTGCGCAGCAGCAGGCCCACCAGCGAGGGCCCGTGGCTCTTTTTTTTTTTTTTTCTTTTCAGATTGAATTCTTTTTCTCATAAATTAAAGAGGACAAGGAAGACAAGGTTTTCATACTTCAAAATTACCCTATATAACATAATCTCTCCGGACCACAAAAAAAACAAGAATTATGTCAATTTAACATCAAATATTTTTTTGCGTTTTTCCAATTAAATTCACGCATCAATATTTATTGAAAATTATTGATGTGGATGTTTTGGGAGCAACCAGCATTTTAGTAATATATGAAGTTTGTTTTCTACTCAGAGATTTCCCTTTTTTTCCTTTTTAGTTTAATGGGAGCCGTGTGTAAATATCTCTATAAAAAAAAAAAAAAAAAAAAAAAAACTGTCCAGGCTCCCATTGTTCTCTTGGGATGGGGAGGAAAGCCGTAAGGAATAATGCTTTTCTTGTTCAAACCTTATTTGCTTAATCCCACATATACCGATCAAAAATAGTTAAAAGTAATCATCAATGAATTACTATCGATACACTTACAAATGGTTATGTGTAGAATTGAATTAATCAGATTAATAAAATTTAGGATCAAATTGAAATTTGTACAATTTATTTAGGCCTTTTTTTTTTTTATAATTATCCAATGAATCTGTATTTATAATTATTGATCTTGTTGGTCTTACAATCAAATGCACTCATGCTTTTCATATACTGTAGGGGATTGCAAACTGTAGAGATGCACGCATTGCGCCTGGACGTGCCCATGCCAACTCACCAAACCTAGTTACTTATCATGGAAACCGAATCTATTTCACCAGCATTCAAAACAAAAGTGTCTCTAATTAAAGATCACATAACAAGGGACTGCTAATAACTAAATATTGGTAAGTCTCCTAAGAGATATACGAAAATAGCACAGTCGGCTTTATAATTCTTTTGTTCTTTTTTTTTTTTTTTTTGTTGAGAATTTTGACCGATACTAAGTTTCATTATCCTCACACATTTTGCATTTTAATTTTTATATAATTTTTCAATAAGCGAAACCTTGACTAATACTCAGATAACAACATGCAAAGCAATAGATTGTTTTAACCTAATTCTTGAAATATTTATTTGAATTTTGGAGCAAAATCCATAAGCGGAGATCTTGAGGTAGATTTTTCTCACTGCCAAGCTGGACAGAGTTCCTATATAGGAAAGTCTCCGCAGTTAAGTTGAAGAGCACCGCCCAGTTCCCGCTACAAGACTACAAGAACCGAGGTTTCGTCCTCAGTTCTTGCCTGATATCATCCATTGTTCCCTTCCCTTCCCTTCTGAGAAACCCTTGAGAAGCAGAAGAAGATGAGCAGTCCCATGCCGATCCCTCGAAGAAAGCGCACCGCCTTGCCGGCCGTGGCCAGAGAGCGTCGGCTCCATCGGATCGTGGATTTCGGCAACAAGGTGAAGATCCGGTTCCCGCGCCGCCAAGATGTGTTCGCAGCGTTCTGCGAGACCTGCATTCTGTGCGAGGAGAAGGGCGAGGAGTGGGTTCTCGGGAAGCTGCGCGATCTCTTTGCGGACCATCAAGATTTGATCGCGGAGTTTGTGGAACTTCAGTCGGAAAGTTCCACTCCTATCGACGGCGCCGGTGGCTCTGCCTGTCCGGAGGCGTTTGGCGGGTTGGGGAACGAACTCACGGTTCTGAACACTGGCGAGATAAAAAGAGAAAGGCCGAGGGGTTCCTTCCGAGTGCCGGTCAAGAACGCTCACGAGCGCGTCCTGTTCCAATACGAGGACGAAATGTGCAACTGGGACGTGACGATCAGCATCGCTCAATCGGCGATGTCCCGCATCGGGAAACATCTGGCGGCCGGGCGCCGCGACGGCTGTCGCTTGACGCCCGGAGAGCTGAGGTTCATCAAGACAATGTACGACTACCGAGGGGCCGAGATGGTGGAGCACTTGAGGGAGGATCCACAGCGCGCGCTGCCGCTTGTATTGAGCCGGTTGCAGCAGAAGCACGACGAGTTGATGACGGACCGATCGAATGCTCGTGAGGCCTGGAAGAAGGCCTTTGCGGAGCACCACCAGCCTTCGTTGGGCCGTGGAGACACCAACACCGCCGTCGACATTCAGGCTCCGGGGGACGCTGGCAGAGCGTCGTCTCCTCCGGTGGAAGCCCAAGTGGAAGCGCCAGAAAATATTGGCGTGAATGTCCGCTTGAATCTTTTCCGTACAAGTCAATGTGAATCGATGCCACATGTGAGTGAGATTTTGTGAGATCCACCATTTCTAAAAACTTAAGTTATTAGATGAAGTTGTATAATTTAATAATGCTGAAATTTTGTTAGGATTTAATCTATAGGACTTTGCCCTTTGATCTGCCATGCGTAACAAGCTCCATGTGCGTTGCTCCGTGCATGTTTGGTTGCTTGGAAAGAAAGTTCTAAATAGGGTAATTCCCAAGTTTAAAAACCCAGTCCTCTTTAATTCAACTGCTGATACTTTCCTATTTCGACTAGGATATGGGTCAAAAGGAGGTCGTTTTGGTTTTACAAGTAAACGTAATGCATTAGCTAAATTGATAGCTGCCACGTAGGAGAGAAAACTAATAAAAAATGTCACTTTATCATTTTTCATTAGATAAATGGACGGAATTAACGAAATGACTTGATTATATCAATTGGTAAATTTACAAAGTTGATTTACATTTTTTAAAAGTTTTAGAACTCAATCTTATTTTTATCATAATTTTCAAAATTTTTAATGTATTATATATCTTTAAATATTTATGAATATCTCATTACCAATTTAAGTTTATTTTTTAGCAATGAAACTTTTACGTGGAGCACGTATTGAAGTAATCACTATAACTTATCGAATATTTTTATTTTCATTTATTATTTTCACAAATATATTTATGATGTAAGTTATCTTTTTTGTTTCTTTGGCGAAAAATGAGTCTTGGTTCCCCAATTCACAATGTTTCAAACCATTTGCTTTTCAACAATTCTGAGGGCTTGCATCCGATGCACCAACTCTTCCTGCAAGGGATTAAACAGCTTTACTGAAGCACCAGCGCGAATTCTCTTGCTAGAAATTCAGTCAACAGCAGTAGGTTGTTCTAAGAAAGAAGCTCGCCATATAAATTTGGACAAATGATTCAGCCATTCCTTCGGTGAGGTCCCTAAATTTTAACTCTATGTGCAATGTCATCCCAAAATTTTTAATTTATTTAAAACTCTTAAGTCTCTAGACTGTATTATCCTTTCATTAATTCAAATTCGAGAATAGTATACAATCCAATGATTAAATTAAACCTATACCAAAAGTTTATGGATGACATTACGCATTAGGTTAAAAATTCAGAGACTACACGGAACAAATTAAAAGTTCAAGGACAAAATTAAATATTAGGTCAAAGTTCATGAACTATTTATGTGATGATCTCTTTAATTTTAAAGAATTAAGGACGGATTCTAAAAGACGAACATCTTTTGCATGTCCTCCTTGAGAAGAACAGTACCGACATCATCCAAACAGATCAAGGTCCTCTACTCCTGCCAAACCGCAACAAGGTTTCAGAAGCTTTTGGTACAGCGCGTTGAATAAAATGTACAAGAGGGAGGAAACTTGGGAGGATGACTATTAGGCAGGATCCAATCACCAAACAGCTTGAGGGAACTTTGTGGTCCTGATTTTGTGTATGCGCGCCCATCGACCCGGCTCGATTGGGTAATTCGCGCAATTCTCATGCCGACACCAATACAAGCATTTGTGTTAGAGTAATTAATTATAAAACAATACATTTATCTAATAGCTTAAATTTTTAGAACAGTTAACAGTTTTTTCACAAAATCTCACATGGTTTCAGAGTTGCGGGTTTTGAATTTGAGTAGAAGACAACACCAATTGCAAGAGGGAGTATTATAGTAATTAAACATAAAACCATGTGTTCATCGAACAACAAGGCTTAAGCTTTTAGAATTATTGTTACATGCCGAGCATCAAGCACACGGCCGCTCCCCATCACTGCTAATGCGCTACCATCCACTTTTCAATAGGAAATCGCATCAGGCTTCCCCCATTTTTACTCGCAACCTGTAGCTAAGGACCTGGTAACAAAACCTCAAATAATATAGGCCTTAAGAGTAAACATTACTTTGCAATCCATGAAAATTTACCTCTGCGATGCATCTCTTGCCATTCCTGTCATCCTAGCCAAAAAAAAAAAAACTTTTCATGATATGACATGGATGGAAGCAATTATATATACGACTTGGGCCTATATGACATGACCAATCAATAGAATTGCTTCAGTACTCACCGTTGCGAGTGCAAAATGAAACCAAGTCATATCTTCCCAAGTGATGAAGATGGAATTGCATAAGTAGGATGAAGATCTAGACCTTAAGTAGGATCTTAAATTGCGAGGATCTTTACATGGTCTCGATCCAAAACTAACAAGAAAAGGGAACGTAGGATTGATACAATCCTACTAGTCCCATTGACCATATTTTTACATACTTCAACCTTGAAATAAGTTTATCCTGATATGTATAGTATTTAGGTAATAGAAAAGTCAACTTCCCAATATATATAGTTGAAAGATGGCATAACTTTAAATTCATGCTATTTGGAAGTGTCAACTACACACATTGTTCATACCTAATAAATTCCATATGACTATCCAAAGATTTTTCGCATTGTTGGTGTAATTTTTAGGATGTTACAATTCAGTCCTTTTAGACACCTTCATCAATCCTAAGTAAGGATCACATCCTAACAAGTAACAACCTTGGCTGAGTCCGAGACCTCCTTTGTTTTTGGCTTGTTGCAAACTTATAACAAGATTTGCAGCACATAATGATGTTATAACTACATAATGGTATCTCATAACTATGACATAGTATATCGCGAATCTATAAAGACTTGTGTTTTTCATTACAACAGTGAATAGGCTGGGTCAAGCGGCTGATCAATTAAACAAAAGTGTATCAAGATTTTTATCTAGTATTGAGCTTAAACTTGTAAGAAGGGATTAAAATATGTATTCATCGAAGGCCAAATACAAAATTTAGATTTTGCTATAATTTAAGTATAGTTCATACCATTGATTCAATAAGTTCCGCTTTGCAGATGCAAGTTATATGAATATATTGTTGCTTATTACAGCATAATTGATTTTCTCTGAGTAATTTGATATAGCGTGTTAAAAAATTACAGTGAACAAATTAACTTGATTTGAGAAATTATAAATTTCACCAAACTTATAACTAATCATAATACGATCTGCTAAATTTATTTTTCATAGATTTATGAGTAAATCAAACAAATGAATAACTCATGTTACTTTAATATTACAGTTTTTTTTTAATTTCTCTCAAACTTATCATCTAATGTTTAAGTAAAAAATGAATAAATTACAATTTAATTAAAATCACGGAGCATTTGCATTTTATACAATTCTATCGTCTACTTTTTTAATAAACTTATATCAAATATAGCTTTCGTTATCGTATGCTAAAAATCATTTTTTTCTATTCATGTTCTGTGTACTTAGGAAACAGTCTTTTCGCCAAATATTAATATTCTTCCAGAAAAAAATGGCCAGCAGTGTAATACCAAAATCGAATACCATTCACTTCATCTGTTTGGTGGAAATCAATCAGCTACAATTAGAAATAGGTAACATGACTGACATGTATTGGGATCAATAATATAGACATTATACATGCAATGAACTTTGAAGAATAGCAAAAGTAAGATCATTGCCAGTTCATTTACATTGAATAATTAGCATTCCATTGGAAGACATTGTTTTCGCACGAAACTCAACCCAACATATCCATGATAGGTCAATCGCCAATATTTCAAAGACTTGACAACAGTGAGTGATCATCCTTAGACAAAATCCTGCAGAATAGATACTGTAAGTATACAACACATATAGCAAACTGGATGACACAAAAGTATTGAGATAACTAGTTTATCCAGCTTCTCATACCGATGCCACAACTGGGGATAAATAAACTATCTTGTACATACAATCCGCAGGGACAGCTTGAGTTGCGACGGAACAAGGATCGTGCGCGTTATCTTGAAAGAGATGAAACTCATAACACCTTGACAATGAAAATTGATTCGTTGAAAGGTAACATACAGGGAACGGTGGGTTCTAAACATATGGAGAATCTGCAATGCACCTAAAGACAAAAAACAATTGCATCCTACTAAGCCGGAGGTATAGCTAAAGCCTGCACATACTTCTGACATGTAAATGGTATCCACAAGCAATCCATCCATGACTGTATGGAAACCAAGATTATTCTGATTATTCACCAACGATATCATTCCTTCTATAATCAGTAAAATTCAACAAGTCGATCACTGAGCAGCATTCCCCAAGGCAAACATTAGCAAGCAAATTGGTTAGCATGAAGAATGGGCTCAACAAATGAAGGAAATACCTCAATCTTATCCATCGAACGGGGTATATCCTGTTCATCAAAAAGCACATCTTCAGCAGAGACCTTGCTCACTTTTACTTAATCTGACAAAAGCAGCTTGTATATAGCCTTCGTAGCATGAGTCATGAAGACACGACCTTTAAATGTAGTCTGGAAAAATGAGAGCACGTCGGGTCATCGGTATTAAAGTAAGATTCAATAATTAAAGTACCTTTTCCTCTAATTTAGCCGCTAACTTTTCCAAAAGGTTTTGGTAAGGAAGCTGCATGATCCATGTGGAAGCTGCAAGCAGTCAACATTGACTGGTAAAGACCAGAGACTTCTTTTAAAGTGGAAGCTAACTATGAGAGGAAAGGGTGGAAGTATAAATGAGCAATATAATGCAAGCAACTGAGAAGCCCATCCTGAACTTTACGGACATTGGTGCTGATAATTTGACAACAGCCTAACGGATCAAACTGGGAAACAATCCGAGACGAAGGGGCAAGGGTGAATTCCTTTGGCAAGTTGTAAGAAGAAAGAACCTTTCTTCAGCAAATTACGAGCAAACGCCGGGAAAGGGAACTGCACATAATGGAACGACTGGCCCTCCTCACCATAGGCAAGTCAATGATAATAGGTAAGGCAGATTATACATACTGGTAATTAGGAGGACATCAATTTTCGAAGTGTCGATCTCATCGAAGTACGGAAGAGCAGCCATGCCACAGTAAGCGGGATGAATTCCACAATCAAACTGCCACCCTCATGCAATAATCACGAAAACATCACAAGAGAAACCAACCCATTTCTGCTAAACCTCTAAAACCCGGGAAAAACCCAACGAAAAACCCAAGAAAAATTACGAAGATCAGTACCAACCCATTTCTGTAAAACTTCCCTTTGAAAGACATGTACACACAGGACCGACTTACTTCATTGCCAGTGCCGAGAGGAGTCATGATCGGCTGGTCGCCTTCTCTCCTGACCGGCGGATCCCGCCTCTTGAGAGACGGCGCCTGTCCTATCGAAGCCATATGGCAAGAGATATTCGCGCGAGCCCTTCAAATTCACCAAGAATGTACTGCCCTGTGGGGAAAAAGAAAAGAAAAGAAGGAAAAACACGTCCGAAGCTGCTCAAACAACAGGCAAGAACACAACGCTCGAAGTCAAACCCGGAAATTTACGAACTCTAGATGAACAAGAAAGATGGCGTTAACAAATAACAAGCATCAAAATTCATATCCCTGCGGCCGCCACCTCCTACCAAGAAAACCGAGCGCGAAGGAAATTACCCCATCTCGAAATCTCAAAACCTTGGCAGGAACGCGAAGTTGACAGTTATTGATAGTTATTGACAGTTATTTGGGGTTTACATGCATCAGATCGAAAGATCAAAATTCGAGTTGTAACAGGACGAAAAGCAGTTCGAAATGTGGACGAGAAGACTTACAGAAATTACAAAGATTGCCAAAAATGCAGAGAGAAGTGAGCAAAGCCGTGCTAAAGCCCGAGACGAAATTACTACTATTATAGAATTGACCATCTATTACATCTTCTCCACGCCCTTCACCCTCAAGTTGACGAAAACGACCCGTCTGTGTGGATCCCACAGTCTCCACTTCCTTCGTTTTCCCAACTTCCTGCCAGCATGATCAGCTCCAGGCCCGAGACGCCATGACCAGCTTTACATCGAGAAAGCCGTTCGAGGACGTCGAGGGGGATGCTCGCCGTCCGGCACATATCCTCCTCCCCCGCCACTCGCGGATGCAGAGGCGGCGCGTGTGAAACTGAACGAATGACTCGGCCTGGCGACGCTTGAGAACGAGAGGCTTTTTTTCGCCCTGCGCTTCCGCTTCTTCCCACTCGAACCGCCATTGGCGACCTTTGGACGGGTTCGGAATGGACGCAGGAGGAAAGATGTTGGGCTGCGTCAGCCTCGCCCAAAGCTAGCGATGGTCACGGGACGCCGGCGAGACTCCGGCGACCTCCGGGGGCCCTTTCAGGCATTGCGCGGCAGCGGCAGCAGCGGCCCACCAGCGAGCGCCAGTGGCTCTTTTTTTTTTTTCTATTTTCAGACTGAATTCTTTTTCTCATAAATTAAAGAGGACAAAGGCAACAAGGTTTTCGTACTTCGAAATTACCCTATATAACATAATCTCTTCGGACCACAAAAAAAATAAGAATTATGTCAATTTAACATCAAATATTTTTTGCGTTTTTCCGATTAAATTCATGCAATCAATATTTATTGAAAATTATTGATGTGGATGTTTTGGGAGCAACCGGCATTTTAGTAATATATGAAGTTCATTTTCTACTCGGAGATTTCCCTTTTTTTTCCTTTTTAGTTTAATGGGAGCCGTGTGTAAATCTCTCTCTCTCTCTCTCTCTCTCTCTCTCTCTCTCTCTCTATATATATATATATATATATATATATATATATATAAAACTGTCCAGGCTCCATTGTTCTCTTGGAATGGGGAGGAAAGCCGTAAGGAATAATGCTTTTCTTGTTCAAACCTTATTTGTTTAATCCCACATATACCGATCAAAAATAGTTAAAAGTAATCATCAATCAATTCCTATCGATACACTTACAAATAGTTATGTGTATGATTGAATTAATCAGATTAATAAAATTTAGGATCGAATTGAAATTTGTACAATTTATTTAGGCCTTTTTTTTTTATAATTATTCAATGAATCTATATTTATAATTATTGATCTTGTTGGTCTTACAATCAAATGCACTCATGATTTTCTTATACTGCAGGGGATTGCAAACTGTAGAGATGCACGCATTGCGCCTGGACGTGCCCGTGCCAACTCACCAAGTCTAGTTAGTTATCATGGAAACCGAATCTATTTCACCAGCATTCAAAACAAAAGTGTCTCTAATTAGAGATCACATAACAAAGGACCGCTAATAACTAAATATTGGTAAGTCTCCTAAGAGATATACGAAAATAGCATAGTCGGCTTTATAATTCTTTTGTTCCTTTTTTTTTTTTTTTTTTTTTTTTTTTTTGAGAATTTTGACCGATACTAAGTTTCATTATCCTCGCACATTTCGCATTTTAATTTTTATATAATTTTTCAATAAGCGAAACCTTTACTGATACACGGAGAACAACATGCAAAGCTATAGATTATTTTAACCTAATTCTTGAAATGTTTATTTGAATTTTGGAGCAAAATTCGAAAACGGAGATCTTGAGGTAGATTTTTCTCACTGCCAAGCTGGACAGATTTCTTATATAGGAAAGTCTCGGCGGTTAAGTTGAAGAGCACCGCCCAGTTCAAGCTACAAGACCACAAGAACCAAGGTTTCGTCCTCAGTTCTTGCCTGATATCATCCATTGTTCCCTTCCCTTCTGAGAAACCCTTGAGAAGCAGAAGAAGATGAGCAGTCCCGTGCCGATCCCTCGAAGAAAGCGCACCGCCTTGCCGGCCGTGGCCAGAGAGCGTCGGCTCCGTCGGCTCGTGGATTTCGGCAACAAGGTGAAGATCCGGTTCCCGCGCCGCCAAGATGTGTTCGCAGCGTTCTGCGAGACCTGCAGTCTGTGCGAGGAGAAGGGCGAGGACTGGGTTCTCGGGAAGCTGCGCGATCTCTTCGTGGACCATCAAGATTTGATGGCGGAATTTGCGGAACTTCAGTCGGAAGGTTCCGCTCCTAGTGAAGGCGCCGGTGGCTCCGCCGGTCGCGAGGCGTTTGGCGGGTTGGGGAACGAACTCGCGGTTCTGAACACTGGCGAGATAAAAAGAGAAAGGCCGAGGGGTCCCTTCCGAGTGCCGGTCAAGAACGCTCACGAGCGCGTCCTGTTCCAATACGAGGACGAAATGTGCAACTGGGACGTGACGATCGGCATCGCTCAATCGGCGATGTCCCGCATCGGGAAACATCTGGCGGCCGGGCGCCGCGACGGCTGTCGATTGACGCCCGGAGAGCTGAGGTTCATCGAGACGATGTACGACTACGGAGGGGCCGAGATGGTGGAGCACTTGAGGGAGGATCCACAGCGCGCGCTGCCGCTTGTATTGAGCCGGTTGCAGCAGAAGCACGAGGAGTTGATGGCGGACCGATCGAATAATCGTGAGGTCTGGAAGAAGGCCTTTGCGGAGCACCACCAGCCTTCGTTGGGCCGTGGAGACACCAACACCGCCGTCGACATTCAGGCTCCGGGGGACGCTGGCAGAGCGTCGTCTCCTCCGGTGGAAGCCCAAGTGGAAGCGCCAGAAAATATCGGCGTGAATGTCCGCTTGAATCTTTTCCGTACAAGTCAATGTGAATCCATGCCACATGTGAGTGAGAGATTTTGTGAGACCACCATTTCTAAAAACTTAAGTCATTAGATGAAGTTGTATAATTTAATAATGCTGAAATTTTGTTAGGATTTAATCTATAGGATTTGCCCTTTGATCTACCATGCGTAATGAGCTTGATGTCTGTCACTCCGTGCGTGTTTGGTCGCTTGGAAAGAAAGTTCTAAATAGGGTAATTCCCAAGTTTGAAAACCCAGTCCTCTTTAATTTAATTGCTGATACTTCCCTATTTCGACTAGGATATGGGTCAAAAGGAGGTCGTTTTCGTTTTATAAATAAACATCATGCATTAGCTAAATTGATTGCCGCCACGTAAAACTTATAAAAAATGTCACATTGTCATTTTTCATTAGATAAGTTGACAGAGTTAACGAAATAACTTGATTGTATCAATTTGATAAATTTACGAACTTGATTTACATTTTTTGAAAGTTTTATAACTCAATTTTATTTTTGTCATAATTTTCAAAAATTTTAATGCAATATCCATCTTTAAATATTTATGAATATCTCACTGACCAATTTAAGTTTATTTTTTAACAATGAAACTTTTATGCGTATAGCGTATTGGAGTAATCACTATAACTTATCGAATATTTTTATTTTCATTTAGTCTTTTCACAAATATATTTATGATGTAAGTTATCTTTTTTGTTTTTTTTAATGGCAAAAAATGAGCCTTGGTTCCCCAATTCACAACATTTCAAACCATTTTCTTTTCAACAACTTTGAGGCCTTGCATACCATACACCAACTCTTCCAGCAAGGGTTTAAACAGCCTTACTGAAGCACCGGCGCGAATTCTCTTGCTAGCAATTCAGTCAACCGCAGTAGGCTGTTCTAAGGAAGAAGCTCGCCATATAATTTTGGACAAATGATACGGCCATTTCTTCAATGAGATCCCTAAATTTTAACTCAATGTGCAATGTCATCCTTATTCAAAATTTTTAATTTATTGAAAATATTCAATATTATCCTTCCATTAATTCAAATTCGATAACTGTATACAGTCCAATGACTAAATTAAACATATACAAAAAATTTAGGGATGACATTACGTATTGGGTTAAAAATTCAGGGGCCACACTGAACAAATTAAAAGTTCAGGAACAATATTGAATATTAGGTCAAAGTTTATGAACTATTTATGTGATGATCTCTTTAATTTTAAAGAACTAAGGACAGATTCTCAAAGATGAACATCTTTTGCATGTCCTCCTTGAGAAGAAGAACAGTACCAAGATCATCCAGACAAATCAAGGTCCTCTGCTCCACTGCTCCTGCCACACCGCAACAAGGTTTTAGGAGCTTCTGGTACAGCACGTTGAATAAAATATACAAGAGGGAGGAAACCTGGGAGGATGATTATTAGGCAGGATCGAATCACCAAACAGCTCGAGGGAACTTTGTGATCCTGATTTTGTGTATGAACGCCCCTCGACTCAGCTCAATCGAGTAATCTACGAAATTCTCATGCCAACACCAGTACAAGCATTGTGTTAGACTAATTAATTATAAAAATAATATATTTATCTAATAGTTTAAATTTTGGAATAGTTGACAATTTTTTCACAAAATTTCACATATATTAAAGTTATAAGTTCAAAATTTTGAATAGAAAACCAACACCAAGTGCAAGAGGAGTATTAAAATAATTAAACATAAAACCACGCATTCATAGACCAACAAGACTTAAGCTTTTAGAATGATTATTACATGCTGAGCATCAAGCACACGGCCGCTTCCCATCACTGCTAATGCGATTTCAATAGGAAATCGCACCAGGCCTTCCTCCATTTTCACTCGCAACCTGTAGCCAAGGACCCGGTAATGAAACCTCAAATAATATAGGCCTTAAGAGTAAAAATTAGTTTGCAATCCATGAAAATTTACCTTCGTGATGCATCTCTTGCCATTCCTGTCATCCTGGCCAAAAAAAAAAACTTTTCATGATATGACATTGATGGAAGCAATTATATATAAAACTTGGGCCTATATGGCATGACTAATCAATATAATCATTTCAGTACTCACCGTTATGTGTGCAAAACAAAACCAAGCGATATCTTCCCAAGTGCAGTAATGGAATTGCATAAGTAGGATGAAGATCTAGACCTTAAGTAGGATCTTAAATTGCGAGGATCTTTAGACTTGTGTTTTTCATTACAATAGTGAATAGGCTGGGTCAAGCGGCTGATCAATTAAACAAAGTGTATCAAGATTTTTGTAAGAAGGGATTAAAATATATATTCCTCGAAGGCCAAATACAAAATTTAGATTTTGCTATATTTTAAGTATAGTTCATACCATTGATTCAATAAGTTCCGCTTTGCAGATGCAAGTTATATGAATATATTGTTGCTTATTAAAGCATACTTGATTTTATTTGAGTAATTTGATATAGCGTGTTAAAAAATTATAGTGAACAAATTAACTTGATTTGAGAAATTATGAATTTCACTAAAATTATAACTAATCATAATACGATCTGCTAAATTTTTTTATTTTATTTTATATAACTATGAGTAAATCAAACAAATGAATAATTCATGTTACTTTAATATTACAACTTTTTTTTTAATTTTATCTCAGATTTACCATGTAATGTTTAAGTAAAAAATGATTAAATTACAATTTATTTAAAACCACGGAGCATATGCATTTTATACAATTCTATCGTCTACTTTTTTATAAACTTATATCAAATATAGCTTTCGTTATTGTATGCTAAAAATCATTTTTTTTTTCTATTCATGTTCTGTGTACTTAGGAAACAGTCTTTTCGCCAAATATTAATATTCTTCCAGAAAAAATGGCCAGCAGTATAACACCAAAATCGAATACCGTTCACTTCATCTGTTTGGTGGAAATCAATCAGCTACAATTAGAAATAGGTAACATGACTGACATGTATTGGGATCAATAATATAGCAAAAGTAAGATCATTGCCAGTTCATTTACATTGACTAATTAAGATTCCATAGGAAGACATTGTTTTCGCACGAAACACAACCCAACGTATCCATTATAGGTCAATCGCCAATATTTCAAAGACTTGACAACAGTGAGTGATCATCCTTAGACAAAATCCTGTATAATAGATACCGTAAGTATACGACACATATAGCAAACTGGATGACACAAAAGTATTGAGATAACTAGTTTATCCAGCTTCTCATACTGATGCCACAACTGGGGATAAATAAACTATCTTGTACATACAATCCGCAGGGACAGCTTGAGTTGCAACGGAAGAAGCATCCTCTGCGTTATCTTAAAAGAGAGGAAACTCATATCACCTTGACAATGAAAATTGATTCGTTGAAAGGTAACATGCAGGGAACGGTGGGTTCTAAACATATGGAGAATCTGCAATGCACCTAAAGACAAAAAACAATCGCATCCTACTAAGCCGGAGGTATAGCTAAAGCCTGCACATACTTCTGACATGTAAATGGTATCCACAAGCAATCAATCCATGACTGTGTGAAAACCAAGATTATTCTGATTCTTCACCAACGATATCATTCCTTCTATAATCAGTAAAATTCAACAAGTCGATCACTGAGCAGCATTCCCCAAGGCAAACATTAGCAAGCAAATTGGTTAGCATGAATAATGGGCTCAACAAATGAAGGAAATACCTCAATCTTATCCATCGAACGGGATATATCCTGTTCATCAACAAGCACATCTTCAGCTGAGACCTTGCTCACTTTTACGTAATCTGAAAATAGCAGCTTGTATATAGCCTTCGTAGCATGAGTCATGAAGACACGACCTCAAAATGTAGTCTGGAAAAAAGAGAGCATGTCGGGTCATCGGTATTAAAGTAAGATTCAATAATTAAAGTACCTTTTCCCTCTAATTTAGCCGCTAACTTTTCCAAAAAGTATGGTACGGAAGCAGCATGATCCAAGTGGAAGCTGCAAGCAGTCAACATTGACTGGTAAAGACCAGAGACTTCTTTTAAAGTGGAAGCTAACTATGAGAGGAAAGGGTAGAAGTATAAATCTGCAATATAATGCAAGCAACTGAGAAGCCCATCCTGAACTTTACGGACATTGGTGCTGATAATTTGACAATAGCCTAACGGATCAAACTAGGAAACATTCCAAGACGAAGGGGCAAGGGTGAATTCCTTTGGCAAGTTGTAAGAAGAAAGAACCTTTCTTCAAGCAAATTACGAGCAAACACCGGGAAAGGGAACTGCACATAATGGAACGAGTGGCCCTCCTCATCAAAGGCAAGTCAATGATAATAGGTAAGGTAGATTATACATACTGAGTAATTAGGAGGACATCAATTGTCAAAGGGTCGATCTCATCAAAGTACGTGTTAGAATAATTAAATAATAAACCATGCATTTATCTAATAGCTTAAGCTTCTAAAATAGTTGGTAGTGGTCCCACAAAATCTCACATGATTTCGAGCTAGAAGGTTCTTAGTTCGAATTTTCCAGGCCCCTATTTGCCTCCCCAATTAAATTTCCACGCTTAGTACTAGGCAAATGACCAGACTAAGCGTGAGGGGGAATATTAGAATATTTAAATAATAAATCACGCATTCATCTAACAGTTTAAGTTTTTAGAACAGTTGGCAGTGGTCCCACAAAATCTCACAGTACAGAAGAGCGGCCATGCTAGAGTAAGCGGGATGAATTCCACAATCAGACTGTCACCCACAGACAATAATTACGAGGAGATCACGAGAGAAACCAACCCATTTCTGCTAAAACTCTAAACCCGGAAGAACTCATGAAAACCCAGAAAGAAGCAAGACGACAGCCTCTTTCCTTTTGAAGGGCCTGGGTATTCGATCTATTAAGGATTGCAACAAGGCCTCAATGCTGAAATATATTTGGATTTTGTTCACTGATAAGGAATCGTTGTGGTGCTGCTGGATTCACTCCAACTTCTTAAAAAAGCATAACTTCTGGGTTGCCCAGTAGCCTTCAATGTGTGCTTGGAGTTGGAAGAAAATTCTTCAATTATGGGGTCTGTTCAGGCAGTCCTTCGGGTGGGAGGTCGGTAATGGCCACTCTATTTCCTTGTGGTTTGATAATTGGTTGCCCAGTGGCCCTCTCCATCTACAGGTTCCTGAGCACATTGTGTCTGATTCCGATGTTCCTACTAAGGTGAGTGTGGCGTTTCTCTATTCGCACACTGGCGGGTCTTGCAAACGGCGTCTGGAGGATCTTGGGTTTTCTTTTCCATCTCTCTTGGCTAGTAATGATCGCTTTGTGTGGCATCAACATGCTTTGGGGTCTTTCTCTGTGGCCTCAGCTTGGAATTTTATTAGAATTTCTAAAGCAAGAGTTCCGTGGACCTCCTTTGTGTGGGACAAGGACTTAGCCCCTCGGTTTCAGTTTCTTTTATGGCTCACCACTAAGAGACGTTTGCCTACCCATGCTTTTTTGCTCTCTCATGGAAGAATTGACTATTCGGTGTGCACCTTTTGCAACTCTCAGCCGGACTCAATTGACCACTTGTACTTTGGCTGCAATTTTCCAGCAACTTTAGTTTACTTTTGGGCTACCAGATGCAATTTACCGTGGAGAAATGGCACTTGGGAAGAAAACCTTGATTGGGCCCAGAGGTTCCTTGCTGGTAAGGACTTCTTTCATAGTCTCTCTCGGTACTCCTTTGGTGCTCGTGCTATCTTATTTGGAAGAAAAGAAATGACATGATTTTCCGAGGGGATTCGTTGGATATTCCCACTTTCAAGAACTGTTTGATTAGAATGGTTAAGGAAAAGTCCCTTACTTATAGAGATGTGCCTGACACTCCAAGGAATCGGCGCCTTCAGAGAGGTTGGGGATTCGACCCAGCCATCTTTGCGTAAGATTGCAGGTCTTTTGTTGTTCCGTTTTGCTTCCTTTTGATCCCTGTTTCGGTCGCTTCTGGCCTTTGTGTTCCTGCCTTGCACAATTGCTTCACGGCCGTCCTTGGAGGTTTATGGTTGAAGATGGTGGATGGGTAGTTCTACGTGTCCTGCCTTGCGCTCTCCCCCTTGACTTCCCTGGCCTCCTTGGTGGTTACGTGGCCAAGTTCTTGGCTCGGCAGTGTTTGTTTTAGTTAGTGCTTTTGCCTTTTATGGCTTTTACGCGGCTCCCTTCCACTCTTGTGCTCTTGCTTCTAGAGTGTAAGCTTTTGGTGCTGTTTTTGTACATTTGTCCTAAGCTATCAATATATTCTTACCTTTACCAAAAAAAAAAAAAAAAAAAAAAAAAACAGTCTTTCCTTTTGAAGACTTGTACACACAGGACCGACCCACTTCATTGCCAACGCCGAGAGTAGTCACGATCGGCAGGTCGCCTTCTCTCCTGGCCGGTGGATCCCGCCTCTTCAGAGACGGCGCCTGTCCTATGGAAACCATATGGCAAGAGATATTTGCGCGGGCCCTTCAAATTCACCAAGAATGTACTGCCCTGTGGGGAAAAAGAAAAGAGAAGAAGGAAAAACACAACTGAAGCTGCTCAAACAACAGGCAAGAACACAACGCTTGAAGTCAAACCCGGAAATTTACGAACTCTAGATGAACAAGAAAGATGGCGTTAACAAATAACAAGCATCAAAATTCATATCCCTGCGGCCGCCACCTCCTACTAAGAAAACTGAGCGCGAAGGAAATTACCCCATCTCGAAATCTCAAAACCTTGGCAGGAACACGAAGTTGACAGTTATTGATAGTTATTGACAGTTAGTTGGGGTTTAGTTGACAATTATTGATAGTTATTGACAGTTATTTGGGGTTTACATGCATCAGATCGAAAGATCAAAATTCGAGCTGTAACAGGACGAAAAGCAGTTCGAAATGTGGACGAGAAGACTTACAGAATTACAAAGATTGCCAAAAATGCAGAGAGAATCGAGCAAAGCCGAGCTAAAGCCCGAGACGAAATTACTACTGTTATAGAATTGACCATCTATTACATCTTCTCCACGCCCTTCACCCTCAAGTTGACGAAACGACCCGTCTGTGTGGATCCCACAGTCTCCACTACCTTCGTTTTCCCAACTTCCTGCCAGTATGATCAGCTCCAGGCCCGAGACGCCATGACCAGCTTTACATCGAGAAAGCCGTTCGAGGACGTCGAGGGGGATGCTCGCCGTCCGGCACATATATTCCTCCCCCGCCACTCGCGGATGCAGAGGCGGCGCGTGTGAAACTGAACGAATGACTCGGCCTGGCGACGCTTGAGAACGAGAGGCTTCTTTTCGCTCTGCGCTTCCGCTTCTTCCCACTCGAACCGCCATTGGCGACCTTTGGACGGGTTCGGAATGGACGCAGGAGGAAAGATGTTGGGCTGCGTCAGCCTCGCCCAAAGCTAGCGATGGTCACGGGACGCCGGTGAGACTCCGGCGACCTCCGGGGGGCCCTTTCAGGCATTGCGCGGCAGCGGCAGCAGCGGCCCACCAGCGAGCGCCAGTGGCTCTTTTTTTTTTTTTTTTTTTTCTATTTTCAAACTGAATTCTTTTTCTCATAAATTAAAGAGGACAAAGTCAACAAGGTTTTCGTACTTCGAAATTACCCTATATAACATAATCTCTTCGGACCACAAAAAAAAATAAGAATTATGCTAATTTAACATCAAATATTTTTTGCGTTTTTCCAATTAAATTCATGCAATTAATATTTATTGAAAATTATTGATGTGGATATTTTGGGAGCAACCGGCATTTTAATAATATATGAAGTTCATTTTCTACTCGGAGATTTCCCTTTTTTTCCTTTTTAGTTTAATGGGAGCCGTGTGTAAATCTCTCTCTCTCTCTCTCTCTCTCTCTCTCTAATATATATAAAACTGTCCAGGCTCCATTGTTCTCTTGGGATGGGGAGGAAAGCCATAAGGAATAATGTTTTTCTTGTTCAAACCTTATTTGTTTAATTCCACGTATACCGATCAAAAATAGTTAAAAGTAATCATCAATCAATTCCTATCGATACACTTACAAATAGTTATGTGTAGGATTGAATTAATCAGATTAATAAAATTTAGGATCGAATTGAAATTTGTACAATTTATTTAGGCCTTTTTTTATAATTATTCAATGAATCTGTATTTATAATTATTGATCTTGTTGGTCTTACAATCAAATGCACTCATGATTTTCTTATACTGCAGGGGATTGCAAACTGATAGAGATGCACGCATTGCGCCTAGACGTGCCCGTGCCAACTCACCAAGTCTAGTTAGTTATCATGGAAACCGAATCTATTTCACCAGCATTCAAAACAAAAGTGTCTCTAATTAGAGATCACATAACAAAGGACGGCTAATAATTAAATATTGGTAAGTCTCCCAAGAGATATACGAAAATAGCATAGTCGGCTTTATAATTCTTTTGTTCCTTTTTTTTGTTTTTTTTGAGAATTTTGACAGATACTAAGTTTCATTATCCTCGCACATTTCTCATTTTAATTTTTATATAATTTTTCAATAAGCGAAACCTTTACTGATACGCGGAGAACAACATGCAAAGCTATAGATTATTTTAACCTAATTCTTGAAATGTTTATTTGAATTTTGGAGCAAAATTCGAAAGCGGAGATCTTGAGGTAGATTTTTCTCACTGCCAAGCTGGACAAAGTTCTTATATAGGAAAGCCTCCGCAGTTAAGTTGAAGAGCACCGCCCAGTTCCCGCTACAACACCACAAGAACCAAGGTTTCGTCCTCAGTTCTTGCCTGATATCATCATCCATCATCCCCTTCCCTTCTGAGAAACCCTTGAGAAGCAGAAGAAGATGAGCAGTCCCGTGCCGATCCCTCGAAGAAAGCGCACTGCCTTGCCGGCCGTGGCCAGAGAGCGTCGGCTCCGTCGGCTCGTGGATTTCGGCAACAAGGTGAAGATCCGGTTCCCGCGCCGCCAAGATGTGTTCGCAGCGTTCTGCGAGACCTGCATTCTGTGCGAGGAGAAGGGCGAGGAGTGGGTTCTCGGGAAGCTGCGCGATCTCTTTGCGGACCATCAAGATTTGATCGCGGAGTTTGTGGAACTTCAGTCGGAAGGTTCCGCTCCTATTGACAGCGCCGGTGGCTCCGCCGGTCGCGAGGCGTTTGGCGGGTTGGGGAACGAACTTGCGGTTCTGAACACTGGCGAGATAAAAAGAGAAAGGCCGAGGGGTCCCTTCCGAGTGCCGGTCAAGAACGCTCACGAGCGCGTCCTATTCCAATACGAGGACGAAATGTGCAACTGGGACGTGACGATCAGCATCGCTCAATCGGCGATGTCCCGCATCGGGAAACATCTGGCGGCCGGGCGCCGCGACGGCTGTCGCTTGACGCCCGGAGAGCTGAGGTTCATCAAGACGATGTACGACTACGGAGGGGCCGAGATGGTGGAGCACTTGAGGGAGGATCCACAGCGCGCGCTGCCGCTTGTATTGAGCCGGTTGCAGCAGAAACACGACGAGTTGATGACGGACCGATCGAATGCTCGTGAGGCCTGGAAGAAGGCCTTTGCGGAGCACCACCAGCCTTCGTTGGGCCGTGGAGACACCAACGCCGCCGTCGACATTCAGGCTCCGGGGACGCTGGCAGAGCGTCGTCTCCTCCGGTGGAAGCCCAAGTGAAACCGCCAGAAAATATCGGCGCGAATGTGCGCTTGAATCTTTTCAGTACAAGTCAACGCGAATCGATGCCACATGTGATTGAGAGATTTCGTGAGACCACCATTTCCAAAAACTTAAGTCCTTAGATGAAAATATGATTTAATAATACTGAAATTTTGTTAGGATTTAATCTATAGGATTTTGTCGTTTGATCTACCATGCGTAATAAGCTTGATGTGCGTTGCTCCGTGCGTGTTTGGTTGCTTGGAAAGAAAGTTCTAAATAGGGTAATTCCCAAGTTCAAAAACCCAGTCCTCTTTAATTCAACTGCTGATACTTTCCTATTTCGACTAGGATATGGGTCAAAAGGAGGTTGTTTTGGTTTTATAAATAAACGTCATGCATTAGCTAAATTGATTGCCGCCACGTAGGAGAGACAAACGAATAAAAAATGTCACCTTGCCATTTTTCATTAAATAAGTTGGCAAAGTTAACGATATAACTCAATTTTATTTTTGTCACAATTTTCAAAAATTTTAATGCATTATCCATCTTTAAATATTTATGAATATCTCACTGACCAATTTAAGTTTACTTTTTAGCAATGAAACTTTTATGTGTATAACGTATTGGAGTAATCACTATAACTTATTGAATATTTTTATTTGCATTTATTCTTTTCACAAATATATTTATGATGTAAGTTATCTTTTTTTTTTTTTTTTTTATGGCGGAAAATAAGCCTTGGTTCCCCGATTCACAACATTTCAAACCATTTTCATTTCAACAATTTTGAGGCCTTGCATCCCATGCACCAACTCTTCCTACAAGGGATTAAACAGCTTTACTGAAGCACTAGTGTGAATTCTCTTGCTAGCAATTCAGTCAACAGCAATAGGTTGTTCTAAGAAAGAAGCTCGCCATATAATTTTGGACAAATGATACAACCATTCCTTCAGTGAGGTCTTTGAATTTTAACTCAATGTGCAATGTCATCCCAAAATTTTTAATTTATTTAAAACTCTTAAGTCTCTAGACTGTATTATCCTTTCATTAATTCAAATTCGAGAATAGTATACAATCCAATGATTAAATTAAACATATACCAAAAGTTTAGGGATGACATTACGCATTAGGTTAAAAATTCAAAGACTACGCTAAACAAATTAAAAGTTCAAGGACAATATTAAATATTAGGTCAAAGTTCATGAACTATTTATGTGACGATCTCTTTAATTTTAAAGAATTAAGGACAGATTCTCAAAGACGAACATCTTTTGCACGTCCTCCTTGAGAAGAACAATACCAAGATCATCTAGACAAATCAAGGTCCTCTTCTCCTGCCAAACCACAACAAGGTTTCAGGAGCTTCTATTACGGCACGTTGAATTAAGGGCGCGTTTAGTAATGATTTTGTTCCCGAGAACAAATTCTGATTAGAAATGATTCTTTTTTATTCTATTCTCGGGAACAATTTCTAAGCATTTTAAGCTGTTTGATAACTGTCCAAAATTTCTGATTCTAGAATAGAATTGCGTTTGATACCTTGCCAAATTAATTTCTTTTAATTTTTAAATATTTTTTTTTTTACTTTTTTTCCTTTTCTTTTTTCCTCTCTCTCTCTCTCCTATTCTTCTTCTTCAAGTGGTCGGCGACCTCATCGGAGTCTCGCTCTCCCTCTCTCTCTCTCTCTCTCTCTCTCTCTCTCCTATTCTTCTTCTTCAACCGGTCCGAGGCTCGGCCTTACTCTCGATTGTGAGGCTCGCCTAGCCTTGCCAGTGGCCAAGCGAACCTCGCCATGGTTGGGTGAGGCCCGCCTGGCCACCGACGGGGCTGGGCGAGCCTTGTTGATGGTTGGGCTTGCCTCTGGCAAGCTCACTGAATCTCGCCCTGGCCTGGTGAGCCTTCGACAAGCTCACTGGACCGGTTGCCAGCAACCAGGGGCGGCGGATGGCAACCGCGGCGATGGTGGTAGATGAAGAAGAGAAAATGGAAGAAGAAGAAGAAGAAAAAGAAAATGGCTTGATTCTTAAATTTGTTCCCGGGAACAAAAATCAACTTTTTTTTAATTCTTGATTTTGTTTTAAATCTACTTCCGAGAACAAAAAAATAGAAATTTGTTCCCGGGAACAAAAATTTTACCAAACACAATTCCGTTTCCAAACTGCTCCCGGAAACAAAAAATCAGAATCAAACACTATTTGGATGGTTAACAAACATGGCCTAAAAGTACAAGAGAGAGGAAACCTGGGAGGATGATTATTAGGTCGGATCGAATCACCAAACAGCTCGAGGGAACTTTGTGATCCTGATTTTGTGTATGAACGTCCCTAGACTCGGCTTGATGGAGTATCCACGCAATTCTCATGCCAATGCTAGTACAAACATTGTGCTAGAGTAATTAATTAAAAAATAAAATCACGCCTTCATCTAATAACTTAAATTTTTAGAACAATCAATAATCTCACATGATGTCAAAGCTATAGGTTTTGAATTCGAATAGAAGACCACACTAAGCACGGGAGAAAGTATTAGAGTAATTCAACATAAAACTTGACTAGCAAAACTTTAGAATGGTTGTTACACGTTGAGCATCGAGCACATGGTTGCTCCCCATCACCGCTAATACGCTAGAAGCCACTTTTCGATAGGAAATTGCATAAGGCCTTCCCCCATTTTTCCTCGCAACCTGTAGGCAGGGACTCTGTGACGAAACCTCAAGTGATATAGGCCTTAAGAGTAGAAACATGTTCGCAATCCATGAAAATTTACCTTCGCAATGCACTCTCTTGCCATTTCCGTCATCCTAGCCTAAAAAAACTTTTCACGATAGGACATCAATGGAAGCAATTGTATGTACGACTTGGGCCTATATGACATGACCAATCAATAGAATCATTTTAGTACTCACCGTTATGCATGAAAAACAAAACCGAGCCATATCTTCGTAGGTGAAGTAATGGAATTGCATAAGTAGCATCTCTTTTTTTTTTTTTTTTTTTGTTTGGGTCGAAAGGATCCTATGTTTAAAAACTTAAGAAAAGATCTGGATCTTAAGTAGGATCTTAAATTGCTAGGATCTTTACATGGTCTTGATCCAAAAATAACAAGAAAAGGGAACATAGGATCGATACAATCCTACCGGTCCCATTGATCATATTTTTACATACTTCAACCTTGATATAAGTTTATCTTGATATGTAGTATATACTTATATTTAGGTAATAGAAAAGTCAATTTCCTGGTATATACAGTAGAAAGATGGCATAACTTTAAATTCATGCTATTTTGAAGTTTCAACTACTCACATTGTTTATACCTAATAAATTCCATACGACTATGCAAAGATTTTTCGCATTGTTGGTGTAGTTTTTAGGATGTTACAATTCAGTCCTTTTAGACACCTTCATCGATCCTTTGTAGGATCACATCCTAACAAGTAACAACCTTGACCGAGTCCAAGACCTCCTTTGTTTTTGGCTTGTTATGAACTTATAACAAGATTTATAGCACAAAATGATGTTATAATTACATTATGTTATCTCATAACGGCGACATAGTATATTGCAAATCTACAAAGACTTGTGTTTCTCATTACAACAGTGAATAGGTTGGGTCAAGCGGTTGATCGATTAAAGGAGAGTATATCAAGATTTTCATCTATTATCAAGCTTAAACTTGTAAGAAGTGATTAAAATATGTATTCATCGAAGGCCAAGTACAAAATTTACATTTTGCTATAATTTAAGTATAGTTCATATAATTAAGGGTTAATACCCTGAAAAACCCTAAACTGGTACACTTGTGATAAATTTATCCCAAACTATTTTTTTTACCACCAAAAACTCCAAACTGGTATATCTTTGACAAATTTACCCAAAACTGGTACACTTGTAATAAATTTACCCTCTATTAGTTTTCGTTAAATTTTACTATCAAATTATTAAGTTAAATGACATGTAACAGTTGACTGGTATATACCACCTGCTTCGGTGGCTCCGTTGGTAGTTCTTCCCCATCGTGGGGGACCCGCTGACCCCTTACTCAAGGGAGAGGGTTACCTAGTGGCTGGGGTGGTGGGTCCTCCAGTTCTTCACCCCCAGGGTTTACTCCAGTCGTCCGCGGTGTACGGGGCTTCCCTCGGTCATTAAAAAAAAAAAAAAAAAGTTGACTAGTATATCAATTTGGATTTTACGCTTCGTTTGTCACAATTTACAATTTTGTGATTTTTTGTGGTATTAATTCAATTTGGCGGAGGGTATATTAGTCACAAATTTACCAATTTTGGGTTTTTTGCGGTCGGATAAATTAGTTTGGGGTAAATTATACCAGTTTAGGATTTTTTAGGGTCAGTCAGGGTAAATTTATCACAAGTGTACCAGTTTTGGGTTTTTCATGGTCAAAAAAATAGTTTGAGGTAAATTTGTCATAGGTGTACCAGTTTGGGGTTTTTCAGGATATTAACCCTATAATTAATTCAATAAGTTTCACTTTGCAACTACATGTTATATGAATATATTGTTGCTGATTAAAGCATACTTGATTTATCTGAGTAATTTGATATAGCATGTTAAAAAATTACAGTGAACAAATTAACTCTTTTGATTTGAGAAATTATGAATTTCACTAAACTTATGGCTAATCATAACACGATCTACTAAATTTATTTTTCTTATGAGTAAATCAAACAAATAAATAACTCTTGTTACTTTAATATCACCAAAAAAAAATGATTTTTTTTTATCTCAGAGTTACCATGTAATGTTTAAGTAAAAAATTATTAAATTACAATTTATTTAAAATCATAGAGCATTTGCATTTTATAAAAAATTTACTTTTTAAATTGACTTATTTCAAATATAGCTATCATTTTGTTTTCCATTCATGTTCTGTGTACTTAGGAAACAGTCATTTCGCCAAATATTGATATTCTTCTAAATGACAACATATAATTAAATCAATCCCATCTTATCTCTTACATCACATCTCATATTATTGGTTTATAGCCTATTTAGAGAACAGCAAATAGACATGCTTGCACAAAGCGCAACTAAAGTAACTAGTGAAATCTGATCTCCAATCATGTAGATTCCTATATGTTTAAGGTTCTCCTGTACTTCACTCGGATGTCATTAGAACTTCGTTCAAAAAGTCGTTCAAAAAGTTGTCCTTTGGGTTTGACATTGGATGTGTATTCGGTACTCGTCGAGTTTGGAATTTCTAGTGGCCCCAAACCCGCCCCGCTGCCATTGGTTTGTGCAGTGAGAGGTGCAGGTTTAGTGGTAAGAACTTGAAAAGAAAACTATTGGGAGAACGTAGGTCAGAAAAAGGCCTTGCCCATGAATCATCGTGTTGTACCATTGACATTAGTACAAGCTGGTCATGATCTTCAAAGGCCTAATGCATTAAACTTTGTGGTCCAGTGTTGGCAAATGATCAAAAGATGATCATGATCTGGTGGCATGATAGTCAGTTCAACAAACAGATCGATTTCTAAAGCATTTACAACTGTTGAAACAGATCGATCATGTAGCACAGGCTGTCTTATACTAGCCTGCTTGCATGAATTGGAAAAATTGCATTGAGGAAAAGAAATGGCAAAGTCTAATCTGCAAGGTGATAATGGAGCCTTGCCAGCCTTCCAAAATTAGTAGAAGTACAAAAATCTAAGTAATCCAAGTGCAACTGTTGAAACTTGTTCTGAGGGCTGAGATCCAACTTTAGATGCTTAAAACTCAAACTGGACTTAGATTGTGGGTTAGGGATATCCATAACCATGAGCTTGATGCTACAATCTACAGTTAGAAAAAGACTGGAAACAAGGAACTATAAGAAACACGAAAGCTACCTAAGTAGACGACAGAGGTACTGGTTTTACAGCACTCTGGATTCGCCGAAATGCAGTACTTACTCTTTCCTTAAGGCCTTCATTTTCACTCTCCACATCCCCGCTCTGCTTGTCCAGATGCGCTACACTCCCATCCACATTTATCACCAGCTTCCCATCCTCACCAAACTTCACATCCCCAAATAGAGAAACTAGAAGTGCATGAATGATCTTCTCTACCCTTTTCTCACTTTCTTCTTCAGTTTTCGTGGCCTCTGTTTCAACCACAACCTTCGGAATCTCCCGGCTTATGTTCAAGACAAGAGCGACAACAGAATCCGAGACCATGTCACTTATAGGATCCGATGTCCAGTGCACTGAAATATGTTTATCAGATTCGTGCTTCACTGTTACTCGATCATGCACACGTAACATGGAGATGCCAGATTCCTCATCTACCGAAGGTTCCACACTTTCATATATCTGCTTCAGCCGGTGGCTTATCACACCAAATGCACCTGTATAAGGAATCGTGATCCTCTGATTAATAGTTGCTGTGGACAACTGAGAGAAAACGTGAAGATCTTCAGGTGCCATTATTTGATAAGTGAAGCCTTTCTTTACCAGAAGGCCACTAACGGTCTCACCCACTTCTGGGGTCTTCTCAGCCAGCCTCCCAATAGTTTTTGCCATTTTCTCTGAATTGAAGTACATTTCAACTGATTGACAATTCTTTGGCATGACAATTTTGTTGTTGCGATCAGCAAACTGAGTCATGAGCTTCTGTTTGAGCCTTCCCATCTCATTTGCTTCTCCATGAACAAGAACAATGTTTGGAGGCATTATCTCATCCAAAAACGCGCTTGTCTGAGCAAAATCAGCATGGGCAGCAAAGGAAATATAATGAACTTGCATGTTAAGAGGAGCAGTGAGACCATTCATCAGAGTGACTTCCTTCGGTTCATTGATGATGGTCTTCGCCAGTGTCCCTTCCACAACATATCCAGGAATAACACAAGAATTTTTCTTGTCAGAGCACCACATGTCAAATAGTTGACGCGATAACCCACTTTGAAGCCCGCCAGGACTAGCCATAACAACCGATGGACCGACGTCATTAAAATTCTCAATACTCTTTAGTGGCGAAATATGCTTAAAGTCAAAAGGATTTGAGGTTGCAAATTGGCTACGGATCCTCTCATTCATGGAGTTGATATATGTTTGATAAACTGCCATACACTTCTTTGCAAGTGGGGAAGCATAATATATAGGAATATTATGGAGCTCAGGGTGGTTGGACCAGAACTCATCAAGGATCAATAGAAGTTCTTGAGCACGACCAAGAGCAAATGCTGGGATAAGGACTCTACCTCCTTGAGAAACAGTAGAATGGATAACATCAGTAAAGCGTTTCTCCCGAATATGACGAGGTTGATGAAGCTGCACTCCAAAAGTGGACTCAATTATGCAGATATCAGGTGAGAACTGTGGAATCTCTGCAGCTCGGAGATGCCTATCTTCTTCGAAGGAATAATCACCAGTATAAAGGACTCGTACACCAGCAATATCGACCATGAACATTGCAGCACCGAGAACGTGGCCAGCAGTATAGCACCAAAATCTAATACCATTCACTTCAACCGTTTGGTGGAAATCAATTACCTACAATTAAAATTAGGTAACATGATATACACACATTGGGATCGTTAATTTAGATATTATGCATACAAGGAATTTTGAAGAACAGCAAAAGTAAGATGATTGCCAGTTCATTTACAATAATTAATTAACATTCCATTGGAAGAAACTGTCACATGAAACACAAGCCAACATATCCATGAGAAGTTAATTGCTAATGTCTCATAGACTAGACAACATCGAGTGATCATCCTAGGACAAAATCCCGTAGAATATATACTACAAGTATATGACATGTATAACAAACTGTACGGCACATCACTATCGAGACAACTATTTTATCCATTGAGATCACTAGTTTATCCAGTCTCATACAGGTGCCACAACTAGGGATAAATAAACTACATTATACATAAAAGTGGCTGGAGACAGCTTGAGCAGCAACAGAGGAAGGATCCCGTGCTTTATCTTAAAACAGATGAAACTCATATCAGCTTGATGCTGAACATTGATTCATTGAAAGGTACCATACAGGGAACGGTGGGTTCGAGCATATGGAGAATCTTCAATTCACCAAAAAACAAAAAAACAATTGAATCCTACTGAGCCGGAGGTATAGCTAAAGCCCGCACATGCCTCTGACTGTAAATGGCATACACAAGCAATCCATCCAGGACCGTGTGAAAAACCAAGATTATTCTACTTCTTCATCAATGATATTATCCCGTCTAGAACAAGCAAAATTTAACAAACTGGTCACAAAGGAGGAATCCCCAAGGCAAACATTAGCAAGCAAATTTGTGTGGCGTGAAGACTGGGCTCAACATATAAAGGAAATACCTCAATCTTATCCATTGAACGGAATATATCCTGTTCATCAAAAAGCATATCTTCAACTGAGACCTTGCTCACTTTCACATAATCTGACAAAAGCAGCTTGTATATAGCCTTTGTAGCATGAGTCATGAAGACGCGTCCTTTAAATGTAGTCTGGAAAAATGAGAGCACTTCAGGTTATTGGTATCAGAGTAAAATTAAATAATTAAAAGTATGTTTTTACTCTAATGTAGCTGCCAACCTTTTCCAAAAAGTATGGTAAGGAAGCTGCATGATCCAAGTGGAAGCTGCAAGGAGTCAACATCAACTGATAAAGACTAGAGACCTTTACTGTGGAAGCTAAATATCAAAGTGACGGGTAGAAATATAAATCAGCAATGACACAAGCTAGTAAGAAGCCCATCCTAAACTTTACACAGGTGCTGATAATTTGATAACAGCCCAATGGATCCAACTAGAAAGGGATCCGAGAATAAGGGGCAATGATGAATTCCTTTGGAAAATCGTAGGAAGAAAGAATCTTTCCTGAAGCAAATCAAGAGCAAACACCAGGAAAGGCAACTGCACATAATGGAAGGAGAGGGCCTCCTTACCAAAGCTAAAATAGAGAAGGCAGACAACACGTACTGAGTAATTAGAAGGACGTCAATCGTCGAAGGGTCGATCTCATCGAAGTACGGAAGAGCGGCCATTCCAAAGTAAGCAGGGTGAATTCCACAATCAAACTGCCATCCACATACAATTGATTATGAAAAGATCACAACAGACGCCGACCGTGTCGGCTAAAACTCTAAAACCGGAAGAACCCACGAAAACCAGGAACGAAGCAGTACCAACACGGTCTTCCCTTTGAAAGACATGTACACACAGGACCGACCCACTTCATTGCCGGCGCCGAGAGGAGTGATGACCAGCTGGTCGCCTTCCTCCCGGCCGGCGGATCCCGCCTCTTCAGAGACGGCGCCTGTCCAACCGAAGCCATATGTGGCAAGAAAAAGTTCGCCAACAGAGCCCTTCAAAGGTTCAAATTCACCAAGAACGTGCTGCCCCTGTGGAGAAAAGGGTAGGAATAAAACACAAACATTCGAAGCTGCTCAAACAAACAAACAGGCAAGAACCCAACACGCGAAACCAAACCCAAGAACACGACCACAAACGACAAAAAGAAACCGAACCCAAGATTGCACAACCCAGAAGACGAACGAAAGGAAGGCATTAGCGAAGAAATGACGAGCACCCACAATCAAACCTAAAGCTACGGAAAGCAGATTGGAGTGTAGACGAGAGAGAGACTTACAGAAATTTCAGAGATTTGCCAGAAATGCAGAGCGGGAGCGAGCAGGAGTTGAGCTAAAGCCCTAAAATCGCCAGCCGCTTGCCCGCCTTGTCCTCCGCCAAATGAAACTATAATTATTATTAGCTAAGAAATTTGAGAAATAATCACCATTTTCTCGCTGTGACTTAATTTAAATTCCATTTTTCTTATTGACTTCTCCCATTTTGTGCGTTTATTCTATATATATATATATATATATATATCCTATTAATATAATTTTTATAAAACCATCAAACATTTTGCGCAATGTGAATTGGCGTATTATCATTATTTTATACTCTATGTATAAAGTCAACATTTGAATTTGGTGTCCACCCTCGAAATATCTAATATATTATTGACATTTAATTGTCAAGACCTCCTTGACACAGGTGTCGAGAAAAGAACAGGTCTAGATTTACTGCCAAGTTAGAGGCCACTAGTACTTAATCATGTCGAGTTTTCCCAAACCCTTACTAAGTGTAGTGTTGGGATTTTCATTTATATTTCAATTAATCATAGGTGAATATTATATTAGGGGTTGTAAGCTAGAAACCAATTGAAATATGGAAGCATACTCACTTCTTATGTAGAGATTTAGGGTCAAAGGTTTAATTACACTAGTTCTCTATCTACTACCATTTTGATACCTCTAAACTTAATTATTTGTTAGCTAAGATATCTACAAATCTTTTTATCGATTTATGAATCCTAAGGTCCTCATCTGATTTTGCATTTTAAATGATCTTAGAATATAACCTAACCATTCGACTAAGAAGACGAATCAAAACACAAAAACGATTAACAGCAATCTCTAAGATGTAACGATCTTACCAAGGCTTTTTTTATTTTTAGCCATTTCCTGATTTTTTTAATTATTTACTTTCGAACTTTTGATTTTTTTAATTATCCCGGTAGTAGGGACGGGCTGGGCCGCTGGGTCAAAGAGTCTTGAACGCAAGCAAAGAGCAGGCCATTATATCGGGCCCATCTCAACCCAAACAAACCTAATTAAAAATTCAAATTCAGCCCAAAACTGAATTAAGCCCTAACCCATTGTAACCTAAACCAAGCCCAACTTACCAAAGTTTCAACTTGATCCCAGCACTCACAAGCCCCTATAACTAAAACTAACCCCAAATCTCACCAACCAAATCAAGCTAAAACTACTCAACTAAACACAGGCAAAATCACCACCACCGCCGCCGTCCTCCACCGAGTCGCCATCCTCATTCACCGTACACCATCACCGCCGTGAATTACCGAGACATCGGCTTCGGCCTTTTCTCGCGACCGACCACGGGTTTAACGGCAGTGGATGCATAGAACATCGAGTGGAGGAAAACAGGGATGCAGAAACAAGTTCGAAATATACTCGAATGGCTTAAAAGATCAATTAGCATCAGTTAATCCAGGTCAAAACATGATTTCGGATTAGACGGAAACGAAAATAACTGGCACTGAATTCTCCTAGACATTTCGTCGAACAGTCGACGCGCGTTTGTTCGGCTTCTACATTAGACTCATACAAACATGGTGAGACAGACGTTCAGAATTAGGAAGGCATCATGAGCAAAACGGACTCCTGTCCCGACGGAGATCAAGACATCTCGGTTCCGTCCTTCATCAAAGCAGAGCAGGTCAGGACATTAGCGTTACCTGGGCGGACTCGTGGAAACAGAGCTGCGATCGGCGACTAGATCAACGATGGGAGTTTGGCTTTATCTCCGATGATTGGATTCACCGCTACCGAGCGCGATTTTGCCACCTCGATATTCCCGCACGCTGAGGAACGGAGAACAGAGTAAGTCCAGTTCTCCTCCCGAATCGCTGGTCAGCAGCAGCAGCAGCGGCGGCGAACGATGGTTAGCGACGTCGGGGACGACGAGCGAATTTCAAGAATCAACTTCCCACAAAGCGTTCACCCTCGAGTTTACTCCTCTCTCTCTCTCTCTCTCTTGCGTCGTGTATGGCGTGAAATTCTCGCGGAAAAGAACGTCGACGAAGGGGAGAAAGGACGGTGGCGACTGAGGAAGGGCTAAAGCAGTGAGAAGCAATGAAGTCGGGATTCACGGCGATCGGCAGCGGAGGCTAACGGCGGCGGCCAAGCCTGAGGTAAATGTTGCTGAAGAAGATGATCGGAGATGGAGCTCTTCCTCCTGGGTAACCTAGAAAGACTGGGCTTTTTTCTTCTCTTCTTTTGGGCTTCATGCACCAAAGCCCACTAAAGCTGAAATGGGCAAATCTTATAGATGGGCCAGAGTTGCGCGGATTGGGCCATATGAATTGATTGACCGGGCTTCTTCTTTTCTTTTTTCCTTTTTTCTCTTTTTTTGTTTCTTTGTATTAATTTTCATTATCTAAATGCCCATTTGATATATCGACTAAAGTTCATGTGTTAACAGTAATATTCTCTTGTAATGTTGAAGTAAAATTGTAATTTCATATGCGAGATGGAGGGAACGGTTTTCTTTACCAGTACACGCATCACTTTCATAAAAGACGTGAAAAAAGAGAGGATAAATTGATAGGGGAGGTATCTATAAATGTGAAAAAAGAGAGGAAGTCGTGGATGAGAGCTTGCAATTAGCTATTCACCAATGGTAAAAATAAAAAAAACCCAATTCTTTTCATAAAGATGAATGCGGCGTGCATTGCACGAATCATCATCATCATTGTCACTGTTATTGTTGTAAAGTACCAAAAGCAGTTGAGCAAAATCCTGCTACATGCTCAAAACTTACAAAAGCTAATGAAGGTTCCATTTAGAGTAAAATGTTCTACGGGTGTCAACGTTTATTTTCCTCCGAACATATGTACAAGTAAGAATTTTTATCCCTAAGAACTTTCTTTATCTTTTCCACAATCCAATCCACATTTACAGATCAAGAAGAGTCACGCAAACATTCATTCCTAGGCAACCAAATGTTATAGAGATAGGCATTTCAAGTGAGCTTGAAAAGCAGATTTGGATAAAACTTCCCCTTATAACTAAAAACCGTCCCAAGCAACTTCATCATCCCAGCTACCAGGAATTGGAGGGATGAGATGCAGCTCCAGAGCAGCAGTCCAGGCCCTGGAAGAAACAGGACAAGCCTAAAACAAATGACTCCTTTTAAGCATAGCTAGCCAAGCAATGAAGCAATGTTTTGGAATGGTTGGATTAAACCAACTCGGTTCGAGCAACTTGCAAACCCTTAGGCCTAAGCTCATTCCAAGCAGTCCCAACTGTGAAAATTACTGAAGTAGTCAGCCTCCGAGTAAGTCGATCAGGTACGGAAAAATTAGGAACCAGAGAACCGCGAATAGCAGCTTAGATTTCAACTAAATCCTCCGGTCTAGCTGCGGGCGAATGCCGACTTTGACCTTGAATAACATTGCAACCTTTGAATGGCAAGACATAGCAGAATCTTAAACCACCCTGCTTGTCAATATTCTTAGCAGAGGTCCTAAGACATGCCAATCCTCATGCCAGAGATAAGTAGTTATCCCGTCTCCAAGAAGGTGCTTAATATGAGGCCAGCATCTGGAAGCTTTAACAATTCCCTCCGGAAAGAAGAGGAACTAGATATCATAGGAAGAGTACAAAAAGGGTTTATCTCACAACAACACTTGCGTCAAGCAATCCGAACAAATCTCGTTAATCGATGCCCACGCAACACTCGTTAATTCTACCTAATAAAGGAAGATTTACATTTCAATGCATCTATCATGAGAAAAAGTGTTCTTTCAAAGTGCAAATTTTTCTTTAATTGGCATCGACGCACTCTTTAATGGTATGACATCTGCAACCTTTAAATGGTACAACATAGCAGAATCCGAAGCCACCTTGCTTGTCAATATACTTAGAAGAGGTCCTAAGACATGCCAATCCTCATGCCAAAGATAAGCAGTTCTCTTGTCTCCAAGAAGGTGCTCAGTATCAGGCCAGCATCTGGAAGCTTTAACAATTTCCTCCGAATAGAAGAGAAACTAAGTATCACAGGAGGAGTCCAAAAGGGTTTATCTCGCAATGACACTTATGCCAAGCAGTCTCAACGAATCATTTTAAAAGATACCCCTAGGACACTTGTTAACCGTACCAAATAAAAAAATATTTACATTTTAATGTATCAATCGTGCGTAACATGAGAAAAAGAGTGCTTCCAAAATGAAAATTTTTCTCTGCTAGGCGTTGAGGCACTGGAATCGGAGAACCACAAATAGCAGCTTGGAATTTCAACTAAATCCTTAGGTCTAGCTGCAGGCCGATGCTGACTTTAACCTTGAATGTTATCTGCAATCTTTAAATGGTAGGATACAGCAGAATCTTAAACCACGTGCTTGTCAATATTCTTAGCAGAGGTCCTAAGACATGCCAATCATCATGCCAAAGATAAGTTGTTATCCCATCTCCATAAAAGGTACTTAATATGGGGCCAGCATATGGAAGCTTTAACAATTTCCTACGAATAGAAAATGAACTAATTATCACGGGAAGAGTCCAAAAGGGTTTATCTTGCAATAACACTTACGCCAAGCAATCTGAACGAATCTTGTTAAATGATACCACTAGGACACTTGTTAACCATACCGAGTAAAGGAATATTAACTGATAGCAAAAAAATCATAAAAGAATATTTACATTTCAATATATCAATCATGTGTAACACGAGAAAAATAGTGCTTCCAAAATGAAATTTTTTTTCTTTACTTGGGGTTGAAGCATTCTTTAATAGAAGGATTAGCAACTAGAGAACCATAAATAACAACTTGGAATTTCAACCATATCCTTAAGTCTAGCTGCGGGCCAATGCTGACTTTGGCCTTGAATAACATTTGCAACCTTTGACTGGTAGGACAAAACCATTTGCTAGTCAATATTCTTGGCAGAGGTCCTAAGACATGCCAATCGTCATGCCAAAGATAAGTAGTTATCCCATCTCCAAAAAAGGTGCTTTATATGAGGCTAGCATATGGAAGCTTTAACAATTTCCTTTGAAAAGAATATGAACTAATTACCACGGGAAGAGTCGAAAAGGGTTTATCTCGCAATAACATTTACGCCAAGCAATTTGAACGGATCTTGTTAAAAGACATCCCTAGAACACTAGTTAACCGCACCTAATTGTTTCACTAATAAATGAATATTTACATTTCAATGCACCAATCGTGCGTAACACGAGAAAAAGAGTGCTTCCAAAATGAATTTTTTTCTTTACTTGGCATTGAAGCAATCTTTAATAGAAGGATTAGGAACTAGAGAACCACGAATAACAGCTTGGAATTTCAACTAGATTTTTAGGTCTAGCTGTGTGCCAATGCCGACGTTGGCCTTGATTAACATTTGCATCCTTCGAATGGTAGGACACAGCAGAATCTTAAACCACTTGCTTGTCAATATTCTTTGCAGAGGTCCTAAGACATGCCAATTGTCAAGCCATAGATAAGTAGTTATCCCATCTCCAAAAAAGGTGCTAAATATGAGGCTAGCATATGGAAGCTTTAACAATTTCCTCCAAAGAGAAGATGAGCTAGTTATCACGGGAAAAGCCCGAAAGCGTTTATCTCACAATTATACTTATGCCAAACAATCGAAATTAATCTTTTTCAAAGATACTCCTAGGACTCTTGTTAATCATACCTAAAATAGAAAGATTTAGATTTCAATGCACCAATCGTGCGTAACATGAGAAAAAGAATGCTTCCAAAATGAAAATTTTTCTTTACTTGATGTTGGAGCACTCTTTAATAGAAGGATTATGATCCAAAGAACCACAAATATCAGTTTTGAATAAGTTCTTAAATCTAATTGCAGGCCAGTGCTGACTTTGGTCTTGATTAACATCTGCAACCTTTGAATGGTAGGACATAGCAAAATCTTAAACCACTTGCTTGTTAATATTCTTAGCAGAGGTCCCAAGACATGCCAATCGTCATGTCAGGGATAAGTAGTTATTCCATCTCCAAAAAAGGTGCTTAATATGAGGCTAACATCTAGAAGCTTTAACAATTTCCTCCGAATAGCAGAGGGACTACTTATCACGGTAAGGATCTAGAAGGGTTTATCTCGCAATAACACTTACGCCAAACAATCCGAACGAATCTTGTTAATTGATGCTCAGGGGACACTTGTTAATTGTACCTAATAAAGGAAGATTTACATTTCAATGTACCTATCATGTGTAACACGAGAGAAAGGGTGCTTCCAAAATGAAATTTTTTTCTTTACTTAGCGTCGAAGCACTCCTTGTCATGAACCAAATATAGAAAATTAGTAGTTGACATGTATATTCAATAGTTAGGGTAGTATTGTAGTTTTGGGGGAAAAGTCTTTCCCATGATTCTCGACTATAGATTTTGCAGCTAAATAAAAGGAGAATCTATGTCAAATTGTTGATAGATAGATATGGAAATTTGCAATAGTAAAATAGATAAATAAAAAATAAAGTAAATAGTAGCATAGTAACGAAATTAATAAAAGGGGCAAAAGAAGAAGCAGAAAAAAGCGACCACAGTGGGAGTCGAACCCACGACCTTCTGATCCGAAGTCAGACGCGCTAATCCACTGCGCTATGCGGTCACCGGATGTTTGTAGCCGTCTTCCTAATTTATTTAAATAAAAAGATCTTCCGCACAAGGACCATCCGCATCTTTTCTCTCTCTTATTGAGGAATCAAACCTAGTAACAATTTTAATCTCAAACTTTTTGTTGAAAAATTAGATTAAATGTCTCGTGTCTTTTGTTAAGATATATATCATAGTAGACACGGTATAACAAAATTGAAAATTTCGCAATAATTTAAAATAATGAAAATAAGTATTGAAATATCTATTTGAATATCTTACTTTCAAGAATTGATTCTAAATCCTCTTCGTATTACAGTCATCTAACTTTCTTTTCTAGGGTTTTTTGTAATCATTTGGGATAAATTTATTACAAGTATCAATTTGGGATTTTTCATAATAAAAAATATTAGTTTGAGGCAAATTTATTATAAGTGTATTAATTTGGAATTTTCTGTGGTATTAACCCTTGTTCTTTCCCTTCATGTGGAGGATTCTTTCTCGCCTTTGAGTTTAGATACTTGTCTTCTATGATAGAGGATTCCTTTCCTCCAGCATAAGGGATTCTTCTTCAAATTATTCTTTTCTTGGTCGAGGAAAATGAGATGGTCTTGACGACTTTTCTTGGCCAACACCTTCGTATATATTTTGGGAGCTTCACCCCATCTCATTCAGACATCTGTCGCATTTCCCATCTCGCATTGTCGCTCTGTGCCCTTCACTGTCTTCTTCCAGCCGCTAGCTCGCTCTCCCCCTCTCTCTCCCTCCTTTTCATTGTATTCATCTTATTGAACCTTTTCTGTTCTTCAGTCGTTTCGTTTTCGGGTTCCATCGCTTCAGTTTTTCTCAGCCTATATAAATTCTCAACGTTCATTTCTCTTCAAAGAGGAAGGAAGGAAAATCAGAAAGGTAGTAAGTCAAAAAGGGGGGAAATGGCCGATATTGTTCTGTCTGTAGCTTCCATAGTGGCAGAGTACCTGGTGGCTCCCGTCAGTCGTCAATGTAGCTACGTGATATTCTCCAACGGCTACGTCGGCAAGCTTAAGGGAGAACTTGACCAGCTGGAAAAGGCGAGGGAAAGGGTGCAGCATTCCGTCGATGAAGCACGAAACAACATGAAGCTTATTGAAGCCGATGTCAAGGAATGGGTGGAAAAAGTGGAGACCATCGCCAACAAGGTGCGCGATGTGCTGGATTATGATGGAAGAGCCAAGAAAACTTGCTTCTGCAGGTGGCTTCCCAACCCAAAGGAGCGTTATTGTCTCGGCAGGGACGCAAGGAAGACAATCCAGGCCATCCATGCACTCCGACAGGGTAAATTCGAGAGGGTCTACTATGAGAGTGCTCCGCCTGGGCATGTCGCCGGTGCTCCTGACGTGAATTCCTCTGCTGGTGATGGGGGCGACACTATCACTGATTCTCGAGCTTCCATCTTTCAGGGCATAATAAAAGCTCTGGATGATGCGAAGCTAAAAGTGATTGGGGTCTACGGCCCTGGCGGTGTGGGGAAGACTACTCTGCTGGAGGAAGTCGAGAAGAAACTCAGGAAAGAGGGGAGACCGTTCCACATGATCGTCAAAGCGAAAGTATCGCAGACTCCGGACTTGAATAAAATCCAAGATGATATTGCTTACTTCTTCAGTCTAAAACTGAAGGAAGAGCCAAGTGAAGTAGGAAGAAGAAATCTTCTGTGTCAGAGGTTACAGAAGGATCCGAGTGAGAAGATTCTCATAATATTGGACGATCTGTGGGATAAACTTGATTTGAACGCAGTCGGAATTCCTTTCGGAGACGAGAGTAGGGGATGCAAGTTGCTGCTAACATCGAGATTTAGCGACGTGCTGGAGCAAAAGATGCTAGCCGATCAAACATTTCGTCTAGAAGGTTTAAACGACGACGAAGCTTTCAAGCTATTTGAAAAGACAGTTGGTGACAAGCTCAAAGATGAGGAATTGAGACGAATAGCGCCTCAAGTAGTCAAGAAGCTCGCAGGTTTGCCTCTTTTGATTATCTCGGTCGCAAGTACTTTGAAATATAGCCATGTGTCTGCATGGAATAAAGCCTTAAGAAAAATAGATGAGTCAAATATAGAAACCATAGTGAAGTTGAGTTATGACCATTTAAATAGTGAGGACGCCAAGTCCTTATTCTTGCTCTGTGGTCTTATCGGTGGGACCATTCAAGTCGAAACTCTGTTTGTACTAGGCATGGGTTGGGGCTTGTTTCAGGAATTTAGTATGACGATGCAAGAATCAAGGGATGAATTGAATATTGCGATCAATAGCCTCCGTTCCATTTGTTTGTTACAGGATGGTGTCGATGACAAGGAAAACGTGACCATACACGATCTTTATAGCGAAGTGGTCATCTCAACTTCATTTAGAGGTCAAAATTCCTTAATGATGAACAGCAATCATGGCTTCTGGTTAAAGGAAAAGCTTGAGAAATGTTGGGCTATATGCCTAGCTGATGTTGACAAAAGGAGATTTGATGAACTAATGAAGTGTCAGTTTCCTGACTTGAAGATACTCATATTGTCTCTACCGGAAGGCTGGCGTTGGAAACAAGAACACGAACGTGAAGTGGGTGATTGCTCGGGACTACTAGATTTCACATACATGAAGGAGCTTCGTGTCCTATATTTTCGCTTCGATCATATCGCTAGTTTACCTCTCTCGATTGGAATCCTCGGGAACCTCCACTCTTTATACTTAGACTGTTGGAATGTGAAGAATGTGGCAATTCTTGGCAAGCTCAAAGCATTGCAGATTCTCACCTTTGCACGGTCCACCATTTCTAGGTTGCCTAAAGAAATTGGGGAACTCACAAATCTAAGATCGTTGAAACTAAGCAAATGCTGCTGCCTTCAAAGAATTGCGCCTGGTGTCCTAAATCGCTTAACCAACTTGGAAGAGTTACATATTTACTGCTTTTCTCAATGGATGGGTAAGGTTCAAATGCCGTCAAAGTCATGTAATGCTAGGCTTGCTGAGTTGAAGAGCTTGACAAAGCTAGCATCTCTAGAAATATCGATTTCTAATCCCATCATACTCTTGGAGGATGATGACCTACCATTTGAGAACCTGGACAATTTTTGGATCAACATAGGAGGAAATTATGGGGGGCAGAGATGTGGAGGTTTGCCAACCATGGGGCTCAATTTGAGTGGGTGCGATAGTATTCTTTCGAGAAAATGGGTTAAGAAAAATCTGCAGAAGACTCGATACTTATATTTAACTGGGTGTAGTGAGTTCAAAGAGAGCCCTCGTGAATTGTGCACCCAAGAATTCCAAGAAGTGAAGCGTCTCCACATTGGAGACAGCCCCTCAATCAAGTACATTGTCTATTCATCCAATGACCTCCCTCTCACTGCTTTTGGGAAGTTAGAGTCTTTTTCCCTTGATAATCTTATTAATTTGGAGAAGATATGCCACGGCCCCATAGCGCTAGAGTGCTTCAACAAATTGAAAGATGTGAGGGTCGTACAATGCAACCGATTGAAATACTTGTGGCGTCTTTCAGATGTGCAAAAACTTGTACGATTGGAAGAGATTGACGTGTTTCAATGCGGCTCAATGCAATCCATTGTCACACATGATGCAGGAGAAGATATAGTTTCTACCAATAACAGAGTTGAGTTGCCTAACGTACGTCGTCTGCAGTTGCATGAGTTACCAAATATGACACGCTTTTGTGATACTTCAATTCAGGTAACTTTTTTTTTTTTTTTTTTCATTTTTCCCCTGTCAATTTGTTCTGTTAGGATGAGATGATATTGGTTTTCACTCAACGTCAGTACATATTGCATTTAACTTTGACTATTTGTACAATTTGATTTAGGTTTTGATTTACAAATAAAAAATCCTCTCAAATAGAACACAGACCATATTATAGTTAAAGGGAAGCCTCTTTCCATGACTGATTTTTTTTATTTTTCAAAAAGAAAAATGTCAACATTAATAATTGCATTGCTAACTTGGGTTTCTTCTGTGACTAATTTATTACTTATTTAACGTTCTTAATGAGACGAAAAAATAATGTACTGAACGAATGAAAGGGAGAATGAATCTTGAATGAATAAATAAAATTCAGTAATTTCAAAATGAAGAAAGCGCCGTCCAGAGATTCAATAAATGGATGGAGCCACGTAACAAAGAAAGTCCCCATAATTCAAGTCCCACCTAACATGCAATTTGCAACTGATTCCAACATGTCATTTCAAGTTGCCAACATCACCGGATCAACATCACTGTTAATTTGAGCTGCATAAACAGCATGATAGCAGTGAGGATTTCCTCATGAGAATGATTTCGCTTTTCACGGAAGAGAAATTATTTCCTTTTTTTTTTTTTTTTTTGTATTTTAGCCCTAAAGTTCCACTTATTTTCTTGTGAAAATAGCTTTACTTGTAACAGACTTACCTTTAATGAGCTTCATTGTGGTGCCACATCAGGTTTCATTGCCTCACTTGGAATCCCTCATAATGGTTGGATTCCTTGACCCAGAAAAGATACTCTACAGTGAACCTTCATTAAAATACAGCAATCTAAGATGGCTAAGGATAAGAGCATCTATATCTCGCATGGAATAGTATTATGAAATTAGATTGGATTTTGAAGTTGCCGAATTTGGATTCAATGTCACTTGGGAGCTCTCCATCAGCAAAAGTAGTTTTTGACCTGGAGGAGCTAAAAGTCATTGAAGATGTCGAGATTTGCTCTCAGCTAACGAAATTGACATTAGAGAAATTACCAAACCTGCAATGCATGTGGAAATGGGATGTAAAATTACAAGGAATATCGATATTTCGAAACCTGAGGGACCTCTTTGTCTATAAAACAGGGCTGTCATTTCTCTTTTCGGTGTCTGTGGCTAAATGTTTTAGAGAAATTAGAGTCATTAGAATGTGGGACTGTCCAAATATGAAGGCGGTGATTGTGGATGAAGAAGGAAGAAACGAAGGGACATATGATATTATAGAGTTCCCACTACTGGAGCATCTATCTATACGGCAATGTCCAATGGAGAAATTCTTCCTATATCCTCAAGGAAAGAAAGAGCCAGTAACCACTACTTCAGATTTGCAAGATGCTTACTCCAATTCCTTCTTTGATCGAAAGGTACAAATCCCTTTTATTGAGATTTTATCCATAATAGCCATAGGCACACGCTTTGTGGGGGGTGTAATAAAATCTCTTTGAAGAATTTTATTTTGTTTTATTAGTTAGAATGTGTTCATTATTTATAATTACATTTGTCATAATAAGGCCATTAGTGAAAATTCATTCTTCCATCATATCAAATATATTGCTAGGATTAGGCCAAATTGCCAAATGTTTCATTGCTATGATCTAATGTATAATGAGTAGGTTAGTATGTGAAGTTTGGAATTTTTATGGCTTCAGTCAGTAGGATCCTTCAAAAGGATATGGCAAGATGAACTTCTAAGAAGTTCTTTCTGCGAATTAGCCACCCTCATCCTTGAAAATAGCTCTAAGCTACTCAAATGTCTTCCTTCGACAATCATAGGGAGATTGCACAATCTAGAAGAAGTCAGAGTTTCAAATCGTTGTTTGACTGTAGGTCCTTTTGCATTATCATGTATTAGAACAAACAATGTAATAAATTTATCCTATTTTTCCTCCTTTCTCACATTATCCTCATGCAGGTTACATTTCCTAACATAACAAAACTGGAAATCGGTGACCTTCTGTGCCAAGAGATATGGAACAATCAAATTCCCACCGATTCGTTTCAGAAGTTGGAATCTCTTGTATTGACGAAGTGTGACCGTCTCCAAAGTATTGCTACTTCTTATATGTGGAAGAGGCCGCAGCGCCATCCTGAGATCCTAAAAGTGATTTCATGTCGTTCGATCAATATCATATACGAAGGTGATGGGACGGATATAGAGAGTGGTAAATTGAGGAGGCTGGTTTTGCGTGATCTTGAAAACTTGAGGTGCATTTGGCAGTCCGACAGTCTCCCAAACATCCCGTTCCCAAATTTGAGAGAAGTAGAGGCCGTGAGGTGCCCCCGTTTGGAAATGCTTTTCCCTACCTTCACTACGAAATTTCTCGGGCAAATCGAAGAGCTGATAGTGGTTTCATGTGAAGATATAGAACTAATTGCTGGCCATGAAAAAGGGGAAGGAGCGACCCACACGACAATCACCTTCTCCAAATTAACTGCTCTAATGCTTGTTGAGTTGCCGAAATTCAAGAGGTTCTTCTTACCTGAGAAATACTCTCTGAAATTCCCGTGCTCCGAGGACTTCCCGTCCTTGCGAGAATTGAGTGTAGAAAGCTGTGGAGCAGAGCCGAACCAAGTCCTCGGTGCCTCGGTAACCCGTATAATTCGAGAAGTGGGCATAGATTTACGGTTGGACAAAGTCCTTTGTGACTGGGATTTCGACTCTACAGAAAGAGAACGTGGCATGGAATTTTGGACGTGAGGTATTCCTTCAATATTTAATTGCTTTGGTTTGGCTCTCTGTTCCTTTAAATCGAAAATCGATTTGTATTAGCTAAGACACAATTCTCAGTGGGAGCCACACGCACTCTACATCACGCGGCCCTCTCTCTTCCTTTCTCTCTCTCTCTCTCTCTCTCTCTAGCTCTCTTCCATACCCTCTTCAACTAACCATCTGTCGATTCCCTTTTATGCTCAGGAACCGTGCCTTCGTGAGTTCCCTTGATCTTCGTTCCTTGTTCATTCTCCCTCTCCGTTGCCCTCCATCCACCAACAGCCGCCGCCGAGAGTCCATTGCTGGCCACCACACGACATGGCACGCTGAGAAGGGAGAAAGAACAGAGAGCATTGATCGAAGGCTCTCGGTGATTTTGATTGAATCCTTTCCTCTCACTTCGCTGCTGGTCGTCACCGCTTCCCGATCACCACCTGTTCCGCTGCTGCGAAGAAGTTCTGTAATGTCGGAGTGCTCGAACTTCGGTCACGACTGCCTACTTCGACGATTCCATCCCTTGATGTTGCTTATGTTATTTCTTTACTCATATCCGATCTCAATTGCTATAGCTAATCGTTCTCTAGTCAACTAAACCATATATGCTCTGTTTTCTGTTCCTATTGCTACTGTCTGTGTGCAAATCGACTGTGATTGAAGGGTTGTATTAATGATTTGAAGCGGTGCTCCTCGGCCGAAATTAATGTGTGCAACCTGTTTGATGAAATTCCTGAACTAAGTCGGTGTGTATTTTTTATTAAGTTCTTGACCGAGAATTCCCTTGATTACTAGATTGTTGATCTATTATGGTCATTTAAGCATATTTGAGTTCTGTTTCTTCATAGAAAAACCATAGGTGTTCAATTTCAAACTTGTTTGGAATCTGCTGGAACCTTGTCGATACTTGCTGATTCGCCATTGTTGCAGCCCTGAGCTGATGTCGATTGGTCCTTGATTTTATGCTATTCCACTCAAGTAAGCATGTGCAGTGATATAAGATTGTCTTATGGCGAATTTCATGTTTGTTTGGGAAAGAAATTATGTCATGAATGAATGAAATTCTACTGGAAATTGATCCATGTATGCTGGCCCTGTCTTGATATCCCTGATTGGGTGTGCTTCTGATTCCAACTTGAGGCTAGTTTGGTTATGGGATCATATATGTTCATGCTAGGAAAGTAATAGGGTGAATCTCATACCATTTAGCAAGAATTGGGTTCATCTCCAAGCTTGAATATGCTAGAGTGAAGTATTGCATGCTGAGCATGATTGTTTTGTTTAAATTTGGCACTACTTTGGTCTTGGATTGATGTCATTTTGATCAAGTAAACTCATATGCACTTATAGGAAGATATGGCTTCTATTCATGTCAAGTAGTCATCAAAAGATCACAATTTGTGGTTTTTATGCTCTATTACAATTTTGAACGTGTGCCAGAATTTGTGGAATACGCATGAATTGGATGGATATGCATGTGCATGATTAAATTGATGAGATGTGTGCATGATATTTCCATGAGAGTCTTGGCCTGATAAATAATTTAGAGGACTCTGATGTTAATTGAAGTTTAATTTCATAATTCTTGCAATTCCAAAGCAAACCCTCTACTAGTACACATATTTTGAAGGTGATATGGTAGACTAGCTAGATCTGAGGAAATCTCTCAACAAAGCTCGTCAATGAGGCCCCTCGAAATATCACATGTATGACACTTGCCAGCAAAGTACATGTATTCTCTTCCTCTCCTTCGACGCTCACCATTCAAGGCTTATTTACAAGAGCTATTGCTTAAATCTAATTGATCATTCAAGTGTGTGTGTTTGTGCCAACATACCGTGCACAACACCAATTGCAACCTACTCATTCATGATGTCCTTTTTCTCGGAGTGTTCACTGGTCACTACTGTTTATAATGATGTTTCAAATATACGATTTTTGTTTTCCTCCCTCCCCCATAGAATTCGCAAAAGCATGTCACCAGCGCTTCCAGTAATCTGCCCTTGAAATCCATCAAGACCCTGCCCATATGTTCCACCAGGATTAGGTCCCTAGTTCCGATCATCTCTCCTATAAACTATTCTGCAATGGAGGTGCAGAGTTCTATCTATCTCCTTGCAGCAGGTCTCTCTGTTGATGATAGTAATTATTTTTTATGACCCAGCTGATTGGAGGTCCCCTGATCTGAAAAAGTTGAATCTTTTCCCTCTAAGAAGTTTATGCTATAAATCTTGAATGGAAAACACTTAGCCAAGAAGAACTTGATGAAACATATGCATTTATCTTAATGTCCACACGATAGCATCAACTCATTCAAAGCATTTTATACAACAATGGCATCGTGTGTCATTTCCACAAGTTGCTTTAATTAGTAGAGTATCCATCTGAATCACAACTTTGTCCTGCTCATGAATGCTCATTCTACTCATATTTCTCAATTTCAGCTGCTTAAAACACTGTGATTTAACCCAAAATCACTTGAAAATTTTGTTATATATCATTGCATTTGCACACTCTCATAATCGAATACCACTAATTCTACATAGTCAATCATGTCGTGAGAGCATCGGGAAGAGTGGTGGGTGATCCAAGGATTTTGCCACCCACATCGGGAAATGTTTCAAAATCGGCCAAAGGACCAACTTTACCGTCTCTGCTCACAAGGATGGGATACTGCATCAGGTGGCCTCTCATTTCCTTGGGATTATGTTGGTCCTCATCCACATACGCTTTCCAATTCTGTTCGGCTATTTTGTTCACCCTCTCCACGCATTCAGTGCTTTGAGGTTCCCTAAAGCCGTCCTCTAAATCTCCCAAGTGCTCCGCCCAAAGCGACATCCTATAACCATAAACCTGCACAGCATAAGTTAACATTATTAGTCACAAGCTTAAGGTTTTGATATATGTTGCTACCCTCGCAAGGGTGTCTACCTAGTACCTCCATTTAGATAAGAGGCTAATCCGATGTACTAACCTGGCCATGCGGATGCCTCTTTTTCCCAGCCCAAGTGTGATGCGGCTGATAGGCCCCCATCGCGATTTCGGTGTCTCTTGAGCCATCTAGAGATCTTTGGTTGATATTTGCTGATCCCATGATCACATACTCATCATCTACTATCATCCCTTTGGCATGCACGTATATCATGAACCTGCGAAACTTTTGAACCGAAGCCTGCATGGATAGAAACGACAGCATGTTTCAAAGCAGAAGTCTTTTTACCACTCATTCAAAAACCAAAGCTCGTAATGACTATTTTTGTTTTGCTTTTTTAACAGATAAGTCAAAGGAAGAATCCATGAAAAGAGTATAGACATATACCAAGGCATTATTTTTGGATTGTGGATTCATTGCTTGGGATGAAGATTGTGTAGAGGACAAGGGCTCCCGCTTGCCAAGGCAATAGAAGTTCAAGTAATCTGACAGATGGTACTTGTGTGACAACCCAGCTTTTTCGAGAGCCTGGGCTATAATTTTGTACATCATCGTCATGGTTTGTCCCTGTCCGCATTATCAATACACAAATATGAGAGTAGTGAATGTTTGTCTCTTGGAGAAAAATACTAAAATGACCTAAACAAGGTCGGGTCTCAAATTTTCCCCTTTAAGTAGCTAGGTTTGTTTTGCTTGGATCACTTCCTTTTCTACTTAACTCTGTTCATTGTGTTATTTAGTTTCAATTTGCTAGGACATTATATTTATTGATATACTATTATCGAAAGGCATGTGTCATCGCTATTTCTTTGCAAGATGAAAGAGTTTATCCTTGATCTAACCTGTCAGAAGAGAATTTCCTGCACTGCAGCACTAGTAGGGACACCCTCCAGCCACATCGGTATCACTATATACACGCAGAAGCACTCGTTTTCATTGATCTTACTTGCGATCTTCAATGCCAGCTCCATCGGCACTAGATTGCTTGCACCTGCTTGTCAAAACCAAATCAAGCGTTGTTTCCCATGAAAACTTGAACTCAAAAATTAGGGCTGAAACAAAACTAGAAAATGGGGGAAAAAATCTAAATTTAACAAGGTTTGACCTCAGAAATATAACATATTGAATCAGAAGTCAATTTTAATGTCTTATACAGTGAGGTCTAGCTCTTATTAGCTGATACACAATCCCCAGAGGAAGCAAATGCTATTGCTCACTAAACTCAAGTCAGTCAGAATGAATAGAAATATGCATCTTATACCTGCATTTTTGTATGATGGCCAATGGTAGGAAGAGCCAAGAAAATATTGGTTTTCAATGTAGATGAAGTGTTGTGCCGATCTAATCGCTTTCACATACGCCGTGTGAATACTCTTGTCTACTTTCAAGTTCTTTCCGCATATAAGATTCTGCAACCATGAAGAGATTGAAAGAAGCAACATTATCATTGTGGGCTTCAATCTATATTCAAAAACACTAAGGATTGTGCATAAGAAAGAAAAGTGAATTTCTAACGTGAGGAAAACTTTTCGAGTTACGTATATAACGGCCACTTGCCTATCTACTAGCATGGTACTAGCAGCTAAAAATTACTTGCTTTGCAGCCTCTTCAACGCTCTTTGGGAATCCCTTTACAGATCCCGAATCAATCGATCTGAAGATCTATACCAACGTAAAATAGAAATGAAAGACAATCATTACACTTCGTTTTGTTTACAAATGAAGTCCTTAAAAATGGTCATTAATTTTACAGAAAGTTTCCCGACCTGCACGTGCCAATTTTCCGGGTCATCTTCGTCCCTGACTGGTACTTTTTTGTCGCCATCGGGACTTGTCGACGGACAAAGTATCCATGAAATCCTATCAAGCCTTAAGAGAGCATTCTCATGCCAATGCCTGACGTTTTTCAGCTTGAACTCGCGCCACTTCGCCACCTTTTTCCATCTCTGTTCGAAATTCTTCAATATGTCATACGCAGCTTGTCCCTCAACTTTGCAATGTAGATCATGCCACGGTTGCCTTGGGACATTGACAGTGGACTACAATTGTCACAAAAAAGAAAAAAAGAAAAAAGCAATGATCAAATGATCGGAAAATAACATTTACATGCGTTTACAGTGCTGAAGATAAACATTAGCTTAATTACCGTGAATGTTGGGTTGTGAATGTCATTCTTAAAGACAGTGTCAAGATCACTATAGAGTCTATGCTTAGGAGTGTCGTATTGGCCATCACATAGATCCAGCCCGCCAATGAAAGCTGTTATTTTACAGTTGTTTCCTAAGGCTTGAGTGTTGAGAACCACGCACTTTTGGTGGTGCGTGTATGGGGTCCCCACCACCTGGGCTACAAAAGATCCATACACCAACAAATTAAACCAAACATTTTCGTACGTTTATGCCAGATTTCAATCGAATGGGCAGCCTCTGCAACACTTTAAAATTCCCTATTAGAACTATCCTAAATGCATGTCATTAGGTTAGAGAACACATGATATGATCCAGGACAGCATGAGACAGATCAATAACTTCTGCGGATTGTCTGATGAAAAGAAAACCTTTCCTATGAAATTATACCCGAATGGAATAATTAGGTAATATACAGCAAAAGAAATGCTTTTGATGCAATCAAACAATGAGATTTTGATTAAGGATCAACCTAAACATCTAAGGATACATACCCGTTGCTTGAAAATACTGAGTTTGGTGCTTGCATAACGAGGAGCAAGCACACAGCGGATGCCAGAGTATCGGAAAAACTTCTTCGTCTCTTCATCATGAGTTTGCATCACGCCATCCCGCACTAACAACATGGCACATGCTGAGTCTCAATGATGAGAGATCTCAATAAAGAACTATCTTTTCCTAAGTTGATAAACATACAGATTTTCTATCACAATGAGCGTGGATTTGAAATTGGCCAAATGGTGGGTTGCACCATAAATAAGGATACTTATCCAAGAAAGAGCCATGATATAACATATTCTCCATTCGCATTTTGTAAAGGCTAATTGAAAGGAAGAACTATTAGAGGTCAAGATTTTGATTAGTCCATCCTTTGTGTTGAAAAACAGAAAACTTCTTATTCTGTAAATGTTCATTAAGCCAACACTAAAAGTAAGAAAATCCTTTACTAACTATGCACCATTGATAAAAGGGTGATCCTTAAATGCGATGCTGGTAGAATAAAAAATGTGTTCGCATATGGCTCTCATCACCATTGATGCATTAGTCGTAACTTGAACCACTCTACTGCACCAGCCCAACAAATCAATAGTGTTGGAGGCCGTGGGCAGACAAATTTTTCTCGACCCAGCAGTATTCCGATCATCTTGAAAACCATAAAGACATTTCCATGTTTTAGCAATGCTTAATTACATGTAACCATGGTTTAGTATTACCGTCTTCAAGAGGAACTTGTCGTGTGAAGTCTTGTCGTCCCAAACAAGCATGACCACTCGGACACCTTCCTCGGACTTGTACTTTAGGAGCTCCCCTAAAAAGAGCTCTCCTTCATTCGGCAATTCCCTTGTGGGCTCTCTCACAAGCCTCACGGGATGATAAATGGACCAACCAATGATGTAGATCAAGTGGTAGGCCTCCAAAATGGCATGGCATATGTCCTCCCAGCACCTGCCTTGCACATAAATCTTCCCATCATCAAGCAAAATTTGAGGTAGCTTGCCCTTTGGGACATGAGCATCTTGGTACAGTGTCGCATCCCCACCTTTCCTAAGTGGGAAATATGTGTTTAGGACACCAACATAGTTTGGCCCAACCCCAACACCATCCTTGTATAAGGGGTTGTCACTGATTGGCCTGAATTGGATTGAGATGTGCAGTTTCGGGTAGGGCTTGAGAGGGCTCCCGAAGTTGCCGATTATCGGGAACCAGTCATTAATCATGTTGCCGGATACGATCTTGGCCACTGGTATCTCCACAACCCCGATGAGCTCAGCCCCAAACACATCGTTGTCCTTCACATGAAACTCCACTTTCACAACCGGATGCGCCACGAGAACGCAAAACCGCTCGTCCCACAGGGGGTTCTCGTAGTTCAGGATCACCCGGTCTGGGCAACCGTCACACCCCGGTTCACAAGAAGAAGAGGCATGACACGGTCGTCCTTTTACCAAAGGACGCAGCCTCAACGTAACCAAAATTTAACCCGATATCAACATATATATACAACCACATATATATATTTGACAAAAAAGGGCAATTGGTTACAATATCGAGTATATCTATAATCCACAAAAAAAATCAAAACATAAACCTTCTACAAAGACTAACTTATAAACCTATTAACTATGCACAAGTCATACCAAAAAGTTTTCACCTTAAAAGTCCTCCCCGAGCGAACGCTCACGCCTACTCGCGACTCGCTGAAGAACTTGAAAAACAAGTATAAGAAAGGAGTGAGCTACTACAGCTCAGTGAGTAACACATTTCTTCTAAGCAGATCGAAAAATCACTATGCACATTTAAAACATAACTCAAATACATAATCATAACTCAAATACTGAAGATATCAATGGTCCAGTCCATTAGTCAATCTCATAAAACATGCATCAATGGTCTATTTCATTGATTAATCTCATCAAATCACATCGATGGTCCATTCCATCGACCAAACTCAAATCACACATCAATGGTTCACTCCATTGACCAATTCATGCTCAAATTTCTAACCATGGTCACGCATAACGCTTGTGACAGAACGACCAAGATTCCCCCTTGGCAAGGTCTCCACCTATTATTAGCCGGTGGCTCGACCCACAAGGATATCCTAGACTAAGTATACACATACCCACACCCCTCAGGGTCCACGGAGACATTGAGCACCAACCACCAATCACAATATCCAGTAATTCAACATTAGAAAGGAAGTCATGTCACAACTCAAAATTTGATAAATAAATATCAAAGCATTCTTTGATTCTTGCATAAAGAATTTCACAAACTATTTTCAAATAACCATTCCAATCGAAATCGAAATATAACTCTTTTCAAACAACAAAAATGACAATAATAGCTCGATCCTGTTTTATGCAACAAGATATGCTTTTTGTCAACTCACGGATTATATAGTCCACTGCGTTTCTCAAAATATGAGTTTAAAATACAAAGAAGAAATAGTGTCACTTACTTGAAAAAAGTCAAAAATCAACAACGACGCTCACTCGAACCAACGCATTCAGATTCCTAACAATTAACGGAAAAATAATATCAAAATGCCGAGTAAAAAGGATATTCGCATAACGACTCGTCTATACTAGGCCTATTTGTCGATAAAATGACACCTATGCGCCACAAAAGCTCTCATTTATTGAAAACCCATCATTTCCCGCTAGGTGCAGCCCAAGCACCAACTTCATCACGCCATAACTTCCTTCACAAAAATCCGTTTCAAGCCGTCTTATAGTCTTTAGAAAGCTTTCTTAACGTACAACAACAACCCCAACTCAGCTGCCCCAAAACAGTACCGAAAACAACAAAAAAAGATACTTGAAGCCACTGTTCGCTACAGTACTAGATTGCGCCCCCAACTTCAAAATTCCATTCCGAATAAACCGCAAGCTCAAATCACGATTTGTAAGATGCTATAACTTCACAACATCCCAAAGTACCATTTCTAAAAAAAATATACAGCTTAACGACTTAAAAATCGGGCTTCGCCACACAAATATCCAAAAAATCCGAATTTTGAGCCCTAATCGTGGCGATTACTTGAAGTAGGTGATTAAAAGCTTCGATTCCTTATCGGCGTTGCAAAACACACTTGAGTCGGCTCGATGAGGCATCTGGACCACAAGCGTGCCAATTTTTTTTCCTTTTTTCCCTTTTTCCTCTCTCTTCTTTTTCTCTTCTCCCTTGTTTCGCGTTTTCCCCTATTTCTGCCCGCTGCTCTTCTCTTTCTCTCCCTCTTTCTCTCTTTTTAAAGCCCAGCCGAAGGTTCCACAGTTCTCTTCACCCTCCCTTTTTGACTTTTCAAACCTTTCTTTTCCTTTTTATTTCTTTCTTTCTTTCTTTCTTTTTTTTATTAAAGAGCCCATATATTACAGCAACCGTGGCTCCCGCCAGGCAGACGGATACGTGGGGGTCACTCGTGATCATTGAGTTCTTCCCTGAGGAGCGGGCAGGGACGGGCCGCTGCCCGTGTAACGCAGGCACGCAGGGTGGCCCGAGCATGGAGCAGCACTGCCTTATTCTCTCCGAGGCCAGGTCCATGTTTGGGAGGGATTTGGCCTCCACTATGTACAAGTCCAATTCACCGTGCAAGAAGATTGGCCCTGCTGTGACGTTAAGCCCATTGAGTTTTCCCGGTTCAGTGTCTGCGTTCCCTGGGATTTCATCCTCGTTGCCCACGCTTCTTTGCGCCGGGTGCCGATCTTCCATCTTCTCAAGCACTTCTTGATCACCTCAATTTAACGCAAATTTGGGCAGACTTTCGCACCTAATAAAAGCTGATGCGGTCTGCTAAATCGAAACTCAGTTGCTCTAAAGGAAAGTACCGATTTGTTCACTTAATTTCTGAAACCCTCAACGAATTCGGTCTCTGCAGAATTAGGATCCGCAGGTGCTCCTTGCTGAAAATTACACGGAATTAGGGTACATTATTTTTCTTGCGCATGAGAGAAAACGATCCCATTCGTAAGTTCATTAAAAGAGGTACAAGAAAATATTTAATAACTTTTCCAAAAAGAACAAAGATTAACAGATCTTGTAATTCAAGGAAATGAAAATCCTCATATCACAATTGATCGATAGGTAAAAACAGTATGCCCGGAAATCTGAAGCCTTGGGGAAATAGCTTGACGAGGAGGAAAAAGAGTGAAAAGGAGAGTTACCTGGTGTTGGAAAAAGCAAGGAGGACCCAGAATTGGGAAGACGAAAAGACACCAGACAATGGAAAAAGAGCTTTGCAAGGTTTTCGCTCGTTGGAGAGAGAAAACAGAGGGAAATGGTCAAAAGACAACACCACAGAGAGAAAATACAGGAAAAATCGAAAGCGAAGATGGTGGGAAGCCTCAGATGATGATGTGTAAACCATCTTTATCTCAAGGACTCGTCTTGGTGACTCCCTTTCTCATGTGACCCGATGAGGTACACCTTTCAATTTTAGATGGTTGATGGGAAAGTAATTGCGGGGAATTAGGGAGTCGAATGTCATTCGATTCATCCTCTCTAGTCATTAGCAAAACTTAATTAATTGACTTTGCCATAGTCCACTGAAAAAGGAGAAAAAAATCACACAGGTATGTGTGAGATCTAGAGGAAAAAGGCAACAAGTTTCGTTGAACCATATCCAGGCATTTAGTAAAGCAGCTTATTCACCAGTGGTGCAAGAAAGTGACGATCCAACGAGGTATATTTTGAATAAGTACACAGACTCGGCGACGAAAGTTAAGTCTGACGCAAGAAATCCAAATTTTCTGGAAGAAAACAAATGCATAATCCAGCTCACAATCGCATTAATTTTGGTAATATCGCGACTCCTGCAGGAACCACATCAAATCCTCTCGAGAGAAGTCATGTAAATCACCATCTTTGCAAGCCTTGCCATCCCAAGGACCCCATTTGAGCTCTCTAATATCTCCTCTGCAGAAGACAGCGGTGTTGAGGTATGTCAGAGGCAGCAAGTTGGGAAAAGCTCACACTTAACAGCTACAATGTAACAAGTTAAGATATCCCCAAACAAAGCAATGAGATGGTCATGGTCACGGCAAAATTGACGAGAAGAAAAGCAGATGTAATACTGGACGACACTAAAATAATTTCTCTCTTTTCTATCATATTTCCGGGGCAGAGCAAGAGGTAATGAATGCCTGTGAGCCTACCTTGCCCATAAACTTGGAAAAGCTAACCCCATGGAAAACAAATAACACATAAGATAGCAAAATTCTCATGTTAAAGACTACAATGCAGAAGTATTCTTCCACCCGAGAGGAAAAGAAAATACACAAATATAATGAGATTTGGATGAGTATGCACAAAAATCATGCGACAGGACAAGTTCATCCGTATTTTAATCACAGAAAAAAAATGGCTAATTTCAAAAAACAGCCCACAACCAACATTAAAACCAATGTCATGACAGATGTAGTGAAAGCATGTATCTCCATCTTAAAACAAGAAAATGTGCATTACTTTGGAATAGCAGCAAGACTAACTTCACGGCACTTGTTCACGTTGATGGATTTATGAGATGGGCTTAAGGCCCATCCGCTCAAGTTGGGCCCAAAAAGGCCCGGCCCACGGGAATAGGGCCCGTGGATGGGGGAATGTATAAAAGGGAGGAGAGAGAGAGAGAAGACACCTGTTGGACAATTAAACGTACGTACGTTCTTTCCCGCGCACTCTCTCTCTCTCCAAAAAGAACAGTAAGCACAAGGCATTCGTTCTTCTTCCCTTCAAGGCATCATCGGATCGAATAGGACCAGAATTTTTTCCTCTTCTTCAGCGTTGGTGTTTAATCTGTGGCTAACAAGGTACGCTCAAATCCGTGGTGTGCTTTACGATCGGTGATGCGTGTTTTCCCGGGCTTCGTCTTCCGCATTGATTTAGGGGTTCGATTTAGTGTCGAATCCGGTTTTCGGGGATCCGTTATTCCCAACATTGGTATCAGAGCCTAGTTCACATTTTCCCGATCAATTTGATGTTTTTTGATTGATTTTTTGCGAAAAACTTTCGGCCGTACAGATTAGGGCGAGAAATCCCGACACCCGAGTGTTGTTCGGCCATTTTTTTGAGTTTTCGTAAGTCGAAATCAAATTCTGAAGGCATTGGGAGAAAGGCGACGTCGAGACAAGTCCGGCGAATGGTCGCACGCCGCCGTACGACGCCGCACGCGCCCGCGCGTCTGGAAGCGCTGGCTTCGCCAGCGCGTGTGCCACACGCGCCGGTCCGCGGATCGACGCGTGCGACGTCACGGGATGACGTCATCGTGACGTCATCCACGGTCGGTAACCGCTCGGATGACGTCACTGATGACGTCATCGCCGACGACGTTTCACCGGGCGGTCACTGGCCGACGACCCGACCCAACCGGCGACCCGACCCGACTCGCGGATGCGGCACGCGCTCGGCACGTGCGGTGACGTTGCGTGACGTCATCCCCGCACGCGCGAGGCACGTGCGTTCGGTCCGCGCGAGCAATCCGACCCGGCCGACCGCCCGTCCGGTCCGACCGGTTTGACCGTCGCGACCGGTCCGACCCGCGTGCCCGTTGACCCGACCCGTTGACCGATGACCATTGACCGGTGACCAATTGACCGTTGATCGACGACCGTTGACCGTTGACCGACGATCGTTGACCGTTGACTTTGACCGTTGACCGTTGACAAAAAAAAAAAAAGAAGGAATTGGTTTCTTTTTCATTCATGCCTATGTGGGTTATAAGTAATCCATTTTTTAATTCTGCATTTGTTGCATGAATTTTGGAAAATTATGTATTTTCCCTTATATTTATTATGGATTATAAGTGATCCATTTTTAGTTCTCGCATTTGTTGCGAACTATGATGCGCTATGCAAGGATACCTGCAATCCTGAGAACGGACGAGGGAAATGCAAGACTTAAAAGGCTGATGTCAGAATTAGCTAATTATTAGTGGCATGATGGTGATTTAGTATCACATGTGGTCAAGGTCAATCAGATGATACAAGAAATCATCTGGAATTGTTATCTTATGCCGGATTTTGAGAAGGTGCCGGCTTTGATGAACACTCTTCCACCTGAATGGCAAGCAGTGTTGGATCGGCTATGGGAGGTCAACGTGGTCCCGGGTTATAGGAGGCTGGTGGAAGCTTTTGTAAGAGAGCACTATAGGATTGAGTTGGCCAAAACTTCAACCCTTAGATTGAGCGCCACATGGCACCGAGTGAATGCGCCTTGGAGGCGACATGAAAGCTCTTCAAAAGTTTTTCCATGGTTGGCAAATGTGCCTTCAAATTTCTCAGATATTATGGCTGATAGATTAGAAGGGACATTCCCTATTTATTTCTTTGATTAATTATGTAATGTTTACTACCTGATTGTTGTTGATGTAGCAACCGATATATTAGTTGTATCATGTGAAAGCATTGTTATTTTATTGGATGTTAAGATTTTATTTGCTTTCTGCTATTGCTGGTTGTTGTGGGTAATTAGCTGTGGGTAGTAATAGAAGTTTTTGTAACTTTATAAAATTTATTTGCATAAGATAATTATATTAATAATAATTTTAAGTTAGGATTTTTGGAGGATGATTGGAAACATAGTGACATTTTGATTCTGAAGCCTTACTTGAAATTATTTATTAATATGATGGGTCTATGCAAATAGGAATGCATAAATGATAGGGATTAATTATTCGTGCATATATGTCGATGTGTTCGAACGATGGTTCAAAGAACTAAGTATGTAATTGCTGATATGAACGGCAATAATTGTGAAATATTGAATATGAAGATTCAATATGTGCTGAAAAAGCAAGAAGCACTAGAAGCTCTTGACCATGTTATGGAAGATCTTAAGGATGCCATGCGCCACCTACCTTGAGCTAGTAGAGGACCGCCTAACAGTATTTGAGCTGAAAATAGACATTTGCTATGCTGGTTCTAGCTCAGAAAGGGCTTTGTGCTCTAAGCGCAAGCGTATTGATTCGTTCAATATGTGGGAATGCAAAGGATCAAGTCCTTATTGCAAGAAATCAAGAGTTAACCAACACAAGAGAGGAAAACGTCATCAAGTGAAGAAAATGTCAAGGGTGATGTGTTACAATTGTGACAAGAGAAGTCACTATGCTCGCGACTGTCGTGAGCCAAAGAAGGAATACACCTCTTGTACATTTGAGAACTTTGCTTATGTGTCAAGTTCTGCATTATAGGCTGAATCCAATCCTTTGTGGAATGTAGATTCATGAGCGACAGACCATGTAGCAAAGGATAGAGGATCCTTCATGGAATTCCGACGATACCAACTGGAACTAAGTGGATCTATATTGGAAATAACTCCGAGCTGAAGTTAAAGGGATTGGCACCGCCAATTGAACATGCATGGTGGACGCATCTTGATGTTCTATATGCTCTGGAGATTCGTCGAAATTTAGAGTCTGTCTTAGTGTTGGTTAAGCTTGGTTTTGGTATGAACTTCCATAATAAAGGTGTAGATTTGTGTTTAGATACAAACTATTATGGTTATGGTCACTTACTGAATGGTTTTATTGTACTAAATATTGATTATGATGATGTCAATATGTTATTCATTTGTTTCACGTCTTCTATCTTATATGATAATGATGTGAATATGGTGGCATACTAGACTTGATCATATGGGCCAACAACATATGAATAGACTAGCCAAAGAGGGCTTGTTGGGCAATTTTGAAAAAGTCGATTTGTCCATAAGTGAGCATTGCCTAGTAGGGGAAATGACAAGGAAACCATTTGGAAAAGGTAAAAGAGCTGAATTTCCTCTGCATTTAATCCATTTGGGCGTCTGTGGTTCAATGAATATGAAAGGAAGGCAAGGGGCTGTTTATTTCATCACTTTTTTTTTTTTTATAGATGATTATACTCGGGTCGGATATGTCTATTTGATTTCTCATAAATCTGAAGCATAAATTGTTTCAGAAGGTTTATGAACCTGGCAGAAAATCAATTATACAAGAAAATAAAGGTATTTAGATCCGATCGAGGTTGAGAATATTTATCTCATAAGTTCAGAAAATTATGTGATGAAAAATGAATAGAAAGATAGTTGTCTATTCCATATACTCCTCAACAAAATGGTGTTGCAGAGAGAATAAACAGAACCCAATTGGAATGGTTAGGTCCAAGATGGCGCATGCTAACTTACCTATCACTTTTTGGAGTGATGCGTTATTAACTGCTGCCAATATACTTAACCGGATGCCTTCCAAATCAATTATTTCCACTTCATGTGAGTTATGGACAGTTAGAAAACCGGACTTAAGTTTTCTTAGTCTATGGGGTTGTGCTGCCTATATTCATAAGTCCTCTCACAAGTTTGGGAAATTGGGTCCCGAAGGAAAGAAGAGTATTTTAATGAGATACTCCGAACACTCAAAATGGTATGTGTTAATAGGTGAGCAAGAAAGTGGGAGTATAACTGAATTTGAATCACGGGATATCACATTCTTAGTTGATGAATTTCCTAAGTGGGGCAAAATAAGGGAAAATAACTCCCTATTTGAGACTTTGGATCAAGATAATGATATTAGTAGAGTTCATCCAAGTGGGAGTAATATGAGATGTAATAAATTGAATTCAACTCATTCTCAATTGCAACCACCTGATGTGACGACATCATCATTACCTAATCCAAGTGGGAGCATTATGGGGAATGATGTACTAAGTGTACAATCTCCCATACGGTGAACAAGTCGCCAAAGTATTCCCCGTCAATGTTTTGACATTGAAAGGGAAACTTTTATGGTTGCTCCACTAGATGAGGATGAGCCAAGAAATATTAATGAGGCTCTAAATTGCCCTAATAAGGAAAAGTGGCTTCATGCAATGGAAGAGGAAATGGAGTCAATGAAATCAAACCAAGTCTGGGAGTTGGTTGATCTTCCAAAAGGACGCGGAGCTATTGGGAACAAATGGGTTCTCAAAATAAAGCGAAAGGTTGATGGCTCGATAGAAAGGCATAAGGCTCGCCTTATGGCGAAGGGGTATAATCAACAGGAAGAAATTGATTATGAAGATACATTTTCTTCTGTAGTGAGATTTACCTTGATTCGCATTATTCTGGCAATAATGGCAAGTATGGATCAATGGATGTAAAGACTGTTTTTCTCAATGGAGAATTAGAGGAATAAATATATGGAACAACTTGCTGGTTTCATAATGAAAGGCCAAAAAGAAAAGGTATGTCGACTTTTGGGATCGATATATGGTCTTAAGCAGTCGTCAAGACAATGATATATACGTTTTCATAATGCCATAATGGCATATGACTTTACAATGATAGATGATGATCATTGTGTATATATCAAAAGATCCAATGATCAATTTGTGATCATATCATTATATGTTGATGATATACTGATTGCCAGAAGCAATATGGAGTTTGTCAATACTGTCAAGAGATGGTTATCTTCTAACTTTGAGATGAAGGATATGGGTGAGGCTACATACATTCTTGGAGTTAAGACTTCAAGAGATCGTTTTGAAGAGATCATTGTCTCTTTCACAAGAAACCTATATAAATAAGGTTCTTGAACGATTTCGTATGCAAGACTGTAAACCCATAGACACTCCTATTGCAAAAAAGTGAAGGATTGAGCCATAGTCTGTGTCCAAGGACTCCACAAGAGAAGGAACAAATGAAACATGTTCCTTATGCTAGTGCTGTTGGGAGCTTGATGTATGCTATGATGTATACAACACCCGACATATGCTTTGCGATCGGAATGGTGATCGATACCAATCCAATCCAGGTCAAGCACATTGGAAAGCCGTTAAAAGAATACTAAGGTATTTAAAGGGGACTGCTGATTATACGCTGAGTTATTGAGAAAGGATTTGCTACTCAAAGGCTATTCTAATACTGATTGGGGAGGAGATTTAGATGAAAGAAAATCTATCTTTGGGTTTGTTTTCTTACCGAATAATGGCACCATATGTTGGAGCAGTAAGAAACAAAAGTGTATAGCCTTGTCCACGATGTAAGTTGAGTTCGTGGCATTATCAGCAGCAGTGTAAGAAAGTGTTTGGCTTAAGAGATTTTTGGATCATTTAGGTGTTATTGAAAGTGCTGCAGATTAATTGTTGGTTAACTATGATAGCTAAGCAGTAAAAGCATATACCAAAGATCCAAAATATCATGGCAAGACCAAACATATAGATACCAAGTATAATATTGTCAAGGATATGGTTGCACGAAAGGATGTGAACTTAAAGTACATACTACGCATAGAATGGTAGCAGATCCTATGACAAAACCAATACCTAAAGATGTGTTTTGTGGCCATATGAAATCTCTAAGATTGCGTAGAGACTGATGTACTGAATATTGTAATTTCCCTAAATGTTCACAATTTGATGAATTTGTGTTTTCATCATTAATGCCTATGAATCTTTGTTTGATCTTTATGCATCTTAATGCTTAGTGCATTACTTTAAGTTGAGAAGTATGTCGGACAGATATAATATTAGCCCACTCACACGGGTAATCGCCTCTATTTACTATGTGATAAATAGATATGAGACTGTTTTAAAGCTTATTATTTAGGTGATAATCGAGAGCTCAAGCTTAAAACACGTATGTCGCCTTAACTAGGTGTTAAGATGAGGATATAATACTTACTATGTCTGAAAGTAAAATATCCCACATATTTTACTTTATCTATCTAAGATGCCAGATGTGAGTTCTGATGAATTTTGTGAATGAGTAGATACGTGAACTCAAGTTAGACATTGGGTATGTCTGAACTATCATCTGTACGGTATTGAAAATTGTAGACATACGCTCCATGGGAAAGGAGTTAATACCGTAATACGTATTTCATACTACGTATGCATGAGACGACCAATAAGAGCGGCAAAAGTTTGATCTCAACTTTTATGTCGTGTGAGACTCTTGAGGAAGAGAGTTCCTCAATTTCTTAGTCCCCTCATGACTCTTATTTATTCTCAAGATTTCTATTTAGTGTTTGCTATCTTAGGATGTTGCCAATGGTCATGAGTTTGATTCGATCTAATGGGGCATTTATAGAAAAGCAAGCTGGACTGAAATTGAGAGTTTGAAGGAAAGAGGAAGATCGATTTTGGAGAATCACATTGTAGTTTTGTATTCACCGGTTAACCAATTATGACTATCTTTGTGATAATTATAATTGTGAATACAATATATATATCATTATTTAAAAGAGATCAAGAGAGATATAAATGTAATCGATTGATCTAGAGTACTGCATACTAAATCTACTCAGGATGTGATGCCCATTATGAGCTACTATATATTCCTAACAGATGTATGGCAACGAGCTCTCAAAGTATGCTGGTCGCACGGATTATTCACCGGTATGAATGTTGAAGAGAGGAAAAGAGAATTCTGTTTGGCCCACCATGTTAAATGAGAGTCTATGATGGATTTTTCTCTTATGGGGTTGAGTAGAGCCTGTCCGCCCATGTTGGTTTTGGACCACCATGTGCGAGTGGGAGATGATGGATTTATGAGATGGGCTTAAGGCCCATCTGCTCAAGTTGGGCACAAAAAGGCCCAACCCACGGGAATAGGGCCCGTGGATGGGGGAATGTATAAAAGAGAGGAGAGAGAGAGAGAGAGAAGACACCTATTGGACAATTAAACGTATGTACGTTCTTTCCTGCGCGCTCTCTCTCTCTCTCCAAAAAGAACAGTAAGCACAAGGCATTCGTTCTTCTTCCCTTCAAGGCGTCATCGGATCGAATAGGACCATAATTTCTTCCTCTTCTTCAGCATTGGTGTTTAATTAGTGGCTAACAAGGTACGCTCGAATCCGTGGTGTGCTTTACGATCGGTGATGCGTGTTTTCCCGGGCTTCGTCTTCCGCATTGATTTAGGGGTTCGATTTAGTGTCGAATCCGGTTTTCGGGGATCCGTTATTCCCAACACACGTTACACACGACATAGATCAACCGCCCCTTATCCAAGTTCAGTGAAGAAATAGCAACAATCAAATCCAATTCTTCATAATCTTATGGCAGATGCATATCAAAGTACTCATTTGCCTCAACGCATCACCCAAACTTGGCATAGTTGAAATCTCATACAATGAAAATAATTTTACACATGGCTAACCAGTAATGACTACCATACTCTATATATTACTCCACTCAAGGATCTATTTCAATAGACTATAAAAACTTACTTGCTCAATTCCCCCTTGTCCTTCTGGTCTGTAGCTCCTCTGTGATAAGATTGATAATATTATCAATCTTATCACTCTGGTCTTGCTGCGTGCTCCACTGGTCTTCCTGCACATTCTTTTGCCCTGGTGGTGTGAACCTTTGTCCTTCGCTATATCCCATATAATTCTGTCCATAACTGGGATTCATTCCTTGGCCATGTGCACTACCAGTACCTAGCCCTTGAAATCCATCAACAATTATGTCTTAGACCAGTGTGCAGGATCTTCCGGTCACTAGTTACGAAAAAACATTTAGTGGTTTTCCTATCGCCACACCTAGACTTAAGATGGGTGGTGGAACCAAGGAAAGAAAAGGAAAGAATGATGGCAAGAAACTTCACAAGTGGCTTGGAACCAACCATCTAAGAGAGCACTGAAAATTAACATCGGCGGGTCCTTTGTGGTCGCAGATTCAATGAGAAGTATAGTTGGAGTGTGTTGCGATGAGACTGAGAGGTTAATTGATAAATATGCAAAGGAGGTGAGTGATAAGTGCAGTCATAGATCGCCAGTTGCCATCTTGGGAAGTGCAGCCACTTTCACCTAGTGCAATCTCCTAAAGGCACATTATAAGCCCATTCAGATAGCAAATCAAGTGGCACACTGAATTACCAAGTCTCATTGTTGCAAAATCCTTCCTCGCAATTGGGTCCCTCATCTTCCGCAAGTTTTATCGGACCTTGTTTGCCTGGAGGCTAATTTGTCATGTAATTCTGGTATCACTTCAAGTAATGAAAGCAGTTGGTTTCTAACAAACCGAAAAACTAACAATTGGCAAAATAATCTAAATATTTCGTCATTGCACGCATGTAGCTCATGCATGATCTAGTCATTGTCTAACGGCTAAATCGCATAGCTAATAACAAGGTCAATATACATAATTATAATATTATTTTCTAAATCTCTCGTAGATCCTAAATTTTATGTTTAAATCATCCTCATCCCAAATCATTTAGATTTGACTCTAAAAATGATCTAAATTTTCCAATTGTTTTCCCTATACATTTACATCCTTTTTTTTTTTTTTTTTTGCACTTTTTCTCCATAATCTCTCAACAAAACCTGCCTCAGAAAATTGCGTCGATAACACTTGCCATAAAAAAACCAATATTCTCTCCCTCTCCTTCGACGCTCACCAATTTCCAGGCTTTATTTATAAGAGCTATAGCTTAGACCTAACTGATCCTTCAATTGTGTGTGTTTTTGCCAACATATTGTGCACAACACCAATTGTGAGCTGCTCAATCATGATGTCCTTTCCTTTTTCGGAGTGTCCACTGGTCACTACTATTTAGAATCATGTTTCAAAGATACGTTTTATGTTTCATTAGAATTTTCATGATAAATAGATAGTAAATTCCCATTACTGATTATTTTCGCACTTTTGTTTTTAGTATGTTCCATGATTGTTTTTTGAAATCACAATAACTTGACATAGAGGATAATACTTACTCTAGGAAATCGAATTGGTGACAATTGTCGACTACGCTTGATTCTTGAATTTTCACTTTGCAAAAAAGTTATATTTTTCATTGTAATATCCAAGTGCGGACTTTATCGTTGGCATATGGTGCACGAGATGGATGAAACGTTGATAGATTGACGAGTTCTAGGCGCAAATTGTTCCAGTCTTTATATGTCTCTTATTGCATGTTTATTTCTGTCAAAGTAGAGATGATGCCGATCTCTATTCCATTGACATTCTATCCATGACGTTATCGCTTCTTTCCATGGCGTATGATATATCCTTTTTAATTATTTTGTTTTTTCTTGGGGGGAGGGGGGTGGGGTGAATGATTAAGCGTTTTGATGATGAACATTTATGATTAAAGACAACGAGGGGATGAAAAGATTAGATGAGATAAGGAGAGAGAGTTTATCCGTTTAACCTCTCTTTGTCATGCGTCACGAATTCAACCCCTCCCTCTCATATTCTCCTTGTCTCCGTCATTATGTATGTCTCTTTGGTCATGGAACTTCATTCTCGAATCGCATTATCGTCCTCGCCCAAAATGAAAATATACAAAAGGATTGAGAAACACGTCTTATGAAGAAATGAGAGTAAATGGAGAAATGGTCCAAGTGATAGGGGTCTCGTTATTGGCATTATTGTGCGAATGAACTTATGGAAGATGTACAGACACTGTTATCAGCATTTTGGTACGAATGTACTTGAGGGGGCTCCCGAAGTTGCCAATCATCGGGAACTAGTCATTGATCATGTTGCTGGACATAATCTTGGCCACTGGTATCTCCATGATTCCAATGAGCTCGGCCCCGAACACGTCATTTTCCTTCACATAGAACTCCACCTTCATGACGGGTGTGCCTTGGGAATGTAGAACTGCTCGTCCCACAGGGGGTTCTTGCAGTTTGGGATCATCCCAGTCCGGCCAACCGTGGCCCCGTTGGGCATACATTGGGGGCACCTCCTTGAGGACTAGGCGGCGGGGCAAGGGCGCAAGATGGCCCCAGCATGGAGTAGCACTGCCTTATTCTCTCTGAGCGCAGGTCCATGTTTAGGAGGGATTTGGCCTCCATTTTAAAAATGTCTAATTTTTATTTTTTTTAATCGGTCTTACTCTATTCATACTCTAATTTTCACTCTTAGACTATTGTCATATCTTCTAATAGGACGTGCGAGTTGAAACTCACACTTGAAATTAAATTGTCGCTGTGCAGGAAAATTGGTCCTTATTGTAATGTCGTAAATTTTAATCCATTGGATGCATAAGCTAATTGCTTGTTATTCTCACCCGGACTTTCAATTTTTTTAGTTGGAACATCTTTCAGCCGAGCATGACTTTTCTGGTCAATTTCCTTCTCGTGTCAAATGGCGACCTGATTAATTTAATGGACTCGAGTTTTGGGCACATTTGAAAACAAGTGGCATCGTCAACCAAGTCACACGTTCGAGTACTCCAGAACAAAATGGGGCCACTAACAATTTGCATTTTAATTTGGATGTCCATGCTCATTCATTTAGGCATACTTCTGCTATTATCTAATTTATGTATTTATTTTATTAATCATTACAAGCCCTTTTTTGACATTTTCCTTTTTATTAAATTCGTTCTGTCAATAAAAGAAAACTTCAGATTCTAATGATAAGAATATGGTTAACTTAAATTTGAGGTAACTTGTCAATTTCAAATTCATGAAATACTTTCTCCAATCACATTAATTGACTAAGGCTTGAATCTCAACTCATCAATCTCAACTCTATCACGAACTTTTTTTGTCTAAAAAAATCATAAACTTTCACTATAGTCCCAAATTCATCCTCACATCCAATAATCACTACTAGTTTTTTCAAAATTATCATTAGTAGGGCCAGTTTTATGTTCAATACCAGAACACATGTCTTCATCATCATCCTTACCTTCCTATGGAATAATAGCAGCCTTTTGATATTGATAATTTTGAGGAAATCAGTGGCGATTGTTAGATGTGGGGCATATTTGGGAGTAGAGTAAAAATTTGTGATTATTTTTTATATGACAAAATTCAGGGTAAAAATTGAGATCATACTTAAAATTGTTTTTTTTTTTGAGGAAATTAAGATTTATGAAAAGACTTGATAACTGAGACACTCTTCTTGCTCTATCTAGCAACAATGATCTATTCTTCCTTTTAAAGAAAAACAACTAGAGATTTTCGTCCACTTCCCTTACGTTGCCGCCTCCTCGGCATATATACTGCTTTGTACATACAATGGCCCATCTTTTTTAGGTAAAATTTTCCGTCCTTGAAAAAAGAGTATTTATATACGATAAAACCATCATTAATTAAAATATTTTTAGTGGAGAACTTCTTGTTAGACACAATATTAAAGTTACATATTGTCATCATCTGTACTCATCAAGCAAAAAATCTTGTTCAGATAACCATTTAAGTTCGTATGGAATATTCTAAGAACACTATTCACAAAATTTTCAATTCAAGATTTGTAATTTTTGACTTGTTAATGATTACAATACACATTATTTTGACTCCATATTTCATCTTCCCTCGATCTAAATCCCGACAACATCACTAAACAGGTCCAAAATCGATTTTGTTCCCGCACATTGTCTTTTTTATTGGGCTAATTCCATAAAAAAGCATCAACTTTAGGTTGATGGACAAATCTGGCCAAAACTTTTTTTTTTTTTTTTTTTTTTTTTGGTAAGGTAAATGGTATTATAGCTTTGAACAAATATACAAAAAACTCGACCAGCTCCTAATCTTGCACTCTCAATACAATGTAGGGAGAGTGGAAGGGAGCACAATCAAGAAACTAGAAAAGAAGAACAACACGGACTAAACAGAGCAAGGACCGAAGGTCTAGGAGAGACAACAAAGAGCTAAGATTAGCAAAGACCCTCCACTGCGCGTAAGAGAAGCCAACGCCCGGATACCGAAGAGGTAGGGTGTTGAAGGACACCGATCTAAGCTTGTTCCCGTCGATCGCTGAAGATAGCTGGGTGGAAGCCCCAACTCCGCCGGAGACGTTTATTCCTCGAGATATCAGGGATATTAGAAAAACTTGCAGCTTTGTCCTTCACACTTTTGATAATGTGATTTTTGATTGAAGTAAGGACGACCGACTCTCCACGAAAGATAATGGCATTCCTTTTCTTCCAAATGATATAGCACATAGCAGCAAAAGAATGCCGTGCTATAATGTGAAAAAAAATCTTTGCCTTTGAGGAACCGTATAGCCCAGAGGAGGTTATCCTTCCAAGGCCTAGGACGCCAGGGAAGATTGCAGCGAGTGGCCCAAAAATAAGCGACAGAAGCCGTTAGATGGCAATCAAAAAATAAGTGGTCAGTGGAATCGGGGACCTCATTGCAAAAAGCACAAGTGGTGTAGTCAATTCCACCATATGATAGAAGGAGTTGCTGCATAGGTATATGATTTTTAGCAATCAACGAGAGAATGAATTGAAACCCGGGAGTAATGTCGCATGCCCAAATGAGAGAAGCCCAAGGAGCAAGGAGTCTCTTCCTTATGAGGCGGTCCCATGCGGACCCAATGGTGAAGCGACCCGAAGGGTGCCATCTCCAGGAAAAGCAATCTAGAGAGGAGTTAGGCACTGAAGAAGAGAGACCCTAGCTCAATAGAAGGAGGCGCGTGGAACAACCCAGGGGCGAAAGAAAATCTGCCACCACTGCATTTCCTAGAAGCTCGGATCTCCGGATGATTTGTTCCGGTAATAGGATGTGGAGAGGCCCTTTTGGATGCCGGTGGTCATACCACGGGAAACCGAGAGGCCATTCCCAATTTTCCAAAGGAAGGATAGGCGAGACTCGCTTCTTAATTGCAAAATCTTCTTCCAAGCCCAAGAACAAACGTGGGAGTGGTGGCAATCCAAAAGTTTTGCCACTTTAAGAAGTTGGAATGAATCCAACGACACCACGGAGATACCTTGTCCGTGAAAAGGATCTAGATATACTTCATCATGGCTGCTTTGTTACGCTCTCTTAATTTTCGGATGCCGAGACCTCCTTCATTTTTTGGCGTACAAATGTCTTCCCAAGAGACCTTTGCCCCTCCCTTACCAAGATCAGCACCTTTCCATAAGAATTGGCGCAACACTTGTTCAATGTCATTTAGGACCGAGATTGGTAAGGTGAAAACACTCGACCGTAAAGCCCGAATTGAATGTAGGACTGATCGATTAGTTGAAGTCTTCCAAAGATAGGAGAGAAGGCGATGGGCCCAGGACTTGGCTCTAGAAGTAATCCGCTCAATCAAGGCAATACAATTAGTCTTCCGAAGCCTGGAGGAAATAATAGGTACTCCAAGGTAACACACCGGGAGTGAACCTTCCTGAAATCCAAAAGCTAGCAATATGTAGTTGCGGATAGATGGAGAGCCTCCTGAAATGAAGACTTCACTCTTGTTCTTGTTTGGAACCAATCCACTCCAAGAGGAGAATAAGTCGAGTCCTTTCTTCGAATGTGATCGAACCCCAATCATCTGCTGGCTAAACAGAAAACATCATCTGCGAAGAATAGGTGAGAAAGCCTAACTGGTTTGCATCGCCGAAAATACTTGAAATTTCATGGGATGTGCGAGCACTTAATATTCTCGAAAATACCTCCATTACTAGGGTAAAGAGGTAAGGGGACATGGGGTCGCCCGGCGCGAAGGCCCCTCCCGCTTGAGAAGAATCCGTGCAGCTCACCATTAATCGAGATTGAGTACTTGGGGTCCGAACGCACACCATAATCAGCTTGATCATAAACTGAGGGAATCCAAAGGCTAAGAGTGTCAGCTGAAGGAAGTCCCAGTCGACAGTGTCGTAGGCCTTTTGGAAATCCACCTTAACAGCACATTTGGGGAGATAGGGTTGCAGGTGGAAGCCGGCAAAAGTTCCCCGGGCAATCGAATATTATCTCTAATCCTCCTACCTTTTACAAAGGCATTCTCATACGGATCTACCACATCTCCCAAGACCGAGGCCGGGCGATTTGATAAGATTTTCGTGATGACCTTATAGATGGTATTGCAGCATGCAATTGGTGCATAATCCGTGCCGCACACGCATTTGGCACTTTTGGAACTAAGGTGAGGATAGTATTATTGACCTCCTTGAGGAGTCGCCCGAAGGAAAAAAATTCCTTGACCGCGTTGAGGACAGATGGGCCAACTATGTCCCAATTACTCTTGAAGAATTCCACTGTGAACCCATCAGGACCTGGGGCTTTACCTCTCGGGAGAGAGAAAAGCGTATCACGAATTTCCATATCAAGAACCGGCCTAGAAAGAGTACTGACCTGGTCCATAGTCAAAGGCCTCCGGATGTAATCTGTAACCTCCTGTAAGGAGGGCTTAGACAAGGCTGAGTGAGGAGCAAGTAAGTTAGTGAAGAAGGAAACAAAGACCTGCGGAACCATAAGAGGGTCAGTGATCAATTCCCCTGCCACATTTGTAACTGATAAAATCCTATTACGGAGCTCTCTCTTCTTGACCGAGAGGTGGAAAAATCTTGTATTACTATCACCTTCTTTAAGCCACCGAATTCTGGACTTTTGCCTGTAGAAGGATTCTTCATCACGGCGCAAGTCCACGAAGTTACGGCGTCGTGTCTGCTCGAGCTCAGCCAACTGTGGGTTCTGCGGATCAAGGACCAGTTCAGTTTGTACCAACCGAAGGCTCTCCCTAGCTTCCTCCGCTCTAGCCGAGATATTGGAGAAAGTGTCCCTGTTGAGTTGCTTAAGTTTTCCCTTGAGCAATTTCAGCTTGGAAACTAGTATGTACATATAAATGCCCTGTATGTGTGAATCCCAAACTTGTTGCACAATAGAGGTAATGTTTGGATGCTCTGACCAAAAGTCAAAGTATTTGAAGGGTCTTCGCCTAATCACAGGGTCAAGAATTCTGACTACCATGGGAGAGTGATCAGAAATGCCTGGATTGAGGAAGGATGCTTCAGAGAAAGAGAACTCAAAGTTCCATTTGGAATTTACCAAAACTCTATCGATTTTCCTCATTTTTCTAGCTTGGCCAGAAGACGTCGACCAAGTGAACCGAAGGCCTACAAATCTGAGATCCTCTAATTCTGACTGGGCCAGGCAATTGGCGAATTCATCAAAGTACGGGATCCAGGCATTGGAGCCCCCCATTCTGTCAAATGGATCCTTTATGGCATTAAAGTCTCCAGCAACAAGCCAGGGTGAATCTTGCAGAAGATTACTCATATGTAGGAGGTTTGCCCAAAGAGGACGACGTCGTAAGAATGAGTGTTCACCATACACAACTGAAAGACAACAACACTTTCCAGAGAGATTGATAGTTACCCACCCGTGGATAGCCTGGTCGGTGATGTCCATCGATTCAAATCTTATAAAGTCCGGGTTCCACCCAACCCATATTCGACCCTTAGGAGAGTACTCATAATTTGCGACCCATTTCCAGCCAGTAAGCAAAGACGAGGACAAAGAATCGAAATTCGCTTCAAAGACTTTCGTCTCAACAAGACCAACAAAAGAAAGATTATATTTGGAAACTAACTTTCTAACTTCCGCCCGCTTTAACGGGTCATGAAGGCCCCTAATGTTCCATATTCCTATATACATGAAGAAAGAGAGAAGGTCACTTACCTCGTTTAGAGGCCTTTTACTTCGCCGGCACGGATTTGAGATCCAAGGATGGGGCCGGGTCGGGGCGAAGTAACAGCAGCTTATCCTGGATAGTAGCCAAATCAGTCGCAGGAAAGGATGTTGGGGATGGGCACCCAACCGAAAGAAGGTCCTCATCTTCAATTCCAGTGTGCACGCTGGAGATTTCATCAGAGCATTCCGCTTGCTCATTTATGGCAGCATGTTTCGGTCTTGCTACCGAAGAACCTGTACGCGTAATGGAAGGAGCATGGGGGATACCAACCGACTTACGGGCGTTAGAGGTGGGCCCGATTTCTCGGCAGTCCCTTTCAATTTCAACGAGCCATCTTCGAATCTTTGGGCCAAGTTGGAGGAGACCGCCTCTTTTGGGATCTTCTTCTTCTTAGTCATGACTGTTGCCACGATGAGTCCACGGTAGGGGGCTCGGAAGAAGAGATTGGGAGTGAAGGTCCTTCTCCCGGTGGGGAGGACAATCGGAGGCGCAGGTGCAATTCCAGGTGAATGAGCAGGTAACAGTGCGTCTAGAGGAGCTGGGTGCTCGTCCGTTTGCATCAGCAATTCAGTAGGCCTAGTAGAGAATAATGGGTTGTCACGCGTCCTCTCTCCATTCTGAAGATGTTGTGCAGGAGGGGAGCTAGGTCCAAGGGTGGAGGCGTTTCCATCATCTCGGGGGCTTTTGGGCAAAGTTTCAGCACTTGGCACCTTGCATTTGTGGCCGAAGACTTCGCATCCAACACAAGCCAACGGCTTCCACTCATATTCAACTTCAACGATGCATGATTCACCTTGCAGGACCACCTCAATGGAATCACAGGGTTGTTGCCTCGCCGTGATCTCTACACAGACTCTTGCAAAAGCGAGCATATCTAGTTGCTCTGTTCTTAGATCTACATAAAGGGGGTTCCCAACATAGCTCGCCACTTTATTGATTGCCTGAGCCGACCAAAGAGCGATTGGGAGGTTCTTCAACTTTACCCATACTGGAATCGAAAGAAGGGACTCTTTTCGGAAGTCCAAGTTTGGTCGCCATTCTTTGTAGCGATGGGAATCCTCGAAATGGACAAAGGCGGCCCCTCGAGGACCTTGCGGCGAAACTCCCTATCCGAGAGGTGGAAGAAAAATAATCCCTTGCCATTGGCCATCACTTTGGCTAAATTTGGCCCCCAAGCTCTCCTGAAGGCAGCTTCGGTTACTTTAAAAGGTATACGTCGGCCTATGTAACAGCCCACGAGACATTCCCGGAGCAAAGGGTCTCAAAGATCGATGTCTTCCTCGGTCATTTGAAGGACCGCTCGATCCCGGACATAAGTCGGGGGCGAAATCCAGATCATACCCTTTGAGGCCGCCTTTGCAACCGCAACACTAGCCCAAGTCTCGGGTTGGACTTCCCCGCCACCCCACGTTGAGGATGCTTGGAGCCGGACCTAGTCCTACCATTCGGTCCAACTGTGGGATGATCATTGCGCATAAGGGATGAATCATCTTGTCCATTGGAGTTGGGCATCAATCTCTTAGAAGCCGACCGCCAACGACTCCGCCCCTTGACCGATTCGGTCCGGATGAGAGGTCCCGCTTGTTCTTCGGACCAGCTGGGATCCGGTGGGTTTGATGCTTAGGAATCGAGTATTAGGCTCGAAGAAGAAGCTAATTGCCTCCCGGCACCTCGGCATGGCTCCCGCACCAAGGGAGTGGTCGGGCAGCTCCATGGAGGAGACAGTAGAGGCCGACCAGTAGAATTTGTGTTCGCCCCACAACAACAACTTGGGGCATTACATCAAACACTTGGATGGTACCATTCCCGGGTCAATTAGCTAGGCGAGAGCCGCAAGAAGGGTGATAAGAGGTGCTAACGCAATCACAGGCCTCTGCCGCAGATAAGGCACCGCACAAACAATCACTAGAGACCGCCGAAACAAGCTTAGGCCCTTACGGAATATCGTCGAACGGTTTATGTGCACGCCCAAACTAAGGCTTTTTTAGCTGAAATCCTTCGGTGGGAATGATGAAGTAGGTAGGAGGAAGCTTCCTTAAAACTATCACCCAATCCAACCGAAGCTAATCCAAAGAAAGAAGTAGAGACCATGCGAAGAAACCAAAAAATGATCTGCAGAAATCGAAACCTAGGTCGCTGGTTACCTCGAAATGTAGCCCGGAGATTCCAAATCCGAACGGTGGAGTTGAAGAGGATGTTGCATAGAAGCTGCAGAGCCCGACCCCTAGGGCAGGGATAACTCGAGCTGTAGTCCTCCTCTTGGAAATCCCTCCGGTGGGAATAAAGAGGGGATAGAAAGGGATCTTCCCTCCAAAATTCAAGCCAATCCAGCGGCTAGATCTTCGGGAATGAGCTTCACACCAAACCGATGAACAGTTATACGGGAATCCATTTGAGAGGATTATGTCCTTGAAGTTTGTTGATAATGACGTTCCCTCGCCAAAACTTTTTTTTGTCTCATGAAAAAGCACAAACTTTAGGTCGATGGACAAATCTGGCCCGAACTTTTTTTTGTCTCGTAAAAAAGCACCAACTCTAGATTAAGTGACAATTCTGGCCCCATTTTTTTTTGTCTCATAAAAAATCATAAACTTTCGCTTCTATCCAAAATCTAACCTTTACCATTAACTTTCTATTTGAAGTTAACCTTATTTCAGGAAAAAATGTTCTAGCTGTGAGATTGGTGGATCTCATCTGTAGTTTCTCTTGACAGGTGGTGATCTACAGCTTCATATTACAACAAAACGATAAAGTATAGCTAGAGAAATTCAATGTGTAGATTTTTTTACTTGTGAGATGACACAGTTTCACGTTATTCTTCAAGCTGTAGCTCAAACAAGAAGACAATTAATGGTGTTAGCCAGTAAGTGCACATGGATTTATTGATAAAAATAATCAATCAATTTAAGTTAAGAGGGGCTAGATTTAGGATTTAAGTGAAAGTTGGTGATTTTTTTTTTCAAAAAAAAAGGGCCAAAATTGTCACTCGACCTAAAGTTGATGCTTTTTTATGTGACAAGAAAAAGTTTGGGCCGATTTGTCACTTAACTTAAAGTTTGTGCTTTTTTACGAGACAAAAAAAAAAGTTTGGGCCAGATTTGTTCATCGACCTAAAGTTTGTGCTTTTTTTTGGAATTAACCCCTTTTTTTTATCGGGGAAGACTTAAAGGACAGAGACAAGGCTGGCTCATGTAGGCCCGTGAAGATTTTGTCGGCCCATTTCTTGCGAGGGTATTCACAATCCTAGTCCATAGACATTCTAGAACCATCTCGTCATTTTATCTGCACGTTTTTTTTCTTAATTAAATCTATGTAATCTTAATTTGTCTAATCAAATTATACTACTTTTAAATAAATCATACAATAATCATGTCCATCGAATACCAAATTCAGGCCAAATACACTGATGTGGCCATTAGGCAATGCTTGATTTATAAAAAGGGTAAAACTCAGTCATCTTAGACTACTACATGGATGTTATTGTGGAAAAATTTAGCCAACGTCGATAGTGTCAAAGTACGATGTGGATGAAATTTAGCCAATATGGACGCTCATATCAGAAAAATTACTATATGATGTGAATATATCATGTCAATAACTGCATGATAATTTTGCAAACGAAATTTAATATATTTAGCATTTATTCTTCTAAGTTTAGTCTGGAAATGTCCGTTTTGACCGGTTGGGTTTTCCAAGTAAGAACGTCCTTTTCCCTAAAACATTACACGTGATATACACTTAATATTTCTGACAAACACTAAGTCACTCAAATGTCCGATTATTTCATGTCTAATGCCATTTTCAAATAGGTCCAAAAACCATTATCCAAGAACCAGCCCATTTGCCCGGACAGTCCATATGATCAACAAGGTCGGATCAATGTCCTCTTCACTGCTCTAGTTTATTCAACATTGATCATAAGCTTCCACAGCGGAAGCTCGGCAGCCCGAACATAAGTCCATGAAAAGCCACGTTTAGTCAAAACAAGTTACTGATGCATGAGAGGAATAATCAAAATTGGGTTTTGGGAGCAAAAGAAAAGCGCCAAAAAAAAAAAAAAAAAAGAAAAAGGAGATTTTTCATGAAAAATGATGGTGTATTTTTTTACTTTATGAAAATTTATTGATGGTGTTGCCTACATGCTTATCACTTTTTCGTGAAGTTTAGCTTTTCATACATTAATATTGACATGAATTTATCACTTTTTTTAAAAAAAAAATGCCTCTATTTTCTTCCATAAAAAATATGTACAATAATGCAAAATCAATTCTATAACGAGTATCTATCCAGCTCAGCAAATTCTATAACGTTTTTCTCGACGGGATTGTCTTGTTAAAAGGAAAAAAAAACACCAACGCGGCGCCCTCCACGAAAGATAGAGTCCGTGAACTCTCTTTATTGTGTGGACATATATTGATGGTTTATTCATATGGGCCAAACTTATTTATGGACTAAATTGAGTGAATTGGGTTTGTCTGAAAAAATTCTCTCATGGGCCAGTTACGGATTCAGGCCAGATTCATAAATCCGAAAAGGGTCGATGTGGTGGTTCTAATGGATTCAGATTTTTATTTATTATGTTTTGTTACAAAAATGCATATTTGATTTATTGGAAAATATTTAGGTGTGATCAAGTATTCTTAAAAGTGCAGTTGCAATCCATGTGTAAGTGCAACAAGTCAAGTCATAATAGGAAAAAGAAAAAAAGTCATAACAGCGAATCCTGTTTCCAACTTTAGAATCTGGTCTTGGTTCAAAAAATCACGGTAGAAAGGTAAAATGCCGAAAGGAAGTTCGTGTGCAAATTCGAGAAGCATTCTCATGTCTTAGTCTCGAATGATGGTTGTATAATACACATGTTCGATTCATTTGCAGTGTCTCTGCTTCCAGTGATTTAAGCCTATGGCTGAGACGTCAACATGCCATGACTACTCGATTGTTGTCCAAACCCATCCTCACATGCTGTCTCTGATCCTGATATATTCTTGTTAATCAATTCTCAGGATGAGCAAAGCATGTCAACTTATGCCATAAGTAGCATAGTAGAATCTAGTGGTCATGAACTTGTTGGCATCTGACGAGTTATGTTCACTGGATTTGGATATTGTTTTACTCGTGAATCTGTTGGTAGGCTGAAAGGTCTTACGTTAGATGGATTCGTTCTTTGCCATGAACAAAGGTTGAAAGGTATGAGAAAAGGATAAAAACGAGCAGTAAGGTCTTTGGTGAGTGTTTGTGCATGCGTGTCTGTAAGTGAGTGGAGTAATGAGTGAGTTGACCGATATTCAAAGAGGAAATGAATGAGAAGGTTAAAGGAAATTAGAGAAGCAGAACACGTGCTCTGGAGACAAGGGACCGAAAAAATAAAAAGTAATATATATGAAATAATAATAAAAAATTCAAAAAAAAAATATTTGGAAATAAGTTAGAAAAATAGGTCTTGATCAAGTCGTTGGATTTTAGTATTAGATTTAGTTTAATTCATTTGATTAGCACAAATGTGGTTTAGAAAATTCCGTGGTCTTTTTGTAAGTTTTAGTTTAGGATTAGAAAAATTAGTTCCTTAGAAATTTTGGATCCAATTTGGATTTAGCTCATGGAATCACTGTCTTGGGCTTAATAATGGGGTCATGTTATATTATATATCCGACTCATATCAGATTATTTTACTGCACTTTGTCTTTTACTCATCCTTTAATTATTATTATTTTTAGTTGCATAGAAAGTGAGGTATATTCTCAAACTTTATTTAATTTCTAACCGATCTCAAAAGACTAGTGGCAACTCCTCATATAAAATTTTCATCGGGTTAATTGAATCAAAATGAAAATCTCAACACTGCGCGATGTAAGAATATGAGAGAACCCACGCTGATTGAAGAACATTGGTTCATAAGTTTTTTTTTTTTTTTTTTTTTTTTTTGGTCGAACATTGGTTCATAAGTTGACATTACCTTTAAACCTGTCATTTCCATGACAAATGAATACATGCATTAGACAAGGACAGGCTAGAGAGTTAGTACGGCTTGGTTATGCCCTTCCACTGGACAAGAAAATCCAACCCTAATTGGGATTTTTCCGAAATCGATTATGAATTATTTCCATAAAACATGGTCTCTTGACATTTCAATGTTCTTTTTCTCATTTTACAAACTCATGCATCAGTATCTAAAAGGAAAATATAAATTAAATTATGTTTTACATTCGGCATTAAATCATCAATCTTTCGCTTAGGTCTATAATAAGAACGAAAAAGTAGAGATGAGCTGTAAATGTTTTCATAAAGGAACAAAGTGGATGAGGTGTAAATCATGGAGACGTTTAGGGTCTGTTTGTTAAAATGTGTTTCTGTTCCTAGGAACACAAAGTTTTGTTTTTTTTTTTCCTGAAACAAAAAAGGAACAAAAACTCGTTTGTTTGCGTTTTCGTTCCAAAATTAATTATTTGTTCCGAAACACATCCTGGGAAATGTAAAAAAAAAAAAAAAAAAAAAAAGTTGTTTATTATTTCTGGAACACAATTTAGGAACACTTTTTCTCTCTCTTCCATTTTCTTTTCTCTTTTTTCTTCTTCTTTTTTCTTTCTTTTTTCTTTGGCCGGTCGCCGACCTCGGCCATGGCCAGCGATCGGTCGTCGAGGGCCGGCGACCTCGCCGGAGCGTCACCGGCCCCCGGTGAGGCCGAGTGTCACCGGCCCCCGGCAAGGCGAGGCCGACCTCACGCCGGGTTGCGCGAGCTCGATCTCGCCCGGATTCGGCGAGGCCAAGCTCGCCCAACGGCGGTGAGGCTCGGTCTCACCGGGGGTCGGCAAGCCTTGCCGTGGCCGGGTGAGGCCGGCCCTCGTCGGCGGTTGCCAACCATGGCCAAGGCCGACGACCGCCAAAAGAAGAAAAAAAAAAAAAATAAAGAAAAATAAATAAGAAAGTAAGAAAGAAAATAGAAAAATTAAAATTAAAATATTAAAATTAAAAGAAATAAAAAAATTATACAAATTTACCAAACGTGTTTATATTCTTTTTATATTTTTGGAACAGTTACCAAACACGTTTTTTTTGTTTAAAAATTACTTCCTAAAATAGAAATACTTTTTTTTATTTCTGTTTCCAAAAATAATTTTTAAATAAAAATGTTACTAAACACACCTTTAATTACCACGAATGTAAGGTTGCTGCGAGGAAAGAGAATGTAGGGTTGCTGTGAGGAAAGAGAAGACGTTCGAGAAAGAAGAGAGCGTGACCTGAGGGAGAAGTGCAGGGGAAAAGGACAAAATTGGGAAAAAGACTAAATAGGAAAAAAAGGATAGGAATTCAAAGATTAGAAAATCAATAAAAATCAATAAAAATAGTTTTTTAAAATTTAGTTTTAATCAGACGTACGTCGGGTCAGGGAGTCGGATCAGCTATTACGATAGAATTTTTCCTTCTAGGGCCCACCAACGATTTTCCTTCTCCCTTTAATTCGGTTACGATAGCAATAACCAGAAGGACATTTTCGTCGTTTTAAATCAGGGCACTTCCGTCATTTGACGAGGAAGTTCTCGATTCTGCTTCGCGTCCGTAGCCTCTCCCATCCTCCCTAGCTTCACCACCGGCCGCCGGCTCCACGGGAAGCCACCGCCGGCCTTCCGTCTCCGACCACGGCAGACGCACGAAGAAGGGACACAATACGCGCGCGGGAGAAACAAAGCTCGAACCTGGAATCCAAAGTTCATTGTCGTTGATTCGAGGTTCGCCAGAGGTGAATCGACGTCGATTCCAGTGTTCATGACTTCGATTGCGGGTTCCAGTGTCGTCTGGTTGCAGTTCCGATCGCGTGCTATTCTGACCACGAGGGGCTCCTTCGCTTCGTTCTTGCGCTTCGGTGATCGGTGGAAGCTTGCGGTAGGTTCGAATCCCATGGAAAAGGACGCTCGGGCTCAGTTGACTCCCAACCGTCACTTTCGAATCTTCTCTCTACCGACTGAGCTCTTCCACTTCATACTCTAAATCAAGCCCGAGAGTCGTCCTCGCGTCGAATGAATGTACGGATACTGCTCAGGAAGTGTTCGATGAAACGACCGAAAGACCCCATCCGTTATTTTGTCCCGTCGCTGTTCATTAGAATCAATGCTATAACGAGGCTGTGCTCGCTGTCTGGAAAGTCGCTGAGTCGTCATGTCGAGCTCGTGCCGTCCTAGCCACCAAATCATCAGGTCATCTCTTCTCCAATTAAACTTTGTTATTGGTGTCAGATTTGTTCTAAACTCGCCTCTCTTGATCTTTGTTCTGTTTTTCCTTCGTATTTTTTTTACCCTTCTATTTTCACGCCTTTCACTTGACTGCTTTGTCGTCGGACTTTCGTTGGGTTGTCACGCGGATCGTGATTGCTTTCGATTCGATAATACCGGTTGCCTTTATCGGACCTTCCTCTGTGTACGCATTCGAGATGGCCGGAACCGCATTTACTCGGGAGGTACGTGTGCTTGCCCGGACCATAGCTTTTCATACCGACCGGAGCTCATTCTAGGATTCCATTTATTGAAAGGTTCTGTCGATATGTGGTCCTAAAGTGGTGGTGCGATTAATTGTCTTTCGCATTGCAAGTCGGATCATGAAATTCCACGAACCTGGACCCTTGATTGTTTGCTGGAATGAGGTGGAATTTGCCAAATTTTTGTCGAGGTGATGCTGGAAGATTATTGTAGCTTTGCTAGAATTCACTAGAATTTTACTTAAGAGTCGCTGTAATTTGTTCGGAATTGTTGAAACTCGCTTGAATATACCGGAGTCTTGCTGAAATAAGTTGGAATTTTGTCAAAACATGCCCGGAGTCTTTAAAGATACTTTTCTAGTTCACCAACAGGCAAGACCACATTTTTATGCCATGGCTCTCCTCAAGGGCGTCCCATATGTTAGACCTGGAGGATTTTCTCGGGAAAATCTGTTGATATCGGTGTGGAGGAAAAATGGGTGCCATGGCAAGTGACAAAACGAGGAAAAAAAAGAAAAAAAAGAGGTGGCGAAGCTGTTGGTATTTTTTCTTTTCATTTACTCAGTAAAATCTTGAATAGAATAGTAGCTTTAATTTCAGTGTTTGTGTTTAGTTTTTTTTTTCTTCTGAATAAATTGTTGAATTCAATTAAAAGTCTTGTTTTCCTGTTTGATTTCCACCTGAAGGCTGTGACTGTTGGTGAAAAATTTCACGTAATTCTGGAAAAATCAATCACACGGCTGATATCGTTATCATGTTTGATTTTCCTGATTATTTTCAATGAATCTATATAAAAATCAAATCAGAAATCTCTTCTCCTTACTCCATTTATTTGGAGAAATCCCTTCACACTTTTCCACCGAGTAATGTGCTTTAATTGCATCATCAAACTGAGCAAAAAATGGTGAGCAGATATATAGAATTACAGAAGAATCCACCTCTATTCCACGCAACTTCATACAATGCAAAATAGTTAGTGCTTCGCGACGTCCCGATTCTAACGATACTCAAACACCATTCATACCATGAGCCTATGTCTCAGAACAGCACATCATCAAACGCCCGACGAGCATTACCTAAGTAATCATGTTGAGCGTACGGGCGAGAGGCTGAAGCTTGTGGAGCTGGGCCGGGTGTGAGATGGGCATGGTTTAATGGGTCAGATCGGACTGAAATGCTTGGGTGATGGGGTCGAATTTATTCTCTTTTATTAATTATTGTTTTTGGCCGCGGGACTTCCACCTCAATTTCGGCTTTGACGCTCCTAGAACCCATGTTATTACCACGTCAGTCAATCAATCGTCTTCTCTTGGAAACTGTCTCTTTCTTTGTCGACCACATAAAACTAAGTTTCTAGATTACAAGGAAAGTTTTACTTTTCAAATTAGTGATTATTAATGAATTCACAGCCGTAATATCTAATTTGTTTGTAGTTTTTGCTCATTTACAAGCTTCAAAAAATTTGATTGGTGTAATATTTATTTTATTATAATCGTTGCATATTACTTCTCCTCCATAAATTCATGTTGACAAAAATATATAAAATAATACAACAATTATGTCTTAGACCAGTGTGCGGGATCTTCCGGTCATTGGTTGGGAAAAAAATATTTAGTGGTTTCCTATCGCCACACCTAGACTTAAGATGGGTGGTGGAATCGAGGAAGGAAAAAGGAAAGAATGACGGCAAGAAACTTCATGTGTGGCTTGGAACCAACCATCTAAGAGAGTGCTGAAAATTAACATAGGCGGGTCCTTTGCGGTCGGAGATTAAGTGGGAAGTATAGTTGGAATGTGTTGTGACAAGACCGAGGGGTTAATTGATAAATTTGTGAAGGAGGTGAGCGATAAGTGCAATCATAGATTGCAAGTTGCCATCTTAGGAAGTGCAACCACTTTCACCGATTGCAATCTCCTAAAGGCACATTATAAGCACATTTGGATAGCAAATCAAGTGACGCACTGAATTAACGAGGCTCATTGTTGCAAAATCCTTCCTTGCAATTGGGTCCCTCATCTTCCACAAGTTTGATCGGACCTTGTTTGCTTGGAGGCAAATTGGTCATGTAATTATGGTATCACTTCAAGTAATGAAAGCAGTTAGTTTCTGACAAACTGAAAAACTAACAATCGGCAAAATAATCTAAATATTTCGTCATTCGCATACACGTGGCTCATGCATGATCTCGTCATTGTCTAACGGCTAAATCACGTAGCTAATAACAAGGTCAATATACATAATTATAATATTATTTTCTAAATCTATCACAGATCCTAAATTTTTATGTTTAAATCATCCTCATCCCAAATCATTTAGATTTTACTCTAAAAATGATCTTAATTTTCCTATTGTTTTCCCTATACATTTACATCTTTTTTTTTCCTCACTTTTTCCCCGTAATCTCTCAACAAAACCTATCTAAGAAGATTGCATGGATAATACTTGCCATCAAAAAACCAATATTCTCTTCCTCTCCTTCAACGCTCACCAATTTTCAGGCTTTATTTATAAGAGCTATAGCTTAGACCTAACTGATCCTTCAATTGTGCGTGTTTTTGCCAATATATTGTACACAACACCAATTGCGAGTTGCTCAATCATGATGTCCTTTCCTTCCTCGGAGTGTCCACTAATCACTACTATTTGAATGATGTTTCAAAGATACGTTTTTTGTTTCATTAGAATTTTCATGATAAACAGATAGTTTATTCCCGTTACTGATTATTTTCGCCTTTTTGTTTTTAGTATGTTCTACGATTGTTTCTTGGAATTGCAATAACTTGACATAGAGGATAATACTTACTCTAGACAATTGAATTGGTGACAATTGTCAACTACGCTTGATTCTTGAATTTTCACTTTGTGAAAAAAGTTATATTTTTCATTGTAATATCCAAATGCGGACTTTATCGTTGGCATATGGTGCACAAGATGGATAAAACGTTGATAGATTGACAAGTTCTAGGCGCAAATTGTTCCAGTCCTTATATGTCTCTTATTGCATGTTTATTTCTATCAAAGTAGAGATGATGCCGATCCCTATTCCATTGACATTCTATCCATGACGTTATCGCTTCTTTCCATGGCGTATGATATATCCTTTTTAATTATTTTGTTTTTGTTTTTTTGTTTTTTGTTTTTTGTTTTTTTGTTTTTATTTTGGGGGGGGGGTGGGGTGGGGTGAATGATTAAGCGTTTTGATGATGAACATTTATGATTAAAGACAACGAGGGGATGAAAAGATTAGATGAGATAAGGAGAGATAGTTTATCCGTTTAACCTCTCTTTGTCATGCGTCACGATTTCACCCCCTCCCTCTCGTATTCTCCTTGTCTCCGTCATTATGTATGTCTCTTTGGTCATGGAAGTTCATTCTCGAATCGCATTATCGTCCTCGTCCAAAATGAAAATATACAAAAGGATCTAGAAACACGTCTTATGAAGAAATGAGAGTAAATGGAGAAATGGTCCAAGTGATAGGGGTCTCGTTATTGGCATTTTGGTGCGAATGAACTTATGGAAGATGTACAAACACCATTATCAGCATTTTGGTGTGAATATACTTGAGGGGGCCCCGGAAGTTGCCGATCATCAGGAACTAATCATTGATCATGTTGCTGGACATAATCTTGGCCACTGGTATCTTCACGACCCCAATGAGCTCAGCCCCAAACACATCATTTTCCTTCACATAGAACCCCACCTTCACGACTGGGTGTGCCTTGGGAATATAGAATCGCTCGTCCTACAGGGGATTCTTGTAGTTTGGGATCATCCCAGTCCGGCCAACCGTGGCCCCGTTGGGCATACATAGGGGGCACCTCCCTGAGTAGCAAGCGGCGGGGCAAGGGCGCAAGATGGCCCAAGCATGGAGCAGCACTGCCTTATTCTCTCTGAGCACAGGTCTATGTTTACGAGGGATTTGACCTCCATTTTTAATATCTCCAATTTTTATTTTTTCATCGGTCTTACTCTACTTCTACTTTAATTCTCACTCTTAGACTTTTGTCCTGTCTCCTAATAGAATGTGGAAGTCGAAACTCACACTTGAAACTAAATTGTTATCGTGCAGGAAAATTGATCCCTACTATAATGTCATAAATTTTAATCCATTGGATGCATCGGCTAATTTCTTGTTATTCTCACCCGGACTTTCAGTTTTTTTTTTTTTTTTTTTTTTTATTTGGAACATCTTTTAGCGGAGCATGACTTTTCTGGCCAATTTCCTTTTTGTGTCAAATGGCGACCTGATTAATCTAATGGACTCAAGTTTTGGGCACATTTGAAAACAAATGGTATCGTCAACCAAGTCACACGTCCGAGTACTCCAGGACAAAATGGGGCCACTAACAATTTGCATTTCAAAATTTGGATGTCCATGCTCATTCATTTTGGCATACTCCTGCTATTATTTACTAATTTATGTATTTATTTTATTAATCATTACAAGCCCTTTTTTGACATTTTCCTTTTTTTTTTTTTAAATTTGTTCTGTCAATAAAAGAAAACTTCAAAATCATATTCTAATGATAAGAATATGGTTAACTTAAATTTGAGGTAACTTCTCAATTTCCAAATTCATGAAATGCTTTCTCCAATCACATTAATTGACTAAGACACAAATCACAACTCATCAATCTCAATTCTATCACGGACTATTTTTGTCTAAAAAAATCATAAACTTTCACTACAATCCCAAATCTACCCTTACATCCAATAATCACTACTAGTTTTTTTTTTTTTTTTAAATATCATTATTAGGGCCAATTATATGTTCAATACCAAAACACATGTTTTCACCATCATCCTTACCTTCGTATGGAATAATAGTAGGCTTTTGATATCGATAATTTTGAGGAAATCAATGGCGATTGTTAGATGCGGGGCATATTTAAGACGAGAGTAAAAATTTGTGATTATTTTTTAGATGACAAAATTCAGGGTAAAAATTGAGATCATACTTAATTTTTGTTTTTTTTTGTTTTGAGGGAATTAGGCTTTATGAAAAGAATTGATAACTGAGACACTCTTCTTGATCTATCAAGCAATAATGATCTATTCTTCCTTTTAAAGAAAAACAACTAGAGATTTTCGTTCACTTCGCTTACGTTGCTTTTGCCTCCTCGTTATATATACTGCTTTGTACATAAAATGGTCCATCTTTTTTAGGTAAAATTTTCCGTCATTGAAAAAAGAGTATTTATATACAATAAAACCATCAGCAATTAAAATATTTTTAGTGGAGAACTTCTTGTTAGACACAATATTAAAGTTACATATTGACATCGTCTATACTCATCAAGCAAAAATTCTTGTTCACATAATCATTTAAGTTCGTATAGAATATTCTAAGAACACTCTTCACAAAATTTTCAATTCCAGATTTGTAATTTTTTACCTGTTAATGATTATAATACACATTATTTTGACTCCATATTTCATGGGTGAATCTCGTCTTCCCTCGATCTAAATCCCGACAACATCACTGAACAGGCCCGAAATCGATTTTGTTCCCGCATATTGTCCTTTTTATTGGGGAAGACTTAAAGGACAGAGACAAGGCTGGCTCATGTAGGCCCGTGAAGATTTTGTCGGCCCATTTCTTGCGAGGGTATTCACTATCCTAGTCCATAGACATTCTAGAACCATCTCGTCATTTTATCGGCACGTTTTTTTCTTAATTAACTCTATGTAATCTTAATTTGTCTAATCGAATTATTCTACTTTTAAATGAATCATACAATAATCATGTCCATCGAACACCAAATTCAGGCCGAATACACTGATGTGGCCATTAGGCAATGCTTGATTTATAACAAGGGTAAAACTCAGTCATCTTAGACTCCTACATGGATGCTACTGTGGAAAAATTTAGCCAACGTTAATAGTGTCAAAGTATGATGCGGATGAAATTTAGCCAATATGGACACTCATATTGGAAAAATTACTATATAATGTGAATATGTCATGTCAACAACTGCATGACAATATTGCAAACGAAATTTAATATATCTAGCATTTATTCTTTTGAGTTTAGTCTGGAAATGTCCGTTTTGACTAGTTGGGTTTTCCAAGTAAGAACGTCCTTTTCCCTAAAACATTACACGTAATATACGCTTAATATCTTTGACAAACATTATGTCACTCAAATGTCCAATTATTTCATGTCTAATGCCATTTTCAAATAGGTCCAAAAACCATTCTCCAAGAACCAGCCCATTTGCTCGGACAGTCCATATGATCAACAAGGTCAGATCAATGTCCTCTTCACTGCTCTAGTTTATTCAACATTGATCATAAGCTTCCACAGAGGAAGCTCGGCAGCCCGAACATAAGTCCATGAAAAGCCACGTTTAGTCACACAAGTTACTGATGCATGAAAGGAATAATCAAAATTGGGTTTTGGGGGCAAAAGAAAAGGGCCAAAAAAAAAAAAAAAAAAAAAAAAGAAAAAAAGAGATATTTTCCATGAAAAATGATGGTGTATTTTTTAACTTTATGAAAATATATTGATGGTGTTACCCAACGTGCTTATCACTTTTTCGTGAAGTTTAGCTTTTCATACATTAATCGAAATTTTAATCACAATTAGCTTCATATTGACATGAATTTATCACTTTGTTAAAAAAAATGGCCTCTATTTCTTCCATAAAAAATATGTACAGTAATGCAAAATCAATTCTGTAAGGAGGATCTATCCAGCTCAGCAAATTCTATAACGTCTTTCTCGACTTCACGAAGAAAAAGGGAGAGAACGGAAAGGAAAACCACCCCGCGAAAAGAAAGAGTCCGCGAACTCTCTTTATTGTGTCGACATATGTTGATGGTTTATTGAAATGGGCCAAACTTATTTATGGATTAAATTGAGTGAACTGGACTTGTCTGAAAAAAATTCTCTCATGGCCCAGTTACGGATTCGGGCCAAATTCATAAATCCGAAAAGGGTCAATATGGTGGTTCTAATGGATTCAGATTTTTATTTATTATGTTTTGTTACAAAAATGCATATTTGATTTATTGGAAAATATTTAGGTGTGATCAAGTATTCTTAAAAGTGCAGTTGCAATCCATGTGTAAGTGCAACAAGTCAAGTCATAACAGGAAAAAGGAAAAAAAAAGTCATAACAGCGAATCCTGTTTCCAACTTTAGAATCTGGTCTTGGTCCAAAAAATCACGGTAGAAAGGTAAAATTGCACAAAAGGAAAATCCTTTGCATGTCGATGAACAATCAAAATGCGTGACCCAGTCTTAATTTATTTTATTGTTAGCGTTTCACACCACATTGAATTTATAAAATATAAGTCACCTATCCTCTTGAATCGAAAAGGAAATCTCAAATTTAAGATAGGGCCAAGCTGGTGGCGACCAAATAATTCAGATTCTGATTATCTACTCAACTAACAATAGCTTAGAGCTTAAATGAGACGTCACTTTTCAAGAAATATGAATCTTCCACGTTAGCTCTTTGTCATCACCACAACTAATTTATATTTTAAAAGAAATTATAAAAACAAATTCAAATGCGGACGAATGACGTAGCAATGGCGGCTTCCGATGAGAACAACCCAATCTTTTAAAATGGGCTTATTTGCTTTCATTGTTGGTCGAAAGAAACTCCCTCCAAATGGGAAACGTATATTAAATGTTGATGATAAGCTTCCATAGAGGATGATAATGCCGGACAACTCTGGCATTTTGCAGGCAGTGGGCCCGAGGGCAATTTTAGCACGAAAATGTGGTGGACTGGGCTCGCTTGATTTTAATCAGAGGGGTACAGGGTTTCAGAGATTTTATTTTTATATATGGGGTTATCATCACTCTGTATGACTAAATCCATTAGCTTTTATTATATAGATAAAATCGACATCAATGATTTCTAGATATACTATTACTATGCAATCACGCGTGTCTATGCATGATTACTCCATTTTCATATTTCTCACCTACTTATTGTTACGTCCAACGCAGAAATAAGAATCCTTTTTTAACATGAGATTATGAAAAGCCAAAACAACAAGCGAGATGAATTGGCTATATTTCTTAGTCATCACATAAACAAACAAAAGGAGAAACTTAAAGAGATGTAATCCTACTTGATGACACTTAAACAGCGTCCTAGGCAGCTGGCCTACTGAAGTATGTTCTTATCATCTTCTAATGAGAAATCCCGTCGAGATTCATCCAACAGAAGCTAGGTCAGCCTGGCCAGCACGATCGTCCATCATGAGTGTTTTTAAATAGCCTTGGTGGTTAAATGAGAGTTACAAAGCAGCACTCCACTAAGGCATCTATTTTTGAAAAATGATGAATTCCCGTGAGGTTCTTTTGTGCCTTGGCCTAGTATAAAGGGCAAGGGAGAGCATTAATTTCCAAAAAGCTTTAGAATGACATTCCCATGTAAAGAGGGTGAAAACTAAATAAGCTGTCAAAGGCATAAGAAGTACTCAATTCAGAGCCTAACCATGTTTTGGCTCACCTTGGTGCCAATTTCTAGGCTGTTTAATTGGTTTATCCAAATTTGGTTTAACTGCATGGCCCCTATCGAGGGAAAACCCATAAATTCAGTTAGTTCAGAGGACAAGTCTACATTTCGCGTGCGTTGGAGAGAGAGAGAGAGAGAGGCAGGCAAAATCACTAGCCAGTTTGATTGGAGCAGTCATAAGAAGATAGGAGATAGTAGTAATATAGTTTAGTTAAGATAAAGTGAGTCCTAATCAACCCCACAAAGTACATTTATCTAATTGGATTTTCTCTTTATTTTAGCATCTATATTTGGGTTATAAATATCAGTACTAAATTAATGTTTGCACAGAATTATAATCATGATGCATCATGGAGGCTGAGAGAGCTTAAGTCAACGTTTGCGCTTTAAAAAAGGTCCATACTATCTCTTACTTTCGTCCCATTGTGACCAAAGAAGAAAGGGAATATACGTAGTCTTAATTGCAGGATAGGGCCAAATTGGTGGCAATCAATAATGCAGATTATGACTATTTTAATCAAATAACAATAGCGTAGAGCTTACATAAAACATTGGTTTTCAACAAACTCTCGACCGGTGACGTTGGCTCTTTGTCATTGCCACAACTAAACTACATGTTAAAAGAAATTAATAAAAAGACAAATTCAAACTTGGACGAATGACGAAGTGGTGGCGGCTTCTAGTGAGAGCAACAAAATCACTGAAAATGGTTTGTTTGTTTGTTTTTATGTTTTGTTTTTTTTTTTTTTCTGTAATTGATGGTAGAAGGAAACTTCCTCGAAACAAACCGAGAGCAAGACAATCTTTGAAAATGGGTTCGTTTTCTTTCATTGCTGGTGGAAGGTAACTTCCACGAAAGTCAATAAGATTTTTTTTATGGAAAATGTCTTTTTCAAAAAAAAAAAAAAAAATAGGAGATAAGTACAAGGGATATGTATTAATTTTGATCCTAGCCTGAAACTTGATTGGACCGGACCAAACTGGCTGATTTTGGGTAGTTTGGTCCGATTCTCAAGCCTATACTTACTGCTTTAACGTTTTGTTGTCTATTACTCAACCTTTCCTTTCTTATTTAAATGACGGCATGCAACTCAACAATAGTCATGCGAGCCAAAAATTTTAGTATTAAAACAGATATTATTATTATTTGGGACCTTTCCTTGCAAGCTAGCCACTAGGGCAATCATGTTAACCTTTGTTCTTGAGAAAATTACCAATAAAATCCTAAACCTTTTGTAATTTTATTAATTATGTCCCAAACTTTTTTTGATACTAAACATTTTGTAATTATGTTAATTTAATCCTAAATATTTTGTAATTGTGCCAGTTCAATCTATCTGGCCAAATTTGGCTGGCCGACGCTAATGTGGATAATTTTTAATTAATGTTTTATTTTTTTCAAATTTTACTTATTTTTTTCTTTATCTTTCTTTGCCCTTCTTTCTTCGTCCTCCAGCTTGTATCCGAACCTCGACGATCGCTAGAGGTAAGGGCTAGTGTGGCTTGAGCTCACCAAATGAGGGGAAAAAAAGAAAAAAAATTATTAAAAATAACATATTATTAAAAATTGTTCATGTCAAAGTCGACCAAACAGTTTGCATTGATTGACCAAATTTGGTGAGATAGACTGAATTAATATAATTGCAAAAGGTTTATGACTGAATCGGTAAAATTGCAAAAGATTTATAATTGAATTGAACTTTTTGGCAATGTGCTCAATGTTATCAACTGGTGACACACATATTAGGTATACCTTTGTCCTGGAATGGTAAGCTTGATTTTGAATTGTATGACACATATTCCAATGCTCTCTCGATATTACTAGTATTGATCCTTCATTCTCGCCGTCTCTCTTCTTCATAGATAACTTGCAACCAACAATTGATGAGTGTTTAACACGGAAGATCATTTAGATACAAATTTTTACAATTGTATGTTTGTGACACGATGTTGTATCTTTACTACTCATATATAATTTAAGCTCACATCATCGTAAGGTAAGCAGCATATTACATGTATAACACATGCATTCACTGTTTAGAGCGTACTCATTGTCACCGAGTTCATCATCATGTGAGGCATATTGAGAATAGCATAGGTTCAGATAATGCCAATGTTTAGAAATTTTCAACTAAAAGAACCAATCAAATGGTTTGTTAAGTGGTTCAAGACTTGATTTGCAACTCTAAGATCGCAAATTAGATTTCCCAATTTATTCTTGATTTCAGGGGAGCTGAATTAGTATGTGAATAACTTTAGCAAAATGGAACAATATTTGGTGGCAAATGCATTCACTTGTTTGTTGTCAAAGATTGTAGTGGCTTGGAGAAATTCCAAACAAAATCGTCCAGCCAAAAAAATATGGTCACTGTCGATGCCCGTCAATGCCGGGTTATGACTCTACTTCGATGAGTTTCCACTCGACCACAAAGACTTTGTTAAATTATTGGCTCGAGTTTAAGCCGTTGATTTGATTTTAATAAGTCTTCAAATATCGTCGTGAAGAGCTCTCTCACTAGAAGACAAAACAGGGGCACACTCACTTTACTTTATGATATCTGTTTCAGTTGTGGGGGTAAAAAGGTCATTGTGAGAGAGAAACAAAAAGCCTTACCATGACATTCTTAAGCAAGGAGGGAAAATAAGCTGTCAAACCCACGAGAAATACTTAATTCAGACCCTAAACATGTTTTGGCTCGTCTCGGTGCCAATTTCCAGTCTGTTTGATTTGACTCTAACGGAAAATGAAGTTCGTCGGATGTTTAATTTTACTTCTGACTTTTAACTTTTCCTATTTTACATTTTATTTTAGCGTCAATATTTGAGGGTTATTTATTAAGAGTGAATTCACATCGTACATTTAATCACGATGCATTACGGAGGTAGAGAGAGCTCAACCTTTAAGTCGAGGTTTCCAATTAAAGAATTTTTTTTTGGACACATTCTGATGAAATCTCTCAAAATAAAAAATCGAGGAAAAAATTATGCATGCATCTATCTGCCAACTATTTGGACATACATATGCATGCATGCATGCATTCAAAATTTCACACCAATCTTGAGCGTTTCTTCGTCCATTTTCACTTACTCTATTTTCAACACTTCCCACAAACTTTCAAAAGTTTTAGATTTCTCCATCAACAGATATATGATAAAGTACAAAACTCAAGAAAAGAAGCCTAGCTTTTACGTTGACGAAGACTAGCTGATCAACTTGGCTTACTTTAGGGGTGATAAGTATAGCCACGTAATGAATTACGTAATCAGGTATTACTATTTGAGCATTGAGGGCGTGTTTATACCCCTTTTATTCCTATGAAGTAGGGGAAATGTACATTAATCAAGCCCTCCAGCTTTTCGACAGATTTGTAACAAGAGATTCGCTCTGGATGATTATTATTGTCTCTCAGAACATGTCATTTCAACTTTAGAAAAGTTTCTTTTGACTCTTGAGGTCATTGGTTCCTTCCTTTATTGTGAAGATAAATTGGTGTGGTAGATAATGGGGAAATGTTAAAAAAGTCATGGGTGATTCCCCTAAGGAAGTCTAGGAAATGTTGTGCTAAGTTCCGAAAAGTTAGATAATGGGGAAAAATAAGCATTGCTCGATTATATCGTTTGTCTTTCGCTGGGTGGATCATGATGTTGCATTTAAATATAGTGTCTTGCATAAATACAGACAATGTTTGGTAATAAAATACCATGATAAGAAATCGAAAGGCTTCATTTGATGCCTCACAAGAAGTGCTTTCTATCGAAAATTTTAGGGGTAACGTAACACCTATTACAGCTTTGAAACAAATACATTAGCTACTCTAGTAACATGAAAAGTAATGTGTTTGTGGTTGAGTAAATTTATAATGTTAATTTTTGGGTGTCATAGTGTACAATATATATATGTTTTTTAAACACAGTTGACTCTCCAATAATTCGATGGATTTGGATTTGCAACCAATGCTACTCGAGTATGGAAATGATTAATCAGGAAATTGTGATCTTAAGAATTGGCTAATCTTTAGGGAAAGGCTTATATTGTTTCATCATAGATCAGCTATTCAAAGTAGAATGAAATCGTGGACTATTGGAATCAAAACGGATGCATTTCTTACGAAGGTTCTCAATCACTAGATGTCAATGTTTGTCCCGTAAAATTTCACGCATTTTCTTTTCTTTTTTCTTTTTGTGCACATATCAATTTCAATACTTGAAAAAACTTTTTGCAGTGTAAGACTGCGTATGAACTCGGTCGCCTCTAAGCATAAACCAATGGTGACAGCTGGACAGCCTGCGTGCAGTGGGGGACGGGATGGCATCTTCGGGAAATTAAAAATTAATGTCACTATACATGGGCCCAGGGGTGGGTTTGTGTGTAACATAGTAACGCTGCCTCTATTAAAACCAGGTGCTGCTCTTTCTGATTGTTGCAACTCTAAATCATCTGTTCCTCCCTCTAGATTTCCATCTCCATTTACGCCTACTGCTAGAAGTTGTCTCTTTTCACCTAATCTTTCGTGGCTGTGAATTCATCTTACTGAATCTTTCCAGTCCGGTCATTTCGTCTCATTACCGGGTTCTATCAGTTCCACCTTTCTCAGCATATATAATTTCTCAACTTCCATTTCTCCTACAAGAGAACCACAAAAACAGAAGTCGAAAGGGGGGAAAATGACGGATATTCTTCTGTCCGTGGCTTCAAAAGTGGTAGGGTACCTGGTGGCTCCGGTCGGTCGTCGATGCGGTTATGTGATATTCTCCAACAGCTACGTCCGCCAACTTAAGGACGAACTTGAGAAGCTGGAGAACGCGAGGCAAAGGGTGAAACATTCCGTTGATGAAGCTCAAAACGACATGAGGGAGATAAAACGCCAAGTTAACCGGTGGCAGAATAATGCAGAGATCATTGCCGACAAGGCGCGCGAGGTGCAGGATAACTATGAAAAAGCCATGAAAACTTGCTTCTGCATGTGTCTTCCCAACCCAAAGGAGCGTTATTGTCTCGGCAGGGACGCGAAGAAGACAGTCCAGGCCGTCCAGGCACTCATTTCGCAGGGTCGATTCGAGAGGATCTACTACGAGAGTGCACCACCACCAGGGTATGTCACCGACCTTACCAACGTGGATGCCTCTGCCAGTGATTGGGGCGACACTATCACCGATTCGCGAGCTTCCATTTTTCAAGGCATAATGAATACTTTGGATGACGAGAAGCACAAAGTGATTGGGATCCACGGGCCAGGTGGCGTGGGGAAGACTACGATGTTGGAGTTAGTCGAGAAGAAACTCAGGAAAGAGGGGAGACCGTTCGGCATGATCGTCAAATCGAAAGTATCGCATACTCCGGACTTGAAGAAAATCCAAGACGATATCGCTTACGCCTTCGGTCTAAATCTGAAGGAGGAGCAGAGTGAAGCCGGAAGAAGAGAACTTCTGTTCAAGAGATTACAGAAAGATCCAGGTGAGAAGGTTCTTGTAGTATTGGACGATCTGTGGACAGAGCTTGATCTGAGGGCAATCGGAATTCCTTCGGGGGACGAGAGCAAGGGATGCCAGGTGTTGCTCACATCAAGATATGAAGATGTGCTGCAGCAAAAGATGGGTGCCTCTCCCATATTTCATCTTACAGGTTTAGAGGACGACGAAGCTTTCAGGCTATTTGAAAAGACGGTCGGCGACAGGCTCAAAGATGATGAGGAATTGAAAGCAATAGCACCTCAAGTGGTCAAGAAGCTTGCAGGTTTGCCTCTTCTGATTATCTCCGTCGCGACCACCTTAAAATATAAAGATGTGTCTGCATGGAACAATGCGTTGATAAAAATAGATGAGCCGAATGTGGAAACCATAGTGAAGTTGAGTTACGACCATTTGAAGAGTGATGATGCCAAGATCTTATTCTTGCTCTGCGGTCTTATTGGCGGGACCATTCAAGTCGAAACTCTGCTAGTTCTAGGCATGGGTTTGGGCTTGTTTGGGGAATTCACAAGGACAATGCAAGATTCAAGGGATAGATTGAATACTCTGCTCGATGAACTCTGTTCCACTTGTTTGGTGCTAGATGGTGGCAGTGACAAGAACAATGTGACCATACATGATCTTTACAGCAAGGCGGTTGTCTCAAATGCATTTACAGGTCAGAATTCCTTAATGATTGATGATAGCAATTATTGCGCATGGCCAAAGAAAGAGATCGGGAAATGTTGGGCATGCTTAGTTAATGTTGGTACCGATAGGCTTGCTGAATTAAAGTTGCATCGGTTTTCCAACGTGAAGATTCTCATGTTGTCGGAACAATACAATATGGGAGATTGCAGTAGAATGGATTTCACATACATGAATGAGCTCCGAGCCCTATATCTTTGCTCCATGGGTATCGCTAGTTTACCTTCCTCGATGGAAATCCTGAGAAATCTCCAGTCATTAAGCATAAATTGCGATGTGGAGGATGTGGCAAATCTTGGCAAGCTCAAAGCACTGCAAATTCTCAACTTTGCAGGGTCTACAATTTCTAAGCTGCCTAAAGAAATTGGGGAACTGATGAATCTGAGATCACTAAATCTAAGCCGCTGCTACCGGCTTGAGATAATTGAACCTGGAACCTTGAAAGGCTTAATCAACTTGGAAGAGTTACGTATGAAGGAAAGCTTTGATCGATGGATGGGCAAGGATGAAATATTGTCGAATTTGGGAGGTATTAGGCTTGCTGAGTTGAAGAGCTTAACAAAGCTAGCATTTCTAGAAATATCAATTCCTCATCCCACTTTACTTTTGGAGGACGGTGACTTGCCATTTGGGAACTTGATTAGATTTTCAATCAACATAGGAGATCTTTGCTTGAGGGAAGTTAAAGATTTGAGAACAATGGATCTCAACTTGGATGGGCACGATAGTATTCTTTCAATAGAATGGTTTCAGAAAACTCTACAAAAGACTCAAAATTTGCACTTGGAAGGGTTGATAAAGTTCGAGAACATGCGGGGATTTCACCGGCTGAAGAATCTCTACATTCACAACAGTCCCTCTATTAAGTACATTGCCAGTTCATCTAATGGTGCTTCTACAATTTTAGAGTCTTTGTTCCTCAAATATCTAATTAATCTGGAGAAAATATGCTATGACCTTATCGCCCCAGAGTGTTTCAGCAAATTGAAAGTTGTGAATGTCACAAAGTGCGATCGATTGGAATACTTGTGGAGTGTTTCAGAGATGCAAAGAATTGTAAGTCTAGAAGACATCCGAGTATGCTATTGCAACTCCATGCGAGCCATTGTCACAGTCGATCTAAGAAACCATAAAGTTGATGCCGATCAAATAGTTGAGTTGCCCAAAACACGCCATCTGGAATTGGCGAGGTTACCAATTATGACGAGCTTTTACACCGAAGTTGCAATCACATCAAAAGGTGCTCCAATTAAGGTAATTTTTCCATTCTCCATGAGTCGGTCTATTTTATTGAAAGGATATGACTAGGGATTTAGGATAAGATGATGTTGGTGTTCACTGAACATTAGTGCGTATTGCATTAGATTTTGATTATTTTTAAATTTTGATTCACATTTTGATCCACAGACAAAAGATCCTCTCAAATAAAACATAGACCTTTTGTTATGATTCAAATTCAGTTATAGCTAGAGGAAGCCTCTGCAATTGAAATTTTCTTAATTATTATTTCCAAATTTTAGATGTTTGCGCTAATCACTTGGGCTCTAACATGGGTTTTTACCATGACTAATTTATTACTCATTTAACAATTTTAATGAGCAGAAAAAAAAAGAGTGTATAGAACGAATGAATCTTGAATGAATGAATGAAATTCAATAATTTCAAAATGAAGAAAGCAACCTCCAAGAGATTAAACGGAAGGTGAACGAAGAGCTGCGTAACAAAGAAAGTCCACCTAATACATGTCCTACCTACATGCAAGTTGCAATTGATTCCAACACGTCATGCCAACGTCACTGTGTCAACGTCAGCTATTTTTGGGATATTTGCTTCTCCATCCTTTCACGCACGACCGAATATCTAAGCTTTCGCTTTCTGATCAATTGAGTTTTAAATAATTTATATTTTGATCAATTAAGTTTCCGACGTTTTTAAAAGACACCGATCTATTGATATACTTTGGGTCCATTCATCATCTTTCAGGCGGTGGATATGGATGCAGAAGGAAGAGATGAAGGGGCAAAGTCAGTACCCACTACTTCATATTCACAAGATGCTTTTTCAAGCTCCTTCTTCGATCGGAAGGTAAACAACTCTTCTTTTGAGATTACACCAATAATAGCTATATAATTATGCGTTTTGCGGGGCAAGCATCAATAACTCTTTGAAGATTCTTATTTGGTTTAATTTGTTAAAATGTGTTTATAGTTTGTAACTACATTTGTCAAAGAAAAGTCATTCTTCCACGACATCAGATGTATATTTAGGATTAGGCCAAATTGGTCAATTTTTTCATAGCTGTAATTAGTCATACACATCTTATGAGCAGGTTAGTTTGCCAATCTTGGAGGAGTTAAAGATTGACTTGGTAGGACCCTTCAAAAGGATATGGCACGGTGAACTTCCCATAAGTTCCTTTTGCAAATTAGCCATCCTCACCATTGAAAATTGCTCTCACCTACTCGACATCTTTCCTTCAACAATCATAGGGAGATTGCACAACCTCAAAAGGGTCCACGTTTCCGACTGTCCCTCCTTGGAATCCTTGTTTGATTGTGGGTCCCTTGATTTAGATACGGAACAAACAATGGTGTTGCTCCCCAACTTGGTGAGTGTTAGGGTTGAAAGATGTCCCTCCCTGAAATTGTTGTTTGATTGTGGGTCCCTCGATTCAAATATGGAACCCAAAAGTTTATCGCTCCCCAAGTTGGAACAATTGTGTGTGGATGGAGCAGGAAAATTGAGGCAAGTGCTGAAGAGTGACTCCCAAATGGTCTTGGGTTTTCCTAGTATAAAAAAAATCATTGTTGACAATTGCTCTGAGCTAAGATATCTCGTCCCCAATTATACGGCCACAACTCTAGAGAATCTCGAGAGCCTATGGATTGGCAATTGCGAACAAATAAAGGAAATCATTCCCAAGGAAGAAGGTGGTCAATCAATGACAAATGTGATGAGTTTTACTTCCTTAACTTATCTATATATTTTGCGGTGCCCCAACTTTGAAGTGTTCATCCCGAGTCCTACAAGCGTTGAGAGGCCATTAGGGGTGACGGCCGAAGAAAATGATGAATAATCACAAGCATTGTTCAATGAGATGGTTTGCTCTATCCCTTACTATGATCATTCGTATTCTTGCATTATCATGTTTTAGAATGAACAATGGAATAATTTGTCCTACTTATCATCCTTTCTCACATTATCCTCATGTAGGTTATATTTCCCAATATAAAAACACTAAAGATTGAAGGTGTTCAGTGCAAAGAGCTATGGAATGATCAAATTCCTGATGATTCCTTTTGCAAATTGGAATCTCTTGAATTGGGGGATTGTGACAATCTCCAATGTATTGCCCCATCCTATATCTGGAAGAGGCTGCAATGCTGTCTCGAGACCCTAGAAGTGAGATCATGCCGTTTGATTGAGATTATATACGAAAGTGATGGGATGGTTACAAAGAGTGGCAAATTGAGACGCCTCGCTTTGAGCTCTATGGAAAACTTGAGGCACATTTGGCAGTACAATGGTCTCCCAAACGTTCAGTTTCCAAACTTGAGATCCATCAATGCTTCCAGTTGCCCACGTTTGGAGACACTTTTCCCAATCTTGGAATTGTGAAAATATGGAACTAATTGCTAGCCATGGAGAATGTGAAGAAGCAACTAGTACGACAGTCACTTCTCCAAGCTAATTGTGCTTGGCCTTTTCAACTTGCCGAAATTCATGAGCTGGGAAATACCCTGCAGAATTCCCGCTAATGAAAGAATTGTATGTACACAAAGCTGTGGAACAGAGTTGGACCAAGGCATAGGTTGGCCCGGTGGGTAGAGGTGTCAATGGGTCGGGTCGGGTAACACCCGACCCGACCCAAAACACAATGGTCACACACTGTGACCCGACCCGAACCGACCTGAAACACATAAGACCATCTAATGTGTTTCGGGTCGATTTGGGTCGGGTCGGGTCGGGTTGCTGAGTTTTTTTTTTTTTTCCGAGGTTCGTTAAATCCTTTTAAAAGCTCGAGAATTTGAGGCTGCAGTTCTTCGTCACGAAGCTTCCCAATCTTAATTAATCGATTTAAAGCAGCTTTCTTCTACGTGCTTGGAACCAATGCTTCTGTCAAGGACTCTGCTGCTTTGTTAAATTCAACCTGGATAGACACATTGAAGCCTTTAGCTTCTGATGATAAAGAGATGGACAAGACATCAAATGCAGTAACTCTTTTACCTCGTATTTTTAAATACATTATAAAACCTGTCTTTGTGAAAAAATGTAGCACAACCATCTATTGTATTGATATTCCCACCATAAACCTGCAGACAATGGACATATAAATAAATAAAATGACGTGAAACCTAAGACAACATAAAAGGAGAAGTCCATGAATGACCTTGATCATTTTTTTCTTGTATAAAGCTTCATAATCATGTTTGTCTAATTCAAGGGAAAAAAACTCCTCGAAATGATCACTTTGAACTTGGAAAAGAAAACATATCTGTTTTCAATGTACCAAACATGACAAAAAGGGAGGACAAAACTAATAGTCGATCTCCATCGACGCACGAGGAGGAGGCCTAGTTAACATTCTGTTCTTCCAAACAAAGTAAATCTGATCGACATACATCCTCTTACTATAAATTCATTTCCCATTACTCTATCTACAAAGTAAAGAATCAGCCACAATGGCTAATATATTTAAACAAAAACAGTAATTTAGCAACTTCATCTAGAAAGAAACTAGATTATCTACAAAGACCTTTTTTGCTTCAATTACATAAACAACAAAATTAAGATGTCCGCGACCTGGAACTTCCATTGAGAATAGGAATGCTTATCTCAATGTATACTAGATAATTATGATGGAACTCTAGCTATCAGTCTGACAAGACATCAAGAAGTAACACGAAAGAAAGCACTCGTGTACCAATAAATTGGTTGATGGTTTTGTGAGAGTCTATGATAAGTTCTTTGTCTGCTCTTCTTCTTTTCTATAGTCTGTTGTTTTGTTTAAAGTACAATTTAGCTATGCTTTGTTCTGTCAGGATTGGGTGGTGTTTCGCCAAGGAGTAGAATGTGGCTTTCAAGGGAGAGTCAATAAACAGGGAGGTATGTCATATAAAGAAAATATAGTCCTCTGTTTCTACTTCCCTTTGCATTGCAAAAATGAACTTTCTTTTGTGCTTGTAGATCGCAGTCTGTTTGCGATAAAAAAAATATGCGCTATCTGCTTCCATTATGGATATCACTCATGTCATGTGGGATATGAACCTAAATTAATTTGTCAAGTTGTCGTGTCTTATTTGTTCTTACATGTGAAATTGCTTCTTTGCAGAGACACGAAAATCAGAAGCGGGGTACTTAAATTTATGCGCAAGATCTAACTTCAATTCACAGCCTTCCGCTCTCCAGGAAAAAGGAATCACATTTCCATGAGAAACAAGTACACTCCTGACAGCTCACATCACCTAATTAGCACAAAAAGACGGCACATTTTGCAGCACTTTTTCTCTCTCACGAGCATCTTCGCAGTTCCTTCATTCTAGCCTAATCCTGGAAAGAGAGAAAAGATGCCCTCTCAGAAGTCAAGCTGCCGAATCTCTTCTTTTCTTGGCAAACACCAATTACACAAATCCGACGGCAACTCTCCGATTCTTGTTCAGCTTCCTAAATCCAACTCCACCAAACGACTCACCCCATTTCCCGAAATCATCCAAAGCTAAAGAAGACGACGCAGAGAGACCCATCAATCATTTTAGCTATAAATTTCGGCAGAACAAGAACTGCCGCACTCGCTCGACATGAAAACCAGACAACTCGCAGGAAACAAAACAAAAACGAAAACCCAGGAAATCAAGAAGCAACGGATCAAACCTATATAGAGCGTAATCGAGGACTACGGGGAGAAGCGAACCTTGAAATTCCACTGGAAGCTGTATCGGAGCTCGGGGTCGAGAGCCGACTCTTCCTCCTCCTCAGCGTCGCCGGCAACGATCGACAGATTCGGCGGTGGCTAGGGTTCCAGCGTTGAGACGAGGGGTGGCGACGGCGACGGCGAGGCAGAGGCGCGTCGACGGACGGCAACGATCGACTGATTCGGCGGTGGCTAGGGTTCCAGCGGTCGTGAGCGTAGGCACAGTCGTGTCGTCGGAGAAGAAGGTGGAGCCAAGAAAGATGAGAACGTGTTTACTGTTTATGTTTGGATTTGGAGTTATCGTGTTTCGGGTCGAACAATGTTCCGACCCTACCCGACCCTAAACATATCTTCATTGCTTGTTTTATGTCCGTCTCAAACAGTATCAAGACCCGAAACAAGTATACTACTCGTTTTGTGTTCGGGTCGTGGTCGGGTCGGGTCGGGTCGGGCTTTTTTGACACCCCTACCGGTGGGTGCACCTCTATTATGTGGGTCAGCAACACAAATTTAAGGTGTAGCCACAAAGTTTGTGACTATTGCAACGAAAATGGTGTTTCGCAATGCAAGATGACGCGTCCGGGCTTTTTTTTTCCGCATGCCCTTCTACACTTCCTACAGAGGTTTGTGACTATTTCCTTCACTGTTCATTGCTTTCGTTTGTCTCTTGGGCTATAATGATGAAAAACACGATTCCTTCAACCACCGTGCCTTCCACCGCCCGATTAGCCTCCGGCGAACACTGATATGCCGAAATAACTCATGGCTAATATTCCTCATGGCGGTGCGACCGTATGGGTCCGAATTCGAAGGGTGGGTCGCCGGATTTTTCCCGAAACCAACGAATCTCTTTTGGCCTCAAAACTTCAAGTTACTGTTCATCCTTAGAAAATGGCCGAAAATACACTGAAAACACATGAAAATATAACAAAACAAGGCAGAGGCTCTTAACATGCTCTGATATCAAATGTAAGACATAAAAATTAATATGTGGAAGCCAGGATCAATTGAAGACAAACCTCCAGCCATTGTTCTTGTTCGCGTTCGTCAGAAAAACTTGAAATCAAACAAAATTAGGGACACGCTACTACCCCAATTCACTCTCATACTGATGGTATATTCTGAATGAGAGAGTTTGAGTTAGACCTTGTCATCACCCGTCGAAATGAACATACGTTCCTATTTATACATCGTCTCCCCGTCTTGTTCCTATTTATACATCGTCTCCCATCAAGACGGGGGGTTGTCACGAAAGGGTAGGAAGCGTGGAGTCGAATAGTCGCAACTTTAAGAGAAAATTTGGGTCTAAAAAATGTGGGATCACAAAATAAACAACACGTACAACTTCAACTCTCAGTTATTATTTTATGTGTGGGCAATTTCTTTGATTAAGTTGTGCATGGTTACTTCCCAGCTGGACATTTTCTGGAGCATAGTCTACATCAAGTGTAAAGTATTGAACGATTACGCAGTTTTACTACTCAGTTCAAGGTAATATCTCGAGTTTATGTCACTCTTTATAGGTGACAAATCTGGTGAAGGAAGAAGCTCGCAAAATAACGCTCGGCATTGGTGATGGTGCCAATGATGTTAGCATGATTCAAGCGGCTAATGTTGGTGTTGGCATTAGTGGGTCGGAAGGAACGCAAGCTGTGATGGCCAGTGATTTTGCAATTGCACAGTTCCGGTTTCTTTCAGATTTACTTCTTGTGCATGGACGGTGGTCATATCTCAGATTATGCAAGGTCAAGCATATGTCGTGGGGACTTGATATTTATATCGTCACATAAGATAGATGGCCTGATAAACAGCAGCTTTCTGTCTCTGCAGGTTGTTACTTACTTCTTCTACAAGAACCTTACGTTCACCTTGACTCAATTTTGGTTCACCTTTCAAGCTGGATTTTCTGGTCAGAGATTCTACAATGATTGGTTCGATTCATTGTATAACCCCGTGTTTACTTCTCTTCCAGTGATCATTTTTGGGCTTTTTGAGAAGGTAAGTTTCATTTATCAAATATACCGCACCTAGAATTCCTAGAAGGATTAACCGTTTTGACTATTCTTTTTCTTTTTTTCTTGACTAAATGAGTACATGACATCTTGCGTTCCGGATGATAAAATCTGTTTACCAGTTGCTCGTAAATTGTAAATCTTCTAAAATCTTCAAGTGAGGGGAGAGAGAATCAATAAATATCGCATCCTAACTAAATATCTATATAAAAGAGTACATAGATGGCTCTATATGGAGATAAAGGGAGACCCTAATAAGATCCTAATTTACTTATCAGTAACTATTGACTAATATTCTTGAACATATTTCAACACGCTGTGCGTCCAGTTTGCATATGACTCTCAAAGTCTTTGAACAAAGCGCTATATAAGTCTCTTTTTTCTTTTTCTTTGTTTTTTTTTTTTTTTTTGGTCGAATGCGCTATATAAGTCGAAGAATCATTTTTTGACTCATATATTTAGGGCTGGGTTATAAATGGATCGTTAGACATTTAAAGGACGAGTGAAAATGGGTTTAAAATATTAAAGTCAAATCAGGGTGGGTCAGGATTTCTATGGCTGCGTTTGGTTCAGTATTTGCAATGGACTTTGAGTCCAATGCAAATGTTGAAAGTCCAAAACTACTTGGGGAAATACAAATGTGTTTGGTAAAAAAAATTTGCAAATGGACTTTGAGTTAAATATGCGTTTGGTAAAGAAAACTTTCGCAATGGGCATATATATATTTGAAAATTTAACTAAACCCTTTGCCAGTCCAGCAAAGGGCTACGGCTGCCAGTGAGCCAGATCTCGCCCTCGATAAGACTCAATTTCTCTTTGTTAGTGTGGCCCAATTCGAGGCACATGGGTTCCATCTCGTGCAAGCATGGGAATTCACCTCCGTCTTCATCCCTTTCTTCGAAATCGAATTGATGCGGTCGTGGGTGGTGGTTGGGGTGGCTCTTGTCGAGTGCAGTAAAGCGGTGGTGGTGGTGGTGGGGATGGGGGTGTGATGAGGAGGGAGAAGGCAAAAAAGGTGTGGTGTGGGTGGCACATGAATTAGACCATAACCTGATCATGAGCTCCCTTATTACCTCCACAAGTCGGTTCATGGGGCATCCGTTTTTCAAAAGTAACAATATGAATGGTAAAAACGCTAAAAAAAAATCTAGACGAGTTTGGTATGAGTCTGGTCGGTTGGGTATGAGTCGAGAAATTTACATTATAAATAAATGGGTTAAAACAGGTTAAGTGGATCAATTCGGGTTAGACCATTTATAACCCCACCAAACTCGACTCAATCCCCTCATTTGCTGGTTTATTGAATAATGACGGCAGGGTTTTTTAACTGAAGGCAAAAGAAAAGATAAAGTTGGGGTTTTGATTTGGGTCCCTCTCTTTTGGTGGGTCTCTAGGCAGTAGCTCCATTTATAAATCGTGAGAGACTAACAAAGCTCCGATTTGTTTATTTGGGACCACTTGCTAACCGTCGACTAATATTCATAAACACACTCCAACGCAAATCACAAAAGGAGCAAATACTTGACAGCGTTATTGCATGTTTTTCCAGGATGTTAGTGCGTCACTTTCGAAGAAGCACCCACAACTGTATAAGGAGGGAATACGGAATTCATACTTCAGGTGGAGAGATGTGGCAGCCTGGGCTTTGTCTGCAGTCTACCAGTCTCTCGTCTTTTATCACTTTGCGACAGCTTCTAGTTCCGCCGGCCTAAATTCATCGGGAAAAATGCTTGGCCTCTGGGACGTCAGCACGATGGCATTTACCTTTGTTCTCATTACTGTCAACTTGCGCCTTCTTTTGATGTGTAATTCAATTACAAGATGGCATCATATCGCTATCAGTTTAAGCATCCTTGCTTGGTTTGTTTTTGTTTTCATTAGTCCACTTATAAGAGGAAGTCTTCTCCCTTTCTCGGGCTTCTTTCCTTCCCTTCACCTCATCTAGTCCTTTATTTATTTTATTTTTTTGGGTCAAACAGCTAGTCCTTTATTGGATAGCAATTATTCTAATATTCGACTTATTACATGTATGTGAAGGAAAATCTCTATCATGTCATCCGTAGGATAATGGGTACAGTCTACTTCTACCTAGCGTTTCTTCTGGTTCCAATTGTCGCACTGCTTGGCGACTTCTTATGGCGAGGGTAAGATTTCAGACTTTTATCTGGCCAAAAAAATAAATAAATAAAGCTCAGGCTTTTTTATTCTTAGGCATGTTTCTCCCTCACAAACACGGAGAAACACTGTAACATAGTCCTTAAGTAAATTTGCTCGTGATTACTGACGGCAATTCCGTAATTTGGCTTTTCTAAAAGTAACGGCATGGACAATATAATAGAGGGCCTTCTTTTTCTTTCAAATAGCCTTCCTCATCTTTATTGCCGATTTCGTGGCTCCTCTTTTCCCTATTTGCTCCAAGACAACATGCATGGCATGTCATGTCCATACTTTTTTCCAGTTTTTCATAAATTTATTGGCGTTCCCCAGATGGTCCATCATTTACGAATTGCATCTGCTCTGCTTCTCTCTCTCTCTCTCTCTCTCTCTCTCTCTGGGCTGAACGTTGCACGATTTCTCTATTGTGGTTACAGGATATAAGGATTTTCTGGATTGTGGTTACAGGATAAATCCTTATATCAACCTTAATTGGTATAAGTATTTATTGGCTTGTGGGAACTTGACAGCTCGCTCGTCTCGAGTGATTGATTTCTGAATTCACGATATTCTATTTTGCGGATTATATTTATTAGCAATGCGTGTTTTCTTCAAGTAATTGCAGTTTATACTTCCTCTGATTAGTTTCTTTCTTTTTCCCCACTAATTTTTCGTGCACCGGTTTACAGGGTTCAAAGGTGGTTCTTCCAATATGATTACGAGATATTACAGGAAATTTACAGGCACGAGCCCGATGATTACACCGGGGCAACGGACTTGGAAATGCGGAACCAGCGCATGCGGGATGATGAGAGGAGCTTTGCTATTTCTTTACTTCCACGTCAGACAACCAAGTACACTGGGTTTGCTTTCGACTCGCCTGGGTATGAGTCATTTTTCGCTTCACAATATGGTGTCCATGCCCCGCAAAAGGCTTGGGATGTCGTAAGAAGAGCCAGCATGAGGACGAAGCCAAAAACATTGACCAGGGAATGAACTTTAAGTGCTACACTTCGATTTTCAGAACTGATTCAAAGAAGAGCCAGCATGATGATTCCAGACTTCCGGACTCCTGCCAGATGCCAAGAGTATCACTCGTTCCAGAGCCATCGGAATGCTGCTTACATTCATCCTGTACGTGCCTTTAAGGGCTACTTTAAGTAAACCGCAAAGTCTTAAGTGCTTTTCTGGAAACGTCTTGTTATGTCGTCCTGTTCATTGTTTCTTGCCAAAGCTTTCTTCATAATGGTGGCTTACCTTTTATTCACCACCAGTTCGCTCTTCATTCTTGCATTACGGCTGCTTTTTCGGCGGCAATATGGAGTTCCTTTTGCCTGTTCTATTTCATTAACTCTCTGGTCGCTTGTTCTCTGGTTGAGTGGGAAATCTATCAGGTTATTTTGGGTGCTACTCTGGGTGCCATCGCACCAACCGTGCCTCTGTCAAAAAAGTCGGGTGGGTATTAGGAATTGCTAAAAGAAGGAACATTTTCTCAGATTTTCAGAACTGATTCAAACTGTCCTATGATCCTCTTAAAAGACAAAAGTAATTATGGACTTGGTTTGGTCCTCATATAAGTACTAGCGGCTTTGTGCTTGATCATTCCGTCTTTTGCAAGAGAAAGGCAGAGGATATCTGTCGGAGCAGTATCCTATTATATTCTTTAAGCAAAAGCCGTTGCAAGAAATCACGTATAATCACTTTAACGATGGACCAGATACTAAAGAGGCGTGTTATGAGGTGGAAGAGGGACGAGAGAAGTTCTGAAAAGTTTAGAGTAGCTTCTTGTCACTTCATTGTGAGGATAAAGAGAGAAGAATATCTCCCGAGGAGCTGATGAGCTTGGCCAAGTTTCTGAGACACTCGACTGCTGGGATTCGTCCAACCATTCTTCGTTACCATCGCAATCATCGCCGTTCTCAAAAATCAGATATATCCCGCGCTTTTCCAGCGAGAGCCCAAGAAATTATGGTGGGTCTCGCAGAACTATATCTATTCCTGTCTCCTTTGAACATCCCGAACCATTGTTTTGAATTCTGGAAATCTATTCTGGTAAAGCTGGGCTTCACTTGTGTTAGGGAACCCGATCTGGTTTAATGTAGTGGCGTGTGTCGGATCTTCGAGCCTGAGTAGCCTTCCTCTAATGTTATGGATTGCTGGTAGCGGAACGTTTGCCCGGTTTGCACTGTCCACAGAGACGAGAACAGCGAAAATCATTCCCTCTAACCTTGCGGTTGTTCTTCGGAGCAGCAAAATGAGGAACTTCCTGACAAAACCATCCAGGAATCTCACTCCCAGGGACACTCAAGTTGTGCAGATGCCTTTAAGCAAACCTGCAATTTCACATGGGAAAAAGACATTTTTAAGATGAAACTTTAGGCATTCATGATTGAAGATACTGAACAAAGGTGGAGAAACTGAACTGATCTTCATCTATCTTTTGGCTACAGTTTAAGTAGTTTTCCTCAAAATGAGAGCTATGAGTTAACCTTTTTCACTTTTTCACCTTTTAAATTCTTCTCTCCACTGGGAAGCGTGACTTGCAGCCACCCAAGAATGAATGCCTTAGAGATTTCAATGCCCGGAGACCGGTGATGCCAACTAGATTGCTGCAATCAGTTAAATGTAGCTCCTTCAAATCAGTAGAACTCTGATCAGAAGCAACCGGTCGAGAACCGAAGATGAACGTTGTAAGGACCCGGTCCGACGAGCGTGGAAGTGATCCTCGGGATCAAAGAGGGCCTGGACAAAATGCAGCTTGGACGCCATTGAGCATGAGCTCACGGTAGAGGCGATCCACGATGCTGTGGCGGGGGGGTGTCGGCGCCACAAGAGCTGAGGAAGACATCGTAGCGTAAGCGAGAAGAGAACATAGGGTCGTCCTCTTAAGGATCGTCTGTCAGCATTGTTGCTTTTCGGCTTCTTGATCGACCTCACTTACGAGTCGCCGGTCTTTCGGCAGAGGTGGTCTTTGCAGAGATTGAAGCGCCACGTAACAATGAGCAACGAGCAACGAGCACCTTGCAAACGGATTTGTGTTCCGTTTGAAAATAGCAATTTCCACAGCACAGGAGATGTGCTGTCTTAATTTTTAATTGACAAATCAAGGCGTTATGGGAAAATTATCCAAAAAATTTTAAATCTACTGTGCAACCACCAATTCAATTTTAAATCTAAATATTTTAATTGTATCAATTTAGTCATAAATCTTTTAAAAATTATAAATGTAAATTTTTCGGATAATTTTGACCAAAAATTTCTGACGTGATGTTCTAGTCGGTGCTAACCATCTTACGTGAAATGTTGGTATTAATGTGGACTAATTTTTTTTTAAATATAATTTTTCTTTTTCTTTTTCTTTTCTTTCTTTTTATTTTATTGTTTTCCTCACAAGGCCGGCAAGTCCACCAGTCACTGGCTGAGGGCCAGGAGTCCAGTAAAGGGAAAAAAAAGGATAGTAAAGAAAATTATAATTTTAAGATATTAAAAAATGTATATTCTTATTATTCATGATGGAGAGTTTATGCCATGACATAGCAACATGTGTCCTCGATATGTAACCAAAATTATCCCCACAAGGATGTTCGTGTCTACTCCAGTTAAATGTAGGATAACAAGTTTTGTCAATTTAGCTTTGATTTGGTTTCAATTTCAATCCTAAAGACTAAATTAATTAGACCTTGAGGCCGCACACCTTGCGCGTGCTGGCGTCGGAGAACATCAGCACCTCCCTGCACCGACGGTTGGGCCACGCCGACGTCTTCTTCTCCCTCTCTTGCCTCTGCAAGATAACCTCTCTAGTCTCGATCTGAACATAATTTGCTCGTTTGCATGTAGAAATGTGTGATTCGGGATTGAAAAATTATTGAAGAAATCTTTCTTTCCGTATAAATTGATAAGGAATTGGCTACCAAAATCACAAACTCGATTGCTTCATGATCTGACGTAAGCAATGGAAGTCATGATGAATTACCTCACGACAACCGTCCCGGGTGGGTGGAAGAAGGAGATCAAGGAGATTGCAATCTGGGAAAGCCCATGTTCCTCCTCCTCCTCCTCCTCCTCCTCCTCTCTCTCTCTCTCTGTGTAACAATTGATTGAGGCTAAAACTGTTTGAGTTTGAGGGATAATGTTATGATTTTGAGATTCAAAGAAGGTTGAATGTGATCTGGAATCGGAGATAACGAGGATTTTTTTTGAGTGGGTTGAGTGTTTGAATCTTCATGATTGTTATCAAGGTAAACTTCACAGGCTTTGTTTTTGCTGAAGGTAGGGACCGAGTGCTTGATTCCGCCGGCGTGAAATCCGGTTCAGTCCGAGACTGTCCTGATGAACTCATACATGTTTCGATGATTTGGTGATTGTCTGGATACGAACCTTTCCCTCATCATTGCATTTAGGTGCCCTTTACTGAAAGACCTACCACATGTTTGATTGAATTCCTGAATGGTACTAGCATGCGTATTTCGCAAGTATTCTTGCATCCTGATGATTATCTGGGAATTGTGTGCTTAAACTGAGAGCTCTCCAGTGTATATGACAAATTATCTTCGTTAATGTTGGTTGAACTTCTAAGGCTGTGCTCAATGTTTCCACAACTGAGAATTTGCCCATGCCATGTTGGCTTAATTTACTCAGAATTATGTTCTTTATATCAATCTACGATGTTTGTATATGGCTATTCTAACATTTGAGACAACTACCATGATTGAGCTGGAAATGGTGAAATCCTTCTTGGAGATGTGCATTGTATACTGTGTACCTCAGTGAATTCCTGTCCGGACTTCAGCCTTTGTCTGATCTTGTGTGTAATTGGTCTCATATGCTTGGATACTTTTGCCTTGCATGTCTTGATCCATTCATTGATACCTCAATACCTTCTCACTGTCATTGATATTGGTTCATTTTTTTGGGTGAATGAATAGGCCTCTACCTGTTTGATTTTCTTCATTTACTGAAGATTCTGAAGTTCATTCCTTGATGTCATTTGCTTGTAACTTTTCTGTAAATGGCATGTGAGTCCCTATCATACTGACATTTGATGGGTGAGTGCATAATGAGCTGTTTATGCCATGGCTGAATGTTTTGCTCAATTCATTGTCCACATTGCCGATTTGTATGCATGTTCAGTTGTTGCTGAACGAGTCCCATCCATGAGAATTGACTGTAGAATGTGGCTCTATGCTGTTTTCCTGTGTTTATGTTGCTATGCATTTAGTTTTTGCAGCATGATGTTCTTTGAAAATGTCTCCGCTGGAGCCACCCGTGGGTAATTAGAATGTGGTCTTTAGTATTTGGTCCAAAGAGTTCCTGTTGTGTAAAATCAAAGTTGTTTCCAAGTTATTCAATTCACATTAGCAATATATGTTGGATCCATGTTGATTTCTTATAGAGTTCATTGTGTTTTTTTCATCATATGTGGACTAGGATTGGATTTGATAGATCTTGGTTTCATATGAGGGTTAATTCAGTAGCACATGATGGTACATCGACGTGTAGATGATTTCTCGTCATTTTTTAGTTACTAGAGTCTCTATCTATCTAAATCATGCTCATGAATCATCATTCTACTACTCGTGTTTCTCAATTTTCAATAGTTGAAATTACCTCAATACCGTGAGCCATATTGCTTTAGAATCCAACATGACTAATTTACATATTTGATCATGTTGTAATCATATTGGGAAGAGTGGTGGGTGATTTGAGGATTTTGCCGCCCACCTAAGGAAATGTTTCAAAACTAGCCAAAGGACCAACTTTACCGTCTTTGCTCAGATGGATCGGATATTGCATCAGGTGGCCTCTCATTTCCATGGAATTATGTTGGTCCTCATCTACATAAGCCCTCCAAATCCGTTTGGCTATTTTGTTCACCCTCTTCATGCGTTTAGTGCTTTGCGGCTCCCTGAAGCTGTCCTCTAAATCTCCCAAGTGCTCCACCCAAAGCGACATCCTATAACCAGAAGCCGGCACAGCATCTTTAAAACATTATTAGTCACAAGCTTAAGTTTTTGATAAATGTCGAAGCACTCGCTGGGTGTTCAGCTAGTACCTGCTATTAAATAGCTGTAACCACATGGAAATATGACATACTTGAACTTCATACACAATTCCATTGTTGTGCCCTTTGAATCCAAAATCAGCGGTACTAGCTATTGCGCAATTCTCAGTGGGACCCACATAAACTCTACATCATGCGGAGCTAATGTGCAATTCTCAGTGTGACCCACATGCACTTTACATCGGGCGGCCCTCCGCAGAATTCTCTGCCTCTCTTCCTGCCTCTACATCTAATGAACTGAGTCGCTTTCCCTTTCAGCTCAGGCTTGGCGCGCTCTGCAACAGGGGGGACAGAACAAAAACAGAGGACCTTCCAACACGAAAAAGGAGCTCAGCAAATTCTCTCTAGCCCTCAGTTATTCCTTTGATCCTCATTCCTTCTTCATTGTCCTCTGTCACCCTCCATCCACCAACAGCCGCTGCCACACCTCCATCGCTGGCCACCACAAGACATGTCACGCTGAGAAGGGGCAAGAACAAACAACGTTGATTAAAGGAACTCGGGTGATTTTTGAGCATTTATAAGGCTGAGAAGAACAGAGGGCAAGCTTTGATTGACACGGTAGACTGATGCTTCAATGAGGATTATCACCGTAGACAAATGATGTGGACAAACATGAAGATATTGTTCAGATGGAGCTGACTGAATAGTGATGGCTATGTTCTTTTTACTGAAGGCAACGGGAAAGATACAGCTGGAGTTTTGATTCGGATCCCTCTTCCTTGGTGGCTCTTATACCATGGAAATATTTCTATGCTTTGCAAGCGAGAGGGAGAGAGAGAATCAACAAATACTACACCTTTACTCAATAGCCGAATAAAAGAGTATATAGTAGCTCCACTTATAAAGCATGAGAGACATTAACAAAGCTTCGATTACCTTATTTGTGATCACCTGCTAACTGTCGACTAATATTTATAAATATACTCCAACGCAGATCACAACCAGGGCAAATACTTGACAGTGTTTTTGCATGTTGTTGACACCTAAATTTTGACTAATCATTTAGTAATTAATTGCATAAAAATTTAGGGATTAATCTTTAACCCCTAAGGAAAAATATTAAAATTACATCTCATGTAGTCGCATTTGCATCGGTACCAAAACGCAACCAAACACGGCAGCTCGCGGTCAATTACGTGCACAAAAGGTGGTCTCTCTCTTGCTGATTTGAAAGTACCCAATGAAAAAGAAGAAAGAAGAGTTCTTCACGTCCATTGTCTCTTCCTCATTAATGCATGCACCATGCGTGGACAAAATTCGGCGGACGTAAAAAAATCTACTGCGCATGCGTGAAGAAAGCAAAGAAAAATCTACGCGCATGCGAGAATCCTGGAGAAAGTCTGCAAGAGCATAGGCTCACCATTTTATAATATTTTATAGTGAGAATTCTCTCATTCCTGGAGAGCAAATCAAGAAAGAAGCAAGTAACAAGCAAAGAAAAGTCAATACTTGTGGCTAATTTAATGAGTGTCAGACATGGCCTCCTTATTTAAAAAATCCGGACGTGAACAGCAAGGAAAAAGGACGGCCGCTCCTATTCACACTAAAGTGGGTTGGACTCCAAGAACCCTATAAATACGCAAGGGGAGAGGCCACGCAAAAAGAGGAAAAAAAATTGACTGGAGGAGTTTTGTGAGAGCTATTAGAAAAGAGAAAAAATTTCCATCGTGGGGACTTCTTCGATCAGACAAGGGGAAAAGAGAAAACAAAAGAAAAAGTTACAAGGGCGAGAGGGAGAAGTGACGTACAGCAGAGAGGGAAGAAAAAGAAAATAAAAAGAAAAGGGACTGTTCACCGTCTTCTTCGTGAAGCCTCCCGTCGCCCCCCTCCCTCTGTTCGCTGCTGCCCAGGCCGCCGGGGCCGAGCTCCTGCGCCGCCGGCCCTCTTCGCGCCACCACCGTGCTAGCGCCACCGACGCCGCGCGCCGCACCTCCATCGCCCGTGAGCTCGCGCCTCCGCCAGCCTCTGCCCCGTCTAAAAAAGAAGAAGCCGCGGAGCTGCTGACCACCGCAGCGCCCCAGCCTAGCCGGCTGCTCGCGTCCGCGCCCGCGCCGCCTCGCTCGCACCGCCGCACCACCAACTCCACCTCCGCCGCACGCCGCCTCGCCTGTTGTGCGCACCAACCCGACGACCCACGACCCACGACCTGCTCTACCCTCTGCTGCGCGCGCCCCGTCTCCCTCGCTACGACCCGGCGCCGACAACCACCTTGCTCGCCTCTCTCCGAGCACCACCGCGCCGCAACACGACCTCCTGCAACCTCTGTGCCTCATCACCGAAACCCCCGCGCCGAACCGCCGGTCACCCCCGTGCGAACACCGCCCCGCCTCCGCCTCTGTTCCTCCACGCTCCCACCGGCGACCCAGCGTCCAGAGCCCACGCCGACGCTGCCCGGAGCTGAAGATCACCACCCGCGACCTGCTGCTGCTGCCGCCGGTCTGCCGGTCCTCGCCGATTCGCCTGTGGCCGATCCTCGCCGGAGCGCTGCCTTCGGTGACCCACGAGCAAGCCGTGCGTGGGAAAAGAAAAAGAAGAAAAAAAAAAAAAGCAAAAGGGGAACATTAGGTAGTTTATTATTATTATTATTATTATTATTATTATTATTATTATTATTATTATTATTATTATTTTATCTTTATTTTTTTATATAGTTTATAGTTTGTTTTTATATAATTTTTTTAGTGTGACTATTCATTAATGCATGATTGAAGTTCCAATGTGAAATAACCCCTCGAACCGGGATTAGGAGTTTGATTTTCGCGCCCGAAATCCGACTCACGATCTCGTATAAAAATCGGCAATCCAATCTCATGCCCGAGATTCGATTCGCGATTTAATCTAAAATTGACCAACCCGATCTCATGTGCGAGATATGGTTTGTCAATTTTTGGTATTAATCTTATCTTGATTGGATTGGATATCGGGTTATTTTAATTAAACTTTGTTTTTGCGTAAAAAAAAATTCAAAAAAAATGCGAGTTAAATTAGGGCTAGGGTTAGCATATTTAGTTATCTCATTTTTTTTTAAAATAACCCAAAAACAAAAAAAAAAATCCAAAAAATGCATTTAGGATATTAGTTTTTAGAATTGCACGTGTCAATCTAGAATTAGACTTTTACTTCAAATTTTTACAACAAAAAAATCCCAGGAAAAATCAGTTAATTTAGGATGCTAGTTTTTGTAGGTTGCATAATAGGTTTTTTTTTTTTTTTTTTTTAAATGCATGCTTTAGAAGAGATAACGTGCCCCTTTAATTTTCACTCTAGTAGTTTTTTTTTAGTGTTTTTTTTTTTAATTACGAATTTCCATAAAAAAACTCACCATGCATTTTAGAATAGAATTACATGTCTCATTTTAAGATTAGATCAATTTGCATCTTAGGTTAGAAATTGCTAGATTAAAATAATGTCTTAGTTTAAATTAGGATTTAGCATGACTTAATCCTAAGTTTAAATTGGATGGAATTTTAATTTAGCTAGGTAATATTTGCATTTGTCTTAATTTCGAATATCATGAAAAATACAAAATTTGTCTTTAGATAAATTAGTTTCAATTTTTAGGATAAATTGCGTTTTTAGGAATAGAAATATCATGTGCACGTCATGTAGAATTAGGCTCATTTAATTAAAAATTGCCCGTCATTATAATTAGGTCATTTTGATTTGCATATTTAATTGTTGCATGTTCATTAAGAAAACACAAAAAAAATAATAATATTTTACTCATGTCATGTAGTTTAGAACACATTGTCATGCCATTCCATGCTAGATTAGTAGCATGCATTGCATATTAATAAGTGAAAACCAAAAAAAAAAGGGGAAATTGCCTGTTAATTAGAAATTACATCTAGGTCTGTTGATGTGGGTTCTGATTTAACAATGCAAATGCTTTCGTTGCTACGAGGTAGATCCTGCAATTTATTCATCGCTTTCTTGGGTGTTAAATTGGTGGTTTGCGCACCCGCATGATCACCTCACATGTTAGGAAAGTGAATTAAAATCAATCCAAGCTGCCTGCAAAACATGTTTTTTTTTAAAAGAGAAAGGTACCGAAAGGGCGTTAGAGAAATCTAGCGTAACCAAGTCCCCGAACTCATAATCTCTGGTTCATAGGAGTGAAGTAATTCTCCAATTACTTTACTTGGGTTTCTAATCGACCCACCAAAAATAGATTAGTGGCGACTCCATGATAAAAATCATTTGCATATTAAGAACTTAAACCCTAAGTCGCGAATTGGTATGGGCTTGGGAGAGCTCGAGCTAAGTCTAGGCTTAGCAATCCATTAGCCGAACCCTTAGGTGGCCTAAAACCCGCTTCGGGGAGGTCGCGACAGCTTGGCGACTCCGCTGGGGACAAATTTTGAAACTTTTAGTGGACTTAGGCCAATTTCCTTTTTGAAAAATATTTTTGTTTGGCAACAAGGATCCTGTGTACGTCCCTAACATTTAAGGTGTTAAATGTTCTTGCAGAATGGGAGGTATAAGGGGAAGTGTTTGCTGACATTTGTTTTTGCAGGGAGGTGTAGGAATGTATGGTTTACTTTCACTTATGAAGTGTTGCTTGATATAAATTGTCGTGCATGCCTTGCATCTAGCACTACACTATTGCACACACAACCCGCCGCCGGACCTGGGCCGCATAGGATCATCTAGGATGGTATTGAGATGGATACCACTTTGACCGCATGCTTGCGGTATGAGTTGCCCATCTCAATCCCGAAGTTTCTTTTTTGGCGTTAGGAGTACCTACCTCGGTTTACATGCCCGCAACCCAGGTCGGCTCTTTGACCAAGCCGAAGTCATGGGGACCCGACTTAGTTCGCACGCCCGCGACTAGTCTGATCATTCTTGTGGCTTTATTTTGTTAAGCCTGATAAACTAGAAATCGAGCCACTTACCATGCGCATGTTTATGTGATCGCCCTTTGTTTATTGGTAAAGTAAGTTCTCTAAATTCTCGCCTTTGCAATTTACTTACTCTACCGTATTATTTTGTCGGTCCATGGCATTAGGATTGTCCTGAGTCTTGATCAATATACAATGGGAATACCGGACATTCGAATTATTCTCCCTCCAAAGGAAGAGCTTAGTGCATGGTGGGACAAGTTAGACCAAGCTGGCCGTCAATTTGTAGAGTCACACATTAGTCGACTACTTCCATTGCTGCGTATCAACATCCATGGCGGTCTCATCCAAGCACTTGCTCATTGTTGGTGCCCCGAGACTTCTACTTTCATCTTCGGCGGTAAGCATGAACTCACGCCCACCTTGGAAGAGTATAGCATTGCCATAGGAAAATCTTTGAAAGCTGAATTAATTAGTCCACCTATCGGAATAGACCCCGTTGTGGCCTTATCCGATTTTCTGAGAATTAAGGAGGATAATGTAAGAAAGGTTTTAAAAGCTCACCGCAATACATGTCATTTATCTTTTCTAAAAGAATGTTTTGAAAACGGCAATTCATTTCAAATGAGAAGGGTTTTCCTTTTAGCTTTCTTTGGGTTTATACTTTTTCCTCATTGCAAGAATGCTATTAACCCTTTGATGGCTCACTTAGTTGAACAAGTGTTGGGAGGAAAAAATTTCGTAAACACTATTTTGGCTGAAACCTTTCTTTCCCTCACTCGATTTAAAGGAAGCGGTGATAAGACCTTCCATTCCTCTCCTGAGCTTTTACAAATTTGGTTTCTTTCTCATATAAAAGGGTTTGGTGGTTCAATGACTATACTTGATGTTAATAACTCTAATCACCCTATTATGAGATTTGAGAACAAACAAAAACATGCACCGGATTACCATTATTCTAGATGGCTAGCTTTCATGAAAAAATCGACTTCCAAGGGTTTCCTATGGCATGCTAAGTGGTTCCAAGTTCGTGTGGCAAGACTTTCATGTGGAGGTGTTGGCCTAATCCCTCTCTTGGGATTCACTGAGCAACGGAATACTATCCAACTAGAGTGACCCGTCAGTATCAAGTTGTGCAAGAGCTTCCCCCGGCATTGCAAGCAGATCCACTCCAAGCCAACTTCGTTGATGGAGACCAAGACCATGAAGATTCCATTTTCACAATTATCAATGTGGGATATGTGCCAGCCACAAAAACTCAAGTGGCCTGAGGAGGAGCTCAAGGGCAAAGAAATGAAGTACTATGCCTCAATTAAGTACATTCAATAACACAAGATTCCAGAGGAGTTACTTCCAAAGATACCAAAGGTGCCGCTAAAGATCACCAACCGCGCTGAGAATAAACGCCTCAAAAGGGTTGCTGAAAAAGCTCAAGAGGAGAATAAGCGATTGCGCCGAGTGGTGTCCCGAGTGTATATTGATCAAGCTAGATGAAGTGTTTGAGTCAATCTTGTTGTTTCATTTCTAGATTAATGTTTAGGAAGTTGAGTCATTTACTTTCCTAGTTCGTTTGTTTAGGGCATTTTAAGCTTCTATTTCATTAATGAAGTGCTTGAATCAATCTTGCTTCTATTTTGTTAGGATTGTCAAAAACTCCATTAATGAATAAAAGTTTTAGACCATTGCCATGGACCGGTGTATTTCATATGAGATACTTATTTTTGTCCGTTTCTTCAAATTAGGTGATAACGGATCCTCCACGTTCGCCCATCATTACACGATCAAGAGCAAAAATGGCCGACCAAATTGAAATGCGTGATCGTATGACCGCTGTGGAAAATCAACTCCAGCGAGTTGCTCACCTCTATGCAACGATGACGATCAAATGCAATCCCTCCAAGTGCATCGACTCTTGCACCCGCTATCCCCGAGATAGTAGTCCCAAAGCAGACGAACAAGGCCCAAATAGGTGAGGATGACATGCCGGAACGGAGGATGACCCACTTTGTTCATCACAGCTGAAAAGGCTAAGCCCGACAATGTCCCTAAGGCGGAGCAAGATGAACGCTTCGCCAAACTTGAAGAGAAACTGAAACAATTGCAAGAATCGCAGAATTCACTCCCGTTCGACTTGTCAGTTTATGAGAAAGTCAAAGTGCCAAAGAAGTTTAAGATGCCGGAGTTCGAGAAATACAACGGTACTTCCTGCCCAAAAGCTCATTTGCAAATGTACCACGTACGCATGGCCCAATACGTCAAGAACGAGCCTCTCATGATCCAATCGTTTCATGCAAGCTTGACTGGGCCCGCACTCAACTGGTACATAATGAAAAATATAAACCTTCTCGACACCTGGAATGAAGTGGCCGATGCTTTCCTAAAGCAGTATAAGTTCAACATGGACATTGCACCTTCTCGAGAGGATCTTGAGCGGATGGAGAAGAAGAAAAGTGAGTCATTTAAGGAGTACGCTGTAAGGTGGCGAAACTTGGCGGCTCAAATCACTCCTGAGCCTACAAACAAGGAGTTGATGAAGTTGTTCGTCAAGACTCTCCCATATGAGTTCCGTAACCGGATGGCTAGCACATACGTTGAGAACTTCAACCAGCTTATCCCAGTAGGTGAACAGATCGAGATGGGGCTAAGGGAGGGATGGTTCAATGAACCAACTCTTCAGGGCAAAAGGTTCACCATGAAGAAAGATAAAGAACCAGCCACTGAAGTCAATGTTGCATATGTGCAACCAGCCCCTAGTAAGCCTCCGATGGTTCGTATCCCCGGAATCGGCAAGATGGAGGCCGAGTGCCCGCACAACCGCAATTCACCAAAAGGCGGTTCTCTCCTCTTCCCGGCCCTCTATCTCGGTCTTACCGATACTCCGAAACAAGGGATTGATCTCCCACGAACCAAAGCGGCCCAATGCTGAAAAATTCTCCAACTATGACCCCTCCAAAAAATGTGAGTATCATATGGGAGAAGTCGGCCATTCAACTGATGAATGTTTGACTTTGAAACACAAGATCCAAAATTTGTTGGATACTAAGGCATTTTCTTTCCGTACCACCCAACCAAATGTCAAGAAGAATCCGTTGCCGAAACATCGGGAAACGTGAATGCAATCTTCGAGTTCAATACGGCAAAAAGATGAACTTGAAGGTGTCTCAAAAGATATTTATAGCGGATTAGTTAGAGTTGGTTATTATCTCGACGATGAGAATCCTCCCTTGCCTACCATGAAGGAAAGAGTTCAAGAAATGGTTAAGGCTGGCATGATCATATATGCTTGACCAAGCTGGAACAAAGTGTCAACTATCTCCGAAGTCATCATTGATTGGGAGAAGGAATTTGCTAAGCTAAGTGCTGAAAAGAGTGAATCGATCCATTGATCGAGGACATGCCCCCACTTGAGGACGCCTCCGACCATGAATGATTGATAGTGGAAGTGCCTTCAACTGATGAAGAAATAATTATTGAGATGCCCCAGCTGTATGAGTACAAGGATAACAAAGCAGCCCCTTGGTCATACGAGCTAGATGTCGACCTGATTACAAGGTCTGGTCGGACCTATGCTCAAGCTAATGCCCAACCTGCAAAGCCAATTACTGACGAAGAGGCCAAGGAATTTCTGGCAATAATCAAAGCAAGTGAGTATAACGTGGTCGACCAGTTGCGGAAATTGCCTGCTCGCATCTCTTTACTTGAACTCTTGCAAACATCTCCGACACATCAAAAATCTCTAATGAAGGTTCTAAGCGAAGTTCGTGTACCGTAGACGATCGAGGTAGACAAAGTTGGAGGAATTCGTAGGATCGATTCTTCTTAAGGATTTAATAGCCTTTTCTGATGAAGAATTCCCTCTTGAGGGGAGGGGACATACCAAGGCATTATATATATCCGTCAAGTGCAAGGCTTTCCATGTGGCTCGAGTACTCATTGATAATGGGTCTGCGTTGAATATATGTCCATTGGCGACTCTTCACCGCCTGAAAATAGACCATTAAAAAATAAGTGCTGCAAAGACCTCCGTCCGAGCTTTTGATGGTACGAGAAAGGAGGTGATAGGGGAGACCCACCTTGATCTGCAAATAGGGCCGGTGATGTTTAACGTCCTTTTCCAGGTGATGGATATTCCTACCGCGTTCAATTTCCTATTAAGGCGTCCTTGGATTCATACTGCTGGAGCTGTGCCATCAAGTCTTCACCAAAGCGTGAAATTTGTTGTCAAAGGAAAACTAGTCATTGTTCATGGCGAGGAGGATCATCGGATCTATCATGAGACGGTCATTCCCTATATCAAGCCGGAACGTAGGGAGGAGTCGAGCTACCAATCGTTTGAGCTCGTATCCACTATTCATGCATCTCAAGGATCGACAGCACTTATCCCTGATGTGTCAAATGCAGCAGTTATGGTAGCAAGAGTGATGGTTGGAAATGGCTTTATTCCTGGCCGTGGACTTGGTAGACAAGAACAGGGCATCCGGAATCCTATTGAAGCCCCTCGAAGGTCTCGTTCCGCCGGATTAGGGTACCATGGAAAAGGTGGAGGACATGAACAAGAGAGGAAAAACTCATTACTCCTCGATATCCGTGAGACATTCCCGGGCCCTGCTAGAATGATGCATGATGAGGGAGGAATGATCGACACCCGAGGTATCGTGCTCGATGGATGGAGTGGCATGGATGACCCGACAACTTCAAAGACAGAGGATCCAGATGATGGGATGGAAGGGATCACGACTCTATTCGATGATCTCCTCATAGGTGCCATTGATGAAGAACCATCGGAGGAAATGGGTGCTAGCCCACAAGAGTAACACGTTTACTTTTCTGCACTCCCCGCGTGGGAATCCTATCTCTTTTAGGATGTGATGTTTTCTAGGGTTTGCTTATCGTATTCGTATGTCGTTTGTCGGGAGTTGATGTTTGTTAGGGTTTCGTTTCACTTTGATTGCCGTACTTTCCAATCCAATAAATGTAATTTGGTTGATGAATATCAATTATGATTACAAGTTTTATTTTGAGGGCATGATGGGGTATACCAAACCAGCCCGTTGATGATATCCAACCGATGAAAGAAAAGAAAAATCCAAGGAGAATTCTGAGGCCTGGGCTTCATCATGCTTCCTCGTGTCAAAAACTTTTTCCAAAATATTTTGCCAAAATTCTTTAAATAAAATAAAAATTCAAAAAAAAATCAATCAAAAAAATTCAAAAGGAAGGAAAATTCGAAAAAAAAATAGAAAAGAAATTCATGCCTTTTAGCCCTGTTTGTCTTTCTAAACTATCCATTTTATGTTTCAGGAGCAGCCTTATGATAGGCAAAGAGGAGAAAATGGTCCAATCCAATGTCATGAGCGATGACGATGATGACCCAGATGATCCAAATGGTGACTCCATTTAAGTACAACAAAGTTGGGAGCAACATGAAAAACCTAAAGTTCTCACCTCTGAGCAAACCGTCACTATCAATCTGAGTGATGTCGAAGAGCCCAAAGAGATAAAGATTGGGGCAAATCTTCCCAAAGATGAGGCCGAGCACCTGACTCAATTGCTAAAAGAATATCAAGATATCTTTGCTTGGACATACGCTGATATGCCAGGTTTAGATCCATCAATTGTGGAACATTATCTGCCCACTAATCCAGACGTGCATCCCAAGAAGCAGAAACTTCGGAGGACTAAACCAGAGCTCTCGAAGAAGATAGAAGAGGAAGTAATTAAACTTCTCAAAGTGGGATTCATCGAAGTCTCTCAATACCCTGAATGGGTGGCCAACATAGTACCGGTCATGAAGAAAGACGGTCGAGTCCGAGTATGTGTTGATTACCGAGATTTGAACAGGGCCAGCCCAAAGGACGACTTCCCATTGCCACATATCGATGTTCTCGTGGATAGTACTTGCCGGATTTGAATTATTCTCTTTCATGGATGGTTTTTCTGGCTACAACCAGATAAGAATGAAGGATGAAGACAAAGAGAAGACAGCATTTATCACCCCGTGGGGAACCTTTCATTATAAGGTCATGCCCTTCGGACTCAAAAATGCAGGGGCAACTTACCAACGAGCCATGGTTACGTTGTTCCATGACATGATGCATGAAGAAATCGAGGTCTACGTTGACGATATGATTGCAAAAACCCGGCCTGGGAAAAGTCATGTTGAAACCCTCAAGAAGTTATTTGATCGACTCCGTGAATTCAAGCTCCGTTTAAACCCCGCCAAGTGCGTGTTCGGGGCAACGTCGGGTAAATTACTTGGGTTCATGGTGAGTAGCAAAGGGATCGAAATTGACCCATCTAAAGCCAAGGCAATATGCGAGTTGCAACCTCCGTCGACAGTGAAGGAGGTTCGGAGTCTCCTAGGGAGACTGAATTACATTGCACGATTCATTTCCCAACTTTCTGAGACCGCTAAGCCATTCTTCAAACTCTTGAGGAAAAACGTACGAGTTGAGTGGAATGATGAATGTCGAGAGGCGTTCGATAAGCTGAAGCAATATTTGATGAATCCACCAGTTCTTGTCCCACCAATATCGGGGCATCCTTTGATTTTGTACCTCACAATCCATAGTGAGTCACTTGGCGAGATGTTAGCTCAGAAAAGCCTCGTGGATCAGAAGGAACGAGCCATTTATTACCTCAGTAAAAAGTTCACTGTCTCGGAGCTAAAGTATTCTAATGCTGAAAAAACTTGTGCTGCGTTAGTATGGGTATTGCATAGACTGCAACAGTACACCTTGCATTACCAGACGTTTCTCGTAACTGAGAACGATCCCATCAAGTATTTATTTAATCAACCAGCTTTGGTGGGTAAACTAGCCAAATGGCAGGTCTTGATTTCGGAATTCGACGTGCAGTTCATGCCACAAAAATCAGTTAAGGGCCAAGTAATTGCTGATATATTGGCTGAGAATCCTAGAACCTTCAATGATGATGATTGTTCTCTGGATGATCGTATCTTGGCCATAAATGAAGATGCATGGTCCATGTTCTTCGATGGAGCTGTGAACTTGTCCGGTTCTGGTACTGAGGCAGTACTGATATCCCCAAATGGACAACACCACCCAGTTGTTGCGAAATTAATATTTCCATGCACTAACAATATTGCTGAATACGAAGCTTGTATTCTCGTACTTCAGGCCGCAATTGAAATGGGAGTGGCCAAATTGAAAGTATATGGAGATTCTGCACTGATAATACTCTAAACCGTAGGTGAATGGAAGACCAGGGATGCCAAATTACTGCCATATCATAAGTACCTCGAAGAGTTGGTGAAGGAGTTCGATGAAATTTCATTTGACTACCTAGCTAGATCCCATAATCAGTTCGCCGATGCCTTGGCAACGTTGTCATCTATGTTGCAAGTTACTGATGGTTTAGAAGTTGAGCCTTTGAAAATTGAGGTTCTAGCCAAACCTTCTTATTGCATGGCCGTGAATGAAGAGCTTGATGAGAAGCCATGGTATTATGACATCATGAACTATATTCAAAAGCAGGAATTTCCAAAAGGGAGCACTCCAGCCGATAGAAAATACATAATGAAGATGGCCTGAAAGTTCTTCGTCAGTGGTAAGAATTTATACAAGAGATCTTATGATTCAGTTCTATTGAGGTGCGTAGATGAAGCAGAAGCTACCCAAATCATGCATGAAGTGCATGAAGGAGTTTGTGGCCCACACATGAATGGGCACATGTTGGCCAAGAAGATTATGAGATTGGGTTACTATTGGCTTGCGCTGGAAAGTGACTGCATACAACATGTTAGAAGTTGCCATCGTTGCCAAATTCATGGAGATAAAATAAATGTTCCTCCAACGGAGTTGCACCAGCTATCTGAGCCATGGCCTTTCTCAATGTGGGGGATCGATGTGATTGGCCCAATAAATCCCAAAGCTTCAAATGGGCACCGATTCATATTGGTGGCAATAGATTATTTTTCAAAGTGGATTGAAGCCACATCATATGCTAATGTCACGGCCCGAAATGTTGTGAAGTTTATCAGGCGTGACATAATCGCCCGTTATGGTGTCCCCGAAGCAATTGTCACTGACAATGGGACAAATCTGAATAACAAGTTCGTTGATGAGTTGTTCAGTGAGTTCAAAATCAGGCATTTGAATTCATCACCATACCGCCCACAAATGAATGGAGCTGTTGAGGCAGCTAATAAGAACATTAAGAAGATCCTGGCTAAGACAGCCGAGAATTATCGAGATTGGCATGACAGGTCACCTTTTGCTCTAATGGCATATCGAACATCGATCCGAACATCTACCGGGGCGACCCCTTTCTCCTTGGTTTATGGCATGGAGGCAGTCTTGCCTGTGGAAGTAGAAATCCCCTCTTTGAGAGTCTTATCCCAAGTGGAATTGTCCGAGGCCGAATGGACACAACAAAGGTTCGAGCAATTGAACCTGATTGATGGGAAAAGATTAAAAGCTCTTTGCCATGGTTAGACGTATCAACAAAGAGTAGCCAAGTCTTTCAATCGGAAGGTACGGCCGAGACACTTCGAAGTGAATGATCTAGTTCTAAGAAAGGTGTTGCCGATTTTTCCGATCCCGGAGGCAAATTTGCTCCAAATTATAGCGGCCCATATATGGTGAAGAGGGTACTCCCTGGAGGCGCCTTAATCCTTACAGAAATGGATGGTCGTGAGTTTTCTAATCCTGTTAACTCTGATGCTGTGAAGAAGTATTACCCTTGAAAGAATTTGTTGTGAAGGAACTCATTTCTTCGTTGAATTGTGTGAGAATGGATTGAATGAGATGAGAAGTAGGGCCTTGTTCCATACACATATCGAATTCATTTGATTCGGTATATCAGACGTGTTGACCCAGAGTCAGTTCAATTAAATGAAAAAAGGAATGCCCTGAGGACACCACCAGCGCCTTGGCCTGGTGGCACGGGGAATGAAAAGGTCCGAGAGCGACCAGGGTTCGATCCCTGGAAATGGCAACAAGTTTGCCAAAAAAACAAAAAAAAACAAAAAACAAAAAAAAAACAAAAAAACAATTTTTTTTTTTGGGGTCAGATTTTCTTTCTTTTTGAGCTGCAAACTCTTTGTGTTAAAAGTTGCTGAGTTCATGAAGTACTTGTGACATTTCAAAGGAGAATTTTGCATGATAGTTTTACCGGTTTAATTACCAATTCCACTGAGGATTGTCACCATCGATCAAGTTAATGAATGATGTGGAATGAATTGAACATGCTAAATGAGACATGTCAGGATGATGAAAGGCAAGCCCTATCTTATACACAGTCCCTTGCTCATATACTGGTGAGACGAGTGTAGAAGTTCCATGTTTCTAAGGAAAAGATTTTTCTCGCGAAAGGTACGATGATCGAAATGATGAGAGACGGTTCATTCTCTATCCCAAACACTACGTGATCATCCATTGTTTAAACCCTTTTGAGCCCACACACGTGGATAATTTTTAAATTACCCCTGTCAAGAACCACCCCAAATTGGGGCAAGCTGGAGGTAAGACAACATCATGAGGTGAGGAAATTGATAGGAATATTCTTGCTCTCATTTGCATCAATCTTCAGGTATTGCTATTACATTGAATTCATACGGTAATTTAAGTGCCTTAAGATGATGAAGAGCGGTTCTTTCTCTATCCTACACACTTTATCCATTGTGTAGCCCCTTTGAGCCTGTAAATTCATTTCATTTAAACCCAATTGGTGATCATCCCCCACACCGAGGCAAGGCAAACAGCAAATGTTCAAGCAGCAGAATCCTGAGTGCCAACAAAAATGAAAACTCCTCGAGAACCCAAATGTTAAAGCATTAAGGGGTTATTCAAAAAAAAGAAAAAAACAAAACAGAGGGGGCATGAAAAAGCAGTGTGCCTGGTAAAAGCAAGGCCAATGCCCATAGAAAATGAAAGAAAGAGTCAAGAAAAATGACTATCAATTGTAAAAGGGTGTGTTCCCAATGGAGTGGTACTCAAAGAACTCAAATGCCAAGTTTTTATAGTACCTACGAGGAAAATCCCGATGGTGAAGAAAAAGACCGGTGACAATGCGAAGATGATCACCAATTCTCATCCCCCTATACACATTTTGAGCCTAATGATCCGTTCACTTCTCAATCCATGAACTTAACCTACGCTACGTCCCTTACAAGGTCTCTTCAGATTAGGGCACTGAAATTAACGTAGGAATTCATATGCTTAAAAGCATCGCTCGAAGAAGTGCGAGCAAGACCATTTCTATCTCATTTCGCAGGTTCCTTGACTTGTAAACCCGAAGATGATTGCGAAGTATCGTTCTTTCATTAGCCTTGACTCGAAGAGTCCCTCTTTGTTGAGCCATTGACCGAGCCTACATTACAGTCCTGATAAAGACCTCTCAGATTGACAAGGTCGTCGCTTGCGAGAATACTCGAACCCTTATTGACATGATGAAAGTAAGATTGAGTGGTTCCTGTGATCCGACATTAATGGTCGGGACAAAATAGCCTTCTTAATGAGAGTGAGTGAAAGTCCTTTCTAACTGAAAGTCTCTCATTTGGTATTCTTGAAAATCCATGTCATGAGTGAAAATTGTCATAAACGATGATTCTCCCCAGTGGAAATTTGGTAGTGCAAATATGGTAAAACCATCATGCATAAATCTTGATGGAATGGATAACGACTTCAAGGTGGATTTTGGAGTGTGCTGAATTGCTTACTTCTTTGGCAAATGCATGTATTTTTGCTCTAATCATGTCTGACAGGTAATGTTTCCTTGAAGACCCAAAAGTTCCTGACATTTATGTTGCCTTTCAGAAGCCTCGAGGTGAGAAACTTCCATGAATATTTGAAGTACATCCTCAATGTTCCAAATTTTCTGTTTACCAAGAGGTAAGTGACCCTCACGAAAATCCCAGGTTTGTCCTAGGTATTCCCAAATTCTTGATATATGCCTCAAAACTCTTCGTTAAACATTTCACTCTGGATGTGAATGTTCTTCGATCTTTTTCGCTATACCTTAGTTTGAATCTAGGTATTTCGAATCTTCTTAATCCAATATTCATCTCACCTAACATTGAGTGTCTATTGGTTAAGTCCCAAAATTCTTGACATCTCAGTCTGGATCTGGATGTCTCAAAAACATTTTACTCTGGATGTGAATGTTTTTCGATCTTTTTCGTTATACCCTAGTCTGGATCTAGGTATTTCGAATCTTCTTAATCCAATATTCATCTCACCTAACATTGAGTGTCTATTGGTTAAGTCCCAAAATTCTTGACATCTCGTCTGGATCTGGATGTCTCAAAACTCTTCGTTAAACATTTCACTCGGATGTGAATGTTTTTCAATCTTTTTCGTTATACCTTAGTCTCGGATCTAGGTATTTCGAACCCTCTTAATCCAATATTCATCTCACCTAACATTGAGTGTCTATTGATTAAGTCCCAAATTTTTTGACATCTCAGTCTGGATCTGGATGTCTCAAAACTGTTCGTCAAAGCATTTCATTCTGGATATGAATGCTTTCTGATCTTTCTCGTTATACCTTAGTCTGGATCTAGGTATTTCGAATCCTCTTAATCCAATATTCATCTCACCTAACATTGAGTGTCTATTGGTTAAGTTCCCAAATTCTTGACATCTTAGGCTGGATCTGGATGTCTCAAAATTTTTCCCGTTTAGGCGACCGTAGAATGGTACGGGTCCTAAACACAACCAAGCAATGCCATACTGGGCGACCGTAGAATGGTACGGGTCCTGGGAAAGCAGTTTCTTTGTGAAGTCATGTTACTATTCTAGGCGATCGTAGAATGGTACGGGTCCTGGACATGTAACACCAACTATCTCGAGTTACTCTACCCTCCTCGAAGGTAAGTTAATCCAGGTAAGTTCCTTTTATCACTGGCATTAGCATTTCCATGCATCATATAAATTGCATATAAAAAAAAAACAAAACAAAAACAAAAATCCATGGCCTGCTAAAATATCATCCATTGCATGTGCATGGTCAAAATTTAGGTATCATATTGTCTTTGAATGCAACCTCTGCGAGCTCACCTTCAAAGAGGGGCAGTGCTGACACCTAAATTTTGACTAATCATTTAGTAATTAATTGCATAAAAATTTAGGGATTAATCTTTAACCCCTAAGGAAAAATATTAAAATTACATCTCATGTAGTCGCATTTGCATCGGTACCAAAACGCAACCAAACACGGCAGCTCGCGGTCAATTACGTGCACAAAAGGTGGTCTCTCTCTTGCTGATTTGAAAGTACCCAATGAAAAAGAAGAAAGAAGAGTTCTTCACGTCCATTGTCTCTTCCTCATTAATGCATGCACCATGCGTGGACAAAATTCGGCGGACGTAAAAAAATTCTAGCCGCATGCGTGAAGAAAGCAAAGAAAAATCTACTGCGCACGCGAGAATCCTGGAGAAAGTCTGCAAGAGCATGGGCTCACCATTTTATAATATTTTATAGTGAGAATTCTCTCCTTCCTGGAGAGCAAATCAAGAAAGAAGCAAGTAACAAGCAAAGAAAAGTCAATACTTGTGGCTAATTTAATGAGTGTCAGACATGGTGTCACGCCCCGATCCTCGGGCACGCGCACATCCTTCTCTTGGTCGATTTTAATATGCGATATCCCAGGACTATATATCGCCGACCCTTTCTTTTATTAAGCACATGCGGAAGCAATTATAAATCCCCAGACAATAAAACAATGGGATAGAAAAGCAAGGCCATATTTTTCATATTGAAACTTATAACCAAACTTTTATACAAAACACAAATCAGAGAACTTCATAACTATTCACATCAATTGGAGATCTCAAAAGAAGATAGAATCTTAATCCATCTCGGCCGTACTCAAGGCCCCTCTTAGGATTATCTTCTTCTTCCAAAAAATCCTTCTACTCAAGTTTCACCTCCGAGTTCTCCTTCTCAGACTCCTCCTCGTCAGCTCCTCATCGGGTCCTGAAATGTTTTTCCCCAAACTGGGATGAGACTACGTCTCAGCGAGTTCTACCCCACTAAGCCCAATTAGTAAACCATTATACTAAAGGCTGCCTATACACGCATAGGGCAGAAGACGTACCTTGGCCTCAGATCCCACCTGCAAGTCAGTATAATTTACAATAGGTACTCAAGCAATCATATCACAGATCGACATTTCGATCTATCGACCCAGTCGATCATACGCCAACAAAACCACTCACGATCACTTCCATTCAATCAATCATTTCACAATACCAGATTAAAGCAAAGATTAATCGACCTAGTCGATTACATGTCAGTCGGATCATTCAAGATCATTTCCACTCAACAGTCAATTCACGACAACGTATCGAATCATTGGTTAATCGACCTATCTTTAGGTAGCAAATTACGGCCTTCTCAGGCGCGACCCGTATCGGGTGGCAAATTACGGCCTTAACAGGCGCGACCCATATCGGGTGGCAAATTACGGCCTTCTCAGGCGCGACCCATATCGGGTGGCAAATTACGGCCTTCTCAGGCGCGACCCATATCGGGTGGCAAATTACGGCCTTAACAGGCGCGACCCATATCGGGTGGCAAATTACGGCCTTCTCAGGCGCGACCCATATCGGGTGGCAAATTACGGCCTTAACAGGCGCGACCGACTCCAAATTCGGTGGCAAATCTCGGCCCAACTGGCATAGCCATACTTCGGCGGCTTCCGAGGTTTAACTCACAACCTCTCACAGTCATATTCTAATTGAATACCGACACTGATCAATTTTGGGATAAATCCCCACATACTCATCAACTCACTCAATTCTTCACACGATATTTAACGTACCCGATCGATCTCAGCCAAAAGTATATTCAAATCACTCTCACAATTCTACTCACTTTACAACTCAACAAAGCATTATAAATGCTGAATAAACATACTTGGCCATTTACCAATCAACAATTCAATCACAATCAATTCCAACCAATTTAGGGTAAGTCCCTAAAATATCACAATTTATTTAATTCCATGCAACATGGAGCTCAAATAAATAAACGGACTGCACCATGACGATCAGCACGAGATTTCGGTCGTCGGCCATCAAAATCTTAATTTCCGACAAATAAATAATTAATTAATTAATTCCGAAAATTAATTATTAATTATTAAAATTTTCATTTAGCTCAAAATAAGGCCCAATTAAATAAACGGAGTTCACCACGGTCATCCGCATAATATTCCGGTTCCGGACCATCTCCTTTGAATTTTAGGAAAATAAATAATTATTTAATTTAATTCCGAAAATTAATATTTAAATGACAAAAATCCCACTTAGGCCCGAATCGCCAAATTGAAGCCCGATTAGGGGTCCGAAAATTCCTCGAGACACTCCCAATAAATAGTAGACCACGTCTACTTGCTAATTGCACAATCAATTTAACTAAATCGCATCACAATTAACTAATAATTGCTAATTTATTCTAATCTAACAACCTAAACATAATTAATTAAAACTAAACCAACCTTAAAGCATAATTAGTCAACTAATCCAGGATTAGTGAGATTACTTACCAAATCGCGCGCAAATTGGATCAATCCGACGGCGGCGACGCGAGGAACAATTCTTCCCAAAGCGGGCCTCGGGTTCGGGGCCGGAAACGGCCCAAAACGGCCTTGAACAAGGCTGGAAACCCATTTTTCCAGCTGCTGTTCATGGCCAAACGAGGCTGCTCCGGTGGCTGAGATGGCGGAGCAAGGCCGGCGGAGGGCGAGGGGAACGCGGGGAGGTCGGGCGGAGCCGGGCGGTGGCCGGAGGTGGCCGAACGGGGGCTGAACAGAGGCTGGATCGTGCGGAGGAGGACGCCTGGGCGTGCGCGGACGGCGGCGAGCGCGCGGGCGCAGCGTGGGCGGCAGTGCGGAGGTGCGGCAGCGAGACGAGTGGCGAGCGGGCGGCGGTCGCAGCGAGCTGCTGTCCTTCCCCCGTCTCTGGTTTCCGCGAAGAAGAAAGGAGAAAGGAGGGGTTCGGTCGCATGGGGGAAGAAAGAAGAGAGAGAGAGAGAGAGAGAGAGAGAGAGAGGGGATAAGTCTTGACCGGTCAAAGAAGAGAGAGAGAAGCCAATTTAAAATTGGCAAGGGGGTGTTCGGTGGGTGGGGAGGGGCTGCGCACGAAGGGAGGAGGAGAGAGAGAGAGAAGAGAGAGAAAAGAAATAATATAAAACACCACATGGTCTTATTTTTTTTTTTCTTTTCTTTTCTTTTCTTTTCCCTTTCTATTTTCTTTTTGGTCTTCAATTTTCTTCCGATAATTTCTTTATTGAAATTTCGGACTCGTCAATAAATTGACGAGCGATGAGACAGGATCCTATTTATCCAGTCAAATTGAAACCCGAAAATCTGGATGTCACAACTCTTCCCCTCTTATAAAAATTTCGTCCTCGAAATTTGAACCTTTTTCCAATCCATAAACGAAAGGTGGGGGTATTGCCGTCTCATCGAGTCTTCAGTCTCCCAAGTCGCTCCTTCAATACCGTGGTGCCGTCAAACCACTTTGACCAAAGAGATCATCTTGGTACACAAACTCTGATCTTTCTCGAACCAAGGATTGAACCGAGCTTCTCACTAAGACACCCTAGCCATCTACATCTCGATCTCTTTTTCTCGACTCCCTAATAAACTTTCGAACCTCCACGATTCAAAATTTCAAATAATAATCACCAATTCTCGAGCAATCTTTACTTTCATCTCAACCGACATGTACGATCTATCGACAACCGCAAACACCAAGATTCGAGCTAACATCATTATTCACTTTCTTTTCACCACTGAAATTCTGTACTCTCTGCTATACACTGCTTGATAAAGAACCCTCTGAAAACTCTGTCAACTTATAATCTTTGATCTAGATTCGAGATATAATTCATCCTCGACACTCCATGTCGGTGAACTATTCGAGACACACACACTTTGGTATACCCATTCTATGACAAGATAGGATCTTCAATTTCTGAAATCGAGCTTAGATTGGCGGTTAATTTCACTCCGACACGCTTTTAGTGTGACCTAGGCTACCGGGTAGTGTTCAGAGCTTTTTAGGACAAATGACCTGTGGTCGATTTTCTTCGAGCCACAATGAACCCACTCGACACATTGGCGACTCTCGATTGTCGTGAAAATCTCAAAGGTTCAAATACGGACACGAGGTACCAAAACAATAGAAACATCAAATTAGTACCGGTCGATGAGAATCTTCCAATTTAGTGGAGTCACCCACGATCGGTCATTCATCTCGATCGAGCCGATCTATTTCGATTTCAAATCGATTTTATACTTGTGCCGCAATGATCTCTAAAGATGAACACGGTCGAGAAGTCGATCCCTGGTCGAATTCTCAAGTCTATTTACCTTAAGGTCCTTAATAACTCACCCAGCTAGTCTAGTTATCTCATGAGTGGCCAACTCAGAGAAAAACACTGTAATCGCATCGAGGAAATGCCCAATTTATCTAATCGAAATCAAAGTCAAAATCTGGATCACATACTCAAAACAAGATATATTCGAACTGTACCAAAGTGAACCAACTCCATCCATCGATCAACCACTATTCTCAAATGGTATCAGTAATCCCCTGAATCCTTAGTAAGCCATATATTTCCATTTCCACTTGGGAGTCTCAAGTGATGGTAAAAATTCTCCCGGTCCGCATTACTGAGCTTCCACTTACTGACACTTCTGACACTTGCAACCTGCTCAGCGGTATCTATCCTCATATCAGCTTACTAATCTAGCTGACGTCGATTTTGATTTACTTGCACCATCTAGTCAAACTGCAATACTATAGTGAACTTCCGACAAGATCTTTTCCCTGAGTGCTACACTGTTAAGTGCACTCAATTCCTCATGGAACCCGAACGTTCCATCCTCAAAAGTTTCAAAGTTAGATTCTTTCTTGTCAGTATCCTCTTATAAGATCTTCTGAACATCTCTGTCTGTCAACTAGGCGCCGATTCTAACTTGAACATTTGGTTCAATTTTGAGGGTGGCTATAAAATTCAAAAGGTAGCCTACCTTAATTTTGAAAACCAAATTTCAAACCATTTTCAAGTAAAGTCTATACTTTAGCCAGTCTATGCACATTTGAAGACTCTCGGCTCAACACATAAATTACTTCTTTCATTCTCTCAAGATAATACCAGATAACATCATTATAGTTCTGCCAAAATTCTGATTCACGACACCATTTTCATGTTCAACTTGTTGGGTTTCAACTGGCGGGACGGTTATACAACAATCTTCTCATGTTGTATCAATACATACCCAGTCGTTGGCAAGACGCATCACTAGAGATTTCATGCTTTTCCAGAGCCAAATGAAAAGTTTAGCACAAGTGCGATAGCCTGATTTTACTGAAGCTTTGGAAACTATCCTCGTACTTGTCTATGCCAATGAATTTCTCTTCTTTCTCAAGAGGTCAAGCCCATGATGATACTGATGCTGAAAATTCTTTCACAAACCTTCCGTAGTTATCTGTCCAATCCCCACAACTTCTGATCTCTGACATTGATGTCGGTCTCGGCCCATTAACAACTGATTCTATCTTGGCTGAATCCATGAAGATTCCTTTACCTGTAACCACACGACCATTCTTAGGGGCATCTCATGATTCTCAACACTTAATGAACACCCTATAATGTCGCTACACCACACGATCACCATTGATCTAGATATTCTTTGAACATTCTGTTTGTCAAATCCATGACAACAACTGGAGCGTTCGCTAGGCCAATCGATCTTACAATACTCTCGTAAAGATCATATCAAGTACGAACAGCTGTCTTTCGTACAACCTCCTCCCTGGTTCGTAACTGATGACTTCCTAACCTCAAGTCGACCTTTAAAATATCGATACTCTTTATAACTAGTCACACCATTCATCGATCTTTGGCAAAGAACACTTGTCCTTGATCTTCACCTAATTGAGTTGACGATAGTTCATGCACACTCGCAACAAACTATCTTTCTTCTTCTCACAAACACAATTGATGTTTCCCCAAAGTGATGCATTGATATGCACAAATTCCTCATTCATCAATCCTCACATCTGCACCATTGGCTCTATCAATTCAGACAACAATAACTGGTAAGAAACTTTAGAGAATGGTTATATTCCGGGTGCTAGCTCGATCGTAAATTTTATCTCTTTCTCTAGCGACAGTCTGACTGTCCTTTTGGCAACACTTCCAGAAATTCTGGACTACTGAGGAGTCCTCAATTTTCAATTCTTCAATCTATCTTATTTTTGACAATCGTCAAGTAACTTAGGCAACCTCCGTCTAACAAACGGATTGCCTCAAGTGACGAGGTTAAAGAAGTCGAGGACCCTTCTCGACTCTCAATAAAACTCAGCACTTCTACTTGCTCCCGGAATGAACTCGTTTACTCAATTATAACAATTCATCAACACAAGATGCTCCAGAGCCAATTCTTTCCACACTTGACGATAGAGTTGTAGACCAACAGCCATCGAGTACAACTCTAGCCAGTGGTTCTTCTCCTACCACCTTAACACACATATTTAAATTCCACAACTTAATCTCTGAAACTCTGAGGCATCATTCTGATAAAAATTACTTCAAGACATCGTTTCTCTATTCGGTGCATGGTCGATTTCATTCATGTCTCTTCTCGCCATACCTGGACACTGAATTCATCCATGGAACAATATGTTCCGCTAATATGAATGCTGACCTGACTATGCCACCTTTCCCATTTGGGTGGAATAGAATATCATTCTCTCAACATCAGTCTTTACCCTGATCGAATTCCTAATCTGCTTGGACTAAATCTTGACTCAAATATCGAAATATATTCCCTGATCATCCTTCCAGGTTGGACCTCAGCAAGGTAGCAACAACAGCAACAACTTGATTCTGACCTTACAGGCTCATCCAGATTCCAAAAAAAATACTTGCATCAGAACGATCCTATCGAGTTTAGGATCATTCGACGCTGCTACACTAGTACCAACTTGCAGTGGTACTCTTACACTCGAGCTGGCCAGAGCCGACACTCTGCCACAACCACCTCGGGTACCGACCTTTGTCAGTGCTTTATCCCGAGTCACAAAGGACATTGCCCTCTTACTAGGAGTTCTCAGCTCCTACTCGCTCATGGTTCAGTCTTTACACTGAAACCCGTCTTCCAAATCCACACTGGATTAGAAGATGAGCGATCCACACACAACAAACAATTCTAGCATTCAGCTAGCACAGACATGCATCGGCATGAATTTAAAGGCCTTTCCTACTAACTATCCCATGGTCATCGCTCCTTATCACTCCAATCTTCAACTTCGCTCTGATACCACTTAAACTGGATGTCACGCCCCGATCCTCGGGCACGCACACATCCTTCTCTTGGTCGATTTTAATATGCGATATCCCAAGACTATATATCGCCGACCCTTTCTTTTCATTAAGCACATGCGGAAGCAATTATAAATCCCCGGACAATAAAACAATGGGATAGAAAAGTAGGGCCATATTTTTCATATTGAAACTTATAACCAAACTTTTATACAAAACATAAATCACTTCATAACTATTCACATCAATTGGAGATCTCAAAGGAAGATAGAATCTCAATCCATCTGGGCCGTACTCAAGGCCCCTCTTAGGATTATCTTCTTCTTTCAAAAATCCTTCTACTCAAGTTTCACCTCCAAGTTCTCTTTCTCAGACTCCTCCTCAGCTCCTCATCGGGGTCCTGAAATGTTTTTCCCCAAACTGGGATGAGACTACGTCTCAGCGAGTTCTACCCCACTAAGCCCAATTAGTAAACCATTATACTAAAGGCTGCCTAAACACGCATAGGGCGTAAGACGTACCTTGGCCTCGAGATCCCACCGCAAGTCGGACAATTTACAATAGGTACTCAAGCAATCATATCACGATCGACATTTCGATCTATCGACCCGATCGATCATACGCCAACAAAACCACTCACGATCACTTCCATTCAATCAATCATTTCACAATACAAATCAAAGCAATGATCAATCGACCTAGTCGATTACATGTCAGTTGGATCATGTAAGATCACTTCCACTCAATCAGTCAATTCACGACAACGTATCAAATCATTGATCAATCGACCTATCTTTAGGTAGCAAATTACGGCCTTCTCAGGCGCGACCCAGATCGGGTGGCAAATTACGGCCTTAACAGGCGCGACCCATATCGGGTGGCAAATTACGGCCTTCTCAGGCGTGACCCATATCGGGTGGCAAATTACGGCCTTATCAGGCGCGACCCCTATCGGGTGGCAAATTATGGCCTTATCAGGCGCGACCCATATCGAGTGGCAAATTACGGCCTTATCAGGCGCGACCCATATCAGGTGGCAAATTACGGCCTTAACAGCGCGACCGATCCAAATTCGGTGGCAAATCTCTCGCCCAACTCGGCATAGCCATACTTCGGCGGCTTCCGAGGTTTAACTCACAACCTCTCACAGTCATATTCTAATTGAATACCGACATCGATCAATTTTGGGATAAATCCCCACATACTCATCAACTCACTCAATTCTTCACACGATATTTAACGCATACCGATCGATCTCAGCCAAAAGTATATTCAAATCACTCTCACACTTCTACTCACTTTACAACTCAACAAAGCATTATAAATGCTGAATAAACATACTTGGCCATTTACCAATCAACAATTCAATCACAATCAATTCCAACCAATTTAGGTAAGTCCCTAAAATATCACAATTTATTTAATTCCATGCAACATGGAGCTCAAATAAATAAATGGACTGCACCACGACGATCAGCACGAGATTTCGGTCGTCGGCCATCAAAATCTTAATTTCCGACAAATAAATAATTAATTAATTAATTCCGAAAATTAATTATTAATTATTAAAATTTTCATTTAGCTCAAAATAAGGCCCAATTAAATAAACGGAGTTCACCACGGTCATCCGCATAATATTCCGGTTCCGGACCATCTCCTTTGAATTTTCGGAAAATAAATAATTATTTAATTTAATTCCGAAAATTAATATTTAAATGCCAAAAATCCCACTTAGGCCCGAATCGCCAAATTGAAGCCCGATTAGGGGTCCGAAAATTCCCGAGACACTCCCAATAAATAGTAGACCACGTCTACTTGCTAATTGCACAATCAATTTAACTAAATCGCATCACAATTAACTAATAATTGCTAATTTATTCTAATCTAACAACCTAAACATAATTAATTAAAACTAAACCAACCTTAAAGCATAATTAGTCAACTAATCCAGGATTAGTGAGATTACTTACCAAATCGCGCGCAAATTGGATCAATCCGACGGCGGCGACGCGAGGAACAATTCTTCCCAAAGCGGGCCTCGGGTTCGGGGCCCGGAAACGGCCCAAAACGGCCTTGAACAGTGCTGGAAACCCATTTTTCCAGCTGCTGTTCATGGCCAAACGAGGCTGCTCCGGTGGCTGAGATGGCGGAGCAAGGCCGGCGGAGGGCGAGGGGAACGTCGGGGAGGTCGGGCGGAGCTGGGGCGGTGGCCGGAGGTGGCCGAACGGGGGCTGAACAGAGGCTGGACAGCGGCTGGATCGTGCGGAGGAGGACGCCTGGGCGTGCGCGGACGGCGGCGAGCGCGGGCGCGGGCGTGGCGGCGGTGCGGAGGCGCGGCAGCGAGACGAGTGGCGGCGGGCGGCGGGCGCAGCGAAGCTGCTGTCCTTCCCCCGTCTCTGGTTTCCGCGAAGAAGAAAGGAGAAAGGAGGGGTTCGGTCGCATGGGGGAAGAAAGAAGAGAGAGAGAGAGAGAGAGGGAGAGAAGGGATAAGTCTTGACCAGTCAAAGAAGAGAGAGAGAAGCCAATTTAAAATTGGCAAGGGGGTGTTCGGTGGGTGGGGAGGGGCTGCGCACGAAGGGAGGAGGGGAGAGGAGAGAGAAGAGAGAGAAAAGAAATAATATAAAACACCACATGGTCTTATTTTTTTTTCTTTTCTTTTCTTTTCTCTTTCCCTTTCTATTTTCTTTTTGGTCTTCAATTTTCTTCCGATAATTTCTTTATTGAAAATTCGGACTCGTCAATAAATTGACGAGCGATGAGACAGGATCCTATTTATCCAGTCAAATTGAAACCCGAAAATCTGGATGTCACACATGGCCTCCTTATTTAAAAAATCCGGACGTGAACAGCAGGAAAAAAAGGACGGCCGCCTCCTATTCACACTAAAGTTGGCTGGACTCCAAGAACCCTATAAATACGCAAGGGGAGAGGCCACGCAAAGGGGGGAGGAGGAAAAATTGACTGGAGGAGTTTTGTGAGAGCTATTAAAAAAGAGAAAAAATTTCCATCGTGGGGACTTCTTCGGTCAGACAAGGGGAAAAGAGAAAACAAAAGAAAAAGTTACAAGGGCAGAGGGAGAAGTGACGTACAGCGAGAGAGGAAGAAAAAGGAAATAAAAAGAAAGGGGACTGTTCACCGTCTTCCTCGTAGAAGCCTCCCGTCGTTCCCCTCCCTCGTTCGCTATTGCCCGCCGCCGGGTCGAGCTCTGCGCCGCCGGCCCTCTTCGCGCCACCACCGTGCTAGCGCCACCGACGCCGCGCCGCCGCACCTCCATCGCCCGCGAGCCCGCGCCCCGCCGTCTCTGCCCCGTCAAAAAAGGAAGAAGCCGCGGAGCTGCCGACCACCGCGAGCGCCGCAACACGACCTCCCCGCAACCTCGTGCCTCATCACCGAAACCCCGCGCCGAACCGCCGGTCACCCCGTGCGAACACCGCCCCGCCTCCGCCTCTGTTCCTCTACGCTCCCACCGGCGACCCGCGTCCCGAGCCCACGCCGACGCTGCCCGGAGCTGAAGATCACCACCCGCGACCTGCTGCTGCGCCCCGGTCTGCGGTCCTCGCCGGTCGCCTGTGGCCGATCCTCGCCGGAGCGCTGCCTTCGGTGACCCACGAGCAAGCCGTGCGTGGGAAAAGAAAAAGAAGAAAACAAAAAAAAGAAAAAAGCAAAAGGGGAACATTAGGTAGTTTATTATTATTGTTATTATTATTATTATTATTATTATTATTATTATTATTATTATTATTATTATTATTATTATTATTATTTTATCTTTATTTTTTTATATAGTTTATAGTTTGTTTTTATATAATTTTTTTAGTGTGACTATTCATTAATGCATGATTGAAGTTCCAATGTGAAATAACCCCTCGAACCGGGGATTAGGAGTTTGATTTTCGCGCCCGAAATCCGACTCACGATCTCGTATAAAAATCGGCAATCCAATCTCATGCCCGAGATTCGATTCGCGATTTAATCTAAAATTGACCAACCCGATCTCATGTGCGAGATATGGTTTGTCAATTTTTGATATTAATCTTATCTTGATTGGATTGGATATCGGGTTATTTGAATTAACTTTTGTTTTTGCGTAAAAAAAAAATTCAAAAAAAATGCGAGTTAAATTAGGGCTAGGGTTAGCATATTTAGTTATCTCATTTTTTTAAAATAACCCAAAAACAAAAAAAAAAAAAAATCCAAAAAATGCATTTAGGATATTAGTTTTTAGAATTGCACGTGTCAATCTAGAATTAGACTTTTACTTCAAATTTTTACAACAAAAAAATCCCAGGAAAAATCAGTTAATTTAGGATGCTAGTTTTTGTAGGTTGCATAATAGGTTTTTTTTTTTTTTTTTTTTTAAATGCATGCTTTAGAAGAGATAACGTGCCCCTTTAATTTTCACTCTAGTAGTTTTTTTTTAGTGTTTTTTTTTAATTACGAATTTCCATAAAAAAACTCACCATGCATTTTAGAATAGAATTACATGTCTCATTTTAAGATTAGATCAATTTGCATCTTAGGTTAGAAATTGCTAGATTAAAATAATGTCTTAGTTTAAATTAGGATTTAGCATGACTTAATCCTAAGTTTAAATTGGATGGAATTTTAATTTAGCTAGGTAATATTTGCATTTGTCTTAATTTCGAATATCATGAAAAATACAAAATTTGTCTTTAGATAAATTAGTTTCAATTTTTAGGATAAATTGCGTTTTTAGGAATAGAAATATCATGTGCACGTCATGTAGAATTAGGCTCATTTAATTAAAAATTGCCCGTCATTATAATTAGGTCATTTTGATTTGCATATTTAATTGTTGCATGTTCATTAAGAAAACACAAAAAAATAATAATATTTTACTCATGTCATGTAGTTTAGAACACATTGCCATGCCATTCCATGCTAGATTAGTAGCATGCATTGCATATTAATAAGTGAAAACCAAAAAAAAAAAGGGGAAATTGCCTGTTAATTAGAAATTACATCTAGGTCTGTTGATGTGGGTTCGATTTAACAATGCAAATGCTTTCGTTGCTACGAGGTAGATCCTGCAATTTATTCATCGCTTTCTTGGGTGTTAAATTGGTGGTTTGCGCACCCGCATGATCACCTCACATGTTAGGAAAGTGAATTAAAATCAATCCAAGCTGCCTGCAAAACATGTTTTTTTTTAAAAGAGAAAGGTACCGAAAGGGCGTTAGAGAAATCTAGCGTAACCAAGTCCCCCGAACTCATAATCTCTGGTTCATAGGAGTGAAGTAATTCTCCCATTACTTTACTTGGGTTTCTAATCGACCCACCAAAAATAGATTAGTGGCGACTCCATGATAAAAATCATTTGCATATTAAGAACTTAAACCCTAAGTCGCGAATTGGTATGGGCTTGGGAGAGCTCGAGCTAAGTCTAGGCTTAGCAATCCATTAGCCGAACCCTTAGGTGGCCTAAAACCCGCTTCGGGGAGGTCGCGACACATGTTTTTCCAGGATGTTAGTGCTTCATTTTCAAAGAAGTATCCACAACTGTCCAAGGAGGGAATACGGAATTCATACTTCAACCGTAGAGTTGTGGCAGCCTGGTCTTCTTCTCGTGGTCTACCGCCTCTCGTCCTTTATCACTTTGTGACAGCTTCTAGTTCTACTGGTCTAAATTCATCGGGAAAAATGTTCGGCCTCTGGGACGTCAGCACAATGGCATTTACGTTTATTGTTGTCATTGTCTACTTACGCCTTCTTTTGATGTGTAATTCAATAACAAGATGCCTTCATATCGCTGTCAGGTGGAAGCATCCTTGGGATATTTGATTTTATTTTCATATGTTCACTTATGAGGGTGAGTCTTCTCCCTTTCGGGGTTCTTTTCTTCCCTTCGCCTCATCTAGTCCTCTTTTGGATAGCAATTACTCTGATATTCGTCTTATCACATGTATGCGCAAGAAAGTCTCTACCATGTCATCCACGTATTAATGAGTACAGTCTACTTCTACCTGACATTTCTTTTGGTTCCAATCCTCACACTGCTTGGTGACTTCTTATGCCAAGGTTAAGGTTTCAGACTCATATCTGGCCCAAAAAAAAAAAAAAAAAAAAAAACAGTCGGGCTTTTTTGTTCTTAGACATATTTCTCGTTTAGAAACAGAGAGTAACACTGTAACATAGTTCTCAAGTAAATTTGCTCATGAATAGTGATTGCGAATCTGCAATTTCGCTTTCCTAAAAGTAACAAATGTCGTTTGTCATGGAAAATATAACGGAGGACCTCCTTTTTCGTTCAAATAGCCTTCATCATCTTCATTGTCGATTTCGTGGGTCCTTTTTTCCCTATTTGCTCCGAGACAAGATATAGGGCTTGTCATGTCCGTACTTTTCCAGTTTCTCAGGTGGTCCATCATTTGGGAGTTGCATCTGTGCTGCTTCTCTCTCTCTCCCTCTCTAACCCCTCTTCCTCCTCTCTGGGCTGAACATTGCCCGATTTCTGGAGTGCGGTTACGGGATAAATCCACATATCAACCTTACTTGGTATGAGTATTTATTGGCTTGTGGGAACTCGACAGCTCGCTCATCTCAAGCTATTGATTTCTGGATTCACCATATTCTATTTTGCGGATTGTGTTTATTATCAATGAATGTTTTCTTTAAGTAATTGCAATGGATACTTCCTCTGATTAGTTTTTTTTTTTTTTTTTTTTCTTCACGCATTAATTTTTCATGCACTTGGTTATAGGGTTCAAAGGTGGTTCTTCCCATATGATTATCAGATATTACAGGAATTTCTAAGGGCACAAGCCACGGGATGAGGACGAAGCCGAAGACATTGCCCAGGAGCTCCGATTTACAGATATGTTTCTTAATACTGTAAAATGAAATTTTTAGACTGTTCGAGTTTCTCTATTATTGTCAGAATCACAAGCATACGATCTTTAGGATTCTCCCTTCCAAAATTCGTAGCCATTCCTAAACGGAAGGAAAGGGAGGGATGTGATGATGACAGACTTCTGGACTCCTTCCAGACGCCAAGAGTATCACACGTTTCAGAGCAGTAGGAAAGCAGCTTACGTTAATTCTGTTCGTGCATTTATGGGCTAGTTCTAGTCCAAACGCAAAGTCCTAAATGCTTTTCTGGAAACGTTTTTTTATATCTTCCTGTTCATTGTTTCTTGTCAAAGCTTGCTTCATAAAGGAGGCTCACCTTTTATTCTGAGCCACGCTGCTCATTTCTTGCATTGCGACTGCTTATATGGCAGCAATAAGGAGTTCCTCTGCCTGTTCATTAATTCTCTGGTTGCTTTTTCTCAGGTTGAGTGGGAGATGAGTTAACTGTTAGGTTATTTTAGGTGCTACTCTGGAGCCATCGCTAGCTGCATCCCAAAGTTGTTTGAGGATGACGAACTGACCGTGCCTCTGGCGAAAAAGTCGGGTGGTTTATTAGGAATTGCTAAAAGTGTGATCGTTGAAAGCACCTCATTAGTTGAAGAAGGAACATTTTCTCAGATTTTTAAAACCGATTCCAACCGTGTCCTATGATCCCCATCCAACACGAAGTAATCATGGACTTGGCTCGGTCCTTGCATAAGTACCGGTGGCTCGCACTCGATCATTCTGTCTTATGCGGGGGAAAGGCGAGAGGATATCTCATTGGAGCAGTATCATATTCTATTCTGAAAGCAAAAGCCGTTGCAAGAATCGCATATAATCACCTTAACGATGGGCCAAATATCTCACGAGGAGCTGATGAACTTGGCCAAGTTTCTGAGACACTTGACTGTTGGGATTCATCCAACCGTTCTTCATTTCCATCGTCATCATCATCATTCTTGAAAACCAGCTATATCCCGCGCTTTTTCAGCGAGAGCCCAGGAAAGTATGGTCGGTCTCGCAGGACTATATCTATTCCTGTCTCCTTTGAACATCCGAACCTTTGGCTTGAATTCTGGATATCTAATCCGGTAAAGCTGGTCTTCGCTTGTGTCATTTAATGTCTGACGTGTGTCGGATCTTCAAGCCCGAGAAGACTTCCTTTAATGTCCTCAATTGCTGGTAGCGGAATGTTTGCCCGGTTTGCACTGTCACAACAGCGAAAATTATCACTCTAACCTCGTGGTTCTTCTTCGGAGCAGCAAAATGAGGAACTCCCGGACAAAACCATCCAGAAATCTCACTCCCAGGGACACTTGAGTTGTGAAAATGCTTTAGGGAAACCTGAAATTTCTTATGAAAAAACACATTTAAGGTTGAACTTTCTGCATTCATAATTGAAGATACTGAACAAAGGTGGAGAAACTGAACTGATGATCTTCATCCATCTTTTTGCAACAGTTCAAGTAGTTTTCCCAAAATGGGAGTTAAGAGTGATCTTTTTCAACTTTTCAATTCTTGTCTCCCAAGAGTAAAAGCCTCAGAGATTTCAATACCCGGAGACCAGTGAAGTCAACTAGATTGCTGCAATCGTAAAGTTTAGCTCCTTCAAATCGGTAGAATTCAGATAAAAGGCGAAAATTTGAAATTGATTACCCTTGAGGCAGCGTAGTTCTCGGAGATGATGGCCATGGCGGCGGTCAACTCGTTGATCACCTCCGGAAGGCCCGGTGCTATCTCTTCTCCTTGCTCGAGGCCTTCTTCGTGGTAGAGGCGATCCACGATGCGTGGCGGGGGGGTGTCGGTGCCGCAGCGGAAGCGAGAAGAGAACATAGCGCCGTCCTCTTCGGGATTGTCCGTCAGCATGTCACGCTTCGATCCTCCGAGCGCGCGAACATCCCACTCTGGTCGATACAAATGCGACTTCCCAGGACACGTCGCCGACCCATTCATTTTTATTACGCATGTGGAAGCGAAACAAATCCCCTGACAACATTTAACTTGGGATAGAAAAGCAGGCAATCAATCACAACCAAACAAGCTTTCTTATAAACACATAGGTTTATATACAACACTGGATTGACTACAAAATAGACAGGCTCAACAACTAGGGAACTGTCCTATGACCAACTTGTCAGACACGTTCGCCTATTCTTCAGCCTCCACCTTCCGAACTCCAGGACTTCCGGTCATCCACGATCGTCATCTAAGGACCTGAAATATTATCCCACAACCGGGATAAGACTACGTCTCAGCGAGTCCTACCCTCTAAAACTCAATTAGGAAGAAAATACGCCTCAGGGCGCTCTAGCCACACAAATAGGATAGAGGACTTACCTCGCCTTAGTTCCTTAATCAATAAATATTGACAACCACATCATCCAAACAATTCAATTACTCGGATCGATTCAGCGATCAATCGACTTAGTCGATTACATGTCATCGAAATCATCACACGGTCATTCTGACTATTCATTCTCGACTCTCAATCACGGCCTTACAGGCAAGTCTATATGTAGTGGTATCACGGCCCCACTCGGCAATGTTATATGTAGTGGCATCACGGCCCCACTCGACAATATTTTATGTAGTGGCATCACGGCCCCACTCGGCATAATTTAGATTTAGTGGCTTTCTAGGTTCAACTCACAACCTCTCACAGTCATTTTCCCATCAAAACCAGCACTAATCAACTTTGGGATAAATCCCCACATAAACATCCATTCAATCAATCGATACAAACTGGACCTACCAACCAATTACGGTGCCAAAAGCCAACACCGAGTATTTTCAAGTTAAATACCACAACTTCATCAATATCACTCAATTCCACACTTTTGGAATAATTAACCATAACCATCAATAACTCAATTTCTCAATTTAAGCTTACAATTAACACAAACCAACCGCACTGCTGCGATCAGCGCGAAATTCTAACGACCGGCCATCCCGGCATAATTTTCGAAATTATTAAATAATTAAATTTAATTCCGAAAATTAAATAATTAAATATTATTTTATAATAATATAATTTAATAAAATAAAATTTATAAATTCAAAATAATTATTTAATTAAAAATAATTAATTAGGGCTTAAACAAGATTACACTAATTTAATCATACAATTAGCCCTAATTAAACATCCATTAAACTAATCATACAACTAATCTAATTTACATTAAAATAATCTAATTTAACCACCTAAACCTAATTAGACTAATCTAAACACCCCTTAAGCGTCATTAACTCACTAAGCAAGAATTAGAGGATAAACTCACCGGTTTTGCGCGCCGGTGAGTTCACGACGACCCCGACACCAAGGCGGTCGATAAACCCCAAAGCGGCGACACCAACGGAGGCCGGGAAGGGCTTGAAAACGGGCCACAAAGTCTCCAAAACCTTGCTGTCTTCTGCTTCTGTTCTTGGCTGAACTGCAGAGAAGAAACCAGCAGCTTCAACGGCGAAAACGGGCCGATCGGAGCTCCGGCAAGCGGGTGGTTGGCAACCAATGGCTCCCGGGGGTCTTGGGGATCTTGTAGGAGGTTGGGATGGGCAAAGGAAGGGTCGGAAAGGGGCGAAGCAGCAAGAAAACGCGGAACAGGCGGAGCAGGGCGGAACCAGACGGTCCGGCGAGCGGTTCCTTCCCGGCGGCGCCCAGGCCGGCCGGCGGCTCCGTTTGGGACGAAATTGGGCTCGTTGGAACGGTCTGTCTCTCCCGGTCACGGTGATAGGTGGATCGTTGGCTGATTCATCCGGGAAGACCACTTTTGACTCGATTCTTCACTGAAGGGTCAGCTGGAGCAGAACTGGAGAAGAAGAACATGGAGGAGAGAGAGAAGCTCGTCCGCTTGGAGGCCGAATGGGGGAGAGAGAGAGAGATGTGAGGGCTGGTGTCACACCTCATTAAGGCCATTAAATGGCCACTTCAATTCCCCATACAAAGTGACATCATCTTCTCTCTCTTCCTTTGCTTTATCCACATGCTTTTAGGGGCATTTAGGTCATTTCCACCTTGCACAAATTACACATCTGACCTTGGGCTGAAATTGGTGGATGGGCCTAAGAAATGGGCTTGGAAATTGGTTGGGCTTGATTGGGCTCAAAGTTGGACCATGGGCTTTGAAAGAGAAATAGTTGGTTTGGCCCAATGGGCTCACTTGCTTGACTTAGGCCCATTTGGTGGTTGTCCCAACTTGGGCCTAAGGCCCACACTGACTTGGCCCGGCCCACGTCCTCACGGGCTTGCTTCCTCGGTCCGAAAATCCCTTTTTTTCAATTGCTCGGCTTAACTGGCTCTGTCGACTGTCTGAAGTAGCTTCATCCAAAGTCCGTCCCGGACATTCCCGATAATTCGAAGTCCAATCATAAGTTCTCTTGCCATGTCAATTTCGCCAAATGCCATTTCGGTTACAACTCAGACTGACGGGTGGCTGTGAGGATTCACGCGTAACCGACTCGTGCCAAACCACGTTCAAGACATCTCGACGCATGGACGTCCTTGACTACATGAAATTATGGAGGATAGATTCTTATTTCAAAGTACACGATTACTGAGGATTGACATGGGGTCGTTCGTGGATTTGATAACAGTAAACGGAATCACCCGTCGCTCCATTATGTTCTGTCCGCGAATCGACTTTTAGTCATCCTTAGAATCGGCCTGCCTATCTACAGGATCATCCTCACGCAAGTCTCACGGTCAAGTCGTTTTCCCAGGTCGAGTCCTTTAGTCGCACGAGTTCTGTCCTCAGTAGCCTTTCCCCTCAAGGTCAGTATCTCAGGAGTGATCAATTCCGAGGGAGATCAACCAACAATGCATTGACGAAATTCACCTTCACTCATTCCTCAGAGGGCTCGAATTTCAGGATGTCACACAGCATCTTCGCTTTTTGGCTTCTCGATTGGCCTTACTTAAGAGTCGCCGGTCTTTTGACAAAGGTGGTCGTTGCAGAAATTGAAGTGCCACGTAATGATGACCAATGAGCAACGAGCACCTTTCTGATGGATTCGTGTTCCCTTTGAAAAGAGCGATTTGCACAGTATGGGAAATGTCATGTCTTAATTTTTAATTGACAAATCAAGGCATTCACATCAGTTAATGGGAAAATTATCTAAAAATTATAAACTTATTGTAAGGCGACCAATTATCCTAAATTTTTATACTAATTTAATTCTAAATATTTTAATGGAGATAATTTAATTTTAAATATTTTAAAAATTATAAATATAGTTCTTTCTATTATTTTTATCATAAATTGCTAACATGACATCTCGATTAACGCCGACTGTTCTACATGAAAATTTGATATTAATGTGGTCAATTGGATTTAATTTTAAAAAATAAAATTTTCTTTTCTTTTCTTTTCTTTTCTTTTATTGTTTTCTTCACAAGGCCGGCAAGTGTTGCCAACCATTTTGGGAAAATGGCGTTCAACTTATTACCGCCAAGGGCGCAGCAATAGGCATTCAAAATTTGTTCCCATTGAGGTGAAGACTTCTCAAGACGGCTCTTTTGCCGAATGTGAATGAGATTGTGCCGAAAGTCGATTTTCTTGGAGGTCCAAGCACTAAGGGGCTGTTTGGTTCAGCTTTCTAGAAATGCCCTTGGCAGAATGCAAATACCTTTGAGATAAAGGGGCTTTCCAAAATGCTAGGCTGTTTGGTAAACTATAACTGAAAAGTGCTTTAAGGAAATGTAAGACTGTTTGGTAAACATATATTTGAAAAGCCATTTGGTGTGATTAAATTAAATTTTTAAATTTTAGTATTTTTGAAATTACAAAAAAGAAACAATGATTATATAACATTTTATATTTTCATATTGAAAATAACATAAAAGATACATATTAGTAAATTTATTTAAAAATTATAATAAAAGAATTTGATTATAGATTAGATGCAAAACTCAACTTTTGGCCAATGTTTCTTTTAGGTTTGTTTTCAACTTTGAATAGTTTTTTTTCTAATTATTATAATATTAATCATATTCGTTAATTAATTATCATCCTGGTATATTAATAAAAATTTGGGCTATTGATTGTCAAAAGATAAAAATGATATAGCAAAAAAAAAAAAGGTGAACTTATTCGGCGGATGATAAAGCGACGGATTGTGGATGCTATTTTTTTTTAGTAAACACCGCATATAAAAAGGGAGGTCTTTATTAAGAAAAATAAAATCAAGTTCCTCTCATACAAATTTGACTAGAAATAGTCATTTCATGATATTAAACATTGTCATATATGTCCAAAAAAAGAAAAAAGAAATACGTCATAATAAGTATTACAAACATCAACAGCTTTGTAAACTTATGGCTATTTCATCACGTAAACGTGCCATGTTCGGGGTGCCACCGGTGACCTTGGCGACGCGGAGGAGGGCGAGCTCGGCCTTGAGTTCCTTCAGTTGGGTCAGAAGGTCGGTTGCAGGAGCAGGAAGTAGAGCCGTCGCCGTCGCAAGAACAGGAAGCAAAGCCGTCGCCGCCGTCGATTCGCGAGAGGAGGACCTACGATCACAGTAATGGGTGAGAGACAATCCAAAGATGAGGGACTACTCGAAGCGGTCACGTCCACATACCGCCAGTAAATCACACAACCTATACATATCACCCTTTCAGAAAGCAGAACCCAGAACGTTCCCCGCTGAACGAATTGAATTCATCAACCGAAAAGATTAAACAACCACTGCCTCGACATACGCGCAGTTGCGACACCCGATTCCACCAAAAAACAAGGAGGCGATCGATCATGGGCAGCCTCGAAAAGTACCAAAACCAACACCGGAGCGCTCAAACTCAGATCTTCACGCGATAAACCGAAACCACAAGCAATCTTGATTTCGACGCATGAACCAAACAAGCAAACACAGAAAGAAAGATCCATACCTCGATGACCAGCAGGTCAGCCAGCAAGAAGAAGAGCGAGGAACCCACCAAGGCAGGGAGAGAGCAAAAGCGAGGGATGCAGTTCTAGAGAGAGAGAGAGAGAGAGAGAGAGAGAGAGAGAGAGAGAGGGGGGGGGAGGCAGAGGAAGAGTCTTTGCTCGCCTTCCTCGAAGCCTATCGGGACAAAACGTTAGATGTTCTCAAAACAATTAATCACACCCAAAATTAAATTCACCATTTTAAGAATAAAACAACAAACGAAAAAAGATCGTAACTTCATATGCACAATAGATAAAGGAATCTTCAAAGGAAATGGGCATAAAGTTGTGCTGGCTAAAAGTCGCATTTCCTACGCAATTGTAAATAAGCTTCTTCTCTCTATGCTATCGCGAGAAAATACCAGGAGTATCGGTTCCCATGGAAAAGAATGGCGTTTATCATACTAGCATAATCAAGTTGTCAAATGCCATCAACTACATAACTTGTTTTTAAACCAAACTTCACAATAAATTTTCTGGTTCAACTTCAATCCACCATAGTTAAAATTCGGAGCGAAGAAACCGAGAACGGGCATTAGTTTCTTCAATTCCCTACACTCCTCCACGACCGACCCTTACAAAATCTCGTACTTGTCACATCTCGGCATACAAAACGGTGCATCGGTAGTAATCTCTACAACACTCCATCCACTAGCTCACAACACCGGAGCGGCTCCGCGAAACACGAAGAGCCGACCTACCCAGCAAATCCTCTCACTCGCCACCACCGAGATCGGGGAATACTCGGGCGGTCGCGCCCACAGACCGCCAGTGACCCTATACATATCACCCTTTCAGAAAGCAGAACCCAGAACGTTCCCCGCCGAACGAAGTGAATTCATCAAGCGAAAAGATTAAACAACCACTGCCTCGACATACGCGCAGTTGCAACACCCGATTCCACCAAAAAACAAGGAGGCGATCGATCATGGGCAACCTCAAAAAGTACCAAAACCAACGCCGGAGCGTTCAAAATCAGATCTTCACGCGATAAACCGAAACCACAAGCGATCTTGATTTTGACACATGAACCAAACAAGCAAGCACGAAAGAAAGATCCATACCTGACAACCGGCTCGGCTCCGGCCAAGAAGAAGAAGAGCGAGGAACCCACCAAGGCAGGAAGAGAGAGAAAGCGAGGGATGCGGTTCTAGAGAGAGAGAGAGAGAGAGAGGGAGGCAGAGGAAGAGTCTTTGCTCGGATTGCTCGGATCTTGGTTTCGCTCGCTCGTCAAGAGGGTAGAAGATCAGATCTCGCTCCTCGTCGCGACGAACTTTGGCCTTGATGGAGTGGTGCTCGGAATCAAATCGTGATGAAGTAGTCAAAGTTGCAGGGAGAGAGAGACAAGGAGAAGAGAGTCGACGGAGAATGCTGCAAAAGAGAGGAAACGTGAAAAAAGTTAGGGTTTTGTTCAATATAGGGTAAAATCGGAATTTTAATGAAATATTGAGGGTAAAATAGGCATTCGGCGAAAATTCATTAAACCAAAGGGCCGGCATGCCGAGAATGCTGAAATGCCCAAAGCAGGTCCCCACCTGCATTGGGCTTTCAAAGATTCTAAAGGTCGCATTTGGGGAATGGGGCTCCAAATGCTTTGAACCAAACACTAACTTTTTTCCCAAGGGGCTTTCGGGAAAGCCCCTTGGGAAAGCTGAACCAAACACCCCCTAAGAGGCCGTCGATCTTCCCCATAAATTTGAGGTATCGTTCCAATGAGATTGTTACGAGAGAGGTCTAGAATTTGTAGGTCCTTCATGTCACAAAGAGAGCCATGGATTTTTCTAGTCAATTGATTGGTAGCCAAAGAGAAGATGAGAACCATATTTAGGATTAATGGAGGTTAAAGCGGCCCTTGGATCTAGTTCATATTAAGCTGGAGAACCGTTAGATTTTTCTATGGAACTTGTTTCGAGCTAGTGAGGAAGTTGCGAGAGACATTGAAATAAGACTGACTCAGCTCAGACATGCCACATCCATGACGGAATATTACCGTGGATTATGTTGCCTAGCAAGATCCATTCCACGCTGGTTGAATATCTCAAGAATGCAGGGTTCAGTAACTTTGCACCCAGAAAGACCGACTTTTTGGAGTTTTGGCAAGACATGCTCGACTTTTTTGCTATTGGTCAGAGACCGAGATCTTTTAGACTTTTGAGTCTGGATAACAAGCGTAGGTCTCAAAAACTGGTCAGGTCATTGGCTGAGATGCTCGGTTGAGGATCATAAGCTGAAAAGCCGAGGTCGGCATGATGCCATGCAACTGATTATTACTCAGGTTAACATGGTCTAACGAGGGTGCAGCAAGGAACTTGTCTATGTGACCGCCAAGCCCATTGTTACTCAGGTCTACCCTCGTCAAGGATGGAAGAGAGAATGAGGTTATTGGATATGTCAAGTTGGGCAAGATTGGAAAGATTCTTTATGCTCGGAGGAATAGGAACTATGAAGAGATTATGCTAGAAACCTTGTTGAAGAAGTCGTGTCTTGTTGTCGAAGATATTGGGTATTGGACCCATGAAATCGTTGGAGAGAAGATCGGGTAGAGTGAGCCAATCCAGGTTTAACTGAGTTGGAGGAGCATGCCTCCTAAGCTCATTAAATGAGAGTTCCAAATCGTTGAGTCGTGTTACACTACCGAGTGATGATGGAGTAGAGCTAGTGAAATTACACTGGTTAAGCCAAAGTATCTCCAGAGAATGTAGGTCGCCTATGGACTTTGTTAATGCTCCACGGAACCCTATGGAGGACAAGTCCAAAACCTTCAAAGAGCTGTAAAGTAATCCGAAAGCTCATCGTTGCCTGATAGATTGAGACATGTTAGCTTTGGCAAAAGGAAAATGTTTGTTGCTTATGTGCCGCACGATTGATTGGAATTGAGGCTGAGGACTTCCAGGGATGGAAATAGATTTATTATGAGAGTTACATCAGTGCCAGACACCGTTAGCCCATCGAGGGAACTCCTTATTATTCATTGATGCTCCTCTTCATTTCACATTATCATTTATGGCCTCAAGAATATTTGTCCTCATATAGGACCATAATTATATTAAAGAATAGATGTCCCATCTATTAGTGTGTTCCCTAAACTGGTCGTATTGAAATTTTTCCCTATAGTGTATATTGTTAATTTTTTTTCTTTTTGGTCAAAAGAGAACTTTCTATTACTGATTAAGGGAGAGTCTTACATAACACAGATAGAGAAAGATCTGCACATAAAATATTCCATAGAGGAAACGGGGGTGAAGTCAACCAATTACGAGGGAGATTATGTAGCCGATGATTCCGTGCAAGCCAATCTACTGCAGCATTTGCTTCGCGTGGGCAATGGATCACCGTGATATTGTTGCTTTGGATTAGCACACTCCTACAACGCTGCACAATTACTTTTAGATTCCATGAAGGTTCGGCCCGGCCCATTACCATATCTACCACCGCTGAACAGTCGCTTTCTATAGACCACTTCACAGTTTGACTTCCGAAGTATCTCACGTGTGGCAACTGAAGTTCTTGGGTATATAAGATCCCGTGTAAAATCGCCTCCGCTTCCACTTCGTTCGACGAAGAAACCCTAGCCGTGGATGCGAAGCCTTCGAGAGCTCTTCCAGACGAATCGCGCACGACTCCAGCCACAGAACACAAAAATTCGCCTGAACACCATGCCGCATCAACGTTTAGCTTCAAATCCTGCCCTTCCGAAGGTCGCCACTGATCAAGTTTGTCTCATTTGAGTGGTTGTACATTTTGTTTCAATTTGCCTCGACTGAAAGAGATCTGTTGTTCTTGTGCCGAAATCAGTAGATCTGCTGGTCTGGGATCTTTTGCTCGAAAAATCCAATTATTTCTCACCTTCCAGATGTTCCACAGAAGCATACCAGTGAGCTCTCGAGCAGGTGAGAACTGATCGATTCTAAAAACGTTGAAGATCCACTGATCTGTTCATTTAATACTGCTGTTAGGTATGATCCCTTCAAATCTAGGGTCATCCCATATTTTCTTTGTCCATTTACATAAGAAGAAGAGGTGCTCTGTAGTTTCGATGCTAGAGTGGTAGAACAGGCATAATGGGTCTTGAATAATTTTCCTTTTATACAGGTTGTCCCTCGTAGGAAGAGCGTTTTGACAGAGGCTCCAGAGGAAGGAACGAACCTTTGGTGGTGCATCTAGACTCCAGATTTGAGTCCATAAGGTACGTGGTGGCTGAAATGAACAGGAGGGTTGGTTCTGATCTGATCTACTTGTTATTACAATGGCTCTGTTGTATCCACTCTTGACAGAGTATTGCCCTGTTCTGTTGCCTGTCCATATGATCGAATCTGGCTTGGATTGTTGGCTTAGGGGGATTGCTAATATCTCGTTAGCAATAGTTTCTTCGTAGAGCTGATGGATTGTCTATTGTTTCAATTCTCTAGATTCTGCATTTATCAATTCAGACACTAAAATAGGCTCTGTTTGGTTTGCTTGACCGCCTATAATTCCTTGTGAAAGCCATCTGTCTTCTCGAATACGAATAGAGTTCCCGTCTCCTACTGACCATTTGATGTTGTTCTTTATTATGTCTTTGCCAAGCATTAAACTTTGCCAGCCCCATGATGGCCGGTGTCCCTTAGCAGCTGTCCAGACATCACCATTGGGAAAGTAGATCCCTTTCAACACTTTGCTCCATAGGGCCGATGGGGAATTAGTTAATCTCCATAGGTTTGCTTGCCTAGCATGGCTCTATTAAAGGTAATCAGATCTTTAAAACCAAGTCCACCTGTATCCTTTCGAGTTTTCAAGACTTTCCAGCTTTTCCAATGCATCCCTCTTTTAGCATCACCTTTCTACCACCAAAATGTCGTGATTCGTTTTTCTATGGATCTGCAGATAGACACGGGCAGCTTGAATATGGACATTGCATAGGTAGGTAGGGATTGCACAACACTTTTTATTAACACTTCCTTTCCTGCCTTTGTAAGTAATTTTTTTTTTTCCATCCTTCTAACTTTGATTTTACTCTGGCCAGAATTCATGCAAACAGCTCTTTCTTGGATTGACCCCACTCGGTAGGTATGACCAAATATTTTCCTGTTTTCTGTAGAACAGGGACTCTCAATTCTGTGGCCAAGTTGCGTTTTAATAATGCTAGGCAGTTACCACTAAAATAAACCCCTGATTTGTTTAAATTAATTGCTTGACTCGTAGCATAGCAATATTGGTTAAGTATTTGTGCTAGATTCTGGCATTCTATAAGAGTTCCATCCAAAAAAAAAAAATGACATCATCGGCAAACATCAGATATGATAGCTTAGGGAAAGATCTGTTTATCTGTATGCCTTTGATTCTACCATCTGCTAATGCTTTTTTCATCAGCCAGGTCAACACATTGGACATCAAAATGAAGATATAGGGTGAGAGTGGATCACCTTGTCTGAGTCCTCGCGAAGGATGGAAGAAGGAGGTAGGTTCTCCATTGAATTTCACGCTGAAAGTAACTGTTGATATACATTGCATAATTAAGGAGACCCAAAAACCCATGTGCATCATACTATCCCTCACAAAATCCCATTCAATCCTGTCATATGCTTTCTGCATATCAAGCTTCAAGATGGCTTGATGTTTTTTCTTCTTTTTTGTTATGCGCAGTTGGTGCAGGACTTCCTGTACTATGAAGATATTGTCCTGAATTTGCCTCCCCTCAACAAAAGCACTCTGCTTTGGTTCAATCATAAGTGGCAACCACTTCTTTAGTCTATTTGCTAGGATTTTTTAGATGACTTTATAACTGAAGTTGCACAGACTAGTTGGTTTGTATTGACTGATATTTTCAAAGCATTTAACTTTAGGAATCAAAGCAATGTGGGTCTGGTTGAGTCGGGGATCAAGAATGCTCTTCTGAAAGAAATCCTGGACTAGCTGCATCAGGTCAGTGTTTATAGTTTCCCATGATTGTTGGTAGAAAATACCATTGAAGCCGTCAGGGCCAGGGGCTTTGAAAGCTCCCAATTGAAAAACAGCTGCTTGAATTTCCTCCAATAAAGGTATTGCCACCAGTTCTTCATTTATAGTCTCTGTTATTGGGGATGGGCATTGGTTTAGGACAGGTTGGTAATTTCTTGGACCCTCAGTCCTATATAAATTCTCATAGAAAGACTGGATATGTTTCTATAGAATTGTGGAATCTCTGCGCTAGCTATTATCTTCTAATTACAGCATAGTAATACGGTTTTGCTGCCTCCTTTTGATTGTTGTAGCATGGAAAAATCCGGTGTTCTTGTCTCCCTAATGTAACCATTTTATGCGTGATCTCATTCCTCAGAACTGTTCTTCTTGTTTTCTCAGTGTTTCTATTTGACTGATGATGTTCTGCACTTGCTTCTTACTCGTATGCTGAGTTGTTTGATTCGTAATTTCTGTTAAGGCTTGATTAAGTTCTTTGATCTGTGTAGAAGCATTAGCAAACTTCTCTTTGCTCCACTTAGATAATACTTGTGATGTCTTCCATAATTTGTTTGAGAAAGAGTAAATTTGAATTGGTTTTTCGGCCCATACTTGCTGGATAACTTCCTGATATTCTGCATGGTCTGTCCAGAAGGCTTCCATTTGAACTATTTCTTCCTCTTCTTTACTCCAGGATATAGTCGGAGGACAAGAGGACTGTGGTCTTCCGATGGCTGGAAGAGCCTGGACTTCTGCTTCATGAAAGGTAACTCGCCACTCTAAAGTAAAGAGCATTCTATCGAGTCGCTTTTTGACCAAATCTGCCCCCTCCATGTTATTAGCCCATGTATATGCACATCCGTGGCTATCTACATTCATTAGGGATAGATCATTAAGCATGTTTCTGAATGCTGCAATACTTCTGTTGTCCGCTTTTTTTTCCCCACTTTCTCCCATACATACAGTATCTCATTAAAATCTCCCATACAAATCCATGGAGTAGAAATTGGAGGTTTAAGAGTTCCTAACAGTTGCCATAAGGTCATACGCTCCCCAAAATCAGTAGAGGCATGGACAAAAGTTATCTGCATAATTTGTCTACTTTCAAGGTTAGTACACTCCGCATCTATGAACTGTTTTGAAGTAGCTTGCATCTTTAAAGTAATTTCCTCTTGCCACATTATAGCCAATCCCCCCGCTATTCCTGTTGGATTAACTAAGTAAAGGTTCTGGAATTGAAGCTTTTTGCAGACCTTTTCCACCATAGTTGCTTTATATTTGTCTCCATGAGAAAAAGTAAACTGGGCCTTTCAAGAGCTATTAGAGCTCTTAATTCCTGGATTGTCAGGGGGTTGCCCAGCCCCTAACAATTCCAACTAACGATTTTCATGGTTTTAGTGGTGGCTTATTAGGGCTAGCCACCAAAGCTCACTCGTGTCCATCTTCAATCAACTTCACCGGGGTCTCCAGAAGGTCTGCATCATCAATGAGGAGAGGAGATGTTTTTGGTATGCATTTCTGTTTTTTTGCCTTTTGTACTTTCATATTCTTTTTGCTGCTTTTCCCAACTTTTGATAACAATGGTTTTTGGGATTGAGGGCATAATACCTGTTTTCCACGATCTCGGTCTTCTACTACAATAGGTACATTTACTAGGCTTATCTCCTGTTTTGGACTGCTTTCTGATCGTTTTTTGCTGCAGGCTACAATTTGCATATCAGATGTTGCCTCTCGAGCAATGAAATCCATTCCATTAGGTTGGGTGGGTGGTACAGGTACTGTCTCTTCCACTACAAACTCCTCCTCCATTTTCCCATAGAAAGCTTCCCAGTAAGGGCTGTAATCACTAGTCTTTGCCTTCAGCCAGGGTCCATATAACCCTTTTTTGTTCATTGCCCAGGGTGAAGTTGCATATGGAACTTCAAGATAGTCAGTTGCATAGTGCCCAATTCTGCCACAAGAGAAACAATAATGTGGGAGATGCTCGTACTTGAATTCCACCCATAGCCAATTGTTATTGATATCCAGAATAGCCCCCGATTTCAAAGGTAAGGTCAAATCGATTTCAACTCTAACTCTACCACCTCTGTTCTGAACATTATTTGTTGAGTCGAGTTGAACTTCTATAACATTTCCCATCCTTTTACCCAGATCAGTTAACACTTTGTCTACTCTCCAGCCAGGGGGAACTCCTCCAATGCGCACCCAGAAAGTTGCCCTAGTGAATTCATAGCAATGCTCAGGGACTTCAGGTAGACATTATTTCAGAACGAGCAAATTGGTAGAGTATGACCAAGGTGAATTCCTCATTATGCATTGTTTTTCCTCCTCTGATTGAAAAACGAATGTGAAATACCCTGGTTCCTTCTGAGAGCATGTAACCCCTTCTGTTTTCCATGCTTTCTTCATTGTAGTGATGAAGGCAGGATAGTTCACATTGGGTCTAGAGTACAGTTTGCCATAGAGAGTATGTTGACATTCCTCCCTTTTCTGTGGGGGTATTTTAGCGGACACTTCACTACATCTTCCTCAGACCACAGGTGCCCAAGGCTTTTGCATAAGGTAGCCACTCTCATCTCATTTTCTTCTTTGCTTTCCATTTTCACTAATTGTCAATCTCTTTTCTAGGGAGGATCAGAGCTAGACTACTGACATCCCCAAGAAAACCCAACTTCAGCAATTTCCAGATCCTGACCTCTACCACTCCAATCTCATCGGCAAAGCAACAACTCAAATGAAAACAAACGGAAGCAACGAAGATATATTTGATAATCTACTGAAGATCAAAACTTAGAGCAGTGATCAACACTCCACCTGTGCGATGCTTTCGTGCAAGATCATCCCAACCGATGGAATCCAGAATCACCCAGAGAGTCGCTGAGGAGAATTCTAACCGTATTACTTAGAAGTAACATTTCTTTGTTTGATTTTCCGTTTTGGAGCCTGGGGAGAGAAAACATAGGAGATTGGTGATTGATTACGGGAGAACACTAGTGATTTAGGGTTTAGGGTTTGTAAAAGAGGGGGGGAGACGCTACCATGAGGTAGAGAGAAAACTGACAAAGGCGAGTAGCTTTTTTTGTATGTTGTTAATTGAGTAGGTACTTTTTTAAACTCTTCTAACAATGAGGCAATTTACTGGTCTCAACAAAAGGTACTCAATTAAAACCTTTTTAAGTTTGAACTATTTTTGAGAGTCATATTTTTTTATGTAATTAGTCAATAAAAATTAGTTGCACGAAATATAATTATATGACCTTAATACATGTTGTGGTGACTAGAGGAGGAGAACTTAATGAATGCCAGTTTTGGGCACAATTAAAGACAAATGATATCGTCAATCAAATCATTTGTTCACAAACTCTAGAGCAAAATGGGACGCCAACCATATACTTTTAAAAATTTGGATGCCCATACTAATTCATGTGGGCATACTTGTACTCTTGTCATGTATTTATTTTTCTTTAACTTCATAGATCCTTTTTCAAAAAAAAGATCCCCATCTTACTGTTATAATGAAAAATTCTATGGCTTATATATTTTCAACTTTTCATCTCTTATTTGGATGCATGTTACTCCTTAAAAAATACCAGACTTGACTCCACAATAGTCAGGTGAGCCAACAATTTTAGTACTACAACAGATATTAATATTCTCAACCATTCCTTCCAATTTGACCATGTTGACCTTCAACCCTTTTTTATTAATATTAATATTCTCAACAATTTTTGGTACTAAAAATTTTGTCATACGCAGCGCCAAGTACGATGGCTTTTTTGATTCCCTGGGGCTTTTTTGATTCCCTGGGGCCCATCACCGATTTTCCCTTCTCCATGGCAATCGGTTATGAGAACAATAACCAGAAGGACATTTTCGTCATTTAAATCAGGGCAGTTTCGTCATTTACTGAGAGAAATATAAAAGGGAATTTTAGGTCTTTGTCATTTGACGAGGAAGTTACTGGATTCGACCGATTCTTCTTAGGGTGCGCATGACAAAATTTCTAGAACAGAAATTGATTTCTAGCCAGAAACTGATTTTTCAATTTCTATTTTAGAAACTAAGAAGCTAAAAATTTTAGCTTCTGATTTCTTCTTCAAATCTATTTCTGGAATAGAAATCTGTTTCAGAAATAGAGAAATCAAATTATGTTACCAAACGGATTTCTATTCCAAACCTGTTCCGGGGAATAAAGAAATAGAGAAATTAAGAAACAGAAATTTTATCATGCGCAGCCTTAGCCTCCGTAACCTCTCCCTCCCGTCCTCCCTAGCTTCACCGCCAGCCGCCAGCTCTACCGGAAGCCACCGCCGACCAGCCTTCCATCTCCGACCACGGCAGGTGCACGAAGGAAGGCACACACTACATGCAGAGGAGAAACAAAGCTCGATCCTGGAATCGGAACTTCATTTTCGTCGATTCGAGCTCCACCAGAGGTGAATCAACATCGATTCCAGTGTTCATGACTTCGATTGCGGGTTCCAGTGATCGTTTGGTTGCAGTTCCGATCATGTGTTGTCCTGACCGTGAGGCGCTCCTTCGGCTCGTTCTTTCGCTTCAGGGATCGATGGAAGGTTGCGGTAAGTTCGAATCGCATGGGAAAGGACGCCCCGGCTCAGTTGACTCCCAACCATCACTTTTGAATCTTCTCTCCACCGATTGAGCTCTTCCACTTCTTGCTCTAAATCAAGCCCAGGAGTTGTCCTCGCGTCTAATGAATGTACGGATACTGCTCTGGGAGTGTTCGATGAAATGACCGAAAGACTCTATCCGATATTTTGTCCCGTTGCTGGCCATTAGAATCAATGCTATAGTGAGGCTGTGCTCGCTGTCTGAAAGTCACTGAGCCGCCACCAAATCATCAGGTCGTCTCTTCTCCAATTAAACTTTGTTATTGTTGTCGATTTGTTATAGACTCGCCTCTCTTGATCTCCGCTCAGTTTTTATTCTTTTCGCCTTTCATTTGACTGCTCCGTCCGACCTTTGTTTGGTCGTCGTGCCAAGACACTTCTCGTCACCAAAAGCCAGAAGCGGGACTGCAACGGTAGAAGCCAAGGAGGCGCAGTCGCGATCGCTTTCGATAATACCGGTTGCCTTCTTCGGACCTTCCTCTTTGTTGGCCGGAACGGTATTTACTCGGGAGGTTATGCGTGCTCGCTGAGGCCATAGCATTTCGTGTCGGCCGAAGCTTATTCTAGGATTCCATTTATAGAAAGGTTCTGCCGATATTTGGTCCTAAAGTGGCGGTGCGATCAATGGTCTTTCGCATTGCAAGTTGAATCATGAAATTCCACGAACTGGACCCCTGATTTTTTGCTGGAATGTGTTGGAATTTGCCGAATTTTTGTCGAGGTGTTGCCAGAAGATTATTGCTGTATCTTTGCTAGAATTCACTAAATGTTTACTTGGAGTTGTCGGAATTTTGTTCAGAATTGTTGAAACTCGCTTGAATATGCTGGGTTCTCGCTGAAATAAGTTAGAATTTTGTCAAAACATGCCCCCGAGTCTTTAAAGATACTTTTCTAGTTCGCCAACATGCAAGACGACATTTTAATGCCATGACTCTCCTCAAGGGCATCCCATATGTTAGACCTCAAGGATTTTCTTGGGAAAATCTATTGATGCTGGCGAGAGGAGGAAAAATGGGTGCCATGGCAAGTGACAAAACGAGAGAGAGAGAGAGAGAGAGAGAGAGGGTGGCGAAGCTGCTGGTAATTTTTGTTTCATGTACTCAGTAAAATCTTTAAATAGAATGGTAACTTTAAATAAATAAAGTAAGTAACTTCCTTGACATCCGTAAGTTTCAGTGTTGGCGTTTAGGTTTTTTTCCTAAATAAATTGTTTGATTTCAATTAAAAGTCTTGCTTCCCTATTTGATTTTTCACCTGTTGCTGTTGGTGAAAAATTTCATGTAATTCTGGAAAAAGTCGATCGCACGGCTGATATCTTTATCGTGTTGATTCTCCCAATTATTTTCGATGAATTTGTATAAAAATTGAATCAGAAATGTCATCTTCTTACTCCCTTTATTTGGAGAAATCCCTTCGCACTCTTCCATCAGGCGACATGCTGCTTCGATTGCTTCCTTCATTGTTCCTCTTAGAGCATCATAATCAAACTGAGCAAAAAATGGTGCAGACTTTATAGAATTACAGAAGAATCCATCTCTATTTCTTACGACTCCATATCACACAAAATATCTAGTGCTTCAGCGACATCCCAATTCTAACGATACCCAGAAACCATTGCATCCCAGGAGCCGTATCATCAAACACCTGATGAGCATTATCTAAGTAATCAATTTGAGCATACGTGTGAGGCTGAAGCTTGTGGATCTGGGCCGGGTTTGGAATGGGCATAATTTAATGGGTCGTATCGAACCGAAATGCTTGGGCTCTTTTATTCATTATCATTTTTTTCCGCGGTACTTTCCACTCCAATTTCGGCTTTGATGCTCTCGGAACCCCTTTTTTTACCACGTCAGTCACTCGTCTTCTCTTCGAAACTGTCTCTTTCTTTGTCTACCACAATCTACTGCGGACCTGGATTACAGAAGAAGTTTTACTTTTCAAAATAGTGATTATTAATGAATTCACAGCTGAAATATTTAATTTGTTTATAGTTTTTGCTCATTTGCAAGCTTCAAAAAATTTGATTGATGAAATATTTATTTTATAATAATTATTGCATATTACTTCTCCAAGTCGACACAAATATATAAAATAATAAAAAAATTATTGTTTTAGAGCCGTGTGTGGGACCTTCCTTTATAAATTGCTTATAGCAAAGGCCGTCCCAATATGGGCACTAGTTAGGGCGAAAAATTTAGTGGTTTCCTATCGCCGCACCTAGACCTAAGATGGGTGATGGGACCTGCCATGGCTGCACATAAAAGTTTCGTGAAGTGGAATTAAGGAAGGAAAAGCAAAGAACGACGGCTAGAAACCTCACATGCGGCCTGGAACCGGCTATCTAAGAGAGCGCTGAAAATTAACATAGGCAGGTCCTCTGCGGTCGGAGATTCAATGGGAAGCATGTTTGGAGTGAGTCGCAGCGAGACTGAAAGGTTAATTGATAAATTTGCAAAGGAGGTGAGTGATAAGCACAACCATAGATTGCAATTTGCCATTCTGAGAAGTGCAGCCACTTATCACCGAGTGCAAGGTCCTAGAAGCACATTATAAGCACATTCCGATAGAAAATCAAGTGACGGATTGGATTACCAAGGCTCATTGTTGCAAAATCCCTCCTTGCAATTGGGTCCCTAATCTCCCGTAAGTTTTGCTTGGAGGCTAACAAGTAATGAAAGCAGTTGGTTTCCGAGAAAAAAAAAAAAACCGATTAGCAAAATAATATAAATATTTTGTCATTCTGACACACGTAGCTCATGCATGATCTAATCATTGTCTAACGGCTAAATCACAAAGCTAATAACAAGGTTATACATAAATATAAAATTATTTCCTAAATATCTCACCAATCTTAAATTTTATAGTTAAATCATTCTCATCCCAAATCATATAGATTTGACTCTAAAAATGATTCAAATTTTCCAATTGTTTTTTCTCTATGCATTTACAATTTTTTTTTTTTAACTTTTTCTCTATAATCTCTCAACAAAACTGGCCTCAAAAGATTGCATCCACAACACTTGCCAACAAAATACTGATTTTCTCTCCCTCTCCTTGGACGCTCACCAATTTCCAGGCTTTGTTTATAAGAGCTATAGCTTAGACCTAACTAATCCTTCAAGTGTGTGCGTTTGTGCAAACATACCGTGCACAGCATCAATTGCGAGCCACTCAATCATGATGCCTTTCCTTCCTCCAAGCGTCCACTGGTCACTACTATTTAGAATGATGTTTGAAAGACATGTTTCCTGTTTCATTAGAATGTTCATGATAAACAGATAGTCAATTCCCGTTACTAGTTATTTTCGTTCATTTGTTTTTAGTATGTTCTACAATTGTTTCTTGGAGTTGTAACAACTTGACATAGAGGATAATACTTACCCTAGGCAATTGAATTGGTGACAATTGTTGACTACGCTTGACCCTAAATTCCCATTTTCTGAAATAAATATATTTTTCATTGTAACGTCCAAATGCGGACTTCATTGTTGGCATGACAGGGTATATGGCGCACGAGATGGATGAAACGTTGATAGATTGACGAGTTCTAGGTGCAATTCATTCCAGCCCTTATTTGTCTCTTATTGGATGTTTATTTCTGTCAAAGAATAGACGATGCCGATCCCTGTTCTGTTGACATTCTGTCCATCATTTTATCGCTTCTTTCCATGGAATATGATATATCTTTTTTAATTATTTTATGGGGGGAAGATCAAGCGGTTTAATAATGAACATTTATGATTAAAGACAATGAGTGGACGGAAGGATTAGATGAGATGAGGAGAGAGTTTTTATCCATTTACCTCTCTGTCATTCGTCACGGATTCACCCCCTCCCTCTCATATTTTCCTTGTCTCCGTCACTATGTTATGTCTATTTGGTCATGGAATTTCATTCTTGAATCGCATTATTGTCCTTGCCTGAAATGGAAATATACAAAAGGATCGAGAAACATGTCGTGTGAAGATGCGAGAATAGATGGAGAAATGATGAAGTGATAGGGGTCGCCGTTATCAGCATTTTGGTGCAAATGAACGTACGGAAGATGTACAGGAGCGGGTTTTTTTTTTGTCAATCCTACTTTATTCCGACACTACACTCACTCTTAGACTTTTGTCCTGCCTCTTGCAGGGCGTGAGAGTCAAAACCCACTCCTGAAACTTACGTGTCCCCATCCCATCCCCCGAGAATGTGAGGATTTGAGAATCGATCTAGATTATGGACAGTTTATTTCATTTCTTAAATTTTTGCTGCAACTGGGAAACGCATTGGGATATCTCGAGATTGATTGCACTATAAATTCGTTTTGTCGCCATTATCGGCATTTTGGTACGAATGAAAATTCCTATCTTTACTATTTTAGCGTTTTGTTTTCTATCGCTTAAATATTTTCAACCTTTCATCTGTCATTTAGACGAGTGTAACTTCTGAAAAAAAGCATGTAACTTCACAATTGTCATGCGAGCCATCGACTTTAGTTTTAGAGTTGAAGTTGAAACTAATATTACGAAGCGAAAAAGAATGCTTTGAGAAATTAAATTAAAATCGTGATCGACACTCTAGACTGAAATTGATTGTGGCTTGAAATGAGAAGTACAATCGGCAACAATCTCGTGGAGAGGTTAATGAGAGAGAGGAGTTGGTAAATCTTCAATGCTCTGTTTTTTGTTATTCGTTTGTACAAAGTACAGGCAAAGAATTCCGGTGGAGATTTCTGCGATATATCCTTCAATTTAGGATTTTTAATGATCTGTACTCATTTTGATGCTGTTGTGATAAACTTGGATTGCAATAATTGCTTTCATGTTGCGATTTGATCTCTTGTTCGAACCGATCACCATATGTTCGTTAAAATGCCGAAATGAAGTTCGTGTGCAAATTCGAGAAGCATTCTCATGTCTTAGTCTGGAATGATGGTTGTATAATACACATGTTCGATTCATTTGCAGCGTCTCTGCTTCCAGTGATTTAAGCCTATGGCTGAGACGTCGACATGCCATGACTACTCGATTGTTGTTCAAATCCATCCTCAAATGCTGTCTCTGATCCTGATATGTTCTTGTTAATCAATTCTCAGGATGACCAAAGCATGTCAACTTATGGCATAAGTGGCATAGTAGAATCTAGTGGTCATGAACTTGTTGGCATCTGACGAGTCATGTTCACTGGATTTGGATATTGTTTTACTCGTGAATCTGTCGGTAGGCTGAAAGGTCTTACGTTAGATGGATTCGTTCTTTGCCATGAACAAAGGTTGAAAGGTATGAGAAAAGGATAAAAACAAGCAGTAAGGTCTTTGGTGAGTGTTTGTGCATGCGTGTCTGTAAGTGAGTGGAGTAATGATTGAGTTAACCGATATTTAAAGAGGAAATGAACGAGAAGTTAAAGGAAATGAGAGAAGCAGAACTCGTACTTGGAGACAAGGGACCGACAAAATGAAGAGTAATATATATGAAATAATAATAAAAAATTCAAAAAAAAATATTTCGAAATAAGTTAGAAAAATAGGTCTTCATCAAGTCGTTGGATTTTCGTATTAGATTTAGTTTAATTCATTTGATTAGCACAAATATGGTTTAGAACATTCTGTGGTCTTTTATAAGTTTTAGTTTAGGATTAGAAAAATTAGTTTCTTAGAAATTTTGGATCCGATTTTGATTTAGCTCATGGAATTACTGTCTTGGGCTTAATAATGGGGTCATGTTATATTATATGCCCCACTCATATCATATTATTTTATTGCACTTTGTCTTTTGCTCATCCTTTAATTATTATTATTTCTAGTTGTATAGGAAGTGAGGTATATTCTTATATTTCATTTAATTTCTAACCGATCTCATAAGACTAGTGGCAACTCCTCATATAAAATTTTGATCGGGTTAATTGAATTAAAATGAAAATCTCAACATCGAGTGATGGAGAACTCACGCTGATTGAAGAACATTGGTTCATAAGTTGACGTTACCTTTAAACCCGTCATTCCCATGACAAATGAATACATGCATTAGACAAGGACAGGCTAGAGAGTTAGTCAGTACGGCTTGGTTATGCCCTTCCACTGGACAAGAAAATCCAAACCTAATTGGGATTTTGCCGAAATCGATTATGAATTATTTCCATAAAACATGGTCTCTTGACATTTCAATGTTCTTTTTCCCATTTTACAAATTCATGTATCAGATCTAAAAGAAAAACATAGATTAAATTATGCTTTACACTCGGCATATATCATCAATCTTTCGCCTAGGTCTATAATAAGAACGAAAAAGTAGAGATGAGCTGTAAATATTTTGCATAAAGAAGCACAGTGGATGATGTGTAAATCAGGGAGACGTTTTACATAGGGTGAGTTTTTTATTTATTTATTAATTATCTGTTTCAAGTATAGAATTTGAAAGGTGCTACATTTGGAGTGGATACTTTTCTTACTTGAATTTTTATTATATCCATAGTCAATAGGAAAACAGTTTCCATCACGGCACTACAATAGCTATATATATGCGTGATGACCATTTGATTGTATCAAGTTATTTAACTTTCAGATTACATGTGTAAGTATATTTTATCATCAAGTAAAACTTGTTTTGCTTTTGATGATAGACCAAATTGAGACGCTGCTTCTTTTTCAGAATGGTAACCAAATTTTGCACGTAACCCAAGGCAGAGCTTCTTCATCAAATTACATCCTGTGAAATTAAAGAGTGCATAAGTCGTGTGTATGTTTTCGCAAGATAAGGAGATTGTTTCGTGAGATTAATTTTGTATGAGTTATTACTGCGGCTTGAAAACTCTGTTATTCATAGACCAAATTGTACAAAATTGGGATTGAAAATATATAATTGCATATGTTTGTGCACGCCCAGTTAGGTGATGCTTCTAGCCTTTTTCGGCAATTTCTTTTAAATTTTGATTTTATGAGGTATATACGTATATACATGAACTTAAATAAAAGATATTCAAGTTGGATTCCTGTTCCCCTTTCAGGCCCGTGAAATGTGGGCCGAGAGCCCCTCAACTCTCCCTTTTATTTATTTTCGTACTTAACAAATGAAAATCAATCTTCCATATCATAATAGAAGAGGTGACACTGTCTTACTTTTACATTTTCAGCATTACAACTATAGAAAGATCGAAACTAAGGGTGTAATATGAATAAATCTATTTACAATAGGAAATTCTAATGGAAGAATTACATCAATAATTCGTTAAAAAGTTTATAACTAAATTAACAAATCACCAAAATTTTTATAAGTAATTTAGTAAAATTGAAAGTTGCTGTACAATAAGTTTAAGATTTTTTGAATAATTTTTCCAAAATTAGGCAATAATTCTTTGCGGTTGTTGTTAGCCCAGATCACTTTACCTAGGAAAAGGGACTTCTAATCGTGGACTGCCTAAACCTCTTATCAGCCCATCGACTGGCTCTCTTTAGCCCGTTGCCCCGGGGTCTGTAACTCAGTTGCTAATTGGGCTGCAAAGTCTCAGAGGTTATATCGCCTTCCACAAAATTGGCTTTCGGTCCCTCGTCAAGTCCTTTGGGTTTTGTTATATGTCGACGCTCCTCTCTTGAGGTCTTCCAATTCTGGCTAGTAATGAAATAATTTCATTTTCGACAAAAAAATAAAATAAAAGGACGAGCATATTCCAATGGAGGTTAAGCGTATTGAAGGAGGGCATCTTTTGGGAACATAGAAATAATGTCACTCCACATTAGACAGCATGTGCGCATCGGAGGACGTGAGAGGCATTATTTGGGAGCATAAAAATAATGTCACTTCCAGTGGTGAGAGTTATCATTTTTAGGGCATCGTCCTTCGAAGATTTCAATCTGAGCACTAATCAAGGCGCAATTTCAGAATATCTAATCTCTACGTTATAATTATAGGATTATTTAAGCCTAGAAGCTCCAAAAGCCAGGCAAGTCGAGTCAGCTTATGGATATGAAATTATATTGTCACTACACATGGGACAGCATGCGCGCATCGGAGGACGGGAGAGGCATCTTTTGGGAACATAAAAATAATGTCACTTCCAATGGTAAGAGTTATCATTTTTTGGGCCTTGATCTTCCAACATTTCACGTGAAATAGATCCATGGGTTTGGTCAGCACGTGCCTGCCTCGGTAGCTCCGAAACCACGCAAAGACAAGACAATGTGAACACTAATCAAGGCGCAAATTCAGAAGATCTAAATCTCTACGTTATATTTTTATGATTATTTAAGCCTAGAAGCTCCAAAAGCCAGGTAAGACGAGTCAACTTATGGGTATTAAATTATATTTAATTGCGCCTTTCTTGGAACACTTAAAAGCGGCATGAGTATATAATGAATTTATGGACATTGGAGTAATCGACGCAATTTATTATCCTAGGGGAATGAATTTAGATGGTTAAAAATTGACTATTGTTGTCAAGGGACCCTTGACCCCTAAAAAACCGATGTGTGTTGCTTTAGCGATGACTTAATAATTTTCTTATGAACAACTTCAGTGAAAATAAATTTAGGCAAGTACTTTAGGTCATTAAAGTAATTGAAATTGGGTGCCCAAGTTTCACCAAAATGCATTGGTCGGCCATGTGCACTCAACTCATCAATCGAGAGTTGCCTCGTGTACTTAATCCCATGTGTAGTTTAACTTTTTCTCGGCCATCGATGCTTTAACTTGTCTCTTATGTTGTATCCAAGATTGGAGATTAGTGCAAAGCAAATTATACATTTGGGAATATATATGTAATTAGTATGGCTGTGTACCCATTACCAGCTTACTTTTTAGATCCAATTGTGCGGGTGGGAGTGTATAGAAAATTTACTAGGTATATTAATAAATAAATGTACATGAATTAAAGAAATTCTTCACTCTTCTTGGTAAACTAATTATACCCTTTAAGATCAAGGGGCTGAATATCTTCATCCATCGGCACTTCAACTGAGAAGACAAAAGCTATGTAAAAGAAAGGCGGTTCTATTTCCACAAAATGAAAAAAAAAAAAAAAAAGTGAAAGAAATAATCTAATAAACTTGTTCTGCAATTGATCAAGAAAATTGGGTCTTGTATAGAACCTTCGGTTTCTTCCAATAGAATTATATATGTAGTTCAAAACACATGTGTATTCACAAGATTAATTAGATAAGTGTCTTTCGGATATCAACGGGTGTTTAGGATTCTTTGAACATCCAACTAGTTCCCATTAGGTGCGGCAATCCCTCTGTACCACACTTACTGGATAATTACCGGAGATACAAAAATAGGTAAATATGTGCTCTAACCACTGCCACTAGTGCTTCTAATGTGTGGCATAAGAACAGGTGTTGCCCTGACAAGTTTCCTCCAGACGTATGTACTATCACCCTTCCGCATCATATACCATTGAGAATCAATCCAATTAAAAATTTCATCCTGTCGAACACGCAAGCCAAACTTGCAATCTAATGTCATTAGCAAAAGTTCATTGACACAAGACAAAATCAGGTAAAATAATCGAGAACTGATGATTTAATTAGAGTTCATATAATTTTATTAGAAGCCATTGCATAGAAATGGCCTGACCAAGCATGAGATTAAGCTTGGTTATGATGAAGTGAAGCGGTGAAAAAAGGCCCCAATCGAGGTTGCGCATGAAATAGGATGGGACTCAAAAGTCAAAGGGCAATGCTCCTAATCTTTTCCAGTGTTTATTGTTATTGAGTGTGATATCCCTGCAATCTTACCCCAAGAAAAAGTGTTGTTGCTTTTTGAAAATGGATAAATATACTATAACTATTAAAACTTGTCACAAAAGTACAATTGAATTTTAAAACTTTCAAAAAGTGCAATCAAATTATAAAACTTATTAAGTTGAACAATTAAGTCATTCTATTAATTTTTTCTAATTTTACAAATATAAAATATAAATAAATTTTAAAATTTGATTGCATAAACAAAATAATATATTACAGACAACTCTCGGTACCATAATGAGTCAATCACCAAATAATTTATTGCATGTTTCTATCCAGCCTTCTGCGGCCACTCGAGGAACTACTCTCCCTCCGTACGTTGTCGTCATCAATGTGATGCTGGATGCTTATAAATGCATTTCATTAAAAGATGGGAAAGATGTGAGCACATTTAGATATCAATGCCGACTCTATCTCCAGATCCGATGTATGAAACGCTGTTCTGCTATGGTGATCAAGAAGGAATCCTATAGCCTTTTTCTAAATCCTAATAGATTGCTCATCAAAAGTTGCGATTTCATCCCTAGCTTGAAGTACTCCTTTTTTCCAAAAGTTTCGGGGAACACGTAAAAGCTATTGTGACTTTATAGGGATTCTAGTAGCTATGACATTAAGAAAACACCCTGATGATAATATCACACTGCAAATGCCGGTGAGTTTACGTGTGTGTAATTGAGCCACGCTTCATTTATCAAAGAGATCCAAGCACGTGCAGTGCGTCCCTTTTCCTTCCGCGACTTCTGGTGGTGAGAGTTAGTATTTTTTAGGGCCTCGATTTTCCAGGATTCACAAAGACAAGACAATATGAATACCAATCAAGTTGCGATATGATTATATAAGCTTATGGATATCAACCTATATTTAACTACGCCTTTCTTGGAGCAATTAAAAGCGACATGATTTTATAATCAATTTATGGACATTTTAGTAACGACACAATTTTATTCCCCCAGGGAATGAAATTACTTGGTGAAAAATTGACTATTTTTGTCGAGGGGCCTTTGACTTATTTATGGCCCGTAAAATTCTGGTGTTTTCGGCTTCCTGCAACAATTCAATAATTTTCTTATAAACAACTTTTGGTGAAAATAAATTTAGTTAAGTATTTTCCGTCATTAAAATGCTTAAATTGGGTGCCCAAGTTTCGTTTCAGTTGATTGGTCGGCCATGTTCATTCGACTTGTCCATTGAGACTTTTCTCGTGTACTTAATTCTATGTCTATTTAACATATTCTCTGTGGTCTATGCTATAACTTCTCTTTTATGTAGTGTTCGAGGTTGGAGGTTCGTGCAATCAATATTATATTGAAACTAGGTATATAATTATATACTATTATGGACGCATTAATGCGATGATCTCAGGCTTTTCAGCAATTTCTTTTAAATCCTATAGTGCGGATGGGAGCGGTATTGAAAAGTTACTAGGTATATAGGTAATTACGTGCATTTGAATTGAAAAAATTCTTCACTCTTCTTTTCCAATTTTGAGTTTTGTCTATTTTCTGTACAATTGAGTATATCCTTGAAGATGTAGGGGCTGAATACCTTCACCATTCGTACTAATACTCAGTTGAGAAGACAAAAGACATGTAAAAGAAAGGCCGATCTATTTCCACAAAAGAAAACAAAAAGGTGCAAAAATAATCCAATCTAATAACGCGCGCACATCATGATATTCACTGGTCCCGTTGATGAGGTGTAATTAATCGCTGAAATTGGCTTATAGGACCTTCGGTTTCTTCTGTTGGAGTTATACATGTAGTTCAAAACTTATGCATATTTAGAAGATTAATAAATAGATGTCTCTGAGATATTTATGGACTGTCTAGATCTTTTTGAGCATCGCACGAGTCACTATCAGGTGCAGCAAATCCTACATCCAATACATATTAGATAATTACTAGAGACACAAAACTATGCTCTGACTGCCAATAATGCATTAAATGTATGGCTTAAGAACTGTTCTTGCCTTGGCAAGTTTCCTCCAGACATATATACTATCCACCCTTAGGCATAATAGGCATAAATAATATTGATCTGACCCATTGAAGTGCACATATGTTAGGTATTTTCTTTTCAATTATGAGCAGCCCAGTGGTCGATGCGAGTATCTATGTTCTTCTAAAGTTATATAGCACATGAAGATGTTCACTATTCAATAGTCCCTCCATGTTTTATGAAAAGTAAATGTTGCCGAAAGAATGTGAACATATCAAAGTTTGCCCATATGGAGGTGTGATATGCGGACGTCAAACCCAAAATATGAACCTAGCAATCAATCCATTCAAAAATTACATTCTTTTTCACATGCAAACCAAACTTGTAATCAAATTTAGTTATCAAAAGTCCGTTAACACCAGACCAAGTAAGGTACACACGAATAATCGAGAACGGATTAATTAATTAGAGTTCGCACAATTCCATTAGAGGTCAATGCATAGAACTGCCCTGACCAGGCATGAGATAAAGTTCGGTTCTAATGAAGTGAAGCACAATCATACCATTCAAAAATTTCATCCTCTCTCACGCGTAAGCCGAACTTGTAGTCAAATTTCATTATCAAAAGTCCATTAACACAAGACAAAATAAGGTACACCCGAATAATCGAGAATGGATTATTTAACTAGAGTTCGCATGAGTCCATTAAAGGCCATTGTATATAATTGCCCTGACCAAGCACGAGTAAAATTCAGTTCTAATGAAGTGAAGCTCAATCAACTCATTCGAAATTTTCATTCTCTCTCATGCGAAGCCAAACTTGTTATTACATTTCATTATCAAAAGTCCGTTAACACCAGACCAAAATGGGACACCTAAATAATCGAGAACGGATTATTTAACTAGAGTTTCGCATGATTCCATTAGCGGCCACTGTATAGAATTGCCTTGACCAAGCATGAGATAAAATTCGGTTCTGATGAAGTGAACCGCAATCAATCCGTTCAAAAATTTCATCCTCTCTCACGCACAAACTAAACTCGTGATCAAATTTCATTATAAAAAGTCCATTAAAACAAGACAAAATAAGGTACACCCGAATAATCGAGCAGATTATTTAACAAGAGTTTGCATAATTCATTAGAGGCCAATGTATAGAATTGCCCTAACGAAGCATGAGTAAAATTCAGTTCTGATGAAGTGGAGCGCAATCAATCCTTTCAAAATCAAACTTGTAATCAAATTTCATTATCAACAGTCCATTAACACAAGACAAAATAAGGTACACCCGAATAATCGAGAACGGATTATTTAATTAGAGTTCGCATGATTCCATTAGAGGCCAATGTATAGAATTGCCCTGACCAAGCATGAGATAAAGTTTGGTTCTGATGAAGTGAAGCGGTGGAAAAAGGCCCCAATCGAGGTTGCGCGTGTAAAAGCATGGGACTTAAAAGAAAGGCATGCAATGAATAAGTATCACATGATTAATGTGTATGCTGCTTAATGGAAGAGATTTCTCTATCGAAATATCTATGTGTTCTTGAGATTAATAATTCATAACATGCTTGTCCTCCAATCAAAATTAGTGATTGATGATAAGAAAATTATGCAATGGTTCTTTTTCTTCTTATTCATCTTGTTATAATAATGTGATCTTGGACGCCTATAAACACATTGCATTGAAAAGATGAAGATTTGAGCACCTTTAGAAATCAATATTAAGTCTATCTCTCAGGGATCTGATAGATGAAACACATTGTTCTGCTATAGCTATCAGAAAGGGATCCCACGGGATACCAAGGACCAAACTATGATAAAGCCTTCTTTAAATTGCAATAGAATTCTCATCAAAAGTCTTCATTTTATCCCTTGTTTGAATAACCTTCTCCCAGAAGTTTTAGGGATCACGTAATATCTATTGCAACTTTGTGACGATTGCAGTGGCTATTGGGTTAAGTAAACACCGTGACACATGAATACTAAATAAACTTTAGGTTCGCATATTCAAATGGATGGAGGTTAAGCACATTCATTTAGACGACTCACTTTACAACCTGTGCACATTGGGGATGGGAGGGGCATCTTTTAGGAACATAAAAATAATGTCACTGCAAATGTCGGTGAGTTTACGTGTGTATAATTTAGTCACGCTTTATTTATTAAATGATCGAAGCTCGTGCATTGCGTCCCTTTTCTTTCCGTGACTTCCGGTGGTAATAGTTAGTATGTTTAGGGCCTTGATTTTTCCAATATTCACAAAGACAAGACAATACGAACATCAAACAAGTTGCAATATGATTATATAAGCTTATGGATATCAAACTATATTCAATTACACCTTTCTTGGGAGGGGCATCTTTTGGAAATATTAAAATAATGTCACTTCCGGTGGTAAGAGTTAGCATTTTGAGGGCATTGATCTTTCAAGATTATACGGGAAATAGATCCATGGGTTTGGTCAGCATGTGCCTGCCTCGGTAGCTCCAAAACCACACAAAGACAAGACGATGTGAACACTAATCAAGACGCAAATTCAGAAGATCTAATCGCTACTTTATAATTGTATGATTATTTAAGCCTTGAAGCTCCAAAGCCAGGCAAGTCGAGTCAGCTTATGGATATTAAATCATATTTAATTGTGCCTTTCTTGGAACAATTAAAAGCGGCATGAGTATATAATCAATTTATGGACATTCGAATAATCGAGACAAGTTATTCTCCTAGGGGAATTAATTTACATGGTCAAAAATTGATTGTTGTTGTCAAGAGACCCCTGACCCCTAAAATACCAATATGTGCTGCTTTTGCGATGACTCAATAATTTTCTTACGAACAACTTTTGGTGAAAATAAATTTAGGCAAGTACTTAGGTCATTAAAGCACTCAAAATTGGGTGCCCAAGTTTCGGTACAATGGATTGGTTGGCCATGTGCACTCAACTCGTCAATCGAGAGTAGCCTCATGTACTTAATATCCAAGGTTGGAGATTAGTGCAAAGCAAGTTAATACATTTGGAAATGAATATGTAATTAGTATGGCTATGCACACATTAACGGCTTACTTTTTAGGTCCTATTGTGTGGGTGGGAGTGTATAGAAAATTTACTAGGTATATTGATAAATACATATGTTCGAATTAAAGATATTCTTCACTCTTCTTGGTGAACTGATTATACCTTTTGGGCTATATGGGCTGAATGTCTTCGTCTATTGGTACTAATTGTCGATTGAGAAGATAAAAGCTATGCAAAAGACAGGCTGCTCTATTTCCACAGAAGGAAAAAAAGTGCAAAACATAATCTAATAAACTTGTTTTGTAATTGATAAAAAAAAAATTGAGTTTTTTTATAGCACCTTCTGTTTCTTCCAATGGAGTTATATATGTAGTTCAAAACATGTGTGTATTCACAAGATTAATAGATAGGTATGTTTCAAATGTCAATGGAGTGTCTAGGATTCTTTCAACAATCATCTAGTTCCCATTAGGGGCGGCAATCCCTCCATCTCACACTTACCGGATAATTACCGCAGACACAAAAATATGCTCTCTAACACTGCCAATAATGCATCCAATGTGTGGGTAAAGGAGAGGTCTTGCCCTGACAAGTTTCCTTCAGACTTATGTACTATCATCCTTCGGGATCATAGACCACTCAGAATCAATCCAATTAAAAATTTATCCTGTCTTAGACGCAAACCAAACTCGCAATCTAATGTCGTTAGCGAAAGTTCATTAACACCGAAAAAAATCAGGTTGAATAATCGAGAATGAATGATATAACTAGAGTTCACATAATTCCATTTGAGGCCACTCTATAGAAATGCCCTGACCTAGCATGAGATTAAGTTTGGTTATGATGAAACGAAGCGGTGAAAGTTCATTAACACCGGACAAAATCAAGTTGAATAATCGAGAATGGATGATGAACTCTAATTAGAGGTCATTGTATATAAATGCCCTGACCAAGCATGAGATTAAGTTTGGTTATGATGAAATGAAGCCCTTAAAAGAGGCCTCAACCGAGGTTGCATGTGTAATAGGAAGCCAAAGGGTAATTTTCCTAAACTTTTCTAGTGTTTATTGTAATTGAGTGTGATATCCTTGCAATCTTAACCCCACCCCCCCCCCCCAAAATGCCATTGCCTGAGTTCCATATTTTCTAAAAATGGATGAGTATATTGTAAGTCCTAAAATCTATCATGAAAGCAAAATTGAATTTTAAAACTTTCAAAAAATATAACCAAGTCCTAAAACTTGTTAAATTAGCACGATCAAGTACTTCTATTAATTTTTTCCAATTTGACAAATGAAAAATGTGAGCAAGTTTTAGGACTTGATTGTATAAACAAAATCTTATATTATAGACAACTCTCAATACCATAATGAGTCGATCACCAAACAACTTATTGCACGTCTCTATCCAGCCTTTTATGGCCACTTGAGGAACCAATCTCCCTTTGTATCCTGTTGTCATTTTTGTCATTGTTGTTAATGTGATGTTGGATGCATATAAATGCACTTTATTAAAAGATGAGAAAGATGCGAGCACCTTTAGATATCAATGCCAAGTCTACCTCCATATCCGATATATGAAACATTGTTCTGCTATGGTGATCGAGAAGGAATCCTATAGGATGCCAAGGATCAAACGATACTAAAGCCTTATCCTAATAGATTGCTTATCAAAAGTCATGATTTCATCTCTTGTTTGAAGTACCTTTTTTAAAAAGTTTTAGGGATCACGTAATATCACACTTCATAAGTACTGTAGTAGGTACAGCATTAAGAAAAAACTGTGATAAAAACTACACTTGTCATAGACTTGGAGATAATCATCCAAAAAATCATAAACCATTTGTACGGTAGACAATTTAGCCCTAAACATTATAATTATATCAATTTGATACTAAATTTATTGAAGGACGCCTATTTCAATCCTAAAAATTTCAATTGTGCAAATATAGTCCTTAACTTATTGTACGATGATAATTAAGTCATAAACCTTTAAAATTTACTAATTTAATTATAAACCTTTTAATGAATTGCCAAGGTAGTCCTTCTGGATAATTTTGGTTGAAAATTGCTGAATGACTATATTAATAAATTATTAAAAGGTTTGGAACTAAATGGTAAATAGTCAAAAAGTTTAGGACTAAATTAGTACATTTGAAATGTTTAGGATTGCATTAGCTACCGTACAATGGATTTAGAATTGAATTGATATAATTGAAAATGTTAAGATTGAATTGTTCATCATACAAAAAAGGGTTAATACCCTAAAAACCCCAAATTGGTACACTTGTGACAAATTTACCCCAAACTATTTTTTTGACCATGAAAAGCCTCAAACTGGTATACCTATGACAAATTTACCCCGATTGACTATAAAAAACCATAAATTGGTACATTGATGACAAATTTACCCCAAACTAATTTATTCGACTACAAAAAACCCCCCAAAATGGTAAATTTGTGACAAATATATCATATGCTAAATTGGATTAATACTACAAAAAAATCACAAAAATTGTAAACGGTGACAAACGGAGTGTAAAATTTTAAATTGGTATATCAGTCAACTGTCACATGTCATTTAGCTTAATAATTTGAAAATAAAATTTAACGAAAACTAACAGAGAGTAAATTTGTCACAAGTGTGCCAATTTTGGGTAAATTTGTCAAATGTATACTAGTTTGGGGTTTTTGATGGTCAAAAAAGTAGTTTGGGGGTAAATTTGTCACAAGTGTACCAGGTTTTGGATTTTTCAGGGTATTAACCCTACAAAAAATTAAGAATTTTTTGAACAATTTTCCGATAGACTCGCATTATGTGACATCCTGAAATTTGACCCCGTTTCGATAAAGTGAAATGTGCATATCGTCGACGCGCCTATGGTCATTTTTCTCTGAGCCGATCACTCATGAGTTAGCTAACCTATTTGGTGAAGCCGTTAAGGGATATAACCGTGGTAAAATCCCTAAAAGCTACCTAATTGGTTAGATTGGACAAAAATCGTGTTCGATCGATTTTAATCATGAAATTTAATTTGATTTTGGGAATCACATATTCGGGCGTGTCACAATTCATTTTTAAGATCCTGTCTCATCGTCCGTCAAATTATTGACGAGTCGAAATTTCGATAAAGAAATTATCGGAGGAAAAATCGAATACCGAAAAAAAAATAAAAAGGGAAAGAGAAGAAAATTCAATAGGAAAAGTAATGTTATTTACTTTTTCTTTTTCTCTCTCTCCATTCTCTTTTCTTTTCTCTCTTTTCTCTCTCTTCTCTCCTCTCCCCTCCCATCCGTGCGAACATCCCCACCGCCCATTCTCTCTCTCTCTTTCTTTGACCGGTCAATGTTTATCCTCTCTCTCCTCTCTCTTCTTTCTTCCCCTGCACGACAGAACCGGTTCCTTTCTTCTCCTTCTTTCTTCTTTCTTCACGCTCGAGCGAACCAGAAGCTGCAGCTCGCCCCTCAGCCGCTCGCCGCTCGTCCCGCTCGCCGCACCGCCGCACCGCCGCGCCGCGCCCGTGCGCCCGCCGCCGTCCCGCCGTCCGTCGCCCGCTGCAGCCCCTTCCCCCGCGCGACCCAGCTGCTGTTCGCACCGACCAGCCACCGTTCGGCCACCTCCGGCCACCGCCCAACCCCGCCGGACCACCCCCGCGACCCCCTCGCCCTCCGCCGGTCTTCCCTCGCCGCCCTAGCCGCCGGAACGGCTCTGTTCAGCCGCGACCAGCATACCCACGAAGTGGGTATCCAGCTCTTTCGGGCTCGTTTTGGGCCGTTTCCCGGCCCTGGATCCGCGAGTCGCTTTGGGAACAATCGTTCCTCGCGTCGCCACCGTCGGATTGATCCGATTTGCGCGCGATTTGGTGAGTAATCTCACTAATCCAGGATTAGTTGGCTAATTATGCTTAAGGTTGGTTTAGTTTTAATTAATTATGTTTAGGTTGTTAGATTAGAATAAATTAACAATTATTAGTCAATTGTGATGTGATTTAGATAAATTGATTCCGCAATTAGCAAGTAGACGTGGTCTACTATTTATTGGAAGTATCTCGGGAATTTTTCGACCCCTAATCGGGCTTCAATTTGGCGATTCGGGCCTAAGTGGGATTTTTGGCATTTTAATATTATATTTCGGAATTAAATTAAATAATTATTTATTTTCCGAAAATTCAAGGGAAATGGTCCGGAACCGGAAAATTATGCTGATGACCGTGGTGAAGTCCGTTTATTTAATCGGGCTTTAATTTGAGCTAAATTGAATTTCAATGTTAATTGTTTAATTTTCGAAATTTACTATTTAATTATTTATTTTTCGGAAATTAAGGTTGAGATGGCTAGTGACCAGAAAATTTTGCTGATGATCGTGGTGTAGCCCGTTTATTTAAATTGGCTTTATTTTTGAGCTAAATGGAATTTTTAATAATTATTAATTAATTTTCGAAATTAATTAATTATCTATTTATTTTTCGGAAATTAAGAATTTGATGGCCGACGACCGAAATTTCGTGCTGATCATCGTGGCACAGTTCATTTATTTAATTGAGCTTTATTTTGTGCTGAAGTGAATTAATTGTGATCACAAGATTATTTTCTCCTGGGTTAATTAATTTGGAAAATTAATTGGAAAATAACCGGGTGTCGGTTGACAGCACCAAAAGTTTTGGTGGACGCTAATAATGGTGGGAATTGTGGAATCAAAATCATCATATTTTGGCTAGGGCCAATCATGTACTAATGCACGATATTTTATTAATGATGATAAAAGATGAAAAGAAATGCTATGTGAAGAAATGCTGTGTGATGTGACTCGGCGATTATTACATCGCTTTGGCATGTAGGATGCCTTAGAGAATGCACGTAAATTGTTGAATATTGATCATGCCTGTGTGGCGATAGTTGATCATGCTATGTGGATCATGCCTGTGTGGCGATAGTTGGTCATGCCTATGTGGCAATAGTTGATCATCTTTGTGTGGATCATGCTTGTGTGGCGATAGTTGATCATCATGCCTGTGTGGTGATAATTGATCATGCAAATGTGGCGTAGATTGTGCTGCGTGGCTATATTTACGTGTATCGAGTATCGGTTGCCGATGATAAAGGTATTGTGGTAGACTACCGATCACACCGGAAATTGTGGAAATGAAAGTGAGTATGTAAGATGTATCTTTGACCGATGACTTGGCATGTCATTTAGAAATTTGGTCATGTGTATCGTGGCTCGATGATCGGTCCCATCACCTCGAGAATGCACGTGGCTCGGTGATTGGTTTTATCGATTGAGACCGCATAGCAATGACTCGGAATGACCTAAAGATGGTCCGATCGACATGTAATCGATTAAGTCGATTGATCTTTGCCTTGATTCGATATTGTGAATTGATTGATCGAATGGAAATGACCGTGAGTGGTCTTGTTGGCTTGTAATCGACTAGGTCGACTTGATCGATGCTTCGATCGGTGATATGATTGCTTGAGTGCCTATTGTAAATTGTGCTTGACTTGCGGTGGGATCTGATGCTAAGGTACGTCTTCGACCTATGCGTGTTTAGGCAGCCTTTAGTATAATAGTTTACTAATCGGGCTTAGTGGGGTAGAACTCGCGAGACGTAGTCTCATCCTGGTTTAGGGAAAACATTTCAGGACCCCGACGAGGAGCCGAGGAGGAGGAATTTGTGAATGAGAACTCGCAGGTGAAATTGAGGAAGAGAATGATCTGAGTGAAGAGGAATTGGAGGAGGATCCGGATGATCTCGAGTATGACTTAGACGAGGATTGAAATCCCATCTCTTTGTGGACCCTTTTGTATATGTGTAGATAGAGTGAGACTCTGAAGTTGCGAATAGTCTATGAAGTGCTCTGTCTAATGCCATGTATAAAGGTTTGGTTGTAAATTTCAATATGAAAGATATAGCCTGCTTTTCTATCCCATTGTTTTATTATCTGGGGATTTTAACTGCTTCTGCATGTGCTTAAAAAAAGAAAAGGTCGGCGATACATTGTCCTGGGATATCGCATTATAAAATCGACCAAGTCAGACGGATGTGTACGTGACTGAGGATCGGGGCGTGACACATTACACTAACTAGTGTTTGGAGTAGAGAATGTCGGAGATGCTTATGTCACTGGAAAATTTTTTTGCCTTCTTGGAGGTCAAGCATATTCAAATGGTACAGCCAGCGCGCATTGGAGGACGTGTGGGGCATCTTTTGGAGTGAGTATTTTTAGGGCCTTGATTTCCAAGATGACACGTGAATTAGACCCATGCCTCCTTCGTTAGCTTCAAAATCTCACAAAGACAAGACAATATGAACACTAATCAAGACGTGATATGATTATATGAGCTTATGGACATTAAATTATATTTAATTACGCTTTTCTTGGAGCAATCAGAAGCGACATGATCTTATAATCAATTTATGGACATTTTACTAACGACGCAACTTTATTCTCCTAGGTGAATGAATTTACTTGGTCAAAAACTGACTATTGTTATTGAGGGGCCTTTTATTTCTTTATGACCACTAAAATACCGATGCGTTCGGCTTCTCTGGAGCTCGTTAATTTTTTTATGAACAACTTTCGATGAAAATATATTTAGTAAGTACTTTAGGTCATTAAAGTACTCAAAATTGGGTGCCCGAGTTTCTCTACGATTGATTGGCCAGCCATGTGCACTAGACTCATCAATCGAGAATTCCCTCTTGTACTTAAGCCCATGCGTACTTCACTTTTTCTCAGTAGTCCATGCCAAAACTTCTCTCTTACACAGTATCCAAGGTTGGAGGCTAGCGTAAACCAAATTATATATTTGGGACTAAATATATAATTATATATGGGTTGTGCACACATAACGTTATGCTTTCAGGCTTTTTCTACAATTCCTTTTTTATTCCTATTATGTGGGTGGGAGTGTATACAAAATTTGCTAGGTATATTGGTAAATTACATGTACTTGAATTAAAGATATTCTTCGCTCTTCTTGGCAAACTGATTATACCCCTTGAGATGTGGAGGCTGAATATCTTCATCCATTGGTACAAATCGTCAATTGAGAAGACAAATGATATGTAAAAGAAAGGTGGCTCTATTTCGACAAAAGGAAAAAGAAAAGGTGCAAAAAAAATCTAGCGTAATAGCATAAATAAAAATTGAGATTCTGCTTTTCTATTGCTCAAATATTTCAATCTTTCCTTTCTTAAGAAGACATGCGTGGCTTCTTAAAAATAGCATGTAACCCCACAATCATTCAGTCATGCTTACCTTCATTGTTGCAATAGTGCATATAATATTGTCGACTGGTGACGCATATAATATGTACCTTCATCCTAGAAATGGCAAGCTTGAGTTTAAACCTTATAACACATATATTCAAATACTCCCTCTAAATCCATTCTACTGAACCTTCATTCTCGCCGTCTTTATTCTTCATAGATAGCCAACAACACAACAATTGTAGACATATGATGAGCTTTAACGTGGGAAAATCCTTTAGATACAGAACTGGAGTCAAAACCACAAATGACGAATTCTGCCATTGAATGCGTTTAATGAGTTTGCTTTCTGCCATTGAATGCGTTTAATGAGCATAAAGCAAACTTATTATCATAAATCATCTAGCGATTTTCCTATTATACTTTTGCTTTGATCTTGACAAAGCTCTTCAAATTTTGTATTTTATAATAAAAAGAATTATTTAAATTTATTGTGGATGCATTTACGTACAAAAGTCAATTTTTGAGAGTGTGTGCGCGCCCCCATATAATTAGCTTTTTATGCTCTTTCGACAATTTCACAAAATAGATTTGAAGGAGTTTATTTGAAGGAGTTTATTAACTTCAGTTACAAGTTTAATGATATCATTTGATTTTTTTATCTCATAAAAAAGATTGAAACAAGTTTCTTCACTCTTCATCGACAAAGCTAGCATTACATTGTTTTTCATTATTTGAAAAGGTCGAATCCTTTCCCTCTAAGATAATAAGAAGTCCATGGCATAATCTTTTCTCTCTAAGATCGACATGACTTTGGGCTCTCAACAATTATTCAACCGGTGAAAAATGTTGTATGCGTTTTTATTTTTTTCTGCCAATTATTGTTAAAGCCATGGTTTAACAAAATAAATTGAATTTTTACCCAAATGCTGCTTAAGTTGCTTAAATCAACCTTTTCTGCTTCAGAATTTCGCAAGTGATATGTAAATACATAAGAGGGATGTTTTAAGAAAGACAGTACTTATCAGTAATGTGGTTGGGACCCCATCTTGATTGAGATTTTTTTAAGGAGGTCCAAGTCAGGAAAAAGTGTTTTACATGTTTGCTACACAATTAATGTGGTTTAACCAACCAATCACATTACCCAAGTTAAATGAATATCATTGTAGACGGTATTTAAGTATTGTAGTCTCTCATTTTTGATTGGTTTGTCATAACATGGGTCACTATTACATAATATAGCCATCACATAACATACTATCTCACACATTTGGTTGTGTCACTATCACATAACGTGATCTAATAAAAGAAATTACCTCACAATTGATAAAATGCAATTGTAGACCTAAAAAAAAAAATTGAAAAGGACGAAATTTACATTTGTTGATTCAAGAAATCTATAAGAAACTCCACTTTCGTCACTTAGTCTAAGTTGCTATATTGTAAATCGAAATTGAGATCTCAAACTTCGTAAAATTGAAGTGAGTGAAGGGCTTTGTATTAAGTATATAAAGTGTGGTATATATAGGTGTACTAATTCCTCGTTCTTCTGAAAAAATCATAATTTATGAAAATCAAAATATTTTTTTATTTATTAAAGATCTCCAGAAAAAATTCACATCTTCGCGCTTGCACAGCGTCCTTTTTCTTTCCGTGTGTTCCGGTGGTAAGAATAAGTACTTTTAGGGCGTTGTTTCTCCAAGATTACACGTGAATTAGATCCACGGTTTTGGTCAGCACACGCATCCTTCGGTGGCTACAAAACCACACAAAGACAAGACAATATGAACAGTGATCAAGACGAAAATTTAGGATATAATTTTATGATTATTTAAGCCTAGAAATTCTAAGGCGAGGCAAGTCGGGTCAGCTTATGGATATTAAATTATATTAAATAACGACATGAGTATTTAATCAACTTATCGACATTTTAGTAACAACACAATTTATTATCCTAGGGGAATGATGGTCAAAAATTGACTATTGTTGTCAAGGGGCCTTTAATTTCTTTATGACCCTTAAAAGACTGACATATTCGGCTTCTAGACGACTCAATAATTTTCTTATAACTACTTTTGGTGAAAACTGAAAATTATGGGGCCTTTGATTTCTTTATGATCCCAAAAATACTGATGCATTTGGCTTCTCGGTCGACCCAATAATTTTCTTATAAACTATTTTTTTCGTGAAAACTGAAGATTAATTTAGATGAGTACTTTGGGTCATCAAAGTACTTGAAAATGGATCACCAAGTTCCGATACGATGAATTGGTCGGCCACGTGCGCTCAACTCGTCAATCGAAAGTTGCCTCGCGTACTTAATTTTTTATCGGCAGTCTGGGCTGTGAATTCTCTCTTACGTAGTATCCAAGGTTGGAGACTAGTGCATACTAAATAATATATCCGGGACTAAATATATAATTATATATGGTTATGCACACATTAACGTGATGTTCTCCGGCCTTTTCAGCAATTACTTTTTTTTCCTATTTGTGGGGGTGGGAGCTCAATAGAAAATTTACTAGGAATTAAAGATATTCTTCGCTCTTCTTTTCTGTACAAATTGATTTTCCTTCTTTGAGATGTAGGGGCTGAATATCTTCATCCATTGGTACTAATCGTTAATTGAGAAGACAAAAGATATGTAAAAGAAAGGCAGATCTATTTCCACAGAAGGAAAAGAAAATGTGCAAAAAATAATCTTACATAATGACATATGTATACGCCTATATTCACTGGTCCCGTTAATGAGGGGTAATAATCAATGAAATCGTGTTTTTTAATCGAACCATTTGAAAAGGCATCTCCCATGAGCATTCAGTTTCTCTCAATAAAGTTACACGGGTAGTTCAAAACCTATGCATATTCACACAATTAATAGATATATGTCTCTCACATATCAATTAAGTGTCTGGAGCTCTTTGAGCGTCCAACTAGTCCCTATCAGGTGCCACAATCCCTCTGGCTTTGACATACCAGATAATTACCAAAGACTTACCAAAGATAAACTTGTGCTCTAAACACTGCCAATAATGCATCGAATGTGTGGCTTAAAAAAAAGGTCTTGCCTTGACAAGATTCCTCTAGACATATGTACTATCATCCTTAGGCATGATGGACCATAATGAATACAAACTGACCCCCCCCCCCAAAAAAAAAAAAAAAAAAAGGAGTCGTTTTGCCTGAGTTCCATATTTTCCCAGAAATTACAAGTATTTATTTGAGTGGATGTCACCACGTTTTTATCCAGCCTTCTACGGTCACTTAAGTAACCAATCTCATGGGTAAGGTGTTACTAATCCATCATTGTGCATTAAAACGAGCATTGATATGTTACATATATGGTGTTTTGGATAAACTGATGAGGCAAAAATAATCACTTTAGCTCTCGTGAGTAGCTTCTCCATTGTTTAGCCAGAACTTCTCATAGCCTCATCTAATCACTCTCTCCAGATTATGCAACCTTGCTTCATAAACAATAAATTGAGATGGATTCATGTGTCTGTACGTGAGGTAAGATTTGCACATGAAACTATGTTGCTGTTAGTTGCAGATGCTGCCATCTGGTTTAAACTTTAATTACCTACGTGCTTATTCATAGCATCCTAGATGATCGAGTCTTGGTTTTAACTTACCAACAATTTTCCTTACTAATGACAACTTGTTTTCAGCTTAGGTCATATCGGGGGTTGAATGTAAAGACTGAATGGGAGAGTTGAAGAGAATGAGGGCCTTTAATTTCGCACTTTTTAAAAAAAAAAAAAAAAAATTTTGCTTTGTGCAAAAATCACCTTCATTCATGAAAAATCCTTTTGCAATTATGATTAGGTTGAACTTTACCCCCTCAGTCGTACGAAGGACACCGGCTTCCTCCACGGTGTCCCTCAAAGCTGCAGCTTTTGTATCCGGCGAGCCCTACTGTTCAATGACAACATCGAGCACAGCGAGCCACGTGGCACGTGGTGTGAACGCTCAATAGCTACTTTTCGTCTAAGAAAATCACAAATAATCTTTGAATGTTGACTTAATGTGCGATTTGATCTCTAAACTTTTAATTTGTTCAAAGTATCCATAAACTTTAGTATAATGTGAAATATGATCCCTGAACTTTTAATTTGTTGAATGCAATCCTTGAACTTTTGGTATATGTTCAATTTAATCCTTAAACTATATGAAAATGTTTAATATAGTCATTTTTCATTAATTCAAAAATAAGGACTACATTGAATATTTTTATATAATTCATGAACTATATTGAATATATATAAAAAAAAAAAATTTAGGGACTACATTGAATAAATTAAAAATTCAACGACCACATTATATATTACGCTAAAGTTCAAGGATCACTTTGAACAAATTAAAAGTTCAATGATTAAATCACACATTGCGCCAACGGTCAAGGACTATTTGTGTCATTATCCCTTTTGTCTAACATGAATGAGCTTCAACAGAGGATAATAGTGAGGATAATGGCGCGCAAAAACTGGATAGCTCTCACATTTTGCGAGGCGGAGTTCGAAGATAATTTTAACACAAAGAAATGATAGAGCGAGCTTACTTGTTTTTCACGGCAAAGCACAGGATTTTGCAGATACATCTTTTAAAATCAAAAACTAAAAAAAGGAAAAAATTTAGGTTCTCGGTGGTCTAGGGGCTATTTGGCAACGTGCCAAACGGTGTTTGATTCGATTTTTGTTCCCGAGAATCGTTTGAGACAAGAATCGCTTTGGTAAAATTTTTGTTCTTGGGAAAGTTGGGAAGAGAATTGAGAATAAAAAAAAAAATATGATTCTCCGTCTGAGAATAAAAAAAAAGAATCAAAATAGTAAAGGTCTCCTTCTTTCCTTTCGACATCCCGCGATTGTCATCCACCATTGCTCGCCATTGTCTGCTGCCGCTGTCCACCGTCGGTCGACGTCCGTGGTCCGGCGAGCTCACCGAGGCTCGCTAGGCTAGGGCAAGTTCTGGCAAGCTTGCCGGTGGCTCAGCCAACCTTGCCCAGCCCCGGCGAGGCCGGCCTAGCCACTGGCGGGGCTGGGCGAGCCTCACCCAGCTGCCAGTGAGGCTCGGCCGACGAGGGCTGGCAACGCTTCGGCGACCGGCCACATGAAGAAGAAGAAGAGGGAAAAAAAAAGTAAAAAGTAAAAAATTTATTAAAAATTAAAAAAAAAATGATTTGGAACAGAATCAATGAGCATGGTATCAAACGCAATTCTATTCCAAAATAAAAAAATGTTTTTATTCAGAATCGTTCCTAAACAGAATAAAAAATAATCATTTATGATCGAAATCGGTTCTCGAAACCGAATCGTTACAAAATGCGCCCCTAGCATAATCAAATGGAGGTTAAACATACTCAATTAGAGGACGCAGTTTGCAACTAGCTCTGCGCATTGGAGAATGGGAGGGCATCTTTGGGATGATGAAAGCAATAATCCTACACGTGGGTGAGTTCATAGGTTAAAGCCATGTGCCCTTTCTAACATTTGTAACGTTTAAATGAATTCTTCCTCGCGCCAGAGTTCAATTTTGACCTATTCTTTTGTGATTGTTAGCCATTTTTAGTTGGAACCGTTGGTCCACGTCAACTAACGGATCAGTGTTGATCAATGACGATGTTATGACCGTTGGTATCTACTGTAATATATATATATATATATATATATATATATATATATATATATATTTTATAAATGATCTATTGAACTAACATTGATATATTGGAAGTTTAGTAAAAATTACACCACTACTTTATCTAGATAAATTACGTATGCATCAAAGAAATACAAATTCAAAAGTATACAAATAAGCTCATGATTCAAGATCGACCAATATAGAGACAGATTGGATGTCTCATCAAGCTACCAATCGAAAGATACAAAGTTATGAAAATTGATTCCATGTAAGGTATCTCATTGGTTTGATGATTGATCATAATTTGACATTTTGTAATCAAGAGAGTCTAGAGTGTATTCAGAATATGAATAGAAAGCATCAAATCCACGAGTATCATATAGGTGCAGCTTAGTGGAAGAGTTTCATCTATTGTCATATCTACGTGTTTTTTAGATTAATATTTTATAATCTGCTGGTCCACAACTCAAAATTAGTGATTGATAGTAGGGAACATAGTACTAAAGCCTATAGTAATCAATGTTAAGTCTATTAGAAGATGAAAAAGATTACCTTTTCAGTCTACCTCCATACCTGACAAATGGAACATAGTTCAGCTATTGTCATTAAGAGAGATCCCATAGGATGCCAAGGACCAAACAATGATAAAAGTCATGTCCTAAATTCTGATAAAGAACTAGTCGAAAGGCTTCATTTGATGCCTCACATGAAGTTCTTTCTTCTAAAAGTTTTAAGAGTCTCGTAATATCTATCATGGCTTTGTAATAAATAGAGAAGCTACTCCGATAACAAAATACCATAATGAGTAAAATGTTTGTGATACCCTTGCAATATATTAACTACTCTTTAGGTGTCATCCTATACAAAATATGTATGCATTCAAAACTCAGTTGGCTCTACAATAACTCGACCAATAAAGATTTGCGACGGATACAACTCAAGTACGGGGTGATGAGTGGAGAAATTTTGATCTTTAAGAAACGGCTGATTTTTAGGGAAATGCTTATCTTGTTTTATCGCTATTCGAAATGCAATGAATCGTGGACCGCTGGAATCGAAACAGAGGCATATTTATAAAGGGTCTCAACCATTAGAGGTCAACGCTCACTTGTGAATATTCACGTCCTCGAAAATTTCACATCTCTTTTCTTTCTTTATATCTTTATTTATTTTTTATTTTTTTCCTTTTTGCACAAATCAATTTCAATACTTGAAAAATCCTTTTTGCTCTGCAAGACAGCGTATGAACTCACTCGCCTCAAAGCAATGGTGACAGCTGGACTGCCTGTGCGCGATGGAGGACGGCATGACAATTTCGGGAAATTAAAAAATAATGTCACTCTACATGTGCTATCTCTGTTAAAGTCCACGTGCTCCTCTTTCCGATCGTTGCATCTTTTGATGATCACTTCCTCCCTCTAGATTTCCATCTCCATTTACGCCTATTGCTAGAAGCTGTCCCTCTTCACCTAATCTTTCGTGGCTGGGGATTCATCGTGCTGAATCTTTCCTGTTCGGTCATTTCGTTTTATCACCGGGTTCCGTCTGTTCCGCCTTTCTCGGCATATATAATTTCTCAACTTCCATTTCTCCTACAAGAGAACCACAAAAGTCGAAGTCGAAAAGGGGGGAAATGACGGATATTGTTCTGTCTGTAGCTTCCAAAGTGGCAGGGTACCTGGTGGCTCCGGTCGGCCGTCAATGCGGCTACGTGATATTCACCAACAGCTACGTTGGCCAACTTAAGGAAGAACTTGAGAAGCTCGATGAAGTGAAAGTTGGGGTGCAGCGTTCCGTCAATGATGCTGAAAACAACATGATGGATATAAGACTCGAAGTTAACAGATGGAAGAATGATGCAGAGAACTCTGCCGACGAGGCGCGCGGCGTGCTGAATAACGATAGAAGGGCCAATAAAACTTGCTTCTGCGGGTGGCTTCCCAACCCGAAGGAGCGTTATTGTCTCGGTAGGGACGCGAGGAAGACAGCCCAGGCCATCCAGGCACTCATTCCGCAGGGTAAATTCGAGAGGGTCTACTACGAGAGGGCTCCACCGGGGCATGTACCGGGTGCTTCCGACGTGAATTTGTCGGCCGGTGATGGGGGCGACACTATCACCGATTCGCGAGCTTCCATCTTTCAGGACATAATGAAAGCTCTGGATGATGAGAAGCAAAAAGTGATTGGGGTCTACGGGCCTGGCGGCGTGGGGAAGACTACTCTGCTGGAGGAAGTCGAGAAGAAACTCAAGAAGGAGGGAAGACCGTTCCAAATGATCGTCAAAGCGAAAGTATCGCAGACTCCGGACTTGAATAAAATCCAAGATGATATTGCTTACTTCTTCGGTTTAAAACTGAAGGACGAGCCAAGTGAAGAAGGAAGAAGAGATCTTCTGCGTAAGAGATTACAGAAGGATCCGAGCGAGAAGATTCTCATAATATTGGACGATCTGTGGGATAAACTTGATTTGAAGGCAGTCGGAATTCCTTTGGGAGACGAGAGTAGGGGATGCAAGTTGCTGCTAACATCGAGATTTAAAGATGTGCTGGAGCAAAAGATGCTTGCCGATCCAACATTTCGTCTAGAAGGTTTAAACAACGATGAAGCTTTCAAGCTATTTGAAAAGACGGCTGGTGACAAGCTGAAAGATGAGGAATTGAGACGAATAGCGCCTGAAGTAGTCAAGAAGCTCGCAGGTTTGCCTCTTTTGATTATCTCGGTCGCGAGCATTTTGAAATATAGCCATGTGTCTGCATGGAAAAAAGCCTTGAGAAAAATAGATGAGTCAAATATAGAAACCATAGTGAAGTTGAGTTATGCACATTTAAATAGTGAGGACGCCAAATCCTTATTCTTGCTCTGTGGTCTTATCGGTGGGACCATTCAAGTCGAAACTCTGTTTGTAGTAGGCATGGGTTGGGGCTTGTTTCAGGAATTTAGTACGACGATGCAAGAATCAAGGGATGAATTGAATATTGCGCTCGATAGCCTCCGTTCCATTTGTTTGTTGCAGGATGGTGGCAATGACAAGGAAAACGTGACCATACATGATCTTTATAGCGAAGTGGTCGTCTCAACTTCATTTAGAGGTCAACATTCCTTAATTATGAACAGCAATTATGGCTCATGGCAAAAGGAAAAGCTTGAGAAATGTTGTGCAATATGCCTAGCAGATGTTGGCAGAGATAGGCTTGCTGAACTAATGATGTGTCAGTTTCCCAACTTGAAGATACTCATGTTGTCTCAACTAAAAGGCTGGGGTTTGGCGCGAGAACACGAACATGAAGTGGGAGGTTGCTTGGGACTACTAGATTTCACATATATGAAGGAGCTCCGAGTCCTATATCTTTGCTCCTTGCATATCTCCAGTTTTTCTCCCACGATTGGAATCCTCGGGAACCTCCAATCTTTATACTTAGACAATTGTGATGTGGAGGACGTGACAATTCTTGGCCAGCTCAAAGCATTGCAGATTCTCAGCTTTGCACGATCTGCCATTTCTAGGTTGCCTAAAGAAATCGGGGAGCTTACAAATTTGAGATTGTTGAATCTAAGCTACTGCTACAAACTTGAAACAATTGAGCCTGGTGTCTTAGAAGGCTTGATCAAATTGGAAGAGTTACATATGAAGAACAGCTTTGATCAATGGATGGGCATGGATGAAATACCATCAGAATCATGTAATGCTAGGCTTGCCGAGTTGAAGAGCTTGACAAGGCTAACCACTTTGGAAATATCTATCCCTGATCCCACGATGCTCTTGGAGAATGGTGACTTGCCATTTGGGAACCTGATAAGATTTTGGATCAACATAGGAAATGTTGACGGGTGGGAATGTCAAGGTTTGAAAACCATGAAACTCAAATTTGAAGGATGGGACGGTATTCTCTCAAAATATTGGTTTCAGGAAACTCTACAGAAGACTCAATACTTGCATTTGGATGGATTGGGAGAGTTCAAGAAGAATGCTCACAAGTCGTATGACCTAGGATTTACGCAGCTGAAGCATCTCGAAATTTTAAATAGCCCCTCAATCAAGTACATTGCCGGTTCATCCAGTGACCTTCCCATTGCATTTACAATGTTAGAATCTTTGTTCATTGAAAATTTGATTAATCTGGAGAAGTTATGCAATGGCCCTGTTGCACCAGATTGCTTCAGCAAATTGAAGGACATGAGTATCAGAAAGTGCCATCGATTGGAAAATCTGTGGTTCCAATCAAAGATGCAAAGACTAGTACATTTGGAAGAGATTCAAATATGTGAATGTGACTCATTGCAAGCCATTATCACATATGATGCAGGAAAAGTAGAAGCTACCGCTGATGACATAGTTGAGTTGCCTGATGTACATCATCTGGAGTTGCGTAAGTTATCAAATATGACGAGTTTTTGCATAGGAGCTAAGGGTGCTCCAATTCAGGTAATTTTTTTTCGTTTTTTGAGTATAAGTTTCCTGAATTCTTAATCTTGCAAACAATACCTAGATTATACTATTATAGGGGAATTTAGGATAAGATGATATCGGTGTTCACCGAACCTTAGTGCATATTGCGTTAATTTGATTATTTATACTTTTGGATTCACATATAAACAATCCATTCAAAGAAAACACAGACCATACATTTCCATTCACATTCAACAATAGGTCGGGGAAGCCTCTTTCTACGAATGATTTCTTTTTGATTTATTTCAGTGTTAGATAATTGCACTAATTACTTGGGCTTTGACATGGTTTTGTATTATGGCTAATTTATTAATCATTTAACATTTTTAATGAGAAGGAAAAATGTTGTACTTAACAAGAATGAATCTTGAATGAATGAACGAAATTCAACAATTTCGAAATGAAGAAAGTGAGAGATTAAATAAATGGAAGGCGAACCAAGAGCCGTGTAACAAAGAAAGTCTACCTAATTGATGTTTCACCTACATGCAAGTTGCTATTGATCCCAACATGTCATTCCAAGCTCACCGTGTCAACGTTGTTCTGCTTCCGTCATCCCTTTCTCATATACTAAGGGGATATTTCCTTCTCTATTGTTTTAGACATGACAAAAAAATCTACATATTCTATCCTCACGATCAATTGATTTTTGAATATATCTAATTATGATTAATTAAGTTTTTGACATTCTTAAGAGACATCAAGCCCATTCATGTATTCAATGTCCATTTGTTTCATTGAAAACTCATTATTGTTGAAAAATGTTTTCTTGGTAAATCGTTTTTCTAGAAAATGAATTGTTTCCCTGTATTTGGTTCTACTGAAAACGCAATTTGAAAAAAATGTTTTATGATGTTTATTAATGAAGCGCAAAAATTTACAAAATGAAGACAAAAATTGTTATGGATCCTTAATAGAAACAAGCCCGAATAAGTCATATTTAATTGTTCTTAATGAAAACCAATAAGTAAACAAAACATTTATGGAAAATTGAACTTTGATATGATTTTGTTGTCAATTTTGAAGTTCAAATAGAAAAAAAAAAAAAAAAAAAAGATAACCAAATTATGGTAGTTGTTTTGAAGATAGGTAAATGATTTCAAAAGAACAGATAAAAAAAATTATAGTCATAGTTTTGAAGATCAACTAAAGAAAAGATAAAAAATATTATGACAGTTTTGAGAGAGAGAGAGTTGTGCGATATTGCTACATTTGCAACATGATAGTGGTGAGGATATCCTCATGAAAATGATCCCTTTTCACAGAAGAGATTCATTTTTTTCTGTAGTCATTTTCTCATATCCATGTGCGATAGTGCTACATTTGCGACATGATAGTGGTGAGGATATCCTCATGAAAATGATCCCTTTTCACAGAAGAGATTCATTTTTTTCTGTAGAGTCATTTTCTCATATCCATGTGCGATAGTGCTACATTTGCGACATGATAGTGGTGAGGATATCCTCATGAAAATGATCCCTTTTCACAGAAGAAATTCAATTTTTTTTTTTTTTTGTATAGTCATTTTCTCATATCCATGAAAAGTCTGAAAGCAATTTCCTGAAAATAGCTTTACTTGTAAAAAACTCACCTTTAATGAGTTTCATTGTGGTGCTTCATTAGGTTTCATTACCTCGCTTGGAATCCCTAGTGATGGTTGGACTCCTTGGCCTAGAAAAGATACTCTATAGTGAACCTTCATTAAAATACAGCAATCTGAAATTGCTAAAGATAGAGGAGTCTAAATCCACATCGATTCTTTTGAAGGATTGGATACTAAAGTTGCCGAATTTGGAGTCAATGGAAATTGCGAGCACTCCATCTGTAGAAGTAGTTTTCGACCTAGAGGAGCTAAAAGTCATCAAAGAAGTGGAGATTCTCTCTCGGCTAAGAACACTGGTATTATCTAAGTTGCCAAACCTACAACGCATGTGGAAACAAGATGTACAACTACAAGGAATATCAATACTTCATAACTTGAAGAATCTCTTTATCGACAATGTGGGCCTGTCATTTCTCTTTCCGCTGTCTGTGGCTAAATGTCTTAGAGAAATTAGAGAGATTAAAGTTGAGGATTGTCCAAACATGAAGACGGTGATTGTGGATGAAGAAGGAAGAGATGATGGGACATATGATATTATAGAGTTCCCATTATTGGAGCGACTATCTATAAGTCGCTGTCCCACAGAGAAATTCTTCTCATATCCTCAAGGAAAAAAAGAGTCAATAACCACTACTTCAGATTCACAAGATAATTATTCTGATTCCTTCATTGATCAAAAGGTATGAATCCTTTCTTTTGAGATTATGCCCATAATAGTCATAGGCACGCGATTTGTGGGGCAAGTAATAATATTTCTTTGAAGATTTCTTATTTGTTTCTATTAGCTAAATTGTTTTTGTAATTTATAGCTACACCGATTAGAGTAAGGCCATTGGTGAAAATTCTATCCTCCACCGCATTAGATAGATCGGTCTAAGATTAGGCCAAATTGTCAATTTTTTCATAGCTATGATCTGATGCACAACTCTTATGAGCAGATAAGTTTACCAGGCTTGGAGGTGTTAATACTCCACTCACTAGGATCCTTCAAAAGCATAAGGCACGGTGAGCTTCCCAACAGTTCCTCCGACAAAGTAGCCAACCTCACCTTGAAACAAGATCTACAATCACAAGGAATATCGATATTTCAGAATTTGGAGGTGCTCTCTATCAACAATATAGGGCTGTCATTTATCTTTCCGTTGTCTGTGGCTAAATGTCTAAGAAAAATTAGAGAGATTAAAGTTGAGGATTGTCCAAACATGAAGGCGGTGATTGTGGATGAAGAAGGAAGAGATGATGGGACATATGATATTATAGAGTTCCCATTATTGGAGCGACTATCTATAAGTCGCTGTCCCACGGAGAAATTCTTCTCATATCCTCAAGGAAAAAAAGAGTCAATAACCACTACTTCAAATTCACAAGATAATTATTCTGATTCCTTCATTGATCAAAAGGTATGAATCCTTTCTTTTGAGATTATGCCCATAATAGTCATAGGCACACGATTTGTGGGGCAAGTAATAATATTTCTTTGAAGATTTCTTATTTGGTTCTATTAGCTAAATTGTTTTTGTAATTTATAGCTACGTTGGTTAGAGTAAGGCCATTGGTGAAAATTCTATCCTCCACCGCATTAAGATAGATCGGTGTAAGATTAGGCCAAATTGTCAAATTTTTTCATAGCTATGATCTGATGCACAACTCTTATGAGCAGATAAGTTTACCAAGCTTGGAGAAGTTAAAACTTGAGTCGGTAGGATTGTTAAAAAGGATATGGCACAGTGGACTTCCCAAAAGTTCCTTCGACAAATTAGCCGGGTTCATGGGGAGATTGCACAACCTCAAAGTAGTCAAAATTTCAAAGTGTCCCTCCTTGGAATTGTTGTTTGATTTTGGATCCCTTGATTCATATACGGAGCAAACAATTGTGTTGCTCCCCCAATTGGAAAAAGTCAAGGTTTTAATCTGTCCCTCCCTAGAATCATTGTTTAATTGGGGGCCCCTTGATTCAAGTATGGAACACAAAATTGTATTGCTTCCCGGATTGGAAGAAGTGGTCGTGAGTGGAGCAAGAAGGTTGAGACACGTGGTGATAGGTGATTCCAAAATGTTTTTGGGTTTTCCTAGTCTAAAAGTAGTCTATGTTTACAATTGCTCTGCGTTGAGATATCTCTTCCCCAATTATACGGCCACAACTCTAGAAAAACTCAATGATCTGGGGATTATTAAATGCGAACAAATGAAGGAAGTGATTCCCAAGGAGGAAGGTAGTCAATCCAAGGCAGAAGTGATGAGTTTCCCTTCCTTAACTAGTTTAATTATTTGGCAATGCCCTAACTTCAAAGCATTCATCTGGAGTCCTACAAGTGCGAACAGACAGTTAGGCGAGATGATCAAAGAAAATGATGAATCGCCCCAACCGTTGTTCAATGATATGGTTTGCTTTATATCTTATTGTGATCATCTTTAATCTTGCATTATCATCTTTTAGAATGAACAATGTAATAATTTGTCCTACTTATCTTCCTTTCTCACATTATCCTTGTGCAGGTTACTTTTCCCAATTTAAAAAAGCTATATATTGGAGACGTCCAGTGCAAAGAGTTATGGAACAATCAAATTCCTGATGATTCCTTTTGCAAATTGGAATCTCTTATATTGAAGGGTTGTGACAATCTCCAATGTATTGCCCCATCCTATATGTGGAAGAAGTTGCAAGACTGTCTCAAAACCCTAGAAGTGAAATCATGCCATTCAATCGAGATCATATACGAAAGTAATGGGACGGTGGCAAAGAGCGGTAATTTGAGGACGTTGGATTTGCGTGATCTGGACAACTTGAGGCACATTTGGCGGTACGATAGTCTCCCAACTATCCCGTTCCCAAATTTGAGATATGTAAAGGTTGTGAAGTGCTCCCATTTGGACATGCTTTTTGCAACTTTCACGGCGAAATTTCTTGGGCAAATCGAAAAGCTGGTGGTAGGGTCATGTGAAGATATGGAACTAATTGCTGATCATGAAGAGTGTGAAGAAGTGACTAGTAAGACAATCACCTTCTCTGGGTTAACTACTCTTAGACTTTACAATTTGCCGAAATTCAGGAGCTTCTTACCAGAGAAATACTCTGCGGAATTCCCATCCTTGGATGTCTCAAGTAGAACAGAGCCGGACCAAGGCAACCGAAGTGCGGAGGAAAGTGAGGGGGAAATTGAGGAGTTAGACCGCAGTATTGAGGAGTTAGACCGCGAAATTGAGGAGGAAATTGAGGAAGAATAATTAGTTTTATGAAGTGAGCCACAAAAGTTTGTGAATGTTGCGACGGATGGTGTCTGGCAAAACAAAATGGACGTGTCTGGTAATGTGAGATTTTGTTTTTTTTCTTCTATAGTCTCTTCTACACTTCCCGCGAAGTGTGTGACTATTTTCTTGGCTATTCATTTCTTTGGTTTGTCTCCTGGGCTACAATGACGAGTGGCGAGTCATTGGACCATAAATTGTGGGGTTATGATGTATAAATTCTAATCAAGTGCATTATCGTGTTTATAAATTTTCCCGTAATATTAGAAAATGTACGTGCTATTATATTAAGCAATCGAAGCCGTGATGAATTTCCTCATGACAACCGTCGCAGGAGGAAGAAGGAGATCAAGGAGATTGCAATCTAGGAAAGCCCATGTTCATCCTCCCATCTCTCTCTCTCTCTCTCTCTCTCTCTCTCTCTCTCTCTCTCTCTGACAATTGATGGAGGCCGAAACAGTTTGAGTTTGAGGGACGGTATTATGATTTTGAGTTCGACGAAGGTTGAATGTGAGTTGGAATCGGTGATAACGAGGATTTCTTTGAGTGGGTTGAGTATTTGAATCTTCATGATTCTTATCAAGGTAAACTTCGCTCTGTTTCTCCTGGAGGTAGGGATCGAGTGCTTGATTCACTGGCGTGAAATCTGGTTGAGTTCGGGACTGTCCTGATGAACTCATTCAAGTGCCCTTTACTGAAACACCTACCATATGTTTGATTGAATTCCTGAACGGTACTGGCATGCGTATTTTGCAAGTATTCTTGCATTGTGATGATTATCTGGCAATGGCGTGCTTAAACTGAGAGTTCTCAAGGGCATATGACATTATTTTCATTGATGTTGGTTGAACTCTCCCGGTTGTGCTCAATGCTCCCATGACCGAGAATTTGAACATGCCGTGTTGGCTTAATTTACTCAGAATTATGTTTTCCTTATCAATCTATGATTTTGTATATGGCTATTCTAATATTCAAGACAATTACCACCTTTGATTTGGAAATTGTGAAATCCTTCTTGGAAATGTGCATCATTACTGTGTTCTTCAGTGAATTCCTGTGCAGACTTCATCCTTTGCTTGATCTCGCGTGTAATTGGTTTTGTATGCCTGGATGATTATGCCTTGCATTTCTCGATCCGTTCAGTGATACCTTCACCCCTTCACACTGACAATGATATTCAGTTCTTTTTTTTTTTTTTGGCTAACGCATGGGCCTCTACCTCTTTGATTTTCTTCATTTACTGAAGATTCTGAAGTTCATTCCTCAATGTCATTTGCTTGTAACTTTTCTATGAATGGTGTGTGAGTCCTGTCATACTGGCATTCGATGGCTGAGTGCATAATGAGCTGTTTATGCCATGACTGAATGCTTTGCTCGATTCATTGCCCACATTGCTGATGCATGTTCAGTTGTTGCTGAACTAGTCTCATCCATGAGAATTGATTGTAGAATGTGGCTCAATGCTGTTTTCCTGTGTTTACGTTGCTATGTGTTTCAGTTTTTGCAGCATCATGTTCTTTGAAAATGTCTCCGCTGGAGCCACCCGTGGGTAACTAGAATGTGGTCTTTAGTATTTGGTCCCAAGAGTTCCCGTTGTGTAAAATCAAAGTTGTTTCCAAGTTATTCGAGTCACATTAGCAAAATATGTTGGATTCATGTCGACTCCATGTTGATTTCTTAGAGTTTGACGTGTTTTTTGCATCATATGTGGGCTAGGATTGGATCCGATAGATTTTGGTTTCATATGAGGGTTAATTCGGTAGCACATGATGGTACATTGACGTGCAGATGATTTCTCATCATTTTTTAGTTACTAGTCTCTATCTATCTAAATTGATCATGCTTCGTCATTCTACTACTCGTATTTCTCAATTTTCAGTAGTTGAAATTACCTCAATACTGTGAGCCACATTGCTTTAGAATCGAATGCGACACATTTATATATTTGATCATGTTGTAATAGTATCGGGAAGAGTGGTGGGCAATCTGAGGATTTTGCCGCCCACCTGAGAAAATGTTTTGAAACCGGCCAAAGGACCGGCTTTACTGTCTTTGCTCAGATGGATTGCATATTGCATCAGGTGGCCTCTCATTTCCATGGGATTATGTTGGTCCTCATCCGCATAAGCCCTCCAATTCTGTTTGGCTATTTTGTTCACCCTCCTCACACGTTCAATACTTTGCGGCTCCCTGAAGCTGTCCTCTAAATGTCCCAAGTGCTCCACCCAAAGTGACATCCTATAACCATAAGCCTGCAAAGCATCATTAAAACATTATTAGTCACAGGCTTAAGTTTTTGATAAATGTCGATGCACTTGCTGGGTGTTCAGCTAGTACCTGCTATTAAATAACCACGTGGAATATGACATACTTGAACTTCATACACAGTTCCATTGTTGTGTCCTTTGAATCCAAAATCAGTGGTATTAGCTAATGCGCGATTCTCAGTGGGACCTACATGCACTATACATCACGCGGCTCTCCGCAGAATTCTCTGCCTCTCTTCCTGTCTCTCTACATCTAATGAATTGAGTCAACAAATTCTCTCTAGCCCTTGGTTATTCCTTTGATCTTCATTCCCTCTTCATTGTCCTCTCCGTCACCCTCCATCCACCAAAAGCCGCTGCCACACCTCCATCGCTGCCACCACAGGACATGTCACGCTGAGAAGGGACAAGAACAAACGATGTTGATTAAAGGAACTCAGGTGATTTTTGAGCATTTATAAGGCTGAGAAGAACAGAGGCGAGCTTTAATTGACACCGTAGACTGATGCTTCAACGAGGATTTTCACCATAGACAAATGATGTGGACAAACATGAAGAGATTTTTCAGATGGAGCTGACTGAATAGTGATGGCTATGTTCTTTTTACTGAAGGCAACGGGAAGGATACAGTTGGAGTTTTGATTTGGATCCCTCTTCCTTGGTGTCTCTTGTACCATGGAAATATTTCTATGATTTGCAAGCGAGAAGGAGAGAGTGAATCAATAGATACTACACCTTTACTCCATAGCCGAATACAAGAGTATACAGTAGCTCCACTTATAAAGCACGAGAGACATTAACAAAGCTTCGATTACCTTATTTGTGACCTCCTGATAACTGTCTACTAATATTCATAAATATGCTCCAACACAGATCACACTTGGAGCAAATACTTGACAGTGTTTTTGCATGTTTTTCCACGAAGTTAATGCGTCATTTTCAAAGAAGTATCCACAACTGTACAAGGAAGGAATACGGAATTCATACTTCAACTGTAGAGTTGTGACAGCTACTAGTTCTCTGGTCTAAATTCCTCGGGAAAAATGTCCGGCCTCGGGACGTCAGCACAATGGCATTTACCTTTATTGTTGTTACTTTGTCAACTTACGCCTTCTCTTGATGTGGAATTCAATAACGAGATGCCTTCATATCGCTGTCGGTGGGAAGCATCCTTGGGATGTTTGTTTTTATTTTCATATGTTCACTTTTGAGGGTGAGTCTTCTCCCTTTTTTGGGGTTCTTTTTTCCCTTCACCTCATCTAGTCCTCTTATGGATAGCAATTATTCTGATATTCGTCTTATTACATGTACGCAGAAGAAAGTCTCTACCATGTCATCCACGTATTAACGAGTACGGTCTTCTTCTACCTAACATTTCTTCTGGTTCCAATTGTCGCACTGCTTGGTGACTTCTTATGCCAAGGGTAAGGTTTCAGACTCATATCTGGCCCCAAAAAAAAAAAAAAACAGTCGGGCTTTTTCGTTCTTAGACATATTTCTCGTTTAGAAACAGAGAGAAACACTGTAACATAGTTCTCAAGTAAATTTGCTCATGAATACTGATTGCGAATCTGCAATTTCGCTTTTCTAAAAGTAACAAATGTCGTTTGTCATGGAAAATATAATGGAGTACCTCCTTTTTCGTTCAAATAGCCTTCATCATCTTCATTGTCGATTTCGTGGGTCCTTTTTTCCCTATTTGCTCCGAGACAAGATACAGGGCTTGTCATGTCTGTACTTTTCCAGTTTCTCAGATGGTCCATCATTTGGGAATTGCATCTGCGCTGCTTCTCTTTCTCTCTCTCTAACCCCTCTTCCTCCTCTCTAGGCTGAAGATGGCCTTATGTCTGGAATGCGGTTACAGGATAAAGCCCCTAAAAACAAATATTTGGCTTCATCTATAACAATTCGTCCAACCGTTCTTTATTACCATCGTCATCATCATCATTCTCGAAAACCAGCTATATCCCACGCTTTTTCAGCGAGAGCCCAGGAAAGTATGGTTGGTCTCGCAGGACTATATCTATTCCTGTATCCTTTGAACAGCGGCTCTGTACTTGCTTTTTCAGCAAGGCTTCTCAGGCTTGAATTCTGGATATCTAATCTGGTAAAGCTGGTCTTCGCTTGTGTCATTTAATGTCTGACGTGTATAGGATCTTAAAGCCTGAGAAGCCTTCCTTTAATGTCCTCGATTGCTGGTAGCGGAATGTTTGCCCGGTTAGCACTGTCCATAGAGACAACAACAGCGAAAATCATTCCCTCTAACCTCGCGGTTCTTCTTTGGGGCAGCAGAATGAGGAACTTCCCGACAAAACCATCCAGGAATCTCACTCCCAGGGACACTCGAGTTGTGAAAATGCTTATAGCAACCTGAAATTTCTTATGAAAAAATACATTTAAGGTCAAAACTTTCTGCATTCATGATTGAAGATACTGAACAAAGGTGGAGAAACTGAACTGATGATCTTCATCCATCTTTTTGCTACAGTTCAAGTAGTTTTCCCAAAATGGGAGTTATGAGTGATCTTTTTCACCTTTTCAATTCTTCTCTCCCAACAGTAAAAACCTCAGAGATTTCAATGCCCGGAGACCAGTGATGTCAACTAGATTGCTGCAATCAGTAAAGTTCAGCTCCTTCAAATTAGTAGAATTCAGATGAAAGGCGTAAATTTGAAATTGATTAACCTCAAAGCGGGATAGTTCTTGGGGATGATGACCACGACGGCACCGAGTCGTCGATCGCCTCCAGAAGGCCCGGCGCTATCTCCTCCCCTCACTCGAGGCCTTCTTCGTCGAGCCGGAGCCATGGCACGCTGCTGAGCATGTGCTCGCGGTAGAGGTGATCCACGATGCCGTGGCGGGGGGTGTCGGCGCCGTGGGAGCTGAGGAAGACATCGCAGAGGAAGCGAGATGAGAACATAGCGTTGTCTTCTCCGGGATCATCTGTCAGCATCGTCGTCTTCGGCTTCTTGGTCGGCCTCGCTTAGGAGTCGTTGATCTTATGACAGAGGTGTTCCATGCGGAGATTGAGGCGCCACTTAACGATGAGTAATGAGCAACGAGCACCTTGCCGACGGATTCATGTTTCCTTTGAAAAGAGCGATTTCCACAGCATGGGAAATGTGCTGTCTTAATTTTTAATTGACAAATCATAACATTCTCATTAGTTAAAGGAAAAATTATCCAAAAAATTTAAAATCTAGTATACGGCGATCAATTCAATTTTAAATCTATGTATTAATTGAGTACTAAGCGGTCAATGGTCATAAATATTTCATTTGAATCAATTTAATCCTAAAATTTTAAAAATTATAAACGTAGTCATTTCATATAATTTTGACTGGAAATTTTTGATGTGGCATTCTAGTCAATACTGGCCTTTCTAGTCAATACTAGCCATCCTACATGAAAGGCCAGTACTAATGGGGAAAATTGTGTTTAATTTAAAAAGGAAAAAAAAATTATTTTTTTATTTTATTTCTTTTTATTTTATTGTTCTCTTCATAAGGTAGGCACGTCCACTGTTCACCGGCCAAGGCCCAGCAGCCCCGCCACCCTGTAAAGGAAAAAAAAAGATAGTAAATAAATTAAAAATTTTAAGAAATAAAGAAGAAAATTTCAAGTATTCATGATGGATAGTTTATGCCATGACATAGCAACATGTCTCCTCGATACGTAACCAAAATTTATCACCACAAGGATGTTCATATCTACTCCAGTTAAATGTAGGATCATGAGTTTGTCAATTTAGCTTTGATTTGGTTTCAATTTCAATCCTTTAGACTAAAATTGATTAGACCTTGAGGCTTGCACGTGCTGGCGTTGGAGAACGTCAGCACCTCCCTGCACCGACGGCTAGGGCACGCCGACGTCGTCTTCTCCCTCGGGTCGCAGTCCCCGAACCTGTCTTGCCTCTGTTACATAACCTCTCTGGTCTCGATCTGCACATGATTTGCTCGTTTGCATGTGAAAAATGTGTGATTTAGGATCGAAAAATTATTGAAAGAATCTTTCTTTTTGCATAAATTTATAAGGAATTGGCCACCAAAATCACAACCTCGATCGCTTCATGATCCGACGTAAGCAATCGAAGTCGTGATGAATTACCTCAGGACAACTGTCGCGGGTGGAAGAAGGAGATCAAAGAGATTGCAATCTGGGAAAGCCCATGTTCCTCCTCCCATCTCTCTCTCTCTCTCTCTCTCTCTCTATGTGACAATTGATTGAGGCTGTGAGTTTGAGGGACATTATTATGATTTCGAGTTCGACGAAGCTTGAATGTGAGTTGGAATCGGTAATAACGAGGATTTCTTTGAGTGGGGTTTGTTTTGTTTTGTTTTTTTTTTTTGGTAAAAGGTAAGTATTATATTGACTTTTGAATCAAGAGGCTATATAACAGTACAGCTAAGGACTCCGGAACCAAAAAGCTTACACTATTCTTTGAGTGGGTTGAGTATTTGAATAATCATGATTCTCATCAAGGTAAACTTCGCATGCTCTGTTTCTATTGGCGTGAAATCATGTTGAGTCCGAGACTGTCCTGATGAACTCAAGCATGTTTCAATGATTCGGTGATTGTTTGGATACAAACATTTTCTGCATCAGTGCATTTAGGTGCCCTTTACTGAAACGCCTACCACATGTTTGATTGAATTCTTGAACGGTACTAGCATGCGTATTTTGCAAGCATTCTTGCATTTTGATGATTATTTGGCAATGACGTGCTTAAACTGAGAGTTCTCCGGTGTATATGACAAATAATTTTCATTGATGGTTGAACTCTTCCGGTTGTGCTCAATGCTCCCATGACTGAGAATTTGAACATGCAATGTTGGCTTAATTTACTCAGAATGATGTTATCTATATCAATCTACGATCTTTGTATATGGCTGTTCTAACATTTGAGACAATTACCATCCTTGAATTGGAAATGGTGGAATCCTTCTTTGAAATTTGCATCGTGTACTGTGTACTTCAGTGAATTCCTGCCCGGACTTCATGCTTAGCTTGATCTTGCGAGTAATTGGTTTCGTATGCTTGGATGATTACGCCTTGCATATCTTGATCCATTCATTGATAACTCAATACCTTCTCACTGTCAAAGATAATTGGTTCATTTTTTATGGCAAATGCATAGGCCTTTACCTGTTTGATTTTTTTTGTTGACTGAAGATTCTGAAATTCATTCCTTGATGTCACTTGCGTGTATCTTTTCTGTAAACGGCATGCGAGTCCTTGTCATGACTGATATATGATGACAGAGTGCATAATGAACTGTTTATGCCATGACCGAATGCTTTGCTTGATTCATTGTCCACGTTGCTGATTTGGATACAAGTTTAGTGGTTGCTGGATGAGTCTCAACCATGAGAATTGACTTCAGATTGTGGCTCAATGCTGTTTTCCTTTGTTTATGCTGCTATGCATTTCGGTTTTTGCAGCATGATGTTCTTTGAAAATGTCTCTGCTGGAGCCGCCCATGGGTAATTAGAATGTGGTCTTTAGTATTTGGTCCCTAGAGCTCCTGTTGTGTAAAATCAGAGTTGTTTCCAAGTTATTCGAGTCACATTAGCAATATATGTTGGATTCATGTCACGTGCATTTTTTAATGTTTTAGTAGTGATTTGCTTGAATAAATAGAGGTCACGTGCCATTCTCCGAACCATAGACTACAAGTTTCGGACGACTCCTTAGTTAAATAACGTGTCCCGGGTTAGTTTCTATAAGTGGCCATGACCCCGGGCCGGGTTCTTTAGTTTACCGGATCATTTCGTGCGTATACGTCATACGTTTTTCCTTGGAATTTCATTTATTAGGGGATATTTATTTAATAGCTTTGAAATAGAATGAATCTTGGATTTATCTCACGGGGATTCTTGTCCCGGGGCTCAATAATGAGGCCATGTATATTCATTACTTGACATTGTATTGGGTTTATTCTCTCACACTTTGCTTTTATTGCATTGATTGTGATTGGTTACTTAGGGTCTGTTTGGCAACTTGCCAAACAATAAAAATTTCCATTCTTTTGTTCCCGAAAGTAGATTTGAAACAAAATTCTATTTGGTAAATTTTTTGTTTCTAGAAACAATTTTGTTCCGGAAAATAGATTTGCAGTAGAAGCGAGAAGTAAAAAAAAAAAAAAAAAACAATTGATTCTTTGTTTTTGAGAACAATTCTAGAATCAAACCAACCTATTTTTTCTATTTTCTCTTCTTTCTTCTTTTTGTTCTTCTTCCCTCCTCTTTTCTTCTTCAACCGTTGCCGCTGTTGCTACCTTTCGCCGCCGCTACCGTCGTCCGCCGCCCATAGCCGCTGATCACTAGCGACCTACTCGGCAAGGTTTGGCGAGCTCATCGGTGGCCAAGTGGGCCTTGCCTGAGCCTCCCTTGGCCACCGGCGAGGCTTGCCTGATTGGGTGAGGCTCGTCCAACTTGGACGAGGCTCGGTCAAGCTCGCCCCGCCAACAACTGGGCGAGGCCACTCACCCAACCATGGCTCAGCTGAGCCTCGCCCAACTGCCGGTGAGGCTCAACCAACAAGGCATGGCCTCATCGAGGGCCAGCAACGCTTTGGTGAGGTCACCAGTCATCACAAGGCCGACGACCGGCAACCTTGAAGAAGAAGAAGAGGAGAAAGAAAGGAAAAAAAAAAAAGAAGGAAAAAAGTAATAAAATAATTTAAAAATTAAAAGAAAATGATTTGAAGTAGAAATTTTGATGACGGTGCCAAACGTAATTCTATTCCGGAAATTGAAATTTTAGACAGTTACCAAACAACTTAAAATGCTTAGCAATTATTTTCGGTAACAGAATAAAAAATAATCATTTCTGATAAGAAATTATTTTTGAGAATAGAAGCGTTACCAAGCGTGCCCTTATTGATTATGTACCCATGCACATATATCGTATAGTGGTGTACGATAATACAATAGGCAAAGATCACATAAATAATATATTCAAAAGATTGAGAATTAGTACTAAAAGGGTGGTCATTAGATAATTAGCATAATTAAGCCCTCGATCTTAGATCAATGGTTTGCAAGAGTGAAGTGTCCTATTGTGCTTCACTCAGTTCTTAACTGACCCTAAATAGAGTAATGGCGACTCCAATTAAATAAATTTTCTTTGATTAATTAATTGAAACTCAAACGTCTCGATAGTTAGGGTTTAAGAGAGTTAATGCTAAGCAAGAGTGAGCACCTCGAACAAAGGCATCGCTCATTTCAATTCGACAAATCGTGATACTCGCCCCCTCTGAGAATCCTTAGAGAAGTCGCGACAATTTATGAGAGGGAGCTTTTGAAAATTAGTGATGGCAATACGTGTTATGGTGACTGGAGGAGAAGGGTTTACGGGGCTTGAGTTTTTGGCATGTTTTAAGACAAATGATGTCGTCAATTAAATCTCTTGTCCAGGTGCTCCAAAACCAAATGGGGTCGTCGACAATTTGCTTTAGAAAATTTGGATGCCCACGCTGATTCATTTTGGCATTCCTGTGCTATCTTTTTTCACTATTTATTTTTATTTATCATTACAGATTATTATTTTATTTTTTTTTTACAAAATATCTCCATCCTTATTGCTTTAACGTTTTGTTTTCTATCCCTTAAATATTTTCAGCATGTTTGCCTTTGTTCTTGTGATAATGTACTTAATGTTGTTATTGGCGACACGGATCTTATATGTACATTCATCTATGTGAATGGTAAGCTTGAGTTGGAACCTTCTCTAAATCCCTCGTATTGAACCTTCATTCTTATCTTGTTTGTTCTTCATAGATAAACTACAATCGATAAATGTAGGCAACTAATGAGTGTTTAGTATAGGTAAATTCTTTAGATATAAAATTAATAGGCAAAACCACAAATAATGAATTTTTGATAAATGTAGGCAACTAGTGAGTGTTTAATATAGGATGAATTTTTAGATATAAAATAATAGGCAAAACCACAAACAATGAATTTTATCAGAGAGAGGGGGGGGAGGGGGAGGGGGGAGGGAGATCATGAAATTAAATGATGGCATATAAATGAGGAATTCATGAAGAGGAAGTAAATAGAGCTGTTAATAAAAAAAAGTGATTTTTTTTTTATCAGAGGGACTTCACCTCTAAGATAATATAAAAATAATTGAACTCATGAAATTGATTTGAACAGATTAACTATTACATAATTATTAATCAAAATTTATCAACAAAATTGAATTGAATAGTTTAATCTAACAATTAAAAAAAAAGAAATTAATAGTAGAGGAGATTCATACCTGCATTGACTTCAAAAGGGAGGACTTTCGTATTTTTAATTTTAATAAAATGTGGATTAATAAAAATGATCAAAGTGACGTCATTTTAGCGTTATGTATCAAATCACTCTATATTTATCAAACAGCTTATATGTTTCAAGGTAGGTCAACTCAGTTGTTCATTTCTTTTAAGAAATCATTATTCTTTAAGCAACATTAACTCTAATTTTGCATCTTACTACGTGTTTTATTTGATGAAATCAAAATAACTTTACTAAGCAGTGAAATCAATTTTCTCTCTAAACATTACATGTGTATCTTAATAACATCACATGTGGTGCATAGAGATTCTCAAAATAGAAAATGAAATATTCAAGTGAGTTTTCACCGAAAATGACTATTGGGTACGAAATAATCCCTTTTTTATTTGAATTTATAAATATTAATATTTTCTCATTCTCATTAACTATTTACTACTTGAGAGTTTTCATATGTGATGTTTAAAATTAGCATATTGGAAAGTTACACTTAAAATTTTCTTGTTCATAAAGTCAAATTTACTTGTTATTAACAAGAAATTTTGCTCTAAACTCATTAATGGTGAACGCATTTAGTAAGCAAAAAGCACTTTTATTATAATATATTACCAATAGATTTTCCTGCTATGCTATTTTTCTTTTGGCAAAGCTCTTCAAAAATCTTATTTGGAAAAAAAAAAAGAATCATTTTATTAAATAAGAATGCATTTAATGTGCAAAAGTCAATTTTACTGTTTTATGCATACTAGATTTTTAGGCTCTTCCTAGAATTTGACAAGGCGGACAAAAAAAAAAAAAAAAACAAAGAATTTCACAAAATACATCTAAACGAGTATACTAACGAAACTACAATTATAATAATTTCGTCTCCTAGAAAAGATCAAAACAGGTTTCTTCCCTCCCGATCGGAAAGGCTAAGAAGACATCCTATAACCATAAACCTGAACAGCATGAACTAAACATTATCAGTCACAAGCTTTAAGTTTTTGATAAATGCCAGATGCACTCAGCGATGGTGTTCACCTACTTGAACTCTATACACAATTCCATAGTTGTACCCTTGGAATCGAAAATCAATTTGCATGAGCTAATACGCAATTCCCGGTGGGACCCGCGTGCACTCTCCATCATGCGGCCCTCGACAGAATTCCACGGCTCTCTTCCTTTCTCTCTATCCATCTAACGGTCTGAGTCGATTCCCTTTTAAGCTCAGGCTCGGTGCACTCTGCGGAGGGGGCCGGAACAGGAACAGAGGCACCTTCACACACGCAAAAGGAGCTGTGCAAATTCTCTCTAGCTCTCAGTGATTCCGATTCCTTTGATCTTCATTTCCCTCTCCGTCGCCCTCCATCCACCAACTGCCGCTGCCACGCTACACACGCGTTGAGAAGGGGCAAGAACAGAGAACATTGGCAGAGGGGACTCGGGTGGTTTTTGAGCATCCCTAAGCCACTCTCTCGGTGATTTCGATTAAACCCTTTCCTCTCACTTCGTTGCTGGTCGTCACCGCTTCCCGATCAGCTAGCGGTTCCGCTGCCATGGAGAAGGTCTGTGATGCTGAAGTGCTGGAACTTCGATCATGACTGCCTGACTCGACAATACCATTCCTTGACGTTGGTTCTGTTATCTCCTAACTCATATCCACGGTCAATCGCTATAGCTAATCATTCTCCATTCAATTAAATTGCATGTGCTTCGTTTTCCATTACTTTATGGACGAAGCAGAGGCTGGGAGTTATTGCTACCACCTGTGTGAAAATGGACTGTGATTGAGGCTGAGTTAATGATTTGAACTTGCTGCATTTCCTTTGCAAGATATGGATGTGAATCGTCGTTTTACATTTGCATCTAAGCTCCCTGGCCGGAATGTATACCACCCGTTTGATGAAACTCCCGAACTAATTAAGTGTTTATTTTGATTCGGGTCATGACGAGAATTTCATTCAATACTAGGTTTTTGATCAATTTTTGTCATATCGGCCTAGTTGAGTTCTGTTTCTTCATCGAAAATCATAGGTATTCCATTTTGAACTTGCTTTGGATTTGCTGGAACCTTGTCCATACATGCCTATCTGTAACTGTTGCGATCCTGAGCTGAAGGATCAATGATACTATTCCACTCAAGTAAGCATGTGCAGTGATATAAGATTGTCTTATGGTGAATTTCATGTTTGCTTGGAAAAAGATATTATGTCATGAATGAAATAAATTATACTGGAAATTGATACTTGGATGCTGACCATGTTTTAATATCCTTGATTTGGTGTGCATTTGATTCTAACTTGAGGCTAGTTTGGTTATGGGATCATATATGTTCATGCTAGTAAAGCAAGATGGTGAATCCCATGCCAATTTTGTGAGAATTATAGTCATGTGATTTTGTTTAGATTTGCTACTAATTTAATTTTGGATTGATGCCATTTTGATCAAGTAGACTCATATGCGCCTGTAGGAAAATATGGCTTCAATTTCATGCCAATTAGTCATCAAACGATCATGATTTTCAGTCTTGTATGCTCTGTCGCAATTCTGATTGAGTGCTGGAAGTTGTGGATTACGCACGAATTAGATGGATTTGTCTTAGTTTGGTTGTCTGTTATATTGCCCATGGATGAATGATATTCTGTGTTCAGGTTCCTTGTTAATTTCTCATGTTCAGATGGCGCTGGTCACATGTTAGTTCCACTAGATACATATTAGCAAAGGGTCTCAACTCCTAGGGGTCAACACTCACCCATGAATACTTATGTTGGCCTAATTCCCTAAAAAAAACACAAATTTTTTGTTGACTTTTAATTCTAACTTAAACTTTCTTTTTGTGTAAAAAAAATCACCAACTTTCACTTGAATCCCAAATTTGATCCATGATAAATTGCTGTCCAAAATCGACCTTAGAGGTCAAACAGGGTAGTCAACAATAAATCAATGTCAGCTAACTACTCTCCAAAATGATGCTTTGTCGATCTTAAAATTTGGGAAAAATTGAAGCAGTTAGAGCCCGATTCGTCAATTCTGCGGCCGGGAGTCTTCAAATTCTTGTGCTAGGGAATCTTCAATTCATTGAACGGACTCACCCTCGAGAGAGTTGTTTGTTGAGCTTTTAGTTAACCAATTCTGTACCCTGTGGGCATCGTGATCCCAAGGACCGGGGCTCGACCAAAGACAGCATCTTTTGCAGGATCATTCTCAGCGAATCGCCCGCATTCAAGGTACCTGATTTTTTTTTTTATTCCGGTTCTTTTGAATCGAGGATGGATAGCTATCTTCTTCAATGTCAAAGCTCATTTCAATTCAGAATTTTGCACCTCGTGTCTTATTCTTGCTGAAAGATGCGAGCTTGATGTCCTGTTGGGGTTGGAGCTTGTGTGCGGGAGAATGACATCCACATATTGTATTCAACATTATCAGAATGTATGACTGCTAGAATGATCAGATCCTTCTACATTCATTCGATCTATTTTTATTTGTACTTCCGGCTCTGTGAAGATGAGAAAGTGCCTATGCATACTGGACTCGGGTCCTCTTAGAGTAAAATGAGCATCAATATGTTATATAAGTGGCCTTGACTGATGAGGCAAAACAGGTCACTTTAGCTTTCATGATTAACTTCTCCGTTGTTCAGCCAAGACTCTTATAGTCTCATCGAATCACTCTCTCTAGATTGTGTGACCTTGCTTCATAAACCATAAATTAATAAATCAAGATGAATTCATGGGTCTATGCGTGAAGTTAACATTTGCGCATGAAACTACGTTGCTGTTAGTTGCAAATGCTGCCACCTGGTTTTAACTTAATAACCTAAATGCTTGATAATAGCATCCTAGATGATGAGTCTTGGTTTTAACTTGACAACAATTTTCCTTACTAATATGACGACTTTCTTGTTGTCGGCTTAGATCCTATCAGTTGTTCTCATGGCCTAAAGAACCCACATCTTAATCATAAAAAATTCTACGTGCGGATAAGCTACGTAGCAGGGAACGACTCTAGCATTTTGGAGGAGCCCAAAGGCAATTATAGTACGAAGAAATGGGCCTATTTATTTTAATCAGCGGAGTACAAGATTTTGCCAATCGCATGATCAGTCCGCAGGCCGGCGATTGTGCTGTTGCGTCCAACGGCGGCACTTTGACCACCTCCGACGGTTACTTTGAAAATTGCAATTCTATAAAAAAGACTCAAAGCTTGCTGAAGGATTTGGTTATCAACTTCTTCGATTTTACAAATAAATTAGCAATTACGTACTTTTCTTTTATAAAATTTGGAAGTGTGGTTCGTAAGATATTAACAGTGTAATTAATTTGCTTATACCAAATTAGTTTGTAAGCAATCTCTTAGCCTAGTAGGTTAGAATCTCACTCTGAGATCCGGAAGGTGGGGAGGTCAAGCCCCTACTCTTTTAACTAGTCCCACGAATTGAGGTGTGTGTTTGGTGATGCTTTGATTCCACCTTTGGATGCCAGGTTTGAATCCTTCAACACTTACTTGATGTCAGGATCCTCATTTAATTTATTTCGTTGATCGATGTTTCAATTTTTTGTCCTAAATTATCTATTTTTCTGTATGGAATTTGTATATCACGGATACACATACAATACATACCTATTTAACCATAATTTTTATTATATCAACAATCAATACAAAACAGCTTCTATTGCAGCACTACAATATTTGTAGATGTATGCTGACTATTCGATTATGTCAGGTTATTTAAATTTTGGAGAAAATGTGTAACTATGTTTTACCATCGAGTAAAACAATTTTTTTTTTTGGTGATTGACCTAACTAAGAGGGCTGCTTTTTTAAGAATATTTGCAGCTATTAGTCGTAAAACAATTTATACAAATTTGGGGCTAAATATATAATTGTGTATGGTCATGCACACATTAAGATGACGCTTGCAATTCCTTTCTAATTTCTATTTTACTAGGTATCATATACTTGAATAAAAAGATATTCTTTACTTGAATAATATTAGCATTCACATATGCGAAGTTGCCCTGTCAATTCAATTCTAAATGTAATTCAAAACCTATGCATTGTCACAAGATTAATAGATAAATGTCTATTTAATATCAATAGTGTCTAGAACTCTCTAAGCATCCAACTAATCTCCATCCAGTGCAATCGTCCTTCCATCTCACACATATCAGATAATCACCGGAGACTCGCAAATACGTGCTTATGGGAGTTGGCCGCAAGAGAATGTGCAAGTGCAGTGATTCGATCACAAGCTTTGAACGAGAAAGATAAACACACGTACCGCTTGAACAATCTCTTGGGGTTAAAAGATAAGTATCGCTTAGTTTTCTTGGAATTAAACTGATCTAATATAAAGTGAAATCTCTTGATCTTTTCCTTATGAAAGAATTCTTCATTTCCCAAATGATAACTATCATTGTGATTGTGGTTTTATGGTAGCTACTTTTGAATTTTTTTTAGTTGCCACACTTGATTTACGTGGGAGCCAAGCCCTTCTTCTTATTCTTTATAACTCCAGGAAGGATTGGAGAATATTTCTTATGTACTGGAAATTATTACTTATTTAAATTTTAACCGTAGTCTCACATTATGTATTCCATATGAAAGAAAGAATTAAGATGTAATCCGCGTCGTTAGTAATGATGAAGTACCTGTGACAACAGAAATAACTAGTTCAGTCAAGGTTTAGATTCAAACGATGGAGCATGATTACTCAAATTCTTATCTGTGTTGTTGCTCCATCCTCCGGATTAACTTAATCGCTGGTCAATATTCAACAATCACCGAAGTTCGATCCATCTTTCTATTAAAGCTGTCCGGTCGAGCTTTGGTTCTCTTCTTACAACAACCAAAGAACTCGTCATCTAGAAGTCTTAGAAAATTTCTCGAGTACGTAAGAGAAGATGCATTGAAGTTCTCTTTATATCATGATGCTCGTTGAGGAAAAGATGGAACTTCCTGGATAAATTGGTTAAATGGTGACCGTATGACAATTTTCAATAGAAGGTCCTGTAAAAATTCATAATTCTAGAAAATACATGTGCGCTCAATTTTTTTCACGGGATTTCAATGGTAAAAAATCCAATTGAAATTCTTAATTGTGTAAAGCAAAGTGAGTCGAGTTCAGAAAGATCAGGAAAACGGGACGCTTGGTCCTTCCACCACCACAAAAGATCAACATTGTTTTCCTCGAATTTTCAAACGTAGTTCCCATCATCCTTGTTGAGATATGTCACCTCATCAGCAATCGACATCAAAGTGCTCGAGACTTGCCCTTTTTTTTGGGGGGCGCATGTGGCCCGAGAACACAGGTCCGAACCAGCACGGCCCATTTGCCATCCTAACTAAAATCTATCTATTTGGGCTCATGAACACTAGGAAGAACCTCATAATATTTTCAAATAGCCGAGGATCCTTCGCTCTGCCGGCACCTTTTTAGATATTTTTGGAGCTTCAATTATGATTGCTAGAAATAAGGTAGAAGTTGATAAGACGAGTGCATGCATTATTAGACAAGGACATGCCTGATAGCTTGTCCCCTTTCTTGAGACAGGCTCACATGTGACTTTTGTTAGTCGGTGCAGCTTGGCTGTGCCTTTCCAACTCTTACTTGGATTTTTATGGACTGGACAACGTGTGAAGAGAGAGAAAAGATGGTACAGTGGAGCTGGGTCCCAAGACGTGAGGTTTGACACAATAACAAGCTTTGAATTGCCATGTGACCATGTATCAAGTCATACTCTCATATGCAAAAGGGGTTTGACGTAGCCAGGGGGGGCATATGTGGCCCGAGAGCACAGGTTCGAATCAGCATAGCCCATTAGACATCTTTAACTAAAATTTATCTATTCGGGCTCATGAACACTAGGAAGAACCTCAGAATATTTTCAAATAGCTGAGGATCCTTCCCTCAAGTGTTGCGGGCACCTTCTTAGATATTTTTGGAGCTTCAATTATGATTACTAGAAATAAGGTAGATGTAGATAAGAAGAGCGCATGCATCGTTAGACAAGGACAAGCCAGATAGCTTGTCCCCTTTCTTGAGACGGGCTCACATGTGACTTTTGTCGGTCGGTGCAGCTTGGCTGTGCCCTTCCAACTCTTACTTGGATTTTTATGGACTGGACAACGTGTGAAGAGAGAGGAAAGACGGTACGGTGGAGCTGGGTCCCAAGACGTGAGGTTTGACACAGTAACAAGCTTTATATTGCCATGTGACGATGTATCAGGTCGTACTCTCATCTGCAAAAGGAGTTGACGAAGCACGAAGCTTCAATAATTGCAAGGTGACCGGCGATGGCCAAAGAGGACTTAACTCTACCTCAGTTAAACTCTTAACCTCGCTTTGTCCTATCTTCCACTTCCTCGTCTGCGTTTCACAGAGAGAGAGAGAGAGAGAGAGAGAGAGAGAGAGCGGCAACATCAGAGCATAATCAAATCGTGGCATTTATTTATTTTTGGCGATTCCGTAGATGTTGTAGATAATTAGATGACACATTGTACAGCCTGCGCACATCAATGATGGGCCAAGAGATGCAGGCGATGGTCATTCCCATATTCTTGTAACTCGACATTTGCTTATGGTCTCTAATAATCCGTTCGCTAGTACTAAAGGTGGACTCTAATGATCATTGGAAAGAGTGGGAAAAAACACTACGGTTTGGCCTCTCACCATAGCAGAAGCTCAACATCGTCTTCCTCGACTTTTTCAATGAAGTTGATGCCATCTTTATTAAGATATTCGTTCACCTCAGCAGCAACCGACACCGAAGTGCCCGAGGCCTACCCCCCTTCGGCCTGGGAGCACGGATCTGGATTGGCTCAGCTCTCTGACCATCCTAATTGAGATCGATTTGGGTTCATGTGCACAGAGAGGAAGCTTATAATTCATTTCAAAGCCGGGGATCCTTCGCTGAAAGCGTTGCCGACACCTTCGTAGATATTTTTGAAGCTTCAACCCGTCTAATTCAAACATCTGTCAAATGTCGCACCCTGTAATGACAGTGTAGAAATGCAGTATATATTATGGGCTTTACTGAACTCGTCTTTCAGTGGAAGAAGGTACTCATTTTTGCATTTCCCTTTATTTCCTCCCACTTTTTGGAGGAAAATATCTTGTGGATCCATAGGAAAATTTTCTCTGTTGTCTCTTCGTATTCCTTGGATCTTCATTTCCTCCCCCACTTTCCACCTGATTTATAAAGAATTAATATCATGAAAATCACCAAAAATTCTAAAAATATATGTGGTAAATTTATTATAAACTTATTTTTAATCACTAAAATTAATATATTTGTGATAAATATATTATCCATTAAATTAATTTAATATCATGAAAAATCACAACATGAAAGGTAAAACTCTAAGTTGGTATATTCATCAACTGTGATGTGTCATTCAATTTAACAATTTAACTGTAAAATTACAAATGTACTAATTTAGAATTTTTCATTATCAAAAAATTAATTTTGAGTAAATTTATCATGATATTAACTCATTCCCAAAATCCACTTCATTTTATGGAATGGCCCGATTCGGTGTTGTGTGGATCTTGCTCTCAAAAGACAAATTGAATGTCATGACTAGTCAAATACAATATCAGCTCTTATTGCGACACTACAATTATCAAACGTGCACAATGACTATTGGATTATATTGGGTTATTTAAATTTTAAAATTATATTTATGAATATGTTTTCTAATCGATTAAAACTGTTTCAGTTTTGGGTGATCGACCGAATTAACATGTTGCTTTTCTTAAAATATCTTTTTCTGTTTTCCGCAAAAGAATTTATACGAATTTTCAACCAGATATTTAATCATATATGGTTGTGAACACATTAACTTGAAGCTGGAAAGGACAGTGTGCAGAGAGAGAGGACAATACGGGGGAGTTGGGCCCGCGGGCGTGAGGTTGACAATACGAGAACCGTTGATAATTGCAACGTGACCCACGATGTACCGAACCGTACTCCTCGCCTGCAGCATGAATGAGGTTGACATGACACGAAACTTTAACAATCGCCAAGTGACCTATGGCCTATGATGGCCAAAAAGCAACTGAACTCCACCCTGGTTAACCCTTCACCTCACTTTGTTCCATCTTCCCCCTCGTCTGCGTTTTAGAGAGAGAGGGAGAGCGACACCATTTGGGAGTTTGCAATGAGAAGCGTCGGCTTTGTGAACCGTTCACGTTACTTACTTTTTGCAGAGAATTAATCGAAAAGAGGTCATTACGTGGAGGTTATTAGCAAAGAGAGGTCAGAGAGAGTGAGAGAGACATGACCAGAGTCAACCATCGAATAACCTAATACACTTAACATACGTATAATTATATACACATACACTTCATATCCTATGCAGAAAATGAAAAGGGATCTTCCATGAAGCTCCGATTTGTCTCAGTGAAGTTGTGCATGTAGCTCAAAACTTATGCATATTCACAAGATTAATAGATAGGTCTTTATATCAATGGAATGTTTAGGATTTTGGGCTTTCAACGAATCTCCATTAGATGCGGCGATCTCCCCAATTTATACACACCAAATAATAATTACTGGAGACTCGTAATTTTTATATTACATTCTTTTTTAAAATCTGTTATTTGCCACAATTCCTCTTTCTTTATCTCAATTTCTATTCGAAGTTGATCTTGGCAGCCTAACTTTCTAAATTTGGGAGCTGAGCTCCCTTTCCTTGCTTTTTTAACTCCTGGGAAGGTTTGGTGGATATTTTTTCTATACTAGAAACTATTAATTATCTAAATTCTAACCTTAATCTCACATTATACATGTTTTTTTTTTCAAACTCTAGACTGAAATTAAATGTGGCTTGAAATGTATGAAACTATTATTTTTTAATCTCACCTTAATTGTTGAAACACTAGACTGAAATTAAATGTGGCTTGAAAAGAGAGGTACAATTGGAAGCAATCACATAGAGAGGTTAAAAATACCTAAGAAATTGAATCGAAGGAATAGATGAAACAACAATTAAGAACATTGAAGAAACTTAATTACATCATATGTTAACGATGAAGCGATTATCAAAACAACAATTTATAGTTGAAGAACACAAATATTTGATTACAAAGCAGAGTAATATTGATAGAATATGAACTTGACAATATGATGTTAGGAAGAAAATAAAATTTTCAAATCATGTCATTGAAAGAATATAGGTCTCATTAATGTAAAGCCCGCACAACCACTTTGGATTCTCTTATTTGCCCGTGTTTCCTCTCACAAGTAAGAGGAAATATTTTGTGGACCCACAGGAAATATTTTCTTTTCGGTTCTCATCTCTGGATAAATCTAACATGGACAGTGTAATTAATGCATTTTTTCTCTAATAACATGCTTAAAAAAAGGAAAGAAATGAATAATTTCTTCTAAGGGAGAGATGAAATGTGGTGAAAATTATCAGAATAATTTCCAAAATTGCAATCTCTAACCAAAGAGCTTAAGCGATTATGTTAAGCCCTAGGTTTAGGGTGCACCAAATTTAAGCCAGGAAAGGACAATGATTATCCATACACTATATGCATAGAGGATGTATATTATATGAATAAGTAAATAAAGATTAGTAGGAGCCGAGTATGTAAAGGTTTTTTTTTTTTTTTTGGTCGGAAGAGTATGTAAAGGTTGAAAAGGATAAGACGAGCACATGCATTGGACAAGGACAGCCCAGAGAGCTTGTTCCCTTTCCCGAGACTGGCATACATGTCCCTTTTGTCGATCGTTGCAGCTTGGCCGTTTAATTTTTCTGTGGATTTTTCTGGGACTGGGACAACGTGTGAAAAGAGAGAAAGGACGGTACGGTGGTGCTGGTCCCTGGACGTGAGGTTTGACATAATAACAAGCTTTAAATTGTCATGTGACCCGGGACGATGTATCAAGTCGTACTCCCGTTTGCATCTGCAGAAGAGGTTGACGCAACACGAAACTTTAATAATTACGAAGTGACCGATGATAGCCAAAGAGTAACCAAACTCTACCCTGGTTAAACTCTTGACCTCCCATTGTTCTGTCTTCCTCCCCTCGTCCGCGTTTTAGAGAGAGAGAGAGAGAGAGAGAGCAACTTGTGTGGACGTGTGTGGTTGGTACTTGATAGGGACGGTGAGAGACACGTGAGGATTTGGAGTTTGCAGAGACTTGTGACGTTACTTTCGCAGAGAATTGAAAAGAGGGTCATTATGCGGAGATTATTAGCAAAGAGAAGTCAGAGAGAGAGATAATTACATACAAATACAATTCATGCACACTAAATCCGTTAACAAGATGTAATCATCAATGAAATTCGGTTGTTTTGGAACTCTTCGAGTGAGGTTTCGGGAAATAAATGATTATTATAATTAGTAACTTATACACAAAACAATGAAAATGTATCTTCCATGAATCTTCAGTTTCTCACAATAGAGTATCTATGCAAATGCACAAGATTAATAGATAGGTGTTTTTTAGATATTATTGAGTGTTCATGAATCTTTGAGCATTTAACTAATCTCTATCAAGTGCAATGGTCTTTTTATTCGACACATACTGGATAATTACTAGAGATCACAATTTTCATATCACATTTTTTCTGAAAATCTTTTAATTGCCACACTTGATTTTTATTTTTATCTCAATTTCCATTGGAAGTTGATTTGGCAGCTTCACGTTTAAAATTTGGGAGCAGAGCTCCCATTCCTTTCTTTTTTAATCTGCCGAGAAGGTTTTATGAATGTTTTTTTTTTCTATACTATAAACTATTACTTATCTAAATTCTAAACTTAATCACAGATTATATATTTTTTTTTTCATGTGAAAAAAGAACTAAGATGTAATCCTTGTGAAGTTATGAGGCCAAAAAATTGTTTCGTTAAAATTTGCATTTTAACGACAACGCATGGTTGCTTAAAATCTAACAGTAGAAGTTTCGAGGCATAGACTTGGAAGAACTCTTGGTTGATGGTCACCTCATGATTAGCTTAAATAACAGTGGGGGAATTTAACACAACTCTTGTGGATCTTATCTTTATTACATTTTGTCAATCAAATTGGGCATTATCGGAGATGCAATAGTTGTTGACCCTCGTCATCAATGAATCCTCGGCAGTACACTTTCCTGTCTAGAAAGCCTGGGTGAAATTGAGGAAATTACGAATTATTCTGGGCAAAGGCCTCACGAGGACACCTGCCCTGTCGTGCTTGAGGAATGTAAACTCCCTCGAACTATCTTATTTGGAAAGAGTTGTTGAGGTTCAAGGTTTGGGGAACCGGGATCGTTGTTGCATGTGACTCAACTGAAAGATTACCTGACCTACGCAAGTTGAAGAAGCTAAGGCGTGTTGAACCGAAAGGTTTTCCTGAGCTTAGACCCATGAAAGGCCTCCATAGCTTACGGTTATTAAAGTACTTGGAGACAAAAGGTTGCGGATCTCTCGAAATGTGTTGCCCAAGGTGTCTAAGATCAACCAAGATAGAGACGGAAGTGTAACAATTGTAGTAGCTATTTTCGTAAGAAAACACCATGATATGTGATTTGCCTGTGGTAGACTTGCAATATTTAAACTAATCTTCACATTGTCATGGACTCTAATTTTTCATCCTGTACGACATATACATGCATTAAAAACTCGGGTTATCAATAAATCAACCTATTCGAATTTGTGAGTAACACTACTTAAGTATTGAATGATGAATCGGGATTTTGATCTTATTTCATCAAAGTTCAGATATTCAGAATTGAATTAAATCATGGACTACCGGCATTAAAGCAGATACATATTAATAAAGAGTCTCGACTATTAGAGGTCAACGTCCACTTGTGTACTGTCGGAAGCATGGGTTAAGTATCTCAACTCAAATTATGTTTTGCACTAACATTATAGCTTGTCATTTGCTCAGGCCCATCAATCCATAATGAGAAAGAAGTAGAAATGAGCTGTAGATGGTTTGCATAGAGAAAAAAAGTGGACGAACAATACAACGTATTCATTCTCTGCAATGGTGCATGGAGATGTATTATACAGGGGTGAGAGGTGTTTTTTAATTTAATTTCGCTAATTAATATATTCTAATTTAATTCTATGCCACTTGTTTTTGATATAACAATTGAATGCCATAGCTTCACATCGAATATATGATACCTTTGTAATTAGAACTTTTATTATGTCCACGGTCAATAGAAGAACTTTTATTACGGCACTACACTATTTATACATGCATGCTGACTATTTGATTATGTAAAAATATTTATATTTTAAATTATATGGGTAAGTATATCTTTTTACCATCGCTTAAAATTATTTTATGTTCTGAGTGATCGACCAAATGAAGAGGGTTACTTTTTTTTTCTCAGAATATTCATTGTCGTTATTCATAAAATAATCGGTACAAATTTGGGACCAGATATGTAATCATTATATGGTTGTGCCCACATTAACGCGACGAAGTTAATGTTAGCATTCATATGTATGAAGTCTGAACGACATATAAACAATACGTGTATGAAGTTGTATTGCCATCAAGAACGTGACGTTGATCTAACATGAAACTTAATAATTGCCATGTGAACAACGAAAGAAAAAAAAAGCAACTTTAAATTTACCACAGTTAGCTATTAACATCACTTTCTTTTTGTCTTCATTTTGAAAAAGCATTAAGTCCGTCTTTCTGTCTATTAAATTGAAATTGTGATCAAAACTCTAGATTGAAATTAAACATAGCTTGAAATGAGAGGTGCAATTGGCAGTAATACCGTGAAGAGTTTTAAAATAATGAAGAAGTTGGATCAAAAGAATGGACGAAATAATGATTAAGAACATCGAAGAGACCTAATTACATTATAAGTTATGGATGAAGCGATGATTAAAACAACAATTCATAGTGGTAGAGCACAAGTATTTGATTACGAAGCAGAGGAATAATGATAGAATATGAACCAGACAACATGATAGTAGAAAGAAAATAAAATAAAATTCTAATAATGCCTCAAGAAGAATATAGGTCTCATTAATTAAAGCTGGTTCCACCACCTTGGATTCTTTTTTTCCCTTGGTTTCCTCTCACAGGTACGGGGAAATATTTTGTGGGCCCACAGGAAAATTTCTCTACTCGGTTCTCTTTTCTCGATCAATCAACAAGGACATTGTAATTAATGCATGATTTTCTCTAATACCACACTTAAAAAAAAGGAAAGAAATGAATAATTTCTTCTAAGGGAGAGATGAATGACTTATTTGTTAATCGGCCAAATAGTATCCAATTCTATTTTTTTTTTAGAATAAAAACATAGAAATGTGTTTAATAAATTTTTTATTCTCAAACTTGTTTTTGCAAATAGAGCATCAAAAAGTAAAAAAAATTGTTGCTTATTCATTCTCATAAACAACTTCATAATCAAGACTATCTTTTTTTTTTCTTTTCTTATTCTTCTTTTTATCGGTCACCAGCGCTCAGTGAGGCCAAGCCTAGTTGGCCAAACCTCCTAGCAATGAGGTGAGGTGGAGCCTCGCCATAGCCTCGCCAAATTTGGGTAAGGTTGGGCAAGGCTCAGCCACCTAGGGCCAGTGACCAACTAAAGAAAGAAATAGGAAGAAAAAAAAAAGAATAATAAAATTATTAAAAAATTAATGGAAATTATAAGTTGTAAAAGAATAAGAGGTTTTTGCCAAACACATTTTTATTTAGGGAATAAAAATTTTAAGTAGTTACCAAATGTCTTAAAATATTAAAAAAACTCATCTAAAGAATATAATAAAAAAATCATTTTATGACTAGAAATTATTTTTCAAAATAAAATGATTATCAAATACATCTAAAAATGCGGTGAAAATTGTGACAATAATTTGCATCTAATCCAATCTCAGGCTGAAGAGATTTAGTGATTATGTTAAGCCGTTGGAGCCAGAAAAGGACAATAATTATCCATATTCTATATGCTTAGAGGATGTTTATTATATAGATAAGCAAATCTAGATTACTAGAACGGGTGTGTGAAGGCTGAAAAAGACAAGACGACCACGTGCATTAGACAAGGACAGGCCAGGTTCCCTTTCTGGAGACGGGCTTGCATGTCGCTTTTGTCGGACAGTGCAGTTTGGTTGTGCCCTTCCATGGGACAAGAAAATCCAGCTTGGATTTTTCTGGACTGACTATGTGCGGAAAGAGAGGTAGGACGGAGTTGGGTCCCGGGGCGTGAGTTGGACATAACTGCAAGAAGTCGTACCGCCCATCTGCACCACTAGGTTGACGTAACACGAAGCTTTAATAATTACCAAGCGACCGACCATGACCGAACAGCAACTTTGACTCCGCCCTGGTTAACTCTTGACATCACTTCGTTCTTATCTTCCTCCTCCTCTGCGTTCCAGAGAGAGCAGCATCGGTGCAAAGATGGCGGACGTTCTGTTGGCACGTGTCGGGGAGAGAGACGCATGTAAGGATTTTAAGCTTGCTTTTGGCACAGGCCACCCCGCCAGTCTAACAAATACATCATTAGAGGGCTAACAAAATTGCATTCTTTATTTTTACATGCTAATCCTTGCATAAATCAATCCTTAATTTTCCCACATCCACGGGATGTGAAAATCTGTGAAGTGATTTAAAGTCTTACTTAGGATCAATTCTCGTAAGGATTTGGAATTTGCAATGAGAGGCGTGAATTATTACATTATTTTTTGTAGAGAATTGAAAAGAAGGTCGCTACATGGAGGTTCCTAGTAGAGAGAGGTGACACAGAGGTGGTCAAGCTCGACCTTTAAGTAGTGCAAGATCCATATAAACCCTGAAATAAGCTCAAATCATCAAGTCTATGCTTCGCTGACATGGAGCCAATGATCCCCTTAACATGCATATTTACATTCAAATACACTTTACATTCATTGATACAGTTAACAAGTTGTAATTAATCAATAAAATTGGGTTTTTTTAGAATTGTCAAAGTGAGGTCTCAGAAATAAATGACAATAATGTTTGTTAAAATTTATAAAATTAAATGAAAAGGCATCTTCCATAAACCTTTAGTATTCCAATGAAGTTATATGTATAGCTAACAGTTAGGTGTCCCTTAGATATCAATGGAATTTTTGGAATTCTTTGAACACTCGAGTTATCTCCATCAAGTATAGTGGTCCTTTTGTCCCACATGCATCAGTAATTACCGAAGACACGGGCTTATGCTCCCAGAGGTGGCCCTAAGAAAGTGCACAAATGTGATGATTCAATCACATGCCTTATAGCCGCCCTAATTTAAAATGAAAACTCTTAGTTTTTCCTTATATATATATTATAAATGATATATGCCATCGTGATCATGGTTTTATGTTACATTCTTTTGAAAATATTTTAGTTGTTGTCCTTGATTTTTATATCAATTTCTGTTCGAAGTTGATTTTAGCGGCTTAATGTTTTAAACTTGGGAGCTGAGCGCCACTTCTTTTCTTTTAACTCATGGGAATGTTCGGAGAATATTTCTTCTACACTATAAATATTTCATTGAAGTTTAGATTGAAATGATGATGGCATGATCAACTAAAAACTAATTGTAAAAGTCATGGGTCACGAGCTTCGAAGAATTTGAAGTTGATGGTCATGGCATAATTAGCTTCAATATTAAGATTTATACATAAATAGATTGCAACTCTCGTGGATCTTATCTTTTTTTGGAGAGATGCAAGTAGGAGAGACATTTCCACCATGGCAGCACCATTCTAGTTTGTCAACACTGAAACTTCGCGTTGTCGCAATACCGCCACATATTTCAGACAAACTTGAAAACTTGTCAACTCTCCTTATGGACGAATGCTCGGCACTTTCCTGTTTTAAAAGGCTTGGTGAGGTTGAGGGAATTGCGAATTACTAGGTGTAAATGCCTCATGAGGACACCTAGTCCATCATGTGACAATCCTTGGAGCCCTCTCAATTAGAAAGACTTCTTGAGACTCAAGGTTTGCGGGCATTAGGATCTTTGTTGCACCTAACATTTTTTTACTGTGATTCAATCGAAAGATTACCTAATCTACGCAAGTTGAAGAAGCTTGGGTGTGTTGAACTGAAGGATTGTCCCGAGCTATGAGCCATGGAAAGCTGCAATAGCCTAGAGTCTTTAGAGTACTTGGAGACCAAAGGTTGTAGATCTCTCGAAATGTGTTGCCTAAGGTGTCGAGATTGACCAAAAGAGAGACAGATTAGATGTCTCTTGGAGCCACCACCTAGAAGGTGCAACTTATGAAAATTGATTCCTCATGAGGTACCTCATCAATTTGATGGTTGATCCTAATTTAGACATTTTGTAATCAAGCAAGTCTGAATTGTATTCATGGTACGAACAGAAGCACAAGTACAATATGGTTAATGTGTACGCAACTCAATGGAAGAGATTCATCTATTGACATGTCTATCTATTCTTGGGATTAATATTTGATAACATGCTTATCCTTGAATCAAAATTAGTGATTGATGGTAAGAAAATTAGGTAATGGTTCTTTGGTGGTGGTGGTGGTGGTGGTGGTGGTGGTGGTGGTCGTTGTTGTTAATAATGGGGATGTTTGTTTAAAAAGTCATAAATCTATTGTATGATAGTCAATTCACCATAAAATTTTCATTTATGCTAGTTTAGTCTTAAGTCTTTTAATAATTTCTCAATGCAGCCAATTTGGCCAATTTTCATCGGAAATTGATGACATGGATGTCAGTTGTTCTACATAAAATGGCCAGTCCAGTGTCAACATAGACAATTCTTGCAATTTTAAAAAAAAAATTCTGAATTTTTCAATTAATATTTTAAATACATGTAGAACAAAAGTCAAAATCAGGTGGTAAGAAAGATATTCGCCTATTATATACGACACAGAGGTTGATGATATTAAGTTTCAAATTGAACTCTAAAGAAATGACGTGATTGAGAATGAAATACAATTTCGCTCTGATGAAGCAAAGCAGTGTAAAGTGTGCCCCAACTTTTTTTTTTTTTTTTTTTTTGGTAGAAAGTATGTGCCCCAATTGAGGTGGTGCATATAGTGTTAATTGCTATTGAGTGTTGAGCCACAAGGTTTAAACTTACTGCAATATGGCTTCTTAGTGCCATGATACATTAAATTTCTAGCACTCGTAATGAACGTCTTTAAAAAAATGATGACACTAAAGTGAAAATTTTTAAAAAGTTATGATATTTAAATAATTAAGAAAAAATTATAGTACTGATGAGCATCGATTGAAAATTGTGATGGTATTTTTTCAAAATTAACCCCATCTTACTAGGCTCATTATAGACTTTTTACGCGTTATAACAATACAATACCGCAAGCCCGCCAAGATGCTTTTTATCAAAATGATAGAACTCTTACGGAGGAAGTAAGGACGAGAAAAGCATTTTGGTCAAACTGCTGTCTCCACGTGTTTGACCAAAAAAATAATGCGACACGAGAAAGCATTATTGCACTTGGTGGACTCTATTATTGTGCAACTTTTTTAAAGCTGATAATGAAAGAGCGCGTAGGATTGTAGTGCATTATCTGTAACGGAATCTAGACTGTACATCGGTCCCTAGTGGAGATTAGTGTCTCGCTGCTACTGAACGCTGGAGTTAAGCATGTGTTACACGATTGATGGGTGATGATAACGGTAGACAGCCGGATTGCCGTCACATTCCCCGAGCGATGGGCGAAAGGCAATTTTACTACAAAAGAAATCGCGGAGTGGGCCCACTTCTTTTTAATCGGCATAATCAAAGGGAGGCATTTCTTCATTTGGAGATTTTGTAGATGCTGTACGAGATATGATTAAGATGACACGAAAGTACAGCCTGTGCGCATAGGAGGACGCGAGGGACACTTTTGGGAACTAAAATATAGTAACCGCACGTATATTAACGCCTCGCGCGATGCACGCCTGGTGCTCGAAGCCCTCTCTCATTCACCTAATCTTTCGCGTTCTTCTAGTTGGAACCGCCGTGTGTTCATCATATTGAATCTTTCCCTTTCTTCGGTCAGTTCGTTTCTGGATTCCATCAGTTCCGCCTTCCTCAGCATATATAGATTCTTAACTTCCACTTCTCCACGAAGAAAAAGGGAAGAAAACCAGAAAGAATTCTAGAAGGGGGAAAATGATGGATATTGTTGTGTCCGTAGCTGCCAAAGTGGCAGAGTACCTGGTGGCTCCGGTCGGTCGTCAGTGCGGCTACGTGATATTCCCAGACAGCTACGTTCGCCAACTTGAGGAAACACGTGAGAATCTGGAAAACGCGAGACAAAGGATGCAGCATTCCATCGATGAAGCTCGAAATGACATGAAGCTGATCGAAGCTGACGTTGAGAAATGGGTGACAGACGTAAAGACCGTCGCTAACAAGGCGCGCGACGTGCTAGAAAACGACGGAAGAGCCAAGAAAACTTGCTTCTGTGGGTGGCTTCCCAACCCAAAGGCACGTTATCATCTCGGCAGGGAAGCGAGGACGACAGTCCAGGCCATCGAGAAACTCATTCAGGAGGGTCGATTCGAGAGGGTCTCCTATGAGAGGGCTCCGCCGGGGCTTGTTGGCGGTGCTCCCAACGTGAATTCGTCGGCCTGTGATGGGGGTGACACTACCCAGGAGCTCATTGCGCGGGGTCAAAGCGAGAATCCTCCGCCGGGGCGTGCTGGCGATGATGGGGGCGACACTATCCAGGAACTCATTGCGCCGGGTCAATTTGAGAAGGTTGACTTCGAGAATCGTCCGCCGGGGCTTGTTGGCGATGCTTCCGACGTGAATTTATCGGCCGTTGATGGGGGCGGCTTTATCACCGATTCGCAAGCTTCCATCTTTCAGGGCATAATGAAAGCTCTGGATGATGAGAAGCTAAAAGTGATTGGAGTCTACGGGCCTGGAGGCGTGGGGAAGACTACTCTGCTGGAGGAAGTCGAGAAGAAACTCAAGAAAGAGGGAAGACCGTTCCACATGATCGTCAAAGCGAATGTATCGCAGAATCAGGACTTGAATAAAATCCAAGATAATATTGCTTACTTCTTCGGTCTAAAATTGAAGGACGAGCCAAGTGAAGAAGGAAGAAGAGATCTTCTGTGTCAGAGATTACAGAAGGATCCGAGTGAGAAGATTCTCATAATATTGGACGATCTGTGGGATAAACTTGATTTGAAGGCAGTCGGAATTCTTTTGGGAGACGAGAGTAGGGGATGCAAGTTGCTGCTAACGTCGAGATTTAAAGATGTGCTGGAGCAAAAGATGCTTGCCGATCGAACATTTCATCTTGAAAGTTTAAACAACGACAAAGCTTTCAGGCTATTTGAAAAGACGGTTGGTGCCAAGCTCAAAGATGAGGAATTGAGACGAATAGCACCTAAAGTGGTCGAGAAGCTCGCAGGTTTGCCTCTTTTGATTATCTCGGTCGCAAGCACTTTGAAATACAGCCATCTGCCTGCATGGAAAAAAGCCTTGAGAAAAATAGATGAGTCAAATATAGAAACCATAGTGAAGTTGAGTTATGACCATTTGAAAAGTGAGGACGCCAAGTCCTTATTCTTGCTTTGTGGTCTTATCGGCGGGACCATTCAAGTCGAAACTCTGTTTGTACTAGGCATGGGTTTGGGCTTGTTTGAGAGATTCAATGAGACGATGCAAGATTCAAGAGATGATTTGAATATTGCGCTCGATAGCCTCCGTTCCATTTGTTTGTTGCAGGATGGTGGCGATGACAAGGAAAACGTGACCATACATGATCTTTATAGCGAAGTGGTTGTCTCAACTCCATTTAGAGGTCAGAATTCCTTAATGATGAATAGCAATTATGGCTCATGGCAAAAGGAAAAGCTTGAGAAATGTTGTGCAATATGCCTAGCAGATGTTGGCAGAGACAGGCTTGCTAAACTGATGATGTGTCAGTTTCCCAACTTGAAGATACTCATGTTGTCTCAACCAGAAGATTGGCATTGGAGGCAAGAACACCAACATGATGTGGAAGAGTGCTCGGGACTACTAGATTTCATATATGTGAAGGAGCTCCGCGTCCTATATCTTCACTCCATGTGTATCTCCAGTTTTTCTTCCTCTATTGGAATCCTAGGGAACCTCAACTCTTTATATTTAGACCACTGCGATGCGGAGGAAGTGACAATTCTTGGCAAGCTCAAAGCATTGCAGATTCTCAGCTTTGCACGGTCCGCCATTTCTAGGTTGCCTAAAGAAATCGGGGAACTTACAAATCTGAGATCGTTGAATCTAAGCAATTGCTATAGGCTTAAAACAATTGAGCCCGGTGTACTAAAATGTTTAATCAAATTGGAAGAGTTACATATGAAGAGAAGCTTTGATGGATGGATGGGCACCGATGAAATACCATCGGAATCATGTAATGCTAGGCTTGCTGAGTTGAAGAGCTTGACAAGGCTAACCACTTTGGAAATATCTATCCCTGATCCCACTATACTCTTTAAGAATGGGGACTTGCCATCTAGGAAGCTGATTAGATTTTGGATCAACATAGGAAATGCTGAGGGGAGGGAATTTCAAGGTTTGAGAACCATGAAATTCAAATTGGAAGGATGCGATAGTATTTTCTCAAAAGATTGGGTTCAGGAAACTCTGCAGAAGACTCAATACTTGCATTTGGATGGATTGGGAGAGTTCAAGAAGAATGCTCATGAGTTGTGCATCCAAGGATTTATGCAACTGAAGCATCTCCACATTCAAAACAACCCCTCAATCAAGTACATTGCATGTTCATCCAGTGACTTTCCCACTGAATTTACAATTTTAGAGTATCTGTTTCTTGAAAATATTAGTAATATGGAGAAGTTATGCAATGGCCCTATTGCACCAGATTGCTTCAGAAATTGAAAGCCATGCATATCAAAAAGTGCCATCGATTGGAAAATCTGTGGCTCCTATCAAAGATGCAAAGACTCGCATTTTTGGAAGAGATTCAAATATGTGAATGTGATTCATTGTCTGCCATTATCACATATGATGCAGGAAAAGTAGAAGTGGCCGCTAATGACATAGTTGAGTTGCCTAATGTTCGTCATCTGGATTTGCATAACTTACCAAATATGACGAGTTTTTGCACTGGAGCTAAGGGTTCTCTAATTCAGGTAATTTTTTCGGCTTTTTTTTTTTTGGTATAAGTTTCCTTAATCCTTAATCTTGCAAATGATACCTAGATCATATTATTACAGGGGAATTTAGGATAAGATGATATTAGTGTTCACCGAACCTTAGTGCATATTACATTAAATTTGATTATTTGTACCTTTGGATTCACAAATAAACAATCTATTCAAAGAAAACACAGACCATACATTTTTATTCACATTCAACTGTAGCTCAGGGGAAGAGGCTACGAATGATTTCTTTTCGATTTATTTCGGTGTTAGATAACCACACCAATTACTTGGGCTCGACATGGTTTTGTGTTATGGCTAATTTATTACTCATTTAACTTTTTTAATGAGAAGGAAAAATGCTGTACTTAACAAGAATGAATCTTGAACAAATGAACGAAATTCAACAATCTCGAAATGAAGAAAGTGAGATTAAATAAATGGAAGGCAAACCAAGAGCCGCGTAACAAAGAAAGTCCACCCAATTGATGTTTCACCTACATGCAAGTTGCTATTGATCCCACCATGTCATTCCAAGCTCACCGTGTAAACGTCGTTCGCTTCCGTCATCCCTTTCTTCAGATACTAAGGGGATATTTCCTTCTCTATTCTTTTAGGCACGAAAAAAAAAATCTACATATTCCGCCCTTTGATCAATTGATTTTTGAATATTTAACTTTGATCAATCCAGTTTTTGACATTCTTAAGAGACATCAAGCCCATTCATGTATTCAATGTCCATTTGTTTCATTGAAAAGTCATTATTGTTGAAAAATGTTTTCTTGGTAAGTCGTTTTTCTAGAAAATGAATTGTTTCCCTGTATTTGGTTCTACTAAAAATGCAATTTGAAAATATGTTTTATGATGTTTATTAACAAAGCGCAAAAATTTACAAAGTGAAGACAAAAACTGTTATGGATCCTTAATAGAAACAAGCCCGAATAAGTCATATTTACTTGTTCTTAATGAAAACCAATAAGTTAACAAAAAATTTATGAAAAATTGAACTTTGATATGATTTTGTTGTCAATTTTGAAGTTCAAAATAGAAAAAACAAAAGAAAAGATAACCAAATTATGGTAGTTGTTTTGAAGATAGGTAAATGATTTCAAAAGAAAAGATAAAAAAGTGTGGTCATAGTTTTGACGATCAGCTAATGAAAAGATAAAAAAATATGATGACAGAAAAAACAAAAGAAAAGATAACCAAATTATGGTAGTTGTTTTGAAGATAGGTAAATGATTTCAAAAGAAAATATAAAAAAGTATGGTCATAGTTTTGAAGATCACCTAATGAAAAGATAAAAAATATGATGACAGTTTTGAGAGAGAGAGAGAGAGAGAGAGAGAGAGAGAGAGAGAGAGAGAGAGAGAGAGAGAGAGAGAGAGAGAGTTGTGCGATAGTGTTGCATTTGTGACATGATAGTGGTAAGGATATCCTCATGAAATTGATCCCTCTTCACATAAGAGATTCATTTTTTCTGTATAGTCATTTTCTCATCTATGAAAAGTCTCGAAAGCAATTTCTTGAAAATAGCTTTACTTGTAAGAAACTCACCTTTAATGAGTTTCATTGTGGTGTTTCGTTAGGTCTCATTGCCTCGCTTGGAATCCCTCGTGATAGTTGGACTCCTTGGCCTAGAAAAGATACTCTATAGTGAACCTTCATTAAAATACAGCAATCTGAAATCGCTACAGATAACGGAGTCTAAATCCACGTCAATTATTCTCGAGGGATTGGATAGTGAAGTTGCCGAATTTAGAGTCAATGAAAATTGCGGACACTCCATCTGTAGAAGTAGTTTTCGACCTAGTGGAGCTGAAAGTCATCAAAGAAGTGGAGATTCTCTCTCGGCTAAGTACATTGGAATTATCTAGCTTGCCGAACCTGCGGCGCATGTGGAAACAAGATGTACAACTACAAGGAATATCGATGCTTCAGAACTTGAAGAAGCTCTTTATCAACAATACGGGGCTGTCATTTCTCTTTCCACTGTCTGTGGCTAAATGTCTTAGAGAAATTAGAGAGATTGAAGTTGAGGATTGTCCAAACATGAAGGCGGTGATTGTGGATGAAGAAGGAAGAGATGATGGGACATATGATATTATAGAGTTCCCATTATTGGAGCAACTATCTATAAGTGGTTGTCCCACGGAGAAATTCTTCTCATATCCTCATGGAAAAAAAGAGTCAACAACTACTACTTCAGATTCACAAGATAATTTTTGCGATTCCTTCTTTGATCAAAAGGTATGAATCCTTTCTTTTGAGATTATGCCCATAACAGTCATAGGCACGCGATTTGTGGGGCAAGTAATAATATTTCTTTGAAGATTTCTTATTTGGTCCTATTAGCTATGTTGTTTTTATAATTTATAGCTACACTTGTTAAAGTAAGGCCATTGGTGAAAATTCTATCCTCCACTGCATTTGATAGATCGGTGTAAGATTAGGCCAAATCGTCAAATTTTTCATAGCTATGATCTGATGCACAACTCATATGAGCAGATAAGTTTACCAGGCTTGAAGGCGTTAATACTCCACTCGCTAGGATCCTTCAAAAGCATATGGCATAGTGAGCTTCCCAAAATTTCCTTCCACAAATTAGCCAACCTCACCCTGAAACAAGATCTACAATTACAAGGAATATCCATACTTCAAAACATGAAGAAGCTCTTTATCAAAAATACGGGGCTGTCATTTCTCTTTCCGTTGTCTGTGGCTAAATGCCTTAGAGAAATTGGAGAGATTGAAGTTGAGGATTGTCCAAACATGAAGGCAGTGATTGTGGATGAAGAAGGAAGAGATGATGGGACATATGATATTATAGAGTTCCCATTATTGGAGCGACTATCTATAAGTCGTTGTCCCACGGAGAAATTCTTCTTATATCCTTGTGGAAAAAAAGATTCAATAACCACTACTTCAGATTCACAAGATAATTTTTGCGATTCCTTCTTTGATCAAAAGGTACGGATCCTTTCTTTTGAGATTATGCCCATAATAGTCATAGGCACGCGATTTGTGGGGCAAGTAATAATATTTCTTTGAAGATTTCTTATTTGGTTCTATTAGCTATATTGTCTTTATAATTTATAGCTACACTTGTTAGAGTAAGGCCATTGGTGAAAATTCTATCCTCCACTGCATTTAATAGATCGGTGTAAGATTACGCCAAATTGTCAATTCTTTCATAGCTATGATCTGATGCACAACTCTTATGAGCGAGATAAGTTTACCAGGCTTGAAGGCGTTAATACTCCACTTGCCAGGATCCTTCAAAAGCATATGGCACAGTGAGCTTCCCAAAAGTTCCTCTGACAAATTAGCCAACCTCACCCCGAAACAAGATTTACTATTACAAGGAATATCGATACTTCAAAACTTGAAGAAGCTCCTTATCAAAAATACGGGGCTGTCATTTCTCTTTTCGCCGGTGTCTGTGGCTAAATGTCTTAGAGAAATTAGAGAGATTGAAGTAGAGAATTGTCCAAACATGAAGGCGGTGATTGTGGATGAAGAAGGAAGAGATGATGGGACAGATGATATTATAGAGTTCCCATTATTGGAGCGACTATCTATAAGTCACTGTCCCACGGAGAAATTCTTCTTATATCCTCGTGGAAAAAAAGAGTCAATAACCACTACTTCAGATTCACAAGATAATTTTTGCGATTCCTTCTTTGATCAAAAGGTACGAATCCTTTCTTTTGAGATTATGCCCATAATAGTCATAGGCATGCGATTTGTGGGGCAAGTAATAATATTTCCTTGAAGATTTCTTATTTGGTTCTATTAGCTATATTGTTTTTATAATTTATAGCTACACTTGTTAGAGTAAGGCCGTTGATGAAAATTCTATCCTCCACTGCATTTGATAGATCGGTGTAAGATTAGGCCAAATTGTCAATTTTTTCATAGCTATGATCTGATGCACAACTCTTATGAGCAGATAAGTTTACCAGGCTTGAAGGCGTTAATACTCCACTCGCCAGGATCCTTCAAAAGCATATGGCATAGTGAGCTTCCCAGAAGTTCCTCCGACAAATTAGCCAACCTCACCCTGCAACAAGATTTACAATTACAAGGAATATTGATACTTCAAAACTTGAAGAAGCTCGTTATCAAAAATACGGGGCTGTCATTTCTCTTTCCGCTGTCTGTGGCTAAATGTCTTAGAGAAGTTAGAGAGATTAAAGTTGAGAATTGTCCAAACATGAAGGCGGTGATTGTGGATGAAGAAGGAAGAGATGATGGGACAGAAGATATTATAGAGTTCCCATTATTGGAGCGACTATCTATAAGTCGTTGTCCCATGGAGAAATTCTTCTTATATCCTCATGGAAAAAAAGAGTCAATAACCACTACTTCGATTCACAAGATAATTTTTGCGATTCCTTCTTTGATCAAAAGGTACGAATCCTTTCTTTTGAGATTATGCCCATAATAGTCATAGGCACGCGATTTGTGGGGCAAGTAATAATATTTCTTTGAAGATTCTTCTTTGGTTCTATTAGCTATGTTGTTTTTATAATTTATAACTACACTTGTTAGAGTAAGGCCGTTGGTGAAAATTCTATCCTCCACTTGCATTTGATAGATCGATGTGAGATTAGGCCAAATTGTCAATTTTTTCATAGCTATGATCTGATGCACAACTCTTATGAGCAGATAAGTTTACCAGGCTTGAAGGAATTAATGCTCCACTCGCCAGGATCCTTCAAAAGCATATGGCAAAATGAGCTTCCCAAAAGTTCCTCCGACAAATTTGCCAACCTCACCCTGAAACAAGATCTACAATTACAAGGAATATCGATACTTCAAAACTTGAAGATGCTCTTTATCAGAAATACGGGTCTGTCATTTCTCTTTCCGCTGTATGTGGCTAAATGTCTTAGAGAAATTAGAGTGATTGAAGTTGAGAATTGTCCAAACATGAAGGCGGTGATTGTGGATGAAGAAGGAAGAGATGATGGGACAGATGATATTATAGAGTTCCCATTATTGGTGCAACTATCTATAAGTCACTGTCCCATGGAGAAATTCTTCTTATATCCTCATGGAAAAAAAGAGTCAATAACCACTACTTCAGATTCACAAGATAATTTTTGCGATTCCTTCTTTGATCAAAAGGTACGAATCCTTTCTTTTGAGATTATGCTCATAATAGTCATAGGCATGCGATTTGGTTCTATTAGCTATGTTGTTTTTATAATTTATAGCTACACTTGTTAGAGTAAGGCCGTTGGTGAAAATTCTATCCTCCACTGCATTTGATAGATCGGTGTAAGATTAGGCCAAATTGTCAAATTTTTCATAGCTATGATCTGATGCACAACTCTTATGAGCAGATAAGTTTACCAGGCTTGAAGGTGTTAATACTCCACTCGCTAGGATCCTTCAAAAGCATATGGCATAGTGAGCTTCCCAAAAGTTCCTTCCACAAATTAGCCAACCTCACCCTGAAACAAGATCTACGATTACAAGGAATATCCATACTTCAAAACATGAAGAAGCTCTTTATCAAAAATACGGGGCTGTCATTTCTCTTTCCGCTATCTGTGGCTAAATATCTTAGAGAAATTGGAGAGATTGAAGTTCGGGATTGTCCAAACATGAAGGCGGTGATTGTGGATGAAGAAGGAAGAGATGATGGGACAGATGATATTATAGTGTTCCCATTATTGGAGCGACTATCTATAAGTCACTGTCCCACGGAGAAATTCTTCTTATATCCTCATGGAAAAAAAGAGTCAATAACCACTACTTCAGATTCACAAGATAATTTTTGCGATTCCTTCTTTGATCAAAAGGTACGAATCCTTTCTTTTGAGATTATGCCCATAATAGTCATAGGCACGCGATTTGGTTCTATTAGCTATATTGTTTTTATAATTTATAGCTACACTTGTTAGAGTAAGACCATTGGTGAAAATTCTATCCTCCATTGCATTTGATAGATCGGTGTAAGGTTAGGCCAAATTGTGAAATTTTTCATAGCTATGATTTGATGCACAACTCTTATCAGCAGATAAGTTTACCAGGTTTGAAGGAATTAGTGCTCCACTCGCCAGGATCCTTCAAAAGCATATGGCACAGTGAGCTTCCCAAAAGTTCCTCCGACAAATTTGCCAACCTCACCCCGAAACAAGATCTACAATTACAAGGAATATCGATACTTCAAAACTTGAAGATGCTCTTTATCAAAAATACGGGGCTGTCATTTCTCTTTCCGCTTCTCTCGTGGCTAAATGTCTTAGAGAAATTAGAGAGATTGAAGTTGAGAATTGTCCAAACATGAAGGCGGTGATTGTGGATGAAGAAGGAAGAGATGATGGGACAGATGATATTATAGAGTTCCCATTATTGGAGCGACTATCTATAAGTCAGCATGTCCCACGGAGAAATTCTTCTTATATCCTCATGGAAAAAAAGAGTCAACAACCACTACTTCTTATTCACACGATAATTTTTGCGATTCCTTCTTTGATCAAAAGGTACGAATCCTTTCTTTTGAGATTATGCCCATAATAGTCATAGGCACGCGATTTGGTTCTATTAGCTATATTGTTTTTATAATTTATAGCTACACTTGTTAGAGTAAGACCATTGGTGAAAATTCTATCCTCCATTGCATTTGATAGATCGGTGTAAGATTAGGTCAAATTGTCAAATTTTTCATAGCTATGATCTCATGCACAACTCTTATGAGCAGATAAGTTTACCAGGCTTGAAGGTGTTAATACTCCACTCGCTAGGATCCTTCAAAAGCATATGGCACAATGAGCTTCCCAAAAGTTCCTCCGACAAATTAGCCAACCTCACCCTGAAACAAGATTTACAATTACAAGGAATATCGATACCTCAAAACTTGAGAAAGCTCAGTATCAAAAATACGGGGCTATCATTTCTCTTTCCGCTGTCTGTGGCGAAATGTCTTAGAGAAATTGGAGAGATTGAAGTTGAGAATTGTCCAAACATGAAGGCGGTGATTGTGGATGAAGAAGGAAGAGATGATGGGACAGATGATATTATAGAGTTCCCATTATTGGTGCACCTATCTATAAGTCGCTGTCCCATGGAGAAATTCTTCTTATATCCTCATGGAAAACAAGAGTCAATAACCACTACTTCATATTCACAAGATAATTTTTGCGATTCCTTCTTTGATCAAAAGGTACGAATCCTTTCTTTTGAGATTATGCTCATAATAGTCATAGGCACGCGATTTGGTTCTATTAGCTATGTTGTTTCTATAATTTATAGCTACACTTGTTAGAGTAAGGCCATTGGTGAAAATTCTATCCTCCACTGCATTTGATAGATCGGTGTAAGATTAGGCCAAAGTGTCAATTTTTTCATAGCTATGATCTGATGCACAACTCTTATGAGCAGATAAGTTTACCAGGCTTGAATTCGTTAATGCTCCACTCACTAGGATCCTTCAAAAGCATATGGCACAGTGAGCTTCCCAAAAGTTCCTTCGACAAAGTAGCCAACCTCACCCTGAAACAAGATCTACAATTGCAAGGAATATCGATACTTCAAAACTTGAAGATGCTCTTTATCAAAAAGACGGGGCTGTCATTTCTCTTTCCGCTGTCTGTGGCTAAATGTCTTAGAGAAATTAGAGAGATTGAAGTTGAGAATTGTCCAAACATGAAGGCGGTGATTGTGGATGAAGAAGGAAGAGATGATGGGACAGATGATATTATAGAGTTCCCATTATTGGAGCGACTATCTATAAGTCACTGTCCCACGGAGAAATTCTTCTTATATCCTCATGGAAAAAAAGAGTCAATAACCACTGCTTCATATTCACACGATAATTTTTGCGATTCCTTCTTTGATCAAAAGGTACGAATCCTTTCTTTTGAAATGATGCCCATAATAGTCATAGGCACGCGATTTGTGGGGCAAGTAATAATATTTCTTTGAAGATTTCTTCTTTGGTTCTATTAGCTATATTGTTTTTATAATTTATAGCTACACTTGTTAGAGTAAGGCCATTGGTGAAAATTCTATCCTCCACCGCATTAAGATAGATCGGTGTAAGATTAGGCCAAATTGTCAAATTTTTTCATAGCTATGATCTGATGCACAACTCTTATGAGCAGATAAGTTTACCAGGCTTGAATTCGTTAATGCTCCACTCACTAGGATCCTTCAAAAGCATATGGCACAGTGAGCTTCCCAAAAGTTCCTCCGACAAATTTGCCAACCTCACCCTGAAACAAGATTTACAATTACAAGGAATATCGATACTTCAAAACTTGAAGATGCTCTTTATCAAAAATACGGGGCTGTCATTTCTCTTTCCGCGGTCTGTGGCTAAATGTCTTAGAGAAATTAGAGTGATTGAAGTTGAGAATTGTCCAAACATGAAGGTGGTGATTGTGGATGAAGAAGGAAGAGATGATGGGACAGATGATATTATAGAGTTCCCATTGTTGGAGCGACTATCTATAAGTCACTGTCCCACGGAGAAATTCTTCTTATATCCTCATGGAAAAAAAGAGTCAATAACCACTGCTTCATATTCACACGATAATTTTTGCGATTCCTTCTTTGATCAAAAGGTACGAATTCTTTCTTTTGAGATTATGCCCATAATAGTCATAGGCACGCGATTTGTGGGGCAAGTAATAATATTTCTTTGAAGATTTCTTATTTGGTTCTATTAGCTATATTGTCTTTATAATTTATAGCTACACTTGTTAGAGTAAGGCCATTGGTGAAAATTCTATCCTCCACTGCATTTAATAGATCGGTGTAAGATTAGGCCAAATTGTCAATTCTTTCATAGCTATGATCTGATGCACAACTCTTATGAGCAGATAAGTTTACCAGGCTTGAAGGCATTAATACTCCACTTGCCAGGATCCTTCAAAAGCATATGGCACAGTGAGCTTCCCAAAAGTTCCTCTCGACAAATTAGCCAACCTCACCTGAAACAAGATTTACTATTACAAGGAATATCGATACTTCAAAACTTGAAGAAGCTCCTTATCAAAAATACAGGGCTGTCATTTCTCTTTTCGCCTCTGTGGCTAAATGTCTTAGAGAAATTAGAGAGATTGAAGTAGAGAATTGTCCAAACATGAAGGCGGTGATTGTGGATGAAGAAGGAAGAGATGATGGGACATAGATGATATTATAGAGTTCCCATTATTGGAGCGACTATCTATAAGTCGTCCCCACGGAGAAATTCTTCTTATATCCTCGTGGAAAAAAAGAGTCAATAACCACTACTTGATTCACAAGATAATTTTTGCGATTCCTTCTTTGATCAAAAGGTACGAATCCTTTTTTTGAGATTATGCCCATAATAGTCATAGTCACGCGATTTGTGGGGCAAGTAATAATATTTCTTTGAATATTTCTTATTTGATTCTATTAGCTATATTGTTTTTATAATTTATAGCTACACTTGTTAGAGTAAGGCCATTGATGAAAATTCTATCCTCCACTGCATTTGATAGATCGGTGTAAGATCAGGCCAAATTGTCGATTTTTTCATAGCTATGATCTGATGCACAACTCTTATGAGCAGATAAGTTTACCAGGCTTGAAGGCGTTAATACTCCACTCGCCAGGATCCTTCAAAAGCATATGGCACAGTGAGCTTCCCAAAAGTTCCTCCGACAAATTAGCTGGGTTCAAGGGGAGATTGCACAACCTCAAAGAAGTTGAAATTTCAAAGTGTCCCTTCTTGGAATCGTTGTTTGATTTTGGATCCCTTGATTCATATACCGAGCAAACAGTTGTGTTGCTCCCCCAATTGGAAAAAATCATGGTTTTAAGTTGTCCCTCCCTGGAATCATTGTTTAATTGGGGGCCCCTTGATTCAAGCACTGAACACAAAATTGTATTGCTTCCCCAATTGGAAGAAGTGCATGTGAGTGGAGCAGGAAGGCTGAGACACATGGTGATGAGTGATTCCAAAATGGTTTTGGGTTTTGCTAGTCTAGCAAGAGTCTGTGTTTACAATTGCTCTGAGTTGAGATATCTCTTCCCCAATTATACGGTCACAACTCTAGAGAAACTCAAGGATCTGGTGATTATTAAATGCGAACAAATGAAGGAAGTGGTTCCCAAGGAAGATGGTGGTCGATCCAAGGCAGAAGTGATGAGTTTCCCTTCCTTAACTAGTTTATTTATTTGGCGGTGCCCTAGCATTAGAGCATTCATCAAGAGTCCTACAAGTGCCGAGAGGGAGTTAGGCGAAATGATTGAAGAAAATGATGAATCGCCCCAACCATTGTTCAATGATATGGTTTGCTCTATATCTTATTGTGATCATCTTTAATCTTGCATTATCATGTTTTAGAATGAACAATGTAATAATTTTTCCTACTTATACTCCTTTCTCACATTATCCTCATGCAGGTTACATTTCCCAATTTAGAAAACCTATATATTGGAGGTGTCCGGTGCGAAGAGTTATGGAACAACCAAATTTCTAATGATTCTTTTTGCAAATTGGAATCTCTTATATTGAAGGATTGTGACAATCTTCACCATATTGCCCCATCCCATATATGGAAGAGGTTGCAGGACTGTCTAGAAACCTTAGAAGTGAAATCGTGCCGTTCAATCAAGATCATATACGAGAGTGATGGGACAGTGGCAAAAAGTGGTAATTTGAGGACATTGGATTTGCGTGATCTGGACAACTTGAGGCACATTTGGCGGTACGATAGCCTCCCAACCATCCCATTCCCAAATTTGAGATACGTAAAGGCTGTGAGGCGCTCCCATTTGGATATGCTTTTCGCAACCTTCACGGCGAAATTTCTCGGGCAAATCAAAAAGCTGGTGGTAGGGTCATGTGAAGATATGGAACTAATTGCTGGCCATGAAAAATGTGAAGAAGTGACTGGTAAGACAATCACCTTCTCTGGGTTAACCACTCTTAGACTTTACAATTTGCCAAAATTCAGGAGCTTGTTACCAGAGAAATACTCTGTGGAATTCCCATCCTTGGATGTGTCGAGTAGAACAGAGCCAGACCAAGGCAACCGAAGTGCGGAGGAAAGCGAGGGGGAAAGTGAGCAGGTAGACCGTGAAGTTGAGGAGTTGGACTGCAAAATTGAGGCGGAAAGTGAGGAGGAAAGTGAGGGGGAATAATTAGTTTTATGAAATGAGCCACAAAAGTTTGTGAATGTTGCAACGAATGGTGTCTGGTAATATGAGATTTTGTTTTTTTCTTCTGTATTCTCTTCTACACTTCCTTCGAAGTGTGTTGACTATTTTCTTGGCTATTCATTTCTTTGGTTTGTCTCTTGGGCTACCGTGACGAGTGGCCAATTATTGGACCATAAATTGTGGGGTTATGTTGTATAAATTCTAATCAAGTGCATTATCGTGTTTATAAATTTTCCCGTGATATTAGAAAATGTATGTGCTATTATATTAAACAATTGAAGTCGTGATGAATTACCTCATGACAACCGTCGCAGAAGGAAGAAGGAGATCAAGGAGATTGCAATTTGGGAAAGCCCATGTTCCTCCTCCCACCTCTCTCTCTCTCTCTCTCTCTTTGTGACAATTGATGGAGGCTGAAACTGTTTGAGTTTGAGGGACGGTATTATGATTTCGAGTTCGACGAAGGTTGAATGTGAGTTGGAATCGGTGATAACGAGGATTCCTTTGAGTGGGATGAGTATTTGAATCTTCATGATTCTTATCAAGGTAAACTTCGCTCTGTTTCTCCTGGAGGTAGGGACCGAGTGCTTGATTCCGCCGGTGTGAAATTTGGTTGAGTTCGGGACTGTCCTGATGAACTCATTCAGGTGCCCTTTACTGAAACGCCATTTGATTGAATTCCTGAACGGTACTAGCATGCATATTATGCAAGTATTCTTGCATCATGATGATTATCCGGCAATGGCGTACTTAAACTGAGAGTTGTCCAAGGCATATGACAAATTATTTTCGTTGATGTTGGTTGAAATCTCCCAGTTGTGCTCAATGCTCCCATGACTGAGAATTTGAACGTGTCGTGTTGGCTTAAATTACTCAGAATTATGTTTTCCTTATCAATCTATGATTTCGTCTATGGCTATTCTAATATTCAAGACAATTACCATCTTTGAATTGGAAATTGTGAAATCCTTCTTTGAAATGTGCATCGTTACTGTGTACTTCAGTGAATTCTTGTGCGGACTTCATCCTTTGCTTGATCTCGCTTGTAATTGGTTTCATGTGCCTTGCATTTCTCAATCCGTTCAGTGATACCTCAACCCCTTCACACTGCCAATGATATTCGGTTCATTTTCTTTTGGCGAATGCATGGGCCTTTACCTCTTTGATTTTCTTCGTTTACTGAAGATTCTGAAGTTCATTCCTCGATGTCATTTGCTTGTAACTTTTCTGTGAATGGCGTGAGTCCTTGTCATACTGACATTCGATGGCTGAGTGCATAATGAGCTGTTTATGCCATGGCCGAATGCTTTGCTCGATTCATAGTCCACATTGCCAATTTGTATGCATGTTCAGTTGTTGCTGAACTAGTCCCATCCATGAGAATTGATTGTAGAATGTGGCTCAATGCTGTTTTCCTGTGTTTACGTTGCTATGCATTTCAGTTTTTGCAGCATGATGTTCTTTGATAATGTCTCCGCTGGAGCCACCCGTGGGTAAGTAGAATGCGGTGTTTAGTATTTGGTCCCAAGAGTTCCTGTTGTGTAAAATCAAAGTTGTTTCCAAGTTAATCAAGTCACATTAGCAATATATGTTGGATTCATGTCGACTCCATGTTGATTTCTTATAGAGTTCAATGTGTTTTTTGCGTCATATGTGGGCTAGGATTGGATTTGATAGACCTTGGTTTCATATGAGGGTTAATTCGGTAACACGTGATGGTACATTGACGTACAGATGATTTCTCATCATTTTTTAGTTACTAGTCTCTATCTATCTAAATCATGCTCATGCATCGTCATTCTACTACTCGTATTTCTCAATTTTCAATAGTTGAAATTTCCTCAATCCCGTGAGCCATATTGCTTTAGAATCCAATGTGACTAATTTACATATTTGATCATGTTGTAATCGTATTGGGAAGAGTGGTGGGCGATATGAGGATTTTGCCACTCACCTGAGGAAATGTTTCGAAATCGGCCAAAGGACTGACTTTACTGTCTTTGCTCAGATGGATCAGATATTGCATCAGGTTGCCTCTCATTTCAATGGGATTATGTTGGTCCTCATCTGCATAAGCCCTCCAATTCCGTTTGGCTATTTTGTTCACCCTCTTCATACATTCAGTGCTTGTAGCTCCCTGAAGCTGTCCTCTAAATCTCCCAAGTGCTCCATCTAAAGCGACATCCTATAACCATAAGCCTGCACAACATCAGTTAAACATTATTAGTCACAAGCTTAAGTTTTTGATAAATGTTAATGCACTCACTGGGTGTTCAGCTAGTACCTGCTATTAAATAGCTGTAACCACATGGAAATATGACATACTTGAACTTCCAACACAAATCCATAGTTGTGCCCTTTGAATCCAAAATCAGTGGTATTAGCTAATGCGCAATTCTCAGTGGGACCCACATGCACTCTACATCACGAGGCCCTCCGCAAAATTCTCTGCCTCTCTTCCTGTCTCTCTACATCTAATGAACTGAGTTGCTTTCCTTTTTAGCTCAGGCTTGGCGCGCTCTGCGGCAAGGGGGGCAGAACAGAAACAGAGGACCTTCCAACATGGAAAAGGAGCTCAGCAAAGTCTCTCTAGCCCTCAGTTATTCCTTTGATCTTCATTCCCTCTTCATTGTCCTCTCTATCACCCTCCATCCACCGACAGCCACTGCCACACCTCCATCGCTGGCTACCATAGGACATGTCATGCTGAGAAGGGACAAGAACAAACAGCGTTGATTAAAGGAACTCGGGTGATTTTTGAGCATTTATAAGGCTGAGAAGAACAAAGGGCGAGCTTTAATTGATACCATAGACTGATGCTTCAACGAGGATTATCATCGTAGACAAATGATGTGGACAAACATGAAGAGATTGTTCAGATGGAGCTGACTGAATAGTGATGGCTATGTTCTTTTTACTGAAGGCAACGGGAAAGATACAGTTGGAGTTTTGATTTGTATCCCTCTTCCTTGGTGGCTCTTATACCATGGAAATATTTCTATGCTTTGCAAGCGAGAGGGAGAGAGAGAATCAACAAATACTACACCTTTACTCAATAGCCGAATAAAAGAGTATATAGTAGCTCCACTTATAAAGCATGAGAGACATTAGCAAAGCTTCGATTACCTTATTTGTGACCACCTGCTAACTATCGAATAATATTCACAAATATACTTCAACACAGATCACAATTGGAGCAAATGCTTGACAGTGTTTTTGCATGTTTTTCCAAGATGTTAGTGCGTCATTTTCAAAGAAGTATCCACAACTGTACAAGGAGGGAATACGGAATTCATACTTCAACTGTAGAGTTGTGGCAGCCTGGTCTTTGCGGTTTACCAGTCTCTCGTCCTTTATCACTTTGTGACAGCTTCTAGTTCTACTGGTCTAAATTCATCGGGAAAAATGTTTAGCCTCTGGGACGTCAGCACAATGGCATTTACCTTTATTGTTGTCACTGCCAACTTACACCTTCTTTTGATGTGGAATTCAATAACAAGATGCCTTCATATCGCTGTCAGTGGAAGCATCCTTGGGATGTTTGTTTTTATTTTCATATGTTCACTTATGAGGGTGAGTCTTCTCCCTTTCTGGGGGTTCTTTTCTTCCCTTCACCTCATCTAGTCCTCTTTTGGATAGCAATTATTATGATATTCGTCTTATTACATGTATGCGTAAGAAAGTCTCTACCATGTCATCCACGTAGTAATGAGTACAGTCAACTTCTACCTGACATTTCTTCTGGTTCCAATTTTCGCACTACTTGGTGACTTCTTATGCCAAGGGTAAGGTTTCAGACTCATATCTGGCCCAACAAAAAACAGTCGGGCTTTTTAGTTCTTAGACATATTTCTCGTTTAGAAACAGAGAGAAACACAGTAACATGGTTCTCAAGTAAATTTGCTCATGAATACTGATTGCGAATCTGCAATTTCGCTTTTCTAAAAGTAATTGTCAGAAAAGGAAGATGAAGATGATCGTAGAAGGCAGAGGAAGAACGAAGAAGCAGATTGTTTTCTTCTTCATTGATTTAATTATGTACATGTCTCATGTATTTAATTACAAGGAAGAAAAATAATAAAGGAAGTAGAATATTTGCCTATCCTTTTCTATCCTAAAATACATTTGAATTCCTATCAATACAGATTACAAAATCATATACCCCTCAAGCTGATGGTCTATATATGTCCAAGACGCCTAGCTTGTTTAGAAGATATGTATGTTGTCTTTGACAAAGAGGTTTAGTAAATATATCAGGGGGCTGTTCCGAAGTCCTGATCCCTCTCGTCTCAACAATTCCTTCTTGAATCTTTTCTCGAGTAAAATGACAGTCGACTTCTATATGCTTTGTCCTCTCATGCAGTACAGGATTTGCTGCAAGTTTGAGTCTTAGACAAAGAAATGAATGTCTTTAAATGCGAAAAGACCTGATTTTTGGACTGCATGAGAAAAATCCATGTGGCACGAGAGTAGTCATCCACAATGGTAAGAAAGAACCGAGACCCATCATGATTTAAAGTATGATAAGGCCCCCAAACATCAGCATGAATAAGAGAAAAGATATCATCTGCTCGAGAAGTGCTATTCTGGAAAGGAGCACGTGTTTGCTTAGCCATGGGACAAATAGGACATTTAGGACAAGGAAATGATGCACTGTGGCCCAATCGTTTATGATTAAGGAAATTGATGCCATTGACAGTAGCATTACAAAGAGATTTATTGAATTCAACTGGATATAATTTAAAAAGATGCGGAAAATCCAACCAAAAATATAGTCCCTGGTCGACTCTACCCAAGCCCATCAGTTTCCCAATCGAAAGGACCTGAAAGAAACATTTATCAGAATGGAAAAGAATATGACATGAATTTTCTTCACAGGCTCGAGCAACTAAGATTAGATTGAAATGGAAATTGGGTACGTAGAGCACGTTTTTAAGAGTAACAAGAGAACTAAGCTTTACAGTCCCAGTCATTATAACTTTGGTGGTATTTCCATTTGGAAGTTGTACTGATATAGGAAAAGATAATTTTGTAATGTCTGAAAGTAAATTCCTATCACAGACTATGTGATCACTTGCACCAGAATCAATAATCCATGCATCTTTGGAAATTGAGTTCATTAAACAATAAGAAGTACCTATGAAGCTGCCTCCTTTATCAGAATGATCTAATTTCTTCAAAGTTTCCATCAATTCGTGATATTGTTCATGGGTAATTGATTTTCCCATTTGCTGACTTGAGACCTGAAAAACTGAGGAAAATTTCCCTTTTTCTTTTTCTCTTGGCTTTCCATGCAATTTCCAGCAATTCTCAATTGTATGGTGCGGGCGCTTACAATAATCACAGTACAATTTACCTTTTCCCCGTGGCCCATTAATTTTTGTATTTGAAGTGGGCCTGAAAGCCTAGGCCGAAATTGGCCCATATGATCCGTCGGTCCCTCCTAGAAATGGGCCTCGCGAGCCTTCCAGCCCACTTGTGCTGATTGATCGTGAGCCGTCCAATCCGATTGAGTAGCTGTCTCGTGAGCCGTCGGATGGATTTAAAAAATAGCATGCGAGCCGTCGGATGCAGTGGAGAGGACGCCGTGTGTACCGTCCGATCCTATCGACCCCTGGAATGGCCGTGAGCTGTCCGATTGATGGTGGGATTGATCTCCACCGTCCATGTTTCTCCTTAAAAGCGATCTAGGGTTTTCGTTTTCGAAGAACAACCTTAGATCCGCCTCTCTCCTTCCCGAGCTTCTCTGTGACGAGTGAAAATGGGTCTTGGCTGCGAGAGCGATGCCTTCTCCTCCCTTGCCGTGGTCAACCGATCTTTGTTGGCTCTCCTCCTGTATGGCGAGTTGATAGATACGGTCGAGACTTGGCAGAGGTTCCATGGTGAGTATATGGGATCAGAACGGCAGGTATGCCTCGTTGAGGATGAGGAGGAATCTCGTCGCCTTCTCCCTCTCTCGCATTTGCTTGTATTGCTGTTGGATATGATCGGGCTAGTCAATTTTTTCCTCGGCTGCCTCTAACTCATTCCACAGATTGGAAAGCTTGTTGTATATTGTCGTGATGCTCATGTTCCCCTGTTACAGATCAGAAATTTGTTGTGTGAGATAATTTTTTTTTAACTTGGTCGAGTTTTCCGTACATCTCCCTTATGTTTTCCCACATCTTCTTCGGATCCTCCATCGGGGGAAGTTCGGCCGCGACCTCGGGCGCGATGCAGTTTCCAATCCAGGTTCGCACCAGTTGGCTGCATCTCCTCTAGAGCCGTGCCATTCTCTCGTCGGACGGAATCGGAAAAGATCCGTTGATGAAAACTTCTTTATCTTTCGTTATAAGGGCCCATCGGAATTCGCGTGACCAACTTGAATAATTGTCTGCACCTGTGAATTGCTGACTTATGATTTTCAATTCTGGTCCATCGCTGTTTGTTGTATACAACGGGTCCCCGGGTTCGGCCGCCCACTGGTAGCGAGAATTTGATACGGGAAGAAACCTGGTGCAGGAGTCGGGTAGGGATTTGTTCCCTAACCCGAACCGCCGAAGCCGAATTCGTAATCCGCATTTTGAAAACCTAAATGGAAATTGGTTCTCTGACCTAGTACATGCGATCCGCCCGTCTGCTCCGGGCCGATGCTAGGGTTTGCCCCATCACTGGTTGGTGGACCCTCATTGACCCGCGTTTCTCTGTGGTAGCCAGGCGATGATGAGTTGGGGATAGATCCAGGATACCATGGATACGACATCCATTGGTAGGGGTGACCCGTGAATGGTTGCCCTGTAATTGCCTGAGCCTGTTGTTGCCACTGCATGTGCGGATGTTGAGCCTGTCTTTGCTTTTTCCGTGCGGGGACTACGACGGACGAATCTTGATCTCCCAAGGCTTGTATCGAAGCTTCTGTAACAGATTGGTCGACTGGAGGAGAAGTAAGATCTTGTGGTGTTGACATGTTGAAGAAGAAGTTGATTCCTCTATTAACCCCTTTTGCAAATAAGGTTCCTTCAGGCAATCAAGAATTTCGATTCCTTTGGCAACACTTTTCTGGGATTCAAAGTTGGTTTATGAGGCAATCGGAGCGGAAGCAAAGAAGTTCAGAACCGGGAAGGCTCTGATACCATGTCAGAAAAGGAAGATGAAGATGATCGTAGAAGGCAGAAGAAGAACGAAGAAGCAAATTGTTTTCTTCTTCATTGATTTAATTCTGTACATGTCTCATGTATTTAATTACAAGGAAGAAAAATAATAAAGGAAATTGAATATTTGCCTATCTTTTCCTATCCTAAAATACATTTGATTTCCTATCAATACAGATTACAAAATCATATCTTCCAACAGTAACAAATGTCGTTTGTCATGGAAATTATAATGGAGGACCTCCTTTTTCGCTCAAATAGCCTTCATCATCTTCATTGTCGATTTCGTGGGTCCTTTTTTCCCTATTTGCTCCGAGACAAGATACAGGGCTTGTCATGTCCGTACTTTTCCAGTTTCTCAGATGGTCCATCATTTGGGAATTGCATCTGCGATGCTTCTCTCTCTCTCTCTCTCTCTCTCTCTCTCTCTCTAACCCCTCTTCCTCCTCTCTGGGCTGAAGATGGCCTTATTTCTAGAATGCGGTTACAAGATAAATCCATATATCAACCTTAATTGGTATAAGTATTTATTGGCTTGTGGGAACTTGACAGCTCGCTCATCTCAAGCGATTGATTTCTGGATTCACCATATTCTATTTTTCGGATTCTGTTTATTAGGAACGAGTGTTTTCTTCAAGCAATCGCAATGGATACATCCTCTGATTAGTTTCTCTTTTTTTTTTTCTTTTTTTTTTCTTTTTCACGCACTGATTTTTCATGCACTTGGTTATAGGGTTCAAAGGTGGTTCTTCCCATATGATTATCAGATATTACAGGAATTTCTAAGGGCACAAGCCACGGGATGAGGACGAAGCCAAAGACATTGCCCAAGACCTCCGATTTATAGATATGTTTCTTAATACTGTAAAATGAAATTTTTAGACTGTTCGAGTTTCTCTATTATTGTCAGAATCACAAGCATACGATCTTTAGGATTCTCCCTTCCAAAATTCGTACCCATCCCTAAACGGAAGGAAAGGGAGGGATGTGATGATAACAGACTTCGGACTCCTTACAAACGCCAATAGTATCGCACGTTTGAGCAAAAAGGAAAGCGACTTACGATAATTCTGTTCGTGCATTTATGGGCTAGTTCTAGCCCAACCGCAAAGTCCTAAATGCTTTTCTGGAAACCTTTTTTTATATCTTCCTGTTCATTGTTTCTTGTCAAAGCTGGTTTCACAAAGGAGGCTCACCTTTTATTCCCAGCCACGCTGCTCATTTCTTGCATTTGGACTGCTTATATGGCAGCAATAAGGAGTTCCTTCGCCTGTTCTTTAATTCTCTGGTCGCTTTTTCTCTGGTTGAGTGGGAGATCTGTTAACTGTTAGGTTATTTTAGGTGCTACTCTGGGAGCCATCGCTAACTGCATCCCGAAGTTGTTTGAGGATGACAAACTGACCGTGCCTCTGTCAAAAAAGTCAGGCGGTTTATTAGGAATTGCTAAAAGTGTGATCGTTGAAAGTACCTCATTAGTTGAATAAGGAACATTTCTCAGATTTTCATAACTGATTCCAACCATGTACCATGATCCCCTTCCAACACATAAGTAATTATGGAATCGGCTCGGTCCTTGCATAAGTACCAGCGGCTCTGTACTTGATCATTCCTTCTTATGCAGGGGAAAGGCAGAGCATATCTATTGGAGCAGTATCCTATTCTATTCTGTAAGAAAAAGCCTTTGCAAAATCGCATATAATCACCTTAACGATGGACCAAATATCTCACGAGGAGTTGATGAACTTGGCCAAGTTTCTGAGACACTTGACTCCTGGGATTCGTCCAACTGCGCTTCATTACCATCGTCATCATCATCATTCTCGAAAACCAGCTGTCGCCCGTGCTTTTTCAGCGAGAGCCCATGAAAGTATGGTGGGTCCCGCAGGACTATATCTATTCCTGTCTCCTTTGAACATCCGAACCATTGGCCCGAATTCTGGATATCTAATCTGGTAAAGCTGGTCTTTGCTTGAGTCATTTAATGTCCGACGTGTATCGGATCTTCAAGCCCGAGAAGCCTTTCGTTAATTTCCTCGATTGCTGGTAGCAGAATGTTTGCCCGGTTTGCAGACCGTCCACGAGACAACAACAGCCAAAATTATCACTGTTCTTCTTCGGAGCAGCAAAATGAGGAACTTCCCGACAAAACCATCCAGAATCTCACTCCCAGGGACACTCGAGTTGTGCAAATGCTTTAGAGCAACCTGAAATTTCTTATGAAAAAACACATTTAAGGTCAAAACTTTCTGCATTCGTGATTGAAGATACTGAACAAAGGTGGAGAAACTGAACTGATGATCCTCATCCATCTTTTTGCCACAGTTTAAGTAGTTTTCCCAAAATGGGAGTTATGAGTGATCTTTTTCACCTATTCAATTCTTCTCTCCCAAAAATAAAATCCTCAGAGATTTCAATACCCGGAGACCAGTGATGTCAACTAGATTGCTGCAATCATTAAAGTTAAGCTCCTTCAAATCAGTAGAATTCAGATGAAAGGCATAAATTTGAAATTGATTAACCTCAACGCGGGATAGTTCTCGGGGATGATGGCCATGACGGCGCCGAGTAGCTGATTGCCTCCAGAAGGCCTGGCACTATCTCCTCCCCTCACTCGAGGCCTTCTTCGTCGAGCAGGAGCCACGTCACGCTGCTGAGCACGAGCTTGCGGTAGAGGTGATCCACGATGCCGTGGCAGGGGGTGTCAGTGCCGTGGGAGCTGAGGAAGACATCGCAGAGGAAGCGAGATGAGAACATAGCGTCGTCCTCTTCGAGATCTTTTGTCAGCATCGTCGTCTTCGGCTTCTTGGTCGGCCTCACTTAGGAGTCGCCGGTCTTTTGACAGAGGTGGTCAATGCAGAGATTGGGGCGCCACTTAACGATGAGCAATGAGCAACGAGCACCTTGCTGATAAATTCGTGTTCCCTTCGAAAAGAGCTATTTCCACAGCATGGGAAATGTGCTGTCTTAATTTTTAATTGACAAATCACGGCATTCTCATTAGTTAAAGGAAAAATTATCCACAAAATTTAAAATCGGAGATTAATTCAATTTTAAATCTATGTATTAATTTAGTACTAAGCAGTCATAAATATTTTAATTGTGTCAATTTAATTCTAATTTTTTAAAAAAATTATAAATGTAATCCTATCGAATATTTTTGGCTGGAAATTTCTGATGTAGCATTCTAGTCGACTAGCGATCCTATGTGGAAGGCCGGTATTAATGTGGAAATTTGTGTTTAATAAAAAAAAAAAAAAATTCTTTTCTTTTCTTTCTTTTTATTTCTTTGTTTTCTTTGTAAGGTCGGCAAGTCCACGGTCGCTGGCCAAGGGCCAATAGCTAGGGGTGAGCATGGTCCGAGTTGAGCCGATCCATCCCCTAACCCTAGGACCAACTTGCACAGTGCCAGTTCTCAATTTTTGGGATCAAGGAGCGACCCTATTGAGCTTGGGACCGAGGACTAGACCAACCCAATGGATTCGGTCCAGTTCCAGGATCAACCCGGGACCAACTAATAATTTTTTATTTTATTTTTTCTACTCCTTAAAAAAGTGATTGAAGACCGGACTGACCCAATGGGTTCGGTCCAATTTCAAGGTCAACTCAAGACTAACCAATAATTTTTTATTTCATTTTTTGTACTCCTTGAAATGGCAACCGAGGATCGTACCGACCCAATGGATTCGATGATGAGCAAGGTCAGCTAAGAAAGGCAAGTAGTAAAGGTCAAGTGGGGTGAGTGTTGAACAAAATGAGTATCGAATGTCGAGCAACGAGCGGCATGAGCGACCCAAAGCAAGTGAGGCGAGTGTTGAGTGGCGAGTGGAGAAGTTATTTTTTTTCGATTTTAGCAAATTGAAGACTAAGAGAACAAATAAGACAGAAGAAAACGAATACTAGAGGAGCATGCCATAAGGTGTCTTTTTGGACGCCGTGAGGACTCTTCACAAAAACATTTTCCTCCTTCGTAAATTATGATTATTGACGCCGTAAAAGACATTAAAAATCTAAGTTATTAAAGAACAATGTAAAATTACTTAAACTCCTCACTAAAGAACTATTTAATGTTGTTGATATTTTTTATTTTAAGGTTTTTTCTATATAAAAAAATTATATATAATATATTATATATAGTTAGGGTTGGTTCGGGTTAAACCGACCCGGAACTTTCAGGACCAAGGACCGACCCGCACAGTACTAGTCACCAAGGACTGACCTAGTCTCCTTGGGAACCGGACCAAGACCGGCAGGGTTGGGCTGGTCCAAGGTCGGTCCAGGGTTGACCCTGGACCGATGCTCACCCCTACCAAGAACCCCGCCACCCCCGTAAAGGGAAAAAAAGAGATAGTAAAGAAAATTTAAAATTTTAAGAAATAAAAAAAAAAATCAAGTATTCATGATGGATAGTTTATGCCATGACCTAGCATCCTCGATACGTGACCAAAATTATCACCACAAGGATGTTCATATCTACTCCAGTTAAATGTAGGATCACAAGTTTGTCAATTTAGCTTGATTTGGTTTCAATTTCAATCCTTTAGACTAAAATTAATTAGACCTTGAGGCCGCACGCCTGGCACGTGCTGGTGTCGAAGAACGTCAGCACCTCCCTACACCGACGGTTGGGGCACGCCGACGTCTTCTTCTCCCTCGTGTCGCAGTCCCCCAACCTCTCTTGCCTCTCGCAAGATGACCTCTCCGGGTCTTGATTTGCACATGATTTGCTCGTTTGCATGTAAAAAATGTGCGATTCGGGATCGAAACATTATTGAAGAAATCTTTCTTTTCGTATAAATTTTTAATGGATTGGCCACCAAAATCACAAACTCGATTGCTTCATGATCCCACGGAAGCAATCGAAGTGATGAATTACCTCATGACAACCGTGGCGGATGGAAGAAGGAGATCGAGGAGATTGCAATCTGGGAAAGCCCATGTTCCTCCTCCCATCTCTCTCTTTCTTTGACAATTGGTTGAGGCTGAAACCGTTTGAGTTTGAGGGATAGTATCATGATTTCGAGTTTGACGAAGGTTGAATGTGAGTTGGAATCGGACATAACGAGGATTTCTTATCAAGGTAAACTTCGCATGCTCTGTCTCTGCTGGAGGTGGGGACTGAGTGCTTGATTCTGCAGGCGTGAAGTCTGGTTGAGCCCGAGATTGTCCCGATGAACTTATACATGTTTCAATGATTCGGTGATTGTTTGGATGCGCACCTTTTCCTTATCATTGCATTTAGGTGCCCCTACCGAAACACTTACTCCATGTTTGATTGAATTCCTGAACGGTATTAGCATGTGTATTTCGCAAGCATTCTTGCATCGTGATGATTATCTAGCAATGGCGTGCTTAAACTGAGAGTTCTCCAGTTTATATGACATTATTTTCCTTGATGTTGGTTGAACTTCTAAAGTTGTGCTCAATGCTCCCATGACTGAGAATTTGAACATGCTATGTCGGCTTAATTTACTAGGAATTATGTTATCTATATCAATCTACGATGTTTGTATGTGGCTATTCTAACATTCAAGACAATTACCATCCTTGTACTGGAAACGGTGAAATCCTTCTTCGAAATGTGCATCATGTGTTGTGTACTTCAGTAAATTCCTGTTCGGACTTCATCGTTTTCTTGATCTCGAAAGTAATTGGTTTTGTATGCTTGGATGATTATGCCTTGCATTTCTGGATCCGTTCATTGATACCTCAATACCTTCTATATGTTAATAACATTTGATTCATTTTTTTTAGGCGAATGAATGGCCTCTACCTGTTTGATTTTCTTCGTTAACTGAAGATTGTGAAGTCCATTCCTTGATGTCAAAACTGACATTCAATGGCCGAGTGCATAGTGAGCTTTTTATGCCATGACCGAATGCTTTGCTTGATTCTTTGTCCATTTTACATTTGTATACAAGTTCAGTTGTTGCTGAATGAGTCTCAACTATGAGAATTGACTGTAGAACGCGGCTCAATGCTGTTTTCCTGTGTTTATGGGTAGACAGGCATGCGGCATGCTGGAAAACGACAAAAAGAACTCAGAAAACTTGCTTCCGCGGGTGGCTTCCCAACTTGAAGGCACATTATCGTCTTGGCAGGGAGAGGAGGAGGACAGCCAAGGCCATCTGTGCACTCGAATCGTAGATCAAAATAATAATCTATTTCTTCTAAAGATAATTTTCTAGTTCACCACATGCAAGACAACATTTTAAAGCTTTGGCTTCCAAGGGCATCCGATTTGTTAGACCTCAATGATTTTCTCTGACAAATCTATTGCTGTTGGTAATTCTTTTCATATAGTTAGTGAAATCTTAAATAGAGCGGTAACCTGAGATAAATGAAGTAACTTGTACTTGGCATCCATAAATTTTATTGTTCGCCTTTAGTTTTCTCTAAATATGTTGTTGATTTTAGTACAAGTCTGGATTCCCTATTCAATTTTTCACCTATACTTTCAATTTTCTTGGGATTTCAATTTCTTGCATTTCGACTCGAGTTGTTTATTGTTTCGGAAAAAAAATTCATATAATTTCCCGAAAACAAATACCAAGTGTAGAAAATAGAGGTAAGAGATGCAAAGGAAATCTCAGTGATCGAGGTTGGCTTTCTCTCAGTAAGGAATAAGACTCAAATGGCTGACTTCAAAATTTTCAAGTTTGATTCCAAGGGAAGAAGGGAACTCTGGAGTCAATTTCACTTGCATAGCTCTTTTGCATCAAAGGGATTGAGTCAACTAAAACGTTCTTTTGACATCCGAATCTTTATCGACGTTCTAAATATTCATTTATTTCGAAAAAAATATAAAAAATTATAAAAAGATAAAAAAGGAAAATAAAGGAAAAAAAGAATAATGAATAAAAATGGATCGAATAAAATGAATGAATGATGAAAAATGAAGTCGTGTGGGCCGGCGTGTCTAGCCCACTTGGTTGTTTTCAGCTCACCCCTTAACCGGGCTTGGCATTCAGAAGGGAAGAACTTATGTGAGTGTCTCAATTTCAATTCAAACATGGGTTTGGCCCATTTTCCTTCTTTTCTTTGGCCCACCAGAGCCTAAAAAAGAAGCCCAGCCCATCACTCTTTCTTCTTGCGCACGCACGCGTCAAGAAGAGCGTCTGTGACGCAAGGAGGAGAGAAGGTACAGTGACGGTCACCGAAGAAATGCCCGCGAGCGAGTGATGAGAAAGAACCTATGAATCTTAATCGATATACTCCCTGCTCAACCCTGCGAAAGCGAGATATATTCGTGCGAGATAATGGAACCTGTCGCGTCGTGTTTTGGTTGGAAAATAGTGTTAAAGCTGAATCAAAAATATGTAAGAAATATGGCTTCGAAATTGGGTAGAACAATGAAATCGGATCGAGTAAAACAACTCGGACTTTGAGGCGTGATATCACTTTCTTTAATGATTTATTTGCCCTATAATGTTGCTAATGGTCACCGACAAAAATCCTCCAGGATACAATAAAGTCTCGGATAAGAATACTAAATAGCAATTTAAGTATTTCTCCAAGGTTTCTCTAAGAAACAATCGAAAAATTGGTTGCTGTTTTTTTCGTAAAGAAGACTCGAAAATGACCACACTTTCTTTCCGAAAAATGACAAGTATATATATGAAACAATCTTACAACTCTTCGTGAAAATTGCGAAGAAATACGTCTTTAGAAAATTGTTCGGATAAACAAATGCGACTCTTCGGAAGAAGTCGAAAAACGAACAATTGCAACCCTTCGGGAAAAGTTAAAACCGAATAAGTAATTTTTCAAAGGTTGTATTGAAAAGGCATAAACAAAATTCGGAATAATTATAATTAATTTTTTTAAAATAAAATTTCGAATTTTCATTTTATATATTTTATTTCCGAAATTCTCAAAATAAAATTAATTACAAAGAAATAAAAATTTAAATAAATAACAAAGGGATTAGTGTTAATTAAACCGCAGGCGTGCTAAGTGCGCCAAATAATCACGTACTCGCACGCGGTATGGTGAGGTCTAGCCCCATCCAATCATTCTTTAAGAACATAAAGAAAAACCCGCACTTTTAAATTAGCCCACTCCCTCTCACTTTTCCTATGTGGGACAAAGAAACATTATGTTTGTTTTAACAAACAAACCTCCAACAAAATATGCTCTCGTAGCTGCACAACATGTGTTGGACAAAATGCTCGAATGATACACTGAAGTCCCTGTTATCCGATCGACGTTAAAAATTTAGTTCGAGGCTTGATCACCCATAAGTTGTTGATGCACGTCTGCTTTCTTCGTTTTTTGCTATGTTTTTTCTTGATTTCATGGCCCACCTTTTGATATTCGTTAATGGCCACGTAAAACTGAACTTGGTTCGGCCGTGGCCGGCGATAGGCAGACGCGACGGCCGAAGATGTAATTTGGTGATGGTGTGTAGTAGTGTGAGCTCCGGTGTTCGTAGATGGCATCTAGTTGTGAAATGGAGAAGAAGATGAAGGTTGGGAGTGAAAAAATGGCTTTGGGGAAGAAAAGGGGAAGAAAAAGAAGTGTTGCAGTAGAAATGGACTTAATGAGGAAAAAGACAAAAGAGAAAAAAATTAAAAAATATTCAAAATATTCAAAATATTTTAAAAAAATTCATTTTCTATAACTAACCGGGTGGGATTGGGTTGACGGTCCAAACACATTTCCCGAATATAATAATAATAATAATAATAATAATAATAATAATAATAATAATAATAATCGAAAATATTAATATAAAAATTTAAAAAAAGTAAAATTTTTTAAAAATTCGAAAATCAATAAAAAATTATAATTTTAGAAAATCATTAAAAATTTAAAAAATCCGCAAATTTCATTAAAAAATCATAAAATACAGAAAATACTAGAAAATCCAAAAAATACAGAAAATAAATTAAAAAAATTGGAAACTTTCTTAAAAAAATGTAAAACCAAAAGTTGGACGAGCCTTTAGGGCTTTAAAATAAGGTTATTTGTTTTGTGCTATCCTTTTTCTTTAGGGACAATATTAGGATGCTTGTATGCCTTTCTTTACGATTATAATTGCACATTTCAATATTTTAGGTGTTATTTCTTATTCTAGAATGGTTATGACAAATCTTTGATTTCTTTGGGATAGGCTGCTATGGTGTTTGTTAGCACATAGTCAATTTCCCAAATCTAGAATCTTTGATTGCAAAAAGTAAGATATTCTCTAGTATCTTACTTAATTTCTTGCTAATCAAAAAGGCTAGTGGTGACTTATTGATCAAAATTTATGTAGGCTTAATTGATTTAAAATCTGAACACCCACTGTCGCATAAAGTACGAGCTTGGGAGAGCCTGAGTTAATGGAAGCTCGTCAACCCGAAGTTGATAATATCCCTAAACATAACTCTCACCCCTCACTCTCACCCCCAAGGGGTTAGGTCGTGACATGTTCCAGTAAGTACAAAATGGCACAATCTAGAACGATAATTATTGGTGCATCGCACGTAATGACATCGATGTACCATTTTGATACTAGAAAGATCATCTAAAAGCAATTTCGCCTGGAGAGCAAACCGACTAAATAAGAAGGGAGCAACAAGAATGACATCAGCTGGAGCTTGAATTCATGGAAACAAGCAGCGATGGCAAGTGCTTTAAGCATTACTAGCCGAGAGACGACGAACGTGACTAGGAATCTCTTTATGAATTCATGGAAACGAGCAACGATGGCAAGCGCTTTAAGGTATTTTTGGCAGAGACATTACTAGCTAGAGACAACGAACGTGACTAGGAATCTCTTTCTACTTCAAACTCAGCGTCAAGGCAGAGCGAGCACTCCTTTCTCTGGTCAAATCAACAACGACGTCCTCGTAGAGCAGAGGAGGAGGGGATAGAGAAGGCCAGGTCAGGGGAACAAGCTGAAATGTTGCGGTGATGGGGCTGATGGGTCTAGGCCGCGGATCAAATCAATGAGTTTACTCTTGTGGGCCGTGCCAATTGGACCAACTTGGCCTTTATTTATTTTTATCTTTTTATTATTCTTTTTTTTTTTTTGTTCTTTTTACTACCATCCATTGTTTTTATGCTCTTGTTTTACAAAAATGTATGCTTAATTTATCGACTAAATTTAGGTTTTGACAGTTTCAAAAACATTTACCTAACATTCGAAGAAGAATATCATGTTGTCGCGAACAAACTACAAGATGATGTATGTTTTGTTGCGTCAAATCTTAACTTACCAAAAGCTAGAGCAATTTCTTGATCGATGGAAGAAATGGGCCAAAAATATGGGACAATCCAATCGAATAGAATTGGGTATGTGTTAATGAAATATTTCCTACAATGATCATATGTACTCTTGCATTATCATGTTTAGAACAAACAATATAGTAAATTTGTCCTACTTATCCTTCTTACATTATTCTCATGCAGGTCACATTTCCCAATATAAGAAGTCTAGAAGTTGAAGGCCTTCAATGCAAAGAGCTATGGAACAATCAAATTCCCAGCCATTCCTTTTGGAAATTAAAATCTCTTGAATTGAAGGACAGTGACAACCTCCAACGTATTGCCCCATCCTATATGTGGAAGACGTTGCACCGCTCTCTCCGCATCCTAGAAGTGATTTCATGCCATTTGATCGAGATCATATATGAAGGTGATGGGAAAGATACTGAGTGTGGTAAATTGAGGTGGCTGGTTTGGCATGATCTCGGCAATTTGAGGCGCATTCGGCAGTCCGATGGTCTCCCAAACATCCTGTTCCCAAATTTGAGAAAAGTAGAGGTTGTGAGGTACTCCTGTTTGGAAATGCTTTTCCCTACCTTCACGATGAAATTTCTTGGGCAAATCAAAAAGCTGGTGGTAGAGTCGTGTGAAAATATGGAACTAATTGTTGGTGATGAAAAAGGGGAAGAAAGAATGAGCACGACTGTTACCTTCTTCAAGTTAAATATTTTTAGGCTTTTCGAGTTGCCAAAATTCAGTAGGTTGTTCTCTAAGAAATACTCTATGAAATTCACGTACTCTTGAGGACTTCCCATCCTTGCAAGTCTTGAGTATAATCAGCTGTGGAGCAAAGCCGGATTGAGGCATTGGTGACTGGGAAAGACCCCAAAGACAACAGGAACGAAAAATAGCCGATGCCTTTTCTGAGCAAGTGGGCATCGTGTATTAGCTAATGCACAATTCTCAGTGGGACCCACACGCACTCTGCATCACGCGGCCCTCAACAGACTTCTCGGGCTCTCTTCCTTTCTCTCTTCTGCATCTAACAATCTGTCGGTTCCATCTTAAGCTTAGGCTCGGTGTGGTCTGCAGAAACATCACACCAGCAGCCACTGTCGTCGGTGGTTCCTTTGATCTTCATTGTCCTCTCCGTCGCCCTCAATCCATCGTTGGCCACCACACGACATACACGCTGAGAAGCGTTGGTCGTAGGGACTCGGGTGATTTTTGAGCATCCATAAGCCACTCTCTCGGTGATTTCAGTTGAATCCTTTCCACTCGCTTCGTTGCTGGTCGTCACCGCTTCCTCATCACCAACAGTTCCGCCAAGCCGCGAAGAAGACTCGTTAACGTTGCTTCTGTTATCTCCTTACTCATTCCCCATGTCAATTAAACCACATTTTCTCTATTTTCTGTTGCTATCGGTACCGTCTGTGTGCAAATCGACTGTGATTGAGGCTGTATTGATGATTTGAACTGGTGACCCTTGGCCGAAATGCATATCACCTGTTTGATGAAATTCCTGAACTTAGTTGGTGTGTATTTTCATTTAGTTCTTGACTGAGAATTCCCTTCATTACTAGATTGTTGATCTATTTTGGTCATATAAGCGTATTTGGGTTGTGTTTCTTCATAAAAAAATCATAGGTATTCAATTTCAAACTTGTTTTGAATCTGTTGGAACCTTGTCGATACATGCTGATTCGCGATTGTTGCAGCCCCGAGCTGATGTCGATTGGTACTTGATTTTATGCTATTCCATTCAATTAAGCATGTGCTGTGACATAAGATTGTGTCATGGTGAATTTCATGTTTGCTTGGGAAAGAAATTATGGCATGAATGAATGAAATTCTACTGGAAATCGATCTGTGGATGCTGACTCTATCTTGATATCCCTGATTTGGTGTGCTTTTGATTCCAGCTTGAGGCTAGTTCAGTTATGGATCATATATGTTCATGCTAGGAGAAAGTATTATGGTGAATCTCATGCCAATTTTGCAAGAATTATAGTCTTATGGCTTATAGGAAGATATGGCTTCAATTTCATGTCTATTAGTCATCAAAACAATCACAATTTGCAGTCTTGTATGCTTTGTTACAATTCTGCACGTGTGCTGGAAGTTGTGGAATAAGAATGAATTAGATGGATTATGTCTTAGTTTGGTTGCCTTTTTGATATCATGTGTTCCAATTCCTTGTCAATTTCACTTGTTCAGATGGTAATTGCATGATTAAATTGATGAGAGGGATGCTTAATATTGCCATGAGAGTCTTGGCCACTGCTGTTCAGAATGATGTTTCAAAGATATGATTTTCGTTTTCCTCCGTCCCTTATAAAATTCACTTGAGGGTTGCTTCTGCAAAATCTAAGGGGAAGGGAAGATTAGTCACCAGCATTACAAGTACCCTGCCCTTGAAATCCATCAAGACCCTACCCATATGTTTTACCAGGAATAGGTGCATAGTTCCGATTGTCTCTCCTATAAACCATTATGCACTTGAGGTGCAGAGCTCCATCTATCTCCTTGCCGCAGGTCTCTCTATTGCTGATAGCAATTGTTGTTATAACCTTGTTAACTGTAGTTTCCCTGGTATGAATGCACCAGATCTCTCCTCTGTCCTTGATATGGATCCCTTCCACCAGGGGCACAATCCATATTTGCCCATTGGCATGGGATTTCTTCTTTCAACTTGCCCCTTGTCTAATTGCCACTGAGCCTCCTTGCCCATCATAGTTTCTATTGCGACCACGCATTCTGCCCACCCAGCCTCCCATACTAAACCGGAGGTGGTCTGAGTAATTACTCCATTTTCATATTTGTAACCTAATGACTTGGTAAGCTCAACAAAACAACAAGCGTTGCAGGTTCACAAATCATAGACGCATTGGAAAGTTGAGGTTATGGAATTATAGGATGAATGGATTAAATGACTGAGAAAATGTGGCTGGGATGTATAGTAGGTGAAATTCCCAGTGGAGTAGAGTCATACATCCGTACTCCCTGATTGGGGATCAATGTAGGAATCTGGTAATACAAAAACAACTCCTGGTAGATAGGAAACTCAGCAAAGACGCTTTTGAATTGCTCTGACTCTGTTTCAGTCGATCAGTCTGATAAGTGGTCATGCTACATGCACAAATTCTCTTTTTTGCTTCCTCCAAATTTAAACAAGAGTATCAAATGTCATCTCAACTTTGCAATGTAGATCATGCCACGGTTGCCTTGGGACATCGACAATGGACTACACTCATCACAAAAAGCACTTAATTCTCATGATCAAGAAATAACATATCCGTGATGTTATGGTGCTAAATGTAAACATCATATTAACAACTGTGAATGTGGGGTCGTGAATGTCGAATTTTAGAGAAGGTGTCAAGAGCTTGTGCTCAAGAGTGTCGTATTGGCCATCGCATAGGTCCAACCTGCCAATGAAAGCCGTTATTTTGTGGTTGTTTAGCAGAACAATTTGTTTGTATCGAGAAAAAGTACACAATAGGAACCCCCTACTTCATTGAATGATTTTTTAAGGTTACATTATGCTTTTGAGTTATTTTTCAATAGAGATAAATTTTAATATAATTAGTCAATGAAAATTAGTTATACACGTTGCCCAACTACACTTGTTAGTGAGGATAATTTGCTTTTAGAAATATGGATGCCCATGCTGATTCATTTTGGCATACTTGTGCCCAATTTATTTATTCTTATTTATCATTACAAATCCTTGTTTGACCAAAGATCTCCATCCGTACTACCTTAACATCTTGTTTTAAGTCGCTTAAATATTTTCAACCTTTCCTCTCTTTTTCCGACGTGGATAACTTCTTAAAAACAGAACGTAACTTCATTTAGTATTAAGCAGATATTGATATTTTCAAACTTTCCTAGCAGGAAGGAGGGAGGGAGAAAGAATTTATGAAATTAAATGAAGGCGTATAAATGAGGAATTAGTGGAAAGGAAGTAGATAGAGCTGATATAAAAAGGGTGCAAAATCCTTTGATCAAAGTGATACTTCACCATTACAATAATATTATAGTAAGAATATTATAGTAAGAGAACTCGTGAAATTGATCTGAATAAATTTTCTATTGAAAATATCAATATGATGATCCATGAAGTTTCAAAAAAAATAAAAAAAAAAATAATAATAATGATTAATTAATTAAATCTGACAATCAAAAAAAATAAATTAGTAATGAAAGAGATTATTATCTGTGTTGACTTTAGGGGAGGATTTTGTTGGCTACAAAAGACTCTCGAGTATTATTATTTTTCTAATTTAAACAAAGAAGGGCGATAATTCATCCAAATTACAAAGTTCTAGTCGAAATCAATATCATGAAATGGAAAAGAATGCTATGAGATATTAAATGAAAATCGAAACTCTAAACTGAAATTGAATGTGGCTTGAAATAAAAGGTACATTTGACTGTTAATATATTTCACCCTTTCGACCAAAAAAAAAAAAAAGGGAGGAACACATTTTGCATTTTCTTATGTTTTCTCCCACTTTTAAGAGGAAATATTTTTGTGAGCCCACAAGAAAATTTTTCTCTGCCATTCTCTTCTTCACTCCCTCCCCGCTCATTTTAGCCCAACAAGGAAAGAAAATTTCTAATTTTGTACCATAACATGGTAGGTTATATCTTTGAAAATCAGAATGGGTCAATAAATGTTCAAACATAACTTGTATTTCCGAGCATGCTTACTAAATACTAGTTTCACACACTAAGGTAGCTTATTAGCATTGGTATATTGTCCTCGAACATAATGGTAAGTTCTCCCATATTGAATGTAGATTATGACTTTTGGAAATTACAAAATTTGGCCAATTTTCCATTGCCTTTCTAATCGCATTTATGCATTAGTAGATGTGGATTAATGATCCCATTAACATACATATAGAAACATTCTATTCCGCTTTATATTCACCATTAATGAGAGGTACATCATTGCGTAATGGAAGAATGCTTGGCAAGCTCAGTGCAAGGCCCACTTCTTTATTTGACTACTTACAACTAGAGAACTCTCTCTCTCTCCCTCCCTCCCGTGCTTGGTCCTCCGTCCAAACCAAACCAAACACATCCTTGATTTTCGTACTTCCAAAGGGAAAAGTCCTTCCCCTTTTGGGCTGATTGTGGGTGAGGAGGGATCCGAAGTTTCCCAAAATTAGCAAACAGAGAAACCCGAGCAACATTTTCTTTCTGCTATAAATTCCAAGAATCTCTATTTTTTACCAAGACACCTGTTGTTGCATTGAATTTTAATAAATCCTTCGTGAATTTGTAAGAAACTCTTTGTTTATTAAATAAAATAAAGATTAGAATTCAATTCTAATTTAAAGACAAGAATAGAATAGATTATCATATGTATATTTCTATATTTCATGTAGAAAGACAAAGAAGAATAAGTCTCATTTATTTAATTATCCATTTCTTGCACTTATCATTTAACATATATACTCACTAAGATATACTCAATATAATTATATACAAATTATAATTATTCTAAGATATCTTTCTAACAATAACAAATACAAATATTAAATCGAGATACCCGTTTTATAGTAATTTTTAATAACTTTCCCTCTTTCTTTGTGCCTTTAGTGGGCCTCGGACTCACTGGCTTCCACTCCAGCAGTGGTGAATGACTTCACCACTTCTTCGCCTGCCCGGATATCGACCACCGGGTTTTCTACCTGTGGAAGACCAATCAGGCAACCAACTCCACCTATTTGAACAAGGGACTGCCGCGGCGGGGGATGTTGGCGGCAATGATAATGGGGATTAGGAGGGGGACTGATTCTGCTGGTTAGGGCAGCACCACAGACACTGCAAAGCAGATACACCGCGAATGTGGATAGGGCACGGTGCGCGTCATGGCGAAGCAAGGCGGCGCGGCCGTGGCCTGTTAGTGTTGCGACTGCAAAGATGCCTCTCTATTGTTACGAACCACACCGCCGTCTCCGCCGTTGCTCCCTCGAGCCCCACCGTCGCCTGTCAAAGCCCCGTTGACAGCTTCAATTCGTCCCCTACCACTCTCTCTCTCTCTCTCCCGGAAAACGATTCCGCTCTACTCTCTCTTGTCCAGCAAACCACGCTTAGGTTGTTGCCTCCCAAATAATAATCTGTTTCTTTTAAAGATAGTTTCCTAGTTCACCTCATGCAAGACGACACTTTAAAGTTTTGACTTTCAAGGGCATCCGATTTGTCAAACATCACTAATTTTCTCTGGCAAATCTATTGCTGTTAGTAATTTTTTTTCATACGGTTAGTAAAATCTTAAATAGAATGGTATCTTGTGATAAATGAAGTAAGTAATTTGTACTCAGCATCCGTAAATTTTATTGGTCGCCTTTAGTTTTCTCTAAATATGTTTGTTGATTTCAGTACAAGTCTAGATTTCCTATTCCAATTTTCACCTATACTTTTAATTTGCTTGTGATTTCAGTTTCCTACATTTTGACTCGAGTTTTTATTGTTTCAAAAAAAAAAAATCATGTAATCTTATCGAAAAGAGAAACCGAGTGTAGAAAATAGAGGTAAGATATACAAAGGAAATCTCAATAATCGAGCCATTTTCTCTCGGTAACGAATGAAACTCAAACTGCCGACTTCAAAATTTTCAAGTCCGAATCCGAGGAAAGAAGGGAACTAGAGTCAATTTCGTTTGCTTTGCATCAAAGGGATCAAGTCGACTAAAACCTTCTGTTGACACCCAAATTTTTATCGATGCTCTAAATATCCATTTTTTCGCCAAAAAAAAAGAAGATAAAAAGAAAAAAAGGAAAAAAAAATGAAGAATTAATAAAAACGGATCAAATGAAATGAATGAATGATGAAAATGAAGTCGCGTGGGCCGGCGTGTCTAGCCCACTTGGTTTTTCCGGCTCACCCCTTAACCGGGCTTCCAGTTTACTTTATTCTCTTTGGCCCATTTTCCTTCTTTTTCTTCAGCCTACCAGAGCCTAAAAAAGAAGCCCAGCCCATCACTCGTTCTTGCGCGCGCGCGCTCGTGGGAGAGCATCCGTAACGCAAGGAGGAGAGAAGGTACAGTGACGGTCACCGAACAAATGCCCGTGAGCGAGGGATGAGAAAGGAAGCTGTGACGGAAGCAGATCCGAGAGCGTGAATCTTCATCGAAATACTCGCGGCTCAACCCCGCGAAAACGAGATATGTTCGTGCGAGATAATGATGTCTAGAACCTGTCGCGTCGTGTTTTGGTTGGAAAATAGTGTCAAAGCTGAATCAAAGACCTGTTCTCGTGGCTGCACAACATGTGTTCGACAAAATACTCGAATGATGGATGCACCCAAATCCATATTATCCGATCGACGTTAAAAATTTAGTTCGAGGCTTGATTGCGCATATGTTGTTGACGCACGTCTGCTTTCTTCGTGTTTTGCTATTTTTTTGCTTGATTTCACGGCCCACCTTTTGATGTTCGTAACGGCCATGCAAAATTGAACTTGGTTCAGCCGTCGCCGGCGATAGGCCGACGTCGGCCGGAGATGTAATCTGGTGATGGTGTGTAGTGGTGTGAGCGCCGGTGTCCGTAGATGGCCTCTAGTTGTATGGGTTCAAAAAATGGAGAAGGAGATGAAGGTTCGGACTGAAAAAAATGGCTTCGGGGAAGGAGAGGGGAAGAAGGAGAAGTGCAGTAGAAAAGGACTCAATAAGGAAAAAGACAAAAGAGAAAAAAAAAAAAATTAAAAAAAATAAAAAAAAAATTCAAAATATAAAAAATCTTGTAAATTAGAAAATCAATCCAAAATTAGAATTTTTGATCATTACAAATTAAAAAATCCGAAAAATCATAAAAAATAATTTAAAAATTCAAAAATTTGAAAATTCAGAAAAATCATAAAATTCAGAAAATCCTAAAAAATCTGAAAATTCAAAAATGGAAAAATTTCTTAAAAAAGTAAAACAAAAAGGTAAGATTCTTTGTTTTGCATTTTTTTTTATTTTTTTAAAGATAATATTAGGATGCTTATATAGTTTCCTTTATAATTATAATTGATTACACATTTCAATATTTTAAGTGTTACTTTCTTGTTCTAGAATGGTTATGGATGAACTTAAATTTCATTTGGATAAGTTGTTAATTGTTATGGCATTCGTAATCAATAATCGGTAGATACTAAAAGGGAGTTAGTCTTATGTAACATAATCAAATTCTCGAGTCTAGAGTATTTGGTTATAAAAAATAAGATATCCTCCCGTATTTTACTTGGGTTTTAGTTTATCAAAAAGGCTAATAGTGACTCATTTGTCAAAATTTGCATATATTTAATTGATTTAAAATTTAAATGCCCAATATCAAAGTATAAATTTGGGAGAATCCAAGTCAATAGAAAATATGACAATACCCTCAAAACATAACTCTCTTTTCCCCAAGGGGTTAGGTCACAACACCTTTCGATTAAGAACAGAATAACACAATCTAGAACGATAATCATTGACACATTGCACTTAACAATAATCATCGATGCGCCATTTTGATACTAGCAAGATCATCTAAAAGTAATTTCGCCTAGATATTAAAATGGCCAAATAAGAAGGAAGCAATTGGAATGACATCAGCTAGAGCTTGAATTCTGGAAACGAGCAGCGATGGCGATGGTCTGCATCTGGTGCGCCTGAAGGTCTTTTTGGCAGAGACATTGCTAGCTGGAGACAACGAATGTGACTAGGAATCTCTATCTACTCCAAGCTCAGCATCAAGGCAGAGCAAGCACTCCTTTCTTTGGTCAAATCAACATCTACGTCCTCACAGGGCGGAGGCAGAGGGGAAAAGAGAAGACCAGGCTAGGGGAAAAAGCTGAAATGTTGCGGTGATGGGGCTAATGGGTCTGGGCCTTGGATCAAATCAATGGGTTTGCTCTTGTGGGCCGTGCCAATTGGCTTTTTTATTTGTTATTTATTTTTATCTTTTTATTATTCTTTTTTTTTGTTCTTTTTACTACCATTCATTGTTTTTATGCTCTTTTTTTTACAAAAATGTATTCTTAATTTGTCTACTAAAATTTAGGTGTCGACAGTTTCAAAAATATTTACCTAATATTTCAAGAAGAATATCATGCCGTCACGAACAAACTACAAGACATTGTATGTGTCATTGCATCAAATCTTAACTTACTAAAGGTTATTGTAGTTTCTTGATCAATGGAAGATACGAGCCAAAAATATATGACAATCCAATCGAATAGAATCATGTGTATGTATTGACTCATCTAAAATGACTTCATTTTTATGACTGATTAATATGGACCCTAATTCCAATCTCACCCATTTGGTGGGTCGAAGTCCTAGAAATCAGAATGGAAGATTAAACAAAGATTGGTACGAGGAAAGAGAAAGAGATGGCTTTTTATAGTGGAAGATGATTCTTTCGTGTTTTGTTTTTCCTACTCTAGGATTCTTTTTCAATTTATCTAAAGTTTTCAAAGTGAGAAATTATTAAATATGGCAAAGAGTCAAGGAAAAAGCAAAAATAAATAAATATGTTGAGAATAACATAGATTTTAATAAAACTAATGTTTATAAAGTTTCGGTTGAAAAACTTATCAGATGACTAGTCAAGTGGCTCAAGACTTGATTTGCAAGTCAAAAGTTGCAAGTTTAATTTCCCAATCTATTATCCATTTTGGAATAATTATGCGAATAAGTTGGCAGAATTAATTTGAACAATATCTTGTGGCGAACACATTCACCCGTTTGGGACCAAAGATTTTTGTGGGTTGGAGAAAATCCAAATAGAATGTCCAGCAAAAACATTTGAGTCGCCATTGATGCCCCTTGATGAAGGGCTGTGACTCCACTTCGACGAATTTCCATTTCCACCATGACGTTGAGACAATTTTCTTCACGCGCAATATCATAATTAACAATAACCTTTTTCAACAATAACAATAATAATAGACAATTTTGTCTTCATACCAAAAAAAAGGCGAATATATGGTGGAGTAGTTGGCACTGAGCTTCGCCCCTTGAAATTTCATTTGCTTCCAATTATATTTTTCTTGTCTTGAATAAGTGTAAGCTTTATTTGGTATTTCAGCACATGAAGTTACAATTGATGTGAAATTGCAACAATTAAGTCATAACAATGAATTAAATGTTGATAATTAGCTTATGTAGAGGATGATAGTGTGAAATAACTGAATAAAACGTGTATTTTGTAGGTAGTGTGGCTCGAAGGTAATTTAAGTACAAAGGCCTCACTTGTTTTCAATTAGCGGAGCATAGGATTCGGGAGAATTTTTTTTTTTATAAATAATTTTGGATTCTTTGAGGTCAAGCATAATCAAAGCAAGCATTTATTTATTTTAGTGATTATTTGGATGTTGTAGATGATTAAATAATGCACTGTACAACCTGTGCGCATTGAGCACGGGCCAAGAGATGCGAACAATCCACAATCTAGTAACTCAACCTTTTTTTTACCATCTCTAATAATCCATCCGTTGGTAGTGAAGGTGGATTTTGATGATACAGTTCACGCCGATGGAGTGAGCATATCATGTTCCACCATGGAAAGAATAGGAAAGCACAATACTTTGGCCTTCCATCATCATAGAAGGTCGACATTGTCTTCCTCGAATTTTTCAAATGTAATTCCCATCATCCTTGTAGAGATATTCATTCACCTCACCAACAATCGGCCCTGGAGTGCTTGAGGCCCGCCGTTCTTTTTTGGGGCACATGTGGCCCAAGAGCACGGGTCCGAAGTGGCACGGCCCATTGGCCATCCTAACTAAAATTTATCTGGGCTCATATACAGATATTAGAACATTTGCTGATAGTCGAGGACCCTTCCCTGAAAATAAGTGTTGCTGACACCTTCTTAGATATTTTTGGCGCTCCAATCCATCTCATTCGAACATCAAATCACATTTCCCATCTTGCATTCACTTTATCCCTCCTTCACTGTCTCCTGTCTTTCACAGAAAGTGTTACCGACAGCCTCGCAAATAATTTTGGAACCTCAACCCATGGGACATCTGTAAAATTTCCCATCTCGCAGTCACTTTGTGTCCTTTCTATCCTTCACCGAAAATTGATGGTGACAGCTTCGTTGACGTTTTAGCAGCCTCAACCAATCTTATTGAGACATCTATCCACAATTCGCATCTGCCCATTCAATCCGTGTCCGTCTTCTATCCTTCACGGTAATTCAGACATCTGTCGCGTGTCCCATTTGGAAACGAACAAGAGTCCAGAAAATGCAATATGTTATGGGCATATTGAACTTGTCTTTTAAGGAAAGAACTCATTTTGCATTTCCCTCGCTTTCTCCCGACTTTCCGGAGGAAAATATCTTGTGGCCCCCCACAGGAAAATCTTTCTCAACGGTTCTCCTCGTATTCTTTTAATCTTTATTTTCCTTGCCTTTTTCCCCCAATTCCAGAAACCCGCTTGATTCTACGGAATGGCTCCATTCGGATTTATATATACAGGTCTTGCTCTCAAAAGAAAAATCATGGTAACAAACATTTGGAGTGGCTCCTTGTCCATAAACATCTTTCATTTGAATGAGAAACTCAAAATGTAAGAATTCATCCACTAGTGTTGATGTCCTCGTTAATAATAATATGTGTCAACTTGACTATTATAGTTGCATGAATAGACATTCCTCAAATAAACGTCAATATTGGTAAGCTTCTAAATTCATCCACAAGTGTTTTGCACTTGGCATTATAGCCTGTCATTTTTTTCTGGTCCATCAAGCTATGCTAAGAATGAAGTAGAGATGAGATGTGGATGGTTTGCGTAAAGAAAAAAGTGGATGAACAAGACAACGTCTTCGTCCTCAGCAATGGTGCATAGAGATATTTTGTAGAGGAGCGAGAGGTTCTTTTAAGTTCTTCTGTTGATCGATATCTTGCAATTAATTATCTTATGTTATCTGTTTTTAAATATTGAAATTGAATGTCATGGCTACATATGGATTATGTACCTTTTTAACTAGAGATTTTTGTTAGGTCCATAGTTGATAGAATAACAACTCCAATTGTGACACTAAAACAATTATATGTGCATCATGATTATTTGATTATGTCGAGTTATTTAAATTTTTTGGTCATATTTTTAAGTATGTTTTCCCATCGTTTAAAGCAGTTTTTGTTTTGGGTGATCAATTGAATATGTTTTTTTTTTTTTCAGAATTAAGAAGTTGCCTTTTTCAGAATATTTATTGTTGTTATCCGTAAAACAATTTGTACAAAGTTGGGACCAAATATATAATCATTTACAATCATATATGGCTACGTACATATTATGGCTACGCACATATTAAGTCGAAGCTAGATGGGACAACATTGAGAGAGAGAGAGAGAGAGAGAGAGAGAGAGAGAGTACAGTGGAGTTGGGTCCCCCGTGGCACTTCTCGACGCAAGGTTGAAAAATGAAAGAATGCGTAGAGAAGCAAGAAGTGTAGAAGTTTGGGGAGAAATCTTGTGTTTCTTTAGTTGTATTCAATGTACAAATCTTAGTAATTATAATACAAGATGTACATGAAGAAAAGGCAATGAAATATTCTACAAATCAATCTAATATATCAATCTAATCCCTAATTGATATAATTTATGATTATAATCAAATCGGATTCCTGGCATATCTTCCAAATCTTCAAGCATATCTTCCGACAGAAAAGCAAGAAACTTTAATAATTACAACACGATCCACAATGTATAAAGTCGTACTGTCTATATGCATCACGAGGCTGACATAACACTAACCTTCAATGATTGCAACGTGATCCACGACAAAAAAGCAACTAAACTTTAAGCCGTTTAAACTCTTAACCTCACTTTGTTCTGTCTTTCTCCCTCCTCCTCCTCCTCCTCTGCATTCTAGAGAGAGATATCAGTAGTAGCATTGGAGGAACGATTGTGGACGTGTGTGGTCGGTACTTGTTAGGGAAGGAGAGAGACGCAAGGATTTGGAGTTTGTAGAGAATCGGAAAGGGTCATTGAATTGTTAATGAGTTGTAGTCAATCAATGCAATCATCGGGTTTTCTCTAAAAATATTAAAGTGAGGTTTTGAGAAATAAACTAAGAAGCACCAACACTCTCCGGAAGTCTTCGTATCATGTCTGACACTCCGACACGTGTCCGACATGCTCCGACACGTTCTGACACACGGTCAACGAGTGTTGGGAAATTTGATACGTGGTCAACTCTTCCTGACACTCTCCGACACGGGAGTCCGAAATTCCAACACATAACTCCGACACGCACGGGTCAATTTTAAAAATTTTCAATACTTAAGGGGTCAAAATGTAAATATATGAAAAAAATAATGAAAAAAATAAAAATGAAGGGGAAAGAATAAAATTTTCACTCTTAAGTTTCTCACTTATAAGTTTTAACATTCCTGTGAGTGACGAAGGAACGCCCCTCTTCTCGTCGGTGTTGCTCCATTGCCCCCACAGACTTAAAGTTGTGATTTTTATTTATTTTTTTTGCTTCTTTTTGCCTCTCATAGGCGTCACGTGCGAGTTATCACTTTTGGTCACATTTTCCATGGCAAATTTACTTGTTTCATTTTCTTTTGGTCGTACTTTGAGAGTTGTCCTGAATTTTCATTTTTTTCGAATCTTGTTTTGCAGAGGAGCTCCAAGCTAATCTATATCATGAACTCCAAACTCGGTCTGGAACTATAAGAAATCTCATTAATTTCCGACAAGTGTAAGAAAAAGGATATGTTCCTTCAAATTTACTCTTTTGTGTTTGCAATTTTTGAATTTCTCATTCAATTTCTGTCAAATTAAAACAATAAATGATATTAACAAATGCTGGATTAATATGTTTAGTATAAATTAATTCTATGCACTTTTTATTATTAGTTATTTATTTTTGCATTTATTTTTATATTTAATATATAACACGTCGGAATGTGTCGGAATTCTCTATTTTTTTTAGAAATAACGTGTTGACGTGTTGTGTCGTGTTGTGTCGTATCGCATGTCATGTGTCTGTGTCGATTCTACATAGGAAATAAGTGATGAGTATAATTAGTAATTTCTATTAAAAAAATGAAAAGGCGTTTGTCATGGACCCTCATTTCTCTCAATAGAGTTGTGTATGTAGCTCAAAGCCTATGCATGTTCACAAGATTGACAAATTGTTGTCTTTTAAATATTAATGGAGTGCCTAGAAGCATCCAACATATCTCCATCAAATGTGGCGCTTCCTCAATTTCATACGGATCGGATAATTATCGAAGATAAATAATTTTTATTGATACACCTGTAATAAATTTATTTTTTATATTATTATCTTTTGAAAATGGGCAGGTTGCCACACTTGATTTTTTCATCTCGATTTCTATTCGAAGTTGATTTTGGCAACTTAGGCTGCGTTTGGTAACATTTCTGTTCTTTTTTTGTTCCGGGGAACGAATGAAAAAAAAAAAGTGTTTCTGTTCCGAAACAGTTTTTGAACAAAAGAACGCGTTTGGTAAGTGTAAAAAAAACTGTTCTTGAAATAAAAAAAGAACAGAAACACGTTTGGTAATCTGTAGTTAATTTTTGTTCCTAGAATAGAAAAAAAAACAAACACGTTTGGTAAACTGTACAGGGTTCCAAATTGCGAAGATTCTTAAATTCATGGTTAGAAACTACGCAAGGCAGCAATGAAACAGAAGAAAAAACCAAAGCCAGAAGCAAATGTCTTTTAGATGAAGACCAATGTACCAAGAAGATCAAAAAGGTAACTTGTCTAACTCTCGGCTCCAATATATTAGAGACGAATCTTTCTAGGGTAAGCAATGCCACGAGCTCAATGATTTATCAACCAACGGCACCACTGAAGCACAACAAGGCTATTCCACGATGTAGTAATTCACTTTTAATCATGACACATAACAATGTCAAGAATTTCAAACTTGAATATTATAAGGTGTTAGGACTTAGGAGTGAGTGGATCAGTGGTTTACCCATTTATCAACCAAATCTTTAGCGAGCTTTCTGTTGGACGTCATCTCTTCATCTGATTTTGACAAAAAACATTATAACCTGCACAAGGGGGTGACTCAGTCCATATGGTACAGATAAGTACATATAATAGGAATTTTAGGACTAACTGTTGCCCTCAAAAGGCAAACACTAACCTTTCCGAGGCCACTTTTCTTCAATTGCTCCCTCCTATCATACTGTTCTAAATCAATAGGATACTGCAGACAAGAAGCAGTTTTTCAAGTTCTAAAAAAGGTTTCGCGTGAAGCAACAGCTACACACTTGTTCCAGACAACAATGAAGACAAAAAAAAGTGAACATACATCAGTCAATATCTGTAAAATTGCAGCACGGATGTTTATATTGGGTAAGCTTCCATCAGGAAGAGGTTCAAGCCAGTTCTTTAGTAGTGTTAAGACTCCATGATCTAAGAACTCTTGCTGAAGCTGCTTCCTGCAACATCAGTTCAGGAGAAAAAGAAAAAAGAAAAAACATAAATTTTAACGGCCCAACATCAAATCTAATCGCTTCGGATGAACCAATATCCAAACTTTTTTCCCCTGAAAATCAGAACGCAAGCAAAGCTACCTCAAAAGCACTGAACAGCCGGGGATCGATGCTTAACATACAAAACCAGTCCCGAACCACCTACATCAATCAGCAGCACAGAGACAGGCATCCACAACCCGAGACAGAGGAACTGATGAAATACCTCAGAATCGCCGCCGGCGATGGTCTCCCACATCTCCTTAACTTCCCCGTCATGATCCCTAGAACTTCTTCCCGGATAAATCGCGCCCTTCTTCGGAATCCCCGACTTCGTCCCGTGCTTCTTCTCCCCTTTGTGCCTCTTCTCCTTCTTCCCACTGCCACCTTCCTTCCCACTCTTCCTCTTCAACCTCCTCTCATCCGAGCTTTCCCCCGCAAAGTCCCCAGCTCCTCCGCCGCGAAAACCCTCGTCATCGTCCGCGAAGTCATCCAGGCCCAAGTCGCTGGCCTTACTGCCCCCGGCGCCTTTCTTAACCAACCTCTTCCGAGGCCTCGACTTCGACTCGGACCGATCCTGGTCGTACACCGGCGTCTGCGACCGGTCGCGGCCGGTCTTCCAGTCGTCCCCTCCGACGTCGTCCTCGAGGCCGTCGTCGAGGAAGTGATCGTGCCGCTGCCGCGGCGCGGGCGACTGCTCCCGATCCGGAGTGGGGAGGCGCCGGTGACGCGGGTTTCAGCCGGTTGACGGAGCACCACCTGTCGGCGCCGGAGAGTGAGCGGAGTGGGGAGGCGCCGGAGAGTCGCCGGAGAGTCCGCCGGAGAGTCGCCGGAGAGTCCGCCCGAGTGGGAGGCGCCGGAGAGGGGAGACGTCGGGGGAGAGCACGAATGAAGCTTCGCACGGGCACGAACGAGGGACCAGAAGTGTTCCCGTTTTGTTTCAATTTTGTTCTTTATTTTTGTTCTTTTTCGGTTTCCCAGAAGTGTTTCTGGAGAAGAGAAACAACAAAAAGTTGTTTCTGATTTCTGTTTCAATTTTGTTCCAGAAACGAAAAAACAAAAAAAGAACAAAAACGCAAACAAACGCGTTTCTGTTCTTTTTTTGTTCCCTGGAACAAAAAAACAGAAAAAGTGTTCATAAACACTTTTCGTAAGTGTTACCACTGCAGGGCCTTAACAATCTACACTTGGGAGCTGAGCCCCGTTCCCTTCTTTTTTCTTTAATTCTTCGGAAGGTTTGGTGAGTATTTCTTCTATACTATAAACTATTAATTATTTAAATTTTAACCTTAATCTCAAATTATTCATGTTTTTTTCATGTGAAAATAAAATTAAAATATTGGGAATGAGAAACTACTTCCATTAAAGTTCACATATTTAAATGATGAGGCATGACCAATTAAAATTTAATGATAAAAATTTTGGGTCACCAGCTTGGAAGAATTTATGATTTGATGGTCGTAGCATAATCAGCTTAGATATTAAGATTGATGGGGAAACCGAGTGCGACTCTCATGCATCTTATCTTCACTATGTTTTGTCAAATAAATTGAGAGTGCTATTAGAGACGCAATGCCTATCTTCTGGAGGACTGATGTAGGGGGCTGAACATTTTCTTGTACTTTTCACATGTCAATTGTCGTACCAAGCATCTAAGTAAAAGAAAGATGGGACAATTTGGTGGACAATTCGGTGGAGTTGGGTTTGTACTTTTCACATGTACGGAGCATCTAAGTAAAAGAAAAAGATGGGACAATTTGGTGGACATTTCGGTGGAGTTGGGTCTGTACTTTTCACATGTACGGAGCATCTAAGTAAAAGAAAGATGGACAATTCGGTGGAGCTGGGTCCCTCGGTGATTGGCTGAGTAGCCTTTATGTGCATGAAGCCGTACTGCCCATGGGCACCACTAGGTTGACATAACACGAAACTTTAATAATTGCCAAGCGACCGCTGATGGCCAAGCAGCAACTTCATCTCCATCCTGGTTAACTCTTAACATCACTTTGTTCAATCTTCCTCCTCTCTGCGTTTTAGAAAGTCCTAATTAAAATCCATTCGGGTTCATGTACCGTTTTTTGATAGTCAGGGATCCTCCATTAAGAAAAATATTGCCGACAGCTTCATAGATATTTTTGGAGCTTCAGCCTATCCCATTCGAACAATCATCACATTTCTCATCTTGTGTTCACTTTATGTCCATCCTTCACAGTATTCTGTCTTTCACCGAAAGTGTTGCCGACAGCTTCACAGATAATTTCGGGACGTCAACCCATCAATTAGGACATTTGTAAATTTTCCCATCTGGCAGTCACTACCAAACATTGTGAGTGACAGCTTCGTTAACGTTTTATGAGTCTCGACCAATCTTATTCAGACATCTATCCACATTTCCCGTCTCCCGATTCAATCCGCGTCCTCACTGTCTTCTATCCTTCACCATAATTCAGCCATGCGTCCCCCGTCGCATCTCCAAATGACCAAGAGTCCAGAAAATGCAACATGTTATGGGCCCACTGAGCTCGTCATTTGAGGAAAAGCAAGAGCTCCATTTTGCATTTCCCGCTATTTCCTCCCCACTTTCCGAAGGAAAATATCTTGTGGGCCCCCACAGGAAAATCTTTCTGTACCATTCTCTTCGTATTCCTTGAATCTTTATTTTCCTCACTTCTTTTCACCCAATTCCTGAAACCCGCTTCATTCTACGGAATGACTTCATTCGAATCTATACATACGGGTCTTGCTCTCAAAAGAAAAATCAAGGTAGCAAACTTTTGAAGTGGCTCCTCATCCGTAAACAACATTTTTGTTTGATGGGAAACTCAAAATGTAAGACTTCTCCCATAAGTGACGATAACATCGTTAATAATAATAATAATATGTATAGACTCGGCTATAGTTGCATTAGTAGATGTTACTCAACAAAATGTCAATAATATCAGCAAGCTTCTCAACTCAGATTATGTTTTGCACTCCGCATTAAAAAATGAAGTAAAGACGAGGTGTAGATTGTTTGCACAAAGAAAAAAAGTTGATGAACAAGGCGACATATTTATCCTTAGCAATGGTGCATGTAGATGATTTACATAGGAGACAAAGGTTCTTTTAATTTCTTTGTTGATCAATATCTAGTAATTTTTTTATCTTATATTATCTGTTTTTCCATATAGAAATTGCATAACATGGCTACATATGGAATATATACATTTTTAACTAGAAATTTAATTAGGTCCATAGAATAACAAATCCTATTGCGAGACTAAAATAACTTTATGTGCATGATAATTATTTGATTATATCGTGTTATTTAAGTTTTTTGGTCATATTTATAAAGATGTTTTCCCATCGTTTAAAGCAGTTTTTTTCGTTTAAACAGTTTTTGTTTTGGGTGATCAACCGAATGTGTTTTTTATTATTATTTATGGTTAGAATGATTGACCGAATTAAGAGGTTGGTTTTTTTAGAATATTTGTCGCTCTTATTCATAAAACAATTTGTACGAATTTGGGACCAAACGTATAATCATATATGGCTTTGCACATATTAAGTCGAAGCTAGCGGGGACAACGTTTAGATAGATAAAGAGAGAGGATAGTACGCTGGAGTGGGGTCCCTCGGTGTGAGGTTGAAAAAGCAAGAAGCTTTAATAATTGCAACAAAATCCACAATGTATAAAGTCATGCTGACCATATGCATCACGAGGTTGACAAAACACCCCAAAAAGTTATCCATTCTTAAACTCTTAACATCACTTTGCTTTGTCCTCCTCCGTTTTAGAGAGAGAGAGCAGCACCAGAGCAATGGTCGTGGACGTGTGTGGTGGGTACATGTTAGGGAAGGAGAGAGACACTCAAGGATTTGGATTTTACGGAGAACCGGAAAGAGGGTCATTAAGTTGTTAACGAGGTATAATAAATCAATGGAATCGGGTGTTCTTTAGAACTATTAAAGTGAGGTTTTGAGAAATAAATGACGAGCATAATTATTAATTTCTATACAAAAGAAAAATGAAAAGACGATTTTCATGGACCTTCAATTTCTCTCAATGGAGTTGTTTATGTAGCTCAAAGCCTATGCATGTTCAAAAGATTAATAGATTAGTGTTTCTTAGATATTAATCGGAGTGCCTAGGTCTCTTTGAGCATCTTGTGAATCTCCATCAAATGCGGCGGTTCCTCGATTTTATACACATTGGATAATTATCGAAGACAAACAATTTTTATTAATATATTAGTTATAAATTTATCTTTTATATTACATTCTTTTGAAAAGGGCAAGTTGCCACATTTGATTTTATCATCTCAGTTTCTATTTGAATGTTGGTTTTGGCAACTTAACGATCTAAATTTGGGAGCTAAGCCCCATTCCTTTTATTAACGGTTACTTGAGTATCATAATTTTTTGTCAATTAAGTGGGTGTCATGACTTAAAAAAAAAAATCCTTTAAGTGTCGTGGCTTTCAATTGCTCATTTAAAGACTACAATTCCCATCACAAGTGTCATGATGCTAGCACTTTTGGGCAACGACTTTGAAAATGTTATAATGCTTAAGTGAATATTTTTTAGAGGTTTTAAAATATTTAAATAATCTGAAAAAATAAATTTATGATACTTAAATAAGCGTCATATGAAAATTTGTGATGACCTTTTTTTAAAATTAACCTTGTATAACTAGGGCATTATAGACTTCTACATGCTATGACAATACAATCATACAAGCATTGCAAGATGCTTTTGCATGAAAACGATACAAACTTTTACGAAGAGGAATGGACCAGAATATTTTGGTCAAAATTATTGGTCTCCACATGATCCAACAGTAGAAAGCATTATTGCACTCAGCGGACTCTATTATCGTGCAACTTTATTAAAGATGATACTTAAAAGAGCTCATGAAGCGACTGAAATTGGAGTGCGTCATCTGAATCGGATTCTGGACTCATAGAGATTGGGGCCTCGCCGCTCTTGATAGCTGGAGCTGAGCACGTATGAAATGATTGATAGACAATGATAGTCATAGACAGCTGGATAATCCTCGCATTCTACCCGCGGTGGGGTCCGAAGGCAAATTTTAGTCCAAAAAGAAACGGTGGACTGGATTTTTTTCGAACCGTTAAAATGAGGTTCTCCATTCATATTGGTGCATCATCTGAATCGGAATCTGGATCATAGCTCGGTCCCAAGCGGAGATTGGTGCATCGCTGCTGCAGTGCTGCTGATTTCCGGAGCTGAGGTCAGATGTGTTAAACGATTAAACATTAATCAAATGGGAGAAAATATTTGGGGGTCTCGACTGCCGAGCCAGCGTGTACCCCGACCAATGAGGAAGTGACGCGTGGCTCCACATGCGCTGGTGGTTCCACTGGTTTTTCTGCACAAAATATATTATTTTCCCTTTTCTGCTTAAAAATTTACAGTCATTAATAGATCTGCTGCCGCTTTTTTCTCTCTCCTCTCTAATGGAGTTGGCCTGCACACATTAAAGGAGCTTTGTCTCTCGTCCTCTCTTTCCTTGTCACTTCAAAATTTTGGGTTAGAATTCGCTCTCTGGCCCAAAGCTCGTTGCACCTCCGCCTTGCTCCGGCGCCGGTTCATCTTCGCTCTCTGCCCCCAAAGCTCGTTGCTTCTTCGGCCTGCGTCGTTGTGTTCCTTCTCCGCCCTCTGCTCCCGTGTGGTTTCCCTGCCCAAGACGGCGAGGAATGTTCTTGCTGTAAGTCGCAACTTCCAAGCGACAAGAAGTTCCAGCTCTCTCCGATTCGGCTTCGGTTCTGCTACGTTCGCGGCTCATACCAGTGAGTTGATTCTTTCCCTGATTTTTGTACTCTTCTTTTCTTTTCTTTTTCTTTGCTGTTTGCGCCTCTCTTTTTTTTTGGTTTTGTTTTAGTTTTAGTTTCTTTTGTTGGTGGGTGATTGCACGAGCTTGGCTATCGTTGGCAATTTTGCCCGGTGAGTGTCCGGTGTTGTGATATTTGGGAGGTTGGTTTGTCTAGGCTAGCACTGAGTTTCAGTCCGAGGCGAAACGAATGGTTGGAAGTTTCCGCGAAACCGGGGATATTAGTAGAAAACGAATGCTTAGTAATATTGGAGATGATGTGGAAGTATTTCGTTGAAACGAATAGTCGGCACTTGTCTGATTTTTCTGTTGCTGGCTTTTGTCTTCAAGTATTTCGGTGGAAGTAAGTCGATTGGGGAAAATGGCGGATATTGTTCCGCCTCCCTCGGCATATATACATTCTTAACTCTCGTTTCTCCGCAGAGAAGGGAAGAAAACCAGAAAGAATTCAAAAAGGGGGAAAATGGCGGAAGTCGTTCTGGGCGCAGTTTCCATAGTGTCAGGGTGCCTGGTGGCTCCGGTCAATCGTCTTTGCGGCTATGTGATATCCTACGAAGGTGACGTTAGCGAACTTAAGGCCAAAGTTGCGGAGTTGGGCGTTGCGAAGCAAAATGTGAAGGATTCCATCAATTATGCTCAAAACAACGCGAAGCCTATCAGAGCCTATGTCAATGAATGGGTGGAAGATGTAGAGAAGGACACCGAGGAGGCGCGTCGTGTTCTGGATGCCAACGAAAGAGCTGAGAAAACTTGCTTCTACGGGCGGCTTCCCAACCTGAAGGTGCGATATCGTCTCAGCAGGGATGTGAGGAGGAAAGCCAAAGACATCCAGAGACTCATTGGTCGGATTCCATTTGGGCAGGTCTACGATGATCCTCCTCCAGGGCTCGTTGATGGTGCTTCCAACATGATTTCCTTGGCCGGTGATCGAGGTGACACTATCTTCGAGTCTCGAGCTTCCATCTTAAAGGACATAATGAATGCTCTAGATGACGAGAAGCACAAAGTGATTGGGATCTATGGGCCAGGTGGCGTGGGGAAGACTATGCTGTTGAAGGAAGTCGAGAAGGAACTCAGGAAAGAGGGGAAACCGTTCCAGATGATCGTCAAAGCAGAAGTTTCGCAGACTCCGGATTTGAATAATATCCAAGGCCAGATTGCTGACGCCTTGAAACTGGATCTGAAGGACAAGGAAAGCCAACAGGGAAGAAGAGATCTTCTGGTCAAGAGATTACAGAAGGATCCGAGTGAGAAGATTCTCATAATATTGGACGATTTGTGGAAAGAAGTTGATCTGGGGGCTGTCGGAATTCCTTTGGGAGATGAGAGCAGGGGAAGCCAGGTGTTGCTCACATCGAGATATAAAAATGTGCTGGAGCAAATGAAGTGTGCCCCTCACATATTTCATCTTAAAGGTTTAAAGAACGATGAAGCTTTCAGGCTATTTGAAAAGATGGTCGGCGACAGGCTCAAAGACAATGAGCAATTGAAAACAATCGCGGATCAAGTGGTCAAGAAGCTTGCAGGTTTGCCTCTTTTGATTATCTCTGTTGCAAGCTTTTTGAAAGATAAGGATGAGTGCGCATGGAGAAATGCGCAGATAGAAATAGATGAGTCAAATAAAGAAAAAAAAGAAACAACAGTGAAGTTGAGTTACAACCATTTGAAGAGCGAGGATGCCAGGACTTTATTCTTGCTCTGTGGTCTTATTGGCGGGACCATTCAAGTCGAAACTCTTTTGGTTCTAGGCATGGGTTTGGGCTTGTTTAAGAATTCAAAAGGACGATGCAAGATTCGAGAGATAGATTGAATACCATACTCGATGAACTCTATTCTGCTTGTTTGTTGCTGGATGGTGGTGATGACAAGAACAATGTGACCATACATGATCTTTACAGCGAGACAGTTGTCTCAACTCCATTTAGGGGTCAGAATTCTTTGATGATGAACAGCAATTATGGCTCATGGTCAAAGGAAAAGCTTGAGAAATGTTGGGCTATATGCCTAGCTGATGTTGACAAAAAGAGGCTTGATGAACTAATGACGTGTCAGTTTCCTGACTTGCAGATACTGATGTTGTCTCAACCAAAAGGCTGGCGTTGGATGAGAGTACACGAACATGAAGTGGGAGATTGCTCGGGACTACTAGATTTCACATACATGAAGGAGCTCCGTGTCCTATATTTTCATTCCATGCATATCGCCAATTTTCCTCCCTCGATTGGAATCCTTGAGAACCTCCACTCTTTATACTTACACCATTGCAGTGTGGAGGATGTGGCAATTCTTGGCAAGCTCAAAGCATTGCAGATTCTCAGCTTTGTAGGGTCTAGAATTTTTAGGCTGCCTAAAGAAATCGGGAAAATGACGAACCTGAGATCGTTGAATATGAGCGAATGCTACTTGCTTAAGATAATCGAGCCTGGAACCTTAAAAGGCTTAATCAACTTGGAAGAGTTATATTTGCCAAGAAACTTTAATCAATGGATGGGCAAGGATGGAATATCGTCGGAATCGTGTAACGCCGGGCTTGCTGAATTAAAGAGCTTGAGAAAGATAGCCTCTCTGGAAATAACAATCCTTGATCCCTCTGTACTCTTGGAGGATGATGACTTTCCATTTGGGAATCTGATCAAATTTTGGATCAACATAGGAAATGCAAAAGGGAGGATAGTTCAAGATTGAGAAATAGGGAGCTCAAATTGGAAGGTTTGAGAACCATGGAGCTCATATTGGAAGAATGGGATATTTTTCTTTCAAAGGAATGGGTTCAAAAAATTCTGCAAAAAACTCAATACTTATATGTGGAAGGGTTGAAAAAGTTCAAGAAGGATACTTGCGAGTTGTGCACAGAAGGATTTAGAGAACTGAAGTATCTTGATATTTACGACAGCCCCTCAATTGAGAAGATATGTAATAGCCTTGTCGCACCAAAGTGCTTCAGCATATTGAAAGTCGTGACTATTGAACAGTGCCACCGATTGGAAAACCTGTGGTTCCTGCCAGAGATGCAGAGACTTGTACATTTGGAAGAGCTTCAAGTCCGTGAATGTGACTCAATGCGAGCCATTATCACAGATGGTGCAGGAGAAATAAAAGTTCGTGCTGATGACACAGTTGAGTTGCCTAATTTACGTCGTTTGGAATTGTGTAGGTTACCAAAAATGACGAGCTTTCGTATTAGCGCTGATGGTGCTCCAATTCAGGTAACTTATTTGTTTTCTCCCTATGTCAGTCTATGTTATTGAAAAGATATAAATTTCCTTAATTCTTAATCTCACAAACGATACCTAGATCATACTAGCACAGGGGGATGATAAGATGATATTGGTGTTCACCGAACATTAATGCATGTTGCGTTAAATTTGATGCACATTTTGATTCACAAATAAACAATCCATTTAAAGAAAACACAGACCATACATTTTTATTCACATTCAACTATAGCCAGAGGGAAGCCTTTTTCTACGACTGTTTTTTTTTTTTTTTTATTTTATTTTCAATGTTAGACAATTGCACTGATTACCTGGGCTCTAACTTGGGTTTTTACTATGACTAATTTGTTACTCATTTAACATTTTTAATGAGAACAAAAAACATTGTAGTGAACGAGAATGAATCTTGAACAAATGAACAAAATTCGACAATTTCAAAATGAAGAAACTGAGAGATCAAATAAATGGAAGGTGAATGTTGAACCACGTGACATCACATAATTCATGTTTCACCTACACGAGAGTTGCAATTGATTCCCCAGCATCACCGTGCTACTGTCGTTTTACTTCTGACATTTCTTTCGTCAGCTACTTCAGGGATATTTCCTTCTCCATTCTTTAGGGCACGACGAAAGATCTACATATTTCGCCCTCTGATCAACTGAGTTTTAAATATTTAGTTTTGATCAATTGAGTTTTTGACATTCTTAAGAGAAGTCAAGCCCATTCATTTATTTAGGATTCGTTTGTTTCATTGAATATTCTTTGTTGCTGAAAAATATTTTCTTAGTAAATCGTTTTGCTAGAAAATGAATTGTTTTCTTGTATTTTTTTTTTTTTGGTCGGTTGTTTTCTTGTATTTGGTTATGCTGAAAATGCAAATCGAGAAAGTGCTTAATGATGTTTATTAATGAAGCGCAAAACTTTACAAAGCAAAGACAAACATTGTTCACGGATCCTCAATAGAAAAAAATCCAAATAAGTCATATTTACTTGTTCGTAATGGAAAGCAATAAGTTAACAAAAAAATTATTTAAAAACTCCAGTATGTATTTGTTTTCAATTTTGAAGGTCAAAATAGAAAAACAAAAGAAAACAAAATTATGGTAGTTGTTTTGAAGATCGGTCAATGATTTCAAAATAAAAGAGAAAAAAATTATGATGAGAGAGAGAGAGAGAGAAATTGAAAATATAATAAAATATAATATGAATAAGAGAGAGAGAGAGAGAGAGAGAGAGAGAGAGAGAGAGAGAGAGAGAGAGAGAGAGAGAGAGTTGTGCAGTTCTGCAATTGTGCTGCGTTAGTAGCATGATAGCGACGAGGATATCCTCATGACAGTGATTTCGCTTTTAACAGAAGACAAGTTTTTTTACTTTTTTTTGTTGGTATTTTAGCCCAAGCGTATCATTTTTTTTTCTAGTGAAAATAGCTTTACTTCTAACAAACTCACCTTCAATGAGTTTCACTGTGGTGCTTTGCTAGGTTTCATTGCCTCGCTTGGAATCCCTAGTGATGGTTAGATTGCTTGGCCTAGAAGAGATACTCTCGAGCGAATCTTCATTAAAATACAACAATCTAAAATTGCTACACATAAAGGGGTCTAAATCCACGTCAAGTATTCCGAAAGATTGGATACTGAAGCTGCCGAATTTGGAGTCAGTGGAAATTGTGAGCTGTCGATCAACAGAAGTAGTTTTTGACTTGGAGGAGCTAAAAGTCACCGGAAATGCCGAGATTCTCTCTCGGCTAACGAAATTGATCTTAGTTTTGTTGCCCAAACTGCAGTGCATGTGTAAACAAGATGTATAGTTACAAGGAATATCAATATTTCGAAACCTAGAGAAGCTCCGTATCAACAATACGGGGCTGTCATTTCTCTTTCCAGTGTTTGTGGCCAAATGTCTTAGAGAAATTAGAGACATTGGAGTGATGGATTGTCCAAATATGATGGCGATGATTGTGGATGAAGGAGGAAGAGGTGATGGGATAGATGATATTATAAAGTTCCCATTATTAAAGCGTCTATTTATGCGTGGCTGTCCCAGAGTGAAATTCTTCTCATATCCTCATGGAAAGAAAAAGTCGGTAACCACTAATTCAGATTCACAAGATGCTAACTCCGATTCCTTCTTTGTTCAAAAGGTACAAATGCCTTCTCTTTGAGATTATACCTATAATTGCCATAGGCAAGCACTTGGTGGGGGTGATTAATAAAATCTCTTTGAAGATTTTTGTTTCATTCATTAGTTAAAGTGTGTTCATAATTTATACGTACACTTGTCAGAGTAAGGGCACTGGTAAAAATTCATTTTTCCATTTCATCAAATAGATTGGTTATGATTAGGCTAAATTGTCAATTTTTTCATTGCTACGATCTGACACATAAATCTCATGAGCAGGTGAGTTTACCTAGCTTGGACACATTAGATATTAACGGTGTTTTGAAATGAGAGAGTCCTTGAAATGGATATGGCACAGTGAACTTCCTAGAAGTTCAATCTGCGAATTAGCCACCGTCAGAATTAGCAATTGCTTAAAGCTACTCAACGTCTTCCCTTCCACAATCATAGGGAAATTGCAAAACCTGAAAGAAGTTGTTATCGAGAAATGTGACTTCCTAGAATCATTGTTTGATTGTGGGTCCTTTGATGCAAATATTGAGCAACCAACTGTATCACTCCCCAAATTGGAAAGAATGAAGATTAAGGATGCAAGCGAGCTGAGATGCATAGTGAAGGCTGACTCCCAAATGATTTTGGGTTTTCCTAGTCTAAAAGAAGTTTCCGTTGTCAATTGCTCGGAGTTGAGGTATCTCTTCCCCAATTTCACAGCCATAACGCTAGGGAAACTCGAGAGGATAAGGATTAACGGATGCGACCAGATGAAGGAAGTGGTTCTCGAGAAAGGTGGTGGTCAATCAAAGGCAGATGTGATGAGTTTCCCTTCCTTAAGATATCTAAGTATTTGGAACTGCCTTAATCTTGGAGCATTCATCCGGAGTCCTACAAGTGCTAAGAGGCCGTTAGGTGAAACGGCCGAAGAAAATAATGAATGGTCACAACCGTTTTTTAATGAGATGGTTTGCTCTATCCCTTACTTTGATCATTCGTATTCTCAAATTATCATTTTTTAGGATGAACAATGTAATAATGTGGTCCTCTTTATCCTCCTTTCTCACATTATCTTTGTGCAGGTCACATTTCCCAATATAAGAAGTATATGTTTTGGAGGCCTTCAGTGCAAAGAGTTATGGGACAATCAAATTCCCGCCAATTCTTTTTCGATATTGAAATCTCTTGGATTGAGGAACTGCAACAACCTCCAACATGTTGCCCCATCCAATATTTGGAAGAGGTTGCAGCTCTGTCTTGAGGACCTAAAAGTGGTTTCATGCCATTCGATCGAGATAATATATGAAGGTGATGGGATGGATACAAAAGGTGGTGAATTGAGGTGGCTATATTTGCGTGATCTCGAAAACTTGAGGCACATTTGGCAATCCGACGGTCTCCCAAACATTCTGTTTCCAAACTTGAGAGAAATAGAGGTTGTGGGGTGCTCTCATCTGGAAACGCTTTTCCCTACCTTCACAGCGAAATTTCTCGGGCAAATCGAAGAGTTGGTGGTGAATTCATGTGAAAAATGGAAACTAATTGCTGAGCATGAAAAAGGGGAAGAAGGGATCTGTACGACAATCACCTTCTCCAAGTTAACTCTCCTTGGACTTTTCAAGTTGCCCAAATTCAGGAGCTTCTTACCTGATAAATACTCTCTGAAATTCCCATGCCCTGAGGACTTAGAGCATTTCCCATCCTTGCGAGTCTGGAGTATAGAAAGCTGTGGAGCAGAGCCGAACCAAGTCCTTGTTGACTGGGAAGGACACTATTTAGAACGACTAAGGCGCAAGTTACCACAGGATAAGGTATTCCTTCAATATTTCATTGCATTTTGGTTTGGCTGTCCCGTCCCTTTGAATCAAAAAATCAATTGGTCTTACCTAATGCAAAATTCTCGGTGGGACCCACATCCACTCTACATGACGTGGCCCTCTTCCTTACTCTCTTCTACTAACGATTTGTCGATTCCCTTTTATGCTCAGTATCTGGTGGAGGAGGAGTGGCGGCTCCTCCATTGATCTTCATTCCTTTGTCATTCTCCCTCTCCGTCGCCCTCCATCCACCAACAGCCACCGCCCGACATGCACGCTGAGAAGGGGCAAAGAACAAAGAGCGGTGATCGAAGGTAGTCGGGTGATTTTTTAGCATCCATGAGTCAACTCTCTCGGTGATTTCAACTGAATCCTTTTCCGCTCGCTTCGTTGCTGGTCGTCACTGCTTCCCGATTCCCGCCACCAGTTTTGCCGCCGCGGAGAAGGTCTGTAATGCCCAAGTGCTCGAACTTCAGTCATGGCTGCCTACTTCGATGATTCCATTCCTTGATGTTGCTTCTGTTATCTCGTTAGTCATGTCCGATGTCAATCACTATAGCTAATCGTTCTTCATTCAATTAAACCACATATGCTCCATTTTCCGTTGCTATAGCTACTGTCTGTATGCAAATCGACTGTGATTTAGGTTGTCTTGATGATTTGAACTGGTGCTCATTGGCCGAAATGTATACCACCCATTTGATGAAATTCCTGAACTAAGTCAGTGTGTATTTTGATTCAGTTCTTGACTGAGAATTCCCTTCATTACTAGATTGTTGATCTGTTCTGGTCATATAAGTGTATTTGAGTTCCATTGCTTCATAACAAAACCATAGGTATTCAATTTCAAACTTGTTTTGAATCTGCTGTAACCTTGTCAATGCGTGCTGATTCACAACTGTTGCAGCCCTGAACTGATGTCAATTGGTCCTTGATTTTATGCTATTCCACTCAAGTAAGCATGTGCAGTGATATAAGGTTGTGCCATGGTGAATTTCATGTTCACTTGGGACAAAAATTATGGCATATGAATGAATGAAATTCTACTAGAAATTGATATGTGGATGCTGACTCTGTCTTGATATCCTTGATTGGGTGTGCTTTTGATTCTAGCTTGAGGCTAGTTTGGTTATGGGATCATTTATGTTCATGCTAGGAAAGTAATATGGTGAATCTCATGCCAATTTTGTGAGAATTATAGTCATGAACTTGAACATGCTAGAATCAAAGCATTGCATGCTGATAGTGATTGCTTTGTTTGAATTCGGTATTAATTTAGTCTTGGATTGATGCCATTTTGATCAAGTAGACTCATATGCGCTTGTAGGAAGATGTGGCTTTAGTTCATGTCAATTAGTCATCAGAGGATCACAATTTGTGGTCTTGTATGCTCTATTACAATTCTGATCATTTGCTGGAATTTGTGGCATAAGCATGGATTAGATGGATTTTGTCTTAGTTTGGTTGCCTTTTTGATACCTTGTGTTCAAGTTCCTTGTCAATTTCACATAATTGTATGGCAATTGCATGATTAAATTGATGAGATTGAAGCTTGATATTGCAATGAGAGTCTTGGCTTGGTTATTGACTTAAGAGAAGTTCGATGTTAGTTGAAGTTTATTTCCATGATTCTTGTGATTTCAATGCTCGGGGCATCTATTTTTTGTCATATTGAACATTTTGAAGAATACCAACTTTGTCTAAAGGTGATCTAATAAATTAGCCAGATTTGAGGAAATCTCTCGACGAAGCTGGTCATTGGGGCCCCTCAAAATATTGCATGGACGACACTTGAAATACCAAAATTCTCTCCCTCTCCTTAGACACTCACCATTCAAGGCTTGTTTGAAGAGCTATTGCTTAGATTTAATTGATCCTTTAAGTGCATGTGTTTGTGCCAACATACTGTACATCTACACAGCACTAATTGTGGCCTACTCATTCATGATGTCCTTTCCTTCCCCGGAGTGTTCACTGCCCACTGCCATTTGGAATGATTTTTCAAAGATATCATTTTTGTTTTCCTCCCTCCCTCATAGAATTCACAAAAGCAACCCTCAAGCAAGGTGGCCTCAAAGCTTACTGCAACAGCTTAAGAGGGCTGCTTTTGCGAATTTCTATGGGGGAGGGAAGATTAGTCGCCAGCACTACCGGTACTCTGCCCTTGAAATCCATCAGGACCCTGGCCATATGTTCCGCTAGAGTAGGTGCATGGTTCCAATGGTGTCTCCTATAAACCATTCTGCACTGGAGGTGCAGAGCTCCATCTATCTCCTTGTAGCAGGTCTCTCTGTTGCTGACAGGAATTGTTGTTATGAACTTGCTGATTGTAGTTTCCCTAGTATGAATGCACCGGATCTCTCTTCTGTTCTTGATATGGATCCCTTCCACCGAGGGCATAATCCATATTGCTCATTAGGATGGGATTTCTTCTTTCACCTTGCCCAAGAGTAGCATGACTTTGCTGAGGAGTATAATTTTGCAGAGCATCCTGCTGCATAGGTTGTTGATATCCATGACGAGGGCTCTCTTGTGTATTTGCCACTTGACCACCTTGCCGGTCATATCTAGGTTGGCCGTAGTTTCTTTTGTGGTCACACATTCTACCTCCAGGCCTCCCATACTGAACTGGGGGTGGTCTGTGACTAAGTACTCCATTTTCATACTTGTCACCTAATGATTTAGTAAGTTCAACAAAACAAGCAGCAGTGCAGGATCACAAATCATAGACATATTGGAAAGTTGAGCTTGTGGAATTAGAGGATGAATGGATTAAATGACTGAAAAAATTTGACAGAGATGTATAGTAGATGCTCTTCTGTGGAGCCAAGTCATACCTCCGTGCTCCTTGTTTTAGGGATCAATGTAGGAATCAGGTAATATAAAGACATCTCCAGGGAGTTCTGTTTATAGCTCATTATATTAGTGCCTAACGATGATGAAATTCCCTCTGGATTGCTCTTATATGCTTCAGTCATCACAGCCTGAAACACTTGATAGGTGGTTGTGCTACATGCATAAATTCTCTTTTTTGCTTCCTCCAAACTGAAACATGAGGATCAAATGTCATCACAAAAAGCAATCAATTCTAATGACCAGAAAATTACATATCCATGTTATTACGATGCTAAATGTAAACATTAGCTTAATTACCATGATGTGGGGTTATGAATGTCAATTTTTAAAGGTGTCAAGATCGTTATAGAGCCTGTGCTCAGGAGAGTCATATTGGCCATAGCATAGGTCCAACCTGCCAATGAAAGCCGTTATTTTGTGGTTGTTTCCCAAAACAATTTATTTGTATCGAGAAAAAGTAGACAATAGAAACCCCCCATTTTATTGAATGATTTTTTAAGGTTACATTATCCTTTTGAATTATTTTTCAATAGAGATCATTTCAAATATGATTAGTCAATGAAAATTAGTCATACACGTTGCCTAACTACACTTGTTAGCGAGGATAATTTGCTTTTAGAAATTCGGATGCCCATGATGATTCATTTTGGCATACTTATGCCAAATTATTCATTTATTCTTATTTATCATTACAAATCCTTGTTCGACAAAAGATCCCATCCTTACAGATTTAACGTTTTGCTCTCTATCGATTGATTATTTTCAAACTTTCCCCTCTAATTTAGACGTGTGTAACTTCTCAAAAGCAGCATGTAACTTCATTTAGTATTAAATGTAGATTATGACTTTTGAAAGTACGAAATTTGGTCAATTTTCCATTCCCTTCTAATTGCATTTTTGCATTAGCAATATTTTAATACTGTTCCAAGCAACTTTATTGTATTTATTTTCTGATTTCAAGTTTGGTCTGTTTTAGGTGCGATTGATTATAATAACTTTCTTCTTCTTTTTGGTCCAGCACCACAACTGTCTTCCTTCTCTGCATGAGAGAGAGAGAGAGAGAGAGAGAGAGAGAGAGAGAGAGAGGCATCAGAGCAGCAATGGTGGATGAATTAGGCAGGGAGAGACACATAAGGATTTGGAGTTTGCGATGATAAGCATCGGTTTTGTGAGTTGTTACGTTACTTTTGCAGAGAATGAATCTGGGAGAGTGGTCCTGATATGACCTTAAATTGCTTCGCGAGAGAGAGAGAGAAGAGAAAAGCCGCCCCGGGGGGGGGGGTGGTTGGGTTTGTGTGGTCAGGCTCAACCATTGAAAAAACGTGAGATCCGGACAATCCACGAAATAGACTTACACCAATATAGAGTTAATGATCCAATTGACATACAAATGCAAACATACTAATGCGCTTTATATTCACTTGTCCATTAATGAGAGGTACATCATTGCGTAGTGGAAGAATGGCCAGCCACCCGGGTCTGTTCGAACCTGGCCCCTTCCTTTCCCGCGCTGCGCGCCCGTGTGTTTCAACGGAGAAGCCCGATTGGATCAAGGTTGGTAGCCATCCCCATTCTTCTCTTTTGAGAAGGTGGGGTTGTGGCCGGTCTACCAGTGGGGGAGGCTTATTTTTCAAGCCCCTCCCCGAGCTTTACCTAGGAGCGTCCGGGACTCCCACCCGAGGGAGGTTATCCCTCCGGTATCCTGGGACCCGTTTTTCCGGGCTGTTAGAGCCTTTTAAGGACCTGCTCAGGTCCAGCTTGGCAAGGTAAGTGCAAGACCCACTTTTTTTTTTCTTCTTCTTCTTTTTTTTCTTTTTGGCTACTTTCAACCAAAAAGTATCTCTCCTATGCTGGGTCCTCGGTCCAAACCAAACCAAACACAACTGTTCTTAGAAATAGCAAATCGAGAAACCCCAAGCAACATGTCTTAGACTCGCTGGCCTCTGATGTTGTCATGTCTGTTGACTTACACTTTGGCGGCGATGAATGGCTCTACCACTACTTTGCCTGCCTAGAGATTGACCACCTATGTAGCATGGACACTCTTCAAAGACCTCCATGTCAATGTTGAACACATGTTGGACATGTCGATATCAACATGCGACTGACAAATGTCAAACATCCAACATGTGATTAGCACTCTAAACACATTAATGCCACGCAAGTCTAGCATCTTCACATGTCATTTTGACATGCACAGCTCAATTTTAAACATTTTTAATAAATTAAGCGTAAAAATGTAAATCTATAATATATATATATATATATAAGTCATATACCCAACCATCCCAAAATTAGGCTATTTTTATTATTTATTTTATTCATGGATTTGAATCAAATTAATTTAATTGAAATAATTATAAAAATGATAATTTATTATATATAATATATATTTAATGTACAATATTTTTTAATGTACAATATTTCCTAACATTAATCATGAATTTTGCCAACAATGCACGAATAACCATAAGAGTAATTTTGCCATGCGCCATAGCTAGTACGATAGAATTTGTCATATTCCCTAGGCCCAGCGCCGATTTTCCCTCCTCTCCTGAATTCGGTTAAAATAGCAATAACTAAAAGGACATTTTCGTCGTTTTAAAGCAGGGCACTCTCGTCATTTGACGAGGAAGTTCTCGATTCTACTTCGCGTCCGTAGCCTCTCCCGTCTTTCCTAGCTTGACCGCCGGCCGCCGGCTCCACCGGAAGCCACCGCCGGCCTTCCATCTCCGACCACGACAGGCAGACGCACGAAGAAGGCACACTACGCACGCGCAGAAGAAACAAAGCTTCATCCTGGAATCCGAACTTCATTTTCGTTGATCCGAGGTTCGCCAGAGGTGAATCAACGCCGATTCCAGTATTCATGACTTCGATTGCGGGTTCCGGTGTCGTCTTGTTGCAGTTCCGATCGTGTGCTATTCTGACTTCTCTCCACCGATTGAGCTCTTCCACTTCTTGGTCTAAGTCAAGCCCAAGAGTGTCCTCGCGTCGAAATGACCGAAAAGTGTTCGACGAAATGACTATCCGTTATTTTGTCCCGTTGCTGGCCATTAGAATTAATGCTATAGTGAGGCTGTGCTCGCTGTCTTGAAAGTCGCTGAGTCGTCATCTCGAGCTTGCGCCGTCATCGCCACCAAATCATCAGGTCGTCTCTTCTCCAATTAAGCTTTGTTGTTGGTGTCGATTTGTTCTAGACTGGCCTCTCTTGATCTCTGTTCTGTTCCTCTTTTTTTCTTTTGCTCGCCTTTCGCTTGACTGCTTCATCGTCAGGCATTTTCTACGTCGTGGCACCGAGACACTCCTCATCACCAAAAGCCAGAAGCGGGACTGCGACGGTAGAAGCCAAGGAGATGCGGTCGACCTTCCACGAAGAACAATAATCATCGATGCATCACACGTAACGAAAATCATCGATGTGCCGTTCCGATACAAGCAAGATCATCTAGAAGCAGTTTCGCCTGGATAGCAAAACAGCAGAATAAGAAGGAAGCAACGGCAGGACATCATCACCTGGAGCTTGAATTCATGGAAACGAGCAGCGATGGCAATGATCTGCATCTGGTGCGGCTGAAGGTCTTCTGGCAGAGACATTGCTAGCCGAAGACAACGAACGTGACTCGGTATCTCTTTCTACTCCATGCTTAGCGTCGAGGCAGAGCGAGCGTTCCTTTCTTCGGTCAGATCAACTGTTGCGGTAATTGGGCTGATGGATCTGGGCCGCGGATCAGATCAATGGGTTGCTCCTGTGGGCCGCTCCAGTTGGACCAACTTTGGGCCTTTTTTTAATTTGTTATTTATTTCTATTTGTTTATTATTCATTTTTTTGTTCTTTTTACTACCATTCATTGTTTTCATTTTTTTATTTTTTACAAAAATGTAATCAAGGTGTATGACAGTTTCGAATTTATTTACTCTAATGTTTGAAGAAGAATTTCATGCCATTGAGAACAAAGTATAAGACGTATGTTTTGTTGCGTCAAATCTTTACCTACCAAAGGCAAGAGTTATTTTAGATCGATGGAGAAATTGACCAGAAAAAATGAACAATTGAGTTGAATAGAATCGGGTAGGTGTTGATGATATATCAACCCATTTAAAAGGACTTGATTAACGGTGGATGTGTTACGAGATCAACGGTGGGAGCCCATCCCCTGGGAAAAGCTACAAGTTGGAGATATTGTGAAAGTGAGTAGTGTTTATGCTTTCGGACTGTTTTTTTTTTTTTTTGTGTGATTTGTCATGTGTCTGTGTTTCTTCCAGTGAAAGAAACCTGTATTTTATTGAAGTGAATCATTTGTGTGTGGAAGGGTGTCATCTTCGGAGTGTTATCTTTATGTTGGAATCGGCAATATCATGCAACACAGTTTTTACCATTTTGTGTTAGCTCTCCGATTTTATATGGGGTGATTATTGCTAATTGAGCTTCTATAGCCATACTGCCTTCACTGTTTATTCCACAAATTCTAAATATATATCTCTCTCCGACATCCAAGCTTGTCTTCTGCGTTTAAGACTTTACTATGCTTGTCTTCTGCCTTTGAGAGATTTTGGTGCTTGGAAGAAGCCACTTGCTCTTCTAATTCTGGGGAACGGTGACTGAGCATCATGTGGCTCTAATTAAGGATAAGGTGAGAGAAGTTCGTCTGAGATGATTTGGTCACATTGAACAAAGGTTTTTGGTGCTTCAATGAGGAGAGGTGATCTGGGTACGAAGACTGGGGTTAGAAGTGGGAAGGGAAAACCTAAAAGACGTGGAAAGAGATGACAAAGATTTGGACCCCATAGAGGTTATATAAGAAAGAAGACACGGTGCAAGTAGCTGGCTTCACCTAGAGGGATAAGGCTCTACGTTTGGTCGTCGGGATAATAATCGGATAGGATAGGATAAAGTAGGATATTAAATCCTCCTGGATAATAAAGGCGGACATATCTAATCCTATCAAGTGTTTGGCGTACTTTAGGATAAGATTAAAAAATAAATATGATATTCAATTAAATTATAAAATTTAAAAATAGAAAATGGGAGAAGAAGTAGAAGAAGAGGGCTAACAATGAATCGGAGAGGCGGAGGCATCCATTTGACTTAGATGCTTATGATATCTTCTCTTTTTGTTAAGTTTTTTCTTTCCTTAAAAAAAATTCTTATCCAATCCGGGCTTATCCCACCCCTCCCCCCGGATTTTTTATCCGGCGTTTTATCCGGATATATCTTTGTCCAATCCGGTGGACATTCCCAAACATTGGATAGGATAATTTGTTATCCTATCCAGGACTCAAATCCGAACTACCAAACGCAGCCTTATTGTTGTCGTTGTAGACATCCCCGTATTGTGGGAGTGTAGCTTTGAAACCGAGAGGAACCTGCTATGAGAACCCTTTATTGTAGGAGTGTAGTTTCTCCTAGACGTGCAATAATGCTGCATTTTGTTGGCTGTACTCTTCAATAATGCTGCATTTGGCTGTTTCCCCATGTATCAATAAATGTCATTAATTTTGGCAACGGCTGATTCATATTCTGATTTTCTTTTTACTGTGGTGAAATTGTTTCTTGCACCCGTTGCAGGTTAAACAGGATGACTCCCTTCCCGCAGATTTGCTTTTTCTTGCTAGTACAAATGCTCATGGTGTATTCTACTCTGAGGTTTAAGGTCAATCATTCTTGAATCTCGATGACCTGGTTGCATTCCATTGCTGTTATATATCTTTGTCATGTTTTTTTTTTTTTTTGTTAAAAGGTAAGTAGAATATCTTTGTCATTTTGGCTTTTTTCAAATTTTCAGACTGCAAATTTGTATGGTGAAACAACTATAAAAATCCGGATGGCTTTGGAGAGGACATGGGATTATAATACCCAGAGGAAGAGTCGGAATTCCAAGGTGAAGTATTTCTCCGTTGAATTCTGTGTCTTTCTACGGACTCCATGTCCATTCCTTTTTCTTTACCATTAATATTTCCGTATGACTTCATTAAATTTTATTTGTGACAAAAAGGACATATTTGATTTATACGCACTAGGTGGGGAAGTGCCGAAAGATACTCATGATTATTAGTGTAGGTCTATACTCGGTCCATGGTGTACAGTGGGATATCTATAATTACTATATTGAATAATACGAATAGTAAGGGAGACCAACCCCAACCTTCCAATCATCCCTCTCTCGTATATCATTTGTACGGTCATTTATATGTTTCCGTGACCAATTTTCAAGCAAAATGTTTGTTGTTTTGTGCTATTATTAGGCTTTTAAACTTTCAAGGATAAGATCATGTTATTTTGTTAAAAATACTTTGGAGTCTGAGATTACTAGACAAATATAAAACTTAAGTCAGTTGTTCACCGACCATTGCCAAATGCGGACAGGTTGCCATTGTCATTTTGCCGTATAATTTATTGCATACCACACTTTAAGAGCTCTTATTAGCACAACTTCATGCTATTAAAAAAGGCTTTACTATTTTCACGGAAGGATTCGACAGTTGGCTCTGCTCTTCCTCTCTCTCACACACTGCAAATTTCACTTACTTCTCTCAAAAGTTTCCTATACCTCCTGCTTTATTAGAATGGGGTGGAATTATACTATTTTTACCTTTAATCATGTTGGTAAAAGATACTTTATCTCTTATCTGATGAATATTAACATCACATGAGGAGAATAGAGGAGGAAAGCCCTTTGTATGGATGAAAGAAAGACCCTGGACGCAAATCAAGTCAACCAGTAGATAATCTGAAAATAGAAAGGAACTTAGTCGCTGTTTTACAAGAGAATCACTGTTAGGATATACAAGAGCCTAAAGGTTGAACTCTTAAATAAGGGCCGGAGGTTTCTAATACCCTCCAATATGTTTTTTTTTTTTTTTTTTTTTGGAAAGATTAACTATGCCACATGGTGTAGGTTCCATATATTCGTTTGAATCAATAAGCTCATCCCTTTCTTGTGCAAGTCCGTGTGCTCGAAGATTAAGTGGACTTAGCTTGTTCATTGTCTTCAACTTTGTAATATAGTAGTGGGAAGATGAGATTGCTTTATTCTTTTTGCTGGAAAGTTTCTGGTGGACATAGCTTCTAGCCTTGACATATCTCTCCTTTCCTTTCCTTTGTTGCTTTTTACAACTTCATGTTGTTCTGATTTATACCTCCATATGATGAACTCTGAGAACATTGATGGCTGTTGAGGATCTTCCTGATGGTGGTGTATATTTTTGAATGAAACATGAAGATGTGAATGACCTCTCTAACCCCTCCTTTGATGTGCTGTACATGGACATGTCTCATTTATTGTTATTTGCTAGTCGATTTTCTTATGCCAATAAATCTTAGATGAAAAGCCATTTTATTTATACGATCTTTATTCTTCCCCAGTATCCCTTTTGAAGCCAACAAATCAGCATTGATACTACTTCCAGTTAGCTTTGCTTTTTAAACCCACGCAAGGAACCAAATATGTTGGTGTTCTAGTTGATGGGTTGGCATGCCTAGAATTTCCTTCCAAAATGACATGTATTTTTGTTACTTATGAGACGTAAGATCTGGAACTTTTACCCACAGACCTGCTCGGAGCGCCAATGCTGGAATGCCGATGGATCAAATTATAGATTTTATGACCAGTTTCGGAATATTTGTGATGAAGCATTCTTTTGCTTGCTGTGTAGTAGATTAAACCACAAGCATTTGCCCTCCAGTTGGCTTTTTGTGAGGTCTAAGTAGCTATTGTCTTCTCTGCTTCTGTGAACTAAAATTAACATGCGCTCTGTTTACGCACTTGTATCACAAGCATAAACAATGGCTTCCTAGCATCCACTAAACAATCATCATGTTCTCCGTATCTGCCTTACAGAGCACACAGATTTACCTTCCAACAGAAAAAGAAAAAAAAAATCATGAAATTCTTTGGCTAATTGCAGGCGAAGTGCATTGTGAACAACCAAACAATTCGTTGTACACGTTCACTGGCAATCTTACGCATCAAAAGAAAACTTTACCTCTCCCCCAAATCAAATTCCGTTGTGGGTATGGTTGCTTTTCTGCTTGTTTATTGCCCTTTATTTATTTTGTAGGTCTTCATTTTTTTATTCATTGGGTTGTTGTAAAGTTTTTTGACGCATGAACCTCTTACTCAAGTTCTCTGCATCTAATACGTTTGATCATTCAAGGAATGTGGATTTAATCTATTCTTTAAATGTTATTTATGTTGATGTGGACTCTTCATTCACTAAACTGTGGCGCTGTGGCATAACTTGTTCCCAGGGATGCAGTCTTAGGAACACTGAACTTATTGTTGGTGCTGTCAATTTTACTGGTCATGAGACTAAGGTATGCTTCCAGAAATCTCTGTTTTGGTCCTTTGTTACTTTCCTTACTAGTGGAGATCTCTGATTAAATGAAACAGATTTAATTCTGCTGATGTGAAAATGGTATCTTTGTAATACAAATATGCACTGAATTGTGACAGGCATTCTCCACCTCTCTTGAGAACATTGATTTTACTAGGTCCATCTCTTTTTGGCGCTTGCAGGTTATGATGAACGCTGCGAATGTTCCTTCCAAGAGGAGTACATTAGAGAGAAAACTGGACAAACTTATACTCACCCTTATTGCTACTCTCTTTGTCAGGTGCGCCATTGGAGCCATTGGCAGGTGTGGCTATTTGCTGCTACGGATTTCTCAAATATGCTCCCGTTATTACATGAAATTACTTATTCTTTAAAAGTTCGGAGAGTCGGTCTCAAAAATATAACATATGGAATCAGAATGCACTCTTAATGTCTTGTACAGTGAGTTCTAGCGATTATTAGCTGATACACAATCCCCAGGAGGAGCCAAATCTGTACACTCTTTACTAGAGGCGTTATTGCTCGCTCAATTCAGTCAGTCAAAATGAATAGAAATGGGCATCTTATACCTGCATTTTTGTATGGTGGCCGAGCAAATATTGGTTTTCAATGTAAATTAAGTGTTGTGCCAATCTAATTGCTTTCACATACGCCATGTGAATACTCTTGTCTACTTTCAAGTTCTTTCCACAGATAAGATTCTGCAACCATGAAGAGATTAGAAGAAGCAACATTATCAATGTGGAATTCAATCTCTACTAAAAAACACTAAAGACTAACGACATTTTCACCGCCGAATAAGAAGGAAGCAACGGCAGACATCATCACCTGGAGCTTGAATTCATGGAAACGAGCAGCGATGGCAATGATCTCGCACTGGTGCGGCGAAGGTCTTCTCGGTAGAAATTGCTAGCCGAAGACGACAAACGTGACTCGGAATCTCTGTCTACTCCGAACTCGGCGTCGAGGCGGCGAGCGCTCCTTTCTTCGGTCGATCAACTGTTGCGATAATTGGGCTGATGGGTGTGGGCCGCGGATCGATCAATGGGTTGCTCTTGTGGGCCGCTCCAGTTGGACCAACTTTAGCCTTTTTTTATTTGTTATTTATTTCTATTTGTTTATTATTCTTTTTTTTTTTTTTGTTCTTTTTACTACCATTCATTGTTTTTATTTTTTATTTTTTACAAAAATGTAATTAAGGTGTTGACAGTTTCGAATTTATTTACTCTAATGTTTAAAGAAGAATTTCATGCCATTGAGAACAAAGTACAAGATGTATGTTTCGTTGCGTCAAATCTTTACCTACCAACGGCGAGAGTTATTTCAGATCGATAGGAGAAATTGACCGAAAAATGGAACAATTTTAGTTTAATAGAATCGGGTAGGTGTTGATGATATATCGACCCATTTAAAATGACTTGATTAACGGCGGACGTGTTACGAGATCAACGGTGGGAGCCCATTCTCTGGGAAAAGCTACAAGTTGGAGATATTGTGAAAGTGAGTAGGTGTTTATGCTTTCGGACTGCTTTTTTTTTTTTTGGTGTGATTTGTCATGTGTCTATGTTTCTTCCGGTGAAAGAACGTGTATTTTATTGAAGTGAATCATTTGTGTGTGGAAGGGTGTCATCTTCGGAGTGTTATCTTTATGTTGGAATTGGCAATATCGTGCAACACAGTTTTTACCATTTTGTGTTAGCTCTCCGATTTTATATGGGGTGATTATTACTAATTGAGCTTCTATAGCCATACTGCCTTCACTGTTTATTCCACAAATTCTAAATATCTCTCTCTCCGACATCCAAGCTTGTCTTCTGCGTTTGAGACTTTACTATGCTTGTCTTCTGCCTTCGAGAGATATTGGTGCTCGGAAGAAGCCATTTGCTCTTCTAATTCTGGGGAACGGTGACCAAGCATCATGTGGCTCCAATTAAGGACAAGGTGAGAGAAGTTCGTCTGAGATGATTTGGTCACATTGAACAAAGGTTTTTGGTGCTTCAATGAGGAGAGGTAATCTGGGTACGAAGACTCGGGTTAGAACTGGGAAGCGAAGACCTAAAAGACGTGGAAAGAGATGACAAAGATGGGGACCACATAGAGGTTACATAAGAAAGAAGACGCGGTGCAAGTAGCTGGCTTCACCTAGAGGGATAAGGCTTTTCTTGTTGTCGTTGTAGACATTCCCGTATTGTAGGAGTGTAGCTTTGAAACCGAAAGGAACCTGCTATGAGAACCCTTTATTGTAGGAGCGTAGTTTCTCCTAGAAGTGCAATAATGCTGCATTCTGTTGGCTGTACTCTTCAATAATGCTGCATTTGGCTGTTTCCCCATGTATCAATAAATGTCATTAATTTTGGCAATGGCTGATTCATATTCTGATTTCCTTTTTACTGTGGTGAAATTGTTTCTTGCACCCGTTGCAGGTTAAACAGGATGACTCCCTTCACGCAGATTTGCTTTTTCTTGCCAGTGCAAATGCTCATGGTGTCTGCTACTCTGAGGTTTAACGTCAATCATTCTTGAATCTCGATGAGCTGGTTGCATTCCATTGCTGTTATATATCTTTGTCATGTTTGGCTTTGCTTTTTAAAATTTTCAGACTGCAATTTTGTATGGCGAAACAACTATAAAAATCCGGATGGCTTTGGAGAGGACATGGGATTATAATACCCAGAGGAAGCGTCGGAATTCTAAGGTGAAGCTTTCTTTTGATTTCTCCGTTGAATTCTCTGTATTTCTACGGATGCCATGCCCATTCTTTTTTCTTTACTATTAATATTTCCGTATGACTTCATTAAATTTTATTTGTGACAAAAAGGACATATTTGATTTATACGCACTAGGAGGGGAAGTGCAGAAAGATACTGATGATTATTAGTGTAGGTCTATACTCGGTCCATGGTGTACAGTGGGATATCTATAATTACTATATTGAATAATACGAATAGTAAGGGAGACCAACCCCAACCTTCCAATGATCCCTCTCTTGGATATCTTTTGTACGGTCATTTATATGTTTCCGTGACCAATTTTCAAGCAAAATGTTTGTTGTTTTGTGCTATTATTAGGCTTTTAAACTTTCAAGGATAGGATCATGTTATTTTGTTAAAAATACTTTGGAGTCTGAGATTACTAGACAAATATAAAACTTAAGTCAGTTGTTCACCGAACATTGCCAAATGCGGACTGGTTGCAATTGTCATTTTACCGTATAATTTCTTGCATACCACACTTTAAGAGCTCTTATTAGCACAACTTCATGCTATTAAAAAGGGCTTTACTATTTTCACGGAAGGATTCGGCAGTTGGCTCTGCTCTTCCTCTCTCTCACACACTGTCAAATTTCACTTACCTTCTTTCAAAAGTTTCCTATACCAGTAGATAATCTGAAAATAGAAAGGAACTTAGTCGCTGTTTTACAAAAGAATCACTGTTTGGATATCTAAGAGCCTAAAGGTTTAGCTCTTAAATAAGTGCCGCAGCATTCTTATACCTACAAATTTGTTTTTTTGGAAAGATAAACTATGCCACTTTGGTGTAGGTTCCATATATTCGTTTGAATCAATAAGCTCATTTCTTTCCTGTGCAAGTCCGTGTGCTCGAAGATTAAGTTAACATAGCTTGTTCATTGTCTTCAACTTTGTAATATAGTAGTGGGAAGATGAGATTGCTTTATTCTTTTTGCTGGAAAGTTTCTGGTGGACATAGCTTCTAGCCTTGACATATCTCTCCTTTCCTTTCCTTTGCTTGCTTTTTACAACTTCATGTTGTTCTGATTTATACCTCCATATGATGAGCTCTGGGAACATTGATGGCTGTTGAGGATCTTCCTGATGGTGGTGTGTAATTTTGAATGAAACAAGAAGATGTGAATGACCTCTCTAACCCCTCCTTTGATGTGCTGTACATGGACGTCTCATTCATTGTTATTTGCCGGTTGATTTTCTTATGCCAATAAATCTTATATGAAAAGCCATTTTATATGATCTTTATTCTTCCCAGAATCCCTTTTGAAGCCAACCAAACAGCATTGATACTACTTTCAGTTAGCTTTGCTTTTTAAACCCACGCAAGGAACCAAATATGTTGGTGTTCTAGTCGATGGGTTGGCATGCCTAGAATTTCCTTCCAACATGATATATGTATTTTTTTTTACTTATGAGACATAAGATCTGGAACTTTTACCCAGAGACCTGCTTGTAGCTCCAATGCTGGAATGCCGATGGAACCAAATTATGGATTTTATGACGAGTTTTGGAACATTTGTCATAAAGCATTCTTTTGCTTGCTGAGTAGTAGATTAAACCACAAGCATTGGCCCTCCAGTTGGCTTTTTGTGAGGTCTAAGTAGCTATTGTCTTCTCCGCTTCTGTGAACTACAAGTAACACGTGCTTTGTTTATGCACTTGTACCACGAGCATAAACAATGGCTTCCTAGCATGCACTAAACAATCATCTCGTTCTCCGTATCTGCCTTACAGAGCTCACAGATTTACCTTCCAACAGAAAAAAATAAAAAATCATGAAACTTTTTGGCTAATTGCAGGCAAAGTGCATTGTGAACAACCAAACAATTCGTTGTACACGTTCACTGGCAATCTTACACATCAAAAGCAAACTTTACCTCTCCCCCAAATCAAATTCTGTTGCGGGTATGGTTGCTTTTCTGCTTGTTTATCGTCCTTTATTTAGTTTGTAGGTCTTCATTTTTTTATTCATTGGGTTGTTATAATGTTTTTTGATGCATGAACCTCCTACTCAAGTTCTATGCATCTCTTGTAAATATATATGCTTTAGAAATACATTAGATCATTTAAGTTATGTGGATTTAATCTATTCTTCTGCTTCTAAATATTATTTATGTTGATGTGGACTCTTCATTCACTGAACTGTGGCACCGTGGCATAACTTGTTCCCAGGGATGCAGTCTTAGGAACACTGAACATATCGTTGGTGCTGTCAATTTTACTGGTCATGAGATCTCTGACTAGATGAAACAGATTTAATTCTGCTGATGTGAAAATGGTATCTTTGTAATACAAATATGCACTGAATTGTGACAGGCATTCTCCACCTCTCTTGAGAACATTGATTTTACTAGGTCCATCTCTTTTTGGCGCTTGCAGGTTATGATGAACGCTGCGAATGTTCCTTCCAAGAGGAGTACATTAGAGAGAAAACTGGACAAACTTATACTCACCCTTATTGCTACTCTCTTTGTCAGGTGCGCCATTGGAGCCATTGGCAGGTGCGGCTATTTCCTGCTACGGATTTCTCAAATATGCTCCCGTTATTACATGAAATTACTTATTCTTAAAAAGTTCAGAGAGTCGGTCTCTGAAATATAACATATTGAATCAGAATGCACTCTTAATGTCCTGTATAGTGAGTTCTAGCGATTATTAGCTGATACACAATCCCCAGGAGGAGCCAAATCTATACATTCTTTACTGGAGGCGTTATTGCTCGCTCAATTCAGTCAGTCAAAATGAATAGAAATGGGCATCTTATACCTGCATTTTTGTATGCTGGCCAAGCAAATATTGGTTTTCAATGTAAATGAAGTGTTGTGCCGATCTAATTGCTTTCACATACGCCGTGTGAATACTCTTGTCTACTTTCAAGTTCTTTCCACAGATAAGATTCTGCAACCATGAAGAGATTAGAAGAAGCAACATTATCAATGTGGAATTCAATCTCTACTCAAAAACACTAAAGACTCTGCATAAAAAAGAAGAGTGACTTTCTAATGTAAGAACACTTTCCAAGTTATACACATATAACAGCCAATTGCAAATCTACCAGCATGGTATTAGCAGCTAAAACTTACTTGCTTTGCAGCTAAAACATATTCTCCAGTTGCATCTTGTAAAGGCAAGTCAAAACAAAGAACTATTAGAGGTCAAAAATTTGTGTCGAAAAAAATAGAAAACTTCTTATACTGTAAACATTCATTAAGCCGACAATAAAAGTAGGAAAATCCTTCACTAATTGCGCACCATTGATAAAAGGATGATCCTTACTCTACTGTAGTGGCCCAACAAATCGATAGCGATGGAAGCCACAGGCAGGCAAATTTTCCCAACCTGGTAGTACTCTGATCATCCCGAAAACCATAAAGACATTTCCATGTTTTAGCAATGCTTAATTACATGTGAGTATGGTCTAGTCTTACTGTCTTCAAAAGGATCAGCTCAGGCTGAACACATCGTGGTCCTTCACACAGAAGCGCTCATGTTGCAAGGGGTTCTTATAGGTTGGGATTATTGACACATGAATTGTACCAACAATGAAACAATAAAAAGAAGAATAACAATAATCATAAAACTTTTGTCATACGCGACAGCCGATTTTCCCTCCTCTCTTGAATTCGGTTATGACAGCAATAGCCAAAGGGACATTTTCGTCGTTTTAAATCAGGGCACTTTCGTCATTTGATGAGGAAGTTCTCGATTCTGCTTCGCGTCCGTAGCCTTTACCGTCCTCCCTAGCTTCACCGCCGGCCGCCAGCTCCACCGGAAGCAACCGTCGACCTTCAATCTCCGATCACAGAAGATGCACGAAGGAAGGCACACAACGCACATGCACAAGAAATGAAACTCGATCCTGGAATCCAAAGTTCATTGTCGTTGATTCGAGGTTCGCCGGAGGTGAATCGACGTCGATTCCACTGTTCATGACTTCGATTGCGGTTCCGGTGTCGTCTGGTTGCAGTTCTGATCGTGTGCTGTTCTGACCACGAGGCGTTCCTGCGATTCGTTCTTTCGCTTCAGTGATCGGTGGAAGTTTGCGGTAGATTCGAATCGCATGGAAAAGGACGCCCCGTCTCAGTTGACTCCAACCATCGCTTACGAATCTTCTCTCCACCGATTGAGCTCTTCAACTTCTTGCTGTAGTCCAAGCCCAGGAGTCGTCCTCGCGTCGAATGAATGTACCGGATACTGCTCAGGAAGTGTTCGATGAAATGACTGAAGGAATCCATCCGTTATTCTGTCCTGTTGGTGGCCGTTAGAATCAATGCTATGATAGTGAGGCTGTGCTCGCTGTCTGGAAAGTCGCTGAGTCGTCATCTCGAGCTCGCGCCGTCCTCGCCACCAAATCATCAGATCGTCTCTTCTCCAATTAAACTTCGTTATTGGTGTTGATTTGTTCTAGACTCGTCTCTCTCGATCTCTCTTCTGTTTTTTTCTTCTTTTTTTTCCTCGCCTTTCACTTGACTGCTTCGTCGTCAGACATTTGCTGCGTCGTCAATCGCCATGCCAAGACACTCCTCATCGCCAAAAGCCAGAAGCGGGACTGCGACGGTAGAAGCCAAGGAGATGCGGTCACGATTGCTTTCGATAATTCCGCTTGCATAGCTCACTGCATTAGAGGGATCGAGTCAACTAAAGCCTTCCGCAAATAACAATAATCACTGATGCATCACACCTAACGGTAATCATCGATGTGCCATTTTGATACTAGCAAGATCATCTAAAAGCAGTTTTGCCTAGATAGCAGACTGATCGAATAAGAAGGAAGCGACTGGAAAGACATCAGCTGGAGCTTGAATTCATGGAAACGAGCAGCGGCGGCAATGATCTGCATCTGACGCCCCTGAAGGTCTTCTGGTAGAGACATTGCTAGCCGAAGACAACGAACGTGACTTGGAATTTCTGTCTACTCCAAGCTCAGCGTCGAGGCAGAGCGAGCGGCTCCTTTCTTTGGTCAGATCGATTGTGACGTCCTCGCAGGGCGGAGGGCGGAGGAGGGGAGAGAGAAGGCCAGGCCGGGCTAGGGCAAAAGGTTGAAAGGTGGGGAGTAATGGGGCTGGTGGGTGTGGGCCACGGATCAAATCAATGGGTTGCTCTTGTGGGCCGTGCCAGTTGGACCAGCATGGCCTTTTCTATTTGTTATTTATTTTTATCTTTTTATTACTCTTTTTCTTTTGTTCTTTTTTACTTCCATTCATTGTTTTATGCTCATTTATTTTAATAGAAAAACGTATGCTTAATTTTTTTTACTAAAAATTCAGATGTTGACAGTTTCAAATATATTTACCCTAATATTTAAAGAAGAATATCATGCCATCATGAACAAAGTACAAGATATTGTATGTTTTTGTTGCGTCAATTCTTTACTTCCCAAAAAGCTAGAGTAGTTTATTGATCAATGGAAAAAATAGGCCAAAAAAAAAGGGACAACCCAATCAAATTGAATCATATATGTGTTGATGAAATATAGACTCATTTAAAATGACTTAATTGATGAGTTGGATTCATATAGACCCGATTTCCAATCTTGCCCATTTGGCAGGTTGAAATCCTAGAATATCACGATGGAAGATTAAACAAAGATCAGTACAAGGCAAGAGAAAGAGATGGTTTTCTTTAGTAAAAAATGATTCCTTCGTGTTTTATTTTTCCTGTTTGAGGATTCTTTTTCAATTTATTTAAAGCTCTCAGAGTAAAGAAATGATCAAACATGGCAAAGAGTCGAGGAAAAAGTAAAAGAAATGAATAAATATGTTGAGAATAACATAGGTTTAAATAAAACCAATTTTTATAAAATTTCACCCAAAAAACCGACCATGATTGGTCAAGTGGTCCAAGACTTGATTTGCAAGTCAAAGGTCACAAATTTGATTTCCCAATCTATTATCCATTTTGGGATAATTATGCGAATAACTTGGCAGAATTAATTTGAACAATATCTGGTGGCGAACGCCTTCACCCGTTGGTGGCCAAAGATTGTTGCAGGTTGGAGAAACTCCAAATAGAATGTCCAGCAAAAACATTTGAGTCACCGTTGATGCCCTTCAATGACGGGCTATGACTGTACTTTGACGAGTTTCCATTTCCATCATGACTTCCAAAGACTTTCCTTCACACACAGAATCGTAATTTTCAAAATAAAAATTGACAATAATGATGATAATAGATAATTTTGTCTCCATACAAGAAAAAGGCAAATCTATGGTTGAGTAGTTCGCACTGAGCATTTGCTCCTTTTTAAAAAAAAAGGTTCCCTCAAATACTGAAAAAGAAAATTTGCTCGAGGAGACTGAAAACATGGTAGTGCGTTATTCTTGTAGTGTTTTACTCATGGCATGAAGGAGCAGTTCGAGAACTAGCGAGGAACTAGGATTATTTTGGAAGTAAGAGAATAATTACGATCCGGGACAAAAGCTTCGTGATAATCAAGCAGGAAATATTAGACCAGGACATCGTGAAACGACAAAGGAGGTTTTGGCTTATGAGGTAGAGTTTAATGTACTTTGATCAAGCCGTCCAGCTTTTGGGGAGACGTGCCTTCGCAAGAGACTCGCCTCCAAATGGTTATAACATAACAGCCTCTTGGAACATGTCATCTCGACGATCATCGGTCCATTTCTTTCTTGTCATATAAATCCGTGTAAATAGACACGTTGAAGAAGGTACGGGTAATTGCCCCAAGGAAGTCCAATAAACATTGATTATAAGTTCCAAGAAGCTAGATTATGAGGAAAAACAATTATTTCTTGATTATGTTGTTTGGCTCCCGCCAGGTGTACAATGACATCACTTCCAATTATAGTCCTTTTTCCTGTCTCGAATAAGTATAAACTTTGTTTGGTATTCTAGCACATGAAGTTCCAATCCATGCGAAATTGTAACTATCAAGTCATAACGGTGAATTAAAGGTGGATGATAAGCTCCTATAGAGAATGATAGTGTAGAGTGTGGGACAACTGGACATAACTCATATTTTGCAGGCAGTGAGGCCCAAAGGTAATTTTAGTACAAAGAAATGGTGGAATAACCCTTTTTGTTTTAAATTAGTGGAGCATAGGATTTTGGGGACTTCTTTATTTTCAAAAAATAATTTTGGATTCTTTAAAGTCAAGCATAATCAAATGGACGCATTTATTTTTTTAGTGATCACGTAGATGTTATAGATGATTAGATGATGCATTGTACAACTTGTGCCCGTTTGCTAGTACTGAAAGGTGTACTCTAACGATGCATATGATACCAATGGAGTGAGCATGTCCTGATCCACCATGGAAAGAAAATGAAAACAAGATGCTTTGGCCTTCCACCACTGCAAACGGTCAACGTTGTCTTCCTCAAACTTTCTAAACATAGTATCCGTCATCCTTGTTGAGATGTCCATTCGCCTCACTAGCAGCCGACATCGATGTACTCGAGGCCTGTCCATTATAATTGGGGGGCTCATGTGGCCCGAGAGCACAGGTCCGAACTGACCCAGCCCATTGGCCATCCCAAAAAAAATCTAACTAGGAAGAACCTTATAATATTTTCTGAGAGTCGAGAATCCTTCCCTGAAAGCGTTGCCTACACCTTTGTAGATATTTCTGTAGCTACAACCCATCTCATTCAAGTATATTTCACATGTCCCATCTCGAAATGGTAGAGTCCAGAAGATGCGAATATATTATGGGCCCATTAAACTCGTCGTTTAAGGGAAGAAGGAACTCATTTTGCATTTCCCGCCTCCTTCCTCCCACTTTTTGGAGGAAAATATCTTTGCAATGTGACCCACAATGCATCAAAGTCGGACATAACCCATCTGTCGTAGCATAAATGAGATTGACATAACTCATCTCAGTCAAAAATATATCACATGTCCCATTTCGAAATGACAGAGTCCAGAGATTGTAAATATATTATGGGCCGATTGAACTCGTCGTTTAAGGGAAGTTCTCATTTTGCATTTCCCCTCTCTTTCCTCCCATTTTTTGGAGGAAAATATCTTTGCAACGTGGCCCACGATACATCAAAGTCGTACTCCCCATCTGTCGTAGCATGAATGAGATTGACATAACCCGTTTCATTCAAACATCTGTCACATGTCCCATCTCGAAATGACGCAGTCCAGAAAATATAAATATATTGTGGGCCCATTGAACTCGTCGTTTATGGGAAGAAGGAACTCATTTTGCATTTCCCCTCTCTTTTCTCCCACTTGCCGGAGGAAAATATCTTTGCAACGTGACCCATGATGCATCAAAGTCGTGCTGCCCATTTGCAGCAGGAATGAGTTTGACATAACATGAAGCTCTAATAATTGTCAAGTGACCGACGATGGCCAAAAAGCAAAATTTAACTCTAGTCTCCAGCCTAGTTAACTCTTAATCTCATTTTGTTCCGTCTTCATCCTCCTCCTCTGCGTTTTTGAGAGAGAGAGAGAGAGAGAGAGAGAGCGGCATCAAAGCAACGATGGTGGCCAAAAAGGACTTGGAGTTTGGCAATGAGAAGCGTCGGCTTTTTGAATTGTCACGTTACTTATCTTTACAGAGAATCTGAAAGAGTGCCATTATGTGGAGGGTATTAGAAAAGAGAGATTAGATAGAGAGAGATTCGTATAATCCATAAAATAAGCTAACATTATCAAGTGCATGCAACACTAATATGGGGTTAATGATTCCCTTAACAGAAACATCATTTCATACAAATACAGTTCATATTCACTGGATCCATTCATGAGGTGTAATCAATCATATGAAATTGGATTTTTTTAGAACTATTGAAGAATGGTTTTGAGAGAGAAATGATGTTTATAATTGGTAACTTATATACAAAAAATGAAAGATCTTCCATGAACCTTCAATTTCTCTTGACGGAGTAGTGCATGTAGCTCAAAACCTAGCATATTCCATTTATTAAATAAGATTAAAAAATAAAAGAGGTACTTGTGATGACATTTTTCTTGAGGTTAGCCTTATGTTGCTAGGCCCATTGCAGACCTGTTACTCGCGAGATGTTTTTACAAGGAAAATCATTCGAACTCTTGATGAGAAAAGCATTTTGGCCAAAATAGGTTGCGACCCTATAGTACAACAAGAGAAAGCATTATTGCACTAAGTGGGACTCCATTATTGCCCCACTTTCGTAGAGCTGATACGTCAAGAACTCGTGAGGTGACTGGGATTCGAGTGCATTATCCCAATCAGAATCTGGACTCCGGCTGCTGCTGATTGCTGGAGCCAAGCATAGCTCTCCTGATTTTTAGCCGGTGGGGACCGAAGTCAATTTCAGTACAAAAGAAATGGTGGAATGGGTCCACTTGTTTTTCAATCAAGCGTAGTCAGATGGAGGCACTTGCCCTTTTGGAGATTCTGTAGATGCTGCGTAAAGATGATCAAATGACTCGTTGAAACACGAATGCGAATACATTAGAGAAATACAACCTAAAAAAGATATACTTAGAATCAAATTATTCATTTATTTGGATATTCATGTTATCGACATATATATGGCTCTCGATTTTATTTTATTTTCATTTACTAACACGCATATATTATCACTAACGACATCCTTTGCAGTTGTGTTACTGGTTAATGATCACGTGTCTAAACCTGATGGATTTTGTACTTGAATCTCAGCTTCTCCTACTTAGAACAACTTCGGAGGCCATGCCCGTCTTTTAGTAGATGAAGCCTTACGCGATATATGTAAGCGTGGGGAGATTGCATGCATCGGCAAAAGTACAAAATGGAGCCAAGGTTTGCAAAATCACTGCAAAAAAAAAAAAAAAAAAAAAAAAAAAAAAAAAAACACAGGTAAGTTAAAGAGTTATCAAGCTTTTGATGAAATATAATATCATATTGATAAAAGATCACGGGATCCTTGAAAACAAGTACCCGGATTTTATCAAATGTCAAAGGGAAGTTGAAGAGTTATATACGATGATTGCTGGCTGGCCTTCACCTTAGTTTACGAAAATGGCGGTCTCTTCAGTCTCCACTTCTATTTCCTTGGCGTTGATCTGGTGGGCAAAGACAGTATGTCTAAGACAACAAGATACGGAACATATATTGACATTTTAGATTGTGGCAAAGTTCTTGACGAGGTATACCTCTTCAGATACAGTAAATCCTCCACCCCTTAGCATCATCAGTCCTTCCCTCCACATCTTCCTCTTCACTCTTATCTCTCAAAGATCCCCTATGCATCGATCCGGTGGGCCAACACAATTTGAGACAATGAGATAATTGCTCCCTTAATTCTGGTTTTTACGTAATACGGTTAAGACATTTAAGACATTTTTCAAAATTTAAGAAATTTTTAGTTCATGACAAAGTTATTGTATAGAACTCTAGGTACGACAATAAGTCCATCACCAAACAACTTATTACACATTTCTATCCAGCTTTCTATGATCACTTGAGGAACCAATCTCATGTCATCCCTTGTCGAGCCCAAATACGGTGCTGTTATTTTTGCGTAAAGTATCGTCCCATATAAACACTTAGAAATTTTCAGTGATAATCATTTGTATGGTATGACCATTTGTGTAGGAGCTACGACAAAGTTGTGTTCCATAACCGAAAAAAGTTAGAGAAAATTTTTAAACAAAGAAAGAAATCAGATTCTCCTAAGGATGGGTAGAGCTTAATACACCCGACCCGAACACTCGAAGCATCGTGGAAAATTGCACTGCACTGCCTGTACAGGAGATATTATTGCACTTTGACTTTCCACAGTTCAAGTCAAGTTTAAATAGTATATTTTCTTGAAAGTCGTATTAAAATGTTTTTTTATTGAGTTCTCCATTGGACTTGTCTTGGCAATTCTTCTCCGCGGACACGCGGAACTCATCAAATTGATCGTTCAAGGGCTTTGGGTTAAGCTGCAGGGTCAAACGTAGGTTCATTACCGAGCATGGGGTCGTATTGAATGATCAAGAAGAAGGCATAGTGAAACTTATTAGATGCCGAATCTGAAGGAGCACGTTTTTTTGTAATTTACAGGTTTGGTGGCGGTGGTAAGATGACTTTGCCAGTGTCATCTTTAGCCAGTTATCTGCTCAACTTGAGGAGTGTAGTTAGCACTGAAGTGTGCATATCTTGATTCATACACTTTCCAATTCTTACGCAACTTCTGATAGAAGTTAGCCAAGATGAGAATATGACAAATGATGTAATTTTTGTACAACAATTATTTGAGTGTCATGATTTTTTTATTAATTAAGTATCATGACTTTCTAAAAAAATATTCACTCAAATGACTTAACTTCTAAATTTTTTTCACTTAAGTACTATAATTTTCAATTGACCATTTAGATTCTATAATTTCCATCACAAGTGCCATGATATGTAGCATTTGTGGGGAACAGCCAGAAAGAGCACGTATTTTGCATTTCAATCGAGAAGAAGGAACTCATTATGCATTTCCCTCCATTTCCTCCCACTTTTTGGAGGAAAATATCTTTGCAACGTGACCATGATGCATCAAAAGTTGTACTTCCGTTGGCAGCATGAATGAGATTGACATAACACGAAGTTTTAATAATTGTCAAGTGACCGACGATGGCCAAAAATCAAAACTTAACTCCACCCCAGTTAACTATTAACCTCATTATATTCTGTCTTCGTCCTCCTCCTCTGCGTCTTGGAGAGAGAGAGAGAGAGAGAGAGAGAGCAGCATCAAAGCAACGATGGTGGACGTGTCAGGGAGGGCAAGACATGTAAGGACTTGGAGTTTGGCAATGGGAAGTGTCGGCTTTGTGAATTGTTACGTCACTTATTTTTGTAGAGAATCTGATAGGGTGTCATTACGTGGAGGGTACTAGCAAAGAGATATTAGACAGAGAAAGATCCATATAATCCATGAAGCAGGCCGACATTATTGAGTGCATGCAACACTGATGTGGAGTTAATGATCCCCTTGACATAAACACATAATTACGTAGAAATACACTTCATATTCACTGGATCGGTTGACGAAGTGTAATCAATCAAATAAAACTGGGTTTTTTTAAAACTATTGAAGTGTGGTTTTGAGAAGTAAATGATGATTATAATTTTTAATTTCTACACAAAAAATGAAAAAGTCATCTTCCATGAACCTTCAATATTTCTCGATGGAGTTGTGCATGTAGGTCAAAACCTATGCATATTCCATTAATTAAATTAGATTAAGAAATAAAAAAGAGGAACGTGTGATGACATTTTTCCGAAGTTAGCCTTAGGCCATTGCAAACTTATTGCATGCAAGATGCTCTTACAAGGAAAATAACACAATCTCTTGATAAGAAAAGCATCTTGACCAACGCTGGTGGTGGCCATATAGTACAACAGAAGAAAGCATGAGTGGACTCTATTATTGTCCGACTTTATTAAAGCTGATGCTTATAGAGCTCGTGAAGTGACTGAGATTGGAGCGCATTCTTCTGAATCGAAATTTTTGGGCTTTGGCTGCTGCTGATTTGCTAGAGCCGAGCATTGCTCTCGTAATTTTTAGCTGGCAGGGCTTGAAGTCATTTTCAGTACAAAAGAAATGGCGGAGTAGGCCCTCTTGTTTTCAATGAAGCGTGATCACATGGAGGCATTTGCTCTTTTGGAAATTCTATAGATGTTGCGTAAAGATGATAGCACGATACGCTGAAATACAAATATGAATACACCGGAGAAATACAACTTAAAAAAGATATAACTAGAATCAAGTTATTTATTTATTAAGATATTCAAGCAATTGATATGTACATGGTTCTTGGTTTTTATTTATTTATTTACAAATACACACGTATATTATCTTTTACGGTTGTATTAGTAGTTAACGATCACGTGTCTAGATATGTACGGTGGAGTTGGGTCCCTCGGCGTGAGGTTGAAAAAGCAAGAAGCTTTAATAATTGCAACATGATCCACAGTCCGTAAAGTCATACAGGCCGTATGCATCATGAGGTTGGCATAACACGAAGCTTCAATTATTGTAACGTGATCCATGATGGCGAAAAAGCAACTTAACTCCATCCCGGTTAAACTCTTACCTTCACTTTGTTTTGTCTCCTCCTCCTCCTCCTCCCCCTCCTCCTCATCATCATCATCATTTTAGAGAGAGAGAGATAGATAGAGAGAGCAGCAGTAGCATAAGAGGAACAATTGTGGACGTGTGTGGTCGGTACTTATCAGGGAAGGAGAGATAGAGAGAGCAGCAGTAGCATAAGAGGAACAATTGTGGACGTGTGTGGTCGGTACTTATCAGGCAAGGATTTGGAGTTTTTAGAGAATCGGAAAGAGGGTCATTAAATTGTTAATGAGGCGTAGTCAATCACTGCAATCATCCGCTTTTCTTTAAAAATATTAAAGTGAGGTTTTCAGAAATAAGCAATGAGTATAATTAGTAATTTCTATAAAAAAAAAATTGAATTTGCATCTTTCTTAGGCCTTCAATTTCTCTCTGTGGAGTTGCATATGGAGCTCAAAGCCTATGCATTTTCACAGGATTAATAAATTGGTGTCTCTTAGGTATTAATGGAGTGCCTACGACTCTCTAAGCATCCAACAAATCTCAATCAAATGCGGTGGTCCCTCCATTTCATACACATCGGATAATTATTGAAAATAACATTTTTTATTGAAACGGCTATGATAAATTTACCGTTTATATTGCATTCTTTTGAAAATGGGCAAGTTGCCACACTTGATTTTTTTTTATCTCAATTTCTATTTGAAGTTGATTTTGGTAGCTTAACGGTCTAAACTTGGGAGCTGAGCCCCCTTCCCTTTTTTTCCCCTTTAATTTTGGGGAAGGTTTGGTGAGCATTTCTTCTATACTAGAAACTATTAATTATTTAAATTCTAACCTTAATCTCACATTATACATGTTTTTTCATGTGAAAATAGAATTAAGAAGTTGGGAATGAGAAACTACTTCCATTAAAGTTTATATATTACAATGATGAGCCATGATTAATTGTAATCCAACGATAAAAATTTTGGGTCACCGGCTTAGAATTTGTGGTTCATAGTCGAGGTATGATCAGCTTAAATATTAAGATTGATGGGGAAACTGAGCGCGACTCTCGTGGATCTTCTCTTCATTATGTTTTGTCAAATGAATTGGGCGCTATTAGAGACGCAATACCTATCTTCGGTCAATTGTAGGGGGCTCAACATTTTCCTGTACTTTTCACATGTCAATTGTTGTACAGAGCATCTAAGTAAAGAAAGATGGGAAAATTCGACGGAGTTGGGTCCCCCAGTGATTGATTGATAGCCTTCACGCGCGTCGTACTGCCCATGCTAAACATTAGATTGACAAAACACGAAGCTTTAATAATTGCCAAGCGACCGATGATGGCCAACCAGCAACGTAATCTCCACGCTGGTTAACTCTTTACATCGCCATGTTCAATCTTCCTCCTCTGCGTTTTAGAGAGAGAGAGAGTGTGTGTGGGGTGGGGGAGAGCACGGGTCCGAACTGGCACGGCCCATTGGCCATCCTAAATAGAAAAAAGTGTTGCCGACAGCTTCATAGATATTCAACCCATCTCATTCCAACATCAAATCACATTTCCCATCTCGCATTCACCTTATGTCCATCCTTCACTATCATTCTGTCTTTCACCGAAAGTGTCGCCGACAGCTTCGCAGATAATTTGAACCTCAGCCCATCAATTAGGACATCAGTAAAATTTCCCATCTCGCAATCACTCTGTGTCCTTTCATCCTTAACTGAAAATCGTTGGGGACAGCTTTGTTGACATTTTAGGAGCCTCGACGAATCTTTATTCAGACATCAATCCACAATTCCCATCCCCCGATTCAATCCGTGTCCTCACTGTCTTCTATCCTCCACCATAATTCAGACATCTGTCCCCTGTCGCATCTCCAAATGACCAAGAGTCCAGAAAATGCAACATGTTATGGGCCCACTGAGCTCGTCATTTGAGGAAAAGAAAGAGCTCCATTTTGCGTTTCCCGCTACTTTCTCCCCACTTTCCGAAAGGAAAATATCTTGTGGCCCCCACAGGAAAATCTTTCTCTACGGTTCTCTTCGTATTCCCTGCATCTTCTACTTTCCTCACTTCTTTTCACCCAATTCCTGAAAGCGGCTTCATTCTACGGAATGTCTCCATTCGGATTTGTATACGGGTCTTTTTCTTTTTTTTTTTTGTGACCCAAGAACTCCCGAACAGTTTGTAGCCGACAGGATAAATCCAAGGCGAACTGAGCCACCATCATGACCTAGCCATAAGTGAGTCGCCCAATAAGGACGTGGGATTTCGAACCCCTCCCCCTCTCAGTGGGGGAGAAAGCGCGAAACTATCGCGGCCACCGCGGGCAGTGGTTTTGTATATGGGTCTTGCTCTCAAAAGAAAAATCAAAATCAAGGCAGCAAACATTTGGAGTGGCTCCTTGTCCATAAAAAAATCTTTCGTTTGATGGGAAACTCAAAATGTAGAACTTCTCCCAGAAGTGTCATGTCCTCATTAATAATATGTATATTGGCTGTAGTTGCACTAGTAGATGTTACTCAACAAAATGTCAATCATATCAGCAAGCTTCTCAACTCATATTATGTTTTGCACTCCGCATTAAAAAATGAAGCAAAGATGAGGTGTAGATGGTTTGCACAAAGAAAAAAAGTGGATGAACAAGGCGACATATTTATCCTCAGCAATGGTGCATGTAGATGATTTACGCAGGAGACATAGGTTCTTTTAATTTCTTTGTTGATAAATATCTAGTAATTTTTTTTATCTTATATTATCTGTTTTTCCATATAGAAATTGCATAACATGGCTACATATGGAATATATACCTTTTTAACTAGAAATTTAATTAAGTCCATATTGCAAGACTAAAATAACTTTACGTGCATGATAATTATTTGATTATATCGGGTTATTTAAGTTTTTTTGTCATATTTATAGATATGTTTTCCTGTTGTTTAAAGCAGTTTTTGTCGTTTAAATAAGTTTTTATTTTGGGTGATCAACTAAATGTGTGTTTTTTTTTTTTATATGGTTAGAATGATTGACCGAATTAAGAGGTTGGTTTTTTAGAATATTTGTCGCTCTTATTCATAAAACAATTTGTATGATTTTGGGACCAAACGTATAATCATATACGGCTTTGCACATATTAAATCGAAGCTAGCTAGGACAACGTTTAGATAGATAAAGAGAGAGGATGGTACAGTGGAGTGGGGTCCCTCGCGTGAGATTGAAAAGGCAAGAAGCTTTAATAATTGCTACACGATTCCACAATGTGTAAAGTCATGCTGACCGTATGCATCACGAGGTTGACATGACACGAACCCTCAATAATTGCAACGTGATCCACGATGGCCAAAAAGCAGCTTAACTCCACCCCAGTTAAACTCTTAACCTCACTTTGTTTTGTCCTCCTCCTCCTCCCCTGTGTTTTATATATATATATATATATAGAGAGAGAGAGAGAGAGAGAGAGAGAGAGAGAGAGAGCAGCATCAGAGCAATGATCGTGGACGTGTGTGGTCGGTACATGTTAGGGAAGGAGAGAGACACTCAAGGATTTGAATTTTGTAGAGAACCGGAAAGAGGGTCATTAAATTGCTAACGAGGTATAATAAATAAATGGAATCAGGTTTTCTTTAGAACTATTAAAGCGAGGTTTTGAGAAATAAATAATGAGCATAATTAGCAATTTCTATACAAAAGAAAAATGAAAAGACGACTTTCATAGACCTTCAATTTTTCTCAATGGAGTTGTATATGTAGCTCAAAGCCTATGCACGTTCACAAGATTAATAAATTGATGTTTCTTAGATATTAATGGAGTGCCGCATCTCATTAATCTCCATCAAATGCAGTGATCCCTCGATTTTATACACATCGGATAATTACTTAAGACAAACAATTTTTATTAATATATTAGTGATAAATTTATATTTTATATTACATTCTTTTGAAAATGGCAAGTTGTTACACTTAATTTTATCATCTCAGTTTCTATTCAAATGTTAATTTTATCATCTTAGTTTCTATTTGAATGTTGGTTTTGACAACTTAATGGTCTAAACTTGGGAGCTGAGCCAGCCCCGTTCCTTTTATATGACAGTTACTTGAGTATCATAATTTTTTGTCAATTAAGTGGGTGTCATGACTTTAAATGAATTTCATTTAAGTGTCATGGCTTTCAATTGCTCATTTAAAGACTACAACTCCCATAAAAAGTGTCATCATGCTAGCACTTTTGGACAATGTCTTCGAAAATGTTAAAATACTTAAGTGAATATTTTTTAGAGGTTTTAAAATATTTAAATGATTGGAAAAAGTAAATTTATGATACTTAAGTAAGTGTCATGAAATTTTTTGGTGACCTTATTTCAAAATTAGCCTTGTATGATTAGGGCATTACAGACTTCTACATGCTATGACAATACAATCACGCAAGCACTGCAAGATGCTTTTGCATGAAAATGATACAAACTTTTACGAAGAAGAAGGGACGAGAAAAGCATTTTGGTCAAAATTGGTGGTCTCCACATAATACAACAGTAGAAAGCATTATTGCACTCAGCGGACTCTATTGTTGTGCAACTTTATTAAAGCTGATACTTAAAAGAGCTCATGAAGCGACTGAAATTGGAGTGCATCATCTGAATCGGATTCTGGACTTACAGAGATTGGGGCCTCGCCGCTGTTGATAGCTGGAGCTGAGCACGTATGAAATGATTGATGGACAATGATAGTCATAGCTCGTTCCCAAGTGGAGATTGGTGCATCGCTGCTGCAGCGCTGCTGATTTCTGAAGCTGAGGTCAGATGTGTTAAACGATTAAGCATTAATCAAATGGGAGAAAATATTTGGGGGTCCCGACTGCCAAGCCAGCGTGTACCCCGACCAATGAGGAAGTGACGCGTGGCTCCACGATGCGCTAGTGGTTCCACTGGTTTTTCTGCACAAAATATATTATTTTCCCTTTTCTGCTTAAAAATTTACATTCATTAATAAATCTGCTGCTGCTTTTTTGTCTCTCCTCTCTAATGGAGGCCTGCACGCATTAAAGGAGCTTTGCCTCTCGTCCTTTCTTTCCTTCTCACTTGAAAATTTTGGGTGAGAATTCGCTCTCTGGCCCAAAGCACGTTGCTCCTCCGCCTTGCTCCGGCGCCGGGTCATCTTCGCTCTCTGCCCCAAAGCTCGTTGCTTCTTCGGCCTGCCTCGTTGTGTTCCTTCTCCGCCCTCTGCTCCGGTGTGGTTTCCTTGCGCAAGACGGCGAGGAATGTTCTTGCTGTAAGTCGCAGACTCCAAGCGACAAGAAGTTCCAGCTCTCTCCGATTCGGCTTCGGTTCTGCTACGTTCGCGGCTCATACCAGTGAGTTGATTCTTTCCCTGATTTTTGTACTCTTCTTTTCTTTTCTTTTTCTCTGCTGTTTTTGCCTCTCTTTTTTTTTTTTTTTTTTTTTTTTAATTTTAGTTTCTTTTGTTGGTGGGTGAGTGTCCGGTGTTGTGATTTTTGGGAGGTTGGTTTGTCTAGGCTAGCACTGAGTTTCAGTCCGAGGCGAAACGAATGGTTGGAAGTTTCCGCGAAACCGGGGAGATTAGCAGAAAACGAATGCGTGGTAATAGTGGAGACGATGTCGAAGTATTTCGTTGAAACGAATAGTCAGCACTTGTCTGATTTTGTTGTTGTTGGCTTTTGTCTTCAAATATTTTGGTGGAAGTAATTCGATTGGGGAGAATGGTGGATATTGTTCCGCCTCCTCGGCATATATACATTCTTAACTCTCGTTTCTCCGCAGAGAAGGGAAGAAAACCAGAAAGAATTCAAAAAGGGGGAAAATGGCGGATGCCGGTCTGTGTGCAGCTTCCACAGTGGCAGGGTGCCTGGTGGCTCCGGTCAATCGTCTTTGCGGCTATGTGATATCCTACGACAGCCACGTTAGCAAATTTGAGGACACAGTTGCGGAGTTGGACCAAGCGAGGGAAAGGGTGCAGGATTCCATCGATGATGCTAACAGAAACATGAAACCTATCAAACACTATGTCAATCAATGGGTGAAAGATGTGGAGAAGCATGCCGAGGAGGCGCGCCGTGTTCTCGATGACAAAGCTAAGATAACTTGCTTCCGCGGGTGGCTTCCCAACCTGAAGGTGCGATATCGTCTCGGCAGGGAGGCGAGGAGGAAAGCTGAACGCATCCAGGGACTCATTAATCGGACTCCACCCGGGAACATCTACAGCGATCCTCCTCCAGGGCTCGTTGATATTGATTCTCGAGCTTCCATCTTAAAGGACATAATGAATGCTCTGGATGACGAGAAGCACAAAGTGATTGGGATCTACGGGGAGGGTGGTGTGGGGAAGACTACGCTGTTAAAGCAAGTCGAGGAGAAACTCAGGAATGAGAAGAGATTGTTCCACATGATCACCAAAGCGAATGTGTCACAGAACTCGGACTTTAAGAAAATCCAAGACGATATTGCTTACGCCTTGCGTCTGGAAAATCTGAAGGATGAGACGAGTGAAGAGGGAAGAAAAGATCTTCTGTTCAAGAGATTACAGAAGGATCCGAGTGAGAAGATTCTCATAATATTGGACGATCTGTGGAAAGAAGTTGATCTGAGGGCTGTCGGAATTCCTTTGGGAGACGAGAGCAGGGGAAGCCAGGTGTTGCTCACATCGAGATTTAAAAATGTGCTGGAGCAAATGAATTGTGCCCCTCACATATTTCATCTTGAAGGTTTAAAGAACGATGAAGCTTTCAGGCTATTTGAAAAGATGGTCGGCGACAGGCTCAAAGACAATGAGCAATTGAAAACAATAGCGGATCAAGTGGTCAAGAAGCTTGCAGGTTTGCCTCTTTTGATTATCTCTGTTGCAAGATTTTTGAAAGATAAGGATGAGGCGGCATGGAGAAACGCGTACATAGAAATAGATGAGTCAAATAAAGAAAAAACAGAAACGATAGTGAGGTTGAGTTACAACCATTTGAAGAGTGAGGACACCAAGACCTTATTCTTGCTCTGCGGTCTTATTGGCGGGACCATTCAAGTTGAAATCCTGCTGGTTTTAGGCATGGGTTTGGGCTTGTTCGAGGAATCAAGACTGACGATGCAAGAATCAAGGGATAGATTATATACTATGCTTGATGATCTCCGTTTCGTTTGTTTGTTGCTGGATGGTGGCGATGACAAGGACAATGTGACCATACATGATCTTTACAGCGAGGCAGTCGTCTCAACTCCATTTAGAGGTCAGAATTCCTTAATGATGAACAGCAATTATGGCTCATGGTCAAAGGAAAAGCTTGAGAAATGTTGGGCAATATGCCTAGCTGATGTTGGTGGAGATAGGCTTACTGAACTAATGACGTGTCGGTTTCCTGACTTGAAGCTACTCATGTTGTCTCAACCAAAAGACAAAGGTTGGATGCAAGAACACGAACATGAAGTGGGAGATTGCTCGGGACTACTAGATTTCACATACATGAAGGAGCTCCGTGTCCTATATTTTCGCTTCATGCATATCGCCAGTTTACCTCCCTCAATTGGAATCCTCGGGAGCCTCCACTGTTTATGCTTAGATGAGTGCAATGTGGAGGATGTGGCAATTCTTGGCAAGCTCAGAGCATTGCAAATTCTCAGCTTCGCAGGATCCACTATTTCTAGGTTGCCTAAAGAAATTGGGGAACTTACAAATCTGAGATTGTTGAATCTACGCGAATGCTACAGACTTAAAACAATTGAGACTGGTGTCCTGAAACGCTTAACCAATTTGGAAGAGTTATACATTTGCAGCAGCTTTAGCATATGGATGGGTAAGGATCAAATATCATCGAATCATGTAATGCTAGGCTTGCCGAGTTGAAGAGCTTGACAAAGTTAGTCGCTTTGGAAACATGGATCCTTGATCCCACCGTACTCTTGGAGGATGGTGACCTGCCATTTGGGAACCTGGATAGATTTCGCATCGACGTGGGAAGAATTTGGGGGATTACAGTTAGATATTTGACAGCCCTACAACTCAATTTGGAAGGTTGTGAGAGTATTCTTTCGAAAGAATGGTTTCAGAAAACTTTGCAGAAGACTCAATACTTACATTTATGCAATTTGAGTGAGTTCAAAAAGAGCGCTCACGAATTGTGCACCCAAGGATTCGAAGAAGTGAAGTACATCAAAATTGAAGATAGCCCCTCAATCAAGTACATTGCCAATTCATCCGACGGCCTCCCACTCACTGCTTTTAGGACGTTAGAGTCTTTGATCCTTAAAAATCTTATTAAGTTGGAGAAGATATGCAATGGTCTCGTCACACCAGAGTCCTTCAGCAAATTGAGAGCCATTAGGGTCGAACAGTGCAACCGATTGAAATACTTGTGGTCTCTTTCAGATTGGCAAAGACTTGGACAGCTGGAAGAAATTGAAGTGCGGAAATGTGACTCAATGCAATCCATTGTCACACTTGATGCAAGAGAAGGTATAGTTTCTATCGATAACGGAGTTGAGTTGCCTAATGTACTTCGTTTGGTATTGTGTAAGTTACCAAATATGACGAGCTTTTGCACCAGAGCTGAAATCACATCAGAGGATACTCCAATCCAGGTAATTTTTTCATATTTTCTCCCTGTCAATTTGTCCTGTTAGGATGAGATGATAATGGTGTTCACTCAACGTCGGTACATATTGCATTTAACTTCAATTATTTGTACAATTTGATTCACGTTTTGATTTACAAATAAAAGATCCTCTCAAATAGAACACAGACGATATTATAGTTAAAGAGAAGCCTCTTTCCACGACTGATTTTTTTAATTTTTTTAAAAAAAATTTCAACATTAGATAATTGCACTGCTAACTTGGGTTTCTACTGTGACTAATTTATTACTGATTTAACATTCTTAATGAGATGAAAAAATAGTGTGCTGAACGAATGAAAGCGAGAATGAATCTTGGATGAATAAATAAAATTCAATAATTTGAAAATGAAGAAAGCGACGTCTAGAGATTCAATAAATGGATAAATGGATGGCGAGCGAGGAGCCATGTAACAAAGAAAGTCCCCATAATTCATGTCCCGCCTAACATGCAATTTGCAATTGATTCCAACATGTCATACCAAGTTGCCAACGTCATCGTGTCAACATCACTGTGCAGTTGAGCTGCATTGACAGCATGATAGTGGTGAGGATATCCTCATGAAAATGATTTCGCTTTTCACGGAAGAGGAATTCTCTCTCTCTCTCTCTCTCTCTCTCTCTCTCTCTCTCTTTATTTTTTTTTTAATTTTTAATTTTGGCTTGAGAGTTTTCACTTATTTTCTCGTCAAAATAGCTTTACTTGTAACAGACTCACCTTTAATGAGTTTCATTGTGGTGCTATGTCAGGTTTCATTGCCTCGCTTGGAATCCCTGGTAATAGATGGACTCCTTGGCCTAGAAAAGATACTCTACAGTGAACTTTCATTAAAATACAGCAATCTAAGATCGCTACTGATAAGAGTCTCTAAATCCACGTCGAAGAGTATTCTGAAATTAGATTGGATTTTGAAGTTGTCGAATTTGGAATCAATGTCACTTGGGAGCTTTCCATCAGCAGAAGTAGTTTTTGACCTGGAGGAGCTAAAAGTCACTGCAGATGTCGAGATTTGCTCTCGGCTAACGAAATTGACATTAGAGCAATTACCAAACCTACAGCACATATGGAAATGGGATGTAAAATTACAAGGATTATCGATACTTCGAAACCTGAGGGGGCTCTGTGTCTATGAAACGGGGCTGTCATTTCTCTTTTCGTTGCCTGTGGCTAAATGTTTTAGAGAAATTAGAGCCATTACAGTGAGGAATTGTCCAAGTATGAAGGCGGTGATTGTGGAGGAAGGAAGAAATGAAGGGACGTATGATGTTATAGAGTTCCCACTACTAGAGCATCTATCTATACGACGATGTCCAATGGAGAAATTCTTCCCATATCCTCATGGAAAGAAAGAGCTAGTAATTGCTACTTCAGATTCACAAGATGCTCACTCTGATTCCTTCTTTGATCGAAAGGTACAAATCCCTTCTATTGAGATTATACCCATACTAGCCATAGGCACATGCTTTGGTGTGGGAGTAATAAAATCTCTTTGAAGAATTTTATTTGGTTTTATTAGTTAGAATGTGTTCATCATTTATAATTACATTTGTCATAATAAGGCCATTAGTGAAAATTCATTCTTCCATCGCATCAAATATATTGTTAAGATTAGGCCAAATTGTTGGATGTTTCATAGTTATGATCTAATGGATAATTGTCATGAGTAGGTTAGTTTACCAAGCTTGGAATTTTTATGGCTTCATTCAGTAGGATTCTTCAAAACGATATGGCAAGATGAACTTCTCAGAAGTTCTTTCCACAAATTAGCCACTCTCATCCTTTAAAATTGCTCAAAGCTACTCAATGTCTTCCCTTGGACAAGCATAGGGAGATTGCACGATCTAAAAGAAGTCAGAATTTCAAACTCTCTCCCCTTGGAATCGTTGTTTGACTATCATGTTTTAGAATGAACAATGTAATAAATTTGTCCTACTTTTCCTCCTTTCTCGTATTATCCTCATGCAGGTTGCATTTCCTAATATAACAAGTCTAGTAATTGAAGGCCTTCGGTGCAAAGAGCTATGGAACAATCAAATTCCCACCGATTCCTTTCAGAAGTTGGAATCTCTTGAATTGAAGAACTGTGACAATCTCCAATATTTTGCTACTTCTTAAATGTGGAAGAAGTTGCAATGCTGTCTCGAGAAACTACAAGTGATTTCATGCCGTTTGATCGAGGTCATATATGAAGTTGATGGGACGGATATAGAAAGTGGTAAATTGAGGAGCCTGGTTTTGTGTGATCTTGAAAACTTGAGGTGCATTTGGTACCATTCCCAAATTTGAGAGTCGTATACGCTGTGAGGTGCCCCCGTTTGGAAATGCTTTTCCCTATCTTCACTGCAAAATTTCTTAGGCAAATCGAAGGGCTGATAGTGGATTCATGTGAAGATATGGAACTAATTGTTGGCCATGAAAAAGGGGAAGAAGCGAACCACACGACAATCACCTTCTCCAAGCTAACTATTCTTATACTTTTTGAGTTACTGAAATTCAGGAGGTTCTTCTTACCTGAGAAATACTCTTATGAAATTCCTGTGCTCCAAGGACTTACCATCCTTGCGAATCTTGAGTATAGAAAGCTGTGGAGCAGAGCCGGACCAAGTCCTTGGTGACTGGGAATTCCACCAAATGTGTCGACGATGTGTCATGCTATCAGAGCCGAACCAAGTCCTCGGTGACTGGGAATTCCACCGAGTGGAACGGGAAGGTCACATGCTATTTCATAAGATGTGAGGTATTGATGCAACCCACATTGAAGACCAGCTCTCTCGACCAAGAAGATCGGCCCACATTCAAGCTCGACGAAACTGAGAAGCCGTATCGACTTCTTGAGTCCAACCCCGAAGTTGGAAAGACACCTTGCCATGAAGACGTTATGCTTTTACTATTTTTGCTAATTTTAATGTTCTGTCTTTATTTCTCTTAGTTTTAATGTTCTGTCTTTATTTCTCCTAGTTTCAATGCTCCGTCTTTATTTCTTTGACGATAAAGCCCAATTTCTTGTAGAAGACGAATGACTTCTGATGAATGAAAAAAAAAAAATTTGCTTTGAAGCAAGTATCGTGAACCTTGTAGAGTTCATCCCTTTGAAAACCTAGAAGAGTTTTCACTCCGTCCTCAAGAGTCGGAGCTTTTGAAATCTGCATCCTTGAAGAGTTGAAATCATTGATCTAGAAGAATCGGTGCCCCCTCAACTTCCTTGGAGGCCTAGAAGAGCAACCAACGGAGTTTCTATCTTTTCATATTATGTTCGTTATTTCCAACCCAATTTCGACCATCCTACAGTGTTTATTTCAAAAAACCCAAAACAGAGAAATTGTAGATCTAGAAGTCTTGTTCATTTGGCTTTGGAATCAAGTCGATCTGATCTATATCGACAAAGATACAACCATTCTCCTAAGCTTGCGTAGTGTTGAAATTTCTGTTCATTGTGTTTCCTGTGTGTGAGTCACTCTCCCAATCCTACTGTTTGAGAAAGCCTAACCTTGGCTTGCATCATTTGGTATCAGAGCTTTGGAGGAGAGGACAATGCCTCCAAGACAAGCTAGACGTCGTGGCGGCAGAACTATTCCCCTCAATGAAGTGCACACACTCGCTCAGAATTTGTAGCAACGTATGCAACAACAAATTGACGAATTGATGCGAGAAGTTCAGCATTTGAGGGCTGAAGCAAATAATTCTCCACCCTGTTCCAGGATTGAAGATTCCCATGGTGACTCTTCCTCTTCGGAGAGTGTTCAATCTATTCACGGTCGGAGGCATGTTCGACATCGTTTACAACATATTCGTGAGCCAGATTGGGAAAAGGAAGTCAAGAAAGATGTTCCAGAATTTACAGGTACTGAGTCTCCTGATGAAATTGTTGATTGGCTAACACTTGTGAATGAGGTGTTTGAGCATCAAAATGTTTCAGAGAATCATCAAGTTGGGATCATTGCTATGCGATTCCGAGGCAAGGCGATTGCTTGGTGGAGACGTGAAAAACAAACTCGCCAAGCCGTTGGCAAAGCACCAGTCACTTTGTCAAGAAAGATGGAGGGCAAGATTTAAAAATATTTTCTTCCCGAAGGATATAAGAGAGAGTTCTACCAACGGTACCAAAATCTAAAACAAGGTACACGAACGGTGGACCAATACACCAATGAATTCAATGAGTTGGTGATTCCTAACAATAGATGTGCTTTTGAACAAATACTTGAACGGTCTTCAATTTTACATTTAAGACGCCTTGGAAGTCCTCAACATTTGGGACTTAGGAGATGCACACCAACGGGCACTCAAAATAGAGCGCTCTCGTTCTCGGAGACAGCAATCAACTACCATGGCAAGTCTGGCCACTAAGAGGGTCACTAGCACTACTAAAGTTGCTGAGACTATAACGCAATCTGCTAGTAAGCCTTCTACTCAGCCCCATGTTTCGAAGCAACCTGCTACGTCCGAAATATGTTGCTATTCTTGTGGGGAGTTGGGCCATCGTGCTAGCAATTGTCGAATCAATAAGAATCGACCAGCCGGTAAAGACTTTTTAGTGGATGATGATTATGATGAGAATGCTGAGGATCCACTCGAAGAGGAGTTGAACGATGATGAAGAAGCTACGGATGATGAACAAATAGTGCATGCCGACATTGGCGAACTTCTTATGGTGATGAAAATTTTTCTTACTCCTCAAGACGACACTGGAGATAGGTGGCTGCGTACCAATATTTTTCATTCTGCTTGCACAATCATGGGAAATGTGTCAATTAATTATTGACTCTGGTTGTTGTGAGAATATAATTTCTGAAGTAGCGGCAAGTAAGCTAAAGTTGGAATTAAAAACGCACCCTACGCCTTATAAAATGTTGTGGTTGAAGATAGGTGCTGAGGTAACTGTTTCAAAACGATGCCTTGTTAATCTATCCATTGGTTCTGTTTATAATGACAAGATATGGTGTGATGTTCTGCCGATGGATGCTAGTCACATTATTCTCGGTCGACCATGGGAATTTGATAAGAGGACTATGCATGATGGTTATCGAAATACATATTCTTTTGAATTTGGAGGCAAGAAGATTACGTTGGCACCTAGTAGGGTGGGAGTTCTTCGATGATGATGGCGAGAATTCGAGGACGAATTCTTTTAAAGATGGGGAGGATGATGCAGCCCGCATTGAAGACCAGCTCTCTCAACCAAGAAGATCGGCTTGCATTCAAGCTCGACGAAACCGAGAAGCCTTATCGACATCTTGAGTCCATCCCGGAAGTTGGAAAGACACCTTGCCATGAAGACGTTATGCTTTTACTATTTCTGCTAATTTTAATGTTCTGTCTTTATTTCTCCTAGTTTCAATGCTCCGTCTTTATTTCTTTGACGATATAAGCCCAATTTCTTGTAGAAGACGAACGACTTTTGATGAATGAAAAAAAAAAAAACTTTGCTTTGAAGCAAGTATCGTGAACCTTGTAGAGTTTATCCCTTTGAAAACCTAGAAGAGTTTTCACTCCGTCCTTGAAGAGTCGGAGCTTTTGAAATCTACATCCTTGAAGAGTTGCAGTCATCAATCTAGAAGGATCAGTGCCCCCTCAACTTCCTTGGAGGCCTAGAAGAGCAACCAATGGAGTTTCTATCTTTTCATATTATGTTCGTTATTTCCAACCCAATTTCGACCATCCTATAATGCTTGTTTCAGAAAACCCAAAACATAGAAATTGTAGATCCAGAAGTCTTTGTTCATTTGGCTTTGGAATCAGGTCGATTTGATCTATATCGACAAAGATACGATTGTTCTCCTAAGCTTACGTAGTGCTGAAATTTCTGTTTGTCTTGTTTCCCGTGCGCGAGTCACTCTCCCGATCCTATTGGTTGAGAAAGCCTACCCTTGGCTTGCATAAGGTATTCCTTCAATATTTCATTGCTTTGGTTTGGCTCTCTGTTCCTTTGAATCGAAAATCGATTTGTATTAGCTAAGACACAACTCTCAGTGGGACCTACACACACTCTACATCACGTGGCCCTCTCTCTTCCTTTCTCTCTCTCTAGCTCTCTTCCTTACTCTCTTCAACTAACCATCTGTCGATTCCCTTTTATCCGTCCACCAACAGTCGCTGCGAGAGTCCATCGCTGGCCACCACACCACATGGCACGTTGAGAAGGGACAAAGAAAAGAGAGAGCATTGACCGAAGGCTGTCGATGATTTTAATTGAATCCTTTCTTCTCACTTCGCTGATGGTCGTCATCACTTCCCGATCACCACCCGTCCCGCCACCGCGAAGAAGTTCTATAATGCCGGAGTGCTCAAACTTCGTTCATTGCTGCCTGCTTCGATGATTCCATTCCTTAATGTTGCTTCTGTTATCTCATTAGTTATGTCCGATGTCAATTGTTATAGCTAATCATTCTTCATTCAACTAAACCACATTTGCTCTGTTAGCTACTGTCTGTGTGCAAATTGTAAGTGATTGAGGCTGTATTAATTATTTGAAATGGCGCTCCTCCGTTGGAATGTGTACCACTTGTTTGATGAAATTCTTGAACTAAGTCAGTGTGTATTTTTTATTCAGCTCTTGATCGAGAATTCGTTTCATTACTAGATTGTTGATCTATTCCGGTCATATAAGTGTATTTGAGTTCTGTTTCTTCATAAAAAATCATAGGTATTTAATTTCAAACTTGTTTTGAATATGCTAGAACATTGTCAATACATTCCGATTTGTAACTGTTTCGGGCCCGAATTGATGTCATTTGGTGCTTGATTTTATTCTATTCCACTCAAGTAAGCATGTGTAGTGATGTAAGATTGTGTGATGGTGAATTTCATGTTCGCTTGGAAAAGAAATTATGTCATGAATGAAAGAAATTCTATTGGAAATCAATCCGTGGATGTTGATTGTGTCTTGATATCCCTAATTTGGTGTGCATTTCATTCCAACTCGAGGCTAGTATGGTTATGAGGATCATATATGTTCATGCTAGGAAAGTGATATCGAGAATCTCATGCCAATTTTGTAAGAATTATAGTCATAATCGAACTATAATATGCTAGAATCGAAGCACTGCATGCTGACCAAGATTGCTTTGTTTGAATTTGGCATTACTTTGGTCTTGGATTGATGCCATTTTGATCAAGTAGACTCATATTCGCTTGTAGGAAGATATGGCTTCAATTTCATATCAATTAGTCATCAAAATGATCATGATTTGCGGACTTGTATGCTCTGTCACAATTCTAAACGTGTGCTGGAAGTTGTGGCTTAAGCATGAATTAGATGGATTTTGTCTTTAGCTTGGTTGCCTTTTTTATTGCCCGTGGATAAGTGATATGCTTGTCCATGATTATATTGAGGAGATGTGTGCTTGATATTGCCATGAGAGTCTTCGCCTAATAAAAAATTTAGAGGACTGATGTTAATTGAAATTTAATTCCATAATTCTTGCGATTTGAAAGCAAACCCTCTTCTAGTACACATATTTTGAAGGTGATCTGGTAGGCAAGCCAGATCCGAGGAAATCTATCAACAAAGCTAGTCAATGAGGCCCCTCGAAATATCGCATGTACGACATTGCCCAACAAAGTAGATGTATTCTCTTCCTTTCCTCTGACACTCACCATTCAAGGCTTATTTACAATAGCTATTGCTTAAATATAATTGATCCTTTGAGTGTGTGTGTTTGTGCCATCATACCATGCACAACACCAATTGCAACCTACTCATTCATGTTGTCCTCTACTTCCTCGAAGTGTTCACTAGCCACTGTTGTTCAGAATGATGTTTCAAAGATACGATTTTTTTTTTCCTCTCTCTCCCATAGAATTGGGGGAGGGAAGATTAGTCACCGGGCACTAATAGTATCCTGCCCTTGAAATCCATCAGGACCGTGCCCATATGTTCCACCAGGAGTAGGCACATAGTTCCGATTGTCTCTCCTATAAACCATTCTGCAATGGAGGTGTAGAGCTCTATCTATCTCCTTGCAACAGGTCTCTCTATTGATAGTAATGTTTCTTTGACCCTGCCGATTGTAGGTCCCTAATATGAAAAAGTAGAATCTTTTCCCTCTAAGAAGTTTATGCTATAAATTTTCGAATGGAAAACACTTAGCCAAGAAGAACTTGATGAACCATATGAATTTATCTTAATGTCCACACGATAACATCAACACATCCGAAGCATTTTATACAATGGCGTGTCCTTTCCACAACTTGCTTTAATTAATAGAGAGTATCCATTTGAATTACAACTTTGTCCTGCTCATGAATACTCACTCTCCTCATTATTCTCAATTTCAGCTGCCCAAAACAATGCGGTTGGTCAAGGGTTGCTACCTGGCTCGCGGTGTCGGATGGGAGATGAGCTCAAAGATTAGGTTACATTCGTTCGCCTTGCACACCTCTGAATTCCTCCACCGGCCATTCCAGAGAGTCGGGTTCGGTGCACTAGGGAACGATCGAGAGGGAAAGACTAGTTCTCGAGCCTTCTTGCGCACAAAAGCAACGAAAGAGCAGAATAATGAAACGATCAGAAGCCACCGCCTACGCAACTGACGATGCCTCCGCCAATCGGCCTCGTATCTCTATTTTCGGAATCGAGTCGATATCTCTACACTCGGCACGCATCCAAGCTAACGTTGCTGCTGCCGTCGATGTTGATCGATCGGCTTCGCATCTTTATTCTCGAAGCCAAGTCGAACCCTTCAAAATCGGCACAAATCAGAACCTCGCTCTTCGAGTTCCTCCACCTACAGTTGCTTTGTCTTCGAGAGTTGATCTGGAGCGAGAGCCGACGATCAAGCGAGCGAGCATCCGATTTCCGAGAACGAGCGAAAACGTCCGATCGAGAGCCTCTGGAGCTGGAGGCAATCGTCGAGGGAGGGAGCACAGCCCTGGCCGGCGCCGGAGGGTTCTTCGTCGGCCTCCGAGATGGGGAAGAAATCTAGAGAGAGAGGAGGTTGTTACGGCGAAAGAGAGGGCATGTGCGAGCTCGTTCGGTCGTTTTGTCGAGAGGGCGGGAATCAGGGAGAGAAAGAGAGAGAGAGAGAGAGCGAGCGGGAGTCCCCAAGAGAATCAGAGAGTCTGTTCGGCCAAAACTTTTTTTAGCGAGAGAGCCCCCACCGAGAGAGAAAAAGAGCCCCCTCGAGAGAATCGTCATCCCCTTTTCTATTATTTTTTCTTTCTTTTATTTTTTTCTTTTTCTCTCCCTTTTTTCTTTTTGTTTCCTTTTTGTTTCCTTTTTTTCTTTTTCTTGTTTTCATTCTTTTTCTCTTTTCTTTTCTTCTTCGGCTCTTTATTTCTCTCTCTCTTTTTTTCTTTTTCTTTTCTTTTTTTTTTCGTTCTTCCTTATTTGTAATTTTTTTTATCTTTTCATTTCAAACAATTTTTTTTACTTTTTTTTTTTTTTACTTTTGCAAATTATTGTTTAAAATGTCGATGAAAATTTCGGGTGTCAACAGCTGCCCCTCTTTGGGTGGGAGCTCGAAGAGGTTCCACTCAAAGACAAAATTGATACCTGAAATTTTTAGTCAACTCGACTTTGGAAAATAGAATTTGACAAAAGCAATGATGGTTGGTTAGGGACGTACCTGATACTTACCTTTGCTCATCATGGTATCTAAACTCTTGTTGGGGTTTATTCGCTCTATCTCCGTTTCTCTCTCTCTCGTGGAATGGAATGAAGACAATGAAATCACTAGATGGAAAATGAATGGTTTAAGGACAACCTATGAATCGTGTGGTTTAGATTGGGAGAAAGGTCTCACCGTGTAAAAACGGATTTCGATTGGGAGAAAAGTCTCACCGTGTAAAAACGGGTTTCGACTGGAAGAAAAGTCTCACCGTGTAAAAACGGGTTTCGACTAGGAGAAAAGTCTCACCGTGTAAAAACGGGTTTCGACTGGAAGAAAAGTCTCACCGTGTAAAAACGGGTTTCGACTAGAAGAAAAGTCTCACCGTGTAAAAATGGGTTTCGACTAGGAGAAAAGTCTCACCGTGTAAAAACGGGTTTCGACTGGAAGAAAAGTCTCACCGTGTAATAACGGGCTTTGACTAGGAGAAGGGTCTTACCGTGTAATAACGGACTTTGACCGGGAGAAGGGTTTTACCGTGTAATAACGGGCTTCGACCAGGTATTATTTTCAAAATTGCTGGAGCACCAATCTTGCGAAATAACATTGATTGTCAAATCCTTTCAGAGAAGATTTTAACAAAATGAGATTTGATTAACCATCTAAGGGTTAAATCAAATATGCCAAGTGGAAATATTCTAATCAAAAGAGGTCTTTCACACTAGCTCTCAAAAAGGGCTTTTGTTCCCAACCATTGATATGGGAAAACTGTTTAAATCTCACTAGAGAAGTCTCACTCAACCTATGTCTATGGCTTTCAGAAACGTTCACAGTGAATACAATCCATTGATCAAAAGGTCTTTCGAAGGGACCGTAATGATGGCTTGGTCATGGGCTTACACAAAGGGTACGCACTTTGAGGCCAAGAAATGAATATTCAATCAATATCTTCATCAGGTTTACAAGTCAAGAACCTTGAAGATAAGATAAGATAGGATTACTTCCACTCCTTCTAGCAGTAGCTCCCATGTGATACTCTCATTTCAACTCGAACCATCCCAATCGGAAGAGACTTCGGATAAGGGTTGTAGTGTTGGTTCGGGTAAGGCTTAAAAAGGCTTGAAAAACCTTCAGATATCAAAGGGTTAAAAAGTGAGTGATTATCTTGGCATCATTACCATCACACGACTTCTCAAAAATTCGACTCTTGAAATTCAACCTATCTCGAGAGTCCTTTTGATAATTTATCTTGAGACATGAGAGTTTCGCTCTTTGTTCTAATGACATTACTTGCAATACATGTTTTCTCTTGCAAGATGTTTCTTTTGTTTTTTAACTTATGGTCTTTTGCATGACTATGGACTTCGCTCCTTTTTGCATTCTTGCTTTTTTTTGCATTTTTTTCATAGGCATTGGCCTTACTTTTACCAGGCATACTGCTTTTTCATGCCCCTAGTTTTCATTCTCTTTTGAGTATCTAGGACTCTCGAGTGGCATTTACAAACATTACCAATATTCTCAATTTTGTTGGTAAATCATGTGCCTTGCCCCAATGTGTGGGGAGATAATCATCACCTGGGGTTATGAAAGAATTGCATAAGGCTCAAATTGGCTAAGCAAAGGATAATTGTATTTGTGGTAGTGAATGGAATGCTCTTCGTCACTTTGGGATGCTTCGAGTTTCGACAAGAAATCACCTGAAGCTAGCACAAGAATATTGATGCAAGTGAAAGCAATAAAATCTTTCTTAATCTTTTGCTCCGTAATTTTCAACCAAAACCCCCTATTTTGCCCCAATGTGGGGTTGTTCTTGACAGGGTTATTTTGGAAATGCTCCCTATTTGGCTCAAAGTGGCTTGCAAGGGATATCAATAGTGTTTGGGGATTAAGAATTGAAAATGCCTTTATCATTTCAAATCATGTATTCACTATGAATGAATCCTATGCCCTAAGACATGGTTCTTTCCACTCAATTCTCTCAAAAAGTGTATGAGGATGTGTTTGGTAAATGGGTTGCCTCTCATCATTTTAGGCACTACCACCGGCATATTTAACAATACTTTTCAGGTTTTCCAAAACTCACTTTAGTTAAATTCAACTCCTTGGGGAAATGAAAATATAATGAAATTTTGTCTGTTTCCTTCACCTTACTGGGGAGATTTTTGGAAGTAAGATTGGACAAAACTTGTAGACAAAACAGGCTTTGCTTAGCACATGGGTTCATTTATAGAGTTCTAACTGTACTTCTAGAGTTCTAACCGACTCTTTTGGCATTTTAAAGGATAAGGTGACTTCTAAGTTCTAAAGAAGAATGGACACTTTTGAAAATTTTGCGCTCTTGAGATGAACCTCTTGCGGATAGGTAGAATCTTAATTAGAGATCCTGCAAAATGAACAAAGATGTAGATGCAATATGTATGCATGAAAATGCATGATGCAAACATCCTAAAATGGCTCAGATTCAATCAAAAAATGGCTCAAAGGCCTTTCACTTTATTCATGGATAATACTTCTTGACAGAATCAGCATTTACAGTCTTGGCAATTCGTGACCATCCATTTCTACAAGGATTAGTGCCCCACCAGGTAGCACTTTCTTTACAATATATGGACCTTCATAGTTTGGAGTAAACTTCCCACGAGGATCTGGAATGATAGGTAAAACCTTCCTCAAGACAAGATCGTTAATCTCAAAATGTCTTGGTCTAACCTTGCGGTTGAATGATTTAGCTACCCTCTTCTGATAGCTTTGTCCATGACATAATGCTTTTACTTGCTTTTCATCGATCATATTAAGTTGTTCAAATCTTTGTTGAACCCATTCAGCTTCAGAGAGCTTGATTTGAGAAAGTACCCTCAATGAAGGAATTTCCACTTCCACGGGTAATACAGCTTCCATTCCAAAAACCAATGAGAATGGTGTTGCCCTAGTCGAAGTACGAATTGAAGTTTGATAAGCAAACAAAGCATATGGCAACCGATCATGCCAATCACGATAATTTTCTGCCGTTTTGGCTAAAATCTTCTTGATATTCTTATTTGCCGCTTCCACAGCTCCATTCATTTGTGGGCGGTAAGGAGAAGAATTCAAATGGCGAATGTGGAATTCTCCAAGTAACTCATCCACCAATTTATTGTTCAAGTTGGATCCATTATCCGTGATGATCACTTCAGGAACTCCATAGCGGGCGATGATATCACGATGGATGAATTTTGCCACACTCTTTGCAATAACATGGGCATAAGAATTGGTTTCAATTCATTTGGTGAAGTAATCAATTGTTACTAAGATAAAACGATGCCCATTCGATGCTTTAGAATTAATCGGTCCGATGATGTCGATGCCCCACATTGAAAAAGGCCAGGACTCAGACATTTGATGTAGCTCATTAGGAGGAGTATTGATTTTGTCTCCATAGACTTAGCATTGATGACAGAACCTTACATGCTAAATACAATCGGCTTCCATGATCAACCAATAGTAACCGAGCCTCAATATTTTTCTATCCAAGAGATGACCGTTCATATGAGTGCCACACTCTCCATATATTTCTTTCAAGAGCCCAATTAATCCATTGGCATCCGCTTGAGAGAGACCTGCCCCAATCTTGGTTTCTTTAGGGTTATCTGAATCTCCTAAATTTAGAGTGACTAGCTGGTTGGTGGTAGGAAGTTTGGATTCTTCATGTCTGAGCCATTCTTTTTCAATACCTCAAGGATCATCTTCATTCTCTGAGTCGGAATAATCGGGTTCGTCAAAATCTTTTGAATGCGAATCCGAGCCATGTAAATGACTATCGTGATGTGAAATGTCATGCCTGAGATGCAATTGAAAAATGGTTAGTATATATACATATAAACGAATGCAATGAATGTAAATGTCATGAAAAATTTATTTTCAAATTCAAGTTGTTGTTTTGAAAAATTTATTGGGAACTAATCCTCATGTCATTGGACGTCTTCGTTCCACTAAAACAAATTATAGATCGTGTGGAGGCTCAGGCCTCAAAGTATCATCATAGGACTGATTTGGACCTCACACGTCTATTAACAAAACATGAATTTTATTGATATGCGAAAATTGTATTACAACGTATATCATCATGGATCTAAAATGTTTATGATCCAGATTATTACAAACATAGACGAATGAATGGAATTCCCTTGCAGGGGAGAAATGAATGAAATTCCCTCGTAAGGGAGAAATGAATAGAATTCCCTCACAAGGGAGAAATGAATAAAATTCCCCACAGGGGAGAACTAAATGGAATACAACTAAAAATTGTATGCAAGAACTAGAAACACCCCTTACACAAAGGAAATTGTAGACTCTTCATTTCCATCAATAGTACAAACCATGTTGACATCTTCAGAATGCTTTGGAAGGGGATTTTGTTGGACATTCGGTGCCGAGTCCTTAAAGGTGAGTAGCTTTTTATCCAGCAAATCCTGGATCTTATAACGGAGCATCAAACAATTGTCCACATGATGACTTTTTTCACCCATATGATACTCACATGTCTTATTAAGGTCGAATTCGACAAACTTTAGCGGATTATCCCTCGGGATTTCTTTCGCCACAAGATGATTTTCAATCAGCATGGGAAGTAGTTGTGACATGGGTCTAGACAATGGAGTAAATTGCCTTTGAGGGTCCTTTCCTTTACGCTCAAAGTTTCTGGAAGATCCCCCTACTTCCATGGCAGGTTTATAAGCTTGAGGATTATACGGCTTCTGAGAAGATGAATTTTGTACATAAGCGATCTCCACAGTCGATTCCTTATCCCTCTTCGGGGTATATTGACGATTTGTGTTCTCAGACAACCTTCCTTCCCGCATAATCCCCTCGATGCGTTCTCCCAACTCTACAAATGTAGCAAAGTTCATACAAGTATGGTTGTACATCTTCTCAGAAAAATCACGAGGCATAGCCTGACGCAGCAATTTCATGGTCTCTTTCTCAGATAAGGGCGGTTTTACTTGAGACGCAGTGACCCTCCATCTTTGAGCGTAGGCTCTAAATGATTCAGTTCTCCTTTTTTTGACCTGGACTAATTCCTCCCAAGTTGGAGCAATTTCAGTATTGAATTTGTATTGCTGAAGGAATTCATCAACGAGATCTTCCCAAGTACGGATTTTCTCCATGTCCAACTCTATAAACCAAGTTAACGCAGGACCAACCAGGCTGTCCTGAAATAAATTGATCAAGAGTGGGGGATTATCTGAATAATGGGCCATCTTGCTCAGGTAGTACTTCAAATGTGTCTTAGGACATCCGATGCCGTCGTATTTTCTTGTGAACTCTGGCTCCTTATAGAATTCAGGGACCGTAACTTTGGCAAAGGGTGACAGTTTATCAAGCCCCTGCAACTGATAGCCTTGTAGCATGCGAAGGCATTCTTCGATCTTTGCTAGGCGCCTTGAATTCTCTTCATCGAAGTGTGAAGTCGGAACCTCTTTAGATGGAGGCTCTAGGCTGATAACTATTGGGATTGCAGTGGGAATCTCTTCCACAGGCCCTTTTGCCACGGCCTCTACTACCGGCACTTCAGAGGGCGCAGTAGGAATATTCATAGTAGAAGAAGCAGATGTCAAGTTTTTGACTTGGCTAGAGAGATCAGCCAATAACGTCACCAGCTGTGCCATTTGATTCTCCATATTAATGACACGGGCTCGGGTATCTTCGTTTTCCATCTTTGTTTGGCGGCGAGTTCGTATAACAAATCTTTCTTTAGCCGTTTTTTTTTTTTTTTTTTTCAAAACCTCCTGTAAAAGAAAAAGACTCATATTAGTACCAATCAAAAGAAACCATTAAAGTACAAATCCTAGTCAATTTTATATTTTCTTGAGATGAAATAATGATAAGAAGTGTATATGATCCCAGTATCATATAACATCCTCTTATCAAAATTTCTTCAAAAGAAATTATACAATTGAAAAGGAACGACGACAAATATTTAATCAGAATGCCCATTTTCTAAAAGTTACATGAAGATGTTCATGAATTTCATTCACTTCAATCGAACAATTACAAGGGAAAACAAAACCTTGCTTTCTTGAAGCTTACAAAGTGGTTCGACTGTGATGTTTACATGGGATATGAAAATGAATACAAGTAAATCTCAATAGAAAGGAGGGAAACACAAAGGAAATCCCTTTACAAGAAAAGCATATGAAATGGAAACCTAAGTACTAGGTGGGATCATGCAGAGTTGCTTGTTTTCATGGGCCAAACATTCCTCTTTGATCAAAGCACTGTCTTCTTGCTCCTTAATATGAACTCGCAGAAAACGCCTATGCGTTTTTCCACGTAATCTTGATGTCCTGGGCCGAGATTCTCCCATAGTCTTGAAGTTCCCAGGCACGGGGATCACGTCCACTTCAGGTTTACCCATCTAATCCTAAACCTAAAGGGGCACTCATGATTAAAACATATCGTCGTTGGAATATAAAACACATAATTGAAATGTGGAAAGTAAAAAGATAAAGACGATAAAAAAGGAACAATCACTTACCCACCAAACACATGGCAAGCACAAATCACATGTCGCATTAAACTTGTGAGATTTTGACGCCTAAGGTGAAGGTGCTAAAGGCTCAAGGTCCTCATCCCAAATGATAAAGATAGTTTACCCACCGCTACTATCGTCGGTCAGTGCTATCTTTATCAGTTGGGATGTGCGGGTTTATGTAAGTAATGGATTACCACGAGCATCCACTCGCAGATTCCACCCATAAACCCTCCTAAGGTCCTAGATTGGGCGATCGGGGTTTTAGACCGCGGTTGTGTGTGCGGTGTCATGCTGAAGCTTGTAAACATGCACTTAAATTTAAACATCCAGCACTTCAATATAAACACACATACATTCATACATCCTTACACCACCTGCAAAACAAAAGGTTTACAAGCACACCTCCCTTTATGACTCCCACCTACAAAACCATTTAACACGGGGTTAGCGACTAACCTGATTTTCCTCGCGACTTTGACATGCAGGCGATCCTACATAAGACATGTTAATTAAAACACAACAACCATTTTTAAACGGCTTCAAGTCCTCTTAACCTAGTAACCAGTCCCCAGCGGAGTCGCCAAGCCTGTCGCAACCCGATCTCGCCGCCCCTCGAAAAGTATCCAAGGAAAGGAAAGGTCGGGTTTAGGGGTACTTTGATCACGAGAGTTTCCTCACAAGATCATGAGCTCTCCCAAGCTCATACCCCGCGTGACAGCGGATTTATTTAAACGATCTAGGTATTTAACAACCTAAAAAAATACAGGAGTCGCCATTAGCCTCATTTTGGGGGTCGGCTAGAAACCCAACCGAGGGTCGGGAGTATTCCCTCGATTCCTACGTAACCAGATATCTAGGTTCGGGGACTTGGGTTACGCTAATATTGCTATTAGCACCCTTTTGGTACCTAAATAGTATGTTATGTTTTTCCTAATATGTCAATGCATTTCTTTTTTTATATTTTCAAGATCATCAATTCCTAGACTAAGTGATCATGTGTGGTTGATCATTTTCATGTTATTCTATTTCTAAAAAAAAAAAAAAAAAAAGGAAAACAACCAATGAAATTGAAATTACAAGACATTAAGTAAGCAATCAAGGAAAAGCAGTAAATTTATTAGGCAGTCCTAAAAAAATAAAAGAGAAAACAATTAAAAAGAAAAGAAAGAAAACCCGCAACTCGTCTGGTTTTATACAACAAATGGAGCCCGAGACATATGTCGGGAAAATGGGTATTACATGAAAATGGTCGGAATGGACATCGACCTCCACCATCTTCATGCCTTCTCCATCTTCAAGGTCCTAATCTAAACCTAATCTAAAACACTAATAACTAGGTGCGTACAAATAAAAGAAACAATCAAACACATCAAGCAACCATTTTCATTTCTAAAGAAGTACAATGCGAAAGTCAAGTTTCGAGTGATATCCTAAAGTTCAGCATTGATATGTGTCGCACCAAAATCATTCGTCAAATGATCACATGCAAAGCATATAATATGACAGGTATCCCAGCCATATAACCTTGGTCCTCAGTTAATCAAACAAATGAATTAGCTGACAAAAGATCATTCACCAAACAATATGCATCATTGAACATGTTCATGCTACATGTATATCCATCTAATCAATGGTTAATCCATAACTTCCAGCATGCAATCAAAATTGTAATAGAGCACATGAGACTATAAATTGTGATTGTTTGATGACAAATCACCATGAAATTGAAGCCATATCTTATCATAAGCACTTATGAGTCTTTTTGATCAAAATGGCATCAATTCATAACCAAACTAACCGCAAGTTAGAATCAAATACACACCCAATCATGGTAACAACTTTCATGGCTAAAGTTTTTTAACGTGAGCTACATAGATGTTAAAGAAAATTCAAGAATGCACAATATTATGTTGGAATTGCAGCAAAATATCGAGATGCCGTGACACATTAATGGTGATTTGACCTAAAAAGAAAATCTGAAGAATATGAAATTTTACCACAGCGAACAAAAGAGAGACAAACAACTTTTGTTAAGGATCCAATCTTAGAATTCCTTAACAAGAAAATCATAGAAAAATGATGAGGTCAGCTTTGACAAGGAAAAACGGGGGTTATGAATTTCATTTTTATGACAGATTTCTATCATGCGAATCACAAGAAAAGTTGAGTTCAATTGATATGCAAATCATGTGAAATCAGCATCGTAGGAACAAATTTCACGAGGAAGCCTCTCAAAATTTTTAACACGTGAATTTCTAAAAGTTCAAGAACATGAACAAGTCAATCAAGAATAGAACATAGTAGCATGTCACACCATCATTCTACAACATATTGAAAGCAATTGGACAAATCTACTATTTCATCTTAAGACTAACAGCAACTAGCCACAGAAAAGATAGCATTTCTACAATCGAATCAACTTCAAAAATCAAAGACAACATTTCATTATATATTGTAACTAAAAGCACGTGAATTTACAAAATCTTGGAAGAGATCAAGGTCCATCAAAAGTAGAACAGAGCAGCAAGGCAAACATACAACCATTTTTTTTTTTTTTTTGCAATTTTTATGTGAAGGACAACTTTCATGAAGGACCTAATCCCAAACTCCTCACACAAAAAATTTGTATCAAATTCACAAGTATTTGAAGTTATAAAAACAAAGCATGTATTCTAGACCAAGACTATTTCCAAATTTCAATATCAGCAAATTCACGCATGAACTAGCAAACATCGATTGCATATGATCTGCATTTAACCCACTAAAAGCACACATAATCGCATTCTAGTAATCTTTATATGGGAAATGTGGTAAGACACAAGCATTGCAACTTTAATGGGACATCAGAACGTAGGTAAACATGATGCAATAGGGATTAACTATTTATGTCTAAGCCAAAAATCACAAAAAAAACACAGCATGCAGATTGAAGACCAATTTTTACTAAAACAAATTAGCGTTCGAATATGCCATTGGTGGGGGAAACATTATCTAAACAGTGACGATAACCACCGGTATGATCAAAGGAGTTTGTATATAGTAAGAATATGAAGTCCATGGCAATGTATTATGTATATGCATCAACATGAATCGAATATGAGTATGTATCCAGGTCAGAGGTATGAGCTTTGTAAGAGAGGTGTTGAGTGAAACTGGAAAGCATTTGCTCGAATATCAAAAGGCTAAGAAACAGATGCTGAAGGATGATATAAGGTGGAGCTTCAAACTTATCCGAGACCCAAACTTAGATCACAATTAGCAAACAATGAACGAACTAAGTTCAGCCTTGACATAGGGACAACTAGTTTATGGTCAATACAAACAAAAGGACAGCAAGCCTCGAGCATAGTAAAGACTATGAACGTGCATTTAGTTTAGGCATTTCATCAAACGCTAAATATGCGCAAGAAAAAACAGGGAGCACCAAGATTGAGCTTGAGTAGGGATTCGAAAACAATCAACACTCAAGACCTCGCAATCGCAACATGCATGTAGACAAGGCCAAAACTCGTATGAACCAGACAACAGCAACTCGGTCCGGAGAGCCCAAAACCAAGCACAAAGAAGACGCAAAACAATGCGGTTGGTCAAGGGTTGCTACCTGGCTCGCGGCGTCGGATGGGAGATGAGCTCGAAGATTAGGTTACATTCGTTCACCTTGCACACCTCTGAATTCCTCCACCGGCCGTTCCAGAGAGTCGGGTTCGGTGCACTAGGGAACGATCGAGAGGGAAAGACTGGTTCTCGAGCCTTCTTGCGCACAAAATCAACGGAAGAGCAGAATAATGAAACGATCAAAAGCCACCGCCTATGCAACTGACGATGCCTCCGCCAATCGGCCTCGTATCTCTATTTTCGGAATCGAGTCGATATCTCTACACTCGGCACGCATCCAAGCTAACGTTGCTGCTGCCGTCGATGTTGATCGATCGGCTTCGGATCTTTACTCTTGGAGCCGAGTCAAAACCTCCAAAATCGGCACGGATCAGAACTCTCGCTCTTCAAGTTCCTCCACCTATAGTTGCTTTGTCTTCGAGAGTTGATCTGGAGCGAGAGTCAAGTGAGAGCGAGAGCCGATGATCAAGCAAGCGAGCATCCGATTTCCAAGAACGAGCCAGAAAACGTCCGATCGAGAGCCTCGGAGTTGGAGGCAATTGTCGAGGGAGGGAGCACAGCCCTGGTCGACGCCGGAGGGTTCTTCGTCGGCCTCGAGATGGGGAAGAAATCCGAGAGAGAGTAGGTTGTTACGGCGAAAGAGAGGGAGTGTGCGAGCCAGTTCGGTCGTTTTGCCGAGAGAGCGAGAACCAAGGAGAGAGAGAGAGAGAGAGAGAGTGAGCGGGAGTCCCCAAGAGAATCGAGAGTCTGTTCGGCCAAAACTTTTTTTAGCGAGAGAGCCCCCACCGAGAGAGAAAAAGAGCCCCCTCGAGAGAATCGTCATCCCCTTTTCTATTATTTTTTCTTTCTTTTATTTTTTTCTTTTTCTCTCCCTTTTTTCTTTTTGTTTCCTTTTTGTTTTCTTTTTGTTTTCTTTTTTTTTTTTGTTCTTCCTTATTTCTAATTTTTTTTATCTTTTCATTTCAAACAATTTTTTTTACTTTTGCAAATTATTGTTTAAAATGTCGACGAAAATTTCGGGTGTCAACAAGGTCAGCCATGATAGGGTTAGTAAGAACACCTAGAGGGGGATGAATAGGTGTTAAAGCGATTTTTACAAAAAACTTAACAGCTTACTTCGTCTTTTGATAATAATAGACTGAAGATATAAAAGACAGTAAACAGATATATAAGACTATAAGTTAAAGTAAAGAGTTTAGGGAAAGAGAATTGAAACATAGAGTTTATAGTGGTTTGGCTTAGACCAAGCCTATGTCCACTCTCCCGCACTAACAGCCCACCGGCTGGATTTCACTAAGAACCAAAAGAGATATTATAGTCTCACGTCCTTGATTCCATAGTGTAGAGACTCTACTACACTTGCTCAAGGTCTCATAAGTATTTATCTCTCTTTCAAATACAATATAAGCTCAATGAATGAAATAACAAAGAACTAGGAGCTTCAGACTTTAGAATTCTTCTATCACGCACACACTCGAATAACTTGAGCGTCTTCCTTATATACTCCTCCATGCCTTCATATCCGTTGGCACCTTCCAAAGGAGTTCTTCCAATCTACCGTTGGACAGAATCAATTAGGGAGATCTCGAGTTTATTTAAGGAATGTGATGATAGCCCACCAATAATGCTCGCCCATACAATCAGGATCTAGGTTTCCATAAGTAGAATCTTCCAAGTATACTTTGCTAATCAACAGATCTAATTATTCAAATTGATTTCAATAAGAATAATTGATAACAATGTGCTATCTCCAGCTGTGAGATCTTTTTCAACCCTACGAACCAAATCCTTAAGAATATACTTGCATCTAGAAAAGTCTTCTATTCGTCAGTCTGGAAACTATCAGTAAGGGTAGACTTTGAATCTTGAGTCTGGAGGTCTTCAAACTTTGACGATAGAGTCTATGAGTCTTCAGACTAGACTGATGGAAACGTTTTGTCAACTTCAAAACAAATAAGGAAGTTTTCTCCAACAAGCCACAATGGTTTTGGATGCCGAAGTCATAATCAATTGTTATAACACATTGATATAATAAACGCATAATCAATACTAGCACACTTTTCAGAGTAACACACATATTTAATTTGCAGCAAAAACAAACTAAATTAATGATAATTCAACAAAAAAAACAGAAATGAAAGTTCACTATGTTCCCAATCAGCTCCTATGTACGATTGTTCTATTATCATTAATTAGTTTAATTTGCACAAATTTTAAGTTCTAAGTGAGAATTCCTTCAAATTCTACCAACCTACGAACTTCCATTAAAAAAAATAATTACATGACCCCATGTAATTTCTACATTTTTCCATTAACACAAAAGCATAACACGATGTGAACCAACGTACAAAAAAGACAATCATGCAGCAACTACAATAGAAACCGCAATTCAATATGTAATGAAAAAATAAGGATTTCCTATCATTGTTCGAATTTTCTTGGAACTAGAAAATTGCAAGTATATTAAACTATATACATACTACCATCGAACCAAGCTCTACACAACATATATTATATCATTTTCATGTAGGCAAGCTACTGTATTTCCAAAACCATAGGAAATACAAGCTAAAAATGAATAAACAACATATTTAAACCCCAAAAATACGCATACTTAGGGTTCCCAACACATTTTCATACATTTATAAAACTCAAAAATAAAAAATAATTATATCATAGTGTAGAGCACATCCATACGAATCGAATGCCATTGACCACACTTCAATCGGAGCTTTCACGCGTCCACACGTGTCACTTGAGTGTGCGGCGCATGTGGCGCACATGATAGTGAGCCAGATGGCTCCTGGTCGGTTCAACTGATCAACCGGTCCAACTGGTGACCGGTTTGACTGGTTTGACCAACAGACCGGTCAACTGGTTGGACTAGTTGACCGGTCAATGGCCGGATTGAGTCGGGTTGCTGCCGGCGACCGGCTGACCAACTGCCGCTAGTGATGACGTCAACGATGACATCATCCAGTGATTACCAACCATTGGATTACGTCATGATGATATCAGCACGCGTTGGTTCGCCGATGCGCGCGTGACATTCACGTGCTGGGCGTGCCCTGCGCGTCTGGCGCATGGCGCCCACACATAACAGCTTCTAGCCACGTGTGTGGGCGCGTCCTGCGTTGTACGATAGTGCTCAACCCATCGGTGGACTCTTCTCGACGAGTTTTTTCACTATGTATATTTGAAAATTGATTTTGGCTGAAAAAATATTTCGAAAAATGGCCAAAACCATACGGGTGTACGCGGCCCCGAACCCGTTCTTCTCTTTGGTTCGTTTTCGACGATTTAGATTGCAATTCCGAGCAATAAACATCCAAAGAGTGTAGATTTCATTCTCCTCTTCTTGATATCAAATGATAAATGAGAAAAATTTGATGAAAAATAAGGAAGAAATCACAACCGCGCTTTGATACCAATGTAGGAAGGAAGTCGGTGGAAGATGACTTACCTGTTTCCGATGCACAGTCAACAATTTACCCTGGAACGATATTTGAATTGCGGATGAATCACGAACAAAAATACTTCACGTTGGTCTGAATGCAATTACGAGAAAAGCATCCGATTTCCACGGCGAATTGTTCTCATAAAGAAGAAATGGAACGCCTTCTTTTTCTTTGATGGAAAGGGGACAAGAAAAAGAGAGAAACTTTCTGAGCGTACGTTCTATCAACTATCTCAATGGTCGTCTTTATGAGTCTTTTATATGACTTCTTCACACCCTTTCAAAGGGTGTCTTTCCATCATAGTATATCAAGACGGAACGGTGTGTTCTCATCGCACCCCATCATGGATGTATTAATAAAATACTACACAAACAAAGCTCAATCCTGGAATCCAAAGTTCATTGTCATTGATTCGAGGTTCGCCAAAGGTGAATCAACGTCGATTCCAGTGTTTATGACTTCGATTGCGGTTCCAGTGTCATCTGGTTGCAGTTCTGATTGTGCGCTGTTTTGACCGTAAAGTGTTCCTTCGATTCGTTCTTTCACTTCAGTGATCAATGGAAGCTTGCAGTAAATTCGAATCACATGGAAAAGGGCGCCCCGGCTCAATTGACTCCAGGCATCACTTTCAAATCTTCTCTCCAGTGATTGAGCTCTTCAACTTCTTAGTCTAAATCAAGCCCAAGGGTCGTCCTTGCGTCAAATGAGTGTACGGATACTACTCAAGAGGTGTTCGATGAAATGATATTTGGTCCTAAAGTGGTGGTGCGATTAATTGTCCTCACATTGCAAGTTGGATCATAAAATTCCACGAATTGGGTAGTGCAACAACATGATATTCTCGGACGGCTATGTTCGCAACCTTAAGGAGGAAGCTGCGAAGTTAATTAACACGAGACACAGGGCGCAGCGTTCCGTCGATGACGCTCAAAACAACACCAAGCCGATCGAAGCTGACATCCAAAAATGGGTGGACAGGCGCGGAGATCATCGCCGATGAGGGGTGCGACGTGCTGGAAAACAACAAAAAAGAGCCAGGAAAAATTGCTTCCGCCGGTGGCTTCCCAACCTGAAGGCGCATTATCGCCTCGGCAGGGAGGCGAGGAGGAGAGTCGGGGCAATCCCGGCACTCGAATCGCAGAGTGAATTTTAGAAGGTCTACTACGAGAATCCTCGGCCATATATCAATATGTAAGGAGCTGAAAAGATAGTTTTAATCCTTATAATGAAATTAGGAATTTTTAATTGACCGTACAAAAAATAATAATCTGTTTCTTTTAAAGATAGTTTTGTATTTCACTACCCACGAGACTGACATTTTTAAGCAAGGGCGTCTGATTTGTTAGGTCTCTAGGATTTTCTCGGGAAAATCTGTTGCTATTGGTATATATATATATATATATATATTTTCATGTACTTAATAAAATCTTAAATAGAACGGTAACTTTAAATAAATAAAATAAGTAACTTTTACTCGTAGGCATCCGCAAATTTCATTGTTCACTTTTTGGTTTTCTTTAAATACTTTGTTGATCTCAATACAATTCTAGTTTTTCTATTCAACTTTTCACCTGCACTTTCAATTTGCTTGCGATCTTAGTTTCCCGCATTTCGAATTCGAGTTGTTAATTGTTTTGGAAAAAATATAAATTCGTGTAATTTAATGAAAAAGAGAAACCGAGTGTAAAAAATCTCAATGATCGAGCCTGTTTTTCTCTCACTAACGATTAAACTCAAACTGGACTTCAAAATTTCAAGTCCGAATCCAAGGGAAGAAGGAACTCTGAAGTCATCTCCACTTGCGTAGCTCGTTGCATCATAGGGATTGAGTCGACTAAAACCTTCCACTGAGAACAAAATGACACAATCCAGAACGATAATCAACAATGCATTGCACGTAACGATAATCATCGATGCACCGTTCCGATACGAGCAAGATCATCTAGAAGCAGTTTCGCCCGGATAGCAAAACGGCCGAATAAGAAGGAAGCAATAGTAGGACATCATCACCTGGAGCTTGAATTCATGGAAAGGAGCGGCCATGGCAATGATCTGCATCTGGTGCGCTTGAAAGTCTTCTGGGCAGAGACATTGCTAGCCAGAGACAACGAACGTGACTTGAAATCTCTGTCTACTCCGAGCTCAGCGTCGAGGCAGAGCGAGCGGCTCCTTTCTTCAGTCAGATCGACTGTGACGTCCTCGCAAGGCGGAGGAGAAGGGGAGAGCGAAGGCCTAGCCAGGGAAAAAAGCGCAAATGTTGGTGTAAATGGGGCTGATGGGTCTGGGCCGCGGATCAAATCAATGGGTTGCTCATGTGGGCTGCGCCAGTTGGACCAACTTGGACTTTTCCATTTGCTGTTTATTTTTATTTTTATATTACTCTTTTTCTTTTGTTCTTTTTACTGCCATTCCTTGTTTTTATGCTCTCTCTCTCTCTTTTTTCTGTACAAAAATCCGTGTTAATTTTTTGACTTAAATTTAGGTGTCGACAGTTTTGGTTATATTTACCCCAATATTTGAAGAAGAATATTATGCCCCTGTGAACAAAATACAGGATGTTGTATGTTTTGTTGTGTCAAATCTTTACTTATTAAAGACTAGAGTAGTTTCTTGATCAATGGAAGAAATGGGCCAAAAAATTGGGACAATCTAATCGAATAAAATCAGGTATATGTTCATGAAATATTGGCTCATTTAAAATGATTTAATTTATGACTCAAATTCATATGGACCCCATTTCCGATCTCGCGCATTTGGCGGGTCGAAGTCCCAGAAATCACAATAGAAGATTAAACAAAGATCCACAAGGCAAGAGAAAGAGATGGCTTTCTTTAGTGAAAGATGATTCTTTCGCGTTTTATTTTTCCTTTTTGAGGATTCTTTTTCAATTTATTTAAAGTTCTCAAAGTGAAGAACTGATTAAACATGGCAAAGAGTTGAGGAAAAAGCTAAAAAAATGAATAAATATGTTAAGAGTAACGTAGCTTTAAATAAAACCAATTTTTATAAAGTTTCACCTAAAAAAACCAACTGGATAATTGGTCAAATGGTCCAAAACTTGATTTGAAAGTCGAAGGTCGCAAGTTTGATTTCAATCTATTATCCATTTTGGGATAATTATGCAAATAACTTGGTGGAATAAATTTGAACAATATTTGGTGGCGAATACATATACCTGTTTGTGGCCAAAGATTGTTGTGAGTTGGAGAAACTCCATATAGAATGTCCAACAAAAACATTTGAGTCACCGTTGATGCCCCCTCGATGAAGGGCTGTGACTCCACTTTGACGAATTTCCACTTCCACAATGACTTCGAGAAAATTTCCTTCTCACGCAAAAGCATGATTCAAAGTAATGTTTTTTGACAATAATGATAATAATAGACAATTTTGTCTCCATACGGGAAAAGGGCAAATACATGGTTGAGTAGTTCGCACTGAGCATTTGACCCTTCAAATTTCATTTGCTCCGTTTGTTTGTTTAGGAGATTACAATGTTCTCTACTTTTATTTCTTTTTTTGTTTTTTGGGTTCCCTCAAATGCTGAAAAAGAAAATTTGATCGACGAGACTGGAAACATGGCATGAAGGAGCAGTTCAAGAAACTAGCCAGGGACTACGATTATCTTGGAAGCAAGATAATAATTACTATCCGGCAAAAAAGCTTCGTGATGATCGAGCAGGAAATATTACACCAGGACATCGTGAAGCAAACGGAGCAGGTTTTTGGCTGATGAGGTAGAGCTAATGTACCTTGATCAAGCCCTCCAGCTTTTGAGAAGACGTGCCTTCATAAGAGACTCGCCTCCAAAGTCCAAACGGTTATAACAGCCTCTCGGAACATGTCATCTCGACCTTAGAAAAGATCCCTTTGAGTATTGAGTTCATCGGTCTATTTCTTTCTTGTCAAGATAAATCGGTGTAAATAGACACGTCGAAGAAGGTGCGGTTAATTCCCCAAAGGAAGTTCAGGAAACGTTGATGATAAGTTCCGAGAAGTTAGATTATGAGGAAAAAACAAGTACTTCTTGATTGTGATGTTTGGCTTTCGCTGGGTGTACAATGATATCGCTTCCAATTATAGAAACACAAAATCCTTTTCTTGTCTTGAATAAGTACAAACTTTGTTTGGTACTCTAACACACGACGTAAAATCCATGCGAAATTGCCGCAATCAAGTCATAACAGCGAACTAAAGGTTGACCATAAGCTTCTTTAGAGGATGATAGTACGGAACAATATGATAGAACTCGTACTTTGTAGACAATGGGCCCCGAAGGCAATTTTAGTACAAAGAATTGGCGGAGTGGCCCCACTTTTTTTAATTAGTGGGCCACCGGATTTTGGAGACGTTTTGGGTTCTTTGAGGTCCAGCATAATCAAATGGATGCATTTACTGATTATGGAGATGTTGTAAATGATTAGATGACGCACTGTACAACCTATGCACATTGAGAATGAGGCAAGAGATGCAAACAATAGGCATTTTCCACGTTCTAGTAACCCAACCTTTTGCCTATTGTTTCTAATAATCCATTTGTTATTATCAAAAGTGGACTCCGATGGTACAAACGATGCTGATGGAGTGAGCATGTCACGTTCCACCATGGAAAGAATAGGAAAACACGATGCTTTGGCTTACCATCACCGTAAAAAAGGTCAACATTGTCTTCCTCATATTTTTCGATGTAGTTCCCATCATCCTCGCTGGAAATATTCATTCATCTCACCAGCAATCGACACCAAAGAGCTCAAGGCCTGCCCCGTTTTTTCTTGGGGCGCATGTGGCCCAAGAGCGCTGTTCTGAACTGGCACGGCCTGTTGGCCATCCTAGCTAAAAGCTATTCGGGTTCATGTACAGACGTGAGAATATTTTTTCATACTCGAGGATCCTTCACTAAGAAAAAGTGTTGCCGACAGCTTCATGGATATTTTTGGAGCTTCGACCCGTCTCATTCGAACATCCATCACATTTCCCATCTCGCATTCACTTTATGTCCGTCCTTTATTGTCTCCTGTCTTTCACCGAAAGTGTAGCAGACAGCTTCGCAGATAATTTCGGAACCTCAACCATCAGTTCGGACATCTGTAAAATTTTCCATCTGGCTCCTTCTTCCCTCAAATGGCAAGTTCAGTGGGCCCATAACATAATGCATTTTCTGGACTCACTGTGCATTTCCCCTCTCTCTCCTCCCCACTTTCCGCAGGAAAGTATCTAGTGGCCCCCCGCGGGAAAATCTTTCTCTACCATCTTCTTCGCACTCCTTGAATCTTTATTTTCCACACTTCTTTTCACCCAATTCCTAAAGCCCGCTTCATTCCATGGGATGGCTCCATTCGGTTTTATGTATACGGCTCTTGCTCTCAAAGAAAAATCAAGGTAGCAAACATTTGGAGCGGGTCTTTGTCTGTAAATAACATCTTTCGATTGATATGAAATTCAAAATGTACAAATTCTCCCTCAAGCATATTGACTCGACTATAGTTGCATTAGTAGATGTTACTCAACAAAATGTCAATAATATCAGCAAGCCTCTCAACTCAGATTATGTTTTGCACTTCGCATTATAGCTTGTCATTTTTCTCAGGCGCATCAAGCTATACTAAGAATGAAGAAGTGAAGACAAGATGTAGATGGTTTGCGCAAAGAAAACATGTGGATGAACAAGATGAAGTCTTCAACCTCAGCAATGGTGCATGGAGATATTTTACATAGGAGCGAGAGGTTCTTTTAATTTCTTTGGTTAATCCATATCTTGTAATTTTTTATCTTATATTATCTATTTTTCATTATAGTAATTGAATATCATGATTACATATGGAATATATACCTTTTTAACTAGAAATTTTTGTTAGGTCCATAGTTGATAGAATAACAACTCCTATTGTGACACTAAAACAACTATACGTGCATGATGACTATTTGATTATATTGGGTTATTTAAATTTTTTGGTCATATTTATAAGTATGTTTTCCCATCGTTTAAAGCGGTTTTTGTTTCAGGTGATCAACCAAATATGTTTATTTATTTATTTTTTATTTATTTTTGTGGTTAGGATGATCGACCGAATTAAGAGGTTGGTTTTTTCAGAATATTTTTTTTTTGCTATTCGTAAAACAATTTGTACAAATTTGGGATCAAATTATATCATATATAGCTATGCACATATTAAGTCGAAGCTAGATGGGTCAACGTTCGGAGAGAGAGAGAATACTACGGTGGAGTTGGGTCCCTCGGGTGAGGTAGAAAAAAGCAAGAAGCTTTAATAATTGCAACACAATCCACAATGTATAAAGTTATATCGTCCGTTTGCATCATGAGGTTGACATAACACGAGCATTCAATAATTGCAACGTGATCCATGATAGCCAAAAAGCAGCTTAACTCCACCCTAGTTAAACTCTTGACCTCACTTTGTTTTGTCCTCATCCTCGTCCTCCTCGTCCTCCTTCGCATTTTAGAGAGAGAGAGAGAGAGAGAGAGAGAGAGATCAGCATCAAAGCAACAATTGTGGATGTGTGTGGTCGGTACTTGTTTGGGAAGGAGAGAGACACTCAAGGATTTGGACTTTGCAGAGAATTGGAAAGAGGGTCATTAAATTGTTAACGAGGTTTAATAAATCAATGGAATCGGGTTTTCTTTAAAACTATTATAGTGAGGTTTTGAGAAATAATGACGAGTATAATCAGCAATTTCTATACAAAAGAAAAATGAAAAAGCGACTGTCATCGACCGTCAATTTCTCTCAATGGAGAAGTGTATGTAGCTCAAAGCCTATATATGTTCACAAGATTAATAGATTGGTGTCTCTTAGATATTAATGGAGTGCCTAGGTCTCTTTGAGGATCATATGAATCTCCATCAAATGCGGCAGTCCCTTCATTTCATACACATTGGATAATTACTGAAGACAAACAGTTTCTATTGATATACCTATAATAAATTCACCTTTTATATTATGTTCTTTTGAAAATGGGCAAGTTGTCGCACTTGATTTTATCATCTCAGTTTCTATTCGAAGTTGGTTTTGGTAGCTTAACAATCTAAACTTGGGAGCTGAGCCCCCATTCCTTTTATACGACAATTACTTGAGTGTCATAATTTTTTATCGATTAATTGAGTGTCTTGACTTTAAAAAGAAAAGTGTTCACTTGAGTGACTTAACTTCTATAAAAAATTCACTTAAGTATCACGACTTTCAATTGATCATTTAAATACTACAACTCTCACCGCAAGTGTCATGATGCGTGGCACTTCTGGGGAACGTTTTCAAAAAAGTTATAGCACTAAAGTGAATATTTTTTAGAAATTTAATAGCATTTAAGTCATCGAAAAGGAGTTATGATCCTCCCGTGGTGACATTTTTTCAAGGGTAGCCTTATATAACTAGGGCGTTACAAACTTTTACATGCTATGACAATACAATCACGCAAGCACTGCTGCGCTGCAAGATGCGTTTGCATGAAAATGATACAAACTTTTACTGAAGAAAAGCAGACGAGAAAAGCATTTTGGTCAAAACTGGCGATCTCCACATGGTACAACAGTAGAAAGATTATTGCACTTAGCGGACTCTATTATTGTCCAACTTTATTAAAGCTCATACTTAAAAGAGCACATGAAGTGACTAAAATAAGAGTGCATCATCTGAATCGGATTTTGGACTTATAGAGATTGGGGCCTTGGGGCTATTGATAGCTCGAGCCGAGCACGTATGAAATGATTGATGGATGGTGACAGTGGTAGATAGCTGGATAATTCCCGCATCTCACAAGTGGTGGGGTCTGAAGGCAATTTTAGTCCAAAAAGAAATGGTGGAGTGGGTTTTTTTTAAAACCGTTAAATTAAGGTTCTCAGAAATAAATGATAATCATGCTTATTAATTTTTATAAAATTAAATGAAAAGGCATCTTGATGATCCTTCAGCATTCCAAAGGAGTTGTGTGGATAGCTCAATGTATATTCATGAGATTAATAGATAGGTATCTCTTAAATATAAATGGAGTGTCGGGAATGCTTTAAACACCCGAGTAATCCTCATCAAGTACGGTGGTCTTTTTGTCTCACAGACATTACTAATCACCGGACACATATGCCTATGCTCCCTAAGGTGGCCCTAAGCAAATGCACAAATATGGTGATTTCGTCACAATTACCATTTGAGATTTAGAAGATAGGTACTGCTTCGTTTCTTTGGAAGAAAGCTGACCTAATGTAAAGTGAAAACTCTTAATTTTTCCTTATAAAAAAATTCTAGATTTTTTAAATGATATCATATATTGTGATAATGGTTTTATATCACATTCTTTTGAAAATATTTTAGTTGCCGTCCTTGATTTTTTAATCTCAATTTCTATTCGGAGTCGATTTTGGCAGCTTAATGTTTTAAACTTGGGAGCTAAGCCCCACTTCTTTTATTTTCTTTTAACTCATGCGAAGGTTTGGAGAGTATTTATTCTACACTAGAAATATTTCATTAAAGTTTAGATTCAAATGATGACGCATGATCAATTAAAATCTAATTGTAAAAGTTATAGCTCACAAGCTTCTTAGAACTCGGAGTTGATGGTCACATCATAATTAGTTTAAAATATTACGATTTATATAGAAATTGAGTGCAATTGTCGTGGATCTTTATCTTTCTCGGAGAGGTGCAAGTTGGAGGAACATTTCTCACCCTGGCAGCACCATTCCAGTTTGTCAACATTGAAATTTCATGTTGTCGCAATACTACCACATATTTCAAACAAACTAGAAAACTTGTTTACTCTCATTATCGATGAATGCTCGGCATTTTTCTGTTTTGAAAGGCTCGTTGAAGTTAAGGAAACTGCGAATTACTAGGTGCAAATGCCTCGTAAGGACACCTGAGCTGTCATGCTACAATCCCTGGAGCCCTCTCAATTAGAAAGACTTATTAAGATTCAAGGTTTGCGGGCATTGAGATCTTTGTTGCACCTAACAGTTACCTATTGTGATTCAATTGAAAGATTGCCTAAGCTATGCAAGCTGAAGAAGCTTAGGTGTGTTGAGGGTTGTGCTAAGCTAAAAGCCATGGAAAGCTGCAATCTCCTAGAGTCTTTATAGTACTTGCAGACCAAAGGTTGTAGATCTCTCAAAATGTGCTTCCCATGGTGTCGAGATCAACCAAAAGAGAGACGGATTAGATGTCTCTTTATGAAAATTGATTCCTCATGAGGTACCTCATCAGTTTGATGGTTGATCTTAATTTGGATATTTCTAATCAAGCAAGTCTGAATTGTATTTATGGTATCAACAGAAAGTATCAGAAGCACAAGTACAATATGGTTAGTGTATGCTACTTAGTGGAAGAGATTCATCTATAGACGTATCTATCTATTCTTGGGATTAATATTTGACAACTTGCTTGTCCTTGAATTTGAATTAGTGAATGATGGTAAGAATATTAGGTAATGGTTCTTTGGTGGTGGTTGCTGTTGCTGTTGTTGTCGTCATTGTTAATAATGGGGACAATTACTCAAAAAGTCCTAAACCTATTGTACGACGGTTTAGTCCTAAACCTTTTATTTATGTCAGTTTAGTCTAAAATCTTTTAATGATTTTTCAACGTAGTCATCTTGGCCAATTTTAATCAGAAATCAATGACGTGAATGTCCACTGTCTAACATGATTAATTTTCCAATCTTTATTTATTTTTTAAATTTTCTATGCGTGGAAGCCATGTCAAAATTAGGTGGGAAGAAAGATATTCTCCTATTATCTAGGATGTTGAGCCTAATGATTTTAAGCTTCAAACCGAACTCTATAGAAATGACTTGACTCAGAATGAGATACAATTTGGTTCTGATGAACCGAAGCAGTGGAAAGTGGCCCCAATCGAGGTGGCGTGTATAGTCTTAATTGCTATTGACTGTTGAGCCACAAGGTTTAAGCTTACTATAATATGGCCTCTTACTTATCATGTGTTGTTACCTGAGTTCCCTACTTTCTAGAAATTTACGAATATTTAGTTGAGTGGATGTCACCCTGTTTTGCAAAACAACAATCACATATTATAGACAACTCTATTTATGATAATAAGTCAATAGCCGAATAACTTATTGCACGTTTTATCCAGCCTTCTAAGGTCACACGAGGAGTCGATCCCCCGTTGTATCTTATCGAGCCCAAATTGCACAATTGTCATACCACACAAACAATTACACATTTTCAATAATGGTCGTATGGCATGACAATTTATGCAGGAGTTACAAGAAATTTGGGTTTAATAATAAAAAAACTTATAGACAAAATAATCAGATTTTCCTAAGGATGGGTAGAGCTTAATACACCCTACCACAATACTCAAAGTAGTGTGCAAAATTGCACTGCATTGTGTGTACAGGAGATGTTATTGCACATTGACTTTACATAGTTTAAGTTCACATACCATATTTTCTTGGAAGTTGGATTAAAATGTTATTTTATGGTTCTTCATTTGACTTGTTTTGGCAATTCTTCTCGTCAGACAGATGCGGGGAACTCATCAAATTGATCGTTTGTGAGCTTCAGGTTAAGCTGAAGGTCAAATATAGGTTCATTACCGATCATTTGGCCGTATTGAATGATCAGGAAGACGGCATAGTGAAAACTATTAGATGTCGAATATGAAAGGGTTCGGTTTGTTGTAATATACAGGATCGGTGGCAATGGCAAGACGACTTTACTGAGCCAATTATCTACTAGCTTCAACTTTTATGCAACTTGATGAGTGTAGTTGGCCATTGAATAGTGCATATCTTGATTGAAACGCTTTCCAATTCTTATGTGACATTTGAGAAAAGTTAGCCGAGACGAGAATACGTTTTTGTACTGCAAATATTTGAGTGTCGTGATTTTTTTTTTAAATGTTCGCTCGAGTGATTTAACTTTTAAAACTTTTTCATAATTAATCATCTAAAATCTACAGTTGCCACAAGTGCCATGATCTATCGCACTTGTGGGGAACAGCCGGACAGAGCTCGTAATTTGCGTTTCAATTGAAAAAAAGGAACTCATTTTGCATTTCCCTCCATTTCCTCCCACTTTTAAGAGGAAAATATCTTTGCAACCTGAATCATGATGCATCAAAATTCATACTCCCATCGGCAGCAAGAATGAGATTGACATAACACGAAGCTTTAATAATTGTCAAGTGACCGACGATGGCCAAAAGGCAAAACTTAACTCCACCCTGGTTAACTGTTAACCTCATTTTGTTCTGTCTTCATCCGCGTCCTCTGCATTTTAGAGAGAGAGAGAGAGAGAGAGAGAGAGAGAGAGAGAGAGCATCAAAGCAACGATGGTGGACGTGTTAGGGAGGGGAAGACACGTAAACACGTAAGGACTTGGAGTTTGGCATTCAAAAGCGTCGGCTTTGTGAATTGTTATGTTACTTATTTTTTGCAGGGAATCTGATAGTGTCATTACGTGCAGGGTATAAGCAAAGAGAGATTAGATAGAGAGAGATCCATATAATCCATGAAATAGGCTAACATTATCGAATGCATGCAATGCTGATATGTAGTTAATGATCCCCTTAACATAAACACATAATTACATACAAATACACTTCATATTCACTGGATTCATTAACGAGATGTAATCAATCAAATGAAATTGGTCTTTTTTTTTTTAGAACTATCTAAGTGTGGTTATGAGAAATAAATGATGATTATAATTAGTAACTTCTATACAAAAAATGAAAATTGCATCTTCCACGAACCTTCAATTTCTCTTGATGGAGATGTGCATGTAGCTCAAAACCTATGCATATTCCATTTATTAAATAAGATTAAAAAATAAAAAAGGTACCGATGATGACATTTTTGTGAAGTTAGCCTTATATTGCTAGGCCCATTGAAGACTTGTTACTTGCGAGATGCTTTTACAAGGAAAATAATACAAACTCTTGATGAGAAAAGAATTTTGGCCAAAAAAAGGTGGTGACCATATAGTACAACAGGAGAAAACATTATTGCACTAGGTGGGACTCCATTATTGTCCAACTTTCGTAAAGCTAATACGTGAAGAACACGTGAAGTGACTGGGATTGGAGTGCATTATCCCAATCAAAATCTGGACTCCGGCTGCTGCTGATTTGCTGGAGCCAAGCATAGCTCTCCCAATTTTTAGCTGGTGGGGACTGAAGTCAATTTCAGTACAAAAGAAATGGTGGAATGGGTCCACTTGTTAATCAAGCGCAAAAAGATGGAGGCACTTGCCCTTTCGGAGATTCCGTAGATGTTTCGTAAAGATGATCAGATAACTCGCTGAAACACGAATACAAATACATAAGAGAAATACAACTTAAAAAAGAATAATTAGAATCAAGTTTTTTATTTATTTGGATATTCATGCTATCAATATATATATAGCTCTCGATTTTTTTTTCATTTACTAACATGCACATATATTATCACTGACGATGTCCTTTATAGTTGTGTTAGTGGTTAACGATCACGTGTCTAAATATGACGGATTTTGCACTTGAATCTCAGCTTCTTTTAGTAGACGAAGCCTTACACGATATATGTAAGCGTGGCCAGATTGCGCGCATCGACAAAAGTACGAAATGGAGCTAAGGTTTGCAAAGTCAATGCAGAAAAAGAAGAAGGTAAGTTAAGTTTAAAGAGTTATCAAGCTTTTGATGAAATATAATATCTTATTGATAAAAGATCACGGGATCCTTGATAAAAAGTACCCGGATTTTATCAAATGTCATAGGGAAGTTGAAGAGTTATATATGATGATTGCTGGCCGGCCTTCACCTTAGTTTGCGAAAATGGCGGTCTCTTCAGTCTCCGCTTCTATTTCCGATTTTCCTTGGCGTTGATCTGGCGGGGAAAGACAGTATGTCTAAGACAACAAGATACAGAACATTTATTGACATTTTAGATTGTGGCAAAGTTCTTGACGAGGTATACCTCCAGATACAGCAAATCCTCCACCCCCTCGGCATCATCAGTCCTTCCCTCCACATCTTCCTTTTCACTCATATCTCTCAAAGATCCCCTTTGAATCGATCTGGTGGGCCAACACAATTTGAGACAATGAGATAATTACTCCCTTGATTCTGGTTTTTACGCAATACGGTTAAGACATTTAAGACATTTTTGACATTTTTGACATTTAAGAAAATTTTAGTTTGTGACAAAGTTATTGTAGATAACTCTAGGTACGATAATAAGTCCATCACCAAACAACTTATTACACATTTCTATCCAGCCTTCTATGGTCACTTGAGGAACCAATCTCATGTCATCCCTTGTCAAGCCCGAATACCGTGCTGTTATGTTTGCATAAAGTGTCGTCCCATATAAACACTTGGAAATTTTTAGTGATAATCATCTGTATGGTATGACAATTTGTGTAGGAGCTATGACGAAGTTGTGTTCTATAATGGAAAAACTTATAAAGAAAATTTTTTAACAATAAGGAAAATCAGATTCTCCTAAGGATGGGTAGAGCTTAATACACCCGACCCCAATACTCGAAGCATCGTCGAAATTGCACTGCACTGCACTGCGTGTACAAAAGATATTATTGCACAGCTCAAGTCAAGTTCAAACGGTATATTTTCTTGAAAGTCGTATTAAATATTTTTTTTTTCAGTTCTCCATTGGATTCGTTTTGGCAATTCTTCTCGACGGACTCGGGGAACTCATCAAATTGATTATTCAAGACCTTCAAGTTAAGCTGAAGGGTCAAACATTGTGGGTCGTATTGAATTATCAAGAAGAAGGCATGGTGAAAACTATCAGATGCCGAATTTGAAGGAGCACGTTTTGTTGTAATTTACAAGTTCGATGGTGGTGGTAAGATGACTTTGCCGGTGTTATCTTTAGCCAGTTATTTGCTAGCTTCAACTCTTATGCAACTTGAAGAGGGTAGTAGGCCAATGAAGAGTGCATATCTTGATTCAAACACTTTCCAATTCTTATGCAACTTCTGATAGAAGTTAGCTGAAATAAGGACACCACAAATGATGTAACTTTTGAAGGGCGGTTACTTGAGTGTCATGATTTTCTTTTTTTATTAATTGAATGCCATGGCTTATAAAAAAATGTTCATTTGAGTGCCTTGACTTCTAAATTTTCAATGGATCATTTAAATGCTATAACTTAAAAAAAAAAAAAAAAGTTCACCACGAGTGCTATGATACATTGAATTTCTAGCACTTGTAGTTAATGTCTTAGAAAAAATTACACCACTCTATTGAACGTTTTTTAGAAGTCATGGCATTCAAGTAACCGGAAAAAAATAACTATAGAACTCAAGTAATGAAAAAAAAAATTGGGAACTCAAGCGAGTGCTGTACGAAAATCATGATATTCGTAATGGCATTTCTTTGATCTAGGGGCGCTGTGGACTTACTAAATGCAAGATTCTTTTACAGGAAAGTAACATATTTTGATGAAAAAAGCATTTCGTCTGAAACTAGTGGCCTCTACATGGTACCACAAGAGAAAGCATTATTGCACTTAGCGGACTCTATTTTTGTGCAATTTTATTAAAGCCGATACTTGAAGAGTTCGTGAAGTGACAGGGATCGGAGCGCATTATTCGGATTGAAATCTGGACTTGGTTTGCAAGTCTAAGGTTGGAAATTAGATTTCTCAGTTTATTCTCGATTTTGGGATAACTAAATTAGTAAGCGAATAAGTTTCGCAAAATGGATTCGAACGTCGAACAATATTAGGTGGCAAATGCCTTCACTTGTTTGTTGTCAAAGATTGTAATGGCTTGGAGAAACTCCAAACAAAATCGCCGAGCAAAATAAATTATGGTCACTGTTGATGTCGGTCGATGCCGGTTTATGACTCTAATGAGTTTTCACTTGACTTTCACGAAGACTGTTAAATTAATGTATCGAATGTGAGCCGTTTACAAAACTCGACCCGATTTTGATGAGTCTTTAATTTTGATCGTGAAGAGCTCTCTCACTAAAAGACAAGACAGAGGCGCACTTTACTTTATGATATTTCACTGGTGGGGGCAAAAAGTTCATTGTGAGAGAAAGAAACAAAAAGCCTTACTATGACATTCTTAAGCAAGGAGGGAAAGTAAGCTATTAAACTTAGTAGAAATACTTAATTCAGACGCTAAACATGTTTTGGCTCGTCTCGGTGCCAATTTTTAGTCTGTTTGATTGACTCTAACAGAAAATGAAGTTCGTCGGATGTTTAATTTTACTTCTAACTTTTAACTTTTTATTTTAGCGTAAATATTTTATGGTTATTTATTAATAGTGAATTCACATCGTGCATTCGATCACGATGCATCGCGGAGGCAGAGAGAACTCAACTTTTCAGTGAACGTTTCCAATTGAAGAAAATATTTTAATTTCAACCCATTTTGATGAAAACTTTCAAAATCAAAAAGCTAGAAATAAATTATGCATGCTTCTATCTGCCGACTATCTGGACATACATAGCTTTGCACTCAAAATTTCACACCAACCCTCAGCATTTCTTCTTCCACTTCTGATTACTCTATTTTCAAGAGTTCACACAAACTTTCAAAAGCGTTAGATTTCTCCGTCAACAAATATATAGTAAAGTACAAAATTCAAGAAAAGAAGCCTAGCTTTTATGTTGACGAAGACTAGCTGATCAACTTGGACATGCATAGCTTCCATTCAAAATTTCACACCAACCTTTTGTAGAGAAAACATTCCTTTAGTGATTTCGATGATTGGCAAAACTTACCGACTTTGGATTTTGATTAAAAGTATCTTTCAGGAAGGAAAGTCTAATGATTGCAATCAAAATCAGTGTCATGGATAATTTTAGATATTTAATCAACCAACTAGGAAGGAATAAATCTCTCGTGCAATAGCTAGTGAAAAATTGATTGGATTACTTGCTACATTTTGGAGAAGCCTTACAAGGAAAGTTTCATAAAAATCTTCAAGTTTCTAAACTTTCCTCAAACTTCGAAGACGAGCTATTCTTTATAAACATAGACACTCGACTTTTGGAAACCTGACTTGCTGTATGGGCAGCAAAACTTATGGGAAGCTTCAACCTTGGCAATCCCCACCCCATCAGATCTTCTTAACCAAATCTAGGGCCAACGAGTGGATTGGTTGGATGATCCTCTGGGAGATATGTCCAACGGTCAGCTTGGACTAGGAGGGGTACAAGAGGAGGTCTCAAAGCAGAAGGAAAACAATTCGCTTTCACGAGTATTGGAGCTTTTAATTCTAAAGTCCAAAGGGTGTTTGTGATCATTTACATTTGATTCAGTGAGCAAAATTGTGTAACTTTTTAGAGGTTGAAGGATGTGAGGGGTTATACAGAGGAGCTTGAGTGTTCAGAGCTCAAATCTTGTAATCTTTGATTGGTTCTTATCAGTGGATTCCAGACAATTGGCTGTAGCACGGGCGAGTTGACATAGGCTTGCAAAAGCCAAACCACTATTATCTTAAGTGTGCAATTCTCTATCATTTACTCTTTAATTTTCTAATAGAATTGTGCACTGGTAAGATCTGACTACTTCATCAGAATTTGTCTCATTGCAATATCTGTTTAAATTACTTCATTTCTGCAAAATTACCTATTCACCCCCCTCTAGGTGATATTTTAGCAAGGTCTTCTTTTTTTCACAATTCCCTTAAGGCCTTTACACGTTTTTACATTTGTTCACACTTGTTTTTCTAAGGAAATTTGACTGATTCCAAGCCTAAGTATCCCTTTCATTAATGGTTCAATGCCCAAGTCCAACTTATCTTCCAAGGCCAAGGCTCATCATGCCATGTGTCCACCTTAGTCAATGCTCCTTAATTAACTACAAGACGAGAGCATTAAATGCAACTTGGAAATATCTCAGTTTTGAAGGCTTTGTCATCAGGAAGGGACTAATTAAGTTTGACCATGATCGACTACCTTATTTGGCTCGAGGTTTGTGCCTAAACCATGATTGGATGAAGCGGACACAACCGGGCTTAACCGGCGAAACCAAGGTTGGGCTTCTCCTTTACCATGTAAAAGGGTTCTCGGATGGGTCCAAGGGCTAGGCCTTGGGCCAATCAACCGATCCTAGGGCCGATCCTATGGCTAGTCCAAGGTTCTGTGCCACAATTCACGGCCCATAACCGACCCTCTGGTCGATTCATGGCCTATTCCCGCCATTGGGGTAGCGATCCTTAGCCTATTAGTTGAGACCAAAATAAGGGATGGAATTTAGGATGTTACACACATGATCTTTATCCACATGTACCGCATGGCCAAGAGAAAGACATGAAAGCTACTCTAAGATGCTTTGGTGACACGAATCTTCAAGTATCTTAAGATTGACTACTCTGAAGTTTCACCATTTGTTATGCCAAATGTGGAGATTGGGAAGAAAACACTAGACAACATGATGCTCCAGATGACGCTAGATTGATTGGTCCATCATAGAGGAAAGATTGTCCCCATTGGTCACAACGACCATGAAAGAACAGTACGAAAGCTCAAAGAAAGGATTGCTGAGCTCTCTGAACTAGAAAAGCGCAAACATGGTAAGACTCCGACACCAACCAAGGCCCCTCGTCCACCTCGCCCAAAAAGATCACATTCACAAATTGTGGATGCACCTGCCTCTCCCGTCAGTCTTAACCAACTACAAGCAGATGTCAAGGAGATCAATAACACCCTTCTTTCTCTGATCGGGTACATGGTAAAAATTGAGTGCACCATCCTCAACCTAGACTACTACAACCCTGTCCGCCCTAAACTAGAAACCGCCAAACTCAAAAAACCCGCTCCCTCTCAGTAGCGCAAATGCCCTTGCACCTAAATCTTTTTATATCTTAATGTGCTATTGTTTTGCTCCTGTTGTTTTATTTGCTCTTGCTGTTTTATCTGTCTCAATTCATTGCTTAGGTCTAACTTTTTGTATTGCACTATCTCCCGCCATCAATGAAGCTGATCTTTTCATTCATGCATCTATTTCACATTTACTTTGATTGATGACAAAATGGGGGAGAGTTACTTGATGTGAAATATTACGCCTAACATTTGCTCCTAAATATTCGCTACTAAAGATGTTGGATATTCCTTTGAAAATGTTGGATATGCTCACAACATCTGATACTGATAATTTGCTATAAATTCTTTTCTCATAATGTTTTGCTTGGAACCGACTGATGATTGAAATTAAGCTAATCACTAAGATAGGAGGAGCATACGAGTACATCATCAAGCCGGGGACCAACCAACTGTTATACTATGATCCCTAAATTAGATGATGACACATTCTGGGAAGAAGATCTTTTGTGCAACCATATATTATCTTACTAAAGATCATCTGAGTATGTATCTCCAAAGCATTACAGCAAAACATCCTAAGGAGATCCTATTTTCAATTATGCAAATTATCTTAAACAAGCTTTACTACTTATTCACGTTTGTGGGATAGTTTTCTCATTATCAAAAAGTGGGAGATTGTTGGAGAAAACATCTTCAAGAGATTTTGATGATGCCCAAACTATCTTTAGTATGTTATGTACTATGTTACGTGCAAATGTTTGGACCCAAGGACTATGCAACATCCATAGTGCAATCCATTCAAAAGATGTCTTGATGTAGAAAATTACACCAGTCAACAAAAAAGATTAGGTATCGATAATGTTTACATCGAAGTAGTAAAGATCATGTTGTTGGTGATGTAACAACCAAGTACATCAGTTGATGTTCGTTGGGTCAGTTAAAAAGCCGTTGAAAGATCCGGATTCGCACAGCTGCAGAATCGGAATAAAGCATGTAGTAGAGTAGCTAGAGTGTTTGGCAAGTTAGTCAGAGACTATAGTGAGAAGACAGAATAGTTGCTATTTTTGGTCAATATGTAGAAGTCCCGAGAAAGAAGTTGTGTGGGCAGTACCTTCCTAGACAGCAGGTCAATGGAAAACTCTCCAACGGTCTTCTCCCTCTCTAAACCAACCTCAATGGACAGATTGATGAATAGTATAAAAGAGAAGGCCTCCAAGAACCAAAATGGATTACGTACTGTTGTTCTCTATTGAAAACTTTCTTTCTTATTGTTTTGCTTGTCGTGTTGTTTAACAATTGTGCTATGGATTAAGTATATAAGTGTAAGAGCAGCAATTGAGTCCAAATAGTGTGATCTATCACGTGAAGGATCAGTGCTAGCCGGTTGTAACTTTCCAAGCATATTGTTAGTGGAATTCAGCCCGTCTTAAGGCTATTAGTTTGAAGAGTGGACATAGGCTTGAGGATAAAGCCGAACCACTATAATTTTTCATGTCATACTATTTTTCATCTTCTTACATTCATTGGCATACAATTAGTGAGTGTTTGCTTAAACATTAGGTTGAGGTGATATTTACTTAGCAATTAGCTAATTTCCACAAATAATTCATCAAAGTTTAAAAATTACCTATTCACCCCCCATAAGTTGTATTGTTAGCCTCAACAAATGCCACAACTTCTTTGTCCTGCCCCTCATAAATGTATGACAACCGATCGGGTGCCCTCACTTGTCTAGTTTTTTTCCTTTTACCATGGAGAAACATCGTTTTCCCACTTCGCTACTCTTGAGGAAATGATCAATTAAGCAAGGAGTCGCCAATTATTATGCCAAAATTGACAACTCCCTCGATGAGGCCCGAATGAATTGCATGCTTAGTTTAAATTAGTGATCGCATTGTTTGACAATTGTACATCATCATAACATCTCCGGAGTGCTCTCGTTGAATAATATTGGGCAAAAAGAGAAGTTTCCTTTATATTTGGGAAATATGAGGTGAACATGAACAATGGAGTAATGCTTCGTGAATCCCCAACACCCTTTCCACAAAAAGATGTTATTGTTTCGCTTTTCTAGTGCTATAGTGCAGGTTGAACTGGCTGGAACCTTGAGAAGCATTGAGTTGGAGAGATCCTTCCCATAGCTTCTCAAGAAACATTTTGAATTTAATTCTTTATTATACAATAACTCATCATAGTCAAACCAAAGTGTAGAAAGAAAAGGAAGAAAACTAGGAAATTTTAAATTCTGCAACATGGATGCAAGATCAGTGTCCATAAGCAGTGCATTATGAATTAAATTGTAGTGATAGTTTGTTACGACCCCAACTCTATCTCCAGGGTCTTGAACGGCAATGGTTATTTTCATGACATCCCAAGCTTGTTGCCGTCCCGTTTCTTTTATCTTGTTATCATGCACATATGGAAATGTGAACTTAAATAATTCCCCAGACAAGTAACAACTAGAAGATGGGGATATTCTCATACAAACACCCTGCTTTTATGCATAAATTCTAGTGATACATTACGTATGCTTAATCCGGGGATATTACTTATTTTACATGATAGCAAAAGGCTAGGGTATCCCTAGTGCCGCTACTAGTTGTATCTCTACAATTGGGAATCCTTCACTATTAGCCGGTATTATGGTCTAGTTTCTTGTCCCCTCGGACGATGCTCCATCGCTCAATCCGACTGGCCCGTTGAACCCACGAAGTGGGCCTACGAGGTCTCTATTGAAGTATACATATCAAACTATGTAACGACGGGGGACCAAGTCATCCAGCCCTTCATCGAACCACATGATAGTAGTGCATTTACGATATGGGTATGTAGTTTCCTCCTGTAAGTCATTATATCAGCGATTGACACTTCCAAGTTCACGAGCAGACCAAAACGTTCGAGAGGTGGGTTAGCCATACTTATAAACCTGAAATAGTATAAGGAGTGAGTATTGGGAATTCAGTAAGTAAAATTCCTAATTTTTTATTAGAAAGTATCTCATTATCAAGGACTAGCAAGTGCAACACTCGTAAATAGTGTCAATGGCAGATCAATAGCAAATAGTATGCCATGCTTTGTATAAATATAGCATGTGCAACATTTACAAATAGTGTCGATGGTAGATCAATAGTAAATAGTATGCCATGCTTTGTATACACATATGCCATCCATGTAAAAATACCATTAGCTTAACAATAAGTGCATAAACATATCATACTTATGCATAATCGGCACTCATGCAAATTCATTTATTGTTGTCCTAGCTCAATAGAGGTATCTAGCTTCATGCTAGGCATCTCGGCTCAATCGGGGCATGTCAATGCTAGCTTACCCGAGGTAACTGGACTCAACACAAGCATCCTAGCTTAATTACGGGATTCTGTTCAATGAATAAGGCATCGCCGCCAATGCTGTGTGGCAACAGACGCTTTTTCTCTTTAAGTGCACAAATAAGTGCATCATATAAGTCAGTTCTTAACTTTTTTTTTTTCTCTTTGGCCGACATAGGCGTGACCCGAGAGCGTGCTCTTTCATACGTGTGTGCCATGTATCCTTGTACTACACTAATAAACATGTTAGGAACAACCCTTGGTCCGTGACTCAAGCCGATCACATGACGCCAATCCCCACACTAGACAAGATTTGGGAACAACATGCCTCAATGCCAATCTAAGACCTTGGGACTTGGGTACACCTCACTGCATGAAGATCCTAAACTTAACGGACCTTGGCCTTAACTTGGCATGAGTATACTTCATGTCCTGAATGATCATTGGTTTGTGGCTTGATTCAAATCACCAAGAACAAAGTTCCCGCAGCAATTGAGACATGAAATCGACACGCCTCAATGCCAATCTAGGGCCTTATGGCTTGGGCGACCTTGCTTCGCAATGAACTCAACCCGAGCATTCTTCGGCATCATTTCGGGCATGAACGACTCAGGCACATGTTTATGCACAATCATGAGCAAAACCATATAAAAGATCCCACATCCTACCCACGGCTTCACGGGCGAGCATCTAACTAGACTTAACAATGGAGTCTACCACCCTAGAGGAGAAATAGAGATCTTACTTACCTTGATAAACCTCAAGAAAGCAGTGAGTGACTTGGTGAGGGGCGGTGGTGCAAGGCCAAGATAAAGGAAAGAAAGGGGAGAATGGCGCATGAATGGCAAGAGAGCTCAAATGGTGGAAATGAATGAGGGCCTTATCTTTTTTATAGGCATCAACCTCATCATAACTCATTCAAATGGCCCCAATCATATTTCTTGAAGTGGTATGGCTATAATATTGAGGTGTCCAACCTAATTTGCAAGGTGGCACACCTATTTAGAAAGGTGGCACACCTAGGCTTATGAGATGGAAATCTAAGGGCCTAATGTAATAATTGGAGGCTTGTTTGTCTCCTTTTTATTGTCCCACATAAGCACTTGGTCCATTCTTGGAGAGCAAGCCACTTTAATTATGTGGCACCCAAATATGAATAAGGTGGCACCTAGACCACAGGTTAGTAATAATTGCTTAAGGTGTGCCTAAGGTGTCTCATTCTAATTGGAACGTGTGTTGGGAATCCTTTACTTAATCCTCAAGGCGGATCTTTGGTAATCATTACTAAATCTAGAAATATTTATCCAAAGTGGTGAGTCATCATCCTTCATGAAGAACTTAGGGTATTCTAGAAGGTTTTCTTTTGTCCATTTTCAAGGAATATGGCAACCATGGGAAATAGGCCATTGGAAGTGAAACTAGAACCAAGCAAGGGCTTTTTGTGTACATCCCCTAATGACTATTTCGACACACCCGGAGATTCGTGGCAAAGCCACCCTCGGTGTGATTGTCATTGGCAAAGTTTACCTTCTTGGCTAGATCGGTGACCGAGGGTATGGGCTCAATGACCGGACCTTAGACCGACTTTCGTCGAGTGGACTGGCTCCTCAACCTGCCCTAGACCTAGTCCAGGTCGACTCTCGATTGTCATGTGGCCGGTTGAGGTCGATCAAATCCATAACCGACATATGGTCATACTGAGTCAAATCATGGTCGTCCATGGTTGGTACATGATCGAGTGGATCACCCATGATTGGAACAGGACTGTTTGGGATTGATCTATGACCATCCATTGATCCGTGGTGGAATGTGACCATCCCTCAATTAACATTTATGGTCGGGCAGTCGTTTATCAACCGAATGACTTGGGTCCACTTACGTGATCATTAGATTAGTCCACAACCGATCCCTTGATCAATCCAAAACCTACTCTTTGATCGGTATATGGCCGATTCTTGGAACGATCCATGACTACTCCTTGCCACTAGCACACCAGACTCATAGCCATTTCGCATAGGTCAAAAATCATGGATGTCACATAGTTGCTTCGTTTCACAAGGGTAAAAGCTAGAGAATCCAAACTATGGTTTACACAATAATTGGTGCAATGGTGATGTAGCATAGCTTACTAATTTTGGCGTAAGACATGAGACTGTGGAGATTGGTAGGACAAAATGGCTATGCTAAATCCAACAGTTGACATCCATTTTCTTTTATTCAATGGCCAGGACCATGCCTATAACTTTGAGCCCATTACGTCATTACATCAATTTTTGTTTGTCAAATATGTGTATCCATGCAACCACCTTCTTTTTAGAATAGTAAATAATGGTTGAAAGGATGTTTCGAAAACCTAAACCATCATGTACAACATCGTACACTTTATCATGATTGATTAATGGCAATTGATGAGGGGTCTTATGAAGATATTAAATTAAAATCATCACAGTCTAAATAAGGACAAATAGATTTACCATTGAGAAACACTGCTTCCCCACTTCACCCCTTTTGAGGCAATGATCAATGAAGCATAGAGTCTCTGATTATTAAGCAAAAACTAACCACTCGATTGATGAGGCCCAAATGAGCAAGCTTTCCCTTCACTTCAATTAACCCTTGTTATGCGAAAATAAGGGAAAAAAGTATCCAAAAAAAAAGTTTTAAATTTATTGCATTGGTGCTAATTCAATCCTAAAATTTTCAATTATGTCAATTTAGTTCCAAACATTTTCTCATCTTGTCAATTGAGTCTATCCGGTTAATTTTGATCGAAAAATCGCTGATGTAGACACTAACCATCCTACGTAGTATTGCAACATGCTCTTTGTGACTAGTGAGGGCCTAGGTGAGGGCCACGACGCCATCGCCAGCCAAAGTGCGTGGCCTCTCCCCTAGATTTGGTCGGGGTCTCGATGTCCTTGCCAAATTTGGGCCAGTCAAGGGCATCGTGGCTATTAGCGGCTTGGGTAGGGGGTGTCACAACCCCTATCTAGCAAAGGTGTCCCGGTTCTCACTTGTGGCCGACACCCTTGTCAATCCTTATTCCCAAGAAAAAAGTAAAGAAAAGAATAGAAAAAACCAAAAAATTATAACAATTCAATAAAGTATTAAAATATTATTTAAAATTGTCCACTTCAGTCCCAACGGTGTCCTGTAAGATGGTCGACGCCTAAATCAAGGATCTCTAGTCATAATTGGTTGAATGAACTCAATTGACAAAATGTGAAAATGATTATAGTTAAATTGGTATAATTGAAAGGTTTAGATAATAGATTTAGGACTTCCTAGATACTTTTACTTGAGGATATGTGATGTCCTATTAAGAGTTATAAAGATGGGCGATCTCGATGATTTTCCATGTAAAGATTATATATTCAATAACAATTTTTAATAATGTTCACCTTATTGACACATTAGACTTGGGCTATCTTAGACCCTTATATCTAATTAATATTAATCATTGTCATGACCCAATCTCGCCGCCCTCGATCCTTCACCATCACAAGGAGAGAAAAAGAGGGAAAGGTTGGATTTAGGGGTTCTTGATCTCGAAAGTTCCCTCACGGCTCGCTTTCCAAAAGATGTCATTACCTCACCTTTCAAATCAAGCCTTTTGTGAGTTCCCTTCACGAGATTGCAAGCTCTCCCAAGCTCGTACCCCGCGTGACAGCGGAGTATCGTGATCCATATTCACACGGGCGACACACCTTGGGAGAAGATATTAGGTGTGGATATTGGATTTAAGGGTACCTTTACTATGGTAGCTCTCTTGACACTTCGCTCATAAGAATGGCATTACTTTATCCTTTGGGGTACACCCATATTGAGTATGCTAACACATGGTAAGTTTCATCGAAACTCGTATTCTACACGACAGGTTTATTTATACGGTCTAGTTGTTTATGACAACCTAAAAATAAGATGGGAGTCGCCACTAACGAGGGTTAGGAGTATTCTCTCGATTCCTACGTAACCAAATTTCTACGTTCGAAGACTTAGGTTACACTAATATTTCTATTAGCGCCATCTTGGTACCTAAACAGTATGTTGTGTTTTCTTAATGTGTCAATGTATTTCCCCATACATTTTTGGGACAGTTAGTCTTTAATTAAGTGATTATGCGTAGTTGGTCATTTTCATACTATTTTATTTCTAGAATATAAGTAAAAAAAGTTCAATGGAATTGAAATTACGAGAGAGTATGTAAACAATCAAGGAAAGTAGTAAATCCACCATGCAATCCTAGAAAATATAAAAGAGAAACACAATTAAAAAATATGAGAGGAAGAGAGAAAACCTGCAACTTATCGAGCTTTATACAACAAATGGAACTTGAGACATTTGTCGGGGGAATGAATAATACATGATAATGGTGGAATGGACATCGACCTCCACCGTTTTCACGATTTCTTCATCTTCAAGATCCTAATGAAAATCTAATCTAGAAACCTATAATTAGGTGCATACAATGGAAAGAAACAAACATACACATCAAATAATAAAAAAACATGATATCATGTCAAGATCAATCACTTAAAGAAAGTTATATGCAAAAATTAGATTTTGGGGCTTCGGGGTCGGCCTTTGTTTTTCATGCGAGGGTCCCACTAAGACACCTACCCAATCCATTTTTGTGACTTATAGTAATTATTGACCAATTGTGTTTTCGCATAGCCAATAACGCTTATAACTTTCTTAACTAAGTGATCTATGTGATCCTAGGGTTTTCCTTCGATATCATGCATTGGCTCTACCATACATCTAAAAGTCACATGCATTGCAAAAATTAAATGTGCATGCAAGTCTTGTGGACCTCATTTCTTAACCAATCAAATAGATGAGTGAGTTATCGGCAGATCACTTATTATCAAAGTCATGCATTAATCACAAACATATACATTTCTAATGAATGATGTGATTATATGTACGGGAGGTACATGTGATATTTCAAAAAAACACATTTCGAAATCATCCATGAAAAGTTTTGAAATAAAGTGATGTCATAGCCATGAAAGGCATTCAATTGCCAAAGTTAGCCTGAGGCTTGCATAAATGCACTCATAAGCGTCGCGGACATTTTGAATACAATTTAAACCGTGACTTTCATGATGTCAAATCAAGATTTTAAAGAAGGTTTGAAAATATTTAGGATTAAGGAATATCTAGGTTATGGAACAAATTCAATTGTCAAGGCTAGCTCAGGGCTCACATAAATGTATTCACAAGCGTCATAGGCATTTTGAATATGATCCAAATCACGACTTTTCCTTAAGCCAAATCGAATTTTGGAAAATAACTTTTTAACAAAATTGTTTTTGGGAAATGTCACATGTACCAAAATATTTTTTCTAAAAAATGCAATTTGAAAAGGCCAATTATTTAACAACAAATATCAAAGCTTTTGTAACAGCTTTCATGAAGATGACATGGCCTAATTTCATGCATAAACTAACCTAAAATGTATAACTAAACAGTCATAATCATATTTATATCAGGAAATTTCAGAACAAGCATGTAAAGACAACAAAATTGAGTAATACCCATTAACAAGCTAACTATGGAAAAATTTCCTAATATGTATGACATGATAATGAACAAATGTCGTGAATGAGGCTTTTCTAAACAAGTTACACATGATTTTACAAAATTCAGATAACGAGCAACAATATATCAGAAATTTGTCAAATCAGCTAGACACTCAGCCAATATCACAAGGATTTGTCCTATCAAAACAAATCTAAAAATCACCAATTTTTCACATAACATAGCCAATATGTTGATAAATAATTTTCGTAAAGAGGCTAAGTGCAGAATCTTAATAGAAAAAATGGAACAAAAATATCAAAAGTCTATCCAAACATGGGTTAGAACAGGGGTCCGAATTTGATCTCATGTCTAGATTCTGATCTAGTTTTAAAAAAAAATGGAAAATAATCCAAACGATGAGCGATTTGCATGAAATTAGTGGCATTAGAAACTTCTAAGTGTGCTTTTTGACTTCCTAGAAGGGCTTGAGTCTAAACTAGGTCAATTAAGTGCTCTAAGATCAAGATTTTAAAAGGTGCGCATATCGATAACTAAAAATCAGAACACAATTATGCATTAGTAAATCCCAAAATTATTCAAGTAATGCACAAATGGCATGAAAATATCACATGTGACTTATAATTAGATATGAGAAATAATTTGGGTAATCATCTAACCCTAAGTCGGCATGAAAAGATGTCATACAATTCAATGACAATACAAAATGACTCAAGATTCATAATGAAATGCTTGAGAATTTCTTAATGAACGTATACTCTGTTGGAGAAATCTATCCAGAATATTTTGAAGCCGACAAAACGTTTCTATCGCCTAGTCTGGATAATTGCAAGCCTTACGTTTAGCGTCGAAGACTTTCGATCACTTTCAAGACTCAAGACTCAAGACTCAAGACTCAAGACTATTCTCATTGACAGTTCTTCTAATCTAGTGACGAAGGAAATCTAGAACTGAAGTATTTGGTTGAGGATTTATTCCTATCCTCTGGAGAAGATCTCTTGGCTGGATAATTGTAACGGATTCATTCATTCGTTATCAAGATCGTTTGAAGATCCGATGATCGACGAAGTATTCTTGGAAGGTTCTGTTCTTGGAAACCAAGATCCTGATTGCATGGGCGAACATGATTGATGGGCTATCGTCAAGTTCTTTTAATAGCTCGGATGATCTTCTTGATTGATTCCGTCCAACGGATAGATTGGAGGAATTCCTTTGGTAAGTGCCAACGGGTATGATGGCATAAAGGAGTATAAAAGGAAGTCGTTCTAGCTGTTTTAAAAAATGATCGATAGAGAAATTCTAGAGTCTGAAGCACCTTGATTATTAGTCGATACATTCTGAGCAAAATTGTACACACAGAGAGTGTCTATACTTAGTGATACCTTGAGCGAGTGTGGGAGATCATCTACACCGAAGAATTCAAGGGAGAACAACGCTGTAACATCTTTTTGTTCATAGTGGAATCTAGCCAATAGGCTGTCAATGCAGAAGAGTGGACGTAGGCTTGAAATAAGCCGAACCACTATAAACCGCCTGTTCAATTTTCTCTTCTCTCAATCTTACTTTGATTATTGTTTGTCTCAAATCTATCAACTGTCTAGCATTGTGCAATTATCGAGAAAAATCTTGCATATACCTATTCACCCCCCTCTAGGTACTTAAACTAGCCATATCAATTGGTATCAGAGCTCGTGTACTCACTTTATTTGAAGTGTTTTACTTCAGAGTAAAAGATCTATGGCTAGTATGCTAGCACCAGGGCTGGTGGAAGGGCAGAGCAATACCAGACCACCCTACTTTGATGGAAAGGATTACAACATCTGGAAAAACAAGATGAAAGCCTTCCTACGATCAAAGGATCCTTTGGAATGGGACGTTGTAGAAAAAGGAATTACTCCTACAGCTGCATCAGTCTCAGAAAGAGGGAAAGAAATTGTTGAGACAAGCGGAATGACTCAGAAAGAGATTATCAAGAGACAAGCACTTGATGCAAAAGCAATTTACTCTTTATATTGTGCTTTGTCACCAACTGAATATAACAGAATATCTTCTCGTGTTACAGCAAAAGAAGTTTGGGATAGATTGCATATCACCTATGAAGGAACAGATCGAGTGAAGGAGACCAGAATTAACATTCTCCTCGGTCAATATGAAGCCTTCAAAATGAAACTAGGAGAATCTATAACTGACATGTTTAGCCGTTTTACAGATATTGTCAATGGTCTTGAGAATCAAGGACAACAAATTTCTGATCCCATGAAGGTGAACAAGCTACTGCGTGGACTCTCCAAGGATTAGAATCACATAAAGACTTCAATCAGAGAGACGCAAAGAATTATGCCACTATCTGTCGACGAGCTGATTAGAACTCTTCAGTCTTATGAAGTGGAACGAATCAATGAAGACGAAGATCCAAAAGGTAAGAAATCCATTGCATTAAAATCAAATGATGATTCCGATGATACGATTCGAAGATGACATGGATGATGAGGAGCTTGCTCTCATGATAAGAAGATTCAGAAAACTGAATAGAAAAGGAAGAAGGTTCAACTCAAGGAAACAAAGTTTTCAAAGACAGCAGACCAAGTCTGTTGATGATGAGGAACCAAACAAAGATGTAGTTTGCTTTGAATGTAAGAAAAAGGGATACATCAGACCCAACTGTTCTCTTCTAAAGAAGAAAAGAGGAAAAGCTGAAAAGTTTCGAAAAGCTCTCAAAGCCGAAACCTGGAGTGATACAGAGTGTGAAGAAAGTGATAATGAATATGCAAACCTATGTCGATGGCACACTCGGACTCGGACTCAAACTTCGGATCGACTCGGACAGTGAATTTGAGGTAAGTGATTTTAAAATTCTTGTCAAAGTTTCTAAATACATTGATGAATTTTGTTTTAGTCTTAAGACTTCTCTCAAAAGAATTTTCGAACTTAAAAAGGAAAACTCAGCTCTAAAACAAAAGGAAATCGTTTTAGAAGAAAGGGTTAAAAGTTTAGACTTAAATGTCTCAGCTTTTAAAGAAAATGAAGATAATCTTTTGAAAGAAAATTCCCTTTTAAAAACTAACTTATCGAATATTTCAAAGAAATTTTCAATAGGGTCCGAAAAACTTGAAAAAATTCTTTCAGGCTCAAAGACCTTACTTCAATAAGTCCGGTCTAGGTATGACAGCAGAAACAATTCCCTTGATTGATTTTCCTAAATTAAAAGAAAGAATTAAGAAAAGACCCTCGAGAGAGGCTTACAAAAATCATTTCAAGAAAGTTTTTGTAAAGTCTCGTAGGTCGAAATGCCCTCGAGTGTTCAAAGTGCAAAAGTCCGGATCACTTTGAAAAAGAGTGTCCTATGATTTGGAAACCCGTTAAGAAAGTATGGGCTGATACCGTTTATTCTACTAACACTAAAGGACCTAAGAAAATTTGGGTACCAAAGAAAACTTGAGACTTTCTTTTAAATGCGAGTCTCCGTCAAGAAAAAGGTAAAGTGGTATCTTGACAAAGGGATGCTCAAGACACATGACAGGAGACTCAAATTGCTTCATAAAGCTTGTGCAAGTAAATGGTGGAAAAGTTTCATTTGGAGGAAACAACAAAGGAAGTATTGTGGGATTTGGAACTGTGAAAATTGGAAACCTCACAATAAGTAATGTTTCCTTAGTGGAAGGACTCAACTACAATCTTCTCAGCATTAGCCAATTGTGTGACACTGGTTTTAAGATCTTCTTTCAAGAAGGAACATGTTATGGAACCAGTAAAGACTCTACTCAGTCTTTCATGGGTCGAAGACATGGAAATATCTATCTTCTGGATATGAAACCAGATGAATTGCAATGCCTAATCTCAATTCAAGACGAAGCAAGCTTATGGCATAGAAAGCTTGGTCATGTCAACATGAAGCAGTTAGCCAAAATTTCATCAAAGCAGCTTGTTCGAGGTCTACCCAAATTACCATACCAAAAGACTAATCCATGCACTTCATGTATTTTGGGAAAACAGGTAAGAAATTCATTTAAGCCAATAAATCATGTCTCTACTAATCATGTATTACGGTTGTTGCATATGGATCTCTTCGGACCAACCGAACCTAGAGCATTGGAGGTAAGAAATACCGCCTAGTAATTGTGGACGACTCCCGCTTTACTTGGGTATATTTCCTTGCAAGTAAGTCCGAATCCTTTTCGTATTTTGAAAAATTTGCTAAAAAGGTTCAAAATGAAAAAGGATGTGTTATCTCAAGAATAAAGACAGATCATGGAGGTGAATTTGAAAATCAAAATTTTACAAAATTTTGTGATGAATCTGGATTTAAGCATGTGTTCTCCTCTCCCTATACTCCTCAGCAAAATGAAGTTGTGGAAAGGAAGAATAAATCTTTTCAAGAAATGACTAGAACTCTTTTAATTGAAAGTAAGATCTCTTCAAGATTTTGGGCTGAAGCTGTTTCAATAGCATGATATATAATCAATAGAGTCTTCTTAAGACCTTCTTTAGAAAAAACCCCTTATGAGTTATTCAAAGGTAAGAAGCCTATTGTTTCATACTTTCATGTGTTTGGTTGCAAATGCTTTATATTGAAAAATGCTAAAGATCAAATTGGTAAGTTTGAAGAAAGATCAGATGAAGTCATCTTCCTTGGATATTCTTCATCAAGCAAAGCCTACAGAGTCTACAACAAGAAGAGTCAGTCTGTGGAGGAGTCAATGAATGTCAAATTTCAAGACTCTATGTTAGACGAATCCAGTCAGACTCATCATGAAGAGTCTGAACCTGCCCCAGACCCTCCAAAGCTTACAACTCTAGAAGTATCTCAGACTCTGGAAAACTAGCATCAAGCTGTTCGTGAAGATTCAAATAAAGAAAGAGATCATCAACCAGACAAATCAATCAGTAACTGGAAGCATAAGTCCAGTCATCCCAAAGATCTTATCATTGGCGACATCAATGAAGGAATACGCACAAGATCAAAAAGGCATGAAGAGTCTAGTGCTGTGGCTCTCATCTCTGAAATTGAACCAAAGAGCATTGAAGAAGCTTTATCGATGAAAGCTGGATTGAAGCTATGCAAGAAGAGCTCGATGTTCAACATTAATGATGTCCGGGAATTGACATCTAAACCAAGAGGTAAAACTGTTATTGGAGCCAAATGGGTGTTCGGAACAAGATGAATGAGAAAGGAAAAGTCGTACGAAACAAAGCAAGACTCGTGGCGAAGGGATATACGTAAGAAGAAGGAATAGACTATGATGAGACCTACGCTCCAGTAGCAAGGTTAGAAGCTATTCGATTATTACTTGCGTTTGCTTGTTATAAAAATTTCAGGTTATTCCAAATGGACGTCAAAAGTGCCTTCCTAAATGGATTTATCCATGAGGAAGTTTATGTGGAACAACCACCAGGGTTTGAAGACCCAAAGAAGCCAGACTCAGTCTTCAGACTGAAAAAGGCCTTGTATGGTTTAAAGCAAGCACCTCGAGCTTGGTACGACAGGCTAAGTAAGTTCTTAATTCAGAATGGTTTTGTAAAAGGTAAAGTAGATACTACTTTATTCATCAAAAAGGAAAACAAAAGCTTTTTACTTGTTCAAATATATGTGGATGATATTATTTTTGGATCCTCTAATGAAAGTATGTGCAAGAAATTTTCTAAGTCTATGCAGGATGAGTTTGAAATGAGTATGATGGGAGAGTTAACATTCTTTCTTGGACTTCAAATAAAACAATTGAAGGAAGGAACTTTTATCTATCAAGAAAAATATGCTAATGATATTGTCAAAAGGTTTGGATTGGAAAAGTGCAAAAAGACCGACATACCGATGTCAAGTTCGATGAAGATAGATAAATATGAAGAAGGAAAGAAAGTTGATCAAAAGCTGTACAGGGAGCATCATTGGTTCACTTCTTTATCTTACCGCTTCTAGACGACATTTTGTTGAGTGTTTGCATCTATGCTAGGTTTCAATAAGATCCTAGAGAATCCCATCTCAGTGCTGCGAAACATATTATTAAATACGTTGCTTCATCATCAAGCATCGGTCTTTGGTATCCTAAGAAGGGAGACTTTAGTCTTCTGGGATATTCAGACGCAGATCTAGCCGGTTGCAGAGTTGATAGAAAGAGCACTTCGGGAACTTGCCAGTTGCTTGGAAGTAGGACAGTGTCTTGGTTTTCAAGAAAACAAAGCACTGTGGCTCTCTCAACAACAGAAGCAGAACATGTAGCTCTTGGAAGTTGCTGTTCGCAAATTCTATGGATAAAACAACAGCTACAAGACTTTGGAATAGAAGACTCAAGCACAGAGATCAGATGTGACAACACCAGCGCAATCAATCTCACTAAAAATCCAATCCTCCACTCAAGAGCGAAGCATATAGAGATTCGACATCATTTCATCAGAGATCATGTTCAAAATGGAGAAATCTCAATTCAATTTGTTGATTCAAAAAGCCAACTTGCGGATATATTCACAAAGCCTTTGGAGAAAAATCAATTCGATTTTATCCGTTCCAGACTCAACATTCTGAAGCTTGAGGAAGTTAAAGTCTAGAGACTATCCAATCCTCAGACTCAGACATTCATGGCTATCGACTGTAAGTTGTTATATTCAATCTCGAAAAGGTACGATCATTAGTTCGGTTAATTTATAATTTTCGTAAAAAACGGAATCGTGTCTTTTCAAAAAGATTAACTTAAATTTGGCGTTATCAATTTCAAAAGAGACGTCTATTCATTTTCCTTGTGCCGATTGGTTATATTTATATATATATATATATATATATATATATATATATATATATATATATATATATACAGTTCTTCTCGACTAAACTTCAAAACCCTAGAAAAGCATTTTCCTCCCAATCCTGTCTTCTCTTCGTGTTCATATTCGAGAAAGTTGTCAACTTTTCTTGGGAAAGCGAGTGAAGAAATCTTTCAACGACAAAGAAAGATGTCTTCTTCAAGAAAGTCATCAAGAATCGCGAACAGGGGACCACAGAGAATGAGGAAGGGGCCTACCCATTTCGATCTCACCGAGGAGGAAGATTTACCGAGTCAGCGACAGAGCCCGATTCACTCTCCTCCACGTCAAACTTCACCATCTACCCCACAAGGTGTGGGTCATCAACTGGAGGAAGAAATAATCGAGGACGCAGACCCTGTAAGAGTCCAAAAACCCGCTTTTATTTACAAGCTCTATCGTGCGTTGAAAAGCATTGGGTCTCCGCTGAATGTCGTAGATGAATTTCTTAAAGATAAGAATTATGGGAATGAGTATATTTTTCTGCGGAAAATGGAGGATTTGGGAGTTGCTCCCAAAGGAAAGGCTGAGGAAGCACTTGCGAACATTCCAAGTGACCCCCGTGTACCAGGACAGAATCTGACTGAAGGGAACGATGATGATAGAATGTTTCTTGAATTCCAACCTAGAATGTCTGTGACAGCAAAGGTGAAGGGAAATCGGATGGATTTGTTCAAATCGAAGGATCAGGAGAATCTGTTTTTCAGACTATTGAAAAGAGGGGTGATAAACCCTAGGAGTGTTGATTTCGACTTCTTGGATGCCATCAACGTGAACTTAAGAGAAAAGTTCAATTTGCTTCAACTTGAGCAATTTTGCTCCGATACCACAGACGGTTATGCACAATTGACAGCATACTTCTATTCGAATCTCAGCTTTTTAGATGCGAATAGAATATCATTCAGTGTTCGAGACCAAGTCTACGTGGTAGATGTGGATATGCTGGCAGACATAGTTGGAGTTGAAAGAGGACGCTATCAACCAATCAAAGTTTCGATTGCTCGTACTACACTAGAGCTTGTCAAAGACAGGGATACAGAGAAAAGAATTACCTACTCAAGGATGAGTGCCATCAACATCGTGCTTCACAAAATTGTGATCAACTGTCTCAAGCCAAAGTCTACATCAAAGACTGACGTGTCTAACTCCGAGGCGAAATTGATGTACGTGATCAATTCAGGAAAGAAGTTCTCTCTCCCTCACACCATTCTCTTTCACATGTACAGAGCAATGGTGAAGGACAAGGGCCAATTGCCTTACGCAGGTCTTGTGACTAAGATCTTCAGACACTTGAACATTGAGCCTCCACATACTCTTTGTGTTCGACCATGCGACAAAATGGTGGTGGGTTTGAAAATGTGATAAAAATGCGTCTGAAAGAGCTAAGCAAGGCAATGGAGAAGTTCAAAGTGAAGACTCCAGTATCTTCTGCATCAAAGAGGAAAGGGAAGGAGCCCATGAGTGCTCCAATCAAAAAGAGAAGAACTCTTATCTTGGAGGATGAAGATGAAGAGGAAGATCTCTCTATCCCTGCATTGAAAAGAACCGATGTTTTGTACCGTAATCAACGAACGAGAGAAAAAAGAGGGACAAACAAAGAACGAGAGAAGCGGAGGAGCAACAAGAGAAAGAAAAGAGTTTGAAGAAGAAGAAGAAGAGGAAGTAGTGAAAGAAAAGACTGAGATGAAGCGAAGAAAAGGGAATCAAGGCGCGAAGAGCATGACCATCACTCTTCCCCAATTGAGGTCTTAAAGACGGGGGAGATGGCAAGCAAGGAAGGACTACACCACATGCTAAAGGTGAAAGTCGCTCACCAGCAAATCCGAAGAAGATTTTCGGGCTTTTCAAATGCCCGAGGAAGGACATGATACGTCAACACAAAATTTGCTCGATTTCAACGAAGCTACATCGTCTGCCGGCACTCCATCTGAGAAAGCACATGCAAGCACATAGATGGACAATACAGCAGATTTTCGTCGTATCCTTGATGTTCTTCTGGAAATGCGTGGTCACATATATGCTGCGGATCAAGGAAATTCAAGTCCTGAAGAATGCTGGACAAGCATCTTCTGCTACCCTGGCGGATCAAATGAAAGACATCGCTCTTTAAATTCAAGCCAATGCCAAAGGAGAAGAGGTGGCTCATTTACGGGAAGACTTGAAGAGGCTGGAAGGCATCGTACAGTCGATGGGAGATTTCCAGATCGTGCGTATTCCCAAGCAAAATTGACTCTTTTCTCACCTTTTTAATGATGACAAAAAGGGGGAGAATTGTAATTTGAACTCAACTCTCTAAAATCTTTGCATTTAAATTTCTTTTTGTTTGAATGTTGTTAAGTATGACTTGGGTGTGAACTTAAATTTGGCTGATTTAGATGTGGATTTTGATGCTTGACTATTTGCATTTATATCAAGTATTGCTATATGGTTTTACTCATGAAAGACTAACCAATTTGCTGTGGATGCAAAGTCTGGTTGTTGATTTTATTAATCTTTATGAGATAGCCATATTGCTTGAGTAATGTTTTGCAGGTCAAAGTTGTTCAAATCTACATGAAAGTTTTGTCACCATCAAAAAGGAGGAGATTGTTGGAGAAATCTATCCAGAATATTTTGAAGCGACAAAACGTTTCTATCGATCTAGTCTCGGATAATTGCAAGCCTTCATTTGTTTAGCGTCGAAGACTTTCAATCATCCGGACTCGACTCAAGACTCAAGACTATTCTCATTGACAGTTCTTCTAATCCAGTGACGAAGGAAATCCAGAGCCAAAGTATTTGGTTGAGGATTTATTCCTATCCTCTGGAGAAGATCTCTTGGCTGGATAATTGTAACGGATTCATTCATTCGTTATCAAGATCGTTTGAAGATCTGATGATCGACGAAGTATTCTTGGAAGGTTCTATTCTTGGAAATCAAGATCTTGATTGTATGGGCGAACATGATTGATGGGCTATCGTCAAGTTCCTTTAATAGCTCGGATGATCTTCTTGATTGATTCCGTCCAACGGATAGATTGGAGGAATTCATTTGGTAAGTGCCAACGGGTATGATGGCATAAAGGAGTATAAAAGGAAGTCGTTCTAGCTGTTTTAAAAAATGATCGATAGAGAAATTCCAGAGTCTGAAGCACCTTGATTATTAGTCGATACATTCTGAGCAAAATTGTACACACAGAGAGTGTCTATACTTAGTGATATCTTGAGCGAGTGTGGGAGATCATCTACACCGAAGAATTCAAGGGAAAACAACGCTGTAACATCTCTTTGTTCATAGTGGAATCCGGCCAATAGGTGTCGGTGCGAAAGAGTGGACGTAGGCTTGAAATAAGCCGAACCACTATAAACCGCGTGTTCAATTTTCTCTTCTCTCAGTCTTACTTTGATTATTGTTTGTCTCAAATCTATCAACTGTCTAGCATTGTGCAATTATCGAGAAAAATCTTGCATATACCTATTCACCCCCTCTAGGTACTTAAACTAGCCATATCATACTCTTGCGGCACAAATTTAACATGTAAAATGACACTCAAATGTAACAACATAAACATGTACTCAAACCTTGTAACATGAGGTTTAAGTGTCAAGAAGACATTATCTCAAAATTTAATCTCTAAATGTCTCAAACAAGCATGGTAAGATGCATAAATGACAAGATTTCATTTCAATATTTATTTCACAGAACGTGCACAATTTTAGTCATCTCAAGATGTGCAAAAATCTTACAAAAAATCCTATATATAGAACATACAATGATGAACATTTCTCATTGAGGAATCAAAACCTAAATGTGATCACATGAATCATAGCCAAAATGACAAAACAGATATGTACATTTAGACTATGTATCGATGCAGCACATTTTCACCTTAACTCATGCAATTGACTTACTCGCTAATGTCAAGACTTCACAAAATATGCATCAATTGAATATTGTATCATGTATTTTAAGTCTCATGAAGGATTTGAGACCAAATAGATGCATTTGTGGACTCAATTTCATCAAAATAGAATTCGGACCAATGTAGGATAGACTGTCCTATTTTCAAATCTAAGCGATTTTGACCTAGTTAAATATGTCTAAAAATTTCTAAAAAAAAAATATAATACATGTACAACACTAATATGAGCAACTTTCATGGAAGAAAGTTATTCCATAACTCAACACAAAAATCAGTACAAAAATGGAAAAATACAAAATAAATATAGAACAAATTGACTTAGGTTTGGATTTAAGTAGATCTGACCTAGTTAAACATATCTAAAAATTTTGAAAAAAATACAAGACATGTATAACACAAATACGAGCAACTTTCATGAAGGAAATTTATTCCAAAAATCAAACACAAAAATCAGCATAAAAATGGCAAAATCAGAGATCAATATAGAACAAATTGACCTAGGTTTGGATCTGAGTAGATTTGACCTAGTTAAGCACATCCAAAAATCATGAAAAAATTACAGGATGTGCATAAAAAGGATTTGGAACAAATTTATGAGGCAAGATTGTCCAAAAATCATCATAGAAGGCTACACAAAAATAGTAAAGTCTCATTTCGAAGAAAAAACAAACCAAAATTCAAGTAAATCATAACAGAATCACTCATCTTTGGAGATGTTTTTCGAGGGTCAAACAATGCTTGATTGGGGTGTTCAACCTACCGTTTCAAATGAGATGTTTATTATCTAATCCTAAGAGGACTTGAGTTGAAACGATGTCGTTTTGGACCTCATTTTGATCAAAACAGTAAGTCATTCCTAAGACAACAAAATTGCAGATTTAAGACTAATCAAGCACAATCATCCACACTCATTCAATCAATCACATTCAAAATTCAGCAAAATCATTTGTGAGCATATATCACTAATATTGAACCCTAGCCTCGACCTATTAATTTAGCCTCGCTTCATGGGATTCGAGACCCAGATCATTACATTCGTTGAGATTTTCATCGGTTTCTATCGCAATGAATCGATCAAAGTTTTCACCAAAACTTCGATCAAACATCCACAAATTGCCAAGGACTAGATCCGAATTGTCGGCAAGGGATAGCTTAAAGGTAGCTTGGACAACTTCGCACTTCTAAGGAAGATGATCAACCGGAGCTAAAGTGATCCTTCCGGATTGGACACCACCGAGTTGAAGATCGGACATCAATGGATGGAAAGATCACCGGCTCTTGGCTCAACCAATTGATCTTGATCAAGACATCATCGGTAGTGAAGGATGAAGGGGCTAGATGGTGGTATCTGGATTTACTAGCGGCTTTTCAATGACCTTTGGTGAGGACTAAAATCGAAGTGAAAAGTTCATGCGTCGAGAGATCTAAACTAGCGGCGGTTAGAACTAGAGAAAAGGGACGAGGGTTGAAGGTTTTAGGACAAAAAAAAAGAGAGAAATAGAGAGAGAAGCCTCTAGAAAGATAACATTTTGTGCAAAATGAAAAGCCCTAGAAAATGGAGGAAAATTTCATTTATATACACTTCCCAAATTATGTGATTTTGGCCGTCGATTCAATCCAGACAGTCAAAATTTCGATCCAACGGTCAAAAATTGAATTCGAAGGCTCCATCATGATCTTGAGGTGTTGGGTAATTGATCTAGTATGTTTGATTTACAAAAACCTGAGCCAAAATCGAGAATTGCGTCGAAATGTCCAGTTAGAGGTTAATTTGTAATTTGACAAAATTCGAGGATCAATTTGTAAAGTTTTGGGAAATTAAAGGCGCAGAAGTGAAATTGGCATTGAGAGGATTCCAAAACCAATCACCGAGGGTCAGGAACTGGCCAGTCTCGCTAGCGGCCGGTAAGACAGGTTTGGTTCGGTTCGGTCTAGTTCGACTAAATTTTGACCAGTTCTTGACCGGTTTGGTCCAGTTCCGGCTGTCTTGCTCACTTGGGACCCTTGTGGATTTAAAATTTATGAATGATCAAATTGAAAATGAATTTTATCATTTTTAAGAAGAAATTGGCCAATTAAGATATAATTAAGTTAATTAAACCTTATAAACATGATCTAGGGGTCTTTTATTGACCTAATTGAATGATTATCGTGAAAAACAACAAGTTGAAACCATGAGTGTTTTGAATTGAGTCTAAAGGGCTAAAATGGTAAAATTTGCAATTTAATGGGCAAAATTACAAATTAATTAAAATTGAACTCAATTAGTATCACAATTGCCCTATCTAATGAGCTACTCATAAGATCACTTATGATATACAAATTGACCTTGAATTGAAGTTTTTGAGCTTAGGTCAAAAATATATCTAAGCCTAAAATTAAAATTGACCTAGATTTATGAGATTAAAACATAATCATTAATAAATTAATTTAAATTTTGATGATTAAAGTTTAATTGCTTGATTTTCTAATGCTTGAGAGGATAAAATTCTTCAAATTGATGAGTTCTGGTGTGAATTTCATTAAATTGATTTTAGATTTGGATTTATCTTAAGAAAATGAGTGAGACACAATTGTCCGTTCACAAGTTATGAATGATTGATTTTCACCCCCTAATTAGGTCTCAAAACGATAATTCATATTTTGATTCGATAAATCACAAAATTGAATACGCAAGAAGATTTCAAATAGTCCTTAAACCAAATGTCAAAGAATGAACTACACCTAATTATGACTAGAATAAAAGTAATTTTATTTTTTGGTCAATATAGAACCTAAAGAAATGTCAAAATTCTTAATCCAATTTTGTAAAATTTTTGTCAAAGTATATTTTTAAATTATTTTTTTTTTTGTCAAATGTTTGATCAAAAGTCAATCATTTAGTTGACTTTTCTTAAAAGATTGATTTTTTGGTCAAATCTTTGAATTTTCAAGAAATTGATTTGACAAAAGTAAAATTAAAGCTAAATAGAATCTTTTTGTGTAAAAAATCGATTTTTGACATGGGGTTGACTTTTGATCAAATGGTTGACCAAAAAGTCAACCCAAAAGTCAATCATTTAACTTTTTGGAATTTTTTTTTCTTGAAAATGAACTAGAATTTATTTTAAAAAGCCAATGCAAAAGAAAAAATGAAAAACAATAAATTTTGGCCGAGAGATGGGGCTCCGTCGTGATTAGTAACCTAAATCTTGATTATTTTACCTTTTAATAACGCGTTAACTAAAAATCAAGTGTCAACAATCATTAGTTGAAAATAAGTCTTGATTTTTCATGTATTACATTTCACATATTTATTGACAAAAAGCCCCTCAAGGCATCCCTTTAAGTAATCAAAAAAACTCAATTCACAAAATAAAATTGAAGATGTTTAATTTTTATGCTAACCATAATTATTAGATTAGAATATGAAATAGCTCCTAGATTAGTATATCTATTATGACTATTTGAAAATATTGTGACTAATTTCTAACCCCAAAAAAATGTTATGACTAATTAAAGTCGTGAGGGACGTTCTCTTTGTGCGAGGGATCTTTTGCATAATAACTACCTAGCTTATGATGAGTAATTGCATATAAAAAAAATATCATGTAAAGTTAGCATCATCCTAAATAAACTTATAAGATGAATAAAAATAAAAAATAATGAGGAAAAATGAAATCATCTAGATATTTTTAATGAGGGTGAAGTGAGGCATATCTTGCGGGTCCACTAAGGCGCGTTTGGTTGTGTTTTGTTTAAAAATTGTTCCGGGGAACGAGAAATAGAAAAAAGTATTTACTGTTAGGGAACAATTTTTGAACAAAAATACGCGTTTGGTAAACTTGTTCTAAATAAAAAATAAAATGAAACATGTTTGGTAAATTTGGATAATTTTTTTATTTCTTTTATTTTTTCTATTTTTTTTTTTTTTTCTTTTTTCTTTTTCATTTTTTTTTCTTTTGGCCGGTCGCCGCCAAGGCCTTGGCCGGCCGGCCGACGGCGAGGGCCGAGCTCGCCAATGGCGAGGCGCGGGCCTCGCCGGACCCACCGCCGAGGGCCGAGGCTCGCCGGCCGCCGGCGAGCTCGGGCCTCGCCGGCCCGGGCGAGCTCGAGGCGGATCGGGCGAGATCGAGCTCGCCCGGCCGGCGCGAGGTCGGCCTCGCCTTGATCCGGCGAGGCCCGAGCTCGCCCGGCCGGCCGGCAAGCCGCGGCCTCGCCGGACCACCGCCCGAGGCCGAGCCTCGCGGCCGGCCGGGCGAGCTCGGCCTCGCCGGATCTGGGCGAGATCGAACTCGCCCCGGGCCGGCGCGAGGTCGGCCTCGCCATGGGCCGGGCGAGCTCGAGCTCGCCCCGGATCCGGCGAGGCCGACCTCGCCCGGGCCGGCGAGCCTCGGCCTCGCGGGCCACCGCGTGACGCCGACTGCGGCGGTGGCTCGGCGAGGCCGAGGCTCGCCGGCCGGCCGGGCGAGGTCGGCCTCGCCGGATCCGGGCGAGCTCGAGCTCGCCCGCCCATGGCGAGGCCGACCCTCGCCCGGCCTACGGCGAGCCTCGGCCTCGCCCGGACGGACGAAGCGTCGGCCTCGCCGGGCCGGCGAGCCTCGCGTGGCCGGGCGAGGCCGCCGCCGGCCCTCGTCGGCCGGTCGCCGGCCGTGGCCGAGGCCGGCGACGGCCGGCCTCGGCCGTGAAAGAAAAACAAGAAAATAAAAGAAAAAGAAAAAAAAGTGTTTCGATTTGTGTTAAAAACAAAAAACAAGTTTTTTTTTGTTGTTTACATTTCTTTTTGTTCGCGAGGAACAAAAGAATAAAAAAGGAAACAAACGCACACAAACGCGTTTGTTACGCTTTTTGTTCCTGCGAAACAAAAAAAACGAAATTTTTGTTCACGGGAACAAACACAATGCAACCATGCGGCCCTAAATAACTCAATCCGCCGCATTGTCCGGAGTTCTAGGGCAATGGACTAAGCGAAGGTTGGACAAAATAGTCAATAACGTACTGCACGCTTGGACCTGTTCTCTTTCCTCCCATGTGGGTTGCTCAGCACCAAGTACCTGCTGAACTAAAGCTAGGTTGTCAGATTCATCCAGCCACATTTGTTCAGCTCGAGACAAAGCATGCCGGAGGCTTTGCAGCAAGCCTAGGTTTTCAGCTTGAAAGCCTGACCGATTCTTCACCACCCGAGCAAAACCCCCGGTCAGCTTACCTGTTGAGTCCCGGCGTACACCAGCGACGGCGCCGGAGTTTGATTCTCGGAGAAAGGAGCCGTCGACGTTGAGTTTCAGAGATCCGCACGCCGGCGGTACCCAATTCGGAGGTAAATCACTCCGATTTGTTGCGGCTTTTTTGGTCTTTGTATTCCATTTCTGATAAAATGCATGTTATGCTAGGGCCGCTGCTACTACTCCTTGCGGATCGGGTTTTGGGCTCTGAGGATGGCGTTATTTCTCGCCTTCCAAATATACCGCAGCGTCTCTGTAACGAGCTCGAGCGAAGGTAAGTCCCTTGCGCTTTTAATGAAATTCAAAAGCCACTGATCTATGCTTGAGAGGCCGTAACTCGAAATCGGGATCCGTAATGTGGAGTTCGCCCAAATTTCATTCGTCCAGGGGCACAAGAGGAATTTGCTTTCGGGGGTTTCTGGACTTGATTTACAAAGCGGACATAGCGATTCAGGTAATACTCTTCTCCTGTGGAGATTTTCTGTTGTGGGTAATGCATTATGGCGTAGGCTTCAGAGGAAATTTTTTAATTTGGGTGGGGTATTATGAAGCTGCCAGATTTTGCGCCACAGGGAGCGAGGTATTTGATGGGAGGATGATGGCTGATGTATGTCTGGTTTATCTTCAATTGCCCTGATTCGTTTATAGCCGCACTTTACAGTAAACCCTCCTGTTTTAGTTCCCGTCCATACAAGTATATCTTTCTCATTTGTCAATGGGATGGGGATACCCAGGATTTCATTTACTATTGGTTCCTCGAAAATATTCTGAAGTGGCGTTTCTTCCCAGCTGAAGGTGTACATAACCGTGTCTCTAGATTATAAAAAATAAATGCCTATTTTAGGAGAATGCTAACTTTATATGGTAAGTTTTTATATGCACTTATTCCTCATAAACTAAGTAGTTATTATGCAAAATGTCCTTATCAACTTAATTTCAAAAAGAACATCCCTCATGACTTTAATTAGTCATAACCTTTTTTTAATAATTATCAAAATAAATTTATGGATTTAGGAGTAACTTGACATTATGCTCTAAAAATTATGGTTGGCAAACAAATTAAACAACTTCAATTTTTCCTTATGAACTGAGTTTTTTTTTTTTTTTTCTTTCACTTAAAGGGATGATTATGAGGGGTTTTCTGCCAACAAATCTATGAAAATTTGAAAGATAATACATGAAAATTCAAGACTTATTTTCAACTAATGTTCAACATTGATTGAGTGGAAGGGTCTAGTTTGGCTCAAATCAGATATGTCAATTAGTATAATATTTTCAAAAATTGCTGTTTAACATATAAATTAATATTACGGTCATTTTACATTTTAGAGTCATTTGGATCTATATCATTTCAAAAATAAAGCTTAATTTTTTTCTGTTCAATTAGCTTAATTATCATGTTACTACTATATTTTGTCAGATAAATTCATGACCCACACAAGAAGCGGGTTTAGGTCTCTCTCTCCTTTTTTTTTCTTTTGGCTTTTCTCTCAGTCATTTTTTCGTCCTTTCTTTCTAGTAAGAAAAATCAAAGAAAAATGTCAGATCGATGCTGCCGTTGAGAAATATATGAAAAATCACATTAACTCATCTCAAGAAGTAACTGTTGATATAAGGGCCTAAGTAATGGTTCGAAGAGCAAGAACAAATAGACATTAGAAAAATTCCAACCTTGTCATCACATGGCAATTTTTTATAATGTTCTATTTGGAATACGGGTGCATCTACCTTTTTTTGGTCGAAAAAGTAACTAATATATTAAGCTGTAGAAATTACATCACGCATATAGTCAGCATACAAAAGATCTCGCATAAACAAAGGTGGGAATGGACCTGGACAAGTCCTTAAACTATCCCGTTTATTGGAGTCAACTCCAAACGTAAAATGGGGTAATGATAAACCGCCGGGGGTTAAATGGTTAAACCAAATAATCCCCGGGCCTAATCCCCGCGATGAGGCCGCTGGGTGAAACATCCTAGACGCCTTACAGGGAAATGAAGGCAGCTGGATTAACCATTTAACCATTTAAATGGTTAAATGGAGAGCAAGTTAGCTCCATGGGCTTTCGTGGCCCGGTCCGCTACAACGTTTGCCTCCCTTTTGCAATGGGAAACCCTAAGATTAGGGCATCGAAGGAGAAAATCTGCATTTTCGTCGAAGAGGCAACGAAGCTCCCATGGTGTTAGAGTCGGATTACGGATGGCATTCACCAGTGTTAAGCAGTCCGATTCCAGGTCTATACGATCCATCTCTAGTCCTTTTTGTATCACGAATTTCAGTGTGAGATTCAATGCTATCACCTCGGTTTGCAGGGCCGAAGATGTAGAGACAGATTTCGCAAATCCATCGATTAATATGCCTGAAGAATTTCTGCACACACAAGCAACGGAAGCTTCGCTGTCAAGAGGTTGGTAAGCCGCGTCGATATTTATCTTGATTACTCCTTGATCCGGTGGAATCCATCGTAGATGTGTTGTTGACTGTGGTGAACCCCTTTTCTTCCAAGTATCTTTGAAAGATCAGTTGGATCTGGCAAATGCAAGGGCCGCTTGCACCACAAGTTCAACATTTGGTAGCTACTGGCGAAAGATGAAAGTATTCCTAGCTTTCCAGATGTGCCACAGGAGAGAGGAGATTAATTCTAGATCCGATAAGGCATCCGCTCTTTCCATTATAGCAATTAACCAATGTTCTATCCGCTGCACTCCTGTTAATGAATATGTGATGTTGATTGTTGAGTGATTCCACACCCCTTTTGTCCATGGATAGAACAAGAACAAATGTTTTTGTCGTCTCTGGAGTCTGTTGATTGCATAAACAACATAGCGGATCTAACAATATATGCCTACTAAAAAGATTGGCTCTAGTTGCCATTGCATTGTTGCAAACTGACCAAAGAAAGGATCGTAACTTAGGCATTGAATTCATACTCCATATTGCATTCCATAAAGTGCGAGGTACCTGAAAGGAAGTAGAAGCATGGCTGTTATTGTTGCTGGTTTGTTGTGCTCTGAGAATATCGTAACAGCTTTTCACTGTAAAGCTCCCGTTCTGTTTTCTTTGCCATATTACCCTATCTTTCGTAAATTGAGTTCTTAAAGGAATAGAAACTATTTCTTCAACCGTTTGTTTGTCAAAACTCTGGCAAAGTAAGGAACCATTCCAAGTATTCTGTTATGGAATTATAAAATCAGCAACTAGTTCAGGTTCATCTTTAGGGGCAGGCCCTCCAATAACGCCCTTCTGCAGCCATCTGTCCTTGCATATTTTAATACTAGTACCATCACCAACAGACCATAAGATGTTATCACTGATAGAGTCCCGACCAAACAGCATACTCTGCCAACCCCAAGAGGGTCGTGCCCCTTTTGTTGCATTCCAGAAATCATGAGAATGAAAGCATAAGCCTTTTAGAACTCTGCTGTAAAGAGAAGATTGTTGCTGAAACATTCGCCAAGCTTGTTTTCCAAGTAAAGCCTGTTGACACCTATTTTTAGCAAATCTAGGAAAATAAGGAAAATAACAATTGCGTTGGAACAAATAAAAGGAAAAAATGGGGAAAATTTATTTAATTGATTATGCATGGAAATTTGAAATTCTAATGATTATTCGGATTTCGTTAAATGCGAAGCAATTTAAAAATCAAGTGAATAAGAGGCAAGAATTTTGCAAAATGGAAGAAATCGAGCAAGATCGAGCGATGCGAAATCACGTTCCGATTTGCGGGCTTGACTTAATGCAACATAAGATGGAAAGTCGAAAGTTGCTATAAAAATGGCCATTTGAAAATCACTATAAAAGGAGCCATAATTTTCATGAGCCGAGGGGGGAGGACCAAAGAAATTTGAGAGAAAAATTCAAGAGCGAAATTCAGAGAAAAAATCGAAGAGAAAAAAATTCTTTTGTTTCGTGAGAGAGAGAGTGAAAAAAAGGGAGAATTTTCGTGAAAAAAAAGGAAGAGGAAACCCCCCTCCCCTCTTTCTCGTCCAAGAGAGGTCTTGTCTCTTCCTCTCTGACAAGCTACAGAGAAAAGCAAAAGCAGTCAGCAGAAAAAAATTCGAAGACGGGGAGAGAATTTGTGAAAGAACCGTGTAAAAAAGGGAGAAGCCTCGTTCATCTTCGGTCAACAAAAAGGGGTCATTTCCTTTTTTCTCTGACAGGCTGCCAAAGAAAAAGAGAAAGGTCAGCAAGCTACAGTGAGGGAGACGTAAAGGGGACGTGCGAACAGAGAGTGAGAAAGGAGAGCAGAGGAGAGAGAAAAAAAAAAGTAAAAAAAAGAGAAGTTTACTGTTTCTCTTCTTCGGTGAGACCCTTGCCGACCTTCGAAGCAGCACCGGAGTTCCGCCTTACCGTGCGACTACCGCCGTCTATTGCACCTGCGTAACCACTCCAATCCTGCCCTACCCCGACGTTCGTTTGCGACCGCCCAGCACAGATTCCACGTTAGCCGCATCTTCGCTCGTTATTTCCGAGCACCATCGCTGCCGCGATCTGGCATGAGAAGCCGCGGCACCCGTTGAGATCCCGCTGCCAACGCCCGCACCTTCCTTCCGCCGCACCTCAGCCCGTGCCGGTCCGCTTGACGCCGCTGGTTGCCGTGCCGAACACCTGCAACGTCGTCACGCCCGCGAGCCCTCTCGCTGCTCGACCCGACGCCCAGGCCTGCACCTCCCGCGCCCCCTTGCCGTCGCTGACCTGTAGTACCCGACGCCGGCCACCGTCCGTCCGTCGCCCATCAACACTGCCGCAAACCCCTCTTTCTTTAGGTGGTTTAACTTTTTCTTTTATTTATTTTGTTCTATTTTATCTCATTTTAGTTTATCTATTTAAGTTGTAATATTTGATATTAATATTTGTGAACTTAGTATGCATTATCCGTAGGGATTTTGTCCGAAATTAATATAATTATTAATTTGATCCGAGAGACATCGGATCATTTTTCTAATTATTTTTAATTTTTGGGATTTTTGGTAGAATCTTAATTGTTAAATCATAATAATTATTTAATTTGGTCCGTAAGACTTCGGACCATATTTTTTAATTATTTTAAGTTGTTGTGATGATCAGGGTTAGAATAATTGTTAATTTAACCTGTGAGACGTCCGAGTTATTTTTTCAATTATTTTGATCATTTATTTAGTGATTATATTAATTGTTTAGATTTAACCCTTGTTTAACAATTATTCAACTTAAAAAAAAACTAAAAAGAAACTAAAAAATCAAAAATCAAAATATTCAAAAAAATTTGCATGAGCATATAGGACATTAAGGTTTAATATAATAGACACGTAGGTTTAATTAATCAAATTTTTAGGATTATATTTCTAGGATTGCATTTTTAGATAATATTTTTAGGACTGCATTTTTAGATATTTTAAAAGAAATAAGTTAGGATTAGACTTAAATAGCCTTATTAGAGTCTTAGATATAATCGGCACATTTTCATACTCTCATCCTCTTTTCAAAATAAAAAAATAAAAATAGTTTTCTAAGATAGGATAGGGTTTAAGTCAAATTTAATAAATTAGAAAATTATCCCTTTTTAGATAGATTGATTAGGATCTTTATAAATTCTGAATTTCAATAAAAAAAATACAAAAATACTAGGTGCATTTTAACTAGTTTGCATAATAGGATTATTTAAATCGAGCTTGTTAATTAGTGAAATTAGGTCATGAGGTGCATAATAATTAGTTTGCATAATAGGCCCATTTAATTAAAATTTGCATATTAATAAGATTAAGTCATTTAGTTTAAAAGAGCATTTCATAAAAGAATTCTAATTTTTAAGAAAACCCAAAAAAATTGTTTGCTTTGTGTAATGTAATTTATTAATTGAATGCTTGAGTACCCGTGTGGTCACCACATTTGCATGATAGTAATTTAAGTTAAAATAAATCAGCTGCTTGCAAAAAACATTTTGAAAATTAAAAGAAATGGTACCGAAAGGGCATTAGAAAATTCTAGTGTAACCAAGTCCCCGTCCCTTAGTCTCAGTTCGTAGAAGTAAAATAAATCTCCATTTATTTTACTTAGGTGTCTAGTCGACCTACCATAAACCGATTAGTGGCGACTCTTAGATAATAACCTCTTGCATGTTTAAAAATTAAACCTTAAGTCGCAATTTGGTATGGGCTTGGGAGAGCCCGAGCTAAGTGTAAAAACTTAGCAGTCCATTAACTTAGTTTTAGGTGGTCCACACCCGAAAAATTAGGTCGCGACAAAGCCCTATTAAACGCAATAAGATCTCTAAAGCCCATTCCCCTAGCATCTTTCCTTCTCTTAAGATCTTCCCATTTCTGCCAATGTATGTTAGCTTTACTGTGATTAGTTTGCCACCAGAACCTTGCTATCCTTTGCTCTGTTTTTTTTACATACAGCAACCGGGAGTTTAAATATAGACATCACATATTGAGGAATTGCTTGCACTATGTTTTTAATCATAATTTCCTTTCCCCCTTTAGAAATTAGCTTCTCTTTCTAACCCTCTAGCTTTGAATGAACACACCCCAAGATCCACGCAAACATTTCCCTCTTAGATTTACCCCAGTCAGAAGGAATTCCAAGATACTTGCCAGTTTTCTGTGATACCGGTACTCGAAATTCCCGAGCTAGGTGTTCTTGTAAGCTAACAGGACAGTCTTAGCTAAAAAATAAGCCTGATTTATTTCTATTCATAGCTTGTCCTGTAGCTAAGCAATATTCATTCAGAACCATAGATAAATTCTAACATTCTTTAAGTGTTGCATCTAAGAAAGAAATGGCGTCATTTGCGAAGAATAAATGGGAAAGGGTGGGACACCATCGATTTAGTTGTATACCTGATAGATGGCCCATGTTGCACTGCATTGTTGATAAGACAAGTTAAAGCATTGGCCATTAGGATGAACAGGTACGGGGATAGAGGGTCGCCTTGTCTCAATCCTCTGGTTGGCTAAAAATAGGGTAATGCTTCTCCATTGAACTTAATACCAAAAGAAACTGTAGTCACACGATGCAAAATCCATTTAACCCATTGAGTATGAAACCCTATCTTTAGGAGATAGTCCCTTAGGAAATCCCATTCCACCCCATCATAGGCCTTTTGCATATCTAATTTGAGGACAACTTGGAAATGCTTTTTTCTTTTTCTAGTTCGATTTGATGAACTTCTTGTACTACAATGATGTTGTCTTGAACTTGCACACTTGCCGACAAAAGCGCTTTGTTCGGCGCGATCGGTTCACGGAGCCATGGCTTGAGACGGTTAGCGAGAATCGTAGATAAAATTTTATATATGAAGTTGCAAAGGCTAATAGGCGAAATTGATCAAATCTTTCGGGGTGTGAGATTTTTGGGATCAAAGAGATATAGGTCCGGTTATATTCGAGGTAACAATACCCCCGTTTGAAAGAATTGATGAACAACATTATAGATATCTTCATGCAAAATATCCCAGTTGGTTTGATAAAGCGACCATTCAACCCGTCAGGGCCGGGTGCTTTTGTTGCCCCTAACTAAAAAACTGCTGTTTTGATTTCCTGAGGACTGACTTCTGTGATTAAACTTGCATTCATCTTTGCTGTCACGATATGGTCGCATAGGCTAAGTGTTGGCCTATAATCTCTATTTTCTGCAGATGTATATAAACTCTTGAAGAAAGTAGAAGTCATCTCTTTTAATCGATTAGGGTCACGTACCCAATTTTGTTCAGCATCATACAACATACTAATCCTATTGTGTTGTCGTCGTTGAATGGTAGTTGCATGGAAAAACTTCGTATTTCTATCCCCCCATCGAAGCCAATTAATTCTATATCTCATTGCCCAGAAACTTTCCTCCTGCTGTCATAACCGATGAATTTTCTCTTTTAGGTCATTCAGTACTACCTTATTAGAGTGGCTTGTAGGCTGATTTGTTAGGATTTGAAGCTGATTCTTGAGAGTCTTAATCTGAAGTCTGGCATTGGTGAATTTAGATTGGTTCTACTGACAGAGAGCGTCGGAGACAGCACGTAGCTTTTGGGGAAATGCTGATGAGTATTCCAAGAAGCTTCAATAGTTGATCGACACTCTACATCTTGTAACCAGTAGGCTTCAAAATAGAAGGATCGGTGCCATTTAGGTCGATGTGCTGCTACTGTGTTCAAAAGGAGAGGGCTATGATCAGAGCCAAGAGCTGGAAGAGCGAACACTTCAGCAAGGGGATAGGTAACTCTCCATTCCTTTGTACAGAGCATGCGATCTATCCTTTCCTTCACAATGTCTTCCCCATTTCTATTGTTCATCCAGGTGAAGGCACATCCTTTGTTGCCAAGGTCCATAAGGGAGCAATCATTAAGGACTTCGCGGAAAGAAGTGATGCGATGAGGCTCAGCTGGTCGCTTCCCAACTTTCTCCCATGGATACAAAACTTCATTGAAGTCCCCTGCACATAGCCAATGTAAGTTTTGCAGTGTACTGATTTGTCTTAATTTAGCCCAAAAATGTTGCCGAAGATAATAACTAGCTGGAGCATGTATGCAGGTGATACGCATTGTGATTCCTACTTCCAGATCGGTGCATTTTAAGTCAAGCATTGCTGTAGAATGATGAGCTACATTCAAGGTTACTCGGTCAGTCCAAAAAAGTGCTAAACCTCCGGCCAATCCAACTGGATTTTCTAGAAAAACATCTGAGAATCTGAGTTTCCGTTGTAAGTTAAGTAGCATTGTTTCTTGGTTCTTTGTTTCCATTAAAAACAAAATGTCGGGCTTTTCCTGGGTCACTAAGACCTTTAGTGCTTGAACTGTCAGGGGATTGCCCAAACCTTGACAGTTCCAATATACTAACTTCATTGTTCACCCGGTGGCTTTTTAGGGCCAGCCACCAGGGCCCAACATGCAGAAGCATCAACTTCATGGATTGGGGTCTCTTGTAACAGTGATTCATCAAGTCCCTGTTGAAACTGAGAACGCACATTAGAGCTAATAAGTCTTTTGGCTTTCTTAATTGGGCCTGATCTCGTATTCAGGCGTGGGCTTTTAACTTTCTTGGACTGAATTGTAGCAACTACACTTTTCGGAGATGTGATGCGCTTTTGATAGGAAGGAAGCCTATGCTGTGGGAAATTGGTTGTCGAAGATTCCTCAACCAGAGGTTGCCATTTAAGTGGCTTGGCAACTATAATAGGTGGGTTAGTCATTGGAGTCTCCAGAGTCTGTTTGCCTTTATCTTTCTTTTCTTGAGTTGCAGGAATAGAAGCAGTAGGTTCCTGTAAAGTGATCATAGCATATGATGATTGTGGTGTCTCCGGTATGATTTCAGCAGCATCATCCTGACGATTATCCAAAGCGTAAAGGTACGCCAGAAGGGACTTGGTGCATTAACCTCTGCTCGTAGCCAAGCACCATATAATAGATTGTCTTTCCCATCCATTTTGCTTTCGTCATATGGAAAATCTTTACAGTACATAGCGTAGTGCCTAAGTATTCCACATGAATAACAATAATGAGACAGTCTTTCATATCTGAAATCCAACCAAAAGTTTTTCCCCTCCACCTTGATTAGGAGCCCCGTTTTGAGGGGCTGTTGCAAGTTAAGTTCCACACGTGCCCGACCTGATCGAAGAGTAAATCCATCTTTATGCTCTACTTTAACCTTTGTCACCCTACCTATATGTGATGCTACTTTTGTAATCATAGTCTCTGTACAACGTTCTAGAGGTAATCCGAGAAGTTGGACCCAAAACGCACAGGTATGAAAGTATAGCAATGCATGGGTGTATTCGGGATCCAAGGTTTCAAGATAACCAAATGATGAGAAAATAACCAAGGTCTATTCTCAAGAATCCTTTGCTTAATTGCCTCTGTTTTAAACTTGGCTATATATAAACCAGCTTCTCCTTGGGAGATGTCTACTATATCAGTTCACCATATACGTCGCATAGTATTTTGAAATGCCTGAAGATTAACCGAAGGACTGTTGAGTATCTTACCAACTAGGGTTAAGCGACATTCCTCTAAGGTTTTAGGTGGTGCAGCTTCGTCCCAGACTTCCACTTGCTGTTCCGACCATAAACGACCCAGGCAAGTGCATAAAGCACCCAAACGAGCCTCCTCTTCGCTGGCTGGGCAATCCATTGAAACTCAAGCACAACTCAACAGATAAATCCGAGGACTGAGGAGAACAGTTTCACATGATATAGCTAGAATAAGACCCTAAATGGGGGTGAATAGGTATATAAAGGAGTTTTCTTGATAATTGCGCAATACTAGACAGTTGATAGATTAGAGACAAACAATAATCAAAGTAAGACTGAGAGAAGGGAAGAGAGAATTGAACACGCGGTTTATAGTGGTTCGGCTTATTTCAAGCCTACGTCCACTCTTTTGCACAGCGACAAACTATTAGCTGGATTCCACTATGAACAAAGAGATGTTACAGCGTTGTTCTTCCTTGATTTCTCGGTGTAGATGATCTACCACACTAGCTCAAGGTATCACTAAGTATAGACACTCTTTGTGTATACAACTTCGCTCAAAATGTATCGACTAATAATCAAGGTGCTTCAGACTCTGGAATTTCTCTATCGATCATGCACTAAAGTAACTAGAACGTCTTCCTTTTATACTCCTTTATGCCATCATACCCATTGACACTTACCAAAGGAATTCCTCCAATCTACCCGTTGGACGGAATCAATCAAGAAAATTATTCGAGCTATTAAAGGAACCTGACGATAGCCCATCAATCCTGTTCGCCCATACAATCAGGATCTTGGTTTCCAAGAATAGAACCTTCCAAGAATACTTCGTCAACCATCGGATCTTCAAACGATCTTGATTACGAATGAAAGAATCCGTTATGATTATCCAGCCAAGAGATCTTGTCCAGAGGATAGAACTAAATCCTCAACTAAATACTTTGGTTCTGGATTGTCTTCGTCATTGGATTAGAAAAACTGTCAATGAGAATAGTCTTGAGTCTTGAGTCTTGAGTGTTGAGTCAGGTGATCTGAAAGTCTTCAGACTCTAAACCGAAGGTCTGCAATTATCCAGACTAGACTGATAGAAATGTTTTGTCAGCTTCAAAATATTCTAGAAAGATTTCTCCAACAATCTCCCCCTTTTTGATGGTGACAAAACTTTCCTGTAGATTTGAACAACTTTAACCTGCAAAACATTACTCAAGCAATATGGCTATCTCATAAAGATTAATAAAATCAACCAGACTCTGCATCCACAGAAAATCGGTTAGTCTTTCATGAGTAAAACCATACAACAACACTTGATATAAATGCAAACAGTCAAGCATCAAAATCCACACCCAAGTCAGTCAATTTCAAGTTCACACTCAAGTCATACTCAAAAACAAACATTCAAACGCACAAAAGAAATTTAAAGTAAAAGTTTAAAGAGTTCAAATTGCAATTCTGCCCCTTTTTGTCATCATTAAAAAGGTGAGAAAAGAGTCAAGTCCGCAGGGGAATGCGCATAGTCCGGAAATCTCCCATCGATCGTACGATGCCTTCCAAATTCCTCTTCAAGTCTTCCCGTAGATGAGCCACCTCTTCTCCTTTGGCATTGGCTTGAATTTGAAGAGCGAGGTCTTTCATTTGATCCGCCGGTGTAACGAAGATGCTTGTCCAAAGCATTCTTCGGACTTGAAGTTCACAAACATCCGAGCATAAATTTGACCACATTTCCGTAAGAACATCAAGGATACGACGAAAATATGCTGTATTGTCCGTCTGTGTGCTCGCATTTGCTTTTTCGGATGGAGTGAAATCAGACGATGGAGCTTCGATGTAATCGAACAGATTTGGTGTGGACGTATCATGTCCTTCCTCAGGCATTTGAGAAGCCTGAAAATCTTCTGGATTTGCTAGTGAGCGACTCACACGTTCAGCGTGTGGTGTAGTCCTTCATTGTTCGCCATCTCCCCTTGTCTCTAGGACCTCAATTGGGGAAGAGTGATGGTCATGCTCTTTAGCGTCTTGATTCCCTTTCTCTCCGGCTTCATCTGCAGACTTTTCTTTCACTGCTTCTCTTTCTTCTTCAGCTTCTTTCTCTTTGTCTTCTTTTTCTTTCTCTTGTTGCTCATCTGCTTCTCTGTTCTTTGCTTGTCCCTCTTCTTCTCTCTGTTCTTTTTCCTCTGCTTCTTTTTCTTTCATCTGTCATTCTGTTGATTCAGGTACAGAACGTCTGGTCCTTTTCAATGCAGAGATAGTGAGATCTTCCTCTTCATCTTCATCCTCCAAGATAAGAGTTCTTTTCTGTTTGGATGGAGCACCCATGGGCTTCTTCCCTTTTTTCTTTGATGCAAAAGATGCTGGAGTCTTCACTTTGAACTTCTCCATTGCCTTATTAAGCTCTTTCAGACGCATTTTTGTCACCATTTTCAAACCCACTACCATTTTGTCGCATGGTCGAACACAAAGAGTATGTGGAGGTTCAATGTTCAAGTGTCTGAAGATCTTGGTCACAAGACCTGGGTAAGGCAATTGACACTTGTCCTTCACCATTGCTCTGTACACGTGAAATAGAATGGTGTGAGGAAGAGAGAACTTCTTCCCTGAATTGATCGCGTACATCAATTTCGCCTCGGAGTTAGACACGTCAGTCTTGGATGTAGACTTTGGCCTGATACAGTTGATCACAATTTTGTAAAGCAAAATGTTGATGGCACTCATTCTTGAGTAGGTAATTCTTCCCTCTGTATCCCTGTCTTTGACAAGCTCCAGTGTGGTACGAGCAATCGAAACTTTGATTGGTTGATAGCGTCCTCTTTCAACTCCGATTATATCTGCCAACATGTCCACATCTACTACATAGTCATGGTCTCGAACATTGAAGGATATTCTATTCGCATCTAAAAAGCTAATATTCGAATAGAAGTATGCTGTCAATTGCGCATAACCGTCTGTGGTATCGGAGCAAAATTGCTCAAGTTTAAGCAGATTGAACTTCTCCCTTAAGTTCACATTGATGGCATTCAAGAAATTGAAATCAACACTCCTAGGGTTTATTATCCCTCGTTTCAACAGTCTGAAAAACAGATTTTCCTGTTCCTTCGATTTAAACAAATCCATCCTTTTTCCCTTCACCTTCGCAGCAACACCCATTCTAGGTTGAAATTCAAGGAACATTTTATCATCATTGTTCCCGTCGGTCGATTCGATCCCGATACACGAGGGTCACTTGGAATGTTCACAAGTGCTTCCTCAGCCTTTCCTTTGGGAGCAATTCCCAAATCCTCCATTTGTCGCAAAAAGATATACTCATTCCCATAATTCTTATCTTTAAGGAATTCATCTACGTAGTTCAGCGGAGTCCCAATGCTTTTCATCGCACGATAGAGCTTGTAAATAAAAGAGGGTTTTTGGACTCTTACAGGGTCTGCGTCCTCAATTATTTCTTCCTCCGGTTGTTGACCCGCACCTTGTGGGGTAGATGGTGAAGAGTGACATGGTGGAGAGTGAATCGGGCTCTATTGCTTACTCGATAAATCTTTCTCTTCGGTGAGATCGAAATGGGTAGGCCCCTCCCTCATTCTCTGTGGTCCCCTGTTTGCGATTCTTGAAGACTTTCTCGACGAAGACATACTTCCTTGTCGTTGAAAGATTCCTTTACTCGCTTTCCCAAGAAAAGATGACAACTTTCTCGAAGATGAACACGAAGTAGAGACAGGATTGGGAGGAGAATGCCTTTTTAGGGTTTTGAAGTTTAATCGAGAAAAACTGTATATATATAACTCAGTTTAAAAAGGAAAAACCAATCGGCACAAAGGAAAATGAACAGACGCTTCTTTTGAAATCGATAACTGCCAAATATAAGTTAATCTTTTTGAAAAGACAAGATTCCGATTTTCACGGAAATTATAAATTAACTGAACTAAAGATCGTACCTTTTCTAGATTGAATATAATAACAACTTACAGTTTATAGCCATGAACGTTTGAGTCTGAGGATTGGAGAGTCTCTAGACTTTAACTTCCTCAAGTTTCAAAATGTTGAGTCTGGAACGGATAAAATCGAACTGATTTTTGTCCAAAGGCTTTGTGAATATATCCGCTAGTTAACTCTTTGAATCAACAAATTGAATCGAGATTTCTCCATTTTGAACATGATATCTAATGAAATGATGTCGAATATCTATATGCTTTGCTCTTGAGTGAAGGATTGGATTTTTAGTGAGATTGATTGCGCTGGTGTTGTCACATCTAATCTCTGTGCATGAGTCTTCAATTCCAAAGTCTTGTAGCTGTTGTTTTATCCATAGAATTTGCGAACAGCAACTTCCAAGAGCTACATACTCTGCTTCTGTTGTTGAGAGAGTCACAGTGCTTTGTTTCCTTGAAAACCAAGACACTGTCCTACTTCCAAGCAATTGGCAAGTTCCCGAAGTGCTCTTTCTATCAACTCGCAACCGGCCGTATCTCGCAAGGCTCGAATATCCCCGAGAAGATTAAAGTCTCCCTTCTTAGGATACAAAAGACCGATGCTTGAAGATGAAGCAACGTATTTAATAATACGTTTCGCAGCACCGAGATGGGATTCTCTAGGATCCGATTGAAACCTAGCACAGATGCAAACACTCAACAAAATGTCGTGTCTAGAAGCAAAGAAGATAAAGAAGTGAACCAATGATGCTCTTGTACAGCTTTTCTTGCATAGCTTCAATCCAATTTTCATCAGATAAAGCTTCTTCTATGCTCTTTGGTTCAATTTCAGAAATGAGAGCCACAACACTAGACTCTTCACGCCTTTTGGATCTAGTGCGAATTCCTTCATTAATTTCGCCGATAATGAGATCTTTGGGATGACTGGACTTATGCTTCCGCTTCGGCTGATTTGTCTCGGTTGATGATCTCTTTCTTTATTTGAATCTTCACGAACAGCTTGATGCTGGTTTTCCGAGTCCGAGATGCTTCTTGAGTTGTAAGCTTTGGAGGGTGCGGAGCGGTTCGGACTCTTCATGATGAGTCTGACTGGATTCATCTTGCGTAGAGTCTTGAAATTTGACATTCATTAACTCCTCCACTGATTGGCTCTTCTTGTTATAAACTCTGTAGGCTTTGCTTGATGTAGAATATCCAAGGAAGATGCCTTCATCTGATCTTTCTTCAAACTTACCAACTCGATCTTTAGCATTTTTCAATATAAAGCATTTGCAACCGAACACATGAAAGTATGAAACAATAGGCTTCTTACCTTCGAATAACTCATAAGGGGTTTTCTCTAGAATAGGTCTTAAGAAGACTCTATTGATGATATAGCATGCTGTTGAAACAAATGCACTTGACCAAAATCGTGAAGAAATTTTACTTTCAATTAAAAGAGTTCTAGCCATTTCTTCAAGAGATCTATTCTTTCTTTCTACAACTCCATTTTGCTGAGGAGTATATAGAGAGGAGAACACATGCTTAAAGCAGATTCATCACAAAAATTTGTAAAATCTTGATTTTCAAATTCACCTCCATGATCTGTTCTTATACTTGAGATAACACATCCTTTTTCATTTTGAACATTTTTAGCAAATTTTTCAAAATACGAGAAGGTTTCGGACTTACTTGTAAGGAAATATACCCAAGTAAAGCGGAGTAATCGTCCACAATGCTCGGGTTCCGTTGGTCCGAAGAGATCCATATGCAAAGAACGTAGTACATGATTAGTGGAGACATGATTTATTGGCTTAAATGAATTTCTTACCTGCTTTCCCAGAATAAATGGAGTGCATGGATTAGACTTTTGGTATGGTAATTTGGGTAGACCTCGAACAAGCTGCTTTGTAGAGATTTTGGCTAATTGCTTCATGTTGATGTGACCAAGCTTTCTATGCCATAAGCTTGCTTCGTCTTGAATTGAGATTAAGCATTGCGATTCATCGGGTTTCACATCCAAGAGATAGATGTTTTCGTGCCTTCGACCCATGAAAGACTGAGTAGAGTCTTTACTGTGTATCACACAGTTGACTGATGCTGAGAAGATTGTAATTGAGTCCTTCTACTAGGGAAACATTACTTATTGTGAGATTTCCAATTTTCACAGTTCCAAATCTCACAATACTTCCTTTGCTGTTTCTTCCAAATGAAACTTTTCCGCCATTTACTTGAACAAGCTTTATGAAGCAATTTGAGTCTCCTGTCATGTGTCTTGAGCATCCACTGTCAAGATACCACTTTACCTTTTTTCTTGACGGAGACCTGCATTTAAAAGAGAGTCTCAAACTTTCTTTGGTACTCAAATTTTCTTGGGTCCTTTGGTGTTAGTAAGATAAACAAGATATCAGCCCATACTTTCTTAACAGTTTCCAAACCATAGGACACTCTTTTTCAAAGTGATCCGGAATATTGCACTTTGAACACCTAAGAGCATTTCGACCTACGAGACTTTACAAAAACTTTCTTGAAATGATTTTTGTAAGCCTCTCTCAAGGGTCTTTTCTTAATTCTTTCTTTTACTTTAGGAAAATCAATCAAGGGAATTGTTTCTGCTGTCATACCTAGACCAGACTTATTGAAGTAAGGTCTTTGAGCTGAAAGAATTTTTTCGAGTGTTTCGGACCTTATTGAAAATTTCTTTGAAATATTCGATAAGTCAGTTTTTAAAAGGGCATGTTCTTTCAAAAGATTGTCTTCATTTTCTTTAAGAGTGGAAACATTCAAGTCTAAACTTTTAACTCTTTCTTCTAAAACGTTTTCCTTTTGTTTTAGAGCTGAGTTTTCCTTTTTAAGTTTGGAAATTCTTTTGAGAGAAGTCTTAAGACTAAAACACAGTTCATCAATATATTTAGAAACTTTGACAGGAATTTTAAAATCACTTACCTCAAATTCACTGTCTGAGTCTGATCCAGAGTTTGAGTCTGAGTCTGATTGTGCCATCAGACATAGGTTGGCATACTCATTATCACTTTCTTCACACTCTGTATCACTCCAGGTTTCGGTTTTGAGAGCTTTTCGAAACTTTTCAGCTTTTTCTCTCTTCTTCTTCAGAAGAGGACAGTTGGGTCTGATGCGTCCCTTTTTCTTACATTCAAAGCATACTACATCTTTGTTTGGTTCCTCATCATCAACAGACTTCGTACATTTGTCTTTGAAAACTTTGTTTTTTTGAGTTGAACATTCTTCCTTTTCTATTCGGTTTTCGAATCTTCTTATCATGAGAGCAAGCTCCTCATCGTCCATATCATCTTCAGAATCTGTATCATCAAAATCATTATTTGATTTTAATGCAATGGATTTCTTACCTTTTGGATCTTCGTCTTCATTAATTCATTCCACTTCATAAGACTCGAAGAGTTCCAATCAAATTCGTCGACGATAGTGGCATAATTCTTTGCGTCTCTTTATTGAAGTCTTTATGTGATTCCAATCCTTGGAGAGTCCACGCAGTAGCTTGTTTACCTTCATGGGATCAGAAATTTTTTGTCCTTGATTCTCAAGACCATTGACAATATCTCGTAAAACGGCTAAACATGTCGCTTATAGATTCTCCTAGTTTCATTTTGAAGGCTTCATATTGACCAAGGAGAATGTTAATTCTGGTTTCCTTCACTCGATCTGTTCCTTCATAGGTGATATGCAATCGATCCCAAACTTCTTTTGCTGTAACACAAGAAGATATTCTCGTTATATTCAGTTGGTGACAAAGCACAATATAAAGAGTAAATTGCTTTTGCATCGAGTGCTTGTCTCTTGATTATCTCTTCCCGAGTCATTCCGCTAGTCTCATCAGCTTTCTTTCCCTCTTTCGTAGACCGATGCGGGCATTGTAGGAGTAATTCCTTTTCTACAACGTCCCATTCTAGAGGATCCTTTGATCGTAGTAAGGCTTTCATCTTGTTCTTCCGCATGTTGTAATCATTTCCATCAAAGTAGGGTGGTCTCGGTATTGCTTTGCCCTTCCACCAGCCCCGGTGCTAGCATACTAGCCATGGATCTTTTACTCTGAAGTAAAACACTTCAAATAAAGTGAGTGCACGAGCTCTGATACCAATTGATATAGCTAGAATAAGTACCTAGAGGGGGGTGAATAGGTATATAAATGATTTTTCTTGATAATTGCGCAATACTAGACAGTTGATAAATTAGAGACAAACAATAATCAAAGTAAGACTGAGAGAAGGGAAGAGAGAATTGAACACGCGGTTTATAGTGGTTCGGCTTATTTCAAGCCTACGTCCACTCTTCTGCACTGACAGCCTATTGGCTGGATTCCACTATGAACAAAAAGATGTTACAGCGTTGTTCTTCCTTGATTTCTCGGTGTAGATGATCTACCACACTAGCTCAAGGTATCACTAAGTATAGACACTCTTTGTGTATACAACTTCGCTCAAAATGTATCGACTAATAATCAAGGTGCTTCAGACTCTGGAATTTCTCTATCGATCATGCACTAAAGTAACTAGAACGTCTTCCTTTTATACTCCTTTATGCCATCATACCCGTTGGCACTTACCAAAGGAATTCCTCCAATCTACCCGTTGGACTGAATCAATCAAGAAGATCATTCGAGCTATTAAAGGAACCTGACGATAGCCCATCAATCCTGTTCGCCCATACAATCAGGATCTTGGTTTCCAAGAATAGAACCTTCCAAGAATACTTCGTCAACCATCGGATCTTCAAACGATCTTGATTACGAATGAAAGAATCCGTTATGATTATCTAGCCAAGAGATCTTCTCCAGAGGATAGAACTAAATCCTCAACTAAATACTTTGGCTCGGATTGTTTTCGTCACTGGATTAGAAAAACTGTCAATGAGAATAGTCTTAAGTCTTGAGTCTTGAGTGTTGAGTCTGGTGATCTGAAAGTCTTCAGACTCTAAACAGAATGTCTGCAATTATCCGAGACTAGACGATAGAAATGTTTTGTCACTTCAAAATATTCTAGAAAGATTTCTCCAATATCACAAACCTAAAGAGACCTTCGACAAGGGTCGAACAGCATCTTTCAGGGGACCCGAAGGAACTTATTCAAAAAGGAAGATCTAGGGCATCCTTTGGAACATGGAAGTTTGACATGCGACACAAAGAAGAGAAGATGGCCAAGGATCGAAGCATCGACTAAGGAAAAACACATTTGGATGAACGGATGAGGATTGGAGAGGGAATTTTTGAATCCGAATCATCGATACTTAAAAGTGTAATCGGTAAGACCTGTAATGGAAAAATATTGATTGGGATGTGTGGGTAAGAAGCGAAATAAGAGGAAAAGAGTGTGCGAGAGAGAATCCACGCTAGTCTCAACTGGAATTGTGGTTTTCCAGTGAGAAAACTTGAAGAGATACGCGGTTTTGGGGGGATGAGTGGAGAAGAAGCTACCATGGAGGTAGAAATGCTCTACATATCGAGAGAGAGTTTCCTCTCGAGTTTCAGATCGCTAGCGGGTGCATCTTGATATGGCTAGTTTAAGTACCTAGAGGATGGTGAATAGGTATATGTAAGATTTTTCTCGATAATTGCACAATGCTAGACAGTTGATAGATTTGAGACAAACAATAATCAAAGTAAGACTCGAGAGAAGAGAAAATTGAACACGCGGTTTATAGTGGTTAGGCTTATTTCAAGCCTACGCCCACTCTTTTGCACTAACAGCCTATTGGCCGGATTCCACTATGAACAAAGAGATGTTACGGCGTTGTTCTCCCTTGAATTCTTCGGTGTAGATGAATTCCCACACTCGCTCAAGGTATCACTAAGTATAGACACTCTCTGTGTGTACAATTTCGCTCATAATGTATCAACTAATAATCAAGATGCTTTAGACTCTGGAATTTCTCTATCGATCATATTTTAAAACAGCTAGAACGACTTCCTTTTATACTCCTTTATGCCATCATACCCGTTGGCACTTACCAAAGAAATTCCTCCAATCTATCCGTTGGACGGAATCAATCAAGAAGATCATCCGAGCTATTAAAGGAACTTGACGATAGCCCATCAATCCTGTTCACCCATACAATCAGGATCTTGGTTTCCAAGAATAGAACATTCCAAGAATACTTCGTCGATAATCGGATCTTCAAACGATCTTGATAACGAATGAATGAATCCGTTACAATTATCCAGCCAAGAGATCTTCTCCAGAGGATATGAATAAATCCTCAACCAAATACTTCGGTTCTGGATTTCCTTCGTCACTGGATTAGAAGAACTGTCAATGAGAATAGTCTTGAGTCTTGAGTCTTGAGTGCTGAGTCTGGTGATCTGAAAGTCTTCAGACGCTAAACAGAAGGCTTGCAATTATCCAGACTAGACTGATAGAAACGTTTTGTCAGCTTCAAAATATTCTGGATAGATTTCTCCAACACATCTACCTTGAACAATCCACTTCTCTAGTGGCTCCATCAATTTGTCTTTTGACTGCTTTTTTAAATCGGAAGTCATGATGGGGTCTTCTTGGATGCCACAAAATTTAACAGTAAACACGCATGGCCTCTACGCATAACCAATGATGATATCGATATGCATCACCAATCTTCCACTGAGCATTGCTTCATTGGACTGAAAGGTATTATTCACAAGACTATAAAAGAAACATTCCTCTAGTGTGCGTGTGTACAAAACACACATTGGGTGGGGCTATTTTCGCACCCAATTTAGATTAAATCACATCCTTTTAAGTATGAATCACAAACAAAATGGCTGATTTCTTTAAAAGATTGGAGCAGAACCATGTTTTGGAATATGAAATCACATATATGCTTTCATCAAACTTTTAACTGTAATTTTTCTGAAAATCATGACCGAAACACCGTTTCTTGGATTCTTCGTATTTGAACTTTCATTATTTCGTTGGAAAGATCGTTTCAACAGGTTAATTTGATACGAAATTTGATTTAGATGAGTTCATATGTCAGTGAATTTACAGATAATTCTCTATTTAAATGGTTATAGACAATGATTTTAAGACATTAGTAGTTTTTTTTTTTTTAATAGCTAATTGGTTATTCTGCGTTTATAATGCTGGAAAATTTGGGTGAGAGTTTCATTTTGAGCATCTTCAGAGTTATTTTGCCTTCTTCGTGTCTCATTATTCCTACTTTCGTCCGTGGTAGGACCATTCTTCATTGTCTTCCTCGTCTTCAGTGTCTGCTGCTATTGTTCGTCATTCTCTCTCCCTGTTTCTCTGCTTTCTAGCTCTCTGTTTCTTAGGAAAAAAGAAGAAGAAAAAACAAAGAAAAATGTCGATCGAGGAAATCTCCTTCAGCAGTCCTGCTCTGGGGAATGTTGCTGCTCCGACTCTAGCAACGAGAGAAGGCATCGTTGAATCCACAGCTTCGAGCACAATGAACATCATGGATGCTCTTGCCAAGGACATTCGGCTATTTGCTCAAGAATGTAGTGAATTCAAGGACATCTCCTTCAGCAATTCTACTCCAGGGAGTGTCACTGCTTTGACTCGGGCCTGGAGAAAAGGCAAAGATGCTGTCCTGTCGATTAAGCGTCAATTCAGATATGTGACGTCCTCCAAGAGCTACGCCCAGGATCTTCAGAAGGAAGTCATGAAGCTGGAGTATCAGACTGAGAGGGTCCACAATGCTGCTGAAGTAGATCGTCTTCCGAATGTCTACAATCACGTCATAGAGTGGCATGCAAGTGCTGAGGAGGCCTTGAAGGAGGCACGAGACCTGTTGCGCAAATTTGAAGAGTTGAGCGAGACTTGTTGCCATGGGACTCTACCTGACCTCAATCATCGCTATCAGCTCAACAGGAAGGCCAAAGACAAGATCAAGGATATTCAGCAACTCAGTCGACTAGGCAGTGAATTCAAGGATATATCCTTTAGCGATCCTGCTCCTGGAAATGTCGATGCTCTGACTCCGGCCAGGAGAGAAGGCAAGGTAATTGAAAACATAAGAATATGAAAGTTGATAATTTAGAGCATCACAGTAACAATTAATGGCATTAACTGAAATTGAGAACGATGATTTATAGTATAGGTAAGCAATTGAAAAAGAAAATGGAGGGGAAAGTGGGCACCTAAAAACAAAAAAAACACTTTACTCTTTTTGCATTTGCAAGATCTCAATTTTTTCTTTTCTGTTTGAAGGAATCTCTTGACGATTTTATGATACTCTTGTTAAGAAAATAAAATACAATTTGTGGATCAGCCATTTTAGTAGAGTCATCTGACTTCTCGAGTGAATAGCGAAAGGGTGTTTCAATGGGAATTTAAAGAGGGTTATATATAGGCAGGTCAACTTTGACTTAACTTTTGAAAAAAAAAAAAAAATACACTTTGACTTGACTAAAGAGCAAGCTGGGCCATTCACAAAAAAATGTTATGCATGCAGCCAAATAGGCTGTGATTGTCCCTCCCAGATGATTGATACATCGACTTTCTTAGATATTTTTAATCTTATTTAATGAGATATTTCAGACTATTTTCAAGTATTTGACTAGTATTTGTACGATCTGTCATTAGTATCTAAGTATTGGATCCTCCAGCAAAATATTAATGAATATTGAAAGGAAAATTTAATCAGCCTGTTTAGTAACATGTTAAACATTGCATGATTCTATTTTTTGTTCTCCCAAACAAAAATTTGTTTGGTATCTTTTTGTTCCTGATAATAGATTTGGAATAGATTTAAGAAGTAGAAAAAAAGTTGCCTTTTTATTCTTGAGAACAACTACGAATCGTGCCAAATCTTGTTCTTTTTTTGTTTTGTTTTTTTTTCTTCCCCTAGCCGATTGCAAAAATATAATAAAATTGTTAAGAAATTAAAAGAAACTTTAAGAAATATAATAAAAATATAACATAAAATTATATTAAAAATATGATAAAATTATATAATAAAATTCTGTTAAAAATATGATAAAATTATATAACAAAATTTAAAAAATATGTAATAAAATAATTAAAAATATGTAATAAAATCATTTTAAAATATAATAAAAATATAACATAAAATTATATTTAAAAATTTAATGAAATTACATATTAAAATTATATTAGAAATATTATAAAATTGTATAATAAAATAAAAAATATAGTAAAATAATTAAAAATAAAAGAAAATTATATAATAAATTTATTAAAAAGTTAAAAGAGAAAAAATATAATAAAAATATTAAAAATTTAAAGAAATTCTAAGTCACAAAAAAAAAAAATTTAAGGGTCCTACTAATCGTATTTTTATTCTGGAAATAGAAATTTTAAATAGTTACCAAATGCCTTCAAATGCTCAAAAAAATTTGTCTAGAAAATAGAAAAAAAATCATTTCTAAGTAGAAATTGTTATTGGGAACGGAATAGTTACCAAACACACCTTTAGTTCTTCAAGTGTGGCGTGATGCGACTAAGGTTTGTTCATTTGACCCAAGCAATTTCTTTTTTGATTGCTTTCTTTTAGCCTAATGTTTTAATATATTTAGAGTGATAGAATGTTGAAAAACAATAACTAATATTGACTTTGACTACAAGTAGCGATGTCCTTGGTGTATCTTATGTATATTTGATAGATATAAAAATTACAATGTCACATGCATCCAACAAGTTCAATTCTATTAAACTAGTAAAAATTAAGAAAAATCTAACGGGCCAGCGAAGACAGTATTGCTATTGATATATTAATTTTGAAGATAAACTTGTCTAACATGAAACATGAAGCTACTTTTAGTAAACAGCAATTACTTTGTTGAAGTGGCATGGTTATCATAGAGAAACAACACAACCAAGAGTAACTAATCGTTCGCAATATGGCAAGAATGGCTTCTAACGTAGCTTATCCTTTTAAATAAAAGCGGAACGATGTATGTATGTTGCTCGATTTTTTCTTGACTTGCTTCTAGTTTCTTTTATTATACGATTGTTATATTGGCATAGCCAAATAACCTTCATACCCATCTAAAAAATATATGGTTAGCTTTCATTAGGACACTAGCCATTCATGTTAATTGAATTCTTGGGGCAAATGAGGTTGAAAGCATTGTTGGGTTTGCTTTATTATGTAGAGAGATAAGTAACACTCCACTTGCTAAGCCTTTTCTCTAACCTCAATATTTCTACTAACCACCAAAAAAAAAAAAAATGAAGGAAAAATTCTTCAGATGGATTAAACTGACTAACTAATCAAATTGAGCTTTCCAAATTCAACGTTTAGAAAACTTATTGTTGTTATACGAAATACTGGAGGAAATTAGAAACAACATTAGTATGGGAATTTTTTACTCCTTTTATTTTATTTTATTCTTTTATTCCTTTTGTGCAACTTAATAATCCCCATCTTCCCTTGGCACTTTTCTACATTTACGTCTTGGAAGTTCATGAATTCGAAATTTAACAGATTCGCTAAGTTAGGGAATGAATAATGCAGGTTCCGTGTGCTCTCCTGAGCGAATTACATATCAGTGGCATGGATAACATGAAGATGATATGGGAGAATCAACTTATTGCGAATTCTTTCGGCAATTTAAATTTGCTTTGTGTGTTTCATTGTAATAAGCTAGTGAACATCATTCCTTCTTTTATTCTACCACATCTCCGGAGCCTAGAAAGTTTGCAGGTACAATATTGTGATTCGCTTAAAGTTGTTTTCGAACTTCAGTCACTGAGTTCTCAGTTTCTGTTAAAAGAGCTGGTGCTACATGAATTACCAAGGCTAAAAAGAGTATGGGATAAGGAACTCTTGTAGAAAATTATTCACTTGAATAATTAATTAATCAAGAAGAATCAGATCCATATATGATTGTAAAACACCAAGATCAACGGAATTAAAGCGTACCTATTTGAGCCATTGTTTCACTTTCAGAAAAGTAGATCACTCGATAATTAGGGATCTATCGAATGCCAGATCTTCCTTTCTATGACCTATTTCGATATAGCAGCTTTCAATGGGATTAAAGCAACTGATAAGTATAACCTACCATTTTATAGGCTAGAGAGGGAACTTAGCAAACCTTAATTAACAGCGTGTCAACTGGGCCCTTCCCATTACGGGCTTCGCTAAACACAATTGCCTACACTTTGCTGCTCAACTAGGCCCATTAACAATAGATGCCAATACCCAATTCAATCAGATCACTTTAGGGTTTAACAAATATTGGAATATCCATTAACCCGATTATTTAAAATAGAAAATCAATTAATTAATGTAAGCCCATATTATAGGAAATTTCCAACATTCTTCCACTTGGGCTACATTAATTAACTTATTTTATTTTGAAAAAGATTTTATATTGAAAACAACACTATCGGGTTAATAACTGAATTTTTTTTTTTATGTGGCCACAACTTTTAAAAAATAATATTCCAATAATGGCATCTCAATACTAATCCAATCCTATATAACCTCAATATAAGACTATGGAGATCAATGTGTTAATAAAATACCTTAACATATGACCTTCCATAATCACATATAATAAATATTATATTTTCATAAATCATGGACCTAGTAGTGTAGTAAGAAATAGTGTCAATATGTGATCAAAATATACACTATTTCTTATCGGTGCTCAATGCAATTTCTCAACGATATGAAACTGCAATAACACAATTTCTAAACAACATGAAATTACCTTAGTACGATTTCTAAACAACATGGAATTGCACAATTATGTCACAATCCAACATGAGATCTCATAATCAGTGACATCCAGTCATCTTTAAACAAAATTTGTTTAAAGATACTGTTTTATACTTTCATTTCTCAGTCAACAGGAGAAAGGATAACAATATAATCAATAACAACATTTATTAAAATAAATGCTTTAATAAACATCATAAAAGCATTATCAATCTGTATATAACTATAATATCCAGAAATACAATTTGTATAACTCCCACTAACAAAAGAAATCAAAAGAATCTAAAACACCCATATTCTTTACAAGTTCTTTAAATAAAATGGGTCGTAAGCCTTTTGTTAGAGGATCAACCAATATGGACTTAGTTCTAATATTCTCAATTACAATGTCTCCCTTTTTGACCAAGTCCTTAATAGTATAATGTTTGATCCAATTAACATTTCAACCGTGGCATTATTGTTATTTATAGCAAAAATAACTGTCTGTCACACATAATGCAATAAGATCAATTATGGGCAATAAGTACTTTAACAAAAATAATTAGTACATTATAAACTTCCATTTGGGCAGAGTGTATAATGCACAATTATTTTTCACAGCATGAAGTTTATAAAGCACCAATAAGGAGAATTACATATAATTGTCAATGATCCATCCTCTTTGGGCAGACAAATCATTTAAATTATACATCTCCATGATATCAATATATAGAGATGATAAAAGAGAATTACATATAATCTTCAAGATTCAATCCCCTTTGGGCAGACAAATCCTTTAAATTATATATATCTCCATTATCTCAACATAGAGGGAATTACACATAACTCTAAAAAATTTATCCCCTTTAGGCAGATAAACCTTTTGAGTCACACATCCCCATCATTCATCTCTAATATATCAATATAGAAGGGAATTACATATAACTTTCAAAAATTTATTCTCTTTGGGCAGATAAATCTTTTTGAGTCATACATCCCCATCTTTTTAATTTTGGAATTTATCTTCATGCAATTTTCAAATTAATATACACAATAACCCCATTTGGGCAGGTAATTGTATATACTGATTTTTTATCAATAGGAAACTCCAAAAAATATATGCCCAAAATTCATCTAACAATATGAAGCACTTTACGACATGTGTTTCCTAAGATCATATTGCATTTATCAAACAACAATTTTTGCCAGAATTTTTTTTTTAAATTATTATTTTAATATTTCAGACTCATGGCAAAACAAGAATGGATACGAATGGTTACTAGAATTAAAGGGAGCCAAAAATTTCGTAGCTATCATTAATCATTACATCAAAAAATCATGAGGATAATCTTTATCTCACACTTCCTCACTGTCAACCCTTGGTTGCCATATTTAAATTTGGCATCTTTTAAATTTGGGAAATTTCATAGTCATGCAATAACTCAATCTTCACCTATTTGACACAATCATATCATCTGAATTTAGAAGTATCATTCATGCTTGTTAGCATGAAACCCACAAGAGATCAAGCAAAATCTCTATAAAAAGAACTTCTAAACCTCAATCATGTTAAGCCAGTCCACTCGATAATTCGTGGTAAAACCACACAAGAATACATGAAAGGTCCGTTTGGTTCACCAGAATTTTCAATAATATTGATTAATTTGTATTTTGATGCTATAGTCTTCCATCAGTCACCAGTCCAAAGATTACAATAAAAATAAAAAAGCTTCAAATGAATAGATTTAAAACATAATTCCCATGTAAAAAAAAAAAAACATTCATGTGCTTCTCATCATGCACCATCTACGATTTTTCCCTTTTGAACCTGGGGTTTCCACAAAGCATTACACAGTAGACTATGGATTTTTCTTACACTACTGAAACCTTCAGCTTTTACATCTCTCTAGCCTAATCCTAATTTTTTTTGATAAATAACATCCTCTTGTTTGTATCTATATACATTTGGATCTCGATTCACAAATCTTTTGGTTTCATTGTATTGCCTTCAATGGAATTTTAAACCTTAGTCAATAGAACACCAATGCATTGCAGGAGGTGTGCGAGCAATTTGCAAAAAGATTAGAATTTGCAAGTTTGGAATTTGCTGGTCATGCCACATTACTCAGCAAATCAACTATGAACCCAACAAATCCAGACAGATAACTTAGCATAAAACCACTCGTACAAACAAAAATTACAATTTGGTCTTTTGCTCACCCCACAATCAACATATTATGGTGAAATCACAATGAAGCCTTAAAGCAGCAGTTTCATTTAGAATCTAGCAACAAGATGCAACGCACCGCGCGTGAAAAGCAAAAAACCGACTATTTCCATCTTTAAATTTTGATATCCTGACAACTTGAGAAATCTTAACCATTGGTTCTCTTTTCCAGACTATAGGGAGCACCATAGCCCCAAAGCTTCAGCGACTCACTAACTACTTAATATAGAAATAACCAAAATCAATGAAAAATAGGGCACAAATCTCAACTTTATAACAAAGCACCCTATAAGCGTCACCCATTGCGTACGTGGATCAATTGATGCGTAATCTCGGTCCACCGAGTAAAATGGCAAAGCGGCAATCAAGGAAAAGGAAAGAGGTGCAAGAACCTAATGCGAACGCACAGAAACCTCGTACACACAATCGCACTAAAGCACGAGGCGGGAGGAAGAGAAGGTAGAAACTCTAACCACTCGTCTATTGCGGAACAAACAATCAGCTACAATAATCTCTAAACCAACCGTTGCTACCGTCGAATAAAAATCGAAGGTAACACTAGAATCTAACTTAAAATTCTAGAACTTTTTCTATATATATACGAGACAATCACTCCAATTGCACCATACATAGCAACCAAAAACCCAAAATCTCGAGTAGCTAGTTAAAAATAAATAAAAAATTCTCTCTTCCGAACAAAAGGATCACTGCACAAGTTGCATCCAAAGAATTCTACCACAAGATTTCGGATCTCTAAAGAAAACAAGAAAAGGGTGATCAAACACGGGCATTTACTCAGGATTGACCCATTTGAACACCGAAAAAGAAACAATCTTTGCCATGGGAGATGGAGCCCAAGGAACTTTCTTTATTGCAATCGAAAGAAATTATACAAATTATATATAACAATGCTCATGCAATGATTTACAATGAACATCAACTAATTGCAAGTAATTTGAAAATTCTAGAACTTTTCATGTATAAACCCTAGAATTTCAAATTTAAAATTCTCTCTCAATTCTCAACGAAATTATACAAATTATATATGGTTGGAAGATCTCGACATGTAGAACAAAAGCCCTATGGTTTCAGATCAATCAAGCAAAAAATCCACATGAAAGATAATTCCCATATTTGGCTCAAAGAGGAAAATTTAGAATTTGTCCATAAAAAGATAAAAATTTGGGTTTTACGATCATATATGACAAGCTCGATACTACATGTAGAAAATTATTCACTTGAATAATTAATTAATCAAGAAGAATCGGATCCATATATGATTGTAAAATACCGAGATCAACGGAATTAAAGCGTACCTATTTAAGCCATTGCTTCACTTTAAGAAAAGTAGATCACTCTGATAATCAGGGATCTATCGGAATGCTAGATCTTCCTCTCTATGACCTATTTCGATATAGTAGCTTTCAATGGGATTAAAGCAACCGATAGGTATAACCTACCCTTTTATAGGCTAGAGAGGGGACCTAGCAAACCTTAATCAACAGCGTGTCAACTGGGCCCTTCCCATTACGGGCTTCAGTTAAATACAATTACCTACACTTTGCTGCTCAACTAGGCCCGTTAACAATAGATGCCAATACCCAATTCAATCAGATCACTTTAGGGTTTAACAAATATTGGAATATTCATTAACCCGATTATTTAAAATAGAAAATCAATTAATTAATGTAAGCCCATACTATAGGAAATTTCCAACAACTCTCCCATGAAGTTAATTTCCAGTGTTTACGTTCTGTTAGCATTTCCGGATGTATGAGGCTCATCTCTCTGTTTCCAGCCTTAGTAACCAGAAATCTAATCCAACTTGAGGAGTTGAAGATTGATAATTGTGGCATTGTGGTGCTCTTCGAGGAGGATAGACTAGAAGACCAGAGCATCAATGTGGAATCTATAAAAGGGCCCAAGTCACGAGCGAAAAGTAATATTACCATTTTCAAGATGTTTTAGACATCTGAAGACTCTAGATGTGTCAGATTGTAATGGGTTATCCAATATGTTCACACCAAAAATAGCTGAAAATTTGGTGGTACTCACAAAATTGAGGATAAGAAATTGTATAATGATGACAGAAGTCATTAGTGATGAGGACTGTAAGAAGGGGCATGTGGTGGCTTTCAACCAATTGAAGTCTATGGAGCTTGATGGGTTGACATGGTTGAGATGTTTCAGCTCAGGTGGATACACTTTAATGTTCCCTTTCTTGGAAGATGCCATTGTGACTAGATGTCTCAACATGGAGTTCTTTTCTGAGGGACCAGTAGAGGCACCTAAGCTGGAGAAAGTACAAGCATCAACAACAACGTGGTCTTGGAAGGGAGACCTCAACAGTACCATCCAAAATATGTATGAAGAAATGGTAAGAATCAGTAGGCAAATATTGTGCTATTGGATGGTTTTTAACCACCAACGAGTAGTTGCTTTTTGCTAACTAGAAGTTTATGTTTAATGTTGCATTTTCTAACAGGCTACAGATGCTGAAGTAAAGTTTATGAGGCTGTTTGACCTTCACGAGCATATTAGAGAATGGCCCAACGAACTATTTTCAAAATTTGAAACATTTGTGGTGGGCAAATGTTTGGTTGTTAATGCTATTCCATCCATAGTGATGCGTGCTTTACACAATATTAGAAGCTTGCAAGTGCGTGATTGCGAGCTAGAAGAATTATTTGATCTTGAAAAGCTGGAAGGTGAGGAAAGCACTCAGGTGCTGCCTCAGTTATGGCATCTGGGCTCGGTCAATCTACCAAAGTTGAGGCGACTATGGAACAAAAATTTTCAAGGAAGGCTGTGCTTTAATTCTTTAAGTCATCTAACCCTTCATAAATGCAACAACTTGAGGCATGCTTTTGCTCCATCGATGATTTGGTGCCTTGCCACTCTTGAATATATGGAAATAAAGGAGTGTGGTCAAATGGAAGGAGTGATCGCAGAGGAAGAAAAGTATGGAAGTGCAGTGGAGAAGATTACATTCCCGAATCTCTGGTGGATGGAACTAGAATACTTGATGGAGATCGACCATGGCACCCCTTCACTTTTCACACCTCAGGTTAGTCTTTTATTAAGATAAATCATCTTGTCAAAACCAAGTATCCATATCTAAAATCAATGAATTGTAAATCGGACATCGAAGTAAATGGTAGGGTAAATTAAAATTAGTTTTTATTGGTAAAGATTCTTGTTAAGGAGAAAAACTACAAATTAATGAGTTTTCACTTGGCTCTTATATAAAAAATGTAACAATAGCTATGTACACAAGCTATTTCATCTTTGTGTCTAGAAAACCTGTTGCAATTTCCCTGAAGAATTCCATCCATATTGTAACTTAAATAATTGTCTCTTAAGTAATTCAAATTGCTACTTTTACCAGCTATTTCACTTTTGGACTAGCAAAAAAGGCACACATATATGTATCCACAAGATACAAAGTGTTAAGTGTGACTTGGTAATTTTAGGAAATGCTACGTATACTCTATGAGGAACTGACGTGATTATACGATTGTTATATGTGCATATCCAAATTACCATTTTGCCCATTGTCAAAAGTGTATGTTTATTTTTCATTTAACGGCAGCCATGCATAATATTTGAGCTTTTTGGGTCAAAAGTTGAGGTTGAAAGTATGGTTGGGTTTAGCTTTATTATATAGAGAGATAAGTAATGCTTCACTTGCTAACCCATTTCTAACCTCAATATTTCTACTGACCAGATTACAAATCAAATTAAGCTCTGTAAAGCAAAGTTATTTTAAAAAAAAAAAGACTAGAGAAAGATTCCTTATCTTGTTCAGCGTGGAGATTTCTTTACTCCTTTTGGTTTTACTTCTTTTCTTTTTCCTTTTGTGCAACTTAAATACGTTTTTTCGACAGCAAAGCATCTCTTCTGTTATTGTAAATTAGCATGCACCACGTTTTAGTCGCCGCAAATGTTAATTAGCATGCACCACGATTTTACAACTTGTCTTGAGCAACCGTGTGGAAAAACGAATATTATCATCTCAAGTTTTTAGTGATTATTTAGGGTATGAAATTGACGTTTCTTTTAACCTTCGAGGTGTGATTTCATCTAAAAGTGACTGACTTAAATATTTGAAAAATTTAATAAGTGAAAGGTCATTTGTCTCATTGAAAATGTTTACGTAGTTCTCTAAATATAAAATAATTTAATAAGTTTTTGAACATGAGCCAAATCAACATGCCCTTTTTTACTTGGGGACTCTGGGATTATTATGTGCCCCATCTTCTTTCTATTTTGATTAACTTCCTCACTTAACAGAGATCCACAATAATAATTAGGGTCCCCCTCCCCCCCCCCCAAAAAAAGAACAAAAGAAAAAAAGAAAATGCATTTTAGAGGTTCACGTATTTGTAATTTAATGGTACAGAATCACCAATTCCATGAGTGAATATTGCAGGTGGCATTTCCTAACTTGGAGACATTACTTATCACTCACATGGGAGACATCAAGATGATATGGGATGATCAAATACATTTTCAACATCTGAAGACTTTAAAAGTGTCACATTGTAATCAGTTATCATATATGTTTACCTCAACAATAGCTGAAAATCCAGTGGAACCGGCAGAATTGAGGATAAGCAATTGTAATATGCTAACAGAAGTCATTAGCAATGAGGGAGGTAAGGAGGAGAGTGAAGGGGCTTCCAATCAGTGGAAGGATATGGAGCTTGATTGTTTGACAAGGTTGAGATGTTTCACACATAAAGAAGGGCAGGGAAGTGCTATGAAGAAAATTAGATTCCCAAATCTTCTTCAGGTGGAGATGGAATGTTTGCCCAAATTGAATGGTTTCATCTCAGGGACCAATCATACGCTGGAATGGCCTATGTTAGAAGAGCTGACCATTGCCTACTGCCCCGAGATGACAAGGATTGGAACGCTTTTCCGTGGACCTCCATCCTTTATCTCTCGTCTTTGTACGGATGTATAAAATATCTGACCATTGCCCACTACTCCAAGATGAGAAGTTTGACTTGGCAATTTGACCCCAACACCTCTTCACTTTTCACTTCACAAGTCAGTCTTTTCTCCAATTAATCATCTTGTCAGATCTAATTACAAATACCATGAATCCAATGTGGAAATAAATGAAATTGTAAGATTCGGCCAAATAAGATTCAGTAATGTAAAATAAAATTAGTTTTTTCTTGATGAAGATTCATATCAAGTGAAAAACTACAAAATAATAAGCTTTCGCTTGGGTCTGAACCAAAAATGTATGGCTCGATAATCCAGTTCGGTGGTGCGGCACTCTTATCCCAAGACTCGATCTTCTTTCTACCCAACCTACGCAATCCTGCAATCATTGTTGGCGAATCGGCCCCAATGCTGAGTTAGCATATCACCGATTGAACAAGTAACCCACACTTTTTAAAGACCAGAATTTCTAATACTAGTTACGTTCCCTTGCTTTGTAGGGTTTAACCTTTCAGTATTCAGTACAAAGATTAAAAATTTTCCAATCCTCGGAAAATATAACTATCATTTATACATCGCCATATCTTTTTAGAAGCGTTACTTGTTTATCGGCTCATAAAAACATATCATGTGCGTTCTTTGTAATTGATTAGCAAGGTTCTCAAAGAAAAGCTATTACAATAACCATAAAAAAAAGGTGTACCTTTTAGAACTTGAACTGTAGAGTACTAAACATAGAATAGCATCTAACAATGGCAAAACCATGTCCTTATTGCCACTTCATATTTTCAGGAGTAGGAGGAAACGTGCCCTGATTCTATTGAACATGGAAGATCTTCCTGGGAAATTAAGAGTAACACCTCCAAAGACTGCCAAAAAAGGGGAAAAGAGAAAAAAAGATAAACAAGAATAAATTACCAAGGGTAAGAAATTCTAATGTATTTAACTTAAACCTGCAAATGCACTTCAAAATATCTTTTTTCTGGCTATAAAATATTGCAATAAAGTGTCAACAACTTTTGGCAAAAAAAAAAAAAAAAGGGTCAGCACCAATTAAAACTTTATAATTGTAAACCTAATTCTCAAATATCTTTATTCATTCGGCACAATTTAGGAGAGGTTGCTGATAGGGCTAGTAAGAGCATCTAGATGGGGGTGAATAGGTGAGCAAAGTAATTTTTGCAAAGGTCAACAAATTAATTTGACTTTTAACAATGATAGACTGAAAGAGTAAATGACTATAAACAATTATATAGAGCTGCAAATTGAAGTAAAGAGATTAGGGATAGAGAATCAAAACACAAGGTTTATAGTGGTTCGGCTTAGATTAAGCCTACGTCCACTCTCCCGCACTAACAGCCCACTAGCTAGATTCCACTAAGAACTAAAAGAGATTTTACAGTCTCATGTTCTTGATTCTACAGTGTGGAAACTCTGCTATACTTCATCAAGGTCTCACAAGTATCTAATCTCTCTTTTGAGTACAAGTTCAAGCTCAGCAAATGAAACAACAAAGAACAAGGAGCTTCAGACTTTGGAATTTATCTATCACACACACACTCGAATAACTTGAGAGTCTTCCTTATATACTCCTTCATGCTTTCATAACTATTGGCACCTTCCAAAGGAATTCTTCCAATCAACCCGTTGGACAAAATCAATTCAGGAAGATCTCGAGTTATTTAAGGAATATGATGATAGCCCACCAATCCTGCTTGCCCATACAATCATGATTTAGGTTTTCATAAGTAAAACATTCCAAGTAAACTTCGCCAATCAACGGATCTAAATTACTCGAATAAAGATCTCGAGGTGCTATCTCCAGCCGTGAGAACTCCTTCAACCATACGAATCAAATCCTTAAAAATATTCTCCCATCTGGATAAGTCTTCTCTTCAATGGATAATACTTCTCTTCATTGGTTTAGAAACTGTCAATGAGGGTAGACTTTAACTCCTGAGTCTGGAGGTCTTCAGACTTTTACGGTAGAGTCTACAAGTCTCCGACTAGACCGATGGAAACGTTTTGTCAACTTCAAAATAGATAAATGAGTTTTCTCCAACAATCTCCCTCTTTTTTTATGGTGACAAAGCTTGCTTGCAGATTTGGATACTTTCGTTCCTGCAAGACAACACTTAAGCAAAGATATCTCATAAAAGATAAGTGAATTAGGATAAAAATAGTAGCGATTATGCATCCACATAAAACAAGTTAGTCCTGTAGAAATAGCTATCTTTACCATAAACATCAACATAGCTTAAGATACTGCAAGCATTAAAATAAAATAATAGTCCAAACCAGTCCATCCAAACCAAGATAAGTCAAAAAGCAAATAAAAAAAAGTCAAATAAGTCAAATTTGCATAAACTTCTCCCCCTTTTTGTCAACAGCAAAAAGTGGAGAATATAAAGAAAATTGGATAAAATCAAGATTGTTTGGGAACGTGAACGAGTTGAAAATTCTCCATAGACTTGACAATCTCCTCCAGCTTTCTCAGATCCTCCTTTAGTTGCGCTAAATCCTCACCCTTTGCATTTGCTTGAACTTGAAGATTAAGGGCTTGAACTTGATCGTGCAAAGAAACTAAAGTGGCTTGATGGTTCTGCATGGTCTGAAATTCGCATCCCAAGGCATAAATCTGACCTTTGATTTCCTGAAGAAGTTCAAGCAACCTTTTAAAGTCTGCTGAGTTGTCAGTTTGAGTGCTTGCTTCAGCATGATCAGTTTGTGGAGTGTTGCCAGATGATGGAACTTTAGCACGAACATCCAGACTTGGAGATAAAGCCTCATTACCTTATTCAGGAAAGTGAGAGGCATACACATCCTCTGGATCGGCAGGAGAACGACTAACATCATCACTGGTAAAAACAAGTGAAGAGATACCTCTTTTATCAGCAACTCCCCCTGTCTCAGTGCCTTTAGGTGGAGAGAAGTATTCTTCTTGCTCTGGCTCTTCTTCAACGCCAGGATGATCTTGTCCTTCTTCCTCTGCAGGAGAATCACCATGACTCTCTTTCTCTGCTTGATCTTCTCTTTGCTCTTCCTCTTCCATCCTTCCTTCTTCTTCTTCTTCTTTTCTCATCGATTCCCTCTCTTCATTCCTCTGCTCAGTCTCTTCTCTGTCTTGAGTCTCTCGATCCTCTGTCTTTGGAACAAGATGCTGTAGATTCTTTAAGGCAAGGGCGGGGATAGTGATATCATCCTCATCTTCTTCATTTTGTAAGATGAGAATTCTCTTCTTCTTAGATGGAGCTGTCATGGGTTCCTTGCCTTTCCTTTTTGCAGCCACAAGGTCTTGTCGAGTCTTGATAGGGGTCTTCTCCTTAAATCTTTCCAACGCCTTGTTTAACTCATTCAGATGCATCTTTGAAACCATCTTCAGTCCCACCACCATTGGATCAATGGTTCGAACACACAGAATGTTGGGAGGATGAATATTAAGATCTCTGAACAAACAAGTAATAAGGGCAAAATAAGGAAGTTGTCCCTTGTCCTTTACCATTGACCTATACATGTGAAACATGATAGTGTGAGGCAGAGAAAACTTGTAACCAATGTTGATGGCGTACATCAGCTTCGCTTATGAAATGGAGATATCAGTCTTTGATGTGGATTTGGGTCTGAGACAATTAATCATGATCTTATGGAGCAGGATATTAGAGGCACTCATCCTCAATTACGAAATCCGGCCTTCTGCAATTCTATCTCGAACAAGCTCCATAGTAGCATGATCAATAGACACGCTAATTGATTAGAATATCCCTCTCTCCACTCCAATCACATTAGCCAATGTGTCCATATCTACCACATAATCCTAGTCTTTAACACTGAAGGAAAATCTATTTGCATCTAAAAAGCTTAGATTGGAATAGAAATTCGCAGTAAGTTCTGGATGTGCTACAGTTGTCTCAGAACAAAAACGTTCAAATTGAAGTAAAGCAAACTTCTCCCTTAACTTTACGTTCAACGAATCGAGAAAATCAAAATCCACACTCCTTAGGTTCATCACCCCTCGCTTCAGCAAGTTTAGAATAAACTCGTTTGTGTTTCTCAGATCGAAACAGATCTACTTTTCTTCCATGAATGTTCGTAGCAACACCTATTCTAGGCTTAAAATGAGCTCTTTTCATCATCATCTTTTCCCTCTGGTTGATTAACTCCTCCAAAATGAGGATCACTTGGGAAATTCGCAAAAGCCCTTTCTACTGAACCAACAGGAGCAATTCCCAAACGTTCCATCATTCTTAAAAAATCAGTTTCATTTCGGTACCCCTTTTCCCTAAAAAAATCATCAATAAAGGTCATTGCAGAACCACCTTCCTTCAAGGCGGTATAGAGTTTGAAAGTAAATACGGGCTTAAGAGTCCTTACTGGTTCGACATTCTCAATTATTTCTTCCCCTACTTGTTGTTGCTAAGGCTCTTGAGGTCTAGCCTAAGAAGAATGGTGCGGTTGTGAATGTTGCTGACTCTGTTGTTGCCTTGAAGAGTCTTCTTCCTCGGTTAGATCAAAGAGAGTAAGACCCTCACGCAAACGCTATGGTCCCCTGCTTGCAATTCTTGACGACTTTCTTTGGGAAGATATTGTCACAGTCTTTGAGAGAATTTTCGAACTCGATTCGCGAGAAAGATGAAAACTTTATCGATTAAACTAGAGAGAAATAGTAAGAAAGTGAAGTTCTGAGTTCTAGGGTTTGTGGTAAAAATGAAGAAGAAAGACAATATAAAGCAAACGAAACAAGGTATTCGAATCGTCATAAAAAGGAAAAATAAAAATGCCTTTTCAAAAATGAATAACTACCTTTTTTAAAATTGATAACCGTCTTTTCAAAAATGATAGCTTCATTTTCGATAACGAGTAATTGCTATAACTTCAAAAACTTGGAAAGATAACACCAATCAATTTGCGATAAGTAATCCTACCTTTTCGAGTTTTTTATCCGAAAGATAAATTGCAAGAACAGAAATAACTTACAGTCGAAACTCTTGGTCTTCTGAGTCTGAGCATCTTCAGACTATGACCCTGAGTCTGAGCTTCTTCAGACTTCAAGAGATAAGATGTTAAGTTTGGAGCAAATAGACTTAAATAGGTTTTTTTTCAGAGGTTTTGTAAATATATCTGCCAGCTGATTCTTTGAGTCAATGAATTGGATCAAAACTTCTCAATTTTGAACATGATTTCTAATAAAATGATGTCGAATCTCTATATGCTTTGCTCTTGAATGAAGAATTGGATTCTTTGTGAGATTAATCGTGCTGGTGTTTTCACATTTGATTTCGGTGCAAGAGTCTTCGATTCCAAAGTGTGTCAGTTGTTGTTTTATCCATAAGATTTGAGAACAGCAATTTCCAAGAGCTACATGCTCTGCTTCTGCTGTTGAAAGAGTTACAGTATTTTGCTTCCTTGAAAACCAAGATACAGTTATGTTACTAAGCAATTGACAAGTGCCGGATGTGCTTTTTCTATCAACTCTTCATCCTGCTAGATCTACATCTGAATATCCAAAGAGAGTAAAGTCTCATTTTTTGAATACCATAGACCTAACTTAGAGGTTGTTGCAACGTATTTGATTATGCGTTTCACAACACTTAGATGAGATTCTTTGGGATCTGATTGAAATCTGGCACAAATACAAACACTAAACAAAATGTCGGGTCTAGAAGCAATAAGATAAATAAGTGAACTAATGATACTCTTGTACAGCTTCTAATCAACTTTATTTCCTTCTTCATCTTTATCCAGCTTCGAAGAACTTGATATTGGTATGTTAGTCTTTTTGCAATTCTCCAATCCGAATTTTTTAACAAGTTCTTTAGCATATTTTTCTTGGTGAATGAAAATTCCTTCATTCAATTGTCTTACTTGTAGTCCGAGAAAGAAAGATAGTTCACCCATCATGCTCATCTCGAATTCATCCTACATCGACTTGGAGAATTTCTTGTACAGGTTTTCATTATGAGATCCAAATATAATATCATCAATATATATTTGAACAAGCAAAAAGTTTTTACCTTCCCTTTTAATAAATAAGGTAGTGTCTACTTTTCCTTTAACAAAGCCATTTTGAATTAAAAATTTACTTAACCTATCATACCAAGCTTGAGTAGCTTGTTTTAACCCGTATAGAGCCTTTTTCAGTCTGAATACTGAATCTGGTTTCTTTGGGTCTTCAAAACCGAAACGTTGTTCCACATAGACTTTTTCTTGAATAAATCCATTTAGGATTGCACTTTTGACGTCCATTTGGAATAACCTGAAATTCTTGTAACAAGCAAAAACAAGTAATAATCTAATTGCTTCTAACCTTGCTACGGGAGTGCGAGTCTTATCATAGTCTATCCCTTTTTTTTTCTTGCGTATATCCTTTGGCCACGAGTCTTGCTTTGTTCCTTATCACATTTCCTTTTTCATCCATTTTGTTCCTGAAAACCCATTTAGCTCCAACAATAGATTTACCTTTTGGTTTAGGAGTTAATTCACAAACATCATTAATGTTGAACTGCCTGAGCTCTTCTTGCATTACTTCAATCCAGCTTTCGTCAGTTAAGGCTTTTTCAATGCTTTTGGGTTCGATTTCAGAGATAAGTGCCATAGCGCTAGACTCTTCTTGTTTTTTAGATCTGGTGCGAATCCCTTCATCAATATCGCTAATGATGAGTTCTTTAGGATGACTAGACTTGTGCTTCCAGTTACTGGTCAGTTTGACAGATTGTTGATCTTTTTCTTCAGTTGAATCTCCGATATCCATTCGTTGTTGTTCTTCTGAAGTCTAATTTGCTTCAGGGGAAGTAGACTTGGTGAAGTTTGGAGCAGGTTCAGATTCTTCAGGTTGAGTCTGAGTTGATTGATTTTGCCAAGAGTTTTGAAATTTGACATTCATCGATTCTTCCACACTGAGTCTTCTTGTTGTATACTCTATATGCTTTGCTGGAAGTTGAGTATCCAAGGAAGATTCCTTCGTCTGATTTTTCTTCAAACTTACCAATTCGATCATTTGCATTTTTCAAGATAAAACATTTGCAACCAAACACATGAAAATAAGAAACAATTGGCTTCTTCTCTTTGAATAACTCATAGGGATTTTTCTCCATAATAGGCCTTAGGAAAACTCTGTTAATAATATAACATGTTGTAGACACTACTTCAGCCCAAAAACGAGAAGAAATGTTACTTTCAATTAAAAGAGTTCTTGACATTTCTTGCAGAGACATATTCTTCCTTTTCACAACTCCATTCTACTCAGGAGTGTATGGAGAGGAGAACATATGCTGAAATCTAGTTTTATCATAGAATTTAGCAAAGTCTTGATTTTCAAACTCGCCTTCATGGTCTGTCCGTATGCTTGAGATAGCATATCCTTTCTCATTCTGCACTTTCTTTGAAAAGTAAAAGAAGGTTTCGAACTTACTTGCCAGAAAGTAGACCCAAGTAAATCGTGAATAATCATCCACTATTATTAAGCAATATTTCTTTTCACCAATGCTTTGAGTTCTGGTTGGTCCAAAAAGATTCATATGCAAGAGCTGCAACACACGATTAGTGGAAACTTGATTTATTGATTTAAATGAATTTCTAACATGTTTTCCCAATATACATGGTGTGCATAAGTCAAACTTTTGATATTTCAGATTGGGTAGTCCATGAACAAGCTTCTTAGAAGAGATCTTAGCAATTTGCTTCATATTCACATGGCTAAGCTTTCGATGCCACAGATTTGCTTCATCTTGAATTGATATTAGACATTGAGTTTTTTCTGGTTTTATGTCCAGAAGATAAATATTCCCATATCTACGCCCAGTGAAGGATTGAGAGAGATCTTTACTAGTTCCTGAACATGTTCCTTCCTAGAGGTTAATTTTGAACCCAATGTCGCACAGTTGGCTTATACCGAGTAGATTGTAATTTAGTCCTTCCACCAAGAAGACATTGTTGATTGTGAAACCTCCAATCTTTACTGTTCTGCATCCAACAATTCTTCCTTTGCTATTTCCACCAAAAGAGACTTTTCCTCCATTTGTTTGAACAAGCTTTATAAAACTATTTGAATCTTCTGTCATGTGTCTTGAACAACAACTATCCAAATACCATTTAACCTTCTTTTTAATAGTGACTTGCAATTAAAAAAGAAACTCAAGCTTTCTTTGGTACCCATATTTTCTTGGGTCTAATGGAGGTAATGCAATTACGTCTTTGCCCAATCCTTCTTAACAGGTCTCTAAACCATAAGACATTCTTTCTCAAAGTGTTCGAGCTGTTACACTTAGAGCATTTGAGAGCACTTCGGCCAACAGATTTTACAAAGGCTTTTTGAAAATGATTTATGTAAAAGGCTTTTGTAGGTCTTTATTTGATTCTTTCCTTTACTATAGGAAAATCAATTAGAAAAATGGTTTTAGAAGTCATTCCCAAACCTGATTTGTTAAAGTAAGGTTTTTGTACTGAAAGAATATTTTCCAAATTCTTAGATCCTAATGAAAACTTTTTTGAAATATTTGAAATGTCATTTTTTAAACATGTATTTTCTTTTGAAAGAAGGTCTGCATTTTCTTTCAAAATGACAAAAATTTTGTCTAAACTTTCAAGCTTTTTTTCCAAGAGTTTTCCTGTTGTTTTAGTGTAGAATTCTCCCTTTTTAGTCCGGAAATCCTCTTAAGAGAAGTTTTAAGACTAAGACAAAGTTCATCAATATATTTTGGGACTTTAGTAGGAATTTTGAAATTGTTTACCTCAATTTCACTATCTGAGTCTGAGTCTGATTTTGCCATTAAATAAATATTGGCATAATCATCATCTCTTTCTTTACATTCAGTATCACTCTATGTTTCTGCTTTGAGAGCCTTTCTATATTTTTCAGCTTTTCATTTCTTTCTCTTCAATAAAGGACAGTTGGGTTTGATGTGTCCCTTTTTCTTGCATTAAAAGAAAATCACATCTTTATTGGATTCATCATCCTTAGTTGATTTATTCTGAAACTTTTGAGTGCTTTGTTTCTTCCAATTGAATCTTCTTCCATTTTTGTTCAGTTTCCTGAACCTTCTTATCATAAGTGCTAGCTCTTCATTGTCCAAATCTTCTTCAGAGTCTGTAGCATTAAAATTATCGTTAGATTTTAAAGCAATAGACTTCTTACCTTTGGGATCTTCTTCATTATTGATTTGCTCCACTTCATAGGATTGAAGTGTGCCAACCAGTTCATCTACGGAAAGCGGCAAGATCTTTTGTGTTCCCCTTATTGAAGTCTTTACATGATTCCAGTCTTTGGAGAGTCAACGCAGCAATTTGTTAACCTTCATGGGTCCTGAGATTGGCTATCCTTGATACTCTAGACCATTTACAATCTCAGTAAAGCGACTAAACATATCTGTGATAGATTTTGCTGGCTTCATCTTGAAGGCTTCATACTGTCCGAGTAGAATATTGATTCTAGTTTCTTTTAGTCGATTAGTTCCTTCATAGGTAATGTGCAACCTATCCCAGACTTCTTTGGCTGTTTCACATGAAGATATTCTATTATACTCAGTAAGAGATAACGCACAATATAAAGAATAAATTGCTTTTGCATCAAGAGCTTTTCTCTTGGTTATCTCTTCTTGTGTCATCTCACTAGCTTCTGCAGCTTCTTTTCCCCTCCCTGAGACTGATGTCGCTTTAGGAGTGATTCCTTTTTCTACTACATCCCATTCTAGAGGATTTTTTGATCTTAAGAATGCTTTCATCTTGTTTTTCCATATGCTGTAATCCTTTCCATCAAAGTAAGGAGGTCTGGTATTGCTTTGATCTTCAACCAAACTTGGAGCCAAAATACTAGCCATAGATCTTTAACTCAGAAGTAAAAATACTTCAATTAAATGAGTACACAAGCTCTGATACCAATTGATAGGGCTAGTAAGAGTACTTGGAGGAGGGTGAATAGGTGATTAAAGTAATTTTTGCAAAGCTCAACAAATTAATTTGACATTTAACAATGATAGACTGAAAGAGTAAAGGACTATAAACAATTATATAGAGCTGCAAATTGAAGTAAAGAGATTAGGGATAGAGAATCAAAACACAAGATTTATAGTGGTTCGGCTTAGACCAAGCCTACGTCCACTCTCCCGCACTGATAGCCCACTGGCTAGATTCCACTAAGAACCAAAAGAGATTTTACAGTCTCACGTCCTTGATTCCACAAAGTAGAAACTCTGCTATACTTCCTCAAGGTCTCACAAGTATCTAATCTCTCTTTTGAGTACAAGTTCAAGCTCAGCAAATGAAACAACAAAGAACAAGGAGTTTCGGACTTTGAAATTTATCTATCATACACACACTCGAATAACTTGAGAGTCTTCCTTATATACTCTTTCATACCTTCATAACCGTTGACACCTTCCAAAGGAATTCTTCCAATCAACCCGTTGGACATAATCAATTAAGGGAGATCTCGAGTTATTTAAGGAATATGATGATAGCCCACAAATCCTGCTCTCCCATACAATCAGGATCTACGTTTCCATAAGTAGAACCTTCCAAGTAAACTTCGCCAATCAACGGATCTAAATTACTCGAATAAAGATCTCGAGGTGCTATCTCCAGCCGTGAGAACTTCTTCAACCATACGAATCAAATCCTTAAAGATATACTCTCATCTTAATAAGTCTTCTCTTTAACAGATAATACTTCTCTTCGTCGGTTTGGAAACTGTCAATGAGGGCAGACTTTAAATCTTGAGGTTGGAGGTCTTCAGACTTTGACGGTAGAGTCTACAAGTTTTCAGACTAGACTGATGGAAACGTTTTATCAACTTCAAAATAGATAAAGGAGTTTTCTCCAACAGTTGCCTCCAAAGTGGAATAAAAAGGAATATACGGGTATGCACCATCGTCTAATTTTTTTAAGAATAAAAATCAATTATCAAATATTTTTTGAATTAATTTAGTGAACACTTGTTCACGATGACAAACTGAACAAGTGGACTGAGAGAGACGATCATCGGACCTTTCAGACCAAAATCTTAATCCATTGTTGGATGATTATGATATTGATTTCAGGTAGTCAGTCGTTTACTTATAGGATTGAATTGTGGAAGGACTCTTGAAGCTGTTCCTTAAAGCTCTTTCCATCTGAATGTGATTTTGACATACATGTAAACCTATGTTTGCTTTTTTGTGCTGCTTATTTGACGTGGAAAACAAAATGCTGCTCCTAAGAGTCCTGGTCACTCTAGGCTGCACTATTTCATGAGTCACTAAAAATCAAATAGGCTCGGTATGTAAAAACCATATTCTAGATAGGATGGAACTTGTCTTCTTAGCACATTATTGCTTGAAGCATCTGGAGAATAAGAGAGAGAGAGAGAGAGGGCTGAAAAATGAAGTACTTGCTTAGCATGGGTGAGAGATCACCGAAAACCCTGAACTTTTCTACTCCATTGAAATACATTTAGCTTGCATGGTAAAAGAAGCTAAAAAGAAATAAGTCATGTCGTCTGAAAAATGAGAGTATCTATGGCAATTAGTTTCAAATGCTTTGTCCCTTTGGCAACTATGGAAGACAAAGTTGCTTAACTCTACCGACAAACACTTAATTTATGATTGCCTCAGTTCAAAGTTCCTTCAGCATGGCTGGGTCTGCAAATGGGAGCTCAGGCCAAAAAATGTTCGTCAGTTTTCTCAAGAACACGAGGAAAGATCTTTCAATGGGTGCTCAATGTTGTCTTAGTGAAGTGGCATAGGGAGTTTCTATTTATAACTCACAAGTCTTTCACGTTACTGATGGATAATATAATACGAACCAAACAAAATCATGTCACTTGGTTACATATATGGTCCTAACGGGGGAAACAAATGTCTAGAACCAAAGAACTGCAAACGTCTGGTTCGGATGTCCTTTGGCAAAATTGAGCACTTGCAACTAGGGAGAAGAGCAGAGTCCTGGAAACGAGCTCTTCTGGAATCTTTTTAGCATGTACACTTGGTTCTGAGTTCTTCCATGATATCAAAGGTGTGAGAACATCTGATTAATACGGTCTTGTGCCATGGTGAGATTCTGTGGACTTGGTGAAACAATGGAAGAGAAAAATGTGTAAAGTTGGAGGTAGTCAAATTATTCAGGTTGATTAAACTTATTATCATGGAAGTTAAGAAGTACTCTTTTGCGATATGGTAGTTGCTAACCTTGATTGAAAACGATTACCTTGCTTCCTGCAATTCTTGGCAGGATCCTTTAATTTTTTAATTTTTTTTTTTCATTCTGACTAGCTTGGGGAATCTTTTTGATCAATTTATTCTTATTTTCATTCAGGCATCTCTCTTCACGGCAGAGGAGTTATTAAGAGAACCACGAGTTGTCAGAGTTGTACTTATTCATAGACTCTATGGTTCTTCCCACAAGTGTTCTCTTTCTGGATCAGAAGAGGGCTATCCATCAGAAAGTAAAACTAATTATAGATGCTGCAGGTGCTTCGGGAGTGAACACCATATGCTTGCAGGTTAGTCACTCCGTGAAGCTTGAGCTATGCATTTTGGCTTGTCTTTTTGGCTTGAAAGGATGAAGTTCAGCTACTGAACTAAATAATTTAATTTAGGAAGCATGGATCATGCCATTTGCCTTTTGTACAGGAGAGAAGAGGTGGTGTGAATTTGCAGAGCCTGTTGGTGGGAAATCAACAAGGTTTCTTCAGGATCTAGCAAAAAAATGAAACAAGTTCATTGTCAATCCTATCCTTGAAAGGGATGTAAACCATGGGGAGACTATTTGGAATACTGTTGTAATTATAGGCAATAATTGGAATATTATAGGCAAGCATAGAAAGGTAAGCGTAAATGATGCGGGCCTGTGTCTTTGGTGTATCCCTTTTAGCTTGTCTTAGTGAAAATGCTTGATGATGGCATTTGGCAGAACCACATCCCCACGGTTGGGGATTTCAATGAAAATACCTACTATATCTATATGGAAAAAAATACTGGGCATCCTGTGTTTGAGACTTCTTATGGAAGGATCGCTGTCAATATTTGTTATTGTCACACCCCAAAATCATCAAACTGTGAGAAGACACGTCCATCTTTCCACCCGAAGGATGCAGCCTCAAACCACTAGGTCCAACTCCCAAAAAACCCAACCAATAGTACTCTCGCTCTACTAGCTACTAAGCAAAGAACCTCAAAAGGTTGGGAAATAGAGGGGTGAGCAACCATAAGCTCACCGAGTAGCACATATCTCTTCCAAGCAGATCGAACAGTTACTATGTATATATATATCAAATCAAGTATGAGTTATTTAGTTCAACAAAGCTTCATATAAGTCAAAAATACAAATTTAAGTCTATCATTACGATTCAAATATCAATGATCAAGCCCATTGATTAATCTCTATCAAAAAATACATCAATGGTCTATTGATTGATCCATCTCATATTAAAACACAAGTCGATGATCCATCCATTGACCAATCTTTTGCTAAATACCTAATAATGGTCATGACAAAACGCCTTATGACAAGGCGACCAAGATTTCCCCTTTAGTAAGGTCTCCACCTATAAAGTTGTGGCTCAGTCTAGAAGGATATCCTAAACCCCGTACACACACTTGATGAAGCTGCACTAGTGATTGCTGCAAAGAACTTTGGCTTCTTCTTTTATAGGTTCCCCCTCACTAAATTAGTAATTTTGCAATGTTACGAATAAATTCTCTGAGATAGTTAATTATCCTAAGAAATTGCTAAACTTGCTTTGTCATGAAGTTTTCTTCGGGAAATTTAGCAATTCCCGAGCAATGTGTGGCTTTGGATAGTACGTACATTTATTAAGGTGTATACCAAGAAATTCAATTTCTGTTTGAGTAATATTCATTTTTCTCTGGAAAAGCATAATCTCATACTTCTTTACAATGTTTGCAAATTGTCCAAGAAGTTGGCAGTGGGATTCTTCATCTGGGCTATAGAGCAAGATGTCATCAATGTATACTGCTACGCTTGCCAAGATTGGTTGGAAAATTCAACATGGCATTGTGGAATAAGGATGGAGCCACCTCCTTATTCCAAAATGTTGACACTTAAATTTTTCCCCAAAAAAAATAAAAATCGCATGAAATATAGTTTAGAAACATTTATGTTATTTTGTCTTATTTTCTTTTATTGGACCGACGGTGAGCATATTTTTGGATGGAATATTTGAAAAATACAAAAGGAAATATTGCGCGAGGTGCAACAATATATTCAAGGGTATTATGCACAAGCGAAATTGGAAACAAAATATGCCACAAAGATTTAAATTTTTCCCTATAAAAGGTGTGGTGCGTGTACGGAGACAAGAGGGGACGAAAAAAAAAGTTGAACGAATTGAGAGGAAAATTCGTGCAACAAAGAGGGTCTTCGTCCGCCTAGGTAAAAGAGAAAATCACTTTCTCAAAAAAAAAAAAAAAAAAAAAAACCCTAGCTACTGTTCATCTTCCCCGAGCAGCTGCCGGTGCCGTTGCTTGCCTTCTAATGCCCCGCCACCGGTCGCCACTTCTCCAGTGCCACTGTGCTAGCAGCCCTTGACTGCGCTTGCCCCACCGCCGCTCCGTCGGTCTCGCCGTTCCTCGTCGCTCTACTCGCTGACCGAGATCTGCTTGCTCCCTTTCTCCGATGCCACCGCTTCGCTCCCCCGATTTCGCCTTCGAGCGCCACCACCTTTGCCTATGCCTCTGCTTCGCTTGTAGCCGCGTCAACCAGCGACGACCTAACACTTCTACTGCCTCCCCGACCGAGATCCCCGCGACCCAGCGCTCAACATTCCCTGCTCCAGCCGAGACCCGACGCCGGAAGATCTTAGTCGAGCTCACCTCTCGCTCGCGTTCTAGCGTTGACACCCAGCAGCACCACCGGAGCCCGACGCCGTGCCTCGGTGACCTTCGCGCCCTCGTCGTTCCGCACCAATGCCCGACGACCGCCAATCTCGCCACGCCGTTGTCCTTGCCGCGACACTTGCTGCTGTTGCCCCGAAGACCGGCGACCGACGTCCCGCTCGGTGCCCAACGTCCACTCCGCCTCTACTCGACGCCGCTGCTGCCTTGCGATGCCCCCTCGCCAGTGCTCTGCTCCGCTAGAGTCCCTCATCGGCGTCTACCCTCACTGCCCGCGCCGAACATGCTGCTTGCTGTTGATCCCTTCACCGGAGCTCTGAACAACGGCCGAGATTTCTTTAAAAAAAAGCAAAAAAGAAAAAAAATCAAATTAGGTATATTTGCTTTATTTTATTAGGCAATTTTATCTTTTTTTTAATACTTTATTTCTTGTTTACTTATTTGAAATATTTCCTTATGCATAATTGGAAATTCTGACATTTCTTTTAACCTTCGAGGTGTGATTTCATCTAAAAGTCACTGACTTAAGTTTAGATTGATTTAAAAAGACTACATCTTAAGTTAGAGATTGCTAAGTTAAGATAATATCTTGGTTTAAATTAGGATTTAGCCTGACCTAATCCTTAATATAAGTTAGATAGAATCTTAATTTAGCTAGATAATTTTCACATTTCTCTAATTTCGAATTTCATAAAAAAAATACAAAAAAAAAAATGACTTAGGATAAATTAGTTTCAATTCCTAGGATAGATTGCATTCCTTTTTTTAAAAAAAAAATAAAAATAAAAATATGTCATTGCATGTCATTTAGAATTAGATTCATGAAATGCATGCCATTTAGTGATTGTTGTTAGGTCCATTTAATTAGAAATTGCCTGTCATTAGAATTAGGTCATTTAGTTATATTGCATCACATAAAGCATGATTCTCATTAATTATATAAAAACCAAAAAGAAATTGCGTGTTAATTAGAAATCATATCTAGGGTTGACGATGTGAATTCTAATCTAGCAACGCAGATGCTTTCATTGCCACTAGGTTTTCTTGGGTGTTAAATTGGTGGATTGCGCACCCACATGATCACCTCACATGTTAGGAAAATAGATTTAAAATCAATCCAAGCTGCATTCAAAAACATTTTTGAAAATAAAAAGAAATGGTACCGAAAGGGCATTAGAGAAGTTTAGTGTAACCAAGTCCCTATACTTGAAGTCTCTGGTTTGTAGGAGTAAAATAATCCTCCCATTATTTTACTTAGGTATCTGATCGACCTACCATTAATTGATTAGTGGCGACTCCTAGGTAAAATCCATTTGCATGTTAAGAAATTTTAACTAAGTCGCGAATTGGTATGGGCTTTGGAGAGCCCGAGCTAATTCTAGGCTTAGTGATCCATTAGCCAAACCCTAGGTGGTTCACCTGCGAAAATTTGGTCGTGACAGCTTGGCGACTCCATTGGGGACTTGAGTTAAAACTCTCAGTGGACTTAGGCCAATTTTCTTTTTAAAAAAATATTTTTGTTTGCCAATGAGGATCCAAGTACGTCCCTAACATTTAAGGTATTAAATGTTCTTGCAAGATGAGAGGAATAAGGGGAAGTGTTTGCTAACTTTTGTTTTGTAGGGAGGTATATGAATGTATGATTTACTTTCATATATGAAGTGCTGCTTGATATAAACTGTTGTGCATGCTTTGCATTTTGCACTACACTTTTGCACATGCAATCTGCTGCTGGACCTTGGCCACACTAGGATACATAGAATGGTATTGAGTTGGATACGACTTCGACCGCGAGGCCGCGTAGTAGAGGCTGTCCAACTCAATCTCGAAAGCTTTTTCTTGGTGTCAAGAATGTTTACCTCTGTCCGTGAGACTGCGTCGTATCAGGATATCATTCTTGACTAAACCAGAGTTAGGAGGACTTGACTTAGTATGTGAGGTTGTAACTAGTCATTCCACCTTGCTAACTTCACTTTGCTAAGCCTGTCTAGGGTAGAAATCAAACCCCACATTTCATGTGCTTGCCTATGTGGTTGCTGTCGATTTTTCTTGGTGAAGTAAGTCTTCTATCCCTATACCATGCAATTTATTTTGTCTTGCTTTTAGTCTGTCCATGACAATTTAGGTCAAGCATTGATTTAACTCCTTTGTCAATTAGGGATGAAATGAAAAAATTATCATGCAATGAATCATTTTGAAAAAAAATTTGGAGAATTTGTTTTCAATTCATGTCTAGGAAATTTGATCTTGCTAGGGTGTCTATTTTTCTAACCTTTTTTTTTTAGGAAATTCTTTTCTTGTACGAAATTTTCATGAATAAATGAAAAAGAAAAATGAACAAAAAAATCAATTAGATCATTGTCATGGATTGACTCTGTATTTACAGCTCATGCTTACATGATCCCGTTCATTTGAATTAGGTGATTATGGAGTGATCCCGCTCACCCATCCATACACGGTCGAGAGTTAGAAGGACGGATCAAAACGAGTGAGAAATTGCGACTCGAAGAAGAAAGCCAAGAGGACTTTTGAACCATCTCATTTTCCTAAGGTAGCTAAATTTGACGTCACCATGAAGAGACTAGTGACACATCTGGAGGAAGAACTCAGGCACACATGATTCATGATCCTAAGTAGTTCAATTTTCTTATTTAATTGGGGCATGTTCAGTTGCATCTTCCCCTGCGTAGGAATTTTTATTGCTTTTCAGAGATTGTTTTCAATTTCTTCAAGTTTCGCTTGAATATCACATTTTTCATTCCAATAAATATAATTTGATTGATGAATATCAATAACATTACAAGTTTTGTTTTGAGGACATGATGGGGTATACCAAACCGGCCCGATGAGGATATCCAACAATGAAGAATATCATCCAAGGAGGATTATGAGGATTGGGCTTCTTCATGCTTCCTCATAAAAAAAAATCATAAAAAAAGGAAAAATTATTTTTCAAGCCATTTCCAAAAGCATGCATTAGGTTAGCTCTGTTTAGTTTTTTGACTTATTTACTTTATGTTTCAGAACATTACTTTCATAGCCCCATGAGGAAGCATATGAAAAAGGCACATGAGGTTGCAATGATAGATCAAATGGCTCAACTGTTACTCAATCTTGTTTCTAAAGAGTTAATGTGGGTCACATTTCGATATTACTTGAAGAGCCAAACAAAATGTTTTGCATTTCTATGCTTGACGGAATTTTCATTCTTGCCCATTAATAAGAAAATGAGGGGCAAGTAAAAGAGGACCATCATTCTTTGGTGGAAGAGGTACGTCTTGTACTTGAACATAATTAATTTTGGAAAATGACACTCTGTTCTTTTACTTACAGATGACAAATTGGGGGCATGACAGATTTTGGTAGTGACCCGACTAAGACAGAATCTCCACCCAAACAAAAATGGATATTCCATGTGCATTTACTTTGATGTTGCATAGTATCCTATTCATGCACGTTGTTTTGTGCAGGGGCAAAAGCAAGAATGGAGTATTCATCAAATCAAAGATCGGATTTTCAGTCTTGATTGATAGGGGTAATCCAAGGAGGCAGTCCCTTTATGGGGCAATCCCCTAAATTAATGCTTAAAACCATGTTTTGAGTGTGGTAAATTGTCTATTTTGAAGTCATAAAAGCTTTTCACACTTAAAGTTGCTGGACTATTTTGAAAAAGAAAATTTCCATAGTGATTTAGCTCACCAATTTCATGTGGAGATTTGTCAAGATGGACATTTAAATGGAGTGACATCAATGCTTAAGAATGCTGAATGAGACGTGTCAGGATGATGAAAGGCAAGCCTTATCCTATACACAGTCCCCTACTTATACACTTATGAGATGAGTGTAGGAAGTTCCATATCTGCAAGGTAAATAGTTCTCTCACAAAAGGTACGACGACCGAAATGATGAGGGGCAATTCATTTCTCTATCCCAAACACAACATGTGATCCATTGCTTAACTTCTTTGAGCCCCATACACTTGTGGAAGTTCTTTCAATTACCCCTATCAACAACTACCCTCCATTGAGGCGAATTGGAGGTAAGACAGCACCATGAGGTGAGGAAAATGAAAAGAAATTTTCTTGCTCTCACTGGCATCAATCTTCAAGTCATCCTACATACTTATATCCATTGCATAGCCCACTTGAGCCTGCAATTTCATTTCTTTAAACCCAGTTGGTGATCATCCCCCACACTAGGGCAAGGCAAAAGCAATTGTTCAAATAGTATGGTCTGGAGTGCTGACAGAAGACGAAGACCTCCCAAAAAGTCCAAATGGTCATTCAAAATAGAACTAAGGGGCATGAAAAAGCAGTGTCTTGGTAAAAGTAAGGCCAATGCCTGTGAAAAATAAGCAAGAAAAAAATGCATGAAAACTAGGGGAATGAAAAAGCGGCGTGCCTGGTAGATAAAAAAGAGTCAAGATAATGACTATCAATTGCAAAAATTGAATCCCAATAAAGTAGTACTCAAAGAGTCAAGATCAATGGTGCATTTATAATGACAATCCCTGGTGAAGGAGAAGACTAGCGACAATGCCTAGATGATCATCAACTTTGACCCCTATGCACATCTTTGAGCCTAACGATCCTTTCGTTTCTCAGCTTAAGAACCTAGCCTACGTTACATCCCTTGCAAAATCTCTTCTAATTATGACACTTGAATTAACGTAGGGGTTCACATGTTATAAGCATCACTCGAAGAAGTGCGAGCAAGATTATTTCTTTCTCATTTTGTAGGGTTTTTGACTTGTAAACCCGGAGATGATTACATAATTATTCTTTCAATTGCCTTGACTCAAAGAGTCCCTTTGTTAAGACGTTGACCAAGCCCACGTACGATCCTCATTAAAGACCTCTCAGATTGGTAAGGTCGTACCACCTGCGAGAATACTCGAATCCTTATTGGTATGATGATAGTAAGATGGAGTGGTTTTCCTAAAATAACCTTTCCAAATGAGAGTGAGTGAAAGTCCATTCTAACTGAAAGTTTCTCATTTAGTATTCTTAAGAAATCCATGCCATTGTCTTGAACGACAATTCTCTCTTGTGGAAATTTGGGTGATGCAAATATGATAAAATTATGCATAAACCTTAATTGAACTGATGAAAACTTCATTGAATTTTGAAATGTGCTTTTTAAAGTAGCTCAGATTGTCTACGTCTTTAATGAATGCATATCAGTTTTTGCTCTAATCATGTCTGACAGGTAATATTTCCTTGAAGACCGAGTAATACTTGATGTTCAAGTTACTCCTTGAAGTCTCGAGATTCAACATGACCAGGCATGCTTCCATAGTCCGATGTTTCCTTATATTAACCCGGTGTGCTTCTATAGCCCGATGTTTCCTTATATTGACCTGGCGTGCTTCTATAGCCTAGAGTCCCAGTTCTTGACCTAGTGTGCTTCCGTAGCCCAGTGTCTCTTGTTATTGACTCAGCGTACTTCCGTTACCCAATGTCCCTTTTAATATACCCGGCGTGCTTTCGTAGCCCGGAATTCTTGACCTAGCGTGCTTTCATAGCCCAGTGTCCCCTTTCATCGACTCGGCATGCTTTCATAGCCTGATATCCCTTTTAATAGACCCGGCGTGCTTCCGTAGCCCGGTATCCTTTATATTGACTTGGCATGCTTTTATAGCCCAGAGTCCTTTTCATTGACTCGGCGTGCTTTCATAGCCCGAAGTCCCTTTCCTGAACTGGCGTGCTTTCGTAGCCTAGAGTCCCTTTTATCAAAATCGGCGTGCTTTCGTAACCCGAAATTTCTGACCTAGTGTGCTCTTGTAGCCCAGAGTCTCTCTTTATCGACTCGGCATGCTTCTGTAGCCCTGTGTCCATTTATATCAACCTGGTGTACTTTCATAGCCCATAGTCTTTTTTATCAAATTGACGTGCTTCCATAGCCCGAAGTTCCTCTTAATCAACATTCGATTGAGCTGTCCCCCAAAGGTTTTCCTCCAGATTCAGCCTGATTAAGGCAACCGAAAAAAGGTTTGGATCTTGGTCAGATGATCTATGTTGCAATGCTGGGCGACCGAAGAAAGGTCCGGGTCCTGGCCAAGCAAAACCTTAGTTTAAGCGACTGTAAAATGGTGCGGGTCCTAGACAACATTTATTGCTCTAACAGGCGACCGTAAAAAGGTACGGGTCTTGGAAAAGCAATTTTCCCATTCAGGCGACCGTAAAATGGTACGGGTCCTAGAAGGTGAATCCCCGTTTAGGCGACTGTAGAATGGTACTGGTCCTAGACAACATCTATTTCCCGATTCAGGCAACCGTAGAATAGTATGGGTCCTGGAAGGTGAATTCCCATTTAGGCAACTCGTAGAATGGTATGGGTCCTAGACAACATCTATTTCCCTATTCAAGCGACCGTAGAATGGTACGGGTCTTGGAAAATCAATTTCTTCATCAAGGCGATCGTAGAAAGGTACGGGTCCTAGTCACAACCAAACACTGCCATACTGGGCGATCGTAGAAAGGTACAGGTCCTAGGAAAACAGTCGCTTTACAAAGCCATGTTACTATTCTGAGCGACCGTAAAAAAGTACGGGTTCGGGGCATGTAACACCACCTATCTCGAATCACCCTATCCTCCTTGAAGATAAGTTATTTTAGGTAGGTTCATTTATCATTTGCATTAGCATTTCTATGTATCATATAAATTGCAATAAAAAATGGAATTCATTTTCCGACAAAAAATCATTCATTACATACGCATAACCAAAATCTAGGCCTCAAGTTATCTTTGAAGGCAATCTCTACGAGCTCACCTTCAAATAGGGGCAATTGTTGACACCTAAATTTTTGCATTAAAAAATGGGTTAATTTTTACCCAATAAAAAAGAATCGCATGACATATAGTTTAGAAACATTTATGTTATTTTGTCTTATTTTATTTTATTTTATTTGACCGACGGCGAGCATATTCAGGTAGGATTTTTCACATATTCGGGTAATATACACCAAGGGGTATTTTTGGATGGAATATTTGAAAAATACAAAAGGGAATATTGCATGAGGTGAAATGATATATTCAAGGGTATTATGCACAAGCGAAATTGGAAACAAAATATGCCACAAAGATTTAAATTTTACCCTATAAAAGGTGTGGTGCATGTACGGAGACAAGAGGGGACGGAAAAAAAGTTGAACGAATTGAGAGGAAAATTCGTGCAACAAAGAGGGTCTTCGTCCACCTAGGTAAAAGAGAAAATCACTTTCTCAAAAAAAAAAAAAAAAAAAAAAACCCTAGCTCCTGTTCATCTTCCTTGAGGAGTTGCTAGTCCCGTCGCTCGCCTTCCGATGCCCCACCGCCGGTCGCCACTTCTCTAGCGCCACCGCGCTAGTAGCCCTCGACCGTGCCTGCCCCATCGGCGCTTTGTCGGTCTCACCGTTCCTCAATGCTCTGCTCACCGACCGAGATCTGCTCCCTCCCCTTCTCCGACGCCACCGCCGCTCCCCCCAATCTCGCCTATGAGCGCCACCGCCTCTGCCTGTGCCTTCGCTTCGCCTACAGCCATGTCGACCAACGACAACCTGACACTTCTGCTACCTCGCCGATCGAGATCCTTGCGACCCAACACTTAATGTTCCTTGCTCTAGCCAAGACCTGATGCCGGCAAATTTGAGGCAAGCTCGCCTCTGCTCACGATCTAGCGTCAACACCCCGGCAGCACCACCAGAGCCCGACGCCATGCCTTAGTGACCTTCGCGTCCCCGCCGTTCCTGCACCAATGCCCGATGACCGCCGATCTCGCCGCGTCGCTGTCCCTGCCGTGACGCCTGACACCGTTGCCTCGAAGACCAGCGACCAACGTCCCTGCTCGGCACCGACGTCCGCTCCGCCTTTGCTCGACGCGCGCGCTACCCCCGCAACGCCCCCTCACCGGCGTCTACCCTCACTTCCCACGCCGGACGTGCTGCTCGCCGTTGATCCCTTCGCCGGAGCTCCGAACGGCGGCCAAGATTTCTTTATTTTTAAAAACAAAAAAGAAAAAAAAATCAAATTAGGTATATTTGCTTTATTTTATTAGGCAATTTTATCTTACTTTTTATTTTATTTCTTGTTTACTTATTTGAAATATTTCCCTATGCATAATTGGAAATTCTAACATACCACCTGATTTGCAACCGTGCCAGGGTTTTTTTTATTTCATTTATAAGGCTTTAAATGAAATAATTAATCAAGCGGGAATAAAATTGATATTTTGATATTTAAGGCTTAAGATCAACTTATCGATTTTATCAGCGAAAATATTACCCTTTGATTTGAACGATGTGTAATATTTTTGATGATTTTGAATGATCTGTCTTGTCTTGATTGCTTTATTTATTTTGAAATATGTTTGAGTTAGAATATTGCAGGCTTTAGGGTTATTTGCATATTTAGATTAAGCATTTTATTTATCATGAATTTTCGAAAAAAAAAAAACATAAATTTAGGATGTTAGACTTTCGTTTCATTAGCTTAATTTGCATGTTTAATTATTTGACATTTTTAAATTAAAAACAAAAAAAAAACAAAAACCATCATACATATGTAATGTAGAATTAGGGCATCTCTGTATGTCATTGCACATTAGGATAAAATTGCATATTTCACTTTAAGTTTAGACTGATTTAAAAAGACTGCATCTTAGGTTAGAGATTGCTAAGTTAAGATAATATCTTGGTTTAAATTAGGATTTAGCCTAACCTAATCCTTAATATAAGTTATATAATATCTTAATTTAGCTAGATAATTTTCACATTTCTCTAATTTCGAATTTCATAAAAAAATACAAAAAAAAATGACTTAGGATAAATTAGTTTCAAACCCTAGGATATATTGCATTCCTTTTTTTAAATAAAAATAAAAAATATGTCATTGCATGTCATTTAGAATTAGATTCATGAAATGCATGCTATTTAGTGATTGTTGCTAGGTCCATTTAATTAGAAATTGCCTGTCATTAGAATTAGGTCATTTAGTTATATTGCATCACATAAAGCATGATTCTCATTAACTAAATAAAAACCAAAAAGGAATTGCGTGTTAATTAGAAATCAAATCTAGGGTTGACGATGTGAATTATGATCTAACAACGCAGATACTTTCATTGCCACGAAGTAAATTCTGCATTTTTTTTATTTGCTTTCTTGGGTGTTAAATTGGTGGATTGCGAACCCGCATGATCACCTCACATGTTAGAGAAATATATTTAAAATCAATCCAAGCTGCATTCAAAAACATTTTTGAAAATAAAAAGAAATGGTACCGAAATGGCATTAGAGAAGTCTAGTGTAAGCAAATCCCCATACATGAAGTCTCTGATTCGTAAGAGTAAAATAATCCTCCCATTATTTTACTTAGGTATTTGATCGACCTACCTTAAACTGATTAGTGGCGACTCCTAAATAAAATCCATTTGCATGTTAAGAAATTTTAACTAAGTTGCGAATTGGTATGAGCTTTGGGAGAGCCCGATCTAAGTCTAGGCTTAGTAATCCATTAGCCAAACCCTAAGTGTTTCACTTGCAAAAATTTGGTCACGACACCAAAGGAATGAATTTCCATTGAAAATGCTACTTTGAAATACAAAACTCTATTTTGGGCCTGTCTTCAGGATGAATGCTCAATTGCCAAAATCTAGCTTTCATATCAAATTTGGACTAGATGTGGGCTTTGGATAATCAGGCAAAAAGGGAATTTCTTGAGGGCAGAGAGAATTTGTCGTTTTAAAGAAAAAGGTTAAAAGACTGATAGTTTATTACCAGCCGCATTTTTTCTCTATTTTGCTCAGCACATTTATTGACATAAAAAGCTTCACGGACCCATTGAGAATCGGAGATTTCAATAAGACCTTGTTGCAGCAATTCTAAGCATTCCTTTTGAGCAAAAGCAAGATGTTCTGGCTTCATTCCCATATGGCTTGCCTTAGTCGGATTTATGTCTTCGTTTTTTTGAAAAAAAGGCGAATAAAGAATTCTGGATTTTTACACAAAGAATTAGAACACTTTTGAGGGAATTTAGAATGGGATTCCGAATAGGATTCTAACCCCTTTTGCATGATCGGATCTAACAAACTCATCTGGATAGAAAAAAATATTTGGATATTGACCAATTCAGAGAATTGGTCTTTATACTTAAGGCCTTTTCAAGGAATGATACAGAGTTGAGACATTTAAGTCATAATATCCCAACCAATGATTAAATATTTGTTGGGGTGAATCAGAAAGTTTTAGTGGTTATGGAGCATTAAGGGAAAAACTAGACAGTTATCGGGGTAGTTCTTACATTCGTAGAAAAAGTGTCTCCTGGATAGAATTGAAATATTGAATACAGGAAGTCCAATATTCTTCAGGAAGAACTTTAGTGTCTAGGATTGAAGAACTTGCACCAGTGTCTATGAGAGCAATGACTGTGATGGGTTTGACAAACTTTGAGGTGAAAATTTCTATAGGAAAGTGAGGACAATAGATTTGGCTTGAAAATATATTAGGGTTTTGTTATGAGGAAGTGAGAGATATATGAAAAAGATCTTTAGAATTTGAGTCAGAATTAGTTTCGTTAGGAGTTTGATGACAAGGGATGGCACGCAGAGTTTGTTCGGATGGTTCTTCATCCGTTGAAAACAATTATTCGGTGTCATCATTTTCGAGTGAAACACCAGTTTCAATTTCTATGCGATGTATCAAATGGTTCTAAACTTTTCTCTCCTAGGGGCAGTTTTTGGTGAAATGACCATTTTGGTTGTAGATGAAATATCGAGTTGATTTCTTGCGGCTTGAGCAATCTTTCCTCCTGCGTAGGAATTGCCATTTCTTCTTTCTCTGGGAGTGCTTAGGTCCATACATGGATCTTCTTACTTAGAACTTCTTAAAATGCTTTTTTTTTCTTGGAAGACTTTCTGCAAGAACCATCACAGTCTCTTTTGGAATATTTGATCTTCAGCTTCTAGCAAGAACATGCTCCATCAAGTTCTCTATTGTTTGTGAGGTAGGTTTTCACTATCTGGTGCTTGAAGAACAGATCATCTAGGCACAAATGGATTTCTTGTTGTATCTCTCTCAAAGGGATATCGACAATTCTCCTTTGTCCGTTGAGAAAGGATCTCTCAACTTGCTGCGATAACTTTTTAGGGATGAAGGTGAGAAAAACTTGTTTTAAGTTTGAATCAGCTCTAATACCATAGAAGAGCTTAAGCATTTCTCAATAGTGCTCATCAATGTGCCTTTTCTGGAGAGAGCAACATTTTCTCTTATAAAATTATCTTCTCTTAAGCTCATGAAGGTCAGAAGATTTATTGATGAAAAAATGGTAGAGGAGGGCAATGACTTGCCCAAAGTCAGTTGAAAGTAGGAATTGGACTTGGTTTTGTTCTAGCCACTAGTTGCCACAAATGTTTGAGGTTGCCTATAAACTTTGTAGCGAACCCAAAAAGGACATCATGCTTGTCCTGATTGGTAAGAGCTTGGGTGTTTAGCCAAGTGTGGAACTCTTCAAATTTTTCTAGTCATTTGGAGTAAGGGACATCGTCAACAATAAAAAACTATTTAGAAGAGGGAGTCAAATTCTAGGATGGATTGCTTGGTTGAACAATCTTTGGTTCATAAGGGTTGGATTCATTTCTTGATCCGGGGGATCGACTATGAATATTGATGAAGTTGCCAATACAATAGAAAAGGATTCAATGGCAGGGATTGAAAAGGATGAAGAGGATGAAAGAGATACCAAATCTGATTATGTATTAGAATTAATCGGGAAAACTGATTCTGATGGTAATCGGATTTGGTTTTTCAAAATATAACAGGATTAGGCTGTTCTTCTTAATTGCCCAGATCTCTCAAGAATGATTCTAATGGATTGGATAGCATCATTTGATTTGACTTTTCCTTTATAGAGATCGAAGATTCTTCAGGCATCTTCTCTTTTCCTTTTTCTTTCCTTATTTGATCCAATTCTTTGAGGCGGTTTCGCATTTCTACCACATCAGTCTTGTCCCGTCTGGTGGGGGCTTCTATGAGAGTAGCAAAAATAGACGTATTCTGGGATGGTGGTGGAAGCGAATACTCAATTTGCAAGACAGTTGGAATTGGATCAGTAAGCTTGAATTTTCCCTCTTTAAGAAGTTGGATTTGCCTCTTGAGCTTTTCTATTTCCGCCTTTGGGCTTTCGAGATAAAGGTATTCCAAATGTTGTTCGGATTCCAAGGCGTGAAGCCTTTTCTAAAAGTCCGAAAGCATTTTCTTGGTGCTTTCATTGTATCTCTTAAGATCTCTTTACACATCTACAAGTTTGGAATCAATTGATTTGAAAGCATTGTTGTGTGCTTTGAGAGTCTCTGATTGCCAATTCAAGATGGCTTCAGCAACAGTTCTTTTTTGTCTTCCATGTTCGTCTATGTCAATGGGGGTAGGTACCTTTGGAACATGACGGTATCTCCCTCGTGGGTTGATAAATTCTTCTGGAGCATGGAACGAAAGTCTTAAACTTTCTCAAGCAAGTGGAGGAAAATTTGTCTCTTGAAACATAGCAATGGAAGAGCTAGATGATGCTTCTTTTGGAGGCTCAAGTGGGTATGGGTGTCTTTTTGCCCACTTTAAGATTGGCTTGTAGAATGGGAAAATAGATGGTTTTTTGTGAGGATGGGGTGATGTTGGTGGTGAAGCTAGTGAGATAGAAGATGGCGAGGTGAACTCTGGTGATGGAGTTAGAGTATAAGAAACCATAAATTGAAACTTATCACACTCATTAAGGGTATCAACAGAGGGATCTCCATTCAGGTGCCTCTAGTACAAAGTATCATTTGGCTTCTTGGGTTTCCACCGGGTCTAGCATTTGGGTCTACTTCGTCAGGAGAATTTGTACAGTAAGAATATTGACAAAAAGGGTCCCAAAAACAATGACCATATCAGTCCTTGTAGTAATGGACAAGGTTTCTATTACTTTGAAAGTATTGGACAAGTCTTTTGGGATCTGGTTCGGAGATTGACTCTAGAACACATGGCTCAATCATGAATAGGGTTTGGAAAAATAGAATGATTATCTTCCTTTTCCTTACCAAATTTGATGGCAACAGTGCCATCTTTCTTCCTTACAAATTTAGAGTCCGAGGACTGAAGAGGCTGTTGTTTTGATGTAGCATTTCGTAGTTGGTGATCCAAGTCTCTAAAAATAGCTTGGCCAATTTCTCCTTTGGAATCTGTTCGGGAACATGAATACAAGATGCCTAATCATTTTGCATAGATATGAATAGAGCATCTTCATTTCCATTTTGAAAATTTAGATCAAGAGCATAGTTCTACAATCGATAAACCATATGATAATGTAGTGTTGCGGCTATAGAGTCAGCAGTATGGGGTGCTCCAGTGAGTTGGATCTAAACTTTCAAAAATGAAAGTAGCTGGAGGTTTGAAAGAGCAATATTGAAGTTTTGATATATAATGTTACAAAAACTATTCCAGCATTCAAAGTGGTTTGGACTGTACCAATATAAGCATACTGGCATTCTGGTAACTAGGTATCCAATAGGGCCATTCTGGCCATAATTGGCAGGCCTTTGTGGCTATGAAAAGTGAGAGTAAGATGAACAGCTCCATAATGGATATAAGAGTATCCTTGCTGGGTCCACTATTTAGGAAATTCTAGTGGAATTTGAAGAGTAACAAAATACTCATTCTCAGTGGCTGAAATTGGATGTTGATCAAACTTGGAGGATTGTACATGCTCTTTTACTTCTTTGGGAGAAAACGATGAGGTTAGTTTAGCAAAAGCAGAATATGGGTTCATAAGTGGGAGTTAAGTTTTAGAGATCTCGGTTTCATCATCGAGAGAGACTTAATAAAGGTAGTCAATCTTAGAAGCATTTGACACACGAAAGTCTGAAAGAGATGAGAGGGGATGGGGAGGAAACGAGAATAATTGGGGCTTCTAATATCTCAGGGTCAATCATGGTGTGGAAGGATCTTTTCGGCACCGGATTCACCTACTAAGCGCATGGATCGGATCATGCTATAAATGAAACCATTGGCTATGATACCAATGAATGGGCCTCAAAGGTGCTAGGATGATAATATTCTAGCTATTCGAGCTACATTTTTCAAAGGATCCTACCAGCCTAGAGAAGAAGAAAATTTAGAAAGACATTAAGAGTTTTCACAAACACTCACTTTACTTCAGAGGACTTTGCCCAACACATTACATTCTCCTTGCCTTTTATAGACATTAAGAAGTCATAAACAAATAAAGACTAGGCTCATAGGTTCTAAAACAGATAGAGGCTTTGGAAAATCCGATTGGGAATTATTTTAGGTGATATGAACAGTGATAGTGAACAATGATTTTCTTAACCTAATGCTACAATAACTTGCTAGCTATAGTGACTTGCTACAGTGACCTAGCTACGAGTCTATTTGTCACGAGCATTGTCTAATGTCTCATGAGAGTCAATAATCTCTTCTGTCACGAGCATTGTAGTCATAGTCTGAGTCATTAGAATTATGCGTCTCTGCAAGAAGATGTTCTTTGTACTTTTGTTCAAGCTTTACAATTCTAATATTAGAAGGGCTTTGGGTGACTTGTGCATTTCACATATTTACGTCACTTGATAAGGATGCTTCTTCATGAGGCCTAGAGGATCCTGGAATGTCGGCAAGCGGGTTTGGTTGAGACCAATTTGATGGTTGAGCATAGTAAGATGTGTCTAGTTTGAAGAATAAGCACAAAGGTCCTTGATCATAGAGGTCTTGAGAAATAGGTCCCCTCATTGGGCATAGGTTTCTTGAGATGACTGTGCAGGATCATCTGTGTTTGTCAATTCTTGCTCATGTTATAGAGGTGTCATTGTTTGCTTGAAATCTTTGAGTGCTTCTTTGGCTTATGGTGCAAGGCTATAATGATCGCATGTAGTTGGTACATGGTAATTTCATACATCTTCAAGGATGGTCTTGTTTTCCTGGTATAAAACTCTATGGAGTTCTCTATACCGGTGCTCGCAATAACCAACACAACCAAGAAAGGATTTGTAAACACGGGCTTTCTTAAGGTGTGGTTAAGGTTTATAGGATGTGGTTCCTATACTATGTGGTGCATTGGCAATGGTGCCATTGTTTTGTACAAAAGCCCATGGTCGACGGAAAACACAACAGTGTGGATTTCTGGATCTAGACGGATAATTCTCAATTCTTGCTGTAAAAGGTGCTTTCAGTGAGTAGGAGGATAGAACCAATTGAGGAAAGCCACGAGGTTCTTGTCACTTTCCTTTTCAACGCTTCGACCAAGCCCAAATATCCTGATTAGATTGGCAATGAACGTTCTGCTTGGAATTTCAATAGTTATTAAGTACTTATTGATTTAGTACCATAACAACCATCGAAGTTTACCAGGGACGTCATCTTTTTTCTAGATTAGAGGGTGTATGAATGGATAACTAGAATTTAATCTAGTAGGATAAAGGATTAAGCCTCCATGGAATCTAAATAGATCTGCGTGGCATTGCCACATGAGGTTTTCTGGATTTTCAGTGAGGCTATCATTCTGGATTTATTTGACAATCTCCTGGGGATATTGCCAGCTTGGCTAATCTTGTATCCTCTCGATTTTATAGTTTTCATTATGGTGAAAAGTATGGAAAGCATGCCTCATGATGTATATATTGATCTGTACGAATGCCTTTGGTCTGGACATGAAGTCAGCAAGCACATTCTTTTTTCCAGCAATATGTTTGGTCTCAAATGAATATTTCAAAATCATTCAGCCCATCGTAGTAGTTGCGAATGCGGAATCTACTTCCGTTTGAACTTGGTCATTTGGGAAAAAGTTGCCATGTTGCCATTTTGATACCTAATCTTGTTCATTTGAAAAAAAAGATTTTTGGTTAGGTGGTCTAGATTAATTTTATACTTATCCACTAATATGTGAGGTAATCATGCGAGTACATGATCATTAACATAATAGTCGGCAATGAAGGGAAGCATAAATAAATTGCATGGAATAGCAAAGACTTAATACTAAGAAAAAATATTAATGTCAATCCTAGCTAGACTAAAAGAAAGCCAAAATCAATGTATTGATATTGCTTAACCAAGGGAAATTGTCCTTAAGGACAATCGGAACTCTAAAGTATAGCCCTAAGAGCCTATTTAATATTTTAGCACAATTTTAGAGTCAAGGGACTTCCACTTTTTTAAAAGAAAACGGTCCAAAAAGCCTATTTTAATTTTTTTTTTTTGAGGAATTATAATTTATTTTTTAATTATTTTAAGATATTTTTCAATTAATATTTTTAGAATTTTTAAACTTTTTTTTATGAATTTTCCAATTTTCCCAAAAATTTTGAATTTTTTATTTTTTCTAAATTTTTTTATGATTTAAAATTTTCTAAAATTTTGAGAAATTTCCAAATGAGGACTTAAAGTGTCCTCATTTTCTTAACTAAGAGCTTGAAGTGGACTTGTTTCAACAAGAGCTTGAAGTCGCCATGATTGTTTCAAATAAAGGCTTAAAGTGACCATAGTCGTTTCAAATTAAAATCTAACCTCACCGATTGTCGATCACCTAAATATTCCGATCGATTAAGGAAGAATTCATCCAATTACAATTATAATTATAATTTATTTTTTTATTCTTTTTGGCCAAGGCTAACAGCCCTTGACGAGGGCTCGATGACCCTTCCCGGCCGGTGGTAAGGACCGGTGAGGGCTCGACCACCTTTGCCGACCGTGTTAATGATCAACGAGGGTGGCCTCACCAAAGGCGAAGGCCAACCTTGTTGATGGCGGCAAAGGCGCCCTCCCCAAGGCAAGGGTTGCCTCGCCCAACCCTTTTTGGCATCACCAATGGCTAGCTGGCCACAAATGAAAAAGAAAGAAAAACAAGAAAAAGGAAAAATAAAGGAAAAATAAAGAAAAAAAAAAGAAATTTAAAATTTAAAAAAGATAAATAACTAAAATGCCCTTGACTAGTTGGAAAGTCAGGCCCTTATTTAAAATAGATATAATCACTTCAAGCCCTTATTTAAAAAAATAATGGTATTTTAGGATTTTATTTAAAATAAGGTCTACTTCTAATTCTTATTTGAAAAAAATGAAGGCACTTCAAGCATTTATTTGAAATTTTGCCCGAAATTTTTGAAATTTTTGAAATTTTGAAATTTTGAATTTTTAATCTATTTTATGATTTTTAGTATTGTTTTATTATAGTAGTTTCCTTTTTTAAATATCATTATTAATATTCTTTTTTCTTTTTCTTTTTAAAATTTTTAAGACTTTTAACTTTTACTATTTAATAATATTATATTGGGGAAAACGGGTTCGGCTTGAGTAAACCCAATCCAACCCATTGACCCGATCCAATGATTCAGACTCGACTCACTTCAAAATTTAAAATTTTTTTTAAAAATTAATTATTTTTTCTTTTTTTCTTTTAAATTTTATTTTCTTCTTTGGTCTTCTTCTCCACAACTTCATGCCCGAGACCTCCTACTTCCCCATGGCCAAAGCTTGCCTCATCGAAACTCGTCCAATTAAAGACACCGGCCAAAACAACCCTCTTCCACCACCCGCCAGCAGTCCATTCCAATTGGCGTCAACTACCGCTGTGCACAATTCTGGTGACCATTAATCTACTTACCGAAGCAAAGAAAAACCATCACCAACTCGACCATACCAAATTATGTCGTGACAATAGCATTAAAAACATCACAAACATATACAAAACAAGCACGACTCAGCGAGCACATAAGCAAAGATATGTCAATCTTGAGTTTAAACTAGAACTGGCTCTCGGTTCTCTTTGAGGCATTTCATCAAACATGTAGGCTACACCGGCTAAAAGAGGAACCTAGGCTCGTTTAAGGCAATTGTTCAGGCCAAGCGATGATCATTGAAACACAAGCAACATTTGGACCAACTCGAGGCAAATCACACCGTATTTAATTTCTTACCTTTTACCAAAAAAAAAAAAAAAAAAAAACATCGTATTTAACATGGGTATGACCTTAGAGACGGCAAGATTCTGTCAAAAGAAACTAAGGAGATTCAGACTTCATTCAAGCATTCATACAAACAGTTGACGTGTATTACTTGAACAGGGGATTTCAACTCAATCAAGGCTCAAACGCAGTCCTAGGTTCCTAGCAAAGCATGCATGAACACACAACAACATCAATGAAGGACTGATAGGATCGAAGCTCACGTGAACTAGTTGACCGTGAGCTTTGGCCCAATGCCCCCCATTAAAACAGAGCACACATACTTTGGGAGACCTACTTGGTTCAGGGGGAAAGGCTGCAGCGAAAGGTAGCCCACATACAAACCACCAGCGATGGCGAAACACTCTTTCGACCTCACTCCTATCCTCTGGCTCGTCCTCTCCCTCTCTCGAGCTCTCGGGTGCGTTTGATAACATTTTTGCTTTGGGGAACAATTTCTTTTCAGAAATAGGTTTTTTCTTTCTATTCTCTGAAACAATTTCTAAGTAAGAAAATGCGTTTGGTTACTATATAAAATTCAATTCCTAGAATATAAAAACAATAGGAATGTGTTTGGTGCGACATACAAATTTTTTTTGTGACATAGAATTTCTTTTAGTTTTTAATAATTTTTTTTAGATTTTTCTTTTTTTCCCTCTTTTCTTCTTCTTGTTTCTTGATGACCACCAGCGATGGCAGTGGTGATTGGTGTTTGGAGGCGGCAATGACCAGCAGGTAGGCGATGACCGGTAGAATAGGAAGAAGAAAAAAAAGAAAAAAAATGACTTATTCAAAAAATTATTTCGAGAAACAAGAAAATAATTTTTTTTACTTCTTATTTCTGATCCAAATATATTCCTCAGCTACTAATCCATTTTAGGAAATAAAAAATTAACTAACATTACCAAATGAATTTCTATTCTTCTTTTGTCATGAGGAACAAAAGAACAAAAGAACATAAAAATTGAAACATTGGCATGTAGACCCCCACTCTCTTGAATATCTCTCTCTTGAGCTCCCACCAGTAGAAAACAGAGCTTTTTTTTTTTTTCACATTGCCTTCTCTCCTTTTATACCTCTCTCGATCCTTTCTCTCTCCTCCAAGGCGATGCCAGCTAGTCTCGTACCACATGACATTCCATTCGTCAAGCATTGCGTGTGGTGCATGGCCTTGCCTTGGCACTGCTATCCTCTGTCCTTCATTGCGTACCGTCTTTAGCCAATGTCCAAAATAGATGAGGAGGAGGAGAAGAGAGGACAAGGGGCTAGGCCCAGAGGAGAAAAAGAGGTGGGCCATGTGAGGTAAATAAGAAGGGGAGGAAAAAAAAAAAAAACAAAGAGAGGCCTGAGCAAGCTTAGCCCTAGCCTGGCCCTATTCGATTTTCTCCTTTTTTAAATAATAATAATTAATTTTTTTCAATTTTTTTTCAAAAGAATTTCAAAGATTTTTAATAATTTATACCAGTAATGCAGATGTTCCTAATGTCTATATGTAGAAATTATTTTTACTAGAGATTAAAAATTAATCCATAATTTTCTAAATGATTAAATCCCGAGTAAAAAGGCAAAATTTAGGTGTTAATAACTAAAAATGACTGTCTCTGCATGAAAATCAACCTTTGCTGAGCCTGGTGACTTATGTTCAAGACACTATCTGTTTTTCATGTAAAAAGATACAAGCTAATATTTGTCTCAGAATTCCATTGTTAAATAGGATTCCTTTTTTTCTTTTTTGCTTTCAATTTGAATATGTAAGTATGAGACGAGGGTCTCTTTCGCATGCTCCAAATTTAAAGGATGAAATGAAAACTGCATCTTGATATTCTAGAATATGAAAAGTCGTAGTTGTCTTTGCAGTGAGAAGGTCCTCGAAGCTGACTCCATGAAGTTGTCATCACCGTGGTTTTGTCAAGGAAGATGAATATCATTGATTAAAGGATTCAATTGTTGGGCATGTCATGGTTCTTCTCGTATGCTTCAATTAGTAGTATTTAAATTGTAATTCTTGTGTATGTCGCGGAACTATTAGAAAAGGAGCTTATATTGATTGGATGCACTGCAATTGAAGACGGACTTCAGGAAGGAGTACTGAAGTGTATAAAGACTCTTTCTAAAGCTGGGATTAAGATTTGGATGCTAACAGGGGACAAGGTGGAAACAGCTATCAACGTGGCTTATGGTGTGTGATCTATTACAGAACTGCTTGTTATAAGTTATTACCTTGATGTGACTGAAATATAAAACCTCTTTTGCCGCCGCATGCAAGTTGAATCATAATCATATGAAACCGTATATCATTAGTTCGGAGACAGATGCGATTAGAGAAGTTGAAAAAATAGTGAGAGGAACTGTTGGAGAAATCTTCCTATCTGTTTTGAAGTTGACAAAACATTTCTTAGTCTAAAAACTTCCAGACTCTTCTGTCAAAGTCTAAAGATTTCCAGACTCATTGACAGTTTCTAGACCGACGAAGAAATCTTATCCAGATGCGAGTTTATCTTTAAGGATTTGGTTCGTATGGTTGAAGATCATCTCACGGCTGGAGATAGCATCTTAAGATCTATTATTCGTATTGCAATTAATTCAAGTAATTTAGATCCGTTGTTTAGCGAAGTATACTTGGAAGGTTTTACTTATGGAAACCTAGGTCTTGTTTGTATGTGCGAGCAGGATTGGCGGGCTATCTTCATATTCCTTAAATAACTCGAGATCTCCCTAATTGATTCTGTCCAACGGATAGATTGGAAGAACTCATTTGGAAGGTGCCAACAGTTATGAAGGCATGGAGGAGTATATAAGGAAGACGCTCTAGTTATTCGAGTATGTGCAAGATAGAGAAATTCAAAAGTCTGAAGCTCCTTACTCTTTGCTGGTTCAATTGTTGAGCGAAAATTTGTATTCAAAAGAGTGCTTAGATACTTGTGAGACCTTGAGGAAGTGTAGTAGAGTCTCTACACTATGGAATCAAGGACGTGAGACTGTAACATCTCTTTTGACTCATAGTGAAATCCAGTCGGTGGGCTGTCAATGCAAGAGAGTGGACGTAGGCTTAGTCTAAGCCGAACAATTATAAACCTTGTGTTTCAATTCTCTTTCCCTTATCTCTTTACTTAATTTGCGGTCCCATTTATTAGCTTACATTCTTCTATATCTCAAGTCTACTGTTTTTTATAAGTTGAGCTAAATCGTTAAAGTTTTGTAAAAGTTGTTTTTACATCTATTCACCCCCTCTAGGTGTTTGTACTAACACTTTCAATTGGTATCAGAGCTTGTGTATTCATTTAATTGAAGTGTTTTTACTTCTGAGTTAAAGATCCATGGCTAGTATGTTAGCTCTAGGTTTGGTTGAAGGGTAAAGTAACACCCGACCACCTTATTTCGATGGAAATGAATACAGTATATGGAAAAACAAGATAAAATCATTCATAAGATTAAAAGATCCTCTGGAATGCGATGTGATAGACAAATGAATCATTCCTAAAGCTACAACAGTCTTAGAAAGGGGGAAAGAAGCTACAGAGGCTAGCGAGATGACTCAAGAAGAGATAACCAAGAGATAAGCTCTTGATGCAGAAGCAATTTACTCCTTATATTGTGCATTATCTCCTACTGAATATAACAGAATATCTTTGTATGAAACAGTTAAAGAAGTCTGAGTGAAAGAAACCAGAATCAATATTCTACTCGGTCAATATGAAGCTTTCAAGATGAAGCCAGCAGAATCTATTACTGACATGTTTAGCCATTTTACAGAAATCGTAAATAGTCTTGAGTATCAAGGTCAACCAATCTCAGGACCCATGAAGGTTAACAAATTGCTGTGTGGACTTTCCAAAGAGTGGAATCACGTAAAGACTTCAATAGGGGAAACACAAAGGATCTTGCCTCTCTCTGTTGACGAATTGGTTGGTACACTTCAGTCCTATGAAGTGGAAAAATCAATGAAGAAGAAGATCCCAAAGGTAAGAAATCTATTGCCTTAATATCTAACGACGATTCTGATGTTACAGACTCTGAAGAAGATATGGACGATGAAGAACTTGCTCTTATGATAAGAAGGTTCAAGAAACCAAACAAAAAAGGGAAGAAGATTCAATTGGAAAAAAATAAAGCTCTCAAAAGTTTCAAAACAAATCAACTGAGGATGATAAATCCAATAAAGATGTGATTTGCTTTGAATGCAAGAAAAATGGACACATCAGACCCAATTATCTCTTGCTGAAAAAAAAAAAAAAGGAAAAGCTGAGAAATATAGAAAGGCACTCAAAGCAGAAACTTGGAGTGATATTGAATGTGAAGAGAGTGATGATGATTATGCTAATATTTGTTTAATGGCAAAATCAGATCGAACTCAGAAGATAAAATTAGACTCAAACTCAGACAATGAAATCGAGGTAAGTAATTTTAAAATTCCTACTAAAGTCTCAAAATATATTAATGAACTCTGTTTTAATCTCAAAGCTTCTCTTACGAGGATTTCTGAGCTAAAAAAGGAGAATTCTACATTGAAGCAACAGAAAACTCTTAGAAAGAAAAGTTTGAAAACTTAGACAAAAGTTATGATGCTTTAAAAGAAAATGCAAACTCTCTTTCAAAAGAAAATACATTTTTGAAAAATGATATTTCAAGTATTTCAAAAAGGTTTTCTATATGATCTAAAAAATTGGAAAAGATTCTCTCAACAAAGACTTTACTTTAACAAATCAGGCTTGTGAATGACTTTTGAAACTATTCCTCTAATTGATTTTCCAAAAGTAAAGGAAATAATCAAACAAAGACCTATAAAAGTTTTTTTTTTTATAGAAATCATTTTCAAAAAGTCTTTGTTAAACCTATTGGCCGAAATGCTCTTAAATGTTCTAAGTGTAATAGCTCGAGATACTTTGAGAAAGATTGTCCTATGATTTGGAGACCTGTTAAGAAGGATTGGGTAAAGACCGTATATTGCACTAACTTCACTGGACCCAAGAAAGTGTGGTTACTAAAGAAAGCTTGAATTTTTTTTTTTAATTGCAGGTCACTATCAAGAAAAATGTTAAATGGTATTTGGATAGTGGCTGTTCAAGGCATATGACTAGAGATTCAAGTTGTTTTATTAAACTTACACAAGTAATTGGTGGAAAAGTCTCTTTTGGCGGAAACAGCAATAGAAGAGTTATTGGATGTGGAACTGTAAAAATTGGAAGTCTCACAATCAACAACATTTCCTTAGTGGAAGGACTCAATTATAACTTGCTCAGATCATAAATTGTGCGACACATGGATTCAAGATCAATTTTCAAGAATGAATATGTTTAGGAACCAGCAAAGATCTTTCACAATCTTTTACTCCAAAGAAGACATGAAAATATCTATCTTTTGGATATCAATCCAGAAAGATCTCATTATTTTATTTCAATTCAAGATGAAGTAAATCTGGCATCGAAAGCTTGGCCATATCAACATGAAACAAATTGCCAAGATCTCCTCAAAGAAGCTTATTCATGGACTACTCAACCTGAAGTACCAAAAATCTGACTTATGCACACCATGTGTGTTGGGAAAACAAGTTAGAAGTTCTTTCAAACCAATAAATCAAGTTTTCACTAATCGTGTGTTGTAGCTCCTACATATGGATCTCTTTGGACCAACTAGAACTTAAAGCATTGGTGTAAAGAAATATTGTCTAGTAATAGTAGATGATTATTCACGATTCACTTGGGTCTACTTTCTGGCAAGTAAATCTGAAACCTTCTCTTATTTTTCAAAGTTTGCAAAGAAAGTACAGAATGAAAAAGGGTATGTTATTTCAAGCATACGGACAAACCATGGAGATAAGTTTGAAAATCAAGATTTTGCTAAATTTTGTGATGAATCTGGTCTTAAGCATAAGTTCTCCTCTCCATAAACAGAATGAGGTTGTGGAAAAGAAGAATAGATCGTTGCAAGAAATTGTTAGAACTCTTAAAAATTGAAAGTAATATTTCTTCACTCTTTTGGGCAGCAAGCAGTTTCTACAGCATATTATATTATTAACAGAGTTTTCTTAAGACCTATTTTAGAGAAAACTCCCTATGAGTTGTTCAAAAGAAATACGCCAATTGTTTCTTATTTTCATGTGTTTGGTTGCAAATGTTGTCTTGAAAAATGAAAATGATCGAATTGGTAAGTTTGAAGAAAAATCAGACAAAGGAATTTTCCTTGGATATTCAACCTCCAACAAAGCTTACAGAGTATACAACAAGAAGACTCAGTCTGTGGAAGAGTCGATGAATATCAAATTTCAAGATCCTATACAAAATCAATTGATCCAGACTCAATCTAAAAAATCTGTGCCTGCTTCAGACTCTACAAAGTCTACCTCCCTTGAAGCAACTCAGACTTCAAAAGAACAACAACGAACAAATGTCGAAGAATTAACTGAAGAAAAAGCTCAAGCAATCTAACAGACCAATCAGCAACTGGAAGCATAAGTCTAGTCATCCCGAAGAACTCATCATTGGTAATATTGATGAAAGGATTCGTACAAGATCCAAAAGGCATGAAGAATCTAGTGATGTGGCTCTTATTTCTGAAATATAACCCAAAAGCATAGAATAAGCTTTATCTGATGAAAGCTGGATTGAAGCTATGCAAGAAGAGCTTTGGCAGTTCAATGTTAACGATGTTTTGGAATTAACTCCTAAACCAAAAGGTAAATCTTTCATTGGAGCTAAATGGGTTTTCATGAACAAGATGGACGAAAAAGCAAAAGTCGTAAGGAACAAAGCTAGACTCGTGGCCAAAGGATATATGCAAGAAGAAGGGATAGACTATGATGAGACTTACGCACCAGTAGTAAGGTTAGAAGCAATTAGATTATTACTTGCTTTTGCTTGTTATAAGAATTTTAGGTTATTCCAAATGGATGTCAAAAGTACATTCTTGAATAGATTTATCCAAGAAGAAGTCTATGTGGAACAACCTCCCGGTTTTGAGGACCCAAGGAAACCAGACTCTGTATTCAGACTGAAAAAGGCTATATATGGTTTAAAGCAATCACATCGAGCTTGGTACGACAAATTAAGTAAGTTTTTAATTCAAAATGGTTTTGTCAAAAGTAATGTAGATACTACTTTATTTAATAAAAAGGAAGGTAAAATTTTTTTACTTGTTCAAATTTATGTTGATAATATAATATTTGGATCACCTAAAGAAAATCTATGTAAGAAATTCTCTAAGTCTATGCAAGATGAATTTGAGATGAGCATGATGGGTGAATTATCTTTCTTTCTTGGACTACAAGTGAAGCAATTGAATGAAGGGATTTTCATTCATCAAGAAAAATATGCGAAAGAACTTGTTAAAAAGTTCGGTTTAGATAATTACAAAAAGACTGAAATACCAATGTCTAGTTCTTCGAAGCTGGATAAAGATGAAGGAGGAAAGAAAGTTGACCAGAAACTTTACAGGAGTATTATTGGTTCACTTTTTTATCTTACTGCTTCTAGACCTGACATTTTGTTTAGTGTTTGCATGTGTGCCAGATTTCAATCAAATCCAAAAGAATCTCATCTAAGTGCTGCAAAACGCATCATCAAATACGTTGCAACAACTTCTAAGTTAGGTCTGTGGCATCCTAGAATTTCTTACCAATCTTTAGAGGTGCTCTAATTCATGTCTTGCATTAAGATTTTGGGCCAAGCTTTTGGTGAGTAATTACTTAATGAGAAAATTCTATTTTGGCCATGTGGATTATGGATTGGAATTTATTAAATTAGGGCACAAAGTTTTGTGAATTATAAATTTCAATTAGGTGTTTATAAAATTAAGGTTTAAGGAGGATTATTAGGATGAGGTGTGGGCCAAAATTCTAGCTCAAGACCAGCCCACAAGAAGCCCCACCCTTCGGCCATTTGGGCCTAGCCGCGAAGCCCAAAGGAGGAGGAGGAGCTGTCGACCAAGCTGGCCTCAAGCCCGGCCGGATGGAGCCCCATTGGGCCGTCGACCAAGGAGAGCCTGGAAGGAGGAACCGGCCCATGAGAGGCCCACCCTTTTTGCATGAAGATTTTGCCAAGTGTTTCCCCCTTAGTCCAAGTGTCCTTAATGCAAAATTAATGATTGTTCATCATTGAAGAGAGGAAAATTTGAGAGAACCAGTTGATGATGAGGGGGAAGCATCGTCGGAGAGAGGGAGAGAGAGAGAGCTACCTAGGGGAAGAGAGAAATCGAGAGAAAGGGAGAGTGAGCGTGCGGAAGAAGAAGGAAGCCGATCGTCCGTCATCCGTCGCCGCCGTGTCCAGTCACTGTTGTGCTCGTTGCTCGCTCAGTTTAGAGGCAAGTGGGATCCTTGATCTACTCTTGCATGTTGTGCCTAGTATGCATGATTGATATGGTGATAAAGTTTGGATGTCTAGGGTGTGAAAAGCTGAAGTTTTAAAAGTGGTGTTTGAGGCTACTAAACTGTTCTTGAGAAAACAGCTCGATCCTAAATGTTCTATTGGGTTGCATGTGATGTTTGAGTTGGAATTTGGCCGTGACTTCTAAATTAAAGTTGTTAAGGACTTCTTGGAGTATAACATACTCAAATTTGGGACAAAACTAACAAGTATAAGTGGGTGAAATCTTCATTCTTTGGAAGGACGGAATCTGGAGATTTCGGTAATTACCTTTGATGAATGCATGGACTGTACGGCTAACTTTTTGTTGAAATTTCACTTCAATTTCTTAACAAAATATGTAAAGGAAATCCTGAGGGTTAACATATAAAAAATTTAGAGAAAACCAACAAGAATAGGTGGGTGAAATCGTGGTTTTGCAGAAGTAATTGGATCTGGAAATTTCGGTATGAGGAACAGAAGTTTTAACCGCCTATATTTAATTACCTAGGACGAATCTGACTTTGATTCCTTCATGAAAAATCTACCTTAGGGTCTTGACTACCACATAGTCGAATTTCATAATTTTTTAAGGCCATTAGGGTATTTAATCGGAAATGTTTCTAAAACCGTGTAATCTGATGTGTTCGGACTTAGTCAGTTTCAATGCGTGGGCTATATCGTTTTGTATGAGGTTCTTTCACCAATGTGTTCTTCATGAAATACCTCTCTTTATGTCTTCCCTACAACAAATTTAAATTTCGTGATTTTTGGAGTTCATCTGCCTATTTAACCAAAAATGTTTCAAAAACTGTGCAAGTTGAATTGTTAGAATAGTAGTGCTGTGATGCTCGGTCTATACCGAATTGTATGAAGGTCTTTTGGTGTAGTGTTCTGCATGAAATATCTGCCTTTATGTCTTGACTATCACATGTTCGAATTTCATAAATTTTAAAGGTCACTTGGGTATTTAATGAAAATGTTTTCTAAAACTGTGCAAGCTGGATTGTGCGAATTTCAAAGGCTGTAATGCGTGGACTATTCTGTTTTGTATGAGCCCCATAAATTGTATTGTTGTAAGTGATTGGATCTTGCTGCACATGTGATGATATTTGGCATTAGATATATATGATGAAAAGTTGAAATTGACTTTGTTGCCATCACATCATGTGCCATGTTGATATTGAGATATAAATTGTGGATATGAGTATGATAAATGAGAATACCGTCGGAGGGGTGAGCCGACGATGCCCCGGGAGTGTCGGGATGCCTGGAAGGGAAGTGCCGGATGCTCGGAATGTGGGGGTGCCAGATGTCGTCGGGAGTTTCGAGATGCCTGGGATGTGGGGGTGCCGGAAGCCTTGGAGGTGTGTGCCGAGGGGATACCTCGTGATGCTAGTTGGGATGCGAGATGCCCGGAATGTGGGGGTGCCGGATGCCCGGCGGTGTGTGCCAGAGGTTCCTTGTGATGCCAGGTGGGGTGCAAGCGATAAAATGTGGGATGCAATCACTGGTCCTGGGGAAGAGAAATGTGCTGACCCAATTGAAATATAAAAAAGTTGAAATTGAATCATGTATGGTATGGTGACATGTATGTATGGCTGCATGATATGATATGCATGAGTGCATGGAGTATATGCACATGAGGCATGGATATGCATGGATGCTTGATGATGAATGCATGGTTGTATATGCACCTATGGCATGATGGTATATGCATGAATGCATGGTTGTGTATGCACATATGGTATGATGACATATGCATGTCTGCAAGGTAAGTTATGCTTGGATGCATGAGTGATATGTACCTTACTATGATGTCATGATTGTTCTGTTTGATGCATGGAGTAGTTTAATGGATCTTTTACCTGCTAAGTGGCTGTACTCACCCCTCTGGGGACTAACATTTCAGATTAGAAAGATGCCTCTCCCTCCAGTCACGCGGGGTACCTTTTATGGCCTTCCATCTGATGTGGAGGTCGAGTGTTCGGAGATTGATTGTGTCACCATCCCTGATTTGACGTTTATACGGGTTTGTGTGCTGGTGATGTATGATGTGGGCCTGGCTGGGGGCTCGGTCATCCAGGAGTTCTTATCGGTTCACGTCCGCTGTGGCGGAGTGATATGGGGGATGTTGTCGCTGCCACCGCCCGATGCACCAAGATGGGTGTGATGGCCCGCGTGAGGAGTGGGAGCTGATGTTTTTTTTTTTTTTTAGGGATAGCCGACACTTGTAGATGGAGGATGACACGTGATCGATATAGGGGGTCGAGATCTCTTTTGAGTTGTGGCCAAGTATAGTTAAAAGTCTTGGCTTTACTTTTTGGTTGTACCGACCCGAGAAATCCATCATGAAAATATAAATAAAAGTGGCTTGGCTTTATGTTTTCTTATGGTGCATAGTTGGTGTGCATTGCATTATGGTTATTGGAGGGAGGAATGGTGAGACTTGTTTATGCTTCCGTTAATAAGTTGCGCTGGGACAGTTTAAAAAAAAAATGCCTATGAACTACGATGCTTCTGCTAAGTAATGTAACTTGTATTCATTAGGTGGAGCGATAGGTACCTGTGGCGACCTTAGGTGTTTCGGGGTGCCACAGACTTTACTCTCCTTGGATATTCGGATGCAGATCTAGCAAGTTGCAAAGTTGAAAGAAAGAGCACTTCCGATACTTGTCAATTACTTGGTAATAGGACAATATCTTGGTTTTCAATGAAGCAAAGTACTGTTGCTCTCTCAACAGCAAAAGTAGAGTATGTGGCTCTTGGAAGTTGCTGTTGTCACGACCCAATTTTTCGGGTGTGAACCACCTAAAACTAGGTTAATGGACTGTCAAGCTTTTAAACTTAACTCGGGCTCTCCTAAGCCCATACCAAATCGCGACTTAAGTCTAAATTTTTAAACATGCAAAAGATCATTAATTAGGAGTCACCACTAATCGGTTTACGGTAAGTCGATTAGACACCTAAGTTTTACTCCTACGAACCAGAGACTAAGGGTACGGGGACTTGGTTACACTAGAATTTTCTAATGCCCTTTCGGTACCATTTCTTTTTTTAATTTTCAAAAGTGTTTTTGCAGGCAGCTTGAATTTATTTTAACCTAAATTACTATCATGCAATAAGTGACCACACGAATGCTCAAGCATTCAATAAATAAATTGCATCATACAAAGCAAACAATTTTTAGGGTTTTCTTGAAATTAGGATTTTTTCATAAAAACATGCATTTTAACTACATGACCTAAACTATATGACATGAAGAAATGCAATCTAAATGACCTAATTCTAATGACATACAATGCAATGCAATGACATACAAAATTATTTCAACTAAAGTGACATGTAACATGCAATTTTATATATGAATTATATGTCACGTGACATTTATTAAATGACCTAGCCTAATGATGTGCATTTGATATTTCTGTTTTTAAAAATGCAAAATTGATATAGCTAGATTAAAATTCTATCTAATTTAAACTAAGGATTAAGTCACATTAAATCCTAATTTAAACTAAGACATTATCTTAATCTAACATGCATTCTATCTAATATGCAATGACGTGCGGAGCATGCCCTAATTCTACATGACATATGCATGATATTTTTATATTTTTTTTTCAAAATTTGAAATTGCCACGTAATTAAACATGCAACTAAAATCCTAAATTAATGCATTTTTTTTTTATATTTTTCGAACTGAAATCCCTATCCTAGATATGCAAGATAACAAGAGATATTCTAAAACAAACTGAATCTTAATTCAAATTTTTTTTTTTTTTGGATTTTTTTAGTGGTTTTTCAAAACAATGCAATTATCAACTAAACATTAAATCTAAACTAATCAAGGCATCCAATCAAATAAAGGATCAAAATAATCGAAAAAAAAAATAACCTGTTGTCTCACAGATCAAATTAACGATTATCCTAACCCTAATTATCACGACAAAAAGTTTAAAATAACTAAAAATCTAATCCGAATTCTTACGGATCAAATTAATAATTATATTGATTCAGCACTTAAAACACTATCAACAAATCCCAAAAATTAATATAATTAAAAAAATGATCCGACATCTTACGGATCAAATTAGTAATTATAATAATTTTAGGGAAGACCCTCGATAATGCCTACAAAATCCATGAAATAAAGATCACTCCAAATTTACACAATAACAACTAAACTTAAAAGAAATAAATAAAATAGAAAAAGAAAATAAAACTACCTAATTTTCCTTTCTTTTCTTTTTTATGTTTTTCTTTTCCTGCTTTCTTCACCCACGGCTTGCTCGTGCGGCTGATCTCCGGGCAGCGGGTTCTAATCGTCAGAGGGCGTCGCAATCGGAGCTCCAGGCTGGCGAGGGGAATCGGCGGCAAAGCGGTGACCGGCGAGTAGAGGCGTCACGGTCGGAGCCGGGCGAGGAGCAGGCCATCGGGCGGAGATGCGAGCATGGTTGGTTGTCACTCGGGCGTGTGGGAGCTCGGACCGATCTTGGCGTCGCGGGTCGCAGCAAGTCGGGGTGAGCTCACGAGTGGAGGCGCAGGCGAGCTGCAAGTCGCGGGTCATGGGTTGCGGGAGCGACGGTGGCGTCGGTTGCTATAGAGGCAGAGTCGCGGTGGCTGAGGCGCTGTAGCGTCGGGCAGAGAGGGCAACGCGGGTTTGCCTGGCTTCGGGCGGAGCAGCAGCGGCAGTCGGATCGAGTGGCGCAAGTTTCGTGTGGCGAGGGAGGCTCGCGGGTGCTGCGAATCGCGAGGGAACAAACGGCGGCTGCGGAGGTGCGGCGGACAGCTCGAACTGAGATGCGATGGCTCAGCAGGCGGGCGCGGCGGTGGTTGCACGAAGGAGACGATGAACAGTGCTCTCCTTTTTATTTTTTTCTCCTTTTTTTTCTTCTGCTGCACACACTTCTCTCTCATGTCACTCTCACATCTCTGTCTGTTCTGCTTTTGCTTTTTGCTTTTTCAGCAAAAGTCAAACCTTCACTCTTTCCTCCCTCCAAACCCTAATGAAACCGAAGCTCTTCTCTCTTTTTGGTGTACTCGATTTTCGTTTTTTCTTCCATCCCCCAAAAGAACCCCGAAAAGCCCCTTATTTATAGAGAGAAAACCCCAGTTTGTTCTACCTACGAAGATTTGCATATATTGACCTAATCGCTAAGGCTTCAAAATAGAGAGATGTGCTCAACAAGAAACTGGCTCCAAAATCTAAAATCTTTTTTTTTAAATTTTTCTAAACTGATTCACTCAACCATTGAAGATTGTCTTTTGATAAGGCTTCATTATCCAAACCCTAAAATCTTTCAAAATCTCCTTCCATAACAAAATATTTTCCAACAACTTAAAAAAGATAAGTGAAATATTATTGTTATCCTAATAAAAAAATAAAAAAAAGTTAAAATTTAGGTATTAACAGCTGTTCTCAAATCTTATGGATAAAACAACAATTGAGAGACTTTGGCATGCACCGAGATCAAATGTGACAATACCAGCGATTAATCTCACCAATAATCCAATTCTTCATTTAAGAGCAAAGCACATAGAGATTCGACACCATTTTATTAGAGATCATGTTCAAAATGGAGAAGTAATGATTCAACTCATTGACTCAAAAAATCAATTGGTGGATATATTTACAAAGCCTCTGGAGAAAAGTCTATTTAAGTCTATTCGCACCAGACTAAACATCATATCTCTTATCTAGTAGAGTCTTGATGTGCTCAAGAAGACCAAAAGTTACGACTGTAAGTTGTTTCTATATTTAAAAAGGTACTGTTATCTATTAAGCTGCTAATTGATTGGAATTATCTTTCCAATTTTTCTTTATTTTTTCAAAGAGGCAGTTATCAATTTTGAAAAATCAGTTACTTTCAAAAAAGGAAGTTATTCAGTTTAAAAATGTATGTTTATTTTCCTTTTATGACTCTTCGTTTACCTCGCCCCATTTGCTTTATATACTTTTGCCGAGACTCATCTTCTTCGTTTTTACACTGAAACCCTATAATACAAAATTCCTATTTGCTTTCACTTTCACTCTCAATCCGTCCAAAAGTTTTCACCTTTTTTTAAGCAAGTTAGTAAATTCCTCCCTTGAAGCGACAATGTCTACAAGAAGGTCTTCAAGGATTGCAAGCAAGGGACCACGACATATGCCCAAGGGTCCTACCTATTTTGACTTGACTGAGGAAGAAGATTCTTCTCCACCACTGCGTCCGAGTCAGCATCAACCTTCTCAGCAACGTCAATCTTCTCCACCGACTCAACCAAGCGATGAGGTTATAGAGGAGGCTGAACCAGTAAGAACTCTAACTCCCAAGGTTGCTTTCAAACTCTACTCTAATCTGAAGAAAGGAGGAACGCCGATGTCTTTAATCGATGAATTCTTAAAAGATAGAGGATACAAGAATGAAACCTTGTTTTTGTGGGAGTTGGAAAGGCTAGGAGTTGTAGAGAAAGGGTCGGCTGAAAGAACTTTTGCAAACATTCCGAGTGACCCATTCTATGGCACTGCAAATCAACCACAAGTTCTGGACAACGATGAAATGATGTTTACTCATTTTCAGCCTAGATTTGGAATAGCTGCAAATATTACTGATGGATCCAATCTATTTAGATCGAAGAATTACAAAAATGTCTATTCGAATCTTTTGAAGAGAGAGGTGATGAACCCTAGGACTGTTGACTTTGACTTTCTTGATTCGATTAAGGTAAATCTGCGCGAGAAGTTTGCCTTACTACAACTGGAAAGTGAGATTGCTAGTATGAGTACCTAGAGGGGGGTGAATAGGTATACAAAGATTTTCTTGATAATTTCTGTATACTTGCGCAATACTTAGACAGTTGAAGAATTAAAAATCAATCGAGAGACTGAGTAAGGGAAAGAGAGAATTAAACACGCGGTTTATAGTGGTTCGGCTTGATCCAAGCCTACGTCCACTCTTTCGCACCGACAGCCAAGTTGGCTGGATTCCACTATGAACAAAGAGATGTTACGTTGATGATCTTCCTTGATTTCTTGGTGTAGATGATCTACCACACTCACTCAAGGTCTCGCCAAGTACAAACACTCTCTCGTATACAATTTCGCTCGAACCGTCTCGACTAACAATCAAGGTTCTTCGTGACTGAATTTCTCTATCGATCACACACTTAAAACAACTAGAACGTCTTCCTTTTATACTCCTTTATGCCATCATAGCCGTTGGCACTTACCAAAGGAATTCCTCCAATCTACCCGTTGGACGGAATCAATCAAGAAGATCATCCGAGCTATTTAAGGAATCTAATGATAGCCCATCAATCCTGTTCGCCCATACAATCAGGATCTTGGTTTCCAAGAATAGAACATTCCAAGATTATTTCATCGACCATCGGATCTTCAATCGATCTTAGATAAGAATCAAAGAATCCGAAATGATTATCCAACCAAAGAATCTATTCCAGAGGATAGGATCGAATCCTCAACCATATACCTCGGCTTTGGATTTCCTTCGTCACGGATTAGAAAGACTCGCCGGTGAGAATAGACTTAAGTCTTGAGTCTTGAGTCTTAAGTCTTGAGTCTTGAGTCTTGAGTCTTGGGTCTTGAGTCTTGGGTCTTGAGAGTACAAAGTCTTCAGACTTTAAACTGACGGTCTCCAAACATCCAGACTTAGACTGAAAGAAACGTTTTGTCAGCTTCAAAATATTCTGGAAAGATTTCTCCAACAGAAAGGTTCTGTTCTAAATCCACTGGTGCATTTCCAGAACTCACCGCGTACTTTTACTCGAATCTATCTTTCTTGGATGCACACAGTTTTTCTTTCACTGTGAAGGACAAGGAATTTTTGGTGAATACAGACACCTTGACTAACATAATTGGGGTGGAAAGAACGAGTTTCCAACCAATTAGTGTGTCTATTGCTCATGCTATTCTGTCGTTGGTGAGAGACAGGGATGTTGAAGACAAGATTTCCTATTCAAGGATGAGTGCCTTTAACATTCTGTTGCATAAGATTGTGATTAACTGCATTCGTCCCAAATCGACATCTAAGACTGATGTTTCTCAATCTAAAGCTAAATTGATGTGTGCCATCAATACTGGATTTAAATTCTCTCTGCCTCAACACCATAATGTTTCATATGTACCGAACTGTGGTGAAAGATAAGGGACAAGTCCCCTATTCTACTCTTATTGCACGTATCTTTAGACACTTTAAAATTCACATCTCTGCACCATTATGCTTGAAAGCCATCTCTCCAGTAGTGATTGGTTTCAAAATTGTGACAAAGATGCATTTGAAAGAGCTAAATAAAGTGTTGGAGCGTATGAAGGAGAAGTCTCCCATCAAAGCAAAACTAGACTCTGCTGCTGCTAAGAGAAAAGGTAAGGAGCCAATGGTTGCTCCAATAAAGAAGAGAAGATCTCTCATCTTGCAAGATGAAGAAGATGAGGATGAACTGACTCTTTCTACCTTAAGAAATTTAAAGAGTTTTGTCAACTTTCGTGAGAGAAGAGATGAGCCAGTAGAAGGAGAAAAAGGAAGAGAAGACTTAGAGAAGGAAGAAGAACAGAGGAGGACAGAGGAAAGAAGAAGAGAAGAGGAAGAAGCAGGAGAAGAGGAAGAAGCAGAGGAAGAAGAAGAGAGAGAAGGAGAACAAGATCAGGGTCCAGAAGACTCTTTTGAGCCAACCTTGGCTATCTCCCTGTCTAGTGAATCTTAGATAAGAGGAGCTGGATCTAGTTGCTGCTAATCTTTCTGAAGCTGAGGAAACCTTACCTACTCCACCTGAGGGCATCAAAATAGGGGGAGTTGTTAGTCAAAAATGTATTTCTTCACCTTTATTTACTAGTGATGTAAGTCGTTTTATAGTAGACCTAGAGGATGTGTATGCCTTGCACTACCCAGAAGACAGTCATGGTGGACCATCTACTGAAGCTCCATCCTTTCTCAAATTCCCTGAATTGAACTCGACTGGTCCTAGTGATGCAACAGCTCAAACAACAGACTTTTCAAGACTGCTGGAAATTCTATTGGACGTCAGGAATCAACAATATGCTTTGGGATTTGAGTTGCAGGATCTCAAGAATGCTTTTAAGCCCACTTTAGTGTCTTTGCATGACCAGTTGAACACCCTGAAGATTCAAGTACAGTTTAATGTGCGGGTGAAGCTTTTAAATCACTAAAGCAGAGTTTTGAAAGGCTTGAGAAGACAGTGCATTCTATGGGAGAATTCGAGCTTGTCCGCCTTCCCAAACAGTCGTGATTTCTACTCCATTTTCAAATCCATCTCTTTTTAGTTTGTTCTCCACTTTTTGCTGTTGACAAAAAGGGGGAGAGGTTTTATGTAGATTTGGTTGACTTATCTTTTTTAATTGGATTTTATCTTTTGTTTGGTGTGGTTATGATTTGGACTGGTTTGAACTGATGATACTTGCAAGTAACTTAAGCTATTATTGATTATGTTAAAGATAGTTGCGTTTATAGGACTAACACGTTTTCTATGGTTGCAGAATTGTCACTATCCTTATTCTAATCTCTAATTATCTTGTATGAGAAATCTTGGTTTGCTTAAGTGTTATTTTGCAAGTCGAAGTGTCCAAATCTGAGGGAAAGTTTTGTCACCTGTGGCATCCGGAATTTTGTGACAACTCTTAAATATGCAACAGCCATGTTTTCTTTTATCTATTGGACTCGAGCCTTCTCACCAATTAGCTAAGTTGAAGACCTCGATGTTATACGCGACGTCACCACCCTCCCCTTCGACGGCCACACGAACGGCCGATGCGATTCATGTATATGTAGAAATTATGGTCAACTTTTGGGAGAAGTTGGGCCACGCACGAAGACCATGCGGCCACGAATTGCTGGCCCAAGCTGCCCGAGCTTCCCTTTTCATTCGATCGGCAAATGAGTCAACAAAAGGAAAATTCATTGATTCAGCAGCCCCGTGAACTCACCGATTGGTGGACAGCGAATGGAGGAGAAACCGAGCGGAAGAGCCACGCCCTCCACAGCTGTCTTCAGCCTCGGTTGCCACCGAAGGAATCCCATGCAGTTGACTAATGAGTCAACAAACCAAAGAATAAAACTCTCGAATTTGAGGGGAGGAGAGAAGGAACCGAAGAGAATTTTGAGTGAGTGAGAGAGAGAGACAGAGAGGGAGTTTGAGCGAGAAGCGGGCGTGCGAGTGTGAGCCATGAGGAAGGAAGAGAAGGACCGTCTTCCGTCCGTGCTCGAGCTGCCGTCGTTGTCGCCGCTGGTCTTCGCCACCGTTGAGCTGTGTTCGAAGTCCCAAGTTTCCTCGTTTTGGTTGCCGATCAAGCTAGGAGTTGAGGCAAGTAGAAGTTCATTGATCTATGTCATGCATGCTGTGATTATCTGGTGAAGTGCTGGTAGATTTGAGAAAATACTGAAATGAAAAATGCATGTTTGATTCTTGGATGATTGAGGTGAATTAGAACCATGAGATTGAGGAAGAGTAAAATTATTTCTATGTGGTTTCGGTTTTGGCTGAAGTAAGGATTGAAAGGGGTCTACTTATGGTGAACATTTGAAATGAAATAGCCACGGTATAGGCGCGGATCCTATTGAGTCCGTGATGCTTGAATTCGGTTAAGTGGAATTCAGCAGTTTTGTAAATTTTCTAGGGATAATTCTGGTGTGATTTTGATTTCAACTTCTTCATGAATGTTGTAAAGGATTGTTTAAACTATATCATCTAATTTTCTCATATTTTTCGGAATCCATATAGTGGCATAATTTTTCTGTTAATGAATGGTATTTTCTGCTAGTGTACAAATTTGGTAATATAGGAAATCTCGAACCGAGTTGCGTGATTTATTACTCTTTATACACAACGAATCTGACTTAGTTTCCTTAAAAAAAATTTCTTCCTTTAGGTCTCATCTATAACATGCCAAAATTTTGGAATTTTCTGAATTCATTTAGGGGTTATTCCGAAATTTTCATGAAAACTAAGCATTCTAGTTTTTGAGCTGTTTTACTCCGAATTTGATCTACTGGTTCCAAAAGTGAATGCATCTTGGGTTGTTATGTGGCATGATGATATTCGCATTCAACATATCATGCAATATTGAGATTTGATGAGACTCAAGGGACATCTGGTCATTGCATTGAAAAGTGTGTTTGGAAATTAAGATGTTAATTGTTGCCATTGGACCCTCGGGTCAATGATGCCCTGGGAGTCAAGATGCCCAAAGGATTGAACGAGTTGATGCCTTGTGGATGCCCGATGGCCTTTTGTGGCTGAATGCCAGAGGCTTTTCCCCGGGAGCTTCGGGATGCCCGATTGTATGCTAGTCGGTACGTAAATCCGGAGGGCCGAGGTAACCATTCTCATGGTGAGCCTCGGAGGTTTCCTCGTGATGTCAGGTGGGGTACAAGATGCCTGGAGGTGCGATATGCTCCAGATGCCCGGTGGCTCTTGTAGCTGAATGTCGAAGGCTTTCGCGACGCCAAGGTGGGTGCGAAATCCCAGAAGGACGCAACCATTGGTCCTCTGGGGGGATAAAACCATTTGAATGATTAAAACTGATGATTATACTAAGCGTGAGTATGGTCTAGTTATAGGATTAAATTGTATGGCATGAAATGAGACGTGTCATTACAGTTTGGCCCTATGATCGAGACTTGTGTAACTGAACATGATGCATCTAAGTCCTTTGAAACTGTATTAGCCATTGTATTAAAGAATTTTATGATTTTGATGCATACTTATTCTTGGATTACTTGTTTATGTCTATCTTGCATGAATCTAGATATTGATAGTATTGCGTGATATAGCTTAAAGAATCTTTTATTGCTAGGTGATTGTACTCACCTCTTTTTGGGGACTAACATTTCAGATTAGACAAGATACCTCTGCTGCCACCGCCACCAGCAGATGGACCGAGTGGTTGGATATGACCGCGAGAAGGAGGACAGCAGAGGAAGGAACTTTTGGATGCCGACATTGAGTGATGGACTTTTTTAGATGACTGTTGGAAAAGAAGTTGGTTATCTTTTGAAAGTAGCTAGGTATGGAAAACCTTGGCATTTTGATGTACCGACCTATAATTTCCATCTAGTTATGTAAATAAAAGTGTTCGGCTTTAACTTAAAAAACATTTAGTTAGTGCGCATTGTTTCTGAATATAGGGAAATGAGTTGTTGGATGCGCTTCCATTATATAAATTGCACAGGGAGCAATCAGGTACATGAAAGAACTCCCATATGACTTCTCGGAAGTCCATTTCAAAAAGAAAAGGGATATCCAGGTAGAGGAAACAATGTGGTGACCCTAACGGATTGGGGGCCGTCAAGGGGTGCCACATCACCATCAAAAAGGGAGAGATTGTTGGAGAAATCTTCCTATCTGTTTTGAAGTTGACAAAACGTTTCTTAGTCTGAAGACTTCCAGACTCTTCTGTCAAAGTCTGAAGACTGCCAGACTCAAGATTTAAAGTCTGCCATCATTGACAATTTCTAGACCGATGAAGAAATCTTATCCAGATGCGAGTTTATCTTTAAGGATTTGGTTCGTATGGTTGAAGATCATCTCACGGCTAGAGATAACATCTTAAGATCTATTATTCATATTTCAATTAATTCGAGTAATTTAGATCTATTGTTTAGTGAAGTATACTTGGAATGTTCTGCTTATGAAAACCTAGATCCTGTTTGTATAGGCGAGCAGGATTGGTGGGCTATCTTCATATTCCTTAAATAACTCGAGATCTCCCTAATTGATTCTGTCCAACGGGTAGATTGGAAAAACTCATTTGGAATGTGCCAACGGTTATGAAGGCATGGAGGAGTATATAAGGAGGACGCTCTAGTTATTCGAGTGTGTGCGAGATAGAGAAATTCCAAAGTCTGAAGCTCCTTACTCTTTGCTGGTTCAATTGTTGAGCGAAAATTTGTATTCAAAAGAGTGCTTAGATACTTGTGAGACTTTGAGGAAGTGTAGCAGAGTCTCTACACTGTAGAATCAAGAACGTGAGACTGTAACATCTCTTTTGATTCATAATGAAATCCTACCGGTGGGCTGTCAATGTGGGAGAGTGGACGTAGACTTGATATAAGTCGAACCACTATAAATCTTGTGTTTCAGTTCTCTTTCCCTTATGTCTTTACTTAATTCGTTGTCTAATTTATTAGCTTACAATCTTCTATATTTTAAGTCTACTGTTTTTATATAGTTGAATTAAGTTGTTAAGTTTTGTAAAATCTGTTTTTACACTTATTCACCCCCTCTAGGTGTTCATACTAATACTTTCAGGAACTACTAGCTTCAACCGTTTGTTCTAAGAAATTTACTATACCTATTCATATAACCAAGTATTTGCTGGGCAGGGTGACCAGTGGAGCTTACACGTGTAATGACAGAAGAAGTCAGAAAACAGCTGAATAATAGTCTTGAGGAAGCAAAACACCGTTTCCGCTCTGTATCTGATCCAAAACTTGCTCTTGTGATTGACGGAAAGTGCTTAATGTATGCATTGGACCCAAATTTGGGTACAATGCTATTGAATTTAAGCTTGAACTGTACTTCAGTTGTTTGCTGCGGTGTCACTCCTTTACAGAAAGCGCAGATAGCCTCAGATGACGGTTAACATTGCATGTTACATGAGATCGAACTAGATTCATGCTAATTGATTACGTATCACTTAATTACAGAAATATCAGCTCCACTGTACTGGAAATTGGTGCTGGCTGACATTTTTAATTGTCTTGTCACTGGTTTCATTTCTTTTGAAGATAAGTAGTGCTTCTGATAACTTTCACGCCATAACTCTTTGTGAAAGTGATCCTGCAACTGGGTCACAAAAACTATCATATGCTATACGCTCATATTTCATTTTTGAAACTTCAAATTGGTGCCATTTTTCATCAAGCCAGCGTAGGAAGAACTTTCCCTCCATTATTTGATTTGCTGATCAAAGAAGTGTAGGAAGAACATTTAAAATGGAACAAGCAACAAACTAAGTGTCATACCACTTAGTTTGAGTCAGCTATGCGAATCCTTTGGAACCATAGCATTGTAACTATAACAGGGCTTCTGTAAGCTATGAACACTGAATACTGCATGTCTTCTTTATTTATCATCTCCTTCCACATCTTTTGGGAAAGATATCAAGCACTTAGAGCTTACGGAAGATTTGATTCCAAATAGAGCACAATAGCGCAATAAGATTTTATATAGCTGACCTGACTTATGGCTCTATGGTGAAGGCTTAATTTTTGTTCCGGTGTCATGAGTTTCCTCCCTTCATTTCAGTGCCAACATATGTTCACAGGGATGTATCGAAAGGGGTTCATGAAGCATATACAATTTCAACTCTCAGTTATTATTTTATGCGTGGGTAATTTCTTTGACTAAGTTGTGCATGGTTACTTCCCAATTGGACGTTTTCCGGAGCCTAGTCTCCAACAAGTGTAAAGTATTGAACGACTACGCAGTTTTACTATTCAGTTCAAGGTAATATCTCCAGTTTATGTTACTCTTTATAGGTGACAAAGTCTGGTGAAGAAAGGAGCTCGCAATATAACGCTCGGCATTGGTGATGGTGTCAATGATGTTGGTATGATTCGAGCGGCTCATGTTGGTGTTGGCATTAGTGGGTCGGAAGGAACGCAAGCTGTGATGCCTAGTGATTTTGCAATTACACAGTTCCGGTTTCTTTCAGATTTACTTCTTGTGCATGGACGGTGGTCATATCTCAGATTATGCAAGGTCAAGCATATGTCGTGGGGACCTGACATTATATTGTCACATGAGATAGATGGCCTAATAAACAGCAGCTTTCTGTCTGTGCTGGTTGTTACTTCTTCTACAAGAACCTTACGTTCACCTTGACTCGATTTTGGTTCACCTTTCAAGCTGGATTTTCTGGTCAGAGATTCTATAATGATTAATTCGATTCATTGTATAACTGTGTTTACTTCTCTTCCGGTGATCATTTTTGGGCTTTTTGAGAAGGTAAGTTTCATTTATTAAATATACCGCACCTAAAAATCCTAGAAGGATTAATCGTGTTGACTATTCTGTTTCTTTTTTTGTATTCAATGAGTACATGAGATCTTGCATTCCAGATGATAAAATCTGTTTAGTTGTATTGTCTAGTTGCTCGCAAATTATAAATCTTCTAAAATCTTCAAGAGAGGGGGAGAGAGAATCAATAAAATATTACATCCTGATTAAATCTATATGGAGATTACGAGACACCCTAACAAAATCCTAATTTACTTATTAGTAACTATTGAGTAATATTCTTGAACATATCTCGATACCCTGTGCATCTAGTTTGCATGTGACTCTCAAAGCGCTATTTAAGTCTTTTTTTTTTTTTTTTGGTCGAATGCACTATATAAGTTGAAGAGTCATTTTTTGACTCATATATTTAGGGCTGGGTTATAAATGGGATGTTAGACATTTAAAGGGCGAGTGAAAATGGGTTTAAAATATTAAAGTCCAATCAGAGTGGGTCAGGTTCTCTATGACTCATTTAACATTGAAGATAAATAAAGAGAGCCATGGAAAGGCTTCTCTATTCTTCTTCTTCTTCCCTTCCCGTATTCACCACCGCACTCCTTCGCCCTCGTTAAGACTCGGTATCTCTTTGTCGGTGCGGCCCGGTTCGAGGCACATGGGTTCCATCTCTTGCAAGCATGGGAATTCACCTCCCTCTCCATCCCTTTCTTCAAAATCGAATTGATGCGGTGGTGGGTGGTGGTTGTGATGGCGCTTGTCGAGTGCGGGTAAAGCGGTGGTGGTGGTGGGGTTGGGGGTGTGATGAGGAGGGAGAAGGCAAAAAAATTGTGGAGTGTGGGTGGTACATGAATCAGATCATAACCTGATCGTGAGCTTCCTTATTAACTCGACGAGCCAGTTCATGGGTCTTCCATTCTTCAAAAGTAACAATACGAAGAGTAAAAATGCTAAAAATGAATCTCAAGACGAGTTTGATATGAGTCTAGTTGGTTGGGCATGAGTCGAGAAATTTGCATTGCAAATAAATGGGTCAAAACGGATTAAGTGGATCAATATGGGTCAAATCATTTATGACTTAACCAAACTCAACTCAATCTACTTGTTTAACAAGTCTATTCATTAATGATGGCAGGGTTTTTTAACTGAAGGCAAGAGAAAAAGATAAAGTTGAGGTTTTGATATGGGTTCCTCTCTCTTGGTGGGCCTCTAGGCAGTAGCTCATGTATAAATCATTAGGGACTAACAAAGCTCCGATTTAATTCTCTCGTTTTGCAGAGCTCCGTCTACCATCTTGGTAGCTTCATCCCCGAACCCTATCTCTTGACTTATCATCGTCACTTTCCTTTCTCAACTTCCAGAATTTCTTACCCAGTCTCATCTCTTCCCTCACCATGAATCCCTTCCCAAGCTGAACTTTGGTCCCGTCCTTCTTTGTCTTTCTCTGGGTTTCCTCCATCTCCCCTTCATCGGCTGCTGCATGTATCATCTACTCAGTTTCCAACTCTCCCTCTATCCATCTCAACCAAGCCCGTTGCATTGTCCGATGCTCTGATTGGCGGGTTGGAAATTCTGTCCAAGATATGGCCTTCCTTGTCAATCCAAATTATCTCAACTAAAACTGCCCTGTTTCTGTCGGGTTCGCCTTTATATTCGAGGCTATGGCCCTCAAAGTCAATCTAAATCATCTCAACTGAAGCTGCCCTGTTTCTGTCGGGTTGAAAATGGAACACTCCAACTTAGACGAAGATGCTCGACTGGCAGCTCTATGCCAGAGATTGGGTCAACTTTGGCCTAAACAGCAAGTTGAAATCTGCGATGAGGCTGCCCCCACGGAGAAGTTAGAGGAATGCAAGCTTATTTTGGTAAGTAAAATCCTATCTAACCCCTCGATCAATTTACAGGCTTTCCAAAATACCATGAGACGTGCTTGGCGTACAAACACTGTTGAAATTTCCCAACCTGAGTCAGGATTATATGTCGCTAAATTTACTAAGGAAGCCGGCAAGCTGAGAGTTTTAGCAAATGGACCTTGGCTATTCTCACAACACCTGGTAATTCTCAAGCCCTAGCTACCGAACACACCTCTCCACTACTATGATTTTACCACATGTGATTTCTGGGTTCAGCTATTTGGTCTTCCTTTAGAGAGATGTACTTAGATTATGATTACTCGAATAATGAGACATGTGGGGCAAGTGCTAGAAGTGAAATTAGAAGCCAGAGATGGTACTTACAAACTAGAGAGGGCACGGGTGGAAGTTAATCTTCAAGACCCTCTGAAACCAGGTCAGCTGATCCAAGTAGAAGGGAAAAATATATGGGTAGATTTTCGCTATGAAAAACTATCCCATTTCTGCTATTCATGTGGAGTTCTTGGTCATTATGCTATGCATTGTAAAAGATTTCCTTATGATGAAGAAAAAATGGATAATAGAGACACTCGCTATTATGGCCAATGGCTTAGCGCTAAAGTTAAGGAGCACAGCTCCCTTTTTGGTGATTTTTTATGAGCAGAATGGCAACGAAGAAGACACAACATAAGTTATACCGGAAACTCCTTAGCCACCGAACCTATTAATGCCTGAGGACCAGCATAGCAAGGACAAGGGAAAGGCAACTGTTGAGCCTCTAGAACAACCTATTCTTACCTTAGCCGAATCACTTCAATGGTGATATCAGTCAGGCTCTACCAAAGGCATCTTACCATCTCCTGCTCACACCCCTACAGCAATACATGTCCAAGATCAGTCACTGAACGCAGTTGGTGGTCCTAAACAAAAGAAATTTAAGAGTACTCGATCAAGTTCCAAAGCAAGTCCCACAAAGAAAGTTAAACGATATAATCCTTATGAGCTAAAACCTCAGGGACCAGAGGCGTTTGATGAATCGCATATGATGGATACTCCTATCTTTGTGGCTGAAGAACCAAACAGATGGACTGTGGTGGCTAGCCCAAATTAGCCACCCCATGACAAATGAAGATATTAAGCTGGAATTATCGGGGTTTGGGGAATCCCTTGACAGTTCGAGCCCTAAGGGCCCTAGTGACCCATGAAAAGCCCCATGTTGTTTTTTTTTATGGAAACAGAGAATCAAAATCCAGTACTACTCAGAATCCAGAAGAGAATCAAATTTTCAAACTGTCTACTTGAAGAACCTATTGGGATAGCAGGAGGAATGGTAGTGTTTTGGAATGATGGACTCTCCATATCTATTGAACATCAATCAACATACTACCTAGATATGATCTGCACGAATAAGGAAACTAAGTTGACGATGGGCCTTACTTGTGTTCATGCCCCTTTGATGTACAATCAAAGACAATACGTTTGGGAAGAGTTACGCCAAATTAGCGCATATAATACTTTACCTTGGGTGTGTGTCGGAGATTTCAATGAACTCCTTTACCATTGGGAGAAAACAGGTAAGCGCCAAGCAGATCCCTATCGTTTGAGGTTTTTTCGTGCTTTTATAGATACCTGTTCTTTTATGGAGGTTGCAAGCAAAGGCTGCGCATACACATGGATTAACAATAGAGAGGGAGAGGAGTTAATTAAGGAAAAATTGGATCGTGCTCTCTGCACAATGGACTGGCATTTAACTTTTCCAAAGTAGCTGAGGTGTTTGTATTACCTGCCCTGGCCTTGGATCATAGTCCACTTTTACTCATAAAAGATGCCAAAGATTTCAAAAGGAGAAGAAGGTTCACCTTTGAGGCTTTCTGGCTTCAAGATCAAGAATGCCGTCAGATTTTTGCCAAAAACTGGCACTCCCATCCACGGTCTAACCCTACAATTTTAGAGAAAATTAAGACTATTTCAGATGCCCTTGCTATTTGGAGTCATAGATAATTTGCAAATGGCAATCAAAAACTTCGCTGTTTGAAACAACAACTCTAAGATAATATGAATAAGCCCCACAACCATCATGATAATGAGGAGATGACTCACTTGCAGATGGAGATTCAACACCTCTGGCAACAGGAAGAGCAGTATTGGGCATTGAGATCCCGTATTAATTGGCTAAGATGGGGTGATAAAAACACTAAATTCTTCCATGCCTCAACTATCCAACTAAGACAAAGAAATAAGATCAGTATGCTACAGGATACAGATCAGATTTGGGTGCGTGATCAGCAAAAACTAAAGGACATGGCCCTAACTCATTTTACATCTTTGTATACATCTATGGGGCAGCATGATTACGGACCTATTTTGATGCATTGCCCTCGGATGGTCACGGAGGACATGAATAATAAGCTCATACAAGCTGTAACTCATGAGGAAATACGACAGGCAGCCTTTCAGTTGGGTGCCACCAAAGCGCCTGGACCAAATGGACTCAATGGGCTTTTCTACCAGCATCACTGGGACATTCTGAAAGATGATCTCTTCAGCTTGGTACAAGATTTCTTCTGCACTGGAGTTTTGCAACCTGGAATAAATCAGACAAATATAACTTTAATACCTAAAGTCCCCAACCCGGAACGACTCGATCAGTATCATCCAATCAGCCTTTGCAACTATGTCTATAAGATTATTTCAAAAGTTTTAGCCAACCGTCTCAAACCTTGGCTACCAAATACCGCTGATTTCCCTAGAACAATCTGCTTTTGTTAGTGGTCGACAAATTCAAGATAATTTATTAGTCGTGCAAGAGGTCCTCCACCGATTAGGATCGAGAAAGAAAGAAACATTTTCAAGCAGTCCTAAAGTTAGACATGCAGAAGGCCTACGACCAGGTTGAATGGGATTTTCTACAGGATTATATGCTCAAATTGGGTTTCAACTCAGTATGGGTTCGATAGGTCATGCAATGTATCACAACTTCTTCCCTCAGTGTCAGATTTAATGGAGATAATCTTCCATATTTTCACCCTACTAGAGGACTCCGACAAGGAGACCCTCTATCTCCATATCTGTTCATCCTGGTAGTGAATGTCCTATCCATTCTTATCCAACAAGCTCTGCAAATAGGAAATCTTAAAGGCATCAAATTAAACAGGTGGTGTCCAACCCTATCTCATTTATTATTTGCTGATGACGCAATTTTCTTCCTAGACGACAAACTACAAGAATGTCAGAACCTAGCGAATTTGCTTAACCAATACTGCTTAGCAACTAGCTAGACTGTGAACCGGAACAAATCTGGTATTCTTTTCAGCAAGGCGTGTCCTACCCAACTACAAGAGAATTTGGCCCAAGAACTCCGGGTTCCTGTGATTACCAAAACTGGTAAATACCTAGGCATACCATCAGACTGGGGAAGATAAAAAAAGGATATGTTTGCTTGGATATTAGCTCGAGTTCATTCTAAACTAGAAGGCTGGAAGAAGTAGTTCATTTCGAAAGACAGTAAGGAACTTTTAATCAAGACCATTGTCCAAGCAATCCCACAATATGTGATGTCTATTTTTAAGATCCCTATTTCTCTGTGCAAGTCTATTCAACAGAAAATTGCTAGATTCTGGTGGTAGAATAATAACACCAAGACAAGAATCTATTGGAAGCAATGGGATTCCCTTACTACTAGAAAGGACACTGGCGGAATGGGTTTTCGTGACCTCATCACCTTTAATAGAGCCTTATTTGGCAAGCAGGCATGGCGCCTAATTCATAACCCCACTTCCCTATGGACTAAACTTTTTAAGGTCTTTACTATCATTCAATAGATTTCTTGCATGCCGACAAAGGCGTAAGACCGTCATGGGGCTGGTAGAGTCTACTGAGCGGCAGGGACTTGATATTGGACAATATTCAATGGTCTGTTGGAGATGGGCAACACATTTCAATCCGCGAAGACAAATGGCTTTTGAGAGGTACCATTGGCGGCCCTACGCCCCAAGGTGAACCGAAGAAGATTGCAGCTTTTATTTTACTAGGTTCGTATACTTGGAATGAATCTATGCTGCGTAACTCCTTTGATGACCAAACAGTGACTGAGATCCTAGCTATACAGCTTCGTGCACAATGCACAGCAGATCAGGTCATATGGAAAGGCACTCAAAACGGCATCTATACAGTCAAGAATGGCTATAACTACCTCAGAGCTAAAGCACACACTAATGATCAAACTAGCGCATCATCCTCCTACCAAGCCCCTCAACACCTTTAGCGCAAGATTTGACAAACACAGACATCCCCAAAAATTCGCATATTTATGTGGTCTCTTTTCCACAATGCCCTCTCTACTAGAGGAAACCTCCACCACAGACATATAATTTCAGATCCTATGTGTCAATTATGTCAAGCACACAACCCAGAATCAACATAACACATATTCTTATTATGTCCATGGACGCAGAAAGAATGGTTGCACCCGCAGATTAACATTAGACCGGAGGCTTATAATTTTCAACATATGGACGCTTGAGCTACTAGCTAATAGAACTACCTTACCTGATCTGGCAACACTTGCGCATACTCTGTGGCAGATCTGGAAAGCCAGGAATAACTTCGTCTTTCGCAGGGTTCACCCAGGTCTAGCACAGGTGGTTCAAAACGACTGTTGCGAATGCCCTGAGAGATCACCGGCTATTTGCAGTGAGCCCGGCATCTCGGATTAGATCCTCAGCAACAGATCAGGTATGGCGTACTCCGACTCCTGGCACCTGGTAGATCAATATTGATGGAGCTTTCATCCCTACGTCTCATGAAGGCTCGGTGGCATCCATCACTCGAGATCATTATGGTTGACTTGTTGCTGGATTTACAAGCCATGTCCACGCATCTTTGGCCCTGCAAACGAAAACTCAAGCTTTTACTCTCACTCTTCGAGATTTGCTGCAGAAAAGACAAGCAGATCGATCTCTTACCTTGGAATCGGACTGCCAGATCCTCGTTGACGCGGTGAACAATCCTTCCTCAACGCCATGGGAGATACATGCTCTGATCGCTGAGGCTGCGGTGCTCCTCCGAGGGTTCCCAAACCTGCGTGTAGTACATTGCAGCAGGAAAGCAAACGAGGCCGCCAACTGGGCTGCCAAAGCCCATGAGTCTAGACGCCTACCTCCAAACTGGCCCTCCTCTATTCCCCCTCCTCTTTTGGATATTATTTTTTTTTTTTTTTGGGTAAAGTCTTTTGGATATTATTTGTACTGACTTAATCGCAAACGGTGTAACTCATCCTTAAATCTATATATTTGCCTTTTCGATCAAAAAAAAAAAAAAACAAAGCTCCAATTTCTTTTTTTGGGACCACTTGCTAATCGTCGACTAACATTCATAAATATACTCCAACGCAAATCACAAGAGGAGCAAATACTTGACAGCGTTATTGCATGTTTTTCCAGGATGTTAGTGCGTCACTTTCGAGAAGTATCCACTACTGTATAAGGAGGAATACGGAATTCATACTTCAGGTGGAGAGATGTGGCAGCCCGGGGTTGTCTGCAGTCTACCAGTCTCTCTTCTTTTATCACTTTGTGACAGCTTCTACTTCTGCTGGCCTAAATTCATCGGGCAAAATGCTCGGCCTCTGGGACGTCAGCACGATGGCAATTACCTTTGTTCTTGTCACCGTCAACTTGCGCCTTCTTTTGATGTGTAATTCAATTAAAACATGGCATCACATCATTGTCTGTTTAAGCGTCCTTCTTTGGTTTGTTATTGTTTTCATATGTTCACTTAAAAGGGCGAGTCTTCTCCCTTTCGGGGGTTCTTTCCTTCCCTTTACCTAAACTAGCCCTTTATTTGATAACAATAATTCTGATATCTGTAATATTATTACATGTATGCACAGGAAAATCTCTATCATGCCATCTATGTAATAATGAGTACAGTCTACTTCTACCTAACGTTTCTTCTGGTTCCAATTGTCGTGCCGCTTGGTGACTTCTTATGGCAAGGGTAAGGTTTCAGACTTTTATCTGGCCAAAAATAATAAAAAAGCTCAGGCTTTTTTATTCTTAGGCATGTTTCTCGCCTACAAACGGGGAGAAACACTGTACATAGTCCTTAAGTAACGAATACTGATTGCAAATCTGCAATTTAGCTTTTCTAAAAGTAACGAAGGACGTTTGTCGTGGACAATATAATGGAGGGCCTCCTTTTTCTTTCAAATAGCCTTCCTCATCTTCATTGCCGATTTTGTGGCTCCTTTTTTCCCTATTTGCTCCAAGACAAGATGCACGGCTTTTCATGTCCATACTTTTCCAGTTTTTCATAAATTTTATTGGGGTTCCTCAGATGTTCCATCATTTGTGAATTGCATCTGCCCTGCCCCCTCTCTCTTTCTCTCTCTCTCTCTCTCTCTCTCTCTCTCACCCCTCTTCGTCCTCTCTGGGCTGAACATTGACCTACTACTGGAATGCCGTTACAGGATAAATCCATATATCGACCTTAATTGGTGTAAGTACTTATTAGCAATGAATGTTTTCTTCAAGCAATTGCAATGGATACTTCCTCTTATTAGTTTCTTTTCTTCCCCCACTAATTTTTCATGCACCTGGTTACAGGGTTTCAAAGGTGGTTCTTCCAATATGATTATGAGATAGTACAAGAAATTCCCAGGCACGAGCCCGATGATTACACCGGAGCAACGGGCTTGGAAAGCAGGAACCAGCTCGCACCGGATGAAAATGGGAGCTTTCCTATTTCTCTACTTCCACGCGAGACATCAAAGTACACTGGGTTTGCTTTCGACTCACCTGGGTATGAGTCATTTTTCGCTTCACAACATGGTGTTAGGGGTGTGCAAAAGAACTGGGACCCGCCCGGACCGTCTGGAACTGAACTGGAACCACCCGGAACCGGTGGTTCTTGAGGGAACCGGTCCGGTTCCCGGTTCCATGGTCGGATCTATCCACCCACCCACCCGAACAGGACTGATTATATTAAAATAATATATTAATTTTTTATATTAAAAAATTTTGAAATTACTAATTAATAAACCGAAATCAAATAACTAAAAAAATTAAGTCAAGATTGCAAAGAAGCAGGGCTGGGTAAGCTCTAGTCAAACCAAATGAAGAGGTCCACAAGCTAAAAATTCCAAAGCGCACCTTGAGTCCTTGACAAAATGCTGAGCACTAAGTGGGCAAAAAGCAAGCATGTGAAGAAGTAGGGCTGCAGGAGGAGAAAAAGAAGAATAGGTCGGGTGAAGAACCAGGAATTTCAATCGAAAACCAAAATTGTTTCACGTCAAGATCGCTTTCATGGATCCACCTGGGAACCAGACTGGACCGGTAGTTCGGTTCCCGGGAGGATTCATGCAACTAACGGATGGATCCCGGTTCCTATTTTTCGGAACCGATCCTTAGCAGGCAGTTCCCGGTTCTAGGTCGGGAACCGCCCGCCTAGACCATGCACACCCCTACATGGTGTGTATGCCCCGCAAAAGGCTTGGGCTGTCATAAGAAGAGCCAGCATAAGGACGAAGCCCAAGACATTGCCCGAGAAATGAACTTTAAGTGCTACACTTCGATTTGGGTAGTGAGCCGTATAGATTCAAAGTTGTAAGGTTAGCTGTACCATAGTTGATGTGGACATCGAGTCATATCGAGGAGGAGGTGCTAGGGACCCATTGTCTATTCCTACTGGTTCGATCACTCGAGCGCGGGCCAAACAATTCAGGCAAGCTGTTGGCATCATGGTTTGTGATCTTTGGCGTGAAGATGACCTTGGATCAAATCTTGAAGAATCTTGGAAATCTTAGTACAATTTAATTATCTTGTTACCAAAATGATTGTAGTTGGCCATTGAATAGTGCATATCTTGATTCAAACACTCTCCAATTCTTATGCAACTTCTATTAGAAGTTACCGAGATGAGAATACAACTAGCGATGTAACTTTTATACGGCAATTATTTGAGTATCATTTTTTTTATTATTATTAATGAGTATTATGACTTTAATAAAAATTCACTTGAGTAACTTAATTTTTAAAATTTTTTTACCTAAATATCATAACTTTTAATTGATTATTTAAATTCTATAACTCCCACACCACAAGTGCCATGATAGGCAGCACTTGTAGGGAATAGTTGGACAGAACTCGAATTTTGCATTTCAATTGAAAACAAGGAACTCATTTTGCATTTCCCTCCATTTCCTCCCACTTTTTGGAGGAAAATATCTTTGCAACGTGACTCACCATGCATCGAAGTCATACTGCCCATCTACAGCATGAATGAGATTGATATAACATGAAGCTATAATAATTGTCAAGTGACCGACGATGGCCAAAAAGCAAACTTAACTACACCCTGGTTAACTCTTATCCTCATTTTGTTCTGTCTTCATCCTCCTCCTCCGCGTTTTAGGGATAGAGAGAGAGAGAGGGCAGCATCAAAGCAACGATGATGGACGTGTCAGGGAGGGGGAGACACGTAAGGACTTGGAGTTCGGCAATGAGTGGAGTTGGCTTTGTGAATTGTTACGTTTTGATAACTATTATGTTTCGACTTTTACCAAAAAAAAAAAAAAAAAAAAACTATTATGTTTCAAAAAATAATTTTTGATGAAGAATAATTTTTATTATTTTATTTTTGAAAATAATTTTTGAATAAAAGAACACGTTTGGTAATTTACCAAAATTTATATTCCCGAGATAGAAATACATTTAATAAAATTCTTAGATTTTTTTTATTTCTTTTAATTTTTTTATTAATTTATTTTTTTTCCTTTTTTTTATTTTTTATTTTTCTTTTTCTCTTTGGCCGGTCGCGGCCACCGCCGTGACCGGCGACCGGTTGGGTGACATCCAGTGAGCTCACCGGAGGCCACTGCCACCGATGAGCCTCACCGTAGCTTGGCGTCTCCAAGGGCCGGCCAAGTGACGCTCCGGCAAGGTCATCGGCCCGGGTTTGGTCGATTGTTGGCACCGGTCATGGCCAAGGCCGGCGACCGGCCAAAAGGAAGAACAAAAATAAAATAAAGAGAAGAAGAAAATAGAGAAAAATTGATTCTAGAAATTATTATCGGGAACAAAAATTTTATCAAACACGTTTTCATTCTTTTTTCGTTCCCTGCAACAAAAGAATATAAATTTTTATTCCGGGAAATAGAAATCGTTTTTAACAAACAAGCCCTTAACACTCTAAACTTGAGAGCGGAGCCTCCTCCCCTTTTTTCCCCTTTAATTATGGGGAAGGTTTGGTGAGCATTTCTTCTATACTAGAAACTATTAATTATTTAAATTCTAACCTTAATCTCACATTATACATGTTTTTTCATGTGAAAATAGAATTAAGAAGTTGAGAATGAGAAACTACTTCCATTAAAGTTTATATATTACAATGATGAGCCATGATTAATTAAAATCCAACGATAAAAATTTTGGGTCACTGGCTTAGAATTTGTGGTCGATAGTCGAGGTATGATCAGCTTAAATATTAAGATTGATGGGGAAACTGAGCGTGACTCTCGTGGATCTTATCTTCATTACGTTTTGTCAAATAAATTGGGCGCTATTAGAGACGCAATACCTATCTTCGGACAATTGTAGGGGGCTCAACATTTTCCTGTACTTTTAACATGTCAATTGTTATACAGAGCATCTAAATAAAAGAATGATGGGAAAATTCGATGGAGTTGGGTCCCTAGTGATTGATTGATAGCCTTCACGCGCGTTGTACTGCCCATGCGCACCATTAGATCGACAAAACACGAAGCTTTAATAATTGCCAAGCAACCGATGATGGCCAACCAGCAACGTAATCTCCGCCCCGGTTAACTCTTTACATCGCTCATCTCATTCCAACATCAAATCACATTTCCCATCTCGCATTCACCTTATGTTCATCATTCACTATCTTTCTGTCTTTCACCGAAAGTGTCGCCGACAGCTTCGCAGATAATTTCGGAACCTCAGCCCATCAATTCGGACATCTGTAAAATTTCCCATCTCGCAATCACTCTGTGTCCTTTCATCCTTCACCGAAAATTGTTGGGGACAGCTTTGTTGACGTTTTAGGAGCCTCGACCAATCTTTATTCAGACATCTATCCACAATTCCCATCCCCCGATTCAATCCGTGTCCTCACTGTCTTCTATCCTCCACCATAATTCAGACATCGGTGCCCTGTCGCATCTCTAAATGACCAAGAGTCCAGAAAATGCAACATGTCATGGGCCCACTGAGCTCGTAATTGAGGAAAAGAAAGAGCTCCATTTTGCGTTTCCCGCTATTTTCTCCCCACTTTCCGAAGGAAAATATCCTGTGGGCCCCCACAGGAAAATCTTTCTCTACGGTTCTCTTCGTATTCCTTGCATCTTCTACTTTCCTCACTTCTTTTCACCCAATTCCTGAAAGCCGCTTCATTCTACGGAATGGCTCCATTCGGATTGTATACGGGTCTTGCTCTCAAAAGAAAAATCAAAATCAAGGCAGCAAACATTTGGAGCGGCTCCTCGTCCGTAAAAATCTTTCGTTTGATGGGAAACTCAAAATGAAAGACTTCTCCCACAAGTGTCATATCCTCGTTAATAATAATATGTATGGACTTGGCTGTAGTTGCATTAGTAGATGTTACTCAACAAAATGTCAATAATAGGGTTAATTCCAAAAAAAAAAAAAAAAAAAAACACCAACTTTAAATCGATGGACAAATCTAGCCCAAACTTTTTTTTTATCTCTTAAAAAAGCACCAACTTTTAAGTCGAATAAGAAATCTGGCCCAAACTTTTTTTTGTCAAGTAAAAAAGCACAAACTTTAGGTCGAGTGACAATTCTTGCCCATTTTTTTTTTTGAAAAAAAAATCACAAACTTTCACTTAAATCCTAAATCTTACTCCCCTTAACTTAGATTCATTGATTGTCCTCTAACACCATCCATTGTCTTTTTGTTTGAGCCACAGCTTGAAGAATAACGTGAAACTGTGTCGTCTTTTATACTTCACTAGCAAGTAAAAAAATCTCCAGATTGAATTCCTCTGGCTAGATTTTATCATTTTTACCATAAATGGACCTAGACACGGATCAGGGAAGGAGAGTAAATTTCCTGCAGGTATGCATCCCACATTGGGTGAACAACTCCCGTTCAAACCCTTCAGGGACAGCCTTTTAGCAGAAAACCACTCAGCCCTTTAATCCAGAGCCTAGAGACACTCAGAGGATGCCAGAATGGAAACGTTTCTAATCTACCCAAGCTGCATTTCTCGAAGGATTCTACCAGTTGGAGAAGAAGAGGGATTTAGAAAGCCATAGAGGATTTTCACAAAGCACACACTTTACTTCAGGGGACTCTGCCCAAAACGATACAACGACCAGGCCTTATATAGGCAAAATAAAGGGACCACAAGGACACACAGGGACCAACTCACGGGTCCAAATAAAAACAGAGGCTCCGGAACTTTCCGGGAGGGAATTATTCGCACACTATGAACAGTGACTGTACTGTGAACAGTACATTCCCTAGCCTAGTGCTACAGTAAAAGTGAACAGTACTTTGCTACAGTGAAATTGTACGGACTCAACGATCTCGTCCGTCACGAGCATTGTAGCTACATACTGAGTCGTTGTCTGAAATATCTTCTAGAAGATGTGCTTCGTACTTCTGCTGGAGGTCCTCAAGGTCTTGAGGTGAGAGAATCTGGTTCAGCCTTTGGGATGAGGAGGCTTCATGAGCCCAATGGGATGCTTCTTCTGCTGCCCAGTCTGTGTTTTCGTCGGTAGTGTTGCTAGGAAAACTTGGCTGGGGCCAGTTTGAGGGCTGTGCATAGTAGGATAGGTCCATATATCGAGACGAAGACGAAGGTCCTTGTTCGTAGGGATTTTGGGACAAAGGACCTCCAAAGCGTGCATAGGGGTCTTGAGTAGACTGGACAATGTCGTCTTCACTTGTCATTTCATGATCTTGGGACGATGTGGCTTGTCTGTATTGCTGGAGTGCTTCCTTAGCTTCTGGTGTTAGATCATAATGATCCCACGTAGTGGGTACATTATTCCGATGTCTTCGGGAATGGTCTTGTTTTCCCGGCATAGGATTCTCTGCAGTTCTCGATATTCATGTTCACATATTCTAACAGATTTTGGATAAGATTTGTGAATCCGGGCTTCTCGGTTGTTCGAATGAGGTTTATAGGCTGTAGTTCCTATTTCGAGTGGTGCATCGAGAATACCGCCATTATTTCTAAAGAAATTCCATGGCCTTTTAAAGAACAGGATGGTGTGAACTTCAGGATTTGGTGTCATGGTTCTCAGTTCTCTTTCCAAATCTTGTTTCCAGCAGGTGGGGTGATAGAACCGCTTAGAAAACTTAAAAGATTTCTATCACTTTCCTTTTCGATGTTTCTCCCGAGCATGAATATCCTGGTGAGATTGGCAATGAACCTTCGGTGGGGATTTCAATGGCTATCAAGTACTTATTGGTTAAGTACCATAATAGCGTTTTAAGCCGATCGGGAAATCATCTTCCTTCCAGTTAGGGGATGAATGAAGGGATAATTTGAATTTAACCCGAAAGGATAAAGAATCGAACCTCCATTGTATCGAAAAGGTCTCAGGTGGCATTCCCACATGAGGTTTTCCATATTTTCAGAAGACCGTCATTCGGATTTGCTGAATAATCTCCTGGGATATGCCTGGCTTGGTGAGTCTTTGATTTTTTCGATTTTGTATTTGACGCCATAATGAAGCTTATGAAAGGCAGGCCTCTTGATGTACATGTTGATCTCAGCTGGTGCTTTGGGTCTTGACAAGAAATCTGCAAGGACATTCTTTTTCCCCGGAATATGTTGGGTTTCAAAAGAGTATTTTGAAAACCATTCAGCCCATCTAAGCAGTTGGGGGTTTGGAATCTGCTTCTGTTTAAACTTGGTCATCTGAGGGAAAGATGCCATGTCTAGTTCGACTAGGAAGTGATGGCCGATGAGATGAAACTCAAATTTCTTAATTCCATTTTTGACTGCTAGGATTTCTTTAAAAGTGGAATGGTAGTGCATTTCAGCCTGGGAAAACTTTCCACTCTTGTAGGCACAAACATGTTTCTTACCATCAATTTCTTCGAATAGGACGGCTGCCCGGTATTCGTCATCACGCGTCGCTTGGAGAATCCTTTTGCTGTTGATGGTATTTGCGGTGGTGGGAGATTTTGCATAATCTCCTTAAGCTCAAGAATCGCTTTGGTCTGGATTTTTCCCCAAGGTGGGGGATTCTTTTTCGAATGGCTTGCAAAGGAATCAGCTTTTTGCAATGTGTGGGACAAATACCCTGAGATAATTAATTATCCCAAGAAATTGTTGAACTTGCTTTTTTGTGAAGTCATTTTCAGGAAATTTCAATAATTCTTGTGCAATGTGTGGCCCTGGATAGTATGTACCTTTGTTGAGGTGCATACCAAGAAATTCAATTTCTGTCTGGGCAATATTCATCTTCCTTTGGGAGAGCATAATACCATACCTTTTCACAATTTCTGCAAATTTCTCAAGGAGTTGGCAGTGGCTTTGTTCATCGTAGTGTAAAGCGTAATATCGTCGATATACACCGCTTTGCGTTGACGGGATGGGTTGGAAAATACGGCACATGGCCTTTTGGAAAAGGGATGGGGCCACCTTTAGGCCAAAAGGAAGAACTTTCCATTGGAAGTGCTTTGGTTTGGGATACGAGAATCCCGTTTTTGTTACGTCTTCGGGATGGATACCCAATTGCCAAAATCCGGCTTTGAGGTCGAATTTGGAATAGATATGGGCCTTAGTTAGACCGCTAAAGAGAGAATCTCTGGATGGTAAAGGGAACTTATCATCTTGGAGAAAAAGATTAAGAGGTTGGTAGTTAATTACCAATCTCATTTTCCCTCTGCTCTGTTCAGCTCGCTTATTGACATAAAAGGCTTCACAAGCCCATTGAGAATCAGAAACTTCAATAAGGCCTTGTTGAAGAAGTTCTGAGCATTCTTTTTGAGCTAAAGTCAAGTGTTCTGGCTTCATTCCCGCATGACTCGCCTTTGTTGGGTTGATGTCTTCATTTTTCTTGAAGGGAAGGCGAACAAAGAACTCTGGATTTTCCCATAAGGGATGAGAACACTTTTGAGCAAATTCTGAGTGGGATTCCGAGCATGATTCTAATAATCTTTGCATGATTGGATCTAACAGACTCATCTGGATGGAAAAGAGTCTCTGAATATCAACAAATTTAGAGAAATGATTTTTATATCTAAGACCCTTCCCAGGAATGATGCGTAGTTGAGAGATTTGAGTCATGATGTCCCATCCAATTAGCAAATCTTTGTTGGGGAGGTTTGATCCAAAGATTTTTGCTTTTATGGAGCATTCAGGAAAAAACTGGATAGTGACTGAAGTAGTTCTGACGTTTGTGGAGAAAGTATCTCCAGAGGCAGAGTTGAAATATCGGATATGAGGAGTCCAATATTCTTCAGGCAGAACTTTAGTGTCCAGAATGGAGGAGCTTGCTCCAGTATCAATAAGAGCAATAACATTGATGGGTTTGGCGTACTTGGAGGTGAAGATTTTTACAGGGAAATGGGGGCAGTGAGTTTGACTTGAGAATATGTCAAGATTTGGTTCTGAGGATGTGGGGGATATGTGAAAAATGTCTTCAGATTCTGATTCGTCAGAATCAGTTTCATTGGAAGATTTGTAGAAGGGGATAACACAAAGGGTTTACTCGATGGTTCTTCATCGCGAAAAACAAGGATTCAATGTCATCATTTTCAAGGGACATACTGTTTCGTTTTCAATCAGATGATTCTGACCCTTTTTCGCCTGGGGACAATTTTTAGCAAAATGTCCCTTCTTGTCGCAAATGTAGCAACGGTTTGATTTCTTATGGCCTGTGTGGTCCTTTCTCTTGCGTAGGAATCGCCATTTCTTCTTTTTCCGAAAATGCTTGGAGCCATGCTTGGATTTTTTAATTGAGTACTTCTTGAAGTGCTTCTTTTTTCGGGAGTAATGGCCACAGGTACCATCACAATCCTGTTTGGAGCATTTGATTTTTAACTTCTGATGGGAGCAGGCTGATTCAAGACGCTTATCATCTGTGATGTATGTTTGGACCATTCGACGCTTTAAGCATAATTCTTCAAGGCATAGATGGACTTCTTGCTGAAGTTCTCCCATGGGAACGTCTTGTATTCTTCTTTGCTTTCCAAAGAAGGATCTTTCAACCATCTGTGATAGCTCTTTAGGAATAGAAGTGATGAAGACATGCTTTAGATTTGGATCTGCGCCAATCTGGTAAAAGAGCTGAAGCATTAATCGATAATGCTTATCAAGATGTTTTTTCTGGAGGGAGCAGCATCTTCTTTCAAAGAATTCTCTCCTTTTGAGTTCCTTGAGATCTCCGGGTGTTCCCACAAAAACGTGGTATAGAAAATTTAGGGCATGATAGTAACTAGGAGATAACAAGAACGTAAGCTGGTCCTGTTCTGTGAGTGATTGCCACCAAAATTTAAGGCTCCCTGTGAACCTTGTAACAAAATTAAAAAGGACATCATTCATATCATGGTTGGTAATGGACTGTGTACTCAACCAAGTATGAAATTCTTCAAGTCTGTGTGGCCATTTCGAATAAGGAATATCATCAATAGAGAAGAATTGTTTGGGTGCCATGGATACATGCCTAGCTGAACTGCTTCTGGTGGGGTTACTTGTCTGTCCAGCTTCTGGATCAGAATAATTTGATTGCATATCATAATCCGAAAGAGTATCGGCCATGAATATTTGTGAGTTTGGTGGAACAAAAGGGGGAGACTCAACTGGTGGATCTGAAAGGGATGAAGAGGAATAAGTAGATACTGAATCTGATGAAGAGGAGGAGTTTTGTTCAGAAAACAGAATCTGTTTGACAGGATCAGGCTCAGGCTGTTGGGTAATGGGGTCAACTTCTTGCTTACCCAGATCCTTTAGAAAGGATTCTAATGGATTTGATAACATCATCTGGTCTGGCCTTTCTCTTATAACAATTGAGCTTGATTCTGTAGGTGGTGTCTTTTCTTTTCCCTTTTCTTTCTTCAAAGCTTTGAGCCGACTTCGCAAATCTGTTTCTCTTCTAGAAGGATCTTCTGGAATATTTGCAAAAACAGACACTTGCGGTGTTGGGGATACATACCCGGTTTGAACAGGAGGTGCCAATGGATCAAAAGGTCTAAACCTTCCTTCTTCAAGAATTTGAATCTGCTTCTTGAGTTTATCTATTTCTGGTTTTGGGCTTTCAAGATAGTGGTACCCAAGCTGTTGTCCTGATTCCAAGGCTTGAAGCCTTTTCTGGAACTCAGAAAGTATCTTCTTGGTACCTTCGTCATATCTTCGGAGATCTTGTTGCACATTTCCGATTTTGGAATCAATAGCCTTAAAGGCATTGTTTTGTGCTAACAAAGTCTCTGATTGCCAGTTTAGAACGGCTTCAGCAGCAGGGGTTTTTTTCTGCCTTCCATGTTCGTCCACATCTGTGGGGGTAGGTACTTTGGGAACATGGCGGTATCTACCATGTGGATCAATAAACTCTTCTGTAGCAGGGAACGAGAGTTTAGAGCTTTCCTTGACAAGAGGAGGAAAGTCAGTATCTTGGAACATGGCGATGGAAGAAGTGGGTGGTGTTTCTGCTGGAGCTTCGAGGGGGTAAGAATGTTTCTTAGCCCATTTAAGGATTGGCTTGTAGAATGGAGAGAGGGCTTGCCTTTTCTGGGGAGGAGAAGGTGGATCTGGTGAGACTTGGGATGTGGTATTGACATCTGGTGGTGGAGGTGGTGCATAAGATACCATGAACTGGTATTTATCACACTCACCAAGAGTGTCTACGGAGGAATCTCCGTCTAAGTACCTTTGGTATATCTTATCCTTGGACTTTTTCCGTCGAGGCGGAGATCTGGCATGTGGGTCTACCTCATCGGGTGAATTTATACAGTAGGAACATTGGCAAAAAGGATCCCAAAAACAATGACCATGTTTGTCTTTATAGTAATGAACAGGATGTCCATCACCATTAAAGTGTCGGATATGCTTTTTTGGGTCTGGTTCAGAGATGGATTCTGGAACACAAGGTTCAATCATAAAGAGAGTTTGGAAGATAGAAGGACCTTCCTCCTTTTCTTTGCCAAATTTGATGGAAACAGTTCCATCTTTTTTCCTTACGAACTCTGATTCCGTAGACTGAAGCGGCTTGTTATGCTGGTGTAGCTTTTCATAGTTGGTAATCCAAGTCTCTGGAAGGAGCTTGGCCAACGTATCCTTTGGAATCTGTCGGGGAACATGGATGCAAGATGCCTGATCATTCTGCATGGAGATGAATAATGCATCTTCATTACCATTGTTGAAGTTGAGGTCGAGAGCATGATTCTGCACTCGATAAACCATCTGGTAATGCAAGGTTGCAGCTACAGATTCAGCAGTTTGGGGGGCTCCAGTGAGCTGTACTTGAACTTTCATGAAAGAGAGAAGTTGGGGGTCTGAGAGAGCGATGTTAAAGTTTGGATACAGTGTTACAAAGACTGTTCCGGCATTCAGAGTGGTTTGAACAGTACCAATGCAAGCATGCTGGTATTGTAATAACCTGGTATCTAACAATGGTAATGAAGATGCATTATTCATCTCCATGCAGAATGATCAGGCATCTTGCATCCATGTTCCCCGACAGATTCCAAAGGACACGTTGGCCAAGCTCCTTCCAGAGACTTGGATTACCAACTATGAAAAGCTACACCAGCATAACAAGCCGCTTCAGTCTACGGAATCAGAGTTCGTAAGGAAAAAAGATGGAACTGTTTCCATCAAATTTGGCAAAGAAAAGGAGGAAGGTCCTTCTATCTTCCAAACTCTCTTTATGATTGAACCTTGTGTTCCAGAATCCATCTCTGAACCAGACCCAAAAAAGCATATCCGACACTTTAATGGTGATGGACATCCTGTTCATTACTATAAAGACAAACATGGTCATTGTTTTTGGGATCCTTTTTGCCAATGTTCCTACTGTATAAATTCACCCGATGAGGTAGACCCACATGCCAGATCTCCGCCTCGACGGAAAAAGTCCAAGGATAAGATATACCAAAGGTACTTAGACGGAGATTCCTCCGTAGACACTCTTGGTGAGTGTGATAAATACCGAGTTCATGGTATCTTATGCACCACCTCCACCACCGCATGTCAATACCACATCCCAAGTCTCACCGATCCACCTTCTCCTCCCCGAAAAAGGCAAGCCCTCTCTCCATTCTACAAGCCAATCCTTAAATGGGCTAAGAAACATTCTTACCCCCTCGAAGCTCCAAAGCGAACACCACCCACTTCTTCCATCGCCATGTTCCAAGATACTGACTTTCCTCCTCTTGTCAAGGAAAGCTCTAAACTCGCGTTCCTCGCTACGGAAGAGTTTATTGATCCACATGGTAGATACCGCCATGTTCCCAAAGTACCTACCCCCACGTATGTGGACGAACATGGAAGGCGTAAAAACCCCTGCTGCTGAAGCCGTTCTAAACTGGCAATCAGAGACTTTGTTAGCACAAAACAATGCCTTTAAGGCTATTGATTCCAAAATCGGAAATGTGCAACAAGATCTCCGAAGATATGACGAAGGTACCAAGAAGATACTTTCTGAGTTCCAGAAAAGGCTTCAAGCCTTGGAATCGACAACAAACTTGGGTACCACTATCTTGAAAGCCCAAAACCGTAAATAGATAAACTCAAGAAGCGTGATTCAAATTCTTGAAGAAGGAGGGTTTAGACCTTTTGATCCATTGGCACCTCCCTGTCAAACCGGGTATGTATCCCCAACACCGCAAGTGTCTTTTTTGCAAATATTCCAGAAGATCCTTCTAGAAGAGAAACAGATTTGCTAAGTCGGCTCAAAGCTTTGAAGAAAGAAAAGGGAAAGAAAAGACACCACCTACGAATCAAGCTCAATTGTTATAAGAGAAAGGCCAGACCAGATGATGTTATCAAATCCATTAGAATCCTTTCTAAAGGATCTGAGTAAGCAAGAAGTTGACCCCATTACCCAACAGCCTGAGCCTGATCCTGTCAAACAGATTCTGTTTTCTGAACAAAACTCCTCCTCTTCATCAGATTCAGTATCTACTTATTCCTCTTCATCCTTTTCAGATCCACCAGTTGAGTCTCCCCCTTTTGTTCCACCAAACTCACAAATATTCATGGCCGATACTCTTTCGGATTATGATATGCAATCAAATTATTCTGATCCAGAAGCTGGACAGACAAGTAACCCCACCAAAAGCAGTTCAGCCAGGCATGTATCCATGGCATCCAAACAATTCTTCTCTATTGATGATATTCCTTATTCGAAATGGCCACACAGACTTGAAGAATTTCATACTTGGTTGAGTACACAGTCCATTACCAACCATGATATGAATGATGTCCTTTTTAATTTTGTTACAAGGTTCACAGGGAGCCTAAAATTTTGGTGGCAATCACTCACGTAACGACCACTTACGTTCTTGTTATCTCCTAGTTACTATCATGCCCTTAATTTTCTATACCACGTTTTTGTGGGAACACCCGAGATCTCAAGGAACTCAAAAGGAGAGAATTCTTTGAAAGAAGATGCTTTCCCTCCGAAAAAACATCTTGATAAGCATTATCGATTAATGCTTCAGCTCTTTTACCGATTGGCGCAGATCCAAATCTAAAGCATGTCTTCATCACTTCTATTCCTAAAGAGCTATCACGAGATGGTTGAAAGATCCTTCTTTGGAAAGCAAAGAAGAATACAAGACGTTCCCATGGGAGAACTTCAGCAAGAAGTCCATCTATGCCTTGAAGAATTATGCTTAAAGCGTCGAATGGTCCAAACATACATCACAGATGATAAGCGTCTTGAATCAGCCTGCTCCCATCGGGTTAAAAATCAAATGCTCCAAACAAAGGATTGTGATGGTACTGTGGCCATTACTCCCGAAAAAAGAAGCACTTCAAGAAGTACTCAATTAAAAAATCCAAGCATGGCTCCAAGCATTTTCGGAAAAAGAAGAAATGGCGATTCCTACGCAAGAGAAAGGACCACACAGCCATAAGAAATCAAACCGTTGCTACATTTGCGACAAGAAGGGACATTTTGCTAAAAATTGTCCCCAGTGCGAAAAAGGGTCGAATCATCGATTGAAAACGAAACAGTATGTCCCTTGAAAATGATGACATTGAATCCTTGTTTTCTCGCGATGAAGAACCATCGAGTAAACCCTTTGTGTTATCCCCTTCTACAAATCTTCCAATGAAACCGATTCGACGAATCGAATCAAGACATTTTTCACATATCCCCCACATCCTCGTAACCAAATCCCGACATATTCTCAAGTCAAACTCACTTTGCCCCCATTTCCCCGTAAAATCTTCACCTCCAAGTACGCCAAACCCATCAATGTTATTGCTCTTATTGATACTCGGAGCAAGCTCCTCCATTCTCGACACTAAAGTTCTCACGAAGAATATTGGACTCCTCATATCCGATACTTCAACTCCGCCTCTGGAGATACTTTCTCCACAAACGTCAGAACTACTTCAGTCACTATCCAGTTTTTTCCCGAATGCTCCATAAAAGCAAAAATCTTTGGATCAAACCTCCCTAACAAAGATTTGCTAATCGGGTGGGACATTATGACTCAAATCTCTCAACTCCGCATTATTCCTGGAAAGGGCCTTAGATATAAAAATCATTTCTCTGAGTTTGTTGATATCCAGAGACTCTTTTCCATCCAGATGAGTCTGTTAGATCCAATCATGCAAAGATTATTAGAATCATGCTCGGAATCCCACTCAGAATTTGCTCAAAAGTGTTCTCATCCCTTATGGGAAAATCCAGAGTTCTTTGTTCGCCTTCCCTTCAAGAAAAATGAAGACATCAACCCAACAAAGGCGAGTCGTGCGGGAATGAAGCCAGAACACTTGACTTTAGCTCAAAAAGAATGCTCAGAACTTCTTCAACAAGGCCTTATTGAAGTTTCTGATTCTCAATGGGCTTGTGAAGCCTTTTATGTCAATAAGCGAGCCGAACAAAGCAGAGGGAAAATGAGATTGGTAATTAACTACCAACCTCTTAATCTTTTTCTCCAAGATGATAAGTTCCCTTTACCATCCGCAGATTCTCTCTTTAGCGGTCTAACTAAGGCCCATATCTATTCCAAATTCGACCTCAAAGCCGGATTTTGGCAATTGGGTATCCATCCTGAAGACAGAACAAAAACGGGATTCTGTATCCCAAACCAGCACTTCCAATGGAAAGTTCTTCCTTTTGGCCTAAAGGTGGCCCCATCCCTTTTCCAAAAGGCCATGTGCCGTATTTTCCAACCCATCCTGTCAACTGCAGCAGTGTATATCGACGATATTCTGCTTTACAGCCCTGATGAACAAAGCCACTGCCAACTCCTTGAGAAATTTGCAGAAATTGTGAAAAGGCATGGTATTATGCTCTCCCAAAGGAAGATGAATATTGCCCAGGCGTAAATTGAATTTCTTGGTATGCACCTCAACAAAGGTACATACTATCCAGGGCCACACATTGCACAAGAATTATTGAAATTTCCTGAAAATGACTTCACAAAAAAGCAAGTTCAACAATTTCTTGGGATAATTAATTATCTCAGGGTATTTGTCCCACACATTGCAAAGCTGCTGATTCCTTTGCAAGCCATTCTGAAAAAGAATCCCCCACCTTGGGGAAAAATCCAGACCAAAGCAGTTGCTGAGCTTAAGGAGATTATGCAAAATCTCCCACCACTGCAAATACCATCAACAGGCAAAAGGATTCTCCAAACTGACGCCAGTGACGAATACTGGGCAGCCGTCCTATTCGAAGAAATTGATGGTAAAAAACATGTTTGTGCCTACAAGAGTGGAAAGTTTTCCCAGGCTGAAATGCACTACCATTCCACTTTTAAAGAAATCCTAGCAGTCAAAAATGGAATTAAGAAATTTGAATTCCATCTCATCGGCCATCACTTCCTAGTTGAACTAGACATGGCATCTTTCCCTCAGATGACCAAGTTTAAACAGAAGCAGATTCCAAACCCCCAACTGCTTAGATGGGCTGAATGGTTTTCAAAATACTCTTTTGAAACCCAACATATTCCGGGGAAAAAGAATGTCCTTGCAGATTTCTTGTCAAGACCCAAAGCACCAGCTGAGATCAACATGTACATCAAGAGGCCTGCCTTTCATAAGCTTCATTATGGCGTCAAATACAAAATCGAAAAAATCAAAGACTCACCAAGCCAGGCATATCCCCAGGAGATTATTCAGCAAATCCAGAATGACAGTCTTCCTGAAAATATGGAAAACCTCATGTGGGAATGCCACACAGACCTTTTCAGATACAATGGAGGTTCGATTCTTTATCCTTTCGGGTTAAATTCAAATTATCCCTTCATTCATCCCCTAATCTGGAAGGAAGATGATTTCCCTGATCAGCTTAAAACGCTATTATGGTACTTAACCAATAAGTACTTGATAGCCATTGAAATCCCCACCGAAAGTTTCATTGCCAATCTCACCAGGATATTCATGCTCGGGAGAAACATCGAAAAGGAAAGTGATAGAAATCTTTTAAGTTTTCTAAACCGGTTCTATCACCCCACCCGCCGGAAACAAGATTTGGAAAGAGAACGAGAACCATGACACCAAATCCCGAAGTTCACACCATCCCGTTCTTTAAAAGGCCATGGAATTTCTTTAGAAATAATGGCGGTATTCTCGATGCACCACTCGAAATAGGAACTACAGCCTATAAACCTCATTCGAACAACCGAGAAGCCCGGATTCACAAATCTTATCCAAAATCTGTTAGAATATGTGAACATGAATATCGAGAACTCCAGAGAATCCTATGCCAGGAAAACAAGACCATTCCCGAAGACATCTGGAATAATGTACCCACTACGTGGGATCATTATGATCTAGCACCAGGAGCTAAGGAAGCACTCAGACAGTACAGACAAGCTGCATCGTCCCAAGATCATGAAATGACAAGTGAAGATGACATTGTCTAGTCTACTCAAGACCCCTATGCACGCTTTGGAGGTCCTTTGTCCCAAAATCCCTACGAACAGGGACCTTCGTCTTTGTCTCGATATATGGACCTATCCTACTATGCACAGCCCTCAAACTGGCCCCAGCCAAGTTTTCCTAGCAACACTACCGACGAAAACACAAACTGGGCAGCAGAAGAAGCATCCCATTGGGCTCATGAAGCCTCCTCATCCCAAAGGCTGAACCAGATTCTCTCACCTCAAGACCTTGAGGACCTCCAGTAATACGAAGCACATCTTCTAGAAGATATTTCGACAACGACTCGCATGTAGCTACAATGCTCGTGACGGACGAGATCGTTGAGTCCGTACAATTTCACCGTAGCAAAGTCTTGTTCACTTTTACCGTAGCACTAGGCTAGGGAATGTACTTGTTCACGCATACGATCACCGTTCATAGTGTGCGAATAATTCCCTCCCGGAAAGTTCCGGAGCCTCTGTTTTTATTTGGACCCGTGAGTTGGTCCCTGTGTGTCCTTGTGGTCCCTTTATTTTGCCTATATAAGGCCTGGTCGTTGTATCGTTTTGGGCAGAGTCCCCTGAAGTAAAGTGTGTGCTTTGTGAAAATCCTCTATGGCTTTCTAAATCCCTCTTCTTCTCCAGCCTGGTAGAATCCTTCGAGAAATGCAGCTTGGGTAGATTAGAAACGTTTCCATTCTGGCATCCTCTGAGTGTCTCTAGGCTCTGGATTAAAGGGCTGAGTGGTTTTCTGCTAAAAGGCTGTCCCACCGTCCATCAAGAGAAATCATGGATGAGATCCACCAACCTCACAGTTAGAACTTTTTCTCCTGAAATAAGGTTAACTTTAAATAGAAAGTTAATGGTAGGGGTTAGATTTTGGATAGGAGTGAAAGTTTGTGACTTTTTATGAGAAGAAAAAAAAATTGAGGCTAGAATTGTCACTTAACCTAAAGTTGGCACTTTTTTATTAGACAAAAAAAATTTTGGGCCAGATTTGTCCATTGACTTAAAGTTTGTGCTTTTTCATGAGACAAAAAAAAGTTTTGGCCAGATTTGTCCATCGACTTAAAGTTGATGCTTTTTTTATGGAATTAGCCCGTCAATATTATCAGCAAGCTTCTCAACTCAGATTATGTTTTGCACTCCGCATTAAAAAATGAAGTAAAGATGAGGTGTAGATGGTTTGCACAAAGAAAAAAAGTGGATGAACAAGGCGACGTATTTATCCTCCTCAGCAATGGTGCATGCATATGTTTTACATAGGAGACAGAGGTTCTTTTAATTTCTTTCGTTGATCAATATCTTGTAATTGTTTCATCTTATATTATCTGTTTTTCCATATAGAAATTGAATATCATGGCTACATATGGAATATTTGCCTTTTTAACTAGAAATTTAATTAGGTCCATAGAATAACAAATCCTATTGCAAGATTAAAATAACTTTAAGTGCATGATAATTATTTGATTATATTGGGTTATTTACATTTTTGGGTCATATTTATAAATATGTTTTCCCATCGTTTAAAGCAATTTTTGTCATTTAAAGCAGTTTTTGTTTTAGGTGATTGACTGATTGTTTTTTTTTTTTTTTTTTTTTTTTTTTGGTGGTTAGAATGATTGACCGAATTAAGAGGTTGGTTTTTTTTTAGAATATTTGTCACTCTTATTCATAAAACAATTTGTACGAATTTGGGACCAAACGTATAATCATATACGGCTTGCACATATTAAGTCGAAGCTAACCGGGATAATGTTTAGATAGATAAAGAGGGAGGATAGCACGGGAGAGTGGGTCCCTTGGCGTGAGGTTGAAAAAGCATGAAGCTTTAATAATTGCAACACGATCCACAGTGTATAAAGTCACACTGTCCATATGCATCACGAGGTTCACATGACACGAACCTTCAATAATTTCAACGTGATCCACTATGGCCAAAAAGCAGCTTAACTCCACCCCGGTTAAACTCTTAACCTCACTTTGTTTCCTCCTCCTCCTCTGCGTTTGAGAGAGAGAGAGAGAGAGCAGCAGCAGCAGCAGCAGCATCAGAGAGCAATGACTGTGGATGTGTGTGGTTTGGTACATGTTAGGGAAGGAGAGAGACCCTCAAGGATTTGGATTTTATAGAGAATCGGAAAGAGGGTAATTAAATTGTTAACGAGGTATAATAAATCAATGGAATAGGGTTTTCTTTAAAACTATAAAAGGCAACTTTCATGGACCTTCAATTTCTCCCAATGGAGTTGTGTATGCAGCTCAAAGCCTATCCATGTTCACGATATTAATAAATTAGTGTCTCTTAGATATTAATGGAGTGCCCAAGTCTCTTTGACCATCCTACGAATCTCCATCAAATGTGGCGATCCCTCTATTTCATACACATCGGATAATTACTGAAAAAAATAATTTTTATTAATATATCTATAACAAATTTATTCTTTTATATTTCGTTCTTTTGAAAATGGGTAAGTTGCCACACTTGATTTTATCATCTCAATTTCCATTCCAAGTTGGTTTTGGCAGCCCGACGGTCTAAACTTGAGAGCTGAGCCCCCATTCCTTTTGACTGTTACTTGAGTGTCACAATTTTTTATTGATTAATTAATTGTCATGAATTTTAAAAAAAAATGTTTACTTGAGTGGCTTAACTTCTAAAAAAATTTCATTTAAGTGCCATGATTTTCAATTAATTATTTAAATACTACAACTCCTACCATAAATGTCATGATGTGTAGCACTTTTGAGGAGCCTCCCCAAGAAGATTATAACACTTAAGTAAAAGAAAAATTACAAGTTTTATAGTAAAGTGATTGGAATAAAAAAAGTTATGATACTCTTGTCGAGACATTTTTTCAAAGTTAGTCTTATATAACTAGGGCATTACAGACTTTAACATGCCATGACAATACAATCACGTAAGCACCTCTAGATGCGTTTGCATGAAAATGATACAAACTTTTACGGAAGAAGAGGGGACAAGAAAAACATTTTGGTCAAAACTGGTGGTCTTCACATTAGGGGTGATCGGGTCCAGGGTGGGTAGGGTCTAGACCTGGACCCTGTTCCCGACCCTGTTATAACCGATTCTCTTTTTTTGGACCCTGTTCCCTACCCTGTTTGCATTGGACCCTGTTCCCGGCCCACCTTGTTTTTCCGGTCCGAAAATAGGGTTAACCCTGTTTATATTGGAACATGTTTTGCAAAATTTTTCTGTCATCTCCAATTTTTTTTTCCCTGGAGAAGAACTCCAACACGTAACTCACTGCCAAGAACACCACTAACTGCTTCCATAACTGCCCTCTACACACATTATCGTTTGGAGCCTTCTCAGAATAAAGCTGTTCCACCTTAGTCTCATTTTGGGTATCATCTTCTAACTTGGAGTCGGTTGACATCTGTTGGAGAAATCTTTCCAGAATATTTTGAAGCTGACAAAACGTTTCTTTCAGTCTAAGTCTGGATGTTCGAAGACCATTGTTTAAAGTCGGAGACTTTGTATTCTCAAGACTCAAGACTCAAGACTCAAGACTCAAGACTCAAGACTCAAGACTCAAGACTTAAGACTCAAGACTCAAGACTTAAGTCTATTCTCACTGACAGTCTTTCTAATCCAGTGACGAAGGAAATCCAAAGCCGAGGTATATGGTTGAGGATTCGATCCTATCCTCTGGAAAAGATTCTTTGGTTGGATAATCATTTCGGATTCTTTGATTCTTATCTAAGAACGATTGAAGATCCGATGGTCGACGAAGTATTCATGGAATGTTCTATTCTTGGAAACCAAGATCCTGATTGTATGGGCGAACAGGATTGATGGGCTATCATCAGATTCCTTAAATAGCTCGGATGATCTCCTTGATTGATTCCGTCCAACGGGTAGATTGGAGGAATTCCTTTGGTAAGTGCCAACAGCTATGATGGCATAAAGGAGTATAAAAGGAAGACGTTCTAGTTGTTTTAAGAGTGTGATCGATAGAGAAATTCCAGAGTCTGAAGAACCTTGATTATTAGTCGATACAGTCTGAGCGAAATTGTATACACAGAGAGTGTTTGTACTTGGCGATACCTTGAGTGAGTGTAGTAGATCATCTACACCAAGAAATCAAGGAAGATCATCACTGTAACATCTCTTTGTTCATAGTGGAATCCAGCCAAATTGGCTGTCAGTGCAGAAGAGTGGACGTAGGCTTGGATCAAGCCGAACCACTATAAACCGCGTGTTTAATTCTCTCTTTCCTTCACTTAAGTCCTTCGTTGATTATTACTTAACGCAAACTATCTTTCAATTGTCTAAGTATTGTGTAAGTATACAGAAGTTATCAAGAAAAATCTTTGTATACCTATTCACCCCCCTCTAGGTACTCATACTAACAATATCAACATCAAAGTCCCTAACACTGCATGTCCACTAGTTTCATCATTTCTTTTGTCCTCATCAGTTCCCAGCCTCTCTGAGCAGTCAGTACTTCCAATGACAGGATGCTGAATATCTTCCAGAGAAAGCTTTGGATCATGATGCTCTTGGGATTCAAGCTGGGAATCTAACATACTCGTACCACGGCTTCCTTGATCACAAAGTTGTAGTTCCAACTGTTTACACCGATTCGACACCCTTCTTCTATACCGGTGCTTTGTCGGTGACGGGAAATTGATCCTTTTTAGTCGACGAATTCTTTGGAAGATGAAGAACTACTGTTCCCGACCAGCAACTTCCCAGCTAAGGTGGCCGAAAGTCAAACGCATGCATTTTGTTGTCTTCAACATTCTTCTTAATCGAATTTCTCCTCTAAAGAGAATAAAAGATCAATAACGGAGATCGGTAACCAAGAATGATGGTGTGAGATGGATACAAATTCTAGAAGTACCAACTGGAAACTCAAAATGAGCTTACTCTAGCAGATCCGGCGCCCGAGGCATTGCGGGCACCTAATAGCCATTGAATCTATATTCTAACCTCCTATTCAGCACCATATCGCAGAAATCATACTAAATAAGATCAACCAGATACAGGGAACAAACTCTCTTCAATCCATCTTATAATTCAGCTATCATTCAATGCTTGAGACACCATACCAGAACCTGAAAGCATAAAAAGTTTGCAGCATTAAACTAAATGGAGAGCAGACATTATGATCCAAAATAAAAACACATAATTTGCTACATTATATCTATCCGAAGAAAAAAAACTTGCTTGATTAATTCGCAATTATCATGATCGCACGCATGCATGCACAAAAGCAGGCACCCACACACACAAATACCACTCCAATCTTTTGTGTCGCAATGATCACAAGACATAACATTTAAATAGTAAAAATCAATTCACGAAATCACATTTGGTGGAAATTCCAATTAGGAAGCAGTTTTGATCGGCAATATTACTCTCCCCAACAAAAACTCAGAACAATGTCACTACTTAGGGTAGTCATCAAGAAGTGAAAAGACAAATTAATAAACTCGTTCCAGCCATTATGATCTAATTCCCACAATTAATGCACAATTTAACAAAATTTAAAAACATTTATCCGTGACAAGAGTTCAAAGTCCGGAAAGTTCGCAGATCCAGCCAAGCTTGACACTCGGAAAAAAATACATTAATTTGGGAGAACTCTAAGGGATATGCAAACTGCAGAAAAGAGAGGAAAAGATTGGGTTTTGACGACTCACGTAAGGTAACATCAAAGAAAATATTGATGGACAGTCAAAAAATGTCAAAACTTGAAACTCAAGAATGGAAAAGCGGAATTACGAGTAATTCCCAGTTTGGGGAAAGGTACGAGGAGAGGAGAAAGAAAACCACTTAAACCATCACAAAACCCTCATGCAGAGCAAGGAATCGCCAAGATTGGTTCTCCGGCGGATCCGAAAATTGCTCGAATCTTTGAACAAGGTGGAAACAGGGAGATCCAGAACACTCATTGAACGCCGTCACGTTTGTGTTTGAGGCCGACGGCGCCGGGGTGGCGAGGATGGCCGGGACCAGGTGGGCGAGCGGAGGCAGCGTCGGCAGCGCAGCGCTCGGATGGATTGGCGGAGGTGAGAGGCTGAGAGCGACGAGCGGCATGAGAGTAAAGACTAAAGATAGAAAGAAACGACTAGGGTTTTGGTCTTTTGGAATTTTGGGGCCCAAAAACCGGTTCTGAACTAGTCCGGTCGATCCGGTTCTCGAGTGGGTATTTTCTCGGAACCCGTTCTCGAACCGGTTCAAATAGGGTCTGAACTTTGGGAATCGGTTCCCGGACCGGTTTCAACCGGAACCGGTTCCCGAACTGGTTTCAACCGGAACTGGTTCTCGACCCTGTTTTCCGGGTGGGCCGAATCGGGAACTGGGTTGACCCGGTCCGGTTGCACACCCCTACTTCACATAGCACAACAGTAGAAAGCATTATTGCACTTAGCGGACTCTGTTAAGGCCTACATGTTTGTATTTTTTTTTTTTTGTTCCTAGGAACAAAAAAAGAACAGAAATAAGAAACAAAAAAAAAATTTATTTTTTTGTTCCAAAAACACTTTTTGAAGAATTGAAAGAACAAAATCTATTTTTTCTTCTTCTTTTTTCTTTGGCCAGTCGCCGGCCTCAACCATGGCCACCGACAGTTGAGGGCCGGCGACCTCGCGGAGGGTCGCCGGCCCCTAGCAAGGCCAAGCGTCGCCGGCCCCCGCGAGGCTCGGCCTCGCCGATCTAGGCGAGCCCAAGCTCGCCTAGCCTCAACCAAGGCACGGGGCGAGGCTCGGCGAGCTCGGCCTTGCCGAATCTGGGCGAGGCCGAGCCTCACCGGTGTGGGGCAAGGCTCGGCGAGCTCGGGCTCGCCCAAATCCGGCGAGGCCAAGCCTCACCGCCTCGCCGATGCCTGGGCGAGCTCGGCCTTGCTAGATCTGGGCGAGCCCGAGCCTCGCCCAACCACGGCAAGCCTCGCGGTGGTTAGGCGAGGCCGCCAGCCATGGCCGAGGCGGCGACCGGCCAAAAGAAGAAAAAAAGAAAAAAATAAAGAAAAATAAAGGAAAAATAAAATAAAAATATTTTAAAAAAAGAATATAAATTTACCAAATGTGTTTCTATTTATTTTTTATTCCCAACAAGTTTATCAAATGTATCTTTTCCGGTAAAAAATTATTCCCCGGAACAGAAATAGTTTTTTCTATTTTTGTTTCCCGAAACAATTTTTGAACAGAAATATAAACAAACGCACCCTTACTTTACCGTCCGACTTTATTAAAGCTGATACTTAAAAGGGCTCATGAAGTGACTGAAATTGGAGTGCATCATCTATAGAGATTGGGGCCTTACCGCTACTGATCGCCAGAGCTCAGCACGTATGAAATGATTAATAGACGATGATAGTGATAGACAGCTAGATAATTCTCGCATTCCACGAGCGGTGGGGTCCGAAGGCAATTTTAGTCCAAAAAGAAATGGTGGAGTGGGTTTTTTTAGAACCGTCAAATTGAGGCTCTCACAAATAAATGATAATTATGCTTATTAATTTTTATAAAATTAAATGAAAAGACATCTTCCATCATCCTTCAGTATTCCAATGGAGTTGTGTGTATAGCTTAATGCATATTATTCACAAGATTAATAGATAAGTGTCTCTTAGATATTAATCGAGTGTCTGAAATTCTTTGAACATGGGAGTAATCCTCATCAAGTACAGTGGTCTTTTTTGTCCCGCACACATTAGTAATCACCGGAGACATATGCCTATGCTCCCAAAGGTGGCCCTAAGTAAATGCACAAATATGGTGATTCAGTCACAATTACCATTTGAGCAACCTCTTAGATTTAAAAGATAGGCGTTCCTTAGTTTTCTTGGAAGAAAGCTGACCTAATGTAAAGTGAAAACTCTTATTTTTCCTTATAAAAAAATTCTTGATTTTGTAAATGATATCTATCATTGTGATCATGGTTTTATATCATATTCTTTTGAAAATATTTTAGTTGCCGCCCTTGATCTTTTAATCTCAATTTATATTCGAAGTCGATTTTGGCAGCTTAATTTTTTAAACTTGGGAGCTGAGCCCCACTTCTTTTATATATATTTAACTCATGGGAAGGTTTGGAGAATATTTCTTCTACACTAGAAATATTTCATTAAAATTTAAATTCAAATGATGATGCATGACCAATTAAAATCTAATTGTAAAAGTTGTGGGTCACAAGCTTTGAAGAACTTGAAGTTGATGGTCACGGCATAATTAGCTTATATATGAAGATTTATATGGAAATTGAGTGCAATTGTCGTGGATCTTATCTTTCCCGGAGAGGTGCAAGCTGGAGGAACATTTCTCACCCCGGCAGCACCATTCTAGTTTGTCAACATTGAAATTTCATGTTGTCGCAATACTGCCACATATCTCAAACAAACTTGAAAACTTGTCACTCTTATTATCGATGAATGCTCGGCACTTTCCTGTTTTGAAAGGCCCGGTGAAGTTGAGGAAATTGTAAATTACTAGGTGCGAATGCCTTATAAGGACACCTGATCTATCGTGCTACAATCCTTGGAGCCCTCTCAATTAGAAAGACTTGTTGAGATTCAAGGTTTGCAAGCATTGAGATCTTTGTTGCACCTAACAGTTTCCTACTGTGATTCAATTGAAACATTACCTAAGCTATGCCAGCTGAAGAAGCTTAGGTGTGTTGAACTGAGGGGTTGTGCTAAGCTAAGAGCCCCATGGAAAGTAGCAATAGCCTAGAGTATTTATAGTACTTGCAGACCAAAGGTTGTAGATCTCTCAAAATGTGCCACCCAAGGTGTCGAGATCGACCAAAGGAGAGACGGATTAGATCTCTTTATGAAAATTGATTCCTCATGAGGTACCTCATCAGTTTGATGGTTGATCTTAATTTGGACATTTCTAATCAAGCAAGTTTGAATTGTATTCATGGTATGAATAGAAAGTATCAGGAGCACAAATACAATATGGTTCATGTGTATGCAATTTAGTGGAAGAGATTCATCTATTGACATATCTATCTATTCTTGGGATTAATATTTGACAATATGCACCCACCCATGGGCAGCGTAGTTGGTGTGAGTTCTCTCCCTCATCGCCGAGATCGAGAGTTTGAACCCTCTCATTACATTTCATGACTTAAGTGGGGGTCTTAGGGGTGGATTACTAGGCCAGCCCCGAGGTTTTACGTCTAAATAGTGGCTTGCGACGACGTCTGACAGTGCCACCGGGCATCGGAGGGCGGTGTGACCCCAATTAGCATAAGCGAAAGGGAGTCTCCGGCGGTTTTCTCGATTACAAAAAAAAAAAAAAAAAAGCAAGATCTCTTTATGATTGGTCCGTATACCCTCAAGAATATATATATATATAGTATTTTCAAGAGGGTGTCTATCTTAAATGATTTACGTTAAAGTTAAATCTCTTGCCATTGAACAATATCATAAGGAATCCGTACCAATAATTTTTTAACACATCGATAAGATTGCACATTACTCCTAATAAATACTACTTGTACTCAGTAAATATATCTATTATAGGGCAAATGATTTTCATATATGCCGAAATATTTCAAATGTTGTAAAAACACTCATTAATAGCAAAAACATGTTATTTTTCAGTTATGTTTCCTTTTCATCAGTGTAATATCAACAAAAATCAATCAACTGAATCAAATAATGGTTAACCAAAAGAAAAGTAAAAAACGAGATTAATAAAATATAACGACTATAAATAAAAAAAATACATTTTGGGCAGTTTTAATTTAATTAAGTGTATGCCAGCTGGGGCGAGTACAAAAATCGGACCTAGAATAGAGCCGACGTCTCATGGTCTGTCTCTATTATGTACTACAGTTTATATAGCCATATCTATTTACTCTTTCGACTCTTCACAACTTTTTTCTTCATATTACTGCGCAGAGTACACGAGCTCTCTTCGCCGAAACTGCCCTCGTCATGTAGTAATTTTCTTTGGCAGCTGCCCCTTTTGCAAGATAAAAAGTCGATTTTCCTTTTACTGACAGCTCTCCCCCCACCCCCTTTCCCCTTGCCGTGAGAGGCCAGTTGGACTAGCGTTGTCTTGATGTCCTTTTCCCACTCTTCCTCTGCAGTGGATTCCTTGAGAAGCTGAATTGTAGAACAATGCTCCAAGTTGTCACTGGTCAAAAGTAAAAATAAAAATAGAAAAGATCGCTTTCAGTCGCCTCAATGAAGACAACAATGTGGACCAGTGAACAATCGAGCGATATAAACATCAATTAGGTACTAGTGCCAATTTCTAAGTCACCATCTTTATATATATGTATATTGAGATGGATGAATTTTTGCATTTTATTGTTCCTTGACTGGTCACCATCACAAATGTTTCAATCTCCATCCTTTCCTCCACCGCTTATGGACCAACACCGATTAGATATCCATCCTTTCCATCACCGTCTATAGACTAAAATATTATCTAAAAAGTTATAAATTTACCGTGGTAAATAATTTGATTTAAATTTTTTAATTTAATCAATTTAATTATTAATTTTTTGACGATTTGCCAATAAAGTTATTTCGCCAATTTTCAATAGAAGTCGATGATGTAAATGCCAACCGTTTTAAGTGACACAACCGCCATGTAAGTGATTTCCAACAAAAATTAGTCAAAAGGACTACATTGATAAATCGTTAAAAGTTTTAGGATTAAATTAGCAAAATTGAAAAATTTATGACAAAATTGACTGTCGTACAATAAGTTTAGGACTTTTTGGATAATTATTCTTTAATAGATAAATAGTGATTAGACAAACATAAATTAGGTATTTGACCTATCCTCCACGGATAATGATTGATTAACTACTGCTCCTAAACCCAATCCTTGTGCGGGTCCATGAAATCATATTAAAATTATAGAAGTAACATTATAATGAAGCCAATTGTTAGATTGTAATGTCAAATGCGATTGTTAAGTTAGACGTAACCTCAATTATAATTTTTAGATTAGACCTTCTATGGAAATTGAAATTTTGCTTTTTTTTTTTATTAGCATTATTAACTAGTTAACTTTCTTGAATGCTGCTACTCTTTACATAAAAGAATAAAAAAAAAATTAATATGGGAAATGATTGCGTGCCACAACTAACTCTGCTTCATGTTCTCTAATTCATATTGGAGCCCCCCCCCCCCTAAATGCTTGGCTTTATCTAGAGTCTTTTACTTTTCACTTGTATTTTTCAAATATTTCTGTCATAAAAAATTCATTTTAAAAATTTTGTAAATATGCAATTATTGTCAAATAGAGTTACATGGTTTTTCATAATTTAGGAACCTATTTTGTCCCAATTTTAATTTTCTCAAGGGAAAGCAAAATGCAAAAAGGTGTTTTTTTTATGTAAGTGTAAGCAAATAGAACTAGAAGTTGATAAAAGTGAAGATGGAGCATCGTGTGGAATCTTTTCAAAATCAATATTACATATTAAAATTTACGATATTTAAGTGATCGACTGATAATTATCACCCTCAGGTGAATATTTTAAGATATCAGTCCATGGACATAGAAATGGATGATTTTCTAGGAAACCCCCAAACCACGAGGAAAAAAAGGAGATGGGTGGATACTATCGAGCTCATTAACCTAATCTTAGTTAGGCCTCAACTAAACACCAGTCAATTCCAAGAGCATGGAAATGTATGATTTTCTGCATTATTGTTCCTTTACTAACCAGTCACCATCACCAATATCTATGTCCCTATCCTTTCCCCCACTATTAATGGACAAGCATTGATGGGTTATCCATCCTTTCCTCCTTTCCTGCCGCTAATGTACTAGTCCTGATCCATCCTTTCATCATTTTCTTCACTACTGTCAATTGAAAAACACCTATTAGATATTAGTCACAGAACCTAGTCCTTGTGCGGGCCAATGAAAATCATATTTAAAAAAGTTAATACATAATTAATTTTTTGATCATCGAAAATTCAAATCGATACACATATAATAAATTTATCTTAAATTAATTTTTGACCTCCAAAAATCCCAAATGTAACAAATTTATCATACCTTAATTTCCATTATATTTGAGAATCGACACACATATAATAAATGGAGAGTAAAACCACAAATCGGTATGCCTATCAACTACCACATGTTATCTAATTTAATAGTTTAATGATAAAATTCAAAGAATAAATTTGCCATATGTATATCGGTTTAAGGTTTTTAATGGTTAAAGAATCAATTTGGTATAAATTCATCACATATGTATCAGTTTGGGATTTTTCGTGATATTAACCATATTTGAAATATAGAAGTAACATTATAATTAAGCAAATTGTTAGATTAGAATGTCAATTGTAATTGTTACATTAGACATAACTTCATATAGAATTGTTAGATCAGAACTTCTAAGTAAATTAAACATTTTAAACCAACTTTTTTTTTTAAATATTGGTACTTTGTATAGGACAATTAATATGGGAAACAATTTGAGTCACCATTAGCATTGTTTCGTGATCACTCATTCCAATTGGAGTTTCCCTCTTTTCTCTCAAATGCCTGGGTTTGCTATGAGTCTTTTACTTTAAAATTTGTTTTCAAATCTTGCAGTTATTAAAAATCATTTTTAAAATTTAAAAAAAAAAAATACAATTATTGACAAGTAAAGCTATGTGGCTTTTGATAAGTTATAACCCTATTATTTCTTCCACTTTTAATATTTTTGAAGGATAGGGAGCATCGAAAAACAGCAACGTTTTGCTAGAAAATTTTATAATAAACAGCAGAGTTTTAATACTAGCTATCCAGCGATTTAGAAATTTAAGAATGACTCAAAAACCCAAGGAAGAAAGAGGAGATAGGGTATGGATGGAGCTCCACTTGGGAAGTTGAGTGGTAAGCAGACTGCCCCCACGTCGTCACTGGCCAAAAATAAAAATACAAAAGGCCACTATATGTTGGTCGCTCCATCAAGACAAGAACGATAATAGACTGATAAACGATTCAGTGACCATCACTAATGTCCAAGAACAAGGTCCTTACTATAACATGGAAATGGATGATTTTTTCTTGCAATTTACTGTTCTTTGCTCAGTCACCGTCGTTAATGTCCAAGTCTCCAAGTCCTTCCTTCCCCCGCTCATGGACAACCATCTAAATTAATTATGGCACGTTGTGGGAGAGGGAGAGAAAGAGATAAAAATTGAGGGTACTTGCAGGAAAAGAGATGGTTTTCTGCATTGTACCGTTCCCTTACTCAGCCGATCACCATCACTAATGTCTATCTCCACGTCCCGTCATCCATTGCTAGTGGACAAACATCTAAGTATTCGTAAATACAAGAATTGATCAGGTGCCCTCACGTCTGGCCTCTTTCCTTTTACTGCCGAGAAACATTACTTTCCCACTTCATCCCTCCTGAGGCAATGATTAATTAAATAAAAAATTAATATCACGAAAAATCTTAAATTAATATATTCATGATAAATTTGTTTTAAATTAATTTTTTAACTACTAAAATCCATATTGTTACATTTTAAACAAATTTACTCCAATTAATACATTTGTATTAAATTTACTCTTTGTTAGTTTTCGTTAAATTTTACTATTAAATTGTTGAGTCGAATAACACATGACAATTGACTATTGTACCGGTTTGGGATTTTACACTCTATTTATCACAGTTGTACCGGTTTTGTGATTTTTGTGGTATTAATCCAACTTAACGGAATGTATATTTGTCATAAATATATTAGTTTGAGGTTTTTAGTAGTCAAAAGATTAATTTTGGATAAATTTGTCATAAATATACTAATTTGGCTTTTTTCTAGTTATTTGAGATAAATTAGTCACAAGTATACCAATTTATAGTTTTTTATGATCAAAAAATTAATTTGGATAAATTTGTTACAAGTCTAGCAGTTTAATTTTTTAGTGGTATTAACCCTTAAGCAAAAGAGTCGCTAATTATTAAGCTAAAACTGACGACTCTCTTGATGAGACCCAAATGAGCAAGCTTTCCCTTCACTTCAATTAATCCTTGTTGCATGAGAATATGTGATGTTCCATTAAGAGTTTAAGAGATGAGTGATCTTGATGATTTGCCATTGTAGAGATTATATATCGAATAGCAGTTTTTGATAATGTTCTCCCTATTGACACATTAGACTTGGGCTAACTTAAGATCCCTATGTCTAACCAAAGACTAATCATTAGTTGGAAATAAGCCTTTAACTTTTCTTGCATTATTTTTCACAAATTTATTGATAAAAAGCCGTTTAAGTGAAAAAAAAAAAAAAAAGAAAAAGAACTCAGTTCACAAAATAAATTTGAAGTTGTCTAATTTTTATGCCAACCATAACTATTAGATTAGAATGTGAAATAATTATCATAGAATTGCCATATGATGATATGATTGGAATTTTGTTAATGTCTCTCTGTTCTTGCTCTTTTGAAAGTTACTTATTAATATGAGTTTATTGTAATTTTTCCTATCATTTTCAAAAGGCAACATCGATTGATCGACAATTTTCTTTTACTTTTTTCTTTTGAGAAAGAGAGAGCGAGTCTCATGCCAATAATGCATAGTGGACTCAATAATATAGGCTTTCGAGGCATTGTGCAAGATGCCTTACATGGTACACACAGTGTGGTTCTTGTGTTCACTCAAGGTACTCGTTGAGTTGTAAAAATTTTCCTCCTTTTTTCTTTCAAATTTCTTGACAAGCTGTTCCATTTCCTACTCTTCAAAAGTCTATCTCGATGGATTCGGTAGGATCATGTTATTGATCTATACTCAATGCACTCGAATGGTCCCACCTTTCAGGGATTCTAGGACAAATGCATCTTCTTTGGCAAAGATTGATAGAAACATTATGGTACATCAATGGAGCTCAAAGGGACAAGCGTTGGCATTGGCCCACAAAGTAAAAGTAGTTTGTCAGACTCTACACATCTTGCACATATCACTAAGGCAACATGTGAAATAAAGCTGTTCTAGACACTTCATCACCAAAACGTGTGTACCTCAAATGGTACTCAGTAATATCTTGTGAGTTGCGATGCATATTTTAGCAAAGACCAATAAAAGAAACGGTTTTCATTCATTGCATTTTCCCAAAAAAAAGATGATGGCTCGAACTAGTTTCGGAGCAGGATTTGATAATTAATAAGGGATTTAGGCATCGTAGTAACTGAATTTTTTGCTAAACTTGTTAGTAGGTCTTTGAACTCTTTTTTTGCTAATTGCATATAATATATATATATATATATATATAATTATTTCAAATTATTTTTGGCAAACATGCAAACGAAGTTCATGATGATGTGGACCATATATGTAGATTGTGTAGTGCGAAATGTGCTCGCATTGTATGTCTACCGTGTCATTGGGATGACTGGAGGAAGGAGGAGCAGATGTTGAAGAAAATAAGGAAGGATGAGGAAGAATGGTTATGCTGAGAAAAAGAAAGAGTGAAATAGAGCAAGAACGAGGAGTACGCACGTTTTGTTGATGAAGTGTCAATGTAGTCACTTCAATCAATTTTCAATAGAAGTCGCTAATGTAAATGCCAATTGTTTTAAGTGACACAACCGCCACGTAAGTGCTTTCCAATAAAAATTAGTTGGAAAGATTACATTGGCAAATCGTTAAAAGTTTTAAGATTAATTGACAAAATTGAAAAATTTATAACAAAATTGGCTGTCGTACCATAAGTTTAAGACTTTTTGGATAATTATTTGTGAATAGATAAACAAAAATTAGGCATTCGTCTTATCCTCCATGCATAATGATTGATTAACTACTGCTTGTAAACCCAATCCTTGTGCGAGTCCATGAAATCATATTAAAATTATAGAAGTAACATTATAATCAAGCTAATTGTTAGATTGTAATGTCAAATGTGATTGTTAGGTTAGACGTAACCTCAATTATAATTTTTAGATTAGACCTTCTAAGGAAATTAAACTTTTGCTATTTTTTTATTAGCATTATTAACTAGTTAAATTTTTTGAATACTGCTATTCTTTACTTGAAAAAAAAATTAATATGGGAAATGATTGCGCCACCACTATGCTTCATCTCCTCTAATTCATATTGGAGTCTCCCCTCTCCCCCTTTTCAAATGCTTGGGTTTATCTGGGGTCTTTTACTTTTCACTCGTATTTTTCAAATTTTTCTATCATAAAAAATTCATTTTAAAAATTTTGTTAACATGCAATTATTGTCAAATAGAGTTATATGGTTTTTCATAATTTAGGAGCCTATTTTGTGCCAATTTAAATTTTCTCTAGGGAAAGCAAAATGCAGAAAGATGTTTTTTTATGTGAATGTAAGCAAATAGAACTAGAAGTGAATAAAAGTGAAGATGGAACATCATGTAAAATCTTTTCAGAATCAATCTTACATATTAAAAAAATTATAATATTTAAATAATCGATTGAAAATTATCACCCTCAAGTGAAAATTTCAAGATTGTAAACAGTAGCCGTTGGCCATAGAAATGGATAATTTTCTAGCAAATTCCCGAAAAAGAAAGAGATGGGTACATACTATGGAGCTTGTTAACCTAACCTTAGTTAGGCCTCAACTAAACGCCAGTCATTCCTTAAGCATGAAAATGTATGATTTTCTGCATTATTGCTCCTTCACTAACCGGTCACCATCACCGATGTCAATGTCTCTATCCTTTCCTCTACCGCTAATGGACAAACATTGATGGGTTATTCTTTACCCAAAAAAAAAAAAAAAAAAACATTGATGGGTTATCCATCCTTTCCTCCTTTCCCACAGCAAATGTACTAGTCCTGATTCATCCTTTCATCATTTCCTCCACTGTTAATGGACAAACACTGATTAGGTATTAGTGCTTGTGTGGCTCAAAGAAAATCATATTTAAAAAAGTTAATACTAAAAAAAATCTTAAATTTATAATTTTTTTTTTATCATTGAAATTTCAAATCGATACATATATAATAAATTTACTTCAAATTAATTTTTGATCTCCAAAAATTCCAAATGTGACAAATTTGTCCAACCTTAATTTCCATTAAATTGGATCAATATTGTAAAAAATTACAAATTGATACACATGTAATAAATGGAGGGGTAAAACCACAAATTAGTATGTCCATCAATTGCTACGTGTCATTTAACTCAACAATTTAATGATAAAATTTAAAAAAAATTAACGAAGAGTAAATTTGTCACGTGTGTACCAGTTTAAAGTTTTTTATGGTTAAAGAATCAGTTTGACATAAATTTATCACATGCGTATCAATTTGGGATTTTTGTGATATTAACCCAATTTGAAATATAGAAATAACATTATAAGATTAGAAGTCAATTGTATAGACATAACTTCATATAGAATTGTTAGATTAGAACTCCCAAGTAAATTAAACATTTTAAGCCAATTTATTTTTTTAATATTGCTACTCTTTATAGGACAATTAATATGGGAAACAATTCGAGTCACCATTAACATTGTTTTGTGACCTCTCATTCCAATTGGAGTTTCCCTCTTTTCTCTTAAATGCTTGGGTTTGCTGCAAGTCTTTTACTTTTAACATTTATTTTTCAAATATTGCAGTTATCACAAATCAATTTTAAAAATTTTCAAAAATATACAATTATTGACAAGTAAAGCTATGTGGCTTTTGATAATTTATAACCCTAATTTTTCTTTCACTTTTAATATTTTTGAAGGATAGGGAGCGTCGAAAAACAGTAACATTTTGCTGGAAAAATTTATAATAAACGGCTGAGTTTCAATACTAGCTATCCAGCCATTTAGAAATTTAAGAATGACTCAAAAACCCAAGGAAGAAAGAGGAGATGGGTATGGATGGAGCTCCACTTGGAGGGTTGAGTGGCAAGCAGACTGCCCCCACGTCATCACTGGCCAAAAATAAAGATACAAAAGGCCACTACAGGTTTTTTTTTTTTTTTTTTTTTGGTAAGGAAAGGCCACTATATGTTGGTCGCTCCATCAGGATAAGAACAATAATAGATTGACAAACGATTTAGTGACCATCACTAATGTCCAAGAACAATGTCCTTACTATAATATGGAAATGGATGATTTTTTCTTGCAATTTACTGTTCTTTGCTCAGTCACCATCGTTAATGTCCAAGTCTCCACGTCCTTTCTTCCACCGCTCATGGACAACCATCTAATTAGGGTAAGTTGTGGGAGAGGGAGAGAAAGAGAGAATAATTGAGGGAAGTTGCAGGAGTTGAGATGGTTTTCTGCATTTTACTGTTCCTTTACTCAACCAGTCACCATCACCAATGTCTACCTCCGCGTCCTTTCGTCCACCGCTACTGGACAAACATCTAGGTATTCATAAATGCATGAACTGATTGGGTGCCCTCGCTTGTCTAGCCTCTTTCCTTTTGCTGTCGAGAAACCTTGCTTTCCCACTTAACCCCTCCTCAAGCAATAATCGACTAAGCAAAAAGTTAATAACATGAAAAATCTCAAATTAATATATTTATGATAAATTTATTTCAATTAATTTTTTAATTATCAAAAACCTAAAACTGTTATATTTTTGATAAATTTACCCCAAATGAATACATCTGTAAAAAATTTATTTCCTGTTAGTTTTTCGTTAAATTTTTATGTGAAATTACCGAGTTAGATAACATGTAATAATTGACTAGTAGACCGCTTTGGAAATTTTTATGATATTAATCCAATTTAACGGAGGATATATTTGTCATAAATGTATTAGTTTCAGTTAGTTTTCGGTAAATTTATAACAAGCATATCGATTTGGGCTTTTTGTAGTCATTTGGTGTAAATTTATCAAGGTATATCGTTTGGAGTTTTTTGATCAAAAAATTAGTTTGGGTAAATTTGTACTAGGTGTATTGATTTGATTTTTTAGTAGTATTAACCCTTAAGCAAAAGAGTTGACAATTATTAAGCTAAAACTGACAAATCTCTTGATGAGGCCCAAATGAACAATCTTTCCCTTCACTTCAGTTAACCTTTGCTGCGTGAGCAAATGTGATGTCCCATTAAAGGTTTAAGAGATGAGCAATCTTGATGATTTGCCATTGTAGAGATTATATATCGAATAGCAATTTTTGATAATGTTCTCCCTATTGACACATTAGACTTGGGCTAACTTAAGATCCATATGTCTAACTAAAGACTAATCATTAGTTGATAATAAACCTTTAACTTTTCTTGCATTACTTTTCACAAATTTGTTGATAAAAAGCCCTTTAAGTGAAAAACAAAGAAAAAAAAACTTAGTTCACAAAATAAATTTGAAGTTGTCTAATTTTTATGCTAACTATAATTATTAGTTTAGAATGTGAAATAATTATCATAGAAATTCACAAAATAAACTTGAAGTTGTCTAATTTTTATGCTAACTATAATTATTAGTTTAGAATGTGAAATAATTATCATAGAATTGCCATATGATGATATGGTTGGAATTTTGTTAATGTCTCTCTATTCTTGCTCTTTTGAAAGTTACTGTTAATATGAGTTTAATTTAATTTTTCCTATTATTTTTTAAAGGCAACATCGATCGATCAACAATTTTCTTTGACTTTTTTTTTTGAGAAAGAGAGAGAGAGTCTCATGCCAATAACGCATAGTGGACTCAATAATATAGGCTTCTGAGGCATTGGGCAAGATGCCTTACACAGTACACACAGTGTGGTTCTTGTGTTAACTTGAGGTACTCGTTGAGCTATCGATATTTTTGTCCTTTTTTCTTTCAAATTTCTTGATGAGCTGTTCCATTTCCCACTGTTCAAAAGTCTTTCCCGATGGATCCTGTAGGATCATGTTATTGATCTATACGCACTGCACTCGAACAGTCGCACCTTTCGAGGATTCTCGAACAAATGCATCTTCTTCGGCGAAGACGGATAGAAACTTGATGGTATACCAACGAAGCTCTAAGGGACAAGCGACACCATTGGCCCACAAAGTAGAAGTAGTGTGCAGACTCTATGCACGAATCAATAAGGCAACATGTGAAATAAAGTTGTTCTAGACACTTCATCACCAAAACGTGTGTACCTCCAATGGTGCTCAGTAATATCACGTGAGTTGTGATGCATATTTTAGCAAAGACCAATAAAAGAAACGGTTTTCATTCATTGCATGTTCTCAAAAAAAAAAGATGATGGCTCGAACAAGTTTTGGAGCGGGATTTTATAATTAATAAGGGATTTAGGCATAGTAGTAACTGAATGTTTTGCTAAAATTGTCAATAGATATTTGAATTCTTTTATTGCCAATTGCATGCGTACATTATATATATATAATTCTTTCAAATTCTCTTTGTCAAATATGCAAACAGAGTTAATGATGATGTGGACCATATACATGGGATGTAGATGCTGAAGAAAAATAAGGATGGAGGAGGAAGAATGGTTATGCCGAGAAGAAGAACGAATGAAACCGAGGAAGATCGAAGAGAGACGAAGAAGGGAGGGCTGCGTCAAAACACAGCATCTATTTACTGGAAAAAGTCGATAATGTCTGAGTGGTTGCTTGCTGCATGAGGCGTGCTTGGACCTAACAATCAAACTTTCATGATTCCTCTGCATATTTTGCTGCCAAAGATCTTGTTATAACCATCTCGGCTTATCATTAATCTATTAATTTATTTCCACATTGTAGCCAAAATCTCGAGTTTGATGCTCCGCTTTTGTCTATTTAACTTTTTCAATAAACATCTTGGACTGATGGGACATCACACTAATTAATCTCTGGTTAAATTATTACTTCTTTTGTCTTTAGCAACATGCAAAGCTATTTTATAACGAGAGAGCTCTGTCGGACAAAAGAGTACATACCCCACTTTTAAGAGTACGGAATGCATCATTAAATCTTTCCCAATGTAATGCTAATTGTTAATAGGATCTCATTTTTTTTAAGTAGCTACCATTTGTAAAAATGTGATTTAATTAAACACCAATTAAAAATTAAAACACGAGAAAATGCATGGCTTATAAAACTACAAGCAACACCACTAAATTCTGGTGATTGCAGTTTGAACTTAGTAGAGAACAAGGTAAATGCAATTTAGTCCTCATTTTTTTTTTGACAAGATGTGATGGATCTACGGCTTCACCTTGCACAATCTATCTAAATGCCTAAGAGTTGCAATTTGATTATTTCCCTCGATATATCCCTTGAAAAATGCAAAGAGAATTGTACACTTGCATACATATTTGAACAAGCAATGTATGAATATGAAAGCCCATAATATAAGCACATAGAATGAGAGAACACAACAATACACACACACACACACACACACACACATATATATATATATAGTTTCTAGAGTTATAACCTACAGCCTTAACCATATGATAGGGTGCATAACCCAAAAGTCATCTATCTTAGCCTGTCAAAATTTGTGCTCTTAGACTATACATTTGGCACATGATATAATCTCAAGTCAAATTACTAATGAACGAGGTAGTAGTAGATCCAGCCACATCTTTATTAAATGGGGACACGAGAGGGAGTGGGGACACCCCTTTAACTTAATGTCTAATCAAATCATTGCATCTTCTGGACCTGAGCAACACATGTAGCTTTTTTTCAATGACTGAGTCTATCAGACAAAAGAATACATGTGGACCCCATCTTTTCATGAATGGTTCAATCATGCCATTGGGTTAGTAATGCATGACTGCTTTCTTGGAAATAATAATTTAAATAAGAATATAATAGAAACGAAAGTATAGAGTAAGAGTTTCGAATGCTATCATCATATCGGTTACGTTTGGTTCAACATTTGCAATGGGCTTTGAGTCCAATACAAATGCTGAAAGTCCAAAGCTACTTGGGGAAAATGCAATTGTGGTTGGTAAAATTTTTTTACAAATGGACTTTGAGTTGAATGTACGTTTGGTAAAGAAAATTTTTGCAAGGGGCTTTGATGGATATAATATATATATATATATATATATATATATATATATATATATATATACATATATATTTTTTCTTTTTTCTTGAAAATTCAGCTAAACCCTTCGCCGGACCCGCGAAGGGCTACGACCGCGCAGCAAGCCGAATCTGCGTCGGCGGCCGTCAGTGAGGTCGCCCAAGGTCGGGCGACCTCCGGCGAGGGTCGCGCGACCCGGCCGAGGGCCGCCGAAGGTCGCCCGACCTCGGCGACCCGGCGAGGGTCGCCGGTCGCGACCTCGGGCGACTAGGGTCACTCGACCCGGGGGCCGGGCCACGCGACCCGGTCGACCGCCGCTGGGTCGCACGGCCCGGTCGAGCGACCCTCGCCAAGGGTCGCCCGAGGTCAAGCGACCTCCAGCGGCCCTCGGCTGGGTCACGCGACCCTCGCCGGAGGTCGCTCGACCTCGAGGACCTCAATTGACGACCACCGGCACCAAATCTAGCTCTCTGGCGGTCGTCGCCCTTCGCCGGTCCGTGAAGGGCTGTTCTTTTTTCATTTAAAAAATAAATAAATACAGGGGCAATAACGGAAATATGAAAAATTAATGAGGGTAGTTTAGGAAGAGAAAAAATGTTTTCAGCATTCCCAAGGGCTGGCTTTCATTTGAAAGCTCCTTGAAATTGGTTGCCAAACACCCATATTTTGGCTGAAGGGGCTTTGGGGGCTGAATGGGCTTTCTAAATGCCCATCCAAACGCACCATCATTCCCTACGTAGGGAACACGTATTATCAAATCCCTATCTTAGTATTCACTTGTGTGCCTTTTTGCAAGCCCTGCCTTTTGATTCGCTGCTTAGCCCGTTAGTTTCTCCAATATACCATGTAGAGAGTTCATTCATGTCATAAGTTAGACATTGCTTGATATTCTTTTTCTAATGCTATAATAAAAATAAAGAAAACATTTAATAAAACATAAAATGGCCAGGTTATATATTCTATCTTTATTGACTTTTGATAATGTTCTACCTATTGACATATTAGACTTAAACTAACTTAGACCCTTATATCTAATTAATGTTGACTATCATCGGAAAATAAGTCTTGACTTTTCATTTACAAGTCCTGACTTTTCATGTGCCACCGCTCCAGTTTTTACATATTTGAAATCATCATTTTAAATGGAAAAAAAAAAAAGAACTTCGTTTATAAGGAAAATTTGAAGTTGTTTCATTTTTGGGTTAATACCCTGAAAACCCTCAAACTGGTACACTTGTGACAAATTTACCAAAAACTATTTTTTTTACCACTAAAAACCCTAAACTGGTATACCTTTGACAAATTTACCCCAAACTGGTACACTTGTGACAAATTTACCCTCGGTTAGTTTTTGTTAAATTTTACCGTTAAAATATTAAGTTAAATGACACGTGACAGTTGATTGATATACCAATTTGAGATTTTACGCTCCATTTGTCATAGTTTACAATTTTTGTGATTTTTTTGTGATATTAATCCAATTTAGCAGATGGTATATTTGTCACAAATTTATTAGTTTGGGGTTTTTTGCGGTCAAATAAATTAGTTTGGGGTAAATTTGTCACGGGGTACCAGGTTTGGAGTTTTTTATGGTCAAAAAAATAGTTTAGGGTAAATTTGTCACAGGGTGTACAAATTTGGAGTTTTTTAGGGTATTAACCCTTAATTTTTTATCAACAATAATTGTAAGAATAAACTCAAAATTTCCAGCAAGAATTTTAAGCAATCGTGGTATGGATTAATGTGGAATCATAATGGTGTGGAATCATACCATAATTGAGCATGATTCCTTGCTTAAGCAAAGTTCGAATCAAGGATCGTAGTCCACATTGCTGTTTTTTGATATACTTAAATGACCTTGCAGGGAAGTGAAATTGAATGATGGGGTGCCATTATTTTGGAACTACACGTCAATCTAGGCTAATCTCACTTAATAAATATCCGATTCCATGCCGATATTTGTTTGAATTCATGCACGTATTAAGTAGCCTTTGGAATGTTCACAATTTCACCGAATTGCATGCTTAATTTAAATTAGTGATTGCATTGTTGTACAATTGTAGTCATAATGATATCTCTAAAGTACTCTTGTTAAATAATATTAAGCGAAAAGAGGAGTTTCCTTTATATTTGAAAATTATGAGGTGAACATGACCAATGGAGTAATGCTCCGTGAATCCCTAACACCCTTTTCACAACAAGAAGATGTTATTGTTTTGCTTTTCTAGTTCTATAGTCTAGGTTGAACTAGCCAGAGATTTGATGTTGGAGTAATTAAATTTTAAACCACGTATTCATCTAATAGATTAAGCTTTTGGCAGTGGTTCCACAAAATCTTACATGATATCAAAGTAGGAGGTCTTGAGTTTAAATCTTTCCAAGCCCTTATTTGCCTCCTCAATTATATATTTCAATGCCTTTAGTCTAGCCTACGCGTGAGAAGGAGTGTTGGAGTAATTAAATATTAAACCACGCATTCATGTAACAGTTTAAACTTTTAGAACAGTTGGCAATGATTCCACAAAATATCATATGATATCAATTGGAGTTCCTGAGTTCAAATTTTACCCAGGCCTATTTGCCTCCCTAATTAAATTTCTATGCTTAGTATTAGGTAAAAAACTAGACTAAGTATAAGGGGAGTGTTAGAATATTTAAATAATAAACTACTCATTCATTTAATAGCTTCTGTTTTTAGAGCAATTGACAATAGTTTTATAAAATCTCACATGCAGAAAAAAGAAGAAGAAGAAGTTGTCTTGATATTTTTCATAAGGGCGAAGTCGGCATATGTTGCCAGTGCATCAAGACTTTTTTGAAGTTGGAACAATTTGAGGAGTCAATTGTGTTCTCATATACGGTGAAGAGAGAGTCACAAAAGTGAGTTAGGTTTGTGTAAACTGTGAACCCAATTAACACTCATATATTTTTGGACTTTGGTATTCTAAACCTATTTATATCTCATTTATTGAACATAGCTAACCCATATAATGATTTGCCTATCAAATATTGGTCCATTTTGATAGGTTTACTGAATTGCATGCTTAGTTTATTTTAGTGATTGTGTTTTTGTACAACTGTATCTCATGGTGAATAATATTAGATGAAAATAGGAGTTCCGTTTAGACTGATAGTCTGTGATTTCCCGCCACCCTTTCCACAGCAAAACCATTTCATTGTTTTGCTTTTCTAGTTCTATAAGCTAAATTGAACCGGCCGTGACTTTGAGAAGCACCGAGCTCGAGAGATCTTTTCAATAGCTTCTCAAGAAACTTGTCGGAATTAATTATTTATTGCATAAGAAAAAAAGCTACAAGTCCATAACAATAACTCATCATAGTCAAACCAAAGTGCACAAAGAAAAGGAAGAGAAATTGGGAAGTCTAAATTTCTGCAACATAGATGCAAGATCAATTTCCATAAGCAGTGTGCTTCAGGATGGGTGCGCATTGGATTTTAGTGATAATTGTTTCATTTCGCAAGTGTAAAGCCAGAGAATCCAAACTACAGTTTACACACTGATTAGTGCAATATTGGTATGGCACAGCTTATTGTTTTTGGCGTGAGGCATGGGACAGTGGGGTTTGGCAGGACAAAATGGTCATGCCAAATCCAATAGTTCACATCAATTTTCTTTTATTCAATGGCCGATATCGTGCACGTAACTTTGAGCCCATTACTTTGTCACATCGATTTTTGTTAGTTAAATTTGCGTGTCTGTGCAACTACTCTTCTTTTCAGAATAGTAAATAATGGTGGAAAAGATGTTATGGAAACTTGAATCAAGCATAGTACACTTTATCATGATTGGTGCAATACAATCGATTACGAATCCTGTGTAGATATTCATATAATTGAAGTCTGAAAAGAACAGACAAATTGCTTGGTGACCGAGGCAAGGATACTTGACCATGCGTCACTAAAGCATGGTAACAAAAGGAGCAATGAGGGATTTGAGAAATGTGCAAAGCTACTTTCCAATCACAAAAGTCTATTGGACAAAAGAGTACGTGGACCTCACTTTTCCAAGACATGGTACAATCACGGGATTATAGTAATAATGCATGGGCGCCTTCTTGAAAATAATAATTCAATAATCAAAGCATCCACCATTTTATGCCTATTGTTAATAGGAACTCATATTTTCAAGTACCTGCCATTTGTAAAAGATGTAATTTAATTAAACGCCGCTTAAAAATGCCAATGTGAGAAAAGACATGGCTTATAAAACTACAAACCACGTTACCAGTCTTGTGATTGTGGGTTAAAGTTGGTAGAGAACAAGGCAAATGTAATTTAGTCTTCGTCTTTTTGATAAGATATGGTGGATCCTCAGTTTCATCGTGTACAATGTTTGAATGACTTAGAGTTGCAATTCGATTATTTCCCTCAATATATCCCTAGAAGAATATAAAGAGAATTGTCTCCCCACATGCATATTTAAACAAGCAATGCATGAATATGAAAGACCATAATCTAAGCACATAGAATGAGAGAACATATTCACAGACTTAACTATATGAATGTGGACTCAAGAGGGAGTAGGGACACCCCATTTATCTAATGTCTAGTCAAATTATTGCATCTTGTGGACCTAAGCAACATGCATAGCTTTTTTCCAATGATAGAGCTCTATCGATTGGGAATCCTATGAAGATATTTAGATCATTATAGTTTGAAGAAAGGAAAAATAGATTGCTCCGTGACTGAGGCAAAGATACTTGACAGTAAGACTGTGAAAGAAAGTGGAAAAAGGAGTGATAGTTGCTTCACTGGAGTACTTTAGGTTGGTTTTCATCTGGTAGATATATAGTCCAATTCACTTTGTCAATTCTCATTGGATGAGCTAAAGACATTAAAAAAAAAAAAAAAAGGCTTGTAATAGTGAATTATGAAATTATATGGATCTTATGAAACAGTTTATGTATTGATATGGCTAACTACTTGGCAGATCTCATGTGCTCTAAAATGAAGTTAAGTGGTTTAGTGTGTCTGCTGTTATTGGATCTTTTTTTTTTTTTTTAAGCAATAATTTGCAAGTGTAGTGCATCCAAATTTATGTTGAGTTAGCATAGATGAATTTAGGCTACTCATTCTATTTGTACTACTCAATTATGTGTATACTTGAATATTATGATAACTTAACGTAATAACTATGATAAAACATTTTTTTTAAATGCTCATGAATTATCTAGTGCTAAGCTAATAAAGGAATGCATAGGAGTTCCTTTAAATTAGATCATACTCTTCCATTTTTTCTGAGTATTCATGATTTTTTTGGCCAGATCATATCCAGATTTCTAAATGATTAAACTAAAGGGCCCATTTCATGCTAGCAACATGGCTATGTTGTTATGTACCTTAATTTCCTGGCTAGGGCTTTTTCCCAAATTGTCTAACAAAAAAAGAAAAGAGGACATTAAAAGACTATTTGGTTCGGTTTTTTTTCGGCATTTTCATATGTGAAAATGAATTATGCATAGCTCAACAAGGTGCTTGACAAACACCTCAAAATTGCAATGCCCCTAACAATCGTTAACAACAGGTCCGACAACTTTTAGAAAACTGCTCTGGCCTGTTTCAATGTGGTTCATGTTCCCAACATGTATCACTAAGTAGTTAATTAGTTATGATACTACACTGCACCATTTTTTGTGCACATAGGCATGGCACAACTACAGCATAGCCAGATGAACTCGGATACTGGTCTACTTAAAAATGTGGTACGCACCGAGTCATATGATCAGTTGTTTATTAGGTGTTATTCAACATGATTGATTTTTTTAAATGCCTAATTACACGTCACATTACTCAATTAAGTTATTACATTTTCAAACTCCATATAACTAATTCGTTGAGTTCATTTACTTCTTTCTGGCTATATACATGATTAATATAATAAGATGTTGATTAATTTTGTATGTGCATGATTATCCAATCATTTTATTCGACAAAATTCTCATGGAGCGCACGAAACCATCTGATCATGTTTAAAATTACTAACCGCGTTCCAATGAATATGCATCTGAACAGGTGAATGTGCATATGCTTTTGAAATCGATTTTTGACTTGGGAAACAAATACTACTAATTAACTCAAAGATTGTGCAAACACCCCTCGAGGAGATTAGAATATTCTCGTCGGTTTACTCTTTTGTCTCCCTAGCAAGAAGCAACAGGTCATTGGTGGATGACGCCAAAGTGGAAGGAAGTGAAAATTATCTTTTTATGCCAATTGAACTAAAATAAGTTGCTGATATCTAAATTTTAACTCTTCATTTATATTTTAAATTGAATAGAAAATTAGGGATTCATTTTTAATTTCTAGTGAAAATAATTTTCATTAAATTGCATCGCGTATAGATATTAGGAGCATTTACATTAATAGTATTAAACAAATTATTATAATATTTATTTATGTTATTTTTAAAATTATTAAAAAAAGAGAAGAAGGGAGATCGGGCCGGGGGAAGGCTGGCCCATCTCCTCTTCTTTCCGGCCCGGCCCGCTCATCTCGTTTCTTCTTATTCTTCTCCTTCTCCCCCACTCTTGGACGATGGCCTCCTGACAAAAGAAGCAGAGACAGAGGACGGTACATTGTAGGGACACCATAGCAGCTGGCATCGTCCTCGAGGCTAAGAACGAGAGAAAGGGGAGAGGCTAGTCTTCGGCACGAAAACCAGGAAAAAACCAGAGGAAGAGGGAGCTCGAGAGAAAAAAGAAAAAGCTTCTAGAAAAGGAGAAGGTGAGCGAGAGCTAAAGGAGGCGTTGTTCGGGAGAGAGAGAGAGCTCGAAAAGGGGGTTCATCGGAGAGGGGGATCCGGGAGAGGAAAAACCAGAGAGAGTTCAAAGGAGAGAGAGAGCCAGAGGGAGCGAGCAAGGGGGAGAGCTACTCGAGAGAGATCCAGGAGAAGAGGTTCTTCTTCGACGAGGGTGAACGAGAGAGACCGAGAAGGGCAGAGAGAGGGCGAACGGAGAATGAGAGATCCGAGCGACTGAGAGAGCAAGAGAGGGAGCCCCGGTCGCACGCGGACCCGTCCGACGACCTTCCCCGGCGACGTCCTCAAGCCGAACAGGTAGTCTCTGCTCCGCACTTGCCCTGTTTTGGGCGCGACGGGCCGGAAGCCCCTCGTTCCAGTAGCATGTCCCGACTGTTTCTTAGAATGCCTGGATGAGATCTGAACTCCGTTGGTTTTACTAAGCCATTATTTATGATTTCGAGCATCTGGGTGATCCCTTTGAAAGCTGGATCTGGTATATTTTTGTCGTTTTGTCGCCATGGCTGGATATGTCTTGTCTTTTCCGAGTCTTGGTTAATGTTTCTGTGGTATTGCGCTGGTAAACGGGTATCGTCTGGGATTGGCTGGCGGCAGCGGATGTCGGGCCGGATGGGATTCCGGAATGTGCCTGTGTGGTGAGTGTTGAGTTCGTCCTTAGAGGAGGATCGGCGAAGAAGGTGCATGGTTTGGGTGAGCTTCGGTGAAGGCGTTGCAGAGGAGAGGGTGGCTTCGTGTGGGAAGAAGAAAGGGAAAAATAAGAATAAAAAAAAAAAGACAGAAAAAAAGCAAAAAAAAAAAATTTATAAAAAAGGATGATGGGGCTGGTTTTGTTTAAGTGCTAGGCTCACTATTTTGTGGACTAAACAGGGCTAGGCCAAGAATAGAACACAAGAGGGGGCTGGAGAATACGATTAAGCCAGAAAGAAGTTTGTGGGCTGATGCAAGGTGGGCCTTAGAGAGGCCCTATTTTCTATATAACCCGGACCAATTGGGTCCGGGTTGGCTTAGTCAGGCTGGGTCACTTGACCCAGTCCATGTTCCTTTTTTATAATATTAAAACTAATATTAAATTATTTAGAATTTAAAATTTAAAAAGTTAATTAATTAAAAATATAAAAATGTTAAAAATTCAAAAAAATTCAGAAATTTTTTTAAAATTTTTAAAATTATGAAAATCACAAAAAATTAGAATTCATCGGAAAAAGGTTAAAAAATAGTTTTTGAGTAATTTTCTCTTCAAAAGTGGAAGCTTTTTTGATTTAAAATTGTTCTCAAAATTGAACAAGTCCTTAGGCTTTACCATAGAGTTTCGTTTGTCCTTAGAAATGAAGGCTCTTGATTGTGCACCTTCCATATATTGATTATGGTTTCTCTTTAGCTTAATTATAGATGGCATGCCCTTTATTTGATAGTGCTAGGTTCTTCCTCTTCTGATGCAATTTATTTAATATTACATTGGTTACTAATTGTTATTTTAATGATTACGCATTCACATAATCATCTCACATGTTAATAGATAGATTTAAAATCCAACCAAATTGCACGACCAAAAATCTTTTTGAGATGAACAAAATTAAGTACTAAAAAGGCACTAATCAATAAGTTAGTGTAATCAAGTCTCTAACCCTAGATTATCTTATTGCATAGGAAGTGAGATACACTCTCATGCATCACTTGATTTTTAATTGACTTCAATAGGATAGTGACGATTCCTTATTTAAGAAATTCTTATAATGTCAATTTGAATACCTAACGTCGTGCGGGGTATGGGTTTGGGAGAAATCACGTCTAAAACTAGGGCTATAAGCTTGTCATTTAGGCAAATACTCCTAAACTTGCCGTCATTTCCCCTCCAAACGGAAAGGGCAGGTGACGACAATAATTAGGACTTCAACTATCATAATTTCATTAGCCCTATATGAAAAGCCAAGAGACTAATATTTTGACAAATGAGAGGAATCTATAACAATAAAATGTTTCCAAGAAAATCATATGAAAAAACATTATTTGTTCGTAAGTATGTAGACCGATTCCAAGGTTGGAACTAGAAACTAAATCGGTCCCATGCTAATTTCAAGTTGTTGGAACCAAGACCGAATCGGTTCACTTCGGATGTCAAGCAACGAAGCTAGTCTCGAGATTGATCTTGACCAGATGCTCGTGTCTCGTCACTAGCACTCCCCACCCAGATAGTGTCCCTATTGAGGTGAAAAAGGTTTCTAACTTATGCATATAGTAAAATGGTCCAATCCCAAAGTCAACTCGACTAAGATGACCGAGTTTGAGCATCCGGGTTTGGTTAAAGAATTGACCAGTGTACAAAACATTGGACATGATCGTCAATCATATGAACTCGTCATCCTCTTTCCTCTTTCCTTGTGTCTACATCTGTCCATGTTCACTTGATTCCTTTGAGCCAAACTCATGCTAGCCTCTCAACAACAATTGCATCAACTCTGTCAAATCTTGTTGAGATGCATGCGTTGAGATGCATGCGTAAATTGTGTTGAAAAGAAATCTCATATTGAAAAATTTCGAATAACTCTTAACTCATTGATTTAGATTTTTGGGTGAAGATAAATATAAATAGGTATGTTGATGAGTAATTTTCTTAAGAGAAGATATCGGATTTCTGCTGTGCTCTCTCATTAATCTTGACTAAGTGCTTTCCACACTCACTCCATCGAAACTGTTTAACAGGTCATGTAATTGTCACGTCATAAGGGATTAAGAGGCGTCCCGCTTCCGAACAAATAGGCCATGAGGATTAATGGGAGCTTGTGGAACGCCTATGATTAGAGCTCCATGGGCAGTCGCGTCAAGCCTGACTGGACTATAGGCCCCTGTCACTGCTTCTTATAGGAATTATACTTTTTGATGCAAAATTTTTGTTTTTGAGAAATTATACTTTTGATGCAAAATTCTTCACATACTAAACGAAATGTGAGAATTTTTATCCATATAATTATATAATTATCCATCCTAAGGACAGTCTTTTATGATGGAGATATAACACTCTATATAGCTAGAAACGACTTATCCATTCCAAGAATTGAATATGCTACATTCTCCATAAAAAATGTGGCCACCTAGGCTCCACATTTGCTAATTTTATGCACCATTAACTAGATAAATTATTCTTATGAGATAATATTCTCGTATGAACTATTTTCTCATTAACAAGATAATGGTTCTACTCAATCTAGTTACAAGGAGAATGCCGTTCATGACTTTAAAGGTTTTTAATTAGTCAAAATATTTTTAAACAATCATAATGCATACGCAAGTTTGAGGGGTAAATTGACCTTTCGAACCTAATAACTTTGATTGGCAAATTTGTCATGTGAAACTTATAAACAAATATAATATTAGCCATCTTAATATACAAAGTGTCACACCCTGAATCCTACAGGGATAGGAGTAATGACACGCTGTCCTTCCACTCGAAGGATGCAGTCTCAAACCACCAAAAAACCAACTCCCAAAAGTCCTAATGAAAGAGCAGCCACTAACCATAGGACCTAAAAAATATGAAGGATGAATGGAATAAGCAACCATGGCCCAAGTGAGTAATGCGTAAATTTTCTAAGTAGATGGAGCACTCATTATGCATATTTACAAAATCAAGCCATAGCTCAATTTAACCCAAATCCATAATATAACAAACTTATAATAAGAGTATAAGTTATATGTGCTTTAACATAGCTATATTTATAATAGAGATATCCACTTTATGATAATATCAAAACAATATTAATGATTCATTGACCAATCTCATCAAAATCACACGTCAATGGGACAAGCTCTTATCACATTACACATCAATGGTCCATTCCGTTAACCAATCTCATGTTCGGATATCAACCATGGTCATGCATAACGCCTCGTGATAAGACAACCAAGCTCTCCCCGGCAAGTTCTCAACACTAGTAGTTGGCTCATAAGGATATCCTAAACTAGTATGCGTACTCACAAACACCTCATCGGGCTCATAGTGATGCGATATTGAGCATCGACACTAATCCACAACATCCTCCACAATCTACAAAGTCAAATCTATAAACCATTTCATATATTACAACACTTTTCCTAAACTTTTCATGCTCCATTTCATGAACTGGTTCACACATCGAGTTCTCAACGTAAAACATATATGCATACACACGCACACACGTAAACTTTTAGAACACATTTTGTAACACGTTTCTCAAACCATTGTCAAATAACCAAAGGGTAGTCAATGCTCGATCCAGATTTTTATACAACAAATATGCTTTTTTATAACTTGTAATACATTGAACATTTATAACTTTCAAGGTATGAGTTTAGAAATTCATAGAAAAGACAGCACTACCAAACCAAACAACATGTGACTAAATGAGCCGACGATTTCACAATCCTATCAATTAAACGAGAATTGACATTAAAATCAAATAAAATTTTACCTTGATTATTAAACCATCAAATTATGCTTAAACGCTAACAAAATAACTTTTACACGCTAACAAATCGCTCTCCTGAAGCAATTACTCAAACCTAAATGCAACGTGAAGCTTGTGGAACCCTAAAATTCTCACTCCAATCAAACCGTTACTCAAAAACAACTCTTGACAAACCCTATAGCTCCACGATGCCAAAACCACCATTCTCATGAAATTCCAAAGCTCAGCAACTTAGAAATCGGACTTCGCAAGTCGAATTTTACAAAACTCGATATATACGATCTTACTCCGAAGCTACTACTTTGTTGACCGAGTCAACATTTTCTTTGATCCTTTTTTTCCCTCTTTTTAACTTTTGGACTTGAATATCCATATTTTACACCAAGTACATTGGAGGCCAATACTGTGAATATTTATCATATGGTACTATTTCTTAAAAAATTGTAATTTTCTGAGGAAATTGTGCATAATGCAAAGTAAACTTAATAAAAATTTTGTACTTAGCCTCTGTATCTTGCAATTACTGAATATCAACGATATCATAATATTATGTTAACATTTTTATTTTCTTAAGAAATGATACAGAATGCAACATATAATTATTCTTTATAATGGAAAATTATGCTTAACCCTAGGATTGGCATAGTTGGTTGGAGTGTTGGGGGATTTACAACTAAAGAACCGGAGGTCGCTCTATTCGAATCTTACCAAATGTGTTGGGGGATTTCCAGCTCATGAAGTTTGCATAATTTTTCATGGGCTTCTATGTAGACAGGTCTCCATTTACATGCCCTAGATTATAAGCAAATATACTTACTTTAGGATGTTAACATTATATGGTAATATTTTCATATGCACTTATTCCTCTTAAACTACGTAGCTATTATGCAAAAGGTCTTTATCAACTTAATTACAAAGAGAATGTCCCTTAGTCATAACAATTTTTTTGTAAAATATTAGTCAAATAAACATAATAAATATGGATTTAGGAGTAATTTGACATGCTAATCTAACAATCATGGTTGGCAAGAAAATTAAACAACTTCAATTTTTCCTTATGAACTGAGTTTTTTTTTTTTTTTCACTTAAAGGGATGGTTATGAGGGGTTTTCTGTCAACATATTTGTGGAAATTTGAAAGACAATATACGAAAAGTCAAGATATATTTTCATCTAATGATTAACATTAATTAGATATAAGCTCCAGGTTAGCCCAAGTCTAATATGTCAATAAGTAGAACATTACTAGAAAATTTCGATCTCTTTAACATTTCGAAAGTAATTTTTTCAATTTTTTTTCCTGTAGATTAAGGATAATGCACTACATCAAGGTGTTTGAATAGAATCTGTTATAGTTTGAGTTAACAATAGTTTCTTCATTAAGAAGATACGTCTTTAGCTTGTTCTATCTTTTTAGGTTCATATTGAGCTGTTTGTTTATTTTTCATTTAAATTTATCTGTTATTCTGAAACTTAAAGTAACATTGAAGTTTCAATTTGATCATGCTAAATAGGAAATCTTATTGGCTATGCAGTTGAATCAAGAGGCTTGGGCCTGCAAAAAAGCACACAAGTGTATACCAAGATTTGGATTTGATATTTCTCGTTCCTTACGCAACTCAAGGCATAAAGGAGAATACAAAGAAAGGTAAAGAGCCATAACAAACAAAAAAGCACAATCAAGGATTTAGATTTGATAATACTTATTGCTTAAGTGGGGAATGATTCTGAGTTTCCAAGTTACTTTCCTTTCTACTTTTGTCATTGAACCATTATGTAGGGAATGTTTGGCGTTTTAGTACTAAGTCACTGGATTGCTGGTACTAAATGTCAGCCGTTAATTGCTTTTTACAGCTCGCTCTCTCCATCCAAAGGAATCTCCACTCTTGAATGCTCCCCTTCCTTCGTCCTTTTTGGCACTCGAATCTTTCGCCTTCTTCGTGTCTCATTGTTCCTATTCTGATTCACTCTTGGCATAGCCATTCTTCGTCCTCTTCTTATTCAGTATCTGCTGCACTTTTTCATCATTCTCTCCCCTTTTCTCTGTTTTTCTCGCTCTTTTTTTCTCAGGAAAAAAAAAATTAAACGAAAATATCGATTGAGAACTTTTCCTCCAGCGATCCTCTGAGGATTGTCCCTGCTCCGGCTCTGGCAATGAGAGAAGGCAAAGATGTTATCAGCGACGATGATGTCCTCAAATCCAAAGCTTCGATCACACGGGACATCTTGGACGGTCTTGCCAAGGACATTCAGCAACTCGCTCAAGAACGTAGTCAATTCAAGGACATCTTCAGCGAGTGGGCCCAGAGAGAAGGCAAAGACAACCAAGTTGACACTCAAACTGCATTCTTCAATGAGCGGACGGTAACTTTCTATCAAAAGAGTAAAATATTTATTAATCTTTCCTTCCATTGCTAATTAGATATTATAATGATTATTCATTTTCTTCCTAATTACCCTATCCATTCTTGCCTTCTTCGTAACTAGATAAAGCAATCTTCTGTTTCTCTTCATTATGTGGAAATCCGACTTATTGCATGAAATCCATGTAAATTCAGTTTGTGATAGGTTGTGAGTTGTTTTCAACTTACCTGCTGCAAGTGTACCTATATTACTAGGGTCTCATAAAGCAAAATCAAAGGGAATTTTGGCAATAAAATAATTCTATAATAAAGTAATTTCATAATCCCGTGAAATGATTCCACTGAATTTAGTTATTTCAACTTTTGTATTATGGGAAAATGTCACAAATAGTCCCTATACTTTTGCCTAATGTGCAATTTCATCCACTGAACTTTCGATCGGCTCAATTTGATCCACTCGAACTATTGATAAATGTCCAATTTAGTCCCGAACTTTTGATCGGCTCAATTTGATCCTTGAATTATTCATAAATGTCCGATTTAGTCCTTTTCTTGTTTTTCCTTTCTTTAAAATTTTTTTAAAAAATTTTAATGTTTTTTTAATGTTTTTTTCTTTTTCTCCCTTCCCTCCGCCGGAGCGCGAGAGGGAAGCCGCGTCCGGGCGAGGGTCGCCCTCGCCGCGGCGGCGAGGCGAGGGCGATCCTCGCGGACGCAGGGCGAGGGCGACCCTCGCCAGTGGGCGAGGGCTCCTCGCCGATCCGGCGAGGGAGCTCCTCTCGCCGCGTCGGGCGAGGGAGCTCCTCGCCGGATCGCAAGGGAGCCCCTTGCGCGGCGGGCGAGGAGCCCTCGCTCGACGCCGGCGAGGAGCACCTCGGCGTCGGGCGAGGGCCTCCCTCGCCCGGCCGCCCTCGCTGCGTCCGGCGAGGACGGCCTCGCCCGACGCCGGCGAGGCGACCCTCGCCCGGACGCCGCGGAGGAAGGAGAAAAAGCAAAAAAATTTAAAAATTTAAAAAAAGGAAAAACAAGAATGCGAAGGACTAAATCGGACATTTATGAATAGTTCAAGGATCAAATTGAGCCGATCAAAAGTTCATGGACTAAATTGGACATTTATCAATAGTTCAGGGACCAAATTGAGCCGATCGAAAGTTTAGGGACGAAATTGCACATTGGGCAAAAGTATAGGGACCATTTGTGACATTTTCCCTTGTATTATCTATAAACACTATAATACAGGTGATTCTGGTAAAAACCAATACAAAAGAGGGGTAAGAGGATTGGGTTTTCAAATAAAAGCAACTATGCTGATCTAATTGATGCACCTCTTTCGTGTACGGTGTTTTTAGATAAGCACTTAATCATTGAATAGGACTTATAATTATAAGAGTACATAAAATCTGCAACCTATGTTTAATATCCCGTGGCCCTAGGCATTAGAGAGCAACCTTGAGGAAAAAATTAAATGAAATTTCCTATGAAAATATAGAGCGGTACATATTTACTCCCAAAATTTCAACCTTAACGCAGAACGCCTTAAGTCGTTAACCCTGCGTCCTTTTTTATCCGTTTGCGAGTGCCCAACATGTGATTTTTCCAATGGTAAGATTGTAATTCTTCTCTATTTTTATTCAAATTACTCTTTTGCCCAATGATTCTTCTCTATCATGGCATCTCTCAATTTTTGGTATTTATTTTGCAACATTGTAATTTATTTTAAAGCATGCGGAGACCAAGGGATGATTTGACTCAAAACAAATACAGACGAATGGCAACATTACGGTTAAAAGGTCATTGTAAAGCACTTGCAAATGATAATATGCACGAAGGGTGGACATCCACAATAAAATCAAAGTTGAAGGAACACCAAAGTTTAGGAGTAAAAGTGTACCGCCCTTTTAAGTTCATGAAGGGTTTGTGTAATTTCCCTTTAACTTTTAATTTTCTAAAGTAAATGAATGTTAGCATTAATGATGATCTAGGAAAAATATAAGAGTGTTACAAATAAATAGTGAAGTAATGAAGAAAGAGAGGAGGGGCGGACAATAAATAATGACAGGCTTGTTGAGAGAGGAGTTCTGATATTGCCAAACAGGCAAAATGGCCAAAAGTAGCATTAAAGCTCTAAGATTACTCCGTAGCAACATCTTTATGCTCCATTTTGTAACGTTTCTATTTTTCACAATTTCTCTTCTTTTTGTTCCTCGAAAAAAAAAAAAAAAATTATTTTGGTAAAGTCAACTAATTTTTCAATTCTCCGGAGTAGAAATGTGGCCGGAGAATAGATTTGGAATAAAAATAAGAAGTAGAAAAAAGTAACTTTTTGTTCTCGAGAATAATTTTTAAAAATAAGTTATTTTTTCTTTTCTTTTCTTCTTTCTTTCTTCCTCGCCACTAGCTGCCCCTTGCCACCGCCCCTTGCCGCGCCGTTGCCGGCCGCCATCTCCGACGCCGCCCCATTCACTACTTTCGCCACCCTTGTCCATTGCCCGTAGACCGGCAAGTAAGAATAATAAAAGAAAAATAAATAAAAATTATTAAAAAATTAAAAGAAATTTCATAGTACAAAAAAATTTATAAATCATATTAAACGCATTCATGTTCTTTTTTTCATTCCGAGAATAGAAATTTTACGCGGTTATCAAACATGTTCTTTTATTTAGAAATTGTTCGGAAAATAAAAATAGAAAAAGACTTTCTCGGAAAGAAATTATTCCCTAACAAAAACGTTATCGATCAAATCCTTAACCATAAGCTTCGATGTGGTCAACATAAAACATAGACATATAGGTATGTTTGGGGAAAAGAGTGTCGTAGGAGTCCTACATTTTGGTCGTGACTCGATTGAGTCCTAAATAATATACTTTGGTGAGTACTTAATGTTTTGAAATACATGCAAATCAAGTTCTAATGTTAATGTTGATGACAAATTTCATTGCCAAAAATCATGCCGTTCTTGTTTTCATGACATCATGTTCGATTCTGACCTAAATCAACGGGTAACGTCCATAGGTTTGGTCCATAATTGAGAGCAAATTTGATTATCATAATTTACTGAAAAATTACTTACAAATTTATGGGAAGCGGTGAAAAATCATTATCATGTTCCTACTCTGTCTACATAAATTTGGATTCAATTTTATTAATTGATTCCCATAATCAAGTTTTTCGCTCATTTCTAAACAACTACATGTGCTTTATTCCTTTATTATGGTCAAGATCATGTTTTTAATTTGGTGAAAGATTAAAATGAATGATTTTCACGCTAATGCTTGGAGCCCACAGCAAAATCTCATTTCTCAGTTTGAAGCATTATGCCAAGATGCAGACGAAACTGAACCTTATGATATGGCAAATCAAGATATAGTAGGATGTAACATTCATTATATGAATGGAGAGGAAGGTGAGCAAAGATGCAGACTTAAGGAACTGTCTTAGGCACTATGTAATTGAAAACTTATGAGTATGAAGTTGATAATTTAGATCATCACGACAACAACTAATGCCATTTAATTGAAATTGAGGGCGATGATTTATAGTATAGGTAAGCAATTGAAAAAAATGGAGAGGAAGGCGAGCACCCAAAAGAAAAACTTGACTCTTTGTTCATTTACGAGGTCTCAATTTTTTCTTTTATGTTCGAAGGAATCTCTCGACCATTTCATGAAACTCTTGTTAAAGAAATAAAATATGTTTCGCAGATCAGCCATTTCAGTCGAGTCATCTGACTTCTAGAGTGAATAGCGAAAGGGCGTTTCAGTGGGTATCGAAAGAGAGTTATTTATAGGATGGTCAACTTTGGCTTAACTAAAGAGCAAGTTGGGCCATTCACAAAAAAATGTTGTGCGTGCAGCCTAATAGGCTGTAATTGTTCTTCCCACATGATTGATACATCGACTTTTTTAGATATTTTTAATGAGAAATTCAAGACTATTTTCGAGTAATTGACATTTGTACAATCTATCATTAGTATCTAAGTATTGGATCCTCCAGCATTAGTAAAATATTAATGAATGTTAAAAGGAAAATTCAATTGATTGAGTATATTTAGTTCTTCAAGTGTGGCATGATGCGAGTAAGGTTTGTTCATTTGACCCAAGCAATTCCTTTTCTGATTGCTTTCTTTTAGCCTCTATTTAGGGTGATACAATATTGAAAAACAATAACTAAAATTGACTTTAACTGGAAGTAGTGATATCGTCGATGTATCTGACGTATATTTGACATATAAAAATTGTAAGTTTATATATTACAATGTCACATGCATCGAACGGGTTCAATTCTAGTAAACTAGTAAAAATTAAGAGAAATCTAACGGGCTATCGATATATTAATTTTGAAGTTAAATTTGTCTAACATGAAACATGAGGCTACTTTTGGTAAACCGCAATTACTTTGTTGAAGTGGCATGGTTATGATAGTGAAACAACACAACCAACAGTAACTGATCGTACTCAATATGGCAAAAATGACTTCTAACGTAGCTTACCCTTTTGAATCTAAGCGGAACAATGCATGTATATTGCTCGACGTTTTCTTGACTTGCTTCTAGTTTCTTTTGTTATATGATTGTTATATCGGCATATCCAAATAACCTTTGCGCCCATTCTAAAAAAAACTATATGGTTCATTAGATGCTAGCCATTCATGTTATTTGAATTCTATGGGGCAAAATTTAAGGTTGAAAGCATTGTTGGGTTTGCTTTATTATATAGAGAGATAAGTAACACTCCACTTGCTAAGCCTTTTTTCTAACCTCAATATTTCTACTAACCACCAAAAAAAAAAAAATGGAGGAAAATTCTTCAGATGGATTAAACTGACTCACTAATCAAATTGAGCTTTCCAAATTCAAGTTTTAGAAAACTTTTTGTTATTCTACGAAATACTGGAGGAAATTAGAAACAACAGTAGTATGGAAATTTTTTTACCCTTTTTTTTTATTTTATTCTTTTATTCCTTTCGTGCAACTTAATAATCCCCTTCTCCCCTCGGCACTTTTCTACATTTAAGTCTTGGAAGTTCATGAATTCGAAATTTAACAGAATCACTAAGTTAGTGAATGAATACTGCAGGTTACGTTTCCTCTCTTGGGGACATTACTTATCAGTGACATGGATCACATGAAGATGATATGGGAAAATCAACTTATTGCGAATTCTTTCCGCAATATAAAATCGCTTCGCGTGTTTCGTTGTAATAAGCTAGTGAACATCATTCCTTCTTTTATTCTACCACAGCTCCGGAGCCTGGAAAGTTTGGAGGTACAATATTGTGATTCGCTTAAAGTTGTTTTTGAACTTCAGCCACCGAGTCCTCGGTTTCTGTTAAAAGAGCTAGTGTTACATGGATTACCAAGGCTAAAAAGAGTATGGGATAAGGAACTCTCCCGTGAAGTTAAATTCCAGTGTTTACGTTCTGTTAGCGTTTCCAGATGTATGAGACTCACCTCTTTGTTTCCAGCCTCAATAGCTAGAGATCTAATCCAACTTGAGGAGTTGAAGATTGATAATTGTGGCATTGTGGTGCTTTTCGAGGAGGATAGACTAGAAGAGCAGAGTATCAATGTGGAAGCCATAGAAGGCCCTAGTGACGAGCAAAAAGTAATATTGCCATCTTCAAGATGTTTTGGACTTCTGAAGACTCTAGATGTGTCAAATTGTAATGGGTTATCCACTATGTTCACACCAACAATAGCTGAAAATTTGGTGGAACTCACAAAATTGAGGATAAGAAATTGTATAATGTTGACAAAAGTCATTAGTGATGAGGACTGTAGAAGGAGGCCTGTGGTGGCTTTTAATCAATTGAAGTCTATGGAGCTTGATGGGTTGACATGGTTGAGATGTTTCAGCTCAGGTGGATACACTTTGATGTTCCCTCTCTTGGAAGATGCCATTGTGACTAGATGTCTCAACATGAAGATCTTTTCTGAGGGACCAATAGAGGCGCCAAAGCTGGAGAAAGTAAAAGTATCAACAACAACGTGGTCTTGGAAGGGAGACCTCAACAAAACCATCCAAAATATGTATGAAGAAATGGTAAGAATCAGTTAGCAAATACTGTGCAATTGGATGGTTTTTAACTACCAACAGAGTAATTGCTTTTTGCTAACTAGAAGTTTATGTTTAATAATGCATTTTCTAATAGGCTACAGTTGCTGAAGTAAAGTTTATGAGGCCGTTTGACCTTCCCGAGCAGATTAGAAAATGGCCCAATGAACTATTTTCAAAATTGGAATCATTTGTGGTGGACAAATGTTCGGTTATTAACGCTATTCCATCCAAAGTGATGCTTGCTTTACACAATATTAGAAGCTTGCAAGTGCATGATTGCGAGCCAGAAGAATTATTTGATCTCGAAAGGCCGGATGGCGAGGAAAGCACTCAGGTGCTGCCTCAGTTATGGCATTTGGGCTTGGTCAATCTACCAAACTTGAGTCGACTATGGAACAAAGATTTTCAAAGAAGGTTGTGCTTGAATTCTTTAAGTCATCTGACCCTTCATAAATGCAACAACTTGAGACATGCTTTTGCTCCATCGATGATTCGGTGCCTTGCTACTCTTGAATATATGGGAATAAAAGAGTGTCTTCAAATGGAAGGAGTGATCGCAGAGGAAGAAAAGCATGGAAGTGCAGTGGAGAAGATTACATTCTTGAATCTCTGGTGGATGGAACTAGAATACTTGCCCAATTTGACTAGTTTACTTTCGGGGAAGAATTATATGCTGGAATGTCCGGACTTAAAATGGCTGAACATTGCCCATTGCCCCAGAATGAGAAGTTTCAGTGGTCAATCCTTGATGGCTTCACTTGTCACACAACAGGTTAGTCTTTCATTAAATTTAATATCTTGTCAAAACAAAGTATGCTTATCTAAAATCAATGAATCGTAAATCGAATGTTGAAGTGAATGATATCGTAAGATTCGGTAGGGTAAATTAAAATTATTTTTTCTTGGTAAAGATACTTATTAAGGAGAAAAACTACAAATTGATTAGTTTTCACTTAGCTCTGATATAAAAAATGTAACAATTGCTACGCACACAAGCTATTTCATCTTTGTCTAGAAAACCTGTTGCAATTTCCTTGACAAATTTCATCCATATTGTAACTTAAATAACCGTCTCTAAGTGATTCACAATTGCTACTTATACTAGCTATTTCATTTTTGGACTAGCAAAAAAGGCACACATATATGTATGCACAAAAATGAAATAAATAAAATAAATACAAGATACAAAGTGTTAAGTGTGATTTGATTATTTTAGGAAATGCTACTTATACTAGCTATGAGAAACTGACGTGATTATATGATCGTTATATGTGCATATCCAAAGTTACCATTATGCCGGCCATGCATAATGTTTGAGCTTTTTGGGCCAAAAGTTAAGGTTGAAAGTATTGTTGGGTTTTGCTTTATTATATGGAGAGATTGTGCCCATTGTCAAAAATGTATGTTTGAGCTTTTTGGGCCAAAAGTTAAGGTTGAAAGTATTGTTGGGTTTTGCTTTATTATATGGAGAGATAAGTAATGTTCCACTTGCTAAACCATTTCTAACCTCAATATTTCTACTGACCAGATTACAAATCAAATTAAGCTCTGCAATGCAAAGTTATTTTCTTAAGGAAAGACTAGAGAAAGATTCCTCATCTTTTTCAGTGTGGAGATTTCTTTACTTCTTTTGATTTTATTTCTTTTTCTTTTTCCTTTTGTGCAACTTAATAAGTTATTCTATAGCAAAGGATCTCTTCTGTCATTGTAAATTAGCATGCACCAAGGTTTAGTCGCTGCGAATGTTAATTAGCATGCACCACGATGTTACAACTTGTCTTGAGCAACCATATGGAAAAACGAATATCATCATCTCAAGTTTTTAGTGATTATTTAGGGTATAAAATTAATGTTTCTTTTAACCTTCGAGGTGTGATTTCATCTAAAAGTGAATGACTCAAATATTTGAAAAATCTAATAAGTGAAGTGAAGGGTCATTTGTCTCATTGAAAATGTTTATGTTGTTCTTAAAATATAAAATAATTTAATAAGTTTTTGAACATGAGACAGATCAACATGCCCTTTTTTACTTGCTTGGAGGCTCTGGGATTAGTATGTCCCCCATCTTCTTTCTATTTTGATTACCTTCATCACTTAGCTGAGATCCACAATGATAACTGGAGTAAGCGATAGGCTCTACGTACACAACAGAAACAACCCACCCCGCACACCTGTTCTCCCCCCCCAGGCGGCGAGCCCCCCAACAACCCATATTTGCATTTTGGAGGTTCACGATAAATCACCAATTCTGTGAGTGAATATTGCAGGTTGCATTTCCTAACTTGGAGACATTACTTATCACTCACATGGATAACATCAAGATGATATGGGACAATCAAATACATTTTCAACATCTGAAGACTCTAAAAGTGTCACATTGTAAAATGCTAACAGAAGTCATTAGCAATGAGGGAGGTAAGGAGGAGCATGAAGGGCCTTCCAATCAACGGAAAAATATGGAGCTTGATTGGTTGACAAGGTTGAGGAAAATTAGATTCCCAAATCTTCTTCAGGTGGAGCTAGAATGTTTGCCCAATTTGAATAGTTTCTTCTCGGGAAAAAATCATACGCTGGAATGGCCTATATTAGAAGAGCTGACCATTGCCTATTGCCCCAAGATGACAAGGATTGGAACGCTTTTTCGTAGACCTCCATCTTTTATCTCCCGTCTTTGTATCCCAAGACGAGAAGTTTGACTTCGTAATCTTTGATGGTGGTCGACTCCGACACCCTTTGCTTTTCACTTCACAGGTTAGTCTTTTTTCAAATTTGCACGCCCGAAATGCTGCCGTTGCTAACTGTTATTTTGTTGGATCAATTAATCGGGTGACGCGAAGCCACGGCACACGGATTTTGGGTACTTCTATAGATCCAGTCACTTTTTAGCTCTAGATGCTTCGTGCAAGCCATCACTATCCTGTCACAGAGATGGATTGCTGGTCTCAGACATGGATCTCAACCTCTGTAGGCAGCTGCAAGACAAGCAGGGGTTCAGAATGACTGTTCACTACGAGCTCTGGATTCAGCCGAGATTGCTCCCTCATCAATTTGCCAAAAATCTTCCCCTCATTTTGTTTTGACCGAGTACATAACTGCGGCTTCTCTTTATTTTCTTTCCTTTTCGTTTTCTTCCCATCTCAGCCGACCTCTTGCATGTCCTTCTTGGGGTTGTTAGGTCGTATGTTGGGCCATTTTGAATGAAATTCATAACCTAGACTATATTTTATTCAACGTGATTATGCTATCCCTAAATATGTCTCTAGTATCTAAATGCAGAGAAATGCAGTGAGAAACGCAAATACACTACTATGCAAAGCTGATATTCCGATTATGGGTCCAATTATGTCGATATTGACGTTTTCTTATTTAATGAATTAGTCTTCAAGAAAGTTTATGTGTGAACATTGTATTTTGACAAGTAGAAAGCGACGTTACAAGTGCACATGCTTTACAATCTAAACTAATATCCTACCGATTGATGTAATGGGAGTAGCCAAGAAAAAAAAGTCAAAGGATTATAAAAGGTTAATATCTTGGAAAATCCAAAATTAATACACTTATGATAAATTTACTCCAAATTAATTTTTGGACAATGAAAAATCTCAAATCGGTACACTTGTGTGATAAATTTACCTCAAATGATCATAAATAACCATAAATCGATATACTTGTGACAAATTTATCCTAAATTAATTTATCTAATTGCAAAAAACCCTTGCTCATAAATCTTCCCATCATCAAGCAAAATCTGCGGCAGCTTGCCCTCAGAGACATGAGCATCTTGGTGCAATGTCACGTTCCCATCTTTCCTAAGTAGAAAATTATGTGTTTGGGACACCCATGTATTTGGCCCAACCCCAACACCATCCTTGTACTTGCACAAGGGGTTGTTGCTGACTGGCCTGAATTAGATAGAAATGTGAAGTTCTGGGTAGGGCTTGAGGGGGCCCTTGAAGTTGCTAATTATTGGGAACTGATCATGTTGCCTAACCCGATCTAGGCCACTGGTATCTCCACAACCCCAATGAGCTCATCGTCGTCCTTCACGTGGAACTTTGCCTTTAGGGTTAGGTGTGTCATAGGAATGCAAAACCACTAGTCCTATAATGAGTTCTCATGGTTCGGGATTGTTAACAATTGAATTTTGCCGACAACGCATGAATAACAATAAGGGTAATTTTGTCATATGCCCGTTGGCACCCGAATTTTGCCGACCATTCAAGTCTCCATTTTTTCCAAAAATATATATATGAAAAAAAAAGAAGAAGAGAGAGATAGCAAAATTTTAATAAAAAAAATTGAAAAAAAAAAAGAAGGATATAAAATAAAATCGAGCGGGCTGGTGTTGTCCAGCCCACTTGGCAATTTTCGGCCTTTTAATTCCCAACCCCTCTCTTTCAGCCCATTTCTTTTAGTTCGGTTATTTTCTTTTGGCCCATGCGTCCAATTTACTCCCCTTGGCCCACCTCTTTTATCTTTTCTTTGCTCTCATAAGCCCACCAGAGCCTAAAAAAAGAAGCCCAGCCCATCTTCTCCTTTTCCTTGCGCTCGCTCACCCCCGTGAGGAGAAGAGCGCCGGTGACGCAAGGAAGGGAGAAGCAAGAGTGACTTGCGGGTGACGGAGGAGGGTGTGACTGCACGTGCGCGGGAGCGGGGCTGTGAGCGACGAGCCGTGACGAGAGCGAAGCCAGCGCCTTCTAAAATCTCGGAGCCACGGCTGATCGACGTCGTCAGCTTTCGTTCATTGACGAACACTAAACTTTCTGAAACTTGCATTCAAAAGCGCACGCCATTTCTTGCATAATCGGTTGTCCAACGGTGTTTAGATTCATTGTCGATTCATGTCCACTTCAGTAGTTGTTGAAGTGAATCTGAATCTGTGTTTTTCCCTTTCGTTTATGGCTTAAGAATGCATTAAAAACTCAGGATATCAATAACTCGACCTATTCAAATTTGTGAGTAATGCTACCTAAGTATTGAATGATGAATTAGGATTTTGGTCTTGTTTCATCGAAGTTCAAATATTCAAAATTGAATTAAATAATGGATTGCCAACATTAAAGCAAACACATATTGTTAAAGGGTCCCGACTATTAGAGGTCAACGTCCATTTGCATACCGTCAATAATATGAGTTAAGTATCTCAACTCAAATTATATTTTGCACCAACATTATAGCTTGTCATTGGCTGAGGCCCATCAATCAATAATAAGGAAGAAGAAGAGAAGAGCTGTAGATGGTTTGCATAGAGAAACAAAGTGGACGAACAATGCAACGTATTCATTCTCTGCAGTCTGCAATGGTGCATGGAGATACGTTATGCAGGGCTGAGGGTTTTCTTTTTTGTTCCGTTAATTAATATATTCTTACTTAATCTTATGCGACCTGTTTTTGGCATAAGTCATAGCAATTGAATTTCACAGCTACACATCGAATATATGATACCTTTGTAATTAGAACTTTTTATTTTGTCCACGGTCAATAGAAGAACAACTTATATAGCGGCACTACACTATTTATACATGCATGCTGACTATTTTGATTATATCGAGATTTATACTTTGAATTGTTTGGGGAAGTATATTTTACCATCAGTTAAACTCTTTTTTTTTTTTTTTTTGGTTGATCAACCAAATTAAGAGGTTGCTTTTTTTTTTTCAGAATATTTGTTGTTGTTATTCGTAAAATAATTGGTACGAATTTGGGACTAGATATATAATCATTATATGGCCATGCCCACATTAATGTGATGAAGTTAATACTAGCGTTCATATGTATGAAGTTTGAACAACATCTAGGACAGTAGGTATATGAGGTCGTACTGCCATCTGGTGCATGAGGTTGATATAACATGATTCTTAATAAGTGCTACGTAAATGACAAAGGCCAAAAAGCAACTTTAAGTTTACCATGGTTAGCTATTAACGTCACTCTCTTTGTCTTCATTTTGATTTAGCAACATGTCTGTTTTTCTGTATATTAAATCGAAATCGTGATCAAAACTCTAGACTGAAATTGAACGTAGCCTTAAATGAGAGTGCAATTGGTAGCAATCTCGTACGAAGGTTAACAATATTGTAGAAGTTGAAACGAAGGAATAGACCGAAACAATAATTAAGAACATTGGACGAAGCAATGATTAAAACAACAATTTATAGTGAAAGAACACAAATATTTGATTGCGAAGCAGAGTAGCAATGATAGGATATGAGCCCGACAACATGGTATTAGGGAAAAAAATAAATCAAATCATGCCTTAGGAAGAATATAGTTCTCATTAATGTAAAACTGGTTCGACATTGGATTCTCTTATTTCCCTTTGTTTCCTCTCACAAGTAAAAGGAAATATTTTGTGGACTGAAGGGAAATTTTTTCCTCTTCGGTTCTCTTCTATGGATCAGTCAACATAGACAGTGTAATTAATGCATGGTTTTCTCTAATTGCATACTTAAAAAAAAAGGGAAAGAAATGAATGATTTCTTCTAAGGGAGAGATGAGACATAGTGAAAATTACCATAATAATTTCCATATGTTCCAATCTCGAGCCAAAGAGATTTAGTGATTATGTTAAGCCATAGGTTTAGGGTGGACCAAATTGGAGCCAGAAAAGGACAATGATTATTCATATTCTATACGCTTAGAGGACGTTTATTATATAAATAAGCAAATCTAGATTACTAGGAACAGGCATGTAAAGGTTGAAAAGGACAAGACAAGTACATGCACTGGACAAGGACGGGCCAGAGAGCTTGTCCCCTTTCTTGAGACGGGCTTGCATGTCACTTTTATCGGACAGTGAAGTTTTTTCTTTTTTTCGGACAGTGCAGTTTGGTTGTGCCCTTCCGTGGGACAAGAAAATCCAACTTGGATTTTTCTGGGCCGGACGACGTGCAAAAAGAGAGGACGGACGGAATGGGGTCCGTGGGCGTTAGGTTAACACAACACGAAGCTTTCAATAAATCCCAAGGGACCGATGATGGTCAAAAAGCAACTTAAACTCCACCCCGTTAACTCTCATCCTCACCTTGCGCTGTCTTCTTCCTCTCCTTCTCGTCTGCATTTTAGAGAGAGAGAGAGAAGGTGTGTTTGGTCCGTGTTATTGAGGGAGAGACCCGTAAGGATCTGGGAATCAACATGAGAAGTGTCGGCTTTGTGAATTGTTCCGTCGCTTTTGCATAGAATGAATAGGAAAGAGGGGCATTCCATGGAAGTTAGTAGCGCAGAGAGAGAGAGAGAGAGAGAGAGGGAGAGGTGGTCCCATATAATCCATGAAATAGGCTGACATTATTGTCGAGTGCAAGTAGCCCTGATATGGAGTTAATGATCCCCTTAATCATACATAAAATGACACACAAGTAAACTTTATATTCACGGGATCAGTTGGCGAAGTGTAATCAATCAATGAAATTAGATCTTCTCAGAACTATTAAAGTGAGGTTTATGAGAAATAAATGATGATGATAGTTAGTAATTTCTATGAAAAGAAAATGAAGCACGAACCTTCATTTTCTCTCAACGAAGTGTTTAAATTTTTGAACATTCGATTAATCTTTATTAGGTATGACGGTCCTTCCATTTCACACACACCGAATAATTCACGTTGACACACTGTTTTTATATTACAGAATATATTGGTTGCCGCACTTGAAACTTTTTTTTATTTATTTTGGCAGATTACCGTTTTAAACTTGGGAGCTAAGCCCCTTCCCTTTTTAAACTCCTGGCAAGGTTTGGTAAATATTTACGTACAAATACACTTTATATTCACTGAGACAGTTAATGAGGTGTAATTAATCAATGAAATTGGGTTTTCGTTAAAGTAAGGTTCTTAGAAAAAACTGAATAAAATTAATTATTTTCAGTAAATTTTTATTGAATTTTCCTCGTTTCACGAAAAATAAATTGATTGAAGAAAACACTTTCTATAAAGAGGAAATTATTTTTTTAAAATAAGAGAAAATGTTTTTTATTTTTCAAATAAGCTCACTCACTCCCTCTTATCTCACAACTCTTACTAGTTCCCACTTCTTTCTTTTTCTTTTTTCTATTTTTAAAAATTCGAATTTATTTTTTCATTTTCTTCTATCTGAATCGGACACCGGCTGGTAACGACGACCAGCGACCGGTCATGGCTAGTCTCGAGCTGCCCGGTTTCTGTTGAGCTCAGGCCCGATTCCGGCGAGCTCAGAGCTCGGGACCCCGACGCTGCTAATCGCTGGAGCTCTGTACGTATGAAATGATTGATGGACGGTGATGATGGCAGACAGCTAAACCATTCTCGCACTCCGCAAACGGTGGAGTCGAAAAGGCAATTTTAGTCCACAAAGAAATGGAGGGGCGGGGCCCACTTGTTTTAAATCAGTGTCCTTAAGGTCAAGCATAATCAAATGGAGATACGATTAGATGACATCTCTGTATAGCCCGTGGGAATCGGAGGACGCGAGCGGCATCTGTGGGAACATCAATATAGGAAGTAACCTGTTTCTGACCACCTTTGTATCGTCTAAATGATTTCTTCCTCGCTCTAGGAGCCCCTCTCTTTCACCTGATCTTCTGCATCTCTTCTCTTTGTCGGAACCGCCGTGTGTGCATCATATTGAATCTTTCCTCTTCTTCAGTCATTGGGGTTTCCGGGTTCCATCAGTTTCGCCTGCCTCGGAATATATAAATTCTTAACTCCCGTTTCTCCACGAAGAAGGAAAGAAAGCCAGAAAGGTAGAAGAAGTCGAAACGGGGGGAAATGGAGGAGATTGCTCTGTGCGGAGCTTCCGAAGTGGCAAAGTGCCTGGTGGCTCCGATCGGTCGGCACTGCGGCTACGTAATGTCCTCCGACCGCTACGTTCGCCAACTTAATGATGAAGTCAAGAACCTGGGTGACACGAGGGATGAGGTGCAGCATTCCATCGATGAAGCTCGAAACAACATGAAGCCGATCAAACCCAGGGTCGAGAGATGGGTGAACGACGTGGAGAACGTCACTAACGAGGCGCGTGACGTGCTGGATTACGACGGAAGAGCTAAGAAAACTTGCTTCTATGGGTGGCTTCCCAACCCAAAGGCACGATATCATCTCGGCAAAAAGGCGAGCACGACGGTCAAGGACATCCAGGCACCCATGGCAGGGGGTCAATTCGAGAAGGTTGACTTCGAGAATCCTCCGCCAGGGCTTGTTGGCGCTGCTCTCGACGTGAATTCGTTGGCCGGTGATGGGGGCGACTGTAAGACATAAATTTATTCATATGCGGAAGACTCATATGCGGAAGCCAGGATCAATTGAAGACAAACCTCCAGCCATTGTTTGCATTCACGTTCGTCGAATCTCCTGAAAAACAAGAAAACAATAGGCGCACTCTACTAACCAAATCTCCTCACGTACTGATGGTGTATTCTAAATGTGAGGATTTTGTGTTAGACCTTGATCACCCGTCAGAAATGAACGTACGTTCCTTATATATTGTCTCCCATCAAGACGAGCGGTTGTCAACGAAAAGGTACGAAGCGTGGAAAACTTCATGTCGATTAGTCGTAACTTTTAGGAGAAAATATGGGATCACTAAAAATAAATAACATTCTCCCACTTGATCCCATCATTTTCATCATACGAATCATTCAACTAATTCCACGAAAACTTTATGCTTAAAGAAAAGAAACAAAACACATGGATCATGGCGACATGTCCTCTAAGAGTGAGTAATACCTTCCATGTATCACAATGCATCTTATTTCTTTAATATCAGCCTATATGTGACAACATATCTCAATGAATAAACCTCATGTTTATTCCAGAATCAAGGATAAATGTTATTCTCATAAACAACAAAATGTGTACACAAAAATTGAGAATCAACATTACAACTGAATAAGAGTTCCACACAACAAAAAATTGTTCATATGTCGACAAATCACATAATGGGACCTATTCCCATACTAGTTACATGATCCTTATACTTCATCGGTGGCATGCCTTTAGTTAAAGGATCAGCTATCATTAATTCAGTGCTAACGTGTTCAATGACCACTTTATTCTCCTTAATACGCTCTCTTATGGTTAAATACTTAATGTCGATATGCTTACTTCGACTGCCACTTTTGGCATTTTTAGCCATAAAAACTGCAGCTGAATTGTCACAATATATTCTTAATGGCCTAGAAATAGAATCAACAATTCTAAGCCCATCAATGAAACTCTTCAACCATACACCATGCGAGGTAGCCTCAAAACAAGATACGAACTCAGCCTCCATAGTGGAAGTAGCGGTCAAAGTCTGCTTGGCACTTCTCCATGACACGGCTCCGCCGGCTAACATGAAAATGTATCCAGATGTTGATTTTCGTGAATCAATGCAACCCATGAAGTCCGCATCCGAATAACCGATCACTTCCGGGTTGTCGGTCCGTCTATACATAAGCATATAGTCTTTGGTACCTTGAAGGTATCTCAACACTTTCTTTGCAGCTCTCCGGTGGTCTAAACCTGGATTACTCGATATCTTCCCAACATTCCAACAGCAAAAGCAATGTCGGTCGAGTGCAAACCTGAGCATACATCAAGCTTCCAACAGCGAGAAGCATATGGAATGTTGCACATTTGTTCCCTTTCTAGATCGTTCTTCGGGCATTGGTTCAAATTGAACCTGTCACCCTTCACAATGGGTGCTATACTTGGTGAACAATCTTTCATCCGAAATCTCTCTAGGACCTTATTGATATAGGTTTCTTGAGATAGTCCTAAAATTCCTCGAGATCTATCTCTATGGATCTTAATGCCAATGACATAAGATGCCTCACCCATATCCTTCATGTCAAAACTCCTAGAGAGGAATTGTTTCACCTCATGTAGCAACCCCTTATCATTGGTTGCAAGTAGTATATCATCCACATACAGCACAAGGAAACAAATTTTGCTCCCACTAACCTTCTGGTATATACATTGATCCATGACATTCTCTATAAAACCAAATGAAGAGATAACATCATGAAACCTTAAGTACCATTGGCGGGATGCTTGTTTCAAGCCATATATAGATTTCTTAAGCTTGCACACCAATTGCTCACCTTTACTAGAGGAGAATCCTTCAGGTTGTTTCATGTAAACCTCCTCCTCTAGTTCTCCATTGAGGAACGCCGTTTTCACATCCATCTGATGTAAATCCATATCAAAATGGGCAACCAATGCCAAAACAATACGAAGAGAATCTTTCTTAGATACAGGAGAAAAAGTCTCGATAATCGATTCCTTCCTTTTGAGTGAATCCTTTGGCAACAAGTCTAGCTTTATATCTTTCAATGTTACCCAATGAATCTTTCTTAGTTTTGAAGACCCATTTACAACCAATAGCCTTCGCACTATCGGGTAACTCAACCAAATCCCAGACTTTGTTAGATGCCATAGAACTCATCTCTTCCTTCATGGCATTGTACCACAAATTGGATTTATCACTATCCATGGCTTGTGAAAACGTTTCGGGATCATTCTCAGCTCCAATATTGTAGTCAGACTCTTGTAAATACACAATATAATCACTAGGAATAGCCGATTTCCTTGTTCTAGTAGATCTTCTCAATGTTGGATCAACATTCTCTTGAGGAGCATGTTGCTCAACTGGTTGTTCAACAATTTCTGGTAATTGCTTAACAACTGGATCTACTGGATCAATATCAGCAGGTTGTGGAACTTCAACAATTGGTTGTTCAATAGCCGGCTGAACTGAAGGGGCATTATGAGCAACAACCAATCTTAAACTTGAGGTGGAAAGTTGAGTGTCTGAATGATCTTCCTTAGGAACATGATCCCTTGGTCGATCGCTCCCACTGATCAAGTCATTTTCAAGAAATTTAGCATTTCTTGATTCCACAATCCTAGTGGTATGAGATGGACAATAAAACCTGTATCCCTTGGACCTTTCGGCATATCCAATGAAATACCCATTTATGGTCCTTGGGTCCAACTTCTTTTCTTATGTATTATAAATTCTTACTTCAGACGGGCATCCCCAAACGCGCACATGATGCAAACTCGGTTTCCAACCCTTAAATAACTCAAAAGGTGTCTTTGGGACAGCCTTAGTCGGAACTCGGTTTAATATGTACACTTTGCCATCTTAAGTGCTTCAGTCCATAAGAATTTAGGAAGTTTGGAGCTACTAAGCATACTACGCACCATGTCTAATAAGGTCCGATTTCTTCTTTCCGCTACGCCATTTTGGTCCGGAGAACCAGGCATAATATATTGGGCAACTATCCCATGCTCTTGAAGAAATCTTGCAAATGGACCAGGTGCTTGTCCATCTTCGAGTGTATCTACCATAGAATTCTCCACCTCTATCGATCTCACGATCTTAATTTGCTTATTGCATTGTTTCTCTACTTCCGTCTTAAATACTTTAAAGGCATCTAATGCTTCATATTTATTATGAATCAAGTAGAGATACATATAACGTGAATAATCATCTATAAAGGAGATGAAGTATTTCGACTACATGAGTCCATATCCGGACTACAAATATCTGTATGTATGATTTCTAATATTTACTGTACTCCTCTTGGCACCTTTCTTTGACTTGTTAGTCTGCTTTCCCTTTATGCAGTCCACACAAGTATCACAATCATAAAATCTAATATACTAAGTACTCCATCATTTACTAATCGCTTAATCCTTTCTATGGAGATATGTCCCAATCTCCGGTGCCACAACATAGAAGAATGTTCTTTCACAACACATCGTTTCATACCAGCTTTATCATGAACATGCATCACATCATAATAGGCATTGTCTTGTAAATTAATTCGAAAAAGGCCATCAGACAAAATACCACTCCCAACAATTTCAGATTTAAAAGATAAACAAAAGTTTGAATCTGAAAAGTTAAAAGAGTATCCCAAAGGTACAAGTCTTGAAACTGAAATTAAGTTTCTAGAAAAACTAGGAACATAAAAGGTCTTTTCCAAATCTAAAACAAAACCACTATTGAGAACTAGTCTATATGTCCCAATAGCTTCCACATGCGAACGCATCTTGTTTCCCGAGAATAGATGCTTTGTTCACTTCCCACCGGCTTCCGGTGGTTTTGAAAACCCCGCAAGGAATTCTCAATATGGATTGTAAATCCAAAATCAATCCATCAAATATTGTGATTTATATTAACCATATTAGATTCATAATAAACACATGATATTGGATTACCTTTCTTCTCAAGCCAGACCTTAAATTTAACGCGATCCTTCCTCATATGCCCCTTCGTCTACGGAAGAAACACTTGGATTCTTTCTTAATGTCAGCTTGGGGAGGTATTTTACCTTTTCCCTTATGCTTGCCATAGCCCTTATTCTTTCCTGTGTTGCCAAATGAGCACTTTCTCCCAATTCCATAACCAGTCTTTCTTGCTCTTGAACACACATGGTCATGAGTTCATTAATAGACCATTTATTCTTATGTGTGTTATAAGAGATCTTGAAAGGTGCATACTGATGTGGGAGAGTGTTCAGAATATAATACACAAGGAATGATTCAGATATCTCAACCTCAAGGTTCTTAAGCCGAGCTGCAATGTTCCTCATTTGCATGATGTGCTCACGCACACCTCTAACACTAGTGAGCTTCAATGATGAAAACTTCATAATCGGGTCATGGCATGCGCCTTTTCAGAACTTTCAAACTGCGCATCTATAGCCTCCAATAAAGCCTTAGCATTGTTATGCTGAGCAACTGAACCACGAATACTTGGAGATATCTTAGCTCTTATAAACATGGCACAAACGCGGTTGGACCGCTCCCATTGGTTATAAAGAGCTATCTCAAACTTGAGTGCTCGAATCGGTAGGAGCGGTGGTTCATCTTTCCTTATAGCATAGTCAATGTCCATCCACCCCAATTGAAGAAGAACTGACTCCTTCCAAATTTTATAGTTCTCACCATTCATACGAGAACATCAAACTTAAATTCAAAGAAATTCACAGGTTGCGAAACCGCATATCAAATAATCATGCTTATGTCACAAAATTTGAGGCAAATATAAATAAATCATGTTTTACCAATGTAAACATGTCACAATATGAATCACATAACATAAAAACTACTGTGGGCTAAGTTTTTAATTTAAATAGATTCATAATTACTTCATGAAGAAACTATCATATTATATGCATTTTCTTAATCCCTGTGGGTAAATTAAGAAAAATAATATGATATTTCATCCCAATTAATCATATTAATATAATGAAAATTCCTGTGGGATAAAATTCATCATATTAATATAATTAATTACAATCAATGTCCATTTCTAAATATGATCCGGAAGCTTTTAATATATAATTTAATTAATTAAAGATGCTGTGGCTACTCCCTAATTAATTAAATATATGGACCATTGGACATTTAATTTCATGCATAAAATATTCATAACAATGCATGAAATAACATAATAAATAAATACATCAAGGGTAGAACAGTAAATAAATAAATTTGCCAAGGGCAAGATTGCAAAAATTTAAAAATTTTGGGGCAAAAGTGAAAAAATAGCCGCGGAAGAGGGGACGACAGGCGCGTGCCGAGCACGTGCGCGTCCAGCGCACGGGCGCGTGCTCGGCACGCGCCAGAACCCCGCGCGGGGCGCGTGCCCCGCACGCGCGCAGTTTAGCGCGCGGGCGCGTACGTTGCACTCGCCTGGCAACTGCGGCGCGCGTGGATCCCACGCGCGCAGCGGTTGCGCGCATGTATGGGCGCGTGGGGCGTGGGTCCACGCGCCTGCAACTGCAGCGCGCGCGTGGAGCCCACGCGCCTTCTCCCTCGCGCGAACAGAGCCCTCTCCGCCGGTTTTTCGCCATTTTCAGCCGTGATTTCTTCTCCGTTTCTCCTCCGGCAGCCCATCTAAGACCGAAATAATTCATGGGTTTTGAAGAGAACGTCGGCACGACCACATGGGTCCAAGATTCGGCGAAAATGAGCAAAAATTGGCCCCAAAAATAAACGAAAAACTCCACAAACGCAAATCCTCAACCACCACGACTTCCGCCGCCCGATTAGCCTCCGGCAAACTCCGATATACCGGAAAAACTCATGGCTAACGTTCCTTATGGCGGTGCGACCGAATGGGTCCGAAATCAAGGGGTGGGTAGTGCGGATTTTGCCCGGAATCGTTGAGTTTCTCTCTCGGCCTCAAAATCCGAGTTACTGTTCATGTACATAAATGGCCGAAAATTCAACAAAAACACACCGAAAATACACCAAAATTTAACAAAACAAGGCAGAGGCTATAAACATGCTCTGATACCAAATGTAAGACATAAATTTATTCATATGCGGAAGACTCATATGCGGAAGCCAGGATCAATTGAAGACAAACCTCCAAACCATTGTTTGCATTCACGTTCGTCGAATCTCCCGAAAAACAAGAAAACAATAGGCGCACTCTACTAACCAAATCTCCTCACGTCTTGATGGTGTATTCTAAATGTGAGGATTTTGTGTTAGACCTTGATCACCCGTCGAAAATGAACGTCGTTCCTTATATATTGTCTCCCATCAAGACGAGCGGTTGTCAACGAAAAGGTACGAAGCGTGGAAAACTTCATGTCGATTAGTCGTAACTTTTAGGAGAAAATATGGGATCACTAAAAATAAATAACAGCGACTTTATCACCGATTCGCGAGCTTCCATCTTTCAGGGCATAATGAAAGCTCAATGATGAGAAGGTGAAAGTGGTTGGGGTTTACGGGCCTGGCGGCGTGGGGAAGACTACGTTGTTGGAGATAATCGAGAAGAAACTCGGGAAAGAGGGAAGACCGTTCCGCATGATCGTCAAAGCGGAAGTCTCGCGGACTCGGATTTAAATAATATCCAAGGCCGATTGCGACGCCTTGAGTCCGAATCAAGGACAAGGAAAGCCAACGGGGAAGAAGAGATCTTCTGTTTCGAGATTGCGAGAGGGATCCAAATGAGAAGGTTCTCATAATATTGGACGATCTGTGGGGAGCACTTGATTTGAAGGCGGTTGGAATTCCTTCGGCGGATGAGAGCGAACTGCAAATTGTTGCTTACTTCGAGAGATAAAAGTGTGCTTTGGAGCAAAAGCTGCATGCCGAACAAACATTTCGTCTTGAAGGTTTAAGCGACAAAGAAGCTCGCATGCTATTTGCAAAGATAGTCCGCGACAAGCTCAAAGACAACGAGGAATTGATACTAAAGGCGGTTGAAGTGGTAATGAAGCTTGCAGGTTTGCCTCTTTTGATTACCTCCGTTGCAAGTACCTTAAGATGTAGCGATGTGTCCACATGGGAGAACATGATAATAAAAATAGAAGACCCAAATATTGAGAGAATAGTGAAGTGGAGTTACGACCGTTTGGAGAGTGAGGACGCCAAATGCTTATTCAAGCTTTGTGGTCTTATTGGTGGGACCATTCAAGTCGAATGTCTACTGGGAATATGCATGGGTTTGGGCTTGTTTGAGGGATTCAACAACACAAGTACAAGATTCAAGGAATAGATTGAATAAGCTGCTCGATAAACTCCGTTCCACTTGTCTTTGCTGGATGGTGGCGACGACAAGGAAAATGTGACCATATATGATCTTTACAGCGAGGTGGTCGTCTCAACTACATTTAGTGGTCAGCGTTCCTTAATGATGAACAGAAATTATGGCTCATGGCCCAAGGAAAAGCTTGAGACAATTCGCCAAGTTGATGTTGGCGAGAGATAAGCTTGCCGAACTAATGCGGTGTGTGTTTCCCGAATTGAAGATACTCATGTTGTCTCAACCGGAAAATTGGAAGGGGAGACCGCACACCGACATGATCGGAAGATTGCTTGTAGACTAGATTTCACATACATGAAGGAGCTCCGAGTCCTATATCTCCGCGCCATGCATATCACCACTTTACCTTCCTCTATGGAAATCCTCGGGAACCTCTGCTCGTTATATTTAGACCATTGCAAGGTGGGAGACGTGGCAAATCTTGGCAAGCTCAAAGCATTGCAGATTCTTAGCTTTGTAGGATCTAAAATTTCTAGGCTGCCTAAAGATATCGGGAACTCGACGAATCGAGATCATTGAATCTAAGTGACGCTACTCGCTTAAGGTAATTGAGCCTAGAACCCTAAAATGCTTAATCAACTTGGAAGAGTTACATATGAAGGGAAGTTTTGATAAGTGGATGGGCAAGTATGAAATACCATCGGAATTGTGTAATCTTTGGGCTTGTTGAGTGAAGAGCTTGAGAAAGATAGCCTCTCTAGAAATATCAATCTGTAATCCCACCATACTCTTGGAGGATGATGACCTGCCATTTGGAAACTTGAGCAAATTTTGGATCAAGATAGGAATTGTTTGTATCACCATTGATCCAATAGGAAATGTTGATGGGAGAGAATTTGAAGGTTCGAGAACTATGAAGCTCAATTTGGAAGGGTGCGATAGTATTCTTTCAAGAAAATGGATTCAGGAAACTCTACAGAAGACTCAATACTTATATTTATGTGAGTTGAGTGGGTTCAAAAAGAGCGCTCACGAGTTGTGTACCCAAGGATTCCGAGAAGTGAAGTACCTCAAAATTGAAGATAGCCCCTCAATCAAGTACATTGCCAATTCATTTCATGGCCTCCCCCTCACTGCTTTTAGGAAGTTAGAGTCATTGTTCCTTGAAAATCTTATTAATTTGGAGAAGATATACCATGGCCCCATCGGACCAGAGTGTTTCAGCAAATTGAAAGTTGTGAGTGTCAAACATTGCGATCGATTGAAATACTTGTGGTATCTTTCAGATATACAAAGACTCGTGCAGCTGGAAGAGATCGAAGTGTGTAAATGTAACTCATTGCAATCCATTGTCACACATGATGCGGGAGAAGATATTGTTTCTACCAATAACAGAGTTGACTTGCCTAATGTACACCGTCTGATATTGCAAGAGTTAACAAATATGACTAGCTTTTGCAGCAAAGCTGAAAGGACATCAGAGGATAGTCCAATCCAGGTAATTTTTTTTTTTCATTTTTTCTCTCAGTCAATTTGTCCTATTAGGATGTGATGATATTGGTATTCACTCAACGGTAGTACATACTGCATTTAACTTTAATTATTTGTATAATTGGATTCGCATTTTGATTTACAAATAAAAAAAATCCTTTCAAATAGAACACAAACCACATTATAACTAGAGGGAAGCCTCTTTCCACGGCTAATTTTTTTTTTTATAAAATTTTTCAATGGTAGATAATTGCACTGATAACTTGGGTTTCTATTGTGACTAATTCATTATTTATTTAACATTCTTAATGAGTTGAAAAAATACTAGTGTGCTGAACGAATGAAAGTGAGGATGAATCTTGAATGAATAAATAAAATTGAATACTTTCAAAATGAAGAAAGCGATATCTGGAGATTCAATAAATGTATGGCAAGTGAGGAGCCACGTAACAAAGAAATCCCCACGATTCATGTCCCGCCTAACATTTAATTTGCAACTGATTCCAACATGTCATGCCAAGTTGCCAACGTCACGGTATCAACATCACTGTGTAGTTTGTTGCATTGATAGAATGATAATGGTGGGGATATCCTCAGGAAAATGATTTTGCTTTTCACGGAAGAGAAATTCTTTTTTTGTTTTTTTGTTTTTTTCATTTTAGCTCGAGAGTTTCACTTATTTTCTCTTGAAAATAGCTTTACTTGTAACAAACTCACCTTTTAATGAGTTTCATTGTGGCACTTTGTTAGGTTTCATTGCCTCACTTGGAATCCCTAGTAATGGTTGGACTCCCTGGCCTAGAAAAGATAGTCTATGGTGAACCCTCAATAAAATACAATGGTCTGAAATTGCTAAAGATAGAAGAATCTAAATCCACGTTGAGTATTCCGAAAGATTGGATACTAAAGCTGCCAAATTTGGAGTCAATGGAAATTGCAGGCTCTCCATCATTAGAAGTAGTTTTCGACTTGGAGGAACTAAAAGTCACTGGAGAAGTTGAGATTCTCTCTTGGCTAGGTACATTGGAGTTATCTAAGCTGCCAAACTTGCGGTGCATGTGGAAACAAGATGTACGATTGCAAGGAATATCGATATTTCGGAACCTGAAGAAGCTCTCTATCAACGATACAAGCTCTCTATCAACGATACAGGGCTGTCATTTCTCTTTCCGGTGTCTATGACTAAATATCTTAGAGAAATTAGAGACATTGAAGTGGAGGATTGTCCAAATATGAAGGCAGTGATTATGGATGAAGAAGGAAGAGATGAAGAGATGGATGATATTATAGAGTTCCCATTATTGGAACGACTATCTATAAGCCGTTGTCCCATGGAGAAATTCTTCTCATATTCTCACGGAAAAAAAGAGTTAATAACCACCACTTCAGATTCACAAGATACCTATTTCGATTTCTTCATTGATCAAAAGGTACGAATCTTTTCTTTTGAGATTACGCCCATAATAGTCATAGGCACATGATTTATGGGGGCAAATAATAATATTTCTTTGAAGATTTTTTATTTGATTTTATTAGTTAAAATGTTTTTCTAATTTATAACTATAGTTGTTGTCGAGTAAGGTCGTTAGTGATAATTCCTTGCTCCACCGTATTAGATAGATCTATATTAGTCCAAATTGTCAAATTATTCATAGCTATGATCTAATGCATAACTCTTATGAGCAGATAAGTTTACCAAGCTTGGAGAAGTTAATACTCTACTCGGTAGGATCCTTCAACAAATTAGCCAACCTCACCCTGAAACAAGATGTACAGTTAGAAGGAATATCAATATTTCGGAACTTAGAGAAGCTCTATGTCACGCCCCGAACCCCGAGCGTGCCAACATCCCACCATGGTCATGCAAATGCGACATTCCCAGGTAGTGTCGCCGACCCCATTCATTTATTAATGCGCAAGCGGAACGTATTATAAAACCCCTGACAATGAAATACGGGATAGAAAAGCAGGAAACAATTTCACAACCAATCACTTACTCAAACCAACGAAGTTACAGACGAAGGCCTACAGCCAAAAGTCTACAAAAGATCGACTCTTAAAAATGAACTGTCCTACGACCTACAAGTCGGACACGCTCTCCAATCCTTATGACTTTGCCTCTCGCAACTCCTCAAGGCCAACCAAAGCTATCTCGGCCGCTCCGTCCACCAGGGAACCTGAAATGGTTATTCAATAACCACGAGACAACGTCTCGGCAAGTTCAACCCCTAAACCCCTATTAGAAAGAAAATACACCCAAGGGTGGCCTAGCCACATCACACGTAGAACTTACCTCGCATCAATTCCTTCCTGCAAGTTAGCACAATTTGTATCACATAATCTCAGGCAGTAATAATAATCCAAACAATTGGAACGCCATCACTTTCATATAAATCACGATCGCACTTAGCACGCATTCCAATTATTATTCACTGTCACACAAGGGCATAGCCCACTCACAGGTCGACTATCTATTAACATTACGACATTTCGAGAAGAATAAAGGTCCAATCGGTCCCGCCACTACTGCGACCAAGCCACGTCATTCTATCGACGGCATTTCTAGAAGAATAAAGGTCCAAATAGTCTCGCCACTACTACGACCAAGCCACGTCGTTCTATCGACAGCATTTCTAGAAGAATAAAGGTCCAAATCGGTCTCGCCACTACTTATCGCGACCAAGCCACGTCGTTATATCGACAGCATTTCTAGAAGAATAAAGGTCCAATCGGTCTCGCCACTCTGCGCGACCAAGCCACGTCGTTCTCTTGACGGCATTCTAAAAGAATAAGGATCCAAATCGGCCTAGCCACTCTTTGCGACCCGAGCCTTTCAACTAGCACACGACAATTCGATACCGATCCTTGGATACTTTACATTTCACTCACAAAATCCAATTACGATATTAGCCATTAACAATCCAATTTCAATCCCAACTTGACACTTGGGATTTTATGAATAAAATCCATATTTATCACAATCAACACTCAATTTGCCACAATCAATCATCAAATTCAAATTCTAAATACACAGCAGTGATCGGCACGAAATTCGGAGAGTTTAGGGTCCCGACGAAATTTTTGAATTTTAATAAATAATTAAATTTATTCCGAAAATTAATTAAATAATAATATTCATATTTTTCATCATCCACGCTCAATTTATACTATCCAACCATCAATTTCAAAATCCGAACACACAGTAGCGATCGGCACGAAATTCTGAGCAACCGGGTCAAAAATAATTTTTCCGTTTTTTAAAAAATAAATAATAATATTTTAATAATTTCGGAATATAATATAATATTAAAATTTCCAGAATTTCGAAACAATTAAGTAATTCAAAAGTAAAACCCTATTATGTCACATCGATGTTTATCATTAAATAAACTCGCTTAGCCTTTAATTAAACATGGTTTAAATTAAACAAATATCTTAATCTAATTCACAATTAAATAAACTAAACCAATCACCCAAGCTTACTTAGGCTAAGCACACTTAGGGCATCATTAACCGTCTAATCAAGGTTTAGTGAGTTAAACTCACCGGATTAGCGAGCCGAGCGGACCAAAAAGACGGGGACGACGCGAGGATCGTCTTTCCTCAAAGCGGGCCGAGCATCCGGGCTCGGGAAGGCGGCCAAAACGGCCCACGAATGGGCTGCCATACCCATTTTTGCAGCCACTGATTTGGGGCTGGAGGAGGCGGATCCGGCGCCGGAATGGGCGGAGGAACGGTGGAGGAGGACCGGCGGGGCTTGGACGGGCAAGGCGGCGACGGACGGCGGCTCACGGCGGCAGGGACGAGCTCCGGCAGCTCGTGGAACACGCGAACATGGGCAGGCGGAGGCGGCTAGGCGTTGGCCAGGCGCGGGCGAGCGCGGGCAGCGGCGGAGCGGAGACGGTGCGACGGCTGGCCGGCGAGCAATGCGAGGCAAGGACGGCGTGCGGCGGGTGACGGCTCCGGCGACGTGGGCTGCCGCTTCGCTGCTCGGCGTCCGACCGGATCGAGATCCCGAGCAGCAAACGAAGGCGGAGCGGGCGGAGCGGCAAGCCGCGAGTTGATCGGCGAAGCGGCTTGAGGCGACGGCGACGACGAGCGGATGGGCGAAGGCGGCGGCGACGGCTCCGGCTGCAGCTGCGACGGCTGCTGGCTTCCGGTGATGTCCGAAGAAGAAGAAGAAGATCTCCATGGAGGAGAGAGGCTCGACGGGAGAGAGAGGGAGGAGAGAGAGAGATGAGGCCATTTTCTTTTTTTCTTTTTATTTTTCTTTAACCCACAAAAATGACCCACCACCATGACATCATGGGTGACATCACACTCCACTCACCCAATCCTCCACAACCTCTTCCAATGAGTCCATTTTATTTTTCCGTCGGGGCCTAAAACTTGTGCAACAATGTCTTCAATTCCACTTAATTCTCTTCCAATTAAATCTTAATCCCACTTGAATTAAATCAAATTGACCCCCATTAATTCATTCAACACCTCATCAATCAAATTGGTATTTTTCCTTACCACTGTGGCGTACTTGCATCTCAATTTCACAATCTCTGGCTTCAATTGAACGAAGACGGCCCTATTTATCCAGTCGAAATTAAAACCCGAAAATCCGGATGTCACAACTCTTCCCCTCTTATAAAAATTTCGTCCTCGAAATTTAAACCTTTACTAATTCTTAACAAGGAGGTGAGGGTACAATCGTCTCATGTCCTCTTCTCTTTCTCAGGTTGCTTTTTCTGTACTAATGTTGCCAGATCACTACTACCTTGCCCAAACCACTTCGGATCCAAAATACTAAACACTTGCCCACTTAAAATTCTAAAGGTCTTCAACATAAAATTTGCGAAGCTAAGTCAAGATTACGAGCGGTCTCAAGATTGTCTCTGCTAACCGCGATTGAATCACCGATTTCGAACCAACTCTAGACTGCGATTTTCGATCTCTCGATCTCTTCTCAACAACCGAAGTTCGAACACTCGCTTTGCACCGATTAAAAGAAACTATCTGACTAATCTGCTGAAACTGGGAACCTCTGGTCAAGATCTGATATAACTCTGGCACTGATCTTAGCAACTGCAATCACTGACTACTGTACAGACCTTGGCTTGTGATCTTTCTTTCCTTGACTTCATTTCAGCAATTTTAATTCTACACCTTCTACTATGCATTGTTTAAGAAATAACCCTCTAAAAAATCTGCCAAACTTATAATCTCTGATCTAGATTCGAAATATAATTCATCCCCGGCACTTCATGCCGGTGAATTATCTGATGCGCACACACTTCGGTATACCCACTTTGTGACAAGACAGAATCCTCAATTTCTGAAATCAAACTTAGATTGGCGGTTAATTTCACTCTGACACGCTTTTAGTGTGACCTAGGCTACTAGGTAGTTTTCAGAGCTTTTTAGGACAAATGACCCATGGTCGATTTTCTTCGAGCCACGATGAACCCACTCGACACATTGGCGACTCTCGATTGTCGTGAAAATCTCGATGATTCAAATACGGACACAGGGTACCAAAACGACAATAAAATCAAATTAGTATCAGTCGACGAGAGTTTTCCAATTTAGTGGAGTCACCCACGATCGATCATTCATTCATCTCGATCAAACCGACCTATCTCGATCTTAATTCGATTTTTAACTGTGCCGTAATGATCTCTAAAGATGAGCACGGTCGAGAAGTCGAATTCTCGGTCGAATTCTCAAGTCTATTTGCCTTAAAGTCCTTAATAACTCACCCAGCTAGTCTAGTTATCTCGTAAGTGGCCAACTCGAGAAAAAACACCGTAATCGCTTCGATGAAATGCCCAATTTAACCAATCGAAATCGAGTTTGACAATTAGGATGTCACACGCTCAAAACAAGATCTATTCATACTATACCAAAGTGGACCAACTCCATCTATCGCTCGACTATTATTCTCAAATGGTATCAGTAATCCCCTGAATCCTTAGTAAGCTCGTCACAATGTCCCATTGTGATATATTTTCATTCTCACTTAGGACTCTCAAGTGATGGTAAAAGTCCTCCTGGTTTACATCACTGAACTTCCCCTTACTGACATCTCTGATACTTGCAACTTGTTCAACGATATCTATCTTCATACCGATCTACCAATCTCGATGATGTAGATTCTGACTCATCTTCGCACTGTCTAGACGACTCTAAATTGCTATGATGAACTTCCCATAAGATCTCTTCTTAAATCTCTGTATCGACAATTATATACAATCATCCTCAGAACCTTAGCATTCTGCCTTTGGAAATCTGAAAATCAATCTCTCTCTCATCTGCATTCTCTTATAGAATCTTCTGAATTTCTGAATATGTCCATTGAAGCATCTTGATTCTGATTAGTACTCTCGATTCAATTCTTTCTAGAGTGATATAAAATATCATAGTCATAATCCTTAATGAGTTCCGTCCAGCGACGCTGTCTCATACTCAACTCCCGAGGTCTCAACTGACGGGACACATATGCAACACGAGTCATCCAAAACTAGCATCTGTTAAGCTTATTGTAAAATCCAAGAGTACTCAAGGTCTGAAGTACCATCCTCAAACGTCTCTTGTGCCCCTCGGCACTCTTCGAACACACCAGGATAACTTCAATGAACACGATCACAACTGATTCAAGTATCCTTAAACATTCCGCTCATTAAACCCAAACAAACAGCTAAGGTGTCCATCAAACCACATGGTATTACAGTGAACTCACAACTGCTGTATCAATTGCGAGATGCTAACTTCGGTATGTCCTTCTTCCTGATTCTCAATTGATGATACCCTGACCTCCAGTCGATCTTGAGGAATATCGATACACAACCACAACGAACCAACTTTCTTTTTCACGAATAGAACAGGTGCTCCCCAAGGTGATACACTGGAACGTGTGAATCCCCTATTCAACAATTCCTGCATCTGCACCTTCAGTTCCTTTAACTCAGGTAACACCATCCGGTAAGGAGCCTTAAGGACTGGCTCTGCTCCGGATGCTAATTTAATCACGAACTCTATTTCTCTTTCTGATAGCAAACTTGACAATTCTTTAGAAAATACCTTAGAAAACTTATGTACTACAATTATATTATCCATAATCGACTCCTCAACTAACGCATCCATTACAGCTGCCATGTAGATTCGATAACCAACAACTTGAACCAAGTCATCTTTAGTGACAAATAACAAGGATTGAAGTTCCTCTTCAACTTTCAATAATTCAAAACTTTCATACGCTAACTGGACAAACTGAATTACATCACTGCCACGATTCACAACAGCAGAAAGCTCCTCGAGCCAAACCTTTTCATAAATGACTTCCGAGTCATATATAAGCAAACCCATCAGGTACAACTATAGTCAGAGACTCATCTTCCTATTACTTTATTACCACAACGAAAACCCTACAACCTTCATTGAAAATTCTGCTACATTACTCTGCATAAAACATCTCATAAACATTCTTCTTCTGATTGATGCATGGTTGATCCCTTCATGCTCCTCTAGCCATCCTGGTGGCATCCTATGTGCAGTAACGGTACTCACACTTTCATGGACTTACGCAGACAGTTCCTAACTCGATGGCCGTGCTAGCCACATTCAAAGCATGCTCCCTTTTTTTTTTTCTCTGACACCAGGCTGACTCATGCTTCCTTTCCACAAACTCGGCATACAATCGGTGAGTCCTCTACCTCCCATCAAGGAACATCATGCACCCTTCCTTGCACTGAGATCCGTTCCAAGTACCCCATTAAATGTCACGAAGCATGCTTCTTCGTTCGTCTTATCGCAACGGTGGGATGTAAATAGCTGCGATTCCATCTGTCTATACAGATAATCTTTGATCAAATGGCTGTACTGGTGACCCTTGTAACAAGTCATTTCTCTCTTACAGCACAAAACAGGTCCCCGTCTTTTCTTACAGACACGACACCCATCGATCGAGTTGAGCACTGACTTTCTCATTCTACTCTTCCAGTTGGGTGAAGCAGGGCACTTTTCTTCTGATATCAGCATTTCCTCCAATCGATTTCCGTTTCTGCTTAAACTGAACTTTGACTCAGATACGGCGACTTAATCCTCGATCACAACTCTAGATTGGGCCTCAACAGGCGCGGCAACAACAACGGTCACAACACTGGTAGCGGTAGAGACAACGGCAACAGCGGCGGCTCAATCCTGAGCTTACGAACCCAAAAATACTTCCCAAAGACTTTGGCGCCTAAACAATCCCGATAAACCTAGGATCATTTGGTACTGCAACACTCTCACCACCGACTTGCAACAGTACTCTCACACTCACGCTGGCCTAAGCCTGCGTTCTACCTCGGGTACTGACTCTCGTCAGCATCCTACCCCGAGGTATAGGTCCTATCGACCTTCTCCAAGGAGTTCTCCACTCCTGGTCACTCATCCTACAAGCTCTTTATAGACGCCTGTTTTCCGATTCCAACATCAGGTTAGAATTTGAGTGACCCCACAAACACACTACCAATCAACTATCAACCACATGCATTAGCATATTAAAAGCCTTTCCTACTAACTATCCCATGACTCATCGCACCTTATCACTCCATACTCAGACCATGCTCTGATACCACTTAAATGGGGATGTCACGCCCGAACCTCGAGCGTGCCAACATCCCACCATGGTCATGCAATTGCGACATTCCCAGGTAGTATCGCCGACCCCATTCATTTATTATTGCGCAAGCAGAACGTATTATAAAACCCATGACAATGAAATACGGGATAGAAAAGCAGGAAACAATTTCACAACCAATCACTTACTCAAACCAACGAAGTTACAGACGAAGGCCTACAGCCAAAAGTCTACAAAAGATCGACTCTTAAAAATGAACTGTCCTACGACCTACAAGTCGGACACGCTCTCCAATCCTTATGACTTTGCCTCTGCAACTCCTCAAGGCCAACCAAAGCTATCTGGCCGCTCCGTCCACCAGGAACCTGAAATGGTTATTCAATAACCACTGAGACAACGTCTCAGCAAGTTCAACCCCCTAAACCCCTATTAGAAAGAAAATACACCCAAGGGTGGCCTAGCCACATCACACGTAGAACTTACCTCGCCTCAATTCCTTCCCCGCAGTTAGCACAATTTGTATCACATAATCTCGGCAAGAATAATAATCCAAACAATTGGAACGCCATCACTTTCATATAAATCACGATCACACTTAGCACGCATTCCAATTATTATTCACTGTCACACAAGGGCATAGCCCACTCACAAGTCGACTATCTATTAACATTACGACATTTCGAGAAGAATAAAGGTCCAGTTGGTCTCGCCACTACTACGACCAAGCCACGTCGTTCTATCGACAGCATTTCTAGAAGAATAAAGGTCCAGTCGGTCTCGCCACTACTGCGACCAAGCCACGTCGTTCTCTTGACGGCATTCTAAAAGAATAAGGATCCAGTCGGCCTAGCCACTACTGCGACCCGAGCCTTTCAACTAGCACACGACAATTCGATACCGATCCTTGGATACTTTACATTTCACTCACATAATCCAATTACGATATTAGCCATTAACAATCCAATTTCAATGCTGAACTCGACACTTGGGATTTTATGAATAAAATCCATATTTATCACAATCAACACTCAATTTGCCACAATCAATCATCAAATTCAAATTCTAAATACACAGCAGTGATTGGCACGAAATTCGGAGAGTTTAGGGTCCCGACGAAATTTTTGAATTTTAATAAATAATTAAATTTATTCCGAAAATTAATTAAATAATAATATTCATATTTTTCATCATCCACGCTCAATTTATACTATCCAACCATCAATTTCAAAATCCGAACACACAGCAGCGATCGGCACGAAATTCTGAGCAACCGGCGAAGCGGCTTGAGGCGACGGCGATGATGAGCGGATGGGCGAAGGCGGCGACGACTCCGGCTGCAGCTGCGACGGCTGCTGGCTTCCGGTGATGTCCGAAGAAGAAGAAGAAGATCTCCATGGAGGAGAGAGGCTCGACGGGAGAGAGAGGGAGGAGAGAGAGAGATGGGGCCATTTTCTTTTTTTTCTTTTTCTTTTTCTTTAACCCACAAAAATGGCCCACCACCATGACATCATGGGTGACATCACACTCCACTCACCCAATCCTCCACAACCTCTTCCAATGAGTCCATTTTATTTTTCCGTCGGGGCCTAAAACTTGTGCAACAATGTCTTCAATTCCACTTAATTCTCTTCCAATTAAATCTTAATCCCACTTGAATTAAATCAAATTGACCCCCATTAATTCATTCAACACCTCATCAATCAAATTGGTATTTTTCCTTACCACTGTGGCGTACTTGCATCCCAATTTCACAATCTCTGGCTTCAATTGAACGAAGACGGCCCTATTTATCCAGTCGAAATTAAAACCCGAAAATCTGGATGTCACACTCTATGTCTATAATACGGGGCTGTCATTTCTCTTTTCAGTGTCTATGGCTAAATGTCTTAGAGAAATTAGAGACATTACAGTGGAGGACTGTCCAAATATGAAGGCGGTGATTGTGGATGAAGAAGGACGAAGAGATGAAGGGACAATTGATATTATAGAGTTCCCACTATTGAATCGACTAACTATAAGCTGCTGTCCCACAGAGAAATTCTTCTCATATCCTCACGGAAAAACAGAGTCAATAACCACTACTTTAGATTCACAAGATACTTATTATAATTCCTTCTTTGATCAAAAGGTACGAATCCCTTCTCTTGAGATTATACCCATACTAGCCATGAGCACACACTTTGTGGCTCTTTGAAGAATTTTTTTGTTTGGTTTTAATGTGTTCATTATGTACAACTACATTTGTCAAAGTAAGGCCACTAGTGAAAATTCATTCTTCCGTTGCATCAAATGGATCGTTAAGATTAGGCCAAATTGTTAGATGTTTCATAGCTATGATCTAACGCATAACTCTCATGAGCAGGTTAGTTTACCAAGCTTGCAGCATTTAGGCCTTTGCTCAGTAGGATCCTTCAAAAGGATATGGCACGATGAACTTCCCAAAAGTTCTTTTTGCGAATTAGCCACCCTCACCCTTGAAAATTGTTTTGGGCTACTCATCGTCTTCCCTTCGACAATCACACGGAGATTGCACAACCTGAAAGAAGTCAAAGTTTCAAACTTGAAATGCTTGGAATCATTATTTGACTGTGGATCCTTTGGTTCAAATATGGAAAGAAAACTTGTGTTGCTCCCAAAATTGGAAAGAGTGGAGGTGAGAGGAGCGAAGGCTCAAACACATGGTGAAGAGCGACTCTCACATGGTTTTGGGTTTTCCTAGTCTAACAAAAGTCGAGGTTGAAAATTGCTCCGAGCTAACATATCTTTTCCCCAATTATACGGTCACAACTTTAGGGAAACTTGAGCGCTTGTGGATTAGCAAATGCGAACGTATGAAGGAAGTGGTTCCCAAGGAAGAAGGGGATCAATCAAAGTCGGAAGTGATTGGTTTCCCTTGCTTAAGTGACTTATCACTTCAGAAGCTTGATGACTTGATTTGCTTCAGCTCAGGATGTTCTTCGTATGATTTTGCCTCCTTAAGAAGTCTAAGAATTGAGGGGTGCCGTAACTTTGGAGCGTTCATCCCAAGTCCTACAAGTGTCGAGAGGCCATTAAGCAAGATGGCGGGAGAGGACGATGAATTGCCACAAACCTTGTTCAATGAGATGGTTCGCTCTATCCCTTATTATGATCGTTCATATTCTTACATTTCATGTTTTAGATCAAACAATGTAATAAATCTATCCTACTTATCCTCCTTTTCTCACATTATCCTCATGTAGGTTACATTTCCCAATATAAGAAGTCTAGAAATTGAAGGCCCTCAGTGCAAAGAGCTATGGAACAATCAAATTCCCACCGATTCCTTTTGGAAATTGAAATATCTTGGTTTGGAGTGCTGCGACAATCTCCAACGTATTGCCCCATCCCATATGTGGAAGAGGCTACAGCGTTGTCTTGAGAATCTAAAAGTGATTTCATGCTGTTCGATTGAGATAATATACGAAGGTGATGGGATGGATATAGAGGGTGGTGAATTGAGGTCGTTGGTTTTGCGTGATCTCAAGAATTTGAGGCACATTTGGCAGTCCAACAATCTCCCAAACGTCCCGTTCCCAAACTTGAGAGACATAGAGACTATGAGGTGCCCCCGTTTGGAAATGGTTTTCACTACCTTCACAGTGAAATTTCTCCGGCAAATCAAAGAGCTAATGGTGGAGTCATGTGAAGATATGAAACAAATTGCTGGCCATGAAAAAGCGGAAAAAGCGACTAGCATGACAATCACCTTCTCCAAGTTAACTGTTCTTAGACTTCTCGAGTTGCCGAAATTCAAGAGCTTCTTACCTGAGAGATACTCTCTGAAATTCCCGTGCCCTGAGAACTGCCCATCCTTGCGAGACTTGAGTATAGTAAGTTGTGGAGCGGAGCCAGACCAAGCCCTTGGTGACTGGGAAGGCCACCAACAAGCACGACAACTACTCATGTTCTTCCGCCAATTGATCTGTAAAATAGACTCGGATGATTTTTGAAGATCCATAAGTCAACTCTCTCGGTGATTTCAAATTGAATCCTTTTCCTCTCACTTCGTTGCTGATTGTCACTGCTTCTTGATCGCCACCAGCAGTTTCACCACTATGAAGGTGTGTAATGCCGAAGTGCTCTTGAAACTCAGTCATTTGCTTTGACAATGCCATTCTTGGACGTTGCTTCTGTTATCTCATTACTTATATATGATGTCAATTGCTGTAGCTAATCGTACTTCATTCACCAAAACCACGTGCTCTATTTTCCAATGCTTTATAAATGAAGCGGAGGCTGGGATCTATTTCTACCGTTTGTGAAAATTGGCTCTAATTGAGGCTGATGATTTGAAGCAGTGCTCCTCAGCCGAAATGTATACCTCTTGTTTGATGAAATTCTTGAACTAAATTAGTGCGTATTTTGATTTAGGTATTGACCAAGAATTTCCTTCATTACTAGATTGTTGATCTATTCTACAACAACAAGTAGATCTATTTATAGCTCAATATGTTGGTGCTACAATGATGCAATTACTAATCATTCATTGATTGCAATGGGAAACTTATTAAAGACACTTGCCTCGAGTTGCTCGATTTTGCTCCAGTCATCACAGCTTGAAACCCCAGCTTAATGGTCATGCTACCTGCACAAATTCTCCTTTTTGCTTCCACCAAACTGAAATACGAGTATCAAATGTCATCTCAACTTTGCAATGTAGATCATGCCATGGTTGCCTTGGGACATAGATCTCATGATGAGGAAATAATATATCCATGTTATTACAATGCTAAATGTAAACACTAGCTTAATTACCACGAACTTAGGGTTGCTGCGAGGAAAGAGGAATTTAAAAATTAGAAAATCAAAGAAAATCAATAAAACTATTTATAAAAATTTTAGTTTTAATCAAACGCAGGTCAGGTCAGCTATTACGATAGAATTTTTTATTCCCTAGGGTCCACCAACGATTTTCCTTCTCCCTCGAATTCGGTTACGATAGCAATAACCAGAAGGACATTTTCGTCGTTTTAAATCAGGGCACTTTCGTCATTTGACGAGGAAGTTCTCGATTCCGCTTCGCATCCGTAGCCTCTCCCATCCTCCCTAGCTTTACCGCCGGCCGCCGGCTCCACGGGAAGCCACCGCCGGCCTTCCGTCTCCGACCACGGTAGACGCACGAAGAAGGGACACAATACTCGCGTGGGAGAAACAAAGGTCAAACCTGGAATCCAAAGTTCATTGTCGTTGATTGGAGGTTCGCCAGAGGTGAATTGACGTCGATTCCAGTGTTCATGACTTCGATTGCTGGTTCCAGTGTCGTCTGGTTGCAGTTCCGATCGCGTGCTGTTCTGACCGCGAGGGGCTCCTTCGATTCGTTCTTGCGCTTCAGTGATCGGTGGAAGCGTGCAGTAGGTTCGAACCCCATGGAAAAGGACGCTCGGGCTCAGTTGACTCCCAACCGTCACTTTCGAATCTTCTCTCTACCGACTGAGCTCTTCCACTTCATACTCTAAATCAAGCCCAAGAGTCGTCCTCGCGTCGAATGAACGTACGGATACTGCTCACGAAGTGCTCGATGAAACGACCGAAAGACCCTATCCGTTATTCTGTCCCGTTGCTGGCCATTAGAATCGATGCTATAACGAGGCTGTGCTCGCTGTCTGGGAAGTCGCTGAGTCGTCATATGGAGCTCGTGCCGTCCTAGCCACCAAATCATCAGGTCATCTCTTCTCCAATTAAACTTCGTTATTGGTGTCGGATTTGTTCTAAACTCGCCTCTCTTGATCTCTGTTCTGTTTTTCCCTTCTATTTCCGCGCCTTTCACTTGACTGCTTTGTCGTCGGACTTTCGTTGGGTTGTCACGCGGATCGTGATTGCTTTCGATTCGATAATACCGGTTGCCTTTATCGGACCTTCCTCTGTGTACACATTCGAGATGGCCGGAACCGCTTCTACCCAGGAGGTACGTGTGCTTGCCCGGACCATAGCTTTTCATACCGACCGGAGCTCATTCTAGGATTCCATTTATTGAAAGGTTCTGTCGATATGTGGTCCTAAAGTGGTGGTGCGATTAATTGTCTTTCGCATTGCAAGTCGGATCATGAAATTCCACGAACCTGGACCCTTGATTGTTTGCTGGAATGAGGTGGAATTTGCCGAATTTTTGTCGAGGTGTTGCCGGAAGATTACTGTGGCTTTGCTAGAATTCACTAGAATTTTACTTGGAGTCGCTGTAATTTGTTCAGAATTGTTGAAACTCACTTGAATATACCGGAGTCTTGCTGAAATAAGTTGGAATTTTGTCAAAACATGCCCAAAGTCTTTAAAGATACTTTTCTAGTTCACCAACACGCAAGACGACATTTTTATGCCACGGCTCTCCTCAAGGGCATCCCATATGTTAGACCTGGAGGATTTTCTCGGGAAAATCTGTTGATATCGGTGAGGAGGAAAAATGGGTGCCATGGCAAGTGAAAAACGCCAAAAAAAAAAAAAAAAAAAAAAAAAAAAAAAAAAAAGGTGGCGAAGCTGTTGGTAAATTCCTTTTTTTTTTTTCAAGTCCTTGGTAAAATCTTGAATAGAATAGTAACTTTAAATAAATAAAGTAAGTATCTTCTGCTCAAAGATCCGTAAGTTTCAATGTTCGAGTTTAGTTTTTTCTAAATAAGTTGTTGATTCAATTAGAAATCTTGTTTCCTTATTCGATTTTCATCTTTTGCTATTGGTGAAAAATTTCACGTAATTCTAGAAAAAAAAATCGATCACATGGTTGATATCTTTATTGTGTTTATTTTCTCAATTATTTTTTATGAATTTGCATAAAAATTGTATAAGAAATCTCATCTACTTACTCCCTTTTTTTGGAAATATCCCTTCATGCTCTTCCATTAGGTGATATGTTGCTTCAATTGCATCATCAAACTGAACAAAAAGCTCATGTTAAGGTCATGTGAAGGTACAAAACTAATTGGTGGCCATGAAGAATGTGAAGAAACGGCTGGCACAACAATCACCTTGTTGAAGATAACTACTCTTAAATTTTACAATTTGCCGAAATTGAGGAGCTTCTTACCTGAGAGATACTCTGCAGAATTCCCATCCTTGGATGTCTCGAGTAGGATAGAGCTGGACCAAGGCCCCGAGGTGAGGAGGACAACAAGTGGGAAATTGTGGGGTTAGACCATGGAAGTGAGGGGGAAAGTGAGGGGATGCAAAATATCATGTCCGGTAATATGAGATTTTTTTTTTTTTCATTATTCTCTTCTACACGTCCCGCGGGGTGCGTGACTATTTTCTTGACTAGACATTTCTTTGGTTTGTCTCCTAGGCTATAATGATGAGGGACCAATCATTGGACCATACATTGTAAGGCGTTGTATAAAGTCTAATCAAGTGCATTATCGTGTTAATAAATCATCTTGTCTGTTAGAAAATTTATGTGCTATTATATTAAGCATGTTCAAGAAAACCACGAAAATTCTTCATATTTGAAAGAGCTTTATATCTGTTTAATTTTCATGAAGAATAAATTTTTATAATGCTCGTTATCCACACATGAATGCTCATCCCCCAACCACTAAGTTCTCCATTATGAATTTGCATTTTGGAGGGAAAGAAACTTCTATTTTAGAACTTCTAATAACTCTTAATTTGGCCCTCCAACATTGTCCAGCTTTAGAACTAGACAATGTCGTGGATAAAGATTAGACATTTGTTAATAAACTGTGAAATTTTAGGACTTAAATGCATTGTTATGACAATTTTTAGAATTTGTGCTTTAATTTTCCCTTTTTGTTTACGTTAAGCAAAACACTATTATAGTAACTACCGCGTTGTAGCCCTTGCATAGGAAAGTTAAAGATAAGAAAATCTTTGCATGAAAAATTGTAAGATGAAAAGGAGTAAGATTTTCGCATTTTGTATTTCATGCTTTCACATTCTACGACTTGTTTTCACTTTACATTTATTTATTTTAATAAGTGTTTCATAAATTCTAAAATTTATTACAAAAGTACAATTGAGTTCTTAAACTTTCACTCTTTTAACTCTATTAAATTAATTAATGGAAAATAATGACGTGATTTTTTATTTATTTAGAATATAACTTTAGGCTCGTTTTATTAAAAAAGAATACATGAGTTCATCAACGGGTTTTGATGGCGGGATTTGCTCAGCAAGATACTGATCCCCACTCTTCCTTCCCGCACTCCTTCTTGCTCATCCACTTCCAGGCCAGCGCCGCCCAGAGCTTCTCATTCCACCGCCCTCCAACCGCAGGCGCCGCCACCGTCACCGCCGGCGTGCTGGTGTCGGAGAACGTCAGCGCCTCCCTGCACCGACGGTTAGGGCACGCCGACGTTTCCTTCTCCCCCAGGTCACAGTCCCCGAACCTCTCTTGCCTCTGCAACATCGTCTTCTCGTCTTCCTCAGTGGTCTCGATCGCAGTCGAGCAGGCTTCGCAAACAACGAGCCGCTGGTTCAGGTGGTCCGAATTCGGGCACTTGTGGGACATCTGGATCTGCGCTCGAGACGCGAAAACTGCACATGATCTGCGCTGGTTCAGATGTGTGATTCAGGATCGACAAATTATTGAACAAATCTTTCTTTCCGTATAAATTTATAAGTAATTGGCCACCAAAATCACAAACTCGATTGCTCCGTGATCCGACGTAAGCAATCGGAGTCGTGACGAATTACCTCACGACAACCGTAACAGGAGGAAGAAGTAGATCAAGGAGATTGCAAATCTGTGAAAGCCCATGTTCCTCCTCCCATCTCTCTCTCTCTCTCTCTCTGTGAAAATTGGTTGAGGCTGAAACCGTTTGAGGGACAGTATTATGATTTCGAGTTTGAGGAAGATTGAATGTGAGTTGGAATCGGTGTTAACGAGGATTTCTTTGAGTGGATTGAGTATTTAAATAATCATGATTCTCATCAAGGTAAACTTCGCATGCTCTGTTTCTGCTGGAGGTGGTGATCGAGTGCTTGATTCTGCCAGCGTGAAATCCGGTTGAGTCTGAGACTGTCCTGACAAACTCAAACATGTTTCGGTGATTGTTTGGATACCAACCTTTTCCTTACCATCTTTACCAAAAAAAAAAAATCAAAACTTTTCCTTACCATTGCATTCAGGTGCCCTTTGCTGCAACGCCTACCACATGTTTGATTGAATTCCTGAACGGCACTAGCATGCGTTTTTCACAAGCATTCTTGCATCCTGATGATTACCTGGCAATGGCGTCCTTAAACTGAAAGTTCTTCAGGGTATGTGACAAATTATTTTCGTTGATGTTGGTTGAACTTCTAAAGTTGTGCTCAATGCTCCCACGATTGGGAATTTGAACATGCTATGTTGGCTTAATTTACTTGAAATGATGTTATCTATATCAATCTATGATTTTTTTTTTTTCGGTAAGTGTATCAATCTATGATGTTTGTGTATGGCTATTCTAACATTTGAGACAATTACCGTCTTTGAATTGGAAATGGTGAGATCCTTCTTCGAAATGTGCATCATGTACTGTGTACTTCAGTGAATTCCTGTCTGGACTTCATCCTTTGCTTGATCTCGCGAGTAATTGGTTTCGTACGCTTGAATGATTATGCCTTGCATTTCTCGATCCATTCATTGATACCTTCTCACTGTCAATTATATTTGGTTCTCTTTTTTTGGCGAATGCATAGGCCTTTTAGCTGTTTGATTTTCTTCGTTTACTGAAGATTCTGAAGTTCATTCCTCGATGTCATTTGCTTGTATCTTTTCTATAAATGGCATGCGAGTCCCTGTCATAACTGACATTCGATGGCTGAGTACATAATGAGCTGTTTGTGCCATGACTAAATGCTTTGGTTGATTCTTTGTCCACATTGCCGATTTGTATACAGGTTCAGTTGTTGCTAAATGAGTATCAACTATCAACCATGAGAATTTATAGTAGAATGCGGCTCAATTCTGTTTTCCTGTGTTTATGTTGCTATGCATTTTGGTTTTTGCAGCATGATGTTCTTCGAAAATGTCTCCGCTGCAGCCGTCTGTGGGTAATTAGAACGTGGTCTTTAGTAATTGGTCCCAAGAGTTCCTATTGTGTAATATCAGAGTTGTTTCCAATTTATTCAAGTCGTATCGTCAATTTACTTTGGATATCCATGCTGATTTTTATAGAACTTTAATGTGTTTTTTGTGTCATTTGTTGGCTAGGATTGAATTTGATAGATCTTGGTTTCATATGAGGGTTAATTTGGTAGCGCACGATGATACATCAACATGCAGATGATTTCTCATCATTTTTTAATGTTTTAGTAGTGATTTGCTTGAATAAATAAAGGTCACGTGCCATTGTCCGAACCATAAACTACAAGTATCGGACTCGTTCTTAGTTAAATAACATGTCCCGGGTTAGTTTCTGTAAGTGGCCATGACCCCGGGCCGGATTCTTTAGTTTACCGGATCATTCCGTGCTTATTTGTTATATGTTTCTCCTTGGAATTTTATTATTGGTCGTCATTTGGGGGATATTTATTTGATAGCTTAGAAATAGAATAAATCTTGGATTTGGCTCACGGGGATTCTTGTCCTGGGACTCAATAATGAGGCCATGTATATTCATTACCTGACATCATATTGGGTTTATTCTGTCGCACTTTACCTTTATTGCATTGATTATGATTGGTTACTTATTGATTGTGCACCCATGCAAGTACATCATTTAGTGGTGTATGATAATACAATAGGCAAAGATCGCATGAACAATATATTCAAAAGATTGAGAATCAGCACTGAAAGGGTGGTCATTAGATAATTAGCGTAATTAAGCCTCCGATCTTAGACCAATAGTTTGCGAGAGTGAAGTGTACTATTGCGCTTCACTTGGCTCTTAATTGACCCTAAATAGAGTAGTGGCAATTTCAATTAAATAAAATTTCTTTAATTAATTAATTGAAACTCAAACGTCAAGATAGTTAGGATTTAAGAGAACTCACCTCGAACAAGAGCGAGCACCTTGAACAAAGGCATCACTCATTTCAATTCGACAAATCGTTATACCCGCCCCTCTAAGATTCCTTAGAGAGGGTCGCAACAATTTATGAGAGGGAGCTTTCGAAAATTAGTTATGGTAATACGTGTTATGGTGACTGGAGGAGGCAAATTAAAAGGGCTTCATTTTTTGGCACGTTTTAAGACAGATGTTGTCGTCAATTAAATCTCTTGTCCATGTGCTCCGAAACCGAGTGGGGTCGCCAACAATTTGCTTAAGAAAATTTGGATGCCCATGCCACTTCATTTTGGCATTCCTGTGCTATCTTTTTTCATTATTTATTTTTTCTTATCATTACAGATCTTCTTTTTTTTTTTACAAAAGATGTCCATCCCCATTGCTTTAATGTTTTGTTTTCTATCGCTTAAATATCTTCAACCACCTTTCCTTGCGGGATAGCCACCTGTTCAGCATGTTTGCCTTCGCTCTTGTGATAATGTACTTAATGTTGTCAATTGGGACACGCATATTATATGTACCTTCATCTATGTGAATGGTAAGCTTGAGTTGGAACCTTATGACACCTATATTCCAATGGTCTCTCTAAATCCTTCTTATTGAACCTTCATTCTTATCGTGTTTATTCTTTAGAGATAAACTACAAACGAGAGAGAGAGAGAGTCCATGGTAAATGAAGGCATATAAATGAGGAACTAATGGAAAGGAAGTAAATAGAGCTGATACTATAAAAAGGTGATAATTTTTATATCAGAGTGAACTTCACCTCTAATATAATATAAAAATAATGGAACTCATGAACTTGCCAAATTTTTGTTGAGGTGTTGCCGCAAGATTATTGTGGCTTTGCTATAATTCACTAAAAGTTTACTTGGAATTGCCGTAATTTGTTCAGAATTGTTTAAACTCGCTTAAATGTACCGGAGTATGGCTGAAATAAGTTGAATTTTGTCAAAACATGCCCGGAATATTTAAAGATAATTTTCTAGTTCACCACATGCAACACGACATTTTTATGCCATGACTGTCCTCAAAGGCGTCCCATCTGTTAGACCTCAAGGATTTTCTCGGGAAAATCTGTAAATGCTGGTGAGGAGGAAAAATGGGTGCCATGGCAAGTGAAAACGGAAAAAAGAAAAAAGAAAAAAGAGATGGCGAAGCTGTTGGTAATTTTTTTTCTAACTTTAAATAAATAAAGTAAGTAACTTCAGTGCTTGCATTTAATTTTTTTCTAAATAAATTGTTGATTCCAATTAAAAGTCTTGTTTTCCTATTCGATTTTTCACCTATTGGTGTTGGTATTTCACGTGATTCTAGAAAAAGTCGATCACATGGTTCATATCTTTATCATGTTGATTTTCCCAATTATTTTCGATGAATTTTTATAAAAATCGAATTAGAAATCCCATCTCCTTACTCCCTTTATTTGGAGAAATCCCTTTGCATTCTTCCATAAGATGATATGCTTCAATTACTTCCTTATATTGTTCCACTCGACGCATCATCAAACTGAACGAAAAATGGTGAGTAGATTATATAGAATTACTGAATAAATGGTGAGTAGATTATCTAGAATTACTGAATAATCCATCTCTATACTCTGCAATTTCATAGCAAACAAATTATATCTAGTGCTTAAGCAACATCCCCATTTTAGCGAATACCCATAAACTATTACATTCCACAAGCCTGTATCTCAAAACGGCATATCATCAGGCACTCGACAAGCACTATCTAAGTAATCATGTTAAGCATGCATATGTGCCGAGAAAAAGGCAACGGATACTTAGATTCATAACTCAGCTTCAGAATTGAGTAACCAAACCTTTCTCCCTCCAATACATTTTCTACAAATTTAATGGTGGAAGACCGGATCGGAAGATCGAAATCCCTTTCTTACTTCCTAACTCCGATGAAATCTAATTCGATTTGGAGAGCACCGGTGGAAAAGGTGAGGAAATAGCATGTCGGAAGAGCATCGTCATGGTTCGCCTGCGGGCTCTGTATCGCAAGGTGTGAGATGGGCATGGTTTAATGGGTTGGGCCAGACCGAAAGGCTTGGGTGATGGGGTCCAAACTAGGCCCAATTGGACTCTCTCTTCTTATTTTTATTTACTTTTATTTATTATTGTTTTGTATCTTTTTACTATTATTTATTTCTTATTTTTTTCAGAAATATATGCTTAGTGTGTCGATAAAAATTAAGGTGTCAATAATGGATTTTGTGGAATGAAGGGAGAGAGTGAGAGAGAGAAGAGAGAGAGATTATGTAATGCGCTTTACAAATAGAAAAATATAATAAAATTACCCATTATCTTAGATAGGAGGAAGGAAAAGGTAAAAGCTCAGGAGAAAATCCATTATGAGATTGAATTCCAACACTAATCATAACAAATATTATATATTTTGATCACTCTTATGATTGAAAAAAAAAAAAAAACATAGATACCCATCAAAACAAGTTGTTTTGGCATACCCTTTAATATTGAAAAGGTTATATGGTTTCAAATATTTTGAGGATAAATGTTTGCAAAAAAATATTTATTTATATATAGATCATATTGAGGATTATGACGGGGCCTGAAAGATATACTATCTCACATATGACTTATATTTGACAAATAGTAATACCAAATGGTGTTTATCACTGCGGCAATCTCCACCGATTCCAAAGACTTCGACTTTTTATCACCAACACGCAATAGTCTTTTTTGTCATCCAACTGTTCAAGACTCTTCATGCTAATCGAACTATTGCGAGGCATGATGCACGGAAAAGGGCAATTATTGCAAGCGTAATTTCCACAACTTTATGTAGAAGTGCTTCTTGACTTGACTTGCCTTTTTTATTAATTAAAACAAAGAATTAGAAAAAAGAATCAGCGAGCAATAAGATGTTTCTTAGTTGGTAAACAGTACTCTCCACCAACTAATTTTATAATTTTTTTCGCTAATAAAGTTTAGATTGCGATCCAAAAAGAACCAGCGAGCGATAATGACGCGAGGCATGATGCACGGAAAATGGCAATTTTTGCAAGGGTAATTTCCGCAACTTCATGTAGAAGTGCTTCTTGACTTGACTTGCCTTTTTTATTAATTAAAATAAAGAATTAGAAAAAATAATCAGTTAGCAGTACGATGTTTCTTAGTTGGTAAACTGTACTCTCCACTAACTAATTTTGTAATCTTTTTCGCCAATAAAGTTTAGATTGCGATCAAAAAAGAACCAGCGAGCAATAATGATGCTCCTTTGTTGGTAATCATACTCTCCACTAAGTAATTTAATATTCTTTCCGCTAATAAAATTTAGATTGTGATAGCAGTTAGTCTCTTTTCAAAAGATGGATGCGCAGCTTCAATGTCTTATCCAATTTGAAGGCCCTTACTCACGCATTTTTATTGTCTACTGACGATGGTACATGGAGAAATTGTCAATCAATTCTAATTTTTTTGTACGAATGACAATAACATTTTAACTTTTTCAATTTTCTCAATTTGGTCCTAAATCTTTGTACGAAATCACAATATAATCATTTTGGCTAATTTTCATAAAAAAAATCGCTGATATTGCAAGTCACGTAGGATAGTCGACAATAATTGAATCATATGTCAGTAATTTCTTATAAAAATTGACGAGATGGACAACATTGAATTTTGTGCAAACGTTTAAGACTAAATTATCACAATTGAAAAGTTTTTGATTAAATTGACATTGATACGATACATCTAAGACTTGTTGGATAATTTGTTCCTCTTATGTGTATTAGCATGTAGTTGTGGAGAAGAAATTTATTTCATCATAAAATTAGAAGACAACTACTAAATTCGTGCATAGAGTCACCTCGTTACAACTTTAAGGTTGATCGAAGATTATATTCAACTGCTTGAGTAAACAATATCTCGAGTGAGTCAATTTAGGGATATGATCCTCAAGTTGGGCTTGAACCATTGATAAAACAACAACTTATAGTGGCAGCATACAAATCTTTTATTTTATTTCGAGTAATGATGATGGAATATTAAACAAACAAAATGATATTAGAAAGGAACAAAGAAAGATGAGATACAGAACATAGGATTAAGACACGACATAGGGTCCAGGAAAAAGTAATAAGAACAAAAGCAGGAGAATATGATTGGTTTTTCTCGAGCCAAAAAGTGAAACCATAATATTTTTTGTTTCATGTGATAAAGGTCTCGTACATGTCAAAGAATCAGAGAAAATTCCTCGAGTACATCAAGAGAAGATGCATTCATATGTCATCATGCTCATCAAGGTGAAGACGGAACTTGCGTCATTAAAGTGAATAGAAGAAATGGAGATGTAAAATAATCTTAACAGAAGGTCTTGTAAAATTTATAATTCTAGAAAATAAAATTCACATCATTTTCTAAAAGGTCATACATATGCACTCAATTTTTTCCACAATATTTGAATGGTAAAAATCTCCAATTGAATTTCTTGATTGTATAAACCAAAGCGAGTCAAGTTCAGAATCTATTTCTAATTATTCGACTCAACTCGATCTCCATTAATAAAGGAGGCATTCTCTTTTATATAACATCTCAATTCTTGATCCTGAATATTTTGAGTTATACCTTACTTCAGTGGCCTGAATATAAATCTAGGAAAAGCTATACAAATTACAGACGCATGAGAGGAAAAATCAAAATTGGGTCTTGAAGGCAAAAGAAAAGCTCCAAAAAACAGAGTTTTCTTTTTCCCGACAATGAATTGTGCATTCTTCACTTCAAGAAAATACGTTCACGGTGTTGTCAATGTGCTTATCGCTATTTTCTAATAGACTAGCTTTTCCACATGACTTGCGGTCAAATAATTTGACAAAATTCCAAAGATGCTTTTACAAGGAAAATAATTCAAACTTTCGATGAGAAAAACATTTTGGCCAAAACCGGTGGTGGCACGTCGTACAACAGGAGAAAGCGTTAATTATTGCACTAAGTGGACTCTATAATTGTCAAATTTTAGTAAAGCTAATGCTCAAAGAGCCCGTCAAGTCACTGGGATTGGAGTGCCTTCATCTGCATCAGAATCTGGACTCCGGCCGCTGCGGATTGCTGGAGCCAAGCGCGACTCTCGTAATTTTTAGTGGGTAGGGTCTGAAGTCAATTTCAGTACAAAAGAAATGGCGGAGTGGGCCCTTTTGTTTTCAATTAATCGTGTAATCAGATGGAGGCATTTGCTCTTTTTGGAGACTCCGTAGATGTCGTGTAAAGATGATTAAATGAAGCTTTGCACTACACATGTGAGCGCGGACACCTTGCAAACATCGACTAAAGTACGAAATGGAGCCAAGGTTTAGCAGAGTCTATGCAAAAAAAAAAAAAAAAAAACAGGTAAGTTAAGAGTTACCAAACTTATGATGAAAAATAACATCGAATTAATAGAAGATCACAGGATCCTCGATAGAAGTACGGGGATCTTCTCAAATGTGAGAGGGATGTTGGAAGTTTCACATATGATGATTGCCGGCTGGCTTTCATTTTAGTTTGCGAAAATGGTGATCTTTTTAGTCCACACCTTCATCTAAAAACTTAAGATACTCTACAAAATAGATGAAAAAAATCTCTCTTTTTTTGCGTCGAGTGGGGGATAAGTTTTTAGAATCATTATAGTAATTTCACAAAATCTTTCAGATGTCCTAACTCCATTACCATATGAGATTTTGATAAGATCATTATCAACTGTTTTAATAAACAATGCACTTCTGGCAACATAATACAAAACATTTCATGACATTTTCTATCGTGGCAAAATTCCTGACAACATACACCTCTTCAGATACAATAAATCCTCCACCCCCTTAGCATCGTCAATCCTTCCATCCACATCTACCTCTTCTCCTCTTCACTCATATCTCTCAAAGATCCCCTCTACAACGATCTGGTGGGCCAACACAATTTGAGACAATGAGATTATTTAGTCCTCTCTTAATTCTGGTTTTTGCGCAATATCGTTTAGACATTTTTGACATTTAAGACATTTATAGTTCGTGAGAAAAATATTTTAGAGAACTCTAGGTACAACAATAAGTCCATGACCAAACAACTTATTACACTTTTCTATCCAGCCTTCTATGGTTACTTGAGAAACCAATCTCGTGTTGTACCATGTTGAGCCCAAATGTTGTGCGGTAACTTTTGCATGAAGTGTTGTACCATATAAACACCTAGAAATTTTCAGTAATAATCATTTGTATGGTATGACAATTTGCATCGGAGCAATGGCAAATTTGTGCTCTAAAACTGAGAAAACTTATAAAGAAAACTTCTACACGACGAAGAAAATCAGATTCTCCTAAGGATGAGTAGAGCTTAATATACCCGACCCCAATACTCGAAGCATCGTGGAAAATTGCACTGCACTGCACTGCGTGTGCAGAAGATATTGTTGCACTTTGGCTTTCCATAATTCAAGTTCAGTTTAAATACTACATTTTCTTGAAAGTCGTATTAAAATGTTTTTTTTTTTTTTTTTTAAGTTCTCCATTGCACTTGTTTTGGCAATTCTTCTTTACGGACACAGGGAACTCATCAAATCGATCGCTCAAGAGCTACTGGTTAAGCTGTAGGGTTAAACGTAGGTTCATTACCGAGCATGGGGTCGTATTGAATGATCAAGAAGAAGGCATAGTGAAAATTATTAGATGCTGAAGTTGAAGGAGCACGTTTTGTTGTAATTTACTGGTTTGGTGGTAGTGGTAAGATGTCTTTGCCGGTGTTATTTTTAGTCAGTTATATGCTAGCTTAACTCTTATGCAACTTGAGGAGTGTAGTTGGCCACTGAAGAGTGCATATCTTGATTCAAACGCTTTCCAATTGTCACACAACTTCTTATAGAAATTATCTAAGATGAGAATACAACAAGTGATGTAATTTTTGTATGGCAATTACTTGAGTGTCATGATCTTTTTGATTAATTGAGTATCATGACTTTCAAAAAAAATATGTTCATTTGAGTGAATTAACTTCTAAAAAAATTTCACTTAAATATCATAACTTTCAATTCATCATTTAAATTCTAATTGCCATCACAAGTGCCATGATCTGTAGCATTTGTGGGGAATAGCCGAACAGAACTCGTATTTTGCATTTCAATTGAAAAGAAGGAACTCATTTTGCAGTTCCCTCCATCTCCTTCCCCTTTTTGGAGGAAAATATCTTTGCAACGTGACCCACGCTGCATCAAAAGTCGTACTCCCATCGGCAGCATGAATGAGGGTGACATAACACGAAGCTTTAATAATTGTCAAGGGACTAGTGACTGACGATGGCCAAAAAGCAAAACTTAAGTCCACCTAGGTTAACTCTTAACCTCATTTTGTTCTGTCTTCATCCTCCTCCTCTGCGTTTTAGAGAGAGAGATAGCAGCATCAAAGCAACGATGGTGGACGTGTCGGGGGGAAAGACCCGTAAGGACTTGGAGTTTGGCAATGGGAAGCGTCGGCTTCGTGAATTGGTACATTACTTATTTTTGCAGAGAATCTGATAGTGTCATTACGTGGAGGGTACTAGCAAAGAGAGATTAGACAGAGAAAGATCCATATAATCCATGAAATAGGCTGACACTATCGAGTGTCTGCAACACTTGCAACACTGATATGGAGTTAATGATCCCCTTAACATAAACACATAATTACATACAAATACACTGCATATTCCCTGGATCCGTTGACAGGGAGTAATCAATGATATAAAATTGGGTTTTTTTTTAGAACTATTGAAGTGTGATTTTGAGAAATAAATGATGATTATAGTTTGTAAGTTCTACACAAAAAATGAAAAAGTCATCTTCCATGAACCTTCAATTTCTCTTGATAGTGTTGTGCATGTAGCTCAAAACCTATGCATATTGCATTTATTAAATAAGATAAAAAAAATTAAAAAGGTACTCGTGATGACATTTTTCCGAAGTTAGCATTCTATTGCTAGGCCCATTGCGGATTTGTCACTTGCGAGATGCTTGTACAAGGAAAATAATACACTCTTGATGAGAAAAGCATTTTGGCCAAAATAGGCGGTTACCATATAGTACGACAGGAGAAAGCATTATTGCACTAAGTGGGACTCCATTATTGTCCAACTTTCGTAAAGCTCATACGTAAATAACTCGTGAAGTGTCTGGGATTGGAATGCATTATCCCGATCAAAATCTGGACTCCGGCTGCTGGGGACTTGCTGGAGCCAGGCATAACTCTCATAATTTTTAGCTGGTGGGGACTGAAGTCAATTTCAGTACAAAAGAAATGGTGGAATGGGTCCACTTGTTAATCAAGCGCAATCAGATGGAGGCACTTGCTCTTTCGGAGATTCCGTAGATGTTGCTGAAAGATGATCAGATGACTCGCTGAAACACGAATACGAATACATAAGAGAAATACAACTTAAAAAAGATATAACTAGAATCAAATTATTCATTTATTTGGATATTCATGCTATCGACATATATATGGCTCTCGATATTTTATTATTTACTAATATGCACATATAGTATCACTGACGATGCCCTTTAGAATTGTGTTAGTGGTAAACGATCACGTGTCTAAATATGACAGATTTTGCACTTGAATCTTAGCTTCTCCTACTTAGAATGACTTCGGAGGCCATGCCCGTCTTTTAGTAGATGAAGACTTACACGGTATATGTAAGCGTAGGCGGACTGCTCGCATCGACAAAAGTACAAAATGGAGGCGAGGTTTGCAACGTCAATGCAAAAAAAAAAAAAAAAAAAAAAAACACAGGTAAGTTAAAGATTTATCAAGCTTTTGGTGAAATATAATATCATATTGATGAAAGATCACGGGATCATCGTAACAGTACCCAGATTTTATCAAATTTCATAGGGAAGTTGAAAAGTTATATATAATTATTGCTGGCTGGCCTTCACCTTAGTTTGCAAAAATGGCGGTCTCTTCATTGTCAACTTCTATTTCCGATTTTCCTCGGCCTTGATCTGGTGGGCAAAGACAGTATATCTAAGACGACAATATACAGAACATTTATTGACAATTTAGATCGTGGCAAAGTTCTTGACGAGGCATATCTCTTCAGATACGGTAAATCCTCCACCCCCTCAGCATCATTAATCCTTCCATCCACATCTTCCTCCACTCATTTCTCTCAAGGATCCCCTTTGCATCGATCTGGTAGGCCAACACAATTTGATACAATGAGATAATAACTCCCTTAGTTCTGGTTTTTACACAAAATTTTTTAAGACATTTAAGACATTTCTGACATTTAAGAAATTTTTAGTTCGTGACAAAGTTATTGTAGAGAACTCTAGATACTACAATAAGTCCATCACCAAGCAACTTATTACACGTTTCTATCCAGCCTTCTATGGTCACTTAAGGAACAGATCTCATGTCATCCCTTGTCGAGCTCGAATACTGTGCTGTTATTTTTGCGTAAAGTATTGTCCCATATAAACACCAAGAAATTTTCAGTGATAATCATTTTTATGGCATGACAATTTGTGTAGGAGCTAAGTTGTGTCTATAACCGAAAAAAATTATAAAGAAAATTTTTAACCAATGAAGAAAATCAGATTCTCCTGAGGATAGGTAGAGAATAATACACCGGACCCCAATACTTGAATCATCATGGAAATTGCCCTGCACTGCGTGTACAGAAGATATTATTGCACTTTGATTTTCCACAATTCAAGTCAAGTTCAAATGGTATATTTTCTTGAAAGTCGTGTTAAAATGTTTTTTTGAGTTCTCCATGGACTTGCTTTGGCAATTCTTCTCGACGGACATGGGGGACTCATCAAATTGATCGTTCAAGAGCTTCTAGTTAAGCTAAAGGGTCAAACATAGGTTCACTGCCAAGCCTGGGGTCATGTTGAATGATCAAGAAGAAGGCATAGTGAAAACTATTAGATGCGAAATCTGAAGGAGTACGTCTTGTTGTAATTTACAGGTTTGGTGGTGGTGTTAAGATGGCTTTGCCGGTGTTATCTTTAGCCAGTTACCTGCCAACTTCAACTCTTATGCAACTTGAAGAGGGTAGTTGCCAATGAAGAGTGCATATCTTGATACAAACACTTTTCAATTCTTATGCAACTTCTGACAGAAGTTAGCTGAAATAAGGACATGAGCGATATAACTTGATATAACTTTCGAACGACGATTACTTGAGTGCTATGATTTTTTTTTTCCAATCAATTGAGTGTCATGGCTTATAAAAAATTGTTCATTTAAGTGCCTTGACTTCTAAACTTTTAATGGATCATTTAAATGCTATAACTTTTCCCACCAAAAAAAAAAAAAATTGTTCACCATGAGTGTTATGATACGTTGAATTTCTAGCACTTGTGGTGAACATCTTTGAAAAAATTATGACACTCTATTGAACATTTTTTAGAAGTCATGGCATTCAAGTAACCAAAAAAAAAAATAACTATAGCACTTAAGTAATAATAATTAAAAAAAAAAAACTTGGGAACTCAAGTGAATGCCTTACGAAAATCATGATATTTGTAATGGCATTTCTCCAATCTAAGGGCATTGTGGACTTATTAAATGCAAGATGCTTTTACAGAAAAATAACACATTTCGACAAGAAAAACATTTCGTCCAAAACCAGTGATCTCCACATGGTACCACAAGAGAAAGCATTATTGCACTTAGTGGACTCTATTTTACTTTTGATTTTAGCGTCAATATTTTAGGGTTATTTATTAATAGTATATTCACATCGTGCATTCGATCACGATGCATTACGGAGGCAGAGAGAACTCAACTTTTCAGTGAACGTTTCCAATTGAAGAAAATATTTTAATTTTGATCCATTTTGACGAAAACTCTCAAAATCAAAAAGCGAGGAAAAAATTATGCATGCATCTATCTGTCCACTATCTGGACATACATAGCTTCACATTCAAAATTTCACACCCACCTTCGGCATTTCTTCATCCACTCTCCATTACTCTATTTTCAACAGTTCACACGAACTTTCAAATATATAATAAAGCACAAAACTCAAGAAAAGAAGCCTAGCTTTTATGTTGACAAAGACTAGCTGATCAACTTGGCTTACTTCGAGGGGTGATGAAGGATAGCCATGTAATGAATTATGTAATCAGGTATTACTATTTGGGCATTGAGGGCGTGTTTATACCCATTTTCTTTCTATGAAGTAGGGGAAATGTACACTAATCAAGCCCTCCAGCCTTTCAATAGATTTGTGTTTACAAGAGACTCGCCTCTGGGTGATTGTTACAGACTCTCAGAACATGTCATTTCAACTTTAGATAAGTTCCTGTTGAGTCTTGGGGTCATTGGTTCCTTCCTTTATTGTGAAGATAAGTCAGTGTGATAGATAAAAGGGGAAATGTCAAAAGAGTCGTGGGTGATTCTCCTAAGGGAGTCTAGGAAATGTTGTTGCTAGCTTCCAAAAAAATTAGATAATGCAGAAAAGCAAGCATTGCTTGATTATATCGTTTGTCTTTCGCTGGGTGGATAATGATATTGCATCTAATTATTTTTTCGTGTCTACATAAATACAAACAATGTCTGGTAACAAAATACCATGACAAGAAATCAAAAGGCTTCATTTGATGCCTCACATGAAGTGCTTTCTTCCAAAAGTTTTAGAAGTGATGTAAAACCTATTACATATCTCAAACGAATATATTAGCTACTCTGGTAACTAAATACCGTAAAAAGTAATGTGTTTGTGGTGGAGTAGATTTGCGATGTTAATCTTTAGGTGTCCTCGTGTACAACATATATATGTATTTAAAACTCAGTTGACTCTTCAATAACTCAATTGATTTGGATTTGCAATAGATATTACTCAAGTGTGGAAATGATTAATCGAGAAATTGTGATCTTAAGAATAGTCTAATCTTAGGGAAATGGCACAAATCAATTCCAATACTTGAAAAGAACTTTTTCCAGTGTAAGACTGCTTATGAACTCACTCCCCTCTAAGCATAAAGCAATGATGACAGCTGGACAGCCTGCCCGCACTGGAGGACGGGACGGCATCTTCCGGAAATTAAAAATTAGTGTCACTGTACATGGGCCTAGGGGTGGGTTTATGTGTGTCTGACATAGTAACCCCGCCTCTATTAAAGCCAGGTGCTCCTCTTTCTGATCGTTGCAGCTCTAGATGATCACTTCCTTCCTCTAGATTTCCACTCCATTTACGCCTGTTGCTAGAAGCTGTATCTTTTCACCTAATCTTTCGTGACTGTGAATTCATCCTACTGAACCTTTCCAGTTCGGTCGTTTCGTTTCGTTTCCGGGTTCCATCAGTTCCGCCTTTCTCGGCATATACAATTTCTTAACCTCCATTTCTCCTACAAGAGAACCACAAAAGTCGAAGTCGAAAAGGGGGGAAAATGACGGATATTGTTCTGTCTGTAGCTTCCAAAGTGGCAGAGTACCTGGTGGCTCCGGTCGGTCGTCAATGCGGCTACGTGATATTCACCAACAGCTACGTTGGCCAACTTCAGGAAGAACTCGAGAAGCTCGATGAAGTGAGTTTTGGGGTGCAGCGTTCCGTCAATGATGCTGAAAACCAAATGATGGAGATAAGACTTGAAGTTAACAGATGGAAGAATGATGCAGAGAACTCTGCCGACAAGGCGCGCGGCGTGCTGGATAACAATGGAAGAGCCAGTAAAACTTGCTTCTGCGGTTGGCTTCCCAACCCGAAGGAGCGTTATTTTCTCGGCAGAGACGCGAGGAAGACAGCCCAGGCCATCCAGGCACTCATTCCGCAGGGTAAATTCGAGAGGGTCTACTATGAGAGAGCTCCACCGGGGCATGTACCGGGTGCTTCCAACGAGAATTTGCCGGTCGGTGATGGGGGTGACACGATCACCGATTTGGGAGCTTCCATCTTTCAGGACATAATGAAAGCTCTGGATGATGAGAAGCTAAAAGTGATTGCGGTCTACGGGCCTGGCGGCGTGGGGAAGACTACTCTGCTGGAGGAAGTTGAGAAGAAACTCAAGAAAGAGGGAAGACCGTTCCACATGATCGTCAAGGCGAAAGTATCGCAGACTCCGGACTTGAATAAAATCCAAGATGATATTGCTTACTTCTTCGGTCTAAAACTGAAGGACGAGCCAAGTGAAGTAGGAAGAAGAGATCTTCTGCGTAAGAGATTACAGAAGGATCCGAGTGAGAAGATTCTCATAATATTGGACGATCTGTGGGATAAACTTGACATGAAGGCAGTCGGAATTCCTTTGGGAGACGAGAGTAGGGGATGCAAGTTGCTGCTAACATCGAGATTTAAAGATGTGCTGGAGCAAAAGATGCTTGCCGATCGAACATTTCGTCTAGAAGGTTTACAAAACGACGAAGCTTTCAAGCTATTTGAAAAGACGGTTGGTGACAAGCTCAAAGATGAGGAGTTGAGACGAATAGCGCCTGAAGTTGTCAAGAAGCTCGCAGGTTTGCCTCTTTTGATTATCTCGACCGCGAGCACTTTGAAATATAGCCATGTGTCTGCATGGAATAAAGCTTTGAGAAAAATAGATGAGTCAAATATAGAAACCATAGTGAAGTTGAGTTATGACCATTTGAAGAGTGAGGACACCAAGTCCTTATTCTTGCTCTGTGGTCTTATCGGTGGGACCATTCAAGTCGAAACTCTATTTGTACTGGGGATGGGTTTGGGTTTGTTTGAGGGATTTAATAAGACGATGCAAGATTCAAGAGATGAATTGAATACTGCGCTCGATAGCCTCCATTCCATTTGTTTGTTGCAGGATGTTGGTGATGGCGAGGAAACTGTGACCATACATGATCTTTATAGCGAGGTGGTTGTCTCAACTTCATTTAGAGGTCAAAATTCCTTAATGATGAATAGCAATTATGGCTCATGGCAAAAGGAAAAGCTTGAGAAATGTTATGCAATACGTCTAGCAGATGTTGGCAGAGATAGGCTTGCTGAACTGATGATGTGTCAGTTCCCCAACTTGAAGATACTCATGTTGTCCCAACCATATGATTGGCATTGGCAACAAGAACACCAACATGATGTGGAAGAGTGCTGGGGACTACTAGATTTCATATACATGAAGGAGCTCCGTGTCCTATATCTTGGCTCCATGCATATCTCCAGTTTTTCTTTCTCGATTGGAATCCTGGGGAACCTCCACTCTTTATACTTAGACAACTGTTTTGTGGAGGATGTGGCATATCTTGGCAAGCTCAAAGCATTGCAGATTCTCAGCTTTGCACAGTCCACCATTTCTAGGTTGCCTAAAGAAATCGGGGAACTTACAAATTTGAGATCGTTGAATCTAAGCAACTGCTATAGGCTTGAAACAATTGAGCCTGGTGTCCTAAAAGGCTTAATCAAATTGGAAGAGTTATATTTGAAGAGCAGCTTTGATCAATGGATGGGCACGGATGAAATACCATCGGAATCATGTAATGCTAGGCTTGCCCAGTTGAAGAGCTTGACAAGGCTAACCACTTTGGAAATATCGATCCCTGATCCCACCATACTCTTTAAGGATGGGGACTTGCCATTTGGGAACCTGATCAGATTTTGGATCAACATAGGAAATGTTGAGGGGAGGGAATTTCTAGGTTTGAGAACCATGAAACTCAAATTGGAAGGATGTGATAGTATTCTCTCAAAAGATTGGGTTCAGAAAACTCTGCAGAAGACTCAATACTTGCATTTGGATGGATTGGGAGAGTTCAAGAAGAATGCTCACGAGTTGTGCATCCGAGGATTTACGCAACTAAAGCATCTCCACATTCAAAACAGCCCCTCAATCAAGTACATTGCCAGTTCATCCAGTGACCTTCCCACTGCATTTACGATTTTAGAGTCTTTGTCCCTTGAAAATCTTATTAATCTGGAGAAGTTATGCAATGGCCCTGTTGCACCAGATTGCTTCAGCAAATTGAAAGCCATGCATATCAAAAAGTGCCATCGATTGGAAAATCTATGGTTCCTATCAAAGATGCAAAGACTCGAATACTTGGAAGAGATTCAAATATGTGAATGTGACTCATTGCCAGCCATTATCACATATGATGCAGAAAAAGTAGAAGTTGCCGCTAATGACATAGTTCAATTGCCTGATGTACGTCGTCTGGATTTACGTAAGTTACCAAATATGACGAGTTTTTGCACCGGAGCTAAGGGTGCTCCAATTCAGGTAATTTTTAAATTTTTTGGGTATAAGTTTCCTTATTCTTAATCTTGCAAACAATACCTAGATCATACTATTGCATGGGAATTTAGGATAAGATGATATTGGTTCACCGAACCTTAGTGCATATTGCATCAAATTTGATTATTTGTACTTTTGAGTTCACAAATAAACAATCCATTCAAAGAAAACACAGACCATACATTTTTATTCACATTCAACTATAGCTCGGGGGAAGCCTCTTTCTACGAATGATTTCTTTTCGATTTATTTCAGTGTTAGATAATCGCACTAATTACTTGGGCTCTAACATGGTGTTGTATTATGGCTAATTCATTACTCATTTAACATTTTTAAAGAGAAGGAAAAACGTTGTACTTAACAAGAATGAATCTTGAACAAGTGAACGAAATTCAACAATCTGGAAATGAAGAAAGTGAGAGAGTAATAAATGGAAGGTGAACCAAGAGCCACGTGACAAAGAAAGTCCACCTAATTGATGTTTCACCTACATGCAAGTTGCAATTGATTCCAACACATCATGTCAAGCTCACCGTGTCAACATTGTTCTGCATTTGTCATCCCTTTCTTTAGCTACTAAGGGGATATTTCCTTTTGCATTCTTTCAGGCACGACAAAAAAATGTTTCAATCATTTTCTCATATCCATGAAAAGTCTGACAGTAGTAACCAGAAAACAGCTTTACTTGTAACAAACTCACCTTTTATGAGTTTCATTGTGGCACTTCATTAGGTTTCATTGCCTCGCTTGGAATTCCTAGGAATGGTTGGACTCTTTGGCCAGGAAAAGATACTCTATAGTGAACCTTCATCAAGCAATGTGAAATCACTACAGATAAAAGAGTCTAAATTCACGTCGAGTATTCTAAAAGATTGGATATTGCCGAATTTGGAGTCAATGGAAATTAGGGGCTCTCCATTAGCAGAAGTAGTTTTTCACTTGGAGGAGCTAAAAGTCACCAGAGAAGCCCATATTCCATCTCGGCTAAAGAAATTGAAGTTGTCTGAGTTGCCAAACCTGCAATGCATATGGACGCTGGATGTACAATTACAAGGAATATCAAGATTTCGGAACCTAGAGAAGCTCTATGTCTACAATACGGGGCTGCCATTTCTCTTTTCGATATCGGTGGCTAAATGTCTTAGAGAAATTAGAGACATTAAAGTGAAGGATTGTCCAAATATGAAGGCGGTGATTGTGGATGAAGAAGGAAGAGATGAAGGGACATATGATATTATAGAGTTCCCATTATTGGAGCGACTATCTATAAGCTGTTGTCCCATGGAGAAATTCTTCTCATATTCTCATGGAAAGAAAGAGTCAATAACCAGTACTTCAGATTCACAAGATACTTATTCCGATTCCTTCTTTGATCAAAAGGTATGAATCCTTTCTTTTGAGATTACACCCATAATAGTCATAGGCATGCGATTTGTGGGGGCAAGTAATAATATTTCTTTGAAGATTTTTTTATTTGGTTTTATTAGTTAAAATATTTTTTTTATAACTACACTTGTCAGAGTAAGGCCATTACTGAAAATTCCTTCCTCCACCACATTAGATAGATCACTATAAGATTAGGCCAAATTGTTAAATTTTTCATAGCTATGATCTGATGCATAACTCTTATGAGCAGATAAGTTTACCAAGCTTGGAGGTGTTAAAACTTGAGTCGGTAGGAACATTAAAAAGGATATGGCACAATGAACTTTCCAAAAGTTCCTTCGACAAATCAGCCAACATCACCCTTGGAAAGTGCTCCAACCTACTTTATGTCTTCCCTTCGACAATCATAGGGAGATTGCACAACCTCAAAGGTGTCTTAGTTTCAAAGTGTCCCTCCTTGGAATCTTTGTTTGATTTTGGATCCCTTGTTTCATATACGGAACCAATTGTATTGCTCCCCAAATTGGAAACAATTGTGGTTCGTGGATGCCACTCCCTGGAATCTTTGTTCGATTGCAAATCCCTTAATTCAAATATGGAAAACAAAATTGTATTGCTCCCCAAATTGGAAGAAGTGGTAGTGAGTGAAGCAGGAAGGTTGAGACACATGGTGATGATTGACTCCCAAATGGTTTTGGGTTTTCCTAGTCTAAAAGAAGTCGATGTTCTAAAGTGCTCCGAGCTAAGATATCTCATCCCCAAATATACGGCCACAACTCTAGAGAAACTCGAGGCCATATGGATTAAGGAATGCGAACAAATGAAGGAAGTGGTTCCCAAGGGAGAAGGTGATCTATCCAAGGAAGAAGTTATGAGTTTCCCTTCCTTAGTTGTTTTATGTATTCGGCGGTGCCCTAACTTTAGAGCATTCATTTGGAGTCCTACAAGTGTCAAAAGGCAGTTAGGCAAGGTGATTGAAGAAAATGATGAATCGCCCCAACCATTGTTCAATGATGCGGTTTGCTCTATACCTTATTGTGATCGCCTTTAATCTTGCATTATCATGTTTTAGAATGAACAATGTAATAATTTGTCTTACTTATCCTCCTTTCTCACATTATCGGTCATGCAGGTTAGATTTCCCAATTTAGAGATGCTATATATTGAAGGCGGTCAATGCAAAGAGTTATGGAACGATCAAATTTCTGATGATTCCTTTTGCAAATTGGAATCTCTTATCTTGGAGGATTGTGACAATCTCCAACATATTGCCCCATTACATATGTGGAAGAGGCTGCAGGACTGTCTGGAAACCTTAAAAGTGAAATCATGCCATTCAATCGAGATCATATACGAAAGTGATGGGACGGTGGCAAAAAGCGGTAATTTGAGGATGCTAGATTTGCGTGATCTGGACAACTTGAGGCACATTTGGCGGTATGACAATCTCCCAAACATCCCATTCCCAAATTTGAGATACATAAAGGCTGTGAGGTGCTCCCGTTTGGACATGCTTTTCACAACCTTCACGGCAAAATTTCTTGGCCAAATCGAAGAGCTGGTGGTAGGATCATGTGAAGATATGGAACGAATTGCTGGCCATGAAGAATGTGAAGAAGTGACTGGTAAGACAATCACCTTCTCTAGGTTAACTACTCTTAGACTTTACAATTTGCCGAAATTCAGGAGCTTCTTACCAGAGAAATACTTTGTGGAATTCCCATCCTTGGATGTCTCAAGTAGAACAGAGCCGGACCAAGGCAACCAAAGTGAGGAGGAAATTGAGGAGGCACTTGAGGAGGAAAGTGATGTCCCAATGGAGGAGTTAGAATGTGAAACTGAGGGGGAATAATTAGTTTTATGAAGTGAGCCACAAAAATTTGTGAATGTTGCAACGAATGGTGTCTGGCAAAACAAAATGGACGTGTCTGGTAATATGAGATTTTGTTTTTTTCTTCTATATTCTCTTCTACACTTCCCGCGAAGTGTGTGACTGTTTTCTTGGCTATTCATTTCTTTGGTTTGTCTCCTGGGCTACAGTGATGAGTGGCCAGTTATTGGACCATAAATTGTGGGGTTATGTTGTATAAATTCTAATCAAGTGCATTATCGTGTTTATAAATTTTCCTGAAATGTTAGAAAATGTATGTGCTATTATATTAAACAATCGAAGTTGTGATGAATTACCTCGCGACAACCGTCGCAGGAGGAAGAAGGAGATCAAGGAGATTGCAATCTGGGAAAGCCCATGTTCCTCCTCTCATCTCTCTCTCTCTCTCTCTCTCTCTCTCTCTCTCTCTCTCATACTCTGACAATTGATGGACGTCGAAACTGTTTGAGTTTGAGGGATGGTATTATGATTTTGAGTTCGACGAAGGTTGAATGTGAGTTGGAATCGGTGATAACGAGGATTCCTTTGAGTGGGTTGAGTGCTTCATTCCGCCGGCATGAAATCTGGTCGAGTTCGGGACTCTCCTGATGAACTCATTCAGGTGTCCTTTACTGAAATGCCTACCATACGTTTGATTGAATTCCTGAACGGTACTAGCATGCGTATTTTGCAAGTATTCTTGCATCGTGATGATTATCTGACAATGGCATGCTTAAACTAAGAGTTGTCCAGGGCATATGACAAATTATTTTCGTTGATGTTGGTTGAACTCTCCTGGTTGTGCTCAATGCTCCCATGACCGAGAATTTGAACATGCCATGTTGGCTTAATTTACTCAGAATTATGTTTTCCTTATCAATCTATGATTTTGTATATGGTTATTCTAATATTCAAGACAATTACCATCTTTGAATTGGAGATTGTGAAATCCTTCTTTGAAATGTGCATCGTTACTGTGTACTTCAGTGAATTCCTGTGCAAACTTCATCCTTTGCTTGATCTCACGTGTAATTGGTTTCGTGTGCCTGGATGATTATGCCTTGCATTTCTCGATCCGTTCAATGATACCTCAACGCCCTCAAAATGCCAATGATAGTCAGTTCATTTTTTTAGGCGAATGCATGGGCCTCTACCTCTTTGATTTTCTTCGTGTACTGAAGATTCTGAAGTTCATTCCTCGATGTCATTTGCTTGTAACTTTTCTGTGAATAGCGTGAGTCCCTGTCATACTGACATTCAATGATTGAGTGCATAATGAGCTGTTTATGCCATGGCCGAATGCTTTGCTCGATTCGTTGTCCACATTGCCATTTTGTATGCATGTTCAGTTGTTGCTGAACTAGTCTCATCCATGAGAATTGACTGTAGAATGTGGCTCAATGCAGTTTTCCTGTGCTTACGTTGCTATGCATTTCAGTTTTTGCAGCATAATGTTCTTTGAAAATGTCTCCGCTGGAGCCACCCGTGGGTAATTAGAATGTGGTGTTTAGTATTTGGTCCCAAGAGTTCCTGTTGTGTAAAATCAAAGTTGCTTCCAAGTTATTCAAGTCACATTAGCAATATATGTTGGATTCATGTCGACTCCATGTTGATTTCTTATAGAGTTCAATGTGTTTTTTGCATCATATGTGGGCTACAATTGGATTTGTTAGATCTTGGTTTCATATGAGGGTTAATTCGGTAGCACATGATGGTACATCGACGTGCATATGATTTCTCATCATTTTTTAGTTACTAGTCTCTATCTGTCTAAATCATGCTCATGCATCATCATTCTACTACTCGTATTGCTCAATTTTCAATAGTTGAAATTACCTCAATACCGTGAGCCATATTGCTTTAGAATCCAATGTGACTAATTTACATATTTGATCATGTTGTAATCATATTGGGAAGAGTGGTAGGCAATCTGAGGATTTTGCCGCGCACCTGAGGAAATGTTTCGAAATCAGCCAAAGGACCGACTTTACTGTCTTTGCTCAGATGGATCAAATATTGCATCAGGTGGCCTCTCATTTCCATGGGATTATGTTGGTCCTCATCTGCATAAGCCCTCCAATTCCGTTTGGCTATTTTGTTCTCCTCTTCATGCATTCGGTGCTTTGCGGCTCCCTGAAGCTGTCCTCTAAATCTCCCAAGTGCTCCACCTAAAGCAACATCCTATAACCATAAGCCTGCACAGCATCAGTTAAACATTATTAGTCACAAGCTTAAGTTTTTGATAAATTTCAATGCACTCACTGGGTGTTCAGCTAGTACCTGCTATTAAATAGCTGTAAACACATGGAAATATGACATACTTGAACTTCCTACACAAATCCATAGTTGTGCCCTTTGAATCCAAAATCAGTGGTATTAGCTAATGCGCAATTCTCAGTGGGACCCACATGCACTCTACATCACGCGGCCCTCCGCAGAATTGTCTGCCTCTCTTCCTGTCTCTCTACATCTAATGAACTGAGTTGCTTTCCTTTTCAGCTCAGGCTTGGCGGACTCTCACAGCGGGGGCGGAATTGTAAATGCAGGACCTTCCAACACGGAAAAGGAGCTCAGCAAATTCTCTCTAGCCTTCAGTTATTCCTTTGATCTTCACTCCCTCTTCATTGTCCTCTCTGTCACCCTCCATCCACCAACAGCCTCTGCCACACCTCCATTGCTGGCTACCACATGACATGTCACGCTGAGAAGGGGTAAGAACAAACAGCGTTGATTAAAGGAACTCGGGTGATTTTTGAGCATTTATAAGGCTGAGAAGAACAGAGGGCAAGCTTTAATTGACACCGTAGACTGATACTTCAACGACGATTATCACCAGAGACAAATGATGTGGACAAACATGAAGAGATTGTTCAGATGGAGCTGACTGAATAGTGATGGCTATATTCTTTGTACTGAAGGCAACGGGAAAGATACAGTTGGAGTTTTGATTTGGATCCCTCTTCCTTGGTGGCTCTTATACCATGAAAATATTTCTATGCTTTGCAAGCGAGAGGGAGAGAGAGAATCAACAAATACTACACCTTTACTCAATAGCCGAATAAAAGAGTATATAGTAGCTCCACTTATAAAGCATTAGAGACATTAACAAAGCTTCGATTACCTTATTTGTGATCACCTACTAACTGTCGACTAATATTTATAAATATACTCCAACGCAGATCGCAATTGGGGCAAATACTTGACAGTGTTTTTGCATGTTTTTCTAGGATGTTAGTGCGTCATTTTCAAAGAAGTATCCACAACTGTCCAAGGAGGGAATACGGAATTCATACTTCAACTGTAGAGTTGTGGCGGCTGTCTTTTTCTCGGTCTACCGGTCTCTCGTCCTTTATCACTTTGTGACAGCTTCTAGTTCTACTGGTCTAAATTCATCGGGAAAAATGTTCGGCCTCTGGGACGTCAGCACAATGGCATTTACCTTTATTGTTGTCACTGTCAACTTACGCCTTCTTTTGATGTGGAATTTAATAACGAGATGCCTTCATATCGCATCGGTGGAAGCATCCTTGGGATGTTTGTTTTTATTTTCATATGTTCACTTATGAGGGTGAGTCTTCTCCCTTTCGGGGGTTCTTTTCTTCCCTTCACCTCATCTAGTCCTCTTTTGGATAGCAATTATTATGATATTCGTCTTATTACATGTATGCGCAAGAAAGTCTCTACCATGTCATCCACGTATTAATGAGTATAGTCTACTTCTTCCCGACATTTCTTCTGGTTCCAATTGTCGCACTGCTTGGTGACTTCTTATGCCAAGGGTAAGGTTTCAGACTCATATCTGGCCCAAAAAAAAAAAAAAAAAAAAAAAAAAAAAAAAAACGGGCTTTTTTGTTCTTAGACATATTTCTCGTTTAGAAACAGAGAGAAACACTGTAACATAGTTCTCAAGTAAATTTGCTCATGAATACTGATTGAGAATCTGCGATTTCGCTTTTCTAAAAGTAACAAATGTCGTTTGTCATGGAAATATAATGGAGGACCTCCTTTTTCGTTCATTCAGCCTTCATCATCTTCATTGTCGATTTCGTGGGTCCTTTTTTCCCTATTTGCTCCAAGACAAGATACGGGGCTTATCATGTCCGTACTTTTCCAGTTTCTCAGATGGTCCACCATTTGGGAATTGCATTTGCTCTGCTTCTCTCTCTCTCTCTAACCCCTCTTCCTCCTCTCTGGGCTGAAGATGGCCTTATTTCTGGAATGCGGTTACAGGATAAATCCATATATCAACCTTCATTGGTATAAGTATTTATTGGCTTGTGGGAACTTGACAGCTCGCTCATCTCAAGCGATCGATTTCTGGATTCGCCATATTCTATTTTGCGGATTCTGTTTATTAGCAATGAGTGTTTTCTTCAGGCAATTGCAATGGATACTTTCTCTCGCTTAGTTTCTCTCTTTTTTTTTTTTTTTCTTTTTTTTTCACGCACTAATTTTTCATGCACTTGTTTATAGGGTTCAAAAGTGGTTCTTCTCATATGATTATCAGATATTACAGGAATTTCCAAGGGCGCAAGCCACGGGATGAGGACGAACCTGAAGAAATTTCTCCAGGAGCTCCGATTTACAGATATGTTTTTTAATACTGTAAAATGAAATTTTTAGACCATTCGAGTTTCTCTATTATTGTCAGAATCACAAGCATACGATCTTTAGGATTCTCCCTTCCAAAATTCGTACCCATCCCTAAACGGAAGGAAAGGGAGGGATGTGATGATAACAGACTTCTGGACTCCTTCCAGACGCCAAGAGTATCGCACGTTTCGAGAAAAGAGGAAAGCGCTTACGTTAATTCTGTCCGTGCATTTATGGGCTAGTTCTAGCCCAACCGCAAAGTCCTAAATGCTTTTCTGGAAACGTATTTTTATATCTTCCTGTTCATTGTTTCTTGACAAAGCTTGCTTCACAAAGGAGGCTCACCTTTTATTCCCAGCCACGCTGCTCATTTCTTGCATTGCTACTGCTTATATGGCAGCAATAAGGAGTTCCTTTGCCTGTTCATTAATTCTCTGGTCGCTTTTTCTCTGGCTGAGTGGGAGATGCGTTAACTGTTAGGTTATTTTAGATGCTACTCTGGGAGCCATCGCTAGCTGCATCCCGAAGTTGTTTGAGGATGACAAACTGACCGTGCATCTGTCGGAAAAAGTCGATTTATTAGGAATTGCTAAAAGTGTGATTGTTGAAAGTACCTCATTAGTTGAAGAAGGAACATTTTCTCAGATTTTTATAACTGATTCCAACCGTGTCCTATGATCCCTTCCAACACGAAGTAATTATGGACTCGGCTCGGTCCTTGCATAAGTACCAATGACTCTTGTACTTGATCATTCAGGTTTTATGCGGGGAAAGGCGAGAGGACATCTGTTGGAGCAAAAGATCCTATTCTATTCTCGTAAGCAAAAGCCGTTGCAAAAATCGCATATAATCACCTTAACAGTGGACCAAATATCTCACGAGTTTCTGAGACTCTTTGACTGCTGGGATTCGTCCAACCGTTCTTCATTACCATCGTCATCATCATCATTCTCGAAAACCATCTGTATCCCATGCTTTTTCAGCGAGAGCCCAGGAAAGTATGGTGGGTCTCGCAGGACAATATCTATTCCTGTCTCCTTTGAACATCCGAACCATTGGCTTGAATTATGGATATCTAATCTGGTAAAGCTGTTCTTCGCTTGTGTCATTTAATGTCGACGTGCATCGATCTTCAAGCTTTGAGAAGCCTTCCTTTAATGTCCTCGATTCTTGGTAGCGGAATGTTTGCCGGTTTGCACCGTCCATAGAGACAACAACAGTGAAAATCATTCCTTCTAACCTCGCGGTTCTTCTTCGGAGCAGCAAAATGAGGAACTTCCTGACAAAACCATCCAGGAATCTCACTCCCAGGGACACTCGAGTTGCACAAATGCTTTAGAGCAACCTGAAATTTCTTATGAAAAAACACATTTAAGGTTGTCGCGACCTCTTTTTTTTTCGGCGCCCGCAATCGCGTACGAGCGCCTGAGGAGGCTAATGGCTCGGCTGAATTTAGTTATGCCCGGACTCTCCCAAGTCCACCAATTCACGACTTTAATAATTCAAGTTTTTAACCGTAAATCAATTTTTAAAATGGAGTCGCCACTAATCAATTTGGGGTGGGTTGATTAGAAACCCAAGTGAAGTATCGGGAGAAATACTCACTCTGCGCTCTTAAACTGGAGAAATTAGGATCGGGGACTTGATTACACTAGTTAATCACTAATGCCCTTTCGGTACCTAATCTTGTTTAAGGCTTTTTGGATGCTCGAGGTTTTTCCACACATTTTGGATGTTCGAGGGATTTTCCATGCATTTTGGAGAAAAACATTTTTTTGGGTCTTTTTCTATTTTTTTTTTGACATGAAAGGGATTTTTTTTTGACCTTTTTTTGTATTTTTGGAAAAATACAAGTCTTTTTTTGGATTTTTTTTTTTGGCTTTTTTTTGAAATTTTTGGATTTTTGGCATTTTTTGAAAATATGAAATATTTTCGATTTTTTGATTTTTCGGAAAATAAAATATTTTTTAAATATTTTTTAATATTTTTGGAAAATAAATTATTTTTTGATTTTTTTTCGATTTTTTTGAAAATAAAACATTTTTTAAATAAATTTTTTCGATTTTTCTGGAAATTAAAACATTTTTTGATAATTTTTTTAAATAAATAAATTTTTGATTTTTTTTTTTTGAAATTATTTATTATTTATTAAAAAAGTATTAAATAAAATAATAAAAAACTGACCCGGGTCGGATCCGCGGGTTGGGTCCAACCCGGGTCGACCCAAAATGCGCACGAGCCCGACTCGGATTTTTTCGCCCTTTTTGCTTTTTCTTTTTTTTTTGAAAAAACACACGGAATTGGGCCTATTAAAAAAGATGTCCGGCCCGAGTTCGAAAACCGACCCGGAAACCCGCTCCCCGGGAAACCCTACCCGAGGAACCGGGGCTCGGATGGACCCGACTTTCCCGACCCCGGCCTCCTTTCTCCTTCGTTCGCCGCCGCGCGCGGAACCGAGGCTTCACCGATCCAAGGCGACGACAACCGGATGGCGACGCGGTGGAACCTAGACAACGATGATGGCGGTGATGGCGTGTCGCGGAACGATGGCGAAGCTCACCTCTTTCGGTTGATTTCGCGATGTAGAGCTTTGTGGAGGGGGAGATGGCGATGGCGACGGCACGTCGCGTAGGGGGAAATAGTGGCGGCGGGCGGCGATGGCGACGGTTCGACGGCGGCGGTCCCTCTCGGACGACGAACGAGGGTGGCAAAGATCCAACAACAACCCCCGCTCAAGATCGGAGGTGCAGATCTCGGCGGACCGTCCTCAGCCTCGATTTTCTCTCACTCTAGCCAGATCCGAGCCTCCACCGGCCAGATCTAACCTCCTTGGACTCGCTCGCCGCCGGCCTCCCCCGAAGTCTCTCGGTGGGAGGTCGGGCTCGAGCTCCAACCTCCGAGTCCTCTTGGCTTGCTCTTGATTCCTCCCCTTGAAGTCTCTCAAAGGGAAGATCTCCAGTTCGCGTGCCCCCTCGTCAACGGAGGTGCTCCGCTATTTATAGGCGAGGAGGAGGCCGGTCGACGGAGGTTCGGCCGTCGGCTCGCACGCCGACCGGAACCTCCGGTGCGGCGAACCGCGTCTCTTCCCATCATTCCAAGGCATCGCGCCTGAATGTTGCGCATGTCGTCGCCCTCCCCTTCGGCCTACCTCCTCTCGGTTGTAGGTTGTGCTCGAGCGCGTCTTCGTCGCCGCGCGTGATGCACGGAAGAAAGGATGAGGAAGAAGAAGATAGGAGGAAGAAGAAGAGAGGGGGGGGGCGGGGTCGTACGAAGGAAAAGAAAGAAAAGGGGGCTGGCTGCTTTTCTTGCTTTTATATTTTTTGTTTTTGTTTTTGTTATTTGTTTTGTTTGTTTTTGGTTTTTTTGTTTATTATTATTATTTACTATCCGAAAAAGGCAAAATAAAAAAAAAAAACCTTAATTAATTTTAAAAAATAAAATTTAGGTGTCAACCAATGCCCCTCTTTGAAGGTGAGCTTCGCAGAGGTTGCATTCAAAGATAAACTAATGCCTAAGTTTTATCCATGCACGTGTTGTAGATTATATTTTATTTTGGACTTATCATTCTATGCGGAAAAAGAGCAATATAACTTTACATATGCTAAGACAGATAAGAAGATGCTTGTAGTTACTTACCGAGAGTGAGTGAGATAGGGTGTGAACCTCGAGTTTGGCAAGTATCAAGGCGTCATCTTACCTGGTGATATGAAGAGGTTGCTTTTCCAAGGCTCGAACCATTCTTCGGTTGCCTGTTAAAACAATCAATGATTTGTCTAGGACCCGAACCTTTCTTCGGCCGCCTTGACGGAAATTGCTCTTCTAGCAACCATTCTTCTGAGTTGGAGCAATTTGTTTGTCTAGGACCCGAACCTTTCTTCGGTCGCCTTGACGGAAATTGCTTTTCCAGACCCGAACCTTTCTTCGATCGCCTTGAGCAATCAATTGTTTGTCTAGGACCCGAACCTTTCTTTTCCCTTGACGGGAATTGCTTTTCCAGACCCGACCTTTCTTGGGTCGCACTGTTAGAGCAATAAGTTGTTTGTCTAGGACCCGAACCTTTCTTCGGTCGCCTTGACGGGAATTGCTTTTCCAGACCCGAACCTTTCTTCGGTCGCCTGTTAGAGCAATAAGTTGGTTTGTCTAGGACCCGAACCTTTCTTCGGTCGCCTTGACGGGGAATTGCCTTCCCAGGACCCGAACCTTTCTTCGGTCGCCTGTTAGAGCAATAAGTTGGTTTGTCTAGGACCCGAACCTTTCTTCGGTCGCCTTGACGGGAGATGCGCCGACCTTTCTCAGGGCATCTGCTTGTTGGGAGATAGTACTTGGATGATCACAAGTACAAACTCTTGGAGGATACCTGGATGATCACAAGATCATAGGTACAAACTCTTTGGGGATACTTGGATGATCACAAGTATCGAATGGGTACTGACGATCACAGGTACAAACTCTTTGGGGATACTTGGATGATCACAAGTATCGAAGAGGTACACGGACGATCACAAGTACAAACTCTTTGGGGATACTTGGATGATCACAAGTACCGAAGAGGTACCGGACGATCACAAGTACAAACTCTTTGGAGATACTTGGATGATTACAAGCGTGCCGAAGAGGGTACATTTGATTGATCACAAGTACAAACTCTTTGGGGATACTTGGATGATCACATTAAAGGAATACCGAAAAGAGTACTTGAATGATCACAAGTACAAACTCTTGGAATGATACCTGGATGATCACAAGTATCGAAGGGGTACCGATCACTTGTAGGTGTTGAAAGAGTCTTGAATGATACTTGGATGATCACAAGTATCGAAGGGGTACTTGATAATTGAAAATACTGAGAACATACCTTGGATATTTGTGAAGGTGTCCCACCTCCTGGCAATTGGGAAATATCGAGGGCATACCTAGGATATTCGTGAAGGTCTCTCACCTCCTGGTAGTGGGAATATTGAGGATGGATCTCGCATATTCATGAAGGTCTCTCACCTCCTGGTAGTGGGAATATCGAGGACGTGCCTCATATATTCGTGAAGGTCTCTCATCTCCTAGTAATGGGAATATTGAGGGCATGCCTCGCATATTCGTGAAGGTCTCTCACCTCCTGGTTATTGGGAATATCGAGGGCGTGCCTCGCATACTCGTGAAGGTCTCTCACCTCCTGGTAGTTGGAATATCGAGGACATACCTTGGATATTCATGAAGGTCTCTCACCTCCTGGTAATTGGGAATATTGAGGACATGCCTCGCATATTCATGAAGGTCTCTCACCTCCTGGTAAAGGGAATATCGAGGGCATGCCTCGCATATTCGTGAAGGTCTCTCACCTCTTGGTAATTGGGAATATCGATGACGTGCCTCATATATTCGTGAAGGTCTCTCACCTCCTGGTAGTTGGGAATACCGAGGACATGCCTCATATATTCGTGAAGGTCTCTCACCTCCCGGATAAACTTGAATGTAGCACAAGGCTTACATTAACTTGAATGGCACGAGACTGGATGCGCGCAGCACTCAAAAGGGCTGGAACACCTGGGTAGTCGCAGGTGTACAAAGTACTGGAATACTTTGATGAACATAAGTATTTAATGATACGATCTGGGACCACTCTGGCTGGTCCAAGTGTAAGAAAACATACCTGGATAACCACAGGCGCACAACTCGATGGAATACTTGAATGGCTACTAGTATTCAATGATACAATTTTGAGGACAACTTGGACATGTCGAGTGTCACGGAAATGGAGTACCTAGACAATGAAAGGCACTCAAAGGTAATGGGATACTTGGTCAATTGTAGGCATCCTAGCTATGAAGACAACTCAAACAAGTGAGTGTCAAGAAAAAGGAGTATCCGAACGGTAGCCGCACTCAAAGACAATAGGGATACCTAGACAAAGCAGTAGGTATTCAACAAAAAAGGGATACTTGGTCACCAAGTATCAATACTCCGGGACAACTCGAATAGGTCGAGTGTCGTTAAGAGGGAGTACCCGGCAAGTGGTGGGTACTCAAAGACAATGGGATGCTAAAACAGTTGCAAACATCCAAACTCAAGGGACGACTCGAATAGGTCGAGTGTCAACAGAGGGAGCACCCAGCAAGTGGTGGATACTAAAAAACAAGGGGATACTTAGACAGTTGCAAGCATCCAAACTCAAGGGACGACTCGAATAGGTCGAGTGTCAACAGAGGGAGCACCCAGCAAGTGGTGGATACTCAAAAACAAGGGGATACTTAGACAGTTGCAAGCATCCAAACTCAAGGGACGACTCGAATAGGTCGAGTGTCAAGGAGAGAGTACCTGGACAGTGGTAGGTACTTTAAGACAAATGGGGACATGGATATGCTTACCTAGCAATATCTCTGATCTCTGAGAGTATGTCTGCTATTTGCACAATATGCACACATGATTGTATATACTGTAAATTCATAAATTCAAATGTGATTCATGCATGATAATTTTGTTAGTTTTGTATCATTCGAATTCCACTGGGGAAGATTTTGAAAGACAACATTTATTCGGAATATAGATGTCTTGAGCATGCCAGATGAGGGACTTTCAGTCTGAAAGGACTTTTCGCTCACTCTCATGGAAAAGGCTATCCTGACCATTGATGCAGGATTTATAAGGACCACACTTCTCACTGTCATCATGTCAGTAGGGGTCTAAGTATTCTCGCAAGTGGTACGACTTTACCAATGTGAGAGGTCTTTGTTGAAATTGTGATGAAGACTTGGTCAATAGCTCATCAAATGGGACCATCAAGGTCAAGGCTCATGAACAAAGTGCCGCACGATCATCTCCAAGTTTGCAAGTCAAGAGTCCTGCGAAAAGAGATAGAGTGATCTTGCTCGTACTTTTCGAGCGATGTTTATGACATATGAAATCCTACGTTAATTGAAGTGCCCCTAGTCCGAAGAGACTTTTACAATGGGATGCAATGTAGTCTTGGACTCATGTGTAAAAGGGTGAGAGCTGGTGATTGCCTTGGCATTTGTCACTAGTCTTTCTTCTCGCTATCGATGGAGGCTCTATCAATTGAACCAAACAAGCAACTTCTCTTGGGAATACAAATGGCTGTACTTTTTACTGGGGGCATTGGCCTTGCTTTTACTAGGCACACATTGCTTTTTCATGTCCCTATTTTTATTCAATTTTTCATTTATGGGCATTGACCTTGCTTTTACCAGGTACACTTGCTTTTTTATGCCCATGTTTTTGTTCTTGTTGTTGCTTGAGAGCTTATCTTGACAAGTTCAAGCAAACGCCTTTGTTAGACTATTGGGTCTTCATCTTTTGTATTTCCGATTATGTTGCTCAAACGGCGCGGCTTCCGCTTTGCCTCCATGTGAGGGTGAAATTTACAGACTCAATTGAGTTATACAATGATACAAGTGTGTAAAGAAAGAATTGCTCTTCATGACTTGCACTTAAATTAATGCGAGTGTTCATATGCAATAAAGACACTCAAAGATTGATGCAAGTGCAAGCAAGAAAATTTCTATCTCTTTTCTCACCTTGTGATGTTGACTTCGCCTCCGATTTGCCCCGGTGTGGGGTGGTTCTTGACAGGGATAGGACAGAAATTTCATCAGTGTATGGGGCTCAATGAGGTGAGCGATGGAATGCCTCTCACTATTTTGGTTATCGTACCATTCGTGAGAGAACTCTTTACCCTGCAGCCATGGAATCTTTTGCGCTCATCTCACAAGTGTATAGATGGGGGGGGGATTGTGTGTAGGATATAGCTTGCCTTCATCATTCTCGAGCGCCTCATCCAGCATGCTCAATCAATCTTGTATTCTTCACTTAGCTGTCTATTCTAATAATCCTCAGTGGAATCAGTGATTTAGACAGACAAAATTATCATGCAAAATCCATTTGGAAAATGTTTGCAGCATTTTAAATATGAGGGGGCTTGAACTTTCAAAACAAATGAATGGTTTTGACTCAAAAAAGACCCTATTGACAACTTTAGGGGTTAACAAAATGGTGTTTCCAAATATGTTAAATTTTGAACATCAAAAAGGGTTATTCACAAATGGGTGTCAATGGATTGTCCCTATTGATTAGGGATATGACACATGAATGATCAGCCAATGATTGGGAATCTGATCGGGCATCTCTGTTTTTGCCCCTGCAGAAGAGAAGATGTACAAGTAGATCAATTAGTCTAGCCAAAATCAAATGTGAGTTGAGGCCTGAAGATTTTATGTCATTTGCTTTGGCGATTACTTAGGACGCCATTTTGCATTTAGGAGAGTTTGTCATGCCTCTCATTGATTTATTATCTTTGTTTTTGATTTGCTTTTAACAATCGGGTGATCCTGCAACAAACAAGAGGGAATGAGTTAGTCATGAACTCTTTTAAGAGTCGAATAATTGGAAGCGATACAACTTTACCCTTCACTGGTTTGCAAACGATTGGGTGATCCTGAAGTGAGAGGGGGACACGAAGTCCTATGTCCCTTGCTTCGTTAGGTCGATTATTCTCTGAATTGGCTCCTGGATGACGTGTCCTTTTACACGAAGCCAGGTGAATTTGATGCGGGTCATTTCCACGAACCTCACTTGGCCAATATTGACCATCAAGTTTGGTTTTTGATTCCCAATGTTTCCTGTCAATAGGGAAAATACGTCAAAAACGAGTTCAGATAATGGGAGTAATGGAAACGATACCGAATTACCCTTCATTGGTTCGCAGATGATTGGATGGACTTGAAGTGCAAGTGGTCACGAAGTCCTATGTCTTTTGCTTCATTAGGTCACCTCTTCTCTCGTAATTTTGCAAGTGCAAGGAAGCAAAAAAATTTTTTATTATTATTTTTTTACCAAGCGGCTAAGCCGCGTCGGGGATTCGAACCCCGACTTCGGACCTTTTGCTTCTTCCCGGATACCACTCGGCTAGAGGCGCCGATGGTGTCCGTAGGGCGCTTCTTTTTTATTTATTTATTTAACCGAACCGGCTCCCCGGACGACACGTCCTTTCATACCAAGTTAGGTAAATCGATATGGATCATTTGATTTGTCCAAATTAACCATTGAGCTTGTTTCTTGAATCCTATGCTTCCTGTCAATAGGAGAAAATATGTCAAAAGTGATTTCGACAATCGGGAGTATTGGAAACGATACCAAATTACTCTTTTCCAAAGTTTGTATTTGTTGACTCCTAGGGATATTTGAATGTCGATGATGGCCTTTTCGTCTTGGCACAATTTGACATTTCTTTCGATTGGCCTTCCTCACTCATGGCCATGTATGTATGATTGATGGTTATTGATTTGTCTTCAACGCCTTCCTTCTATGGAATTTCTTTTTCTGTCTTTAACTATAGCATCATTAGCAGCATTGAGCAAAGTCATGTACCTCAAGCTTCTATGGAATTTGAGATCAAAATCTCAAGCCTTGTGATGGCAACTACTCCTTGGAAGAACATGTGTCTGGAGTGAAGTTTTCTAGATTCCAAAGTCATTGTCCAAGGTGTGGGGCCATAGATCGCCTTGACTGTCTAGATTTTCTCCCTGTTGATAATAGCCAATTCAAGAGGAGAAACTCATTTTCTGTGCTTCTTAGCTTGTCAAAGCTGGAACTGTAACATCTAGCTGTTTAGGCGTGTCGTGTGACAAGATAGTCCTTTGGCTCAGGATGAAGCTAGGCAAGAGTGAGGCAGGTCATGGATGCTTCGATTTCAACTCTATGCCTGTACCTATTATGCTTCATCTTTTATATCCTGTAAATAGAAGAGAGAGAACATCATTTCCAAATTATATTCAGAGAATAAGACTTACCCTCTTTTGGTGTAGAATGATTCTTTCTATTTGCCCCTGTTTTCTTGGCAGTGTGTCTTTGAATTTGGCGAGTTCGCCTGATGCGCTTGCTTCAAATGCCCCATGTCACACTAAGTCAAAGGGGATGGGAATGATCTTCTGAGACATGAAGTGAATGGGTCAAAAAGACAAACATGGTTAAATTTATCATCTTGTTTTAACAAAAGCTTTTGGGTGATGAAATATTTTTTATTTTCAAAATACGTCTTTGGGGGAGAAAAAGCATGAGGAAGCCCAGCCCTCAGTATTCTCCTTGGATGATATTTTCTTTTCATGGTTGGATAACATCACTGGGCCGGTTTGGGATACCGCCTCATGCTTTCAAAACAAAATATTAGAACTGTACATTAGATTACGAAATGGAAAATACAACGGTAGCATACTAGATAGGATAAGAAATATGAAATTATAAAAACAAGCAAACCCATGAAAACTCCTATGAAAAGGAGCACTTTGATAGTGCTGGTTTTGAAATCTAAGCGCCTGCTTGAGTTCCTCGCCTCCAAAGTGGACTCGAAGTATTCGCATGCAATGATTACCACTTCATTGAAGCTATGGAAATGTAACCCATGCAACCAACAGCGATGCTTGCGGGGTAAAAGCTTCTATGAACAGCTTTATCATTTCTTCTTCAACCGCTTGAGGAAGTTTGCATCATAAAAGCCTCCACCTCCTCGCATATACTCGGAAAATCTCCATTGGTTTTCTTGTGAAGTGAACCAAGCTCTCACAAGGCGCTTCGGTCCCATCTGGCTTTGATACGATGCGGAATGTGGAAGACAGCTCATTCCAATCTCTTTAGAAGATAAGCATTTGTTGTGATGAACCATTGCAATGCGAGACCCGTAAGACTTTCTTGGAATGCCTGAGTTGTGAACGACATCGGGCCATAGTACCGACTCATTTTCGCATGGAGATACTGCAAGTGGGCCACGGGACAAGCTATGCCGTTATACTTGCGGAGATTGGGTATCCACATTTCTATGGGGCTCATGATCCTACGAGAGCAAGACGGGCTTGATGTATCTTGGTTAGGCCACTGGTTTTCCCACTGCATATTCGTTGTAGTGGTGAATTTTTCTGTTTCACGGAAGTTGGACTCTACCGAGATTACCCCATTGCTTTCTTCCAGGTCAAAATTACCAAATGAGAATGAAGCATTGAAGCTATCCTCATGGTCAGAGGACAAACTTAGTACTTCGTTAGGATCGTAGCGGATAAAGATGTACGCTTCCTCTTCTGACGGGCCTTCATCCTCGGATGGGAGTAGGAAACAGTTATAAGATGAATCGTCAGTTTCATTGTTGAAATAACGCTGGAAGTCCTTGGGATTGTATTCTAGGGCCGGGAAGTCTTCAGGGTTGTACTCTAGAGGATGGTGGCCTTCAAAGCTATATTCTTGGGAATGCTGGAAGCTTTGGTGTGGTGGCTCGTCGGTAGATGTTGAATCTATCTGCTTGGGCTTTCTTTTCTTGGCTTTTGGTCCAGACCTTTTGAGTAAGGCCTTTCGCTTTGCTAGCTTGATTTTGTCAAGGGAAGTGAGTGACATTAGAGTTTCACTGTCTGATTCACTTTCCAGGTTGATAGGGGTTGGTATTCTTTGGACCCTAGCTCTTGGAGTAAGCTTGGGGAGTTGTCCGGTTGTGCCCCACTCTTGAACAGACTCGTGTCTTTGACCTCGTACAAAGGCTCCTTGCCTTTCCTAGTGGGAATTTTTCCAGTAATGAGGATGTTGCTCAACCGCCCGTTTATCATGCAAGGCTTCATTGACATGCTCCTCTCCTATCTCAGCGGCTAACAGCTCCTCGTGCTCCGCGATCATTGGCTCTTCGTAGGGTAAGGTGATATCATGGGTGATGTCAATATCGTATTCTTGATAGAAAACATGAATTAATTCCCTCCAGGTTTTAAGGGGACTAATCCTCCTAACAATGTACCATCGCAAGGCAGGGCCTGCTAAGTTTGATTGGTACGATTGAATCATCCTTCGGACCAGGTAGGCCTGCAAGTAGGTCTCTGGGTGGGAGGTATCAGCATACCTTTCGCATTCAGGTGCTTTGAGTTTTTCAGGGATCTCAATGCCGGTGTAGTTGGATAGGTCCAGGGGATTTTGCTCCTGCAACTGGCTTAACTTTTTCATGATTTTTTCAAACTGTCTATGGTACTGGCTATTTTCTAGCAAATTTGCAGGTGTCATGACGGTGCTTAAGGCAACTACAGAGTTGGGTTCGACTTGAGTGGATTCCATTTGTCTTGAGAGTTGTTGAAGGACAATGGACATTTGTCCTATGCCGTCTTCAATGTTAATGAGGCGATTTGTACATCATTCTGATCGGCCCCTATTGGATGAGGCCATTCACAAACGAGTGGTGGCCGACGATTCATAATTACCTGTTCGTTGAAAATAATGAATGAGCACGAAAGTAAACAAAAATTGACCCATGGCAATGGTCTAACTGCTTTTTTATTCATCAAAAGAGAATTTTATAGACCGCAGACTTCTGACATCTAGAACTTGAAATTGAAATGACAGAATAAAATACTAGATATTAAACAAAAGTCCCTAAACAATGGGACAAAGCTTTCACATTATTAACATTAAGGGGCACACGATTCCCAATTTATATGCGATGGGGAGCCTTGCTCTTGTGAGGATGCCTGCTTCCTTGGGCTAGCTCTGAGGATGTCCAGTCCATTCCCAAATCCCTCTCCATGAGCTCTGCTTGCTCTTGCTGGCTGCTTTTGCCAATCAAGTGAGGGACTGATGGCTTCCATTTTGTTGGGATACAATGGTTGTGGATGTAGGACATTGAGGCGTGGTGGGCTTTTTCTTCTCCCTCAAGCCCTTCAGGTACCACGATCTTTTTGCGATGGCATTTGTCCCAGGTTTCCTCAGCGGTAGAAATTTCGAATTCATAGTCACGGCTTGTGTTGAAAAGAACTGGAGGGACCATCATCTTGAAAGGCGGTGGGATCTCTTGAAGGGCTCCATATTGTCGTGCTACCCGATACGGGTAGTAGGGAATGGCGCCGATGAGACCAAGCAACGGAATTGGGCGGGTGCGCATGTAAGCAAAGTGGGCCCTTTTTTCATGGAACCAACCAGCACACCATTGGAATGCCTCAGGAGCTGGGTTTCTTAGGAAGTTTACCCAATTTAAACAGCTTTGATTGGGAATGTACGATCCTAAAACCATAAATTTTTGTAATGGATTTTCAAAAGCATTTGTTTCAAGTGATCGCATGAAGTCTCGAAATTCGCTTAGGTGAGAAAAGAACCAGACTTGTAAAATTTCAGGAGAGGCTCGCATGATTTTCTCCGAGTTGTCTTTAAAACGATTAAAAGACAAGAATGTTTCAGTTAAAATCATGTTGACATAATTCCCCCCTCTTAAGATCTCGATCAACTATCCATGCCATCTTGGGAGTTATGGCATTTTTTTGATGGGGGAAGATGATGAGCCCGAAAAAAGCTAGGAGGAAAATCTCACTTTTCTTGGTCATAGGCTGATTTTGGAAACAGGGCATTTAAAAATTCTAGTGGGCGGTATTATGGTTGCCTTCAAGAATTTGTCTCATGACATGGATTTCAGTTCCTAAAAGTCGTGCTAACTGCGCCATGGGAGGGCGCCTATCATGGCTTGACAAGCTTTTTCTCAAAGGCATTCCAGGTGATGATGCTTTGTATTCTTCCGGGGTTGGGGTTAGCTCAAACCTACCGAATATAAAAGTAATTGTCTTCGGGCACCAAAAATGTGCCATGGCTTGTATGATTTCAGGATGAACAGTGATTTTGATCAATGATAGGAGATGACCAATTTTGGCCTTCACGTGCTCCTGGGCAAACTGATCTAATTGACCCCACCATCTGAAGAGCTCCGCCTTGGGAGCAGGAATGAACTGGATATCGTCTTTCCCCATCGCACATAAACTGGAATTTGAAAAGCTTATCCTAAATTGCCATGGGCCAAATAAAAAGAATGAGTAAAAGTAAAGAAATCACTTTGTTTTTAAGTAAAATGGCAAGCACAAAGACATATAGATGGGATGTGCGGCTCGATTTCTAACTCAGAAGGCTTGATGAAATTAAAAGGGTATCCGCCCATCGCAGTCTCGCGTTAGCATCATACCCTCCTAACCTCGGCTAAGAAATTCGGAGAAAAGAAAGGCAACCTCTACATCGCAGTCTCGCGTTCGAGGTCGTATCTTTCTTAACACCATCCTAGAAATCCTATGGCGGCCCAGGTCCGGCGGCCGGGTTGTGTGTGCCATGTGTAGTGTTTAAAACTGTAAAGCATGCACAACAGTTTATAATCACAAAACATTTTATTTTAAACAAAATTAAAAAAATTTTAAACTATTACCTGCATAAAGAAAAAAAAAAAACAAGTTAGTAAATAATTTAAACAAAGATAAAATGGCCTAAGTCCTCAAAATGTCCCCGTAGTCGCCAAGCCGTCGCGACCTCTCTTTTTTTTCGGCGCCCGCGATCGGGTACGGCGCCTAAGGAGGCTAATGGCTCGGCTGAAATTAGTTAAGCCCGGACTCTCCCAAGTCCACCAATTCACGACTTAATGGTTTTTAACTCCGTTTTTAATCAATTTTTTTAAAATGGAGTCGCCACTAATCAATTTGGGGTGGGTTGATTAGAAACCCAAGTGAAGTATCGGGAGAAATACTCACTCCTACGCAACCAGAGAAATTAGGATCGGGGACTTGATTACACTAGTTAATCACTAATGCTCTTTCGGTACCTAATCTTGTTTAAACCCTAAGGCTTTTTGGATGCTCGAGGGATTTTCCACATTTTGGATATTCGAGGGTTTTCCATGCATTTTTGGAGAAAAACATTTTTTTGGGTCTTTTTCTATTTTTTTTTTTTGACATGAAAGGGATTTTTTTGACCTTTTTTTGTATTTTTGGAAAAATACAAGTCTTTTTTTTTTTCTGATTTTTTTTTTTGGCTTTTTCATTTTTGACCTTTTTTGGATTTTTGGCATTTTTTGAAAATATGAAATTTTTTTTTTTTTTTTTTTCGGAAAATAAAATATTTTTTAAATATTTTTTAATATTTTTGGAAAATAAATTATTTTTTGATTTTTTTCGATTTTTTTGAAAATAAAACATTTTTTTAAATAAATTTTTTCGATTTTTCTGGAAATTAAAATATTTTTTGATAATTTTTTTAAAATAAATTATTTTTTTTTTTTTTTTTTTATTAAAATTTAAAAGTATTATTTAATATTAAAATAATAAAAAACTGACCGGGTCGGATCCGCGGGTTGGGTCCAACCCGGGTCGACAACCCAAAAGCGCACGGCCCGACTCGGATTTTTTTGCCCTTTTTCTTTTTCTTTTTTTTTTGAAAACTCGGCCCACACACACACGGAATTGGGCCTATTAAAAAAGATGTCCGGCCCGGCCGAGTTCGAAAACGACTCGGAAACCCGCTCCCCGGGGAAACCCTACCCGAAACGGAGGAACCGGGTTTCGACCCGACTCCGCCGCCCGACCCGGGTCCGGAATCCTCCTTTCTCCCGATCCAAGTCCGCCGCGACAACCGGGATCGGGACCGAGGCTTCACGGGAACCCTAGGGTTTCCGTGATGGCGACGGCGGTGACGATGGCTAGACAACGATGATGGCGGTGATGGCGTAAGACGTCGGCGATGAGCTCATACCTCTTTCGGTTGGACTTGTGGAGAGCTTTGATTCGGCCAAGTCTTCGGCGACGGTCTGCGTAGGGGAAATAGTGGCGGCGATGGCGAGGGTGGCGTGGTTCGACGGCGACGGTCCCGGCTCGGACGAACGGCGGCGGGTGGCAAAGATCCAACAAAACAAGCCCCTCAAGATCGAAGATCTCCTCTTCCTCGGCCTCTTCTCTCTCTCTCTAGCCCGATCCGAGCCTCCACCGGCCGGATCCGACTTCCTTGGACTCGCTCGCCGCCGGCCTTCCCCGAAGTCTCTCGGTGGGAGGGTCGGCCAAGCTCACAACCCAATCCTCCTCCTCTTGGCTTGCTCTTCGATTCCCCCCCGAAGTCTCTCAAAGGGAAGATCTTGGAGTTGCGTGCCTTCGTTGAACGGAGGTGCTCCTCTATTTATAGGCGAGGAGGAGGCCGGTCGACGGAGGTTCGGCCGTCGGCTCCGCACCGTCGACCGGAACCTCCCGGCTGAACCGGCGTCAAATCTTCCCATCATTCCAAAGGCGCGCATCTGAAGGCGCATGTGCGTCCCCTCCCCTTTCACCGGCCTACCTCCCCTCTCTCCGTAGGTTGTGCTCGAGCGCGTCTTCGTCGCCGCGCGTGATGCGAGGCGGATGAGGAAGAAGAAGAAGATGGGAGGAAGAAGAAGAGAGGGGGGGGGTCGTGCGAAGGAAAAGGAAAGAAAAAAAGGGTGGGGGCTGCTTTTTTTTGCTTTTTGCTTTTTTTTATTTGTTTTTGTTATTTGTTTTTTTGTTTTATCCTTGTTTTTTTGTTTATTATTATTATTTATTATCCGAAAAAGACAAAAAATAGATAAAAACTTAATTAATAAAATAAACATAATAAAAATTTAGGTGTCAACAAAGGTCAAAACTTTCTGCATTCATGATTGAAGATACTGAACAAAGGTGGAGAAACTGAACCGATGATCTTTGTCGCGACCAATTTTTCGGGGTGTGGACTACCTAGGGTTTGGCTAATGGATTGTTAAGCCTAGACTTAATTCGGGCTCTCCCAAGCCCATACCAATTCGCGACTTAGGTTCAAATTCTTAACATGCAATTTATTTTCAATTAGGAGTCGCCACTAATCTATTTTTGGTGGGTCGATTAGAAACCCTAGTAAAGTAACGGGAGATTTACTTTACTCCTACGAACCAGAGACTAAGGGTACGGGGACTTGGTTACGTTAGATTTCTCTAACGCCCTTTCGGTACCTTTCTTTTTATTTTTGAAAAATGTTTGGCAAGTAATTTGGATTGATTTTAAATCTATTTCCCTAACATGTGAGATGCTCATGCAGGTGCGCAAACCACCAATTTAACACCCAAGAAAGCAATTAAATAATGCAGAACTTACCTCAAAACAACGAAAGCATCTGCATTGTTAAATTAAAATCCACATCAACAACCCTAGATATGGTTTCTAATTAACAAGCAATTTCTTTCTTTTTGTTTTCACTTATTAAACGAGACTATGTCCATATGCAATGCAATGCTTTTAATCTAATATGAAATGATATGGCATGGCAACATGTCCTAAACATATGAATAAAATTTTTATGATCTCTTAATGAACATGCATTTGTTAAATATGCAATCTAAATTAACCAAAGTGACTTAATTCTAAGGACGTGCAATGCAATGCAATGACGTACAAAATTATTTCAACTAAAATGACATGCGACATTGCAATTTAATATGCGAGCTATATGTCACGCGACATTTATTAAATGACCTAATCTAATGACGGACAATTTCTAATTAGAAATGAACCTAACAATAATCACTAACATGACATGCATTTGACATTTTTTTATTTTATTTTAAAAATGCAATCTATCCTAGAAATTGCAACTAATTTATCCTAAGACAAATTTTATGAAATTTGAAATGATCTAGCTAGATTAAGATTCTATTTAATTTAAACTAGGGATTAAGTCATATTAAATCCTAATTTAAACTAAGACATTATCTAAATCTAAAAAAGCAATTTATCTAAAAAAGATGATCTAAATTTAAAATGAAACGTGCAATTCTAATCTAATATGCACGATGATCTTTTTTTGTGTTTTTCTTTAAGAAATTCGAAATTAAAACATGCAATTCAAATAAAAACTAACAACCTAAATGATTGCACTTTCTTTTTTTGGATTTTTTATTTAAAAGTTCATAATAAGATTGCAATCATAAATATGCAAGATGATAACAGACCTAATCCTAATTGAGATTTTTTTATTTTTTATTTTACGAAAATAGGATTTGACTCAACCAACTTGACAATAGTAAATCGAACAAAAGATAAAATTGATATCCAAAAATTGACGAACCATATCTCGCGCATGAGATTGATTAGCCAATTTTAAATTAAATCGAGAATCGAATCTCGGGCTTGAGATTGGATTGTCGATTTTGTAAGGGATTGCGAGTTGGATTTTGGGCGCGAAAATCGGACCGTCAATCCCTAGCTTGAGGGTCTATTTCCTGTTGGAATATCAATAATATACTAAGGAACAATCCCACTAAAACGGAATATTAAAGAAATAATGAAAAATAAAAAAATAAAAGAAAAACTACCTAATCTGATTTTCCTTTTTTTTTTCTTTTGTTGTTTTTCCTTCCTTTCCACGCACAAATTGTGGATCTCCAAGGGGAGCCGGCTGATCGATCCGGCGAAGGATCCGGCGAGGCTCCGGAGGATGGCGTGACGGAGCTGGGCACGAGCGTCGTGGGCGATGGACTCGGGCTTGGGAGGCACGGCGTCGGATGCGCAGGCACGACGTCCGGCGAGTGGGGCTCCGGCGCAAGGGTGCGTTGAATCGAGCGGCGCTCTGGCGCGGTGGCAAGCGAGCAGGAGGCAACGGCGTTGGATCGTCTGGTGGAGAACAGCAGCAACGCCTTGGGCTACTGGGCGGTGGTGGAGCTACGGGCGAGCGAAGGGTCGGTGCGGTTGTTGCAACAAAGGGTCAAGGCGAGAGGGCGTCGTGCGCGGTGCGATGGCGGGTGGCGCTCGGCAAGGTCGGGAGCGGCGCGAGCTGCCGGACGACGACAAAGCGCGCGAGCTTGCGAGCGGCGAAGCAGCGGCGGCGCCAATACGGAGGGTAAGAACGGGCGCGGCGCGAAGGGCTCGGGATCTCGCCGCAGAGCGGGTAACGCGACGACGTCGCGGGGAACGAACGGCGGGATGGCTCGGTGGCCGGCACGAGGCGGTGCTGGCGTGATGTCGTGTTGCAGGCGGAGGCACCAGTGGTTGGCGAGGCAGCCGCACGAAGAAGAAGACCTGTTCCTCTCTTTTCGTTTTTTTTTTTTTTTCTTTTCTTTTTGTTCTCTCTCCTCTCTGCAGCACACGTCTCACTCACCTGTCTGTCCCTGCTCCCTTCGTACTTTCTGCAGCACCAAATTTGCAGAAGGAAAAAGTCAAGACCTCCTCCTCCCGAGAAAATATTAGGTGGTCCGGGACCGCCACGTCAGCGTGGTCCCGGACCACTCACACGGCGCCACGTGTATGGGGAAGCCCACAAAGGACGAAAATCGGGGCCCACTTCTCTGACGCTCTCTCTCCTCTTTCTCTCTTTTGTCCCCCTCCCCTCATATGTGGCGCCGTGTGAGTGGTCCGGGACCACGCTGACGTGGCGGTCCCGGACCACCCAATATCTTCTCCCTCCTCCCACCAAAAGAAACCCTAGCGAAAAGCCCCTCCCCTTTTCCTCGTACGCATACAGTCTTTTATAAGGGAAGGAATTGGATTTTTTTTTCTTCGAATCAGTATCCACAATATTTTTCGTGAAAATCAAGTCATACCGATAAAGATTCGAGATTAAGATGAAATTTTTCTCTAAATCCAAATCTTTCAAAACCAAATCGCAATATTCTTTTACCCATCTGCCCTATCAAAAAAAGATTCATATCTCGGAATTTTTTTTTAAATATTATATTCCCACGAGATAATTTTTTAATTATTAAAAAAAACACGGGCTTGGGCCAACCCGTTCGCTTCATGGGCCTAATCCATTTAATTTGAATATATCCGCCACCGGTCCAATAAAATGCAAAAAATGCAAATAACAAAATAAATGCAACTTAAATCTATATGATATGCAATTAATCCCTAATTTCCTATGCAATAAATAAATAAACTAAATCGCCAAAATTTAGGTGTCAACAATCTTCATCCATCTTTTTGCAACGGTTCAAGTAGTTTTCCCAAAATGGGAGTTATGAGTGATCTTTTTCAACTTTTCAATTCTTGTCTCCCAAGAGTAAAAGCCTCAGAGATTTCAATACCCGGAGACCAGTGATGTCAACTAGATTGCTGCAATCAGTAAAGTTTAGCTCCTTCAAATCAGTAGAATTCAGATGAAAGGCGTAAATTTGAAATTGATTACCCTTGAGGCAGCATAGTTCTCGGAGATGATGGCCATGGCGGCGGCCGACTCGTTGATCGCCTCCGGAAGGCGCGGTGCTATCTCTTCCCCTTGCTCGAGGCCTTCTTCGTGGTAGAGGCGATCCACGATGCAGTGGCGGGGGTGTCGGTGCCGCAGCGGAAGCAAGAAGAGAACATAGCGTCGTCCTCTTCGGGATTGTCCGTCAACATCTTCGCTTTTTGGCTTCTCGATTGGCCTTACTTAAGAGTCGCCGGTCTTTTGACAAAGGTGGTCGTTGCAGAAATTGAAGCGCCACGTAATGATGACCAATGAGCAACGAGCACCTTCCTGACGGATTCATGTTCCCTTTGAAAAGAGCGATTTCCATAGTATGGGAAATGTCATGTCTTAATTTTTAATTGACAAATCAAGGCATTCACATCAGTTAAAGGGAAAATTATCTAAAAACTTCTAAAACTTATTGTAAGGCAGTCAATTAGCCTAAATTTTTATACTAATTTAATTCTAAAAATTTCAATCGTGATAATTTAATCTTAAATATTTTAAAAATTATAAATGTAGTTCTTCCCACTATTTTTACCATAAATCGCTAATGTGACGTTCCAGTCAGCGCTGATTGTCCTACGTGGAAAGTTGATATTATTGTGGTCAATTGGGTTTAATTTAAAAAAAGAAATTCTTATTTTATTTTATTTTATTGTTTTCTTCACAAGGCCGGCAAGTGTTGCCAACCATTTTGGGAAAATGGCGTTCAACTTGTTACCGCCGAGAGCGCAGCAACAGGCCTTCAAATTTGTTCCCATTAAGGTGAAGACTTCTCAGGACGGTTCTTTTGCCGAATGTTAATGAGATTGTGCCAGAAAGTCCATTTTCTTGCAGGTCCAGCACTAAGAGGCTGTCGCTGATCTTCCCCCCAAAAATTGAGGTATCGTTCCAATGAGATTGTTACAAGAGAGGTCTAGAATTTGTAGGTCCTTCATTTCACGAAGAGAGAAATGGATTTTGCCAGTCAATTGATTGATAGCCAGAGAGAGGATGAGAACCATATTTAGGAGCAATGGAGGTTAAAACGGCCCTTGGATCTAGTTCATATTCGGCTGGAGAACTGTAAGATTTTTTTATGGAACTTGTTTCGAACTAGTGAGGAAACTGTGAGAGATATTGAAATAAGACTGACTCAGCTCAAACATGCCACATCTATGACGGGATATCACTGTGGATTATGTTGCCTGGCAAGCTGGTTGAATATCTCAAGAATGCGGGGTTCAGTAACTTTCCACCCAGAAAGACCGACTTTTTGGAGTTTTGGCAAGACATGCTCGACATTTTTGCTATTGGTCAAAGATCGAGATCTTTTAGACTTTTGAGTCTAGATAACAAGTGTAGGTCTAAAAAATTGGTCAAGTTATTGGCTAAGATGCTCAGGTGAGGTTGGTAAGCTGAAAACCCGAGGTCAGCATGATGCCATGCAACTAATTGCTCCTTAGGTTAACATGGTCTAATGAGGGTGCAGCAAGGAACTTGTCTATGTGACCGCTGAGCCCATTGTTACTCAGGTCTACTCTCATCAAGGATGGAAGAGAGAATGAGGTTATTGGAAATGTCAAGTTGGGCAAGATTGGAAAGATTCTTTATGCTTGGACTCCAAGCGGCTTGGAGGAATAGGAACTGTGAAGAGATTATGCTAGAAACCTTGTTGAAGAAGTCGTATCTTGTTGTTGAAGATATTAAGTAACTAGACCTATGAAATTGTTGGAGAGAAGATCGAGTAGAGTGAGCCAATCCAAGTTTGACTGAGTTGGAGGAACATGCCTCCTAAGCTCATTGAATGAGAGTTCCAAACTATTGAGTTGTGTTACGCTACCGAGTGATGATGGAGTAGAGCCAGTGAAATTACACTGGTTAAGCCAAAGTATCTCCAGAGAATGTAGGTTGCCTATGGACTCTGTTAATGCTCCAGAGAACCCTATGGAGGACAAGTCCAAGTCCAAAACCTTCAAAGAGCTGTAAAGTAACCCGAAAGCTCACTGTTGCCTGATAGATTGAGACATGTCAGCTTTGGTAAAAGGAAAATGTTTGCTGCTTGTGTGCCGCACGATTGACTGGAATTGAGGCTGAGGACTTCTAGAGATGGAAATAGATTTATTATTAGAGTCAATGCCAGACATCGTTAGCCCATTGAGGGAACTCTTTATTATTCATTGATGCTCCTCTTCATTTCACATTATCATTTATGGCCTCAAGAATATTTGTCCTTATATAGGACCATAACTATATTCAAGAATAGTTGTCCCATCTGTTGTGTTCCTTAAACTCATTGCATTGAAATTTTTTTCCTATAATGTATGTTGTTGATTGAGTAGGTACTTTTTCAAACTCTTCTAACAATGAGGCAATTTACTAGTCTCAGCAAAGGGTACTCAATTAAAACCTTTCTAAGTTTGAAATATTTTTTGAGAGATATCTTTTGATAAAATTAGTCAATAAAAATTAGTCGAGCGCAAAATAATAAAAATGACCTTAATACATGTTGTGGTGATTAGAGGAGAACTTAATGAACTCTAGTTTTGGGCACAATTAAAGACACATGATATCGTTAATGAAATCATTTGTTCACAAACTCCAGAGCCAAATGGGCCGCCAACAATATACTTTTAAAAATTTGGATGCCCATACTGATTCATTTGGGCATACTTGTGATATTTTCATGTATTTATATTTCTTTAACTTTACAAATCCTTTTTCAAAAAAAGATCCCCATTCTTACTGTTATAACAAAAAATTCTATCGCTTATATATTTTCAACTTTTCCTCTCTTATTTGGACGCGTGTAACTCCTTAAAAAATAGCACTTAACTCCACAATAGTCAGGTGAGCCAACAATTTTAGTACTAGGGCAGATATTAATATTCTCAACCATTCCTTGTAGGCTAGTCACCAGTTCAGCCATGTTTACCTTCAACCTTTTTTTTTATTAATATTAATATTCTCAACAATTTTTGGTACCAAAAATTTCGTCATACGCAGCACCAAGTACGATGGTATTTTTGATTCCCCGGGCTCATCACCGATTTTCCCTTCTCCCCGGCAATCGGTTATGAGAGCAATAACCAGAAGGACATTTTCGTCATTTTGAATCGGGGCACTTTCGTCATTTGACGAGAGAAATATAAAAGGGAATTTTTGGTCTTCGTCATTTGACGAGGAAGTTCTGGATTCTGACTGATTCTGCTTCGCGTCCGTAACCTCTCCCTCCCGTCCTCCCTAGCTTCACCGCCGGCCGCCAGCTCCACCGGAAGCCACCGCCGGCCGGCCTTCCACCTCCGACCACGGCAGGCGCACGAAGGAAGGCACACACTACACGCAGAGGAGAAACAAAGCTCGATCCTGGAATCGGAACTTCATTTTCGTCGATTCGAGCTTCACCAGAGGTGAATCAACGTCGATTCCAGTGTTCATGACTTCGATTGCGGGTTCCAGTGATCGTCTGGTTGCAGTTCCGATCGTGTGCTGTCCTGACCGCGAGGCGCTCCTTCGGCTCGTTCTTTCGCTTCAGGGATCGGTGGAAGGTTGCGGTAAGTTCGAATCGCATGGGAAAGGACGCCCCGGCTCAGTTGACTCCCAACCATCACTTTCGAATCTTCTCTCCGCCGATTGAGCTCTTCAGCTTCTTGCTCTAAAACAAGCCCAGGAGTCGTCCTCGCGTCTAATGAATGTACGGATACTGCTCAGGAAGTGTTCGATGAAATGACCGAAAGACTCTATCCGATATTTTGTCCCGTTGCTGGCCATTAGAATCAATGCTATAGTGAGGCTGTGCTCGCTGTCTGGAAGTCACTGAGTCGCCACCAAATCATCAGGTCGTCTCTTCTCCAATTAAACTTTGTTATTGTTGTCGGTTTGTTATTGATTCGCCTCTCTTGATCTCCGTTCAGTTTTTATTGTTTTCGCCTTTCATTTGACTGCTCCGTCCGACCTTTGTTTGGTCGTCGTGCCAAGACACTTCTCGTCACCAAAAGCCAGAAGCGGGAACGCAACGGTAGAAGCCAAGGAGGTGCGGTCGCGATCGCTTTCGATAATACCGGTTGCTTTCTTCGGACCTTCCTCTGTGTACACATTCGAGATGGCCGGAGCGGTATTTACTTGGGAGGTTATATGTGCTCGCTGAGGCCATAGCTTTTCGTGTCGGCTTAAGCTTATTCTAGGATTCCATTTATAGAAAGGTTCTGTTGATATTTGGTCCTAAAGTGGTGGTGCGATGAATGGTCTTTCGCATTGCAAGTTGAATCACGAAACTCCACGAACTGGACCCCTGATTTTTTGCTGGAATGTGTTGGAATTTGCCGAATTTTTGTCGAGGTGTTGCCAGAAGATTATTGTTGTAGCTTTGCTAGAATTCACTAAAAGTTTACTTGGAGTTGCCGTAATTTGTTCGGAATTGTTGAAACTCGCTTGAATATGCTGGAGTCTTGCTGAAATAAAAAGTCTTGTTTCCCTATTCGATTATTCACCCGTTGCTGTTGGTAAAAAATTTCGCATAACCCTGGAAAAAGTCGATCGCACGGCTGATATCTTTATCGTGTTGATTCTCCCAATTATTTTCAATAAATTTGTATAAAAAATTGAATCAGAAATCTCATCTTCTTACTCCCTTTATTTGGAGAAATCCCTCCGTACTCTTCCATCAGGTGACATGCTGCTTCGGTTGCTTCCTTCACTGTTCCTCTTAGAGCATCCTAATCAAACTGAGCAAAAAATGGTGCACAGACTATATAGAATTACAGAAGAATCCATCTCTATTTCCTATGACTCCATAGCACACAAAATATCTAGTGCTTCGGCGACATCCCAATTCTAACAATACCCAGAAACCATTGCATTCCAGGAGCCTGTATCTCAGAACGGCGTATCATCAAACACCTAACGAGCATTACCTAAGTAATCAATTTGAGCATACGTGTGAGGCTGAAGCTTGTGGATCTGGGCTGGGTGTGAGATGGGCATGGTTTAATGGGTCGTATCGAACCGAAACGCTTGGGGGATCGGGCCGAATTTATCCTCTTTTATTCATTATTATTTTGTGCCGCGGTACTTACCACTCCAATTTCGGCTTTGATACTCTCAGAACCCATTTTTTTACCATGTCAATCAATCATTTTTTCTTCGAAACTGACTCTTTCTTTGTCTACCACAATCTACTACGGACCTGGATTACAGAAGAAATTTTACTTTTCAAAATAGTGATTATTAATGAATTCACAGCTGTAATATTTAATTTGTTTATAGTTTTTGCTCATTTGCAAGCTTAAAAAAATTTGATTGATGCAATATTTATTTTATTATAATTGTTGCATATTACTTCTCCTCCAAGTCGACACAAATATATAAAATAATAAAACAATTATTGTTTTAGAGCCGTGTGTGGGACCTTCCTTTATAAATTGCTTATACCAAAGGCCGTCCCAATATGGGCACTTAGTTAGGGCGAAATATTTAGTGGTTTCCTATCGCCGCACCTAGACCTAAGATGGGTGATGGGACCTGCCATGGCTGCACATAAAAGTTTCGTGAAGTGAAATTAAGGAAGGAAAAGCGAAGAACGACGGTTAGAAACCTCACATGCGGCCTGGAACCGACTATCTAAGAGAGCGCTGAAAATTAACATAGGCAGGTCCTTTGCGGTCGGAGATTCAATGGGAAGCATGGTTGGAGTGAGTCGTGGTGAGACTGAAAGGTTAATTGATAAATTTGCGAAGGAGGTGAGTGATAAACGCAACCATAGATTGCAATTTGCCATTCTGAGAAGTGCAGCCACTTATCACCGAGTGCAAGGTCCTAAAGGCACATTATAAGCACATCCAGTTAGAAAATCAAGTGACGGACTGGATTACCAAGGCTCATTGTTACAAAATCCCTCCTTGCAATTGGGTCCCTAATCTGCCGCAGGTTTTATCAAGCCTTGTTTGCTTTGAGGCTAATAAGTAATGAAAGCAGTTGGTTTCCCAGGGGAAAAAAAAACCGATTAGCAAAATAATGTAAATATTTTGTCATCCTCACACACGTAGCTCATGCATGATCTAATCATTGTCTTACGGCTAAATCACGTAGCTAATAACAAGGTTAATATACATAAATATAAAATTATTTCCTAAATCTCTCACAAATCTTAAATTTTATATTTAAATCATTCTCATCCCAAATCATATAGATTTGACTCTAAAAATGATTCAAAATTTCCAATTATTTTTTCTCTATACATTTACAAACTTTTTTTTTCCCATACTTTTTCCCTATGATCTCTCAATAAAACCGGTCTCAAAAGATTGCATCCACGGCACTGGCCAACAAAATACGGATATTCTCTCCCTCTTCTTTGATGCTCACCAATTTCCAGGCTGTTTATAAGAGCTATAGCTTAGACCTAACTAATCCTTCAAGTGTGTGTTTCTGCAAACATACTGTGCACAGCATCATTTGCGAGCCACTCAATCATGATGCCTTTCCTTCCTCCAAGGGTCCACTGGTCACTACTATTTAGAATGATGTTTGAAAGATATGTTTCCTATTTCATTAGAATGTTCATGATAAACAGATAGTCAATTCTCGTTACTAGTTATTTTCATTCCTTTGTTTTTCGTATGTTCTAGGATTGTTTTTTGGAGTTGCAACAACTTGACATAGGCAATTGAATTGGTGACAATTGTTGACTACGCTTGACCCTGAATTCCCACTTTCTGAAATAAATATATTTTTTCATTGTAACGTCCAAATGCGGACTTCATTGTTCGCATGACAGGGTATGTGGCGCATGAGATGGATGAAACGTTGATAGATTGACGAGTTCTAGGCGCAAATCGTTCCAGTCCTTATTTGTCTCTTATTGGATGTTTATTTCTGTCAAAGAATAGACGATGCCGATCCCTGTTCTGTTGACATTCTGTCCATCATTTTATCGCTTCTTACAGAGTGAACTTCACCTCTAAGATAATATAAAAATAATGGAACTCATCTTGCCGAATTTTCGTTGAGGTGTTGCCGCAAGATTATTGTAGCTTTGCTAGAATTCACTAAAAGTTTACTTGGAATTGCCGTAATTTGTTCGGAATTGTTTAAACTCGCTTGAATGTACCGGAGTCTGGCTGAAATAAGTTGAATTTTCTCAAAACATGCCTGGAATATTTAAAGATACTTTTCTAGTTCACCACATGCAACACAACATTTTTATGCCATGACCGTCCTCAAAGGCGTCCCATCTGTTAGACCTCAAGGATTTTCTCGGGAAAATCTGTAAATGCTGGTGAGGAGGAAAAATGCGTGCCATGGCAAGTGAAAAAAAAAAAAAAAAGAGAGATGGCGAAGCTATTGGTAATATTTTTTTCTAACTTTAAATAAATAAAGTAAGTAACTTCTATTCGGCATTCGTAAATTTCAGTACTTGCATTTAGTTTTTTCTAAATAAATTATTGATTCCAATTAAAATTCATGTTTTCCTATTCGATTTTTCACCAGTTGGTGTTGGTATTTCACATAATTCTAGAAAAAGTCGATCACGTGGCTCATATCTTTATCATGTTGATTTTCCCAATTATTTCGCTAATTTCTTATAAAAATCGAATTAGAAATTCCGTCTTCTTACTCCCTTTATTTGGAGAAATCCCTTCGCATTCTTCCATAAGATGATATGCTTCAATTACTTCCTTATATTGTTCCACTCGATGCATCATCAAACTGAGTGAAAAATGGTGAGTATCCATCTCTATACTCTGCGATTTCATAGCAAACAAATTATATCCAGTGCTTAAGCGACATCCCCATTTTAACGAATACCCATAAACCATTACATTCCATGAGCCTGTACCTCAAAACGGCATATCATCAGGCACCCGACGAGCACTATCGAAGTAATCATGTTAAGCATGCATATGTGCCCGAGGAAAAGGCAACAGATACTTAGATTCATAACTTAGCTTCAGAATTGAGTAACTGAACCTTTCTCCCTCCACTACATTTTCTACAAATTTAATGGTGGAAGAACGGATCGGAAGATCGAAATCCCTTTCTTACTTCCTAACTCCAATGAAATCTAATTCGATTTGGAGAGCACCGGTGGAAATGGGGAGGAAATAGCATGTTGGAAGAGCGTCATCATGGTTCGCCTGCAGGCTCTGTATCGCAAGGTGTGAGATGGGCATGGTTTAATGGGTCGGGCCAGACCGAAAGGCTTGGGGGATGGGGTCCAAACTAGGCCCAATTGGACTCTCTTCTTATTTTTATTTACTTTTATTTATTATTGTTTTTGTATCTTTTTACTATTATTTATTTCTTTTTTTTTTCAGAAATATATGCTTAATGTGTCGATGAAAATTAAGGTGTCAATAATGGATTTTGTGGAATGAAGGGAGAGAGGGATAGAGAGAAGAGAGAGAAATTATGTAATGCGCTTTACAAATAGACAAATACAATAAAATTACCCATTATCGTAAATAGGAGGAAGGAAAAGGTAAAAGCTCAGGAGAAAATCCATCATGAGATTGAATTCCAACACTAATCATAACAAATATTATATATTTTGATCACTCTTATGATTGAAAAAAAAAAAAAAAAACATAGATACCGATCAAAACAAGTTGTTTTGCGGTACCCTTAAATATTGAAAAGGTTATATGGTTTCAAATATTTTGACGATAAATGTTTACAATATATATATATATATATATATATATATATATATATATATATATGTATAGATCATATTGAGGATTATGACGAGGCTTGAAAGATATACTATCTCATATGACTTATATTCGACAAATATTAATACCAAATGGTGTTTATCACTGCGGCAATCTCCACCGATTCCAAAGACTTCGACTTTTTATCACCAACACGCAACAGTCTTTTTTGTCATCCAACGGTTCAAGACTCTTCATGCTAATCGAACTGTTGTGAGGCATGATGCACCAGAAGAAAAGGGCAATTTTTGCAAGCCTAATTTCCGCAACTTTATGTAGAAGTGCTTCTTGACTTGACTTGCCTTTTTTATTAATTAAAACAAAGAATTAGAAAAAAGAATCACCCAGCAATAAGATATTTCTTAGTTGGTAAACCGTACTCTCCACTAACTAATTTTATAATTTTTTTGCTAATAAAGTTTAGATTGCAATAAAAAAAGATCCAGTGAGCAATAATGATGCGAGGCATGATGCACGGAAAAGGGCAATTTTTGCAAGCCTAATTTCCACAACTTTATGTAGAAGTGCTTCTTGACTTGACTTGCCTTTTTTATTAATTAAAACAAAGAATTAGAAAAAAGAATCAGCGAGGAATAAGATGTTTCTTAGATAGTAAACCGTACTCTCCACTAACTAATTTTATAATTTTTTAGGCTAATAAAGTTTAGATTGCAATAAAAAATAAAAGAACCAGCGAGCTATAATGATGCGAGGCACGATGCACAGAAAAAGGGCAATTTTTGCAAGCCTAATTTCCGCAACTTTATGTAGAAGTGCTTCTTGACTTGACTTGCCTTTTTTATTAATTAAAAAAAAGAATTAGAAAAAAAGAATCACCCATCAATAAGATATTTCTTAGTTGGTAAACTCTACTCTCCACTAACTAATTTTATAATTTTTTTGCTAATAAAGTTTAGATTGCAATAAAAAAAGATCCAGTGAGCAATAATGATGCGAGGCATGATGCACGGAAAAGGGCAATTTTTGCCAGCCTAATTTCCGCAACTTTATGTAGAAGTGCTTCTTGACTTGACTTGCCTTTTTATTAATTAAAACAAAGAATTAGAAAAAAGAATCAGCGAGGAACAAGATGTTTCTTAGTTGGTAAACCGCACTCTCCACTAACTAATTTTATAATTTTTTAGGCTAATAAAGTTTAGATTGCAATAAAAAAAGAACCAGTGAGCTATAATGATGTGAGGCATGATGCACGGAAAAAGGGCAATTTTTGCAAGCCTAATTTCTGCAACTTTATGTAGAAGTGCTTCTTGACTTGACTTGCCTTTTTTATTAATTAAAACAAAGAATTAGAAAAAAAGAATCACCCAGCAATAAGATATTTCTTAGTTGGTAAATCGTACTCTCCACTAACTAATTTTGTAATTGTTTTCACCAATAAAGTTTAGATTGCGATCAAAAAGGAACCAGCGAGCAATAATGATGCTCCTTTGTTGGTAATCATACTCTCCACTCAGTCATTTAATATTTTTTCCGCTAATAAAATTTAGATTGTGACAGCGTTTTAGTCTCTTTTCAAAAGATGGATGCGCGGCTTCAATGTCTTATCCAATTTGAAGGCCCTTACTCACGCATTTTTATTGTCTAATGACGATGGTACATGGAGAAATTGTCAATCAATTCTAATTTTTTTATACGAATGACAATAACATTTTCACATTTTTAATTTTTCCAATTTAGTTTTAAATCTTTGTACGAAATCATAATATAGTTATTTTGGCTAATTTTCATCAGAAATTGCTGATGTTGCAAGCCACGTCGATAGTCAACAATAACTGAATCGTACGTCGATAATTTCTTATAAAAACTTACAAGATGGACAACATTGAACTTGGTGCAAATGTTTAAGACTAAATTATCAAAATTGAAAAGTTTTTAACCGAATTGACATTGATACAATATATCTAAGACTTGTTGGGTAATTTTTTCCAATTATGTGTATTAGCATGTAGTTGTGGAGAAGAAACTTATTTCATCATAAAATTAGAAGACAACTACTGAATTCATGCATAGAGTCACCTCGTTACAACTTTAAGGCTGATCGAAGATTACATTCAATTGCTTGAGTAAACAATATCTCGAGTGAGTCAATTTAGGGATATGATCATCAAAATGGGCCTAATAGATGAACCATTGATAAAACAACAACTTGTAGTGGCAGCATACAAATGTTTTATTTTATTTCGAGTAATGATGATGGAACATTAAACGAACAAAATGATATAAAAAGGAACAAAGAAAGATGAGATACAGAACATAGGATTAAGACACGACATAGGGTCCAGGAAAAAGTAATAAGAACAAAAGCAGGAGGATATGATTGGTTTTTCTCGAGCCAAAAGGGAAAAAGTCACGAAAAATCCTGAACTTTACCCAAAGTGACACATTTACCCCAAACTTTTTTTTGTGACGTGAAAAACCCCAAACTTTTCAAACCGTGATACATTTATCCCATCAAGGGCATTTTTGTCTTTTTATTCTTTTTTCCTTTTTCTTTTTTATTTCTTTTTTTCTTCTTCTTCCTTCCGCCAGCTCCGCCATGGCCGGTAGAGGGAAGCCGGTGTCCAACAAGGGCATCCCTCCCCAGATCTGGCGAGGTTCATCCTTGCCAGACGCAGGTGAGGGCCGCCCTCGCCGGCGTCGGGTGAGGACGGCCCTCACCCGACGCAAGCGAGGGCGGCCCTTGCCGGCATCGGGCGAGGGCTCGTTGCTCGATGCTTGGCGAGGGCCGCCCTAGCTCGACGGTGGCGAGGGTGACCCTCACCCAACGCCGACGAGGGCAGCACTCGCCGAGCGCCGGCGGAGGGAAGAGAGAAGAAAAAAGAAGATGAAAAGACCAAAATGCCCTATAATTTTGGGGTAAATGTGTCACATAACAAAAGTTCAGGATTTTTTGTGTCACAAAATTTTTTTTGGGTAAATGTGTTACGGTTGGCAAAGTTCAGAGTTTTTCACGTTATAAAAAAATATTTGGGGTAAATGTGTCATTTTGGGCAAAGTTCAGAATTTTTCGTGACTTTTTCCCGAGCCAAAAAGTAAAGCCATAATATTTTTTGTTTCGTGTGATAAAGGTCTCGTACATGTCAAAGAATCAGAGAAAATTCCTCGAGTACATCAAGAGAAGATGCATTCATATGTCATCATGCTCATCAAGGTGAAGACGGAACTTGCGTCCATTAAAGTGAATAGGTGAAATGGAGATGTAAGATAATCTTAACAGAAGGTCCTGTAAAATTTACAATTCTAAAAAATAAAATTCACATCGTTTTCTAATAGGTCATACATATGCACTCAATTTTTTCCACAATATTTGAATGGTAAAAATCTCCAATCGAATTCCTTGATTATATAAACCAAAGCAAGTCAAGTTCAGAATCTATTTTTAACTATTTGACTCAACCCGATCTCCATTAATAAGGGAGACATTCTCTTTTATATAATATCGCAATTCTTGATCCTAAATATTTTGAGTTATACCTTATTTCGGCGGCCCAAATATAAATCTAAGAAAAGCCCCAAAAAACAGAGTTTTCTTTTTTCCTACGATGAATGGTGCGTTCACTTCAAGAAAAAACGTCCACGGTGTTGTCTACGTGCTTATTGCTATTTCCTAATAGACTAGCTTTTCCACATGACTTGAGGTCAAATAATATGACAAAATTCCAAAGATGCTTTTACAAGGAAAATAATACAAGATTAGAAAAACATTTTGGCCAAAGCCGGTGGTGGCACGTCGAACAACAGGAGAAAGCATTAATTATTGCACTGAGTGGACTCTATTATTGTCCAACTTTAGTAAAGTTAGCTTAAAGAGCTCGTGAAGCCGCTGGGATTGGAGTGCCTTTATCCGCATCAGAATCTGGACTCCGGCGGCTGCTGATTGCCGGATCCAAGCTCAGCTCTCGTAATTTTTAGCTGGTAGGGCCCGAAGTTAATTTCAGTGCAAAAGAAATGGCGGAGTGGGCCCTTTTGTTTTCAATCAAGCGTAATTAGATGGAGGCATTTGCTCTGTTGGAGATTCCGTAGATGTTGTGTAAAGATGATCAAATGAAGCCTTACAACATACATGTAAGCGCCGGCACCTTGCATGCATCGACAAAAGTACGAAATGGAGCCAAGGTTTGCAGGGTCCACGCGAAAAAAATACATGTTAGTTAAGAGTTACCAAGGCTTTGATGGAAAAATAACATCATATTGATAAAAAAATCATGGGATCCTCAGTACAAGTACCGGGATTTTCTCAAATGTGAGAGGGAAGTTGGAAGTTTTCTATATGATGATAGCCGGCTAGCCTTCATTTTAGTTTGCAAAAATGGTGGTCTCTTTAGTCCACAACCTCCATCTAATAGTTTAAAATTTCAGAACTATTGTAGTGTTTCCACAAAATTTTCTGAATCTTCTAACTCCGATACCATGTGAGATTTTGATAAAACTACCGTCAAGCGCTCTGAAAATTTAAAATATTACATGAATATGTGGTTTATTATTTAAATATTTTAACATACAATATAATTAAGATAACAAAATACAAAACATTTCATGACATTATTGATTGTGACAAAATTCTTGACAACATCTAACTCTTCAGAAACAGTAAGTCCTCCACCCCCTCAGCATCGTCAACCCTTCCTCCACATCTTCCTCTTCACTCATATCTCTCAAAGATCCCCTCTACATCGAGCTGGTGGGCCAACACAATTTGAGACCATGAGATTATTAGTCCTCCCTTAATTCAGGTTTTTGAGCGATACCACTATGACATTTTTGACATTTAAGACATTTTTAGTTCGTGAAAAAGTTTTTTTAGAGAACTCCCGGTACAACAATAAGTCCATGACCAAACGACTTATTACATGCTTCTATGGCTACTCAAAGAACTTATCTTGTGTCATACCATGTCGAGGCCAAATTTCGTGCTGTAATTTTTGCACAAGGTGTCATACCATAAAAGCACTTAGAAATTTTCAGTAATAATCATTTCTACGGTATGACAATTGTGTAGGAGCTACACAAAATTGTTTTCAATAACAGGAAAAAAAACTTATAAAGAAAATTTTAAACAATGAAGAAAATCAGATTCTTCTAAGGATTGGTAGAGCTTCATATACCGGATCCCAATACTTGAAGAATCGTGGAAAATTGCACTGCACTGCTCGTACAGAAGATATCATTCCACTTGGACTTTCCACAATTCAAGTCAAGTTCAAATGCAATATTTTCTTGAAAGTCATATTAAAATGTTATTTTTTAATTCTCCATTGGACTTGTTTTGGCAATTCCTCTCCACGGACACGTGGAACTCATCAAATTGATCGCTCAAGAGCTTCGAGTTAAGCTGAAGGGTCAAACATAGGTTCATTACCGAGCGTGGGCTTGTATTTTTATTTATTTTTATTTATTTTTACGATAGCATGGGCTTGTATTGAATGATCAAGAAGAAGGCATAGTGAAAACCATCAGATGCCGAATCTGCAGGAGCACGTTTTGTTGTGATATACAGGTTTAGTGACAGTGGTAAGATGACTTTGCCGATGTCATCATTAGCCAATTATCCGCTAGCTTCAGCTCTTATGCAACTTGGAGAGTGTAGTTGGCCATTGAAGAGTGCATATCTTCATTCAAATTCTTATGCAAGTTATGATAGAAGCTAGTCGAAATAAGGACACCATAAATAACGTAACTTTCGAATGATGGTTATTTGAGTGTTATGATTTTTTTTTCAATTAATTGAGTGCCATGGCTTATAAAAAATTGCTCACTCAAGTGCCTTGACTTCTAAACATTAAATGGATCATTTAAATGTTATGACCTTTCCAAAAAAAAAAGTTCACCACAAGTGTAATGATACGTTGAATTTCGAGCACTTGTAGTGAACGGCTTTGAAAAAATTATGGCACTCTATTGAATGTTTTTCAGAAGTCATGACATTCAAGTAACCGAAAAAAAATAAATAACTATAGCACTTAAATAATAATAATAAAAACTTGCGACCTCAAGTGAATACTGTGCGGAAATCATGATATTTGTAATGGCATTTCTCCAATCTAAGAGCATTGTGGACTTATTAAATGCAAGATGCTTTACAGGAAAATAAGACATTTCGACAGAAAAACATTTCATCCAAAATCAGTTGTCTTTACATTGTATCACAATAGAAAGCATTATTGCACTTAGCGGACTCTATTTTTGTGCAACTTTATTAAAGTTGATACTTAAAGAGTTCGTGAAGTGACGGGGATCGGAGTGCATTATCTGAATCGGAATTTGGACTTGATTTGCAAGTCTAAGGTTGGAAATTAGATTTTCCAGTTTATTCTCGATTTTGGGATAACTAAATTAGTATGCAAGTAACTTTAGCAAAATGGATTCAAACGTCGAACAATATTTGGTGGCAAATGCGTTCACTTGTTTGTTGTCAAAGATTGTAGCGGCTTGGAGAAACTCCAAACAAAATCGTCCGGCAAAAAAAAAAAAAAAAATATATATATATATATATATATATATATATATATATATATATATATTTATATGGTCACTGTTGATGCCGGTTGATGCCGGTTTATGACTCTACTTTGATGAGTTTTCACTTGACTTTCACAAAGATTTTGTTAAATTAATGTGTTGAATTTGAGTTGTTTACGGAACTCAACTCAATTTTGATGAGTCTTTAATTTTCATAATGAAGAGCTATCTCACTAAAAGACAAACAAGGGCACACTTTACTTTTATGATATATGTTTCACTTATGAGGGTAAAAAGGTCATTGTGAGAGATAGAAACAAAAAGCCTTACCTGTTACCAGGACATTCTTAAGTTAAAGAGGGAAAATAAGTTGTCAAACTCACGAGAAATACTTAATTCGGACCCTAAACATGTTTTGGCTCCTCCCGGTGCCAATTTTCAGTCTGTTTGATTGGCTCTAACGGAAAATGAAGTTCGTCGGATGTTTAATTTTACTTCTGACTTTTAACTTTTAACTTTTTCTATTTTACTTTTTGTTTTAGAGTTAATATTTTAGGGTTACTTATTAATAGTGAATTCACATCGTGCATTCGATCACGATGCATTGCGGAGGTAGAGAGAACTCTAACTTTTTCAGTGAACATTTCCAATTGAAGAAAAATATAATTTTGATCCATTTTGATGAAAAATCTCAAAATTAAAAAGCAAGGAAAAAAATTATGCATGCGTCTATCTACCAACTATCTGGATATACATAGCTTCACATTCAAAATTTCACACCAGCCTTCAACGTTTCTTCGTCCACCTTTTGGGGACTCTATTTTCAATAGTTCACACGAACTTTCAAAAGCTTTAGATGTCTCCGTCAACAACTATATAATAAAGTACAAAGCTCAAGAAAAGAAGCCCAGCTTTTATGTTGACGAAGACTAGCTGATCAACTTGGCTTACTTTGAGGGGCGATAAAGGATAGCCACGTAATGAATTATGTAATCAGGTATTACTATTTGGGCATTGAGGGCATGTTTATACCCTTTTTCTTCCTATGAAGTAGGGGAAATGTACATTAATCAAGCCCTCCAGCTTTTTGACAGATTTGTGTTTACAAGAGACTCCCCTCCGGATGATTGTTGCAGTCTCTCGGAACATGTCATTTCAACTTTAGACAAGTTCCTTTTGACTCTTGAGGTCATTGATTCCTTCCTTTATTGTGAAGATAAATCGTGGTAGATAATGGGAAAATGTTAAATAAGTCATAGGTGATTCCCCTAAGGAAGTCTAGGAAATGTTGTTGCTAAGTTTCAAAAAGTTAGATAGTGGGGAAAAGCAATTGCTTGGCTATATCGTTTGTCTTTCGCTGAGTGGATAATGATATTGCATCTAATTATAGAAAACAAATCCTTCCCGTGTCTTGCATAAATACAAACAGTGTATGGTAACAAAATACCACGATAAGAAATTGAAAGGCTTCATTTGATGCCTCACATGAAGTGCTTTCTTCCAAAAGTTTTAGGAGTGACGAAAAATCTATTACAAATTTCAAACAAATATATTAGCTACTCTGGTAACTAAATACCGTAAAAAGTAATGTGTTTGTGGTGGAGTAGACTTGTGTGCTAATCTTCAGATGTCCTCATGTACAATATATATATTTATTTAAAACTCAATTGACTCTCCAATAACTTGACCGATTTGGATTTGCGACAAATACTATTCAAGTATGGAAATGATTAATTGGGAAATTATGATCTTAAAAATAGGCTAATCTTAGGGAAATGCTTATATTGTTTGGTAATAGTTCAGCTATTCAAAATAGAATGAAATTATGGACTACTGGAATCAAAACATATGCATAATTTCCAAGGCTCTCAATCACTAGAGTTTAATGCCTTGTCCCGTAAAATTTCACACATTTTTTATTTTATTTTTTATTTTTATTTTGCACAAATCAATTTCAATACTTGAAAAGAACTTTTTGCAGTGTAAAGCCGCGTATGAACTCACTCCCCTCTAAGCATAAAGCACTGGTGACAGCTGGACATCCAGCCCGCATTGGAGGGCGGGATGGCATCTTCGGGAAATTAAAAATTAATGCCGCTATACATGGGCCCAGGGGTGGGCTTATGCAATCTTAACCCCCCAAAAGGCAAAAATATAATGAGTCGTTGCCTGACTTCTATATTTCCAGAAATTTACAAGTATTTATTTGAGTGGATGTCACCCCGTTATTATTTAGCCTTCTACGGTCACTTGAGGAACCGATCTCATGGGTAAGGTGTTACATATCCAACAACTCTGCAGTAAAATGAGCATCCATATGTTTCATATGTGGCTTAGACGGCCCTGCGAAATTATTGTCCTTAAACAAGGATAAACTGAGGAGGCAAAAATAACCACTTCTGCTCTCGTAATTAGCTTCCCCGTTGTTTAGCCAGGACTTCTTACAGACCCATCTATTCATTCCCTCTAGATTATGTAACATTGTTTCATAAACAATAAATTGAGAGGAATTCACGTGTCTCTACATGAAGTAAGACTTGCACATAAAACTATGTTGCTGTTAATTGCAGATGCTGCCATCCGGTTGTAACTTTAATGAACTACATGCTTGGTTATAGCATTCTAGATCATTGACTCTTGGTTCGCAACTTATCAACACGTTTCCTTACTAATGACGGCTATCTTGTTTTCAACTTAGGTCATATCGGGGATTGAATGTAAAGACTGGACGAGAGCATTGAAGAGAATGAGGACTTTTAATTTCGCACTAGTTTTTGGTTTGTGGACAAATCAACTTCATTCACGAAAAATCCTTCTGCAATGTATGATTAGGTATGAACTTACCCACCTCGATAGTACCTAGGACGCCAGCTTCCTCCACGGTGTCCCTTAAAGCTGCAGCTTTTGTATCCAGTGGGCCCCACTGTTCCGTTGAAAATATGTCTTGATTTTGAGCCGTTCGAACAAATATGATCCAAGTTGACTCTCTTTGGCTAACGTGCAAGTTTGGTCTTTGACTTTGTTTGTTCCTGCATTAATTTCTCTGCACGCGCGGCTCGAAGATGAAGATCAGCAAGTGGACATGTTTGTTTTTTCTTCTTGTGGCCGCTGCACATGGAAGAAACGAATGGCGCTGGGCACTTCATTTTGGGGTTGTTACCCGCCTCATTAAATGAAGGGGGTGCAAGAAGAGGACTTTCATGTTGTCACACATGGAAGATCTGGCATGTTAGGTGCAAGAGAAATTGAAGAAGATAAAGGAATGTGGGCTTTGTTTCTCTTTTTTTTACTTTGCATTAAATGTGTTCCCTCGCCTTTTGTGCTCTCACTCAAAGGCTCTGTGAATGTGAGAATGAAGAAAGAAGAAAAAGGAAAGACGAGCAATCATTACCCTTGGTGCACGTCCGGGAGAATTAATGAGGGAGGCGCCGAAGTTGCCCCTTGATTTGTCTTCTGGCAACTTCTATTCTCTATAAAAGGCAGAGGAGCGAAGGAGAAGAGAGGCGCCAAGTAACTTCGGTGGCCGAGAGAGAGAGAGCTCTGGGACGGTGGAAGAGTGCAGAGTTCTCTTCGTGAGGGTTTGCATGTTGTAATTACACCCAAATATTTTTTAGCCGGTTAAATTCTTATAAGTATAATTTATTTAATTCCTTAATTGAGATTTCGCTAGAAATTATGAGAGACTAAATACTGCGTGAGTTATTGAAAATAATTGGGAGCTGGGTAAGAGAGTATTTAAGTACTCGAGTGATTATGATCTCTTGTTTTTCTATAATGGAATTCCATGCTGCTCTTCCCATGAACGTAATTTTTTATATTCAAATCGAATCACATAAATCTAGTGTCCAATTCCCTTTCCTTTTTTTCAATTAATTTTATCCGATCCGCTTGTCCATATTCACAACATATTCAATGACAACGCCAAGCACAGAGAGCCACATGGCATGTGTTGTGAACCCCCAAATAGCTACTTTTTATCTAACATGAATGAGCTCCAATAGAGGATGATAGTGCGGGAAAACTGAATAGTTCTCGCATTTTACAGGCGGTGGAGTTCGAAGGTAGTTTTAACACAAACAAATGGTGGAGCGGGCTCACTTGTTTTTCATTGGCAGAGCACGGGATTTTGGAGATACCTCTTTCAAAAACAAAAACTTAAAAAAGGAAAAATTTTAGGTTCTTGGTGGTCTAGCATAATCAAATGGAGGTTAAACATATTCAATTAGAGGACAGAGATTACAGCTAGCTGTGCGCATTGGAGAATGGGATGGCATCTTTGGGACAATAATATGGAGGTTAAACATTTAGAGGATACAGTTTACAGCTAGCTGTGCGCATTGGAGAATGGGAGGGCGTCTTCGGGATAATAAAAAACAATAATCCTGCACGTGGGTGAGTTCATATGTTAAAGCCATGTGCCCTTTCTAACAAATGTAACGTTTAAATGAATTTTTCCTCGCGCCAGATTTCGATTTTTGACCTAGTCTTTTGTGATTGTTAGCCTTTTTTAGTTGGAACCGTTGGTCCACGTCGACTAACGGATCAGTGTTGATCAATGACAATGTTAAGACCGTTGGTATCTACTGTAATATTATTTTTTTATAAATGATCTCTTGAATTAACATTGATATATTGGAAATTTAGTAAAAATTACACCATTATACTTTATCTAGATAAATTACATATACATCAAAGAAATACAACTTCAAAAGTATACAAATAGGTTCATGATTCAAGATCGACCAATATAGAGACGGAATGGACGTCACATCAAGCTACCAACTAGAAGACACCAAATTATGAAAATTGATTCCACATAAGATATCTCATTGGTTTGATGGTTGATCATAATTTGACATTTTGTAACAAAAAAAGTCTGGAGTGTATTCACAATATGAATAGAAAGCATCAAACCCACAAGTATCATATGGTTAATGTGTATGCAGCTTAGTGGAAGAGTTTCATCTATTGCCATATCTGTGTGTTTTTTAGATTAATATTTCACAACCCGCTTATCCACGAGTCAAAATTAGAGATTGATGGTAGGGAACAAAGTACTAAAACTTATAGTAATCAATGTTAAGTCTATTAAAAGATGACAATGATGACCTTTTCAGTCTACCACCATATCTGACAAATGGAACTTAGTTCAGCTATTGTCAATAAGAGAGATCCTATAGGATGCCAAGGACCAATTGATGATAAAAGTCTTCTCCTAAATTCCGATAAAGAACCATTTGAAAGGCTTCCTTTGATGCCTCACGTGAATGTCTTTCTTCCAAAAGTTTTAAGAGTCACGTTATATCTATGACGGCTTTGTAACAAATAGAGAAGCTACTCCGGCAACAAAATACCGCGATGAATAATATGTTTGTGGTAGCCTTGCAATATATTAACTACTCTTTAGGTGTCTTGCCATATAAATATGTATGCGTTCAAAACTCAATTGGCTCTACAATAACTAGATTGATTCGGATTTATGACGGATACAACTCAAGCATGGAGTGATAGGTGGGGAGATTTTGATATTTCAGAAACGGCTAATCTTTAGGGAAATGCTTATATTGTTTTATCGCTATACGAAATGCAATGAAATCGTGGACCGGTGGAATCGAAACAGAGGCATATTTACAAAGGGTCTCAACCATTAGAGGTCAACGCTCACTTGTGAATATTCACGTCCTCGAAAATTTCACATCTTTTTCCTTTCTTTCTTTTTTTTTTTGCACAAATCAATTTCGATACTTGAAAAATCTTTTTGCTCTGTAAGACGGTGTATGAACTCACTCGCCTCAAAGCAATGGTGACAGCTGGACTGCCTGCGCGAGTTGGAGAACGGCACCGCATCTTGGGGAGATTAAAAATTAATGTCACTCTACATGTGCTGCCTCTGTTAAAGCCACGTGCTCCTCTTTCTGATCGTTGCAATTCTAAATGATCACTTCCTCCCTCTAGATTTCCATCTCCATTTACGCCTATTCCTAGAAGCTGCCGCTTTTCACCTAATATTTCGTGGCCGGATTCATCGTATTGAATCTTTCCTGTTCAGTCGTTTCGTTTCGTTTACGGGTTCCATCAGTTCCGCCCTTCTTGGCATACCTACTTTCTCAACTTCCATTTCTCCTACGAGAGAAGCACAAAAGTAGAAGTTGAAAGGGGGGAAAATGACGGATATTGTTCTGTCCGTAGCTTCCAAAGTGGCAGAGTGCCTGGTGGCTCCGGTCGTTCATCACTGCGGCTATGTGATATTCTCTGACCGCTACGTTCGCCAACTTAACTGTGAAGTTGAGAAGCTGGGTGACGTGAAGGATGAGGTGAAGCATTCCATCGATGAAGCGGAAAAGAACATGAAGCCGATCAAACCCAAGGTCAAGAAATGGGTGGAAGAAGTGGAGACCGTCGCCAACAAGGCGCGAGACATGCTGGATTGCGACAGAAGAGCTAAGGAAACTTGCTTCTGCAGGTGGCTTCCCAACCCGACGGTGCATTATCGTCTCGGCAAAAAGGCGAGCAGGACGGTGAAGGACATCCAGGAACTCATTGCGCAGGGTCGATTCGAGAAGGTTGGCTTCGAGAATCCTCCGCCGGGGCTCGTTGAAGGTGCTCCTGACGTAAATTTGTTGGCCGGTGATGGGGGCGACACTATCACCGATTCGCGAGCTTCCATCTTTCAGGGCATAATGAAAGCTCTGGATGATGAGAAGCTAAAATTGATTGGCATCTATGGGCCTGGAGGCGTGGGGAAGACCACGCTGCTGGAGGAAGTCGAGAAGAAACTCAGGAAAGAGGGGAGACCGTTCCACATGATCGTCAAATCGAAAGTATCGCAGACTCCGGACTTGAAGAAAATCCAAGATGATATTGCTTACGCCTTTGGTCTAAATCTGAAGGAAGAGCCAAGCGAAGTAGGAAGAAGAGATCTTCTATTTCGGAAAATGCAGAGTGATCCCACAAAGAAGGTTCTTGTAATATTGGACGATTTATGGGAAGAACTTGATCTAAGGGCGGTCGGAATTCCTTCGGGAAACGAGAGCAAGGGATGCCAAGTGTTGCTCACATCGAGATATAAAAATGTGATGCAGCAAAAGATGCGTGCCTTTCCCTTATTTCATCTTACAGGTTTAAAGGACGATGAAGCTTTCAGGCTATTTGAAAAGACGGTTGGTGAAAGGCTCAAAGACGAAGAGGAATTGAAAGCATTAGCGCATCAAGTGGTCAAGAAGCTTGCAGGTTTGCCTCTTTTGATTATCTCCGTCGCGAGCACCTTGAAAGATAGCGATGTGTATGCATGGAGAAACGCGTTGTTAAAAATAGATGAGCCAAATGTGGAAACTATAGTGAAGTTGAGTTACGACCATTTGAAGAATGAGGACGCCAAGTTCTTATTCTTACTTTGTGGTCTTATTGGCGGGACCATTCAAGTCGAAACCCTGCTAGGACTAGGCATGGGTTTGGGCTTGTTTGAGGGATTCGAAAGGACGATACAAGATTCAAGGGATAGATTGAATAATATGCTCGATGAACTCCATTCCGCTTGTTTGTTGCTGGACAGTGGTGGTGACAGGGACAATGTGACCATACATGATCTTTACAGCGAGGTGGCCGCCTCCACTCCATTTAGAGATCAGAATTCTTTAATGATGAATGGCAATTATGGCTTGTGGCCAAAGGAAAAGCTTAAGAAATGTTGGGCAATATGCCTAGCAGATATTAGCGGAGATAGGCTTGCTAAACTAATGCCATGTCAGTTTCCCCACTTGAAGATACTCATGTTGTCTCAACCCAAAGACCAGCAGTGGATGCTAAAACACCAACATGAAGTGGGAGATTGCTCGGGACTACTAGATTTCACAGGCATGAAAGAGCTCCAAGTCCTACACCTTCGCTCCATGCATTTCACTAGTTTGCCTCGCTCAGTTGAAATCCTTGAAAACCTCCAATCGTTATATTTAGCCAATTGTCAGGTGGATGATGTGGCAATTCTTGGCAAGCTCAAGGCATTGCAGATTCTCAGCTTAGCAAAGTCTGCACTTTCTAGGTTGCCTAAAGAAATCGGGGACTTGACAAATCTGAGATCATTGAATCTAAGCGATTGCAAGAAGCTTCAAACAATCGAGCCTGGTGTCCTGAAAGGCTTGATCAACTTGGAGGAGTTACATTTGCAAGGAAACTTTGTTCGATGGATGGACAATGATGAAATGCCGTTGGAATCATGTAACGCTAGGCTTGCTGAATTGAAGAACTTGAAAAAGATAGCCTCTTTGGAAATATCAATCCGTGATCCCATCATACTCTTGGAGGATGATGACCTGCCCATTGAGAACTTGACTAGATTTTGGATCAACATAGGAAATGTTCAAGGAAGGGAATTTAGAGGTCTGAGAACCATGAAGCTCAAATTGAAAGGGTGCGATAGTATTCTTTCAAAAGAATGGGTCCAGAAAACTCTAGAAAAGACTCAATACTTGCATTTGGACGGATTGAAAGAATTCAAGAAGAATGCTCACAAGTTGTGCATCCAAGGATTTTTGCAATTGAAGCATCTTGACCTTCAGAACAGCCCCTCAATCAAGTACATCGCCAGTTCATCCAATGACCTTATTCTCACTGCATTTACGACTTTAGAGTCGTTGTTCCTTAAAAATCTTATTAATTTGGAGAAGATATGTCATGGGCCTATTGCTCTAGAGTGCTTCAGCAAATTGAAGGTTGTGAGTATCCACAATTGCAACCGATTGAAATACCTATGGTGTCTTTCAGAAATGCAAATACTTGTACAGTTGGAAGAGATTGAAGTGCATTATTGTTACTCAATGCAAGCCATTGTCATTGATGATGCAAGAAAGGATAAAGTTACTACCAATGGCGTAGCTGAGTTGCCTAATATACGTCGTCTGAGATTAACAAAATTACCAAATATGACGAGTTTTTGCAGCAAAGCTGAAATCACATCAAAAGCTGCTCTAATTCAGGTAAGTTATTCATTTTCTCCCTGTGTCAGTTTGTGTTATTGAATGGGTATAAGTTTCCTTAATTATTAATCTTACAAACCCTACCTACATCATAGTATTACCGGGGATTTAGGATAAGATGAAATTGTAACTCACCGAAGATAAGTGCATATTACATTAAACATTTATTATTTGTACATTTTGATTCACAAAGAGAAAATCCTCTCAAATAAAACAAAGACCGTACGTTTTGATTCACATTCAATTATAACTAGAGGGAAGCCTCTTTCTATGATTGATTTTTTTTACTGTGACTAATTTATTACTCATTTTAACATTTTTAATGAGAAGAAAACACAGTGTACTGAACGAATGAATGCAAGAATGAATTTCCAGTGAATGAATGAATTTCGATAATTTGAAAATGAAGAAAGCAACGTCCAGAGATTAAATAAATGGAAGGCGTACGGATAGCCACGTTAAAAGGAAAGTCCACATATTTTATCTCCCACATACATGCAATCTGCAATTGATTCCAACAAGTGATGCCAACATCACGGTGTCGACATCATTCTGCTTTTGTTATTTCTTTCATCAGCTATTTCAGGAATATTCCATTTCCCATCTTTCAGGCACGATGAAAGATTTTAACGTGATCAATTGAGTTTTAAATATTTAAGAGACACATTGAGACCCATGTATCTATCTAGGGTCCGTTTATTTCATAAAAACCCCATTGTTGCTGAAAAATGTTTTCATTGTAAATCGCCTTTTTTTAGAAATTGATTTGTTTTCTTATTTTTGGTTATGTTGAAAATGAAGTTTTGAAAAAAAAAAATGCTTTACAATGCTACGGAAGAAATTTACAAAATAGAGGCAAACACTTTTATGGATTCTAACCGGAATCAATTGTACTTGTGTCCATATTGACAAATTTATCAAAGATTTAACTCGGATATGTATTTGTTTCAAAATTTGAAGGCCAACATAGAAAAACGAAAGAAAAGATTAATATATATATATATATATATATATATATGTATGTATGTATGTATGTATGTATGGTCCTTGTTTAGAAGATATGTAAATGATTTAAAAAAAAAAACAGATTGGAAGATCAGCTAAATAAATGATAATAATGACGGTCACAATTGAGGGAGAGAGAGAGATACATGCTGCCAACACAGCATCATAGTTATAAATGCGCTTGTATTTTATGACTATATTTGTCGAGTGAGGCCACTAATGAAAAATTCGCCTTCCACCACATCGAGATAGAATGGTGAAGATTTAGGGCAAATTGTCAAATTGTTCACAACTATGAACTCTTATGAGCAGGTTAATTTACCAAACTTGGAGGAGTTAAAGCTTGACAGGGTAGGATTACTCACCCGTAGAAATCGCTTTAAGCTACTCAACCTCTTCTCTTCGACGATCATAGGGAGATTGCACAACTTGAAAGAAGTTGTGATCTGGAATTGTGACTTCCTAGAATCATTCTTTGATTGTGAGTCTTTTGATGCAAATACTGAGCAAACAACTGTATTGCTCCCCAAATTGGAAATAGTGATGGTTGGTGAAGCAAGAAAGCTTAGATGTATGGTGAAGAGCGACTCCCAAATGATTTTGGGTTACCCTTCCTTAAGACATCTAAGTATTTGTAAGTGCCCTAACTTTGAAGCATTCATCCGAGGTCCTACAAGTGTCAAGAGACAACTAGGCGAGACAGTCGAAGAAAATGATGAATCACCACAAACATTGTTCAATGAGATGGTTAGCTCTATCCCTTACTAAAATCATTTGTATTCTTGCATTTCATATTTTAGAATGAACAGTGTAATAATTTGTCCTACTTATTCTCCATTCTCATATTGTCCTCTTTCAGGTTACATTTCCAAATATAACTAAACTAGAAATTGAAGGCCTTCAGTGCAAAGAGCTATGGAACAATCAAATTCCCACTGATTCCTTTTGGAAATTGGAATGTCTTCAATTGAGGTACTGTGACAATCTCCAGCATGTTGCCCCATCCCATATGTGGAAAAGGTTACAAAGCTGTCTGGATTTCCTAAATGTGACTTCTTGCCATTCGATCGAGATCATATATGAAGGTGACAATATGGATACAAAGAGTGGTAAATTGAGGCACCTATTTTTGCGTAATCTCGAAAACTTGAGGCACATATGGCAGTCCGATGGTCTCCCAAACGTCCCATTCCCAAACTTGATAAATATACAGGTCGTGAGGTGCTCCCACTTGAAAATGCTTTTCCCTACCTTCACGATGAAATTACTCGGGCAAATTATTACACTAAAAGTGGAGTCATGTGAAAATATGGAACAAATTGCTGGCCATGAAAAATGTGAAGAAGCGACTGGCACGACAATCACTTTCTCCAACTTAAACTATCTTAGTCTTTTCGAGTTGCCGAAATTCAAGAGGTTCTTCTTACCTGAGAAATACTCTCCGAAATTCACGCTCTCCTCCGAGGACTTCCCATCCCTGGTAGAGCTCAGTATAGTAAGCTGTGGCGCAGAGCCGGACCAAGTGGGAGAGGGCCCAAGTGTATTGGTGATCGTAAAAGAAGCGGTATTCCTTCAAACATTTCATTGCTTTGGTTTGGCTTTCTGTCCCTTTGAGTCGAAGAACTAGTTTGTATTAGCTAAATACACAATTCTCAGTGGGACCCACATGCACTCTCCATCACGTGGCCCTCTTCCTTTCTCTCTCTTTATAGCTCTCTTCCTTTCTCTCTTCACCTAACCATCTGTCGATTCCCTTCTATGCTCAGGCTCGGCGGTTTAGGGATGCTGCTCTTTCTGCCTCTCGGCCGCCCTCCATCCTCCAATAGCCGCCGCCGCACCTCCATCGCTGGCCACCGCACAACATACTCGCCGAGATTTCTACGGTTCCGCCGCGGCGAATAAGTACTCGAACTTCGTCACAACTGCCTGCTTCGACGATTCCATTCCTTGACGTTGCTTGAGGCTGTCTTAATGATTTGAAGCGGTGCTCCTCCGCTGAAATGTACACCACCTGTTTGATAAAATTCCTGGACTAAGTCGGTATGTATTTTGATTCAGTTCTTGACCGAGAATTCCCTTCATTACTAGATTGTTGATCTATTCTGGTCATACAAGCGTATTTGAGTTCTGTTTCTTCATAAAAAATCATAGGTATTCAATTTCAAACTTGTTTGGAATCTGCTGGAACCTTGTTGATACTTGCTGATTCACCTCTGATGCGGCCCTGAGCTGATGTCGATTGGTCCTTCATTTTATGTTATTCGACTCATATAAGCATGGGTAATGATATAAGATTGTGTTATAGTAAATTTCATGTTTGCTTGGGAAAGAAATTAATTCTACTGCAAATCGATCCATGTATGCTGCCTCTGTCTTGATATCCCTGATTTGTTATGCTTCTGATTTCAGCTTGAGGCTAGTTTTGTTATGGGATCATATATGTTCATGCCAGGAAAATAATATGGCGAATCTCACTACAATTTGCTAGAATTAGTCATAACCGAACTTGAATATGCTAAAATCGAAGTATTGCATGCTGACCGCGATTGCTTTGTTTAAATTCGGTATAAATTTGGTCTTGATTGATGCCGTTTTGATTAAGAAGACTCATAAGCCCTTGTAGGAAGATTTGGCTTCACTTTCATGTCAATTAGTCATCAAATGATCACAACTTACGGTATTGTGTGCTCTGTTACAATTCTGAACATGTGCTTAAATTTGTGGAATTGCATGAATTAGATGGATTTTGTCTTAGTTCGGTTGTCTTCTTATTGCCCATGGATAAGTGACATCACGTGTTCAAGTTCCTTGTCAATTTCACATGTTCAGATGGCGCTACTTAAATGTTAGTCCCACTAGAATGAAATCGGGGGCTGCGTATCAAAACAGGTAGATATTAACTCATCTCCCAGGGGTCAACACTCACGTGTAAATATTCATGTCGGCCTAATTCTTACAAAAAGCACAAACTTTAGGTTGACTCCCAATTCTGACTTGACATTTTTTTTCCTAAAAAAATCAACAACTTTCGCTAGAGTCCCGACTTTGACCGCCATTAAATTGTCGTCCGAAATCGTCGTTAGAGGTCTGACATGGCAGTCAACAATAAGTCCATGTCAGCTAGCTACTCTCCAAAATGATGCTTTGTTGGTCTTAAAATTTGGGAAAACTCAAAGCAACTAGAGCTTGATTCTTCAATTCTGCAGTTGGGAGTCTTCAAATTCTGGGCTCAGGAATCTTCAATTTGTGAAACAGGCTCACGCTCGAGATGGTTGGTTGAGCTTTTCATAAACCAACTCTGTACTCTGTTGGTCTCGTGATCTTAAGGATGGGGGCTTGATCAAAGACAGCATCTTCTGCAGGATCATTCTCAGTGAACCACCCATATTCAAGGTATTTGATTGATTTTGATTCTGGTCCTTGTGAATCGAGGATGGATAGCTATCTTCTTCAATGTAAAAGCTCATTTCAATTCAGCGCTTTGCACCTCGTGCATTATTCTTGCTGAAGGATGCAAGCTTGATATCCTGTCAGAGTTGGTGATTGTGTGCAGAAAAATGACATCCACACACTGTATTCACGTTTTGCCTATCCGAAAACTTAACTGAATGTCAATTCTTCAGCATTGCACTGTTTATTGTGCATAATTAAGGATTGCTGCTACAGCTATGTGTTCGACAAACATTATCAAAATGAATGACCGCTAGAATGATCAGATCCTTCTTCATTCATTCGATCTATTCATTTTGTACTTCCAGCTCTGTGAAGATGAGAAGTGGCTATGCATATTGGATTCGAGTCCTCTTGAGTCATGAATAAGATGTCACACATCCAACATTCTGCAGTATAAGGAGCATCAATATGTTATATATGTAGTTTTGACTGATGAGGCAAAAAATATCACTTTTGCTTTCGTGATTAACTTCTCGCTTGTTCAGCCAGGACTTCTTATCATCTCATCTAATCACTCCCTCCAGATTGTGTGACCTTGCTTCATAAACAATAAATTGAGATGAATTCATGTGTCTATACGTGAAGTTAAGATTTGCACATGAAACTATGTTGCTGTAGCGGATGCTGCCATCTGATTTTAACTTAAATGATGTACATGCTTGGTTGTAGCACCCTGGATGATTGAGTCTTGTGTTAACTTGATAACAATTTTTGACAACTCTCCTATTGTCGGCTTAGATCCTAGCAGTTGTTCTCATGTCCTAAGGAACCCACATCTTAATTAAAAAAATTCTACTTGGGGATCAGCTTAGATCCTAGGGATTGAACATAAAGACTAAATGAGAGCATTGAAGAGAAAGTGGGCTTTTGATTGTTATTAATGCAGAATGTCTTCTCGAGGAATTTCGCACTTTCGTTTTCTCACAAACCAACTTCTACTTTTGGAAAATGCTTTTGCGATGTAAGACTGTGTGAACTCACTCACCTCAATTGTATTTGGGGCGCAGTGCTTCCTCCGCGATCCCGTGCAAAGTTGTGGCTTTCGTATCCGTCGGGCCTTACTGTTCAACGACCAAGTCGAGTACATTAATGCCACACGGGACATGCTGTGGTCCCTCGCCCGGAAGCTGGATCGTTGGCATAGGAGGAGCGGGGTTTATAGCCGATGGCAAGCTAAGTAGCAGGGGACAATCGGGGGTTCCTCGGTGCCAGATAGGCAGTTACTTTTTGTCCAGCGTGGATGCGCTTTCATGGAGAAAAAGATTGCGAGATGGCTGGATAGTTCTAGCATTTTGGAGGCGGTAGGTCCCAAAAGGCAATGTCAGTATAAAGAAATGGTGGAGGGGGTCCACTTATTTTCAATCGAAAATTGTATGGCCAGTTGCGGGCCGGGGATTTTGCTCTTCCGTCCAACAGCACCTTGACCATCTCTTCAACAGCTACTTTGAAAATTGCAATTCTGTAAAAAAAGATTCAAAGCTTGCTGAAGGATTCGGTTTCCAACTTCTTGATATTTTACAAGCGTGGTCATAAACTAACGATATTATAAAGAATTTTACCGACATACGAATGGATTAAGAAATTACCAACTTCTTATCAACATTGTAAGGGATTTATTAATATCCAAATAAATTAGATTTACCAATGTCAAAATAAACTAGAGAATTATGTATTTTAAAAAAAAAATTAGACGTGGTTCATAAGTTTTTAACAATGTTATTAATTTACTTAGGTCAGATTAATTTGTAAGTAACCTCTTAGCCTAGTTGGTTAGGATCTCACCCTAAGATGATCCGGGAGGTAAGGGGCTCAAAGCCCCTAATATTTATCTTGTCATTTAACTTGTCCCTCGAATTGAGGCGTGCATTCACTGCTGCTTTGATTCCACCTTCAAATGCATGTACTCAATTCGGGCTTACTCGACGTCAAGGGTGGCTTTCCTCCTGGCGCCCCATGAGGATCTGTTAATTTCTTTCATTGATCGATATACTTCAATTTTTGTCCTAAATAATCTATTTTTCAGTATAGAATTTGCATATCATGGATATACATGTAATTTATACCTATTTAACTAGAATTTTTATTATATCTACAATCAATACAAAACAACCTCTATTGTGACACTACAATATTTATACATATATGCTTGACTATCTGATTATGTCGGGTTATTTAAATTTCGGAGTACTTGTGTAAGTATATTTTATATACCATTGATTAAAACTATTTTTGTTTTGGGTGACTAACCGAATTAGGAGGGTTGCTTTTTTTTAAGAATATTGGCTGCTATTAGTCATAAAACAATTTGTATGAATTTGGGACTAAATATATAATTGTGTATGGTCATGCACACATTAATGTGACACTCTCAAGCTTTTTTAGCAATTCCTTTTTAATTTCTATTTTACTAGGTATCATATACTTGAATAAAAATATATTCTTTACTTGAATAATATTAGCATTTACGTATATGAAGTCGCCTTACCAATTCAATTATATATATAATTCAAAACATATGCATTGTCACAAGATTAATAGATAGATGTCTATTTAATATCAATAAGGTGTCTATAACTCTATGAGCATCCAACTAATCTCCATTTGGTGTGATGGTCCCTCCATCTCACACACATCGAGTAATCACCGGAGACTCACAAATGTGTGCTCATGGGAATGGCCACAAGAGAATGTCCAAGTGTAGTGATTTGATCACAGGCTTTGACAAGAAAGATAAACACACTTGCCACTTGAAAAACCTCTTGGGGTTAAAAACATAAGTATCGCTTAGTTTTCTTGGAATAAAACTAAACAGATCTAATATAAAGTGAAATCTCTTGATCTTTTCCTTATAAAAGAGTTCTTCATTTCCCAAATGATAACTTTCATTGTGACCATGGTTTTATACTATCTACTTTTGAAATTTTTTAAGTTGCCACACTCAATTTACGTGTGGGCCGAGCCCTTCTTCTTGTTCTTTATAATTCCGGGAAGGGTTGGAGAATATTTCTTCTACACTAGAAATTATTACTTATTTAAATTCTAACAGTAGTCTCACATTATACATTGGTTTTACCATGTAAAAGAAAGAATCAAGATGTAACCCGTGTGTTGTTACGGGACTAAAAAACTAGTTTCCTTAAAGTTTACATTCAAATGATGAGGCATTATTACTGAAAATTTTATCTGTGTTGTTGCTTCGTTAGGGAAATCCCTTATGATGTTTTGAAGATGACAAAATAAATCAAAGGCTACTAACGTGTTTATTGGTTAAGTAATAGACCATGCAGATGATAGAACATTTAAATGATATTGTCAAAGTCTGAAGACGGCTAGAAGACTGAACGTAACATATGTCCAAAATATATTCTGAAGATTTCCAGACTTATGTGTCAAAGTCTGAAGACTGCAAGACTTTAGTGTCAAAGTCTGTTCTACATCAGAAGTCTGCTCACTTTGACAAATTCCAAACTGAACGTGAATGAAGAACCAGAAGACAGACTTTATGCTAAAACTGAATTAGAAGACAGACTCTATACTGAAGCTGAACTTATTCAGACGGTGTTAAGATCTTAAAGCTAATACTGTTCAGAAGCAGAATATGTTCAGACCCAGATTATAAAGTCTATTGCACTCAGACCTAGATTGTAAAGTCTATTACACTCAGACTCAGATTGTAAAGTCTATTGCACTCGGACTTTACATCCATATTCGATAGAACATAACACAAGCCCCAATCATATAACGGCTAGTAATCTGATTTGGATTCCACATCAAGATTGATTTGATTGACTCAATCTAATTGATTGATGATTGGATCTTGAAGACAAAAAATTTCTATACAAAGAAGCTCTACTTATGGAAACCAAGATTCTGTTTATATAGGCGATCGGAATCAATTTGGGATTCTACCTTTGTCACTCAACAGCTACCAAATCTTCTAGATATAGATCTGTCCAATGGGTAGATTGGAAGACGATCCTCGAGATACTGTCCAACGGCTAGTTTGGAAGTGGAGGAGTATTTAAGGAGATGAATGACCGATGAGCAAGTAAGAGACGGAGCGTAGAATTTATAATTCCAAAGTCTCGAGCGATCTTTGTTCATACACTTGTCTTTGGTGAGCTTAAACGTTTGTGATCGTGAGAGAAATACCAAAAGAGTGACTCGGTGAAATAGTGTGATCTACTACTAAGTGTTTGCACTCAAAGTTGTAATCTCTTGTTGATTGCATAGTGGAATCCAGACAAAAAGGCTGTTAGCGTGGGAGAGTGGACGTAGGCTTGGATTAAGCCAAACCACTATAAACCTTGTGTTCTTATTCTCTTCCCTAACTCCTTTGTTTTGTTTGAAGTTTATTTTATTCCGCATATATTTGCCAAGATTTATTTTAAACACCTGTTCACATCCTCTAGGTGTTCATACTAGCACTTTCAGTTTTGTCCTCCAAATTGATTTACACACTAGTTTATATTTAGTAGTCACCGGAGTTTGACCTATCTTTTTGTTGAAGCTAGACCGGTCGAGCTTTGGTTCTCTTCTTATAGCAACCAATGAACTCGTCACCTAGGAGTCTCAGAAAATTCCTCTAGTACATTAAGCGAAGATGCATTGATGTTCTCTCTATATCATAATGCTTATTGAGGGGAAGATGGAACTTCATGGAGTTCAATGGTTAAATAGCGATCATGTGGCAATTTTCAACAGAAAGTCTCGTAAAAATTTACAATTCTAGAAAACACATATGCACTAGACTTTTTCCACAGGATTTCAATGTTAAAAATCTCCAATTGAATTCCTTAATTGTGTAAAGCAAAGTGAATCAAGTTAGGAAAGATTAGGAAAACACAAAGCTATGTCCTTCCACCACTGCAAAAGATCAACATTGTTTTTCTCCAATTTTTCAAATGTAGTTCCTATCATCCTTGTTGAGATATCCATCCACCTCACCAGCAATCGACACCGAAGTGCTTGAGGTTTGCCCTTTTCTTTGGGGGCATATGTGGCCCGAGAGCACGAGTCCGAATTGTCACGACCCATTAGCCATCCTAACTAAAATCTATCTATTTAGGCTCATGCACACTGGAAGAACCTTAGAATATTTTCAGATGGCCGAGGATCCTTCGCTCAAGGGTTGTCGGCACCTTCTTAGATATTTTTTGAGCTTCAATTAAGATTACTAGAAATAAGGTAGAAAAGGATCACATGAGCGCATGCATTATTAGACAAGGACAAGCCAGATAGCTTGTCCCCTTTCTTGAGATAGGCTCACATGTGACTTTTGTCAATCGGTGCAGGTTGGCTGTGCCCTTCCAACTCTTACTTGGATTTTTCTAGACTGGACAACTTGTGAAAAGAGAGAAAAGATGGTAATGGGTCCTCAGACGTGAGGCCTGACGCATTAACAAGCTTTAAATTGCAATGGAATGATGTATCAAGTCGTACTCTCATCTACAGAATGGGTTGACGTAGCACGAAGCTTCAATAATTGCTAAGTGACTGACGATGGCAAAAGAATACTTAACTCTACCCCGTTAAACTCTTAACCTCGCTTTGTCCTGTCTTCGACCTCCTCGTCTGCATTTGAGAGAGAGAGAGAGAGAGAGAGAGAGAGAGAAGCAGCAGCAGCAGCAACATCGGAGCATAATCAAGTTGTGGCATTTTTTCTTATGGCGATTTCGTAGATGTTGTGGATAATTAGATGACACAATACAGCCTATGCACATTGACGATGGGCCAAGAGATGCAAGTGATAGTCATTTCCATATTTTGGTAACTTAACATTTGCTTATGATCTTTAATAATCCGTTCGCTAGTATTAAAAGTGGACTCTATCGCTAGTATTGACGCCGATGGAGTGAGCATGCCACCATCAGCCATCGAATGAATGGGAAAAACACAACAGTTTAGCCTTCCACCATACCAAAAGGTCGTAATTGTCTTTGTCGACTTTTTCAATGTAGTTGCTGCCATCTTCTCCGGGATATTCATTCACCTCACTAGTAACCAACACCAGAGTGCCCGAGGGCTGTCCCTTTTCAGCCTAGGAGCACAAGTCCGGACTGGCTCGGCGTGCCAGCCATCCTAATTGAGATCGATGTTGGTTCATGCACATTCGAAGGGACCTAACAATTCTTTTCAAAGCAGGGGATCCTTCGCTAAAAGCTTTGCCAACACCTTGGTAGATATTTTTGGAGCTTTAATTCATCTCATCCAAACATCCATCACATGTCTCACCTCGTAATGACAAAGAGTTTAGAAAATGCAATATATACTATGGGCTTCGCTGAACTCGTTGATTCAAGGAAAGTCTCCTTATGTCTCACCTCGTAATGACAGAGAGTCTAGAAAATGCAATATATATTATGGGCCCACTGAACTCGTCGATTCAAGGGAAGGCACTCAATTTTGCATTCCCCTCTATTTCCTCCCTTTTTTTGGAGGAAAATGTCTTGCGGATTCATCGGCAAAATCTTGCTCTACCGTTCCTTTCTATTCCTTGGATCTTTATTGGCTCCCCTCTTTTCACCCAATTCCTAAAACCCACTTCATTCCATGGAATAGCCCGGTTAGGTTAGTTATGGAACTTGCTCTCAAAATCAAAATTGAATGTAATCAGTCGTAGGATACGTTTGGTAACTATTTTATTCCCAATAATAATTTTTGATAAAAAAATATTCTTTTTTATTCTGTTATCAAGAATAATTTCTAAGAATTTGAAGGCATTTGGTGATTGCCCATTTTTTTCACGGAATAAAATTATATTTGGTACAATTCTCAAAATTTCTAATCTAAATAATTTTCTTTTAATTTTTAAATAATTTTATTATTGTTTTTCTTTTTTTCTTTTATTTCTTTTCTTCTTCAAGCTTTGGTTGATCATAAAGCCAAATGAGGGCCGATGACCTCGTTGAAGTGTCGCCAACCCTCAGCGAGATTGCGCTTCGTTAATCGAGCCTTACCAACAACTAGGTGAGGCTCGGATCTAGATAGGTTGAGCTTGTCCAGCTGCTAGTTAGGCTCAAACTTGTCAAGCCATCGCAAGGTCGGCCTCGCCTTGGTTAGGCGATCCTAACCTCACGGTGGCCCAACTAGATCGAGCCCCATTAGCGGCTGGGTGAGTTTAACCTCGCCCACCCAAGGCTCATCGGTGGCCAAGAAAGGTCGGGCGAGGCTCGTTTGGTCACCGGCAAGGCTCGTCGGACCTCGCCTAATTGGTCGTATGCAATTGATGACGGTGGACAATGATGGTGGTGGTGGAAGAAGATGAAGAGGGGAGGAAGAATAACAAGAAAAAAGAAGAAGAGAAAATTGAAAAAAGAAATTTGGGTTGACTTGATTATGAAATTGTTTTGGGAATAAAGAAGCAATTTTTTCTCTCCTTAATTCTTTTTTCAAATTTATTCTCGGAAATAAAAAAATTATCAAATAAATTTTTATTTTAAATTTATTCCCAAAAATAACTTAGTTCATATTGCGACACTACAATTATTATACGTGCACGATGACTATTCGATTTTATTAGATTATTTAAAATTTAAAACTATATTTATAAATATGTTTTCTCATTGATTAAAACTATTTTAGTTTTGGGTGGTCGACCGATTGCTTTTTTGTAGAATATTTATTGCTGTTTTTCGTAAAGCAATTTGTACGAAGGACACGTTAACTTGAAGTTGGTAAGGACGATGTGCAGAAAGAGAGGACAGTACGGTAGAGTGGGGCCCCCAGGCGTGAGGTTGACATAACAAGCAGCTTTAACAATTGCAACGTGACCCACGATGTACCAAGCCGTACTCTTCATCTGCAGCATGAATGAGTTCGACATGACATGAGGCTTTAACAATTGCCGAGTGACCGATGATGGCCAAAAAGTAACTTGACTCAATCTTGGTTAACCCTTCAGCTCACTTGTCCTATCTTCCTCCTTGTCTGCGTTTTAGAGAGAGAGAGAGAGAGAGAGCAGCACCAGAGCGACGATGGTAGACGTGTCAGGGAGGGAGAGATGAAAGGATTTGGGAGTTTGCAATGAGAAGCTTCGGCTTCGTGATGAATTGTTCACGTTACTTACTTTTTGCAGAGAATTGATCAGAAGTAGGTTCATCACGTGGAGGTTATTAGCAAAGAGAGGTTACAGAGAGAGAGAGAGAGGGGCAGTCACGCTCAACCATGGAATTAGCGACAGATCCATATAATCCATGATATGGGGTTAATGATCCCCTTAACGTACGTATAATTATTACAAGTACACTTCATATTCCCTGCATCCGCTGTCGAGGTGTAATCAATCAATAAGATTTGGTTACCTTAGAACTTTTAAGGTGAGGTTTTGAAAAATAAATGATGATTATAATTAGTGATTTCTATACAAAAAATGAAAAGGCCATCTTCCATGAACATCGCCATTCTCAAAATGGAGTTGTGTATGTAGCTCACAACCTATATGTATTCACAAGATTAATAGATATGTGTTTATATTAATGGAGTATCTAACATTTTTTGAGTATCCAACGAATCTCCACTAGGTTTGCCGGTCCCTCCATTTCATACTCACTAGATAATTTTTTATATTACATTCTTTGTAAAATTTGTCATTTGCCTTCATCTTTTTCTTTTTTTCTTCTTTTTTTATTTCTCAATTTCTATTCAAAGTCCTAGCTTATCGTTCTAAATTTGGAAGCTAAGCTCCCCTTCCTTTTTTTAACTCATAGGAAGGTTTAGTGGATATTTTTCTGTTGGAAATTTCCTATAATATGGGCTTACATTAATTAATTGATTTTCTATGTTAAATAATCGGGTTAATGAATATTCTAATATTTGTTAAACCCTAAAGTGATCTGATTGAATTGGGTATTGGCATCTATTAATAACGGGCCTAGTTGAGCAGTAAAGTGTTTAACTGAAGCCCGTAATAGGAAGGGCTCGGTTAACACGTTGTTGATTAAGGTTTGCTAGGTCTCTTTTCTAGCCTATAAAAGGGTAGGTTATAACTATCAATTGCTTTAATCCCATTGAAAGCTGTTATATCGAAATAGGTCATAGAGAGGAAGATCTGGCATTCCGATAGATCTCTAATTATCAAAGTGATCTATTTTTCTTAAAGTGAAGCAATAGCTCAAACAGGTACGCTTTAATTACGCTGTATTTATTGATCTTTGTGTTTTACAATCATATATGGATCCGTTTTTCTTAATTGATTAGTTGTATATGTGAATAAATTTTATACATGTGGTATCAGAGCTAGTCATATATGATTGTAGAACCTAAATTTTTTCTTTTTATGGACGAATTCGAAATTTTCCTCTTTGAGCCAAATATAGGCATTATCTTTCGTGTGGATTTTTTGCTTGATTGATCTGAAACCATAGGGCTTTTGTTCTACATGTCGAGATCTTTTCAACCATATATAATTTGTATAATTTCGTTGAGAATTGAGAGAGAATTTTAAATTTGAAATTCTAGGGTTTATACATGAAAAGTTCTAGAATTTTCAAATTACTTGCAATTGGTTGATGTTCATTGTAAATCGTTGCATGAGCATTGTTATATATATATATATATATATATATATATATATATATATATATATATATATATATATATGTTTTAGCATCTTTCGATTGCAATAAAGAAAGTTCCTTGGGCTCCATCTCCCATGGCAAAGATTGTTTCTTTTTTCGGTGTTCAAAGGGGTCAATCCTGAGTAAGTGCCTGTGTTTGATCACCCTTTTCTTGTTTTCTTTAGAGATCCGAAATCTTGTGGTAGAATTCTTTAGATGCAGCTTGTGCAGTGATCGTTTTGTTCGGAAGAGAGAATTTTTTATTTATTTTTAACTAGCTACTCGAGATTTTTGGGTTTTGGGTTGCTGTCTATGGTGCAATTGGAGTGATTGTCTCGTATATATATAGAAAAAGTTCTAGAATTTTAAGTTACATTCTAGCGTTACCTTCGTTTTTCTTCTCCACTCGATGCTTTTCTTTGCGTCACGCCGTGTCGTTTGAATTATGAACTGTCAGTCAACACACGCACTCTTTCACTCGTCATTCTCTGATTTCGGGAATCGACTTGCTCCTCTCGGCGGTTTTGTTCGGTTGCCGTGGCGAGTTCGCCCACAGTCACTAGTCAATGCTGAATTCGTTTGCGACGAGGAGGATGGAGGGTTTGTGAAGATTTGTATTTTTGTGGTGGTAGGCGGCTGTGAAATTCGTTAACCACGATCGTGTTGCGGCGATGGGTCGGCGAAGGATCTGTTCGTGTGGGTGTTGCTATGTTAGATGATGGCTAATAGTTTTTCTGTAAGAAAATATTTACAAAAGTGGCCAATTTTAAATATATATTGGTGAAGGCTAAGGGTAAATACCTGCATATCAAATAGGATCAAGGGACAGTATTCTACCGGCTATGCATGTAAGATTTTAGGGTGCCAATGCATAATGCGACATGTGTGCAGTGGCAGTCGCTAGAAATCGCAGTTGATGTGCGAAAATCTTTTACGTGTACACTCTCTTTGGCCAATGCTCTTTGAAGGAGACTTAGTTTTGAATCCTAATATTCCATGGCATCCGCGCTTTTATCTTATTGTCAGGTGTCCACGTCTATTTTGTTTGGTGCTTTTAGATTCTTCTGCTAATGCTGGAAGAATGTGTTTCTTTCGATTATCATACTATTAGTCTTTATTTTCTTCTAGTCGCCCTCATACTTTAATGGGTTATAGCTTCATCCTGATTGTCACGTGCAGCCACCGAAAATTTCTTTTGGATTGGACTCGAGGCTTGCCCTCTTTTTAGCTAATTTTTCATGACAAGGAGTGTAAACGTGCTTGCTTGATGCCGTTTTTTTTTTTTTTTTACAATAAATTTTGGTAGATTGCGTTATATGGTGCGATCATAGGATTTCACGATTTTATTCCACGTTGAACGTGTGGGGCTCACATTCAATGTTACTAGGTTGATGCTGATCTTTATGTATAGTTATCTAGCTGATCAAGCTTTGAGTGTTTTAATTGGAATAATGATTGAGGTCTTGCAACATGCTTGCTTGAGAAAGTTGTGATTAATTAATCTGTTTGCTGGTCGAGTATAAAATTGTTGTTAGTTCTCACAAGCAAGAGACAGATGATTCGTCAGTTATGTTCGGCTCCAAAGTGTGGTAAGTACTTGTAAACTAATTGGTAAAGATAGAGTGTTGATAGCTTTTGTAATTAGAAAAGCAAGTGCAAGGAAGAGAGTTCCCATTGTTTTCTAGGAATCCTCGTACATGAAAGGTTTGTTATTCCACTAATTAGCATGGAAAATTGTGAACTCGAGCATGCAAATGTCCTAGCAGACATGAGTGCTCCACCATGGCTAGTCTAGGACGTCTACTCCTAGTTAAATTAGCCAAGTTTGTTTGCTGGGACAGATAATGTTTTTGCGTACATGGATGCTTCATCTTTCCTGCACAAATTCGAGAAAGGGTTAATGGACTAGACTGACTGGTGGAGGACTGATTGATGAGATACAATAAAACAAAGAGTGCTGCCGTTCCAATTAACATGTGGAGGTACTCAGTTAAGTGCTTATGTTTTTAGCTTGTGGGAGAAGTTCTCTCCCATCATGGGTTGGTGCTATTAACCTAGCAAAAGTGGTCCAGCTTGAGGAAACAATCATCTAGACCTTAAATATTTTTGGAAAGTTTACATTTGGATCTGATGGACAAAAGAGTGCTTGATGTGGTACTCGTCATGGGTTTCCGTTGGCGAATCATGGCCCTCTATTTTGCTTCTGCTGGACTAGATCTGCGAAACATAGATGGTGTTGGTGTGATTTGGGCTAGATTCATGGGATTGAGCCTTATTGTGCAATAGCTTTTGCTTTGACTGGAGGGCGAGTGAACAATTCAGGTTCGAGGGCTAAGTGGCGTGAACGTCTTCGATTTCTCGTGTAGATTCACATTTAATGATTCACATATGTTGGAATTTGGTGGCTAGTGTACTGATTGATGTGTGCTTTCATATCCTTGTTTGTGGTGGATTCAAGATTGTTTTTTTTTTTTTTTAATGAAATTTAGACGAATTCCATTGATGGTAATCATGGGTACTTCTTATGGATTGATGAACTTGGTTTTCTTTGATGGATGGTGAACTTCTCATTCAATTATGTCTCTATAAGCAATGGTTTGTGATAGTGTTTTATGTGAACGACCGTTGTGTAGAAGAAAAGGGAAAGTAAGCTTAAGATTGCTAGTGGAACTTTTATTTATTGATTTAAACATGAGAACCTATTGACTAAAGGTGACAAAATGGTGGGTTGTTTTCCCTGTCTGATGTAATTGGTTACAATGCTTGCTTAGAGTGTTCTTCATTCTATTTAGTTGAGGTCGAGTATGCAGCTTGGGTGCCATTTTTTTTTCTTGTAAAGATTGTAGTTCATGCCTGGGTGTCTTTGTTTGGTATTTGGTGCACGAGTAATTTAAATTTAAATACGAAACATGCTGGCTGAAGTGCTAGATGCACCTATCTTTTCTTTTGTTGGGTTAATTCAGTGATTTGGACTAAAACTATTTTTCTCACCCTTCATTTAAAAATCAAAAAAAAAAAAATTGTGGTAAAAATTGTTGCTTGATAAATGCAATATGATCTTGGGAAGCACATGTCGTAAAGTGCTTCATATTGTTAGATGAATTTTGGGCATATATTTTTTGGAGTTTCCTATTGATAAAAATTAGTATATACAATTACCTACTCAAAGGGGGTTATTGTGTATATTAATTTGAAAATTGGATGAAGATAAATTCCAAAATTAAAAGATGGGGATGTATGACTCAAAAAGATTTATTTGCCCAAAGGGGATAAATTTTTTAAGTTATATGTAATTCCCCTCTATATTGATATATTATAGATGAATGATGGGAATGTGTGACTCAAAAGGTTTATCTGCCTAAAGGGGATAAATTTTTTAGAGTTATGTATAATTCCCCTCTATGTTGAGATAATTGAGATATATATAATTTAAATGATTTGTCTGCCTAAAGGGGATTGAACCTTGAAGATTATATGTAATTCTCTTTTATCATTTCTATATATTGACATCATGGAGATGTATAATTTAAATGATTTGTCTGCCCAAAGGGGATGGATCATTGACAATTATATGTAATTCTCTTTATTGTTGCTTTATAAACTTCATGTTGTGAAAAATAATGGTGCAATATACACTCTACCCAAAGGGGAGTTTATAATGTACTAATTATTTTTGTTAAAATACTTATTGCCCATAATTGATCTTATGGCATTATGTGTGACAAACAATTATTTTTGCTATAAATAACAACAATGCCATGGTTAAAATGTTAATTGGATCAAACATTATACTATTAAGGACTTGGTCAAAAAGGGAGACATTGTAATTGAGAATATTAGAACTAAGTCCATATTGGCTGATCCTCTAACAAAAGGCTTACGACCCATTTTATTTAAAGAACTTGTAAAGAATATGGGTGTTTTAGATTCTTTTGATTTCTTTTGTTAGTGGGAGGTATGTATAGTTTGTCTTTCTGGATATTATAGTTATATGCAAACTGATAATGCTTTTACGATCTTTATTAAAGCATTTATTTTTTATGATCATCACTATTGATTCTATTGTTATCCTTTCTCCTGTTGGCTGAGAAATTGAAGTATAAAACAATATCTTTAAACAAATTTTAGTTTAAAGATGACTGGATGTCACTGATTACGAGATCTCATGTTAGGTTGTGACATAGTTATGCAATTTCATGTTGTTTAGAAATTGCGTTAATGCATTTTCATGTTGTTGAGAAATTGTATTAAGGACTGATAAGAAATAGTGTATATTTTGATCACATATTGGCACTATTTCTTACTACACTACTAGGCCTATGATCCATGAAAATATAATGCTTATTATATGTGATTATGGAAGGTCTTGTGTAATGATATTTTCTTAACACATTGATCTCCATAGTCCTATACTGAGGTTATATAGGATTGGATTGGTATTGAGATGCCATTATTGGAATATTATTTTTTAAAAAGTTGTGGCCACGTAAAATAAAATTTTAGTTATTAACCCGATAGTGTCGTTTTCAAATATAAAACATTTTTCAAAATAAAATAAGTTAATTAATGTAGCCCAAGTGGGAGAATGTTGGAAATTTCCTATAATATTGGCTTACATTAATTAATTAATTTTTTATTTTAAATAATCGGGTTAATGGATATTCCAATATTTGTTAAACCCTAAAGTGATCTGATTGAATTGGGTATTGGCATCTATTAATAACGGGCCTAGTTGAGCAGCAAAGTGTAGGCAATTGTGTTTAACTGAAGCCCATAATGGGAATGGCTCAGTTAATACGTTGTTGATTAGGGTTTGCTAGGTCCCCTCTCTAGCCTATAAAAGGGTAGGTTATACCTATCAATTGCTTTAATCTCATTGAAAGCTGCTATATCGAAATAGGTCATAGAGAGGAAGATCTAGCATTCCAATAGATCCTTGATTATCAGAGTGATCTATTTTTCTTAAAGTGAAGCAATGGCTCAAACAGGTACGCTTTAATTCCGCTGTATTTATTGATCTTGGTGTTTTACAATTATATATGGATCCGTTTTTCTTGATTGATTAGTTGTATATGTGAATAAATTGTATACATTTTCTATACTAGAAACTATTACTTATCTAAATTCTAACCTTAATCTCACATTATACATGCTTTTTTTTCTTTTCTCAAAACTCTAGACTAAAATTAAACATGGCTTGAAATGAGAGGTATAATTGGCACTCGCAGGGAGGCTAAAAATACCTAAGAAGTTGAAATGAAAGGGTAGATGAAACAACAATTAAGAACATTGAAGAAACTTAATTACATTTTACGTAATAGATGAAGCAATGATCATAACAACTTAAAGTAAAAGAACACAAATATTTGTTTACGAAGTAGAATAATAATAGGATTGGAACCTAACGATATGATATTAGGAAGAAAATAAAATTTTAAATCATGCCTTAGGAAGAATGTAGGTCTCATTAATGTAAAACTGGTCCGACCACCTTGAGTCCGCTCATTTCCTTTGTTCCTCCCACATTTAATAGGAAATATTTTGTGGGCCCACGAGAATTTTTCCTTCCATTCTCTACACTAGATCAATTAACATGGACAGTTCAATCAATGCGTGGTTTTCTCTAATACTGTATTTAAAAAAAAGGAATAATGAATAATTTCTTCTAAGGAGAGATGAAATGAGGTGAAAATTGTCAGAATAATTTCCACATATTCCAATCTCGAACCAAGGGGCTTTAGTGCTTATGTTAAGCCTTAGGTTTGGGGGGAACCAAATTTGAATCGGAAAAGGACAATGATTATCCACGTGGCATATGCATGAAGGATTTATATGACATAATTAAGTAAACTAATATTACTGGGAACCGGGTATGTAAGGTTGACAATGATAAGACAAGCACATGCATTAGGCAAGGACAAGGCAGAGACCTTGTGCGAAAATATTGGGTACGTGAGACTTTCCAACCTGGCAAACAAGAAGGCGCTCGGAGGAAGACACGTGTCCTCGTGGGATCCACAAATCAGGTGCCATTTTGAAAAAATTTCGGACTGACAGAGGGTTTCTTCTTCTTCCCTTTCTTCGCGCCTCTCACACTCTACCCTCCCCCTCTCTCTCTCCGACGAACTCTCTCACTCTACCCTCCCTCTCTCTCTCTCCGACGAACCACCGCTAACAACTAACGAACCACCACACTGGACAGGCGAGAGGACCGCGAGACCTAGCTCCCTCCCTCTGCCCTCCCTCTTTCCGACCGGCGAACCACCGCACGAGACCAGCGAGAGGACCGCGATGACGTCGCCGGCCTCGAGGAGTTGCATATGAAGGATGACGTGATGTCTCACATCAACCTCAACGGCTTCTTCGATGACCTCCCTGAGGCCGGTGACGTCATCGGGCAACGTCATCGGCGCTTGCTCCTCGACAAACGCGTCTTTCGTCTCCAGACTCGGGGCTCTCGTGGTTCGACGAGATCGAGAACATCCTGATGAAGGATGACGATGTCCACGTGCTTACGAGCCGGGGGCTGAGCGGGCCGTGCCAAAGGGACTCGAGCTTCTTGCGGACCTTCGCTTCCCCGGCCCCTCACCGTCGGCTTCTCCCCGCCTCCTACAAGATGCGGCGCGCAGCCTCGGGTGCTTCGCCGGTTGGCTGATTTCCTAGGTTTCCATGGCCCGTGTTCGAGATTCTCATTTTTATTTTTGGTTTCGTGTGTGGATGACTACTAGTTACGGGAGCAAGAGGCTGTAGGTCAAGAAGGCTTCACCGGATAGGCCGCCGTCAATTGTGGTTAATGGAGAGGCGAAGAGGACGCTGTGCTTTAGCGAGAGCGTTCGTAGTGCTGATTGGGAAATTGTGGCTGATGATTCGGGACGATGATTCCAATGGAGTCGTGATTGATTTGGAGAACCGAGAAGACAGTATGGCGATGGAGACGAATTTGGTATTTTTCTTGTAGCATTTCTAGTGCTTTCTTGGGAATTTTTTTTTTTAATTTGTCTGGATACGCATATGTAATGTGCACATTGGTTCTAGTTCATGAGTATCTCGCAAATTAAGAATTTGAGAGCATGTTTTCTTCGGGGGAGCTGCAATTGGTTTACAGCTTCAAGCAAAGTGACACTATTGATGGTTGATGTTGCAGTGTTGCCTATCCTATATATGGGCTTTACTTTTTGCACTATAGCATGGTTGAATTGCAATACATCTACATTGCTCAATTATTAGATTGTTCTTTCCTTAAAATTAAGGGCTAAGTTCTCTTGCCCTTCATTTTTTGTTCTGTTAGGGACTAGAGAGTGAAGGCTCCATTTGCCTCTGTAATTTCTTTTCCCGTCTGTTTTACTTATAGGAAATATGCTCTCATTCCTAGTCTTTTGAATATTTGTACATGTTCTTATATGGTGTGAGTTGTTACTTCTATAGTAGGCCATCGATAGTTCTTTAAAGATATATTATTAATTCCTTCAATTTTTGTGGCTTCAGGCACCATGTTTCGTCCATGGAGTAACTCTCACTACAGTGAGGAAGATGACTCGCTGCAGTTTGAATCTAAGGTAATTAAGATTTCAAAATTATAGTGCTTGTAAGGACTGGACATTTCATAGAGTGTATCTCCTTGATCAATTGCTCATATTTATCTGATTTCCATGGCTGGCCATGTGGTTGACCTAAGTCAGTAGTTTTTCTGGCCATGAGAAACCATGAAGTGGCCCTTTTTGCATATAATACTTTACCATCAATACACCCCCTTATCTGTACCCCTTTCATATAAGTGTTTAATGTCTCATGATGCATTGATTTTCTAGAGTTGTGGAATAATAATCAATGTTCCTTCCCAGAATATAGGAGAAATACAGTTACATTTTAAGTCCATTTGCATGCGGTAAATGAGCTTAAGAAAGCTATGTGACCACTCTTTGGGCGAAGTTTTAAGTATTGTGATGCATGCTTGAGGTGATACTTGGAAGCTTGAAACTAGAACATAGATAAAGCAAAGAAAATGTTAGATGAGACGCTGAAATAGAGATCAGCTTTTAAGCTGAGGAAATCAGCTGGGTAAGATAACCAAGTGTCCCGATGAATGAATACTGCGCGAGTATTGTGATAGATAATTTATGCCGATGGCTGTTGCCTGTTAAACTTCAATAGACATCTGATCCTTGTTACCCTAACTATTGTGTTGACCTGATAATTAATTTTATTTCGTAGACTAAGTTCCTGGTATGGAGAAGAACTGATTTTGTGAATGAATGCGAATGCAGGATTGGCGTTAGTCAACAATAATTAAGTGGCTCTCATTTTTTGTGTCTTCTATGAGACTATCATGATGCAATGATATAAAGCATTAGGTGTTAGAGAGTTTATTGTTCAAGGGACAATAAGTGTCCCGGTATATATTTTTCACTCATGCTTTCCAAAATCGTCATTTATGACCGTTTTAGTTGACAATATGGCTAATGAGCAGGTTGTGTTAGACATGCAATAGTACTTATTGGGACGCTGAATAATGCTTCCATTTGACAATGTGATGCTTACTAAAATAGGAAGAAGTTGCTATTGAAGGTGAAACTGGAAAAGTATACAGAGCAAGTTTTCATGATCGTTATGGAAGGAGTGTTCTTATATTGAGACCTGGAATGCATGTATTTATCCATCCCAAACTTTTAATGTAACATGTCTCTTATTTTAGGCTAGGGCCTTGCTTGACAACAGTGGATGATATTTTCTTTTAAAGCGTCTGAATAATTAGATATGATACAGTTGATTGCTTCATAAATTCTTGATTAGCTGTGGACTAATGTTTATTGGTAATGTATTAATTAGGCAACAACCAATTATGGTTGACCATTAAGCTGTTTATCTTGTTTGAACAGGGGTCAGCCTTTTAAAAAGATTGGTTTCGAATTTTTTTGCACATGGGGTTCTAATCTAGCTCATTTAGGTTCAATGATATTTGGGTACTCCAGTTGCAGATAGATTACACTGTTGCCATTGGCTTCACAATTTTGGTTCCCATAGAATATGCTCAATGTGAACAAATTGTAGTGACTATTTAGCTGTCATAGCCAAACAGTCTGGGCAAAGTGATGCTTCATCCACTTTTTGGGTGTCTTGCAATCAACAATTTGACAGATATTTGTGATGTATAGTCTGATTGATTAGCGAGCATCTACATTGACTGAAATGATACTGTTGACTAAGCTTCTTATCACTGAAAAGGCTAATTTTTTACTCCATGCAGAATTGTGCTGTCTCTACTGCTAGTTATCAGTGGTGCACATTCAGCAATAACTTTAAAGACGAAAAATGTTCTCATTGAATGTACTGCGACGGACTTAACAAAGGCTAAGATAGTTCTAAATACAGCGGTGAGCATACTCAATTGTTTGTCCTTTTTTCTACACCCATCCTTCTGTATAGAGGACTAATGCGAGCAAGTGTTTTCTCTTAGGTGACAATCTTCTCAGCATACTGTGGGAAGAAGTATGAAGTTGAACCGGCTGAAGTGATATACTCTAATGGGGGTTCATTCGTTTATCCTGATTTGTCCCTATACAATATGGAAGTTTTCGTATCTTATGTCAACGATTCAATTTGAGTCGCCTTGAAAGCTGAAGAGGTATTGTGAATATTCATTTCAAGCTGGAGTTTAAATGTTCGCATTAGGTGGATGTGAGCTTATATTAGAGTTGGTTGGTAATATTATTCTCTCATCAGTTGAGTTAAATTTTTTGTTCGCCATGTGCTATTGTGCTATTTTGTTGCTACAATGATATCTAACAATGACCTTGTTTTATTAATTGGGTGGCCATCTCTCTCGCTCGCTCTCTCTCTATCTCTCACCTGAGTGGTGTGCGGTGGTCGCCTTTGTATCTTTCACGGGTGCGCATGAGATGGAGAATCAATTACGGCGGTCTTAAGTGACCATTGCGACGGAGACGACCGTCACCATGGGGGTCGTTGTGGTGTTGGTGTCGCCCGCCATCGAGAAGGATGTTGTTGTTGTCCTAGAGTTTCAGGGGCAGTCATTAGGTCTAGGTTTTCTTTTTGTTTGTTTGATTTCTTTTCTAATGTTAGTATTTTATATTGTAATTTTTCAGTAATTTATATTAGAAAGCATCAGATAAGTGATTTGATATAAAGACAAGGATTATAATTTTCAATCCCTCATTTTGTTCCATCTAACTCCATGCTACCCTCTGGTCAAACATAGCTTGATCCTATTTTAGAATAGAGAGATCTCAATCTGAGATTGCCGACTCTGTTTCATTCAAATAGAGATAAGGGTAAAAAAGGAACTCTCGATGATAACAATGTAAGAAGAGAAAACAAAAGAGAAGACCTATTTGATTTTCTTTAGATATTCACTGAAGAAAAAGAAAGAAAAATTGAAGGGAATTAGTCACTTTGTATTCGATTTGAGCAAAGAAAAGGAAAAACAGTTCTGGTCTAGGACAAAGAAAGAGGAAAAACTCGAATGATTTTATGTCCCCTCGGTAGTCCTTCCTATCCAATGAGAGACCAACCATTGCTGAACTTAGAGGCATGCTACCATCGCCGCCCGTGGCGATGGTAGGTGGTAACCGCTAGTAGAGGGCTGAAATGTGGCAACATATCACACTTAAGAGGTTTCGGATTTCCCTTTCCTGCGTTTTTCCACTTAAAGGACACAAGAAGGCACTGAACCAAATCATGAACCCACTTAGGCAAAGCAACTACTATAATCATACGGGCTAATCATGGGTGTGGTTAAGGGGGAATTTACATAAAAAAAAGCTTGGATCTACTCAAAAAGTCCTCATCTCCTAGCCAATTATTCCATTATCTTACACCATTTTAGACCATGGAACGAGAAATAAAGGCGAACCCCGATGCGGGAAATTAGTTGAGAGTCGCAACACTTTGCTTCCAGCACCAACGGGAGCGGCAAGGGCAAGGTAAATAGGCATGTGATGAATAGGAACCAAAACGGGGAAGCCAATGGCGGGGTTCTGCAACACAATAGTTAAAATTGGTATCGGGTGACATGCAAAAAGATAGCAACAGAAACTTATATGCTAATTTCTATCATAAATTTCTCTTCAATTTTCCTTCCATGAAGGAGGAGAGGAAATTTCTAGGAACTGATAAACAGCAGGTGGCTCAACCAAGTACACAGAATGTTTATAACTGACCAAGACTATGCTACTTGACAAATGAAAGAACCAAAAGCTTGAAACGGTTCACGATGACTTCAAAAATTTGATGACCTTAAAAATTTGGTGACCTCCAGTACAAAATCTTGCTAATTCAAAACAAACATGTTGGTGCATAAGATGAAGGAGAGGCTCCTAAAATTCGAACACATCAATCATCTATCATCTACTTACACTAGATATCACGATAACTATCAACGAAGAACACCATACAAGCATAATGTACTGCTAGTAACCTTTAGTTTACTCTTTAAAATAGTTCATTCACTTTGCAACATGGGGTAATAAATATGCACAGTAACATATCATCGGTATTTCCTACATCTGGATTGAAGTTAATTTTCTAATCAAAACATATTTGAACATATCAAGCAGGAAAATGGTGGTAATCGAGATTGAAAAGCCCAGTGACTGATTTCAAGGTTCAAGACGCATACCTGAGAGCACAGCAGACTCCTACTTTAAAATTTGCAGAACATATTTGAACATATCTGCAGGACAGTTTGAAAATTTCCAAGAGATTTCAAGATCATTTTCATGGAGAAGAAGAGGATCGAGTGGACAGATAATCCATTTCGTTTTGTCATCGCTTGGTTTGGTAAATATGACACATTTTCATGTTTGATAAGAGAATTACCGTTATGTTCAGCATCTTGCGTAGTTTCCTTTGGACGCAGCACGTGTAGCAACAGCATGACATTATTAATGAATATGCCAACAAATCATTGCATGCTTCTCCTGGACCTGGTGAATATGTGAAAATATCTTCAGTTAGCTTTCATGGAATATAAGGAAGCACAGAGTTCTCAAGATTCTGCAAAGTCGTCAAAGTTACATTTGAAGAGGAAGGCAATGTCATGTATCCACATGCTTAATTAAAATCACGTGATTCCCCATTTTCACATTCAGACATATAACCGGCACAGAGCATACGCTCATGTATTACTATGCATGGATCCGCAACTTTGAGAACTCTGCAAGCGCATGAAAAGACATGCTCCAAATTCAAAGTTTCAACATCATAGAGGCTTTTTTACATGCATCAATGCTACACGCTCATAAACAAGTGTATCTTCAGAAAATTCATCATGCAACTATGAAAATGAGGCGCGCCTTTTATAGTTCACTGTTGGTCAAGCTCAGGAAATCACGAAAAATTGCCAATTAGTTTATGAAAACCAGAGAACAGGTAAAGCTGCAATTTTGTAGTTAACTTACAACTGCAGCAGAATAATCAACTTACGAAAATAAATGTAGACCGATCGAGCAAAAATCGACAACAAATGATGGGAGCAAGGAAGGATGCTCAACTTTGGAAGCACAAGCATAGGACTACAGTCTTGCTAGGAGATTTTTCCTAAAGTTCTCAGGATACAGATGTGTCCAACATTATTCAAACTAGAGTGTTTACTAAAATGAAGTTAGAAGAAGCTATAATTGTGAAATGAGAACATTCAAGCTCTTGTAAAGTGGAAAGGGCATAGGCACCGGCAAATCTTCAACTAAATCAAGAATATTCGTAACTTATTTAAATAACAACCCATTTTTATGATTCTCTTTCTTCGCTCTTTTTACTCACTCCGTGTTCTCGCCTCAATTTTGATATGAATTTTTTAATATTAAGTTAAATATAAAAAGTGACAAATCCACACAATGTTGTATATGTGACTAAATATCGTTTTATAAACAATAGAAACAACTTCTGGCTGATTGGCACAGTATGGAAGCGACAAATCCACACAATGTCGTATCTCCTTTTTAGTTTTTATCTTTTTTGAAGAAAATTAAAGCATGCCAAGGAATCCTTCAAATTAAATATGGCATACCATCTCCTGGCTAATCTGATGCCGTCCAGCGGTTAGGGCATCTGGCTTTCATCCAGGAGGCCTGGTTTCGATTCCCGACAAAGTAATATTTTTATTTGTCAACCTTCATGGCAAGAAAGATGAAACTTTTCCGTCTGAAAACTCTCTCTCATACATTTGAAGTCCTATTTCTCATTTTAGTCAATATCTTCGACAACTCAATCCCTCTCTCCCCCTCTCTAAGTTTAGCCTTTTTATTTTTTCGGAAAATACCACCAAAAACCCCAAAATTTGCCCAAAGTGACAAATTTACCCAAAACGTTTTTTTGTGATATGAAAAACCCCAAAATTTACAAACGGTGACACATTTACCCCATTAAAGGCATTTTCCTCTTATCCTTTCTACTTTTTATTTTTTATTTTTAAAATTTTTAACTTCTTCTCTCTTCCCTCCGCCGGCCATGGTGGAGCTGGGGTCGGGCGAGGTCGCCCCTCGCCAATGTCGGGCGAGGTCGCCCTCGCCCGGATCGGCAAGGGAGGCCCTCATCGGGCCCTCGCTTGACACTAACGAGGGCCGCCCTCGCGCCTTCACCTATGGCGGGCGGGGTTGCCCTCGCCCGACACCAACGAGGGTCGCCCTTGCTGCGTCGGGTGAGGACCTAGCAAGGGCAACCCTCGCCCAACGCCGCTTCCCTCCGCCATGGCCAACGGAGGGAAGAAAGAAGAAGAAAAAAAATAAAAGTAAAAAGACTAAAATGCCCCTATAATTTAGGGTAAATATGTCGGATAAATGTAAGTTCGGGGTTTTTTGTGTCACAAAAAAAAATTTTGAGGTAAATGTGTCACGGTTAGCAAACTTCGGAGTTTTTCATGTCATAAAAAAAAAAATTTGGATAAATTTGTCACTTTTGGCAAAGTTTAGAGTTTTTGATTATTTTTTCTCTTATTTTTTTCTCTCTTCAACTTCCAGGGAGGGATTTGACCTAAATCCCCCCTCCTTTCTAGTTGCTATCCCTTTATTTTTACTTATTTCCTTTCTTTACTCTCATGATTTTATATAAGTGAGCTTTAACACCTTTGATATTAACTCTATGTTTTTAAGTGTTCTTGTTTAAAAACTTTGACATCTCGCACTTACTAAAAGGCTCATCATTGGAAATCTCGACATGATATATTAGAGACACGGATCCTAGGGGCACATCGCCGAAATGCAAAGTCACGCCTATAGTTGGAGATCTCGACGTGTGCTCATCATTAATGATAATATGTGATTTAGAAATTAATTGTTGATCTTTTTACCTGGATACAGTTATAAATCTATTCATTAAAAACAAGCATATAATTACTGATTTTTGGTTTATTTTGAAGTTCTATGAATTTGACTTGCTATGGATACTCTTGTTTATTTTGAAGTTCTATGAATTTATCTTGTTATGATAACTTTTGAGATTTCCCATAGATCCTTGCATGTATTATTTTAGTGATTATTTTAGTAATGAATGGAAATTTCTTTTGACTAAAAAAAATCAAGTGCTTATTCTGCAATGCTCATAACTCATGCATTAAATCGACCTAAAAATGAAATGCCTGTTTAGATAATAGACGGACAGCGTTCAATGTTCCCAACCCCGGCGACAGCACATGACGCTGTAGGTTCATCCCAATCCCTGAACCACCTTCATGGATGGTATAGGATCCTTATCCCCAATCATTTGATTATGTTCCATCCGGTGACTCATTCGACACACAAGCAACACAGCCAACCCCAATCGACCGATTCAAGGTTTAAATGCATACAAATTATAATAATCAAATCAATAGGGACATCATCAGACAGGATAATCTTAGTAACATTAAAAGGGAACTGAAGTTCAAAACCAGGCTCCAGCCAACCAATAATGCCACCATAACGACCCGCTATCTACATTCGTGAGTCAAGCAAAGTCATATACTAGATGTTTCAACGACTAAAAGACTGACACAGCAAAATAAAACACAAATCATCTCCATAGGTTCAGGAGGAGACTTAAAAGACATATCATTCGTACGCCCACAGGATCTCCCGTCACTTCCTCTTCCTCCTCCTCTGGGGTAAAGTCAATTCTCGATGCCGAGGGTCCTGCGTAACTCCTCAGGGGTAACTTCATTCTCCATGCCGAGGATCCTAAGTATCTCATCGACGGTCCTGCCTTGGATCACGCGAGAGATAATGGCAGCCTCTGCCTGGCATGTCAGGTCCAACAAGCTCCTGATGTTCAGATAGTTTGCGGCCTAATTACACACAAATTCATACATGCGTCAGACCGAGTAACAACTAATTGGAACAGCTTATTAACAAAAAAAAGTTGGCCATGCCGCATTATGTTCACCATTTGTAAAAACAGAAAACCCTTACAATCAAGACCTTGGCATATTAAATGAACACTTAGGTTTCTCCAAAGTCAAGACCCTGCCCAGGCTGGGAATCCACAATTACCTTCATATTGGAAGCCCCACCACTGTGTTAGTCCCTCCCACACAAAGTTGAGCAGTAGCGTGGGTGCGGACAAGCACAAGTTTCCTATTTCTACGCTAAATGCGAAATTTCCGCATTAATTCCTCGCCAACAAAAAGATTGCACATGGTTCCCCTTTTCCAATTATCTTTAATTATCAATGATTCAATAAAATAATCCTAGATGATGCAGGGCACAGCACATGCCACTTAACTAGCTTGAACGTCAAACGACATGATGTATTATAGCACAAAATTATTCATACGACAGCCTCAAAGGCTAAAACGACAATTAGGAAAAAAAAAATTAAGAAAGCTTAGCACATGGTGCAAGTAAGGCATATCAAAAGCATCTCCACCAACTGAAGCTAGTTCTATGGATAACTACACAATCGCTAAATTCAATTTGAGAAAACATTAACAAATGTACACCCTAGAAAGGCACTTCATGTTGACAATGCTACTAGAAGACTTAAACATAACTTTTAAAGGAGCATTGTGCCATTTCAAAGATGATACATGACTCAAATGCACTGTAAAAAGCACGTAATACTTAATAGAGATAGTAATGCTCCTAATAGCTTTTTTTTTTTTTTTTTTTTCGATCTCCTAAAAGCTCGTTGAAATGTAATAATATTGCAAATTCAAAAGTAGAAGTGTTTCCATAAGGAAAAAAAAACAAGGATCTTTGGAAGTGCTTCTCACAGAGAGTTTCCCCACTTGAAGAAAGCAAAGAATCTAACTTTTTAGTCAATTCAAATCATCTCCCCAAAACTCAAAAAGTTTTCCTTCCTATTATATATAGGCCGGCCTGCGTGATTTGATTTACAAAGGCTACAATGGATGGGGGAGAGAATCAACCGACCATTATGAGGTCACACAAGGTGGCCTCGTCGACCTTGACGAACTCGGCGTCCCAGGCCCTGAGGTCCTCCTCGTTGACGCGATCCTCGGCCCTGGCGGGCTCGACGTGCTTCTTGCAGTACTCGATCACCTTGGCCAGGATCTCGCTGGTCACGTTGGGGAGCGGGACCAGCGGGATCTCGTTATCGGCGCCGTCTTCCTCGATACAGTGCCTGATCGTCTGCGACAACGCCGCCACCGACTGCTCCACCTCGAACGACACCCCGTCGGAGCTCCGCAGCGTTATCTTCCTCGACGACGCCATCTCTCGCCCTGCTTCCCAAACGGATTCTCGCCGGCACCGGAAGAAGATCGTCCTCCCTTCCCTCTCTGCGCGAAGAATCGGCGAGTGGATTTCGCTCTCGGCTCTGTCGCTTCTTCTCTCTCTCTTCGAAATCGAATCTCGGGAGGAAATAATACAATCGAGTGCCGTACAAGGAGTGGGATAAGTGGGGATAGCGGCCTGGAATGGACCATTGAGCGGTCGAAACGTGTCGGGAAGCTTATGGGGGCCGTACGTCGGTGACGCGACCACGCGTATATCCGACCCGGAAATTCAATTCGATTCGGGCTTAGAGTTTCGAAAAAGGATGTTAAGACCTTTTGCTATTTTATTTCCTTTTCTATTTAGATTATTCGATGCGTTATTATTTGCTGATAATCTTTTGTGCAGTTCTTCTTCTTCTTCTTCTTTTTTTTAAAGATTTAGGGTGCGTTTGTTTGTGTTTATTTAAAAATTGTTAGGAACGAAATAGAAAAAATTATTTTTGTTACGGGGAATAATTTTTTACTAAAAGAACGTATTTAGTAAACTTGTTCCTGAAATTAAAAAAAAAAAAAAAAAAAACATGTTTGGTATATTTATGTTCTTTTTTTAATATTTTTTTTATTTTTAATATTTTTCTTTCTTTTTTTTTTTTTTTTTTTTCTTCCTTGTGGCGATTCTTGGCCTCGGCGGATGTAGGCGAGCACGTTGCTGGCGATGGCTTGGCCAAGCCTCGCCGGGGCCGGTGACGCTCCGGCGAGTCACCAACTCTCAATAGTCGGTTCTTGCGGCCATGGCCAAGCCGGCAATTGGCCAAAGAAAAAAAGAAGAAAAGAAAAAAAAAAAAAGGAGAGAGAAAATTTGTTCTTAAAAATTATTCAAAAAATAAGAAATAGCTTTGTTTTTTGTTTCTTTTTTTGCTCTTTTTTTGTTCATAGGAACAAAAACGCAAACAAATGTGTTTACATTTTTTTTTTTTGTTCCCTAACAAAAAAAAAATACAATTTTTGTTCATAAACGGGAAAAAAAAAACACAAACAAACCCTCCCTTAGGGTGCGTTTGTTTGTATTTACATTCAAAAATTGTTTCGGAGAATATAAATAGAAAAAACTATTTATGTTACGGAGAACAATTTTTAACCGGAAAAAACGTGTTTGGTAAACTTGTTCCGAGAATAAATAAATAAAAACATAAACACATTTGGTAAATTTGTGTTCTTTTTTTGTTTCTTTTAATTTTTTAATATTTTTATTTTATTATTCCTTTTTTTCTTTTTTTTTTTCTTCTTTTGGCCGGTCATGGCCGAGGCCGTGACCGGCCAAAAAAAGAAAGAAGAAAAGAAAAAGAAAAGAAAGAGAAGAAAAGAAAGAAGAGAGAGAAAATTTGTTTCTCAAAATTGTTCCAAAAACAAGAAACAAGTTTTTTTTTTTTTTTTGATGACCCGAACCTCCCGAACGCCGCCGCGGGGAGAGTAAACCCTGGAGCGCCGGGGCCCCCACCGGCCGACCGACCCCCAAGCGGTAAGACGCGCGTTATGCATTGAAGCATCGCTTCCACGGAGGTTCGAACCCTTCCCCCAGCGTTTGGGGTACCAAGCCCTAACCAACGCTTCCACCGCGGGCGGTGGTAGAAACAAGTTTTTTTTTTGTTTCTTATTTCTGTTCCAAATTTGTTCCCGGGAACAAATAAATGATTTAGAACAAAAACGCAAACAAACGTGTTTACTTTCTTCTTTTATTCACCAAACAAAAAAACACAAATTGTGTTCATAAACAAAAATAAAAAACACAAACAAACACACCCTTAGTGTAGCTTTCTTTTCTTTTTGGGGTTTCTGGGTTTTGAAAAGCAAAATCCAAATCAAATCTAAATCTCACGCTTAGAACTCAAAGCTTTGATAAAGAATATCTGTGCCATCTTTTTAGATTTCATTTAATTTCCCATTATGAGTTTTGATGGATTTCCCTTCCATCCCACGCATCGAGGCATGATGCATGTACATGACCTCGCCCGTCCATGCCCAAATCGATGAATCGATAGATAGTTAAAATGAATCATAGACCTATTTCTTAACCCGTACTTGATAAGTTGAGTTTAGTAAATTGATTATCGATGGGTTTAAATTAGTAAAACCCACAACATCATTTATGCTTTTCTTTCTTCACTCCCTCGCTCATTCCATGCTCACCTCCATTTTGATATCAATTTTTAATATTAGTTAAATAAAAAAATGATTTAACAACATAAATCAAGTCGAGTATGTGTTGGATATAGATTGTGTTAGATATTAGTAGCAAGATTCATGTTGCATCGAATATATTAAAATGAGTTAAAAATTGATCATTTTGAGCTTTGACCATTTTTGACTTAATCTTCATGTTGCATCAAATATATTAAAACGAATTAAATTGATCAATTTGAGTTTTGACTATTTTCGACTTGATCCATTCATTTGACAGATCTATCTCTACATGCAGCTATTTGCCATTACATTAATTAGGATCACATCTCCGACTCCAAAAAAAATAAAATAAATAAATAAATAGGATTGCATAAAAAATTTAAAAATTCATCCTGGGGCTGTCCCGTGGTTTGCAGGTAAGAAAGGTCATTTTGACCTAGGAGAACACAAGGACATAATTGAATTATCTCATTCACCCTGCTGTGTGGTCACAAACTTTTGGTATGAACAGTGTAGAAAGCTAATCAAGAGAACGTACGAGACACGATTGCGGATCGTTCTATGTGGTACACCGGCTATCGGAGTTCAAGAGATAAAGAACGAACTGCTTTACAATGTCGTATATGTCACACCGGAGAAGTTCCTGGAGGTGACCAGGTATCACCTCCATGTCAATGTTCCCCAGGCATCCGATCCATTCCGGGGTCCTCGTGAGCGGCCGCTCACGATTCCATGTATTGTGAGGGAGGAGGGCTTGTCTTCGTCTTCTCGTGACCTGCGAGTCAGCACATTAAACTCATTACGCATGTCTCGTTTTCAGTTTCAAATTTTCAAGAACCCGAAAAGATTCGGAATGAAACAACAGAGTGAAGGGAAAGCGCATTGCTACATAAGATCCTTTTAGAGATTACTTCAGTTATCACTTTGACTACTGTTGCTGTTTGCACGATGTACGAGATCATGCTGACAAAAGTGTTAGACGCAAATTGCGCAAACCCCAAGATCTCCATAATTAGAACAAGAACATGCATGATTGAGTAGAAAGAATTGACGCACCTATTTTGGGATCCATTGTTTTTGAAACGGAAGCGGAAACACAATGTTCCACGCGCAAGTCATTTTCCTCTATTGCCCTCAGTATCACTGGCTCAATGAGGCGGCCCCCTCACGTGTAGCGTTAGGTAAACTCCCCTTAGGTGAGGATACAGGTGAGAATTAGGGTTAGAGGAGAGACTTGAGCATTATTTATAGAGTTTCCAGCCAGTCCCCCTCATTACGGGCCAGGCTCAACTCGGCCCACACTAGCCAGCCCATATTAGACTAATTAAGAAACCTTCTATCTCATCTTAGATCAAACCCCGTAAAATGATAAACGTTAAACGGTAAATTACAATATCAATTAATGTAGTCCACAATTAGAAAAACTCTTACAAAAAGAAGTCGAGCGACTTACCACTGAGCCCTCGGACCTCCACTTCTCTCCATTCTTGGACGAGAGCGCAGCAGCAGCACATAAAATGTGAGAGCAAATCATCAAACCAACCTCCCTGCCAAAATTAGACGAAGAAAAGTGAGGAATACGGCAAGAGTGAGTAATTCTCTTCTCCTTTTCTTTCTTCAGATCCATTCCGCCATCCAAAGCACATAATAATGCAAGCCTATGCTCCATGAAAATTAGCACATCAATTTCGCAAAATGAAAGTATTGAACTTCAAATTTAGTAAGCTTGAAATCCTATAAAATCAGGGTGGAGGTCTTTTGGAGCTACACCCACTATCTGCAGAGACAGTTTGAAAATTTCCAAGAGATTTCAAGATCATTTTCATGGAGAAGAAGAGGATCAAGTGGACAGATAATCCATTTCGTTTTGTCATCGCTTGGTTTGGTTAATATGACACATTTTCATGTTTGATAAGAGAATTGCCGTTATGTTCAGCATCTTGCGTAGTTTCCTTCGGACGCAGCACGTGTAGCAACAGCATGACATTATTAATGAATATGCCAACAAATCATTGCATGCTTCTCCTGGACCTGGTGAATATGTGAAAATATCTTCAGTTAGCTTTCATGGAATATAAGGAAGCACAGAGTTCTCAAGATTCTGCAAAGTCGTCAAAGTTACATTTGAAGAGGAAGGCAATGTCATGTATCCACATGCTTAATTAAAATCACGCGATTCCCCATTTTCACATTCAGACATATAACTGGCACAGAGCATACGCTCATGTATTACTATGCATGGATCCGCAACTTTGAGAACTCTGCAAGCGCATGAAAAGACATGCTCCAAATTCAAAGTTTCAACATCATAGAGGCTTTTTTACATGCATCAATGCTACACGCTCATAAACAAGTGTATCTTCAGAAAATTCATCATGCAACTATGAAAATGAGGCGCGCCTTTTATAGTTCACTGTTGGTCAAGCTCAGGAAATCACGAAAAATTGCCAATTAATTTATGAAAACCAGAGAACACGTAAAGCTGCAATTTTGTAGTTAACTTACAACTGCAGCAGATAATCAACTTACGAGAATAAATGTAGACCAATCGAGCAAAAATCGACAACAAATGATGGGAGCAAGGAAGGATGCTCAACTTTGGAAGCACAAGCATAGGACTACAGTCTTGCTAGGAGATTTTTCCTATGTTCTCAAGATACGAGATGTGTCCAACATTATTCAAATTAGAGTGTTTACTAAAATGAAGTTAGAAGAAGCTATAATTGTGAAATGAGAAAGTATCTTTGGAGTATGTAAGAGAACATCCAAGCTCTTGTAAAGTGGAAAGGGCATAGGCACTAGCAAATCTTGAACTAAAAGTTGTTCCACTTAGCAAATGCAGAAGTGATTCTGCATTTTCAAGTTGACAGTTTGAATAGAGGAACAAACTTAGAGCTCCTTGGAAGCACTCACCAATAAGGTATCACACCATATAAGAACATGTACAGATATTCAAAAGACTAGGAATGAGAGCATATTTCCTATAGGTAAAACAGACGGGAAATTAAATTACAGAGGCAAATGGGGCCTTCGCTCTCTAGTCCCTAACAGAACAAAAAAGGAAGGGCAAGAGAACTAAGCCCTTAATTTTAAGGAAAGAACAATCTAATAATTGAGCAATGTAGATGTATTGCAATTCAACCATGCTATAGTGCAAAAAGTAGAGCCCATAGATAGGATAGGCGACACTACAACATCAACCATCAATAGTGTCACTGTGCTTGAAGCTGTAAAACAATTGCAGCTCCCCCCGAAGAAAACATGCTCTCAAATTCTTAATTTGTGAGATACTCATGAACTAGAACCAATGTGCACATTGCATATGCGTATCTAGATAGATTAAAAAAAAAAATTCCCAAGAAAGCACTAGAAATGCTACAAGAAAAATGCCAAATTTGTCTCCATCGCCATACTTTGTCTTCTGTTTCTCCAAATCACTCACAGCACTACGCACACTCTCCGCCAAAGCAGCGTCCTCTTCGCCCTCTCCATTAACCACAATCGACGGCGGCCTATCCGGTGAAGCCTTCTTGACCTGCGGCCTCCTGCTCCCAGAACTAGTAGTCATCCACACACGAAACCAAAAAAAAAAAATGAGAATCCCGAACACGTGCCATGGAAACCGAGGAAATCAGCCAGCTGGCGGAGCACCTGAGGCCGTGCTACCGCATCTTGCAGGAGGTGGGGAGAAGCCGGCGGCGAGGGGCCGGGGAAGCGAAGGTCCGCGGGAAGCTCGAGTCCCTCTGGCACAGCCCGCTCTGCCCTCGGCTCAGCAAGCACGTGGACATCGTCGTCCGTCATCAGGATGTTCACGATCTCGTCGAACCATGAGAGCCCCAAGTCTGGAGACGACGACGACGCGTTCATCGAGGAGGCAAGTGCCGATGACGTCGCCCGATGACGTCGCCGGCCTCAGGGAGGTCGCCGAAGAAGCCGTCGAGGTTGATGTGAGACATCACGTCATCCTCCATATGCAACTCCCTGAGGCCGGCAACGTCATCGCTGTCCTCTCGCCGGTCCCGTGCGGCGGTTCGCCGGTCGGAAAGAGGGAGGGTAGTGGGAGGGAGCTAGGTCTCACGGTCCTCTCTCCAGTCCGTGCGGTGGTTCGTTGGTTATTGGCAGTGATTCGTCGGAGAGAGAGGGAGGGTAGAGTGAGAGAGTTCGTTGGAGAGAGAAAGAGAGGGAGGGTAGAGTGAGAGAGGCGTGAAGAAAGGGAAGAAGAAGAAACCCTTGGTCAGCCCGAAATTTTTTCAAAATGGCGCCTGATTTGTGGGTCCCACGAGGACACGTGTCATCCTCCAAGCGCCTTCTTGTTTGCCAGGCTGGAACGTCTCACGTACCCAATATTTTCTCGAGAGCTTGTACCCTTTCTTGAGACAGGCTTAAATGTCTCTTTTGTCGATTGGTGCAGAGCTGTGCCCTTCCAACTCTTGCTTGGATTTTTCTGGACTGGGACAACGTGTAAAAAGAGAGATTGGACGGTACGGTGGAGCTGGGTCCCTGGACGGAGGTTTGACATAACAAGAAGCTTTAAATTATCACGAGACCCAGGAGCATCAAGTCGTCCTCCCATCTGCAGAAGAGGTTGACATAATACGAAGTGTAACAATTGCGGAGTGACCGACGATGGCCAAAGAGTGACTCTACCCTTGTTAAGACTCTTAACCGCCCATTGTTCTGTCTTCCTCCTCCTCGTCTGCGTCTTAGGGGGAGAGGGGGAGGGAGAGAGAGAGCAACTTGTGTGGACGTGTCTGGTTGATACCTGATAGGGAAGGAGAGAGACACGTAAGGAGTTGGAGTTAGCAGAGAATTGTTCACTTCTACAGAGAACTGGAAAGAGGGTCATTGGGTTGAGATTATTGGCAAAGAGAGGTCAGAGAGAGAGAGAGAGAGAGATAATTACGTACAAATACACTTCATATTCCCTGAATCCATTAACAAGATATAATCAATCAATGATATCGGGTTGTTTTAGAACTCTTAAAGTGAGGTTCCATAAAATAAAATTATTATTGTAATTAGTAACTTCAATACAAAAAAAATGAAGATGTATCTTCCATGAAGCTTCAGTTCCTCGCAATGGAGTACCTAAATGCACAAGATTAATAAATAAGTGTCTCTTAGATATCAATAGAGTGTTCATGGATTTTTGACTATCTGACTAATTCTCATTAAGTGCAATGGTCTTTCAATCCATGCATATGTGAAAATTACTAGATATAAGCATTTTTTATATTACATTCTTTTGAAAATATTTTAGTTGCCACATTTGATTTTTATTTTTATCTCAATTTCTATTCGAAGTTGATTTGGCAGCTTGACCTCTAAATTTGGGAGCTGAGCTCCCATTCCTTTAAAAAAAGAAAAAAATTCTCCTGGGAAGGTTTTGTGAATGTATTCTCTATATTAGAAACTATAACTTATCTATTTCTAAACTTAATCTCACATTATATATGTTTTTTTTTCATGTCAGAAAAGAACTAAGATGTAATCCTTGCATAGTTATGAGGCCGAAAAATAGTTTGATTTTAAGTTTAGATTTAACTAATGAGGCATGATTATTTAATATCTAACGGCAAGAGTTTTAGGGCGCGGGCTTGGAAGAACTTTTGGTTGACGATTGCATCATAATTAGCTTAAATAACAATAGGAAAATTGAGAACAACTCTTGTGGATCTTGTCTTTGTTGCATTTTGTCAATCAATTAAGGCGTTAGGGAGACGCAATACTTGTTGACCATCGTCATCAATGAATCCTCCGGTACACTGTCCTATCTGGAAAAGCTTGGTAAAATTGAGGAAATTACGAATTATTCTGTCCAAATGCCCACAAGGACACCTAATCTGTCATGCTTGAGGAATGTACAATCCTTCGTACTATCTTATTTAGAAAGAGTTGTTGAGGTTTAAGGTTTAGGGGAATCGAGATCTTTGTTGCATGCGATTCAATTGAAAGATTACATATCCTATGCAAGCTGAAGAAGCTAAGATGTGTTGAACCGAAATGCTGTCCTAAGCTAAGACCCATGAAAGGTGGCAATGGCTCACGGTCTTTAAAGTACTTGGAGACCAAAGGTTACGGACCTCTCAAAATGTGTTGCCCAATGTGTTGAGATCAACCAAGATAGAGACGGAAGTATAACAACCATAGTAGTTATTGTGGTAAGAAAACACCATGATATGTGATGTGATTGTGGTAGACTTGTAATATTTTAACTAATTTTTAGGTGTCATGGACTCTAGTTCTTCATCTTAGGAATTATTTTGTATGGCTTGTGAATGCATTAAAAACTCAAGATATCAATAACTCGACCTATTCAAATTTGTAAGTAATGCTACCTAAGTATTGAATGATGAATTAGGATTTTGATCTTGTTTCATCGAAGTTCAGATATTCAAAATTGAATTAAATAATGGATTGCCAACATTAAAGCAAATACATATTGATGAAGGGTCCCGACTATTAGAAGTCAAAGTCCACTTGCGTATCGTCAATAGTATGAGTTAAGTATCTCAACTCAAATTATATTTTGCACTAACATTATAGCTTGTCATTGGCTCAGGCTCATCAATCCATAATAAGAAAGAAGAAGAGATGAGCTGTAGATGGTTTCTATAGAGAAACAAAGTGGACGAACAATGCAACGTATTCATTCTCTACAATGGTGCATGAAGATACATTATACAGGGCTGAGAGGTTTTTTTTTGTTAATTAATATATTCTTATTTAGTCCTATGCGACCTGTTTTTGGCATAACAATTGAATTTCACAGCTACACATCAAATATATGATACCTTTGTAATTAGAACTTTTATTTTGCATGCGGTCAATAGAAGAACAACTTATATAGCGGCACTACACTATTTATATGCGCATGCTGACTATTTTGATTATATCAAGATATTTATATTTTGAATTGTATGGGTAAGTATATTTTGCCATTGGTTAAACTCATTTTTTTGTTATGGACGATTGACTGAATTAAGAGGTTGCTTTTTTTTTCTTTTCTCTAAAATATTTGTTGTTGTTATTTGTAAAATAATAGGTACGGATTTGGGACTAGATATATAATCATTATATGGCCGTGCCCACATTAATGTGATGAAGTTAATATTAGCATTCATATGTATGATGTCTGAATGACATCTAGGATAGTAGGTGTATGAGGTTGTACCGCCATCTAGTGCATGAGGTTTTTTTTGGTAAAGCTGGTGTATGAGCTTGATATCACACGAATCTTAATAATTGCTACGTAAACGACAAAGGCCAAAAAGCAACTTTAAGTTTACCATGGTTAGCTATTAACATCACTTTCTCTGTCTTCATTTTAATTCAGCAACACGTCTATTTTTCTGTCTATTAAATTGAAATTGTGACCGAAACCTCTAGACTGAAATTGAACGTAGCCTTAAATGAGAGGTGCAATTGGCGGCAATCTCGTATAGAGGTTGATAATTGTAGAAGTTGAAATGAAGGAATAGACGAAACAATAATTGAGAACATAAATGAAGCAATGTTTAAAACAACAATTTATAGTGGAAGAACACAAATATTTGATCACGAAGCAAAGTAACAATGATAGGATATGTAGGATATGAATCTGACAACATGGTATCAGGAAATAAAATAAAATTTTCAAATCATGCCTTAGGAAGAATATAGGTCTCGTTAATGTGAAACTTATTCAACCACCTTGGATTCTCTTATTTCCCTCTGCTTTCTCTCACAAGTAAAAGGAAATATTTTGTGGACCAACAGGAATTTTTTTTTCTCTTTGGTTCTCTTCCATGGATCAATCAGCACGCACAGTGTAATTAATGCATGGTTTTCTCTAATAGCATACTTAAAAAAAAAAAAGAGCAAAGAAATGAATGATTTCTTCTAAGGGAGAGAGAGAGATATAGTGAAAATTACCAGAATAATTCCCATATGTTCCAATCTCGAGCCAAAGAGATTTAGTGATTATGTTAAGCCCTAGGTTTCGCTTAGACGACGTTTATTACATAAATAAGCAAATCTAGATTACAAGGCACAGGCATGTAAAGGTTGAAAAGGACAAGACAAGCACATGCATTGGACAAGGACAGGCCAGAGAGCTTGTCCCCTTTCTTGAGACGGGCTTGCATGTCCCTTTCATCGGACAGTGATTTTTTTTCTTTTTTCAGACAGTGCAGTTTGGTTGCGCCCTTCCGTGGGACAAGAAAATCCAACTTGGATTTTTCTGGGCCGGACGACGTGCAAAAAGAGAGGAAGGACGGAATGGGGTCCGTGGGCGTGAGGTTAACACAACGCGAAGCTCCAATAATTCCCAAGTGACCGATGATGGTCAAAAAGCAACTTAACTCCACCCCGGTTAACTCTCATCCTCACCTTGCGCTGTCTTCTTCCCTCCTCCTCGTCTGCATTTTAGAGAGAGAGAGAGAGAAGGTGTGTTTGGTCCGTGTAATTGAGGGAGAGACCCGTAAGGATCTGGCAATCAACATGAGAAGCGTCGGCTTTGTGAATTGTTCCGTCGCTTTTGCATAGAATGAATAGGAAAGAGGGACATTCCATGGAAGTTAGTAGCGCGGAGAGAGAGAGAGAGAGAGAGAGAGAGAAAGAGGTGGTCCCACATAATCCGTGAAATAGGCTGACATTATTGTCGAGTGCAAGCAGCCCTGGCATGGAGTTAATGATCCCCTTAAACATACATATAATGACACACAAATAAACTTTATATTTACCAGATCAGTTGGCGAATTGTAATCAATCAATGGAATTAGATCTTCTCAGAACTATTAAAGTGAGGTTTATGAGAAATAAATGATGATGATAGTTAGTAATTTCTATGAAAAGAAAATGAAAAGGTATTTTCCATGAACCTTCATTTTCTCTCAATGAAGTGTTTAACTTTTTGAACATTCGATTAATCTTTATTAGGCATGCCGGTCCCTCCATTTCATACGCACCGAATAATTAACGTTGACACACTGTTTTTATATTACAAAATGTATTAGTTGCCGCACTTGAAACTTTTTTTTTATTGATTTTGGCAGCTTACCGTTTTAAACTTGGGAGCTAAGCCCCTTCCCTTTTTTAAACTCCCGGCAAGGTTTGGTAAATATTTACATACAAATACACTTTATGTTCACTGAGATAGTTAATGCGGTGTAATTAATCAATGAAATTGGGTTTTCATTAGAATCGTTAAAGTAAGGTTCTTAGAAAAAACTGAATAAAATTAATAATTTTCAGTAAATTTTTATTAAATTTTCTACCGTTTGTTTCACGAAAAATGAATTGACTGAAGAAAACATTTTTTGTAAAGGGAATTTTTTTTCTAAAAAAAGAAAAATATTTTCCATTTTTCTAATAAGCTCAGTCACTCTCTCTTATCTCACAACTTTTACTAGTCCCAACTCATTTCTTTCTTTTTTATTTCTATTTTTAAAAATTCAAATTTCTTTTTTCATTTTCTTCTGTCTGAATCGGACATCGGCCGGCGATGGATGACCAGTGACCGATCATGGGCTAGTCTCGAGCTGCCCGGCTTCTGTTGAGCTCAGGCCCGATTCCCGCGAGCTCAGAGCTCGGGACCTCGACGCTGCTGATCGCTGGAGCTATGTACATAGGAAATAAATGATAGACGGTGATGGTACAGCCAAACAATTCTCGCACTCCGCAAACGGTGGGGTCGAAAAGGCAATTTTAGTCCACAAAGAAATGGAGGGGTGGGGCCCACTTGTTTTAAAATCAGTGTCCTTAAGGTCAAGCATAATTAAATGGAGATTCGATTAGATGACATCTCTGTATAGCCCGTGGGCATCGGAGGAGGCGAGGGGCATCTGTGGGAACATCAATATAGTAAGTAACGCCACATATGTTACCCACGCTTCGTGCCACCTGTTTTACCACCATCGTATCGTCTAAATGATTTCTTCCTTGCTCTAGAAGCCCTCTCTTTCGCCTGATCTTCTGCGGCTCTTCTCTTTGTTGGATCCGCCGTGTGTGCATCATATTGAATCTTTCCTCTTCTTCAGTCATTGGGGTTTTCGGGTTCCATCAGTTTCGCCTGCCTCGGAATATATAAATTCTTAACTCTCGTTTCCCCACAAAGTAGGAAGGAAAGCCAGAAAGGTAGAAGAAGTCGAAACGGGGGGAAATGGAGGAGATTGCTCTGTGCGGAGCTTCCGAAGTGGCAAAGTGCCTGGTGGCTCCGGTCGGTCGGCACTGCAGCTACGTAATATTCTGCGACCGCTACGTTCGCCAACTTAACGGTGAAGTTGAGAAGCTGGGTGACACGAGGGATCAGGTGCAGCATTCCATCGATGAAGCTCGAAACAACATGAAGCCCATCAAACCCATGGTGGCGAGATGGGTGAACGAAGTGGAGGCCGTCGCTAACGAGGTGCGTGACGTGCTGGATTATGACGAAAAAGCTAAGAAAACTTGCTTCTATGGGTGGCTTCCCAACCCAAAGGCGCGATATCATCTCGGCAAAAAGGCGAGCAGGACGGTCAAGGACATCCAGGCACTCATTGCAGGGGGTCAATTCGAGAAGGTTGACTTCGAGAATCCTCCGCCAGGGCTTGTTGGCGGTGCTCTCGACGTGAATTCGTTGGCCGGTGATGGGGGCGACTTTATCACCGATTCGCGAGCTTCCATCTTTCAGGGCATAATGAAAGCTCTGAATGATGAGAAGGTGAAAGTGGTTGGGGTCTACGGGCCTGGCGGCGTGGGGAAGACTACGCTGTTGGAGATAGTCGAGAAGAAACTCAGGAAAGATGGGAGACCGTTCCGCATGATCGTCAAAGCGGAAGTCTCGCGGACTCCGGATTTAAATAATATCCAAGGCCAGATTGCTGACGCCTTGAGTCTGAATCTGAAGGACAAGGAAAGCCAACAGGGAAGAAGAGATCTTCTGTTTCAGAGATTGCAGAGGGATCCAAATGAGAAGGTTCTCATAATATTGGACGACCTGTGGGGAGCACTTGATTTGAAGGCGGTTGGAATTCCTCTGGGAGATGAGAGCAGGAACTGCAAATTGTTGCTTACTTCGAGAGATAAAAGTGTGCTGGAGCAAAAGCTGCATGCCGAACAAACATTTCGTCTTGAAGGTTTAAGCGACAAAGAAGCTTGCATGCTATTTGCAAAGATAGTCCGCGACAAGCTCAAAGACAATGAGGAATTGATACTAAAGGCGGCTCAACTGGTAATAAAGCTTGCAGGTTTGCCTCTTTTGATTACCTCCATTGCAAGTACCTTAAAATGTAGTGATGTGTCCACATGGGAAAACATGTTAATAAAAATAGAAGACCCCAATATTGAGAGAATGGTGAAGTGGAGTTACGACCATTTGGAGAGTGAGGACGCCAAATGCTTATTCTTGCTTTGTGGTCTAATTGGTGGGACCATTCAAGTCGAATGTCTACTGGGAATAGGCATGGGTTTGGGCTTGTTTGAGGGATTCAACAACACAGTACAAGATTCAAGGAATAGATTGAATAAGCTGCTCGATAAACTCCGTTCCACTTGTCTATTGCTGGATGGTGGCAACAACAAGGGAAATGTGACCATACATGATCTTTACAGCGAGGTGGTCATCTCAACTACATTTAGTGGTCAGCATTCCTTAATGATGAACAGCAATTATGGCTCATGGCCCAAGGAAAAGCTTGAGAAATGTTGGGCAATTCGCCAAGTTGATGTTGGCAGAGATAAGCTTGCTGAACTAATGCGGTGTGTGTTTCCTGAATTGAAGATACTCATGTTGTCTCAACCGGAAAATTGGAAGGGGAGACCTGCACACCGACATGATCAGGAAGATTGTTGTAGACTAGATTTCACATACATGAAGGAGCTCCGAGTCCTATATCTCCGCGCCATGCATATCACCACTTTACCTTCCTCTATGGAAATCCTCGGGAACCTCTGCTCGTTATATTTAGACCATTGCAAGGTGGGAGACTTGGCAAATCTTGGCAAGCTCAAAGCATTGCAGATTCTTAGCTTTGTAGGATCTAAAATTTCTAGGCTGCCTAAAGATATCGGGGAACTGACGAATCTGAGATCGTTGAATCTAAATGAATGCTACTCGCTTAAGATAATCGAGCCTGGAGCTCTAAAAGGCTTAATCAACTTGGAAGAGTTACATATGAAGGGAAGCTTTAATCAATGGATGGGCAAGGATGAAATACCATCGAAATTGTGTAATGCTGGGCTTGCCGAGCTAAAGAGCTTGAGAAAGATAGCCTCTCTAGAAATATCGATCCGTGATCCCACCATACTCTTGGAGGATGATGACTTGCCATTTGGGAACCTGAGCAAATTTTGGATCAAGATAGGAATTGTTTGTATCACCTTTGATCCAAAAGGAAATGTTGATGGGAGAGAATTTGAAGGTTCGAGAACTATGAAGCTCAATTTGGAAGGGTGTGATAGTATTCTTTCAACAGAATGGATTCAGAAAACTCTACGGAAGACTCAATACTTATATTTATGCGAGTTGAGTGGGTTCAAAAAGAGCGCGCACGAGTTGTGCACCCAAGGATTCCGAGAAGTGAAGTACCTCAAAATTAAAGACAGCCCCTCAATCAAGTACATTGCCAATTCATTTCATGGCCTCCCTCTCATTGCTTTTAGGAAGTTAGAGTCATTGTTCCTTGAAAATCTTATTAATTTGGAGAAGATATGCCATGGTCCCATCGGACCAGAGTGTTTCAGCAAATTGAAAGTCGTGAGTGTCAAACATTGCGACCGATTGAAATACTTGTGGTATCTTTCAGATATACGAAGACTCATACAGCTGGAAGAGATCGAAGTGTGTAAATGTAACTCATTGCAATCCATTGTCACACATGATGCGGGAGAAGATATTGTTTCTACCAATAACAATGTTGACTTGCCTAATGTACACCGTCTGATATTGCGAGAGTTAACAAATATGACAAGCTTTTGCAGCAAAGCTGAAAGGACATCAAAGGATAGTCCAATCCAGGTAATTTTTTTCATTTTTTCTCTCAGTCAATTTGTCCTATTAGGATGAGATGATATTGGTGTTCACTCAACGGTAGTACATACTGCATTTAACTTTGATTATTTGTATAATTGGATTCACATTTTGATTTACAAATAAAAAAAATCCTTTCAAATAGAACACAAACCACATTATAACTAGAGGGAAGCCTCTTTCCACAGATGATTTTTTTTTTTTTTTTAAATTTTTTCAACGGTAGATAATTGCACTGATAACTTGGGTTTCTATTGTGACTAATTCATTATTTATTTAACATTCTTAATGAGTTGAAAAAATACTAGTGTGTTGAATGAATGAAAGTGAGGATGAATCTTGAATGAATAAATAAAATTGAATACTTTCAAAATGAAGAAAGCGATATCTGGAGATTCAATAAATGTATGGCAAGTGAGGAGCCACGTAACAAAGAAATCCCCACGATTCATGTCCCGCCTAACATTTAATTTGCAACTGATTCCAACATGTCATGCCAAGTTGCCAACGTCACGGTATCAACATCACCGTGCAGTTTGTTGCATTGATAGAATGATAATGGTGGGGATATCCTCAGGAAAATGATTTCGCTTTTCACGGAAGAGAAATTCTTTTTTTGTTTTTTTGTTTTTTTCATTTTAGCTCGAGAGTTTCACTTATTTTCTCTTGAAAATAGCTTTACTTGTAACAAACTCACCTTTAATGAGTTTCATTGTGGCACTTTGTTAGGTTTCATTGCCTCACTTGGAATCCCTAGTAATGGTTGGACTCCCTGGCCTAGAAAAGATACTCTATGGTGAACCCTCAATAGAATACAATGGTCTGAAATCGCTAAAGATAGAAGAATCTAAATCCACGTTGAGTATTCCGAAAGATTGGATAGTAAAGCTGCCAAATATGGAGTCGATGGAAATTGTGGGCTCTCCATCAGTAGAAGTAGTTTTCGACCTGGAGGAACTAAAAGTCACTGGAGAAGTTGAGATTCTCTCTTGGCTAAGTACATTGGAGTTATCTAAGCTCCCAAACTTAAGGTGCATGTGGAAACAAGATGTACAATTGCAAGGAATATCGATATTTCGGAACTTGAAAGAGCTCTCTATCAACGATACAGGGCTATCATTTCTCTTTCCGGTGTCTATGACTAAATATCTTAGAGAAATTAGAGAAATTGAAGTGAAGGATTGTCCAAATATGAAGGCAGTGATTGTGGATGAAGAAGGAAGAGATGAAGAGATGGATGATATTATAGAGTTCCCATTATTGGAACGACTATCTATAAGCCGTTGTTCCATGGAGAAATTCTTCTCATATTCTCACGGAAAAAAAGAGTTAATAACCACCACTTCAGATTCACAAGATACTTATTTCGATTTCTTCATTGATCAAAAGGTACGAATCTTTTCTTTTGAGATTACGCCCATAATAGTCATAGGCACATGATTTATGGGGGCAAATAATAATATTTCTTTGAAGATTTTTTATTTGATTTTATTAGTTAAAATGTTTTTCTAATTTATAACTATAGTTGTTGTCAGAGTAAGGTCGTTAGTGATAATTCCTTGCTCCACCGTATTAGATAGATCTATATTAGTCCAAATTGTCAAATTATTCATAGCTATAATCTAATGCATAACTCTTATGAGCAGATAAGTTTACCAAGCTTGGAGAAGTTAATACTCTACTCGGTAGGATCCTTCAACAAATTAGCCAACCTCACCCGAAACAAGATGTACAGTTAGAAGGAATATCAATATTTCGGAACTTAGAGAAGCTCTATGTCTATAATACGGGGCTGTCATTTCTCTTTTCAATGTCGTGGCTAAATGTCTTAGAGAAATTAGAGACATTACGTAGAAGACTGTCCAAATATGAAGGCGGTGATTGTGGATGAAGAAGGACGAAGAGATGAAGGGACAATTGATATTATAGAGTTCCCACTATTGAATCGACTAACTATAAGCTCCTGTCCCATGGAGAAATTCTTCTTATATCCTTATGGAAAAAAAGAGTCAATAACCACTACTTCAGATTCACAAGATACTTATTTTGATTCCTTCTTTGATCAAAAGGTACTTATCCCTTCTCTTGAGATTATACCCATACTAGTCATAAGCACACACTTTGTGGCTCTTTGAAGAATTTTTTATTTGGTTTTAATGTGTTCATTATTTACAACTACATTTGTCAGAGTAAGGCCACTAGTGAAAATTCATTCTTCCATTGCATCAAATAGATCGTTAAGATTAGGCCAAATTGTTAGATGTTTCATAGCTATGATCTAACGTATAACTCTCATGAGCAGGTTAGTTTACCAAGCTTGGAGCATTTAGGCCTTTGCTCAATAGGATCCTTCAAAAGGAGATGGCATGATGAACTTCCTAGGAGTTCATTATGTGAATTAGCCACCCTCACCCTTGAAAATTCTTTTGGGCTACTCAACATCTTCCCTTCGACAATCACACGGAGATTGCACAACCTGAAAGAAGTCAAAGTTTCAAACTTGAAATGCTTGGAATCATTATTTGACTGTGGATCCTTTGGTTCAAATATGGAAAGAAAACTTGTGTTGCTCCCAAAATTGGAAAGAGTGGAGGTGAGAGGAGCAGGAAGGCTCAAACACATGGTGAAGAGCGACTCTCACATGGTTTTGGGTTTTCCTAGTCTAACAAAAGTCGAGGTTGAAAATTGCTCCGAGCTAACATATCTTTTCCCCAATTATACGGTCACAACTTTAGGGAAACTTGAGCGCTTGTGGATTAGAAAATGCGAACGTATGAAGGAAGCCCAAGGAAGAAGGGGATCAATCAAAGGCGGAAGTGATTAGTTTCCCTTGCTTAAGTCACTTATCACTTGAGAAGCTTGATAACCTAATTTGTTTCAGCTTAGGATGTTGTTCGTATGATTTTGCCTCCTTAAGAAGTCTAAGAATTAGGGGGTGCTGTAACTTTGGAGCGTTCATCCCAAGTCCTACAAGTGTCGAGAGGCCATTAAGCAAGATGGCGGGAGAGGATGATGAATTGCCACAAATATTGTTCAATGAGATGGTTCGCTCTATCCCTTATAATGATCCTTCGTATTCTTACATTTCATGTTTTAAATCAAACGATATAATAAATTTCCTACTTATCCTCCTTTTCTCACATTATACTCATGTAGGTTACATTTCCCAATATAAGAAGTCTAGAAATTGAAGGCCCTCAGTGCAAAGAGCTATGGAACAATCAAATTCCCACCGATTCCTTTTGGAAATTGAAATATCTTGATTTGGAGTGCTGTGACAATCTCCAACGTATTGCCCCATCCCATATGTGGAAGAGGCTACAGTGTTGTCTTGAGAATCTAAAAGTGATTTCATGCTCTTCGATCGAGATAATATACGAAGGTGATGGGATGGATATAGAGGGTGGTGAATTGAGGTCATTGGTTTTGCGTGATCTCAAGAATTTGAGGCACATTTGGCAGTCCAACAATCTCCCAAACGTCCCATTCCCAAACTTGAGAGACATAGAGACTGTGAGGTGCCCCCGTTTGGAAATGGTTTTCACTACCTTCACAGTGAAATTTCTCCGGCAAATCAAAGAGCTAATGGTGGAGTCATGTGAAGATATGAAACAAATTGCTGGCCATGAAAAAGTAGAAGAAGCAACCGGCACAACAATTACCTTCTCCGAGCTAACTGTTCTTAGACTTCTCGAGTTGCCGAAATTCAAGAGCTTCTTACCTGAGAGATACTCTCTGAAATTCCCGTGCCCCGAGAACTGCCCATCCTTGCGAGACTTGAGTATAGTAAGTTGTGGAGCGGAGCCAGACCAAGCCCTTGGTAACTGGGAAGGCCACCAACAAGCACGACAACTACTCATGCTCATCCGCCAATTGATCTGTAATATAGACTCGGATGATTTTTGAAGATCCATAAGTCAACTCTCTCGGTGATTTCAAATTGAATCCTTTTCCTCTCACTTCGTTGCTGATTGTCATTGCTCCTTGATCACCGCCAGCAATTTCGCCACCGTGAAGGTGTGTAATGCCGAAGTGCTCTTGAAATTTAGTCATTTGCTTTGACAATGCCATTCTTGGACGTTGCTTCTGTTATCTCATTACTTATATCCGATGTCAATTGCTGTAGCTAATCGTACTTCATTCACCAAAACCACGTGCTCTGTTTTCCAATGCTTTATAAATGAAGCGGAGGCTGGGATCTATTCCTACTGTTTGTGAAAATTGGCTCTAATTGAGGCTGATGATTTGAAGCGGTGCTCCTCAGCCGAAATGTATACCTTCTGTTTGATGAAATTCTTGAACTAAATCAGTATTTTGATTCAGGTATTGACCAAGAATTTCCTTCATTACTAGATTGTTGATCTATTCCTCAACAACAAGTAGATTTGTTTATAGCTCAATATGTCGGTGCACAACGATGATGCAATTACTAATCATTCATTGATCACAATGGGAAACTTATTAAAGACACTTGCCTCTGAGTTGCTCTGATTTTGCTCCAGTCATCATAGCTTGAAACCCCAAATTAATGGTCGCGCTACCTGAACAAATTCTCTTTTTTGCTTCCTCCAAACTGAAATACAAGTATCAAATGTCATCTCAACTTTGTCATGTAGATCATGCCATGGTTGCCTGGGGACATAGATCTCATGTTCAGGAAATAATATATCCATGTTATTACAATGCTAAATGTAAACACTAGCTTAATTGCCACGAACGTAGGGTTGCTGCGAGGAAAGAGAATGGAGGGTTGCTGTGAGGAAAGAGAAGACGTTCGAGAAAGAAGAGAGCGTGAGCTGAGGGAGAAGTGCAGGGGAAAATGACAAAATTGGGAAAAAGACTAAAAAGGAAAAAAAAAAGGAAAGGAATTTAAAAATTCGAAAATCGAAGAAAATCCATAAAAATATTTTTTTAAATTTAGTTTTAATCAGACACAGGTCGGGTCAGGGAGTCGGATCAGCTATTACGATAGAATTTTTTATTCCCTAGGGCCCACTAACGATTTACCAGAAGGACATTTCCGTCGTTTTAAATCAGGGCACTTTCGTCATTTGATGAGGAAGTTCTCGATTTTGCTTCGCGTCCGTAGCCTCTCCCATCCTCCCTAGCTTCACCGCCGGCCGCCAGCTCCACGGGAAGCCACCGCCGGCCTTCCGTCTCCGACCACGGCAGACGCACGAAGAAGGGACACAATACGCGCACGGGAGAAACAAAGCTCGAACCTGGAATCCAAAGTTCATTGTCGTTGATTCGAGGTTGGCCAGAGGTGAATCGACGTCGATTCCAGTGTTCATGACTTCGATTGGGGGTTCCGGTGTCCTCTGGTTGCAGTTCCGATCGCGCGCTATTCTGACCGCGAGGGGCTCCTTCGATTCGTTCTTGCGCTTCAGTGATCGGTGGAAGCTTGCGGTAGGTTCGAATCCCCTGGAAAAGGACGCCCCGGCTCAGTTGACTCCCAACCGTCACTTTCGAATCTTCTCTCTACCGACTGAGCTCTTCCACTTCATACTCTAAATCAAGCCCAAGAGTCGTCCTCGCGTCGAATGAATGTACGGATACTGCTCAGGAAGTGTCCGATGAAACGACCGAAAGACCCCATCCTTTATCGGACCTTCCTCTGTGTACACATTCGAGATGGCCGGAACCGCATTTGCTCAGGAGGTACGTGTGCTTGCCCGGACCATAGCTTTTCATACCGACCGGAGCTTATTCTAGGATTCCATTTATAGAAAAGGTTCTGTCGATATTTGGTCCTAAAGTGGTGGTGCAATTAATTGTCCTTCGCATTGCAAGTTGGATCATGAAATTCCACGAACTGGACCCTTGATTGTTTGCCGGAAAGAGGTGGAATTTGCCAAATTTTGTCGAGGTGTTGCCGGAAGATTATTGTAGCTTTGCTAGAATTCACTAGAATTTTACTTGGAGTCGCTGTAATTTGTTCGGAATTGTTGAAACTCGCTTGAATATACCGGAGTCTTGCTGAAATAAGTTGGAATTTTGTCAAAACATGCCCGGAGTCTTTAAAGATAAATTTATTTTCTAGCAAGATGACACTTTTATGCCATGACTCTCCTCGAGGGCGTCCCATCTGTTAGGCCTCTAGGATTTTCTCGGGAAAATCTGTTGATGCTGGTGAGGAACTAAAATGGGTGCCATGGCAAGTGACAAAACGAAGGAAAAAGCCGTTGGTATTTTTTTTTTTTTCATTTACTCAGTAAAATCTTGAATAGAATAGTAGCTTTAAATAAATAGAGTAAGTAACTTCTACTTAGCAAGTGTTTGTGTTTATTTTTTTTTTCTCTGAATAAATTGTTGAATTCAATTAAAAGTCTTGTTTTCCTATTTGATTTCCACCTGTAGGCTGTGATTGTTGGTGAAAAATTTCACGTAATTCTGGAAAAAAATCAATCACACGGCTGATATCGTTATCATGTTTGATTTTCCTGATTATTTTCGATGAATTTGTATAAAAATCAAATCAGAAATCTCTTCTCCTTACTCCATTTATTTGGAGAAATCCCTTCACACTTTTCCATCGGGTAATGTGCTTCATTTGCATCGTCAAACTGAGCAAAAAATGGTGAGCAGATATATAGAATTACAGAAGAATCCATCTCTATTCCACGCAACTTCATACAATGCAAAATATTTAGTGCTTCGCGACGTCCCGTTTCTAACAATACTCAAAAACCATTGCATTCCATGAGCCTATGTCTCAGAACAGCGCATCATCAAACGCCCGACGAGCATTACCTAAGTAATCATGTTGAGCGTACGGGCGAGAGGCTGAAGCTTGTGGAGCTGGGCCGGGTGTATGGGCATGGTTTAATGGGTCAGATCGGACTGAAATGCTTGGGTGATGGGGTCGAATTTATTCTCTTTTATTAATTATTGTTTTTGGCCGCGGGACTTCCACCTTAATTTCGGCTTTGACGCTCCCAGAACCCATGTTATTACCACGTCAGTCAATCAATCGTCTTCTCTTGGAAACTGTCTCTTTCTTTGTCGACCACATAAAACTAAGTTTCTGGATTACAAGGAAAGTTTTACTTTTCAAATTAGTGATAATTAATGAATTCACAGCCGTAATATCTAATTTGTTTGTAGTTTTTGCTCATTTACAAGCTTCAAAAAATTTGATTGGTGTAATATTTATTTTATTATAATCGTTGCATATTACTTCTCCTCCATAAATTCATGTTGACAAAAATATATAAAATAATACAACAATTATGTCTTAGACCAGTGTGCAGGATCTTCTGGTCATTGGTTAGGAAAAAAATATTTAGTGGTTTCCTATCACCACACCTAGACGGGTCATTGGTGGAATCGAGGAAGGAAAAGGAAAGAATGACGGCAAGAAACTTCACGTGTGGCTTGGAACCAACCATCTAAGAGAGTGCTGAAAATTAACATAGGCGGGTCCTTTGCGGTCGGAGATTCAGTGGAAGTATAGTTGGAATGTGTTGTGACAAGACTGAGAGGTTAATTGATAAATTTGCGAAGGAGGTGAGTGATAAGTGCAATCATAGATTGCAAGTTGCCATCTTAGGAAGTGCAACCACTTTCACCGATTGCAATCTCCTTAAGGCACATTATAAGCACATTTGAATAGCAAATCAAGTGACGCACCGAATTAACAATGCTCATTGTTGCAAAATCCTTCCTTGCAATTGGGTCCCTCATCTTCCACGAGTTTTATCGGACCTTGTTTTGGACGGAAAAAGACTATATTGCTCATTAAGTAGGGAAAGTAGTACAACCCACAAGTAGGGCTTCATTACAGATCAGATCTAACATCGGAGGAACAGGTGACGAGGCCCAAGTTGGGGGAAGGGAACCTCGACCGTGGGCTTTCGCAGCCCAGTCGGCTAGGGCATTTGCTGATCTTCTGCAATGAGTCACCTTCAGGTTCGAAAAAGAGGGCAAGATGTCTGTGCATTTGGCGAGAAGAGCACGGCAGTCCCACGGTGGGAGAAGCTCGGGATTCATTACTTCAACCAAAATTAGGCAGTCGGTTTCAATGATCAGGTCAGAGTGATGCTTCCTTTGTTGAAGAAGGTCTTTTAGTGTATATAAGAGAGCTTGAATCTCTGTTTCAAGGGCGGAAGATGTTGGAACGCTTTTGGTGAAACCGCCGAGCAATCTGCCTGTGTGGTCCCGACAGATACTAGAGATCGCACCCAAGTTTTCTGCAATGGGAAAGGCACCATCTATATTAACCTTCATCATACCCTGTACCGGTGGGATCCAGGTAATGTTAGGGTGCGGCGAATTCTTTCCTTTCTTCTGTTGTTGCTGCAATTGGTTTTTCTGACCAGTAATTTGTAGGTGAGTGAGAGCTAGAGCTGATTCCACAATCTGGTCCGGGTGCGTGAAGTGGTGGCGGAAGATGACATGGTTTCTGGCCTTCCAGATTTGCCATAAAAGAGCTGCTATAGTCTCAAACTCCGGTACATTACCTTGCTGTTGTAATATATCTGCAAGCCAAGCGTCAATGCGATGATTTGCAAAAGCTGTGACTGTGATTTGTACATTAGGATGGTTCCAAATCTGTTGTGTCCAAGGGCACTGCAGAAATAAATGTTCTGTTGTTTCGGGGGAGCGGGTAGAACAGAGAATACAAAATGGATCAGTGGTGATTCGGCGACGGAACAGATTGTACTTTGTAGGAACTGCATTGTGGCTGATAGACTAAAGAAAAATGCGAATTTTAGGGGCTGTCTTGGTTTTCCAAATTTGCTTCCATAGGTGACTGGGGGTAATATAAGATGAGGATGGGCGAGAATCTTTTTGTTTAGCCTCTAATTTCTGTATGAAGTGATACGCACTCTTCACTGTGTATTGTCCATCTAAAGTTTCTGTCCATACAATTTTATCTTCAGTAGATGCTGGCCATAATCTAATTGCCAGAATTTCTCTCACTATGTGCTCATCAAATGTATGTTTGAGAAGTTGGGTATTCCATTCATTTTGTACTGTGTTGATGTAGTCTGTAACTGTGCTTGGTTCGTCCTTATTATGAGGTCCACATAATGTTCCCATAGGTAGCCATTACATTGATTCTCTGGCCATTGCCGACTGACCAACTCAGCTTAGGAATAATTGAATTTCGGCCCAGTAGAAGACTTCGCCAGCCCCAAGAGGGTCGGGATCCCTGTTCTGCATGCCAAAAATCTGTAGATGGAAAATATAAGGCTTTGAATAGTTTGCACCACAAAGATACAGGATTTTGAAAAAGTCTCCATGCCTGCTTTCCCATATGGGCTTTATTAAAGGATAATAAGTCTCGAAAACCAACCCCCCATGTACTTTTCCTCTCTTTTAGAATATCCCAGCACTTCCAGTGAATTCCAGACTTAGTGCTAGTGTGTTGCCACCAAAACTTAGCCATCTTTTGTTCAACAGACTTGCATATAGAGACAAGAATCTTAAATATTGACATCGCATCTTTGCGGTAGAGCTTGAATCACGGCTTTTAACATAACCTCCTTCCCTCCTTTAGAAATCAACTGTTCTTTCCACCCAGCCAATTTAGCATTCACCCTTGTGTGAATCCAAGCAAACATATCTCTCTTTGAGGACCCCCAATCTGAGGGAATACCTAGATACTTTCTAGTTTTATCAAGGATAGGCACTCTTAGTACTCCAGCCATATTTAACTTGAGGGACATAGGACAGTTTTTGCTAGCAAACAGGCCTGATTTATTTCTATTTATCTGCTCTTGTTGCAATACAATGATTTGGTTTAAAATGCTTGCCAAATTTTGACATTCTAGCGTTTTACCATCTAGAAAAAATATCGCATCATCGGCAAAGAATAAATGGGATAAAACAGGACAGCTTCTGTTAAATTTCAGTCCTCAGAGATGACACATATTTATAGCATTTTGAATAAGAGTGGATAACATATTAGCCACAAGTATGAAGAGGTAGGGTGAAAGAGGATCTCCCTGCCTAATTCCCCTGGTTGGTGTAAAGTAAGGTAGATCTTCACCATTGATTTTGACACTGAGTGAGGTAGTTTTAACACATTGTATTAGCCAAACCACCCATTGATCATGAAACCCAATCTAACGCATATAGTCCTCCAAGAAGTCCCATTCAACCCTATCATAAGCTTTCTGCATATCCAGTTTTAGGAGTGCCTGAAATTTCTTCTTTCTCTGTCGAATTCTAAATTGATGTAAGACCTCTTGAACTATTAGAATGTTGTCCTGTATCTGTCTGCCTGACACAAATGCACTCTGTTCTGTGGCAATCAAATCTGGTAGACAGCATTTTAATCGATTTGCTAGGATTTTGGAAATAATTTTGTATAGAAAATTACATAAACTGATGGGGCGAAATTGATCTAACCTCTCTGGATTCGGTACTTTGGGAATCAGACATATAGAAGTTCTGTTTATATCAGCAGGCAACACTCCAGTAGTGAAAAAATTCTGCACTGTAGTAAACACATCATCCTGTAGAATGTCCCAATGACTATGGTAAAAGAGGCCATTAAAACCATCAGGTCCTGGAGCTTTTGTTGCTCCCAACTGGAAAGTAGCTAGCTGTACTTCCTCTCTTGTGACTTCCGCTGTTAAATGATTGTTCATTTCATTTGTCACGATCTTTGGACATTGTAGTAAAGTAGGGCTATAGTCTCTATGACCAGCGGTAGAATAAAGGTTCTGAAAAAAACAGTTGGTCATGTGCTTCACCTGTTCTGGGTCCCGAATCCACTCCTCGTTTACATCTTTAAGCATGCTGATTCTGTTTCTCTTCCGTCTTTGAATCATAGTAGCATGAAAAAATTTTGTGTTTCGATCCCCCCCCTCAACCAGTTGATGCGAGATCGCATTGCCCAGTAGTGTTCCTCCTGTATCCATATTTTCTGAATCTGTTCCTGCAGAGATTTAACCCGATTGTTATTATGACTGCTAGCAGGTTGATTGATGTGATACTGGAGCTGTTGCTTTAAGAGATCTATTTGATAATGAGCAACAGCAAACTTCATTCTGCTCCATTTTGCCAAAGTTGTAGTTGTCATATGTAATTTTTTGGAGATGCTAAATGGATGATTTAAGGCTGTTGACCATACATCCGATACCACCCTGTGGCAGTCATCATCTTGAAGCCAAAAGGACTCGAAGGTGAACCTTCTTTGCCTCCTTTTTGATTTGACTTCTGTATTTAAGAGTAGTGGACAATGGTCTGAGCCTATAGCAGGTAAAGCGTAAACTTCAGCTTCCGGATAGGTTAATCGCCATTCCATTGTACACACAGCTCTATCTATTCGCTCCTTTACAGCTTCCTCACCACTTCTATTGTTCACCCATGTGTAGGTACAGCCCTTGGTTTCAAGATCCATCAAAGCACAATGGTCTAATAAATCTCTAAAAGATTGCAACCGATATTGCTGAGGTAAGCGTTTTCCAACTTTCTCCCAGTGATTCAAAATTTCATTAAAGTCGCCGATGCACATCCAAGGTAGGGTATGTAGATGGCTGAGCTGACGCAAAGTTGTCCATAGTTGTTGCCTCTGTTGAAATACTGCTGGAGCATGCAGAAAAGTAATACCCATGGTTGTCCTTTTAAGAACATCTGAGCAGATAGTATCAATATGATGCTGGTCATGAGAGTAGATAGTTAGATTAACCTGATCATTCCAAAAAATAACCAAACCTCCAGCCAAACCTAGGGGATTGATCACAAAAAGGTTTCCATCAAAAAAATAATATCGGGCCGATCATGGACCACTAGGTCCTTAAGAGCTTGAATTGTCAGGGGGTTGCCCAGCCCCTGACAATTCCAACTTATAATTTTTATTGTTCTGGCGGTGGCTGTTTTGGGCAAGCCACCACAGCCCTTGTGTCTACCCCTTCAGGCCAAAGATCAAGGTATCCATAAGGAGTGAATCATCCAGAGGTACTTGAACATAGGAGAGAGTCCCATAAGGGTTGTAACGCTTTGATTTTTTATGGGGACTAGCCTTAACCACCATTCTCGGGTTTTTAATTTTCTTGCTGTTCACCACAGGTTCTGTCAATATTGGTTCGGTAACAGGAGAAATTTGCAGGGTAGGCAAGGGATTGTAATGAGGGTTCTTTGTGGTATTAAGCTCCACAAGATGGAGGTTGAGCCTTTGTGCTTGAAGGTGCTGTAGGAAGTAATAAAGGTGATTGCAATGGAGTTTCTGGTATAATTTCTTCAACTTCATCCTGATCTGGTTGTTTCTCATAGAAAGCTTTCCAGAATGGACTGTGCTCTTTGACCTCGGCCCTCAACCATGGGCCATAGGATAGCTTATCTCTCCCTTCCATCTTAGCCTCATCAAATGGAATATTTTGACATTGAGTTGCATAATGGCCCAAGATACCACATGAGTAGCAATAATAAGATAAGCGCTCGTATTTGAAATCAATCCATATATTCTGTCCCTCCAATTTGAGTAGCTTGCCAGATTTCAATGGTTCGTTAAGATTAATATTCACTCGTACCCGCCCCATTTTAACAGCTGAGTTCTCTTTTGTTGCTAAGCTCACTTCCTGAACCTGGCCAAGATGTCTAGCAGCCTTGGCAAACATACTCGCTGTGCATCTTTCCAGAGGGAGTCCAAAGATTTGCACCCAGAAGTCGCATGTGGTGAAATCATAGCAGTGAAGAGGCGTGTTAGGAAGCCATGGTTTTAGTATCAAAAGATGGTGCCCAAACAGCCAATGGCCACTATGTAAGATTCTTTGTCATTCAGTATCAGAATTGAATTTAAAGACATATAGACCTTCTTCGGGTTGAGAAATTTGCACACGGTCATTGTGCCAGACTCTTGTTAATGTACTCTGCAAAGCTTGAAAATTAACTGATGGGTCTGAGAGAACTTTACCCACTAAGGTTGCCTTGCACTCTTGCAGCTTTTCCGGCGGTATTTCATCATCCCAGACGTCCACGTCTTCTTCCGACCAAAGTCGGCCAAGTCGATTACATAAGGCAGCAAGGCGAGCATCTTCCGAAGGGTGAGATGTATTCATAGCTGAAACTGTCTAGAGATGGTGTAGAATTCAACATGCAAAGCCCCGATGAAATGAAACAGAAGAAAACCCCATCACTTGACTGCCAGGGAAAGCGAGAAAAAGAAGAACATCCTCAAACCGGAGAAGAGGAGTGTGAATTGTAAGAGAAAAGGAAAACGAGGTTAGGAAGGGGGTTTAGTCGAGAAGAAGGAAGATGAAACCGGGATAACCCAGAAAAAACTCTGCATGTCGAGAGAGAGGACTCTGCATTTCGAGAGATTTTGTATTTTTCATCGGACCTTGTTTGCTTGGAGGCAAAGTGGTCATGTAATTCTGTATCACTTCAAGTAATGAAAGCGGTTAGTTTCCAACAAACCAAAAAACTCACAATTGGCAAAATAATCTAAATATTTCGTCATTCGCACACACGTGGCTCATGCATGATCTAGTCATTGTCTAATGGCTAAATCGCGTAGCTAATAACAAGGTCAATATACATAATTATAATATTATTTTCTAAATCTCTCACAGATCCTAATTTTTATGTTTAAATCATCCTCATCCCAAATCATTTAGATTTGACTCTAAAAATGATCTAAATTTTTCAATTGTTTTCCCTATACATTTACATCTTTCTTTCTTTTTTTTCTTTTTTTGCACTTTTTCCCCATAATCTCTCAACAAAACCTGCCTCAGAAGATTGCGTGGATAACACTTGCCATCAAAAAACCAATATTCTCTCCCTCTCCTTTGACGCTCACCAATTTCCAGGCTTTATTTCCAGGCTTACACCTAACTGATCCTTCAATTGTTTGTGTTTTTGCCAACATATTGTGCACAACACCAATTGCGAGCTGCTCAATCATGATGTCCTTTCCTTCCTTGGAGTGTCCACTGGTCACTACTATTTAGAATGATGTTTCAAAGATACATTTTCTGTTTCATTAGAATTTTCATGATAAACAGATAATCAATTTGCGTTACTAATTATTTTTGCCCTTCCGTTTTTTATTTTTAGTATGTTCTACGATTGTTTCTCGGAATCGCAATAACTTGACATGGAGCATAATACTTACTCTAGGCAATCAAATTGGTGACAATTGTTGACTACACTTGATTGTTGAATTTTCACTTTATGAAAAAGTGATATTTTTCATTGTAATATCCAAATGCAGACTTTATCGATGGCATATGGTGCACGAGATGGATGAAACGTTGATAGATTGACGAGTTCTAGGCTCAAATTGTTCTAGTCCTTATATGTCTCTTATTGCATGTTTATTTCTGTCAAAGTATAGACGATGCCGATCCCTATTCCATTGACATTCTATCCATGACATTATCACTTCTTTCCATGGCGTATGATATATCCTTTTAAATTATCTTGTGTTTTTTTTTGTTGGGGGGGGGATGGGGGGAATGATTAAGCGCTTTGATAAGATTAGATGAGATAAGTTGAGAAAGTTTATCCGTTTAACCTCTCTTTGTCATGCGTCACGAATTCACCCCCTCCCTCTCATATTCTCCTTGTCTCCATCATTATGTATGTCTCTTTGGTCATGGAAGTTCATTCTCGAATCGCATTATCGTCCTTGCCTTAAATGAAAATATACAAAAGGATCGAGAAACACGTCTTATGAAGAAATGAGAGTAGATGGAGAAATGGTCGAAGTGATCGGGGTCTCCTTATTGGCATTTTGGTGCGAATGAACGTGTGGAAGATGTACAAACACCGTTATCGGCATTTCGGTGTGAATGTACTTGAGGGGGCTCTCAAAGTTGCCGATTTTCGGGAACTAGTCATTGATCATGTTGCTGGACATAATCTTGGCCACTGGTATCTCCATGACCCTGATGAGCTCGGCCCCAAACACGTCATTTTCCTCCACATAGAACGCCACCTTCACGACTGGGTGTGCCTTGGGAATATAGAACCGCTCATCCCACAGGGGATTCTCGCAATTTGGGATCACCCCAGTCCAGCCAACTGTGACCCCGTCGGGCATACATAGGGGGCGCCTCCCTGAAGAGTGGGTGGCGGGGCAAGGGAGCAAGGTGGCCCAAGCATGGAGCAGCACTGCCTTATTCTCTCTCAGCGCAAGTCCATGTTTAGGAGGGATTTGGCCCCCATTTTTAATATGTCCAATTTTTATTTTTTTATCGGTCTTACTCTATTTCTACTTTAATTTTCACTCTTAAACTTCTATCCCGTCTCCTAACAGAACATGAGTGTTGAAACCCACACTTGAAATTAAATTATCGCCGTGCTAGAAAATTGGTCCCTACCGTAATGTCATAAATTTTAATCCATTGGATGCATCGGCTAATTGCTTGTTATTCTCACTCGTACTTTCAATTTTACAGCCGAGCATGACTTTTCTAGCCAATTTCCTTTTGTGCCAAAATGACAACTTGATTAATTTAATGGACTCGAGTTTTGGGCACATTTGAAAACAAGTGGTATCGTCAACCAAGTCACATGTCCAGAACGGAGAATTACCAAAAAAGTCCGAAACATTTTGCAAGTGTACCAATTTAGACTAAAAATATATTTTTTTGGCCAACTAAGTCCTAAAATTTTTATAATTGTGTCGGTTCAATCATTACGCCAAAATTGACCGATCAGCGACATGGCCGCCAGTGGCGCAAACAACAAAATTTATAATAATATTTTTTGGAATTATTTTATTAAATTTTAATCTTTTTTACCTTTTTTTTTTCTCTTTTTTTTTTTCCCTCCTTCCTCCTTCCTCCTTCCTCCTTCTTCCTTTGGCTTCAACGATTGGCCAAGCCCCCACTTTGGATTTGGTGATGGGGGCCTTGTTGTCGCTCGAGGCTAGCGAGGTGAGCCCTCACCGGATCGGTGGGGCTCACCCCACCAATGGCTAGGTGAGCTACCCCTCACCCGGAGATGACGAGTCAAGTCCTCGCTGGATCCAAGGGGTGCTCACCTCGCGAGTGGCTAGGTGAGCTTGCCCTCGCCAGCGACAACGAGGCAAGCTCGCCTAGCCGCCTCGAGTCCGGCGATCGGTGAGGGATGGTTGGTTGTCGAGTCAAAGGAAGAAGGAGGGAAGAGGAAGGAGGAGGGAGGGGGAAAAAAAAAAGAGAGGAAAGAAAGGTAAAAAATATTAAAAATTAATAAAATAATTTGAAAAAATAAAATATTATTAAAAAGTTTGCTGTCGGCACGGTCGTCACGGCCACATCAACACCTAGCTGACCAATTTGACTCGGAAGAATTAAACTGACACAATTGTAAAAATTTTATGACTCAATTGGCCAAAAAAAAAATTATGACTAAATTGGTACAGCTACAGAATGTTTGGGATTTTTTTTTGGTAATTTCCTCTCCAAGTACTCCCAGAACAAAACGGGGCCACTAACAATTGGCATTTCAAAATTTGGATGTCCATGCTCATTCATTTTGACATACTCCTGCTATTATTTACTAATTTATGTATTTATTTTATTAATCATTACAAGCCTTTTTTTTTTTTTTTTTTTTTTTTTACATTTTCCTTTTTTTAAAATTCGTTTTGTCAATAAAAGAAAACTTCCTCTTTTAATGATAAGAATATGGTTAACTTAAATTTGAGGTAACTTGTCAATTTCAAATTCATGAAATACTTTCTCCAATCACATTAATTGACTAAGACACGAATCACAACTCGTCAATCTCAATTCCATCACGAACTTTTTTTGTCTAAAAAAATCATAAACTTTCACTATAGTCCCAAATCTATCCTCACATCCAACAATCACTACTATTTTTTTTTTAATTATCATTATTAGGGCCAGTTATATGTTTTTCAATACCAGAACACTTGTCTTCATCATCATCCTTACCTTCATATGGAATAGTAACAACCTTTTGATATCGATAAATTTTGGGTAAAAATTGATATCATAATTAAAATTGTTTTTTTTTTATAGGGAATTAAGCTTTATGAAAATACTTGATAACTGAGACACTCTCCTTGCTCTATCAAGCAACAATGATCTACTCTTCCATTTAAAGAGAACAACTAGAGATTTTCGTCCACTTCCCTTACGTTGCCGCCTCCTCATCATATATACTGCTTTGTACATACAATGACCCATCTTTTTTAGGTAAAATTTTCCGTCCTTGAAAAAGGAGTATTTATATAAGATAAAACCATCATTAATTAAAATATTATTAGTGGAGAACTTCTTGTTAGACAAAATATTAAAGTTACATATTGTCATCATCTGTACTCATCAAACGAAAAATCTTGTACAAATAACCATTTAAGTTCGTATAGAATATTCTAAAAACACTATTCAAAAAATTTTCAATTCAAGATTTGTAATTTTTGAATTGTTAATGATTACAATACACATTATTTTGACTCCATATTTTATGAGTGAATCTCGTCCTCCCTTGATCTAAATCCCGACAACATCATTGAACCTAGCCTAGTACGCTAGGAGAAGGGCTTCATGGAAATCAAGGCCGGGGGACCCGAATTAAGGGTGGTCCGGACCCCCGCGGTTATCATTACCTCATTTTACTGTTGGGGTTGACTCCGAGAATAGAAGCAATTTAAGGATATGCTTAGGTCCAAACTCCATATTTCATGGGTGAATCTCGTCCTCCCTTGATCTAAATCCCGACAACATCACTGAACAGGTCCAAAATCGATTTTGTTCTCACACATTGTCCTTTTTATTGGGGAAGACTTAAAGGACAGAGACAAGGCTGGCTCATGTAGGCCCGTGAAGATTTTGTCGGCCCATTTCTTGCGAGGGTATTCACTATCCTAGTCCATAGACATTCTAGAACCATCTCGTCATTTTATCTGCACGTTTTTTTTTCTTAATTAACTCTATGTAATCTTAATTTTTTTAATCGAATTATTCTACTTTTAAATGAATAATACAATAATCATGTCCATCGAACACCAAATTCAGGCCGAATACGCTGATGTGGGCATCGGCAAGCTTGATTTATAACAAGGCTAAAACTCGGTCATCTTAGACTCCTACATGGATACTACTGTGGAAAAATTTAGCCAACATTGATAGTGTCAAAGTATGATGTGGATGAAATTTAGCCAATACGGATGCTCAGATTGGAAAAATTACTATATGATGTGAATATGTCATGTCGATAACTGCATGATAATTTTGCCAATGAAATTTAATATATTTAGCATTTACTCTTCTGAGTTTATTCTGGAAATGTCCATTTTGACCGGTTGGGTTTTCCAAGTAAGAACGTCCTTTTCCCTAAAACATTACACGTGACATACACTAAATATTTTTGACAAATATTATGTCACCCAAATGTCCGATTATTTCATGTCTAATGTCATTTTCAAATAGGTCCAAAAACCATTCTCCAAGAACCAGCCCATTTGCTCGGACAGTCCATATGATCAACAAGGTCGGATCAATGTCCTGTTCACTGCTCTAGTTTATTCAACATTGATCATAAGCTTCCACAGAGGAAGCTCGGCAGCCCGAACATAAGTCCATGAAAAGCCACGTTTATTCACACAAGTTACTGATGCATGAGAGGAATAATCAAAATTGGATTTTGGGGGCAAAAGAAAACCGCAAAAAAAAAAAAAAAGGAGATATTTTCCATGAAAAATGATGGTGTATTTTTTTACTTTATGAAAATATATTGATGGTGTTGCCTACATGCTTATCACTTTTTTGTGAAGTTTAGCTTTTCATATATTAATCGAAACATTAATTGCAATTAGCTTCATATTAACATGAATTTATTACTTTTAAAAAAAAAAATGGCCTCTATTGCCTTGCATGTTTTCATTTCAAAAAGTGTTCCTAGAACACTTTTTTGTTTTTTTGTTCTCGGAAACAAAAAAAGAACAGAAACATGTTTGGTAGCATTTTTGTTCTTTTTTCATTTTTTTGTTCTTGGAACACAAAAAAAACAAAAATGAGAAACAAAAAAAAGTTGTTTCTTGTGTTAGAAACGATTTTAAAGAAACATTTCTTCTTCTCTCTATTCTTCTTCTCTTCTTATTTTCTTCTTATTTTCTTCTTTCTTTCGCTGGTCACCGGCCTCAGCCATGGCCGGCGACCGCTCGCCGACGGCGATGCTCGATGCTCGGCCTCGCTGATCCGGGTGAGGCCGAGCTCACCCAGCCAAGGTGAGGCCGAGGCTCACCGTGGCCGAGCGAGGCTGCCGGCCTCGTCGGTCGGTTGGAGAGGCCTCGGCGACGGCCAAAAGAAGAAAAAAATAAAAAGAAAGGAAAAAATGAAAAATAAAATAAAAATATTAAAAAATTAAAAGAAACAAAATAATAATAAAATTTACCAAACGTGTTTCTATTCAATTTTTATTCCTTGAACAAACGTTACTAAACGCATTCTTTTGTTCAAAAACTGCTTCCCATAAACAAATACTTTTTTTTTGTTTATTCGCTCCCAACAAAAAAAGAACAGAAACATGGTAATGCAGCCCCAATGTGTACAGGAACGAAAAATCAATTCTGTAACGAGTATCTATCCAGCTCAGCAAATTCTATAACCTTTTTCTCGACAGGATTGTCTTGTTAAAAGAAAAAAGAAAAAAAGAAAACCAACGCGGCGCCCTCCGCGAAAGAAAGAGTCCGTGAACTCTCTTTATTGTGTGGACATATGTTGATGGTTTATTAAAAAGGGCCAAACTTATTTATGGATTAAGTTGAGTGAATTGGGCTTGTCTAAAAAAATTTCCTCATGGGCCAGTTACGGATTCGGGCCAGATTCATAAATCCGAAAAGGGTCGATATGGTGGTTCTAACTTCTAATGGATTCAGATTTTTATTTAATATGTTTTGTTACAAAAATGCATATTTGATTTATTGGAAAATATATAGGTGTGATCAAGTATTCTTAAAAGTGCAGTTTTAATCCATGTGTAAGTGCAACAAGTCAAGTCATAACAGGAAAAAGAAAAAAAAAAGTCATAACAGCGAATCCTCTTCCAACTTTAGAATCTGGTCTTGGTCCAAAAAAATCACGGTAGAAAGGTAAAATTGCACAGAAGGAAAATCCTTTGCATGTCGATGAACAATCAAAATGTGTGACCCAGTCTTAATTTATTTTATTGTTAGCGTTTCACACCAAATTTAAGAAAGGGCCAAGTGGTGGCGATCAAATAATTTAGATTCTGATTATCTAATCAACTAACAATAGCTTAGAGCTTAAATGAGATGTGGCTTTTCAAGAAATATGGACCTTTGGCTCTTTGTCATAACCACAACTAATTTATATTTTAAAAGAAGTTATAAAAATAAATTCAAACGCGGACGAATGGCGTAGCGGTGGCGGCTTCCGACGAGAACAACCCAATCTTTTAAAATGGGCTTATTTTCTTTCATTGCTGATCGAAAGAAACTTCCTCCAAATGGGAAACGTATATTAAATGTTGATGATAAGCTTCCATAGAGGATGATAATGCCGGACAACTCTGGCATTTTGCAGGCAGTGGGCCCGACGGCAATTTTAGCACGAAAAGTTGGTGGAGTGGGCTCGCTTGATTTTAACCAGAGGGGTACAGGATTTCGGAGATTTTATTTTTATATATGGGCTTTCCCCACTCTGTATGATTTGATCAATTAGCTTTTATTATATAGGCAAAATCAACATTAGTGATTTAGATATGCAGCACGCGTGTCTATGCATGATTACTTCATTTTCGTATTTCTCACCTACTGATTGTTACGTCCAACGCGGAAATAAGAATCATTTTTTAACACGAGATTATGAGAAGCCAAAACAACAAGCGAGATGAATTGGCTATATTTCTTTGTCATCACATAAACAAACAAAATGAGAAACTTAAGGAGATGTAATCCTACTTGATGACACCTAAATAGCGTCCTAGGCAACTGGCCTACGGAAGTATGTTCTTATCATCTTCTGATGAGACAATCCCGTTGACATTCATCCAACAGAAGCTAGGTCAGCCTGGCTAGCACAATCGTCCATCATGAGTGTTTTTAAATAAGGCATCTATGGGTGCGTTTGGGAAGACTTTTGGGGAAAGTCTTTAGGAAAATATAAAGACTTTTGATTTAAAGGTGTTTTTCAAAATGCAAACTGTATTTGGTAAATTGTAGTTTGAAAGCCCTTTGTGAAGTACCTTTGAGCAAAATGGTGTTTAGGAGACAAATGACTGTTGTGATAAAACAAATTATCAAAAGAAAAAAAAAAATTGATTGGCAAGGGCAGGGTGGCCGCCGGTGGGCCGCCGGCAACCCCGAACCGGGCGGCGAGGTCACGTGACGCCGCCTCGACCTCCGGGCGACCCCGCATCTAGGGCAACGAGGTCGCGTGACTTAGATCCGGGAGTTGAGGTCGCGGGAGGACCTCGTCGCACTGGATCTAGGGTGGCAAAGTCGCGGGAGGTCGCGCGACGCCGCCACGACTTAGATCCAGGGGCGATAAGGTCGCGTGACCTAGATCGGGGGCGGCAAGGTCCTCCCGTGACCCTGCCGCCCCAGATATGGGTCATGACGACCCAGACCTTGCCGTGACCCAAATGGCGTGGCGATTGCGCCACCCCTCGGTGTTGGTTGCGCCACCCCGATGACGGTTGTCTTGGCGACGGTTGCCGACGATTGCCCGCCCTTCACCGGCAACCGCTCGCGAAAGAAGAAGAAGAAGAAAACGATGAATAATGAGAGCAAAACCTGAAAAACGAAAAATCAATGAGGATAATTTGGGAAGAAAAAAAAAATTTAGCCCCTCAGCTCAGCGTTCTCGGTAAGTTGAAAGCTCAAGGCAGCCCCCAACCTGCCTTGGGCTTTCAGCCTTGTGAAGCTGGCATTTAGGGAATGCAAACCCAAAAGTAAATGCCAAATACACTTGCATTTTCCCAAGGGCCTTTAGAGGCCTAAAGAGCTTTGTAAAGTGGTTCCCAAACGCAGCTGTTTGAAAAATGATGAACTCCCACGAGGTTCTTTTGTGCCTTGGCCTAGTATAAGGGGCAAGGGAGAGCATTAATTTCCAAAAAGCTTTAGCATGACATTCCCATGTAAAGAGGGTGAAAACTAAATAAGCTGTCAAAGGCATAAGAAGTACTCAATTCAAAGCCTAACCATGTTTTGGCTCACCTTGGTGCCAATTTCTAGTTTGTTTAATTGATTTATCCAAATTTGGTTTAACTGCATGGCCCCTATCGAGGGAAAACCCATAGATGCTTGCATAACTTCAGTTAGTTCAGAGGACAAGTCTACTTTCCGCGTTCGAGAGGGAGAGAGAGAGGGGCAAGCAAGATCACTAGCCAATTTGACCGGAGCCGTCATAAGAAGATAAGAGAGAATAGTAATATAGTTTAGTTAAGATAAAGTGAGTCCTAATTAACCACACAAAGTACATTTATCTAATTGAATTTTACTCTTTATTTTAGCATCTGGATTATAAATATCAGTACTAAATTAATGTTTGCACAGAATTATAATCATGATGCATCATGGAGGCCGAGAGAGCTTAAGTCAACGTTTGCGCTTTAAAAAAGGTCCATACCATCTCTTACTTTCGTCCCATTGTGACCAAAGCAGAAAGGGAATATACGGAATCTTAATTGCAGGATAGGGCCAAATTGATGGCAATCTATAATGCAGATTATGACTATTTTAATCAAATAACAATGGCTTAGAGCTTACATAAAACATTGGCTTTCAACAAACTCTCGACCGGCGACGTTGGCTCTTTGTCATTGCCACAACTAAACTACATTTTTAAAGAAATTAATAATAAGACAAATTCAAACTTGGACGAATGACATAGTGGTGGCGGCTTCTAGTTCTAGTGAGAGCAACAAAATCAATGAAAATGGTTTTTTTTTTTTTTTTTTTTTTTCATTCTGTAATTGATGGTCGAAGCAAACTTCCTCGAAACAAGCCGAGAGCATGACAATATATGAAAATGGGTTTGTTTTCTTTCATTACTGGTGGAAGGTAACTTCCATGGAAGGCAATAAGATTTTTTCTGGGAAATGTCTTTTTTTAGAAAAGATAGGAGATAAGTACAAGGGATGTGTATAGATTTTGATCCAAGTCTGGAACTTGATTGGACCGGACCAAACTAGCCGATTTAAGGTAGTTCGGTCCGATTCTCAAGTCCATCCTTACTGCTTTAACATTTTGTTGTCTATTGCCCAACATTTCCTTTCTTATTTAAATGACGGCATGCAACTCGACAGTAGTCATGTGAGCCAAAAATTTTAGTATTAAAACAGATATTATTATTATGTGCGACCTTTCCTTGCAAGCTAGCCACCAAGGTAGTCATGTTAACCTTCGTTCTTGAGAAAATTACCAATAAAATCCTCAACCTTTTGTAATTTTATTAATTCAATCCCAAACTTTTTTAGCCAATTTAGTCATAAAAATTTTGTAATTATGTCAATTCATTCCTAAAGCTTTTGTAATTATGCCAAGTCAATCTCCTTAGCCAAATTTGGCTAGCTGATGCTAATGTGGATAATTTATAATTATATATTTTTATTATAATACTATTGGGGCTTTGACGGGGTGCCTATAGCTGCTTCTCTTTTTTTTTTCCTTAAAAAAAAGAAAAAAAAAGGGGTAGGGAATATGTACTTTGATCAAGCCCTTCGGCTTTTCAGCAGACTTACGTTTACAAGAGACTTGCCTCTAAACGACTATTGCAGCCTGTCGGAACATGTTCCGAGAAGTTACGGACGAAAATGATAGGTTCATGACCTACATCTTAAAAAGCGACGGTCATAAGTTTTGATTAATATTACAAAAGATAAGTGTACAAATTTATAAAAACCATTCATTAACAAATCTTCAATACTCGCTAAAATTCTACATTTATTGGTTAGACAAAATTTAAGAGTTATAACTACGCAGTTTTTTTCTTTTTTTTTTTTAATCACAAAAAAGGGCTTTCTTTTTAGAATCAAATATAATAGGGAAAATTCCAAATAAAGGCCCGAAGTGCCTTCATTTTCCCACATAAGGACTTAAACTGGATTTTATTTTAAATAAATGCTATTATTTTCTCAAATAAAAGTTTAAAATGAATCTTGTTTCAAATAAATGTTTGAAGTAATTATGTATGTTTCAAATAAAAGCTTGACTTTTCAATTGGTCAAGGGCCCGATGGCCAACCGGCCACCGGTGATGCTAGAAAGGTTGGGCGAGGGTCGTCCTCGCCGGCCATTGGTAAGGGTTGGCCAAGGCCTGCCAGCCCTTGTCCTACTAACCGCAGGCAAGGCCACCCTCGCTTGATCTCGGCAAGCGTCGACCTTGCTTAGGGCCGACGAGGACTTGGTGGCCATTCCTTGCCCTTGGCCGACAAAGGTCACTAAGCCCTCGTCCACGGCCGGCAAAGGCTAGTAGGCCTTATCGGCCTTTAGAAGTAGTTAACGAGGCTGGTAGTGCCATCATCGACCCTTATTAATAGCCGGTGAGGGTCGTCGAGTCCTTGCTAGCCGCTGTCAACCCATGCCAAAAAAAAAAAAAAGAAAAGAAAAGAAAAGTGAAAAGAATTTAATAAAAAGACAAATTCAAACTTGGACGAATGACGTAGTGGTGGCGGCTTCTAGCGAGAGAAACAAAATCAATGGAAATGGTTTTTTTATTCTGTAATTGATGGTCGAAGGAAACTTCCTTGAAACAAGTCGAGAGCAAGACAATCTTTGAAAATGGGTTTGTTTTCTTTCATTGCTGGTGGAAGGTAACTTCCACGAAAGGCAATAAGATTTTTTCTAGGGAAATGTCTTTTTCAGAAAAGAAAGAAGATAAGTACAAGGGATGTGTATTGATTTTGATCCAAGCCTAGAACTTGATTGGACTGAACCAAACTGGCTGATTTAAGGTAGTTCGGTCCGATTCTCAAGTCCATCTCTACTGCTTTAACATTTTGTTGTCTATTGCTCAACCTTTCCTTTCTTATTTAAACGACGGCATGCAACTCGACAATAGTCATGAGAGCCAAAAATTTTAGTATTAAAACAGATATTATTATTATCTGCGACCTTTCCTTGCAAGCTAGCCACCGGGGCATTCATGTTAACCTTCGTTCTTGAGAAAATTCCAATAAAATCCTAAACCCTTTGTAATTTATTAATTCGTCCCAAACTCTTTTTGGCCAATTTAGTCATAAAAATTTTGTAATTATGTCAAATCAATCCTAAATCTTTTGTAATTATGCCAATTCAATCTACCTTGCCAAATTTAGCTGCCCAATGCTAATGTGGATAATTTTTAATAATATATATATTTTTATAATAATACTATTGCGGCCTTGAAGAGGTGTCTATAGCTACTTCTCCTTGGTAGGGAACATGCACTTTGATCAAACCCTCCAACCTTTCAGCAGACTTACATTTACAAGAGACTTGCCTCTAAACGACTATTGTAGCCTCTCGGAACATGTCATTCCGAGAACTTACGAGCGGTAATGATGGGCTCATGACCTACATCTTAAAAAGCGACGGTCACAAGTTTCGATTGATATTACAAAAGATAAATGTACAAATTTTAAAAACCATTTATTAACAAATCTTCAATACTCACTAAAACTCTAAGTTTATTGGTTAGACAAAATTTAAGAGTTATAACTAGGAATTTTTTTGTTTTTTTTTTTAATCACAAAAAAGAGGGTTTTCTTTTTAGAATCAAATATAATGGAGAAAATTCCAAATAAAGGCATGAAGTGCTATTATTTTCTCAAATAAAAGTTTAAAGTGAATCTTGTTTCAAATAAAGGTTTGAAGTAATTATGTATGTTTCAAATAAAAGCTTGACTTTTTAGTTGGTCAAGGGCCCGATGGCCAACAGGCACCGGTGATGCTAGAAAGGTTGGGCGAGGTTGTCCTCGCGACCATTGGTAAGGGCTAGCCAAGGTTTGCCAGCCCTTGCCGATGCAGGCAAGGCCACCCTCGCTTGATCTAGCAAGGGTCGACCTTGCTTAGGGCCAATGAGGACTTGGTAGCCGTCCCTTGCCCTTGGTTGACGAAGGTTACCAACCCTCATCCATGGCCGGCAAGGCTAGTAGGCCTTATCGGCCTTTAGGAAGGAGTTGACGAGGCCGGTGGAGCCATCATCGACCCTTATTAATAGCCGGTGAGAGTCATCAAGTCCTGGCCAACCACCGCTAACCCTTGCCCAAAAAAAAAAGGAATAGAAAAAAAAAAAAAGTGAAAAGAAATTAATAAAAAGACAAATTCAAACTTGGCCAAATGACGTAGTGGTGGCGGCTTCTAGTGAGAGAAACAAAATCAATGAAAATGGTTTTTTTTTTTTTTCTATAATGATGGTTGAAGGAAACATCCTCGAAACAAGCCGAGAGCAAAACAATCTTTGAAAATGGGTTTGTTTTCTTTCATTGCTGGTGGAAGGTAACTTCCACAAAAGGCAATACGATTTTTTCTGGGAAATGTCTTTTTCAGAAAAGATAGGAGATAAGTACAAGGGATGTGTATTGATTTTGATCCAAGCCTAGAACTTGATTGGGCTGGACCAAATTGGCCAATTTAGGGTAGTTCGCTCCGGTTCTCAAGTTCATCCTTATTGCTTTAATGTTTTGTTGTCTATTGCTCAACCTTTCCTTTCTTATTTAAAGGACTGCATGCAACTCAACAATAGTTGTGTGAGCCAAAAATTTTAGTATTAAAATAGATATGATTATTATTTGCGACCTTTCCTTGCAAGCTAGCCACTAGGGCAGTCATGTTAACCTTCGTTCTTGAGAATTACCAATAAAATTCTAAATCTTTTGTAATTTTATTAATTCGGTCCCAAAAATTTTTTGGTCAATTTAGTCATAAACATTTTGTAATTAGGCCAATTCAATCTACCTAGCCAAATTTGGCTACCCAACGCTAATGTGGATAATTTTTAATAAATATTTTTTTTTAAATAATTCTATTGCAGCCTTGAAGGGGTGTCTATAGTGCTTCTCATTTTTCTTTTTTTTTTTTCTTTAAAAAAAGAAAAAATAAAAAGGTAGGGAACATGTACTTTGATTAAGCCCTCCAGCTTTTTAGCAGACTTACATTTGCAAGAGACTTGCCTTTAAATGACTATTGCAGCTTGTCGGAACATGTCGTTTCAAGAAGTTACGAGCGGTAATGATGGGCTCATGACCTACATCTTAAAAATATGGTCACAAGTTTCAATTGATATCAAAAGATAAATGTACAAATTTATAAAAACCATTCATTAACAAATCTTCAATACTCTCTAAAATTCTTCATTTATTGGTTAGAAAAAATTTAAGAGTTACAACTAGGCTGTTTTTTTCTTTATTTTTTAATCACAAAAAAAGGGTTTTCAGTTTAGAATCAAATATAATGGAGAAAATTCCAAATAAAGGCCGAAGTGCCTTCATTTTCTCACATAAGGACCTAAAGTAGATTTTATTTTAAATGAGAGCTTGAAATGCTATTATTTTCTCAAATAAAAGTTTAAAGTGAATCTTATTTCAAATAAAGGTTTGAAGTAATTATGCATATTTTAAATAAAAGCTTGACTTTTCAGTTGGTCAAAGGCCCGATGACTAACCGACCACCGATGATGCTAGAAAGGCTAGGTGAGGGTTGTCATCGTTGGCCATTGGTAAGGGATGGCCAAGGCCTACGAGCCCTTGTTGACCGTAGGCAAGGCCACCCTCACTTGATCTGGCAAGGGTCAACCTTGCTTAGGCCAACGAGGACTTGGTGGCCGTCCCTTGCCTTTGGCCAACGAAGGTCACAGAGCCCTCGTCCACAGCCGGCAAAGGCTAGTAGGCCTTATCAACCTTTAGAAGCAGTTGACAAGGCTTGTAGAGTCATCATCGACCCTTATTAATAGCTAGTGTGGGTTGTTGAGTCCTAGCCAACCGCTGCTAATCCTTGCCGAGAAAAAAAAAAAAGTGAAAAGAAATTAATAAAAAGACAAATTCAAACTTGGACGAATGATGTAGTGGTGGCGGCTTCTAGTGAGAGCAACAAAATGATTGAAAATGGTTTTCTTATTCTATAATTGATGGTCGAAGAAAACTTCCTCGAAACAAGTCGAGAGCAAGAAAATCTTTGAAAATGGGTTTGTTTTCTTTCATTGTTTGTGGAAGGTAACTTCCATGAAAGGGAATAAGATTTTTTCTGAGAAATGTCTTTTTCAGAAAAGATAGGAGATAAGTACAAGGGATGTGTATTGATTTTGATCCAAGCCTGGAACTTGATTGGACTGGACCAAATTGGCCGATTTAGGGTAGTTCACTCCGGTTCTCAAGTCCATCCTTATTGGTTTAATGTTTTTTGTCTATCGCTCAACCTTTCCTTTCTTATTTAAAGGACTACATGCAACTCGACAATAGTCGTGTGAGGCAAAAACTTTAGTATTAAAAAAACTATTATTATTATTATTTGCAACATTTCCTTGCAAGCTAGCCACCAAGGCAATCATGTTAACCTTCATTCTTGAGAAAATTAACAATAAAATCCCAAACCTTTTGTAATTATATTAATTTGTCCCAAACTTTTTTTGGCCAATTTAGTCATAAATATTTTGTAATTATGTCAATTAAATGCTAAATATTTTGTAATTATGCCAATTCAATCTACTTAACCAAATTTGGCTGGCCAACACTAATATGGATAATTTTTAATAATATATATTTTTTTTTGTTAAGAATACTATTGCGGCCTTGAAGGGTTGTCTATAGCTGTTCTCTCCTTTTTTTTTTTTTTCTTAAAAATAAAAAGAAAAAAATGTAGGGAACATGTACTTTGATCAAGCCCTCCAGCTTTTCACTAGACTTACATTTACAAGAGACTTGCCTCTAAACGACTATTGCAGCCTCTCGGGACATGTCGTTTCCGAGAAGTTATGGGCGGTAATGATGGGCTCATGACCTACATATTAAAAAGCGACAGTCACAAGTTTTGATTGATATTAGAAAAGATTAATGTATAAATTTATAAAAACCATTCATTAACAAATCTTCAATACTCACTAAAATTCTACATTTATTGGTTAGACAAAATTTAAGAGTTATAACTAGGTAGTTTTTTTCTTTTTTTTTTTTTTTAATCACAAAAAAGGTTTTCTTTTTAGAATCAAATATAATGGAGAAAATTCCAAAAGGCCCGAAATGCCTTCATTTTGTCATGTAAGAACCTAAAGTGGATTTTATTTTAAATGAGAGCTTGAAGTGCAATTATTTTCTCAAATAAAAGTTTAAAGTGAATCTTGTTTCTAATAAAGGTTTGAAGTAATTATGTATGTTTCAAATAAAAGCTTGATTTTTCAATTGGTTAAGAGCCCGATGGCCAACCAGCCACCGATGATGCTAGAAAGGCAGGGTGAGGGTCGTCCTCGCTGGCCATTAGTAAGGGTTGGCCAAGGCCTGCAAGCCCTTGTCGACAACAGGCAAGGCCACCCTCGCTTGATCTCGCAAGGGTCAACCTTGCTTAAGGCCAATGAGGACTTGGTGGCTGTCCCTTGCCCTTGGCCAACAAAGGTCACCAGGCCCTCATCCACGGCCGGCAAAGGCTAGTAGGCCTTATTGGCCTTTAAAAGCAGTTGACGAGGTTGGTAGAGCCATCATCGACCCTTATTAATAGCCAGGGAGGGTTGTCAAGTCTTGCTAGCCGCTGCTAACCCTTGCTGAAAAAAAGAAAAGTGAAAAGAAATTAAAAAAAAGACAAATTCGAACTTGGACGAATGACATAGTGGTGGTGGCTTCTAGTGAGAGCAACAAAATCAATGAAAATGGTTTGTTTATTCTATAATTGATAGTCAAAGGAAACTTGCTCGAAACAAGCCGAGAGCAAGACAATCTTTGAAAATGGGTTTGTTTTCTTTCATTGCTGGTGGAAGGTAACTTCCATGAAAGGCAATAAGGTTTTTTCAGGGAAATGTCTTTTTCAGAAAAGATAGGAGATAAGTACAAGGGATGTGTATTGATTTTGATCCAAGCTTGGAACTTGATTGGACCGGATCTAATTGGCCGATTTAGGTAGTTCGATCCGGTTCTCAAGTCCATCCTTACTGCTTTAACGTTTTGTTGTCTATTGCTCAACCTTTCCTTTCTTATTTAAATGACGGCATGCAACTTGACAATAGTCATGTGAGCCAAAAATTTTAGTATTAAAACATATATTATTATTATTTGCAACCTTTCCTTGCAAGCTAGCCACCAGGGCTGTCATGTTAACCTTCACTCTTGAGAAAATTACCAATAAAATCTAAACCTTTTGTAATTTTATTAATTTGGTCCCAAACTTTTTTTTGGCCAATTTAGTCATAAACATTTTGTAATTATATCAATTTATCATAAATCTTTTGTAATTATGTCAATTCAATATACCTAGCCAAATTTGGCTTCTTGACGCTAATGTGGATAATTTTTAATAATATTTTTTTATAATAATTCTATTGCGGCCTTGAAGGGGTGTCTATAGCTACTTTCCTTTTTCTTTTTTTCTTTAAAAAAAGAAAAAAAAAAATAAAAGGAAGGGAACATGTACTTTGATCAAGCTCTCCCACTTTTCAACAAACTTAAGTTTGCAAGAGACTTGCCTCTAAACGGCTATTGCAGCCTATTGGAACATGTTGTTCCGAGAAGTTATGGGTGATGATGATGGGCTCATGACCTACATCTTAAAAAGGGACGGTCACATGTTTCGATTCATATTACAAAAGATAAATGTACAAATTTATAAAAACCATTCATTAACAAATCTTCAATACTCACTAAAATTATACATTTATTGGTTAGACAAAATTTAAGAGTTATAACTAGGTAGTCTTTTTCTTTAATTTTTAATCACAAAAAAGGGTTTTCTTTTTGGAATCAAATATAATGGAGAAAATTCCAAATAAAGACCCGTAGTGTCTTCATTTTCTCACGTAAAGACCTAAACTTGATTTTATTTTAAATGAGAGCTTGAAGTGCTATTATTTTCTCAAATAAAAGTTTAAAGTGAATTTTGTTTCAAATAAGTGTTTGTAAGTAATTATGTCTGTTTTAAATAAAAGCTTGACTTTTCAATTAGTCAAGGGCCCGATGGCCAACGGCCATCGGTGATGCTAGAAAGGCTAGGCGAGGGTCATCCTCGCGGCCATTGGTAAGGGCTGGTCAAGGCCTGCCAGGCCTCGTCAATTACAAGCAAGGCCACCCTCGCTTGATTTGACAAGGGTCGACCTTGCTTAGGGCCAACGAGGACTTGGTGGCCGTCCCTCACTAATGGCCGACAAAGGTCACCGAGCCCTTGTCCATGGCCGGTAAAGGCTAGTAAGCCTTATCGGCCTTTATAAGCAGTTGACGAGGTTGGTAGAGCCATCATCAACCCTTATTAATAGTCGGTGAGGGTTGTCGAGTCCTGGCCAACCGCCGCTAACCCTTGCTGGAAAAAAAAAAAAAAAAAAAAAAAGTGAAAAAAAAAGGAAAGAAGGGAAAATAATAAAAAATAATTTTAGATTAAAATTGTAATTGGATGAAAACGCCTTTGATTGGTTGAAATATTTAGCCAACCGACTATTGGTAAAGTCAAGTCCTTATTTGAAATGACTATGTCTACTTTAAGCCCATATTTGAAACTACTATGGCCACTTTACACGCTTATTTGAAAAAATCATGGCCACTTCATACTCTTATTTGAGAAAATAAGAGCACTTCAAGCCCTTATTTAGAATTTTCCCAAATATAATGTAATAGCTATATGTAAACAACACCATAGGATAACCAAGAGACATCGTTGTACACAAATTAAATAGTTGTTAAGGGTAGACTAAGACTAAGCCAAATATTGATCAATTAATTGAAGAAAGTAGAATAATGCCAATTTATCTTCTAGTGAGACATGGTTGTACACACATTAAATAGTAAGAACAGCTACATCACGGGCTTATCGTCATTTTCTTTATTACATCGGTCACGGTCTACTTTCATAAAATGTAAATGACATTGATTAATCTCATTGTTTATTTTAACTTTTGTGTTTAGCTTTATCTTATAAAACAAGTCATTTTTTCATGGAACCAAGCCAAATGCTTGCTTTGGCTATTGAGGTCATCGGTTCATATCCTTCTTATAAAAACAAATCAATGTGGATAGACACGTCGAAGAAGTTACGGTTGATTATCCCAAGGAAGCCCAGGAAATGTTGATGATAATAAGTTTCCAGAAGTTAGATTATGAGGACAAACAAGTATTTCTGGATTGTGTTGTTTAGGTTTCGCAGGGTGGGTTATGATATTGCATCTAATTATGGGAAAAGGATATGATGTTTAGGTTCGCAGGGTGGATTATGATATTGCATCTAATTATGGGAAACAAATCCTTTTCGTGTCTTGAATAAATAAAACTATGTTTGGTATTTTAGAAAACGAAGGTGCAGTCCATGTGAAATGCAACAATTAAGTAAAGAAAATACGATCGAAATATAAAATTGCACTTAAGAAAAATTCATAGCATGTTGCTCTACGTTCAAAATGCCTAACCTAGTCTTTATTCATCTCACTATTAACTTTTCCCACCTCACTAAAATTATTAAATATACGTAATGTGCCCTCTTGAATTAGAAAGCTGGTAGCAATTAATAATGTAGATTCTAATTATTTTAACCAAATAACAATTACTTTAGAGCTTAAATAAAACATTGCTTTTCAACAAACTGTGGAACGTCCACATTGCCTCGTTGTCATCGTGACAACTGAACCACATTTTAGAAAGAAATTAAAAAGAAAACAAATTCAAATGTAGACGAATGACATAGTGATGGGGGCTTCTGGTGAGAGCAACACAATCTTTGAAATTGGGTTTATTTTCTTTCATTGTTCGTCGAAGGAAACTTCCTCAAAACAAGTCAAGAGGAAAATATTTGAAAATGGGTTTATTTTCTTTCGTCGCCGGTGTAAGTAAACTTCCTTCAAAGGGGATAAGATATTTTGGGGAATATCTTTTAAGAGAAGATCACTACCCAAACATGGAGTTAATTGACATTATGATTTCTGTGGTCATTAATCAACTAATCATCCAAAAGGAAGAGGCACATCAGGATTTGGCACCCCTAAATCAGACTCGCTGTTTTATTGTACATTTCTCCATACTTTATAAAGGAGTTATTCTCTTTTATTTAACCCAGTAAACTATCCTGATCATACACGCAAATTTATTTAATACGTGCACAGTTATTCACGGTTTATATGACTGCAATCCCATTATAATGACTTCCTCAATGGACCATTTTGCTAATAATAATTCAACATATGTGGACGTGTCGAAACAAAGGTGAACCATTTTGATCACATCCTTTTCATTTAAAGATGAAAAAGATGAGAGCACTTTTAGATATCAATGCCAACTCTATCTCCAGATCCGATGTATGAAACGCTGTTCTGCTATGGTGATCAAGAAGGAATCCTATAGGATGCTAAGGACCAAACGATACTAAAGCCTTTTTTCTAAATCCTAATAGACCTTTCAAAAGTCATGATTTCATCTCTAGCTTGAAGTACTTTTTTTTCCCAAAAGTTTTAGGGAACAAGAATATTTCTTCTATATTAGAAATGATTCATTAAAGTTTAGATTCAAATAATGAGATATGATCAATTAAAATCAAATTATAAAAGTTATGGATCACAAGCTTCGAAGAACTAGGAGTTGATGGACACGGTACAATTAGCTTAACTATTAATATTTATGCAGAAATTGATTGTAACTCTAGTGAATCTTATCTTTTCTGAAGAGGTCCAACTTGGAGGAACATTTCTCACAATGGCAGCATCATTGTAGTTTGTCGACATCAAAACTTGATGTTGTCCCAACACTGCCACATATTTCAAACGAACTTGAAAGCTTGTCAACTCTCATTATCAATGAATGCTCGGCACTTTCTTGTTTTGAAAGGCATGGTGAAGTTGAGGGAATTGCGAATTATTAGGTGTGAATACCTCATGAGGACACCTGGTCCGTCGGGCTATAGGCCTTGTAGACATCTCAATTAAAAAGACTTGTTGAGATTCAAGGTTTGCAGTGATCGGGATCTTTGTTGCAGTCAATAATTTTCTATTGTGATTCAATTGAAAGATTACCTAATCTATGCATGTTGAAGAAGCTTAGGTGTGTTGAACTGAAAGTCTGTCCTAAGCCAAGAGCCATGGAAGGCGGCAATAGCCTAGAGTCTTTAAAGTACTTGGAGACACATTGGATGTCTCTTGGAGCTACCACCTAAAAGGTACAACTTATGAAAATTGCACTGTGTTGCCTGTACAGGAGACATTGTTGCACATTAATGTCCACAATTCAAGTCATTTTTTTTTTTTGTCGAACAATTTAAGTCGAGTTCAAACAGTGTGTGAAATGTTATTTTTTAGTTCTTCTTTTGACTTGTTTTGGCAATTCTTCTCGACAGACATGAGGAACTCATCAAATTGATCATTTGAGAATGGGTTAAGTTGAAGATTAAGCATAGGGTGTATTTATTTCACGAAAAATTCAATGATAAGATAAAAACATTTTCTAGGAATACGATTAGTTTTCGTTTATTTGGTAATATATGATCAAAAGCTGCTTTTTGATGTTTACACTTCATTGGAAAAATGATTTTAATATCACATTTTTAATTAAAAAATTGAATTTTTAATTATTTTTTACTTTTTTTTCTCTTTTCTCTTTTTAAATTAGATTTTTTAGTTATTTTTATTTCTTTTTCCTTTTTCTTTTTTTTTTTTTTGAGTCCCCCACACGGTGACTAGTCGGTGACAACCATAGTCAAGCTTGAGTTCACTCAAGTTAAGCGAGCTACGAGCTAACCGGCCTCGGTGGAGCTTGAGCTTGCCTCGGATCTTGTGAGCCGCGAGCTTGCCCACCTCGGTTGAGCTTGATCTTGTCGAGATCGAGCGAGTTGCCCGAGCTCGCCGGGATCGCTCGAGCTCTCACTTGGATCTAGTGAGTCGCAAGATCGTCTCGCCTTGATCAAGCTTGAGCTCACCTAGATTGGCCAAGCCTTGAGCTTGTTGGCTTGCATCTTGGCCGATCACGAGTTGTTGGCTTTTGTCGAGACACACGGCTAGCGGAGGAAGAAGGAGAAAGGAAAAAAAAAAGAAAAGAGAAAAGAAGAAAAAGAAAAAAGAAAGAGAAAAGAAAAGAAAATAATATTTTAAAAAAATTGAATAAAAAATTAAATAATCTATTTTTAAAAAAATTATTTTTATGAGAATAAAAGTTTCATTAACCAAGGTCCCAAAGAGTAGAATAATATTTGGGAAAACATTTTCCGGTTCTTTTAAAGGAGAAATTATTTTCCTAAATTTAAGTTTTGATAGGAAAACCATTTCCGTTAACTCATTTCTTAAGTGAACCAAACGACAAAAAATGAGGAAAATGTTTTTTGCAAAACAAACGCACCCTTAGTTTTATTACCGAGCTTGTGGCCGTATCGAATGATGAAGAAGGCATAATGAAACCATTAGATGCCGAATCTAAAGGAGTAGGTCTTGTTATAAGACTATTGATTGATGACAGTGGTAACACGACCCTTACCGATGTTATCTTAAGCCAGTTATAGGCTAGCTTCAACTCAAACACTTCTCTATACTTGTGTCATCACAATTGCTTGGATATATTGATTTTCTCGCATCTGTAGTAAATGTTTTAAAAAATATCGTGGCATTTAAGTGAATAGTTTTTAGAAGTCATGATATTTAAATAATAAAAAATTATAAAAATTAGGTGATTGAAAAAAATTATGATATTTAAATGAATGCAGTGTGAAAATTGTAATGACAGTTTTTGAAGTTAGCAATACATTTACGCCATCAGTACAAGATGTTTTAGCATGAAAATGACAAACTTTTACGGTGGACAAAAGGACGGAACTGATGGTCGCCACATAGCACAACAGGAGAAAGTATCATTGCACTTAGTGGGACTCTATAATTTGTACAACTTTATTGAAGCTGATACTTAAAAAGAGCTCGTGAAGTGAAGTTATTGATATTGGGGTGCATCATCTGAATCGGTATCTGGGCTTAGCTCGTTCCCAAGTGGAGATTGGTGCATCGCTGCTTCAGTGCTGCTGATTTCTGGTGCTAAGGTCAGATGTGTTAGACCATTAAGCATAAATCAAATTTGGGGGTCCCGACTGCCAAGCCAGCGTATACCCCGACCAATGAGGAAGTGATGCGTGGCTCCACGATGCGCTAGCGACTCCACTGGTTTTTCTGCACAAAATAATTTTTTTCCCTTTTCTGCTTAAAAATTTACAGTCATTAATAAATCTGCTGCTGCTTTTTTTTTCTCTCCTCTCTAATGGAGTAGGCCTGCACACATTAAAAGGAGCTTTGGGTGAGTCATTTCTTTCCTTCTCACTTCAAAATTTTGGGTGAGAACCCTCTCTGAAAGCACGTTGCTCCTCCGCCTTGCTCCGGCGCCGGGTCAACTTCGCTCTCTGCCCCAGAGCTCATTGTTCTTCGGCCTGCATCGTTGTGTTCTTTTCTCCGCCGTCTGCTCCGGTGTGGTTTCCCTGCGCAAGACAGCGAGGAAGGTTGTTGCTGTAAGTCGCAGACTCTAAGCGACAAGAAGTTCCAGCTCTCTCCGATTCGGCTTCGGATCTGCTACGTTCGTGGCTCATAACAGTGAGTTGATTCTTCCCCTGATTTTTGTACTCTTCTTTTCTTTTCTTTTTCTTTGCTGTTTTTGCCCTTTTTATTTTTATTTTTATAGTTTTAGTTTCTTTTGTTGGTGGGTGATTGCACCAGCTTGGCTATCGAGTCGGCAATTTTGCCCGTGAGTGTCCGGTGTTGTAATTTTTGGGAGGTTGGTTTGTCTAGGCTAGCACTGAGTTTCAGTCCGAGGCGAAACGAATGGTTGGAAGTTTCCGGGAAACCGGGGAGATTAGCAGAAAAACGAATGGTTAGTAATATTGGAGATGATGGGGAAGTATTTCGTAAAAAAGAATAGTCGGCACTCGTCTGATTTTTCTGTTGTTGGCTTTTGTCTTCAAGTATTTCGGTGGAAGTAATTCGATTGGGGAAAATGGCGGATATTGTTCCGCCTCCCTCGGCATATATACATTCTTAACTCTCGTTTCTCCGCAGAGAAGGGAAGAAAACCAGAAAGAATTCAAAAAGGGGGAAAATGGCGGATGTCGGTCTGTGTGCAGCTTCCACAGTGGCAGGGTGCCTGGTGGCTCCGGTCGATCGTCTTTGCGGCTATGTGATATCCTACGACAGCCACGTTTGCGAACTTGAGGACAAAGTTGCGGAGTTGGGCCACGCGAGGGAAAGGGTGCAGGATTCCATCGATGATGCTAAAAGAAACATGAAATGTATCAAAGACTCTGTCAATAAATGGGTGGAAGATGTGGAGAACCACACCGAGGAGGCGCGCCGTGTTCTCGATGACAAAGCTAAGATAACTTGCTTCCGCGGGTGGCTTCCCAACCTGAAGGTGCGATATCGTCTCGGCAGGGAGGCGAGGAGGAAAGCTGAACGCATCCAGGGACTCATTAATCGGACTCCATCCGGGAAGGTCTACGACGATCCTCCTCCAGGGCTCGTTGATGGCACTTCCGACATGATTTCCTCGGCCGGTGATCGAGGTTACACTAACTTCGATTCTCAAGCTTCCATCTTAGAGGACATAATGAATGCTCTGGGTGACGAGAAGCATAAAGTGATTGGGATCTACGGGGAGGGTGGTGTGGGGAAGACTACGCTGTTGGAGGAAGTCAACAAGAAACTCAGGAAAGAAGAGATTGTTCAACATGATCGTCAAATCGGATGTCTCACAGAACCCGGACTTGAATGAAATCCAATACAAAATCGCTTTCGACTTGAATCTGAATCTGAAGGATGAGACAGAGCCAAGAAGGAAGAAGAGAACTTTGTTTCAGAGATTGCAAATGATCCGAATGAGAAGATTCTCATAATATTGGACGATCTGTGGAAAGAATTTGATCTGAGGGAGGGGGTCGGAATTCCTTCAAAAGACGAGAGCAAGGGATGCAAGTTGCTGCTAACATCGAGATTTAAAGATGTTCTGGAGCAAATGAAGTGTGACACTCCCATATTTCATCTTGAAGGTTTAAAGGACGACGAAGCATTCAGGCTATTTGAAAAGACGGTCGGTGACAGGCTCAAAGACGATGAGGAATTGAAAGCAATAGCGGATCAATTAATCAAGAAGCTTGCAGGTTTGCCTCTTTTGATTATCTCTGTTGCAAACTTTTTGAAAGATAAGGATAAGTACGCATGGAGAACCGCGCGGATAGAAATAGATGAGTCAAATAAAGAAACAAAAGAAACGATAGTGAAGTTGAGTTACAACCATTTGAAGAGCGAGGATGCCAAGACTTTATTCTTGCTCTGTGGTCTTATTGGTGGAACCATTCAAGTCGAAACTCTGCTGGTTCTAGGCATGGGCTTGGGCTTGTTTGGGGAATTCAGAAGGACGATGCAAAAATCGAGGGATAGATTGAATACTATACTCGATGAACTCCGTTCCGCTTGCTTGTTGCTGGATGGTGGTGATGACAAGAACAATGTGACCATACATTATCTTTACAGCGAGGTGGCTGTCTCAGATTCATTTAGGGGTCAGAATTCTTTCATGATGAACAGCAATTATGGCTCATGGTCAAAGGAAAAGCTTGAGAAATGTTGGGCTATATGCCTAGCTGATGTTGACAAAAAGAGACTTGATGAACTAATGAAGTGTCAGTTTCCTGACTTGAAGATACTCATGTTGTCTCAACCGGGAGGCTGGCGTTGGAAACAAGAACACGAACGTGAAGTGGGAGATTGCTCGGGACTACCAGATTTCACATACATGAAGGAGCTCCGTGTCCTATATTTTTGCTCGCATATCGCCAGTTTACCTCCCTCAATTGGAATCCTTGGGAACCTCCACTTTTTATACTTAAAATATTGCAATGTGGAGGATGTGGCAATTCTTGGCAAGCTCAAAGCATTGCAGATTCTTAGCTTCACACAGTCCACCATTTCTAGGTTGCCTAAAGAAATCGGGGAACTTACAAATCTAAGATCGTTGAATTTGATCGAATGCTACAAGCTTGAAACAATCGAGCCTGGTGTCCTTAACCGCTTAACCAACTTGGAAGAGTTACATATCTACAGCTTTTCTCGATGGATGGGTAACGATCAAATACCGTCGGAATCATGTAATGCTAGGCTTGCCGAGTTGAAGAGCTTGACAAAGCTATCCACTCTGGCAATATCGATCCCCAATCCCACCATGCTCTTGAAGGATGGTGACCTGCCATTTGAGAACCTGGATAGTTTTAAGATCAAGATAGGAAATACTCCAATGTTACATGAAGCTTTGATAACCATGAATCTCAATTTGAATGGGTGCGATAGTATTCTTTCAAAAAAATGGGTTAAGAAAATTCTGCAGAAGACTCAATACTTATATTTAAGAGGGTTGAGTGAGTTCAAAGAGAACCCTCAGGAATTGTGCACCCAAGGATTCCGAGAAATGAAGGTTCTCTGCATTAGTGACAGCCCTTCAATCAAGTATATTGCCGATTCATCCAATGGCCTCTCTCTCACTGCTTTTGGGAAGTTAGAGAATTTTTTTCTTGAAAATCTTATTAATTTGGAGAAGATATGCCATGGCCCCATCATGCCAGAGTGCTTCAACAAATTGAAATATGTGACTGTCAAACAATGCAACCAATTGAAATACTTATGGCGTCTTTCAGATGTGCAAGGACTTGTATCGTTGGAAGAGATTAGCGTGAGCAGATGTGGCTCAATGCAATCCATTGTCACACATGATGTGGGAGAAGATATAGTTTCTCCCAATAACAGAGTTGAGTTGCCTAACGTACGTCGTTTGCAATTGTTTGAGTTACCAAATATGACAGGATTTTGTGATACATCAATTCAGGTAATTTTTTTTTTTTTTTTTTCATTTTTTCCTTGTGTCAATTTGTCTTGTTAGAATGAGATGATATTGGTGTTCACTCAACGTCAGTACATATCGCATTTAACTTTGACTATTTGTACAATTTGATTTAGGTTTTGATTTACAAATAAAAAATCCTCTCAAATAGAACACAGACCATACTATAGTTAAAGGGAAGCCTCTTTCCATGACTGATTTTTTTATTTTTTCAAAAATAAAATAAAATTCAACATTATATAATTGCATTGCTAACTTAAGTTTCTTCTATGACTAATTTATTACTTATTTAACATACTATAATGTGCTGAACGAATGAAAGGGAGAATGAATCTTGAATGAATAAATAAAATTCAGTAATTTCAAAATGAAGAAGGCGCCGTCCAGAGATTCAATAAATGGATGGAGCCACGTAACAAAGAAATCCCTGTAATTCATGTCCCGCCTAACATGCAATTTGCAACTGATTTCAACATGTCATTCCAAGTTGCCAACATCACCGGAGCAACATGACTGTTAAGTTGAGCTGCATTAAGGACATGATAGCGGTGAGGATTTCCTCATGAAAATGATTTTGCTTTTCATGGAAGAGAAATTCTTCCCTTTTTTTTTTTTTTTTTTTTTTTTTTTTTTTTTTTTTTTTTTTTGTATTTTAGCCCTAGAGTTCCACTTATTTTCTTGTGAAAATAGCTTTACTTGTAACAGACTTACCTTTAATGAGCTCCATTATGGTGCCATGTCAGGTTTCATTGCCTCACTTGGAATCCTTGACAATGTTTGGATTCCATGACCCAGAAAAGATACTCTACAGTGAACCTTCATTAAAATATAGCAATCTCAAATGGCTAAAGATAGGAAAATCTAAATCCGCATGGAAGAGTATTCTGAAATTAGATTGGATTTTGAAGTTACCGAATTTGGAATCAATGTCACTTGAGAGCTCTCCAACAACTGAAGTAGTTTTTGACCTGGAGGAGCTAAAAGTCATCAAAGATGTCGAGATTTGCTCTCGGCTAACGAATTTGACATTAGATCACTTGCCAAACCTGCAGTGCATGTGGAAACGGGATGTAAAATTACAAGGAATATCGATATTTCAAAACCTGAGGGACCTCTTTGTCTATAAAACGGGGCTGTCATTTCTTTTTTCGGTGTATGTGGCTAAATGTTTGAGAGAAATTAGAGTCATAAGAATGTGCGACTGTCCAAATATGAAGGTAGTGATTGTGGATGAAGAAGGAAGAAACGAAGGGACATATGATATTATAGAGTTCCCACTACTGGAGCATCTATCTATACAGCAATGTCCAATGGAGAAATTCTTCCCATATCCTCATGGAAAGAAAGAGCCAGTAACCACTACTTCAGATTCGCAAGATGCTCACTCCAATTCCTTCTTTGATCGAAAGGTACAAATCCCTTCTATAGAAATTTTACCCATAATAGCCATAGGCACATGCTTTGTGGGGGGTGTAATAAAATCTCTCTGAAGAATTTTATTTGGTTTTATTAGTTAGAATGTGTTCATTACTTATAATTACATTTTTCATACTAAGGCCATTAGTGAAAATTCATTCTTCCATCATATCAAATATATTGTTAGGATTAGGCCAAATTGCCATATGTTTCTTAGCTATGATCTAACATATAACTCTCATGAGTAGGCTAGTTTGTCAAGCTTGGAATTTTTATGGCTTCATTCAGTAGGATCCTTCAAAAGGATATGGCAAGATGAACTTCCAAGAAGTTCTTTCTGCGAATTAGCCACCCTCATCCTTGAAAATAGCTTTGAGCTACTCTAATGTCTTCCCTTTGACAATCATACGAAGATTGCACAATCTAGAAGAAGTTGGAGTTTCAAATCGTTGTTTGATTGTAGGTCCTTTCGCATTATCATGTATTAGAACGAACAATGTAATAAATTTATCCTACTTTTCCTCCTTTCTCAAATTATCCTCATGCAGGTTACATTTCCTAATATAACAAGACTGGAAATTAGTGGCCTTCAGTCCAAAGAGCTATGTAACGATCAAATTCCCACCGATTCCTTTCAGAAGTTGGAATCTCTTCGATTGAGTAAATGTGACAATCTTCAACATATTGCCACTTCTTATATGTGGAAGAAGCTGCAGCTGTGTCTCAAGGAACTCAAAGTGATTTCATGCCCTTCGATCGAGATCATATATGAAGGTGATGGGACAGATACAGAGACTGGTGAATTGAGGACGATGGTTTTGCGTGATCTCAAAAACTTGAGGAGCATTTGGCAGTCCGACAGTCTCCCAAACATCCCATTCCCAAATTTGAGAGACGTAAAGGCCGTGAGGTGCCCCCGTTTGGGAATGCTTTTCCCTACCTTCACTGCGAAATTTCTCGGGCAAATCAAAAAGCTGGTGGTGAAGTCATGTGAAGATATGGAACAAATTGCTGGCCATGAAAAAGGGGAAGAAGCGACCGGCACTAGAATCACCTTCTCCGAGTTAACTGATCTTAAACTTTCTAAGTTGTCGAAATTCAAAAGCTTCTTACCTGATAAATACTCTCTAAAATTCCCGTGCTCCGAGGACTTCCCATCCTTGCAAGTCTTGAGTATAGTAAGCTGTGGAGCAGAGCCAGACCAACTCCTTGATTACTCGGAAGAGTCGGACCAAAGCTATGGAGCAGAGTCGGACCAACTCCTTGATTACTCGGAAGAGTCGGACCAAAGCTATGGAGCAGAGTCGGACCAAGTCCTTGATTACTCGGAAGACTCCCAAACAGAATGAAGACTTTGTAAGCATTCATAAGACATCCGGTATTCCTTCAATATTTCATTGCTTTGGTTTGGCTCTCTATTCCTTTGAATCCAAAATTAGTTTGTATTAGCTAAGCCACAATTCTCAGTGGGACCCACAAGCACTCTACATCATGTGGCCTTCTCTCTTCCTTTTCTCTCTCTCTCTCTCTCGCTAGCTCTCTTTCTTACTCTCTTCAACTAACGATTCATCGATTCCCTTTTATCCATCCACCACCAGCCACCGCTGAGAGTCCAATGCTGGCCACCACACGACATGGCATGTTGAGAAGGGACAAAGGACAGAGAGCATTGATCGAAGGCTCTTGGTGATTTCAATTGAATCCTTTCCTCTCACTTCGCTGCTTGTTGTCACCGCTTCCTGATCACCACTTGTTCTGCTACCGCGAAGAAGTTCTGTAATGCCGGAGTGCTCGAACTTCGGTCACGACTACCTACTTCGACGATTCCATCCCTTGATGTTGCTTCTGTTATTTCCTTACTCATGTCCGATCTCAATCGCTATAGCTAATCGTTCTCTGTTCAACTAAACCATGTATGCTCTATTTTCCATTCCTATTGCTACTGTCTGTGTGCAAATCGACTGTGATTGAATGGTTGTATTAATGATTTGAAGTAATGCTCCTCGGCCGAAATTAATGTATGCAACTTGTTTGATGAAATTCCTGATCTAAGTTGGTGTGTATTTTTTATTAAGTTCTTGACTGAAAATTCCCTTGATTACTAGATTGTGGATCTATTATGCTCATTTAAGCATATTTGAGTTATGTTTCTTCATAGAAAAACCATAGATGTTCAATTTCAAACTTGTTTGGAATCTGCTAGAACCTTGTCAATACTTGTTGATTCGCCATTGTTGCGGCCTTGAGCTAATGTCAATTGGTCCTTGATTTTATGCTATTCCACTCAAGTAAGCATGTGCGGTGATATAAGATTGTCTTATGGTGAATTTCATGTTTTCTTGAAAAAGAAATTATGTCATGAATGAATGAAATTCTACTAGAAATTGATCCATGTATGCTGACCCTGTCTTAATATCCCTGATTGGGCATGCTTTTGATTCCAGCTTGAGGTTAGTTTGGTTATGGGATCATATATGTTCATGCTAGGAAAGTAAGAGGGTGAATCTCATACCATTTAGCGAGAATTGGGTTCATCTCCGAACTTGAATATGCTAGAATGAAGTATCGCATGCTGACCATGATTGTTTTGTTTAAATTTGGCACTGATATGGTCTTTGATTGATGTCATTTTGATCAAGTAGACTCATATGCACTTATAGGAAGATATGGCTTCTATTCATGTCAATTAGTCATCAAAAGATCACGATTTGTGGTCTTTATGCTCTGTTACAATTTCGAACATGTGCTGGAATATTTGTATTAGTTTGGTTGCCTTCTTTATTGCCCGTGGATAAGTGATATGCATGTGCATGATTAAATTGATGAGATGTGTGCTTGATATTGCCTTGAGAGTTTGATTGAAGTTTAATTCCATAATTCTCACGATTCCAAAGGAAACTCTCTAATTGTACACATATTTTGAAGGTGATCTGTAGACTAAGCCAGATATGAGGAAATCTCTCAACAAAGCTGGTCAATGAGGCCCTTCGAAATATTGCATATATGACACTTGCCACCAAAGTACATGTATTCTCTTCATCTCCTTCGACACTCAGCATTCAAGGCTTATTTACAAGAGCTATTGCTTAAATCTAATTGATCCTTAAAGTGTGTGTGTTTGTGCCAACATACCATGCACAACACCAATTGCAACCTATGTCCTTTTTCTCGGAGTGCTCATTGGCCACTACTATTTGAAATGATGTTTCAAAGATACGATTTTCGTTTTCCTCGCTCCCCCATAGAATTCGCAAAAGCATGTCACCAGCACTACCATTAACCTGCCCATGAAATCCATCAAGACCCTACCCATATGTTCCACCAGGAGTAGGTCCCTAGTTCCGATTGTCTCTCCTATAAACTATTTTGCAATGGAGGTGCAGAGCTCCATCTATCTCCTTGCAGCAGGTCTCTCTGTTGATGATAGTAATTACTTTTTATGACCTTGCTGATTGGAGGTCCCTTGATCTGAAAAAGTTGAATATTTTCCGTCTAAGAAGTTTATGCTATAAATCTCGAATGGAAAACACTAAGCCAAGAACTTGATGAGCCATATGAATTTATCTTAATGTCCACACGATAACATCGACTCATTCAAAGCATTTTATACAACAATGGCATCGTGTGTCCTTTCCACAACTTGCTTTAATTAGTAGAGAGTATCCATCTGAATCACAACTTTGTCCTGCTCATGAATGCTCATTCTACTCATATTTCTCAATTTCAGCTACTCAAAACACTACGAACCCAAAGCCACTTGAAAATTTTGTTATATATCATTACATTTGCACACTCTCAGAATTGAATGCCACTAATTTTACAAAGTCGATCATGTCGTGAGAGCATCGGGAAGAGTGGTGGGCAATCCGAGGATTTTGCCACCCACATCGGGAAATGTTTCGAAACCGGCAAAGGACCAACTTTACCATCTCTGCTCACATGGATGGGATACTGCATCAAGTGGCCTCTCATTTCCTTGGGATTATGTTGGTCCTCATCCACATAAGCTTTCCAATTCCGCTTGGCTATTTTGTTCACCCTCTTCGCACATTCAGTGCTTTGAGGTTCCCTAAAGCTGTCTTCTAAATCTCCCAAGTGCTCCGCCCAAAGCGACATCCTATAACCATAAACCTATGTAGCATAAGTTAACATTATTAGTCACAAGCTTAAGGTTTTGATATATGTCGCTACACTTGCAAGGGAGTCTACCTAGTACCTCTATTTAGATAAGAGGCTAATCCGGTGTACTAAGCTGGCCATGCGGATAACTCTTTTTCCCAGCCCAAGTGTGAGTGGCTGATAAGCCCCCATCGCGATTTCAGTGTCTCTTGAGCCATCTAGAGATCTTTGGTTGATATTTGCCGATCCCATGATCACATACTCATCATCTACTATCATCCCTTTGGCATGCACACATATCATGAACCTGCGAAACTTTTGAACCGAAGCCTGCATGGATAGAAACGATAGCATGTTTCAAAGCAGAAGTCTTTTTACCACTCATTCAAAAACCATAGCTCTTAATGACTATTTTTGTTTTGCTTTTTTAACAGATAAGTCAAAGGAAGAATCCATGAAAAGAGTATAGACATATACCAAGGCATTATTTTCAGATTGTTGATTCATTGATTGGGATGAAGACTGTGTAGAGGACAAGGGCTCCCGCTTGCCAAGGCAATAGAAGTTCAAGTAATTTGACGGATGGTACTTGCATGACAACCTGGCTTTTTTGAGAGCCTGGACTATAATTTTGTACATCATCGTCATGGTTTGTCCCTGTCCACATTATCAATACACAAATATGAGAGTAGTGAATGTTTATCTCTTAGAGAAAAATACTAAAATGACCTAAATAGGGGCGGGTCTAAAATTTTCACCTTTAAGTAGCTAGGTTTGTTCTGCTTGGATAACTTCCTTTTCCGCTTAACTCTGTTCATCGCGTTGTTTAGTTTCAAGTTGCTAGGACATTTTATTTATTGATATACCGTTATTGAAATGCATGTGTCATCGCTATTTGTTTGCAAGATGAAAGAGTTTATCCTTGATCTGACCAGCCAGAAGAGAATTTCTTGCACTGTAGCACTAGTAGGGACACCCTCCGGCCACATCGATATCACTATATACACATAGAAGCGCTCGTTTTCACTGATCTTACTTGCGATTTTCAATGCCAGCTCCATCGGCACTAGATTGTTTGCACCTGCTTGTCAAAACCAAATCAAGCATTGGTTGCCATCAAAACTTGAACTCAAGAAATTAGAAAGGCCGACAAAACTAGAAAATGGGGGAAAATCTAAATTTAAAAAGGTTTGATCTCAGAAATATAACATATTGAATTATAAGTCAATTTTAATGTCTTATACAGTGAGTTCTAGCTATTATTAGTTGATACACAATCCCCAGATGAAGCAAAGTCTCAATACTCTTTACTAGAGGTGCTATTACTCAATAAACTCAAGTTAGTCAGAATGAATAGAAATGTGCATCTTATGCCTGCATTTTTGTATGATGGCCAATGGTAGGAAGAGCCAAGAAAATACTGGTTTTCAATGTAGATAAAGTGTTGCGCTGATCTAATCGCTTTCACATATGCCATGTGAATGCTCTTGTCTACTTTCAAGTTCTTTTCGCATATAAGATTCTTTTAGCATGAAGAGATTGAAAGAAACGACATTATCATTGTGGGCTTCAATCTATATTCAAAAACACTAATGATTGTGCATAAGAAAATAGTGTGACTTTCTAACGTGTCGGAAAACTTTTCGAGTTACGCATATATAACAGCCACTTGCAAATCTACTAGCACGGTATTAGTAGCTAAAACTTACTTGCTTTGCAACTTCTTCAACGCTCTTTGGGATTTGCTTTTATAGATCCCGAATCAATCGATCTGAAGATTTAGGCCAACGTAAAATAGAAATGAAAGGATCAGCTTAGGCCGAACGCATTGTGGGCCTTCACACAGAAGTGCTCATCTTGCAAGGGGTTCTTATAGGTCGGGATTATTTACACTTGAATTGTACCAACAATGAAACAATAAAAAGAATAATAATGAAAAATTTGTCATACGCGACAGCTAGTATGATAGAATTTTTCATTCCCTAAGGCCCACCGCCGATTTTCCCTTCTCTCTTGAATTCGGTTACGACAGTAATAACTAGAAGGGCATTTTCGTCGTTTTCAAATCAGGGCACTTTCGTCATTTGAAGAGAAAGTTCTCAATTCTGCTTCGCGTCCGTAGCCTCTCCCGTCCTCTCTAGCTCCACCGCGGGCCGCCATCTCCACCGGCAGCCACCGCCGGTCTTCCATCTCGGACCACGGCAGGCAGACGCACGAAGGAAGGCTCACAACACGCACAGAAGAAACGAAGCTCGATCCTGGATCCGAAGTTCAATTTTGTTGATTCGAGTTTCACCAGAGGTGAATCAACCTCGATTCTAGTGTTCATCGATTGCGGGTTCCGGTGTCCTCTGCTTGCGGTTCCGGATCGTGTACTGTTCTGACTGCGAGGCGCTCCTTCGGTTCTTTCTTTCACTTCAGTGATCAGTGGAAGCTTGCAGTAAGTTCGAACCACATGGAAAAGGACGCCCCGCCTCAGTTGACACCCAACCATCACTCTCGAATCTTCTCTCCACCGATTGAGCTCTTCCACTTCTTGGTCTAAGTCAAGCCCAAGAGTCGTCCTCGCGTCAAATGAATCAGATACTGCCCAGGAAGTGTTCGACGAAATGACCGAAAGACTCTATCCGTTATTCTGTCCCGTTGCTGGCCATTAGAATCAATGCTATAATAGTGAGGCTGAGCTCGCTGTCTTGAAAGTCGCTGAGTCGTCATCTCGAGATCACGTCGTCATTGCCACAAATCATCAGGTCGTCTCTTTTCCAATTAAGCTTTGTTGTTGGTGTCGAATTTGTTCTAGACTGGCCTCTCTTGATCTCTGCTCTATTCCTCTTTTTTTCTTTTTTTCTCTTTTTTGGCTCGCCTTTCGCTTGACTGCTTCATCGTCAGACATTTGTTGCGTCGTCACGCGGAGACACTCCTCATCACCAAACGCCAGAAGCGGGACTGCGACGGTAGAAGCCAAGGAGATGCAGTCGCAATTGCTTTCGATAATTCCGCTCGCGTAGCTCACTGCATCAGAGGGATCGAGTCGACTAAAACCTTCCACGAAGAACAATAATCATCGATGCATCACACGTAACGAAAATCACCGGCGTGCCATTCCGATACGAGCAAGATCATCTAGAAGCAGTTTGGCCTGGATAGCAAAACGGCCGAATAAGAAGGAAGCAACGGTAGGACATCATCACCTGGAGCTTGAATTCATGGAAACAAGCAGCGATGGCAGTGATCTACATCTGGTGCAGCTGAAGGTCTTCTGGCAGAGACATTGCTAGCCGAAGACAACGAACGTGACTCGGAATCTCTGTCTACTCCGAACTCAGTGTCGAGGTGGAGCGAGCGCTCCTTTCTTCGGTCAGATCAACCGTTGCGGTAATTGGGCTGACGGGTCTGGGCCGCGGATCAGATCAATGGGTTGCTCTTGTGGGCCGCTCCAGTTGGACCAACTTTGGCCTTTTTTTATTTGTTATTTATTTCTATTTGTTTATTATTCATTTTGTTTTGGTTCTTTTTACTACCATTCATTGTTTTAATTTTTTTATTTTTTACAAAAATGTAATTAAGGTGTTGACAGTTTCGAATTTATTAACTCTAATGTTTGAAGAAGAATTTCATGCCTTTGAGAACAAAGTACAAGAGGTATGTTTTGTTGCATCAAATCTTTACCTACCAAAGGCAAGAGTTATTTTAGATCGACAGGAGATATTGACCAGAAAAAATGAAACAATCGAGTTGAATAGAATCGGGTAGGTGTTGATGATATTTCAACCCATTTAAAAGGACTTGATTAAAGGTGGATGTGTTACGAGATCAACGGTGGGAGCCCATCCCCCGGGAAAAGCTACAAGCTGGAGATACTGTGAAAGTGAGTAGTGTTTATGCTTTCGGACTGATTTTCTTTTTATTTTTTTATTTTTTGTGTGTGTGTGTGATTTGTCACGTGATTGTGTTTCTTCATGTGAAAGACCTTGTTTTATTAAAGTAAATCATTTCTGTGTGGAAGGGTGTCATCTTCGGAGTATTATCTTTTTGTTGGAATTGGCAATATCATGCAACACAGTTTTTATCATTTTGTGTTAGCTCTCCGATTTTATATGGGGTGATTATTGCTAATTGAGCCTCTATGACCATACCGCCTTCACTGTTTATTCCACAAATTCTAAATATATCTCTCTCCGACATCCAAGCTCGTCTTCTGCGTTTAAGGCTTTACTATGCTTGTCTTCTGCCTTTGAGAGATTTTGGTGCTTGGAAGAAGCCATTTGCTCTTCTAATTCTGGGGAACGGTGACTGAGCATCATGTGGCTCTAATTAAGGATAAGGTCAGAGAAGTTCGTCTGAGATGATTTGATCACATTGAACAAAGGTTTTTGGTCCTTCAATGAGGAGAGGTAATCTGGGTACGAAGACTCGGGTTAGAAGTGGGAAGGGAAGACCTAAAAGACGTGGAAAGAGATGACAAAGATGTGGACCACATAGAGGTTATGTAAGAAAGAAGACACGGTGCAAGTAGCTGGCTTCACCTGGAGGGATAAGGCTTTTCTTGTTGTCGTTGTAGACATCCCCTTATTGTAGGAGTGTAGCTTCGAAACCGAAAGGAACCTGCTATGAGAACCCTTTATTGTAGGAGTGTAGTTTCTCCTAGACGTGCAATAATGCTGCACTCCTGTACTCTTCAGATTTGCTGATTTCCCCATGTATCAATAAATGTCATTAATTTTGGCAATGGCTGATTCATATTCTGATTTCCTTTTTATTGTGGTGAAATTGTTTCTTGCACCCGTTGCAGGTTAAACAGGATGACTCCCTTCCCGCAGATTTGCTTTTTCTTGCGAGTACAAATGCTCATGGTGTCTGCTACTCTGAGGTTTAAGGTCAATCATTCTTGAATCTCGATGACCTGGTTGCATTCCATTGCTGTTATATATCTTTGTCATGTTTGGCTTTGCTTTTTCAAATTTTCAGACTGCAATTTTGTATGGCGAAACAACTATAAAAATCCGGATGGCTTTGGAGAGGACATGGGATTATAATACCCAGAGGAAGCGTCGGAATTCCAAGGTGAAGCTTTCTTTTGATTTCTCCGTTGAATTCTCAGTATTTCTACGGATTCCATGCCCATTCTTTTTTCTTTACTATTAATATTTCCGTATGACTTCATTAAATTTTATTTGCGACAAAAAGGACATATTTGATTTATACGCACTAGGAGGGGAAGTGCCGAAAGATACTCATGATTATTAGTGTAGGTCTATACTCGGTCCATGGTGTACAGTGGGATATCTATAATTACTATATTGAATAATACGAATAGTAAGGAGACCAACCCAACCTTCCAATGATCCCTCTCTTGGATATCATTTGTACGGTCATTTATATGTTTCCGTGACCAATTTTTCAAGCAAAATGTTTGTTGTTTTGTGCTATTATTAGGCTTTTAAACTTTCAAGGATAAGATCATGTTATTTTGTTAAAAATACTTTGGAGTCTGAGATTACTAGACAAACATAAAACTTAAGTCAGTTGTTCACCGACCATTGCCAAATGTGGACTGGTTGCAATTGTCATATTGCCGTATAACTTCTTGCATACCACACTTTAAGAGCTCTTATTAGCACAACTTCATGCTATTAAAAAAGGCTTTACTATTTTTACGGAAGGATTCGACAGTTGGCTCTGCTCTTCCTCTCTCACACACTGCAAATTTCACTTACCTTCTCTCAAAAGTTTCCTATACCTCCTGCTTTATTAGAATGGGGTGGAATTATACTCTTTTTACCTTTGATCATGTTGGTAAAAGATACTTTATCTCTTATCTGATGAATATTAACATCACATAAGGAGAACAGAGGAGGAAAGCCCTTTGTATGGATGAAAGAAAGACCCTGGACGCAAATCAAGGCAACCAGTAGATAATCTGAAAATAGAAAGGAACTTAGTCGCTGTTGTACAAGAGAATCACTGTTTGGATATCCAGGAGCCTAAAGGTTGAACTCTTAAATAAGTGCCGCAGGTTTCTAAAGCCCTCCAATATGTTTTTTTTTTTGGAAAGATCAACTATGCCACTTGGTGTAGGTTCCATATATTCGTTTGAATCAATAAGCTCATCCCTTTCTTGTGCAAGTCCGTGCGCTCGAAGATTTAAGTGGACATAGCTTGTTCATTGCCTTCGACTTTGTAATATAGTAGTGGGAAGATGAGATTGCTTCATTCTTTTTGCTGGAAAGTTTCTGGTGGACATAGCTTCTAGCCTTGACATATCTCTCCTTTCCTTTGCTTTGCTTGCTTTTTACAACTTCATGTTGTTCTGATTTATACCTCCATATGATGAGCTCTGGGAACATTGATGGCTGTTCAGGATCTTCCTGATGGTGGTGTATATTTTTGAATGAAACATGAAGATGTGAATGACCTCTCTAACCCCTCCTTTGATGTGCTGTACATGGACATGTCTCATTCATTGTTATTTGCTGGTCGATTTTCTTATGCCAATAAATCTTAGATGAAAAGCCATTTTATACGATCTTTATTCTTCCCAGAATCCCTTTTGAAGCCAACAAATCAGCATTGATACTACTTCCAGTTAGCTTTGCTTTTTAAACCCACGCAAGGAACCAAATATGTTGGTGTTCTAGTTGATGGGTTGGCATGCCTAGAATTTCCTTCCAAAATGACATGTATTTTTGTTACTTATGAGACGTAAGATCTGGAACTTCTACCCACAGACCTGCTTCGAGCGCCAATACTGGAATGCCGATGGATCAAATTATAGATTTTATGACCAGTTTCGGAATATTTGTGATGAAGCATTCTTTTGCGTAGTAGATTAAACCACAAGCATTTGCCCTCCAGTTGGCTTTTTGTGAGGTCTAAGTAGCTATTGTCTTCTCTGCTTCTGTGAACTAAAATTAACATGAGCTCTGTTTACGCACTTGTACCACAAGCATAAACAATGGCTTCCTAGCATGCACTAAACAATCATCATGTTCTCCGTATCTGCCTTACAGAGCTCACAGATTTACCTTCCAACAGAAAATGAAAAAAAAAAAAATCATGAAATTCTTTGGCTAATTGCAGGCGAAGTGCATTGTGAACAACCAAACAATTCGTTGTACACGTTCACTGGCAATCTTACACATCAAAAGCAAACTGTACCTCTCCCCCAAATCAAATTCCGTTGTGGGTATGGTTGCTTTTCTGCTTGTTTATTGTCCTTGATTTATTTTGTAGGTCTTCATTTTTTCATTCATTGGGTTGTTGTAAAGTTTTTTGACGCATAAACCTCTTACTCAAGTTCTCTGCATCTCTTGTAAATATGTGCTTTAGAAATACGTTTGATCATTCAAGTAATGTGGATTTAATCTATTCTTCTGCTTCTAAATGTTATCTATGTTGATGTGGACTCTTCATTCACTAAACTGTGTAACCGTGGCATAACTTGTTCTCAGGGATGCAGTCTTAGGAACACTGAACATATTGTTGGTGCTGTCAATTTTACTGGTCATGAGACTAAGGTATGCTTCCAGAAATCTCTGTTTTGGTCCTTTGTTACTTTCCTTACTAGTGGAGATCTCTGATTAGATGAAACAGATTTAATTCTGCTGATGTGAAAATGGTATCTTTGTAATACAAATATGCCCTGAATTGTGACAGGCATTCTCCACCTCTCTTGAGAACATTGATTTTATTAGGTCCATCTCTTTTTGGCGCTTGCAGGTTATGATGAATGCTGCGAATGTTCCTTCCAAGAGGAGTACATTAGAGAGAAAACTGGACAAACTTATACTCACCCTTATTGCTACTCTCTTTGTCAGGTGCGCCATTGGAGCCATTGGCAGGTGTGGCTATTTCCTGCTACGGATTTCTCAAATATGCTCCCGTTATTACATGAAATTACTTATTCTTAAAAAGTTCGGAGAGTCGGTCTCTGAAATATAACATATTGAATCAAAATGCACTCTTTGTCTTGTACAGTGAGTTCTAGCGATTATTAGCTGATACACGATCCCTAGGAGGAGCCAAATCTGTACACTCTTTACTAGAGGCATTATTGCTCGCTCAATTCAGTCAGTCAAAATGAATAGAAATGGGCATCTTATACCTGCATTTTTGTATGCTGGCCGAGCAAATATTGGTTTTCAATGTAAATGAAGTGTTGTGCCGATCTAATTGCTTTCACATACGCCGTGTGAATACTCTTGTCTACTTTCAAGTTCTTTCCACAGATAAGATTCTGCAACCATGAAGAGATTAGAAGAAGCAACATTATCAATGTGGAATACAATCTCTACTCAAAAACACTAAAGACTCTGTAGAAAAAAGAAGAGTGACTTTCTAATGTAAGAACACTTTCCAAGTTATACACATATAACAGCCAATTGCAAATCTACCAGCATGGTATTAGCAGCTAAAACTTACTTGCTTTGCAGCTAAAACATATTCTCCAGTTGCATCTTGTAAAGGCAAGCCAAAAGAAAGAACTATTAGAGGTCAAAAATTTGTGTCGAAAAAAATAGAAAACTTCTTATACTGTAAACATTCATTAAGCCGACAGTAAAAGTAGGAAAATCCTTCACTGATTGTGCACCATTGATAAAAGGATGATCCTTACTCTACTGTAGTGGCCCAACAAATCGATAGTGATGGAAGCCACAGGCAGGCAAAATTTCCCAACCCGGTAGTACTCTGATCATCCCGAAAACCATAAAGACATTTCCATGTTTTAGCAATGCTTAATTACATGTGAGTATGGTCTAGTCCTACTGTCTTCAGAAGGAAGGATCAGCTCAGGCTGAACACATAGCGCTCATGTTGCAAGGGGTTCTTATAGGTCGGGATTATTGACACATGAATTGTACCAACAATAAAATAATAAAAAGAAGAATAACAATGATAATAAAGATTTTGTCATATGCGACAGCTAGTGTGATAGAATTTTCGATTCCCTTGGGCCCACCACCGATTTTCCCTTCTCTCTTGAATTCGGTTACGACAGTAATAACCAGAAGGACATTTGCGTCGTTTTAAATCAGGGCACTTTCGTCATTTGACGAGGAAGTTCTCGATTCTGCTTTGCGTCCGTAGCCTTCACCGTCCTCCCTAGCTTCACCGCCGGCCGCCAGCTCCACCGGAAGCCGCCGTCGGCCTTCCGTCTCCGATCACGGCAGACGCACGAAGGAAGGCACACAATACACACGCAGAAGAAACAAAGCTCGAACCTGGAATCTAAAGTTCATTGTCCTTGATTCGAGGTCCGCCGGAGGTGAATCAATGTTGATTCCACTGGTCATGACTTCGATTGCGGTTCCGGTGTCGTTTGGTTGCGGTTCTTATCGCGTTCTGTTCTGACCGCGAGGCGCTCCTTCGGTTCGTTCTTTCGCTTCAGTGATCGATGGAAGCTTGCGGTAGATTCGAATCGCATGGAAAAGGACGCCCCGTCTCAGTTGACTCCAACCATCGCTTACGAAGCTTCTCTCCACCGATTGAGCTCTTCAACTCCGTGCTCTAGTCCAAGCCCAAGAGTCGTCCTCGCGTCAAATGAATGTACGGATACTGCTCAGGAAGTGTTCGATGAAATGACTGAAGGAATCCATCTGTTATTCTGTCTTGTTGGTGGCCGTTAGAATCAATGCTATAATAGTGAGGCTGTGCTCGTTGTCTGGAAAGTCGCTGAGTCGTCATCTCGAGCTTGCGCCATCCTCGCCACCAAATCATCAGGTCGTCTCTTCTCCAATTAAGCCTCGTTATTGGTGTCGATTTGTTCAAGACTCGTCTCTCTTGATCTCTGTTCTGTTTTCTTTTTCTTTTTCCTCGCCTTTCACTTGACTGCTTCGTCGTCAGTCATTTGCTTCGTCGTCGTGCCAAGACACTCGTCATCACCAAAAGCCAGAAGCGGGGACTGCGACGGTAGAAGCCAAGGAGATGCGGTCACGATTGCTTTCGATAATTCTGCTTGCGTAGCTCACTGCATCAGAGGGATCGAGTCGACTAAAACCTTCCACGAAGAACAATAATCATTGATGCATCACACGTAACGGTAATTATCGGTGTGCCATTTTGATACTAGCAACATCATCTAAAAGCAGTTTCACCTGGATAGCAAACCGACCGAATAAGAAGGAAGCAACTGGAATGACATCAGCTGGAGCTTGAATTCATGGAAACGAGCAGCAGCAGCAATGATCTGCAATCGACGCCCCTGAAGGTCTTCTGGTAGAGACATTGCTAGTCGAAGACAACGAACGTGACTTGGAATTTCTGTCTACTCCGAGCTCAGCGTCGAGGCAGAGAAGGCCAGGCCAGGCTAGGGGAAAAGGTTGAAAGGTGGGAGTAATGGGGCTGGTGGTTCTAGGCCACAGATCGAATCAATGGGTTGCTCTTGTGGGCCGTGCCAGTTGGACCAACTTGGCCTTTTCTATTTGTTATTTATTTTTATCTTTTTATTACTCTTTTTCTTTTGTTCTTTTTTACTTCCATTCATTGTTTTCATGATCATTTTTTTTTTAGAAAAACGTGTGCTTAATTTTTCGACTAAAATTCAAATGTCGACAGTTTCGAATATATTTACCCTAATATTTGAAGAAGAATATCATGCCATCGCAAACAAAGTACAAGACATCAATTCTTTACTTCCCATCTTTTCTCTCGACTATAAAGAAATCAAACCTAGTAACAATTTTAATCTCAAACTTTTTTTGAAAAGTTAGAATAAATGTCTCGTGTCTTTTGTTAAGATATATATCATAAGTATTGAAATATCTGCGTGAATATCTTACTTTGAAGAATTGATTCTAAGTCATTTTCATATTACAATCATCTAACTTTCTTTGTAAAGTGATGTGTTTCTTTTTTCTTCATATGGATAGTTGTATGCTTTTTCAACCTAATCCTATCTAATCATCTCCTATCACATGAGATAAATAACTAGAGCCAATTATTCATTTATTAGAATATTCAAGCGGAATATATACGTATGTATGATTCTTGATTTATTTATTTATACTAGTACGCACGTGTTGTGACATAGAGCGTCCTCTACAGTTTTGTTAGTAATTAGCGAACAAATTTCTTAATATGACGTATTTTACACTCAAATCTCAATATCTTCTACTTAGAACGACCTTAAAGGCCAAGTCTGTCATATTATAAATGGAGCCTTGCCCAATACATATAAAACACGGGTAGTTTGCAAGCATCAATAAAAGAGCTTAACCGAACCAAGGTTCCCAGAGTCCATGCAAATAAAATTAAGAGTTGCCAAGCTTTAAATGAAAGATAACATCATATTGACAAAAGATTACGACAAGCCTATAAGATTACAGGATCCTCAACAAACAGGTCCCAGGATTTCCTCAAATATGAGAGTTGAAGATACATATGATGATTACCGGCCTTCATTTTAGTTTGCAAAAATGGTGGTCTCTTCAATCTTAGGTTCTTTTCTGATTTTCCTCGACATTGATCTGGCGGGCAAAGAGTATACTTTAAACAACTAGATACTGGGCATCTCATGACATTTTCAATCGTGGCAAAGATCTTGACAACATATACCATCCACAAGAATCAATTCAGGAAAAGAGTTTTCAACACTCTCAACTCTCTTAGATGGCGGCTCTTAATGCTATCAATGTCTCGCAAGTTTTAACACACATAATGCACGCTCACCATGCGCACAAGATCAAACTCCACAACAGAATATTTATATGCTAAAAACTTTGAACCCCTATCGAATGATGATATTGACTTCATCTTCAATGATGAAAATAACTCTTGGGGGAGATTGCTTTCCCTTTTTGCGTTACTCATAATCCTGTTGGCAAGATTACAATCTTGACTTTCCTAATATGTGCCCAGGTGGCTATTAAATCAGGGGTCTGATTTCAAATCAATCAGGATTAACTTAGAGTCATAATCAAAACATCATAGCGTCATGGCCTAGTGCGCTTGCAAAGTAAACTGATCTCGGGCCTATTTGGCTCGCGGTTTACTGACCAAATCTACGAGAACCTTCATAGATATTTTGATGCGTATTCATAAATCATATTCATTCTCAGGTGTAATTCCACTCCGAAGGCAGGTATTTCTTTTGGAGAATGAGCTTGACTAAAGTAGGGGCAAATCTTTTTCATTAGGGGCCTTATTAGTGATTCCCTCTTTTTGGTCCCCGGCCGACTATTCTCTCCATCGGTGATAACATAATTCGACGTTGAGTTTTGTCATCTGCTGTCACGGTTGCACCTCATGGAGAAATTTACTAGTTTCTTCTTGCTATTCATAACGACTATTTGACATATCGATACGAGAGCATATTTATTTTTCTATATGTCATTTGTAGGTTAGGCTGGACGTTTGTCAATATGTACGTGTAAATAGTGTTAAAAAAGTCTCACACCAGATAATTGATGTGGTGCGAGTAGTTAATTTATCCAAAGTAATCTATAACTTATTGGCTTAAATTTTTGAGCTCCAAGTAGATATGTTGATAGGTTCAAATCTGGACTCTTTCTTGGTGACCACCTTGAACTCCCAATGTGTGGTGTTTGGTAAATATCTCAAGGAACTCAATGTGCATCAATATTTGGTGAATATCTCAAGAAAGAAATCTCGTGATCAATGGTTTCTGAGCAGCCTAGTGTTGTGGTGTAGCACTGCATTCTCGATGGCAATTCAAGATGAAGGTTGGCGTTGTTGTTGTTGTGACCTCACACACAACAAAGTGGAGATTATTCATGTGAATTAATGTAGAACATACCTAATATTGAACTCACACCTGAGTGAGGGGGAGATTGTTGAGTTGCACATTTGCACTGTATTAAAAAAGTCCTACATCATAGAATTGATATAGTAACTAATATATCCTAGTTAACCTAAAACTAGATATATTGAATGGCTCAAACTTAGACTCTCTTTGGCAATGTCCTCAAGTGAAGCTATCAAGCGTCCAACAGTTTTCGAGGTCAATAGCTTTTTCCAATGGCATGCTTGAAAGGCAATCGGAAGGTTTGAAGGCAATGGTGCGGCTACATTGTGCCTCTCAATAGACTTTGTGAAGGTATCAAAGTGCAATAGACAATCCAGGACAGTTGCCTCGTAGAAGGAAGGAAAAACAATACAAATGGTTCATGAACTTTGATCCATTATACAATGTCGTTTTTGAGCTTTTAATTTGTTTAACTTGGTTCATGAACTATTGTTAAATGTTCAGTGTTATTTTTGAACTTTTAATTTATTCAATGTGACCCTTGAACTATTGGTAAATATTTAATGTAGTTATTTTGTTTGTTCAAACAACGATATGATGACATAGATTATTATATTATATGCTGAGTTGGATTGTCAAAATTGATGATTCAATATATCAGTCTTTTATCTGTTTACTTTAGAAAAAGGAAAAAAAATGAATTAGGGACTTCAAATACCCCACGTGCAAATTTCTTTTCCTAATTTGAGATAAATATTTTACGTGAATAATCCATATATATATATATATATATATATATATATATATATATATATATATTCTACCATTCATATTTAATGGAATGGAAGTCACGTATTCCATTAACTTGAATTAACGAAAAGACGACATTAAACAATTTGATATAGTTAGGGAATTAGATTGAACATTTATTAATAACTCAGAGTTCAGGACTACATTGAACGTTTACAAAAGTTTAGATACCATATTTAACAAATTAAAAGTTCATGAGTAACGTTGCATATTGAATCAAATTTTAAGGACTATTTTTGCTTCATTTTTCCTTATAAGGAAAGTGAAAGTAGGAACGTGCTCTTTGGTTTCTCTGCATCTTGCAAGGTGCTTCTCCTCCGTGAACCACCACTTGCATGCACGACTGATGTACCACACGTTTTCCAGTTGTCTTGTAGATGTTTTGAACATATTTACCTTATTATTTGAAGAAGAATATCATGTCATCATGAACAAAGTACAAGACACTATATTTTTTGTTGCATTAAATCTTTACTTATCAAAGGCCGGCGAGTTATTTCTTGATCGATGGGAGAAATGGGCCAAAAAATTGGGAAAATCCATTTGAATAGAACCCGGTATGTGTTGATCAAATATTGATCCATTTAAAACGACATGGGGTCGAAGTCCCATAAAATGCGGTGGAAGACTAAACAAGGAGCCGTAAAGGGAGGACGGGAGGACGGGGGGTGGAAAGAGAGAGAGAGAGAGAGAGAGAGAGAGAGAGAGAGAGAGAGAGAGATTTCTTTAGCGCAAGATGATTCTTTCATATTTTTTCTTTAGCGCAAGATGATTCTTTCATATTTCTATTTACCTTTATTTAAAGGTTTTAAAGTGAAGAAATGATATGATGGTTGGGGAATTTTTTTTTCTTGTCTTTCAGTTCAGATACTTGGCTTCTATGATAGAGGATTCTTTGTCCCTTCGTTTAAAGGTTCCAAAGCGAAGAAATGATGAGATGGTTGAGGAATTTTTTTCTCATCTTTCAGTTCAGATACTTGGCTTTGACGATAGAGAATTCTTTTCTTCCAGCCTAGGGATTCTTCCTCAAATTATTCGAATTATTTTTTTCTTCTTCAAAGTCATCATCTCCTTCCAACGCTAAATCCAAACCCCATGTCTCCCACCACGCTGACATCTTAATGAGCCACAGATTAAACTAATTCCTGCCGGTGAATTTCTCTAACTCAATTTTTTTAGAAGCCATAGCGATAATTGCATACAGACAAAATAACCCTAGGCTTTGATACTAGTTTTACGACTAATGCCCAAACAAGAACAAATGAAAATGACTTAAGTAAAAAATAAATTGCATAAATAAAACCTGAACACAGCAGATTTACTTTGTCCAATGGTAAAACCTACTTTATGGGGAAAGTTAACAAGATGGTTTCATGATAATCGGTGAAAAATGGATTACAACCGCTCAATTATACTCACTCATAAGTGTTTCTCAATCATAGAGTATCACAAGAATCAGTCACAAGAAATGAGTTTTCTCACACTCTCAGCTCTCTCGGATGATGATTCTCAATAGTCTCCATGTCTCTCACAAGCTTTTATACATATTAAGCACACTCAACATGCTCAAAAGACCAAACTCACCAATAAAATAGTTATATGCAAAGAAATTATCAGCCCGTATTTGATGACAACATTGATTTCATCATCAATAATGAAAAGAGTTCTTGTGAGAAATTAATGTCCCTTGTTGCATCACCCACACTCCGATTGGCAAGAGTCCAATTTGGACTTCCTAATATGGCCTGAATTGCTTTGCAATTAAATTATGGGCCGAATTTCAAATCAATCGGGATTAACTTTGATTCATAATCAACACATCACAACGTCATGGCCGAGTGCACTTGAAGAGGCAGTTGATCTCAAGCATACTCGGCTTGAGGTTTACCAACCCAATCTACAAGAATATTCGTACATATTTTGATGCTTATTCATGAATCATATGTACTCTTAGGGGTAGTTCCTCTCTGAAGCAGGTATTTCTTTCAGTTAACGAGTTTGACTAAGATATAAGTAGGTGCGAATATTTTTCATTAGTGGCCTTGTTAGTAATTCCGGTTTTTTTGGTCCCTGGCCAACTATTTTGTCATCCGGTGACAACATGAGTCAATCTTGAGTTATGTTGTCTACTGTCGCGGTTGCACCTCATGTAGAAATCTACTTGCAAGGTGCTTTCATTGGTCCCTTCTCTGAGAACCATCACTTGTGTGCTCGGCCAGGGTACTGTATGTTTTCCGTTAGTTCTTGTAGATGTTTTAAATACATTTATCCTAATTTTAGAAGAAGAATATCGTGTCATCAGGAACAAAGTATAAGACACTGTATGTTTAGTCACGTCAAATTTTTACTTACCAAAGGCCAGAGTTATTTCTCGAAGGGAAAAATGGCATTAAAAAAACAAAAAAAAACAAAAACAAAAACAAAAGCGACAATCCAGTAGGATAGAACCTGCTTCATATTGACCCGAAATCCGATCTCGCCCATTTGGCGCGTCGAAGTCGTAGAAATCACGATGGAAGATTAAAAGAGCAGTACAAGTGAAGAGAGAGATTGAAAGAAAAAGAGAGGCGGCAGAGATTTCTTTCGTGAAAGATGATTCTTTCATATCTATATTTTCCTGTTTCGAGGATACTTTTTCGCTTTATTTAAAGGTTCCAGGGAGAAGAAATCATGAGACGGGAGGATTCTTTCATTTATTCCCTTCATGTTGAGGATTCTTCCTCACCTTTCAGTTCAGATACTTGCCTTCTATGACAGAGGATTCTTTTCCTCCGGCATGGGGATCCTTCTTCAAATTATTCTTTCCTTGGCCGAGGAAAAATGAGATGGTCGTCACGACTTTTCTTGGCCAACACCTTCGTATATATTTTGGGAGTTTCACCCCATCTCATTCAGACATCTGTCGCATTTCCTATCTCGAATTTTCACCGTCCTTCACTGTCTTCTTCCAGCCATTAGCTCTCTCTCTCTCTCTCTCTCTCTCTTGTTCATTGTATTCATCCTATTGAACCTTTCCTCTTCTTCAGTCGTTTCGTTTTCGGGTTCCATCACTTCAGCCTTCCTCAGTATATATAAATTCTTGACTTCCATTTCTCTCCAAAGAGGAAGGAAAGAAAATCAGAAAGAAATAAAAAAGCGGGAAAATGGCGGATATTGTTCTGTCTATAGCTTCCAAAGTGGCGGAATACCTGGCAGCTCCAATTGGTCGTCGATGCGGCTACCTGATATTCTCCAACAGCTACGTTGGCCAACTGAAGGAAGAACTTGAGAAGCTGGATGACGCGAGGGTTGGGCTGCAGCGCTCCGTCGATGATGCTGAAAACAACATGAGGGAGATAAAACGCGAAGTTAACGGATGGAAGAATGATGCAGAGACTGTTGCCAACAAGGCACGCGGCATGCTGGATGACGAGGGAAGAGCCAAGAAAACTTGCTTCTGCGGGTGGCTTCCCAACCCAAAGGAGCGTTATTGTCTCGGCAGGGACGCGAGGAAGACAGCCCAGGCCATCCAGGCACTCATCCCACAAGGTAAATTCGAGAGGGTCTACTATGAGAGTGATCCACCGGGGCGTGTCGCTGGCACTCCTGATGTGAATTCGTCAGCTGGTGATGGGGGTGACACTATTGTGGACTCGCGAGCTTCCGTCTTTCAGGGCATAATGGAAGCTCTGGATGATGAGAAGCTAAAAGTGATTGGGGTCTACGGGCCTGGCGGTGTGGGGAAGACTACGCTATTGGAGGAAGTCGAGAAGAAACTCAAGAAACAGAAGGGACCGTTCCACATGATCGTCAAAGCAAAAGCGTCGCAGAATCCTGTCTCGAAGAATATCCAAGATGAGATCGCTGACGCCTTGAAACTGGATCTGAAGGACTTGCAAAGCGAAAGCGGCAGGGCAAATCGTCTGTTGGAGAGATTACAGCGGGATCCAAGTGAGAAGGTTCTCATAATATTGGACGACCTATGGGAGGAACTTGATTTGAAAGCCGTTGGAATTCCTTCAGGAGACAATAGTGGGAAATGCAAATTGTTGCTCGCATCGAGATTTGAAGATGTGCTGAAGAAAAAGATGTGTGCCAATAAAACATTTTTTCTTGGAGGCCTAAACAACGACGAAGCTTTCGGGCTATTTGCAAAGGCGGTCGGCAACAGGCTCGAAGACGATGAGGATTTGAAAGCAATAGCGGCTCAAGTGGTCAAGAAGCTTGCAGGTTTGCCTCTTTTGATTATCTCTGTTGCAAAAACCTTGAAAGAAAGCCCTGTGTCCGCATGGAGAATCGCACAGATAGAAATAGATGAGTCAACTAAAGAAATACAAGAAACAATAGTGAAGTTGAGTTATGGCCATTTGAAGTGTGAGGACGCGAAGTGCTTATTCTTGCTCTGCGGTCTTATTGGCGGGACCATTCAGGTCGAACTTCTATGGGTATTAGGCATGGGGTTGTGCTTGCTTGAAAAAATTAATGAGACAATACAAAATTCAAGGGATAGATTGAAAAATATTCTGGATAGCCTCCATTCCATTCATTTGTTGCAGGATGGAGGCGATGATAAGAAACATGTGACCATACACGATCTTTACAGCGAGGTGGTCATCTCAGGTGCATATAGTGGGCAGGATTCCTTAATGATTAACAACAATTATGGCTCATGGCCAAAGGAAAAGCTTGAGAAATGTTGGGCATGCCTGGTTAATGTTGGCAGTGATAGGCTTGTTGAACTAATGCTGCGTCAGTTTCCCCACGTGAAGATACTTATGTTGTCAGAACAAAACGATATGGGAGATTGTAGTAGAATTGATTTAACATACATGGAGGAGCTTCGAGTCCTCTATCTTCGCTCCATGCGTATCACCAGTTTACCTTCCTCGATGGAAATCCTCGGGAACCTCCGGTCATTAAGCATAAATTGCTATGTGGGGGATGTGGCAAATCTTGGCAAGCTCAAAGCATTGCGGATTCTTAGCTTCAATGGGTCTATAATTTCTAGACTACCTAAAGAAATCGGGAAACTAACAAATCTAAGATCGTTGAATCTGAACCACTGCTACTTGCTTAAGATAATCGAGCCTGGAGCCCTAAAAGGCTTAATCAACTTGGAAGAGTTACATATGAAGAATAGCTTTGATGGGTGGATGGGCAAGCATGAAATACCGTCGGAATCGTGTGTTGCTGGGCTTGCTGAGTTGAAGAGCCTAACAAAGCTGGCATCTTTGGAAATATCGATTCCGGATCCCATCATACTCTTAGAGGATGGTGACCTACCATTTGAGAACCTGCACAAATTTTGGATCAACATAGGATATTTGGGGTTTCGGATGGAGAGGGAATATGAAGGTTTGACAACCATGAGGCTCGATCTGAAAGGGGTGGAAGGGTGCAATAGTATTCTTTCAAGAAAATGGGTTAAGAAAAATCTGCAGAAGACTCAATGCTTATATTTAAGAGGGTTGAGTGAGTTCAAAGAGAGCGCTCGCGAATTGTGCACCCAAGGATTCCAAGAAGTGAAGTATCTCAGCATTACAAAAAGCCCCTTAATCAAGTACATTGCCGATTCATCCAATGCCGATCCATCCAATGGCCTTCCTCTCATTGCTTTTGGGAAGTTAGAGTCTTTTTACCTTCAAAATCTTGTTAATTTGGAGAAGATATGCCATGGACCCATTGCGCCAGAGTGCTTCAACAAATTGAAAGTCATGAGAGTAAATTGGTGCAAACGATTGAAATACTTGTGGCGTCTTTCAGATATGCAAAGACTTGTACAATTGGAAGAGATTTCATTGTGGGAATGTGAATCAATGCAATCCATTGTCACACATGATGCAGGAGAAGATATAGTTTATACCAATAACAAAGTTGAGTTGCCTAATGTACGTCATCTGAGATTGATTAACTTACCAAATATGACAAGCTTTTGTACCAAAGCTGAAATCACATCAGAGGATATTCCAATCCAGGTAATTTTTTTTTTCACTTTTTCCCTCTATCAATTTGCCCTATTAGGATGAGATGATATTGGTGTTCACTCAATGTTAGTACATATTGCATTTTAACTTTGATTATTCGTACAATTTTATTCGCCTTTTGATTTACAATTGAAAAATCATCTCAAATAGAAGACAGGTCCAATTATAATTAGAGGGAAGCTGCTTTCCACGACTTATTATTTTAAAAAAAAATAATCAATGGTAGATTATTGGACCTATAACTGGGGTTTCTACTGTGACTATTTATTATTTATTTAACATTTTTAATGAGTTGAAAAAATAGTAGTGTGCTGAATGAATATAAGCAAAAATGAATCTTGAATGAATAAATAAAATTCAATAATTTCAAAATGAAGAAAGCGACGTCCAGAAATTCAATAAATGGATGGCGAGCGAGAAGCCACATAACAAAGAAAGTCCCCAGAATTCATGTCCCACCTAACATGCAATTTTGTAACTTCCAACATGTCATGCCAAGTTTCCAATGTCGCCATGACAACATGACCGTGCAATTGTGCGGCACTAGCAGCATGATAGTGGTGAAGATATCATCATGAAAATGATTTTGCTTTTCACATAAGAGAAATGATTTTTTTTTTTTTTTTGCTTTTTAGCTTGAGAGTTTCACTCATTTTCTCGTGAAAATAGCTTGATTTGTAACAAACTCAACTTTAATGAGTCTCATTGTGGCGCTTTGTTAGGTTTCATTGCCTCACTTGGAATCCCTGGTAAAGGTTGGATTCCTTGCCCCAGAAAAAATACTCTACAGTGAACCCTCAATAAAATACAGCGTTGTGAAATCGCTAAGGATAGAAGAGTCTAAATCCACGTTGAGTATTCCAAAGATAGGATACTCAAGCTGCCAAATTTGGAGTCAATGAATATTTGTTGTCGTTATTCATTAAATAATCAGTATGAGTGAACGAAATTCAACAATCTCGAAATGAAGAAAGTGAGATTAAATAAATGGAAGGCGAACCAAGAGCCACGTAACAAAGAAAGTCCACCTAATTGATGTTTCACCTACATGCAAGTTGTAATTGATTTTAACAAGTCATGCCAACCTCACCATGTCAACGTCATTCTGCTTCCGTCATCCCTTTCTTCAGCTACTAAGGGGATATTTCCTTCTCCATTCTTTCAGGCACGACAAAAAATCTACATATTCCGTCCTCTGATCAATTGATTTTTGAATATTTAATTTTGATCAATTAAGTTTTTGACATTCTTAAGAGACATCGAGGCCATTCATGTATTCAATGTCCATTTGTTTCAGTGAAAATTCCTTACTGTTGAAAAATGTTTTCTTGTTAAATCGTTTTTTTTCTAGAAATTGTTTCCCCATATTTGGTTCTACTGAAAACGCAATTTGAAAAGATGTTTTATGATGTTTATTAACGAAGCGCAAAAATTTACAAAGTGAAGATAAGAACTGTTATGGATCCTTAATAGAAACAAGCCCGAATAAGTCATATTTACTTGTTCTTAATGAAAACCAATAAGTTAACAAAAACTTTATGAAAAACTGAACTTTGATATGATTTTTTTTTTTTTTTTGTTGTCAATTTTGAAGTTCAAAATAGAAAAAACAAAAGAAAAGATAACCAAATTATGGTAGTTGTTTTGAAGATACGTAAATGATTTCAAAAGAAAAGATAAAAAATTATGGTCATAGTTTTCAAGATCAGCTAAAGAAAAGATAAAAATATGATGACAGTTGAGAGAAAGAGAGAGAGTTGTGCGATAGTGTTGCAGAGAGAGTTGTGCAATAGTGCTGCATTTGCAACATGATAGTGGTGAGGATATCCTCATGAAAATGATCCCTTTTCACAGAAGAGAAATTCAGAAATTCATTTTTTTCTGTATAGTCATTTTCATGTATCCATGAGAAGTCTGAAAGCAATTTCCTGAAAATAGCTTTACTTGTAAGAAACTCACCTTTAATGAGTTTCATTGTGGTGCTTCATTAGGTTTCATTGCCTTGCTTGGAATCCCTGGTGATGTTTGGACTCCTTGGCCTAGAAAAGATACTCTATAGTGAACCTTCATTAAAATACAGTAATCTGAAATCGCTAAAGATAAAGGAGTCTACATCCACGTCGATTATTCTAAAGGATTGGATACTGAAGTTGCCGAATTTGGAGTCAATGAAAATTGCGTGCACTACATCTGTAGAAGTTGTTTTCAACCTAGAGGAGCTAAAAGTCATCAAAGAAGTGGAGATTCTCTCTCGGCTGAGTACATTGGAATTATCTAGGTTGCCGAACCTGCGGCACATGTGGAAACAAAATGTAAAACTACAAGGAATATCGATACTTCAGAACTTGGAGAAGCTCTTTATCAACAATACGGGACTCTCATTTCTCTTTCCACTGTCTGTGGCTAAATGTCTTAGAGAAATTAGAGACATTAAAGTGGAGCATTGTCCGAATATGAAGGCGGTGATTGTTGATGAAGAAGGAAGAGATGATGGGATAGATCATATTATAGAGTTCCCATTATTGGAGCGACTATCTATAAGCCACTGTCCCACGGAGAAATTCTTCTCATATCCTCATGGACAAAAAGAGTCAATAACCACTACTTCAGATTCACAAGATACTTATTCGGATTCTTTCTTTGATCAAAAGGTACGAATCCTTTCTTTAGAGCTTACGCCCATAACAGTCATAGGCACACGATTGGTGGGGCAAGTATTAATATTTTTTTGAAGATTTTTTTATTTGGTTTATTAGTTAAAATGTTTTTATAATTTATAGCTACACTTGTTAGAGTAAGGCCATTGGTGAAAATTCTATCCTCCACCGCATTAGACAGATCGGTATAACATTAGGCCAAATTGTAAAAAATTTCATAGCTATGATCTGATGTACAACTCTTATGAGCAGATAAGTTTACCAAGCTTGGAGAAGTTACTACTCCACTCGCTAGAATCCTCTTGCCGTGGCTGTGGGCTTGGCCTTGCCATTGTTGGGCGAGGCATATGGCACAGTGAGCTTCCCAAAAGTTCTTCCGACAAATTAGCCAACCACACCCCGAAACAAGATTTGCAATCACAAGGAACATCAATATTTCGAATCTGAAGTTGCTCTCTATAAAAAATACAGGGCTATCATTTCTCTTTTCAGTGTCTCGTGGCTAAATGTCTTAGGGAAATTAGAGAGATTGAAGTGGAGGATTGTCCGAATATGAATGCGGTGATTGTTGATGAAGAAGGAAGAGATGATGGGATAGATGATATTATAGAGTTCCCATTATTGGAGCGACTATCTATAAACCGCTGTCCCACAGAGAAATTCTTCTCATATCCTCATGGAAAAAAAGACTCAATAACCACTACTTCAGATTCACAAGATACTTATTTGGATTCTTTCTTAGATCAAAAGGTACGAATCCTTTCTTTAGAGCTTACGCCCATAACAGTCATAGGCACGCGATTGGTGGGGCAAGTATTAATATTTTTTTGAAGATTTTTTTTATTTGGTTTATTAGTTAAAATGTTTTTATAATTTATAGCTACACTTGTTAGAGTAAGGCCGTTGGTGAAAATTCTATCCTCCACCGCATTAGATAGATCGGTATAACATTAGGCCAAATTGTAAAAATTTTCATAGCTATGATCTGATGTACAACTCTTATGAGCAGATAAGTTTACCAAGCTTGGAGAAGTTAATACTCCACTCGCTAGGATCCTCTCGCCGTGGCTATGGGCTCGGCCTCGCCATTGTTGGGCGAGGCATATGGCACAGTGAGCTTCCCAAAAGTTCTTCCAACAAATTAGCCAACCCCACCTCGAAACAAGATTTGCAATCACAGGGAACATCAATATTTCGGAATTTGAAGGTGCTCTCTATCAACAATACAAGGCTGTTATTTCTCTTTTCGGTGTCTGTGGCTAAATGTCTTAGGGAAATTAGAGAGATTGAAGTGAAGGATTGTCCGAATATGAATGCGGTGATTGTTGATGAAGAAGGAAGAGATGATGGGATAGATGATATTATAGAGTTCCCATTATTGGAGCAACTATCTATAAGCCGTTGTCCCACGGAGAAATTCTTCTCATATCCTCATGAAAAAAATGAGTCAATAACCACTACTTCAGATTCACAATATACTTATCCGGATTCCTTCTTTGATCAAAAGGTATGAATCATTTCTTTAGAGCTTATGCCCATAATAGTCATAGGCACGCGATTGGTGGGGCAATTATTAATATTTTTTTGAAGATTTTTTTATTTGGTTTATTAGTTAAAATGTTTTTATAATTTATAGCTACACTTGTTAGAGTAAGGCCATTGGTGAAAAGTCTAATCCTCCATCGCATTAGATAGATCGGTATAAGATTAGGCCAAATTGTTAAATTTTTCATAGCTATGATCTGATGTACAACTCTTATGAGCAGATAAGTTTACCAAGCTTGGAGAAGTTAATACTCCACTCGCTAGGATCCTCTCGCCGTGGCTGTGGGCTCGGCCTCGCCATTGTTGGGCGAGGCATATGGCATAGTGAGCTTCCCAAAAGTTCTTCCAACAAATTAGCCAACCTCACCTCGAAACTAGATTTGCAATCAGAAGGAACATCAATATTTCGGAATCTAAAGGTGCTCTCTATAAAAAAATACAGGGCTGTTATTTCTCTTTTCGGTGTCTGTGGCTAAATTTCTTAGGGAAATTAGAGAGATTGAAGTGGAGGATTGTCCGAATATGAATGCGGTGATTGTTGATGAAGAAGGAAGAGATGATGGGATAGATGATATTATAGAGTTCCCATTATTGGAGCGACTATCTATAAGCCGCTGTCCCACAGAAAAATTCTTCTCATATCCTCATGGAAAAAAAGAGTCAATAACCACTACTTCAGATTCACAAGATACTTATTTGGATTCTTTCTTAGATCAAAAGGTACGAATCTTTTCTTTAGAGCTTACGCCCATAACAGTCATAGGCACGCGATTGGTGGGGCAAGTATTAATATTTTTTTGAAGATTTTTTTATTTGGCTTATTAGTTCAAATGTTTTTATAATTTATAGCTACACTTGTTAGAGTAAGGCCGTTGGTGAAAATTCTATCCTCCACCGCATTACATAGATCGGTATAAGATTAGGCCAAATTGTAAAAATTTTCATAGCTATGATCTGATGTACAACTCTTATGAGCAGATAAGTTTACCAAGCTTGGAGAAGTTAATACTCCACTCGCTAGGATCCTCTCGCCGTGGCTATGGGCTCGGCCTCGCCATTGTTGGGCGAGGCATATGGCATAGTGAGCTTCCCAAAAGTTCTTCCGACAAATTAGCCAACCTCACCTCGAAACAAGATTTGCAATCACAAGGAACATCAATATTTCGGAATCTGAAGGTGCTCTCTATCAAAAATACAGGGCTGTTATTTCTCTTTTCGATGTCTGTGGCTAAATGTCTTAGGGAAATTAGAGAGATTGAAGTGGAGGATTGTCCGAATATGAATGCGGTGATTGTTGATGAAGAAGGAAGAGATGATGGGATAGATGATATTATAGAGTTCCCATTATTGGAGCAACTATCTATAAGCCGTTGTCCCACGTAGAAATTCTTCTCATATCCTCATGGAAAAAAAGACTCAATAACCACTACTTCAGATTCACAAGATACTTATTCGGATTCCTTCTTTGATCAAAAGGTATGAATAATTTCTTTAGAGCTTATGCCCATAATAGTCATAGGCACGCGATTGGTGGGGGCAAGTATTAATATTTTTTTGAAGATTTTTTTATTTGGTTTATTAGTTAGAATGTTTTTATAATTTATAGCTATACTTGTTAGAGTAAGGCCATTGGTGAAAATTCTATCTTCCATCACATTAGATAGATCGGTATAAGATTAGGCGAAATTGTAAAAATTTTCATAGCTATGATGTACAACTCTTATGAGCAGATAAGTTTACCAAGCTTGGAGAAGTTAGTACTCCACTTGCTAGGATCCTCTCGCCGTGGCTGTGGGCTCGGCCTCGCCATTGTTGGGCGAGGCATATGGCACAGTGAGCTTCCCAAAAGTTCCTCCGACAAATTAGCCAACCTCACCCCGAAACAAGATTCGCAATCACAAGGAATATCAATATTTTGGAATCTGAAGGTGCTCTCTATCAAAAATACAGGGCTGTCATTTCTCTTTTCGGTGTCTATGGCTAAATGTCTTAGAGAAATTAGAGAGATTGAAGTGGAGGATTGTCCGAATATGAATGCAGTGATTGTTTATGAAGAAGGAAGAGATGATGGGATAGATCATATTATAGAGTTCCCATTATTGGAGCAACTATCTATAAGCTGTTGTCCCATGGAGAAATTCTTCTCATATCCTCATGGAAAAAAAGAGTCAATAACCACTACTTCAAATTCACAAGATACTTATTCGGATTCCTTCTTTGATCAAAAGGTATGAATCCTTTCTTTAGAGCTTATGCCCATAATAGTCATAGGCACGCGATTGGTGGGGCAAGTATTAATATTTTTTTGAAGATTTTTTTATTTGGTTTATTAGTTAAAATGTTTTTATAATTTATAGCTATACTTGTTAGAGTAAGGCCATTGGTGAAAATTCTATCCTCCATCACATTAGATAGATCGTATAAGATTAGGCCAAATTGTAAAAATTTTCGTAGCTATGATATGATGTACAACTCTTATGAGCAGATAAGTTTACCAAGCTTGGAGAAGTTAGTACTCCACTCGCTAGGATCCTCTCGCCATGGCTGTGGGCTCGGCCTCGCCATTGTTGGGCGAGGCATATGGCACAGTGAGCTTCCCAAAAGTTCCTCCAACAAATTAGCCAACCTCATCCCGAAACAAGATTCGCAATTACAAGGAATATCAATATTTCGGAATCTGGAGGTGCTCTCTATCAACAATACAAGGCTGTCTTTTCTCTTTTCGGTGTCTATGGCTAAATGTCTTAGAGAAATTAGAGACATTAAAGTGGTGAATTGTCCAAATATGAAGGTGGTGATTGTTGATGAAGAAGGAAGAGATGATGGGACAGATGATATTATAGAGTTCCCATTATTGGAGCGACTATCTATAAGCCGTTGTCCCACGGAGAAATTCTTCTCATATCCTCATAAAAAAAATGAGTCAATAACCACTACTTCAGATTCACAATATACTTATCCGGATTCCTTCTTTGATCAAAAGGTATGAATCATTTCTTTAGAGCTTACACCCATAATAGTCATAGGCACGCGATTGGTGGGGCAAGTATTAATATTTTTTGAAGATTTTTTTTATTTGGTTTATTAGTTAAAATGTTTTTATAATTTATAGCTACACTTGTTAGAGTAAGGCCATTGGTGAAAATTCTAATCCTCCATCGCATTAGATAGATCGATATAAGATTAGGCCAAATTGTTAAATTTTTCATAGCTATGATCTAATGCATAACTCTTATGAGCAGATAAGTTTACCAAGCTTGGAGGTGTTAGAGTTTGAGTCGGTAGGAACGTTAAAAAGGATATGGCGCAGTGAACTTCCCAAAAGTTTCTTCAACAAATTAGCCAACCTCACCCTTGGAAAGTGCTTCAACCTACTTGATGTCTTCCCTTCGACAATCATAGGGAGATTGCAAAACCTCGAAAGTGTCAAAGTTTCAAAGTGTCCCTCCTTGGAATCTTTGTTTGATTTTGGATCCCTTGATTCATATACGGAACAGACAATTGTATTGCTCCCCAAATTGGAAACAGTTGATGTTCATAGATGCCACTCCCTGGAATCTTTGTTCGATTGCGGATCCCTTGATTCAAATATGGGAAAGAAAATTGTATTGCTCCCCAAATTAGAAGAAGTGTTAGTGAGTGGAGCAGCAAGGCTGAGACACATGGTGATGAGTGACTGCCATACGGTTTTGGGTTTTCCTCGTCTAGAATCGGTCAATGTTCTAAAGTGCTCCGAGCTAAGATATCTCTTCCCTAATTATACGGCCACAACTCTAGAGAAACTCAATGTCCTGGGGATTTTCAAATGCGAACAAATGAAGGAAGTGGTTCCCAAGGGAGAAGGTGGTCAATCCAAGGCAGAAGTGATGACTTTCCCATCCTTAACTGGTTTATTTATTTGGCGGTGCCCTAACTTTAGAGCATTCATCTGGAGTCCTACAAGTGCGGAGAGGCAGCTAGGCGAGATGATAAAAGAAAATGATGAATTGCCCCGACCGTTGTTCAATGATATGGTTTGCTCTATACCTTATTGTGATCGTCTTTAATCTTGCATTATCATGTTTTAGAATGAACAATGTAATAATTTGTCCTACTTATCTTCTTTTCTCACATTATTGTCGTGCAGGTTAGATTTCCCAATTTAAAAAAGCTATACATTAGAGGCGTCCAGTGCAAAGAGTTATGGAACAATCAAATTTCTGATGATTCTTTTTGCAAATTAGAATCTCTTATATTGAAGGATTGTGACAATCTCCAACATATTGCCCTATCCCATATGTGGAAGAGGCTGCAGGACTGTCTGGAAACCTTAGAAGTGAAATCATGCTGTTCAATTGAGATCATATACGAAAGTGATGGGACAGTGGCGAAGAGCAGTAATTTGAGGACGCTAGATTTGCGTGATTTAGACAACTTGCGGCACATTTGGCGGTACGACAATCTACCAAACATCCCATTCCCAAATTTAAGATACATAAAGGTTGTGAGGTGCTCCCGTTTGGATATGCTTTTCGCCACCTTCACGGCGAAATTTCTCGGGCAAATCAAAAAGCTAGTGGTAGGGTCATGTGAAGATATGGAACTAATTGCTGGCCATGAAGAATGTAAAGAAGTGACTGGTAACACAATCACCTTCTTTGGGTTAACTACTCTTAGACTTTACAATTTGCCGAAACTCAAGAGCTTCTTACCAGAGAAATATTCTATGGAATTCCCATCCTTGGATGACTCGAGTAGAATAGAGCTGGACCAAGGCAACCGAAGTGCGGAGGAAAGTGAGGGGGAAACTGAGTTGTTAGATCGCGTAATTGAGGAGGCAAACTGCGAAAGTGAGGTGGAAAGTGAGGGGGAAAGTGAGCAGTTAGATCGCGTAATTGAGGAGGCAGACTGCGAAAGTGAGGTGGAAAGTGAGGGGGAAAGTGAGGGGGAATAATTAGTTTTATGAAGTGAGCCACAAAAGTTTGTGAATGTTGCAACGAATGGTGTCTGGCAAAACAAAATGGACGTGTTGGTAATGTGAGATTTTGTTTTTTTCTTCTGTATTATCTTTTACACTTCCCTCGAAGTGTGTGACTGTTTTCTTGGCTATTCATTTATTTGGTTTGTGTCCCGGGCTACGGTGACGAGTGACTAGGCATTGGACCATAAATTGTGGGGTTATGTCATATAAATCCTAATCAAGTGCATTATCGTGTTTATAAATTTTCCCGTGATATTAGAAAATGTATGTGCTATTATATTAAGCAATCGAAGTTGGGATGAATTACCTCACAACAACCGTTGTAGGGGGAAGAAGGAGATCGAGGAGATTGCAATCTGGGAAAGCCCATGTTCCTCATCCTCTTTGATTTTCTTCGTTTACTGAAGACTCTGAAGTTCATTCCTCGATGTCATTTGCTTGTATCTTTTCTGTAAATGGCGTGTGAGTCCCTGTCATAACTGACATTTGATGGTTGACTGCATAATGAGTTGTTCATGCCATCACTGAATGCTTTGCTCGATTCATTGTCCACATTGCCAATTTGTATACAAGTTCAGTTGTTGCCGAATGAGTCTTAACCATGAGAATTGACTTTAGAATGTGGCTCAATGCTGTTTTCCCGTGTTTATGATGTTGTGTTTCAGTTTTTGAAGCATGATTTCTTTGGAAATGTGGTTTTTAGTATTTGGTCCTAACAGTTTTATTTTTGGTGTAAAATCAGAATTGTTCCCAAGTTATTCAAGTCATTTTATCAATATATGTTGGATTCATGTTGACCCCATGTTGATTTCTTATAGAGTTCAATATGTTTTTTGCGTCCCATGTGGGCAAGGAGTGGATTTGATAGATCTTGGTTTCATATGAGAGTTAATTCGGTAGCACATGATGGTACATTGACGGGAAGATGATTTCTTGTCATTTTTTAGTCACTAGAGTCTCTATCTAAATCATGATCATGCATGTCATTCTACTACTCGTATTTCTCAATTTTCAGTAGTTCAAATTACCTCAATACCATGAGCCACATTGCTTTAGAATCGAATGTGACTAATTTACATATCCGATCATGTTGTAATCGTATCGGGAAGAGTGGTGGTGGGCAATCTGAGGATTTTGCCGCCCACCTGAGGAAATGTTTCGAAACTGGCCAAAGGACTGACTTTACCCTCTTTGCTCAGATGGATCGGACATTGCATCAGGTGGCCTCTCATTTCCTTGGGACTATGTTGGCCCTCATCCACATAAGCCCTCCAGTTCCGTTTGGCTATTTTGTTCGCTCTCTTCATGCGTTCAGTGCTTTGTGGCTCCTAGGAGCTGTCCTCTAAATCTCCCAAGTACTCCACCCAAAGCGACATCATATTACCATAAGCCTGCACAGCATCATTAAAACATTATTAGTCACAAGCTTAAGTTTTTGATAAATGTCGATGCACTCAATGGGTGTTCAGCTAGTACCTGCTATTAAATTGCTGTAACCACATGGAAATATGACATACTTGAACTTCATACACAACTCCATAGTTGTGCCCTTTGAATCCAAAATCAGTGGTATTAGCTAATGCGCAATTCTCGGTGGGACCCACATGCACTCTACATCACGCGGCCCTCCGCAGAATTCTCTACCTCTCTTCTGTCTCTCTACATCTAATGAACTGAGTCGCTTTCCCTTTCAGCTCAGGCTTGGCGCGCTCTGCAACAGGGGGGGCAAAATAGAAACAGAGTACCTTCCAACACGCAAAAGGAGCTCAGCAAATTCTCTCCAGCACTCGGTGATTCCTTTGATCTTCATTCCCTTTTCATTGTCCTCTCTGTCGCCCTGGATCCACCAACAGCCGCCACCGAACCTCGATCGCTGGCCACCACAGGACATGTCACGGCGAGAAGGGGCAAGAACAAACAGCGATGATTAAAGGAACTGGGTGATTTTTGAGCATTTATAAGGCTGACAAGAACAGGGCGAGTTTAAATTGACACCGTAGACTGATGCTTCAACGAGGATTATCACTGTAGACAAATGATGTGGACAAACATGAAGAGATTGTTCAGATGGAGCATGTTCTTTTTACTGAAGGTAACGGGAAAGATAAAGTTGGATTTTTGATTTGGATCCCTCTTCCTTGGTGGCTCTTATACCATGGAAATATTTCTATGATTTGCAAGCGAGAGGGAGAGAGAGAATCAACAAATACTACACCTTTACTCAATAGCCGAATAAAAGAGTATATAGTAGCTCCACTTATAAAGATTGAGAGACATTAACAAAGCTGCGATTACCTTATTTGTGACCACCTGCTAATTGCCGACTAATATTCATAATTGTACTTCAACACAAATCACAATTGGAGCAAATACTTGTCAGTGTTTTTGCATGTTTTTCCAAGATGTTACTTGCAAGTCACTTTCAAAGAAGTATACAAAACGCCCAAAGAGGGAATACGGAATTCATACTTCAAGTGGAGAGTTGTGGCAGCCTAGGCTTTTTTTGCGCTACCGGTCTCTTGTCTTTTATCACTTTGTCACAGCTTCTAGTTCTACTTTGGTCTAAATTCATGGGGAAAAACGTTCGGCCTCTCGGGATGTCGGCACGATGGTATTTGCCTCGTGTTGTCACTATCAACTTACGCCTTCTTTTGATGTGTAATACAATTAAATTATGGCATCATATAGCTATCGGTAGGTTGTCAATGGGTCCTGAACGGAAGGAAATTTTGTTAATACAATTACAGATATGTTTCTTAATACTGTAAAATGAAGTTTTTAGACCGTTCGAGTTTCTCCATTATTGTCAGAATCACAAGCATACGATCTTTAGGATTCTCCCTTCCAAAAGTCGTACCCATCCCTAAACGAAGGAAAGGGAGGGATATGATGATAATGGACTTGGACTCCTTCCGCACGCCAAGAGTATCGCACGTTCCGGAGCGAGGGAAAGCAAACTTACATTAATTCTCGTTAGTGCATTTATGGGCTAGTTCTAGCCCAACCGCAAAGTCCTAAATGCTTTTCTGGAAACGTTTTCTTATATCTTCCTGTTCATTGTTTCTTGTCAAAGCTTGCTTCACAAAGGAGGCTCACCTTTTATTCCCAGACACGCTGCTCATTTCTTGCATTGCGACTGCTTATATGGCAGCAATAAGGAGTTCCTTTGCTTGTTCATTAATTCTCCGGTCGCTTTTTCTCTGGTTGAGTGGGAGATGTGTTAACAGTTAGGTTATTTTAGGTGCTACTCTGGGAGCCATCGCTGGTTGCATCCCGAAGTTGTTTGAGGATGACAAACTGACCATGCCTCTGTCGAAAAAGCCAGGTGGTTTCCTAGGAATTGCTAAAAGTGTGATTGTTGAAAGCACCTCATTAGTTGAAGAAGGAACATTTTCTCAGATTTTTATAACTGATTCCAACCGTGTCCTATGATCCCCTTCCAAACACAGAAGTAATTATGGACTTGGCTCGGTCCTTGCATAAGTACCAGCGGCTCTTTACTCCATTATTCCGTCTTATGCAGGGGAAAGGCAGAGGATATCTGTTGGAGCAGTATCCTATTCTATTCTGTAAGCAAAAGCCGTTGCAAGAATCGCATATAATCACCTTAACGATGGACCAAATATCTCACGAGGAGCTGATGAACTTGGCCAAGTTTCTGAGACACTTTGACTGCTGGGATTCGTCCAACCGTTCTTTATCACCATCATCATCATCATCATTCTCGAAAACCAGCTATATCCCACGCTTTTTCGGCGAGAGCCCAGGAAAGTATGGTGGGTCTCGCAGGACTATATCTATTCCTTTCTCCTTCGAACAGCGGCTCAGTACATGCTTTTTCAGCAAGGCTTCCCAGTGCTTGAATTCGGATATCTAATCTGGTAAAGCTGGTCTTCGCTTGTGTCATTTAATGTCTGACGTGTATGGGATCTTCAAGCCTGAGAAGCCTTCCTTTAATGTCCTCGATTGCTGGTAGCGGAATGTTTACCCGGTTTGCACTGTCACAACAGCAAAAATCATTCCCTCTAACCTCGTGGTTCTTCGTCGGAGCAGCAAAATGAGGAACTTCCCGACAAAACCATCCGGAATGTCACTCCCGGGGACACTCGAGTTGTGCAAATGCTTTAGAGCAACCTGAAATTTATTATGAAAAAACACATTTAAGGTCAAAACTTTCTGCATTCATGATTGAAGATACTTTGAACAAAGGTGGAGAAACCGAACCGATGATCTTCATCCATCTTTTTGCTACGTTCAAGTAGTTTTCCCAAAATTGGAGTCATGAGTGATCCTTTTCACCTTTTCAATTCTTCTCTCCCAAGAGTAAAAGCCTCAGAGATTTCAATACCCGGAGACCAGTGATGTCAACTAGATTGCTGCAATCAGTAAAGTTTAGCTCCTTCAAATCAGTAGAATTCAGATGAAAGGCGTAAATTTGAAATTGATTAACCTCAACACGGGATAGTTCTCGGGGATGATGGCCACGACTGCGCCGAGTCGTTGATCACCTCCAGAAGGCCCAGCACTATCTCCTCCCCTCACTCGAGGCCTTCTTCGTTGAGCCGGAGTGCGTGCTCACGGTAGAGGTGATCCACGATGCCGTGGGGGATGGGGGTGGTGGCGCGGTGTTGGCACCGTGGGAGCCGAGGAAGACATCGCAGAGAAGCGAGATGAGAACATAGCGTCGTCGTCTTCGGGATCATCCATCAGCCTTGTCGTCTTTGGCTTCTTGATCGGCCTTATGTAGGAGTTGCCGGTCTTTTGACAGAGGTGGTCGATGCAGAGATTGGGGCGCCACTTAACGATGAGCAATGAGCAACGAGCACCTTGCTGACGGATTTGCGTTCCCTTTGAAAAAGCGATTTTCACAGCATGGGAAATGTGCTGTCCTAAATTTTAATTGACAAATCATGGCATTCTCATTAGTTAGAGGAAAAATTATCCAAAAAATTTAAAATCTATGATAAGGCGATCAATTCAATTTTAAATCTATAAATCAATTTTAAATCTATGTATTAATTTAGTATTAAGCAGTCATAAATATTTCAATTGTGTCAATTTAATCCTAAATTTTTTTAAAATTATAAATGTAGTCCTTTCGGAAAATTTTGGCTGGAAATTTCTAATGTGGCATTCTACTCAGTGCTAGCCATCCTACATGAAAGGCTGGTATTAATGTGGAAAATTGTGTTTAATTAAAAAAAAAAACAAATTTTATTTTTTATTTTTCTTTTATTTTATTTTCTTTCTTTTTATTTTATTGTTTCTTCGTAAGGTCCGCAAGTCCACTGGTCATTGGCCAAGGACCAACAGCCCCGCCACCCTGTAAAGGAAAAAAAAAAAAAAGATAGTAAAGAAAATTAAAAATTTTAAGAAATAAAAAAAAAAATTCAAGTATTCATGATAGATAGTTTATGCCATGACATAGCAACATGTGTCCTCGATACGTGACCAAAATTATCACCACAAGGATGTTCATATCTACTCCGGTTAAATGTAGGATCGCAAGTTTGTCAATTTAGCCTGATTTGGTTTCAATTTCAATCCTTTATACTAAAATTAATTAGACCTTGAGGCCGCACGCCTTGCACGTGCTGGTGTCGGAGAACGTCAGCACCACCCTGCACCGATGGTTGCGGCACGCCGACGTCTTCTTCTTCCTTGGGTCGCAGCCCACGAACCTCTCTTGCCTCTGCAAGATGACCTATCTGATCTTGATCTGCACATGATTTGCTCGTTTGCATTTAAAAAATGTGTGATTCAGGATCGAAAAATTATTGAAGAAATCTTTCTTTCCGTATAAATTTATAATGGATTAGCCACCAAAATCACAAACTCGATTGCTTCATGATCCGATGGAAGCAATCGAAGTGATGAATTACCTCATGACAACCGTCGCAGGTGGAAGAAGGAGATCAAGGAGATTGCAATCTAGGAAAGCCCATGTTCCTCCTCCTATCTCTCTCTCTCTCTCTCTCTCTGACATTGATTGAGGCTGAAACCATTTGAGTTTGAGGGATAGTATCATGATTTCGAGTTTGACGAAGGTTGAATGTGAGTTGGAATCGGACATAACGAGGATTTCTTTGACTGGGTTGAGTATTTGAATCATCATGATTCTTATCAAGGTAAACTTCGCATGCTCTGTCTCTGCTGGAGGTGGGGACCGAGTACTTGATTCTGCAGGCGTGAAATCTGTTGAGTACGAGATTGTCCTGATGAACTCATACACGTTTAAATGATTCGGTGATTGTATGGATGCGCACCTTTTCCTTATCATTGCATTTAGGTGCCCCTACCGAAACGCTTACCCCATGTTTGATTGAATTCCTGAACGGCATTAGCATGTATATTTTGCAAGCATTCTTGCATTGTGATGATTATCTAGCAATGGCATACTTAAACTAAGAGTTCTCCAGTTTATATGACATTATTTTCTTTGATGTTGGTTGAACTTCTAAAGTTGTGCTCAATGCTCCCATGACTAAGAATTTGAACATGCTGTGTCGGCTTAATTTACTAGGAATTATGTTATCTATAACAATCTACATTGTTTGTATGTGGCTATTCTAACATTCGAGACAATTACCATCCTTGTACTGGAAATGGTGAAATCCTTCTTCAAAATGTGCATCATGTGTTGTTTACTTCAGTAAATTCCTATCCGGACTTCATCCTTTGCTTGATCTCAAAAGTAATTGGTTCCGTATGCTTGGATGATTATGCCTTGCATTTCTGGATCCGTTCATTGATACCTCAATACCTTATGTATGTCAATAATATTTGATTCATTTTTTTTAGGCGAACGCATGGCCTCTACCTGTTTGATTTTCTTCGTTAACTAATTCTGAAGTCCATTCCTTGATGTCAAAACTGACATTCGATGGCTGAGTGCATAGTGAGCTTTTTATGCCATGACCGAATGCTTTGCTTGATTCTTTGTCCATTTTGCAATTTTTATACAAGTTCAGTTGTTGCTGAATGAGTCTCAAGTTCTCAACTATGAGAATTTACTGTAGAACGCGGCTCAATGCTGTTTTCCTGTGTTTATGGGTAGACAGCCATGCGGCATGCTGGAAAACGACAAAAAGAGCTAAGAAAACTTGCTTCCACGGGTGGCTTCCCAACTTGAAGGCACATTATCGTCTCGGCAGGGAGGGGAGGAGGACAGCCATGGCCATCCGCGCACTCGAATCGTAGATTAAAATAATAATCTATTTCTTCTAAAGATAATTTTCTAGTTCACCACATGCAAGACGACATTTTAAAGCTTTGGCTTCCAAGGGCGTCCGATTTGTTAGACCTCTATGGTTTTCTCTGGCAAATCTATTCTTGTTGGTAATTCTTTTCATATAATTAGTGAAATCTTAAATAGAATGGTAACCTGAGATAAATGAAGTAACTTGTACTCGGCATCTACAAATTTTATTGTTCGCCTTTAGTTTTCTCTAAATACATTGTCAATTTCAGTACAAGTCTAGATTCCCTATTCAATTTTTCACCTATACTTTCAATTTGCTTGGGATTTCTTTCTTGCATTTCGACTTGAGTTGTTTATTGTTTCGGAAAAAAATTTCATTTAATTTCCCAAAAACAAATACCAAGTGTAGAAAACAGAGGTAAGAGATGCAAAGGAAATCTCAGTAATTGATGCTAGCTTTCTCTTAGTAACGAATAAGACTCAAATGGCTGACTTCAAAATTTTCAAGTCCGATTCCAAGGGAAGAAGGGAACTCGGAGTCAATTTCACTTGCATGGCTCTTTTGCATCAAAGAGATTGAGTCGACTAAAACGTTCTATTGACATCCGAATTTTTATTGACGTCCTAAATATCCATTTATTTTGAAAAAATATAAAAATTTATAAAAAGATAAAAAAGGAAAATAAAAAAAGAATAATGAATAAAAATGGATCAAATAAAATGAATGAATGATGAAAAATGAAGTCGTGTGGGCCGGCGTGTCTAGCCCACTTGGTTATTTTCAGCTCACCCCTTAACTGGGCTTCCAGTTTACTTTATTCTCTTTGGCCCATTTTCCTTCTTTTTCTTCAGCCTACCAGAGCCTAAAAAAGAAGCCCAGCCCATCACTCATTCTTGCGCGCGCGCGCGCTCGTGTGAAGAGCGTCTGTAACGCAAGGAGGAGAGAAGGTACAGTGACGGTCACCGACCAAATGCCCGTGAGCGAGGGATGAGAAAGGAAGCTGTGACGGAAGCAGATCCGAGAGCGTGAATCTTCATCGAAATACTCGCGGCTCAACCCCGCGAAAACGAGATATATTCGTGCGAGATAATGATGTCTAGAACCTGTCGCGTCGTGTTTTGGTTGGAAAATAGTGTCGAAGCTGAATCAAAAACCTGTGCTCGCGGCTGCACAACATGTGTTCGACAAAATGCTCGAATGATGCGCCCAAATCCATGTTATCCGATCGACGTTATAAATTTAGTTCGAGGCTTGATTGCGCATATTTTGTTGACGCTCGTCTGCTTTCTTCGTGTTTTGCTATGTTTTTGTTTGATTTCACGGCCCAACTTTTGATGTTCGTCGACGGCCATGCAAAACCGAACTTGGTTCGGCCATCGCCGGCGATAGGCCGACGACGGCCGGAGATGTAATCTGGTGATGGTGTGTGGTGGTGTGAGCGCCGGTGTCCGTACATGGCCGCTAGTTGTATGGGTTCAAAAAATGGAGAAGAAGATGAAGGTTCAGAGTGAAAAAATGGCTTCGGGGAAGAAAAGGGGAAGAAGAAGAAGAAGTGCAGTAGAAAAGGACTTAATAAGGAAAAAGACAAAAGAGGAAAAAAAATTTAAAAATAATAAAAAATTCAAAATATATTTTTTGTAAATCCTACCGGGTCGGATCCGGGTAGACCGGTTGGATCGGGTTAACTTGTTACCCAATAATAATAATAATAATAATAATAATAATAATAATAATAATAATCAGAAAAATCATAAAAATTCAGAAGATTGGAAAATTGGAAAAGTTCTAAAAAAAGTGAAACAAAAAATAGGATTCTTTGTTTTGCATTGTCTTTTCATTTTTTTAAGGATAATATTAGGATGCTTATATAGTTTCCTTTATAATTATAATTGATTATGCATTTCAATATTTTGAGTGTTACTTTCTTATTCTAGAATGGTTAGGATGAATCTTAAATTTCATTTGGATAAGTTGTTATGGCGTTTGTCAGCACATAATCAAGTAGGTACTAAAAGGGAGTTAGTCTTAAGGCTAACATAATCAAATTCTCAAGTCTAGAATATTTGGTTATAAAAAATAAGATATCCTCCCGTATTTTACTTGGGTCCTAGTCAATCGAAAAAGGCTAATGATGACTCTTTTGTCAAAATTTGCGTATGCTTAATTGATTTAAAATTTAAACATCCGATGTCGTGCAAAGTATGAGCTTGGTAGAATCCAAGTCAATAGAAAGTATGACAATACCCCAAAACATAACTCTCTTTCCCCCAAGGGGTTAGGTCGTGACACCACCTATTAAGAACAGAATAACACAATCTAGAACGATAATCATTGACGCATTGCACATAACAGTAATCATCGATGCACCGTTTTGATACTAGCAAGATCATCTGGATATTAAAACGGCCGAATAAGAATGAAGCAATTGGAATGACATCAGCTAGAGCTTGAATTCTAGAAACGAGCGGCAATGGCGATGGTCTCCGCATCCGGTGCGCCCGAAGGTCTTTTTGGCGGAGACATTGCTAGCCGGAGACAACGAACGTGACTAGGAATCTCTGTCTACTCCAAGCTTAGCATCAAGGCAGAGCAAGCACTCCTTTCTTTCGTCAAAGAGAAGACCAGGCCAGGGAAAAAGCTGAAATGTTGCGGTGATGGGGCTGATGAGTTTGGGCCATGGATCAAATCAATGGGTTTGCTCTTGTGGGCTGCGCCAATTGGCTTTTTTATTTGTTATTTATTTTTATCTTTTTATTATTCTCTTTTTTTGTTCTTTTTGCTACCATTCATTGTTTTTATGCTCTTTTTTTACAAAAATGTATTCTTAATTTGTCTACTAAAATTTAGGTGTTGACAGTTTCAAAAATATTTACCTAATATTTAAAGAAGAATATCATGCCATCACGAACAAACTACAAGACATTGTATGTGTCGTTGCATCAAATCTTAACTTACTAAAGGTTATCGTAGTTTCTTGATCAATGGAAGATACGAGCCAAAAATATATGACAATCCAATCGAATAGAATCAGGTATGTGTTGATGAAATATTGACTCATCTAAAATGACTTCATTTATGACTCGGATTAATATGGACACTAATTCCAATCTCACCCATTTGGTGGGTCGAAGTCCTAGTAATCATAATGGAAGATTAAACAAAGATTGGTACGAGGGAAGAGAAAGAGATGGCTTTTTATAGTGGAAGATGATTCTTTCGTGTTTTGTTTTTCCTGCTCTAGGATTCTTTTTCAATTTATCTGAAGTTTTCAAAGTGAAGAAATGATTAAATATGGCAAAGAGTCAAGGAAAAAGCAAAAGAAATGAATAAATATGTTGAAAAATAACATAGATTTTAATAAAACTAATGTTTATAAAGTTTCAGTTGAAAAATCGATTAGATGACTGGTCAAGTGGCCCAAGACTTGATTTGCAAGTCAAAAGTCGCAAGTTTAATTTCCCAATCTATTATCCGTTTTGGGATAATTATGCAAATAAGTTGGCAGAATTAATTTGAACAATATCTTGTGGCGAACACATTCACCCATTTGGGGCCAAATATTGTTGTGGGTTGGAGAAAATCCAAATAGAATGTCCAGCAAAAACATTTGAGTCGCCATTGATGCCCCTCGATGAAGGGCGGCGACTCCACTTCGACGAATTTTCACTTCCACCATGATGTCGAGACAATTTCCTTCATGCGCAATAGCATAATTAACAATAACCTTTTTCAACAATAACAATAATAATAGACAATTTTGTCTCCATACCAGAAAAAAGGCGAATATATGGTGGAGTAGTTGGCACTGAGCATTCACCCCTTGAAATTTCCTTTGCTTCCAATTATATTTTTCTTGTCTTGAATAAGTGTAAGCTTTATTTGGTATTTCAGCACATGAAGTTACAATTGATGTGAAATTGCAACAATCAAGTCATAACAATGAATTAAATGTTGATAATTAGCTTATGTAGAGGATGATGGTGTGAAATAACTGAATAAAGCGTGTATTTTGAAGGTAGTGTGGCTCGAAGGTAATTTTAGTACAAAGAAATGGTGGAGTGCCTCACTTGTTTTTAATTAGCGGAGCATAGGATTCGGGAGAATTTTTAAAAAAAAAAATAATTTTGGATTCTTTGAGGTCAAGCATAATCAAAGCAAGCATTTATTTTTTTAGTGATTATTTGGATGTTGTAGATGATTAAATAATGCACTGTACAACCTGTGCGCATTGAGGATGGGCCAAGAGATGCAAACAATCCACAATCTAGTAACTCAACCTTTTGTCTACTATCTCTAATAATCCATCCGTTGGTAGTGAAGGTGGATTTTGATGATACAGTTCACACTGATGGAGTGAGCATGTCATGTTCCACCATGGAAAGAATAGGAAAACACAATACTTTGGCCTTCCATCATCATAGAAGGTCGACATTGTCTTCCTCGAATTTTTCAAATGTAGTTCCCATCATCCTTGTAGAGATATTCCATTCACCTCAAGCCCTGGAGTGCTTGAGGCCCACCGTTCTTTTTTGGGGCACATGTGCCCGAGAGCATGGGTCCGAAGTGGCACTGTCCGTTGGCCATCCTAACTAAATTCATATACAGATATTAGAACATTTTCTGATAGTCGAGGACCCTTCCCTGAAAATAAGTGTTGCTGACACCTTCATAGATATTTTTGGCGCTCCAATCCATCTCATTCGAACATCAAATCACATTTCCCATCTTGCATTCACTTTATCCCTCCTTCACTGTCTCCTGTCTTTCACCGAAAGTGTTACCGACAGCCTCGCAGAATATTTCGGAACCTCAACCCATCGGACATCTGTAAAATTTCCCATCTCGCGATCACTCTCTGTCCTTTCTATCCTTCACCGAAAATTGATGGTGATAGCTTCGTTGAGGTTTTAGCAGCCTCGACCAAACTTAGTTGAGACATCTATCCACAATTCGCATCTGCCCTTTCAATCCGTGTCCTTCCTGTCTTCTATCCTTCACGGTAATTTAGACATCAGTCACGTGTCCCATCTCGAAACGAACAAGAGTCCAGAAAATGCGATATGTTATGGGCCCACTGAACTTGTCTTTTAAGGAAAGAACTCATTTTGCATTTCCCCTCTCTTTCTCCCGACTTTCCGGAGGAAAATTTCTTGTAATCCCCCACAGGAAAATCTTTCTCAACGGTTCTCTTCGTATTCCTTGAATCTTTATTTTCCTCGCTTCTTTTTCCCCCAATTCCTGAAACCGGCTTCATTCTACGGAATGGCTCCATTCGGATTTATATATACAGGTCTTGCTCTCAAAAGAAAAATCATGGTAGCAAACATTTGGAGTGGCTCCATAAATAACATCTTTCGTTTGATGAGAAACTCGAGATATAAGAATTCTCCCACAAGTGTTGATGTTCTCATTAATAATAATATGTGTCAACTTGACTACTATAGTTGCATGAGTAGACATTCCTCAAAGAAACGTCAATAACATTGGTAAGCTTCTAAATTCAAATTATGTTTTGCACTCGGCATTATAGCCTGTCGTTTTTTTCTGGTCCATCAAGCTATGCTAAGAATGAAGTAAAGATGAGATGTGAATGGTTTGGGCAAAGAAAAAAGTGGATGAACAAGACAACGTCTTTGTCCTCAGCAATGGTGCATAGAGATTTTTTGCAGAGGAGCGAGAGGTTCTTTTAAGTTCTTCTGTTGATCGATATCTTCTTGCAATTAACTATCTTGTATTATCTGTTTTTAAATATTGAAATTGAATGTCATGGCTACATATGGATTATGTACCTTTTTAACTAGAGATTTTTGTTAGCTCCATAGTTGATAGAATAACAACTCCAATTGTGACACTAAAACAATTATACGTGTATCATGATTATTTGATTATGTCAGGTTATTTAAATTTTTTGGTCATATTTTTAAGTATGTTTTCCCATAGTTTAAAGCAGTTTTTGTTTTGGGTGATCAACTGAATATGTTTTTTTTTTTTTTTTTTTTTCAGAATTAAGAAGTTGCCTTTTTTAGAATTTTTTTGTTGTTATTCGTAAAACAATTTGTACAAAGTTGGGACCAAATATATAATCATATATGGCTACGCACATATTAAGTCGAAGCTAGATGGGACAACGTTGAGAGAGAGAGAGAGAGAGAGAGAGAGAGAGAGAGAGAGAGAGAGAGTAGTGGAGTCGGGTCCCCCGACACGAGGTTGAAAAATGAAAGAATGCGTAGAGAAGAAGAAGCGTAGAAGTTTGGGGAGAAATCTTTTGTGTTTCTTCAGTTGTATTCAATGTACAAAACTTAGTAATTATAATACAAGGTGTGCATAATAAAAAGGTAATGAAATATTCTATAAATCAATCTTAATCTCAATCTAATCCCTAATTGATTTAGTGTATGATTATAATCAAATCAGATTCCCGAAATATCTTCTGAATCTTCAACTATATCTTCCAACAAAAAATCAAAAAAATTTAATAATTGCAACATGATCCACAATGTATAAAGTTGTACTGTCTATATGCATCACGAGGCTGACATAACACTAACCTTCAATAATTGCAACGTGATCCACGGCAAAAAAGCAACTTAACTTTAAGCTGTTTAAACTCTTAACCTCGCTTTGTTAAGTCTTTCTCCCTCCTCCTCCTCCTCTGCATTTTAGAGAGAGAGATATCAGTAGTAGCATCAGAGGAACGATTGTGGACGTGTGTGATCGGTACTTGTTAGGGAAGGAGAGAGATGCAAGGATTTGGAGTTCATAGAGAATCGGAAAGAGGGTCATTGAATTGTTAACGAGGTGTAGTCAATCAATGCAATTGTCGGGTTTTCTTTAAAAATATTAAAAGTGAGGTTTTGAGAAATAAGTGATGAGTATAATTAATAATTTTTATTAAAAAAAAATGAAAAGGCGTTTGTCATGGACCTTCAATTTCTCTCAATGGAGTTGTGTATGTAGCTCAAAGCCTATGCATGTTCACAAGATTGACAAATTGTTGTCTTTTAATTATTAATGGAGTGCCGGGAAGCATCCAACAAATCTCCATCAAATGTGGCACTTCCTCCATTTCATACAGATTGGATAATTATCAAAGATATATATTTTTTTTTGATACACCTGTGATAAATTTATTTTTTATATTATTATCTTTTGAAAATGGGCAAGTTGCCACACTTGATTTTTTCATCTCGATTTCTATTTGAAGTTGATTTTGGCAACTTAACAATCTACACTTGGGCGCTGAGCCCCCGTTCCCTTCTTTTTCTTTAATTCTTGGGAAGGTTTGGTGAGTATTTCTTCTATACTATAAACTATTAGTTATTTAAATTCTAACCTTACTCTCAAATTATTCTTTTTTTTTTCATGTGAAAATAAAATTAAGATGTTGGGAACAAGAAACTACTTCCATTAAAGTTCAAATATTTAAATGATGAGGCATGACCAAATAAATTTAATGATAAAAATTTTGGGTCATCAGCTTGGAAGAATTTATGATTTGATGGTCATAGCATAATCAGCTTAGATATTAAGATTGGTGGGGAAACTGAGTGCGATTCTCGTGGATCTTATCTTCATTACGTTTCGTCAAATAAATTGGGCGCTATCAGAGACGCAATGCCCATCTTCTGGACGATTGATGTAGGGGGCTGAACGTTTTCCTGTGCTTTTCACATGTCAATTGTCGTACCGAGCATCTAAGTAAAAGAAAGACGGACAATTCGGTGGACAATTCGGTGGAGTTGGGTCCCTCGGTGATTGGCTGAGTGGCCTTCACGTGCATGAAGCCGTACTGCCCATGGGCACCACTTGGTTGACATAACATGAAACTTTAATAATTGCCAAAGCGACTGCTGATGGCCAAGCAGCAACTTCATCTCCATCCTCATTAACTCTTAACATCACTTTGTTCAATCTTCCTCCTCCTCTGCGTTTTAGATAGAGAGAGAGCACCGTCCCAACTGGCACGGCCCATTGGCTATCCTAATTAAAATCCATTCGAGTTCATGTACCATTTTCTGAGAGTGGAGGATCCTCCATTAAAAAAAAAAAATGTTGCCGACAGCTTCATAGATATTTTTGGAGCTTTAGCCCACCCCTTTGGAACAATCATTCACATTTCCCATCTCGCATGCACTTTATGTCCGTCCCTCCCTTTCTCCTGTCTTTCACCGAAAGTGTTGCGGACAGCTTCGCAGACCCATCAATTCGGACAACTGTAAAATTTCCCATCTGGCAGTCACTACCAAAAATTGTGAGTGACAGCTTCGTTAACGTTTTATGAGCCTCGACTAATCTTATTTAGACATCTATCCACATTTCCCGTCTCCCGATTCAATTTGTGTCCTCACTGTCTTCTGTCCTTCACCATAATTCAGACATGCGCCCCCATCGAATCTCCAAATGACCAAGGGCGCGTTTTGTAACAATTCTTTCCTGGGAGCCGATTCGACTAGAAATGATTATTTTTGATTACTGTTCCGAACGATTATGAGTAAAAAGCGCGTTTGGTAATCTGTTCAAAATTTTTGATTCGAATAAAATTGTGTTTGGTACCGTATTAATTGATTATGTTCCAAATTAATTTCTTTTAATTTTTAAATAAATTTTAAATAATTTCTTTACTTTTTTACTTTTTTCTTTTCTTTTTTCGCTTTTTTTCTTCTTTTTTCTTTTTTTTTCCCCATTTTTCCTTTTCTTTTTCTTCTTCATTTGGCCGGTCGCCGGACCGGCGATCGGCCGGCGAGGGCCGGCGACACTCACCGGAGCGTCGCCGGCCCTCGGCGAGGTCGGCTTCGTCGGCCGAGCCTCGCCGTGGCGGGCCGGGCCTCGCCGATGGCCGGGCGCCTCGCCCGGCCTCGGCGAGGCCCGGCCACCGACGGGGCTGGGCGAGCCTCGCCGGTGGCCAGGCGAGCCTCACCGGCAGCTGGGCGAGGCTCGACCTCGCCCGATCTGGCGAGGCCGAGCCTCGCCCAGCTGCCGGCGAGGCTCGCCTGGCCACCGGCGAGGCTCGCCCAGCCCCGCCGGTGGCTAGGTCGGCCTCGCCGGTGCTGGGCGAGGCCGGCCTCGCCGGTGGCTGGGCTTGCCTCCGATGAGGTCGCCGGACCGGCGACCGGCGGCGGATCGATGACCGGTGTGCCGCGCGGGCGGCGCGGGCGGACGGGGCGATGGCGAACGGCAACCGAGATGTTGAAAGAGAAGAACAAGAGTTTTACCGTTTTAATTCTTTTTCTGATTCTCGGACGTAGAATCAAATTTTTTTTTATTCTCAAATCTTGTCCAAAATTGTTCCGGGAACAAAAAGTTTATCAAACGCGATTCTCGTCCCAAACCGATTCTAACAAAAAATCGAATCCGCAGATGTGATTAGGGCAAGTTGCCAAACAGGCCCCAAGAGTCCAGAAAATGCAACATGTAATGGGCCCACTGAGCTCGTCATTTGAGGAAAAGAAAGAGCTTCATTTTGCGTTTCCCGCTATTTTCTCCCCACTTTCCGAAGGAAAATATCTTGCGGGTTCCCACAGGAAAATCTTTCTCTACCATTCTCTTCGTATTCCTTGAATCTTTTATTTTCCTCACTTCTTTTCACCCAATTCCTGAAACCCGCTTCATTCTACGGAATGGCTTCATTCGATTCTATACATACGGGTCTTGCTCTCAAAAGAAAAATCTAGGTAGCAAACTTTTGAAGTGGCTCCTCATCCGTAAACAACATCTTTTGTTTGATGGGAAGCTCAAAATGTAAGATTTCTCCCACAAGTGACGATATCATCGTTAATAATAATAATATGTATAGACCCGGCTATAGTTGCATTAGTAGATGTTACTCAACAAAATGTCAATAATATCAGCAAGCTTCTCAACTCAGATTATGTTTTGCACTATGCATTAAAAAATGAAGTAAAGACAAGATGTAGATGGTTTACACAAAGAAAAAGAGTGGATGAACAAGGCGACATATTTATCCTCAGCAATGGTGCATGCAGATGTTTTACATAGGAGACAGAGGTTCTTTTCATATCTTTCGTTGATCAATATCTTGTAATTTTTTATCTTACATTATCTGTTTTTCCATATAGAAATTGAATATCATGGCTACACGTGGAATATATACATTTTTAACTAGAAATCTACTTAGGTCCATAGAATAACAAATCCTACTACGAGACTAAAATATCTTTACATGCATCATTTGATTATATCGGGTTATTTATTTTTTTTTTCATATTTATAAATATGTTTTCCCGTTGCTTAAAGCAATTTTTGTTGTATAAAGCAGTTTTTGTTTTGGATGATCGATCGAATGTGTGTTTTTTTTTTTTTTTTTGGGTAGCATGATTGACCCAATTAAGAGGTTGGTTTCTTTAGAATATTTGTCGGTCTTGTCCATAAAACGATTTGTACGAATTTGGGACCAAACATTTAATCATATATGGCTTTGCACAAATTAAGTTGAAGCTAGTGGGGCAACGTGTAAATTGATAGAGAGAGAGGATAGTACGGTGGAGTGGGGTCCCTCGGCGTGGGGTTCAAAAAGCATGAAGCTTTAATAATTGCAACATGATCCACAATGTATAAAGTCATAATGTCCATCTGCATCACGAGGTTGACATGACACCCCAGTTAAATTCTTAACATCACTTTGCTTTGTCCTCCTCCGTTTTAGAGAGAGAGAGAGAGAGAGAGCAGGGAGCAATGATCGTGGAGGTGTGTGGTCAGTACATATTAGGGAAGGAGAGAGACTCCCAAGGATTTGGATTTTACAGAGAACCGGAAAGAGGGTCATTAAATTGCTAACGAGGAATGATAAATCAATGGAATCAGGTCTTCTTTAGAACTATTAAAGTGAGGTTTTGAGAAATAAATGATGAGCATAATTAGCAATTTCTATACAAAAGAAAAATGAAAAGGCGACTTTCATGGACCTTCAATTTCTCTCAATGGAGTTGTGTATGTAGCTCGAAGCCTATGCAAGTTCACAAGATTAATAGATTGATGTTTCTTAGATATTAATGGAGTGCCTAGGTCTCTTTGAGCATCTCGTGAATCTCCATCAAATGCGGCGGTCCCTCGATTTTATACACATCGGATAATTACCGAAGACAAACAGTTTTTATTAATATATTGGTGATAAATTTATCTTTTATATTACATTCTTTTGAAAAGGGCCAGTTGCCACATTTGATTTTATCATCTTAGTTTCTATTGAATGTTGGTTTTGGCAACTTAACGGTCTAAACTTGGGAGCTGAGTCTCGTTCCTTTTATACGACGGTTACTTGAGTATCATAATTTTTTGTCAATTAAGTGGGTGTCATGACTTAAAAAAAAATTTATTTAAGTGTCATGGCTTTCAATTGCTCATTTAAAGACTACAACTCCCATTACAAGTGTCACGATGCTAGCACTTTTGGGCAACGACTTTGAAAATGTTATAATGCTCAAGTGAATATTTTTTAGAGGTTTTAAAAATTTAAATGATCTGAAAAAATAAATTTATGATACTTAAAAAAGCGTCATATGAAAATTTGTGGTGACCCTTTTTCAAAATTAACCTTGTATAACTAGGGCATTACAGACTTCTACATGCTATGACAATACAATCACAAAAGCGGTGCAAGATGCTTTTGCATGAAAATGATACAAACTTTTACGAAGAAGAAGGGACCGGAAAAGCATTTTGGTCAAAATTAATGGTTTCCACATAATACAACAGTAAAAAGCATTATTGCAATCAGCAGACTCCATTGTTGTGCAACTTTATTAAAGCTGATACTTAAAAGAGCTCATGAAGCGACTGAAATTGGAGTGCATCATCTGAATCGGATTCTGGACTCATAGATATTGGGGCCTCGCCGCTGTTGACAGCTGGAGCTGAGCACGTATGAAATGAGTGATGGACAATGATAGTCATAGACAGCTGGTTAATTATCGCATTCTTAGAGTGGTGGGGTCCGAAGGCAATTTTAGTCCAAAAAGAAATGGTGGACTGGATTTTTTCGAACCGTTAAATTGAGGTTCTCCATTGAGGTGCATCATCTGAACCGGAATCTGGATCATAGCTCGGTCCCAAGCGGAGATTTGTGCATCGCTGCTGCAGTGCTGCTGATTTCTGGAGCTGAGGTCAGGTGTGTTAAACGGTTAAGCATAATCAAATGGGAGAAAATATTTGGGGGTCCCGACCGCCAAGCCAGCGTGTACCCTTACCAATGAGGAAATGACGCGTGGCTCCACGATGCGCTAGCTGCTCCACTGGTTTTTCTGCACAAAATATATTATTGTCCCTTTTCTGCTTAAAAATTTACAGTCATTAATAGATCTGCTGCCGCTTTTTTCTCTCACCTCTCTAATGGAGTAGGCCTGCATGCATTAAAGGAGCTTTGTCCCTCGTCATTTCTTTCCTTCTCACTTCAAAATTTTGTGTGAGAATTATCTCTCTGGCCCAAAAGCACGTTGCTCCTCCGCCTTGCTCCGGCGCCGGGTCATCTTCGCTCTCTGCCCCAGAGCTCGTTGCTTCTTCGGCCTGCGTCGTTGTGTTCCTTCTCCGCCGTCTGCTCCGGTGTGGTTTCCCTGCGCAAGACGGCGAGGAATGCTCTTGCTGTAAGTCGCAAACTCCAAGCGACAAGAAGTTTCAGCTCTCTCCGATTCGGCTTTGGATCTGCTACGTTCGCAGCTCATAACAGTGAGTTGATTCTTTCCCTGATTTTTGTACTCTTCTTTTCTTTTCCTTTTCTTTGCTGTTTTTGCCTCTCTTTTTTTTTTTTCTTTTAGTTTCTTTTGTTGGTGGGTGATTGCACGAGCTTGGCTATCGAGTCGGCAATTTTGCCCGTGAGTGTCCGGTGTTGTAATTTTTGGGAGGTTGGTTTGTCTAGGTTAGCATTGAGTTTCAGTCCGAGGCGAAACGAATGGTTGGAAGTTTCCGGGAAACCGGGGAGATTAGCAGAAAACGAATGCTTAGTAATATTGGAGATGACGTAGAAGTATTTCGTTGAAACGAATAGTCGGCACTTGTCTGATTTTTCTGTTGTTGGCTTTTGTCATCAAGTATTTCGGTGGAAGTAAGTCGATTGGGGAAAATGGCGGATATGGTTCCGCCTCCCTCGGCATATATACATTCTTAACTCTCGTTTCTCCGCAGAGAAGGGAAGAAAACCAGAAAGAATTCAAAAAGGGGGAAAATGGCGGATGTCGGTCTGTGTGCAGCTTCCACAGTGGCAGGGTGCCTGGTGGCTCCGGTCGATCGTCTTTGCGGCTATGTGATATCCTACGACAGCCACGTTCGCGAACTTGAGGACAAAGTTGCGGAGTTGGGCCACGCGAGGGAAAGGGTGCAGGATTCCATCGATGATGCTAAAAGAAACACGAAATGTATCAAAGACTCTGTCAATAAATGGGTGGAAGATGTGGAGAACCACACCGAGGAGGTGTGCCGTGTTCTCGATGACAAAGCTAAGATAACTTGCTTCTGCGGGTGGCTTCCCAACCCGAAGGTGCGATATCGTCTCGGCAGGGAGGCGAGGAGGAAAGCTGAACGCATCCGGGGACTCATTAATCGGACTCCATCCGGGAAGGTCTACGACGATCCTCCTCCAGGGCTCGTTGATGGCACTTCCAACATGATTTCCTCGGCCGTTGATCGAGGTTACACTAACTTCGATTCTCAAGCTTCCATCTTAGAGGACATAATGAATGCTCTGGGTGACGAGAAGCATAAAGTGATTGGGATCTACGGGGAGGGTGGTGTGGGGAAGACTACGCTGTTGAAGCAAGTCGAGGAGAAACTCAGGATTGAGAAGAGATTGTTCCGCATGATCCTCAAATCGAATGTGTCGCAGAACCCGGACTTTAAGAAAATCCAAGACAATTTTGCTTTCGCCTTGGATCTAAAAAATCTGAAGGATGAGACGAGTGAAGAAGGAAGAAAAGAACTTCTGTTCAAGAGATTGCAGAATGATCCGAGTGAGAAGGTTCTCATAATATTGGATGATCTGTGGAAAGATCTTGATCTGGGGGCGGTCGGAATTCCTTCGAAAGATGAGAGCAAGGGATGCAAGTTGTTGCTAACATCGAGATTTAAAGATGTTCTGGAGCAAATGGAGTGTCACAATTCTATATTTCATCTTCAAGGTTTAAAGGACGACGAAGCATTTAGGCTATTTGAAAAGAAGGTCGGCGACAGGCTCAAAGACGATGAGGACTTGAAAACAATAGCGGATCAATTGGTCAAGAAGCTTGCAGGTTTGCCTCTTTTGATTATCTCTGTCGCAAACTTTTTGAAAGATAAGGATAAGTACGCATGGAGAACCGCGCGGATAGAAATAGATGAGTCAAATAAAGAAACAAAAGAAACGATAGTAAAGTTGAGTTACAACCATTTGAAGAGCGAGGATGCCAAGACTTTATTCTTGCTCTGTGGTCTTATTGGTGGAACCATTCAAGTCGAAACTCTGCTGGTTCTAGGCATGGGCTTGGGCTTGTTTGGGGAATTTAGAAGGACGATGCAAAAATCGAGGGATAGATTGAATACTATACTCGATGAACTACGTTCCGCTTGTTTGTTGCTGGATGGTGGTGATGACAAGAACAATGTGACCATACATGATCTTTACAGCGAGATGGTTGTCTCAACTCCATTTAGGGGTCAGAATTCTTTGATGATGAACAGCAATTATGGCTCATGGCCAAAGGAAAAGCTTGAGAAATGTTGGGCTATATGTCTAGCTGATGTTGACAAAAGGAGACTTGATGAACTAATGGAGTGTCAGTTTCCTGACTTGAAGATGCTCATATTGTCTCAACCGAAAGGCTGGCGTTGGAAACAAGAACACGAATGTGAAGTGGGAGATTGCTCGGGACTATTTGATTTCACATACATGAAGGAGCTCCGTGTCCTATATTTTGAATTCATGCATAGCGCCAGTTTTCCTCCCTCGATTGGAATCCTCGAGAACCTCCACTCTTTATACTTACGAAGTTGCAATGTGGAGGATGTGGCAATTCTTGGCAAGCTCAAAGCATTGCAGATTCTCAGCTTCGTGGGGTCTACTATTTTTAGGCTGCCTAAAGAAATCGGGAAACTGACGAATCTGAGATCGTTGAATCTGAGCAAGTGCTACTCGCTTGAGATAATCCAGGCCGGAACCTTAAAAGGCTTAATCAACTTGGAAGAGTTACATATGAAGGAAAGCCTTAATTTGTGGATGGGCGAGCATGAAAAACCGGAATCGTGTGTTGCTGGGCTTGCCGAGTTGAAGAGCTTGACAAAGCTAGCATCTCTGGAAATATCGATTCCTGATCCCATCATACTCTTGGAGGATGGTGACCTACCAGTTGAGAACCTGGACAAATTTTGGATCAACATAGGACATGGTAAGAAGATGGAATATGAAGGTTTGACAATCATGAATCTCAATTTGGAAGGATGCGATAGTGTTCTTTCAAGAAAATGGGTAGGACATGGTAAGAAGATGGAATATGAAGGTTTGACAACCATGAATCTCAATTTGGAAGGGTGCGATAGTGTTCTTTCAAGAAAATGGGTTAAGAAAAATCTGCATAAGACTCAATGCTTATATTTAAGCAAGTTGAGTGAGTTCAAAGAGAGCCCTCGTGAATTGTGCACCCAAGGATTTCAAGAAGTGAGGTATCTCCACATTAAAGACAGCCCCTCAATCAAGTATATTGCCGATTCATCCAATGGCCTCCCTCTCACTGCTTTTGGGAAGTTAGAGTCTTTTTTCCTTGAAAATCTTATTAATTTGGAGAAGATATGCCATGGCCCTGTTGCGCCAGAGTGCTTCAACAAATTGAAAGCCGTGAGGGTCAAAGAGTGTAACCAATTGAAATACTTGTGGTGTCTTTCAGATGTGCAAAAACTTGTACAGTTGGAAGAGATTGAAGTGTGGAAATGTGACTCAATGCAATCAATTGTCACACATGATGCAGGAGAAGATATAGTTTCTACCAATAACAAAGTGGAGTTGCCTAATGTACGTCGTTTGGTATTGAATGAGTTACCAAATATGACAAGCTTTTGCAACAAAGGTGAAATGACATCAGAGGATATTCCAATCCAGGTAATTTTCTTTCACTTTTTCCCTCTGTCAATTTGTCCTATTAGGATGAGATGATATTGGTGTTTACTCAATGGTAGTACATATTGCATTTTAACTTTGATTATTCGTACAATTTTATTCGCCTTTTAATTTACAAATGAAAAATCATCTCAAGTAGAGCACAGGTCATATTATAATTAGAGGGAAGCCACTATCCACGACTATTTTTTTTTTTTAATTTCAACGGTAGATAATTGGACCAATAACTAGGGTTTCTACTATGACTAATTTATTATTTATTTAACAATTTTAATGAGTTGAAAAAATAGTAGTGTGCTGAATGAATGAAAGCAAGAATAAATCTTGAATGAATAAATAAAATTCAATAATTTCAAAATGAAGAAAGCGACGTCCAGAGATTCAATAAATGGATGGTGTGCGAGAAGCCACGTAACAAAGAAAGTCCCCATAATTCATGTCCCGCCTAACATGCAATTTTGTAACTGATTCCAACATGTCATGCCAAGTTGCCAACGTCGCCGTGACAACATGACCGTGCAGTTGTGCGGCACTAGCAGCATGATAGTGGTGAAGATATCATCATGAAAATGATTTTGCTTTTTACATAAGAGAAATTCATTTTTTTTTTTAAATTTTAGCACGAGAGTTTCACTTATTTTCTCGTGAAAATAGCTCGGGTTGTAACAAACTCACCTTTAATGAGTCTCATTGTGGTGCTTTGTTAGGTTTCATTGCCTCACTCGGAATCCCTGGTAATGGTTGGATTCCTTGCCCCAGAAAAGATACTCTATGAACCCTCAATAAAATACAGCGATGTGAAATCGCTAAGGATAGAAGAGTCTAAATCCACGTCGAGTATTCCAAAAGATCGGATACTCAAGCTGCCAAATTTGGAGTCAATGAATATTCGTTGTCGTTATTCATTAAATAATCGGTACGAGTGAACGAAATTCAACAATCTCGAAATGAAGAAAGTGAGATTAAATAAATGGAAGGCGAACCAAGAGCCACGTAACAAAGAAAGTCCACCTAATTGATGTTTCACCTACATGCAAGTGGCAATTGATTCCAACAAGTCATGCCAACCTCACCGTGTCAGCGTCATTCTGCTTTCGTCGTCCCTTTCTTCAGCTACTAAGGGGATATTTCCTTCTCCATTCTTTCAGGCACGACAAAAAATGTACACATTCCGCCCTCTGATCAATTGATTTTTGAATATTTAATTTCGATCAATTAACTTTTTGACATTCTTAAGAGACATCGAGCCCATTCATGTATCCAATGTCCATTTGTTTCATTGAAAATTCATTATTGTTGAAAAATGTTTTCTTGGTAAATCATTTTTCTAGAAAATGAATTGTTTCCGTATTTGGTTCTACCGAAAAACGCAATTCGCAAAAAGATGTTTATAATGTTTATTAACGAAGCGCAAAAGTTTGCAAAGTGAAGACAAAAACTGTTATGGATCCTTAATAAGTCATTTTACTTGTTCTTAATGAAAAATAATAAGTTTAACAAAAAAATTATGAAAAATTGAACTTTGATATGATTTTGTTGTCAATTTTGAAGTTCAAAATAGAAAAAACAAAAGAAAAGATAACAAAATTATGGTAGTTGTTTTGAAGACCGGTAAATGATTTCAAAAGAAAAGATAAAAAATTATGGTCATAGCTTTGAAGAACAACTTAAGAAAAGATAAAAAATGTGATGACAGTTGAGAGAGAGAGAGAGAGAGAGACTTGTGCAGTAGTGCTGCATTAGCGGCATGATAGTGGTGAGGATATCCTCATGAAAATGATTTACCTTTTCGCGGAAGAGAAATTCATTTTTTCTGTATTTTAGCCCAAGAGTTTCAATCATTTTCTTGTATCCATGAAAAGTCTGAGAGTAGTTTCCTGAAAACAGCTTTACTTGTAACAAACTCACCTTTTATGAGTTTCTTTGTGGCACTTTGTTAGGTTTCATTGCCTCGCTTGGAATCCCTGGGAATGGTTGGACTCCTTGGCCTAGAAAAGATACTCTATAGTGAACCTTTATTTAAATACAACAATCTAAAATCACTAAAGATAGAGGAGTCTAAATCCACATCAATTATTTTGAAGGATTGGATATTGAAGTTGCCGAATTTGGAGTCAATGGCAATTAAGGGCACTCCATTTGTAGAAGTAGTTTTTGACCTAGAGGAGCTAAAAGTTATCGATGAAGTTGAGATTCTCTCTCGGCTAAGTACATTGGCATTATCTAAGTTGCCGAACCTATGGCGCATGTGGAAACAAGATGTACAACTACAAGGAATATCAATACTTCAGAATTTGAAGAAGCTCTCTATCAACAATACGAGGCTGTCATTTCTCTTTCTGTTTTCTATGGCTAAATGTCTTAGAGAAATTAGAGAGATTAAAGTTGAGGATTGTCAGAATATGAAGGCAGTGATTGTTGATGAAGAAGGAAGACATGATGGGATAGATGATATTATAGAGTTCCCATTGTTGGAGCGACTATCTATAAGCCGATGTCCCACGGAGAAATTCTTCTCATATCCTCATGGAAAAAAAGAGTCAATAACCACTACTTCAGATTCAAAAGATACTTATTCCGATTCCTTCTTTGATCAAAAGGTACGAATCCTTTCTTTTGAGATTACGCCCATAATAGTCATAGGCACGCGATTTGCGGGGCAAGTAATAATATTTCTTTGAAGATTTTTTATTTGGTTTTATTAGTTAAAATGTCTTTATAATTTATAACTACACTTGTTAGAGTAAGGCCGTTAGTGAAAATTCCTTCCTCCATCGCATTAGATATATAGGTATAAGATTAGGCCAAATTGTCAAATTTTTCATAGCTATGATTTGATGCATGACTCTTATGAGCAGGTGAGTTTACCAAGTTTGCAGGAGTTATTACTCAAGTCAGTAGGATCCTTCAAAAGGATATGGTGCGGTGTACTTCCCAAAAGTTCATTCGACAAATTAGCCAACCTCACATTTTCTAGGTGCTCCAACCAACTTGATGTCTTCTCTTCAACAAACATTGGAAGATTGCACAACCTCAAAAGCGTCCAAGTTTTAGAGTGTCCCTCCTTAGAATCATTGTTTGATTTTGGGTCCCTTGATTCATATACGGAACAAACAATTGAATTGCTCCCCAAATTGAAAGAAGTCACGATTGCAAGTTGTCCCTCCCTGGAATCTTTGTTCAGTTGCGGGTCCCTTGATTCAAATATGGAACACAAAATTGTATTGCTCCCCAAATTGAAAATAGTTGCTGTGAGTGAAGCAGGAAGGCTGAGACACATAGTGTTGAGTGACTCGCACACGGTTTTCGGTTTCCCTAGTCTAAAAATTGTCGGTGTTCACAATTGCTCCGAGTTAAGATATCTCTTCCCCTATTACACGGCCACAACTCTAGATAAACTCAAGCTCTTGGCAATTATCAATTGCAAACAAATGAAGGAAGTGGTTCCCAAGGAAGAAGGTGGTCGATCAAAGGCAAAAGTGATGAGTTTCCCTTCCTTAATTACTTTAATTATTTGGTGTTGTCCTAACCTTGGAGCATTTATCCGGAGTCCTACAAGTGCCGAGAGGCAGTTAGGCGAGATGATCGAAGAAAATGATGAATCGGTCCAACCATTGTTCAATGATATGGTTTGCTCTATACCTTATTGTGAACATTTATAATCTCGCATTATCATGTTTTAGAATGAACAATGTAATAATTTGTCCTACTTATCCTATTTTCTCACATTATCCTCATGTAGGTTACATTTCCCAATATGAGAGGGCTTGGAATCAAAGGCGTCCAGTGCAAAGAGCTATGGAACGATCAAATTCCTGATGATTCCTTTTGCAATTTGAAATCTCTTAAATTGAAGGGCTGTGACAATCTCCAATGTATTGCCCCATCCCATATGTGGAAGAGGCTACAGCGCTGTCTCAAAACCCTAGAAGTGAAATCATGCCGTTTGATCAAGATCATATACGAAAGTGATGGGACGGTGGCAAAGAGTGGTAATTTGATGAGGCTGATTTTGTGTGATCTAGACAACTTGAGGCACATTTGGCGGTATGATAGCCTCCCAAATATCCCATTCCCAAGCTTGAGATATGTAAAGGCTATAAGGTGCTCCCATTTGGAAATGCTTTTCGCAACCTCCACAGTGAAATTTCTCGAGCAAATTAAAGAGCTAGTGGTAGGGTCATGTGAAGATATGGAACTAATTGCTGGCCATGAAGAATGTGAAGAAGCGGCCGGAACGACAATCACCTTCTCCAAGTTAAATACTCTTAGACTTTGGAATTTGCCGAAATTCAAGAGCTTCTTACCTGAGAACTACTCTATGAAATTCCCATCCTTGGATAAGTTGGACCAAAGCTCCGAAAGCGAGGACGAAAGTGATGGGGAAAGCCAGGACGAAAGTGATGGGGAAAGCGAGGATGAAAGTGATTCGGAAATTGAGTTAAACGAGATAGAAATCTACCTTGAGTCGTCAGAATCTGTGAGTGAGGAGGAAAGCGAGGATGAAGAAGTGATGGGGAAATTGAGGACGAAAGTGATTGAGGAAAGGGAGTTAAGCGAGTTAGAAGACTCCGTTGAGTCGGAAGAAATCGTGAGTGAGGGGGAAAGTGAGGGGAATATTGAGTTTTATGAAGGGTGACCACAAAGTTTGCGAATGTTGCAATGAATGGCGTTTGGCTATACAAAATGCACAATGTCTCTCAACAAGGAGTACAAGGCCGATAAGCCTGTATGTGTCTAGTAATATGAGAACTTTTTTTCCTTGGATTCTCTTCTACGCTTCCCGTGGAGTTTGTGACTCTGATTTTCTTGACTATTCATTTCTTTGGTTTGTCTCCTGGTCTATAATGACGAGGGACCAGCCATTGGACCATACATTGTAGGGTGTTGTATAAAGTCTAATCAAGTGCATTATCGTGTTCATAAACTTTCCCATGATATTAGAAAATGTATGTGCTATTATATTAAGCATGTTCAAGAAAACCACGAAAATTCTTAATATTTGACAGAGCTTAATATCTGCTTAATTTTCGTGAAGAATCAAATTTTCATAACGCTCATTGGCCACTCATGCATGCCCATCCCCAACCGTCGAGTTCTCCATTGTGAATTTGCATTTTAGAGGGAAAGAAACTTCTGTTTTAGAACTTCTTAAGAGTCCTTAATTTGCCCCTCCAACACCGCCACCACCGGCGGCACCACCGCGCAGCCACCGTTGGCCCCGGAACCGGTGCTCAAGGCACACCTTGAGGCCGCACGCCTTGCACGTGCTGGTGTGGGAGAATCTCGGCAGCTCTCTGCACCGACGATTGGGGCACGCCGACGTCTTCTTCTCTCTCTCTTGCCTCTGTAAGATCGTCTCTTCCCCAGCGGTCTCGATCGCAGTCGAGCAGGCTTCGCAAGTAACGAGCCGCTGGTTCAGGCGGTCCGAATTCGGAAACTCGTGGGACATCTGGATCTCCGCCCGAGACACAAAAAAAACTGCACATGATTTGTTCGTTTGCATGTAAAGATGTGTGATTCAGGATGGAAAAATTATTGAAGAAATCTTTCTTTCCGTATAAATTTATAAGGAATTGGCCACCAAAATCACAAACTCGATTGCTTCATGATCCGACGTAAGCAATCAATGTCGTGATGAATCACCTCACGACAACCGTCGCAGGTGGAAGAAGGAGATCAAGGAGATTGCAATCTGGGTTCCTCCTCCCAGCTCTCCCTCTCTCTCTCTCTCTCTGACAATTGATTGAGGCTGAAACCGTTTGAGTTTGAGGGATAGTATCATGACTTTGAGTTTGAGGTCGGTTGAATGTGAGTTGGAAACGTTGATAACGAGGATTTCTCTGAGTGGGTTGAGTATTTGAATAATCATGATTCTCATCAAGGTAACTTGGCATTCTCTGTTTCTGCTGGCGTGAAATCCAGTTGAGGCCGAGACCCTCCTGATGAACTCAAACACGTTTCGATGATTCGGTGATTGTGGATACGAACCTTTTCCTTATCATTGCATTTAGCTGCCCTTTACTGAAAGGCCTACCACTTGTTTGATTGAATTCCTGAACGGCACTAGCATGGGTATTTTGCAAGTATTCTTGCATCGTGATGATTATCTGGTAATGGCGTGCTTAAACTGAGAGTTCTCCAGGGTATATGACAAATTATCTTCGTTAATGTTGGTTGAACTTCTAAGGTTGTGCTCAATGCTCCCACGACTGAGAATTTAAACATGCTGTGTTGGCTTCATTTACTCAGATTTATGTTATTTATGTCAATCCACGGTGTTTGCATATGGCTATTCTAACATTTGAGACAATTACTGTCTTTGAATTGGAAATAGTGAGATCCTTCTTTGAAATGTGCATCATGTATAGTGTACTTTAGTGAATTCCCGTCCAGACTTCATCCTTTGCTTGATCTCGTGAGTAATTGGTTTCATTCGCTTGGATGATTATGCCTTGCATTTCTCAATCCATTCATTGATACCTCAATACCTTCTCACTGTCAATGGTATTTGGTTCTTCTTTTTTTTTTGGCGAATGCATAGGCCTTTAACTGTTTGATTTTCTTTGTTTACTGAAGATTCTGAAGTTCATTCCTTGATGTCATTTGCTTGTATCTTTTCTGTAAATGGCATGCAAGTCCCTGACAAAACTGACATTCGATGGCTGAGTGCATAATGAGCTTTTTATGCCATGGCTGAATGCTTTGCTCAATTCATTGTCCACATTGCTGATTTGGATGCATGTTCAGTTGTTGTTGAACGAGTCTCATCTGTGGGAATTGATTGTAGAATGTGGCTCAATGCTGTTTTCCTGTGTTTATGTTGCTATGTGTTTTGGTTTTTGCAGCATGATGTTCTTTGAAAATGTCTCAGCTGGAGCCACCTGTGGGCAATTAGAATGTGGTCTTTAGTATTTGGTCCCTAGAGTTCCTGTTGTGTAAAATCAAAGTTGTTTCCAAGTTATTCAGGTCACATTAGCAATATATGTTGGATTCATGTCGGCTCCATGTTGATTTCTTATAGAGTTCAATGTGTTTTTTGCATCATATGTGGGCTAGGAGTGGATTTGATAGATCTTGGTTTCATATGAGGGTAATTTGGTAGCACATGATGGTACATCGACATGCAGATGATTTCTCGTCATTTTTTAGTTACTAGAGTCTCTATCCATCCAAATCACACCACTTACCTGGTCATGCTTATGCATTATCATTCTACTCCTCGTATTTCTCAATTTTAAGTAGCTGAAATAACCTCGATACCTTGAGCCATATTGCTTTAGAATTGACTGCAACTAATTTACATATTTGATCATGTCCTAATCATATCGGGAAAAGTGGTGGGCGATCCAAGAATTTTGCTGCCCACTTGAGGAAATGTTTGGAAACCAGCCAAAGGACCGACTATTCCGTCCCTGTTCACATTGATCGGATATTGCATCAGGTGCCCTCTCATTTCCTTGGGATATTGCTATTTTGTTCACCCACTTCATGCATTCAAGTTGGATTATAAAATTCTACGAAAGACCTTTGATTGTATGCAACGACATGATACTCTCCGATGGCTATGTTCGCAAACCTTCAGGGGGAAGCTGTGCAGTTAACTAACGCGAGACAAAGGATGCAGCGTTCTGTCGATGAAGCTCAATACGACATGAAGCCAATTGAAGCCGACGTCTAGAAATGGGAGGCAGACACAGAAATCCTCGCTGATGAGGCGCGCGGCGTGCTGGAAAACGACAAGAAAACTTGCTTCCGCGGGTGGCTTCCCAACCTCAAGGCACGTTATTGTCTTGGCAGGTAGGCGAGGAGGACAGTCCACGCCATCCAGGCACTCGAATCGCAGAGTGAATGCCAAAACGTCTACTATGAGAATTCTCGGCTATATATCAATATATAAGGACTTAAAAGATGGTTTTAATCATGATGATGTACTTAGGGATTTTTAATTGACCATATTAAACTAATAACCCGTTTCTTTTAGAGATAGTTGTTTAGTTACCACCTACGAGACGATATTTTAAAGCTTTGACTATCAAGAACGTCTGATTTGTCAGACGTCAATGAGTTTCTTGGAAAAGTCTGTCTCTATTGGTAATTTTTTGCATGTACTTAGTAATATCTTAAATAAAAGTAACTTATTCGGCATCTGTAAGCTTCATTGTTCGCTTTAAGTTTTCTCTACATAAGTTGTGGATTTCATGACAAGACTAGATTCCATATCCAATTTTTCACCTATACTTTCGATTTGCTTGCGATTTCAGTTTCCCAATGATAAGTCTCTTTAAACGATGGAGGTTGCAATTCTTATTTGTCTGTTCGATTTTTTACCCGCATTGCTTGAGCTAGTTCAATTAAGGAGGATCGCTTTTGGGGTATGGACTAACGGATGGCACTATTGATTAGTAATTCAGACAGTAGCTAGTTTACTAGTCAATACTGAAGAATGCTGAGGGTCGTGTCATTTTGCGAGTTAACACATTGAAGCCTTCTTTTGTTGCATAACTGAGCTCCTTGGCTCCTCACTTCTGCCTTTTGTTGTCCTTGGCAGATTCCTGGAAATGCCGGTTGCATTGCAAGGACATGTGCTGCGTCGGCCATTGGCTTGTATCTTGTTGGGGTGCTTAGTTGTTCCAACCACTCGAGCTTATCTTTAGGGTACTTTGAAGACATTCCTCAGTGAAACATATGTTGACGAGTCATTGATGATTTGTGATCGTTGCATCACCATCCAGTTTCTTTTGATCTACTTGAATTCTTAATCATGCTAGATAAAAGTACCATATTACTACTTAAAATCTAGATCTTATCTAAATGGTGATGAAACTATCCAAACTTTGTATGGAGTACTGTCAGGCCACAGTCTATCTTGGATAAGTGCTGGCATTTAGTATATATAAACCACTGCTATAAGAACAGTAATCATCGATGCATCACACGTAACAATAATCATGGTCGCGCCATTTCGATATAAGCAAGATCATCTAGAAGCAGTTTTGCCTGGATAACAAAAGGACCGTATAAGAAGAAGCAACGGCAGGACATCAATTGGAGCTTGAATCCACGGAAACAAGCGGCGGTGGCAACGATCTGCATCTGGCGCACCTGAAAGTCTTCCAGACAGAGACATTGCTAGCCATAGACAACGAACGTGACTTGGAATCTCTGTCTACACCAAGCTCAGCGTCAAGGCAGAGCGAGCGGCTCCTTTCTTTGGTCAGGTCGATTGTGACGTCCTCGCAAGGCGGAGGAGAAGGGGAGAAAAGGCCAGGCCAGGGGAAAAAGCTGAAATGTTGGGGTGATGGGCGGGTCTGGGCCGGGGATAAAACCAATGGGTTTGCTCTCGTGGGCTGCGCCAGTTGGACCAAATCGTCCTTTTCTATTTGTTATTTATTTATATTTTTTACTATTCTTTTCATTTTGTTCTTTTTACTACCATTCATTGTTTTTATGTTCTTTTTTTTTTTTATTACAAAAGCGCATGCTTAATTTTTTGACTAAATTTCAGGCATCGACAATTATGAATATATTTACCTTAATATATGAAGAAAAATATCATTCCATCCGAACAAACTACAAGATGTTGTATGCTGTATTGCGTCAAATATTTAATTACCAAAGGCCATATTTGTTTCTTGATCAATGGGAGAAGTGGGCTAAAAATATGGCACAATCCAATTGAGCAGAACATATATGCGTTGATGAAATATTGACCCATTTAAAATAACTTGATTTATGAACCGGATTCATATTAAGCCTAGAACCTATCTTGTCCATTTGTGGGGTCAAAGTCCTAGAAATCGTTGTGCAAGATTAAACAAAAAGCAATACAAGTGAAGAGAGAGATTAAGAGAAACAGAGGGATGGCAAAGATTCTTTAGTGAAAGATGATTCTTTCATCTTTTTTCTTTCCCTCTTTCAAGGATTCTTTTTTACTTTACTTAGAAGGTTCCGAATTGAAAAACTAATGAAAATGTCGAGAATTTGAATCTTATTTGGAAAAATATATGACTGCTAACTTACTTATTAAATCACCCTCAAGTAAGTTGTCATTATTATCAGGATCTTGTCAATGTCTAAACCAAAATAGTAAATTATCTCTTCTTTTGAAATTTCACGAGCGTCTTTTTCTTTGTTTATATATTAGTTATGATAAAATTACCTATATTTCACTACTACGGTGATTGATCAATTTCTTTGAAATTTTAAAACTTTTTTTTGGTAAAATACCAACTCAATAAGGAATCTACCAACCTCTCAATAAATCAGCGAATTATCAAGTTTTTTCAAGCTGCTAATTATTAAACTAACAAGATAATATATAAAAATAAAAAAGGAACAAATAAAGATGAGATAACATAGGATAAAGACATGAAAAAGAGTCCAGGAAAAAGCAAATATGTGGTGGGCCCACAGAGTCGTGTAAGGGAAGAAGGAACTCATTTTGCATTTCCCGCTCTTTTTTCCCACTTTTACGAGGAATATATTTTGTGGGCCCCACAGGAACAGTTTTGTCTACCACTCTTTCCACTCCCCGCACTCTTGTTCTAGCCCTACAAGGCAAGCATTATTTCCTTGTTTCTTTATTTACTCCCCTTTTAACCCAAGTCCTAAAACCCGCTTTACTCTAGGAAATTACCCGATTCGATTCTATAAGGGTCATGTCATCAAACAAAGGGGGACAATTGCCTGTTGAATAGAATCGAATATGTGTTGATAAAATATCGACCATTTTAAAATGACTTGATTTATGACCCGAATTCATATTAAATTTAGATTCGATCTGAGCTATTTGGTGAGTTGAAGTTTAAGATATCACGATGGAAGATTAGACTTAGAGCAGTACAAGGAGGGGGGGAGAGATGGAAGGTGAAAGATGATTCTTTCGTATTTTTCTTTTCTCAATTTGAGGATTCTTTTTCACTTTTTCAAAGTTTTCCAAAGTGAAGAAATGATGAGATGCTTGAGGATTACAATCTTGTTTGTAAAAGGATCGAGAAAACTATCCAAAAAGTTCTAAACTTATTATATTTTGTCAATTCAATTCTTAATTTTTTTTAATTTTACTAACAAATTCATTAACATTTTGACAATTTGCCAATTGAGTCTATCCAAGCGACCGGAAATTGCTAACATGAACACTAGGCATCTTGCTTCACACGTAGTCATTGGAGTGGACATTTTTAATAACATTTTTGAACATTTTTTTTTTCCATTTCTTTACTTTCTTTTTGGTTTTTGGAGTGATGGCCGGCCAAAGCAAGGGTGTGCAAGCCCTTGCCTATGCAAGGGCTGCCAAATTCTCGCCTAGCCTAGATCTAACGAAAGTGTCATGGCATTCATTAGATCTAGGTAAGGGCTCGTGAGCTCTCGCTTAGTGTCGGGGACCTGGCCTAGGCTTTCAACAGCCATGGTGAGGGCCCATATGGCCATTGAGGATTGCAATGCCCTCACCCAAAACTAGCGAGGATCGCTGGCCATCACTCCAAAAACCAAAAAAAAAAAAAAGAAAATGAAAAAAAAGAGGAAAAAAATTATAAAAAAGTTCCCAAAAAAAAAAAAAAAAAAAAAAAAGCTATTTGTCATCGTCAATAGCAATGTGTGTTAACTTGACTATAGATGCTATGATAAGAACGAAGAAATAGAGATGAGCTGTAGATGGTATGCGTAAAGAAACAAGGTGGATGAACGCCATGACTTCTTCATCCTTTGCAATGGTGCTGGAGATATTTTATATAGGAGCGAGAGGTTCTTTTGATTTCTTTCGTTGATCAATATCTTGTAATTGTTTATCTTACATTACCTGTTTTTCAGTATAGAACTTGAATATCACGGCTACATATGGAACATAAACCTTTTTAACTAGAATTTTTTATTAGGTTCACGGTCTGTAGAAAAACATTTTCTATTGCAGCACTACAATAATTACATGCATGATGACTATTGGATTATATCGGGTGATGTAAATTTATGGATTATATGTAAGTATGTTTTCCCATCGATTAAAACTAATTTTGTTTTGGATAATTGACCGAATTAAATGGTTGTGCACACATTAACGTGATGCTTTCAAGCTTTTTCCAGCAATTCCTTTTGAATTTCTATTTTACTGGGTGTACAGGTAGATACATGTACTTTTTTCTTTTATGTACTTGGATGAAAGATAATCTTTACTCTTATTTTCCGATGACTGAGTTTTGACTTCTTTCAGTGCAATTGCTTGGAGATGTAGGGGCTAAATAATTTCATATACTTTTCATATGTCATTATCTTAAATTCGCATCTAAGTAAAAGAAAGAACGATATTCAAAGTCCTTAGTAATTGTCATTCAAATGATGAGGTATGATCAATTAAAATCTAACAATAAAATTTTTGGATCACTGATTTGGAAGAACTTGTGATTGAGGGTTGTAGCATAATTAGCTTAAATATTAAGATTGATAGGAAAACTGAGCACAACTCTCGTGGACCTTATCTTCATTACGTTTCATCAAATAAATTGGGTGTAATCAGCTGTGCAATTGATGTAGCCGCGTACCCCCGTCGGCAGCTTGAGGTTGACATAACACAAAGCTTTAATAATTCCCAAGGGACGGACGACGGTGAAAAAGCAACTTAACTCCACCCTGGTTAACTTTTAGCCTCACTTTGCGCTGTCTCCTCCACCCCTCCTCCTGGTCTGTGTTTTAGAGAGAGAGAGAAAGTGTGTGGTTGGTACGTGTTATCAACGTGTGGCTTTGTGAATTGTTACATCGCTTTGCCTTGAATGAATCGGAAAGAGGGTCATTCCACGGAGGTTAATAGCGAAGGGAGGTCAGCAAAAGAGAGAGAGAGAGAGAGAGAGGTGGTCCCATATAATCCATGAAATAGGATGACATTATCGAGTGCAAGCAGCGCCGATATGGAGTCCATGATCCCCTCAAACATACATATAATTACATAAAAAAAATACTTCATATTAACTAGATCCATGGTGTGATCAATCAATGAGATTGGGTTCTTTAGAACTATTAAATCGAGGTTTCAAGAAGTAAATGATGATTATAACAAAGGCATCTTCCATGAACTTTCAATTTTTCTCAATCAAATGGAGGCATTTGCTCTTTTGGAGATTCCGTAGATGTTGTGTAAAGATGATCATATGAAGCATTACACTATCCATGTAAGCGCGGCCACCGTGCATGCATTAACAAAAGTATGAAATGGAGCCCAGGTTCGCAGAGTCCATGTAAAAGATATACAGGTAAGTTCACTGTTACCAAGCTTTTGATGAAAGAGAGCATCATATTGATAAAAGATCAAAAAAACCTCAATACAAGTAGCCAGATTTTCTAAATGCGAGAGGGAAGTTCAAAGTTTTATATATGATATGTGTCGGCTGGCCTTTATTTAGTTTGCGAAAATGGCGGTCTTTTTAGTTCATGCTTTTATCTAAGAACAATTAGAGATTCTTCTATAAAATTTCATATGGTATTTTATCCAACAGTTTATACTTTTAGAACAGTTCATATTATATTTTATCTGACAGCTTAAACTTTTAAAACACTTAACATAACGCACTAAGACTTCGATAATTCCCAAATGACCACTAACGGTCAAAAGGCAACTTTACTCCACCTTGTTAATGTGTTATGTAGGGAGAGATAGAACAGTTCATATTATATTTTATTTGACAGCTTAAACTTTTAAAACACTTAACATAACACACTAGAGAGAGAGAGAGAGAGAGAGAGAGAGAGTCCCATATAATCCATGAAATAGGCTGATATTGAGTTAATGATCCCCTTTAACATACATATAATTACATACACATACACTTCGCATTTATTGGATCTATGGTGTAATCAATCAATGAAATATTATCCTAGAATTATTAAAGTGAGGTTTAGAGAAATAAATGATGATTATAATAAAGGCATCTTCCATGAACCTTCAGTTTCTCTCAACAAAGTTGTGTATGTTGCTCTAAACCTATGCATATTTACAAGATTAATAAATAGGTGTCTTTTAGTTACCAATGGAGTATCTATGACCTCTATAGTTGCGTTTGGCAATCAAGATCAGATTCAAGATATGATAAAATATATCATATCTTGTGTTTAATGCATGCTTAAGATAGGATAAAGTCGAATATAAAGAGATATAAATCAAATTAAATTATCTCATGGGGGAGGTAAGATAAAGGTGGATAAGATTTCTAATATCCATAATATGAAAGTTATTTTTTATGAATAACAAACTTCTTAAATTAAGAAATTAAAATTATATTTAATATAGTTAATATTTGAATTCTAATATGAGAAGTTCAAAATAACAAAAAAAAAATAATTCAGTTATTTTATTTTAATCTTATTTTATTTATATGTTCGAATTTAATAATATTTTATAATATAAATTAATATATAAATATAGATATACATCTATATTTATTACATATTTTAGGTATATTAGTACATTTTACTATTTAATAAACATTTAGTATAAAATGATGGAAGGGTAAGAAAGAAATAAAAAGAAATTAATTAAAAAGAGAGGAAATAAAATAAATAGTAAATAAGAGTGTCCTGAAAGATTTTTAACATATTCATTTGTAAAATTTTTAGTTCATTTATACTAATATGCCGTTTTTACTAAACAATGTATATGATATAGTATGAATACATTTGACTTTATCACTACAAATACCAAACAATGGGTAAGATATATCAAAAACCCTAGATTTTATATCCTATCCTAGTTAAAAATTCGAACGACCAAATATAATCTTTGAGCATTCGATTGATTTTCATCAGGTGTGACGGTCACTACATTTCACACCTACCAAATAATTACTAGAGACATGGTTTTTATATTACATTCTTTTGAAAACTATTAGTTGCCACACTTGATTTTTTTATCTCAATTTCTATATGAAGTTGGTTTTGGCAGCTTAACGTTCTAAACTTGGGAGCTAAGTGCCTTGTCCTTTTTTGTTACTCCTGGGAAGGTTTTGTGAATATTTTTTCTATACTAGAAACAATTACTTATCTAATTTCTAACCTTAATCTCACATTACATATATCCTTTTTTTCATGTGAAAGAATAAGATATAATTTGTGCATACCTATAGGGACCAAAAATCTACGGATAAGTACATTGGAAACCCTAAGACTTATAATAAAAGTGCAATTGAGTTCTAAAATTTATCAAAAGTGCAATCAAGCTCTAAAAATTGTCAAATTGATACAATCAAATCATTCCAATAACTCCATCCAATTAGACTAAGGTAACTTTTTTAATATTTTCTCTTCTACGTGGCATTATCTTATTAAAACATGAAAGACAGGACTAAAACGAAGCTGTTTTGATATAAATCCTACTTTTTTAATTGAAAAATCAATTAAATGAGATCAAGAAATAAAAGAGGTACTTGGCAGACTTATTACATACAAGATGCTTTTATAAGGAAAATAATACAAACTTTCAATGAGAAAAGCATTTTGGTCAAGACTAGTGGTGAAGTGATTGGAATTGGAGTGTATTATCTGAATCGAAATCTGGCCTTCGGCTGCTGTTGATTTGCTGGAGTCAAGCACGGCTCTCGTAATTTTGAGCTGGCGGGGCCTGAAGTCAACTTCAATACAAAAGAAGTTGGGGAGTGAGCCCTTTTGTTTTCAATCAAACGTAATCAGATGAAGGCATTTGCTCTTTGGGAGATTTCATAGATGTTGTGTAAAGATAATCGAACGAAGCCTTGCACTATACATGTAAGCTCGGGCACCTTGCATGCATCGACAAAAGCACAAAATGGAGCGAAGGTTCGCAGAGTCCCTGCAAAAAAATAAAAAAAAATACTTGTGAGTTAAGAGTTACCGAGCTTCCGACCAAAAATAACATCATATTGATAAATGATCAAGGGATCCTCAATACACGTATCGGGATTTTCTCAAATGTGAGGGAAGTTGGAAGTTGGAAGTTTTATATATGTTGGGAATAACGGATCCCCGAAAACCGGATTCGACACTAAATCAAACCCCTAAATCGAATGCGGAAGTGAAGCCCAGGAAATACATGTATTACCAATCGTAAAGCACACCACGGAATCGAGCGTACCTTATTAGTCACAGATTAAACACCGACGCCGATAAGAGGAAGAGAATTTGGCCATGTTCGATCTTGTTCGATCCGACGACGCCTTGAAGGGGAGAAAACAGTGGCCTTGTGCTTACTGTTCTTTTTAGAGGGAGAGAGAGCGTTGGAGAGGACGTACGTACGTTATGTGCCAAAAAGTGCATCCTCTCTCTCTCTCTCTCTCTCTCTCTCATCCCTTTTATACGTTCCCTTATCAACGGGCCCTTATCCTGTGGGCCGGGCTTTTAGGCCCAACATGGGCGGACGGGCCAACTTAGGCCCATCACTGTAAATAAAACCATCATCTCCCACTCGCACATGGTGGGCTGAACATGATTCTCTTTACCTCTCTTCAACATTCATACCGGTGAATAATCCGTGCGACCAGCATATTTTGAGAGCTCATTGCCATACATATGTTAGGAATAAATAGCAGCTCATAATGGGCATCACACTCCTAGTAAATTTAGTATGCAGTACCCTAGATCGATCGATCACATTTTACATCTCTCTTGATCTCTTTTAAACAATGATATATATATTGTATTCACAATTATGATTATCACAAAGTCAGTCATAATTGGTTAACCGGTGAATACAAAACTACAATGTGATTCTTCAAAATCAATCTTCCTCTTTCATTCAAACTCTCAATTTCAGTTTAGTTTGCTTTTCTAGAAATGTTCCATTAGATCGAATCAAACTCATGACCATTGGCAACATCCTAAGATAGCAAACACTAAATAGAAATCTTGAGAATAAGTAAGAGTCATAAGGGGACTAAAAATTGAGGAACTCTTTTCCTCAAGAGTCTCACACGACATAAAAGTTGAGATCAAACTTTTGCCACTCTTATTGGTCGTTTCATGCATACGTAGTATGAAATATGTATTACGGTATCAACTCATTTCCCATGGAGCGTATGTCTATATCTTTAATACCGTATAGATGATAGTTCAGACATACCCAATGTCTAACTTGAGTTCACGTATCTACTCATTTACAAAATTTATCAAAACTCACATCTGGCATCTTAGACAGATAAAGTAAAATATGTGGGGTATTTTACTTTCGGACATAAGTATTATGTCCTCATCTTAACACCCAGTTAAGGTGACATACGTATTTTAAGCTTAAGCTCTCGATCATCATCTAGATAATAAGCTTAAAAACAGTCTCATCTCTATTTATCACACAGTAAATAGAGGCGATTACCCATGTGAGTGGGCTAATCTTATATCTGTCCGACATACTTTCTGAACTTAAAATAATACACTAAGTATTAAGATGCATAAAGATCAAACAAAGATACATAGGCATTAATGATGAAAAAACACAAGTTCATCAAATGTGAACACTTCAGGGAAATTATAATCCAGTACATCAGACTCTACGCAATTCTAGAGATTTTATATGGCCACAAAACAAGGTTTTGGCTTTGTCATAGGATCTGCTACCATTCTATGCGTAACATGTACTGTAAGTTCACATCTTTTCGTGCAATTATATTCTTGACAAAATTATACTTGATATCTATATGTTTGGTCTTGCTATGATATTTTGGATATTTTGTGTACGCTTTTGCTGCTTGGCTATCACAATTAACCAATAATGAATCTGCAGCACTTCAAATAACACCTAAATGATCCAATAATCTCTTAGGCCAAACACCTTCTTATATTGCTGCTGATAATGCCATGAAATCAACTTCTATCGTGGACAAGACTATACACTTTTGTTTCTTACTGCTCCAACATATGGTGCCTATTATTCAGTAAGAAAACAAACCCAAAGGTAGATTTTATTTAATCTAAATCTCCTCTCTAATCAGTATCAAAATAGCCTTTGAGTTGCAGATCATTTCCATAATAACTCAACGTATAATCAGCAATCCCCTTTAGATACCTTAGTATTCATTTAACGGCTTTCCAACGTGCTTGACCTGGATTGTGTTGGTATCTACTCACCATTCTAACTGCAAAACATAAGTCAGGTCTTGTACACATCATAGCGTACATCAAGCTCCCAATAGCACTAGCATAAGGAACATATTTCGTTTGTTCATTCTCTTGTGGAGTCCTTGGACACAGTTTATGGCTCAATCCTTCACCTTTTGCAATAGGAGTGTCTATGGATTTACAATCTTGCATATGAAATCGTTCAAGAACCTTATTTATATATGTTTCTTGCGAAAGATATAATGATCTCTTTGAACGGTCTCTTGAAATCTTAACTCCAAGAATGTATGCAGCCTCACCCATATCCTTCATCTCAAAGTTGGAAGACAACCAACTCTTGACAGTATTAACAAACTCTATATTGCTTCCGGCAATCAGTATATCATCAACATATAATGATATGATCACAAATTAATCATTGGATCTTTTGATATATGCACAATGATCCTCATCTATCATTGTAAAATCATATGCCATTATGGCATTATGAAAACATATATACCATCGTCTTGATGACTGCTTAAGGCCATATATCGATCTCAAAAGCCGACATACCTTTTCTTCTTGGCCTTTCACTATGAAACCAGCAGGTTGTTCCATATATATTTCTTCCTCTAATTCTACATTGAGGAAAGCAGTCTTTACATCCATTTGATGTAATTCAAGATCCATACTAGCCACTATTGCCAGAATTATGCGAATCGAGGTAAATATCACTACGAGAGAAAATGTATCTTCATAATTAATTCATTCATGTTGATTATACCCCTTCGCCACAAGGCGAGCCTTATGCCTTTCTATCGAGCCATCAGCCTTTCGCTTTATTTTGAGAACCCACTTGTTCCTAATAGCTCTGCGTCCTTTTGGAAAATCAACCAATTCCCAGACTTTGTTTGATTTCATTGACTCCATTTCCTCTTTCATTACATGAATCCATTTTTCCTTACTAGGACAATTCAAAGCCTCATTAATATTTCTTGGCTCATCCTCATCTTGCGGAGCAATCATAAAAGTTTCCCCTTCAATGTCAAAACGTCGACGGGGAATACTTTGCGACTTGTTCGCCGTATGGGAGATTGTACACTTGGCACATCATTCCTCATAATGCTCCCACTAGGATTAGATAATGACGTTGTCTCATCATGTAGTTGCAATTGAGAATGAATTAAATTCAATTCACCACTTCTCATATTACTCCCACTTGGATGAACTCCACTAATATCATTATCTTGATCCAAGATTTCAAATAGGGAGTAATCTTCCCCTATTTCGCCCTTCTTAGGAAATTCATCCACTAAGAATGTGACATCCCGTGATTCAAATTCAGTTACATTCCCACTTTCCTGCTCACCTATAAACACATACCCTTTCGAGTGTTTGAAGTATCTCATTAAAATACTCTTCTTTCCTTTGGGACCCTATTTCCCAAACTTGTGAGAGGACTCATGAGTATAGGCAGCACAACCCATGGCTTAAGAAAACTTAAGTCCGGTTTTCTACCTGTCCATAACTCATATGGAGTGGAACTAACTGATTTGGAAAGCACTCGGTTAAGTATATAGGCAGTAGTTAACAACGCATCACTCCAAAAAGTGATATGTAAGTTAGCATGCGCCATCATGGACCTAACCATTTCTAGTAGGATTCTGTTTTTTCTCTCTGCAACACCATTTTGTTGAGGAGTATATGGAATAGATAACTGTCTTTCTATTCCTTTTTCATCACATGATTTTCTGAACTCATCAGATAAATATTCTCGACCTCGATCGGATCTAAATACTTTTATTTTCTTGTCTAATTGATTTTCTACCAAGTTCACTAAACCTTTTGAAACAACATAATGCTTCAGATTTATGAGAAATCAAATAGACATATCCGAATCGAGTATAATTATCTATAAAAGTGATGAAATAAACAGCACAATGCCTTCTTCTCACAGTCATTTAACCACATACGTCAGAATGGATTAAATGCAAAGGAAATTCAGCTCTTTGACTTTTTACAAATGGTTTCCTTGTTATTTTCCCTACTAGGCAATGCTCACATATGGGCAAATCGATTTTTTTCAATATTGCCCAACAAGCCATCTTTGGCTAGTCTATTCATACATTATTGGCCAATATGACCAAGTCTAGCATGCCACACATTCACATCATTATCATATGAAGTAGAAGACGTGAAACAAGGGAATAACATATATTGACATCACCACAGTCAACATTTAGTACAATAAAACCATCTAGTAAGTGACCACAATTATAGTAGTTTGTATCCAAATATAAATCTACACCGTTATTACGGAAGTTCATACTAAAACCAAGCTTAACCAACATCAAAACAGACACTTAAATTTCGACGAATCTCCAGAGCATTTAGAACATCATGTAGGAACAAGGTGCGTCCACCACACATGTTCAGTTGGCAGGTGCCAATCCCTTTAACTTCAGCTCTGGAGTTGTTTCCCACATAGATCCACTTAGTTCCAGTTGGTATTCGTCGGAATTCCACGAAGGATCCTCTATCCTTCGCTACATCGTCTGTTGCTCCTGAATCTACAGTTTACAAAGGATTGGATTCAGTTTATAAAGTAGAACTTGATATAAAAGCAAAGTTCTCAAATGTACAAGAGGTGTATACCTTCTTTGACTCACGACAGTCGCGAGCATAGTGACCTTTATTGTCACAATTGTAACATCTCACTCTTGACATTTTCTTCACTTGAGGACGTTTTCCTCTCTTGTGTTGGTTAACTCTTGATCTCTTGCAATAAGGACTTGATCATTTGCATTCCCACATATTGAACGAATCAATACGTTTGCGCCTAAAGCTCAAAGCCCTTTCTAAGCTAGAACCAGCATTGCTAATGTCTATTTTTGACTCAAATGCTGTTAGGCAGTCCTCTACTAGCTCAAGGTGGCCCACGGCATCCTCAAGATCTTCCATAATATGGTCAAGAGCTTCTAGTGCTTCTTGCTTTTCCAGCACATATTGAATCTTTATATTCAATATTTCACAATTGTTGTCGTTCATATCAGCAATTACGTTCTTAGTTGCTGAAAGCATCGATCTGAACACATCAAACATATATGCACGAATAATTAATGCCTATCATTTATGCATCCATTTTTGCACAGATCCATCATATCAATGAATAATTTCAAGTAAGGTTTCAGAATCAAAAGGTCACTACGTTTCCAATCATCCTCCAAAAATCCTAACTTAAAATTATTATTAATATAATTGTCTTATGCAAAATAAATTCTATGAAGTTACAAAAAACTTCTATCAACTACCCACAGCAGTCAACAATAACAGAAAGCAAATAGTATTCGACATCCAAAAGAATAACAATGCTTTCACATAATGCAATTATCCATTACACTAAGCAATATATACAGAGAAAAATATCAACATAGAAAGAGATATTCAACACTAAAAAACATCTCAAACTAATCTAAGAAATAAATAGGGAATGTCCCTTCTAATCCATCAGTCAAAACATCTGAGAAAACTGAAGGCACATTTGCCAATCATGGAAAAACTTTTGGAGAGCTTTTATGTCGCCACCAAGGCGCATTCATTCTACGCCATGTGGCACTCAATCTAAGGGTTGAAGTTTTAGCCAACTCAATCCTATAGTACTCTCTTACAAAAGCTTCCACTAGCCTCCTATAATCCGGGACCACGTTGACCTCCCATAGCCGATCTAACACTGCTTACCATTCAGGTGGAAGAGTGTTCATCAAAGCCAGCACCTTCTCAAAATCCGGCATAAGATAGCCATTCCAGATGATTTCCTGTATCATCTGATTGACCCTGACCATGTGTGATACTAAATCACCATCAAGCCACCGATAATCAGCTAACTCTGTCATCAGCCTTTTCAGTCTAGCTATTCCTTCGTCCGTTCTCGGGATTACAGGTATCCGTGTATAACGCATCATAGTTCCTGCAACGAATGCATAACTTAAATGGATCACTTATAATCCACAATAAACAAAATGGGAAATACATAATTTTCCATGATTCATGCAACAATTGCAAAATAAAAAATGGATTACCTCTAACCCACACAGACATAATTGAAAAAGAAACAAATTCCCTTTTTTTTTCCCTGGTTAACGGTCAAAGTCAACGGTCAACGGTCGTTAGACGTTGGACTAGTTGGACCAGATGAACCGGTCGAGTCGGGTCGGACGAACCGACCGCACGTGCCGCGTGCGTGCGTGGGCTGACGTCACGCAGACGTCAGCCAGCACGTGCCGCACACGTGCCAGGCGTCCGGGTCGGGTCGGGTCGGGTCGCCGGCCGGTGACCGCCCGGCCAACCGTCGTCGGCGCTGACGTCATCAATGACGTCATCCCAGCGGTTACCGACCGTTGGGTGACATCATGCTGACGTCGCACGCGCGTCAGTCCGTCGACCGGCGCGTGCTGTTTCGCCGGCCGGCGGCGCGCACATGCCGGTTCGCCGACCGGCACGTGTGCCGCACGTGCTGGCCGAGCCAGCACTTCGGGCGCATCGCACCCACGCGCAACCCCTTCTGGCCACGCGTGTGGGCGCGTGCGGCGTCGCTCGGCGACGCACAACATGTCACCGGACTCGTCTCGACGAGCCCTTTCATCCTATGCCTTCAGAAATCGATTTCAAATCACAGAAACTCGAAAAAATGGACGAACAGCGCTCGGGTGTCGGGATTTCTTGCCCCGATCCGTACGGCCGAATTACTTTCGCGAAAAATCAATCAAAAAACATCAAACAAGTCAGGAAAACGTGAACTAGGCTCTGATACCAATGTTGAGAATAACGGATCCCCGAAAACCGGATTCGACACTAAATCGAATCCTTAAATCGAATGCGAAAGTGAAGCCCAGGAAATACACGTATCACCGATCGTAAAGCACACCACGGAATCGAGCGTACCTTGTTAGCCACAGATTAAACACCGACGCCGATAAGAGGAAGAGAATTTGGCCATGTTCGATCTGACGACGCCTTGAAAGGGAGAAAACAGTGGCCTTGTGCTTACTGTTCTTTTTGGAGGGAGAGAGAGCGTTGGAGAGGACGTACGTATGTTATGCGCCAAAAGGTCATCCTCTCTCTCTCTCATCCCTTTTATATGTTCCCTTATCAACGGGCCCTTATCCTGTGGGCCGGGCTTTTAGGCCCAACATGGGTGGACGGGCCAACTTAGGCCCATCACTATAAATAAAACCATCAATATACGATGATGGCGGATGGCCTTTGTTTTATTTTGCGAAAATGGTGGTCTCTTCAATCTACGTCTTCATCTAATAATTTAAAACTTTTAAAATAGTTGTTATCAAAATTCACATGGTATTTCATTCAACAATTCAAGCTTTTACAAAATTACACATGGTATTTTATCTCAGAGTTTGGGCTTTTAGAACAATTGACAATGGTTCTATAAATTCTCATATGGTATCAAAGCTAGGAGGTCTTGAGTTCAAATCTTCCGTACTCCTAATTACCTCTCCTTAATTGATCTTTTTTGGAAGTCATGACATTAGAAAGTCTTAATTGTATCTCCGGTATGACCAGAAAGCATCAATTGCACATGTACCGTATGGTTAATATGTATGCAGCTCAGTGGAAGATATTCGGCTATTGCCATATCTATGTGCTCTTGAGATTATTATTTCATAACATGCTTGTCCTTTAATCAAAATTAGTGATGGACGGTAAGAAACATAGTACTAAAGCCCATGGTGATTAATGTTGAGTCCATCAAATGATGACCTTCAGAAATTAATGTTTACTTTACCTCCAGATCTGACAAATGGAACATAGTTCAGCTATAGTGATGAAGAAGAGATGCCACAGGATGCCAAGGAATAACCGATGATAAAGCCTTTTTCTAAATTCTAATAGAATACTAATCGAGGGGCTCCATTTGATACCTCACATGAAGTACTTTCTTTCAAAAAGTTTTAGGGGTCACGTGATATCCATTATAGCTTTGTAACAAATACAGTAGCTACTCTGATGACAAAATACTGTGATAAGTAATATGTTCGTGGTAGCCGTTCTATATATTAAGTAATCTTTAGGTGTCATTGTGTACGGCAGATTTATGCATCTAAAACTCAATTGGCTCTTCATTAACTCGACCGGTTTGGATTTATGACTGATATTGCTCCAGCATGGAATGATGAATCGGGAAATTTTGATCTCAAGAAAAGGCTAATCTCTAGGGAAATGCTCATCTCGTTTCATTGGAGTCCAGCTATCCCGAAATAGAACGAAATTGTGGACTGCCTGAATCAAAACAGATGCACATCTACAAAAGGGTCTCAAGACTCTCAACCACCAGAGGTCACGTCAATTTCAATACTTGAAAATCTTTCTACGGTGTAAGACGGTGTATGAAATTGCTCCCCTCAAGCTATGGTGATAACCACTGGGATTTGCTCCAGTAGCTACCCTTCCAACATGGAAAGGGGAGATGAGGGGTTCAAATCCCTACCTTCTCATGAGGGAATGGGGTGGGCACATGTAAATTTGAGGAGTGAGTTTCGACTCCCACGCCCTGCAAGAGGCAGGACAAAAGTCTGAGAGTGAGTGTAGAATAGGCATAGAGTAGGACTGACCAAAAAAGAAAAAAAAAAAAAAACTATGGGGATGGGAGGGTATCCTCAGGAAAATAAAAATTTATGTAAGTGGACATGGGCCCAGGGGTGGGTTTATGTGTAACTTGGTAGCGCTCTCTCTATTAAAGCCAGATGCTCCTCTTTCTGAGCGTTGCAACTCTCAATGATCTCTTCCTCCCTCTTGATTTCCATCTCCATTTACGCCTATTGCTGGAAGCTGTCTCTTTTCTCCTAATTTTTCGTGGTTGTGGATTCATCCTGCTGAATCTTTCCAGTTCAGTCATTTCGTTTCGTTTCCGGGTTCCATCAGTTCATATATCGAGATGGCGGATATCGTTCTGTCTGTAGCTTCCAAAGTGGCAGGGTACCTGGTGGCTCCGGTCGGTCGTCAATGCGGCTACGTGATATTCGCCAGCAGCTATGTTGACCAACTTGAGGAAGAACTTGACAAGCTGAAAGACGCGAGTCAAAGGGTGCAGGATGAGGTCGATGTATTTGAAAACAACATGAAGCCGATTCAATCCGACGTCAAGAAATGGGTGGAAAAAGCGAAGACCGTCATCAACAAGGCTACCGTGCTGAAAAACGATGGAAGAGCCGAAAAAACTTGCTTCTGCGGCAGGCTTCCCAACCTGAAGGCGCGTTATTGTTTTAGCAAAGAGGCGAGGAGGACGGCCAAGGAGATCCAGGCACTGATCCTGCAGTGTCATTTTGCCAAGGTTGCGTACGAGAATCCTCCACCGGGCTTGTTGGCGGTGCGCACGAGGTGAATTCGTCGGCCGGTGATGGGAGTGACACTGTCTCTGATTCGCGAACTTCCATCTTTCAGGGCATAATGAAAGCTCTGGATGATGAGAAGCACAAAGTGATTGGGGTCTACGGGCCTGGCGGCGTGGGAAAGACTACGCTGTTGGAGGAAATCGAGAAGAAACTCAAGAAAGAGGGGAGACCGTTCCAAATGATTGTCAAAGCGACAGTCTCGCGGACTCCAGACTTGACGAAAATCACATACGACATCGCTTATGGCTTGAGTCTAAATCTGAAGGACGTGCCGAGCGAAGACGGAAGAAAAGATCTTCTGTCCAAGAGACTAAAGGACTTGAATGAGAAGGTTCTCATAATATTGGATGACCTGTGGGGAGCACTTGATTTGAAGGCGGTTGGAATTCCTTCGGGAGACGAGAGCGTGAAATGCAAATTGTTGCTCACTTCGAGAGATAAAAGTGTGCTAGAGCAAAGGATGCGTGCCGATAGAACATTTCATCTTAAAGGTTTAAGCGACGAAGAAGCTTTCAGCCTATTTGAAAGGATGGTCGGCGACAAGCTCAAAGACGATGAGGAACTGAAAGCAAAGGCGGCTCAAGTGGTAAGGAAGCTTGCAGGTTTGCCCCTTTTGATTACCTCCGTTGCAAGCACCTTAAAGTGTAGCAATGTGTCCACGTGGGAAAGCATGTTAATAAAAGTAGAAGACCCAAATAACGAGAGAATAGTGAAGTGGAGTTACGACCATTTGCAGTATGAGGACGCCAAGTGCTTATTCTTGCTTTGTGGTCTTATTGGTGGGACCATTGAAGTCGAACTTTTGCTGGGGCTAGGCATGGGTTTGGGCTTGTTTGAGGGATATAACGAAAGAGTACAATATTCAAGGAATAGGTTGAATGAGATGCTCGATAGCCTCCATTCCTTTTGTTTGTTACAAGATGGTGGCGATGGCAAGAAAAATGTGACCATACATGATCTTTATAGCGAGGTGGTTGTTTCACGTGCATTTGGAGGTCAGAATTCTTTAATGATGAACAGCAATTATGGCCCATGGTCAAAGGAAAAGCTTGAGAAATGTTAGGCTATACGCCTAGCTTGTGTTGACAAAGATAGGCTTGATAAACTAATGACGTGTCAGTTTCCTGACTTGAAGATACTCATGTTGTCTCAACCAAAAGGCTGGAGTCGGATGCAAGAACATGAACATGAAGTGGGAGATTGCTCTGGACTACCAGATTTCACATACATGAAGGAGCTCCGTGTCCTATATTTTCGCTCTATGCTTATCGACAGTTTACCTCCCTCGATTGGAATCCTCGAGAACCTCCACTCTTTATACTTACAGCATTGCAGTGTGGAGGATGTGGCAATTTTTGGCAAGCTCAAAGCATTGCAGATTCTTAGCTTTATGTGGTCCACAATTTCTAGGCTACCTAAAGAAATGGGGGAACTTACAAATTTGAGATCTTTGAATCTAAGCAACTGCAAAAAGCTTCAAAGAGTCGAGCCTGTTGTCCTAGAACGCTTAATCAAACTAGAAGAGTTACATATGAAGGGCAGCTTTAATCGATGGATGGGCAAAAATGAAAAACCATCGGAATTGTGTAATGCTGGGCTTGCCGAGTTGGGGAGCATGACAAAGCTAAATTCTTTGGAAATATCGATTCGTGATCCCATCATACTCTTGGAGGTTGATGACCTGCCATTTGAGAACTTGACTAGATTTTGGATCAACATTGGAAATGCTGAAGGAAGGGAATTTAAAGGTTTGAGAACCATGAAGATCAAATTGGAAGGGCATGATGGTATTCTTTCAAAAAAATGGGTCCTGAAAACTCTCCAGACGACTCAATACTTGCTTTTGGACGGATCGGGAGAGTTCGAGAATGCTCACAAGTTGTGCATTCGAGGATTTCCACAACTGAAGCATCTCGACATTCATGATAGCCCATCAATAAAGTATATTGCCAGTTCATCCAATAGTGCTTTTACGATTTTAGAGTCTTTGTTCCTCAACAATCTTATCAATCTGGAGAAGATATACCATGGCCACATCACCGCAGAGTGCTTCAGCAAACTAAAAGCTTTGAGAGTCAAAGTGTGCAACCAATTGAAATACTTGTGGTGTCTTTCACAAATGCAAAATCTTGTACAGTTAGAAGAGATTAAAGTATGGAAATGTGACTCAATGCAAGCCATTGCAAGAAAATATATAGTCCCTGCCGATTACAAAGTTGAGTTGCCTTACCTCCGTCGTCTGGATTTGGCTAAGCTACCAAATATGATGAGTTTTTGCACAAGAGCTGAGATGACTTCGGAAGGTGCTCCAATTCAGGTAACTTCTTCATTTTCTCCCCGTGTCAATTTGTCTTATTGAGAGGGTATAAGTTTCATTCACATACTACACATTTTCATTCACATTCAACTATAGGTAGAGGGAAGCCTCTTTCTATGACTGTTTTTTTTTTCTATTTGTTTCTATTTTTTTTTTCTATTTTAGATAATTGTACTAATTAATGGGTTCAAGGGTTTCTACTATGACTAATTTATTACTCATGTCACATTTTTAATGAGTAGAAGAAACAGTGTATTGAACGAATGAACCTTCGATGAATGAACGAAATTGAATATTTTCAAAATGAATAAAGCAACCTCCGGAGATTAAATAAACCGAAGGCGAACGAAGAGTCACATAACAAAGAAAGTCCACATAATTCATGTCCCAACTTCATGCAAGTTGGAACTAATTCCAACATATCATGCCATCATAACCGTGTCAACGTCAACTAGTTTGGGGATTTTTCCTTCTTCATTTTCTCAGGCTCGATGGAAGATCTTAAGCTTTCGCTCTCCATCCAATTGAGTTTTAAATATTTTATACCGATCGATTAAGTTTTCGACATTTTTAAAAGCAATAATAAGCCCATTCATACACTTTGGGTCCATTCATATTCTTTTAGGCGGGGTTGTGGATGGAGGAGGAGGAGGAGATGAAGGGACAGAGCTAGTCACCACTACTTCAGATTTACAAAATACCTATTCAGATTCCTTCTTCGATAGAAAGGTAAACAGCCCTTCTCTTGAGATTTTACCCACAATAACCATAGATACTCAGTTTGCTAGGGCAGGTAACAATATCTTTTTGAAGAATCTTATTTGGTTTTATTTGTTAAAATGTGTTAACAATTTATAAGTACATTTATCAGTGAATATTAATTCTTCCACCACATTAGATTGGTGATTAGGATTTGCCTAAATTGTCAAATTTTTCACAATTGTAATTCAACGCATGACTCTTATGAGCAGGTTAGTTTACCAAACTTGGAAGACTTAGAGCTTGACTCGGTGGGATCCTTCAAAAGGATATGGCACGATGAACTTTCCAGAAGTTCCTTTTGCAAATTAGCCACCATCAGTGTCAAGAATTGCTCCGACCTACTCCACATCTTTCCTTCGACAATCATAAGGGAATTGCACCACCTGAAAAGTGTTGAGGTTAAAAACTGTCCATCCTTGAAATCATTGTTTGATTGTAGATCCCTGGATTCAAATACGGAACAAACTATGGTGTTGCTCCCCGAATTGTTTAGCATCAACGTTGAAAGCTGTCCCTCCCTAGAATCGTTGTTTAATTGTGGGTTGCTTGATTCAAATGCGGAACAGAAAATTATATTGCTCCCCAAATTGGAAGAAGTGAGAGTGAGTGGAGCAAAAAAGTTGAGAAATGTGGTCATGAGCCACTCCCAAATAGTTTTGGGTTTTCCTAGTCTTGAAATTGTTAGTGTTGAGAATTGCTCTGACCTGAGATATCTCTTTTCTAATTATATGGCCACAACTTTGGTGAAACTTGAGAGGCTAGAAATTATTAAATGCAAACGGATGAAGGAAGTGATTCTCAAGAAAGAAGTTGGTCGATCAGAGGCAGAAGTGATGAGTTTCCCTTGCTTAAAATATCTAAGAATTGTGGGGTGCTATAACTTTGGAGTGTTCATATCGAGTCCCACGAAGTGTCAAGAGGCAGCTAGGTGAGACGGCCGAAGAAAATGATGAATCGCCACAACCGCTGTTCAATGAGATGGTTCGTTCTATTATTTATTGTGATCATTTTTTATAATGATCCTTTTGTCTTATCACATTATCCTTGTGCAGGTCACATTTCCCAATATGAGATATCTAGAAATTGAAGGCATTCCATGCAAAGAGCTATGGAACAATCATGTTCTCATCGATTCTATTGTTTGTTCTCATCGATTCCTTTTGGAAAGTGTCGAGGTTAAAAACTGTCCATCCTTGAAATCATTGTTTGATTTTGGTCCCTTGGATTCAAATACGGAACAAAACACGGTATTGCTCCCTGAATTGGTAAGGATCGACGTTGAAAGTTGTCCCTCCCTGGAATCGTTGTTTAATTGTGGGTCCCTTGATTCAAATGCGGAGCACAAAATTATATTGCTCCCCAAATTGGAGGAAGTGAGGGTGAGTGGAGCAAAAAAGCTGAGACACATGGTCATGAGCCACTCCCAAATAGTTTTGGATTTTCCTAGTCTTGAAACTATCAGTGTTGAGAATTGTTCTGACCTGAGATATCTCTTCCCTAAATATACGGCCACAACTTTGGTGAAACTTGAGAGGCTAGAAATTAGTAAATGCGAACGGATGAAGGAAGTGATTCTTGAGAAAGAAGTTGGTCGATCAGAGGCAGAAGTGATGAGTTTCCCTTGCTTAAAATATCTAAGAATTATGGAGTGCTGTAACTTTGGAGCGTTCATCCCGAGTCCCACAAGTGTCAAGAGGCAGCTAGGCGAGACAGCCGAAGAAAATGATGAATCGCCACAACCGTTGTTCAATGAGATGGTTCGTTCTATTCTTTACTGTGATCATTCGTATTCTCGCATTATCATGTTTTATAATGAAGAATGTAATAAATTTGTCCAACTTATCCTCCTTTCTCACATTATCCTTGTGCAGGTCACATTTCCCAATATGAGATATCTAGAAATTGAAGGCGTTCCATGCAAAGAGCTATGGAACAATCATGTTCCCGCCAATTCCATTGTTTGTTCCCATCGATTCCTTTTAGAAAATGTCAAGGTTAAAAACTGTCCATCCTTGAAATCATTGTTTGATTTTGGGTCCCTAGATTCAAATACGGAACAAAAACAGTATTGCTCCCTAAATTGGTAAGGATCAACGTTGAAAGCTGTCCCTCCCTGGAATCATTGTTTAATTGTGGGTCCCTTGATTCAAATGCGGAGCACAAAATTATATTGCTCCCCAAATTGGAAAAAGTGAGGGTGAGTGAAGCAAAAAAGCTGAGACACGTGGTCATGAGTCACTCCCAAATAGTTTTGGGTTTTCCTAATCTTGAGACTGTCAGTGTTGAGAATTGCTTTGACTTGAGATATCTCTTCCCCAAATATACAGCCACAACTTTGGTGAAACTTGAGACGCTAAAATTGCTAAATGCGAACAGATGAAGGAAGTGATTCTGGAGAAAGAAGTTGGTCGATCAGAGGTAGAAGTGATGAGTTTCCCTTGCTTAAGTGAATTAATACTTAAGGAGCTTGATAACCTGATTAGTTTCGGTTCGGGAAGTTGTTCATATTATTTTTCCTCCTTAAGAAATCTAAGAATTTTGGGTTGCTGTAACTTTGGAGCATTCATCCCAAGTCCCACAAGTGTCAAGAGGCAGCTAGGCAAGACGGCCGAAGAATTTGATGAATTGCTACAACCGTTTTTCAATGAGATGGTTCGTTCTATCATTTACTGTGATCATTTGTATTCTCGCATTATCATGTTTTATAATGAAGAATGTAATAAATTTGTTCTACTTATCTTCCTTTCTCACGTTATCCACATGCAGGTTACATTTCCTAATATAACAAGTCTGGAAATTGATGGCCTTCAATGCAAAGAGCTATGGAACAATCAAATTCCCACCAATTCCTTTCAGAAGTTGAAATTTCTCAAATTGAATAACTGTGACAATCTTCAACATATTGCCTCTTCTTATATGTGGAAGAAGCTGCAGCGTTGTCTCAAGGAACTTGAAGTGGTTTCATGCCGTTTGATCGAGATCATATACGATGGTGATGGGATGGATACTGAGAGTGGTGAATTGAGGAGGCTGGTTTTGCATGATCTTGAAAACTTGAGATGCATTTGGCAGTCCGACAGTCTCCCAACCATCCCGTTCCCAAATTTGAGAGATGTAAAGGCCGTGAGGTGCCACCGTTTGGAAATGCTTTTCCCTATTTTCACGGCGAAATTTCTCGGGCAAATCAAAGAGCTGATGGTGGAGTCATGTGAAGATATGGAAATAATTATTGGTCATGAAAAATGGGAAGAAGCAATCGGCACCACAATCACCTTCTCCGAATTAATTGTTCTTAGACTTCTTAAGTTGCCGAAATTCAGGGGCTTCTTACCTGAGAAATACTCTCTAAAATTCTCGTGCTCCGAGGACTTCCCATCCTTGCGAGTCTTGAGTATAGAAAGCTGTGGAGCAGAGCCGGACCAAGTCCTTGGTGACTGGCTGGACCAAATGCAACGAGAATTGTGCATGCTTGAAAGAATTGAGGTATTCCTTCAATATTTCATTTCTCAGTGAACCCACACGTACTATACATCATGTGGCCCTCTCTCTTCCTTTCTCTCTCTAGCTCTCTTCCTTCCTCTCTTCAGCTAACGATTTGTCGATTCCCTTTTATGCTCAGGAATAGTGCCCTCTGGAGTCCCCTTGATCTTCATTCCTTGTTTATTCTCCCTTTCCGTCGCCTTCCATCGACCAATAGCCGCCATCAAGAGTCCATCGCTGGCCACCACACGACGTGGCACGCTGAGAAGGGACGAAGGACAAAGAGCATTGCTCGAAGGCTCTCGGTGATTTCAATTGAATCTTTTCCTCTCACTTCGGTGCTGGCATCACCGCTTCCCGATCACCACCTATTTCGCTCCCGCGAGGAAGTTCTGTAATGCCGAAGTGCTCGAACTTCGATCATGGCTGCCTGCTTCCACGACTCCATTTCTTGATGTTGCTTCTGTTATCTCCTTGCTCATGTCTGATGTCAATCGCTATAGCTAATTGTTCTTCGTTCAATTAAACCATGTACGCTCTGTTTTCCATTGCTATTGCTACTGTCTGTGTGCAAATCGACTGTGATTGAGGCTATATTAATGATTTGAACTAGTGCTCCTCCGCCGAAATGTGTACCATCTGTTTGATGAAATTGTTGAACTAAATTTGTGTGTATTTTGATTCAGTTCTTGACTAGATTCTTGATCTATTCTAGTCATACAAGTGTATTTGAGTTTTGTTGCTTCATAAGAAAAACCATAGGTATTCAATTTCGAATTTGTTTTGAATTTGCTGGAACCTTGTCAATGCATGCTGATTCGCGACTGTTGTGTTGTGGCCCTGAACTGATGCGATTCTGCTCAAGTAAGCATGTGCAGTGATATAAGATTGTGTTATGGTGACTTTCATGTTCGCTTGGGAAAGAAATCATGTCTTGATATCCCTGATTTGGTCGGCTGTTGATTCCATCTTGAGACTAGTTTGGTTATGGGATCATATATTTTCATGCTAGGAAAGTAATATGGTGAATCTCATGCCAATTTTGTGAGAATTATAGTCATATGGCTTGTAGGAAGATATGACATCAATTTCATGTCTATTAGTCATCAAATGATCACGATTTGCGATCATGTATGCTCTGTTACAATTCTGAACATGTGCTGGAATTTTTGGAATGAGCATGAATCACATGGATTTTGTCTTTGGTTTGGTTGCCTTTTTGATTGCCCGTGGACAAATGATATCGCATGTGCATGATTAAATTGATGAGATGTGTGCTTGATATTGCCATGAGAGTCTTGGCCTCATAGCTGATTTAGAGGACTCTGGTGTTAATTGAGAAGGATGCCCCGCCTCAGTTGACTCCAACCATCACTTTTGAATCCTCTCTCCACCGATTGAGCTCTTCCACTTCTTGGTCTAAGTCAAGCCCAAGAGTCGTCCTCGCGTCAAATGAACGTACGGATACTGCGCAGGAAGTGTTCGACGAAATGACCGAAAGACTATCCGTTATTCTGTCCCGTTGCTGGCCATTAGAATCAATGCTATTATAGTGATGCTGTGCTCGCTGTCTTGAAAGTCGCTGAGTCGTCATCTCGAGCTCACGTCGTCATCGCCACCAAATCATCAGGTCGTCTCTTCTCCAATTAAGCTTTGTTGTTGGTGTCGATTTGTTCTAGACTGGCCTCTCTTGATCTCTGTTCTGTTCCTTTTTTTTTTTTTTTTTGCTCGCCTTTCGCTTGACTGCTTCATTGTCAGGCATTTTCTGTGTCGTCGCGTGGGGACAATCCTCATCACCAAAAGCCAGAAGCGGGACTGCGACGGCAGAAGCCAAGGAGATGTGGTCGCGATTGCTTTCGATAATTCCGCTCGCATACCTCACTACATCAGAGGGATCGAGTCGACTAAAACCTTCCACGAAGAACAATAATCATCGATGCATCACATGTAACGATAATCATCGATGCGCCGTTCCGACACGAGCAAGATCATCTAGAAGCAGTTTGGCCTGGATAGCAAAACGGCCGAATAAGAAGGAAGCAACGGTAGGACATCATCACCTAGAGCTTGAATTCATGGAAACAAGCAGCGATGGCAGTGATCTGCATCTGCTGCGGCTGAAGGTCTTCTGGCAGAGACGTTGCTAGCCGAAGACAACGAACGTGACTCGGTATCTCTGTCTACTCCGAACTCAGCGTCGAGGCAGAGCGAGCGCTCCTTTCTTCGGTCAGATCAACCGTTGCGGTAATTGGGCTTATGGGTCTGGGCCGCGGATCAGATCAATGGGTTACTCTTGTGGGCCGCTCCAGTTGGACCAACTTTGGGCCTTTTTTTATTTGTTATTTATTTCTATTTGTTTATTATTCAATTTTTTTGTTCTTTTTACTACCATTCATTGTTTTTATCCTTTATTTTTTTTTTAGAAAAATGTAATTAAGGTGTCGACAGTTTCGAATTTATTTATCCTAATGTATGAAGAAGAATTTCATGCCACCGAGAACAAAGTACAAGACGTATGTTTTGTTGCGTCAAATCTTTACCTACCAAAGGCAAGAGTTATTTCAGATCGATGGGAGAAGTTGACAAAAAAAAGAAAAAAATGGAACAATTGAGTTGAATCAGGAAGGTGTTGATGATATATCGACCCATTTAAAATGACTTGATTAACGGTGGATGTGTTACGAGATCAACGGTGGGAGCCCATCCCCTGGGAAAAGCTCCAAGTTGGAGATGCTGTGAAAGTGAGTAATGTTTATGCTTTCGGACTGATTTTTTTTTTTTTTTTTTGGTGTGATTTGTCATGTGACTGTGTTTCTTCCCGTGAAAGAACCTGTATTTTATTGAAGTGAATCATTTGTGTGCGGAAGGGTGTCATCTTCGGAGTGTTATCTATATGTTGGAATTGGCAATATCATGCAACACAGTTTTTACCATTTTGTGTTAGCTCTCCGATTTTATATGGGGTGATTATTGCTAATTGAGCTTCTATAGCCATACTGCCTTCACTGTTTATTCCACAAATTCTAAATATCTCTCTCTCCGACATCCAAGCTTGTCTTCTGCGTTTGAGACTTTACTATGCTTGTCTTCTGCCTTCGAGAGATTTTGGTGCTTGGAAGAAGCCATTTGCTCTTCTAATTCTGGGGAACGGTGACTAAGCATCATGTGGCTCCAATTAAGGATAAGGTGAGAGAAGTTCGTCTGAGGTGATTTGGTCACATTGAACAAAGGTTTTTGGTGCTTCAATGAGGAGAGGTAATCTGGGTACGAAGACTCGGGTTAGAAGTGGGAAGCGAAGACCTAAAAGACGTGGAAAGAGATGACAAAGATTCGGACCACATAGAGGTTATATAAGAAAGAAGACACGGTGCAAGTAGCTGGCTTCACCTAGAGGGATAAGGCTTTTCTTGTTGTCGTTGTAGACATCCCCGTATTGTGGGAGTGTAGCTTTGAAACCGAGAGGAACCTGCTATGAGAACCCTTTATTGTAGGAGTGTAGTTTCTCCTAGACGTGCAATAATGCTGCATTCTGTTGGCTGTACTCTCCAATAATGCTGCATTTGGATGTTTCCCCATGTATCAATAAATGTCATTAATTTTGGCAACGGCTGATTCATATTCTGATTTTCTTTTTACTGTGGTGAAATTGTTTCTTGCACCCGTTGCAGGTTAAACAGGATGACTCCCTTCCCGCAGATTTGCTTTTTCTTGCTAGTACAAATGCTCATGGTGTCTGCTACTCTGAGGTTTAAGGTCAATCATTCTTGAATCTCGATGACCTGGTTGCATTCCATTGCTGTTATATATCTTTGTCATGTTTGGCTTTGCTTTTTCAAATTTTCAGACTGCAATCTCGTATGGCGAAACAACTATAAAAATCCGGATGGCTTTGGAGAGGACATGGGATTATAATACCCAGAGGAAGCGTCGGAATTCCAAGGTTAAGCTTTCTTTTGATTTCTCCGTTGAATTCTCAGTATTTCTACGGATTCCATGCCCATTCTTTTTTCTTTACTATTAATATTTCCGTATGACTTCATTAGATTTTATTTGCGACAAAAAGGACATATTTGATTTATACGCACTAGGAGGGGAAGTGCCGAAAGATACTCATGATTATTAGTGTAGGTCTATACTCGGTCCACGGTGTACAGTGGGATATCTATAATTACTATATTGAATAATACGAATGGTAAGGAGACAAACCCCAACCTTCCAATGATCCCTCTCTTGGATATCATTTGTACGGTCATTTATATGTTTCCGTGACCAATTTTCAAGCAAAATGTTTGTTGTTTTGTGATATTATTAGGCTTTTAAACTTTCAAGGATAAGATCATGTTATTTTGTTAAAAATACTTTGGAGTCTGAGATTACTAGACAAATATAAAACTTAAGTCAGTTGTTCACCGAACATTGCCAAATGCGGACTGGTTGCAATTGTCATTTTGCCGTATAACTTCTTGCATACCACAATTTAAGAGCTCTTATTAGCAAAACTTCATGCTATTAAAAAGGCTTTACTATTTTCACGGAAGGATTCGACAGTTGGCTCTGCTCTTCCTCTCTCTCACACACTGCAAATTTCACTTACCTTCTCTCAAAAGTTTCCTATACCTCCTGCTTTATTAGAATGGGGTGGAATTATACTCTTTTTACCTTTAATCATGTTGGTAAAAGATACCTTATCTCTTATCCGATGAATATTAACATCACATGAGGAGAATAGAGGAGGAAAGCGCTTTGTATGGATTAAACAAAGACCCTGGACGCAAATCAAGGCAACCAGTAGATAATCTGAAAATAGAAAGGAACTTAGTCGCTGTTTTACAAGAGAATCACTGTTTGGATATACAAGAGCCTAAAGGTTGAACTCTTAAATAAGGGCCGCAGGTTTCTAATACCCTCCAATATGTTTTTTTTTTTTTGGAAAGATCAACTATGCCACTTGGCGTAGGTTCCATATATTCGTTTGAATCAATAAGCTCATCCCTTTCTTGTGCAAGTCCGTGTGCTCGAAGATTAAGTGGACATAGCTTGTTCATTGTCTTCAACTTTGTATTATAGTAGTGGGAAGATGAGATTGCTTTATTCTTTTTGCTGGAAAGTTTCTGGTGGACATAGCTTCTAGCCTGGACATATCTCTCCTTTCCTTTCCTTTGCTTGCTTTTTACAACTTCATGTTGTTCTGATTTATACCTCCATATGATGAGCTCTGGGAACATTGATGGCTGTTGAGGATCTTCCTGATGGTGGTGTGTAATTTTGAATGACCTCTCTAACCCCTCCTTTGATGTGCTGTACATGGACATGTCTCATTCATTGTTATTTGCTGGTTGATTTTCTTATGCCAATAAATCTTAGATGAAAAGCCATTTTATATGATCTTTATTCTTCCCAGAATCCCTTTTGAAGCCAACAAAACAGCATTGATACTACTTTCAGTTAGCTTTGCTTTTTAAACCCACGCAAGGAACCAAATATGTTGGTGTTCTAGTCGATGGGTTGGCATGCCTAGAATTTCCTTCCAAAATGATATATGTATTTTTGTTACTTATGAGACATAAGTTCTGGAACTTTTACCCACAGACCTGCTTGGAGCACCAATGCTGGAATGCCGATGGATCAAATTATAGATTTTATGACCAGTTTCGGAATATTTGTGATGAAGCATTCTTTTGCTTGCTGTGTAGTAGATTAAACCACAAGCATTGGCCCTCCAGTTGGCTTTTTGTGAGGTCTAAGTAGCTATTGTCTTCTCCGCTTCTGTGAACTAAAAGTAACATGTGCTCTGTTTATGCACTTGTACCACGAAGATAAACAATGGCTTCCTAGCATGCACTAAGCAATCATCTTGTTCTCCGTTTCTGCCTTACAGACCTCACAGATTTACCTTCCAACAAGGAAAAAAAAAAAAATCATGAAAATTTATGGCTAATTGCAGGCGAAGTGCAGTGTGAGCAACCAAACAATTCGATGGACACGTTCACTGGCAATCTTATACATCAAAAGCAAACTTTACCTCTCCCCCAAATCAAATTCCGTTGTGGGTATGGTTGGTTTTCTGCTTGTTTATTGTCCTTTATTTATTTTGTAGGTCTTCATTTTTTTATTCATTGGGTTGTTGTAAAGTTTTTTGACGCATGAACCTCTTACTCAAGTTCTCTGCATCTCTTGTAAATATGTGCTTTAGAAATACGTTTGATCATTCAAGTAATGTGGATTTAATCTATTCTTCTGCTTCTAAATGTTATTTATGTTGATGTGGACTCTTCATTCACTAAACTGTGTAACCGTGGCATAACTTGCTCCCAGGGATGCAGTCTTAGGAACACTGAACATATTGTTGGTGCTGTCAATTTTACTGGTCATGAGACTAAGGTATGCTTCCAGAAATCTCTGTTTTGGTCCTTTGTTACTTTCCTTACTAGTGGAGATCTCTGATTAGATGAAACAGATTTAATTCTGCTGATGTGAAAATGGTATCTTTGTAAGACCAATATGCCCTGAATTGTGGCAGGCATTCTCCATCTATCTTGAGAACACTGATTTAATTAGGTCCATCTCTTGTTGGCGCTTGCAGGCTATGATGAATGCCGTGAATGTTCCTTCCAAGAGGAGTACATTAGAGAGAAAACTGGACAAACTTATACTCATCCTTATTGCTACTCTCTTTGTCAGGTGCGCCATTGGAGCCATTGGCAGGTGTGGCTATTTCCTGCTACGGATTTCTCAAATATGCTCCCGTTATTACATGAAATTACTTATTCTTAAAAAGTTCGGAGAGTCGGTCTCTGAAATATAACATATTGAATCAGAATGCACTCTTAATGTCTTGTACAGTGAGTTCTAGCGATTATTAGATGATACACAATCCCCAGGAGGAGCCAAATCTGTACACTCTTTACTCGAGGCGTTATTGCTTGCTCAATTCAGTCAGCCAAAATGAATAGAAATGGGCATCTTATACCTGCATTTTTGTATGCTGGCTGAGCAAATATTGGTTTTCAATGTAAATGAAGTGTTGTGCCGATCTAATTGCTTTCACATATGCCGTGTGAATACTCTTGTCTACTTTCAAGTTCTTTCCACATATAAGATTCTGCAATCATGAAGAGATTAGAAGAAGCAACATTATCAATGTGGAATTCAATCTCTACTTAAAAAACACTAAAGACTCTACATAAAAAAGAAGAGTGACTTTCTAATGTAAGAACACTTTCCAAGTTATACACATATAACAGCCAATTGCAAATCTACCAGCATGGTATTAGCAGCTAAAACTTACTTGCTTTGCAGCTAAAACATATTCTCCAATTGCATCTTGTAAAGGCAAGCCAAAAGAAAGAACTATTAGAGGTCAAGAATTTGTGTAAAAAAAAAAAAATAAAAAACTTCTTATATCGTAAACATTCATTAAGCCAACAGTAAAAGTAGGAAAATCCTTCACTGATTGTGCACCATTGATAAAAGGATGATCCTTACTCTACTTAGTGGCCCAACAAATCGATAGCAATGGAAGCCACAGGTAGGCAAATTTTCCCAACCCGGTAGTACTCTGATGATCCCAAAAACCATAAAGACATTTCCATGTTTTAGCATTTATTACATGTGAGTATGGTCTAGTCTTACTGTCTTCAAAAGGATCAGCTCAGGCTGAACACATCGGGGTCTTTCACACAGAAGCGCTCATGTTGCAAGGGGTTCTTATAGGTCGGGAATATTGACACATGAATTGTACCAACAATGAAACAATAAAAAGAAGAATAACAATAATCATAAAAAATTTGTCATATGCGACAGCCGATTTTCCCTCCTCTCTTGAATTCGGTTATTGACAGCAAAGGGACATTTTCGTTGTTTTAAATCAGGGCACTTTCGTCATTTGACGAGGAAGTTCTCGATTCTGCTTCGCGTCCGTAGCCTTTACCGTCCTCTCTAGCTTCACCGTTGGCCGCCGGGTCCACTGGAAGCCGCCGTCGGCCTTCCGTCTCCGATCACGGCAGATGCACGAAGGAAGGCACACAACGCACACGCAGAAGAAAAAGCTCGATCCTGGAATCCAAAGTTCATTGTCCTTGATTCGAGTTTCGCCAGAGGTGAATCGATGTCGATTCCACTGTTCATGACTTCGATTGCGGTTCCGATGTCGTCTGGTTGCAGTTCCGATCGCGTGCTGTTCTGACCACGATGCGTTCCCGCGATTCGTTCTTTCGCTTCAGTGATCGGCGGAAGTTTGCGGTAGATTCAAACCGCATGGAAAAGAACGCCCCGTCTCGGTTGACTCCAAACATCACTTACGAATCTTCTCTCCACCGATTGAGCTCTTCAACTTCTTACTCTAGTCCAAGCCCAAGAGTCGTCCTCGCGTCGAATGAATGTACGGATACTGCTCAGGAAGTGTTCAATGAAATGGCTGAAGAAATCCATCCGTTATTCTGTCCAGTTCGTGGCCGTTAGAATCAATGCTATAATAGTGAGGCTGTGCTCGCGCCGTCCTCGCCACCAAATCATCAGGTCGTCTCTTCTCCAATTAAGCCTCGTTATTGGTGTCGATTTGTTCAAGACTCGTCTCTCTTGATCTCTGTTCTGTTTTCTTTTTCTTTTTCCTCACCTTTCACTTGTCTGCTTCGTCGTCAGACATTTGCTTCGTCGTCGCGCCGAGACATTCGTCATCACCAAAAGCCAGAAGCGGGGACTGCGACGGTAGAAGCCAAGGAGATGCGGTCATGATTGCTTTCGAATATTCTGCTTGCGTAGCTCACTGCATCAGAGGGATCGAGTCGACTAAAACCTTCCACAAAGACCAATAATCATTGATGCGTCTCATGTAATGGTAATCATTGATGTGCCATTGTGATACTAGCAACATCATCTAAAAGCAGTTTCGCCTGGACAGCAAATCAACCGAATAAGAAGGAAGCAACTGGAATGACATCAGCTGGAGCTTGAATTCATGGTAACGAGCAGCAGCGGCAATGATCTACATCCGACGGTCTTCTGGTAGAGACATTGCTAGCCGAAGACAACGAACGTGACTTGGAATTTCTGTCTACTCCAAGCTCAGTGTCGAGGCAGAGAAGGCCAGGCCAGGCTAAGGGAAAAGGTTGAAAGGTGGGAGTAATGGGGCTGGTGGGTTTGGGCTACGGATCAAATCAATGGGTTGCTCTTGTGGGCCGTGCCAGTTGGACCAACTTGGCCTTTTCTATTTGTTATTTATTTTTATCTTTTTATTACTCTTTTTCTTTTGTTCTTTTTTACTTCCATTCATTGTTTTTATGCTCATATTTTTTCAGAAAAACGTATGCTTAATTTTTTGATTAAAATTCAGGTGTCGACAGTTTTGAATATATTTACCCTAATATTTAAAGAAGAATATCATGCCATCGTTAACAAAGTGCAAGACGTTGTATGTTTTTGTTGCGTCAATTCTTTACTTCCCAAAAAGCTAGAGTAGTTTATTGATCGATGGAAAAAATAGGCCAAAAAAATGGGACAACCCAATCGAATAGAATCAAATATGTGTTGATGAAATATCAACTCATTTAAAATGACTTAATTGATGACTTGGATTCATATAGACCCGATTTCCAATCTTGCCCATTTGGCAGGTTGAAGTCCTAGAATATCACGATGGAAGATTAAACAAAGATCAGTACAGGGAAAGAGAAAGAGATGGTTTTCTTCATTGAAAAATGATTCCTTCGTGTTTTATGTTTCCTGTTTGAGGATTCTTTTTCAATTTATTTAAAGTTCTCAAAGTGAAGAAATGATTAAACATGGCAAAGAGTTGAGGAAAAAGCAAAATAAATGAATAAATATGATGAGAATAACATATGTTTAAATAAAACCAATTTTTATAAAATTTCACCCAAAAAACCAACCGTGATTGATCAAGTGGTCCAAGACTTGATTTGCAAGTCAAAGGTCACAAATTTGATTTCCCAATCTATTAACCATTTTGGGATAATTATGCAAATAACTTGGCATAATTAATTTAAACAATATTTGGTGGCGAATGCCTTCACCCGTTGGTGGCCAAAGATTGTTGCGGGTTGGAGAAACTCCAAATAGGATGTCCAGCAAAAACATTTGAGTCGTCGGTGATGCCCTTCAATGATAGGCTGTGACTGTACTTTGACGAGTTTCCATTTCCATGATGACTTTGAGAGACTTTCCTTCGCACACAGAATCGTAATTTAAAAAAAAATCTTTTTTTGACAATAATGATGATAGTCAATTTTGTCTCCATCAAATTTCATTTGATGTTGAGTAGTCATCCTTAGCTCTGATGCTGAGCATTTGATCCTTCAAATTTCATTTGTTCCCCCTTTTGTTTCGGAGATTTTTCCTCGGCGATGAGGTAGTAAAGCCCAACCATCATAGTTACCTACGGGTGGCTCATTTGCTTTCTTGTTTGTTTAGGGGAATATAATGTTCTCTACTTTTATTTTTGTATTTTTTTAAGGTTCCCTCAAATGCTGAAAAAGAAAATTTGCTCGACGAGACTGAAAACATGGTAGTGCATTATTCTTGTAGTGTTTTGCACATGGCATAAAGGAGCAGTTCGAGAAACTAGCGAGGAACTAGGATTATTTTGGAAGTAAGATACTAATTACGATCCGGGACAAAAGCTTCGTGATGATCAAGCTGGAAATATTAGACCAGGACATTGTGAAACAACAAAGGAGGTTTTGGCTTTTGAGGTAAAGTTTAATGTACTTTGATCAAGCCGTCCAGCTTTTGGGGAGACGTGCCTTCGCAAGAGACTCGCCTCCAAATGGTTATAACAGCCTCTTGGAACATGTCATCTCGGCGATCATCGGTCCATTTCTTTCTGGTCAAATAATTCCGTGTCAATAGACACGTTGAAGAAGGTGCGGTAATTGCCCCAAGGAAGTCCAAGAAACATTGATGATAAGTTCCAAGAAGCTAGATTATGGGGACAAACAATTATTTCTCGATCGTGTTGTTTGGCTTTCGCTGGGTGTACAATGACATCACTTCCAATTAAAGTCCTTTTTCCTGTCTCAATAAGTATAAACTTTGTTTGGTTTTTTTTTTTTTTTTTTTGACCCAGGAAATTTTGAAAGCCAACAGCCGACGGGAAGAACATGGAGCTGACGCAAGCTGGCCACCACACTCGCAAAGTCATCAAGCTGAGATTCGAACTTGGCACCTTTCATGAGAGGCACAAAGCTTAAGCCAACTACACCCCCGCAGTGAGTGGTAACTTTGTTTGGTTTTAATTCTTACTTTTACCAAAAAAAAAACTTTGTTTGGCTTTCTAGCGTATGAAGTTCCAATCCATGCGAAATTGTAACTATCAAGTATCAAGTCATAACGGTGAATTAAAGGTGGATGATAAGCTCCTATAGAGAATGATAATGTAAAGTGTGGGACAACTGGACAAAACTCATATTTTGCAAGCAGTGAGGGCCAAAGGTAATTTTAGTACAAAATGGTGGAATGACCCTTTCTAATTTAAATCAGCGGAGCATAGGATTTTGGGGACTTCTTTATTTTCAAAAAATAATTTTGGATTCTTTAAGGTCAAGCATAATCAAATAGACACATTTATTTTTTTAATGATCACGTAGATGTTACAGATGATTAGATGATGCATTGTACAACTTGTGCCCATTTGCTAGTACTGAAAGGTGTACTCAAACGATGCATACGATAACAATGGAGCGAGCATGTCCTGATCCACCATGGAAAGAAAATGAAAACAAGATGCTTTGGCCTTCCACCACCGCAAACAGTCAACGTTGTCTTCCTCGAACTTTCCAAACATAGTACCCATCATCCTTGTTGAGATGTCCATTCGCCTCACTAGCAGCCGACATCGATGTACTCGAGGCCTGTCCATTATAATTGGGGGGCGCATGTGGCCCGAGAGCACGGGTCCGAACTGACCCAGCCCATTGGCCATCCCAAATAAAATCTAACTAGGAAGAACCTTATAATATTTTTCGAGAGTCGAGGATCCTTCCCTCACGGCGTTGCCGACACCTTTGTCGATATTTCTGTAGCTACAACCCATCTCATTTCACATGTTCCATCTCGAAATGATAGAGTCCAGAAAATGCACTATTTTATGGGCCCAATGAACTCGTCATTTAAGGGAAGAAGGAACTCATTTTACATTTTCCCTCTTTTTTTTTTTTTCGGTGACCCAGGAAACCCCGCACGGCCGGTAGCCGGAGATAAATCATTAGGGACGACACGTGCTAACCATCACACACGTGCCACCGAGTAAGTCGCCAAAGGGCTCAAAGCTAGCCTTCCTACAACTTGTGTTGCAGGAGCTTCGAACACTAGACCTCCTCAATGGAAGTCTAGTGCCTACCCAATTGAGCCACCGTGGCAGGTGGTCATTTCCCCTCTCTTTCCTCCCACTTTTTGGAGAAAATTATCTTTGCAATGTGACCCATGATGCATCGAAGTCATACTACCCATCTGCTGCAACATAAATGAGATTTTGACATAACCCATCTGCTAGAGCATGAATGATATTTGACATAACTCATCTCAGTCAAATATCTATCACATATCCCATCTCGAAATGACAGAGTCCAAAAAATGTAAATATATTATGGGCCCATTGAACTCGTTGTAGAAAATTTATTCATATAAACAACTAATCAATCATAAAAAACGAATCCATATATGATTGTAAAACACCGAGATCAATCAATATAGCGGCATTAAAGCGTACATGTTTGAGTCATTGTTTCACTTGAAGAAAAGTAGATCACTCTGATAATCAGGGATCTATTGGAATGCCAAATCTTTCTCTCTATGACCTATTTCGATATAGCAGCTTTCAATGGGATTAAAACAACTGATAGATATAAGTTATCATTTTATAGGCTAGAGAGGGGACCTAGCAAACTTTAATCAATAGCGTATCAACCGGCCCTTCCCATTATGGGCTTGATCAAACGCACGCATGCCTTACACTTTACTTGCTCAACTAGGCCCGTTATCAATAAATGCCAATACCCAATTCAATCAGATCACTTTAAGGTTCATTAACCCGATTATTTAAAATAGAAAATCAATTAATTAATGTAAGCCCAAATTATAGGAAATTTCCAACACTAGTCATATAAAGGAAGAAGGAACTCGTTTTGCCTTTCCCCTCTCTTTCCTCCCGCTTTATCTTTGCAATGTGACCCACGATGCATCAAAGTCGTACTGCCCATATGCGGGAACATAAATGAGATTTTGACATATCTGCTATAGCATGAATGAGATTGACATAACTCAATCTCCAACAAAAATCTATCACATTTCCCATCTTGAAATGACAAAGTCCAAAAAATGCAAATATATTATGGGCCCATTGGACTCGTCCTTTAAGGAAAGAAGGAACTCATTTTTGCATTTCCCATTTTTTTTTTTGATAACTCAAGGAATTCGGTAAGTCGATAGTCGGCGGACAAACCTTGGAGCGACGCTAACAGAAGACCCACCATCCCAACGTTGCGCTTAAGATCCCGTGTGTCCCACGGAATTTAAACTCCTTCGTTCTGGGTAGACGTCATGGGAGCTCTTCCAACTAGATCACCGTAGGCGATGGTGCATTTCCCTTATCTTTCCTCCCACTATTTGGAGGAAAATATCTTTGCAATGTGACCCACGATGCATCAAAGTCGTACTACCCATATGTTGCAACATAAATGAGATTTTGACATAACCCATTTGCTATAGCATGAATGAGATTGACATAACTCATCTCAGGCAAATATTTAACACAAATATTTGATTAAGAAGCAGAATGATAATGATAGGATATGAAGACGATATTTAGAAGAAAATAAAATTTTCTAATCATGTCTTGAAAAGAATATATGTCTCATTAATGTAAAGCTGATCTGACCACTTTGGATTCTCTTATTTCCCTTTGTTTCCCCTCACAAGTAAGGGAATATTTTGTGGACCCATAGGAAATTTTTTCTCTTCGGTTCTCTCCTCGAGATCAATCAACATGGGCAATATAATTAATGCATGGTTTTCTCTGATATCATACTCAAAAAGAAGAAAGAAATCAATAGTTTCTTCTAAGAGGGAGATGAAATGTAGTGAAAATTGCCAGAATAATTTCCATACATTCCAATCTCGAGCCGAAGAGATTTATTGATTATGTTAAGCCCTAGGTTTAGGTTGCACCAACTTGGATCCAGAAAAGGACAATGATTATAAATATTCAATAATGCTCAGATGATGTTTATTATATGGATAAGCAAATCTAGAGTACTGGGAACGGGTACGGAAAGGTTGAAAAGTACAAGACGAGTGCATTGGACAAGGACAGGCTAGAGAGCTTGTCCCCTTTCTTGAGACGGGCTCACGTGTCTCTTTTGTCGGTTAGTGTAGTTTTGGTTGTGCCCTTCCTTGGGATCAGAAAATCCAACTTGGATTTTGCTGGACTGGACGACGTGCAAAAAGAGAGAGTATGACGGAGTGGGGTCCTTGACCGTGAGGTTGACATGACAAGGAGCTTTAATAATTTCCATGTGACCTACGATGTGTCAGGTCGTACCCCATTTGCAGCACGTGGTTGACGTAACACGATGCTTTAATAATTCCCAAGTGACCGACGACGGTCAAAAAGCAACTTAACTCCACCCTGGTTAACTCTTATCCTCATTTTGCGCTGTCTTTTTCCTCCTCCTCCTCATCTGCATTTTGGAGAGAGAGAGAAGGTGTGGTTGGTACGTGTTATGGAGGGAAAGACGCGGTAAGGATTTGGGAGCCTACAGTGAGAAGCGTCTTTATGAATTGTTACGTTGCTTTTGCGTAGAATGAATCGGAAAGAGAAAGAGGGTCATTTCGTGGAGGTTTATAGCAAAGTGAGGTGAGAGAGAGAGAGAGAGAGAGAGAGGTGGTCCCATATAGTCCATGAAAGAGCCTTGACATTATCAAGTGCAAGCAACACTGCTATGGATCTCATGATCCAGTTAAACATACATATATACTTCATATTCACGAGATCCATTAACGAAGTGTAATCGATCAATGAAATTGCATTTTCTTAGAACGATTAAAGTGAGGTTTTTGAGAAAAAATTATGATGAGATGGGGCATTTTGCATGAACCTTCATTTTTCTCAATGAAGGGTTTAGGTCTCTTTCAATAGTTGACTAATCTTCATTATGTGCAGTGGTCCCTCCATTTCGCACACACTGAATAATAACCGTTGACACACCATTTTTATATTACAATCTTTTAAAAATCTGATGGTTGCCGCACTTGAAACTTTTTTTTATCTCGATTTTTACTGGAAGTTGATTTTGGCTGCTTACCATTTTGAACTTGGGAGCTAAGCCCCTTTTCCTTTTTTTGAACTCCTGACAAGGTTTGGTAAATATTTTTTGGGTAAAAGTCAACAAAAAATTTAAATTATGTCTATTGTGACATATTTATCTTGAAAAAATTTTGCGACACCAAAAACACTAAGCTTGTATTTATGTAATATATTTACCCTAAACTTGTAGAGTGTAATATATGTTTCCTAAATTTCTTTTTGTGACACCAAAGACCTTAAATTTGTATTTATATGACACATTTATGTAAAAAAAAAAAAATGTGCATCTTCCATTTGATGTGAAACATGATGTACAAAATTCTCCCACAAGTGTCGATGTCCTTGTCTTTAACAATGCACATCGACTGGACTATGGATGCACATGTTATCAAAGAGACGTCATTATTGTTGTTTTAAGTTTCTCAACTTATGTTTTGCACTTGGCATTATAGCTAAATCATTCACTTAATTCCATCAAGCTATAATAAGAATAAAGAAGTAAAAATGAACTGTAGGTGGTTTGCATAAAGAAACAAAGTAGATTAACAAGACAACGTCTTCATCCTCTGAAATGGTGCATGGAGATGTTTTTATATAAGGGCGGTAGTTTCTTTAATTAAATTTCGCCAATTAATATTCTCTTATTTAATCCTATATTACCTGATTTCGGTTTAGCAATTGAATATTATAGATACATATGAAATATATACCTTTTTACTAGAATTTTTATTATGCCCACGGTTAATAGAAGAATAGTTTCCATGCGGCACTACACTATTTATATTACTGTTTGATTATGTCAAGTCATTTAAAATTTGGATTATATGGGTAAGAATATTTTACAATAGATTAAAATCATTTTCGTTTTGAGTTATAGACCGAATTAGGAGGGTAGCTTTATTTGGGGCTAAATATTTGTGGCTGTGCATATATTAACACGATGCTTTGGGCTTTTTCAGCAAGTCCTTTTCTAATTTTTATTTTTCTTGGTAAATACGTGTTCTTAAATAGAAGATATTCTTTGCTCTTCTTCTCCGATTTTAAGATTTGTCTATCTTCTCTACAATTGAAGTGGGCCTGGACATTTTCCTATACTTTTCACATGTCAATTGTCGTACAGAGCATTTAAGTAAAAGAAACACAGATGGGACGACCCGGTGGAATTGGATCCCTCGGTGATTGACTGAGTAGCCTTCACGCGCATGAAGTCGGCTGCGTTTGGGAGTAGCTTCTCAAGGCTACTTTGAAGCCTCAAGGATCTTTGAGCCAAGTATGGGGTGTTTGGCAAAGAATTTTCAAGGCCCCTTTGTAAAATGTCAGCCTTGTGAAGGCTGAAAGCCCAAGGCAGGTGGGAGGCTGCCTTGGGCTTTCAGCATGCCGAAAATGCTGAGAGTGAGGGGCTAAAAAAATTTTTCTTCCCAAATTATCCTCGTTGATTCTTCGTTTTTCCGGTTTTGCCCTCTCATCGTCTTCTTCTTCTTGGGTATTGTTCATCTTCTTCGCGGAGACCTTGCTCGCGCCCGGCCAGCGTGCTTGGGGTAGCCCTCAACCTCGCCGGCCACCACCCGCACGGCACCGAGCCGCCGACCATCGCGACGCCTTCGGCCCTCGACCGCGCCGGCACCACCGCCGGCGACCCTTCGGCGAGGTCGCGTGACCCGCTCGAGAGGTCGCCGTGAAGGTCGCGACCGCGACCCATTTGGTCGCGAGATCGGTCGCCGGCCGCGACCTTCGTGGCTGCGACCGGATGGGTCGCCGGCCGCGACCTTTAGGCGACCTTTCGCGAAGTCGCGACACACATCTGCGTCGCCGGCCGTGCTTCGGGCGACCTCCGCGACCTTCACGCGACCCATCCGGTCGCGACCTTCGCTGCTGCGACCGGATGGGTCGTCGGCCGCGACCTTCGCGGAGGTCACGACGCGGATCTTGTAGCGACCCGGATCGTCGCCGGCCATGCTTCGGGTGACCTCCGCGGAGGTCGCGACCTTCGCGCGACCCATGCGGTCGCGGATCCGGTCGCGACCACGCCGGCCGCAACCTTCACGCACGACCAGATGGGTTGCCGGCAACCTCTGCGGCGCGGTGGGTCGCCGGCCCAGATCCGGGGTCGCCGGAGGTCGCCGGAGGTCGTCGGGGGTCGCCGCCAGCCGCCGAATGCCGCCTGCCCTTGCTGGTTTTCATTTTTTTTTATTTTTTTATTTTTCCTTTGATAATTTTTTTTTACAAAAGTCCTTTGTCCCCCAAACGCCATTTTTTTTTTTTTGGTAAAGGTAAACATAATATTAGCTTTGGACAAAATACAAAAGACGGCTCCAAAGGCTTACACTCTAAGGAAGACCGAAGAGTGGAAGGGAGCCGTGACAAAAGCCAAAGGCAAGAAGGCCAAAAGGGAAGGAACCACAGTTACAACTCAAAAGAAGCACAACCATCAAACCTCCGCCAACATTCGAAAAGGAAGAAACGGAGTGTTGATGAAGCTTGAAGCGAAGGAGAGAAAAGCGAGGAGACTAACACCCAAGATGATCTGTAAAGATGGAGGGATCAAGATCCCAGCTTCTTTGGAGACGCCTATTTCTCGGAGTGTCCGGAACACTTGTGAAAGTAGTCGCTTTATCTTTGACTATCTTCATAAGGTGGTTCTTCAAAGCAAGGACAAACAGTGGTTCCCCTCGGAAAATAATATCATTCCTTTTCTTCCAAATCAAATAACAAAGGCCACCGAAGGAGAACCGCGCAATCCGATGGTAGAAATCCTTACCGGAGAGCACCCTGATCGCCCAAGCAAGGTTATCCATCCATGGCCTCGATTTCCAAGGTAGATTGCATCTCGTCGCCCAAAAATAAGCAAGCGTGGCCAAGATACGACAGTTGAAGAACAAGTGATCAATAGAGTCCGGAGTAGCATTACAGTATGCGCAAGTACCCGAGACGATTCTGCCAGAATGGATTAGGAATTCCTGGGTGGGTAATGCTTCTTGGTAATCAACCACAAGTTAAATTGATTTCTAGGGACAATACCCAAACGCCATTTTGCTCAAAGGTACTTCACAAAGGGCTTTCAAATTATAATTTACCAAACGCAGTTTGCATTTTGGAAAACACATTTAACTCAAAGATCTTTGCATTTTCCTAAAGACTTTCCCCAAAAGTCTTTCCAAACGCATACCGTCGTATTACCCATCTGCACCGCCGGTTGTGAGAACATGAACTTTAATAATTGCCATGTGACCGGCGATGGCCAAACAGCAAATTTTAACTCCACCTTGATTAACTCCGACGTCACTTCGTTCTATCTTCCTCCTTTTCTGCGTTTTAGAGAGGGGAGAGAGCGGCAACAGACATCGAGCAACGATGGTGGACGTGCTGTTGGCACGTGTTGGGAGGGGGGGGATGCCCGTAAGGATTTGGAGTTTGCAATGGTAAGCGTGAATTGTTGCGTTATATTTTGTAGGAATCGGAAAGAGCGTCATTACGTGTGGGTTAATAACAGAGAGGTCACAGCGACAGGTGGTCAGGCTCGACCATTGAGTAGCGTGAGATCTGTATAATCCCTTTAATCCCGTTATCAAGTCCATGCTACACTAACTTGGAGTCCATTATCCCCTTAACACACTTGTTTACATACACAAACACTTTATATTCACTGGTAGAGTTAATGAGGTATAATTAATCAATGAAATTGGGTTTTTTTTTTTCAGAACTGTCAAATCGAGGTTCTCAAAAATAGATATTAATTATGCTTATTAATCTTTATAAAATTAAATGAAAAGTCAGTATTCCAATGGGATTATATGTATAGCTCAAAACTTATGCATATTCATGAGATTAATAGATAGATGTCTCTTAAAAATCAATGGAGTGTCTAGAATTCTTTGAACGCTCAAATAATCTCCATCAAGTACAGTGATACTTTTGTTCTACATACATCAGCAATTATCGGAGACATGGGCCTATGTTCCCGGTGATGGCCCTAAGAAAATGCACAGATGAGATGATTCAATCACATGCCTCAAGTCTGTCCAAAAAAAAAAAAAAAATCACATGCCTCAAGTGAGGAGGATAGACACAATCAAGACTTGAGCAACCTCTTAGATTTAAAAAATAGGCGCCACTTAGTTTTCGTGGAAGAAAGCTTAATTTTCCTTATAAATAATTATTGATTTTGTAAATGATATCTACCATTGTGATCATGGTTTTATATTACATTCTTCTAAAAAAATTTTAGTCGCAGCCCTTGATATTCTCAATTTCAATTGGAAGTTGAATTTGGTAACTTAATTAAGAAACAAATGTAATGAAAGTCCTAAAACTTTTCATGAAAGTAAAATTAAGTTATAAAATTTTCAAAAAGTGTAATCAAGTTTTAAAACTTGTTGCGAAAGTATAGTTGAATTCTAAAATGTTCAAAAAAATATAATTTAATCTTAAAAATTGTCATAAAAGTATAATCAAGTCCTATAAATTTCAAAATATGCAATCAACGGAAGGAATTGATTAGACCAATTTGATAAATTTTATGATTTAATTGTGCTTTCGTGACAAATTTTAGAACATAATTGTATTTTTGAAAGTTTTATGACTCAATTGCACTTTCATGACAGGTTTTAATATTTCCAATGCACGTATTCCATGTTTTGAACTTGGGAGTTGAGCCCCACTTCTTTTCTTTTAACTCATGGGAAGCTTTGGAGAATATTTATTCTACACTTGAAATATTTCATTAAAGTTTAGACTCAAATGATGAGGCATGATCAATTAAAATCTAATAGTAAAAGTAATGGGTCACGAGCTTGGTAAAACTTGGAGTTGATGATTGCGGTATAATTAGCTTAAATATTAAGATATATATGGAAATTAAGTGTAACTCTCATGGATCTTATCTTTTTAGGAGAGTCATGGCAGAACCATTCTAGTTTGTTGGCATCGAAACTTTATGTTGTTGCCCTACTACCACATATTTCAAATAGACTTGAAAACTTGTCAACTCTCCTGATCAATAAATGCACGGCACTTTCCTGTTTTGAAAGGCTTGGTGAAGTGGAGGGAACTGCAAATTATCAGGTGCAAATGCCTCACAAGGACACCTGGTCTGTCGGGCTACAATCCTCGGAGACACCTAGTGAGATTCAAGGTTTGTGGGAATTAAGATCTTTGTTGCACTCAGTAGTTTCCTATTGTGATTCAATTGAAAGATTTCCTAATCTATCCAAGTTGAAGAAGCTTAGGTGTGTTGAACTGAAAGCTTTTCCTTAGCCGGGAGCCATGGAATGCCGCAATAGACTAGTCTTTAAAGTACCTGGAGACGAATCGAATATCTCTTGGAGCTACCACCTCGAAGGTACACCTTACGAAAGTTGCACTGTGCTGCCTGTGCAGGAGACATTTTTGCCCATTGACTTTCAACAATTCAAGTCAATATATATATAGATATAATTTTGCGAACAATTCCAGTCAAGTTCAAACACTACATTTTCTTGAAAGCTGTATGAAATGTTATTTTTTAGTTCTTCTTTCGACTTGTTTTAGCAATTATTCTCAACAAACATGAGGAACTCATCAAATTGTTCATTCAGGAGTGGATTAAACTGAAGGTCAAAGATAGGGTATATTTGTTTTGCGAAAAACTCCATGATAAAGGAAAATGCATTATCTAAGAATACTGCATGTTTTTCTTTATTTGGTAATATATAATCGATATTTGGTAAAATATAATCGAAATTGCTTTATGATGTTTGGACTTTATTGGAAAATGATTTTATTTCAAGCAAAAAAAAAATCGCATTTTTGATTTTTTTAAAAATTACAATTTTTAATTTTTAAATTTTTTACTTCTTTCTCTTTTATTTTATTTTCTTTTTAAATTAGAGTTTTTAATTTCCTTTTTCTCTTTTCTTTCCTTTACTCTTTCCTAGTTCCCCTACCATGACTAGCGGGTGACAACCACGGCAAGCTCGAGCTCAGTGGGATCAAGCGAGTTATGAGCTCGTTGGCTTTGATGAAGCTTGAGCTTGCTTGGATTTGGTGAGCCGCGAGCTCGAGCTTGTTAGGATCGAGCGAGTTGTGAGTTGGCCAAGCTCAAGCTCACCTAGATTGGTCGAGCCTTGAGCTCGCCGGCTTGCATCATGGCTAATTGCTAAGCTACTAACCCTCATTGAGGCACCCAATTGGCGAAGGAAGAAGGAGAAATGAAAAGAAAGAAAAGATAAAAGAAGAAAAAGGAAAAGAAAAAGAAAAAGAAAGAAAAAATAAAATAAAATAATATTTGAAATTTTTGTTAAAAAAAAAATTAAATAATCAATTTTTTTAATAAGAATAAAAGTTTCATTAACCAAGGACCCAAAGAGTAGAATAATTTTGAGCAAATGTTTTCTAGTTCCTTTATAAGGAAATCATTTTCTTGAATTAAAACCTCAATATGTAAACCATGTATGTTACTCATTTTCCAAAATGAACCAAAAGTCGAAAAATGAGGAAAATATTTTTTCGCAAAATAAACGCACCCTTAATTTTAGTACCGAGCATGTGGTAGTATTGAATGATCAAGAAGGCATAATGAAACAATTAGACGTCGAATATAAAGGAGTACATCTTGTTATGAGACATTTGATCGATGGCAATGATAACGTGACTCTTGCCGATGTTATCTTAAGCCAGTTATAGGCTAGCTTCAACTCTACTACAACTTGAAGAGCGGGGTTGGCCATTGAAAGGTGTATGAGGACTCAAAACACTTTCCTACACCTATGTCCTCACAAGTGCCATTATATATTGAATTTCTGGCATTTGTAGTAAACATTTTCAAAAATATTATGACATGAAAAGTTTTTAGAAGTCATGATATTTTAAATAATAAAAAATTATAGAAGTTAAGTGACTGAAAAAATTATGATATTTAAATAAATGTGGTACGAAAATTACGATGACTTTTTTTTAAGGTTAGCAATACATCTACGCAAGCACTGCAAGATGTTTTTGCATGAAAATGAGAGTCTTTTTACGGCAGAGGAAGGAATGAAAAAACCATGTTGTCCAAAACGGGCGGTTGCCACATAGCACAACAGGAGAAAATATTATTGCGCTTAGTGGGACTCTATTATTTGTGCAACTTTATTAAAGCTGATACCTAAAAGAGCTCGTGAAGTGAAGTTACTGATATTGAGGTGCATCATCTAAATCGGAATCTGGACCATTGCTTGGTCCCATGTGGAGATTGGTGCATCGCTGCTGCAGTGCTGCTGCAGTGCTGCTGATTTTCAGTGCCGAGGTCAGTTGTGTTAAACGATTAAGCATAATCAAATGGGAGAAAATATTTGGGGTCCCGACTGCCAAGCCAGCGTGCACTCGTACCAATGAGGAAATGACGCGTGGCTCCCACAATGCTCTAGTGGCTCCACTGGTTTTTTTTGCAGAAAATATACTATTTTCCCTTTTCAGTTTAAAAATTTAGAAAAATATCACAAATGGTCCCTATACTATTATTTAATGTGCAATTTGATCTCTCAACTTTCGATCGGCTCAATTTGGTCATTGAATTATTGATAAATGTTCGATTTGGTCCCTAAACTTTCGATCAATTGAATTTGATTTCTGAATTATTGATAAATATCTGATTCGGTTCTTGAACTTTCGATCGACTCAATTTGGTCCATAAACTATTGATAAATGTTCGATTTAATCATTCGTTACTATTTTTTTTTTTTTTTGCTTCTTCTCTCTTTCCTCTGCCAGGCTTGTCTCGCAGAACGCTGGCTTCCCTCCACCCGAGTTCCCGGCGAAGGGAAGAGAGAATAAAAAAAAAAAGAAAGAAAAAAAGAAAAACAGTAAAGAATGATTAAATCGAACATTTATCAATAGTTTAGAGACTAAATTTAGCGATCGAAAGTTCAGTAATCAAATCGGACATTTATTAATAGTTTAGGGATTAAATTTAACCGATTAAAAGTTTAAGGACTAAATTGCACATTAAGTAATAATATATAGATTATTTGTGATATTTTTCCCAAAAATTTACAGTCATTAATAAATCTGCTGCCGCTTTTTTCTCTCTCCTCTCTAATGGAGTAGGCCTGCACGCATTAAAGGACCTTTGTCTCTCGTACTTTCTTTCCTTCTTTCCTTCTCACTTGAAAATTTTGGGTGAGACTCTGGCCCAAAGCACGTTGCTCCTCCGGCGCCGGGTCATCTTCACTCTCTGCCCCAAAGCTCGTTGCTTCTTCGGCCTGCGTCGTTGTGTTCCTTCTCCGCCCTCTGCTTCGGTGTGTTTTCCTTGCGCAAGACGGCGAGGAATGTTCTTGCTGTAAGTCGCAAACTCCAAGCGACAAGAAGTTCCAGCTCTCTCCGATTCGGCTTCGGATCCACTACGTTCGCGGCTCATAACAGTGAGTTGATTCTTCCCCTGATTTTTGTACTCTTATTTTCTTTTCTTTTTCTTTGCTGTTTTTGCCTCTCTCTCTCTCTCTCTCTCTCTCTCTCTTTTTTTTTTTTTTAAGTTTTCTTTTGTTGGTGGGTGAGTGCACGAGCTTGGCTATCGAGTCGGCAATTTTGCCCGTGAGTGTCCGGTGTTGTGATTTTTGGGAGGTTGGTTTGTCTAGGCTAGCACTGAGTTTCAGTCCGAGGCGAAACGAATGGTTGGAAGTTTCCGGGAAACCGGGGAGATTAGCAGAAAACGAATGCTTAGTAATATTGGAGATGATGTGGAAGTATTTCGTTGAAACGAATAGTAGGCACTTGTCTGATTTTTCTGTTGTTGGCTTTTGTCTTGAAGTATTTCGGTGGAAGTAATTCGATTGGGGAAAATGGCGGATATTGTTCCGCCTCCCTTGGCATATATACTTTCTTTAACTCTCGTTTCTCCGCAGAGAAGGGAAGAAAACCAGAAAGAATTCAAAAAGGGGGAATATGGCGGAGGTCGTTCTTTGTGCGGCTACCACAGTGGCAGGGTGCCTGGTGGCTCCGGTTGATCGTCTTTGTGGCTATGTGATTTCCTACGACAGGGACGTTCGCGAACTTGACCACGAAGTTGAGAAGTTGGGCAATGCGAGGAATGAGGTGCAACGTTCCATCCGTGAAGCTCGAAACATCATGAAGCCGATCAAAGCCGAGGTCGAGAAATGGGTGAGAGAAGTGGAGACCGTCACTAACGAGGCCCGTGACGTGCTGGATTACGACAGAAGAGCTGAGAAAACTTGCTTCTACGGGTGGCTTCCCAACCTGAAGGTGCGATATCATCTCAGCAGGAAGGCGAGGAGGAAAGCCAAAGACATCCAGGGACTCATTGGTCGGATTCCACCCGGGGAGGTCTACGATGATCCTCCTCCAGGGCTCGTTGTTGGCGCTTCCGACATGATTTCCTCGGCCGGTGATCGAGGTGACACTAACTTCGATTCTCGAGCTTCCATCTTAGAGGACATAATGAATGCTCTGGTTGACGAGAAGAACAAAGTGATTGGGATCTACGGGGAGGGTGGTGTGGGGAAGACTACGCTGTTGGAGCAAGTCGAGAAGAAACTCAGGAATGAGAAGAGATTGTTCCACATGATCGTCAAAGTGAATGTGTCGCAGAACCCGGACTTTAAGAAAATCCAAGAGGATATCGCTTACGACTTGGGTCTAAAAAGTCTGAAGGATGTGACCAATGAAGAGAGAAGAAAAGAACTTCTGTCCAATAGATTGCAGAATCCGAGTGAGAAGGTTCTCATAATAATGGACGATCTGTGGAAAGATCTTGATCTGAGAAAGGTTGGAATTCCTTCGAGAGACGTGGGCAAGGGATGCAAGTTGCTGCTAACATCGAGATATAGAAATGTTCTGGAGCAAACGGAGTGTCACGATTCCATATTTCATCTTGAAGGTTTAAAGTACGACGAAGCATTCAGGCTATTTGAAAAGACGGTCGGTGACAGGCTCAAAGAAGATGAGGAATTGAAAGCAATTGCACCTAAGGTGGTCAAGAAGCTTGCAGGTTTGCCTCTTTTGATTATCTCCGTTGCGTGTAGCTTGAAAGATAGGAATGTGGATGCATGGAGAATTGCTTTGAAAAAAATAGACCTGTCAAAAATGGAAACTATAGTGAAGTTGAGTTACGATCATTTGAAGAGTGAGGACACCAAGACCTTATTCTTGCTCTGCGGTCTTATTGGCGGGACCATTCAAGTTGAAATCCTGCTGGTTTTAGGCATGGGTTTAGGCTTGTTTGAGGAATTTGGGACGACGATACAAGATTCAAGGGCTGGATTGAATGCTATGCTCAATGAACTCCGCTCCGTTTGTTTGTTGCTGGATGGTGGCGATGACAAGAACAATGTGACCTTATATGAGCTGTTGTATGATGATGACTACAAGAACGATGTGACCATACATGATCTTTACAGCGAGGTGGTTGTCTCAACTCCATTTAGTGGTCAGAATTCTTTGATGATGAACAGCAATTATGGCTCATGGTCAAAGGAAAAGCTTGAGAAATTTTGGGCTATATGCCTAGCTGATGTTGACAAAAGGAGATTTGATGAACTAATGAAGTGTCAGTTTCCTGACTTGAAGATACTCATATTGTCTCAACCGGAAGGCTGGCGTTGGAAACAACAACACGAACGTGAAGTGGGAGATTGCTCAAGACTACTAGATTTCACATACATGAAGGAGCTCCGTGTACTATATTTTCGCTCCATGCATATGGCCAGTTTACCTCCCTCAATTGGAATCCTCGGGAATCTCCACTCTTTATACTTAGACTGTTGTGATGTGAAGGATATGGCAATTCTTAGCAAGCTCAAAGCATTGCAGATTCTCACCCTCGCAGAGCCCACCATTTCTAGGTTGCCTAAAGAAATTGGGGAACTCACAAATCTAAGATCGTTGTATCTAAGCAAATGCTACAACCTTAAAACAATTGCGCCTGGTATCCTAAGTCGCTTAACCAACTTGGAAGAGTTACATATTTACCGCTTTTCTCAATGGATGGGTAAGGATCAAATACCGTCAAAATCATGTAATGCTAGGCTTGCCGAGTTGAAGAGCTTGACAAAGCTAGCATCTCTAGAAATATCGATTTCTAATCCCATCATACTCTTGGAGGATGGTGACCTACCATTTGAGAACCTGGACAAATTTTGGATCAACATAGGAAATGCTGGGGGGCAGAGACGTGGAGGTTTGCCAACCATGGGGCTCAATTTGGAAGGGTGCGATAGTATTCTTTCGAGAAAATGGGTTAAGAAAAATCTGCAGAAGACTCGATACTTATATTTAACCGGGTGTAGGGAGTTCAAAGAGAACCCTCGCGAATTGTGCACCCAAGAATTCCAAGAAGTGAAGTGTCTCCACATTGGAGACAGCCCCTCAATCAAGTACATTGTCGATTCATCCAATGACCTCCCTCTCACTGCTTTTGGGAAGTTAGAGTCTTTTTCCCTTGATAATCTTATTAATTTGGAGAAGATATGCCACGGCCCCATAGCGCCAAAGTGCTTCAACAAATTGAAAGATGTGAGTGTCGTACGATGCAACCGACTGAAATACTTGTGGCGTCTTTCAGATGTGCAAAGACTTGTACAATTGGAAGAGGTTGAGGTGTTTCAGTGTGGCTCAATGCAATCTATTGTCACACATGATGCAGGAGAAGATATAGTTTCTACCAATAACAGAGTTGAGTTGCCTAGCGTACGTCGTCTGCGATTGCATGAGTTACCAAATATGACAGGCTTTTGTGATACTTCAATTCAGGTAACTTTTTTTTATTTCATTTTTCCCCGTCAATTTGTTCTGTTAGGATGAGATGATATTGGTTTTCACTCAACGTCGGTACATATTGCATTTAACTTCGACTATTTGTACAATTTGATTTAGGTTTTGATTTACAAATAAAAAATCCTCTCAAATAGAACACAGACCATATTATAGTTAAAAGGGAAGCCTCTTTCCATGACTGATTTTTTTAGTTTTTCAAAAAAAAAAAAAATGTAAACATTAGATAATTGCACTGTTAACTTGGGTTTCTTCTGTGACTAATGTATTACTTATTTAACATTCTTAATGAGACGAAAAAATAATGTACTGAACGAATGAAAGGGAGAATGAATCTTGAATGAATAAATAAAATTCAGTAATTTCAAAATGAAGAAAGCGCCGTCCAGAGATTCAATAAATGGATGGAGCCACGTAACAAAGAAAGTCCCCATAATTCAAGTCCCACCTAACATGCAATTTGCAACTGATTCCAACATGTCATTCCAAGTTGCCAACATCACCGGATCAACATCATTGTTAATTTGAGCTGCATTAACGGCATGATAGCAGTGAGGATTTCCTCATGAGAATGATTTTGCTTTTCACGGAAGAGAAATTATTTCCCCTTTTTTTTTTTCTGTATTTTAGCCCTAGAGTTCCACTTATTTTCTTGTGAAAATAGCTTTACTTGTAATAGACTTACCTTTAATGAGCTTCATTGTGGTGCCAGGTTTCATTGCCTCACTTGGAATCCCTAATAATGGTTGGATTCCTTGACCCAGAAAAGATACTCTACAGTGAACCTTTATTAAAATATAGCAATCTAAGATGGCTAAAAATAAGAGCATCTATATCCACATGGAAGAGTGTTCTGAAATTAGATTGGGTTTTGAAGTTGCCGAATTTGGAATCAATGTCACTGGGGAGCTCTCCATCAGCAGAAGTAGTTTTTGACCTGGAGGAGCTAAAAGTCATCAAAGATGTCGAGATTTGCTCTCGGCTAACGAAATTGACATTAAAGCAATTACCAAACTTGCAATGCATGTGGAAATGGGATGTAAAATTACAAGGAATATCAATATTTCAAAACTTGAGGGACCTCTTTGTCTATAAAACGGGGTTGTCATTTCTCTTTTCGGTGTCTGTGGCTAAATGTTTTAGAGAAATTAGAGTCATTAGAATGTGGGATTGTCCAAATATGAAGGCGGTGATTGTGGATGAAGAAGGAAGAAACGAAGGGACATATGATATTATAGAGTTCCCACTACTGGAGCATCTATCTATACGGCAATGTCCAATGGAGAAATTCTTCCTATATCCTCATGGAAAGAAAGAGTCAGTAACCACTACTTCATATTTGCAAGATGCTCACTCCAATTCCTTCTTTGATCGAAAGGTACAAATCCCTTCTATCGAGATTTTACCCATAATAGCCATAGAGACACGCTTTGTGGGGGTGTAATGAAATCTCTTTGAAGAATTTTATTTGGTTTTATTAGTTAGAGTGTGTTCATTATTTATAATTACATTTGTCATAACAAGGCCATTAGTGAAAATTCATTCTTCCATCATATCAAATATATTGTTAGGATTAGGCCAAATTGCCAAATGTTTCATAGCTATGATCTAACGTATAACTCTAATGAGTAGGTTAGTTTGTCAAGCTTGGAATTTTTATGGCTTCATTCAATAGGATCCTTCAAAAGGATATGGCAAGATGAACTTCCAAGAAGTTCTTTATGCAAATTAGCCACCCCCATCCTTGAAAATAGCTCTGAGCTACTCTAATGTCTTCCCTTTGACAATCATAGGGAGATTGCACAATCTAGAAGAAGTTGGAGTATCAAATCGTTGTTTGACTGTAGGTCCTTTCGCATTATCATGTATTAGAACGAACAATGTAATAAATTTATCCTATTTTTCCTCATTTCTCACATTATCCTCATGCAGGTTACATTTCCTAATATAACAAGTCTAGAAATTGGTGGCCTTCCATGCAAAGAGCTATGGAACAATCAAATTCCCACCGATTCGTTTCAGAAGTTGGAATCTCTTGTATTGATGAAGTGTGACAGTCTCCAAAGTATTGCTACTTCTTATATGTGGAAGAGGCCGCAGTGCCATCCTGCGATCCTAAAAGTGATTTCATGTCGTTCGATCAAGATCATATACGAAGGTGATGGGACGGATATAGAGAGTGGTAAATTGAGGAGGCTAGTTTTGCGTGATCTTGAAAACTTGAGGTGCATTTGGCAGTCCGACCAGCTCCCAAACGTCCCGTTCCCAAATTTGAGAGACGTAGAGGCCGTTAGATGCCCCCGTTTGGAAATGCTTTTCCCTACCTTCACTACGAAATTTCTCGGGCAAATCGAACAACTGATAGTGGATTCATGTGAAGATATGGAACTAATTGCTGGTCATGAAAAAGGGGAAGGAGCGACCCACACGACAATCACCTTCTCCGAATTAACTCTTCTAATGCTTGTCGAGTTGCCGAAATTCAAGAGGTTCTTACCTGAGAAATACTCTCTGAAATTCCCGTGCTCCGAGGACTTCCCGTCCTTGCGAAACTTGGGTGTAAAAAGCTGTGGAGCAGAGCCGGACCAAGACCTCACTCAACTGGTAATTATCCAATTAATGCGAAGCATGGCCAAAGATTCACAGTTGGAGGAAGTCCTTTGTGACCGGCATTTCGACCAAATGGAAGGAGAACGTGGCATGCGATTTTGGAAGTGAGGTATTTCTTCAATATTTCATTGCTTTGGTTTGGCTCTCTATTCCTTTGAATCGAAAATCGATTTGCATTAGCTAATACACAATTCTCAGTGGGAGCCACACGCACTCTACATCACGTGGCCCTCTCTCTTCCTTTCTCTCTCTCTCTCTATCTCTAGCCCTCTTCCTTACTCTCTTCAACTAACCATCTGTCGATTCCTTTTATGCTCAGGAACCGTGCCTTCTGGAGTTCCCTTGATCTTCGTTCCTTGTTCATTCTCCCTCTCCGTCGCCCCTCCATCCAAGAACAGCCGTCGCCGAGAGTCCATCGCTGGCCACCACACGACATGGCATGCTGAGAAGGGAGAAAGGACAGAGAGCATTGATCGAAGGCTCTCGGTGATTTCAATTGAATCCTTTCCTCTCACTTCGCTGCTTGTCGTCACCGCTTCCAGATCACCACTTGTTCCACTGCCGCGAAGAAGTTCTGTAATGTTGGAGTGCTCGAACTTCGATCATGGCTGCCTACTTCGACGATTCCATCCCTTGATGTTGCTTCTGTTATTTCTTTACTCATATCCGATCTTAATCGCTATAGCTAATCGTTCTTTATTCAACTAAACCATATATGCTCTGTTTTCCATTGCTATTGCTACTGTATGTGTGCAAATCGACTTTGATTGAAGGGTTGTCTTAATGATTTGAAGCAGTGCTCCTCGGCAGAAATTAATGTATGCAACCTGTTTGATGAAATTCCTGAGCTAAGTCAGTGTGTATTTTTTGTTCAGTTCTTGACTGAGAATTCCCTTGATTACTAGATTGTTGATCTATTCTGGTCATTTAAGCATATTTGAGTTCTGTTTCTTCATAGAAAAACCATAGGTGTCAATTTCAAGCTTGTTTGGAATCTGTTGGAACCTTGTCGATACTTGCTGATTCGCCATTGTTGCGGCCCTGAGCTGATGTTGATCGGTCCTTGATTTTATGCTATTCCACTCAAGTAAGCATGTGCAGTGATATAAGATTGTCTTATGGTGAATTTCATATTTGCTTGGAAACGAAATTATGTCATGAACGAATGAAATTCTCTTGGAAATTGATCCATGTATGCTGGCCCTGTCTTGATATCCTTGATTAGGTATGCTTTTGATTCCAGCTTGAGGCTAGTTTGGTTATGGGATCATATATGTTCATGCTAGGAAAGTAATAGGGTGAATCTCATACCATTTAGTGAGAATTGGGTTCATCTCCGAACTTGAATATGCTAGAATGAAGTATTGCATGCTGACCATGATTGTTTTGTTTAAATTTGGTACTAATTTGGTCTTTGATTGATGTCATTTTGATCTAGTAGACTCGTATGCACTTATAGGAAGATATGGCTTCTATTCATGTCAATTAGTCATCAAAAGATCACGATTTGTGGTCTTTATGCTCTGTTACAATTTTGAACGTGTGCTGGAATTTTTGTCTCAGTTTGGTTGCCTTCTTTATTGCCCGTGGATAAGTGATATGCATGTGCATGATTAAATTGATGAGATGTGTGATTGATATTGCCATGAGAATCTTGGCCTAATAAATAATTTAGAGGACTCTGATGTTAATTGAAGTGTAATTCCATAATTCTCGCGATTCCAAAGGAAACCCTCTACTAGTACACATATTTTGAAGGTGATCCGGTAGACTAAGCCAGATCTGAGGAAATCTCTCAACAAAGCTGGTCAATGAGGCCCCTCGAAATATTGCATGTATGACACTTGCCACCAAAGTACATGTATTCTTTTCCTCTCCTTCGATGCTCACCATTCAAGGCTTATTTACAAGAGCTATTGCTCAAATCTAATTGGTCCTTCAAGTGTGTGTGTTTGTGCCAACATACCGTGCACAACACCAATTGCAACCTATGTCCTTTTTCTTGGAGTGTTCACTGGTCACTACTATTCAGAATGTTGTTTCAAAGATATGATTTTTGTTTTCCTCCCTCCCCCATAGAATTCGCAAAAGCATGTCACCAGCACTACCAGTAACCTGCCATTGAAATCCATCAGGACCCTGCCCATATGTTCCACCAGGAGTAGGTCCCTAGTTCTGATTGTCTCTCCTATAAACTATTCTGCAATGGAGGTGCAGAGCTCCATCTATCTCCTTGTAAAGAGTCTCTATGTTGATGATAGTAATTATTTTTTATGACCCTGCTGATTGGAGGTCCCCTGATCTGAAAAAGTTGGATCTTTTCCGTCTAAGAAGTTTATGCTATAAATCTCGAATGGAAAACACTTAGCCAAGAAGAACTTGATGAACCATATGAATTTATCTTAATGTCCACACGATAACATCAACCCATCCAAAGCATTTTATACAACAATGGCATCGTGTGTCCTTTCCACAACTTGCTTTAATTAGTAGAGAGTATCCAACTGAATCACAACTTTGTCCTGCTCATGAATGCTCATTCTACTCATATTTCTCAATTTCAGCTGCTCAAAACACTGCGATTTAACCCAAATTACTTGAAAATTTTGTTATATATCATTGCATTTGCACACTCTCAAAATCGAATGCCACTAATTTTACATTGTCGATCATGTCGTGAGAGCATTGGGAAGAGTGGTGGGTGATCCGAGGATTTTGCCACCCACATCGGGAAACGTTTCGAAACCGGCCAAAGGACCAACTTTATTGTCTCTGCTCACATGGATGGGATACTGCATCAGGTGGCCTCTCATTTCTTTGGGATTATGTTGGTCCTCATCCACATAAGCTTTCCAATTCCGTTCGGCTATTTTGTTCACCTTCTTCACGCTTTCAGTGCTTTGAGGTTCCCTAAAGCTGTCCTCTAAATCTCCCAAGTGCTCCGCCCAAAGCGACATCCTATAACCATAAACCTGCGCAGCATAAGTTAACATTATTAGTCACAAGCTTAAGGTTTTGATATATGTTGCTACCTCGCAAGGGTGTCTACCTAGGACCTCCATTTAGATAAGAGGCTAATCCGATGTACTAACCTGGCCATGCGGATGCTTCTTTTTCCCAGCCCAAGTGTGATGCGGCTGATAGGCCCCCATCGCGATTTCGGTGTCTCTTGAGCCATCTAGAGATCTTTGGTTGATATTTGCCGATCCCATGATCACATACTCATCATCTACTATCATCCCTTTGGCATGCACATATATCATGAACCTGCGAAACTTTTGAACCGAAGCCTGCATGGATAGAAACGACAGCATGTTTCAAAGCAGAAAGTCTTTTTACCACTCATTCAAAAACCATTGCTCTTAATGACTATTTTTGTTTTGCTTTTTTAACAGATAAGTCAAAGGAAGAATCCATGAAAAGAGTATAGACATATACCAAGGCATTATTTTCGGATTGTTGATTCATTGCTTGGGATGAAGACTGTGTAGAGGACAAGGGCTCCCGCTTGCCAAGGCAATAGAAATTCAAGTAATCTGACGGATGGTACTTGTGTGACAACCCGGCTTTTTCGAGAGCCTGGGCTATAATTTTGTACATCATCGTCATGGTTTGTCCCTGTCCACATTATCAATACACAAATATGAGAGTAGTGAATGTTTATCTCTTGGAGAAAAATACTAAATGACCTGAACAAGGTCGGGTCTCAAATTTTCCCCTTTGAGTAGCTAGGTTTGTTCTGCTTGGATCACTTCCTTTTCTGCTTAACTCTGTTCAATGTGTTATTTAGTTTCAATTTGCTAGGACGTTATATTTATTGATATACCGTTATCGAAATGCAAGTGTCATCGTTATTTGTTTGCAAGATGAAAGAGTTTATCCTTGATCTGACCTGCCAGAAGAGAATTTCCTGCACTGCAGCACTAGTAGGGACACCCTCCGGCCACATCAGTATCACTATATACACACAGAAGCGCTCGTTTTCACTGATCTTACTTGCGATCTTCAATGCTAGCTCCATCGGCACTAGATTGTTTGCACCTGCTTGTCAAAACCAAATCAAGCGTTGTTTGCCATGAAAACTTGAACTCAAGAAATTAGATAGGTCGAAACAAAACTAGAAAATGGGGGAAAAATCTAAATTTAAAAAGGTTTGACCTCATAAATATGACATATTGAATTAGAAGTCAATTTTAATGTCTTATACAGTGAGGTCTAGCTCTTATTAGCTGATACACAATCCCCAGAGGAAGCAAAGTCTGAATACTCTTTACTAGAGGTGTTATTGCTCACTAAACTCAAGTCAGTCAGAATGAATAGAAATGTGCATCTTATACCTGCATTTTTGTATGATGGCCAATGGTAGGAAGAGCCAAGAAAATATTCGTTTTCAATGTAGATGAATTGTTGCGCCGATCTAATCGCTTTCACATATGCCGTGTGAATACTCTTGTCTACTTTCAAGTTATTTCCACATATAAGATTCTATAACCATGAAGAGATTGAAAGAAGCAACATTATCATTGTGGGCTTCAATCTATATTAAAAAACACTAAGGATTGTGCATAAGAAAGAAAATTGAATTTCTAACGTGAGGAAAACTTTTCGAGTTACGTATATAACGGCCACTTGCCTATCTACTAGGATGGTAGTAGCAGCTAAAACTCACTTGCTTTGCAGCCTCTTCAACGCTCTTTGGGAATCCCTTTACAGATCCCGAATCAATCGATCTGAAGATCTATACCAACGTAAAATAGAAATGAAAGACGATCATTACACTTCGTTTGGTTTACAAATGAAGTCCTTAAAAATGGTCATTAATTATACAAAAAGTTTCCCGACCTGCAAGTGCCAATTTTCCGGGTCATCTTCGTCCCTGACTTGTACTTTTTTGTCGCCATTGGGGCTTGTCGAGGGACAAAGTATCCATGAAATCCTATCAAGCCTTACGAGAGCATTCTCATGCCAACGCCTGACGTTTTTCAGCTTGAACTCCCGCCACTTTGCTGCCTTTTTCCATCTCTGTTTGAAATTCTTCACTATGTCATACGCAGCTTGTCCCGCAACTTTGCAATGTAGATCATTTCACGGTTGCCTTGGGACATTGACACTGGACTACAGTCGTCACCCAAAAAAAAAAAAAAAAAAAAAAAAAGCAATGATCAAATGATCAGAAAATAATGTTTACATGTGTTTACAGTGCTGAAGACAAACATTAGGTTAATTACCGTAAATGTTGGGTTGTGAATGTCATTTTTAAAGACGGTGTCATGATCACTATAGAGTCTATGCTCGGGAGTGTCGTATCGGCCATCACATAGGTCCAACCCACCAATGAAAGTTGTTATTTTGCAGTTGTTTCCTGAGGCTTGAGTGTCAAGAACCACACACTTTGGAAACAGAGAGTCATCTGTGGGTGAACGACGGAGAAAGCAAAAAAAGCGTAGGGTTTTATGTTTCGAATAAAAGAAATCCTATCTGACCTTATCCCATCCCCCCCTCGAATTTTTTTATCCAGTCTATATCTCATCTATATCCGACCTTATCCTATCCTAGACAGCTACCAAACACGGGATAAAATAAAACATATCCTATCCTAGTTTTTATCCGGCCGACCGAACACAACCATAAAGGTTACATAAGAAGGAAGATACGATGCAAGTAGCTGCTTCGCCTAGAGGGATCGGGCTTTTCTTGTTGTCATTGTGGACATCCCCGTATTGTAGGAGTGTAGCTTTGAAACCGAGAAGAACTTGCAATGAGAACCCTTTATTGTAGGAGTGTAGTTTCTCCTAGACGTGCAATAATGCTACATTTTGTTGGTTGTAGGTACGTTTGGTTCAGCATTCTCAATAGGCTTTCAGCCTCCAAATCCTCTTGGGGAAATGCTGGACCGTTTGGCAATTATTTTGAAGTAGTTTTCAAGTGAAAGTCGGCATTAGGAAGGCCGAAAGCCCAATACTAGTAGGGACTAGTTTTGAGCTTTCGATATTTGGTCAAATGCTAATTTTTTTTTCCAAAACTATCATCACTCATTCTTCATATTTCTTATTTTTCCCTCGTTTTTATTTTTTAAATGCCAAAATAATGCTAAAAAGAAATCAAATTTATATAAATGCTAAAAAAAATTAAATATATTTTGGTCTTTTTAGAAAGAAATGATTTATTTGATTTTTTAGCATTATTGTCAAAATTTATATTTAAAAAGTTGCATATATTATTTTTTCAATTTTAAACAAATAAAAATTTAAAAAAAAAATTCCGAGGAAGGGTTTGGTCTTTTTAAAAAAAAAAATTATATAAATGTATTTGATTTTTTAGTATTTTTTTCAAATTTATATTTTAAAAGTTACATACATTTTTTTTCAATTTTAAACAAATAAAAATTAAAAAATTTCGACGAAGGATTTTATCTTTTTTTAAAAAAAATTATATATCTATTTGATTTTTTTAAGTATTATTGTCAAAATTTATATTTAAAAAGTTGCATACATTATTTTGTTTCAATTTTAAACAAATGAAATTAAAAAAAAAAACTAATATTAATCACTCAAAGGGCTTCTCAAATGTGTTTTCTACCAAATAACATTTCTCTCAAAATTACTTCTCAAGACATAGTTTATCAAACGGTCTTTACATTTGTCTAAAGACCTTTAGACTAGTATTTACATTTGTCTAAAGTCCTTTAAACTAAACTGCTTTACATTTTTCCAATGGGCTTTCAAAATCTTTGAACCAAACGTACCGTACTCTTCAATAATGCTGCATTTGGCTGTTTCCCCATGTATCAATAAAGGTCATTAATTTCTTACCTTTTACCAAAAAAATAAAAAATAAAAGTCATTAATTTTGGCAATGGCTGATTCATATTCTGATTCCTTTTTACTGCGCGGTGAAATTGTTTCTTGCACCCATTGCGGCTATATAGGATGACTCCCTTCCCGCAAATTTGCTTTTCCTTGCTAGTACAAATGTGGGAAAATTACCAAAAAAGTCATAAACCTATTGCAATTATGCCAATTCAGTTCTAAACTTTTTTTTTGGCCAATTTAGTCCTAAATCTTTTGTATTTGTGCTAGTTCGGTCCATCCAGCCAAAGTTGACCAAATTCCGATGCTTGATGTGGACGCCGGCCGGCGAATGCTTTGAAGTGGCAATTTTTTAAATATTTTTTAAATATTTTTTTTTCAATTTTTTTCCTCAATCTTCTCCTTCCTCGGCGGCGAGAGGTCGGCCTCGCCGGCTAGAGGCGAGGGCGGGCGAGGGCAAGGCCCCGCCAGATCCGGCGAGCTCGGCCCTCGCTAGATCCGGCGGGCCTCACCTTGGCCGGGCGAGGCCCGCCAAGCTTGGCGGCAGCGGCGACGAAGCAATGGAGGGGAGATCAACATGCGGGAAGCAAGGCGGATTGAAGAGCTCGACGAGTCCGCGGTCAGAGAGCAAAGCAGGCCAGACGACGAGACAAGACGAGTTTGGGGGGCAAGGGAGGGCTTGTGGAGGGCGGGCGGGGCGAACTTGGCGTTGTTGGACCAGACGGTGGAGGCGGGGTTGGCGCCACTAGGGTTCTCGTCATCAGCGGAGGAAGGCGGCGCAAGGTCTCCGTACAGTCCGCCCAACATCTCTCTCTCTCTCTCTCTCTCTCTCTTTTCTCTCTCTAGAGGCGCGGGCGCTGCTCTGCGAGATCGAAGGTCAAGAAGAGGGGCGTTGTGGTGAAGAAGAAGACGCCATTGACGACGACGAAGAGAAGGAATGGTTCGAACGGTCGACCCTCGCCCTCGCCAGTGGCCAGCGAGGCTAACCTCGCTAGATCTGGCGGGGCCTCGCCCTCGCCTCCGGCCGGCGGGGGCGAGCCTTGCCAGTGGCCGGCGAGGCTGACCTCTCGCCGGCCCTTGCCTCTGGTCGGCCGGAGGAAGGAGAAGGTTGGGAAAAAAAATTCAAAAAAAAAATTTAACAATCGAAAAAATATTTAAAAAATTGCCACTTCAGCGTTCGCCGGCCGGCTGTCCCTGGCCGGCTGTCCTCGGCCGGCGTCCACGTCAGCGCCGGCCGGCCAATTTTGGCCGGATGGACTGAACTGAAACAAAAACAAAAGGTTTAGGACTAAATTGGCCAAAAAAAAAAAGTTTAGGACTAAATTTGAATAATTACAATAGGTTTAAGACTTTTTTGGTAATTTTCCCTACAAATGCTCATGGTGTCTGCTATTCTGAGGTTTAAGATCAATCATTCTTGAATCTCGATGAGCTGGTGCATTCCGTTGCTGTTATATATCTTTGTCATGTTTGGCTTTCCTTTTTCAAATTTTCAGACTGCAGATTTGTATGGCGAAACAACTATAAAAATCCGGATGGCTTCGGAGAGGACATGGGATTATAATACCCAAACAGCGTCGGAATTCCAAGGTGAAGCTTTCTTTTGATTTCTCTGTTGAATTCTGTCTTTCCGCGGATTCCATGCTCATTCTTTTTCCTTTACTATTAATATTTCCGTATGACTTCATTAAATTTTATTTGTGACAAAAAGGACATATTTGATTTATACGCACTAGGAGGGGAAGTGCCGAAAGATACTCATGATTATTATTGTAGGTGTATACTCGGTCTATGGTGTACGGTGGGATATCTATAATTACTATAATGAATAATATAAATAGTAAGGGAGACCAATCCCAACCTTCCAATGATCCCTCTCTTGGGTATCATTTTTACGGTCATTTATATGTTTTTGTGACCAACTTTTACGCAACATGCTTGTTTTTTTGTGCTATTATTACGCTTTTAAATTTTCAAGGATAAGATCATGTTATTTTGTTAGAAATACTTTGGAGTCTGAGATTACTAGACAAATATAAAACTTAAAGTCAGTTGTTCACCGAACATTGCCAAATGCGGACTGGTTGCAATTGTCATTTTGCCGTATAACTTCTTGCATACCACACTTTAAGAGCTCTTATTAGCACAACTTCATGCTATTAAAAAAGGCTTTACTATTTTCACGGAAGGATTCGACAGTTGGCTCTGCTCTTCCTCTCTCTCACACACTGCAAATTTCACTTACCTTCTCTCAAAAGTTTCCTATACCTCTTGCTTTATTAGAATGGGGTGGAATTATACTCTTTTTACCTTTAATCATGTTGGTAAAAGATACTTTATCTCTTATCTGATGAATATTAACATCACACGAGGAGAATAGAGGAGGAAAGCGCTTTGTATGGATGAAACAAAGACCCTGGACGCAAATCAAGGCAACCAGTAGATAATCTGAAAATAGAAAGGAACTTAGTCGCTGTTTTACAAGAGAATCACTGTTTGGATATACAAGAGCGGAAGAGCCTAAAGGTTGAACTCTTAAATAAGGGCCGGAGGTTTCTAATACCCTCCAATATGTTTCTTTTTTTGGAAAGATTAACTATGCCACATGGTGTAGGTTCCATATATTCGTTTGAATCAATAAGCTCATCCCTTTCCTGTGCAAGTCCGTGTGCTCGAAGATTAAGTGAACATAGCTTGTTCATTGTCTTCAACTTTGTAATATAGTAGTGGGAAGAGGAGATTGCTTCATTCTTTTTGCTGGAAAGTTTCTGGTGGACATAGCTGATGGGAGAACGGTAATAATTCGAACAATATCGAATCAACGCAGCGGAATAAAATAATCTCCCATTTTGTGTAAACCTAATAGGAATCGATATAGTAGAGTAAAATAAATATCAAGCACGCGAACACAAGACTATTTTTTTACGTGGAAAACCTCCTCGATGTGAGGAGATAAAAAACCACGAGACCGGAGTCCACCTGAAAATCTTCACTATCAATAAAATTGTTATTCTCTAGCAAATACTAGAGGTACATAGCAGTAAACACCTCAAGAACATGATTCTTGGCAATACACATGAACTTCACAAGAGATCAAGGATAAATCTGACCAAAAACGCAGGTTTTGATCAATTCACGAAAAACCTGATGTATGAAGCTTCAAACGAAAATCAAACCGTTCATATTCGATTAAATTGCGCCACGAACATGCTGACAAAATTTCAGCTCAATCGGACCACAAATCGACCTTCGACGTCAGCTTGATGTAAATCAGATATTGCCCAAACCCCAAATTTTCTGTTTTCTCTTTTTCTCTTGTTACTATTTCCTTTTCTGCTGCTACATCTTTATATAGATAGTGAGAAACCATATTTCCTCATATAACTTATTATATGGGCTCAAGCCCTTTTTGAGCTTGCAACTCATTGGGCTTCCTCCACATAGGAGTGGATCCAGCTAACAAATCTCCCCCTCACGACAATGTGGAGGGATTCATAATCCTTGCTATCAATCAGCAATGTTCAAGCTTTTATCTTAGTAGAGTCTTCGTCATCGTATCAGAACCATTATGATCCATATGAATTTTCTCAAGTTCCAACAACTTCTTATCTAGAACATCCCTTATCCAATGAGATCTAACATCAATGTATTTCGATCTAGAATGAAAAGATGAATTCTTATCGAGATGAATTGTCCTTTGATTGTCACAAAATAACGCATACCTCTTTTGCTTAAACCTAAGTTCCAAGAACTTTAGCCATAGCATCTCTTTACTAGCTTCGGTCGTCACCATAAATTCACCTTCTATTGTAGAAAGTGCAACACACTTCTACAATCTTGACTTCCATGACACAGCTCCACCCACAAAAGAAATCAAATAACCAGAAGTAGATTTACGAGTATCAATATCTCATGCCAAGTCGGAATTTGTGTATCCAACTAACTCAAGTTTCTCGGTCCCGAAACTGAGTTTCAAATTTGAAGTTCCCCGAAGATATCTCATAATCCACTTCACTGCATTCTAGTGCTCTCTACCTGGATTTGACAAATAGCGACTAACAACGCCAACTGCATGCGCCAAGTCTAGGCGTGTACATACCATCGCATACATTAAGCTTCCTACAACTGAAGCATATGGAATACTTTCCATATCTTTCTTCTCTTTATCAGTCGTAGGACTTTGCATCATATTTAACTTAAAGTGGGCAGCAAGAGGAGTACTAACCACTTTAGCTTTGTCCATGTAAAATTTCTGAAGGATCTTCTCGATATATTTCTCTTGCGACAAAAATAACTTCTTAGCATCTCTATCTCGGGTAATTCTGATGCCAAGAATCTGCTTCGTCGAGCCCAAGTCTTTCATGGCAAAAGACTTGCTCAACTGTTTCTTCAATAACTCAATTCTTGAAGCATTCCTGCCAACAATCAGCATATCATCAACATAAAGCAAGAGAATAATAAAGTCATCATCAGAAAATTTTTGGACAAACACACAGTTATCCGAGGAAGTCTTCTTATAGCACTGTTCTATCATAACTGACGCAAATTTCTTATTCCATTGTCTCGGTGCTTGTTTTAGGCCATATAGACTTTTCTTCAATTTGCACACATAATCCTCTTTCTCTTTCTCTTTGAAACCCTCAGGTTGTTCCATGTATATCTCTTCCTCCAAGTCACCATGTAGGAAGGCTGTTTTAACATCCATTTGCTCAATTTCTAAATCTAGGCTAGCTGCCAAGCCTAGTACCACACGGATAGAAGACATTTTTACTACCGGAGAAAATATATCATCAAAATCAATACCCTTTCTCTGACCGAATCCCTTAACAACCAATCTAGCTTTGTACCGTGGTTGTAAAGTATGTTCATCTTGCTTCAACCTATATACCCACTTGTTCTTCAAAGCTCTTTTACCTTTATGTAACTTCACCAAGTCAAAAGTATGATTATCATAAAGTGACTGCATCTCATCTCGCATAGCATCGAACCAATTGCTTTTGTACTCATCTTCTATTGCTTCGCATAACACTCGGTTCACTTGCATCGAGTCAATAATACATACTCATCTTCGAATACCTGGTGGAAGGTTGTCGGTCTCTAATGGATCTCCGGACCGGAACATCCAAGTGGAACATCTAATTGAGCCTCGGTTCAGGAATAATATTATCTATTTCAACATGTTCGGGGAACATGTGCGTTATTTGGAACATTGACTTCCTGCTGCTCTTCATCAACCTGTGTAGGAATATTTGTAAGAGGAACTGGATCTAAATCAACCAGATTATCACTAACCCGTGGTGCTGAAATCATCTTCGATTTCTCAATATCCTCTATTGTTTGATCTTCCATAAACACAACGTCTCTGCTTCTTACAATTTTCTTTTCAAGTGGATCATCAAATTTGTAGCCCAGCATATCCTGTCCATAACCAATAAATATGCACTGTTGTGTTTTCACATCAAGTTTAGACCTCTCATCTTTGGGAACATGCACAAATGCTTTGCACCCAAATACACGCAAAATAATCATAAGAAACTTCTTTGCATGTCCAAACTCTATTAGGAACATCAAACTCTAAAGGAACGCATGGAGTAAGATTTAATATATGCACAACTGTACTTAAAGCCTCACCCCAAAAGGATCCAAGTAGCTTTGACTGTGAAAGTAAGCATCTTATCCTTTCAACCAATGTTCTGTTCATTCTCTTAGCTAAGCCATTTAATTGAGGCGTCTTGGGAGGTGTCTTTTAATGTCGAATACCTTGTTGTCTACAGTATTCATTAAAAGGTATAATATATTCTCTCCCGTTATCAGTTCTAATGCATTTCAATTTCTTTCCAATCTGTCTCTCAACCGAAGCTGAAATTGCTTAAAAGCATCTAACACTTGATTTTTAGTTTTCAAAGTATAAATCCAAATTTTCCTTGAAAAATCATCTATGAATGTAACAAAATAAAGAGAGCCACCAAGTGATTTTGTTTTTATAGGACCGCAAACATCATAATGCACTAAATCCGGTATACTTGACTTTCTTGAAGGAGGGGACCTTTTAAATGCAATTCTATTTTGTTTTCCTGCTAAACAGTGAGCACACTTCTTTAGCACCAAACTTTTCGATTATGAAAGAAGCTTCTTCTTGGCCAATATTGACAAACCCTTCTCCGACGTGATGAGCCTCTTATCAGCTGCATCTTCGCTATCTACTGCATTAATTTTGTCTGTGAACAACTTTGCCTGCATAATGTATAACGAAGAATATTTTTCACCTCTAACCACAACAAGAGAACCTTTGGTGAGCTTCCATTGACCATTACTGAAGGTACTGCAATACCCCTCATCATCCAACTTGCCTGTAGAAATCAAATTCAAGCGGATATCAAGTATATGTTTAACATTATTCAATACTAACCTTGTGCCATTGCTGGTTTCTAGGCACACATCACCGATGCCTAAAGCTTGAGCTAGTCCATTGTTTCCCATCTTCACAGATCCGAAGTCACCTGACCTGTATGATGTAAAGAAATCCCTATGAGATGTAGCATGAACGAATGCACCACTATCAATTACCCAACTGGTCTCATGAGAAACAAAATTCACCACATCAACATAAAAAATAGTGAGAAAGTCTTCTTTAAGTGCAGCGACACGATTGTCATCACTGTCATAATCACTTTTCTTCTCTTTACCTTTCTCCTTTTGTTTCTCCCTTTTTAACTGGCGACAAAACCTCTGAATATGTCCCTTCTGATGACAATAATGGCACTCAACATTAGCAAATTTATTATACTTACCTCTGCTTTTGTCTCGACTTTTATCTCTATTTCTCGGACCTCGAGACTCACTTCTCCCCTTTTCTCAACAACCAAGGCATCAGAATATGAAGAGGACGATCCCTGTGTCTTCCTTCTCATCTCTTCATTCAAAATACTACTCTTGACTAAATCCATGGTAATTGTACCATCCGGGGCAGAATTAGACAAAGATGTTCGGAACGTCTCCCATGAGTCTGGCAAAGTACCAAGCAACCATAGTGCTTGTATCTCATCATCAAACTTGATTCCCATCGCAGCCAACTGATTTATAATTCCTTGAAAAGAATTTAAATGATCAGTCAAACGAGTACTAGCACGATATCTCGAGCCATCATCTGTTTTATCAAAAATAACTTATTATTCCCGTCTTTCGAGCATATAACTGTTCGAGCTTATCCCATAAACTGCGTGCATGTGTTTCCTCAATAATATGGTTTAAAACATTATCATCTACCCATTGCCGATATAACCACACACTTGACGATGAAATATAGACCATTCAACGTCGTTTTATTCTCTCGTTTCTCCTCGGCAAATACGAGGCAAATAAAAATCTTTCACATATAAAAGATCTTCTATCTTTCCTTTCCAGATATGATAATTTGAACCATTCAGTGTAACCATTATACTAGTATTCGTTTCCATTGTTTAAGACAAGGCAGAAAAAATCAAGCAATAACCTATTGCTTTGATACCACTCTGATGGGAGAACAGTAACAATTCGAACAATATTGAATCAACGCAGCTGAATAAAATAATCTCCCCTCTTGTGTAAACCTAATAGGAATTGATATAGTAGAGTAAAATAAATACCAAGCACGCGAACACAAGACGATTTTTTTATGTGGAAAACCTCCTCGATGTGAGGAGATAAAAAACCACGGACTCGGAGTCTACCGAAAATCTTCACTATCAATAAAATTGTTCTTCTCTAGCAAATACTAGAGGTACATAGCAGTAAACACCTCAAGAACATGATTCTTGGCAATACACATGAACTTCACAAGAGATCAAGGATAAATCTGACCAAAAATGCAGGTTTTGATCAATCCACGAAAAACCTGATGTATGGAGCTTCAAATGAAAATCAAACCGTTCATATTTGATTAAATTGCGCCACGAACATGCTGACAAAATTTCAGCTCAATCGGACCACGAATCGACCTCCGAACGTCAGCTTGATGTAAATCAGATATTGCCCAAAACCCCAGATTTTCTGCTTTCTCTTTTTCTCTTGTTACTATTTCCTTTTCTGCTGCTATATCTTTATATAGATAGTGAGAAACCATATTTCCTCATATAACTTATTATATGGGCTCAAGCCCTTTTTGAGCTTGCAACTCATTGGGCTTCCTCCACATAGGAGTGAACCCAGCTAACAATAGCTTCTAGCCTTGACATATCTCTCCTTTCCTTTGCTTTGCTTGCTTTTTACAACTTCATGTTGTTCTGATTTATACCTCCATATGATGAGCTCTGGGAACATTGATGGCTGTTCAGGATCTTCCTGATGGTGGTGTATATTTTTGAATGAAACATGAAGATGTGAATGACCTCTCTAACCCCTCCTTTGATGTGCTGTACATGGACATGTCTCATTCCTTGTTATTTGCTGGTCGATTTTCTTATGCCAATAAATCTTAGATGAAAAGCCATTTTATACGATTTTTATTCTTCCCAGGATCCCTTTTGAAGCCAACAAATCAGCATTGATACTACTTCCAGTTAGCTTTGCTTTTTAAACCCACGCAAGGAACCAAATATGTTGGTGTTTAGTTGATGGGTTGGCATGCCTAGAATTTCCTTCCAAAATGACATGTATTTTTGTTACTTATGAGACGTAAGATCTGGAACTTTTACCCACAGACCTGCTTGGAGCGCCAATGCTGGAATGCCGATGGATCAAATTATAGATTTTATGACCAGTTTCGGAATATTTGTGATGAAGCATTCTTTTGCTTGCTGTGTAGTAGATTAAACCACAAGCATTTGCCCTCCAGTTGGCTTTTTGTGAGGTCTAAGTAGCTATTGTCTTCTCTGCTTCTGTGAACTAAAATCAACATGCGCTCTGTTTACGCACTTGTACCACAAGCATAAACAATGGCTTCCTAGCATGCACTAAACAATCATCATGTTCTCCGTATCTGCCTTACAGAGCTCACAGATTTACCTTCCAACAGAAAATGAAAAAAAAATCATGAAATTCTTTGGCTAATTGCAGGCGAAGTGCATTGTGAACAACCAAACAATTCGTTGTACACGTTCACTGGCAATCTTACACATCAAAAGCAAACTTTACCTCTCCCCCAAATCAAATTCCGTTGTGGGTATGGTTGCTTTTCTGCTTGTTTATTGTCCTTTATTTATTTTGTCGGTCTTCATTTTTTTATTCTTTGGGTTGTTCTAAAGTTTTTTGACGCATGAACCTCTTACTCAAGTTCTCTGCATCTCTTGTAAATATGTGCTTTAGAAATACGTTTGATCATTCAAGTAATGTGGATTTAATCTATTCTTCTGCTTCTAAATGTTATTTATGTTGATTTGGACTCTTCATTCACTAAACTGTGGCACCGTGGCATAACTTGTTCTCAGGGATGCAGTCTTAGGAACACCGAACATATTGTTTTTTGCTGTCATTTTTACTGGTCATGAGACTAAGGTATGCTTCAAGAAATCTCTGTTTTGGTCCTTTGTTACTTTCCTTACTTGTGGAGATCTCTGATTAGATGAAACAGATTTAATTCTGCTGAAGTGAAAATGGTATCTTTGTAATACAAATATGCCCTGAATTGTGACAGGCATTCTCCACCTCTCTTGAGAACATTGATTTTATTAGGTCCATCTCTTTTTGGCGCTTGCAGGTTATGATGAATGCTGCGAATGTTCCTTCCAAGAGGAGTACATTAGAGAGAAAACTGGACAAACTTATACTCACCCTTATTGCTACTCTGTTTGTCAGGTGCGCATTGGAGCCATTGGCAGGTGTGGCTATTTCCTGCTACGGATTTCTCAAATATGCTCCCGTTATTACATGAAATTACTTATTCTTAAAAAGTTCGGAGAGTCGGTCTCAGAAATATAACATATTGAATCAGAATGCACTCTTAATGTCTTGTACAGTGAGTTCTAGCGATTATTAGCTGATACACAATCCCCAAGAGGAGCCAAATCTATACACTCTTTACTGGAGGCGTTATTTCTCGCTCAATTCAGTCAGTCAAAATGAATAGAAATGGGCATCTTATACCTGCATTTTTGTATGGTGGCCGAGCAAATATTGGTTTTCAATGTAAATTAAGTGTTGTGCTGATCTAATTGCTTTCACATACACCGTGTGAATACTCTTGTCTACTTTCAAGTTCTTTCCACATATAAGATTATGCAACCAAGAAGAGATTAGAAGAAGCAACATTATCAATGTGGAATTCAATCTCTACTCAAAAACACTAAAGACTCTGCATAAAAAAGAAGAGTGACTTTCTAATGTAAGAACACTTTCCAAGTTATACACATATAACAGCCAATTGCAAATCTACCAGCATGGTATTAGCAGCTAAAACTTACTTGCTTTGCAGCTAAAACATATTCTCCAATTGCATCTTGTAAAGGCAAGCCAAAAGAATGAACCATGGTCAAGAATTTGTGTAAAAAAAAAAAACAGAAAACTTCTTATATTGTAAACATTCATGAAGCCAATAGTAAAAGTAGGAAAATCTTTCACTGACTACGCACCATTGATAAAAGGATGATCCTTATTCTACTACACAACAGTGATGGAAGCCACAGGTAGGCAAATTTTCTCAACCCGGTAGTACTCTGATCATCCCGAAAACCATAACGACATTTCCATGTTTTAGCAATGCTTAATTACATGTGAGTATGGTCTAGTATTATTGTCTTCAAAAGGATGAGCTCAGGCCGAACGCATTGTGGTCCTTCACACAGAAGTGCTCATCTTGCAAGGGGTTCTTATAGGTCGGGATTATTGACACCGGAATTGTACCAACAACGAAACAATAAAAAGAAGAATAACAATAATAATAAAAATTTTGTCATATGCGACAGCTAGTATGATAGAATTTTTCATTCCCGAGGGCCCACCGCTGATTTTCCCTTCTCTCTTGAATTCGGTTATGACAGCAATAACCAAAGTTCTCGATTGTGCTTCGCGTCTGTAGCCTTTACCGTCCTCTCTAGCTCCACCGGAAGCCGCCGTGGGCCTTCCATCTCCGATCACGGCAGATGCACGAAGGAAGGCACACAACACACACGCAGAAGAAACGAAGCTCAATCCTGGAATCCAAAGTTCATTGTCGTTGATCCGAGGTTAGCCGGAGGTGAATCGACGTCGATTCCACTGTTCATGACTTCGATTGCGGTTCCGGTGTCGCCTGGTTGCAGTTCCGATCGCGTGCTGTGCTGACCACGAGGCGTTCCTGCGATTCGTTCTTTCGCTTCAGTGATCGGCGGAAGTTTTCGGTAGATTCGAATCGCATGGAAAAGGACGCCGATTCGAATCGCATGGAAAAGGACGCCCCGTCTCAGTTGGTTCCAACCATCGCTTACGAATCTTCTCTCCAGCGACTGAGCTCTTCGACTTCTTGCTCTAGTCCAAGCCCAAGAGTCGTCCTCGCGTCGAATGAATGTACGGATACTACTCGGGAAGTGTTCAATGAAATGACCGAAGGAATCCATCCGTTATTCTGTCCTGTTGATGGCCGTTAGAATCAATGCTATAATAGGGAGGCTGTGCTAGTCGTCATCTCGAGCTCGCGCCGTCATCGCCACCAAATCATCAGGTCATCTCTTCTCCTGTTAAGCTTTGTTGTTGGTGTCGATTTGTTCTAGACTGGCCTCTCTCGATCTCTGTTCTGTTCCTTTTTTCTTTTTCTTTTTTTTCCTCCCCTTTCGCTTGACTGCTTCATCGTCAGACATTTGCTGCGTCGTCGTGCCGAGACACTCCTCATCACCAAAAGCCAGAAGCGGGACTGCGACGGCAGAAACCAAGGAGATGCGGTCGTGATTGCTTTCGATAATTCCGCTTGCGTAGCTCGCTGCATCAGAGGGATCGAGTCAACTAAAACCTTCCACAAAGAACAATAATCATTGATGCATCACACGTCACGGTAATCATCGATGTACCATTTGGATACTAGCAACATCATCTAAAAGCAGTTTCGCCTGGACAGCAAACCGACCGAATAAGAACGAAGCAACTGGAATGACATCAGTTGGAGCTTGAATTCATGGAAACGAGCGCAGCGACAATGATCTGCATCTGACGCCCCTGAAGGTCTTCTGGTGGAGACATTGCTAGCCGAAGACAATGCATGTGACTTGGAAATTCTGTCTACTCCGAGCTCAGCGTCGAGGTAAAGAAGGCCAGGCCAGGCAAGGGGAAAAGTTTGAAAGGTGGGAGTAATGGGGCTAGTGGATCTGGGCTGCGGATCAAATCAATGGGTTGCTCTTGTGGGCCGTGCCAATTGGACTAACTTGGCATTTTCTATTTGTTATTTATATTTATCTTTTTATTACTCTTTTTCTTTTGTTCTTTTTTACTTCCATTCATTGTCTTATGCTCATTTTTTTCAGAAAAGCGTATGCTTAATTTTTTGACTAAAATTCAGATGTCAACAATTTTGAATATATTTACCCTAATATTTAAAGAAGAATATCATGCCATCGTGAACAAAGTACAAAATATAGTATGTTTTTGTTGTGTCAATTCTTTACTTCCCAAAAAGCTAGAGTAGTTTATTGATTGATGTAAAAAAAAATGGGCCAAAAAATGGGACAACCCAATCGAATTGAATCGGATGTGTTGATGAAATATCAACTCATTTAAAATGACTTAATTGATGACTTGGATTCATATAGACTCGATTTCCAATCTTGCCCATTTGGCAGGTTGAAGTCCTAGAATATCACGATGGAAGATTAAACAAAGATTAGTACAAGGCAAGAGAAAGAGATAGTTTTCTTTAGTAAAAATTGATGCCTTCGTGTTTTATTTTTCCTGTTTGAGGATTCTTTTCAATTTATTGAAAGTTCTCAAAGTGAAGAAATGATTAAACATGGCAAAGAGTCGAGGAAAAAGCAAAAGAAATGAATAAATATGTTGAGAATAAAATAGGTTTAAATAAAATCAATTTTTATAAAATTTCACCCAAAAAACCGGACATGATTGGTCAAGTGGTCCAAGACTTGATTTGCAAGCCGAAGGTCACAAATTTGATTCCCCAATCTATTATCCATTTTGGGATAATTATGCGAATAACTTGCAGAATTAATTTTAACAATATCCGGCGGCGAACGCATTCACCCATTGGTGGCCAAAGATTATTATGGGTTGGAGAAACTCCAAATAGAATGTCCAGCAAAAACATTTGGGTTGCCGTTGATGCTCTTCAATGATGGGCTGTGACTGTACTTTGACGAGTTTCCATTTCCATGATGATCTCGAAAGACTTCCCTTCGCACATAGAATCATAATAATGATGTTGAGTAGTTCGCACTGAGCATTTGATCCTTCAAATTTCATTTGTTCCTTTTGTTTGTTTAGGAGAATATAATGTTCTCTACTTTTATTTATTTATTTATTTTTTTTAAGGTTCCCTCAAATGCTGAAAAAGAAAATTTGCTCGACGAGACTGAAAACATGGTAGTGCATTATTCTTCCTAGTGTTTTGCACATGGCATGAAGAAGCAGTTCAAGAAACTAGCCAAGAACTAGGATTATTTTGGAAGTAAGATAATAATTACGATCCCGGACAACAGCTTCGTGATGATCAAGCAGGAAATATTAGACCAGGACATCGTGAAACAACAAAGGAGGTTTTGGCTTATGAGGTAGAGTTAATGTACTTTGATCAAGCCCTCCATCTTTTGAGGAGACGTGCCTTCGCAAGAGACTTGCCTCCAAATGGTCATAACATAACAGCCTCTTGGAACATGTCATCTCGACGATCATCGGTCCATTTCTTTCTTGTCATATAAATCCGTGTCAATAGACATGTTGAAGAAGGTGCGGGTAATTGCCCCAAGGAAGTCCAAGAAACATTGATGATAAGTTCCAAGAAGCTAGATTATGAAAAACAATTATTTCTTGATTGTGTTGTTTGGCTCTCGCTAGGTGTACAATGACATCACTTCCAATTAAAGTCCTTTTTTCCTGTCTCGAATAAGTATAAACTTTGTTTGATTTTTTTTTTTTTTCATAACCTAGGAAATTCCAAAAGCCGACAACCGGCCGGGGAAGAACCCGGAGTTGACGCAAGCTAGCCATCACACTCACGCTAGCGGTTAAGTCACCAAGTAACGCCGCTGGGATTCGAACTTGGCATCTTTCATGGGAGGCACAAAGCTTAAGCCAACTACACCACTGCAGTGGGTGGTAACTTTGTTTGGTTTTAATTCTTACTTTTACCAACAAAAAAAACAAGCTTTCTAGCATATGAAGTTCCAAACCATGCGAAATTGTAACTATCAAGTATCAAGTCATTACGGTGAATTAAAGGTGGATGATAAGCTCCTATAGAGAATGATAGTGTAGAGTGTGGGACAACTGGACAGAACTCATATTTTGCAGGCAGTGAGGCCCAAAGGTAATTTTAGTACAAAGAAATGGTGGAATGACCCTTTTTGTTTTAAATCAGCGGAGCATAGGATTTTGGGGACTTCTTTATTTTCAAAAAATAATTTTGGGTTCTTTAAGGTCAAGCATAATCAAATGGATGCATTTATTTTTTTAGTGATCACATAGATGTTATAGATGATTAGATGATGCATTGTACAACCTGTGCCCGTTTGCTAGTACTGAAGGTGTCTAACGATGCATACAATACCAATGGAGTGAGCATGTCCTGTTCCACCATGGAAAGAAAATGAAAACAAGATGCTTTGGCCTTCCACCACCTTGTTGAGATGTCCATTCGCCTCACTAGCAGCCGACATCGATGTACTCGAGGCCTGTCCATTATAATTGGGGGGCGCATGTGGCCCGAGAGCACAGGTCCGAACTGGCCCAGCCCATTGGCCATCCCAAATAAAATCTAACCAGGAAGAACCATATAATATTTTCGGAGAGTCGAGAATCCTTCACTGAAAGCGTTGCCAACACCTTTGTAGATATTTCTATAGCTACAACCCATCTCATTCAAGTATATTTCACATGTCCCATCTCGAAATGGTAGAGTCCAGAAGATGCAAATATATTATGGGCCCATTAAACTCGTCGTTTAAGGGAAGAAAGAACTCATTTTGCATTTCCCCTCTCTTTCCTCCCACTTTTTGGAGGAAAATATCCTTGCAATGTGACCCACAATGCATCAAAGTCGGTCATAACCCATCTGTTGTAGCATAAATGAGATTGACATAACTCATCTCAGTCAAATATCTATCACATGTCCCATTTCGAAATGATAGAGTCAGAGATTGTAAATATATTCTGGGCCCATTGAACTCGTCGTTTAAGGGAAGAAGTTCTCATTTTGCATTTCCCCTCTCTTTCCTCCCATTTTTTTGGAGGAAAATATCTTTGCAACGTGGCCCACGATGCATCGAACTCGTACTCCCCATCTGTCATCGCATGAATGAGATTGACATAACCCGTCTCATTCAAACATCTGTCACATGTCCCATCTCGAAATGATGCAGTCCAGAAAATATAAATATATTGTGGACCTATTGAACTCGTCGTTTATAGGAAGAAGGAACTCATTTTGCATTTCCCCTCTCTTTTCTCCCACTTTCCAGAGGAAAATATCTTTGCAACGTGACCCATGATGCATCAAAGTCGTGCTGCCCATTCGCAGCAGGAATTAGTTTGACATAACACGAAGCTCTAATAATTGTCAAGTGACCGAAGATGGCCAAAAAGCAAAATTTAACTCTAGTCTCCAGCCTAGTTAACTCTTAATCTCATTTTGTTCCGTCTTCATCCTCCTCCTCCGCGTTTTTGAGAGAGAGACAGAGAGAGCGGCATCAAAGCAACGATGGTGGCCAAAAAGGACTTGGAGTTTGGCAATGAGAAGCGTCGACTTTTTGAATTGTCACGTTACTTATATTTGCAGAGAATCTGAAAGAGTGCCATTATGTGGAGGGTATTAGAAAAGAGAGATTAGATAGAGAGAGATTCGTATAATCCATAAAATAAGCTAACATTATCAAGTGCATGCAACACTTAGATGGGGTTAATAATTCCCTTAACAGACACATCATTACATACAAATACAGTTCATATTCACTGGATCCATTCATGAGGTGTAATCAATCATATGGAATTGGATTTTTTAAGAACTATTGAAGAATGGTTTTGAGAGAGAAATGATGTTTATAATTAGTAACTCCTATGCAAAAAATGAAGAAGGCATCTTCCATGAACCTTCAATTTCTCTTGACGGAGTAGTCCATTTAGCTCAAAACCTAGCATATTCCATTTATTAAATAAGATTAAAAAATAAAAGAGGTACTTTTAATGACATTTTTCTTGAAGTTAGCCTTATGTTGCTAGGCCCATTGCAGACCTGTTACTCGCGAGATGTTTTTACAAGGAAAATCATACGAACTCTTGATGAGAAAAGCATTTTGCCAAAATAGGTTGCGGCCCTATAGTACAACAAGAGAAAGCATTATTGCACTAAGTGGGACTCCATTATTGCCCAACTTTCGTAAAGCTGATACGTCAAGAACTCGTGAAGTGACTGGGATTCGAGTGCATTACTCCGGCTGCTGCTGATTGCTGGAGCCAAGCATAGCTCTCCTGATTTTTAGCCGGTGGGGACTGAAGTCAATTTCAGTACAAAAGAAATGGTGGAATGGGTCCACTTGTTTTTCAATCAAGCGTAATCAGATGGAGGCACTTGCTCTTTCGGAGATTCTGTAGATGCTGCGTAAAGATAATGAGATGACTCGCTGAAACACGAATACGGATACATAAGATAAACACACATATATTATCACAAACGACATCCTTCGCAGTTGTGTTACTGGTTAATGATCACGTGTCTAAATCTGATGGATTTTGCACTTGAATCTCAGCTTCTCCTACTTAGAACAACTTCGGAGGCCATACCTGTCTTTTAGTAGACTAAGCCTTACGCGATATATGTAAGCGTAGGGCGATTGCACGCATCGACAAGAGTACAAAATGGAGCCAAGGTTTGCAAAATTAAAAAATATAAAATATACAAAATTACAGGTAAGTTAAATAGTTATCAAGGTTTTGATGAAATATAATATCATATTGATAAAAGATCATGGGATCCTTGGATAACAAGTACCCGGATTTTATCAAATGTCATAGGGAAGTTGAAGAGTTATATATGATGATTGCTGGCTGGCCTTCACCTTAGTTTGCGAAAATGGCGGTCTCTTCAGTCTCCACTTCTATTTCCGATTTTCCTCGGCGCTGATCTGGTGGGCAAAGACGGTATGTCTAAGGTAAATATTTTATGGTTATTTATTAATAGTGAATTCACATCGTGCATTCGATCATGATGCATCGCTGAGGCAGAGAGAACTCAACTTTTCAGTGAACGTTTCCAATAGAAGAAAATATTTTAATTTCGACCCATTTTGACGAAAACTCTCACAATCAAAAAGCGAGAAAAAATTACGCATGCTTCTATCTGTCAACTATCTTGACATAGACAGCTTTGCATTCAAAATTTCACACCAACCTTCAGCATTTCTTTGTCCACTCTCGATTACTCTATTTTCAACAGTTCACACGAACTTTCAATAGCTTTCGATTTCTCCGTCAACAAAAATATAATAAAGTACAGAACTCAAGAAAAAAAGCCTAGCTTTTATGTTGACGAAGACCAGCTGATCAACTTGGACATACATAGCTTTGCATTCAAAATTTCACATCAACCTTCAGTGTTTCTTCGTCCACTTTCGATTACTCTATTTTCAAGGGTTCACACGAACTTTCAAAAGGTTTAGATTTCTCCATCAACAAATATTTAATAAAGTAAAAAAATCAAGAAAAGAAGCCTAGCTTTTATGTTGACAAAGACTAGCTGATCAACTTGGCTTACTTTAGGGGCTATAAAGGATAGCCACATGATAAATTACGTAATCAAGTACTACTATTCCGGCATTGGGAGTGTGTTTATATTCTTTTTTTTTTCCTACGAGGAAGGGGAGATGTACATTGATCAAGCCCTTCAACTTTTCAATTGACCTGTGTTTTCAAGATACTTGCCTCCAGACGATTACTATAACCTCTCGGAACATGTCATTTCGACTTTAGGGAAGCTTCTTTTGGCTTTGGAGGTCATTGGTTCCTTTATTTCTTGTAAAGATAAATATGGTGTGAGTAGACATGTTGAAGAAGTTGCGGGTAATTCTCGAAAGGTAGGCTGGGAAATGTTGATGATAAGTCCCATGAGGTTAGATTATGGGGAAAAGCAAGTATTTTCCGACTATTTTATTTGTATTTCACTGAGTGGATAATGATATTACATTTAATTAAAGGATAAAAATCCTGTACTTGTCTTTAATAAATGAAAATCATGTTTGGTATTCTACCGAATGAAGTTGCGATTCGTGTGAAAGGGCAACTGCCAAGTCATAGCAGCGAATTCTGCGTCCAACTTTAGAAGTTGATCTTTGTCCAACAGAATCTGACATAAAAATAGAACGGCGCATAAGGAAAATACTTAGCATGTTGCTCAACATCCAAAATGCCTGACCTACTCTTCATCTATTCTTAACGTAACTTCTCCTCTTGAATCAAGAAGGGAATCTCAATTGTAGGGTAGGGCAAAGCTGGTGGAGATCAGTAATGCATATTCTGATTATTTTAATCAATTAAAAAGAGCTCGGAGCTTAAATAAAAGAAAATTACTTTTCAACAGACCATCGACTGTCCACGCGGGCTCTTTGTCACCGCCACAACTAAACTATAATTTATAGAGAAATTAAGATAACAAATTCAAACGCGGACGAGTGACAACCTAATAATATGGATTTATTTTCTCTAATTATAGGAAACTTCTTGGAAATGGGAAGCAATATCAAAGGTTGATGATTTTCTCCCATACAGGATGATGAGAGGAACAGCTGGACAACAAGATTTTTTAGACGTATTTTTTTCAAACAAAAATAAATGTTTTGCGTTCTTTGTAGTCTATATATTCAAAATATGAAATAATGGACGCCATAAGTAACATTACTTTCATACAATATTCACTTAAATGTCGACCTTTTTTTTTCCTAATTATATAAGAGCCATGACTTATGTAAGGTGCTCATTTGAGTTGCTAAAACTATATATATATATATTATCATTTGAATATCACATAATTTTTTAATCGATCACTTGCGTGCCATAATTTTTTAAAAACATTCACTCAAGTGGATCAGTAGAAAGTTATGACACTTAAGTGAACATTTTTTTTATAAGTCTACTATAGTGAACGGAAAAAGAGTTAATAGTGCTCAAATATGACATTTGCAGCGCTCTTATCTCAAAATAATATACAACATGTGTATATCGGATGACAAGATGGGCATCTTTGGGAAAACAATACATTATACAACTAAATCGACTAAATCCATTACTTTTTACTAGGTAGCCAAAATCAGCCTTAATGGTTTCTAGGTTTGCACAGTTTCTTGTCAAGGGGGCCATATCTTTGCTGCGGAGGATAATTTTCTGGGGCATCCCGCTGCATAGGTCCCTTCATAACCATATTAAGGGCTCCCTTGTCTATTCAGCACTTGACTCATTTATTAGAATAATTAAATATTTAATCACGTCTTCGTCTAAGACTTCAAGCTTTTAGAACAGCTGATAGTGGTCCCACTGAAATCTTACATGGTATCAAAACTGGAGGTCCTAAATTTAAATATTTTCAGACCTCATTTGTCTTCACAATTAAATATGACCATACTTAGTACTATGCAAAAAGACCAGACTAAGTATGAGGGGGTGTTAGAATAATTAAATATTAAACCACGTCTTTGTATAACAATTTAAAGAACAGTTAGTAGTTGTTCCACTAAAATCTCACATCCTTTGACGGTAACATCTAGGTTTGGTCATAGTAGTTTCTATTGCGGTTATGCATTCTACCTCCCAGCGTCCCATACTAAACTGGTGGTAGTGCATACATGATTACTCCGTCATCATATTTGTCACCTAACGATTTAGTAAGTTTAACAAAATAACAAGCGGTGCAGGGTCACAGATCATAAATGTGTTGTAAAGTTTTAGCTAATAGAATTAGAGGTTGAATGGATTGTTTTAGAATATGGAGATATTAAACCACACTCTCACTGTCATCTAATAGTTTAAGCATTTAAAACAATTAGAAGTGGTATCATAAAACTTCACATAGTATTAGAGTAAGAGGGGGAGTGTTGAAATACATGACTATTAAACTACGCTATATGTGCTCAAACTTTTAGATTGGTAGTGTTTACACAAAATCTCACAAATTAAATGACTGAAAAGAGTGGCAGACATGTATAGAAGATGAAATTCCTTCTGGATTTAAGTCACACCTCTGCACTCCGTGTTTTGGGTTCAACTTATGGCTCAAATACATAAACCCTGACCATGTCATTCCTAAGAATAGAGGGAAAAGGCCCAAAAAGCAAGAAAGCTGCCCAATGCATAAGAAATACTCAATTCAGAGCCTAAACATGTTTTTGGCTCATCTCGCTGCGAATTTCCAGTCTGTTTGATTTTACTTCTGAATTTTAACATTTCTCTATTTTACTTTTTCTTTTAGCGTCAATGCATGCGGGATAAATATTAATAGTGAATTCACATCGTCCATTTGATCATGATGCATTGTTGAGGCAGAGAGAGCTCCACTTCTCAGTCAGCGTTTCCACTTAAAGAAAAGGTCAAATCTATCTTTTACTTTCAACCCATTTTACGAAAATTCTCAAAATCAAAAAGCGAGGAAAAACCATGCATCTATCTGCTAGCCAACTATTTGGACATACAGCTTCACATTCAAAAGTTCGCACGAACATTCAGTGTTTCTTCGTCCACTTTCGATGACTCTATTTTTAACTGCTCACACGAACATTCAAAAGCTTTAGATTTCTCGGCCAACAAATATATAATAAAGTACAAAACTCAAGGGAAGAAGCCTAACTTTTCCGTTGACGAAGACTAGCTGATCAACTAGGCTTACTTTAGGGGCGATAAAGGATAACCATGTAATAAAATTACGTAATCAAGTATTGCTATTCTCCGACCAATAAAAAAAAAAAAAAAACGTAGTGCTATTCGGGCATTGAGGGCGTGTTTATATTCTTTTTTTCCTGTGAGGCAGGGAAAATTTGCTTTTATCTAGCCCTCTAGCCTTTCAATAGACTTATATTTACGAGAGACTCGACTCCTTACTACAGCCTCTTGGAACGTTTCATTGCGACCTTCTTTTAGCTATTGAGGTTATTGGTTCCTTTCTTTCTTATAAAGATAAACTGATGTGAGTAGACACGTTAAAGAAATTACGCTAGGAAACATTGATGATAAGCTTGGGATAAGAGCAGTGCAAATGCTATGACTTTTATATTGCACTTACTTGAGCGTCATAACTTTTTTTTTTTCACTCACTTGAATACTACAAATTTAAAAAATTAATCATTTGAGTGACATCGGCTATTTAACTCGTTAGAAATCCAACATGGATACTAGTCATCATACGTGATTTCGTCGACGTTGGTGTGAATAATTTTTTAATATTTTTTTTATAATATTTTAATTTTATTTTTTTATTAGTCTTTTTTCTTTTCCCTTTTTTTTTTGGCCCTTTTTCAAGGCCAACGACCCTTGCCGACTACGAAACTCTTGCCCAATTTGGAGAAGAGTTGCCTCACACTCGACCACAAAGGCCTTGGGTGAGGCCATCATGGCCTTACCCGAGGCCTTCACAGCCACACCTAGCAAGGGCTCCCTTGCCCTTGGCCCTGCCCTTAGTCGCAAAGGCCTTGGGCGAGGCCATCACGGCCACCCAAAGCTGGTGAGGGCATTCAGCCTCGCTTGTGGCTGGTAACGCTGAGATGGCCTCACTTAGGGCCTTCGCAACTGAGGGTGAGGCCTTTGTAGCTGGTGAGGTCACCAATGACCCTCGCCAGCCTTTAAAAAATATAAAAATAAAAACAAAATATAAATATAAAAAATAAATCAAAAATTTTAAAAAAATTACAAAAAAGTTTAAAAAATCCATGTCGGATGTGAAATTAATAAAAAATTCGTATAAAATAATTTTCCGGAATAAATGATCGATTTAATTCTAATGTGGTACTTCGTGTGTATATATATATATATATATATATATATGGCGCTCCCATAAGCTCCGAGAAGTTAGATTATAGGGAAAAGCAAGTATTTTCCGATTGTTTTGTTTGTCTTTTGCTAGGTGGATAATAATATTACATCTAATTATATGATGCTAATCCTTTACTTGTCTTGAATAAATTAAACCATGTTTGGAATTCTAGAAAAGGAAGTTGCAATCCATGTGAAAAGACGAATTATGTATCCAACTTTAGAAGCTGATCTTGGTCCAAATTAGGATAATTCTGTATTTTCCTTTGTTAGCGATCTCTTAAAGTTACCAACTTTCTATAGAGATTCCTAATCTAAATTAGCATAAATCACCAACTATTTTCCCCTTAGATTATGCACAGTATCAGTTTACCAACTCTTTTTCAAGTTACATATAGTTATTTGGTTTTCTTAAATTTGTCAACTGTTTTTTTAATCATCTACTAACTTTTATTTGTTTTCTTAGTAAGGTCTTGAAGTTTTTTTTTTTTTTTTGGTCGAAAAGGTCTTGAAGTTACTCCACCCTTAATTACAATGACTTACCTTTTCCATCCGACGGAGTTGTTAACTAGTTTTTGGTTATCACCTCTTATTTTTGTTACTTACCAAATTTATTTTCCTTTTAATAACCAATAGTTTCTTATTTTTTGCCAAATTTTTTTTACAGTGTTTAACTCATCTTAAATTTACCTAACTCATATATCAAACTACTAACGTTATTTTAATTGTATCATTAAGTTATCAAATAGTTGGCTACTAATTGTCATTTGAATTAATTACCCACATGTATTCATTTTTTTTTTTAAAATTTATCTGCTTTGCTTTTTGAGTGGGTGAGATAAGTCGGGGGATTGATAATTTTTTATCAACATTTATTTTACACTTACCAGCTCTTTCATAAATCTATCGGCAGGGTAAAAACTCAATTTTTTAGATTACGTAGAACTTCAATCAAAAGCTTATAGAATACCATCTAGATGGTTGGTCCAAAGCTAAATGGGTCGTTGGTATTTTACGAGGTCACAAGACAGACTTGCCAACCTAAGAAATACTAACACTCTTCGAGAGCTTTTGTGTCATGTTGAATACTCTGACACGTGTTCAATACTTTCCGACACTCTTCGATATCTGGTCAACTCCCTCGACACTCTCTGACATATGAGTCTAGAATTCTAACATTTGAGTTTGGAATTCTAACACGAGATAAATTTAAAAATTTCTAATAAATAATGGGTCAAAATGTAAATTAAGAAAAAAATACAAATAATAAAGGGGAAGAAGAAAAACCTAGTATTCTTTTCTCTTTTGTCTCTCACTTTCCATAATACACGATTCACCGCCTAAATTTATTTTTTTCTCTTCTCTTTTGACATGCTTTGACATGTGAGTCGAGAATTTGGATTGTTTGTTTTCTTTTCCTTCAAGTTTGGAGTTGAATTTGTTAAATTAAAATAATGAATGATATTAACAAATGGTGGATTTATTTGTGAATTAGAATCAAATTAATTTGATTAAAATAATCATAAAAATGCTAATTTATCATTCATATATAGAAATATGTATTTAATATATAACGTATATTAATGTATCAGAATTCTTTATTTTTTTTAAATAACGTGTCGATGTATCATGTCGCGTGTTGTGTGTTGGTGTCGGTGTTACTTAGGTTGCGTTTGTTATTGTTTTTTTTTTTTTTTCTGTTTTTAAACAACTTTTTTGTTTTTCCGTTCCCCGGAACAAAAAAAGGAACGAAACGCGTTTGTGTGTTTTTTTGTTCCAAAATTATTTTTTTGTTCCCTAAAACACATCTCGGAATGTAAAAACAAGAAACAAAAAAAAAAAAAAATTGTTTCTTGTTTCGAAACAAAATTTAACACTTTTCTTCTTCTCTCTTTTTCTTCTTCTTTTTTTCGTTTCTTTTTTCTTTGGCCGATTGCCGACCTCGGCCATGGCCGGCGACCGGCCATCGAGGGCCGGCGACCTCGCCGGAGCGTCGCCGCGCCCGAGCGAGGTCGAGCCTTGCCTTGGCCGGGCGAGCTTGAGCTCGCCCGGATCCGGCGAGGCCGACCCGCGCCGAGCCGGGCGAGCTCGCCTCGCCGTGGGGTTGGCGAGCCTCGCCGTGGCTGGGCGAGGTCGCCGGCCCTCGTCGGCCGGTCACCGGCCATGGCCGAGGTCGGCGATCGGCCAAAAGAAGAAAAAAGAAAAAAGAAAAAAAGGAAAAATACATAAGAAAATAAGAAAGAAAATAGAAAAAATAAAATAAAAATATTAAAAAATTAAAAGAAATAAAAAATTATATAAATTTACCAAATGTATTTCGTTCATTTTTTATTCCCTAACAAGTTTACCAAACGCGTTTTTTTGTTCAAAAATTGTTCCCTAACGGAAATGCTTTTTTTTATTTCTCGTTTCCTATAACAATTTTTAAACGAAATGTTATCAAACGCGCCTTAGTTGTCGGATCTTCAAATTGAGGTTATGCAAAATAGTTATGATTCAAACCGAACACCTCGTAATAAAATAATAAGACTTTATGGTAATGTCTAGAGAGGGTCATCAGTGTTGATCGCCCTCCCTTACCCTTTTAATTATCAAAATGAAAAGCTAAAAAAAGAAAAAGAAAGCTAATAGATGAAATTTTCGTTTAGGTTACTTATTTTGTACAATTGTCTCGGATGCGTTTAACTTTTCTGCTTTTCTAGATGATTCCTTAGCCTCCAATCCGCACCCGAAACATGTACGACACAACTTACATAATTTCATGATAAATAAAATTTAGAAGTCTCTTGCATATTGTATACACAAGAAAATTCCATAAACCTCTCAGAAAAACACATAAAATTACCCTTGTGAGATTGTAAGCGACTAGGATATCAATTACATCAATCAGCCATGATATCGATGGGAGCCCGCCATCACTTTTGGACTAGAAGTGCACATTAGAGTACATACAATTCTATTTTCCAAATTTTCTCATAGCGATCAAATATACGGACCAGCGGACGGGTGTAGTTTTGGAACTATATGGCCGTCGGGCAGCAATGGTGCGGAACAATACAAGAAGAAATCGAATTGGACCTGCTGTGAGGACATGCGCGATGAATTTGATGCAGACGGATTGATTCCATTTTCGAATTCATGGGCGAGCCCAACGTTGAGTTACCTTATCATGGACACTCATTGCATTGCATTTATCGCTTCGGGGATCTTGAGTGGAGGCCAGCTGTCGCCCTGACCTGGGTCCGTACGGATTGGAACAATCATTGACCTTCAGCTCGTCTTTCTTTTGTACCGTACATGTACCTGCCGCGGCCTGGGGGAGGCATGGAGAGCGCCCGCACTCGCATGACTTAACGAGGACAGATCTTCAAAGGCCGTTGTTGACGGCATCAGATCCCGTCGCTGTACGTTAATCGGACGGTCTAGAAGTGAGGTCATAGGTGGATTTGATTATTTGCCTTTCCGCAACATCATGATCTGAATGTTTGAGCTGCGAGCATCTATATAACAGTAAAAAACCGTCATCCTTATATGGCAAATAACGCAATGCAAAAAATGCACTAAAGCCTTGTCATTTTGTAATACTCAATATGACTCCTCTGGATTTTAAGTTATGATCATTTTAATTCAATAGAGTAAGAATTCACGTAATATATCTGGAATTATATGGTAATGATAGTAGGTATAATTCAAGCAAGTTGCAATCCCTGATTTCGTAATCATAAATTAGATTTATTACTTTTAAAATAGTTCATATGAATATTACGAATGTCACGTGAACAATTAGTGCATGGGGAACTATGCTTTTTTTCCTACTTGGTTTCTTAACAAGTGTCTAAAAGGCATTTGTTAATAAAATTCATTTTAGAAATGCTATTTATTTATCTTTTTCGCATCCTATTTAATCCCTGCATGAAAAATTAACCCAGTGTCATTATGAAAATGAGGAGGCTATAAAATATTTGACGTCACCGTCACCGTTCCGAGTAGGAGCGATGAACCCTCCGAGGAAACCTCACCCCAGGAAGTTGACTTGCGTGCGCCTCCAGAGGCCCATCCCTTCAACAGCAACAGTACTAATACCATCCCATGGTGGCCAGCCGAACACAGAGTGAAAAGCGAAGAACCAAAACACCCAATGGCCGAGGAGATCACACCGTTCACATTCACTCTCTCACTTCCCTGACCTCTCTCTCTCACATTTGCGTCGTGGCTTGACTCAGTCGCGTCCTCTATTGTCATTCAGTACTGCGAACATATCCAAGGCCAGTGTCGTTGCGGCATTCTTTACCGCGACACGTGAAATATCGGTTGCAGATTCTTTGATTGTTGTGAAGCTCGCTCGGGCTTGAGCTTTAAACCAGGGAGCTCCTTCCGCGGCGCGTGATGGATCCACCCATCGTGACGATCGACGGTGGGGAAGAGTCTGATTCGCCAGTCGCTGGGGAGAGGATGGATCCACCCATCGTGACGATCGACGGTGGGGAAGAGTCTGATTCGCCAGTCGCTGGAGGGAGGAGGAAGATGAACGGATGGGAGAGGGTGAAGTCGTCAAAATCCAGATTTGGGCGCCACTCGCACATCAGCAGCAACGGACCATCGTCACAGACGGTCCGGTCCGGCCATGTCCAGCCTCAGGCACCGACTTACCGCACCATCTACTGCAACGATCGCGACGCCAATCTAACAGTGCGCTTCAAGGTCAGTCGTGTTTCATTTCGTTTCCTCCATTCCGATCCATTCATGTTAAGTCGCGAGATGTGCGAGGTGAAACCGGTGCAAGAGGAAATTCGTTTGATTGAGAGGTTGCCGGAAAGGCTGGGTAATGGAGCTCAAGTGCATTGGTTGACACCCTTGATTTAATTTAGGCCGGTTTATTTCACGAAAAATAAATCATCTAAAAAATATTTTTTTAAAAGTGCTTACAAAAATAAATAAACAAAAAATATTTTCATTATCAACAAAAATATTTACATACAAATTGTTATCAATATTGAAAATATTTTCCATTGACTAATTATTTTTAGCGATACAAGTGTTTATTTTTAAGAAAATATATTTAAAATTATTTATTTTTTGCAAAACAAACAAAGCCTTAATTTTGTTCTTAATTCCCTTTCTCTTGGCCAGATATCGTGAAGCATAAATGAATTTGGTTTCTTCCGGTTGTGCTGTGAAAATAGGCTTTTTCTGAGTTTTTAGTGATGAGCAATTTGGTTTCCCCCGAGGTGGTGATGAGTCTTTGTTGCCCTTAATACCGTAGCGTATGATTTCGTAAGATTGGTGCTATTGCATGGTGTACCGGGGAATGGTGCAGATAAAGCCATTGGTGTAGCTGTTGAATTGAGATGATTTTATTGGACTCACGTTACGGAAATTATTGTGGGAAGCAACTAATCTGTTGATATGCACCCGCAGTTTGAGCCATGTGAATTTTAATCTTTCCGCCGGGGAAAAGTATCATATGTGACGGAGACATTTAACAAGCATGAAAAGTTGATCAATGATTTCTTTAACTATACTTGTCATTCCTCTAACTTTGCTTCTGTTATGTGTGATTATGAGGAAGTATTTTGTTATTTTTAGTTAGTATATCGAAATTCCTAAAACTATTAGCAAAATTGTTATATGAGCTCTAAAATATTTTGAAATGTAATCCAAATTTAAAACTGATTAAATTGATGTAATCAAATTCTTCGGTTAATACGGTGATTTGGCGTTACTTACCAATTTCTCTTCTGCTTGTCCGTTAATCTTAACTCAAGAGTGCACAAATGCCCAAACAACGTCCTTACCCGTAAGCATTAATTAAAGTAGAGTAAAGAAAAAAGGGAAAAGTAAAGGGGAAAAAAAAAAAGAAAACGAAAAAGGAACAGAATCAGATCTTCAACGACAAGCGGGGGTAGTCGCTCGCGACGGCTCAGGCTCCCCCGCTGGTGGCCGCCGGAAAGCCACCTCTCACTGATCGTTTCACCGGAAGAAGTGCATCGAGCGGGGCCTCTCTGCCGAAAGAATCCCATCATCGTCCAGTCGGTGTCACTGTTTCAAGAAGAGGGAGCAATGGGTGAAGAGGATGATGAGAGTGCCTCCACTGAATGCTTTCACAAACATCAGGCAGATTTTCGAAGCGCCGTTTCTGCTCATACAGCTTTCTTGGGTGCCTAAAATTGATGAGAGTTCATGACTTTTTAACACAGTTTTGCTCTAGTTTTAGTTCCAATGATTCCTTTAGTTCCTTCAGTAAACTCTTATTTTGAAGATACTTCACCAGATGACGCCTCTTTTACTCTAATTTTCTTGGTGATTTCACAGTAAAACCTAATGAAGAAGACTTTAGTGAACAAGTTGTTACTTTATTTTCACTCATTAGAAGAACTGAAACCCCTCTAGGTTTTTCTCTGTTTTTTTTTTTTTAATTGACTATCAAAGTTTCTGGACCTTTCAATATAATTGTTCTGCTAATTGATTCATTGTAAGGGTTCTACGAGGAGAATTCATCAAGAGGCGATGGTCATATTTTGCTGTCTTGCTGCATTTATTATAATCTTAGATCTGACTGGCGACACTACTATTTGAGCTTGGACTCTCCATCTTGACCGGAAGCTTTATGTTATATCCATTCTATCATGGATGGATTTCCACAAGTTTTGATACTTGAATGAGATTATCTGCAGTTGTCATTTCATTCTATTATTTTATCGAGCGTCCAAGGGTTCTTGCTCTCTTATTTTGTCTTTAACCGCCATGTTCTCAATTGTCAAGGGAAACTCAATATCGACAACCAAGTACAACTTCTTCACATTTATTCCTAAAGGGTTGTTTGAACAGGTAAATCAGTGTGAAATCTTTCGTGCCAGAGTTTATGGTTTCTTAAACCCATTGTTCATTTCACAAACGTTGTTTTGCGTTGGTGCAATGCTTGACATCATGTATGTCATCAAATTGACAGTTCAGGCGGGCTGCTAACCTGTACTCTCTCGTCACATCAGTTTTGTCAGCGATGCCTTTTAGGTATGTTAAAATATTCTGAAACCGTTCTGGCCAGGCTGATTGTATGAGTGAGTGTTGAGACTAGTGTACTCTTGGGTACCATAATTTTAGAGCTTTTCATCTGATTTCCAGTCATGTCTAAAGTTGTCATTTGGCATTTTCTTGGCCATAAGTATGATGGTTTTCTGGTGTTCATCTACTTTCTATTGCTCTTATTTGCAATATATGTACTCCATATATTACACATTCATAGCCCGTTTCTAGGATTCTGTACAATGTGAAACCTGGTAGCAATTTTCTTATGGTACGATGGTCTATGCCAATTCATGCCAAAAAGTGAAAATTCAGAAGCAGAAAATGAAGAACCTGGCTGGTGACAGAGAGAATGGAGCGGTCATGCCTTCCGATCCTTCTGAGCAACATATTTGAAAGATCGACTTATATCATAAAAAAGAAAATATTGGAAGTTCAATCTCTTTTGGATTCTCTTTCAATTCTGGTTTCATGCATTTGGTAGAAACTTTGCACTATAACCAATGCTGAAACTTCAAATATCCTATCATGCTTTAGCAGACAGGTTTCTAATTGTTCAATATGTGATTGAGATGTTTATATATGTTTTCATGATTTTATGTGATTGTAAATTGCGGAAAGTTTGGAAAGAATGGTGCCTCTGTAATGATGATCTTATTACTTGTTTTCATGTCGGACCCTTCATAGACACGTGTAGTCATGTTGCTTTCTTGGTCTTTTCAGTCATGGCTTTACCATATAGATAGATGTATGAAGTTAGGGACCTTTGTTTTGTTTGTATGAGCCCTTGCATTTTTAATGTGCTTCAAAGATGATATTATGCTGTAACGAACTGCTTTTGATCTGTCAGTCCTGTGAGCCTTGCAACAAATATGGCCCCCCTCAGTTTCGTTCTTCTCGTATCTCTCTGTAAAGAGGCGTTTGAGGACTGGGTAAGGATAATATCTCATGCACAATTCGTCTTAATTTGCGTCCTGTCATTTTTCTTCTTCTGTTTTTCTTTTTTATTCAGTAATTTTAGTTCTTGTGATGCTATTTGGTGTTTCTAAAATGGTTGGTTTTGTTTCCAATGTACCGAGTCATATAATCGCGCATTAGAGGAGATTCCAGAATACGCTTAACCTGTTCTCTTCTTCTATTTATGCTTAACAGAAACGTTTTCAAGATGACATGAAAATGAATAACACTCCTGTGGACGTGTTACAAGATCAACGGTGGGAGTCCATCCCCTGGAAAAAGTTACAAGTTGGAGATATTGTGAAAGTGAGTAGTGTTTATGTTTTTGCACTGATTTTTTTTTTCTTTTGTATAATTTATCATGTGGTTGTGTTTCTTCTGATTATTCAAGTAAATCATTTGTGTGTCGAAGGGTGTCAACTTCGGGGTGTTATCTTTATGATGGAGTTGGCAATATTATGCATCACAGTTCTGATCATTTTGTGTTTGTTCTCTGATTTTATATGGGGTGATTATTGCTAATTGAAATTCTATAACCATGCCGCATTCATTGTTTATTCTGCAAATTCTAAATATCTCTCTCCGACATCCATGACTATCTTTTGCGTTTGAGACTTTACTATGCTTGTCTTCTTCCTTTGAGAGATTTTGAAGCTTGGAAGAAGCCATCTGCTTTTGTAATTCTGGGGCATGGTGACTAAGCATCGTGTGGTTCCAATTGAGGATAAGGTGAGAGAAGTTCGTCTGAGGTGATTTTGTCTCATTGAACGAAGGTTTTAGATGCTTCAATGAGGAGAGGCAATCTGGGTATGAAGACTTGAGTTACAAGGGGGGAGGGAAGACCCAGAAGACATGGAAAGAGATGACAAAGAAAGATGTGGATCACAGAGGTTACATAAGAATGTTGGCATGTGGTTTATACTTCCCCTCGAAAGCATGACATAGAAGTCTTGCTCCTTGGGGAGCAGGCAGGAGTCCAGGGCCACCCTAGAGATGACTTTTATAATTTGAGCTTATATTTTAGAATAAAATCTGTAACCCTAATTTCAGGGTGACTCAGAATAAAATCTTACATCTCAAATTCTCTTTCTCGCTTTTACTCTCTATTTTCTTTGTGATTGTGCGGCGGATCCTAACAAAGAAGATATGGTGCTAATAGCTGGCTTCACTTAGAGGGATAAGGCTTTTCTTGTTGTCGTTGTAGACATCCCTGTATATGGGTTAGGTGTAACTTTTGAAGGATTGGACCTTTGAAGCTGAGAGGTAACTGCTATGAGAACCTCTATTGTAGCAGTGTAGTTTCTCCTAGATGTGCAATAATGCTGCATTCGTTGGCTGTGCTCTTCATAATGTTGCATTTGGATGTTTCCCCATGTATCAATAAATGTCATTAATTTGGAAATGGCTGATTCATATTCTGATTTTCTTTTACTCTGGTGAAATTGTTTCTTCCACCTGTTGCAGGTTATAAAGGATGGCCGCTTTCCCGCAGATTTGCTTCTTCTTGCTAGTACAAATGCTGACGGAGTCTGCTACACTGAGGTTTAAGAACAATCATCCTCAATTCTTGATTTGTCGGTTGCATTCTGTTGCTGTTATTTGTCACATTTGACTTTGCTTGTTCAAATATTCAGACAGCAAATTTGGATGGTAAAACAAATTTAAAGATCCGGAAGGCTGTCGAGAGAACATGGGATTATATTACCCCGGAGAAAGCGTTAGAATTCAAAGGTGAAGTTTTCTTTTGATTTCCTCTATTGTCTTCTCAGTCTTTTGTCACAAAGCTGATTAGACAACCCGCAGTAAATAGCAAGAGAGAAAGAAGGAAGAGAGAAGGAATAGAGAGGAGCAGGAGAAGAAGGAGAATGTAAAAGAAAAAAAAAAGAAGGGGCTGTAGATTTCTGTGTAGATTTCTGAGAAATCATACACCCATTGTGTTTATATTAAATATAGATTGTATATGACCATAATACCCTTAGTAAGTAAAAAAGAAATAAAACTCTGAAAATAAAAGAAAAATAACTCAATTAAAGTAATTTAACATCTTCTGTGGACTCCATGCCCATTCTTTTTTCTTTCACTTTTTTTTTTTATTGGGGGGTGGGAGGGGCGATATTTCCGTATGACTTCATTAAATTTTATTTATAACAAAATGGACATATTTGATTCATATGCTCCAGGAGGGGAAGTGTTGAAAGGTACTCATGATTTTACTCGGTCTATTTTGTACCATGGGATATCTATAATTACTATATTGAATAATATGAATAGTTAGGGAGACCAACCCCAATCTTCCAATAAGAAAGTCCCTCTCTTGGATATCATTTTAACGGTCATTTATATATTTTTGTGACTAACTCTCAAGCAACATGTTTGTTGTTTTGTGCTATTATTATGCTTTTAAACTTTCAAGGATAAGATCATGTTGTTTTGTTAAAAAAACTTGGGAGTCTGAGATTACTAGACAAACATGCATCTTAGGTCAGTTGTTCACCGACCATTGCCCAATGCGGACTGATTGCAAATGTCATTTTGCCGTATAACTTCTTGCGTACCACACTTTAAGAGCTCTTATTAGCACATCTTCAGGCTATTGAAAAGACTTTACTACTATTCACGGCAGGAAACTTTTCGACAGTTAGCTTTGCTCTCCCTCTCTCTCACACATTGCAAATTTCACTTATCTTCTCTCAAAGTTTTCTATGCCTCCTGCTTTATTAGAATGTGGTGGGAATTGTACTCTTTTTACCTTTAATTATGGTGGTAAAAGATACTTTTATCTCTTATCTGATGAATACTAACATCAGGAGAAGAGAGGAGAAAATCAAGGCAACAAGTAAGAATCTGAAAAGAAAAACGAACTTAGTCGCTGTTTTACAGGAGATTCACTGTTTGGATATCTAAGAGCCTAAAGGTTGAGCTCTCAAATAAGTGCCGCATGTTTCTTATACGCTCAGTTTTGTCTGTCTGGAAAAACAAACTATGCCACTTAGTGGAGGTTCCATATATTTGTCTGAATTAATAAGCTCATCCACTTCCTGTGCAAGACTCTGTGCTTGAAGATCAAGTGGACATAGCTTGTTCATTGTCTTCAACTTTGTAATATAGTAGTGGGAAGATGAGATTATGTATACTTTTTGCTGAACAGTTTCTGGTGGACATAGCTTCTACCCTTTACATGTCCTTGTTTTGGAAATTTGCAGCAAGAAGAATCTTAAATATAGCAGATCTCTCCGTTCCTTTCCTTTGCTTGCCTTTTACAACTTCATGTTGTTCTGATTGATATCTCCATATGATGAGCTCTAGGATCATTGATGGCTGTTGAGGATCTTCCTGATGGTGGTGTATACTTCTGAATGAAACATGAAGATGCGAATAACCTCTCTAACCCATCATTTCATGCGCTGTACATGGACATGTCTCATTCATTTTTATTTGCACGATTGGTTGATTTTCTTATGCCAAAATCTTACAATTATGTGATCCTTACTCTTCCCAGAATCCCTTTTGAAGCCAACAAAACAGCATTAATACTACTTCCAGTTAGTCCTTTTTAAACCATGGAAGGAACCAAGCATATTGGTGTTCTTGTTGATGGCTGGAATGCTGATGGATCCAAATTATGGATCTTATGACTAGTTTTGAAATATTTTTCGTAAAGCATTCCTTTGCTTGCTCTATAGTAGATTAAACTGCCAAGCATTTGCCCTCCAGTCGATTCTTTGTGAGGCCTAAGCAGCTATTGTCTTCTCTGCTTCTGGGAAATAAAAGTAACATGTGTTCTGTAAATGCACTTGTACCACGAACGTAAACAATGGCTTCCTAGCATGCACTAAGCAATCTGTTAGAATTTAAATGTGCGCGGAAGCATGGTTTTAGTATTAGTTATAGTTTTTGGTTAGTAATGTTGTGTGCAAGTGTATGATATAATTTGTGGTGGATGGACAAGGGATAAATTAGGATAATTGAAGGACAAAGAACATGGGATATGAGAAATAGTTTCATTAGTTGGATAAAATAATTTTACAATAGTTGAAGGAAGTATTGGTGGAGGAGCTTCATGATATGGAGTATAATCTCATGCTCCTCTCACTCTCTTACATTTGTTGGTTTGCTACGCTCCCCCTCTTTCCTATTTATAGGAACTAAATACAACATTCTAGATTTATGTGGAATGTTGTCCACTTAGGCTTTTCTAGGAGATTCTAGTTTGTAGTTTATCTTCTCTTCTTCTAGAGAGTTCTACACATGTGTTTCTACATTTTTCTTTGCCATCTAAGATAGATTTTCTTTTTTAAAGGATTTTTCTTGACTTTTCTAGCTAATATCAATCTTGAAGTTTCTAGAAAGTTTTAGAGAAAATGGATCGCAATTTCAACACTCCCCTCGATCCATTTTCGGGATGCTCTGGACTTGTGTTATAAAGCCTCGAGACATACCTTGAAATTCCTCTTGTAGTTTGTCCCATGTCTTTTATTCCGTCTTCGTTCCACGATCCCTGGTATTCTCTTGTCGAACCACTTGCACTTGCCTTTGAACATGCATGACTTTTCTTCAACGATGTCCCATATGTCTCGGAACATCAAAATGCTCTTAGTTGTAGTTGTAAGCTCAGGCTTTGACTTTTGCTCTCATAGGCTCTGGCTCTGGCTTCGGCTTTGGTTTTGGCTCTAGCTTTGGCTCTAGCTCTCTTGGCTCTCGCTCGAGCTCTGGCCTTTGATTTTGGCTTTGGCTCCGACTCTGGCTTTGTTGGCTCTCGCTCGGGCTCTAGCCTTTTTAGTTGAGGATGGTGAGGACAAACGCCCATAACCATCCGATATGCCTAACTCTGACACCATGTTAAAAAATTTTGACTGCGGAAGTATAGTTTTGGTATTGATGATAGTTTTTGGTTAGTGATATTGTGTGCAAGTGTATGATATAATTTGTGGTGGATGGACAATGATAAACTAGGATAATTGAAGGACAAAGAACATGAGATATGAGAAATAGTTTCATTAGTTGGATAAAATAATTTTACAATAGTTGAAGGAAGTATTGGTGGAGGAGCTTCATGATATGGAGTATATTCTCATGCTCCTCTCACTCTCTTACATTTGTTGGTTTGCTACGCTCCCCCTCTTTCCTATTTATAGGGACTAAATACAACATTCTAGATTTATGTGGAATGTTGTCCACTTAGGATTTTCTAGGAGATTCTAGTTTGTAGTTTATCTTCTCTTCTTCTAGAGAGTCTACACATGTGTTTCTACATTTTTCTTTGCCATCTAAGATAGATTTTCTTTTTTTAAGAATTTTTCTTGACTTTTCTAGCTAATATCAATCTTGAAGTTTCTAGAAAGTTTTAGAGAAAATGGATCGCAATTTCCAACACTCCCCTCGATCCATTTTCAGGATGCTTTGGACTTGTGTTATAAAGCCTCGGACATACCTTGAAATTCCTCTTGTAGTTTGTCCCATGTCTTTTATTCCGTCTTCGTTCCACGATCCCTGACATTCTCTTGTCGAACCACTTGCACTTGCCTTTGAACATGCATGACTTTTCTTCAACGATGTCCCATATGTCTCGGAACATCAAAATGCTCTTAGTTGTAGTTGTAAGCTCGGGCTCTGGCTCTAGCTCCGGCTTTGGTTTTGGCTTCGGCTCTGGCTTTAGCTCTCTTGGCTCTCGCTCGGGCTCTGGCCTTTTATTTTGGCTCTGGCTTTGACTTTGGTTCTGTTGGCTCTCGCTCGGGCTTCGGCCTTTTAGTTGAGGATGGTGAGGACAAACGCCCATAACCATCCGATATGCCTAGCTCTAACACCATGTTAAAAATTTTGAATGTGCGCGTTGCGGAAGTATAGTTTTGGTATTGATGATAGTTTTTGGTTAGTGATATTGTGTGCAAGTGTATGATATAATTTGTGGTGGATGGACAATGGATAAATTAGGATAATTGAAGGACAAAGAACATGGGATATGAGAAATAGTTTCAGTTGGATGAAATAATTTTACAATAGTTGAAGGAAGTGTTGGTGGAGGAGTTTCATGATATGAACTATATTCTCATGCTCCTCTCACTCTCTTACATTTGTTGGTTTTGTTACGCTCCCCCCTCTTTCCTATTTATAGGGACTAAATACAACATTCTAGATTTATGTGGAATGTTGTCCACTTAGGCTTTTCTAGGAGATTCTAGTTTGTAGTTTATCCTCTCTTCTTCTAGAGAGTTCTACACATGTGTTTCTACATTTTTGTTTGCCATCTAAGATAGATTTTCTTTTTTTAAGGATTTTTCTTGACTTTTCTAGCTAATATCAATCTTAAAGTTTCTAGAAAGTTTTAGAGAAATGGATCACAATTTCCAACACAATCATTGTTCTACTGTTTTTGCCTTACAAACCTCACGGATTTACCTTCCGACAGAGAAAAAACTCATGAAACTTTTTGCCAATTGCAGGCGAAGTGCAGTGTAAAGACCCAAACAATGCGTTGTACACATTCACTGGCACTCTTATACATCAAAAGCAAACTATACCTGTCACCCCAAAACAAATTCTTTTGCGGGTATGGTTGCTTTTCTGCTTGTTTATTTTTTTAGTTTGTGGGTTGGGTTGTCACAATGTTTTTTGATGAATGAACCTCTTATTCAAGGTCCCCACATTAAGTAATTTGGATTTAATTTATTCTTCTGCGTCTAGATGATATTTATGTTGATGTGGATTCTTCATTCACTGAACTGTGGCACTGTGGCATTACATGTTCTCAGGGGTGCAATCTTAAGAACACTGAATACATTGTTGGTGCTGTCATTTTTACTGGTCATGAGACTAAGGTATGCTTCCATAAATATATTCAGACCCATGTTGGTCCTTTGTAACTTTCCTTTTTAGCAGAGATCTCTGATTAGATGAAACAGATTTCATTCTGCTGATGTGAAAATGGTATCTTTTGTGATGGAATTTTTGTGGAAGCGTGTGTGTGCAAGTGTGTGTGTGTGAATAAAAGTAGACTACAATGGCAAGGGAGTATGGGTAAAAAACAAGACTTTTATTATGAAAGTTTGTATTACAAAGGAATGAGTATTTTCTGGTTTTTCTACTACATAAAACACACACCTCAACTCCTATTTATAGGCGTGAGTCACTGCCTTCCTCCACCAACATTGTACAAAAATTAATATAAAATTACAGCTTGCTTCTTGTCTTCTACTTGTTGCGACTTCTTCCGCATCTTCTGGTGGCTTCTCCATTAATCTTCATTTTTCTATTCTCAGCAGCTTTTGTTGACTTTTCTTTGCTTTTGCCTTTTTGCTGCCTACGTGGTCTTGCTGCCCACGTACCAGAAAGTTCTTCAACATTTGAGAGTCTTCTTGCCTTTTCTTGCATGCACGTGTATTTACTTAGAGCAAGTTGTTGCCACCAACTTTTTTCTTTCTCCATTAAGCATGAATAGTCTAGAGCTTTCCAAAAATGGATCACTTTTTAACACTCCTCCTTATCCATTTTTGTGATACTCCGGGCATGCTTCTCAATGTCTCAAATTTTGTTTTTGGTAGTGCTTTAGTGAATATATCCGGTCTTCAGTCCTACAATACTTCAGCTCGATCTCTCCTTTGTTTTGCACTTCACGAATGAAGTGATATTTTATATCAATATGTTTCTTTCTTCCATGAAAGACTGGATTTTTTGATATTGCAATCGCAGACTTGTTTTCACAAAATATTGGCGTTGATTCCATTTGTGGTTGTCCAATGTCTTCTAGAATTCTTTGAAGCCATATTGCATGACTAGTAGTTGTAGTAGCCGCAACTTATTATGCTTCTGCAATGGATTGTGCCACCGAGTCTTGTTTTTTAGATATCCATGAAAATATTTTAGAACCTAATGTGAATGCATAACCAATGGTGATGATCCTGCCCAATCGCTATCAGTATAACCGATCAACTTAGTTGTTGCACTAGGTCGGTACCAAATACCATAATCAATGGTTCCTCGTAAGTATCTTAGAATTCTCTTGGCTGCTCCAAAATGAATTTGGTTTGGACTCTGTATAAACCGTGATAGTAAACTTGTCGCGTACATAATATTTGGCCGTGTAGCAATAAGATATAGTAGACTCCCAATTAGGCTTCTGTAGAGTGAAGCGTCTGCTTTTTCAGCTCCATCTTTTTTCAATAGTTTCTCATTCATCACAAGTGGTGTTGCCACTGTTTTGCAATTACTCATCTTGAATTTTTCAAGAAGCTTTTTTTGCATATTTCTTTGTGAGATGAAAATTCCTTCATTTTGATTGACTTCAATACTGAGGAAATAGTTCATTAAGCCCAAGTCTGTCATCTCGAATGTCTTCATCATTTCTTCTTTAAATTCTCGGATCATTGTCTCATTGTTTCCTGTATATATGAGATTATCTACATATAAAGAGACAATGAGAGTGTCGGACTTACCTTGGGTCTTGATGTAGAGTGTTGGCTTACTCATACTCCTCTTGAATCCTTGCTTGATGAAGTACTCATCGATTCTATTATACCATGCACGTGGTGCTTGTTTTAACCCGTATAGGGCCTTCTTAAGCTTTAAGACTTTTTCTTCATTGCCTTTGACAATAAAGCCTTCTGGCTGAGCTACATAAATTTCTTCTTGAAGATATCCATTTAGGAATGCTGATTTTACATCTAGTTGATGGATCTTCCATTCTTTTTGTGCTGCTAGAGCTATGAGTGCTCGAATAGTATCAAGGCGAGCAACAGGAGCAAAAGTTTCAGTATAGTCAATACCTAGTTGTTGCAAGTATCCTTTTGCCACAAGCCTTGCTTTATGCTTCTGAATTGATCCATTCGGGTTGAACTTTGTATTCTAAACCCACTTGACGTCAATGATCTTTGTCTTTAGGTCGATTGACAAGCTCCCAAGTTTCATTTTTCTCGATCATCTTGATCTCTTCCTCCATGGCTTTTATCCAAACTTCTTCTTTGGATGCTTGTTCGTAGTTTTTTGGTTCCAAAATAGCAAAGTTGCATGTGTTGTAAATTCTTCTAAGGGCTTTTACCCTTAGTACTCGGGACTCTGGAGTAGATTCTTCTTGCGTTACTCTTGGAGAGCTTGGTGGAGTTATGTCATGAGTGGTGGAATCCGGTACTTCTTCTTGTGACGTTGACTCCTCTTGAGCAGGTGGTATGTCTAGCAAGGTGATGTACTTCTTCTCGATCTTCTCGCCCTCCTAATTCCAAGCAGCATTTTCATCGAACTCGACGTATCGACTAATCATAAGTTTTTTAGTTCTTAGGTTGTAAACCTGATAGCCTTTTGATTGGTCACTGTAGCCAAGGAATATTCCCTTTTTATGTCTTTTCATCTAGCATACTCTTTTTCTGAGCAGGGATGTGGATGTGGCATATGTATCCAAACTTTGAGATGCTTTGCTGAAGGCTTCCGTCCACTCCATGCTTCGACTGGTGTTTTATTTTGAACAGCTTTAGTTGGACGCCTATTTAACAGGTATACTGAAGTATAAACTGCTTCTGCCCAAAAAGTGTTGGGAAGGCCTTTCTCCTTTAGCATGGACCTCGCCATCTCCATGATGGTTCTATTCTTCCTTTTTGCTACTCCATTTTGCTCTAGAGCATAGCCAATAGTCAGTTGATGATGAACTCTTTCATCTTCACAAAATCTATTAAACTCCTTTGAATTGTATTATGTGCCTCTATCACTCCTTAAGACTTTGATTCTCAACGTGGCTCTTAAATTTTCTGAAGATAGAGAAAACCTCTGATCTTTCTCGAAGAAAGTATACCCACGTCATTCTTGTGTAATTGTCAATGAATAGGATGAAATATTTATTTTGGCTGGGTGTAGGTGTTCTCATCGGACCGCACACGTTCGTGTGGACAAGTTCCAATGGCTTCTTAGCTCTCCATGTGCCTCCGGATGGGAAGGACTTCCTCTGCTGCTTTCCAAGAAAACATTCTTCATAAACATCTGAAATTTCTGTAATGGCTGGAAAGTCTCTCGTCATATTTTTCTGATGGAGAGTTTTTAGCCCAACAAAATTAAAGTGGCCAAATCTACGATGCCATGGCCATGAATCATCAAGTTGAGCTTTCATGGCTATATTTTTGACATATTTTCATCGAATAGGAAAATTCTTAGTTTCCATCTTAACAGAGGCAATGATATTTTTATATTTATTATAGATAATGTAGGTATCTTCACTAAAATATAGAGAATATCCACTTTGTATCATTTGGCCCACACTCAAGAGATTTTGTGCAAGACGAGGGACTAGATATACATTATGTATATATTTTGAGCCTTTATTCATTTCCACGGCGATGGTGCATTTTCCTTTAACATCTACTAATGCACCATTGCCCAACTTTACTTGTGGTTTCACCGACTTATCAATATCAATGAATATAGATTCGTCCCCGTCATGTGATTGCCAAACCCACTATCTATGTATCATGTTTCATTTTTATTATCATTTGCCGCTTGGCCTGTGTAGAATGTATTTTCTTCACTTTCTTTTTTTTCTACATAGTTTGCTCGATTATTTGTTTTCGAGCAACAATCTTTTTCTATGTGGCCATATCTTTTACAAAAGCGGCATTGTTTTTTATTTTTAAACCAACAATCCTTCTCCAAATGATTTGTTTTCTTGCAAATACCACAAGGTGGATAATTTTCCTTTTGTATAGTTTCTCCTCATTTTTTATTTTTCCATGAGCTCCTTCCGCCAATTTAGATTGATGAGACCGTATGTTTACTTAGACTGAAAGGCACTTTCAACTGAATCTCCGTCTTGTGCCATTAGTCTTTTCTCATGTGCTTCTAGAGAGCCAATTAATTCACTCATTGATAGGGTCATCAAGTCCTTAGTTCCTTCTATAGTTGTAACTATGGAGTTGTATTTTTTGGTAAGTGACACCAATATTTTCTCAACAACCCTTTGATTAGTTATCCCATCTACATAGGATCTCATTTGATTAACTACTTCCTTTAATTTTCCACAATATTCTTGTACGGTCTCATAATTTTTCATTTTAGAATTCTCAAAATCTCTTCTTAGAGTTTGAAGCCGAATAGTGCGTGCCTTTTCAGATCCTTGAAATTCTTCTTGTAGTATATCCCAAGCCCCTTTTGCAGTCCTTACTCCAATAATTCTTGGAAATACGGTTTCTGAGAGTGCTTGCTGGATAAAGTATAGTGCCCTTGCATCCTTTTGTAGTTGATTCTTCGAAACACTTACACCTTCTTGCGGAGCCTCGCAACCTTTTTCCACGATGTCCCATAAGTCTTGGGCCATCAAGAATATAGTCATTTTTATGCTCCAAAAGTCATAGTTGTTCCCATAAAAAATGGAAATGGGAAATGAGGATGAGGTAGAGTTGGCCATGGTTTAGTTAGTGGGTATTTGGAAATGGTAGTTTTAAGAATGGGTAGGTAGGACAAACGCCCAATACCAACCAAAGACGTGGCTCTGGTACCACTGATGGAATTTTTGCCAAAGACGTGACTCTGATACCATTGATGGAATTTTTGCGGAAGCGTGTGTGTGCAAGTGTGTATGTGTGAAATATGGTGGATATAAGTGGACTACAATGGCAAGGGAGTATGGGTAAAAAAAAGGACTTTTATTATGAAAGTTTCTATTACAAAGGAAGGAGTATTTCTGGTTTTTCTGCTACAAGGAACAAACATCCTCAACTCCTATTTATAGGCGTGAGTCACCGCCTTCCTCCACCAACATTGTACAAAAATTAATATAAAATTACAGCTTGCTTCTTGTCTTCTGCTTGTTGCGACTTCTTCCGTATCTTCTGGTGGCTTCTCCATTATTCTTCATTTTTCTATTCTCTGCAGCTTTATAGCTTTTGTTGACTTTTCTTTTGCCTTTTTGCTGCCCATGTGGTCTTGCTGCCCACATCGTACCAGAAGCTTCTTCATCATTTGAGAGTCTTCAAGACTTGGCTTTTCTTGCATGCACGTGTACTTACTTAGAGCAAGTTGTTGATGCCAACTTTTTTCTTTCTCTCATGAATAGTCTAGAGCTTTCCCAAAATGGATCACTTTTTAACAGTTTGTAATACTAATATGCCCTATATTGTGGCAGGCATTCTCCATCTTTCTTGAGAACACTGATTTTATAAGGTCCATCTCTTGTTGGTGCGCAGGTTATGATGAATGCCGTGAATGTTCCTTCCAAGAGGAGTACATTAGAGAGAAAACTTGACAAACTTATACTCACCCTTCTTGCTACTCTCTTTGTCATGTGTGCCATTGGAGCCATTGGCAGGTGTGGCGATTTCCTGCCGTGGATTTCTCGAATATGCTACCATTATTATATGATATTACTTATTTAACCAAAAAAAGAAAGAATCCGCTTCTCTTATATTGCTATATTGTCTCACCAGTATCTTCATATGATCTTATACATGGAGTTATGCAGTGCTACTTTTATAAACCTCAAGCATCATTACTTGGGTCTGGGGAAGGAAGTGGAAGCTCAGTTTGACCCTGACAAAAGACTAGCTGTACCTTATAATTGCGACTCCCTCTCTTGCTCTCACAAGTGCACACACGCGTGCACGCACACAGAGGCACACGGACACACATACACGCACATTGATGTTTTTTGCACTATAATTTTTTTTTTGTTGTTTGTTTTTTTTTTCCAGGTATTTGCAGCGAATATGCTCACCTATGTTACCCTTTTCTCAAGTATTGTCCCCATGTTTCTGTACTTTTGCTTTGAGGTTAGTATTCCAGGCGTGTGGCCTATACAGATGCACAAGTTAACTTGCTGAAAAACAAAATTTACTTAACCCAAATATAATTCCTTTGCCTTTACATTCATTTTGTGTTTGTCATTCTTTTGTGCAAACTTCAGGTGATCAAAGCTTTTCAGTCCAGCCAATTTATCGAAAAGGACTTCAGCATGTACCATGCTGACACCGACACCCCAGCAATAGTTAGGACTTCCAATTTAAACGAAGAGCTAGGACAGGTAGATGGGTACTATGGTTAATTTGTTGGCTATTAGGTCATTCTCATCATTATGCTGTACAACCGTAACCATAACAGCGTACATACATGACTTTGTTCCACTTAGCTGTTGGAGAGGTTCTTTGTCACTTGCTATTATCGTTTTACTACTGCCATGTCAAGAAACTGCTTTTCCAACTATTAATTATGGAATTTGATGCTTGGTACAGGTGGAATATATATTTTCGGATAAAACTGGAACTTTAACTAGGAATATGATGGAGTTTTTCAAGTGCTCCATTGGTGGAGTGGTATATGGGACAGGCATGACTGAAATAGAGATGGGTGAGGGGCAACGGTCTGGCAAGAGAGTGGAGGTATAGTGGGACATTTCACGTGAAAATTTATGATGCATCTGTATCAATCGATAAATTTATGTGGCATCATCGTGCAGAGGCACAAGTCAGCCAATGCGGTCCCCGTGGAGGGTTTTAATTTCGATGACTCTAGGCTCATGAGTGGAAATTGGAGGGATGAGCCAAATCCTGATATGTGCAAGGTTGGTGTTAACATTATAAGGCAAATTGCCCATCAACTTCGATTGATATTGTTGTTGATTTTTTAGGAGCTAGTTTTTGCCCCTGCATGCTATTGAAGGTACGGTTAGATACATGTCTATAGTTTAGCTCGCGCATATGTATGTTTGTATGTGCACATAAGTGGATTCGGGGTTTGCAGGCCCACATAGGAATGCACAAGTTTAAACATCTCCGTAAATGTTTGAGTCATCTCTACTGTCTTTTTAGATGTACCATGTCTGAAGTTATGCTAAAAGAGGCTTGGATATCTTCCTTTATGAGCATTATGAGAAAGAGGAATGATGTGTGATTCTATTAGATTGAAGGAACTTGACTGATATGCTAATGTTTGAAAGATCAATTGCACACTCTGAATGTAAGTCGCAAATAACCAACGGAAGACGTTAACAAGCAATATAGGTCAGGTAGCTTAATTTCTTGAAATGTTACACATTCGAAAATATGCTTTTAGATATTGTAAGCTATTCAAGGGAAAAGTGTTAGAAAAGTCTTAAACCTATTGTATTAGTAATTTAATCTTAAATCTTTTCATCGTGTCAATTTAGTCCTAAACTTTTTGATTTAACCAATTTAATCATTTCGGCTAATTTTGGCCAAATATTATTGACGTGGATGTTGGCCAGCCCATAGGTGAGGGCGAGCCTCGGCGATGGCTCCCCTCGCCAAATTTGGCAAGGTCAACCCTTTGGACGAAGCTCTACGAGGTCGCCCTCGCTAGATCTAGCCCGTGTAAGGTCGATTCTCACCAGACCTTGCATTTATTATCTTTTGTGCATTTTTCTTGCTCTGGTTTCCATCGTCTTCCTCACAGGACCGACCGAAAGCTTACCCATTCGCTCACATCTTGAAACATCAAAGCACCAGAACCTGAACAACTCACACTGCATGGTTAATTGGTAAACACCCACCAGTGAACTCCAGCGTCAACCATCCATCGCTTTAGGAAATAGATGTACAAAACTTCTCCAGTTCACATCCTCACAGGTCACCATTGACGATCGTCGCCACGGCTCGCCCTTGCCCGAATGAGTCTTACCTGTGGTGGGCAACGACAACCCTCGCCTAGGTGAGGCCATGGCCGGGGGCCGGCCATCGCCCATGGCTGGGGTCATGGCCAAAAGGAAGAAGAAAGGAAAAAATAAAAGAAAGAAAAAATAAAAAATAGATAAATATTAAAATATTATTAAATATTGTCCAAGTCAATGCTGATAGTACCACGTAGGCCAATTGGCCTCCACATCATCAATATTTGGCCAAAATTAATCATAATGATTGAATTGATGCTCAATCAAAAAATTTATGATTAAATTAGCATTTATGACTAAATTGTGACATATGTAATAGAATTAGAACTTTTCTGACACTTTTCGTCTCCTTTTATTAATTCACATTGTGTGTAACCATGATGCGACTGTTTGAGTGGTAGTAATTGCAAAGCAAGTTTAAATCTTGAGAATATGTGCTAGTGATCTCATTTTCTCCTATTAGAAGCTTCAAATTTGACGCTAAATCTAAGATATTTATTATGATGAGGTTCTGGCAACCTTTTAGTTTATGCTTCATATTGTTTTATTGATTTAATAAACAAAAATATTCGTGATATCTGATCTGTGGCTGTCTTTTATCTTAGCGAATGCTAATATGTTCTTAATTTGCAGGAGTTTTTCAGGTGCCTCGCTATATGTCATACTGTATCACCTCAAGGAGATGAGTCTCCAGAAGAGACAACATATCAAGCTGTATCGCCTGATGAAGGTGCACTAGTGATTGCTGCAAAGAACTTTGGCTTCTTCTTATTCAGGTTTTCCCTTACTATATCTGCACATGATGAATATTTTCTTAAATTATATAGCTTTTTTTGGCAACTAACAGGGAAGTTCATCTTATGCGGTTATCTAGCAACTATCATGTTTGGCAATATTCTTACCTAATAAGTTGTCGTTTGACCAATAATAGTGTTGGCAATGTCAATTCAAATCATAAAGGATGCCAGTAATGGTTCTCATGTTTGTATTAGTCATTGGTTATCTTACTCAGCCAGAAGATTGTTCTATTTGCAGGCGTACACCTACTATGATATATGTCCGAGAATCTCATGTGGAAAAGATGGGTAAAATTGATGACATTGAGTATGAGATTTGTAATGTCCTTGAGTTTAACAGGTGGTCAACTTTTCCTCTCATATTTATTGTGTATATTTCCACATCAGGTGAAACTAACATTTTTGGTGTCTTTGTTGAATATCTAGTACAAGGAAGCGTCAATCTGTTGTGTGCCGTTATCCAAATGGCAGGCTCGTTTTGTACTGCAAAGTACTAAGATTTAACCTTTTTTTTCTCTCCCTTGTGTGAATGAGATTGCCAACTGCTCAGAATCAAATTTGACTTTCCGAGGAACATACTTTCTGCAGGGAGCTGATTCTGTGATTTATGAGAGGTTAGGTCAGGGACAAGATGACTTGAAAAGAATAACTAGGGAAAACTTGCTACAGTTCGGATCTGCTGGACTACGTACACTTTGCTTGGCCTATAGAGATTTGAGTCCTGAGATATACAACGGGTGGTATGAGAAGTTCACCGAGGCTAACGGATCACTAAGAGACCATGAGAAGAAATTGAATGAGGTACATGGCATCCCAACACGTCAATGTTACACTAGAAGAATAAGCAATAGAGTAAAAATGCTTTATTCTTTCTCTCCCCTTCACGGGCCTCCTGTCCTATATGGAACGTAAAAATTTTAGCCTTCTGAATCTCAATGTGCATCTATTGTTGAGAATGACTGTCTCTGCATGAAAAGCAACAAATTGGCGGAGTCTTGTCATTTATGTTCAGGACTCTCGACATTTCTCTCTCACACTCTCAATATCTGTTTTGTTATGTAAAAGAATACAAGATAATCTAAAATTTGTCTCAGGATTCCTTTGTTAAGTAGGATTTCTTTTTTCTCAATTTCAAATTTGAATTTGCCAGTATGAAAACTAGGGTCTTTTTTGCATACTGCAAATTAAAGGAAGAAATGAAAACTACTTCTTGATATTTTGGAATATGAAATATCAATAGTTATCTTTTCAGTGAGAATGTCCACGTAACTGTCTCCATGAAGTTGTCATCGCTGCTTTTCTGTCAGTGAAGATGAATATCATTGATCAAAGGGGTCAATTTACATGGCTTGTCATGGTTTTTCTCGTATGCTTCAATCAGTAATATTTAAATTGTGATTTTGTGTAGGTTGCGGAACTAATAGAAAAGGAGCTCATATTGATTGGATGCACTGCAATTGAAGACAGACTTCAGGAAGGAGTGCCAAATTGTATAGAGACTCTTTCTAAAGCTGGGATTAAGATTTGGTTGCTAACGGGGGACAAGATGGAAACTGCTATCAACATAGCTTATGGTGTGTGACCTATTACAGAACTGCTTGTCATATGTACTTATCCTGACGTGACTGAAATAAAAACCTTTTTTTGCTGCAGCATGCAAGTTGATTATTAATGATATGAAACAGTTTATCATTAGTTCAGAGACAGATATGATTAGAGAACTTGAAGAAAGGGTGAGAGGAACTACTTGCCTCAGCTGCTTGTGCTGTGAAATTTATAAGATCTATTCATATAACTATGTTTTTGCTGGCCAGGGTGACCAAGTTGAGCTTAAACGTGTAATGAAGGAAGAAGTCAAGAAACAGCTGGATAAAAGTCTTGAGGAAGCACAACACCTTTTTCGCACTGTATCTGGTCCAAAACTCGTTCTTGTGATCGATGGAAGGTGCTTAGCATATGCATTGGAGCGCGATTTGCGTACTAAGCTGCTGAATTTGAGCATAAACTGTACTTCAGTTGTTTGCTGCCGTGTCACTCCTTTACAAAAAGCGCAGGTAGCCTCTAATGACTGTTAATATTGCAAGTTACATGGGGTCAAAGTAGATTCATGCTAATTGATTATGTATCACGTAATTACAGAAATATCAGCTCCACCATAGTGGAAGTTGATGCTGGCTGACATTTTAATTGTCTTGTGACCGGTTTCATTTCTTTTGAAGATAAGTGGTGTTTCTGATCACATTCGGGCCATGACTCTTTGTGAAAGTGATCCTGCAACTATGTAACAAAAACTATTATTTGCTATACAGTATACACTCATTTTTCGTTTATGAATCTTCACATTGGTTGCATTTTTCATCCAGCGAGAGTAGGAAGAACATTCCGTCCATTATTTGATTTACTGATCAAAGAAGTGTAGGAAGTATATTTAAAATGGAACCACAAGCAAACTAAGTCTTATACCATTTTGTTTGATTCAGCTATGAAAATCCTCTAAGGACCATAGCATTGCATCTATATCAAGTCTTCTGTAAGCTGTGAATACTGTGTGTCTTTATTTATCATCTCCTTCCACGTCTATTAGGAAAGATATCGAGCACTTGGAGCTTGCAGAAGATTTGATACAGAATAGAGCTCAATAGCATAATAAGATGTTACATAGCTGACCTGACTTATGGCAATATGGTAAAAGGTTTAATTTTGTTCTGGTATCATGAGTTTCCTCCCTATATTTCAATGCCAACATCTATTTTCAGGGATGTTGGAAGGTGGTTCGTGAAGCATATAAAATTTCGATTTCGACTCAGTTATTATTTTATGTGTGGGTAATTTCTTTTATTAAGATGCATAGTTACTTCCCAGCTGGACATTTTCTGGAGTTTACTCTACATCAAGTGTAAAGTATTGAGCGATCACGTGCTTTTATATATCAATTTGAGGTAATATCTTGAGACTCTGTTGCTCTTTATAGGTGACAAATCTGGTGAAGAAAGGAGCTCGCAAAATAACGCTTAGCATTGGTGATGGTGCCAATGATGTTAGCATGATTCGAGCGGCTCATGTTGGTGTAGGCATTAGTGGGTTGGAAGGAATGCAAGCTGTGATGGCCAGTGATTATGCAATTGCACAGTTCCGGTTTCTTTCTGATTTACTTCTTGTGCATGGGCGGTGGTCATATCTCCGAATGTGCCAGGTCAAGCATATGTTGTGGGACTTATGATTTTGTCACATAAGATAGATGACCGATAAACAGCTTCCTGTCTCTGCAGGTTGTTACTTACTTCCTTCACAAGAGCCTTGCATTCACCTTGACTCAATTTTGGTTCGCCTTTCAAGATGGATTTTCTGGTCAGAGATTCTATAATGATTGGTTCCCAGCAGGGTACAACTACGCGTTTACTTTTCTTCCAGTGATCATTTTTGGGCTTTTTGAGAAGGTAAGTTTCATTTATTAAATATATTGCATCTATAACTCCTGGAAGGATAAAATCGATTTTGCTATTATTTTTTACTCAATGAATACATGAGATCTTGCATTCTGGATGATAAAATCCGTGAGTTGTACTGTCTAGTTGCAAATTGTAAATCTTCTACAATCCTTAAGAGAGGGAGAAAGAGAATCGATAAATATTACATCCTTACTAAATACCTTTATAAAAAAAAGTATATAAATGACTCTATCTTTAGATTACAGAGACACTTACAAAATCCTAATTTACTTGTAACTATTGACTAATATTCTTAAATATATTTCAAAATTCTGTGCATTCAGCTTGCATATGACAGGTACAACTTTTATCTTCAAAGCTCTATGTAAGCCGGAGAATCATTTTTTAATTCATATGTTAAGGCTGGATTATAAATGAGTCGTTAGACATTTGAAGAGACAATAAAAGCGAGTTTAAAATCTTGAAGTCCAATTAGAATGGGTGGGGATTTCCCATGACCCATTTAACATTGAAGATGGATGGAGAGAGCCATGGAAAGGCTTCTCTATTTTTCTGTTTCTCCCTTCCCCCTATTCACCACCGCACCCTTAGCCCTTGCTCGGCTGACTTGACCGATTCGACTAGCCGAGACTCGGTTTCTTTGCTGGCGCGGCTCGATTTGAGGCACATGGGTTCCATCTCGTGCAGGCATGGGAATTCCCTGCCGTCTCCATTTCTTTCTTCAAAATTGTTGGATAAATCGCCGTCTCCGTAGATATAGGAGGGAACGACACCGTGAAGGCGGCGGAGACGCATGAGAAGCGCAGGGACCATAATCGGAAGAGTCCTGATTCGAAGCGGAATCTAACTTCTCATATCTGGGTCTTAACAGAGCGGCGAAAATAGAGAATTTCCAGCTCTTCTTGAAAGACCTCCGGGAGGAGAAACCGCCACCGCCAGCCTCCGAGTTGGCCCTGTATGTAGGAGCGACCTGAGGCATACTATTGAACCAATAGTGATGGGAACGAGAGGGGAGGCAATCATAAAGAGAAAATAGAGAGTAAAAGTGAAAAAAAGAATTTGAAATACAAACTTTCATCCTCATTGACCCTTAAACTAGAGCTATGTCTAATTAACAATTCTACTATAATTAGCATCTCACACCTATCTATTACATCCCTCGAATTACAAGAGAAATAAAATATCCAAATAGATAATATATTTATATATATATGATATACGTTGTACATCATTCAGATTTTTCTACATTCACTGCCTTGGTAAAAAAATCTACACTATCCACCTTTGTGTCAATTTTCACTAACACTACAACCTTTTGTTCTACTTTCTCTCGGATGAAGTGATATTATATGTTGATGTGGTTTGTTCTTGCATGAAATCCAAGATTCTTAACCAAGAATATGGTACTCTAGCTATTACACTCAATTTTCAATCCTTGTATAAAACCAAGCTTTTTACATTGTGTAGCGAGATGACTTCCTTAGCAGCATGAGTATGGGCCATGTACTATGCCTCAATAATCGATAAAGCAATTGTGCTCTGTCTCTTACTCACTCAATTCACAGCTCCGCCAAATAAAGAAACAAAATAGCCACTGGCTATGAATGTTGCCTTCCCAATCAATATCCACAAAATACTTCAATTCTAAAGCTTGTAGTTCCTTTGAGCTTTTCACACCTTCATTGTATAACACAAAGTCAGATGTACCACGAAGAAAACGAAACATCTGCTTTGTTGCCATCCGATGCTCTTTTCCTAGATTGGACATATATCCACTCAACACTCTCACTGCTTGGGCAATATTTAGACGAATGCACATTACGACATACATCAAGCTCCCCATTGATCTTGCATATGGGACTATGGCCATCTCCTCAGCTTCCTCTTCAATCTTGGGACATTGGAGCACTGATAACTTGGAACTTATAGATAGGGCGGTCTTCATTGGTTTATAGTTTCTCATGTTGAATTTCTTTAGCATACTTTCAACATATTTCTTTTATCTTAGCCACAACTTCACGTTCTCATGCTCCCTTTCTATTTGCATGTCGAAGATGAAGTTTGCTGGGCTTAAATCTTTCATTTCAAACCGTTTTCGCTAGTGCTAATCATTTTCAAACTATTCCCAGCTAGCAGTGTATCACCAACATATAAGGTTAAAATAACAAAATCATCATCTAACCTTTTCATGTAAACATAATGGTCAACATCACAATAAATAAGATCAAGCTTCAAAACATGTGAGTCGAACTTCTGGTATCACATTCTTGGAGGTTGTTTTAGGTCATACAAAGATTTGTTTAGTTTGCAAACAAAATCTTCTTTCCCTTTGATCGTAAAGCCTTCCAATTGCTTCATATAAGTATCCTTCTCCAAGTCACTATGGAGGAACACTACTTTCACATTGAGCTACTCCATCTCCAAATTTTATGTAGCTACTATAAACAAGACAAGTCTAATAGAATTTAACTTAGCAATGGGGGAAAAAGATTTCACCATAATCAACTTCGTTTATCTACAAGTATCCCTTTACAACCATTTGAGCTTTAAATCGTTCCATCTCTCCTTATGCATATATCTCTATTTTTAAACACTCACTTCTCATTCCTTTTTATCTAGTGAGTTCATCTCATCTTTCATGGCTTTCTCCCGTTGTTTAGCATCCTATGTACCTCTTCCTTCATTAACAGTACTTGGATCATCATGTGTAATAATCAGAGCATAATTCTCATTGCTGGCAAATAAGTTATACCTCTCAAGTGATCTTCTCAGCCATGTGGATCTTTTTAAGATCGGTTTAGGTGATGATTCTTCTTCAAATTCCATAACTTGAAAACCTTTCCTTTGAACTTCTCTACTTCAATTTGTGATTAATCAAATGACGGCATCTTTCAAGATTCAATTTTTTGGATCTACCAAGAAACCCAAACCTCCAACCAAACTTTGATACCAAATGTTAGAATTTGCCACACAATCACAAAGAAAATAGAGGGAAAAAGCAACAAAAGAGAATTTGAGACAGAAGGTTTTATTATGGTTTACCCTTAAATTAGGGCTATACCCGTAATAATGAACTTGCAAAATGAATCTATTTATCATAAAGAGATTTGTTGTTCCTGACCCTACTTTACATTAATTGTTATTTGAATTGTCCGAATGATAAACTCTGCAATTAGTTGTTAGAATCAATACGTCTTCAAATCATTCCTTTGAAAAAATGGAATATTATTGGATGATCATGATACTTCCCAAAAATCGAATTTGTTGATCAATGTATGTATGTATGTATGTATGTATGTATGTATGTATGTATGTATGTATGTATGTATTCATGGGCCAAGCCCAAAATATCAATGAAATATAAGCTCAAATTATAAAAGCCTTCTGACATTATGAGGACACTATGAGGAGTGTGAATCACATGGTGTCCAATTTATGGCAATCCTCCTCGGCAGCGCAGTACAGGCCTGAGCCTGAGCCTGAGCATGCACTTAGGCGGCAATGAGGGCGAAGAGGTGTTCACAGAGGCAGGAGACGCATAGGCTGATGCCACTGTTGAGGTTCCCGTGTGTTTCTTGCAATTCATTTGATGGTGCAAAAGGGGCGGTGGTCTCTTGTTTGGTTTGGGTATTTTATCGTATATCTTTTTTCTGGAGGGAGAGTGGGGTTGAAGTGATGCGGTGGTGGTGGCTCTTGTCGAGTGTAGGCAAAAGCGGGGTTGGGGGTGTGATGAGGAGGGTGAAGGTGTGGTGTATGGGTCGGGCATGGATTGGACCATAACCCTATCCTGAGCTCCCTTACTGGCTGGATTTGTCGATTCATGAAGTCATGCATTCTTCAAATGCAACAATAAAAAGAGAAAAAAAAAATGCTAAAAATGAATCCTGAGACTGGTCGGCTATGAGTCTAATCAGGTCGAGAATGGGCTGAAATGGATTAAATAGGTTAATTTGGGTTGGACAATTTATGATCCAACCCAAACCCAAGTCGACTCACCCATTTTGACAGGCCTATTGAATACTGATGGCTAGGGTCTTTTCACCGGAGGCAAGAGGAAAGATAAAGTTGCAGTTTTTGTTTGGGTCCCTCTCTCTCTTAACTCCATCTATAAAGCATGAGAGCCACTAACAAAGCTCCCATTTCCTTATTTATGAACACTTGCTAACTGTCGACTAATATTCATAAATATTCTCCAACACAAATCACAATTGGAGCAAATACTTGACAGTGCTATTGCATGTTTTTCCAGGATGTTAGTGCGTCGCTTTCAAAGAAGTATCCGCAGCTGTATAAGGAGGGAATACGGAATTCATCCTTAAAGGGTAGAGTTGTGGCAGCCTGGGCTTTGTCTGCAGTCTACCAGTCTCTCGTCTTTTATCACTTTGTGACAGCTTCTAGTTCTACTGGCCTAAACTCATCGGGAAAAATGTTCGGCCTCTGGGACATCAGCACTGTGGCATGTACCTGTGTTGTTGTCACTGTCAACTTACGCGTTCTTTTGATGTGTAATTCAATTACAAGATGGCATCATATCGCTATCAGTTTAAGCATCCTTGCTTGGTTTGTTTTTGTTTTCATATGTTCACTTATAAGGGTGAGTCTTCTCCCTCTCTCGGGCTTCTTTCCTTCCCTTCACCTCATCTAGTCCTTTATTTTTTGTTTTTAGGGTCAAACAGCTAGTCCTTTATTGGATAGCAATTATTCTGATATTCGTCTTATTACATGTATGTGCAGGGAAATCTCTATCATGTCATCCATAAGATAACGAGTACAGTCTACTTCTACCTAGCGTTTCTTCTGGTTCCAATTGTCGCACTGCTTGGCGACTTCTTATGGCAAGGGTAAGATTTCAGACTTTTATCTGGCCAAAAAGAAATAAATAAAGCTCAGGCTTTTTTATTCTTAGGCATGTTTCTCCCTCACAAACGCGGAGAAACACTGTAACATAGTCCTTAAGTAAATTTGCTCATGAATACTGATAGCAAATCTGCAATTTGGCTTTTCTAGAAGTAAAGAAGGACGTTTGTCATGGACAATACAATGGAGGACCTCCTTTTTTCTTTCAAATAGCCTTCCTCATCTTCATTGTCGATTTCGTGGGTCCTTTTTTCCCTAGTTGGTCCAGGCAAGATAAATGGCTTGTGATGTCCGTACTTTTCCAGTTTCTCATATATTTATTGGGGTTCCTCCGATGGTCCATCATTTGTGAATTGCATCTGCTCCGCTTCTCTCTCTCTCTCTCTCTTTTCCCCTCTCTGGGCTGAACATTGCACGACTTCTCGAATGTGGTTACAGGATAAATCCTCATCAACCTTAATTGGTATAAGTATTTATTGGCTTGTGAGAACTTGACTGCTCGCTCATCTCGAGTGATTGATTTCTGAATTCAACATATTCTATTTTGCGGATTATATTTATTAGCAATGCGTGTTTTCTTCAAGTAATTGCAATGGATACTTCCTCTGATTAGTTTCTTTCTTTTTCCCCACTAATTTTTCATGCACCTGGTTACAGGGTTCAAAGGTGGTTCTTCCCATATGATTATCAGATAATACAGGAAATTCACAGGCACGAGCCCGATGATTACACCGGGGCTATGGACTTGGAAATCAGGAACCAGCTCACGACGGATCAAGAGCGGAGCTTTGCTGTTTCTTTACTTCCACGTGAGACATCCAAGTACACTGGGTTTGCTTTCGACTCACCTGGGTATGAGTCATTTTTCGCTTCACAACATGGTGTGTATGCCCCGCAAAAGGCTTGGGATGTCATAAGAAGAGCCAGCATGAGGACGAAGCCGAAGATATCGACCAAGAAATGAACTTTAAGTGCTACACTTAGATTTGGGCAGCGAGCCGTATAGATTCAAAGTTGTAAAGTTGGCTGTACCATAGTCGTTGCTTCTTTCTTATGAATTTTATGTACGGACATTATAGTTGCCCTCCATGCTTCAAACCCGATACACTTTTAGAGGAGCCACAGTGGCTATTGCTTCCCTAGTTACTAGTTCGGATGTAAATGTATATGTTTCGACGGAAGGAAAGGGAGGGATGTGATAATTCCAGACTTCTAGACTCCTTTCAGATGCCAAGAGCATCACTCGTTCCAGAGCGGTAGGAATGCTGCTTACGTTCATCCTGTACGTGCATTTAAGGGCTAGTTCTAGCTAAACCGCAAAGTCTTAAGTGCTTTTCTTGAAACGTCTTGTTATGTCGTCCTGTTCATCGTTTCTTGCCAAAGCTTTCTTCATAATGGTGGCTTACCTTTTATTCACCACCAGTTTGCTCTTCATTTCTTGCATTGCGGCTGCTTTGTCGGCGGCAATACAGAGCTCCTTTTGCCTGTTCTATTTCATTGATTCTCTGGTCGCTTGTTCTCTGGTTGTGTGGGAAATCTGTCAGGTTATTTTGGGTGTTACTGTGGGTGCCATCGCAACAACCGTGCCTCTGTCAAAAAAGTCAGGGGTGGTTATTAGGAGTTGCTAAAAGAAGGAACATTTTCTCAGATTTTGAGAACTGATTCAGACTGTGTCCTATGATCCTCTTCAAACACAAAAGTAATTATGGACTCGGTTCGGTCCTCGTATAATTACTAGCGGCTTTGTGCTTGATCATTCCGTCTTATGCAAGAGAAAGGCAGAGGATATCTGTTGGAGCAGTATCCTATTCTATTCTGTAAGCAAAAGCCGTTGCAAGAAATCGTTTATAATCACCTTAACGATGGACCAAATATTGCCGAAAGAGGCGTGTTATGAGGTGGCAGAGGGACGAGAGAATTTCTGAAAATAGAAGTTTAGAGTAGCTTCTTGTCACTTCATTGTGAGGATAAAGAGAGAAGAATATCTCATGAGGAGCTGATGAACTTGGCCAAGTTTCTGAGAAACTCGACTGCTGGGATTCGTCCAACCATTCTTCGTTACCATCGCAATAATCATCATTCACGAAAACCAGATATATCCCGCGCTTTTCCAGCGAGAGCCCAAGAAAGTATGGTGGGTCTCGCAGAACTTTATCTATTCCTGTCTCCTTTGAACATCCCGAACCATTGGCTTGAATTCTGGAAATCTATTCTGGTAAAGCTGGTCTTCACTTGTGTTGGGGAACCCGATTTGGTTTAATGTCGTGGCATGTGTCAGATCTTCGAGCCTGAGTAGCCTTCCTCTAATGTCATGGATTGCTGGTAGCGGAACGTTTGCCCGGTTTGCACTGTCCACAGAGACGAGAACAGCAAAAATCATTCCCTCTAACCTCGCGGTTGTTCTTCGGAGCAGCAAAATGAGGAACTTCCTGACAAACCCATCCAGGAATCTCACTCCCAGGGACACTCAAGTTGTGCAGAATGCCTTTAAGCAAACCTGCAATTTCACATGGGAAAAACACATTTTTAAGATCAAACTTTCGGCATTCATGGTTGAAGATACTGAACAAAGGTGGAGAAACTGAACTGATCTTCATCTATCTTTTGGCTACAGTTCAAGTAGTTTTCCTCAAATTGAGAGCTGAGTTAACCTTTTCACCTTTTCACCTTTTAAATTCTTCTCTCTTCATTGCTGGGAAGCATGACTTGCAGCCACCCAAGAATGAACGCCTTAGAGATTTCAATACCCGGAGACCGGTGATGCCAACTAGATTGCTGCAATCAGTTAAACGTAGCTCCTTCAAATCAGTAGAACTCTGATCAGAAGCAACCGGTCGAGAACCGAAGATGAACGTTGTATGACCCAGTCCGACGAGCGCGGAAGTGATCCTTGGGATCAAAGAGGACCTGGACAAAGTGCAGCTTGGACGCCGTTGAGCATGAGCTCGCGGTAGAGGCGATCCATGATGCTGTGGCAGGGGGGTGTCGGCGCCACAAGAGCTGAGGAAGACGTCGTAGCAGAAGCGAGAAGAGAACATAGGATCGTCCTCTTCGGGATCATCCGTCAGCATCGTCGCTTTTCGGCAGAGGCCGCCGTGGCAGAGATTGAAGCGCCACGTAACGTTGAGCAACAAGCAACAAGCACCTTGCTGGCGGATTCGTGTTCCCTTTGAAAAGAGCGATTTCCACAGCACGGGAGATGTGCTGTCCTAATTTTTTAATTGACAAATCATGGCGTTTAGGGAAAATTATCCAAAAATTTTTAAATCTTACTGTACAACCATCAATTCATTTTAAATCTATGTATTAATTTAATTTTAAATAGTTGTAAATATTTCAATTATATCAATTTAGTTATAAATCTTTTTAAAATTATAAATGTAATTCTTTCAGGTAATTTTGACCAAAAATCTCTGATGTGGTGTTCTAGTCAGTGCTAACCATCCTACGTGGGAGGTAAGTATTAATGCGGACAATCATGTTTAATTTTTTAAAACAATTTTTATTTTTTATTTTTCTTTTATTTTCTTTCTTTTTATTTTATTGTTTTCCTCACAAGGCCGGCCAGTCCACCGGTCACTGGCCGAGGGCTAGCAGCCCCGCCACCCTAGTAAAGAGAAAAAAAAAAAAAAGATAGTAACGAAAATTATAATTTAAAGAAATTTTAAAAAAAATTCTCGGCATTCATGATGGATAGTTTATGCCATGACATAGCAACATGTGTCCTCGATACGTAACCAAAATTATCACCACCACAAGGATGTTCATATCTACTGCAGTTAAATGTAGGATAACAAGTGTTGTCAATTTAGCTTTGAGTTGGTTTCAATTTCAATCCTTTAGACTAAAATTAATTAGACCTTGAGGCCGCACGCCTTGCACGTGCTGGTGTCGGAGAACGTCAGCACCTCCCTGCACCGATGGTTGGGCCACGCCGACGTCTTCTTCTCCCTCTCTTGCCTCAGCAAGATAAACTCTATGGTCTCGATCTGCACATAATTTGGTCGTTTGCATGTAGAAATGTGTGATTCAGGATTGAAAAATTATTGAAGAAATCTTTCTTCCCGTATAAATTGATAAGGAATTGGCTACCAAAATCACAAACTCGATTGCTTCATGATCTGACGTAAGCAATGGAAGTCATGATGAATTACCTCACGACAACCGTCTTGGGTGTGTGGAAGAAGGAGATCAAGGAGATTGCAATCTGGGAAAGCCCATCCTCCTCCTCCTCCTCCTCTCTCTCTCTCTCTCTCTCTCTCTCTCTCTCTCTCTCTCTCTCTGTAACAATTGATTGAGGCTAAAACTGTTTGAGTTTGAGGGATAATGTTATGATTTTGAGATTCAACGAAGGTTGAATGTGATTTGGAATCGGAAATAACGAGGATTTTCTTTGAGTGGGTGGAGTATTTGAATAATCATGATTGTTATCAAGGTAAACTTCGCATGCTCTATTTTTTTTATTGAAGGTAGGGACCAAGTGCTTGATTCCGCTGGCGTGAAATCCGGTTGAGTCCGAGACTGTCCTGATGAACTCATGCATGTTTCGATGATTTGATGATTGTTTAGATACGAACCTTTCCCTCATCATTGCATTTAGGTGCCCTTTACTGAAAGACCTACCACATGTTTGATTGAATTCCTGAATGGTACTAGCATGCGCATTTCGCAAGTATTCTTGCATCATGATGATGATCTGGCAATGGCATGCTTACACTAAGAGTTCTCCAGGGCATATGACAAATTATTTTCGTTGACTTTGGTTAAATTTTCCTGGTTGCGTTCAATGCCTCCGTGACTGAGAATTTGAACATGCCGTGTTGGCTTAATTTACTCGTAATTATGTTATCTACATCAATCTACCATGTTTGTATATGGCTATTCTAAATGGTGAAATCCTTCATCCAAATGTGCATCTACTACGTACTTGGTGAATTCCTGTCCAAACTTCATCCCGAGCTTGATCTTGCGAGTAATTGGTTTCGTATGCTTGGATAATTATGCCTTGCATTTCTTGATCCATTCATTGATACCTCAATACCTTTTCGACGTCAATGATATCTGGTTCATTTTTTTCGTGGCGAATGCATAGGCCTTTTTTACCTGTTTGATTTTCTTGGTTGACTGAAGATTCTGAGGTTCATTTCTCGATGTCATTTGCTTGTAACCTTTCTGTAAATGGCATGCGAGTCCCTGTCATAACTGACATTCGATGGCTGAGTGCATAATGAGCTGTTTATGCCATGACCGAATGCTTTGCTTGATTCTTTGTCCACATTGCCGATTTGTATGCATATTCAGTTGTTGTTGAATGAGTCTCAATTATAAGAATTGACTGTAGAACGCGGCTCAAGGCTGTTTTCCTGTGTTTATGCTGCTATGCATTTCACTTTTTGCAGCATGATGTTCTTTGAAAATGTCTCATCTAGAGCCGCCCGTGGGTAATTAGAATGTGGTCTTTAGTATTTGGTCCCAAGAGTTCCTATTGAGTAAAATCAGAGTTGTTTCCAAGTTATTCGATTCACATTAGCAATATATGTTGGATTCATGTCACGTGCGGATGATTTCTCGTCATTTTTCAATGTTTTGGTAGTGATTTGCTTGAATAAATAAAGGTCACGTGCCATTGTCTGAACCGTAGGCTACAAGCATCGGCCTCTTCTTAGTTAAATTACGTGTCCCAAGTTAGTTTCTGTAACTATAAGTGCCTAGGTGGCCATGACCCCGGGCCTGGTTCTTTAGTATGCCGGATTACTTTGTGCTTATGTGTCATACGTTTCTCCTTGGAATTCCATTTATTGGTCCTCATTTAGGGAATATTTATTTGATAGCTTGGAAATAGAATGAATATTGGATTTAGCTCGGGGATTTTTGTCTTGGAGTTCAATAACGAGACAATGTATATTCATTACCTAACATCATATCGGATTTATTTTATCGCACTATATCTCTATCGTGTTGATTATGATTGGTTACTTATTGATTGTGCACCAATGCATGGACATCGTTTATTACCATAATATAATAAAATGAGAAGAGATTGCATGAACACCCTTTTCAAAAGATTGAGATACGGTACCAAAAAAAGTTTTGGGAAAAGTATCAAAAAATTCCTAAATTTTTTGCATTAATGTCAATTTAGTCATAATCATTTTATTGGTGTCAATTCAATTCTAAATCTTTTGACTTTATGCCAATTCAATTCTAAACCTTTTATTGGTGTTAATTTAGCCATAAACTTTTTAATTTAGTATCGATTTAGTCCTACAACTTTTGAACCGGTGCCAATTCGATTGTTCTAGCCAACTTTGGCCAAATATTGCTTATATGGCACAGCTGGCTAAACCTTTACATTGGTGTCAATTTAATCATAAGTGTGTTAATTTAATCATAAATCTTTTGATTTGGTGCCAATTCCTTTTGACTTAGTACCAATTTAGTCCTTAAACTTTTGACATAGTGCTAATTCAATCTTTTCGGCTAATTTTGGTTGGATATTGCTAACGTGGCATAGTTGGTATTGACATGTACAAATTTTAATTATTTTAAATATTTTTTAAAATTATTTATTTATTTATTTTCTTTTTATTTTATTTTCTTTATCCCTCCACCTCCTTTCTCTAGCCAGTCACCAACTATTAATGAGGCTCAAGCCCTCATCAACAACTACAAGGGCGGCTTCACATTGGGTGGGCGAGGGTCAAAACTCGCCGGCCATGGGCAAGGCTCAACCTCACCAAAGGGCACGAGGTCACGCCTGCCAATGCTCAAGCCCTCACCGGTGGTTGGGTGAGGCTTGACCTCGTCGAATCTGGCAAGATCGGGACTCGCTCATGGCCGGCAAGGCTAGACCCTCACTAGATCCGACAAGGGCAGGCCATGTCCACCCGACGAGGCTACCCTCGAGGTCGTAGGCAAGGTCCACCTCGACCTCATCAGCCCTCACCTCTAGTCGGTCCCCCAGTTGGTGACCAGTTGGAGGAAGGATGAGGATTGGGGGAAAAAGAAAAGGAAAAAGAAAATAAAATAAATAAATCAAAAAATTGAAATATTTATTAAAAGATATACACGTCAGTACCGGTTATGACACTTTAGTAATATTTAGCCAAAATTAGTTGGAATGACCAAATTGGCACTTGTCAAAAGTTTTAGAGCTAAATTGGTACTAAATCAAAAAAATTATGATTAAATTGATACCAATGAAAGATTTATGATTAAATTGACATCAAGTCAAAAGATTTAAGATTAAATGGGCATCAATAAACGGTTTAAAATTAAATTGACACAAATACAAAATGTTTAAAACTTTTTTGACACTTTTCCTAAAGGGTTTTAATTAGATAATTAGCATAATCAAGCTCCCGACCTTAGAATCACCAATTTGTAGGAAATGAAGCATACTCTTGCACTTCACTCGGCTCCTAATTGACCTCAAATAAAGTATTGGCGATTCCAATTAAATGGAATTTCTTCGATTAATTAATTGAAACTCATGCGTAGTGATTAGTTAGGGTTTGGGAGAACTCATCCTAAATAAGAGTGGGCATTTCGATTAGAGGGATCACCCGTTTCTGTTCAACAAACCGTTAAGACCTGCTCCCTTTAAGACCCCTTAAAGAGGGTCGCGACAATGAGCTTTCGGAAATTATTTATGGTAATACATGTTATGGAGACCGGGGAGGAGGATCTAAGCCAAATGGTCTCGTCAACCAAATCTCTTGTCCACGTGCCCCAAAACTTCGGTAAAAGCAAAACTTGATTCTATCTAATCAATTGGTGACTTTGAGATTTCAAAGAATTCTTCCTTTGAAAATAAATTAGTCCCTCAACATTGCCCGAAATTTTGAGAAGTTATTTTGTTATAAACAAAATGCATTATGAATAATTTAGATGATTAGGTCCGTCGTGTGTGGGTGTATATACACATATGGATGTACATATGGATGCATGAAATAATTTTTCGAGAGTCAGATATCACATTCTTAAGTATTAATAGGATGCATAGAGATAAGAAAGAGGACAATGAGTTGGACATTGGTCTTATCTTCTTATTAATGAGAGAAGATTAAAAAGGAAAGATAAAGGAACTTTATGATCATCCTGCCTATACTTACCATTCTTCCATGCCATACCTCAAGTTCAAATTTGCTTTAGAAAATTTGGATGCTCATGGCAATTCATTCTGGCATTCTTGTGCCATTTTTTTCATTATTTAGTTTTGTTTATCATTACAAATCATTTTTCTATCAAAATATTCCCATCCTTACTACTTTAATGTCTTTTTCTTTTTTTATCGCTTAATTATTTTTTACCTTTCCTTTCTTATTTAGATGTGTGAGCCAACAACTTTAATATTAAAGCAAATATTAATATATTCAACCTTTCCTTGCAGATATTCATAAAGTGAATTTTACTTGTTATTAATAAGAAATTTTGCACTAAACTCATTAATAGTGAATGCTTTTATAAGCAAAAAGCACTTTTATTATAATTATTACTAAGAGATTTTCCTGCTATGCTTTTACTTTTCTTTTGACAAAGTTCTTCAAATTTTATTTGGAAAAAAAACATATTATTAAATAAGAATGCATTTAATGTGCAAAAGTATATTTTACTGTTTTATACATACTAGATTTTTAGGCTCTTTCAAGAATTTCACAAGACGGACCAAAGAAAAACAGAGAATTTTACAAAATAGATTTAAACAAGTTTACTAACAAAACTACAATTATAATAATTTTGTCTCATAAAAAAGATCAAAACAGGTTTCTTCCCTTATCGAAAAGGCTAACAAGACATCCTACAACCATAAACCTGAACAGCATGAGCTAAACATGATCAGTCACAAGCTTTAAGTTTTTGATAAATGCCGATGAACTCAGCGATGGTGTTCACCTACTCGAACTCTATACACAATTCCATAGTTGTACCCTTCGAATCGAAAATCCATTTGCATGAGCTAATACGCAATCCCCGGTGGGACCCCCGTGCACTCTCCATCATGCGGCCCTCGACAGAATTCCCCTCCTCTCTTCCTTTCTCTCTATCCGTCTAACGATCTGAGTCGATTCCCTTTTAAGCTCAGGCTCGGTGCACTCTGCGGAGGGCGCCAGAACAAGAACAGAGCACCTTCACACACGCAAAAGGAGCTGTGCAAATTCTCTCTAGCTCTCAGTGATTCCGATTCCTTTGATCTTCATTGCCCTCTCCGTCGCCCTCCATCCACCAACTGCCGCTGCCGCGCTACACACGCTGAGAAGGGGCAAGAACAGAGAGCATTGGTAGAAGGGACTCGGCTGATGTTTTAGCATCCGTAAGCCACTGTCTCGGTGATTTCGATTGAACCCTTTCCTCTCACTTCGTTGCTGGTCGTCACCGCTTCCCGATCAGCTAACGGTTTTGCTGTGGTGAAGGTCTTTGATGCCGAAGTGCTCGAACTTCGATCATGACTGCCTGACTCGACGATACCATTCCTTGACGTCGCTATAGCTAATCATTCTCCATTCAATTAAATTGCATGTGCTCCGTTTTCCATTGCTTTATGGACGAAGCAGAGGCTGGGAGCTATTGCTACCACCTGTGTGAAAATGGACTGTGATTGAGGCTGTGTTAATGATTTGAACTTGTTGCATTTCCTTTGCAATGATTTGGATGTGAATTGTCGCTTTACTTTTGCATCTAAGCTCCCTGGCCAATGTATACCACCTGTTTGATGAAACTCCCGAACTAAATAAGTGTTTATTTTGATTCGGGTCATGACGAGAATTTCATTCATTACTAGGTTTTTGATCGATTTTTATCATATTGGCCTAGTTGAGTTCTGTTTCTTCATCGAAAATCATAGGTATTCCATTTTGAACTTGCTTTGGATTTGATGGAACCTTGTCCATACATGCCTATTCGTAACTGTTGCGACCCTGAGCTGATGTCCATTGATCCTTCATTTGATACTATTCCACTCAAGTAAGCATGTGCAGTGATATAAGATTGTATTATGGTGAATTTCATGTTTGCTTGGAAAAAGATATTATGTCATGAATGAAGTAAATTCTGCTGGAAATCGATCCTTGGATGCTGACCGTGTTTTAATATCCTTGATTTGGCGTGCATTTGATTCCAACCGGTGGCTAGTTTGGTTATGGGATCATATATGTTCATGCTAGGAAAGTAATATGGTGAATCTCATGCCAATTTTGTGAGAATTATAGTCATGCGATTTTGTTTGGATTCACTACTGATTTAATCTTGGATTGATGCCATTTTGATCAAGTAGACTCATATGGGCCTGTAGGAAAATATGACTTCAATTTTATGTCAATTAGTCATCAAACGATCATGATTTTCAGTCTTGTATGCTCTGTTACAATTCTGATCGAGTGCTGGAAGTTGTGGATTAAGCACAAATTAGATGAATTTTGTCTTAGTTTGGTTGTCTTTTATATTGCCCATGGATGAGTGATATTCTATGTCTTTTACATGTTAGTCCCACTAGACACATATTAGCAAAGGGTCTCAACTCCTAGGGATCAACACTCACCCATGAATACTTATGTTGGCCTAATTCCCCAAAAAAACACAAATTTTGGGTCGACTTTTAATTCTAACTTAAACTTTCTTTTTGTGTAAAAAAAATCACCAACTTTCACTTGAATCCCGAATTTGATCCATGATAAATTGCTGTCCAAAATTGACCTTAGAGGTCTGACAGGGTAGTCAACAATAAATCAATGTCAGCTAACTACTCTCCAAAATGATGCTTTGTTGATCTTAAAATTTGGGAAAAATTGAAGCAGTTAGAGCTCAATTCGTCAATTCTGCGGCCGGGAGTCTTCAAATTCTTGTGCTCGGGAATCTTCAATTCATTGAACAGACTCACCCTCGAGAGAGTTGGTTTGTTGAGCTTTTAGTTAACCAATTCTGTACCACGTGGGTATCGTGATCCCATGGACCGGGGCTCGACCAAAGACAGCATCTTCTGCAGGATCATTCTCAGCAATTGCCCGCATTCAAGGTACCTGATTTATTTTGATCCTGGTTCTTTTGAATCGGGGATGGATAGCTATCTTCTTCAATGTCAAAGCTCATTTCAATTCAGAATTTTGCATCTCGTGCGTTATTCTTGCTGAAAGATCCGAGCTTGATGTCCTGTTGGGGTTGGTGCTTGTGTGCGGAAGAATGACATCCACATATTGTATTCAACATTATCAGAATGTATGACTGCTAGAATGATCAGATCCTTCTTCATTCATTCGATCTATTTTCATTTTGTACTTCTAGCTCTGTGAAGATGAGAAAGTGCCTATGCATACTGGACTCGGGTCCTCTTAGAGTAAAATGAGCATCAATATGTTACATACGTGACCTTGACTGATGAGGCAAAACAGGTCACTTTAGCTTTCATGATTAACTTCTCCGTTGTTCAGCCAAGACTTTTATAGGCTCATCGAATCACTCTCTCTAGATTGTGTGACCTTGCTTCATAAACCATAAATTAATAAATCAAGATGAATTCATGTGTCTATGCGTGAAGCTAAGATTTGCGCATGAAACTATGTCGCTGTTAGTTGCAAATGCTGCCACCTGGTTTTAACTTAATGACCTAAATGCTCGATTATAGCATCCTAGATGATGAGCCTTGGTTTTAACTTGACAACAATTTTCCTTACTAATGACGACTTTCTTGTTGTCGGCTTAGATCCTATCAGTTGTTCTCATGGCCTAAATAATCCGCATCTTAATCATAAAAAATTCTACGTGCGGATAAGCTACGTAGCAGGGAGGGGGGGCAGTCTCAATGCCAAATAGGCAGCTACCTTTTGTCCAATGTGGATGCGCTTCGATAGAAGATAATAGTGCGGGACAGTTCAACGGCTCTAGCATTTTGGAGGAAGTAGAGCCCAAAGGCAATTATAGTACGAAGAAATGGGCCAATTTATTTTTAATCAGCGGAGTACAAGATTTTGCCAATCGCATGGTCAGTCCGCAGGCCGGCGATTGTGCTGTTGCGTCCAACGGCACTTGGACCACCCTGAAGACTCTCCGACGGTTACTTTGAAAATTGCAATTCTATTAAATATGACTCAAAGCTTGCTGAAGGATTTGGTTATCAACTTCTTCGATTTTTTCCTTTTTTGGTCCCTGGCCAACTATTTTCTCAATCGGTGATAGCATGATTCGATCTGGAGTTATGTCATTTGCCGTCACGGTTGCACCTCATGGAGAAATCTTCTAGTTTCTTCTTGTCATGCATAATGACTATTTGAGAAATCGATACACGAGCATATTTATTTTTCTATATGTCATTTGCAGGTTAGGCTAGATGTTTGTCAAGATACAAATGTGAGTTGTATTAGAAAGTTACACATCAAAGATTGATGTGATGCGAGTAGTTATATCATAGTTGGTCTATAACTTATTGATTTAAATTTTTGAAGTTCAACTGAATATGTTGATAGGCTCAGATTTGGATTCTCTCTTGACAATCTCCCTGGACTCCCAATGTGTATTAATGTTTGGTAAATATCTCAAGGAAATTAATGTGTATCAGTGTTTATTGAATATCTCAAGGAAGAAATCTCATGACCAGCGGTTTCCAGGCAGCCTAGCATCGTGGCGTAGCACAGCAGTCTCAACGGCAGTTTGTGATGAAGGTGGACATTGTTGTTGTTGCGGCCCTCACACGCAACAAAGTGGAGATTCATGTTTGAATTAGGGTAGAATAGACCTATTATTGAAGTCATACATGAGTGAGGGGGAGATTGATGAGAAACACATGTAAGTGTGTTAAAAAAATTCATTATTGGAAAATTGGTAGGATAGTTAATATATCCTAGTTGACCCAAAATTAGATATGTTGAGAAGCTCGGACTTAAACTCTCTTTCACAATCTCCCCAAGTGAAGTTATCAAGCGTCCAATAGTTTTTGAGGTAAATAGATTTTTCTAATGGAATGCTTGAAAGGCGATCAGAAGGTTTGAAGGCATAGGTGGGGCTACATCGTGCCTCTTAATAGTCTTTGTGAAAGTAGCGAAGTGCAATGGGCAATAAATCATCTTTGAGCTTTGGTTCAATGTGCAATATCATCTTCAAACTTTAATTTGTTTATGTGGTCCATAAACTTTTGATAAATGTTTAATGTAATCTCTAAACTTTTAATTTGTTAAGGTGATCTTTGAACTATTGGTAAATATTCAGTATAGTCATTCTGTTTGTTCAAAAAACAATATGATGACACGGATTATAATATGTTGAGTTGAATTGTTAAAAATGATGAGTCAATATATCTGTCTTATTATATTTCTCGTTTAGAAAAGGAAAAAACAAATTAGGGACTTCAAATATCTCATGTGCAAATGTATTTTGTTAATTTGAGATAAATATCTTATGTGGATGATCCATGTATATACTTTTTGGTCTACAATTCAGAATTAATGGAATGGAAGTCAAATTAGCATATTTCGTTAACTTTAATTAATGAAAGGACGACATTAAACTATTTGATATAGTTTAGAAATTAGATTAAACCTTTGTTAATAGTCTAGAGTTTGGGGACTACGTTGAACATTTACAAAAGTTCAAAGACCACATCTAACAAATTACAAGTTCATAAGCAACATTGCATATTAAATCAAAGTTTAGGGACTCTTTTTGTTTCATTTTCCCTTAGAAGGAAAGTGAAAGTAGGAACATGCACTTGCGTGATGTACCACACATTTTCCAATTGTCTTGTAGATATTTCAAACATATTTACCTTAATATTTTAAGAAAAATATCATGTCATCATGAACAAAGTACAAGACACTATATTTTTTGTTGCATTAAATCTTTACTTATCAAAGGCCAGAGAGATAATTCTTGATCGATGGGAGAAATGGGCCAAAAAATTGGGAAAATCTAGTTGAATAGGACCTAGTATATGTTGATCAAATATTGACCCGTTTAAAATGACTTGGGATCGAAGTCCCATAAAATGCGGTGGAAGAGATTTCTCCAGTGCAAGATGATTCTTTCATATTTTTCTTTTCCTATTTTGAGTATTCTTTTTCACTTTTTTTAAAGGTTTTAAAGTGAAGAAAAGATGAGATGGTTGAGGATTTTTTTCTCATCTTTCAGTTCAGATACTTGGCTTCTATGATAGAGGATTATTTTTCTCTTTATTTAAAGGTTCCAAAGTGAAGAAAAGATGAGATGGTTGATGAATTTTTTCTCATCCTTGAGTTCAGATGCTTGGCTTCCATGATAGAGGATTCTTTTCCTCTAGCATAGGAATTCTTCCTCAAATTATTCAAATTATTCTTTTCTTCTTCAAAGTCATCATCTCCCTCCAACGCTAGATCCATACCCCATGTCTCTAGCAACTTGGACATCGTAGTGACCCATATAGACTATTTTGAGTATTCTTTCATTTTTTCTAAAGGTTTTAAAGTGAAGAAAAGATGAGATGGTTGAGGATTTTTTTCTCATCTTTTAGTTCAGATACTTGGCTTCTATGATAGAGGATTATTTTTGCATTTATTTGAAGGTTCCAAAGTGAAGAAATGATGAGATGGTTGAGGAATTTTTTCTTCCATGATAGAGGATTCTATTCCTCCAGCAGAGGGATTCTTCCTCAAATCATTCAAATTATTATTTTCTTCTTCAAAGTCATCATCTCCCTCCAACGCTAGATCCAAACCCCATGTCTCCAACAACTCGGACATCGTAGTGACCCATATAGACTATTTTGATTATTCTTTCACTTTTTTTAAAGGTTTTAAAGTGAAGAAAAGATGAGATGGTTGAGGATTTTTTTTCTCATCTTTTAGTTAAGATACTTGGCTTCTATGATAGAGGATTATTTTTCCCTTTATTTAAAGATTCCAAAGTGAAGAAATGATGAGATGGTTGAGGAATTTTTTCTCATCCTTGAGTTCAGATGCTTGGCTTCCATGATAGAGAATTCTTTTCCTCCATCATAGGGATTCTTCCTCAAATTATTCAAATTATTCTTTTCTTCTTCAAAGTCATCATCTCCCTCCAACGCTAGATCCATACCCCATGTCTCCAGCAACTCGGACATCGTAGTGACCCATATAGACTATTTTGAGTATTCTTTCACTTTTTCTAAAGGTTTTAAAGTGAAGAAAAGATGAGATGGTTGATGATTTTTTTCTCATTTTTTAGTTCAGATACTTGGCTTTTATGATAGATGATTATTTTTGCATTTATTTGAAGGTTCCAAAGTGAAGAAATGATGAGATGGTTGAGGAATTTTTTCTCATCCTTGAGTTCAAATGCTTAACTTCCATGATAGAGGATTGTTTTCCTCTAGCATACGGATTCTTCCTCAAATTATTCAAATTATTCTTTTCTTCTTAAAAGTCATCATCTCCCTCCAACGCTAGATCCAAACCCCATGTCTCCAACAACTCGGACATCGTAGTGACCCATATAGACTATTTTGATTATTCTTTCACTTTTTTTAAAGGTTTTAAAGTGAAGAAAAGATGAGATGGTTGAGGATTTTTTTCTCATCTTTCAGTTCAGATACTTGGCTTCTATGATAGAGGATTATTTTTCCCTTTATTTAAAGGTTCCAAAGTGAAGAAATGATGAGATGGTTGAGGAATTTTTTCTCATCCTTGAGTTTAGATGCTTGGCTTCCATGATAGAGGATTCTTTTCCTCCATCATAGGGATTCTTCCTCAAATTATTCAAATTATTCTTTTCTTCTTCAAAGTCATCATCTCCCTCCAACGCTAGATCCAAACCCCATGTCTCCAGCAACTCGGACATCGTACTGACCCATATATACTATTTTGAGTATTCTTTCACTTTTTTTAAAGGTTTTAAAGTGAAGAAAAGATTAGATGGTTGAGGATCTTTTTCTCATCTTTCAGTTCAGATACTTGGCTTCTATGATAGAGGATTATTTTTCTCTTTATTTAAAGGTTCCAAAGTGAAGAAATGATGAGATGGTTGAGGAATTTTTTCTCATCCTTGAGTTTAGATACTTGGCTTCCATGATAGAGGATTCTTTTCCTCTAGCATAGGGATTCTTCCTCAAATTATTCAAATTATTCTTTTCTTCTTCAAAGTCATCATCTCCCTCCAACGATAGATCCAAACCCCATGTCTCTAGCAACGCGGACATCGTAGTGACCCATATAGACTATTTTGAGTATTCTTTTTCACTTTATTTAAAGGTTTTTAAGTGAAGAAAAGATGAGATGGTTGAGGATTTTTTTCCTCATCTTCCAGTATCCCATCTTTTAGTTCAGATACTTGGCTTCTACGATAGATGATTATTTTTTCCTTTATTTAAAGGTTCCTAAGTGAAGAAATGATGAGATGGTTGAGGATTTTTTTCTAATCCTTTAGTTCAGATACTTGGCTTAGGATTCTTTTCCTTCAGTGTAGGGATTCTTTCTCAAATTATTCAAATTATTCTTTTCTTCTTCAAAGTCATCATCTCCCTCCAACGCCAAATCCAAACCCCATGTCTCCAACAACACGGACATCTTAATGAGCCACATAGAATAACATTATTCCTACCAGTGAATTTCTCCAACTCGAATTTCTTAGAAGCCATAGCAATAATTAAAAACAGACAAAATACCGAGAACAATCAATTAACAGCTACCCCAGTCTTTGATACTAGTTTGTTACGACTAATGTGGAAACGTGAACAAAAGAAAATGATTTAAGTAAGAAATAAATTGCATAAATAAAACCTAAACACAACGGATTTACGTTGTCCGATGGTAAAACCTACTTTATGGGGAGAGTTAACAAGATGGTTTCATAATAATCGGCGAAAAATGGATTACAACTACTCAATTACACTCACTCATAAGTGTTCCTCAATCATGGAGTATCACAAGAATCAGTCACAAGAAATGAGTTTTCTCACACTCTCAACTCTCTTGGATGATGATTCTTAATAGTCTCTATGTCTTTCACAAGCTTTTGTACATATTAAGCACGCTCAACATGCTCAAAAGACCAAAACTCAACAATAAAATAATTATATGATTCTATCTTCCTCCTCCTTTGCGTTTTAGAGAGAGAGAGAGAGAGAGAGAGAGCAGCAGCATTAGAGCAACAATGGTGGACGCGTTGTTGGCAAGTGTTAGGGAGGGAGATGCACGTACAGATTGGGAATTTGCAATAAGAAGTGTGAATTATTTCATTATTTTTGCAGAGAATCGAAAAGACGGTCATTATGGGGAGATTATTAGCAGAGAGAGGTCACAGAGAGAAGTCAGGCTTGACCATTAATTAGCGTGAGATCCGCATAATCCCTAAAATAAGCTCACATTATCAAGTCCATGCCACGCTAACATGGAGTCAACGATCCCCTTAACATGCATATTTACATACAAATACACTTTATATTCATTAGTACACTTAATGAGATGTAATTAATCAATGAAATTGGGTTTTTTTAGAATTGTCAAAGTGAGGTTCTCAGAAATAATGGATGATTATGCTTATTAATCTTTGTAAAATTAAGACTCCATTCATTTCCAGAAAATAAACCCATTGAGGAAAACATTTTCTTTAGGGGAAAAAAATCTTCTAAAATAAGCGAGGGACCCTCTTATATCTCACACTCTTACTAGCCCCACTCCTTCCTTTCTTTTTTTCGTTTTTTTTTTTTTTGGCTTTTCGTCCTTCTTGACTGGTGCTGGCTACAGAGGCGACCGACCGACCGCGGGCTAGCCTCGAGCCTTGGGGCCTCGGACCTGCAGATGATTGATGGACGGCGATGGCAGTGGACAGCTGGACGATTCTCGCATTCCTCAAGCGGTGGGGTCTGAAGGTAATTTTATTCCAAAAAGAAATGGCGGAGTGGGGCCCACTTGTTTCAAATCAGCATCCTTAAGGTCAGGAAATGGAGGACGCGAGGGGCATCTTAGGGAACATAAATCTAGTAACGCCACTTGTATAAATTAACGCTTCGTGCTGCTTTCTCCGACCACCATTGCATCGTCTAAATGATTTCTTCCTCGCTCTAGAAACCCTCTCTTTCACCTGATCTTCTGCGGCTGTTCTTTTGGTCGGAACCGCCGCGTGTGCACCGTATTGAATCCTTCCTCTTCTTCAGTCATTGTCGTTTCCGGGTTCCCTCAGTTTCGCCTTCCTCCGAATATATAAATTCTTAACTCTCGTTTCTCCGCAAAGAAGAAGGAAAGAGAGCCAGAAAAGTAGAAGGAGTCGAAACGGGGGGAAAATGGCGGAGATTGCTGTGTCTGTAGCTTGCGAAGTGGCAAAGTGCCTGGTGGATCCGGTCAGGAGGCACTGCGGCTACGTAATATTCTCCGATCGCTACGTTCGCCAACTTAAGGACGAACTTGCGAAGCTCGATGAAGTGAGAGGTGGGGTGCAGCGTTCCATCAGTGATGCTGAAAACAACATGAGGGAGATAAGACCCGACGTTAACAGATGGAAGAATGAGGCAGAGAACTCTGCCAACAAGGCCCACGGCGTGCTGGATAACGAGGGAAGAGCCAAGAAAACTTGCTTCTGCGGGTGGCTTCCCAACCCGAAGGAGCGTTATTGTCGCGGCAGGGACGCGAGGAAGACTGCCCAGGCCATCCAGGCCATCCAGGCACGTATTCCACAGGGCACATTCGAGGGGGTCTACCTCGAAAGTGCTCCACCGGGGCTTGTTGGCGGTGCTCCCAACGTGAATTCGTCGGCCTGTGATGGGGGCGACACTATCCAGGAACTCATTGCGCGGGGTCAATTCGAGAAGCTTGACTTCGAGAATCCTCCGCCGGGGCGTGTTGGCGGTGCTCTCGACGTGAATTCGTTGGTCGGTGATGGGGGCAACACTATCTTCAAATCGCAAGCTTCCACCTTTCAGGACGTAATGAAAGCTTTGTATGATGAAAAGCACAAAGTGATTGGGGTCTACGGGCCTGGTGGCGTGGGGAAGACTACGCTGTTGGAGACAGTCGAGGACAAACTCAAGAAAGAGGGGAAACTGTTCCGCCTGATCGTCAAATCGAAAGTCTCGCAGAATCCAGACGTGACGAAAATCCAATACGATTTCGCTTACGACTTGGGTCTAAAAGATCTGAGGAATGAGCCGAGTGAAGAGGGAAGAAGAAAGCTTCTGCTCAAGAGATTACAGATGGATCCGAGGGAGAAGGTTCTCATAATATTGGACGACCTGTGGGCGGAACTTGATTTGAAGGCAATTGGAATTCCTTTGGGAAATGAGAGCATGAAATGCAAATTGTTGCTCGCGTCGAGAGATAAAAGAGTGCTGGAGCAAAGGATGCATGCCGATCAAACATTTCCTCTTAAAAGTTTAGAGGAAGAAGAAGCTCTCAAGCTATTTGAAAAGATAGTCGGCGACAGGCTCAGAGACGATGAGGAATTGAAAGAAAAGGCGGCTCAAGTGGTTACCAAACTTGCAGGTTTGCCTCTCTTGATTAACTCCGTTGCAAGCACCTTAAAATGTAGCAATGTGTCAACATGGGAAGACATGTTAATAAAAATAGAAGACCCAAATAATGAGAGAATAGTGAAGTGGAGTTACGACCATTTGGAGAGTGAGGAAGCCAAGTGCTTATTCTTGCTTTGTGGTCTTATTGGTGGGACCATTAGAGTCGAACTTCTGCTGGGACTTGGCATGGGTTTAGGCTTGTTTGGGGGATTTGATGACAAGATGCAAAGTTCAAGGAATAGATTGACTACGATGCTCAATAGCCTCTATTCCTTTTGTTTGTTACAGGATGGTGGTGATGGTAAAAAATTTGTGACCATACATGATCTTTACAGCGAGGTGGTCGTCTCAGATGTATTTGGTGATCAGAATTCCTTAATGATTGACAACAATTATGGCTCATGGCCAAAGGAAAATCTTGAGAAATGTTGGGCATGCCTAGTTAACGTGGGCAGCAATAGACTTGTTGAACTAATGTCGCGTCAGTTTACCCACGTGAAGATACTTATGTTGTCGGAACAGTACGATATGGGAGATTGCAGTAGAATAGATTTCACATACCTAAGGGAGCTTCGAGTCCTCTATCTTGGCTCCATGCATATCACTAGTTTACCTTCCTCAATGGAAATCCTCGAGAATCTCCGGTCATTAAGCATAAGTTGCCGTGTGGAGGATGTGGCAAATCTTGGCAAGCTCAAAGGATTGCAGATTCTTAGCTTCATAGGGTCTAAAATTTCTAAGCTGCCTAAAGAACTCGGGAAACTAACGAATCTGAGATCATTGAATCTAAGCAACTGCTTCTCGCTTAGGATAATCGAGCCTGGAGCCCTAAAAGGCTTAATCAACTTGGAAGAGTTACATATGAAGGAAAGCTTTGATCAATGGAGGGGCATGCATGAACTTGCCGAGTTGAAGAGCTTGACAAAGCTAGCATCTCTAGAAATATCAATTTCTGATCCCAAGATACTCTTGAAGGATGGTGACCTACCATTTGAGAAGCTGGAGAAATTTTGGATCAACGTAGGAGATGCTGAGGCAAGGGAATATGAAGGTTTGACAACCATGATGCTCAATTTGGAAGGGTGTGATGGTATTCTTTCAAGAGAATGGGTTAAGAAAAATTTGCAGAAGACTCAATGCTTATATTTAAGCAATTTGAGTGAGTTCGCAAGGAGCCCTCGCGAATTGTGCACCCAAGGATTCCGAAAAGTGAAGTATCTAAACATTGAAGACAGCCCCTCAATCAAGTACGTTGCCGATTCGTCCAATGACCTCCCTCTCAATGCTTTTGGGAAGTTAGAGTCTTTTTTCCTTAGAAATCTTATTCATTTGGAGAAGATATGCCATGGCCTAGTCACATCAGAGTGCTTCAGCAGATTGAAAGTCGTGAGTGTCATATCGTGTGACCGATTGAAATACTTGTGGTGTCTTTCAGTTATGCGAAGACTTGTACAGTTGGAAGAAATTATAGTGTGGGAATGTGACTCAATGCAATCCATTGTCACACATGATGCAGGAGAAGATATAGTTTCTACCGATAACAAAGTTGAGTTGCCTAATGTACGTCGTCTGGTATTGGGTGAGTTACCAAAAATGACAAGCTTTTGTACCAAAGCTGAAATCACATCAGAGGATATTCCAATCCAGGTAATTTTCTTTCACTTTTCTCCTCTGTCAATTTGTCCTATTACGATGAGATGATATTGGTGTTCACTCAACGTTTGTACATATTGCATTTTAACTTTGATTATTCGTACAATTTTATTCGTGTGTTTTACAAATGAAAAATCATCTCAAATAGAACACACGTTATATTATAATTAGAGGGAAGCTGCTTTCCACGGCTTTTTTTTTTTTTTAATTTTTTCAACGGTAGATAATTGGACCGATAACTTGGGGGTTCTACCGTGACTAATTTATTATTTATTTAACATTTTTAATGAGTTGAAAAAATAGTAGTGTGTTGAATGAATGAAAGCAAGAATGAATCTTGAATGAATAAATAAAATTCAATAATTTCAAAATGAAGAAAGCAACGTCCAAAGATTCAATAAATGGATGGCGAGTGAGAAGTCACATAATCATGTCCCGCCTAACATGCAATTTTGTGACTGATTCCAACATGTCATGCCAAGTTGCCAACGTTGCCGTGACAACATGACCATGCGGTTGTGCGGCACTAGCAGCATGATAGTGGTGAAGATATCATAATGAAAATGATTTTTCTTTTCACAGAAGAGAAATTCATTTTTTTTTTTTTTGTATTTTAGCCCGAGAGTTTCACTTAATTTCTCGAGAAAATAGCGTGAGCTGTAACAAACTCACCTTTAATGAGTCTCATTGTGACGCTTTGTTAGGTTTCATTGCCTCACTTGGAATCCCTAGTAATGGTTGGATTCATTGCCCCAAAAAAGATACTCTACAGTGAGCCCTCAATAAAATACAGCAATGTGAAATCACTAAGGATAGAAGAGTCTAAATCCGCGTCGAGTATTCCAAAAGAATGGATACTCAAGCTGCCAAATTTGGAGTCAATGAATATTCGTTGTCGTTATTCATTAAATAATCGGTACGAGTGAACGAAATTCAACAATCTCGAAATGAAGAAAGTGAGATTAAATAAATGGAAGGTGAACCAAGAGCCACGTAACAAAGAAAGTCCACCTAATTGATGTTTCATCTACATGCAAGTTGCAATTGATTCCAACACGTCATGCCAACCTCACCGCGTCAACGTCGTTCTGCTTCCGTCATCCCTTTCTTCAGCTACTAAGGGGAGATTTCCTTCGTCATTCTTTCAGGCACGATAAAAAATCTACACATTCCGCCCTCTGATTAATTGATTTTTTTAATATATAATTTTGATCAATTAAGTTTTTGACATTCTTAAGAGACATCGAGCCCATTCATGTATTCAATGTCCATTTGTTTCATTGAAAATTCATTATTGTTGAAAAAATGTTTTCTTGGTGAATCGTTTTTCTAGAAAATGAATTGTTTCCCTATAGTTGGTTCTATTGAAAACGCAATTTGAAAAGATGTTTATGATGTTTATTAACGAAGCGCAAAAATTTACAAAGTGAAGACAAAAACTATTATGGATCCTTAATAGAAACAAGCCCAAATAAGTCGTATATACTTGTTCTTAATGAAAAATAATAAGTTAACAAAAAATTTATGAAAAATTGAACTTTGATATGACTTTGTTGTCAATTTTGAAGTTCAAAATAGAAAAAAACAAAAGAAAAGATAACCAAATTATGGTAGTTGTTTTGAAGACTGGTAAATGATTTCAAAAGAAAAGATAAAAAATTATGGTCATAGTTTTGAAGATCAGCTAAAGAAAAGATAAAAAATATGATGGCAGTTGAGAGAGAGAGATAGAGTTGTGTTGCAGTGCTGCATTTTCGGCATGATAGTGGTGAGGATATCCTCATGAAAATGATCCATTTTCAAAGAAGAGAAATTCATTTTTTTTAATGTATTTTAGCCCAAGAGTTTCAGTTATTTTCTCGTATCCATGAAAAGTCTGAAAGGAATTTCTTGAAAATAGCTTTTTACTTGTAAGAAACTCACTTTTAATGAGTTTCATTGTGGTGCTTTGTTAGGTTTCATTGCCTCGCTTGGAATCCCTGGTAATGTTTGGACTCCTTGGCCTAGAAAAGATACTCTATAGTGAACCTTCATTTAAATACAACAATCTGATATCACTAGAGATATGGGAGTCTAAATCCACGTCGATTATTCTGAAGGATTGGATATTGAAGTTGCCGAATTTGGAGTCAATGGAAATTGGGGGCACTCTAATTGTAGAAGTAGTTTTTGACCTAGAGGAGCTGAAAGTCATTGAAGAAGCTGAGATTCTCTCTCGGCTAAGTACATTGAAATTATTTAGGTTGCCGAACTTGCGGCGCATGTGGAAACAAGATGTACAACTACAAGGAATGTCGATATTTCAGAATCTGAAGAAGCTCTCTATCAACAATACGGGGTTGTCATTTCTCTTTTCGGTGTCTGTTTCTAAATGTCTTAGAGAACTTAGAGAGATGGAAGTGGAGGATTGTCCGAATATGAATGCGGTGATTGTTGATGAAGAAGGAAGAGATGATGGGATGGATGATATTATAGAGTTCCCATTATTGGCGCGACTATCTATAAGCCGCTGTCCCACGGAGAAATTCTTCTCATATCCTCATGGAAAAAAAGAATCAATAACCACTACTTCAGATTCACAAGACACTTATTATGATTCCTTCCTTGATCAAAAGGTACGAATCCTTTTTTTTGAGATTATGCCTATAATAGTCATAGGCACGTGATTTGTGGGGCAAGTAGTAATATTTCTTTGAAGATTTCTTATTTGGTTTTTATTAGCTAAATTGTTTTTTTTTTTTTTAATAATATATAGCTACACTTGTTAGAGTAAGGCCATTGGTGAAAATTCTATCCTCCACCACCTTAGATAGATCGGTGTAAGAATAGGCCAAATTGTCAAAATTTTCATAGTTATGATCTGATGCACAACTCTTATGAACAGATAAGTTTACCAAGGTTGGAGACGTTAATACTCCACTCACTAGGATCCTCTTGCCATGGCTGTGGGCTTGGCCTCGCCATTGCTGGGCGAGGCATTTGGCATGGTGAGCTTCCCAAAAGTTCCTCCAGCAAATTAGCCAACCCCACCCCGAAACAAGATTTGCAATCACAAGGAATGTCGATATTTCAGAATCTGAAGAAGCTCTCTATCAACAATACGGGGTTGTCATTTCTCTTTTCGGTGTCTGTTTCTAAATGTCTTAGAGAACTTAGAGAGATGGAAGTGGAGGATTGTCCGAATATGAATGCGGTGATTGTTGATGAAGAAGGAAGAGATGATGGGATGGATGATATTATAGAGTTCCCATTATTGGCGCGACTATCTATAAGCCGCTGTCCCACGGAGAAATTCTTCTCATATCCTCATGGAAAAAAAGAATCAATAACCACTGCTTCAGATTCACAAGACACTTATTATGATTCCTTCCTTGATCAAAAGGTACGAATCCTTCTTTTTGAGATTATGCCTATAATAGTCATAGGCACGTGATTTGTGGGGCAAGTAGTAATATTTCTTTGAAGATTTCTTATTTGGTTTTTATTAGCTAAATTGTTTTTTTTTTTTAATAATATATAGCTACACTTGTTAGAGTAAGGCCATTGGTGAAAATTCTATCCTCCACCACCTTAGATAGATCGGTGTAAGAATAGGCCAAATTGTCAAAATTTTCATAGTTATGATCTGATGCACAACTCTTATGAACAGATAAGTTTACCAAGGTTGGAGACGTTAATACTCCACTCACTAGGATCCTCTTGCCATGGCTGTGGGCTTGGCCTCGCCATTGCTGGGCGAGGCATTTGGCATGGTGAGCTTCCCAAAAGTTCCTCCGGCAAATTAGCCAACCCCACCCCGAAACAAGATTTGCAATCACAAGGAATGTCGATATTTCAGAATCTGAAGAAGCTCTCTATCAACAATACGGGGTTGTCATTTCTCTTTTCGGTGTCTGTGGCTAAATGTCTTAGAGAAATTAGAGAGATTGAAGTGGAGGATTGTCCAAATATGAATGCGGTGATTGTTGATGAAGAAGGAAGAGATGATGGGATATATGATATTATAGAGTTCCCGTTGTTGGAACGACTATCTATAAGCTGCTGTCCCACGGAGAAATTCTTCTCATATCCTCATGGAAAAAAGGAGTCAAAAGCTACTTATTCCGATTCCTTCTTTAATGAAAAGGTACGAATCCTTTCTTTTGAGATTACGCCCATAATAGTCATAGGCACGCGATTTGTGGGGCAAGTAATAATATTTCTTTGAAGATTTTTTCTTTGATTTTATTAGTTAAAATGTTTTTATAATATATAACTACATTTGTCAAAGTAAGGCTGTTAGTGAAAATTCCTTCCTCCACCACATTAGATAGATCTTTATAAGATTAGGCCAAATTGTCAAACTTTCCATGGCTATGATCTAATGCATGACTCTTATGAGCAGATAAGTTTACCGAGCTTGGAGAAGTTAAAAATCAACTCGGTAGGATCGTTAACAAGGATATGGCATGGTGAACTTCCCAAAAGTTCCTTCAACAAATTAGCTAAATTCACCTGTAAAAAATGCTCCAACCTACTTGATGTCTTCCCTTCGACAATCATGGGGAGAATGCACAACCTTGAAACAATCAGAGTTTCAAAGTGTCCCTCCTTGGAATCATTGTTTGATTTTGGATCCCTTGATTCATATACGGAACAAACAATTGTGTTGCTCCCCCAATTGGAAAAAGTCATTGTTTTATTATGTCCCTACTTGGAATCGTTGTTTAATTGGGGGCCCCTTGATTCAAGTATGGAACACAAAATTGTATTGCTTCCCAAATTGGAAGGAGTGGTCGTGTGGGGAGCAGGAAGGCTGAGACACGTGGTGATTAGTGATTCCCAAACGGATTTGGGTTTTCCTAGTCTAAACACAGTCGTTGTTCATAATTGCTCTGAGTTGAGATATCTCTTCCCCAATTATACGGCCACAACTCTAGAGAAACTCAAGGCCCTAGTGATTTTCAAATGCGAACAAATGAAGGAAGTGGTTCACAAGGGAGAAGGTAGTCCATCCAAGGCAGAAGTGATGAGTTTCCCTTCCTTAACCAGTTTAGTTATTTGGTGGTGCCCTAACTTTAGAGCATTCATCTGGAGTCCCACAAGTGCGGAGAGGTAGCTAGGCGAGATGATCGAAGAAAATGATGAATTGCCCCGACTGTTGTTCAATGATATGGTTTGCTCTATGCCTTATTGTGATCGTCTTTAATCTTGCATTATCATGTTTTAGAATGAACAATGTAATAATTTGTCCTACTTATCCTCCTTTCTCACATTATCATCATGCAGGTTAGATTTCCCAATTTAAAAATGCTAGTTATTGGAGGCGTCCAGTGCAAAGAGTTATGGAATAATCAAATTTCTGATGATTCTTTTTGCAAATTGGAATATCTTATATTGAAGGATTGTCACAATCTCCAACATATTGCCCCATCTCATATGTGGAAGAGGCTGCAGGACTGTCTAGAAATCTTAGAAGTGAAATCATGCCGTTCAATCGAGATCATATACGAAAATGATGGGATGGTGGCAAAAGCCAGTAATTTGAGGACATTGGATTTGCGTGATTTGGACAATTTGAGGCACATTTGGCAGTACAACAATCTCCCAAACATCCCGTTCCCAAATTTGAGATACGTAAAGGCTGTGAGGTGCTCCCATTTGGACATGCTTTTACCAACCTTCACAGCAAAATTTCTGGGGCAAATCAAAAAGCTGGTGGTAGGATCATGTGAAGATATGGAACTAATTGTTGGCCATGAAGAATGTGAAGAAGTGACTAGTAAGACAATCACCTTCTCTGGGTTAACTACTCTTAGACTTTACAATTTGCCGAAATTCAGGAGCTTCTTACCAGAGAAATACTCTGCGGAATTCCCATCCTTGGATGTCTCCAGTAGAATAGAACCGGACCAAGGCAACCGAAGTGCGGAGGAAAGCGAGGGGGAAATTGAGGAGTTTGACCGCAGTATGGAGGAGTTAGACCGCGAAATTGAGGAAGAATAATTAGTTTTATGAAGTGAGCCACAAAAGTTTGTGAATGTTGCGACGGATGGTGTCTGGCAAAACAAAATGGACGTGTCTGGTAATGTGAGATTTTGTTTTTTTCTTCTATAGTCTCTTCTACACTTCCCGCGAAGTGTGTGACTATTTTCTTGGCTATTTATTTCTTTGGTTTGTCTCCTGGGCTACAATGACGAGTGGCCAGTCATTGGACCATAAATTGTGGGGTTATGATGTATAAATTCTAATCAAGTGCATTATCGTGTTTATAAATTTTCCCGTAATATTAGAAAATGTACGTGCTATTATATTAAGCAATCGAAGCCGTGATGAATTTCCTCATGACAACCGTCGCGGGGAGGAAGAAGGAGATCAAGGAGATTGCAATCTAGGAAAGCCCATGTTCATCCTCCCATCTCTCTCTCTCTCTCTCTCTCTCTGACAATTGATGGAGGCCGAAACAGTTTGAGTTTGAGGGACGGTATTATGATTTTGAGTTCGACGAAGGTTGAATGTGAGTTGGAATCGGTGATAACGAGGATTTCTTTGAGTGGGTTGAGTATTTGAATCTTCATGATTCTTATCAAGGTAAACTTCGCTCTGTTTCTCCTGGAGGTAGGGATCGAGTGCTTGATTCCGCTGGCGTGAAATCTGGTTGAGTTCGGGACTGTCCTGATGAACTCATTCAAGTGCCCTTTACTGAAACACCTACCATATGTTTGATTGAATTCCTGAACGGTACTGGCATGCGTATTTTGCAAGTATTCTTGCATTGTGATGATTATCTGGCAATGGCGTGCTTAAACTGAGAGTTCTCCAGGGCATATGACATTATTTTCGTTGATGTTGGTTGAACTCTCCCGGTTGTGCTCAATGCTCCCATGACTGAGAATTTGAACATGCCGTGTTGGCTTAATTTACTCAGAATTATGTTTTCCTTATCAATCTATGATTTTGTATATGGCTATTCTAATATTCAAGACAATTACCATCTTTGATTTGGAAATTGTGAAATCCTTCTTGGAAATGTGCATCATTACTGTGTTCTTCAGTGAATTCCTGTGCAGACTTCATCCTTTGCTTGATCTCGCGTGTAATTGGTTTTGTATGCCTGGATGATTATGCCTTGCATTTCTCGATCCGTTCAGTGATACCTTCACCCCTTCACACTGACAATGATATTCAGTTCATTTTTTTTTTTGGCTAACGCATGGGCCTCTACCTCTTTGATTTTCTTCATTTACTGAAGATTCTGAAGTTCATTCCTCGATGTCATTTGCTTGTAACTTTTCTATGAATGGTGTGTGAGTCCTGTCATACTGGCATTCGATGGCTGAGTGCATAATGAGCTGTTTATGCCATGACTGAATGCTTTGCTCGATTCATTGCCCACATTGCTGATGCATGTTCGGTTGTTGCTGAACTAGTCTCATCCATGAGAATTGATTGTAGAATGTGGCTCAATGCTGTTTTCCCGTGTTTACATTGCTATGTGTTTCAGTTTTTGCAGCATCATGTTCTTTGAAAATGTCTCCGCTGGAGCCACCCGTGGGTAACTAGAATGTGGTCTTTAGTATTTGGTCCCAAGAGTTCCCGTTGTGTAAAATCAAAGTTGTTTCCAAGTTATTCGAGTCACATTAGCAAAATATGTTGGATTCATGTCGACTCCATGTTGATTTCTTAGAGTTTGACGTGTTTTTTGCATCATATGTGGGCTAGGATTGGATTTGATAGATTTTGGTTTCATATGAGGGTTAATTCGGTAGCACATGATGGTACATTGACGTGCAGATGATTTCTCATCATTTTTTAGTTACTAGTCTCTATCTATCTAAATTGATCATGCTTCGTCATTCTACTACTCGTATTTCTCAATTTTCAGTAGTTGAAATTACCTCAATACTGTGAGCCACATTGCTTTAGAATCGAATGCGACACATTTATATATTTGATCATGTTGATAGTATCGGGAAGAGTGGTGAGCAATCTGAGGATTTTGCCACCCACCTGAGAAAATGTTTTGAAACCGGCCAAAGGACCGGCTTTACTGTCTTTGCTCAGATGGATTGCATATTGCATCAGGTGGCCTCTCATTTCCATGGGATTATGTTGGTCCTCATCCGCATAAGCCCTCCAATTCTGTTTGGCTATTTTGTTCACCCTCCTCACACGTTCAATACTTTGCGGCTCCCTGAAGCTGTCCTCTAAATGTCCCAAGTGCTCCACCCAAAGTGACATCCTATAACCATAAGCCTGCACAGCATCATTAAAACATTATTAGTCACAGGCTTAAGTTTTTGATAAATGTCGATGCACTTGCTGGGTGTTCAGCTAGTACCTGCTATTAAATAGCTGTAACCACGTGGAATATGACATACTTGAACTTCATACACAGTTCCATTGTTGTGTCCTTTGAATCCAAAATCAGTGGTATTAGCTAATGCGCGATTCTCAGTGGGACCTACATGCACTATACATCACGCGGCTCTCCGCAGAATTCTCTGCCTCTCTTCCTGTCTCTCTACATCTAATGAATTGAGTCGCTTTCCTTTTCAGCTCAGGCTTGGCGCGCTCTGCAGCGGGGGGGCAGAATAGAAACAGAGCACCTTCCAACATGGAAAAGGAGCTCAACAAATTCTCTCTAGCCCTTGGTTATTCCTTTGATCTTCATTCCCTCTTCATTGTCCTCTCCGTCACCCTCCATCCACCAAAAGCCGCTGCCACACCTCCATCGCTGGCCACCACAGGACATGTCACGCTGAGAAGGGACAAGAACAAACAATGTTGATTAAAGGAACTCAGGTGATTTTTGAGCATTTATAAGGCTGAGAAGAACAGAGGCGAGCTTTAATTGACACCGTAGACTGATGCTTCAACGAGGATTTTCACCATAGACAAATGATGTGGACAAACATGAAGAGATTTTTCAGATGGAGCTGATGAATAGTGATGGCTATGTTCTTTTTATGAAGGCAACGGGAAGGATACAGTTGGAGTTTCGATTTGGATCCCTCTTCCTTGGTGGCTCTTGTACCATGGAAATATTTCTATGATTTGCAAGCGAGAAGGAGAGAGTGAATCAATAGATACTACACCTTTACTCAATAGCCGAATACAAGAGTATACAGTAGCTCCACTTATAAAGCACGAGAGACATTAACAAAGCTTCGATTACCTTATTTGTGACCTCCTGCTAACTGTCTACTAATATTCATAAATATGCTCCAACACAGATCACACTTGGAGCAAATACTTGACAGTGTTTTTGCATGTTTTTCCAGGAAGTTAATGCGTCATTTTCAAAGAAGTATCCACAACTATACAAGGAAGGAATACGGAATTCATACTTCAACTGTAGAGTTGTGACAGCTACTAGTTCTGCTGGTCTAAATTCCTCGGGAAAAATGTCCGGCCTCTGGGACGTCAGCACAATGGCATTTACCTTTATTGTTGTTACTGTCAACTTACGCCTTCTCTTGATGTGGAATTCAATAACGAGATGCCTTCATATCGCTGTCAGTGGAAGCATCCTTGGGATGTTTGTTTTTATTTTCATATGTTCACTTTTGAGGGTGAGTCTTCTCCCTTTCTGGGGGTTCTTTTTTTCCCTTCACCTCATCTAGTCCTCTTATGGATAGCAATTATTCTGATATTCGTCTTATTACATGTACGCAGAAGAAAGTCTCTACCATGTCATCCACGTATTAACGTGTACGGTCTTCTTCTACCTGACATTTCTTCTGGTTCCAATTGTCGCACTGCTTGGTGACTTCTTATGCCAAGGGTAAGGTTTCAGACTCATATCTGGCCCCAAAAAAAAAAAAAAAAAAATAGTCGGGCTTTTTTGTTCTTAGACATATTTCTCGTTTAGAAACAGAGAGAAACACTGTAACATAGTTATCAAGTAAATTTGCTCATGAATACTGATTGCGAATCTGCAATTTCGCTTTTCTAAAAGTAACAGATGTCGTTTGTCATGGAAAATATAATGGAGGACCTCCTTTTTCGTTCAAATAGCCTTCGTCATCTTCACTGTCGATTTCGTGGGTCCTTTTTTCCTTATTTGCTCCGAGACAAGATACGAGGCTTGTCATGTCCGTACTTTTCCAGTTTCTCGAGATGGTCCATCATTTGGGAATTGCATCTGCGCCGCTTCTCTTTCTCTCTCTCTAACCCCTCTTCCTCCTCTCTAGGCTGAAGATGGCCTTATGTCTGGAATGCGGTTACAGGATAAAGCCCCTAAAAACAAATATTTGGCTTCATCTATAACAATTCGTCCAACCGTTCTTCATTACCATCGTCATCATCATCATTCTCGAAAACCAGCTATATCCCACGCTTTTTCAGCGAGAGCCCGGAAAGTATGGTTGGTCTCGCAGACTATATCTATTCCCGTATCCTTTGAACGGCGGCTCGTACTTGCTTTTTCAGCAAGGCTTCTCGAGCTTGAATTCTGGATATCTAATCTGGTAAAGCTGGTCTTCGCTTGTGTCATTTAATGTCTGACGTGTATAGGATCTTAAAGCCTGAGAAGCCTTCCTTTAATGTCCTCGATTGCTGGTAGCGGAATGTTTGCCCGGTTTGCACTGTCCATAGAGACAACAACAGCGAAAATCATTCCCTCTAACCTCGCGGTTCTTCTTTGGAGCAGCAGAATGAGGAACTTCCCGACAAAACCATCCAGGAATCTCACTCCCAGGGACACTCGAGTTGCGCAAATGCTTATAGCAACCTGAAATTTCTTATGAAAAAATACATTTAAGGTCAAAACTTTCTGCATTCATGATTGAAGATACTCGAACAAAGGTGGAGAAACCGAACGATGATCTTCATCCATCTTTTTGCTACGGTTCAAGTAGTTTTCCCAAAATGGGAGTTATGAGTGATCTTTTTCACCTTTTCAATTCTTCTCTCCCAACAAGTAAAAACCTCGAGAGATTTCAATGCCCGGAGACCGTGATGTCAACTAGATTGCTGCAATCGGTAAAGTTCAGCTCCTTCAAATTAGTAGAATTCAGATGAAAGGCGTAAATTTGAAATTGATTAACCTCAAAGCGGGATAGTTCTTGGGGATGATGACCACGACGGCACCGAGTCGTCAATCGCCTCCAGAAGGCCCGGCGCTATCTCCTCGCCTCACTCAAGGCCTTCTTCGTCGAGCCGGAGCCATGGCACGCTGCTGAGCATGTGCTCGCTGTAGAGGTGATCCACGATGCCGTGGCGGGGGGTGTCGGCGCCGTGGGAGCTGAGGAAGACATCGCAAAGGAAGCGAGATGAGAACATAGCGTTGTCCTCTCCGGGATCATCTGTCAGCATCGTCGTCTTCGGCTTCTTGGTCGGCCTCGCTTAGGAGTCGCCGATCTTATGACAGAGGTGTTCCATGCGGAGATTGAGGCGCCACTTAACGATGAGTAATGAGCAACGAGCACCTTGCCGACGGATTCATGTTTCCTTTGAAAAGAGCGATTTCCACAGCATGGGAAATGTGCTGTCTTAATTTTTAATTGACAAATCATGGCATTCTCATTAGTTAAAGGAAAAATTATCCAAAAAATTTAAAATCTATTGTACGGCGATCAATTCAATTTTAAATCTATGTATTAATTTAGTACTAAGCAGTCATAAATATTTCATTTGAATCAATTTAATCCTAAAATTTTTAAAATTATAAATGTAGTCATTTCGAATAATTTTGGCTGGAAATTTTTTATGTGGCATTCTAGTCAATACTGGCCTTTCTAGTCAATACTAGCCATCCTACATGAAAGGCCAGTACTAATGGGGAAAATTGTGTTTAATTTAAAAAGGAAAAAATTATTTTTTTATTTTTTCTTTTTCTTTTCTTTCTTTTTATTTTATTGTTCTCTTCATAAGGTAGGCACGTCCACTGTTCACTGGCCAAGGCCCAGCAGCCCCGCCACCCTGTAAAGGAAAAAAAAAGATAGTAAATAAAATTAAAAATTTTAAGAAATAAAGAAGAAAATTTCAAGTATTCATGATGGATAGTTTATGCCATGACATAGCAACATGTCTCCTCGATACGTAACCAAAATTTATCACCACAAGGATGTTCATATCTACTCCAGTTAAATGTAGGATCATGAGTTTGTCAATTTAGCTTTGATTTGGTTTCAATTTCAATCCTTTAGACTAAAATTGATTAGACCTTGAGGCTTGCACGTGCTGGCGTTGGAGAACGTCAGCACCTCCTTGCACCGACGGCTAGGACACGCCGACGTCGTCTTCTCCCTCGGGTCGCAGTCCCCGAACCTGTCTTCCCTCTGTTACATAACCTCTCTGGTCTCGATCTGCACATGATTTGCTCGTTTGCATGTGAAAAATGTGTGATTTAGGATTGAAAAATTATTGAAAGAATCTTTCTTTTTGCATAAATTTATAAGGAATTGGCCACCAAAATCACAACCTCGATCGCTTCATGATCCGACGTAAGCAATCGAAGTCGTGATGAATTACCTCAGGACAACTGTCGCGGGTGGAAGAAGGAGATCAAAGAGATTGCAATCTGGGAAAGCCTACGTTCCTCCTCCCAGCTCTCTCTCTCTCTCTCTCTCTGACGATTGAGGCTGTGAGTTTGATGGACATTATTATGATTTCGAGTTAGACGAAGCTTGAATGTGAGTTGGAATCGGTAATAACGAGGATTTCTTTGAGTGGGGTTTGTTTTGTTTTTTTTTTTTTTTTTGGTAAAAGGTAAGTATTATATTGACTTTTGAATCAAGAGGCTATACAACAGTACAGCTAAGGACTCCGGAACCAAAAAGCTTACACTATTCTTTGAGTGGGTTGAGTATTTGAATAATCATGATTCTCATCAAGGTAAACTTCGCATGCTCTGTTTCTATTGGCGTGAAATCATGATGAGTCCGAGACTGTCCTGATGAACTCAAGCATGTTTCAATGATTCGGTGATTGTTTGGATACAAACATTTTCTGCATCAGTGCATTTAGGTGCCCTTTACTAAAACGCCTACCACATGTTTGGTTGAATTCTTGAACGGTACTAGCATGTGTATTTTGCAAGCATTCTTGCATTTTGATGATTATTTGGCAATGACGTGCTTAAACTGAGAGTTCTCCGGTGTATATGACAAATAATTTTCGTTGATGGTTGAACTCTTCCGGTTGTGCTCAATGCTCCCATGACTGAGAATTTGAACATGCCATGTTGGCTTAATTTGCTCAGAATGATGTTATCTATATCAATCTACGATGTTTGTATATGGCTATTCTAAAATTTGAGACAATTACCATCCTTGAATTGGAAATGGTGAAATCCTTCTTTGAAATTTGCATCGTGTACTGTGTACTTCAGTGAATTCCTGTCCGGACTTCATCCTTAGCTTGATCTTGCGAGTAATTGGTTTCGTATGCTTGGATGATTATGCCTTGCATTTCTTGATCCGTTCATTGATACCTCAATACCTTCTCACTGTCAATGATATTTGGTTCATTTTTTATGGCAAATGCATAGGCCTTTACCTGTTTGATTTTTTTTGTTGACTGAAGATTCTGAAGTTCATTCCTTGATGCCATTTGCTTGTATCTTTTCTGTAAACGGCATGCGAGTCCTTGTCATGACTGATATACGATGACAGAGTGCATATTATGCCATGACCGAATGCTTTGCTTGATTCATTGTCCACGTTGCTGATTTGGATACAAGTTTAGTGGTTGCTGAATGAGTCTCAACCATGAGAATTGACTTCAGATTGTGGCTCAATGCTGTTTTCCTTTGTTTATGCTGCTATGCATTTCGGTTTTTGCAGCATGATGTTCTTTGAAAATGTCTCTGCTGGAGCCGCCCATGGGTAATTAGAATGTGGTCTTTAGTATTTGGTCTCAAGAGTTCCTGCTGTGTAAAATCAGAGTTGTTTCCAAGTTATTCGAGTCACATTAGCAATATATGTTGGATTCATGTTATGTGCATTTTTTAATGTTTTACTAGTGATTTGCTTGAATAAATAGAGGTCACGTGCTATTGTCCGAACCATTGACTACAAGTATCAGACTCCTTCTTGGTTAAATATTGTGTCCCGGGTTAGTTTCTGTAGGTGGACATGATCACGGGCCGGGTTCTTTAGTTTACTAGATCATTTCGTGCATATACGTCATACGTTTCTCCTTGGAATCTCATTTATCGATCATCATGCAGGGGATATTTATTTTATAGCTTTGAAATAGAATGAATATTGGATTTAGCTCATAGGGATTCTTGTCCCGGAGCTAAATAATGAAGCCATGTATATTCATTACTTGACATTGTATTGCGTTTATTCTCTTGCACTTTACCTTTATTGCATTGATTATGATTGGTTACTTAGGGTCTGTTTGGCAACTTGCCAAACAATAAAAATTTCTATTCTTTTGTTCCCGAAAGTAGATTTGAAACAAAATTCTATTTGGTAAATTTTTTGTTTCTAGAAACAATTTTGTTCCCGAAAATAGATTTGCAGTAGAAGCGAGAAGTAAAAAAAAAAAAAAAAAAATTGATTCTTTGTTCTTGAGAACAATTATAGAATCAAACCAACCTATTTTTTCTATTTTCTCTTCTTTTTGTTCTTCTTCAATCGTTGCCGTTGTTGCTACCTTTCGCCGCCGCTACCGTCGTCCGCCGCCCATAGCCGCTGATCACTAGCGACCTACTCGGCAAGGTTTGGCGAGCTCATCGGTGGCCAAGTGGGCCTTGCCCGAGCCTCCCTTGGCCACCGGCGAGGCTTGCCCGATTGGGTGAGGCTCGTCCAACTTGGACGAGGCTCGGTCAAGCTCGCCCGCCAACACCGGGCGAGGCCACTCACCCAACCATGGCTCGGTGAGCCTCGCCCACCGCCGCCGGTGAGGCTCAACCAACAAGGCATGGCCTCATCGAGGGCCAGCAACGCTTTGGTGAGGTCACCAGTCATCACAAGGCCGACGACCGGCAACCTTGAAGAAGATGAAGAGGAGAAAAAAAGGAAAAAAAAAGAAGAAGGAAAAAAGTAATAAAATAATTTAAAAATTAAAAGAAAATGATTTGAAGTAGAAATTTTGATGACGGTGCCAAACATAATTCTATTCCGGAAATTGAAATTTTAGACAGTTACCAAACAACTTAAAATGCTTAGAAATTATTTTCGGAAACAGAATAAAAAATAATCAGTTCTGATCAGAAATTATTTTTTAGAATAGAAGCGTTACCAAGCGTGCCCTTATTGATTATGTACCCATGCACATATATCGTATAGTGGTGTACGATAATACAATAGGCAAAGATCACATAAATAATATATTCGAAAGATTGAGAATTAGTACTAAAAGGGTGGTCATTAGATAATTAGCATAATTAAGCCCTCGATCTTAGATCAATGGTTTGCAGGAGTGAAGTGTCCTATTGTGCTTCACTCGGTTCTTAACTGACCCTAAATAGAGTAATGGCGACTCCAATTAAATAAAATTTCTTTGATTAATTAATTGAAACTCAAACGTCTCGATAGTTAGGGTTTAAGAGAGTTAATGCTAAGCAAGAGTGAGCACCTCAAACAAAGGCATCGCTCATTTCAATTCGACAAATCGTGATACTCCCCCCCTCTGAGAATCCTTAGAGAGGGTCGCGACAATTTATGAGAGGGAGCTTTTGAAAATTAGTGATGGCAATACGTGTTATGGTGACTGGAGGAGAAGGGTTTACGGGGCTTGAGTTTTTGGCATGTTTTAAGACATGATGTCGTCAATTAAATCTCTTGTCCAAGTGCTCCGAAACCAAATGGGGTCGTCGACAATTTGCTTTAGAAAATTTGGATGCCCATGCTGATTCATTTTGGCATTCCTGTGCTATCTTTTTTCACTATTTATTTTTATTTATCATTACAGATTATTTTTTATTTTTTATTTACAAAATATCTCCATCCTTATTGCTTTAACGTTTTGTTTTCTATCCCTTAAATATTTTCAGCATGTTTGCCTTTGTTCTTGTGATAATGTACTTAATGTTGTTATTGGCGACACATATCTTATATGTACATTCGTAAGCTTGAGTTGGAACCTTCTCTAAATCCCTTGTATTGAACCTTCATTCTTATCTTGTTTGTTCTTCATAGATAAACTGCAATCGATAAATGTAGGCAACTAATGAGTGTTTAGTATAGGTAAATTCTTTAGATATAAAATTAATAGGCAAAACCACAAATAATGAATTTTTGATAAATGTAGGCAACTAGTGAGTGTTTAATATAGGATGAATTTTTAGATATAAAATAATAGGCAAAACCACAAACAATGAATTTTATCAGAGAGGGGGGGGGGGGGGGAGGGAGATCATGAAATTAAAGGAAGGCATATAAATGAGGAATTAATGAAGAGGAAGTAAAAAAGAGCTGTTAATAAAAAAAAGTGAAAAAAAAACATTTTATCAGAGGAACTTCACCTCTAAGATAATATAAAAATAATAAAAATCATGAAATTGATTTGAACAGATTAACTATTACATAATTATTAATCAAAATTTATCAACAAAATTGAATTGAATAGTTTAATCTAACAATTAAAAAAAAAAGAAATTAATAGTAGAAGAGATTCATACCTGCATTGACTTTAAAAGGGAGGATTTTCGTATTTTTAATTTTAATAAAATGTGGATTAATAAAAATGATCAAAGTGACGTCATTTTAGCGTTATGTATCAAATCACTCTATATTTATCAAACAGCTTATATGTTTCAAGGTAGGTCAACTCAATTGTTCATTTCTGTTAAGAGATCAGTATTCATTAAGCAACATTAACTCTAATTTTGTATCTTACTACGTTTTTTATTTGAAGGAATTAAAATAATTTTAGTAAGTAATGAAATCAATTATCTCTCTAAAACATTACATTTGTATCTATATGACATCACATGTTGTGCATGGAGATTCTCAAAATAGAAAATGAAATATTCAAGTGATTTTTCATCGAAAATGACTATTAGGTGCAGATAATTCTTTTTTTATTGGAATTTATAAACATTAATGTTTTCTCATTCTCATTAACTATTTACTACTTGAGAGTTTTCAGATGTGATGTTTAAAATTAGCATATTGGAAAGTTACACTTAAAATTTTCTTGTTCATAAAGTCAAATTTACTTGTTATTAACAAGAAATTTTGCTCTAAACTCATTAATGGTGAACGCATTTAGTAAGCAAAAAGCACTTTTATTATAATATATTACCAATAGATTTTCCTGCTATGCTATTTTTCTTTTGGCAAAGCTCTTCAAAAATCTTATTTGGAAAAAAAAAAAAAAAAGAATCATTTTATTAAATAAGAATGCATTTAATGTGCAAAACTCAATTTTACTGTTTTATACATACTAGATTTTTAGGCTCTTCCAAGAATTTCACAAGACGGACAAAAAAAAAAAAAAAGAATTTCACAAAATACATCTAAACGAGTATACTAACGAAACTACAATTATAATAATTTCGTCTCATAAAAAAGATCAAAACGGGTTTCTTCCCTCCCGATCGAAAAGGCTAACAAGACATCCTATAACCATAAACCTGAACAGCATGAGCTAAACATTATCAGTCACAAGCTTTAAGTTTTTGATAAATGCCGATGCACTCAGCGATGGTGTTCACCTACTTGAACTCTATACACAATTCCATGGTCGTACCCTTCGAATCGAAAATCAATTTGCATGAGCTAATACTCAATTCCCGGTGGGACCCACGCGCACTCTCCATCACGCGGCCCTCGACGGAATTTTCTGGCTCTCTTCCTTTCTCTCTATCTATCTAACGATCTGAGTTGATTCCCTTTGAAGCTCAGGCTCGGTGCACTCTGCGGAGGGCGCCAGAACAAGAACAGAGCACCTTCACACACGCAAAAGGAGCTGTGCAAATTCTCTCTAGCCCTTGGTGATTTCGGTTCCTTTGATCTTCATTGCCCTCTCCGTCGCCCTCCATCCACCAACTGCCGCTGCCGCGCTACACACGCTGAGAAGGGGCAAGAACAGAGAACATTGGCAGAGGGGACTCGGGTGATTTTTGAGCATCCCTAAGCCACTCTCTCTCGGTGATTTCGATTGAGAGATCACCGCTTCCCGATCAGCTAACGGTTCCACTGCCGTGTAGAAGGTCTATGATGCCGAAGTGCTCGAACTTCGATCATGACTGCCTGATTCGACGATGCCATTCCTTGACGTTGGTTCTGTTATCTCCTGACTCATATCCAAGGTCAATCGCTATAGCTAATCATTCTCCATTCAATTAAACTACATGTGCTCCGTTTTCCATTGCTTTATGGATGAAGCAAAGGCTGGGAGCTATCGCTACCACCTGTGTGAAAATGGACTGTGATTGAGGTTGTGTTAATGATTTGAACTTGCTGCATTGATTTAATCTTGGATTGATGCCATTTTGATCAAGCAGACTCATATGTGCCCGTAGGAAAATATGGCTTCAATTTCTTGTCAATTAGTCATCAAACAATCATGATTTTCAGTCCTGTATGCTCTGTTACAATTCTGATTGAGTGCTGGAAGTTGTGGATTAAGCACAAACTAGATGGAGTTTGTCTTAGGTTGGTTGTCTTTTATATTGCCCATGGGTAAGTGATATCATGTGTTTAGGTTCCTTATTAATTTCTCATGTTCAGATGGCACTGGTTAGATGTTAGTCCCCATAGATACATATTAGCAAAGGGTCTCAACTCCTAGGAGTCAACACTCACTCATGAATATTTATGTTGGCCTAATTCCCTAAAAAAGCATTTATTTTTGGGTTGACTTTCAGTTGTAACTTGAACTTTCTTTTTGTCTTAAAAAAATCACCAACTTTCACTTGAATCCCGAATTTGATCCTGATAAATTGCTGTCCAAAATTAACGTTAGAGGTCTAACAGGATAGTCAACAATAAATAGATGTCAGCTAACTACTCTCCAAAATGATGCTTTGTCAATCTTAAAATTCGGGAAAAATCGAAGCAATTAGAGCTCGATTCGTCAACTCTACAGCCGGGAGTCTTCAAATTCTTGCGCTCGGAAATCTTCAATTCATCGAACAGACTCACCCTCGAGAGAGTTGGTTTGTTGAGCTTTTAATTAACCAATTATGTACCCTGTGGTCTCGTGATCCCAAGGACCGGAGCTCGACCAAAGACGGCATCTTCCGCAGGATCATTCTCAGCAATTGCCCGCATTCAAGGTACCTGATTTATTTTGATCCTGGTTCTTTTGAATCGAGGATGGATAGCTATCTTCTTCAATGTCAAAGCTCATTTCAATTCAGAATTTTGCACCTCGTGCGTTATTCTTGCTGAAAGATCCGAGCTTGATGTCCTGTTGGGGTTGGTGCTTGTGTGCGGAAGAATGACATCCACATATTGTATTCAACATTATCAGAATGTATGACCGCTAGAATGATCACATCCTTCTTCATTCATTCGATCTATTTTTATTTTGTACTTCCAGCTCTGTGAAGATGAGAAAGTGCCTATGCAGACTGGACTCGGGTCCTCTTAGAGTAAAATGAGCATCAATATGTTATATAAGTTGCCTTGACTGATAAGGCAAAACAAGTCACTTTAGCTTTCATGATTAACTTCTCCGTTGTTCAGCGAAGACTCTTATAGGCTCATCGAATCACTCTATCTAGATTGTGTGACCTTGCTTCATAAACCATAAATTAATAAATCAAGATGAATTCATGTGTATATGCGTGAAGTTAACATTTGCGCATGAAACTATGTTGCTGTTAGTTGCAAATGCTGCCACCTGGTTTTAACGTAATGACCTAAATGCTTGATTATAGCATCCTAGATGATGAGCCTTGGTTTTAACTTGACAACGATTTTCCTTACTAATATGACGACTTTCTTGTTGTCGGCTTAGATCCTATCAGTTGTTCTCATGGCCTAAATAATCCACATCTTAATCATAAAACATTCTACGTGCAGATAAGCTACGTAGCAGGGAACAACTCTAGCATTTTGGAGGAAGTAGAGCCCAAAGGCAATTATAGTACGAAGAAATGGGCCTATTTATTCTTAATCAGCGAAGTACAATATTTTGCCAATCGTATGGTCAGTCCACAGGCCGGCGACTGTGCTGTTGCGTCCAACGGCGGCACTTTGATCACCCTGAATACTCTCCGACGGTTACTTTGAAAATTGCAATTCTATAAAAAAGATTCAAAGCTTGCTGAAGGATTTGGTTATCAATTTCTTCGATTTTTCTAATAAATTAGCAAATTACATACTTTTTTTTATATAAAATTTAGAAGTGGGGTTCGCAAGTTAATAACAATGTAATTAATTGGTTGTATCAAATTAATTTGTAAGCAATCTCTTAGCCTAGTTGGTTAGGATCTCACCTTGAGATCCGGAAGGTGAAGGGTTCAAGCCTCTACTATTTAACTAGTCCCATGAATTGAGGTATGTGTGTTCGTTGATATCTTTGATTCCACCCTTGGATGCCAAGTTTGAATCCTTCGGCACTTACTCGATGTCAGGATCCTCATTTAATTTCTTTCGTTGATCGATGTATTTCTATTTTTTATCCTAAATTATCTATTGTTCCATATAGAATTTGTAGATCACGGATACACATGCAATACATACCTTTTCATTATATCCACAATCAATACAAAACGGACTCTATTACAGCACAACAATATTATACATACATGCAGACTATTCGATTATGTTGGATTATTTAAATTTTGGAAAAAATGTGTAAGAATATTTTATCATCGAGTGAAACAATTTTTGTTTTGGGTGATTGACCTAATTAATAGGGTTGTTTTTTTAAGAATATTTGCTGTTGTTAATCATAAAACAATCTGTACAAATTTGGGACTAAATATATGATTGTGTATGAACATGCAAACATTGACGTGGCGCTTTTGAGCTTTTTCAGCAATTCTTTTTTAATTTCTATGTTACTAGGTATCATATATACTTGAATAAAAAGATATTCTTTACTTGAATAATAGTAGCATTCACGTATATGAAGTCGCCGTGCCAATTCAATTATATATGTTATTCAAAACCTATGTACAGTCACAAGATTAATAAATAGATGTCTATTTAATATCAATAGATTATCTAGAACTCTCTAAGCATCCAACTAATCTCCATCCTCTGTGATGGTCCCTCCATCTCACACACATCAGGTAATCACAGGAGACTTGCAAATGTGTGCTCATGGGAGTGGCAGCAAGAGAATGTGCAAGTGTAGTGATTCGATCACAAGCTTTGAATCAGAAAGATAGACACACTTACCACTCGAGCAACCTCTTGGTGTTAAAAGATAAGTATCCCTTATTTTTCTTGGAATAAAAGAGTCTTGCTAATATGACGGCACTGTCATTCACCATCAATAACGGTGCCACAATGACCAGAAGTTCCCATACGTGTGGATTTGGCTACCGGAGCTATGGAAATCAGAGATATTGAAGATCATAACTATAAAAAAATTGAAAAGCAAATCCACGGAGGATTATTCTTTTATAAAATTTAGAAGTGTGCTTCGTAAGATAGTAACGATGTAATTAATTTGCTTATATCAAATTAGTTTGTAAGCAATCTATTAGCCTAGTAGGTTAGAATCTCACCTTGAGATCCGGGAGGTGAGGAGTTCAAGCCCGTACTCTTTAACTAGTCCCATGAATTAAGGTGTGTGTGTTCAGCAAAGCTTTGATTCTACCTACCAAGTTTGAATCCCTCAACAGTAAAACTTACGTGCTTTGTAGCTAAAACATATTTTCCAATTACATCTTGTAAAGGCAAGCCGAAGGAAAGAACTATTAGAGGTCAAGAATTTGTGTAAAAAAAAAAAATAGAAAACTTCTTATACCAATAGTAAGTAGGAAAATCCTTCACTGATTGCACACCATTGACAAAAGGATGATCCTTACTCTACTGCACTGGCCCAACAAATCAACAATGATAGAAGCCATAGGTAGGCAAATTTTCTCAACTTGGTAGTACTCTGATCATCCCGAAAACCATAAACCCGGTAGTACTCCGATCATCCCGAAAACCATAAAGACATTTCCATGTTTTAGCAATGCTTAATTACATGTGAGTATGGTCTAGTATTACTGTCTTCAAAAGGATCAGTTCAGGCCAAACGCATCATGGTCCTTCACACAAAAGTGCTCATCTTGCAAGGGGTTCTTATAGGTCGGGATTATTGGCACTTGAATTGTACCAACAATGAAACAATAAAAAGAAGAACAACAATAATAATAAAAATTTTGTCATACGCAACAGTCGATTTTTCCTCCTCTCTTGAATTCGGTTATGAAAGCAACAAACCAAAGGGACATTTTTGTTGTTTTAAATCAGGGCACTTTCGTCATTTGACGAGGAAGTTCTCGATTCTGCTTCACGTCCGTAGCCTTTACCGTCCTCCCTAGATTCACCATTGGCCGCTGGCTCCACCGGAAGCCGCTGTCGGCCTTCCATCTCCGATCACGGCAGATGCACGAAGGAAGGCACACAACACACACGCAGAAGAAACAGAGCTCGATCCAGGAATCCAAAGTTCATTGTCGTTGATTTGAGGTTCGCCGGAGGTGAATCGACGTCGATTCCACTGTTCATGACTTCGATTGCGGTTCCGGTGTCGTCTGGTTGCAGTTCTGATCGTGTGCTGTTCTGACCACGAGGCGTTCCTGCGATTCGTTCTTTCGCTACAGTGATCGGCAAAAGTTTGCAGTAGATTCGAATCGCATGGAAAAGGACGCGCCCTCTGAGTTGACTCCAACCATCGCTCACGAATCTTCTCTCCACCGATTGAGCTCTTCAACTTCTTGCTCTAGTCCAAGCCCAAGAGTCGTCCCCGCGTCGAATGAATGTATGGATACTGCTCAGGAAGTGTTCGATGAAATGACTGAAGGAATCCATCCGTTATTCAGTCCTGTTGGTGGCCGTTAGAATCAATGCTATAATAGTGAGGCTGTGCTCGCTGTCTTGAAAGTCGCTGAGTTGTCATCTCGAGCTCGCACCATCCTCGCCACCAAATCATCAGGTCGTCTCTTCTCCAATTAAGCCTCGTTATTGGTGTTGATTTGTTCTAGACTCATCTCTCTTGATCTCTGTTCTGTTTTTTTTTCCTTGCCTTTCACTTGACCGCTTTGTCGTCAGACATTTGCTGCGTTGTCGTGCCGAGACACGCCTCATCGCCAAAAGCTAGAAGCGGGACTGTGATGGTAGAAGCCAAGGAGATGCGGTCGCGGTTGCCATTGCTTTCGATAATTCCGCTTGCGTAGCTCACCGCATCAAAGGGATCGAGTCAACTAAAATCTTCCACAAAGAACAATAATCATTGATGCACCACATGTAACGGTAATGCCATTTTGACACTAGCAACATCATCTAAAAGCAGTTTCGCTTGGATAGCAAATTGACTGAATAAGAAGGAAGCAACTGGAATGACATCAGCTGGAGCTTGAATTCATGGAAATGAGCAGCGGCGGCAATGATCTGCATCCGACACCCTTGAAGGTCTTCTGGTAGAGACATTGCTAGCCGAAGACAACGAACGTGACTTGGAATTTTGTGACTTGGAATTTCTGTCTACTCTAAGGTCAGCGTCAAGGCAGAGAAGGCCAGGCCAGGCTAGGGGAAAACGTTGAAAGGTGGGAGTAATAGGGCTGGTGGGTCTGGGCCACGGATCAAATTAATGGGTTGCTCTTGTGGAAAAGTTGGACCAACTTGGCCTTTTCTATTTGTTTTTTTATTTGTTTTTTTAGTTCATTTTTTACTTCCATTCATTGTTTTCATGATCATTTTTTTTAATAGAAAAATGCGTTTGTTTTTCCAAATTGTTTTGCGAAAAACAAAAACAATTTTTTTGTTTTTTTTTTTTTGACCAGAAAAACGTGTTCTTGTTACAAATTTTTTTGGGTTCTTTTTTTGTTTCTTTTAATTTTTTAATATAAATATTTTTTTTTTTTTTTTTCTTCTTTTGGCCGGCGGCCTCGCTTAATATTTGAAGAAGAAATCATGTCAAAACAAAGCACAAGACGCTATTGTTTTGTTTTTTTTTTAGTAACCAAAAACATATTTGCCAAAAAGAAAATATGTTTATGAACAAAAAAAAAAGAAATACAAACAAACAGCCCCTATATGTTTTGTTGCATCAATTTTTAGTAACCAAGGGCCAAAGTTGTTTTTAGATCAATGAGAAATGGGCCAAAAAAATGGGACAATCCAATTGAACAGAATCGGGTATGTGTTTATGAAATATCGATCCATTGAAAATGACTTAATTTATGAACTGTATTCATATTGACCCAAGTCCAATCTCACAAAGAGCACTACAATGAAAGAGAGAGAGTCGGCTGAGACTTCTTTAGTGAAAGATTATTCTTTCGTAATTTTCTTTTGCTGTTTGTGGATTCTTTTCCATTTTCTTTAAAGTTTCAAAAGTGAAGAAATGATGAGATGATTGAGGATTCCCCCATCTTCTTTGTAAAAAGATATGACCACTAATTTATTTGTCAGATCACCCATAAATGAGTAATCATCATTATCAGGATTTTACCAATGTATAAATACATTCGTAAATTATGAGCTCTTCTATTATTTTACAAGCGTTTTACTTATATATTGATAATATAATAAAGTCACCAATATTCCACTAATATAGAGACTGAGCTTTGTTGAAATCTTATGAATGTTTTTAGTAAAATACCAACTCAATAAGGAATCTGCCAACCTCCTAATGAATCAGCGAATCATCATTTTTTTCCATGTTGGTAATTATTAGACTAACAAGATGAGGAAGAAAAAAGAAGAAGGAACAAGTAAAGATGAGATAGTGAAGATAGGATTTAAGACATGGCAAAGAGTCGAGGAAAAAGCAAATATGTTGTGGGCCCATGGAACTCATCGTGTAAGGGAAGAAGGAACTCATTTTGTGTTTGCCCTTTCTTTCCTCCCACTTTTAAGAGGAATATATTTTGTCTACCACTCTTTTCACTTCTTCCGCATTTATTCTAGCCCAACAAGGGAAGCGGTTCCTTCGATCTTTATTTTTGATTCCTAAAATCCGCTTTATTCAATGGAATGGCCCGATTCGATTCTTTTATGGGTCATGCTCTCAAAAGAAAAAATTAAGGTGGCGAACATTTGGAGTGGCTTTTTATCCATAAATAATATCTTCATATTGATGTGAAATTTGAAATGTACAAATTCCTCTATAAATATGTGTTCTCATAACAATGTGTATCGACTTGACTATAGATGCTATGATAAAAATGAAGAAGTAGATATAAGCCATAGATGGTATGCGTGAAAAAACAAGGTGGATGAGCGAGATGACGTCTTCATCCTCTGTAATAGTGCATAAAGGTATTTTATATAGGAGGGAGAGGTTCTGATTTCTTTCACTGATCAATATCTTGTAATTATTTATCTTATATTACTTGTTTTTTTCAATATAGAACTTGAATACCACGGCTAAATATGGAACATATATCTTTTTAATTAGAATTTTTAATTAGGTCCACGGTCGGTAGAAAAACATCTTCTATCACGGTGCTACAATAATTATATGTGCATGATGACTGTTTGATTATATCAAGTGATGTAAATTTATGGAATGTATGTAAGTAGATTTTCCCATCGATTAAAACTATTTTTGTTTTGGGTAATTGACCGAATTAAATGGTTGCGTTTTTTTTTTTTTTTTTTTTAACTTGCTTCTGTTATTCGTAAAACAATATGTACAGATTTGGGACTAAATATGTCATTAAATATGGTAGTGCACATATTAACATGATGCTTCCAAGCCTTTTCAGCAATCCTTTTGAATTTCTATTTTATTAGGTGTATAGGTAGACGCATGTACTTTTTTTTTTTTTTTTTTATGTACTTGGATGAAAGATATTCTTTACTCTTATTTTCCGATGATTGAGTTCTGACTACTTTTGGTGTAATTAATTATATGCTTGGAGATCTAGGGACTAAATAATTTCATATACATTTCACATGTCATTATTGTAAATTTGCATCTAAGTAAAAGAAAGAACAATATTTACATTTCAATCATTCGATTTAATTAAAGAAACTGAAAGAAAATGCACAAATTATACAAAGTCCTTAGTAATTGCCATCTACAGTGTGAGTTTGACATAAGGCCAAGCTCCACCATGTTCGACCATTAACATCAGTCTGCTCTTTTCTTCTGTTTGGTGTAGCGCCGCGTTTGTCTTCCTTCTCCTCCTCTGCGTTTTAGAGAGAGAGAGAGAGAGAGAGAGAGAGCAGCGGCAGCAGCAGCAGCAGAACAACGATGGTGAACGTGGGGTTGGTACGTGTTAGGGAGGGAGAGACACGTAAGAATATGGAGTTTGCAATGAGAAGCGTCGGGTTTGTGATGAATTGTTCACGTTATATTCTGCGGAGAAGAGGGTCGTTTACGTGGAGGTTAATACCAAAGAGAGGTCAGAAAGAAGTGGTCAAGCTCGACTGTTGGATAATCTGTGAAATAGAGTCACATTAAGTTGACGGTCTGTGAGGAGAGAACCTTCTTGGAGCACTGAATTCTCCAACTCACTCCATCCTCTTTTCTCAATTTGACCTCCACCGAACCTTAAGAGAATATCTTGACCTCAGCAAATCCCACTATCTCCTCCCAAAATGGCCGAGAATCATGTGCCAAATATGTGGCCATATATCATTCCCTTTTGTGATGATTCCTCTTGTTGGCCGAATGAATCAATCGCCTACCATGATGGGCAATAGCTTAAGAGTTATTCACATTCTTTCCGTGTCGATCTTATTCTCTAATTGGAAGCATCACTCGACATGCATGCGAAAACTTCGGCTAAGCCAAATGGGGTTTGGCTGAGTTCATTCGTAGGGGTCCATACTCATGTGGGCTTAGTCTTAAAAATTCAAATGAGTCCAAAGTCAAGCTTATTTTGCATGTCGGGTTAATTCGAATGCAATTCATGACTGGACCAATTTAGATGAAATTTATTTGATGTGGACATGCTATTACTAAACGAAAGATGTTCCCAATGCCTAATTGCAATGTGAATGCAAAATTACGTCTTTTTGTTTAGGGTGAGCTTGATCCCTAATTTTCCAATGAGTAAATGATGAATTTACGAGTCAAAAATTAGGTGTTAGTAGAGATCGACCAAGATAGGGATGTATTGGATGTCTCTAGGATCTACCAACCAAAAGAAGAACTTATGAAAATTGATTCCTCATATGGTATCTCATCGATTTGATGGTTGATCGTAATTTGGACATTTTATAACCAAGGAAGTCCGAATTATATGCATGGTATGAACAAAAGGCATCAAATGCACAAGTATCATATGGTTAATGTGTATGCAACTCAGTGGAAGAGATTCATTTATTGACATATCTATGTGTTCTTGAGATTAATATTTCATAAAATGCTAGTCCTTGAATCAAATTTAGTGATTCATGGTAAGCAAAATTAGAAAGTGGTTTTTCTTTTTTGTTGTTGGTGCCGAATGTGATGTCCGATGCATATATTCAATTGAAAAAATCAAAAAAGATGTGAACACCTTAGAAATCAATGTCTTCTCCAGATTTGACAGAGATAACATAATTTTGCTGTAGTGATCACGAATAGATCCTATAGGATGTCAAGTGCCAAACAATAGTAAAGCCTTTTCCTAAATTCCAATAGAAATATCATCCAAAAAGCTTCATTTCATCCCTCAATTGAAGTACTTTCTTCCAAAAGTTTTTTGAATCTTGTAATATATATTACGGCTTTGTAACAACCGTAGTAGCTATCGCAGCGAGAAAACACCGTAACATGTGGTACATTTGTGGTAGACTTGCAATATACTAATTATATTGCTTTGAACAGGCCATATAATTGACAACTAATTCTTCGATTGATTAATATGTTTTGTCAGGGAACATAAATTTCAACCTATGGGATTCGGCAACTGTCAAGGTGGTTAGTGAATTTGATATGAAAATTAAGTATCGATATATCATGGTTTTATACTATGTATTTTTTTTTTTTTTGACAATGATATTTAAGTTTACACGTTGAAAAAAGTGGATATGCATCCATTTGCAACTTGTACTATTCCAAAGCAACTGAAGAGTTTCTTGGATCATAAGTAACATTCAACTTACATGCGGTAAGTAACTTTTCAACTACAAAAGTGGTATCAATAAATGCAAGGTTTGTAATTATTGAACATCAATTAGTAACTTTTCTTAGTAACTTTTCTTATTTAAAAGGTGAGTTTGTACCCTTTTTCTATGACAAGGAAGCCCACCCTCCTAAGTAAAACATGAACCCATAAAAATACCCTACTAATATCATAAATCATGTAAAATGTGAGTTAAGATCCAGATAGATGGTCCAAATATAATATTATTTGTATTTGGTAGTGTGGGAAGATGGATATTTGTAACCATTTGTAAACTATACCATTGATGATGGTTAGTATGTTTATACGAGGAAAAGAAACTTCTCCAAGTGATTAGTAATTTTTCATGTAGAAAAGATAGTTTTAAATTGCCAAGTAATTACGACAAATTATCTTTTTATTTGAAAAGTAAGTTTCTACCCCTTTTTCTATGACAAGGAAGCCTACCCTGACTAGTAATACATGAACCCATAAAAATACTCTACTGATATCCTAAATCATGTAAAATGTGAGTTATGAACTAGGTAGACAGTCCAAACATGATATTATTTGTATTTGGTAGCATAAGTAAATAAATATTTGTACCCATTTATACACTACTATTCATGATGATTAGTACGTTTATATGAGGAAAAGAAATTTCTCGAAGAGATGAATAATTTTTCTCATTGAAAAGTAAATTTCAACTTACCAAGTAGTTAGGACAACTTTTTTTTTTTTTTCGCAACGGTGAGTAGCTTTAAATCTTGACAAAAGTAATGGATGATTGTAGTTTACCAGTGTCTTGTGAATTGATTAGTAAATTTTGTTAATCAAATGTAACTTTCAATCTATTAGGAATCAGATGCTGAATAGGGAGACGAACCCTGAGACCGGCCATTGTCGGTTAAAGAGCTGTCCTTTTTAGATTCTTCTGGGAGAGCTGGTGGAATGGCGGCAACCTGCCACGCGTTACCGGCTATTCGCGGTTGCTCCTTTTCTTAAGCTTCACACATCCGCTTCGCCTCGTCTCTCAGCCCTGTTCTGTCTCTGTTAGCGTTTGATTTCCAAAAGATGATATTCTCTGTTTGATTCTCTGGTCCCAATTCGATTTTCGCCCCCACCAAGTTGTTGCCTTCCAGCTCCATTTCTTGAAGGTAATTCAATATTCTTCTTCTCTTTCTGTTCTCTTTCCTCTTCCTAAATCATTTCCTTTGTGGGTTCCTGCAGTCCCGCCTTCCTCAGCATATTACAATTTTTTAACTTTCTTCCTCCACAGAGAAAGGAAAGAAAACCAGAAAAGTAGAAGTCGAAAAGGGGGGAAAATGGCGGATATTATTATATCTGTAGCTTCCAAGGTGGCGGAGTACCTGGTGGCTCCAGTCGGTCGTCACTGCGGCTACGTGATATTCTCTAACAGCTATATTCGCCAACTTAACGATGAAGTTGAGAAGCTGAATGACGCCAGGGTCGGGATCCAGCGTTCCATCGATGATGCTCAAAACAACATGAAGGAGATAAAACGCGAAGTTGACAGATGGAAGTATAAGGCAGAGACTGTCGCCGACAAGGCGCGTCGCGTGCTGGATGATGATAGAAGAGCCAACAGAACTCGCTTCTGCGGGTGGCTTCCCAACCCAAAGGAGCGTTATTGTCTCGGCAGGGACGCAAGGAAGACAGTCCAGGCCATCCAAGCACTCATTCCTCAGGGTAAATTCGAGAGGGTCTACTACGAGAGTGCTCCGCCAGGGCATGTCGCTAGCCCTCCCGAGGTGAATTCCTCTACCAGTGATCGGGGTGACACTATCACCGATTCACGAGCTTCCTTCTTTGAGGGCATAATGAATGCTCTGGATGATGAGAAGCTCAAAGTGATTGGGATCTACGGGCCTGGCGGCGTGGGGAAGACTACGCTCTTGGAGGAAGTCCAGAAGAAACTCAGGAACGAGAAGAGACTGTTCCACCTGATTGCCACAACGACTGTATCGCAGACTCAAGACTTGAAGAAAATCCAAGATGACATTGCTTACGCCTTGAGTCTGGATCTGAAGAACACGCCAAGCGAAGTCGGAAGAAGAGATCTTCTGTTTCGGAAATTACAGAGCGATCCGACAAAGAAGGTTCTCATAATATTGGACGATCTGTGGGGGCCACTTGATTTGAAGGCGGTTGGAATTCCTGCGGGAGACGAGAGCAGGGGATGCAAGTTGCTGCTAGCATCAAGATTTAAAGATGTGTTGGAGCAAAAGATGCATGCGGATAAAACATTTCGTCTTGAAGGTTTAAACAACGACGAAGCTTTCAGGCTATTTGAAAAGATAGTCGGCGACAAGCTCAAAGACGAGGAATTGAAAGCAATAGCAGCTCAAGTGGTCGAGAAGCTCCTAGGTTTGCCTCTTTTGATTATCTCCGTCGCAAGCACTTTGAAATACAGCCGTGTGTCCGCATGGAAAAACGCATTGATAAAAATAGAGGACTCAAATATAGAAACCATACTAAAGCTGAGTTATGACCATCTGAAGAGTGAGGACGCCAAGTCCTTATTCTTGCTCTGTGGTCTTCTTGGTGGGACCATTCAAGTCGAACTTCTGCTGGGACTAGGCATGGGGTTGGGCTTGTTTGAGGGATTCAATAACACGGTAGAAGATTCAAGAAATAGATTGAATACTATGCTCGATAGGCTCCGTTCTGTTTGTTTGTTGCCAGATGATGGTGATGACATGGAGACTGTGACCATACATGATCTTTATAGTGAGGTGGTCGTCTCAGCTCCATTTAGAAGTCAGAATTCCTTAATGATGAACAACTATTATGTTTCGTGGCCAAAAGAAAAGCTTGAGAAATGTTGGGCAATATGCCTTGTTAATGATTACGGTGATAGCCTTGCTGAAAAAATGCAGTGTGCGTTTCCCGACTTGAAGATATTCGTGTTGTCTCAGATAGGGTCATTCATGGCACCTATACACCGACATGATGAGAGAGATTGCTGTGGACTAGATTTCACAAGCATGGAGCAGCTCCAAGTCCTATATCTTCGCTTCATACATATCACCAATTTACGTTCCTCGATTGGCACCCTCAGGAACCTCCACTCATTATACTTAGACTATTGCATTGTGGACGATGTGGCAATTCTTGGCAAGCTCAAAACATTGCAAATTCTCAGCTTGGCAGGATCTCAAATTTCTAAGCTGCCTAAAGAAATCGGGGAACTTAGGAATCTGAGATCGTTGAATCTATATGATTGTGACTCGCTTATGATAATCGAGCCTGGTGCCTTGAAAGGCTTAGTCCATTTGGAAGAGTTATATATGAGGGGAAGCTTTAGTCAATGGATAGTCGATGATGAAATACCAGCGGAATCGTATAATGGTAGGCTTGCTGAGTTGAAGAGCTTGAGAAAGCTGGCCTCTCTAGAAATATCGATTCATGATCCCATCGTACTCTTAAAGGATGATGACTTGCCATTTGGGACCCTGATCAGATTTTGGATCAACATAGGAAATGTTTACGGAAGAGGATTTCGTGGTTTGAGAACCATGAAACTCCAATTGAAAGGATGTGATGGTATTCTCTCAAAAACCCTACCCGGTCAAAGAATGGGTTCTCGGCGTTGGCACGGCAAAACTCTGCAGAAAACTCAACACTTATATTTGGATGGATTGGGAGAGTTCAAGGAGAATGCTCATGAGTTGTGCATTCAAGGATTTAAATCAAGAAGCCTATTTATAAGCGAGGAGGTCCGAAGCATCTCGACATTCGCATGTGCGTCGTCCTCTCCTTCGGCGGCCTAGAATAGCCCCTCAATCAAGTACATCATCTTGTTTTCTTTTTTTGTTTTTTCCTGTTTTTATCTTTTTTTTTTTGTTCATTAAATGACCTTCTCACTACATTTATGGATTTAGAGTCTTTGTTCCTCGAAAATCTTATTAATCTGGAGAAGATATGCAATGGCCTTGTCACACCAAATTGCTTCAGCAAATTGAAAGTTGTGCATATCAAAAAGTGCCACAAATTGAAAAATATGTGGTTCCTATCAGAGATGCAAAGATGTGTACATTTGAAAGAGATTGAAATATGTGAATGTGACTTGTTACAAGCCATTATCAAAGATGATGCAGGAAAAGTAGAAGTTGATGTTGATGACATGGTTGAGTTGCCTAATATACGTCGTCTAGATCTGCGTAAGTTACCAAATATGACGAGCTTTTGCAATGGAGCTGAGGGTGCTCCAATTCAGGTAACTTTTTCATTTTCTGGGTATAAATTTCTTTAATTCTTAATCTTGCAAACAATACCTAGATTATACTATTATAGGGGGATTTAGGATAAGATGATATTGGTGTTCACCGAGCCTCATTGAATATTGCATTATTTTGATTATTTGTACATCTTGAAACACATAAAAAATCCTTTCAAAGAAAACACAGACCATACATTTTTATTTACATTCAACTGTAGCTAGGGGAAGCCTTTTCCTATGATTTTTTTTTTCAATTTGTTTCAGTGTTAGATAATTGCACTAATTATTTGGGCTTTAGCATGGGTTTATACTATGACTAATTGATTACTTATTTAACATTTTTAATGAGAAGAAAAAACATTATACATAATGAATCTTAAACGAATGCACGAAATTCAACAATTTCAAAATGAAGAAAGTGAGAGAATAAATAAAGAGAAGGCGAATTAGTAGCCACATAACAAAGAAAGTCCACATAATTCATGTTTCACCTACATGCAAGTTAGCAATTGATTCTAACACGTCATGCCAATCTCACCATGTCAACGTCATTTTGCTTCTGTCATCCCTTCATCTCAATTAAGTTTTTGACATTCTTAAGAGACATCAAACTCATTCATATATTTAAGTTTCTTTTGTTTCGCTGAAAATTCATTGTTGCTGAAAAATGTCTTCCTAGTGATTCATTTTTCTTGTTTTCTTGTATTTGGTTCTGCTGAAAACACAATTTGAGAGAAACTAACCCAAATAGATCATATTTACCTGTTCATAATGAAAAGCAATAAGTTAACAAATGATTTATTAAAAATTTAACTCCGACATGAATTTGTCTTTAATTTTGAAGGTCAAAATAGAAAAACAAAAGAAAAGATAACAATTACGATGACAGTTGTTTTGAAGATCAGTAGATGATTTCAAAAGAAAAGAGGAAAAAAAAAATTATGGCCATAACTTTGAAGATCAGCCAAATCAAAGATAACAACTATGATGACACGCGGGAGCAACATGATAGTGGGGATGATATCCTCCTGAAAATGATTTTGCTTTTTACGGAAGAGAAATTCATTTTCTTGAATTTTAGCCTGAGAGTTTCAGTCATTTTCTAGTATCCAAATACAAGAAAATTCTAAAAGCATTTTTCTAAAAATAGATTTACTTGCAACTTACCTTTAATGAGTTTGATTGTGGCGCTTTGTTAGGTTTCATTGCCTCGCTTGGAATCCCTAGTAATGGTTGGACTCCTTGGCCTAGAAAAGATACTCCACAGTGAACCCTCAATAAAATTCAGTGGTTTGAAATCACTAAAGATAAAAGAATCTAAATCCACATTGAGTATTCCGAAAGATTGGATACTAAAGCTACCAAATTTGGAGTCAATGGAAATTGCGAGCTCTCCATTAGCAAAATTAGTTTTCGACCTGGAGGAGCTAAAAGTCACTGGAGAAGTCGAGATTCTCTCTCGACTAAGTACATTGGCATTATCTAAGTTGCCAAACCTGTGGCGCATGTTGAAACAAGATGTACAATTACAAGGAATATCAATATTTGGAAACTTGAAGAAGCTCTCTGTCTGTGAAACGGGGCTGTCATTTCTCTTTTCAATGTCTGTGGCTAAATGTCTTAGAGAAATTGAAGACATTAAAGTGGAGGATTGTCCAAATATGAAGACAGTGATTGTGGATGAAGAAGGAACGGATGATATTATAAAGCTACCACTATTGAAGCGACTATCTATAACGCGCTGTCCCACAGAGAAATTCTTCTCATATCCTCATGGAAAGAAAGAGTCAGTAACCACTACTTCAGATTCGCTAGATGCTTATTTCGATTACTTCTTTGATCAAAAGGTACAAATCCCTTCTCTTTAGATTATACCCATAATAGCCATAGGCACATGCTTGCAAGTCAAGTAATCAAATCTCTTTGAAGATCTTTATTTGGTTTTATTAATTAAAATGCGTTCATAATTTATAACTATATTTGTTAGATAGATGCCACTAATGGAAAATTCATTCTTCCACCACATTAGATAGATTGTTGGGAATAGGCCAATTTCACAAATTTTTCATAGCTACAATTTGACGCATAGCTCTTGTGAGCAGGTTAGTTTGCCAAGCTTGGAGGAGTTAAAGCTTAAGTCAGAAGGATCCTTCAAAGGAATATGGCATAGTGAACTTATGGAAAATTCCTTCTGCAAGTTAGCCACCCTCTCTATTGGATATTGCTCTAAGCTACACAATGTCTTCCCTTCCACAATCATAGGGAGATTGCACAACCTAACAATTGTTGAGATTGAAAATTGTCCCTCTCTAGAATCATTGTTTGATTGTGGGTCCACAAAAGCAAATACTACGCAAACAACTATATTGCTCCCCAAATCAGAAGTAAAGATGGTGAGGGAAGCAGGAAAGTTGAAATGTACGGTGAAGAGTGACTCCCAAATGATTTTGGGTTTTCCTAGTCTAAAAAAAGTCCGTGTTTGCAGTTGCTGCAACCTAAGATATCTCTTCCCCACTTGTATGGCCACAACTCTAGTGAAACTTGAGAGCCTATGGATTATCAATTGCGCACAGATGAAGGAAGTGGTTCCTAAGGGGATAGCTAAAGGGGATGATGAATCATCACAACCATTGTTCAATGAGATGGTTTGCTCTATCCCTTACTATGTTCATCTATATTCTTGCATTTCATATTAGAATGAACAATCTAATAATTTGTGCTATTTATCCTCCTTTCTCACATTAAACTCGTGCAGGCTAGATTCCCCAATATAAGAAAACTACAAATTGAAGGTGCTCGGTGCAAAGAGCTATGGAACAATCAAATTCCTTATGATTCCTTTTGCAAACTAGAATTTCTTCGATTGGAGCACTGTGACAATCTCCTATGTGTTGCCCCATCTCACATGTGGAAGAGATTGCAGCTTTGTCTCGACTTCCTAGAAGTGAGATCATGCCGTTTGGTTGAGATCATATACAAAAGTGATGGGACAAATACAAAGAGTGGCAAATTGAGGAGGTTGATTTTGCATGATCTCGAAAACTTGAGGCATATTTGGCAGTCCGATGGTCTCCCAAATATCCCGTTCCCAAACTTGAGACAAATTAAGGCTATGAGGTGCTCCCGTTTGGAAATTCTTTTCACAACCTTCACGGCGAAATTTCTCGGGCAAATCAAGAGCTAGTAGTAGAGTCATGTGAAGATATAAAACTAATTGCTGGCCATGAAGAATGTGAAGAAGCAACCGGTACGACAATCACCTTCTCCGAGTTAATTGCTCTTAGACTTTTCGAGTTGCCGAAAATCAGGAGCATCTTAGCTGAGAAATACTCTGTGGAATTCCCATCCTTGCAAGTCTTCTGTATAGTAAGCTGTGGAATGGCGCCGGACCAAGGCCTTGACGACTGGAAACACTACCAAAGGTTCAATAGTTATAAACTCGAAGAAGTATTGAAATATAGTTTTGATGACTTCTCGTTTGGGATTTCTGCAGTTCAATAGTTATAAACTCGAAGAAGTATTGAAATATAGGTTTGATGACTTCTCGTTTGGGACTTCTGCAGTAGAAAATGGTGTTTGGCAATATAGAATAACGCGTCCGGTAATATGATATCATGTTTCTGGGTTATCTTGTACAGTTCCCGCAAAGTCTCTTGACTATTTCCTCCAATAATCATTGCTCTGGTTTATCTCCTGTCCCTTGGATCTAAGGCCGTGCTGAGCGAGGTCACTTGTTTATTCTGACTGAGAATGTAGAGTTGCTATCAACGCACGATTCTAATAAAATGACTGTCCATCTAGACATTGTCTCTTAACTGACAAGCATGTAAGAGTTACTAATGAGTCCTAGTCACTTCCTCTAAATTTCTGAAGAGTCTTTCATGGACAGTAACGAATGCATTGCATCCATTTTGTATCGAAATGGTGGTTCTGCATTAATAAGCAAACGAAATATTCAAATAATTTTTCATCAAAAATAACTACCAAGAACAAAATAATTCTGTTTTTATTCGAATTTAAAAACGTAAATATTTTCTCATTCTCACTAACTATTTACTACTTGATAGTTGGATATTTTGAGATGTGATGTTCATGATTAGTATTTTAGAAAGTTACTCTTGAAATTTTCTCGTTCATAAGGTCAATTTTACTTGTTATTAACAAGAAATTTTGCTCCTAAACTCATTAATAGCAAAGGCATTTAGTAAGCAAAAAGCATTCCTAATGTAATAAATTACCAAGAGATTCTCTACCTATACTTTTACTCTTGTCTTGATAAAGCTCTTCAAATTTTATCTGGAAAAAACAAAAGCCGTTTTATTAAATATGAATGCCGTTTCAATGTGCAAAAATCAATTTTACTGTTTTATATATACCAAATTTCAGGCTCAATCAAGAATTTCACAAAATAGATGAACTCCATACATGCGAGTTTACCAACTTAAATACGCTTTTATTAATTTTGTCTCATGACAAAGATCAAAACAGGTTTCTTCTCTCTCGATCGAATTCACTGGCTAACAAGGCGTCATCACGTGGCCCTCGACAGAATTCACTTGCTCTCTTCCTGTCTCTCTCTACATCTAACGATCTGAGTCGATTCCCTTTCGAGATCAGGCTCGGCGCGCTCTGCAGAGTGGGGCCAGAGCATAAACAGAGCCACCTTCGCACACGCAAAAGGAGCTCCACAAATTCTCTCTAGCCCTGGTTGAAGGGACTCGCGTGATTTTTGAGCATTCATAAGTCACTCTCTCTCGGAGATTTCTTTCGAATCCTTGCCTCTCCCTTCGTTGCTGATCGTCACCGCTTCCCGATCGCCAACAGTTCGGTCTGTAATGCCGAAGTTCTCAAACTTTGGTCACGACTGCCTGCTTCGACGATTCCAATCCTGGATGTTGCCTCTGTTATCTCCTTACTCATATCCGATGTCAATCGCTATAGCTAATCATTCTTCATTCAACTAAACCACATTTGCTCTGTTTTCCGTTGCTTCTTATACGAAGCAGAGGCTGAGTGCTATTGTTACCGTCTGTGCGAAAACGGCTTCGATTGAGGCTGTATTGATGATCGAACTTGCCGACTGCCTTTGTGATGATTTGGATGCGAATCACCTGTTTGATGAAATTCCTGAACTTAGTCAGTTTGTATTTTGATTCAAGTCTTGACCGAGAATTTCCTTCATTACTAGATTATTGATTAATTTCGGTCATGTAAGCGTATCTGAGGTCTGTTTCTTCGTAAAAAATCATAGGTATTCAATTTTGAACTTGCTTTGGATCTGCTACAACCTGTCAATACATGCTGATTCGTAACTGTTGCAGCCCTGAGCTGACATCATTTGGTCCTTGATATTGATGTTATTCCACTCAAGTAAGCATGTTTAGTGAATTTCATGTTCCTTTGAAAGGAATTTATATCATGAATGAATTAAATTCTACTGGAAATCAATCCTTGTATGCTGATCATGTCTTGATATCCCTAATTTAGTCTACATTTGATTCCAATTTGAGGCTAGTTTGGTTGTGGCATCGTATATGCTCATGCTAGGAAAGCATTGTAGTGAATCTCATGCCGATTTTCGAGAGTTGGGGTCATCACCAAAATTGAATATGTTAGAATCGAAGTATTGCATGCTGACCGTGATTGCTTTGGGTAAATTCGGTATTCATTTGCCCCTAGATTCATGCCATTTTGATCAAATAGACTTATATGTGCTTGTAGGAAAATATGGTTCATTTTCATATAGATTAATCATCAAAGGATCACAATTTGCTGTCTTTTATGCTCTGTTACAATTACAAATGTCTGCTGGAAGTTGTGGAATAAGCATGAATTAGATGGATAAGAGATATGGTGTGTGCAAGTTCCTTGTCAATTTCACATGTTTGGATGGCAATTGCGTGATTAAATTGATGTCTGTATGCTTGTTATTGCCATGAGAGTGTTGGCCTGATTATTGAATTAGAGAACTCCGATGTTAACTGAACTTTAATTCCATGATTCTTGTGATTTCAAAGCTCGGGGCATCTATTTTTCATAATATTAAATAACTTGAAGAATACTAACTTCGTTTAAAGGTGATATGGTAGACTAGCCAGATTTGAGGAAATCTTTCAACAAAACTGGTCACCAAGGCCCCATCCAAATATTGCATGGACAACACTTGCCAACAGAATTCCAATATTCTCTCTCTCTCTCTCTCTCTCTCTCTCTCTCTCTCTCTCTCTCTCTCTCTCTCTCTCTCTCTCTCTCTCTCTCTCTCTCTCCTTCGACACTCACCATTTAAGGCTTATTTATAAGAGCTATTGCTTAAACCTGATTGATCCTTCAAGTGTGTGCGCTTGTGCCAATATACTGTGCACAACACCAATTGCAACCTATTGACACTACTGGAAATATCTTTCAGGGAAGCTAGAACTCACATTTGGTTGTGAATTCCAATGTGGTAGATGAAGGCATACATCTCTTTGTCCTTTCCTTCCTTGGAGTTCGCTGGCCACTACTGTTCAGAATGATGTTTCAAAGATATGTTTCTCATTTCATTGGAATGCTCATGATAGACTGATAGTCATATGCATCAACAGCACTAAAGGAGCACGACAGAAGATTATCAGACAGAATATTATTGCTGGTAGGGGGAGGGAAGCTTGGTCACCAGCGATAATTTTAGTCACCTATCCGATTGCCAACTGTTCCGAGGACTGAAATGCCACGGTACTCAAACTTCAGTCATAATTGCCTGCTTCGATGATTCCATTCCTTGATGTTGCTTTTGTTATCTCCTTACTCATATTCGAGGTCAATCGCTATAGCTAATCATTCTTCATTCAACCAAACTGCATATGCTCTGTTTTCCATTGCTTTATGTACAAAGTAGAGGCTGGGAGCTGTTGCTACTGTCTATGTGAAAATGGACTGTGATTGAGGTTCTATTAATGATTTGAACTTGCTGCATTTCCTTTGCAAATAAATGGATGTGAATCGTTGCTTTACTTTCGCATCTAAGCTCCCTAGTCGAAATGTATACCACCTGTTTGATGATATTCCTGAACTAAATAAGTGTGTATTTGATTCAGTTCTTGACCGAGAATTTCATTCATTACTTGGTTTTTGATCAATTTTGGTCATATCAGCTAGTTGTGTTCTGTTTCTTCGTCGAAAATCATAGGCATTCCATTTTGAACTTGCTTTGGATTTGCTGGAACCTTGTCAATACATGCTAATTTGCAACTGTTGCGGCCCTGAGCTACTGTCCATTGATCCTTCATTTGATGCTATTCCATTCAAGTAAGCATGTGCAGTGACATAAGATTGTCTTGATATCCCATGATTGGGTGTGCATTTGATTCCAACTTGACACTAGTGTGGTTATGGGATCATATATGTTCATGCTGGGAAAGTAATATTGTGAATCTCATGCCAACTTGAGGCTAGTTTGGTCATGGATTGATACCATTTTGATCAAGTAGACTCATATGTGCTTGTGGGAAGATATTGCTTCAATTTCATGTCAATGTCATCAAACAATCACGATTTGCAGTCTCGTGTGCTCTGTTACAATTCTGATTGCGTGCTGGAAGTCGTGGATTTAAGCACAGACTAGACGGATTTTGTCTTAGCTTGGTTGTCTTTTTTATTGCCCATGGGCAAGTGATATCATGTGTTCAAGTTCCTTGTCAATTTCACATGTTCAGATGGTGCTAGTTGGCTGTTAGTCCCACTAGAATGAAATCAAGGACTGCATATCAAAACAGATACATGTTGACAAAGGGTCTCAGCTCCTAGGGGTCAACACTCGCTTGTTAATATTCACATCGGCTTAATTCCCTAAAAAAGCACAAACTTTAGGTCAACTCCCTATTTTGACTTGTAACTTTTTTTTTGTCTAGAAAAAATCAACTTCCACTAAAGTCCCAAATTTTACCTCCATTACGTGGCAGTCAGTTGTAAATCCGTGTCAGCTAACTACTCACCAAAATGATGCTTTGTTGTTCTTAAAATTTGGGAAAAATTGAAGCAATTAGAGCTGGATCCTTCAATTCTGCAGAAAAAGTCTTCAAATTTTGCTTTTGGGAATCTTCAAATCGTTGAACAGACTCATGCTGGAGAGAGTTGGTTTGTTGAGCTTTTAATAAACCAATTCTGAACTCTGCTGATCTCGTGATCCCAAGGACCGGTGCTCAATCAAAGATAGCATCTTCTGCAGGATCATTCTCAGTGAATCACCCGCATTCAAGGTATTTGATTGATTTTGATTCTGGTTCTTCTGAATCGAGGCTGGATAGCTATCTTCTTCAATGTCAAAACTCATTTCAATTCATGGTTTTGCATCTCATGCGTTATTCTTGCTGAAAGATGCGAGCTTGATGTCCTGCTGGGGTTGGCGGTCATGTGCGGAAGAATTACATCCACATACTGTTCTCATATTTTGCCTATCTGACAATTTAATGGAATGTTGACTCTTCTGCATTGCACTGTTTGTTGTGCATCATTAAGCATTGCTGATGCAGCAATGTGTTTGACAAACATTTTTGGAATGTGTGACAGATGACAGCTAGAATGATCAAATCCTTCTTCATTCATTTGATCTATTCATTTCGTACTTTCAGCTCTGTGAAAATGAAAAGTGCCTATGCATATTTATTCGAGTCTTCTGAGCCATGGGTATGGTGTTACTCATCCATCATTCAGCTGTCCTTAAATAAGGATGAACTGATGAGGCAAAAATGTCACTTTTGCTCTTGTGATTAACTTCTCCATTGTTTAGCCAAGACTTCTTATAGTCTTATCTAATCAATCTCTCTAGAATGTGTAACGCTTCATAAACAATAAATTGAGATGAATTAATGTGTCGATATGTGAAGTTAAAATTTGCACATGAAGCTATGTTGCAGTTAGAAGCAGATGCCGCCATCTGGTTCTAACTTTAATTACCTAAGTGCTTGGTTATAGCATCCTAGATGATTGAGTCTTGTTTGTAACTTGACACCAATCTTCCTTACTGATGACAACTTTCTTGTTGTCAGCTTGGATCCTAGCAGTTGTTCTCATGACCTAAAGAACCCACGTCTTAATTAAAAAAGTGTACTTGCGGATCAGCTTAAATACTGGCAGTTGAATGTAAAGACTAAAAGAGAGCATTGAAGAGAAAGAGGGCTTTTGATTGTTATTAATGGAGAATGTCTTCTCAAGGAATGTCGCACTATTGTTCTTTCACAAACCAACTTCTATTCTCAAAAAGCCTTTTTGCGATGTGAGACTATGTATGAACTCACTCACCTCAATTGTACCTGAGACGCAATGCCTCGTCCACGATCTCCTGCAAATGTGGTTTTCATATCAGGCAGGCCTTACTGTTCAACGACCAAGTCGAGTACATTAATGCCACAAGGGACATGCTGTGGTCCCTCTCCCGGAAGCTGGATCGTTGCCATAGGAGGAAGGGGTTTATAGCCGATGGCAGGCTAAGTAGCAGGACAATCGGTGGTTCCTCGGTGCCAGATAGGCAAGTTACTTTTTGTCCAGCGTGACTGCGCTTTCATGGAGAAAAAGATTGCGAGATAGCTGAATAGTCCTAGCATTTTGGAGGCGGTAGGGTCCAAAATGCAATCTGAGTATAAAGAAATGGTGGAGGGGGTCCACTTATTTTCAATCGAAAATTGTTTGGCCAGTTGCGGGTCGGGGATTTTGCTCTTTCGTCCAACACCACCTTGACCATCTCTTCAGCAGCTACTTTGAAAATTGCAATTCTGTAAAAAAAGATTCAAAGTTTGCCGAAGGATTCGGTTTCCGACTTCTTGATATATTACAAGGGTGGTCATAACCTACCAATACTCTGAAGAATTTACCAACATACGAATGGATTAATAAATTACCAACTTAACATTGTAAGGGATTCAGTAATATCCAAATAAATTAGATTTATCAATGTCAAAATAAATGAGAAAATTATGTATTTTTCAAAAAAAAAAAAAAAAATTAGACGTGATTTATAAGTTTTTAACGATGTTATTAGTTTACTTATGTCAGATTAATTTGTAAGTAACCTCTTAGCCTAGTTAGTTAGGATATCACCGTGAGATCCGCGATTCGGGAGGTAAGGAGCTCAAAGCCCCTAATATTTGTCTTGCCATTTATCTTGTCCCTCGGATTGAGGCATGCACTTGTCCCTCGAATTGAGGCGTGCATTAACTGCTGCTTTGATTCCACCTTCAAATGTATGTACTCAATTCGGGCTTACTCAACGTCAAGGGTGGGTTTCCTCTTGGCGCCCCATGAGGATTTGTTTATTTCTTTCGTTGATCGATATACTTCAACTTTTGTCCATGAGGATCTATTAATTTCTTTTGTTGATCGATATACTTCAATTTTTGTCCTAAATAATCTATTTTTCAGTATAGAATTTGCATATCATGGATATACATGTAATTTATACCTTTTTAACTAGAATTTTTATTATATCCACAATCAATACAAAACAGCCTCTATTGTGACACTACAATATTTATACATATATGCTAACTATCCAATTATGTCAGGTTATTTAAATTTCGGAGTACATGTGTAATACATATATTTCATATACCATCGATTAAAATTATTTTTGTTTTGGGTGACTAACCGAATTAGGAGGGTTGCTTTTTTAAGAATATTGGCTGCTGTTAGTCGTAAAACAATTTGTACGAATTTGGGACTAAATATATAATTGTGTATGGTCATGCATACATTAACGTGACACTTTCAAGCTTTTTCAGCAATTCCTTTTTAATTTCTATTTTACTAGGTATCATATACTTGAATAAAAAGACATTCTTTACTTGAATAATATTAGCATTCACTTATATGAAGTCGCCCTACCAATTCAATTATATATGTAATTCAAAACCTATGCATCGTCACAAGATGAATAGATAGATGTCTATTTAATATCAATAAGGTGTCTAGAACTCTCTGAGCATCCAACTAATCTCCATTTGGTGTGATGGTCCCTCCATCTCACACACATCGGGTAATCACCGGAGACTCACAAATGCGTGCTCATGGGAGTGGTCACAAGAGAATGTCCAAGTGTAGTGATTTGATCACAAGTTTTGACAAGAAAGATAAACACACTTGCCACTTGAACAACCTCTTGGGGTTAAAGACATAAGTATCGCTTAGTTTTCTTGGAATAAAACTAAACAGATCTAATATAAAGTGAAAGCTCTTGATCTTTTCCTTATAAAAGAGTTCTTCATTTCCCAAATGATAACTTTCATTGTGACCGTGGTTTTATACTATCTACTTTTGAAATTTTTTAAGTTGCCACACTCGATTTATGTGTGGGCCGAGCCCTTCTTCTTGTTCTTTATAGCTCCAGGAAGGGTTGGAGAATATTTCTTCTATACTAGAAATTATTACTTATTTAAATTCTAACAGTTGTCTCACATTATACATTGGTTTTACCATGTAAAAGAAAGAATCAAGATGTAACCCGTGCGTCGTTACGGGACTAAAAAACTAGTTTCCTTAAAGTTTAGATTCAAATGATGAGGCATTAGTATTGAAAATCTTATATGTGTTGTTGTTTCGTCCTCCAAATTGACTTACACGCTAGTTTATATTCAGCAGTCACCGGAGTTTGATCCATCTTTTTGTTGAAGTTAGTCCGATCGAGCTTTGGTTCTCTTCTTGTAGCAACCAATGAACTCGTCACCTAGGAGTCTCAGAAAATTCCTCTAGTACATTAAGCGAAGATGCATTGATGTTCTCTTTATATCATAATGCTTATTGAGGGGAAGATGGAACTTCATGAAGTTCACTGTTAAATGGCGATCATGTGGCAATTTTCAACAGAAAGTCCCGTAAAAATTTACAATTCTAGAAAATACTTATGCTCTAGATTTTTTCCACGGGATTTCAATGTTAAAAATCTCCAACTGAATTCCTTAATTGTGTAAAGAAAAGTGAGTCAAGTTAGGAAAGATTAGGAAAAACACAAAGCTTTGTCCTTCCACCACCGCAAAAGATCAACATTGTTTTTCTCGAATTTTTCAAATGTAGTTCATGTCATCCTTGTTGAGATATCCATCCGTGTCACCAGCAACCGACACCAAAGTGCTTGAGGCTTACCCTTTTCTTTGGGGGCACATGTGGCCCGAGAGCACGGGTCCGAATTGTCACGGCCCATTAGCCATCCTAACTAAAATCTATCTATATGGGCTCATGTACACTAGGAAGAACCTTAGAATATTTTCAGATGGCTGAGGATCCTACGCTCAAGGGTTGTCAGCACCTTCTTAGATACTTTTGTAGCTTCAATTAAGATTACTAGAAATAAAGTAGAAAAGGATCACACGAGCGCATGCATTATTAGACAAGGACAAGCCAAATAGCTTGTCCCCTTTCTTGAGACAGGCTCACAAGTGACTTTTGTTAATCGGTGCAACTTGGCTGTACCCTTCCAACTCTTACTTGGATTTTTCTAGACTAGACAACGGATGCGTTTGGTTGGACTTTTGGGGAAAGTTATTGAAAAAATGGAAAAGACTTTAGGTTAAAGGGACTTTTCAGAATGCAAATTGTGTTTGGTAAATGACAATTTAAAAGTCCATTATGAAGTACCTTTAAGCAAAATGGTGTTTGAGGGAATTATATTTACCAATGACTTTTGTGATAAAAAAAATTATCAAAAGAAAAATAAAAAAAATTGACCGGTAAGGGCAAGCGGCCACTAACGATCGAAATTTGTTGCCAGCAACCGATATCTGACTCAGGTAGCCCCAAAGACGACTGGAGAGGGCTGCCTGGGGTTGAGTGACCCTCGAAGACCACCGGCAAAAGCCGCCTGGGGTCGGGCGACCTCCGGTGACCCTCGAAGACCACCAACAAAGGCCGCCTGGGGTCGAGCGACCTCCAGTGACCCTCGAAGACCACTAGCAAAGGCCGCCCGAGGTCGCATGACACCTCCGCGACCTCTGGTGACCCCGAATCTAGGGTGGCAAGGTCGTGCAATGCCACCTTAACCTCCAGCGACCCCGCCATGACCTAGATTTGAGCCGTCGAGGTCGCGGGAGGACCTCGCTGCCCTAAATCAGGGTCGCAGCAAGGTCGCGCGACCTCGCCACCCCAGTCGCGTGGCCTCATCGCCCCTGGATCCGGGAGTGGGGAGGTCACGCGACCCAGATCGATGGCAACAAGGTCCTCTTGCGACCTTGTATCCCCTGGGTCACAGTGGCCCAGACCTCACCACGACCCAAATGGTGCGTCGGTCACACCACCCCCCGGTGTCGGTCACGCCACCCCTCGAGGTTGATTGTCTGGGCGACGTTCGCCGACGACTGCTTGCCCATTGCCGGCGACCGCTCGCGGAGAAGAAGAAGAAGATAATGAATAGTGAGGGCAAAATCGGAAAAACGAAAAATCAACAAGGGTAATTTGGGAAGAAATTTCTTTTTTAGCCCCTCAACTTAGTAATCTCGGCATGCTGAAAGCCCAAGGCAACACTCAACCTGCCTTGGGCTTTCAGCCTTGTGAAGGCTAACATTTGCAAAGGGGCTTTGAAAATTTGTTGCCAAACACCCCATTCTTGGCCCAAAGATCTTTAGGGCTTCAAAGTAGATTCTCAAGGCTACTCCCAAACGCACCCAACATGTGAAAAGAGCGAAAAGATGGTACACTGGAGATGGGTCCTCAAACGTGAGGCCTGACACAGTAGCAAGCTTTAAATTGCCATGTAACGATGTATCAAGTCGCACTCTCATCTGCAAAAAGGGTTGACGTAGCATGAAGCTTCAATAATTGCTAAGTGACTGACAATGGCCAAAGAATACTAAACTCTACCCCGGTTAAACTCCTAACCTCCCTTTGTCCTGTCTTCCACCTCCTCATCTGCGTTTTAGAGAGAGAGAGAGAGCAGCAGCATCGGAGCATAATCAAGTCATGGCATTTTATTTTATTTTTTGGCGATTTCATAGATGTTGTAAATAATTAGCTAACACACTATACAGCCTGCGCACATTGACGATTGGCCAAGAGATGCAAGCGATAGTCATTTCCATATTTTGGTAACTTAACATTTGCTTATGATCTCTAATAATCCGTCGCTAGTATTAAAGTGGACTCTAATGCTAATATTGACGCCAATGGAGTGAGCACGCCACCATCAGCCATGGAAAGAAGAATAGGAAAAACACAACAATTTGGCCTTACACCATACCAAAAGGTCGTAATTGTCTTTCTCGACTTTTTCAATGTAGTTGCTACCATCTTTGCCGAGATATTCGTTCACCTCACTAGCAACCGACACCAAAGTGCCCGAGGGCTGCCCCTTTTCGGCCTAGGAGCACGAGTCCAGACTGGCTCGGCGCGCCAGCCATCCTAATTAAGATCAATTTTGGTTCATGCACATTTAGAGGAACCTTACAATCCTTTTCAAAGCAAGGGATCCTTTGCTGAAAGCGTTGTCGACACCATGGTAGATATTTTTGGAGCTTCAATTCATCTCATTCAAACATCTGTCACATAACCAATGGGGTTTGCCCCAGTGGCCACCCTTCCAACTTAGAAGGGGGAGGTGGGGGTTTGAATCCCCACCTTCTTGGGGGTTGGGGTGAGGACAGTTAAGTTTCAAGAGTGGGTTTCGCCTCCCACGCCCTGCAAGAAGACATAGCAAAAGTCTAAGAGTAAGTGTTAGAGTAGGAATAGAATATGTCCCACTCATAATGACAGAGAGTCTAGAAAATGCAATATATATTATGGGCCCCGCTGAAATTGTGGATTCAAGGGTAGAAGGCACTCAATTTTGTGTTTTACTCTATTTCCACCCCTTCTTTTTGGAGGAAAATGTCTTGCGGATTCACTGGAAAAATCTTGCTCTACCGTTCCTTTCTATTCCTTGGATCTTTATCGCCTCCCCTCTTTTCACCCAATTCCTAAAACTCACTTCATTCCATGGGATAGCTCAATTAGGTTTGTTATGGATCTTGCTCTCAAAAGCAAAATTGAATGTCATGGCTAATATATTAAAAAATTTTACTACGTCCACAATCAATGGAATAGTAGAATACGTTTGATAACTATTTTATTCCAAAGAATAATTTCCGATAAAAATAATTTTTTTATTCTCGTTATCGGAAATAATTTCTAAGCATTTGAAAGTGTTTGATAATTATCCAAAATTTCTTTTTACAAAATAAAATTACATTTGGTACCGTCCTTAAATTTTCTAATCTAAATCATTTTATTTTAATTTTTAAATAATTTTATTAATTTTTCTTTTCTTTTCTTTCTCTTCTTCTTTAAGCTTTGGTCGGTCGTTGAGCCAGATGAGGGTCGATGACCTCGTCAAAGCGTCATCGACCCTCGGCAAGGTTGCGCCTTGTCGGTTGAGCCTCACTAACAACTAAGTGAGGCTGGGATTTTGCGAGACTGAGTTTGCCCAATCACCAGCGAGGCTCGAACTCGGCAGGCCACCGCGAGGTCGGCCTCACCTTGAATGGGCAACCTTGATCTCATGGTGACCCAACTAGGTTGAGCCCCATTAGCGGTTGGGCGAGTTTAACCTCGCCCAGCCAAGGCTCATCGGTGGCCAAGAAAGGCTAGGGTGAGGCTCGTCTAGCCACCGACGAGGCTCGTTGGATCTCACCTAATTGGTTGTATGCGATTGACAACGGTGGACAGTAATGGCGGCAGTGGAAGAAGAAGAAGAGAGAATGAAGAATAACAAGAAAAACGAAGAGAAAAGAGGAAAAAGAAATTTAAATTTGCTTGATTCTAAAATTGTTTCTATGAACAAAGAAGCAATTTCAATTTTTTTTTCACTCTTGATTTATTTTCAAATCTATTTCTGAAAATAAAAAATTCATCAAATGACTTTTTATTCTCAAAAATAAAATAATAAAATTAGTCATCGCAACTGCCACACTACAATTATTATTTGTGCACGATGACTATTCGATTTTATTAGGTTATTTAAAATTTAAAATTATATTTATAAATATGTTTTCTCATTGATTAAAATTATTTTAGTTTTGGGTGGTTGACCCATTGCTTTTTCGTAGAATATTTATTGCTGTATTTCGTAAAGCAATTTGTACGAAGGACACGTCAACTTGAAGTTGGTAAGGACGATGTGCAGAAAGAGAGGACAGGTAGACTGGGGCGTGAGGTTGACATAACAAGCAGCTTTAAACAATTGCAACGTGACCCACGATGATTCGACCAAAAAAAACGTGACACACGATGTACCAAGCCGTACTCTTCATCTGCAGCATGAATGAGGTTGACATGACATGAGGCTTTAACAATGAGAAGCGTGTCAGGGAGGGAGAGACGCATAAAGATTTGGGACTTTGCAATGAGAAGCGTCGGCTCCGTGATGAATTGTCCACGTTCCTTTTTATTATTTTTTGCAGAGAATTGATCAGAAATAGGTTCATCACGATGAGGTTATTTAGCCAAGAGAGGTTAGAGAGAGAGAGAGAGAGAGGGTAGTCAGGCTCAACCATGGAATAGCGACGCATCCATATAACCCATGACATGGGGTTAATGATCCCCCTAACGTACGTATAGTTACATACAAGTACGTATGATTATTACAAGTACACTTCATATTCCCTACATCCGTTGTGGAGGCCTAATGGATCAATAAAATTGGGTTTTTTTAGAACTTTAAAGGTGAGTTTTTGAAAAATAAATGATGATTATAATTAGTAATTTCTATACAAAAAAAATGAAAAGGCTATATTCCATGAACATCTCCATTCTCAAAATGGAGTTGTGTATGTAGCTCAAAACCTATATGTATTCACAATATTAATAGATAGGTGTTTATATTAATGGAGTATCTAAGATTTTTTTAGTATTCGACGAATTTTCACTTGGTGTGGCAGTCCCTCCATTTCATACACACTGGATAATTATTGGAGATGCATAATTTTTTATATTACATTATTTGTAAAATCTGTTATTTGCCTTCATTCTCTTCACTAGATCAATCAACATGGACAGTTCAACCAATGCGTGGTTTTCTCTAATACTGTATTTAAAAAATAATAATAATGAATAATTTCTTCTAAGGAGAGATGAAATGAGGTGAAAATTGTCAGAATAATTTCCACATTATTCCAATCTTGAACCAACAGCTTTAGTGCTTATGTTAAGCCTTAATGATTATCCACGTGGCATATGCATGAAGGATTTATATTACATAATTAAGTAAACTAATATTACTGGGAACCGGGCATGTAAGGTTGACAATGATAAGACAAGCACATGCATTAGGCAAGGACAAGGCAGAGAGCCTACACCATTTCTTGGGGAATAGTGCCAAAAAAGTCATAAACCTTTTGATTTTGTGCCGATTTAGTCTTAAACATTTTTTAGTGCCGATTTAGTCCTAAACATTTTTACATTGTGCCAATTCCATTCTTTTCGACCAATTTTGGCTGGATTTTGCTAACTGGACACCGGTCGGTTGACGTGTACAACTTTTAATAATATTTTAATATTTTTGAATATTTTTTATTTTATTTTTTCTCTTTTTATTTTTATTTTTATTCTTTTCTTTTTTCTTATCATCTTCTTCCTTCAGCCGATCGTCGAGCTCCGGCGACCGGCCAAAGGTGACGGCCGGCGAGGTCGACATCGCCAGCCACCTCGCCAATGGCTGCGAGGGTGGGCGAGGCCGCCCTTGTGGCCTGGGTGGTGAGGCTCACCCTCGTCAGATCTGGCGAGGGTCGAGCCTCGCCCATGGCCGGCGAGGGCGAGCCCCACCAGCTCGACGTGAGGCCAGCTGCCTCGGAGAACCCCAAGAATCACAAAACCCCCACCCTCGACGGATCGCCGCCGTGGGAGAAATAGGCGAAAATTCGGGGCTGGAGTCGCACGATCGAGGACACCCCGAGCTCCCGTAAACCCTAGAGACGACGATGACGACGACGAGTGGAGGAGGGAGGAAATTTCTAAGGTGAGATTGGGATTGGAGAATAGAGCCGGGGAGGAGTCCAGCTTGGCCTCGCGTCGAGCTAGCGAGGTCGAGCCTCGCCGGCCATGGGTGAGGCTCGATTCTCGCCAAATTCGGCGAGGGCGAGCCTCGCCTGACCGGCACCCTCGCGGCCACTAGCGAGGTGGCTGGCAGGTCGACCTTGCCAGCCGTCACCTCTGGCCGGTTGCCGAGTTCCGGCAACCGGCTGGAGGAAGAAGATGAGAAGAAAAAAGAAAAAGAACAAAAGAAAAAAAAAAGTAAAAAGAGAAAAAAATATTAAAATATTATTAAAATATTATTAAAAGTTGTACACGCCATCGATGATCGTCGCCACATCAGCTGACCGGCGTCTAGTCAGTAAAATCTGATCAAAATTGATCGAAAGGGACTGAATTGGCATAATATAAAAATGTTTAGGACTAAATCGGTAAAAAAAAAAAAGTTTAGAATTAAATCGACACAAAATCAAAAGGTTTAGAACTTTTTTGGTATTTTTCCTCCTTTCTTCAGACGGGCTTAAATGTCTCTATTGTCGATTGGTGCAGAGCTGTGCCCTTCCAACTCTTGCTTGGATTTTTTTTGGACTGGGATGACATGTAAAAAGAGAGATAGGGCGGTACGGTGGAGCTGGGTCTCTGGACGGACGGAGGTTTGACATAACAAGAAGCTTTAAATTATCATAAGACCCACAATGCATCAAGTTGTCCTCCCATCTGCAAAGGGGTTGACATAATACGAAGCCGTAATAATTGTGGAGTGACCGACGATGGCCAAAGAGTAACTTTACCCTTGTTAAACTCTTAACCGCCCATTGTCCTGTCTTCCTCCTCCTCGTCTGCGTCTGAGAGAGAGAAAGAGAGAGAGAGAGAACAACTTGTGTGGACGTGTCTGGTTGATACCTGATAGGGAAGGAGAGAGACACGTAAGGAGTTGGTCATTGTTCACTTCTACAGAGAACTGGAAAGAGGGTCATTGAGATTATTGGCAAAGAGAGATCAAGAGAGAGAGAGAGAGAGAGAGAGAGAGAGAGATAATTACGTACAAATACACTTCGTATTCCCTGAATCCGTTAACAAGATATAATCAATCAATAATATCGGGTTGTTTTAGAACTCTTAAAGTAAGGTTCCATGAAATAAAATTATTATTGTAACTAGTAACTTCTATACAAAAAAAATGAAGATGTATCTTCCATGAAGCTTCAGTTCCTCACAATGGAGTACCTAAATGCACAAGATTAATAAAAAAACGTCTCTTGAATATCAATAGTGTTCATGGCTTTTTTACTATCCGACTAATTCTCATTAAGTGCAATGGTCCTTCAATCTATGCATATGTAAAAATTACTAGAGATAAGCAATTTTTATATTACATTCTTTTGAAAATCTTTTAGTTGCCACATTTGATTTTTATTTTTATCTCAATTTCTATTCGAAGTTGATTTGGCAGCTTGACTTCTAAATTTGGGAGCTGAGCTCCCATTCCTTTTTTCTTTTCTTTTTTTAAATTCTCCTGGGAAGGTTTTGTGAATGTTTTCTCTATACTAGAAACTATAGCTTATCTATTTATAAACTTAATCTCACATGATATATGTTTTTTTTTTTTTCATGTCAGAAAAAAACTAAGATGTAATCCTTGCATAGTTATGAGGCCGAAAAATAGTTTGATTGAAGTTTTGATTTAACTGATGAGGCATGATTATTTAATATCTAACGGCAGGAGTTTTAGGGCGCGGGCTTGGAAGATTTTTGGTTGACGATTGCATCATAATTAGCTTAAATAACAATAGGGAAATTGAGAACAACTCTTGTGGATCTTGTCTTTGTTGCATTTTGTCAATCAAATAAGGTGTTACGGAGACGCAATACTTGTTGACTATCGTCATCAATGAATCCTCCGGTACACTTTCCTATCTAGAAAAGCTTGGTGAAATTGAGGAAATTACAAATTATTCTGTGCAAATGCCCACAAGAACACCTAATCTGTCATGCTTGAGGAATGTACAATCCTTCGCACTATCTTATTTAGAAAGAGTTGTTGAGGTTTAAGGTTTAGGGGAATCGAGATCTTTGTTGCATGCGATTCAATTGAAAGATTACATATCCTATGCAAGCTGAAGAAGCTAAGGTGTGTTGAACCAAAACGCTGTCCTAAGCTAAGACCCATGAAAGGCGGCAATGGCTCACGGTCTTTAAAGTACTTGGAGACCAAAGGTTACAGACCTCTCAAAATGTGTTGCCCAATGTGTCGAGATCAACCAAGATAGAGACGGAAGTGTAACAACCGTAGTAGTTATTGTGGTAAGAAAACACCGTGATATGTGATGTGGTTGTGGTAGACTTATAATATTTTAACTAATCTTTAGGTGTCATGGACTCTAGTTCTTCATCTTAGGAATTATTTTGTACGGCTTGTGAATGCATTAAAAACCCAGGATATCAAAAACTCGAGATCTCCATAATTGTTTCTGTCCAACGGGTTGATTGGAATAACTCCTTTGGAATGTGCCAACGGTTAAGAAAGCATGGAAGAGTATATAAGGAAGATGCTAAAATTATTTGAGTGTATGCGTGAAAGAAAAATTCCAAAGTCTAAAGTTCCTAATTCTTTGTTGTTTCAATTGTTGAGCTCAATTTGTACTCAAAAGAGAAATTAGATACTTCTGAGACCTTGAGGAAGTGTAGCATGGTCTCTATACTGTGTAATTAAAGACATGAGACTGTAAAATCTCTTTTGGTTCTTAGTGGATTCCAGCCAGTGGGCTATCAGTGCGGGAGAGTAGACGTAGGTTTGGTCTAAGCCGAACCACTATAAACCTTGTGTTTTGATTCTCTATCCCTAATCTCTTTACTTTAATTCGTGACTTTATATAACCATTTATAGTCTTTTACATCTTCAGTCGATTATTCTTAAAAGTTGATTTATTTTGTTAAGTTTTGCAAAAACCTCTTTGATCACCTATTCACCCCCCTCTGGGTGCTCTTACTAGCTTATCAAAAATAAATACAGTTTTTTTCCTTGGCATGATGAAAACAAAAAAACAAATTGAAGAGAGAGTTAGAGATAGCAACTACTCCAAACAACTTCATAAATAATGTTGGTAACACACATAAAAATGTTGGACTTACTCTATTCAAGAGGTAGAGATTATATTCAAGACACGAATTTTTACATCACTATGTTAGAATATATTTCAACTATGAGCCTATAATTCGCACTCGAGATTTCTTATTCGGGATGCTTTTATCCGATGGACATCTGGATTTATTTTGTTAATATCGATTATTCATATAATTTATCAACCGAAGTACGTCCCCAGGACTTTGTACTCGTATCTAATCAAGGTAGAGATGACTTGGCAAGCGCGGCTCCGCTTGAGCTACTAATGGTTTGGCGAGGAATAGGTCATCCCTCGACTCGGCGAGGTTGATGCTCGACAAATTGGAGGGTTTACTCCAATTAAACCCTTGGATTAGCCTGGCGAGGAGCATCACGGTCATTGTCGTACCAAGCGTGGCGGCAATGCACCCACGTCGGCCAGTGCTGAAAGATATGAAGCGCAGGTCAGGTTCTGTGAGTACGACCTCCGCTTGGTCCCTCATAATGTGTCGGTCCGGCTTGAACTTGAGGGGTTCGTCCCAAATCTCGGGGTTTCTACCGAGGCCGACGCGGCTCAAAAGGACGTGGCTGCCCTTGGGGATGCGATAGCCAGCCACAGCGGTGTCCGACATGGCTACGTGGGGAACATTGAAGGGGGCCACTGGGTGGAGCCTAAAAGCTTCCCTAGCACATGCTTTGATGTAGTTAAGATCTCCGATATCGGATTCTTGGACTAATCTCTCCTTTCCCACAACTCTATCGATTTCTTCTGTGGCTTTGTGAATGAGCTCGGGCTGATTTATCATCTCCGCCATTGCCCATTCGACAGCGTTTGACGGATTGTCCACCGCGGCCATCATAATCTCCTGCATATTAGGTCTTTATGTTAAAATTTAAACTATTTAGACCAAAACACTGCAAATGAATGGGCAAATACACTAGAATTATCAATATCCTACTGATTCCAAAAATGCTACCATAGGTTCTTACGATATCTAATAGCTACCGAAGCAATCGAGTTTACAAAGTGATCCCGCTTTGTGTGGATGGCGTAAATATATGGAGACATCGATTCAGATGGACAAGTTTTTAAAGTTTATATTCGATCGAATCCTCTAGGAAGAAGGATATAATTTTACCGTGGTCAGCGCTCGAACTTCTTGTGGCGCCAGCACTGGCATCCCTTTTGAGTCTTTAAGCATAATTAGAACGTCCAATAAGTCTTGAGGCTCTTTTTCATTACTCTCGGAGCTCAAATCGTCCCTCCATCGTTTGATCCTCTCGCTTATTATGGGTTCATGCAATGTCCTAAGAGTCCTCGCACTCTCTTCTACTTCCTTCTCATGCCCATCAAGATCAAGCCCCTTCAAGAATGGAAAGAAATCGGAAACACAAAATGCATAGACATAGTTTAGTGCATTGAATAGTGCGTCCACATGTTGTTCTTCATCAATGGTTGGTCCTCCATCTTGCCTTCCCTGGCCAAAGTATCTCTTGTTGAACATCAACCTTCTTATCACATTCCCAGAATAGTGCCTCGTAGTGGTTCTCAAGTTCACTTGATGACCTGAGGTTTTGCATAGGTTAAAGACATACTTCACTAGGTTATCGGCTTCCCCCACTCTCTTGTCATGGAGCCACTTGTGCCGAGACAGGCATACTACCTCCGACACCAAGACCCGCCTCATCTTCTTCCATTGCTCCCCATAGGGTGAGAGGACTGCTGTCAAGTAGCCGCTGCTGAATGTGCCGGACGCCATCGTAACTGGCCTTGAGGAGAATGATGAGTCCTGTTTCCTGAGGAATTCTTGGGCGATTGTTGGACTGGTCACGGGAATGACGTGCGTGCTCCCTAGACGGATGCACGCTATGTCGGTGTTCATTTCCTTCATCAGGCGATGGATCCACCGGAACACGGGCTTGTTACGAAGCATACTCGGGGCACAACCAACCATGGGCCATGGGGTGGGGCCTGGAGGGAGTGGGAGAGGATTATTTTCTTTTCTGATGTTTTCCCGACAAAGCTGCTGTTTCACGATTCTATATAAAGCGACGAGTGCCAAGAGAAGTAGGGCGTAAATGGTGGCCGGGGTGGCGGAGCTCATTGTGGCGGTGGCAGTTGGAGCTTTTGTCGATGGCTATTGCTATATATATCTTTGCCTGTGGAGGTTTTCGACCACTAGGCTTTTGCTATGAAGAAGGAAAAGGGAGAGTTCGTGGTGAAGTGAATATGCACGTATGACGCCTATATATAGAGTCGGAGGCCAACTGATGCGCTGTATGTTCCCAACAAGCGTTCGGATTCATTCTAATGACAATGTGTGCAACATTGTGTGTTTCGAGACAAAGGCGCGTGGTGCTCGCTATTTGAGTACCCATGTCCACGGATGAAGATAGAGATGATAGCGATAGTGTGCTGCCAATCTCCTGGCTTCTCAAAACGAGAAGTGAAAAGTTGATATCCGGAGGCCAAAGAATTTGCGGTCGACTTTGCTATTGGAGCCAAATAGCATGCGTCTTTTGAGGTCAACTTTGTTGTTGGAATAAATAACTAAATAAAAGTGGCTGATACGGATGGCGTGGCTGCAGCAATTGGAATATGCCAAGCTTTGCCAAGAGAAAGTTACTGTGCGAAGACGTGTTTTTATGGTGTCGAAAAATGCCTCCGTGAAAAAGATAAGCTCCATAACCTGACCATTGTGGCGGTTGTTTAAATAGGAATGATGCACTTAGATGAACACTGTTGAGTGGTGAGGATAGATTTATTTTGGTACGGGTGCATGGGATGTACAGGGTGTGAAGTGCACTTGGTATACTAGGGTTGCTTCAAGAAACGAGGCAATGATACCAAGTTAGAAAGCCTAATCCAAGAGTTTCAATTGATAGGTGGAAGGAGACCAAATGAAATAAAAAGCATTTAGGATCCATTGTCAAGTGATGTGTGACAATACTTCAATAGCCCCTCTCACATGCAAATTGGATTATGAGCAACATGTGAAATTTTGACTATGCATATTTGCAAAAGGGATAGCAATGGCTTTGATACCATATGAGATTTCGTGGAATGAAGGCCTAGTTCAATATTTATATACTCTAATATGGCCCATCATGCATAGACTAGTCATTGGCCTAAGTCTAAAGTGTGAAATTATGTAATTGGAGAGATAGATATGGGTCTCAAAAGATTTGAACTCATTGGAGAGATAAATATGGGCCTAAAAAGATTTGAACTTAAGATCTCTTACTCTGATACCAATGTTAAGAATTGAGAATTTTTATATATTCCGATGTATATTAATGAAGAATACATTAACCTATTTATATGCTTTATTACATAGCTACTATAAGGTAACATCTTAATCAATACATGCACAATCAATGAAGATATATGCACAATCTTGAAAGATATAGAAAAACAAATGAGAGTTTTAATAGTCGTAGGAAATTAACATAAAATAAATAGCATTTGTCAAGCTATATGAGACAATATTTCAACACCTCCTCTCATGTAGAATTTTGACTATGAGTAAAAGAATAAGTTCTGGCTCTGATACCAAGTTCAAAATAATGTCAAAAATATCATAATTTCTATAACTGAGGAAAATATTTTATAGATTAAACTCAAACTCAAACTTGCATTTTGAATATACATATAATTGAAGAGTATGAGCGTACATATATAATTCTAATATACAATTGTTTGTTCGGCTGGTTACTCAGGTTAAGTATTCAAGCTTGAGCTTGGGTCCACTGTTTTTGGGTTCTGAATCCCGTGGAGCTTGAATGCTGTTAGGCTTACTTGAACACAAAATTGATTTTTGGGGCTATGCCCGTGGTGCTCGAGGCATTGCCAGTTGTTGGGAAAAAAGTTCCAAATCGGGAAGAAATGGAATCGGATTTTGATATATGATAATACTCTCTTTAAAGAGTTATTTGCCTCGTAACATTACTAATGGTTATTGATAAAAAATTCTTCAAGATACAATAAAATTCTAAATGATAATATCACGTAGCAATTATGTTAGATCTCAATAAACTTTTAAATAGAAAAACTTGGAAATGGCTGTATTTTTTTAGAGAAAATTCAACGAGACTTGATGATCATTGAGACCAAATACCGACGTATTTATCTTGGTCTTGTAAGTAGGAGCAACTTTTCGGGAAAAAAAGTTGCAAAGTAAACAATTACATTGCCAAAACACATGTTGAAAAGACATATTGAAAATTCATAATAAAAATTAATAATAAAATAATAATTTTTTTACTTCTGAAAAATACCGGTTGAACAAATATAGCATTTCAAAGGTTGCGAGATGCCTAATAAAGATTAGCAAAATAACTGCAAACAAATAAATAAACAACAGGATTGTTTTGCTTCGATCATTGTACAGTCAAGGCGTCAGTACAAAGAGAGGGAACTTCTCAATCTCTTACTCTGCGACCATAAGATTCACGTGTGACGGACACGTTGTCCCGACAGAGCTCCGTACGATGAAGAGATAACCAATGTCGGGGGTGGTCCAGGACCGCCACGTCAGTGTGGTCTCGGACCACTCATATGGCGCTAGATATGAGGGGAGGAGACAAAAGAGAGAAAGAGGAGAGAGAGCGTCAGAGAAGTGGGCCCCGGTTTTCGTCCTTTGTCTGGCTTCCCCATACACGTGGCGCCGTGTGGGTGGTCCAGGACCACGCTGACGTGGCGGTCCCGGACCACCCAATATTTTTTCGTGTCGGGGATCCCAACGTGGGTGGTAGATACATAAACATGCAAACGAGCTAGGGACTAAAAAGAGCGGATAGAGACGGTATGTTTTTGGCCCTGGTCCATGTAGACTTTGGTTTTTTGCATTCGATTCAAAGTATTTGTCCTATGATCTCGTCTCTCGAATTAATTAACGTGGAAAATTATTCTTTTTCATCTTCATATCGTTGGCACATAAATGCATTTTCGACCCTTTCAGAGCTTGTCCAATTTCATCTCTCAAACGTTTATTTTGTGCCCTTCAAACTCTTTCAACTCATGCTCCTCTGTTTGGTCGAATTCTTCCCTGACCCAATATTAGCAACTTCTTTGGTTTGATCACATGGTAAAAATTGTCACGTGATGCTGACAAGGCACTGCATGTCGGAATGAGAGAGAGGTGCGACTGGGATTATTTTGTATATTGATGTGAGATTTTGTGCAACAAATTGTTAGAATTTAAATTCTAAATTACTCATTCATCTAATAATTTAAGCTTTTTAAATAGTTAGTATTGACTTTACAAAATATCTCACATGATACGAGAGAAGAAGATCCCGAGTTCAAATCTATTAAGGCATCTATTTGCCTCCCAAATTATATATTTCTATACTTTAACGATATGCCAAAGTCCAGCTTAGGCGTGATTGGGAGTATTAAAATATTTAGATATCAAACCATACATTCATTTGTCGTGACTTTCCTAAAGGTGGACTACTAAAAGAAAAGTTAATGGATTATTAAACTCAAAGACTTAGCGCAAGTTCTCTCAAGCCCATGTCAACCGCAACTTTCAGGTTTGATTTAATCAACTTAACAAACAATTTAATTAATTTAGGAGTCACCACTAATTTATTGCCACTAATTTACTTTTGGTCGATTCAGAACTAGGTAAAGTGTGGGAAAACACTTTATTTCTACGAATTAGAGTTGTCATAGTTTTGGAAACTTAGTTAAGTTAGATAATCTAATGCCTTTTCAATATCTTTTTCTCTTTATTTCAAAAATATTTTACAAGCAATTTTGGTGAATTTTAATCTCAAACCGCTAACATGCAATGGGTGATCATGTGAATGTGAAAGGAATCATTTAACATTCAATAACCAAGGCGATAAATATATTGTTAGAAAAAAGGGGAAAAACCTTAATGCATTAAGCAAAGAAAAAGCGAAACCTGATCATCATCCTTTACCAAAAAAAAAAAGCGAAACCTGATCATCATCTAATGAGACAAAGGTTCTGCAAGTTATTAACTAGGAAGCTAACAATAATGAAATGTTAACTAATACTTTTTGGGTTTTTCTTTTTACTGATTGCAATTTTAATCTAAATAATGTTTATGTGAATTCTAATTTAGCATGGATGAACCGTTAGACTAATGACATGAGGTTGAATTATTTAAATGTTATAGTATGACCTAAAATATGCAACATGCATGAATATTCGATAAAAGCGTAGAATTTGATGAAAGCACAAACTATCTAATAAAACTTAATGAGCTGAGAGTTCCAACACTCCAGGATGATCATTGCGCAAGTGCTTTATTTGCAGTATGGCATCGGAAAGTAGTTATCTCAGGAGAACGACGGGGTCTGAGTTCATTGGATTGCATGCAAAACTTTCCAAATTCGATATTGCACCACCATCTAAAACAATTGGGTTGTTTCACTTTGACCATTCTTTGCCATTCCTTGTTTTAGTACGCTTTGAATTAGAAAAGAAACAAGATGTGGAAATGCATAATGAGGGAACCCCTCCATGTCTTTGGTTGTTTTCACTCATCATCGTCCGGGCAAACCTTCTTCCCTTAATCAAGACTGGGGTGTGATCAGTGCATCACGAGAGGGCTCCGCGAGATGGAGGGATACTACTATCGGTTAAGTGTTGGGGGTGATAGACCCAAAAAGGTGCAAATAAGGTTAGGGACTTCCACACGTCAGAGAGCGACGGTATGTGGTCCTGAGTTTTCTTTGCCCAGGTTTTGGTTTTAAATGATTGTACATACGTGATGAGGACAAATGAGTTTGCAGCCCCACATTTTTCCTATGGGCCTAACTCTTGAGCTGTGTACTAGGGGTAAGCAATTCTAAATTTCATCTCAAATCTAGAACCTACCGTTGGAACAAGTCCTTCAATTTTTACTTACACTACATACCCCGAAACCTAGCATCTAGGAACCTAGAACCCATCTTGTCATAGGTTCCAGAGTTAGTTCCTAGTTCCATCTATATTATTAATTGTACGATTATAATGAATAATCACCTTTAATTGCCATCACTTGTTGCTACAATCCATTGACCACAACTCATATATAGACACACAAAGAATATGAAATATTAACAAAATAAAATTTTGAGTAACCGAGAGCTTCAAAAAATTTTGTGCCAGGAGAACAAGATCATCCCTAAAGATGTATGGAATTACGATGTACCCACTATAAGGAATCATTATAGCTTTACACCAAAAGCCAAAAAAGCACTCGAAAAATTCAGACATGCAAAGACAACCCCATCACATGAGCAAGAAATAACAAACACAGATTATCCTACACAATCATCACAAGACCCCTATACTCGATGGAGAGCCCTCTCTCAGGACTCCTATGATCAAGGACTTCTGTCATTATCCCTAGAGATGGACACATCTTATTATGCTCAACCATCATTAGCCTCAGCCAAACCTACCTGCCGACACTCCAGAATCCTCCAAGACTCATGAAGAAGCATCTTCATCAAATGATGCAAACATGTGGAATACTCAAAGCCCCTCTGACATTCGACTTACAGAACTTGAACAGAAATACGAAGAACATCTTCTAGCAAAAATACATAATTCTGATGACTTAGACTATAACTACAATGCCCATGACGGAAGAAATCGCTGACTATAGTAAATCACTATAGCAAGTCACTGTAGAAATAGGCTAAGGAAGTCACTATTCATCGTCACTGTTCATATTGTCAAGAATAATTCCTGACCGGATTTTCCAGAGCCCTTGTTGTTGGAGAAATCTTCTTGAAGTGTTTTAAAGCGACAAAACGTTTCCATCGATCCTAGTCTAAAGGTTTGCAGACTCTGCTATTTAAAGTCTGAAGACCTCCGACAAATGACTCAAGACTTAAAGTCTATCCTCATTGACAGTCTCTAATCCGTTGAAGAAAGGTTATCCAAAACTAGATGTTTCATTAAGGATATGACCTTATCGACTGGAGAAGATCTCTTGGCTGGACAAGACACAACGGAATCCTTTGATTGATCGAGATTGACTCGAAGATTAAGGAATCGATGATTGCCTAAATATTCTTGGAAGGTTCTACTTATGGAAACCGAGATCCCGATTGTCTGGGCGAACAGGATTGATGGGCTATCGACACGTTCCTTTAATAGCTCGAATAATCTTCCTAATTGATTCCGTCCAACGGATAGATTGGAGGAATTCCTTTGGTAAGTGCCAACGGGTATGATGGCATAAAAAAGTATATAAGGAAGACGTTCTAAGTTGTTCCAGGTGTGCGCGATAGAAGAATTCCAAAGTCTGAAGCTCCTTGTTGTTTAGACAATTCCTTTGAGCGAATATTTGTATACAAAAGAGAGTCTATATTTGTGAGAAACCTTGAGGAAGTGTGGTAGAACATCTACACTGTGGAATCAAGGAAAAGCTGTAAGCTTGTAACTTCTCTTTTATTCATAGTGAAATCCAAATGGTGGGCAAATTCATCGGTGAAGAGTGGACGTAGACTTGAAATAAGCCGAACCACTATAAACCTTGTGTTCAATTTTCTCTTCCTTACTCTCTTTACTTTGATCGTACTTTATTTTGTTAATCAATAGAGAACTTTCTTTCTATCGGGTGTTAAGAATCGCTTCCGTATCTCGATAAATTGTTTGTGCACCTATTCACCCCCATCTAGGTGATTATACTAGCTATCTCACTTGTCTATTTTAGAACCCATGAGTTTGGTTTTTGTTTGCTTGTGACATATTAATGCCTATAAAAGGCAAAGAGAATGTAATGTGCTGAGCAAAGTCCCTTGAAGTAAAGTACGTATTTATAAAATAATTCTCAATGTCTTTCTAAACTTGGTAGGATCCTCTAACAAATGCAGCTCGGATAGTTAGAAATGTTACCATCCTGGCATCTCTGAATGTCTCTAGGCTCTGAACTAAAAGTCTAAATAATTTTCTGTTAAAAAGCTGTCCCTGAAAGGCTTGAACGAGAGGTTTGCCTATCGAGAAGGCATACTTGTAGGAAACAAACTCTGTCTTCTTTGGTTCTAAGCCTAGATCCATGGATGATAGACCCAAAAAGGTCCAAATGAGGTTAGAGACTTCCACACATTGGAGATCAACGGTATGTGGTGCTGGGTTTTTTTTTGTCCTGGGTTCCACAAGTTGGTGAGCGACAATATGTCTGTGGTCCTCGGTTTTCTTTGTCCTATCCTAGGTTTTGGTTTTAAATGATTATACGTACATGATGGGGACATGTTCATTTGCAACCCCACTTTTTTCTTATGGTCTTGACTCTCGAGCTATTTATTAAAGGTAAGAAGTTTGAGATTTCGTATAGATTCCACCTCAAACCTGAAACCTATCCGTCGAAACTGGTTTTCCAATTTTGGGAACATAGAACTTACCTTGCATATTTTGGAATCTAGACACGATCAAGTTCCCACCAATTCAGTTACTCGATACCAAGTTCTACTCTTGAACTATGCTCACACTATTTACTATGTGAAATGATATAGACCCAAAGAAAAAATAGAAAACGAGTGAAACGATTATTTTTCCCTTTTCAAAGCAATGACATATAAGTGCACTATCATCCCTCTCAGTTGTTTTCACTGTCCATATTCATCTCTTAAATGGTTTTCTTTTTGTGCCATTCAAACTTGGGAAAGTTATTCAAAAAGTGCAAAATCTATTGTACTTTTACCAATTCAATCATAAACATTTTAATTATACCAATTGAATCATAAGTGTTTTCACATTTTATCAATTGACTTTATCCAATCAATTTTGACCAAAAAGCACTAACATAAATGTCAGCCGTCTCAGGTGGAATGGACGGCATTAACATGGATAATTTTTAATAATCTTTTAATATTTTTTTCAAACTATTTATACAGAGCTAGTTCCAATAGACTTATAGGGAATTATCAATAAAATTATTATAAACTGCAAGCTGAGCAAATTTACGAGAGAATGCTCATTCTTTACTAGTAAAATTATTTAGTTGTATACCAAAACACGTTGCATTATATTTTGAGAAATGTGGTTTATATTTGGGCGACCTCCACACTATAAAATGAATTGAACTTAATTATCAAAATTAGAATTAAGATGAGAAAAAAGAAAATGAGTGATTTCTTCAACTAATGAAGCAAGTGAACGATGCCAAATAAAGTGGTTGCATTGCTCTGTTTCAGTTCAATAACCTAAACCCCAGATGGAGATCAAGTACCCTAATACCCCTCGCCCCTTCCTCTTCTCTCGTCAATCTGATTTCATGAAGCCCTAGCTCGAGCAACATGTTTTTGATTAAATGAGGGGCACAGCATTGTTTAACTTAAGTTAGTCTAAGCTAAGTTGATGTTATGACAGTCGTCACGCCATATAAGTAAAGTCTAAACCATAAATTTATTGGTGACCAGATATGTCCGATCAGAGTAAGATATTTGAAAGTTGGAAACAAATTTCTAAAAAAGCCATGGTACTTTTGGTAAGACGCTAGAAGGTTAATTGTCTGCCCAAGAGTTAACAAAAGTTCCGAAGAAGTAGGACAAAGGATGCAGGCCAATCACCATTACTATACCAGTTTGTTTCGTGCAGAAACTGCGCGCATGCTTATTGACGGGGAAATCACTGTTTTTCGACCTAAATGAGTTCCATTCATTTTTATGAAGTGTGCAGTGTCGTCGACATATTCCCTCAACTTAGTTTTAATTTTGAAGGCGGGGCCTCGCTGATCTTAAGCCCTCAGGAGTATCTTGTGCAGCAAAATTCTTTTGTAAGTGGATAAAAATGATCTGAAGTCGTGGTTCTATCTATTTAGACTCCTCACAACATTCATGATTTATTTTCAGTTGCTGAAAAACTGCAAATTAAGTTTGCTGGCATTTGGCCAATAACTGGATTGTCATTTGCAATTACTCAGATTATGTGGCTTTATGTTGAGGACTGTAATTCTGGATTGTTGTTGCGTCAATAGATTTCTTGTTCTTGGCTTGCTGCTGCTACACTATAAGATTCTTTTGTCTAGTTGAGAATCGATATCATAGTAGATTTCTTTGAAAGGAACTGTTGGATGCTGGTAACTCAAATTTCATGTCTGTACATTTGCTTCTCTATTTTCTTCCCGCGAGGCTGCATCTGATAGTCATGGGAGCTTACTTAATTTTGCTCGGCGACATGGGCAGTTAGGTGGCTGTCTTAGTATGCAGTTTGACAGATTGGTCATGAATATTTTTCTCACAAGATGGTTCTACGGTCTGGTGTACGGGCTTTTCAAAGGCTCAGGGCTATCGTAGAACAGTAATAGGAGGTGAGGCCCTCTTGTATACGTCTTATCCCTATCCCCCCCTCTTTCTGGCCTGAACCCTCTTGTATCAGTGGAATTTTAACTTTTTATTGCTTTTTGTTTTGTGATTTCTCCTTGCATGAATTAAAGGTGATCCAATCAAATGGATGAACTCATTTGATATTTTCTATAAATATAGCCCAGGAAAAAAAAATTATGAAGCATGACCCTTTTAGTTTAATTTTTGTTTAGGCTTAGTGAATCGCGAGAATTGGGAGACGCTATAGAGGAGTCTTTATATTTCAGGGCCAAAGCTAGTTCTCATTCTTTGTTTCTTGGGGACCTCAAGAAAAGACACTCTCACATGCTTCACATCATGCTTACGACATAGTGGATACGGATTGATATGGATGTGCGTACTTGGACTCTCTACCTCTGAAGCAATCAAGATCATTGCTTTTTTTTTTTTTTAAATCTTGTTCGAAAAAACAAAATCATCCTATATGACCTAGCTGGTCTGCAGCTTGGATGGACTAACTAAAACTGTAAGTTGCTTTCTCTTTGTCGCAAAATAAGACTGAGGAAGAATCTAATTGGGATGAGGCTGTCCATCATTTTCCTACTCGCTAGTAGGGTTTTCACAAATTGAACGAGTGATTCCATCTTTTCATCAAATCTTAATAAGATTAATCGACGATATCTATTACATTCCCTAATTAGAGGGACAGCTTAATAAAGTTTTAACATCTTCCCTCACCACCCTCAACCCCCATAATGCTAATGACAACTAACTTGAAATGCAAATTGATGGCGAATCTTTCAATCATAAAGTGAGAATGCTAGAAAGCATATCCAAAGAACGAAATTTGTCATCAGCTCCATATACCACGAAGCCAAAAAGAACGATATCACTAACTGCATATGTAAACTTTATTGCACATGCAGCTTTCTTCTGCACAATCAAAGTATATCATCGGACACGTGTGAGCCACTTTCAGTATCAACATCAGCACCAATGAAGGATGACTAAACATCAAGAGGTGCCAGACACAAAACCAGACAATTGCCTAGATGTTCCACCAGTTCATAACTGAGTCTAGTGTTTTCACATGAACCAAAAACCCAAAATACATGTCACGTGAAGAGTGCAAGTGCCGAGTATATTTCCAATAAAATAGTAAAGTCCCCTCAGTGCCCAACGCATCAGCAATAAAACATCACATCTTTGACGTTGTCTTTGATTGAAGGAAGTGCCCGGCTCTCAACAGCAGTCCCCTCCGTGGTGCCCCTTCCTCCTCCCGACGACCCAGTATCCGAACCGTCCCCCTCAATGTAATACCTCGCTCGAAAGGCCGCTAAATGGGCATAATAAGCAGGAGGTACTACAGGATGCACAAAATATCAGTGAAGAGTAAAAAATTCAACTGGAGTTTTAAAGGAAAAAAAAGGTCAACAGTGAAAAATAACATATCTTGGCCTAACCTATTGAGACGGAGCGCGTGCATCAAGCATATCTACAGAGTTCAAATATAACAATAAGATTTGATCTGCTACAAACTTCTCTCTAGGCAATGAGTGAAATCAATTAGAAAGGTAGTAGAATACTTATGTGTAACACAAATTGTTTGTGAGGGTTTGGAGAGCATCAGCAGTGAAGTTGTTCTCATCGAGTAATACATGGTAGTGCGATGGCTTACTAGTACCCTACATCATATGAACACATGTTACTAGTATTTACATTACAAAAAGAGAGTTCCATGATAAGGTCAGTGCGTTTCGCCTAACATAAAGGAGATGGGTGTCACCTGAATCCCAGCATGGCTATTGAGGTAAAAATCAAATTCAGTGGGATGGCAGATGCGAGTATCAACAACGGTACCTAATAAAACATACTAAAATTTAAGTACTTGGAAAACCGACTCAGTTCAGTAAATTAATAAGAAAATTGTAGAGGTATCATACCAGGTAGTATATTGCCACTCCTGTCCATTGTATCACGTCTGTCATAATCTCCAGGAAAGAGGCGCGTGTGGCGCCTCTTTTGCACCACAATGAAGGTTACCGGTGGCAAAGAACCCTCTTCAAGTGAGGCACAAGCCTATGGTAACACCGACTCAAGTTATAGCTGGTAAAATGATTCTAAGATCTATTTAATAGAGAGATGATGAGCGCATTTTCTATGGACTTATTTTCCACTAAAGTACCTGGCGAATCGCATCCATTTCATAGAGAATAACTTGAGAGAATTGACCTTCACCAATCCCATCCCTACATTGAGAACCAAACCTCAATGGCAATGACAAAGAAAGCTATCTAGTCCTGCTGAGACAACGGGCTCCACATATCTCGGTGGAAGTGTTTCTCAACAAACTCAGTAACGAGAATTGGCTCATAGAAAACTCTAGCCGACACGTCTAAAGCTCAAGAAAATAACATAGAGTGAATCAGTACTATTCAGACTAACATGCAAGATCGGTTGATGTACACTAGCAAAGATAATTAAGTGCTCAAGCGAAGTACCTATATTGAGCGAGAGCCCAAATTGTGTAGGTCTTAGAGACTGGTAATATCCTCTCCAGTATTCTAAACCGTCACCAAGTGCACCTTTAAACCCTAAATCAGTTGAGAAAAATGATCGACCGACAACTGTATACCTATTATGATGAATTTAGCAAGTAAACATGTGGATTAATAGAGGAAGCAAAAGGACACAGTGTGCACAAGTTATACTAAAGAAGATGATGTATATGAACTACATGCAAAATTACTTCTCAGATGGAGAGGCTCTAAGGACCACATCAAGTAGTTGTATGATCTCTTGTGGGCAATCCAATTGTCTACCCTGAAGAAATTGCTGGAGAGCATAAAGATCAGTCCTAGCGTCCAGCGATATCGTCACCTCGAAATCACGTTCTCTCCTGCAGGATGCTTCCAAATTAAACACTAAACAGTATTGCAATGCTTATTTAGTACCAAAGCGATAAAAAAAAAAAATTTCACCTTCTCGCTTGAGCAGCTTCGTCATTTTCTACCAATTTAACTGAAAACACCTTGTTGTTGAAGGGCAAGGGCCCTGCTGTGTAGAGACTCTTTCTACCATCATAGGCCGGCCACCTTCCACCTAAATGAGTCTCCCGATACTGTTTGACAAGAACGCCTAATATCTCCCTATTGGTTTTCTTGTTAGAAACCACAGGATCAATAGATACCTAAATGTTACCGATGCCAAAAATGATGTCAGAAAATTCAAGGCAGTCCGACTACAATAAAAATTGAATATGGCACAGCAAATTGAAACTGCCAAGCAACGACTCATAATCAAAACAATGTCAAGATGCAGTAGTAGTAGTAAGCTAAAAAATATGACTTGAGAGAAATGAATTAATATATAAACCAATGAACTATTTCATCATTTAGACCAAAAAAAAATGACGGTAAGCTGCATGAAACACCACCAGCCTATCTAAATTAGACACTGAAAGAGTGCAAAGCTGAGGGGGGAAAATACATTGCCATGAGGAACCAAAGTGCTAACCAGGAACATTTTATACAACAAAAAGATCATAGATATTAACGAGGCGAAGGGAAGGACAATAGGACTTCTTCCATTAGAACGCATGAAGAAATAAGAAATAATATCAGAGAGAGAGAGAGAGAGAGAGAGAGAGAGAGGGGTAAAGGCAAAAAATCCCAAATATCACATAAAATCAAAAAACAATCACGACAAAACAAGGGAAACGAAAACAAAGGAAAAAAACAGAGAGAGGAGAAAACAAAAACAAAGGGAGATGCTGAAATGGTTCATGATCCGACATAGTGGGGGTGGACTTGAGCTTGAAGGACGAGCAAAAAGGCCTCTCAACTTTCTGGAGATGGCTAACAAAGACCACAAACCATACCCAACCGCAAAGCCAGGACAGAGCACGAAGAGGAAAAACGTAAGACAGGAACACACGATGAAGAGGAAAAAATATCGTGGCAAGAGCAAAACAATGAAACAAAACGATAGCGAGCGAACTCGAGAACAAGACAAACATTCAGTAAAACCCACACACACGCGAAACAGTAACACAAAAATTTACCGGCAAAAATTTTACGTCATTCGCCAAATAAAATGGAGGAGGAGATGAATTACGTCGTAGTGGTAAAAATCTTTGTCTGCTACTTGAACTAGAAAATGGTTCGCTCGGACCAAACACTTCTTGCCGACCGTTCCAAAGCCAGGCCTCAGCGGAAATCTGACCCCCTTCGACGAAAGGGGCGGCGGCGAAGGAGACTCCAGTGTAAGCCGCTGCTCGACCTCGCTGCTCAGAGAAACGTCCAAAGCCGACGGGGAAGCCGCCGCCGCCGAAGTAGATGCTCCTGGAGAAGCAGCGACGACAGCGGTAGATGCTCTGGGAGACGCAGCAACAGTAGTAGACGCTCTGGGAGCCGGAGCCGGGTAACCAGGACTGCCAACAGCAGCGGCGTAGCCTCTGCCTCTGCCTCTTCCTCTTCCTCTGCCTCTGGCGTCACCTCCACCACCTCCTCCTCCTCCGCCGCGCTGGAACGACGGGGCCGGCTGATCGCCGCGAGAGCCCGGTCACCTGCCTCCTGTGCGAAAATTGGAGAGCGAAGCGAATGTGCGAGGCGGAGACCGAGGGAGTGTAAGAGAGAGAGATACAATTGGAAAAAAGAGCGCCTGACTCGAGATATATAAAGGTAAAGAAATTGAGAGAGAAGGAAACCGGGGAAAGTAACGTGGTGCTGAAGTCACTTATGCCAGGGGTTTTGAAAGACAAATTTTTGCCCTCCCGGACTTTCATTTTTCATCTTATATATATTCTCCTCTTACACTCGATCTTAAGTCAAAAGGACGAGAAAAGCCTCTTGAAGACCTCACATCTTATGTAGCGTAATAAAAAAGGTCCTGAGTTTTTAGCCGAATCTCACTTCAGTCATGTTTGCTTTTACTATCCAATCTCACCCATCGAATCAAGTAATTAACTTGGAATTTAGGATTGCTCGACCAAAGTAAACAATGATTAGCCCACATTGAATTTCCCAATTAATACCAGCGATAAAAAAAAAAAAACATATTTATTGTTGAAATCTAGCTACAAAGAATAATTTTGTTTTGATATATCGTTGATTTCATTCTCTTTTGGGGCTCTAAAGTGCCTAAACCAATTCTTGTAATCCACGCTTATTCTCCGATGCTATGTTCTCTTTACGAACTTGTCGTGCAAGACCCCACTTGGTGGACATTAAAGACTCCTTGTCCGACGGCCATGAGAGCTTTGTCAAAAAGTAATTTGCTTTACGTATCAAATGCTATATGTCAAATATATTTGTAAAAATAGGTCGCAATAACTTTATCTCGCGAAGGATTAGGATGCGCAAAAATTAATAAATCAATGCCCACGTAAAAACGATTCAATTAGCAATGGATAAGCATCTCCGAACGTTAGATCAAAACAAAATCCCCGGCGCTATTTAATGCTAATGAAGCACGCGTTAAATATAAATGTAATTATCGGGAAAAAAAAAAAGCTTAAAAAGATAGGCATAATGTGTGAGTGAAAATGCAAGGACAAATTACTAAAAAAAAAAAAATTAACAAACTTATTACATTTGTGTTAATTCAGTTTCGAACTTTTTAGTTGTATAAATTTAATTATAAATCTTTTGATAATTTGTTAATTTAGTAATTCTAGCCCATTTAGCTGGAAATCGCTAAGGCACATAATTTTTTAGATTTTTTCTTTTTTTTTCCTTATATATATATATTCTAGCCCAAGGCCGGCAAGGGCCATGACGTCCTTGTCCTACCTAGACCTGGGCATGGAGGCCCTAAGCTTGATGAGGCACTGGGCTACGGTTAGGGAAAAATAAAAATAAAAATTTGCTCATGATGACGATTTTTCCACAATTGAAATATTTATTGGTAAATTGGTATAAGCGTAATAAATAAATATATATATGCATTTTTTTGGTAATTTTTCCCAAAAAAATCGAATGTTATTGATTCTGGATGCAATTGGCACCTGGGGGGCTGGGGTAGAAAAGTCGCTGAACAGCGAGAGACTGACGTGAGTCGACTGTCGCCGGCGAGGGTATTATGGGGAATCCAGTTCAGCGAAAACGGGGTGGACCCACTCGGTCAAACCCAACTCCCTCCGTTAAGTCGCCTGGGCCCGACGCTTGAATCTTTTTGATCTTTTCTTTTTTCTTTTTTTTTTGGGGGGGGGGTGCGAAAGCTTCCGTCTATGGAGGGATGGGGGAAGAGGAGTGGGGGCCTCCCGATGTGGACACGTGTAGCTTCCAACGCAGGCCGAGGATCATGCGGGGCCCCACTGTTTCCCCCACGACCGCTGACGCCTCTGGTCGTGGTCGTGGTCGTGGCGGCGGGACCGATCGCGGGAATTCAAAAAACCTACCCTTTTTGTCCACCGAAAGAAAAAATTGAATTGTGTTATTTAAATTTCGAAAAAAAGAAAACAAGAGGAGTAGGTTATGGCTAATGAACCGAGCCTTTTTAAAGTGATTAAGATGAGATTAAAGATGGCTCTTTTGAAGAGATATTTGTCCGTGCAATGTCCTCCCTTCGGTGGAATTCATGGATTACTTTGTGATTTTTCTTGGTAATTGTTTCCCAATATTTGGAAAAAAAAAATGCTTCAGGTTTCAAGGAGCTTTTTTTTTTTTTTTAATGTTGCTTATAGTTTGTACTTTAAATAAGTTGTATTTTCCTTAGCTATGATTAACGAGTGCTTAACTCTTAAGCTAGTAGCAATTAGTGTCGATGAATGCAATGAGCTCATGCATGACCGCAGAGGAGCAACGTGGGAAAAAAGGAATCGGATTTTGAAGGAATTGAGTGGATACACCGTAAGTGGCCATTAAAGATGCGTAAACGCGGTGGTTACTTCTTCAAGAGATTGTATCGGGTAATTTTAAGTTTTGGTGCAATGGTAGTTTTGGATAGCAAAAGCTAATACTTACGGCGGGAGATTATTTTCCTCTTTTAAATCGAGGTGCATGTTGTCCCGGGGGACAGTAACTTTGCTAAGGAGAAGATGACCATATTGAGGGCTCCCTTGTCTATTTGCCACTTGACCTCCTTGCTAGTCATATCTAGGTTGGTCATAGTTTCTATTGCAATCACGCATTCTACCGCCCAGCCTCCCATACTAAACTGGGGGTGGTCTATGACTAATTACTCCATTTTCATACTTGTCACCGAATGATTTAGTAAGTTCAACAATACAACGAGCGTTGCAAGGTCACGAATCATAGAAACATTGGAAAGTTTGAGTTTATGGAATTGGAGGAGGAGGAATGGATTACATGACTGAAAATTGTGGCAGAGACGGATAGTAGATGCATTTCTATGGAGTAAAGATACTCGCCTCTGAATTGCTCTGACTCATCTTCAGTCATCACAGCCTGAAACCCCTGATAGGTGGTCCTGCTGCATTTCTATGGAGTCAAGTTAATTCAGGAAATTTTGTGGCACAAAAATAACTGAATAGAGAAAGGTGAGCTTAACAGCACCGTCATCTGCAATCAAATGACGGGTTGTCTTCCACCACACGATTTAAATCGAGTAACCCACGAACTTTTTTTTTTTTTGTCAGTCCTACTTTAATCCTACTCTAACACCCACTCTCAAACTTTTACCCTGCCTCCTTGCAGGGCGTGGGAGTTGAAACCTACTCCTAAAATGAAATCGTCTCAATCCCTCCCGAGAATGTGGGGATTTGAACCCACAAACTTGACTAGCCGGTCTTCCTACTTTTTTTTTCTTTGGGGTCGGATCTGGTTTTTCCACTTCATGGGTCTATTTAGAGAGAAGGCTGAAGCTTCCTAAAAAGGATAGAAAAAAAAAAAAAAAGTCTTCAGCTAAAGTTCTAACGTAATTTTCAGAAATGCAAATGGTTTTTTAATTGCTGGAAATGACAGGAATTTGCTAAACATTCTCTTTATATTTCAAGAGCCATAATTCTCTAGAAATCTATATGAAAGAAAAAGTGTTAAGGTAGGTCTTAAGGGCGAGTGAAAGGTGGAGTAAATTATATATGCCTGAGCATTATGTGACATGCCACTTCATCAAATATGAAGCATAAAGTGCTATAAAAGTTTTGTAAAAGAACAAATAAGTTAATAGCATAAGCCACTGATCCAAGGGAGGCTGATGGACCATTATCTCCTAATTGTTTGTTGCCTTTTGTAATTTTAGAAATTTTATCGAAGTTTAAAAATTTCGGAGTTAGGACCTACTTCACACACCATATTCTTAATAATTTTTCAATTGAAAATATGCTACTTTGATAAGTATTTCACTATGTATTTATTTTTCTATTATTCATATTGCAATTATAGCCTTGTCAACCTTGAACCTTTGTAATTCTAATGAATGACATTTACAAATCCAATCATACATTACTGATGCGAGGGACTTACGGTAATCCCCTAAGAAGGCACGTGTGATAGTCCCATTCCAATCCATGCTTGGTAATTTTTTAGTCAGATTGGGATGGAAAAAAATCTATTTTGATCGTACTAATTTTCCTGTCAATATGTCATTTAAGCTATGACTATAAAACCGTTTCAACAAACGCCTATTTAAATGCAAATTCAATTATGCACTAATATTTGATTAGCTTCTTTTCCTCCGAGGATCTATATCCGCACTGAGGAATTATACGTTTTTTTTTTTTTTTTTTATATTTCATTAAATCATAAAAGGGTTGAAGTAATATTGGTGAATTTTAATTGCTAATGAGTGCACAATCAGTTCCAGTTGCCTACAGCAAGGTTGAAAAACAAACGGTGGAAAATCCTCCGTCATTCCCTCATAATAACGGCGCTGTTAGCTTAGCGGGACACATCTGAATATGCCCACATGCTAACTAATAACTAGCATTTCAACTGGAAATGAGTTCCCTCCCCAACATGGAAAGTAATTATAACGATGGTCAGTAGATATTATTCAAAGAAACACTAGTGATCACGGTAAATTTATATGATTATATGTTTTCGAGGATAGAAAAGTTCTAATTCCGTACTGTAAATCTCCATTATCACGGTAAATTATATTCTTGAAATTAGAACGGGTGCTCAAACATAGTTTGTATTTCCAAGCCTGATGACGAAATACTAGCTTCCCACTAAGGTAGCTTAGGTTGGAATATCGTCCTCCATATTAAGTAAGATCTCAAATGTACTGGTAAATTTTCCATTGTTGATGGTAGATTATGACTTTTGGAAGTTACAAAATTTGGTCAATTCTCCAGTGCCTCCTAATTGCATTTATGCATTAGCATATATTAATACTATTTAGAATACCTTTATAATTATCTTAATTAGTCGGAATAATTTGGTAGCTGAAATTATTAATCGCGTTGTTTTTCGTGAGAAGTGGACGTTGATAATGTCAAATCAACGTTATTATATTGTTGATAGAGTACCGATTATATATATATATATATATATATATATATATATATATATATATGCTTGAGAGGTTTTGAAATTAGTGTTTGTCATTAGACTACTCAATTTTCTTCTTATTAGTACCATATTATTATTATTATTAATTTTGTTATTATTACTAGTAATACGAATGTAAAGGTCGGTGTCGTGCATTAATGATGTGGGAGGCTCTGTACTTGTGGAAAAGGAGAGAAAACAGCATGTGGGAAGAGCGTCGTAATGGTTCGCGTGCGTGCTCTGTATCGTTGGGTGTGAGATGGGCATGGTTTAATGGGCCGGTCCGGGCCGGGCTGGACCAAAAGGCTTGGGTGATGGGGGCCGAACTAGGCCCAATTGGACTCTATCTTCTTATTTTTATTTACTTTTATTTGTTATTTGTTATTTATCTTTTTACTATTATTTATTTCCTTTTTTTTTAACAAAAATATATGCTTGATGTGTCGATAAAAATTAAGGTGCCAACAATGGGTTTTGTGGAATGAAGAGAGAGAGAGAGAGAGAGAGAGAGAGAGAGAGATTATGTACCGTCCTCTACAAATAAATGAATATAATAAAGTTACCCATTATCTTAGATAGGGGAAAGAAAAAGATAAAAGCTCAAGAGAAAATCTAATAATCTATTACGATATTGTGTCCATTTCAAAGATAATCATAACAAACGTTACATATTTTGATCACTCTTATGATTGAAAAAAAGAGAGTATAAATACCCATCATAACAAGATGTTCTGTTGTACCTTTCAATATTTAAAAGGTTATTGGTTTCAAATATATTGATGATACATATTTACAAATGATAAATATTTATTTATATGTAGATCATATTGAGGATTATGATGAGGCATGAAAGGGTTTAGCAAATTAGAGATTCCCTTGATGATATAATATCTCATATATGACTTATATTCGACAAATAGTAATATTTTTTTTTGGTCGGTGACAAATTGTAAAATCAAACAATGTTTATCATGCTAATCGAGCTGTTGCGAGGCATGATGCACGAGAAATGTGTGACATTCTGATTTTCCAATTCTAGTTTTAATTGAATAAATCGGGCATTTTATCTTTTGCGTCTATAGCTCTCTTCTCTGAGTTGGCCACTCACGAGATAACTAGTTTATCAGGTGAAGCCATTAAGAAATCTAAACACAATAGACTTGAGAATTCGACCATGAATCGGCTACTCGACTGTATTAATCTACAAGGATCATTACAACACTGTCAGAATCGAACAGAGATCAGTAATAGGTCGATTCGACTGAGATATGTGATTAGAGTGTGGGTGATTCCACATTATCGCAATATCCTCATCGACCAGCACTAGACCGATTCTTCTGTCGTTTTGGGTGCCCTGTGTCCGTAATTGAAACCTCGAGATTTCTACGATAATCGAGAATCGCCAAGGTGTCGAAGATGCACTTTGTGGCTTGAAAATAATCAACCACAAGTCAATTGCACATAAAATTCCTAAAAGCTACCCAGTAGATTAGGACGCGCTAAAGTCGTGCCATATTGAATTTAATCGTGAAATTGAACTAGATTATAGAAATTGGAAGTTCTGTCAAGTCACAATTCATTTTAGGAATGTCGACTTATCTCCAAAAGATTTTTCTACAAACCGAGATTTTTGGCAGAAAAGCAAAGTAAGGCCGTTTTTGTTCGAGATTGTCAGATGGCCGTTTTTAATTGAATCTTCGGGATGCAAGTTGGATCATTTGATGGGGAAATGTCTTGAGAAGGCCAAGGACACATGGGTTAATTTAATTGAGTTTCAATTGGATGGAATTGATTGAGAATTGATTAAATTAAGTGTATAAGATTTTATGCCACGGCGGAAAATGAAATTGAACCCATTGGAATGAGGTTGTGGGAGATAGTGGAAGGTGACATCATCCATGAGGTCATGGTGGGGCCAAAGAGAGAGAGAGAGAGAGAGAGAGAGAGAGAGAGAGAGAGAGAGAACCGGTTTTCTTCTTCCCTCTCCCTCTCCCATCGCTGTCTTTCTCCTCCTGGTCTTCTTGTTGCACGAAGACCCCAGCAAACCGAAGAAGCTAAAGACCAGTGAACTAGAGCAGCTCCGCCCGTCATCGTTCGTCCCAGTTGAAGGCCGTCGCTGCTCACCGCTGCTCCGCACGCCTCCATTTCCCGTCTCCCTCTCCCATCGCTGCCTTTCTCCTCCATCTCCGGTTTCTGCTCGAAGACCCAGCAGATCTGAGGACGCTGGAGTAGCAAGCAGTCCAATCGAACCGCCGTCACGCACCACTCACGCGTCGTCCGTCCACCCGCGAGCTCCCGCACTCGCCGTCCAGCTCGCGCGTCCTAGCCGCTCGCGCCAGTCGCCCTGGCCCCTTTGCCATTTCCTGAGCTCCCCTGAGTGTTGTTGAAGTCGCCTGAGTAGTTGCTACCGTCGTCCAGCTTCCGGAACAACCCGCCAAGTCCGCTGGTCGCCGTTCGCCTGTTGCACGCCCGGCCGTCTTTGTCGGCCTCTGCTCGTGCATCCAGGAGGTTGTTCGGCCAGAACCAGCCTAGGATCCGCCACCTTCGGCCACCGTTCGGGCCCTGCCTAAGTCCAGTTCGACCCCTAACCCTTCCCCGGTCCTTCTCCATCTCATCCAAGCCCTAGATCCACCTTTTCTCGGCCCCAAACAGCAATAGACAGAGAGTTGGAAAATGGGTATCGCAGCAAAGGTTTGGCCCGTTTTGGCTGGCTTCCCAACCCCGGAAGCTAGGCCCGCCTTGGAGACTATCGACCCTTGCATCGTCCTCGTCGTTTTGAGCCGTTCGGCTCGTTAATCGGGTGAGTTTATCCTCTAATTCTTTCTTAGTGAGTTAATGGTGCTTAAGAGATGTTTAGATTAGTCTAATTAGGTTTATGTGATTAAATTATATTATTTTAATGTAAATTAGATTAGTTTAATGATGTTTAATTAGGGCTAATTGTATGATTAAATTAGTGTGATCTTGTTTAAGCCCTAATTAATTATTTCGAATTTATAATATTTAATTATTTAATTTTCGGAATTAAATTTAATTATTTAATAATTTCGAAAATTATGCCGGGATGGCCGGGTCGTCGAAATTTCGAGCCGATCAAAGAAAGGCGGTCAGTTTGTGTTAATTGTATGTTTAAATTGAGAAATTGAGTGATTGATAATTATGGTTAATTATTCCAAAAGTGTGGAATTGAGTGATATTGATGAAGTTGTGGTATTTAACTTGAAAATACCCGGTGTTGGCTTTTAGCACCGTAATTGGTTTGTATGACCAGTTTGAATCGATTGGATTGATTGATTGATTGATTGAATTGAGGTATGAGTTGGTTTATTATTGAATTATCAGCTTTAGCGAGCAATTGGTTTATATATGTATCAGCTTGTGTGAGCATCATTGTCAGCTTGTGTGAGCACTGTATGTCAGCTTGTGAGAGCAATGATCATTTATTAGCTTGTGAGAGCAATGATCGTTTATCAGCTTGTGAGAGCAACGATCCATATATCAGCTTGTGCGAGCTATCATCTATGTATATATCAGCTTGTGCGAGCTACCATCTATATTAGCTTGTGAGAGCATTGCATCCATTTCAGCTTGTGCGAGCCGTAATTGTATTGATGGATGAACATATGGTATGGTTTAATAGATGATATGAATTGATAGATGTGTGGATCGTATGATATCAATTAGATTGACTGAATTGATAGACCGATGGGTATGTTGGTAGTTTCAGCTTGTGCGAGCATTGTTGAATATGAATTGTACTGACGTGTAGGAAAGGGACTGAGGCGAGGTAAGTCCTTTATCCTATTTGTGTGGCTAGAGCGCCCTGAGGCGTATTTTCTTCCTAATTGAGTTTTAGAGGGTAGGACTCGCTGAGATGTAGTCTCATCTCGGTTGTGGGATAATATTTCAGGTCCCTAGATGATGGTCGTGGAGGACCGGAAGTTTTGGAGTTCGAAAGGTGGAGGCTGAAGAATCGGCGAACGTGTCTGACAAGTTGGTCATAGGACAGTTCCCTAGTTGTTGAGCTCGTCTATTTTGTAGACAATCCAGAGTTATATATAAACCTATGTGTTTATAAGAAAGCTTGTTTGGTTGTGATTGATTGCTTGCTTTTCTATCCCAAGTTAAATGTTGTCAGGGCATTTGTTTCGCTTCCGCATGCATAATAAAATTGAATGGGTCGGCGACGTGTCATGGGAAGTTGCATTTGTATCGACCAGAGTGGGATATGCGCGCGCTCGAGGTTCGGGGCGTGACAAAAGGGGCAATTATTGCAAGCGTAATTATCGCAACTTTATGTGGAATTGCTTCTTGACTTGACTTGCCTTTTCCATTAATCAAAACAAAGAATTTGAAAACAGAATTGGCGAGCAATAATGATGTTTCTTAGCTGGTAAACATACTCTTCACTAACTAATTTTATAATTTTTTTTTGCTAATGAAGTTTGGATTGCGACAAAAAAAGAACCAGCGAGCAATAATGATGCTCCTTTGTTGGCAATCATACTCCCCGCTAACTAATTTAACATTTTTTTCCCTCTAATAAAATTTAGATTGGGATAGCGGTTAGTCTCTTTTTAAAAGATGGATGTGCATATTCAATGTCTAATCCGATTTATAGGATCATGAAGGCCCTTACTCGCACATTTTTAGCATTTAATGATGATGGTACATGGAGAAATTGTCCAATCAATTTTAAATTTATTGTATGAATGACAATAAAATTTTAAACTTTTCAATTTTCTCAACTTAGTCCTAAACCTTTAAGCTAAATTCTAATATAGTCATCTTGGCCAATTTTTATCGAAAATTGCTAACATTACCAGCCGCATTGACAATAACTAGATTTACGTCAGCAATTTTTGGAAAAAAATTGGTGAGATGAACTGCATTTAACTCTATACAAAATTTTAGGACTTATTAATTTTTTATTAGCATGTAGTTGTGGAGAAGAGTCGTATTTCTTTAGAAAATCGAAGACAACTACTACATTTGTGCATAGACTCAGCTCATTACAGCTTTTTAAGGTTGATTGAAGATTATATTCAACTTTTTAAAGAAAATAGCCCAAAAAGTCTATTTAAAACTTTTTGAGGAATTATAATTCAATTTATTATTTTTAATTAATTTTTTGAATTTTCTAAAATATTTTTATGAATTTTTGAATTTTCACAAAATTTTCAATTTTTTATGTTTCCTAAAATAATTTTATGAATTTTTAAATTTTAAAAATCTTCCAAATTCCTGAATTTTCTAAAAACTTTTGAATTTTTTCAAATTTTTAAAAAATTCCTAATAATGGCCTAAAATGCCCTCATTTCTCAACTGAGAGCCGAAATTGACATTATTTCAAGCAATGGCTTGAAGTGGCCATGATTGTTTTAAATAAAGGCCTAAAGTGGTCATGATTATTTCAGATTAGGGTCTAATCTCATCGGTCACCGATCACCTAAATATCAAGACTAATAAAGGCGTTTTTGTCCAATTATAATTATAATTTTAAATTATTTTTATTCTTTTCTTTTCTTTGTTTAGTTTTTTTTTTCTTTATGGCTAGGGCCAAAGGCTGTTGAGGAGGGCTTGCCAACCCTCATCAGTCACTAGTTAGGGCCAGCGAGGGCTCGGCCACCTTCCCTAGCTGTTGGTAACGACTAGTGAGGGTGGCCTACCTAATGTAGGGATTGCCTCACCCAAGTGAGGCCGTCCCTTACGAACACCAACACCAATGAGGGTGACCCTTGTCTAACCCTTTCTTGCATTGTTGGTGGCCGACTAGCCACCGATGAAGAAGAAAGAAAAACTAGAAAAAGGAAAAAAGAAAAAAAATTCAAAGAAAATGTAAATGACTGAAATGCTTTTGACCAACCAAAAAATTAGCCCTTATTTGAAACAGACATAGGGTGTGTTTGGTTCAGCATTTTGAAAACCCATTGGAAAAACGCAAAACAGTTTAGCTTAAAGGACTTTGGGGAAATACAAATGTCGTTTGGTAAATTATACTTTGAGAAGTAACTTTAAGAAAAATGTCGTTTGGTAGAAAACACATTTGAAAAGCCATTTGGGTGAGTAATATTACTTTTTTTAATTTTTATTTGTTTAAAATTGAAAAAAAAAATATAGGCAACTTTTTAAATATAAATTTCGACAATAATGCAAAAAAAAAATTAAATATGTATAACTTTTTTAAATAAAAAGACCAAACCCTTCACTAGTTTGACGATAAGCTACGGCAGGTTGACAAGCCGAGATCTGCACCGGCGACCATTAGTCGAGGTTATCGAGGGTCACGTGACCCTGGCAAGGGCCGCCGAAGCATGCAACACAAGCAACCCTACCGAGGTTGGGCGGCCCTCGCTTGGGTCCTGCGAGACCTTGGTGACGGTCGCCTGGGTCCTGCGAGACCTTGGTGACAGTCCCTGGGTCCTGCGAGACCTAGGCACCAGTCGCCTGGGTCGTCTAAGGCCAAGCGACCTCCGGCGAGGTTCACGCAACCTTAGCAAGGGCCACCGGAGGTCGCCTGAGGGTTGACAACCGCCGATACTAGATTTGGCTTCTTTCATGTTCTTCTTTGAAATAAGATCCACTTTAAATCCTTATTTAAGAAAATGATGGCATTTTAGATCATTGCTTAAAATAAAGTTCATTTCAAGCCCTTATTTGAGAAAATGAAATTATTTTAAACTCTTATTTAGAAATTTTCCTAAAATTTTTGAAATTTCTGAATTTTTGAATTTTTTAAATTCTAATTTTTAAATCTATTTTATAATTTTGAGTATTTTTTATTATTATAGTTTCCCTTTTTTTTTATATCACTATTAATATTCTTTTTTCTTTTTCTTTTTAAAATTTTTTAAGACGTTTTAACTTTTTGATAGTCAATATTCCTATATTCGAGGAAACAAGTTCAAACCGGTTAAACCCGATCCAACCCGTTGTCACGATCCAACATCTGAACCCAACCTGCTTCGAAATAAAAAACTAATTTTTTAATTAATTTTTTCCTTTTTCTTTTAAATTTTATTTTCTTCTTCTAGTCTTCTTCTCCACAGCTTCATGCCCGAGGCCTCTTGCTTCCCCTGGCCAAAGCTCACCTCACCGAAACTCGTCCAATCGATGACATCGGCTGGAACAACCGGTGACCCTTCCACCACCTGTCAGCCATTCATTCTGACCGACATCAACTACCGCTGGCCACAAACTCCGATGAACATTAATCTACTTATCGGAGCAAAAAAGAACCTTCACCAACTTGACGATACCCAATTATGTCGCGACAATAGCATAAAAAAATCACAAACATAAACAAAACAAGCACAATTTAGATTCAGTGAGCACAGAAGCAAGGATACGTCCATCTCGATTCTCTTTGAGGCATTTCATCAAACATGTAGGCTACGTTTGCTAAAAGAGGAACCCAGGCTCGTTTAGGGCTATCGTTCGGGCCAAGCAACAATCATTGACACACAAGCAAAATTCCAGACCAACTCAGAGACAAATCACATTGCATTTAACATGGGTATGAACTCAGAGACCGCAAGGCCCTGTCATGATAAACTAAGGAGATGACTTCATTCAGGCATTCATACAAATAGTTGGTGTGCAATACTAAAACAAGGGATTTCGAACTCGATCAAGACTCAAACACAGTCCTAGGTTTCAAGCAAAGCATGCCAGAACACACAATAGCAACAATGAAGGACCAACAGGATCGAAGCTCATGCGAACTGGTCGGCTGTGAGCTCCAGCCCGAGACAGCCCACGAAAACAGAGTACACACACTCGGGGAGACCTACCTAATTCAAGGGGAAAGGCTGCGATGGACGCCAGCTCACGTAAAGACCATTGGTGACAACGAAATGCTCTTTCAACCTTACTCTCTTCTTCTGGCCTCCCTCTCCCTCTCTTGAGTTCTTGGGTCTCTCGAGATGCATTTGGTGGCATTTTATTCTAAGGAACAATTTCTTTTTAGAAATAGTTTTTTTTATATTTATTTCTACTCCCTAGAATAAATTACGAGTAAAAAAATACGTTTGATAATTGCACAAAATTTAAATTTCAAGAATGGAGGATGAATAGGAATTTGTTTAGTACGACCAGTAAATTTTTTTGTGATATATAATTTCTTTTAATTTTTTAATAATTTTTTTAGAATTTTCTTTTTTTTCCTCTATTCTTCTTCTTCCTCCTGCTCTAGTTGGCGGCAGTGGCGATTAGTGGCCGGAGGCAATGGCAGGGCGGCAACGGGTGACAAGTGGCAAACTAGTTAAAAGAGGAAGAAGCAGAAGGAAAGGAAAAAAAAAAAAGATTTATTCCATAAATAGTTCCTTGGAACAATAAGATAATTTTTTTTACTTCTATTTTTATTTTAAATCTATTCCTTAACTATTAGTCCATTATGAGAAATAGAAAAATTAGCTAACGTTATCAAATAGATTCTGTTTTTTTTTTTTTTTCTGGAAACAAAATAACAAAAGAATTCGGCTTACGGGATTCCTGGTTACCAAAAAAGAAAAGAATAGAAAAATCGAAACATTACCATGCAGACCCTCACTCTCTTAGATATCTCTCTCTCGAGCTCCCACCAGTAGAAAACAAAGTTTTTTTTTTCCCATGCTGCCTTCTTTCCTTTTATTCCTCTCTCGGTCCTTTCTCTCTCCTCCAGGGTGATGCCAGCTAGCCTTGTACTGCACGACATTCCCTTCATCAAGCGTTGTGCGCGGCCCTGCCTCTGCGCTACAATCCTCTATCCTTCGTCACATACCTCGTCCTTTATGTCGTTAGCCAATGTCTAAAACAAACGAGGAGGAGGAGAAGAGAGTATGAGGGGGCCAGGCATGGAGGAGAAAAAGAGATGGGAGCGTGAGAGAAATAAGAAGGGGAGAGAAGAAAGGGAGAAAAAAGAGAGAGGGCTAAGTAGGCCAGCCCTAACCCGACTCTGTTCGATTTTCTCTTTTTTTTTAAATAATTATAATTAATTTTTTTCAATTTTTTTCAAATAGTTTTAATTATTAATGCTAGTAATGCAAGTGTTCCTAATATCAATATGCAATGCAATTTAATGGAAATTATTTTTGCTAGGAATTAAAAATTAATTCATAATATTCCACACGATTAAGTCGTAAGTAATAAGGTAAAATTTAGTTGTCAATAACTAAGAATGACTGTCATGAAAACCAAACTTTGTGGAGTCTTATGACTTATGTTCAAGACACTCGACATTTCTCTCTCCTCCTCTCAATATCCGTGTTTTACGTAAAAAAAAAAATACAAGATAATCTAATATTTATCTCAAAATTCCTTTATTAAATAGGATTCTTTTTTTGCCAATTTCAATTTGAATATGTAAATATGAAACGAGGGTCTCTTTCGCATACTGCAGATTTAAAGGATGAAATGAAAACTGCATCCTGATATTTTGGAATATGAAAAGTCATAGTTGTCTTTTCAGTGGGCTAACTCCATGAAGTTGTCATCACTGCTGGTTTCTGGGGGAAGCGAATATCATTGATTAAAGGAATCAATTGGGTGGCTTGTCATGGTTCTTCTCGTATGCTTCAATCAGTAGTATTTAACTTGTGATTCTTGTGTAGGTTGCGGAACTAATAGAAAAGGATCTTATATTGATTGGATGCACTGCAATTGAAGACAGACTTCAGGAAGGAGTACCATATTGTATAGAGACTCTTTCTAAAGCTGGGATTAAGTTTTGGATGCTAACAGGGGACAAGATGGAAACGGCTATCAACGTAGCTTATGGTTTGTGATCTATTACAGAACTGCTCGTCATATGTTATTAGACTGATGTGACTGAAATATAAAACCTTTTTTGCTGCAGCATGCAAGTTGATTGATAATGATATGAAGAAGTTTATCATTAGTTTGGAGACAGATGCGATTGGAGAAGTTGAAGAAAAAGTGAGAGGAAGTACTAGCTTCAGCCGTTTGTTCTGAAAAATTTACTGGATCTATTCATATAACTAAGTATTTGCTGGTCAGGTTGACCCAGCTGAGCCAGCACGTGGAATGGAGGAAGATGTCAGAGAAAAGCTGAGTAAAAGTCTTGAGGAAGCACAACCCTATCTTCGCACTGAACCTTGTCCAAAACTTGCTCTTGTAATTGATGGAAAGTGCTTAACGTATGCATTGAGCCCAAATTTGCGTACAATGCTACTGCATTTAAGCTTGAACTGTTCTTCAGTTGTTTGCTGCCGTGTCACTCCTTCACAGAAAGCACAGGTAGCCTCTGATGACTGTTAACATAGCATGTTACAGAGCTCGAACTAGATTCATGCTAATTGATTATGTATCACATAATTACAGAAATATCAGCTCCACTGTACTGAAAATTGGTGCTGGCTGACATTTTTAATTGTCTTGTCACTGGTTTCATTTCTTTTGAAGATAAGTGGTGCTTCTGATAACATTCACGCCATGACTCTTTGTGAAAATGATCCTGCAACTGGGTCACAAAAACTATCATATGGTCGTGGGTGGTGGATGGGATGGCTCTTGTCGAGTGCAGTAAAGCGGTGGTGCTGGTGGGGTTGGGGGTTTGATGAGGAGGGAGAAGGCAAAAAAGGTGTGGTGTGGGTGACACATGAATTAGACCATAACCTAATCATGAGCTCCCTTATTACGTCCACAAGTTGGTTCATGGGGCATCCATTTTTCAAAAGTAACAATATGAAGAGTAAAAATGCTAAAAAAATAATCTTGAGATGAGTTTGACATGAGTCTAGTTGGTTGGGTATGAGTCGAGAAATTTACATTATAAAAAATGAGTTAAAACGGGTTAAGTGGATCAATTTGGGTCAGACTATTTAGGGCGGGAATGATAACCATTCGCAATAAATTGATTTACGGAAGAGAAATAGATTTTTCTATTCTTATTTCTAGATGAGTTTTTAAGCAAAAATACCCGTTTAATAGCGACATAAAATTTATACTCTAAAAATAGAAATTCATTTAATAACTACACAAGATTTCTTCCTTTCGAACAGCGGTGGACGGCGGTGGCGGCGGCTGTCAATCGACAACGGTGGTTAATGGCGACGGACGGAGGACTGGTTCAACGAACGATGAGAAGAATTTTTATTTCTCATTTATATTCCAGAAATAGAGAAGTAGAAAATTTTTATTTCTGATTTCTATTACAAACCTATTTCTGGAACAAAAATCTATTTCAGAAATAGAAAAATGGAATAATTTTATCAAACGGATTTCTATTCCAGAAACAAGTCTGGAATAGAAAAATTATTTCTGGAATAAAAATAGGGAGTTGTCATGCACCCCCTTATAACCCTACCAAACTCGACTCAATCCACTCATTTGCTGGGTTTATTGAATAATGACGGCAGGGTTTTTTAACTGAAGGCAAAAGAAAAGATAAAAGCTGGGGTTTTGATTTGGATCCCTCTCTCTTGGTAGCTCTCTATGAAGTAGCTCCATTTATAAATCATGAGAGACAAAACTCCGATTTCTTTATTTGGGACCACCTGCTAACCGTGCGACTAATATTCATAGATATACTCCAACACAAATCACAATAGGAGCAAATAATTGACAGTGTTATTGCATGTTTTTCCAGGATGTTAGTCCTTCACTTTCGAAGAAGTATCCACAACTGTATAAGGAGGGAATACGGAATTCATACTTCGGGTGGAGAGATGTGGCGGCCTGGGCTTTGTCTGCAGTCTACCAGTCTCTCGTCTTTTATCAATTTGCGACAGCTTCTAGTTCCGCTGGCCTAAATTCATCGAGAAAAATGCTCGGCCTCTGGGACGTCAGCACGATGGCATTTACCTTTGTTCTCGTTACTGTCGACTTGCGCCTTCTTTTGATGTGTAATTCAATTACAAGATGGCATTATATCGCTATCTGTTTAAGCATCCTTGCTTGGTTTGTTTTTGTTTTCATAAGTCCACTTATAAGTGTGAGTCTTCTCCCTTTCTCGGGCTTCTTTCCTTCCCTTCACCTCATCTAGTCCTTTATTTTTTATATTTTGGGTCAAACAGCTAGTCCTTTATTGGATAGCAATTATTCTGATATTCGTCTTATTACACGTATGTGCAGGAAAATCTCTATCATGTCATCCATAACATAATGAGTACAGTCTACTTCTATCTAGCGTTTCTTCTGGTTCCGATTGTCGCACTGCTTGGCGACTTCTTATGGCAAGGGTAAGATTTCAGACTTTTTTCTGGCCAAAAAAATAAATAAAATAAAGCTCAGGCTTTTTTATTCTTAGGCATGTTTCTCCCTCACAAACACGGAGAAACACTGTGACATAGTCCTCAAGTAAATTAGCTCGTGAATACTGACTGCAATTCCGCAATTTGGCTTTTCTAAAAGTAACGGAGGACGTTTGTCATGGACAATATAATAGAGGGCCTCCTTTTTCTTTCAAATAGCCTTCCTCATCTTCATTGCCGATTCCGTGGCTCCTTTTTTCCCTATTTGCTCCAAGACAACATACATGGCATGTTATGTCCATACTTTTTTCTAGTTTTTCATAAATTTATTGGTGTTCCTCAGATGGTCCATCACTTACGAATTGCATCTGCTCTGCTTCTCTCTCTCTCTCTCTCTCTCTCTCTCTAAGGATTTTCTCGATTGTGGTTACAGGATAAATCCTTATATCAACCTTAATTGGTATAAGTATATATTGGCTTGTGGGAACTTGACAGCTCGCTCGTCTCGAGTGATTGATTTCTGAATTCACGATATTCTATTTTGCGGATTATATTTATTAGCAATGCGTGTTTTCTTCAAGTAATTGCAATGGATACTTCCTCTGATTAGTTTCTTTCTTTTTCCCCATTAATTTTTCATGCACCTGGTTACAGGGTTCAAAGGTGGTTCTTCCCATATGATCATCAGATAATACAGGAAATTCACAGGCACGAGCCCGATGATTACACCGGGGCTATGGGCTTGGAAATCAGGAACCAGCTCACGCCGGATGAAGGGAGGAGCTTTGCTATTTCTTTACTTCCACGTGACACAACCAAGTACACTGGGTTTGCTTTCGATTCACCTGGGTATGAGTCATTTTTCGCTTCACAACATGGTGTCATTGCCCCGCAAAAGGCATGGGATGTCGTAAGAAGAGCCAGCATGAGGACGAAGCCAAAAACATTGCCCGGGGAATGAACTTTAAGTGCTACACTTCGATTTTCAGAACTGATTCAAAGAAGAGCCAGCATGATGATTACAGACTTCTGGACTCCTTCCAGATGTCAAGAGTATCACTCGTTCCAGAGCGGTAGGAATGCTGCTTTCATTCATCCTGTATGTGCGTTTGAGGGTTAGTTCTAGCTAAACTGCGAAGTCTTAAGTGCTTTTCTGAAAACGTCTTGTTATGTCGTCCTGTTCATTGTTTCTTGCAAAAGCTTTCTTCACAATGGTGGCTTACCTTTTATTCACCACCAGTTCGCTCTTCATTTCTTGCATCGCGGCTGCTTTGTCGGTGGCAATATGGAGTTCCTTTTGCCTGTTCTATTTCATTGATTCTCTGGTCACTTTTTCTCTGGTTGAGTAGGAAATCTGTTAGGTTATTTTGGGTGCTACTCTGGGAGCCATCGCACCAACCGTGCCTCTGTCAAAAAAGTCGGGTGGTTATTAGGAATTGCTAAAAGAAGGAACATTTTCTCAGATTTTCAGAACTGATTCAAACTGTCCTTTGATCCTCTTAAAAGACAAAAGTAATTATGGACTTGGTTTGGTCCTCATATAAGTACTAGCGGCTTTGTGCTTGATCATTCCGTCTTATGCAAGAGAAAGGCAGAGGATATCTGTTGGAGCAGTATCCTATTCTATTCTGTAAGCAAGAGCCGTTGCAAGAAATCATTTATAATCACCTTAACGATGGACCAAATATCGCCGAAAGAGGCGTGTTATAAGGTGGCAGAGGGACGAGAGAATTTCTGAAAGTAGAAGTTTAGAGTAGCTTCTTGTCACTTCATTGTGAGGATAAAGAGAGTAGAATATCTCACGAGGAGCTGATGAACTTGGCCAAGTTTCTGAGACACTCAACTGCTGGGATTCGTCCAACCATTCTTCGTTACCATCGCAATCATCATCATTCTCGAAAACCAGATATATCCCGCGCTTTTCCAGCGAGAGCCCAAGAAAGTATGGTGGGTCTCGCAGGACTATATCTATTCTTGTCTCCTTTGAACATCCCGAACCATTGGCTTGAATTCTGGAAATCTATTCTGGTAAAGCTGGTCTTCACTTGTGTCGGGGAACCCGATCTGGTTTAATGTCATGCAATGTGTCGGATCTTCGAGCCTGAGTAGCCTTCCTCTAATGTCATGGATTGCTGGTAGCGGAACGTTTGCCCGGTTTGCACTGTCCACAGAGACGAGAACAGCGAAAATCATTCCCTCTAACCTCGTGGATGTTCTTTGGAGCAGCAAAACGAGGAACTTCCTGACAAAACCATCCAGGAATCTCACTCCTAAGGACACTCAAGTTGTGCAGATGCCTTAGAGCAACCTGCAATTTCCCATAGGAAAAACACATTTTTAACGTCAAACTTTCAGCATTCATGATTGAAGATACTGAACAAAGGTGGAGAAACTGAACTGATCTACATCTATCTTTTGGCTACAGTTCAAGTAGTTTTCCTCAAAATGAGAGCTGAGTTAACCTTTTTGTGAAGATACAGATACCAAAGATGAAATGTATATGAGATAAAGAACTCTGTATATTGATAGAACTGAACGATCAATACATCAATCAAGATCTCTTCTCTACTTCTCTCAATCTATACAATCAACTGTAGTTCTACTTCAAAGAAAAATGAAAGCACTTGAGAGAATTGAGAGAATCATCTGTTCTTGTTATCTTCTTCTACAATGACGAAGCTTTTATATCTTCATTAAAACCTCCTTCCAAAACTGACTTAACAACATTTAGTTACAAGATTGAATCAACGAGACTAACTACTCGTTATATTGACACATGTACGGCTCCTGGTGCAGCTTAATCAACTTGTGTTTCTCGGATTGCCAACTCAGCTTCTCCACGGATCACTAGCTCAGCCTTTGTTTCTCTTCTTTGACTTCTTCATAGATTGCCAACTCAGTTTTTCCTTATTTCGAGCTCGCTCCTTTTCGCTTCGACTTATTTTGCTCGTTTCTCGCTTCAGCTTGTTTTGCCCCTTTTGTTTCTTTATTTCCATCGTATTTATAGACTGTGGTTTTGATCTTTGTTCTTTAACATCCCCCCTCAAATTGGGAATGGGGAGATAACAAATTCCCAATTTGACTAGCATATGATGGTGTACAGGTCATGACAAAGGTTTAGTAAAAATATCAGCAAGTTGGCAATGACTTGGAACATATCGTACCTGTAGTGATCCTGAGGAAACTTTTTCCCGAACAAAGTGGAAGTCAACTTCAATATGTTTTGTTCTAGCATGTAAGATAGGATTAGCAGTGAGAGAGATGGCTGACTTATTGTCACAGTATAGATGAATGGGAGGATTAAGAGAGCAACCGATGTCTCGTAGTACAAAACTTATCCAAGTGAGGTCAGTTGTAGTGGAAGCAAGGGCACGATACTCAGCTTTTGTAGAGGATCGGCTTACTGTTGGTTGCTTCTTTGCTGCCCAGGAGATGAGATTAGATCCGAGATATGTGCAGAAACCAGTTGTTGATCTTCTGGTTTCAGCACAGCCAGCCCAATCTGCATCCGAGTAACCATAAAGATGCATAGTGCTTCTGGAATGGATGAATATTCCAAGATCGACAGTACCTTTTATATATCTCAATACTCTCTTTAATCTCTGAAGATCTGCAAGAGTAGGTTGCTACATTTTCTAGCATAGTACATTTGTAGCATAGGCAATATATGGACGAGTTAGTGTGAGATATTGGAGACCACCAACCAGACTTCGATACTCAGTTGGATTAGATAGAGGTATAGGATCAGTGAGCAAACTGTTTGGTCTCAATGAAAGTGGAGTTGAGATTGGTTTACAGTCCAGCATATGAGCTTGATTGAGAAGATCAATAGCATACTTAGTTTGGCAAAGAAATAGATTTTCAGTAGCACGCTTAACTTCAATGCCAAGAAAATAATGAAGTGCACCAAGATCTTTCATGTGAAATTGGAGACTTAGAGAGTTAATGAGATTGGAGAGCATTTGAGATGAACTTCCAGTTAAAACAATATCATCAACATATAGCAGTAGAAGGATTGTTTCTGTACCAGTATGTAAGATGAACAATGATGGATCAGTTGAGCTACAGAAGAAACCTTACTCTAGTAAGAAATTGCTGAACTTATCAAACCAGGCTCGAGGAGCTTGTCGAAGTCCATAGAGGGATTTCTTGAGAAGACATACATGATGAGGTCTCTGTGAGTCTTGAAACCCCGGAGGCTGTTCCATATAAACTGTTTCACTTAGAGTACCATGTAAGAAGGCATTTTTAACATCAAGCTGATGAATTTTCCATTGTCTCATCATTGCTACAGACAGGACTAGTCAAATTGTAGCATGTTTAATTACAGGACTGAAGGTTTCTGTAAAATCAATGCCTTCTTCTTGGTGAAAACCCTTAGCTACAAGTCGAGCTTTCAGCCTATCAAGACTTCCATCAGGAGCAAGTTTTGTCTTAAACACCCATTTGCAGCCAATTATATTCACTTGATCAGTTCTAGGAACTAACTCCCAAGTTTTATTATGATATAGAGCATCCATTTCAGCTTGCATTGATTGATACCATCCCTTGTCTGCCAAAACAGATTTTATTGATTTCGGTTCAATAGGAACTTTGTATTCAGCTAGACATGCATATTTTGAATTTGATTTAACAATTCCAGATCTTAGTCTAGTTTGCATAGGATGGATAGAGAGAGTACCTCGTGTATTTCCTGATGCAGAACTGGTTTGAGCTTGCTCTGTATTACTTTGTGGCACTAGAACAAATTCTTGAATCGAAGACACTTGTTCCTCAGTACTTGTAGATATAAGTGGTAGTTCAATATTACCTGATGCATTATTAGAAGCAGTCTGTATCACATTATCAGGTACTGTATTCATTTGTGGTATACTTATGGGATCGATTGTATTGATTCCACTGTCTTGTACATCAGGAATTATATGAACTGATCTAGTATTCTGCAAGTGTTCAATAGGCTTATGGACTTTTGACTTGTGCTGTTTTGTAGTATTGAATCTAGAGATTCTTCTTATCCATTGTTTGTACAGCGCAGACCCTTGTTGATGCTTAGCTGTTATTATCCGAGTAAAAGGAAATACTTTGCCTCATCAAACACTACATGTCTACTGATATAGACATGTCCATTAGTAGGTAAGAGACATCTGTAACCTTTATGTCTCTCACTATATCCCAGAAATATGCATGTGAGAGATCTTGGATCGAGTCTATGTTGTGTATAGGGCCTGAGACAAGGATAGCAGGCAGATCCAAAGACTCGCAAATGAGCATAATCTGGTTTCTGTTTATACAGTTTATAGTGAGGTGAATTCATGTGTAGCTTTGTTGTAGGAAGGATATTGATGATATAGACTGTTGTCATAAAGGCATCTACCCAGTATTTCAAAGGTACTCTAGCATGATATAACATTGCTATGCCTAATTAAATCACATGTCGATGCTTCCTTTCAGAAATACCATTTTGTTCTGGTGTGTAAGGACATGAAATACTCTGCTTTATACCACATTGCTGCAAGTGGTTTTGAAGTTTGATACTAGTAAACTCACCTCCTCCATCACTCTGAAATATTTTGATCTTGTGATCAAGTTGATTTTCCACTAGCTTTTGAAACATGACAAAAACATCATAAACTTCTGACTTCTGCCTCATTGGATATATCCAACTATATCGAGAAAAATCATCCACAAAAATGACATAGTAACGAAATTTCTGAACAGATTGAACTGGTGAGGGTCCCCAAACATCACAATGTATCTTTTCTAGGGGAGCATTAGATGTATAGTCTAAAGATGGAAAAGGTAAAGCTGAACTTTTAGCAATTTGACAACTGCTACACATGTTTTGAGCTTTTGAACTATACTGAATTAGATGTTGGCTTTGTAGAAGTTTCACTGTTTTTAAACTGGTGTGAGCAAGCCTTTGATGCCAGACATCTTCTCCTACTTCTTGTTGAACTTGAGTGAAGAATACTTCTGTGACTTTAGGATCCACTTGATACAGCCCCTTGATTTTCCTTCCTAGCTTCATTGTTGTATGGTTGTAATTGTCCTTCATATAAACCCCATGTTTATCAAAAATAAGAGAATAGGGATAGTCATCTGTTAACTTCGATACAGAAATGAGATTCTTCTTGATTTCAGGGACTACTAGAACATCATTTAGAGGTAATATGCTTGTTTTTGTATGTAGTATTCCATTACCAACATTTGAAATCGACAAACAGGATCCATCTCCTATCATAACAAAGATGCTCGTACCACTATATGCAGAATAGTTATGAAGCATACTAGGTTTTGCAGTAATGTGAGATGTAGCTCCTGTGTCTGGGTACCACTCTGTACCATAAGGTTCTTCAATATGCATGGCTGCCAATGCAGTTGGTATTTCATCTACTTGATATGAGTTATCAAAATGATACCAACATCGAAAAGCTGTATGCCCTGGTCTTTTGCCAATTTGACATTCCAGAGGACCATTATTTATTGGTTTTGTGTTCTGCACATACTTGTTGCCATTTGAGCTTTGTGGTGGATATGATCTAACACCTTGATACCTTTGAGAAGGATTTGTATATGGTCTAAAACCCTATCCATAGTTAGACCAGTTGGCCGTAGTAGCCTGATCTTGCTGTGTTAGATTTAGGTTATTCATTTGATATTGATGATTCCTTCCCGCTCCAAAAGAAAGTCATTTCCACTATTCCTTCATTAGCGCTTGTCCTCTACCATAGTTATACCCACCTCGGATATTTTCTCTTTGGTTTTTGAAATTTGGCTTTTGCGACTCGTTCAAGTCTTTCTTTGTCCATAGTATGCTAGGTTAGTATTGTATTGATTTACAGAATATGTTTGTAATCTAGTCTCAAATCTTTCAAGTTGAGAAATAACCTCATCATATTCTGGCTGAGGTTTGAGACAGTACATGGTTGTTCTAAAGCTTTCATATTCTGATCCTAACCCTTCAAGAACGCCAAACTTCCTGGTTATATCATCAATCGGTTTTCCAATGGCATTTAATTGATCACAAATGGATTTAAATTCTCGAAGATATTCACTCAATGGTCTATCTCTTTTCCTGCAAGCTTGTAATTTTCCTCTTAATTCGAATTCCTTTGCTACAGACCTCTGTGTAAATCGATTTATAAGAGTTTGCCATACCTCGAATGAAGTCTCTAAGCCAATTATCACACTTAGAATGTTCTCAGATACCGCTCCACTTATCCAGGATGAAATTAACTGATCAGTCTTTATCCAATCTAGGTGATCAGGGTTCATTTCTTGTGTTTGCCTTCCCTCAATCTCAGCTTGTATCATTTGAGCTGGAGGAGATGTTTCACCATTAATGAAACCGATTAGATCTTGACTCTTCAAAAACCTATGAAATTGAGCTTGCCACAGTAGAAAATTCTCTTCTGTCAACTTGATTGTAACAAAATTGGCTATATTCACATGAATCGGAAATGGATACTTCTGCAACCTGGTTGTCATTCTGTATATCGAGACACTTTGAAGATATGACAGAACAAGTAGGTAACCTTTGAGTATCAGTTTTATGAAATCAAACCTTCGAATATTGATTTTCTGAGATCAACAAAATCTTGATGTTGCCTTGATCATGTAGCCTTTATACAACCTTTTAGCAATGGAGAAAGAAGATCAAGAACCACTAGGAAGATGCTCTAATACCATGTGAAGATACATATACCAAAGATGAAATGTATATGAGGCAAAGAACTCTGTATATTGATAGAACTGAATGATCAATACATCAATCAAGATCTCTTCTCTACTTCTCTCAATCTATACAATCAACTGTAGTTCTACTTCAAAGAAAAATGAAAGCACTTGAGAGAATTGAGAGAATCATCTGTTCTTGTTATCTTCTTCTACAATGACGAAGCTTTTATATCTTCATAAAACCTCCATCCAAAACTGACTTAACAACATTTAGTTACAAGATTGAATCAACAGACTAACTACTTGTTATATTGACACATGTACGGCTCCCGGTGCAGCTTAATCAACTTGTGTTTCGGATTGCCAACTCGGCTTCTCCACGGATCACCAGCTCAGCCTTTGTTTCTCTTCTTTGACTTCTTCATAGATTGCTAACTCGGTGTTTCCTTATTTCGAGCTCGCTCTGTTTCGCTTTAGCTTATTTTGCTCTGTTTCGCTTCAGCTTGTTTTGCCCTGTTTCTTTATTTCCATCGTATTTATAGACTGGTTTTGATCTTTGTTCTTTAACACTTTTCACCTTTTAAATTCTTCTCTCTTCATTGCTGGGAAGCGTGACTTGCAGCCACCCAAGAATGAACGCCTTAGAGATTTCAAAACCCGGAGACCGGTGATGCCAACTAGATTGCTGCAATTAGTTAAACGTAGCTCCTTCAAATCGTAGAACTCGATCGAAGCAACCGGTCGAGAACCGAAGATGAACGCCGTAATGACCCATCCGACGAGCGCGGAAGTGATCCTTGGGATCAAAGAGGACTGGACAAAGTGCAGCTTGACGCCGTTGAGCATGAGCTCACGGTAGAGGCGATCCATGATGCTGTGGCGGGGGGAGAGGGTGGGGGTGTCGGCGCCACAAGAGCCGAGGAAGACGTCGTAGCGAGGCGAGAAGAGAACATAGCGTCGTCCTCTTCGGGATCGTCCGTCAGCATCGTCGCTTTTCGGCTTCTTGATCGACCTCACTTAGGAGTCGCCGGTCTTTCGGCGAGGGCCGTCGTGGCGTAGACCGAAGCGCCACGTAACGTTGAGCAACAAGCAACGAGCACCTTGCTGGCGAATTCGTGTTCCCTTTGAAAAGAGCGATTTCCACAAAGCACGGGAGATGTGCTGTCCTAATTTTTAATTGACAAATTATGGCGTTCGGGGAAAATTATCCAAAAAATTTTAAATCTTACTTGTACAACCATCAATTCATTTTAAATCTATGTATTAATTTAGTTTTAAATAATCATAAAAATTTCAATTGTGTCAATTTAGTCATAAATCTTTTAAAAATTATAAATGTAATTCTTTCGGGTAATTTTGACCAAAAATCTCTGATGTGATGTTCTAGTCGGTGCTAACCATCCTACGTGAAAGGTAAGTATTAATGTGGATAATCGTGTTTAATTTTTTTTTAACAATTTTTATTTTTATTTATTTTATTTTCTTTCTTTTTATGTTATTATTTTCCTCACAAGGTCGGCAAGTCCATCGGTCTCGGCCGAGGGCCAGCAGCCCCGCCACCCTTGTAAAGAAAAAAAAAAGATAGTAAAGAAAATTATAATTTAAAGAAATTTAAAAAAAAATTCTTAGTATTCATGATGGAGAGTTTATGCCATGACATAGCAACATGTGTCCTCGATACGTAACCAAAATTATTCCCCCAAGGATGTTCGTGTCTACTCCAGTTAAATGTAGGATAATAAGTTTTGACAATTTAGCTTTGATTTGGTTTCAATTTCAATCCTTTAGACTAAAATTAATTAGACCTTGAGGCCGCACGCCTTGCACATGCTGGCGTCAAAGAACATCAGCACCTCCCTGCACCGACGGTTGGGCCACGCCGACGTCTTCTTCTCCCTCTCTTGCCTCTGCAAGATAACCTCTATGGTCTCAATCTGCACATAATTTGGTCGTTTGCATGTAGAAATGTGTGATTCAGGATTGAAAAATTATTGAAGAAATCTTTCTTCCCGTATAAATTGATAAGGAATTGGCTACCAAAATCACAAACTCGATTGCTTCATGATTTGACGTAAGCAATGGAAGTCATGATGAATTACCTCACGACAACCGTCCCGGGTGGGTGGAAGAAGGAGATCAAGGAGATTGCAATCTGGGAAAGCCCATGTTCCTCCTCCTCCTCCTCCGCTCTCTCTCTCTCTCTCTCTCTCTCTCTCTCTCTCTCTCTCTTCTGTAACAATTGATTGAGGCTAAAACTGTTTGAGTTTGAGATAATGTTATGATTTTGAGATTCAACGAAGGTTGAATGTGATTTGGAATCGGAGATAACGAGGATTTTCTTTGAGCGGGTTGAGTATTTGAATAATCATGATTGTTATCAAGGTAAACTTCGCATGCTCTATTTTTGCTGAAGGTAGGGACCGAGTGCTTGATTCCGCTGGCATGAAATCCGGTTGAGTCCAAGACTGTCCTGATGAACTCATGCATGTTTCGATGATTTGGTGATTGTTCGGATACGAATCTTTCCCTCATCATTGCATTTAGGTGCCCTTTACTGAAAGACCTACCACATGTTTGATTGAATTCCTGAATGGTACTAGCATGCGCATTTCGCAAGTATTCTTGCATCATCATGATGATCTGGCAATGGCATGCTGACACTGAGAGTTCTCCGGGGCATATGACAAATTATTTTCGTTGACTTTGGTTAAATTTTCCTGATTGCGCTCAATGCTTCCGTGACTGAGAATTTGAACATGCCGTGTTAGCTTAATTTGCTCGTAATTATGTTATCTACATCAATCTACCATGTTTGTATATGGCTATTCTAAATGGTGAAATCCTTCATCCAAATGTGCATCTACTACGTACTTCAGTGAATTCCTGTCCAAACTTCATCCTGAGCTTGATCTTGCGAGTAATTGGTTTTGTATGCTTGGATGATTATGCCTTGCATTTCTTGATCCGTTCACTGATACCTCAATACCTTCTCACTGTCAATGATATTTGGTTCTTTTTTTATTTGGCGATTGCATAGGCCTCTACCTGTTTGATTTTCTTGGTTGACTGAAGATTCTGAAGTTCATTTCTCGATGTCATTTGCTTGTGTCTTTTCTGTAAATGGCGTGCGAGTCCCTGTCATAGCTGACATTCAATTGCTGAGTGCATAATGAGCTGTTTATGCCATGACCGAATGCTTTGCTTGATTCTTTGTCCACGTTGCCGATTTGTATGCATATTCAGTTGTTGTTGAATGAGTCTCAACTATAAGAATTGACTGTAGAACGTGGCTCAAGGCTGTTTTCCTGTGTTTATGCTGCTATGCATTTCTATTTTTGCAGCATGATGTTCTTTGAAAATGACTCCTCTGGAGCCGCCCGTGGGTAATTAGAATGTGGTCTTTAGTATATAGTCCCAAGAGTTCCTGTTGTGTAAAATCAGAGTTGTTTCCAAGTTATTCGAGTCACATTAGCAATACATGTTGGATTCATGTCACGTGCATTTTTTAATGTTTTAGTAGTGATTTGCTTGAATAAATAGAGGTCACGTGCCATTGTCTGAACCGTAGGCTACAAGTATCGGCCTCTTGTTAGTTAAATTACGTGTCCCGAGTTAGTTTCTATAACTATAAGTGCCTAGGTGGCCATGACCCCGGGCCTGGTTCTTTAGTATGCCGGATTACTTTGTGCTTATGTGTCATACGTTTCTCCTTGGAATTCCATTTATTGGTCCTCATTTAGGGAATATTTATTTGATAGCTTGGAAATAGAATGAATCTTGGATTTAGCTCAGGGATTTTTGTCTTGGAGTTCAATAATGAGACCATGTATATTCATTACCTAACATCATATCAGATTTATTTTATCGCACTATATCTCTATCGTGTTGATTATGATTGGTTACTTATTGATTGTGCACCAATGCATGGACATCGTTTATTAGCATAATATAATAAAATGAGAAGAGATCGCATGAACACCCTTTTCAAAAGATTGAGATTCAGTACCAAAAATGTTTTCGGAAAAGTATCAAAAAATTCCTAAATGTTTTGCATTAACGTCAATTTAGTCATAATCATTTTATTGGTGTCAATTCAATCCTCAATCTTTTGACTTTATGCCAATTCAATTCTAAACCTTTAATTGGTATCAATTTAGCCATAAACTTTTTAATTTAGTATTGATTTAGTCCTACAACTTTTGAACTAGTGCCAATTCGGTCGTTCTAGCCAATTTTGGCCAGATATTGCTTATATGGCACAGCTGGCTAAACCTTTACATTGGTGTCAATTTAATCATAAACATTTTATTTGTGTTAATTTAATCATAAATCTTTTGATTTGGTGCCAATTCCTTTTGACTTAGTACCAATTTAGTCCTTAAACTTTTGACTTGTGCTAATTCAATTGTTTTTCGGCTAATTTTGGTTGGATATTGCTAACGTGGCATAGTTGGTATTGACATGTATAAATTTTAATTATTTTTTAATATTCTTTAATATTATTTTATTTATTTATTTATTTTCTTTATCCCTCCTCCTCCTTCCTCTAGCCAGTCACTAGCTATTGATGAGGCTCAAGCCCTCATCAACAACTGCAAGGGCGGCTTCACACTGGGTGGGCGAGGGTCAAAACTCACCGGCCATGGGCAAGGCTCAACCACGCCAAAAGGCACGAGGTCGCCCCTACCAATGCTCGAGCCCTCACCAGGGGTTGGGTGAGGCTTGACCTCGTCGAATCTGGCAAGGTTAGGACTCGCTCATGGCCGGCAAGGCTAGACCCTCACTAGATCTAACAAGGGCAGGCCACGCCCACCCAGCACGAGGCTACCCTCGAGGTCATAGGCAAGGTCAAGCTCGACCTCACCAGCCCTCACCTCTAGTCAATCGGCTAGTTGGTGACCAATTGGAGGAAGGATGAGGATTGGGGGAAAAAGAAAAGGAAAATAAAATAAAATAAATAATTCAAAAAAATTGAAATATTTATTAAAAGATGTACACGTCATCACCGGTTATGCCACGTTAGTAATATCTAACCAAAATTAGTCGGAATGACCAAATTGGCACTTGTCAAAAGTTTTAGGGCTAAATTGGTATTGAATCAAAAAAATTATGATTAAATTGACACCAATGAAAGATTTATAATTAAATTGACATCAAGTCAAAAGGTTTAAGATTAAATGTGCATCAATAAAAGGTTTAAAATTAAATTGGCACAAATACAAAATGTTTAAAACTTTTTTGACACTTTTCCCAAAGGGTTTTAATTAGATAATTAGCATAATCAAGCTCCCAACCTTAGAATCACCAATTTGTAGGAAATGAAGCATACTCTTGCACTTCACTCGGCTCCTAATTGACCTCAAATAAAGTATTGGTGATTCCAATTAAATGGAATTTCTTCGATTAATTAATTGAAACTCATGCGTAGTGATTAGTTAGGGTTTGGGAGAACTCATCCTAAATAAGAATGGGCATTTCAATTAGAGGGATCACCCATTTCTGTTCAACAAACCGTTAAGACCCGCTCCCTTTAAGACCCCTTAAAGAGGATTGCAACAATGAGCTTTCGGAAATTATTTATGTTAATACATGTTATGGAGACCGGGGGAGGAGGATCTAAGCCAATTGGTCTCGTCAATCAAATCTCTTGTCAATGAAATGCTTTGCTCTGCCCGATAGTGGCTTCCTCTCTCGCTAAAGGTGAGTGTTCTTCTTTCCTTCCTGGTGATAGATCCTCTTTTCCTTCCAGACTTGGAATCTTCTTCGCAATGGCTATTGATACAGATCCCCCACCTGATTAATCAACTCATTTACTCCTTTCAACCCAAAAATGAACAAATTGCTTCCTGAAACCCTAACTTGTCATACTCGATCTATCACCAATGTCTCGTGTAATTTATAGAGCTCCCTTCATCCCCATAAAATCATCTTCTGAATCAAAACCTGACCATCTTTGGAACCCCCATCTTGTCGTCAGTGAAAACCCTATTCTATCGCAAGACCAACTGAAGCAATGGAGGGTAGCCATAAAAACTAGCTCCGTTTGTTGGCCCTCTGTAAATGTATGGGAGATCTTTGGGCTGTGGATGATATTACGGAGTTGAATAATCACATCCCTGAGGTAAACAAAAAGGCTGATGAGCATCTATTATATGGAAAATTGTTCTCGAAGCCAAATGTTAACTTTCCATCATTCTAGGCTACAGTGAAAAGGTCTTGGAAGGTAGAAGAAGTCAGATGCGAGGTGATAGAACATGGTTTCTTTGTTTTCATATTTAAATTAGAGGAAGATAAGAAGAGAATACTCCAAACAGGCCCCTGGTCTTTTGCTAGCAATCTGTTAGTTTTATAGGAAGGAGACCCTACCGTTCTCGAGCATTGTTATGAATTCAAATCCTGCTCGTTCTAGGTGCATTTGATGGGGCTTCCAAGGGTGGCAATGTCGGAGGATTGTATTAGAATGATTGCTGGAAAAATGGGAGAGGTAGAGGAAGTTAGAATTGATGCTCGGAACAATGATTCTCGAAACATAAGGAAAGCAAAAGTGAGGCTGAATCTAATGCAGCCCCTTAAAACTGGAATGATCATTCACATGGGAGATCGAAACTGGTGGATCGACTTTAAATACGAGAGACTCCCACATTATTGCTATTCCTGCGGTTATATAGGCCATTATGCTAACTATTGTCCAACATTCCCCTATGAAGAAACTGGAATTCCTCAGGACAAACCAGGCCGCTATGGTTCTTGGTTAAAGGCAGAGGTGAAAGATCTTAGCCCTTGCTGGAATACCTTCTACGGCGACATAGATCTTACCTTAGTAGAAGATGATATGGTTCCCGAAACCCCTGTTATCCCCTCTTGTGATGAATCGAACAGGAAAAGTTCCTTTGATGGGAGTCAAGCCCTTGTGCTTTATCAACCTGTGACACAAACAACACCGGAAGGGCCAGATTCAGCTGAGCTTATTGCACAAAAGAAAGGGAAAAGGACACAAAGCAGTCTTCAGAACTTCTAAAGACATATCAACTACGGGATGCAGGTGTAGCGACTCAGGGGGTAGTGAAACTTGGTCCAACAAAACCAATACCCAAAAAATTGAAACGATTTGCTCCCTATGAGAAGAGGGTTTCACTAACAACCCTTGTGGATCCGGACCAACTTACGGATACACCAATTCAAATATGGGAAGGTAAATCTGTAGGGGCTTTGGTGGCTAGCCTTAACAAGCCACCAAAGGAGCTATGAAAGTTTTAAGCTGGAATTGTCAAGGTCTAGTCTCTCCCTTGACAGTCCAGCACCTACGAGCCTTAGTGGCTCGTGAGAGACCTAATCTGGTTTTTCTTATGGAGACAAAGAATCAATACCCGGTGGTGGAAAATATCAAAAAAAGACTAAGATTTACTTCTATGTTTGCTATTAATCCTATCGGCATTGCGGGAGGACTAGTACTATTATGGGATGAGTTGGTGCAAATCACTATTGAGTATAGTTGCCAAGAGATGATTAAAGTTTCATGCACATATGCTGAAAATGGAATTAAAATGAAGATTTCGATGCTGCACGCGTCAACAAATTTCCAAGAGAGAGTCTCTCTTTAGAACTATCTTCGAGCAAGAAATGGAAACAACTCATCACCTTGGTTATGTATAGGAGATTTCAATGAGGTATTATACCATTGGGAGAAGGTGGGTCGAAGATTAGCGGAAAGGTTTCGAATGATAGCGTTTCGGGAGTTTGTTGATTCATGCTCATTAATAGACATTGAAAGTAAGGGGTGTGCATTTACGTGGACAAATAACAGGGAAGGTGAGGAATTAGTCAAGAAGAGGCTTGATCGAGATGGAGGCTCCTATTTCCTAATGCCGAAGCTTTTGTATATCCAGCCATAGGTTCTGATCATGGTCCTCTTATGCTTTGTTTAAATTCAGTTGTACAGAAAAAAAAAAAAAAAAAAAAAAATTGTTCAGATTTGAGCCTTACTGGGTAGAGTATCCCGAGTGTGTAGCTATAGTAGATAAGGCTTGGAAGGCAGTTGCCGCGACCTTCCCGAATTTTTTTTGAATGGCGAATTACCTAAAGAAGGCTAATGGATTACTAAGTCTAAAGACTTGGCACGAACCCCCCCAAGTCCTACCAATCGCGACTTGATAGAAATTAACTCATTTAGACATGCAATTATATTCAATTTTGGAGTCGCCACTAACCAATTAGGGCTGGTTAGAAACCCAAGTAAAGTATGGGAGAATACTTTACTATTGCAAACCAGAGATTCAATAGGTTCGTGGACATGGTTACGCTAGATTAGTCTAACGCTCTTTCGGTACCTTTTATTTTAATTTTTAAAAATATTTTGCAGGCAATGTTGATTAATTTAAACTTAAGCTACTAACATGCAAATGGTAGTCATGCAGGTGCACAATCAATAAAATAACATTCAATAAAAAATGCTAATAAAAATGCATGCCCTAAACATGATTTCTAAATGACATGACACCTAATTTTATTATTATGCAATCTTAATCTAACTTAATATACATGAATTTATTTTAATGACATGCGAAATGCAATTCATATGATATGACTTAAAATTATCACTATATGTATGCAATCTAATTTATATAATCCTAAATATGCATGTGCTACGTGATATGGGATGAATGACATGGTATTTCTATATGCATGTTCTTTTTATGATTTTTTTAATGATTTTTTTTATTACACATATGCAACCTGCACTAACAATGATGACATGAAATGAGATTAATTATGAACTAACCTATTAACTAACCAAATAAATGACCTTTTGTGTTTTTTTTTTAATTAAAATGAAATGACTTGATAATTTTTATTAAAAAGTAACGTAATGATGCAATGCTAATTTTTGGCATTTTTTTATTTTTTATATTTAAAAAAAATACTACATGATGAGAATGTTAAAACATTAACCTATAACCCACTAATTAAAACGCAACATGTAATGTGCGCATTATAAAATCTATATAACCTAAATAACATCTTTTTTTTGTTTTGGTTTTATTAAAGGAAAATCATCCTAATTCTACATGAATCTTGAAAAAACTAAAATACGTTGCTTCAAATGTGAAACGTGTATAGAGACCTCAATACCTAATATGATGCATGATGTGTGATGAGCAAATAATAATAACACGCCAAAATAAAAATCCATCCATGTAATCAATGGCATATTATTTTAATATGAATCAATGATGCAAAGCAATTCGTGAATTTTGCCATAAAAAGTCGAAATAATCAAAAATCTAACCCGACGTCTTGCTGCTCAATATTTTTTATTATCATGACTTAATTTGACAAATTTCCTAATCAGATAATGATAAAATATGACAAAACAAATCAAGTCAGGACTACAAGCTTAGAATCCAAATACTACCTGAATTTAATCTAAATATTTACCTAGTTTAACGCACGGCTGTCTCGAGAGGGCGACGGCAAGGCTTGCGGATCGAGGAAAGAGGTATTACTAAAACCTCACGGGACCTTGTTGATGGTCTAATGACAATTCCACCTCCGTGAGGCCCAGCCAAAAAAACCTGCGAAAATAAAAGACTTCCGAGAGATGGAAGGTTGACGCTCGGATGATGAACCTCGCTATGGACGCTCGACAGTGGCATTCATCGAGTGTCCGCGAAACAGAAGATAATCACCACACAACTCGGTAAAGGCATCTCAGGAGCGTCAACAGGAAGACCACAGTAGCATCGAGTAAACAGCAGGGAGGTGCGACATTAGTGACTGGCGAACTACAGGGTCGTGGGTTGACGACAGAGAGAGGAGATGCGTTGAGTAGTCGCTGTGGAAGGGCAGCGGTCTGGCTTGGGCAATGGCGGAGCGGCGAGGCAGCAACGGGCGGAGACGTCGGATTGTCGGAGCGAGACGCCGGCGTTCGGAGTCTTAGTGGTGCGGTGAGGTGCAGGGAAGCAGGCTCGCGGGCAAGGGTTCCTGGCGAGATGGGACAGCGACGACTTCGCGGGCGGTGTAGAGATGGTGGCGCGATGAGGTCAGGAGCAACGGGCTTTGGAGCTCCGACGTCGCGCTGGGCAGCAGCAGGTCGCGATGGCCGGCGCGGGTTTGTAAGAAATTGAAGAGGAAAATTGGAGAGAAGATTTTTCTGTATTCTCTATATGTTTATGTACGTACAATGTCAATGTTATATATTACAAGACATGTATAATGAAAAAAGGCAACTAAATAATGTACAGACTAGATTTGATATTAAATGATCTTTGATTGATCTGAGGAATATTCAATATGATCTGAACATATCTTGCGTATCTTCCAACACTCCCCCTCAAGCTGGTGGCTTGTAGATATCCAAGACGCCAAGCTTGCTTAAGAGATACGCATGCTAACTTTGACATAGAGGCTTGGTGAAGATATCTGCAGGTTGTTCCTCTGTTCCAATCCCTCGTGTCTCGATCATACCTTCCTGAATTTTTTCTTGAGTAAAATGGCAGTCCACTTCTATGTGTTTTGTTCTTTCATGCACAATGGGATTTGATGCTAGTTTGAGAGCTGCATCGTTGTCATAAAATAATCTGGTTGGTCCCTCGACTCGCACTCCAAGGTCCCGAAGTAATCCTCGTAGCCACACTATCTCACATGTCGTTTTTGCCATAGCTCGATATTCGGCTTCTGCCAAGGATAAAGAGATGGTCGGCTGCTTCTTGGTTTTCCACAAAAGCAAAGAATCTCCCAACTTAATGTAGAAACCGGTTATGGACCTCCTACTCATTGGACAAGTGGCATAATCTGCATCACAATACGCTGTCATTCTCATATCACATTTCTTGGAAAGAAGAATCCCAAGTCCAGGACATTTTTTCAAGTACTTCACAACTTTCAATGCAGTGTTCATGTGAGACTGCTTTGGCTTGTGCATGAATTGACTGAGTGTCTGTACAACGTAACTAATGTCTGGCCTGGTCATAGTCAAATATATGAGTTTCCCGACAAGTTTCTGATAACTTAATGGATCTTTGAGTACTAGATCTGCTTGCTGAAACACTTCAGTAGCATAATCTGCCATGGTCAATTTAACATTTTGCTCGATTGGAATCACAGCTGGCTTACATCCTGACAAACCTACTTCTGATATAATTTCCAATGCAAACTTTCTCCGGCTGAGAGATATTCCTTGATCTGATCATGCAATTGCTATTCCAAGGAAATATTTGGGTGTACCCAAATCTTTTTTGTGGAAGGTAGAATGCAAGTATTCCTTGAAAACTTGAATAGCTACTTCATCGTTTCCCATAATAAGTATATCATCTACATATATCATTAAGTATATAGATGACGTACCTTTAGTCCGTGTAAAAACAGCATAGTCAAATCTGGACTGTTGAAAACCTGCAGCTATCAGGGACTCAGCAAATTTGGCATGCCACTGTCTGGAAGCCTGTTTAAGACCATACAAGGATTTGCGAAGACGACATACCCTATTCTCCCCCTGTCTCCGTAAACCTTGTGGCACATCCATATGAATCTCTTCATTTAAATCGCCATGTAAGAAGGCATTGTGGACATCCATCTGATGTAGCGACCAGTCCTGAAAAGCTGCTACTGAGAGGAATGAGCGTACCGTAACATCTTTGGTGATGGGAGAGAAGGTTTCATGATAGTCAAAACCTTCCTGCTGCGTGAAGCCTTTAGCCACTAATCGAGCCTTGTACCTCTCAATTGATCCATATGCTCGATATTTGATCTTGTACACCCATTTACATCCAATTGATTTTCTATCGGGGGGTAGAGAGACAAATTCCCATGTCTGATTGTCCACTAAAGCCTGTAATTCCGTTTGCATAGCTTGTTGCCATCTTGGTTCAGTGCTCGCCTCATCATAATTGGACGGTTCTCGCTCCTCAGAAATGCGAGAAATGCAACAACGATGCTCGACCGACAACCGATCGAATGAAACATAAGAGGAGATGGGAAAGAGAATACCCGGCGAGTTTCTAATGCCGGACACGTAGTCTTTCATCCAAGTTGGTGGACGCGGCACTCGCCGGGAGCACCTTGGTGGGGTATTTGCAGGAGATAATTGATCCGAACCAGTATCAATAGGAATATCGGCATCAACAGAAGTGGAATCAATCACAGCTTCATCATTTGAAATTTGTTGCGTGGATTCTAGAGGAGGTGTTAATTCCATGGCTGAAGCAGAGGGGTCCCTTCTCTCTGTTGAAGCAGGAAATAGAACATATCCTGGTACATTTGCCGTTTCTTCAACATAAGACGAAGAGTGAGGTCCTTGGCTATCTGTGCTTGGTTCTTGTGTAGCAAAAGGAAAAATATTCTCCTGGAACAAAACATCACGACTGACAAAGAATTCCCCTGTAGATGAATCATAAATCATGTACCCCTTTTGTAAAGTGGGATATCCCATGAATGTGCAACGGCGAGCACAAGGACCCATCTTATCTCTAGAGCCCACTATAGTGGCATAACATTGGCAGCCAAAAATCTTCAGATGACTCATATTTGGCTCTTTCCTAAAAAGCAATTCGAAACGACTGCGACCATTGAGAATCTTGGTCGGCATTCTATTAATTAAATAAGCTGCAGTTAAAACACAGTCTCCCCAAAAATTGTCAGGAATGGAAGCTTGAAACTTCAGGGCACGAGCAACTTCCAATAGGTGACGATGTTTCCGTTCCACTACTCCATTTTGTTGTGGGGGTATATGTACAGGAACTCTCATGTAAGATCCCGTGGGATGAGAGCAAGGCAGTACACTCATGATTAAAAAATTTCTTCCCATTGTCTATTCTTATACGACGGATTGTCTTCCCAAATTGAGTCTTTGATAGAGAAAGGAAAGTCCTTAAATGAGATATGACTTGACCCTTAGACTGCATGAGAAAAATTCAAGTGGCCCTTGAATGGTCATCCACAATGGTGAGGAAAAAACAGGACCCATCATGATTTTGTGTATCATAAGGACCCCAGACATCAATATGGAGTAAGGAAAATGAATCATCTGCACGATTTGTGCTTAATGGAAAGGGAATGCGGGACTGTTTAGCAAGTGGACAGATATGACATTGCGGATAAGGAAATAAAGAACTATGACCCATTTTAGAATGCAAAATGAATTGCTTATCATTGGTAGTCAAATTATACAATGATTGTTTATTACAATGAAAAAAATCAAGATTTGCTGAATTTTTCCAGAAATATAGTCCTTCAAACAGATTACCCCAGCCCATCAGTCTCCCAGTCGAAAGGGCCTGAAAGATACAGTTATCAGCAATGAATGAAACCTTGCAAGAATTTTCTTCACGGGCTCTAGACACAGAGATAAGGTTAAATTGAAACTCTGGGACATAGAGGACATTTGTGAGAGTAAGCTGAGAGCTAAGATTTACTGTTCCTGTTGTAGACACACGAGCAACATTTCCATTTAGCAATTGCACAATAACGGGACTATCCAAATCTTTATTAATAACAGTAAACAGCTTCTTGTCACAGGTAATATGATCACTAGCTCCAGAATCAATAATCCAAGTGCTCCTTGATACTGTATTTATTAGGCAATGAGAAATACCTGTAAAGCTGCTCCCCCTTTTTGGAATATCCAATTTTTGCAGCGCTTGCATCAATTGCTGATATTCAGCATGTGTGATGGATTGATCAGTTGATCCCGTGAGTTGATAAGCTGCTGCAGTTGAAATTTCCTTCTTTTTTTCTCTAGGTCGGCCATGCAATTTCCAACAACTGTCAATTGTGTGGTGAGGCCGCTTGCAATATTCGCAAAATAGCTTTCCCCTTTTTTTTTTTCAAATTCGACCCATAATTAGGCCCATATTTTGGCCCATAATTTGGCCCGATATTCTTCGAAAAAAGAGGACCGTTGGATATGTTTGATCCGGAACTGTCTCCGCCGTCCAGATCGTCCGTGTAGCACGTCCCTTTGGAGCCGTTAGATTGCTGCGTGCGATCTGACCCATCCATCATAGGACCTTTAAAAGGCCTCTGTTCGGTGAACCCTAGCGATGGATTTCACCTCTTTTCTAGGGTTTTCGACCCTTCTCTCTCGATCCTTGCCGCGAGGGCCAGCCCCTCCGTCACTCTGTTCTCCGTCGAGGTGAATCTCTGGCTTTCCTCCTGCACCACAAGTTGGAAAATCCGTCCAATCGGCGGTGGAGGCTCCATGGCCAGAATTTGCGATCTGAAAGTGAGGTAAGAATCGTTGAGGATTAGCAAAAATCTGGTCGCCTTTTCTCGGTCTTTTATCCCTTTGTACTATTGGAGAGTCTCTTCGGGTCCGATGAGTTTTTCTTCAACGGCCTCTAGCTCGTTCCAGAGGGCTGAGAGCTTGTTGAAGCAGGCCGTCACGGTCATGTTTCCCTGCTTCAGTTCGGAGAGGGCTTGATGCAACGAAAAAAATCCTCGCCCGATCCAATTTCCCGCACATCTCTTTTATACTATCCCAAAAAATTATTGAGTCCTCTGTTGGAGGCAAACCGACGGCTATTTCTGGGCTAATACAATTTCCGATCCACGTTTTAACAAGCTGGTTGCATTTTTTCCATTGTCGCCCTAATTTTTCATCGGTTGGAACGGGAACTGTTTCGTCGATAAATCCTTCTTTATCTTTTGCGATGAGGGCCCGACGGAATTCCCGCGCCCAACTCGAATAATTCTCGGATCCTGTGAGATGGTTGCTAATGGGCTTCAACTCGGGTTCGTCGGCTGTGGAAACATATAGTGCGTCGCCGGGTTCCAAGCGACCCATGGCAGCCGCAAAGGGAAAGGGTACAAACCCTGGTGGAAACCCCGCATTGGTTGTAGTCTGTCCCTAATTCGAACTCCCTGATCTGCCCGTTTGCTCAGGGTCGGTGGTTGAGTCTGCTCCAGCATTGGTTGGTAGACCTCCATCGGTCCACACGCTTTGGTAGCCCGGCTGTGATGTATCTGGATTTGATCCAAGCATCCATGGGTACGGCATCCATTTATAAGGATAGCCAGAGAAGGGAAACCCTGGATTGAACTGAGCCGGATTAGGTTGCTAGAGCGTGTGTTGTGGTTGATTAATTGCTAGATTGGCGATGGATGAATTCAGAGTTGGTGGAGCAGGGTTTGTTGACTGTTCTTCGACGGCTGAGGTAGGTGTTTCTGGATTTGTCATGATGGGAAAAAATTCAGCAGTAACTTTGTTCTGTAGGTTGACAAAAAAGGATTTCAAGAATTCCTGCTAGATGCTGTTTTGGTTTGCAAGTGTAGCAACAACCAAGAACAGAAGATCACAAGAGGCAATTCGAAGACAAGTGCAGAAGCTCTATCAGAACCAGATGCTCTGATACCATGTAAGAAATTGAAGAGGAAAATTGTAGAGAAGATTTTTCTGTATTATTTATATGTTTCTGTACGTACAATGTCAATGTTTTATATTACAAGACATGTATAATGAAAAAGGCAACTAAATAATGTACATACTAGATTTGATATTAAATGATCTTTGATTGATCTGAGGAATATTCAATATGATCTGAACATATCTTGCGTATCTTCCAACAGGGTTCTTGGGCTGCTGCAGCGGCGCGGGGATCGTCGAGTGGTGTGCGCGAGTTGGAGCAAAGCGAAGCAATGTCGGCATCGGTGCTCGTAGCTTGCGGGTGAAAGTGTGACGGACAGAGGCCGGGAGGGCGCGAGGTTGAGCAATTGCTGCAGCGGTGATCGTTGCAGCAGGCGTCAACAGCGAGGTCTCAAGGAGCGGGCGAGTCGTGGGCCGGCGGTAGTAGCAGCGTCGCAGGGGCTCACAGGCGGGGCACGTCGACTGGCTTAGGATTTACTGGCACCGGAGGCAGCGGCATTGAGCAAAAACGGTGGTAGCAGCGGAGGCGAGGGGCGCTCAGTGGACGGCGCGGCTCGAGCTGGCGCAACCGGAGGACACCCGTAAAGAAGACGACAATGCACCCCTTTTCTCTTTTCTTTTTTTTTTTTCTCTTTTTTTCTCTCTCTTTCTCACACGTCACTTTCACTCTGCTACTCTCTCTCTCTCTCACTTTTTCCCTCAAGAACCGAAGCCCATTTTTCTCTGTTTTCACCTTTTTTGGCTTTTCTCTTTGTTTTCCTTTTTTCCCCCTCTCTCTACATTCCCTGCACTCTCTCTGCAAAAGCAAAAGCTTCTCTTGACTCTGCCTTTCTTGTTTTCTTTTTCCCTCGACGAAGAGAAGTCCCCCCTTGGTTCCGAAAACTCGCCCTCTTTTTATAGAGGAAAGACTCGAAATTGTTGAAGATTTCCCGATATTTGCTCATCTTCTCAACAAAAAATGGCTCCAAAAATCATACGATTGTTGAGTTTTTTTTTTTTTTTTAAATTCAAAATGAGGAGATTTGTTCAACAATCAAATTTTTTATTATTTAAAAGATTATTCAAAATTTCCCTCCAAAACCAAATGCTCTATTTTTAATTTCTAAAAAACTAAATTTAAATTAGGTGTCAACAGCAGCGAATGGGCAGCATCGAAACCTGGTTAGGAAAACAAAGCAAGTAACTCAAGATTTGAGAAAATAGAGCAGGAGATCTTTTAAAAATGCATCTAAACAGATTGATCAGCTCAGAAACCAGCTTATCCAAATAATGAACAGGGCAGACCAAACAAATATGGGAGAGGAATACTATAATTTAACTGAGAAAATTGGCACATTGTGGCGTCAAAAAGAAATGTATTAGGGCATTAGATCCATAATTAATTGGCTGAAGTGGGGTGATCGGAACTCGAAATTCTTCATGCAACAACTATTCAGAGGCAGCAAAGAAATAAAATCAGCATGCTCAAACTTGAAGAGAATGTATGGAGCCATGAGCCTCGGGTTATCAAACAACACATCACAAGCTATTACAAGAATCTATACCAATCTGTGGGGTATCGATACTATCAGCCAGTCTTAAAGCAATGTCCATGCAGGGTAACTGAGGAAATGAATGAGACGCTCATAAGACCAGTCACCAAGGAAGAAGTGCAGCAGACTGTTTTTCAGATAGGGGCAACTAAAGCCCCAGGACCATATGGTTTAAGTGGCCTATTCTATCAAAGTCAATGGCATATCACTCATGAAGACATATTCTAGCTTGTAAACTCATTTTTCAGAGAAGGCACCTTTGATCAAAACTAAACGTAACCCATATTACACTTATCCCCAAGGTGGCAAACCCCGAAAGCATAACATAATTCAGGCCCATTAGCTTGTGTAATTTGAGCTATAAAGTTATCACAAAAGTCATGGCGAATCGACTCAAACCTTGGCTCCATCTTATTATTTCTCCGGAACAAAGCGCTTTTGTTAGTGATCGACAGATACAAGATAACATTTTTATAGTCCAAGAAGTCATACATCAGCTACGAGTTAGAAAAAGGTAGAGAAAATTCCAGGCTGTGCTGAAACTAGATATGCAGAAAGCATACGATAGAGTAGAGTGGGACTTTCTATGTGATTGCATGAAGAAGATGGGTCTCAGTGATAGATGGGTGAAGCTGATCAAATTTTGCATTTCCTCAACCCAATTTCGAATCTTAATCAATGGTGAAGCGGGGAAACCTTTATGCCATCGAGAGGTATACGACAAGACGATCCACTCTCACCTTATCTTTTCATAATCTTGGCCAACGTCCTCTCCCACATGGTACAAAATGTTGTTAGTGATGGTAGCCTAAATGTATCAAATTAAACCCTCATTGCCCCACTCTTTCCCACCTATTTTTCGCGGATGATGCTATTTTCTTCTGGATGGAACAATTAGAGAAGCTCAGAATCTTGCAAACTTACTGAATTACTATTGCTTTGCGTCAGGCCAGTCAGTTAATCTTAACAAATCTGGGGTGTTTTTTGGGGAAAGTTGTCCACAGGATTTAAAAAGAAACATTGCATCTGTATTGAGAGTTCCTATCTTAGAAAGGAAAATACTTAGGGATACCATTAGATTGGGGTCCAACAAAAAAACAAATGTTCGATTGGATCATGGCACAGGTGGATAGAAAACTGGAGAGCTGGAAGGAGCAAGTTAATTTCGAAGGTGGGGAAAGAAGTACTAATAAAAATGGTTGTTCAGGCTCTACCCCAATATGCCATGAATATATTCAAAATACCCATATCCATTTGCCGAGCGATTGAAACAAAAATTTCAGATTTCTGGTGGAGGAAGAATGCAGTACGAAAAGGTATTCACTTTGGAAGAGTTGGGATGTTTTAAAGATGAGAAAGGACCAAGGAGGATTGGGATTTAGAGATTTAATCGAACTTAACAAGGCGATCTTTGGGGAAACAAGCCTCGTAGACTACATCAAACTCCGAGGCCTTATGGAGCAGAATTTTTAAAGGCCTCTATACCCTATGGATTGCTACTAAGGGTGCTAGACCATCATGGGGTTGGCAGAGCCTCCTACTTGGCCGAGATGCTCTTGAACCTGATTTGAAATGGGAGGTTGGGGATGGCAAATCTATAAACTTAAGAGAACATCGTTGGCTCATGTCAGGCGAAATTGGAGGACCGACGAATCAAAATGACCCGAAGCTAGTTGCAAATATTATTGATCCACACTCGCGTACATGGAATAATCAACTCATCAATGAGCTTTTTGACAGTAAAATCTCAGAGGAGATCTAGTAAACAACACTCAATATAAATACCAGATTTGATTGCTTAGTATGGACAGGGCATAACTCGAGGAACTACAAAATCAAACATGGGTACCACAAACTACGAACAGCAACCATAAACACCACAGAGAACCAGGAATAATCTTCTTTTCAAATCCCAAAACGACTATGGAAGGAAATATGGCACCTACATACTAACCCCAGAATCAGGCACTTCATGTGGAGCTTATGCACTGAAGGCCTTCCTACGAGAATTAACCTATGCCGGAGGAAAATCTTACCTGAGCCTACTTGCCCTTTCTGTCACAAGCATCATGAGTCCTCCGAGCATCTATTTATCCTGTGTCAGTGGACAAACGAACTATGGCTGAACTTCAGTGATCAAATCAACACCTCCCCAACATCAATTACAAGAATAGATCAGTGGGTATGCAACTACCTTCTCTCCGGCAACTCAGCAAGTCAAAAGGCGATCTTCGCGACCACTCTATGGTACATATGGAAAGCACGAAACAGCCTGATCTTTCAAGGCCGGAAAATAGAACAATACAAGATAATCAGTGAAGCTCGCCTAGCTCAGCAACTATTTGAGAAGTGACAACCACAAAGGACATCGATTACCTCAGAACGACACTCATGGGTGCCTCCAGATCCGGGCGCGTGGAAGATAAATGTGGACTGTTGGCAGGAGAACAGATCGGAGGGATCCATAGCCGGGATTTGTAGAGGAGCTGATGGGGTGTGTACCGCTAGTTTTGTGCAGAAAATCCGAGCTTAATCGGCTCACATGGCCGAAACCCTAGCCATCCAGCATACACTCGTGTGGCTGAAGAAGATGCGAACCGGTCCGATAGAACAAGCTTCAAACACACGAACTAAAGCAGCTATCTACATATCCAGCGATTGCCTCCCCGCCATCAATTCCATTCTGGGCCACACAGAAATTCCTTGGGCCTCGCAGCCCTTTGTCCTTGACTGCAGACAGCTGTTGGGCCAAATGAAGAGTGTCTTCTTGCAGTTTGAACCGCACGAGTCCAACCAAGCCGCAGACTGGATTGCTAAATCCCACAATTCCGGTTCCCTTCCCAGTAATTGGGTTACTAATCCCCCGCATGAACTTTTCTTATCTTATGTGTCGATTTTCCTACTAGCTGTACTCCACCTACTTAGTATCAATCAAAGTAGTTCATTTCGACCCCAAAAAAAAAAAAAAAAAAAAAAAAAAAAAAAAAAAAAAAATCAAATCTCTTGTCCACGTGCCCCAAAACTTCGGTTAAAGCAAAACTTGATTCTATCTAATCAATTGGTGACTTTGAGATTTCAAAGAATCCTTCCTTTGAAAATAAATTATGTCCCTCAACATTGCCCGAAATTTTGAGAAGTTATTTTGTAATAAACAAAATGTATTATGAATAATTTAGATGATTAGGTCCGTCATGTATGGGTGTATATACACATATGGATGTACATATGGATGCATGAAATAATTTTTCGAGAGTCGATATCACATTCTTAAGTATTAATAGGATGCATAGAGATAAGAAAGAGGACAATGAGTTGGACATTGGTCTTATCTTCTTATTAATGAGAGAAGATTAAAAAGGAAAGATAAAAGAACTTTATGATCATCCTGTCTATACTTACCATTCTTCCATGTCATACGTCAAGTTCAAATTTGCTTTAGAAAATTTGGATGCTCATGGCGATTCATTCTGGCATTCTTGTGCCATTTTTTTCATTATTTATGTTTGTTTATCATTACAAATCATTTTTCTATCAAAATATTCCCATCCTTACTACTTTAATGTCTTTTTTTTTATCACTTAAATATTTTTTACCTTTCCTTTCTTATTTAGATGTGTGAGCCAACAACTTTAATATTAAAGCAGATATTAATATATTCAACCTTTCCTTGCAGATATTCATAAAGTGAATTTTACTTGTTATTAATAAGAAATTTTGCTCTAAACTCATTAATAGTGAATGCATTTACTAAGCAAAAAGCACTTTTATTATAATATATTACCAAGAGATTTTCCTGCTATACTTTTACTTTTCTTTTGACAAAGCTCTTCAAATTTTATTTGGAAAAGAAAAGAATCATTTTATTAAATAAGAATGCATTTAATGTGCAAAAGTCAATTTTACTGTTTTATACATACTAGATTTTTAGGCTCTTTCAAGAATTTCACAAGACGGACCAAAGAAAAATAAAGAATTTTACAAAATAGATTTAAACAAGTTTACTAATGAAACTACAATTATAATAATTTTGCCTCGTAAAAAATATCAAATTCTTCCCTCCCGATCGAAAAGGCTAACAAGACATCCTACAACCACAAACCTGAACAGCATGAGCTAAACATGATCAGTCACAAGCTTTAAGTTTTTGATAAATGCCGATGCACTCAGCGATGGTGTTCACCTACTTGAACTCTATACACAATTCCATAGTTGTACCCTTCGAATCGAAAATCAATTTGCATGAGCTAATACGCAATTCTCGGTGGGACCCACGTGCACTCTCCATCATGCGGCCCTCGACAGAATTTTCTGGCTCTCTTCCTTTCTCTCTATACATCTAACGATCTGAGTCGATTCCCTTTTAAGCTCAGGCTCGGTGCACTCTGCAAAGGGGGCCAGAACAAGAACAGAGCCACCTTCACACACGCAAAAGGAGCTGTACAAATTCTCTCTAGCTCTCGGTGATTCCGATTCCTTTGATCTTCATTGCCCTCTCCGTCGCCCTCCATCCACCCACGGCCGCTGCCACACCACACACGCTGAGAAGGGGCAAGAACAGAGAGCATTGGTAGAAGCGACTCTGGTGATTTTTGAGCATCCCTAAGCCACTCTCTTGGTGATTTCGATTGAACCCTTTCGTCTCTCTTCGTTGCTGGTTGTCACCGCTTGCCGATCAGCTAGCAGTTCCGCTGCTGTGAAGAAGTTCTGTGATGCCGAAGTGCTCGAACTTCGATCATGACTACCTGATTCGACGATGCCATTCCTTGACGTTGGTTCTGATATCTCCTAACTCATATCCAAGGTCAATCGCTATAGCTAATCATTCTTCATTCAACCAAACTGCATATGCTCTGTTTTCCATCGCTTTATGTACGAAGCAGAGGCTGGGAGCCATTGCTACCACCTGTGTGAAAATGGACTGTGATCAAGGCTGTGTTAATGATTTGAACTTGCTGCATTTCCTTTGCAATGATATGGATGTGAATCGTTGCTTTACTTTTGCATCTAAGCTCCCTGGCCGGAATGTATATCACCTGTTTGATGAAACTCCCGAACTAAATAAGTGTTTATTTTGATTCAGGTCATGACGAGAATTTCATTCATTACTAGGTTTTTGATCGATTTTTGTCATATTGGCCTAGTTGAGTTCTGTTTCTTCATCAAAAATCATAGGTATTCCATTTTGAACTTGCTTTGGATTTGATGGAACCTTGTCCATACATGCCTATTCGTAACAGTTGCGACCCTGAGCTGATGTCCATTGATCCTTCATTTGATACTATTCCACTCAAGTAAGCATGTGCAGTGATATAAGATTGTGTTATTGTGAATTTCTTGTTTGCTTGGAAAAAGATATTATGTCATGAATGAAATGAATTGTACTTGAAATTGATCCTTGGATGCTGACCGTTTTTTAATATCCTTGATTTGGTGTGCATTTGATTCTAACTTGAGGCTAGTTTAGTTATGGGATCATATATGTTCATGCTAGGAAAGTAATATGGTGAATCTCATGCCAATTATGTGAGAATTAGTCATGTGATTTTGTTTAGATTCGATACTAATTTAATCTTGGATTGATGCCATTTTGATCAAGTAGACTCATATGCACCTGTAGGAAAATATGGCTTCAATTTCATGTCAATTAGCCATCAAACAATCATGATTTTCAGTCTTATATGCTCTGTTACAATTCTGATTGAGTGCTGGAAGTTGTGGATTAAGCACAAATTAGATGGATTTTGTCTTAGTTTGATTGTCTTTTATATTGCCCATGGATGAGTGATATTCTGTGTTCAGGTTCCTTGTTAATTTCTCATGTTCAGATGGCGCTGGTTACATGTTAGTCCCACTAGACACATATTAGCAAAGGGTCTCAACTCCTAGGGATCAACACTCACCCATGAATACTTATGTTGGCCTAATTCCCCAAAAAAACACAAATTTTGGGTTGACTTCTAATTCTAACTTAAACTTTCTTTTTGTGTAAAAAAAAAAAAAAATCACCAACTTTTACTTGAATCCTGAATTTGATCCATGATAAATTGCTGCCCAAAATCGACCTTAGAGGTCTGACAGGGTAGTCAACAATAAATCAATGTCAGCTAACTACTCTCCAAAATGATGCTTTGTCGATCTTAAAATTTGGGAAAAATTGAAGCAGTTAGAGCTCGATTCGTCAATTCTGCGGCCAGGAGTCTTCAAATTCTTGTGCTCGGAAATCTTCAATTCATTGAACAGACTCACCCTCTAGAGAGTTGGTTTGTTGAGCTTTTAGTTAACCAATTCTGTACCCTGTGGGTCTCGTGATCCCAAGGACCGGGGCTCGACCAAAGACAGCGTCTTCTGCAGGATCATTCTCAGCAATCGCCCGCATTCAAGGTACCTGATTTATTTTGATTCTGGTTCTTTTGAATCGAGGATGGATAGCTATCTTCTTCAATGTCAAAGCTCATTTCAATTCAGAATTTTGCATCTCGTGCGTTATTCTTGCTGAAAGATCCGAGCTTGATGTCCTGTTGGGGTTGGTGCTTGTGTGCGGAAGAGCCACATATTGTATTCAACATTATCAGAATGTATGACTGCTAGAATGGTCAGATCCTTCTTCATTCATTCGATCTATTTTTATTTTGTACTTCCAGTTCTGTGAAGATGAGAAAGTGCCTATGCATACTGGACTTGGATCCTCTTAGAGTAAAATGAGCATCAATATGTTATATACGTTGCCTTGACTGATGAGGCAAAACAAGTCACTTTAGCTTTCATGATTAACTTCTCCGTTGTTCAGCGGAGACTCTTATAGTCTCATCGAATCAATCTCTCTAGATTGTGTGACCTTGCTTCATAAACCATAAATTAATAAATCAAGATGAATTCATGTGTCTATGCGTGAAGCTAAGATTTGCGCATGAAACTATGTCGCTGTTAGTTGCAAATGCTGCCACCTGGTTTTAACGTAATGACCTAAATGCTTGATTATAGCATCCTAGATGATGAGCCTTGGTTTTAACTTGACAACAATTTTCCTTACTAATGACGACTTTCTTGTTGTCGGCTTAGATCCTATCAGTTGTTCTCATGGCCTAAAGAACCCACATCTTAATCATAAAAAATTCTACGTGCGGATAAGCTACGTAGGGGGGGGGGGGGGGGGGCAGTCTCGATGCCAAATAGGCAGCTACCTTTCGTCCAATGAGGATGCGCTTCGATAGAAGATAATAGTACGGGACAGTTCAACGGCTCTAGCATTTTGGAGGAAGTAGAGCCCAAAGGCAATTATAGTACGAAGAAATGGGCCTATTTATTTTTTATCAGCGGTGTACAAGATTTTGCCAGTTGCGTGGTCAGTCAGTATAGGCTGGCGATTGTGCTGTTGCGTCCAACGGCACTTCGACCACCCTGAAGACTCTCCGACGGTTACTTTGAAATTGCAATTCTACAAAAAAGATTCAAAGCTTGCTGAAGGATTTGGTTATCAACTTCTTCGATTTTTCAAATAAATTAGAAAATTATGTACTTTTTTTGTATAAAATTTAGAAGTGCGGTTCGCAAGTTAATAACAATGTAATTAATTGGCTTATATCAAATTAATTTGTAAGCAATCTCTTAGCCTAGTTGGTTAGGATCTCACCCTGAGATCTGGAAGGTGAGGGGTTCAAGCCCCTGATATTTAACTAGTCCCACGAATTGAAGTGTGTGTGTTTTGGTGATATCTTTGATTCCACCTTTGGATGCCAAGTTTGAATCCCTGGCACTTACTCAATGTCAGGATCCTCATTTAATTTCTTTCGTTGACTGATGTATTTCGATTTTTTATCCTAAATTATCTATTGTTCCATATAGAATTTGTATATCACAGATACACATGCAACATACCTTTTCATTATATCCACAATCAATACAAAACGGACTCTATTTACAGCACTACAATATTTATACATGTATGCAGACTATTTGATTATGTCGGGTTATTTAAATTTTGGAGAAAATGTGTAAGAATATTTTACCATCGAGTAAAACAATTTTTGTTTGGGGTGATTGACCTAATTAATAGGGTTGTTTTTTTAAGAATATTTGCTGCTGTTTGTCGTAAAATAATCTGTACAAATTTGGGACTAAGTATATAGTTGTGTATAAACATGGAAACATTGATGTGACGCTTTCGAGCTTTTTCAGCAATTCCTTCTTAATTTCTATGTTACTAGGTATCATATATACTTGAATAAATAGATATTCTTTACTTGAATAATAGTAGCATTCACGTATATGAAGTCACCATGCCAATTCAATTATATATGTTATTCAAAACCTATGTACAGTCACAAGATTAATAGATAGATGTCTATTTAATATCAATAAATTATCTAGAACTCTCTAAGCATCCAACTAATCTCCATCCTATGTGATCTCCATCCTATGTGATGGTCCCTCCATCTCGCACTCATCAGGTAATCACAGGAGACTTGCAAATGTGTGCTCATGGGAGTGGCCACAAGAGAATGTGCAAGTGTAGTGATTCGATCACAAGCTTTGAATGAGATAGATAAACAACACCTTTACCACTTGAGCAACCTCTTGGTGTTAAAAGATAAGTATCCCTTATTTTTCTTGGAATAAAAGAGTCTTGCTAATATGACAGCACCTTTATTCACGATCAATAACAGTGCCACAATGACCAAAAATTCCCATACGTGTGAATTTGGCTACCGGAGCTATGGAAATCAGAGACATTGAAGATCATAACTATAAAAAATTGAAAAGCAAATCCCCGTGATTATTCTTTTATAAAATTTAGTAGTGTGGTTCGTAAGATATTAACAGTGTAATTAATTGCTTATATCAAATTAGTTTGTAAGCAATCTATTAGCCTAGTAGGTTAGAATCTCACCTTGAGATCTGGGAGGTGAGGAGTTCAAGCCCATACTCTTTAACTAGTCCCACGAATTGAGGTGTGTGTTCGGCGAAGCTTTGATTCCACCCACCAAGTTTGAATCCCTCAACAGTAAAAATTACTTGCTTCGTAGCTAAAACATATATTCCAATTACATCTTGTAAAGGCAAGCCGAAAGAAAGAACTATTAGAGGTCAAGAATTTGTGTAAAAAAAAACAGAAAACTTCTTATACCAACAGTAAAGCAAGAAAATCCTTCACTGATTGCGCACCATTGACAAAAGGATGATCCTTATTCTACTACATTGGCCCAACAAATCAACAGAGATGGAAGCTACAGGCAAGCAAATTTTCTCAATTTGGTAGTACTCTGATCATTCCGAAAACCATTAAGACATTTCCATATTTTAGCAATGCTTAGTTACACGTGAGCATGAGATCACCCCAAAAACCATAAAGACATTTCCAAATTTTAGCAATGCTTAATTACATGTGAGTGTGGTCTAGTATTACTGTCTTCAAAAGGATCAGCTCAGGCCGAGCGCATAGTGGTCCTTCACACAGAAGTGCTCATTTTGCAAGGGGTTCTTATAGGTCGGGATTATTGACACTTGAATTGTACCAACAATCAAACAATAAAAAGAAGAAGAATAATAATTTTGTCATACGCGACAGCTAGTATGATAGAATTTTTCATTCCCTAGGGCCCACCGCCGATTTTCCCTTCTCTCTTGAATTCGATTACGACAGCAATAACCAGAGGGACATTTTCGACATTTTAAATCAGGGCACTTTCGTCATTTGACGAGGAAGTTCTCGATTCCGCTTCGTGTCCGTAGCCTTTACCGTCCTCTCTAGCTTTACCGTTGGCCGCCGAGTCAACCGAAAGTCCGATCACGGCAGATGCACGAAGGAAGGTACACAACACACGCACAAGAAACGAAGCTCGATCCTAGAATCCAAAGTTCATTGTCGTTGATTCGAGGTTGGCCGGAGGTGAATCGATGTCGATCCCACTGTTCATGACTTCGTTTGCGGTTCTGGTGTTGTCTGGTTGCAGTTCCGATCGCGTGCTGTTCTGACCACGAGGCGTTCCTGCGATTTGTTCTTTCGCTTCAGTGATCAGTGGAAGATTGCGGTAGATTCGAATCGCATGGAAAAGGACGCCCCGGCTCAGTTGACTCCAACCATCGCTTACGAATCTTCTCTCCACCGATTGAGCTCTTCAACTTCTTGCTCTAGTCCAAGCCCAAGAGTCGTCCTCGCGTCGAATGAATGTACGGATACTGCTCAGGAAGTGTTCAATGAAATGACTGAAGGAATCCATCCGTTATTCTGTCCTGTTGGTGGCCGTTAGAATCAATGCTATGATAGTGAGGCTGTGCTCGCTTTCTAGAAAGTCGCTGAGTCGTCATCTCGAGCTCGCGCCCTCCTCACCACCAAATCATCAGGTCATCTCTTCTCCAATTAAGCCTCGTTATTGGTGTCAATTTGTTCTAGACTCGTCTCTCTTGATCTCTGTTCTGTTTTTTTTTTCCTCGCCTTTCACTTGACTGCTTCGTCATCAGACATTTGCTGCGTCGTCGTGCCGAGACACTCCTCATCACCAAAAGCCAGAAGCGGGACTGCGACGGTAGAAGCCAAGGAGATGCGGTTGCGATTGCTTTCGATAATTCTGCTTGCGTAGCTGACTGCATCAGAGGGATCGAGTCGACTAAAACCTTCCACAAAGAACAATAATCATTGATGACGTAATGGTAATCATCGATTGCGCCATTTCGATACTAGCAACATCATTTAAAAGCAGTTTCACCTGGATAGCAAACCAACCGAATAAGAAGGAAGCAACTGGAATGACATCAGCTCGAGCTTGAATTCATGGAAACGAGCAGCGGCGGCAATGATCTGCATCTGACGCCCCTGAAGGTCTTCTGGTGGAGACATTGCTAGCCGAAGACAATGAACGTGACTTGGAATTTCTGTCTACTCCAAGCTCAGCGTTGAGGCAGAGAAGGTTAGGCCAGGCTAGGGAAAAAAGGTTGAAAGGTGGGAGTAATGGGGTTGGTGGGTTTGGGCCGCGGATCAAATCAATGGGTTGCTCTTGTGGGCCGTGCCAGTTGGACCAACTTGGCCTTTTCTATTTGTTTTTTTTTTAATCTTTTTAATACTCTTTTTCTTTTGTTCTTTTTTACTTCCATTCATTGTTTTATGCTCATTTTTTTTTTCAGAAAAACGTATGCTTAATTTTTTGACTAAAATTCAAATGTTGATAGTTTTGAATATATTTACCCTAATATTTAAAGAAGAATATCATGCCATTGTGAACAAAGTACAAGATATTGTATGTTTTTGTTGCGTCAATTTTTTCCTTCCCAAAAAGCTAAGAGTAGTTTATTGATTGATGGAAAAATTAGGCCAAAAAAAAAGGGACAACCCAATTGAATAGAATCGGATATGTGTTGATGAAATATCGACTCATTTAAAATGACTTAATTGATGACTTGGATTCATATAGACCCGACTTCCAATCTTGTCCATTTGGCAGGTTGAAGTCCTAGAATATCACGAGGGAAGATTAAACAAAGATCAGTACAAGGCAAGAGAAAGAGATGGTTTTCTTTAGTGAAAATTGATTCCTTCATATTTTATTTTTCCTGTTTGAGGATTCTTTTCAATTTATTTAAAGTTCTCAAAGTGAAGAAATGATTAAACATGGCAAAGAGTCGAGGAAAAAGCAAAAGAAATGAATAAATATGCTGAGAATAATATAGGTTTAAATAAAATCAATTTTTATAAAATTTCACCTAAAAAATAGACCATGATTGGTCAAGTGGTCCAAGACTTGATTTGCAAGTCAAAGGTCACAAATTTGATTTCCCAATCTATTATCCATTTTGGAATAATTATGCGAATAACTTGGCAGAATTAATTTGAACAATATCTAGTGGCAAACACATTCACCTATTGGTGGCCAAAGATTGTTGCGGGTTGGAGAAACTCCAAATAGAATGTCCAGCAAAAACATTTGAGTCACCGTTGATGCCCTTCAATGACGGGTTGTAACTGCACTTTGACAATTTTCCATTTCCACGATGATTTCGAGAGACTTCCCTTCACACACAGAATCATAATTTAAAAATATTTTTTGACAAATAATGATCTAGGCCATCGGTATCTCCACGACCCCAATGAGCTCATCATTGTCCTTCACATGGAAGTCTGCCTTCAAGATCGGGTGCATCACAGGAACACAAAACCACTAGTCCCGTAGGGAGTTCTTGCAATTCAGGGTTGTTAACACTTGAATTTTGCCAACAACGCATGAATAACAATAAAGGTAATTTTGTCATACACTGTTAATACCCAAATTTTGCCAACCATTCAAGTCTCCATTTTTTCCAAATATATATAAGAAAGAAGAGAGAGATAGCAAAAGTTTAATAAAAAATTTGAAAAAAAAAAAAAAAGAAGAAAAAAAAAAGAAGGATATAAAAATAAAATCGAGAGGGCTCGTGTTGTCCAGCCCACTTGGCAATTTTCGGCCTTTTCATTCCCAACCCCTCTCTTTCAGCCCATTTCTTTTAGTTCGGTTTTTTTCTTTTGGCCCATGAGTCCAATTCACTCTCCTTGGCCCATCTCTTTTGTCTCTTCTTTGTTCTCATAAGCCCACCAGTGCCTAAAAAAGAAGCCCAGCCCATCTTCTCCTTTTCCTTGCACACGCTCACCCCCGTGAGAAGAAGAGCGTCGGTGACGCAAGGAAGAGAGAAGCAAGAGTGACGCGCGGGTAACGGAGGAGGGTGTGTCTGCGCGTGCGCGGGAGCGGGGCTGTGAGCGACGAACCGTGACGAGAGCGAAGCCGGCGCCTTCTAAAATCTCGGAGCCACGGCTGATCTGTGAAGATTACACGAACAGGAAGGAGAAACAGAGAAGATGAAGAAACGAGCTTGACAAAGATGAAGACTCAAAGAGAAAGGAATGATCTTGAGCTTCTGTATTTGGTTCTCTTGCTCTTCAGAAAAGAGAGAGAGTATACTTCATAAAGTGCTTCTTGTATTCGTTCTTTGTACATTCAGTATTTATATGCGAGAAACAAAACTTGTACAACTGTTTTAACAGAAATGAAAATAGAAGGAGGGAAAATAACAGAATACGGAAAGTATTCAGTTTTGACTTAAAACTGAATATCTATTATTCAATGAGCACGTGTTGTTGATGTAACTCATGCTTTCTTTGTTCTTCTTTTCTTTATCCTCGCAAGTAGAGTTGAGTTTATCGTTTCCATCCTTGATCGAATCATTAGCACCAGCATTTGTTACTGCACTTCCCAAGCCAGCAGTCTGCCTTGTCTTACTTCCCCTGTTTGCACCAGAACTTAACTCCCGTACATCAGTATCTATCTTTGACTTTAATTTGAACTTCTTTACTTCATCTTCCTTGTTTCCATTCAAGCTTGGCTCTTGATCTCCAGCATTTGTTTTCGACTTTGGCTTATATGCTTTAACATGACCGACGTCGTCAGCTTTCGTTCATTGACGAACACTAAACTTTCTGAAACTTGCATTCAAAAGCGCACGCCATTTCTTGCATTATCGGTTGTCCGACGGTGTCTAGATACATGGTCGATTAATGTCCACTTCGTTAGTTGTTGAACTGAATCTGAATCTGTGTTTTTCCCTTTCGTTTATGTCGTGCTCTTGCGATTCCTTGTGCCGGTCGTCTATGGACACGAGTTTGGAGTTGCTATTCTCAACCTCGTCGCCGGTGATGCCCGCCGCTCGAGGCCGCCAAGTCAGTGCATTCTTTGCTGTTTTAGTATGCTTCCTGTGTAATTCTTATACTGTTTTGGAGCTCATAATTTCCTTGCCAGAGTGGCTCAGTCTTGGCCGAAGTCGTGGTTGATGGGGGAACATTTGGACGTCAGTTATTGACATTGGACCGATAGGGATTCCGGCGTGAACTTGTGTAGTGTAGTTCAATCGAGTTCGTCAATGGTGGTTCTGTATAGAGGAAATATGGGTTGTTGTGAGGAAAGAGAAAACGTTCAAGAAAGAAGAGAGCGTGATCCGAGGGAGCAGAAGAAGGTGCAGGGTAAAAGGACAAAATTGGGAAAAAGACTAAAAACGAAAAACAAACTGTGATTCAATTGAAAGATTACACAAGCCACGCAAGTTGAAGAATCTAAGGTGTGTTGAAGTGAAAGGTTGTCCTCAGCCAAGAGCCATGGAAGGCCTCAATAACTTCAAATCTTTGAAATGCTTGGAAACGGAAGGTTGTAGATCTCTAGAAATATAACTGAGTGCATTGCATCCAATTTGTCTCGAGAAATTATAGTGGTTTTGCATTAACAGGCAAATATATGGGATAACTGCTTCGTGGTTGACAAATATCTATGTTAATAAAATTTAAAAATTGCTAGTAATTTTTCGATCTTGTTTATAAAAAGATATGACCGATAACTTGCTTCTCAGGTCACCCCATGGTAAGTTACCATCATCATAAGGATTTCACGAGCGCCCAAAACAAATTAATGAATTATCAACTCTTCTAAAATTTTACAAATGTGTTTATTTGCATCGTGTATCAAATCACTAGATACTAAACAAACATCTTCTAGGTTTTAAGGTACAAAAGAAGAAATCTGTGTGCACTACTTCAACTCAATTATTCATTTCTTTTAGGACATCATTATTCTTTAATCGACGTTAACTCTAATTTTGTGTCTTACTATGAGTTTTATTTGATGGAAACAAAATAACTTTAACAATCAATGAAATCATTTTTCTCTCTAAACAGTACATGTGCATCTAAATGATGTCACATGTTGTGCATAGAGATTCTCGAATAGAATATGAAATATTTTGAAATGTGATGTTCATGATTAGTAACTTAGAAAGTTACTCTTGGTATTTTCTCGTTCATAGAGTCAATTTTACTAGTCATTAACAAGAAATTTTACCCTAAACTCATTAATAGTGAAGACATTTAGTAAGCAAAAAGCACTTCTAAAATAATATATTACCAAGAGATTCTCTGCCTATACTTCTACTCTTCTCTTGATGAAGCTCTTCAAATTTTATTTAGAAAAGAAAAAAAGCCGTTTTATTAAATATGAATGCATCTAATGTGCAAAAATCAATTTTACTGTTTTACATATACCAGATTTCAGGCTCTTTCAGAATTTCACAAAATAGATTAACTCCATACATACGAGTTTACCAACTTAAAGTACACTTCTAATAATTTCGTCTCATGAGAAAGATCAAAACATGTTTCTTCTCTCTCGATCGAATTCACTGGCTAACGAGGCATCATCACGTGGCCCTCAACAGAATTCACTCGCTCTCTTCCTTTCTCTCTCTACATCTAACGATCTGAGTCGACTCCCTTTCGAGGTCAGGCTCGGCGTGCTTTGCAGAGTGGGGCCAGAACATAAACAGAGCCACCTTCCCACACGCAAAAGGAGCTCCACAAATTCTCTCTAGCCCTGGTTGAAGGGACTCGCGTGATTTTTGAGCATTCATAATTCACTCTCTCTCTCGGAGATTTCTTTCGAATCCTTGCCTCTCCCTTCGTTGCCGATCGTCACCTTTTCCCGATCGCCACCAGTTCGGTCTGTAATGCCGAAGTTCTCAAGCTTTGGTCGCGACTGCTTGCTTCGACGATTCCAATCCTGGATGTTGCTTCTGTTATCTCCTTACTCATATCCGATGTCAATCGCTATAACTAATCATTCTTCACTCAACTAAACCGCATTTGCTCTGTTTTCCGTTGCTTCTTATACGAAGCAGAGGCTGAGTGCTATCGTTACCGTCTGTGCGAAACGGCTTTGATTGAGGCTGTATTGATGATTGAACTTGCTGACTGCCTTTGTGATGATTTGGATGCAAATCACCTGTTTGATGAAATTCCTGAACTTAGTCAGTTTGTATTTTGATTCAAGTCTTGACCCAGAATTTCCTTCATCACTAGATTATTGATCGATTTTGGTCATATAAGCGTATATGAGGTCTGTTTCTTCATTAAAAATCGTAGGTATTCAATTTTGAACTTGCTTTGGATCTGCTACAACCTGTCGATACATGCTGATTCGTAACTATTGCAGCCCTGAGCTGATGTCATTTGGTCCTTGATATTGATGTTATTCCACCCAAGTAAGCATGTTTAGTGAATTTCATGTTCCCCTGAAAGGAATTTATGTCATGAATGAAATAAATTCTACCGGGAATTGATCCTTTTATGCTGACCGTCTTAAAATCCCTGATTTAGTGTGTGTTTGATTCCAATTTGAGGCTAGTTTGGTTATGGGATCGTATATGCCCATGCTAGGAAAGCATTATGGTGAATCTCATGCCGATTTGCGAGAATTGGGGTCATCACCAAACTTGAATATGTTAGAATGAAAGTATTGCATGCTGACCATGCTTGCTTTGCGTAAATTCAGTATTAATTTGCCCCTTGATTGATGCCATTTTGATCAAGTAGACTTATATGCGCTTGTAGGAAGATATGGCTTCATTTTCATGTAGATTACTCATCAAAAGATCACAATTTGCTGTCTCATATGCTCTGTTACAATTATGAATGTCTGCTGGAAGTTGTGGAATAAGCATAATTAGATGGATAAGAGATATGGTGTGTGCAAGTTCCTTGTCAATTTCACATGTTCAGATGGCAATTGCATGATTAAATTGATGTCTGTATGCTTGGTATTGCCATGAGAGTCTTGGCCTGATTATTGAATTAGAGAACTCCGATGTTAACTGAACTTTAATTCCATGATTCTTGCGATTTCAAAGCTCGGGACATCTATTAAATAATTTGAAGAATACTGACTTCGTTTAAAGGTGATATTGTAGACTAGCCAGATTTGAGGAAATCTCTCAACAAAACGGGTCACCGAGGCCCCATCAAAATATCGTGTGGATGACACTTGCCACCAGAATTCCAATATTTTCTCCCTCAACATTTGGTTGAGTTCTAATGTGGCAGATGAAGGCATATATCTCTCTGTCCTTTCCTTCCTCGAAGTTCGCTGGCCACTGCTGTTCAGAATGATGTTTCAAAGATATGTTTCTCATTTCATTGGAATGCTCATGATATACTGATAGTCATCTGCGTCAACAACACTAAAGGAGCACAACAGAAGATTATCACCAATAGGAGGAGGGAAGCTTGGTCACAAGCAATAATTTTAGTCACCTATTTGATTGCCAACAGTTCCGAGGACTGAAATGCCACAGTACTCAAACTTCGGTCATAATTGCCTGCTTCGATGATTCCATTCCTTGATGTTGCTTTTGTTATCTCCTTACTCATATCCGAGGTCAATCACTATAGCTAATCATTCTTCATTCAACCAAACTGCATATGCTCTATTTTCCGTTGCTGGAACCTTGTCAATACATGCAGATTCACATCTGTTGCGGCCCTGGGCTAAAGTCCATTGATCCTTCATTTGATGCTATTCCACTCAAGTAAGCATGTGCAGTGACATAAGATTGTGTTACGGTAAATTTCATGTTCACTTGGAAAAGATATTATGTCATGGATGAATTATATTATACTTGAAATCAATCCTTGGATGCTGACCATGTCTTGATATCCCATGATTGGGTGTGAGTTTGATTCCAACTTGAGGCTAGTTTGGTTAGGGGATTGTATATGTTCATGCTAGGAAAGTAATATGGTGAATCTCATGCCAACTTGAGGCTAGTTTGGTCATGGCTTCAATTTCATGTCAATTTGTCATCAAATAATCACGATTTGCAGTCTCATATGCTCTGTTACAATTCTGATTGCTGCTGGAAGTCGTGGATTAAGCACAGATTAGATGGATTTTGTCTCAACTTGCTTGTCTTTTTTATTGCCTGAGGGCAAGTGATATCACGTGTTCAAGTTCCTTGTCAATTTCACTTGTTCAGATGGCGCTAGTTGGCTGTTAGTCCCAAAAGAATGAAATCAAGGACTGCATATCAAAACAGATATGTATTAACAAAGGTCTCAATTCCCCAAAAAAGCACAAACTTTAGGTTGACTCTCTGTTCTGAGTTAAACTTTTTTTTTGTCTAGAGAGAATCAACTTCCACTTAAGTCCCAAATTTGATCCCCGTTCAATTGCCGTCCAAAATCACTGTTGAAGGTCTAACATGGCAGTCAGTTGTAAATCCATGTCAGCTAACTACTCACCAAAAAGATGCTTTGTTGTTCTTAAAATTTTGGAAAAATCGAAACAATTAGAGGTGGATTCTTCAATTCTGCAGACAAAAGTCTTCAAATTTTGCGTTTGGGAATCTTCAATTCGTCGAATAGACTCACGCTCGAGATAGTTGGTTTGTTGAGCTTTTAATAAACCAATTCTGAACTCTGCTGGTCTCATGATCCAAGGACGGGTGCTTAACCGAAGACAACATCTTCTGCAGGATCATTCTCAGTGGATCGCCTGCATTCAAGGTATTTGATTGATTTTGATTCTGGTTCTTCTGAATCGAGGATGGATAGCTATCTTCTTTGATGTCAAAGCTCATTTCAATTCATGGTTTTGCATCTCATGCGTTATTCTTACTGAAAGATGCGAGCTTGATGTCCTGCTGGGGTTGGCGATCATGTGCGGAAGAATTACATCCACATACTGTTCTCATATTTTCCCTATCCGAAAACTCAATGGGATGGTGACTCTTCCACATTGCTGTTTGTCGTGCGTCATTAAGCATTGCTGATGCAGCTATGTGTTTGACAAACATTTTCGGAATGTATGACAGATGACGGCTAGAATGATCAGATCCTTCTTCATTCATTTGATCGTATTCATTTTGTACTTTCAGCTCTGTGAGGATGAAAAGTGCCTATGCATATTGATTCGAGTCTTCTGAGCCATGGGTAGGGTGTTACTCATCCATCACTCTGCAGTAGATGACCCCTTGAAATTATTGTCCTTAAACAAGGATAAACTGATGAGGCAAAAATCTTGTGATTAACTTCTCTGTTGTTTAGCCAAGACTTCTTATAGTCTCATCTAATCACTCTCTCCAGATTGTGTAACCTTGCTTCATAAACAATAAATTGAGATGAATTAATGTGTCTATACGTGAAGTTAAGATTTGCACATGAAACTATGTCGCAGTTAGAAGCAGATGCTGCCATGTTGTCGGCTTGGATCCTAGCAGTTGTTCTTATGGCCTAAAGAACCCGCATCTTAATTAAAAAAATTCTACCTGCAGATCAGCTTAGATCCGGACAATTGAACGTAAAAGACTAAAAGAGAGCATTGAAGAGAAAGATCGTTATTAATGCAAAATGTCTTCTCGAGGAATTTTGCACTTTTGTTTTTTCACAAACCAACTTCTATTCTTTGAAAAATCTTTTTGCGATGTAAGACTATGTATGAACTCACTCACCTCAATTGTACTTGGGACGCAGTGCTTTGTCCACGATCTCCTGCAAATCTGTGGTTTTCATATCCGGCGGGCCTTACTGTTCAACAACCAAGTCGAGTACATTAATGCCACGCGGGACATGCTGTGGTCCCTCGCCCGGAAGCTGGGTCGTTGGCATAGGAGGAGCGGGGTTTAGAGCCGATGGCAAGCTCAGTAGCAGGGACAATCGGCGGTTCCTCGGTGCCAGACAGGCAGTTACTTTTTGTCCAGCGTGGATGTGCTTTCAGGGAGAAAAAGATTGCGAGATGGTTGGATAGTTCTAGCATTTTGGAGGCGGTAGGGCCCAAAAGGCAATATTAGTATAAAGAAATGGTGGAGGGTGTCCACTTCTTTTCAATCGAAAATTGTATGGCCAGTTGCGGGCCGGGGATTTTGCTCTTCCGTCCAACAGCACCTTTGACCATCTCTTCAACAGCTACTTTGAAAATTGCAATTCTGTAAAAAAAGATTCAAAGCTTGCTGAAGGATTCGGTTTCCGACTTCTTGATATTTTACAAGCGTGGTCATAAACTACCAATACTCTGAAGAATTTTGCCAACATACGAATGCATTAATAAATTACCAACTTCTTATCAACATTGTAAGGGATTTAGTAATATCCAAATAAATTAGATTTATCAATGTCAAAATAAATTAGGAAATTATGCATTATTTTTAAAAAATATTTAGACATGGTTCATAAGTTTTTAACGATGTTATTAATTTACTTATGTCGATTAATTTGTAACCTCTTAGCCTAGTTGGTCCGGATCTCACCCCGATCCGGAGGTAAGGGGCTTAATGCCCCTAATATTCATCTTGTCATTTATCTTGTCCCTCGAATTGAGGCGTGCGTTCGCTACTACTTTGATTCCACCTTCAAATGCGTATACTCAATTCGGGCTTACTCGACATCAAGAATGGCTTTCCTCCTAGCGCCCCATGAGGATCTGTTAATTTCTTTTGTTGATCAATATACTTCAATTTTTGTCCTAAATAATCTATTTTTCAATATAGAATTTGCATATCACGGATATACATGTAATTTATACCTTTTTAACTACAATTTTTATTATATCCACAATCAATACAAAACAACCTCTATTGTAACACTACTATATTTATACATGTATGCTGACTATCCGATTATGTCAGGTTATTTAAATTTTGGAGTACATGTGTAAGTATATTTTACCATTGATTAAAATTATTTTTGTTTTGGGTGACTGACCAAATTAGGAGAGTTGCTTTTTTTAAGAATATTTGCTGCTGTTAGTCGTAAAACAATTTGTACAAATTTGGGACTAAATATATAATTGTGTATGGTCATGAACAATTAACGTGATGCTTTCAAGCTTTTTCAGCAATTCCTTTTTAATTTCTATTTTACAAGGTATCATATACTTGAATAAAAAGATACTCTTTACTTGAATAATATTAGCATTCACATACATGAAGTTGCCCTACCAATTCAATTATATATGTAATTCAAAACCTATGCATTGCCACAAGAATAATAGATAGATGTCTATTTAATATCAATAAGGTGTTTAGAACTCTCTAAGCATCCAACTAATCTCCATTTGGCGTGATGGTCCCTCCATCTCACACACATTGGGTAATCACCGGAGACTCACAAATGTGTGCTCATGGGAGTGGCTACAAGAGAATGTCCAAGTGTTGTGATTTGATCACAAGCTTTGACAAGAAAGATAAACACACTTGCCACTTGAACAACCTCTTGGGGTTAAAACCTAATTATCACTTAGTTTTCTTGGAATAAAACTAAATAGATCTAATATAAAGTGAAATCTCTTGATCCTTTCTTTATAAGAGAGTTCTTCATTTCCCAAGTGATAACCGTCATTGTGACCATGGTTTTACACTATCTACTTTTGAAATTTTTTAAGTTGCCACACTTGATTTACATGTGGGCTGAGCCCTTCTTATTCTTTATAACTCCAGGAAGGGTTGGAGAATATTTCCTCTACACTAGAAAATATTACTTATTTAAATGCTAACGGTTGTCTCACATTATACATTGGTTTTACCATGTAAAAGAAAGAATTAAGATGTAACCCATGCATCGTTACAGGAGTGAAAAACTTGTTTCCTTAAAGTTTAGATTCAAATGATGAGGTATTATTACTGAAAATCTTATTTGTGTTGTTGCTTCGTCCTCCAAATTGACTTATACACTAGTTTATATTCAGCAGTCACTCCGCAGTTGACTTACACACTGGTTTATATTCAGCAGTTACCGGAGTTAAATTTTATCTTTATGTTGAAGCTGGTCCGATCGAGCTTTGGTTCTCTTCTTACAGCAACCAATGAACTCGTCATATAGGAGTCTTAGAAAATTCCTCTAGTACATTAAGAGAAGATGCATTGATGTTCTCTTTATATCATAATGCTTATTGAGAGGAAGATGGAACTTCATGGAGTTCACTGGTTAAATAGCGATCATGTGGCAATTTTTAACGGAAAGTCTCGTAAAAATTTACAATTCTAGAAAATACATATGCACTAGACTTTTTCCACAGGATTTCAATGTTATAAATCTCCAATTGAATTCCTTAATTGTGTAAAGCAAAGTGAGTCAAGTTAGGAAAGATTAGGAAAACACAAAGCTTTGTCCTTCCACCGCTGCAAAAGATCAACATTGTTTTTCTCCAATTTTTCAAATGTAGTTCCTGTCATCCTTGTTGAGATATCCATCCACCTCACTAGCAATCGACACCGAAGTGCTTGAGACTTGCCCTTTTCTTTGGGGGCACATATGGCCCGAGAGCATGGGTCCGAATTGTCACGGCCCATTAGCCATCCTAACTAAAATCTATCTATTTGGGCTCATGCACACTAGGAAGAACCTTAGAATATTTTCAAATGGCCGAGGATCCTTCGCTCAAGGGTTGTCGGCACCTTCTTAGATATTTTTGGAGCTTCAATTAAGATTACTAGAAATAAGATAGAAAAGGATCACACGAGCACATGCATTATTAGACAAGGACAAGCCAGATAGCTTGTCCCCTTTCTTGAGATAGGCTCACATGTGACATTTGTCAGTCGGTGTAGCTTGGCTTTGCCCTTCCAACTCTTACTTAGATTTTTCTGGACTGAACAACGTGTGAAAAGAGAGAATAAATGGTATGCTGGAGTTGGGTCCTCATACGTGAGACCTGACACAGTAACAACTTTAAATTGCCATGTGACGATGTATCAAGCCGTACTCTCATTATGCAAAAAGGGTTGACGTAGCACAAAGCTTTAATAATTGTTAAGGTGCGTTTATTTATGTTTCCGTTCAAAAAGTGTTACAGAAACAGTAAATAAAAAAATTATTTTTTGTTCCGGGAACAATTTTTTACCGAAAAACGAGTTTGATAAATTTGTCTCGAGAACAAAAAAAGAATAGAAACATGTTTGGTAAATTTGTGTTCTTTTTTTGTTTCTTTTAATTTTTTAATATTTTTATTTTATTTTTCTTTATTTTTTTATTTTTTATTTTTTTCTTCTTTTGGCCGATTCTTTGCCTCGGCCATGGCCGATGACCGACCGACGAGGCGGCGGCCTCGCCCGGCCACGGCGAGGCTCGTTAGCCCCGGCGAGGCCGAGCCTCACCGTGGTTGGGCGAGGCTCGGCCTCGCCTTGGCGGGTGAGCTTAGGCTTGCCCAGTTTAGCAAGGCCGAGCCTCACGGTGGCCGGGCGAGCTCGCCTCGCCGAATGCGGGCGAGGTTGAGCTTGCCCGGCCAAGGCGAGGCCGAGCGTTGCTCGCACGGGCGAGGTTCAACCTTGCCTTGGCCGGGCAAGCTCGACCTCTCCCGGATCCGACAAGGTCGAGCTCACCCCGCCACCGGCGAGACTTAGCGTCGTCGAGCCACCGCCAAGCGACGCCGACACAGCGGTGGTCTAGCGAGGCCGAGCATCGCCCGGTGGCTAGACAAGCTCGAGCCGGCCTAGCCAAGGCGAGGCCGAGCCTTGCCGGGGCCGATGCTCGGCGAGGTCGCCGGCCAAAGAAAAAATAAGAAGAAAAGAAGAAGAAAAAAAAAGAGAAGAAAAGAAAAGAGAGAGAAAATTTGTTCTTAAAAATTGTTTCAGAAACAAGAAACAATTTTTTTTTTGTTTATTGTTTCTATTCCAATTTTGTTCCCCGGGGAACAAAAAAAATAGATTTAGAACAAAAATGCAAACAAACGCGTTTCTATTCTTTTTTTGTTTTTACGGAAAAAAAAAAAACAGAATTTTTGTTCATAAAAAGAAAAGAAAAAACATAAACAAACACACCCTAAGTGATTACGATGGCTAAAGAATACTTAACTAACTCTACCCTAGTGAAACTCTTAACCTCGCTTTGTCCTGTCTTTGACCTCCTCGTCTGCATTTGAGAGAGAGAGAGAGAGAGAGAGAGAGAGAGAGAGAGAGAGAGAGAGATAATTAGATGGCACAAGTACAAACAGAGAAACATTGGAGCATGATCAAGTCGTGGCATTTTTTTTTTTATGGCGATTTCATAGATGTTGTGGATAATTAGATGGCCCAAAGATGCCTAGGCACATTGACGATGGGCCAAGAGATGCAAGCGATAGTCATTTCCATATTTTGGTAACTTAACATTTTCTTATGATCTTTAATAATCCATTCGCTAGTATTAAAAGTGGAATCTAATACTAGTATTGACACCGATGGAGTGAGCACGCCACCATCAGCCATGGAAAGAATGGGAAAAACACAACGGTTTGACCTTCCGCCATACCAAAAGTTTGTAATTGTCTTTGTCGACTTTTTCAATGTAGTTGTTACCATCTTCGCCGGATATTCATTCACCTCACTAGTAACGACACCGAGTGCCCAAGGGCTATCCCTTTTCGGCCTAGGAGCACAAGTCCGGTTTGGCTTGGGTCGCCAACCATCCTAATTGAGATCGATGTCGGTTCATGCACATTCGGAAGGACCTAACAATTCTTTTCAAAGCAAGAGATCCTTCGCTGAAAGTTTTGCCAACACCTTGGTAGATATTTTTGGAGCTTCAATTTGTCTCATTCAAACATCTATCACATGTCTCACCTCATAATGACAAAGAGTCTAGAAAATGCAATATATATTATGGGCCCCACTTGAACTCGTTTTTTTTTTTTAATCAGTCCTACTCTATTCCTACTCTACACTCACTGCGAGACTTGTCCCTCCTACCTTGCGGGCGTGGGAGTCGCAACCCACTCTCGAAACTTACGCGTCCCTACCCCCATCCCCCCTGAGAAGGTGGAGATTTAAATCCCTCACCTCCCCCTTCCATGATGGAAGGGTGGCCACTGGGGCGAACCCCAGTGGTTCCACTGAACTCGTTGATCCAAAGGAAGGTACTCAATTTTGCGTTTCCCTCTATTTCCTCCCTTTTTTTGGAGGAAAATGTCTTGCGGATTCACTGGAAAAATCTTGCTCTACTATTCCTTTCTATTCCTTGGATCTTTATTGCCTCCCCTCTTTTCACCCAATTCCTAAAACCCACTTCATTCCATGGAATAGCCCGATTAGGTTTGTTATGGAACTTGCTCTCAAAAGCAAAATTAAATGTCATAACTAATATATTAAAATTTTTTACTCTAACCACAGTCAATGGAATAGTAGAATACATTTGGTAACTATTTTATTCACAAGAATAATTTTTGATAAAAATAATTCTTTTTTATTTTGTTATCCAAAATAATTTATAAGTATTTAAAGGCGTTTGGTAACTATCTAAATTTTTTTTTCACAAAATAAAATTACATTTGGTACCATCCTCAAAATTTCTAATCTAAATAATTTTCTTTTAATTTTCAAATAATTTTCAAATAATTTTATTACTTTTCTTTATCTTCTTCTTCAAGCTTTGGTCGGTTGTCAAGCCAGATGAGGGTCAATGATCTCGTCGAAGCATCGTCAGCCCTCAGCAAGGTTGCGCCTCATCAGTCGAGCCTCACCAACAACTGGGTGAGGCTTGGATCTAGCGAGGTTGAGTTTGCCTAGTCGCCAACGAGGCTTGAACTCGTCAGGCCACTGCAAGGTTTGCCTCGCCTTGGTTGGGCGACAATTGACCTCACGGTGGCCCAACTAGATCGAGCCTCATCAGTGGCTGGGCAAGTTCAACCTCGTTCAGCCAAGGCTCATCAGTGGCCGAGAAAGGTTAGGGCGAGGCTCATTTGGCCACTGGCGAGGCTCACCGGACCTCGCCTAATTGGTCATATGCGACTGACGACAGTGGACAACAATGGTGACAGTGGAAGAAGATGAAGAGAGGAGAAAGAATAGTAAGAAAAAAGAAGAAGAGAAAAGAGGAAAAAGAAATTTGGGTTGACTTAATTCTGAAATTATTTTTGGGAATAAAGAAGTAAAATTTTTCATTCATTTAATTTTTTTTTCAAATTTATTTTTGGAAATAAAAATATTATCAAATGAATTTTTATTTTAAATTTATTCCCAAAAATAAGTTAGTTCATATTGCGACACTGCAATTAGTTCATATTGCGACACTACAATTATTATACGTGCACAATGACTATTCGATTTTATTAGGTTATTTAAAATTCGAAATTATATTTATAAGTATGTTTTCTCATCGATTAAAGCTATTTTAGTTTTGGGTGGTCGACCGATTGCTTTTTCGTAGAATATTTATTGCTGTTTTTCGTAAAGCAATTTGTACGTAGGACACGTTAACTTGAAGTTGGTAAGGACGACGTGCAGAAAGAAAGGACAGTACGGTAGAGTGGGGCCCCTCAGGCGTGAGGTTGATATAACAAGCAGCTTAAACAATTGCAACGTGACCCACGATGATTCGACCAAAAAAAAAAAAACGTGACACACGATGTACCAAGCCGTACTCTTCATCTGCAGCATGAATGAGGTTGACATGACATGAGGCTTTAACAATGAGAAGCGTGTCAGGAAGGGAGAGACGCATAAAGATTTGGGAGTTTGCAATGAGGAGCGTCGGCTCCGTGATGAATTGTCCACGTTCTGTTTTTTTTGGCAGAGAATTGATCAGAAATAGGTTCATCACGATGAGGTTATTTAGCAAAGAGAGATTAGAGAGAGAGAGAGAGGGTAGTCAGGCTCAACCATGGAATAGCGACGCATCCATATAACCCATGATATGGGGTTAATGATCCCCCTAACGTACGTATAGTTACGTACAAGTACGTATGATTATTATAAGTACACTTCATATTCCCTACATCCGTTGCCGAGGCCTAATGGATCAATAAAATTGGGTTTTTTTTAGAACTTTAAAGGTGAGTTTTTGATAAATAATGATTATAATTAGTAATTTCTATACAAAAAAATGAAAAGGCTATATTCCATGAACATCTCCATTCTCAAAATGGAGTTGTGTATGTAGCTCAAAACCTATATGTATTCACAAGATTAATAGATAGGTGTTTATATTAATAGAGTATCTAAGATTTTTTGAGTATCCAACGAATTTCCACTCGGTGTGGCAGTCCCTCCATTTCATACACACTGGTTAATTATTGGAGATGCATAATTTTTTATATTACATTATTTGTAAAATCTGTTATTTGCCTTCATTCTCTTCACTAGATCAATCAACATGGATAGTTCAATCAATGCGTAGTTTTCTCTAACATTGTATTTTAAAAAAAAAAGAATAATGAATAATTTCTTCTAAGGAGAGATGAAATGAGGCGAAAATTGTCAGAATAATTTCCACATTATTCCAATCTCGAACCAACAGCTTTAGTGCTTATGTTAAGCCTTAGGTTTGGGGGGAACCAAATTTGAATCGGAAAAGGACAATGATTATCCACGTGGCATATGCATGAAGGATTTATATTACATAATTAAGTAAACTAATATTACTGGGAACCGGGCATGTAAGGTTGACAATGATAAGACAAGCACATGCATTAGGCAATAACAAGGCAGAGAGCTTACACCCTTTCTTGGGGGAAAGTGGCAAAAAGTCCTAAACCTTTTGACTTTGTGCCGATTTAGTCTTAAATATTTTTTTTTGTGCCGATTTAATCCTAAATATTTTTACGTTATACCAATTATGTTCTTTTTGACCAATTTTAGTTGGATTTTGCTAATTGGACACCGGTCGGGCGACGTGACTGATCGGCGTTGACGTGTACAACTTTTAATAATATTTTAATATTTTAAAATATTTTTGAATATTTTTTATTTTATTTTTTCTCTTTTTATTTTTATTTTTATTCTTTTCTTTTTTCTTATCATCTTCTTCCTCCAGCCGGTCGCCGGAGCTCGGCGACGGACGGTCGACGAAGTCGACATCACCGGCCACCTCGCCAATGGGCGCGAGAGCGGGTGAGGCCGCCCTCGTGGCCTGGGTGGCGAGGCTCACCCTCGCCGGATCTAGCGAGGGTCGAGCCTCGCCCATGGCCGGCGAGGGCGAGCCCCACCAGCTCGACGTGAGGCCAACTACCTTGGAGAACCCCAAGAATCACAAAACCCCCACCCCCGACGGATCGTCGCCGTGGGAGAAACATGCGAAAATCCGGGGCTGGAGCCGCGCAACCAAAGACACCCCGAGCTCCCGTAAACCCTAGAGACGACGGCGACGACGACGAGTGGAGGAGGGAGGAAATTTCTAGGGTGAGATTGGGATCAAAGAACAGAGCCAGGGAGGAGTGCAGCTGGCCTCGCGCCGAGCTGGCCGGGCTCGCCCTCGCCGCGATCTAGCGAGGTCGAACCTCACCGGCCATGGGCGAGGCTCGATCCTCGCCCGACCGGCACCCTCACGGCCACTATTGAGGTGGCCGGCGAGGTTGACCTCGCCGGCCGTTGCCTCTGGCCGGTTGCCGAGCTCCGGCGACCGGCTGGAGGAAGAAGATGAGAAGAAAAAAGAAAAATAAAAAAATAAAAAAGAGAAAAAATAAAAAATATATTTAAAATATTAAAATATTATTAAAAGTTGTACACGTTAGCGCCGATCAAAAGCCGTCAATGGCCGACGTCCAAATCGAAAATCCGATCAAAATTGACCGAAAGGAACGAATTGGCACAAATATAAAAAAAAGTTTAGGATTAAATCGACACACAATCACAAGGTTGAGAACTTTTTTGGCATTTTCCCCCCTTTCTTGAGACGGGCTTAAATGTCTCTATTGTCGATTGGTGGAGGGCTGTGCCCTTCCAACTCTTGCTTGGATTTTTTTTTGGACTGGGATGACGTGTAAAAAGAGAGATAGGGCGGTACGGTGGAGCTGGGTCTCTGGACGGAGGTTTGACATAACACGAAGCTTTAAATTATCATAAGACCCACAATGCATCAAGTTGTCCTCCCATCTGCAGAAGGGGTTGACATAATACGAAGCCGTAATAATTGCGGAGTGACCGACGATGGCCAAAGAGTAACTTTACCCTTGTTAAACTCTTAACCGCCCATTGTCCTGTCTTCCTCCTCCTCGTCTGCGTCTGAGAGAGAGAAAGAGAGAGAGAGAGAGAGCAACTTGTGTGGACGTGTCTGGTTGATACCTGATAGGGAAGGAGAGAGACACGTAAGGAGTTGGAGTTAGCAGAGAATTGTTCACTTCTACAGAGAACTGGAAAGAGGGTCATTGGGTTGAGATTATTGGCAAAGAGAGATCAAGAGAGAGAGAGAGAGAGATAATTACGTACAAATACACTTCGTATTCCCTGAATCCGTTAACAAGATATAATCAATCAATAATATCGGGTTGTTTTAGAACTCTTAAAGTAAGGTTCCATGAAATAAAATTATTATTGTAACTAGTAACTTCTATACCAAAAAAATGAAGATGTATCTTCCATGAAGCTTCAGTTCCTCACAATGGAGTACCTAAATGCACAAGATTAATAAAAAAACGTCTCTTGGATATCAATAGTGTTCATGGCTTTTTTACTATCCGACTAATTCTCATTAAGTGCAATGGTCCTTCAATCTATGCATATGTAAAAATTACTAGAGATAAGCAATTTTTATATTACATTCTCTTGAAAATCTTTTAGTTGCCACATTTGATTTTTATTTTTATCTCAATTTCTATTCGAAGTTGATTTGGCAACTTGACTTCTAAATTTGGGAGCTGAGCTCTCATTCCTTTTTTCTTTTCTTTTTTAAAATTCTCTTGGGAAGGTTTTGTGAATGTTTTCTCTATACTAGAAACTATAACTTATCTATTTATAAACTTAATCTCACATGATATATGTTTTTTTTTTTTTTTTCATGTCAGAAAAAAACTAAGATGTAATCCTTGCATAGTTATGAGGCCGAAAAATAGTTTGATTTAAGTTTAGATTTAACTAATGAGGCATGATTATTTAATATCTAACGGCAGGAGTTTTAGGGCGCGGGCTTGGAAGAACTTTTGGTTGACGATTGCATCATAATTAGCTTAAATAACAATAGGAAAATTGAGAACAACTCTTGTGGATCTTGTCTTTGTTGCATTTTGTCAATCAAATAAGGCGTTACGGAGACGCAATACTTGTTGACCATCGTCATCAATGAATCCTCCGGTACACTTTTCTATCTAGAAAAGCTTGGTATAATTGAGGAAATTACGAATTATTCTGTGCAAATGCCCACAAGGACACCTAATCTGTCTGCTTGAGGAATGTACAATCCTTCGTACTATCTTATTTAGAAAGAGTTGTTGAGGTTTAATGTTTAGGGGAATCGAGATCTTGTTGCATGCGATTCAATTGAAAGATTACATATTCTATGCAAGCTGAAGAAGCTAAGGTGTGTTGAACCGAAATGCTGTCCTAAGCTAAGACCCATGAAAGGCGGCAATGGCTTACGGTCTTTATAGTACTTGGAGACCAAACGTTACGGACCTCTCAAAATGTGTTGCCCAATGTGTTGAGATCAACCAAGATAGAGACGGAAGTGTAACAATTGTAGTAGTTATTGTGGTAAGAAAACACCATGATATGTGATGTGGTTGTGGTAGACTTGTAATATTTTAACTAATTTTTAGGTGTCATGGACTCTAGTTCTTCATCGTAGGAATTATTTTGTACGGCTTGTGAATGCATTAAAAACTCAGGATATCAATAACTCGACCTATTCAAATTAGTGAGTAATGCTACCTAAGTATTGAATGATGAATTAGGATTTTGATCTTGTTTCATCGAAGTTCAGATATTCAAAATTGAATTAAATAATGGATTGCCAACATTAAAGCAAATACATATTGATGAAGGGTCTCGACTATTAGAAGTCAATCGTCCACTTGTGTACCGTCAATAGTATGAGTTAAGTATCTCAACTCAAATTATATTTTGCACTAACATTATAGCTTGTCATTGGCGCAGGCTCATCAATCCATGATAAGAAAGAAGAAGAGATGAGCTGTAGATGGTTTGTATAGAGAAACAAAGTGGACGAACAATGCAACGTGTTCATTCTCTACAATGGTGCATGAAGATACATTATACAGGGCTGAGAGGTTTTTTTTTTTTTTTTTTTGTGTTAATTAATATATTATTCTTTCGTCCTATGCGACCTGTTTTAGGCATAACAATTGAATTTCACAGCTACACATCGAATATATGATACCTTTGTAATTAGAACTTTTATTTTGTAGGCAGTCAATAGAAGAACAACTTATATAGCGGCACTACACTATTTATATGTGCATGTTGACTATTTTGATTATATCAAGATATTTATATTTTGAATTCTATGGGTAAGTATATTTTACAATTGGTTACCATTGGTTAAACTTATTTTTTGTTTTGGGTGATCGACTGGGTTGCTTTTTTTTTTTTCCCAAAAATATTTGTTGTTGTTATTCGTGAAATAATAGGTGCGGATTTGGGACTAGATATATAATCATTACATGGCTGTGCCCACATTAACGTGATGAATGTAATATTAGCGTTCATATGTATGATGTCTGAATGACATCTAGGATAGTAGGTGTATAAGGTCGTACCGCCATGTGGTGCATGAGGTTGATATAACACGAATCTTAATAATTGCTACGTAAACGACAAAGGCCAAAAAGCAACTTTGAGTTTACCATGGTTAGCTATTAACATCAATTTCTTTGTCTTCATTTTGATTAAGCAACCCGTCTATTTTTCTGTCTATTAAATTGAAATTGTGACCGAAACTCTAGATTGAAATTGAACGTAGCCTTAAATGAGAGGTGCCATTGGCGGCAATCTCATATAGAGGTTGACAATATTGTGGAAGTTGAAACGAAGGAATTGACGAAACAATAATTAAGAACATAAATGAAGCAATGTTTAAAACAACAATTTATAGTGGAAGAACACAAATATTTGATCACGAAGCAGAGTAACAATTATAGGATATGAACTTGACAACATGGTATCAGGAAAAAAAAAAAATTTCAAATCATGCCTTAGGAAGAATATAGGTCTTATTAATGTGAAACTCATTCGACCACCTTGGATTCTCTTATTTCCCTTTGTTTTCTCTTATAAGTAAAAGGAAATATTTTGTGGACCAACAGGAAATTTTTTTCTCTTTGGTTCTCTTCCATGGATCAATCAGCATGGACAGTGTAATTAATTCATAGTTTTCTCTAATAGCATACTTAAAAAAAAAAGGGAAAGAAATGAATGATTTCTTCTAAGGGAGAGATGAGATATAGTGAAAATTACCAGAATAATTCCCATATGTTCCAATCTCGAGCCAAAGAGATTTAGTGATTATGTTAAGCCTAGGTTTAGGGTGGACCAAATTGGAGCCAGAAAAGGACAATGATTATCCATATTCTATACGCTTAGAGGACGTTTATTATATAAATAAGCAAATATAGATTACTAGGAACAGGCATGTAAAGGTTGAAAAGGACAAGACAAGCACACGCATTGGACAAGGACAGGCCAGAGAGCTTGTCCGCTTTCTTGAGACGGGCTTGCATGTCGCTTTTATGGGACAGTGAAGTAATTTTCTTTTTTTTTTTTTTTCGGACAGTGCAGTTTGGTTGTGCCCTTCCGTGGGACAAGAAAATCCAACTTGGATTTTTCGGGCCGGACGACGTGCAAAAAGAGAGGAAGGACGGAATGGGGTCCGTGGGCGTGAGGTTAACACAACGCGAAGCTCCAATAATTCCCAAGGGACCGATGATCGTCAAAAAGCAACTTAACTCCACCCCGGTTAACTCTTATCGTCATCTTGCGCTGTCTTCTTCCTCTCCTCCTCGTCTGCATTTTAGAGAGAGAGAGAAGGTGTGTTTGGTCCGTGTTATTGAGGGAGAGTCCCGTAAGGATCTGGGAATCAACATGAGAAGCATCGGCTTTGTGAATTGTTCCGTCGCTTGTGCATAGAATGAATAGGAAAGAGGGACATTCCATGGAAGTTAGTAGCGCAGAGCGAGCAAGAGAGAAAGAGAGGTGATCCCATATAATCTGTGAAATAGGCTGACATTATTGTCGAGTGCAAGCAGCCCTGGTATGGAGTTAATGATCCCCTTAAACATACATATAATGACACACAAGTGAACTTTATATTCACCCAACCATCAGAGGTTCGTCCCAGTGGCCACCCTTCCAACTTGGAAGGGGGAGGTAAGGAGAGGTAGGGGGTTTAAATCCCCACCTTCTCAGGGGGGATTGGGGTGGGGACGAATTCATTTCATGAATAGATTTCGATTCCCTCACCCTATAAAAAGAGGGCAAAAGTCTGAAAGTGAATGGTAAAGTAGAATTAGAGTAAGACTGATAAAAAAAAACTTTATATTTACCGAATCCGTTGGCAAAGTGTAATCAATCAATGAAATTAGATCTTCTTAGAACTATTAAAGTGAGGTTTATGAGAAATAAATGATGACGATAGTTAGTAATTTCTCTAAAAAGAAAATGAAAGGGTATTTTTCCATGAACCTTCATTTTCTCTCAATAAAGTGTGTAACTTTTTGAACATTCGATTAATCTTTATTAGGCATGCGGGTCCCTCCATTTCACACACACCGAATAATTAACGTTGACACACTGTTTTTATATTACAAAATGTATTAGTTGCCGCACTTGAAACTTTTTTTTTTATTGATTTTGGCAGCTTACCGTTTTACAGTTGGGAGCTAAGCCCCTTCCCTTTTTTAAACTTTTGGCAAGGTTTGGTAAATATTTACGTACAAATACACTTTCTATGCACTGCACTGAGACAATTAATGAGGTGTAATTAATCAATGAAATTCGGTTTTCATTAGAACTGTTAAAGTAAGGTTCTTAAAAAAAAAAACTGAATAAAATTAATAATTTTCAATAAATGTTTATTTAATTTTTCAACGTTCGTTTCACCTAAAAATAAATTGATTGAAGAAGACATTTTCTATAAAGGGTAAAATTTTTTTCCAAAATAAGAGAAAATATTTTTCATTTTTCAAATAAGCTCACTCACTTTCTCTTATCTCACAACTCTTACTAGTCCTCACTTCCTTCTTTCTTTGTTTTTTTTTTTTTTTTTTCTATTTTTAAAAGTTCGAATTTCTTTTTTCATTTTCTTCTGTCTGAATCGGATATCGGCCGGTGATGACGACCAGCGGCCGATCATGGGCTAGTCTCGAGCTGCCCAGCTTCTGTTGAGCTCAGGGCCGATTTCGGCGAGCTCAGAGCTTGGGACCTGGACGCTGCTGATCGCTGGAGCTATGTACGTATGAAATAAATGGTAGACGGTGGTGGACAGCTAAATAATTCCCGCACTCCGCAAACGGTGGGGTCGAAAAGGCGATTTTAGTCCACGAAGACAAAGAAGTGGAGGGGTGGGGCCCACTTGTTTTAAATCAGTGTCCTTATGGTCAAGCATAATCAAATGGAGATACGATCAGATGGCATCTGTGGGAACATCAATATAGTAAGTAACGCCACATATGTTATCCACGCTTCGTGCCACCTGTTTCTGACCACCATTGGATCGTCTAAATGATTTCTTCCTCGCTCTAGAAGCCCCTCTCTTTCACCTGATCTTCTGCGGCTCTTCTCTTTGTTGGAACCGCCGTGTGTGCATCGTATTGAATCTTTCCTCTTCTTCAGTCATTGGGGTTTCCGGGTTCCATCAGTTTCGCCTGCCTCGGAATATAAAAATTCTTAACTCTCGTTTCTCCACGAAGAAGGAAAGAAAGCCAGAAAGGTAGAAGAAGTCGAAACGGGGGGAAATGGAGGAGATTGCTCTGTGCGGAGCTTCCGAAGTGGCAAAGTGCCTGGTGGCTCCGATCGGTCGGCACTGCGGCTACGTAATGTCCTCCGACCGCTACGTTCGCCAGCTTAATGATGAAGTCAAGAACCTGGGTGACACGAGGGATGAGGTGCAGCATTCCATCGATGAAGCTCGAAACAACATGAAGCCGATCAAACCCAGGGTCGAGAGATGGGTGAACGACGTGGAGACCGTCGCTAATGAGGCGCGTGACGTGCTGGATTACGACGGAAGAGCTAAGAAAACTTGCTTCTATGGGTGGCTTCCCAACCCAAAGGCGCGATATCATCTCGGCAAAAAGGCGAGCAGGACGGTCAAGGACATCCAGGCACTCATGGCAGGGGGTCAATTCGAGAAGGTTGACTTCGAGAATCCTCCGCCAGGGCTTGTTGGCGCTGCTCTCGACGTGAACTCGTTGGCCGGTGATGGGGGCGACTTTATCACCGATTCGCGAGCTTCCATCTTTCGGGGCATAATGAAAGCTCTGAATGATGATGAGGTGAAAGTGGTTGGGGTCTACGGGCCTGGCGGCGTGGGGAAGACTACTCTATTGGAGACAGTCGAGGAGAAACTCAAGAAAGAGGGGAGACCGTTCCACATGATCATCAAATCGAAAGTCTCGCAGACTCCAGACTTGACGAAAATCCAATTCGATATCGCTTACGCCTTGGGTCTAAAAGATCTGAAGGATGAGCCGAGTGAAGAGGGAAGGAGAGATCTTCTGTTTAAGAGATTACAGATGCATCAGAGTGAGAAGGTTCTCATAATATTGGACGATCTGTGGGGAGCACTTGATTTGAAGACGGTTGGAATTCCTCTGGGAGATGATAGTAGGAACTGCAAATTGTTGCTTACTTCGAGAGATAAAAGTGTGCTGGAGGTAAGGCTGCATGCCGAACAAACATTTCGTCTTGAATGTTTAAGCTTCAGCGAAGCTTTTAGGCTACTTGCAAATGCAGTCGGCGACAAGATCAAAGGCAATGAGGAATTGATACTAAAGGCGGATCCAGAGCTAAGGAAGCTTGCAGGTTTGCCTCTTTACATTAACAGCGCTGCAAGTCTCTTAAAATCTAACGATGTGTCCACATGGGAAAACATGCTAATAAAAATAGAAGACCCAAATATTGAGAATGGTGAACTGGAGTTATGACCTTTTGGAGAGTGAGGGCGCCAAATGCTTATTCTTGCTGTGTGGTCTTATTGGTGGGACCATTAAAGTCGAATGTCTACTGGGAATAGGCATGGGTTTGGGCTTGTTTGAGGGATTAAACAACACAGTACAAGATTCAAGGAATAGATTGAATAAGCTGCTTGATAAACTCCGTTCCACTTGTCTGTTGCTGGATGGTGGCGACGACAAGGAAAATGTGACCATACATGATCTTTACAGCGAGGTGGTCGTCTCAACTACATTTAGTGGTCAGCATTCCTTAATGATGAACAGCAATTATGGCTCATGGCCCAAGGAAAAGCTTGAGAAATGTTGGGCAATACGCCAAGTTGATGTTGATAGTGATAGGCTTGCTAAACTAATGCGGTGTGTGTTTCCTGAATTGAAGATACTCATGTTGTCTCAACCGGAAAATTGGAAGGGGAGACCTGCACACCGACATGATCAGGAAGATTGCTGTAGACTAGATTTCACATACATGAAGGAGCTCCGAGTCCTATATCTCCGCACCATGCATATCACCACTTTACCTTCCTCTATGGAAATCCTCGGGAACCTTTGCTTGTTATATTTAGACCATTGCAAGGTGGGAGACGTGGCAAATCTTGGCAAGCTCAAAGCATTGCAGATTCTTAGCTTTGTAGGATCTAAAATATCTAGGCTGCCTAAAGATATTGGGGAACTGACGAATCTGAAATTATTGAATCTAAGTGACTGCTACTCGCTTAAGGTAATCGAGCCTGGAGCTCTAAAAGGCTTAATCAACTTGGAAGAGTTACATATGAAGGGAAGCTTTGATCAATGGATGGGCAAGGATGAAATACCATCGAAATTGTGTAATGCTGGGCTTGCCGAGCTGAAGAGCTTGAGAAAGATAGCATCTCTAGAAATATCGATCCGTGATCCCACCATACTCTTGGAGGCTGTTGACTTGCCATTTGGGAACCTGAGCAAATTTTGGATAAAGATAGGAATGTTTTGTATCACCTTTGATCCAAAAGGAAATGTTGATGGGAGAGAATTTGAAGGTTCGAGAACTATGAAGCTCAATTTGGAAGGGTGCGATAGTATTCTTTCAAAAAATGGATTCAGGAAACTCTACGAGAAGACTCAATACTTATATTTATGTGAGTTGAGTGGGTTCAAAAAGAGCGCTCACGAGTTGTGTACCCAAGGATTCCGAGAAGTGAAGTACCTCAAAATTGAAGATAGCCCCTCAATCAAGTACATTGCCAATTCATTTCATGGCCTCCCCCTCACTGCTTTTAGGAAGTTAGAGTCATTGTTCCTTGAAAATCTTATTAATTTGGAGAAGATATACCATGGCGCCATCGGACCAGAGTGTTTCAGCAAATTGAAAGTCATGAGTGTCAAACATTGCGATCGATTGAAATACTTGTGGTATCTTTCAGATATACAAAGACTCGTGCAGCTGGAAGAGATTGAAGTGTGTAAATGTAACTCATTGCAATCCATTGTCACACATGATGCGGGAGAAAATATTGTTTCTATCAATAACAGAGTTGACTTGCCTAATGTACACCGTCTGATATTGCAAGAGTTAACAAATATGACAAGCTTTTGCAGCAAAGCTGAAAGGACATCAGAGGATAGTCCAATCCAGGTAATTTTTTTTTTTTCATTTTTTCTCTCAGTCAATTTGTCCTATTAGGATGTGATGATATTGGTGTTCACTCAACGGTAGTACGTACTGCATTTAACTTTGATTATTTGTACAATTGGATTCACGTTTTGATTTACAAATAAAAAAATCCTCTCAAATAGAACACAAACCACATTACAACTCGAGGGAAGCCTCTTTCCACAACTAATTTTTTTTTTCAACGTAGATAATTGCACTGATAACTTGGGTTTCTACTATGACTAATTCATTATTTATTTAACATTCTTAATGAGTTGAAAAAATACTAGTGTGCTGAACGAATGAAAGTGAGAATGAATCTTGAATGAATAAATAAAATTGAATAATTTCAAAATGAAGAAAGTGATATCTGGAGATTGAATAAATGTATGGTGAGTGAGGAGCCACGTAACAAAGAAATCCCCACGATTCATGTCCTGCCTAACATTCAATTTGCAACTGATTCCAACATGTCATGCCAAGTTGCCAACTCATTTTAGCTCGAGAGTTTCACTTATTTTCTCTTAAAAATAGCTTTACTTGTAACAAACCTTTAATGAGTTTCATTGTGGTGCTTTGTTAGGTTTCATTGCCTCGCTTGGAATCCTTAGTAATGGTTGGACTCCTTGGCCTAGAAAAGATACTCTACGGTGAACCCTCAATAAAATATAGCGGTCTGAAATTGCTAAAGATAGAAGAATCTAAATCCACGTTGAGTATTCCGAAAGATTGGATACTAAAGCTACCAAATTTGGAGTCAATGGAAATTGCGGGCTCTCCATCATCAGAAGTAGTTTTCGACTTGGAGGAGCTAAAAGTCACTGGAGAAGTCAAGATTCTCTCTTGGCTAAGTACATTGGAGTTATCTAAGCTGCCAAACTTGCGATGCGTGTGGAAACAAGATGTACGATTGCAAGGAATATCGATATTTCGGAACTTGAAGAAGCTCTCTATCAACGATACAGGGCTATCATTTCTCTTTCCAGTGTCTATGACTAAATATCTTAGAGAAATTAGAGACATTGAAGTGAAGGATTGTCCAAATATGAAGGCAGTGATTGTGGATGAAGAAGGAAGAGATGAAGAGATGAATGATATTATAGAGTTCCCATTATTGGAACGACTATCTATAAGCTGTTGTCCCATGGAGAAATTCTTCTCATATTCTCACGGAAAAAAAGAGTTAATAACCACCACTTCACATTCACAAGATACTTATTTCGATTTCTTCATTGATCAAAAGGTACGAATATTTTCTTTTGAGATTACGCCCATAATAGTCATAGGCACATGATTTATGGGGGCAAATAATAATATTTCTTTGAAGATTTTTTATTTGATTTTATTAGTTAAAATGTTTTTCTAATTTATAACTATAGTTGTTGTCAGAGTAAGGTCGTTAGTGATAATTCCTTGCTCCACCGTATTAGATAGATCTATATTAGTCCAAATTGTCAAATTATTCATAGCTATGATCTAATGCGTAACTCTTATGAGCAGATAAGTTTACCAAGCTTGGAGAAGTTAAGACTCTACTCGGTAGGATCCTTCAACAAATTAGCCAACCTCACCCTGAAACAAGATGTACAGTTAGAAGGAATATCAATATTTCGGAACTTAGAGAAGCTCTATGTCTATAATACGGGGCTGTCATTTCTCTTTTCAGTGTCTGTGGCTAAATGTCTTAGAGAAATTAGAGACATTACAGTGGAGGACTGTCCAAATATGAAGGCGGTGATTGTGGATGAAGAAGGACAAAGAGATGAAGGGACAAACTTGATATTATAGAGTTCCCACTATTGAATCGACTAACTATAAGCTGTTGTCCCACAGATAAATTCTTCTCATATCCTCACGGAAAAAACAGAGTCAATAACCACTACTTCAGATTCACAAGATACTTATTCTAATTCCTTCTTTGATCAAAAGGTACAAATCCCCTCTCTTGAGATTATACCCATACTAGCCATGAGCACACACTTTATGGCTCTTTGAAGAATTTTTTTATTTGGTTTTAATGTGTTCATTATGTACAACTACATTTGTCAAAGTAAGGCCACTAGTGAAAATTCATTCTTCCGTTGCATCAAATGGATCGTTAAGATTAGGCCAAATTGTTAGATGTTTCATAGCTATGATCTAATGCATAACTCTCATGAGCAGGTTAGTTTACCAAGCTTGGAGCATTTAGGCCTTTGCTCGTAGGGATCCTTCAAAAGGATATGGCACGATGAACTTCCCAAAAGTTCTTTTTGCGAATTAGCCAACCTCACCCTTGAAAATTGTTTTGGGCTACTCATCGTCTTCCCTTCGACAATCACACGGAGATTGCACAACCTGAAAGAAGTCAAAGTTTCAAACTTGAAATGCTTGGAATCATTATTTGACTGTGGATCCTTTGGTTCAAATATGGAAAGAAAACTTGTGTTGCTCCCAAAATTGGAAAGAGTGGAGGTGAGCGGAGCAGGAAGGCTCAAACACATGGTGAAGAGCGACTCTCACATGGTTTTGGGTTTTCCTAGTCTAACAAAAGTCTAGGTTGAAAATTGCTCCGAGCTAACATATCTCTTCCCCAATTATACGGCCACAACTTTAGGGAAACTTGAGGACTTGCAGATTAGCAAATGCGAACGTATGAAGGAAGTGGTTCCCAAGGAAGAAGGGGATCAATCAAAGTCGGAAGTAATTAGTTTCCCTTGCTTAAGTGACTTATCACTTCAGAAGCTTGATGACTTGATTTGTTTCAGCTCAGGATGTTCGTATGATTTTTCCTCCTTAAGAAGTCTAAGAATTGAGGGGTGCCGTAACTTTGGAGTGTTCATCCCAAGTCCTACAAGTGTCGAGAGGCCATTAAGCAAGATGGCGGGAGAGGACGATGAATTGCCACAAACCTTGTTCAATGAGATGGTTCGTTCTATCCCTTATTATGATCGTTCATATTCTTACATTTCATGTTTTAGATCAAACAATGTAATAAATTTGTCCTACGTATCCTCCTTTTCTTACATTATCCTCATGCAGGTTACATTTCCCAATATAAGAAGTCTAAAAATTGAAGGCCCTCAGTGCAAAGAGCTATGGAACGATCAAATTCCCATCGATTCCTTTTGGAAATTGAAATATCTTGATTTGGAGTGCTGTGACAATCTCCAACATATTGCCCCATCCCATATGTGGAAGAGGCTACAGCATTGTCTTAAGAATCTAAAAGTGATTTCATGCTATTCGATCGAGATAATATACGAAGGTGATGGGATGGATATAGAGGGTGGTGAATTGAGGTCGCTGGTTTTGCATGATCTCAAAAACTTGAGGCACATTTGGCAGTCCGAAGATCTCCCAAACGTCCCGTTCCCAAACTTGAGAGACATAGAGACTGTGAGGTGCCCCCATTTGGAAATGGTTTTCACTACCTTCACGGTGAAATTTCTCAGGCAAATCAAAGAGCTAATGGTGGAGTCATGTGAAGATATGAAACAAATTGCTGGCCATGAAAAAGCAGAAGAAGCAACCGGCACGACAATCACCTTCTCCGAGCTAACTGTTCTTGGACTTCTCGAGTTGCCGAAATTCAAGAGCTTCTTACCTGAGAGATACTCTCTGAAATTCCCGTGCCCCGAGAACTGCCCATCCTTGCGAGACTTGAGTATAGTAAGCTGTGGAGCGGAGCCAGACCAAGCCCTTGGTGACTGGGAAGGCCACCAACAAGCACAACAACCACTCATGCTCTTCTAGGATCTGTGAAATAGACTCGGATGATTTTTGAAGATCCATAAGTCAACTCTCTCGGTGATTTCAAATTGAATCCTTTTCCTCTCACTTCGTTGCTTGATTGTCACTTGCTCCTTAATCACCGCCAGCGGTTTCGCCACCGTGAAGGTGTGTAATGCCGAAGTGCTCTTGAAACTCAGTCATTTGCTTTGACAATGCCATTCTTGGACGTTGCTTCGTTATCTCATTACTTATATCCGATGTCAATTGCTGTAGCTAATCGTACTTCATTCACCAAAACCATGTGCTCTGTTTTCCAATGCTTTATAAATGAAGCGGAGGCTGGGATCTATTCCTACTGTTTGTGAAAATTGGCTCTAATTGAGGCTGATGATTTGAAGCGGTGCTCCTCAGCCGAAATGTATACCTCCTGTGTGATGAAATTCTTGAACTAAATCAGTGCGTATTTTGATTCAGGTATTGACCAAGAATTTCCTTCATTACTAGATTGTTGATCTATTCCTCAACAACAGGTAGATCTGTTTATAGCTCAATATGTCGGTGCACAACGATGATGCAATTACTAATCATTCATTGATCGCAATGGGAAACTTATTAAAGACACTTGCCTCTGAGTTGCTCTGATTTTGCTCCAGTCATCATAGCTTGAAACCCCAAATTAATGGTCGCGCTACCTGAACAAATTCTCTTTTTTGCTTCCTCCAAACTGAAATACAAGTATCAAATGTCATCTCAACTTTGCCATGTAGATCATGCCATGGTTGCCTGGGGACATAGATCTCATGATCAGGAAATAATATATCCATGTTATTACAGTGCTAAATGTAAACACTAGCTTAATTACCACGAATGTAGGGTTGCTGCGAGGAAAGAGAATATGGGGTTGCTGTGAGGGAAGACGTTCGACAAACAAGAGAGCGTGAGCTGAGGGAGAAGTGCAGGGGAAAAGGACAAAATTGGGAAAAAGACTAAAAAGGAAAAAAAAAAGGAAAGGAATTTAAAAATTCAAAAATCGAAGAAAATCCATAAAAATATTTTTTTAAAATTTAGTTTTAATCAGACACAGGTCGGGTCAGGGAGTCGGATCAGCTATTACGATAGAATTTTTTATTCCCTAGGGCCCACTAATGATTTACCAGAAGGACATTTCCGTCGTTTTAAATCAGGGCACTTTCGTCATTTGAGGAGGAAGTTCTCGATTCCGCTTCGCGTCCGTAGCCTCTCCCATCCTCCCTAGCTTCACCGCCAGCCGCCGGCTCCACGAGAAGCCGCCGGCCTTCCGTCTCCGACCACGGCAGACGCACGAAGAAGGGACACAATACGCGCACGGGAGAAACAAAGCTGGAACCTGGAATTCAAAGTTCATTGTCGTTGATTCGAGGTTCGCCAGAGGTGAATTGACGTCGACTCCAGTGTTCATGACTTCGATTGCGGGTTCCAGTGTCGTCTGGTTGCAGTTCCGATCGTGTGGTGTTCTGACTGCGAGGCGCTCCTTCGATTCGTTCTTGCGCTTCGGTGATCGGTGGAAGCTTGCGGTAGGGTCGACTCCCATGGAAAAGGACGCCCCGGCTCAGTTGACTCCCAACCGTCACTTTCGAATCTTCTATCTACCGACTGAGCTCTTCCACTTCATACTCTAAATCAAGCCCAAGAGTCGTCCTCGCGTCGAATGAATGTACGGATACTGCTCAGGAAGTGTCCAATGAAACGACCGAAAGACCCCATCCTTTATCGGACCTTCCTCTGTGTACACATTCGAGATGGCCGGAACCGCATTTGCTCAGGAGGTACGTGTGCCTGCCCGGACCATAGCTTTTCATACCGACCGGAGCTCATTCTAGGATTCCATTTATAGAAAAGGTTCCGTCGATATTTGGTCCTAAAGTGGTGGTGCAATTAATTGTCCTTCGCATTGCAAGTCGGATCATGAAATTCCACGAACTGGACCCTTGATTGTTTGCCGGAAAGAGGTGGAATTTGCCGAATTTTTGTCGAGGTGTTGCCGGAAGATTATTGTAGCTTTGCTAGAATTCACTAGAATTTTACTTAGAGTCGCTGTAATTTGTTCGGAATTGTTGAAACTCGCTTGAATATACCGGAATTTTGTTGAAATAAGTTGGAATTTTGTCAAAACATGCCCGGAGTCTTTAAAGATACTTTTCTAGTTCACCAACATGCAAGATGACATTTTTATGCCACGGCTCTCATCAAGGGCGTCCCATCTGTTAGACCTCGAGGATTTTCTCAGGAAAATCTGTTAATATCGGTGAGGAGGAGAAATGGGTGCCATGGCAAGTGAAAAAACGCCAAAAAAAAAAAAAAAAGGTGGCGAAGCTGTTGGTAAATTCTTCTTTTTTTTCAAGTCCTTGGTAAAATCTTGAATAAAATAGTAACTTTAAATAAATAAAGTAAGTATCTTCTGCTCGGCATCCATAAGTTTCAATGTTCGAGTTTAGTTTTTTCTAAATAAGTTGTTGATTCAATTAGAAATCTTGTTTCCCTATTCGATTTTCATCTTTTGCTATTGGTGAAAAATTTCACGTAATTCTATAAAAAAAAAAAATCAATCACATGGTTGATATCTTTATCATGTTTATTTTCCCAATTATTTTTGATTAATTTGCATAAAAATCAAATAAGAAATCTCATCTACTTACTCCCTTTTTTTTGGAGATATCCCTTCACGCTCTTCCATTAGGTGATATGTTGCTTCAATTGCATCATCAAATTGAACAAAAAGCTCATGTTAAGGTCATGTGAAGGTACGAAACTAATTGGTGGTCATGAAGAATGTGAAGAGGCGGCTGGCACGACAATCACCTCGTTGAAGTTAACTACTCTTAAATTTTACAATTTGCCGAAATTGAGGAGCTTCTTACTTGAGAGATACTCTGCAGAATTCCCATCCTTGGATGTCTCGAGTAGGACAGGGCTGGACCAAGGCTCCCAGGGTGAGGAGGACAACGAGTGAGAAATTGCGGGGTTAGACCATGGAAGTGAGGGGGAAAGTGAGGGGTAATACAAAATATCATGTCTGGTAATATGAGATTTTTTTTTTTCCCAGTATTCTCTTCTACAGTTCCCGCGGAGTGTGTGACTATTTTCCTGACTAGTCATTTCTTTGGTTTATCTACTGGGCTATAATGATGAGGGACCAATCATTGGACCATACATTGTAAGGCGTTGTATAAAGTCTAATTAAGTGCATTATCGTGTTAATAAATCTTCTTGTCTGTTAGAAAATTTATGTGCTATTATATTAAGCATGTTCAAGAAAACCAAGAAAATTCTTCATATTTGAAAGAGCTTTATATCTGTTTAATTTTCATGAAGAATAAATTTTTATAATGGTCGTTATCCACACATGGATGCTCATCCCCCAACCACTAAGTTCTCCATTATGAATTTGCATTTTGGAGGGAAAGAAACTTCTATTTTAGAACTTCTAATAACTCTTAATTTGGCCTCCAACATTGTCCAGCTTTAGAACCAGACAATGTCGTGGATAAAGATTAGACATTTGTTATGAAATTTTAGGACTTAAATGCATTGTTATGACAACTTTTAGAATTTGTGCTTTAATTTTCCCTTTTTGTTTACGTTAAGCAAAACACGATTATAGTAACTACCGCGTTGTAGCCCTTGCATAGGAAAGTTAAAGATAAGAAAATCTTTGCATGAAAAATTGTAAGATGAAAAGGAGTAAGATTTTCGCATTTTGTATTTCATGCTTTCACATTCTACGACTTGTTTTCACTTTACATTTATTTATTTTAATAAGTGTTTCATAAATTCTAAAATTTATTACGAAAGCATAATTGAGTTCTTAAACTTCCACTCTTTTAAAAATTAACGGAAAATAATGACGTGATTTTTCATTTATTTAGAATATAACTTTAGGCTCGTTTTATTAAAAAAGGATACATGAGTTCATCAACGGGTTTTGATGGCGGGATTTGCTTAGCAAGATACTGATCCCCACTCTTCCTTCCCGCACTCCTTGCTCATCCACTTGCAGGCCAGCGCCGCCCAGAGCTTCTCATTCCACCGCCCTCCAACCGCAGGCGCCGCCACCGTCACCGCCGGCGTGCTGGTGTCGGAGAACGTCAGCACCTCCCTGCACCGACGGTTGGGGCACGCCGACGTTTTCTTCTCCCCCAGGTCGCAGTCCCCGAACCTCTCTTGCCTCTGCAACATCGTCTTCTCGTCTTCCTCAGTGGTCTCGATCGCAGTCGAGCAGGCTTCGCAAACAACGAGCCACTGGTTCAGGTGGTCCGAATTCGGGCACTTGTGGGACATCTGGATCTGCGCTTGAGAGGCGAAAACTGCACATGATCTGCGCTGGTTCAGATGTGTGATTCAGGATGGAAAAATTATTGAACAAATCTTTCTTTCCGTATAAATTTATAAGTAATTGGCCACCAAAATCACAAACTCGATTGCTTCGTGATCCGACGTAAGCAATCGAAGTCGTGACGAATTACCTCACGACAACCGTCGCAGGAGGAAGAAGTAGATCAAGGAGATTGCAAATCTGGGAAAGCCCATGTTCCTCCTCCCATCTCTCTCTCTCTCTCTGTGACAATTGGTTGAGGATGAAACCGTTTGAGGGACAGTATTATGATTTCGAGTTTGAGGAAGATTGAATGTGAGTTGGAATCGGTGATAACGAGGATTTCTTTGAGTGGATTGAGTATTTAAATAATCACGATTCTCATCAAGGTAAACTTTGCATGCTCTGTTTCTGCTGGAGGTGGGGATCGAGTGCTTGATTCTGCCAGCGTGAAATCCGGTTGAGTCTAAGACTGTCCTGACGAACTCAAACATGTTTCGGTGATTGTTTGGATACGAACCTTTTGCTTACCATACCACCGGCCGTGGTGGCTCTACTGGATAAGGCTCTGCTGATCCTCAACGAAGAGGTGAAGGGTTCAAAACCCAGGGGAGGCGCTAGGTGTATTAAGTGTGACTTAGGGGTGGTGGGTCCTCCTGCTTAAGTGTCACTTGGGGGTTTACGGCACGGCTGTCGGCTGCAAGCCGGTTCCTTCAATACCAAAAAAAAAAAAAAAAACCTTTTGCTTACCATCTTTACCAAAAAAAAAAAACAAAACAAAACAAAAAAACAAAACTTTTCCTTACCATTGCATTCAGGTGCCCTTTGCTGCAACGCCTACCACATGTTTGATTGAATTCCTGAACGGCACTAGCATGCGTTTTTCACAAGCATTCTTGCATCCTGATGATTACCTAGCAATGGCGTCCTTAAACTGAAAGTTCTTCAGGGTATGTGACAAATTATTTTCGTTGATGTTGGTTGAACTTCTAAAGTTGTGCTCAATGCTCCCACGACTGGGAATTTGAACATGCTGTGTTGGCTTAATTTACTTGAAATGATGTTATCTATATCAATCTACGATGTTTGTATATGGCTATTCTAACATTTGAGACAATTACCATCTTTGAATTGGAAATGGTGAGATCCTTCTTCGAAATGTGCATCATGTACTGTGTACTTCAGTGAATTCCTGTCCGGACTTCATCCTTTGCTTGATCTCGCGAGTAATTGGTTTCGTACGCTTGGGTGATTATACCTTGCATTTCTCGATCTGTTCATTGATACCTTAATACCTTCTCACTGTCAATGATATTTGGTTCTTTTTGTTTTGGCGAATGCATAAGCCTTTTAACTGTTTGATTTTGTTCGTTTACTGAAGATTATGAAGTTCATTCCTCGATGTCATTTGCTTGTATCTTTTCTATAAATGGCATGCGAGTCCCTGTCATAACTGACATTCGATGGCTGAGTACATAATGAGCTGTTTGTGCCATGACTGAATGCTTTGCTTGATTCTTTGTCCACATTGCCAATTTGTATACAGGTTTAGTTGTTGCTAAATGAGTATCAACCATGAGAATTTACAGTAGAATGCGGCTCAATTCTGTTTTCCTGTGTTTATGTTGCTATGCATTTCGGTTTTTGCAGCATGATGTTCTTCGAAAATGTCTCCGCTGCAGCCGCCTGTGGGTAATTAGAACGTGGTCTTTAGTATTTGGTCCCAAGAGTTCCTGTTGTGTAATATCAGAGTTGTTTCCAAGTTATTCAAGTCATATTGTCAATTTACGTTGGATATCCATGCTGATTTTTATAGAACTTTAATGTGTTTTTTGTGTCATTTGTTGGCTAGGATTGAATTTGATAGATCTTGGTTTCATATGAGGGTTAATTTGGTAGTGCGCAATGATACATCAACATGCAGATGATTTCTCGTCATTTTTTAATGTTTTAGTAGTGATTTGCTTGAATAAATAAAGGTCACGTGCCATTGTCCGAACCATAGACTACAAGTATTGGACTCGTTCTTAGTTAAATAACATGTCCCAGGTTAGTTTCTGTAAGTAGCCATGACCTCGGGCCGGATTCTTTAGTTTACCGGGTCATTATGTGCTTATTTGTTATACGTTTCTCCTTGGAATTTCATTATTGGTCGTCATTTGGGGGATATTTATTTGATAGCTTAGAAATAGAATAAATCTTGGATTTGGCTCATGGGGATTCTTGTCCCAGGACTAAATAATGAGGCCATGAATATTCATTACCTGACATTATATCGGGTTTATTCGGTCACACTTTACCTTTATTGCATTGATTATGATTGGTTACCTATTGATTGTTCACCCATGCAAGTACATCATTTAGTGGTGTATGATAATACAATAGGCAAAGATTGCATGAACAATATATTCGAAAGATTGAGAATCGGCACTAAAAGGGTGGTCATTAAATAATTAGCTTAATTAAGCCCCCGATCTTAGACCAATAGTTTGCAAGAGTGAAGTGTACTATCGCGCTTCACTTGGCTCTTAATTGACCCTAAATAGAATAGCGGCAATTTCAATTAAATAAAATTTCTTTGATTAATCAATTGAAACTCAAACGTCACGATAATTAGGATTTAAGAGAACTCACATTGAACAAGAGCAAGCACCTTGAACAAAGGTATCACTCAATTGTTATACCCGCCCCCTCTAAGATTCTTTAGAGAGGGTTGCAACAATTATGAGAGGGAGCTTTCAAAAATTAGTTATGGTAATATGTGTTATGGTGATTGGAGGAGGCGGATTTAAGGGGCTTAAGTTTTTGGCACGTTTTAAGACAGATGATGTCGTCAATTAAATCTCTTGTCCATGTGCTCCGAAACCAAGTGGGGTCGCCGACAATTTGCTTTAGAAAATTTGGATGCCCATGCCAATTCATTTTGGCATTCCTGTGCTATCTTTTTTCATTATTTATTTTTACTTATCATTACAGATCTTTTTTTTTTTTAACAAAAGATCTCTATCCCCATTGCTTTAATGTTTTGTTTTCTGTTGCTTAAATATATTCAACCTTTCCTTGCAGGATAGCCTCCTGTTCAGCATGTTTGCCTTCGTTCTTGTGATAGTGTACTTAATGTTGTCAATCGGCAACACGCGTATAATATGTACCTTCATCTATGTGTATGGTAAGCTTTAGTTGGAACCTTATGACACCTATATTCTAATGGTCTCTCTAAATCCTTCTTATTGAAGCTTCGTTCTTATCGTGTTTATTCTTCAGAGATAAACTACAATCGAGAGAGAGAGAGAGTCCATGGTAAATGAAGGCATATAAATGAGGAATTAATGGAAAGGAAGTAAATAGAGCTGATAATAAAAAAAAAAAAGGTGAATTTTTTTATGAGAGTGAACTTCACCTCTAAGATAATATAAAAAGAATGGAACTCATGAACTTGCCGAATTTTTGTTGAGGTGGTGCCGCAAGATTATTGTAGCTTTGCTAGAATTCACTAAAAGTTTACTTGGAATTGCCGTAATTTGTTCGGAATTGTTTAAACTCACTTGAATGTACCGGAGACCTGAGCAGGTCTTTAAACTACTCAAGGAAAGAAATAGGCGAAGGGTCCCGCCCTGGGGTGGGAGTCCCTTCGTGTTTGTCTTCCGTAAAGGTAGGGTTAGGCCTTGAAAAAGATTCTAACCCCACTGCTGGACCAGCCACAAACTTCTCTTTAAAGAGAAGACGGCCAGCACGCCTGATCCTCGTGAAGCCGATCCCTAGGTAACCAATCCTGGGGCAAGTTCAAGGAGATGATGGTGCTCGTTTGGCTGAAATAAATTGAATTTTGTCAAAACATGCCCGGAATATTTAAAGATACTCTTCTAGTTCACCTGCAACACGACATTTTTATGCCATGACTGTCCTCAAAGGCATCCCATCTGTTAGACCTCAAGGATTTTCTCGGGAAAATCTGTAATGCTGGTGAGGAGGAAAAATGGGTGCCATGGCAAGTGACCAAACGGAAAAAAGAAAAAAAGAAAAAGAGATGGCGAAGCTGTTGGTAATATTTTTTTTTTCTAACCTTAAATGAATAAAGCAAGTAACTTCTATTCGGCATCTGTAAATTTCAGTGCTTGCATTTAGTTTTTTCTTAATAAATTGTTGATTCCAAATAAAATTCATGTTTTCCTATTTGATTTTTCACCTGTTGGTGTTGGTATTTCACGTAATTCTAGAAAAAATTGATCACGTGGTTCATATCTTTACCATATTGATTTTCCCAATTATTTTTGATGAATTTTTATAAAAATCGAATTAGAAATTCCATCTTCTTACTCCCTTTATTTGGAGAAATCCCTTCACATTCTTCCATAAGATGATATGCTTCAATTACTTCCTTATATTGTTCCACTCAATGCATCATCAAACTGAGCAAAAAATGGTGAGTAGATTATATAGAATTACTGAATAAATGGTAAGTAGATTATATAGAATTACTAAATAATCCATTTCTATACTATGCGATTTCATAGCAGACAAATTATATCCAATGCTTAAGCAACATCCCCATTTTAACGAATACCCATAAACCATTACATTCCACAAGCCTGTATCTCAAAATGGCATATCATCAAGCACCCGACAAGCACTATCTAAATAATAATGTCAAACAGGCACGCATATGTGCCGAGGAAAAAGCAATGGATACTTAGATTCATAATTTAGCTTCAGAATTGAGTAACCGAACCTTTCTCCCTCCACTACATTTTCTACAAATTCAATGGTGGAAGACCGGATCGAAAGATCGAAATCCCTTTCTTACTTCCTAACTCCGATGAAATCTAATTCAATTTGGAGAGCACTAGTGGAAAAGGTGAGGAAATAGCATGTCGGAAGAGTGTCGTCATGGTTCGCCTGCAGGCTCTGTATCGCAAGGTGTGAGATGGGCATGGTTTAATGGGTCGGGCCAGACCGAAAGGCTTGGGTGATGGGGTCCAAACTAGGCCCAATTGGACTCTCTCTTCTTATTTTTATTTACTTTTATTTATTATTGTTTTTGTATCTTTTTACTATTATTTATTTCTTATTTTTTTCAGAAATATATGCTTAGTGTGTCGATAAAAATTAAGGTGTCAATAATGGATTTTGTGGAATGAAGGGAGAGAGTGAGAGAGAGAAGAGAGAGAGATTATGTAATGCGCTTTACAAATAGAAAAATATAATAAAATTACCCATTATCTTAGATAGGAGGAAGGAAAAGGTAAAAGCTCAGGAGAAAATCCATTATGAGATTGTGTCTATTCCAACATAATCATAACAAATATTATATATTTTGATCACTCTTATGATTGAAAAAATAAAGTATAGATACCCATCAAAACAAGTTGTTTTGTTGTAGCCTTTAATATTGAAAAGGTTATATGGTTTCAAATATTTTGATGATAAATGTTTACAAAAAAAACTATTTAAAATAGATCATATTGAGGATTATGATGAGGCTTAAAAGATATAATATCTCATACATGACTTATATTTGACAAATAGTAATACCAAATGGTGTTTATCACTGTGGCAATCTCCTCCGATTATGAAGAATTCAACTATTTATTACCAACACGCAGCAGTCTTTATTGTCATCCAACGGTCCAAGACTCTTTATGCTAATCGAACTGTTGCGAGGCATGATGCACGGAAAAGGGCAATTATTGCAAGTGTAATTTCCCCAACTTTATGTAGAAGTGCTTCTTGACTTGACTTGCCTTTTTTATTAATTAAAACAAAGAATTAGAAAAAAGAATCAGCGAGCAATAAGATGTTTCTTTGTTGGTAAACCGTACTCTCCACTAACTAATTTTATAATTTTTTTCGCTAATAAAGTTTGGATTGCGATCAAAAAAGAACCAGCGAGCAATAATGATGTGAGGCATGATGCACAGAAAAGGGCAATTTTTGCAAGCCTAATTTCCGCAACTTTATGTAGAAGTGCTTATTGACTTGACTTGCCTTTTTTATTAATTAAAACAAAGAATTAGAAAAAAGAATCAGTGAGCAATAAGATGTTTCTTAGTTGGTAAACCGTACTCTCCACTAACTAATTTTGTAATTTTTTTCGCCAATAAAGTTTAGATTGCGATCAAAAAAGAACCAGCGAGCAATTATGATGCTTCTTTGTTGGTAATCGTACTCTCCACTAAGTAATTTAATATTTTTTCCGCTAATAAAATTTAGATTGTGATAGCGCTTAGTCTCTTTTCAAAAGATGGATGCGCAGCTTCAATGTCTTATCCAATTTGAAGGCCCTTACTCACGCATTTTTATTGTCTAATGACAATGGTACATGGAGAAATTGTCAATCAATTCTAATTTTTTTGTATGAATGACAATAACATTTTCACTTTTTCAATTTTTTCAATTTAGTCCTAAATCTTTGTACCAAAACACAACAGTCATTTTGACTAATTTTCATTAGAAATTATTGATGTTGCAAGTCACGTAGGATAGTTGACAATAACTGAATCGTACGTTAGTAATTTCTTATAAAAATTGACGAGATGGACAACATTGAATTTTGTGCAAATGTGTAAGACTAAATTATCAAAATTGAAAAGTCTTTGATTGAATTGACATCGATACAATACATCTAAGACTTGTTGGGTAATTTTTTCTTATTATGTGTATTAGCATGTAGTTGTGGAGAAGAAACTTATTTCATCATAAAATTAGAAGACAACTACTAAATTCGTGCATAGAGTCACCTCATACAACTTTAAGGTTGATCGAAGATTATATTCAACTGCTTGAGTAAACAATATCTCGAGTGAGTCAATTTAGGGATATGATCCTCGAGTTGGGCCTAATAGATGAACCATTGATAAAACAACAACTTGTAGTGGCAGCATACAAATCTTTTATTTTATTTCGAGTAATGATGATGGAATATTAAACGAACAAAATGATATTAAAAAGGAACAAAGAAAGATAAGATACAGAACATAGGATTAAGATACGACAAAGGGTCCAGGAAAAAGTAGTGATAACAAAAGAGGGAGAATATGATTGGTTTTTCTCGAGCCAAAAAGTGAAACCATAATATTTTTTGTTTCATGTGATAAAGGTCTCGTACATGTCAAAGACTCAGAGAAAATTCCTCGAGTACATCTAGAGAAGATGCATTCATATGTCATCATGCTCATCAAGGTGAAGATGGAACTTGCGTCCATTAAAGTGAATCGGTGAAATGGAGATGTAAGATAATCTTAACAGAAGGTCCCGTAAAATTTACAGTTCTAGAAAATAAAATTCACATCATTTTCCAATAGGTCATACATATGCACTCAATTTTTTCCACAATATTTGAATGGTAAAAATCTCCAATCGAATTCCTTGATTGTATAAACCAAAGCGAGTCAAGTTCAGAATCTATTTTTAACTATTCAACTCAACTCGATCTCCATTAATGAAGGAGACATTCTCTTTTATAAAATATCGCAATTCTTGATCCTGAATATTTTGAGTTATACCTTACTTCAGCGGCCTGAATATAAATCTAGGAAAAGCCACACAAATTACAGACGCATGAGAGGAAAAATCAAAATTGGGTCTTGGAGGTAAAAGAAAAGCCCCAAAAAACAGAGTTTTCTTTTTTCCGACAATGAATGGTGCGTTCACTTCAAGAAAAAACCGTCCACGGTGTTGTCTATGTGCTTATTGCTATTTCCTAATAGACTAGCTTTTCCACATGACTTGCGGTAAAATAATATGATAAAATGTAAAGATGCTTTTACAAGGAAAATAATACAAACTTTTGATGAGAAAAACATTTTGGCCAAAACCGGTGGTGGCACGTCGGACAACAGGAGAAAGCATTAATTATTGCACTAAGTGGACTCTATTATTGTTCAATTTTAGTAAAGCTAATGCTCAAAGAGCCCGTCAAGTCACCGGGATTGGAGTGCCGTCATCTGCATCGGAATCTGGACTCCGGCCGCTGCGGATTGCTGGAGCCAAGCGCGACTCTCGTAATTTTTAGTGGGTAGGGTGTGAAGTCAATTTCAGTACAAAAGAAATGGCGGAGTGGGCCCTTTTGTTTTCAATTAATCGTGTAATCAGAAGGAGGCATTTGCTCTTTTTGGAGATTCCGTAGATGTCGTGTAAAGATGATCAAATGAAGCCTTGCACTACACATGTAAGCGCGGGCACCTTGCATGCATCGATTAAAGTACGAAATGGAGCCAAGACTTTGCAGAGTCCATGCAAAAAATACAGGTAAGTCAAGCTTTTGACGAAAAATAACATCACATCGATAAATGATCGCAGGATCCTCGATATAAGTACCGGGATTTTCTCAATTGTGAGAGGAAAGTTGGAAGTTTTATATATGATGATTGATGGCCTGCCTTCATTTTAGTTTGCAAAAATGGCCGTCTCTTCAATCCATGCCTTCATGTAATAATTTAAGCGTTTAGAACTGTTGCAGTAATTTTACAAAATATTCCAGATCTCCTAACTCCGATACCATGTGAGATTTTGATAGACATACTGCCAATTGTTTTGAAAACTTAAGTTGTTATATAAATACGTTGTTTATTCTTTAAATATTTTAATGACATTTTCTATTGTGGCAAAATTCTTGACAACATACACCTCTTCAGATACGGTAAATCGTCCACCCCCTTAGCACCGTCATTCCTTCTATACACATCTACCTCTTCTCCTGTTCACTCATATCTCTCAAAGATCCCCTCTACAACGATCTGGTGGGCCAACCCAATTTGAGACAATGAGATTATTAGTCCTCCCTTAATTCTGGTTTTTGCGCAATATCGTTTAGACACTTTTAGTTCGTGAGAAAAATATTTTAGAGAACTCTAGGTACAATAATAAGTCCATGACCAAACAACTTATTACACTTTTCTATCCAGCCTTCTACGGTGACTCGAGGAACCAATCTCGTGTCGTACCATGTCGAGCCCAAATGCCGTGCTGTAATTTTTGCACGAAGTGTTGTGCCATACAAACACTCAGAAATTTTCAGTAATAATCATTTGTATGGTATGACAATTTGTGTAGGAGCAATGGTAAATTTGTGTTCTAAAACCGAAAAAACTTATAAAGAAAACTTTTACGCGATGAAGAAAATCAGATTCTCCTAAGGATGGGTAATATACCCGACCCCAATACTCGAAGCATCATGGAAAATTGCACTACACTGCAGTGCTTGTGCAGAAGATATTTTGTTGCACTTTGACTTTCCACAATTCAAGTTCAGTTCAAATACTATATTTTCTTGAACGTCCTATTAAAATGTTATTCTTTTTCAGTTCTCCATTGGACTTGTTTTGGCAGTTCTTCTTGACGGACATGGGAACTCATCAAATTGATCGTTCAAGAGCTTCGGGTTAAGCTACAGGGTCAAAAGTAGGTTCATTACCGAGCATGGGGTCGTATTGAATGATCAAGAAGAAGGCACAGTGAAAACTATTAGATGCCAAATCTGAAGGAGCACGTTTTGTTGTAATTTGCAGGTTTGGTGGAGGTGGTAAGATGGCTTTGCCGGTGTTATTTGTAGCTAGTTATCTGCTAGCTTCAAGTCTTATGCAACTTGAGGAATGTAGTTGGCCACTAAAGAGTGCATATCTTAATTCAAACACTTTCCAATTCTTATGCAACTTCTGATAATAGAAGTTAGTTGAGACAAGAATATGACAAGTGATATAATTTTTGTACGGCAATTATTTGAGTGTCATGTTTTTTTTTATTAATTGAGTATCATTACTTTTAAAAAAGATATGTTCACTTTGAGTGATTTAACTTTTGAAAAATTTTCATTTAAGTATCATAATTTTCAATTGACCAATTAAATTCTACGGTTGCCATCACAAGTGCCATGAGATGTAGCATCTGGGGGGAACAACCGCACAGAACTCGTATTTTTGCATTTCGATTGAAAAGAAGGAACTCATTTTGGAGGAAAATATCTTTGCAACGTGACCCTCGACGCATCAAAAGTCGTACTCCCATCGGCAGCATGAATGAGATTGACATAATACGAAGCTTTAATAATTGTCAAGTGACTGACGATTGCCAAAAAGCAAAACTTAACCCCACCTAGGTTAACTCTTAACCTCATTTTGTTCTGTCTTCATCCTCCTCCTCTGCGTTTTAGAGAGAGAGAGAGAGAGAGAGAGAGAGAGAGCAGCATTAAAGCAACGATGGTGGACGTGTCGGGGGGGAAGACACGTAAGGACTTGGAGTTTGGCAATGGGAAGCGTCGGCTTTGTGAATTGGTACATTATTTATTTTTGCAGGGAATCTGGTAGTGTCATTACGTGGAGGGTACTAGCAAAGAGAGATTAGACAGAGAAAGAACCATATAATCCATGAAATAGGCTAACATTATCGAGTGCATGCAACACTGATATGGAGTTAATGATCCCGTAACATAAACACATAATTACATACAAATACACTTCATATTCATTGGATCTGTTGAAGAGGTGTAATCGATCAAATAAAATTGAGTTCTTTTAGAACTATTGAAGTGTGATTTTGAGAAATAAATTATGATTATAATTTGTAACTTCTACACAAAAAATGAAAAAGTCATCTTCCATGAACCTTCAATTTCTCTCGATGGAGTTGTGCATGTAGGTCAAAACCTATGCATATTTAATTAATTGAATTAGATTAAGAAATAAAAGGAGGAACTTGTGATGATGTTTTCCGAAGTTAGCCTTAGGCTATTGCAGACTTATTGCATGCAAGATGCTTTTACAAGGAAAATAATAGCAACTCTTGATGAGAAAAGCATTTTGGCCATCACTGGTGGTGGCCCAATAGTACAACAGGAGAAAGCGTAATTGCACTAAGTGGACTTTACTATTGTCCAACTTTATTAAAGCTAATGCTTAGAGAGCTCGTGAAGTGACTGAGATTGGAGTGCATTTTTCTGCATCGAAATTTGGACTCTGGCTGCTGCAGATTTGCTAGAGCCAAGCATTGCCCTCGTAATTTTTAGCTGGCAGGACCTGAAGTCAATTTCAGTACAAAAGAAATGGCGGAGTGGGCCCTCTTTTTTTCAATCAAGCGTGATCACATGGAGGCATTTGTTCTTTTGGAAATTCTGTAAATGTTCCGTAAAGATGATAGGACGATACGCTGAAATACGTATATGAATACATCGGAGAAATACAGCTTAAAAAAGATATAACTAGAACCAAGTTATTCATTTATTAGGATATTCAAGCAATTGACATGTATATGGTTCTCGGGTTTTTTTTTTTTATTTATTTATTTACAAACACACACGTATGTTATCTCCTATAGTTGTATTAGTGGTTAACGATCACGTATCTAGATATGATGGATTTTGCACTTCAATCTTAGCTTCTCCTACTTAGAACAACTTTAGAGGCGACACCTGTCTTCTGATAGATGAAGTCTTACTCAAGAGATGTAAGCGCAGGCAGTTTGCATGCATTAACAAAAGTACGAAATGAAGCCAAGGTTGGTAGAGTCCATGCAAAAAAATACCGGTAAGGTAAGAGTTGCCAAGCTTCTTATGAAAGATAACACCCCGTTGACCAAAGATCACGGGATCCTCAATAACAAGCACTGCGATTTTCACAAAATGTGAAAGGGAAGTTGGGACCAAATATATAATCATATATGGCTATGCACATATTAAGTTGAAGCTAGACAGGACAACGTTTAGAGAGAGAGAAGGAGAGGATAGTACGGTGGAGCTGGGCCCTCAGCGTGAGGTTGAAAGAGCAAGAAGCTTTAATAATCGCAACATGATCCACAATGCATAAAGTCATACTGCCTGTATGCATCACGAGGTTGGGATAACACGAATCTTCAATAATTGCAACGTGATCCACGATGGCCAAAAAGCAATTAACTCCTCGATTAAACCCTTAACCTCACTTTGTTATGTCCTCCTCCTCCTCCCCTACGTTTAGAGAGAGAGAGAGAGAGAGAGAGAGAGAGAGAGAGAGAGCAGCAGCAGCAGCATCAGCGCTATGATTGTGGACATGTATGGTCAGTACTTGTTAGGGAAGGAGAGAGACACAAGGATTTAGAGTTTGCAGAGAATCAGAAAGAGGGTCATTAAATTGTTGACGAAGTGTAGTCAATCAATGCAATCATGCTATTAAAGTGAGGTTTTGAAAAATAAATGATGAGGATAATTAGTAATTTTTATAAAAAAATAAAATGAAAGGCCGTCTTTTATGGACCTCCAATTTCTCTTAATAGAGTTGTGCATGTAGCTCAAAACCTACGCATGTTCACAACATGAATAGATTAGTGTCTCTTAAATATTAATGGAGTGCCTAGGTCTCTTTAAGCATCCGACGAATCTCCATCAAATAGGCCATCCCTCTATTTCATACACATCGGATAATTACCGGAGATAAACAGTTTTTATTAGTACACTTATGATAAATTTACCTTTTATATTACATTCTTTTGAAAATGGGCAAGTTGCCACACTTTATGTTTTTCATCTCAGTTTTTATTCGAAGTTGGTTTTAGCAGCTTAACGATCTAAACTTGAGAGCTTAGTCCCTTGTCTTTTTTTTCTCCTTTAATTCCTAGGAAAGTTTGGTGAGAATTTCTTCTATACTAGAAAATATTAGTTATTTAAATTCTAACCTTAATCTCACATTATTCATGTTTATTCATTTGAAAAAAAAAAGTATTGAGATGTTGGGAATGAGAAACTAGTTCCATAAAAGTTTACATTCAAATGATGAGGCATGATCAATTAAAATCTAACAATAACATTTTGGGTCACTGGCTTGGAAGAATTTGTGGTTGATGGTCATAGCATAATCAACTTAAGATTGATGGGGAAATTGAGCACGGCTCTGATGGATCTTATCTTTATTACATTTCATCAAATAAATTGGGCGTTATAGAGACGCAACACCTATCTTCTGTACAATTGATGTGGGGGGCTGAACATTTTCATATGCTTTTCACATATCAATTGTCGTAAAGACAGATGGCATGGTTCGGTGGAGTTGGGTAGGAGCCTTCACGTAAATAAAGTCGTACCGCCCATGCGCACCCTCAGGTTGAATAACACAAGCTTTAATAATTGCCAAGCGACCGACGATGGCCGAACAGCAAACTTTAACTCCACCCTGGTTAACTCTTAACATCACTTCGTTCTATCTTCCTCCTTTGCGTTTTAGAGAGAGAGAGAGAGAGAGAGAGAGCACATGGCAACGATGGTGGACGTGCTGTTGACACGTGTTAGGTAGGGAGATGCACGTATGGATTTGGAGTTTACAATGAGAAGCGTGAATTATTTCATTATTGCACATTGAGTTTCAATAGTTTAAGTTCAAATACCATATTTTCTTGGAAGTTGTATTAAAATGTTATTTTATAGTTCTTCATTGACTTGTTTTGACAATTCTTCTAGACAGACAACCCGGCGAACTCATCAAATTGATCGTGAGTGAGCTTCGAGTTGAGCTGAAGGTCAAACATAGGTTCATTACCAATCATCTGGTCGTATTGGATGATCAAGAAGAAGGCATAGTGAAAACTATTAGATGCCGAAATTGAACGGGTATGCTTTGTTGTAATATACAAGATTGGTGACAATGGCAAGATGACTTTGCTAGTGTTATCTTTAGCCAATTATCTGCTAGCTTCAACTCTTATGCAACTTGAAGAGTGTCGTTGGCCATTGAATAGTGCATATCTTGATTCAAACGCTTTCCAATTCTGACACAACTTCTGATAGAAGTTAGCCTAGATGAGAATAAGACAAGTGATGTAATTTTTGTACAGTGGTTACTTGAGTGTCATGATTTTTTTCGATTAATTGAGATTCATGACTTTAAAAAAAAAAAAAAAAATGTTCACTTAAATGACTTAACTTTTAAAAAAATTTCACTTAAGTGTCATAACTTTCAATTAATCATTTAAATACTAAAACTCCCACCACAAGTGCCATGATGCGTATCACTTGTGGGAAATGTCTTCAAAAAGGTTATATTGCTCAAGTGAACTTTTTTTAGAAGTTCTATAGCATTTAAATTATCAGAAAAAGTTATGATATTCAAGTAAGTGTTGTACAAAAATTGTGGTGACATTGTTTCAAAGTTAACCTTATTTAACTAGGGGCATTATAGACTTTTACATGCTATGACAATACAATCACACAAGCACTGCAAGATGTGTTTGCATGAAAATGATACAAACTTTAATGGAAGAAGAGGGGACGAGAAAAGCATTTTAGTCAAAACCAGTGGTCTCCACATAGTACCATAGCATTATTGCACTTAGCGGACCCTATTATTGTCCAACTTTATAAAGCTAATACTTAAAAGAGCTTGTGAAGTGACTGAGATTGGAGTGCATCATCTGAATCAGATCCCGGACTTATAGAGATTGGGGCCTTGCCGCTGCTCATAGCTGGAGCTGAGCATGTATGAAATGATTCATGAACGGTGGTAGTGATAGACAGCTTGATAATTCTCGCATTCTACAAGTGGTGGGGTTCGAAGGTAATTTTAGTCCAAAAAGAAATGGTGGAGTGGGTTTTTTAAGAACCGTTAGGTTGAGGTTCTTAGAAAAAAAAATGATAATTATGCTTATTAATGTTTATAAAATTACCATTATCCTTCAAAATTCTGATGGAGTTGCGTGAATAGCTCAATGCATGTTCACAAGATTAATAGATAGGTGTCTCTTAGATATCGATGGAGTGTCTGGAATTCTTTGAACACTCGAATAATTCTCATCAAGTATAGTGGTCTTTTTGTCCCACACACATCGGTAATCACTGGAGACATGGGCCTATGCTCCTAGAGGCGGCCCTAAGAAAATGCACAAATATGGTGATTCAGTCACAATTACCATTTAGCAACCTCTTACATTTAAAAGATAGGTGCCGCTTAGTTTACTTGGAATAAAGCTAACCTAATATAAAGTGAAAACTCTTAAATTTTCCTTATAAAAAAATTCTTGATTTTGTAAATGATGTCTGTCTTGTGATCATGGTTTTATATCACAATCTTTTGAAAGTATTTTAGCTGCCGCCCTTGATTTTTTAATCTCAATTTCTATTCGAAGTCAATTTGGGCAACATAAAGTTTTAAACTAGGGAGCTGAGCCCCACTTCTTTTATTTTCTTTTAACTCATAGGAAGGTTTGGAGAATATTTCTTCTATACTAGAAATAATTCATTAAAGTTTAGATTCTAATGATGAGACATGATCAATTAAAATCTAATTATAAAAGTTATGGATCACGAGCTTCGAAGAACTTGGAGTTGATGGTCATAGCACAATTAGCTTAACTATTAAGATTTATGTGAAAATTGAGTGCAACTCTTGTGAATCTTATCTTTTTAGAAGAGGTCCAAGTTGGAGGAACATTTCTCACCATCGCAGCACCATTGTAGTTTGTCAACATCGAAAATTAATGTTGTCCCAACACTGCCACATATTTCAAACGATTTGAAAGCTTGTTAACTCTCATTATCAATGAATGCTTGGCACTTTCCTGTTTTGAAAGGCTTGGTGAAGTTGAGGGAAATGCGAATTACTAGGTGCAAATACTTCATGAGGACACTATGTTCGTCGGGCTACAGTCCTTGGAGACATCTCAGTTAAAAAGACTTGTTGAGATTCAAGGTTTGCAGTGATCGAGATCTTTGTTGCACTCAACAGTTTCCTACTGTGATTCAATTGAAAGATTACCTAATCTATGCAAGTTGAAGAAGCTTAGATGTGTTGAACCGAAAGTCTATCCTAAGCCGAGAGCCATGGAAGGCCGCAACAGCCTACAGTCTTTAAAGTACTAGGAGACGAATTGGATGTCTCTTGGAGCTACCACCTGGAAGGTACAACTTATGAAAATTGCACTGTGCTGCTTGTATAGGAGACATTGTTGCACATTGATGTCCACAATTCAAGTCAAATCTTCTTTTTGTCGAAACAATTCAAGTCGAGTCCAAACATATAATGTAATGACAGTTTTTGAAGTCAGCAATACATTTGCGCCAGCACTACAAGATGTTTTTGCAAGAAAATGACAAACTTTTACGGTGGAGGAAAGGACGGAAAAAGCATATTGTCCAAAATTGGCGGTCGCCACATAGCACAACAGGAGAAACATATTATTGCACTTAGTGGGACTCTATTATTTGTGCAACTTTATTAAAGCTGATACCTAAAAGAGCTCGTGAAGCGAAGTTACTGATATTGAGGTGCATCATCAGAATCGGAATTTGGACCATAGCTCGGTCTCAAGTGGAGATTCGTGCATCGCTGCTGTGGTGCTGCTGATTTCTGTAGCTGAGGTCAGACATGTTAAACGATTAAGCATAATCAAATGGGAGAAAATATTTGGGGGTCCCGACTGCCAAGCCACCGTGTACCCGTACCAATGAGGAAATGACGCGTGGCTCGACGATGCGCTAGTGTTTCCACTGGTTTTTCTGCAGAAAATATATTATTTTCCCTTTTCTGCTTAAAAATTTACAGTCATTAATAGATCTGCTACTGCTTTTTTCTCTCTCCTTCCTAGCACACATTAAAAGGAGCTTTGTCTCTCGTCCTTTCCTTCCTTCTCACGTGAAAATTTTTGGTGAGAATTCGCTCTCTGGCCCAAAGCACGTTGCTCCCCCGCCTTGCTCCGGCGCCGGGTCATCTTCGCTCTCTACCCCCAAAGCTCGTTGCTTCTTGAGCCTTCGTCGTTGTGTTCCTTCTCCGCCCTCTGCTCCGGGGTGGTTTCCCTGCGCAAGACGGCGAGGAATGCTCTTGCTGTAAGTCGCAGACTCCAAGCGACAAGAAGTTCCAGCTCTCTCCGATTCGGCTTCGGATCTGCTACGTTCGCGGCTCATACCAGTGAGTTGATTCTTTCCCTGATTTTTGTACTCTTCTTTTCTTTTCTTTTTCTTTGCTGTTTTTGCCTCTCTCTTTTTTTTCTTTTAGTTTCTTTTGTTGGTGGGTGCTTGCACGAGCTTGGCTATCGAGTCGGCAGTTTTGCCCGTGAGTGTCCGGTGTTGTGATTTTTGGGAGGTTGGTCTGTCTAGGCTAGCACTGAGTTTCAGTCCGAGGCGAAACGAATGGTTGGAAGTTTCCGCGAAACCGGGGAGATTAGCAGAAAACGGATGCTTAGTAATATTGGAGATGATGTGGAAGTATTTCGTTGAAACGAATAGTCGGCACTTGTCTGATTTTTCTGTTGTTGGCTTTTGTCTTCAAGTATTTCGGTGGAAGTAATTCGATTGGGGAGAATGGCGGATATTGTTCCGCCTCCCTCGGCATATATACATTCTTAACTCTCGTTTCTCCACAGAGAAGGGAAGAAGACCAGAAAGAACTCAAAAAGGGGGAAAATGGCGGAAGTCGTTCTGTGTGCGGCTTCCGCAGTGGCAGGGTGCCTGGAGGCTCCGGTCAATCGTCTTTGCGGCTATGTGATATCCTACGACAGCCACGTTCGCAAACTTAAGGCCAAAGTTGCAGAGTTGGCCAACGCGAGGCAAGAGATGCAGGATTCCATCAATGATGCTCGAAACAACGTGAAGCCTATCAAACCCCGTATCAAGAAATGGATGGAAGATGTGGCCGCCGAGGAGGCACGCCGTGCTCTGGATGACGACCGAGGAGCTAATGAAACTTGCTTCTATGGGTGGCTTCCCAACCTGAAGGTGCGATATCGTCTCGGCAGGGAGGCGAGGAGGAAAGCTGAACGCATCCAGAGCCTCATTGATCAGAAACCATCCGGGGAGGTCTACGACGATCCTTCTCCAGGGCGCGTTGATGGCACTTCTGACGTGATTTCCTCGGCCGGTGATCAAGGTGACACTATCTTCGATTCTCAAGCTTCCATCTTTCAGGGCATAATGAAAGCTCTGAATGATGAGAAGGTGAAAGTGGTTGGGGTCTACGGGCCTGGCGGCGTGGGGAAGACAACACTATTGGAGGAAGTTGAGAAGAAACTGAGGAAAGAGGGGAGACCATTCGACATGATCGTCAAATCGAAAGTATCGCAGACTCCGGACTTGAAGAATATCCAAGATGATATCGCTTACGCCTTGAAACTGGATCTGAAGAATGAGCCCAGCGAAGTCGGAAGAAGAGATCGTCTGTTCAAGAGATTACAGAAGGATCCGAGTAAGAAGATTCTCATAATATTGGACGATCTGTGGAAAGAATTTGATCTGAAGGAGGTTGGAATTCCTTCGGGAGATGGGAGCAGCGGATGCAAGTTGCTGCTAACATCGAGATTTAAAGATGTTCTGGAGCAAATGAAGTGTGACACTCCCATATTTCATCTTACAGGTTTAAAGGATGATGAAGCTTTTGAGCTATTTGAAAAGACAGTTGGCGACAAGCTCAAAGACGACGAGGATTTGAAAGCAATAGCGCATCAAGTGGTCAACAAGCTCGCAGGTTTGCCTCTTTTGATTATCTCTGTTGCAAGCACTTTGAAACATAGCAATGTGCATACATGGAGAACCATGTTGATAAAAATAGAGGAGCCGAATGTGGAAACCATAGTGAAGTTGAGTTACGACCATTTGAAGAGCAAGGATGCCAAGACTTTATTCTTGCTCTGTGGTCTTATTGGCGGGACCATTCAAGTCGAAACTCTGCTGGCTCTAGGCATGGGTTTGGGCTTGTTTGAGGAATTCGGAAGGACGATGCAAAATTCGAGGGATAGATTGAATACTATACTCGATGAACTCCGTTCCGCTTGTTTGTTGCTGGATGATGGTAATGACAAGAACAATGTGACCATACATGATCTTTACAGCGAGGTGGTTGTCTCAACTTCATTTAGGGGTCAAAATTCTTTGATGATGAACAGCAATTATGGCTCATGGTCAAAGGAAAAGCTTGAGAAATGTTGGGCTATATGTCTAGCTGATGTTGACAAAAAGAGGCTTGATGAACTAATGATGTGTCAGTTTCCTGACTTGAAGATACTGATGTTGTCTCAACCAAAACGCTGGTTTTGGATAGGACTACTAGATTTCACATACATGAAGGAGCTCCGTGTCCTATATTTTCATTCCATGCATTTCTTCAGTTTACCTCCCTCGATTGGAATCCTCGGGAACCTCCACTCTTTATACTTAGACAATTGCGATGTGCAGGATGTGGCAATTCTTGGCAAGCTCAAAGCATTGCAGATTCTCAGCTTCGTACAGTCCACCATTTCTTGGTTGCCTAAAGAAATCGGGAAACTTACAAATCTAAGATCGTTGAATCTAAGCAAATGCTGGAAGGTTGAAACAATTGCGCCTGGTGTCCTAAATCGCTTAACCAACTTGGAAGAGTTGCATATTTACTGCTTTTCTCAATGGATGGGTACGGATCAAATACCGTCAAGATCATGTAATGCTAGGCTTGCCGAGTTGAAGAGCTTGACAAAGCTAGCATCTCTGGAAATATCGATCCCTAATCCCATGATGCTCTTGAAGGATGGTGACCTACCATTTGAGAACCTGGACAATTTTTTTATCAACATAGGAGATTCTATGGGGTGGATATATGGAGGTTTGCCAACCATGGGGCTCAATTTGCAAGGGCGCGATAGTATTCTTTCGATAAAATGGGTTAAGAAAAATCTGCAGAAGACTCGAGACTTATATTTAACCGGGTGTAGTGAGTTTAAAGAGAGCCCTCGCGAATTGTGCACCCAAGAATTCCAAGAAGTGAAGCGTCTCCACATTGGATACAGCCCCTCAATCAAGTACATTGTTGATTCATCCAATGACCTCCCTCTCACTGCTTTGGGGAAGTTAGAGTCTTTTGAACTTGATAATCTTATTAATTTGGAGAAGATATGCCATGGCCCCGTAGCGCTAGAGTGCTTCAACAAATTGAAAGATGTGAGTGTCGTAGAATGCAACCGATTGAAATACTTGTGGCGTCTTTCAGTTGTGCAAAGACTTGTACGACTGGAAAAGATTGACGTGTTTCGGTGCGGCTCGATACAATCCATTGTCACACATGATGCAGGAGAAGATATAGTTTCTACCAATAACAGAGTTGAGTTGCCTAACAGAGTTGAGTTGCCTAACGTACGTCGTCTGCGATTGTATGAGTTACCAAATATGACAAGCTTTTGTGATACTTCAATTAAGGTAACTTTTTTTTTTTTTTTCATTTTTCCCCCGTCAATTTGTTCTGTTAGGATGAGATGATATTGGTTTTCACTCAACGTGGGTAGATATTGCATTTAACTTTGACTATTTGTACAATTTGATTTAGGTTTTGATTTACAAATAAAAAATCCTCTCAAATAGAACATAGACCATATTATAGTTAAAGGGAAACCTCTTTCCATGACTGATTTTTTTAATTTTTCAAAAAAAAAATTCAACATTAGATAATTGCACTGCTAACTTGGGTTTCTTCTATGACTAATTTATTACTTATTTAACATTCTTAATAACCACTGGGGGTTCGCCCCAGTGGCCACCCTTCCAACATGGAAGGGGGAGGTGATGGGTTCAAATCCCCACCTTCTCAAGGGGGGATGGGGATAGGGACGCGTAAGTTTCGAGAGTGGGTTGCAACTCCCACGCCCTGCAAGAGGCAGGGCACAAGTCTGCGAGTGAGTGTAGCATAGGAATATAGTAGGACTGACCAAAAAAAAAAAAACATTCTTAATGAGACGAACAAATAATGTACTGAACGAATGAAAGGGAGAATGAATCTTAAATGAATAAATAAAATTCAGTAATTTCAAAATGAAGAAAGTGCCGTCCAGAGATTCAATAAATGGATGGAGCCATGTAACAAAGAAAGTCCCCATAATTCAAGTCCCACCTAACATGCAATTTGCAATTGATTCCAACATGTCATTCCAAGTTGCCAACATCACCGGATCAACATCACTGTTAATTTGAGCTGCATTAACGGCATGATAGTAGTGATGATTTCCTCATGAGAATGATTTCGTGGAAGAGAAATTATTTCCTTTTTTTTTTTTTTTTTTTTTTTTTTTTTTGTATTTTTAGCCCTAGAGTTCCACTTATTTTCTTGTGAAAATAGCTTTACTTGTAACAGACTTACCTTTAATGTTCTTCATTGTGGTGTCACATCAGGTTTCATTGCCTCACTTGGAATTACTCATAATGGTTGGATTGCTTGACCCAGAAAAGATACTCTACAGTGAACCTTCATTAAAATACAGCAATCTAAGATGGCTAAAGATAAGAGCATCTATATCTACACGGAAGAGTATTCTGAAATTAGATTGGATTTTGAAGTTGCCGAATTTGGAATCAATGTCACTTGGGAGCTCTCCATCAGCAGAAGTAGTTTTTGGCCTGGAGGAGCTAAAAGTCATTGAAGATGTCGAGATTTGCTCTCGGCTAATGAAATTGACATTAGAGAAATTACCAAACCTGCAATGCATGTGGAAATGGGATGTAAAATTACAAGGAATATCGATATTTCGAAACCTGAGGGACCTCTTTGTCTATAAAACGGGGCTGTCATTTCTCTTTTCGGTGTCTGTGGCTAAATGTTTTAGAGAAATTAGAGTCATTAGAATGTGGGACTGTCCAAATATGAAGGCGGTGATTGTGGATGAAGAAGGAAGAAACAAAGGGACATATGATATTATAGAGTTCCCACTACTGGAGCATCTATCTATACGGCAATGTCCAATGGAGAAATTCTTCCTATATCCTCATGGAAAGAAAGAGCTAGTAACCACTACTTCAGATTTGCAAGATGCTTACTCCAATTCCTTCTTTGATCAAAAGGTATAAATCCCTTCTATCGAGATTTTACCCATAATAGCTATAGGCACACGCTTTTGTGGGGGGTGTAATAAAATCTCTTTGAAGAATTTTATTTTGTTTTATTAGTTAGAATGTGTTCATTATTTATAATTACATTTGTCATAATAAGGCCATTAGTGAAAATTCATTCTTCCATCATATCAAATATATTGCTAGGATTAGGCCAAATTGCTAGATGTTTCATAGCTATGATCTAATGTATAATGAGTAGGTTAGTATGTCAAGCTTGGAATTTTTATGGCTTCATTCAGTAGGATCCTTCAAAAGGATCATGGCAAGATGAACTTCCAAGAAGTTCTTTCTACAAATTAGCCACCCTCATCCTTGAAAATAGCTCTAAGCTACTCTAATGTCTTCCCTTTGACAATCATAGGGAGATTGCACAATCTAGAAGAAGTCGGAGTATCAAATTGTTGTTTGACTGTAGGTCCTTTAGCATTATCATGTATTAGAACGAACAATGTAATAAATTTATCCTATTTTTTCCTCATTTCTCACATTATCCTCATGCAGGTTACATTTCCTAATATAACAAGTCTAGAAATTAGTTTCCTTCCATGCAAAGAGCTATGGAACAATCAAATTCCCACCGATTCATTTCAAAAGTTGGAATCTCTTGTATTGAAGAAGTGTGACAGTCTCCAAAGTATTGCTACTTCTCATATGTGGAAGAGGCCGCAGCGCCATCCTGAGATCCTAAAAGTGATTTCATGTCGTTCGATCAAGATCATATACGAAGGTGATGGGACGGATATAGAGAGTGGTAAATTGAGGAGGCTAGTTTTGCATGATCTTGAAAACTTGAGGTGCATTTGGCAGTCCGACAGGCTCCCAAACGTCCCGTTCCCAAATTTGAGAGTCATAGAGGCCATGAAATGCCCCCGTTTGGAAATGCTTTTCCCTACCTTCACTACGAAATTTCTCGGGCAAATCGAACAGCTGATAGTGGATTCATGTGAAGATATGGAACTAATTGCTGGCCATGAAAAAGGGGAAGGAGCAACCCACACGACAATCACCTTCTCCGAATTAACCGTTCTAATACTTGTCAAGTTGCCGAAATTCAGGAGGTTCTTCTTACCTGAGAAATACTCTATGAAATTCCCGTGCTCCGAGGACTTCCCATCCTTGCGAGACTTGAGTGTAAAAAGCTGTGGAGTAGAGCCGGACCAAGTCCGCGGTTAGGCGGTACTCCGCCACACAATGCTAAGCACGGGCAAGGATTCATGGTCGGACAAAGTCCATGATCACGATTTCGACTATATAGAAAGAAAACGTGCATGCGATTTTGGACGTGAGGTATTCCTTCAATATTTAATTGCTTTGGTTTGGCTCTCTGTTCCTTTGATTCGAAAATCGATTTGTATCAGCAAAGACACAATTCTCAGTGGGAGCCACATGCACTCTACATCACGCGGCCCTCTCTCTTCCTTTCTCTCTCTCTCTCTCTCTCTCTCTCTAGCTCTCTTCCTTACTATCTTCAACTAACCATCTGTCGATTCCCTTTTATGCTCAGGACCCGTGCCTTCTAGGGTTCCCTTGATCTTCGTTCCTTGTTCATTCTCCCTCTCCGTCGCCCCTCCATCCACGAACAGCCGCCGCCGAGAGTCCATCGCTGGCCACCACACGACATGGCATGCTGAGAAGGGAGAAAGGACAGAGAGCATTGATCGAAGGCTCTCGGTGATTTCGATTAAATCCTTTCCTCTCACTTTGCTGCTTGTCGTCACCGCTTCCCGATCACCACCTGTTCCGCTGCTGCGAAGAAGTTCTGTAATGTTGGAGTGCTCGAACTTCGATCATGGCTGCCTACTTTGACGATTCCATCCCTTGATGTTGCTTCTGTTATTTCTTTACTCATATCCGATCTCAATCGCTATAGCTAATCGTTCTTTATTCAACTAAACCATATATGCTCTGTTTTCCGTTGCTATTGCTACTGTATGTGTGCAAATCGACTTTGATTGAAGGGTTGTCTTAATGATTTGAAGCAGTGCTCCTCGACAGAAATTAATGTATGCAACCTGTTTGATGAAATTCCTGAGCTAAGTCGGTGTGTATTTTTTTTTTTAGTTCTTGATTGATAATTCCCTTGATTACTAGATTGTTGATCTATTCTGGTCATTTAAGCATATTTGAGTTCTGTTTCTTCATAGAAAAACCATAGGTGTCAATTTCAAGCTTGTTTGGAATCTGTTGGAACCTTGTCGATACTTGCTGATTCGCCATTGTTGTGGCCCTGAGCTGATGTCGATTGGTCCTTGATTTTATGCTATTCCACTCAAGTAAGCATGTGCAGTGATATAAGATTGTCTTATGGTGAATTTCATGTTTGCTTGGAAACGAAATTATGTCATGAACGAATGAAATTCTACTGGAAATTGATCCATGTATGCTGGCCCTGTCTTGATATCCCTGATTGGGTGTGCTTTTGATTCCAGCTTGAGGCTAGTTTGGTTATGGGATCATATATGTTCATGCTAGGAAAGTAATAGGGTGAATCTCATACCATTTAGTGAGAATTGGGTTCATCTCCGAACTTGAATATGCTAGAATGAAGTATTGCATGCTGACCGTGATTGTTTTGTTTAAATTTGGTACTAATTTGGTCTTGGATTGATGTCATTTTGATCAAGTAGACTCATATGCACTTATAGGAAGATATGGCTTCTATTCATGTCAATTAGTCATCAAAAGATCACAATTTGTGGTCTTTATGCTCTGTTACAATTTTGAACGTGTGCTGGAATTTTTGTCTCAGTTTGGTTGCCTTCTTTATTGCCCGTGGATAAGTGATATGCATGTGCATGATTAAATTGATGAGATGTGTGTTTGATATTGCCATGAGAGTCTTGGCCTATTAAATAATTTAGAGGACTCCGATGTTAATTGAAGTTTAATTCTATAATTCTTGCGATTCCAAAGGAAACCCTCTACTAGTACACATATTTTGAAGGTGATCTGGTAGACTAAGCCAAATCTGAGGAAATCTCTCAAGAAAGCTTGTCAATGAGGCCCTTTGAAATATTGCATGTATGACACTTGCCACCAAAGTACATGTATTCTCTTCCTCTCCTTCGACGCTCAGCATTCAAGGCTTATTTACAAGAGCTATTGCTTAAATCTAATTGATCCTTCAAGTGTGTGTGTTTGTGCCAACATACCGTGCACAACACCAATTGCAACCTATGTCCTTTTTCTCGGAGTGTTCACTGGTCACTACTATTCAGAATGATGTTTCAAAGATACGATTTTTGTTTTCCTCCCTCCCCCATAGAATTCGCAAAAGCATGTCACCAGCACTACCAGTAACCTGCCATTGGAATCCATCAGGACCCTGCCCATATGTTCCACCAGGAGTAGGTCCCTAGTTCTGATTGTCTCTCCTATAAACTATTCTGCAATGGAGGTGTAGAGCTCCATCTATCTCCTTGCAACAGGTCTCTCTGTTGATGATAGTAATTATTTTTTATGACCCTGCTGATTGGAGGTCCCCTGATATGAAAAAGTTGGATCTTTTCCGTCTAAGAAGTTTATGCTATAAATCTCGAATGGAAAACACTTAGCCAAGAAGAACTTGATGAACCATATGAATTTATCTTAATGTCCACACGATAACATCAACTCATCCAAAGCATTTTATACAACAATGGCATCGTGTGTCCTTTCCACAACTTGCTTTAATTAGTAGAGAGTATCCATCTGAATCACAACTTTGTCCTGCTCATGAATGCTCATTCTACTCATATTTCTCAATTTCAGCTGCTCAAAACACTGTGATTTAACCCAAATTACTTGAAAATTTTGTTATATATCATTGCATTTGCACACTCTCAAAATCGAATGCCACTAATTTTACATAGTCGATCATGTCGTGAGAGCATCGGGAAGAGTGGTGGGTGATCCGAGGATTTTGCCACCCACATCGGGAAACGTTTCGAAACCGGCCAAACGACCAACTTTACCGTCTCTGCTCACATGGATGGGATACTGCATCAGGTGGCCTCTCATTTCTTTAGGATTATGTTGGTCCTCATCCACATAAGCTTTCCAATTCCGTTCGGCTATTTTGTTCACCTTCTTCACGCATTTAGTGCTTTGAGGTTCCCTAAAGCTGTCCTCTAAATCTCCCAAGTGCTCCGCCCAAAGCGACATCCTATAACCATAAACCTGCGCAGCATAAGTTAACATTATTAGTCACAAGCTTAAGGTTTTGATATATGTTGCTACCTCGCAAGGGTGTCTACCTAGGACCTCCATTTAGATAAGAGGCTAATCCGATGTACTAACCTGGCCATGCGGATGCTTCTTTTTCCCAGCCCAAGTGTGATGCGGCTGATAGGCCCCATCGCGATTTCGGTGTCTCTTGAGCCATCTAGAGATCTTTGGTTGATATTTGCCGATCCCATGATCACATACTCATCATCTACTATCATCCCTTTGGCATGCACATATATCATGAACCTGTGAAACTTTTGAACCGAAGCCTGCATGGATAGAAACGACAGCATGTTTCAAAGCAGAAAGTCTTTTTACCACTCATTCAAAAACCATAGCTCTTAATGACTATTTTTGTTTTGCTTTTTTAACAGATAAGTCAAAGGAAGAATCCATGAAAAGAGTATAGACATATACCAAGGCATTATTTTCGGATTGTTGATTCATTGCTTGGGATGAAGACTGTGTAGAGGACAAGGGCTCCCGCTTGCCAAGGCAATAGAAATTCAAGTAATCTGACGGATGGTACTTGTGTGACAACTCGGCTTTTTTGAGAGCCTGGGCTATAATTTTGTACATCATCGTCATGGTTTGTCCCTGTCCACGTTATCAATACACAACTATGAGAGTAGTGAATGTTTTATCTCTTGGAGAAAAATACTAAATGACCTGAACAAGGTCGGGTCTCAAATTTTCCCCTTTGAGTAGCTAGGTTTGTTCTACTTGGATCACTTCCTTTTCTGCTTAACTCTGTTCAATTTGTTATTTAGTTTCAATTTGCTAGGACGTTATATTTATTGATATACCGTTATCGAAATGCAAGTGTCATCGCTATTTGTTTGCAAGATGAAAGAGTTTATCCTTGATCTGACCTGCCAGAAGAGAATTTCCTGCACTGCAGCACTAGTAGGGACACCCTCCGGCCACATCGGTATCACTATATACACGCAGAAGCGCTCGTTTTCACTGATCTTACTTGCGATCTTCAATGCCAGCTCCATCGGCACTAGATTGTTTGCACCTGCTTGTCAAAACCAAATCAAGCGTTGTTTGCCATGAAAACTTGAACTCAAGAAATGCTGCTGATTTCTGGAGCTGACGTCAGATGTGTTAAACGATTAAGCATTAATCAAATGAAATGGGAGAAAATACTTGAGGGTCCCGACTGCCAAGCCAGCGTATACCCCGACCAATGCGGCAGTGACGCGTGGCTCCACGATGCGCTAGTGGCTCCACTGGTTTTTCTGCACAAAGTATATTATTGTCCCTTTTCTGCTTAAAAATTTACAGTCATTAATAGATCTGCTGCCGCTTTTTTCTCTCTCCTCTCTAATGGAGTAGGCCTGCATGCATTAAAGGAGCTTTGTCTCTCGTCATTTCTTTCCTTTTTTTTTTTTTTTTTTTTTTTGAGCAAGCATTTCTTTCCTTCTCACTTCAAAATTTTGGGTGAGAACTCGCTCTCTGGCCAAAGGACGTTGCTCCTCCGCCTTGCTCCGGCGCCGGGTCATCTTCGCTCTCTGCCACGAAGCTCGTTGCTTCTTCGGCCTGCGTTGTTGTGTTCCTTCTCCGCCGTCTGCTCCGATGTGGTTTCCTTGCGCAAGACGGCGAGGAATGTTCTTGCTGTAAGTCGCAGACTCCAACCGACAAGAAGTTCCAGCTCTCTCCGATTCGGCTTCGGTTCTGCTACGTTCGCGGCTCGTACCCGTGAGTTGATTCTTTCCCTGATTTTTGTACTCTTCTTTTCTTTTTGGGCGTGCATGGAAACGCTCCAAAGAAGCGTTTCTAGAACACTTCTGTACGGATTTTGTTCCCGGGAACAAAAAAAGAACAGAAACGCGTTTGGTTGCGTTTCTGTTCTTTTTTTGTTTTTTTATTCCCGGAACAAAATTGGAGCAAAAACAAGAAACACAAAAAAGTTGTTTCTGGAGAAAAGAAACACTTCTTTGGAAACGCTTCTCTCTTCTCTCTCTTCTCTTTTCTTTTCTTTCTTCTTCTTTTTTTCTTCTTTTTTCTTTGGCCGGTCGCCGGCCTCGGCCATGGCCGGCGACCGGCCGTCGAGGGCCGGCGACGCCCACGAGGGTCGGCGACCTCGCCAAAGCGTTGCCGGCCCCCGGCGAGGCTCGGCCTCGCCCGCGCCGGCGAGGCCGAGCCTCGCCTTGGCTGGGCGAGCTCGGGCTCGCTTAGATCCAGCGAGGCCGAGCCTCGCCGGGGGCCGGCAAGCCTTGCCGTGGCTGGGTGAGGCTGCCAGCCCCGTCGGCCGGTCGCCGGAGGCCGGGACCGGCCGAAAAAAGAAAAAATAAAAAAGAAAGGAAAAAATGAAAAATAAAATAAAAATGTTTAAAAAATTAAAAGAAACAAAAAAAGAATAAAATTTACCAAACGTGTTTCTATTCATTTTTTATTCCTGAACAAACGTTACCAAACGTATTCTTTTGTTCAAAAATTGTTCCCCGGAACAGAAATACTTTTTTTTTCTGTTCCCTGGAACAAAAAAACGAAACGTTACCATTCGCACCATTTTTCTCTCTCTCTCTCTCTCTCTCTCTCTCTCTCTCTCTCTCTCTCTCTCTCTCTCTCTCTCTCTGTTAGTTTTAGTTTCTTTTGTTGGTGGGTGAGTGTCCGGTGTTGTGATTTTTGGGAGGTTGGTTTGTCTAGGCTAGCACTGAGTTTCAGTCCGAGGCGAAACGAATGGTTGGAAGTTTCCGCGAAACCGGGGAGATTAGCAGAAAACGAATGCTTAGTAATATTGGAGATGATGTGGAAGTATTTCGTTGAAACGAATAGTCGGCGCTTGTCTGATTTTTCAGTTGTTGGCTTTTGTCTTCAAGTATTTCGGTGGAAGTAATTCGATTGGGGAAAATGGCGGATATTGTTCCGCCTCCCTTGGCATATATACATTCTGTAACTCTCGTTTCTCCACAGAGAAGGGAAGAAAAGCAGAAAGAATTCAAAAAGGGGGAAAATGGCGGAAGTCGTTCTGGGCGCAGTTTCCATAGTGTCAGGGTGCCTGGTGGCTCCGGTCAATCGTCTTTGCGGCTATGTGATATCCTACGAAGGTGACGTTCGCAAACTTAAGGCCAAAGTTGCGGAGTTGGGCAACGCGAGGCAAAACGTGCAGGATTCCATCAAGGATGCTCAAAACAACGTGAAGCCTATCAAAGCCCATGTCAATAAATGGATGGAAGATGTAGAGAAGGACACCGGGGAGGCGCACCGTGTTCTGGATGACGACGAAAGAGCTAAGAAAACTTGCTTCTACAGGTGGCTTCCCAAGGTGCGATATCGTCTTGGCAGGGAGGCGAGGAGGAAAGCCGAAGACATCCAGGGACTCATTGATCGGAAACCATCTGGGGAGGTCTACGACGATCCTCCTCCAGGGCTCGTTGATGGTACTTCCGACGTGATTTCATGGGCCGGTGATCGAGGCGACACTACCTTCGATTCTCGAGCTTCCATCTTAGAGGACATAATGAATGCTCTGGATGACGAGAAGCGCAAAGTGATTGGGGTCTACGGGCCTGGTGGCGTGGGGAAGACTACGCTGTTGGAGGAAGTCAACAAGAAACTCAGGAAAGAGGGGAGACCGTTCAACATGATCGTCAAAGCAAAAGTCTCACAGACTCCGGACTTGAATGATATCCAATACCAAATCGCTGACGACTTGAATCTGAATCTGAAGGACAAGCAGAGCCAACAGGGAAGAAGAGATCTTTTGTTTCAGAGATTGCAAAAGGATCCGAATGAGAAGGTTCTCATAATATTGGACGATCTATGGAAAGAATTTGATCTGAAGGAGGTTGGAATTCCTTCGGGAGATGAGAGCAGAGGATGCAAGTTGCTGCTAACATCGAGATTTAAAGATGTTCTGGAGCAAATGAAGTGTGACACTCCCATATTTCATCTTACAGGTTTAAAGGATGATGAAGCTTTTGAGCTATTTGAAAAGACAGTTGGCGACAAGCTCAAAGACGACGGGGATTTGAAAGTAATAGCGCATCAAGTGGTCAACAAGCTCGCAGGTTTGCCTCTTTTGATTATCTCTGTTGCAAGCACTTTGAAACATAGCAATGTGCATACATGGAGAACCATGTTGATAAAAATAGAGGAGCCGAATGTGGAAACCATAGTGAAGTTGAGTTACGACCATTTGAAAAGTGAGGATGCCAAGTCCTTATTCTTGCTCTGCGGTCTTATTGGCGGGACTATTCGAGTCGAAACTCTGCTGATACTAGGCATGGGTTTGGGCTTGTTTGAGGAATTTAGAAGGACGATGCAAGATTCGAGGGATAGATTGAATACTACACTCGATGAACTCTGTTCCGCTTGTTTGTTGCTGGATGATGGTAATGACAAGAACAATGTGACCATAGATGAGCTGCTGGATGATGATGACTACAAGAACAATGTGACCATACATGATCTTTACAGCGAGGTGGTTGTCTCAACTTCATTTAGGGGTCAGAATTCTTTGATGATGAACAACAATTATGGCTCATGGTCAAAGGAAAAGCTTGAGAAATGTTGGGCTATATGCCTAGCTAATGTTGACAAAAAGAGGCTTGATGAACTAATGATGTGTCAGTTTCCTGACTTGAAGATACTGATGTTGTCTCAACCAAAGGGCTGGTGTTGGATGGGAGAACATGAACGTGAAGTGGGAGATTGCTCGAGACTACTAGATTTCACATACATGAAGGAGCTCCGTGTCCTATATTTTCGCTACATGCATATCGCCAGTTTACCTCCCTCGATTGGAATCCTCGGGAACCTCCACTCTTTGTACTTAGACAATTGCGATGTGCAGGATGTGGTAATTCTTGGCAAGCTCAAAGCATTGCAGATTCTTAGCTTCGCATAGTCCGCCATTTCTAGGTTGCCTAAAGAAATTGGGGAACTCACAAATCTAAGATCGTTGAATCTAAGCAAATGCTACGGCCTTCAAACAATTGCACCTGGTGTCCTAAATCGCTTAACCAACTTGGAAGAGTTACATATTTACCACTTTTCTCAATGGATGGGTAAGGATCAAATACCGTCAAAGTCATGTAATGCTAGGCTTGCCGAGTTGAAGAGCTTGACAAAGCTAGCATCTCTGGAAATATCGATTTATAATCCCATCATACTCTTGGAGGATGGTGACCTACCATTTGAGAACCTGGACAAATTTCGGATCAACATAGGAAATGCTGGGGGGTGGAAATATGGAGGTTTGCCAACCATGGGGCTCAATTTGGAAGGGTGTGATAGTATTCTTTCAAGAAAATGGGTTAAGAAAAATCTGCAGAAGACTCAATACTTATATTTAACCGGGTGTAGTGAGTTCAAAGAGTGCCCTCGCAAATTGTGCACCCAAGAATTCCAAGAAGTGAAGTGTCTCCACATTGGAGACAGCCCCTCAATCAAGTACATTGCCAATTCATCCAATGACCTCCCTCTCATTGCTTTTGGGAAGTTAGAGTCTTTTTCCCTCGATAATCTTATTAATTTGGAGAAGATATGCCACGGCCACATAGCGCCAAAGTGCTTCAACAAATTGAAAGATGTGAGGGTTGTACGATGCAACCAATTGAAATACTTGTGGCGTCTTTCAGATGTGCAAAGACTTGTACGATTGGAAGAGATTGACGTGTTTCAGTGCGGCTCAATGCAATCCATTGTCACACATGACGCGGGAGAGGATATAGTTTCTACCAATAACAGAGTTGAGTTGCCTAACTTACGTCGTCTGCGATTGGATGAGTTACCAAATATGACAGGCTTTTGTGATACTTCAATTCAGGTAACTTTTTTTTTTTTTTTTTAACAATTTACCTCTATCAATTTGTCCTGTTAGGATGAGATGATATTGGTGTTCACTGAACGTCAGTACATGTTGCATTTAACATTGACTATTTGTACAACTTGATTTACGTTTTGATTTACAAATAAAAAAATCGTCTCAAATAGAACACGAACCATATTATAGTTAAAGGGAAGCCTCTTTCCATGACTAATTTTTTTAATTTTTCAAAATAAAAAAAAATTCAATATTATATAATTGCACTGCTAACTTGGGTTTCTTTTGTGACTAATTTATTACTTATTTAACATTCTTAATGAGATGAAAAAAATAATGTGCTGAACGAATAAAAGGGAGAATGAATCTTGATTGAGTAAATAAAATTCGGTAATTTCAAAATGAAGAAAGCGCCATCCAGAGATTCAATAAATGGATGGAGCCACATAACAAAGAAAGTCCCCATAATTCATGTCTCACCTAACATGCAATTTGCAACTGATTCCAACATGTCATTCCAAGTTGCCAACATCATCGGATCAACATCACTGTTAAGTTGAGCCACATTAATGACATGATAGCGGTGAGGATTTCCTCATGAAAATGATTTCACTTTTCACGGAAGAGAAATTCTTTTTTTTTTTTTTTGGTATTTTAGCCCTAGAGTTCCACTTATTTTTTTGTGAAAATAGCTTTACTTGCAATAGACTTACCTTTAATGAGCTTCATTGTGGTGCCAGGTTTCATTGCCTCACTTGGAATCCCTGATAATGGTTGGATTCCTTGACCTAGAAAAGATACTCTATAGTGAACCTTCATTAAAATACAGCAATCTAAGATGGCTAAAAATAAGAGCATCTTTATCCACATGGAAGAGTATTCTGAAATTAGATTGGATTTTGAAGTTGCCAAATTTGGAATCAATGTCACTTGGGAGCTCTCCATCAGCAGAAGTAATTTTTGACCTAGAGGAGCTAGAAGTCATCAAAGATGTCGAGATTTGCTCTCGGCTAACGAAATTGACATTAATGCAATTACCAAACTTGTAACGCATGTGGAAATGGGATGTAAAACTACAAGGAATATCAATATTTCGAAACCCGAGGGACCTCCTTGTCTATAAAACGGGGCTGTCATTTCTCTTTTCGGTGTCTGTGGCTAAATGTTTTAGAGAAATTAGAGTCATTAGAATGTGGGACTGTCCAAATATGAAGACGGTGATTATGGATGAAGAAGGAAGAAATGAAGGGACATATGATATTATAGAGTTCCCACTACTGGAGCATCTATCTATATGGCAATGTCCAATGGAGAAATTCTTCCTATATCCTCGTGGAAAGAAAGAGCTAGTAACCACTACTTCAGATTCGCAAGATGCTCACTCCAATTCCTTCTTTGATCGAAAGGTACAAATCCTTCCTTCTTTGATCGAAAGGTACAAATCCCTTCTATTGAGATTTTACCCATAATAGCCCTAGGCACACGCTTTGTGGGGGGTGTAATGAAATCTCTTAGAAGAATTTTATTTGGTTTTATTAGTTAGAATATGTTCATTATTTATAATTACATTTGTCATAACAAGGCCATTAGTGAAAATTCATTCTTCCATCATATTAAATATATTGTTAGGATTAGGCCAAATTGCCAGATGTTTCATAGCTATGATCTAACGTATAACTCTAATGAGTAGGTTAGTTTGTCAAGCTCAGAATTTTTATGGCTTCATTCAGTAGGATCCTTCAAAAGGATATGGCAAGATGAACTTCCAAGAAGTTCTTTTTGCAAATTAGCCACCCTCATCCGTGAAAATAGCTCTGAGCTACTCTAATGTCTTCCCTTTGACAATCATAGGGAGATTGCACAATCTAGAAGAAGTCGGAGTATCAAATCGTTGTTTGACTGTAGGTCCTTTCGCATTATCATGTATTAGAACAAACAATGTAATAAATTTATCCTATTTTTCCTCATTTCTCACATTTTCCTCATGCAGGTTACATTTCCTAATATAACAAGTCTGGAAATTGGTGGCCTTCCATGCAAAGAGTTATGGAACAATCAAATTCCCACCGATTCGTTTCAAAAGTTGGAATCTCTTGTATTGAAGAAGTGTGACAATCTCCAAAGTATTGCTACTTCTTATATGTGGAAGAGGTCGCAACACCATCCTGAGATCCTAAAAGTGATTTCATGTCGTTTGATCAAGATCATATATGAAGGTGATGGGACGGATATAGAGAGTTGTAAATTGAGGCGGCTGGTTTTGGATAATATCAGAAACTTGAGGTGCATTTGGCAATCCGATAGTCTCCTAAACATCCCATTCCCAAATTTGAGAGTCGTAGAGGTCGTGAGGTGCCCCCGTTTGGAAATGCTTTTCCCTACCTTCACTCCAAAATTTCTCGGGCAAATCGAAGGGTTGATAGTGGATTCATGTGAAGATATGGAACTAATTGCTGGCCATGAAAAAGGGGAAGGAGCGACCCACACGACAATCACCTTCTCCAAATTAACTCTTCTAATACTTGTCAAGTTGCCGAAATTCAGGAGCTCCTTCTTACCTGAGAAATACTCTCTGAAATTCCCGTGCTCCGAGGACTTCCCATCCTTGCGAGACTTGATTATAGAAAGTTGTGGAGCAGAGCCGTGCCAAGTCCTTGGTGAATGGAAATTCAACCAATTATATCAAGAATTTTACAAGCAATTAAAGCTGGATCTTGAATTTGGTGATTGGGAATTCCGCCAATTACTTCAAGACCAAGACTTTGGTGACTGGGAATTTTGCCAATTACTTCAGGTCCGTTCATTTCACAGAAAATATCATATTTCCGGAAAACATTTTCCTAGAAGTCATTTTCCAGGAAAATGATTTTATTTTCCGATATTTGGCCAAAACCTAAAATTTGAGTAGAAAATATTTTCCACCGTTCATTAGCTCATTTAATTATTTGGGAAAAATTATCAAAGATTGAATTTTAATATTTTTAATTGACCAAAAAATTAATTTTAATTTTATTATATTTTTTAAAAATGAATATTTAATTATTTATATTTTTAAAAAATAGAAATTTTTATTATTTTTAAATTTTTCTTTCTTTTTCTTTTCCTTCCTCCTTCCTCCTCCTCCTTCCTCCTCCTTCGCCGCCGCCGCCTCCTTCTTGCTGACGATGGCTGGCTGCCCGGTGGCTGACCAAGACCCGGTGGCGGAAGTCATGGAAAACATTTTCCACTTTTCAAAAATGGAAAAAGTTTTCCTTACTTTAAAGGTTGTTTTTTCTAATGATGGAAAACATTTTTCTTGACTAGTTCATTTTCTGTGAAATGAACATCGGAAAATTCAGAAAACATTTTCTCATAAGTCATTTTCTACAAAACGAACGGATCCTTCAAGAAATTCCATGAAGTAGAACGTTGCATGCTATTTCATGAGACGTGAGGTATTCCTTCAATATTTCATTGCTTTGGTTTGGCTCTCTGTTCCTTTGAATCGAAAATCGATTTGTATTAGCTAAGACACAATTCTCAGTGGGAGCCACACGCACTCTACATCACGTGGCCCTCTCTCTTCCTTTCTCTCTCTCTCTCTAGCTCTCTTCCTTACTCTCTTGGACTAACCATCTGTCGATTCCCTTTTATGCTTAGGAATCGTGCCTTATGGAGTTCCCTTGATCTTCGTTCCTTGTTCATTCTCCCTCTCCGTCGCCCCTCCATCCACAAACAGTCGCTGTCGAGAGTCCATCACTGGCCACCACACGACATGGCACGCTAAGAAGGGAGAAAGAACAGAAAGAATTGATCGAAGGCTCTCGGTGATTTCAATTGAATCCTTTACTCTCACTTTGCTGCTGGTCATCACTGCTTCCCGCTCATTACTCGTTCCACTATCGTGAAGAAGTTCTGTAATGCCGGAGTGTTGGACGCAAATTGCGTAACTCCAAGATCTCCATAACTAGAACAAGAACATATATAATTGAGTAGAAATATTAACGCACCTGTTTTTGGATCCATCGAACATAAAGCGGAAGCAGGAAATGGATTACCCACATATTAAGGGGATCCACTATTCTTGAAGCGGAAGCGGAAACACAATATTCCACGCGCAAGTCCTCTTCTATTGCCCTCCATATCACTGGCTCAATGAGGCGGCCTCCTCACATGTAGCGTTAGGTAAACGCCCCATAGGTGAGGATACATGTGAGAATTAGGGTTAGAGGAGAGACTTGAGCACTATTTATAGAGTTTCCAGCTAGTCCCTCTTATTATGGGCTAGGCTCAACTCGGCCCACACTAGCTAGCGCATATTAGACTAATTAAGAAACCTTCTATCTCATCTTAGACCAACCCTGTTTTACAATAACCGTAAAAATAGTAAATTACCATATCAATTAATTTTAGTCCACATTAAGAAAACTCTTACATTCTCCCACTTGGACTATATTAATTGAAATCGTATTGTATGTGCGCACATTTGGTCCAGAGATAATTCTTAATAGTCAATCCTATCCCATAAAGTCTTAAACACCTAATCATGGCGGTAACTGCATGTATACACACAGAGCCTTCCATGGTCACGAGTACTCTCAACTTTATTAATATGGATTCAATATGGTAGTGTGTCAAATGAATAACATCTCTCATAAAGAGATCTCATTTATCAGTCAACATTCTCTTATCTTAGGTGTCACAAAAACTTATGCCACTAGAGAATGCTTTATGGTTCAAATGAATCCACATATGTCTTGTCCTTATGGTTAACCTTTCTTTATATATCACAAGACATATGTACAAGGCCAATAATCGGATGCCCGGATGTCCCTAGCCTTCACTCAAGGTTTATTCAATCCCTTGAGACTTTATTAATATGTATTCAACATAATAACAATACATTCAAAAATATTTTATTGAATGCAAAAGTTGATACATATCAAACCGTTACAAAGTGTAACGAATACAGATGAAACATTTATCAAAGTAAAGCCAAAATAGCTCCCACTAAACAACAGCATCTCATGATGCTCCTAGGCCAATGCTAACGATATGTCACTCAAATACACACGGGCAAAGGCCTTTAGTTAGTGGATTTGTAATCACATCATCTGTAAAATATATATTATATTAAAACATCACATTTCTGTACCGTTTGCTTTTGGTCAAAAATTTTGACCACCATATATTTAGACCCCTTGAGACCTCTGTAGTAAATAAATAATACTACAAATTTGTTATCTCAATACAATCGTATGGGTCTATCCATAAAGTTAAAACGATTAACTTCTTCATGAGGTTTTGGAGCCTAAAAGAATGTTACTAACACTGCTTACATAGTAGAAGATGATATAGAACTTTATTTACTGCACTTACTGCTAACATAAATATGTATTCCGTTATTGATTGTATGTCATCAGAATAGCTAGCAAAGTTTACATCTAAATACTCTACTAACTGCAAGAATTGAACATGTTTATAAATTAGCATATAGTCTCTTGTCTTCTTTAAGTACCTTAAAACCTTCTTGACAGCAACCCAGTGATCATGTCCTGGATTTGACCGATATCTGCCTAGAAGTCCCGTCACAAAGACAACATTTAATCTAGTGCAAATTCGAGTATACATTATACTTTTAAGTGCACTGACACAAGGTACTCCATTTAATTAGATTTTCTCAATATCTAAATAAGGACAATGTGATAGATTTAGTCCATCACATTTAACAACAGGAGCAATTCCTAGCTTGCAATAATGTATATTGAATATTTCCAATATACAATCAGCAAATGTCCTCCAAAAAAATCTAATATAATATGACAAAAACAATCCTTACAGATCTCAATACAAATGATATAAGATGTCTCAAAGTCACAACTTGTAAGCAAAATATCATGTACATAGAGTATGAGAAAAAATAAATTTCCTCCCACTAACCTTGCAGTATATTGAATTACTTTATTCTCAATTGAATAAAAAATAACAACACTATGAAACTTTAATAATATTGTTTGGAAACTTGCTTAAGACTATAAATAAGACTTTTTAGTCTACACACAAGTTTACTTGAAACTGTTGCAAAATCATTCAGTTGCTCTTATAGATTTTGTATTTATTTAACGTAACTCCAAATAAAAAAGAGTTATTAATGCAACGTTCACTCTGAAAGAACAATTAAAGAAATAATTATTGCTTCACTATAAACTATCCACCCATCTTTCAGAGTGAAAACTTTAGCTACAAGTTTAGTTTTAAACTTCACAATTTTCCTTTGAAATCCTTTTAGTTTTGTAAGCCAATTTGCAACTAATGAACTTATGATCTTTAGGCAAGTAAGTTTCCAAACATTATGATGTTTCATAGATTGTATACTGCATTTTATGGCATCTAATCACACACTTAATTGAGAACAAGAAATGATATTTATATAAGTTGCTAAAACAACCATGTAGTGGATATTGTAATCATGCTCTCACAAACAGACTATATAGTATGATATAACTGATCGTCTTTCATTAACAAATCTCCTTAATAAAGTTGCAACCACTTTATTCTGTACACGAGAGGTTTAAGAAATTTCATTATAAAATATATCAATAATAGTACCTTAAACCTCAACAAGTTTAGTCTATGGTATAGGAGATTTCATAATTATCCGTATATGTAAAGACAAAAACATAATAACTTTCATCACACTATTATCTTTAATAGTTTGAGAGCAGCTATCTTCTACAATTACGTCAATTTTTAGAAACTTTAGAGTATGTGATTCTATAATTTTTGTACCTTCTTTAGGGTCTTAAAATCAATACCCTTTTGAACAATCTAAGTAAGATACAAAATAATTCCGAGTGAATCTAAATTCTAATGCATATAATATTGGATTAGATAATCTCACTTCTGCATAACACCTCTAGATTTAATATGATTCAAGTAATCTATGTCCAGTGTATAACTCAAAAGAAGTTTATGAAACAACTTTGATAAAAGACACCTTTTGTATGTGAAAAAGTTACTTTCATAATATTAGCCCACAAAAAATCAGATAAATTAGTCTTATTAATCATACTCATCACCATGTTCAATATGGTGCATTTATGCCTTTCGACCAAATCTTTTTGTCAGAATTTTCAAGTATAGTAATTAAATTACCAGCCCAGAATCTACCAAGTGTTTGACAAATAATCATTTAAGCTATTTCGCATTGTCATACTTGCCAAAATACTCACAGCCACTATTAAGCTTGACAACCTTTTAATCATATACGAGATGTATATGTCATTAAAACTTAAACACAATCTTTGCAGATATATCATAATTTCAATATCGAGACAAGACATAATTTCAAGCAACTAAAACTTCCATCATCTTATAGCAGTGCAGTCCGCAGGCAAACCTTTTTTCAAGTGTTCCAGAATGGAACAACGCTTCATGGACAGTAAACAAATTCAATTGCTCTTTTCTCAAGCAACAAATCATATGTCCACAACTTAAAATTTGAAGCAGTAAAAACCTCAATAATAATGAAGTTATTAATTACAGAAAATGTGACTGAAAACCAAGCAATGTATATAATTAGCATCATGTGAGTACTGTGTAACTTGACGTACAAATACACATCCAGAGAGTTACATGCATAATCATATAATCACTTTTGGGTAGAATACATGACATGTAGTTGTACACTCCTCACATGATAGCGGTTATAAGAGTATATTCCAATTTTTCGTGAATTCATCACCTTTGGGCATATGAATCACTAAAATCAGTTACTCCTCCACCACACTATCATGTATCCTTCCATAAACTAATACACAATCACCTCCTTTGGGAGTATAACTACGCATTAGACCAGGAGACATCTCAATCCTCATACGAGACCGAAATTTCTCAAATCCAATCAAGCGTGCCACTTTGGCGGTCACTACTCAATTGAATCATTAAAATTCTCTCAAAACTTTACTCCTCACATACACCATATACATGTGATTTTAATTTTAGTGATAGGGGCAGCATATCACCAAAATCACATATCATGCTAATTACATTGTTTTATTCATTAATAAAAATTAATATATATATATATATATATATATATATATATATATATATATATATATATATATATATATATATATATATACACAGCGAACCTAAAAGATAGATTCTAATGAGATCATTGATCATAGTAACACAAGAAACTTCTTATAACAGAGAATAAAACATTTCTTATGCACCATGATTACATATTACTAGAACAACATAAAAAGAATGCTGATCTAAAATATTTATCACAAATTAACATCAATAATAATACAAAGTACACCAAATCAACAAGCTTGATAACTAATCAACTATTGCTCATGAGTTTCATACGGCAAAACATGACTCCAAGGTCAACAACTGATTTATTAGTCAATTTTAAGTAACAAATTATCATTGTAATCAACCAGTGGCCTATTAATTGAGTCAAACCAAAGAACCAAATATCTAAAATTTAACAATAGATACTATTGCTCTGTGTAAATGTTGTCATACTCCTTAACCATAAAAATATTCAACTTGATAGACATTAACAAGTGACCAGATGAGTTCATGTACGGGCAATGTCAAGTGGAGTAGCTCTACGTAATCAAGTTTCGAGGTTGTCTCCAATTAAGTCTATTAATTTCAGTGACTGATTCATTATCGAGTCACCAGATTGTTTGGTCTTAATTGATATGCATTACCCACATACAGCAAATATGTTAATCAGTACAATCAGTTTGGTCACGAGTTCTTAAGACGTCCATCATTCAAAGATTACCAACATGTCAAGGAGTATGCTTGAACAACAAAAGTTTCATAACCTTTACTTTTATGTTTTCCATCAGCTCAATATATAGCTCAATTATTATTCCATAATAATTGTATCTCATTAAGCTAGTTTCAGTTCACAATAAAGTTTGATTTTTATTGATGAATCACACCTTTATAATGATTATGTGATAATATACCTATAACCTAACACTTGTTTTCAAAAATTACAGAAAAATACGCAAAAAATCATTTAAAATACACGTATTTAGGGTTTCATATCCAATTTCACATCAATAAAAGCATCTAACATATAAAATAAATATACCACGAGATAGGAAATCACCATATGAGTCCAACACCGCCAGCCACGCGCCGAACGGAGGCTCCACGCGCTCACACGCGCCACTAGAGTGCGCAGCGCGCGTTTGACGCCCAGGCGGTGCATGGCCGCGCGTGGGGGCGCGTGCAGCATCCCCCGGCGACGTGCCGCCGACCCTCTTGCTCGTCTTGTCTCCCCCAATCCAAATTTGTGATTTAATTTAATTTTTATTGAACAAAAAGTCTCGAAAATCACAAATTAGGGCAAGATCCGTACAAATTAGGGCAAAATCAATTGCATTCAAGTTCTAAGGTTATGAAGGCTCTGATACCACATGTTGGACGCAAATTGCGTAACCCCAAGATCTCCATAACTAGAACAAGAATATATATAATTGAGTAGAAAAATTAACGCACATGTTTTTGGATCCATCGAACATAAAGTGGAAGTAGAAAAGGGATTACCCATACATCAAGGGGATCCACTATTCTTGAAGCGAAGTGGACACATAATGTTCCACGCGCAAGCCCTTCTCCTCTATTGCCCTCCGTATCACTGGCTCAATGACGCGGCCCCCTTACATGTAGCGTTAGGTAAACGCCCTTTAAGTGAGGATACAGATGAGAATTAGGGTTAGAGGAGAGACTTGAGCACTATTTATAGAGTTTCCAGCCAGTTCCTCTCATTACGGGCCGTGCTCGCTCGGCCCACACTAGCCAGCCCATATTAGACTAATTAAGAAACATTCTATCTCACCTTAGACCAACCCTGTTTTACGATAACCGTAAAAACAGTAAATTACAATATCAATTAATTTAGTCCACATTAGGAAAACTCTTATACGGAGTGCTCGAACTTCAATCATGGCTGCCTGCTTTGACTATTCCATTCCTTGATGTTGCTTCTATTATCTCCTTGTTCATGTTCGATGTCAATCGCTATAAATAATCGTTCTTCATTCAACTAAACCACACATGCTCAGTTAGTTACTGTCTATGTGCAAATCATAAGTGATTGAGGCTGTATTAATAATTTGAACTGGTGCTTCTCAGCCGAAATGTGTACCACTTGTTTGATGAAATCCCTGAACTAAGTCGGTGTGTATTTTTTATTCAGTTCTTGACCGAGAATTCTTTTCATTACTAGATTGTCGTTCTATTCTGGTCATATAAGCATATTTGACTTCTGTTATATATATATATATATATATATATATATATATAAAATGTATTCAATTTTGAACTTGTTTTGAATCTGGAACCTTGTCAATACATGCTGATTCACGACTATTGCGGGCCTGAACTGATGTCGATTGGTGCTTGATTTTATGCTATTCCACTCAAGTAAGCATTGTGTAGTGATATAAGATTGTATTATGGTGAATTTCATGTTTGCTTGGAAAAGAAATTATGTCATGAATGAAAGAAATTCTACTGGAAATCAATCTGCGGATGTTGATCATGTCTTGATATCCCTGATTTGGTGTGTATTTCATTCCAACTTGAGGCTAGTTTGGTTATGGGGATCATATATGTTCATGCTAAGAAAGTGATATGGAGAATCTTATGCCAATTTGCGATAATTATAGTCATAACTGAACTATGATATGCTAGAATCGAAGCATTGTGTTCTGACCATGATTGCTTTGTTTGAATTTGGCATTACTTTGGTCTTGGATTGATGCCATTTTGATCAAGTAGACTCATATGCATTTGGAGGAAGATATGGCTTCAATTTCATATCAATTAGTCATCAAACGATCATGATCTGCGGACTTGTATGCCCTGTCACGATTCTGAACTTGTGCTGGAAGTTGTAGCTTAAGCATGAATTAGATGGATTTTGTCTTAGCTTGGTTGCCTTTTTTATTGCCCGCGGATACGTGATATGCATGTGCGTGATTAAATTGATGAGATGTGTGCTTGATATTGCCATGAGAGTCTTGGCCTAGTTATTAACTTAGAGAAGGCTGATGTTAATTGAAGTTTAATTCCATGATTTGGAGCATCTATTTTTTGTAATATTGAATATTTTGAAGAATACCGACTTCATCTAAAGGTGATCTGATAGACTAACCAGATTTGAGGAAATCTCTCGACAAAGTCGGTCATTGAGGCCCCTTGAAATATCGCATGGACAACACTTGCCAATAAAATACCAATATTCTCTCTCTCTCCTTCGATGTTCACCATTCAAGGCTTATTTAGAAGAGCTTTTGCTTAGATCTAATTGATCTTTCAAGTGCGTGCATTTCTGCTGACATACTGTGCACAACACCAATTGCGACCTACTCATTCATGATGTCCTTTCCTTCCTCGGAGTGTTCACTGGGCACTGCCGTTCAGAATGGTATTTCAAAGATATGATTTTTGTTTCCTCCCTCCCCCATTGCGAATTCTACAGGGTAGGGAAGACTAGTCACCAGCGCTACCAGTACCCTGCCCTTGAAATCCATCAGGACCCCGCCCATATGTTCCACTAGGAGTAGGTGCATAGTTCCAATTGTCTTTCCTATGAACCATTCTACACTAAAGGTGCAAAGCTCCATCTATCTCCTTGCAGCAGGTCCCTCTGTTTGCTGATAGTAATTGTTGTTATGACCCTGTCGACTGTACTTTCCCTGATATGAAGGCATCGGATCTCCCCTCTGTCCTTGATGTGGAGCCCTGCTACTGGCAGCATAATCCATATTGCTCATTGGCAGGGGATTTCTTCTTTTATCTTGTCCCGGGGGACCATAACTTTGCTGACGAGAAGATAATTATATTGAGGGCTCCCTTGTCTATTTGCTATTTGACCTCCTTGCCCGTCGTATCTAGGTTGGTCATAGTTTCTATTGCGATCTCGCATTCTCCTGCCCAGCCTCCCATACTGAACTAGTGGTGGTCTCTGAGTAATTACTCCATTTTCATACTTGTCACCTAATGATTCAGTAAGTTAAATAAAGCCAGCGGTGCTGCAGGGCCACAAATCATAGACATATTGGAAAGTTGAACTTATGGAATTAGAGGATGAATGGACTAAATGACTGAAAAAATTTGGCAAAGATGTATAGTAGATCTTATGTGGAGCCAAGTCATACCTCCGTATTCCTTGTTTTGGGGATCAATGTAGGAATCAGGTAATATGAAGATAACTCCAGGTAGATCGGACGATGATGCGGTTACTAATCATTCATTGATTGCAATGGGAAACTTATCAAAAACACTTGCCTTTGAATTGCTTTGATTCTGCTTCAGTGATCATAGCCTGAATCCCCAGATTGGTGGTCGTGCTACTAGCTCAGATTCTCTTTTGTGCTTCCTCTAAATTGAAACACGAGTGTCAAATGTCATATCAAATTTGCAATGTAGATCATGCCATGGTTGCCTGTGGACATAGATCATCCACATAGATCTCATGATAAGGAAATAACATATACATGTTATTATAGTGCTAAATGTAAACATTAGCTTAATTACCGCAAATGTGGGGTTGTGCATGTCAATTTTCAAAGATGGTGTCAAGATCGTTATAGAGCCGGTGCTCGGGAGAGTCGTATTGACCATCGCATTGGTCCAACCCACCAATGAAAGCAGTTATTTTGTGGTTGTTTCTCAAAACAATCTATTTGTATCGCGAACAAGTACACGATAAGAAATTTTTTTATGATGCAAAAAAGTTGAATCTTTTCCCTCTAAGAAGTTTATGCCATAAACTCGAATGGAAAACAATTAGCCAATAAGAACTTAATGAACCATATATATTTATCTTAATGTTCACACCATAACATCAACTCATCCGAAGCATTTTATACAACAATAACGTCGCATGTCATGCCCACAACTTACTTTAATTAGTAGGAAGTATCTATCTAAATCACAACTTGCTTTGTCATGCCCATGAATGCTCATTCTACTCATATTTCTCATTTCGGTTGTTTAAAATACTTTATTTTAACCCAAAATTACTTGAAAATTTTGGTATATATCATTGCATTTGCACACTCTCAAAATCGAATGCGACTAATTTACATATTTGATCAAGTTGTGAGAGCATTGGGAAGAGTGGCAGGCAACCCAAGGATTTTGCCACCCACGTCAGGAAACGTTTCGAAACTGGCGCTCGTTTGCACTGATCTTGCTTGTGATGTTCAATGCCAGCTCCATCGGCATTGAATTGTTTGCACCTGCTTGTCAGAGCCAAATCAAGCATTGGTTGCCATCAAAACTTGAACTCAAGAAATTAAATAGGCCGAAATGAAACTAGAAAATGGAGGAAAAAATCAAAATTTAGAAAGTTCAGAGAGTCAAGTCTCGAAAATATAATATGCAGGAACTTTGTAAGGTGCTCATCATTCCATAATAGTGCCCTTTGAATCAGAATTCAGTTTTAATGTCCAATATGGTGAGTTCTAGCTATTATTAGCTGATACACAATTCCCAGAGGAAGCAAAGTCTGAATACTCCTTACCAGAGGGATTGTTGCCCTTTCAACTCAGTCAATCAAAATGCATAGAAATGGCGCATCTCATACCTGCATTTTTGTATGATGGCCAATGATAGGAAGAGCCAAGAAAATACCGGTTTTCAATGTAAATGAAATGTTGTGCCGATCTAATCACTTTCACGGACGCCATGTGAATGCTCTTGTCTACTTTCAAGTTCTTTCCGCATATAAGATTCTGCAACCATGAAGTAATTGAAAGAAGCAACATTATCGATGTGGGCTTCAATTTCTATTCAAAAACACTAGAGATTGTGCATAAGAAAGAAGAGTAACTTTCTAATGTAAGGAAAACTTTTCAAGTGATACATGTATAACAGCCAGTTGTAAATCTACTAGCATGGCATTAGCAGCTAAAACTTAATTGCTTTTTAGCTTCTTCAACACTCTTTGGCAATCCCTTTACAGATCTCGAATCAATTGATCTAAAGACCCGTGCCAATATAAAATAGAAATTAAAGATGATTGTTATCCTTCATTTTGTTTCCAATTGAAGTCCCTCAAAAAAGCCAATTAATTTTACGTAAATTCTCCGGACCTGCGCATGCCAATTTTCCAAGTTGTCTTCGTCCCTGACTTGTACTTTTTTGTTGCCATTGGGCAGGGCTTGTCGAGGGACAAAGTATCCACAAAATCCTGTCGAGCCTTAACAGAGCATTCTCATGCCAACGCATAACATAACTTGTGTCACTTCGCCGCCTCTTTCCATCTCTGTTCGAAATTCTTCAATATGTCGTACGCAGCTTGTCCCTCAACTTTGCAATGTAGATCATGCCACGGTTACCTTGGGACATTGACAGTGGACTACAGTAGTCACAAAAAAAGCCATAAACACAAGATTAGAAAAAAACACAAACATGTGTTTATGGTGCTAAAGGGAAACATTAGCTTAATTACCGTGAATGTGGGGTTGTGAATGTCATTCTTAAAGATGGTGTCAAGATTGCTACAAAGTTTGTGCTCGGGAGTGTTGTATCGGCCATCACTTATGTCCAACCCACCCATAAAAGTCATTATTTTGTGGTTGTTTCCCGAGGCTTGAGTGTCGAGAACCATGCACTTTTGGTGGTGCATGTATAAGGTCCCCACCTCCTGGACTAAAAAAGATCCATACACCAACAAATTAAACCAAACATTTTCGTAGATTTATGCTTGAATTCAAATGAATGGGCAGCCTCTCCAATACTATAAAATTCCCTACTAGAACTATCGTAAATGCATGTCATTATGCCAGAAACACATGATATGATCTAGGACAGAATGAGACAAATCAATAAACTTCCGCAGATTGTCTGCTAAAAGGAAAAACTTTCCTATGAAATTATACCCGATTGAAATAATCAGGTAATATATAGCAAAAGCAATGCTTTTGATGCAATCAAACGAAGAGATTTTCATTAAGAATCAACCTAAACGTCTAAGGATATAGACCCGTTGCTTGAAAATGCTAAGATCGGTGCTCGCATAACAAGGACCAAGCACATAGCATATGCCAAAGTGTTGAAAAAACTTCTCTGTCTCTACATCGTGATCTTAGGCCACCGGTATCTCCACGACCCCAATGAGCTTGGTCCCAAACACATCGTTGTCCTCCATGTGGAACTCCACCTTCAAGATTGGGTGTGCCACGGGAACGTAGAACCATTAGTCCCATAGGGGTTTTCGCAGTTCGGGGTTGTTAACACTTGAATTTGATAAGGCTAGTAAATACACCTAGATGGGGTGAATAATAGATAATTCGTCTTTCAAGAATAACAGATTGAAAAAGTAAAGGACTATAAGTAGTTAAATAAAGCTACGAATTAAAGTAAGGAGTATAGGGAAAAAGAATTGAAACACAAGGTTTATAGTGGTTTGGCTTAGACCAAGCCTACGTCCACTCTCCCGTACTGACAGTCCACTAACTGGATTTCACTAAGAACCAAAAGAGATTTTACAATCTCACGTCCTTGATTCCACAGTGTAGAAATTCTACCACACTTTCTTAATGTCTCACAAGTATTTGATCTCTCTTTTGAGTACAATTTAAGCTCAACGATTGAAGTAGCAAAGAACTAAGAGCTTCGGACTTTAGAATTATTCTTTTACATACACACTTGAATAACTTAAGCGTCTTCTTTTTATACTCCTTCATGCTTACATAACCGTTGGCACTTTCCAAAGGAGTTTTTCCAATCTACCCGTTCGATAGAATCAATTAGGGAGATCTCGACTTATTTAAGGAATATGACGATAGCCCATCAATTCTGCTCGCCCATACAATTAGGATCTAGGTTTCCATAAGTAGAACATTTCAAGTAAACTTTGCCAATCAACTAATCTAATTATCCGAATTGCTTCAAATAATTGATTACGAGGTGCTATTTCTAGCCGTAAGATCTTCAACAAACCATACGAATCGAATCCTCATAAATTCGCATCTGGATAAGTCTTCTCTTCGTCAGTCTGGAAACTATCGGCGAGGGTAGACTTAAGTCTTGAGTTTTGCGCCTTTAGACTTTGATGACAGAGTCGGAATTCGTCGACTTTAACACTTGAGTCTCGCAAGTTTTTAGACTAAACTTATGGAAACGTTTTGTCAACTTCAAAACAAATAAGGAAGTTTTCTCCAACAATCTTCCCATTTTTGATGGTGACAAAACTTTTCTACAGATTTGAAAACTTTTGTCCTGCAAAACAAAACTTAGACAATACAAGATATCTCATAAAGGATAAATAGATTAGGACATGTAGTATTGATTCTACAACCACAGAAAAACATGTTAGTCCTACGATATAATTATCCTTCCATTATCACGCCCTAAGTTACCGCAAGCATCAAAAGAACAAATCAAACTACTTTAGCAATCAAGCAGTCTAAAGTCAAAACCATAAGTTCAAAGAGCCAATAAAAAATAATCCAAAGTCAAATCAAAGTCAAATCTGCGTCAAACTTCTCCCCATTTTTATCAACAGCAAAAAGTGGAGAACGAATAAAAAATGTTCGTTTGAAAATAAAGAGAGTCAAGGCTATTTGGATAGGCGAACAAGCTGGAATTCTCTCATAAAATTCACTGTCTTCTCAAGCTTGGTAGAACTCTGCTTCAGTGATTGGAAATCTTCATCCTGCACAGTAGTCCGCACTTGATTCTTTAGGGCATTTAACTGATCGTACAAAGACACTAGAGTGGCCATGAAGGCATTGTCGAGATCCTGCATTTCATACCTCATAGCATATTGCTATTTCCTTACATCCAATAAGATGTCTAGCAATCTCGAAAAGTCTGCCGTTTGTTTTTTTTGCAGTACTAGGTCCAGCCGAGTCGATTCTAGGAGTTTTGAGGATGGATGGATCTTCAGCAGATTGTCCACCATGACTGTGAGTGGATGCTTCTAGATAATGAGAGGCATATACATCATCCGGATTTGTAGCGGAGCGACTCACATTGCTAGTAAAGATAGGTGAAGAAGTACCTTTTTGTTCAACAGCTCCCCTTGTTTGTTTGCTTTTCGGAGGAGTAAAAAAAACTTCTTCTACAACAACTTCAACTTCGAGTGATGTTTGTCTCGCATCATGTGTTCCAGCGGTTCCGGTTTTACGCCATCGCAAAGTCACTGGACAAGAAGACAACCAAGGTTGGCTCAAAAGAGTCTTCTTGACTTTGGTCTCTCTCTTCTTCTCTTTCTTGTCCTCTCGTATTCTCTTCTTTCTCCTTCTTCTTCCTCTCTTCTTCTTTCCTCTTCTTCCTTTTCTCTTCTTTCTTCTTCTATCCTCCTCTGTTCTTCATCTTCCTTTTCTGTCTCTTCTCTTTCTTTTTCTCCTTCTTCTGGCTCTTCTCTTGTCTCTTGAAAACTGACAAAACTCTTCAAGTTTCTTAAGGCTGAAAGAGTCATTTCATCCTCATCCTCTTCATCCTGCAAGATGAGAACTCTCTTCCTCTTCGCTAGAGCATCCATGGGCTCCTTACCTTTTCTCTTGGCCCCAGCAGAGTCTTATTTAGCTTTGACATGAGATTTCTCCTTCATGCACTCAAGCACCTTGTTAAGCTCTTTCAAACACATTTTTGAAACCATTTTGAATCCAATCACCATTGGAGAAATTTTTGTCAAACACAAGGGTGCCGGAATGTGAATTTTAAAGTGCCTGAAAAGGCGCGTGATAAGAGCAGAATAAGGGAGTTGTTCCTTATCTTTTACCACAAACCTGTACATGTGAAACGGGATGGTGTGAGGTAGAGAGAATCTGTAGCCAGCATTGATTGCAAACATCAGCTTTGCTTTTGATCGAGAGACATCAGTCTTGGATGTCAATTTTGGCCGGATGCAGTTGATAACAATTTTGTGCAGCAAGACATTTGAGGCATTCATCCTAGAGTAGGATATTTTGCCTTCAGCATGTCTGTCTTTAACCAATGCCAATGTAGCATGTGCAACTGACACGCTAATTGGTTGGAAACTCGCTCTTTCCACCCCAATTAGGTCAGCCAATGTGTCCACATCCACCAAAAACTCTTTGTCCCTAACTGTGAAAGAGAAACTGTTTGCATCCAGAAAAGATAAATTCAAGTAAAAGTAGGTAGTGAGTTCTGGATAGGCAAGCGTAGATTCAGAACAGAAGCGCTCCAATTGAAGACATGCTAACTTCTCTCGCAGATTGACTTTCACCGAATCGAGAAAATCAAAGTCAACATTTCTAGGGTTCATCACCCCTCTTTTCAACAATCTCGAATAGACTTTCTTGTGCTCTTTAGAGCGAAAAATGCTCCCTCCATTTCCTCTAGCATTAACAGCCACTCCCATCCTTGGCTGAAAATGGGTAAACATCCGTTCATCGTCGTCCTGTCCTTGTGGTTGATTTGCAGTGCCATAGAGTGGGTCACTCGGAAAATTTGTGAAGGTCCTTTCAGCCGTCCCTCTCTCTACAACTCCTAACTTTTCCATCTCCCGCAAGAATAAAGTTTCGTTCTTGAATCCTCTATCTCTTAAAAATTCATCGATCAAAGACATCGTTGTTCCTCCTTGCTTCAAATTAGAATAAAGCTTGAAAGCAATCTTAGGAGTTAGCGTTCTAACGGGTTCAGCTTCTTCCATAATTTCTTCTTCTAGTTGAGTTGATGGAAGAGACCGACGCCGAGAAGGTTGTTGTTGACTTGGTCACTGTGGTGGAGAACAATCTTCTTCCTCAGTTAGATCAAAATGCATAGGACCCTCAGGCATGTGTCGTGGTCCCCTGCTTGCAATCCTCGAAGACTTTCTTGAAGACATTGTCGCTTCAAGGGGGAAATTCACAAACTTGCTCGAAAAAGGTGAAAACTTTTTGGACAAATCGAGAGTGAAAGTGAAAGCAAGTGGGTGTTTTATATTCTAGGATTTGAGAGTGAAAATGAAGAAGACGAATCTCAACAGATATAAAGCAAGTGAATCGGGGTAAACGAATGGTCACAAAGGAAAAATAAAACTACCTTTTTGAAAATGAACAACTGCTAAAAATTCAAAAACTCGGAGAAGATAATTTCTAAAAATATATCAATCAATTAGCGATTAAAAAGTAGCTGTACATTTTCAAATTTTTATCTAAAATTAAAAATACTGAAGTCAAGATAACTTACAGTCGTAACTTTTAGTCATTCTGAGTCTGAATATCTTTAGACTTTACCTCAGAGTCTAGAACACTTCCAGACTTTACTCCATAAAAAATGTGATGTTCAGTTTGGTGCGAATAGACTCGTATAGACTTTTCTCCAGTGGCTTTGTGAATATGTATGCTAATTGATTCTTTGAGTCTATAAATTGAATCATAACTTCTCCATTCTGAACATGATCTCTAATAAAGTGATGTCGAATCTCTATGTGCTTTACTCTTGAATGAAGAATTGGATTTTTTGTGAGATTAATTACACGATGTTGTCACATTTGATCTCGGTACATGAGTCTTCGATTCCAAAATCTCTCAGTTGTTGTTTTATCCATAAGATTTGAGAACAACAACTTCCAAGGGCCACATACTCGCTTCGTTGTTGAAAGAGTTACGTGCTTTGCTTCCTTGAGAACCATGATATTGTCCTATTTCTCAGCAATTGACAAGTACCTGAAGTACTCTTTCTATCAACTCTACAACTGTTAGATCTATGTCTGAATATTCCAAAAGAGTAAAGTCTCATTCCTTGGGATACCACAGACCTAACTTTGAGGTAGTTACAACGTATTTGATGATGTGTTTTGCAACACTTAGATGAGATTCTTTGGGATCATATTGAAATCCAGCATAAATGCAAACATTAAACAAAATGTCAGGTCTAGAAGCAATAAGATAAAAAAAGTGAACCAATAATACTCATGTAGAGCTTCTGGTCAACTTTCTTTCCTCCTTCATCTTTGTCCAGTTTCGAAGAACTAGACATTTGTATCTCAGTCTTTTTGCAATTCTGCAATCCGAACTTTTTAACAAGTTCTTTTGCATATTTTCTTTGGTGAATGAAAATTTATTCCTTCAATTGTTTTACTTGTAATCCGAGAAAGAATGATAGTTCATCCATTATGCTCATCTCAAATTCATCCTGCATAAACTTAGAAAACTTCTTGCACAAGTTTTCGTTAGGCGATCCAAATATAATATCATCAACATAGATTTGAACAAATATAAAGTTTTTACCTTTTCTTTTAATAAACAAGGTAGTATCCACTTTTCATTTGACAAAACCATTTTGAATTAAAACTTACTTAACCTGTCGTACCATGCTCGAGGTGCTTGCTTTAATCCATATAGAGTCTTTTTTAGTTTGAATACTAAGTCTGGTTTCTTTGGGTCTTCAAATTTGAGAGGTTGTTCCACATAGACTTCTTCTTGAATAAATCCATTTAAGAATGCACTTTTGACGTCCATTTGCAATAACCTGAAATTTTTATAACAGGAAAAAACAAGTAATAATCTAATTGTTTCTAACCTTACTACTTTTTGGTGCATATGTCTCGTTATAGTCTATTCATTCTTCTTGTGTATATCCTTTGGTTACGAGTCTTGTTTTGTTCCTAACCACTTTTCTTTTCTTGTTCATCTTGTTCCTGAAAACCCATTTAGTTGCAATAATAGACTTACCTTTAGGTTTAGGAATAAGTTCCCAAACATCATTAATGCTGAACTATCTGAGCTCTTCTTGCATAGCTTCAATCCAACTTCCTTTAGCCAAGGCTTCTTCTATAGATTTGGGTTCAATCTCAGAAACAAGTGCTAAAGCACTAGACTTTTCATGCCTTTTGGATCTAGTTTGAATTCCTTCATTGACGTTGCCGATCATGAGTTTCTTGGGATGACTTGATTTATGCTTCCAATTGCTGGTTGATTTGTGAGTCTCTGTCGATCCTTTGTTTCAATCGAATCTTTTGTTTCATCTTGTTGTTGAACTTCAGGAGTCTGAACTACTTTGGGGATAGTAGACTTTGTAGGATTTGGAGTAGATTCAGATTCTTCAAGTTGAGAGAGATTCAATTCATTCTATATTGAGTCTTGAAACTTGATGTTCATATATTCTTCTACAGACTGACTTTTCTTATTGAATACTTTGTAAGCTTCGCTTGAAGTTGAATATCTAAGGAAAATTCCTTTCTCTGATTTTTCTTTAAACTTACCAGTTCTATCATTTGCATTTTTCAAAATAAAACATTTGCAACCAAATACATGAAAATAAGAAACAATTGGTTTTTTTTTTCTTTGAATAACTCATAAGGAGTTTTCTCCAAAATAGGCCTTAAAAATACTCTGTTAATAATATAACAAGCTGTAGAAACTACTTCAGCCTAAAAATGAGAAGATATATTACTTTCAATTAAAAGAGTTCTTACCATTTCCTGTAATGATCTATTTTTTCTTTATACAACTCCATTCTGTTTTGGAGTGTATGGAGAAGAGAAGACATGCCGAGAACCCGATTTATCACGAGTTTGGTAAAGTCTTGATTTTCAAACTTACCTCAATGGTCTGTTCGTATGCTTGAAATAACATATCCTTTCTTATTTTGAACTTTCTTGGCAAACTTTGAAAAATGAGAAAGGGTTTTAGACTTACTTGCCAGAAAATAAACCAAAGTAAATCGAGAATAATCATCCACGATTACTAGGCAGTATCTCTTCCCACCAATACTTTGCGTTATGGTTGGTCCAAAGAGATCCATATGCAGAAGCTGTAAAACACGGTTAGTGGAAATTTGATTTATAGGTTTAAAAGAGCTTCTAACTTGTTTTCCCAAAATACATGGTGTGCATAAATCAGATTTTTGGTACTTCAAGTTGGGCAGTCCACGAACAAGCTTCTTAGAGGAGATCTTAGCAATCTGTTTCATGTTAATATGGCCAAGCTTTTTGTGCCAAAAATTTGCTTCATCTTGAATTGATATTAGACATTGAGAACTCTCTGGTTTTATATCCAGAAGATAAATGTTCTTATGTCTTTGTCCAGTGAAAGATTGAGAAAGATCTTTAATGGTTCCCGAATAGATTCCTTCTTGGAGATTGATTTTGAATCCAGTGTCGCACAGTTAACTAATATTGAGTATATTGTAATTTAATCCTCCTACCAAGGAGACATTGTTAATTGTGAGATTTCCAATCTTTACAGTTCCACATCAACAATTATTCCTTTGCCGTTTCCTCCAAAAGAGACTTTTCCACAATTTATTTGCCAAGTTTTATAAAGCAGTTTGAATCTCCAGTCATGTGTCTTAAACAGCCACTACCCAAATACCATTTAACATTTTTCTTGATAGTGACCTCGATTTCATTGTTTGAGTCTGAATATGAATCTATATCAGAGTCTAAGTTTGATTATGGATTTGCCATTAGACATATATTAGCATAATTTTCGTCACTTTCTTCACATTCAGTATCACTCCATGTCTCTACTTTGAGAGCCTTTTTGTATTTCTCAGCTTTTCCCTTCTTTTTCTTCAACAGAGGACAGTTGGGTTTGATGTGTCCATTTTTCTTGCATTCGAAACTGACCACATCTTTGTTACCTTCATCATCCTTAGTTGATTTGTTTTGGAATTTTTTAGTACCTTGCTTTCTCCAATTAAATCTTCTTCCATTTCTATTTAGTTTCTTGAATCTCATTATCATGAGTGCTAACTCTTCATTGTCCATGTCATCTTCGAATCATGACATCGAATCATCATTAGATTTTAAAATAATTGACTTCTTACATTTGGGATCTTCTCATCATTGAGTTGTTCCACTTCGTATGACTGAAGTGTCCCCACAAGCTCATCAACTGTAAGAGGCATGATCCTTTAGGTTTCTCTTATTGAAGTTTTTACGTGATTCCAATCTTTGGATAATCCACACAGCAGTTTATTGACCTTAATTGGTTTTGAGATTGGATGTCCCTGATATGATAGACCGTTTATAATTTCTGTAAAACGACTAAACATGATAGTAATGGATTCTCCTAGTTTCATCTTGAAGGCTTCATACTATCCGAGTAAGATATTGATATTTGTTTCTTTGACTCGATCAGTTCCTTCATAGGTAACGTACAACCTATCCCAGATTTCTTTAGCTATTTCACAAAAAGAAATTCTGTTATACTCGAGGGAGACAAAGTACAAAGTATAGAGAGTAAATTGCTTTAGTATCAAAAGCTTATCTCTTGGTTATTTCTTCTTGAGTCATCTCGCTAGCATCTGCAACTTCCTTTCCTCTTTCTGAAATTGATGCAGCTTTAGGAATGATCCATTTTTTTTACTACATCCCATTCCGAGGATCTTTTGATCTTAGGAATGCTTTCATCTTGTTTTTCCATATGTTGTATTCATTTCCATCAAAATAATGAGGTTTGGTGTTGCTATGGCCTTCAACCAAACTTGGAGCCAAAATACTAGCCATGCATCTTTAGCTCAGAAGTAAAACACTTCAATAAAACGAGCACACAAGCTCTGATACCAATTGATAAGGCTAGTAAATACACCTAGAGGGGGGTGAATAGGTGTTCTAAAAATTTATGCTAGACTTTTAACAAGATAATTCGTCTTTCAAGAATAACAGATTGAAAAAGTAAAGGACTATAAGTAGTTAAATAAAGCTACGAATTAAAGTAAGGAGTATAGGGAAAGAGAATTGAAACACAAGGTTTATAGTGGTTCGGCTTAGACCAAGCCTACGTCTACTCTCCCACACTGACAGCCCACTGGCTAGATTTCACTAAGAACGAAAAGAGATTTTACAGTCTCACGTCCTTGATTCCAAAGTGTAGAAATTCTACCACACTTCCTCAAGGTCTCATAAGTATTTGATCTCTCTTTTGAGTATAATTTAAGCTCAACGATTGAAATAGCAAAGAACTAAGGACTTTAGACTTTGGAATTTTTCTTTCACGCATATACTTGAATAACTTGAGCGTCTTTCTTTTATACTCCTTTATGTTTACATAACCGTTGGCACCTTCCAAAGAAATTCTTCCAATCTACCCGTTGGACAAAATCAATTAGGGAGATCTCGAGTTATTTAAGGAATATGATGATAGCCCACAAATCCTGCTCGTCTATACAATTAGGATCTAGGGTTTCCATAAGTAGAACCTTCCAAGTAAACTTCGTCAATCAACTGATCTAATTATCCGAATTGCTTCAAATAATTGATTACAAGGTTCTATCTCCAGCCGTAAGATCTTCAACAAACCATACGAACCAAATCCTCATAAATTCGCATCTAGATAAGTCTTCTCTTTGTCGGTCTAGAAACTGTTAGCAAGGATAGACTTAAGTCTTGAGTCTTGCAGTCTTTAGACTTTGACGACGGAGTCTGGAATTCATCGACTTTAACACTTGAGTCTGCAAGTTTTTAAACTAGACTGATGGAAACGTTTTATCAACTTCAAAACAATAAGAAAGTTTTCTCCAACAGAATTTTGCTGAGAAAGCATGAATAACAATGAAGGGAATTTGGTCATATGCCTGTTGATACCCGAATTTTCTTGACCATTCAAGTGTCCAACTTTTTCAAAAAAATAAAATTATATATATAAAGAAGAAGAAAGGAGAGAGATTTAAAAAAATTGGAAAAAAATATAAAAAAAGAAGAGAAAAAAAAAAAAGAAGGATATAAAAATAAAATCGAGTGGGCTGGTGTTGTCCAGCCCACTCAGCAATTTTTAGCCTTTTAATTCCTAACCCCTCTCTTTCAGCCCATTTCTTTTAGTTCGGTTATTTTCTTTTGGCCCATCTCTTTTATCTTTTCTTTGTTCCCATAAGCCCACCAGAGCCTAAAAAAAGAAGCCCAGCCCATCTTCTCCTTTTCCTTGCACACGCTCGCCCCCGTGAGAAGAAGAGCATCGGTGACGCAAGGAAGAGAGAAGCAAGAGTGACGCGCGAGTAACGGAGGAGGGTGTGTCTATGCGTGCGCGGGAGCGGGGCTGTGAGCGACGAACCGTGACGAGAGTGAAGCTAGTGCCTTCTAAATTCTCGGAGCCACGGCTGATCGATGTCGTCAGCTTTCGTTCATTGACGAACGCTAAACTTTCTGAAACTTGCATTCGAAAGTGCATGCCATTTCTTGCATAATCGGTTGTCTGACGGTGTCTAGATTCATGGTCGATTCATGTCCACTTCATTAGTTGTTGAACTGAATCTGAATCTGTGTTTTTCCCTTTCGTTTATGTCGTGCTCTTGAGATTCCTTGTGCCGGTTGTCTATGGACACGAGTTTGGAGTTGCTCTTCTCAACCTCGTTGCCGGTGATGCCCGCCGCTCAAGGCTGCCAAGTCAGTGCATTCTTTGCTGTTTTAGTATGCTTCCTGTGTAATTCTTATACTGTTTTGTGCGATTTTGGAGCTCATAATTTCCTTGCCGGAGTGGCTCAGTCTTGGCCGGAGTCGTGGCTGATGGGAGAACATTTGGACCTCAGGTATTGACGTCAGACCGATAAGGATTCTGATGTGAACTTGTGTAGTGAAGTTCAATCGAATTCGTCAACGGTGGTTATGTACAGAGGAATTATGGGTTGTTGTGAGGAAAGAGAAAACATTGAGAAATAAGAGAGCGTGATTTGAGGGAGCAGAAGAAGGTGCACGGGAAAAGGACAAAATTGGGAAAAAGACTAAAAAGGAAAAACAAACTGTGATTCAATTGAAAGATTACACAAGCCTCGCAAGTTGAAAAATATAAGGTTTGTCGAACTGAAAGGTTGTCCTCAGCTAAGAGCCATGTAAGGCCTCAGTAACTTCAAGTCTTTGAAGTGCTTGGAAACCGAAGGTTGTAGATCTCTAGAAATGTGTTGCCCAATGCATCGAGATCGACCAAGATAGAGACCAAATTGTAACAACTGTAGTATGTGATGCGATTGTGGTAGAATTTGTGACATCCCGATTTTTCCAATTCTATTTTCAGTAAATTGAAATGGGCATTTCATCTACACATATAGTTCTTTTCCCTAAACTAATCATTCATGGGATAACTAGTCTATCAGGTGAAACCGTTAAGAAATTCTAATGCATCATACTCGAGAGTTTGACCAGAAACAACCTTTTAACCGAGCTAATCTGCAAGGGTCATTACGGCACAGTTAAAAATCGATTATAGACCAGAGATATGTTGACTCGACAGAGGTGTGTGATCGAGTGTGGGTGATTCCACCAAATCGCACAATTATTGTCGATTGGCATTGGACCGGCTTTTTTGTCGATTGGGCATCTTGTATCCATATTTGAAACCTTAAGGTTACCCCGACAATCGAGAGTCGCCAATGTGTCGAGATGTACATTATGGCTTGAATTTATCAACCATAGGTTAAATGCATGAAAATTTCTAAAAGCTACCCGGTAGATCAAGATGCACTAATATCGTGTTAGAGTAAAATTAACCGTGAAATTGAAAGCTAATTCAGAAATTGGAAGTCCAGTTATGTCACAAATCTTATTAAGAACATTGGATTAATTTATGGATTTTAATTGGGCTCAATTGGAAGAGAATTGATTTGGAATTGAAGAATTTAATGTACAAGATGTCATGCCACGGCGGAAAAGAAAATTGCAACCATTGGAATAATGTTGTGGGAGATTGAGTTAGTGAAGTATGACATCAGGTGATATCATGGTGGTTGGGGCCAAAGGGAAGGAGATTGTGACAAGTGGAGGGTGAGGATTTATTCTTGGAAAGGTGACCCATCACCATCATCTTCCTCCTTGAATCAAGGGAGCTTGTTCGCCGTGCGACCAGCAGCTTGCCTAACCCAACCGCCCGCTCGGCCATTGCCCGCACGCCACCGGTGTCGCCATCGTCGCCGCCGCTGAGTCCACGCGTGCCGCTTGCGCGCCAACTCGCCCGCGTGACCAGCTTGCTCTCGTTGTTGCTTTGCTCCTTCCATCACTGTGCCATCATCCCATTCGCCGTACAACGTTGCCGGCTGTTGCTCACTATCGCCGGAGGACCGCCGGAGCCATCGCCCGAGCTGCCGTTGTCGTCTCCGCCCATTTTTGACCTAAACCAGCCGCCGTCTCCCCTCTGTCGACCTCAACCAACAGCCAAGAAAAGCAGGTATCTTAGCTCGTTTTGGCCCGTTTTGGCCGACTTCCCGACCCCGAATGCTTGGCTCGCTTTGAGGAAAGTTGATCCTCACGACGTCCCCATCGTTTTGGTCCAACCAGCTCGCTAATCGGGTGAGTTTAACTCACTAAATCTTGATTAGAGAGTTAATGATGCCCTAAGTGTGCTTAGTCTAAGTTAAGTAAGTTTAGGTGCTTAGTTTAGTTTATTTAATTGTGATTTAGATTAAGAGGTTTGTTTAATTTAAAGCATGTTTAATTAAGGCTAAAAGAGTTTATTTTATAATAAACCCCGATGGGACATAATAGGGTTTATGTTTTATGTACTTAAATGTTTCAAAATTCTGGAATTATTTAATAATATATTATATTTCGAATTTATTAAAATATTATTATTTAATTAATTTCGGAATAAAATTAATTATTTAATAAATTCCAAAAATTTTGTCGGGGCCCTAAATTCTTAGAATTTTGCACTGATCGCAATTGTATATTCATATTTTGAAATTGATGGTTGGATATTATAAATTGAGTGTGGATTGTGAAAAATATGGATATTATTATTTAATTAATTTTCGGAATAAATTTAATTATTTAATAAATTCTGAAAATTGTTTCAAGATCCTATATTCTCATAATTCCGTGCTGATCGCTGCTGTCTATTTAGATTATGAATTTGATGAGTGGATATTGCACATGGAGTGTTGATTGTGAAAAGTATGGATTCTATTCGAAAAATCCTGGTGTCTGGTTTTGACACCAAAAATAGATTTTATGTATAATAACAAACAAAGGGGGTTTGAAAAAATGAATGTATTGGCTTTTTGGTTAGAACAGACGTGTACCCACGTACGACTATTTTCTTGAATGTTTTTAATATGAAGAAAAATGGTCGGGATCATTATTTTAAGTAAAAGCATTGAGCGAAATGCAAGGTGTCTCGGGCCGAATATGAATTGTTATGTGATAATTAAGAGGAGATTGTCTTGGGCTGTTGAGCCGGACTTGCCCCTATATGGGATGCCCCTTACAACGGATGCGGGTCGCAGTAGATTCTGGGTCCATGCTCATTCGGGAACGCTGTCGACGTAGTGACGAAGCCGTGCTCCATGGTGGGGAGACAATGCCTGGCTATACTAGTAGACCGCCAAACTACGAGTAGGCTGTGCCTATGTGTGACCATGATTAATGAGACGATGCCTGGCATTAATGTTAGTAGATAGTCGAACTGCGAGTAGGTTATGCCCTTGTGTGGCAGTGATTAACAATTGGAACGCATGTTGAGTGTTATTGACATGTCGGATTATGGGACGAAATCGTGTGATATGGTATGAGACGTGTCATAACGGCTTGGTCTTATAATCCAGACTCATATGGTTGTTCGAAATGAAATTGTTGGCGTTCTAGTTATTTAAGTTCTTATTACTGCACATGATCAAGTGACTTTGAATTGTGCTAACTTGCAAGAAGGAACTGAGGCGAGGTAAGTCCTCTATGTGATGTGGCTAGGCCACCCTTTGGTGTATTTTCTTTCTAATAGGGGTTTAGGGGGTTGAACTTGTTGAGACAATGTCTCACCCCATTGTGGGCCAAAATTTCAAGTCCTTGGTTGGCATTGGTGAAGGACTGAAGGCCCTAAGTGTAGAAGGAGAAGCCTGAAGAATTGACGATCCTATTGGACTAGTTAGTCATAGGGCAATTCTCTTTTGATGGGAGTCGATTCCCTTTTCATAGACCTTGTTTTATGAACTTGTGGTTTAAAACCTGACTTAGCAATTCGCCTTGTGTATAATTGCACTATAGTTTGCAATGTATAAAGGGGTGTTTGTTTTTAAAGTGAAACTTTGAAATCCTACTTTCCTATCACATTGTTTTATTGTCTGGGGATTGTTTATATGCTTCCGCATGCGTATATTAAAAAGAAAAGGGTCGGTGATGCGTCTTGGGACGTCGCTATTAATCGACCAAGGTGAGGGATGGATGCGTGCCAAGAATCGGGCGTGACATCCCGTTTAAGTGGTATCGAGCATGGTCTCGTGTATGGAGTGATAAGGTGCAATGAGTTATAGATAGTTAGTAGGAAAGACTTTTAATATGCCGATGCATGTGGTTGATAGCTGTTTGGTAGTATGTTTGTGGGGTCATTCAATTCTGTGAGAGTACCGCTGCAAGTCGCTACTGAGAGTGTAGCAGTACCGAACGATCCTAGGTTTGTCGGGATCGTTCTGGCGCTAGAGTCTTTGGGAAGCTTTTTGAGTCAGCAAGATCAAGATTGAGCGGCTGTTGTTGCCGTTGTCCCTGTTGTCGCCAATGCCGTAACCGTTGTTGTTGATATGCCTGTTGAGGCCCGAGCTAGAATTGTGACCGGGGAACAAGTTACCGTATCTGAGTCAAAGTTCAGTTTAAGCAGAGTTGGAAATCGATTGGAGGAAAGGCCGATGTAAGAAGAATTGTGCCCCTTTCATCTAACAGGAAGAGTAGAGTTGGAAAGTCAGTGCTCAACTCGATCGATGTGTATTGTGTCTGTAAGAAAAGACATGGATCTGTCCCGTGCTATAAGAGGGAAAAGACTAGTTACGAGTGTCGCCAATATGACCATCTGACCAAGGGTTGTCTATATAGATAGATGGAACCACAACTGTTTCTGTCACCGCCATCAATAGAATAGAACATGGGAAACATGCTTCTGGACATTTAGTGGGGTACTTGGAACAAAACCCCAGTGCAAGGAAGGGCGCATGCTGTCACCCGACGGGAGGTAGAGGACTCACCGATTATGTGCCGAGTTTGTGGAAGGAAACATGAATCAATGCAGTATCCTGGTTTAACGGGAGCATGCTTTGTATGTGGCCAGTACAGCCGTCAGGTTAGGAACTGTCTGCGTAAGTTTGGGAGAGCATAAGTACCGTTACTGCAGATAGGATGCCACCAAGATGGCTAAAGGAGCATGAATGAGTCGACCATGCATCAATTAGGGGAATGGTGTTATTGAGATGTTTTTATCAGAGTAGTGCAGCAGAATTTTTAGTGAAGCTTGTAGAATTCTCGTTGTGGTGATAAAGTAATAGAAAGATGAATCTCTAACTATAGTTGTACCTGAAGGGTTTGCTTAAGTATGACTTGGAAGTCATTTATAAAAGGTTTGGCTTGAGGAGCTTTCTAGGGTTATGAATTGTAGTAGTGATATAATTTGGTTTGTTCAGTTAGCGTGCGAAAGTTGAAGAGGACCTTCACTCCTTGATATTCATCACTGAAGATGACCTAGTTCTAGTTGTTGGTTGTCAAGTCTATGTGGCAATTGTAATGGATGTGTCAGTTGAGGAGCCGTATATGGAGAACCTAACCGTGGTACTGAAGTTTTCTGGGGGTAATTCCTAAAGAAGTGCCAGGTTTGTTGTCAGAAAGAGAAATAGAGTTCGTAATTGAATTAACACTCGGAATAGAGCTAGTCTCTAAAACTCCTTACCGGATGGCGTTGTTAGGGCTGAAAGAACTGAAAGTGAAAGTGCAGATACATGAATTGTTGGAAAGGGGATTTATACGCCCTAGTGCATCACCTTGGGGAGCACCAGTTCTATTCGTGAAGAAAGAAGATGGTTCGTTGCACCTATGCATCGACTATCAATAACTCAATCAGACGATCAAAAACAAGTATCCACTGCCGAGGATCGAAGACTTGTTTGATCAGCTTCCAAGAGTGTCTAGATTCTCTAAGATCGACTTGAGGACAAGGTGTCATCAGTTGGGGATTAGAAATGAGATTATACCAAAGTCACTGTTTCGCACTCGATACAGCCATCATGAGTTACTGTAATGCCGTTTGGTTTGAAGAATGCTTCAGCTGCTTTCATGGATCTGATGAACCGTATGTTCAAGGAGTACTTGGATTAGTTCGTAATCGTTTTCATCGACGACATCCTAGTATACTCAAGGAGTACTGAGGATCATGAAAGGCACTTAAGGATATTGCTTTAGACTTTGAGGAATCATGAGTTGTACGCCAAGTTCAGCAAGTGCGAGTTTTGGCTAACTCATGTGATGTTCCTAGGTCACGCCATTTCCGGAGAAGGAATCTCAATGGACCTAGCTAGGAATGAAGCAAGAATCAACCGGTCAACACCGATTATAGTGACGAGATCAAAAGTAGCAGAGTATTACAAACAGTTCGTAGCAGGGTTTTCAATGTTAGCATTGTCGTTGACAAGACTTCTAAAGAAGGAAGAAAAGTTTGTGTGGTCAAATAAGTGCGAGAGTAGTTCTCAAGAGCTTAAGTAGAAGCTAACTACTGCACCTGTGTTTACTATCCCATCTGATCTAATAGGATTTGAGGTCTATAGTGATGCGTCATTTAAAGAATTAGGTTGCATGTTGATGCAGCATGACAAGGTTGTTGCATACACATCCTATCAGTTGAGACCTCATGAGCTGAATTACCCAACGCATGACTTAGAACTCATAGCTTTAATCTTCGCATTGAAAATTTGGAGATGTTAGTTGTGTGGAGAAAGATTATGGACCTTCACTGATCAGCATAGTCTTCAATATTTATTCTCTCACAAAGAATTGAATATGAGATAGCGTCACTAATTGGAACTTTGGAAAGACTAGGATTGTGATATTTGGTAATAAAAAATTTAAAAAAAAAAAAAAAAAAAAAGTGGGCGAATAAGGTCACGTATGCCTTAAGTTGGAAGTCATCAGTAGTGCAAATGGTACTCAAGGAATGGGTTTTAATTGAAAAAGCACAAGATTCAGTTTTCAAATTTGAGGTAGGCTACCTTTTAAATTTTATGGTCATCCTCAGAGTTGAGCCGGAAGTGTAGATTAGAATCAGAATGCTTCAACTATCAAATACAGAATTTTCGAAAGTCATGCAAGCATATACAAAAGAGAGAAATGTTGATTTTCATAATTCTATAAAGGGAACATTGAGATTCTGAGGACGATTGTGGGTACCTGGCGACGTAGCACTTAAAGAGAAGATTTTGTCAAAAGCACATTGTAGCAGTTACAGCATTCATCCTAGTAGTACCAAGATGTATCGAATCTACGTCAACACTACTGGTGGTGTGGTATGAAGACGGACATCGCCAATTAGGTCACCAAATGTTTGACATAGTAGCGAGTGAAGACACAGCTTTGTAAACAGAGAGGGAACATTGAGATTCCGAGGACATTGAGATTCCGAGGACGATTGTGTGTACCTGGCGATGTAGCGCTTAAAGAGGAGATTTTGTCAAAAACACATCGTAGCAGTTACAGCATTCATCCTAGTAGTACCAAGATGTATTAGAATCCACGTCAACACTACTGGTGGTGTGGTATGAAGACGGACATCACCAACTAGGTCACCAAATCTTTTCCCTAAACTGATCACTCATGGGATAACTAGCTTATCAGATGACGCCGTTAAAAAATTCTAATGCATCGGACTCGATAATTTGACTAGGAAATAACCTTTCGACCGAGCTAATTTGCAATGATCATTACGGCACAGTTAAAAATCGACTAGAGACCGAAGATAGGTCGACTCGACAGAGGCATGTGATCGAGTGTGGGTGATTCCACCAAATCACACAATTCTTGTCGATCGGCACTGGACCGGGTTTTCTGTCGATTGGGTACCCTGTGTCCGTATTTGAAACCTTGAGGTTGCCTCGACAACTAAGAGTCGTTAATATGTTGAAGATGTACATTGTGGTTTGAATTTATCAACCATAGGTCAAATACACGAAAATTTCTAAAAGCTACCCGGTAGATCATGACGCACTAATATCGTGTTAGAGTGAAATTAATCGTGAAATTAAAAGTGAATTCAGAAATTGGAAGTCATATTATGTCACAAATCTTATTAGGAATATTGGATTAATTTATGGATTTTAATAGGGCTCAATTAAAAGAGAATTGATTGGAATTGAAGAATTTAATGTACAATATGTCATGCCACAACGGAAAAGGAAATTGCTGAAAGTGCTAGTATGAACACCGGAGAAGGGTGAATAGGTGTTTAAACTAAATCTTGGCAAATATATGCGGAATAAAATAAACTTCAAACACAACAAAAGAGTTAGGGAAGAGAATAAGAACACAAGATTTATAGTGGTTCGGCTTAATCCAAGACTATGTCCACTCTCCAACGCTAGCAGCTTTTTGGCTGGATTCCACTATGCAATCAACAAGAGATTACAACTTTGAGTGTAAGCACTTAGTAGTAGATCACACTATCTCACTAAGTCACTCTTTTAGTATTTTTCTCAAGATCACAAACGTTTAAGCTCACCAAAGACAAGTATATGCTTGAAGGTCGCTCAGACTTTGGAATTATAAATTCTATGCTCCATCTCTTACTTGTTCATCGGTCCTTCATCTCCTTAAATACTCATCCACTTCCAAATTAGCCGTTGGACAATATCTTGAGGATCGTCTTCCAATCTACCCATTGGATAGCTCTGTATCTAGAAGATTTGGTAGCCGTTGAGTGACAAAAGTAGAATCTCAAATTGATTCGATTGCCCATACAAACAGAATCTTGGTTTCTATAAGTAAAGCTCATTCGTATAGAAAGTTCTTGTCTTCAAAATTCAATCGTCAATCAATTAGATTGAGTCAATCAAATCAATCTTAATGTAAAATCCAAACCAGATCACTAGTCGTTATATAATAGGGGCTTGTGTTACGCTCTGTTAGATCTGAATGTAAAGTCTGAGAGCAATAAACTTTACGATCCGAGTCTGAGTGCAATAGACTTTACAATCTGGGTTTGAACAAATCTTGCTTCTGAACAAATTTAGCTTTAAGGTCTGAACACCGTCTGAATAAGTTCAGCTTCAGCATAGAGTCTGTCTTCTGGTTCTTCATTCACGTTCAGTCTGGAATTTGTCAGAGTGAGCAGATTTCTGATGTAGAACAGACTTTGACACTAAGGTCTGGCAGTCTTCAGACTTTGATACAAAAGTCTAGAAATCTTCATAACATACTTTGGACATGTGTTACGTTCAGTCTGCTGGCTGTCTTCATACTTTGATAATATCCTTTACATGTTCTATCATTTGCATGGTCTATTACTTAACCATTAAATACGTTAGTATCATTTGATTTATTTTGTCATTTTCAAAACATCATAAGGGATTTCCCTAACAATCTCCCATTTTTTTATGATGACAAAATAATCTCTAAATATGTAGATTAGTAAACATACTTTTAAAAATATTAATTTAAATTAAATGATATCAAGATAGCAAATAGATTGAGCATAACAATATATAGAAAAATAATCGCAACTCAATAGTATGCAATAAATAATATCAACCAATCAACACATATGCATATTCATATCTTTTCCCCCTTTTTGTGTCATAATCAAAAAGCGATAATAATGGAAAAAGTATCACATAGAGAATATAAAATGATAACAAATATATCTTGCATAATTTCAAAAAATCAGCTTTTATAAAGTATATCGAATATTAAAGATATGCAATATAGCTCACTTTGATCATATATATCAGCAAATATCCAATGAAAATCATGGATGCATCATAAAATTCACATACCATTTTTGTCATAATAAAATGATAATATCAATAAGATATTTGTTAATGACAAAAGGTAATAAAAGATGCACTAACCAGATTTAGTAGAACTTAAATTTTGACACATTTACATTTTCCTTCTTTCTATAACAAGATCAAGATCAATCCATAAAGATTTTTCCATAATTGATCAAAGCTCCCCCTCAATTTGTTACATTTTTTAGATGATGACGATTCTTTCTTTTCTTTTAGATTCACGTTATTCCCCTGTGATCATGACAATATTTGCGAATAGAGATGATGACGATTCTTTCCTTGATGGGACATAATAGGGTTTATTTTTTATTTACTTAAATGTTTCGAAAATCTGGAATTATTTGATAATATATTATATTTTAATTCGAAATATTATTATTTAATTAATTTCGGAATAAAATTAATTATTTAATAAATTCGAAAATTTTGTCGGGACCTTAAATTCTCAAATTTCGCACTGATCTTAGCTATGTATTCGGATTTTGAAATTGATGGTTGGATATTATAAATTGAGTATGGATTGTGAAAATTATGGATATTATTATTTAATTAATTTTCGGAATAAATTTAATTATTTAATAAATTCCGAAAATTGTTTCAGGATTCTATATTCTCAATTTCGTGCTGATTGTTACTATGTATTTAGATTATGAATTTGATGAGTGGATATTGCATATTGAGTGTTGATTGTGAAAAATATGGATTCTATTCAGAAAATCTCAAGTGTCGGGTTTTGACACCAAAAATAGATTTTATGTTTAATATCAAACAGTGGGGTTTGAAAAAAAGAATGTATTGGCTTTTTGGTTTGATCAGACGTGTACTCACGCACGACTATTTTCTCGAATGTTTTTAATATGAAGAAAATGGCCATGATCATTATTTTAAGTGGAAGCATTGAGCGAAATGCAAGGTGTCTCGGGCCGAATATGAATTGTTGTGTAATAATTAAGAGGAGATTGTCCTGGGCTGTTGAGCCGGACTTGCCCCTATATGGGATGCCCCTTACAACGGATGCGGGTCGTAGTAGATTTTGGGCCCATGCTCCTTCAAGAATGCCATCGACGTAGTGACGAAGCCGTGCTCCATGGTGGGTAGACGATGCTTGGCTATGCTAGTAGACCGCCAAACTGCGAGTAGACCGTGCCACATCATTAACGGGTTCTCAAATCCTACTCATATTGGAATGCAAAAAACACACAAACTTAAGTAAATCGACTATCATTGTAAGTTTGTAACCACTCCTAGGGCACAAAACAAATGAGCAAGATACTCTCGCTAACTCTTGAGTTTCGACTTGACAATCGGCCCTAACAGAACTTGAGGGGACTTGGATTAGAGGCAATGGAATCCATACCATGCATAGTGTAATTGGCGATGAGATCGTATTTGATCGTGAAGACATCGACGTACACAATCGTGGCATTCTTCATCTGACTCCTCAGTTCTTCGCAAAGGGACTGCAATAGCCGATTGAATTCCCGAGCAGCATCATTGCGAGATTGGAGGCATCCGAGCTCATCAATGTCGCTTGCATCATGGGCGGTGGTGACCAATATGCTAGGCAAACAGCCCAATGGCCCGGTGTTGTGCACCCAGAAATTCTTCCCTCCGCTTTGGTATATGCTCTACAAAAAATTAGTTATATAAATTAAATTTACATAGATGGGATTTTGTCTAATGTTTTGGTAATTGTTGACTGACCCATATGGCGAATCTGATTTCTTCGATGAAGATTGGGATGTTCCCGATGACCTGCAAATACGGAAGGTTGGTGAACTGAGCTGTGAGGTCGTTTTGGCCGATGTCAATGGTGTAAAGAGCGTCGGCGAAGCCATCCTTGCCGACCAAATTCGCATGGCCTGAAATTCGGGACACCAAATCAAGATATCATAATTTTGCCTTTGCGGAGGTTAATTTGTCTAGTTAAAGGATAGATCACCTCTCGAGAGAAGCAACGGAGAGCGAGATCGGAAAAGAAGGAACTGGTGGAGTTGGACGCCCAAGCTGAAGGGCTGGTCGCGAGGGATGGTGACCGCGCGGGACACGGCAAAATTGGCGCCATTGCTGAAATTTGGGCCCAATGATTCCAAGTATGGACTCAGGAAGCTTGTGTTCAGGCTCTCACCTATTTTGGATTTTATGCAAATCTTAACAAAATCTCATAGTGTGTACTTAAAACAATCCTATTTTAATAGATATAGTCCAAAAAATTTCAGCAACATGATTTGGTCCTCTAACTTTTATTCAATGGAGTCACCTAACCTTTTGGATTTATGCGATTTGATCCTTAAAGTTTTATCTTGCATAATCAAGTAATGATTCCTATTTCTAGCTCAAATACTTTTTGTTAGACCTAAAATTAACATTAAAAAAAAAAAAAAGGTATTTTTTCATGCATTTTCTTCAAAGAACATTGAAAGAAAGGGTTCGAACTAGTGCTCATCATGCGCTGAAGCCCCTCCCTCCTAGGGAGGACGCCTCGGGAAATCACATAATAAAGAGAGCGAGAACTCACAGAGGAAATCGATGGTCAACCGCCCGTCGCACAGCCGGCCGGTGGCCTCATGAAAGAAGGCGCGCCTGTTGGGCAACGCGACGTCGATCCCAAGCCCTGCCGACCAGCCGCCGGTGTCTGAGTTGGAGTCGCCGAAGTTGAAGATGACAGGCTTCCTCTTGCACGGAGAAGCAGCCGAGCTTGGAAGGCCAAGACAGAGTCCAAACATCACGGCGTAGCACCTCAAAGCACGGAGGCTGGGAACGCAAGAGCCCCCTCCTCTCTTCTTCGCCATTTTCTCTCTCCTCCCCTTTCTTTCTTGTCGCTAGATTGACTGTAAAAGTGCAAGAGAGAAGCTGTTCATGTAAAAATTCAGAGGGGTCTAAGTTGTGGATCTCGAGACCGGGCAGAATGGGCTCTTGCAATTTGGTCCCATCCCTTTGTGGAAATCTTGTGATCGTCTTCTACTGTGATTGCTAACAATTTGAATTGTCCCACCGGAGACCATCTAGAAAAGAAAATATCTTGGGAGTTCGTATTCTTTTCTGACGACTTAAATGGAGGACTTAAATGGAGGAGCAAAAAATATTGACTAGTCAAAATCTAAGCAAGTTGGTCCATGAACCGTGTTCATTTTCATTAGACGAAACACGTGACTGTTGACTAAGTAGTATCGACATCAATACACGACATGACACGATACGACATACCAATACATCATTTCTAAAAAATCAGAGAATTTTGATATGTTGGGACACGTTGTGTGTGTGTGTGTGTGTGTGTGTGTGTGTGTGTGTGTGTTATTATAAATTATCATTTTTATGAATCAAATTAATTTAATTCAAATAAATAATATAAAGAAGTCTAGAATCAATTTACACTAAAAATATTAATCTACTATTTATTAATATCATTTTGACACCATTCCAATAATCTATCAATTTTGAAAGGAAAAAAACAAGTAATTCACACTGGACTCGCGTGTTAGATATGTCGGAAGAGAGAGAAAAAACTTGGTGGTGAATTATGTATCACGAAAAGTGAGAGTCATAAGAGAAGAGAAGATTAGGTTTTTTTTTTTTTTTTTTCCTTTTCCAATTTATTATTATTTTTTAATTTTTTACATATATATTTTGACCCATCATTTATTGAAATTTTTTAGAATAGACCTCGCATGTCGAATCAAGTGTCAAAAACTTGCATGTCGGAATTTTCAACTCGAGTGTCGAGAGAGTGTTAGGAAAGTTAACTAAGTATTGAATTTTCTAACATGTTGGAAAGTTAACTAAGTATTGAATTTTCTAACATGTACTAACCGAGTGTCGGCAGTGTCCAAAGTGGTGAAGAGCATTTGACACGTGTTGGAGTGTGACACGACGTAAAGGCTCTTAGAGAGTATTGATACTTCCTAAACTATTGACACCTTATATTTTTTTTGGTAAGGATTGACACCTCATATTTGTTACTTAATTTTTTTTTAAAAAAACAAAAGGTAAAAACGACAAAAAAAAAGCTATATGGTAATAAAAAATAAAAAGAAAAGTGAAAATATTGTGATTGCTAACAATTTGAATTGTCCCCATTGAGGATCGTCTAGAAAAGAAAATGTCTTGGGAGTTCATTTTCTTTTTTGATGACTTCAATGGGGAGCAAAAATCATTTACTAATCAAAATCTAAGCAAGTTGATCCATAAACCATGTTCATTCCCATTAGATGAAATATGTGACTGTTGACACATTATTTTTTTTACATAGAAATAAAAAAATGGTAAAAACAACCAAAAAAAAAACTATATAGTAATAAAAAAAAGGAAAGCGAAAATACAAAAAAGGGGGGGGGCTATAGTACTAAGCATGGATAAATAGAAGAGAGTAGAGAATTTTTTCATAAAAATTAATATATAAAAAAAGTAAAAAATAATAAAAGCACTAATAAAGCTTGGGTGGGCCATTTATACCAGGCCCGTTTTCTTTAGTAAAATTTTCAGTCCAACTTCCCGATTTTCCTTATTTTCTTTCAGCCCACAATTTGAGCCCAAAAAGGTGAGAAACAGAGATTAAAAAAACTCACGAAACTCGTCCGATCCAGAGTACTTCGCCGGAGTTTCTTTGAATTTGGCCGGAAATAGCTTCGAGTCTTTTGGGTCCTGTTTGGCAACCATCCAAACAAAGTCTCGATTCTCGATTTTTTGTTCCCAGAATCGCCTTTGGGAAATCAATGCGTTTGGTAAATTTTTTGTCCAAAACTCGATTCTCGGGAACAAATTTACTCACAAAATCAGTTTTGGACAAGAATTCAGAATCAGAAAAAATATGATTCTCCGTCCGAGAATCAAAAAAGAGAATCAAAAGTGCCGAATCAAAAAAAAAAATTATTTCTATATTTTATTTTTTTTTCTTCCTAGTATGAAATATATATTTGTTGTATATAGAATACATATTTAATTTTATGTTATAATTTAGTATTTTTATTTATTACATATTGTAGGGATATTAGTATAGTTTATACTATGGTTTATTATTTACTATATAATAAAAATTGATTAGTTAATATTTTTATTACTTAGTATAAAAATATAATTAATCGTGAATGGTTTATGAAAATTCAATATCAAATTTATTTTAATCTAAAAAGGTAATTAAAAAAGAATTGGAATAGAAATTTTATATAGTTACCAAACGCGTTTCTATTCTTTTTGTATTCCGAATCAGAAATTTTATTTGTTACCAAACGCGTTTTTTTACTCGAATCGGTTTCCGGGAACGTAATCGAAATAATCATTTCTGGTCAAAATCAGTTCCCGGGAACAGAATCGTTACCAAACACGCCCTTGGTCGCCGGTCGCCGTATCTCTCTACGGCCGAGCGACGTAGATACTTTCTGAAGCCGTTCGCCCGATCAACGACCTTGTGGAGCTCAGTTACCTTGATCCTTTGTTCTCAGTCTTGCCCAGGTAAGGTGAGCTTCCCCTTTCTCGCACATACTTTGTCTTAGCCCTGTCTTTCAAGAGCCCGAACTCGATTGGTAAGTTAATAAGTAAATCATGATAAGCGGGGATCGATTGGCTGCAAGTGGCATTGATCTAAGTCTTTGTATACCATGATTAGGCCGAGAGTGGCTGGAAAATCAAATTGGAAAATCATTGTTGAAGTTGCACGTCACGTGTTCGATAAAATGCTTAAGTGAGATTTCGAAATAGATTGTGTGTGATTCGCTTTTGACTTTATTTTAGTCCGAGTTTGATCCCTTTTCATTGAATTGCTTGCTCATACTGATGTTGTTGCCTCGTTTTGTTCTTTTTATGTTGCCATTTACACATCACCGAGTCGGCCATGGACGAACTTCTTGCCGGAAAATCCATACCCTTAGCAGGAGAAGCCGTGGTTAAAAGCTGCAGCGGTCGGTCCTTTCTTTTTGTCTTGTGGTAATGCTTCTGAAGTGGTTACACCTGGCCTTTTTATTAGCTGAACAGTTGCTGTTGCCACTTAACAACCTGGGCCTACTCTAATTAAAAATGGAAAAAAAAAATTGCCAAAAAATAATCCCAAAAAAATTGAGATTTTTGTTAAGTAATCAAATAAGCAAAAAACTCCAAAAATCTTCAAGTGAAATTAAATGTTAGAAAAGAAATCAAAGTAATAGGAGAGGTGAAGTAGTTAGGAGAGAGTATTCGAGTGGCCACGAAGGAATTGGCTGTCTCGATGTGGTAGACGCCGTCCCAACTCGCCTAGGGTGATACTTGGTCACACATGGTGTAGCCACTCTGGCCACAAATAATGTTGGGATTGTAATTTTACGGCGGCCTGCTGTTGCCGCAGCACGCCATTAACAGCTTCTCAAATCCTACCCTTATTGCAATACAACAAAACACACAAACTTAAGTAAATCAACCATTATTGTTACTACCCGTATGGCATGAGACACGCTAAGAAGATACTTTCACTATCTCTTGAGTTCCAATTCGATTGTCAACTCTAGAACTTGAAGGGACTCGGATCAGAGGCAGTGGAAGCTGTACTGTGTTTAGCATGATTGGCTATGAGATCATAGTTGATTGCGAAGATGTCAACGTACACGACTGTGGTGTTCTTCATCCGACACCTTAGTTCTTCACAAAGGCATTGCAATTGCTGATTGAATTCTCGAGCAGCTTCATTGCAAGATCGGAGGCATTTGAGCTCATCGATGTCGCTCACATCATAGGCGGTGGTGACCAATATGTTAGACAAACAGCCTAATGGCCTGGTGTTGTGCCCCCAGAAATTCTTCCCCCCGCTTTGGTATATGCTCTACAAATAATTAGGCACATAAATTAAAATTTACGAAAATGGAATTATGGCGAATCTGATTTCTTCGACAAAGGCCGAGATATTCCTAACAACCTGCGAATAAGGAAGGGTGGTGAATTGAGTCACGAGGTCGTTTTGGCCAATGTCAATGGAGTAGAGAGCGTCCGCAAAGCCATCCTTGCCGACCAGATTCGCGTGGCCTAAAATTGGGGGCAGTAGATGGAGATATCTTATTTTTACCTTCTTGTGGAGGTTGATCTACCTAGTTAAAGGACATATTACCTCTAGAGAGAAGCGAAGGTGAGCGAGATCGGAAAAGGAGGAACTGGTGGAGTTGGATGCCCAAGCCGAAGGGCTGGTAACGAGGGACGGTGGTCGCGCCATTTTTTTCCTAAAGCACCCAATATCTCATTTATCCACTGGCAGAATGCCCCCCAAATTGACCTCCACCGAACCTTTAGAGAATATTTTGACTTCAGCAAATCCCACTATCTCCTCCCAAAATGGCCGAGAATCATGTGTCAGATAGGCAGCCAAATATTATTCCCTTTTGTGCGGATTCCTCTTGTTGGCCGAATGAATCAATCGCCTGATTTGGTGCCATGATGGACAATAGCTTAAGAGTTATCACATTCTCGTCGATCTTATTCTCTAATTGGAAGCGTCACTCAACATGCATGTGAAAACTTCGGCTAAGCCAATTGGGGCGTGGCCGCTTCATTGGTAGGGGCCATGCTCATGTGAGCTTAGACTTGGAAGTTCAAATGAGTATAGGGTCCTCTCTCTTCTTCAAATTCAAGCTTATTTTACATGTCCAGCCAATTCAAATGCAATTCACAATCGGGCCAATTTAAATGAAATTCATTAGATGTGGACATGTTATTAATAAACAAAAGATGTTCCCAATGCTTAATTGCAATGTGAATGAAAAAATTATTTTTTTTTAGGGCTCTAGCTTGATGCTTAATTTTTTTATTAGGTGAATGATAAATCAACGAGTCAAAATTTAGGTGTTAGTAGAAATCGACTGAGATAGGGATGTATTGGATGTCTCCTAGAGGTACCAATCTGAAGAGGCAACTTATGAAAATTCATCCTCCTACGGTATCTTATCCATTTAATGGTTGATCGAAATTTGGACATTTTGTAACCAAGAAAGTTCAAATTATACTCATGGTATGAACAATGTATTTATGTGTTTTTCAGATTAATTTTTTGTAACATGCTTGTCCTCGAATCAAAGTTGGTAATTGATGGTAAAAAAAATTAGGTAATGATTCTTCTTTGTTAATATTGTTGCTGCTGCTGCCGCTGTTAATAATAATGTGATGTCCGAGCATATATTCCATTAAATAATGAAAAAGATACGACCAACTTAGAAAGCAATGTCTTCTCTAGATCTTACAGAGATATCATAGTTTTGCTGTAGCGATCAAGAATAGATCCTATGGGATGGCCAGGGCCAAACAATAGTAAAGCCTTTTTTTTTCTAAATTCCAATAGAACTCTCATTAAAAGGCTTCATTTCATCCCTCAAGTACTTTCTTCCAAAAGTTTTTGGGTTATGTAATATCTATTATAGCTTTGTAAAAAATGTTGTTATGGCGGCAAGAAAATACCACGATATGTATGTAATACACTTGTGGTAGATTTGCAATATACTAACTAAATGCTTCCATCAGGCCTTATTATAAACTAATTCTTCAATTGAATAATATGTTTTGTTATGTAACATAAATTTCAACCTATGGGAAATTAGCAACTCCTCAAAGTGTTTAATATAGATATGAACATAAAGTATTGATATATCATGATGTTATACAAAGTAATTTTTTTGACAATGATTAGTAAGTTTTTACGTTGAAAAAGGTACTTTTGCACCCATTTGCAACTTATACTATTCCTAAGAGTTTCTTGGAACATAAGCAACATTCAACTTACATGTGGTAAGTAACTTTTCAAATACAAAAAGTAGTGTTAATAAATTAAATATGTAATTATTGAACACCAATTAGTAACTTTTCTTATTTGAAAAGTAAGGTTGTGCCCTTTTTCTATGACAAGGAAGCCTAACCTAGCTAGTAAAGCATAAACCCATAAAAATACCCTACTAATATCCTAAATCATGTGAAACAAGAGTTATGATTCAGGTAGACGGCCCAAACATGATATTATTTGTATTTGGTAGCGTGGGAAGATGGATGTTTGTACCCACCATTTACAAACTGTTGTCATTTATGATGGTTAGTAAGTTTATATGAACAAAAGAAACTTCCCGAAGTGATAAGTAATTTTTCTCGTAGAAAAGTAAGTTCCATATTACCAAATAATTATGACAACTATTTTTTTCCCCACAGCGCTATGTAGTTTAAATGTTGAAAAAAGTAAGCATACTTGTTAACCAGAAATTTTTGCATTAATTAGTAATTTTTGTTAATAAAGACTAACTTTCAACCTATTAAGAATCAAATACTGAGTAGGGAAATGAAAAGTTATTTGACAATGAATGAATTGTTGAGTAATAAATATCATTAATTTCTTACCAAACATGGATCTAAGATTTTAATTTTCACTGTATACTTTATCAATTGAATAATTAAGTAACCTCCTGCTTTTTAACCAAAAAAAAAAAAAAAAAAAAAAAAAAAAAAAAAAAAAAAACACTTACTTCATCCATCAAGTCATTTTTCACTTAAACCAATTAATTAAGATTGGAAGAGCTAAAAGTTATCGAGTGCAATTAATGGAGTTATTAAATATCCCCCTACTTACATCTCAAAAAGGTAAAGTTACCTCTAAAAATAAAAGAAAGAGTTGGCAAATTTTTTCATGTAGCTAGAAAAATCTAAAATTGAAAGGTAATTCTAGATAAATGAAGTAACTTCTATGCGAGATTTGTAAATTTCGTGTTTAGTTTTATCTAAATATGTTATTGGTTTCAACTCAAAGTTGTTCATTTCTTTGGAATTTCAAATAATTCAGAAAAATCGATCACTCAGAGCTGGTGGGTTGGCGGCTACCTGCCACGTGTTACCGGCTATCTGCGGTAGCTCCTTTTCTTAAGCTTCACAGATCAGCTTCACCTCATCTCACGGCCCTGCTTTGTTTCTGTTAGCGTTTGATTTCCAAAAGATGAGATTCTCTGTTTGATTCTTTGTTCCCAATTCGATTTTCGCCCCCACCAAGTCGTCGCCTCGCCTCCCGGGTCTATATCTAGAAGGTAATTCAATATTCTAGTTCTCTTTCTGTTCTCTTTCCCTCCTTCAGTCATTTCGTTTGCGCGTCTTTTAGAATCCGTGCTGCTGTCATTCAAAAGACAATTCGTACAAATTGGGACTAAATATGTCCTTAAATATGGTTGTACAAGCATTAATGTGATGCTTTCAAGCTTTTTCAGCAATTCCTTTTGAACTTCTGTTTTTATTGGTGTATAGGTAAATGCATGTACTCTATTGAAGTATATTCTTTTCTCTTATTTTCCAATGACTGAGCTGTTATAATATGTGATATATTTTTATTATTTTAAATATGATCCCAATATTGTATTACCAATAAATTTCGATTGATTGCCCAATTTATTACCCACGTGTATTAAATGATATTTGCCCGTTAATATATTACTATAATGGTCTTGATGAAAGATATCGGTAATATAATAAATGGTATAAAAACATCAGATCATTTAGTTCAAACCCTAATCACTACAGAAAACACACCATCAAGTTTGAGGGGTATTGATTAGTAGAACAAGACATACAGATCCGGTGTTCCCATATTGCAGATCGATCGTGCCATGTGGATCTGTTGAAGGTTTTGGGTCTTCTGCTTTTGCAAATTTCATTAATGGCTGGAGGTACATTGATCTTCACGTTTCCGCAAACCAATCCCGAATCTTGTATGAATTTATCTGTGATTAATAAATCGGGATTGTCAGGTGTTAATTTCTATTTAGTCTAACATGAGCTTTATCCCTATACAATTAATTAAGGGGCTGAATATTTTCATATACTTTTCACGTGTCATTATCATACAGAGCATCTAATTAAAAGAAAGAAAGGACGATATTTGAGTATCAACTATTTAATTTAATTAAAGAAACCAAATGAAAGAATTACACAAATTATCCAGGGTCCTCAGTAATTGCCATCTGCAGCGTGAGGTTGACATAAGACCAAGCTCACTAATTGCCACGCGGCCCATGATGGCCAAAAAGCAACTTAACTCCACCATGTTTAACTATTGACATTACTCTGTTCTTTTCTTCTGTTTGTCTCAGCGCCACGCCTGTCTTCCTCCTCCTCCTCCTCAGCGTTTGAGAGAGAGAGAGAGAGAAAAGCAGCATCGGAGCGGCGATGGTGGACGTGTGGTTGGTACTTGTTAGGGAGGGAGGGAGACACGTAAGGGTTTGGAGTTTCCATTGAAAAGCGTCGGCTTTGTGAGTTGTTACCTTATATTTTGCAGAGAAGATGGTCATTACGTGGAGGTTAATACCAAGGAGAGGTCCGGGAGAAGTGGTCCGGCTCGACCATTGAATAATCCATGAAATGCACACGTTGAGTTGAAGGGGATTATCACTCGGATATTACATCTCCACTACAGCATATGACAGTGAGAATCTCCTTGGAGCATTGAATTCTCAACTCGCTCCATCCTCTTTTCTGAAATTGACCTCCACCGAACCTTTAGAGAATATCTTGACTTCGACAAATCCCACTATCTCCTCCCAAAATGGCCGAGACTCGTGTCAGATATGTGGCCAAATATCATTCCCTCTCGTGCTGATTCCTCATGACAACCCCGTATAGCCTGTGCGCATTGGAGAACGCAAGGGGCATCTTTTGGAACTATAATACAGTAACGCCACATATATTAACGCCTCGTGCCCCTCTTTCTGATCACCATTGTATCGTCTAAATGGTTTCTTCCTCGCTCTAGAAGCCTCTCTTTCACCAGATCTTCTGCGGCTGTTCTTTTTGTTGGAACCGCCGTGTGTGCGTCATATTGAATCTTTCCTCTTCTTCAGTCATTGTCGTTTCCGGGTTCCATCAGTTTTCCCTTCCTCGTAATATATAAATTCTTAACTCTCGTTTCTCCGCAAGAAGAAGGAAAGAAAGCCAGAAAGGTAGAAGTCGAAACGGGGGGAAAATGGTAGAGATTGCTGTGTCTGTAGCTTGCGAAGTGGCAAAGTGCCTGTTGGCTCCGGTCAGTCGGCACTGCGGCTACGTAATATTCTCTGACCGCTGCGTTCGGCAACTTAATGTTGAAGTTAAGAAGCTGGGTGACACAAGGGATGAGGTGCAGCATTCCATCGATGATGCTCAAAACAACATGAAGCCGATCAAAGCCAAGGTTGAGACATGGGTGAAAGAAGTGGAGACCGTCGCTGACAAGGCACACGAGGTGCTGGATTACGATGGAAGAGCTAAGAAAACTTGCTTCTACGGGTGGCTTCCCAATCCGAAGGCACGTTATTGTCTTGGCAACGAGGCGAGCAAGATGATCAAGGAGATCAAAGATCTCATTGAGAGGGGTCAATTTGAGAGGGTCTACGATGAGATTTCCCCACCGGGGCTTGTTGGCGGTGCTCCCGACATGAATTCGTCGGCTGGTGATGGGGGCGACTTTATCACCGATTCGCGAACTTCCATCTTTCAAGGCATAATGAAAGCTCTGGATGATGAGAAGCTAAAAGTGATTGGGGTCTACGGGCCTGGCGGTGTGGGGAAGACTACGGTGTTGGAGATCGTCGAGAAGAAACTCAGGAAAGAGGGGAGACCGTTCCAAATGATCGTCAAATCGAAAGTCTCCCAGACTCCAAACTTGACGACAATCCAACACGATATCGCTTACGCCTTGGGTCTAAAAAATCTGAAGGATGAGCCGAGTGAGGAGGGAAGAAGAGATCTTCTGTTCAAGAGATTACAGAAGGATCCAAGAGAAATGGTTCTCATAATATTGGACGACCTGTGGATGGAACTTGACTTGAAGGCGATAGGAGTTCCTTTGAAAGACGAGAGCATGGGATGCAAATTGTTGCTCACTTCGAGAGATCAACGTGTGCTGGACCAAAAGATGCATGCCGATCAAATATTTCGTCTTGAAGGTTTAAACAACGACGAAGCTTTCAAGCTATTCGAAAAGACAGTCGGCGACAGGCTCAAAGATGACGAGGAATTGAGAGCAAAGTCGGCTCAAGTGGTAAGCAAGCTTGCAGGTTTGCCTCTTTTGATTACCTCCGTCGCGAGCACTTTGAAATATAGCAATGTGTCCGCATGGGAAAACGCGTTAATAAAAATAGAAGACCCAAATATTGAGAAAATAGTTAAGTGGAGTTACGACCATTTGGAAAGTGAGGACGTCAAGTCCTTATTCTTGCTCTGTGGTCTTATTGGTGGGACCATTGAAGTTGAACTTCTGGTAGGGCTAGGCATGGGTTTGGGCTTGTTTGAGGGATTCAACGATACAATACAAAATTCAAGGAATAGATTGAATACTATGCTCGATAGCCTCCATTCCTTTAGTTTGTTGCAGGATGGTGGCAATGGCAAGGTAAATGTGACCATACATGATCTTTATAGCGAAGTGATCATCTCAAATGCATTTAGTGGTCAGAATTCCTTAATTATTAACAGCAATTATGGCCCATGTCCAAAGGAAAAGCTTGAGAAATGTTGGGCATGCCTAGTCAATGTTCGCAGTAATAGGCTTGCTGAACTAATGCTGAGTCGGTTTTCCCATGTGAAGATACTTATGCTGTCGGAACAATATGATATGCTAGATTGCAATAGAATGGATTTCGTATACATGGAGGATCTCCGAGCCCTCCATCTTAGTGCCATGCATATCACCAGTTTACCTTCCTCGATGGAAATCCTCAAGAACCTCCAGTCATTAAGCATAAATTTTTATGTGAACAATGTGGCAAATCTTGGCAAGCTCAAAGCATTACGGATTCTCAGCTTCGCAGGGTTTGCAATTTCTAGGCTACCTAAAGAAATCGGGGAACTAACAAATCTAAGATCGTTGAATCTAAGCTATTGCTACTCGCTTGAGATAATTGAGCCTGGAGCACTAAAGGGCTTAATCAATTTGGAAGAGTTATATATGAAGGGAAGCTTTGATCAATGGATGAACGAGGATGAAATACCATCGACATTATGTAATGCTAAGCTTGTTGAGTGTAAGAGCTTGACAAAGCTGACGGCTCTAGAAATATCGATCCCCGATCCTACTGTACTCTTTAAGGATGGTGACTTGCCATTTGGGAACCTAATCAATTTTTGGATTAACATAGGAAATGCAGGGGGGAGGGAATTTGAAGGTTTAAGAACCATGAAGCTCAAATTGGAAGGGCATGATAATATCCTTTCAAAAGAATGGGTCCAGAAAACTCTACAGAAGACTCAATACTTGCATTTAGATGGATTAAGAGAGTTCAAGAACGCTCATGAGTTGGGCATCCAAGGATTTCCGCAATTGAAGCATCTCAGCATTCAGAACAACCCCTCAATCAAGTACATTGCCAGTTCATTCAATGACCTCCTTCTCACTACATTTACGGTTTTAGAGTCTTTGTTCCTCGAAAATCTTAATAATATAGAGAAGATATGTCATGGCCCTATCGCAGAAGAGTGCTTCAGCAAATTGAAAGCTGTGAGTGTCATAAACTGCAACCAATTGAAATACCTATGGTATTTTTCAAAGAAGCAAGGACTTGTACAACTAGAAGAGATTAAAATAAGAGCATGTAACTCAATGCAAGCCACTGTCATAGATGATGCAGAAGTGGATAAAGTTACTACCGATGACAAAGTTGAGTTGCCTAATGTACGTTGTTTGGAATTAGGAGACTTACCGAATATAACGAGCTTTTGCAGCGGAGCTGAAATCAAATCAGCGGGTGCTCTAATTCAGGTAATTTATTCATTTTCTCCTCGCGTCAGTCTGTCTTATGTATAAGTTTCCTTACTTCTTAATCTCGTAAACACTGCCTACATCATACAATTATAGGGTATTTGGGATAAGATGAAATTGGTGTTCACCGAACATGAGTGCGTAGGTGCACATTGCACTAAACATTTATTGTTTGTACATTTTTTATCCACAAAGAGAAAATCCTCTCAAATAAAACAAAGACCGTACATTTTGATTCACATTCAATTATAGCCAGAGGGAAGTGTCTTTCTACGACTGACTTTTTACTATGAGTAATTTATTACTCATTAAAACATTTTTTAATGAGAAGAAAACACAGTGTAGTGAACGAATGAATGCAAGAATGACTTTCGAGTGAATGAATGAATTTCGACAATTTGAAAATGGAGAAAGCAACGTCCAGAGATTAAATAAATGGAAGGCGTCCGAGGAGCCACATGACAGAGAAAGTCCACATATTTTATTTTCCACGTATATCCAAGTTGCAACTAATTCCAACACGTCATGCCAACGTCACCGTGTTGACATCATTCTGTTTGTCACTTTTTTCGTTGGCTATTTCAGGATATTTCCTTCTCCATCCTTTCAGGCACAATGAAAGATTTTCACACGATCCATCTTTTAGTAGCCACCCTTCAAACGTGGAAGGGGGAGGTAAGGGGTTCGAATCCCCACATTCTCGATGGATTGAGATAGAGATGATTTAATTTTAAATATGAGTTTTGACTCTCATGCCCAATAAGGAGGTAGGGCAAAAGCATGAGAGTGAAAGTTAAGAGTAGAAGTAGAGAATGACTAATAATAAAAAAAAAATAAGTTTTAAATTTTTAAGATACGCACCAAGCCCATTCATCTATTTAGGGTCCGTTTGTTCCATTAGAAATTCATTGTTGCTGAAAAATGTTTTCATTGTGAATCACTTTTTTTAAAATGATTTGTTTTCTTACTTTTGGTTACGTTGAAAAAACGCAGTTTTGAAAAAATGTTTTACAATGCTAGGGAAAAAAATTATAAAGTATTAAGAAACACTTTTGTGGATTCTAGCCCGAATCAATCATAGTTATATTTTCATGATGAAACCAGTAAATTAGCAACAAATTTTATGAAAGATTTAACTCAGATATGGCTTTGTTTTCAATTTTGAAGGCCAAAATAGAAAAATAAAAGAAAAGATAAAAAAAAATTACGGTCTCTGTTTTGAAGATCAGTAAATGATTTCAAAAGAAAAGATATAAAAAATTATGGGTCAAAGTTTGGAAGATCAGCTAAATAAATGATAACAATGATGATCACGCTTGCGAGAGAGAGATACTTGTGCAGTTGTGATCCGTTGGCAGCATCATAGTTATAAATGCGTTTGTATTTTATAGCTATATTTTTCAGAGTGAGGTCACTAGTGGAAAACTCATTCTTGCACCGCATCAGATAGATCGGGAAAGGATTAGGGGAAATTGTCCAATTGTTCATAACTATGATCTGATACATAATTCTCATGAACAGGTTAGCTTACCAAAGTTGGAGATGTTAAAGCTTGAAAGAGTAGGATCACCCGCTCTTGAAAATTGCTCTAAGCTACTCAATGTCTTCTCTTCAACAATTATAGGGAGATTGCACAACTTGAAAGAAGTCATTGTCTCAAGTTGTCACTCCCTGGAATCATTGTTTGATTGTGGGTCCCTTGATGCAAATACAGAACAGAAAATTGTATTGCTAACCAAATTGGAAATAATGAAGGTTGATGGAGCAAGAAGGCTGGGACACGTGGTGAAGAGCGACTCCCCAATGGCGTTGGGTTTTCCTAGTCTAAAAACAGTTTATGTTGCAGAATGCTCCAAGCTGGAATTTCTCTTCCCCTATTTTACGGCCACAACTCTAGAGAAACTAGAGTGGATAAAAATTAGTTATTGTCAACAAATGAAGGAAGTGGTTCCCAAGGAAGATGGTGGTCGATCAAAGGCAGAAGTGATGCGTTTCCCTTGCTTGAGTTCATTAACACTTTCCAATCTCGATAACCTACTTAATTTCAGCTCTGAAAGTTGTTCGTATGATTTCGTCACCTTAAAAGATCTACATATTTTCCAGTGCCCTAACTTTGGAGCATTCATCCAAAATCCTGCAAGTGTTAAGAGGCAATTAGGTGATACAGCCAAAAAAAAAACAATTAATCACCACAACTATTGTTCAATGAGATGGTTTGCTCTATCCCCTACTGTGAACATTCATATTCTTGCATTATCATGTTTTAGAATAAACAATGTAATAAATTTGTCCCACTTATCCTCCTTTCTCACATTATCCTCATGTAGGTTACATTTCCCAATATAAGAAGTCTAGAAATTGAAGACATTCAGTGCAAAGAGCTATGGAACAATCCAATTCCCACCGATTGCTTTCGGAAATTGGAATCTATTAAATTGAAGAACTGTGGCAACCTCCAACGTATTGGCCCATCCCAAATGTGGAAGAGGCTGCAGTGTTGTCTCGAGATCCTAAAAGTGAAATCATGCCATTCGATCAAGATCATATATGAAGGTGATGAGACAGATACAAAGGGTGGTAAATTGTGGAGGTTGGTCTTGCATGATCTTGAAAACTTGAGGCACATTTGGCAATCTGATGGTCTCCGAAATGTCCCATTCCCAAACTTGAGATACATAAAGGTTGTGAGGTGCTCTCATTTGGAAATGCTTTTCACTACCTTTACGGCGAAATTTCTCAAGCAAATCGAAGAGCTAGTAGTGGAGTCATGTGAAGATATAGAACAAATTGCTGGCCATGAAAAATGGGAAGAAGGGACTGGTATGACAATCAACTTCTCCGAGTTAACTGTTCTTAGACTTTTTGAGTTGCCGAAATTCAAGAGTTTCTTGCCTAAGAAATACTCTATGAAATTCCTGTGCTCCGAGGACTTCCCATCCTTGCGAGTCTTGAGTGTCAAAAGCTGTGGAGCGGAGCCGGACCAAGTCCTTGGTGACTGGGAATGGCACCAAGTACGTGTGGCCTTAATACGTGAGATATTGCTTTGGTTTGGCTTTCGGTCCCCTTGAATTAAAAAATCAGTTTGGATTCGCTAATAAACAATTATCAGTAGGACCCACATCCACTCTACATCACGTGGCCCTCTTCCTTTCTCTTTACACCTAACAATCTGTCGATTTCCTTTTATCTTCATTCCTTGTTCATTCTCCCTCGCCGTCGCCCTCCATCCAACAACAGCCACCGCTGAACCCCGATCGATAGGCACTATGCTGAGAAGGGGCAAGAACAAAGAGCATTGATTGCTGGTGATTTCAATTGAACCCTTTTCCACTCTCTTCGTTGCTAATCGTAACTGCTTCCCGATCGCCACCGCGAAGAAGTTCTGCAGTGCTGAAGTGCTTGACTTCGGTCATGACTATATGCTTCGACGATTCCATTCCTCGACGCTGCTTCTATCATCTCCTTATTCATATCCAATCTTAATTGTTATAGCTACTCATTCTTCATTCAACTAAACCACATGTGCTTTGTTTTCCGTTGCTATTGCTACTATCTGTGTGCAAATCAGCTGTGATTGAGGCTGTATCAATGATTTGAACCGGTGCTCCTTGGCTGGTGCTCCTCGGCCGAAATGTATACCACCTAATTGATGAAATTCCTGAACTAAATCAGTGTGTATTCTGATTCAGTTCTTGACCAAGAATTTTCTTCATTATTAGATTGTTGATCTATTCCAGTGTTGATATAAGTGTATTTGAGCTCTGTTTCTTCATAAAAATGTTCATAGGTATTCAAGTTTGAACTTGTTTTGAATTTGCTGGAACTATGTCAATACTTGCTGATTCGCCACTGTTGCGGCCCTGAGCTAATGTCAATTGTTCCGTGATTTTATGCTATTCTCGAGCAAGCATGTGCAATGATATAAGACTGTGTGCTATGGTGAATTTCATGTTTGCTTGGAAAAGAAATTATGTCTGAATGAATTAACTTCTTCTAGAAATCGATCTGTGTATACTGACTCTCTCTTGATATCTCTGATTTGGTGTGCTTTTGATTCCATCTTGAGGCTAGTTTAGTTATGGGATCATATGTGCTCATGCTAGGAAAGTAATATGGTGAATCTCATGCCAATTTTGCAAGAATTATAGTCATAACCAAACTTGAATATGCTAGAACCGAAGTATTGCATGCTGACCACGATTGCTTTGTTTCAATTTGGTATTAATTTGGTCTTGGATTGATGTCATTTTGATCAAATAGGCTCATATGGGCTTGTAGGAAGTTATGGCTTCAATTCCACTTCAGTTAATCATCAAAACAATCATGATTTGCTGTCTTGTATGCTCTGTTACAATTCTTAACATGTGTTGGAAGTTGTGGAATAAGCACGAATTAGATGGATTTTGTCTTAGTTTGGTTGCCTTTGTTATTGCCCGTGGATAAGTGATATTCTCTCTCTCTCCTTCAATGCTTACCATTCAAGGCTTATTTATAAGAGCTATTGCTTAAATCTAATTGATCCTTCAAGTGCGTGTGTTTGTGCCAACATGTTGTGGACAACGCCAATTGCGACATACTCATTCATGATATCTTTTCCTTCCTCGGAGTGTTCACTGGCCACTGCCATTCGGAATGATGTTTCAAAAACATGTTTTTTTTGTTTTCCTCCCTCCCCCATAGAATTCACAAAAGCAACCCTCAAGCAAGGCGGCCACATCAAAGCTTACTACGACAAGTTGAGAATTGCTTTTGTGAATTTCTACAGGGGAGGGTAGAATAGTCACTAGCACTACCAGTTCCCTGCCCTTGAAATCCATCAGGACCTTGCCCATTTGTTCCACCAGGAGTAGGTGCATAGTTCCAATTGTCTCTCCTATAAATCATTCTGCACAGGTGAAAAGCTCCATCTATCTCCTTGCAGCAGGTCTCTCTGTTGCTGATAGTAATTGTTTTATGAACCTGCTGATTGTAGTTTCCTTGGTATGAAGGCACTGGATCTCTCCTCCGTCCTTGATAGGGATCCCTTTTGCGGGCAGCATAATCCATATTGCTCATTGGCATGGGATTTCTTCTTTCACCTTGTCCCAGGGGACCTTAACTTTGCTGAGGAGAAGATGACCATATTGAGGGCTCCCTTGTCTGTCTGCCATTTGACCTCCTTGCCCGTCATATCTAGGTTGGTCATAGTTTCTATTGTGATCTCGCATTCTCCTGCCCGACCTCCCATACTGAACTCGGGGTGGTCTATGAGTAATTACTCCATTCTCATACTTGTCACCTAATGATTTAGTAAGTTCAACAAAACCAGCAACGCTGCAGGGTCACAAATCATAGACACTTTGGAAAGTTGAGGTTATGGTATCAGAGGATGAATGGATTAAATGACTAAAAAATTGTGGCAGAGATGTATAGTAGATGAAATTTCCTGTGGAGTCAAGTCATACCTCCATATTCATTATAGCTCAATATATCAGTGCACAATGATGATGCGATTACTAATCATTCATTGATTGCAATGAGAAACTTATAAAAGACACTTGTCTCTGGATTGCTCCGACACTTCTTCAGTCATCACAACCTGAAACCTTTGATAGGTGGTCGTGCTACATGCACAAATTCTTTTTCTTTTTTGGCTTCCTCCCTCAACTTTGCAATGTAGATCATGCCATGGTTGCCTTGGGAGGTTGACAGTGGACTACACTCATCACTAAAAGCAATTAATTCTCATGAACAGAAAATAACAAATCCATGTGATTACGGTGCTAAACATAAACATTACCTTAATTACCATGAATGTGGGATTGTGAATGTCATTTTTGAAGATGACGTCAAGATCGCTATGGGGCCTGTGCTCAGCAGAGTCATATCGGCCATCGCATAGGTCCAACCCGCCGATGAAAGCTGTTATTTTATAGTTGTTTCCTAAAACAATTTATTTGTATCAAGAAAAAGTACAAATTAGAAAATCAACTACAAATTAGAAAATCACCACTCCAAAATATATATATGTTGAATGATTTTTTAAGCTTCCATCATCCTTTTGAACTATTTTCCAATAGAGATATACACGTTGCCTAACTACACTTGTTAGCATGGATAATTTGCTTTTAGAAATTTGAATGCCCATGCTGATTCATTTTATACTTGTGCCAAATTATCTATTTATTCTTATTTATCATTAGAAATCCTTCTTTGACCAAAGATCTCCATCCTTACTACTTTAACATCTTGTTTTCTGTCGCTTAAATATTTTCAACCTTTCCTCTCTTATTTAGACGTGTATAACTTCTTAAAAATAGAATGTAACTTCATTTAGTATTAAACCAGATGTTAATATTTTCAACCTTTCCTTGCAGGAGAGTAGGAGAGGGAGAGAGTTTTCATGAATTTAAATGAAGGCATATAATGAGGAGTTTATGGAGAGGAAGCGGATCCTTTGATCGGAGTGAACTTCACCTATACGATAATATAACAATAAGAGAACTCACCAAATTGATCTTGAAAGCTTTATTGGTATTGGGCTTAAGGCCCGTCCACCCATGCTGGGCCCAAAAAGCCCGGCCCACGGGAATAGGGCCCGTGGATGGGGGAAGGTATAAAAGGGGAGGAGAGAGAGAGAGATGGCACAAGTTGGAAATAACGTATGTACGCTTTCTCCTATGCGCTCTCTCTCTCTCTCCAAAAAGAAAAGAAAACAGTAACGCACAAGGCGAATTTTCTCCTTTCTTCCAAGCGAATTGTCGTCGTCGGATCAAACAGGGCCAGTTTCTCTTCCTCTTGTCGGCGTCGGTCCTTAATCTGTGGTTAACAAGGTACGCTCGAATTCGTGGTGTGCTTTACGATCGGTGATACGTGTTTTCCCGAGCTTCGTCTTCCACATTGATTTAGGGGTTCGATTCGGTGTCGAATCTAGTTTTCAGGAATCTGTTATTCCCAACATTGGTATCAAAACCCTAGTTCACGTTTTCCTGATCAATTTGATGTTTTTTGATTGATTTTTCGCAAAAGCAATTCGGCCGTACGGATCGGGGCGAGAAATCCCGACACCCGAGCGTTGTTCGGCCTTTTTTCCGAGTTTTCGTAAGTCGAAATTAAATTGTGATGGCATAGGAAGAAAGGCGACATTGAGACGAGTCTGGCGATACGTCGAGCGCTGCCGGGCGACGCCGCACGCCACCCACGCGCTGCCGGAAGGCGCGCGTGGCGCGACGCGCCCGGAAGCGCTGGACTGCCAAGCGCGTGCGGCGCACGCGCCGGTCGGCGAACCGCGCATGCACGCGCCGCCGGGCGGGCGAACCAGCACGCGCGGTCCACGGACCGACGCGTGTTGACGTCACGTGATGATGTCACCGTGACGTCATCCAATGGTCAGTAACCGCTCGGATGACTTCACCGATGACGTAATCACCGACGACGTTTCGTCGGGCGGTCACCAGCCGGCGACCCGACCGGCGATCCGACCCGACCTGATCCGAGGACGTCGGCACGCGCACCGCACGTGTCGGCTGACGTCTACGTGACGTCAGCCCGCGCACGCGTGCGGCACGTGCCGTCGGTTCGCCCGAACCAGCTCGACCGGTTCGACCGGTCTGTCGATCCGACGACCGTTGACCGTTGACCTAAAAAAAAAAAAAAAGAGAAAAAGAATGTGTTTCTTTTTCAATTAAGTTTATGTAGATTATAATGTGATCCCTTATTTGTTCTGCATTTGTTGCAGGAACTATGCCTCCCTTAAGGTTGCGCATGCCTGTTCACGCAGTTACCGATGAACAAAAGGATAAGCTGTCTAAGTTGATAACTGAGCTGACTGATCATCGATAAGAGAGAGGTGACTTAATTGATCACGTCCTTGAAGTCAACAGGAAAATTTAACATGTCATATGGAATGGTCATCCTATGTCACAGTCAGAGATGGTGCGATTTTTCATAAATACTCTTTCACCTGAATGGCAAGATGTGTTGAATCACATATGGGATGTCAACGGAGCTGCTTCGTATAAGAAAATTGTGATGGATTTTGTAAATGAATATTACTGTATTGTTTCAAGGGAAAAGATCAATAAATTGAACAAAAGAGGATCTTTCCCAGTTCGTGTGCTGACTTGATGTTAGTTGTATTGGCTAATATATATTAAGTGTGCTTTGTGGACAACTTAATGTGATGATAACTACCTAATTGTGTTAATTGAAAGCATTATTGTTTTGTTGGATGTCTATTCTATGTTGCTTTCTGTTATTGCTGGTTGCTATGTGTAATTAGCTGTGGGTAGTTTTAGAAGTTTTTGTAGCTTCATAGAATTGATTTTGCATATGACAATCATATTAATGATAGTTTTAAGTTAGGATTTTTGGAGGATGATTGGAAACGTAGTGATCTTTTGATTCTGAAGCCTTACTTGAAATTATTCATTAATATGATGGGTCTATGTAAATAGGGATGCATAAATGATAGGCATTAATAATCCGTGCATATTTGTCTGATTTGTTCGATCAATGGCTTCAGTCACAAAGAGCATAGTTGCCGAGCCAAACAAAGGTGAAAAGCTCAATGAAGACAACTATGAAATTTGGCAAATGAAAAGCCAATATGTGCTGGAAGAGCAAGAAGCACATGAGGCTCTTATCATGACCATGGTAGAACCTGAAGAGGGAACCACTGCACAGCACAAAAGAGACAAAGAAGCTTTTTCTGCGTGAAAAAGAATGAACTCTCTAGCTTGCATCACGTTGCTGAGCAGCATGGAAAATGACGTCATGCGATAGTTTCGGCGTTTTGACAATGCCAAGGAAATGTGGGAGGCATTGGCAGCTAGATTTGGTCATACTTCAGTGACTAGACTAAGGCAGCTCATTATCAGGTTTGACTCTTATAAGAAGCCTCATGGTCAGACCATGAAGCAACATCTTAGAAAGATGTCAAACATGATAACTGAGCTGAGAGATGCTGGCCATGTCCCCACAGATGACCAGCAAGTGCAAGCAGTGATTCGTTCCTTGCCTCAGAGTTGGGAGCATATGAAGGTGCACCTGACTCATAATGAAAATATCAAAACCTTTGAGGATGCAATGCGTCATCTTGAGCTGGAAGAGGACCGCCTATTGGCGGTTAAGCCGGATGATGAACTCTATCATGCTAGTTTTCTAGCTCAAATGGAGCTTCGAGCTCCAAACGCAAGCGCCCTAACCGGTTTGATAAGGGGAAAGGCAAGGAAGAAGCAAGTCCTTCAGGGAAGAAACCCAAATTTAACCAACATGGAAGAGGGAAGCGTCCTCGCATGAAAAAGCTTGCAAGGGTGAAATGCTACAACTGTGACAAGAAGGGTCACTATGCTCGCGACTGTCGTGAGCCAAAGAAGGTATGCACCCCTTGTACTTTTTAGAACTTTGCTTATGTGTCGAGTTCTGTGTTCTTAACTGAGTCTAATCCTTTGTGGACTGTGGATTCAGGAGCGACGGACCATGTAGCGAAGGATAAAGAATCTTTCGTGGAATTCCGACGAGTACCAACTGAAACTAAGTGGATCTATGTGGGAAACAACTCCAGAGCTGAAGTGAAAGGAATTGGCACATGCCAACTGAATATACGTGGTGGACGCACTTTGTTTCTTCATGATGTGTTGTATGCTCCGGAGATTTGTCAGAATTTAGTGTCTGTATTAGTGTTGGTTAAATTAGGTTTTAATATGAACTTCTATAGTAGAGGTGTGAATTTGTTTTTGGATACAAATTACTATGGTTGCAGTTATTTTCTGGATGGTTTTATTTTATTAGATATTGATTATGTTAATGCTAATGTTTGTTATTCCCTTCTCACGTCTCCTAATAAATATGATAATGATGTGAATGTGTGACATGCTAGACTTGGTCACATTGGCCAACAGCGTATGAATAGACTAGCCAAAGAGGGCTTGTTGGGCAATATTGAAAAAGTCGATTTGTCCATATGTAAGTATTGCCTAGAAGGGAAAACGACAAGGAAACCATTTGGGAAAGGTAAAAGAGCTGAATTTCTTCTACATTTAATCCATTCTGATGTCTAGTGGTCCAATGTGTGTGAGGAAGGCATGGGGCTGTTTATTTCATCATTTTTAGTGATGATTATACTCGATTCGGATATGTCTATTTGATTTCTCATAAATCTGAAGCAATAAGTTGTTTTAAAGGGTTTATGAACCTGGTAGAGAATCAATTAGAAAATAAAATAAAAGCATTGAGATCCGATCGAGGTAGATAATATTTATCTGACGAGTTCATAAAATTATGTGATGAAAAAGGAATAGAAAGACAGTTGTCTATTCCATATACTCCTCAACAAAATGGTGTTGCGGAGAGAAGAAACAGAACCCTACTTGAAATGGTTAGGTCCATGATGGCGCATGCTAACTTACCCATCACTTTTTGGAGTGATGCATTGTTAACTGCTGCCTATATACTTAATTGGGTGCCTTCCAAATCAGTTACTTCCACTCCATATGAGTTATGGACAGGTAGAAAACCGGACTTAAGTTTTCTTAAGCCATGGGATTGTGCTGCTGTGCTGCCTATACACATGAGTCCTCTCACAAGTTTGGGAAATTGGGTCCCAGAGGAAAGAAGAGTATTTTCATAAGATACTCGGAACACTCGAAAGGGTATGTGTTCATTGGTGAGCAGGAAAGTGGGAGTATAACTGAATTTGAATCACGAGATGTCACATTCTTAGAGGATGAGTTTCCTAAGAAGAGCGAAATAGGGGAAGATCACTCCCTATTTGAGACCTTGGATCAAGATAATGATATTAGTGGAGCTCATCCAAGTGGGAGCATAATATGGAATGATGTACAAAGTGTACAATCTCCTATACGGCGAACAAGTCGTCAAAGTATTCCCCGTCGACGTTTTGACATTGAAGGGGAAACTTTTATGGTTGCTCCACAAGATGAGGATGAGCCAAGAAATATCAATGAAGCTCTGAATTGCCCTAATAAGGAAAAATGGATTCATGCAATGGAAGAGGAAATGGAATCAATGAAATCAAACCAAGTCGGGGAGCTAGTTGATCTTCCAAAAGGACCCAGAGATATTGGGAACAAGTGGGTTCTCAAAATAAAGCGAAAGACTGATGACTCGATAGAAAGGCATAAGGCTCGCCTTGTGGCAAAGGGGTATAATCAACAGAAATGAATTGATTATGAAGATACGTTTTCTCCTGTAGTAAGATTTACCTCGATTCGCATATTCTGGCAATATTGGCTAGTCTGGATCTTGAGTTACATCAGATGGATGTAAAGACTGCTTTCCTCAATGGAGAATTAGAGGAAGAAATATATATGGAACAACCTGCTGGTTTCATAGTGAAAGGCCAAGAAGAAAAAGTATGACGACTTTTGAGGTCGATATATGGTCTTAAGCAGTCATCAAGACAATGGTATATACGTTTTCATAATGCCATAATGGCATATGATTTTACAATGATTGATGAGGATCATTGTGTATATATCAAAAGATCCAAGGATCAATTTGTGATTATATCATTATATGTTGATGATATACTGATTACCGGAAGCAATATGGAGTTGGTTAATACTGTCAAGAGATGGTTGTCTTCTAACTTTGAGATGAAGGATATGGGTGAGGCTGCATACATTCTTGGAGTTAAGATTTCGAGAGATCGTTCGAAAAGATCGTTGTCTCTTTCGCAAGAAACCTATATAAATAAGATTCTTGAACGATTCGTATGCAAGACTGTAAACCCATAGACACTCCTATTGCAAAAAGTGAAGGATTGAGCCATAGACTGTGTCTAGGGACTCCACAAGAGAAGGAACAAATGAAACATGTTCCCTATGCTAGTGTTGTTGGGAGCTTGATGTATGATATGATGTGTACAAGACCCGACATATGTTTTGCAGTTGGAATGGTGAGTAGATACCAATCCAATCCAGGTCCAAGACATTGAAAAGCCGTTAAGAGAATACCGAGGTATCTCGAAGGAACTCGCTGATTTCAAGTTGAATTACCAAGGAAAGAATCTGCGACTTGAAGGCTATTCGATGCTGATTGGGGAGGAGATTTAGATGAAAGGAAATCTACCTCTAGATTTGCTTTCTTCGAACAATGGCGCCATATCAAGGAGCAGTAAGAAGCAAATGTGTATAGCCTTGTCCACAATGGAAGCTGAGTTCGTGGCATTATCAGCAGCGGTACAAGAAGGAGTTTAGGTGTTATTGAGAAAGCTGCAAATCAATTGTTGGTCAACTATGATAGCCAAGCAGCTATAGCGTACACCAAAGATAAAAAATATCATGACAAGACCAAACATATAGATACCAAGTATAACTTTGTCAAAGATATGGTTGCACAAAAGGATGTGAACTTACAGTACATATCTACGCATAGAATGGTAACAAATCCTATAACAAAGCCAATACCTAGAGATGTGTTTTGTGGTCATGTAAAATTTCTAGGATTGCGTAGAGTCTGATGTACTGGATATTGTAATTTCCATGAGTTGTTCACATCAATGAACTTGTGTTGTTTCATTATTAATGCCTATGAATCTTTGTATGATCTTTATGCATCTTAATGCTCAGTGCATTATTTTAAGTTGAGAAGTATGTCGGACAGATATAAGATTAGCACACTCACACGGGTAATCGCATTTGTTTACTATGTGATAAATAGAGATGAGACTGTTTTTAAGCTTATTATCTAGGTGATAATCGAGAGCTCAAGCTTAAAATACGTATGTCGCCTTAACTGAGTATTAAGATGAGGACATAATACTAAAGATGTCCGAAAGTAAAATAACCCACATATTTTACTTTATCTGTCTATGATGCCAGATGTGAGTTCTGATGAATTTTGTGATTGAGTAGATACGTGAACTCAAGTTAGACATTAAGTATGTCTGAACTATCATCTGTACGGTATTGAAAAGTGTAGACATACGCTCCATGGGAAATGAGTTAATACAGTAATATGTATTTCATACTATGTATGCATGAGATAACCAATAAGAGTGGCAAAAAGTTTGATCTCAACTTTTATGACGTGTGAGACTCTTGAGGAAAAGAGTTACTCAATTTTTAGTCCCCTCAAGACTCTTACTTATTCTCAAGATTTCTATTTAGTGTTTGCTATCTTAGGGTGTTGCCAATGGTCATGAGATGATTCGATCTAATGGGGCATTTCTAGAAAAGCAAACTGGACTGAAATTGAGAGTTTGAAGGAAAGAGGAAGATCGATTTTGGAGAATCACATTGTGGTTTTGTATTCACCGGTCGACCGATTATGATTATCTTTGTGATAATTATAATTGTGAATACAATCAATATATATATCATTGTTTAAAAGAGATCAAATGAGATATAAATGTGATTGATCGATCTAGGGTACTGCATACTAAATCTACTCGGAGTGCGACGCCCATTATGAGCTGCTATATATTCCTAACATATGTATAGCAACGAGCTCTCAAAGTATGCTGGTCGCATGGATTATTCACCGGTATGAATGTTGAAGAGAGGTAAAGATAATACTGTTCGGCCCACCATGTGCGAGTGGGAGATGAAGGCTTTATTAGTATTGGGCTTAAGGCCCGTCCACCCATATTGGGCCCAAAAAGCCCGGCCCACGGGAATAGGGCCCGTGGGTGGGGCAAGGTATAAAAGGGGAGGAGAGAGAGAGAGATGGCACAAGTTGGAAATAACGTATGTACGCTTTCTCCTATGCGCTCTCTCTCTCTCTCTCTCTCTCTCTCTCTCTCTCTCTCTCTCTCTCCAAAAAGAAAAGGAAACAGTAACGCACAAGGCGAAGTTTCTCCTCTCTTCCAAGCGAATTGTCGTCGTCGGATCGAACAGGGCCAGTTTCTCTTCCTCTATCGGCGTCGGTGTCTAATCTGTGGCTAACAAGGTACGCTCGAATCCGTGGTGTGCTTTACGATCGGTGATACGTGTTTTCCCGGGTTTTGTCTTCCGCATTGATTTAGGGGTTCGATTCGGTGTCGAATCCGGTTTTCGGGGATCCGTTATTCCCAACAGATCTGAAAAAATTAAATCGATTAGTTAAATCTAACAATCGAAAAAAATAAATTAGTAATGAAAGAGATTATAATCTGCATTGACTTTTGGGAGGGGGCATTTTGTTGGGCAACAAAAGATTCTCAAGTATTAGTTTTTTCTAATTTAAACAAAGAAGGGCGACAATTTGTCCAAATTACAAAGCTCTAGTCGAAATTAATACCATGAAATGGAAACGAATGCTATGAGAAATTTAATGAAAATCGAGATTGAAACTCAACTAAAATTCAACATGGCTTGAAATGAAAGGTACATATGACTGCAATCTGACAGGGAGGAACTCATTTTGCATTTCCCTCTTTTTTTTTTTTGATGACCCAAGGAACCCGCGCACCGTACCAACATGGACAGCCTCGGTAGGCCCGAGGTGACGGGAGGTAAACCCTGGGGCCCCACAGGAGGACCCACCACTCCCGTGGAACGGGTAAGATGCCAAGCGTCTCCGCGGAGAGTCGAACCCTCTCCCTCCTAGAAGGGGTTAGTGGGTCCTCCCACGGTGGGGAAGACTTAACCAACGGAGCCACCGCGGCCGGTGGTTGCATTTCCCTCTATTTTCTCCCACTTTTAAGAGGAAATATTTTTGTGAGCCCACAAGAAAATGTTTCTCAGCCATTCTCTTCTTCACTTCCCTCGCACTCATTTTAGCCCAACAAGGAAAGAAAATTTGTAATTCTGTACCATAACACGGTAGTTTGTTTTTGAAAAGGGTCAACAAATGTTCAAACATAACTTGTATTTCCGAGCATGCTGACTAAATACTAGTTTCATACACTAAGGTTAGCTTATTGGCATTGGTATATTGTATCATACTGGTAAGTTCTCCCATGTTGATTGTAGATTATGACCTTTTGAAATTATAAAATTTGGCCAATTTTCCATTGCCTTCTAATCGCATTTATGCAGTAGCAGATATGGATTAATGATTCCCTTAACATACATATAGAAACATACTAATGTACTTTCCATTAATGAGGGGTACATCATTGCATAATGAAAGAATGCTTGGGAAGCTCAGTGCAAGACCAACTTATTTTTTTGACTACTTAGAACAAGAAAACTTACTCTCTCCCGCGCTTGGTCCTCCGTCCAAACCAAACCAAACACAACTGTCCGGAGTTTCCCCAGAAATAGCAAACAGAGAAACCCAAGCAACATGCCTCGGACTCGTCGGCCTTCGATGTTGTCATCTCTGCCAGCTTCCGCTCCGGCGGTGGCAAGCCTGCCCAGATATCAACCACCGGGGCCTTCTACGTGTGGAAGACCACTCAGGCAACCAACTCCCCCTCTCCTTAGAACAAGGGCTTGCCGCAGAGGACGCTGGCGGCAATGATAGTGGGGATTGGGGTGGGGGATTGATTCTGCCAATTGGGGCAGCACCATAGACACTGTAAGGCAGATACACTGTGACCATGGATAGGGCACGGTGCGTGTCATGGCGAAGCATGGAGGCACGGCCGTGGCTTGTTAGTGTTGCCACTACGAAGGCGTCTCTCTATTGTTACAAACGACGCTACTGTCCCCGCTGTCGCCTCCCCGAGCCTCGCCGTCACCTGTCGAAGCCCCATTGGCAGCTTCGATTCGTCCTCTGCCACTTTCTCTCTCTCCCGGGAAACAACTCCGCTCTACTCTCTCTCGTCCGGCAAACCACACTTACGCCGTTGCCTCCCAAAGCCCCATTGGCGGCTCCGATTCGTCCTCCTGTTGTGGTGGAACTCTGTGCCATCCACACCATCTATTTGTTTAAAGGCCGTGGGGTTCTCAGTTTAAACTGAATGAATTGGTCTATGTTGTGATACCTGTTGGGCAACCTTAAGGAGGAAGCTGTGAAGTTAATTAACGCGAGACAAAGGGTGCAGCATTCCGTCGACGAAGCTCAAAACAACACGAAGCCGATCGAAGCCGACATCTAGAAATGGGTAGACAGGCGCGGAGATCCTCGCCGATGAGGCGCGCGGCATGCTGGAAAACGACAAGAAGAGCCAAGAAAACTTGCTTCCGCGGGTGGCTTCCCAACCTGAAGGCACATTATCGTCTCAGCAGGGAGGCGAGGAGGACAGCCGAGGCCATCCGGGCACTCGAATCGTAGATTAAAATAATAATCTATTATTTCTAAACATAATTTTCTAGTTCATGCAAGACGACATTTAAAAGCTTTGACTTTCAAGGGCATCGGATTTGTTAGATGATTTTCTCTGGCAAATCTGTTGTTGTTGGTAGTTTTTTTTCATATAGTTAGTAAAATCTTAAATAGAACGGTAACTTGATATAAATGAAGCAAGTGACTTGCACTCGGCATCCGTTCAATATTATTGTTCGTCTTTAGTTTTCTCTAAATACGTTGTCGATTTCAGTACAAGTCTAGATTCCCTATTTAATTTTTCACCTGTACTTTCAATTTGCTAGCGATTTCACTTTCCTGCATTTCAGCTCGAGTTGTTTATTGTTTTGGAAAAAAATTCATGTAATTTTCCAAAAAGAGAAGCCGAGTGTAGAAAACAGAGGTAGAGATGCACATGAAATCTTAGTGATCGAGCCTGTCTTTCTCTCGCTGACAAATAAAACTCAAACTGCTGAGTTCAAAATTTTCAATTATGAATCTAAGGAAAGAAGGGAATTCTGGAGTCAATTTCGCTTGCATAGCTCTTTTGGCATCAAAGGGATTATGTCGGCATCCAAATTTTTCTCAACGTTCAAAATATCCATTTACTTCTCAAAAAATATAACAATTATAGATAAAAAAGCAAAAAAGGGGAAAATAAAAAATGATAATGAATAAAAATGGATCAAATAAAATGAATGAATGATGAAAAATGAAGTCGTGTGGGCCGGCGTGTCTAGCCCACTTGGTTATTTTCGGCTCACCCCTTAACCGGGCTTCCCATGTAGTTTATTCTCTTCGGCCCGATTTCGTTCTTCTCTTGGGCCCGCCAGAGCCTTAAAAAAGAAGCCCAGCCCATCACTCTTTCTTCTTGCGCACGCGCACGCTCGTGAGAAGCGCGTCTGTGACGCAAGGAGTAGAGAAGGTACAGTGACGGTCACCGAAGAAATGCCCGTGACCGCGTGATGAGAAAGGAACCTATGAATCTTAATCGATATACTCGTTGCTCAACCCTGCGAAAGCGAGATATATTCGTGCGAGATGATGGAACCTGTCGCGTCGTGTTTTGGTTGGAAAGTAGTGTCGAAGCTGAATCAAAAACCTGCTCTCGTAGCTGCACAACATGTGTTCGACAAAATGCTCGAATGATGCACCGAAGTCCATGTTATCCGATCGACGTTAAAAATTTAGTTCGAGGCTTGATCACGCATATGTTGTTGACGCATGTCTGCTTTCTTCGTTTTTTGCTATGTTTTTGCTTGATTTTGTGGCCCACCTTTTGACGTTCGTTAACGGCCATGCAAAACCGAACTTGGTTCGGCCATCGCTGCAATAAGCCGATCACGGCCGGAGATGTAATCTGGTGATGGTGTGTAGTGGTGTGAGCTCCAGTGTACGTAGATGGCATCTAGTTGTACGGGTTCAAAAAATGGAGAAGAAGATGAAGGTTGGGAGTGAAAAAATGGCTTCGGGGAAGAAGAAGAGTGCGGTAGAAAGGGACTTAATAAGGAAAAAGACAAAATAAAAATATAAAAAAAAATCAAATTCAGAAAATGGTAAAATTTTAAAAAATTCGAAAAAATAAAAATTTAGAAAATTAGAAAATCAATAAAAATTAGAATTATTGAAAATCATTAAAAATTTAAAAATCCGAAAAATTCATAAAAATATTTTTAAAATCAAAAATTTGAAAATTCAGAAAAATCATAAAAAGTCAGAAAATCCTAAAAAATCTGAAAAATTCAAAAATGGAAAAATTTTCTTAGAAAAAGTAAAACCAGAAATAGGTTTCAATATTTTGCATTGTCTTTTTATTTTTTATGGACAATATTAGGATGTTTGTATGTTTCCTTTATGATTATAATTTGTTTGTGCATTTCAATATTTTGGGTGTTCCTTTCTTGTTCTAGAATGGTTAGGATGAACCTTAAATTTCCTTTAGATAGGTTGCTATGGCGTAATCAAGGGTGCTAATTTTAATGTAATCAAGTCTTCGAGTCTAGAATATTTTGTTGCAAAGAGGAAGATATCCTCTCATATCTTACTTGAGTTTTAGCTGACCAAAAAGGTTAGTAGTGACTCCTTTGTCAAAATTTGCGTTGATTTAATTGATTTAAAATTTGAACACCCAATATCATGTGGGGTATAAATTTGGGAGAGCTCAAGTCAATGAAATGTTGTCGGCCCGAAATTGACACTACCACTAAATTTCTGGAATTGGTTAGATAAATTTGGGGTATAACTCTCTCCCCCTCGAGGGTTAGGTCGCAACACCTTCCACTAAGAACAAAACAACACAATCTGGAATGATAATCATTGACACATCGCATGTAACGATAATCATTGATGTGCTATTTTGATACTAGCATGATCATCAAAAAGCAGTTTCGCTTAGATAGCAAAACGATCGTATAAGAAGAAAGCAACTGGAATGGCATCAGCTGGAGCTTGAACTCATGGAAACGAGCAGCAGGGGGAATGATATGCATCTGGTGCACCTGAAGGTCTCTCTGGCAGAGACATTGATAGCTGGAGACAACGAACGTGACTAGAAATCTTTGTTTACTTCAAGCTCAGCGTCAAGACAGAGCGAGCATCTCTTTCTTTGGACAAATCAACAACGACACCTCGAAAGGCGGAGGAGGGGAAAGAGAAGGCCAGGTCAAGGGAAAAAGCTGAAATGTTGAGGTGATGGGGCTGCTGGGTCTGGGCTGCGGATCAAATCAATGGGTTTGCTCTTATGGGCTGCGCCAATTGGCTTTTTTATTTGTTAATTATTTTTATCTTTTTATTATTCTCTTTTTTTGTTCTTTTTACTACCATTCATTTTTTTTATGCTCTTTTTTACAAAAAAATGTATTCTTAATTTGCCAACTAAAATTTAGGTGTTGACAGTTTCAAAAATATTTACCTAATATTTGAAGAAGAATATCATGCCATCGCGAACAAACTACAAGACATTGCATGTGTTGTTGCATCAAATCTTAACTTACTAAAGGTTATAGTAGTTTCTTGATCAATGGAAGAAACGAGCCAAAATATGCAACAATCCAATGGAATAGAATCAGGTACGCGTTGATGAAATATTGACTCATCTAAAATGACTTAATTTATTACTCGGATTAATATGGACCCCAATTCCAATCTCGCCCATTTGGTGGGTCGAAGTCCAAGAAATCAGAATGGAAGATTAAACAAAGATTGGTACAAGGGAAGAGAAAGAGATGGCTTTTTATAGTGGAAGATGATTCTTTCGTGTTTTGTTTTTCCTGCTCAATGATTCTTTTTCAATTTATCTGAAGTTTTCAAAGTGAAGAAATGATTAAACATGGCAAAGAGTCAATGAAAAAGTAAAAGAAATGAATAAATATGTTGAGAATAACATAGGTTTAAATAAAACTAATGTTTATAAAGTTTCAGTTGAAAAACTGACCAAGTGATTGGTCAAGTGGCCCGAGACCTGATTTGCAAGTCAAAGGTCGCAAGTTTAATTTCCCAATCTATTATCCATTTTGGGACAATTATGCAAATAACTTGGTGGAATTAATTTGAACAATATCTTGTGGTGAACACATTCACCTGTTTGGGGCCAAAGATTGTTGTGGGTTGGAGAAACTCCAAATAGCATGTCCAGCAAAAACATTTGAGTTGCCATTGATGCCCCTCAATGAAGGGCTGCGACTCCACTTCGACGAATTTCCACTTCCACCATGACGTCGAGACAATTTCCTTCACGCACAATAGCATAATTAACAATAACCTTTTTCAATAATAATAGAGAATTCTGTCTCCATACCGGAAAAAAAAAAAAAAAAAGGCAAATATATGGTGGAGTAGTTGGCAGTGAGCATTCGCCCCCTGAAATTTCATTTGCTTCCAATTATATTTTTCTTGTCTTGAATAAGTATAGGCTTTATTTGGTATTTTAGCACATGAAGTTACAATCGATGCGAAATTGCAACTATCAAGTCATAACGATGTAGAGCAAAAAAAAAAAAAAAAAAAGTCATAACGATGAATTTAATGTGATAATTAGCTTATGTAGAGAATGATAGTGTGAGATAGCTGAATAAAACGTGTATTTTGTAGGCAGTGTGGCTCGAAGGTAATTTTAGTATAAAGAAATGGAGGAGTGCCTCACTTGTTTTTAATTAGTGGAGCATAGGATTTGGGATAATTTTTTTTTTTTAATAAATTTGGATTCTTTGAGCTCAAGCATAATCAAAGGACTCATTTATTTATTTTTTAGTGATTATGTAGATGTTGTAGATGATTAGATGATGCACTGTACAACTAGTGCGCATTGAGGACAGGCCAAGAGATGCAAACGATCTACATTGTAGTAACTCAGCCTTTTGCCTACTGTCTCTAATAATCCATTCGTTGGTAGTGAAAGGTGAATTTTGATGGTACAGTTCAGGTTGATGGAGTGAGCATGTCATGTTCCCCTGTAGAAAGAATAGGAAAACATGATACTTTGGCCTTCCATCACTGTAGAAGGTCGACATTGTCTTCCTTGAATTTTTCAAATGTAGTTCCCATCATCCTTGTTAAGATATTCATTTACCTCTCCAACAATCGGCACCGTAGTGCTCGAGGCTTGCCGTTCTTTTTTGGGGCACATATGGCCCAAGAGCACGGGTCCGAAATGGCACGGCCCGCTGGCCATCCTAGCTAAAATCTATCTGGGCTCATGCATAGATATTAGAACATTTTCTGATAGTCAAGGACCCTTCACTAAAGTACGTGTTGCCGACGCCTTCAGAGATATTTTTGGAGCTCCAATCCATCTCATTCGAACATAAAATCACATTTTCCCTTATTGCATTCACTTTATGTCCCTCCTTGACCATCTCCTGTCTTTCACCGAAAGTGTTACCGACAGCCTCGCAGATAATTTCGGAACCTCAACCCATCGGACATCTGTAAAATTTCCCATCTCGTAGTCACTCTGTGTCCTTTCTATCCTCCACCGAAAATTGTTGGTGACAGCTTCGTTGACGTTTTAAGAGCCTCGACCAATCTTTTTGAGACATCTATCCACAATTCGCATCTCCCCATTCAATCCGTGTCCTCTCTGTCTTCTATCCTTCGCGGTAATTCAGACATCCGTCACGTGTCCCATCTCGAAACGAACAAGAGTGCAGAAAATGCAATATGTTAGGGGCCCCACTGAACTTGTCTTTTATGGGAAGAAGGAACTCATTTTGCATTTCCCCTCTCTTTACCCTCACTTTCCGGAGAAAAATATCTTGTGGGCCCCCACAGGAAAATCTTTCTCTACGGTTCGCTTCGTATTCCTTGAATCTTTGTTTTCCTCGCTTCTTTTCACCCAATTCCTGAAACCCTCTTCATTCTACGGTAAGGCTCCAGTCGGATTTATATATACGGGTCTTGCTCTCAAAAGAAAAATCATGGCAGCAAACACTTGAAGTGGCTCCTTGTCCTTAAACAACATCATTCGCTCGATGAGAAACTCGAAATGTAAGAATTCTCCCACAAGTATTGATGTCCTCGTTAATAATAATATGTATCGACTTAACTACTATAATTGCATGAGTAGACGGTCCTCAAAGAAACGTCAATAACATTGTTAAGCTTCTAAATTCAAATTATGTTTTGCACTCGGCATTATAGCCTGTCGTTTTTTTTTTTTTTCTGGCCCATCAAGCTATACTAAGAATGAAGTAAAGAAGAGATGGAGATGGTTTGCACAAAGAAAAAAGTAGATGACAAGACGACGTCTTTGTCCTCAGCAATGGTGCATAGAGATATTGTGTAGAGAAGCGAGAGGTTCTTTTAAGTTCTTTCGTTGATCGATATCTTGCAATTATTTATCTTATATCATCTATTTTTAAATATTGAAATTGAATATCATGGCTACATATGGAATATGTACCCTTTTAACTAGAGATTCTTGTTAGGTCCATAGTTGATAGAATAACAACTCCAATTGTGACACTAAAACAATTATACGTGCATCATGATTATTTGATTATGTTGGGTTATTTAAATTTTTTGGTCATATTTTTAAGTATGTTTTCCCATCATTTAAAGCAGTTTTTGCTTTGGGTTATCAACTGAATATGTTTTTATTTGGTACGATAATCAATCGAATTGAGAAGTCGTTTTTTTCAGGATATTTATTGTTGTCATTCGTAAAACAATTTGTACATTGGGACCAAATATGTAATCATATATGGCTATGCACATATTAAGTCGAAGCTAGACGGGACAAAGTTTAGAGAGAGAGAGAGAGAGAGAGAGAGAGAGGATAGCACAATGGAATTGGGTCCCCTAGCGTGAGGTTGAAAAAGCAAGAAGCTTTAATAATTGCATCGCGTTCCACAATGTATAAAGTCATACTGTCTATATGCATCACGAGGTTGACCTAACACTAACCTTCAACAATTGCAACGTGATCCACGATGTCAAAAAAACAACTTAACTCCAAGCCGGTTAAACTCTTAACCTCGCTTTGTTCTGTCTTTCTCCCTCCTCCTCCTCCTCCTTTGCATTTTAGAGAGAGAGAGAGAGAGAGAGAGAGATAGCAGTAGTAGCATCAAAGGAACGACTGTGGACGTGTGTGGTCGGTACTTGTTAGGGAAGGAGAGAGACGCAAGGATTTGGAGTTTGTAGAGAATTGGAAAGAGGGTCATTGAATTGTTAACGAGGTGTAGTCAATCAATGCAATCGTCCGGTTTTCTTTAAAAATATTTAAAGTGAGGTTTTGAGAAATAAGTGATGAGTATAATTAGTAATTTCAATACAAAAAAAGAAACATGAAAAGGTGTCTGTCATGGACCTTCAATTTCTCTCAATGGAGTTGTGCATGTAGCTCAAAGCCTATGCATGTTCACAAGATTAACAAATTGTTGTCTTTTAAATATTAATGAAGTGCCTAGAAGCATTCAACAGATCTCCATCAAACGTGGCGCTTCTTCCATTTCATACACATCGGATAATTATCGAAGATAAATAGTTTTTATTAATACATAAATTTACCATTTATATTATTATCTTTTGAAAATGGGCAAGTTGCCACACTTGATTTTTTCATCTCGATTTCTATTCGAAGTTGATTTTGGTAGCTTAACGGTCTACACTTGGGAGCTGAGCCCCCCTTCCCCTTTTTTTTCCCTTTAATTCCTTGGAAGGTTTGGTGAGTATTTTTTCTCTACTATAAACTATTAGTTATTTAAATTATAACCTTAATCTCACATTATTCATGTTTTTTCACGTGAAAATAGAATCAAGATGTCGGGAATGAGAAACTAGTTTATTAAAGTTCACATATTAAAATGATAAGGTATGATCAACTAAAATCTAACGATAAAAAGTTTCGGTCACCAGCTTGAAAGAATTTATGGTTTGATGACCGTAGCATAATCGGCCTAAATATTAAGATTGATAGGGAAACTGAGCACGACTCTCGTGGTTCTTATCTTATTACATTTTGTCAAATAAATTGGGCGCTATTAGAGATGCAAATGCCTATCTTCTCGATGATTGATGTAGGGGGCTGAATATTTTCCTATACTCTTCACAAGTCAATTGTTGTACAGAACATCTAAGCAAAAGAAAGATGGGACAATTCGGTGAAGTTGGGTCCCTCGGTGATTGGCTGAGTAGCCTTCACGGGCATGAAGCCGTACTGCCCATGCGCACCACTAGGTTGACATAACACGCAACTTTAATAATTGCCAAGCCACCGATGATGGCCAGGCAGCAACTTCATCTCCACCCTGGTTAACTCTTAACATCACTTTGTTCAATCTTCCTCCTCCTCTGCGTTTTAGAGAGAGAGAGAGAGAGAGAGAGAGCACCGTCCGAACTGGCACTGCCCATTGGCTATCCTAATTAAAATCCATTCGGGTTCATGTACCATTTTCTGATAGTCGAGAATCCTCCACTAAAAAAAATGTTGCCGACAGCTTCATAGATATGATATTTTTGGAGCTTCAGCCCATCCCATTCGAACATCCATCACATTTCCCATCTCGTGTTTGACTTTATGTCCGTCCTTCACAGTCTTCTGTCTTTCACCGAAAGTGTTGCCGACAGCTTCGTAGATAAATTCGGAAAGTCAACCCATCAATTCGGACATTTGTAAAGTTTCCCATCTCGCAATCACTCTGTGTCCTTTCATCCTTCGCCGGAAATTGTTGGGGACGGCTTTGTTGACATTTTAGGAGCCTTGACCAATCTTCATTCAGACATCTATCCACAATTCCCATCCCCCGATTCAATCCGTGTCCTCACTGTCTTCTATCCTCCACCATAATTCAGACATCTGTCCCCTGTCGCATCTCCAAATGACCAAGAGTCCAGAAAATGCAACATGTTATGGGCCCACTGAGCTCGTCATTTGAGAAAAAGAAAGAGCTCCATTTTGCGTTTCCCGCTACTTTCTCCCCACTTTCCGGAAGGAAAATATCTTGTGGCCCCCACAGGAAAATCTTTCTCTACGGTTCTCTTCGTATTCCCTGCATCTTCTACTTTCCTCACTTCTTTTCACCCAATTCCTGAAAGCCGCTTCATTCTACGGAATGGCTCCATTCGGATTTGTATACGGGCCTTTTTTTTTTTATTTATGATCTAGGGACTCTTGAACAACCGATAGCCGACGGGATAAATTCAGAACGAATTGAGCCATCACTACAGATCTAGCCGTGGGAGAATTGCGCAATAGGGACGCGGGGTTTCAAACCCCTCCCCACTCAACGGGGGAGAAAGCGAAATCATTGCGGCCACCGCGGGCGATGATTTTGTATATGGGTCTTGCTCTCAAAAGAAAAATCAAAATCAAGGCAGCAAACATATGGAGTGGCTCCTCATCCGTAAAAATCTTTCGTTTGATGGGAAACTCAAAATGTAAAACTTCTCCCGCAAGTGTCATGTCCTCATTAATAATATGTATATTGGCTGTAGTTGCATTAGTAGATGTTACTCAACAAAATGTCAATAATATCAGCAAGCTTCTCAACTCAGATTATGTTTTGCACTCCGCATTAAAAAATGAAGCAAAGATGAGGTGTAGATGGTTTGCACAAAGAAAAAAAGTGGATGAACAAGGCGACATATTTATCCTCAGCAATGGTGCACGTAGATGATTTACATAGGAGACATAGGTTCTTTTAATTTCTTTGTTGATCAATATTTAGTAATTTTTTTTTATCTTATATTATCTGTTTTTCCATATAGAAATTGCATAACATGGCTACATATGGAACATATACATTTTCAACTAGAAATTTAATTAGGTCCATAGAATAACAAATCCTGTTGCGAGACTAAAATAGCTTTATGTGCATGATAATTATTTGATTATATCGTGTTATTTAAGTTTTTTGGTCATATTTATAAAGATGTTTTCCCATCGTTTAAAGCAGTTTTTGTTTTGGGTGATCAACCAAATGTGTTTTTTTTTTTTTTTATGGTTAGAATGATTGACCGAATTAAGAGGTTGGTTTTTTTAGAATATTTGTCGATCTTATTCATAGAACAATTTGTATGATTTTGGGACCAAACGTATAATCATATACGGCTTTGCACATATTAAATCGAAGCTAACTAGAACAACGTTTAGATAGATAAAGAGAGAGGATGGTACAGTGGAGTGGGGTCCCTCGGTGTGAGGTTGAAAAGGCAAGAAGCTTTAATAATTGCTACGCAATTCTACAATGTGTAAAGTCATGCTGACCGTATCCATCACGAGGTTGACAAAACACGAACCCTCAATAATTGCAACGTGATCCACGATGGCCAAAAAGGAGCTTAACTCCACCCCAGTTAAACTCTTAACCTCACTTTGTTTTGTCCTCTTCCTCCTCCCCTGTGTTTTAGAGAGAGAGAGAGAGGGAGAGCAGCATCAGAGCAATGATCGTGGACGTTTGTGGTCGGTACATGTTAGGGAAGGAGAGACACTCGAGGATTTGGATTTTGCAGAGAACCGGAAAGAGGGTCATTAAATTGCTAACGAGGTATAATAAATCAATGGAATTAGGTTTTCTTTAGAACTATTAAAGTGAGGTTTTGAGAAATAAATGATGAGCATAATTAGCAATTTCTATGCAAAAGAAAAATGAAAAGGCGACTTTCATGGACCTTCAATTTCTCTCAATGGAGTTATGTATGTAGCTCAAAGCCTATGCATGTTCAATAGATTAATAGATTGGTGTTTCTTAGATATTAATGCAGTGCCTAGGTCTCTTTGAGCATCTCATGAATCTCCATCAAATGCGGCGGCAGTCCCTCAATTTTATACACATCGGATTATTATTTAAGACAAACAGTTTTTATTAATATATTGGTGATAAATTTATCTTTTATATTACAGTCTTTTGAAAATGGCAAGTTGCCCTACTCGATTTTATCATCTTAGTTTCTATTCCACTGTTGGTTTTGGCAACTTAACGGTCTAAACTTGGGAGTTGAGCCTTATTTCTTTCATACAACAATTACTTGAGTATCATAATTTTTTGTCAATTAAGTGGGTGCCATGACTTTAAAAAAAAATTCATTTAAGTGTCATGGCTTTCAATTGTTCATTTAAAGACTGCAACTCCCATTGCAAGTGTCATGATGTTACCACTTTCGGGCAACTGTCTCAAAAAAGATTATAATGCTCAAGTGAATATTTTTTAGAGGTTTTAAAATATTTAAATGATCAGAAAAGATAAATTTATGATACTTAAATAAGCGTAGATGAAAATTTGTGGTGACCTCTTTTCAAAATTAGCCTTGTATAACTAGGGCATTACAGACCTCTACATGCTATGACAATACAATCACGCAAGCACTGCAATATGATTTTGGGGTCTCGACTGCCAAGCCAGCGTGTACGCCTACCAATGAGGAAGTGACGCGTGGCTCCACGATGCGGGGTGGTTCCTCTGGTTTTTCTGCACAAAATAAATTATTTTCCCTTTTCTGCTTAAAAATTTACAGTCATTTACAAATCTGCTGCTGCTTTTTTCTCTCTCCTTTCTAATGGAGTAGGCCTGCACATATTAAAAGAAACAATGGGGCTGCATGTTTTTGTTCCTAAAAAGTGTTTTCGGAACACTTTTTTGTTTTTTTGTTCCCTAAACAAAAAGAAGAACAAACACATTTGGTTTGCGTTTTTGTTCTTTTTTTGTTCTTTTGTTCTCGGAACACAAAAAGAACAAAAAAAAGAAATAAAAAAAAAAAAATTTACTTCTTTGTTTATTTTGAAGAAACGTTTCTTCTTCTCTTTCTTCTTCTTTTCTTCTTCTTTTTTCTTTTTTTTTTTTTTTTTGCCGATCGCCGGCTTCAGCCATGGCCGGCGACCGGCCACGTCGAGGGTCGGCGATATACGTCGAGGGTCGGGCGACCTCGCCGGAGCGTCGCCCTCCTCCGGCGGACGCCGAGCCTCGCCGCGCCGGCGAGGCCGAGCATATCTTGGCCGGGCGAGCTCGGGCTCGCCCGAGATCCGTGAGCCTCGCCGTGGCCGAGCGAGGCTACCGGCCCGTCGGCCGGTCGCCGGAGATCGGCAATCGGCCGAAAGAAGAAAAAATAAAAAGAAAGGAAAAAAGAAAAATAAAATAAAAAGATTAAAAAATTAAAAGAAACAAAAAAAAATTTACCAAACGTGTTTCTGTTCAATTTTTTTATTTATTTCCTGAACAAGTTTAATAAACACATTTTTTTATTTAAAAATTGTTCCTAAAAATAAAACACTTTTTTTTTTTAATTTTATTTCTGTTCCTGGGAACAGAAAAAGAACATAAATAAAAACATGCAAGCCCAATGTCTCTCGTCCTTTCTTTCCTTCTCACGTGAAAATTTTGCGTGAGAATTCGCTCTCTGGCCCGAAGCAGGTTGCTCCTCCCCCTTGCTCCGGCGCCGGGTGATCTTCGCTCTCTGCCCCAAAGCTCGTTGCTTCTTCGGCCTGCGTCGTTGTGTTCCTTCTCCGCCCTGCTCCGGTGTGGTTTTCCTGCGCAAGACGGCCCGGAATGTTCTTGCTGTAAGTCGCAGACTCCAAGCGACAAGAAGTTCCAGCTCTCTCCGGTTCGGCTTCGGATCTTCTACGTTCGCAGCTCATAACAGTGAGTTGATTCTTTCCCTAATTTTTGTACTCTTCTTTTCTTCTTCTTTTTTTTTTTTTTTTTTTGCTGTTTTTGCCTTTTTTTTTTTTTTTTTTTTTTTTAAGTTTAAGTTTCTTTTGTTGGTGGGTGATTGCACGAGCTTGGCTATCGAGTCGGCAATTTTGCCCGTGAGTGTCCGGTGTTGTGATTTTTGGGAGGTTGGTTTGTCTAGGCTAGCACTGAGTTTCAGTCCGAAGCGAAACGAATGGTTGGAAGTTTCCGCGAAACCGGTGAGATTAGCAGAAAACGAATGCTTAGTAATATTGGAAATGATGTGGAAGTATTTCGTTGAAACGAACAGTCGGCACTGGTCTGATTTTTCTGTTGTTGGCTTTTGTCTTCAAGTATTTCGGTGGAAGTAATTCGATTGGGGAGAATGGCGGATATCGTTCCGCCTCCCTCGGCATATATACATTCTTAACTCTCGTTTCTCCACAGAGAAGGGAAGAAAACCAGAAAGAATTCAAAAAGGGGGAAAATGGCGGATGTCGTTCTGGGAGTATGTTTGATTGACTCTAACAGAAAATGAAGTCGTCGGATGTTTAATTTTACTTTTAACTTTTAACTTTTTCTATTTCACTTTTTATTTTAGCGTCAATATTTGATGGTTATTTATTAATAGTGAATTCATCGTGCTTTTGATCACAATGCATCGCGGAGGCAGGGAGAACTCAACTTTTCAGTGAACATTTCCAATTGAAGAAAATATTTTAATTTGACGAAAACTCTCAAAATCAAAACGCGAGAAAAAAATTGTGCATGCTTCTATCTACCGACTATCTGGACATACATAGCTTCGCATTCAAAATTTCACACCAACCTTCGGCGTTTCTTCGTCCACTTCCGATTACTCTATTTTCAAGAGTTCACACGAACTTTTAAAAGCTTTAGATTTCTCCGTCAACAAATTATAGTAAAGTACAAAACTCAAGAAAAGAAGCCCAGCTTTTATGTTGACGAAGACTAGCTGATTAACTTGGCTTACTTCAAGGGGCGACAAAGGATAGCCACGTAATGAATTATGTAATCGGGTATTACTATTTGGGCATTGAGGGCGTGTTTATACCCTTTTTCTTACTATGAAGTAGGGGAAATGTACATTAATCAAGCCCTCCAACTTGTCGACAGGTTTGTGTTTACAAGAAACTGGCGTCCGGATGATTGTTACAATCTCTCAAAACTTGTCATTTCAACTTTAGAAAAGTTTCTTTTGACTCTTGAGGTAATTAATTTCTTTCTTTATTATGAAGATAAATCGGTGTGGTAGATAATGGGAAAATGTTAAAAAAGTCATGGGTGACTCTCCTAAGGAAGTCTGGGAAATGTTGTTGCTAATTTCCAAAAAGTTAGATAATTGGGAAAAGCAAGCATTGCTCGACGACATCGTTCGTCTTTCGCTGGGTGGATAATGATATTGCATCTAATTATAGAAAACAAATCCTTTTGGTGTCTTGCATAAATACAAATAGTGCTTGGTAACAAAATACCACGATAAGAAATCGAAGGACTTCATTTGATTCCTCACATGAAGTGCTTTCTTCTAAAGGTTTTAGGAGTGACGTAAAACCTATTATAGATTTCAAACAATTATACTAGCTACTATGGTAACTAAATACTGTAAAAAGTAATGTGTTTGTGGTGGAGTAGACTTGCGATGTTAATATTTAGGTGTCCTCGTGCACGACATATATATGTATTTACAATTCAATTGATTATTCAATAACTCGACTGATTTGGATTTGTGATAGATACTACTCAAGAATGGAAATGATTAATTGGGAAATTGTGATATTAAGAATAGGCTAATCTTAGGGAAATGGTTATATTGTTTCATCATAGTTCAGCTATTCAGAATAGAATGAAATCGTGGACTGCCAGAATCAAAACAGCTGCATATTTACCAAGGCTCTCAATCACTAGAGGTCTATGCTTTGTCCCGTAAAATTTTACACATTTTTTTTCTTCTTTTTTTTTGGCACAAATCAATTTTCAATACTTGAAAATAACTTTATGCAGTGTAAGGCTGCGTATGAACTCACTCCCCGCTAAGGATAAAGCAATGGTGACAGCTGGACAGCCCGCCCGCATTGGAGGACGAGATGGCATCTTCGGGAAATTAAAAATTATTGTCACTATAAACGGGCCCAGGGGTGGGTTTATGAGTGTGTAACAGGTAACGCTGCCTCTATTAAAGCCAGGTGCTGCTCTTTCTGATCGTTGCAACTCTAAATGATCAATTCCTCCCTCTAGATTTCCATCTCCATTTACGCCTATTGCTAGAAGTTGTCTCTCTTCACCCAATCTTTCGTGGCTGCGGATTCATCCTACTGAATCTTTCCGGTCCGGTCATTTCGTTTCGTTACTGGGTTCCATCAGTTCCGCCTTCCTCATCATATGTAATTTCTCAACTTCCATTTCTCCTACGAGAGAACCACAAAAGTCGAAACCGAAAAGGGGGGAAATGGCGGAAATTGTTACGGCTGTGGCTGCCGAAGCGGCTGTCGAAGCGGCAGAGCCCCTGCTGGCTCGGGTCCGTCGTCAATGCGAATATGTGATATTCACCAACAGCTACGTCGGCCAACTTAAGGACGAACTTGAGAAGCTGGATAACCTGAAGCAAAGGGTGCAACATTCCGTTGATGAAGCTCTAAAAGACATGAAGCTGATCGAAGACGACGTCAAGAAATGGGCGAAAGACGCGGAGACCGTTGCCAACGAGGCGCGCGGCGTGCTGGAAAACGATGGAAGAGCCAAGAAAACTGGCTTCTGCGGGTGGCTTCCCAACCCAAAGGCACGTCATTGTCTCGGCAGGGACGCGAGGAAGACAGCCCAGGTCATCCAGGCGCTCATTCCGCAGGGTAAATTCGAGAGGGTCTGCTACGAGAGACCTCCACCAGGGCATGTACCGGGTGCTTCTAGCGTGAATTTGTCGGCCGGTGATGGGGGCGACATTATCACTGATTCACGAGCTTCCATCTTTCAGGGCATAATGAAAGCTTTGGATGATGAGAAGCTAAAGGTGATTGGGGTCTACGGGCCTGGCGGCGTGGGAAAGACTACGCTATTGGAGGAAGTCGAGAAGAAACTCAGGAAAAAGGGGAGACTGTTCCACATGATCGTCAAAGCAAAAGTCTCACAGACTCCGGACTTGAATGATATCCAATACCAAATCGCTGACGCCTTGGGTCTGAATCTGAAGGACAAGCAGAGCCAACAGGGAAGAAGAGATCTTCTGTTTCAGAGATTGCAGAGTGATCCGAATGAGAAGGTTCTCATAATATTGGACGACCTGTGGACGGAACTTAATTTGAAGGCGGTTGGAATTCCTTTGGCCGAAGAGAGCATCGGGTGTAAATTGTTGCTCACTTCAAGAGATCAAAGTGTACTGGAGCAAAAGATGCATGCCAATAGGACATTTCGTCTAGAAGGTTTAAAAGAAGACGAAGCTTTCAGACTATTTGAAAAGATGGTCGGCGAGAAGCTCAAACATCAGGAATTGAAAGCAAAGGCGGCTCAAGTGGTAACAAAGCTTGCAGGTTTGCCTCTTTTGATTACCTCGGTTGCGAGCACCTTAAAATGTAGCGATGTGTACACATGGGACAATGCTTTGATAAAAATAGAAGACCCAAATATCGACAACATAGTGAGGTTGAGTTACGACCATTTGAAGAGTGAGGATGCCCAAACCTTATTCTTGCTCTGTGGTCTTATCGGCGGGACCATTCAGGTTGAACTTCTACTGGGACTATGTATGGGTTTGGGCTTGTTTGAGGGATTCAATTACACAGTGCAACATTCAAGGAATAGATTGAATACTATGCTCGATAGGCTCTGTTTCTCTTGTTTGTTGCAGGATGGTGGTGATGACAAGGAAAATGTGACCATACATGATCTTTACAGCGAGGTGGTGGTCTCGACTCCATTTAGAGGTCAAAATTCTTTAATGATGAACAGCAATTATGGCTCGTGGGAAAAGCATGAGAAATGTTGGGCAATATGCATAACTGATGTTGACTTTGATAGGCTTGCCAAACTAAGGACGTGTCGGTTTCTCGACTTGAAGATACTCATGTTGTCTCAACCAAAAGTCCTATGGTGGATGACAGATGACCGACGTAAAGTGGAAAATTGCTCGAGACTGCTAGATTTCACGGAAATGAAAGAGCTCCAAGTCCTCTACCTTTGTTCCATGCATATTACCACTTTACCTTCCTCGATTGAAATCCTCAAGAACCTCCGGTCGTTATATTTAGACCATTGCGATGTGGGGGATGTGGCAATTCTTGGTAAGCTCAAAGCATTGCAGATTCTCAGCTTCGCAGGGTCTACAATTTCTAAGCTGCCTAAAGAAATTGGGGACTTGATGAATTTGATATCGTTGAATCTAAGCAAATGCCACAAGCTTGAGACAATCGAACCTGGTGTCCTGAAAGGCTTGATCAACTTGGAAGAGTTACATTTGCAGGGAAGCTTTGATCAATGGATTGACAATGATGAAATACTATCAGAATCGTGTAATGCTAGGCTTGCTGAATTGAAGAGCTTGAAAAAGATGGCCTCTTTGGAAATATCAATCGGTGATCCCACCATGCTCTTGGAGGATGATTACCAGTCCTTTGAGAACTTGAGCAGATTTTGGATCAACATAGGAAATCTTGATAGCAGGGAATTTAAAGGTTTGAGAACCTTGAAGCTCAATTTGGAAGGGTGCAATAGTATTCTTTCAAAAGAATGGGTTCAAAAAACTTTGCAGAAAACTCAATACTTGAATTTGAATGGATTGAAAGAGTTTAAGAGGAACACTCATGAGTTGTGCATTCGAGGATTTTTGCAATTGAAGCATCTAGACATTGGGAACAGCCCCTCAATTAAGTACATTGCCAATTCATCCAATGACCTCATTCTCACTGCATTTACGACTTTAGAGTCTTTGATCCTCAAAAATCTTATTAATTTGGAGAAGATATGTCATGGCCCTACTACTCTAGAGTGCTTCAGCAAATTGAAGGCTGTGAGTGTCCAAAACTGCAACCGATTGAAATACCTATGGCGTCTTTCAGAAATGCAAAGACTCGTACAGTTAGAAGAGATTGAAGTGGAATATTGTGACTCAATGCAAGCCATTGTCATTGATGATGCAAGAAATGATAAAGTTACGGCTGATGACATAGTTGAGTTGCCTAATATACGTCATCTGAAATTAACAAAATTACCAAATATGACGAATTTTTGCAGCGGAGCTGAAATCACATCAAAGGGTGCTCTAATTCAGGTAACTTATTCATTTTCTCCCTGTGTTAGTTTGTCTTATTGAATGGGTATAAGTTTCCTTAATTATTAATCTTACAAACCCTACCTACATCATAGTATCACTGGGGAATTTAGAATAAGATGAAATTGGCGTTCAGCGTGCATAAGTGCATATTGCATTAACCATTTATTATTTGCACATTTTGATTCACAAAGTGAAAATCCTCTCAAATAAAACAAAGACCGTATATTTTGATTCACATTCAATTATAGCTAGAGGGAAGCCTCTTTCTACGACTGATTCTTTCACTGTGACCAATTTATTACTCATTTCAACCTTTTTAATGAGAAGAAAACACAGTGTACCGAACGAAATGAATGCAAGAACGATCAAGTGAATGAATGAATTTCGAAAATTTGAAAATGAAGAAAGCAACGTCCAGAGATTAAATAAATGGAAGGCGTACGAAGAGCCGCGTTAAAAAGAAAGTCCACATATTTTATGTCCCACATACATGATGATTCCAACAAGTCATGCCAACATCACGGTGTCGACGTCATTCTGCTTTTGTTATTTCTTTCATCAGCTATTTCGGGAATATTTCATTTCCCATCTTTCAGGCACGATGGAAGATCTTAACGTGATCAATTGAGTTTTAGATATTTAAGAGACACACCAAGACCCATGTATCTATTTAGGGTCGGTTTGTTTCATAAAAACTCCATCGTTGCTAAAAAAATGTTTTCATTGTAAATCGCTTTTTTTTAAGAAAATGATTTGTTTTCTTATTTTTGATTATGTTGAAAATGAAGTTTTGAAAAGATTTTTTACAATGCTATGGAAATATTTACAAAGTAAAGGCAAACACTTATGGATTCTAACCCGAATCAATCGAGTACTTGTGTCCATATTGAAACCAATAAATTAGCGATAAATTTATCAAAGATTTAACTCAAATATATATTTGTTTCAAAATTTGAAGGCCAACATAGAGAAACAAAAGAAAAGATTAATACATATACTTATGGTCCTTGTTTAGAAGATATGTTTATGATTTCAAAGTAAAAAAAAGATTGGAAGATCAGCTAAATAAATGATAATAATGACGGTCACAATTGAGGGAGAGAGAGACAAACATGCTGCGTTGGCAGCATCATAGTCATATTTGTGTTTTATGACTATATTTGTCAGAGTGAGGCCACTAATGAATAATTCGTCCTTCCACCACATCAGATAGAACGGTGAAGATTTTGAGCAAATTGTCAAATTGTTCACAACTATGAACTCTTATGAACAGGTTAGTTTACCAAATTTGGAGAAGTTAGAACTTCAAGGCGTAGGATCACCCACCCTCGGAAATTGCTCTAAGCTGCTCAATGTCTTCTCTTCAACGGTCATAGGGAGATTGCAAAACCTGAAAGAAGTTATTATCCAGGATTGTGACTTCCTAGAATCATTTTATGATTGTGGGTCCCTTTATGCAAATACTGAGCAAACAACTGTATTGCTGCCCAAATTGGAAAGTGTGATGGTTGGCAAAGCAAGAAAGCTTAGATGCATGGTGAAGAGCGACTCCCAAATGATTTTGGCTTACCCCTCCTTAACATTTTTAAGTATTCATAAGTGCCCTAACTTTGAAGCGTTCATCCAAGGTCCTATAAGTGTCAAGAGGCAGTTAGGCAAGACGGTCGAAGAAAATGATGAATCGCCGCAAACGTTGTTCAATGAGATGGTTAACTCTATCCCTTTTTATAATCATTTGTATTCCTACATTTCATGTTTTAGAATGAACAGTGTAGTAATTTGTCCTACTTATCCTCCTTTCTCACATTGTTCTCGTGTAGGTTACATTTCCAAATATAACAACACTAGTAATTGAAGGCCTTCGGTGCAAAGAGCTATGGAACAATCAAATTCCCATTGATTCCTTCTGGAAATTGGAATGGTTTCATTTGAGCGACTGTGACAATCTCCAACGTGTTGCCCCATCCTATATGTGGAAGAGGTTACAAAGCTGTCTACGGTCCCTGTATGTGATTTCCTGCCGTTCGATCGAGATCATATACGAAGGTGACGATATGGATACAGAGAATGGTAAATTGAGCCAGTTGGAATTGCATAATCTCGAAAACTTGAGGCACATTTGGCAGTTCGATGGTCTCCCAAACGTCCCGTTCCCAAACTTGACATACATAGAGGTCGTGAGGTGCAACCGTTTGGAAATGCTTTTCCCTACCTTCACAGCGAAATTCCTCGGGCGAATTGATAAGCTGATGGTGGATTCATGTGAAAATATGGAACAAATTGCCGGCCATGAAAAATGTGAAGAAGCGACTAGCACGACAATCACCTTCTCCAACTTAAGATATCTTACACTTTTTGAGTTGCCGAAATTCAAGAGATTCTTCTTGCCTGAGAAATACTCTCCAAAATTCCCGCGCTCCTACGAGGACTTCCCATCCCTGCTAGAGCTAAGTATAGTAAACTAGGAGCGGAGCCGAACCAAGAGGAAATGGGCCCACGTATGAGGGTGATCGTGGAACAAGCGGTATTCCTTCAAACATTCCATTGCTTTGGTTTCGCTTTCTGTCCCTTTGAGTCGAAGAATCAGTTGGTATTAGCTAAATACACAATTCTCAATGGGAACCACATGCACTCTCCATCACGTGGCCCTCTTTCTTTCTCTCTTCAACTAACCATATGTTGATTCCCTTTTATGCTCAGGTTGGGCTCTTTAAGGATGCTCTTCTTCCCAGTGACTACCCTTCCAACATGAAAGGGGGAGGTGAGGGGTTCAAATCCCCACCTTCTCAGGGGGGGACGGGGTGGGGACGCGTAAGATTCAGGAGTGGGTTTTGACTCCCATGCCCTGCAAGAAGCAGGGCAAAAGTTTAAGAGTGAGTGTAGAGTAGGAATATAGTATGATTGACCCCAAAAAAAAAAAGGATGGTCTTCTTCTTCCCTCTCCGCTGCCCTCCATCCTCTAATAGCTGCTGCCGCACCTCCATCGCTGGCCACCACATGACATACTCGCCGAGGAGGGCCATCTGGTAAATTTTTTAGCATCCATAAGTCACTCTCCCGGTGATTTCAATGGTTCCACCTCGGCGAAGAAGTTTTGTAATGCCGGAGTAATCGAACTCCTTTCACAACTGCCTGCTTCAACGATTACATTCCTTGATGTTGCTTGAGGCTGTCTTAGTGATTTGAAGCGGTGCTCCTCCGCCAAAATGTACACCACCTGTTTGATGAAATTCCTGGACTAAGTCGGTATGTATTTTGATTCAGTTCTTGACCGAGAATTCCCTTCATTACTAGAGTGTTGATCTATTCTGGTCATACAAGCGTATTTGAGTTCTGTTTCTTCATTAAAAAAAAAAAAAAATCATAGGTATTCAATTTCAAACTTGTTTGGAATCTGCTGGAACCTTGGCGATACTTGATGATTTGCCTCTGATGCGGCCCTGAGTTGATGTCAATTGGTCCTTCATGTTATGTTATTCGACTCATATAAGCATGTGTAGTGATATAAGATTGTGTTATAGTAAATTTCATGTTTGCTTGGGAAAGAAACTATGTCATGAATGAATTAAATTCTACTGCAAATCGATCCGTGTATGCTGCCTCTGTCTTGATATTCCTGATTTGTTATGCTTCTGATTTCAGCTTGAGGCTAGTTTTGTTATGGGATCATATATGTTCATGCCAGGAAAATAATATGGCGAATCTCATTACAATTTGCTAGAATTAGTCATAACCGAACTTGAATATGCTAAAATCAAAGTATTACATGCTGACCACGATTGCTTTGTTTAAATTCAGTATATATTTGGTCTTGGATTGATGCCATTTTGATTAAGTAGACTCATAAGCCCTTGTAGGAAGATTTGGCTTCACTTTCATGTCAATTAGTCATCAAATGATCACAACTTATGGTATTGTGTGCTCTGTTACAATTCTGAACGTGTGCTTAAATTTGTGGAATTGCATGAATTAGATGGATTTTGTCTTAGTTCGGTTGTCTTCTTATTGCCCATGGATAAGTGACATCACGTGTTCAAGTTCCTTGTCAATTTCACATGTTCAGATGGCGCTGCTTAGATGTTAGTCCCACTAGATTGAAATCGGGGGCTGCATGCCAAAACAGGTAGATATTAACTCAACTCCCGGGGTCAACACTCACTTGTAAATATTCATGTCGGCCTAATTCTTACAAAAAGCACAAACTTTAGGTTGACTCCCAATTCTGACTTAAACATTTTTTTTCCTAAAAAAATCACCAACTTTTGCTAGAGTCCCAACTTTGACCGCCATTAAATTGTCGTCCAAAATCGTCGTTATAGGTCTGACATGGCAGTCAACAATAAGTCCATGTCAGCTAGCTACTCTCCAAAATGATGCTTTGTTGGTCTTAAAATTTGGGAAAACTCAAAGCAATTAGAGCTTGATTCTTCAATTCTGCGGTTGGGAGTCTTCAAATTCTGGGCTCAGGAATCTTCAATTTGTGAAACAGACTCACGCTCGAGATGGTTGGTTGAGCTTTTCATAAACCAACTCTGTACTCTGTTGGTCTCGTGATCTTAAGGACGGGGGCTTGATCAAAGACAGCATCTTCTGCAGGATCGTTCTCAGTGAACCACCCATATTCAAGGTATTTGATTGATTTTGATTCTGGTTCTTGTGAATCAAGGATGGATAGCTATCTTCTTCAATGTAAGAGCTCATTTCAATTCAGCGCTTTGCACCTTGCGCATTATTCTTGCTGAAGGATGCAAGCTTGATATCCTGTCAGAGTTAGTGATTGTGTGCAGAAAAATGACATCCACATACTGTATTCACGTTTTGCCTATCCGAAAACTTAACTGAATGTCGTTTCTTCAGCATTGCACTGTTTGTGGTGCATAATTGAGGATTGCTGCTGCAGCTATGTGTTCGACAAACATTATCAGAATGAATGACCGCTAGAATGATCAGATCCTTCTTTATTCATTCGATCTATTCATTTTGTACTTCCAGCTCTGTGAAGATGAGAAGTGCTACGCATATTGGATTCGAGTCCTCTTGAGTCATGAATAAGATGTCACAGATCCAACATTCTGCAGTATAAGGAGCATCAATATGTTATATATGTAGTTTTGACTGATGAGGCAAAAAATATCACTTTTGCTTTCGTGATTAACTTCTCGCTTGTTCAGCCAGGACTTCTTATTGTCTCATCTAATCACTCCCTCCAGATTGTGTGACCTTGCTTCATAAACAATAAATTGAGATGAATTCATGTTTCATTTGCACATGAAACTATGTTGCTGTAGTGCATGCTGCCATCTGATTCTAACTTAAATGATGTACATGCTTGGTTGTAGCACCCTGGATGATTGAGTCTTGTGTTAACTTGATAACAATTTTTGACAACTCTCCTATTGTTGGCTTAGATCCTAGCAGTTGTTCTCATGTCCTAAAGAACCCACATCTTAATTAAAAAAATTCCACGTGGGGATCAGCTTAGATCCTAGGGATTGAACGTAAAGGCTAAATGAGAGCATTGAAGAGAAAGTGGGCTTTTGATTGTTATTAATGCAGAATGTCTTCTCGAGGAATTTCGCACTTTTGTTTTCTCACAAACCAACTTCTACCTTTGGAAAATGCTTTTGCGATGTAAGACTGTGTGAACTCACTCACCTCAAATGTATTTGGGCCGCAGTGCTTCCTCCGCGATCTCGTGCAAAGTTGTGGCTTTCGTATCCGTCGGGCCTTACTGTTCAACGACCAAGTCGAGTACATTAATGCCACACAGGACATGCTGTGGTCTCTCGCCCGGAAGCTGGATCGTTGGCATAGGAGGAGCGGGGTTTATGGCCGATGGCAAGCTAAGTAGGAGGGGACAATCGGGGGTTCCTCAGTGCCAGATAGGCAGTTACTTTTTGTCCAGCGTGGATGCGCTTTCATGGAGAAAAAGATTGCGAGATGGCTGGATAGTTCTAGCATGTTGGAGGCGGTAGGGCCCAAAAGGCAATATTAGTATACAGAAATGGTGGAGGGGGTCCACTTATTTTCAATCGAAAATTGTATGGCCAGTTGCGGGCCGGGGATTTTGCTCTTCCGTCCAACAGCACCTTAACCATCTCTTCAACAGCTACTTTTTTTTTTTGGTCGGAAAAAGACTATATTACTCATTAAGTAGGGAAAATAGTACAACCCGCAAGCAGGGCTTCATTACAAATCAGATCTAACATCGGAGGAGCAAGTGACGAGGCCCAAGTTGGGGGAAGGGAACCTCGACCGTGGGCTTTCGCAGCCCAGTCGGCTAGGGCATTTGCTGATCTTCTGCAGTGAGTCACCTTCAGGTTCGAAAAAGAGGGCAAAATGTCTTCGCATTCGGCGAGAAGGGCACGGCATTCCCACGGTGGGAGACGCTCGTGATTGATTACTTTAACCAAAATCAGGCAGTCGGTTTCAATGATCAGGTCAGTGTGATGCTTCCCTTGTTGTAGAAGATCTTTTAGAGTATATAAGAAAGCTTGAATCTCTGTTGCAAGTGCGGAAGATGCTGGAATGCTTTTGGTGAAGCCTCCGAGCAAGCTGCCTGTGTGATCCCGAGTGATGCTGGAGATCGCACCCAGATTTTCTGCAATAGGAAAGGCACCATCTATATTAACCTTCATCATGCCCTGCACCGATGGGAGCCAGGTAGTGTTAGGGTTCGGCGATTTTTTTCCTGTCTTCCGTTGCTACTGCGATTGGTGGTTCTGAACTGTAATGTGCAGGTGAGTGAGAGCTAGAGCTGATTCAACAATCTGGTCCGGGTGCGTGAAGTGATGGCGGAAGATGACATGGTTTCTGGCCTTCCAGATTTGCCATAAAAGAGCTACTATGGTCTCAAAATCCGGTACTTTACCTTTCTGTTGTGATATATCTGCAAGCCAAGCATCTATGCAATGAAAATTGCAATTCTGTAAAAAAAGATTCAAAGCTTGCTGAAGGATTCGGTTTCCGACTTCTTGATATTTTACAAGCGTGGTCATAAACTACCAATACTCTGAAGAATTTTGCCAACATACGAATGGATTAATAAATTACCAACTTCTTATCAACATTGTAAGGGATTTAGTAATATCCAAATAAATTAGATTTATCAATGTCAAAATAAATTAGAAAATTATGCATTATTTTTTTTAAAAAAATTTAGACATGGTTCATAAGTTTTTAACGATGTTATTAATTTACTTATGTCAGATTAATTTGTAAGTAACCTCTTAGCCTAGTTGGTCCGTATCTCAGCCTGAGATCCGGGAGGTAAGGGGCTTAATGCCCCTAATATTTATCTTGTCATTTATCTTGTCCCTCGAATTGAGGTGTGCGTTTGCTATTGCTTTGATTCCACCTTCAAATGCGTGTACTCAATTCGGGCTTACTCGACGTCAAGAATGGCTTTCCTCCTAGCGCCCCATGAGGATCTGTTAATTTCTTTTGTTGATCAATATACTTCTATTTTTGTCCTAAATAATCTATTTTTCAGTATAGAATTTGCATATCACGGATACACATGTAATTTATACCTTTTTAACTAGAATTTTTATTATATCCACGATCAATACAAAACAACCTCTATTGTGACACTACAATATTTATACATATATGCTGACTATCCGATTATGTCAGGTTATTTAAATTTCGGAGTACATGTGTAAGTATATTTTATATATCATTGATTAAAATTATTTTTGTTTTGGGTGACTAACCGAATTATGAGGGTTGCTTTTTTAAGAATATTGGCTGCTATTAGTCGTAAAACAATTTGTACAAATTTGGGACTAAATATAATTGTGTATGGTCATGCACACATAACATGACACTTTCAAGCTTTTTCGGCAATTCCTTTTTAATTTCTATTTTACTAGGTATCATATACTTGAATAAAAAGATACTCTTTACTTGAATAATATTAGCATTCACATATATGAAGTTGCCCTACCAATTCAATTATATATGTAATTCAAAACCTATGCATTGCCACAAGAATAATAGATAGATGTCTATTTAATATCAATAAGGTGTTTAGAACTCTCTAAGCATCCAACTAATCTCCATTTAACGTGATGGTCCCTCCATCTCACACACATTGGGTAATCACCGGAGACTCACAAATGTGTGCTCATGGGAGTGGCCATGAGAATGTCCAAGTGTCGTGATTTGATCACAAGCTTTGACAAGAAAGATAAACACACTTGCCACTTGAACAACCTCTTGGGGTTAAAACATAATTATCGCTTAGTTTTCTTGGAATAAAACTAAACAGATCTAATATAAAGTGAAATCTCTTGATCTTTTCCTTATAAGAGAGTTCTTCATTTCCCAAATGATAACCGTCATTGTGACCATGGTTTTACACTATCTAATTTTGAAATTTTTTAAGTTGCCACACTTGATTTACGTGTGGGCTAAGCCCTTCTTATTCTTTATAACTCCGGGAAGGGTTGGAGAATATTTCCTCTACACTAGAAAATATTACTTATTTAAATTCTAACGGTAGTCTCACATTATACATTGGTTTTACCATGTAAAAGAAAGAATTAAGATGTAACCCATGGTCGTTACGGGAGTGAAAAACTAGTTTCCTTAAAGTTTAGATTCAAATGATGAGGCATTATTACTGAAAATCTTATTTGTGTTGTTGCTTCATCCTCCAAATTGACTTACACACTAGTTTATATTCAGCAGTCACTAGAGTTTGATCCATCTTTTTGTTGAAGCTGGTCCAGTCGAGCTTTGGTTCTCTTCTTACAGCAACAAATGAACTTGTCACCTAGGAGTTTCAGAAAATTCCTCTAGTACATTAAGAGAAGATGCATTGATGTTCTCTTTATATCATAATGCTTATTGAGAGGAAGATGGAACTTCATGGAGTTCACTGGTTAAATAGCGATCATGTGGCAATTTTTAACGGAAAGTCTCGTAAAAATTTACAATACTAGCAAATACATATGCACTAGACTTTTTCCACAAGATTTCAATGTTAAAAATCTCCAATCGAATTCCTTAATTGGGTAAAGCAAAGTGAGTCAAGTTAGGAAAGATTAGGAAAACACAACGCTTTGTCCTTCCACCACCGCAAAAGATCAACATTGCTTTCCTCGAATTTTTCAAATGTAGTTCCTGTCATCCTTGTTGAGATATCCATCCGCCTCACCAGCAATCGACACCGAAGTGCTTGAGGCTTGCCCTTTTCTTTGGGGGCACATGTGGCCCGAGAGCACGGGTCCGAATTGTCACGGCCCATTAGCCATCCTAACTAAGATCTATCTATTTGGGCTCATGCACACTAGGAAGAACCTTATAATATTTTCAGATGGCCGAGGATCCTTTGCTCAAGGGTTGTCAGCACCTTCTTAGATATTTTTGGAGCTTCAATTAAGATTACTAGAAATAAGGTAGAAAAGGATCACACGAGCGCATGCATTATTAGACAAGGACAAGCCAGATAGCTTGTCCCCTTTCTTGAGATAGGCTCACATGTGACTTTTGTCAGTCGATGCAGCTTGGCTGTGCCCTTCCAACTCTTACTTGGATTTTTCTGGACTGGACAACGTGTGAAAAGAGAGAAAAGATGGTACGCTGGAGTTGGGTCCTCAGACGTGAGGCCTGACACAGTAACAACTTTAAATTGCCATGTGACGATGTATCAAGTCGTACTCTCATTATGCAAAAAGGGTTGACATAGCACGAAGCTTCAATAATTGCTAAGAATGCATTTGTTTATGTTTATGTTCAAAAAGTGTTTCAGGGAACTCTATTTCTGTTCCGGGGAACAATTTTTTACCAGAAAAACGCGTTTGGTAAACTTGTTTCGGGAATAAAAAAAGAATAGAAACATGTTTGGTAAATTTATGTTCTTTTTTTGTTTCTTTTAATTTTATTTTCTTTATTTTCTTTCTTTTTTCTTTTTTCTTTTTTTCTTCTTTTGGCCGGTTTGTCGGCTCAACTATAGCCGACGGCCATGGCCGACAAGGGTCGGCGGCCTCACCTTGGCTAGGCAAGCTCGGGCTCACCCGACCCTCGGCGAGGCCGAGCTCGCCCGGCCACCGATCGCTTGGTGGTGGCTCGACGAGGCTCGAGCCTCGCCGGTGGCCGGGCTAGCTCGCCTCGCCCGAATCCAACGAGGTTGAGCTCGCCTAGAGGTCGAGCCTCACTAGTGGTTGGGTGAGCTCAATCTCGTCAGATCTGGGCGAGGCTGAGCTCACCTAGCCAAGGTGAGGCCAAGCCTCGCCGGGGCCGACGACGCTCCGGCGGGTCGCCGGCCCTCGGCCCTCAACCATGACCGAGGCCGGCCAAAGAAAAAAGAAGAAAAAAGAAGAAAAGAAGAAGAAGAAAAAAAAAAAAAAAGAGAAGAAAAGAAAAGAGAAAATTTGTTCTTAAAAATTGTTTCAGAAACAAGAAACAAGTTTTTTTTTTTTTGTTTCTTGTTTCTGTTCCAATTTTGTTCTCGAGAACAAAAAAATAGATTTGGAACAAAAATGCAAATAACAAACGCGTTTATATTCTTTTTTTGTTCCCGGAAACAAAAAAAACAAAAAATTTTTGTTCATAAAAAAAAAAAAAAAAGAAGAACATAAACAAACATGCCCCAAGTGACTACGATGGCTAAAGAATACTTAACTAACTCTACCCCGGTTAAACTCTTAACCTCACTTTGTCCTATCTTTGACCTCCTCGTCTGCGTTTGAGAGCATAATCAAGTCGTGGCATTTTTTTTTATGGCGATTTCGTAGATGTTGTGGATAATTAGATGACATAGTACAGCTTGGGCACATTGACGATGGGCCAAGAGATGCAAGCAATAGTCATTTCGATATTTTGGTAACTTAACATTTGCTTATGATCTTTAATAATCCATTCACTAGTATTAAAAGTGGACTCTAATACTAGTATTGTGGATAATTAGATGACACAGCGGGCACATTGACGATGGGCCAAGAGATGCAAGCAATAGTCATTACGATATTTTGGTAACTTAACATTTGCTTATGATCTTTAATAATCCATTCGCTAGTATTAAAAGTGGACTCTAATACTAGTATTGGCACCGATGGAGTGAGCACGCCACCATCAGCCATGGAAAGAATGGGAAAAACACAACAGTTTGGCCTTCCGCCATACCAAAAGGTCGTAATTGTCTTTGTCGACTTTTTCAATGTAGTTGCTGCCATCTTCGCCAGGATATTCATTCACCTCACTAGTAACTGACACCAGAGTGCCCGAGGGCTGTCCCTTTTCGGCCTAGGAGCACAAGTCCGGTCTGGCTTGGCACGCCAGCCATCCTAATTGAGATCAATGTCGGTTCATGCACATTTGGAAGGACCTAACAATTCTTTTCAAAGCAGGAGATCCTTCGCTGAAAGTTTTGCCAACACCTTGGTAGATATTTTTGGAGCTTCAATTCGTCTCATTCAAACATCTATCACATGTCTCACCTCGTAATGACAGAGAGTCTAGAAAATGCAATATATATTATGGGCCCCACTGAACTCGTTGATTCAAGGGAAGGTACTCAATTTTGCGTTTCCGTCTATTTCCTCCCTTTTTTTTGGAGGAAAATGTCTTGCGGATTCATTGGAAAAATCTTGCTCTACCGTTCCTTTCTATTCCTTGGATCTTTATTGCCTCCTTCTTTTCACCCAATTCCTAAAACCCACTTCATTCCATGGAATAGCCCAATTAGGTTTGTTATGGAACTTGCTCTCAAAAGCAAAATTAAATGTCATAACTAATATATTAAAATTTTTTACTATGTCCATGGTCAATGGAATAGTAGAATACATTTGGTAACTATTTTATTCACAAGAAAATTTCTGATAAAAAATAATTCTTTTTTATTTTGTTATCGAAAATAATTTCTAAGTATTTAAAGACATTTGGTAAATCGCTAAAATTTTTTTTTTTCACGAGAATAAAATTACATTTGGTACCATCATCAAAATTTCTAATCTAAATAATTTTCTTTTAATTTTTAAATAATTTTATTACTTTTTTTTTTCTCTTATTCTTCAAGCTTTGGTCGGTCGTCGAGCTAAATGAGGGCCGATGATCTCGTTGAAGCGTTAGCTCTCTTAGAAGGTTGCGCCTCGTCGGTCGAGCCTCACCAACAACCGGGTGAGGCTCGGGTCTTGGCGAGGCTAAGTTTGCCTAGCCGCCAGCGAAGCTTGAACTTGTCAGGCCACTGCAAGGTTTGCCTCGCCTTGGTTGGGCGACATTGATCTCACGGTGGCCCAACTAGATCGAGCCCCATCAGTGACTGGGCAAGTTCAACCTCATTCAGCCAAGGCTCATCAGTGGCCGAGAAAGGTTAGGGAGAGGCTTGATTATGAAATTATTATTGGGAATAAAGAAGCATTTTTTCATTCCTTAATTCTTTTTTCAAATTAATTCTTGGCAAATAAATTTATATTTTAAATTTATTCACTTCATATTGGACACTACAATTATTATACACAATGACTATTCGATTTTATTAGACCTGATTAAAGCTATTTTAGTTTTGGGTGGTCGACCGATTGCTTTTTCGTATTTATTGCTGTTTTTCGTAAAGCAATTTGTACGAAGGACACGTTAACTTGAAGTTGGTAAGGACGATGTGCAGAAAGAGAGGACAGTACGGTAGAGTGGGGCCCCCAGGCGTGAGGTCATAAAGGAAACAGCTTTAACAATTGCAACGTGACCCACGATGATTCGACCAAAAAAAAAAAAAAAAGCGTGACACACGATGTACCGAGCCGTACTCTTCATCTGCAGCATGAATGAGTTCGACATGACATGAGGCTTTAACAATTGCCGAGTGACCGATGATGGCCAAAAAGTAACTTGACTCAATCTTGGTTAACCCTTCAGCTCACTTTGTTCTATCTTCCTCCTCGTCTGCGTTTTAGAGAGAGAGAGAGAGAGAGAGAAAGCAGCACCAGAGCGACGATGGTAGACGTGTCAGGGAGGGAGAGACACATAAAAGATTTGGGAGTTTGCAATGAGAAGCGTCGGCTTCGTGATGAAATGTCCATGTTCCATTTTCTTTTTTTTTTTGGCAGAGAATTGATCAGAAATAGGTTCATCACGTGGAGGTTATTATCAAAGAGAGGTGAGAGGGAGAGAGAGGGTAGTCCGGCTCAACCATGGAATAGCGACGAATCCATATAACCCATGATATGGGGTTAATGATCCCCCTAACGTACGTATAGTTACGTACAAGTACGTATGACTATTACAAGTACACTTCATATTCCCTACATCTGTTGCCGAGGTGTAATGGATCAATAAAATTGGGTTTTTTTAGAACTTTAAAGGTGAGTTTTTGAAAAATAAATGATGATTATAATTAGTAATTTCTATACAAAAAAATGAAAAGGCTATATTCCATGAACATCTCCATTCTCAAAATGGAGTTGTGTATGTAGCTCAAAACCTATATGCATTCACAAGATTAATAGATAGGTGTTCATATTAATGGAGTATCTAAGATTTTTTGAGTATCCGACGAATCTCCACTCGGTGTGGTAGTCCCTCCATTTCATACACACTAGATAATTATTGGAGATGCATAATTTTTTATATTACATTATTTGTAAAATCAGTTATTTGCCTTCATCTTCTTTTTTTTTTTTTATTATTATTCAATTTCTATTCAAAGTCCCAGCTTATCGTTCTAAATTTGGAAGCTGAGCTCCCCTTCCTTTTTCTTTTTCTTTTTTTAACCCCTGGGAAGGTTTAGTGGATATTTTTTCTATACTAGAAAATATTACTTATCTAAATTCTAACCTTAATCTCACGTCATATATGTATTTTTTTTTTTCTCAAAACTCTAGACTAAAATTAAACGTGGCTTGAAATGAGAGGTATGATTGGCAGATATCTCGTAGGAAGGCTAAAAATACCTAAGAAGTTGAAACGAAAGAGTAGATGAAACAACAATTAAGACCATTGAAGAAACTTAATTACATTTTATGTAATAGATGAAGCAATGATCATAACAACAACTTAAAATGGAAGAACACAAATATTTGTTTACGAAGTAGAATAATAAATGAAACTTGACAATATGATATTAGGAAGAAAATAAAAAATTTTAAATCATGCCTTAGGAAGAATGTAGGTCTCATTAATGTAGAACCGGACCAACCACCTTGAGTCCGCTCATTTCCTTTGTTCCTCCCACATTTAATAGGAAATATTTTGTGGGCTCACGAGAATTTTTCCATCCATTCTCTTCACTAGAGCAATCAACATGGACAGTTCAATCAATGCGTGGGTTTCTCTAATATTGTATTTAAAAAAAGGAATAAATGAATAGTTTCTTCTAAGGAGAGATGAAATGAGGTGAAAATTGTCAGAATAATTTCCACGTATTCCAATCTCGAACCAAGGGGCTTTAGTGCTTATGTTAAGCCTTAGGTTTGGGGGGAACCAAATTTGAATCGGAAAAGGACAATGATTATCCACGTGGCATATGCATGAAGGACTTATATTACATAATTAAGTAAACTAATATTACTGGGAACCGGGTATGTAAGGTTGACAATGGTAAGACAAGCACATGCATTACGCAAGGACAAGGCAGAGATCTTGTACCCTTTCTTGAGACGGGCTTAAATCTCTTTTGTCGATTGGTGCAGAGCTGGTGCCCTTCCAACTCTTATTTGGATTTTTCTGGACTGGGACAACGTGTAAAAAGAGAGATAGGACGGTACGGTGGAGCTGGGTCCCTGGACGGAGGTTTGACATAACAAGAAGCTTTAAATTATCATGAGGACATAAGACCCACGATGCACCAAGTCGTCCTCCCATCTGCAGAAGAGGTTGACATAATACGAAGCTGTAATAATTGCGGAGTGACCGACGATGGCCAAAGAGCAACTAAACTCTAGCCTCGTTGAGAACTTGAGACTCTTAAAGTGAGGTTCCATGAAATAAAATTTAACCGCCCATTGTTCTGTCTTCCTCCTCCTCGTCTGCGTCTTAGGGAGAGAGAGAGAGAGAGAGAGAGAGAGAGAGCAACTTGTGTGGACGTGTCTGGTTGACTTGATAGGGAAGGAGGGAGACACGTAAGGAGTTGGAGTTAGCAGAGAATTGTTCACTTCTACAGAGACCTGGAAAGAGGGTCATTGGGTTGAGATTATTGGCAAAGAGAGGTCAGAGAGAGGTCAGAGAGAGGGAGATAATTACGTAGAAATACACTTCATATTCCTTGAATCCGTTAACAAGATATAATCAATCAATGAAATCGGGTTGTTTTAGAACTCTTAAAGTGAGGTTCCATGAAATAAAATTATTATTGTAATTAGTAACTTCTATACAAAAATAAAAAATAAAAAAATGAAGATGTATCTTCCATGAAGCTTCAGTTCCTCGCAATGGAGTACCTAAATGCACAAGATTAATAAATAAGTGTCTCTTAGATATCAATAGAGTGTTCATGGCTTTTTGACTATCCAACTAATTCTCATTAAGTGCAATGGTCCTTCAATCTATGCATATGTGAAAATTACTAGAGATAAGCAATTTTTATATTACATTCTTTTGAAAATCTTTTAGTTGCCACATTTGATTTTTTATTTTTATCTCAATTTCTATTCGAAATTGATTTGGCAGCTTGACTTCTAAATTTGGGAGCTGAGCTCCCATTCCTTTTTTTTTTTTTTTTAAATTCTCCTGGGAAGGTTTTGTGAATGTTTACTCTATACTAGAAACTATAACTTATCTATTTCTAAACTTAATCTCACATGATATATGTTTTTCTTTTTTCTTTTTTCATGTTGGAAAAGAACTAAGATGTAATCCTTGCATAGTTGTGAGGCCGAAAAATAGTTCGATTAAAGTTTTGATTTAACCGATGAGGCATGATTATTTAATATCCAACGGCAGGAGTTTTAGGGCGCGGGCTTGGAAGAACTTTTGGTTGACGATTGCATCATAGCTAGCTTAAATAACAATAGGGAAACTGAGAACAGCTCTTGTGGATCTTGTCTTTGTTGCATTTTGTCAATCAAATAAGGCGTTACGGAGACGCAATACTTATTGACCATCGTCATCAATGAATCCTCCGGTACACTTTCCTATCTAGAAAAGCTTGGTGAAACTGAGGAAATTACAAATTATTCTGTGCAAATGCCCACGAGGACACCTAATCTGTCATGCTTGAGGAATGTACAATCCTTCGCACATCTTATTTAGAAAGAGTTGTCGAGGTTTAAGGTTTAGGGGAATCGAGATCTTTGTTGCGTGCGATTCAATCGAAAGATTACATAACCTATGCAAGCTGAAGAAGTTAAGGTGTGTTGAACCGAAACGCTGTCCTAAGCTAAGACCCGTGAAAGGCGGCAATGGCTTACGGTCTTTAAAGTACTTGGAGACCAAACGTTACAGACCTCTCAAAATGTGTTGCCCAATGTGTTGAGATCAACCAAGGTAGAGACGGAAGTGTAACAACCGTAGTCGTTATTGTGGTAAGAAAACACCGTGATATGTGATGTGGTTGTGGTAGACTTGTAATATTTTAACTAATCTTTAGGTGTCATGGACTCTAGTTCTTCATCTTAGGAATTATTTTGTATGGCTTGTGAATGCATTAAAAACTCAGGATATCAATAACTCGACCTATTCAAATTTGTGAGTAATGCTACCTAAGTATTGAATGATGAATTAGGATTTTGGTCTTGTTTCATCGAAGTTCAGATATTCAAAATTGAATTAAATAATGGATTGCCAACATTAAAGCAAATACATATTGATGAAGGGTCCCGACTATTAGAAGTCAACGTCCACTTGCGTACCGTCAATAGTATGAGTTAAGTATCTCAACTCAAATTATATTTTGCACTAACATTATAGCTTGTCATTGGCTTAGGCTCATCAATCCATAATAAGAAAGAAGAAGATGAGCTGTAGATGGTTTGTATAGAGAAACAAAGTGGACGAACAATGCAACGTATTCATTCTCTACAATGGTGCATGAAGATACATTATACAGGGCTGAGAGGTTTTTTTTTTTTTTTTTTTTTTTGTGTTAATCAATATATTCTTATTTAATCCTATGCGGCCTGTTTTTGCCATAACAATTGAATTTCACAGCTACACACCGAATATATGATACCTTTGTAATTAGAACTTTTATTTTGTATGCGGTCAATAGAAGAACAACTTATATAGCGGCACTACACTATTTATACGCATATGCTGACTATTTTGATTATATCAAGATATTTATATTTTGAATTGTATGGGTAAGTATATTTTACCATTGGTTAAACTTTTTTTTTGTTATGGGTGATCGACTGAATTAAGAGGTTGCGTTTTTTTTTTCTTTTCTCCAAAATATTTGTTGTTGTTATTCGTAAAATAATAGGTGCAGATTTGGGACTAGATATATAATCATTACATGGCCGTGCCCACATTAACGTGATGAAGTTAATATTAGCGTTCATATGTATGATGTCTGAACGACATCTAGGATAGTAAGTGTATGAGGTTGTACCGCCATATGGTGCATGAGGTTGATATAACACAAATCTTAGTAATTGCTACGTAAACGACAAAGGCCAAAAAGCAACTTTAAGTTTACCATGGTTAGCTATTAACATCACTTTCTCTGTCTTCATTTTGATTCAGCAACACGTCTATTTTTCTGTCTATTAAATTGAAATTGTGACCGAAACTCTAGACTGAAATTGAACGTAGCCTTAAATGAGAGGTGCAATTGGCGGCAATCTCATATAGAGGTTGACAATATTGTAGAAGTTGAAACAAAGGAATAGACGAAACAATAATTAAGAACATAAATGAAGCAATGTTTAAAACAACAATTTATAGTGGAAGAACACAAATATTTGATCATGAAGCAAAGTAACAATGATAGGATATGAACTTGACAACATGGTATCAGGAAAATAAAATAAAATTTTCAAATTATGCCTTAGGAAGAATATATGTCTCATTAATGTGAAACTCATTCGACCACCTTGGTTTCTCTTATTTCCCTCTGTTTTCTCTCATAAGTAAAAGGAGATATATTGTGGACCAACAGGAAATTTTTTTCTCTTTGGTTCTCTTCCATGGATCAATCAGCACAGACAATGTAATTAATGCATGGTTTTCTCTAATAGCATACTTTAAAAAAAATGAAAGAAATGAATGATTTCTTCTAAGGGAGAGATGAGATATAGTGAAAATTACCAGAATAATTCCCATATGTTCCAATCTCGAGCCAAAGAGATTTAGTGATTATGTTAAGCCCTAGGTTTAGGGTGGACCAAATTGGAGCCAGAAAAGGACAATGATTATCCATATTCTATACGCTTAGAGGACGTTTATTATATAAATAAGCAAATCTAGATTACTAGGAACAGGCATGTAAAGGTTGAAAAGGACAAGACAAGCACATGCACTGGACAAGGACAGGCCAGAGAGCTTGTCCCCTTTCTTGAGACGGGCTTGCATGTCACTTTTATCGGACAGTGAAGTTTTTTCTTTTTTTCGGACAGTGCAGTTTCGTTGTGCCCTTCCGTGGGACAAGAAAATTCAACTTGGATTTTTCCGGGCTGGACGACGTGCAAAAAGAGAGGACGGACGGAATGGGGTCCGTGGGCGTTAGGTTAACACAACACGAAGCTTCAATAAATCCCAAGGGACCGATGATGGTCAAAAAGCAACTTAACTCCACCCCGGTTAACTCTTATCGTCATCTTGCGCTGTCTTCTTCCTCTCCTCCTCGTCTGCATTTTAGAGAGAGAGAGAGAAGGTGTGTTTGGTCCGTGTTATTGAGGGAGAGACCCGTAAGGATCTGGGAATCAACATGAGAAGCGTCGGCTTTGTGAATTGTTCCGTCGCTTTTGCATAGAATGAATAGGAAAGAGGGACATTCCATGGAAGTTAGTAGCGCAGAGCGAGCAAGAGAGAAAGAGAGGTGGTCCCATATAATCCGTGAAATAGGCTGACATTATTGTCGAGTGCAAGCAGCCCTGTTATGGAGTTAATGATCCCCTTAAACGTATATATAATCACACACAAGTGAACTTTATATTCATCGAATCACCAGGGGTTCATCCCAGTGGCCACCCTTCCAACTTGGAAGGGGGAGGTAGGGAGAGGTAGGGGATTCAAATCCCCACCTTCTCAGGAGGGATTGGGTTGGGGACGATTTCATTTTAGGAGTAGGTTTCGATTCTCACACCCTACAAAGAGGGGGCAAAAGTCTGAGAGTAAGTAGTAAGGTAGAATTAGAGTAGGACCGATAAAAAAAAACTTTATATTCACCGGATCCGTTGGCAAAGTGTAATCAATCAATGAAATTAGATCTTCTCATAACTATTAAAGTGAGGTTTATGAGAAATAAATGATGATGATAGTTAGTAATTTCTATAAAAAGAAAATGAAAAGGTATTTTTTCATGAACCTTCATTTTCTCTCAATAAAGTGTGTAACTTTTTGAACATTCGATTAATCTTTATTAGGCATGCAGGTCCCTCCATTTCACACACACCGAATAATTAACGTTGACACACTGTTTTTATATTACAAAATGTATTAGTTGCCGCACTTGAAACTTTTTTTTTATTGATTTTGGTAGCTTACCGTTTTAAACTTGGGAGCTAAGCCTCTTCCCTTTTTTAAAATTTTGGCAAGGTTTGGTAAATATTTACGTACAAATACACTTTCTATGCACTGAGGCAGTTAATGAGGTGTAATTAATCAATGAAATTCGGTTTTCATTAGAACTGTTAAAGTAAGGTTCTTAAAAAAAACTGAATAAAATTAATAATTTTCAATAAATGTTTATTTAATTTTTCAACATTCGTTTCACGAAAAATAAATTGATTGAAGAAAACATTTTCTATAAAGGGTAAAAAATTTCCAAAATAAGAGAAAATATTTTTCATTTTTCAAATAAGCTCACTCACTTTCTCTTATCTCACAACTCTTATTAGTCCTCACTTCCTTCTTTCTTTGTTTTTTCTTTGTTTTTTTTTTTTTTTTTTTTTTCTATTTTTAAAAGTTCGAATTTCTTTTTTCATTTTCTTCTGTCAGAATCGGACATCGGCCGGCGACGATGACCAGCGGCCGATCATGGGCTAGTCTCGACTCTCGAGCTGCCCAGCTTCTGTTGAGCTCAGGGCCGATTTCCGCGAGCTCAGAGCTTGGGACCTCGACGCTGCTGATCGCTGGAGCAATGTATGTATGAAATAAATGGTAGACGGTGGTGGACAGCTAAATAATTCCCGCACTCCGCAAACGGTGGGGTCGAAAAGGCGATTTTAGTCCACAAAGACAAAGAAATGGAGGGGTGGGGCCCACTTGTTTTAAATCAGTGTCCTTAAGGTCAAGCATAATCAAATGGAGATACGATTAGATGACATCTCTGTATAGCCCACGCGAGGGTCATCTGTGGGAACATCAATATAGTAAGTAACGCCACATATGTTATCCACGCTTCGTGCCACCTGTTTCTGACCACCATTGTATCGTCTAAATGATTTCTTCCTCGCTCTAGAAGCCCCTCTCTTTCACCTGATCTTCTGCGGCTCTTCTCTTTGTTGGAACCGCCGTGTGTGCATCGTATTGAATCTTTCCTCTTCTTCAGTCATTGGGGTTTCCGGGTTCCATCAGTTTCGCCTGCCTCGGAATATAAAATTCTTAACTCTCGTTTCTCCACGAAGAAGGAAAGAAAGCCAGAAAGGTAGAAGAAGTCGAAACGGGGGGAAATGGAGGAGATTGCTCTGTGCGGAGCTTCCGAAGTGGCAAAGTGCCTGGTGGCTCCGATCGGTCGGCACTGCGGCTACGTAATGTCCTCCGACCGCTACGTTCGCCAGCTTAATGATGAAGTCAAGAACCTGGGTGACACGAGGGATGAGGTGCAGCATTCCATCGATGAAGCTCGAAACAACATGAAGCCGATCAAACCCAGGGTCGAGAGATGGGTGAACGACGTGGAGACCGTCGCTAATGAGGCGCGTGACGTGCTGGATTACGACGGAAGAGCTAAGAAAACTTGCTTCTATGGGTGGCTTCCCAACCCAAAGGCGCGATATCATCTCGGCAAAAAGGCGAGCAGGACGGTCAAGGACATCCAGGCACTCATGGCAAGGGGTCAATTCGAGAAGGTTGACTTCGAGAATCCTCCGCCAGGGCTTGTTGGCGCTGCTCTCGACGTGAATTCGTTGGCCGGTGATGGGGGCGACTTTATCACCGATTCGCGAGCTTCCATCTTTCAGGGCATAATGAAAGCTCTGAATGATGAGAAGGTGAAAGTGGTTGGGGTCTACGGGCCTGGCGGCGTGGGGAAGACTACTCTATTGGAGATAGTCGAGGAGAAACTCAATAAAGAGGGGACACCGTTCCACATGATCGTCAAATCGAAAGTCTCGCAGACTCCAGACTTGACGAAAATCCAATTCGATATCGCTTACGCCTTGGGCCTAAAAGATCTGAAGGATGAGCCGAGTGAAGAGGGAAGGAGAGATCTTCTGTTGAAGAGATTACAGATGGATCCGAGTGAGAAGGTTCTCATAATATTGGACGATCTGTGGGGAGCACTTGATTTGAAGATGGTTGGAATTCCTCTGGGAGATGAGAGCAGGAACTGCAAATTGTTGCTTACTTCGAGAGATAAAAGTGTGCTGGAGCAAAAGCTGCATGCCGAACAAACATTTCGTCTTGAAGGTTTAAGCGACAAAGAAGCTTGCATGCTATTTGCAAAGATAGTCGGCGACAAGCTCAAAGACAATGAGGAATTGATACTAAAGGCGGTTCAAGTGGTAATGAAGCTTGCAGGTTTGCCTCTTTTGATTACCTCCGTTGCAAGTACCTTAAAATGTAGCGATGTGTCCACATGGGAGAACATGATAATAAAAATAGAAGACCCAAATATTGAGAGAATGGTGAAGTGGAGTTACGACCATTTGGAGAGTGAGGATGCCAAATGCTTATTCAAGCTTTGTGGTCTTATTGGTGGGACCATTAAAGTCGAAGGTCTACTGGGAATAGGCATGGGTTTGGGCTTGTTTGAGGGATTCAACAACACAGTACAAGATTCAAGGAATAGATTGAATAAGCTGCTTGATAAACTCTGTTCCACTTGTCTGTTGCTGGATGGTGGCGACGACAAGGAAAATGTGACCATACATGATCTTTACAGCGAGGTGGTCGTCTCAACTACATTTAGTGGTCAGCATTCCTTAATGATGAACAGCAATTATGGCTCATGGCCCAAGGAAAAGCTTGAGAAATGTTGGGCAATACGCCAAGTTGATGTTGATAGTGATAGGCTTGCTAAACTAATGCGGTGTGTGTTTCCTGAATTGAAGATACTCATGTTGTCTCAACCGGAAAATTGGAAGGGGAGACCTGCACACAGACATGATCAGGAAGATTGCTGTAGACTAGATTTCACATACATGAAGGAGCTCCGAGTCCTATATCTCCGCTCCATGCATATCACCACTTTACCTTCCTCGATTGGAATCCTCGGGAACCTTTGCTCGGTATATTTAGACCATTGCAAGGTGGGAGATGTGGCAAATCTTGGCAAGCTCAAAGCATTGCAGTTTCTTAGCTTCGTAGGATCTAAAATTTCTAGGCTGCCTAAAGATATCGGGGAATTGACGAATCTGAGATCATTAAATCTAAGCCACTGCTACTCGCTTAAGATAATTGAGCCTGGAGCTCTAAAAGGTTTAATCAACTTGGAAGAGTTACATATGAAGGGAAGCTTTAATCGATGGATGGGCAAGGATGAAATACCATCGAAATTGTGTAATGTTAGGCTTGTCAAGCTGAAGAGCTTGAGAAAGATAGCCTCTCTAGAAATATCGATCCGTGATCCCACCATACTCTTGGAGGATGATGACCTGCCATTTGGGAACCTGAGCAAATTTTGGATCGAGATAGGAATTGTTTGTATCACCTTTAATCCAATAGGAAATGTTGATGGGAGAGAATTTGAAGATTCGAGAACTATGAAGCTCAATTTGGAAGGTTGTGATAGTATTCTTTCAAGAAAATGGATTCAGAAAACTCTACAGAAGACTCAATACTTATATTTATGCAAGTTGAGTGGGTTCAAAAAGAGAGCTCACAAGTTGTGCACCCAAGGGTTCGGAGAAGTGAAGTACCTCAAAATTGAAGACAGCCCCTCAATCAAGTACATTGCCAATTCAATTCATGGCCTCCCCCTCACTGCTTTTAGGAAGTTAGAGTCATTGTTCCTTGAAAATCTTATTAATTTGGAGAAGATATGCCATGGCCCCATCGGACCAGAGTGTTTCAGCAAATTGAAAGTCGTGAGTGTCAAACATTGCGACCGATTGAAATACTTGTGGTATCTTTCAGATATACGAAGACTCGTGCAGCTGGAAGAGATCGAAGTGTGTAAATGTAACTCATTGCAATCCATTGTCACACATGATGCGGGAGAAGATATTGTTTCTACCAATAACAATGTTGACTTGCCTAATGTACACCGTCTGATATTGCGAGAGTTACCAAATATGACAAGCTTTTGCAGCAAAGCTGAAAGGACATTAGAGGATAGTCCAATCCAGGTAATTTTTTTCATTTTTTCTCTCAGTCAATTTGTCCTATTAGGATGAGATGATATTGGTGTTCACTCAACGGTAGTACATACTGCATTTAACTTTGATTATTTGTACAATTGGATTCACATTTTGATTTACAAATAAAAAAAATCCTTTCAAATAGAACACAAACCACATTATAACTAGAGGGAAGCCTCTTTCCACGACTAATTTTTTTTCAAAATTTTTTTCAACGGTAGATAATTGCACTGATAACTTGGGTTTCTATTGTGACTAATTCATTATTTATTTAACATTCTTAATGAGTTGAAAAAATACTAGTGTGCTAAACGAATGAAAGTGAGAATGAATCTTGAATAAATAAATAAAATTGAATAATTTCAAAATGAAGAAAGCAATATCTAGAGATTTAATAAATGTATGGCGAGTGAGAAGCCACATAACAAAGAAATCCCCACGATTCATGTCCCGCCTAACATTCAATTTGCAACTGATTCCAACATGTCATGCCAAGTTGCCAACGTCACGGTATCAACATCACCGTGCAGTTTGCTGCATTGATAGAATGATAATGGTGGGGATATCCTCAGGAAAATGATATCGCTTTTCACGGAAGAGAAATTGTTTTTCCTTTTTTTTTTTCATCTTAGCTTGAGAGTTTCAATTATTTTCTCTTGAAAATAGCTTTACTTGTCACAAACTCACCTTTAATGAGTTTCATTGTGGCGCTTTGTCAGGTTTCATTGCCTCGCTTGGAATCCCTAGTAATGGTTGGACTCCTTGGCCTAGAAAAGATACTCTACGGTGAACCCTCAATAAAATACAATGGTCTGAAATCACTAAAGATAGAAAAATCTAAATCCACGTTGAGTATTCCAAAAGATTGGATACTAAAGCTGCCAAATTTGGAGTCAATGGAAATTGCGGGCTCTCCATCATCAGAAGTAGTTTTCGACCTGGAGGAGCTAAAAGTCACTGGAGAAGTTGAGATTCTCTCTTGGCTAAGTACATTGGAGTTATGTAAGCTGCCAAACCTGCGGTGCGTGTGGAAACAAGATGCACGATTGCAAGGAATATCAATATTTCGGAACTTGAAGAAGCTCTCTATCAACGATACGGGGCTGTCATTTCTCTTTCCGGTGTCTATGACTAAATATCTTAGAGAAATTAGAGACATTGAAGTGGAGGATTGTCCAAATATGAAGGCAGTGATTGTGGATGAAGAAGGAAGAGATGAAGATATGGATGATATTATAGAGTTCCCATTATTGGAACAACTATCTATAAGCCGCTGTCCTACAGAGAAATTCTTCTCATATTCTCATGGAAAAAAAGAGTTAATAACCACCACTTCAGATTCACAAGATACTTATTTCAGTTTCTTCATTGATCAAAAGGTATGAATCTTTTCTTTTGAGATTATGCGCACAATAGTCATAGGCATGTGATTTATGGGGCAAATAATAATATTTCTTTGAAGATTTTTTATTTGGTTTTATTAGTTAAAATGTTTTTCTAATTTATAACTATAGTTGTTGTCAGAGTAAGGTTGTTAGTGATAATTCCTTGCTCCACTGTATTAGATAGATCTATATTAGTCCAAATTGTCAAATTATTCATAGCTATGATCTAATGCATAACTCTTATGAGCAGATAAGTTTACCAAGCTTGGAGAAGTTAATGCTCTACTCGGTAGGATCCTTCAACAAATTAGCCAACCTCACCCTGAAACAAGATGTACAGTTAGAAGGAATATCAATATTTCGGAACTTAGAGAAGCTCTATGTCTATGATATGGGGCTATCATTTCTCTTTTCGGTGTCTGTGGCTAAATGTCTTAGAGAAATTAGAGACATTACAGTGAAGGATTGTCCAAATATGAAGGCGGTGATTGTGGATGAAGAAGGAAGAGATGAAGGGACAATTGATATTATAGAGTTCCCACTATTGAATCGACTAACTATAAGTTGCTGTCCCATAGACAAATTCTTCTCATATCCTCATGGAAAAAAAGAGTCAATAACCACTACTTCAGATTCACAAGATACTTATTCTAATTCCTTCTTTGATCAAAAGGTACGAATCCCTTCTCTCGAGATTATACCCATACTAGTCATAAGCACACTTTGTGGCTCTTTGAAGAATTTTTTTATTTGGTTTTAATGTGTTCATTATTTACAACTACATTTGTCAAAGTAAGGCCACTAGTGAAAATTCATTCTTACATTGCGTCAAATAGATTGTTAAGATTAGGCCAAATTGTTAGATGTTTCATCGCTATGATCTAACGCATAACTCTCATGAGCAGGTTAGTTTACCAAGCTTGGAGCATTTAGGCCTTTGCTCAATGGGATCCTTCAAAAGGCTATGGCTTGATGAACTTCCCAAAAGTTCTTTCTGCGAATTAGCCACCCTCACCCTTGAAAATTGTTTTGGGCTACTCATCGTCTTCCCTTCGACAATCATAGGAAGATTGCACAACCTGAAAGAAGTCAAAGTTTCAAACTTGAAATGCTTGGAATCATTATTTGACTGTGGATCCTTTGGTTCAAATACGGAAAGAGAACTTGTGTCGCTCCCCAATTTGGAGAGAGTGGAGGTGAGAGGAGCAAGAAGGCTCAAACACATGGTGAAGAGCAACTCTCACATGGTTTTGGGTTTTCCCAGTCTAACAAATGTCGAGGTTAAAAATTGTTCCGAGCTAACATATCTTTTCCCCAATTATACGGTCACAACTTTAGGGAAACTTGAGCGCTTGTGGATTAGCAAATGCGAACGTATGAAGGAAGTGGTTCCCAAGGAAGAAGGGGATCAATCAAAGTCGGAAGTGATTAGTTTCCCTTGCTTAAGTGACTTATCACTTGAGAAGCTTGATGACTTGATTTGTTTCAGCTCAGGATGTTCTTCGTATGATTTTGCCTCCTTAAGAAGTCTAAGAATTGAGGGGTGCCGTAACTTTGGAGCGTTCATCCCAAGTCCTACAAGTGTCGAGAGGCCATTAAGCAAGATGGCGGGAGAGGACGATGAATTGCCACAAACCTTGTTCAATGAGATGGTTCGCTCTATCCCTTATTATGATCGTTCATATTCTTACATTTCATGTTTTAGATCAAACAATGTAATAAATTTGTCCTACTTATCCTCCTTTTCTCACATTATACTCATGTAGGTTACATTTCCCAATATAAGAAGTCTAAAAATTGAAGGCCCTCAGTGCAAAGAGCTATGGAACAATCAAATTCCCACCGATTCCTTTTGGAAATTGAAATATCTTGGTTTGGAGTCCTGTGACAATCTCCAACGTATTGCCCCATCCCATATGTGGAAGAGGCTACAGCATTGTCTTGAGAATCTAAAAGTGATTTCATGCTCTTCGATCGAGATAATATACGAAGGTGATGGGATGGATATAGAGGGTGGTGAATTGAGGTCATTGGTTTTGTGTGATCTCAAGAATTTGAGGCACATTTGGCAGTCCAACAATCTCCCAAACGTCCCGTTCCCAAACTTGAGAGACATAGAGACTATGAGGTGCCCCGTTTGGAAATGGTTTTCACTACCTTCACAGTGAAATTTCTTCGGCAAATCAAAGAGCTAATGGTGGAGTCATGTGAAGATATGAAACAAATTATTAGCCATGAAAAAGCGGAAGAAGCGATCGGCACGACAATCACCTTCTCCGAGCTAACTGTTCTTGGACTTCTCGAGTTGCCAAAATTCAAGAGCTTCTTACCTGAGAGATACTCTCTGAAATTCCCGTGCCCTGAGAACTGCCCATCCTTGCGAGACTTGAGTATAGTAAGTTGTGAAGCGGAGCTAGACCAAGCCCTTGGTGACTGGGAAGGCCACCAACAAGCACGACAACTACTCATGTCCTTCTGCCAATTGATCTGTAAATAGACTCGGATGATTTTTGAAGATCCATAAGTCAACTCTCTCGGTGATTTCAAATTGAATCCTTTTCCTCTCACTTCGTTGCTGATTGTCACTGCTTCTTGATCGCCACCAGCAGTTTCGCCACCGTGAAGGTGTGTAATGCCGAAGTGCTCTTGAAACTCAGTCATTTGCTTTGACAATGCCATTCTTGGACGTTGCTTCTGTTATCTCATTACTTATATCCGATGTCAATTGCTGTAGCTAATCGTACTTCATTCACCAAAACCACGTGCTCTGTTTTCCAATGCTTTATAAATGAAGCGGAGGCTGGGATCTATTCCTACCGTTTGTGAAAATTGGCTCTAATTGAGGCTGATGATTTGAAGCAGTGCTCCTCAGCTGAAATGTATACCTCATGTTTGATGAAATTCTTGAACTAAATCAGTGCGTATTTTGATTCAAGTATTGACCAAGAATTTCCTTCATTACTAGATTGTTGATCTATTCCTCAATAACAGTTAGATCTGTTTATAGCTCAATATATCGGTGCACAATAATGATGCAATTACTAATCATTCATTGATTGCAATGGGAAACTTATTAAAGACACTTGCCTCTGAGTTGCTCTGATTCTGCTCCAGTCATCACAGCTTGAACCCCCAGATTAATGGTCGTGCTCCTGCACAAATTCTCTTTTTTGCTTCCTCCAAACTGAAATACGAGTATCAAATGTCATCTCAACTTTGCAATGTAGATCATGCCATGGTTGCCTTGGGACATAGATCTCGTGATCAGGAAATAATATATCCATGTTATTACAGTGCTAAATGTAAACACTAGCTTAATTATCACGAATGTAGGGTTTCTACCAGGAAAGAGGAAACGTTCGAGAAAGAAGAGAGCGTGACCTGAGGGAGAAGAAGTGTAGGGGAAAAGGAAAAAATTGGGAAAAATACTAAAAAGGAAAAAAAAAAGAAAGGAATTTAAAAATTAGAAAATCAAAGAAAATCAATAAAAATATTTTTTAAAAATTTAGTTTTAATCAGACGCAGGTCGGGTCAGCTATTACGATAGAATTTTTCATTCCCTAGGGTCCACCAACGATTTTCCTTCTCCCTCGAATTCGGTTACGATAGCAATAACCAGAAGGACATTTTCGTCGTTTTAAATCAGGGCACTTTCGTCATTTGACGAGGAAGTTCTCGATTCTGCTTCGCATCCGTAGCCTCTCCCATCCTCCCTAGCTTCACCGCCGGCCGCCAGCTCCACGGGAAGCCACCGCCGGCCGCCCGTCTCCGACCACGGCAGACGCACGAAGAAGGGACACAATACGCGCACGGGAGAAACAAAGCGCGAACCTGGAATCCAAAGTTCATCGTCGTTGATTCGAGGTTCGCCAGAGGTGAATCAACGTCGATTCCAGTGTTCATGACTTCGATTGGGGGTTCCAGTGTCGTCTGGTTGCAGTTCCGATCGCGTGCTATTCTGACCGCGAGGGGCTCCTTCGATTCGTTCTTGCGCTTCAGTGATCGGTGGAAGCTTGCGGTAGGTTCGAATCCCATGGAAAAGGACGCTCCGGCTCAGTTGACTCCCAACCGTCACTTTCGAATCTTCTCTCTACCGACTGAGCTCTTCCGCTTCATACTCTAAATCAAGCCCGAGAGTCGTCCTCGCGTCGAATGAATGTACGGATACTGCTCAGGAAGTGCTCGATGAAACGACCGAAAGACCCCATCCGTTATTCTGTCCCGTTGCTGGCCATTAGAATCGATGCTATAACGAGGCTGTGCTCGCTGTCTGGGAAGTCGCTGAGTCGTCATATGGAGCTCGTGCCGTCCTAGCCACCAAATCATCAGGTCATCTCTTCTCCAATTAAACTTCGTTATTGGTGTCAGATTTGTTCTAAACTCGCCTCTCTTGATCTCTGTTCTGTTTTTCCTTCGTTTTTTTTTCCCTTCTATTTCCGCGCCTTTCACTTGACTGCTTTGTCGTCGGACTTTCGTTGGGTTGTCACGCGGATCGTGATTGCTTTCGATTCGATAATACCGGTTGCCTTTATCGGACCTTCCTCTCTGTACACATTCGAGATGGCCGGAACCGGTGTGCTTGCCCGGACCATAGCTTTTCATATCGACCGGAGCTCATTCTAGGATTCCATTTATTGAAAGGTTCTGTCAATATTTGGTCCTAAAGTGGTGGTGCGATTAATTGTCTTTCGCATTGCAAGTCGGATCATGAAATTCCACGAACTGGACCTCGATTCTTTGCTGGAATGAGGTGGAATTTGCTGAATTTTCGTCGAGGTGTTGCCGGAAGATTATTGTAGCTTTGCTAGAATTCACTAGAATTTTACTCGGAGTCACTGTAATTTGTTCGGAGTTGTTGATTCTCGCTTGAATATACCAGAGTCTTGCTGAAATAAGTTGGAATTTTGTTAAAACATGCCCGGAGTCTTTAAAGATACTTTTCTAGTTCACCAACATGCAAGACGACAGTTTTATGCCACGGCTCTCCTCAAGGGCATCCCATCTGTTAGACCTGGAGGATTTTCTCGGGAAAATCTGTTGATATCGGTGTGGAGGAAAAATGGGTGCCATGGCAAGTGACAAAACCCAAAAAAAAAAAAAAGTGGCAAAGTTGTTGATAATTTTTTTTTCATGTCCTTAGGTAAAATCTTGAATAGAATAGTAACTTTAATTAAATAAAGTAAGTAACTTTTACCTAGCATCCATAAACTCGGCATCCATAAGTTTCAATGTTTGAGTGTAGTTTTTTTTTTAAAAAAAATAAATTATTGATTCAATTAGAAGTCTTGTTTCCCTACTGGATTTTCACCTTTTGCTGTTGGTGACAAATTTCATGCAATTCTGAAAAAAAAAATCGATCACATGGTTGATATCTTTATCATGTTTATTTTTCCAATTATTTTTTATGAATTTGCATAAAAATTGAATAAGAAATCTCATCTCCTTACTCCCTTTATTCGGAGAAATCCCTTCACGCTCTTCCATTAGGTGATATGTTGCTTCAATTGCATCATCAAACTGAGCAAAAAGCTCATGGTAAGGTCATGTGAAGATATGAAACTAATTGGTGACCATGAAGAATGTGAAGAAGCGGCTGGTACGACAATCACCTCGTCGAAGTTAACTACTCTTAAACTTTACAATTTGCCGAAATTCAAGAGCTTCTTACCTAATAGATACTCTACAGAATTCCCATCCTTGGATGTCTCGAGTATGACAAAGCTAGACCAAGGCTTCCGAGGTGAGGGCAGCAAGTGGGAAATTGTGCGGTTAGACTACGGAAGTGAGGGGAATTACAAAATGCCGTGTCTGGTAATATGAGATTTTTTTTCTGTATCCTCTTTTACACTTCCCGCGGAGTTTGTGACTATTTTCTTGAGTATTCATTTCTTTGGTTTGTCTCTTGGGCCATAATGACGAGGGACCAGTCATTGAACCATACATTGTAAGCTGTTGTATAAAGTCTAATCAAGTGCATTATCGTGTTAATAAATCTTCCCGTGATATTAGAAAGTGTATGTGCTATTATATTAAGCATGTTCAAGAAAACCATGAAAGTTCTTCATATCTAAAAGAGCTTTATATCTACTTAATTTTCTTGAAGAATCAAATTTTTATAATGCTCATTATCCACACATGCATGCCCATCCCCCAACCATTAAGTTCTACATTATGAATTTGCATTTTGGAGGGAAGGAAACTCCTGTTTTGGAACTTCTAATAACTCTTAATTCGCCCCTCCAACATTGTCCTTTAGTACTGGACAATGTTGTGGACAAGGATTAGACATTGGTCAATAAGCTGTGAAAATTGGTCAATAAACTGTGAAAATTAGGACTCAAGCGCTTATGACGATTTTTAGAATTTATGCTTCAATCTTCCCTTTTTGTTTATGTTAAGTGAAACACTATTATAGTAGCCGCTGGCATTATAGCCCACAACGCAAAGGAAAGTTAAAGATAAGAAAATCTTTGCATTTAAAATTGTAAGATGAAAAGGAGTAAGATTTCCACATTTCGCATTTTCATGCTTTCACATTCTACAACTTATTTCTACTTTACCTTGACATGTTTCAATAAAATAAGTGCATCGAAAATTATAAAACTTGTTATGAAAGTATGATTGAGTTCTTAAACTTTTACTCTCTTAATTATGTTAAATTAACTAACAGAAAATGTCAATGTGACTTTTTTATTTAAAATATAATTTTCTAATTAAAAGAGGCTTGTTTTATTTTATTTAAAAAAAAGTACGTGAGTTCCGTCAACGGGCTTTGATTGTGGGATTCGCTCAGCGAGATACTGATCCCCGCTCTTCCTTCCCGCACTCCTTCACGCTCATCCAGGCCAACGCCGCCCGGAGCTTCTCGTTCCACCGCCATCCAACCGCAGGCACCGCCACTGCCACCGCCGGCAGCACCACCGCACAGCCGCTATCGGCCCCGGAACCGATGCTCAAGGCACACCTTGAGGCCGCACGCCTTGCACGTGCTGGCGTCGGAGAACGTTAGCACCTCCCTGCACCGATGGTTGGGGCACGCCGACGTCTTCTTCTCCCTCTCTTGCCTCCGCAAGATCGTCTTTTCGTCTTCCGCAGTCGAGCAGGCTTCGCAAGTAACGAGCCGCTGGTTCAGGCACTCCGAATTCGGGCACTTGTGGGACATGTAGATCATGATTTGTTCGTTTGTATGTAAAAATGTGTGATTCAGGGTCGAAAAATTATTGAAGAAATCTTTCTTTCCATACAAATTTATAATGGACTGGCCACCAAAATCACAAACTAGATTGCTTCATGACCCGATGACAACCGTCGCAGGTGGAAGAAGGAGATCAAGGAGATTGCAATCTGGGAAAGCCCATGTTCCTCCTCCCATCTCTCTCTCTCTCGACAATTGATTGAGGCTGAAACCGTTTGAGTTTGACGGATAGTGTTATGATCTTGAGTTTGGCGAAGGTTGAATGTGAGTTGGAATCGGAGATGACGAGGATTTCTTTGAGTGGGTTGAGTATTTGAATAATCATGATTCTTATCAAGGTAACTTCGCATGCTCTGTTTCTGCTGGAGGTAGGGACCGAGTACTTGATTCCGCCGGCGTGAAATCCGGTTGAGTTCGAGACTGTCCTGATGAACTCAAACATGTTTTGATGATTCGGTGATTGTTTGGATACGAACCTCTTCCTTATCATTGCATTCAGGTGCCCTTTACTGAAACGCCTACCAAATGTTTGATTGAATTCCTGAACGGTTCTAGCATGCGTATTTCGCAAGTATTCTTGCATCCTGATGATTATCTGGCAATGGCGTGTGTAAACTGAGAGCTCTCCAGTGTATATGACAAATTATTTTCGTTGATGTTGGTTGAACTTTCCCGGTGGTGCCCAATGCTCCCATGACTGAGAATTTGAACATGCCGCATTGGCTTAATTTACTCAAAATTATGTTATCTATATCAATCTTCGATCTTTGTATATGGCTATTCTAAAATTCAAGACAATTACCATCCTTGAACTGGAAATAGTGAAATCCTTCTTCATAATGTGCATCGTGTACTGTCTTCTTCAGTGAATTCCTATCCAGACTTCATCCTTTGCTTGATCTCGCAAATAATTGGTTTCATTAACTTGGATGATTATGCCTCGCATTTCTCCATCCGTTCATTGATACCTCAATCCCTTCTCACTGTCAATGATATTCGGTTCTTTTTTTTTTTTTTTTTTTGGCGAATAAATAGGCCTCTACCTATTTGATTTTCTTGGTTTATTGAAGATTCTAAAGTTCATTCCTTGATGTCGTTTGCTTGTATCTTTTCTGTAAATGGCGTGCGAGTCCCTGTCATAACTGACATTCGATGGCTGAGTGCATAATGAGCTATTTATGCCGTGACCGAATGCTTTGCTTGATTCTTTGTCCATGTTGCCGATTTGTATACATGTTCAGTTGTTGCTGAATGAGTCTCAATCACGAGAATTGACTTTAGAATGTGGCTCAACGCTATTTTCCTATGTTTATGGTGCTATGTGTTTCGGTTTTTGCAACATGATGTTCTTTGAAAATGTGGTCTTTAGTATTTGGTCCCGGTCTTTCGACCGGCGACATCATTACCCCGTACCGCGCCCGGCAGCCCCGGGAAGGCATCGCGGGGTTCAGCCGTGGCCGCCCTACCCCGTAAAGGGGTTGTGGCCGGGTCGGCCAATGGGGCCGGAATTTTTTCGTCCCCCGGATCCCGGGGACTATCCTGTCTTTCCAGGATGTCAGAGCCTTTTAAGGACTTGCTCGTCCTTCTTAGAGTTCCTTGTGTAAAATCAGAATTGTTCCCAAGTTGATCAAGTCATATTATCAATATATGTTGCATTAACGTTGACCCCATGTTGATTTCTTCATAGAGTTCAATGAGGTTTTTGCGTCATATGTGGGCTAGGAGTGGATTTGATAGATCTTGGTTTCATATGAGGATTAATTTGGTAGCACATGATGGTACATTGACATGTAGATGATTTCTCGTCATTGTAGAATGTTTTAGGAGTGATTTGCTTGAACAAGGTCATGTGCCATTGTCTGGATAATTTCGTGCTTATATGTCATAAGTTTCTCCATGGAATTCCATTTATTGGTCGTCATTTGGGGGATATTTATTTAATAGCTTAGAAATAGAATAATTTTGGATTTAGTTGGCAGGATTCTTGTCTCGGGGCTCAATATATCTGCTACATTCAAATGGCTTTGAGGTTGAATCATATCATTTTTGAATCTATTCTTTCAATGTTAATGCATTACCCAACATCGTATTGGTTTTATTTTCTCGCACTCTATCTTTATCACATTGATTATGATTTGTTACTTATTGATTGTACACCTGTGCATAGATATGGTTGGTTTAGTAGCATTGTATAATAAAATGGGCAAAGATCGCATAAACATTTTTTTTTCAAAAGATTGAGAATCAATACCAAAAGGTGGTTAAATAAATAATTAGCATAATCAAGTCCCTTGACCTTAAAATCACTGATTGGTAGGTACGCTTCAGTCGGCTCCTAATTGACTACAAATAGAGTATTGGTGATTCCAATTAAATATATATATTTTTTGATTAATCAATTGAAACTCAAATGTCGCGATGGTTAGGGTTTAAGAGAATTTGCGTTGAACAAAAGCGAGCACCTCGAACAAAGGCGTCGCTCATTTCAATTCGACGAATCGTTATTCCCGTCCCCTCTAAGATTCCTTAGAGAGGGTTCCAACAATTTATGAGAGGGGCCTTTCGAAAATTAGTTATGGTAATACGTGTTATGGTGACTGGAGGAGGAGGATTCAAGGGGCTTGAGTTTCTGGCACGTTTTAAAACAAATGGTGTCGTCAATTAAATCTCTTGTCCACGCGCTCCGAAACCAAATGGGGTCGCCGACAATTTGCTTTAGAAAATTTGGATGCCCATGCCGATTCATTTTGGCATTCCTGTGCTATCTTTTTTCATTATTTATTTTTATTTACCATTATAGATCTTTTTTTTTTTTTTTTTTTTTGGTTTACAAAAGATCTCCATCCTCATTGGTTTAACGTTTTGTTTTCTATCCCTTAAATATTTTCAAGCTTTCCTTGCAAGACAGCCACCTATTCAGCATGTTTGCCTTCGTTCTTGTGATAATGTACTTAATGTTGTCAATTGGCGACACGTATATTATATGTACCTTCATTTATGTGAATGGTAAGCTTGAGTTGAAACCTTATGACACATATATTCCAATGGTCTCTCTAAATCCTTTGTATTGAACCTTCATTCTTATCGTGTTTATTCGTGTTTATTCTTCGGAGATAAACTGCAATCGACAAATGTAGATAATTAATGAGTGTTTAATGTAGGAAGAATCTTTAGATAAAAAATTATAGGCAAGATCACAAATAATGAATTTTGAGAGAGAGAGAGAGAGAGAGAGAGAGAGAGAGAGAGAGAGAGAGAGAGAGAGAGAGAGAGAGAGTTCATGGTAAATGAGAATTAATAGAGTGGAAGCAAATAGAGCTGATAATAAAAAAAAAGGTGATCATTTTTTTTTCAGAGTGAACTTCACCTTTAAGATAATATAAAAATAATGGAACTCATGAACTTGCCGAATTTTTTTTGAGGTGTTGCTGGAAGATTATTGTAGATTTGCTAGAATTCACTAAAATTTTGCTTGGAATTACCGTAATTTGTTCGGAATTGTTGAAACTCGCTTGATTATACTAGAGTCTAGCTGAAATAAGTTGAATTTTGTCAAAACATGCCCTGATTATTTAAAGACACTTTTCTAGTTCACCACATGCAGCGCAACATTTTCATGCCATGACTGTCCTCAAGGGCGTCCCATATGTTGGACCTCAAGGATTTTCTCGGGAAAATCTGTTAATGCTGGTGAGGAGGAAAAATGGATGCCATGGCAAGTGAAAAAACGGAAAAAAGAAAAAGAAAAAAAAAAAGGTGGTGAAGCTGTTGGTAATATTTTTTTTTTCTAACTTTAAATAAATAAAGTAAGAAGTTTCTACACATCATCCGTAAGTTTCAGTGTTCGCATTTAGTTTTTTCTAAATAAATTATTGATTTCAATTAAAAGTCTTGTTTTCCTATTCGATTTTTCACCTGTTGCTGTTGGTATTTCATGTAATTCTGAAAAAGGTCGATCACGTGGCTGATATCTTTATCATGTTGATTTTCCCCAATATTTTCAATGAATTTGTATGCAAATCGAATCAGAAATCCCATCTCCTTACTCCCTTTATTTGGACAAATCCCTTCACAGTCTTCCATATAGTGATATGCTTCAATTACTTTCTTCTATTGTTCCACTCGATGCATCATCAGATTGAGCCAAAAATGGTGAGTAGATTATATAGAATTACTGAATAATCCATCTCTATACTCTGCAACTTCATAGCAAACAAATTATATCCAGCAATTCAGCGACATCCCCATTCTAACAAATACCGAGAAACCATTGCATTCCATGATCTTGTATCTCAGAACGGCATATCATCATACACCCGACGAGTGCTATCTAAGTGATCATGTTAAGTATGCATATGTACCGAGAAAAAGGCAACGGATACATAGATTCACAATTCAGCTTCAGAATTGAGCAACCGAACCTTTCTCCCTCCAATACATTTTCTACAAACTTAATGGTGGAAGACCGGATCAGAAGATTGAAATCCCTCTCTTACTTCCCAACTCCGATGAAATCTAATTCGATTTGAAGAGCACTGGTGGAAAAGGACAGGAAATAGCATGTCATTCTCCCTCTAATACATTTTCTATGGACTTAATGGTGGAAAACTGGATCGGAAGATCAAAATCCCTCCCTTACTTCCCAACTACGATGAAATCTAATTCGATTTGGAGAGCATTGGTGGAAAAAGAGAGGAAATGGCATGTCGGAAGAGCAACGTCAAAGTTCGCCTGCATGCTCTGTATCGCATGGTGTGAGATGGGCATGGTTCAATGGGGCGGGCTAGACCGAAAGGCTTGGGTGATGGGGATCAAACTAGGCCCAATTCGACTCTCTCTTCTTATTTTTATCTACTTTTATTTATTATTGTTTTTTGTATCTTTTTACTATTATTTATTTCTTTCTTTTTTCAAAAATATATGCTTGATGTGTCGATAAAAATTAATGTGTCAATAATGGGTTTTGGAAATGGGAAGGGGGGGGAGATGTAATGCACTTTACAAATAGACGAATATAATATAGTTACCCATTATCTTAGATAGGAGGAAGACAAATGTAAAATGTTAGGAGAAAATGTATTACGAGACTGTGTCTATTCCAAAACTAATCATAACAAATATTATATATTTTGATCACTCTTATGATTGGAAAAAAAAAAAAGAGTGCAGATACCCATCATAACAAGATGTTTTGCCGTACTCTTTAATATTGAAAATGTTATATGGTTTCAAATATTTTGACGATAAATGTTTTAAAAAATATTTATTTATATGGAGATCATATTGAGGATTATGACGAGGCTCGAAAGACTTTAGCCAATGAGTGATTCCCGTGTTGATATAATATTTCATGTATGACTTATATTTGACAAATAGTAATACCAAATGTGTTTATCATTGCAGCAATCTCCACCGATTCCGAAGACTTCGACTTTTTATTACCAAGACGTAACAATCTCTATTGTCATCCAACGGTCCAAGACTCTTTATGCTAATCGAACTGTTGCGAGGCATGATGCACAAAAAAGGGCAATTATTGCAAGCGTAATTTCCGCAACTTTATGTAGAAGTGCTTCTTGACTTGACTTGCCTTTTTTATTAATTAAAACAAAGAATTAGAAAAAAGAACCAGTGAGCAGTAAGATGTTTCTTAGTTGGTAAATCGTACACTCCACTAACTAATTTTATAATTTTTTTTGCTAATAAAGTTTAGATTACGATCAAAAAAGAACCAGCGAGCAATAATGATGCTCCTTTGTTGGTAATCATACTCTCCACTGACTAATTTAATATTTTTTCCGCTAATAAAAGTTAGATTGTGATAGCGCTTAGTCTCTTTTTAAAAGATGGATGTGCAGCTTCAATGTCTTATCCAATTTGAAGGCCCTTACTAGAAATAATCGCAGGAAATCTTTTGATAACACGGATTCCTATTTCTCAATGATATCCCACGATTAAGACAATTGGATAAATCCCACGAAACCATTTTATAGAAGTTCATTGATATCTTCTTTTTATAAAGCAAATCAACTTCGATTCTTGAATAATCCACATCACTTCTGCTTATATTGTAACAAAAGATCCCCTTTTATGTGGAAAGGGCCCGTATCAATAATTCTGATTTTACATATGGACAATTCCTCAATATCTTGTTCATTCGCAACAAAATATTTTCTTTGTGCGGCGGTAAAAAAAATACGCTTTTTTGGAGAGAGATACTATTTCACCAATCGAGTCACAAGTATCTAACATATTCATACCTAATGATTTTTCACAAAGTGGTGACGAAAGGTCTAACTTGTACAAATCTTTCCATTTTGCAATTCGATCCGATCCATTAGTTGGTAGAGCTATTTATTCGATCGCAGATATTTCTGGAACACCTCTAATAGAGGGACAAATAGTCAATTTTGAAAGAACTTATTGTCAATCTCTTTCAGCTCACGCATTTTTATTATCTAATGACAATGGTACATGGAGAAATTGTAAATCAATTCTAATTTTTTTGTGGGGATGACAATAACATTCTAAACTTTTCAATTTTCTCAACTTAGTCCTAAAATTTTGTATGAAATTATAATATAGCCATTTTGGCTAATTTTCATTGAAAATCACTGACATTGCATACTACATAGGATGGGCGGCAATAACTAAATCTCTACATCATAATTTTTAGTGAAAATTGATGAGATTGACAACATTGAACTTTGTGCAAACATTTGAGATTAAATATTAAAATTAAAAATTTTATGACTGAATTGACATTGATACAATATGTTTAGGACTTGTTGGGTAATTATTTTCCTATTATGTGTATTAGCATGTAGTTGTGGAGAAGAAACTTATTTCATCAGAAAATCATAAGACAATTACTAAATTTGTGCATAGAGTAATCTCGTTACTACTTTTTAAGGTCGATCGAAGATTATATTCAGCTGTTTAAGTAAAAAAAATCTTGAGTCAGTCGATTTAGGGATATGGTCCTCAAGTTGCGCTTGATAGATGAACCATTGACTAAACAACAACTTATTGTGGCAGCATACAAGTCTTTTATGTTATTACGAGTAATGATGATGGAATATTAAACGAACAAAAAGATATTAAAAAGGACCGAAGAAAGATGAGATACAGAACATAGGATTAAGACACGACCAAGGGGAAAAAGCAGTAAGAACAAAAGCGGGAGAATATGATTGGTTTTTCTCGAGCCAAAAAGTGAAACAATAACAGTTTTCGTTTCACGTGATAAAGGTCTCGTACATGCCAAAGAATCAGAGAAAATTCCTCGAGTACATCAAGAGAAGATGCATTCATATGTCATCATGCTCATCAAGGTGAAGACGGAACTTGCGTCCACTAAAGTGAATAGGTGAAATGGAGATGTAAGATAATCTTAACAGAAGGTGCTGTAAAATTTACAATTCTAGAAAATAAAATTCACATTGTTTTCTAATAGGTCATACATATGGACTCAATTTTTTCCACAATATATGAATGGTAAAAATCTCCAATCGAATTCCTTGATTGTATAGACCAAAGCGAGTCAAGTTCAGAATCTATTTTTAACTATTTGACTCAACTCAATCTCCATTAATAAAGGAGACATTCTCTTTTATATAATATCGCAATTCTTGATCCTGAATATTTTGAGTTATACCTTACTTCGGCGGCCCAAATATAAATCTAGGAAAAGCCACACAAATTACAGACGCATGAGAGGAAAAATCAAAATTGGGTCTTGGAGGCAAAAGAAAAGCCCCAAAAAACAGAGTTTTCTTTTTTCCGACAATGAATGGTGCGTTCACTTCAAGAAAAAACGTCCACGGTGTTGTCTATGTGCTTATTGCTATTTCCTAATAGACTAGCTTTTCCACATGACTTGCGGTCAAATAATATGACAAAATTCCAAAGATGCTTTTACAAGGAAAATAATACAAATTTTTTATGGGAAAAACATTTTCGCCAAAGCCGGTGGTGGCACGTCGTACAACAGGAGATTGCATTAATTATTGCACTAAGTGGACTCTATTATTGTCCAACTTTAGTAAAGCTAATGTTTAAAGAGCTCGTGAAGTCACTGGGATTGGAGTGCCTTTATCCGCATCAGAATCTAGACTCCGGCGGCTGCTGATTGCTGGATCCAAGCTCAGCTCTCATAATTTTTAGCTGGTAGGGCCCGAAGTTAATTTCAGTGCAAAAGAAATGGCGGAGTGGGCCCTTTTGTTTTCAATCAAGCGTAATTAGATGAAGGCATTTGCTCTGTTGGAGATTCCGTAGATGTTGTGTAAAGATGATCAAATGAAGCGTTGCACTACACATGTAAGTGCGGGCACCTTGCAAACATCGACTGAAGTACGAAATGGAGCCAAGGTTTAGCAGAGTCTACGCAAAAACAAAAAAGATACAGGTAAGTTAAGAGTTACCAAACTTATGATGAAAAATAACACCGTATTAATAGAAGATCGCAGGATCCTCGATAGAAGTACGGGGATCTTCTCAAATGTGAGAGGGAAGTTGGAAGTTTCACATATGGAAGTTGGAAGTTTCACATATGATGATTGCCGGCTGGCTTTCATTTTACTTTTCCAAAATGGTGATCTTTTTAGTCCACACCTTTATCTAAAAACTTAAGTTTTTAGAATCATTACAGTAATTTCACAAAATCTTTCAAATGTCCTAACTCCATTACCATATGAGATTTTGATAAGATCATTATCAACTGTTTTGAAAGTTTAAGTTGTTATATGAACGCATTATTTATTATTTAAATATTTTAATAAACAATGCACTTCTGGCAACATAATACAAAACATTTCATGACATTTTCTATCGTGGCAAAATTCCTGACAACATACACCTCTTCAGATACAGTAAATCCTCCAGCCCCTTAACATCGTCAATCCTTCCATCCACATCTACCTCTTCTCCTCTTTACTCATATCTCTCAAAGATCCCCTCTACAATGACCTGGTGGGCCAACACAATTTGAGACAATGAGATTATTAGTCCTCTCTTAATTCTGGTTTTTGCGCAATATCCTTTAGACATTTTTGACATTTATGACATTTTTAGTTCGTGAGAAAAATATTTTAGAGAACTCTAGGTACAATAATAAGTGCATGACCAAACAACTTATTACACTTTTCTATTCAGCCTTATATGGTTACTCGAGGAACCGATCTCATGTCGTATCATGTCGAGCCCAAATGATGTGCCATAACTTTTGCATGAAGTGTTGTACCATATAAATACCTAGAAATTTTCAGTAATAATCATTTGTACGGTATGACAATTTGCGTAGGAGCAATGGCAAATTTGTGTTCTAAAGCCAAGAAAACTTATAAAGAAAGCTTTTACACGACCAAGAATATCAGATTCTCCTTAGGATGGGTAGAGCTTAATATACCCGACCCCAATACTCGAAGCATTGTGGAAAATTGCACTGCACTGCACTACGTGTGCAGAAGATATTGTTGCACTTTGACTTTCCAAAATTCAAGTTCAGTTAAAATACTATACTTTCTTGAAAGTCGTGTTAAAATGTTATTTTTTTTAGTTCTCCAACTGGACTTGTTTTGGCAATTCTTCTTGACGGACACGGGGAACTCATCAAATTGATCGTTCAAGAGCTTCGATCAAGAAGAAGGCATAGTGAAAACTATTAGATGCCGAATCTGAAGAAGCACGTTTTGTTGTAATTTACAAGTTTTGTGGTGGTGGTAAGATGCCTTTGCCGGTGTTATTTTTAGCCAATTATCTGCTAGCTTCAACTCTTATGCAACTTGAGGAGTGTAGTTGGCCACTGAAGAGTGCATATCTTGATTCAAACACTTTCCAATTCTTATGCAACTTCTGATAGAAGTTAGCCGAGATGAGAATACGACAAGTGATGTAATATTTGTACGGTATTATTTGAGTGTCATGATCTTTTTGATTAATTTAGTATCATGACTTAAAATATATATATATATATATATATATATATATATATATATATATATATATATAACCACTTGGGTGACTTAACTTTTAAGAAAAATTCACTTAACTATCATAACTTTCAATTCATCATTTAAATTATAAAATTGCCATCACAAGTGCCATGATATGTACCATTTTTGGGGAACAGCCGGAAAGAACTCGTATTTTGCATTTCATTGAAAAGAAGGAACTTATTTTGCATTTTCCTCCATATCCTCCTCCTTTTTGAAGGAAAATATCTTTGCAACGTGACCCACGATGCATCAAAAGCCGTCTTCCATCGGCAGCATGAATGAAATTGACATAACACGAAGCTTTAATAATTGTCAAGTGACCGACGATGGCCAAAGAGCAAAACTTAACTCCACCTAGGTTAACTCTTAACCTCATTTTGTTCTGTCTTCATCCTCCTCCTCTGCGTTTTAGAGAGAGAGAGAGAGAGAGAGAGAGCATCAAAGCAACTATGGTGGACGTGTCGGCTTTGTGAATTGGTACATTACTTATTTTTGCAGAGAATCTGATAGTGTCATTACGTGAAGGGCACTAGCAAAGAGAGATCAGACAGAGAAAGATCTATATAATCCATGAATGAAATAGGCTGACATTATCGAGTGCCTGCAACACTGACAAGGAGTTAATGACCCCGTAATTACATACAAATACGCTTCATATTCACCGGATCCGTTGACGAGGTGTAATCAATCAACTAAAATTGAGTTTTTTTAGAGGTATTGAAGTGTGGTTTTGAGAAATAAATGATGATTATAATTTGTAACTTCTACACAAAAAATGAAAAAGTCACCTTCTATGAACGTTCAATTTCTCTCGATGGAGTTGTGCATGTAAGTCAAAACTTATGCATATTTCATTAATTAAATTAGATAAAGAAATAAAAAAGTGGAACTTTTGATGACATTTTTCCGAAGTTAGCCTTAGGCCATTGCAGACTTTTTGCATGCAAGATGCTTTTGCAAGGAAAATAATACTAACTCTTGATGAGAAAAGCATTTTGGCCATCGTTGGTGGTGGCTCAATAGTAACAACAGGAGAAAGCATTATTGCACTAAGTGGACTCTATCATTGTCCAACTTTATTAAAGCTAATGCTTAAAGAGCTCGTGAAGTGACTGAGATTAGAGTGCATTTTCCTGAATCGAAATTTGGACTCTGGCTGCTGCTGATTTGCTAGAGCCAAGCATTGCTCTCTTAATTTTTAGCTGGCAGGGCCTGAGGTCAATTTCAGTACAAAAGAAACGGTGGAGTGGACCCTCTTGTTTTCAATCAAGCGCGATCAAATGGATGCATTTGTTCTTTTGGAAACTGTGTAGATCTTGCGTAAAGATGATAGGACGATACGCTGAAATATGAATATGAATACATCAGAGAAATCCAACTTAAAAAAGATATAACTAAAATCAAGTTATTCATTTATTAGGATATTCGAGTGATTGACACACACACACATATATATATATGGTTCTCAGTTATTTATTTATTTATTTATTTACAAGCACACGTATATTATCCTTTAAAGTTGTATTAGATCACGTGTCAAGGTATGAAGGATTTTGCACTTCAATCTCGGCTTTTCCTACTCAGAACAACTTCAGAGGCGACGCCTGTCTTCTGGTAGATGAAGCCTTACGTGATACATGTAAGTGCAAGCAGCTTGCATGCATCAACAAAAGTACGAAACGAAGCCAAGGTTCGGAGTGCAAAATAACACTGGTGAGGTAAGAGTTGCCAAGCTTCTGATGAAAGATAACATCACATTGACCAAAGATCACGGGATCCTCAATAAGAAGCACTGGAATTTTCGCAAATGCGAAAGGGAAGATGGGACCAAATATATAATCATATATGGCTATGCACATATTAAGTCGAAGCTAGACAAGACAACGTTTAGATAGAGAGAGAGAGGATGGTACGGTGGAGTTGGGCCCCTCGGCGTGAGGTTGAAAAAGCAAGAAGCTTTAATAATTGCAACACCATTCACAATGCATGAAGTCATATTGCCCGTATGGATCATGAGGTTGGCATTACACGAAGCTTCAATAATTGCAACGTAATCCACGATGGTCAAAAAGCAACTAACTCCACCCTGGTTAAACTCTTAACCTTGCTTTGTTTTCGCCTCCTCCTCTACATTTTAGAGAGAGAGAGAGAGAGAGAGCAGCAGAGCAGCAGCATCGGCACAACGATTGTGGACGTGCATGGTCGGTACTTGTTAGGGAAGGAGAGAGACGCAAGGATTTGGAATCTGCAGAGAATCAGAAAGAGGGTCATTAAATTGTTAACGAGGTGCAGTCAATCAATGCAATCAGTCTATTAAAGTGAGGTTTTGAAAAATAAATGATGAATATAATTAGTAATTTCTATACAAAAAAATGAAAAGCCGTCTTTCATGGACCTCCAATTTCTCTTAATAGAGTTGTGTATGTAGCTCAAAGCCTATGCATGTTCTTTTATTTTTATTTTTTTAATCAGTAAAGCCTATGCATGTTCACAAGATTAATAAAGTGGCGTCTCTTATATATTAATGGAGTGCCTAGGTCTCCTTGAGCATCCGACAAATCTCCATCAAATGGGAGGTCCTTCCATTTCATACATATCGGAAAATTACTGAAGATAAATAATTTTAATTAAAACACTTGTAAAAAATTTATCTTTCATATTACATTTTTTTTTTTTTGGTTGAAAATGGGCAAGTTGCCACAGTTGATTCTTTTTTCATCTTAGTTTCTATTCGAAGTTGGTTTTTTGGCAGCTTACTTGGTCGTTGAGCCCCTGTCCTTTTTTTACTTTAATTCCTTGGAAGGTTTGTGACTATTTCTTCTATATTAGAAACTATTATTTATTTAGATTCTAACCTTAATCTCACATTACTCGTGTTTATTCATTTGAAAAATAAAAGAATTAAGATGTTGAGAATGAGAAACTAGTTCTATTAAAGTTACATTCAAATGACAAGATATGATCAATTAAAATCTAAAAATAAAATTTTGGATCACCGGTTTGGAAGAACTTACAGTTGACAGTCGTAGCATAATTAGCTTAAGATTGACAGGAAATTGAGCACAACTTTGATGGATTTTATCTTTATTACATTTCGTCAAATAAATTGAGCGTTATCAGAGACGCAACACCTATCTTCTGCACAATTGATGTGGGGGCTGAACATTTCCATACACTTTTCACATGTCAATTGTCGTACAGAGCATCTAAGTAAAAGCAAAGATAGATGGGATGGTTCGGTGGAGTTGGGCAGTAGCCTTCACGTGCATAAAGTCGTACTGCCCATGCGCACCACCAGGTTGAATAACACAAGCTTTAATAATTGCCAAGCGACCGACGATGGCCGAACAGCAAACTTTAACTCCACCCTGGTTAACTCTTAACATCACTTCGTTCTATCTTCCTCCTTTGCGTTTTAGAGAGAGAGAGAGAGAGAGAGAGAGAGAGAGAGAGAGCAGCATTAGAGCAACGATGGTGGACGTTCTGTTGGCACGTGTTAGGGAGGGAGATGCACGTGTGGATTTGGAGTTTGCGACGAGAAGCGTGAGTTATTTCATTATTTTTTTAGAGAATCGAAAAGATGATCAGTACGAGGAGGTTATTAGTAGAGAGAGGTCACAGAAGGAGGTGGTCAGACTCGATCACTCATTAGCGTGAGATCCGTATAATCCCTAAAACAAGCTTGCGTTATCAAGTCCATGCTAAGCTAACATGGAGTCAATGATCCCCTTGACATGCATATTTACATACAAATACACTTTACATTTACTGGTAAAGTTAATGAGGTGTAATTAATCAATGAAGTTGGGGTTTTCTAGAACTGTTAATGTGAGGTTCTCAGAAATAAATGACAATTATGCTTGTTAATTATTATAAGATTAAGACTCCATTCATTTTTCAAAATATAAATTGATTAAGGAAAACATTTTCTTTGAATGGAAAAAAATCTCCTAAAATAGAGAAGGAAAAATATTTCCCTCACTCACTCTTTTGTATCTCATACTCTTATTAGCCCCCACTTCTTCTTCTTCTTCTTCTTCTTTTTTAATTCGAATTTTTTTTTTTATTCTTTTTTTTTTTTTAATTTATGCTTTTCCTCCTTCTCGACTGGTGCTGGCTACGGTGGCGATCGACGACCGACCGAGGGCTAGCCTCTAGCCATGGGACCTCGGAGCTGCTGATGATTGATGGACGGCGATAGCCGTAGATAGCCTGGACAATTCTCGCATTCCGCAAGATGTGGGGTCTGAAGGTAATTTTAGTCCAAATAGAAATGGTGGAGTGGGGCCCACTTAATTTAACTCAGGGAACATCAATCTAGTAACGCCAGATCTATAAATTAACGCTTCCGTGCCGCTTTCTCCCACCACCATTGCATCGTCTAAATGATTTCTTCCTCGCTCTAGAAACCCTCTCTTTCGCCTGATCTTCTGCGGCTGTTCTTTTTGTTGGAACCGCCGCGTGCGCATCGTATTGAATCCTTCCTCTTCTTCAGTCATTATCGTTTCCAGGTTCCATCTGTTTCGCCTTCCTCCGAATATACAAATTCTTAACTCTCGTTTCTCCGCAAAGAAGAAGGAAAGAAAGCCAGAAAGGTAGAAGAAGTCGAAACGGGGGGAAAATGGCAGAGATTGCTGTGGCTGTAGCTTCCGAAGTGGCGAAGTGCCTGGTGGCTCCGGTCGGTCGGCACTGCGGCTACGTAATATTCTGCGACCGCCGCGTTCGCGAACTTAATGCTGAAATTGAGAAGCTGGTTGGCACGACCCATGACGTGCAAATTTCCATCGATGAAGCTCGAAGGGACATGAAGCCGATCAAACCCGGGGTCGCGGAATGGGTGAATGATGCCGAGGCCGGCGCCACCAACGCACGCAACATGCTGCAAAATGACGGAGGAGCCAAGAAAACTTGCTTCTACGGGTGGCTTCCCAACCCAAAGGCGCGTTATCGTCTTGGCAACGAGGCAAGCAAGATGATCAAGGAGATCAAAGATCTCATTGAGCTGGGTCAATTCAAGAGGGTTCACGACAAGATTTCCCCGCCGGGGCGTGTTGACAGTACTCCCGATGTGAATTCGTCGGCCGGTGATGGGGGCAACACTATCTTCAAATCGCAAGCTTCCACCTTTCAGGACGTAATGGAAGCTTTGTATGATGGAAAGCACAAAGTGATTGGGGTCTACGGGCCTGGCGGCGTGGGGAAGACTACGCTATTGGAGGAAGTCGAGAAGAAAATCAGGAAAGAGGGGGGACCGTTCCGCACGATCGTCAAATCGGAAGTATCGCGGACTCCGGACTTGAAGAAAATCCAAGACAATTTCGCTTACGCCTTCGGTCTAAATCTGAAGGATGAGCCAAGCGAAGTAGGAAGAAGAGATCGTCTGTTCAAGACATTTCAGACGAATGAGAAGGTCCTGATAATATTGGACGACCTGTGGGTGCAACTTGATTTGAAGGCGGTTGGAATTCCTTTGGGAAATGAGAGCACGAAATGCAAATTGTTGCTCGCTTCGAGAGGTAAAAGAGTGCTCGAGCAAAGGATGCACGCCGATCAAACATTTCGTCTGAAAAGTTTAGAGGAAGACGAAGCTTTCAAGCTATTTGAAAAGATAGTCGGCAACAGGCTCAGAGACAATGAGGAATTGAAAGAAAAGGCGGCTCAAGTGGTTACCAAGCTTGCAGGTTTGCCTCTCTTGATTAACTCCGTTGCAAGCACCTTAAAACGTAGCGATGTGTCCACATGGGAAGACATGTTAATAAAAATAGAAGACCCAAATAATGAGAGAATAGTGAAGTGGAGTTACGACCATTTGGAGAGTGAGGAAGCCAAGTGCTTATTCTTGCTTTGTGGTCTTATTGGTGGGACCATTGAAGTCGAACTTCTGCTGGGACTAGGCATGGGTTTGGGCTTGTTTAGGGGATTCGATAACAAGATGCAAAGTTCAAGGAATAGATTGAATACGATGCTCAATAGCCTCCATTCCTTTTGTTTGTTACAGGATGGTGGCGATGGTAAGGAAAATGTGACTATACATGATCTTTACAGCGAGGTGGTCGTCTCAAATGCATTTAGTGGTCAGAATTCCTTAATGATTAACAACAATTATGTCTCATGGCCAAAGGAAGAGCTTGAGAAATGTTGGGCATGCCTGGTTAATGTTGGCAGTGATAGGCTTGCTGAACTAACGCTGCGTCAGTTTCCCCAGGTGAAGATACTCATGTTATCGGAACAAAACGATATGGGAGATTGCAGTAGAATGGATTTCACATACATGGAGGAGCTCCGAGCCCTCTATCTTTGCTCCATGTATGTCACCAGTTTACCTTCCTCTATGGAAATCCTCGGGAATCTCCAGTCATTAAGCATAGATTGCCATGTGGAGGATGTGGCAAATCTTGGCAAGCTCAAAGCATTGCGGATTCTAAGCTTCGCAAGGTCTACAATTTCTAGGCTGCCTAAAGAAATTGGGAAACTAACTAATCTGAGATCATTGAATCTAAGCTCCTGCTACTTGCTTAAGATAATCGAGCCTGGAGCCCTAAAAGGCTTAATCAACTTGGAAGAGTTACACATGAAGAAAAGCTTTGATCGATGGATGGGCAAAAATGAAAAACCATCAGAATTGTGTAATGTTGGACTTGCTGAGTTGAGGAGCATGACAGAGCTAAATTCTTTGGAAATATCAATTTGTGATCCCATCATACTCTTGGAGGTTGATGACCTGCCATTTGAGAACTTGACTAGATTTTGGATCAACATAGGAAATGCTAAGGGAAGGGAATTTAAAGGTTTGAGAACCATGAAGATCAAATTGAAAGGGCATGATGGTATTCTTTCAAAAAAATGGGTCCAAAAAACTCTCCAGAAGACTCAATACTTGCTTTTGGATGGATTGGGAGAGTTCGAGAATGCTCACAAGTTGTGCATTCAAGGATTTCCACAACTGAAGCATCTCGACATTCAGAACAGCCCATCGGTAAAATATATTGCCAGTTCATCCAATAGTGCTTTTACGGTTTTAGAGTCTTTGTTCCTCAACAATCTTATCAATCTGGAGAAGATATGCCACGGCCACATTGCTAGAGAGTGCTTGAGCAAACTAAAAGCTGTGAGAGTTAAAGCGTGCAACCGATTGAAATACTTGTGGTGTCCTTCACAAATGCAAAATTTTGTACAGTTAGAAGAGATTGAAGTGTGGAGATGTGGCTCAGTGCGAGCCATTGCAAGAAAAGATACAGTCCCTACCGATTACAAAGTTGAGTTGCCTTACCTACGTCTTCTAGTTTTGGTTAACTTACCAAATATGACGAGTTTTTGCACAAGAGTTGAGATGACTTCAGAAGGTGCTCCAATTCAGGTAACTTCTTTATTTTTTCCCCATGTCAGTATGTCTTCGTGAGAGGGTAAAGTCTCATTCACATACTACACATTTTCATTCATATTCAACGACTGGTTTTTTTTTTTTTTTTTTTTTTTTCAATTTTAGATAATTGCACTAATTAATTGGGCTCAAGGGTTTCTACTATGACTAATTTATTGCTCATTTAACATTTTTAATGAGTAGAAGAAACAGTGTATTAAATGAATGAACCTTCAATGAATGAATGAAATTGAATAATTTCAAAATGAATGAAGCAACCTCCAGAGATAAAATAAACGGAAGGCGAATGAAGAAAGTCCACATAATTCACGTCCCAACTTCATGCAAGTTGGAACTGATTCCAACGCATCATGCCAAAATAACCGTGTCAACGTAAGCTATTTTGGGGATACTTTGGAGATATTTCCTTCTCCATTTTTTCAGGCTCAACGGAAGATCTTAAGCTTTCGCTCTCCATTCAATTTAGTTATAAATATTTTATATTGATTGATTAAGTTTTCGACGTTTTTAAAAGCAATAAGCCCATTCGTACACTTTGGGTCCATTCATATTCTTTCAGGCGGGATTGTGGATGAAGGAGGAGGAGATGAAGGGACAGAGTTAGTAACCACTACTTCAGATTTACAGAATACTTATTCAGATTCCTTCTTCGATAGAAAGGTAAACATCCCTTCTCTTGAGATTTTACCCACAATAGCCATAGATACTCGGTTTGCTAGGGCAGGTAACAATATCTCTTTGAAGATTCTTATTTGGTTTTATTTGTTAAAATGTGTTCACAATGTAACTACATTTGTTAGAGAAACTTAATTCTTCCATCGCATTAGATAGGTGGTTAGGATTAGGCCAAATTGTCAAAATTTTCATAACTGTAATCCGACACCTAACTCTTATGAGCAGGCTAGTTTACCAAACTTGGAGGACTTAGAGTTTGACTCGGTGGGATCCTTCAAAAGGATATGGCATGATGAACTTTCGGGAAGTTCCTTTTGTAAATTAGCCACCATCATCGTTGAAAATTGCTCTGACCTACTCCACATCTTCCCTTCGACAATCATAGGGAGATACCTAAAAAATGTCAAGGTTAAAAAATGTCCATCCTTGAAATCATTGTTTGATTGTGGATCCCTGGATTCAAATACAGAACAAGCAACGGTGTTGCTCCCCGAATTGGTAAGCATCGATGTTGAAAGCTGTCCCTCCCTGGAATCGTTGTTTAATTGTGGGTCCCTTGATTCAAATGTGAAACACAAAATTGTATTGCTCCCCAAGTTGAAAAAAGTGAGAGTGAGTGGAGCAAAAAGGCTGAGATATATGGTCATGAGCCACTCCCAAATAGTTTTGGGCTTTCCTAGTCTTGAAGCTGTTAGTGTTGAGAATTGCTCTGACTTGAGATTTCCCTTCCCTAATTATACGGCCACAACTTTAGTGAAACTTAAGAGGCTAGAAATTACTAAATGTGAACAGATGAAGGAAGTGATTCTCGAGAAAGAAGCTGGTCGATCAGAGGCAGAAGTGATGAGTTTCCCTTGCTTAAGTAAATTAACACTTAAGGAGCTCGATAACCTGATTAGTTTCGGTTCGGAAGTTGTTCATATTATTTTTCCTCCTTAAAAGATCTAAGAATTGTGGGATGTTGTAACTTTGGAGTGTTTATCCCGAGTCCCACAAGTGTCAAGAGGCAGCTAGGTGAGACTGTTGAAGAAAATTATGAATCGCCACAACCGTTGTTCAATGAGATGGTTCATTCTATGCTTTACTATGATCATTTGTATTCTCGCATAGTTGTGTTTTATAATGAAGAGTAATAAATTTGTCCAACTTATCCTCCTTTCTCACATTATCCTCACGCAGGTCACACTTCCCAATATAATAAGTCTAAAAATTAAAGGCGTTCCATGTAAAGAGCTATGGAACAACCATGTTCTCGCCGATTCCTTTCGAAGTTGAAATCTCTTGAATTGACGAACTGTGACAATCTCCAACATATTGCCACTCCTTCTATGTGGAAGAAGTTGCAGCACTGTCTTGAAAAACTAGAAGTGCATTCATGCCGTTCGATGGAGATCATATACGAAGGTGATGGGACAGATACTGAGTGTGGTGAACTGTGGAGGCTGGTTTTGCGTGATCTTCAAAATTTGAGGTGCATTTGGCAGTTCGATGGTCTTCCAAATGTCCCGTTCCCAAACTTGAGAGAAGTAGAGGTTGTGAGGTGCTCCTGTTTGGAAATACTTTTCCCTACCTTCACGGTGAAATTTCTCAGGCGAATCAAAGAGTTGGTGGTGGAGTCGTGTAAAAATATGGAACTAATTGCTGACCATAAAATAGGGGAAGAAGCGACCCACACGAGAATCACCTTCTCCAAGCTATCTACTCTTAGACTTTTCGAATTGCCAAAATTCAAGGGCATCTTACCTGAGAGATACTCTCTGAAACCACCGCGGTCTGAGGACTTCCCATCCTTGCGAATCCTGAGTATGGTACACTGTGGAGTAGAGAAGAACCGAAGCCACGGTGGAAGGTGGACTTGGCACGCGATGTCCAGGAGGGCCCGCCATAGGCGAAGAGAGCGCAGCTAATGCACATTCTCAGTGGGACCCACACGCACTTTACATCACGTGGTTCTCTTCCTTACTCTCTACATCTAACGACCTGTTCATTCCCTTTTATGCTAATCAAATTCTCTCTAGCCCTCGGTCATTCCGATTCCTCTTGATCTTCATTGTCCTCTCCATCGCCCTCCATCCACCAACAGCCACCGCCGAACACAGAGCATTGATTGAAGGTACTTGGGTGATTGTTGAGCATCCGCCGATTACTCTCTCAGTGATTCCAATTGATCCTTTCCTCCCGCTTCGTTGCCGATCGTCTCCACTTCCCGATCGCCGCCAACAGTTCCGCCAAGCCGAGAAGGAGGTCTGTGGTGCCGAAGTGCTCGAACTTTGGTCATGATTGCCTGCTTCGACGATTCCATTCCTTGATGATGCTTCTGTTATATCCTTACTCATGCCCAATGTCCATCGTTGTAGCTAATCATTCTTCATTCACCTAAACCACTTGTGCTTTGTTTTCCGTTGCTATTACTAGTGTATGTGTGCAAATCGACTGTGATTGAGTTTGTATTAATGATTTGAACCGGTGTTCCTCCGCCGAAATGTATACCACCTGTTTGATGAAATTCCTGAACTAAGTCTGTGTGTATTTTGATTTAGTTCTTGACCGAGAATTCTCTTCATTACTAGATTGGTAATCTATTCTGGTCAGAAAAGCATATTTGAGTTCTCTCTCTTCATAAATAGTCATAGGTATTCAATTTTGAACTTGTTTTGAATCTGTTGGAACCTTGGCTATTTCTACTGGAAATCGATATGAGATGCTAACTCTGATTTGATATCCCTGATTTGGTGTGCTTTTGATTCTAGCTTGAGGCTAGTTTGGTTATGAGATCATATATTTTCATGCCAGGAAAGTATTATGGTGAATCTCATGCCAATTTTGTGAGAATTATAATCATATGGCTTGTAGGAAGATATGGCTTCAATTTCATGTCTATTAGTCATCAAACGATCATGATTTGCGGTCATGTATGCACTGTTACAATTCTGAACGTGTGCTGGAATTTTTGGAATGAGCATGAATCACATGGATTTTGTCTTTGGTTTGGTTGCCTTTTTGATTGCCTATGGATAAATGATATTGCGTGTGCATGATTAAATTGATGAGACGTGTGCTTGATATTGCCATGAGAGTCTTGGCCTTATAACTGATTTAGCGGACTCTGGTGTTAATTGAAGTTTAATTGCATGATTCTTGCGATTCCTCTACTAGTACACATATTCTAAAGTTGATATGGTAGAGTAAGCCAGATCTGAGGAAATCTTTCAACAAAGCTGGTCAATGAGGCCCCTCGAAATATTGCATGTACGACACTTGCCAACAAAGTATATGTCTTCTCTCCCTTTCCTTCGATGCTCGCCATTCAAGGTTTATTTTAAGAGCTATTGCTTAAATCTAATTGATCCCTCAAGTGTGTGTGTTTGTGCCAACATACTGCACACAACACCAATTGCGACCTACTCATTCTTGATGTCCTTTCGTTCCTTGGAGTGTTCATTGGCCAATGCTGTTCAGAATAATGTTTCAAAGATATGACTTTCGTTTTCCTCCCTCCCTCAGAGAACTCACAAAAGCAACCCTCACCAACACTACCAGTACCTTGCCCTTGAAATCCATCAAGACCTGCCCATATGTTTCCCCAGGAGTAGGTGCATAGTTCAGATTGTCTCCCCTATAAATCATTCTGCAACGGGGCTGCAGAGCTCCATCTATCTCCTAAGAAGTTTTTGCTATAAATCTTTCCCTCTAAGAAGTTTATGCTATAAATCTCGAATGGAAAACACCTAGCCAAGAACTTGATGAACCATATGAATTTATCTTAATGTCCACATGATAACATCAACTCATCCGAAGCATTTTATACAACAATGGCATTGCGTGTCCTTTCCACAACTTGCTTTCCACAACTTGCTTTAATTAGTGGAGAGTATCTATCTGAATCACAACTTACTTTGTCATGCTCATGAATGCTCATTCCACTCATATTTCTTAATTTCAGCTGCTCAAAACACTGCGATTTAACCCAAAATCACTAGAAAATTTTGTTACATATTATTGCATTTGCACACTGTCAGAATCGAATGCCACTAATTTGACATGATTGATCATGTCGTGAGAGCATCGGGAAGAGTGGTGGGCGATCCGAGGATTTTGCTGCCCACATCGGGAAACATTTCGAAACTGGCCAAAGGACTGACTTTACCGTCTCTGCTAACATGGATGGGATACTGCATCAAGTGCCCTCTCATTTCCTTGGGATCATGTTGGTCCTCATCCACATACACTTTCCAATTCCGTTTGGCTATTTTGTTCACCCTCTTTGCACATTCAATGCTTCGAGGTTCCCTGAAGCTGTCCTCTAAATCTCCCAAGTGCTCTACCCAAAGTGACATCCTATAACCAGCGTAAGTCAACATAATTATACACAAGCTCAAGTTTTTGAATGAATATCGCCGCACTCGCTCGGGCATACACTTTGTATACACTACTCAGATGAGAGGCTAACTCGATGTAACTAACCTGGCCACACAGATGTCTCTTTTTTCCAGGCAAAGTGTGACGCGGCTGATAAGCCCCCATTGCAATTTCGGTGTCTCTTGAGCCATCCAGAGATCTTTGGTTGATATTTGCCGATCCCATGATCAGATACTCATCATCTACTATCATTCCTTTGGCATGCACATATATCATGAATCTGCGAAAACTTTTGAACCAACGCCTACATGGATAGAAACAACAGCACGCTTCAACCAAAAGTCTTTTTACCACTCATGCTCTTAATGACTTTTTTTCGTTTTGCTTTTTTAACGGATGAGTCAAAGGAAGAATCCATGAGAAGAGTATAGACATATACCGCGGCGTTTTTTCGGATTGTTGATTCATTGCTCGGGATGAAGACTGTGAAGAGGACAGGGGTTCCCGCTTGCCTAGTCAGTATGAGTTCAAGTAATCCAGGGGATGGTACTTGTGTGACAACCCAGCTTTTTCAAGAGCCTGGCCGACAATTTTGTACATCATCGTCATCGTTTGTTCCTGTCCACATTATCAATACACATACAAGAATAGTGAATGTTAATCCTTTTACATCATCATATCTCCTGGAGAAAAATACTAAAATGACTGAAATGGGGTCGGGTCCCAAATTTCCCCTCTAAGTTGCTCGGCTTGGTCTGCTTGCATCACTTCGTTCTTTGCTTAATTCCGTTGGCATGTTATTTATTTTCGATTTGCTTGGACATCATCGATTTACATGTGTCATCACTATTTCTTTACAAGATGAAAGAATTTATCCTTGATCTGACCTGCCAGAAGAGAATTTCCTGCACTGCAGCACTAGTAGGGGCACCCTCCGGCCATGTCGGTATCACCATATACACACAGAAGCGCTTGTCTGCACTGATCTTGCTTGCGATCTTCAACGTCAGCTCCATCAGCACTAAATTATTTGCAGCTGCATGTCAAAACCAAATCAAGCGTTGGTTGCCATAAAAAATTGAACTCAAGAAATTAGATAGGCCAAGACAAAACTAGAAAAAAGGAGGAAAAATATGCATTTAAAAAGTTCAGAGAGTCGGTCTCAGAAATATAACATATTGAATCAGAATGCAGTCTTAATGTCTTATACAGTGAGTTCTAGCGATTATTAGCTGATACACAATCCCCAAAGGGAGCCAAATCTGTACACTCTTTACTGGAGGCATTGTTGCTCGCTCAACTCAGTCAGTCAAAATGAATAGAAATGGGCATCTTATACCTGCATTTTTGTATGGTGGCCAACGATTGCAAGAGCCGAGCAAATATTGGTTTTCAATGTAAATGAAGTGCTATGCAGATCTAATTGCTTTCACCTACGCCGTGTGAATACTCTTGTATACTTTCGAGTTCTTTCCACATATAAGATTCTACAACCATGAAGAGATTGAAAGAAGCAACATTATCAATGTGGAATTCAATCTCTACTCAAAAACACTAAAGACTCTACATAAAAAAGAAGAGTGACTTTCCAATGTAAGAACACTTTTCAAGTTATACACATATAAGAGCCAATTGCAAATCTACCAGCATGGTATTAGCAGCTAAAACTTACTTGCTTTGCAGCTTCTTCAATGCTCTTCGGGAATCCCTTTACAGAACGTGAATCAATCGATCTAAAGACCTATGCCAACAAAAAATAAAAATGAAAGACGGTTGCCACACTTCATTTGTTTACAATTGAAGTCCCTTGAAAATGGTAATTAATTTGAAGTAAATTCTCCCGACCTGTACATGCCAATTTTCTGGGTCGTCTTCCTCTCTTGAATTTGGTTACGACAGTAATAACCAAAGGGACATTTTCGTCGTTTTAAATCAGGGCACTTTCGTCATTTGACGAGGAAGTTCTCGATTCTGCTTCGCGTCCGTAGTCTGCTTCGCGTCCGTAGCCTTTACCGTCCTCTCTAGCTTCACCGTTGGACGCCGGCTCCACCGGAAGCCGCCGTCGGCCTTCCGTCTCCGATCACCGCAGATGCACGAAGGAAGGCACACAACACACGCGCAGAAGAAACAGAGCTCGATCCTGGAATCCAAAGTTCATTGTCGTTGGTTTGAGGTTCGCCGGAGGTGAATTGACGTCGATTCCACTATTCATGACTTCGGTTGCGGTTCCGGTGTCGTCTGGTTGCAGTTCCGATCGCATGCTGTTCTGACCATGAGGCGTTCCTGCGATTCGTTCTTTCGCTTCAGTGATCGGTGGAAGTTTGCGGTAGATTCGAATCGCATGGAAAAGGACGCTTCGTCTCAGTTGACTCCAACCATCGCTCACGAATCCTCTCTGCACCGATTGAGCTCTTCAACTTCTTGCTCTAGTCCAAGCCCAAGAGTTGTCCTCGCGTCGAGGGAATGTACCGGATACTGCTCAGGAAGGGTTCGATGAAATGACTGAAGGAATCCGTCCGTTATTCTGTCCTGTTGGTGGCCGTTAGAATCAATGCTATGATAGTGAGGCTGTGCTTGTTGTCTGGAAAGTCGCTGAGTCGTATCTCGAGCTCGCACCGTCCTCGCCACCAATTCATCAGGTCGTCTCTTCTCCATTTAAGCCTCGTTATTGGTGTCGATTTGTTCTAGACTCATCACTCTTGATCTCTGTTCTGTTTTTTTGTTTTTTTTTGCGCCTTTCACTTTGACTGCTTCGTCGTCAGACATTTGCTGCGTCGTCGTGCCGAGACACTCCTCATCACCAAAAGCCAGAAGCGGGACTGCGACGGTAGAAGCCAAGGAGATGCGGTCGCGATTGCTTTCGATAATTCCGCTTGCGTAGCTCACTGCATCAGAGGGATTGAGTCGACTAAAACCTTCCACAAAGAACAATAATTATTGATGCATCACACGTAGCGGTAATCATCGATGTGCCATTTTGATACTAGCAACATCATGTAAAAGCAGTTTCGCCTGGACAACAAACTGACCGAATAAGAAGGAAGCAACTGGAATGACATCAGCTGGAGCTTGAATTCATGGAAACGAGCGGTGGCGGCAATGATCTGCATCCGACACCCCTGAAGATCTTCTGGTAGAGACATTGCTAGCCGAAGACAACGAACGTGACTTGGAATTTCTGTATACTCCAAGCTCAACGTCGAGGCATAGAAGGCCAGGCCAGGCTAGGGGAAAAGGTTGAAAGGTGGGAGTAATGGGACTGGTGGGTCTGGGCCGCGGATCAAATCAATTGGTTGCTCTTGTGGGCCGTGCCAGTTGGACCAACTTGGCCTTTTCTACTTGTTATTTATTTTGGTCTTTTTATTACTTTTTTTCTTTTGTTCTTTTTTACTTCCATTCATTGTTTTATGCTCTTTTTTTTTTTTAGAAAAGTGTATGCTTAATTTTTCGACTAAAATTCAAATGTCGACAGTTTCAAATATATTTACCCTAATATTTGAAGAAGAATATCATGCCATCACGAACAAAGTACAATACATTGTATGTTTTTGTTGCATCAATTCTTTACTTCCCAAAAAGCTAGAGTAGTTTATTGATCGATGGAAAAAATAGGCCAAAAAAAGGGACAACCCAATCAAATTGAATCGGATATGTGTTGATGAAATATCTAACTCATTTAAAATGACTTGAATGATGACTTGGATTCATAAAGACCCGATTTCCAATCTTGCCCATTTGGCAGGTTGAAGTCCTAGAATATCATGATGGAAGATTAAACAAAGATCAATACAAGGCAAGAGAAAGAGATGGTTTTCTTTAGTAAAAATTGATTCCTTCGTGTTTTATTTTTCCTGTTGAGGATTCTTTTCAATTTATTGAAAGTTCTCAAAGTGAAGAAATGATTAAACATGGCAAAGAATTGAGGAAAAAGAAAAAGAAATGAATAAATATGTTGAGAATAACATAGGTTTAAATAAAACTAGTTTTAATAAAATTTCACCCAAAAAACCGACCATGATTGGTCAAGTGGTCCAAGACTTCATTTGCAAATCAAAGGTCACAAATTTGATTTCTCAATCTATTATCCATTTTGGGATAAAATGGGGTCGAAGTCCCATAAAATGCAGTGGAAGACTAAACAAGGAGCCGTAAAGGGAAGGTGGTCTTTTTTTTTTTTTTTTTTTTTTTTTGGGGGGGGGGGTAGAATGAGAGAGAGAGAAAGAGAGAGAGAGAGATTTCTTTAGTGCAAGATGATTCTTTCATATTTTTATTTTCCTTTATTTAAAGGTTCCAAAGTGAAAAAAATGATATGTTGGTTGAGGAATTTTTTTAGATACATGGCTTCTATGATAGAGGATTCTTTTTCCCTTCGTTTAAATGTTCCAAAGCGAAGAAATGATGAGATGGTTGAGGAATTTTATTCTCATCTTTTAGTTTAGATACTTGGCTTCCACGATAGAAAATTCTTTTCTTCCAGCCTAGGATTCTTCCTCAAATTATTCGAATTATTATTTTCTTCTTCAAAGTCATCATCTCCTTCCAATGCTAAATCTAAACCCCATGTCTCCCACCACACTGACATCTTAGGCTGCGTTTGTTTTCGTTTCTTTTTTATGTTTTTAAACAAATTTTTTGTTTTTTTGTTCCTGGGAACAAAAAAGGAACAGAAATGCGTTTGTGTGCGTTTTTGTTCCAAAATTATTTTTTTTGTTCCCAGAAACACATCTAGAACAGAAACAAGAAACAAAAAAAAGTTGTTTCTTGTTTCTGAAACAAAATTTAGAAACACTTTTCTGTTTTTCTTTTCTTCTTCTTTTTTCTTTCTTTTTTCTTTGGCCGGTCGCCGACCTCGGCCCGGGCCGGCGGCCGGCCGTCGAGGGCTAGCGACCTCGCGCCCGGGTTAGGCGAGCTCGAGCTCGCCCGGATCCGACGAGGCCGCCGGCCCTCGTCGGCTGGTCGCGCCATGGCCGAGGCCGGCAACCACCAAAAGAAGACAAAAGGAAAAATAAATAAGAAAAATAAGAAAAAAATAGAAAAATAAAATAAAATTATTTAAAATAATAAAATAATAAAATAAATAAACAAATAAATTATACAAATTTACCAAATGTGTTTTTGTTCATTTTTTATTTCTGGAACAAGTTTACCAAACACGTTTTTTTGTTCAAAAATTGTTCCCCTAACGAAACACTTTTTTCTATTTCTGTTTCTTGGAACAATTTTTAAACAGAAATGTCACTAAACGCGCCCTTAATGAGCCATAGATTAAACTAATTCCTGCCATTGAATTTCTCTAACTCAAATTTTTTAGAAGCCATAGCGATAATTGCATACAGACAAAACCTAGGCTTTGCTAATATTTTTACGACTAATGCGCAAACATGAACAAATGAAAATGATTTAAGTAAAAAATAAATTGTATAAATAAAACCTGAACACAATGGATTTACTTTGTCCAATGGTAAAACCTACTTTATGGGGAAAGTTAACAAGATGGTTTCATGATAATCGGCGAAAAATGGATAAAAACTGCTCAATTACACTCACTCATAAGTGTTTCTCAATCATAGAGTATCACAAGAATCAGTCACAAGAAATGAGTTTTCTCATGCTCTCAGCTCTCTCAGATGATGATTCTCAATAGTCTTTATGTCTCTCACAAGCTTTTATAGATATTAAGCACACTCAACATGCTCAAAAGACAAACTCACCAATAAAATAGTTATATGCAAAGAAATTATCAGCCCGTATTTGATGACAACATTGATTTCATCTTCAATAATGAAAAGAGTTCTCGTGAGAAATTAATGTCCCTTGTTGCATCACCCACACTCCGATTGGCAAGAGTCCAATTTGGACTTCCTAACATGGCCTGAATTGCTTTGCAATTAAATTATGGGTCGAATTTCAAATCAATCGGGATTAAATTTGATTCATAATCAACACATCACAACGTCATGGCTGAGTGCACTTGATGAGGCAGTTGATCTCAAGCATACTCGGCTTGAGGTTTACCAACCCAATCTACAGGAAAATTCGTACATATTTTGATGCTTATTCATGAATCATATGTATTCTTATGGGTAGTTCCTCTCTGAGGCAGGTGTTTCTTTCAGTTAACGAGTTTGACTAAGATATAAGTAGGTGCGAATATTTTTCATTAGTGGCCTTGTTAGTAATTCCGGTTTTTTTGGTCCCTGGCCAACTATTTTGTCATCCGGTGACAACATGAGTCAATCTTGAGTTATGTTGTCTACCGTCGCGGTTCCACCTCTTGTAGAAATCTACTTGCAAGGTGCTTTCATTGGTCCCTTCTCTGAGAACCATCACTTGTGTGCTCGGCCAGGGTACTCTATGTTTTCCGTTAGTTCTTGTAGATGTTTTAAATACATTTATCCTAATTTTAGAAGAAGAATATCGTGTCATCGGGAACAAAGTACAAGACACTGTATGTTTCGTCACGTCAAATTTTTACTTACCAAAGGCCAGAGTTATTTCCCGAAGGGAAAAATGGCATAAAAAAAAAAACAAAAACAAAAACAAAAGCGACAATCCAGTAGGATAGAACCTGCTTCATATTGACCCGAAATCCCATCTCGCCCATTTGGCGCGTCGAAGTCGTAGAAATCACGATGGAAGATTAAAAGAGCAGTACAAGTGAAGAGAGAGATTGAAAGAAAAAGAGAGGCGGCCGAGATTTCTTTCGTGAAAGATGATTATTTCATATTTATCTTTCCTGTTTCGAGGATACTTTTTCGCTTTATTTAAAGGTTCCAGGGAGAAGAAATCATGAGACGGGAGGATTCTTTCATTTATTCCCTTCATGTTGAGGATTCTTCCTCACCTATCAGTTCAGATACTTGTCTTCTATGACAGAGGATTCTTTTCCTCCAGCATGGGGGATCCTTCTTCAAATTATTCTTTTCATGGCCGAGGAAAAATGAGATGGTCTTCACGACCTTTCTTGGCCAACACCTTCGTATATATTTTGGGAGTTTCACTCCATCTCATTCAGACATCTGTCGCATTTCCTATCTCGAATTTTCACCGTCCTTCACTGTCTTCTTCCAGCCACTAGCTCTCTCTCTCTTTCTCTCTCTCTCTCTCTGTCTCTCTCGTGCTCATTGTATTCATCCTATTGAACCTTTCCTCTTCTTCAGTCGCTTCGTTTTCGGTTTCCATCACTTCAGCCTTCCTCAGCATATATAAATTCTTAACTTTCATTTCTCTCCAAAGAGGGAGGAAAGAAAATCAGAAAGATAGATAAGAAAGCGGGAAAATGGCGAATATTGTTCTGTCTATAGCTTCCAAAGTGGCGGAATACCTGGCAGCTCCAATTGGTCGTCGATGCGGCTACCTGATATTCTCCAACAGCTACGTTGGCCAACTGAAGGAAGAACTTGAGAAGCTGAATGACGCGAGGGTTGGGCTGCAGCGCTCCGTCGATGATGCTGAAAACAACATGAGGGAGATAAAACGCGAAGTTAACAGATGGAAGAATGATGCAGAGACTGTTGCCAACAAGGCGCGCGGCATGCTGGATGACGAGGGAAGAGCCAAGAAAACTTGCTTCCCAACCCAAAGGAGCGTTATTGTCTCGGCAGGGACGCGAGGAAGACAGCCCAGGCCATCCAGGCACTCATCCCACAAGGTAAATTCGAGAGCGTCTACTATGAGAGTGCTCCGCCGGGGCGTGTCACTGGCACTCCCGATGTGAATTCCTCAGCCGGTGATGGGGGCGACACTATTGCAGACTCGCGAGCTTCCGTCTTTCAGGGCATAATGAAAGCTCTGGATGATGAGAAGCTAAGAGTGATTGGGGTCTACGGGCCTGGCGGCGTGGGGAAGACTACGCTATTGGAGGAAGTCGAGAAGAAACTCAGGAAAGAGAAGGGACCGTTCCACATGATCGTCAAAGCAAAAGTGTCACAGATTCCTGTCTCGAAGAATATCCAAGATGAGATCGCTGACGCCTTGAAACTGGATCTGAAGGAAGTGCGCGGCCGGGCAAATCGTCCGTTGGAGAGATTACAGCGGGATCCAAGTGAGAAGGTTCTCATAATATTGGATGACCTATGGGGGGAACTTGATTTGAAAGCGGTTGGAATTCCTTCAAGAGACATTAGGGGGAAATGCAAATTGTTGCTCGCATCAAGATTTGAAGATGTGCTGAAGCAAAAGATGTGTGCCGATGAAACATTTTTTCTTGGAGGCCTAAACAACGACGAAGCTTTCGGGCTATTTGCAAAGACGGTCGGCAACAGGCTCGAAGACGATGAGGATTTGAAAGCAATAGCGGCTCGAGTGGTCAAGAAGCTTGCAGGTTTGCCTCTTTTGATTATCTCCGTTGCAAAAACCTTGAAAGAAAGCCCTGTGTCCGCATGGAGAATCGCACAGATAGAAATAGATGAGTCAACTAAAGAAATACAAGAAACGATAGTGAAGTTGAGTTATGGCCATTTGAAGTGTGAGGACGCGAAGTGCTTATTCTTGCTCTGCGGTCTTATTGGCGGGACCATTCAGGTCGAACTTCTATGGGTATTAGGCATGGGGTTGGGCTTGCTTGAAAAAATTAATGAGACAATACAAAATTCAAGGGATAGATTGAATAATATTCTGGATAGCCTCCATTCCATTTGTTTGTTGCAGGATGGAGGCGATGATAAGAAACAAGTGACCATACACGATCTTTACAGCGAGGTGGTCATCTCAGGTGCATATAGTGGGCAGGATTCCTTAATGATTAACAACAATTATGGCTCATGGCCAAAGGAAAAGCTTGAGAAATGTTGGGCATGCCTGGTTAATTTTGGCAGTGATAGGCTTGTTGAACTAATGCTGCGTTAGTTTCCCCACGTGAAGATACTTATGTTGTCAGAACAAAACGATATGGGAGATTGTAGTAGAATTGATTTCACATACATGGAGGAGCTTCGAGTCCTCTATCTTCGCTCCATGCGTATCACCAGTTTACCTTCCTCGATGGAAATCCTCGGGAACCTCCGGTCATTAAGCATAAATTGCTATGTGGGGGAGGTGGCAAATCTTGGCAAGCTCAAAGCACTGCAGATTCTCAGCTTCGATGGGTCTATAATTTCTAGACTGCCTAAAGAAATCGGGAAACTAACAAATTTGAGATCGTTGAATTTGAACCACTGCTACCTGCTTAAGATAATCGAGCCTGGAGCCCTAAAAGGCCTAATCAACTTGGAAGAGTTACATATGAAGAATAGCTTTGATCGGTGGATGGGCAAGCATGAAATACCCTCAGAATCGTGTGTTGCTGGGCTTGCTGAGTTGAAGAGCCTGACAAAGCTGGCATCTTTGGAAATATCGATTCCTGATCCCATCATACTCTTAGAGGATGGTGATCTACCATTTGAGAACCTGCACAAATTTTGGATCAACATAGGATATTTAGGGTTTCGGATGGAGAGGGAATATGAAGGTTTGACAACCATGAGGCTCGATTTGAAAGGGGTGGAAGGGTGCAATAGTATTCTTTCAAGAAAATGGGTTAAGAAAAATCTGCGAAGACTCAATGCTTATATTTAAGAGGGTCGAGTGAGTTCAAAGAGAGTGCTCGCGAATTGTGCACCCAAGGATTCCAAGAAGTGAAGTATCTTAGCATTACAAAAAGCCCCTCAATCAAGTACATTGCCGATTCATCCAATGCCGATCCATCCAATGGCCTTCCTCTCATTGCTTTTGGGAAGTTAGAGTCTTTTTACCTTCAAAATCTTATTAATTTGGAGAAGATATGCCATGGACCCATTGCGCCAGAGTGCTTCAACAAATTGAAAGTCATGAGAGTAAATTGGTGCAAACGATTGAAATACTTGTGGCGTCTTTTAGATATGCAAAGACTTGTACAGTTGGAAGAGATTTTATTGTGGGAATGTGAATCAATGCAATCCATTTTCACACATGATGCAGGAGAAGATATAGTTTATACCAATAACAAAGTTGAGTTGCCTAATGTACGTCATCTGGGATTGATTGACTTACCAAATATGACAAGCTTTTGTACCAAAGCTGAAATCACATCAAAGGATATTCCAATCCAGGTAATTTTTTTTTTCACTTTTTCCCTCTATCAATTTGCCCTATTAGGATGAGATGATATTGGTGTTCACTCAATGTTAGTACATATTGCATTTTAACTTTGATTATTCGTACAATTGTATGCGCCTTTTGATTTACAATTGAAAAATCATCTCAAATAGAAGACGGGTCCAATTATAATTATAGGGAAGCTGCTTTCCACGACTTATTATTTAAAATATATATATAATCAATGGTAGATTATTGGACCTATAACTGGGGTTTCTACCGTGACTATTTATTATTTATTTAACATTTTTAATGAGTTGAAAAAATAGTAGTGTGCTGAATGAATATAAGCAAAAATGAATCTTGAATGAATAAATAAAATTCAATAATTTCAAAATGAAGAAAGCGACGTCCAGAAATTCAATAAATGGATGGCGAGCGAGAAGCCACATAACAAAGAAAGTCCCCAGAATTCATGTCCCACCTAACATGCAATTTTGTAACTTCCAACATGTCATGCCAAGTTTCCAATGTCGCCATGACACCATGACCGTGCAATTGAGCGGCACTAGCAGCATGATAGTGGTGAAGATATCATCATGAAAATGATTTTGCTTTTCACAGAAGAGAAATGATTTTTTTTTTTTTTTTTTTTGCTTTTTAGCCTGAGAGTTTCACTTATTTTCTCGTGAAAATAGCTTGATTTGTAACAAACTCACCTTTAATGAGTCTCATTGTGGCGCTTTGTTAGGTTTCATTGCCTCACTTGGAATCCCTGGTAATGGTTGGATTCCTTGCCCCAGAAAAAATACTCTACAGTGAACCCTCAATAAAATACAGCGTTGTGAAATCGCTAAGGATAGAAGAGTCTAAATCCACGTCGAGTATTCCAAAGATAGGATACTCAAGCTGCCAAATTTGGAGTCAATGAATATTTGTTGTCATTATTCATTAAATAATCGGTACGAAATGAAGAAAGTGAGATTAAATAAATGGAAGGCGAACCAAGAGCCACGTAACAAAGAAAGTCCACCTAATTGATGTTTCACCTACATGCAAGTTGTAATTGATTTTAACAAGTCATGCCAACCTCACCATGTCAACGTCATTCTGCTTCCATCATCCCTTTCTTCAGCTACTAAGGGGATATTTCCTTCTCCATTCTTTTAGGCACGACAAAAAATCTACATATTCCGTCCTCTGATCAATTGATTTTTGAATATTTAATTTTGATCAATTAAGTTTTTGACATTCTTAAGAGACATCGAGCCCATTTATGTATTCAATGTCCATTTGTTTCAGTGAAAATTCCTTACTGTTGAAAAATGTTTTCTTGGTAAATCGTTTTTTTCTAGAAATTGTTTCCCCATATTTGGTTCTACTGAAAACGCAATTTGAAAAGATGTTTTATGATGTTTATTAACGAAGCGCAAAAATTTACAAAGTGAAGATAAAAACTGTTATGGATCCTTAATAGAAACAAGCCCGAATAAGTCATATTTACTTGTTCTTAATGAAAACCAATAAGTTAACAAAAAATTTATGAAAAACTGAACTTTGATATGATTTTTTTTTGTCAATTTTGAAGTTCAAAATAGAAAAAACAAAAGAAAAGATAACCAAATTATGGTAGTTGTTTTGAAGATACGTAAATGATTTCAAAAGAAAAGATAAAAAATTATGGTCATAGTTTTCAAGATCAGCTAAAGAAAAGATAAAAAATATGATGACAGTTGAGAGAGAGAGAGAGAGAGTTGTGCGACGGTGTTGCGAGAGAGTTGTGCAATTGTGCTGCATTTGCAACATGATAGTGGTGAGGATATCCTCATGAAAATGATCCCTTTTCACAGAAGAGAAATTCAGAAATTCATTTTTTTTTCTGTATAGTCATTTTCATGTATCCATGAGAAGTCTGAAAGCAATTTCCTGAAAATAGCTTTACTTGTAAGAAACTCACCTTTAATGAGTTTCATTGTGGTGCTTCATTAGGTTTCATTGCCTTGCTTGGAATCCCTGGTGATGTTTGGACTCCTTGGCCTAGAAAAGATACTCTATAGTGAACCTTCATTAAAATACAGTAATCTGAAATCACTAAAGATAAAGGAGTCTACATCCACGTCGATTATTCTAAAGGATTGGATACTGAAGTTGCCGAATTTGGAGTCAATGAAAATTGCGTGCACTCCATCTGTAGAAGTTGTTTTCAACCTAGAGGAGCTAAAAGTCATCAAAGAAGTGGAGATTCTCTCTCGGCTGAGTACATTGGAATTATCTAAGTTGCCAAACCTGCAGCACATGTGGAAACAAGATGTACAACTACAAGGAATATCGATACTTCAGAACTTGAAGAAGCTCTTTATCAATAATACGGGACTCTCATTTCTCTTTCCACTGTATGTGGCTAAATGTCTTAGAGAAATTAGAGACATTAAAGTGGAGGATTGTCCGAATATGAAGGTGGTGATTGTTGATGAAGAAGGAAGAGATGATGGGATAGATGATATTATAGAGTTCCCATTATTGGAGCGACTATCTATAAGCCACCGTCCCACGAGAAAATTCTTCTCATATCCTCATGGACAAAAAGAGTCAATAACCACTACTTCAGATTCACTAGATACTTATTCGGATTCTTTCTTTGATCAAAAGGTACAAATCCTTTCTTTAGAGCTTACGCCCATAACGTCATAGGCACGCGATTGGTGGGGCAAGTATTAATATTTTTTTGAAGATTTTTTTTATTTGGTTTATTAGTTAAAATTTTTTTATAATTTATAGCTACACTTGTTAGAGTAAGGCCATTGGTGAAAATTCTATCCTCCACCGCATTAGACAGATCGGTATAAGATTAGGCCAAATTGTAAAAAATTTCATAGCTATGATATGATGTACAACTCTTATGAGCAGATAAGTTTACCAAGCTTGGAGAAGTTAATACTCCACTCGCTAGGATCCTCTCGCCGTGGCTGTGGGCTAGGCCTCACCATTGTTGGGCGAGACATATGGCACAGTGAGCTTCCCAAAAGTTCTTCCGACAAATTAGCCAACCTCACCCCGAAACAAGATTTGCAATCACAAGGAACATCAATATTTCGGAATCTGAAGTTGCTCTCTATCAAAAATACAGGGCTATCATTTCTCTTTTCCGTGTTTGTGGCTAAATGTCTTAGAGAAATTAGAGAGATTGAAGTGGAGGATTGTCCGAATATGAATGCGGTGATTGTTGATGAAGAAGGAAGAGATGATGGGATAGATGATATTATAGAGTTCCCATTATTGGAGCGACTATCTATAAGCCGCTGTCCCACGGAGAAATTCTTCTCATATCCTCATGGAAAAAAAGAGTCAATAACCACTACTTCAAATTCACAAGATACTTATTTGGATTCTTTCTTAGATCAAAAGGTACGAATCCTTTCTTTAGAGCTTACGCCCATAACAGTCATAGGCACGCGATTGGTGGGGCAAGTATTACTATTTTTTTGAAGATTTTTTTTTATTTGGTTTATTAGTTAAAATGTTTTTATAATTTATAGCTACACTTGTTAGAGTAAGGCCGTTGGTGAAAATTCTATCCTCCACCGCATTAGATAGATCGGTATAAGATTAGGCCAAATTGTAAAAAATTTCATAGCTATGATCTGATGTACAACTCTTATGAGCAGATAAGTTTACCAAGCTTGGAGAAGTTAATACTCCACTCGCTAGGATCCTCTCGCCGTGGCTATGGGCTTGGCCTCGCCATTGTTGGGCAAGGCATATGGCATAATGAGCTTCCCAAAAGTTCTTCCAACAAATTAGCCAACCTCACCTCGAAAAAAGATTTGCAATCACAGGGAACATCAATATTTCGAATCTGAAGGTGCTCTCTATCAACAATACAAGGCTGTTATTTCTCTTTTTGGTGTCTGTGGCTAAATGTCTTAGGGAAATTAGAGAGATTGAAGTGAAGGATTGTCCGAATATGAATGCGGTGATTGTTGATGAAGAAGGAAGAGATGATGGGATAGATGATATTATAGAGTTCCCATTATTGAAGCGACTATCTATAAGCCGTTGTCCCACGGAGAAATTCTTCTCATATCCTCATGAAAAAAATGATTCAATAACCACTATTTCAGATTCACAATATACTTATCCGGATTCCTTCTTTGATCAAAAGGTATGAATCATTTCTTTAGAGCTTACACCTATAATAGTCATAGGCACGCGATTGGTGGGGCAAGTATTAATATTTTTTTGAAGATTTTTTTATTTGGTTTATTAGTTAAAATGTTTTTATAATTTATAGCTATACTTGTTAGAGTAAGGCCATTGGTGAAAATTCTATCCTCCATCACATTAGATAGATCGGTATAAGATTAGGCCAAATTGTAAAAATATTCATAGCTATGATATGATGTACAACTCTTATGAGCAGATAAGTTTACCAAGCTTGGAGAAGTTAGTACTCCACTCGCTAGGATCCTCTCGCCATGGCTATGGGCTCGGCCTCGCCATTGTTGGGCGAGGCATATGGCACAGTGAGCTTCCCAAAAGTTCCTCCGACAAATTAGCCAACCTCACCCCGAAACAAGATTCGCAATCACAAGGAATATCAATATTTCGGAATTTGGAGGTGCTCCCTATCAACAATACAAGGCTGTCATTTCTCTTTTCGGTGTCTGTGGCTAAATGTCTTAGAGAAATTAGAGACATTAAAGTGGTGAATTGTCCAAATATGAAGGTGGTGATTTTTGATGAAGAAGGAAGAGATAATGGGACAGATGATATTATAGAGTTCCCATTATTGGAGCGACTATCTATAAGCCACTGTCCCACGGAGAAATTCTTCTCATATCCTCATGGAAAAAATGAGTCAATAACCACTACTTCAGATTCACAATATACTTATCCGGATTCCTTCTTTGATCAAAAGGTATGAATCATTTCTTTAGAGCTTACACCCATAATAGTCATAGGCACGCGATTGGTGGGGCAAGTATTAATATTTTTTTGAAGATTTTTTTTTATTTGGTTTATTAGTTAAAATGTTTTTATAATTTATAGCTACACTTGTTAGAGTAAGGCCGTTGGTGAAAATTCTAATCCTCCATCGCATTAGATAGATCGGTATAAGATTAGTCCAAATTGTCAATTTTTTCACAGCTATGATCTAATGCATAACTCTTATGAGCAGATAAGTTTACCAAGCTTGGAGGTGTTAAATCTTGAGTCGGTAGGATCGTTAGAAAGGATATGGCATGGTGAACTTCCCAAAAGTTCCTTCAACAAATTAGCCAACCTCACCCTTGAAAAGTGCTCCAACCTACTTGATGTCTTTCCTTCGACAATCATGGGGAGATTGCACAACCTCAAAAGAGTCGAAGTTTCAAAGTGTCCCTCCTTGGAATCGTTGTTTGATTTTGGATCCCTTGATTCATATACGGAACATACAATTGTGTTGCTCCCCAAATTGGAAACAGTTGAGGTTCATAGATGCCACTCCCTGGAATCTTTGTTCGATTGCGGATCCCTTGATTCAAATATGGAAAAGAAAATTGTATTGCTCCCCAAATTAGAAGAAGTGTTAGTGAGTGGAGCAGCAAGGCTGAGACACATGGTGATGAGTGACTCCCATACGGTTTTGGGTTTTCCTAGTCTAGAAACGGTCAATGTTCTAAAGTGCTCCGAGCTAAGATATCTCTTCCCCAATTATACGGCCACAACTCTAGAGAAACTTGATGCCCTAGGGATTATCGAATGCGAACAAATGAAGGAAGTGGTTCCCAAGGGAGAAGGTGGTCTATCCAAGGAAGAAGTGATGAGTTTCCCTTCCTTAACTTTTTTATATATTTGGTGGTGCCCTAACTTTAGAGCATTCATTTGGAGTCCTACAAGTGTCAAGAGGCAGCTAGGCGAGATGATCGAAGAAAATGATGAATCGGCCCAACCGTTGTTCAATGATATGGTTTGCTCTATACCTTATTGTGATCGTCTTTAATCTTGCATTATCATGTTTTAGAATGAACAATGTAATAATTTGTCCTACTTATCCTATTTTCTCACATTATCGTCGTGCAGGTTAGATTTCCCAATTTAGAAAAGCTATACATTAGAGGCGTCCAGTGCAAAGAGTTATGGAACAATCAAATTTCTGATGATTCTTTTTGCAAATTGGAATCTCTTATATTGAAGGATTGTGACAATCTCCATCATATTGCCCTATCCCATATGTGGAAGAGGCTGCAGGACTGTCTGGAAACCTTAGAAGTGAAATCATGCTGTTTAATTGAGATCATATACGAAAGTGATGGGACAGTGGCGAAGAGCAGTAATTTGAGGACACTGGATTTGCGTGATTTAGACAACTTGCGGCACATTTGGCGGTACGACAATCTACCAAACATCCCATTCCCAAATTTGAGATACATAAAGGTTGTAAGGTGCTCCCATTTGGATATGCTTTTCGCCACCTTCACGGTGAAATTTCTCGGGCAAATCGAAAAGCTGGTGGTAGGGTCATGTGAAGATATGGAACTAATTGCTGGCCATGAAGAATGTGAAGAAGTGACTGGTAACACAATCCCCTTCTTTGGGTTAACTACTCTTAGACTTTACAATTTGCCGAAATTCAAGAGCTTCTTACCAGAGAAATATTCTACGGAATTCCCATCCTTGGATGACTTGAGTAGAATAGAGCCGGACCAAGGCAACCGAAGTGCGGAGGAAAGTGAGGGGGAAACTGAGCGGTTAGATCGCGAAATTGAGAAGGCAAACTGCGAAAGTGAGGTGGAAAGTGAGGGGCAAAGTGAGGGGGAATAATTAGTTTTATGAAGTGAGCCACAAAAGTTTGTGAATGTTACAACGGATGGTGTCTGGCAAAACAAAATGGACGTGACTGGTAATGTGAGATTTTGTTTTTTTCTTCCGTATTCTCTTCTACACTTCCCTCGAAGTGCGTGATTGTTTTCTTGGCTATTCATTTATTTGGTTTGTGTCCTGGGCTATAGTGACGAGTGACTAGTCATTGGACCATATATTGTGGGGTTATGTTGTATAAATCCTAATCAAGTGCATTATCGTGTTTATAAATTTTCCCGTGATATTAGAAAATGTATGTGCTATTATATTAAGCAATCGAAGTTGTGATGAATTACCTCACGACAACCGTTGTAGGGGGAAGAAGGAGATCGAGGAGATTGCAATCTGGGAAAGCCCATGTTCCTCCTCTCATCTCTCTCTCTCTCTCTCTCTCTCTCTCTCTCTCTCTCTCTCTAACAATTGATAAAGGCTGAGACTATTTGAGTTTGAGGGACGGTATTATGATTTCGAGTTCGACGAAGGTTGAATGTGAGTTGAAATCAGTGATAACGAGGATTCCTTTGAGTGGGTTGAGTATTTGAATCTTCATGATTCTTATCAAGGTAAACTTCGCTCTGTTTCTCCTGGAGGTAAGGACCGAGTGCTTGATACCGCCGGCATGAAATTTGGTCGAGTTCGGGACTATCCTGATGAACTCATTCAGGTGCCCTTTATTGAAACGCCTACCATACGTTTGATTGAATTCTTGAACAATACTAGCATGCGTATTTCGCAAGTATTCTTGCATCGTGATGATTATCTGGCAATGGCGGTGCTTAAACTGAGTTCTCTAGGTCATATGACAAATTATTTTCATTGATGTTGGTTGAACTCTCCCGGTTGTGCTCAATGCTTCCATGACTGAGAATTTGAACATGCCGCGTTGGCTTAATTTACTCATAACTATGTTTTCCTTATCAATCTATGATTTCGTATATGGCTATTCTAATATTCATGACACTTACCATCTTTGAATTGGAAATTGTGAAATCCTTCTTTGAAATGTGCATCGTTACTGTGTACTTCAGTGAATTCCTGTGCGGACTTCATCCTTTGCTTGATCTCGCTTGTAATCAATTTCATGTGCCTGGATGATTATGCCTTGCATTTCTTGATCCATTCAGTGATACCCAACCCCTTCGCACTGCCAATGATATTCGGTTCATTTTTTTGGCGAATGCATGGGCCTCTACCTCTTTGATTTTCTCCGTTTACTAAAGACTCCGAAGTTCATTCCTCAATGTCATTTGCTTGTATCTTTTCTGTAAATGGCGTGCGAGTCCCTGTCATAACTGACATTTGATGGCTGACTGCATAATGAGTTGTTCATGCCATGATTGAATGCTTTGCTCGATTCATTGTCCACATTGCCAATTTGTATACAAGTTCAGTTGTTGCCGAATGAGTCTCAACCATGAGAATTGACTTTAGAATGTGGCTCAATGCTGTTTTCCCATGTTTATGATGTTGTGTTTCAGTTTTTGCAGCATGATTTCTTTGGAAATGTGGTCTTTAGTATTTGGTCCTAACAGTTTTATTTTTGGTGTAAAATCAGAATTGTTCCCAAGTTATTCAAGTCATTTTATCAATATATGTTGGATTCATGTTGACCCCATGTTGATTTCTTATAGAGTTCAATATGTTTTTTGCGTCCCATGTGGGCAAGGAGTGGATTTGATAGATCTTGGTTTCATATGAGAGTTAATTCGGTAGCACATGATGGTACATCAACGGGCAGATGATTTCTTGTCATTTTTTAGTCACTAGAGTCTCTATCTAAATCATGATCATGCATGTCATTCTACTCCTCATGTTTCTCAATTTTCAGTAGTTCAAATTACCTTGATACCTTGAGCCATATTGCTTTAGAATTGAATGCGACTAATTCACATATTTGATCATGTCATAATCATATCGGGAAGAGTGGTAGGCAATCCGAGGATTTTGCTGCACACCTGAGGAAGTATTTCGAAACCAGCCAATGGACTGACTTTACCGTCCCTGCTCACATGGATCGAAAATTGCATCAGGTGACCTCTCATTTCCTTGGGATTATGTTGGTCCTCGTCCATATAAGCCCTCCAATTCCATTTGGCTATTTTGTTCACCCTCTTCACGCATTCAATGCTTTGAGATTCCTAGAAGCTGTCCTCTAAATCTCCCAAGTAATCCACCCAAAGTGACATCATATTACCATAAGCCTGCACAGCATCATTAAAACATTATTAGTCACAAACTTAAGTTTTTGATAAATGTCGATGCACTCACTGGGTGTTCAGCTAGTACCTGCTATTAAATTGCTGTAACCACATGGAAATATGACATACTTGAACTTCATACACAACTCCATAGTTGTGCCCTTTGAATCCAAAATCAGTGGTATTAGCTAATGCGCAATTCTCAGTGGGACCCACATGCACTCTACATCACGCGGCCCTCCGCAGAATTCTCTACCTCTCTTCTCTTCCTGTCTCTCTACATCTAATGAACTAATTCGCTTTCCCTTTCAGCTCAGGCTTGGCGCGCTCTGCAGCAGGGGTGGCAAAACAGAAACAGAGTACCTTCCAACACGGAAAAGGAGCTCAGCAAATTCTCTCTAGCCCTCGGTTATTCCTTTGATCTTCATTCCCTCTTCATTGTCCTCTCTGTCACCCTCCATCCACCAACAGCCGCTGCCACCTCCATTGCTGGCCACCACAGGACATGTCACGCTGAGAAGGGGCAAGAACAAACAGCGATGATTAAAGGAACTGGGTGATTTTTGAGCATTTATAAGGCTGACAAGAACAGAGGGCGAGTTTAAATTGACACCGTAGACTGATGCTTCAACGAGGATTATCACCGTAGACAAATGATGTGGACAAACATGAAGAGATTGTTCGATGGAGCATGTTCTTTTCTTGAAGGCAACGGGAAAGATAAAGTTGGATTTTTGATTTGGATCCCTCTTCCTTGGTGGCTCTTATACCATGGAAATATTTCTATGATTTGCAAGCGAGAGGGAGAGAGAGAATCAACAGATACTACACCTTTACTCAATAGCCAAATAAAAGAGTATATAGTAGCTCCACTTATAAAGATTGAGAGACATTAACAAAGCTCTGATTACCTTATTTGTGACCACCTGCTAATTGCCGACTAATATTCATAATTGTACTTCAACACAAATCACAATTGGAGCAAATACTTGACAGTGTTTTTGCATGTTTTTCCAGGATGTTACTGCGTCACTTTCAAAGAAGTATACAAAACTGTACAAGGAGGGAATACGGAATTCATACTTCAAGTGGAGAGTTGTGGCAGCCTAGGCTTTTTTTGCAGTCTACCAGTCTCGTCTTTTATCACTTTGTGACAGCTTCTAGTTCTACTGGTCTAAATTCATGGGGAAAAACGTTCGGCCTCTGGGATGTCAGCACGATGGTATTTGCCTGTGTTGTGTCACTATCAACTTACGCCTTCTTTTGATGTGTAATACAATTAAAATATGGCATCATATAGCTGTCAGTAGGTGTGTCAATGGGTCCTGAACGGAAGGAAATTTTGTTAATACAATTACAGATATGTTTCTTAATACCGTAAAATGTAGTTTTTAGACTGTTCGAGTTTCTCCATTATTGTCAGAATCACAAGCATACGATCTTTAGGATTCTCCCTTCCAAAATTCGTACCCATCCCTAAACGGAAGGAAAGGGAGGGATGTGATGATAACAGACTTCCGGACTCCTTCCGTACGCCAAGAGTATCGCACGTTCCGGAGCAGTAGGAAAGCAGCTTACATTAATTCTGTTCGTGCATTTATGGGCTAGCTCTAGCCCAACCGCAAAGTCCTAAATGCTTTTCTGGAAACGTTTTCTTATATCTTCCTGTTCATTGTTTCTTGTCAAAGCTTGCTTCACAAAGGAGGCTCACCTTTTATTCCCAGACACGCTGCTCATTTCTTGCATTGCGACTGCTTATATGGCAGCAATAAGGAGTTCCTTTGCCTGTTCATTAATTCTCTGGTCGCTTTTTCTCTGGTTGAGTGGGAGATGTGTTAACAGTTAGGTTATTTTAGGTGCTACTCTGGGAGCCATCGCTGGCTGCATCCCGAAGTTGTTTGAGGATGACAACCGACCATGCCTCCGTCGAAAAAGCCAGGTGGTTTCCTAGCAATTGCTAAAAGTGTGATTGTTGAAAGCACCTCATTAGTTGAAGAAGGAACATTTTCTCAGATTTTTATAACTGATTCCAACCGTGTCCTATGATCCCCTTCCAGCACAGAAGTAATTATGGACTCGGCTCGGTCCTTGCATAAGTACCAGCGGCTCTGTACTTGATCATTCCATCTTTTGCAAGGGAAAGGCAGAGGATATCTGTTGGAGCAGTATCCTATTCTATTCTGTAAGCAAAAGCCGTTGCAAGAATCACATATAATCACCTTAACGATGGACCAAATATCTCACGAGGAGCTGATGAACTTGGCCAAGTTTCTGAGACACTTTGACTGCTGGGATTCGTCCAACCGTTCTTTATCACCATCGTCATCATCATCATTCTCGAAAACCAGCTATATCCCACGCTTTTTCAGCGAGAGCCCAAGAAAGTATGGTGGGTCAGGACTATATCTATTCCTTTCTCCTTTGAACAGCGGCTCTGTACATGCTTTTTCAGCAAGGCTTCCCAGGCTTGAATTCTGGATATCTAATCTGGTAAAGCTGGTCTTCGCTTGTGTCATTTAATGTCTGACGTGTATGGGATCTTCAAGCCTGAGAAGCCTTCCTTTAATGTCCTCGATTGCTGGTAGCGGAATGTTTACCCGGTTTGCACTGTCCACAGAGACAACAACAGCAAAAATCATTCCCTCTAACCTCGTGGTTCTTCGTCGGAGCAGCAAAATGAGGAACTTCCCCGACAAAACCATCCAGGAATGTCACTCCCGGGGACACTCGAGTTGTGCAAATGCTTTAGAGCAACCTGAAATTTATTATGAAAAAACACATTTAAGGTCAAAACTTTCTGCATTCATGATTGAAGATACTCGAACAAAGGTGGAGAAACTGAACGATGATCTTCATCCATCTTTTTGCTACGGTTCAAGTAGTTTTCCCAAAATTGGAGTCATGAGTGATCTTTTTCACCTTTTCAATTCTTCTCTCCCAAGAGTAAAAGCCTCAGAGATTTCAATACCCGGAGACCAGTGATGTCACCTAGATTGCTGCAATCAGTAAAGTTTAGCTCCTTCAAATCGGTAGACTTCGGATGAAAGGCGTAAATTTGAAATTGATTAACCTCAACACGGGATAGTTCTCGGGGATGATGGCCACGACTGCGCCGAGTCGTTGATCACCTCTAGAAGGCCCAGCACCCAGCACCCAGCACTATCTCCTCCCCTCACTCGAGGCCTTCTTCGTTGAGCCGGAGCGCGTGCTCACGGTAGAGGTGATCCACGATGCCGTTGGGGGCGGCGGTGTTGGCGCCGTGGGAGCGAGGAAGACATCGCAGAGGAAGCGAGATGAGAACATAGCGTCGTCGTCTTCGGGATCATCCATCAGCCTCGTCGTCTTCGGCTTCTTGATCGGCCTTATGTAGGAGTTGCCGGTCTTTTGACAGAGGTGGTCGATGCAGAGATTGGGGCGCCACTTAACGATGAGCAATGAGCAACGAGCACCTTGCTGACGGATTTGTGTTCCCTTTGAAAAAGCGATTTTCACAGCATGGGAAATGTGCTGTCCTAAATTTTAATTGACAAATCATGGCATTCTCATTAGTTAGAGGAAAAATTATCCAAAAAATTTAAAATCTATGATAGGGCGATCAATTCAATTTTAAATCTATAAATCAATTTTAAATCTATGTATTAATTTAGTATTAAGCAGTCATAAATATTTCAATTGTGTCAGTTTAATCCTAAATTTTTTAAAAATTATAAATGTAGTCATTTCGGAAAATTTTGGCTGGAAATTTCTAATGTGGCATTCTACTCGGTGCTAGCCATCCTACATGAAAGGCTGGTATTAATGTGGAAAATTGTGTTTAATTTTAAAAAAAAAAACAAATTTTATTTTTTATTTTTCTTTTATTTTATTTTCTTTCTTTTTATTTTATTGTTTCTTCGTAAGGTCCGCAAGTCCACCGGTCATCGGCCAAGGACCAGCAGCCCCGCCACCCCAGAAGGGAAAAAAAAAGATAGTAAAGAAAATTAAAAATTTTAAGAAATAAAAAAAAATTCAAGTATTCCCGATAGATAGTTTATGCCATGACATAGCAACATGTGTCCTCGATACGTGACCAAAATTATCACCACAAGGATGTTCATATCTACTCTGGTTAAATGTAGGATCGCAAGTTTGTCAATTTAGCCTGATTTGGTTTCAATTTCAATCCTTTATACTAAAATTAATTAGACCTTGAGGCCGCACGCCTTGCACGTGCTGGTGTTGGAGAACGTCAACACCACCCTGCACCGATGGTTGCGGCACGCTGACGTCTTCTTCTTCCTTGGGTCGCAGCCCGCGAACCTTGTGGGCTGATGGGTTCGGTGCAGATCAAATCAATGGGTTTGCTCTTGTGGGCCATGCCAATTGGACCAACTTGGCCTTTATTTATTTATTTATTTATTTATTTATTTATTTATTTATTTATTTATTATTATTATTATTATTATTATTATTATTATTATTATTATTATTATTATTATTATTATTATTATTATTATTATTATTATTATTATTATTATTATTATTATTGGTTCTTTTTATACCATCTATTGTTTTTATACTCTTGTTTTACAAAAATGAATGCTCAATTTATCAACTAAAATTTAGGTGTTGACAGTTCAAAAACATTTACCTAACATTCGAAGAAGGATATCATGACGTCGTGAACAAATTCAATATGATGTATGTTTTGTTGCGTCAAATCTTAACTTACCAAAAGCTAGAATAGTTTCTTGATCGACAGAAGAAATGGGCCAAAAATATGGGACAATCCAATTGAATAGAATTGGGTATGTGTTAATGAAATATTTCCTACAATGATTATATGTACTCTTGCATTATCATGTTTTAGAACAAACAATATAGTAAATTTGTCCTACTTATCCTTCTTACATTATTCTCGTGTAGGTCACATTTCCCAATATAAGAAGTCTAGAAGTTGAAGGCCTTCAATGCAACAAGCTATGGAACAATCAAATTCCCGGCCATTCCTTTTGGAAATTAAAATCTCTTGAATTGAAGGACTATGACAACCTCCAAACGTCTTGCCCCGTCCTATGTGTGGAAGACGTTGCACTACTCTCTCCGAATCCTAGAAGTGATTTTATGCCGTTCGATCGAGATCATATACGAAGGTGATGGGAAAGATACCGAGTGTGGTGAATTGAGGAGGCTGGTTTTGTGTGATCTCGGAAATTTGAGGCACATTTGGCAGTCCAATGTTGTCCCAAACGTCCCATTCCCAAACTTGAGAGAAGAAGAGGCTGTGAGGTGCTCCCGTTTGGAAATGCTTTTCCCTACCTTCATGGTGAAATTTCTCAGGCAAATCAAAGAGCTGATGGTGGAATCGTGTGAAAATATGGAACTAATTGCTATCGATGAAAAAGAGGAAGAAGTGACCCGCACGACAATCACCTTCTACGAGTTATTTCTTCTTGTACTTTTTGAGTTGTCAAAATTCAGTAGGTTCTTATTGTCACACCCCGATTCACAAGAAGAAGGGCATGACACGGCCGTCCTTTTTTCCAAAGGACGCAGCCTCAACGTAACCAAAATTTCATCCCGATATCCACATATATATATCCATATATATATTTGACAAAACGGGGCAATTGGTTACAATATCAGAGTATATCTATAATCCACAGACATCAAAACATAAACCTTTTACAAAGACTAACTTATATACTTATGAACTATGCATAAGCCATACCCAAAATTTCCACCACAAAAGTCCTCCCCGAATGAACGCTCACACTCACTTGTGACTCGTTGAAGAACTTGAAAAACAAGTAGATGAGAAGAGTGAGCTACTACGGCTCAGTGCGTAACACATTTTTTCTAAGAGGATCAAGAAATCACTATGCATATTTTAAAACACGACCATAACTCACTTTATCATACTACCAAATCATAATTCAAATATCGAAAGCACCAATGGTCGAGTCCATTAGTCAATCTCGTAAAACATGCATCAATGGTCTATTCCATTGATTAATCTCATCAACTCACATCGATGGTCCATTCCATCGACCAAACTCAAATCACATGTCAATGGTCCACTCCATTGACCAATTCATGCTCAAATGTCTAACTATGGTCACGCGTAACGCCCGTGACAAAATGACCAAGATTCCCCCATTGGCAAGGTCTCCACATATTATTAGCCGGTGGCTCGGCCCACAAGGATATCCTAGAATAGTATGCGCATTCCCACACCCCTCAGGGTCCACAGAGACATTGAGCACTAACCACCAATTACAATATCCAGTAATCCAACATCAGAAATAGAATCATACCACAACTCCAAATTTGATATATATAAATATCAAAACATTTTCTACAACATTTCAAGATTCTTTCACAAATATTTTCACAAATCCCTTTTTCACACAATCATTCAAATCAACGTCAAAATATAATTCCTTTCGAACAACAAAATGTCAGTAATAGCTCGATCCTGTTTTATGCAACAAAACATGCTTTTTATCAACTCATAGAGCATTTAATCCACCATGTTTCTCAAAACATGAGTTTAAAATACAAAGAAGAAATAGTGTCACTCACCTGGGAAAAACCAAAAATCAACTACGACGCTCACACAAACCGACGCATTCGGATTCCTAACAATTAACGGAAAAATATCAAAAAGCCGAGTAAAAATGATATTCTTATAACGACTCGCCTATACTAGGCCTATTAGTCGATAAACGACACCTACGCGTCCCAAAAGTTCACAATTTAGCATAAACCCATCATTTTCAGCTAGGCGCGGCCCATGCGCCAACTTCGTCACGCCATAACTTCCTCCACAAAATTTCGATTCAAGCCGTCTTATAGTCTTTAGAAAGCTCTCTTAACGTACAACAACAACCCCAACTCAGCCGCCCCAAAACAGTACCGAAAATAACAAAAAAAGAGACTCGAAGCCACTGTTCGCTACAGTACCAGATTGCGTCTCCAACTTAAAAATTCCGTTCCGAACAAACCGCAAGCTCAAATCATGATCCGAAAGATGCTATAGCTTCACAACATCCCAAAGTACCATTTCTCAAAAAAAATTACAGCTTAACGACTCAAAAATTGGGCTTCGCCATACAAATACCCATGAAATCCGAATTTCGAGCCCTAATTGCGGCAATTGCTTCAAGCAAGTGATTAAAGGCTTCAATTTCTTACCAGCCTTGCAAAACACACTTAAGTCAGCTTGAAGAGGCGTCCGGGTCACGAGCACGCCAATTTTTTTTTCCTTTTTCCCTTTTTCCTTTCTCTTCTTTCTCTCTTCTCCCCTGTTTCTTTCGCTCCCTGTTCTACTCGTGCTCCTCTTTCTCTCCCTCTTTCTCTCTTTTTAAAGCTCAACCGAAGCTTCTTCCACTTTCCTTCAGCCTCCCTTTTTGACTTTTCAACCTTTTCTTTTTCTCTTCTTTTATTTTATTAAAGAGCCCATATATTACATTCTCCCCTCCCTAAAAAAATTTCGTCCTCGAAATTTAAAAGCACATCAATTATTAAACAAGTGAGGGTATTTGCGCCTTGCCTTTTCCTCGAGTTCCCAAGTGGCCTCTCTCTCCGTGTGATTTTGCCATTGGATCTTCACATAAGGAATAGTGCGTTGTCGCAACTCTTGATCCTTTTTATCGATAATATGAATGGGCTGCTCTTTGTACGTTAAGTTTTCTCTCAACTTCAATGGTGTAAAATCCAATACGTGATCAGGATTTGGCACATATTTCCGTAATAAGGATACATGAAACACATTATGGACTCCGGATAATGCTGGAGGTAAAGCTAGCTTATAAGCAACTTCACCAATCTTTTCTAATATCAAAAATGGTCTCACGTACCTTGGGCTTAATTTACCACGCGTGCCAAATCTCATGACACCTTTCATGGGATAAACCTTCAAGAATACATGGTCTCCTACATTAAATTCTACTTTGCGCCTCTTAAGGTCCGCATAACTTTTCTGACGGCTTTGTGCTGTTTTCAAACGCTCTCAAATGAGTCTGATTTTCTCTTCTGATTGTTGTATGAATTCAGGGCCGGTTAATCTTTTCTCACCAACATCATCCCAGTAAACAGGAGTCCTACATTTACGCCCATATAAAGCTTCAAAAGGAGCCATTTTAATACTAGAATGATAGCTGTTATTACATGAAAACTCTGCCAAGTGTAAATGTTCATCCCACGAACCACCAAAGTCAATAACGCAAGATCGTAGCATATCCTCTAATGTCTGAATAGTTTTTTTTTTGACTGGCCATCCGTTTGTGGATGAAAAGTTGTGCTAAAGTTGAGTTGAGTACCTAACGCCCCTTGTAAACTCTTCCAAAAGTTGGACACAAACCTGAGATCCCTATCGGAAACAATACTCACTAGAACTCCATGAAGTCTCACTATCTCATTGACGTATCGCTTCGCCATGTCTTCAAGTGAAAGACCGAATCGATAAGACAAAAAGTGTGCAGATTTAGTCAATCGATCAACAATCACCCATATGGCATTTTTACTACTAGGCGTCCTCGGTAAGCCGACGATGAAATCCATGGTAATATGTTCCCACTTCCATTTAGGTACTTCAAGTGGGTGTAGCTGGCCACCTGGTTTCTGATGCTCAACTTTCACTTGCTGGCAAACTAGGCATCGGTCGACAAACTTCACAATATCTTTCTTCATATTGATCCACCAAAAATTTCCTCTCAAATCCCTGTACATCTTGGTGCTCCCCGAATGAATCGAGAATCTAGTGCTATGAGCTTCTTGTAATATCTCCTTTTTCAATTCTGAATCATTGGGAACACATAATCGACCACGAAACCTCAATGACCCATCTACATGGATACTAAAGTCATCTTGTTTCCCAGCTTCTACGCCTTCTTTGATCTTCTCCAATTGAGGATCTTTATTTTGTTTAGCCTTGATTCTGTCAATCAATGTCGGTTGTACTCGAAGATTAGCTAATTGAACACCAAGCCGATGGACCAAAACCTCCAGGTCCAGCTTTCTCATATCTTCAAGAATAGGCTTTTGAGAAGTGAGCAATGCTGCCATATTTCCATAGGATTTGCGACTCAAGGCATCGGCTACCACGTTAGCTTTACCTGGATGGTAATTGATGGATAAATCATAATCCTTCAGAAGTTCTAGCCATTTCCTCTGCCTCATGTTAAGTTCTTTTTGAGTAAAAATATATTTCAAACTCTTGTGATCGGTAAAGACTTCACATTTTTCACCATACAAGTAGTGCCGCCATTTTTTAATGCAAACACAACCGCCGCCAACTCTAGATCGTGAGTAGGGTAGTTCTTCTCATGAGCCTTCAACTGTCTAGAGGCATATGCCACAACTTTACCATCTTGCATAAGAACACAACCTAAACCTTCCTTAGATGCATCGCAATAAATTGTAAAGCCACCAATTCCTAAAGGCAAAGTTAATATAGGAGCTGACACCAATCGCCTCTTCAACTCTTGGAAACTACATTCACATTGATCGGACCACACAAATTTAACTCCCTTCTGAGTTAGGCGAGTAAGTGGACTGGCAATTTTTGAAAACCCTTCTATAAATCTCCTATAATAACCTGCTAGCCCAAGAAAACTTCTTACCTCCGTGACATTGGTAGGGCGATTCCATTGAACAACTACTTCAACTTTCTTTGGATCAACTGAGATACCATCCTTTGATATTACATGACCCAAGAATTCTATATGATCAAGCCAAAAGGCACACTTACTAAATTTAGCATACAACTTCTTTTTACCAAAGTTTGTAAAACAACTCTCAAATGTTGTTCATGTTCTCCCAAACTCCTTGAATACACCAAAATATCATCGATGAATACCACAATAAATTTGTCAAGAAATTGCCCGAATACCCTGTTCATCAAATCCATGAAAGCCGCAGTGCATTCGTTAACCCAAAAGGCATGACAAGGAATTCATAATGCCCATACCTTGTTCTCGAAAGCGGTCTTTGGCACATCATCAACTTTTATCTTCAACGATGATACCCGAACGGAGGTCGATCTTAGAAAATACTTGAGCCCCTTGAAGTTGATCAAATAAATCATATATCCGAGGTAAAGGATATTTATTTTTTATCGTCACCTTGTTAAGTTCTCGATAATCTATGCAAAGTCGCATACTACCGTTTTTCTTCTTCACAAATAGAACAGGAGCTCCCCAAGGCGATACACTAGGCCTAATAAAACCGTTATCCAAAAGCTCTTGCAGTTGAGTATTCAATTCACTCAATTCAAAAGGTGCCATCCGATATGGGGTCTTAGAGATGGGTGTTGTACCAGGCATTAAATCGATGCAAAACTCTATATCTCTATCGGGAGGCAAGCCGGGTAAATCTTCGGAAATACATCAGGAAATTCTCTAACAACATGAACATTTTCTAGCTTTACCGGTTCCTTACTTGTATCTTTTACACAAGCCAAATAACCGTAACAACCATTTCTCAAAAGCTTTCTTGCTCGCATAGCTGAAATTAACCTTGGAAAAGTGCCTTCATAACTTCCCGAAAAAGAGAATTCTGGTTGATTTGGAGGTCGAAAATTAACTTTCTTTGAATAACAATCGACAGTGGCATGATATTTTGATAACCAATCCATCCCTAGAATAACATCGAAATCTCGTATATCTAACTCCACCAAATCCACAAGCAATGGTACATCATCAATTCGCAACAAACAATTCTTGAACACACGATTAGCAATCAAGAAATCACCAAATGGGAGTATCGATACACAATTCATAATTTAGAAGCTCGAGGCAACATATCAAGTTTCCTTGCAAAGTTAATGGAAGTAAAGGAATGCGTGGCACCGGATCAAACAATGCATAAGCAAGTTGTGAGGCAATAGAAATATTACCTGCAACAACCGTATTAGAAGCTGCTGCATCCTCTCCCCGTCATCGTAAAAACTTTCCCAGTCATCCTTTGCATTTGCTGGCCTTCTTGTGGCTTATCAACTGGAGGTGCGGTCTTCCTCATAGAACAATTATAGGCTCGATGTCCAGGTTTTCCACATACAAAACATACTCTACTATCTCCAGGGGCATTCTTTTGTGTTGGACAATCACGCGCCATATGTCCCATTTTTCCACAAGTGAAACATGCTCCTCTCTTGCGGTAACAAGGACCGCTATGTCGTTTCCCACATGTAGTACAAGGGCCTGGATTATTCTGAATTATGGGCTTTCCTGGCTGATTAAAAGCTTTCCTCTTTTCGCTGCCACCAGCGCCGCTATCCTGATAGTCAGTGAATCTCAACTTCTTATGCTGAGGTACGCCTTGCACATCTCGCTCCAGAATCTTTTGTTCCACTCTGATCGCTCGTTCCAGCACATCTTTATAAGATGTCAATGCTAGAGGTGTGAGTGCCGAACCAATTTCATACCGAAGCCCCCTCTAAAAGTGATCAACTTTATCTTGCTCATTAGACACATATTGCTCAGCAAATCTACTCATCTGATTAAAGCGGGCTGCATACTCCAAAACCGTGGAGTCACCTTGAGATATGTGTATAAAATCACTCTTCATTTTTGTCTAAAATGACAATGGGAAGAATTGGGCATTGAAAGCTTGCTTAAAGTCCTCCCAAGCTATAGCACCACCCCTATCTCCGAGAGCTGGCCTCATTCCCTCCCACTAATGCTCTGCCTCGCCTTCTAAGTATCGAGAAGCAAAAATAACTTTCTTATCTTCAGGAACACCTTCAGCTTCAAAGATCCCTTCAATCTTTCTAGTCCACTGCTCAGCTACAAGAGGATCAGCTTTCCCATCATAAGTGGGTGGTTTCGCCTTTCTAAATTGCACAAAGGTGTATGAGCCAGTTGCTTTATCTCCACTCAATTCCTTTGCTTGACGATACCAATGAATCATGGCTTGCTCAAAGTCACTCGGGGGAAACGACCGTTGGTTAACTTCCCTGACTTCATCCGAGTTAGGACTTTCATCACGCCGATCCTCCCGTCTCCTCCTTAGAGACGCACCTTGAGAAGCTTGAGGCGTGTCTCTAGCATCAGGGGCTACAACTTGCTTGCCTTTATTATTTCTACGAAGCGAAGCAAGTGTCTCCGAGTCACGCATGATCACCTGAATTCAAAAACAGAGCTACAACTTAATATCTAAAAGGCTAACGCGTTAAAAAAAAAAAAAATAATCTATCACACAATCTCACATCGTCCCACATCTACCCAAACAAATCAAAACCTAAGCTCTGATACCAACAAATGTCACACCCCGATTCACAAGAAGAAGGGCATGACACGGCCGTCCTTTTTCCAAAGGACGCAGCCTCAACGTAACCAAAATTTCATCCCGATATCCACATATATACATCCATATATATATTTGACAAAACGGGGCAATTGGTTACAATATCAGAGTATATCTATAATCCACAGACATCAAAACATAAACCTTTTACAAAGACTAACTTATATACTTATGAACTATGCATAAGCCATACCCAAAATTTCCACCAAAAAAGTCCTCCCCGAACGAACGCTCACGCCTATTCGTGACTCGCTGAAGAACCTGAAAAACAAGTAGATGAGAGGAGTGAGCTACCACGGCTCAGTGAGTAACACATTTCTTCCAAGCGGATCGAGAAATCACTATGCACATTTTAAAACACAAACATAACTCACTTTATCATAATACCAAATCATAATTCAAATATCGAAAGCACCAATGGTCGAGTCCATTAGTCAATCTCGTAAAACATGCATCAATGGTCTATTCCATTGATTAATCTCATCAACTCACATCGATGGTCCATTCCATCGACCAAACTCAAATCACATGTCAATGGTCCACTCCATTGACCAATTCATGCTCAAATGTCTAACTATAGTCACGCGTAACGCCCGTGACAAAATGACCAAGATCCCCCATTGGCAAGGTCTCCACATATTATTAGCCGGTGGCTCGGCCCACAAGGATATCCTAGAATAGTATGCGCATTCCCACACCCCTCAGGGTCCACAGAGACATTGAGCACTAACCACCAATTACAATATCCAGTAATCCAACATCAGAAATAGAATCATACCACAACTCCAAATTTGATATATATAAATATCAAAACATTTTCTACAACATTTCAAGATTCTTTCACAAATATTTTCACAAATCCATTTTTCACACAATCATTCAAATCAACGTCAAAATATAATTCCTTTTGAACAACAAAATGTCAAGAATAGCTCGATCCTGTTTTATGCAACAAAACATGCTTTTTATCAACTCATAGAGCATTTAATCCACCATGTTTCTCAAAACATGAGTTTAAAATACAAAGAAGAAATAGTGTCACTCACCTAAGAAAAGTCAAAAATCAACTACGACGCTCACACGAACCGGCACATTCGGATTCCTAACAATTAACGGAAAAATATTAAAAAGCCGAGTAAAAATGATATTCTTATAACGACTCGCCTATACTAAGCCTATTAGTCGATAAACGACACCTACGCGTCCCAAAAGTTCACAATTTAGCATAAACCCATCATTTTCAGCTAGGCGCGGCCCATGCGCCAACTTCGTCACGCCATAACTTCCTCCACAAAATTCCGATTCAAGCCATCTTATAGTCTTTAGAAAGCTCTCTTAACGTACAACAACAACCCCAACTCAGCCGCCCCAAAACAGTACCGAAAATAACAAAAAAAGAGACTCGAAGCCACTGTTCGCTACAGTACCAGATTGCGTCTCCAACTTAAAAATTCCATTCCGAACAAACCACAAGCTCAAATCATGATCCGAAAGATGCTATAGCTTCACAACATCCCAAAGTACCATTTCTAAAAAAAATTTACAGCTTAACGACTCAAAAATTGGGCTTCGCCATACAAATACCCATGAAATCCGAATTTCGAGCCCTAATTGCGGCAATTGCTTCAAGCAAGTGATTAAAGGCTTCAATTTCTTACCGGCCTTGCAAAACACACTTGAGTCGGCTTGAAGAGGCATCCAGGTCATGAGCGCGCCAATTTTTTTTTTCCTTTTTCCCTTTTTCCTTTCTCTTCTTTCTCTCTTCTCCCCTGTTTCTTTCGCTCCCTGTTCTACTCGTGCTCTTCTCTTTCTCTCCCTCTTTCTCTCTTTTTAAAGCTCAACCGAAGCTTCTTCCACTTTCCTTCAGCCTCCCTTTTTGACTTTTCAACCTTTTCTTTTTCTCTTCTTTTATTTTATTAAAGAGCCCATATATTACACTTATCTAGAAATACTCTCTGAAATTCCCGTGCTCGGAGGACTTACCATCCTTGGAAGTCTCGAGTATAATTAGCCGTGGAGCAGAGCCGGACCAAGGCATTCGTGACTGGGATAGATCCCAAAGGCATCGACAAATAGACAAGGCCATTTCTAATCTCTTGCACATCATGTTCGTGTAATAGCTAATGCACAATTCTTAGTGGGACCCACACGCACTCTGCATCACACGGCCCTCAACAGACTTCTCGGGCTCTCTTCCTTTCTCTCTGCATCTAACAATCTGTTGGTTTCCATCTTAAGCTCAAGCTCGGTGCGCTCTGCAGAAACATCACATCAACAGCCACTGTCGGTGGTTCCTTTGATCTTCATTCTCCTCTCCGTCACCCCTAATCCATCGCTAGCCACCACACGACATGCACGCTGAGAAGCATTGGTCGTAGGGACTCGGGTGATTTCTGAGCATCCATAAGCCACTCTCTCGGTGATTTCAGTTGAATCCTTTCCACTCGCTTCGTTGCTGGTCGTCACCACTTCCCGATCACCAACAGTTCCGCCAAGCCACGAAGAAGACTCATTAACGTTGCTTCTGTTTATCTCCTTACTCATTCTTCATGTCAATTAAACCACATTTTCTCTGTTTTCTGTTACTATTTCTACCGTCTGTGTGCAAATCGACTGTGATTGAGGCTGTATTGATGATTTGAACTAGTGACCCTTGGCCGAAATGCATACCACCTGTTTGATGAAATTCTTGAACTTAGTCGGTGTGTATTTTCATTCAGTTCTTGATCGAGAATTCCCTTCATTACTAGATTGTTGATCTATTTTGGTCATATAAGCGTATTTGGGTTGTGTTTCTTCATAAATAAAAAATAAAAAAAAAACATAGGTATTCAATTTCGAACTTGTTTTGAATCTGTTGGAACCTTGTCGATAGATGCTGATTCGCGATTGTTGCAGCCCCAAGCTGATGCCGATTGATACTTGATTTTATGCTATTCCATTCAATTAAGCATGTGCTGTGACATAAGATTGTGTCATGGTGAATTTCATGTTCGCTCGGGGAAGAAATTATGGCATAAATGAATGAAATTCTATTGGAAATCAATATGTGGATGCTTTTGATATCCCCGATTTGGTGTGCTTTTGATTCCAACTTGAGGCTAGTCTAGTTATGGATCATATATGTTCATGCTAGGAGAAAGTATTATGGTGAATCTCATGCCAGTTTTGCAAGAATTATAGTCATATGGCTTGTAGGAAGATATGGCTTCAATTTCATGTCTATTAGTCATCAAAACGATCACGATTTGCGGTCTTGTATGCTTTGTTACAATTCTGCACGTGTGCTGGAAGTTGTGGAATAAGAATTAATTAGATGGATTATGTCTTAGTTTGGTTGCCTTTTTTATATCATGTGTTCCAGTTCCTTGTCAATTTCACTTGTTCGGATGGTAATTGCATGATTAAATTGATGAGATGGATGCTTAATATTGCCATGAGAGTCTTGGCCACTGCTGTTCAGAATGATGTTTCAAAGATACGATTTTTGTTTTCCTCCCTCCCTCATAGAATTCACTTGAGGGTTGCTTCTGCGAAATCTAGGGGGAAGGGAAGATTAGTCACCAGCATTACCAGTACCCTGCCCTTGAAATCCATCAGGACCCTACCCATATGCTTTATTAGAAGTAGGTGCATAGTTCTGATTGTCTCTCCTACAAACCATTGTGCACTTGAGGTGCAGAGCTCCATCTATCTCCTTGCGGCAGGTCTCTCTGTTGCTAATAGCAATTGTTGTTATAACCTTGTTAATTGTAGTTTCCCTGGTATGAATGCACCAGATCTCTCCTCTGTCCTTGATATGGATCCCTTCCACCGGGGGCACAATCCATATTGCCCATTGGCATGGGATTTCTTCTTTCACCTTGCCCCTTGTCTATTTGCCACTCAACCTCCTTGCTTGTCATAGTTTCTATTGTGACTACGCATTCTGCCCACCCAGCCTCCCATACTGAACTGGAGGTGTTCTGAGTAATTACTCCATTTTCATACTTGTGACCTAATGACTTAGTAAGCTCAACAAAACAACAAGAGTTGCTGGGTCACAAATCATAGACGCATTGGAAAGTTGAGGTTACGGAATTAGAGGATGAATGGATTAAATGACTGAGAAAATGGCAGAGATATATAGTCGGTGAAATTCCCAATGGAGTCGAGTCGTACATCCATATTCCTTGATTTGGGGATCAGTGTAGGAATTTGGTAATACAAAAACAACTCCTGGTAGATAGGAAACTCATCAAAGACGCTTTTGAATTGCTCCGACTCTGTTTCAGTCCATCACAGCCTGATATGTGGTTGTGCTACATGCACAAATTCTCTTTTTTGCTTCCTCCAAATTTAAACACGAGTATCAAATGTCATCTCAACTTTGCAATGTAGATCATGCCACGGTTGCCTTGGGACATCGACAGTGGACTACACTCATCACAAAAATCACTTAATTATCATGATCAGGAAATAACATATCCATGATGTTATGGTGCTAAATGTAAACATCAGATTAACTACTGTGAATGTGGGGTCGTGAATGTCGATTTTTAAAGAAGGTGTCAAGAGCCTGTGCTCAGGAGAGTCGTCTCGAGAAAAAGTACACAATAGGAAGCCCCTACTTCATTGAATGATTTTTTAAGGTTACATTATGCTTTTGAGTTATTTTTCAATAGAGATAAATTTTAATATGATTAGTCAATGAAAATTAGTTATACACATTGACCGACTACACTTGCTAGTGAGGATAATTTGCTTTTAGAAATATGGATGCCCATGTTGATTCATTTTGGCATACTTGTGCCCAATTGACTTATTCTTATTTATCATTACAAATCCTTGTTTGACCAAAGATTTCCATCCGTACTACCTTAACATCTTGTTTTAAGTCGCTTAAATATTTTCAACCTTTCCTCTTTTTCCGACATGGATAACTTCTTAAAAACAGAACATAACTTCATTTAGTATTAAGCAGATATTGATATTTTCAAACTTTCCTAGCAGGAAGGAGGGAGGGAGAAATAATTTATGAAATTAAATGAAGGCGTATAAATGAGGAATTAGTGGAAGGAACTAGATAGAGCTGATGTAAAGAGGGTGCAAAATCCTTTGATCAGAGTGATACTTCACCATTATGATAATATTATAGTAAGAGAACTCGTGAAATTGATCTGAATAAATTTTCTATTGAAAATATCAATATGATGATCCATGAAGTTTCATAAAAAAAATAAAATAAATTGATTAGTTAAATCTGACAATCAAAAATAAATTAGTAATGAAAGAGATTATTATCTGTGTTGACTTTAGGGGAGGATTTTGTTGGCTACAAAAGACTCCCGAGTATTATTATTTTTCTAATTTAAACAAAGAAGGGCAATAATTCATCCAAATTACAAAGTTCTAGTCGAAATCAATACCACGAAATAGAAAAGAATGCTATGAGATATTAAATGAAAATCGAAACTCTAAACTGAAATTGAATGTGGCTTGAAATAAAAGGTACATTTGACTGTAATCTAATAGGGAGGAACTCATTTTGCATTTCGTTATGTTTTCTCCCACTTTTAATAGGAAATATTTTTGTGAGCCCACAAGAAAATTTTTCTCTGCCATTCTCTTCTTCACTTCCCTCGCACTCATTTTAGCCCAACAAAGAAAGAAAATTTCTAATTTTGTACCATAACACGGTCGGTTACATATTTGAAAATCTGAATGGATCAACAAATGTTCAAACATAGCTTGTATTTCCGAGCATGCTTACTAAATACTAGTTTCACACACTAAGGTAGCTTGTTAGCATTGGTATATTGTCCTCGAACATAATGGTAAGTTCTCCCATGTTGAATGTAGATTATGACTTTTTGAAATTACAAAATTTGACCAATTTTCCATTGCCTTTCTAATCGCATTTATGCATCAGTAGATATGGATTAATGATCCCGTTAACATACATATAGAAACATACTAATGCACTTTATATTCACTCATTCCATTAACGAGAGGTACATCATTGCGTAATGGAAGAATGTTTGGCAAGCTCAGTGCAAGGCCCACTTCTTTATTTGACTACTTACAACTAGAGAACTCTCTCCCTCCCTCCCGCGCTTGGTCCTCCGTCCAAACCAAACCAAACACAACCTTGATTTTCCTACTCCCATAGGGAAAAGTCCTTCCCCTTTTGGGCTGATTGTGGGTGAGGAGGGATCCGAAGTTTCCCCAGAAATAGCAAACAGAGAAACCTGAGTAACATTATCTTTTCTTTCTACTATAAATTCCGAGAATCTCTATTTTTTACTAAGACACCTGTTGTTGGATTGAATTCTAACAAATCCCTCGTGAATTTGTAAGAAACTCTTTATTTATTAAATAAAATAAAAATTAGAATTCAATTCTAATTTAAAGACAAGAATAGAATAGATTATCATATGTATATTTCTATATTTCATGTAGAAAGATAAAGAAGAATAAGTCTCATTTATTTAATTATCCATTTCTTGCACTTATTATTTAACATATATACTCACTAAGATATACTCAATATAATTATATACGAATTATAATTATTCTAAGATATCTTTCTAACAATAACAGGTACAAATATTAAATCGAGCTACCCATTCTATGGTAATTTTTAACAACTTACCCTCTTTCTTTGTGCCTTTAGTGGGCCTCGGACTCACCGGCTTCCACTCCGGCAGTGGCGAATGACTTCACCACTTCTTCGCCTGCCCAGATATCGACCACTGGGGCCTTCTACCTGTGGAAGACCACCCAGGCAACCAACTCCACCTCTCCTTTGAACAAGGGATTGCCGCGGGGGACGTTGGCGGCAATGATAGTGGGGATTAGGATGGGGGACTGATTCTGCTGGTTGGGGCAGCACCACAGACACTGCAAAGTAGATACACCGCGAATGTGGATAGGGCACGGTGCGCATCGTGGCGAAGCAAGGTGGCGCGGCCGTGGCCTGTTAGTGTTGCGACTGCAAAGGTGCCTCTCTATTGTTACGGACCACGCCGCCATCTCCGCCGTTGCCCCCCAAGCCCCACCGTCGTCTGTCAAAGCCCCATTGACAACTTCAATTCGTCCCCTACCACTCTCTCCCGGAAAATGATTCCGCTCTACTCTCTCTCGTCCAGCAAACCACACTTACGTTGTTGGCTCCCAAATAATAATCTGTTTCTTTTAAAGATAGTTCTCTTATTCACCTCATGCAAGACGGCATCTTAAAGCTTTGACTTTCCGATTTGTTAGACATCACTGATTTTCTCTGGCAAATCTATTGCTTTTAGTAATTTTTTTTCATACAGTTAGTAAAATCTTAAATAGAATGGCATCCGTAAATTTTATTGGTCGCCTTTAGTTTTCTCTAAATACGTTTGTTGGTTTAAGTACAAGTCTAGATTCCCTATTCAAATTTTCACCTATACTTTTAATTTGCTTGTGATTTCAGTTTCCTACATTTTGACTCGAGTTGTTTATTGTTTCGAAAAAAAATTCATGTAATTTTACCGAAAAGAGAAACTGAGTGTAGAAAACAGAGGTGAAAGATACAAAGGAAATCTCAGTAACCGAGCCAATCTTTCTCTCGATAATGAATAAAACTCAAACTGTTGACTTCAAAACTTTCAAGTCCAAATAAGACGGAAGAAGGGAACTCTGGAGTCAATTTCATTTGCATAGCTCTTTTGCAACAAAGGGATCGAGCTGACTAAAACTTTCTGTTGACACTTGAATTTTTATCGATGTTCTAAATATCCATCCTAAATATTTATTTATCTCTCTCTCTCTCTCTCTCTCTCTCTCTCTCTCTATATATATATATATATATATAGATAAAAAGGAAAAAAATGAACAATGAATAAAAATGGATTAAATAAAATGAATGAATGATGAAAAATGAAGTCGTGTGGGCTGGTGTGTCTAGCCCACTTGGTTATTTCCGGCTCACCCCTTAACCGGGCTTCCCGTTTACTTTATTCTCTTTGGCCCATTTTCCTTCTTTTTCTTCGGCCCACCAGGGCCTAAAAAAGAAGCCCAGCCCACCACTCATTCTTGCGCGCGCGCGCTCGTGTGAAGAGCGTCCGTGACGCAAGGAGGAGAGAAGGTACAGTGACGGCCACCGAACAACTGCCCGTGAGCGAGGGATGAGAAAGGAGCCTGTGACGGAAGATAATGATGGCTAGAACCTGCCGCGTCGTGTTTTGGTTGGAAATAGTGTCAAAGCTGAATCAAAAACCTGTTCTCGTGGCTGCACAACATGTGTTCGACAAAATGCTCGAATGATGCACCCAAATCCATGTTATCCGACCGATGTTAAAAATTTAGTTCGAGGCTTGATTGCGCATATGTTGTTGACGCACGTCTGCTTTCTTCGTGATTTGCTATGTTTTTTGTTTGATTTCGCGGCCCACCTTTTGATGTTCGTTGACGGCCATGCAAAACCGAACTTGGTTCGGCCGGAGATGTAATCTGGTGATGGTGTGTGGTGGTGTGAGCGCCGGTGTCCGTAGATGGCCTCTAGTTGTATGGGTTCAATGGGTTCAAAAAGAAAGAAGAAGGAGAAGTGCAGTAAAAAAGGACTCAATAAGGAAAAAGACAAAAAGGGAAAAATATAAAGAAAAAATCAATAAAAAAATTCAAAATATATTTTTTGTAAATTCGACTGGGGTGGATCCGGGTAGACGGGTTGGTTCGGGTTTATGGTCCGAATCCATTCCCCGAATATAATGATAATGATGATGATAAGTAAAAAATTCAAAAAAATTAAAAATTCAGAAAATGAAAAAAAAAAACAAATTTGAAAAAACAAATAAAAAATTTATAAATTCAAAATTAATAAAAATTTAGAATTTTAGAAAATCATTAAAAATTAAAAAAAATCCAAAAGGTCATCAAAAAATAATATTTCGAAAAAAAATTCAAAAATTTGAAAATTCAAAAAATAATAAAAAATCCTGAGAAAATCCAAAATTTTCAAAATTGGAAAATTTCTAGAAAAAGGTGAAACAGAAAATAGGGTTCTTTCTTTTGCATTATCTTTTTTTATTTTTAGGGCTGATATTAGGATGCTTGTATAGTTTCCTTTACGATTATAACTTATTGCACATTTCAATATTTGAGTGTTAATTTCCTATTCTAGAATGGTTAAGACGATTCTTAGATTTCTTTTGGCTATAGGCTATTATGGCATTCATCAGCACATAATTGAGTAGGTATTGAAAGGGCATTAGTTTTAATGTTAACGTAATCAAGTTCTCGAGTCTAAAATATTTAGTTACAAAAAGTAAGATATCCTTCCGTATCTTACTTGGCTTCTAGTCAAAAGAAAAGGCTAATGATAACTCCTCTGTCAAAATTTGCGTACACTAAATTGATTTAAAATTTAAACGTCCGATGTTATGTGAAATATAATCTTGAGAGAGCCCGAGTCAATGGAAGGTATGACAACACCCCTAAACATAACTCTCTTTCCCTCAAGGGGTTAGGTCGCAACACCTTCTATTAAGAACAAAACGACACAATCTAGAATGATAATCATAATAATAATCATCGATGCACCATTTTGATACTAGCAAGATCATCTAAAAGGAGTTTCGCCTAGATATTAAAATGGCCGAATAAGAAGGAAGCAATTGGAATGATATCAATTGGAGCTTGAATTCATGGAAACGAGCAGTGATGGCAATGGTCTGCATCTGGTATGCCTGAAGGTCTTTCTGGCAGAGACATTGCTAGCCGAAGACAACGAATGTGACTAGGAATCTCTGTCTACTCCAAGCTCAGCGTCAAGGCAGAGCGAGCACTCCTTTCTTTGGTCAAATCAACAGCGACGTCCTCGCAAGGCGGAGGAGGAGGAGGGGAAAGAAGGCCAGGTTAGGGGAAAAAGCTGAAATGTTGCAGTGATGGGGCTAATGGGTCTAGGCTGCGGATCAAATCAATGGGTTTGCTCTTGTGGGCCGCGCCAATTGGACCAACTAGGCCTTTTTTATTTGTTATCTATTTTTCTTTTTACTACCATTCATTGTTTTTATACTCTTTTTTTAGAAAAATGTATGCTTAATTTGTCTACTAAAATTTAGGGGTTGACAGCTTTAAAAATATTTACCTAATATTCGAAGAAGAATATCATGCTGTCACAAACAAACAACAAGACATTGTATGTGTCATTGCGTCCAATCTTAACTTACCAAAGGCTAGAGTAGTTTCTTGATCAATGGAAGAAATGGGCCAACAATATGGGACAATCCAATCAAATAGAATCGGGTATGTGTTGATGAAATATTGACTCATCTAAAATGACTTCATTTATGACTCGGATTCATATGGACCCAATTTCGATCTCGCCCATTTGGTGGGTTGAAGTCCCAGAAATCACGATGGAAGATTAAATAAAGATTGGTACAATGCAAGAGAAAGAGATGGCTTTTTATAGTGAAAGATGATTCTTTCGTGTTTTATTTTTCCTATTCGAGGATTCTTTTTCAATTTATTTAAAGGTTCTCAAAGTGAAGAAATGATTAAACATGGCAAAGAGTCGATGAAGAAGCAAAAGAAATGAATAAATATGTTGAGAATAACATAGGTTTAAATAAAACTAATGTTTATAAAGTTTCACCTAAAAAAACCGACCAAGTGACTAGTCAAGTGGTCCAAGACTTGATTTGCAAGTCAAAGGTTGCAAGTTTAATTTCCCAATCTATTATCCATTTTGGGATAATTATGCGAATAACTTGGCGGAATTAATTTGAACAATATCTTGTGGCCAACACATTCACCTGTTTGGGGTCAAAGATTGTTGTGGGTTGGAGAAACTCCAAATAGAATTTCCAGCAAAAACATTTGAGTCGCCATTGATGCCCCTCGATGAAGGGCTGTGACTCCACTTCGATGAATTTCCACTTCCACCATGAAGTCGAGACAATTTCCTTCATGCGCAATGGCATAATCAACAACAATCTTTTTCGACAATAACAATAGACAATTTTGTCTCCATACTGGAAAAAAGGCAAATATATGGTGGAGTAGTCGGCACTAAGCATTTGACCCTTGAGATTTCATTTGCTTCCAATTATATAAACACAAAATCCTTTTCTTCTCTCGAATAAGTATAAACTTTATTTGGTATTTCAACACACGAAGTTACAATCGATGCGAAATTGCAACAATCAAGTCATAACGATGAATTAAATGTTGATGATAAGCTTTTATAGAGGATGATAGTGTGAGACAGTTGAATAAAACACGTATTTTGTAGGTATTGTGGCTCGAAGGCAATTTTAGTACAAAGAAATGGTGTAGTGCCTCCCTTGTTTTTAATTAGTGGAGCATAGGATTTGGGAGGCTTTTTTTTTTTCAAAAAATAATTTTGGATTCTTTGAGGTCAAGCATAATCAAAGGACTCATTTTTTTTTTTTTTAGTGATCATGTAGATGTTGAAAATGATCAGATGACACATTGTGCAACCTGTGCGCATTGAGGACAGGCCAAGAGATGCAAACGATCTACATTATAGTAACTCAACCTTTTGCCTACTATCTCCAATAATACACCCGTTGGTAGTGAAGGTGGATTTTGATGGTACAATTCACATTTGACATAATGAGCATGTCATGTTCCCTTGTAGAAAGAATAGGAAAGCACGATACTTTGGCCTTTCATCACCGTAGAAGGTCGACATTGTCTTCCTCGAATTTTTCAAATGTAGTTCCCGTCATCCTTGCTGAGATATTCATTCACCTCACCAGCAATCGGCACCGAAGTGCTCCAGACCTGCTGTTCTTTTTTGAGGGCACATATGGCCCAAGAGCACGGGTCCGAAGTGGCATGGCCCGTTGGCCATCCTAGCTAAAATCTATCTAGGCTCATGCACGGATGTTAGAACATTTTCTGATGGTCAAGGACCCTTCACTAAAATAACTGTTGCCAACACCTTCAGATATATTTTTGGAGCTCCAATCCATCTCATTCGAACATCAAATCACATTTCCCATCTTGAATTCACTATGGCTACGTTTGGTCGTCGGGATAATAATCAGGATAGGATAGGATAAAGTAGGATATTAAATCCTCTGATAATAAAGGCGGACATATCTAATCCTATCAAGTGTTTGGCGCACTTTAGGATAAGATTAAAAAATAAATATGATATTCAATTAAATTATAAAATTAAAAAATAGAAAATGGGAGAAGAAGTAGAAGAAGAGGGCTAACAATGAATCGAGAGAGGCGGAGGCATCCATTTGACTTAGATGCTTATGATATCTTCTCTTTTTGTTAAGTTTTTTCTTTCCTTAAAAAAAATTCTTATCCAATCCGGGCTTATCCCACCCCCTCCCCCGGATTTTTTATCCGGCGTTTTATCCGGATGTATCCGGGTTTGTCCAATCCGGTGGACATACCCAAACATTGGATAGGATAATTTGTTATCCTATCCAGACTCAAATCCGGACTACCAAACGCAGCCTATATGTTCCTCCTTCACTGTCTCCTGCTTTTCACCGAAAGTGTTACCGACAGCCTTGCAGATAATTTCGGAACCTCAACCCATCGGACATCTGTAAAATTTCCCATCTCGCAGTCACTCTGTGTCCTTTCTATCCTTCACCGAAAATTGTCGGTGACAGCTTCGTTGACGTTTTAGGACCCTCGACCAATCTTATTCAGCCCCCACAATTTGTATCTCCCCATCCAATCCGTGTCCTCCCTGTCTTCTATCCTCACGATAATTCCGACATCTGTCTCGAAACGAACAAGAGTCCGGAAAATGCAATATGTTATGGGCCCACTGAACTTGTCTTTTAAGGAAAGAAGGAACTCATTTTGCATTTCCCCTCTCTTTCCCCCGACTTTCCGAAGGAATATATCTTGTGCCCCCACAGGAAAATCTTTCTCAACGGTTCTCTTCGTATTCTTTGAATCTTTATTTTCCTTGCATTTTTTTCCCCAATTCCAGAAACCCGCTTGATTCTACGGAATGGCTCCATTCGGATTTATATATACAGGTCTTGCTCTTAAAAGAAAAATCATGGTAGCAAACATTTGGAGTAGCTCCTTGTTCGTAAACATCTTTCGTTTGAATGAGAAACTCGAAATGTAAGAATTCATCCACTAGGGTTGATGTCCTCGTTAATAATAATATGTGTTGACTTGACTACTATAGTTGCATGAATAGACATTCCTCAAATAAACGTCGATATTGGTAAGCTTCTAAATTCATCCACAAGTGTTTTGCACTTGGCATTATAGCCTGTCGTTTTTTTTTCTGGTCCATCAAGCTATGCTAAGAATGAAGTAGAGATGAGATGTGGATGGTTTGCGCAAAGAAAAAAGTGGATGAACAAGACAACGTCTTCGTCCTCAGCAATGGTGCATAGAGATACTTTGCAGAGGAGTAAGAGGTTCTTTTAAGTTCTTCTGTTGATCGATATCTTGCAATTAATTATCTTATGTTATCTGTTTTTAAATATTGAAATTGAATGTCATGGCTACATATGGATTATGTACCTTTTTAACTAGAGATTTTTGTTAGGTCCATAGTTGATAGAATAACAACTCCAATTGTGACACTAAAACAATTATACATGCATCATGATTATTTGATTATGTTGAGTTATTTAAATTTTTTGGTCATATTTTTTAAGTATGTTTTCCCATCGTTTAAAGCAGTTTTTGTTTTGGGTGATCGACCGAATATGTTTTTTTTTTGTTAGGATGATCAATCGAATTAAGAGGTTGATTTTTTCAGAATATTTGTTGTTTTTATTTGTAAAACAATTTGTACAAAGTTGGGACCAAATATATAATCAGATATGGCTACGCACATATTAAGTCGAAGCTAGACGAGACAACGTCTAGAGAGAGAGAGAGAGAGAGAGAGAGTACAATGGAGTCGGGTCCCCTGATGCAAGGTTGAAAAAAGAAAGAATGCGTAGAGAAGCAAGAAGCGTAGAAGTTTGGGGAGAAATCTTTTGTGTTTCTTCAGTTGTATTCAAGGTACAAAACTTAGTAATTATATGTACTTAGTAATTATAATACAAGATGTACATGAAGAAAAGGTAATGAGATATTCTACAAATCAATCTAATATCTCAATCTAATCCCTAATTGATTTAGTGTATGATTATAATCAAATCGGATTCCCGGCATATCTTCCGAACCTTCAAGCATATCTTCCAACAAAAAAGCAAGAAACTTTAATTATTTCAGAATATTTATTGTTGTTATTCGTAAAACAATTTGTACAAAGTTGGGACCAAATATATAATCATATATGGCTATGCACATATTAAGTCAAAGCTAGACGGGACAACGAGAGAGAGAGAGTACAATGGAGTCGGGTCCCCTGATGCAAGGTTGAAAAAAGAAGGGATAAGTGTTCTGAAGTCCTAAAACTTGTCACGAAAATGCATTTCAGTCACCTAAAACTTGCAAAAGTGCAAATAAGTCCTCAAACTTGTCAAAATAGTTCAATTAAGTCCTAAAATTAACGCCATTAGTTTTATTGACGGAAAATGCTGACGTGGCGCTAACGTAGTATTTTAAATAATTTTTTATTTTCCAACTGGTTTTTTAATAATTTTTTATTCAAAAATTTTAAAATTTTATATTTAAAAACTAAAATTTAATTTTTAAAAACTGTTAAAAATTTATTTTTAAAAAAAAAAGGGAAGAAGAGGCAGCCGCCCATCGCCGGAGGGGGGCCGGCGACGGTCGTCGGCCGCCGCCCGACCAAGGCGAGGCCTCGCCGGCCCCAGGCGAGGGCCGGCGACCCTCGCCGGGCGCGGCGAGGGTCGCCGGCCCTCACCAGGGTCGGCGAGCCCTCACCCGAGCTCGGCGAGGGTCGCCAACCCTTGCACCGGGGCCGGCGAGCCCTCGCCCGCGCCGGGTGAGCCTCGCCCGCGTCAAGCGAGGGTCGCCGGCCCTCGCCTAGGGCCGGCGAGGCCTCGCCCTGGTTGGGCGGCGGCCGGCGACCGTCGCCGGCCCCTTCGGCGATGGACGACCGCCTCCTTTGCCCTTTTTTTTTTTACTTTTTTTAATAGTTTTTAAAAATTGAATTTTAGTTTTTAAATATACATTTTTAAAAAAAATTGAATAAAAAATAATTTAAAGCCAGCTGGAAAATAAAAAAATAATTTAAAAAGCCAGCTGGAAAATAAAAATTAATTTAAAATGCCCCGTCAGTATTTTTAACGGAAAATACTAACGGTGTTAGCTTTATGACTCAATTGAACTATTTTGACAAGTTTGAGGACTTATTTGCACTTTTTGCAAGTTTTAGGACTGAAATGCATTTTCATGACAAGTTTTAGGACTTCTTGAACACTTATCCCAAAAAAGAAAGAATGCGTAGAGAAGCAAGAAGCGTAGAAGTTTGGGGAGAAATCTTTTGTGTTTTTTCAGTTGTATTCAAGGTACAAAACTTAGTAATTATATGTACTTAGTAATTATAATACAAGATGTACATGAAGAAAAGGTAATGAAATATTCTACAAATCAATCTAATATCTCAATCTAATCCCTAATTGATTTAGTGTATGATTATAATCAAATCGGATTCCCGGCATATCTTCCGAATCTTCAAGCATATCTTCCAACAAAAAAGCAAGAAACTTTAATTATTGCAACACGATCCACAATGTATAAAGTCGTACTGTCTATATGCATCACGAGGCTAACATAACACAACTTTCAATAATTGCAACGTGATCCACGGCAAAAAAGCAACTTAACTTTAAGCCGTTTAAACTCTTAACCTCACTTTGTTCTGTCTTTCTCCCTCCTCCTCCTCCTCCTCCTCTGCATTTTAGAGAGAGATATCAGTAGTAGCATTGGAGGAACGATTGTGGACGTGTGTGGTCGGTACTTGTTAGGGAAGGAGAGAGATGCAAGGATTTGAAGTTTGTAGAGAATCAGAAAGAGGGTCATTGAATTGTTAACAAGGTGTAGTCAATCAATGCAATTGTCGGGTTTTCTTTAAAAATATTAAAGTGAGGTTCTGAGAAATAAGCTAAGAAGCACCGACACTCTCCGGAAGCCTTCGTATCGTGTTTGACACTCCGACACGCTCCGACACGCTACTATATATTCTCGACATGCAGTCAACGAGTGTCGGGAAATTTGACACGTGGTCAACTCTTCCCGACACTCTCCGACAAATGAGTCTCGAAATTCCGACACGCACATGGTCAATTTTAAAAAATTTCAATACTTGAGGGGTCAAAATATAAATATATGAAAAAAATAATGAAAATAATAAAAATAAAGGGGAAAGAACAAAATTTTCACTCTTAAGTTTATCACTTATAAATTTTGACATTCCCGTGAGTGACGAAGGAACGCCCCTCTTCTCGCCGGTGTTGCTCCATTGCCCCCACAGACTTAAAGTTGTGATTTTTTTTTTTGGCTTCTTTCCGCCTCTCATAGGCGTCACGTGCGAGTTATCTCTTTTGGTCACATTTTCCATAGCAAATTTACTTGTTTCATTTTCTTTTGATCGTACTTTGAGAGTTCTTGTCCTGAATTTTCATTTTTTTCGAATCTTGTTTTGCAGAGGAGCTCCAAGCCAATCTATATCATAAACTCCGAACTCAGTTTGAAACTATAAGAAATCTCATTAATTTCCGACGAGTGTAAGAAAAAGGATATGTTCCTTCAAATTTACTCTTTTATGTTTGCAATTTTTGAATTTCTCATTCAATATCTATCAAATTAAAAAATAAATGATATTAATAAATGTTGGATTAATATGTTTAGTATAAATTAATTCTATGCACTTTTTATTATTAGTTATTTATTTTTGCATTTATATATAAAAATATATATTTAATATATAACATGTCAGAACATGTCTGAATTCTCTATTTTTTTAGAAATAACTTATCGGCGTATTGTGTCGTGTCATGTCGTGTCACGTGTCGCGTGTTTGTGTCGGTGCTACATAGGAAATAAGTGATGAGTATAATTAGTAATTTCTATTAAAAAAATGAAAAGGCATTTGTCATGGACCTTCAATTTCTCTCAATGGAGTTGTGTATGTAGCTCAAAGGCTATGCATGTTCACAAGGTTGACAAATTGTTGTCTTTTAAATATTAATGGAGTGCCGGGAAGCATCCAACAAATCTCCATCAAATGTGGCACTTCCTCCATTTCATACACATTGGATAATTATCAAATATATATATTTTAATACACCTGTGATAAATTTATTTTTTATATTATTATCTTTTGAAAATGGACAAGTTGCCACACTTGATTTTATCATCTCGATTTCCATTCGAAGTTGATTTTGGCAGCTTAACGGTCTACACTTGCGAGCTGAGCCCCCCTCCCCTTTTTTACCTTTAATTCTTGGGAAGATTTGGTGAGTATTTCTTCTATACTATAAACTATTAGTTATTTAACTTCTAACCTTTATCTCAAATTATTCATGTTCTTTTCATGTGAAAATAAAATTAAGATGTTGGGAATGAGAAACTACTTCCATTAAAGTTCACATATTTAAATGACGGGGCATGACCAACTAAAATTTAACGATAAAATTTCGGGTCATCAGCTTGGAAGAATTTATGATTTAATGGTCATAGCATAATCAGCTTAGATATTAAGATTGATGGGGAAACTGAGCGCGACTCTTGTGGATCTTATCTTCATTACGTTTTGTCAAATAAACTGGATGCTATTAGAGACGCAATGCCTATCTTCTCGAGAATTGATGTAAGGGGCTGAACATTTTCCTGTACTTTTCACATGTCAATTGTCGTACCGAGCATCTAAGTAAAAGAAAGACGGACAATTTGGTGGACGAGTTGGGTCCCTCGGTGATTGGCTGAGTAGCCTTCACGTGCATGAAGCCGTACTGCCCATGGGCACCACTAGGTTGACATAACATGAAACTTTAATAATTGCCAAGCGACTGCTGATGGCCAAGCGGCAACTTCATCTCCATCCTCATTTAACTCTTAACATCACTTTGTTCAATCTTCCTCCTCCTCTGCGTTTTAGAGAGAGAGAGCACCGTCCCAACTGGCACGGCCCATTGGCTATCCTAATTAAAATCCATTCGAGTTCATGTACCATTTTCTGAGAGTGGAGGATCCTCCATTAAAAAAAAATGTTGCCGACAGCTTCATAGATATTTTTGGAGCTTCAGCCCATCCCTTTGGAACAATCATTCACATTTCCCATCTCGTGTGCACTTTATGTCCGTCCTTCACAGTCTTCTGTCTTTCACCGAAAGTGTTGCCGACAGCTTTGTAGATAATTTCGGAAAGTCAACCCATCAATTCGGACATCTGTAAAGTTTCCCATCTGGCAGTCACTCTGCGTCCTTTCTATCCTTCACCAAAAATTGTGGGTGACAGCTTCGTTGACGTTTTATGAGCCTCTTCCAATCTTATTCAGACATCTATCCACATTTCCCATCTCCCGATTCAATTTGTGTCCTCACTGTCTTCTGTCCTTCACCATAATTCAGACATGCGCCCCCGTCGAATCTCCAAATGACCAAGAGTCCAGAAAATGCAACATGTTATGGGCCCACTGAGCTCGTCATTTGAGGAAAAGAAAGAGCTCCATTTTGCGTTTCCCGCTATTTTCTCCCCACTTTCCGAAGGAAAATATCTGGCGGGTCCCCACAGGAAAATCTTTCTCTACCATTCTCTTCGTATTCCTTGGATCTTTTATTTTCCTCACTTCTTTTCACCCAATTCCTAAAACCCGCTTCATTCTACGGAATGGCTTCATTCGATTCTATACATACGGGTCTTGCTCTCAAAAGAAAAATCTAGGTAGCAAACTTTTGAAGTGGCTGCTCATCCGTAAACAACATCTTTTGTTTGATGGGAAACTCAAAATGTAAGACTTCTCCCACAAGTGACGATAACATCGTTAATAATAATAATATGTATAGACTCGGCTATAGTTGCATTAGTAGATGTTACTCAACAAAATATCAATAATATCAGCAAGCTTCTCAACTCAGATTATGTTTTGCACTCCGCATTAAAAAATGAAGTAAAGATGAGGTGTAGATGGTTGGCACAAAGAAAAAAGTGGATGAACAAGGCGACGTATTTATCCTTAGCAATGGTGCATGCAGATGTTTTACATAGGAGACGGAGGTTCTTTTAATTTCTTTCATTGATCAATATCTTGTAATTTTTTTATCTTATATTATCTGTTTTTCCATATAGAAATTGAATATCATGACTACATATGGAATATATACCTTTTTAACTAGAAATTTAATTAGGTCCATAGAATAACAAATCCTACTACGAGACTAAAATAACTTTACGTGCATGATGATTATTTGATTATATCGGGTTATTTAAATTTTTTGGTCATATTTATAAATATGTTTTCCCATCATTTAAAGCAGTTTTTGTCGTTTAAAGTAGTTTTTGTTTTGGGTGATCGACTGATTTTCCTGAGTAAACCAAACGCCGGAAAATGAGAAAAATGTTTTCCCCGAAAATGTATTTCGCGAAACAAAGGCCCTGCATGTTTTTGTTTCTCAAAAGTGTTTATAAACACTTTTTCTATTTTGTTTCGAGGGGAACAAAAAAAGAAAGAAACGCGTTTGGTTGCATTTACATTTTTTTTTTTTTTTTGTTCCCGGAACAAAAAAAAAAAAAAATGAGAAACAAAAAAAGTTTTTTTCGCTCCGAAACAATTTTGAAGAAACAATTTTTTGTTTCTGTTTCTTCTTCTCTCTTCTCTTCCTCTTTTCTTCTTCTTTCTCTTTGGCCGGTTGCCAACCGAGGCCGAGGCCGAGGCCATGGCCAGCCGTCGAGGGCCCGGCGACGCCCGTCGAGGGCCGCAACCTCGCCGGAGCGTCGCCGGCCCAGCGCGAGGCGAGGCGTTGCCGCCGGGCAAGCTCGAGCCTCGCCGGATCTGGGCGAGCCCGAGCCTCGCCCGGCCAAGGCGAGGCTTGGCCTCGCCCGCATCGGTGACGCCGAGCCTCACCTTAGGCCGGGCCCCGGATCCGCGAGGCCGAGCGTCGCCGGCCCCAGCCCGAGGCCGCGCCTCGCCATGGCTAGGCAAGCTCGAGCTCGCCCAACGACGGCGAGGCTCGGCCTTGCCGGGGCCGCGAGCCTCGCCGTGGCTGGGCGAGGCAGTAGAAAGAAAAAAAAAAAGAAATAAATGAAAAATGAAAATAAAAATATAAAAAAAATTAAAAGAAACAAAAAAAGAACAAAAATTTACCAAACGTGTTTACATTTTATTTTTATTCCCCCGGAAAAATTTACTAAACGCATCTTTTTGTTCAAAAAGTGTTAAAAACAAACACTTTTTTTGTTTATGTTCATAGAAACAAAAAAAACGTTCAAAAACGTTAAACCAAATTTGCGAACACACCATAAATGTGTTTTTTTTTTTTTTGTTAGAATGACTGACCGAATTAAGAGGTTGGTTTTTTTAGAATCTATGTCGCTCCTATTCATAAAACAATTTGTATGATTTTGGGACCAAACGTATAATCATGTACGGCTTTGCACATATTAAATCAAAGGTTGACATAACACGAACCCTCGCCAGAACAACGCTTAGATTAGATAAAGAGAGAGGATAGTACAATGGAGTGGGGTCCCTCGACGTGAGGTTGAAAAAGTAAGAAGCTTTAATAATTGCAACACGATCCAAGATGTGTAAAGTCATACTCATATGCATCACCAGGTTGACATAACACGAACCCTCAATAATTGCAACGTGATCCGCGGTGGCCAAAAAGCAGCTTAACTCCTCTCCGGTTAAACTCTTAACCTCACTTTGTTTTGTCCTCCTCCTCTACGTTTTAGAGAGAGAGAGAGAGAGCAGCATCAGAGCAATGATCGTGGACGTGTGTGGTCGGTACATGTTCGGGAAGGAGAGTGACACTCAAGGATTTGGATTTTGTAGAGAACCGGAAAGAGGGTCATTAAATTGCTAATGAGGTACGATAAATCAATGGAATCAGGTTTTCTTTAGAACTCCATGGCGGCGTCGCTTGGATTCTATAATGTCAGCCTCTTTCACGGACTATATGGGACCACTTGTCTCTCTCTGTCTCTGTCGCTCTCGCTGACCTCTCTTTGCTATAATCCTCCACGAAATGGCCCTCTTTATCTTTCCGATTCATTCTATGCAAAAGCAACGTAACAATTCACAATTCACAAAGCCGACGCTTCTCACTGTACACTCCCAAATCCTTACCGCGTCTTTCCCTCCATGACACGTGCCAATCACACCTTCTCTCTCTCCAAGATGCGGATGAGGAGGAGGAATGGAGTTAAGTTGCTTTTTGACCGTCGTCGATCACTTGGGAATTATTAAAGCATCGTGTTACGTCAACCACGTGCTGCAGATGAGGTACGACCTTGTACATCGTGGGTCACGTGAAAATTATTAAAGCTCCGTGTTATGTCAACCTCGCGCTCAGGGACCCCCACTCCATCCTACCTCTCTTTTTCAGCACGTCGTCCAGTCCAGAAAAATCTAAGTCAGATTTTCATGTCCCGGGGAAGGGCACAACCAGACTGCACTAACCGACGAAAGAGACATGTGAGGCCGTCTCGAGAAAGGGGACAAGCTCTCTGGCCTGTCCTTGTCCAATGCATGCATGCGCTCGTCTTGTCCTTTTCAACCTTTACATACCTGTTCCCAGTAATCTAGATTTGCTTATCTATATAATAAACATCCTCTGAGCATTTTAGAATATTTATAATCGTTGTCTTTTTCTGGATCCAATTTGGTGCACCCCAAACCTGGGGCTTAACATAATCAATAAATCTGTTCGGCTCGAGATTGGAATGTATGGAAATTATTCCGGCTATTTTCACCACATGTCATCCCTCCCTTAGAAGAAACTATTCATTTCTTTCCTTTTTTTTGAGTATGACATTAGAGAAAACCATGCATTAATTACATTGCCCATGTTGATTGATCTAGAGAAGAGAACCAAAGAGAACAAATTTCCTATGGGTCCACAAAATATTTCCTCTTACTCGTGAGGGGAAACAAAGGGAAATAGAAGAATCCAAGGTGGTCTTATCAGCTTTACATTAATGAGATTTATATTCTTTCTAAGGCATGATTGGAAAATTTTATTTTCTTCCTAATAATGTATTGTCAGGTCCATATCCTATCATTATCAGTCTGATTCGTAATCAAATATTTGTATTTTTCCACTATAAATTATTATTTTAATCATTCCTTTATCCCTCACGTATAATGTAATCAAGTCTCTTCAATATTCTTAATTATTATTTTGTCTATTCTATCCATTCAACTTCTTCATTATTTTTAACCTCTCCATGATATTGCCGCCATTTGCACCTCTCATTTAAGGCTACGTTCAATTTCATCTAGAGTTTTGATCACGATTTCAATTTAATAGACAGGAAGATAGACATAGTGCTTTACCAAAATGAAGACAAAAAGAAAGTGATGTTAATAGCTAATCATGGCAAATTTAAAGTTGCTTTTCTTTCTTCATTGTTCATGTGGCAATTATTAAGTTTCGCGTTATATCAACCTCACACTCTAGATGTCAATACAACATTATACACATACTATCCTATATGTTGTTCAAACTTCATACATATGAACACTAATATTAACTTCATCATATTAATGTGGCCACAACCATTTAATGATTACATATCCAGTCCCAAATTCGTACTAGTTATTTTATGAATAACAACAACAAATATTCTGGAAAAAAAAAAAAGCCGCCTCTTCGTTCGGTTGATCACCCAAAACAAAAAATGATTTTAACCGACGGTTAAATATACTTACTCATACAATTAAACACTATATTTTCTAGAAACTTGTATGAAATTTTATTTTTTAGTTCTTCTTTTGACTTGTTTTGGCAATTCTTCTCAACAAACACGAGAAACTCATCAAATTGATCATTCGAGAGTGGGTTAAGCTGAAGGTCCAATATATGGTACATTTGTTTTGTGGAAAACTCCATGATAAATGGAAAGACATTTTTCAGGAATACGGTTAGTTTTTTTTTTAATATATAATTGAAATTGCTTTATGATGTTTGGACTTCATTAGAAAATGACTTTAATCTCATGATTTTATTTCAAGCAAAAAAATAGCATTTTAATTAAAAAAAATCGAATTTTTAATTGTTTTTAATTGTTTTTTCTATTTTTTTCTATTTTATTTTTTAAAATTAGAATTTTAATTATTTTTTAACTTCCTTTTTCTCTTTTCTCTTCCCTTTCTTTCTTTTACCTTTTCCTAGTTCCCCTGCCATGACTAGCTAACGGCAACAACATGCAAGCTTGAGCACATTGGGATCGAGTGAGTTACGAGCGAGTTGGCCTTGGCGAGCTTGAGCTCACTTGGATTTGGAGAGCCATGAGCTCATTGGCCTCGTCCAAGCTCAAGCTCATTAGGATCGAGCGAGTTGTGAGTTGGCCAAGCTCAAGCCCACTCAGATCGGTCGAGCCTTGAGCTTGTCGGCCTACATCATGGTTGATTGTCAAACTCGACCATCGCTAAGGCACGCGGCGACAAAGGAAGAAGGAGAAAGGAAAAGAAAGAAAAGAAAAAAAAAAAAAAAAGGAAAAAAGAAAGAAAAAGAAAATTTTGAAAATTTTGTAAACAATAATTAAATAATCAATTAAAAAATTATAAGAATAAAATTTTCATTAACAAGGACCCAAACGGAAGAATAATATTTCGAAAAACGTTTTCCGGATCATTTTACGGAGGAAATCATTTTCCTAAATTGAAGTTTTAGTACGAAAACCATTTATGTTGACTCATTTTCTTAAATGAACTAAAAGTCAAAAAATGAAGAAAATGTTTTTTGCAAAATATATACACCCTTAGTTTTATTACCGAGCATGTGGCTGTATTGAATGATCAAGAAGGCATAATGAAACCATTAGATGCCAAATTTGAAGGAGTGCGTCTTGTTACGAGACATTTGATCAATGGCAGTGGTACCATGACTCTTGCTGACGTTATCTTAAGCTAGTTATAGGCTAGCTTCAACTCTACTGCAACTTGAAGAGCGGGGTTGGCCATTGAAAAGTGTATCCTATGTCCTCACAAGTGCCATGGTATATTGAATTTCTGGCAAATTTCTGGCATTTGTGGTAAATATTTTCAAAAATATTATGACATGAAAAGATTTTAGAAATCATGATATTTAAATAATAAAAAAGGATAGAAATTAAGTGACTTAAAAAAATATAATGCTTAAATAAATATCGTACGAAAATTATGATGACTTTTTTTAAGGTTAGCAATACACTTAGGCAAGCACTGCAAGATGTTTTTGCATGAAAATGAGACAAAAATTTTACGGCAAAGGAAGGAATGAAAAAAGCATATTGTTATGATAATGATAATGATTCACGGGATCCTCGGTGGGGTCTAGTTTCTGCAGTATCCTCTACTGATATGAATGCTTCTAGACCTCTGGTTAGGGGTGAATCCAGCTCTCAGCAGATGGCTCCTTCTCGCCCAGCTGAACCAATGATTGATCATGACTCCAATGCTGATATAGCTGAGCCTGAGGATACTGAGATGTGGTCGAAACAGACCAAGCGGAAGATTCAAAGACTAAGGAAGAAACAGGGCCGCTAGAGAAGCAAATTTCTTGCTCTGCTTTGAAGCTTCTCGGGCGGCTCATTGTCTCTAAGGCATCCTTCGGTCTATCACCTATCACGGAGGAGGACCAGCTGCTACGGAGGAATCCTTCTGAGGGAGTAGATGATCTGCATTCTCCATCAAATGTTAAATCGCTTGCTATGGCAGAACCTACTGGTTCGGACCCGTCTATGATTGTCCAAGAGTCCTCTCAGGATGTATCCAGCTCAAGCTCTCAGGAGGAATCCTCTGATGATGATCTACCGAAAGCTGACGAGCGTGTGAGTAAACCAAGTAACCATATGACTGAAAGACTACAAGATCACCTTGCTGACATGCTGGAAGCTTCCCCTCTCCCTGTCGGTCCGAAGAAGCCTGCTAAGGGCGCCAAGACCTCTAGGAAGAGGTAAGCCGTTCTCTCCTATGTTTTTTGGATTTTTTGGCTTCTGGAATATCAGGGGCGTCATTGGTCCGCTAAGGCGCGCTGAAGTTAGGCGTTTTGTTGCGGTTAATAAGTTATGCTATATTGGCTTACTTGAGACTAAAGTTCCCGAAGATAATTTTGAATCTATCTCCTTCACCCTCATCAGGGGTTGGAGTTGGGTTGCGAACTATAGTTGCTCCCCCCGTGGGAGGATTTGGGTTGGGTGGAACCCGGAGCTTGTCTCTTTCCTTCCGATTTCTATCACTGATCAAGCAATTCATGGGTGTCTTAAGTGTAATGATTACGGTATTACTTGTTCGGTTTTTACGCTATATATGGAGAGCACACTTTTGTCCGCCGTAGGCCGCTCCGGCGAGACTTCCAGCATTATAATGAGATATTTCAAGATACGGCGTGGGTGGTTGGAGGCGATTTTAATGCAATTAAGGACCCTTCCGACCGTGTTGGTAGCTCCACCAACTGGATCCCCGCTTTGATGAATTTGCTCAATGTTTGGAGCGGTGACTTGGCGGACCTCGATTTGTTGGCCTTCGATATACGTGGTCTACATCGGCGGCGGGAATTCCGAGAAAGATGAGAAAGATTGATCGTGTGTTGGTAAATAGCAAGTGGAATGAGGACTTCTCCTTCTGCGAGGCGACGTTCCTTAGTCCGGGCATATCTGACCATTCACCAGCCGTCGTTAAAGTTATTCATCCGCCTCGCACTTTGAAGCCTTTCAAATACTTCCATTTCTGGGAGGACCACCCTGATTTCAAATCCATTGTCTCACAGGCTTGGAGCACATCGGTGTATGGAGTTCCTATGTTTCAATTAGTCTCTAAACTCAAGTTCGTGAAAGCCCGTCTTAAGCTTCTAAAGCGAGAAGAGTTTTACGAGATCTCGGGGAGAGTTTCGGAGGCAAGAGAGAACCTTAGTTCCATTCGGACCGACCTTGGCGACCCGTTGAATCTCCATCTTCTTTGAAAGGGAGATGGTTTGTCGTCGGGAGTTTGTTGTTTTGAGGAATCAAGAGGAGGCCTTTTTCCGTCAGAAGTCCAGAATTTTGTGGCTGAAAGAAGGGGATAAAAACACGAGATTCTTTCATCACTCGGTGAAGAGAAGGCAGCTAAACAATAGAATTCTTTCGATTAAAGACCCCTCTGGAATAGTTATATCCGATCCTTCGGCTTGCTGCCGTGGTATTCATCAATTTTTTCTCTAACTTGCTATCCCCTCATGAGACGTTCTCTAAACTGTCTTGTGAAGAGTTAAAGAGTTACATCCGTCGCCCTCTCAACGGAGAGCGATTGCTGCCTGCAATGTTCCGGTTTCGGATGACGAGATCAAGTCCACGGTATTCTCATTAGCTAAGGAAAAAGCCCTAGGGCCCGACGGGTTCTCGTGGAATTCTTCAAATCTAATTGGGAAATCGTTAGTCCCTTGGTCTTATTGGCTGTTCGGGATTTCTTCCAATCCGGAGGATGCTCAAAGAGGTAAACACGACAATCCTTACTCTTGTGCCCAAGATTTCCAATGCTAGTGTTGTTTCGGATTTCGGCCGATCGCGTCTTTGCAATACCATTTATAAAGTTATTACTAAGATCCTAGCTAATCGTATAGCGGGTGTGTTAAATGATGTTGTGAGTCGTTCTCAAAACGCATTTGTTAAGGGAAGGAGAATTAGAGATAACATTCTCATTGCCCAAGAGCTTTTTGCGGGGTTTCATCTTCATCCGTATCTCCCCAAGTGTGCGGTGAAGGTAGACTTTCACAAAGCTTATGACACTTGATTGGGATTTTTGGAAAAGGTTCTCCTTGCTTTCGAGTTCCCGGTTGGGCTTACAAGACTAGTGATGGCTTGTGTTCGGTCTCCATCATACTCTATAGCCATTAACGGTGAACTTCATGGTTTCTTTCGCGGAGGACGTGGTCTCAGACAGGGAGATCCCATGTCTCCTTATTTGTTTACTTTAGTTATGGAAGTATTCTCCGGAGTGTTGATATCCCGCACGGCCAGCCAGGACTTTAAATACTTCGGAGGTATAAACCGGTCCGATTGACTCACTTATTCTTCGCCGACGACGTGTTTCGTTGTCAAACGGGGTTCTCGGTGTCCACTCTAAAGAGAGGGCTCGACATCTTTTCCTCATGGAGCGGACTCTACCCGAATAAGAGTAAGAGTGAGATCTTTATTTCTGGAGGTGATCAATCCATTCGGAATAGAATTCTCTGGGCATTCGGTTTTCAGGAAGGTAAACTCCCTGTCCGGTACTTGGGAGTCCCTATCATTTCCTCTAGACTGAATAAGGTTGATTGCATTGCTTTGACGAATCGCATTACTGCTAGAATTCAATCGTGGGCGCATCGGTTTTTATCGTTCACGGGTAGATTACAGCTCATCCGTTCAGTGCTACATGCCATTCAATCCTTTTGGTTGAGTGTTTTCACTCTTCCTTCCTCTGTGGTAACTAACATTGAACGTATTACGAGACAGTTCTTATGGAAATGTACGGCCTTGGGTCGGGGAGGCGCTAAGGTTGCGTGGGAAGACGTTTGTCTTCCAAAAACTGAAGGTGGTTTGGGGATCCGAAACCTGAGGGAATGCAACAAAGCTTCAATGGTAAAATTTATTTGGATCCTTTTCTCCGACAAGGAATCTCTGTGGTGCCGTTGGATCCACTCCATCTTCTTATCCAAGAGGAACTTCTGGAATGCACCTAAACCCGGAGCATGCTCCTGGTCTTGGAAGAAAATTCTCCAGCTTAGAGGTAACTTTCGAAGCTCCTTTAGATGGAAGGTTGGTAATGGTTTCTTTGTGTCCCTTTGGCATGACTATTGGTTGTTGTGTGGCCCTCTTGATTCATTTGTGCCTCCATCGTTCAGAACCGCTCTTCATATTCACGATAATGCGGTGGTTGCTTTGATTTATTTTCGCCGTTAGGCCGGTCCTTTAAGGAGTTCTTACTGAGATGGGGTATATCCCTCCCGAACTTGTCTTTAAGTAATGACAGATTTATATGGTGCGGTCATCCATCGGGCATCTTCTCGGTTGGATCTGCTTGGAATGTTATTAGGAGTAAGAAAACTCCGGTTAACTGGGCTCCTCTGATTTGGGACAATGCCATTGCTCCTCGGTACCAGTTCATCCTCTGGCTTATCGTGAAGAATCGACTTCCCACGCAGAGTATACTTCTATCCTATGGGCGCATTAACTTCAGTGTATGTGCATTCTGCAGCGAAGTCCTTGATTCTAGAGACCATCTCTTCTTCGGATGTCGCATCTCGACTTCTCTGGCCTTCTTTTGGGCCGCCAGATGCAACCTTCCTTGGAGAAATCAATGCTGGAGTGAGGTACTCTCTTGGGCTCGAAAGTTCCTAACTGGAAATGATTTCTATCATAGAATTGTCCGGTTCTCCTTCGGGGCCCTTTGTCATCTCATTTGGAAGAAGAGGAATGCAATCATCTTCAGAGGTGAATCCCTTGTCGTTCCGGCGCTCAAAAACCACCTAATTAAGGTGGTTAAGGACAAGGTTAGTACCTTCAAGAATGTCGATCCTGCTCCGAGGAACAAGCGGCTTCAGAGAGGATGGGGCTTTGATCCGGCGGTCTTCTCCTCGGTCTCCTGTTGATCCTTCTTGTTTTCCGTATCTGGTGGTATTTCCATTCTTTGCCTTTAGATAGAGTGCAGGAGGTTCGGAGGTTGTCTCCATTTGTCTTCTTCTTCCTTAGGAGTTTTGTCACTTATCGTGTAGCCTTGTGCTCTTTTACATCGGATCCCCCTCACTTTGCCGCCACTGGTCAGAGTGTGGGTTATGGTTCCGATCTTTTGTAAGCTTCCCCTCTTTTTAATTTAATTACCTTTACAAAAAAAAAAAAAAAGCATACTGTTCAAAATTGGCGGTCGCCACACAGCACAACAGGAGAAAATATTATTGTGCTTAGTGGGACTCTATTATTTGTGCAACTTTATTAAAGCTGATACCTAAAAGAGCTCGTGAAGTGAAGTTACTGATATTGAGGTGCATCATCTGAATCGGAATCTGGACCATAGCTCGGTCCCAAGTGGAGATTGGTGCATCGCTGCTGCAGTGCTGCTGATTTCTGGAGCTGAGGTCAGATGTGTTAAACGATTAAGCATTAATCAAATGGGAGAAAATATTTGGGGGTCCCGACTGCCAAGCCAGCGTGTACCCCGACCAATGATGAAGTGACGCGTGGCTCCAGGATGCGCTAGTGGTTCCAATGGTTTTTCTGCACAAAATATATTATTTTCCCTTTTCTGCTTAAAAATTTACAGTCATTAATAAATCTGCTGCTGCTTTTTTCTCTCTCCTCTCTAATGGAGTAGGCCTGCACACATTAAATGGAGCTTTGTCTCTCGTCCTTTCTTTCTTTCTCACTTGAAAATTTTGGGTGAGAATTCGCTGTGTGGCCCGAAGCACGTTGCTCCTCCGCCTTGCTCCGGCGCCGGGTCGTCTTCGCTCTCTGCCCCAGAGCTCGTTGCTTCTTCAGCCTGCGTCGTTGTGTTCCTTCTCCGCCGTCTGCTCCGGTGTGGTTTCCCTGCGCAAGACGGCGAGGAATGTTCTCGCTGTAAGTCGCAGACTCCAAGCGACAGGAAGTTCCAGCTCTCTCGATTCGGCTTCGGATCTGCTACGTTCGCGGCTCATATCAGTGAGTTGATTCTTTCCCTAGTTTTTGTACTCTTCTTTTCTTTTTTTTTCTTTGCTGTTTTTGCCTCTTCTTCTTTTTTTTTTTTTTTTTTAGTTTTAGTTTCTCTTGTTATTTTTTTTTTTGGTCGAATAGTTTCTCTTGTTGGTGGGTGATTGCACGGGCTTGGCTATCGAGTCGGCAATTTTGCCCGTGAGTGTCCGGTGTTGTGATTTTTGGGAGGTTGGCTTGTCTAGGCTAGCACTGAGTTTCAGTCCGAGGCGAAACGAATGGTTGGAAGTTTCCGCGAAACCGGGGAGATTAGCAGAAAACGAATGCTTAGTAATATTGGAGACGATGTGGAAGTATTTCGTTGAAACGAACAGTCGGCACTCGTCTGATTTTTCTGTTGTTGGCTTTTGTCTCCAAGTATTTCGGTGGAAGTAATTTGATTGGGGAGAATGGCGAATATTGTTCCGCCTCCCTCGGCATATATACATTCTTAACTCTCGTTTCTCCACAGAGAAGGGAAGAAAACCAGAAAGAATTCAAAAAGGGGAAAATGGCGGAAGTCGTTCTGTGTGCGGCTTCCACAGTGGCAGGGTGCCTGGTGGCTCCGGTCAATCGTCTTTGCGGCTATGTGATATCCTACGACAGCCACGTTCGCGAACTTGAGGCCAAAGTTGCGGAGTTGGGCAACGCGAGGCAAAACGTGCAGGATTCCATCAATGATGCTCAAAACAACGGGAAGCCTATCAAAGCCTATGTCAATGAATGGGTGAAAGATGTAGAGAAGCATGCTGAGGAGGCGCGCCGTGTTCTGGATGACGACGGAAGAGCTAAGAAAACTTGCTTCTACGGGTGGCTTCCCAACCCGAAGGTGCGATATCGTCTGGGCAGGGAGGCGAGGAGGAAAGCCAAACGCATCCAGAGACTCATTAATCGGACTCCATCCGGGAAGGCCTATGACGATCCTCCTCCAGGGCGCGTTGATGGCGCTTCCGACATGATTTCCTTGGCCGGTGATCAGGGCGACACTATCTTTGATTCTCGAGCTTTCATCTTAGGGAACATAATGAATGCTCTGGATGACGAGGAGCACAAAGTGATTGGGATCTACGGGCCAGGTGGCGTGGGGAAGACTACGCTGTTGGAGGAAGTCGAGAAGAAACTCAGGAAAGAGGGGAGCCCGTTCGGCATGATCGTGAAATCAAAAGTATCGCAGACTCCGGACTTGAAGAATATCCAAGACGATATCGCTTACGCCTTGAGTCTAAATCTAAAGGATGAGCCCAGCGAAGTCGGAAGAAGAGATCTTCTGTTCAAGAGATTACAGAAGGATCCGAGTGAGAAGATTCTCATAATATTGGACGATCTGTGGAAAGAAGTTGATCTGAGGGCTGTCGGAATTCCTTTGGGAGACGAGAGCAGGGGAAGCCAGGTGTTGCTCACATCGAGATATAAAAATGTGCTGGAGCAAATGAAGTGTGCCCCTCACATATTTCATCTTGAAGGTTTAAAGAACGATGAAGCTTTCAGGCTATTTGAAAAGACGGTTGGCGACAGGCTCAAAGACAATAAGCAATTGAAAACAATAGTGGATCAAGTGGTCAAGAAGCTTGCAGGTTTGCCTCTTTTGATTATCTCTGTTGCAAGCTTTTTGAAAGATAAGGATGAGTGCGCATGGAGAAACGCGCAGATAGAAATAGATGAGTCAAATAAAGAAAAAAAAGAAACGATAGTGAAGTTGAGTTACAACCATTTGAAGAGCGAGGATGCCAAGACTTTATTCTTGCTATGTGGTCTTATTGGCGGGACCATTCAAGTCGAAACTCTGCTGGTTCTAGGCATGGGTTTGGGCTTATTTGAGGAATTCAGAAGGACGGTGCAAGATTCGAGGGATAGATTGAATACTATACTCGAGGAACTTCGTTCCGCTTGTTTGTTGCTGGATGGTGGTGATGACAAGAACAATGTGACCATACATGATCTTTACAGCGAGGTGGTTGTTTCAACTTCATTTAGGGGTCAGAATTCTTTGATGATGAACAGCAATTATGGCTCATGGTCAAAGGAAAAGCTTGAAAAATGTTGGGCTATATGCCTAGCTGATGTTGACAAAAATAGACTTGATGAATTAATGGAGTGTCGGTTTCGACTTGAAGATACTCACGTTGTCTCAATCGGAAGGCTGGCGTTGGAAACAAGAACACAAACGTGAAGTGGGAGATTGCTCGGGACTACTAGATTTCACATACATGAAGGAGCTCCGTGTCCTATATTTTCACTCCATGCATATCGCCAGTTTACCTCCCTCGATTGGAATCCTCGGGAACCTCCACTCTTTATACTTAGTCCATTGCGATGTGCAGGATGTGACAATTCTTGGTAAGCTCAAAGCATTGCAGATTCTCACCTTCACACAGTCCACCATTTCTAGATTACCTAAAGAAATCGGGGAACTTACAAATCTAAGATTGTTGAATCTGATCAAATGCTACAACCTTGAAACAATTGAGCCTGGTGTCCTCAACCGCTTAACTAACTTGGAAGAGTTACATATTGACGGCTTTTGTCGATGGATGGGCAAGGATCAAATACCGTCAGAATCATGTAATGCTAGGCTTGCCGAGTTGAAGAGCTTGACACAGCTATCCGCTCTGGCAATACGGATCCCTAATCCCACCATGCTTTTGAAGGATGGTGACCTACCATTTGGGAACCTGGATAGATTTGATATCAACATAGGAAATTCTCAGGGGGCATCTGAAGGTTTGACAATCATGAATCTCAATTTGGAAGGATGCGATAGTATTCTTTCGAGAAAATGGGTTGAGAAAAATCTGCAGAAGACTCAATACTTACATTTAAGCGAGTTGAGTGAGTTCAAAGAGAGCCCTCGTGAATTGTGCACCCAAGGATTCCGAGAAGTGAAGGATCTCCACATTAGAGACAGCCCCTCAATCAAGTACATTGTAGATTCATCCAAGGGCCTCCCTCTCACTGCTTTTGGGAAGTTGGAGTATTTTTTCCTTGAAAATCTTATTAATTTGGAGAAGATATGCCATGGCCCCATCGCGCCAGAGTGCTTCAAAAAATTGAAAACCGTGAGGGTCGAACAGTGCGACCAATTGAAATACTTGTGGTGTCTTTCAGATGTGCAAAGACTTGAATAGTTGGAAAAGATTGTAGTGTGGAAATGTGACTCAATGCAATCCATTATCACACATGATGCAGGAGAAGATATAGTTTCTACCAATAACAAAGTTGAGTTGCCTAATGTATGTTGTCTGGTATTGAATGAGTTACCAAATATGACAAGCTTTTGTACCAAAGCTCAAATCACATAAGAGGATATTCCAATCCAGGTAAATTTTCTTTCACTTTTTCCCTATGTCAATTTGTCGTATTAGGACGAGATGATATTAGTGTTCACTCAACGTTAGTACATATTGCATTTTAACTTTGATTATTCGTACAATTCTAATCGTGTTTTGATTTACAAATGAAAAATCATCTCAAATAGAACACAGGTCATATTATAATTAGAGGGAAGCTGCTTTCCACGAATTATTATTTATTTATTTATTTTTTAAATTTTTCAACGGTAGATAACTGGACCGATAACTAGGGTTTCTACTTGTAACTAATCTATTATTTATTTAACATTTTTAATGAGTTTAAAAAATAGTAGTGTGCTGAATGAATGAAAGCAAGAATGAATCTTGAATGAATAAATAAAATTCAATAATTTCAAAATGAAGAAAGTGACATCCAGAAATTCAATAAATGGATGGCGAGTGAGAAGACATGTAACAAAGAAAGTCCCCATAATTCATGTCCCGCCTAACATGCAATTTTGTAACTCATTCCAACATGTCATGCCAAGTTGCCAACGTCGTCGTGACAACATGACCATGCATGATAGTGGTGAAGATATCATCATGAAAATGATTTTGCTTTTCACAGAAGAGAAATTCATTTTTTTTTGTATTTTAGCCTGAGAGTTTCACTTATTTTCTCGTGAAAATAGCTTGAGTTGTAACAAACTCACCTTTAATGAGTCTCATTGTGGCGCTTTGTTAGGTTTCATTGCCTCACTTGAAATCCTTGGTAATGGTTGGATTTCTTGCCCCAGAAAAGATACCCTACGGTGAACCCTCAATAAAATACAGCGATGTGAAATTGCTAAGGATAGAAGAGTCTAACTCCACGTTGAGTATTCCAAAAGATTGGATACTCAAGCTGTCAAATTTGGAGTCGATGAATATTCGTTGTCGTTATTCATTAAATAATCGGTACAAGTGAACGAAATTCAACGATCTCGAAATGAAGAAAGTGAGATTAAATAAATGGTAGGGGAACCAAGAGCCACGTAACAAAGAAAGTCCACCTAATTGATGTTTCACCTACATGCAAGTTGCAATTGATTCCAACAAAGTCGTGCCAACCTCATTGTGTCAACGTCGTTCTGCTTCCGTCATCCCTTTCTTCAGCTACTAAGGGGATATTTCCTTTTCCATTCTTTTAGGCACGACAAAAAATCTACACATTCTGCCCTCTAATTGATTTTTGAATATTTAATTTTGATCAATTAAGTTTTGGACATTCTTAAGAGACATCAAGCCCATTCATGTATTCAATGTCCATTTGCTTCATTGAAAACTCATTATTGTTGAAAAATGTTTTCTTGGTAAATCGTTTTTCTAGAAAATGAATTGTTTCCCTATATTTGGTTCTACTGAAAACGCAATTTGAGAAGATGTTTTATGATGTTTATTAACGAAACCCAAAAATTTACAAAGTGAAGACAAAAACTGTCATGGATCCTTAATAGAAACAAGCCCAAGTAAGTCATATTTACTTGTTCTTAATGAAAACCAATGAGTTAACAAAAAATTTATAAAAAATTGAACTTTGATATGATTTTGTTGTCAATTTTGAAGTTCAAAATAGAAAAAACAAAAGAAAAGATAACCAAATTATGGTAGTTGTTTTGAAGATAGGTAAATGATTTCAAAAGAAAAGATAAAAAAAATTATGGTCATAGTTTTGAAGGTCAGCTAAACAAAAGATTAAAAATATGATGATAGTTGAGAGAGAGAGAGAGAGAGAGAGAGAGAGAGAGAGAGAGAGAGAGAGAGAGAGTTGTGCGATAGTGCTGCATTTGCGACATGATAGTGGTGAAGATATCCTCATGAAAATGATCCTTTTCACGGAAGAGAAATTCATTTTTTCTGTATGTAGTCATTTTCTCATATCCATTAAAAGTCTGAAAGCAATTTCCTTAAAATAGCTTTACTTGTAAGAAACTCACCTTTAATGAGTTTCATTGTGGTGCTTCGTTAGGTTTCATTGCCTTGCTTGGAATTCCTGGTGATGGTTGGACTCCTTGGCATAGAGGAGCTAAAAGTCATCATAGAAGTGGAGATTCTCTCTCGGCTAAGTGAATTGAAATTATCTATGTTGCCGAACCTACGGCGCATGTGGAGACAAGATGTACAACTACAAGGAATATTGATACTTCAAAACTTGAAGAGGCTCTCTATCGACAATACGGGGCTGTCATTTCTCTTTCCGTTGTCTGTGGCTAAATGTCTTAGAGAAATTAGAGAGATTGAAGCTATGGATTGTCCAAACATGAAGGCGGTGATTGTGGATGAAGAAGGAAGAGATGATGGGATAGACGATATTATAGAGTTCCCATTATTAGAGAGACTATTTATAAGTTGCTGTCCCACGGAGAAATTCTTCTCATATCCTCATGAAAGAAAAGAGTTAATAACCACTACTTCAGATTCACAAGATAATTATTCCGATTCCTTCTTTGATCAAAAGGTACGAATCATTTCTTTTGAGATTATGCCCATAATAGTCATAGGCACGCGATTTGTGGGGCAAGTACTAATATTTCTTTGAAGATTTCTTATTTGGTTCTATTAGCTAAATTGTTTTTATAATTTATAGCTACACTAGTCAGAATAAGGCTGTTGGTGAATATCCCTTCCTCCACCGCATTAGATAGATCAGTATAAGATTAGGTCAAATTGTCAAATTTTTCATAGCTATGATCTGATGCATAACTCTTATGAGCAGATAAGTTTACCAAGCTTGGAGACGCTAGTACTTGAATCGGTAGGATCATTTAAAAGGATATGGCACAGTGGACTTCCCAAAAGTTCCTTTGACAAATTAGCTGGGTTCATGGGGAGATTGCACAACCTCAGAGGAGTCAAAATTTCAAAGTGTCCCTCCTTGGAATCATTGTTTGATTTTGGATCCTTTGATTCATATACAGAGCAAACAATTGTGTTGCTCCCCCAATTGGAATATGTCGAGGTTTTAAGCTGTCCCTCCTTGGAATTGTTGTTTAATTGGGGGCCCCTTGATTCAAATACGGAACACAAAATTGTATTGCTTCCCAAATTGGAAGTATTGGACGTGAATGGAGCAGGAAGGCTGAGACACGTGGTGATGAGTGATTCCAAAATGATTTTGGGTTTTCCTAGTCTAATAAGAGTCCTTGTTAACAATTGCTATGAGTTGAGAGATCTCTTCCCCAATTATACGGCCACAACTCTAGAGAAACTCGAGAGACTGTGGATTATTAAATGCGAACAAATGAAGGAAGTGATTCCCAAGGAGGAAGGTAGTCGATCCAAGGCAGAAGTGATGAGTTTCCCTTCCTTAGCTTGTTTAGTTATTTGGCAGTGCCCTAGCTTTAGAGCATTCATCTGGAGTCCTACAAGTGCTGAGAGGCAGTTGGGCAAGGTGATCGAAGAAAATGATGAGTCGCCCCAACCGTTGTTCAATAATATGGTTTGCTTTATACCTTATTGTGATCATCTCTAATCTTACATTATCATTTTTTAGGACGAACAATGCAATAATTTGTCCTACTTATTTTCCTTTCTCACATTATCCTCGTGTAGGTTACATTTCCCAATTTAGAAGAGCTATATATTAGAGGCATCCAGTGCAAAGAGTTATGGAACAATCAAATTTCTGATGATTCCTTTTGCAAATTGGAATCTCTTATATTGAAGGGTTGTGACAATCTCCAACGTATTGCCCCATCCCATATGTGGAAGAAGCTGCAGGACTGTCTCAAAACCCTAGAAGTGAAATCATGCCGTTCAATTGAGATCATATATGAAAGTAATGGGATGGTGGCAAAGAGCAGTAATTTGAGGACTTTGGATTTGTGTGATCTGGACAACTTGAGGCACATTTGGTGGTACGACAGTCTCCCAACCATTCCGTTCCCAAATTTGAGATACATAAAGGTTGTGAGGTGCTCCCGTTTGGACATGCTTTTCATAGCCTTCACGGTGAAATTTCTCGGGCAAATCGAAAAGCTGGTGGTAGGATCATGTGAAGATATGGAACTAATTGCTGGCCATGAAGAATGTGAAGAAGCGACTGGTAAGACAATCGCCTTCTTTGGGTTAACTACTCTTAGACTTTACAATTTGCCGAAATTCAAGAGCTTCATACCAGAGAAATATTCTGTGGAATTCCCATCCTTGGATGACTTGAGTAGAACAAAGCCGGACCAAGGCAACCAAAGTGTAGAGGAAAGTGAGGGGGAAATTGAGAAGGTAGACCGCGAAATTGAGGGGGAAAGTGAGGGAATAATTAGTTTTATGAAGTGAGCCACAAAAGTTTGTGAGTGTTGCAACAAATAGTGTCTGGCAAAACAAAATGGACGTGTCTGGTAATGTGAGATTTTGTTTTGTTCTTCTGCATTCTCTTCTACACTTCCCTCGGAGTGTGTGACTGTTTTCTTGGCTATTCATTTCTTTGGTTTGTCTCCTAGGCTACAGTGACGAGTGGCCAGTCATTGGACCATAAATTGTGGGGTTATGATGTATAAATTCTAATCAAGTGCATTATCGTGTTTATAAATTTTCCCATAATATTAGAAAGTGTATGTGCTATTATATTAAGCAATCGAAGTCGTGATGAATTACCTCACGACAACCGTCGCAAGAGGAAGAAGGAGATCAAGGAGATTCCAATCTGGGAAAGCCAATGTTCCTCCTCCCATATCTCTCTCTCTCTCTCTCTCTCTCTCTCTCTCTCTATCTCTCTCTCTCTGACAATTGATGGAGGCTGAAACTGTTTGAGTTTGAGGGACGGTATTGTGATTTTGAGTTCGACGAAGGTGGAATGTGAGTTGGAATCGGAGATAACGAGGATTTCTTTAAGTGGGTTGAGTATTTGAATAATCATGATTCTCATGAAGGTAAACTTCGCATGCTCTGCTTCTGCTGGCGTGAAATTCGGTTGAGGCCGAGACTGTCCTGATGAACTCAAACATGTTTAGATGATTTGGTGATTGTGTGGATACGAACCTTTTCCTCATCATTGCATTTAGCTGCCCTTTACTGAAACGCCTACTACTTGTTTGATTGAATTCCTGAACGGCACTAGCATGGGTATTTTGCAAGTATTCTTGCATCATGATGATCATTTGGTTATGGCTTGCTTAAACTGAGAGTTCTGCAGTGTATATGACAAATTATCTTCGTCAATGTTGGTTGAACTTCTAAGGTTGTGCTCAATGCTCCCACGACTGAGAATTTGAGCATGCTGTGCTGGCTTAATTTACTCAGAATTACGTCATTTATATCAATCTACGATGTTTATATATGGCTATTCTAACATTTGAGACAATTACCATCTTTGAATTGGAAATGGTGAAATCCTTCTTCGAGATGTGCATCGTGTACCGTGTACTTTAGCGAATTTCTGTCTGGACTTTATGCTTTGCTTGATCTCGCATGCAATTGGTTTCATTTGCCTGGATGATTATGCCTTGCATTTCTCGATCCATTCATTGATACCTCAATACCTTCTCACTATCAATGATATTTGGTTCTTTTTTTTTTTTTTGGTAAATGCATAGGCCTTTAACTGTTTGATTTTCTTCGTTTATTGAAGATTCTGAAGTTCATTCCTTGATGTCATTTGCTTGTATCTATTCTGTAAATGGCGTGCAAATCCTTGTCAAAATTGACATTCGATGGCTGAGTGCATAATGAGCTGTTTATGCCATGACCGAATGCTTTGCTCGATTCACTGTCCACATTGCCGATTAGTATGCATGTTCAGTTGTTGCTGAATGAGTCTCATCCATGGGAATTGACTGTAGAATGTGGCTCAATCTTTTTTTCCGGTGTTTACGTTGCTATGAGTTTCAGTTTTTGCAGCATGTTGTTCTTCGAAAATGTCTCCGCTTTGGAGCTTACGTGGGTAATTAGAATGTGGTCTTTAGTATTTGGTCCCAATAGTTCCTGTTGTGTAAAATCAAAGTTGTTTCCAAGTTATTCGAGTCACATTAGCAATATATGTTGGATTCATGTCGACTACATGTCGATTTCTTAAATAGTTCAATGTGTTTTTTAGCATCATATGTGGGCTAGGATTAGATTTGATAGATCTTGGTTTCATATGAGGGTTAATTTGGTAGCACATGATGGTACATCGACGTGCAAATGATTTCTCATCATTTTTTAGTTACTAGTCTCTATCTATCTAAATCATGCTCATGCATCGTCATTCTACTACTTGTATTTCTCAATTTTCAGTGGTTGATATTACCTCAATCTTGTGAGCCACATTGCTTTAGAATCGAATGTGACTGATTTGCATATTTGATCATGTTGTAATCATATCGGGGGGAAGAGTAGTGGGCGATCTAAGGATTTTGCCGCCTACCTGAGGAAATGTTTCGAAACTGGCCAAAGGACCGGCTTTACTGTCTTTGCTCGGATGGATCGGATATTGCATCAGGTGGCCTCTCATTTCCATAAGATTATGTTGGCCCTCGTCTGCATAAGCCCTCCAATTCCGTTTGGCTATTTTGTTCACCTTCTTCATGCGTTCAGTGCTTTGCGGCTCCCTGAAACTGTCCTCTAAATCTCCTGAGTGCTCCACCCAAAGCGACATCTTGTAACCATAAGCCTGCACAGCATCAGTTAAACATTATTAGTCAGAAGCTTAAGCTTTTGATAAATGCCAATGCACTCATTGGGTGTTCAGCTAGTACTTGCTATTAAATTGCTATAACCACATGGAAATATGACATACTTGAACTTCCTACAAAAATCCATAGTTGTGCCCTTTGAATCCAAAATTAGTGGTATTCGCTAATGCGCAATTCTCAGTGGGACCCACATGCACTCTACATCACGTGGCCCTCCAGATAATTCTTTGACTCTCTTCCTGTCTCTCTACATCGAATGAACTGAGTCGGTGTCCTTTTCAGCTCGGGCTTGGCGCGCTGCGGCGGGGGCGGGAATAGAAACAGAGCACCTTCCAGCACGGAAAAGGAGCTCAGCAAATTCTCTCTTGCCCTCAGTTATTCCTTTGATCTTCATTCCCTCTTCATTGTCCTCTCTATCACCCTCCATCCACCAACAACCGTTGCCACACCTCCATTGCTGGCCACCACAGGACATGGCACGTTGAGAAGGGGCAAGAACAAACGACGTTGATTAGAGGAACTCGGGTGATTTTTGAGCATTTATAAGTCACTCTCTCGGAGATTTCTTTTGAATTCTTTCCTGTCGCTTCATTGCTGATCATCACCATTTCCCAATCGCTAACAGTTCCGGCTCTGCGAAGAAGGTCTGTAATGTCGAAGTTCTCGAACTTTGGTCATCACTGCCTCCTTTGACGATTCCATTCCTTGATGTTGCTTCTGTTATCTCCTTACTCATATCCGATGCCAATCACTATAGCTAATCGTTCTTCATTCAACTAAACTACATGTGCTCTGTTTTCTGTTGCTTTATATATGAAGTAGAGGCTGGGAGCTATTGCTACTGTCTGTGTGAAAATCAGCTGTGATTGAGACTATATTAATGATTTGAACTTGCTGCATTGCGTTTGTGATGATTTGGATGTGAATCGTTGCTTTACTCTTGCATCTAAGCTCTTTGGCCGAAATGTATACAACCTGCTTGATGAAATTCCTATGTTAAATTAGTGTGTATTTCGATTCAGGTCTTGACAGAGAATTTCATTCATTACTAGGTTTTCGATTGATTTTGGTCATACAGCCTATTTGAGTTCTGTTCTGCTATCGAAAATCATAGGTATTCAATTTTGAACTTGTTTGGGATCTGCTGGAACCTAGTCACTGTTGCAGCTCTGAGCTGATGTCAATTGGTCCTTCATTTGATGTTATTCCACTCAGGTAAGCATGTGCAGTGATTTAAGATTGTGTTATGGTGAATTTCTTGTTCACTTGGAAAAGATATTATATTATGAATGAATTGGAATCTACTGGAAATCAATGCGTTTATCTTGACTGTGTCTAGGTATCCTTGATTTGGCATGTGTTTGATTCCAACTTGAGGCAAGTTTGATTATGGGATCATACATGTTCATGCTAGGAAAGTAATATGGTGAATCTCATGCCAATTTTGCAAGAGTTGGGGTCATCACCAGACTTGAATATGCTAGAATCGAAGTATTGCATGCTAACCATGATTTCTTTGTTTAAATTCGGTACTAATTTAGTCTTGGATTGATGTCATTTTCATCAAGTAGTTTCACATGTTCTTGTAGGAAGATATGGCTTCAGTTTCATATCAATTAGTCATCAAACAATCGCCATTTGCGGTCTTGTATGCTCTGTTACAATTCTGAAGGTGTTGTAAGATGTGGAATAAGCATGAATTAGATGGATAAGGGATCTGGTGCGTGCAAGTTCCTTGTCAATTTCACATGTTCAGATGGCACTTGCATGATTAAATTGATGAGATGTATGCTTGATATTGCCATGAGAGTCTTGGCATGATTATTGACTTAGAGAAGTCCGATGTTAATTGAATTTTAATTCCATGATTCTTGTAAAGCTCGGGCATCTATTTTTTGTAATATTAAATATTTTGAAGAATATTGACTTCGTCTAAAGGTGATCCAATGGACGACAAAATACCGATATTCTCTCCCTTTCCTTCAACGCTTACCATGCGAGGCTTATTTGGAAGAGCTCCTACTTAAACCTCATTGATCCTTCAAGTGCGTTTGTGCCAACATACCGGGCTCAACACCAATTGCAAGCTGCTCATTCATGATGTCCTTTCCTTCCTCGGAGTTTTCTCTGGCCACTGCTATTCAGAATGATGTTTCAAAGATATGTTTCTCGTTTCATTGGAATGTTCATGATAGACAGATAGTCATTTGCGTCAACAGCACCAAAGGAGCACGACAGGAGATTATCAGACGGAAGATTGTCACTTGGTGATGAAATTATTGTCGGTGACTAGGCTTCCCTCCCCCATAGAATTTGCAAGAGCAACCCTCATGGGGTAGGGAAGTTTAGTCACTAGCAATAATTTGGTCACCCACCCGATCACCGAAGTTCCGAGGTCCGAAATGCCGCATTACTCAAACTTTGGTCATAATTGCTTGCTTCGACGATTCCATTCTGTTGACACCTAAATTTTGCCTAATCATTTAGTAATTAGTTGCATAAAAAAAATTAAAATTAAAAAATAAAAAATAAAAAATAGTAAAATTGCATTTCATGTAGTTGCATTTGCATCGGTACCAAAAGACAACAAGACGCAGCGGCTCGCGGTCGATTACATGCACAAAAGGTGGTCTCTCTCTTGCTAATATGAAAACACACAATAAAGTCAAAGAAAGAAGAGAGAAGAGTTCTTCATGTCCATTGTTTCTTCCTCATTAATGCATGCACATGCATGCATAAAATAGGGAGGACGTGAAAATTCTAGAGAAGCCGCAAGCGTGAAGAAAGCAAAGAAAAATTCTCCACTGCACACGCGAGAATTCCGGAGAAAGTCTGCAAGAAGATGGGCTCACAATTTTATAATATTTTATAGTGAGTTGTTGCAAGGAATTCTCTCCTTCCTGGAGAGCAAATCGGCTGGAGAAGAAAGAAGTTCCTGCACGTCCATTGTCTCTCGCTCATTAATGCATGCACATGCATGCGCAAGAATTCGGCGGACGTGAGGAGCCTAGAAAAGCAAAATGAGCCCATGATATATTATATGATATGCTCTCTCTCAAGTGTGGGTTGTCGGGAGAAGTAAACGAGAAATTTGCTGAAGGAGGAAGGAAGCAAATGATAAGCAAGAAAAGTCAAAAGTTGTGGCTATCCTATAGAAGGGAGGGACAAGTAGCCGTATAAGAAGCCCCAAGCATGTAGAAGAAAGAAGAATCCATGAACGTGCATTTTCTTCCCCTTGTTAATGCATGCGCATGCACACATGAATGGGGAACGTGAAAATTCCACAGACGCATGCAAAAAGATGGGCTGACATTTTATAATACTTTCCTTCCTAGAGATCAGGCGGTGGCCACCATATTTGAAAAAAAAAGAACCAAACTTGAACAAGCAAAGGAAAGTTGCGGCTGCCTCCTGTTCACCTGTTGCCTATAAATAAGCAAGGAAAGAGGGGGCAAGGGGAGAAGGAAGAAAAAAAATTCACGGGGGAGGTTTGTGAGAGCTATTAAAAAGAGAGTTCGTAGAGAGACACACGAGTTGAGAGAAAGGAGGAGATTAAAAAAAAAACAAGGGACTCTCGTCAGAGAGGCTGTGATGGGAGAACAGTAATAATTCGAACAATATCGAATCAACGCAGCGGAATAAAATAATCTCCCCTCTTGTGTAAACCTAATAGGAATCGATATAGTAGAGTAAAATAAATACCAAGCACGCGAACACAAGACGATTTTTTTACGTGGAAAACCTCATCGATGTGAGAAGATAAAAAACCACGGGACCGGAGTCCACCTGAAAATCTTCACTATCAATAAAATTGTTCTTTTCTAGCAAATACTAGAGGTACATAGCAGCAAACACCTCAAGAACATAATTATTGGCAATACACATGAACTTCACAAGAGATCAATGATGAATCTGACAAAAAACGTAGGTTTTGATCAATCTACGAAAAACCTGATGTAAGGAGCTTCAAACAAAAATCAAACCGTTCAGATTCGATAAAATTATGCCACGAACATGCTGACAAAATTTCAGCTCAATCGGATCACGAATCGACCTCCAACGCCAGCTTGATGTAAATTAGATATTGCCCCATACCTCAGATTTTCTGCTTTCTCTTTTTTCTCTTATTACTATTTCCTTTTCTGCTGCTACCTCTTTTATATAGATAGTGAGAAACCCTATTTTCTCATATAACTTATTATATGGGCTCAAGCCTTTTTTTTGGTTTGCAACTCATTGGGCTTCCTTCACATAGGAGTGAACCTAGCTAACAAATCTCCCCCTCACGACAATGTGGAGGGATTCACCATCCCTGCTATCAAACGGCAATGTTCAAGCTTCTCTCTTGGTAGAGTCTTCGTCATCATATCGGAGCCATTATGATCCGTATAAATTTTCTCAAGTTCCAACAACTTTTCATCTAGAACATTCATTATCCAATGATATTTAACATCAATATCTTTCGATCTAGAATGAAAAGATGAATTCTTACCAAGATGAATTGCGCTTTGATTATCACAAAATAGCACATACCTCTTTTGCTTGAACCCAAGTTCTTTTAAGAACTTTTTCATCCATAGCATCTCTTTACTAGCTTCAGTCGCTGCAATAAATTCAGCTTCGGTTGTAGAAAGTGCAACACACTTTTGCAATCTTGACTTCCATGACACAGCTCCACCCGCAAAAGAAATCAAATAACCAGAAGTAGATTTACGAGTATCAATATCTCCCGCCAAGTCGGAATCTGTGTATCCAACTAACTCAAGTTTCCCGATCCCGAAACTGAGTTTCAAATTTGAAGTTCCCCGAAGATACCTCATAATCCACTTTACTGCATTCTAGTGCTCTCTACCTGGATTTGACAAATAGCGACTAACAACGCCAACTGCATGCGCCAAGTCTGGGCATGTACATACCATCGCATACATTAAGCTTCCTACAACTGAAGCATATGGAATACTTTCCATATCTTTCTTCTCTTTATCAGTCGTAGGACTTTGCATCATATTTAACTTAAAGTGGGCAGCAAGAGGAGTACTAACCACTTTAGCCTTGTCCATGTAAAATTTCTGAAGAATCTTCTCAAAATATTTCTCTTGCGACAAAAATAACTTCTTAGCATCTCTGTCTCGGGTAATTCTAATGCCAAGAATCTGCTTCGCCGAGCCCAAGTCTTTCATGGCAAAAGACTTGCTCAACTGTTTCTTCAATAACTTAATTCTTGAAGCATTCCTGGTGGAAGGTCGTCGGTCTCTAACGGATCTCCAGACTGGAACATCCAGTGGAACATCTAATTGAGCCTCTGGTTTAGGAATAATATTATCTATTTCAACATGTTCAGGAACATGTGCGTTATTTGGAACATTGACTTCCTGCTACTCTTCATCAACCTTTTCAACCAGTGTTCTGTTCATTCTCTCAGCTAAGCCATTTAACTGAGGCGTCTTGGGAGGTGTCTTTTGATGTCGAATACCTGTTGTTTGCAATATTCATCAAAAGGTCCAATATACTCTCCCCCGTTATCAGTTCCGATGCATTTCAATTTCTTTCTAGTCTATCTCTCAACTGAAGCCTGAAATTGCTTAAAAGCATCTAATACTTGATTTTTAGTTTTCAAGGTATAAATCCAAATTTTCCTTGAAAAATCATCTATAAAAGTAACAAAATAAAGAGAGCCACCGAGTGATTTTGTTTTCATAGGACTGCAAACATCAGAATGCACTAAATCCAGTATACCTGACTTTCTTGAAGGATGGGAGCTTTTAAATGCAACTCTGTTATGTTTTCCTGCTAAACAATGAGCACATTTCTTTAGCGCTGAACTTTTTAATTCTGAAAGGAGCTTTTTCTTGGCCAATATTGACAAACCCTTCTCACTGATGTGACTGAGCCTCTTATGCCATAACTCAGCTGCATCTTCGCTATCTACTGCATTAATTTTATCTGTAGACAACTTTGACTGCATAATATATAACGAAGAATATTTTTCACCTCTAGCCACAACAAGAGAACTTTTGATAAGTTTTCATTGACCATTACTGAAGGTGCTGCAATACCCCTCATCATCCAACTTGCCTGTAGAAATCAAATTCAAGTGGATATCAGGTATATGTTTAACATTATTCAATACTAACCTTGTGCCATTGTTGGTTTCTAGGCACACATCACCGATGCCTACAGCTTGAGCTAGTCCATTGTTTCCCATATTCACAGATCCGAAGTCACTTGACTTGTATGATGTAAAGAAATCCCTATAAGATGTAGCATAAACAGATGCACCACTATCAATTACCCAACTGGTCTCATGAGAAACAAAATTCACCACATCACCATTAAAAATAGTGAGAAAGTCTTCTTTAAGTGCAGCGACACGATTGTCATCACTGTCATCATCACTTTTCTTCTCTTTATCTTTCTCCTTTTGTTTATCCCTTTTTAACTGGCGACAAAACCTCTGAATATGTCCATTCTGATGACAATAATGGCACTAAACATTAGCAAATTTATTATACTTACCTCTGCTTTTGTCTCGACTTTTATCTCTATTTCTTGGACCTCGAGACTCACTTCTCCCCATTTTCTCAACAACCAAGGCATCAGAATGTGAAGAGGACGATCCCTGTGTCTTCCTTCTCGTCTCTTCATTCAAAATACTACTCTTGGCCAAATCCATGGTAATTGTACCATCTAGGGCAGAATTAGACAAAGATGTTTGGAACGTCTCCCATGAATCCGGCAAAGTACCAAGCAACCATAATGCTTGTATCTCATCATCAAACTTGATTCCCATCGCAGCCAACTGATTTATAATTCCTTGAAAATAATTTAAATGATCAGTCAAACGAGTACCATCATGATATCTCAGAGCCATCATCTGTTTTATCAAAAATAACTTATTATTCCCAGTCTTTCGAGCATATAACTGTTCGAGCTTGTCCCATAAACTGCGTGCATGTGTTTCCTCAATAATATGGTCTAAAACATTATCATCTACCCACTACCTGATATAACCACACACTTGACGATGAAATATAGACCATTCAGCGTTAGTTTTATTTTCTAGTTTCTCCTCAGCAAATACAGGCAAATAAAAATCTTTCACATATAAAAGATCTTTCATCTTCCCTTTCCAGATATGATAATTCAAAAACCTCCTTGATGTGAGGAGATAAAAAACCACGGACCGGAGTCCACCTGAAAATCTTCACTATCAATAAAATTGTTCTTCTCTAGCAAATACTAGAGATACATAGCAGCAAACACCTCAAGAACATAATTCTTGGCAAGTTGTTCGCCTAATGTGGGATGCATATTTTACTCTCCTTCCCTGGTCCTAAGTCTAAGTCCATTCATGGTATCAGAGCCATGGTTTCGTTTTTGATATTATCCATTCCATGCGCTTGATAGGTGAATCCAGTGCTGAGAAGATCTTTTCTCATAATGTCTACAGAACCAGAAATCCTTGAAGCACCCGTTTCTCTTGCTCCTTCTTCATCATCTTCGACCCCTCCAGAATTTCGTGTTTCCAATGCTTCTAAGATAGATTATCTCTATGAAGTCTCTCTTAGTGATGAAACCAAGATCTCATAAACTCAGCTTCCTCTTATGAACCCATACTCTGCTTTTGCTAAACCTACCTCATCTTTCTCACCCATCTGCTCTATTCGTCAATTCATTCACCAAACCCCAAAGCAAGTAAAGGAGTACGTCCAGTCCTCCAAATTCGACCAGCATCCCATTCCTGCTACTGAAAAGGAATACTTTGTTACTCTCCAGATCCCTTCAGAATTTCCCAAACAATGGGTTCAACAGGGATATTCTCATGTCCACTATGGAGTTGTTCTTCTTGCTCTCACTTTTCATGGCCGAAAAGGTTTGCCAGTTGTGGCAAGAATTGCGCTGTTAGATACCAGACTTTTACAGTACCAGCATGCTTGCATTAGTATTGTTCAAACTACTCCGAATACCGAAACAATCTTTGTGACTTTGTATCCAAACTTCAACATCGCTCTTTCAGATCCCCAACTACATTCTTTCTTAAAAGTCCAAGTTTAGCTCACTGGAGCCTCTCAAACTACTGACTTCGTAGCTGCAACTCTACATTACCAGATGGTTTATCGAGTGCAGAACCATGCTCTCGACCTCAACTTCAACAATGGTAATGAAGATGCGTTGTTCATCTCTATGCAGAATGACCAAGCGTCCTGCATCCATGTTCCCAGACAAATCCCAAAGGATACGTTGGCCAAGCTCCTTCCAAAGACTTGGATCACCAACTATGAAAAGCTACACCAGCATAACAAGCCTTTCCAGTCCACGGACTCAGAATTCGTACGGAAAAAAGATGGAACTGTTTCCATCAAATTTGGCAAAGAAAAGGAAGAAAGTCCTTCTATCTTCCAGACCATCCTCATGATTGAACCATGTGTTCCAGAATCCATTTCCGAACCAGATCCAAAAAAGCATGTTCGACACTTCGATGGTGATGGACATCCTGTTCATTACTATAAAGACAATTATGGTCATTGTTTTTGGGATCCTTTTTGCCAATGTTCCTACTGTATAAATTCTCCCGACGAGGTAGATCCTCTTGCAAGATCTCCTCCCCGACGGAAAAAGTCCAAGGATAAGATGTACCAAAGGTACTTAGATGGAGATTCCTCCATAGATACTCTTGGTGAGTGTGATAAATACCAGTTCATGGTGTCTTATGCACCACCTCCACCACCAGAGTCCAGTACTACATCCCAAACCTCACCAGATCCACCAAAATCACCCCCATCTTCTCCTCCCCAGAAAAAGCAAGCTCTCTCTCCATTCTATAAGCCAATCCTCAAATGGGCTAAGAAACATTCTTACCCCCTCGAAGTTCCAGCAGAAACACCACCCACTTCTTCTATTGCCATGTTCCAAGATACTGACTTTCCTCCTCTTGTCAAGGAAAGTTCTAAACTCTCGTTTCCTGCCCCAGAAGAGTTCATTGATCCACACAATAGATACCGTCATGTTTCCAAAATTCCTAACCCCACTGATGTGGATGAACATGGGAGACAGAAGAAAACCCCTGCGACTGAAGCCGTTTTGAACTGGCAATCAGAGACTCTTTTGGCACAAAACAATGCCTTCAAGGCTATTGATTCCAAGATTGGAAATGTGCAACAAGATCTCCGAAGATATGATGAGGGTACCAAGAAGATACTTTCTGAGTTCCAGAAAAGGCTTCATGCCTTGGAATCAAGACAACATCTTGGGTACCACTATCTTGAAAGTCCAAAGCCAGAAATAGACAAACTCAAGAAGCAAATTCAACTTCTTGAAGAAGGAAGGTTTAGCAGACCTTTCGATCCATTAGCACCTCCTGTTCGAACTGGGTATGTATCCCCAGCACCACAAGCGTCTATTTTTGCCAATATCCCAGAAGATCCTTACAAAAGAGAACCGGATATGACAGAAATACGAAATCGTCTCAAAGCCTTGAAGAAGGAAAAGGGGAAAGAGAAAACACCACCTACATAATCAAGTTCAATTATTATAAGAGAAAGGCTAGACCAGATGATGTTATCAAATCCATTAGAATCATTTTTGAAGGATTTAGGAAAGCAAGAAATTGATCCTATTACCCAACAACTGAGCCCGATCCTCGCTATCCCGAAAAATTTTTTGTTTGAACAAACTTCCCTACTACTCATCGATTCAAGTATCTCTTTCTTCTTCTTCATCCTTCTCAGATCAAATAGTCGATTCTCCCCCTATTGTTCCACCAACTTCACAAATATTCATGGCTGACACTCTTCCAGACTACGAAATGGAATCAAACTATTCTGATCCAGAATTTGGACAGACAAGTAATCCCACCAGAAACAATTCTACCAGGCATGTGTCCATGGCATCAAAACAATTCTTCTCCATTGACGATATTCCTTATCCAAAATGGCCAGAAAGACTTGAAGAGTTTCATACTTGGTTGAGTACACAGTCCATCACCAACCATGATATGAATGATGTCCTTTACAATTTTGTCACAAGATTCACAGGGAGCCTTAAATTTTGGTGGCAATCACTCACAGAACAAGACCAGCTTATGTTTCTATTGTCACCCAATTTCAGCCATGCCCTTACTTACCTATATCATGTTTTTGTGGGAACACCCGGAGATCTCAAAGAGCTAAAAAGAAGAGAATTCTTCGAAAGAAGATGCTGCTCCCTTCAGAAAAAGCATCTTGATAAGCATTATCGACTAATGCTTCAGCTCTTTTACCAAATTGGCGCAGATCCAAATCTAAAGCATGTCTTCCTCACTTCCATTCCTAAAGAGCTATCACAGATGGTTGAAAGATCTTTCTTTGGAAAGCAAAGAAGGATACAAGACGTTCCCTTGGGAGAAATTCAGCAAGAAGTCCATCTATGCCTTGAAGAATTATGCTTAAAGCGCCGAATGGTCCGAACATACATCACAGATGACAAACGTCTTGAAGCAGCTTGTTCTCACCAGAAGTTAAAGATCAAATGCTCCAAACAAGATTGTGATGGTACTTGTGGCCAGTATTCCCGGAAGAAAAAGCACTACAAGAAGTACTCGATTAAAAAAATCCAAACATGGCTCCAAGCATTTCCGGAAAAAGAAGAAATGGTGATACCTACGCAAGAGAAAGGATCACACAGGCCATAAGAAATCAAGCCGTTGCTACATTTGCAACAAGAAAGGACATTTTGCCAAAAATTGTCCTCAGGCGAAAAAAGGTCAGAATCATCTGATTGAAAATGAAACAGGTATTTCTCTTGAAAATGATGATATTGAATCCTTATTTTCTTCTTACGAAGAACCGACGAAACAAACTCTTTGTGTTATCCCATTCTATCAAACCTCCAGTGAAACCGAGTCTGACGAGTCAGAATCTGAAGACATTTTTCACATATCCCCCACATCTTCAGAACCAAATCTTGACATATTTTCAAGTCAAACTCACTGTCCCCATTTCCCTGTAAAAATCTTCACCTCAAAATTTGCCAAACCTATCAATGTCATTGCTCTCATTGATACCGGAGCAAGTTGTTCCATTCTGGACACTAAAGTTCTGCCTGAAGAATATTGGACTCCTCATATCCGATACTTCAACTCCGCCTCTGGAGATACTTTCTCCACAAATGTCAGAACTACTCCAGTTAGTGTCCAGTTCTTCCCCACGATGTTCCATAAAGGCAAAAATCTTTGGATCAAACCTCCCAAATAAAGATTTGATAATTGGATGGGACATCATGACTCAAATCTCTCAACTTCGTATCATTCCCGGAAAAGGTCTTAGGTATAAAGATCATTTCTCTGAGTTCGTTAATATTCAGAGACTCTTTTCCATCTAGATGAGCTTATTAGATCCGATCATGCAAAAGTTGCTAGAATCCTGTTCGAAATCCCACTCAGAATTCGCTCAAAAATGTTCTCATCCTTTATGGGAAAATCCAGAACTCTTTGTTCGCCTTCCCTTAAAAAAAATGAAGACATCAACCCAACAAAGGCGAGTCATGTGGGAATGAAGCCAGAACACTTGGCTTTAGCTCAAAGGGAATGCTTAAAATTATTGCAACAAGGCCTTATTGAAGTTTCTGATTCTTAATGGGCTTGTGAAGCCTTTTATGTCAATAAACGCGCGCCGAAAGAAAAACGGAGGAAAAATGAGACTTGGTAATTAACTACCAACCTCTTAATCTTTTTCTCCAAGATGATAAGTTCCCTTTACCATCCATAGATTCTCTCTTTAGTGGTTTAACTAAGGCCCATATCTATTCCAAATTCGACCTCAAAGCCGGATTTTGGCAATTGGGCATTCATCCCGAAGACGAGATCCAAAACAGATTCTCAGTATCCCAAACCAAAGCACTTCCAAAGGGAAAGTTCTTCCTTTTGGTTTAAAGGTAGCACCATCCCTTTTCCAAAAGGCCATGTGTCGCATTTTCCAACCAATTTTGTCAAGTGCAGCAGTGTATATCAACGATATTCTGCTTTACAGTCTTGATGAACAAAGCCACTGTCAACTCCTTGAGAAATTTGCAAAAATCGTGAAAAAACATGGCATTATGCTTTCTCAAAGGAAAATGAATATTGCCCAAACAGAAATTGAATTTCTTGGTATGCACCTCAACAAAGGTACATACTATCCAGGGCCACATATTGCTCAAGAACTACTGAAGTTTCCTGAAGATAACTTCACGACAAAACAAGTTCAGCAATTTCTTGGGATAATTAATTATCTCAGGGTTTTTGTCCCAAACATTGCAAAGCTTCTGATTCCTTTGCAATCCATGCTAAAAAGAATTCCCCACCTTGGGGAAAGATCCAGACCAAAGCAGTTGCTGAGCTTAAGGAGATTATGCAGAATCTCCCACCATTACAAATACCATCAACAGGCAAAAGAATTCTTCAAACTGACGCCAGTGATGAATACTGGGCAGCCGTCCTGTTCGAAGAAATTGATGGTAAGAAACACCTTTGTGCTCACAAAAGTGGAAAGTTTTCCCAAGCTGAAATGCATTACCATTCCACTTTTAAAGAAATCCTAGCAGTAAAAAATGGAATACAAAAATTTGAGTTTCACCTCATCGGCCATCACTTTTTGGTAGAATTAGACATGGCATCTTTCCCTCAGATGACCAAGTTTAAATAGAAACAGATTCCAAACTCTCAACTGCTTCGATGGGCTGAATGGTTCTCAAAATACTCTTTTGAAACCAAACATATTCCTGGAAAAAGAATGTCCTTGCTGATTTTTTGTCAAGACCCAAAGCACCAGCTAAAATCAATATGTACATCAAGAGGCCTGCTTTTCATATGCTCAATCATGGCGTCAAATACAAGATTGAGAAAATCAAAAATTCGCCAAGCCGAAATATCCCCAGGAAATTATTCAGCAAATCCGAATGACAGTCTTACGAGAACATGGAGAACCTCATGTGGCAATGCCACACGGACCTTTCAAATTCAATGGAGGTTCGATTCTTTATCCTTTCGGGTTAAATTTGAATTATCCTTTTATTCATCCTCTTATCTGGAAGGAAGATGATTTCCCTATCAACTCAAAACGCTTAACCAATAAGTATGGTACTTAACCAATAAGTACTTGATAGCCATTGAAATTCCCACCGACGAAGATTCATTGCCAATCTCACCACCACGGGTGGATATTCATGCTCGGAAGAAACATCGAAAAAGAATGTGATAGAAATCTTTTAGAATTTCTAAATTGGTTCTATCATCCTACATGTTGGAAACAAGACTTAGAAAGAGAACTGAGAACCATGACACCAAATCCTGAAGTTCACACCATCCTATTTTTCAGACGTCCATGGAATTTTTGTAGAAATAATGGTAGTATTCTCGATGCACCACTCGAAATAGGAACCACAGCCTATAAACCTCACTTGAACAACCGAGAAGCCCGGATTCACAAATCTTATCCAAGATCTGTTAGATTTTGTGAACATGAATACAGAGAACTCCAGAGAATCCTATGCCAGGAAAACAAGACCATTCCCGAAGATGTCTGGAATAATGCACCCACTACGTGGGATCATTATGACCTAGCACCAGATGCTAAGGAAGCACTAGGACAATACAGACAAGCTGCATCGTCCCAAGAGCATGAAATGACAAGCGAAGATGACATTGTCCAGTCCACTCAAGACCCCTATGCACGCTTTGGAGGCCCTCTGTCCCAGAATCCCTACGAATAGGGATCTTCGTCCTCATTCCAAAACATGGACACGTCCTTTTATGCACAGCCATCCAATTGGCCTCAGCCAAGCATGCCAAACATTCCTGCCAACACTACAAGTGAAAATACAAACTGGGCAGAAGAAGAAGCATCCCATTGGGCTCATGAAGCATCCTCATCTCAAAGGCTGAACCAAATCCTTTCACCTCAAGACCTTGAAGCTCTCCAGCAGAAATATGAGGCACATCTCCTAGAAGATAGCTCAGATGATGACTCAGTGTGTAGCTACAATGCCCGTGACGGACGAGACCGTTGAATCCGTACAATTTCACTGTAGCAAATCACTATTCACTTTTACTGTAGCAGTAGGCTAGGGAAAGTACTGTTCACAGTATAGTTACTGTTCATAGTGTGCGAATAATTCCCTCCCGGAAGTTTCCAGTGCCTTTGCTTGTATCTGGACCCGTGAGTTGGTCCCTGTTTGTGTCCTTGTAACCTTTGTTTGCCTATATAAGGCATTGTTTGTGTTTCGTTTTGGGCAGAGTCCCCTGAAGTAAAAAGTGTGCTTTGTGAAAAACCTCTATGGCTTTCTAAATCCCTCTTCTTCTCCAGCCTGGTAGGATCCTTCGAGAAATGCAGCTTGGGTAGATTAGAAACGTTTCCATCCTGGCATCTTCTGAGTGTCTCTAGGCTCTGAACTAAAGGGCTGAGTGGTTTTCTGCTAAAAGGCTGTCCCTGAAGGGCTTGAACGGGAGTTGTTCGCCCAATGTGGGATGCATACCTGCAGGAAATTTACTCTCCTTCCCTAGTCCTAAGTCTAGGTCCATTCATGGGCTTGATGTAAATCGAGATATTGCCCAAAACCTCGATTTTCTGCTTGAGAGAATAAAAAACGTGAAGTCGAGAGAGGGTTTCGAACAAAAACAGAAAAGAAGGTCCACCGAAAAGTACATAGAGAGAAAAAAAGTGAAGTCAGAGAGGGGACGTGCGGCGAACGAAAAGAAAAAGAAAAAGCACTGTTCATCTTCTTCCTTGCAAGTTCTTCTTCTGCTGTTGACCCCTGCTGCCCGAGCTTCCGTGCCGCACTACCGCGCCCGTACCTACGCGCCACGCCTCCATCGCCCATCGTCCCCTTCGCGCCAGTCACCGCACCAGCACCACCGTTCGTCGCCCTTGTTGCAGCCACGACGACCCGACGCCCTTTCTGCCCGAGCGCTGCCTCGTCGACCTGCCCCACCTCCACGCCCGCTGCTGCCTCGTCGTTCCACCAGTCACCGCCACTCCGTCGGCCATCCCCTATGCGAGCACCACCCACGAGTTCGCGCCGCCGTTCGTCGCCCTTGCTGTGGCCGTGACGACCCGCCGCTTTCACTCCTGCAAACCACCGCCACGAGCACCCGCTTATACCCTTGCAGCCCGCGAGCCTCCTCGCCGCCCCACCGCGTCGGTCCGAGACGAGCAGCACCTCCGCAGCGGCCCGTCACCGCACCGCAGCACCTCCACCCGCGACCCAGCGTCCGGAGTCCACGCCGATGTTACCCGGAGCTGAAGACTAGCAACCCGACGCTGCAACCCAAGCCGCTCCGCCCTTGGCCGCTGCTGCAGCCCGCGCCGCTGCCACCCCGTCGCTTCACCCTTCCAAGCTCGAGAACATTGCTGAGTTCCTTGCTCCAGTCGACCGCGTCGCTGCTTCCTGGGCTTTCATGACAAGGAGTCCGAACCAGTCGTCGTTGCTTGTTGTATCACCGTGACCGAGCATCCCAAAGCCACTGCCATCCCGCTTCTGCCCGTGTGCTGCTGCTTCTTCCTTGCAGGTCACCGGCGACGACGAGCCGTGCGAAGCGCCTGAGCTGCCCCCACAAAGCCCGCGACGAGCTTGACCAGAAGCTGCTGTGGCCTTGCAATCGCCACAGCCCGACCCCGACGCGAACCACCGATCGTGAAATTTTGGCGAGGATCCAAATAAGGTAGTTTTCTTTAACCAAATTTCTTCTCAATATTATTGTATAAACTGAAATGCTTGATGTTAATTGAGGCTTTAGGCATTACCTAATAGGATAGATATTATTGGTAAAAATCACTATAATTACTAATTTGGTCCGTAAGATTTCGGACCATTTTTTTAATTATGTTGATTTTGATGATATTTTGGCTTGGAAATCATTATAATTATTAAGTTGATCCGAGAGACTTTGGATCAATTTTCTAATTATTTTGATTTTTCTTGACTGTTATGATGTTTAGGGTTAAAATAATAGTTAATTTAATCCGTGAGACGACGGATTATTTTTTCAATTATTTCAATCCTTCATTTGATGAATATCCTGAGTGGTAGAATATAATGCTTATATTTGATAAATACTTGTTTTGGAAAACATAAAAAAAAAATCAGATTATGTGACATTTTAGTATAGTTTCTTAAATAGGTTAGGAGCGCATGCTTAGAATTTATCTAGTTAGATTTGTTTTAATATTAGGTTGCATGTTACGGCTACTTAATTAAGATAAGTTTCCGAATTAAAATGGGATTTAATCTAAATTATTTCCTAACTTGAGTAGGATAACTTGTCAAGTTTTGTAGTCAATTTTCAGTAATTATTTCGAATTTCAATAAAAAAAATACAAAAAAAATATCATGTACATGTTATCTAGGTAAGTTTTCATTTTAAAACAAGAGAAAACCCAAAAAAATAGTTGCTTACCTTATTGTGTTTAATTCTGCAATGTTTTTTTTTTCTTTTGAATGTTATCTTTAATGTTTGTGCACCCGTATGATCACTTTAGTGTTTTAGGCTAAAATCAATTCGAGCTGCCTGCAAAACATTTTTTTGAAATAAAAGAGAAAAGGTACCGAAAGGGCGTTAGAGAAATCTAGCGTAAACAAGTCTCCGAACTCATTTAATCTCTGGTTCGTAGGAGTGAAGTAACTCTCCCATTACTTTACTTGGGTTTCTAATCGACCCATCAAGAATAGATTAGTGGCGACTCCATGATAAAAATCATTTGCATATAAAGAACTTAAACCCTAAGTTGCGAATTGGTATGGACTTGGGAGTTAGCAATCCATTAGCCTAATTTTAGGTGGTGCATTGAAAAATTGGTCGCGACACATTCCTTGATGTTGCTTCTGTTATCTCCTTACTCATATCTGAGGTCAATCGCTATAGCTTATCATTATTCATTCAACCAAACTGCATATGCTCTATTTTCCGTTGCTTTACATACGAAGCAGAGGCTGGGAGCTATTGCTACCATCTGTGTGATAATGGACTATGATAAGGATGTATTAATGATTTGAACTTGCTGCATTTCCTTTGCAATGATTTGGATGTGAATCGTATCTAAGCTCTTTGGCCGAAATGTATACCACCTGTTTAATGAAATTCCTATATTAAATTAGTGTGTATTTTGATTCTGGTCTTGATAGGGAATTTCATTCATTACTAGGTTTTTGATCGATTTTGGTCATATCAGCCTAGTTGAGTTCTGTTTCTTCATCAAAAATCATAGGTATTCAATTTTGAAGTTGCTTTGGATCTACTGCAACCTTGCCAATACATTTTGATTTGCAACTGTTGTGGCCCTGACCTGATGTCAATTGATCCTTTATTTGATGCTATTCCACTCGAGTAAGAATGTGCAGTGATATAAGATTGTGTTATGGTGAATTTCATGTTTCGCTTGGAGAAAATATTATGTCATGAATGAATTAAATTCTACTGGATTTCGATCCTTGGATGCTGACCATGTCTTCATATCCCTAATTTGGTATGCCATTGATTCCAACTTGAGGCTAGTTTGGTTATGGCATCATGTATGTTCATGCTAGGAAAGTACTATGGTGAATCTCATGCCAATTTTGCAAGAATTATAGTCATGTGATTGCTTTGTTTAAATTCGGTATTAATTTGGCCTTGGATTGATGCCATTTTGATCAAGTAGACTCATATGGAGTTGTAGGAATATATGGCTTCAATTTCATGTCAATTAGTCATCAAACGATCATGATTTGTGGTCTTGTATGCTCTGTTACAATTCTGATCAGGTGCTAGAAGTTGTGGATTAAGCACGAATTAGATGGATTTTGTCTTAGTTTGGTTGTCTTTTTTATTGCCCATGGATAAGTGATTTCTCATGTTCAAGCTCCTTGTCAATTTCACATGTTCAGATGGCGCTAGCTAGATGGTAGTCCCACTAGATACATATTAGCAAAGGGTCTCAACTCCTAGAGGTCAAATACTCATTTGCGAATATTTATGTCGGTCTAATTCCTTAAAAAAGCACAAACTTTATGTCGACTCCCAATTCTAACTTAAGCTTCTTCTTCTTCTTCTTCTTCTTCTTCTTCTTCTTCTTCTTCTTCTTTGTTTAAAAAAATTCATCGACTTTCACTTGAGTCCAGAATTTGACCCTTAATAAATCGCCATCCAAAATCGCAGTTAGAGGTCGGACAGGGCAGTCAACAATAAATCCATGTCAGCTAACTACTCTCCAAAATGATGCTTTGTTGGTCTTAAAATTTGGGAAAAGCGAAGCAATTAGAGCTCAATTCTTCAATTATGCCGTCAGGAGTCTTCAAATTCTTGTGGTTGGAAATCTTCAATTCGTCCGACAACTCACGCTCGAGAGAGTTGGTTTGTTGATCTTTTAATAAACCAATTCTGTACTCTATTGGTCCCGTGATCCCAAGGACTGGGGCTCGACCAAAGACATCATCTTCTGCAGGATCATTCTCAGCAAATCGCCTTCGTTCAAGGTATTTGATTGATTTTGATTGTGGTTCTTCTCAATCGTAGATGGATAGCTATCTTCTTCAATGTCAAAGCTCGTTTCAATCCATGGTTTCGCACCTCGTGCGTTATTCTCGCTGAAAGATGCGAGCCTGATGTCCTGTTCGGGTTGGCAAATGTGTGCGGAAGAATTACATTCACATATTGTATTCACATTTTGCCTATACGAAAACTTGATTGAATGTTGATTTTTGGGCACTGCACTGTTTGTTGTGCATAATTAAACATTGCTACAGACATTATCAGAATGTATGACTACTAGAATGATCAGATCCTTTTTCATTCATTCAATCCATTCATTTTGTACTTCCAGCTCTGTGAAGACGAGAAAGTGCCAATGCATATTGGATGCGAGTCCTCTGAGTCATGTATAAGGTGTTACACATCCAACATTCTGCAGTAAAATGAGCATCGATATGTTATATATATGGGTTTGACTGATGAGGCAAAAAATGTCACTTTTGCTCTCGTGATTAACTTCTCCATTGTTCAGCCAGGACTTCTTATAGTCTCACTCTCTCCAGATAGTGAAACCTTGCTTCATAAACAATAAATTGAGATGAATTCATGTGTCTATACGTGAAGTTAAGATTTGCACATGAAACTATGTTGCTGTTAGTTGCAGATGCTTTGTTATGGCATCCTAGATGATCGAGTCTTGGTCTCTAGCTTACCAACAAATTTCTTTACTAATGACAACTTTCTTGTTGTCAACTTAGATCCTGGCAGTTGTTTTCATGGCCTAAAGAACCCACATCTTATTAATTAAAAAAATTCTACATGTGGATCAGTTTAGATCCTGGCAGTTGAATGTAAAGACTAAATGAGAGCATTGAAGAGAAAGAGGGCTTTTGACTGTTATTAATGCAGAATGTCTTCTCGAGGAATTTCGCACTCTTGTTTTTTCACAAACCGAACTTCTATTCTTGAAAAATCATTTTGCAATGAAGACTATGTATGAACTCAACTCACCTCAATAATAACTAGGACGCAGCGCTTCCACCATGGCATCCTGCAAAGCTGTGGCCTTACTGTTCAACATTCGCGTCGAGTACATTAATGCTACGTGGGTCTTGCTGTGGTCCCTCGCCTGGAAGCTGGATGGCTGGCATAGAAGGAGCGAGCTTTATATCCGATGGCAAGCTACGTAGCGGGGGATGGTCGGCGGTTCCTCGGTACCAGAAAGGCAACTACTTTTCATCCAATGTGGATGCGCTTCCATAGAGGATAATAGAGCGAAATAGCTAAGGCAGCGTTTGTTTGTGTTTCTTTTTTTTTGTTTTTAAACATTTTTTCTGTTTTTTTGTTTCTGGGAACAAAAAAGGGACGCGTTTCTGTTCCTTTTTTGTTATTTTGTTCCCAGGAACAAAAAAGAAACATAAATAAGAAACACAAAATTTGTGTTTCTTATTTCTGAAACACATTTGAGAAACACTTTTTTTTCTTTTTTCTTTTTTCTCTTATTTTCTTCTTCTTTTTTCTTTTGGCCGGTCGCCGGCCTCGGCCATGGCCGGCGACCGGCCGACGAGGGCCGACGGCCTCGCCCAGCCACGGCGAGGCTCGCCGTAGTTGGGCGAGGGTCGGCCTCGCCTTGGTTGGGTGAGGTCGGCCCGGGCGAGCTCGATCTCACCCAGATCCGGTGAGGCCGAGCTCGCCCGGGGCCGGCCGGCGAGCCTCGGCCTTGCCGGATCTGGGGCGAGTCGGCGTCGCCCGGGGGTGGCCGGCGAGGCCGCGCGCTCGCTCGCCGGGCGAGCTCGGCCTCGCCGGATCAAGGCGAGCCTCGTTGTGGGCCGGGCGAGGCCGCCCTCGCCGGCCGATCGCGGCCATGGCCGAGGCCGCGACGGCCAATAAAAGAAAAAAGAAAAAAAGGAAAAATAAGAAAAAAATAAAAAAAATAAAAGAAATAAAAAAATTATACAAATTTACCAAACGTGTTTCTGTTTATTTTTTATTCCCGGAACAAGTTTACCAAATGCGTTTTTTTGTTCAAAAATTGTTCCCCGGAACATAAACACTTTTTTCTATTTCTGTTCCCTGGAATAATTTTTAAACAGAAACGCAAACAAACGCACCCTAAATAGCTAAACAGCTTAACAGCTCTAGCATTTTGGAGACGGTGGGGCCCGAAGAAATGGTGAAGTTAGCCCACTTATTCTTAATCAGCGGAGTACAGAATTTTTCAAATTGTATGGCCAGTCTGCGGGCCGGCAATTGTGCTCTTGCGTCCAACAGCACTTTGACCGCCTTGAAGACTCTCCAACGGCTACTTTGAAAATTGCAATTCTATAAATAAATAAAGAAAGATTCAAAGCTTGCCGAAGGATTTTATTACCAACTTGTTTAGATTCTGCAAGCGCGGTTCATAAACTACCAAAATTATGAAGAATTTTACCAACATACGAATGGATTAGTAAATTACCAACTTCTTCTAAATTTCACTGGTACATTGTCAACATTGTAAGGGATTTAGTAATATCCAAATAAATTAGCAAATTACGTATTTAAAAAAAAAATAGAAATGCTGTTCGTAGGTTATTAAAATGTAATTAATTTACTTATATCAGATTAATTTGTAAGTAACCTCCTAGCCTAATTAGTTAGGATCTCATCCAGAAATCCGAGAGGTAAGGGGCTCAAAGCCCCTAATCTTTATCTTGTCCCACGAATTGAGGCGTGCTTCAATTCCACCTTGGGATGCCAAGTTTGAATCCTTCAGCATGTATTAAATTCAGGCTAACTCGATGTCAGGGGTGGCTTTCCTTCTGGCACCTCATGAAAATCTTTTAATTTCTTTCGTTGAACGATATATTTCAATTTTTTATCCTGAATTATCTATTTTTCAGTATAGTATTTGTATATCCCGGATGCATATGCAATATATACATTTTTAACTAGATATTTTATTATATCCACTATCAATACAAAACAGCCTCTATTGCAGTACTACAATATTTACACGTGTATGATGGCTATTCATTTATGTCGGGTTAATAAATTTTGGAGTATATGTTTAAGTATATTTTATATACCATCGAGTAAAACTATTTTTATTTTGGGTGATTGACCTAATTAAAAGGGTTGCTTTTTTAAGAATATTCGCTGCTGTTAGTCGTAAAACAATTTGTACAAATTTGGGACAATATATATAATTGTGTATGTCACGCACACACTAATGTGACGCTTTCAAGCTTTTTGAGCAATTCCTTTATAATTTATATTTTCCTAGGTATTATTTACTTGAATAAAAAGATATTCTTTACTTGAATAATATTAACATTCACGTGTATGAAGTCACCCTGCTTTCTGACATTTGTAGTGTATATGTATACTTACACACATATACACATGTACTAACTGGTCTCATTAATGAGGTGTAATAATCAATGAAATTGAGTTTTTTAAGGACTATTAAAAAGGAATTGATCCGTGTATGCTGACCATGTCTTGATATCGCTGATTTGGTGTGCTTTTGATTTTAGCTGGAGGATAGTTTGGTTATGGGATCATGTATGTTCATGCTAGGAAAGTAACATGATGAATCACGTGCCAATTTTGCGAGAATTATAATCATAATCAAACTCAAATATGCTAGAATCGAAGTATTGCATGCTGACCATGATTGCTTTGTTTGAATTCGGCATTAATTTGGTCTTGGATCGATGCCATTTTGATCAAGTAGACTCGTATGTGCTTGTAGGAAGATATGGCTTCAATTTCACGTCAATTAGTCATCAAACCATCACAGTTTGCTGTCTTGTATGCTCTGTCACAATTCTGAACATGTGCTGGAATTTGCGGAATAAGCATGAATTAGATGGATTTGTCTCATTTTGGTTACCTTTTCTTTCTTAATTGCCAATGGATAATTGATATGGCATTTGCAACTTGTCAATTTCACATGTCTGGATGGCAATTGCATGATTGAATTGATGAGATGTATGCTTGATATTGCCATGAGAGTCTTGGCTTGATAAATGTTTAGAGGACTCTGATGTTAATTGAAGTTTAGTTTCATGATTTTTGTGATTTCAAAGCAAAGCCTCTACTAGTTTTAGAGCTCGGGCAGCTACTTCTGTCGCTCCATCCCTGCAGGGGCAGGGAACCCGTCGTTGTCTCGGCTGTGCTACCGGAGGCTCCGGGGAAGTCAGAATAGGAGAGCACTCAACAACATGTTGGGCAGGTCAAAGGTGGTCCTCCAATCTGGAGATAATTGAGAGGAACCTAAGCGAGGCCAATGAGTGATACAAACAAAGGGGCTCCAGAAGTGATTGGCGGGACCATCGATTCTTCGGACTTCAGCTGAAAGACCTAGGAGATTAGACAGTATGGAACGGGAGCCAAAAGCTACACCATATGCATGGGTGTACCCTCAACTCTTGTGTTGACTTTCATACGTGGCAATTCCGCCAAGATCTCTTCGTTAGTTAGGGGAAGAATCCATCCGAATCGGATTTTTTGAGAAAGAAAACCTTTCTTTATTGTGATAATAGATATTTCTATATTGAATATTTTGAAAAATACCGACTTTGTCTAAAGGTGTCCAGTAGACTAGCCAATTCGAGGAAATCTCTCAACAAAATTGGTCATTAAGCCCCCCTCAAAATATTCCATAGACGATACTCGCCAACAAAATTCCAATTATCTCTCCCTCTCCTTTGACGCTTACCATTCAAGGCTTATTTATAAGAGCTAGTGCTTAGATCTAATTGATCCTTGAAATGCATTTGTGCCAACATACTGTGTGCAACGCCAATTGCGATCTACTCATTCATGATGTCCTTTCCTTCCTCGGAGTGTTCACTGGCCACTGCCATTCAGAATGATGTTTCAAAGATACGATTTTTGTTTTCTCCCTCCCCACAGAATTCACAAAAGTAACCCTCAAGCAAGGCAGCCGCCTCGAAACTTACAGCAACAACTTGAGGGTTGCATTTGCGAATTCTACTGGGGAGGGAAGATTAGTCACCAGCACCACCAGCACCCTACCCTTGAAGTCCATCAGGACCCTTCCCACAATTTCAACCAGGAGAAGGCGCATAGTTCAGATCATCTCCTATAAACCATTCTGCCCGGGAGGTGCAAAGCTCCATCTATCTCCTTGGAGTAGGTCTCTCTGTTTGTTGATAGCAATTGTTGTTATGACCCTGTTGACTATAATTTCGCTGATATGAAGGCACCGGATCTCTCCTCTATCCTTGATAAGGATCCCTTCCGCTGGCAGCATAATCCATATTGCTCATTGGCATCGGGTTTCTTCTTTCACCCTGTCCCGAGGTCCATAATTTTGCTGAGGAGAAGATAGCCATATCGACGGTTCCCTTGTCTATTTGCCATTTGACCTCCTTGCCCGTCATATATAGGTTGGTCATAGTTTCTATTGTGATCTCGCATTCTACCACCTGGCCTCCCATACTGAACCGGAGGTGGTCTATGAGTAATTATTCCATTTTCATACTTGTCACCTACTGATTTAGTAAGTTCAACAAAACAACAAGCGCTGCAGGGTCACAAATCATAGACACATTGGAAAGTTGAGGTTATGGAATTAGAGTATTTTGAATGAATAAAATGTTTGAAAAAGATTTGTGGCAGAGACGTAGAGTAGATGAAATTCCCTATGGTGTCCAGTCATTCCTCCATACTCCTTGTTTTGGGGATCAATGTAGGAATCAGGTAATATACAAAGAACTCCAGGTAGATCTATTTATAGCTCAATATGTCAGTGCACAACGATGATGCGATTACTAATCATTTATTGATTGCAATGGGAAACTTATCAAAGACACTTGCCTCTGAATTGCTTTGATTTTGCTTTAGTCATCACAGCCTGAAACCCCAGATTGGTGATCATGCTACATGCACAAATTCTCCTTTTTGCTTCCTCCAAATTGAAACACGAGTATCAAATGTCATCTCAACTTTGCAATGTAGATCATGTCATGCTTGCCTTGGGACATAGATCTCATGATCAGGAAATAACATATCCATGTTATTACAATGCTAAATGTAAACACTAGCTTGATTATTGCGAATGTGGGGTTGTGCATGCGAATTTTTAAAGACGGTGTCAAAATCGCTATGGAGCCGGTTCCCAGGACAGTTTTATTGGGAATCACATTGGTCCAACCAGCCAATGAAAGCCGTTATTTTGTGATTGTTTCTCGAAACAGTTTATTTGTATCTAGAACAAGTACACTATAATTTTTTTATCCGAAAAAGTTGAATCTTTTTCCTCTAAGAAGTTCATGCTATAAATTTCAAATGGAAAACAGTTAGCCAATAAGAACTTGATTAACCATATGAATTTATCTTAACGTTCACACCATAACATCAACTCATCTGAAGCATTTTATACGACAATGACATTGCATGTCATGCCCACAACTTACTTTAATTAATAGGGAGCATCTATTTGAATCACAAGTTGCTTTGCCATGCCCATGAATGCTCATTCCACTCATATTTCTCAATTTCAGTTGTTTAAAATACTGCGATTTAACCCAAAATCACTTGAAAATTTTGGTATATATCATTGCATTTGCACACTCTCAAAATTGAATGCGACTAATTTACATATTTGATCATGTTGTGAGAGCATTGGCAAGAGTGGTGGGCGATCCGAGGATTTTGCTGCCCACATTAGGAAATGTTTCGAACCGGCCAAAGGAACAACTTTACCATCTCTGCTCACATGGATGTGATACTACATCAGGTGCCCTCTCATTTCTTGGGATCATGTTGGTCCTCATTCACATAAACTTTCCAATTCCGTTTGACTATTTTGTTCACCCTCTTTACACATTCAATGTTTTGAGGTTCCCTAAAGCTGTCCTTTAAATCTCCCAAGTGCTTCGCCCAAAGCGACATCCTATAACCTTAAACTTGCATAGCGTAAGTCAACATAATTATACACAAGCTTAAGTTTTTGAATGAATGTCGCTGCACTTGCTCGGGCATACGCTTTGTATATGCTATTCAGATGAGAGGCTAACCCGATGTAACTAACCTGGCCACGAGGATGCCTCTTTTATCCGGCTCAAGTGTGATGCGGCTGATAAGCCCCCATTGCAATTTCGGTGTCTCTTGAGCCATCCAGAGATCTTTGGTTGATATGCTCATCATCTACTATCGTTCCTTTGGCATGCACATATATCATGAGTCTGTGAAAACTTTTGAACCGACGCTTGCATGGATAGAAACAACAGCACGCTTCAACCAAAAGTCTTTTTACCACTCATGCTCTTAATGACTTTTTTCGTTTTGCTTTTTTAACGGATGAGTCAAAGGAAGAATCCATGAAAAGAGTACAGACATATATCAAGGCATTATTTTCGGATTGTTGATTCATTGCTTGGGATGAAGACTGTGTAGAGGACAAGGGCTCCTGCTTGCCAAGGCAATAGAAGTTCAAGTAATCCAGGGGATGGTACTTGTGTGACAACCCAGCTTTTTCGAGAGCCTGGGCGATAATTTTGTACATCATCGTCATGGTTTGTCCCTGTCCACATTATCAATACACAAATATGAGAGTAGCGAATGTTTATCTCTTGGAGAAAAATACTAAATGACCTAAACAAGGTCGGGTCTCAAATTTTCCCCTTTAAGTAGCTAGGTTTGTTCTGCTTGGATCACTTCCTTTTCTGCTTAACTCTGTTCAATGTGTTATTTAGTTTCAATTTGCTAGGACGTTATATTTATTGATATACCGTTATCGAAATGCAAGTGTCATCACTATTTCTTTGCAAGATGAAAGAGTTTATCCTTGATCTGACCTGCCACAAGAGAATTCCCTGCACTGCAGCACTAGTAGGGACAACCTCCGGCCACATCGGTATCACTCTATGCACGTAGAAGCGCTCGTTTTCACTGATCTTACTTGCGATCTTCAATGCCAGCTCCATCGACACTAGAATGTTTGCATCTGCTTGTCAAAACCAAATCAAGCGTTGTTTGCCATGAAAACTTGAACTCAAGAAATTAGATAGGCCGAAACAAAGCTAGAAAATGGGGGGGGGGGGGGAATCTAAATTCAAAAAGGTTTGACCTCACAAATATAACATATTGAATCAGAAGTCAATTTTAATGTCTCATACAGTGAGTTCTAGCTCTTATTAGCTGATACATATCCCCAGAGGAAGCAAAGTCAGAATACTCTTTACTAGAGGTGTTATTGCTCAATAAACTCAAGTCAGTCAGAATGAATAGAATTGTGCATCTTATACCTGCATTTTTGTATGCTGGCCAATGGTAGGAAGAGCCAAGAAAATACTGGTTTTCAATGTAGATGAAGTGCTGCGCCAATCTAATCGCTTTCACATATGCCGTGTGAATGCTCTTGTGTACTTTCAAGTTCTTTCCGCAAATAAGATTCTACAAGCATGAAGAGATTGAAAGAAACAACATTATCATTGTGGGCTTCAATCTATATTCAAAAACACTAATGATTGTGCATAAGAAAATAGAGTGACTTTCTAACGTGAGGAAAACTTTTCGAGTTACGCATATATAACAGCCACTTGCAAATCTACTAGCACGGTATTAGCAACTAAAACTTACTTGCTTTGCAGCTTCTTCAACGCTCTTTGGGATCTGAAGATCTAGGCCAACGTAAAATAGAAATGAAAGGATCAGCTCAGGCCGAACGCATCGTGGTCCTTCAAACAGAAGTGCTCATCTTGCAAGGGGTTCTTATAGGTCGGGATTATTGACACTTGAACCGTACCAACAATGAAACCATAAAAAGAAGAATAACAATAATAATATAAATTTTGTCATACGCGACAGCATGGATAGAATTTTTCATTCCCTAGGGCCCACCGCCGATTTTCCCTTCTCCCTTGAATTCGGTTATGACAGCAATAACCAAAGGGACATTTTCGTCGTTTTAAATCAGGGCATTATCGTCATTTGACGAAGAAGTTCTCGATTCTGCTTCGCGTCCGTAGCCTTCACCGTCCTCTCCAGCTTCACCGTTGGCCTCTGGGTCCACCGGAAGCCGCCGTCGGCCTTCCGTCTCCGATCACGGCAGATGCACGAAAGAAGGCACACAACACACGCAGAAGAAACGAAGCTCGATCCTGGAATCCAAAGTTCATTGTCGTTGACTCGAGGTTCGCCGGAGGTGAATTGACGTCGATTCCACTGTTCATGACTTCGATTGCGTTTCCGGTGTCGTCTGGTTGCAGTTCCGATCGCATGCTGTTCTGACCACTAGGCGTTCCTGCGATTCGTTCTTTCGTTTAAGTGGTCGGTGGAAGTTTTCGGTAGATTCGAATCACATGGAAAAGGACGCCCCGCCTCAGTTGACTCCCAACCATCGCTCACGAATCTTCTCTCCACCGATTGAGCTCTTCAACTTCTTGCTCTAGTCCAAGCCCAAGAGTCGTCCTCGCGTCAAATGAATGTACGGATACTACTCAGGAAGTGTTCGATGAAATGACTGAAGGAATCCATCCGTTATTCTGTCCTGTTGGTGGCCCTTAGAATCAATGCTATAATAGTGAGGTTGTGCTCACGCCGTCCTCGCCACCAAATCATCAGGTCGTCTCTTCTCCGATTAAGCCTCGTTATTTGTGTCGATTTGTTCTAGACTCGTCTCTCTTGATCTCTGTTCTATTTTTTTTTCTTTCTTTCCTCGCCTTTCACTTGACTGCTTTGTCGTCAGACATTTGCTGTGTCGTCGCGCCGAGACACTCGTCATCACCAAAAGCCAGAAGCGGGACTGGGACGGTAGAAGCCAAGGAGATGCGGTCGTGATTGCTTTGGATAATTCCGCTTGCGTAGCTCACTGCATCAGAGGGGTCGAGTCAACTAAAACCTTCCACAAAAAACAATAATCATTGATGCGTCGCATGTAACGGTAATCATTGATGTGCCATTTTGATATTAGCAACATCATCTAAAAGCAGTTTCGCCTGGATAGCAAACCGACCGAATAAGAAGGAAGCAACTGGAATAACATCAGCTGGAGCTTGAATTCATGGAAGCGAGCAGCAGCGGCAACGATCTGCATTTGACGCCCCTGAAGGTCTTCTGGTAGAGACATTGCTAGCCGAAGACAACGAACGTGACTTGGAATTTTTGTATACTCCAAGCTCAGCGGTGAGGCATAGAAGGCCAGGCCAGGCTAGGGGAAAAGGTTGAAAGGTGGGAGTAACGGGGCTGGTGGTTTTGGGCTGTGGATCAAATCAATGGGTTGCTCTTGTGGGCCGTGCCAGTTGGACCAACTTGGCCTTTTCTATTTGTTTTTTATTTTTATCTTTTTTTACTCTTTTTTGTTTGTTCTTTTTTACTTCCATTCGTTGTTTTCATGATTTTTTTTTTTAAAAAAAATTGTGCTTAATTTTTCGACTAAATTCAAGTGTCGACAGTTTCGAATATATTTACTCTAATATTTAAAGAAGAATATCATGCCATCGTGAACAAAGTACAAGATATTGTATGTTTTTGTTGCGCCAATTCTTTACTTCCCAAAAAGCTAGAGTAGTTTATTGATTGATGGTAAAAAATAGGCCAAAAAATGGGATAACCCAATCGAATTGAATCGGATATGTGTTGATGAAATATCGACTCATTTAAAATGACCTAATTGATGACTTGGATTCATATAGACCCGATTTCCAATCTTGCCCATTTGGCAAGTTGAAGTCCTAGAATATCACGATGGAAGATTAAACAAATATCAGTACAAGGCAAGAGAAAGAGATAGTTTTCTTTAGTAAAAATTGATTCCTTCGTGTTTTATTTTTCCTATTTGAGGATTCTTTTCAATTTATTGAAAGTTCTCAAAGTGAAGAAATGATTAAACATGGCAAAGAGTTGAGGAAAAAGCAAAAGAAATGAATAAATATGTTGAGAATAACATCGGTTTAAGTAAAACCAATTTTTATAAAATTTCACCCAAAAAACCGACCATGATTGGTCAAGTGGTCCAAGACTAGATTTGCAAGTCAAGGTCACAAATTTGATTTCCCAATCTATTATCCATTTCGGGATAATTATGCGAATAACTTGGCAAAATTAATTTGAACAATATTTGGTGGCGAACGCATTTCACCCATTGGTGGCCAAAGATTATTGCGGGTTGGAGAAACTCCAAATAAAATGTCCAGCAAAAACATTTGAGTTGCTGTTGATGCCCTTCAATGACGGGCTGTAATTGTACTTTGACGATTTTCCATTTCCATGATGATTTCGAGGGACTCCCCTTCACATACAGAATCATAATTTAAAAAAAAAAAATCTTTTTCGACAATAATGATCTAGGCCATCGGTATCTTCACGACCCCAATGAGCTCATGGTTGTCCTTCACATGGAAGTCTGCCTTCAAGACCGGGTGCAAGGAGAAGAAGCCCAGCCCATCTTCTCCTTTTCCATGCACACGCTCACCCCCGTGAGAAGAAGAGCGTCGGTGACGCAAGGAAGAGAGAAGCAAGAGCGACACGCGGGTAAAAGAGGAGGGTGTGTCTGTGGCGCGCAGGAGCGGGGCTGTGAGCGAGAGCCATGACGAGAGCGAAGCCGGCGCCTTCTAAAATCTCGGAGCCACGGCTGATCGACGTCGTCAGCTTCCTCCCGAACACCATCCGCTCGTAGCCGTTCATCGTCGTCGCTGGCCCCATCTTCAGAGAACTCTAGACGCGCTCTGTTTTGCATTCAAAAGCGCACGCCATTTCTTGCATAATCGGTTGTCCGACGGTGTCTAGATTCATGGTCGATTCATGTCCACTTCATTAGTTGTTGAACTGAATATGAGTCTGTGTTTTTCCCTTTCGTTTATGTCGTGCTCTTGCGATTCCTTGTGCCGGTCGTCTATGGACACGAGTTTGGAGTTGCTATTCTCAACCTCGTCGCCGGTGATAACGGCCACTTGAGGCCGCAAGTAGACCAGTTAAATGGGTGGGTCGCGTCGGGTTTGGGTCGGGTCATAAATGGTCCGACCCAAATTGACCCATTTATTGTAATGCAAATTTTTTGACCTATACCCGACCCATTTAATGAAACCTAAAAAAGCTTATATATATTAAAATGGTATTGATAACATGATTTTATACAATACAAATTTAATGGATAATTTTTATAATTTTAAAATAATTATTTTTTATTTTTTAAAAATTAAATTTTTAATTATTTTTTTAGTTTTAATTTTCTTTTTCTCTTTTCTCTTTTCTTCTTCCTCTTCTTTGGCCGGCCACCGGCCACAACTACGGCCGGCGACCGGCCACGGGTGAGCTAGCTCGCCCTCGTCGGATATAGCGAGGCCGAAGCCTCGCCCGATGCCGACGAGTTCGAGTCATGCCCAATCGGTGAGGCTCGGGCCTCGCAGACGTCGGCGAGACAGAGGCCAAATCCAGGGAGCTCGAGGCTCACCTAGCCGCACGGCCGTGCCGGCGACCGGAGGAAGAAGAAAGAAAAAATAATTAAAATAAAAAAATTATAAAAAAAAAAATTGTAAAGTTAAAGAGAAGAGAGAGAAGTGAGGTTTTGAGTGAAAATAAATGGATTCATTTTTAATGGGTTGATAAATGGGTCATAAACGGGTCAGAAAGCTGACTCATTTAAAACACATATATCTTAGTCTTAACTCATTAAAACCCATTATGGGTGCTTTATGAAATAAAGCTTGCCCCATTAATGACCCATTTAACCATAAATGGGTTGCACAACCCATTTAACACCTCTAGTAAGAATGTGCAACTCGATATATAATCATTATATTGTGCCCACTTAATATGATGAAGTTAATATTAACGTTCATATGTATGAAGTTTGAATGACAAATAGGACAATACAATGGAGTTGTGTCCCCCACCAATTCACCGAGGCGTCATATTAGCTTTCACGTTTATGAAGACGTACCGCCATCTGGATCGTGAGGTTGACATAACACCAAGGTTAACAATTGCTTTGCTCAGATATTCAAAATTGAATTAAATCGTGAATTGCCCACATCAAAGCAGATATATACTAATAAGGGGTCTCAACTGTTAGAGGGCAGCATTCACTTTTATAATCACTCACCTTGGTCGTGCCTTGGACATAGGCGGTCGGGCCCAAAGGCAGTTTTAGTACAAAAGAAATGGTGGAGTGGGCCTCTTTGTCTTTTACCGCGGAGTACAGGACATTGGAGTTCAAAAAAAAAAAAAAAATGGTTTCCTTGTGACTATTGGCAATTTTTAGTTGGAAACGTCCATGAATGTTAACCAACAAATTAAAGTCAAACAATGATAATACTTTATTGGGATAATGACTTAAATGATTTTTAAATTTTGGCTTAATATACAATATGATCCATGAAATTTAAGTTTGTTTAACGTGATCCTTAAACTTCAACTAAATGTGCAATATTGTCCTTGAAATTTTAATTTATTTAAAATGATCTTTAGAACTTTTTGTATATGTTCAATTTAATCCCTAGAATGTATAAAGATATTTAATACTATCTTTTTATTAATTTAAGTTCAGTGACAACATTAAATATTTTCATTAAATTAAACTTGCACTAAAAATTCTTGCCATCACTGGCAGATGTTCTAGATTTGATTGGCAATGACCACGAGCACATGAAATTATTATTATTTCCCTCATGTAACGGGAGGGAACTAAATCAACAAAAACTCCAGAAATCTTCAAGTGAAATTAAACGTTACAAAAGAAATTGAAAGTAACGGGAGGGGTGGAGTAATTAGTGGAGAGTATTCGAGAGGCCACAAAGGAATTCGCTGCCTCGGTGTAGTGGATGCCATCCCAACTCACGTGGCGCGACGACTCCTCGCACACGGTGCTGTTGTTGTAGCACGCCATTAACGGGTTCTCAAATCCTACTCATATTGGAATGCAAAAAACACACAAACTTAAGTAAGTTGACTATCATTGTAGGTTTTTTTTTTTTTTTTTTTGTAACCACTCCTAGGGCACAAAACAAATGACCAAGATACTCTCGCTAACTCTTGAGTTTCGACTTGACAATCGGCCCTAACAAAACTTGAGGGGACTTAGATTAGAGGTGATGGAATCCGTACCATGTATAGTGTAATTGGCGATGAGATCGTATTTGATCGTGAAGACGTCGACATACACGATCGTGGCATTCTTCATCTGACTCCTCAGTTCTTCGCAAAGGGACTGCAATAGGTGATTGAATTGCCGAGCAGCATCATTGCGAGATCGGAGGCATCCGAGCTCATCGATGTCGCTCGCATCATGGGCGGTGGTGACCAATATGCTAGGCTGAAGGCTTTATTGGTTTTTTGGGCTTAAGGCCCATCCGCCCAAGTTGGGCCCAAATAGCTCGGCCCATGGGAATAGGGCCCGTGGAAAGAAGGGGGTATAAAAGGGAGGAGAGAGAGAGAAAAAGACAATGTTTTATTTTCACGTACGTCTTCTTTCTCTCCCAACGTTCTCTCCTTTTTCTCTCCCGTTTTCTTCAAAAGGAAAACAGTAAAGCACGTGAAAGAATTTTGCTTCCTCGGATCGAACAGGACCGTTTCTCTTCCTCCATCGACAACCGGTGTTTAATCTGTGGCTAAAAGGTACGCTCGAATCTGTGGTGTGCTTTAGGATCGGTGATGCGTGTTGTTTTCCCGGGCTTCGTCTTCCGCTTGATTTAGGGGTTCGATTCGGTGTCGAATCCAGTTTTCGGGGATCCGTTATTACCAACATTGGTATCAGAGCCCTGTTTCACGTTTTTCCCGATCAATTCTGATGTTTTTGATTGATTTTTCGCGAAATCCCTTCGGCCGTACGGAACCGGGCAAAATCCCGACACCCGAGCGCTTTTCGCCCTTTTTTCTGAGTTTTCGTAAGTAAAAATAAAATTGTGATTGCATAGGAAGAAGCGCGACGTCGAGACGAGTCCGGAGATGTGTCGAGCGTCGCCGGGAGCCGCCGCACGCGCCCACACGCGCGGCCGGAAGGCGCTGCGCATGAGCGCGACGCGCCCGACGCGCTGGCATTGGCCAGCGCGCGTTGGGCGCACGCACGCGGTCGGCGAACCGGCGCGTGCGCGCCACCGGCGGCGGGCGAACCGGGGCACGCGCCGTCCGCGGACCGACGCGCGTGACGTGATGACGTCATCGTGACGTCATCCAACGGTCGGTAACCGTCGGATGACGTCACCGATGACGTCATCACCGATGTCGTTTTGCCGGACGGTCACCCGGCCGGCGACCGACCCACCGGAGACCAAGACACGTGGCGGGCACGTGCGGATGACGCCTCGCGTGACGTCATCCCCGCACGCGCGGCACGTGCGTCGGTCCGCGCGAGCGGTCTAACCGCCCGTCCGTCCGTCCGTCCGACGGTCCGACGGCCGACGACCGTTGACCGTTGACCCTCTGACCATTGACCGTTGACCCCGTTGACCGGTGACCGTTGACCGACGACCGGTGACCGTTGACTTTGACCGTTGACCAAAAAAAAAAAAAAGGAAAAGAATGTGTTTCTTTTTCAATTAAGTCTATGTGGATTATAATGTGATCCCTTATTTTTTTTGCATTTGTTGCAGGAACTATGCCTCCCCTAAGGTTGCGCACACCTATTCGCGCAGTTACCGATGAACAAAATGATAGGCTGTCTGAGTTGATAGCTGAGCTGACTGATCATTGATGGGAAAGGGGTGACTTAATTGATCATGTCCTTGAAGTCAACAGGAAAATTCAACAGGTCATATGGAATGGTCGTCCTAGGTCACAATCAGAGATGGTGCGATTTTTCATAACCACTCTTCCACCTGAATGGCAAGATGTGTTGAATCGCATATGGGATGTCAACGGAGCCGCTTCCTATAAGAAAATTGTGATGGATTTTGTAAACGAATATTACTATATTGTTTCAAGGGAAAAAATCAAGAAATTGAACAAAAGAGGATCTTTCCCAGTTCGTGTGCTGACTTTGTGTTAGTTGTATTGGCTATTATATGTTAAGTGTGCTTTGTGGACATATTATGTATTGATTACTACCTAATTGTGTTAATTGAAAGCATTACTTTTTTTTTAATTATATGTCAATTATCTCGTGCTTTCTGTTAATTGCTGGTTGTCAGTGGGTAATTAGTCAGTGGGTAGTTTTAGAAGTTTTTGTAGCTTCATAGAATTAATTTTGCATATGACAATCATATTAATGATAGTTTTAAGTTAGGATTTTTGGAGGATGATTGGAAACAAAGTGACCTTTTGATTCTAAAGCCTTACTTGAAATTATTCATTAATATGATGGGTCTATGTAAATAGGGATGCATAAATGATAGGCATTAATAATTCGTGCATATTTGTCTCGATTTGTTCGATCAATGGCTTCTCGCCCACAAAGAGCATAGTTGCCGAGCTGAACAAAGGTGAAAAGCTCAATGGAGACAACTATGAGATTTGGCAAATGAAAATCCAGTATGTCTTTGGAAGAGCAAGAAGCACTTGAGGCTCTTGTCATGACCATGGAAGAACCCGAAGAGGGAACCACTACACAAAGACAAAAGAAACAAAGAAGCTTTCTTAGCGTGGAAAAGAATGAACTCTCTAGCTTGCATCACGTTATTGAGCAGCATGGAAAATGACGTCATGCGAGAGTTTCGGCGTTTTGATAATGCCAAGGAATTGTGGGAGACATTGGCAGCTAGATATGGTCATACTTCGGTGACTAGACTGAGGCAGCTCACTATCAGGTTTGACTCTTATAAGAAGCCTCATGGTCGACCATGAAGCAACATCTTAGAAAGATGTCAAACATGATAACCGAGCCGAAAGATGCTGGCCATGTCCTCACAGATGAGCAGCAAGTGCAAGTAGTGATTCGTTCCTTGCCTCAGAGTTGGGAGCATATGAAGGTGCACCTGACTCATAATGAAAACATCAAAACCTTGGAGGATGCGATGCGTCATCTTGAGCTGGAAGAGGACCGCCTGTTGGCGGCTAAGCCGGATGCTGAACTCTATTATGCTGGTTCTAGCTCAAATGGAGCTTCGAGCTCCAAGCGCAAGCGCCCTAACTGGTTTGATAAGGGGAAAGGCAAGGAAGAAGCAGGTCCTTCAGGGAAGAAACCCAAATTCAACCAACATGGAAGAGGGAAGCGTCCTCGCATGAAAAAGCTTGCAAGGGTGAAATGCTACAACTGTGACAAGAAGGGTCACTATGCTCGCGACTGTCGTGAGCCAAAGAAGGTATGTGTGTTGAGTTCTGTGTTCCTAACTGAGTCTAATCCTTTGTGGACTGTGGATTCATGAGCGACAGACCATGTAGCGAAGGATAGAGGATCCTTCGTGGAATTCCGACGAGTACCAACTGGAACTAAGTGGATCTATGTGGGAAACAACTCCAGAGCTGAAGTGAAAGGAATTGGCACATGCCAACTGAATATGCATGGTGGACGCACCTTGTTTCTTCATGATGTATTGTATGCTCCGAGATTCGTCGAATTTAATGTCTCGTATTAATGTTGGTTAAATTAGGTTTTAATATGAACTTCGTAGTAGAGGTGTGAATTTGTTTTTGGAGACAAATTACTATGGTTGTGGCTATTTTCTGGATGGTTTTATTGTATTAGATATTGATTATGTTAATGCTAATGTTTGTTATTCCCTTCTCACGTCTCTTAATAAATATGATAATGATGTGAATGTGTGGCATGCTAGACTTGGTCACATTGGCCAACAACGTATGAATAGACTAGCCAAAGAGGGCTTGTTGGGCAATATTGAAAAAGTCGATTTGTCCATATGTAAGCATTGTCTAGAAGGGAAAACGACAAAGAAACCATTTGGAAAAGGAAAAAGAGCTGAGTTTCCTCTGCATTTAATCCATTCTGATGTCTGTGGTCCAATGAATGTAAAAGGAAGGCATGGGGCTGTTTATTTCATCACCTTTATTGATGATTATACTCGATTCGGATATGTCTATTTGATTTCTCATAAGTCTGAAGCAATAAGTTGTTTCAAAAGGTTTATGAACCTTGTAGAGAATCAATTAGATAAGAAAATAAAAGTATTGAGATCCGATCGAGGTCGAGAATATTTATCTGATGAGTTCAGAAAATTATGTGATGAAAAAGGAATAGAAAGACAATTGTCTATTCCGTACACTCCTCAACAAAATGGTGTTGCGGAAAGAAGAAACAGAACCCTACTAGAAATGGTTAGGTCCATGATGGCGCATGCTAACTTACCTATCACCTTTTGGAGTGATGCATTGTTAACTCACTGCGTATATACTTAACCGGGTGCCTTCTAAATCAGCTTGCTTCCACTCCATATGAGTTATGGACAGGTAGAAAACCGGACTTGAGTTTTCTTAAGCCATGGGGTTGTGCTGCCTATACACATGAGTCCTCTCACAAGTTTGGGAAATTGGGTCCCAGAGGAAATAAGAGTATTTTCATAAGATACTCAGAATACTCGAAAGGATATGTGTTCATTGGTGAGCAGGAAAGTGGGAGTGTAACTGAATTTGAATCACGAAATGTTACATTCTTAGAGGATGAGTTCCTTAAGAAGGGCGAAATAGGGGAAGATCATTCCCTATTTGAGACCTTGGATCAAGACAATGATATTAGTGGAGTTCATCCAAGTGGGAGCATAATAGGGAATGATGTGCAGAGTGTACAATCTCCCATACGGCGAACAAGTCGCCAAAGTATTCCCCGTCGACGTTTTGACATTGAAGGGGAAACTTTTATGGTTGCTCCACAAGATGAGGATGAGCCTAGAAATATCAATGAGGCTCTTAATTGCCCTAGTAAAGAAAAATGGATTCATGCAATGGAAGAGGAAATGGAGTCTATGAAATCAAACCAAGTCTGGGAACTGGTTGATCTTTCAAAAGGACGCAGAGCTATTGGGAACAAGTGGGTTCTCAAAATAAAGTGAAAGGCTGATGGCTCAATTGAAAGGCATAAGGCTCGCCTTGTGGCGAAGGGGTATAATCAACATGAAGGAATTGATTATGAAGATACGTTTTCTCCTGTAGTGAGATTTACCTCGATTCGCATTATTCTGGCAATAGTAGCTAGTCTGGATCTTGAGTTACATCAAATGGATGTAAAGACTGATTTCCTCAATGGAGAATTAGAGGAAGAAATATATATGGAACAACCTACTGGTTTCATAGTGAAAGGCCAAGAAGAAAAAGTATGTCGACTTTTGAGATTGATATATGGTCTTAAGCAGTCATCAAGACAATGGTATATATGTTTTCATAATGCCATAGTGGCATATGATTTTACAATGATTGATGAGGATCATTGTGTATATATCAAAAGATCCAAAGATCAATTTGTGATCATATCATTATATGTTGATGATATACTGATTGCCAGAAGCAATATGGAGTTGGTTAATACTGTCAAGAGATGGTTGTCTTCTAACTTTGAGATGAAGGATATGGGTGAGGCTGCATACATTCTTGGAGTTAAGATTTCGAGAGATCGTTCGAAGAGATCGTTGTCTCTTTCGCAAGAAACCTACATAAATAAGGTTCTTGAACGATTTCGTATGCAAAACTGTAAACCCATAGACACTCCTATTGCAAAAGGTGAAGGATTGAGCCATAGACTGTGTCCAGGGACTCCACAAGAGAAGGAACAAATGAAACATGTTCCTTATGCTAGTGCTGTTGGGAGCTTGATGTATGTTATGATGTGTACAAGACCCGACATATGCTTTGCAGTTGGAATGGTGAGTAGATACCAATCCAATCCAGGTCCAGGACATTGGAAAGCCGTCAAGAGAATACCGAGGTATCCGAAGGAACCGTTGATTTCAAGTTGAATTACCAAGGAAAGGATCTGCGATTTGAAGGCTATTCGATGCTGATTGGGGAGGAGATTTAGATGAAAGAAAATCTACCTCTGGATTTGCTTTCTTATCGAACAATGGCGCCATATCATGGAGCAAGAAGAAGCAAACGTGCATAGCCTTGTCCACGATGGAAGCTGAGTTCGTGGCGTTATCGCCAGCGAGACAAGAAGGAGTTTGGCTTAAGAGATTTTTGGATCATTTAGGTGTTATTGAGAAAGCTGCAAATCCATTGTTGGTTAATTGTGATAGCCAAGCAGCTATAGCGTACACCAAAGATCCAAAGTATCATGGCAAGACCAAACATATAGATACCAAGTATAACTTTGTAAAAGATATGGTTGCACGAAAGGAAGTGAACTTGCAGTACATATCTACGCATGGAATGGTAGCAGATCCTATGACAAAGCCAATACCTAGAGATGTGTTTTGTGGTCATGTAAAATCTCTAGGATTGCGTAGAGTCTCGATGTACTTGAATTGTAATTTCCCGAGATGTTCACATTTATGAAATTTTGTTTTTCATTGATTAATGCCTATGAACCTTAGTATAATCTTTATGCATCTTAATGCTCAGTGCATTATTTTAAGTTGAGAAGTATGTCGGACAGATATAAGATTAGCCCACTCACACAGGTAATCGCCTTTATTTACTGTGTGATAAATAGAGATGAGACTGTTTTTGAGCTTATTATCTAGGTGATAATCGAGAGCGCAAGCTTAAAATACGTATGTCGCCTTAACTGAGTGTTAAGATGAGGACATAATACTAAAGATGTCTGAAAGTAAAATATCCCACACATTTTACTTTATCTGTCTATGATGCCAGATGTGAGTTCTGATGAATTTTGTGATTGAGTAGATACGTGAACTCGAGTTAGACATTGGGTATGTCTGAACTATCATCTGTACGGTATTGAAAGGTGTAGACATACGCTCCATGGAAAGGAGTTAATACCGTAATACGTATTTCATACTACGTATGCATGAGACGACCAAAAAGAGTGGCAAAAAGTTTGATCTCAACTTTTATGACGTGTGAGACTCTTGAGGAAAAGAGTTCCTCAATTTTGAAGTCCCCTCGGACTCTTACTTATTCTCAAGATTTCTATTTAGTGTTTGCTATCTTAGTGTGTTGCCAATGGTCATGAGATGATTCGATCTAATGGGGCATTTCTAGAAAAGCAAGCTGGACTGAAATTGAGAGTTTGAAGGAAAGAGGAAGATCGATTTTGGAGAATCACATTGTAGTTTTGTATTCACTGGTCGACCAATTATAACTGTATTTGTGATGATTATAATTGTGAATACAATATATATATATCATGTTTAAAAGAGATCAAGGGAGATATAAATGTGATCGATCGATCTAGGGTACGCATACTAAATCTACTCGGAGTGTGATGCCCATTATGAGCTGCTATATATTCCTAACCGTATGTATAGCAACGAGCTCTCAAAGTATGCTGGTCGCACGAATTATTCACCAGTATGAATGTTGAAGAGAGGTAAAGAGAATACTGTTCGGCCCACCATGTGCGAGTGGGAGATGAAGGCTTTATTGGTTTTTGGGCTTAAGGCCCATCCGCCCAAGTTGGGCCCAAATAGCTCGGCCCATGGGAATAGGGCCCGTGGAAAGAAGGGGGTATAAAAGGGAGGAGAGAGAGAGAGAAAAAGACAACGTTTTATTTTCACGTACGTCTTCTTTCTCTCCCAACGTTCTCTCCCTTTCTCTCCCGTTTTCTTCAAAAGGAAAACAGTAAAGCACGTGAAAGAATTTTGCTTCCTCGGATCGAACAGGACCGTTTCTCTTCCTCCATCGACAACCGGTGTTTAATCTGTGGCTAAAAGGTACGCTCGAATCTGTGGTGTGCTTTAGAATCGGTGATGCGTGTTGTTTTCCCGGCTTCATCTTCCGCTTGATTTAGGGATTCGATTCGGTGTCGAATCCAGTTTTCGGGGATCCGTTATTCCCAACATAGGCAAATAGCCCAATGGCCCGGTGTTGTGCACCCAGAAATTCTTCCCTCCGCTTTGGTATATGCTCTACAAAAAATTAGATATACTCTACAAAAAATTAGTTATATAAATTAAATTTACATAGATGGGATTATGTCTAATCTTTTGGTAATTGTTGACTGACCCATATGGCGAATCTGATTTCTTCGATGAAGATCGGGATGTTCCCGACGACCTGCAAATACGGAAGGTTGGTGAACTGAGCTGTGAGGTCGTTTTGGCCGATGTCAATGGTGTAAAGAGCGTCGGCGAAGCCATCCTTTCCGACCAAATTCGCGTGGCCTGAAATGCGGGACACCAAATCGAGATATCTTAATTTTGCCTTTGTGGAGGTTAATTTGTCTAGTTAAAGGATAGATCACCTCTCGAGAGAAGCAACGGAGAGTGAGATCGGAAAAGGAGGAACTGGTGGAGTTGGACGCCCAAGCTAAAGGGCTGGTTGCGAGGGATGGTGGTCACGCGGGACACGGCGAAATTGGCGCCATTGCTAAAATTTGGGCCCAATAATTCCAAGTATGGACTCAAGAAGCTTGTGTTCAGGCTCTCACCTATTTTGGATTTTATGCAAATCTCAACAAAATCTCATAGTGTGTACTTAAGACAATCCTATTTTAATAGATATAGTCCAAAAAATTTTGGCATTTACATGATTGGGTCCTCTAACTTTTATTCAATGAAGTCACCTAACTTTTTGGATTTATGCGATTTGATCCTTAAAGTTTTATCTTGCGTAATCGAGTAATGATTCCTATTTCTAGCTCAAATACTTTTTGTTAGACCTAAAATTAACATTACAAAAAAAGTATTTTGTTTCATGTGTTTTCTTCAAAGAACATCGAAAGAAAGGGTTCGAACTAGTGCTCATCATGTGCTGAAGCCCCTCCTTCCTAGGGAGGATGCCTCGGGAAATCACAGGATAAAGAGAGTGAGAACTCACAGAGGAAATCAATGGTCAACCGCCCGTCGCACAGCCGGCCGGTGGCCTCATGAAAGAAGGTGCGCCCGTTAGGCAACGCGACGTCGATCCTGAGTCCCGCCGACCAGCCGCCAGTGTCCGAGTTGGAGTCACCAAAGTTGAAGATGACGGGCTTCCTCTTGCACGAAGAAGCAGCCGAGCTTGGAAGGCCAAGACAGAGTCCAAACATCACGGCGTAGCACCTCAAAGCACGGAGGCTGGGAACGCAACAGCCCCCTCCTCTCTTCTTCTCCATTTTCTTTCTCTCCTCAGCTTTCTTTCCTCCGCTTTCTTTCTTGTCGCTAGATTGACTGTAAAAGTGCAAGAGAGAAGCTGTTCATGTAAAAATTCAGAGGGGTCTAAGTTGTGGATCTCGAGACCGGGCAGAATGAGCTCTTGCAATTTGGTCCTATCCCTTCGTGGAAATCTTGTGATGGTCTTCTACTCTGATTGTGACAATTTGAATTGTCCCACTGGAGACCATCTAGAAAAGAAAATATCTTGGGACAGAAAATATCTTGGGAGTTCGTTTTCTTTTCTGATGACTGAAATGGTGGAGCAAAAAATATCGACTAGTCAAAATCTAAGCAAGTTGGTCCATGAACCGTGTTCATTTTCATTAGACGAAACACGTGATTGTTGACTAAGTAGTATCGACATCAATACGCGACACGACATACCAACACATTATTTCTAAAAAATCAGAGAATTTCGATATGTTGGGACACATTGTGTGTGTGTATATATATAATAAATTATCATTTTTATGATTATTTCAATCAAATTAATTTAATTCAAATCCATAAATAAATAATATAAAAAATTCTAGCATGAATTTACACTAAAAACATTAATATGCTATTTATTAATATCATTTTGACAAATTCAACTCCATTCCAATAATTTATAAAATTTGAAAGGAAAAAAACAAGCAATTCACATTTTGGACTCATGTGCTAGATATGTCGGAAGAGAGAGAAAAAACTTGGTGGTGAATTGTGTATCACGAGAAGTGAAAGTCAAAAAATAAAATAAGACTAGATTTTTTTTTCTTTTCCAATTTATTTTTTTTTTATTTTTTTACATATATATTTTGACCCATCATTTATTGAAAATTTTTAAAATTGATTTCATTTGTCAAAATCACATGTCAAAAACTCGCATATTAAAATTTCAACTCAAGTGTTAGAGAGTGTTGGGAAAGTTAACTAAGTGTCGGATTTTTCAACATGTATTGACCGAGTGTCAAAAAGTGTCCAAAAGTGGTGGAGGGCATTTGACATGTGTCGAAGTGTTCAACATGACACAAAGGCTTTTAGAGAGTGTTGATACTTCCTAGACTATTTACACATTATATTTGTTACTTAAAAATTAAAAAAAAAAGGTAAAAATGACAAAAAAAGAAGAAGCTATATGGTAATAAAAAAATAAATAAAAAGGAAAGCAAAAATACCGTGATTGCTAACAATTTGAATTGTCCCCATTGAGGATTATCTAGAAAAGAAAATGTCTTGGGAGTTCATTTTCTTTTTCGATGACTTCAATGGGGAACAAAAATCATTGACTAAAATTGAAAATTAAGCAAGTTGGTTTGGGAACTATGTTTATTCCAATTAGACGAAACACGTGATTACATAAAAAGAAAATGGTAAAAACGACAAAATATAAAAAAGGAAGGCGAAAATACTGCGATTGTTGACAATTTAAATTGTCCCATCAAGGATCATCTAGAAAAGAAAATGTCTTGGGAGTTCATTTTCTTTTTTGATGACTTCAATGGGGAGCAAAAATCATTGACAAATCAAAATCTAAGCAAGTTGATCCATGAACCGTGTTCATTCCCCTTAGACAAAGCACGTGATTGTTGACATCTTATTTTTGTTACATAAAAAAAAAGGTAAAAATGACCAAAAAAACTATGTAGCAAAAAAATAAAAAAATAAAAGCGAAAATTCCGTGATTGCTGACAATTTGAATTGTCCCCATTGAGGATCATCTAGAAAAGAAAATGTCCTGGGAGTTCAATTTATTTTTTGATGACTTCATTAGGGAGCAAAAATCATTGACTAATCAAAATCTAAGCAAGTTGGTCCATAAACCATGTTTATTCCCATTAGATGAAATATGTGACTATCAACACATTATTATTATATTTTTACATAGAAATTAAAAAAAAAAATGGTAAAAAAACTAGGGTTAATACCCTAAAAAACCCTAAACTGGTACACTTGTGACAAATTTACCCCAAACTATTTTTTTGACCACCAAAAACCTCAAACTAGTATACCTTTGACAAATTTACCCCAAACTGATACACTTGTGACAAATTTACCCTCTGTTAGTTTTCATTAAATTTTAATTAAATTAAATGACACGTGACAATTGATTGGTATACTAATTTGAGATTTTATACTTCGTTTATCACGGTTTACAATTTTTGTGATTTTTTTGTGGTATTAATCCAATTTAGTGGAGGGTATAATTGTCACAAGTTTACCAATTTGGGGTTTTTTTATGATTGAATAAATTATTTTGGGGGTAATTTTGTCATAAATGTACAAGTTTGGGGTTTTTTTTATGGTCAATGGGGTAAATTTGTTACGTATATACCAATTTGGGGTTTTTATGGTCAAAAAAATAGTTTGGAGTAAATTTGTCACAAAAGGTGTCAGTTTAGGGTTTTTCGTAGTATTAACCCAAAAAACTATATAGTAATAAAAAAAAAGGGGGGGGGGGCTATAGTACTAAGCATGGATAAATAGAAGAGAGCAGAGCATTTTTTGATAAAAATTAATATATAAGAAAAGTAAAAAAATAATAAAAGCACTAATAAAGCTTGGGTGGGCCATTTATACCAGGCCCGTTTCTTTAGTAAAATTTTCAGTCCAACTTCCCGATTTTCCTTATTTTTTTTTCAGCCCACAATTTGAGCCCAAAAAGGTGAGAAACAGAGATTAAAAAACTCACGAAACTCGTCCGATCCAAAGTACTTCGCCGGAGTTTCTTTGAATTTGGCCGGAAATGGCTTCGAGTCTTTTGGTCACCGGTCGCCATATCTCTCTATGGCCGAGCGACCTAGATACTTTCTGAAGCCGTTCGTCCAATCGACGATCTTGTGGAGCTCAGTTGCCTTGATCCTTCGTTCTCAGTCTTGCCCAGGTAAGGTGAGCTTCCCCTTTCTTGAACATGCTCTGTCTTAGCCCTGTCTTTCAAGAGCCCGAACTCGATCGGCAAGTTAATAAGTAAATCATGATAAGCTGGGATCGACTGGCTGTGGCATTGATCTTAGTCTTTGTATACCATGATTAGGCCGAGAGTCGCTAGAAAATCAAATTGGAAAATCATTGTTGAAGTTGCACGTCACGCGTTCGATAAAATGCATAAGTGAGATTTCGAAATAGATTGTGTGTGATTCGCTTTTGACTTTATTTAGTCTGAGTTTGATCCCTTTTCATTGAATTGCTTGCTCATACTGATGTTGTTGCCTTGTTTTGTTCTTTTTATGTTGCCATTTACACATCATCAAGTCGGCCATGGACGAACTTCTTGCCGGAAAATCCATACCCTTAGCCGGAGAAGTCGTGGTTAGAAGCTGCAGTAGTCGGTCCTTTCTTTTTGTCTTGTGGTAATGCTTCTGAAGTGGTTACACCGGGCCTTTTATTAGCCGAACCATTGCTGTTGCCAGTTGCTGTTGCCACCTGCGCCTACTCTAATTGAAAATGAAAAAAAAAAAAATTGCGAAAAAATAATCCCAAAAAAAAAATTGAGATTTTCGTTAAGTAATCAAATAAGCAAAAAATACTGATCCTTGGGTCGATTAAGATCCCCTATTTTTCTTCTGGTCACCAGCTCTACCAAGACCACCCCAAATGAATACATAATAATTTTTTTAGTGAGCTTCTCATCAAAGGCATTCGCCAAACTCAAGTAGTTGCATTAAGTAGATTATATCAGCAAAAGATGACACAACGAATATATGCTCGGAGGCGAAACAAATGCACTCAATCATCAGTGATGTGATGATCGCTTTAACTAATTCAAAGGCATCCACATACGATCTCCCCCTCTCCCCCTCCTCTGTGAATAAGAATTCAATGTCTGAAGAGGGAATTTTTTAGTGAACACTGGCCTGGTTTCATCCAATAGAGGACCATTGTGGTATTTCTACTCGTTGTCGATCCTTCCGCTATAACTTCCAACATCAGCCTGCTAATTGACATGGAATTCGCGTCTACGTGCATGTCCCCTTCCGGGATTCAAAGCATTTTCTCCAACACGTAAATGAAAAGAAAAAAATTACACATATAATATATTGATTCAATACTATTTGAAACTATCTACACAAATAGTCTCTAAAACAATTAACGATTTTAATATAATTTTAGTATTTAACTTTAACAATAGGCACTTTTGCTTAGTGCATACCTATAAATGTTTTTTAATTAACATGTGATAATCATTTGGCATTAAATTACTTTATCAAAGTCTTTCCTTGTGATATGCGAGATCTTGACTTAGGATCCTATCGAATACACAATAATGCAGCATGGCACATGCATGAAACCTCTTCCTCTAAAAATTGATCTCCCAAGCGAGGGTCGATCGGTTCATGAATTGCAGACTCAAATGATAAGCTTGTCTATAGAGAATATTAGTTAAATATAAGAAGAGTCATGGTCCTGAAAACCGAAACTTAGACAAGTTGAGAATAGATTGAAAATTCATTCATTTCATATTCACTTTGTCAAACACTACTAGCCATTGGGTCGATTAAGATCCACGATATTTCTTCCAATGACATGCTCTACCAATCCACCCTAAAAAAAATAATAAGAAAAAGATAACAATTTTGTCGGTGAGCTTCTTGTTAAAGGCATACTTCGGACCTAGGTGGTTGCATTAAGTAGACTTGCATCAGCAAAAGATGTCATATTGAATATATGCTTGAGAGGAAACAAATGAACTCAATCATCAGTGATGAGATGACCACTTTTGCTAATTCACTAAGTATCCGCCTATGATCTCTTTCTCTCCCCACTCCTTCACAAATAAGAATTTAATATTCCATAGTTTCATCCAACAGAGGATCACTGTGGTATTTCTACTCGTCACAGATCCCTTCCGCTATGGCTTCCAACATCAACCTGGCGATCAACATGGAATTCGCATCTACGTGTATGTCCCTTCCAAAATTCAAAGCAACACGCAAAAGAAAAGCGAAAAAAATATTTATTCAATACTAATTTGAAATTAACCCCAAAAAAAAAAAAAAGTCTCCAAAACACCTAACAATTTCAATAAATTCAAGCATCTAACTTAAGAAGTAAACATTGTTGTTCAATGCATACCTACAAATTTTTCCTAACTAACACTTGATAATCATTTGGCATTAAATTGCTTTACCAAAGTCTTTACTTGTGATATGCGAACATTATCTTGATCCAGGTTGTTATTGTGGTAACTCTAGTGAATATGGCATATTTTATATAGACACCACTTATAAATAGTAAAATAATGCTAAGGGAAGTAACAAATGAAGTCATGTTACAAGAGATATAAAATTCATAAACCTGTTGATGATTAGACCCCATTAATGGCGTGCCAGTTAGGGTAGTTTTGTACCCGAGTCCTACCAGACTCTGCTCAGGGGAGACATCGCTCTTTGAAATGCGATGGCAGCTAATGGATCAGCTATGAACATTTTTACATCTACATGGACTTATCTCGATTTTCATTTTCGAGTTCCCTTTCTTCACGTGGAGCGGTGGCCATGTTGTTGGGAGATTTTTTTCTTTCATTTTTTTTTTCCTTTTGAACGTTGTACTGGGAGTCTCTTGCTTTTCACATCCTTCTTTATTTTTTATTTTAATATATATTTTCTCAAGAGATTCTTCATCAATTCTTGGTTGCTTCCTTTATGTACTATTTCATTCCTTTTTTTTTTCATCATTTAATGTATAAGAATAAATTGTCATAAAATGCAAAAAGAAGTTCAAAAAAAATATCAGAACAGTCTCTCCACGGCGAAAGTTTTTGCATTGCGAAAAAATATTTCAAAAAGCTCTCTCTCTCTGCCGAGGGCATCATCCGTCTAGTTGGTTCCTCCTGCCATAGACAATCCATGTGAAGGCAAAGAGAGAGAGAGAGAGGCGAAAACTTTCTAAAATATTTTTTCGCAATGCAGAAGCTTCCACCTTGGAGAGTCTATTCTAATAAAAAATTCTTTTTTGCATTTTATGACAATTCATTCTTATACATTAAATGATGAAAAAAGGGATGAAATAGTAAATAAAAGATGCAACCAAGAATTAATGAAGAAATCTCTTGAGAAAAACAAAGATTCATGTGAAAAGCCAAGATACTCCCAATACAACGTTCAAAAGGAAAAACAAAAACAAAAACAAAACAAAACAAAAAGTCTCTCGACAACATGGCCATCGCTCCACGTGAAGAAAAGGAACTCAAAAAAGAAAACTGGGATAAATCATATAGAATGCAATCATGATCATAGCTGTGCCATTGGCTGCCATCACATTCCAAGAAGCGATGTCTCCCCCAAGCGGAGTCTAGCAGAACTCGGGTGCAAAATCACCCTACTTGGCATGCTAGGGCATCTAATTATCAACGGGCTTATGAATTTTATATCACTTGTAACACGATTTCCTTCATTACTTCCCTTAACATTATTTTACTACTTATATGTGGTGTCTCTTTAAAATATACCATATTCACTAATGCTACCATGATAATGACATAGATCACAATAATGTTCGCGTATCATGAGTAAAGACTTTGATAAAGCAATTTAATGCCAAATGATTATCACGTGTTAGCTAGGAAACTTTCGCTAGATTTGAATAGCTAAACTTAATACTCTCTATGCACATATTGTAGTGGCCTTTTCCTCATGTTAATTATTAGATTGTTGATCATGAATGGCTAGCCTAACTTAACAATCTCATCAAATTGTGTACATGTGTAAGTGTGGAAGAATATTTGGTGGAGAATATTGACATACCAAATAAGTTGACATTGGCAGACACAAAAAATTAAATATTAACATACCAAATAAGTTTAACTTGGCAGACATGGAAAAAAAAAATAGATGCATGATGTTTCTCCATTTTAATTCCTAATTATGATTTGTGGAAAGTGAAATTCAAAAAGAAAAAAAAAACAGAATTAAACATTGGACTAGGAAAATAATGCGAATGCGAAATATTCTCCATGCCATTGCTAGGTACCTTTACCATTAAAACTCGATCATGGGCAAGATGTCAACATAGCAAACTAGAGATACAATAATGCCACCTAGCAAGATCTCATTGAATCCTAACATATATAACATCAATTCTAGGTTACTTAATGTTGCAACCTACCCCTCCCAGAAGGGAATATAGGAGGTATTGCTGAATTCGAGTCAACGGCTTTCGATTTGACACAGGTTCTCCCAAACCCAATCTCGCATGACATAACTCATGTGAATTCCATATAAGAAGTTGCCACTAGCCAATTGAGATCAATGAGAAATTAAGTGAAATATGAGGGAAATAACTAGAGATCTTGGAAACGGAGGCTTGATTACATTAATTATAAAACCGATGCCCCATTCATAATGTAAACTTAACTATTTGCTAACCAAGGTGTAAGGACAACCTATTGAAGATTTTAAAATTCATTCTAACCATTCTAAAAATAGAAATTACAATCAATATATAAAGAGGCACAATCAAATATAATTTAAATGAACAATGTAAGCAATAACCTAGCATCGTCTCTAAAAAGACATCCAAAAAATCTTGTGGTGAAGCGGCTTGTTCAATTAGGATTCAATTTTTTCAAGGATTTTCCACTTTTTAAGCAAAAACTATTTAAAAGCTAAATTTTAGGCTTATTTCCAAGGATTTCCGATTTTTCTGAATTTTTTAATTTTTTTTATGAATTTTATGGATTTTCTGGACTTTATTTTTTTAATGATTCTTAGGTTTTATTATTATTATTAATTTTTTATATTTTTAATTCAGATAAGGACTTCGGGCTGGCTCCGGTCTCGTGGGTCTGGGCCATGGGCACAAATGGGCTTGTTCAAAGCAAGCCCATTCGAATGGAAAACCACCAAGCCCATTTGTTGAAATTAAAAGGCACTAAGCCCACCTGCTAAAAAAAAAAAAAAAAACGCAGCCCAAGCACCTCTAAGAGTAAAACCAGCCTGAATCTATTAGAACCACTTAGGCCCAAGATTCGTCAAGTCTAATTAATCCCGAAGTTCATTAAACTAAACTAAGCCCACTTACACCGATCCTCTTTTCTTATCTAATTTTCCCCTTTTTTTTTTTCTCTCCTTTTTTTTTTTTTTTTTTCTATTTTCCATTATTCTTTATTTTCTCTTCCCTTCCACTGTTCGTCATCTTCTTCCGAGAACGACTTCTTCCCTGCGAATATCCCCTTCAACCGAATCCCACCATTTTCTCATGAGCCCTCGCCGGCGCTCAGGCCACTGCCGAGCCACCACCCCGTGTCGATCGCCTAACCCGACAACGCCAGTCACCACCGGCCATCACTCTGTCGCCGGTCGTCCCTCGCCGGCCATAACCGAACCTCACCGGCGACGTCAATGTCACCGAAACACGTGATACAAAACGGCATCCATTCTAACAGAACGTGCACGCAAATGAGTGGATAGGAAACTAACCATGGCGGCCTCTAACCGCAGGCTTCTTCGGCTGAAAGAATGGCATCTCCGGCGGCGAGGCGTTCACGGCCGACTCGAACGATGAGGAATATGCCACCAAAAAAATCGAAGAAAAAGCCGATTCAGTCTCAGTTTAAACGACTCAGCCGGACCCAACTGATCAGACTTTCAGAAACCAAAGCACCCACAACCGACGACGAACGATGAGAAACCGCAAAGGCCTCGCCTTTTTCTCCACGGCAATCCCACCCAGAATCCGAAAAACTCAAACTTTTCAATTTTCACGCACGGACAAGACAAAAACAGAGACACCCATATTCAAGAAAAAGCGTCCGTGCAAACAGAGACGGTACCTTGTCCAGACGATGACGACCCAGTGGGGCCGCGAGGGTCGCGAGGGTCGAGGGGTGATGATGGTGGCGGTGGCCGGAATCGATCTCGATCTCCGTCACGGCCGCCGCCGCCTCGGGCGGCCCGGCCGTTTCAATCGTGGGCATCACCGCAGCGAGTGACGAGAAAGCGAGAGCTTTTCTTGAGCGGCGACGGTTTTTGCTTTTGATAGCGAGGAGCCGACGGACGGAACCGTTCCCTAGCCTACTTAAAAGACACGTAGCGGGCCAAGAATTTTGCTAAAAGAACGGGCCAAATCAAACCGCCCCGCTTGATTTTTATCAATTTTTTTTGTCGTTTTAATACTATATTTTTTAATTGTTTTACCATTTTCATTTTTATATTTTTGCAAAATGGACGGACGTCCACAAAAAATCGGGTGTCGTTTTTCTCTATGGAATTGTCTTAGGTTTAATTTCTATTACTTTAGTTAGATTATTTGTAACTCTATATTTACAATGTAGATGTGGTGATCAGTTGGACTTTGATTAAATTAATTAATATTATTTTAATTGAACTCTTCTCCTCTTTTCTATGATCCAAAAGAGGTCAAGTAAAGATTATTATTTGATTATTTAATTGTGATTTTCGGACTAACTGAACCAAGAATAGAATCATGCTTTGTACAATTTGAATCTAGGACATCGGGATTTGGAGACTCACCTTCAACTAAATTGAACTAAGAGTGCTTTCTTGTCTTCTTATCATTATCAACGTGTATCATTATCTAGCAACCGTTCACTGAACTTTCATCAATATGTTGAGGCGTCAATTTCTTATTTTTCTTGAGAAAGTTTAAAAGAAGTATCTAGTTTATATATATTAACTTGTCAATCCATAGAGAAAATTAAAAAAAGAGGAAGAAAAACTTGGGTGATCCGTTTAAAATGATAAGTAAAATGCATAATTAACACGTAACGTCTAACAATTCACATATATAATTAGCAACGTCAATAAGCACACTTACATGCGAACTGTTCTCAAAATCGTATGTGCTCATCAATTCACCATCATTATGAAATCATCAACGCTTCTTATCACCATCATGCATGTTCTCCTTCATTTTCTCTTTTATTCGAAGAAGCCGCGACTCTTTCATCAAGCTTTCGCGGGTTCGCTTCAGTATAGTGTGAGCCAACGACTTGTTATCTTCACGAGTGTTTCCTTCGGGGATTTGCAAAACATAAAGACTCCCAAAGACAAAGTCACGACCTTCCTTTCTTCTTCATTCTCGTCGTCGTCGAGGACCTCCAATCTCCGCATACTCATCAAGGCCAGCAATCCCAAGATCTCCGCAATGTCACGCACGCTCCAAACTCCCAACCCCGCTGTTGCCGTCCCTCATGTGGCGGCTCTCGATGAAGAGATTGCACCTCGGAGGGTTTGCGAAGCCACGCACCAAGGGCAGCACGGCACAGGCCGATGCGTCGATGCATGATGCTATGAGGGACGTGCACAACGATGAGTCGGGGTTGTAATGACGACTAATAAGGAGTACGTTATGTAAGGAGCAAGAGCCCCATCTATGAAGAGCTCCACTGACCTCATAAACTAGATAAGAGACCCATCAAAATTTGGTAATTTGGCTGCAATACGTGATTGTTTTCATTTAGTAGTATGACTATCAAACCAATATCGTGTGTATAATCTACAGGCAAAGTGTCTGATTTATATAGCAATGATTGTATCTGTAGCTATGTCGCATTGTTATTATGCTGAGTATTGTAATTTGTGTGTTTGGTAATACATGTTTTAAATTCGCTACACTTCAAAATTGGTTGAGACAACTTTCTAAAAGTTACTTGAGATGGATGCAATCATAAAAACTTGTCAAACCGCAAAATTCCTTTTTATAGTTGTAATTATTATAAGCTGAACCAGGCCAATTTTTCCAGTAGCCTTGCGATAATAGACTAATAGGGCTCAAACCCACAGCTTCGGCTTGACGAAAGATTTTCAGTTCAACTCTTTCTTTCTTTCTCTTCGAAAAGCCCCATTGGTACAATAATGACTATCTCACTAGAATGAAAAAATTTACAAATTGAAGGATTGTTCCTATATAAGTTTGTTAACATGTTTCGTCATTCCAAATCTCTCTCTCTCTCTCTCTCAAAAATATGCATGTGCACATTTAAAATTGAGAAATGCAATAAATGTAAACTCTCCATTTCATTTAATTTGATTAACGGAAAATACCGACATGATTTTTTTATTAAACATTTTTAAAACACATTGTCTCTACCAAGTGCAACATTAGAAAAAAGTTGAAAATATTTAAATAGAAGAAGGAGAAATAAGGAAAAAATAGATCATCGTAAGAAAGAAAGAGGAAAACTTCGGGGTTCAACGTAACTTCTCCAAATTTCATCTTCTCAACCCTTTTTTGTTTTGAAATCATGAAAGCAAATCCAGATTCATTTGGCAAGCAAAAAATCTAAAATCAAAATTAGAGAAATAGGAAGAAGCAAAAAAAAAAAAGCATACAGAGCACAACAAACAAAGAAATAGAGAGAGAGATAAAGCGAGAGAGTATCAAACAACTAGATTCTAGATGCCATGGCCATGAGCTTGAAGAAATCTGTTGAAGTTTAAGCGATTGAAAGAACTCTAGAAACATTTGAATTTAGAACTTCCTACTCTAGTACCATGTGAAATTTTGTTTGACCATTGCCAACTCTTCTAAAAACTTAAGCAATTAGATAAATGTGTGATTTAATATTTAAATATTTTATTATGAGATGAAGGCATAGTTTAATAGTTAATTAGTATTAAACTTAGCATGAGGTGGAGTGATAGAATATTTGAATATTAGACCATATATTCATCTAATAACTTAAAATTTTAAAATAGTTGATAGCAGTCCTACAAATTCTCACATGATATTAGAGCATAAAGTCATAAGTTAAATCTTTCTAGGCCTTATTTGCCTGCCTAATTAAATTTGTTCACGCTTAGTACTAGGCAAAAGACCAACTAAGCATGAGGAGAAGTGCTAAAATATTCAAATAATAAGTCACGCATTCATCTCATAATTTAAATTTTTTGAAATAGTTGGCAATGCTCCCATAAAATGTGATATTTAACATTTAAATATTCTATTATTAGATGAATGCACAGTTTAAAATTTACCTATTATCTCACTTCCCTTGCCATGTTAGTGGAATAGTTGTTAGTGGTACCACAAAATCTCACACTTTATCATAAAAGATTGAGAAGATGATCCGAAGAAGTCGACATTCAAGCCATCGAACTCTTGCTCTTTCTTTTTTATGAGGTTCTTCCTTTTTAATTTTTTCTTTTACTCTTTTCTCTTTTTCTTTGTTAAATTTTTCAATTTTGTTTTCATGCATCACTTGTAGGCAACATGATTCTTCCAGAAAGTAACAAAAAAGCCACATCACATTTTTATGTTAGTTAAATTAAACAAAATTAATGTAGATATTTAAATATTGTATTATTAGATGAATGCACAATTTAAAATTTACCTATTATCTCACTTCCCTTGCCATGTTATTGGAATAGTTGTTAGTGGTACCACAAAATCTCACACTTTATCATAAAAGATTGAGAAGATGAAGATCCGACGAAGTTGACATTCAAGCCATCGAACTCTTGCTCTTTCTTTTTTATCAGGTTCTTTTAATTTTTTTCTTTTACTCTTTTCTCTTTTTCTTTGTTAAATTTTTCAACTTTTTTTTTCATGCATCACTTGTAGGCAACATGTATCTTCCAGAAAGTAATAAAAAAGCCACGTCACATTTTTATGTTAGCTAAATTAAACAAAATTAACGTAGACACTTTATTATGCCAATCTAATAAAATTTTTAAAATTTTTAAAATTCAATTACATTTTTGTGATAAGTTTAAAATTTTTTGATACACTTATCTCTTTAAAATTTCAGAGTCGCCCAATATGGATCTATTTGACCGAATGTTAGTATAGTTTGTCACCATCGGGGTACTATCGACATCATAGAGTACTCTACATGTACAGTCGCCGTATGCTGATATTTCTTAGGGAGACATAATCAAAAACCAGAAATGAACGACTCGAGTTTGACTCTTAACACTGAAAACACATTGCCGTCTCACACCAACCCAATCTATTGAAAAAGCAAGGTACAAAAGGTTTATTCGACCGTTTTCCACCACCACTTTCATTGAAAACCCCAAAAAAGAAGGGGAAAAAATCCACGAAGCTACTCCTATAAGAAGCCAGCTCCGACATTCCGCAAATGTACCAACCAATTCCCCAGCATCTGAAGATTTTTGTACTTGTGCAGTTCCTTAATCACCCTCCAAATCAGAAAAAAACACAGAATAATGGCTATGAAATTTGGAGGAGCGATGGAGCTTGTCGTGATAGCTTCGGAGATGATGGGTGCTTCAGTGGCCTATCCCGGGTGGAACGACCACAACGGCCACGCTTGGCCTCCAAAGCAAGATGACAGTACTGCCGAGGTCCCTCCCAAGATTCAAGAAGGTCGTCATTGAAGGGTCGGAGAATTGGCATTTCGGATTTGATTACAGCGCCTGGGCTCACGAGAACGGCCCCTTTTATGTCAACGACACTCTCGGTAAGTCGCTACTATGACTCATTGATTCATATCTGGATTCAGCATCTATTGTGCCCCATTTTTGTCTGTGTAAGTTTGTTCTTAATTTTTATTTTAACAGTTGATATGAGAGATTCATAGATGATCTTGATGGTATTAGAATCGATGCAAATTCCTCCTCAGGCAACATTATCTTCTAGACATTCACTTACTATGAGACTTCGATATAATGCAATCTCACGCATATGAAGTAGAAGTAGAGTGCTGCGGATAATTACCTGGTAAAACAATTGCTTTCTAAGGATAATTAAGAAGCAGAATCGCCTTGTTAATCTTCCCCAAACGAAAAATGAGTAGTCTCAGTAGCATTATGGGTTTTGTAGATAAGTGGTCTAGTGCACTATTTAAGCGATCGGATATGGAAGGAAATAATGCAACTGGTTATACTAGCATATGCACGATCAACACTTTGAAGAAAAGCGCACAAGTATCTTCGCCAACCTATCTCTACTGATTGCGTTTGAGCTGGACTTCATCTTTGAAAAAGGTCTAAAAGGTGTAGAGGTTCAGCTACCAAAGGATGCAATTAGATTTTTGTAAAAATAATATAGTCGTATAATTGCATAAGTTCCATGTCGTATTCAATGCATAGGATGTCATTAAGGGGGGTCTTCTTCGAGAGATTTCTACCGCACGTACAAATCAAAACGTAGCCGATAATTAGGTCAAAGTGGTAATGATGGGTGCAGCTAATTGCTGAAAGGTCAGCTTTTAGTGAACTCGTTGCTTGATTTTTATTTCCTTTGTTGTGACCCACGAGACTATACTTTTCTCTTATGTTGTGGTTACCCCTATTGACTCAATCATGATATAAAAATTTTTGTCTGAGACCACACGAGTATGAGGTACATACATTTCTGGTCGAGGAATTTAAACTGTTGGGCACAATACTTGGCAGCCTCTGACTTACGAACTCTTTATTTGCATGTTGCTACTTCTTTGTTTAGTCATACAACGGACAGAACCATTTGCTATGTAAATTGGGATTGTTATCATCTAAATTAGGAATTGTATATGCGTGTACAAATTATCCTTAAGATATTGAAACATCACTTATTAGGTATATTAGACATTCTACATCTATTTGTATTTTTTTTTTTCTTTTTCGCTCTCCACATTTTTGCCTTTTTCCCTCTTCCTTGGCTTTGCTTCTCTACCCTAGCACGACCACCCATGACACTGGCAGCAATAGCAATAGCAATTCATCAACACATCAGCGAAAGCAATACCCGGCAGTCCTCAAGAACCGAACATGTACATGTTTATCGCCTCTTTTCGAAGCTTATATTTCCACAACGAGCCCCTCGACAAACTCCAATAAGCACCACTCCATGGAAAGTGGAATCGCAACTGCTGAAGTCAAAGATAATCGGCAAAACAGCAAATGAATTCGAGTAGAACTAAAGATAATGCAATTTTCCATAGAATGGCACAACTAAACAATGCCACAGTTCATACCAATGTGTCAAATGAAAATTAAATACCAATTGGACCAAAAAGAACCTCTTTTCCGAGAAAACAAACTTTCTCACTTCAACCCGTGAAAAATTGCAGCCAAAGCTGTTACCAAGACTCACGGATAATCGATTTAGCCATAAAACGTGGGACTTCTTTCATCATCAACCTCCATAACTCGACAATCAGGCAACCAAGAATTGGATTACCGTGTGATAAAAGCTGGACCTCGGGAGATTCAACGGTAAGTTTACCAGTCCTTTTTGCCAAACATTCAACATTAAGAAAAAAAGCGAGTAGCTACCATGCTCTACTTGTTGTGAAGAGCAGCGCGATCTTGCGGAGAAGAGGTAGAAGCCTCAGCAGCGGGGACTTGGGCTTTCTCGAGGAGTGGCTTGAAACCCAGTTGCAGAGTGAGGTATCCAAACGCCAATGCTTCAATCACAATTATCCCTATCCTCATCGCATTCATCTTTGTCCTATCCATCATCTCCCTCTCCCTCGAGTGCAGAGGAGTCAAGCAGAGAGAACTCACGCAAGTGTAATTCAAGGTCACTATGACGTTGTTCCCTACCTACGAATGAAATGTCAATGATACATTCGATCAGTGAATTTTGGCTTAATACTTCGTGTGATCCATAAGCTTTTTTATTTGTTTACTGTAACTCATGAATTTTAATCTCTCAAGCAGTGACATTCCTGAACTTTTAATTTATTCAATTTGATTCCCAAACTTTTGGTATGTATTCAATTTAGTCCATAAACTAGATAATCTGAGGATTAGATTGGATAAATGGATATAATATTTTAAGACTAGATAGAACAATTACCAAAAGTTCAACGACCACTGTTGACCTGTAAATCTTTGTCAACATTTTATGTACCTACATTTTCTCGCAATTTAGTTTCTTTGCCAAGACTTGATGTAGCGGGATTTTATTGTAAGTTTGAATTTAAAGCTTTCAGTTTATTTAAAAGTGATACTCTTATTGGAACTGGAATTTTATGTGATGGTCTCTACAAATTTAGATTTGATAATACTTTTGTTGAGACATTAATGACTTTGCATCATAATGTTGGCACTAAATGAAGTTTGGTGAATGAGAATTCTGCTTACTTGTGACATAAATGTTTGGGTCATATATCCAAGGAAAGAATACAAAGATTAGTGAATAATTAAATTCTTCTAAATTTGGATTTTACTGACCTTGGAGTGTGTATTGATTGTATTAAAGGTAAACAAACAAAACACACTAAGAAAGGTGCCACAAAAAACACAGATCTTTTTGAAATTATACATATGGGTATATGTGGTCTTTTCGATATTCCATCTTTTGGTAAGGAAAGTTATTTCATCATCTTTATTGATGATTTTTTCACGTTATGGTTACATTTATCCAAAAATCTTCAAGTGAAATTAAACGTTACAAAAGAAATCAAAAGTAATGGGAGGAGTGGAGTAGTTAGAGGAGAGTATTCGAGTGGCCATGAAGGAATTGGCTGCCTCGGTATAGTGGATGCCGTCCTGGCTTGCCTAGGGTGATAACTCGTCATGCACGGCGTAGCTGCTCTAGCCACAAATAATGTTGGGATTGTAGTTGTACAGTGGCCTACCGTTGCTGCAGCATGCCATTAACAGCTTCTAAAATCCTACCCTTATTGCAATACAACAAAACACACAAACTTAAGTAAATCGACCATCATTGTTACTACCCGTATGGCATGAGACATGCTAAGAAGATACTTTCACTATCTCTTGAGTTTCAATTCAATTGTCGACTCTAGAACTTGAAGGGACTCGGATTAGAGGCGATGGAAGCCGTACTGTGTTTAGCATGATTGGCTATGAGATCGTAGTTGATCGCAAAGATGTCAACGTACACGACTGTGGTGTTCTTCATCCGACACCTTAGTTCTTCACAAAGGCATTGCCATTGCTGATTGAATTCTCGAGCAGCATCATTACAAGATCGGAGGCATTTGAGCTCATCGATGTCGCTCACATCATAGGCGGTGGTGACCAATATGTTAGACAAACAGCTTAATGGCCTGGTGTTGTGCCCCCAAAAATTCTTCCCCCGCTTTGGTATATGCTCTACCGATAATTAGGCACATAAATTAAAATTTACGAAAATGGAATTATGGCGAATCTGATTTCTTCGACAAAGGCCGAGATATTCCTAACAACTTGCGAATAAGGAATGGTGGTGAATTGAGTCACGAGGTCGTTTTGGCCAATGTCAATGGAGTAGAGAGCGTCCACAAAGCCATCCTTGCCGACCAGATTCGCATGGCCTAAATTGGGGGCAGTAGATGGAGATATCTTATTTTTACCTTCTTGTGGAGGTTGATCTACCTAGTTAAAGGACATATTACCTCTAGAGAGAAGCGAAGGTGTGCGAGATCGGAAAAGGAGGAACTGGTGGAGTTGGATGCCCAAGCCGAAGGGCTGGTAACGAGGGACGGTGGTCGCGCCATTTTTTTCCTAAAGCACCCAATATCTCCTTTATCCACTGGCAGAATGCCCCCTAAATTGACCTCCACCGAACCTTTAGAGAATATTTTGACTTCAGCAAATCCCACTATCTCCTCCCAAAATGGCCGAGAATCATGTGTCAAATAGGCGGCCAAATATTATTCCCTTTTGAGCGGATTCCTCTTGTTGGCCGAATGAATCAATCGCCTAATTTAGTGCTGGCCGGAATTTGGTGCCATGATGGACAATAGCTTAAGAGTTATCACATGCTCGTAGATCTTATTCTCTAAATGGAAGCATCACTCGACATGCATGTGAAAACTTCGGCTAAGCCAATTGTGGCGTGGCCGCTTCATTGCTCGGGGCCATGCTCATGTGAGCTTAGACTTGGAAATTCAAATGAGTATAGGGTCCTCTCTCCTTCAAATTCAAGCTTATTTTACATGTCCAGCCAATTCGAATGCAATTCACAATTGAGCCAATTTAAATGAAATTCATTAGATGTGGACATGTTATTAATAAACAAAAGATGTTCCCAATGCTTAATTGCAATGTGAATGAAAAATTATGTTTTTTTAGGGGTCTAGCTTGATGCTTATTTTTTATTATTTTTTTATGAGGGAATGATAAATTAACGAGTCAAAATTTAGGTGTTGGTAGAAATTGACCGAGATAGGAATGTAGATGTCTCCTAGAGCTACCAATCTGAAGAGGCAACTTATAAAAATTCATCCTCCTAAGGTATCTTATCCATTTAATGGTTGATCAAAATTTGGACATTTTGTAACCAAGAAAGTTCAAATTATACTCATGGTATGAACAATGTATCTATTTGTTTTTCAGATTATTTTTCTGTAACATGCTTGTCCTCGAATCAAAGTTGGTAATTGATGGTAAGAAAAATTAGGTAATGATTCTTCTTTGTTACTATTGTCACTGCTGCTGCCGCTGTTTATAATGTGATGTCTGAGCATAAATTCCATTAAATAATGAAAAAGATGTGACCAACTTAGAAAGCAATGTCTTCTCTAGATCTTACGAAGATATCATAGTTTTGTTGTAGCGATCAAGAATAGATCCTATAGGATGGCCAGGGCCAAACAATAATAAAGCCTTTTTCTCTAAATTCCAGTAGAACTCTCACCAAAAGGCTTCATTTCATCCCTCAATTGAAGTACTTTCTTCCAAAAGTTTTTGGGTCATGTAATATCTACTATAGCTTTGTAAAAAATGTTGTAGCTATGGCAGCAAGAAAACACCACGATATGTATGTAATACACTTGTGGTAGATTTGCAATATACTAACTAAATGCTTCCATCAGGCCTTATTATAAACTACTAATTCTTCGATTGAGTAATATGTTTTGTTATGTAACGTAAATTTCAACCTATGGGAAATTAGCAACTCCTCAAAGTGGTTAATATAGATATGAACATAAAGTATCGATATATCATGATGTTATAATAAGTAATTTTTTTCACAATGATTAGTAACTTTTTACGTTGAAAAAAGGTATTTTTGCACCCATTTGCAACTTATACTATTCCTAAGAGTTTCTTGGAGCATAAGCAACATTCAACTTACATGTGGTAAGTAACTTTTCAACTACAAAAAGTAGTGTTAACAAATAAAATTTGTAATTAAACACCAATTAGTAAATTTTCTTATTTGAAAAGTAAGTTTGTGCCCTTTTTCTATGACCAGGAAGCCTAACCTGGCTAGTAAAGCATAAACCCATAACAATACCCTACTAATATCCTAAATCATGTGAAACGAGAATTATGATTTAGGTAGACGGCCCAAACATGATATTAGTTGTATTTGGTGGCGTAGGGAGATGGATATTTGTACCCACCATTTATAAACTATTACCATTCATGATGGTTAATAAGTTTACATGAACAAAAGAAACTTCCTGAAGTGATCAGTAATTTTTCTCATAGAAAAATAAGTTCCATATTACCAAATAATTACGACAACTATTTTTTCCCCACAACGCTAAATGTTGAAAGAAGTATTGCGTATTTGTTAACTGGTAATTTTTGCATTGATTAGTAAATTTTGTTAATCAAAAGTAACTTTCAATCTATCAAGAATCGATACTGAGTAGAGAAATGAAAAGTTTTTTGACGATGAATGAATTGTTGAGTAATAAATATCATTAATTTTCTACCAAACATGGATCTGTGGATATCAATAGTAGGTTTTAGCAACATAATTGGTAAGATTTTAACTTTCACTGTATAATTTATCAATTAAATAATTAAGTAACCCCCTGCTTTTTAACCCAAAAAAAAAAAACACTTACTTCATCCATCAAGTCATTTTTTACTTAAACCAATTAATTAAGATGCGAAGAGTTAAAAGTTATCGAGTGCAATTAATGGAGTTATTAAATATCCCCCTAATTACATCTCAAAAAGGTAAAGTTACCTGTAAAAATAAAATAAAGAGTTGGTAAATTTTTTCACGTAACTAGTAAAATCTCAAATGGAAAGGTAATTCTAGATAAATGAAGTAACTTCTATGTGAGATTCGTAAATTTCGTGTCTAATTTTCTCCAAATACATTGTTGCTTTCAATTTAAGTCTATTGTCCCCACTTATTTTTCACCCGTACCTTTAATTTCTCGTCTGCATTTCGATTCGAAGTCATTAATTTCTTTGGAATTTCACGTAGTTCAGAAAAATCGATCACTCAGAGCTGGTAGATTGGCGGCAACCTGCTACCGGATATCGGCTATTCCCGGTGGCTCCTGTTCTTAAGCTTCATACATCAGCTTCGCCTCGTCTCACGGCCCTGTTCTGTCTCTGTTAGCGTTTGATTTCCAAAAGATGATATTCTCTGTTTGATTCTCTATTCCCAATTCGATTCTCGCCCCTACCAAGTTGTCGCCTCCCAGCTCCATATCTTGAAGGTAATTCGATATTCTTGTTCTCGTTATGTTCTCTTTCCTCTCCTTCGGTCATTTTGTTTGTGCGCTTTCGAGAATATGTGCTGCTGTCATTCATAAGATAATTAGTACAAATGGGGACTAGATATGTCCTTAAATATGGTTGTGCACGCATTAACGCGATGCTTTCAGGCTTTTTCAGCAATTCCTTTTGAACTTCTGTTTTTCTAGGTGTATAGGTAAATGCATGTACTTGAATGAAATATATTATTTTCTCTTATTTTCCGATGACTGAGTTTTGTCTGTCTTCTGTACAATTGAATAAGGGGCTGCATATTTTTCATATACTTTTCACGCGTCATTATCATACAGAGCATCTAATTAAAAGAAAGAAAGGACGATATTTGAGTATCAACTATTTAATTTAATTAAAGAAACCAAATGAAAGAATTACACAAATCATCCAGGGTCCTCAGTAATTGCCATCTGCAGCGTGAGGTTGACATAAGACCAAGCTTACTAATTGCCACGCGGCCCATGATGGCCAAAAAGCAACTTAACTCACCATGTTTAACTATTGACATCACTCTGTTCTTTTCTTCTGCTTGTCTCAGCGCCACGCCTGTCTTCCTCCTCCTCCTCCTCCTCAGCGTTTGAGAGAGATCGAGAGAGCAGCAGCATCGGAGCGCCGATGGTGGACGTGTGATTGGTACTTGTTAGGGAGGGAGAGAGACACGTAAGGGTTTGGAGTTTCCATTGAAAAGCGTCGGCTTTGTGAATTGTTACATTATATTTTGCAGAGATGATGGTCATTACGTGTTGGTTAATACCAAAGAGAGGTCTGGGAGAAGTGGTCCGGCTCGACCATTGAATAATTCATGAAATACACACGTTAAGTTGAAGGGGATTATCACTCGGATATTACATCTCCACTGAAGCATATGACAGTGAGAATCTTCTTGGAGCATTGAATTCTCAACTCGCTCCATCCTCTTTTCTCAAATTGACCTCCTCCGAACCTTTAGAGAATATCTTGACTTCGACAAGTCCCACTATCTCCTCCCAAAATGGCCGAGACTCGTGTCAGATGTGTGGCCAAATATCATTCCCTTTCGTGCTGATTCCTCATGACACCCCCGTATAGCCGGTGCGCATTGGAGAACGCAGGGGGCATCTTTTGGAAATATAATACAGTAACGCCACATATATTAACGCCTCGTGCCCCTCTTTCTGATCACCATTGTATCGTCTAAATGATTTCTTCCTCGCTCTAGAAGCCCTCTTTCACCAAATCTTCTGCGGCTGTTCTTTTTATTGGAACCGCCGTGTGTGCGTCATATTGAACCTTTCCTCTTCTTCAGTCATTGTCGTTTCCGGGTTCCATCAGTTTCCCCTTCCTCGTAATATATGAATTCTTAACTCTCGTTTCTCCGCAAGAAGAAGGAAAGAAAGCCAGAAAGTTAGAAGTCGAAACGGGGGGAAAATGGCAGAGATTGCTGTGTCTGTAGCTTGCGAAGTGGCAAAGTGCCTGTTGGCTCCGGTCAGTCGGCACTGCGGCTACGTAATATTCTCTGACCGCTGCGTTCGGCAACTTAATGTTGAAGTTAAGAAGCTGGGTGACACGAGGGATGAGGTGCAGCATTCCATCGATGATGCTCAAAACAACATGAAGCCGATCAAAGCCAAGGTTGAGACATGGGTGAAAGAAGTGGAGACCGTCGCTGACAAGGCACACGAGGTGCTGGATTACGATGGAAGAGCTAAGAAAACTTGCTTCTACGGGTGGCTTCCCAATCCGAAGGCACGTTATTGTCTTGGCAACGAGGCGAGCAAGATGATCAAGGACATCAAAGATCTCATTGAGCAGGGTCAATTTGAGAGCGTCTACGACGAGATTTCCCCACCGGGACGTGTTGGCGGTGCTCTCAACGTGAATTCGTCAGCCGTTGATGGGGGCGACTTTATCACCGATTCGCGAACTTCCATCTTTCAGGGCATAATGAAAGCTCTGGATGATGAGAAGCTAAAAGTGATTGGGGTCCACGGACCTGGCGGCGTGGGGAAGACTACGTTGTTGGAGGAAGTCAAGAAGAAACTCATGAAAGAGAATAGATCGTTCGACATGATTATCAATGTGGAAGTCTCGCAAACTCCGGACTTGAATAATATCCAAGGCCAGATCGCTGATGCCTTGAGTCTGAATCTGAAGAAAAAGCAAAGCCAACAGGGAAGAAGAGATCTTTTGTTCCAGAGATTGCAGAGTGATCCGAATGAGAAGGTTCTCATAATATTGGACGATTTGTGGACGGAACTTGATTTGAAGTCAGTCGGAATTCCTTCGGTAGACGAGAGCAGGGGATGCAAGTTGCTGGTAGCATCAAGATTTAAAGATGTCTTGGAGCAAAAGATGCATGCGGATAAAACATTTCGTCTTGAAGGTTTAAACAACGACGAAGCTTTTAGGCTATTTGAAAAGATAGTTGGCGACAACCTCAAAGACGAGGAATTGAAACCAATAGCAGCTCAAGTGGTCGAGAAGCTCGCAGGTTTGCCTCTTTTGATTATCTCCATCGCAAGCACTTTGAAATATAGCCGTGTGTCTGCATGGAAAGACGCATTGATAAAAATAGAGGACTCAAATATAGAAACCATAGTAAAGCTGAGTTATGACCATCTGAAGAGTGAGGACGCCAAGTCCTTATTCTTGCTCTGTGGTCTTCTTGGTGGGACCATTCAAGTCGAACTTCTGCTGGGACTAGGCATGGGGTTGGGCTTGTTTGAGGGATTCAATAACACGGTAGAAGATTCAAGAAATAGATTGAATACTATGCTCGATAGCCTCCGTTCCGTTTGTTTGTTGCAAGATGATGGTGATGACATGGAGACTGTGATCACACATGATCTTTATAGTGAGGTGGTCGTCTCAGCTCCATTTAGAAGTCAGAATTCCTTAATGATGAACAACTCTTATGTTTCGTGGCCAAAAGAAAAGCTTGAGAAATGTTGGGCAATATGCCTTGTTAATGATTACGGTGATGGCCTTGCTGAAAAAATGCGGTGTGCGTTTCCCGACATGAAGATATTCGTGTTGTCTCAGATAGGGTCGTTTGTGGCACCTATACACCGACATGATGTGAGAGATTGCTGTGGACTAGATTTCACAAGCATGGAGCAGCTCCAAGTCCTATATCTTCGCTTCATACATATCACCAATTTAAGTTCCTCGATTGGCACCCTCAGGAACCTCCACTCATTATACTTAGACTATTGCATTGTGGATGATGTGGCAATTCTTGGCAAGCTCGAAACATTGCAAATTCTCAGCTTGGCAGGATCTCAAATTTCTAAGCTGCCTAAAGAAATCGGGGAACTTAGGAATCTAAGATCGTTGAATCTATATGATTGTGACTCGCTTATGATAATTGAGCCTGGTGCCTTGAAAGGCTTAGTCCACTTGGAAGAGTTATATATGAGGGGAAGCTTTAGTCAATGGATAGTCGATGATGAAATACCAACGGAATCGTATAATGGTAGGCTTGTTGAGTTGAAGAGCTTGAGAAAGCTAGCCTCTTTGGAAATATCGATTCATGATCCCATCGTACTCTTAAAGGATGATGACCTACCATTTGGGACCCTGATCAGATTTTGGATCAACATAGGAAATACTTACGGAAGGGGATTTCGTGGTTTGAGAACCATGAAACTCCAATTGGAAGGATGCGATGGTATTCTCTCAAAAGAATGGGTTCAGAAAACTCTGCAGAAAACTCAACACTTATATTTGGATGGATTGGGAGAGTTCAAGGAGAATGCTCACGAGTTGTGCATTCGAGGATTTAAACAACTGAAGCATCTCGACATTCAGAACAGCCCCTCAATCAAGTACATCATCAGTTCATTAAATGACCTTCTCACTGCATTTACGGATTTAGAGTCTTTGTTCCTCGAAAATCTTATTAATCTGAAGAAGATATGCAATGGCCCTGTCACACCAGATTGCTTCCGCAAATTGAAAGTTGTGTGTATCGAAAAGTGCCACCAATTGAAAAATTTGTGGTTCCTCTCAGAGATGCAAAGACGTGTACATTTGGAAGAGATCAAAATATGTGAATGTGACTCATTACAAGCCATTATCACAGGTGATGCAGGAAAAGTAGAAGTTGATGTTGATGACATGATTGAGTTACCTAATGTACGACGTCTAGATTTGCGTAAGTTACCAAAAATGACGAGCTTTTGCACTAGAGCTGAGGGTGCTCCAATTCAGGTAACTTTTTCATTTTCTGGGTATAAATTTCTTTAATTCTTAATCTTGCAAACAATACCTAGATTATACTATTATAGGGGGATTTAGGATAAGATGATATTGGTGTTCACCGAGCCTCAGTGAATATTGCATTATTTTGATTATTTGTACATCTTGAAACACATATAAAAAATCCTTTCAAAGAAAACACAGACCATACATTTTTATTCACATTCAACTGTAGCTAGGGGAAGCCTTTTCCTACGATTTTTTTTTTCAATTTATTTCAGTGTTAGATAATTGCACTAATTATTTGGGCTTTAGCATGGGTTTATACTATGACTAATTGATTACTTATTTAACATTTTTAATGAGAAGAAAAAACATTATACATAATGAATCTTAAACGAATGCACGAAATTCAACAATTTCAAAATGAAGAAAGTGAGAGAATAAATAAATAGAAGGCGAACTAGTAGCCACATAACAAAGAAAGTCCACATAATTCATGTTTCACCTACACGCAAGTTAGCAATTGATTCTAACACGTCATGCCAATCTCACCATGTCAACGTCGTTCTGCTTCTGTCATCCCTTCGTCTCAATTAAGTTTTTGACATTCTTAAGAGACATCAAACTCATTCATATATTTAAGTTTCTTTTGTTTCGCTGAAAATTCATTGTTGCTGAAAAATGTCTTCCTGGCGATTCATTTTTCTTGTTTTCTTGTATTTGGTTATGCTGAAAACACAATTTGAGAGAAACTAACCCAAATAGATCATATTTACCTGTTCATAATGAAAAGCAATAAGTTAACAAATAATTTATTAAAAATTTAACTCCGACATGAATTTGTCTTTAATTTTGAAGGTCAAAATAGAAAAACGAAAGAAAAGATAACAATTACGATGACAGTTGTTTTGAAGATCAGTAGATGATTTCAAAAGAAAAGAGAAAAAAATTATGGCCATAGCTTTGAAGATCAGCCAAATCAAAGATAACAACTATGATGACACGCGGGAGCAACATGATAGTGGTGACGATATCCTCCTGAAAATGATTTTGCTTTTCACGGAAGAGAAATTCATTTTCTTGAATTTTAGCCTGAGAGTTTCAGTCATTTTCTAGTATCCAATTACAAGAAAATTCTAAAAGCATTTTTCTAAAAATAGATTTACTTGCAACTTACCTTTAATGAGTTTGATTGTGGCGCTTTGTTAGGTTTCATTGCCTCGCTTGGAATCCCTAGTAATGGTTGGACTCCTTGGCCTAGAAAAGATACTCCACAATGAACCCTCAATAAAATTCAGTGGTTTGAAATCACTAAAGATAGAAGAATCTAAATCCACATTGAGTATTCCGAAAGATTGGATACTAAAGCTACCAAATTTGGAGTCAATGGAAATTGCGGGCTCTCCGTCAGCAGAAGTAGTTTTCGACCTAGAGGAGCCGATAGTCATTGGAGAAGTTGAGATTCTCTCTCAGCTAAGTACATTGGTGTTATCTAAGTTGTCAAACTTGCGGCGCATGTTGAAACAAGATGTACAATTACAAGGAATATTGATATTTCAAAACCTAATGGAGCTCTCTATCTGTGAAACGGGGCTATCATTTCTCTTTTCGGTGTCTGTGGCTAAATGTCTTAAAGAAATTAGAGACATTAAAGTGGAGGACTGTCCAAATATGAAGACGGTGATTGTGGATGAAGAAGGAACATATGATATTATAGAGTTACCACTCCTGAAGCGACTATCTATAACACGCTGTCCCATAGAGAAATTCTTCTCATATCCTCATGGAAAGAAAGAGTCAGTAACCACTACTTCAGATTCACGAGATGCTTATTTCGACTCCTTCTTTGATCAAAAGGTACAAATCCCTTCTCTTAAGATTATACCCATAATAGCCATAGGCACATGCTTTGCAAGGCAAGTAATCAAATCTGTTTGAAGATCTTTATTTGGATTTATTAATTAAAATGTGTTTATAATTTATTACTATATTTGTTAGATAGATGCCACTAATGGAAAGTTCATTCTTCCACCACATCAGATAGATTGTTGGGATTTAGCCAATTTCATAAAATTTTCATAGCTACAATCTGATGAACAACTCTTATGAGCAGGTTAGTTTGTCGAGCTTAGAGGAGTTAAAGCTTAAGTCAGAAGGATCCTTCAAAGGAATATGGCATAGTGAACTTATGGAAAAGTCCTTCTGCAAATTAGCCACCCTCTCCATTGGATGTTGCTCTAAGCTACACAACGTCTTCCCTTCCACAATCATAGGGAGATTGCACAACCTAACAATTGTTGAGATTGAAGACTGTCCCTCTTTGGAATCATTGTTTGATTGTGGGTCCATTGATGCAAATATTGCGCAAACAACTATATTGCTCCCCAAATCAGAAGTAAAGACGGTGAGGGACACAGGAAAGTTGAAATGTACAATGAAGAGCAACTCCCAAATGATTTTGGGTTTTCCTAGTTTAAAAAAAGTCCGTGTTTGCAGTTGCTCCAACCTAAGATATCTCTTCCCCAGTTGTATGGCCACAACTCTAGAGAAACTTGAGAGCCTATGGATTAGCAATTGCGAACAGATGAAGGAAGTGGTCCCTAAGGAGACAGCCAAAGGGGATGATGAATCATTACAACCATTGTTCAATGAGATGGTTTGCTCTATCCCTTACTATGATCATCCATATTCTTGCATTTCATATTTTAGAATGATCCTCATTTCTCACATTATCCTCGTACAGGCTAGATTCCCCAATATAAGAAAACTACAAATTGAAGGCGCTAAGTGCAAAGAGTTATGGAACAATCAAATTCCCAATGATTCCTTTTGCAAATTGGAACTTCTTCGAGTGGAGCACTGTGACAATCTCCTATGTATTGCCCCATCTCACATGTGGAAGAGACTGCAACTCTGTCTCGCCTTCCTAGAAGTGAGATCATGCCGTTTGATCAAGATCATATACGAAAGTGATGGGACAAATACAAAGAGTGGTAAAATGACGAGGCTGGTTTTGCGAGATCTAGAAAACTTGAGGCACATTTGGCAATCCGATGGTTTCCCAAACATCCCGTTCCCAAACTTGAGATACGTAAAGGTTGTGAGGTGCTCCCGTTTGGAAATGCTTTTCACAACCTTCACAGCAAAATTTCTCGGGCAAATCAAAGAGTTGGTAGTAGAGTCATGTGAAGATCTAGAACTAATTGCTGGCCATGAAGAATGTGAAGAAGCGGTCGGTACGACAATCACCTTCTCTGAGTTAACTGCTCTTAGACTTTTCGAGTTGCCAAAAATCAGGGCAATCCAAGCTGAGAAAGACTCTGTGGAATTCCCATCCTTGCAACACCTGTGTACGGTAAGCTGTGGAACGGTGCCGGACCAAGGCCTTGATGACTGGGAAAGCTACCAAGCTTGCAAAAACATCGAAGAAATGTTGTTTAGATGTGCGCTTAATGACTAACGCTTTTGGGACATCTGCAACGGAAAATGGTGTTTGGCGATATAGAATAACGCGTCCGGTTATATGATATTCTATTTCTGCATTCTCATGTACACTCCCCACAAAATTTGTGAGTAGTTCCTTCAATGTTCATCGCTTCGGTCTGTCTCCTGTCCCTTGGATCTAAGGCCGTGCTGAGCAAGGTCACTTGTTCATTCTGAGTCAGAATGTAGAGTTGCTATGGAGGCGCAATTCTAATAAATGACAGTGCATCGAGACAAAGTCTGTCAACTGACAAGCATGGAAGAGTTGCTAGTGAGTCCCACTCACTACCTCTAAATTTCGAAAGAACTTTTCATTAATAGGCAAAAATATAACGAGTGCATTGCATCCAATTTGTCTCGAGAAATTACAGTGGTTTTGCATTAACAGGCAAATATATGGGATAACTGCTTCGTGGTTGACGAATATCCATGTTGACAAAATTTAAAAGTTGCTAGTAATTTTTCAGTCTTGTTTGTAAAAAGATATGACCGATAACTTGCTTGTTAGGTCACCCGATGGTAAGTTACCATCATCATCAGGATTTCACGAGCGCCCAAAACAAATTAATGAATTATCAACATTTCTAAAATTTTACAAATGTGTTTATTTGCATCGTGTATCAAATCACCAGAAACTAAACAAACATCTTCTAGGTTTTAAGGTACAAAAGATGAAGTTTTTGTGGACTGCTTCAACTCAATTATTCATTTCTTTTAAGAAATCATTATTCTTTAAGCGATGTTAACTCTAATTTTGTGTCTTACTACGAGTTTTATTTGATGGAAACAAAATAACTTTACTAATCACTGAAATCATTTTTCTCTCTAAACAGTACATGTGCATCTAAATGATGTCGCATGTTGTGCATAGAGATTCTCATATAGAATATGAAATATTTTGAACGTGATGTTCATGATTAGTAACTTAGAAAGTTACTCTTGGTATTTTCTCGTTCATAGAGTCAATTTTACTTGTTATTAACAAGAAATTTTGCTCTAAACTCATTAATAGTGAAGACATTTAGTAAGCAAAAAGCACTTCTAATATAATATATTACCAAGAGATTCTCCGCCCATACTTTTACTCTTCTCTTGATGAAGCTCTTCAAATTTTATTTGGAAAAGAAATAAGCCGTTTTATTAAATATGAATGCATCTAATGTGCAATAATCAATTTTACTGTTTTATATATACCAGATTTCAGGCTCATTCAAGAATTTCACAAATTAGATAAACTCCATACATACGAGTTTACCAACTTAAGTACACTTCTAATAATTTCGTCTCATAAGAAAAATCAAAACAGGTTTCTTCTCTCTCGATCGAATTCACTGGCTAACAAGGCATCATCACGTGGCCCTCAACAGAATTCACTGGCTCTCTTCCTTTCTCTCTCTAACATCTAACGATCTGCGTCGATTCCCTTTCGAGATCAGGCTCGGCGCGCTCTGCAGAGTGGGGCCAGAGCATAAACAGAGCCCCCTTCGCACACGCAAAAGGAGCTCCACAAATTCTCTCTAGCCCTGGTTGAAGGGACTCGCGTGATTCTTGAGCATTCATAAGTCGCTCTCTCTCGGAGATTTCTTTTGAATCCTTGCCTCTCGCTTCGTTGCCGATCGTCGCCACTTCCCGATCGCCAACAGCTCGGTCTGTAATGCCGAAGTTCTTGAACTTTGGTCGCGACTGCCTGCTTCGACGATTCCAATCCTGGATGTTGCTTCTGTTATCTCCTTACTCGTATCCGATGTCAATCGCTATAGCTAATCATTCTTCTTTCAACTAAACCACATTTGCTCTGTTTTCCGTTGCTTCTCATACGAAGCAGAGGCTGAGTGCTATTGTTACCGTCTGTGCGAAAACGGCTTCGATTGAGGCTGTATTGATGATTGAACTTGCCGACTGCCTTTGTGATGATTTGGATGCGAATCACCTGTTTGATGAAATTCCTGAACTTAATCAGTTTGTATTTTGATTCAAGTCTTGACTGAGAATTTCCTTCATTACTAGATTATTGATCGATTCTGGTCATATAAGCGCGTTTGAGGTCTGTTTCTCCATTAAAAATCATAGGTATTCAACTTTGAACTTGCTTTGGATGTGCTACAACCTGTTGATGCATGCTGATTTGTAATTATTGCAGCCCTGAGCTGATGTCATTTGGTCCTTGATATTGATGTTATTCCACTCAAGTAAGCATGGGTAGTGAATTTCATGTTCCATTGAAAGGAATTTATGTCATGAATGAATTAAATTCTACAGGAAATCGATCCTTGTATGCTGACTGTGTCTTAAAATCCCTGATTTAGTGTGCATTTGATTCCAATTTGAGGCTAGTTTGGTTGTTGGATCGTATAAGCTCATGCTAGGAAAGCATTATGGTGAATCTCATGCCAATTTGCGAGAATTGGGGTCATCACCAAATTTGAATATGTTAGAATCAAAGTATTGCATGCTGACCGTGATTGCTTTGTGTAAATTCGGTATTAATTTGCCCCTGGATTGATGCCATTTTGATCAAGTAGACTTATATGTACTTGTAGGAAGATATGGCTTCACTTTCATGTTGATTAATCATCAAAGGATCACAATTTGCTGCATCATATGCTCTGTTACAATTATGAATGTCTGCTGGAAGTAGTGGAATAAGCATAATTAGATGGATAAGAGATATGGTGTGTGCAAGTTCCATGTCAATTTCACATGTTTGGAGGGCAATTGCATGATTAAATTGATGTCTGTATGCTTGATATTGCCATGAGAGTCTTGGCCTAATTATTGAATTAGAGAATTCTGATGTTATTTGAACTTTAATTCCATGATTCTTGCGATTTCAAAGCTCGGGGCATCTATTTTTTGTAATATTAAATAATTTGAAGAATACTGACTTCGTTTAAAGGTGATATGGTAGACTAGCCAGATTTGAGGAAATCTCTCAACAAAACTGGTCACCGAGGCCCCATCAAATATTGCGTGGAGGACACTTGCCAACAGAATTCCAATATTCTCTCTCTCTCTCTCTCTCTCTCTCTCTCTCTCTCTCTCTCCCCTTCGACACTCACCATTTAAGGCTTATTTATAAGAGCTATTGCTTAAACCTGATTGATCCTTCAAGTGTGTGCGCTTGTGCCAATGTACTGTGCACAACACCAATTGCAACCTATTGACGCTACCGGAAATATCTTTCGGGGAAGCTAGAACTCACATTTGGTTGTGAATTCCAATGTGGCAGATGAAGGCATATACTCTCTGTCCTTTCCTTCCTTGAAGTTCGCTGGCCACTGCTATTCAGAATGATGTTTCAAAGATATGTTTCTCATTTCATTGGAATGCTCATGATAGACTGATGGTCATCTGCGTCAACAGCACTAAAGGAGCACAACAGAAGATTATCGGACAGAAGATTATCGCTGGTGGGGGGAGGGAAGCTTGGCCACCAGCAATAATTTAATCACCTATCCGATTGCCAACAGTTCCGAGGACTGAAATGCCACAGTACTCAAACTTTGGTCATAATTGCCTGCTTTGTCGATTCCATTCCTTGACGTTGCTTTCATTATCTCCTTACTCATATCCAAGGTCAATCGCTATAGCTAATCATTCTTCGTTCAACCAAACTGCATATGCTCTGTTTTCCATTGCTTTATGTATGAGGCAGAGGTTGGGACCTGTTGCTACCGTCTATGTGAAAATGGACTGTGATTGAGGCTGTATTAATGATTTGAACATGCTGCATTTCCTTTGCAATGATTTGGATGTGAATTGTTGCTTTACTTTTGCATCTAAGCTCCCTAGCCAAAATGTATACCACATGTTTGATGAAATTCCTGAACTAAATAAATGTGTAATTCCAGGTCTTGATTGAGAATTTCATTCATTACTAGGGATTTCATCAATTTTGGTCTTATCAGCCTAGTTGTGTTCTGTTTCTTCATTGAAAATTATAGGCATTCCATTTTGAACTTGGTTTGGATTTGCTGGAACCTTGTCAATACATGCAGATTCGCAGCTATTGCGGCCCTGGGCTAAAGTCCATTGATCCTTCATTTGATGCTATTCCACTCAAGTAAGCATGTGCAGTGACATAAGATTGTGTTATGGTAAATTTCATGTTCACTTGGAAAAGATATTATGTCATGGATGAATTAATTATACTTGAAATCAATCCTTGGATGTTGACCATGTCTTGATATCCCATGATTGGGTGTGAGTTTGATTCCAACTTGAGGCTAGTTTGGTTATGGGATCGTATATGTTCATGCTAGGAAAGTAATATGGTGAATCTCATGCCAACTTGAGGCTAGTTTGGTCATGGATTGATGCCATTTTGATCAAGTCAATTTGTCATCAAACAATCATGATTTGCAGTCTTGTATGCTCTGTTACAATTCTGATTGTTGCTACAAGTCGTGGATTAAGCACAGATTAGATGGATTTTGTCTCAACTTGCTTGTCTTTTTTATTGCCCGTGGGCAAGTGATATCATGTGTTCAAGTTCCTTGTCATTTTCATGTGTTCAGATGGCACTAGTTGGCTGTTAGTCCCACGAGAATGAAATCAAGGACTGCATATCAAAACAGATGTATTAACAAAGGGTTTCAATTCCCCAAAAAAGCACAAACTTTAGGTTGACTCTCTGTTCTGAGTAAAACTTTTTTTTGTCTAGAAAGAATCAACTTCCACTTAAGTCCCAAATTTGATCCCCATTCAATTGCCGTCCAAAATCACTGTTGAAGGTCTAACATGGCAGTCAGTTGTAAATCCATGTCAACTAACTACTCACCAAAAAGATGCTTTGTTGTTCTTAAAATTTTGGAAAAATCAAAACAATTAGAGGTGGATTCTTCAATTCTGCAGACAAAAGTCTTCAAATTTTGCATTTGGGAATCTTCAATTCGTCGGATATACTCACGCCTGAGATAGTTGGTTTGTTGAGCTTTTAATAAACCAATTCTGAACTCTGCTTGTCTCATGATCCAAGGACAGGTGCTCGACCGAAGACAGCATCTTCTGCAGGATCATTCTCAGTGAATCGCCTGCATTCAAGGTATTTGATTGATTTTGATTCTAGTTCTTCTGAATTGAGGATGGATAGCTATCTTCTTCAATGTCAAAGCTCATTTCAATTCATGGTTTTGCATCCCGTGTTATTCTTACTGAAAGATGCGAGCTTGATGTCCTGCTGGGGTTGGCGATCATGTGCAGAAGAATTACATCCACATATTGTTCTCATGTTTTGCCTATCCGAAAACTCAATGGAATGGTGACTCTTCCACATTGCACTGTTTGTCATGCATCATTAAGCATTGCTGATGCGGCTATGTGTTTGACAAGCATTTTCGGAATGTATGACAGATGATGGCTAGAATGATCAGATCCTTCTTCATTCATTTGATCTTATTCATTTTGTACTTTCAGCTCTGTGAGGATGAAAAGTGTCTATGCATATTGATTCGAGTCTTCTAAGCCATGGGTAGGGTGTTACTCATCCATCATTCTGCAGTAGATGACCCCTTGAAATTATTGTCCTTAAACAAGGATAAATTGACGAGGCAAAAATGTCATATTTGCTCTTGTGATTAACTTCTCCGTTGTTTAGCCAGGACTTCTTATAGTATCATCTAATCACTCTCTCCAGATTGTGTAACCTTGCTTCATAAACAATAAATTGAGATGAATTGATGTGTCTATACGTGAAGTTAAGATTTGCACATGAAACTATGTTGTAGTTAGAAGCAGATGCTGCCATCTGGTTCTAACTTTTATGACCTACGTGCTTGGTTATAGCATCCTAGATGATTGAGTCATGGTTTGTAACTTAACACCAATCTTCCTTACTGATGACAGCTTTTTTGTTGTCATCTTGGATCCTAACAATTGTTCTCATGGCCTAAAGAACCAACATCTTAATTAAAAAAATTCTACCTGCTCCTGGCGGTTGAATGTAAAGACTAAAAGAGAGCATTGAAGAGAAAGAGGGCTTTTGATTGTTATTAATGGAGAATGTCTTCTCGAGGAATTTGGCACAGGTGTTTTTTCACAAACCAACTTCTATTCTTGAAAAATCTTTTGCAACGTAAGACTATGTATGAACTCACTCACCTCAATTGTACTTGGGACGCAGTGCTTCGTCCACGATCTCCTGCAAATCTGTGGTTTTCATATCCAGCGGGCCTTATTGTTCAACGGCCAAGTCGAGTACATTAATGCCACACGGGACATGCTGTGGTCCCTCGCCCGGAAGCTGGGTCGTTGGCATAGGCAGTTACTTTTTGTCCAGCGTGGATGCGCTTTCATGGAGAAAATGATTGCTAGATAGCAGAATAGTTCTAGCATTTTGGAGGCGGCAGAGCTCAAAAGGCAATGTTAGTATAAAGAAATGGTGGAGGCGGTCCACTTATCTTGCGTCCAACGGCACTTTGACCACCTCTTCAACGGCTACTTTGAAAATTGCAATTCTATAAAAAAGATTCAAAGCTTGCTGAAGGATTCGGTTTCCGACTTCTTGATATTTTACAAGCGTGGTCATAAACTACCAATACTCTGAAGAATTTTGCCAACATACGAATGGATTAATATATTACCAACTTCTTATCAACATTGTAAGGGATTTAGTAATATCCAAATAAATTAGATTTATCAATGTCAAAATAAATTAGAAAATTATGCTTTTTTTTTTTTTTTTTTTAAATTAGACGCGTGGTTCATAAGTTTTTAACGATGTTATTAATTTACTTATGTTAGATTAATTTGTAAGTAACCTCTTAACCTAGTTGGTTAGGATCTCACCCTGAGATCCGAGATCCGGGAGGTAAGGGGCTCAAAGCCCCTAATATTTATCTTGTCATTTATCTTGTCCCTCGAATTGAGGCGTGTGTTCACTGCTGCTTTGATTCTACCCTTAAATGCATGTACTCAATTCGGGCTTACTCGACATCAAGGGTGGCTTTCCTCCTAGCGCACCATGCGAATCTGTTAATTTCTTTCGTTGATCGATATACTTCAATTTTTGTCCTACATAATCTATTTTTCAGTATAGAATTTACATATCATGGATATACATGTAATTTATACCTTTTTAACTATAATTTTTATTATATCCACAATCAATACAAAACAGCCTCTATTTTGACACTACAATATTTATACATATATGCTAACTATCCGTTTATGTCAGGTTATTTAAATTTCGGAGTACATGTGTAAGTATATTTTATATACCATTGTTTAAATTATTTCTGTTTTGTGTGACTAACCGAATTAGGAGGGTTGCTTTTTTAAAAATTTTGGCTGCTGTTAGTCGTAAAACAATTTGTATGAATTTTGGACTAAATATATAATTGTGTATGGTCATGCACACATTAACATGCAAGCTTTTTCAGCAGTTCCTTTTTAATTTCTATTTTACTAGGTATCATATACTTGAATAAAAAGATATTCTTTACTTGAATAATATTAGCATTCACGTATATGAAGTCGCCCTACCAATTCAATTATATATGTAATTCAAAACCTATGCATTGTCACAAGATTAATAGATAGATGTCTATTTTATATCAATAAGGTGTCTAGAACTCTCTGAGCATCCAACTAATCTCCATTTGGTGTGATGGTCCCTCCATCTCACACATGTCAGGTAATCACTGGAGACTCACAAAAGTGTGCTCATGGGAGTGGCCACAAGAGAATGTTCAAGTATAGTGATTTGATCACAAGCTTTGACAAGAAAGATAAACACACTTGCCACCTATGAAGCACGGACACGTTGCCCGTGCTTCCGTGTCATGTCCGACATTTGTCTGAGCATGTCGGGCACGTCAACACGCTAGGACACGGTCGGACACGCGGTCAACGCGTGTCGGATTTTCCGATATGCGGTCAACGTTTCTCGACATGTTTTGACACGCATGTCTGGAAGACGATGGATGGTGGAGGCAAGGGAGGGCGAGGGAGCAGAGACGAGGCCGCGAGCGACGGCGAGAGACAGCAAGAGAAAGAGCCGAACAGAGAGAAAGAAGAGAGAGAAAACAAACTCCCTTAGAGTCATAATCAAAACATCACAGCGTCATGGCCTAGTGCGCTTGCAAAGAAAACTGATCTCGGGCCTATTTGGCTCGCGGTTTACTGACCAAATCTACGAGAACCTTCATAGATATTTTGATGCGTATTCATAGATCATATTCATTCTCAGGTGTAATTCCACTCCGAGGGCAGGTATTTCTTTTAGGGAATGAGCTTGACTAAAGTAGGGGCAAATCTTTTTCATTAGGGCAAATCTATTTCATCAGGGGCCTTATTAGTGATTCCCTCTTTTTGGTCCCCGGCCGACTATTCTCTCTATCGATGATAACATAATTCGACGTTGAGTTTTGTCATCTGCTGTCACGGTTGCACCTCATGGAGAAATTTACTAGTTTCTTCTTGCTATTCATAATGACTATTTGATATATCGATACAAGAGCATATTTATTTTTCTATATGTCATTTGTAGGTTAGGCTAGACGTTTGTCAATATGTACGTGTGAATTGTATTAAAAAAGTCTCACACCGGATAATTGATGTGGTGTGATTAGTTAATTTATCCGAGTTAATCTATAACTTATTGGCTTAAATTTTTTAGCTCCAAGTAGATATGTTGATAGGTTCAAATTTGGACTCTCTCTTGGCGACCACCCTGAACTCCCAATGTGTAGTGTTTGGTAAATATCTCAAGGAACTCAATGTGCATCAATATTTGGTAAGTATCTTAAGAAAGAAATCTCGTGATCAGTGGTTTCCGAGCAGCCTAGTGTTGTGGTGCAACATTGCATTCTCAATGGCAGTTCGAGATGAAGGTTGGCATTGTTGTAGTTGTTGTGACCTCACACGCAACAAAGTGGAGATTCACATGTGAATTAATGTAGAACATCCCTAATATTGAACTCACACCTGAGTGAGTGGGAGATTGTTGAGTTGCACATTTGCATTATATTAAAAAAGTCCTACATCAGAGAATTGATATAGTAGCTAATATATCATAGTTAACCTAAAACTAGATATATTGAATGGCTCAAACTTAAACTCTCTTTGGCAATGTCCTCAATTGTAGCTATCAAGCGTCCAACAGTTTTCGAGGTCAATAGCTTTTTTCCAATGGCATGCTTGAAAGGCAATCGGAAGGTTTGAAAGCAATGGTGCGGCTACATTGTGCCTCTCAATAGACTTTGTGAAGGTATCAAAGTGCAATAGACAATCAAGGATGGTTGCCTCGTAGAAGGAAGGAAAAATAATACAAATGATTCATGAACTTTGATCCATTACACAATGTCGTCTTTGAGCTTTTAATCTGTTTAACTCGGTTCATGAACTATTGTTAAATGTTCAGTGTTATCTTTGAACTTCTAATTTATTCAATGTGACCCTTGAATTATTGGTAAATATTTAATATAGTTATTTTGTTTGTTCAAACAACAATATGACATAGATTATTATATTATATGCTGAGTTGGATTGTCAAAATTGATGAGTCAATATATCAATCTTTTATCTGTCTACTTTAAAAAAGGAAAAAAAAAAACGAATTAGGGACTTCAAATATCCCACGTGCAAATTTCTTTTCCTAATTTGAGATAAATATTTTATGTGAATAATCCATATATATATTGTCTACCATTCATATTAATGGAATGGAAGTCACGTATTCCGTCAACTTGAATTAACGAAAAGATGACATTAAACAATTTGATATAGTTAGGGAATTAGATTGAACATTTATTAGTAACTCAGAGTTCAGGAGTACATTGAACATTTACAAAAGTTTAGATACTATATTTAATAAATTAAAAGTTCATAAGTAACATTGCATATTGAATCAAATTTTAAGGACCATTTTTGCTTTATTTTTCCTTATAAGGAAAGTGAAAGTAGGAACGTCCTCTTTGGTTTCTTTGCATCTAGCAAGGTGCTTCTCCTCCGTGAACCACCACTTGCATGCACGACTGACGTACCACACGTTTTCCAGTTGTCTTGTAGATGTTTCAAAGATATTTACCTTATTATTTGAAGAAGAATATCATGTCATCATGAACATAGTACAAGACATATATATATATATATATATGTTTATATTTGCATTAAATCTTTACTTATCAAAGGCCAGCGAGTTATTTCTCGATTGATGAAAGAAATGGGCAAAAAAATTGGGAAAGTCCAGTTGAATAGAACCCGGTATGTGTTGATCAAATATTGATCCTTTTGAAATGACATGGGGTCGAAGTCCCATAGAATGTGGTGGAAGACTAAACAAGGAGCCGTAAAGGGAAGGTGGTGGGGGGAAAGAGAGAGAGAGAGATTGAGAGATTTCTTTAGTGCAAGATGATTGTTTCATAATTTTTCTTTAGTGCAAGACGATTCTTTCATATTTTTATTTTCCTTTATTTAAAGGTTCCAAAGTGAAGAAAGGATACGATGGTTGAAGGATTTTTTTTTTTTCTCGTCTTTCAGTTTAGATACTTGGCTTCCATGATAGATGATTCTTTTTCCCTTCGTTTAAAGGTTCCAAAGCGAAGAAATGATGAGATGGTTGAGGAATTTTTTTCTCATCTTTTAGTTCAAATACTTGGCTTCCACAATAGAGGATTCTTTTCTTCCAGCCTAGGGATTCTTCCTCAAATTATTCTAATTATTATTTTCTTCTTCAAATTCATCATCTCCTTCCAACGCTAAATCTAAACCCCATGTCTCTCACCACGCTGACATCTTAATGAGCCACAGATTAAACTAATTCCTGCCGGTGAAGATCTCTAACTCAAATTTTCTAGAAGCCATAGCGATAATTGCATACAGACAAAATAACCCTAGGCTTTGATACTAGTTTTACAACTAATGCGCAAACAAGAACAAATGAAAATGACTTAAGTAAAAAATAAATTGCATAAATAAAACCTGAACGCAGCGGATTTACTTTGTCCAATGGTAAAACCTACTTTATGGGGAAAGTTAACAAGATGGTTTCATGATAATCGGCGAAAAATGGATTACAACCGCTCAATTACACTCACTCATAAGTGTTTCTCAATCATAGAGTATCACAAGAATCAGTCACAAGAAATGAGTTTTCTCACACTCTCAGCTCTCTCGGATGATGATTCTCAATAGTCTCCATGTCTCTCACAAGCTTTTATACATATTGAGCACACTCAACATGCTCAAAAGACCAACTGACCAATAAAATAGTTATATGCAAAGAAATTATCAGCCCGTATTTGATGACAACATTGATTTCATCTTCAATAATGAAAAGAGTTCTCGCGAGAAATTAATGTCCCTTGTTGCATCACCCACACTCCGATTGGCAAGAGTCCAACTTGGACTTCCTAATATGGCCTGAATTGCTTTGCAATTAAATTATGGGTCGAATTTCAAATCCATCGGGATTAACTTTGATTCATAATCAACACATCACAACGTCCTGGCCGAGTGCACTTGAAGAGGCAGTTGATCTCAAGCATACTCGGCTTGAGGTTTACCAACCCAATCTACAGGAGTATCCGTACATATTTTGATGCTTGTTCATGAATCATATGTATTCTTAGGGGTAGTTCCTCTCTGAGGCAGGTATTTCTTTCAGTTAACGAGTTTGAATGAGATATAAGTAGGTGCGAATATTTTTCATTAGTGGCCTAGTGGCCTTGTTAGTAATTCCGGTTTTTTTGGTCCCTGGCCAACTATTTTGTCATCCGGTGACAACATGAGTCAATCTTGAGTTATGTCGTCTACTGTCGCGGTTGCACCTCTTGTAGAAATCTACTTGCAAGGTGCTTTCATTGGACCCTTCTCTGAGAACCATCACTTGTGTGCTCGGCCAGGGTACTGTATGTTTTCCGTTAGTTCTTGTAGATGTTTTAAACACATTTATCCTAATTTTAGAAGAAGAATATCGTGTCATCGGGAACAAAGTACAAGACACTATCTGTTTCGTCACGTCAAATTTTTACTTACCAAAGGCCAGAGTTATTTCTCGAAGGGAGAAATGGCCAAAAAAAAAAAAACAAAAACAAAAGCGACAATCCAGTAGGATAGAACCTGCTTCATATTGACCCCAAATCCGATCTCGCCCATTTGGCGCGTCGAAGTCGTAGAAATCACGATGGAAGATTAAAAGAGCAGTACAAGTGAAGAGAGAGAGATTGAAAGAAAAAGAGAGGCGGCAGAGATTTCTTTAGATGATTCTTTCATATCTATATTTTCCTGTTTCAAGGATACTTTTTCGCTTTATTTAAAGGTTCCAGGGAGAAGAAATCATGAGACGGGAGGATTCTTTCATTTATTCCCTTCATGTTGAGGATTATTCCTCACATTTCAGTTCAGATACTTGTCTTCTATGACAGAGAATTCTTTTCCTCCAGCATGGGGGATCCTTCTTCAAATTATTCTTTCCTTGGCCGAGGAAAAATGAGATGGTCGTCACGACTTTTCTTGGCCAACACCTTCGTATATATTTTGGGAGTTTCACCCGATCTCATTCAGACATCTGTCGCATTTCCTATCTCGAATTTTCACCGTCCTTCACTGTCTTCTTCCAGCCACTAGCGCTCTCTCTCTCTCTCTCTCTCTCTCTCTCTCTCTCTCTCTTTCTCTCTCTCGTGTTCATTGTATTCATCCTATTGAACCTTTCCTCTTCTTCAGTCGTTTCGTTTTCGGGTTCCATCACTTCAGCCTTCCTCAGCATATATAAATTCTTAACTTTCATTTCTCTCCAAAGAGGAAGAAAAGAAAACCAGAAAGATAGAAATAAAATAGCGGGAAAATGGGGAATATTGTTCTGTCTATAGCTCCCAAAGTGGCGGAATACCTGGCGGCTCCAATTGGTCGTCGATGCGGCTACCTGATATTCTCCAACAGCTACGTTGGCCAACTGAAGGAAGAACTTGAGAAGCTGGATGACGCGAGGGTTGGGCTGCAGCGCTCGGTCGTTGATGCTGAAAACAACATGAGGGAGATAAAACGCGAAGTTAACAGATGGAAGAATGATGCAGAGACTGTTGCCAACAAGGCACGCGGCATGCTGGATGACGAGGGAAGAGCCAAGAAAACTTGCTTCTGCGGGTGGCTTCCCAACCCAAAGGAGCGTTATTGTCTCGGCAGGGACGCGAGGAAGACAGCCCAGGCCATCCAGGCACTCATCCCACAAGGTAAATTCGAGAGGGTCTACTATGAGAGTGATCCACCGGGGCGTGTCGCTGGCACTCCTGATGTGAATTCGTCAGCTGGTGATGGGGGCGACACTATTGTGGACTCGCAAGCTTCCGTCTTTCAGGGCATAATGAAAGCTCTGGATGATGAGAAGCTAAGAGTGATTGGGGTCTACGGGCCTGGCGGCGTGGGGAAGACTACGCTATTGGAGGAAGTCGAGAAGAAACTCAGGAAAGAGAAGGGACCGTTCCACATGATCGTCAAAGCAAAAGTGTCGCAGATTCCTGTCTCGAAGAATATCCAAGATGAGATCGCTGACGCCTTGAAACTGGATCTGAAGGACGTGCAAAGCGAAAGCGGCAGGGCAGATCGTCTGTTGGAGAGATTACAGCGGGATCCAAGTGAGAAGGTTCTCATAATATTGGATGACCTATGGGGGGAACTTGATTTGAACGCGGTTGGAATTCCTTCAAGAGACATTAGTGGGAAATGCAAATTGTTGCTCGCATCGAGATCTGAAGATGTGCTGAAGCAAAAGATGTGTGCCAATAAAACATTTTTTCTTGGAGGCCTAGACAACGACGAAGCTTTCGGGCTATTTGCAAAGGCGGTTGGCAACAGGCTCGAAGACGATGAGGATTTGAAAGCAATAGCGGCTCAAGTGGTCAAGAAGCTTGCAGGTTTGCCTCTTTTGATTATCTCCATTGCAAAAACCTTGAAAGAAAGCCCTGTGTCCGCATGGAGAATCGCGCAGATAGAAATAGATGAGTCAACTAAAGAAATACAAGAAACGATAGTTAAGTTGAGTTATGGCCATTTAACGACTGAGGACGCGAAGTGCTTATTCTTGCTCTGCGGTCTTATTGGCGGGACCATTCAGGTCGAACTTCTATGGGTATTAGGCATGGGGTTGGGCTTGTTTGAAAAAATTAATGAGACGATACAAAATTCAAGGGATAGATTGAATAATATTCTGGATAGCCTCCGTTCCATTTGTTTGTTGCAGGATGGAGGCGATGATAAGAAAAATGTGACCATACATGATCTTTACAGTGAGGTGATCATCTCAAATGCATTTAGTGATCAGAATTGCTTAATTATTAACAGCGATTATGGCTCATGGCCGAAGGAAAAGCTTGAGAAATGTTGGGCATGCTTAGTGAATGTTGGCAATGGTAGGCGTGCTGAACTAATGTTGCGTCAGTTTCCCCATGTGAAGATACTTATGTTGTCGGAACAATACGATATGCGAGATTGCAGTAGAATGGATTTCACATATATGGAGGAGCTCCGAGCCCTATATCTTTGCTCCATGCATATCACCAGTTTACCTTCCTCGATGGAAATCCTTGGGAACCTCCAGTCATTAAGCATAAATTGCTATGTGGAGGATGTGGCAAATCTTGGCAAGCTCAAAGCACTGCGGATTCTCAGCTTCGATGGGTCTATAATTTCTAGACTACCTAAAGAAATCGGGAAACTAACAAATCTGAGATCGTTGAATCTGAACCATTGCTACTCGCTTAAGATAATTGAGCCTGGAGCCCTAAAAGGCTTAATCAACTTGGAAGAGTTACATATGAAGAAAAGCTTTGATCAGTGGATGGGCAAGCATGAAATACCCTCAAAATCGTGTGGTGCTGGGCTTGTCGAGTTGAAGAACTTGACAAAGCTAGCATCTCTGGAAATATCGATTTGTCATCCCATCATACTCTTGGAGGATGATGACCTACCATTTGAGAACCTGGACAAATTTTGGATTGACATAGGAAATATTGGGTTTTGGATCGACATACGAAGTTTTGGGTGGAGGGAAAATGAAGGTTTGACAACCATGAAGCTCAATCTGGAAGGGTGCGATAGTATTCTTTCAAGAAAATGGGTTAAGAAAAATCTGCAGAAGACTCAATGCTTATATTTAAGCGAGTTGAGTGAGTTCAAAGAGAGCCCTCGTGAATTGTGCACCCAAGGATTCCGAGAAGTGAAGTATTTCAACATTAAAGACAGCCCCTCAATCAAGTACATTGCCGGATCATCCAATGGCCTCCCTCTCATTGCTTTTGGGAAGTTAGAGTCTTTTTGCCTTGAAAATCTTATTAATTTGGAGAAGATATGCCATGGCCCCGTTGCGCGAGAGTGCTTCAACAAATTAAAAGCCGTGAGGGTCGGACAGTGTGACCAATTGAAATACTTGTGGTGTCTTTTAGATGTGCAAAGACTTGTACAATTGGAAGAGATTGAAGTGTGGGAATGTGACTCAATGCAATCAATTGTCACACATGATGCAGGAGAAGATATAGTTTCTACCAATAACAAAGTTGAGTTGCCTAATGTACATCGTCTGGCATTGAATGAGTTACCAAATATGACAAGCTTTTGCACCAAAGCTGAAATCACTTTAGAGGATATTCCAATCCAGGTAATTTTCTTTCACTTTTTCCCTCTGTCAATTTGTCCTATTAGGATGAGATGATATTGGTGTTCACTCAACGTTAGTACATATTGCATTTTAACTTTGATTATTCGTACAATTTTATTCGTGTTTTGATTTACAAATGAAAAATCATCTCAAATAGAACACAGGGCATATTATAATGAGAGGGAAGCTGCTTTCCACGACTTTTTTTTTTCTTAAATTTTTCAACGGTAGATAATTGGACCGATAATTGGGGTTTCTACTGTGATTAATTTATTATTTTTTAAAACTTTTTTATGAGTTGAAAAAATAGTAGTGTGCTGAATGAATGAAAGCAAGAATGAATCTTGAATGAATAAATAAAATTCAATAATTTCAAAATGAAGAAAGCGACGTCCAGAGATTCAATAAATGGATAGCGAGCGAGAAGCCATGTAACAAAGAAAGTCTCCATAATTCATGTCCTGCCTAACATGCAATTTTGTTAGTGATTCCAACATGTCATGCCAAGTTGCAAACGTTGCCATGACAACATGACCGTGCAGTTGTGCGGCAATAGCAGCATGATAATGGTGAAGATATCATCATGAAAATCAGAAGAGAAATTCATTTTTTATTTTTTTTTTTGTATTTTAGCCCGAGAGTTTCACTTATTTTCTCGTGAAAATAACTTGAATTGTAAGAAACTCACCTTTAATGAGTCTCATTGTGGTACTTTGTTAGGTTTCATTGCCTCACTTGGAATCCCTGGTAATGGTTGGATTCCTTGCCCCAGAAAAGATACTCTACGGTGAACCCTCAATAAAATATAGCGATGTGAAATCACTAAGGATAGAAGAGTCTAAATCCATGTCGAGTATTCCAAAGATTGGATACTCAAGCTGCCAAATTTGGAGTCAATGAATATACTTTGTCATAATTCATTAAATAATCGGTACGAGTGAACGAAATTCAACAATCTCAAAATGAAGAAAGTGAGATTAAATGAATGGAAGGCGAAGCAAGAGCCACGTAACAAAGAAAGTCCACCTAATTGATGTTTCACCTACATGCAAGTTGCAATTGATTCCAACACGTCATGACAACCTCACTGTGTCAACGTTGTTCTGCATCCGTCATCCCTTTCTTCAGCTACTAAGGGGATATTTCCTTCTCCATTCTTTCAGAGCACGACAAAAAATATACACATTCCGCCCTCTGATCAATTGATTTTTGAATAAAATTAAGTTTTTGACATTCTTAAGAGACATCGAGCCCATTCATGCATTCAATATCCATTTGTTTCATTGAAAATTCATTATTGTTGAAAAACGTTTTCTTGGTAAATCGTTTTTCTAGAAAATGAATTGTTTTCTGTATTTGGTTCTACCGAAAACGCAATTTGAAAATATGTTTTATGATGTTTATTAACGAAGCGCAAAAATTTACAAAGTGAAGACAAAAACTGTTATGGATCCTTAATAGAAACAAGCCCGAATAAGTCATATTTACTTGTTCTTAATGAAAACCGATAAGTTAACAAAAAATTTATGAAAAATTGAACTTTGATATGATTGTGTTGTCAATTTTGAAGTTCAAAATAGAAAAAACAAAAGAAAAGATAACCAAATTATGGTAGTTGTTTTGAAGATAGGTAAATGATTTCAAAAGAAAAGAAAAAATTATGGTCAGAGTTTTCAAGATCAGCTAAAGAAAAGATAAAAAATATGATGACAGTTGAGAGAGAGAGAGAGAGAGAGAGTTGTGCGATAGTGCTGCATTTGCGACATGATAGTGGTGAGGATATCCTCATGAAAATGATCCCTTTTCACAGGGAATTCATTTTTTTTGTATAGTCATTTTCTTGTATCCATGAGAAGTTTGAAAGCAATTTCCTGAAAATAGCTTTACTTGTAAGAAACTCACCTTTAATGAGTTTCATTGTGGTGCTTCATTAGGTTTCATTGCCTTGACTTGGAATCCCTGGTGATGGTTGGACTCCTTGGCCTAGAAAAGATACTCTATAGTGAGCCTTCATTAAAATACAGTAATCTGAAATCGCTAGAGATAGAGGAGTCTACATCCACGTCGATTATTATGAAGGATTGGATGCTGAAGTTGCCGAATTTGGAGTCAATGAAAATTGCACGCACTCCATCTGTAGAAGTAGTTTTTGACCTAGAGGAGTTAAAAGTCATCAAGGAAGTGGAGATTCTCTCTCGGCTAAGTACATTGCAATTATCTAAGTTACCAAACTTGCATCACATATGGAAACAAAATGTACAACTACAAGGAATATCGATACTTCAGAACTTGAAGAAGCTCTTTATCAAAAATACGGGACTATCATTTCTCTTTCCGCTGTCTGTGGCTAAATGTCTTAGAGAAATTAGAGACATTAAAGTGGTGAATTGTCCAAATATGAAGGCGGTGATTGTTGATGAAGAAGAAAGAGATGATGGGATAGATGATATTGTAGAGTTCCCATTATTGGAGCGACTATCTATAAGCCGCTGTCCCATGGAGACATTCTTCTCATATCCTCATGGGAAAAAAGAGTCAATAACCACTACTTCAAATTCACAAGATATTTATTCGGATTCCTTCTTTGATCACAAGGTATGAATCCTTTCTTTAGAGCTTACGCCCATAATAGACGCCCATAATAGTCATAGGCACTCGATTGATGGGGCAATTATTAATATTTTTTTGAAGATTTTTTTTTTATTTGGTTTATTAGTTAAAATGTTTTTATAATTTATAGCTACACTTGTTAGAGTAAGGCCGTTAGTGAAAATTCTATCCTCCACCACATTAGATAGATCGGTATAAGATTAGGCCAAATTGTAAAATTTTTCATAGCTACGATATAATGTACAACTCTTGTGAGCAGATAAGTTTACCAAGCTTGGAGAAGTTAATACTCCACTCGCTAGGATCCTCTCGTCGTGGTTGTGGGCTCGGCCTCGCCATTGCTGGGCGAGGCATATGGCACAGTGAGCTTCCCAAAAGTTCCTCCGACAAATTAGCCAACCTCACCCCAAAACAAGATTTGCAATCACAAGGAATGTCAATATTTCGGAATCTGGAGGTGCTCTCTATCAACAATACAGGGCTATCATTTCTCTTTTCGGTGTCTATGGTTAAATGTCTTAGAGAAATTAGAGAGATTGAAGTGGAGGATTGTCCGAATATGAATGCGGTGATTGTTGATGAAGAAGGAAGAGATGATGGGATAGATGATATTATAGAGTTCCCATTGTTGGAGCGACTATCTATAAGATGCTGTCCCACGGAGAAATTCTTCTCATATCCTCATGGAAAAAATGAGTCAATAACCACTACTTCGGATTCACAAGATACTTATTCGGATTCCTTCTTTGATCAAAAGGTATGAATCCTTTCTTTAGAGCTTACGCCCATAATAGTCATAGGCACGCGATTGGTGGGGCAAATATTAATATTTTTTTGAAGATTTTTTTTATATGGTTTATTAGTTAAAATGTTTTTATAATTTATAGCTACACTTGTTAGAGTAAGGCCGTTGGTGAAAATTTATCATCCACCGCATTAGATAGATCTAATTTTCATAGCTATGATCTAATGTACAACTCTTTTGAGCAGATAAGTTTACCAAGCTTGGAGAAGTTAATACTCCACTCGCTAGGATCCTCTCGTCGTGGTTGTGGGCTCGGCCTCGCCATTGCTGGGCGAGGCATATGGCACAGTGAGCTTCCCAAAATTTCATCCGACAAATTAGCCAACCTCACCCCGAAACAAGATTTGCAATCACAAGGAACGTCAATATTTCGGAATCTGAAGGTGCTCTCTATCAACAATACAGGGCTGTCATTTCTCTTTTCGGTGACTGTGGCTAAATGTCTTAGAGAAATTAGAGAGATTGAAGTGGAGGATTGTCCGTATATGAATGCAGTGATTGTTGATGAAGAAGGAAAAGATGATGGGATAGATGATATTATAGAGTTCCCATTGTTGGAGCGACTATCTATAAGCTGCTGTCCCGCGGAGAAATTCTTCTCATATCCTCATGGAAAAAAAGAGTCAATAACCACTACTTTAGATTCACAAGATACTTATTCAAATTCCTTCTTTGATCAAAAGGTATGAATCCTTTCTTTAGAGCTTACGCCCATAATAGTCATACGCACGCGATTGGTGGGGCAAGTATTAATATTTTTTTGAAGATTTTTTTATTTGGTTTATTAGTTAAAATGTTTTTATAATTTATAGCTACACTTGTTAGAGTAAGGCCGTTAGTGAAAATTCTATCCTCCACCACATTAGATAAATCGGTATAAGATTAGGCCAAATTGTAAAAAATTTCATGGCTATGATCTAATGTACAACTCTTATGAGCAGATAAGTTTACCAAGCTTGGAGAAGTTAATACTCCACTCGCTAGATCCTCTCGCCATGGTCAGGGCTCAGCCTCTCCATTGCTGGGGGAGGCATATGGCACAATGAGCTTCCCAAAAGTTCCTCCGACAAATTAGCCAACCTCACCCTGAAACAAGATTTGCAATCACAAGGAATATCAATTTTTCGGAATCTAGAGGTGCTCTCTATTAACAATACAGGGCTGTCATTTCTCTTTTCGGTGTCTGTGGCTAAATGTCTTAGAGAAATTAGAGAGATTGAAGTGAAGGATTGTCCGAATATGAATGCGGTGATTGTTGATGAAGAAGGAAGAGATGATGGGATAGATGATATTATAGAGTTCCCATTGTTGGAGCGACTATCTATAAGCTGCTGTCCCATGGAGAAATTCTTCTCATATCCTCATGGAAAAAAAGAGTCAATAACCACTACTTCAGATTCACAAGATATTTATTTGGATTCATTCTTTGATCAAAAGGTATGAATCCTTTCTTTAGAGCTTACGCCCATAATAGTCATAGGCACGCGATTGGTGGGGCATGTATTAATATTTTTTTGAAGATTTTTTTATTTGGTTTATTAGTTAAAATGTTTTTATAATTTATAGCTACACTTGTTAGAGTAAGGCCGTTGGTGAAAATTCTATCCTCCACTACATTAGATAGATCGGTATAAGATTAGGCCAAATTGTCAAATTTTTCATAGCTATGATCTAACGTATAACTCTTATGAGCAGATAAGTTTACCAAGCTTGGAGAAGTTAAAACTTGAGTCGGTAGGATCGTCAAAAAGGATATGGCATGGTGGGCTTCCCAAAAGTTCCTTCGACAAATTGGCCGAATTCACCCTTGAAAAGTGCTCCAACCTACTTGATGTCTTCCGTTCGACAATCATGGGCAGATTGCAGAACCTCAAAATAGTCGAAGTTTCAAGATGTTCGTCCTTGGAATCGTTGTTTGATTTTGGATCCCTTGATTCATATACGGAACAAAAAATTGTGTTGCTCCTCAAATTGAAAAAAGTCAAGGTTTTAAGCTGTCCCTCCCTAGAATCATTGTTTAATTGGGGGCCCCTTGATTCAAGTACGGAACACAAAATTTTATTGCTCCCCAAATTGGAAGAAGTGGCCATGAGTGGAGCAGGAAGGCTAAGACACATGGTGATGAGTGATTCCCAAACTGTTTTGGGTTTTCCTAATCTAAAAGAAGTCTATGTTCACAATTGCTCTGAGTTGAGATCTCTCTTCCCCAATTATACGGTTGCAACTCTAAAGAAACTCAATACCCTGTGCATTCTCAAATGCGAACAAATGAAGGAAGTGGTTCCCAAGGAAGAAGGTGGTTGGTCCAAGGCAAAAGTGATGAGTTTCCTTTCCTTAACTATTTTGGTTATTTGGCGATGCCCCAACATTAGAGCATTCATATGGAGTCCTACAAGTGCCAAGAGGCAGTTAGGTGAAATGATCGAAGAAAATGATGAATCGCCCCAACCGTTGTTCAATGATATGGTTTGCTCTATATCTTATTGTGATCATCTTTAATCTCGCATTATCATGTTTTAGAATGAACAATGTAATAATTTATCCTACTTATTTTCCTTTCTCACATTATCCTTGTGCAGGTTACATTTCCCAATTTAGAAAAACTATATATCGGAGGTGTCCAATGCAAAGAGTTATGGAACAATCAAATTTTTTATGATTCTTTTTGCAAATTGAAATATTTTATATTGAAGGATTGTGACAATCTCCAACATATTGCCCCATCCCATATGTGGAAGAGGCTGCAGGACTGTCTAGAAACCTTAGAAGTGAAATCATGCCATTCAATCAAGATCATATACGAAAGTGATGGGATGGTGGCAAAAAGTGGTAATTTGAGGACGCTGGATTTGCGTGATCTGGACAACTTGAGGCACATTTGGCAGTACGACAATCTCCCAAACATCCCATTCCCAAATTTGAGATACATAAAGGCTGTGAGGTGCTCCCGTTTGGATATGCTTTTCGCCAACTTCACGGTGAAATTTCTCGAGCAAATCGAAGAGCTGGTGGTAGGGTCATGTGAAGATATGGAACTAATTGCTGGCCATGAAGAATGTGAAGAAGTGACTGGTGAGACAATCACCTTCTTTGGGTTAATCACTCTTAGACTTTACAATTTGCCGAAATTCAAGAGCTTCATACCAGAGAAATACTCTGTGGAATTCCCATCCTTGGATGACTCGAGTAGAATAGAGCTAGACCAAGGCAACCAAAGTGCGGAGGAAAGTGAGGGGGAAACTGAGCAGTTAGACCGCATAATTGAGGAGTTAGACCGCGAAATTGAGGAGGCAGACCGCGAAATTGAGGAAGAAAGTGAGGGGGAATAATTAGTTTTATGAAGTGAGCCACAAAAGTTTGTGAATGTTGCAACGAATGGTGTCTGGCAAAACAAAATGGAGGTGTCTGGTAATATGAGATTTTGTTTTTTTTTTTTTGCAGTCTCTTCAACACTTCCCGCAAAGTGTGTAACTGTTTTCTTGGCTATTCATTTCTTTGGTTTGTCTCCTGGGCTACTCCTGGGCTACAGTGACGAGTGGCCAATCATTGGACCATAAATTGTGGGGTTATGCTGTATAAATTCTAATCAAGTGCATTATCGTGTTTATAAATTTTCCCGTAATATTAGAAAATGTATGTGCTATTATTTTAAGCAATCGAAGTCATGATGAATTACCTCTTGACAACCATCGCAAGAGGAAGAAGGAGATCAAGGAGATTGCAATCTGGGAAAGCCCATGTTCCTCCTCCCATCTCTCTCTCTCTCTCTCTCTCTCTCTCTCTCTCTCTCTCTCTCTCTCTCGTGACAATTGATGGAGGCTGAGACTGTTTGAGTTTGAGGGACGGTATTATGATTTTGAGTTCGACAAAGGTTGAATGTGAGTTGGAATTGGTAATGAGGATTCCTTTGAGTGGGTTTAGTATTTGAATCTTCATGATTCATATCAAGGTAAACTTCGCTCTATTTCTCCTGGAGGTAGGGACCGAGTGCTTGATTCCGCTGGCATGAAATCTGGTTGAGTTCGGGACTATCCTAATGAACTCATTCAGGTGCCCTTTATTGAAACGCCTACCATATGTTTGATTGAATTCCTGAACGGTACTAGCATGCGTATTTTGCATGTATTCTTGCATTGTGATGATTATCTGGCAACAACGTGCTTAAACCGAGAGTTCTCTGTGGCATATGACAAATTATTTTCGTTGATGTTGGTTGAACTCTCCCGGTTGTGCTCAATGCTCCCATGACTGAGAATTTGAACATGTCGTGTTGGCTTAATTTACTCAGAATTATGTTTTCCTTCTCAATCTACAATTTTGTATATGGTTATTTTAATATTCAAGACAATGACCATCTTTGAATTGGAAATTGTGAAATCCTTCTTTGAAATGTGCATCGTTACTATGTACTTCAGTAAATTCCTGTGCAGACTTCATCCTTTGCTTGATCTCGCATGTAATAGGTTTCGTATGCCTAGATGATTATGCCTTGCATTTCTTGATCTGTTCAGTGATACCTCAACCCCTTCACACTGCCAATGATATTCGGTTAAATTTTTTTTGGCGAATGCATGGGCCTCTACCTCTTTGATTTTCTTCTTTTACTGAAGATTCTGAAGTTCATTCCTCGATGTCATTTGCTTGTAACTTTTCTATGAATGGCGTGCGAGTCCCTGTCATACTGACATTCGATGGCTGAGTGCATAATGAGCTGTTTATGCCATGGCCGAATGCTTTACCTAATTCATTGTCCACATTGCTGATTTGTATGCATGTTCAGTTGTTGCTGAATGAGTCTCATCCATGAGAATCGACTGTAAAATGTGGCTCAATGCTGTTTTCCTGTGTTACGTTGCTATGCATTTCAGTCTTTGCAGCATGACGTTCTTTGAAAATGTCTCCACTGGAGCCACCCGTGGGTAATTAGAATGCGGTCTTTTGTATTTGGTCCCAAGAGTTCCTGTTGTGTAAAATCAAAGTTGTTTCCAAGTTATCTGAGTCACATTAACAATATATGTTGGATTCATGTAGACTCCATGTTGATTTCTTATAGAGTTCAATGTGTTTTTTGCATCATATGTGGGCTAGGATTGGATTTGATAGATCTTGGTTTCATATGAGGGTTAATTCGGTAGCACATGATGGTACATCAACGTGCAGATGATTTCTCATCATTTTTTAGTTACTAGTCTCTATCTACCTAAATCATGCTCATGCATCGTCATTCTACTACTCGTATTTCTCAATTTTCAGTAGTTGAAATTACCTCAATACCGTGAGCCACATTGCTTTAGAATCGAATGTGACTAATTTACATATTCGATCATGTTGTAATCGTATCGGGAAGAGTGGTGGGCAATCTGAGGATTTTGCCGCCCACCCGAGGAAATGTTTCGAAATTGGCCAAAGGACCGACTTTACCCTCTTTGCTCAGATGGATCGGACATTGCATCAGGTGGCCTCTCATTTCCTTGGGACTTTGTTGGTCCTCATCCGCATAAGCCCTCTAATTCCGTTTGGCTATTTTGTTCACCCTCTTCATGCGTTCAGTGCTTTGTGGCTCCCTGGAGCTGTCCTCTAAATCTCCCAAGTGCTCCACCCAAAGCGACATCCTATAACCATAAGCCTGCACAGCATCAATAAAACATTATTAGTCACAAGCTTAAGTTTTTTATAAATGTCGATGCACTCACTCACTGGGTGTTCAGTTAGTACCTGCTATTAAATAGGTGTAACCACATGGAAATATGACATACTTGAACTTCATACACAATTCCATAGTTGTGCCCTTTGAATCCAAAATCAGTGGTATTAGCTAATGCGCAATTCTCATTGGGACCCACATGCACGCTACATCATGCGGCCTGCCGCGGAATTCTCTGCCTCTCTTCCTGTTTCTCTACATCTAATGAACTGAGTCGCTTTCCTTTTCAGCTCAGGCTTGGCGCACTCTGCAGCAGGGGGGGTAGAACAGAAACAGAGCACCTTCCAACACGGAAAAGGAGCTCAGCAAATTCTCTCTAGCCCTAAGTTATTCCTTTGATCTTCATTCCCTCTTCATTGTCCTCTCTGTTACCCTCCATCCACCAACAGCTGCTGCCACACCTCCATCGCTAGTCACCACACAGGACATGTCACGCTGAGAAGGGCAAGAACAAACAGCGTTGATTAAAGGAACTCGGGTGATTTTTGAGCATTTATAAGGCTGAGAAGAACAGAGGGCGAGCTTTAATTGACACCATAGACTGATGCTTCAACGAGGATTATCACCGTAGACAAATGATGTGGACAAACATGAAGAGATTGTTCAGATGGAGCTGACTGAATAGTGATGGCTATGTTCTTTTTACTGAAGGCAACGGGAAAGATACAGTTCGAGTTTTGATTTGGATCCCTCTTCCTTGGTGGCTCTTATACCATGGAAATATTTCTATGCTTTGCAAGCGAGAGGGAGAGAGAGAATCAACAAATACTACACCTTTACTCAATAGCTGAATAAAAGAGTATATACTAGCTCCACTTATAAAGCATGAGAGACATTAACAAAGCTTCGATTACCTTATTTGTGACCACCTGCTAACTATCGACTAATATTCATAAATATACTCCAACACAGATCACAATTGGAGCAAATACTTGACAGTGTTTTTGCATGTTTTCCAGTATGTTAGTGCGTCATTTTCAAAGAAGTATCCACAACTGTACAAGTAGGGATTACGGAATTCATACTTCAACTATAGAGTTGTGGCAGCCTGGTCTTTTTCTGCGGTCTACCAGTCTCTCGTCCTTTATCACTTTGTGACAGCTTCTAGTTCTACTGGTCTAAATTCATCGGGAAAAATGTTCGGCCTCTGGGACGTCAGTACAATGGCATTTACCTTTATTGTTGTCACTGTCAACTTACGCCTTCTTTTGATGTGTAATTCAATAACAAGATGCCTTCATATGGCTGTCAGTGGAAGCATGCCTTCATATGGCTGTCAGTGGCCATCCTTGGCATGTTTGTTTTTATTTTCATATGTTCAGTTATGAGGGTGAGTCTTCTCCCTTTCTGGGGGTTCTTTTCTTCCCTTCACCTCATCTAGTCCTCTTTTGGATAGCAATTATTCTGATATTCGTCTTATTACATGTATGCGCAAGAAAGTCTCTACCATGTCATCCACGTATTAATGAGTACAGTCTTCTTCTACCTGACATTTCTTCTGATTCCAATTGTCGCACTGCTTGGTGACTTCTTATTCCTAGGGTAAGGTTTCAAACTCATATCTGGCCCAAAAAAAAATAGAAAAACAGTCGGGCTTTTTTGTTCTTAGACATATTTCTCGTTTAGAAACAGAGAGAAACGCTGTAACATAGATCTCAAGTAAATTTGCTCATGAATACTGATTGCGAATCTGCAATTTCGCTTTCCTAAAAGTAACAAATGTCGTTTGTCATGGAAAATATAATGGAGGACCTCCTTTTTCGTTCAAATAGCCTTCATCATCTTCATTGTCGATTTCATGGGTCCTTTTTTTCCCTATTTGCTCCGAGACAAGATACAGGGCTCGTCGTGTCCGTACTTTTCCAGTTTCTCGGTGGTCCATCATTTGTGAATTGCATCTGCCCTGTCTCCCTCTCTCTCCCGCTAAACCCTCTTCCTCCTCTTTGGGCTGAACAATGCCCGATTTCTGGAATGTGGTTACAGGATAAATCCACATATCAACCTTAATTGGTATGAGTATTTATTGGCTTGTGGGAACTTGACAGCTCGCTCATCTCAAGCGATTGATTTCTGGATTCACCATATTCTATTTTGCGGATTCTGTTTATTAGCAATGAGTGTTTTCTTTAAGTAATTGCAACGGATACTTCCTCTGATTAGTTTTTTTTTTTTTTCTTCACGCACTAATTTTTCATGCACTTGGTTATAGGGTTCAAAGGTGGTTCTTCCTATATGATCATCAGATATTACAGGAATTTCTAAGGGCACAAGCCACGGGATGAGGATGAAGCCGAAGACATTGCCCAGGAGCTCCGATTTACAGATATGTTTCTTAATACTGTAAAATGAGATTTTTAGACTGTTCAAGTTTCTCTATTATTGTCAGAATCACAAGCATACGATCTTTAGGATTCTCCCTTCCAAAATTCATACCCATCCCTAAACGGAAGGAAAGGGAGGGATGTGGTGATAACGGACTTCTGGACTCCTTCCAGACGCCAAGAGTATCGCACGTTTCAGAGCAGTAGGAAAGCAGCTTACGTTAATTCTGTTCGTGCATTTATGGGCTAGTTCTAGCCCAACCGCAAAGTCCTAAATGCTTTTCTGGAAACGTCTTTTTTTTATATCTTCCTGTTCATTGTTTCTTGTCAAAGCTTGCTTCACAAAGGAGGCTCACCTTTTATTCCCAGCCACGCTGCTCATTTCTTGCATTGCGGCTGCTTATATGGCAGCAATAAGGAGTTCCTTTGCCTGTTCATTAATTCTCTGGTCGCTTTTTCTCTGGTTGAGTGGCTGATCTGTTAACTGTTAGGTTATTTTAGGTTCTACTCTGGGAGCCATCGCTGGCTGCATCCCGAAGTTGTTTGAGGATGACAAACTGACCGTGCCTCTGTTGAAAAAGTCGGGTGGTTTCCTAGGAATTGCTAAAAGTGTGATCGTTGAAAGCACCTCATTAGTTGAAGAAGGAACATTTTCTCAGATTTTTATAACTGATTCCAACTGTGTCCTATGATCCCCTTCCAACACAGAATTAATTATGGACTTGGCTCGGTCCTTGCATAAGTACTATCGGCTCTTATTTGATCATTCCGTCTTATGCAGGGGAAAGGCAGAGGATATCTGTTGGAGCAGTATCCTATTCTATTCTGTAAGCAAAAGCCGTTGCAAGAATCGCATATAATCACCTTAACGGTGGACCAAATATCTCACGAGGAGCTGATGACCTTGGCCAAGTTTCTGAGACACTTTGACTGCTGGGATTTGTCCAACCGTTCTTCATTACCATCGTCGTCATCATCATTCTTGAAAACCAGCTATATCCCACACTTTTTCAGCGAGAGCCCAGGAAAGTATGGTGGGTCTCGCAGGACTAATATCTATTCCTGTCTCCTTTGAACAGCGGCTCTGTACTTGCTGTTTCAGCAAGGCTTCTCAGGCTTGAATTCTAGATATCTAATCTGGTAAAGCTGGTCTTCGCTTGTGTCATTTAATGTCTGACGTGTATCGGATCGTCAAGCCTGAGAAGCCTTCCTTTAATGTCCTCGATTGCTGGTAGCGGAATGTTTGCCCGGTTTGCACTGCCATAGAGACAACAACAGCGAAAATCATTCCCTCTAACCTCACGGTTCTTCTTCGGAGCAGCAAATTGAGGAACTCCTGACAAAACCATCCAGGAATCTCACTCCCAGGGACACTCGAGTTGTGCAAATGCTTTAGAGCAACCTGAAATTTCTTATGAAAAAACACATTTAAGGTCAAAACTTTCTGCATTCGTGATTGAAGATACTGAACAAAGGTGGAGAAACTGAACTGATGATCTTCATCCATCTTTTTGCTACAGTTCAAGTAGTTTTCCCAAAATGGGAGTCGAGTGATCTTTTTCACCTTTTCAATTATTCTCTCCCAAGAGTAAAAGCCTCAGAGATTTCAATACCCGGAGACCAGAAATGTCAACTAGATTGCTGCAATCAGTAAAGTTTAGCTCCTTCAAATCAGTAGAATTCAGATGAAAGGCGTAAATTTGAAATTGATTAACCTCAACGTGGGATAGTTCTCGGGGATGATGGCCACAACGGCGCCGAGTCGTCAATCACCTCCAAAAGGCCCGGCGCTATCTCCTCCCCTCACTCAAGGCCTTCTTTGTCAAGCCGGAGCCACGGCACACTGCTGAGCACGTGCTCGCATTAGAGGTGATCCACAATGCCGTGGCGGGGGTGTCGGTGCCATGGGAGCTGAGGAAGACATCGCAGAGGAAGCGAGATGAGAACATAGCGTCGTCCTCTTCGAGATCGTTTGTCAGCATCATCGTCTTCGGCTTCTTGGTCGGCCTCGCTTAGGAGTCGCCGGTCTTTTGACAAGGGTGGTCAATGCAGAGATTGGGGCGCCACTTAAGGATGAGCAATGAGCAATGAGCACCTTGCTGACGGATTCGTGTTCATTTTGAAAAGAGCGATTTCCACAGCATGGGAAATATGTTGTCTTAATTTTTAATTGACAAATCATGGCGTTCTCATTAGTTAAATGAAAAATTATCCAAAAAACTTAAAATCTATTGTATGGTGATCAATTCAATTTTAAATCTATGTATTAATTTAGTACTAAGTAGTCATAAATATTTCAATTATATCAATTTAATCATAAATTTTTTAAAAATTATAAATGTAGTCCTTTGGAATAATTTTGTCTGAAAATTTTTGATATGGCATTCTAGTCGGTATTAGCCATCCTATGTGGAAGGCCGGTATTAATGTGGAAATTTGTGTTTAATTTAAAAAAAAAAACAATTTTCATTATTTTCTTTTCTTTTCTTTTCTTTCTTCATAAGGTCGGGAAGTCCACCGGTCATCGGCCGAGGGCCGCAGCCCCGCCACCCCAAAGAAAAGAAAAAAAAAAAGAATGGTAAAGAAAATTAGAATTTAAAGAAATTAAAAAAAAAAAAATTCTCAGTAATCATGATGGAGAGTTTATGCCATGACACCGCAACATGTGTCCTCGATACGTAACCAAAATTATCCCCACAAGGATGTTCGTGTCTACTCCCGTTAAATGTAGGATAACAAGTTTTGTCAATTTAGCTTTTATTTGGTTTCAATTTCAATCCTTTAGACTAAAATTAATTAGACCTTGAGGCTGCACGCCTTGCACGTGCTGGTGGCAGAGAACGTCAGCACCTCCCTGCACCGACGGTTGGGGCGCACGCCGACGTAATCTTCTCCCTCGGGTCGCAGTCCCCCAACCCCTCTTGCCTCTGCAAGATAACCTCTCTGGTCTTGATCTGCACATAATTTGCTCGTTTGCATGTAAAAAATGTGTGATTCAGGATCGAAAAATTATCGAAGAAATCTTTCTTTCCGTATAAATTTATAATGGATTGGCCACCAAAATCACAAACTCGATTGCTTCATGATCCGACGGAGGCAATCGAAGTGATGAATTACCCCACGACAACCATCAGGGGGTGGAAGAAGGAGATCGAGGATATCGCAATCTAGGAAAGCCCATGTTCCTCCTCCTATCTCTCTCTCTCTGACAATTGATTATGCTGAAACCGTTTGAGTTTGAGGGATAGTATCATGATTTCGAGTTTGACCAAGGTTGAATGTGAGTTGGAATCGGACATAACGAGGATTTCTTTGACTGGGTTGAGTATTTGAATCATCATGATTCTTATCAAGGTAAACTTGGCATGCTCTGTCTTTGCTGGAGGTGGGGATCGAGTGCTTGATTCTGCAGGCGTGAAATCTGGTTGAGTCCGAGATCGTCCTGATGAACTCATACACATTTCAATGATTCGGTGATTGTTTGGATGCGCACCTTTTCCTTATCATTGCATTTAGGTGCCCCTACAGAAATGCTTACCCCATGTTTGATTGAATTCCTAAACGGTATTAGCTTGTGTATTTCGCAAGCATTCTTGCATCGTGATGATTATCTGGCAATGGCGTGCTTAAACTGAGAGTTCTCCAGTTTCTATGACATTATTTTCCTTGATGTTGGTTGAACTTCTAAAGTTGTGCTCAATGCTCCTATGACTGAGAATTTGAACATGCTGTGTCGGCTTAATTTACTAGGAATTATGTTATCTATATCAATCTACGATGTTTGTATGTGGCTATTCTAACATTCGAGACAATTACCATCCTTGTACTGGAAATGGTGAAATCCTTCTTCGAAATGTGCATCATGTGTTGTGTACTTCAGTAAATTCCTATCCTGACTTCATCCTTTGCTTGATGTCGAAAATAATTGGTTTCGTATGCTTGGATGAGTATGCATTGCATTTCTGGATCCGTTCATTGATACCTCGATACCTTATGTATAATAATAATATTTGATTCTTTTTTTTTAGGCGAATGCATGGCCTCTACCTGTTTGATTTTCTTCATTGATTGAAGTTCATTCCTTGATGTCAAAACTAACATTCGATGGCTGAGTGCAAAGTGAGCTTTTTATGCCATGACCGAATGCTTTGTTTGATTCTTTGTCCATTTTGCAATTTGTATACAAGTTCAGTTGTTGCTGAATGAGTCTCAACTATGAGAATTGACTGTAGAACGTGGCTCAATGCTGTTTTCCTATGTTTATGGGTAGACAGGCATGCGGCATGCTGGAAAACGACAAAAAGAGCTAAGAAAACTTGCTTCCGCGGGTGGCTTCCCAACTTGAAGGCACATTATCGTCTTGGCGAGGGAGGGGAGGAGGACAGCCAAGGCCATCCGCGCACTCGAATCGTAGATTAAAATAATAATCTATTTCTTCTAAAGATAATTTTCTAGTTCATTACATGCGAGACGACACTTTAAAGCTTTGGCTTTTAAGGGCGTCCGATTTGTTAGACCTCAAAGATTTTTTCGGGCAAATCTATTGCTGTTGATAATTCTTTTCATATAGTTAGTGAAATCTTAAATAGAGCGGTAACTTGAGATAAATGAAGTAACTTGTACTCGACATCCATAAATTTTATTGTTCGCTTTTAGTTTTCTCTAAATACGTTGTTGATTTCAATACAAGTCTAGATTCCCTATTCAATTCATCACCTATACTTTCAATTTGCTTGCAATTTCAGTTTCTTGCATTTCCACTCGAGTTGTTCATTGTTTAGGAAAAAATATTCATGTAATTTCCCAAAAAGAGATACGAGTATAGAAAACAGAGGTAAGAGATGCAAAGGAAATCTCGTGATTGAAGCTAACTTTCTCTCGCAATGAAAAAGACTCAAATGGCTGACTTCAAAATTTTCAAGTCTGATTCCAAGGGAAGAAGGGAACTCTGGAGTCAATTTCACTTGCATAGCTCTTTTGCATCAAAGGGATTCAATCAACTAAAACGTTCTATTGACATCCGAATTTTTATCGACGTTCTAAATATCCATTTATTTCGAAAAATATAAAAATTTATAAAAAGATAAAAGAGGAAAATAAAGGAAAATTTTAAAAAAAGAATAATTAATAAAAATGGATCAAATAAAATGAATGAATGATGAAAAATGAAGTCGTGTGGGCCGGCGTGTCTAGCCCACTTGGTTATTTTCAGCTCACCCCTTAACCGGGCTTCCCATTCAGAAGAGAAGAACTTATGTGAGTGCCTCAATTTCAATTCAAACATGGGTTTGGCCCATTTTCCCTCTTTTCTTTGGCCCACCAGAGCCTAAAAAATAAGCCCAGCCCATCACTATTTCTTCTTGCGCGCGCGCGCGCTCGCGAGAAGAGCGTCTGTGACGCAAGGAGGAGAGAAGGTACAGTGACGGTCACCGAAGAAATGCCCGTGAGCGAGTGATGAGAAAGGAACCTATGAATCTTAATCGATATACTCCCTGCTCAACCCTGCGAAAGCGAGATATATTCGTGCGAGATAATGGAACCTGTCGCATCGTGTTTTGGTTGGAAAATAGTGTCAAAGCTGAATCAAAAACCTGCTCTCGTAGCTGCACAACATGTGTTCGACAAAATGCTCGAATGATGCACCGAAATCCATGTTATCCGATCGACGTTAAAAGTTTAGTTCGAGGCTTGATCACGCATATGTTGTTGACGCACGTCTGCTTTCTTCGTTTTTTGCTATGTTTTTGCTTGATTTCACGGCCCACCTTTTGATATTCGTTAATGGCCATGCAAAACCGAACTTGGTTCGGCCGTGGCCGGCGATAGGCAGACGGCGACGGCCGGAGATGTAATCTGGTGATGGTGTGTAGTGGTGTGAGCACCGGTGTCCGTAGATGGCCTCTAGTTGTATGGGTTAAAAAAATTGAGAAGAAGACGAAGGTTAGGAGTGAAAAAATGGCTTCGGAGATGAAAAGGGGAAGAAGAAGAAGTGCAATAGAAAAGGACTTAATAAGGAAAAAGACAAAAGAGAAAAAAATAAAAAATAAAAATCCAATAAAAAATTCTAAAAATTCTAAATATATTTAAAAAATTCGTTTTCTAAATCCAATCCATTTGGATCCGGTGTACGGGTCGGGTCACTAGGTCGGATCAGATTTACGGTCTGAACCCATTCCCTGAAGAATATAATAATAATAATAAGTAAAAAATTAAAAATTCAGAAAATATTTAAAAAATTTTAAAAAATAACAAAAATTAGAATTTTAGAAAATAATTAAAAATTTTAAAAATCCGAGAGAGTCATCAAAAAAATATAATATTCGAAACAACATTTAAAAATGTGAAAATTCAGAAAAATCATAAAAATTTAGTAAATCCTAGAAAATCCAAAAAGATTTATAAATTGGAAAATTTCTAAAAAAAATGGAACAAAAAATATTGTTCTTTATTTTGCATTGGTTTTATTTTTTATATTTTAGGAATGATGTCAGGATACTTGTATGATTTCCTCTGCGATTATAATTGGTTGCACATTTCAATATTTTGAGTGTCACTTTCTTATTCTAGAATGGTTAAGGTGAATCTTAGATTTCTTTTGGATAGGCTGCTATGGTGTAATCAAGTAGGTACTAAAAGGAAGTTAGTCTTAGGTTAATGTAATCAAGTCCTCAAATTTAGAATATCTAGTTGCACAAAGTAAGATATTCTACTTGATTTTTAATCGATCTAAAAGAATAGTAGCGACTCCTTTGTCAAAATTTATGTAGGCTTAATTGATTTTAAATTTGAATGCCTAATATCGTGCGAAGTATAAGCTTGGGAAAGCCTGAGTTAATGGAAGGTTATCGGCCCAAAGTGGATAATACCCTTAAATATAACTCTCCCCCAAGGGATTAGGTCACAACACCTTCCACTAAGAACAAAACGACACAATCTAGAACGATAATCATTGATGCGTTGCACATAACGATAATCACCGATGCGCCATTTTGATACTAGCAAGATCTTCTAAAAGCAGTTTTGCATAGATAGCAAACTGACCGAATAAGAAGGAAGCAACTAGAATGATATCAGCTAGAGCTTGAATTCATGGAAACGAGCGGCGATGGCAATGATCAGCATTTGGTGTGCCTGAAGGTCTCTCTAGCAGAGACATTGCTAGATGGAGACAAAAACGTGACTAGAAATCTCTGTCTACAAGCTCAACTTCAAGGCAGAGCGAGCACTCCTTTCTTTGATCAAATCAACAGCAACATCCTTGCAAGGCAGAGGAGGAGGAGGGGAGAGAGAAGGCCAGGTCAGGGGAAAAAAGCTGAAATGTTGCGGTAATGGGGCTGATGGGTCTAGGCCACGGATCAAATCAATGGGTTTGCTCTTGTGAGTCGTGCTAATTGGACCAATTTGGCCTTTTTATTTGTTATTTTTTTATTATTCCCTTTTTTTTGTTCTTTTTACTACCATTCATTGTTTTTATGCTCTTTTTTTTTTTACAAAAATGCATGCTTAATTTGTCGAGTAAAATTTAGGTATTGACAATTTCAAAAATATTACCTAATATTTGAAGAAGAATATCATGCTATCCCAAACAAACTACAAGACAATGTATGTGTTGTTGTGTCAAAATTTAACTTCCCCAAGACAAGAGTAATTTCTAGATCGATGGAAGAAATGGGACAATCCAATTGAATAGAATCGGGTATGTGTTGATGAAATATTGATTCATCTAAAATGACTTAATTTATGCCTCAGATTCATATGGACCCCAATTCTGATCTCGCCCATTTGGTAGGTCAAAGTCCCAAAAATCACAATGGAAGATTAAACAACGATTGGTACAAGGCAAGAGAAAGAGATGGCTTTTTATAGTGGAAGATGATTCTTTCGCGTGTTATTTTTCCTGTTCGAGGATTCTTTTTCAATTTATTTAAAGTTTTCAAAGTGAAGAAATGATTAAGGATGGCAAAGAGTCGAGGAAAAAGGAAAAGAAATGAATTGATAAGTTGAGAATAACATAAGTTTAAATAAAACCAATCTTTATAAAGTTTCAACTAAAAAACTGACCACGTGACTAGTCAAGTGGCCCAAGACTTGATTTGCAAGTCAAATGTCGCAAGTTTGATTTCCCAATCTATTATCCATTTTAGGATAATTATGCGAATAGCTTGGCGGAATTAATTTGAACAATATCTTATGGCAAACACATTCACCTATTTGGGGCCAAAGATTGTTGTGGGTTGGAGAAACTTGAAATAGAATGTCCAGCAAAAACCTCTGAGTCGCCATTGATTCCCCCGGATGGAGGGCTATGACTCCACTTCGACGAATTCCCATTTCCACCACGATATCAAGAGAATTTCCTTCATGCGCGATAGCATAATTAACAATAATCTTTTTCGACAATAACAATAATAATAGACAAATTTGTCTCCACATTGGAAAAAAAAAAAAAAAAAAAGGCAAATATATGGTAGAGTAGTTGGCACTGAGCATTTGACCCTTGAAATTTCATTTGCTTCCAATTATATACACACAAAATCCTTTTCTTGTCTTGAATAAGTATGAACTTTATTTGGTATTTCAGCACACGAAATTACAATCGATGTGAATTTGCAGCAATCAAATTGTAACAATGAATTAAATGTTGATGATAAGCTTCTATAGAGGATGATATTGCAAGACAACTGGATAAAACACGTATTTTGTAGGTAGTGTGGCTTGAAGATAATTTTAGTACAAAGAAATGGTGGAGTGCCTCACTTGTTTTTAATTAGCAGGGCATAGGATTTGGGAGACTTTTTTTTTTTTTTTTATCATCAAAAACTAATTTTGGGTTCTTTGACATCAAGTATAATCAAAAGGACGCATTTATTTTTTTCTGTGATTATTTAAATTTTGTGTATGATTAGATGACACGCTGTACAACCAACGTGCATTGAGGACAGGCCAAGAGATGCAAACGATAGACATTTTCCACATTATAGTAACTCAACATTTTCGCCTACTGTCTCTAATAATCCATCCATTAGTAGTGAAGGTGGATTTTGATGGTACAGTTCACGTTGATGGAGCGAGCATGTCATGTTCCACCGTGGAAAGATTAGGAAAACGCAAGGCTTTGGCCTTCCACCAATGTAAAAGGTCAACATTGTTTGCCTCGGTTTTTCAAATCTAGCTCATGTCGTCTTTGCTGAAATATCCATTCACCTCACCAGCATGGGTCCGTCTTTTTTTTGGCGGGCCACTTGTGGCCCGAGAGCATGGGTTCTAACTAGCACGGCCCATTAGCCGTCCTAACTAAGATCTATCTATTTGGGCTCATGTACACTAGGAAGAACCTTGAAATATTTTTAGATAGCTGAGGATCCTTCGCTCAAAAGTGTTGTCAACACCTTCGTAGATATTTTTGGAGCTTCAGTTTAGATTACTTGGAACAAGGATGTGAGGTTGAAAAGGATTAGACAAGCACATGCACCAGACAAGGACAAGCTAAAGAGGTTGTCCCCTTTCTTGAGACGGCTTTACATCTCACTTCTGCCAGTCGCTATAGCTTGGCTGTGCCCTTCCGACTCTTATTTGGATTTTTCTGGACTAGACAACGGTGTGAAAATGGAGACAGGTTGGTACGGTGGAGCTGGCCCCTGGACGCTAGGCTTGGTGAAGTTGAGGGAATTGTGAATGCCTCGCAAGGGCACCTTATCTATCGTGCCTGAAGAATGTACAATCTTTGGAGCTGTCTTAATTAGAAAGAGTTATTGAGGTTCAAGGTTTGGGGGAATCGGGATCTTTGTTGCACCTATCAGTTTTTTACTGTGATTCAATTGAAAGATTACGCAACCTATGCAAGTTGAATAATCTAAGGTGTGTCGAACTGAAAGGTTGTCCTCAGCTAAGAGCCATGGAAGGCCTCAATAATTTCGAGTCTTTGAAGTGCTTGGACACCGCAGGTTGTAGATTCCTAGAAATGTGTTGCCCAATTGTGCCGAGATCAACCAAGATAGAGACCGAATTGTAACAACTGTAGTATGTGTTGTAGTTGTGGTAGAACTTACGTATTTTAATTAATCTTTAGGTGTCATGGACTCCACTCTTTCATCTTAGGCATCATCTTCTATAGCAAATGCACGCATTAAAAACTCAGTTTTGCTATTAATAACTCAACCGATTCAAATTTGCAAGTAATTCCGCTTAAGTATTGAATGATGAATTGGGAAATTTTTATCTTGTATCATCAAAATTCAGATATTCAAAATTAAATTAGATTTTTTGGTATAGCAAATTGAATGCCGCGGCTTCATATCGAATGTATACCTCTTAAATTAGAATTTTTATTACGTTTGTGATCAATGGAAGAACAACTTCCGTCGTGGCAATACACTATTTATAGGTGCATGCAGACTATTTGATTATATCAAGCTATTTAAATTTTCGATTATATGGGTAAGTATATTTTACCATCGATTAAAATAATTTTTTGTTCAAGGTGATCCATTGAAATAATAGGTTGCTGTTTTTTTAAGAATATTTGTTACTGTTATTCGTAAAATAATTGATACAAATTTGGGACTAGATATATAATAATTATATGGTGACCATATTAACATGATGAACTTAATATTAGTGTTCATATTGAAGAAGTTTGAATGACACATAGGATGGTACAGAAGTCTCATGTTAGCTTTCACATTTATGAAGTCGAACTACCATTTGGAGCATGACGTTGATTTAACACAATTCTTGATAAGTGCCGTGTTCAAATATTGAAAATCGAATTAAATCGTGAACTACCAACACTAAAGCAGATACATATTAATAAAGGCTCCCAACTACTAGAAGTAAATGTTCACTTGTGTATGGAGTCACTCACCTCGATAGTACCGCCAATACTATCATTTAAGTTTCTGAGCTCAAGCCATGTTTTTCACTGACATTATAGCTCATCATTCACTTAGGCGCATCAATCTGCAATAAGAAGAAGTAGAGATGAGTTGTGAATGATTTGCACAGAGAAACAAAGTGGACGAACAAGACGTATTTATCATAGAGCGGTAGGAGGTTTTTTATTTATTTAATTTCGCTAGTTAATATCTTGTAATTTGTTCCTATGCCACCTGCTTTTGGTATAGCATTTGAATATCACAGCTAAATGTAGAATTTATAATTTTTTACCTAGATTTTTTTTTTTTTTTTTTTTGGGTTTGCGGTCAACAGAAGAACATCTTTCATAGTGGCACTACACTATTTATAAGTGCATGTTGACTATTTGATTATATCATGCTATTTAAATTTTAGATTATAAGGGTAAGGGTGTTTTACCATCTATTGAAACCATTTTTTTGTTTTGGGTGATCAAATTGAATCAGGAGGCTGCTATTTTTTTTTTAAAGAATATTTGATGCTTTAATTGTCAAATAATTGGTAAGAATTTGCAACTTGATACATAATCATTATATTGTGCCCACTTAATGTGAGGAAGTTAATATTAGCATTCATATGTACGAAGTTTGAATGACAAATAGGACAATACAATAGAGTTGTGTCCCCTGCCAATTCACTAAGGCCTCATGTTAGCTTTCACGTTTATGAAGATGTACGGCCATCCGGATCAGGAGGTTGACATAACACGAAAGTTAATAATTGCTATGCTCGGGTATTCAAAGTTGAATTAAATTGTGAACTACCGACATCAAAGTAGATATGTATTAATTAGGGGTCTCAACTACTAGAGGGCAGCATTAACTTTTATATGAAATCACTCACCTTGATAGTACCTTGGACGTAGGTGGTCGGGCCCGAAGGCAATTTTCGTACAAAAGAAATGGTGAAGTGGGCCCCTTTGTCTTTGATCGCGGAGTACAGGACATTGGAGTTCCAAACAAAGAGAAAATTGGTTTCCTTGTGACCATTGGCAATTTGCAGTTGGAAACGTCCATGAATGTTGACCAACAAATTAAAGTCAAATGGGGATAATAATTTAATGGGATAATGAAATGATTTCTAAATTTTGGCTCAATATGCAATATAATATATGAACTTTAAGTTTGTTTACGTGGTCCTTAAATTTCAACCAAATATGCAATATTGTTCCTAAAATTTTAATTTATTTAATGTTATTCTTAGATTTTTCATGTATGTTCAATTTAATCCCAAAAATATATGAAAATATTTAATACTATCTTTTTATTAATTAAAGTTTAGGGACAATATTAAACATGTTTCGATAAATTGAACTTGCACTAAAAGTTCATGGACTACATTGAACATATTAGAAGTTTAGGGACAATATTACACATTATATTAAAGTTCATAAATCAAATTGAACATATTTAGAGTTTAGGGACCATATTGCAAATTGAACCAAATTTCGAGGATTATTTGTGTCATTTACCCTTTTTAACCATCGGTGTCTACTATAACATTATTTAGAAAAAAAAAATCCTAGAACAAACATTTTTATATTACGAATTTAGTTAAAATTACATCACCCTATTTTATCAACATAAATTATGAATAAATCAAAGATATACGATTCAAGGAAATACAAAAAAGTTCATGATTTGAGACTGGCCACGATAGAGACAAATTGGACGTCTTCTAGAGCTATCGATCAGAAGATACAACTTATGAAAATTGATTCCTCGTAAGGTATTTGATGGTTGATCATAATTTGGACATATCCACATTCCCATCTTCTCTAAGAAGTATGTTTCAAGATATTGTTGTCTACGTGTGGAACAAATGTCAAAATTAGGTGGGAAGAAAGATACTCTCCCCAATTTCTACAACGTAGAGTTGGATGAAGTGAAGCTTCAAACCAAATGATCTGAGCAAGAGCTTGATACAGATTGCTTCTGATGAAGCAAAGCAGTGGAAAGTGACCCCAATCGAGGTGGTGCCTCAAAAGCTTTTAAACTTTTCTAGTGTTTATTGCTATTGAGTGTTAAGCCACGAGGTTTAAATTTACTGCAATATGACCTCTTAGTTACGCTGTGTGGTTACCTGAGTTCCATATTTTCCAGAAATTTACGAGTATTCATTTGAGGGGATGTCACCCCGTTTTCCAAAGCAACAATCATATAGTATAGACAGTTTCCAGGTATGATAATGAGACGATCTCCAAACAACTTATTATGTACTTTTATCCAGCTTTATATGGTAACTCGAGGAACTGATCTGCGTACCTTGTCAAGCCCAAAGTCAATTCTGTAATTCTACACAAAAGCGTCATATCATGCACGCTTGAAAAATTTCAGTATTAATCATTTGTATAGAGTATGAGAATTTATATAGGAGTATCCACAATTTTTTGTTCAATATTCGAAAAAAGTTCCAAAGCAAATCTTTACCGAATGTATAAAATCTAATACTCCTAAGGATGGGTAGAGCTTAATATAGCCGACCCCAATACTCAAGGCACTATGGAAAATTGCACTACAATGCGTGGCCAGGAGTTATTATTGCACGATGACTTTCCACAGTTCGAGTCGACATTTTGAGGGAAGAAGGAACACGTTTTGTGTTTCCTTTTATTTTCTCCCACTTTAGAGAAAAGTACCAAATTTTTTTTAAACATATTACATTGTTACCAATTCAATTTAAATCTTTCAATTAGATTAATTTAGTTATAAACATTTTTTCACTAATATCAATTCAATTCACCGAACCAATTAAACTGGAAATTGCTAGCATAGATGCCAACCATATTATATGACACGACTAGCACTAATGTGAACATTTTAAAATATTTTTAATATTATTTTTTTTTTCAATTTTTTAATTTTTTTAACTTTTTCTTTGTTCTTTTTTCTTTTTTTATGTTCTTTCTCTTTTGCCCTATGGCCAACACTAGCTACAACTAAGCTTTAGCAAGGGTGTCGTGACTCTCGCCGAATTTGGCGAGGGCATGACCCTCCTAGCCTTGGCGAGGGTCACCATCACCCAAGCGGCAAGAGTCAAGTTCTCACAAGACTCAACAAGGGCTTCCTCACCCAAGAGGCGAGGCTTTAGCCCCCATCATATCCAACTAGGGCTGCCCTCATTCAGGTTGTGAGAGTCATGCCCTTGCCGGATCTAGTGAGAGCTCTACACTCTCGTTGGCCCTCGGCTGTGGCCAATCGTCGGCCATGGCCGTTATTGGCCATAGGGCAAAGAAGAAAAAATAGAAAAGAAAAAATTAAAAAAAAATTAGTAATTGAAAAAAATATCTAAAAATGTCCACATTAATACTGGTCATACTACGTAAAATGACTGGCATCCACATAAGTAACTTTCGGTCCAAATTGACCGAATGGATTAAATTGATACTAATGCGAAAATGATTAAAACTAAATTAGTCAAATTAAAAGGTTTATGACTAAATTAATATTAATGTGATAGGTTTATGATTTATTTTTTAACTCTCCCCACTTTTTTTGGAGGAAAATATCTTGGGAGCCCACAAGAATATCTTTCTTTGATGAAGTTCATCAAAATATGGTTGTATCCACGTTAACGTGGTGAAGTTAATAGTAGCGTGCATGTGTACGGTATGGTGGAGTTGGGTCCCTCAGCTACGAAGCGATGCCTCATATTAACTTTCAGGTGTATCACATCGTGCGTGAAAAAGCAACTTTAACTCCATCATGATTAGCTATTTACACTAGCTTCTTCTTTTCTTCTTCTTCGGTTCAGCACCACGTCTGTCCTCCTCCTCCTCTGCATTTTGGGGAGGGAGAGAGACCAGGGGCTTTTGGAACAACAGTGAAACATGCTTTAAGCATACAATTAATTTTCACCGTGTGCGCGGGCGACCCCTCTATCTCGAAACACACCAAATAATTATTAGAGATACACAAAACTATAATCAGGTCCCAAGAAAATGCACAATTATGATAATTCAAGCGTAGAGCTTGAGTAAGAAAGACGGGCGCATTTATCACTTGAGCAATCTCTTAGGATCAAAAGATAGATGTCACTTAGCTTTCTCGCAAGAAAACTGACCTAAATTAAAGTGAAAGCTCTTAATTATCTTTTCTTATAAAACAATTCTTAATTTCCTAAATGATAACCTGTCATGGAGATCATGGTTTTGTATTACATTCTTTTGAAAACCTTTTACTTGCTGCACTTGCTATTTTCTTTTCCTCAATTCATATTCGAAGTTCATTTTGCAGCTTAATTTTTTAAATTTGAGAGCTGAGGCCCCCTTCTTACTTATATTTAAACCCATGGGAGGGGTTGGTGCATATTCTTCTACACCAGAAATTATCACTTATTTAAATTCTAACTTTAGCATGTTGGTGACAGCTTCGTTGATATTTTCGGAGCTACAACCAAACTTATTTAAACATCTGTCACATTTCCCATTTCGCATTCGCTATGTATGCTTCACCTTCCTCTATCCTTTATCGAAATTGTTGCCGACACAGCTTTGTAGACATTTTCAGAGCTTCAACACATCTCATTCAAATATTTCTCATATTTTCCATCTCGAAATGACAGAATTCAAAAAATGCAATATATTGTGAACCCACTAAACTTGTCATTTAAAAGAAGAAGTAACTCATTTTCCACTAAGAAAAAAAAAAAAAAGTCATTTTCCATTTCCCTCCTGTTACTCCCACTTTTTGGAGGAAAAGATCTTGTGGGCCCACAGAAAAATCTTTCTCTGCCATTCTCTTCGTATTCCTTGGATCTTTATTTGCTCGCTTCTTTTCACCCAATTCCTAAAACCCTCTTCATTCTATGGAATGGCTCGATTCGATTTTATATGGCCCATGCTCTCAATATACATATATATATTTGTTTGTCCATAAATAGCATCTTCCATTTGATGTGAAATTCAAGATGAATAAATTCTTCCGCAAGTATCGATATCCTTATCTATAACAATATATGTCAACCGGATTATGATACATGTGTTATTCAAAGAAACGTTATTATTGTCAATAAAGTTTCTCAACGCGAATTATGTTTTGCACTTGGTATTACGGTTCGTCATTCACTTAGGCCCATCAAGGTATAATAAGAATGAAGAAGTAGAAATGAACCGTAGATGGTTTGTATAGAGAAACAAAGTAGATGAACAAGACAACATCTCCATCCTCTGAAATGGCGCGTGGAGATGTTTTTATAGAGGGGTGGTAGTTTCTTTAATTTAATTTCTTCAATTAATATCTTCTAATTTAATCTTACATTACCTGATTTAGGTTTAGCAATTGAATGTTATAATTACATATGGAATATATACCTTCTTACTAGAATTTTTATTATGCCCACGGTTAACAGAAGATTAGCTTCCACGCGGCACTACACTATTTATATGACTACTTGATTATGTCAAGTCATTTAAATTTTGGATTATATGGGTAAGAATATTTTACAATAGATTAAAATCATTTTCGTCTTGAGTGATAGACCGAATTAATGAATCCTCTTGGAAGGCTTGGTGAAGTTGAGGGAATTGTGAACGCCTCACAAGGGCATCTTATCTATCGTGCTTGAAGAATGTACAATCTTTGGAGTTGTCTTAACTAGAAAGAGTTGTTGCGGTTCAAGGTTTGGGGGAATCAGGATCTTTGTTGTAGCTATCGGTTTTCTACTGTGATTCAATTGAAAGATTGTGCAACCTACGCAAGTTGAAGAATGTAAGGTCTATCGAACTGAAAGGTTGTCCTCAGCTTAGAGCCATGGAAGGCCTCAATAACTTCAAGTCTTTGAAGTGGTTTGGACACCGTAGGTTGTAGATTCCTAGAAAAGTATTGCCCAATGCGTCGAGATCGACGAAGATAGAGACAGAATTGTAACAACTGTAGTATGTGATGCGGTTGTGGTAGAACTTGCAGTATTTTAATTAATCTTTAGGTGTCATAGACTCCACTCTTTCATCTTAGGCATCATCTTCTATAGCAAATGCACGCATTAAAAACTCAGTTGGGTTATTAATAACTTGACCGATTCAAATTTGCAAGTGATTCTGCTTAAGTATTGAATGATGAATCAGGAAATTTTTATCTTGTGTCATCAAAATTCAGATATTCAAAGTTAAATTTGATTTTTTGGTATAGCAAATTGAATGTCGTGGCTTCATATCGAATGTATACCTCTTAAATTAGAATTTTTATTACGTCTACGGTCAATGGAAGAACAACTTCCATTGTGGCAATACACTATTTACAGGTGCATGCAGACTATTTGATTATATCAAGCTATTTCAATTTTCGATTATATGGTAAGTATATTTTACCATTGATTAAAACAATTTTTTGTTCCGGGTGATCGACCAAAATAATAGGTTGCTAGTTTTTTTTAAAGAATATTTGTTACCATTATTCGTAAAATAATTAATACAAATTTGAGACTAGATATATAATCATTATATGGTGACCATATTAACATGATGGACTTAATATTAGTGTTCATGTTGAAGAAGTCCAGATGACACATAGGACGGTATGGAAGCCTCATGTTAGCTTTAACATTTATGAAGTCGAACTACCATTTGGAGCATGATGTTGACATAACACAATTCTTGATAATTGCTATGTTTAGATATTGAAAATCGAATTAAATCGTGAACTACCAACACCGAAGCAGATACATATTAATAAAGGGTCCCAACTACTAAAAGTAAATGTTCATTTGTGTATGGGGTCACTCACCTCGATAGCACCGCCAATACTATCATTTAAGTTTCTGAGCTCAAGCCATGTTTTTCATTGACATTATAGCTCGTCATTCGCTTAGGCCCATCAATCTACAATAAGAAGAAGTAGAGATGAGTTGTGAATGATTTGCACAGAGAAACAAAGTGGACGAACAAGATGTCTTTATCCCATGCGCAGTGCACGGAGACGTATCATATAGCGGCAGGAGTTTTTTTTATTTATTTAATTTCGCTAATTAATATCTTGTAATTTATTCCTATGCCACCTGCTTTTGGTATAGCATTTGAATATCACCGCTAAATATAGAATATATACTTTTTTACATAGATTTTTTTTTGGCCTGCGGTCAACAGAAGAACATCTTCCATAGTGGCACTACACTATTTATAAGTGCATGTTGACTATTTGATTATATCAGGCTATTTAAATTTTAGATTATAAGGGTAAGTGTGTTTTACCATCGATTGAAACCATTTTTTATTTTGGGTGATCAAATTGAATTAGGAGGCTGTTTTTTTTTTTTTAAAGAATATTTGATGCTTTTATTCATCAAATAATTGGTAAGAATTTGCAACTTGATACATAATCATTATATTGTGCCCACTTAATGTGATGAAGTTAATATTAGCATTCATATGTATGAAGTTTGAATGACAAATAGGACAATACAATGGAGTTGTGTCCCCCGCCAATTCACTAAGGCCTCATGTTAGCTTTCACATTTATGAAGACGCAAAGGTTGACATAACATGAAAGTTTATAATTGTTATGCTCGGTATTCAAAATTGAATTAAATCGTGAACTGCCGACATCAAAGTAGATATGTATTAATAAGGGGTCTCAACTACTAGAGGGCAGCATTCACTTTTATATGAAATCACTCATCTTGATAGTACATTGGACATAGGTGGTCGGGCCGAAGGCAATTTTAGTACAAAAGAAATGGTGGAGCGGGCCCCTTTGTCTTTGATCGCGGAGTGCAGGACATTGGAGTTAAAAAAAAAGAAGAGAAAATTGGTTTCCTTGTGACTATTGGCAATTTTCAGTCGGAAACGTCCATGAATGTTGACCAACAAATTAAAGTCAAATAGGGATGATAATTTAATGGGATAATGAAATGATTTCTAAATTTTGGCTCAATATGCAATATGATATATGGACTGTAAGTTTGTTCAATGCAATCCTTAAATTTCAACCAAATATGCAATGTTATTCTCGAAATTTTAATTTATTTAATGTAATTCTTAGATTCTTTGTATATATTCAATTTAATCCCTAAAATGTATGAAAATATTTAATACTATCTTTCTATTAATTCAAGTTCAGGGACAATATTAAACATGTTTCACTAAATTGAACTTGCACTAAAAGTTTATGGACTACATTGAACATATTAGAAGTTTAGGGACAAGATTACATATTAGATTAAAGTTTGGGAATCAAATTGAACATATTTAAAGTTTATGGACCATATTGCAAATGGAGCCAAATTTCGAGGATTATTTGTGTTATTTATCCGACTTTAACCATCAGTGTCTACTATAACATTATTTAGAAAAAAAAAAATTCCTAGAACAAACATTATTATATTACGAATTTAGTTAAAATTACGTCACGCTATTTTATCAAGATAAATTATAAATAAATCAAAGATATACGATTTCGAAGAAATACAAAAAAGTTAATGATTTGAGACTGGCCACGATAGAGACGGATTGGATGTCTTCTAGAGCTATCAACCAGAAGACTGATGAAAATTGATTCCTCATAAGGTATCTCATCGGTTTCATGGTTGATCATAATTTGGACATGTCTACATTCCCATCTCCTCTAAGAAGTATGTTTCAAGATATTGTTGTCTACGTGTGGAACAAATGTCAAAATTAGGTGGGAAGAAAGATACTCTCCCCAATTTCTACAACGTAGAGTTTGATGATGTGAAGCTTCAAACCAAATGATCTGAGGAAGAGTAAGATACAGATTGGTTCTAATGAAGCAAAGCAGTGGAAAGTGGCCCCAATCGAGGTGGTGCCTTATGAAAGCTTTTAAACTTTTCTAGTGTTTATTGCTATTGAGTGTTAAGCCACGAGGTTTAAATTTACTGCAATATGCCTCTTAGTTACGCTGTGTGGTTACCTGAGTTCCATATATTCCAGAAATTTACGAGTATTCATTTGAGGGAGGTCACCCCGTTTTCCAAAGCAACAATCACATGGTATATGTTAAGGAAATAAGAACAACTCAGCCAACGCAGAGTGACTACTCTGCTGTCACAACTTCAACAAAGGAAGATAATGAAAGTGAAAGGGCTGCAGCTATTGTAAAGATTAGAGGAAGTATAGCACAAAGCGAAGCACACAAGTCAGGGGAGACTATTTGACTGGGAAAGCCACGTCATGAAGTGAGTCGGTGATGAAGACCTCAATTTACACGTGTGCTATTATTCAGTTTAGGATGAAAACAGATTAGAAACAGTTTTCTTCTTTTCTGTTTTTAAGTTCAGTTTTCCTTTCTTCTTCTTCGATGAGTCTTCTTAGCAGCTTCGTTGAGTTCATAAGAGAGGGTGGGAAACAGAGCACACCATTGATGAAATCTCTGTGTTGAATAGCCTATACTATGAAGATATTGAGAGATAGAACAGTGCAGATTATTCATTGATGTTCTGAGATGTACAGCTTTGTACTACAAATACATTGAAATAGAGAGATTCAAAAGCTTCTTGCTTATTCTTCAGCTTTCAGTTCATTCTTTTCATCTTCACACGGTATCAGAGCCTGCGATCATTCTTGTTGGAAAGGTCCATTCAGCAATCACTCACTGAATCCAATCAAGGAGCCGAAGCTGCAGCAGATCGCAGTATCTCGGTTTTTAGTTTGTCTGTTGATTCGAAGTTAGCAAAGTGCTGGATTTCGTCTTGTTTGCTCAAAGGTAATTGTGATTACAATCATAACATCGCCATTATCATCGTCTTCTTCAAAGCCGTGAGAACACGAACATGGCAGCAAGAGCACAGAAGTATCCTTTCCCAATACATGTTAATATTTTCAATTTTGTCACAATCAAGCTTGCTGAAGACAATTTTCTGTTATGGCAAGCACGGTTTCACAGATTTCTTCGAAGCCAAGAACTTTTTGGCTTCATTAATGGTGAAATTCCATCACCCCCTCGAATGTTACAGATTGAAGTTAAAGGGTGTGAAACTGAAGCTGTAAATCCAGATTACACATATTGGACAAAAACTGATCAACTTGTATCATCATGGATTAGTGGAGTTGTATCTGAAAACATTCTGAGCTTGATCATTGGCTTAGAAACATCCTATGAGGTATGGCAAACACTTCTTAATCGTTTTACATAGAAGTCAGTTGCTAGAGAGTTTGAACTGAGAGGAAAACTATAAGCTGCCAGAAACGAGATCGAGTTCTTTCTATTTATCTTAGAGAATACAAATCCATCTGTGATCAGCTAAATGCGATAGGAAAGCCTGTAGATGAGATAACCAAAATGTTTGGTGTTTTGGAAGGACTGGGTTCTAAGTATGAAAATTTTCGAACTACTATATACTGCCTGAAACCTCAACTAGAATATGATGAGATGATAACACAATTAGAAAGATCCGAAACAAGATTGCAGAACTATTCCAAGAACCGGTATAACCCCAATCTAGCTTATTTTGGACAAAGACAATCTAAAATACATCAGAAAGGAAACATTGACAGAGAATATATCCCTCAGAACTCTGGTTTTGCAGTTCAAAGAAGCAATTACAGAGGGGGACGTAACTATGGTCAAGGACGTGCTACTAATGGTAGAGGTCGTGGTTATGGATATTTTGAAAGAAGTTAGAATTACAGAACAAACACCTTGATTCAAGATCAATGGGATCATCAATTTAGACAGAAAAATGACTTCCCTGGATCTAGTCAAGGGTTTCGACCATATACAAGTTACTCACAAAGGTATCAGGACAACAAAACTTATCCATCTTCGACTCTAGCCTTCAATAAACATCTGTAGGATGAGGAAATAATAGGAAGTGCTCGACTGGAGTGCAAAATTTGTAAACGTATAGGACATGATGCACTTCACTGCGCATCGATTTGAACTCATATCAAGCTGAAGATATTCCAATAGCATTGGCAGCGATGCATCTTGAGGATTCAAAAGGAAATGAGTGGTATCCAGATACTGGTGCTACAGCTCACATCAGTGCAAATCCTGGTATTCTTCATACACTCTCTAAGTATAGTGGAACTGATACTGTCATGATAGGAAATGGGTCATGTTTGCCTATTACTTATATTGGTGATACTCTGTTAAATACTGAAGACAACTCATTACCTTTTAATGATGTACTGATTGTTCCAGAAATAAAGAAGAATATTCTCTCAGTTTCTAAACTAACAAAAGACTATCCTTGTTCATTTGTCTTTGATAAAACTGGTGTCTATGTAAAGGACAATCACACCAATACAAAAATGAAGCTCGGAAGGAAAATTAGAGGACTTTACCGAGTGGACTCACAAACTACAGAAGCATTCTTCACTCAAAGACACAGAGCTATAGCAGAAGATGTGTGGCACCAGAGATTGGCTCACACAAACTCGAAAATAGTAAAGCATCTACAGAATCAGAAGTTGATTTACTGTAATGCAACAACACAGACTATATGTAGAAGCTGTCAAATAGCAAAGAGTACAGCTTTACCTTTTCCTTTATCAGACACTACATCCAATGTTCCTTTAGAAAAGATACACTGTGACATTTGGGGTCCCTCACCAGTTAGTTCTTTCCAGAAATTTAAGTACTATGTCATCTTTGTAGACAATTTTTCCCGCTATAGCTGGCTGTATCCAATGAAGCTGAAGTCAGAATTCTATGATATCTTTGTTGAGTTTCAGAAACTAGTCGAGAGGCAATTCAATCATAGAATCAAAATTTTTCATTGTGATGCGGAGGAGAGTTCATAAGCAACATATTCCATAATCATTTAAGGAATTGTGGCATAAAACAGTTCATGTCTTTGCCACATACACTAGAACAATGGAATCTCGAAAGAAAACATCGTCATATAGTTAAACTGGGTTTAGCTATGCTGTGTCACTTTAGAGTTCCATTGAAATTTTAGGTAGATGCCTTCATGACAGCTAACTATATTGTGAATATTCTTCCTACACCAAAGTTACAACTGGACTCACCTTATAGCAAAATTCATCATCATCAGCCAAGTTACAAACATCTAAGGGTCTTTGGATGTGTATGTTATCCTTGTCTTAGACCATATACACAACATAAATTCAATCCCAGATCTCTTACCTGTGTATTCCTGGGATACAGTGAATGCCATAAAGGGTATCACTGCCTTGTACCTACTGATGGTTATATATATATCAGTAGACATGTTGTGTTTGATGAAAATTTCTTTCCATTCACAAAGAAATTAACAACTAACTATGAACATTATACTACTATGTACAAACAATGGGCAGAATAAGTTAAACTTCTCGATTCTCCAAGTGCAGCACCCGAAAACAATGGCTTCACCGGCCATACAACAAATTCCCAAAGTATAGTCCTAATTTGGAAGATGATCACACCGATACATCATACATTGTAGGTATGCCACAAATTTCATCTTTCACACAGATGCAATCGATTCGATTCTTGAAGAGCAACTAGGTCTTACTTCCACAAGTGTCACACCAACTGACATTGTCATTGATCAAGGACAACACAATTCTATATCTAATCCTCAAGGTACTGTTGCTATTCATCATATGTAGACTTGATTGAAATCTGGTATTATAAAACCAAATCCTAAGTATGTATGTTTGGCTGAATATAAAGTGCCTCTGGAACCACGATTAGTTAAATCAGCCTTAGCTAATGAAAGGTGGTACATAGTAATGCAAGAAGAAATGAATGCTCTGTATGAAAATCAGACCTGGATACTAGTTCCCAGAACTAACCAGATGAATGTTATAGGCTGTAAATGGGTGTTTAAAACCAAATTAGCACCTTATGGTAGTCTTGACAAATTAAAAGCTCGGTTAGTTCCCAAAGGGTTTCATCAAGAAGAGGGAGTTGACTTTACTGAAACATTCAGTCATGTTGTTAAACATGCTACCATTCGTATAATACTTTCTGTGGCTATGATGAAAATTTGGCCAATACATCAACTTAATGTTAAAAACGCTTTCCTACATGGAGTCTTGAATGAGGCAGTGTATATGGAGCAGCCACCTGGGTTTATACATCCTCAAAAATCTCAGTGTGTTTGTCTTCTCAAGAGGTCTTTATATGGTCTTCGTCAAGCACCACTTGCCTGGTTTGATAAATTTAGTAATTTTCTTCTTGAAAATGGCTTCTTCTGCAGTACAACTGACCCATCTCTCTTTGTTCTTCATACTGGTTTAGATAGGGGCTGCATGTTTTTGTTTCTAAAAAGTGTTCCTAGAACACTTTTTTGTTTTTTTGTTCTCGGGAACAAAAAAATAACAAACGCGTTTGGTTGCGTTTACTTCTTTTTCGTTTTTTATTCCTAGAACACAAAAATAACGAAACGAAAACAAAAAAAAGTTGTTTCTTGTTCCATAAACGATTTTCAAGAAATGTTTCTTCTTCTCTCTCTTCTTCTTCTCTTCTTCTTTTTTTCTTCTTTTTTCTTTCGCCGGTCGCCGGCCTCGGCCATGGCCGGTGACCGGCCATCGAGGGCTGGCGACGCCGTCGAGGGTCGGCGACCTCGCCGCGTCGCCGGCCCCGGCGAGGCCGAGCCTCGCCGCGCCGGCAAGCCCGAGCTCGCCCAGCCAAGGCGAGGCTAGGCCTCGCTGTGCGCGGGCGAGGAGGCCGAGCCTCGCCGTGGCTGGGCGAGGCTGCTGGCCCCGTCGGCCGGTCGCTGGAGGCCGGCGACCGGCCAAAAGAAGAAAAAAAAAGAAAGAAAGGAAGAAATGCAAAATAAAATAAAAACATTAAAAAATTAAAAGAAACACAAAAAAGAATAAAATTTACCAAACGTGTTTCTTCATTTTTTATTCCCGAACAAGTTTACCAAACGCGTTTTTTTATTCAAAAATTGTTCCCCGGAACAGAAACACTTTTTTTTGTTTTACGTTCCCTGGAAAAAAAAAAAGAACAAGTAAAACACATGCGGCCCATACAAGATCTTGTTATTACTCTATGTAGATGACATAATTTTGATCGTAGCGGTTCGCTTAGCTTCTAGCTACATTGATCAAGAAATTGAGCCTTCAATTCCACATGAAAGATCTCGGGTATCGTCATTATTTTTTAGGAATTGAAGCCAAACGTACTTCTCAAGATCTATTTCTTTGTCAGACCAAGTATGCCATCGATGTACTTAACAGAGCTCACATGACAGAATGCAAACCTGTCTCAACTCCTTTGCCACTTAGATCAATTGCTATGACAAATGATGATACTCTGCTTGCTGATCCACTTGAGTATAGAAGTATAGTAGGTGGTCTTCGATATTTGACGATCACCCGACCTGATCTTGCCTATGCAATGAATCTACTATGCCAAAAAATGCAGCATCCAACAGTTGCAGACTTTCATAAATTGAAAAGAGTACGTCGGTATGTTAAAGGAACAGCACATCTATGGATCTTCCTCCATTCTAACAGTTCTACAGCCCTCTATGGATACTTAGATGCTGATTGGGCGGGATGTGCTGACACCAAACGTTCTACTACTGGTTTTTGCACTTATCTTGGCTCTAATCTTCTCTCTTGGTCAGCCAAGAAACAACCTACCGTATCACCCTCTTCCATAGAAGCTAAATATCAAGCACTTGCGTCAACTACTGCTAATCTTACTTGGATTAGCTTTGTCCTACGAGATATTGGTATATCTCTCATATCACCCACACTCTTGTTATGTGATAACAAATCTGCTATTTCTCTTACAGCTAATCCCATCCTACATGCTCGCACTAAGCATATCGAAGTTGATTTTCACTTTGTTCTTGAAAAAGTATCCTCAGGTTCTATAACTGTTCGATATATTCTAAGTCATCTTCAGCTTGCTGACATCTTTACCAAGTCCTTATCATGTTTTACTCACTCTACTATTAGAACCAAATTGGGTATGGGATTCTTAACCCTTCCCAATGTGAGGGAGGATGTTAAGGAAATAAGAACAACTCAGCCAACGCAGAGTGACTACTCTGCTGTCACAACTTCAACAAAGGAAGATAATGAAAGTGAAAGGGCTGCAGCTATTGTAAAGATCAGAGGAAGTATAGCACAAAGCGAAGCACACAAGTCAGGGGAGACTATTTGACTGGGAAAGCCACGTCATGAAGTGAGTAGGTGATGAAGACCTCATTTTACATGTGTGCTGTTATTCAGTTTAGGATGAAAACAGATTAGAAACAGTTTTCTTCTTTTCTATTTTTAAGTTCAGTTTTCCTTTCTTCTTCTTCGATGAGTCTTCTTAGCAGCTTCGCTGAGTTTATAAGAGAGGGTGGAAAACAGAGCACGCCATTGATGAAAGCTCTGTGTTGAATAGCCTGTACTATGAAGATACTGAGAGATAGAACAGAGCAGTTTATTCATTGATGTTCTGAGATGTACAGTTTTGTACTATAAATACATTGAAATAGAGAGATTCAAAAGCTTCTTGCTTATTCTTCAGCTTTCAGTTCATTCTTTTCATCTTCACATGGTATCAGATATGATAATAAGACGATCACCAAACAACTTATTATGCACTTTTATCCAGCTTTATATGGTAACTCGAGGAACTGATCCGCGTACCTTGTCGAGCCCAAAGTCAATTATGTAATTCTACACAAAAGCGTCGTATCATGCACGCTTGAAAAATTTCAGTATTAATCATTTGTATAGAGTATGAGAATTTATATAGGAGTATCCACAATTTTGTGTTCAATATTCGAAAAAAGTTCCAAAGAAAATCTTTACCGAATGTATAAAATCTAATACTCCTAAGGATGGGCAGAGCTTACTATAGCCGACCCCAATACTCAAGGTACTCTGGAAAATTGCACTACAATGCATGGCTAGGAGTTATTATTGCACGAAACTTTCCACAGTTCGAGTCGACATTTTGAGGGAAGAAGGAGCACATTTTGCGTTTCCCTTTATTTTATCCCACTTTAGAGAAAAGTACCAAAAAATTTCTAAATATATTACATTAATACCAATTTAATCATAAATCTTTCAATTACATCAATTTAGTCATAAACATTTTCCTATTGATATCAATTCAGTTCATCCGGCCAATTTAGACTGGAAATTGCTAGAGTGGACGCCAATTGTCCTACATGGCACGATTAATGTTAATGTGGACATTTTTAAATATTTTAAATATTTTTTTCAATTTTTTAATTATTTGCTCTTTTCTTTTATTTTTCTTGTTCTTTCTCTTTTGCCCTATGGTCGATACTAGCTACAATTGAGCTCTAGCAAGGATGTTGCAACTCTCGCTAGATTTGGCGAGGGCACGACCCTCTCAACTTGGACGAGGGTCGCCCTCGCCCGAGCAGCAAGAGTTGAGTTCTCACAAGACTCAGGGAGGCCTCCCTCACCCAGGTGGCGAGGTTTCAGCCCTTGTTAGATCCAACAAGGGCTGCCCTCATCCAGGTTGTGAGGGTCGCGCCCTTGCCAAATTCGATGAGAGTTGCAACACCCTTGTTGGCCCTCGGCTGTGGCCAGTATCGGCCACAGGGCAAAGAAGAAAGATTAGAAATTTTTTTTTTAAAAAGGAAAAAAATGTAAAAAAATTAGTAATTAAAAAATATTTAAAAATGTCCACGTTAGTGCTAGCCGTGCTACGTAAAACAACTAGCATCCATATCAGTAATTTTCGGTCTAAATTGATCGGATGTACTGAATTGATACAAATACGAAAATGTTTAAGATTAAATTAGTTAAATTGAAAGGTTTAAGATTGAATTAATATCAATATAATAAGTTTATGATTTTTTTTAAATTCTCCTCCATTTTTTTGGTGGAAAATATCTTGGAGGCCACAGGAATATCTTTCTCTCATGAAGTCAATCAAAATATGGTTGTGTCCATGTTAACGTGATGAAGTTAATAGTAGCGTCCATATGTACGGTATGGTGGAGCTGGGTCCCTCGGCTATGAAGCGATGCCTCATATTAACTTTCATGTGTATCACATCGTGCGTGAAAAAGCAACTTTAACTCCATCATGATTAGCTATCAACACAAGTTTCTTCATTTCTTCCTCTTCGGTTCAGCACCACGTCTTCCTCTGCATTTTGGTGAGGGAGAGAGACCGGGGGCTTATGGAACAACAGTGAAACTTTCTTTAAGCATACAATTAATTTTCACCAATGGTCTCACCATTTCGAAACATACCAAATAATTATTGGAGAAACACAAATCTATGATCACAGAGTGTTCCCAAGAAGATGCACAAATATAGTAATTCAAGCGTAGACCTTGAGTAAGAAAGACGGACACATTTATCACTTGAGCAACCTCTTAGGATCAAAAGATAGTTGTCACTTAGCTTTCTCGCGAGAAAATTGATCTAATTTAAAGTGAAAGCTCTTTTTTAATTTCCTAAATGATAACTTGTCATATTTTTTGTATTGCACTTGCTATTTTTTTTTTCTCAGTTTCTATTCGAAGTTCATTTTGCAGCTTGCAGCTTAATGTTTTAAACTTGAGAGCTGAGGCCCCCTTCTTAATTGTTTTTTTAACTTGTGGGAAGTGTTGGAGCATACTCTTTTACATCAGAAATTATCACTTATTTTAATTCTAACCTTGATATGTTGGGGAAAGCTTACTTTATATATTCGGAGCTACAACCAAACTTATTCAGACATCTGTCACATTTCCCATTTCACATTCGCTACGTGTTCTTCACCGTCTTCTATCCTTCATCGAAATTGTTGCCGACAAAGCTTCGTAGATATTTTCAGAGCTTCGACACATCTCATTCAAATATTTCTCACATTTTCCACCTTAAAATGACAGTCCAAAAAATGCAATATATTGTGGACCCACCAAACTCGTCATTTAAAGGAAGAAGTAACTCATTTTCCGCTACGAAAAAAAAAAAAAAAACTCATTTTCCATTTCACTCTATTTACTCCCACTTTTTGGAGGAAAAGATCTTGTGGGCCCACAGAAATATCTTTCTCTGCCATTCTCTTGGTATTCCTCGGATCTTTATTTCCTCACAACTTTTCACCCAAATCCTAAAACCCTCTTCGTTCTATGGAAGGGCTCGATTCGATTTTATATGGCCGATGCTCTCAGTATACATACATACATATATAAATATATATTTATTTGTGCATAAATAGCATCTTCCATTTGGTGTGAATTTGAGATGTATAAATTCATCTGCAAGTGTCGATGTCCTATTCTATAACAATGCATGTTAACTGGATTATGATTTATGTGTTATTCAAAAAAACGTCATTATTGTTGGTGAAGTTACTCAACTCGAATTATGTTTTGCACTTGGCATTATAGCTTGTCATTCACTTAGGCGCATCAAGGCATAATAAGAATGAAGAAGTAGAAATGAACTGTAGATGGTTTGCATAAAGAAACAAAGTAGATGAACAAGACAACGTCTCCATCCTCTGAAATGGTGCGTGGAGATGTTTTTATAGAGGGGTGGTAGTTTCTTTAATTTAATTTCGCCAATTAATATCTTCTAATTTAATCCTATATTACCTGATTTCGGTTTAGCAATTGAATATTATAGCTACATATGAAATATATACCTTTTTACTAGAATTTTTATTATGCCCATGGTTAATAGAAGAATAGTTTCCATGCGGCACTACACTATTTATATGACTGTTTGATTATGTCAAGTCATTTAAATTTTGGATTATATGGGTAAGAATATTTTGCAATAGATTAAAATCATTTTCGTTTTGAGTTATAGACCGAATTAGGAGGGTAGCTTTATTTGGGGCTAAATACTTGCGGCTGTGCATATATTAACATGATGCTTTGAGGCTTTTTCAGCAAGTCCTTTTCTAATTTTTATTTTTCTAGGTAAATACGTGTTCTTAAATAGAAGATATTCTTTGCTCCTCTTCCGATTTTGAGATTTGTCTATCTTCTGTACAATTGAAGTGGGCCTGAACATTTTCCTATACTGTTCACGCGTCAATTGTCGTACAGAGTATTTAAGTAAAAGAAACACAGATGGGACGACCCGGTGGAATTGGATCCCTCGGTGATTGACTGAGTAGCCTTCATGTGCATGAAGTCGTATTACCCATCTGCACCGCCAGGTTGACAGAACACGAAGCTTTAATAATTGCCATGTGACCGGCGATGGCCAAACAGCAAATTTTAACTCCACCTTGGTTAACTCCTGACGTCACTTCGTTCTATCTTCCTCCTTTTCTGCGTTTTAGAGAGAGGGAGAGCGCAGCAGCAGCATCAGAGCAACGATGGTGGACGTGCTGTTCGCACGTGTTGGGAGGGGTTTGGGGGGGGGGGGGTGGGGGGGGGGCGAGGGGGATGCCCGTAAGGATTTGGAGTTTGCAATGGCAAGCGTGAATTGTTGCCTTATATTTTGTAGAGAATCGGAAAGAGCGTCATTACGTGTGGGTTCATAACAGAGAGAGGTCACAGGGACAGGTGGTCAGGCTCGACCATTGAGTAGCGTGAGATCTGTATAATCCCTAAAATCCCGTTATCAAGTCCATACTACACTAACATGGAGTCGATGATCCCCTAAACACGCTTGTTTACATACACATACACTTTATATTCACTGGTAGAGTTAATGAGGTGTAATTAATCAATGAAATTGGGTTTTTTTAGAACTGTCAAATCGAGGTTCTAAAAAATAAATGCTAATTATGCTTATTAATCTTTATAAAATTAAATGAAAATGCATCTTCCATGATCCTTCAATATTCCAATGGGGTTATATGTATAGCTCAAAACTTATGCATATTCATGAGATTAATAGATAGGTGTCTCTTAAAAATCAATGGAGCATCTAGAATTCTTTGAACGCTCAAATAATCTCCATCAAGTACGGTGATACTTTTGTCCTACACACATCAGTAATTATCGGAGACACGGGCCTATGTTCCTAGCGGTGGCCCTAAGAAAATGTATAGATGTGATGATTCAATCACATGCCTCGAGTGAGGAGGATAGACACAATCATGACTTGAGCAACCTCTTAAATTTAAAAAATAGGCGCCACTTAGTTTTCTTGGAAGGAAGCTTAATTTTCCCTTATAAATAATTCTTGATTTTGTAAATGATATCTACCATTGTGATCATGGTTTTATATTACATTCTTCTAAAAAATGTTAGTCGCCGCCCTTGATTTTTTTATTCTCAATTTCAATTGGAAGTTGAATCCAGCAACTTAATTTTTTAAAAGATAGATATAATGAAAGTCCTAAAACTTGTCATGAAAGTACAATTAATTATAAAATTTTCAAAAAGTGCAATCAAGTTTTAAAACTTGTCGTGAAAGTATAATTGAACCCTAAAAGATTATAAAAATATAATTTAATCTTAAAACTTATCATAAAAGTATAATTAAGTCTTACAAATTTCAAAATATGCAATCAACGGAATGACTTGATTGGACCAATTTGACATGTTTTATTATTTAATTGCACTTTAAGTGACAAGTTTTAAAAACTTGATTGTATTTTTTGAAAATTTTATGACTTAATTGCACTTTCATAACAGGTTTTATTATTTCCAATGCACGTATTCCATGTTTTGAACTTGGGAGTTGAACCCCACTTATTTTCTTTTAACTCATGGGAAGCTTTGGAGAATATTTATTCTACACTCGAAATATTTCATTAAAGTTTAGATTCAAATGATGAGGCATGATCAGTTAAAATCTAATAGTAAAAGTAATGGGTCACGAGCTTGGTAAAACTTGGAGTTGATGATTATGGCATAATTAGCTTAAATATTAAGATTTATATGGAAATTGAGTGCAACTCTCATGGATCTTATCTTTTTAGGAGAGTCATGGCGGAACCATTCTAGTTTGTTGGCATCGAAACTTCATGTTGTCGCCCTACTGCCACATATTTCAAATAGACTTGAAAACTTGTCAACTCTCCTTATCGATAAATGCGTGTCACTGACCTGTTTTGAAAGGCTTGATGAAGTGGAGGGAACTGCGAATTACTAGGTGCAAATGCCTCACAAGGACACCTGGTTTGTCAGGCTACAATCCTTGGAGATATCTCAATTAGAAAGACTTGTTGAGATTCAAGGTTTGTGGGAATCGGGATCTTTGTTGCACTCAACAGTTTCCTACTGTGATTCAATTGAAAAGTTGAAGAAGCTTAGGTGTGTTGAACTGAAAGCTTTTCCTACGCCAAGAGCCATGGAAGGCCGCAATAAGCTAGAGTCTTTAAAGTACTTGGAGACGAATTGAATATCTCTTGGAGCTACCACCTGGAAGATACAACTTACGAAAATTCACCGGTAGCTGGTGAGTGACGGGTGGCGGCGGCGGTCGGCGATCAATGGTGGCAATGGCGATGGCGGCCGTCGATGATGGCGGTGGTGGCGGCAACGGTCCGACGTGGCGGTGCGCGCGGCCGACGGTTGAAGGTGGCTACAGCAAGAGAGAGGAAACAAAGAAAAAATAAAAAAGAAAATTGGCTTATTTCTAGAAATTGTTCCCGAGAACAAGAAGCAACTTTTTTTTGTTTCTCGTTTCTGCTCCAATCTATTCCCGGGCTAACTCTAGGGAACAGAAAAACAAATTGGCATTACCAAAAGAATAGAAATCCAAAGGAACAGAAACGTTACCATGCGGAGCCACAATAGCCCCGTTGAATAGGAGGGCGAAGGCTTTTTGAAAAAGTCTTTTTTGTCTTGTAAATGAAATGCCTTTTTTTTTTTTTTTTTTTTGATTTTCTATTTAGAGAGGGGGCTTCAAGTTCTTAGGAAGAGTCATACGAGGCAGCTCATGTACAGTTTGGGAGCCAAGCCCCAACACAGGGGCTTAGGTCAACACTTATATAATAGACAGTCATCAATTGGAAATGGGCAAGATGGTGATGAATTGCAATTGGTCCAAACCTTCGATCAACGACTGATGCGATTGGTAAGCTGGGCAATTTTGACCTAAGCTCTTATGGTTGTAATAACTTGCCGGTATGGATTGAAGAGAAAGGAAACCGCTATCATATAGATACTCTATATCTATATAATGACGATTATAAAAAGGTGCCTCCAGAGGTTGGGGGATTCCGCTGTACTAATATAGTAGTGGCTTCCTCCAACAATTGGCTGGAGGAAGGAGGAGGAAAAGGAAAAAACAAAGAAAAAGAAAATAAAAAATTTAAAAATATTAAAATATTTTTAAAAGTTGGATATGTCAGCTCCGATCGTGTCACATCAGCCGGCCGGCACCTAGTAAGCAAAATTCGATCAAAATTAGTCGGAAAAGACTGAATGGGCACCAAGTGAAGAGGTTTAGGACTAAATTGGTAAAAAAAAAGGTTTATGATTAAATTGACATAAATACAAAAGATTTAGGATTTTTTAAACACTTTTCCCGCCAATAATGCATCGAATGTGTGGCTTAAAAAAAAGGTCTTGCCGTGACAAATTTCCTCTAGACATATGTACTATCATCATTAGGCATGATGGATACAAACTAACCCCTCCCCCCCCAACCAACAGAAAAAAAGAAAAAAAGGGAAAATAAAAGGGTGGTTGCCTGAGTTCCCTATTTTCTAGAAATTTACAATTATTTGTTTGAGTGGATGTCACCCTGATTTTATTCAGCCTTCTGCGGTCAGTTGAGGAACCGATCTCATGGGTAAGGTGTTACAAATCCACCATTCTGCATTAAAATGAGCATCGATATGTTACATATGTGGCGTTTAGGATAAACTGATGAGGCCAAAATAATCACTTTAGCTCTCGTGAGTAGCTTCTCCATTGTTTAGCCAGGACTTCTCATAGCCTCATCTAATCACTCTCCCCAAATTATGCAATCTTGCTTCATAAACAATAAATTGAGATGGATTCATGTGTCCGTACGTGAGGTAAGATTTGCACATGAAATTATGTTGCTGTTAGTTGCAGATGCTGCCATCTGGTTTAAACTTTAATTACCTACGTGCTTATTCATAGCATCCTAGATGATTGAGTCTTGGTTTTAACTTATCAACAATTTTCCTTACTAATGACAACTTTCTTGTTTTCAGCTTAGGTCATACCGGGGTTGAATGTAAAGACTGAATGAGAGAGTTGATGGGAATGAGGGTTTTCAATTTTGCACTTTTTTTTTTGGTTTATGCAAAAATCAACTTCATTCATGAAACTTTACCAAAAAAAAAAAAAAAACTTCATTCATGAAAAATTCTTATGCAATTATCATTAGGTGTGAACTTACCCACCTCAGTCGTACGTAGGACACCGGCTTCATCCACGGTGTCCCTCGAAGCTGCAACTTTTGTATCCGGCGAGCCCTACCGTTCAATGACAACATCGAGCAAAGCGAGCCACATGACACGTGGTGTGAACGATCAATAACTACTTTTCGTAAAATAACATAAATAATCTCTAAATTTTTTATTTAATGTGCAATTTGATCCCTAAATTTTTAATTTATTCAAAATGGTCCATAAACTTTAGTCCAATATATAATATGGTCCTTAAACTTTTAATTTGTTTGATGCAGTCCCTGAACTTTTGATATATGTTCAATTTAGTCCTTAAACTATATGAAAATGTTCTTTGTAGTCATTTTTCATTAATTCAAGAGTAAGGATTACATTGAATATTTTCATAAAATTCAAGAACTATATTAAACATGTACAAAAAATTTATGGACTATAATGAACATATATAAAAAAATAATTGAACAAATTAAAAGTTCAGGGACCACATTATATATAATGCTAAAGTTCATAGACTAAATCACACATTGCGCCAAAGTTCAGGGACTGTTTGTATCATTATCCATTTTGTCTAACATGAATGAGCTTCAATGGAGGATAATAGCCCGCGAAAACTGGATAGCTCTCGCAATTTGCAGGCGGTGGAGTTCGAAGGTAATTTTAACACAAAGAAATGACAGAGCGGGCTCACTTGTTTTTCGTTGGCAGAGCACGGGATTTTGCAGATACCTCTTTCAAAATCAAAAACTAAAAAAAGGAAAAATTTCTTGGTGGTCTAGCATTATCAAATGGAGGTTAAACATATTCAATTAGAGGACACAGTTTACAGCTAGCTTTGCACATTGGAGAATGGGAGGGCATCTTTGGGATAATAAAAACAATAATCCCGCACGTGGGTGAGTTCATATGTTAAAGCCATGTGCCCTTTCTAACATTTGTAACGTTTAAGTGAATTCTTCCTCGCGCCAGAGTTCAATTTTGACCTATTCTTTTGTGATTGTTAGCCATTTTTAGTTGGAACCGTTGGTCCACATCAACTAACGGATCAGTGTTGATCAATGACGATGTTATGACCGTTGATATCTACTGTAACACTAATTTTTATAGACGATCTCTTGAATTAACATTGATATATTGTAAATTTAGTAAAACTTACACGACACTACTTTATCTGGATAAATTACATATGCATCAAAGAAATACAACTTTAAAAGTATACAAATAGGTTCATGATTCAAGATTGACCTATATAGAGACGGATTGGATGTCTCATTGAGCTACCAATCGGAAGATACAAAGTCATGAAAATTGATTCCATGTAAGGTATCTCATTGGTTTGATGATTAATTGTAATTTGACATTTTGTAATCAAGAGAGTCTAGAGTGTATTCAGAATATGAATAGAAAGCATCAAATCCACGAGTATCATATAGGTGCAGCTTAGTGGAAAGTTTCATCTATTGCCGTATCTATGTGTTTTTTTAGATTAATATTTCATAACCTGCTTGTCCACGAGTCAAAATTAGTAATTGACAGTAGGGAACATAATACTAAAGCCTATAGTAATCAACGTTAAGTCCATTAAAAGATGAAAAAGTTGACCCTTTCAGTCTATCTCTGACAACTGGAACATAGTTCAGCTATTGTCATTAAGAGAGATCCTATAGGATGCCAAGGACCAACCGATGATAAAAGTCTTCTCCTAAACTCCAATAAAGACCTATTCGAAAGGCTTCATTTGATGCATCACGTGAAGTTCTTTCTTCCAAAAGTTTTAAGAGTCACGTAGTATCTATCATGACTTTGTAACAAATAAAGAAGCTACTCCGGTAACAAAATACCATGATGAGTAATATGTTTGTGGTAGCCTTGCAATATACTAACTACTCTTTAGGTGTCATCCTCTACAAAATATTTATGCGTTCAAAACTCAATTGGCTCTACAATAACTCAACCGATAAAGAGGTACGATGGATACAACTCAAGCACAGAGTGATGAGTGAGCAAATTTTGATCTTTAAAAAAGGGCTAACTTTTAGGGAAATGCTTGTCTTGTTTTATCGCTATTCGAAATGCAATGAAATCGTGGACCGCTGGAATCGAATCAGAGGCATATTTATAAAGGGTCTCAACCTTTAGAGGTCAATGCTTGTGAATATTCACGTCCTCGAAATTTCACATCTTTTTTCTTTCTTTATTTTTTTTTTTTTTTTTTTTGGCACAAATCAATTTGAATACTTGAAAAACCTTCTGCAAGACAGTGTATGAACTCACTCGCCTCAAAACAATGGTGACAGCTGGATTGCCTGCGCGCGTTGGAGGACGGATGGCATTTTCGGGAAATTAAAAATAATTATGTCACTGGAGCAGGGGCGGGTTTACATGTGTAATAGGTCTGTTAAAAAGCCACGGTGCTCCTCTTTCTGATCGTTGCAACTCTATAAATGATCACTTCCTCCCCCTAGATTTCCATCTTCATTTACGCCTATTGCTAGAATCTGTCTCTCTTCACCCAATCTTTCATGGCTGCGGGTTCATCCTGCTGAATCTTTCCAGTCCGGTCATTTCCGTTTCATTACTGGGTTCCATCAGTTCCGCCTTTCTCAGCATATATAATTTCGCAACTTCCATTTCTCCTACAAGAGAACCACAAAAGTCGAAACCGAAAGGGGGGAAATGGAGGAAATTGTTACGACTGTGGCTTCCAAAGCGGCAGAGCCCCTGCTGGCTTGGGTCCGTCGTCAATGCGGCTATGTGATATTCACCAACAGCTACGTTGGCCAACTTGATGATGAACTTGAGAAGCTGGAGAACGCGAGGGGGGTGCAGCGTTCCGTCAATGATGCTCTAAAACCAAAGCTGATGGAGATAAGACGTCAAGAATTTAAAGATGGAAGAATGATCGCCCAGAAGAACTCGTGCTCGCCCATAAGGCACGCGATGTGCTCGATGACGAGGGAAGAGCCAAGAAAACTTGCTTCTACGGGTGGCGTCCCAACCCGAAGGCGCGTTATTGTCTCGGCAGGGACGCAAGGAAGACAGTCCAGGCCATCCAGCCACTCATTCCGCAGAGTAAATTCGAGAGGGTCTACTACGAGTGTGCTCCGCCGGGTCTTGTTGGCAGTGCTCCCGACGTGAATTTGTCGGCCTGTGATGGGGGCGACACTATTCAGGAACTCACTGCGGGGAGTCAATTCGACAAGGTTGACTTTGAGAATCCTCCGCCGGGGCTTGTTGGCGGTGCTCCCACCATGAGTTTGTCGGCCGGTGATGTGGGTGACACCATCACCGATTCGCGAGCTTCCATCTTTCGGGACATAATGGAAGCTCTGGATGCTGAGAAGCTAAAAATGATTGGGGTCTACGGGCCTGGCGGCGTGGGGAAGACTACTCTGCTGGAGGAAGTCGAGAAGAAACTCAGGAAAGAGAGAAGACCGTTCCACGTGATCGTCAAAGCGAAAGTATCGCAGACTCCGGACTTGAATAAAATCCAAGATGATATTGCTTACTTCTTCAGTCTAAAACTGAAGGACCAGCCAAGTGAAATAGGAAGAAGAGATATTCTGCGTCAGAGATTACAGAAGGATCCGAGTGAGAAGATTCTCATAATATTGGACGATCTGTGGGACAAACTTGATTTGGAGGCGGTCGGAATTCCTTTGGGAGACGAGAGAAGGGGATGCAAGTTGCTGCTAACATCGAGATTTAAAGATGTGCTAGAGCAAAACATGCATGCAGATAGAACATTTCGTCTAGAAGGTTTACAAAACAACGAAGCTTTCAAGCTATTTGAAAAGACGGTTGGTGACAAGCTCAAAGATGAGGAATTGAGACGAATAGCGCCTGAAGTGGTCAAGAAGCTCGCAGGTTTGCCTCTTTTGATTATCTCGGTCGCAAGCACTTTGAAATATAGCCATGTGTCTGCATGGAAAAAAGCTTTGAGAAAAATAGATGAGTCAGATATAAAACCATAGTAAAGTTGAGTTATGACCATTTAAATAGTGAGGACGCCAAGTCCTTATTCTTGCTCTGTGGTCTTATCGGTGGGACCATTCGAGTCGAAACTCTGTTTGTACTAGGCATGGGTTTGGGCTTGTTTGAGGAATGCAATGAGACGATGCAAGATTCAAGAGATGAATTGAATATTGCGCTCGATAGGCTCCGTTCCATTTGTTTGTTGCAGGATGGCGGCAATGACAAGAAAAATGTGACCATACATGATCTCTATAGCGAGGTAGTTGTCTCAACTCCATTTAGAGATCAGAATTTGTTAATGACGAACAGCAATTATGGCTTCTTGTCAAAGGAAAAGCTTGAGAAATGTTGGGCTATATGCCTAGCTGATGTTAACAAAAAGAGACGTGATGAACTAATGAAGTGTTGGTTTCCTAACTTGAAGATACTCATGTTGTCTCAACCAGAAGGCTGGCATTGGATGCAAGAACACGAACATGATGTGGGAGATTGCTTGGGACTACCAGATTTCACAAACATGAGGGAGCTCTGTGCCCTATATTTTCGCTCACTGGATATCGCCAAGTTACCTCTCTCGATTGAAATCCTTGGGAACCCCCGCTCTTTATACTTAGACTATTGCAATGTGGAGGACGTGACAATTCTTGGCAAGCTCAAAACATTGCAGATTCTCAGCTTTGCATGGTCCACCATTTCTAGGTTGCCTAAAGAAATTGGGGAACTTACTAATTTGAGATCGTTGAATCTAAGCAATTGCATCGGTCTTAAAACAATTGAGCCCGGTGTCCTAAAAGGCTTAACCAAATTGGAAGAGTTACATATGAAGAGCAGCTTTGATCAATGGATGGGCATGGATGAAATACCATCGGAATCTTGTAATGCTAGGCTTGCGGAGTTGAAAAGCTTGACAAGGCTAACCGCTTTGGAAATATCGATCCCTAATCCCACCATACTCTTGGAGAATGGTGAGTTGCCATTTGGGAACCTAATTAGATTTTGGATCAAAATAGGAGATTTTGCCAGGAGGAACTCTCAAGGTTTGATAACCACGAAAATCAAATTGGAAGGATTCATGAGGGAATTTGAATGTTTGAGATGCATGAAATTCAAATTGGAAGGATGCGACAGTATTCTCTCAAAAGATTGTGTTCAGGAAACTCTGCAGAAGACTCAATTCTTGCAATTGGACGGATTGGGAGAGTTCAAGAAGAATGCTCATGAGTTGTGCGTCCGAGCTCACGATTTATGCAAGCTGAAAAGCACTCGAAATTTTAAATAGCCCCTCAATCAAATACATTGCCAGTTCATCCAGTGACATTCCCACTGCATTTCCAATGTTAGAGTTTTTGATCCTTGAAAATCTTATGAATCTAAAGAAGTTATGCGATGGCCCTATTGCACTAGATTGCTTTAGCAAATTGAAAGCCGTGCATATCAAAAAGTGCCATCAATTAGAAAATCTATGGTTCCAATCAAAGATACAAAGACTCGTGCATTTGGAAAAGATTCAAATATGTAAATGTGACTTATTGCAAGCCATTATCACATATGATGCAGGAAAAGTAGAAGCTGCCGCTGATGACATAGTTGAGTTGCCTGATGTACGTCATATGGATTTGCGTGAGTTACCAAATATGATGAGTTTTTGCACGGGACCTAAGGGTGCTCCAATTCAGGTAATTTTTTCGTTTTTTGGGTATAAGTTTCCTGAATTCTTAATCTTGCAAACAATACTTAGGTCATACTATTAAGGGGGAATTTAGGATAAGATGATATTGGTGTTCACCGAACCTTAGTGCATATTGCGTTAAATTTGATTATTTGTACTTTTGGGTTCACAAATAAACAATCCATTCAAAGAAAACACAGACCATACATTTTTATTCACATTCAACTATAGCTCGGGGGAAGCCTCTTTCTACGAATGATTTATTTTCTATTTATTTCAGTGTTAGATAATCGCACCAATTACTTGGGCTCTGACATGGTTTTGTATTATGGCTAATTTATTACTCATTTAACATTTTTAATGAGAAGGAAAAACGTTGTACTTAACAAGAATGAATCTTGAATGAGTGAATGAAATTCAACAATCTTGAAATGAAGAAAGTGAGAGATTAAATAAATGGAAGGCGAACCAAGAGCCACGTAACAAAGAAAGTCCACCTAATTGATGTTTCACCTACATGCAAGTTGCAATTGATTCCAACACGTCATGCCAATGTCGCCGTGTCAACATTGTTCTGCATCCGTCATCTCTTTCTTCAGCTACTAAGGGGATATTTCCTTCTCCATTCTTTCAGGCACGACAAAAAATCTACATATTATGCCCTCTAATTGATTTTTGAATATTTAATTTTGATCAATTAAGTTTTTGATATTCTTAAGAGACATCAAGCCCATTCATGTATTCAATGTCCATTTGTTTCATTGAAATCTCATTATTGTTGAAAAATATTTTCTTGGTAAATCATTTTTCTAGAAAATGAATTGTTTCCCTGTATTTGGTTCTACTGAAAACGCAATTTGAAAAAAAAATATTTTATGATGTTTATTAATGAAGCGCAAAATTTACAAAATGAAGACAAAAACTGTTATGGATCCTTACTAGAAACAAGCCTGAATAAGTCATATTTACTTGTTCTTAATGAAAACCAATAAGTTAACAAAAAATTTATGAAAAATTGAACTTTGATGTGATTTTGTTGTCAATTTTGAAGTTCAAAATAGAAAAAAAAAAAAAAGAAAAGATAACCAAATTATGGTAGTTGTTTTTATGGTAGTTGTTTTGAAGATAGGTAAATGATTTCAAAAGAAAAGATAAAAAATTATGGTCATAGTTTTGAAGATCAGCTAAAGAAAAGATAAAATATATGAGAGAGAGAGAGAGAGAGAGAGAGAGAGAGAGAGAGAGAGAGAGAGAGTTGTGCGATAAAGCGATAGTCCTGCATTTGCGACATGATAGTGGTGAGGATATCCTCATGAAAATGATCCCTTTTCATAGGAGAGAAATTCATTTTTTCTGTATAGTCATTTTCTCGTATCCATGAAAAGTTTAAAAGCAATTTCCTGAAAATAGCTTTACTTGTAAAACACTCACCTTTAATTAGTTTCATTGTGGTGCTTCATTAGGTTTCATTGCCTCGCTTGGAATCCTTGGTGATGGTTGGACTCCTTGGCCTAGAAAAGATACTCTGTAGTGAACCTTCATTAAAATACAGCAATTTGAAATCGCTAAAGATAAAAGAGTCTAAATCCACATCGATTATTATGAAGGATTGGATACTGAACTTGCCGAATTTGGAGTCAATGAAAATTGCGGGCACTCCATTTGTAGAAGTAGTTTTTGACCTAGAGGAGCTAAAAATCATCAAAGAAGTGGAGATTCTCTCTCGGCTAAGTATATTGGCATTATCTAAGTTGCCAAACCTACGGCGCATGTGGAAACAAGATGTCCAACTACAAGGAATATCAATACTTCAGAACTTGAAGAAGCTTTTCATCGACAATACGGGGTTGTCATTTCTCTTTTCGCTGCCTGTGGCTAAATGTCTTAAAGAAATTAGAGAGATTGAAGTTAAGGATTGTCCAAACATGAAGGCGGTCATTGTGGATGAAGAAGGAAGAAATGATGGGACATATGATATTATAGAGTTCCCATTATTGGAGCGACTATCTATAAGTCGCTGTCCCACGGAGAAATTCTTCTCATATCCTCAAGGAAAAAAAGAGTCAATAACCGTTACTTCATATTCACAAGATAATTCTTCCGATTCCTTCTTTGATCCAAAGGTACGAATCCTTTCTTTTGAGATTATGCCCATAATAGTCATAGGCACGTGATTTGTGGGGCAAGTAATAATATTTCTTTGAAGATTTCTTATTTGGTTCTATTAGCTAAATTGTTTTTACAATTTATAGCTACACTTGTTAGAGTAAAGCTGTTGGTGAAAATTCTATCATCCACCGCATTAGATAAGATTGGTGTAAGATTAGGCCAAATTGTCAAATTTTTCATAGCTATGATCTGATGCACAACTCTTATGAGCAGATAAGTTTACTAGGCTTGGAGGAATTAATACTCCACTCGCTAGGATCCTTCAAAAGTACATGGCATAGTGAGCTTCCCAAAAGTTCCTCCGACAAATTAGCCAACCTCCCCCCGAAACAAGATTTACAATCACAAGGAATATCAATATTTCAGAATCTGAAGGTGGCCTCTATCAAGAATACAAGGCTGTCATTTCTCTTTCCGGTGTCTATAGCTAAACGTTTTAGAGAGATTAAAGTTGAGGATTGTCCAAACATGAAGGCAGTGATTGTGGATGAAGAAGGAAGAGATGATGGGACATATGATATTATAGAGTTCCCATTATTGGAGCGACTATCTATAAGTCGCTGTCCCACAGAGAAATTCTTCTCATATCCTCAAGAAAAAAAAGAGTCAATAACCAGTACTTCAGATTCACAAGATAATTATTTCGATTTCTTCTTTGATCAAAAGGTACGAATCCTTTCTTTTGAGATTATGCCCATAATAGTCATAGGCACATGATTTGTGGGGCAAGTAATAATATTTCTTTGAAGATTTCTTATTTGGTTCTATTAGCTAAATTGTTTTTACCATTTATAGCTACACTTGTTAGAGTAAAGCTGTTGGTGAAAATTCTATCATCCACCGCATTAGATAAGATTGGTGTAAGATTAGGCCAAATTGTCAAATTTTTCATAGCTATGATCTGATGCACAACTCTTATGAGCAGATAAGTTTACCAGGCTTGGAGGAATTAATACTCCACTCACTAGGATCCTTCAAGAGCATATGGCATAGTGAGCTTCCCAAAAGTTCCTTTGACAATGTAGCCAACCTCACCCTGAAGCAAAATTTACAATCACAACGAATATCGATATTTGGGAATCTGAATGTGCTTTCTATCAGCAACACGGGGCTGTCATTTCTCTTTCCAGTGTCTATAGCTAAACGTTTTGGAGAGATTATAGTTTAGGATTGTCCAAACATGAGGGCGGTGATTGTGGATGAAGAAGAAAGAGATGATGGGACAGATGATATTATAGAGTTCCCATTATTGAAGCGACTATCTATAAGTCGCTGTCCCACAGAGAAATTCTTCTCATATCCTCAAGGAAAAAAAGAGTCAATAACCAGTACTTCAGATTCACAAGATAATTATTCCGATTCCTTCTTTGATCAAAAGGTACGAATCCTTGCTTTTGAGATTATGCCCATAATAGTCATAGGCACGCGATTTGTGGGAGCAAGTAATAAAATTTCTTTGAAGATTCCTTATTTGGTTCTACTAGCTAAATTGTTTTGATAATTTATAGCTACACCAGTTAGAGTAAGACCGTTGGTGAAAATTCTATTCTCCACCGCATTAGATAGATCATTGTAAGATTAGGCCAAATTGTCAAATTTTTCATAGCTATGATCTGATGCACAACTCTTATGAGCAGATAAGTTTACCAAGCTTGCAAATGTTAACACTCCACTCACTAGGATCCTTCAAGAGCATATGGCATAGTGAGCTTCCCAAAAGTTCCTTTGACAATGTAGCCAACCTCACCCTGAAGCAAGATTTACAATCACAAGGAATATCGATATTTGGGAATCTGAATGTGCTTTCTATCAGGAACACGGGGCTGTCATTTCTCTTTCCGGTGTCTATAGCTAAACGTTTTAGATTGATTGATGTTGAGGATTGTCCAAACATGAAGGCGGTGATTATGGATGAAGAAGGAAGAGATGATGGGACAGATGATATTATTGAGTTCCCATTATTGGAAGGAACTATCTATAAGTCGCTGTCCCACAGAGAAATTCTTCTCATATCCTCAAGGAAAAAAAGAGTCAATAACCAATACTTCAAATTCACAAGATAATTATTCCGATTCCTTCTTTGATCAAAAGGTACGAATCCTTGCTTTTGAGATTATGCCCATAATAGTCATAGGCACGCGATTTGTGGGGCAAGTAATAATATTTCTTTGAAGATTTCTTATTTGGTTCTATTAGCTAAATTGTTTTTAATAATTTATAGCTACACTTGTTAGAGTAAGGCCGTTGGTGAAAATTCTATCATCCACCGCATTAGATAAGATTGGTGTAAGATTAGGCCAAATTGTCAAATTTTTCATAGCTATGATCTGATGCACAACTCTTATGAGCAGATAAGTTTACCAGGCTTGGAGGAATTAATACTCCACTCACTAGGATCCTTCAAGAGCATATGGCATAGTGAGCTTCCCAAAAGTTCCTTTGACAATGTAGCCAACCTCACCCTGAAGCAAGATTTACAATCACAAGGAATATCGATATTTGGGAATCTGAATGTGCTTTCTATCAGCAACACGGGGCTGTCATTTCTCTTTCCAGTGTCTATAGCTAAACGTTTTAGAGAGATTGAAGTTGAGGATTGTCCAAACATGAAGGCGGTGATTGTGGATGAAGAAGGAAGAGATGATGGGACAGATGATATTATAGAGTTCCCATTATTGGAGCGACTATCTATAAGTCGCTGTCCCACAGAGAAATTCTTCTCATATCCTCAAGGAAAAAAAGAGTCAATAACCAATACTTCAGATTCACAAGATAATTATTCCGATTCCTTCTTTGATCAAAAGGTACGAATCCTTGCTTTTGAGATTATGCCCATAATAGTCATAGGCACGCGATTTGTGGGGCAAGTAATAATATTTCTTTGAAGATTTCTTATGTGGTTCTACTAGCTAAATTGTTTTTATAATTTATAGCTACATTGGTTAGAGTAAGACCGTTGGTGAAAATTCTATTCTCCACCGCATTAGATAGATCGGTGTAAGATTAGGCCAAATTGTCAAATTTTTCATAGCTATGATCTGATTCACAACTCTCATGAGCAGATAGGTTTACCAAGCTTGCAAAGGTTAACACTCCACTCACTAGGATCCTTCAAAAGCATATGGCATAGTGAGCTTCCCAAAGTTCCTTTGACAATGTAGCCAACCTCACCTTGCAAGCAAGATTTACAATCACAAGGAATATCGATATTTAGGAATTTGGATGTGCTTTCTATCAACAACACGGGGCTTTCATTTCTCTTTCCGGTGTCTATAGCTAAATTTTAGAGAAATTGAAGTTGAGGATTGTCCAAACATGAAGGTGGTGATTGTGGATGAAGAAGGAAGAGATGATAGGACAGATGATATTATAGAGTTCCCATTATTGGAGTGACTATCTATAAGTTGGTGTCCTACGGAGAAAGTCTTCTCATATCCTCATGGAAAAAAAGAGTCAATAACCACTACTTCAGATTCACAAGATAATTATTCTGACTCCTTCTTTGATCAAAAGGTACAAATCCTTTCTTTTGAGATTACGCCCGTAATAGTCATAGGCACGCAATTTGTGGGGCAAGTAATAATATTTCTTTGAAAATTTCTTATGTGGTTCTACTAGCTAAATTGTTTTTATAATTTATAGCGACACCGGTTAGGGTAAGACCGTTGGTGAAAATTCTATTCTCCACCGCATTAGATAGAGCAGTGTAAGATAGGCCAAATTGTCAAATTTTTCATAGCTATGATCTGATTCACAACTCTTATGAGCAGATAAGTTTACCAAGCTTGCAAGGTGTTAACACTCCGCTCACTAGGATCCTTCAAGAGCATATGGCATAGTGAGCTTCCCAAAAGTTCCTTTGACAATGTAGCCAACCTCACCCTGAAGCAAGATTTACAATCACAAGGAATATCGATATTTGGGAATCTGAATGTGCTTTCTATCAGCAACACGGGGCTGTCATTTCTCTTTCCAGTGTCTATAGCTAAACGTTTTAGAGAGATTGAAGTTGAGGATTGTCCAAATATGAAGGCGGTGATTGTGGATGAAGAAGGAAGAGATGATGGGATAGATGATATTATAGAGTTCCCGTTATTGAAGATGCTATCTATAATACGCTGTCCCACAGAGAAGTTCTTCTCATATCCTCATGAAAAAAAAGAGTCAATAACCACTACTTCATATTCACAACATACTTATTCCGATTCCTTCTTTGATCGAAAGGTACGAATCCTTTCTTTTGAGCTTATGCCCATAATAGTCATAGGCATGCGATTTGTGGGGCAAGTAATAATATTTCTCTGAAGATTTCTTATTTGGTTTTATTAGCTAAATTGTTTTTATAATTTATAGCTAGAGTAAGGCCATTGATGAAAATTCAATCCTCCACCGCATTAAATAGATCGGTGTAAGATTAGGCCAAATTGTCAAATTTTTCATAGCTATGATTTGATGTACAACTCTTATGAGCAGATAAGTTTACCAAGCTTGCAAGGTTAATACTCCACTCACTAGGATCCTTCAAAAGCATATGGCATAGTGAGCTTCCCAAAAGTTCCTTTGACAAAGTAGCCAACCTCACCCCGAAACAAGATTTACAATCACAAGGAATATCGATATTTCAGAATTTGAATGTGCTTTCTATCAACAATACGGGGCTGTCATTTCTCTTTCCGGTGTCTATAGCTAAATGTTTTTAGAGAGATTAAAGTTGAGGATTGTCCAAACATGAAGGCGGTGATTGTGGATGAAGAAGGAAGAGATGATGGGACGGATGATATTATAGAGTTCCCATTATTGGAGCGACTATCTATAAGTCGTTGTCCCACGGAGAAAATTCTTCTCATATCCTCGAGGAAAAAAAGAGTCAATAACCAATACTTCAGATTCACAAGATAATTATTCCGATTCCTTCTTTGATCAAAAGGTACGAATCCTTGCTTTTGAGATTATGCCCATAATAGTCATAGGCACGCGATTTGTGGGGCAAGTAATAATATTTCTTTGAAGATTTCTTATGTGGTTCTACTAGCTAAATTGTTTTTATAATTTATAGCGACACCGGTTAGGGTAAGACCGTTGGTGAAAATTCTATTCTCCACCGCATTAGATAGAGCAGTGTAAGATTAGGCCAAATTGTCAAATTTTTCATAGCTATGATCTGATTCACAACTCTCATGAGCAGATAGGTTTACCAAGCTTGCAAAGGTTAACACTCCACTCACTAGGATCCTTCAAGAGCATATGGCATAGTGAGCTTCCCAAAAGTTCCTTTGACAATGTAGCCAACCTCACCCTGAAGCAAGATTTACAATCACAAGGAATATCGATATTTCAGGAATTTGAAGGTGCTTCTATCAACAATACGGGGCTGTCATTTCTCTTTCCGGTGTCTATAGCTAAACGTTTTAGAGAGATTGAAGTTGAGGATTGTCCGAATATGAAGGCGGTGATTGTGGATGAAGAAGGAAGAGATGATGGGACAGATGATATTATAGAGTTCCCATTATTGGAGCGACTATCTATAAGTCGCTGTCCCACAGAGAAATTCTTCTCATATCCTCAAGGAAAAAAAGAGTCAATAACTAGTACTTCAGATGCACGAGATAATTATTCCGATTCCTTCTTTGATCAAAAGGTAAGAATCCTTGCTTTTGAGATTATGCCCATAATAGTCATAGGCACGCGATTTGTGGGGCAAGTAATAATATTTCTTTGAAGATTTCTTATTTGGTTCTACTAGCTAAATTGTTTTTAGAATTTATAGCTACATCGGTTAGAGTAAGACCGTTGGTGAAAATTCTATTCTCCACCGCATTAGATAGATTAGTGTAAGATTAGGCCAAATTGTCAAATTTTTCATAGCTATAATTTGACGCACAACTCTTATGAGCAGATAAGTTTACCAGGCTTGGAGAAATTAATACTCCACTCGCTAGGATCCTTCAAAAGTACATGGCATAGTGAGTTTCCCAAAAGTTCCTCCGACAAATTAGCCAACCTCACCCCAAAACAAGATTTACAATCACAAGAAATATCAATATTTCAGAATCTGAAGGTGTCCTCTATCAAGAATACAGGTCTGTCATTTCTCTTTCCGGTGTCTATAGCTAAACGTTTTGGAGAGATTAAAGTTGAGGATTGTCCAAACATGAAGGCAGTGATTATGGATGAAGAAGGAAGAGATGATGGGACAGATGATATTATTGAGTTCCCATTATTGAAGGAACTATCTATAAGTCGCTGTCCCACAGAGAAATTCTTCTCATATCCTCAAGGAAAAAAAGAGTCAATAACCAGTACTTCAGATTCACAAGATAATTATTCCGATTCCTTCTTTGATCAAAAGGTACAAATCCTTGCTTTTGAGATTATGCCCATAATAGTCATAGGCACGCGATTTGTGGGGCAAGTAATAATATTTCTTTGAAGATTTCTTATTTGGTTCTACTAGCTAAATTGTTTTTAGAATTTATAGCTACATCGGTTAGAGTAAGACCGTTGGTGAAAATTCTATTCTCCACCGCATTAGATAGATCAGTGTAAGATTAGGCCAAATTGTCAAATTTTTCACAGCTATAATTTGATGCACAACTCTTATGAGCAGATAAGTTTACCAGGCTTGGAGAAATTAATACTCCACTCGCTAGGATCCTTCAAAAGTACATGGCATAGTGAGTTTCCCAAAAGTCCCTCCGACAAATTAGCCAACCTCACCCCAAAACAAGATTTACAATCACAAGAAATATCAATATTTCAGAATCCGAAGGTGGCCTCTATCAAGAATACAGGGCTGTCATTTCTCTTTCCGGTGTCTATAGCTAAACGTTTTGGAGAGATTAAAGTTGAGGATTGTCCAAACATGAAGGCAGTGATTATGGATGAAGAAGGAAGAGATGATGGGACAGATGATATTATTGAGTTCCCATTATTGAAGGAACTATCTATAAGTCGCTGTCCCACGGAGAAATTCTTCTCATATCCTCAAGGAAAAAAAGAGTCAATAACCACTACTTGATTCACAAGATAATTATTCCGATTCCTTCTTTGATCAAAAGGTACAAATCCTTGCTTTTGAGATTATGCCCATAATAGTCATAGGCACGCGATTTGTGGGGCAAGTAATAATATTTCTTTGAAGATTTCTTATTTGGTTCTACTAGCTAAATTGTTTTTATAATTTATAGCTACACCGGTTAGAGTAAGACCATTGGTGAAAATTCTATTCTCCACCGCATTAGATAGATCAGTGTAAGATTAGGCCAAATTGTCAAATTTTTCATAGCTATGATCTGATGCACAACTCTTATGAGCAGATAAGTTTACCAAGCTTGCAAAGGTTAACACTCCGCTCACTAGGATCCTTCAAGAGCATATGGCATAGTGAGCTTCCCAAAAGTTCCTTTGACAATGTAGCCAACCTCACCCCGAAACAAGATTTACAATCACAAGGAATATCAATATTTCAGAATCTGAAGGTGGCCTCTATGAAGAATACAGGGCTGTCATTTCTCTTTCCGGTGTCTATAGCTAAACGTTTTGGAGAGATTGAAGTTGAGGATTGTCCAAACATGAAGGCGGTGATTGTGGATGAAGAAGGAAGAGATGATGGGACAGATGATGTTATAGAGTTCCCATTATTGGAGCGATTATCTATAAGTCGCTGTCCCACAGAGAAATTCTTCTCATATCCTCATGGAAAAAAAGAGTCAATAACCACTCATTCAGATTCAAAAGATACTTATTCCGATTCCTTCTTTGATCAAAAGGTAAGAATCCTTGCTTTTGAGATTATGCCCATAATAGTCATAGGCACGCGATTTGTGGGGCAAGTAATAATATTTCTTTGAAGATTTCTTATTTGGTTCTACTAGCTAAATTTTTTTATAATTTATAGCTACATCGGTTAGAGTAAGACCGTTGGTGAAAATTCTATTCTCCACCGCATTAGATAGATCGGTGTAAGATTAGGCCAAATTGTCAAATTTTTCATAGCTATGATTTGATGCATAACTCTTATGAGCAGATAAGTTTACCAGGCTTGAGAAATTAATACTCCACTCGCTAGGATCCTTCAAAAGTATATGGCATAGTGAGTTTCCCAAAAGTTCCTATGACAAATTAGCCAACCTCACCCCAAAACAAGATTTACAATCACAAGGAATATCGATATTTCAGAATTTGAAGGTGCTCTCTATCAAGAATACGGGGCTGTCATTTCTCTTTCCGGTGTCTATAGCTAAATGTTTTGGAGAGATTAAAGTTGAGGATTGTCCAAACATGAAGGCGGTGATTGTGGATGAAGAAGGAAGAGATGATGGGACATATGATATTATAGAGTTCCCATTATTGGAAGGAACTATCTATAAGTCGTTGTCCCACATAGAAATTCTTCTCATATCCTCAAGGAAAAAACGAGTCAATAACCACTACTTCAGATTCACAAGATAATTATTCCGATTCCTTCTTTGATCAAAAGGTACGAATCCTTTCTTTTGAGATTATGCCCATAATAGTCATAAGCACGCGATTTGTGGGGTGAGTAATAATATTTCTTTGAAGATTTCTTATTTGGTTCTACTAGCTAAATTGTTTTTATAATTTATAGCTACACCGGTTAGAGTAAGACCATTGGTGAAAATTCTATTCTCCACCGTATTAGATAGATCGGTGTAAGATTAGGCCAAATTGTCAAATTTTTCATAGCTATGATCTGATGCACAACTCTTATGAGCAGATAAGTTTACCAAGCTTGCAAATGTTAACACTCCACTCACTAGGATCCTTCAAAAGCATATGGCATAGTGAGCTTCCCAAAAGTTCCTTTGACAATGTAGCCAACCTCACCTCGAAACAAGATTTACAATCACAAGGAATATCAATATTTCAGAATTTGAAGGTGCTCTCTATCAACAATACGAGGCTGTCATTTCTCTTTCCGGTGTCTATGGCTAAATGTTTTGGAGAGATTAAAGTTGAGGATTGTCCAAATATGAAGGCGGTGATTGTGGATGAAGAAGGAAGAGATGATGGGACGGATGATATTATAGAGTTCCCATTATTGGAGCGACTATCTATAAGTCGCTGTCCCATGGAGAAATTCTTCTCATATCCTCAAGGAAAAAATGATTCAATAACCACTACTTCAGATTCACAAGATAATTATTCCGATTCCTTCTTTGATGAAAAGGTACGAATCCTTTCTTTTGGGATTATGCCCATAATAGTGATAAGCACGCAATTTGTGGGGCAAGTAATAATATTTCATTGAAGATTTCTTATTTGGTTCTATTAGCTAAATTTTTTATATAATTTGTAGCTACACTGGTTAGAGTAAGGCCGTTGGTGAAAATTCTCTCCTCCACCGCATTAGATAGATCGGTGTAAGATTAGGCCAAATTGTCAAATTTTTCATAGCTATGATCGATGCACAACTCTTATGAGCAGATAAGTTTACCAGGCTTGGAGAAATTAATACTTCACTCGCTAGGATCCTTCAAAAGCATATGGCATAGTGAGCTTCCCAAAAGTTCCTCCGACAAAGTAGCCAACCTCACCCCAAAACAAGATTTACAATCACAAGGAATATCGATATTTCAGAATTTGAAGGTGCTCTCTATCAACAATACGGGGCTGTCATTTCTCTTTCCGGTGTCTATGGCTAAATGTCTTAGAGAAATTAGAGAGGTTAAAGTTGAGGATTGTCCAAACATGACGGCGGTGATTGTGGATGAAGAAGGAAGAGATGATGGGACGGATGATATTATAGAGTTCCCATTATTGGAGCGACTATCTATAAGTCGTTGTCCCACGGAGAAATTCTTCTCATATCCTCGAGGAAAAAACGAGTCAATAACCACTACTTCAGATTCACAAGATAATTATTCCGATTCCTTCTTTGATCAAAAGGTACGAATCCTTTCTTTTGAGATTATGCCCATAATAGTCATAAGGCACGCGATTTGTGGGGCAAGTAATAATATTTCTTTGAAGATTTCTTATTTGGTTCTATTAACTAAATTGTTTTTATAATTTATAGCTTCACCGGTTAGAGTAATGACCATTGGTGAAAATTCTATCCTCCACCGCATTAGATAGATCGGTGTAAGATTAGGCCAAATTGTCAAATTTTTCATAGCTATGATCTGATGCATAACTCTTATGAGCAGATAAGTTTACCAAGCTTGCAAAGGTTAACACTTCACTCACTAGGATCCTTCAAAAGCATATGGCATAGTGTGCATCCCAAAAGTTCCTTTGACAAAGTAGCCAACCTCACCCCGAAACAAGATTCACAATCACAAGGAATATCGATATTTCAGAATTTGAAGGTGCTCTCTATCAACAATGCGGGGCTGTCATTTCTCTTTCCGGTGTCTATGGCTAAGTGTCTTTGAGAAATTAGAGAGGTTAAAGTTGAGGATTGTCCAAACATGACGGCGGTGATTGTGGAGGAAGAAGGAAGAGATGATGGGACGGATGATATTATAGAGTTCCCATTATTGGAGCGACTATCTATAAGTCGCTGTCCCACGGAGAAATTCTTCTCATATCCTCAAGGAAAAAAGGAGTCAATAACCACTACTTCAGATTCACAAGATAATTATTGATATAGCTAGTATGAGAACCTAGAGGGGGGTGAATAGGTTTATAAAAATTTCTTTGAGAATTACACAATATTTAAACAGTTAAGGGATTTGCAACGGTTAAAAATCAATCGCAAGACCGAGTAAGAGAAAGAGAGAATTGAACACGCGATTATAGTGGTTCGGCTTGATTCAAGCCTACGTCCACTCTTCGCACCGACAGCCAATTGGCTGGATTCCACTATGATCAAAGAGCTGTTACGGTATTGATCTTCCTTGATTTCTAGGTGTAGATGATCTACCACACTCGCTCAAGGTGTCACCAAGTATGAACACTCTCTTTAAAAACAATTTAGCTCAAGTGTATCGACTAACAATCAAGGATCTTCAGACTCTGGAATTTTTCTATCAATCACACACTTAAATTAACTAGAACGTCTTCCTTTTATACTCCTTTATGCCATCATAGCCGTTGGCACTTACCAAAGGAATTCCTCCAATCTACCCGTTGGACGGAATCAATCAAGAAGATCATCCGAGCTATTTAAGGAATCTGACGATAGCCCATCAATCCTGTTCGCCCATACAATCAGGATCTTGGTTTCCAAGAATAGAACTTTCCAAGATTATTTCATCGATCATCGGATCTTCAATCGATCTTAGATAAGAATTAAAGAATCCGAAATGATTATCCAACCAAAGAATCTATTCCGAGAGGATAGGATCGAATCCTCAACCATATACCTCGGCTTTGGATTTCCTTCGTCACTTGGATTAGAAAGACGTCGGTGAGAATAGACTTAAGTCTTGAGTCTTGAGTCTTAGTCTTGAGTCTTGAGTCTTGAGTCTTGAGTCTTGAGAGAACAAAGTCTTCGGACTTTAAACCGACGGTCTCCGAACATCCGGACTTAGATCGAAAGAAACGTTTTGTCAACTTCAAAATATTCGGAAAGATTTCTCCAACAATCTCCCCCTTTTTGATGGTGACAAAACTTTCTTGAAGATTTGAACAACTTTGACCTGCAAAACATTTCTCAAGCAATATGGCTAACTCATAAAGATTAATAAAACAACCGAGACTCGCATCCACGAGAAAATTGGTTAGTCTTACATGAGAAACACCATATAACAATACTTGAAATAAATGCAACCATTGCAACCAGTCAAGCATCACAATCCACAAATCAATTCAGTCAAATTCACACCCAAGTTCAAGTTCTCAAGTCATACTCAAAAATAAACATAACCACAAAAGTCAAAGTTTTAAAAGATGTTGGTTCAAATTGGTTCTCCCCCTTTTTGTCAGCATTAAAAAGGGTGAGAAAGGAGTCATGTCTCGCAGGAATACGCACGATCTGGAAATCCCCAATGGATGGACTACTCCTTCGAGCTTCTTCGGTCTTCTCTCGGATGAGCTACCTCTTCTCCCTTGGCATTGGCTTGAAGTTGCGAGCAAGGTCTTTGAGTTTATCCTCCGGAGACCGAAGATGCTTGTCCAGCGCTCTTCAAAGCTTGGATTTCACGATCCGAACATATATCCGGCTACGCATTTCCGAAGAATATTCATGATGCTACGAAGATCTGCGTAATCATCCGTCGTATGCGGCATTGACTTTCTCAGATGATGTGTATGCAGACGATGGCACTTTTGAATGGTCTGGCAGATTTGGAATCGATGCATCACCTTCTTCAGGCAAGTGAGAGACCTGAACTTCTTCTGGGTCTTCTGGAGATTGTCTTAGATCTTCACTAACAGCAGCATGAGGTGTAGACTTCTCTTGCTCGCTAACTCCCCCTGTCTCGAGGACATCGGAAGAGTGATGATCATGCTCTTGATCTTCCTTCTCTCCAGATTTGTCAGCAGACTTTTCTTTTTCTCCTTCTTCTTCTTCTTCTTCTTCTTTCTCCTTCTCTCTCTGATCTTCTTCTCCTCTGTTCTGCTTTTCTTCTTCTCTGCTCTGCTGAAGTTCTGTCGGATGAGACACTGAACGTCTGGTTCTGGTCAGAGCTTGGATAGAAGGATCTTCATCATCTTCATCTTCATCTTCATCCTCAAGGATGAGAGTTCTTTTCCTCTTTTTCGATGAGGCACCAATGACCTCTTTTCCTTTCCTTTTTGAAGCAGACTGGACTGGAGATTTCACTTTGAATTTCTCCATTGCCTTGGAGAGTTCTTGCAGACGCATCTTCATTAACATTTTCAACCCTACCACCATCTTATCACACGGTCGAACACAAAAGGTATGTGGCATATCAATGTTCAGATGTCTGAAGATCTTGGTCACCAGACCAGGATAAGGCAATTGTCCTTTGTCTTTTGACAATGCTCTGTACATATGGAAGAGGATAGTGTGCGGGAGAGAAAACTTCCGTCCTGAGTTGATCGCATACATCAACTTTGCTTCAGAAAGAGACACAGAAGTCTTTGACGTAGACTTTGGTCTGAGACAGTTGATTACAATCTTATGAAGCACGATGTTGATAGCATTCATCCTCGAGTAGGTAATTTTCTTCTCTACATCCATATCTTTGACAAGATCCAGAGTAGTACGAGCAGGTGAGACTTTGATTGGGAGATAGCGTCCCTGTTCAACTCCAACAATGTCCGCCAACATATTCACATCTACCACGTAGACTTGATCTCGAACACTGAATGAAATCCTATTCGCATCCAAAAAGCTAAGATTTGAATAGAAATAAGCGGTCAGTTGAGCATACCCGTCTATAGAGTCAGAGCAAAAAGTCTCAAGTTGAAGCAAATTCAACTTTTCTCTTAAGTTCACGTTGATGGAGTCCAGGAAGTCAAAATCGACACTTCGAGGGTTTATCACCCCTCTTTTCAACAGCCTGAAATACAATTTTTCCAGATCCTTGGATTTAAACAAATCCATCCGATTTCCTTTCACCTTTGCTGCCACACCCATTCGAGGTTTAAATTCAAGGAACATTTTGTCGTCATCGTTCCCGTCAATCAGATTTTGTCCTGGCAAACGAGGGTCTCTGGGAATGTTCGCAAGAGCCTCCTCTGCCCTTCCTTTCGGAGCAATTCCCAATTCTTCCATTTTCCGCAGAAAAAGATACTCATTTCCATAATTTTTGTCCTTAAGGAAGTCATCTATATATTTTAACGAAGAACCGGAGCTTTTCAACGCACGATAAAGCTTATAGATAAAAGAGGGTCTTTGGACTCTTACTAGGTCGGCATCCTCGATTATCTCTTCTTCCAGATGTTGACTTCCTCCTTGTGGGGTAGGAGGTGCTGAATGACGTGGAGGAGAGCGAATCGGACTTTGTCGCTGACTTGATAAGTCTTCTTCCTCTGTAAGATCGAAGTGAGTCGGTCCCTTCTCCATTCTTTGTGGTCCCCTGCTTGCTATTCTTGATGATTTCCTTGAAGACGACATCCTTCTTTGATTATTGGAAGATTCCTTCACTTGCTTTTCCCAAGAAGAATGACCACTTTCTCGACGATGAACAAGAAGAAGAAACAGTATCGGGAGGAGAGTGCCTTTTTAGGGTTTTGAAGATTTGGGCGAAGAAAGAAAAACTGTATATATATATGTACCTCGGATTTGAAAAGAGAAGTTTAAATCGGTACAAGGAAGGTGTACGAACACATCTTTTCAAAATCAATAACTACCAAAATTAATTCCTTGAAAAATTTTCGAATTATATCTAAAAGAGAAATCGTACCTTTTCGAGATTAGATAACTAAACAAGAATTCGTACCTTTTAGATAAAATAGCAACTTACGGTCTTTAGCCATGAATGTTTGAGTCTCACGATTTAAAGTCAGAGTCTTAGAGTTGGTGAGTCTCTAGACTTTAACTTCTTCAAGCTTCAAAATGTTGAGTCTTGAGCGGATGAAGTCGAATTGATTTTTCTCCAAAGGCTTTGTGAATATATCCGCTAGTTGACTCTTTGAATCAACAAATTGAATCGAGATTTCTCCATTTTGAATATGATCTCTAATAAAATGATGTCGGATCTCAATATGCTTTGCTCTTGAATGAAGGATTGGATTTTTGGTGAGATTTATCGCGCTGGTGTTGTCACATCTGATTTCCGTGCATGAGTCTTCAATGCCAAAGTCTTGTAGCTGTTGTTTTATCCATAGAATTTGCGAACAGCAGCTTCCAAGAGCTACATACTCTGCTTCTGTCGTTGAGAGAGCTACAGTGCTTTGCTTCCTTGAGAACCAAGACACTGTCCTGTTTCCAAGCAGTTGACAAGTTCCGAAGTGCTCTTTCTATCGACTACGCAATCGGCCGGATCTCGCATCCGAGTATCCTAGAAGATTAAAGTCTCCCCTCTTTGGATACCAAAGACCGATGCTTGAAGATGAAGCAACGTATTTGATAATACGTTTCACGGCAATGAGATGTGATTCTCTAGGATCTGATTGAAACCTAGCACAGATGCAAACACTCAACAAAATATCAGGTCTAGAAGCAGTAAGATAAAGAAGTGAACCGATCATGCTTCTGTACAGCTTTTGATCTACTTTCTTCCCTTCTTCATCCTTGTCTATCTTCTAAGAACATGACATTGGTATGTCGGTCTTTTTGCACTTTTCCAATCCAAACCTTTTGACAAGATCATTCGCATATTTTTCTTGATGGATAAAGGTTCCTTCCTTCATTTGATTTACTTGGAGTCCAAGAAAGAATGTTAACTCTCCCATCATACTCATTTCAAACTCATCCTGCATAGACTTAGAAAATTTCTTGCAAAGACTTTCATTAGAGGATCCAAAAATAATGTCATCAACATATATTTGAACGAGTAAGAAACTTTTGTTTTCCTTTTTGATGAACAGAGTAGTATCTACTTTACCTTTGACAAATCCGTTACGTAATAAAAACTTACTTAGTCTGTCGTACCAAGCTCGAGGTGCTTGCTTTAGACCATACGAGCCTTTTTCGATCCCAAGACCGAGTCGGCTTCTTTGGGTCTTCAAATCCAGGCGGTTGTTCCACATAAACTTCCTCTTGGATAAATCCATTTAGGAAAGCACTTTTGACGTCCATTTGGAATAACCTGAAATTTTTGTAACAAGCAAATGCAAGTAATAGACGAATAGCTTCTAACCTTGCCACGGAGCGTAAGTCTCATCATAGTCTATTCCTTCTTCTTGCGTGTATCCCTTGGCCACGAGTCTTGCTTTATTTCGTACGACTTTTCCTTTTTCGTTCATCTTGTTTCGAACACCCATTTGGCTCCAATAACAGCTTTTACCTTTTGGTTTAGATGTCAATTCCCAGACATCATTAATGTTGAACTGTCTGAGCTCTTCTTGCATAGCTTCGATCCAGCTTTCATCAGATAAAGCTTCTTCTATGCTTTTTGGTTCAATTTCTGAGATGAGAGCAACAGCACTAGATTCTTCACGCCTCTTTGATCTGGTGCGGATTCCTTCATTGATTTCGCCAATAATGAGATCTTTAGGATGACTGGATTTGTGTTTCCAGTTACTGGTTGATTTGTTTGGTTGATGATCTCTTTCTTTATTTGTATCTTCATTAGCATCTTGATGTTGGACTTCCCGAGTCGAGATGCTTTTTGAGTTGAAGACTTTGGAAGGTCTTGAGCGAGTTCGAGACTCTTCATGCGAATCGGCTGGATTCTTCTTGTGTGGAGTCTTGGAATTTGACATTCATTGATTCCTCCACGGACTGGCTTTTCTTGTTATAGACTCGTAGGCTTTGCTTGATGTAGAATATCCAAGGAAGATTCCTTCATCGATCTTTCTTCAAACTTACCAACTCGATCATTTGCATTTTTCAAAATAAAGCATTTGCAACCAAATACATGAAAGTATGAAACAATAGGCTTCTTACCTTTGAACAATTCATAGGGGTTTTTTCAAGAATAGGTCTTAGGAAGACTCTATTTATGATATAGCATGCGGTTGAAACAGCTTCAGCCCAAAATCGTGAAGAAATTTTACTTTCAATTAAAAGTGTTCTAGCCATTTCTTGAAGAGATCTATTCTTTCTTTCCACAACTCCATTTTGCTCGGAGTATACGGAGAGGAAAACATGTGATTAAAACCAGATTTATCACGAGAATTTTGTAAAATCTTGATTTTCAAATTCACTTCCATGATCCGTTCTTATACTTGAAATAGCACATCCTTTTTCATTTTGAACCCTTTTTGCAAACTTCTCAAAGTACGAAAAAGTTTCGACTTACTTGCAAGAAAGTATACCCGGAGGTAAAGCGAGAGTAATCGTCTATAATTACTAGACAATATTTCTTACCTCCAATGCTCTGGGTTCTTGTTGGTCCGAAGAGATCCATATGAAGCAACTGTAATACATGATTAGTAGATACATGATTCTTTTGCTTAAATGAATTTCTTACCTGTTTTCCCGAATGCATGGAGTGCATAGGTCGGACTTTTGATATGGCAATTTAGGTAGACCTCGAACAAGCTGCTTTGAAGAGATTTTGGCTAATTGCTTCTTATTGATATGGCCAAGTTTTCTGTGCCATAGAACTGCTTCATCTTGAATTGAGATTAAGCATTGTTCTTCATTTGGCTTTACATCAAGGAGGTAGATGTTTCCATGCCTTCGACCCATGAAAGACTGAGTCGAATCTTTACTAATTCCATAACATATGCCTTCTTGAAAGGAGATCTTGAAACCGGTATCACACAATTGGCTAATGCTGAGAAGATTATAATTGAGTCCTTCCACTAGAGAGACATTGCTTATTGTGAGATTTCCAATTTTCACAGTTCCAAATCCCACGATGTTTCCTTTGCTATTTCCTCCAAATGACACTTTTCCACCATTTACTTGAATAAGCTTTATGAAACAATTTGAGTCTCCTGTCATGTGTCTTGAGCATCCGCTGTCAAGATACCACTTTACCTTCATTTTGACAGACCCTGCATTCAAAATAGAGTCTCAAGCTTTCTTTGGTACCCAAATTTTCTTGGGTCCTTTGGTGTTAGTAGGCTGAGCATTATTAGGCCATACTCTCTTAACAGGCTTCCAAACCATAGGACACTCTTTTTCAAAATGATCCCGATCAAGTTACACTTTGAACACCTCAAGGCATTTCGACCTATAGACTTTACAAAAACTTTCTTGAAATGATTTTTGTAAGCCTCTCTCGAAGGTCTTTTCTTAATTCTTTCTTTTACTTTCGGAAAATCAATCAAAGGGATTGTCTCGTTGTCATTCCTAGACCCGACTTATTGAAGTAAGGTCTTTGGACCGAAAGAACTTTTTCAAGTTTTTCCGACCCTATTGAAAATTTCTTTGAAATATTTGATAAATCAGTTTTTAAGAAAGCATTTTCTTTTGAAAGTTTTTCTTCATTCTCTTTAAGGGTAGAAACATTCAAGTTTAAACTTTCCACTTTTTCTTCCAAAATGTTTTCCTTTTGTTTTAAAACTGAGTTTTCCTTTTTAAGTTCGGAAATCTTTTTGAGAGAAGTCTTAAGACCGAAGCATAATTCATCAATGTATTTAGAGACTTTGACAGGGATTTTATAATCACTTACTTCAAATTCACCGTCCGAGTCGATCCAGTCGAGTCGATTGTGCCATCGAGACACGGGTTGGCATATTCCTCATCACTCTCTTCACACTCTGTATCGCTCCAAGTTTCGGCTTTAAGAGCTTTTCGAGACTTCTCAGCTTTTCCTCTTTTCTTTTTCAGAAGAGGACAGTTGGGTCTGATGTGTCCCTTCTTTTTACATTCGAAGCAAACTACATCTTTGTTTGGTTCCTCATCATCAACAGACTTGGTCTGCTGTCTCTGAAAACTTTGTTTCTTTGGAATGAACCTTCTGCCTTTTCTATTCAGTTTTCTGAATCTTCTTATCATGAGTGCGAGCTCCTCATCATCCATATCATCTTCAGAATCTGCATCATCAGAATCATCGTTAGATTTTAGTGCAATAGATTTCTTACCTCTTGGATCTTCGTCTTCATTAATTCGTTCCACTTCATAAGACTGAAGAGTTCCAATCAGCTCGTCTACAGATAATGGCATGATTCTTTGCGTCTCTCTTATTGAAGTCTTTATATGATTCCAATCCTTGGAGAGTCCACGCAGAAGCTTGTTCACCTTCATGGGATCAGAAATTTTTTGTCCTTGGTTCTCAAGACCATTGACAATATCTGTAAAACGACTAAACATGTCAGTTATAGATTCTCCTGGTTTCATTTTGAAGGCTTCATATTGACCAAGGAGAATGTTAATTCTGTCTCCTTCACTCGGTCTGTCCCTTCATAAGTGATATGTAATCTATCCCGAGACTTCTTTTGCTGTAACACAAGAAGATATTCTGTTATATTCGGTAGGTGACAAGGCACAATATAAAGAATAAATTGCTTTAGCATCGAGTGCTTGTCTCTTGTTTATCTCTTCTTGAGACATTCCGCTGGCTTCAACAGTTTCTTTCCCTCTTTCGAATCGATGCGCGGTAGGAGTGATTCCTTTTTCCACCACATCCCATTCCGGAGGATCCTTTGATCGTAGAAAAGCTTTCATCTTATTTTTCCAGATGTTGTAATCTTTTCCATCAAAGTAGGGAGGTCTGTATTGCTTTGCCCCTCCATCAGCCCTGGTGCTAGCATACTAGCCATGGATCTTCTACTCTGAAGTAAAACACTTCAAACAAAGTAAGAACACAGGCTCTGATACCAATTGATATAGCTAGTATGAGAACCTAGAGGGGGGGTGAATAGGTTTATAAAAATTTCTTTGAGAATTACACAATATTTAAACAGTTAAGGGATTTGCAACAGTTAAAAATCAATCGCAAGACTGAGTAAGAGAAAGAGAGAATTGAACACGCTGATTATAGTGGTTCGGCTTGATTCAAGCCTACGTCCACTCTTCTGCACTGACAGCCAATTGGCTGGATTCCACTATGATCAAAGAGCTGTTACGGTATTGATCTTCCTTGATTTCTAGGTGTAGATGATCTACCACACTCGCTCAAGGTGTCACCAAGTATGAACACTCTCTTTTAAACAATTTAGCTCAAGCTTTGTATCGACTAACAATCAAGGATCTTCGGACTTGGAATTTTTCTATCAATCACACACTTAAATTAACTAGAACGTCTTCCTTTTATACTCCTTTATGCCATCATAGCCGTTGGCACTTACCAAAGGAATTCCTCCAATCTACCCGTTGGACGGAATCAATCAAGAAGATCATCCGAGCTATTTAAGGAATCTGACGATAGCCCATCAATCCTGTTCGCCCATACAATCAGGATCTTGGTTTCCAAGAATAGAACTTTCCAAGATTATTTCATCGATCATCGGATCTTCAATCGATCTTAGATAAGAATTAAAGAATCCGAAATGATTATCCAACCAAAGAATCTATTCCGAGAGGATAGGATCGAATCCTCAACCATATACCTCGGCTTTGGATTTCCTTCGTCACTTGGATTAGAAAGACTGTCGGTGAGAATAGACTTAAGTCTTGAGTCTTGAGTCTTAAGTCTTGAAGTCTTGAGTCTTGAGTCTTGAGTCTTGAGTCTTGAGAGAACAAAGTCTTCGACTTTAAACCGACGGTCTCCGAACATCCGGACTTAGACGAAAGAAACGTTTTGTCAACTTCAAAATATTCTGGAAAGATTTCTCCAACACCTCACCCCGAAACAAGATTCACAATCACAGGGAATATCAGTATTTCAGAATTTGAAGGTGCTCTCTATCAACAATACGAGGCTGTCATTTCTCTTTCCGGTGTCTATGGCTAAATGTATTAGAGAAATGAGAGAGGTTAAAGTTGAGGATTGTCCAAACATGACGGCGGTGATTGTGGATGAAGAAGGAAGAGATGATGGGACGGATGATATTATAGAGTTCCCATTATTGGAGCGACTATCTATAAGTCGCTGTCCCATGGAGAAATTCTTCTCATATCCTCAAGGAAAAAATGAGTCAATAACCACTACTTCAGATTCACAAGATAATTATTCCGATTCCTTCTTTGATCAAAAGGTACGAATCCTTTCTTTTGAGATTATGCCCATAATAGTCATAAGCACGCGATTTGTGGGGCAAGTAATAATATTTCTTTGAAGATTTCTTATTTGGTTCTATTAGCTAAATTGTTTTTATAATTTATAGCTACACTGGTTAGAGTAAGGCCGTTGGTGAAAATTCTATCCTCCACCGCATTAGATAGATCGGTGTAAGATTAGGCCAAATTGTCAAATTTTTCATAGCTATGATCTGATGCATAACTCTTATGAGCAGATAAGTTTACCAGGCTTGAAGGCGTTAATACTTCACTCGCTAGGATCCTTCAAAAGCATATGGCACAGTGTGCTTCCCAAAAGTTCCTCCGACAAAGTAGCCAACCTCACCCTGAAACAAGATTCACAATCACAAGGAATATCGGTATTTCAGAATTTGAAGGTGCTCTCTATCAACAATACGGGGCTGTCATTTCTCTTTCCGGTGTCTATGGCTAAGTGTCTTAGAGAAATTAGAGAGATTAAAGTTTAGGATTGTCCAAACATGACGGCGGTGATTGTGGATGAAGAAGGAAGAGATGATGGGTTGGATGATATTATAGAGTTCCCATTATTGGAGCGACTATCTATAAGTCGCTGTCCCACGGAGAAATTCTTCTCATATCCTCAAGGAAAAAAGGAGTCAATAACCACTACTTCAGATTCACAAGATAATTATTCCGATTCCTTCTTTGATCAAAAGGTACGAATCCTTTCTTTTGAGATTATGCCCATAATAGTCATAAGCACGCGATTTGTGGGGCAAGTAATAATATTTCTTTGAAGATTTCTTATTTGGTTCTATTAGCTAAATTGTTTTTATAATTTATAGCTACACTGGTTAGATTAAGGCCGTTGGTGAAAATTCTATCCTCCACCGTATTAGATAGATCGGTGTTAGATTAGTCCAAATTGTCAAATTTTTCATAGCTATGATCTGATGCATAACTCTTATGAGCAGATAAGTTTACCAGGCTTGGAGGCATTAATACTCCACTCGCTAGGATCCTTCAAAAGCATATGGGACAGTGTGCTTCCCAAAAGTTCCTCCGACAAAGTAGCCAACCTCACCCTGCAACAAGATTTACAATCACAAGGAATATCGATATTTCAGAATTTGGAGGTGCTCTCTATCAACAATACGGGGCTGTCATTTCTCTTTCCGGTGTGTATGGGTAAATGTCTTCGAGAAATTAGAGAGGTTAAAGTTGAGGATTGTCCAAACATGACGGCGGTGATTGTGGATGAAGAAGGAAGAGATGATGGGACAGATGATATCATAGAGTTCCCATTATTGGAGCGACTATCTATAAGTCGCTGTCCCACGGAGAAATTCTTCTCATATCCTCATGGAAAAAATGAGTCAATAACCACTACTTTAGATTCACAAGATAATTATTCCAGTTCCTTCTTTGATCCAAAGGTACAAATCCTTTCTTTTGAGATTATGCCCATAATAGTCATAGTCACGCGATTTGTGGGGCTAGTATTAATAATTTTTTTGAATATTTTTTATTTGGTTTATTAGTTAAAATGTTTTTTTAATTAATAACTACACTTGTCAAGGTAGGGCCATTAGGGAAAATCCCTTTCTCCACCGCATTAGATAGATTAGTATAAGATTAGGCCAAATTGACAAATTTTTCATAGCTATGATCTAATGCATAACTCTTATGAGCAGATAAGTTTACCAAGCTTGGAGAAGTTAAAACTTGAGTCGGTAGGATCGTTAAAAAGGATATGGCACAATGGACTTCCCAAAAGTTCCTTCGAAAAATTAGCCGGGTTCATGGGGAGATTGCACAACCTCGAGTAGTCAAAATTTCAAAGTGTCCCTCCTTGGTATCGTTGTTTGATTTTGGATCGCTTGATTCATATACGGAGCAAACAATAGTGTTGCTCCCCCAATTGGAAAAAGTCAAGGTTTTAAGCTGTCCCTCCCTGGAATCATTGTTTAATTGGGGGCCCCTTGATTCAAGTATGGAACACAAAATTGTATTGCTTCCCAAATTGGAAGAAGTGGGCGTGAGTGGAGCAGGAAGGCTGAGACACGTGGTGATGGGTGATTCCAAAATGGTTTTGGGTTTTCCTAGTCTAAAAGAAGTCTTTGTTCACAATTGCTCTGAGTTGAGATATCTCTTCCCCAATTATACGGCCACAACTCTAAAGGAACTCAATATACTGAGTATTTTCAAATGCGAACAACTGAAGGAAGTGATTCCCGAGGAGGAAGGTAGTCGATCCAAGGCAGAAGTGATGAGTTTCCCTTCCTTAGGTGGTTTAGTTATTTGTCGGTGCCCTAGCCTTAGAGCATTCATCTGGAGTCCTACAAGTGCCGAGACACAACTAGGCGAGATGATTGAAGAAAATGATGAATCGCCCCAACTGTTTTTCAATAATATGGTTTGCTCTATACCTTATTGCGATCATCTTTAATCTTGAATTATCATGTTTTAGAATGAACAATGCAATAATTTGTCCTACTTATCTTCCTTTCTCTCATTATCCTTGTGTAGGTTACATTTCCCAATTTAGAATTGCTATATATTAGAGACGTACAATGCAAAGAGTTATGGAACAATCAAATTTCTGATGATTCCTTTTGCAAATTGGAATCTCTTATATTGAAGGGTTGTGACAATCTCCAACGTATTGCCCCATCCCATATGTGGAAGAGGTTGCAGGACTGTCTCAAAACCCTAAAAGTGAAATCATGCCATTCAATCGAGATCATATACGAAAGTAATGGGACGGTGGAAAAGAGCAGTAATTTGAGGACGTTAGATTTGCGTGATCTGGACAACTTGAGGCACATTTGGCGGTATGATAGTCTCCCAACCATCCTGTTCCCAAATTTGAGAAACGTAAAGGCTATGAGGTGCTCCCGTTTGGACATGCTTTGTGACATCCAGATTTTCGGGTTTCAATTTGACTGGATAATTAGGATCTGTCTCATCGCTCGTCAATTTATTGACGAGTCCAAAATTTCAAGAAAGAAATTATTGGAAGAAAATCGAAGACCAAAAGAAAATAGAAAGGGAAAGAGAAAAGAAAAGAAAAGAAAAAAATAAGACCATGTGGTGTTATATTGTTTTATTTCTTTTCTCTCTCTCTCTCTCTCTCTCTCTTTTCTCTCTCCATCCCTCTTTTTTCTCGTGCGAATCCCCTCCCCACCGCCAATACCCCTTGCCAATTTCAAATTGGTTTCTTCTTCTCTCTTTCTTTTTCACCTTTGACTAGTCAAAAGGTTATCTCTCTCTTTCTCTCTCTCTCTCTCTCTCTCTTTCTTTTTCTTCTTCTTCCTCCCCACGCATCCGAAGAAGCGAACCAGAGGAGGAAGCTCGAGCAAGAGCCGCGCGATCGCAGCTCCCCGTCGCCGCCCGCACCGCCACCCGGACGCCCAGCGATCGCTGCCGTCCGCACCGCCCGCGCACGCCACGCATCCCGCCGCTCGTCCCTCGCGTCCCCGCCGCCCTAAGCGGCTCCGTCCGGCGGCCGTTTAGCCTCTGTCCCGCTCCGTTCAGCCACCTCCGGCCACCGTTTGAGCTCGCCGGACCTCCACCGGCCTTCCCCCGCACCTTGCCGCCCTTGCCGTGGTTGTAGGTTGCTGTTTTGTGTGTTTTTCCAGCCATTCCAACCACCCCGCCGAGTGGGTATCCACTGGTTCGAGCTCGTTTTGGGCCGTTTCCGAGCCCCGGATCCGCGAGTCGCTTTGGGAAGAATCATTCCTCGCGTCGCCGCCGTCGGATTGATCCGATTTGTGCGCGATTTGGTGAGTAATCTCACTAATCCTGGATTAGTTGACTAATTATGCTTTAAGGTTGGTTTAGTTTTAATTAATTATGTTTAGGTTGTTAGATTATGATTAATTAGCAATTATTAGTCAATTGTGATGTGATTTAAATAAATTGATTGCGCAATTAGCAAGTAGACGTGGTCTACTATTTATTGGGAGTGTCTCGGGAATTTTCCGATCCCTAATTGGGCTTCAATTTTGTGATTCGGGCCTAAGTGAGATTTTTGGCATTTAAATATTAATTTTCGGAATTAAATTAAATAATTATTTATTTTCCGAAAATTCAAGGGAGATGGTCTGGAACCGGAATATTATGCTGATGATCGTGGCGAAGTCCGTTTATTTAATCGGACTTTATTTTAAGCTAAATTGAATTTTTAATATTAATTAATTTTCGAAATTAATTAAATAATTATTTATTTCCTGAAAATTTAATTGGGATGGCCCGTGACCGGAAAATTATGCTGATGACCGTGGTGAAGTTCGTTTATTGAATTGGGCCTTAATTTGAGCTAAACGGAATTTGTAATATTTAATAATTAATTTTCGAAATTAATTAATTATTTATTTATTTTTCGGAAATTAAGATTTTGATGGCCGACGACTGAAATCTCGTGCTGATTGTCGTGGCGCAGTCCGTTTATTTATTTGAGCTCTACGTTGTATGAAATTAAATAAATTGTGATATTTTAGGGATTTACCCTAAATTGATTGAAATTGAGTGAAATTGAATTATTGATTGGTAGATGGCCGTGTACGACTAGTTAGCAATTGTAATGCCTTGTTGAGCTGTAAGTGGAGAGAGTGATGAAAGCTAACTGAGAATTCTATTGGCTGAGACCGATCAAGTACGAAGTATAGACGGCGTGGTTCGGTGATAAAGTACATCATCGTGCGAAAACGGCGCCTTAAAGAACGCACGTAGACTGTCTATGACTTATGGTAGGCGTGGTTCGGTGATGAAGGACATCACTGTGCGAAAACGGCGCCTTAAAGAACGCACGTAGACTACCTATGAATCGTGACAGGCGTGGTTCGGTGATGAAGGACATCACTGTGCGAAAACGGCGCCTTAAAGAACGCACGTAGACTGTCAGTGATTTGTGACCTATGACGGGCGTGGTTCGGTGATGAGGAATATCACTGTGCGAAAACGGCGCCTTAAAGAACGCACGTAGACCGTCTGTTACTTATGTCACCTTGGCGAAAATGACGCCCGAGAGCATTGATGGAGCTCTGTGATTAAGTGTACTATTGGAGGTTATGTGGGATGGAGTGAATGACCTAGAAATGATTCGATTGACTTGTAGTCGACTAGGTCGATTGATCGATGATTCGATCTGAGTGTGACTTGATGTGATTCATTGCTTTGATTTGATGTCGTGGATTGATTGACTGATTAGAAATGACCGTGAATGGTTTTGTTGACATGTAATCGACTATGTCGATTTGATCGATGCTTCGATCAGTGATATACTTGCTTGGATGCCTATTATGAATTGTACTTGACTTGTAGGTGGGATCTGATGCTAAGGTACGTCTTACGCCCTATGCGTGTATAGGCAGCCTATAGTATAATAGTTTACTAATTGGGCTTAGTGGGGTAGAACTCGCTGAGACGTAGTCTCATCCCGGTTTGGGAAAAACATTTCAGGACCCCGTTGAGGAGCTGAGGAGGAATCTGAGAAGGAGAACTCGGAGGTGAAACCTGAGTAGAAGGATTTTTGGAAGAAGAAGATAATACCGAGAGAGATTTTGAGTATGACCTAAAGGGATTGAGATTCCATCTTCTTTTGTGAGCTCCAATTGATGTCATGTACAAAAGTTTGGTTATAAATTTCAATATGAAAAATATGGCCCTGCTTTTCTATCCCATTGTTTTATTGTCTGGGGATTTATAACTGCTTCCGCATGTGCTTAATAATTGAAAGAGTCGGCGATACTAGTCCTGGGATATCGCATTATAAAATCGACCAAGTGAGAAGGATGTGTGCGTGCCCGAGGATCGGGGCGTGACATCCTGTTTAAGTGGTATCAGAGCGAAGTTGAAGATTGGAGTGATAAGGAGTGTTGACCATGGGATAGTTAGTAGGAAAGGCCTTTAAATTCATGCTGGTGCATGTCTGTGTTAGCTGGATGTTAGAATTGATTGTCGTGTGAGGATCGTTCATCTTCTAATCCCGTGTGGATGTGGAAGACGGGTTTCAGTGTAAAGACTGAACCATGAGCGAGCAGGAGCTGAGAACTCCTAGCAAGAGGACAATGTCCTCTGTGACTCGGGATAATGCACTGACAAAGGTCGGTACCCGAGGTGGTTGTGGCAGAGCGTCGGCTTTGGCCAGCTCGAGTGTAAGAGTACCACTGCAGATTGGTACTAGTGTAGCAGCGTCGAATGATCCTAAGTTCGATAGGATCGTTCTGATGCAAGTGTTCCTTGAGAACTGGATGAGCTAGTAAGCTCAAGATCAAGCCATTGTCGTTGTCGCTATCACTACTGCCGTTAGTGTTGCAAGCGCCTTTGTTAGTACACCTGTTGAGATCCAGAGTGGGGATATGATATGGGATCGAGCCATCGCTTCCAAGACAAGGTACATATCCAGTTCAGGCAGAAATGGAAACCGGTCAGAGGAAAGACCGAGATCGAGAGAAAAGTATTCTATTCCACCCAATAGGAAGGGTGGCATAGTCAAGTTAGTATTCAGACAAATGGAACATGTTGTTCCGTGGAAGATATGTTACATGGAATATGGTATGGATCAGTCTCATGTATTTTAAGGATAGGAGGTAGAAGACTCACCTGATGAGTGCAGAAAGTATGGAAGGAATGCATGGATTAATCCTGTGTTCGAGAATGACTAGAACATGCTTTGATGGTAGTGAGCACGGCCATCAAGTGAGGGACTATCGGTTGGGGTTTACGAAGAACACCAACACTGTTACTACCGTTGGAACACCAGCAAGATGGCAAAAGGAACAGGAACGGAACCGACTATGCCTTATTCAATGAAAGAATATTATGTGGTGATTTTATCAGAATAGTGCCAGAGAATGTTGGGATTGTAAGTGTGGAATTTCAGTTGTTTGTTAAGGCTGTAGGAAAAGAACCATTGACTAGAGTTATACTTGATTGGCTGTTGGTGTATGACTTATTCGTCAAGTGTAGAAAGAATTGGTTCTTGAGCATTTTATGGTGATGAATTGTTATGGTAGAGTAACCCAGCTTATTCTAGGAGCATGTAGAAGTACCGAGTTTTACTGAGAGTTGAGAAGGGTCCTTGACTTCTTTGATCTCGTCACTTGAAGTAACCTGGTTGTCAGACAGAAGTTATCGAGATTAGTGGGCAATGATCTTAGATAAGACAGATTGAAGAATTAAAAAAAAAAAAAAATTGAGAACTCCTCAGTAGTCCAAGAATTCTTGGAAATGTTGCTAGAAAAGTGGTCAGACCGTTGCCAGAGAAAGAGATAGAATTACGATCAAGTTAACATCTGGAGCAGAACCATTCTCTAAAAGTTCTTACCGGTTGTTGTTGTTTGAATTGATAGAACCAATGGTGCAGATGTGAGGATTGATGAATGAGGAATTCATGCATATTAATGCATCACTTTAGGGATCATCAGTTTTGTGAAAAGAGAAAGAAATATGGTTCGTTGCAATTATGCATCAGCTATAGTCGATCCAATCAAGTGACAATCAAGGATAAGTGTTCATTGTCAAAGATCGACAAATTGGGCGACTTGTTATAAAGAGTGTGGATGTCTTCAAGGATCAACTTGAGGACAGGTTATTGTCAGTTGAGAACCAGGAAGGAGGTTATACTGAAGACGGCATTTCGCACTTGATTTAGCCCTTGTGAGAATAATGTAAAGCCATTTGATTTGACGAACACTCCAGTTGTTGTCATAGATTTGACAAACCAAGTGTTCAAAGAATATCTAGATCAATGGTGATCGTGTGATGTGGTGACGTTCTAGGGTGTTCATTAAGTGATGAGGATCACGAGAGCCCTTAAGAATGGTCGTGTGGTTACAGGTAAAGGAATCTTCATGGACCCAGCCAAGATCGAATCAGTTGTTAATGAACCGAGACCGACATCAATGTTAGAGATCAGAAGTTGTGGGGATTGGACAGATTACTACGGAAGGTTTGTGAAAGAATTTTTAGCATCAGTATCATCGTAGGCTTGACCTCTTGAGAAAGAAGAGATTCATTGGCATAGACAAGTACGAGGATAGTTTCTAGAGCTTCAGTAAGATCTGGCTATCGCACTTGTGCTAAACTTTTCATTTGGCTCTGGAAAGCATGAAACCTTTAGTGATGTGTCTTGCCAACGACTGGGCATGTATTGATACAACATGAGAAGATTGTCTCGCCGAGTTGAGACCCGACAAGTTGAACATGAAACAGTGTGGTGAATCAGAATTTTGGCAGAACTATAATGATGTTATCTAGTATCATCTTGGGAGAATGAAAGAAGTAATTCATGTGTTGAGCCGAGAGTCTTCGATTATACATAGGCTGGCTAAAGTATAAACTTTACTTAAAAAGGGTTCGAAGTTTGGTTTTCAAATTTGAGGCAGGCTACCTTTTAAATTTTATAGCCGCCCTCAAAATTGAACCAAGTGTTCAAGTTAGAATCGGCACCTAATTGACAGATAAATATGTTCAGAAGATCTCATAAGAGGATACTGGCAAGAAAGAATCTGACTTTAAGAATTATGAGAATGGAAAGCTCAGGTTCCATGAGTGATTGAATACACTTGACAGTGTAGCACTCAGGGAAAAGATCTTGTCAGAAGTTCACTACAATATTGCAGTTTTGACCAGATGGGGCAAGTAAGTCAGAATCGACGTCAGCTAAATTGGTAGACCGATATGAAGGTAGATATCGCCAAGCAGGTTGCAAGTGTCAGAGGTGTCAGTAAGTGGAAGCTCGGTAATGCGAACCGGGAGAATTTTTACCATCACTTGAGAGTCCTAAGTGGAAATGGAAATATATGGCTTACTAAGGATTCAGGGGATTACTGATACCAATTAAGAATAGTGGTTGATCGATAGATGGAGTTGGTCCACTTTGGTACAGTAAGAATATATCTTGTTTTGAGTGTGTGATCCAGATTTTGGGCTTTGATTTCGATTAGATAACTTGGGCATTTCATCGACGCGATTACAGTGTTTTTCTCTGAGTTGGCCACTCATGAGATAACTAGACTAGCTGGGTGAGTTATTAAGGACTTTAAGGCAAATAGACTTAAGAATTCGATCAGGAATCGATTTCTCGACCGTGCTTATCTCTAGAGATCATTACGGCACAGTTAAAAATCGAAGTAAGATCAGAGATAGGTTGGTTCGACTAAAGTGAGTGACCAATCGTGGGTGACCCCACTAAATTGGAAAACTCTCGTCGACTAACACTAATTTGACTTTACTGTCGTTTTGGTACCCTGTGTCCGTACTTGAACCTTTGAGATTTTCACGACAATCGAGAGTCGCCAATGTGTCGAGTGGGTTCATTGTGGCTCGAAGAAAATCGACCACGGGTCATTTGTCCTAAAAAGCTCTGAACACTACCCAGTAGCCTAGGTCACACTAAAAGCGTGTCGGAGTGAAATTAACCGCCAATCTAAGTTCGATTTCAGAAATTGAAGATCCTATCTTATCACAGAGTGGGTATACCGAAGTGTGTGTGCATTAGATAATTCGCCGGCATGGAGTGTCGAGGATGAATTATATTTCGAATCTAGATCAGAGATTATAAATTTGGCAAAGTTTGAGAGGATTCTTTATTAAGCAGTGTATAGCAGAGGGTACATAATTTCAGGGGTAAAAAGAAAGTGAAGAAGATTTCGGGCCAAAGACAGTACATTAGTCAGTGATTGCAGTTGCCAAGATCAGTGCCCGAGTTATATAAGATATTGACCAGAGATTCCCAGTTTCAGCAGATCAATCAGATAGTTTCTTTTTAATCAGTGCAAAGCAGAGTGTACAGGATTTCAATCGGTTGAGATGAAATCAGAAATCAGAAAATCGCAAGTCCAGTTAGGTCAACTCGATAATCAATGTTTACAGTTGTCAGATCAGTGACAGAGTAAAGGCTGCTCAGAATTGTCAGAAATTTTGAATCGTTGAGGTTTGAAGGTTTATTAGGGAGTCGAGAAAAAGAGATCGGATGTGGATGACAGAATGTCTTATGTGAGAAGCTCAGTTCAGTTGTTGGTTCAGAAAGAGTAGATATTATGTACAAAGATGATCTCCTTGGTCAAAGTGGTTAGACAACGCCACGAGACCGAATGATCGGCGTGGAAAAGTGAGACTCGATGAGACGGCAATACCCCCACCTTTCGTTTATGGATTGGTAAAGGTTTAAATTTCGAGGACGAAATTTTTATAAGAGGGGAAGAGTTGTGACATCCAGATTTTCGGGTTTCAATTTGACTGGATAATTAGGATCCTGTCTCATCGCTCGTCAATTTATTGACGAGTCCGAAATTTCAAGAAAGAAATTATTGGAAGAAAATCGAAGACCAAAAGAAAATAGAAAGGGAAAGAGAAAAGAAAAGAAAAGAAAAAAATAAGACCATGTGGTGTTATATTGTTTTATTTCTTTTCTCTCTCTCTCTCTCTCTCTTTTCTCTCTCCATCCCTCTTTTTTCTCGTGCGAATCCCCTCCCCACCGCCAATACCCCTTGCCAATTTCAAATTGGTTTCTTCTTCTCTCTTTCTTTTTCACCTTTGACTAGTCAAAAGGTTATCTCTCTCTTTCTCTCTCTCTCTCTCTCTCTCTCTCTCTCTCTTTCTTTTTCTTCTTCTTCCTCCCCACGCATCCGAAGAAGCGAACCAGAGGAGGAAGCTCGAGCAAGAGCCGCGCGATCGCAGCTCCCCGTCGCCGCCCGCACCGCCACCCGGACGCCCAGCGATCGCTGCCGTCCGCACCGCCCGCGCACGCCACGCATCCCGCCGCTCATCCCTCGCGTCCCCGCCGCCTAGCAGCTCCGTCCAGCAGCCGTTTAGCCTCTGTCCAGCTCCGTTCAGCCACCTCCGGCCACCGTTTGAGCTCGCCGGACCTCCACCGGCCTTCCCCCGCACCTTGCCGCCCTTGCCGTGGTTGTAGGTTGCTGTTTTGTGTGTTTTTCCAGCCATTCCAGCCACCCCGCCGAGTGGGTATCCAGCTGGTTCGAGCTCGTTTTGGGCCGTTTCCGAGCCCCGGATCCGCGAGTCGCTTTGGGAAGAATCGTTCCTCGCGTCGCCGCCGTCGGATTGATCCGATTTGTGCGCGATTTGGTGAGTAATCTCACTAATCCTGGATTAGTTGACTAATTATGCTTTAAGGTTGGTTTAGTTTTAATTAATTATGTTTAGGTTGTTAGATTATGATTAATTAGCAATTATTAGTCAATTGTGATGTGATTTAAATAAATTGATTGCGCAATTAGCAAGTAGACGTGGTCTACTATTTATTGGGAGTGTCTCGGGAATTTTCCGATCCCTAATTGGGCTTCAATTTTGTGATTCGGGCCTAAGTGAGATTTTTGGCATTTAAATATTAATTTTCGGAATTAAATTAAATAATTATTTATTTTCCGAAAATTCAAGGGAGATGGTCTGGAACCGGAATATTATGCTGATGATCGTGGCGAAGTCCGTTTATTTAATCGGACTTTATTTTAAGCTAAATTGAATTTTTAATATTAATTAATTTTCGAAATTAATTAAATAATTATTTATTTCCTGAAAATTTAATTGGGATGGCCCGTGACCGGAAAATTATGCTGATGACCGTGGTGAAGTTCGTTTATTGAATTGGGCCTTAATTTGAGCTAAACGGAATTTGTAATATTTAATAATTAATTTTCGAAATTAATTAATTATTTATTTATTTTTCGGAAATTAAGATTTTGATGGCCGACGACTGAAATCTCGTGCTGATTGTCGTGGCGCAGTCCGTTTATTTATTTGAGCTCTACGTTGTATGAAATTAAATAAATTGTGATATTTTAGGGATTTACCCTAAATTGATTGAAATTGAGTGAAATTGAATTATTGATTGGTAGATGGCCGTGTACGACTAGTTAGCAATTGTAATGCCTTGTTGAGCTGTAAGTGGAGAGAGTGATGAAAGCTAACTGAGAATTCTATTGGCTGAGACCGATCAAGTACGAAGTATAGACAGGCGTGGTTCGGTGATAAAGTACATCACTGTGCGAAAACGGCGCCTTAAAGAACGCACGTAGACTGTCTATGACTTATGGTAGGCGTGGTTCGGTGATGAAGGACATCACTGTGCGAAAACGGCGCCTTAAAGAACGCACGTAGACTACCTATGAATCGTGACAGGCGTGGTTCGGTGATGAAGGACATCACTGTGCGAAAACGGCGCCTTAAAGAACGCACGTAGACTGTCAGTGATTTGTGACCTATGACGGGCGTGGTTCGGTGATGAGGAATATCACTGTGCGAAAACGGCGCCTTAAAGAACGCACGTGACCGTCTGTTACTTATGTCACCTTGGCGAAAATGACGCCCGAGAGCATTGATGGAGCTCTGTGATTAAGTGTACTATTGGAGGTTATGTGGGATGGAGTGAATGACCTAGAAATGATTCGATTGACTTGTAGTCGACTAGGTCGATTGATCGATGATTCGATCTGAGTGTGACTTGATGTGATTCATTGCTTTGATTTGATGTCGTGGATTGATTGACTGATTAGAAATGACCGTGAATGGTTTTGTTGACATGTAATCGACTATGTCGATTTGATCGATGCTTCGATCAGTGATATACTTGCTTGGATGCCTATTATGAATTGTACTGACTTGTAGGTGGGATCTGATGCTAAGGTACGTCTTCTGCCCTATGCGTGTATAGGCAGCCTATAGTATAATAGTTTACTAATTGGGCTTAGTGGGGTAGAACTCACTGAGACGTAGTCTCATCCCAGTTTGGGGAAAAACATTTCAGGACCCCGTTGAGGAGCTGAGGAGGAATCTGAGAAGGAGAACTCGGAGGTGAAACCTGAGTAGAAGGATTTTTGGAAGAAGAAGATAATACCGAGAGAGATTTTGAGTATGACCTAAAGGGATTGAGATTCCATCTTCTTTTGTGAGCTCCAATTGATGTCATGTACAAAAGTTTGGTTATAAATTTCAATATGAAAAATATGGCCCTGCTTTTCTATCCCATTGTTTTATTGTCTGGGGATTTATAACTGCTTCCGCATGTGCTTAATAATTGAAAGGGTCGGCGATACTAGTCCTGGGATATCGCATTATAAAATCGACCAAGTGAGAAGGATGTGTGCGTGCCTGAGGATCGGGGCGTAACATGCTTTTCGCAACCTTCACGACGAAATTTCTCGGGCAAATCGAAAAGCTGGTGGTAGGGTCCTGTGAAGATATGGAACTAATTGCTGGCCATGAAGAATGTGAAGAAGTGACTGGTAAGACAATCGCCTTCTCTGGGTTAACTACTCTTAGACTTTACAATTTGCCAAAATTCAAGAGCTTCTTACCAGAGAAATATTATGCGGAATTCCCATCCTTGGATGACTCAAGTAGAACAAAGCCAGACCAAGGCAACCAAAGTGCGGAGGAAAGTGAGGGGGAAATTGAGGATTTAGAACGTGCAATTGAAGAGATTGACGAGGAAAGTGAGGGGTAATAATTAGTTTTATGAAGTGAGCCACAAAAGTTTGTGAATGTTGCAACGAATGGTGTCTAGCAAAACAAAATGGACGTGTTTGGTAATATGAGATTTGTTTTGTTTTGTTTTGTTTTGTTTTGTTTTGTTTTTTTTTTTTTGTATTCTCTTCTATACTTCCCACGAAGTGTGTGACTGTTTTCTTGGCTATTCATTTCTTTGGTTTGTCTCTTGGGCTACAGTGACGAGTGGCCAGTCATTGGACCATAAATTGTGGGGTTATGTTGTATAAATTCTAATCAAGTGCATTATCATGTTTATAAATTTTCCCGTAATATTAGAAAATGTATGTGCTATTATATTAAGCAATCGAAGTCATGATGAATTACCTCACGACCACTGTCACGGGAGGAAGAAGGAGATCAAGGAGATTGCAATATGGGAAAGCCCATGTTCCTCCTCCCATCTCTCTCTCTCTCTCTCTCTCTCTCTCTCTCTCTCTCTCTCTCTCTCTCTCGTGACGATTGAGGCTGAAACCGTTTGAGTTTGAGGGACAGTGTTATGATTTCGAGTTCGACAAAGGTTGTATGTGAGTTGGAATCAATGATAACGAGGATTTCTTTGAGTGGGTTGAGCATTTGAATAATCATGATTCTCATGAAGGTAACTTCGCATGCTCTGTTTCTGGTGGCGTGAAATTCGGTTGAGGCCAAGACTGTACTGATGAACTCAAACATGTTTAGATGATTCGGTGATTGTGTGGATACGAACCTTTTCCTCATCATTGCATTTAGCTGTCCTTTACTGAAACGCCTACCACATGTTTGATTGAATTCCTGAACGACACTAGTATGGGTATTTTGCAAGTTTACTTACATCATGATGATGATCTTGCTTAAACTGAGAGTTCTGCAGTGTATATGACAAATTATCTTTGTTAATGTTGGTTGAACTTCTAAGGTTGTGCTCAATGCTCCCACGATTGAGAATTTGAACATGCTATGCTGGCTTAATTTATTTGGAATTATGTCATTTATATCAATCTACGATGTTTGTATATGGCTATTCTAACATTTGAGACAATTACCATCTTTGAACTGGAAATGGTGAAATCCTTCTTCAAGATGTGCATCGTGTATTGTGTACTTCAGCGAATTCCTGTCCAGACTTCATCCTTTGCTTGATCTCGCATGCAATTGGTTTCATTTGCCTGGATGATTATGCCTTGCATTTCTCGATCCATTCATTGATACCTTAATACCTTCTCACTGTCAATGATATTTGGTTCTTTTTCTTTTTTTTTATGGCAAATGCATAGGCCTTTAACTATTTGATTTTCTTCGTTTACTGAAGATTCTGAAGTTCATTCCTTGATGTCATTTGCTCGTATCTATTCTGTAAATGGCGTGCGAGTCCTTGTCAAAACTGACATTCAGGTGGCTGAGTGCATAATGAGCTGTTTATGCCATGACCGAATGGTTTGCTCAATTCATTGTCCACATCGCCGATTTGTATGCATGTTCAGTTGTTGCTGAACGAGTCTCATCCATGGGAATTGACTGTAGAATGTAGCTCAATGCTGTTTTACTGTGTTTACATTGCTACGCATTTTAGTTTTTGCAGCATGATTGAAAATGTCTCCGCTAGAGCCTCCCATTGGGTAATTAGAATGTGGTCTTCAGTATTTGGTCCCAAGAGTTTCTGTTATGTAAAATCGAAGTTGTTTCCAAGTTATTTGAGTCACATTAGCAATATATGTTGGATTCATGTCAACTCCACGTTGATTACTTAGGGTGGGAATGGTAAAGTTTATGTTCTTTTTTTGTTCCAGGGAACAGAAATAAAAAAGTGTTTCTGTTCCGGGGAACAATTTTTGAACAAAAGAACGCGTTTGGTAACGTTTGTTCCGGGAATAAAAAATGAATAGAAACACGTTTGGTAAATTTTATTCTTTTTTTGTTTCTTTTAATTTTTTAAACATTTTTATTTTATTTTTCATTTTTTCCTTTCTTTTTTATTTTTTCTTTTTTCGGCCCGTCACCGGACCTTGGCTAGGCGAGCTCGGCCTTGCCGGGGCCGGTGATGCTCCGCGAAGTCGTCGACCCTCGACAGCATCGCCAGCCCTCGACGGCCGGTCGCCGGCCATGGCCGAGGCCGGCGATCGGCCAAAGAAAAAAGAAGAAAAAAAGAAGAAGAAAAGAAGAAGAAAAGAGAAGAGAGAGAAGAAGCGTTTCTTCAAAATTGTTTCTGGAACAAGAAGCAACTTTTTTGTGTTTCTTTTTTTTGCTCCAATTTTGTTCCGGGAACAAAAAAACAAAAAAAGAACAAAAACGCAACCAAACGCGCTTCTGTTCTTTTTTTGTTCCCGGGAACAAAAAAAGTACAAAAGTGTTCCAGAAACGTTTTTTTGGAACGTTTCCATGCACGCCCTTAGAGTTCAATGTGTTTTTTGCATCATATGTGGGCTAGGATTGGATTTGATAGATCTTGGTTTCATATGAGGGTTAATTCGGTAGCACATGATGGTACATCGACGTGCAGATGATTTCTCATCATTTTTTAGTTACTAGTCTAGTCTCTATCTATCTAATTCATGCTCATGCATCGTCATTCCACTTCTTGTATTTCTCAATTTTCAGTGGTTGAAATTACCTCAATACCGTGAGCCACATTGCTTTAGAATCAAATGTGACTAATTTACATATTTGGTCATGTTGTAATCGTATCGGGAAGAGTGGTGGGCGATCTATGGATTTTGCTGCCCATGTGAGGAAATGTTTCGAAACCGGCCAAAGGATCGACTTTACCGTCTTTGCTCAGATGGATCGGATATTGCATCAAGTGGCCTCTCATTTCCATAAGATTATGTTGGCCCTCATCTGCGTAAGCCCACCAATTCCATTTGGCTATTTGGTTCACCCTCTTCGCACATTCAGTGCTTTGTGGCTCCCTGAAGTTGTCCTCTAAATCTCCCAAGTGCTCCACCCAAACCGACATCCTATAACCATAACCCTACACAGCATTAGTTAAACATTATTAGTCACAAGCTTAAGTTTTTGATAAATGTCAATGCACTCACTGGGTGTTCAGCTAGTACCTGCTATTAAATAGTTGTAACCACATGGAAATATGACATACTTGAACTTCCTACACAAATCCATAGTTGTGCCCTTTGAATCCAAAATCAATGGTATTGGCTAATGCGCAATTCTCATTGGGACCCACATACACTCTACATCGCGTGGCCCTCCACAGAATTCTCTACCTCTCTTCCCGTCTCTCTACATCTAATGAGCTAAGTAGCTTTCCTTTTCAGCTCAAGCTTGGCACGCTCTGTAACAGGGGGGGCAGACAGAAACAAAGCACCTTCTAACACGGAAAAGGAGCTCAGCAAATTCTCTCTTGCCCTCAGTTATTCCTTTGATCTTCATTCCCTCTTCATTGTCCTCTCTCACCCTCCATCCACCAACAGCCGTTGCCACACCTCCATCGCTAGCCACCACAGGACATGGCACGCTGAGAAGGGGCAAGATCAAACAGCGTTGATTAAAGGAACTCGGGTGATTTTAAGCATTTATAAGTCACTCCCTCGTAGATTTCTTTTGAATTCTTTCCTCTCGCTTCGTTGTTGATCATCACCATTTCCCAATAGCCAACAGTTCCGCCTCTGCGAAGAAGGTTTGTAATGTTGAAGTTCTCAAACTTTGGTCATGAGTGCCTCCTTTGACAATTCCATTCATTGACGTCGCTTCTGTTATCTCCTTGCTCATATTCAATGTCAATCGCTATAGCTAACCGTTCTTCATTCAACTAAACCACATGTGCTCTGTTTTCTGTTGCTTTATATATGAAGCAGAGGCAGGGAGCTATTGCTACCGTCTGTGCGAAAATTGGTTGTGATTGAGACTATATTAATGATTTGAACTTGCTGCATTTTGTTTGTGATGATTTGGATGTGAATCGTTGCTTTACTCTTGCATCTAAGCTCTTTGGCCAAAATGTATACAACCCGCTTGATGAAATTCCTATGTTAAATTAGTGTGTATCTCGATTTAGGTCTTGACAGAGAATTTCATTCATTACTAGGTTTTCGATCGATTTTGGTCATACAAGCCTATTTGAGTTCTATACTGCTATAAAAAAAATCATAGGTATTCAATTTCAAACTTGTTTGGGATCTGCAGGAACGTAGTCACTGTTGCAGCCCCGAGCTGATGTCAATTGGTCCTATTCCACTCAAGTAAGCATGTGCAGTGATATAAGATTGTGTTATGGCTTTTCCATAAAATAAAACAAATTCCTTTCCAATTTCCATTATAACAGCAAATAGAAGTATATGTAAATCCCAGAACATAAATTGTTATTCAAATATCTAATTGGATATCATATCTATATATAACTAAACAGGAACAAGAGGGATCCACTGAAGAAGATCCTTCTCTTTTTTTGGAAGAAAAAGAGGATCCGGACAAAATCTCACTACTCTCCTATGTGCTGTTCATGGTGCTACCGTAGAAAATACTTTATTTGAAGATGGTAATGGTGCAAATGCCAGGCTGTCCGCCTAAGCTAGAGGCAGTTATAGATGCTATAACAAAACTTCGTAAGAAAATAGCTAGAGCAATCAGAATTTCTTATTCACTTGGAAAAGATATTATGTTATGAATGAATTGGAATCTACTAGAAATCAATGCATTTATGCTTACTGTGTCTCGGTATCCTTGATTTGGCATGTGTTTGATTCCAACTTGAGTCAAGTTTGATTATGGGATCATACATGTTCATGCTAGGAAAGTAATATGGTAAATCTCATGCCAATTTTCAAGAGTTGGGGTCATCACCAAACTTGAATATGCTAGAATCAAAGTATTGCATGCTAACCATGATTTCTTTGTTTAAATTCAGTACTAATTTGATCTTGGATTGATGCCATTTTCATCAAGTAGTTTCATGTGTTCTTGTAGGAAGATATGGCTTCAGTTTCATATCAATTAGTCATCAAACGATTGCCATTTGCGGTCTCGTATGCTCTGTTACAATTCTGAAGGTGTGCTGTAAGATGTGGAATAAGCATGAATTAGATGGATAAGTGATCTGGTGTGTGCAAGTTCCTTGTCAATTTCACATGTTCATATGGCACTTGCATGATTAAATTGATGAGATGCATGCTTGATATTGCCACGAGAGTCTTGGCATGATTATTGACTTAGAGAAGTCCAATGTTAATTGAATTTTAATTCCATGATTCTTGTAAAGCTTGGGGCATTTTGTAATATTAAATATTTTGAAGAATATTGACTTCATCTAAAGGTGATCCGGTGGACAATAGAATATTGATATTCTGTCCCCCTCCTTCAACACTTACCATGCAAGGCTTATTTGGAAGAGCCACTACTTCAACCTTATTGATCCTTCAAGTGCGTTTGTGCCAACATACTAGGCACAACACCAATTGCGAGCTACTCATTCATGATGTCCTTTCTTTCCTCGGAGTTTTCTCTAGCCACTACTGTTTAGAATGATGTTTCAAAGATATGTTTCTCATTTCATTGGAATGTTCATGATAAACTAATAGTCATTTGCGTCAACAGCACTAACGGAGCACGATAGGAGATTATTGGACGGAAGATTGTCAGTGGTGACGAAATTATTGTCAGCGACTAGGCTTCCCTCCCCCATAGAATTTGCAAGAGCAACCCTCACAGGGGAGGGAAGTTTAGTCACTAGCAATAATTTGGTCACCCATCCGATCACCGAAGTTCCGAGGTCCGAAATGCCGCATTACTCAAACTTTGGTCATAATTGCTTGCTTCGAAGATTCCATTCCTTGATGTTGCTTCTGTTATCTCCTTACTCATATCCGAGGTTAATCGCTATAGCTTATCATTATTCATTCAACCAAACTGTATATGCTCTATTTTCCGTTGCTTTATGTATGAAGTAGAGGCTGGGAGCTATTGCTATCATCTATGTGATAATGGACTATGATTAAGGATGTATTAATGATTTGAACTTTCTGCATTTCCTTTGCAATGATTTGGATGTGAATCGTTGCTTTACTCTTGCATCTAAGCTCTTTGGCCGAAATGTATCACATGTTTGATGAAATTCCTATATTAAATTAGTGTGTATTTTGATTCAGGTCTTGACAGAGAATTTCGAGGTCGGGACACCTGGAGTGCCATAACTTGGCACGCCGGGACACTTAAGTGCCATAACTTTAAAATGGTACACTTAAGTGCCATCATCGGAGCAAAATGGGACACTTAAGTGCCACTCCGGCGAAAATCCGGCCAAATTGCTGACGTGGCAATTTTCCGGCGACCTTAGTCCAAAACGGCGTCGTTTTACACGCTGACGTGGCGGAGAAAACGCGAAAACGACGCCGTTTCGTGTGTCTACGTGTAATTATTAATATAAAAATTAATTAAATTATAAAGTATTCAAAAAATTAAAAAAAAAAGAAAATTAAAAATTTTAAAAAATTAAGAAAAATTTAAAAATTAAGAAAAATTTAAAAGTTTTAAAAAAATAAGAAAAAAAAAAAAAAAAAAAAAAAAAAAAAAAAAAAAAAAAAGGTCGAAGGGGCGGCGAGGGCCGAGCCCTCGCCGCCGCCGCCGCCTCGCCGCCGCGCCGTCGCCGGAAGGGCCGGCGACGGAGGGGGAGGGTCGGCCGGGGTCGCGGCCCCGGCCGACCGACGGCGAGGGCTCGCAGCCCTCGCCGGATTGTGGCGAGAGCCGCGACCCTCGCCCGATCGGGCGAGGGCTCGCGGGCCCTCGCCGCCGGCCGGCCGGCCTCGCCGGCCCCCAGCGGGCCCGGCGACCCGGCCGACCCTCCCCACTCCGTCGTCGGCCCTTCCCGCCGGCGGCGGGGAGACAGCGAGGGCCCGCGAGCCCTCGCCGGATCTGGGCGAGGGTCTCGGCCCGCGCCCTACCGCGACCCTCGCCCGGATCCGGCGAGGGCTCGCGGGCCCTCGCCCGATCCGGCGAGGGCTCGCGGGCCCTCGCCGCCTCCCCCCGCCGCCGCCGGGAAGGGCCGGCGACGGAGTGGGGAGGGTCGGCCGGGGTCGCGGGCCCTGGCCAGGGGCCGGCGAGGCCGGCCGACCGGCGGCGAGGGCCCGCGAGCCCTCGCCCAGATCTGGGGCGAGGGTCGCGGCCCTCGCCGCGATCCGGCGAGGGCCGCGAGCCCTCGCCGTCGGTCGGCCGGGGGCCGGCGACCCCGGCCGACCCTCCCCCCTCCGTCGCCGGCCCTTCCCGGCGACGGCGGGCGGGGGCGGCGGCGGGGGCTCGCCCTCGCCCGCCCCCTTCGACCCCCTTTTTTTTTTTTAATTTTTTAATTTTTTTTTAATTTTCTTATTTTTTTTAATTAAAATTTTTAAAATTTTCTTATTTTTTTAAATTTTTTAAATTTCTTAAAATAAAAAATTTTAAAATTTTTAAAATTAAATTTTTTAAAATTAAAATTTTAATTTTTTTTTTAATTTTTTAAATTTTTAATTTTTTTAAAAAAATTTTTAAATTTTTTAAAATTAAAATTTTTAAATTTTTAAATTTTTTATTATTTTTTATGCTGATTTGGAGCTCCGGCGAGCCACGTAGGCGAAAAATAATAATAAAAAAATGCCACGTAGGATTTCCGGCAAGGGTCGCCGGAGGTGGCACTTAAGTGTCCCACTTGAAAAAAAAAGTGGCACTTAAGTGTACCGTTTGGAAGTTATGGCACTTAAGTGTCCCGGCGTGCCAAGTTGTGGCACTTGCGCTGTACTTCTGCCGAGAATTTCATTCATTACTAGGTTTTTGATTGATTTTGGTCATATCAACCTAGTTGAGTTCTGTTTCTTCATCGAAAATCATAGGTATTCAATTTTGAAGTTGCTTTGGATCTACTGCAACCTTGCTAATACATTTTAATTTGCAACTGTTGTGGCCCTGAGCTGATGTCAATTGATCCTTTATTTGATGCTATTCCACTCGAGTAAGAATGTGCAGTGATATAAAATTGTGTTATGGTGAATTTCATGTTCACTTGGAGAAGATATTATGTCATGAATGAATTAAATTCTACTAGATTTCAATCCTTGGATGTTGACCATGTCTTCATATCCTTGATTTGGTATGCCATTGATTCCAACTTGAGGCTAGTTTGGTTATGGCATCATGTATGTTCATGCTATGAAAGTACTATGGTGAATCTCATGCCAATTTTGCAAGAATTATAGTTGTGATTGCTTTGTTTAAATTTGGTATTAATTTGTCCTTGGATTGATAACATTTTGATCAAGTAGACTCATATCACTTGTAGGAAGATATGGCTTCAATTTCATGTCAATTAGTCATCAAATGATCATGATTTGTGGTCTTGTATGATGTGATATCTTGATTTTCAAACCTGTTTTCGATGAAATGAAATTGGCTTTTCATTGACGCGCCTATAGTCTTTTTCTCTGAGTTGGCCACTCACGAGATAACTAATCTATCAGGTGAAGCCGTTAAGGAATATAAACGCGATTGACTTGAGAATTCGATCAAAAATTGACTACTCGACTGTGCTAATCTACAATGGTCAATACGGCACTGTAAAAATCAATTAGAGATTGGAGATGGGTTGATTTGAAAGAGGCATGTGATTAAAGTGTGGATGATTCCACCTGATTGCAAAATTCTTGTCGAATGGCACTAAACCGATTTTTTCTGTCGTTTTTGTACCCTGTGCCTGTATTTGAAACCTTGAGATTTTCACGACAACCAAGAGCCGCCTATGAGTCAAAGATGCACAATGTGGATTGAAAATAATTGACCATGAGTCAAATGCATTACAAATTCCTAAAAACTACCCGGTAGATTAGGTTACGCTAAAATCAGGTCCGGTTGAAATTAACCATGAAATTGAACCCGATTTTCAAGAATCGAAAGTTCTAGTGTATCACGATTTATTTTAGAAACGTCGACTCATCCTTTGAAGAATTTTCGGCATGCCCGAAATTTCTATGGAAAATCAAATTTGGACGATTCGGAAAAGAAAAGAATTTCAGAGGGGCCAAATGGAGGGGATTTTTGGCCTCCAAGTGAGCTAATTGTTGAAGGGAAATTATGGAATTTGTGTAGGCTTCCTTCTCAACAAAATTGGTCATCAAATTGGGGAAATTGGTGAAGAAATTGAAGTCAAAATTGATGAAATTCATATGCTTGTGTGGGGGCTGCAACATTGGGCATTAACTTAGCTAATTGTGACATCCTGATTTTCCGATTCTGTTTTTTATAGAATAAGTTGGGCTTTTCGTCGACACGCCTATAGTCTTTTTCTCTGAGCTGATCACTCATTAGATAAATAATCTATCTAGTGAAGCCGTTAAGGAATCTAAATGCAATAGACTTGAGAATTGACCAGAAATCGACCGCTCAACCGTGCTAATCTACAAGGGTCAATATGGCACTGTCAAAATCGATTAGAGATCGGAGATAGGTTGGTTCGACAGAGGCATGTGATTAAAGTGTGGGTGATTCCACTTAATTGCAAAATTCTCATTGAAAGGCACTAAACTAATTTTTCTGTCATTTATGTATCCTGTGCCTATAATTGAGACTTCGAGATTTTCATGACATCCGAGAGTCACCAATGAGTCAAAGATGTACAATGTGGCTCGAAAATAATCGACCATGGGTCAAATGTACAAAAAATTCATAAAATTACCCGATAAATTAGGTCACGCTAAAATTGCGTTCGGTTGAAATTAATCACGAAATTGAACCTGATTTCAGAAATTGAAAATTCTGGCATATCACAATTTATTTTAAGAACGTCGACTCATCATCAGAAGAATTTTTGGTAATTCTAGATTTTCGGCGAAAATTCAAAGTTAGGCTATTTTGGACTAGAAAAATTGAAGGGCCGTTTTTGTGTGAACTTTTGGTATTTAAGATGGTTCCATTGGTGAGGAAAATCATGGATATGATGTATATACCTTGGCATTTGGCCATTTTTTGGGCATCAATTGGATTGATTTGGAGGAGAATTGAAATGAATTTGGAAGGGAAATATACAAAATTCGTAGCCATGGAGGGGAGCAACATTTTGGACACCTTGGAAGGCTTGTTGGGGAATATTTGTGAAGGAAAATGGCTAAGGATGAGGCAGCAACAAGTGGGGGCCTTGTGATGAGTGTTCTTGATATTTTTAAAGACTTTGAGAGCCCTTTGTCCCCCAAGCTAGCAGCAACTCCTCTCCTTCTTCTTCCTTGCTTTTGCTTTCTCCATTGTTGCTATTGTGAGCTCAAGAAAACCAGCCTATAACCCAAGAAAGCCGGCTGAGCCGGCAGCCGTCCGACCACCCACCCGAACCATCGGTGCCATGCACGCCATCCCCATCCATCCGCGTGCCCCCGCCCCGCTGCATGCGCCGCCCCTTCTAGCCCAAGTTGCTGTCTCGAGCCCTTGTCTAGCTCGCTTGAGCTCCTCCATCGTCATTCTAGCCACCTCAAGCCACCGTCTAGTCACTTGCCACCCCGGTTATTTGCCTCCCTTTCAATCGTTTCTAGCCCTTTAGCTGCATTTCCAGCCCGTGCAACCCAAGACCATAAGCTGAACTCTTAGCTAAAGGTTGAGACTTTTTCGTGGCCCATTTTCGGACCCCTTCCAAGCCTCATTGTAGACTTGAGTCTCGCCCACCTTGGCATTGCCGTCACCATGAACTCACTAGCCCGCTAATCCAGTGAGTTTACTCACTAAACATTACTTATGTGGTTAATGATGCTTAGGGGATAATTAGATTAGCTTAAGTATGGCTTAGGTGGTTAGTTTAGATTAATTAGTGATTTAGTTGCTTAATTAGGTTAATTAGGATGTTAGATTAGACTAGTTAAGGGTTAATTAGGTTGCTTGATTTATGAAGATAGGTGCATTATTTTTCTAGGCCCGTTTAGGTGGTTAAATTAGTGTTTTAGGCCTAAGTAGGTATTTATTGAATTAATTTGCATTTATATTAATTAATTTTTCTATTTATTTAATTATTTAATATTTTCCGAAAATTATACCGAGATAGCCAGTAGCCGGAATTTCATGTTGATTGTAGTGGTGTGATTAGTTTATGCAATTGAGTGGTTATTGTGATTTTTAATTAATTATTTTAAAATTTTGAAATTTTGGTATTTAATTAAAAAATACCGGATGTCGAGTTTGAACACCGAAAATGTTTTTAAATACTATATCAAATAGTGGGATTTTAAAAGGAAGGATATCAAATTTTTAAGGTTCGATCTGATCGTGTACCTACACACGATTATTTTCACCGGGTGTTTTTAATATGAAGAAAATAGGCCAAACACATTATCTTAATTGAGACATTTGAGTGCAATGCATAATGTCCTTGGCTGGAATTGAATGATCGTGTGATGGTTATGAGAACCCGTCCCCGATGTGTGTCGGGTGGACGTTGCCCCTATATGAGATGCCCCTAGACAACGGATGTTGGTCGTAGTAGAGGCTGAACCGATGCTCCTTTGGGATTGTCGTATAGTGTAGACGTTGTCGTGCTCAATGGGGTGAGACGATGCCTGGTTACACCATAAGACCGCCGAACGTCAAGTAGGCCGTGCCCGAGGGGCCATAATCAATTGGAACGTTTGAATGATTGAGATAAACATGCCTAATTATGGGACAAAATTGTGTGACATGAAATGAGACGTGTCATAATGATTTGGCCTTATAATCGGGACCCCTGTGATTGATTGTGACATAAGTGAGGCGTTCCAATTGATGTGTGCATCTATTATATGCATTGAGTATATGAACTGTGCTGACGTGTAGGAAGAAACTGAGGTGAGGTGAGTCTTCTATGATGTGTGGTTAGACTATCTCTAGGTGTATTTCCTTCCTAATCAGGGTTTGGGGTGTGAACTTGCTGAGACATCGTCTCACCCCGTTGTGAGCTTAACTTTTTAGGTCCGTAGATGGAGGCTCCTCCTATACGTTTTGGACAACCGAGGGGGTATATAGAGCAGAGTACCGACGTCCCTATCCTTGGGAGTCTCTGGCACCATGAGCTCATCGTGACCACTATCTTGGTCGATGAGGGCCGACCTCAGTTGGTACTTCATCGGTTCAGGGCGTGGTTCTATCATGGGCCTAATGGGGTCCAGGAAGGGGTCCGGGAAGGTCCCTTGTAGGGTTTTGACATCCCCGCTGTTGCGATCAACACTGTGGTAGGTGAGGGGGTAGCTAATCCCCCTTATGGTGTCCTAGAAGACCCAGAACCCCCAGAGGTCTCGAAGGTCTCGGTTGAGGAGTATTGTGCCTAGATGGCTTAGTGACTCTTCTTTTTGGAGTTAGGCTTTTGTTTATAGACTAGTATTGTATATAAACTCAGTTTGTTTATAAAAATGTTTTGTGAAATTTGTATCATGCTTTTGTGAAATTTGTATCATGCTTTTTGTGAAATTTGTTTTTAATACGCTTCCGCATGTGCAATAAAATGAATGAGTTGGTGATGCGTCTTGGGATGTCACAAATTTTATCGACCACCGAGAGATGTGCGTGCACTTGAGGTTTGGGGCGTGACATCCCCACTTAGAGTGGTATCAAAGCTAGTTAGTGTATGGAGTGATAAGGTGTGATGGGTTTATGGGATAGTTAGTAGGAAATACATTTTTCTTATGCAGATGCAAGTGTTTGATAATTGATTGGTAGCTTGTTTGGTGTGATTGCTTGATTTCTAATTCTGTATGGAATTGGGAAGCATGTTCTATAAGGATCATGCATCATGAGTGACCAAGAGCAAAGGATGCCTAGGAAGAGGGTAGTAGCCCCTGTGACTCGGGGTAGGATGCCGACAAAGATCGGTACCCGAGGTGGTCGTGGTAGAGCGCAGGCTTTAGGTCGAGCTACAAGTGAAATAGTACCGCACAATCGGTCGATGCTAGTGTGGTGTAGCATCGCTTAGCGATCCTAGAATCGAAGAGATCATGTCAAGCACTTGAGATGCTTGGGAATTTAATGGGGTAGCAAGCCCAAAATCAAGCAGTCGCCACTACCGCCGTCGTTACAGCCATTGCTATTGCTATCGCTAATGCTGCTGTTGCTACTGCAACCGTTGCCGCACCTGCCGAGGTTCCACCTGGGAACATGGTTGCTGAGAGGCCAATGCACAAGCTTGTGGAGCAGTTTTTGAAACTGAACCCGCCGAGGTTCACGGTGCAGGGGACCCTAAAGCTGCAATACTCTGGGTCCAAGACTTGGAGAAGGCCTTTGCACTGCTGATGTGCACTAAGGAAGAGAAAGTTGTCCTTGCAATATACCGATTGCAGGGAAACATAAGTATTTGGTGGAGGGCCACCAAAGGCAAAATAGTTCCAAAATGCATGGTTTCGAAGTGGAACATCTTCGTTGGAGCCTTTTAATAGCAAGTACTTTTTGACAATGCTAGAGAATAAAAGATGGAGGAATTCCATCGCCTTTGTCAAGGTTTAATGACAGTGGATCAGTATGAAGCAAAATTTGCAGAGTTGTCGCAATATGCCCCGAGGCTGGTAAAAGATCCTAAAGATAGAGCTAAGAGGTTTAGGAATGGCCTTCGACCAAAGTTTAAGAATCCCTTAGTACCGTTCAACATGAAGGACTACAATGACTTATATGAGCGGGCCCAACTAATAGAGAGGAAACTGAGTGAGCAAGCTGCTGCATCTGGGTCGAGGTTCAACTTAAATTAGGATTGAAACCGGTTTGGGAAGAAGCCCATGACCGGAGGAAGGTATCTTATTCTACCCAACAAGATGGGTGGGGTAGGCAAGTCAGCACCGAGCTTCAGTGGTGTGTGTCACTTCTATGGAAGGCAACATGGATCAGCCTTGTGCCATTCTAGGCCAAGTGCTTGCTTTGAATGTGGCCAGCAAGGTCACATGGCCAGCAAGATCAATGGGATAGTAAAGGGGACCACAACACCGATGGGTTAAAATAGAGGATTTGCACCACATAATGCACCGTAGGGTGGATTGAACATGCCTTCAGCTCAGGGAAGGGTGTACGCTATCACTAGAAGATAGGCAGAGGACTCGCCTGATGTGGTCACGGGTATTTTTTTTCGCTAAATGACCATGCTGCTTATGCTTTATTTGATCTTGGAGCTACTCATTCATTTATAGCTAAACAGTTTGTTAAATTGGTAGGGTTGAGTCCTAAATTATTGGAGTCAGTAGTTAGCATATCTACACCGTTAAAGGATAAGGTGTTAGTTGCAGTAAGTTGTCCTAGTTGCAAGTTAGTGATTGGTGAGTTAGAGGGAAAGATAGATTTGATAATCCTAGCCATGTATGATTTTGATGTGATAATTGGCATGGGCTGGCTCACCAAGCAACGAGCTAAGATAAACTTCTATCGTAAAGTGATTCAGTTTAACTTGTTAGTGGGTGAAAGTTTCGAGTTTATGTGGAGTCGATGAGGACCCTTGATTACCTTAAACTCGTCGCTTGAGGCAATCCATTTGTTAGATGGGGGTTGTTAAGGTTACTTGGCAACTATCGTGGATATGATAGTTGAGGAGCTAAAGATCGAGGATATTGCAGTGGTTCAAGAGTTTCCAGATGTGTTTCCAAAGGAATTGCCAAGTTTGCCACCAGAAAGGGAGATAGAGTTCGTGATCAAGTTGGCCCCGGGATGGAGCCAATCTCTAAGGCTCCTTACTGCATGGCGTTGTCGGAGTTGAAAAAACTGAAGGTGTTGTTGGATAAGGGATTCATACGTCCTAGTGCATCACATTGGGGAGCACCGGTTCTATTCGTGAAGAAGAAAGATGGTTTGTTGTGTCTATGCATCGACTATCGGCAACTCAATCAAGTGACAATCAAGAACAAGTATCCATTGCCAAAGATCGACAACTTATTTGACCAGTTGTAAGGAGCGTCGATATTTTCTAAGATCAACTTGAGGACAGGTATCATCAGCTGAGGATTAGAAAGGAAAATATACTGAAGATAGTGTTTCGTACTCGATACGGCTATTATAAGTTCATTGTAATGCCATTTGATTTAACGAACGCCCCAGCCGCTTTCATGGATTTGATGAACCGGGTGTTCAAAGAGTATCTGGATCAGTTCATGATCATTTTCATTAACGATATTCTAGTATACTTGAGAAGTCCTGAAGAGTACAAAAGACAGTTGAGAGTAGTGCTTTAGACTCTGCGGAATCATGAATTGTACGCTAAGTTCAATACGTGCAAGTTTTGGTTAACTCGTGTGGAGTTCCTAGGTCACGTGATTTCAGGTGAAGGAATCTCCATGGACCCGACCAAAATCGAAGAAGTTATCAACTGGCCAACACCGACGACCGTTACGAGATCGGTTTCTTGGGTTTGGCAGGATACTACAAAAGGTTTGTGGAAGGATTTTAAGCTTTAGCCTCTCTGTTGACTCAACTGTTGAAGAAGGAAGAGAAATTTATGTGGACGGATAAGTGCGAGCATAGTTTCCAAGAACTTAAGCAAAAGCTAACTACCGCACTCGTATTGACCATACCATCTGGTCCTGGAGGATATGAGATCTACATTGATGTGTCATTTAAAGGACTGGGTTGCGTGTTAATGCAACATGGCAGAGTTGTTGCATACGCGTCTTGTCAGTTAAGACCTCATGAGTTAAATTACCCGATACATGACTTAGAACTCGTGGTGATTATCTTCACTCTAAAGATTTGGAAACAATGTGAAGAAATATTCAAGATCTTCACAGACTATCAAAGTCTCAATTGTTTATCCTCTTAGAAGGAGTTAAATATGAGACAGGTTCGCTGGATGGAACTCCTTAAGGATTATGATTGTAACATCCTGTATCATCCTAGAAAGACTAATAAGGTTGCAGATGCGCTGAGTCGGAAATCTTCAATAGCGCAGATGGTGATCAAAGAATGGATTTTACTCAAGGGAGCTCGAGATTCGGTTTTCAAATTTGAGGTAGGCCACCTTTAAAATCTTATGGCCACCCTCAGAATTGAACCGGAATTACATATTAGAATCAAGACGCTACAGTTGACAGACCCAGAGATCCAGAAGATTCTACAAAAGGATACCGAAAAGAGAAATGCTGACTTTCAGATTTCTAAAGACGGAACATTGAGGTTTTGTGGACAATTGTGTGTACCTAACGATGCAGAGCTTAAAGAAGAGATCTTGTCAGAGGCTCATCGTAACAGTTACAGCATTCATCCAGGCAGTACGAAGATATATTAGAATATGTGTCAACACTATTGGTGGACCGGTATGAAGGCGGATATAGCCAAGCATGTCGCCAAGTGTCTGACGTGTCAACAAGTGAAGGCACAACATTGTAAGCCGGGATGACTTCTACAACCTCTCGAGATTCCCGAGTAGAAATGGGAACACATCACAATGGACTTTGTGTCGGGCTTACCAAGGAATCAGAAGGGTAATGATTCCATATGGGTTGTGGTTGATAGACTGATGAAGTCAGCTCATTTTATCGCCGTACGAAATGACCTTACCTTGGACAGATATGCAGAATTGTACACGCGTCAGATTGTTCATCTAAATGGGGTTTCAGTGAGGATTAGTTTGATAGAGACTCGATGTTAATAGTTGCCTTTTGGAAGAGTTTACAGACTGCTTTGGGAACGAAACTACAGTATAGTACGGCTTATCATCCGCAGACGGATGGTCAATTTGAGAGGACAATTTAAACACTCGAGGACATGCTAAGAGCATGCGTATTGGATTTCAAAGGAAACTTGGAGGAACAACTTCATCTCTTGGAGTTTGCCTACAACAACAGCTACCGGTAGAGTATTCAGATAGCACCTTTTGAAGCGTTGTATGGTAGAGCGTATAGAACGTCAGTTTGTTAGGATGAGGTCGGAGAATGAAAGATCATAGGCCCAGAGTTAGTCCAATAGTTAATGAATACAGTTGCAATTATCAGGGATAGATTAAAGACCGCTTAGAGTCGCTAGAAAAGCTATGCGAATTAGTGTTGAAGACTTTTGGAATTCTAAGTTGGTGAACACGTCTTTTTGAATGTGTCACCGGTGAAGGGTACTTTGCGCTTCGGCAAAAAAGGGAAACTGAGTCCGAGGTACATAGGTCCTTTTGAGATTCTGGAGAGAATAGGGACTTTGGCGTATTGTCATGCATTGCCGCCAAGACTAGCGCAAGTGCACGACGTCTTTTACGTGTCAATGTTGAGAAATGATGAACCTAACCCGACCCACGTGTTGAATTTTGAAGAATTAGATGTAGACAACAAAATGTTGTATGTAGAGAGACTAGTTCGGATTGTGGACTGCAAGGAGCAAATTTTGTGCACCAAAACAATCCCATTGGTTAAAGTAGTCTGGCAACACCACGGCACAGAAGAAGCAACCTGGGAAAATGAAGACTCGATGAGACGATAATACCCCCACCTTTTTGTTTAAGATTTGTAATGGTTTAAATTTCGAGGATGAAATTTTTATAAGAAGGGAAGAGTTGTGACATCCTAATTTTCTGATTTTGTTTTCGATTGAATGAGATGGGTTTTTCATTGACGCGCCTATAGTTCCTTTTCCTAAGCTGATCACTCACGGGATAACTAGTCTATCAGGTGAAGCCATTAAGGAATCTAAACACAATAGACTTGAGAATTCGACTAGAAATCAACTGTTCAACCCCGCTAATCTACAATGATCAATAATACAGCACCGTCAAAATCGATCAAAGACTGGAGATAGGTCAATTCGATAAAGGTATTTAGTTGAAGTATGGGTGATTCTACCTGATTGCAAAATTTCTGTCGAATTGCACTAAACTGATTTTTCTGTCATTTCTGTATCCTGTGCTCGTATTTGAAACTTCGAGATTTTCACGACAATCGAGAGTCACCAATGAATCGAAGATGTACAATATGGCTAAAAAATAATTGACCATGGGTCAAATGCGCTAAAAATTCCTAAAAGTTACCCAAAAGAGGTTAGGTCACGCTAAAATCGCGTCCGATTGAAATTAACCGCGAAATTGATTCCGATTTAAAGTTCTGGCATGTCATAATTTATTTTAGGAACGTCGACTCATCCTCTAAAGAATTTTCGGTAATTCCAGATTTTCGGCGAAAATTCAAAGTTAGGCTATTTTGGACCGAGAAAATTGAAGGGCTATTATCGTGCGAACTTTTGGCATTCAAGATGGTTCCATTTGTGAGAAAAATTGTGGAAATGAGCGTAGACTTTCTCCTTGGCATTTGACCATTTAATTTGAGACAAATTACAGTGAAATTGGAAGAGAATTGAGTTCAATTGGAGGGGAATTGTGCAAAATTTGTAGTTATGGCAGGCAGCAACATTTTGGACCATTTAGGAAATTTGTTGGGAAAGCTTGAGGGAGGAAGATGGTTGAGGATAATAGCCATGGACTTTAGGGGCAAGTAATGAGTGTTTTAGATATTTATCCAAAACTTTTGTAGCATTTTGGGCCCCCTTTAGCTGCAGCTCATCTCTTCTTCTTCCTTGTTGTTCTCTCCTCCATTGTTGTTGTGTTTAAGTTAGAAAACCAAAGAAAGCCAGCCAAGAACCCAAGGAAGTCAACAGTAGCCTGTCCGAGCTCCCCTGTACTCGTCGTGCGCTGTCGCTGCCACCCAAGCCCGCTAGCGCCGTCGCGCCTCCCCGCTCGCATGTCCACTTCCAGCTCGCTTCATCCTCGCTCGAGTTGTTGCCCGAGCTTGCACGGCCGCCGTCCGCTTTGCCTAAGCCGTCTCCATTGCCATCCAAGCCAGCCGTTGTCGCTTGCCAGCCCAGCTCTGCCTGCAAGCCATCCTAACCCCTTCGACCAAGCCTTTCCAGCCAGCAAGCAAAAGCCAAGATCTTAGCCCAACTAAGACTTCAAGGGCCTTTTTCAAGCCTGTCCGGACCTCCTTGGCGTCATCGTAGACTGGAGTGTCGCGTTACCGTCACCATGGACTCACCGATTCGCTAATCCGATGAGTTTACTTGCTAAACAGTGTTTATGAGCTTAATTATGCTTAATGGTTGATTAGATTGGCTTAAGTATGGATTAGGTGGTTAGTGTAGTTTAATTAGTGATTTAGTTAGTTAATTAGGCTGATTATGCGGTTAGATTATATTAGTTAAGGGTTAATTAGAGTCTAGTATTTAATTAGTATGATACATTATTTTTATAGGTGCAATTAGGTGGTTAAATTAGTGTTTTAGGCCTAAGTATGTATTATATTTAATTAATTTGCATTTATTTAATTAATTTTTCTATTAATTTAATTATTTTATTATTTTATGGAAATTATACCGAGATAGCCGGTTGCCGGAATTTCGTGCTAATTGTCGTGGTGTGATCAGTTTATGCAATTGAATGATAATTTGTGCAATTGAGTGATGATTGTTGATTTTTAGTTATTATTTCAAAGTTATGAAATTTTGGTATTTAATTAGAAAATACCAAGTGTCGGGTTTTAATCCCGAAAATATTTTTAAGTACTATATCAAATAGTGAAAATTTAAAAGGAATGATATCAATTTTTAAGGTTCGATCTGACCGTGTACCCACACACGATTATTTTATCGGATATTTTTAATACGGAAAAAAATTGGCCAAGCACATTATCTTAATTGAGGCATGTGAGTGCAAAGCACAATGTCCTTGGCTGGAATTGAAAAATCGTGTGATAGTTAAGAGAATCCATCTCTGATGTGCATCGGGTGAATGATGCCCCTATATGGGATGCCCTAACAATGGATGCCGGATCGCGGTAGAGGTCGGACCGAAGCTCCTTTGCCATCCCCAATGTGCGTCGGGTGGACATTGCCGTGCTCAAGGGATGAGACAAAGCTTGGTTACGCCAGAAGACCGATATGCACAGTGTAGATCTTGCCTGTGCGGGCAGTAATAAATTGGAACGCGTGATTGATTGAGATAAACACGTTAGATAATGAGACAAAATTGTATGGTACGATATAGAACGTGTCATAATGATTTAGCCTTATAATCGGGACCCCTATGATTGATTGAGATGTGATTGAGACGTTTAATCTATTATATGCATTGAGTGTATGAACTGTATTGACATGCAGGGAGAAACTGAGGCCAAGTGAGTCTCATTGATTGTGTGGTTAGGTCGCCCCTAGGTGTATTTACTTCCTAATCGGGGTTTAGATCGTGAACTCGCTAAGATATTGTCTCACCCTGTCATAGGCTTATCTTTTCAAGTCTTTAGATAGAGGCGAGGTTGGTTCGTTTTGGATATCCGTGGGAGTATACCGAGCAAAGTACCGATGTCCCTATCCTCGGGAATTTCTGGCTCCATGAGCTCATCGTGACCACTATCTTGGTCGATAAGGGCCGACCTCAGTTGGTGCCTCATTAGTTCAAGGCGTGGTTCCGTCATAGACCTAATGGAGTCTGGGAAGGTCTTTACAGGGTTCCGATATCCCCACCGTTGTGGTCAACACCGCTGCGGGCGAGAGAGTAGCTAACCCCTTGGACAGTGCTGTGGTAGACTTGGAACCCCCGAAGGTCTCGGAGGTCTCAGTTAAGGAGTCTTGTGCCTAGGTGGCTTAGCGACTCTTCTTTTTGAAGTTAACCTTTGTTTATAGACTAGTATTGTATATAAATCGGTGTGTTTTATGAAAGGGTGTCTTTTGCATAGAATGAATAAGAAAGAGGGACATTCCATGGAAGTTAGTAGCGCAGAGCGAGCAAGAGAGAAAGAGAGGTGCTCCCATATAATCCATGAAATAGGCTGACATTATTGTCGAGTGCAAGCAGCCCTGGTATGGAGTGATGATCCCCTTAAACATACATATAATGACACACAAGTAAACTTTATATTTACCGGATCGGTTGGCGAAGTGTAATCAATCAATGGAATTAGATTTTCTTAGAACTATTAAAGTGGGGTTTATGAGAAATAAATGATGATGATAGTTAGTAATTTCTATAAAAAGAAAATGAAAAGGTATTTTTCCATGAACCTTCATTTTCTCTCAATAAAGTGTTTAACTTTTTGAACATTCGATTAATCTTTATAAGGCATGCCGGTCCCTCCATTTCACACACACCGAATAATTAACGTTGACACACTGTTTTTATATTATAAAATGTATTAGTTGCCGCACTTGAAACTTTTTTTTTTATTGATTTTGGCAGCTTACCGTTTTAAACTTGGGAGCTAAGCCCCCTTCCCTTTTTTTAAACTCCTGGCAAGGTTTGGTAAATATTCACATACAAATACACTTTATATTCACTGAGACAGTTAATGAGGTGTAATAAATCAATGAAATTGGGTTTTCATTAGAACCGTTAAAGTAAGGTTGTTGGAAAAAACTGAATAAAATTAATTATTTTCAGCAAATGTTTATTGAATTTTCCTCGTTTCACGAAAAATAAATTGATGGAAGAAAACACTTTCTATAAAGAGGAAATTAATTTTCTAAAATAAGAGAAAATATTTTTTATTTTTCAAATAAGCTCACTCGCTCTCTCTTATCTCACAACTCTTACTAGTTCCCACTTCTTTCTTTTTTTCTTTCTTTTTCTTTTTTCTATTTTTAAAAATTCGAATTTATTTTTTCATTTTCTTCTATCTGAATCGGACACCGCCGGTGACGACAACCAGCGACCGGTGATGGCTAGTCTCGAGCTGCTCGGTTTCTGTTGAGCTCGGAGCCCGATTCCGGCGAGCTTAGAACTCGAGAACCCGACGCTGCTAATCGCTGGAGCTCTGTACGTATGAAATGATTGATGGACGGTGATGATGGCAGACAGCTAAACAATTCTCGCACTCCGCAGACGGTGGAGTCGAAAAGGCAATTTTAGTCCACAAAGAAATGGAGGGGTGGGGCCCACTTGTTTTAAATCAGTGTCCTTAAGGTCAAGCATAATCAAATGGAGATACGATTAGATGACATCTCTGTATAGCCCACGCGAGGGGCATCTGTGGGAACATCAATATAGTAAGGGGCGTTTAGTTGGGCATTTCCAAGGGGCTTTGGGCCCCCAAAGCCCTTTGGGAGAAATTTTGGGTGTTTGGTAAGAGCTTTTGAATGCCTATTTGCCAAATGCGAGCATTCCACATGCTCAAAGCCCAATGCTGGGGTAGGGCAACTTTGAGCATTCAGCATTCTCGCAATGCAAGCTCACTGTTCACGCGTTGTTCACCTTCTTCCCATGACTTCTTCGAGTTCTCTGCTGCTGCCTTCGTTGTCAACGCCGCCTCCGCCTCCGTCATCGACGCCGCCTCCGCCTCGCCTCCGTCATCGACGCCGCCTCCACCTCCGCCTCCGCCATCGACGCCTTCCTCTTCTGCGACAGATCCATCTCCTTCGACAAGCGCGAGCAGCACCGATCGACTCCTTCGGCTCGCGAGGACTAGGACTCAAGACGCTAGATCTGGCCGTCGGAGGCCAGATCTAGCGGTCCGGAGGCCAAATCTGGCCGTCCGACGCAAGATCTCGGCCTTCCGACGGCCGATCCGTCTTCACCCCCTCGACCAACCTGACGGCCCTCCCGCCCCGCCGTTCTGGGACGCCCTCAACTTCTACTTCTCCACCGGCCCCGTTGCCGCCTCCGCCTCCGCCTCCACCGTCGACACCTTCCTCTTCTGCGGCAGATCCATCCCCCTCCGACTCCTGCGGCTCGCACAAATCAGGCCTTCTAGAGGCCAGATCTGGCCGTCCGGCGGCCAGATCTGTCCTCTGCGACCGTAGACGACGGCGTGCATCTATGGTCTGGAGGCCAGATCTGGCCGACCGGCCGCCGGGTTTATTTTCAGATTTTAAAAAAAAATTAAAAGCAAAAGCCCATTTGTAATAAGTTTTGCCAAACAGTATTTTTACACAAGTCACTTTCCAATGCATAATTTGCCAAACACCCGAGCATTCCCGAAAACCCCTTTACACTAAAGATATTTGCATTTGGCTAAGGGCATTTCCCCAAAGCCGAACCAAACGGGCCCTAAGGAACGCCACATATGTTATCCACGCTTCGTGCCACCTGTTTCTGACCACCATTGGATCGTCTAAATGATTTCTTCCTCGCTCTAGAAGCCCCTCTCTTTCACTCGATCTTCTCGCGGCTCTTCTCTTTGTTGGAACCGCCGTGTGTGCATCGTATTGAATCTTTCCTCTTCTTCGGTCATTGGGGTTTCCGGGTTCCATCGGTTTACGCCGCCTCGGAATATAAAAATTCTTAACTCTCGTTTCTCCACGAAGAAGGAAAGAAAGCCGAAAGGTAGAAGAAGTCGAAACGGGGGAAATGGAGGAGATTGCTCTGTGCGGAGCTTCCGAAGTGGCAAAGTGCCCGGTGGCTCCGATCGGTCGGCACTGCGGCTACGTAATGTCCTCCGACCGCTACGTTCGCCAACTTAATGATGAAGTCAAGAACCTGGGTGACACGAGGGATGAGGTGCAGCATTCCATCGATGAAGCTCGAAACAACATAAAGCCGATCAAACCCGGGTCGAGAGATGGGTGAACGACGTGGAGACCGTCGCTAATGAGGCGCGTGACGTGCTTTGGATTACGATGGAAGAGCTAAGAAAACTTGCTTCTATGGGTGGCTTCCCAACCCAAAGGCGCGATATCATCTCGGCAAAAAGGCTAGCGGGACGGTCAAGGACATCCAGCACTCATGGCGGGGGTCAATTCGAGAAGGTTGACTTCGAGAATCCTCCGCCGGGCTTGTTGGCGCCGCTCTCGACGTGAATTCGTTGGCCGGTGATGGGGGCGACTTTATCACCGATTCGCGAGCTTCCATCTTTCGGGGCATAATGAAAGCTCGAATGATGAGAAGGTGAAAGTGGTTGGGGTCTACGGGCCTGGCGGCGTGGGGAAGACTACTCTATTGGAGATAGTCGAGGAGAAACTCAATAAATAGGGGACACCGTTCCACATGATCGTCAAATCGAAAGTCTCGCAGACTCCGGACTTGACGAAAATCCACCCGATATCGCTTACGCCTTGGGCCTAAAAGATCGAAGGATGAGCCAAGTGAAGAGGGAAGGAGAGATCTTCTGTTCAAGAGATTACGATGGATCCGAGTGAGAAGGTTCTCATAATATTGGACGATCCGTGGGGAGCACTTGATTTGAAGATGGTTGGAATTCCTCTGGGAGATGAGAGCAGGAACTGCAAATTGTTGCTTACTTCGAGAGATAAAAGTGTGCTGGAGCAAAAGCTGCATGCCGAACAAACATTTCGTCTTGAAGGTTTAAGCGACAAAGAAGCTTGCATGCTATTTGCAAAGATAGTCGGCGACAAGCTCAAAGACAATGAGGAATTGATACTAAAGGCGGTTCAAGTGGTAATGAAGCTTGCGGTTTGCCTCTTTTGATTACCTCCGTTGCAAGTACCTTAAAATGTAGCGATGTGTCCACATGGGAGAACATGATAATAAAAATAGAAGACCCAAATATTGAGAGAATGGTGAAGTGGAGTTACAACCATTTGGAGAGTGACGATGCCAAATGCTTATTCAAGCTTTGTGGTCTTATTGGTGGGACCATTCAAGTCGAATGTCTACTGGGAATAGGCATGGGTTTGGGCTTGTTTGAGGGATTCAACAACACAAGACAAGATTCAAGGAATAGATTGAATAAGCTGCTCGATAAACTCCGTTCCACTTGTCTCTGCTGGATGGTGGCAACGACAAGGAAAATGTGACCATACATGATCTTTACAGCGAGGTGGTCGTCTCAACTACATTTAGTGGTCAGCGTTCCTTAATGATGAACAGCAATTATGGCTCATGGCCCAAGGAAAAGCTTGAGAAATGTTGGGCAATTCGCCAAGTTGATGTTGGCAGAGATAAGCTTGCTGAACTAATGCGGTGTGTGTTTCCCGAATTGAAGATACTCATGTTGTCTCAACCGGAAAATTGGAAGGGGAGACCGCACACCGACATGATCGGGAAGATTGCTGTAGACTAGATTTCACATACATGAAGGAGCTCCGAGTCCTATATCTCCGCACCATGCATATCACCACTTTACCTTCCTCTATGGAAATCCTCGGAACCTGTGCTCATTATATTTAGACCATTGCAAGGTGGGAGATGTGGCAAATCTTGGCAAGCTCAAAGCATTGCAGATTCTTAGCTTTGTAGGATCTAAAATTTCTAGGCTGCCTAAAGATATCGGGGAGCTAACGAATCTGAGATCGTTGAATCTAAGTGACTGCTACTCGCTTAAGATAATCGAGCCTGGAGCTCTTAAAGGCTTAATCAACTTGAAAGAGTTACATATGAAGGGAAGCTTTGATCGATGGATGGGCAAGGATGAAATATCATCGAAATTGTGTAATGCTGGGCTTGCCGAGTTGAAGAGCTTGAGAAAGATAGCATCTCTAGAAATATCGATCCGTGATCCCACCATACTCTTGGAGGATGATGACCTGCCATTTGGGAACCTGAGCAAATTTTGGATCGAGATAGGAATTGTTTGTATCACCTTTGATCCAAAAGGAAATGTTGATGGGAGAGAATTTGAAGGTTCGAGAACTATGAAGCTCAATTTGGAAGGGTGCGATAGTATTTTTTCAGGAAAATGGATTCAGCAAATTCTACAGAAGACTCAGTACTTATATTTATGCGAGTTGAGTGGGTTCAAAAAGAGCGCGCACGAGTTGTGCACCCAAGGATTCCAAGAAGTGAAGTACCTCAAAATTGAAGACAGCCCCTCAATCAAGTACATTGCCAATTCATGTCATGGCCTCCCTCTCACTGCTTTTAGGAAGTTAGAGTCATTGTTCCTTGAAAATCTTATTAATTTGGAGAAGATATGCCATGGCCCCATCGGACCAGAGTGTTTCAGCAAATTGAAAGTCGTGAGTGTCAAACATTGCGACCGATTGAAATACTTGTGGTATCTTTCAGATGTACGAAGACTCGTACAGCTGGAAGAGATCGAAGTGTGTAAATGTAACTCATTGCAATCCATTGTCACACATGATGCGGGAGAAGATATTGTTTCTACCAATAACAATGTTGACTTGCCTAATGTACACCGTCTGATATTGCGAGAGTTACCAAATATGACAAGCTTTTGCAGCAAAGCTGAAAGGACATTAGAGGATAGTCCAATCCAGGTAATTTTTTTCATTTTTTCTCTCAGTCAATTTGTCCTATTAGGATGAGATGATATTGGTGTTCACTCAACGGTAGTACATACTGCATTTAACTTTGATTATTTGTACAATTGGATTCACGTTTTGATTTACAAATAAAAAAAATCCTTTCAAATAGAACTCAAACCACATTATAACTAGAGGGAAGCCTCTTTCCACGACTAATTTTTTTTTTTTTTTTTGAAATTTTTTCAACGGTAGATAATTGCACTGATAACTTGGGTTTCTATTGTGACTAATTCATTATTTATTTAACATTCTTAATGAGTTGAAAAAATACTAGTGTGCTGAACGAATGAAAGTGAGAATGAATCTTGAATGAATAAATAAAATTGAATACTTTCAAAATGAAGAAAGCGATATCTGGAGATTCAATAAATGTATGGCGAGCGAGGAGCCATGTAACAAAGACATCCCCACAATTCATGTCCTGCCTAACATGCAATTTGCAATTGATTCCAACATGTCATGCCAAGTTGCCAACGTCATGGCGTCAACATCATTGTGCGGTTTTGCTGCATTGATAGAATGATAATGGTGGGGATATCCTCAGGAAAATGATTTTGCTTTTCATGGAAGAGAAATTCTTTTTTTGTTTTTTTGTTTTTTTCATTTTAGCTTGAGAGTTTCACTTATTTTCTCTTGAAAATAGCTTTACTTGTAACAAACTCACCTTTAATGAGTTTCATTGTGGCACTTTGTTAGGTTTCATTGTCTCACTTGGAATCCCTAGTAATGGTTGGACTCCCTGGCCTAGAAAAGATACTCTATGGTGAACCCTCAATAAAATACAATGGTCTGAAATTGCTAAAGATAGAAGAATCTAAATCCACGTTGAGTATTCCGAAAGATTGGATACTAAAGCTGCCAAATTTGGAGTCAATGGAAATTGCGGGCTCTCCATCATTAGAAGTAGTTTTCGACTTGGAGGAACTAAAAGTCACTGGAGAAGTTGAGATTCTCTCTTGGCTAAGTACATTGGAGTTATCTAAGCTGCCAAACTTGCGGTGCGTGTGGAAACAAGATGTACGATTGCGAGGAATATCGATATTTCGGAACTTGAAGAAGCTCTCTATCAACAATACAGGGCTATCATTTCTCTTTCCGGTGTCTATGACTAAATATCTTAGAGAAATTAGAGACATTGAAGTGAAGGATTGTCCAAATATGAAGGCAGTGATTGTGGATGAAGAAGGAAGAGATGAAGAGATGGATGATATTATAGAGTTCCCATTATTGGAACGACTATCTATAAGCCGTTGTCCCATGGAGAAATTCTTCTCATATTCTCACGGAAAAAAAGAGTTAATAACCACCACTTCAGATTCACAAGATACTTATTTCGATTTCTTCATTGATCAAAAGGTACGAATCTTTTCTTTTGAGATTACGCCCATAATAGTCATAGGCACATTATTTATGGGGGCAAATAATAATATTTCTTTGAAGATTTTTTATTTGATTTTATTAGTTAAAATGTTTTTCTAATTTATAACTATAGTTGTTGTCAGAGTAAGGTCGTTAGTGATAATTCCTTGCTCCACCGTATTAGATAGATCTATATTAGTCCAAATTGTCAAATTATTCATAGCTATGATCTAATGCATAACTCTTATGAGCAGATAAGTTTATCAAGCTTGGAGAAGTTAAGACTCTACTCGGTAGGATCCTTCAACAAATTAGCCAACCTCACCTTGAAACAAGATGTACAGTTAGAAGGAATATCAATATTTCGGAACTTAGAGAAGCTCTATGTCTATAATACAGGGCTGTCATTTCTCTTTTCAATGTCTGTGGCTAAATGTCTTAGAGAAATTAGAGACATTACAGTGGAGGACTGTCCAAATATGAAGGCGGTGATTGTGGATGAAGAAGGACGAAGAGATGAAGGGACAGTTGATATTATAGAGTTCCCACTATTGAATCGACTAACTATAAGCAGCTGTCCCATAGAGAAATTCTTCTCATATCCTCACGGAAAAACAGAGTCAATAACCACTACTTCAGATTCACAAGATACTTATTCTAATTCCTTCTTTGATCAAAAGGTACGAATCACTTCTCTCAAGATTATACCCGTACTAGTCATAAGCACACACTTTGTGGCTCTTTGAAGAATTTTTTTATTTGGTTTTAATGTGTTCATTATGTACAACTACATTTGTCAAAGTAAGGCCACTAGTGAAAATTCATTCTTCCGTTGCATCAAATGGATCGTTAAGATTAGGCCTAATTGTTAGATGTTTCGTAGCTATGATCTAACGCATAACTCTCATGAGCAGGTTAGTTTACCAAGCTTGGAGCATTTAGGCCTTTGCTCAGTAGGATCCTTCAAAAGGATATGGCACGGTGAACTTCCCAAAAGTTCTTTCTGCGAATTAGCCACCCTCACCCTTGAAAATTGTTTTGGGCTACTCATCGTCTTCCCTTCGACAATCATAGGGAGATTGCACAACCTGAAAGAAGTCAAAGTTTCAAACTTGAAATTCTTGGAATCATTGTTTGATTGCGCATCCTTTAATTCAAATACGGAACGAAACATTGTATCGCTCCCCAAATTGGAAAGATTGGAGGTGAGAGGAGCAACAAGGCTCAAACAAATGGTGAAGAACGACTCCCATATGGTTTTGGGCTTTCCTAGTTTAACAAAAGTTGAGGTTGAAAATTGCTCCGAGCTAACATATCTCTTCCCCAATTATACGGCCACAACTTTAGGGAAACTTGAGCGCTTGTGGATTAGCAAATGCGAACGTATGAAGGAAGTGGTTCCCAAGGAAGAAGGGGATCAATCAAAGTCGGAAGTGATTAGTTTCCCTTGCTTAAGTGACTTATCACTTGAGAAGCTTGATGACTTGATTTGTTTCAGCTCAGGATGTTCTTCGTATGATTTTGCCTCCTTAAGAAGTCTAGGAATTGAGGGGTGCCGTAACTTTGGAGCGTTCATCCCAAGTCCTACAAGTGTCAAGAGGCCATTAAGCAAGATGGCGGGAGAGGACGATGAATTGCCGCAAACCTTGTTCAATGAGATGGTTCGCTCTATCCCTTATTATGATCGTTCATATTCTTACATTTCATGTTTTAGATCAAACAATGTAATAAATATGTCCTACTTATCCTCCTTTTCTCACATTATCCTCATGTAGGTTACATTTCCCAATATAAGAAGTCTAGAAATTGAAGGCCCTCAGTGCAAAGAGCTATGGAACAATCAAATTCCCACCGATTCCTTTTGCAAATTGAAATATCTTGGTTTGGAGTCCTGTGACAATCTCCAACGTATTGCCCCATCCCATATGTGGAAGAGGCTACAGCGTTGTCTTGAGAATCTAGAAGTGATTTCATGCTGTTTGATCGAGATAATATACGAAGGTGATCGGATGGATATAGAGGGTGGTAAATTGAGGTCGCTGGTTTTGCGTGATCTCAAGAATTTGAGGCACATTTGGCAGTCCAACAATCTCCCAAACGTCCCATTCCCAAACTTGAGACACATAGAGACCATTTCCCGTTTGGAAATGGTTTTCACTACCTTCAAAATGAAATTTCTCCAGCAAATCAAAGAGCTAATGGTGGAGTCATGTGAAGATATGAAACAAATTGCTGGCCATGAAAAAGCAGAAGAAGCAACCGGCATGACAATTACCTTCTCCGAGCTAACTGTTCTTAGACTTCTCGAGTTGCCGAAATTCAAGAGCTTCTTACCCGAGAGATACTCTCGAAATTCCCGTGCCCCGAGAACCGCCTATCCTTGTGAGACTTGAGTATAGTAAGTTGTGGAGCGAGCCGGACCAAGCCCTTGGTGACTGGGAAGGCCACTAACCAGCACGACAACTACTCATGTGCTTCCACCAATTGATCTGTAAAATAGACTCGAGATGATTTTTGAAGATCCATAAGTCAACTCTCTCGGTGATTTCAAATTGAATCCTTTTCCTCTCACTTCGTTGCTGATTGTCACTGCTTCTTGATCGCCACCAGCAGTTTTGCCACCGTGAAGGTGTGTAATGCCAAAGTGCTCTTGAAACTCAGTCATTTGCTTTGACAATGCCATTCTTGGACGTTGCTTCTGTTATCTCATTACTTATAACCGATGTCAATTGCTGTAGCTGATCGTACTTCATTCACCAAAACCACGTGCTCTATTTTCCAATGCTTTATAAATGAAGCGGAGGCTGGGATCTATTCCTACCGTTTGTGAAAATTGGCTCTAATTGAGGCTGATGATTTGAAGCAGTGCTCCTCAGCCGAAATGTATACCTCCTGTTTGATGAAATTCTTGAACTAAATCAGTGCGTATTTTGATTCAGGTATTGACCAAGAATTTCCTTCATTACTAGATTGTTGATCTATTCTACAACAACAAGTAGATCTATTTATAGCTCAATATGTCGGTGCTACAATGATGTGATTACTAATTATTCATTGATTGCAATGGGAAACTTATTAAAGACACTTGCCTCTGAGTTGCTCTAATTCTGCTCCAGTCATCACAGCTTGAAACCCCAGCTTAATGGTCGTGCTACCTGCACAAATTCTCTTTTTTGCTTCCGCCAAACTGAAATACGAGTATCAAATGTCATCTCAACTTTGCAATGTAGATCATGCCATGGTTGCCTTGGGACATAGATCTCATGATGAGGAAATAATATATCCATGTTATTACAATGCTAAATGTAAACACTAGCTTAATTACCATGAACGTAGGGTTGCTGCGAGGGAAGAGGAATTTAAAAATTAGAAAATCAAAGAAAATCAATAAAACTATTTATAAAAAATTTAGTTTTAATCAGACGCAGGTCAGGTCAGCTATTACGATAGAATTTTTTATTCCCTAGGGTCCACCAACGATTTTCCTTCTCCCTCGAATTCGGTTACGATAGCAATAACCAGAAGGACATTTTCGTCGTTTTAAATCAGGGCACTTTCGTCATTTGACGAGGAAGTTCTCGATTCCGCTTCGCATCCGTAGCCTCTCCCATCCTCCCTAGCTTTACCGCCGGCCTTCCGTCTCCGACCACGGTAGACGCACGAAGAAGGGACACAATAGCGCGCGGGAGAAACAAAGCTCGAACCTGGAATCCAAAGTTCATTGTCGTTGATTCGAGGTTGGCCAGAGGTGAATTGACGTCGATTCCAGTGTTCATGACTTCGATTGGGGGTTCCAGTGTCGTCTGGTTGCAGTTCCGATCGCGCGCCATTCTGACCGCGAGGGGCTCCTTCGATTCGTTCTTGCGCTTCAGTGATCGGTGGAATCGTGCGGTAGGTTCAAATCCCATGGAAAAGGACGCCCCGGCTCAGTTGACTCCCAACCGTCACTTTCGAATCTTCTCTCTACCGACTGAGCTCTTCCGCTTCAGACTATAAATCAAGCCCAAGAGTCGTCCTCGCGTCAAATGAACTTACGGATACTGTTCACGAAGTGTTCGATGAAACGACCGAAAGACCCTATCCGTTATTTTGTCCCGTCGCTGGCCATTAGAATCAATGCTATAACGAGGCTGTGCTCGCTGTCTGGAAAGTCGCTGAGTCGTCATATCGAGCTCGTGCCGTCCTAGCCACCAAATCATCAGGTCATCTCTTCTCCAATTAAACTTCGTTATTGGGGTCATGATTTCTTTCGATACTACCAGTTGCCTTTATCGGACCTTCCTCTTTGTACACATTCGAGATGGCCGGAACCGCATTTACTCAGGAGGTACGTGTGCTTGCCCGGACCATAGCTTTTCATACCGACCGGAGCTTATTCTAGGATTCCATTTATTGAATGGTTCTGTTGATATTTGGTCCTAAAGTGGTGGTGCGATTAATTGTCTTTCGCATTGCAAGTCGGATCATGAAATTCCACGAACTGGACCCTTGATTGTTTGCTGGAATGAGGTGGAATTTGCCAAATTTTTGTCGAGGTGTTGCCGGAAGATTATTTTAGCTTTGCTAGAATTCACTAGAATTTTACTCGGGAGTCACTGTAATTTGTTTGGAATTGTTGAAACTCGCTTGAATATACCGGAGTCTTGCTGAAATAAGTTGGAATTTTGTCATGCCCCCGAGTCTTTAAAGATACTTTTTATAGTTCACCAACATGCAAGACGACATTTTTATGCCACGTCTCTCCTCAAGGGCGTCCCATCTGTTAGACCTCGAGGATTTTCTCGGGAAAATCTGTTGACATTGGTGAGGAGGAAAAATGGGTGCCATGGCAAGTGACAAAACGCAAAAGAAAAAAGAAGAAGAAGAAGAAGAGTTTCTTTTTTTTTTTTTTTTATGTCCTTTGGTAAAATCTTGAATAGAATAGTAACTTTAATTAAATAAAGTAAGTAACTTCTACCCGGCATCCATAAACTTGGCATCCATAAGTTTCAATGTTCGAGTTTAGTTTTTTTAAATAAATTGTCGATTCAATTAGAAGTCTTGTTTCCCTATTCGATTTTCACCTTTTGATGTTGGTGAAAAATTTCATGCAATCTTGGAAAAAAAAAAATCGATCACATGGTTGATATCTTTATCATGTTTATTTTCCTAATTATTTTTGATGAATTTGCATAAAAATCGAATAAGAAATCTCATCTCCTTACTCCCTTTATTTGGAGAAATCCCCTCACGCTCTTCCATTAGGTGATATGTTGCTTCAATTGCACCATCAAACTGAACAAAAAGCTCATGGTAAGGTCACGTGAAGATACGAAACTAATTGGTGACCATGAAGAATTTGAAGAAGCGGCTGGTACGACAATCACCTTGTCGAAGTTAACTACTCTTAAACTTTACAATTTACCGAAATTCAGGAGCTTCTTACTTGAGAGATACTCTACATAATTCCCATCCTTGGATGTCTCGAGTATGACAGAGTTAGACCAAGGCTTCCAAGGTGAGGACAACAATTGGGAAATTGCGCGGTTAGACTATGGTAGTGAGGGAAATTACAAAATGCCGTGTCTGGTAATATGAGATTTTTTTTTTTAATATATCCTCTTTTACACTTCCCATGGAGTCTGTGACTATTTTCTTGAGTATTCATTTCTTTGGTTTGTCTCCTAGGCCATGATGACGAGGGACCAGTCATTGAACCATATATTGTAAGCTGTTGTATAAAGTCTAATTAAGTGCATTATTGTGTTAATAAATCTTCCGTGATATTAGAAAGTGTGCTATTATATTAAGCATGTTCAAGAAAACCATGAAAGTTCTTCATATTTGAAAGAGCTTTATATCTGCTTAATTTTCTTGAAGAATCAAATTTTTATAATGCTCATTATCCACACATGCATGCCCGTCCCCCAACCATTAAGTTCTCCATTATGAATTTGCATTTTGGAGGGAAGGAAACTCCCGTTTTGGAAATTCTAATAACTCTTAAGTCGCCCCTCCAACATTGTCCAGCTTTAGTACTGGACAATGTTGTCAATGTTGTGGACAAGGATTACACATTGGTCAATAATCTGTGAAAATTAGGACTCAAGCGCATTATTATGATGATTTTTAGAATTTATGCTTCAATCTTCCCTATTTGTTTATGTTAAGTGAAACACTATTATAGTAACCGCTGGCATTATAGCCCACAATGCAAAGGAAAGTTAAAGATAAGAAAATCTTTGCATTTAGAATTGTAAGATGAAAAGGAGTAAGACTTCCACATTTCACATCCCCATGCTTTCACATTCTACAACTTGTTTCTCTTTATCTTGACATGTTTCAATAAAATAAGTGGATCAGAAATTATAAAACTTGTTGTGAAAGTATGATTGAGTTCTTAAACTTTCACTCCCTTAACTATGTTAAGTTAACTAACGGAAAATGCCAATGTGGCTTTTTTATTTAAAATATATTTTTCTAATTAAAAGAGGCTTGTTTTATTTATTTTTAAAAAGAAATACGTGAGTTCCATCAACGGGCTTTGATTGTGGGATTCGCTTAGCGAGATACTGATCCCCGCTCTTCCTTCCCGCACTCCTTCACTCTCATCCAGGCCAACGCCGCCCGGAGCTTCTCGTTCCACCGCCATCCAACCGCAGGCACCGCCACCGCCGGCGGCACCACCGCGCAGCCGCTGTCGGCCCCGGAACCGGTGCTCAAGGCACACCTTGAGGCCGCACGCCTTGCACGTGCTGGCGTCGGAGAACGTCAGCACCTCCCTGCACCGACGGTTGGGGCACGCCGACGTCTTCTTCTCCCTCTCTTGCCTCTGCAAGATCGTCTTTTCGTCTTCCCCAGTGGTCCCGATCGCAGTCGAGCAGGCTTCGCAAGTAACGAGCCGCTGGTTCAGGCGGTCCGAATTCGGGCACTTGTGGGACATGTAGATCATGATTTGTTTGTTTGTATGTAAAAATGTGTGATTCAGGGTCGAAAAATTATTGAAGAAATCTTTCTTTCCATGCAAATTTATAGTGAACTGGCCACCAAAATCACAAACTAGATTGCTTCATGATCCGACGTAAGCAATCGAAGTCGTGATGAATTACCTCATGACAACCGTCAAGGAGATTGCAATCTGGGTTCCTCCTCCCATCTCTCTCTCTCTCTGTGACAATTGATTGAGGCTGAAACCGTTTTGAGTTTGACGGATAGTGTTATGATTTTGAGTTTGGCGAAGGTTCAATGTGAGTTGGAATCGGAGATGACGAGGATTTCTTTGAGTGGGTTGAGCATTTGAATAATCATAATTCTCATCAAGGTAAACTTCGCATGCTCTGTTTCTGCTAGAGGTAGGGACTGAGTGCCTGCCGGCGTGAAATCCAGTTGAGTCCGAGACTGTCCTGATGAACTCATACATGTTTTGATGATTCGATGATTGTTTGGATACGAACCTCTTCCTTATCTTTGCATTCAGGTGCCCTTTACTGAAATGCCTACCAAATGTTTGATTGAATTCCTGAACGGTTTTAGCATGCGTATTTTGCAAGTATTCTTGCCTCGTGATAATTATCTGGTAATGGCATGCTTAAACTGAGAGCTCTCCAGTGTATATGACAAATTATTTTCATTGATGTTGGTTGAACTTTCCCGGTGGTGCCCAATGCTCCCATGACTGAGAATTTGAACATGCCGTGTTGGCTTAATTTACTCGGAATTATGTTATCTATATCAATCTACAATCTTTGTATATGGCTATTCTAACATTCAAGACAATTACCATCCTTGAACTGGAAATAGGGAAATCCTTCTTCATAATATGCATCGTGTACTTGTCTTCTTCAGTGAATTCCTGTCCGAACTTCATCCTGTGCTTGATCTCGCGAGTAATTGGTTTCATACACTTGGATGATTATGCCTTGCATTTCTCCATCCGTTCATTGATACCTCAATCCCTTCTCACTGTCAATGATATTCGGTTCTTTTTTTTTTTTCTTTTTTTTGGCGAATGGATAGGCCTCTACCTGTTTGATTTTCTTCGTTTACTGAAGATTCTGAAGTTCATTCCTCGATGTCGTTTGCTTGTATCTTTTCTGTAAATGGTGTGTGAGTCCCTGTCATAACTGACACTGGATGGCTGAGTGTATAATGAGCTATTTATGCCATGACTGAATGCTTTGCTTGATTCTTTGTCCACGTTGCCGATTTGTATACATGTTCAGTTGTTGCTGAATGAGTCTCAACCACGAGAATTGACTTTAGAATGTGGCTCAATGCTGTTTTCCTGTGTTTATGCTGCTATGTGTTTCGGTTTTTGCAGCATGATGTTCTTTGAAAATGTGGTCTTTAGTATTTGGTCCTAAGAGTTCCTTGTGTAAAATCAGAATTGTTCCCAAGTTATTCAAGTCATATTATCAATATATGTTGCATTCATGTTGACCCCATGTTGATTTCTTCCTAAAGTTCAATGAGTTTTTTGCGTCATATGTGGGCTAGGAGTGGATTTTATAGATCTTGGTTTCATATGAGGGTTAATTTGGTAGCACATGATGGTACATTGACGTGTAGATGATTTCTCGTCATTTTAGAATGTTTTAGGAGTGATTTGCTTCAACAAGGTTATGTGCCATTGTCTGGATAATTTCGCACTTATTTGTCATAAGTTTCTCCATGGAATTCCATTTATTGGTCGTCATTTGGGGGATATTTATCTAATAACTTAGAAATAGAATGAATTTTGGATTTAGCTTGCGGGTTTCTTGTCTCAGGGCTCAATGTATCTGCTACATTTAAACGGCTTTAAGGTTGAATCATATCATTTAAAAATATATTCTTTCAATGTTAATGCATTACCCAACATCGTATTGGTTTTATTTTCTTGCACTCTATCTTTATCACATTGATTATGATTTCTTACTTATTGATTGTGCACTTGTGCATAGATATCGTTTAGTAGCATCGTATAATAAAATGGGCAAAGATCACATAAACATTTTTTTTTTCAAAAGATTGAGAATTAGTACCAAAAGGGTGTTAATTAAATAATTAGCGTAATCAAGTCCCTTGACCTTAAAATCACCGGTTAGTAGGTATGCTTCACTCAGCTACTAATTGGCTCCAAATAGAGTAATGGTGATTCCAATTAAATAATTTTTTTTTTATCAATCAGTTGAAACTCAAACGTCGCGGTAGTTAGGGTTCAAAAGAATTTGCGCTGAACAAGAGCGAGCACCTCGAACAAAGGCATCGCTCATTTCAATTCGACGAATCGTTATACCCGTCCCCTCTAAGATTCCTTTAGAGAGGGTCCCAACAATTTATGAGAGGGGGCTTTTGAAAATTAGTTATGGTAATAGGTGTTATGGTGACTCGAGGAGGAGGATTTAAGGGGCTTGAGTTTCCGTCCCCTCCAATACATTTGCTACAAACTTAATGGTGGAAGATCGGATCAGAAGATTGAAATCCGTCTCTTACTTCCCAACTCCGATGAAATCTAATTTGATTTGAAGAGCACTGGTGGAAAAGGACAGGAAATAGCATGTCATTCTCCCTCTAATACATTTTCTACGGACTTAATGGTGGAAAACCGGATTGGAAGATCAAAATCCCTCTCTTACTTCCCAACTACGATGAAATCTAATTCGATTTGGAGAGCATTGGTGGAAAAGGAGAGGAAATGGCATGTCGGAAGAGCATCGTCATGGTTCGCCTGCATGCTCTGTATCGCAAGGTGTGAGATGGGCATGGTTCAATGGGGCGGGCTGGACCGAAAGGCTTGGGTGATGGGGACCAAACTAGGCCCAATTCGACTCTCTCTTCTTATTTTAATCTACTTTTATTTATTATTGTTTTTTGTATCTTTTTACTATTATTTATTTATTTTTTTTTTCAAAAATATATGCTTGATGTGTCGATAAAAATTAATGTGTCAATAATGGGTTTTGTGAAATGGGAAGGGGGGGCGAGAGAGAGAGAGAGAGAGAGAGAGAGTATGTAATGCACTCCATGATCTTAGATAGGAGGAAGACAAATGTAAAATGTTAGGAGAAAATTTATTACGAGACTGTGTCTATTCCAAAACTAATCATAACAAATATTATATATTTTGATCACTCTCATGATTGGGAAAAAAAAAAGAGTGCAGATACCCATCATAAAAAGATGTTTTGCTGTACTCTTTAATATTGAAAATGTTATATGGTTTCAAATATTTTGACGATAAATGTTTAAAAAAATATTTATTTATATGGAGATCATATTGAGAATTATGACGAGGCTCGAAAGACTTTAGCAAATGAGTGATTCCTGTGTTGATATAATATCTCATGTATAACTTATATTTGACAAATAGTAATACCAAATGTGTTTATCATTGCAGCAATCTCCACCGATTCCGAAGACTTCGACTTTTTATTACCAAGACATAACAATCTCTATTGTCATCCAACGGTCCAAGACTCTTTATGCTAATCGAACTGTTGCGAGGCATAATGGACGAAAAAGGGCAATTATTGCAAGCGTAATTTCCGCAACTTTATGTAGAAGTGCTTCTTGACTTGACTTGCCTTTTTTATTAATTAAATCAAAGAATTAGAAAGATGAACCATTGAGCAGTAAGATGTTTCTTAGTTGGTAAATCATACACTCCACTAACTAATTTTATAATTTTTTTCGCTAATAAAGTTTAGATTACGATAAAAAAAAAAAAAAGAACCAGCGAGCAATAATGACGCTCCTTTGTTGGTAATCATACTCTCCATTGACTAATTTAATATTTTTTCCACTAATAAAAGTTAGATTGTGATAGCACTTAGTCTCTTTTTAAAAGATGGATGTGCAGCTTCAATGTCTTATCCAATTTGAAGGCCATTACTAGAAATAATCACAGGAAATCTTTTGATAACACGGATTCCTATTTCTCAATGATATCCCACGATCAAGACAATTGGCTGAATCTCGTGAAACCATTTCATAGAAGTTCATTGATATCTTCTTTTTATAAAGCAAATCGACTTTGATTCTTGAATAATCCACATCACTTTTGCTTCTATTGTAACAAAAGATTCCCCTTCTATGTGGAAAGGGCCCGTATCAATAATTCTGATTTTACATAGAGACAATTCCTTAATATCTTGTTCATTCGCAACAAAATATTTTCTTTGTGCAGCGGTAAAAAAAATTATGTTTTTTGGAGGGAGATACTATTTCACCAATTGAGTCATGGGTATCTAACATATTCATACCTAATGATTTTTCACAAAGTGGTGACAAAAGGTCTAACTTGTACAAATCTTTCCATTTTGCAATTCGATCCGATTCATTAGTTGGTAGAGCTATTTACTCGATCGCAAACATTTCTGGAACACCTCTAATAGAGGGACAAATAGTCAATTTTGAAAGAACTTATTGTCAACATCTTTCAGCTCACGCATTTTTATTGTCTAATGACAATGGTACATGGAGAAATTGTAAATCAATTCTAAATTTTTTGTGGGGATGACAATAACATTCTAAACTTTTCAATTTTCTCAACTTAGTCCTAAAATTTTGTATGAAATTATAATATAGCCATTTTGGCTAATTTTCATTGAAAATCGCTGACATTGCATGTTGCATAGGATGGGCGGCAATAACTAAATCTCTACATTGATAATTTCTAGTGAAAATTGATGAGATTGACAACATTGAACTTTGTGCAAACGTTTGAGATTAAATATTAAAATTAAAAATTTTATGATTGAATTGACATTGATACAATATGTTTAGGACTTGTTGGGTAATTATTTTCCTATTATGTGTATTAGCATGTAGTTGTGGAGAAGAAACTTATTTCATCAGAGAATCATAAGACAACTACTAAATTCGTGCTTAGAGTAATCTCGTTACTACTTTTTAAGGTCAATTGAAGATTATATTCAGCTGTTTAAGTAAAAAAAATCTTGAGTCAGTCGATTTAGGGATATGGTCCTCAAGTTGCGCTTGATAGATGAACCATTGACTGACTAAACAACAACTTATTGTGGCAGCATACAAGTCTTTTATTTTATTACGAGTAATGATGATGGAATATTAAACAAACAAAAAGATATTAAAAAGGACCGAAGAAAAATGAGATACAGAACATAGGATTAAGACACGACCAAGGGGAAAAAGCAGTAAGAACAAAAGCGGGAGAATATGATTGGTTTTTCTCGAGCCAAAAAGTGAAACAATAACAGTTTTCGTTTCACGTGATAAAGGTCTCGTACATGCCAAAGAATCAGAGAAAATTCCTCGAGTACATCAAGAGAAGATGCATTCATATGTCATCATGCTCATCAAGGTGAAGACGGAACTTGCGTCCATTAAAGTGAATAGGTGAAATGGAGATGTAAGATAATCTTAACAGAAGGTCCTGTAAAATTTACAATTCTAGAAAATAAAATTCACATCGTTTTCCAATAGGTCATACATATGCACTCCATTTTTTCCACAATATTTGAATGGTAAAAATCTCCAATCAAATTCCTTGATTGTATAAACCAAAGCAAGTCAAGTTCAGAATCTATTTTTAACTATTCGACTCAACTCGATCTCCATTAATAAAGGAGAAGTTCTCTTTTATATAATATCACAATTCTTGATCCTGAATATTTTTGAGTTATACCTTACTTCGGCGGCCTGAATATAAATCTAGGAAAAGCCACACAAATTACAGATGCATGAGAGGAAAAATCAAAATTGGGTCTTGGAGGCAAAAGAAAAGCCCCAAAAAACAGAGTTTTCTTTTTTCCGACAATGAATGGTGCGTTCACTTCAAGAAAAAAACGTCCACGGTGTTGTCTATGTGCTTATTGCTATTTCCTAATAGACTAGCTTTTCCACATGACTTGCGGTAAAATAATATGACAAAATCGTAAAGATGCTTTTACAAGGAAAATAATACAAACTTTTGATGAGAAAAACATTTTGGCCAAAACCGGTGGTGGCACGTCGGACAACAGGAGAAAGCATTAATTATTGCACTAAGTGGACTCTATTATTGTCCAACTTTAGTAAAGCTAATGCTCAAAGAGCCCGTCAAGTTACTGGGATTGGAGTGTCTTCATCTGCATCAGAATCTGGACTCCAGCCGCTGCGGATTGCTGGGGCCAAGCGCGACTCTCGTAATTTTTAGTGGGTAGGGTCTGAAGTCAATTTCAGTACAAAAGAAATGGCGGAGTGGGCCCTTTTGTTTTCAATTAATCGTGTAATAAGAAGGAGGCATTTGCTCTTTTTGGAGATTCCGTAGATGTCGTGTAAAGATGATCAAATGAAGCCTTGCACTACACATGTAAGCGCGGGCACCTTGCATGCATCGATTAAAGTACGAAATGGAGCCAAGATTTTGCAGAGTCCATGCAAAAAAAATACAGGTAAGTCAAGCTTTTGACGAAAAATAACATCATATTGATAAAAGATCGCGGGATCCTCGATATAAGTACTGGGATTTTCTCAATTGTGAGAGGGAAGTTGGAAGTTTTATATATGATGATTGATGGCCTGCCTTCATTTTAGTTTGCAAAAATGGCCGTCTCTTCAATCCACGCCTTCATGTAATAATTTAAGCATTTAGAACTGTTGCAAATTAAATATTCCAAATCTCCTAACTCGATACCATGTGAGATTTTGATAGACATACTGTCAATTGTTTTGAAAACTTAAGCTGTTATATAAATACATTGTTTATTATTTAAATATTTTAACAAACAATATACTTAAGGCAACATAATACAAAACATTTCATGACATTTTCTATTGTGGCAAAATTCTTGACAACATAAACCTCTTCAGATACGGTAAATCCTCCACCCCCTTAGCACCGTCATTCCGTCCATCCACATCTACCTCTTCTCCTGTTCACTCATATCTCTCAAAGATCCCCTCCACAACGATCTGGTGGGCCAACCCAATTTGAGACAATGAGATTATCAGTCCTCCCTTAATTCTGGTTTTTGCGCAATATCGTTTAGACATTTTTAGTTCGTGAGAAAAATATTTTAGAGAACTCTAGGTACAATAATAAGTCCATGACCAAACAACTTATTACACTTTTCTATTAAGCCTTCCGTGGTGACTCGAGGAACCAATCTCGTGCCATACCATGTCAAGTCCAAATGCCGTGCTGTAATTTTTGCACAAAGTGTCGTGCCATAAAAACACTCAGGAATTTTCAGTAATAATCATTTGTATGGTATGACGATTTGTGTAGGAGCAATGGCAAATTTGTGTTCTAATACCGAAAATACTTATAAGAAAACTTTTACACGACCAAGAAAATCAGATTCTCCTAAGGATGGGTAGAGCTTAGGATACCCGACCCCAATACTCGAAGCATCATGGAAAATTGCACTGCACTGCACTGCTTGTGCAGAAGATATTGTTGCACTTTGACTTTCCACAATTCAAGTTCAGTTCAAATACTATATTTTCTTGAACGTCCTATTAAAATGTTATTCTTTTTCAGTTCTCCATTGGACTTGTTTTGGCAATTCTTCTCGACGGACATGGGGAACTCATCAAATTGATCGTTCAAGAGCTTCGGGTTAAGCTGCAGGGTCAAATGTAGGTTCATTACCGAGCATGGGGTCATATTGAATGATCAAGAAGAAGGCATAGTGAAAACTATTAGATGTTGAATATGAAGGAGCACGTTTTGTTGTAATTTACAGGTTTGGTGGTGGTGGTAAAATGTCTTTGCCAGTGTTATTTTTAGCCAGTGATCTGTTAGCTTATGCAACTTGAGGAGTGTAGTTGGCCACTAAGAGTGCATATCTTGATTCAAACACTTTCCAATTCTTACGTAACTTCTAATAAAAGTTAGTTGAGACGAGAATATGACAAGTGATATAATTTTTGTACGGCAATTATTTGAGGGTCATGATTTTTTTTTATTAATTGAGTATCATTACTTTAAAAAAAAATACGTTCACTTGAGTGATTTAACTTTTGAAAATTTTTCATTTAAGTATCATAACTTTCAATTAACCATTTAAATTCTACAGTTGCTATCACAAGTGCCATGAGATGTAGCATTTGGGGGGAACAACCGCATAGAACTCGTATTTTGCATTTCGATTTAAAAGAAGGAACTCATTATGCATTTCCCTCCATTTCCTCCCCCTTTTTGGAGGAAAATATCTTTGCAACGTGACCCATGACGCATCAAAAGTCGTACTCCCATCGGCAGAATGAATGAGATTGACATAACACGAAGTTTTAATAATTGTCAAGTGACTGACGATTGCCAAAAAGCAAAACTTAACCCCACCTAGGTTAACTCTTAACCTCATTTTGTTCTGTCTTCATCCTCCTCCTCTGCGTTTTAGAGAGAGAGAGAGAGAGAGAGAAGCATTAAAGCAATGATGGTGGACATGTCGGGGGGGAAGACAGGTAAGGACTTGGAATTTGGCAATGGGAAGCGTCGGCTTTGTGAATTGACACATTACTTATTTTTGCAGAGAATCTGAGTGTCATTGCATGGAGGGTACTAGCAAAAAGAGATTAGACAGAGAAAGATCCATATAATCCATGAAATAGGCTGACATTATAGAGTGCCTGCAACACTGATATGGAGTTAATGATCCCCTTAACATAAACACAATTACATACAAATACACTTCATATTCACCGGATCCATTGACGAGGTGTAATCATTCAAATAAAATTGGGTTTTTTAGAACTATCGAAGTGTGGTTTTGAGAAATAAATGATAATTATAATTTATAACTTCTACACAAAAAATGAAAAATTCATCTTCCATGAACCTTCAATTTCTCTTGATGGAGTTGTGCATGTAGGTCAGAACCTATGCATATTCCATTAATTAAATTAGATTAAGAAATAAGAAAAGGAACTCGTGAAGACATTTTTCCGAAGTTAGCCTTAGGCCATTGCAGACTTATTGCATGCAAGATGCTTTTACAAGGAAAATAATACAATCTCTTGATAAGAAAAGCATCTTGGCCAACGCTGGTGGTGGCCATATAGTACAACAGAAGAAAGCATAAGTGGACTCTATTATTGTCCGACTTTATTAAAGCTGATGCTTATAGAGCTCGTGAAGTGACTGAGATTGGAGTGCATTCTTCTGAATCGAAATTTGGACTTTGGCTGCTGCTGATTTGCTAGAGCCAAGCATTGCTCTCGTAATTTTTAGCTGGCAGGGCCTGAAGTCATTTTCAGTACAAAAGAAATGGCGGAGTGGGCCCTCTTGTTTTCAATGAAGCGTGATCACATGGAGGCATTTGCTCTTTTGGAAATTCTGTAGATGTTGCGTAAAGATGATAGGACGATAGGACGATAGGACGATAGGACGAAATACGAATATGAATACATCAGAGAAATACAACTTAAAAAAGATATAACTAGAATCAAGTTATTCATTTATTAGGATATTCAAGCAATTGATATATACATGGTTCTTGGTTTTTATTTATTTATTTACAAATACACACGTATATTATCCTTTACAGTTGTATGAGTAGTTAACGATCACGTGTCTAGATATGATGGATTTTGCAATTCAATCTCAGCTTCTCCTGATTAGAAAAACTGTAGAGGCAACGCCTATCTTCTGGTATATTAAGCCTTACGCAATACATGTAAGTGCAGGCAGCTTGCATCCATCAACAAAAGTACGAAATGAAGCCAAGGTTCGTAGGGTCCATGCAAAAAAATACCGGTAAGGTAAGAGTTGCCAAGCTTCTGATGAAAGATAACATCACATTGACCAAAGATCACGGGATGCTCAATAACAGTGCTGGGATTTTCACAAATGTGAGAGGGAAGTTACGACCAAATATATAATCATATATGGCCATGCACGTATTAAGTCGAAGCTGCTTCAGGACAATGTTTAGAGAGAGAGAGAGAGAGAGAGAGAGAGAGGATGGTACGGTGGAGTCGCGTCCCTCCGCGTGAGGTTGAAAAAGTAAGAAGCTTTAATAATTGCAACATGATCCCCGGTCCGTAAAGTCATACAGGCCGCATGCATCATGAGGTTGGCATAACACGAAGCTTCCATAATTGCAACGTGATCCATGATGGCCAAAAAGCAACTTAACTCCATCCCGGTTAAACTCTTACCCTCACTTTGTTTTCTCTTCTTCCCTCCTCCTCATCATGATGTTGGAGAGAGAGAGAGAGAGCAGCAGTAGCATAAGAGGAACGATTGTGGACATGTGTGGTCGGCACTTATCGGGGAAGGAGAGAGACGCAAGTATTTGGAGTTTGTAGAGAATCAAAAAGAGGGTCATTAAATTGTTAACTAGGCGTAGTCAATCACTGCAATCATTCGATTTTCTTTAAAACTATTAAAGTGAGGTTTTCAGAAATAAGAGATGAGTATAATTAGTAATTTCTATTAAAAAACAATGAAAATGCGTCTTTTTTGGACCTTCAATTTATCTCCATGGAGTTGCATATGCAGCTCAAAGCCTATTCATTTTCACAGGATTAATAAATTGGTGTCTCTTAGGTATTAATGGAGTGCCTACGACTCTTTGAGCATCCAACGAATCTCCATCGAATGTGTTAGTCCCTCCATTTCATACACATCGGATAATTATTGAAGACAAGCAATTTTTATTGAAACACCTATGATAAATTTACCATTTATATTGCATTCTTTTGAAAATGGGCAAGTTGCCACACTTGATTTTTTTTTTTTTTTAATCTCAATTTCTATTTGAAGTTGATTTTGGTAGCTTAACGGTCTAAACTTGGAAGCTAAGCCCTCCTTCCCTTTTTTCCCCTTTAATTCAAGGGAAGGTTTGGTGAGCATTTCTTCTATACAAGAAACTATTAATTATTTAAATTCTAACCTTAATCTCACATTATAACATGTTTTTTCATGTGAAAATAGAATTAAGAAGTTGGGAATGAGAAACTACTTCTATTAAAGTTTATATATTAAAATGATGAAGCATGATTAATTAAAATCTAACGATAAAATTTGGGTCATCGGCTTAGAATTTATGATTGATGGTCCCAATATGATTAGCTTAAATATTAAGATTGATGGGGAAACTGAGCGCGGCTCTTGTGGACCTCTACTTCATTACGTTTTGTCAAATAAATTGGGCGCTATTAGAGACACAATGCCTATCTTCTGGACGATTGATGTAGGGGGCTGAACATTTTCCTGTACTTTTCACACGTCAATTGTAGTACAGAGCATCTAAGTATAAGAAAGATGGAAAAAGTCAATGGAGTTGGGTCCCCCAGTGATTGACTGATAACCTTCACATGCGTCGTACTGCCCATGCGCACCATTAGATTGACATAACACGAAGCTTTAGTAATTGCCAAGCGACCGATGATGGCCAACCAGCAACGTAATCTCCACCCTGGTAAATCTTTACATCGCTATGTTCAATCTTCCTCCTCTGCGTTTTAGAGAGAGAGAGAGTGTGTGTGTGTGTGTGTGTGTGTGGGAGAGCACGGGTCCGAACTGGCACGGCCCATTGGCCATCCTAACTAGAAAAAAGTGTTGCCAACAGCTTCATAGATATTCAACCCATCTTATTCCAACATCAAATCACATTTCCTTGAATCTCTATTTACCTCGCTTCTTTTCACCCAATTCCTGAAACCCGCTTCATTCTACGGAATGGCTTCATTTGATTATATACATACGGGTCTTGCTCTCAAAAGAAAAATCAAGGTAGCAAACTTTTGGAGTGGCTCCTCGTCCGTAAACAACATCTTTCGTTTGATGGGAAACTCAAAATGTAAGACTTCTCCCACAAGTGTCGATATCCTCATTAATAATAATAATATGTATAGACTCGGCTATAGTTGCATTAGTAGATATTACTCAACAAAATGTCAATAATATCAGTAAGCTTCTCAACTCAGATTATGTTTTGCGCTCTACATTAAAAAATGAAGTAAAGACAAGACGTAGATGGTTTACACAAAGAAAAAGAGTGGATGAACAAGGCAACGTATTTATCCCCATCAATGGTGCATGCAAATGTTTTACATAGGAGACGGAGGTTCTTTTCATTTCTTTCTTTGATCAATATCTTGTAATTTTTTATCTTATAATATATGTTTTTCCATATATAAATTGAATATCGTGGCTACACATAGAATATATACATTTTAACTAGAAATTTACTTAGGTCCATAGAATAACAAATCCTACTACGAGACTAAAATAACTTTACATGCATGATGATTATTTAATTATATCGGGTTATTTAAATTTTTTTGTCATATTTATAAATATGTTTTCCCGTTGTTTAAAGCAATTTTTGTCGTATAAAGCAGTTTTTGTTTTGCGTGATCAATCGAATGTGCTTTTTTTTTTAGGTGAGGATGATTGACCCAATTAAGAGGTTGGTTTCTTTTAGAATATTTGTCGCTCTAATCCATAAAACGATTTGTACGAACTTGGGACCAGACGTTTAATCATATATGGCTTTGCACAAATTAAGTCGAAGCTAGTGGGACAACGTTTAAATTGATAGAGAGAGAGGATAGTACGGTGGAGTGGGGTCCCTCGGCGTGGGGTTCAAAAAGCATGAAGCTTTAATAATTGCAACACGATCTACAATGTATAAAGTCATACTGTCCATCTGCATCACGAGGTTGACAACAGTTGAATTCTTAACATCACTTTGCTTTGTCCTCCTCCGTTTTAGAGAGAGAGAGAGAGAGAGAGAGAGAGAGCGGGAGCATCCGGGAGCAATGATCGTGGAGGTGTGTGGTCAGTACATATTAGGGAAGGAGAGAGACTCCCAAGGATTTGGATTTTACGAGAACAGAAAAGAGGGTCATTAAATTGCTAATGAGTATGATAAATCAATGGAATCGGGTTTTCTTTAGAACTATTAAAGTGAGGTTTTGAGAAATAAATGATGAGCATAATTAGCAATTTCTATACAAAAGAAAAATGAAAATGCGACTTTCATGGACTTTCAATTTCTCTCCATGGAGTTGTGTATATAACTCAAAGCCTATGCATATTCACAAGATTAATAGATTGGTGTTTCTTAGATATTAATGGAGTGCCCAGGTCTCTTTGAGCATCTCATGAATCTCCATCAAATGTGGCGGTCCCTTGATTTTATACACATCAAATAATTACCGAAGACAAACAATTTTTATTAATATATTGGTTACATTCTCTTGAAAAAGGCAAGTTGCCACATTTGATTTTATCATCTCAGTTTCTATTTGAATGTTGGTTTTGGCAACTTAACGGTCTAAACTTGGGAGCTGAGTTCCGTTCCTTTTATACAACGGTTACTTGAGTATCATAATTTAAAAAAAATTCATTTAAGTGTCATGGCTTTCAATTGCTCATTTAAAGACTACAACTCCCATCACAAGTGTCACGATGCTAGCACTTTCTAGCAACGACTTTGAAAAGGTTACAATGCTCAAGTGAATTTCTTTTAGAGGTTTTAAAATATTTAAATGATCTGAAAAAAAAATAAATTTATGATGCTTAAATAAGCATCATGTGAGAATTTGTGGTGACCTTTTTTCAAAATTAACCTTGTATAACTAGGGCATTACAGACTTCTAAATGCTATGATGATGCAATCACCAGTGCAAGATGCTTAAATAAGCATCATGGAGTTGTGTATGTAGCTCAAAGCCTATACATGTTCAAAAGATTAATAGATTGGTGTTTCTTAGATATTAACGGAGTGCCTAGGTCTCTTTGAGCATCTCATGAATCTCCGTCAAATGCAGCGGTCCCTTGATTTTATACACATTGGATAATTACCGAAACCAAACGGTTTTTATTAATATATTAGTGATAAATTTATCTTTTATATTACATTCTTTTGAAAAGGGCAAGTTGTCACACTTGATTTTATTATCTCAGTTTCTATTTGAATGTTGGTTTTGGCAACTTAACGATCTAAACTTGGAGCTAAGCCCCGTTCCTTTTATTACTTGAGTATCATAATTTTTTGTCAATTAAGTGGGTGTCATGACTTTAAAAAAAAATTCATGTAAGTGTCATGGCTTTCAATTGCTCATTTAAAGACTACAACTCCCATCACAAGTGTCATGATGTTAGCACTTTTGGGCAATGTTTTCGAAAATGTTATAATGCTCAAGTGAATATTTTTTAGAGGTTTTAAAATATTTAAATGATCGGAAAAAATAAATTTATGATACTTAAATAACCGTCATATGAAAATTTGTGGTGACCTTTTTTCAAAATTAGCCTTGTGTTCAGACTTGTACATGCTATGACAATACAATCATGCAAGCACTGCAAGATGCTTTTGCATGAAAATGATACAAATTTTTATGAAGAAGAATGGACCGAAAAAGTATTTGGGTCAAAATTAGTGGTTTCCACATAATACAACAGTAGAAAGCATTATTGCACTCAGCGGACTCTATTATTGTGCAACTTTATTAAAGATGATACTTAAAAGAGCTCATGAAGCGACTGAAATTGGAGCGTGTCATCTGAATCGGATTCTGGACTTATAGAGACTGGGGCCTTGCCGCGGTTGATAGCTGGAGCTGAGCACGTATGAAATGTTTGATGGACGATGATAATCATAGACAACTGGATAATTCTCGCATTCTACGAGCGTGGGCTCCGAAGGCACTTTTAGTCCAAAAAGAAATGGTGGAGTGGGTTTTTTTAGAACAGTTAAATCGAGGTTCTCCGAAATAAATGATATTGAGGTGCATCATCTGAATCGGAATCTGGACCGTAGCTCGGTCCCAATTGGAGATTGGTGCGTCGCTGCTGCAGTGCTGCTGGAGCTGAGGTCAGATGTGTTGAACGATTAAACATTAATCAAATGGGAGAAAATATTTGGGGGTCCCGACTGCCGAGCCAGCGTGTACCCCGACCAATGAAGAAGTGACGCGTGGCTGCACGATGCGCTAGCTACTTCACTAGTTTTTCTGCACAAAATATATTTATTTTCCCTTTTCTGCTTAAAAATTTACAGTCATTAGATCTGCTGCTGCTTTTTTTCTCTCTCCTCTCGAATGGAGTAGGCCTGCACATGCATTAAAGGAGCTTTGTCTCTCGTCATTTCGTTCCTTCTCACTTCAAAATTTTGGGTGAGAATTCGCTCTCTGGCCCAAAAGCACGTTTTCTCCTCCGCCTTGCTTCGGCGCCGGGTCATCTTCGCCCTCTGCCCCAAGGCTCGTTGCTTCTTCGGGCTGCGTCGTTGTGTTCCTTCTCCGACCTGCTCCGGTGTGGTTTCCCTGCGCAAGACGGCGAGGAATGTTCTTGCTGTAAGTCGCAGACTCCAAGCGACAAGAAGTTCCAGCTCTCTCCCATTCGGCTTCGGATCCACTACGTTCGCGGCTCATAACAGTGAGTTGATTCTTTCCCTGATTTTTGTACTCTTCTTTTCTTTTCTTTTTCTTTGCTGTTTTTGCCTCTCTTTTTTTTTTTTAAGTTTTAGTTTCTTTTGTTGGTGGGTGAGTGTCCGGTGTTGTGATTTTTGGGAGGTTGGTTTGTCTAGGCTAGCACTGAGTTTCAGTCCGAGGCGAAACGAATGGTTGGAAGTTTCCGCGAAACCAGGGAGATTAGCAGAAAACTAATGCTTAGTAATATTGATGATGATGTGGAAGTATTTCGTTAAAACGAATCGTCGGCACTTGTCTGATTTTTCTGTTGTTGGCTTTTGTCTTCAAATATTTCGGTGGAAGTAATTCGATTGGGGAGAATGGCGAATACTGTTCCGCCTCCCTCGGCATATATACATTCTTAACTCTTGTTTCTCCACAGAGAAGGGAAGAAAACCAGAAAGAATTCTAAAAGGGGGAAAATGGCGGAAGTCGTTCTGGGCGCAGTTTCCACGGTGGCAGGGTGTCTGGTGGCTCCGGTCAATCGTCTTTGCGGCTATGTGATATCCTACGACAGCCACGTTTGCGAACTTGAGGACAAAGTTGCGGAGTTGGGTAAAGCGAGGCAAAACGTGCAGGATTCCATCAATGATGCTCAAAACAACGGGAAGCCTATCAAAGCCTATGTCAATGAATGGGTGAAAGATGTGGAGAAGCATGTCGAGGAGGCGCGCCGTGTTCTGGATTATGACGGAAGAGCTAAGAAAACTTGCTTCTGCGGGTGGCTTCCCAACCCGAAGGTGCGGTATCATCTTGGCAGGGAGGCGAGGAGGAAAGCTAAACGCATCCAGGGACTCATTAATCGGACTCCATCCGGGAAGGCCTATGACGATCCTCCTCCAGGGCGCGTTGATGGCGCTTCCGACATGATTTCCTCGGCCGGTGATCAGGGCGACACTATCTTTGATTCTCGAGCTTTCATCTTAGGGGAGATAATGAATGCTCTGGATGACGAGGAGCACAAAGTGATTGGGATCTATGGGCCAGGTGGCGTGGGGAAGACTATGCTGTTGAAGGAAGTCGAGAAGGAACTCAGGAAAATGGGGAGACCGTTCCGCATGATTGTCAAATCAGAAGTATCGCGGACTCCGGACTTGAAGAGTATCCAAGACGAAATCGCTTATGCCTTGAGTCTAAATCTGCAGGATAACCTCGGCAAAGTCGGAAGAAAAGATCTTCTGTTCAAGAGATTACAGAAGGATCCGAGTGAGAAGATTCTCATAATATTGGACGATCTGTGGAAAGAAGTTGATCTGAGGTCTGTCGGAATTCCTTTGGGAGACGAGAGCAGGGAAGCCAGGTGTTGCTCACATCGAGATATAAAAATGTGCTGGAGCAAATGAAGTGTGCCCCTCACATATTTTATCTTGAAGGTTTAAAGAACGATGAAGCTTTCAGGCTATTTGAAAAGACGGTTGGCGACAGGCTCAAAGACAATGAGCAATTGAAAACAATCGCGGATCAAGTGGTCAAGAAGCTTGCAGGTTTGCCTCTTTTGATTATCTCTGTTGCAAGCTTTTTGAAAGATAAGGATGAGTGCGCATGGAGAAACGCGCAGATAGAAATAGATGAGTCAAATAAAGAAAAAAAAGAAACAATAGTGAAGTTGAGTTACAACCATTTGAAGAGCGAGGATGCCAAGACTTTATTCTTGCTCTGTGGTCTTATTGGCGGGACCATTCAAGTCGAAACTCTGCTGGTTCTAGGCATGGGTTTGGGCTTGTTTAAGAAATTCAGAAGGACGATGCAAGATTCGAGAGATAGATTGAATACTATACTTGATGAACTCCGTTCCGCTTGTTTGTTGCTGGATGGTGGTGATGATAAGAACAATGTGACCATACATGATCTTTACAGCGAGACGGTTATCTCAACTCCATTTAGGGGTCAGAATTCTTTGATGATGAACAGCAATTATGGCTCATGGTCAAAGGAAGAGCTTGAGAAATGTTGGGCTATATGCCTAGCTGATGTTGACAAAAAGAGGCTTGATGATCTAATGACGTGTCAGTTTCCTAACTTGCAGATACTGATGTCTCAACCAAAAGGCTGGCGTTGGATGGGAGAACACGAACATGAAGTGGGAGATTGCTCAGGACTACTAGATTTCACATACATGAAGGAGCTCCGTGTCCTATATTTTCACTCCATGCATATCACCAGTTTTCCTCTCTCGATTGGAATCCTTGAGAACCTCCACTCTTTATACTTACACCATTGCGGAGTGGAGGATGTGGCAATTCTTGGCGCGCTCAAAGCATTGCAGATTCTCAGCTTAGTAGAGTCTAGAATTTTTAGGCTGCCTAAAGAAATCGGGAAATTGACGAATCTGAGATCGTTGGATCTGAGCAACTGCTACTCGCTTGAGATAATCGAGCCCGGAACCTTAAAAGGCTTAATCAACTTGGAAGAGTTACATATGAAGGAAAGCCTTGATCTGTGGATGGGCAAGCATGAAAAACCGTCAGAATCGTGTGTTGCTGGGCTTGGTGAGTTGAAGAGCCTGACAAAGCTAGCATCTCTGGAATTATCAATTCCTGATCCCATCATACTCTTGGAGGATGGTGACCTACCATTTGAGAACCTAGACAAATTTTGGATCAACATAGGACATGGTAAGGGGATGGCTTGTGAAGGTTTGACAACCATAAGTTTCAGTTCGGAAGGGTTCAAGGAGAGGGAATATGATGAAGGTTTGAGAACCATGAAGCTCAAATTGGAAGGGTGTGATAGTGTTCTTTCAAGAAAATGGGTTAAGAAAAATCTGCAAAAGACTCGATGCTTATGTTTAAGCGAGTTGAGTGAGTTCAAAGAGAGCCCTCGCGAATTATGCACCCAAGGATTCCCAGAAGTGAAGTATCTCAAAATTGAAGACAGCCCCTCAATCAAGTACATTGCCGATTCATCCATTGCCGATTCATCCAATGACCTCCCTCTCACTGCTTTTGGGAAGTTAGAGTATTTTTTCCTTGAAAATCTTATTAATTTGGAGAAGATATGCCATGGCCCCGTCACACCAGAGTGCTACAGCAAATTGAAAGTAGTGAGGGTTGGACAGTGCGACCGATTGAAATACTTGTGGTGTCTTTCAGATGTGCAAAGACTTGTACGGTTGGAAGAGATTGAAGTGTGGAAATGTGACTCAATGCAATCCATTGTCACACTTGATGTGGGAGAAGATATAGTTTCTACCAATAACAAAGTTGAGTTGCCTAATGTACGTCGTCTGGTATTGAATGAGTTACCTAATATGACAAGCTTCTGTACCAAAGCTGAAATCACATCAGAGGATATTCCAATCCAGGTAAATTTTCTATCACTTTTTCCCTCTTGTCAATTTGTCCTATTAGGATGAGATGATATTGGTGTTCACTCAACGTTAGTACATATTGCATTTTAACTTTGATTATTCGTACAATTTTATTCGCGTTTTGATTTACAAATGAAAAATCATCTCAAATAGAACACAGGTCATATTATAATTAGAGGGAAGCTGCTTTCCACGACTAATTTTTTTTTTAAAGTTTTTCAACGGTAGATAATTGGACCGATAACTAGGGTTTCTACTGTGACTAATTTATTATTTATTTAACATTTTTAATGAGTTGAAAAAATAGTAATGTGCTGAATGAATAAAAGCAAGAATAAATTTTGAATGAATAAATAAAATTCAAAATTTCAAAATGAAGAAAGCGCCGTCTAGAGATTCAATAAATGGATGGCGTGCGAGAAGCCACTCAACAAAAAAAGTTCCCATAATTCATGTCCCGCCTAACATGCAATTTTTTGCCAACGTCGCCGACAACATGACCATGCAGTTGTGCAGCACTAGCAGCACTAGCAGCATCATATCATCATGGAAATGGTTTTGCTTTTCACAGAAGAGATTCAATTTTTTTTTTTTTAGCACGAGAGTTTCACTTATTTTCTTGTGAAAATAGCTTGAGTTGTAGCAAACTCACCTTTAATGAGTCTCATTGTGGCGCTTTGTTAGGTTTCATTGCCTCACTTGGAATCCTTGGTAATGGTTGTTGGATTCCTTGCCTCAGAAAAGATACTCTACGGCGAACCCTCAATAAAATACAATAATGTGAAATTGCTAAGGATAGAAGAATTTAAATCCACGTAGAGTATTCCAAAAGATCGGATACTCAAGCTACTAAATTTGGGAGTCAATGAATATTCGTTGTCGTTATTCATTAAATAATCATTACGAGTGAACGAAATTCAACAATCTTGAAATGAAGAAAGTGAGATTAAATAAATGGAAGGCGAACCAAGAGCCACGTAACAAAGAAAGTCCACCTAATTGATGTTTCACCTACATGCAAGTTGCAATTGATTCCAACAAAGTCATGCCAACCTCATCGTGTCAACATTGTGTTGCTTTCGTCATCCCTTTCTTCGATACGATTGTGTTGCTTTCGTCATCCCTTTCTTCGATACTAAGGGGATATTTCCTTCTCTATTCTTTTAGGCACGACAAAAAAATCTACATATTCTGCCGTCTGATCAATTGATTTTTGAATATTTAATTTTTACTGAAAACGCAACCGAAAAGATGTTTTATGATGTTTATTAACGAAGCGCAAAAATTTACAAAGTGAAGACAAAAACTGTTATGGATCCTTAATAGAAACAAGCCCGGATAAGTCATATTTACTTGTTCTTAATGAAAACCAATAAGTTAAAAAAAAATTATGAAAAATTGAACTTTGATATGATTTTGTTGTCAATTTTGAAGTTCAAAATAGAAAAAACAAAAGAAAAGATAACCAAATTATGGTAGTTGTTCTGAAGATAGGTAAATGATTTCAAAAGAAAAGATAAAAAATTATGGTTATAGTTTTGAAGATCAACTAAGGAAAAGACAAAAAATATGATGACAGTTAAGAGAGAGAGAGAGAGAGTTGTGTGATAGTGCTGCATTTGCGATATGATAGTGGTGAGGATATCCTCAAGAAAATGATCCCTTTTCACAATCGGTAAGATTAGGTCAAATTGTCAAATTTTTCATAACTATGATCTCGATGCACAACTCTTATGAGCAGATAAGTTTACCAAGCTTGAAGAAGTTAGTGATCAAGTCGGTAGGATCGTTAAAAAGGATATCGCACTATGACCTTCCCATAAGTTCCTTCGACAAATTAGCTAACCTCACCCTAAAACAAGATTTACAACTACAAGGAATATCGATGCTTCGGAACTTGAAGAAGCTCTTTGTCAACAATACGGGCTGTCATTTCTCTTTCCGGTGTCTCGTGGCTAAATGTCTTAGAGAAATTAGAGAGATTGAAGTTGAGGATTGTCCAAACATGAAGGCGGTGATTGTGGATGAAGAAGGAAGAGATGATGGGACATATGATATTATCGAGTTCCCATTATTGGAGCAACTATCTATAAGTCGCTGTCCCACGGAGAAATTCTTCTCATATCCTCATGGAAAAAAAGAGTCAATAACCACTACTTCAGATTCACAAGATAATTATTCCGATTCCTTCTTTGATCAAAATGTACGAATCCTTTCTTTTGAGATTATGCCCATAATAGTCATAGTTACGCGATTTGTGGGGCAAGTAATAATATTTCTTTGAAGATTTCTTATTTGGTTCTATTAGCTAAATTGTTTTTATAATTTATAGCTACACTTGTTAGAGCAAGGCTTGGTGAAAATTCTATCCTCCCCCACATTAGATAGATCGGTGTAATATTAGGCCAAAATGTCAAAATTTTTTATAGCTATGATCTGATGCGTAACTCTTATGAGCAGATAAGTTTACCAAGCTTGGAGAAGTTAGTGATCAAGTCGGTAGGATCGTTAAAAAGGATATGGCACAGTGACCTTCCCAAAAGTTCCTTCGACAAATTAGCTAACCTCACCCTAAAACAAGATTTACAATTACAAGGAATATCGATGCTTCAAAACTTGAAGAAGCTCTTTGTCAACAATACGGGGCTGTCATTTCTCTTTCCGGTGTCTGTGGCTAAATGTCTTAGAGAAATTAGAGAGATTGAAGTTGAGGATTGTCCAAACATGAAGGCGGTGATTGTGGATGAAGAAGGAAGAGATGATGGGACATATGATATTATCGAGTTCCCATTATTGGAGCGACTATTTATACGTCGCTGTCCCATGGAGAAATTCTTCTCATATCCTCATGGAAAAAAAGGGTCAATAACCACTACTTCAGATTCACAAGATAATTATTCTAATTCCTTCTTTGATCAAAAGGTACGGATCCTTTCTTTTGAGATTATGCCCATAATAGTCATAGGCACGCGATTTGTGGGGCAAGTAATAATATTTCTTCGAAGATTTCTTATTTGGTCTATTAGCTAAATTATTTTTATAATTTATAGCTACACTTGTTAGAGTAAGGCCGTTGGTGAAAATTCTGTCCTCCACCGCATTAGCTAGATCGGTGTAATATTAGGCCAAATTGTCAAATTTTTCATAGGTATGATCTAATGCATAACTCTTATGAGCAGGTAATTTTACCAAGCTTGAAGAAGTTAGTGATCAAGTCGGTAGGATCATTAAAAAGGATATGGCACAGTGACCTTCCCAAAAGTTCCTTCGACAAATTAGCCAACCTCCCCCTTAAAAAGTGCTCCAACCTACTTGATGTCTTCCCTTCGACAATCATGGGGAGATTGCACAACCTTGAAATAGTTAAAGTATCAGGGTGTCCCTCCTTGCAATCGTTGTTTGATTTTGGATCCCTAGATTCATATACAGAACAAACAATTGTGTTGCTCCCCAAATTGCAAGGAATCGAGGTATTAAGCTGTCCCTCCCTGGAATTGTTGTTTAATTGGGGGCCCCTTGATTCAAGTATAGAACACAAAATCGTATTGCTTCCCAAATTGGAAAAAGTGGTCGTGAGTGGAGCAGGAAGGTTGAGACACGTGGTGACGAGTGATTCCCAAACAGTTTTGAGTTTTCCTAGTCTAAAAGTAGTCACTGTTCACAATTGCTATGAGTTGAGATATCTCTTCCCCAATTATACGGCCACAACTCTAGAGAAACTTGATAGGCTGGGGATTTTCAAATGCGAACAAATGAAGGAAGTGGTTCCCAAGGAAGAAAGTGGTCGATCCAAGGCAGAAGTGATGAGTTTCCCTTCCTTAACTAATTTATTTATTTGGTGGTGCCCCAACTTTATAGCATTCATCTGGAGTCCTACAAGTGCTGAGAGGCAGTTAGGCGAAATGATTGAAGAAAATGATGAATCGCCCCGACCGTTGTTCAATGATATGGTTTGCTCTATATCTTATTGTGATCATCTTTAATCTTGCATTATCATGTTTTAGAATGAACAATGTAATAATTTGTTCTACTTATCCTCCTTTTTCACATTATCGCCATGTAGGTTACATTTCCCAATTTAGAAAAGCTATACATTGGAGGTGTCCGGTGCAAAGAATTATGGAACAACCAAATTTCTGATGATTCTTTTTGCAAATTGGAATCTCTTATATTAAAGGATTGTGACAATCTCCAACATATTGCCCCATCCCATATGTGGAAGAGGCTGCAGGATTGTCTGGAAACCTTAGAAGTGAAATCATGCCGTTCAATTGAGATCATATATGAAAGTGATGGGACGGTGGCAAAAAGTGGTAATTTGAGGACACTGGATTTGCGTGATCTGGACAACTTGAGGCACATTTGGCAGTACGACAGTCTCCCAACCATCCCGTTCCCAAATTTGAGATACGTGAAGGCTGTGAGGTGCTCCCGTTTGGACATGCTTTTCACAACCTTCACGGCGAAATTTCTCGGGCAAATCAAAAAGCTGGTGGTAGGGTCATGTAAATATATGGAACTAATTGCTGGCCATGAAGAATGTGGAGAAGTGACTGGTAAGACAATCACCTTCTCTGGGTTAACCACTCTTAGACTTTACAATTTGCCGAAATTCAGGAGCTTCTTACCAAAGAAATACTCCGTGGAATTCCCATCCTCGGATGTCTCGAGTAGAACAAAGCCAGACCAAGGCAACCAAAGTGCAGAGGAAAGTGAGGGGGAAGTTGAGGAGGTAGACCGCGAAATTGAGGAGGCAGACCGTGAAATTGAGGGGGAAAGTAAGGGGAATAATTAGTTTTATGAAGTGAGCCACAAAAGTTTGTGAGTGTTGCAACGAATGGTGTCTGGCAAAACAAAATGGACGTGTATGGTAATATGAGATTTTGTTTTTTTCTTCTATATTCTCTTCTACACTTCCCGGGAAGTGTGTAACTGTTTTCTTGCCTATTCATTTCTTTGGTTTGTCTCGTTGGCTACAGTGACGAGTGGCCAGTCATTGGACCATAAATTGTGGGGTTATGATGTATAAATTCTAATCAAGTGCATTATCGTGTTTATAAATTTTCCCGTAATATTAGAAAATGTATGTGCTATTATATTAAGCAATCGAAGTCGTGATGAATTACCTCACAACAACCGTCGCACGAGGAAGAAGGAGATCAAGGAGATTGCAATCTGGGAAAGCCCATGTTCCTCCTCCCATCTCTCTCTCTCTCTCACTCTGACAATTGATGGAGGCCGAAACAATTTGAGTTTGAGGGACAGTATTATGATTTTGAGTTCGACGAAGGTTGAATGTGAGTTGGAATCGGTGATAACGAGGATTTCTTTGAGTGGGTTGAGTATTTGAATCTTCATGATTCTAATCAAGGTAAACTTCGCTTTGTTTCTCCTGGAGGTAGGGACCGAGTGCTTGATTCTGCCGGCATGAAATCTGGTTGAGTTCGGGACTGTCCTGATGAACTCATTCAGGTGCCCTTTACTGAAACGCCTACCATACGTTTGATTGAATTCCTGAACGGTACTAGCATGCGTATTTTGCAAGTATTCTTGCATCGTGATGATTATCTGGCAATGGCATGCTTAAACTGAGAGTTCTCCAGGGCATATGACAAATTATTTTCATTGATGTTGGTTGAACTCTCCCGGTTGTGCTCAATGCTCCCATGACTGAGAATTTGAACATGCTGTGTTAGCTTAATTTACTCAGGATTATGTTTTCCTTATCAATCTATGATTTTGTATATGGCTATTCTAATATTCAAGACAATTACCATCTTTGAATTGGAAATTGTGAAATCCTTCTTCGAAATGTGCATCGTTTCCGTGTACTTCAGTGAATTCCTGTGCAGACTTCATCCTTTGCTTGATCTGACTTGTAATTGGTTTCGTGTGCGTGGATGGTTATGCCTTGCGTTTCTTGATCTGTTCAGTGATACCTCAACCCCTTCACACTGCCAATGATATTCGGTTCTTTTTTTTTTTTTTTTTTTTTTGGCGAATGCATGGGCCTCTACCTCTTTGATTTTCTTCGTTTACTGAAGATTCTGAAGTTCATTCCTCGATGTCTTTTGCTTGTAACTTTTCTGTGAATGGCATGAGTCCCTGTCATACTGACATTCGATGGCTGAGTGCATAATGAGCTGTTTATGCCATGGCCGAATGCTTTGCTCGATTCATTGTTCACATTGCCAATTTGTATGCATGTTCAGTTGTTGCTGAACTAGTCTCATCCATGAGAATTGATTGTAGAATGTGGCTCAATGCTGTTTTCCTGTGTTTACGTTGCTATGCGTTTCAGTTTTTGCAGCATGATGTTCTTTGAAAATGTCTCCGCTGGAGCCACCCGTGGGTAATTAGAATGTGGTGTTTAGTATTTGATCCCAAGAGTTCCTGTTGTGTAAAATCAAAGTTGTTTCCAAGTTATTCAAGTCACATTAGCAATATATGTTGGATTCATGTCGACTCCTTGTTGATTTCTTATAGAGTTCAATGTGTTTTTTGCATCATATGTGGGCTAGGATTGGATTTGATAGATCTTGGTTTCATATGAGGGTTAATTCAGTAGCACATGATGGTACATCGACGTGCAGATGATTTCTCATCATTTTTTAGTTACTAGTCTCTATCTATCTAAATCATGCTCATGCATCATCATATTGCTTTAGAATCCAATGTGACTAATTTACATATTTGATCATGTTGTAATTGTATTGGGAAGAGTGGTGGGCGATCTGAGGATTTTGTTGTCCACCTGAGGAAATGTTTCGAAACCGGCCAAAGGACCGACTTTACCGTCTTTGCTCAGATGGATCGGATATTGCATCAGGTGGCCTCTCATTTCCATGGGATTATGTTGGTCCTCATCTGCATAAACCCTCCAATTCCGTTTGGCTATTTTGTTCACCCTCTTCATGCGCTCAGTGCTTTGCGGCCCCCTGAAGCTGTCCTCTAAATCTCCCAAGTGCTCCACCCAAAGCGACATCCTATAACCATAAGCCTGCACAGCATCAGTTAAGCATTATTAGTCACAAGCTTAAGTTTTTGATAAATGTCAATGCACTCACTGGGTGTTCAGCTAGTACCTGCTATTAAATAGCTTTACCACATGGAAATATGACATACTTGAACTTCCTACACAAATCCATAGTTGTGCCCTTTGAATCCAAAATCAGTGGTATTAGCTAATGCGCAATTCTCAGTAGGACCCACATGCACTCTACATCACGCAGCCCTCTGTAGAATTCTCTACCTCTCTTCCTGTCTCTCTACATCTAATGAACTGAGTCTCTTCCCTTTTCAGCTCAGGCTTGGCGTGCTCTGCAGAGTGGGGGCAGAACAAAAACAGAGGACCTTCCAACATGGAAAAGGAGCTCAGCAAATTCTCTCTAGCCCTCAGTTATTCCTTTGATCTTCATTCCCTCTTCATTGTCCTTTCTGTCACCCTCCATCCACCAACAGCCGCCACACCTCCATCGCTGGCCACCACAAGACATGTCACGCTGAGAAGGGGCAAGAACAAACAGCGCTGATTAAAGGAACTTGGCTGATTTTTGAGCATTTATAAGGCTGAGAAGAACAGAGGGCGAGCTTTAATTGACACTGTAGACTGATGCTTCACTGAGGATTATCACCGTAGACAAATGGTGTGGACAAACATGAAGAGATTGTTTAGATGGAGCTGACTGAATAGTGATGGCTATGTTCTTTTTACAAGGCAACGGAAAGATACGGTAGTTGGAGTTTTGATTTGGATCCCTCTTCCTTGGTGGCTCTTGTACCATGGAAATATTTCTATGATTTGCAAGCGAGAGGGAGAGTGAATCAATAGATACTACACCTTTACTCAATAGCCGAATACAAGAGTATACAGTAGCTCCACTTATAAAGCACGAGAGACATTAACAAAGCCTCAATTACCTTATTTGTGACCTCCTGCTAACTGTCTACTAATATTCATAGATATACTCCAACACAAATCACAATAGGAGCAAATACTTGACAGTGTTATTGCATGTTTTTCCAGGATGTTAATGCGTCATTTTCTAAGAAGTATCCACAACTGTACAAGGAAGGAATACGGAATTCATACTTCAACTGTAGAGTTGTGGTAGCTTGGTCTTTTTCTGCGGTCTACCAGTCTCTTGTCCTTTATCACTTTGTGACAGCTAGTTCTACTGGTCTAAATTCCTCGGGAAAAATGTTCGGCCTCTGGGACGTCAGCACAATGGCATTTACCTTTATTGTTGTCACTGTCAACTTACGCCTTCTTTTGATGTGTTGTAATTCAATAACAGTATGCCTTCATATCGCTGTCAGTGGAAGCATCCTTGGGATGTTTGTTTTTATTTTCATATGTTCACTTATGAGGGTCAGTCTTCTCCCTTTCTGGGGGTTCTCTTCTTCCCTTCACCTCATCTAGTCCTCTTTTGGATAGCAATTATTCTGATATTCGCCTTATTATATGTATGCGCAAGAAAGTCTCTACCATGTCATCCACGTATTAATGAGTACAGTCTACTTCTACCCGACATTTCTTCTGGTTCCAATTGTCGCACTGCTTGGTGACTTCTTATGCCAAGGGTAAGGTTTCGACTCATATCTCCCCCCCCCCCCAAAAAAAAAAATAGTCGGGCTTTTTTGTTCTTAGACATATTTCTCGTTTAGAAATAGAGAGAAACACCGTAACATAGTTCTCAAGTAAATTTGCTCATGAATACTGATTGCGAATCTGCAATTTCGCTTTTCTAAAAGTAACAAATGTCTTTAGTCATGGAAAATATAATGGAGGACCTCCTTTTTCGTTCAAATAGCCTTCGTCATCTTCATTGTCGATTTCGTGGGTCCTTTTCTCCCTATTTACTCCAAGACAAGATACAGGGCTTGTCATGTCCGTACTTTTCCAGTTTCTCAGATGGTCCATCATTTGGGAATTGCATCTGCGCTCTCTCTCTCTCTCTCTCTCTCTCTCTAACCCCTCTTCCTCCTCTCTGGGCTGAAGATGGACTTATTTCTGGAATGCGGTTATAGGATAAATCCATGTATCAACCTTAATTAGTATAAGTACTTATTGGCTTGTGGGAACTTGACAGCTCGCCCATCTCAAGCGATTGATTTCTGGATTCACCATATTCTATTTTTCTGATTCTGTTTATTAGGAACGAGTGTTTTCTTCAAGCAATTGCAATGGATACATCCTCTGATTAGTTTCTCTCTTTTTTTTTTTTTTTTTTTTCTTTTTCACGCACTGATTTTTCATGCACTTGGTTATAGGGTTCAAAGGTGGTTCTTCCCATATGATTATCAGATATTACAGGAATTTCTAAGGGCACAAGCCATGGGATGAGGATGAAGCCGAAGACATTGCCCAGGACCTCCGATTTACAGATATGTTTCTTAATACGAAATTTTTAGACTGTTCGAGTTTCTTGCATTGCGACTGCTTATATGGCAGCAATAAGGAGTTCCTTTGCCTGTTCATTAATTCTCTGGTCACTTTTTCTCTGTTTGACTGGAATATCTGTCAACTGTTAGGTTATTTTAGGTGCTACTCCGGGAGCCATTGCTAGTTGCATCCCAAAGTTGTTTGAGGATGACAAACTGACCGTGCCTCTGTCGAAAAAGTCGGGTGGTTTAGTAGGAATTGCTAAAAGTGTGACCGTTGAAAGTACCTCATTAGTTGAATGAGGAACATTTTCTCAGACTTTCATAATTGGTTCCAACCGTGTCCTATGATCCCCTTCCAAAGACAAGTAATTATGGACTTGGTTCGGTCCTTGCATAAGTACCGGTGGCTCGTACTTGATCATTCCGTCTTATGCGGGGGAAAGGCGAGTATATCTCGTTGGAGCAGTATCCTATTCTATTCTGTAAGCAAAAGCTGTTGTAAGAATCACATATAATCACCTTAACGATGGACCAAATCTCTCACGAGGAGCTGATGAACTTGGCCAAGTTTCTGAGACACTTGACTGCTGGGATTCGTCCAACCGTTCTTCATTTCCAGCGTCGTCATCATCATTCTCGAAAACCAGCTATATCCCGCGCTTTTTCAGCGAGAGCCCAGGAAGGTATGGTGGGTCTCGCAGGACTATATCTATTCCTGTCTCCTTTGAACAGCGACTCTGTACTTGCTTTTTCAGTAAGGCTCCTCAGGCTTGAATTCTGGATATCTAATCTGGTAAAGCCGGCCTTCACTTGTGTCATTTAATGTCTGACGTGTATCAGATCTTCAAGCCTGAGAAGCCTTCCTTTAATGTCCTCGATTGCTGGTAGCGGAATGTTTGCCCGGTTTGCACTGTCCATAGAGGCAATAACAGCGAAAATCATTCCCTCTGACCTTGCGGTTCTTCTTCAGAGCAGCAAAATGAGGAACTTCCTGACAGAACCATCCAGGAATCTCACTCCTAGGGACACTTGAGTTGTGCAAATGCTTTAGAGCAACCTGAAATCTCTTATGAAAAAACACATTTAAGGTCAAACTTTATGCATTTATGATTGAAGATACGAATGCGGTGGTGGAGAAATTGAACCGATGATCTTCATCCATCTTTTTGCTACAGTTCAAGTAGTTTTCCTAAAATGGGAGTTATGAGTGATCTTTTTCACCTTTTCAATTCTTCTCTCCCAAGAGTAAAAGCCTCAGAGATTTCAATACCCGGAGACCAGTGATGTCAACTATATTGCTGCAATCAGTAGAATTCAGATGAAAGGCGCAAATTTGAAATTGATTAACCTCAACGCGGGATGGTTCTCAGGGATGATGGCCACAACGGCGCCAAGTAGTCGATCGCCTCCAGAAGGCCCGGCGCTATCTCCTCCCCTCGCTCGAGGCCTTCTTCATCGAGCCGGAGCCACGGCACGCTGCTAAGTGCGTGCTCGCGGTAGAGGTGATCCATGATGCCGTGGTGGGGGTGTCGGCGCCGCAAGAGCTGAGGAAGACGTCGCAGCGGAAGCGAGATGAGAACATAGCGTCGTCCTCTTCGGGATCGTCTGTCAGCATCGTTGTCTTCAGCTTCTTGGTCGGCCTCACTTAAGAGTTGCCCGTCTTTCGACGCAGGTGGTCGATGCGGATTGGGCGCCACTTAACAATGAGCAATGAGTAACGCGCACCTAGCCGACGGATTCGTGTTCCCTTTGAAAAGAGCGATTTCCACGGCATCGGAAATGCGCTGTCTTAATTTTTAATTGACAAATCATGGCATTCTCATTAATTAAAGGAAAAATTATCCAAAAAATTTAAAATATATTCTACATCTATCAATTTAATTTTAAATATATGTATTAATTTAGTACTAAACAGTCATAAATATTTCAATTATGTCAATTTAGTCCTAAATTTTTTAAAAATTATAAATATAGTCATTTTGGGTAATTTTGGTTAGAAATCTCATTTTAGTCAATACTAGCCATCCTAATGGAAGGCCGATATTAATGTGGAAAATTGTGTCTAATTTTTTTTAAAAACAATTTATATATATTTTTATTTTTTTTATTTTCTTTCTTTTTATTTTATTGTTTTCTTCGTAAGGTCGGCAAGTCCACCGGTCATCGGCCAAGGGCCAGCAGCCCCACCACCCCGTAAAGGAAAAAAAAAAGATAGTAAAGAAAATTAAGAATTAAAAAAAAATCAAGTATTGATGATGGATAGGGGTGAGAATCGATTCATGGTCAACATTGGACCAATCTTGGATCCGTCCAACCTCGCGGTCCCGGTCCAGCTTCCCAGGAGACTGGGTCGATCCTTGGTCTTATAATTCTTGGACCAGCATTGTGTGAGTCGGTCTTCAATCCCGAGAATCCCGAGTTGGTCCAATCCGGACCAACCCTTCGTGTGTGTGTGTGTGTGTGTGTGTATAATATTATTTATAATTTTTTTTATATAGAGAAAACTTTAAAATAAATAGCGTCAATAATATTAAACAACTCTTTAGTGAGGAATTCAAATAATTTTATATTATTATTAATAACTTAGATTTTTAATTTTTTTATAATATCAATAGTCATAATTTACGAAGAAGGAAAATATTTTTGTAATGAGTTTTCACGACGTCCAAAAATGCATAAACAACTCTTTACAGCATCATCTTTTAGTATTCGTTTTCTTCTGTCTTATTTGTCCTCTTAATCTTCAATTTACCAAAATCAAAGGAAATAACTTCTCCACTCGTCACTGACACGCCCGCCGCTTTGGGTCACTCGTGCCGCTTGATGCTCGCTTGGCTTGTTGCTCCTTACTCGACATCCAATGCTCATTCCGTTCGACGCTCACCCTACTTGATTCTTACCTTTCTTAGCTAACCTCATTCATTATCGAACCCATTGAGTCGGTATGGTCCCCGATTGCCCTTTCAAGAAGTACAAAAAATGAAATAAAAAATTATTAGTTGGTCTTAAGTTGACCTTGAAACCGGACCGAACTCATTAAGTCAGTCCGGTCCTTAACCACTTTTTTAAGTAGTACAAAAAATGAAATAAAAAATTATCGGTTAGTCTCGAGTTGACCCTGGAACTAGACCGAACCCATTGGGTCGGTCCAGTCCTCGGTCCCAAGCTCAATAGGGTCGGTCCTCGGTCTCAAAAATTGAGGACTAGAACTGTGTGGGTTGGTCCTAGAGTTAGGGGGTGGACCGGTCCAACTTGGACCATGCTCACCCCCGATGATGGATAGTTTATGCCATGACATAGCAACATGTGTCCTCGATACAAGACCAAAATTATCCCCGCAAGGATGTTTATATCTACTCCGGTTAAATGTAGGATCGCAAGTTTTTCGATTTAGCTTGATTTGGTTTAAATTTGAATCCTTTAGACTAAAATTAATTAGACGATGAGGCCGCACGCCTAGCACGTGCTGGTGTCGGAGAACGTCAGCACCTCCCCGCACCGACAGTTGCGGCACGCCGACGTCTTCTTCTCCCTTGGGTCGCAGCCCCCGAACCTCTCTTGCCTCTGCAAGATGACCACTCTGGTCTCGATCTGCACATAATTTGCTCGTTTGCATATAAAAAATGTGTGATTCAGGATCGAAAAATTATTGAACAAATCTTTATTTCCGTAAAAAATTTTAATGGATTGGCCACCAAAATCACAAACTCAATTGCTTCATGATCCGACAGAAGCAATCGAAATGATGAATTACCTCACAACCGTCACGGTTGGAAGAAGGAGATCGAGGAGATTGCAATATGGGAAAGCCCATGTTCCTCCTCCTATCTCTCTCTCTCTCTCTCTTTGACAATTGATTGAGGCTAAAACCGTTTGAGTTTGAGGGATGGTATCATGATTTCGAGTTTGACGAAGATTGAGTGTGAGTTGGAAGCGGACATAACGAGGATTTCTTTGACTGGGTTGAGTATTTGAATCATCATGATTCTTATCAAGGTAAACTTCGCATGCTCTGTCTCTGCTGGAGGTGGGGACCGAGTGCTTGAATCTACAAGCGTGAAATCTGGTTGAGCCCGAGATTGTGCTGATGAACTCATACACGTTTCAATGATTCGGTGATTGTTTGGATGCGCACCTTTTCCTTATCATTGCATTTAGGTGCCCCTACCGAAACGCTTACCCCATGTTTGATTGAATTTCTGAACGGTATTAGCATGTGTATTTCGCAAGCATTCTTGCATCATGATGATTATCTAGCAATGGTGTGCTTAAACTGAGAGTTCTCCAGTTTATATGACATTATTTTCCTTGATGTTGGTTAAACTTCTAAGTTGTGCTCAATGCTCCCACGACTGAGAATTTGAATATGTTATGTCGGCTTAATTTACTAGGAATTATGTTATCTATATCAATCTACGATGTTTGTATGTGGCTATTCTAACATTCGAGACAATTACCATCCTTGTACTGGAAATGGTGAAATCCTTCTTCGAAATGTGCATCATGTGTTGTGTACTTCAGTAAATTCCTATCCAGACTTCATCCTTTGCTTGATCTCGAAAGTAATTGGTTTCGTATGCTTGGATGATTATGCCTTGCATTTCTAGATCCGTTCATTGATACCTCAATACCTTTTGTATGTCAATAATATTTGATTCATTTTTTTTAGGCGAATGCATGGCCTATACCTGTTTGATTTTCTTCGTTGACTGAAGATTCTGAAGTTCATTCCTTGATGTCAAAACTGACATTCGATGGCTGAGTGCATAGTGAGCTTTTTATGTCATGGCCGAATGCTTTGCTTGATTCTTTGTCCATTTTGCATTTGTATACCAGTTCAGTTGTTGCTGAATGAGTCTCAACTGTGAATTGACTGTAGAACGCAGCTCAATGCTGTTTTCCTGTGTTTATGGGTAGACAGACATGCGGCATGCTGGAAAACGACAAAAAGAGCTAAGAAAACTTGCTTCCGCGGGTGGCTTCCCAACTTGAAGGCACATTATCGTCTCGCGGGGAGGGGAGGAGGACAGCCAAGGCCATCCGTGCAATCGAATCGTAGATTAAAATAATAATCTATTTCTTCTAAAGATAATTTTCTAGTTCACCACATGCGAGACGACATTTTAAAGCTTTGGCTTTTAAGGGCGTCCGATTTGTTAGACCTCAAAGATTTTCTCGGGCAAATCTATTGATGTTGGTAATTCTTTTCATATAGTTAGTGAAATCTTAAATAGAGCGGTAACTTGAGATAAATGAAGTAACTTGTACTTGGCATCCACAAATTTTATTATTCACCTTTAGTTTTCTCTAAATACGTTGTCAATTTCAGTACAAGTTTGGATTCCCTATTCAATTTTTCACCTATACTTTCAATTTGCTTGGGATTTCAGTTTCCTGCATTTCGACTCGAGTTGTTTATTGTTTTGGAAAAAAATTCATGTAATTTCCCGAAAACAAATACCAAGTGTAGAAAACAGAGGTAAGAGATGCAAAGGAAATCTCAATGATTGAGGCTGATTTTCTCTCAGTAATGAATAAGACTCAAATGGCTGACTTCAAAATTTTCAAGTCTGATTCCAAGGGAAGAAGGAACTCTAGAGTCAATTTCACTTGCATAGCTCTTTTGCATCAAAGGGATTCAATCAACTAAAATGTTCTATTGACATCCGAATTTTTATCGACGTTCTAAAATATCCATTTATTTCGAAAAAATATAAAAAATTATAAAATGATAAAAGAGGAAAATAAAGGAAAATTAAAAAAGAAGAATAATTAATAAAAATGGATCAAATAAAATGAATGAATGATGAAAAATAAAGTCGTGTGGGCGGCGTGTCTAGCCCACTTGGTTATTTTCAGCTCACCCCTTAACCGGGCTTCCCATTCAGAAGGGAAGAACTTATGTGAGTGTCTCAATTTCAAATTCTTTGCTCAAAAAAAAAAAAAAAAAAAAAAAAAAAAATTCAAATTCAAACATGGGTTTGGCCCATTTTCCTTCTTTTCTTTGGCCCACCAGAGCCTAAAAAAGAAGCCCAGCCCATCACTCTTTCTTCTTGCGCGCGCGCGCGCTCGTGAGAAGAGCGTCTGTGACGCAAGGAGGAGAGAAGGTACAGTGACGGTCACCGAAGAAATGCCCGCGAGCGAGTGATGAGAAAGGAACCTATGAATCTTAATCGATATACTCGCTGCTCAACCCTGCGAAAGCGAGATACATTCGTGCGAGATAATGGAACCTGTCGCGTCGTGTTTTGGTTCGAAAATAGTGTCAAAGCTGAATCAAAAACCTGCTCTCGTAGCTGCACAACATGTGTTCGACAAAATGCTCCAATGATGCACCGAAATCCATGTTATCCGATCGACGTTAAAAATTTAGTTCGAGGCTTAATCATGCATATGTTATTGACGCACGTCTGCTTTCTTCGTTTTTTGCTATGTTTTTGCTTGATTTCACGGCCCACCTTTTGATATTCGTTAATGGCCATGCAAAACCGAACTTGGTTCGGCTGTGGCCGGCGATAGGCAGACGGCGACGGCCGGAGATGTAATGTGGTGATGGTGTGCAGTGGTGTGAGCTCCAGTGTACGTAGATGGCATCTAGTTTTACGGGTTCAAATAATGGAGAAGAAGATGAAGGTTGGGAGTGAAAAAATGGCTTCGGGGAATAAAAGGGGAAGAAGAAGTGCAATAGAAAAGGACTTAATAAGGAAAAAGACAAAAGAGAAAAAAAAAAAAAAATAAAAATCCAATAAAAATTATAAAAATTCAAAATATATGAAAAAATTCGCTTTCTAAATACGATTGGTCCGAATTCGGTGTACGGTCAGGTCACCAGGTCGGATCGGATTTACGGGCTGAACCCCTTCTCTGAATAAGAAGAATTTCAGAAAAAAAAATTAAAAAATCAGAAAAAATAAATAAATAATTTAGAAAATTATAAAATAACAAAAAAAATTAGAATTTTAGAAAATAATTAAAAATTTTAAAAATCTGAAAATTCATTAAAAAAATAAAATATTCGAAAGAACATTTAAAAATTTAAAATCTCAGAAAAATCATAAAAATTTTGTAAATCCTAGAAAATCCAAAAAGATTCAAAAATTGGAAAATTTCTAAAAAGAATGGAACAAAAAATATGGTTCTTTGTTTTGCATTAGTTTTTATTTTTAGTTTTTTAGGAACAATATCGATACCTATATGGTTTCCTTTGCGATTATAATTGATTCCACATTTCAATATTTTGAGTGTTACTTTTCTGTTCTAGAATGGTTAAGGCAAATCTTAGATTTCCTTTGGATATGCTGCTATGGCGTAATCAAGTAGATACTAAAAGGGCATTAGTTTTAGGCTAACATAATCAAATTCCCAAATCTAGAATATCTAGTTGCAAAGAATAAAATATCCTCTTGTATTTTACTTGATTTTTAGCCGATCTAAAAGGTTAGTAGAAACTCTTTTGTCAAAATTTATGTAGGCATAATTGATTTTAAATTTAAATGTCCGATGTCGTGCGGAGTATAAACTTAGGAGAGCACAAGTTAATGGAAGGTTGTCGGCCCATAGTGGATAATACCCCTAAACACAACTCTCTCTCCCCCAAGCGATTAGGTCACAACACCTTCCACTAAGAACAAAATGACACAATCTAGAACGATAATCATTGATGCATCGCACGTAACAATAATCACCAATGCACCATTTTGATACTAACAAGATCTTCTAAAAGCAATTTTGCATAGATAGCAAATTGACTGAATAAGAAGGAAGCAACTAGAATGACATCAGTTGGAGCTTGAATTCATGGAAACGAGGGGCAATGGCAATGATCTGCATCCGGTGTGCCTAAAGGTCTCTTTGGTAGAGACATTGCTAGACAGAGACAAAAAATGTGACTAGAAATCTCTGTCTACTCCAAGCTCAACGTCAAGGCAGAGCGAGCGCTCCTTTCTTTGGTCAAATCAACAGCGACATCCTTGCAGGGTGGCAGAGGAGGAGGGGAGAGAGAAGGCCAGGTTATGGGAAAAAGTTGAAATGTTGCGGTGATGGGGCTGATGGGTCTGGGCTGCGGATCAAATCAATGAGTTTGCTCTTGTGGGCCGTGCCAATTGGACCAACTTGGCCTTTTTTATTTTTTATTTATTTTTATCTTTTTATTATTCTCTTTTTTTGTTCTTTTTACTACCATTCATTGTTTTTATGCTCTTTTTTTACAAAAATGTATGCTTAATTTGTCGACTAAAATTTAGGTGTCGACAATTTCGAAAATATTTACCTAATATTTGAAGAAGAATATCATGCCATCCCAAACAAACTACAAGACAATATATGTGTTGATGTGTCAAAATTTAACTTACCAAAGGCAAGAGTAATTTCTAGATCGATAGAAGAAATGGGCCAAAAAATATGGGATAATCCAATTGAATAGAATCAGGTATGTGTTGATGAAATATTGATTAATCTAAAATGACTTAATTTATGACTCAGATTCATATGGACCCAATTCTGATCTCGCCCATTTGGCGAGTTGAAGTCCCAAAAATCACAATGGAACATTAAACAACGATTGGTACAAGGCAAGAGAAAGAGATGCTTTTTATAGTGGAAGATGTTTCTTTCGCGTGTTATTTTTCTTGTTTGAGGATTCTTTTTCAATTTATTTAAAGTTCTCGAAGTGAAGAAATGATTAAAGATGGCAAATAGTCGAGGAAAAAGCAAAAGAAATGAATCAATATGTTAAGAATAACATAGGTTTAAACCAATCTTTATAAAGTTTCAACAAAAAAACTGACCACGTGACTAGTCAAGTGGCCCAAGACTTGATTTGCAAGTCAAATGTCCCAAGTTTGATTTCACAATCTATTATCCATTTTAGGATAATTATGTGAATAGCTTGGCGGAATTAATTTGACCAATATCTTATGGCAAACACATTCACCTATTTGGGGCCAAAGATTGTTGTGGCTTGGAGAAACTTCAAATAGAATGTCCAGCAAAAACATTTGAGTCACCGTTGATGCCCTCGGATGAAGGGCTGTGACTCCACTTCGATGAATTTCCATTTCCACCATGACATCAAGAGAATTTCCTTCACGCACAATAGCATAATTAACAATAATCTTTTTCGACAATAACAATAATAATAGACAATTTTGTGTCCACAATGGAAAAAAAAAAAAAAGGCAAATTTATGGTAGAGTAGTTGGCATTGAGCATTTGACCCTTGAAATTTCATTTGCTTCCAATTATTTACACACAAAAATCCTTTTCTTGTCTTGAATAAGTATGGACTTTATTTGGTATTTCAACGCTCGAAATTACAATCGATGCGAATTTGCAACAATCAAATCATAACAATGAATTAAATATTGATGATAAGCTTCTATAGAGGATGATAGTGTGAGACAACCGATTAAAACGCGTATTTTGTAGGTAGTGTGGCTTGAAGGTAATTTTAGTACAAAGAAATGATGGAGTGCCTCACTTGTTTTTAATTAGCGGGGGCATAGGATTTGGGGGACTTCCCCCCCCCCCCCCCCCACCTCCAAAAAAAAAAACTAAGTTTGGGTTCTTTGAGGTCAAGGCTCAAGCATTATCAAAAGTTGTAGATGGATTTTGAAATGTTGATTATTTAAATGTTGTAGATGATCAGATGACACGCTGTACAACCTGTGCATTGAGGACAGGCCAAGAGATGCAAACGATAGACATTTTCCACATTCTAGTAACTCAACATTTTCGCCTACTGTCTTTAATAATCCATCCATTAGTAGTGAAGGTGGATTTTGATGGCACAGTTCACGTTGATGGAGCGAGCACGTCATGTTCCACCGTGGAAAGATTAGGAAAACACAAGACTTTGGCGTTCCACCACTATAAAAGGTCAACATTGTTTGCCTCAGTTTTTCAAATCTAGCTCATGTCATCTTTGCTGAAAAATCCATTCACCTCACCAGCAACTGACACCGAAGTGCTTGAGGCCTGCCCTTTTTTCTGGCGGGCCGCTTGTGGCCCGAGAGCATGGGTCCTAATTGGCACGGCCCATTAGCCGTCCTAACTAAGATCTTTTTATTTGGGCTCATGTACACTAGGAAGAACCTTGGAATATTTTTAGATAGCTGAGGATCCTTCGCTCAAAAGTGTTGCCGACACCTTCGTAGATGTTTTTGGAGCTTCAATTAAGATTACTTGGATTAAGTATGTAAGGTTGAAAAGGATCAGACAAGCACATGCACCAGACAAGGACAAGCCAGAAAGGTTGTCCCCTTTCTTGAGACGGGCTTACATCTCACTTCTATCGGTCGCTGCAGCTTGGCTATGCCCTTCTTAACTCTTATTTGGACTTTTCTAGACTAAACAACGTGTGAAAATAGAGACAGGACGGTACGGTGGAGCTGGGTCCCTGGACGTTAGGTTTGACATAATAACAAGCTTTAAATTGTCATGTGACCCTTCAAACATCATACTCTCATCTGCAGAAGAGGTCGACATAACATAACACGAAGCTTTAATAACTGTGAAATTGCGAAGTGACCGACGATGGGCAAAGAGTAACTTAACTCTAGTCGGGTTAAACTCTTAGTCCTATCGTCCTCCTCCTCATCTGCATTTTAGAGAGAGAGAGAGAGAGAGAGAGAGAGAGAGAGAGAGAGCATAAGAGCATAAGAGCATAATCAAATCGAGGCATTTATTTATTTTTTTGTAGATTCCATAGATGTTGTAGATAATTAAATGACACTATAAAGCTTGTGCACATCAACAATGGGCCAAGAGAAGCAGGCAATAGTCATTCCTTTATTCTTGTAACTCAACGTTGGCTTATGGTCTCTAATAATCCGTTCGCTAGTACTAAAGGTGGACTCTAACGATATAATTGAAGCCGATGGAGTGAGCACGTCGCCATCCGCCGTGGAAAGAATAGGAAAAACACAACGGTTTGGCCTTCCACCATAGCAAAAGGTCCACATTGTCTTCCTCAACTTTTTCAATGAAGTTGTTGTCATCTTTGCTGAGATATTCGTTCACCTCACCAGCAACTAACACCAAAGTGCCCAAGGCATACCCCCTTTCGGCCCAGAAGCATGGGTCCTAACTGGCTTGACTCGCTGACCATCCTAATTGAGATCCGATTAGGGTTCATGTACATTCGAATGAACCCTACCATTCTTTTCAAAGCTGGGGATCCTACGATAAAAGCATTGTTGACACCTTCGTAGATATTCTTGGAGTTTTAGCTCTTCTCATTCAAACATCTGTCATATTTCCCAAATCGTAATGACAGTTTAGAAAATGCATTTTATATCATGGGCTCTACTGAACCCGTCATTTGAGGGAAGAAGGCGCTCATTTTTGCATTTCCCTCTATTTCCTCCCACTTTTTGGAGGAAAATGTCTTGTGGATCCACAAGAAAATCTTTCCCTACCATTCTCTTCGTATTTCTCGGGTCTTTATTTCCTCCCCTCCTTTCACCCAATTCTTAAAACCCACTTCATTCTATGGAGTGGCCCGATTCTGTTTTATGTGGATCTTACTCTCAAAAGAAAAAACGAATGTCATGGCTAATATATTAAAATTTTTAACTAGGTCCACAGTCAATAAAATATTAGCTCCCATTGCAACACTGCGATAATTATACGTGCACGATGATTATCTGATTATATTGAGTTATTTAAAATTTAAAATTATATTTATAAATATGTTTTCTCATCAATTAAAACTGTTTTTGTTTTAGGGGACCGATCAAATTAACAGGCTGCTTTTTTTTAGAATTTCTATTGCTGTTTTTCGTAAAATAATCTATACGAATTTGGGACCAGGTATTTAATCATATATGGTTGTGGACACATTAACTTGAAGCTGGAAAGGACAATGTGTAGAAAGAGAGAGGACAATATGGTGGTGGCGATGGTCCCTGGAGCGGGAGGTTGACGTAACAAGAAGCTCTGACAATTGCAACGTTACCCACGATGTACAGGCCGTACGTCTCATCTGCCGCTTGCGGTTGACATTAACACGAAGCTTTTAACAATTGCCAAGCGACCGTAGATGACCGAAATGCAACTTTTAACTCCACCCTGGTTAATCCTTACGCTCACTTTGTTCTGTCATCCATCTCCAAGTCGTCCTCCTCTGCGTTTGAGAGAGAGAGAGAGAGAGAGCAGAAGCATCAGAGCAACGATGGCGGACGTGTCAGGGAGGGAGAGACACATAAGAGGGTCATTACGTGGAGGTCATTAGCAAGGATAGGTTAAAGAGAGATAGAGAGGTAATTAGGCTCAACCATGGAATAGCGAGAGATCCATATAGTCCATGGAATAGACTGACATTATTGAGTGCCTGCGACACTGTTACGGAGCTAATGATTCATGTAATTTACATACAGATACACTTTATATTCACTGAATCCATTAACGAGGTGTGATCAATCAATAAAATTGGATTCTTTTAGAACTCTTAAGGTGAGTTTCTAATATAAAATGATGATTATAATTAGTAATTTCTATACAAAAAATGAGAAAGGCATCTTCCATGAACCTTCCGTTTCTCTTGATAGAGTTACGTAGGTAGTTATAACCCAAGATTAATACATATGTGTTTCTTAGAGATCAATGGAATGTCTAGGACTCTTTAAGCATATGATGAAACTCCATCAGGTACAACGATCCTTCCATTTCACACAAATTGGATAATTAGAGGAAACACGCAATTTTTTTTTTCGGTAATCGAGGATCCGCCGGGCCTGACTCGTTTACGCTCGCCAACCCACGGCCCATACAATGCCCGAATAGCACATTGGACCAAGTGTCAATACCTCGGGAAAGACTAGCACAGGACTCCACCACCATGGCCCCCCCAACTTTTTTTTTTTTTTTTTTTATGGCCCGCCACTTAAGACGCTAAGAATCAACTGCGGGTTTGAACTCTCAACCTCGGCAATGAGAAAGAAGCTCTCAACCAACACAGCCACCTACCGGTGGGTGGAAACACATAATTTTTCATATTACATTATTTTAAAAATCTATTAGTCGCCACACTTAGATTTTTTCTTCTCAGATTCCATTTGAAGTTGATTTTGGCAGCTTAACGGTCTAAATTTGGGAGCTGAGCCACCCTTCCTTTTTTCTTTTTAATTCCTGGGAAGTTTTGGTGAATATTTCTTCTATACTAGAAACTATCACTAATTTAAATTTTAACCTTAATCTCACACTATACATGTTTATACATTTGAAAAAAGAATTAAGATGTTAGGAATGCAAAACTAGTTCCATGAAAGTTTACATTCAAATGATGAGGCGTGATCAATTAAAATTTAAGAATAGAAATTTTGGGTCACGGGCTTAACTTTAAAGATTAATAGGGAAATTGAGCACGACTCTCATAGATCTTATCTTCATTACAATTTGTCAAATAAAGTGGGCATTGTCGAGGACGCAACACCCGCCAGCTCTCGTTATCGATGAATCCTCTTGGAAGGCTTGGTGAAGTTGAGGGAATTGAATGCCTCACAAGGGCACCTTATCTATCGTGCTTGAAGAATGTACAATCTTTGGAGCTGTCTTAATTAGAAAGAGGTGTTGACGTTCAAGATTTGGGGAAATCGGGATCTTTGTTGCACCTGTCAGTTTTTTACTGCGATTCAATTGAAAGATTACGCAACCTACGCAAGTTGAAGAATCTAAGGTGTGTCGAACTGAAAGGTTGTCCTTAGCTAAGAGCCATGGAAGGCCTCAGTAATTTCGAGTCTTTGATGTGCCTGGACACCACAGGTTGTAGATCCCTAGAAATGTGTTGCCCATTGTGCCGAGATCGACCAAGATAGAGACTGAATTGTAACAACTGCAGTATGTGTCGCAGTTGTGGTAGAACTTGCAATATTTTAATTAATCTTTGTCACGGACTCCACTCTTTCATCTTAGGCATCATCTTCTACAGCAAATGCACGCATTAAAAACTCAGTTGGGCTATTAATAACTCAACCGATTCAAATTTGCAAGTAATTTCACTTAAGTATTGAATGATGAATTGCCAAATTTTTATCTTGTATCCTCAAAATTCAGATATTCAAAATTAAATTAGATTTTTTGGTATAGCAAATTGAATGTCACGGCTTCATATCGAATGTATACCTCTTAAATTAGAATTTTTATTACATCCGCGGTCAATGGAAGAACAACTTCCGTTGTGGCAATACACTATTTATAGGTGCATGCGGACTATTTGACCATATCAAGCTATTTCAATTTTCGATTATATGGGTAAGTATATTTCACCATCGATCAAAACAATTTTTAATTCGGGGGTGATTGATCGAAGTAATAGGTTGCTAGTTTTTTTAAGAATATTTGTTACCGTTTTTCGTAAAATAATTGATACAAATTTGGACTAGATATATAATCGTTATATGGTGACCATATTGACATGATGAACTTAATATTAGTGTTCATATTTAAGAAGTCTGAATGACACCTAGGACGGTACATAAGTCTAATGTTAGCTTTCACATTTATGAAGTCGAACTACCATTTGGAGCATGATGTTGATATAACACAATTCTTGATAATTGCTATGTTCAGATATTGAAAATCGAATTAAATCGTGAACTACCAACACTAAAGCAAATACATATTAATAAAGGGTCCCAACTACTAGAAGTAAATGTTCACTTGTGTATGGAGTCACTTACCTTGACAGTACCGCCAATACCATTATTTATGTTTTGAGCTCAAGCCATGTTTTTCACTGACATTATAGCCTGTCATTCGCTTAGGCCCATCAATCTACAATAAGAAAAAATAGAGATGAGTTGTGAATGATTTGCACAGAGAAACAAAGTGGATGAACAAGACGTCTTTGTCCCATGCACGGTGCATGGAGAGGTATCATAGAGCGGCAGGAGTTTTTATTTATTTATTTATTTCCGCTAATTAATATCTTGTAATTGGTTCCTATGCCACCTGCTTTTGGTATAGCATTTGAATATCACAGCTAAATATAGAATATATATACTTTTTTACCTAGAATGTTCTTTTTGGCCTGCAATCGATAGAAGAACATCTTCCATAGTGGCACTACACTATTTATAAGTGCATGTTGACTATTTGATTATATCAGACTATTTAAAATTTAAATTATAAGGGTAAGGGTGTTTTACCATCGATTGAAACCATTTGTTTTGGGTGATCAAATTGAATTAGGAGGCTGCTATTTTTTTTTTCTTTTGAGAATATTTGATGCTTTTATTTGTCAAATAATTGGTAAGAATTTGCAACTTGATACATAATCATTATATTGTGCCCACTTAATGTGATGAAGTTAATTTTAGCATTCATATGTAGGAAGTTTGAATGACAAATAGAACAATACAATGGAGTTGTATCCCCAAATTCACTAAGGCCTCATATTAGCTTTCACGTTTATGAAGATGTACAGCCATCCGGATCGGGAGGTTGACATAACACGAAAGTTAATAATTACTATGCTCGGGTATTCAAAATTGAATTAAATTGTGAACTACCGACATCAAAGTAGGTATGTATTTATAAGGGGTCTCAACTACTAGAGGGCAGCATTCACTTTTATATGAAATTACTCACCTTGATAGTACCTTGGACGTAGGTGGTCAGGCCCGAAGGCAATTTTCGTACAAAAGAAATGGTGGAGTGGGCCCCTTTGTCTTTGATTGCGGAGTGCAGGACATTGGAGTTCCCAAAATAGAGAAAATTGGTTTCCTTGTGACCATTGGCAATTTTCAGTTGGCAACGTCCATGAATGTTGACCAACAAATTAAAGTCAAATAGAGATAATAATTTAATGGGATAAAGAAACGATTTCTATATTTTGGTTCAATATGCAATATAATATATGAACTTTAAGTTTGTTTACGTGGTCCTTAAATTTCAACTAAATATGCAATATTGTTCCCGAAATTTTAATTTATTTAATGTTTTTCTTAGATTTTTTGTATATGTTCAATTTAACCCTAAAATGTATGAAAATATTTAATACTATATTTTTATTAATTAAAGTTTAGGGATAATATTAAACATGTTTCACTAAATTGAACTTGCACTAAAAGTTCATAGACTACATTGAACATATTAAAAGTTTAGGGACAACATTACACATTACATTAAATTTCATAAATCAAATTGAACATATTTAAAGTTTGTGAACCATATTGCAAATTAAGCCAAATTTCGAGAATTATTTGTGTCATTTACCCTACTTTAACCATCGGTATCTGCTATAACATTATTTAGAAAAAAGAAAATTCCTAGAACAAACATTATTATATTACGAATTTAGTTAAAATTACATCACCCTATTTTATCAAGATAAATTATGAATAAATCAAAGATATACGATTTCAAGGAAATACAAAAAAAAAAAATTAATAATTTAAGACTGGCCACGATAGAGATGGATTGGATGTCTTCTGGAGCTATCAACCAGAAGGTACAACTTATGAAAATTGATTCCTCGTAAGGTATCTCACCAGTTTGATGGTTGATCATAATTTGGACATATCCATATTCCCATCTTCTCTAAGAAGTTTGTTTCAAGATATTGTTGTCTACGTGTGGAACAAATGTCAAAATTAGGTGGGAAGAAAGATACTCTCCCCAATTTCTACAACGTAGAGTTTGATGCTGTGAAGCTTCAAACCAAATGATCTAAGGAAGAGTAAGTTATAGATTGGTTTTGATGAAGCAAAGCAGAGGAAAGTGGCCCCAATCGAGGTGGTGCCTTATGAAAGCTTTTAAACTTTTCTAGTGTTTATTGCTATTGAGTGTTAAGCCACAAGGTTTAAATTTACTGCAATATGGCCTCTTAGTTACGCTGTGCGGTTACCTGAGTTCCATATTTTCCAGAAGTTTACAAGTATTTATTTGAGGGGATGTCACCCTGTTTTCCAAAGCAACAATCATATAGTATAGACAGTTTCCGGGTATGATAATAAGACGATCACCAAACAACTTATTATGCACTTTTATCCAGCTTTATATGGTAACTCGAGGAACTGATCTAGCGTCGTACCTTGTCGAGCCCAAAGTCAATGCTGTAATTCTATACAAAAGCGTCGTATCATGCACGCTTGAAAAATTTCAGAATTAATGATTTGTATAGAGTATGAGAATTTATATAGGAGTATCCACAATTTTGTGTTCAATATTCGAAAAAAGTTCCAAAGAAAATCTTTACCGAATGTATAAAATCTAATACTCCTAAGGATGGGTAGAGCTTAATATAGCCAACCCCAATACTCAAGGCACTATGGAAAATTGCACTACAATGCGTGGCCAGGAGTTATTATCGCACGATGACTTTCCACAGTTTGAGTCGACATTTTGAGGGAAGAAGGAACACATTTTGTGTTTCCCTTTATTTTCTCCAACTTTAGAGAAAAGTACTAAAAAAGTCCTAAATATATTACATTGATACCAATTCAATTATAAATCTTTCAATTGGATCAATTTAGTCATAAATATTTTCCCATTGATATTAATTCAGTCCACCCGACCAATTTAGACTAGAAATTGCTAACATGGATGCCGGCCGTATTATATGGCACGACTAGCACTAATGTGGACATTTTAAAATATTTTAAATATCTTTTCGATTTTTAAATTATTATTATTTTTTCCTTTTTTTCTATTCTTTCTCTTTTGCCTTGTGGCCGACACTAGCTACCACTAAACTCTAGCAAGGGTGTCACGACTCTCACCGAATTTGGCGAGGGCACGACCCTCCTAGCCTAGGCGAAGGTCACCATTGCCCAAGTTGTGACAGTCAAGTTCTCACAAGACTCAGCAAGGGCTCCCTCACCCAAGTGGCGAGGTTTCAGCCCCCATTAGATCCGACTAGGGCTGCTGTCATTCAAGTTGCAAGAGTCGTGCCCTTGCCAGATCCAGTGAGAGCTGCGACACTCTCGTTGGCCCTCGGCTGTGGCCAATCATCAGCAATGGCCGGTATCGGCCAAAGGGCAAAGAAGAAAGAATAGAAAAAAAAAATAATTTAAAAATAATTTAGTAATTGGAAATAATATTTAAAAATGTTCAAGTTAATGCTGGTCATGTTACGTAAAATGACTAACATCCACATAAGTAATTTTCTATTTAAATTGACCAAATGGATTGAATTGATATCAATACGAAAATGTTTAAAATTAAATTGGTCAAATATAAATATTTAGGATTGAATTGATACTAATGTAATAGGTTTATAATTTTTTTTTAACTCTCCCCCACTTTTTTTGGAGGAAAATATCTTGGGAGCCCACGAGAATATCTTTCTCTGATGAAGTAAATCAAAATATAGTTGTATCCACGTTAACGTGATGAAGTTAATAGTAGCGTGCATATGTACGGTATGGTGGAGTTGGGTCCCTCGGCTACGAAGGGATGCCTCATATCAACTTTCACGTGTATCACATCGTGCGCGAAAAAGCAACTTTAACTCCATCATGATTGGCTATTAACACTTGTTTCTTCTTTTCTTCTTCTTCGGTTCAGCACCACGTCTGTCCTCCTCTGCATTTTGGCGAGGGAGAGAGACCAGGGGCTTTTGGAACAACAGTGAAACTTTCTTTAAGCATACAATTAATTTTCACCGTGTGCGGGCGGCGCCTCTATCTCGAAACACACCAAATAACTATTAGAGATACACACATCTATAATCACAGAGTTTTCCCAAAAAAATGCACAAATATGATCATTCAAGCGCAGACCTTGAGTAAGAAAAACAGGTACATTTATCACTTGAGCAATCTCTTAGGATCAAAAGATAGATGGCACTTAGTTTTCTCACAAGAAAACTGACCTAAATTAAAATGAAAGCTCTTAATTATCTTTTTCTTATAAAACAATTCTTAATTTCCTAAATGATAACCTGTCGGGGAGATAATGGTTTTGTGTTACACTCTTTTGAAAACCTTTTACTTGCTGCACTTGCTATTTCCTTTTCCTCAATTCCTATTCGAAGTTCATTTTGCAGCTTAATGTTTTAAATTTGAGAGCTGAGGCCCCCTTCTTATTTATTTTTAAACCCATGGGACGGATTGGAGCATATTCTTCTACACCAGAAATTATCACTTATTTAAATTCTAACTTTAGCATGTTGGTGACAACTTCCTTGATATTTTCGGAGCTACAACCAAACTTATTCAGACATCTGTCACATTTCCCATTTTGCATTCGCTATGTATGCTTCACCTTCCTCTATCTTTCATCAAAATTGTTGCCGACACAGCTTCGTAGACATTTTCAGAGCTTCAACACATCTCATTCAAATATTTCTCACATTTTTCATCTCGAAATGACAGAGTCCAAAAAATGCAATATATTGTGGACCCACCAAACTTGTCATTCCATTTCCCTCTAGTTACTCCCACTTTTTGGAGGAAAAGATCTTGTGGGCCCGCAGAAAAATCTTTCTCTGCCATTCTCTTCGTATTCCTTTGATCTTTATTTCCTCGCTTTTCACCCAATTCCTCACCCAATTCCTAAAACCCTCTTCATTCTATGGAATGGCTCGATTCGATTTTATTTGACCCATGCTCTCAATATACATATATATATATATATATATATATATGTATGTATATATTTGTTTGTCCATAAATAGCATCTTCCATTTGATGTGAAATTCAAGATGTACAAATTCTTCCGCAAGTATCAATATCCTTATTTATAACAATACATGTCAACTGGATTATTGTCAATGAAGTTTCTCAACTCGAATTATGTTTTGCACTTGGCATTATGGCTTGTCATTCACTTAGGCCCATCAAGGTATAATAAGAATGAAGAAGTAGAAATGAACTATAGATGGTTTGCATAAAGAAACAAAGTAGATGAACAAGACAACGTCTCCATCCTCTGAAATGGTGCGTGGAGATGTTTTTATAGAGGGGTGGTAGTTTCTTTAATTTAATTTCGTCAATTAATATCTTCTAATTTAATCCTACATTACCTGATTTCGGTTTAGCAATTGAATGTTATAGCTACATATGGAATATATACCTTCTTACTAGAATTTTTATCATGCCCACGGTTAACAGAAGATTAGCTTCTACGCGGCACTACACTATTTATATGACTATTTGATTATGTCAAGTCATTTAAATTTTTGATTATATGGGTAAGAATATTTTACAATAGATTAAAATCAATTTCGTCTTGAGTGATAGACCGAATTAATGAATCCTCTTGGAAGGCTTGGTGAAGTTGAGGGAATTGTGAATGCCTCACAAGGGCACCTTATCTATCGTGCTTGAAGAATGTACAATCTTTGGAGCTATCTTAATTAGAAAGAGTTGTTGAGGTTCAAGGTTTGGGGGAATCGGGATCTTTGTTGCACCTATCGGTTTTCTACTGTGATTCAATTGAAAGATTATGCAACCTACGCAAGTTGAAGAATCTAAGGTGTGTCGAACTGAAAGGTTGTCCTCAGCTTTGAGCCATGGAAGGCCTCAATAACTTCGAGTCTTTGAAGTGCTTGGACACCGCAGGTTGTAGATTCCTAGAAATGTGTTGCCCATTGTGCCGAGATCAACCAAGATAGAGACCGAATTGTAACAACTGCAGTATGTGTCGTGGTTGTGGTAGAACTTGCAGTATTTTAATTAATCTTTAGGTGTCATGGACTCCATCATCTTAGGCATCATCTTCTACAGCAAATGCACGCATTAAAAACTCAGTTGGGCTATTAATAACTCAACCAATTCAAATTTGTGAGTAATTCCACTTAAGTATTGAATGATGAATTGGGAAATTTTTATCTTGTATCATCAAAATTCAGATATTCAAATTTAAATTAGATTTTTTGGTATAGCAAATTGAATGTCGTGGCTTCATATCGAATGTATACCTATTAAATTAGAATTGTTATTACGTTTGCAGTCAATAGAAGAATAACTTCCATTGTGGCAATACACTATTTACAGGTGCATGCGGACTATTTGATTATATCAAGCAATTTAAATTTTCAATTATATGGGTAAGTATATTTTACCATCGATTAAAACAATTTTTTGTTTCGGGTGATCAACCAAAATAATAGGTTGCTAGTTTTTTTTTTAAGAATATTTCTTTTTGTTATTCGTAAAATAATTGATACAAATTTGAGACTAGATATATAATCATTATATGGTGACCATATTAACATGATGAAGTTAATATTAGTGTTCATATTGAAGAAGTCTGGATGACACATAGGATGGTACGGAAGCCTCGTGTTAGCTTTCACATTTATGAAGTCGAACTACCATTTGGAACATGACGTTGATATAACACAATTCTTGATAATTGCTATGTTCATTTATTGAAAATCAAATTAAATCGTGAACTACCAACACCGAAGCAGATACATATTAATAAAAGGCTCCCAACTCCTAGAAGTAAATGTTCACTTGTGTATGGGGTCACTCACCTCGATAGCACCGCCAATACTATTGGAGTCGAGTTGTGAATGATTTGCACAGAGAAACAAAGTGGACGAACAAGATGTCTTCATCCCATGTGCGGTGCATGGAGACGTATCATATAGCGGCAAGAGGTTTTTCTATTTATTTAATTTCTCTAATTAATATCTTGTAATTTGTTCCTATGCCACCTACTTTTGGTATGGCATTTGAATATCACACAGCTAAATATATAATATATACATTTTTTACCAAGAATTTCTTTTTTGGCCTGTGGTCAACAGAAGAACATCTTCCATAGTGGCACTACCCTATTTATAAGTGCATGTTGACTATTTGATTATATTAGGCTATTTAAATTTTAGATTATAAGGGTAAGTGTGTTTTACCATTGATTGAAATCATTTTTTATTTTGGGTGATCAAATCGATTTAGGAGGCTGTTTTTTTTTTTTAAAAAAAAAAGAATATTTGATGCTTTTATTCATCGAATAATTGGTAACAATTTTCAACTTGATACATAATCATTATGTTGTGCCCACTTACTGTGATGAAGTTAATATTAGCATTCATATGTACGAAGTTTGAATGACAAATAGGACAATACAATGGAGTTGTGTCCCCCGCCAATTCACTAAGGCCTCATGTTAGCTTTCACATTTATGAAGACGCAGAGGTTGACATAACACGAAATAATTGCTATGCTCGGGTATTCAAAATTGAATTAAATTGGGAACTGCCGACATCAAAGTAGATATGTATTAATAAGGGGTCTCAACTACTGGAGGTCAGCATTCACTTTTATATGAAATCACTCATCTTGATAGTACATTGGACGTAGATGGTTGGGCCCGAAGGCAATTTTAGTACAAAAGAAATGGTGGAGTGGGCCCCTTTGTCTTTGATCCCGGAGTGCAGGACATTGGAGTTCAAAAAAAAGAGAAAATTGGTTTCCTTGTGACTATTGGCAATTTTCAGTCGGAAACGTGCCTGAATGTTGACCAACAAATTAAAGTCAAATAGGGATGATAATTAAATGGGATGATGAAATGATTTATAAATTTTGGCTCAATATGTAATATAATATATGAACTTTAAGTTTGTTCAATGTGGTCCTTAAATTTCAACCAAATATGCAATGTTGTTTCCGAAATTTTAATTTATTTAATGAAATTCTTAGATTCTTCGTATATATTCAATTTAATCCCTAAAATGTATGAAAAATATTTAATACTATCTTTCTATTAATTCAAGTTCAGGGACAATATTAAACATATTTCACTAAATTGAACTTGTACTAAAAGTTTATAGGCTACATTGAACATATTAGAAGTTTAGGGATAAGGTTACATATTAGATTAAAGTTTGGGAATCAAATTGAACATATTTAAAGTTTATGGACCATATTGCAAATTGAGCCAAATTTCAAGGATTATTTGTGTTGTTTACCCTACTTTAACCATCGGTGTCTACTATAACATTATTTAGAAAAAAATCCTAGAACAAACATTATTATATTACGAATTTAGTTAAAATTACATCACGCTATTTTATCTAGATAAATTATGAATAAATCAAAGATATACGATTTCAAGGAAATACAAAAAAGTTAATGATTTGAGACTGGCCACGATAGAGATGGATTGGATGTCTTCTAGAGCTATCAACCAGAAGATACAACTTATGAAAATTGATTCCTCATAAGGTATCTCATCGGTTTGATGGTTGATAATAATTTGGACATGTCAACATTCCCATCTCCTCTATGAAGTATGTTTCAAGACATTGTTGTCTACGTGTGGAACAAATGTCAAAATTAGGTGGGAAGAAAGATACTCTCCCCAACTTCTACAACGTAGAGTTTGATGATGTGAAGCTTCAAACCAAATGATATGAGGAAGAGTAAGTTACAGATTGGTTTTGATGAAGCAAAGCAGTGGAAAGCGGCCCCAATCGAGGTGGTGCCTCAAAAGCTTTTAAACTTTTCTAGTGTTTATTGCTATTGAGTGTTAAGCCACGAGGTTTAAATTTACTGCAATATGACCTCTTAGTTACGCTGTGGTTACCTGAGTTCCATATTTTCCAGAAATTTACGAGTATTCATTTGAGGGGATGTCACCCCGTTTTCCAAAGCAACAATCATATAGTATAGACAGTTTCCAGTAGGGGTGAGCAGCGGTCTAGGGTTGACCCTAGACCGACCCGACTGGCCCAACCTTGCCGGTCCCGGTCCGGTTCCCAAGGGGACCGGTTGGTCCTCGGTCCTGAAATTCCAGACCAACACATGCGGGTTGGTCCTCGGTCCTAAGAGTTTTGGGTCGGTCCAACCCTAGACCAACCCTATATATTATATTATATTATGTATAATTCTTGTATATATTCAAACCTAAGTAAAGTGTCTGTTATATTATATTATATTGAAATGTTCTATCAATAATACTAATAGTAATTTCAATTTAAAACTTTTGTTGAGCATTAATTATATGTCGTTTGTTTTGTTTTTAGGTGTTTAGAAGTTCAAGTGAATTAACAAGATGTGAAGTTATATATTCATGATTTATATTAAGTATTTTGAACTTTTTATAGTTTAATTGTATTTTACTAATAAATTTCAGCTGCACTTTGTTTTTCAATTTGTGTCAAATGGTAGAAGTTTGTGAAGAGTAGAGTAGTATTGCAATTGCTACGGTGATTTGCTAGTCAAGTGGTGTGAAGCTCATTTTTTGGTTGAGTGGACTCTACATGATCAAATGCAGGAAAACGCTTTTGCATATGATGTTATAAATATTAAAGATAGATGATTACAAGAACTTTCCATCTTGTCCCATATCTTGATGAGCGGTTAGCAAGTACGAAATTTCTATTGTGTCATCTTAAATTTGCTAAATATGTATTGGTATTTATAATTTAGTTGCATAATGTCGCATTGTCAATTGATGTGTAATTTGAATTTGTATATTTGCTTTTTTAGGGAGTATAAAAAATAAGACAAAAAAAATTATCGATCGGTCCGGGTTGACCACGGAACCGGACCGAACCCATTGGGTCGGTCCGGTCCTTGGTCCCGTGCTCAATAGGGTCGGTCCTCGGTCCTAAAAATTGAGGACCGACATCACGGGTTGGTCCTAGGGTTAGGGGGTGGCCCGGACCAACCCGGACCATGCTCACCCCTAGTTTCCAGGTATGATAATGAGACGATCTCCAAACAACTTATTATGTACTTTTATCCAGCTTTATATGGTAACTCGAGGAACTGATCTGCGTACCTTGTGAAGCCCAAAGTCAATTCTGTAATTCTACACAAAAGCGTCATATCATGCACGCTTGAAAAATTTCAGTATTAATCATTTGTATAGAGTATGAGAATTTATATAGGAGTATCCACAATTTTGTGTTCAATATTCGAAAAAAGTTCCAAAGCAAATCTTTACCGAATGTATAAAATCTAATACTCCTAAGGATGGGTAGAGCTTAATATAGCCGACCCCAATACTCAAGGCACTATGGAAAATTGCACTACAATGCGTGGCCAGGAGTTATTATTGCACGATGACTTTCCACAGTTCGAGTCGACATTTTGAGGAAGAAGGAACACGTTTTGTGTTTCCTTTTATTTTCTCCCACTTTAGAGAAAAGTACCAAAATTTTTTTAAACATATTACATTGTTACCAATTCAATTATAAATCTTTCAATTAGATCAATTTAGTTATAAACATTTTCCCATTAATATCAATTCAGTTCACTCGACCAATTTAGACCGGAAATTACTAGCATGGATGCCGGTCATATTATATGACACGACTAGCACTAATGTGAACATTCTAAAATATTTTAAATAATTTTTTTCAATTTTTTAATTTTTTCTTTGTTCTTTTTTCTTTTTTTATGTTCTTTCTCTTTTGCCCTATGGCCAACGCTGGCTACAACTAAGCTTTAGCAAGGGTGTCATGACTCTCGCCGAATTTGGCGAGGGCATGACCCTCCAAGCCTTGGCGAGGGTCACCATCACCCAAGCGGTGAGAGTGAAGTTCTCACAAGACTCGACAAGGGCTTCCTCACCCAAGTGGCGAGGCTTTAGCCCCCATCATATCCAACTAGGGCTGCCCTCATTCAGGTTGTGAGAATCGTGCCCTTGCCGAATCTAGTGAGAACTCTACACTCTCATTGGCCCTCGGCTGTGGCCAATCGTCGGCCATGGCCGTTATCGGCCATAGGGCAAAGAAGAAAGAATATAAAAAAAATTAAAAAAATTTAGTAATTGAAAAAAAAATATCTAAAAATGTTCACGTTAATACTGGTCATACTACGTAAAATAACTGGCATCCACATAAGTAATTTTCGATCCAAATTGACCGAATGGACTAAATTGATACTAATGCGAAAATGATTAAAATTAAATTAGTCAAATTAAAAGATTTATGATTGAATTAATATTAATGTGATAGGTTTATGATTTATTTTTTTTAACTCTCCCCCACTTTTTTTGGAGGAAAATATCTTGGGAGCCCACAAGAATATCTTTCTCTGATGAAGTTCATCAAAATATGGTTGTATCCACGTTAACGTGGTGAAGTTAATAGTAGCGTGCATGTGTACGGTATGGTGGAGTTGGGTCCCTCAGCTACGAAGCGATGCCTCATATTAACTTTCACGTGTATCACATCGTGCGTGAAAAAGCAACTTTAACTCCATCATGATTAGCTATCAACACAAGTTTCTTCATTTCTTCCTCTTCGGTTCAGCACCACGTCTGTCCTCCTCCTCCTCTGCATTTTGGGGAGGGAGAGAGACCAGGGGCTTTTGGAACAACAGTGAAACATGCTTTAAGCATACAATTAATTTTCACCATGTGCGGGCGGCCTCTCTATTTCGAAACACACCAAATAATTATTAGAGATACACAAATCTATAATCACATAGTGGTCCCAAGAAAATGCACAAATATGATAATTCAAGCGCAAACCTTGAGTAAGAAAGACGGGCACATTTATCACTTGAGCAATCTCTTAGGATCAAAGATAGATGTCACTTAGCTTTCTCGCAAGAAAACTGACCTAATTTAAAGTGAAAACTCTCCATTATTTTTCCTTGTGTTAATTTGCTAAATGATAACCTGTCATAGTGATCATGGTTTTGTATTACATTCTTTTGAAAACCTTTTACTTGCTGCACTTGCTATATTCTTTTCCTCAATTCCTATTCGAAGTTCATTTTGCAGCTTAATGTTTTAAATTTGAGAGCTGAGGCCCCCTTCTTACTTATTTTTAAACCCATGGGACGGGTTGGGGCATATTCTTCTACACCAGAAATTATCACTTATTTAAATTCTAACTTTAGCATGTTTGTGACAGCTTCGTTGATATTTTCGGAGCTACAACCAAACTTATTCAAACATTTGTCACATTTCCCATTTCGCATTCGCTATGTATGCTTCACCTTCCTCTATCCTTCATCGAAATTGTTGCCAACACAGCTTCGTAGACATTTTCAGAGCTTCAACACATCTCATTCAAATATTTCTCACATTTTCCATCTCGAAATGACACAGTCCAAAAATGCAATATATTGTGAGCCCACTAAACTTGTCATTTAAAAGAAGAAGTAACTCATTTTCCATTTCCCTCCTGTTACTCCCACTTTTTGGAGGAAAAGATCTTGTGGGCCCACAGAAAAATCTTTCTCTGCCATTCTCTTCGTATTCCTTGGATCTTTATTTGCTCGCTTCTTTTCACCCAATTCCTAAAACCCTCTTCATTCTATGGAATGGCTCGATTCGATTTTATATGGCCCATGCTCTCAATATACATATATATTTGTTTGTCCATAAATAGCATCTTCCATTTGATGTGAAATTCAAGATGAATAAATTCTTCCGCAAGTATCGATATCCTTATCTATAACAATATATGTCAACCGGATTATGATACATGTGTTATTCAAAGAAACGTCATTATTGTCAATAAAGTTTCTCAACTCGAATTATGTTTTGCACTTGGTATTACGGTTCGTCATTCACTTAGGCCCATCAAGGTATAATAAGAATGAAGAAGTAGAAATGAACCGTAGATGGTTTATATAGAGAAACAAAGTAGATGAACAAGACAACATCTCCATCCTCTGAAATGGCGCGTGGAGATGTTTTTATAGAGGGGTGGTAGTTTCTTTAATTTAATTTCTTCAATTAATATCTTCTAATTTAATCTTACATTACCTGATTTCGGTTTAGCAATTGAATGTTATAACTACATATGGAATATATACCTTCTTACTAGAATTTTTATTATGCCCACGGTTAACAGAAGATTAGCTTCCACGCGGCACTACACTATTTATATGACTATTTGATTATGTCAAGTCATTTAAATTTTGGATTATATGGGTAAGAATATTTTACAATAGATTAAAATCATTTTCGTCTTGAGTGATAGACCGAATTAATGAATCCTCTTGGAAGGCTTGGTGAAGTTGAGGGAACTGTGAATGCCTCACAAGGGCACCTTATCTATCGTGCTTGAAGAATGTACAATCTTTGGAGCTGTCTTAATTAGAAAGAGTTGTTGAGGTTCAAGGTTTGGGGGAATCAGGATCTTTGTTGTAGCTATCGGTTTTCTACTGTGATTCAATTGAAAGATTGTGCAACCTACGCAAGTTGAAGAATGTAAGGTCTATCGAACTGAAAGGTTGTCCTCAGCTTAGAACCATGGAAGGCCTCAATAACTTCAAGTCTTTGAAGTGGTTGGACACCGTAGGTTGTAGATTCCTAGAAAAGTTTTGCCCAAGGTGCCGAGATCGACCAAGATAGAGACTGAATTGTAACAACTGCAGTATGTGTCGCGGTTGTGGTAGAACTTGCAGTATTTTAATTAATCTTAAGGTGTCATGGACTCCACTCTTTCATCTTAGGCATCATCTTCTATAGCAAATGCACGCATTAAAAACTCAGTTGGGTTATTAATAACTCAACCGATTCAAATTTGTGAGTAATTCTGCTTAGTATTGAATGATGAATCAGGAAATTTTTATCTTGTATCATCAAAATTCAGATATTCAAAATTAAATTATATTTTTTGGTATAGCAAATTGAATGTCGCGGCTTCATATCGAATGTATACCTCTTAAATTAGAATTTTTATTACGTCTACGGTCAATGGAAGAACAACTTCCATTGTGGCAATACACTATTTACAGGTGCATGCAGACTATTTGATTATATCAAGCAATTTAAATTTTCAATTATATGGGTAAGTATATTTTACCATTGATTAAAACAATTTTTTGTTCTGGGTGATCGACCAAAATAATAGGTTGCTAGTTTTTTTTTTAAGAATATTTGTTACCATTATTCGTAAAATAATTGATACAAATTTGAGACTAGATATATAATCATTATATGGTGACCATATTAACATGATGAACTTAATATTAGTGCTCATATTGAAGAAGTCTAGATGACACATAGGACGGTACGGAAGCCTCATGTTAGCTTTCACATTTATGAAGTCGAACTACCATTTGGAGCATGATGTTGATATAACACAATTCTTGATAATTGCTATGTTCAGATATTGAAAATCGAATTAAATCGTGAACTACCAACACCGAAGCAGATACATATTAATAAAGGGTCCCAACTACTAAAAGTAAATGTTCATTTGTGTATGGGGTCACTCACCTCGATAGCACCGCCGATACTATCATTTAAGTTTCTGAGCTCAAGCCATGTTTTTCATTGACATTATAGCTCGTCATTCGCTTAGGCCCATCAATCTACAATAAGAAGAAGTAGAGATGAGTTGTGAATGATTTGCACAGAGAAACAAAGTGGACGAACAAGACGTCTTTATCCCATGCACAGTGCATGGAGATGTATCATAGAGCAGCAGGAGGTTTTTATTTATTTATTTAATTTTGCTAATTAATATCTTGTAATTTATTCCTATGCCACCTGCTTTTGGTATAGCATTTGAATATCACAGCTAAATATAGAATATATACATTTTTTACCAAGAATTTCTTTTTTGGCCTGCGGTCAACAGAAGAACATCTTCCATAGTGGCACTACACTATTTATAAGTGCATGTTGACTATTTGATTATATCAGGCTATTTGAATTTTAGATTATAAGGGCAAGTGTGTTTTACCATTGATTGAAACCATTTTATTTTTTTTTTTATTTTGGGTGATCAAATCGAAATAGGAGGCTGTTTTTTTTTTTTAAAGAATATTTGATGCTTTTATTCATCAAATAATTGGTAAGAAATTGCAACTTGATACATAATCATTATATTGTGCCCACTTAATGTGATGAAGTTAATATTAGCATTCATATGTACGAAGTTTGAATGACAAATAGGACAATACAATGAAGTTGTGTCCCCCGCCAATTCACTAAGGCCTCATGTTAGCTTTCACATTTATGAAGATGCAAAGGTTGACATAACACAAAAGTTTATAATTGCAATGCTCGGTATTCAAAATTGAATTACATCGTGAACTGCCGACATCAAAGTAGATATGTATTAATAAGGGGTCTCAACTACTAGAGGGCAGCATTCACTTTTATATGAAATCACTCATCTTGATAGTACATTGGACGTAGGTGGTCGGGCCCGAAGGCAATTTTAGTACAAAAGAAATGGTGGAGTGGGCCCCTTTGTCTTTGATCGCGGAGTGCAGGACATTGGAGTTAAAAAAAAAGAAAATTGGTTTCCTTGTGACTATTGGCAATTTTCAGTCGGAAACGTCCATGAATGTTGACCAACAAATTAAAGTCAAATAGGGATGATAATTTAATGGGATAATGAAATGATTTCTAAATTTTGGCTCAATATGCAATATGATATATGAACTTTAAGTTTGTTCAATGTGGTCCTTAAATTTCAACCAAATATGCAATGTTGTTCCCGAATTTTTAATTTATTTAATGTGATTCTTAGTTCTTTGTATATATTCAATTTAATCCCTAAAATGTATGAAAATATTTAATACTATCTTTCTATTAATTCAAGTTCAGAGACAATATTAAACATGTTTCGCTAATTGAACTTGCACTAAAATTTTATGGACTACATTGAACATATTAGAAGTTTAGGGACAAGATTACATATTAGATTAAAGTTTGGGAATCAAATTGAACATATTTAAATTTTAGGGACCATATTGCAAATTGAGCCAAATTTCGAGGATTATTTGTGTTATTTACCCTACTTTAACCATCATGTCTACTATAACATTATTTAGAAAAAAAAAATTCCTAGAACAAACATTATTATATTACGAATTTAGTTAAAATTACGTCACGCTATTTTATCAAGATAAATTATAAATAAATCAAAGATATACGATTTCGAAGAAATACAAAAAAGTTAATGATTTGAGACTGGCCACGATAGAGACGGATTGGATGTCTTCTAGAGCTATCAACCAGAAGATACAACTGATGAAAATTGATTCCTCATAAGGTATCTCATTGGTTTGATGGTTGATCATAATTTGGACATATCTACATTCCCATCTCCTCTAAGAAGTATGTTTCAAGACATTGTTGTCTACGTGTGGAACAAATGTCAAAATTAGGTGGGAAGAAATATACTCTCCCCAATTTCTACAACGTAGAGTTTGATGATGTGAAGCTTCAAACCAAATGATCTAAGGAAGAGTAAGTTACAGATTGGTTTTGATGAAGCAAAGCAGTGGAAAGTGGCCCCAATCGAGGTGGTGCCTTATGAAAGCTTTTAAACTTTTCTAGTGTTTATTGCTATTGAGTGTTAAGTCACGAGGTTTATATTTACTGCAATATGGCCTCTTAGTTACGCTGTGCGGTTACCTGAGTTCCATATTTTCCAGAAATTTACGAGTATTCATTTGAGGGGAGGTCACCCCGTTTTCCAAAGCAACAATCACATGGTATATGTTAAGGAAATAAGAACAACTCAGCCAACGCAGAGTGACTACTCTGCTGTCACAACTTCAACAAAGGAAGATAATGAAAGTGAAAGGGCTGCAGCTATTGTAAAGATTAGAGGAAGTATAGCACAAAGCGAAGCACACAAGTCAGGGGAGACTATTTGATTGGGAAAGCCACGTCATGAAGTGAGTCGGTGATGAAGACCTCAATTTACACGTGTGCTGTTATTCAGTTTAGGATAAAACAGATTAGAAACAGTTTTCTTCTTTTCTGTTTTAAGTTCAGTTTTCCTTTCTTCTTCTTCGAGGAGTCTTCTTAGCAGCTTCGTTGAGTTCATAAGAGAGAGAGAAAACAGAGCACGCCATTGATGAAAGCTCTGTGTTGAATAGCCTGTACTATGAAGATATTGAGAGATAGAACAGTGCAGATTATTCATTGATGTTCTGAGATGTACAGCTTTGTACAACAAATACATTGAAATAGAGAGATTCAAAAGCTTCTTGCTTATTCTTCAGCTTTCAGTTCATTCTTTTCATCTTCACATGGTATCAGAGCCTGCGATCATTCTTGTTGGAAAGGTCCATTCAGCAATCACTCGCTACATCCAATCGAAGGAGCCGAAGCTGCAGGAGATCACAGTATCTCGGTTTTTAGTTTGTCTGTTGATTCGAAGTTAGCAAAGTGCTGGATTTCGTCTTGTTTGCTCAAAGGTAATTGTGATTACAATCATAACATCGCCATTATCATCGTCTTCTTCAAAGCCGTGAGAACACGAACATGGCAGCAAGAACATAGAAGTATCCTTTCCCAATACATGTTAATATTTCCAATTTTGTCACAATCAAGCTTGCTGAAGACAATTTTCTGTTATGGCAAGCACGGTTTCACAGATTTCTTCGAAGCCAAGAACTCTTTGGCTTCATTAATGGTGAAATTCCATCACCCTCTCGAATGTTAGAGATTGAAGTTAAAGGGTGTGAAATTGAAGCTGTAAATCCAGATTACACAGATTGGACAAAAACTGATCAACTTGTATCATCATGGATTAGTGGAGCAGTATCTGAAAACATTTTGAGCTTGATCATTGGCTTAGAAACATCCTATGAGGTATGGCAGACACTTCTTAATCGTTTTACATAGAAGTCAGTTGCTAGAGAGTTTGAACTGAGAGGAAAACTACAAGCCTGCCAGAAACGAGATCGAGTTCTTTCTGTTTATCTCAGAGAATACAAATCCATCTGTGATCAGCTAAATGCTATAGGAAAGCCTGTAGATGAGATAACCAAAATGTTTGGTGTTTTGGAAGGACTAGGTTCTGAGTATGAAAATTTTCGAACTACTATATACTGCCTGAAACCTCAACCAGAATATGATGAGGTAATAGCACAATTAGAAAGATTTGAAACAAGATTGCAGAACTATTCCAGGAACCAATATAACCCCAATCTAGCTTATTTTGGACAAAGACAATCTGAAATACAGCAGAAAGGAAACACTGACAGAGAATATATCCCTCAGAACTCTGGTTTTGCAGTTCAAAGAAGCAATTACAGAGGGGGACGTAACTATGGTCGAGGACGTGCTACTAATGGTAGAGGCCGTGGTTATGGATATTCTGAAAGAAGTCAGAGCTACAGAACAAACACCTTGATTCAGGATCAAGGGGATCAGCAACTTAGACAGAAAAATGACTTCCCTGGATCTAGTCAGGGGTTTCGACCATATGCAAGTTATTCACAGAGGTATCAGGACATCAAAACTTATCCATCTTCGACTCTAACCTTCAATAAACATCTGCAGGATGAGAAAATAACAGGAAGTGCTCGACTGGAGTGTCATATTTGTAAATGTCCAGGACATGACGCATTTCGCTGCTGGTATCGATTTGATAACTCATATCAAGCTAAAGATATTCCAATAGCATTGGCAGCGATGCATCTTGAGGATCCAAAAGGAAATGAGTGGTATCCAAATACTAGTGCTACAGCTCACATCAGTGCAAATCCTGGTATTCTTCATACACTCTCTAAGTATAGTGGAACTGATACTGTCATGATAGGAAATGGGTCATGTTTGCCTATTACTTACATTGGTGATACTCTGTTAAATACTGAGGACAACTCATTACCTCTTAATGATGTACTAATTGTTCCAGAAATAAAGAAGAATCTTCTCTCAGTTTCTAAACTAATAGATGACTATCCTTGTTCATTTGTCTTTGATAAAACTGGTGTCTATGTAAAGGACAATCACACCAATACAACAATGAAGCTCGGAAGGAAAATTAGAGGACTTTACCGAGTGGACTCACAAACTACAGAAGCATTCTTCACTCAAAGACACAGAGCTGTAGTAGAAGATGTGTGGCACCAGAGATTGGCTCACACCAATTCGAAAATAGTGAAGCATCTACAGAATCAGAAGTTGATTTATTGTAATGCAACAACTCAAACCATATGTAGAAGCTGTCAAATAGCAAAGAGTACAGCTTTACCTTTTCCTTTATCAGACACAACATCCACTGTTCCTTTAGAAAAGATACACTGTGACATTTGGGGTCCCTCACCAGTTAGTTCTTTTCAAAAATTTAAGTACTATGTCATTTTTGTAGACAATTTTTCCCGCTATAGCTGGCTGTATCCAATGAAGCTAAAGTCAGAATTCTATGATATCTTTGTTGAGTTTCAGAAACTAGTCGAGAGGCAATTCAATCATAGAATCAAAATTTTTCATTGTGATGCAGGAGGAGAGTTCATAAGCAACAGATTCCATAATCATTTAAGGAATTGTGGCATAAAACAGTTCATGTCTTTGCCACATACACTAGAACAGAATGGAATCTCAGAAAGAAAACATCGTCATATAGTTAAACTGGGTTTAGCTATGCTGTGTCACTTTAGAGTTCCATTGAAATTTTGGGTAGATGCCTTCATGACAGCTAACTATATTGTGAATATTCTTCCTACACCAAAGTTACAACTGGACTCACCTTACAGCAAAATTCATCATCATCAGACAAGTTACGAACATCTAAGGGTCTTTGGATGTGTATGTTGTCCTTGTCTTAGACCATATACACAACATAAATTCAATCCCGATCTCTTACTGTGTATTCCTGGGATACAGTGAATGCCATAAAGGGTATCACTGCCTTGTACCTACTGATGGTCGTATATATATCAGTAGACATGTTGTGTTTGATGAAAATTTCTTTCCATTCACAAAGAAATTAACAACTAACTATGAACATTATACTACTCTGTACAAACAATGGGCAGAATAAGTTAAACTTCTCGATTCTCCAAGTGCAGCACCAGTAAATAATGGCTTCACTGGCCATACAACAAATTCCCAGTATAGTCCTAATTTGGAAGATGATCACATTGATACATCATACATTGTAGGTATGCCACAAATTTCATCTTTCACACAGATGCAATCTGATTCAGTTGCTGAAGAACAACCAGGTCTTACTTCCACAAGTGTCACACCAACTGACATTGTCATTGATCAAGGCCAACACAATTCTATATCTAATCCTCAAGGTACTACTGTTGTTCATCATATGCAGACTCGACTGAAATCTGGCATTATAAAACCAAATCCTAAGTATGCATGTGGCTAAATATAAAGTGCCTCTAGAACCACGATTAGTTAAATCAGCCTTAGCTAATGAAAGGTGGTACATAGTAATGCAAGAAGAAATGAATGCTCTGTATGAAAATCAGACCTGGATACTAGTTCCCAGAACTAACCAGATGAATATTATAGGCTGTAAATGGGTGTTTAAAACCAAATTAGCACCTTATGGTAGTCTTGACAAATTAAAAGCTCGGTTAGTTCCCAAAGGGTTTCATCAAGAAGAGGGAGTTGACCTTACTGAAACATTCAGTCCTGTTGTTAAACATGCTATCATTCGTATAATACTTTATGTGGCTATGATGAAAAATTGGCCAATACATCAACTTGATGTTAAAAACGCTTTCCTACATGGAGTCTTGAATGAGACAGTGTATATGGAGCAGCCACCTGGGTTTATACATCCTCAAAAATCTCAGTGTGTTTGTCTTCTCAAGAGGTCTTTATATGGTCTTCGTCAAGCACCACGTGCCTGGTTTGATAAATTTAGTAATTTTCTTCTTGAAAATGGCTTCTTCTGCAGTACAACTGACCCATCTCTCTTTGTTCTTCATACTGGTTTAGATAGGGGCTGCATGTTTTTGTTTCTAAAAAGTGTTCCTAGAACACTTTTTTGTTTTTTTGTTCTCGGGAACAAAAAAATAACAGAAGCGCGTTTGGTTGCGTTTCTGTTCTTTTTTCGTTTTTTTATTCCTAGAACACAAAAATAACAGAAATGAGAAACAAAAAAAAGTTGTTTCTTGTTCCAGAAATGATTTTAAAGAAATGTTCTTCTTCTCTCTCTTCTTCTTCTCTTCTTCTTTTCTTCTTCTTTTTTTCTACTTTTTTTCTTTCATCGGTCACGGCCTCGGCCATGGTCGGCGACCGGCCATCAAGGGCCGACGACGCCGTCGAGGGTCGGCAACCTCACCGAAGCGTCGCCGGCCCCCCGGCGAGACCGAGCCTCACCCGCGCCGGCGAGCCCGAGCTCGCCTAGCCAAGGCGAGGCTTGGCCTCACTGTGCGCGGGCGAGGCCGAGCCTCGCCGTGGCCGGGCGAGGCCGCTGGCCCCGTCGGCCGGTCGCCGGAGGCCGGCGACCGGCCAAAAGAAGAAAAAAAAAAAAAAGAAAGAAAGGAAGAAATGCAAAATAAAATAAAAACATTAAAAAATTAAAAAGAAACAAAAAAAAAAGAATAAAATTTATCAAACATGTTTTTGTTCATTTTTTATTCCCGAACAAGTTTACCAAACGGGTTTTTTTATTCAAAAATTGTTCCCCGGAACAAACACTTTTTTTTGTTTCGTTCCTCGAAACAAAAAAAGAACAAAGTAAAACACATGCAGCCCATACAAGATCTTGTTATTACTCTATGTATATGACATAATTTTGACTCGTGATTCAGTCAGCTTCTAGCTACATTGATCAAGAAATTGAGCCTTCAATTCCACATGAAAGATCTCGGGTATCTTCATTATTTTTTAGGAATTGAAGCCAAACGTACTTCTCAAGATCTATTTCTTTGTCAGACCAAGTATGCCATCGATGTACTTAACAGAGCTCACATGACAGAATGCAAACCTGTCTCAACTCCTTTGCCACTTAGATCAATTGCTATGACAAATGATGATACTCTGCTTGCTGATCCACTTGAGTATAGAAGTATAGTAAGCGGTCTTCAATATTTGACGATCACCCGACTTGATCTTGCCTATGCAACGAATCTGCTATGCCAAAAAATGCAGCATCCAACAATTGCAGACTTTCATAAATTGAAAAGAGTACGTCGGTATGTTAAAGGAACATCACATCTATGGATCTTCCTCCATTCTAAGAGTTCTACAGCCCTCTATGGATACTCAGATGCTGCTTGGGCGGGATGTGCTGACACCAAACGTTCTACTACTGGTTTTTGCACTTATCTTGGCTCTAATATTCTCTCTTGGTCAGCCAAGAAACAACCTACCGTATCACCCTCTTCCATAGAAGTTAAATATCGAGCACTTGCGTCAACTACTGCTAATCTTACTTGGATTAGCTTTGTCCTACGAGATATTGGTATATCTCTCATATCACCCACACTCTTGTTCTGTGATAACAAATCTGCTATTTCTCTTACAGCTAATCCCATCCTACATGCTCGCACTAAGCATATCGAAGTTGATTTTCACTTTGTTCGTGAAAAAGTATCCTCAGGTTCTATAAATGTTCGATATATTCCAAGTCATCTTCAGCTTGCTGACATCTTTACCAAGTCCTTATCATGTTTTACTCACTCTACTATTAGAACCAAATTGGGTATGGGATTCTTAACCCTTCCCAATGTGAGGGAGGATGTTAAGGAAATGAGAACAACTCAGCCAACGCAGAGTGACTACTCTGCTGTCACAACTTCAACAAAGGAAGATAATGAAAGTGAAAGGGCTGCAGCTATTGTAAAGATCAGAGGAAGTATAGCACAAAGCGAAGCACACAAGTCAGGGAGACTATTTGACTGGGAAAGCCACGTCATGTCATGAGGTGAGTCGGTGATGAAGACCTCATTTTACACGTGTGCTGTTATTCAGTTTAGGATGAAAACAGATTAGAAACAGTTTTCTTCTTTTCTATTTTTAAGTTCAGTTTTCCTTTCTTCTTCTTCGATGAGTCTTCTTAGCAGCTTCGCTGAGTTTATAAGAGAGGGTGGAAAACAGAGCACGCCATTGATGAAAGCTCTGTGTTGAATAGCCTATACTATGAAGATACTGAGAGATAGAACAGTGCAGATTATTCATTGATGTTCTGAGATGTACAGCTTTGTACTACAAATACATTGAAATAGAGAGATTCAAAAGCTTCTTGCTTATTCTTCAGCTTTCAATTCATTTTTTTCATCTTCACATGGTATCAGATATGATAATAAGACGATCACCAAACAACTTATTATGCACTTTTATCCAGCTTTATATGGTAACTCGAGGAACTGATCCGCGTACCTTGTCGAGCCCAAAGTCAATTATGTAATTCTACACAAAAGCGTCGTATCATGCACGCTTGAAAAATTTCAGTATTAATCATTTGTATAGAGTATGAGAATTTATATAGGAGTATCCACAATTTTGTGTTCAATATTCGAAAAAAGTTCCAAAGAAAATCTTTACCGAATGTATAAAATCTAATACTCCTAAGGATGGCAGAGCTTACTATAGCCGACCCCAATACTCAAGGCACTCTGGAAAATTGCACTACAATGCATGGCTAGGAGTTATTATTGCACGAAACTTTCCACAGTTCGAGTCGACATTTTGAGGGAAGAAGGAGCACATTTTGCGTTTCCCTTTATTTTATCCTACTTTAGAGAAAAGTACCAAAAAAGTTCTAAATATATTACATTAATACCAATTTAATCATAAATCTTTCAATTACATCAATTTAGTCATAAACATTTTCCTATTGATATCAATTCAGTCCATCCGGCCAATTTAGACTGGAAATTGCTAGAGTGGACGCCAATTGTCCTACATGGCACGATTAACGTTAATGTGGACATTTTTAAATATTTTAAATATTTTTTTCAATTTTTTAATTATTTGCTCTTTTCTTTTATTTTTCTTGTTCTTTCTCTTTTGCCCTATGGTCGATACTAGCTACAATTGAGCTCTAGCAAGGATGTTGCAACTCTCGCTAGATTTGGCGAGGCACGACCCTCTCAACTTGGATGAGGGTCGCCCTCGCCCGAGCAAGCAAGAGTTGAGTTCTCGAAGACTCGGGAGGCCTCCCTCACCCGGTGGTGAGGTTTCAGCCCTTGTCGATCCAACAAGGGCTGCCCTCATCCAGGTTGTGAGGGTCGCGCCCTTGCCAAATTCGATGAGAGTTGCAACACCCTTGTTGGCCCTCGGTGGCCGATGCTCGGCCACAGGGCAAAGAAGAAAGATTAGAAATTTTTTTTTTAAAAAGGAAAAAAAATTAAAAAATTTAGTAATTAAAAAATATTTAAAAATGTCCACATTAGTGCTAGCCGTGCTACGTAAAACAACTAGCATCCATATCAGTAATTTTTGGTATAAATTGATCGGATGTACTGAATTGATACAAATACGAAGATGTTTAAGATTAAATTAGTTAAATTGAAAGGTTCAAGATTGAATTAATATCAATATAATAAGTTTATGATTTTTTTTTTTAATTCTCCTCCATTTTTTTGGTGGAAAATATCTTGGGAGGCCATAGGAATATCTTTCTCTCATGAAGTCAATCAAAATATGGTTGTGTCCATGTTAACGTGATGAAGTTAATAGTAGCGTCCATATGTACGGTATGGTGGAGCTGGGTCCCTCGGCTATGAAGCGATGCCTCATATTAACTTTCATGTGTATCACATCGTGCGTGAAAAAGCAACTTTAACTCCATCATGATTAGCTATCAACACAAGTTTCTTCATTTCTTCCTCTTCGGTTCAGCACCACGTCTTCCTCTGCATTTTGGTGAGGGAGAGAGACCGGGGGCTTATGGAACAAGAGTGAAACTTTCTTTAAGCATACAATTAATTTTCACCAATGGTCTCACCATTTCAAAACATACCAAATAATTATTGGAGAAACACAAATCTATGATCACAGAGTGTTCCCAAGAAGATGCACAAATATAGTAATTCAAGCATAGACCTTGAGTAAGAAAGACGGACACATTTATCACTTGAGCAACCTCTTAGGATCAAAAGATAGTTGTCACTTAGCTTTCTCATGAGAAAATTGATCTAATTTAAAGTGAAAGCTCTTTTTTAATTTCCTAAATGATTACCTGTCATATTTTTTGTATTGCACTTGCTATTTTTTTTTTTTCTCAGTTTCTATTCGAAGTTCATTTTGCAGCTTGCAGCTTAATGTTTTAAACTTGAGAGCTGAGGCCCCCTTCTTAATTGTTTTTTTAACTTGTGGGAAGTGTTGGAGCATACTCTTTTACATCAGAAATTATCACTTATTTTAATTCTAACCTTGATATGTTGGGGATAGCTTTGTTGATATTTTCGGAGCTACAATCAAACTTATTTAGACATCTGTCACATTTCCCATTTCACATTCGCTATATGTGTTCTTCACCGTCTTCTATCCTTCATCAAAATTGTTGCCGACAAAGCTTCGTAGATATTTTCAGAGCTTCGACACATCTCATTCAAATATTTCTCACATTTTTCACCTTAAAATGACAAAGAGTCCAAAAAATGCAATATAATGTGGACCACCAAACTCGTCATCTAAAGGAAGAAGTAACTCATTTTCCACTACGAAAAAAAAAAAAAAAAAAAAAAAAAACTCATTTTCCATTTCCCTCTATTTACTCCCACTTTTTGGAGGAAAAGATCTTGTGGGCCACAGAAAAATCTTTCTCTGCCATTCTCTTCGTATTCCTCGGATCTTTATTTCCTCACAACTTTTCACCCAAGTCCTAAAACCCTCTTCGTTCTATGGAAGGGCTCGATTCGATTTTATATGGCCGATGCTCTCAGTATACATACATACATATATAAATATATATTTATTTGTGCATAAATAGCATCTTCCATTTGGTGTGAATTTGAGATGCATAAATTCATCTGCAAGTGTCGATGTCCTATTCTATAACAATGCATGTTAACTGGATTATGATTTATGTGTTATTCAAAAAAACGTCATTATTGTTGGTGAAGTTACTCAACTCAAATTATGTTTTGCACTTGGCATTATAGCTCGTCATTCACTTAGGCGCATCAAGGCATAATAAGAATGAAGAAGTAGAAATGACCAAAGTAGATGAACAAGACAACGTCTCCATCCTCTCAAATGGTGCATGGTGATGTTTTTATAGAGGGGTGGTAGCTTCTTTAATTTAATTTCGCCAATTAATATCTTCTAATTTAATCCTATATTACCTGATTTCGGTTTAGCAATTGAATATTATAGCTACATATGAAATATATACCTTTTTACAAGAATTTTTATTATGCCCATGGTTAATAGAAGAATAGTTTCCATGGGGCACTACACTATTTATATGACTGTTTGATTATGTCAAGTCATTTAAATTTTTGATTATATGGGTAAGAATATTTTGCAATAGATTAAAATCATTTTCGTTTTGAGTTATAGACCGAATTAGGAGGGTAGCTTTATTTGGGGCTAAATACTTGCGGCTGTGCATATATTAACATGATGCTTTGAGGCTTTTTCAGCAGGTCCTTTTCTAATTTTTATTTTTCTAGGTAAATACGTGTTCTTAAATAGACGATATTCTTTGCTCCTCTTCCGATTTTGAGATTTGTCTATCTTCTGTACAATTGAAGTGGGCCTGGACATTTTCCTATACTGTTCACGCGTCAATTGTCGTACAGAGTATTTAAGTAAAAGAAACACAGATGGGACGACCCGGTGGAATTGGATCCCTCGGTGATTGACTGAGTAGCCTTCACGTGCATGAAGTGGTATTTACCCGTCTGCACCGCCAGGTTGACAGAACACGAAGCTTTAATAATTGCAATGTGACCGGCGATGCCCAAACAGCAAATTTTAACTCCACGTTGGTTAACTCCTGACGTCACTTCGTTCTATCTTCCGCCTTTTCTGCGTTTTAGAGAGAGGGAGAGCGCAGCAGCAGCATCAGAGCAACGATAGTGAACGTGCTGTTCGCACGTGTTGGGAAGGGGGATGCCCGTAAGGATTTGGAGTTTGCATTGGTAAGCGTGAATTGTTGCGTTATATTTTGCAGAGAGTCGGAAAGAGCGTCATTACGTGGGGGTTAATAACAGAGAGAGGTCACAGGGACAGGTGGTCAGGCTCGACCATTGAGTAGCGTGAGATCTGTATAATCCCTTTAACCCCGTTATCAAGTCCATGCTACACTAACGTGGAGTCAATGATCCCCTTAACACGCTTATTCACATACACATACACTTTATATTCACTGGTAGAGTTAATGAGTGTAATTAATGAATGAAATTGGGTTTTTCTAGAACTGTCAAATCGAGGTTCTCAAAAATAGATGTTAATTATGCTTACTAATCTTTATAAAATTAAATGAAAAGTTAGTATTCCAATGGGGTTATATGTATAGCTCAAAACTTATGCATATCTATAAGATTAATAGATAGATGTCTCTTAAAAATCAATGAAGTGTCTAGAATTCTTTGAACGCTCAAATAATCTCCATCAAGTACGGTGATACTTTTGTTCTACGCACATCAACAATTACTGGAGACACCGGCCTGTGTTCCCAGTGGTGGCCCTAAGATAAGAAAATGCACAGATGTGATAATTCAATCACATGCCACAAGTGAGGAGGATAGACACAATCATGACTTGAGCAACCTCCTAGATTTAAAAAAATAGGCACCACTTAGTTTTCTTGGAAGAAAGCTTAATTTTCCCTTATAAATAATTATTGATTTTGTAAATGATATCTACCATTGTGATCATGGTTTTGTATTACATTCTTCTAAAAAAATTTTAGTCGCCGCCCTTGAATTTTTTTTATTCTCAATTTCAATTGGAAGTTGAATTTGGTAACTTAATTTTTTAAGGGATAAATGTAATGAAAATTCTAAAACTTGTCATGAAAGTGCAATTAAGTTATAAAACTTTCAAAAAGTGCAATCAAATTTTAAAACTTGTCGCGAAAGTATAATTGAATCCTAAAACTTTAAAAAATTATAATTTAACCTTAAAACTTGTCATAAAAGTATAATCAAGTCATACAAATTTCAAAATATGCAATCAACGGAAGAACTTGATTGGACCAATTTGATATGTTTTATGATTTAATTGTACTTTCGTAACAAGTTTTAAAACTTAATTGTATTTTTTGAAAGTTTTATGACTCAATTGTACTTTCATAACATGTTTTAATATTTCCAATGCACGTATTCCATGTTTTGAACTTGGGAGTTGAGCCCCACTTCTTTTCTTTTAACTCGTGGGAAGCTTTGGAGAATATTTATTTTACACTCAAAATATTTCATTAAAGTTTATATTCAAATGATGAGGCATGATCAATTAAAATCTACTAGTAAAAGTAATGGGTCACAAGCTTGGTAAAACTTGGAGTTGATGATTGTGGTATGATTAGCTTAAATATTAAGATATATATGGAAATAGAGTGTAAGTCTCATGGATCTTATCTTTTTAGGAGAGTCATGGTAGAACCATTCTAGCTTGTTGGCATCGAAACTTCATGTTGTTGCCCTACTACCACATATTTCAAATAGACTTTGAAAACTTGTCAACTCTCCTTATCGATAAATGCGCGGCACTTTCCTGTTTTGAAAGGCTTGGTGAAGTGGAGGGAACTGCGAATTACTAGGTGCAAATGCCTCATGAGGACACCTGGTCTGTCGGGCTACAATCCTCGGAGACATCTCAATTAGAAAGACTCGTTGAGATTCAAGGTTTGTGGGAATTAAGATTTTTGTTGCACTCAATAGTTTCCTACTGTGATTCAATTGAAAGATTTCCTAATCTATCCAAGTTGAAGAAGCTCAGGTGTGTTGAACTGAAAGCTTTTCCTAAGCCAGGAGCCATGGAAGGCCGCAATAGGCTAGTCTTTAAAGTACTTGGAGACGAATTGAATATCTCTTGGAGCTACCACCTCGAAGGTACACCTTACGAAAATTGCACTGTGCTGCCTGTGCAGGAGACATTATTGCCCATTGACTTTCAACAATTCAAGTCAATATATATATGCGAACAATTCCAGTCAAGTTCAAACACTACATTTTCTTGAAAGCTGTACGAAATGTTATTTTTTAGCTCTTCTTTCGACTTGTTTTAGCAATTCTTCTCAACAAACATGAGGAACTCATCAAATTGTTCATTCGGGAGTGGGTTAAGCTGAAGGTCAAATATATGGTACATTTGTTTTGCGAAAAACTCCATGATAAAGGAAAATGCATTTTCTAAGAATATGGTATGTTTTCCTTTATTTGGTAATATATAATCGAAATTGCTTCATGATGTTTGGACTTCATTGGAAAATGATTTCAATCTCATGATCTTATTTCAAGCAAAAAAAATCGCATTTTTAATTTTTTAAAAAGTTATAATTTTTAATTATTTTTTACTTTTTTTACTTTTTTTCTCTTTTTTATTTTATTTTCATTTTAAATTCGAATTTTTAATTATTTTTATTTTCCTTTTTCTCTTTTCTTTCCTTTACTCTTTCCTAATTCCCCTGCCATGATTAGCCGGTGACAACCATAGGCAAGCTCGAGCTCATTGGGATCAAGCGAGTTACAAGCTTGTTGGCTTTGACGAAGCTCAAGCTTGCCTGGATTTGGTGAGCCATGAGCTTGAGCTCGTCAGAATTGAGCGAGTTGTGAAGGCCCTGCATGTTTTCATTTCTAAAAAGTGTTCCTGACACACTTTTTTTGTTTTTCTATTATCGGGAACAAAGAAAGAACAGAAACGCGTTTGGTTGCGTTTCTGTTCTTTTTTTGTTTTTTTGTTCCCGGAACACAAAAAGAATAGAAACGAAAAAAAAAAAGTTGTTTCTTATTCCAGAAACGATTTTAAAGAAACGTTTTTTTTCTTCTTCTCTCTCTTCTCTTTTCTTCTTCTTTTCTTTTTTTTCTTCTTTTTTTCTTCTTTTTTCTTTCGCCGGTCAAGCTCGGCCATGGCCGGACCGGCCGTCGAGGGCCGGCAACGCCATCGAGGTCGACGACCTCGCCGGAGTGTTGTCGGCCCCCGGGCCGGCCCCGTCATTTGGTCGCCGGAGGCCGGCGACCGGCTGAAAGAAGAAAAAATAAAAATGAAAGGAAAAAATGAAAAATAAAATAAAAATATTTAAAAATGAAAAGGAACAAAAAAAGAATAAAATTTACCAAACGTGTTTCTATTCATTTTTTATTCCTGGAACAAACGTTACCAAACACGTTTTTTATTCAAAAACTGTTCCCCGAACAGAAACACTTTTTTTTGTTTATGTTCCCTAGAACAAAAAAAGAACAGAAACATTACGATGCGGCCCGAATTGGCCAAGCTCGAGCTCATCTAGATCAGTCAAGCCTTGAGCTCGTCGGCCTGCATCATGGCTAATTGCCAAGCTACGACCCTCGGCGAGGCACTCGGACCGCGGAGAGGAAGAAGGAGAAAGGAAAAGAAAGAAAAGAGAAAAGAAGAAAAAGGAAAAAAGAAAAAAGAAGAAAAGAAAATAATATTTGAAAATTTTGTAAAGAAATAATTAAATAATCAATTTTTTAATAAGAATAAAAGTTTCATTAACCAAGGACCCAAAGAGTAGAATAATTTTGAGCAAACATTTTCTAGTTCCTTTATAAGGGAAATCATTTTCTTGAATTAAAACTTCAGTATGTAAACTATTTATGTGACTCATTTTCCTAAATGAACCAAAAGTCGAAAAATGAGAAAAACATTTTTCGCAAAATAAACACACCCTTAATTTTATTACCAAGCATGTGGTAGTATTGAATGATCAAAAAGGCATAATGAAACCATTAGATGCTGAATCTGAAGGAGTGCGTCTTGTTATGAGACATTTGATCGGTGGTAGTGGTAACATGACTCTTGCTGATGTTATCTTAAGCCAGGTATAGGCTAGCTTCAAAACTCTACTGCAACTTGAAGAGCAGGGTTGGCCATTTGAAGGGTGTATGAGGACTCAAAACACTTTCCTACACCTATGTCCTCACAAGTGCCATGATACATTGAAGTCTTGGCATTTGTAGTGAACATTTTCAAAAATATTATGACATGAAAAGTTTTTAGAAGTCATGATATTTTAAATAATAAGAAATTATAGAAGTTAAGTGACTGAAAAAATTATGATATTTAAATAAATGTGGTACGAAAATTACGATGACTTTTTTTAAGGTTAGCAATGCATTTACGCAAGCACTGCAAGATGTTTTTGCATGAAAATGAGACAAACTTTTTACGGCAGAAGAAGGAATGAAAAAAGCATATTGTCCAAAACGGGCGGTCGCCAAATAGCACAACAGGAGAAAATATTACTGCCCTTAGTGGGACTCTATTATTTGTGCAACTTCATTAAAGCTGATACCTAAAAGGCTAGAAGAGCTCGTGAAGTGAAGTTACTGATATTGAGGTGCATCATCTGAAATCGGAGTCTGGAAAGTGGAGATCGGTGCATCGCTGCTGCAGTGCTGCTGATTTCTGGAGCTGAGGTCAGATGCGTTAAACAATTTAGCATTAATCAAATGGGAGAAAATATTTGGGGGTCCCGACTGCCAAGCCAGCGTGTACGCCAACCAATGAGGAAGTGACGCGTGGCTCCACGATGCGCTGGTGTCCCCACGAGAAAATATTGGGTGGGTTTAACCCAACACGTAGGCGGTGGGTTAAACCACTCAGCGATCGACGCGTGGCTCCACGTAGGCGAGGATGTCAGGCGTTTAAAATTTGCGCGCGCCGCTCGTGGGCCCACCACTCTGACGCTCTCTCTCCTCTGCTCTCCTCTGCGACATGTCCACTCGTCCTCTCTCTCTTCTCTCTTTCTCTCTTTCCCCGTTCTCTCCGTTCTCCGTTCCGTTTTGCGAGAGAACAAAATCGCAGGCTTCTCTCCGAATGCTCTTCCCCTCCTCTGCTCTCTCTCCTCCGCTGGTTGCCCGTGACGCCGACGCCCTTTCCACCTCTGCCGACGCCTTTGCTCTCTCTCCCCTGCTGGTTGCCCTTGCGACGACGCCGACGCTCTCTCTCCGCTGGTTGCCCGACGCCGACGCCGCGCGACGCCGACGCCCTTTCCACCTCCACGACGCGTCGCTCTCCTTCGCTGGTTGCCCACGACGCCGACGCCCCTCCATCGGTTGCCTCCGTCGCCCCCCACTCCGACGCCGACGCCGACGCCGACGCTGACGCCGACGCCGACGCCGACGCCAACGCCGACGCCGACACCTCCGCCCCGACGCCGTCGCCGACGCCCTTTCGCCTCCCTCTCGCGACCTCGCTCCGCTCTCTCCCTCTTTCCTCTGCGGGAGCGCCCTTGCTGGCTAACCCCGACGCCGACGAACCCCGATCGCGTTTTGGCCTCCCTCTCCACGAACGAAGGTCGCTCTCTCTCTCTTTCCTCCGCGAATCGCCCCTTGCTCCGGAACGCGGACGCCGTCGCGCCTCCCCGTCGCCTTCCCAAGCCCCACCGTAGGCACCCCATTGGCGACTCCCGTACATCCGGAGGTTTGTTTTTTCTTTTTCTTTTGGATTCCACTCAGTAGAATTCATGTTAAGGTTTATAGTCGGATAAGGATGGAGCACATTTGCATTAGGATTCCACTCGGTAGAATTCGGAGGAAGATTCGAAGGAAGCGTAGACCTTGTTTTTATTCAATAAGCAAATCTGTTGGTTTTCTGGACAAAGAACTTGCTGCTAGTGGGTTTACTAGAAAAGAGCAAGATGATATGGACAAGGTATAGTGATTCACGATGATTTGCAAATCGTTAACATTGTGTTGTCCAACTGCTTAATTTGGTGTTAGACCTAGTGGCTAACCATAATTGATTATTCTGGTTCATGCTTGGACCACTTAGGAGTGTGCCTATTTAGTCTTATTCCTTCCATGGATTTTACTCTTTGTCATTCTTGGCTTCTGTCAGCTCCTTTTCTCACGATCATCTTCATTCTCTTGCATCTGAAAGCCAAAATAATATCTGGCCAATTGCCTGCATTGTGGTTCCTGGCTTTGCATGTTTGGTCCTTGATTGGAAGTGGAAGTGGAAGTACTTTGGTAGTATTTTAATTTTTGTTTTCTGTTTTCTTGGAAACGTGTGAATGAAAATGAAAATTCTCTAACGGGATGAAAAATGGGAGTATATGCTTGTATTCCATCAAAGCTGTAAAATAGAATTTTTCTTTTTCCTTCCAAAGATCTGTGCTTTTGTTAGAATGAATAAATACTGGATACACCAAAATGTCATTTTCAGCTTTGAACTCTTTTTTCATTCATAACATGCTTTCCATTGTCGAAGATGGAGAAACTGGAACTTTTTTCTAGGTTGCTTAGTGTTGCTGGTTAACCATGTACTATGTGAGCTCAAGAACGTGTCAAGTGGAATTCAGGGAAAATGAACCTTTTTGTGCCGTTTCTCTACATCAACAAGGCTCTCAGTTAATTCTGTCATGCAGCATGGCACTTTGGATAAGAAAAACTCTAGAATGGGTTGTCGGGGGACTGTTCTATGCAAATGATGCTTATATTGCAGACTTGTACAGAAATCTGTAGATTGCATTGTGGGGTGAAATTTTGAAGGAGCTAATTGGAGCCTTCGAAAATGTGAGTGTTTTTATTTATGAGGTGAGAAAGAAGCGGGAAATGCGATATTTTTTGGTGAGAACTGTGATGGGGGGCTATTTTAGTATTCTCTCGGAGCGTTCTCGTCATGCTTCGATGAATTTCTTGGTGGTAGTTTTAGGTGAGTCGGGGAATGGCATCTGTTGCTGCTAGGGTTAGAAATGACACTTCTGATGTTTAAGTTTATAGATACATCTGCAGCAGGTATTGATTTATCTCTTGTACGTGCGTCTGCGGCAAGTATCTTGGGCCATTTGTAGGCCATCTTGCCTTCAAATGGTGCTGTTTTTCTCAATTTTTCTGGCTGTTGAGCATCTGCAGATATTGTAGGTCCGCCCTGTGGTGATTTTGTCACAATATAGAAGTGAATAAATAATTGCGTCGGTCAATGCAAGATGATATATTTCATTTGTTGTTGAAGCTTTTTTTATATGGACTTCTATGAAGAATTTGCAGTGCATGCTTACAATTAATATGTCTTCAGGCTTGGGTTTGGTAAAAGGAATTGAACTTTTTTAGCGCTTTACTTTGGACATTGCTTCTTATCTACCTAGGCAGGTATGACTTAAATTCTCTCAACGGGATTTTGGCTTCTTCTTTTGTAGTTGCAAGTGGCACAAAAGCCACTTTAAGTTGTTTTAACAGGAAAAACGCTTTCGATTGATTTCTCAGCTGACATTTATGTGCATTATGATGTGATTCTTATCTCAGTGTCACAACGTGCTTCTACATTCTTTTGCAATTTCTCAAGCTCTCACCTCAAGAGTCTTCACAAGATCCCATCTACCATGTTCTGCTGCAGCATTCTAGCAAGTATGTTTGCACTCCATTTTATTGTATCATGATGCTATGTGCTCACAAGTTCTTGAAAGGCCAAGCAGTGCGTTTGCCATTATAGTTGGCTTAACTGTATCCTGTGAACTTATCAGTGGAAATTAATCTGCATACTCTGATTTACTTTTGTTACTTGCTAGGTTCATTTAACCAAGTTTAGATATATTTGCAATATTCATCAGGATAGAATGCATGAAGATAATTATTACTCAAGACATTGTTCTTTTAAAGAAATCCCTACAGTTCTCATAAAGTTGAGGTATATGTATTATCCTATGTTCAGTTTACGAGAGCACACTTAACATGGGTGGTTTAGTATTCTGTCTAATGCTTCCATGATTGTTGAACAAGGAAATCCTAAGACTGTTGCATATGTTTTACATGAGTCAACCTGTAGATATGTTATGTTTCTGATAGTTTCAACCATACAAGTTTAGGAACCCATCATGGATAAGGTCATAGGTTTGATGAGTAGAGTTTTTTACGAATGCGAGTTGAGATATAACTTCAGTCAGTATATTTACATTTGCTTTTCTGTTGGATACAGAGGAGGTGAAGTCCAAATGTCTGAGGATTACACATGCAGATCTATACCAGGTGAAAAGACTGTGTAAAGGATTGGTTCTTCTGTCTTACATATCACGAGTTGGCTCCCCAAATAGGCGAACAAAATCATTGTTGATATAACAAGCTTAGTTTGAAAAAGACTTACTACTTTTGCCATGTAACTTTGATGTTTTCTGCCCTCCAGCATGCAACATCTTCAAAACTAATATGCATGCACGTAGTGAAGCCCTTAATTGGCATAACTCACAAATTCTCTATTTTCAGATGCTTTAGGAGCAAATCTTTATCTATCTTATTTTTAGTTCTCTGGGAATTTAGTTCTCAGTTGCTTATAGGAAATCTCCTCTGTCTAGTTCAACTGGTATTTTTCTTGGTTGTGGCCTGTTAGTTTTGAAATGTATGTCCATCTCATCTGAATATCAATTAGTAAGTTTCCAGAGGAATGATTTGAATGAGATAAGAAGCGCAGTGGAAAAAGAGGTATCGGAGCTAACTGACATTCAAATGTTGTACATCCCATCTAAATGTCAGTAAGTTTTCAGATTAAGAACTGCACAAGCAAAATGGGCACGGTGCCTATTTCGCATGAGTCAGCTGTTGTGAACTCACTACAAAGAATGACTTGAGAGAGAAGTGCTGGGATTTGAACTCTTGATCTGTCATATGAAACAGTGCTAGAATATCCAGCCTAAAAGTTTAAGCTGTGATGTGGACAGAGACAACATGTATATAAGAAAACTGAGCCATTAGGTGAGAGAGACTATATGTGTATGAGACTCATTATGACCATGTTTTCAGGGGATGTTTGATTATATTAAAAACAATATTACTACTCATGCTTTCACATGATATTTTACATCTGCAACTCACTGTAGCTGATCGAAAGGAGGCTCAAATGAAAGGAGGCCTTCAACCGCAGCTTGGTTAAGCTTATCGATTTGTGATATTCACGTTTAACAATCCACTGCCTATCCATAACTTATCATAGCTCTAAATCCATAGGAGATCTTTCATGCGTTATAATTCTCTTATTGGTGAAATACACGTACATTTTGCTTAAAGGGCATTCGAAATTTTTTCTAAACTTGTCATTGCTGGATGTAGGTCCTCCACGTCTAAGGGACATCTTTTACAGGATGGGTCTCTCGGACAAGGACATAGTGGCCTTATCAGGGGCTCATACACTGGTAATTTCTATTTCTGCTTGGATTTACATTCAAGGTCAGCTGGGGATGCGTAACCACACTTGTTATTTTTTTATTCTTGTGTCTAGGGAAGGGCACACTAGGAAAGATCTGGATTTGATGGTCCTTGGACTCAGGAACCCCTTAAGTTTGATAATTCCTATTTTGTGTAAGATTTCATCTTTTCACTGGATGCATTTTCTAAGTTTTGGCTGGAGCATTATAGAGCCAGATACTAATTGATCATTTTTGATACAGTGAGTTGTTGAAAGGGGAAGCAGAGGGGCTGCTGAAACTGCCAACTGACAAGGCATTGCTGGAAAATCCTGCATTTCGCCCTTATGTTGAGTTGTATGCGAAGGTAAATAAGCTTTTCGAGTGGTCTGGTGACTCCATCGATAAATCTATAAAATTGAATTGCAGTTATATGGTTTCCTTTTGTAAATTTGTTTTTGATGAAACTACCCCGCCCACACCACTATTTCGTTTCCTTATGCTCATGGTCTATAACCCTTTGATGCTACTGTCCTTGGTTTTGCCGAGAATGAAAAGAGATGGAAAGTGTTTTTCATGGAATTTATGCTGTGTAGGCTTGTGATGCTTAAAAGTAAGCATTCAGTCTGTTCCATCACTATCTTCTATGTAGAGACCAGGAAATATTCATGATGAGATCGCACATCAAATGTTGGGTAGATACATACATGTGTTGGGATGGATATATTATGTGGTTCCCTGAAACCTCTAGGCTAGAGCATCATCTTTGTGCTACTGGGAACACCTGATTTGATATTTGAATTGGTTGTTGTTCCCGCAACTCTCTCATGGTGGTTGGCACGACCTTGAAAAGAGACAAACGGACAATTTGATACCGTGCTTCTTTTCCTCCTCGTTTTCTTTTGCTATATGCTCTTCTTTCCCTAATATTGTCAAGCACGTGGCAGGATGAGGATGCAATTTTCAGAGATTATGCAATCTCGCATAAGAAGCTCTCTGAACTGGGGTTCACGCCAAGTTCTTCAGGCAGCAAGACAGTAGCGAATGGTGCCATATTGGCACAAGGTGCTGTTGGAGTGGCAGTGGCTGCGGCTGTGGTGATCTTGAGCTAGCGCAAGAAAATGAAGCGAATGCTGTTCTCTGATTTCCCTTTGTACCTAGCATATATTTTAGCGCATAGTGTTGCCCGCCCCATATATCTTCATCCACAATAATGGTCAAAGCATTGCCGGTGCATGGATGGAACAAGCCAGCAAACTCTTAGAAAGTCACAGGAAAAATCTATGCCCATTTTCAACACATCTTTTGTTGCGTGATACTACCTTTTCCAGTTGGTTAGTAGTTAAACATGCTGCTTTGAGTGAGTTGCAATATGTGTATGACGCCTGGTAATATGCATTTATGCGATGCTTGCCCAACTTCCAATCCTTCAAGCAAATTTCTCCAACCTAAGAAAAATGTTTAGCTGGATCAAGATTTCTTCCCATGTGCAAGAGATGATTATTAAGAATCTGGGACGTGTGATGCACCTTTTCCGTCATTGAACAGAGAACATTTTCACCACTTGGAATCTTTCATTGGTGGATTTGTTCTTCAACGCACAGTAGTGTTTTAACTTTGGTTGAAGAACCACTCTAGCCCTTTCTCCATCTTTTTCGAATTCTCCTCTCAGCTTGTGGATGGCTGTATTGTTTCGTCCGCTTCAACGGGGAATCAAGTCAGAGACGTGGTTTCGACCTCTCGTGAAGAAGTATGGGACGTATCTTAATTGACACAATGGCTCTGGTAAACATCGCTTCTGATTTGAAAACAAATAATTCTGTGAATTAAGGAGATTAACATGAAAAAAGAATAACGAACTTTCAAATTAAAATGAAAAGCATATACCATCCGGTTCAACACATCTGGGGAAGAAGGAGCGCGCTAGGATTCCTCTGGGTTAAAAGCCGGTATTCGAGCAAGAGGAGCCTCCTCATTGCACGCTGGGGTCCTAACTTTGGTTGAAGATCCAGTCTCGCCATTTCATCTTTCTCTCCTCTCAGCTTGTAGATGGCTGCATTGTTTCGTCTGCTTAACGGGAAATCAAGTCAGAGGTGAGGTTTCGACCTCTCATGATGTCGTATGGGACGTGTGCGCCTCTCATTGACACAATGGCTCTGGTAATTTGGACATTGCTTCTGATTTGAAAACTAATTATTCTGCAAGTGAACTGTGGAGATTAACATGAAAAAGGGATAATGAATTGGCAAACCAAAATGAAAAGCACGCACTATCTGGTTCAACACATCTGGGAAAAAGAAGGAGCGCCCTAGTTTGGCTTTAGTCGAAGGTAATTGTTGAATGGGAATAAGAGGGGCTGCTGAAACTGCCGACTGACGAGGCATTATCGGAAGATCTTGCATTTCACTCTTATGTAGAGTTGTATGCCAAGGTAATATAAGGCTTTTCGCGTGCTCTGGAAATGAAATGAAAGCGTGCACGCATACATATGGAGGCATGCGCCTGCTTATGTATGAAATGAAAGCGTGCGCGCATACACATGGAGGCATGCGCCTGCTTATGTATGAAATGAAAGCGTGCACGCATACACATGGAGGCATGCGCCTGCTTATGTACATATGCATGTATACTCAATTACCATAATAGCACCGTACAACAAACCAGAAACTCTTTTTTTTCCGTGTAACTACAGAAATAAGAAACAGTAACAGGAGATATACATATCTATGCATCTATTGGCTATAATTTCAAGATGTCAAAATCAGCTCCTTTACTACAAAATGACAGCATGAAGCAAATTCAAGTGCAAGGAAATATAAACCAGATCCTCACTTCTAAACGTTTCAGATTAAAAATTGAAGGCAACCCCTTGCTTGCAGCGGCCAATTCCATCAGCTCTAGCTGTTCATCCTTCATAAGCTCCATGGATTCCTTGGCAATTCTGCGAGCAGTGGCCTTCTCCACTGCAGCTTTTCGTCTCTTTGCTTCTTTTTCTCGACAAAGCTCTTCTTTTTGTCTCTTTTTCTCCGCCTTCTAAACAAAAAACCAGAGAAATTGGTAAAGAAAAGAGAAAAAGAAGAGATGCTGCTTAACCAATCAAATAAAGCAAAAGAAACTAACTAGTTAAAATGCAATATCAAGCTCAAATACTTACCTTAATAGATTTTTTCTGTAAATACTTCTCCCGTCGCTCTGATTCTCGCCTTTGCTCACATAGCAATCTCTCCTCCTCTCTCTCTGATGTTCACGCATCAACCTTTCTTATTCCTTCCTTCTTTCACGATCAAATCTTTCCATCTCTTTCCTCATTTGTTCCTCAGACTGCAATAGAAAAATACAGGATAATCAGTACATGCCAAAGTTTTCTCCACAAAGCTTACATATCCTTAACAGTCAGCATAACTCTTCAAAAAGATTGAAACCTTTGGAAGATGACTACATCAAGGAAATAGCAGCAAATAACAAATTAATTGCACACAATCTCCATATGACAAGTAATGACCAACATATTAGAAGGGGTTCCTCTTTTTGTACAAAATTGCATGTGTGGCTTTTCTTTTGATATGGTAACGATATTACATAAACATCATTACATAATCGACTATTACACATATTCTGCAGCAAAATAGCCACCTATCTATACTTCCAATACACAAAAATCTCCTTTATCTTCCCTAGCGAAATATGCTATAATACGAAGTCTTAAACTCACACCTTCCTCCAGCCCCTACATGCTGCTGAATTCTTCCAAGTGCACTACCGGGAGCTTAATTGTTTTTGAATTTTGGAATTGTGAGATGACCTTCCACCTTTGTCCTTGTAAGAATTTCTAGAAGCAATGGTCTTCCCTCCTCTATGAACAGCAGCAATTGCTCGCCGTCTCTGCTTGTTCAGGCACTTTACCAACTCAGCATCATTCGCATTCTCTTCACTTTCATCCTGCACCAGGTGGAAAAGAAACTCTCATTACTGAAGCTAACAAGAAAGAGCAATAAACAACGATAAGTGATGACTATGGAAAAACTTCTTTAAAAAACTTAAGTCACTTTTCATTTTCAATAAACTACAATGAGTCATGACTCACTGATAAACACATGTGAAAAAGCACCAATCACAACAATTAGTAAACACTATACTAGTCCATTATCCCCTTGAAAAAAACAGTTGACAGCAACACAATTACTCAAGCTAAAATTGCATGTATTTATCAGCAAAAATTTCGAGAAGCAAATTTCAAAAGACCTCAAGCCAGAAACTTACTTGAATTAGCCATTCCATCAGGCGCCATTAAATGGGATTTTAAAGGAGAACATAGAGAGATAAGTTCATCTCACAGATAGCTGGCATCTCTCAAAGCTTATTCATCATCGTTGTCTATGAAATTTGTCACAAGTACAGAGACTAAACACTTGAGTATAGTCAGAGGTTCTCAAACAAGGAACCCAAGCCCAAAACTATCAAAATGGGCCTGAGCATCATAGAACACAACAAAGGTAGATCCAACTTCAAGATATCTGCAAGCCAGAATGTCTTCAATGTGATTCATATTACTCAACCTTCATGCTTATGTTGATAATCAAAAGTGCTGCCACGCGCTATCCAAGACTACATAGCTAGTGGGCAAAAGCCAGACCTAATGCCTAAAAAATTTCACCATATATACTTACCTCATTGAAGTATCCCTCACAACAAGGTTTGCTGAGTTGTCCTTCACATCTTTGTCTATTTTCTTTGATTTCCTCCTCATTTCCTTCTACAATGTGCCCTGGCTGGTCATACAAATAGCAGGATTAGGATATAATACTGAGTGAGTCAGCACATTAGACTTTAAAATATATTTTAAGGGGGATCTCAGCTGACTGCCAGAAAATTAATACTGCATCCTCCAGTTAACCATCCAGGAAACAAACCAGGAAATTCTCATAAACGAATATATAAAACATGACTTCATCTTATCCGGTGAAAAGTCACTCAAGTGCTCCAATAGTCTTAAAAGATCTGCTCGGTTTTTGAAAATAAAGCACAGCGAACAACATAGCTTCCAGTAAAAAGAGGAAATCTCATGCCCTGATGTTATAGGTTTCACAAAGTTTCAGCAATGTTGATTTTCAGGCCTATCACAGCGAATGCTCTGATACTAGTACCTGATCCAGCAGATGCAAAGAGTCAACATCACTCATGATTGTTTCATCCCTTCCAGCACTATCTTCTTCATCATCATAACATATATCCTGGTCCTTTTCTTCTTCGACGAACTATATCAAAGGAATCCAATAAGAGAAGGTTAATATCGCATCATGGACAATGCACACTTACAATACTCAATCAATGACACGCTAGGATGAACTTTCGATTAATGTGTCAACTAGTTGCACAAAATTCTCCAAGGCAACATGTAATTGGTTCCAGAAAATTTGTATATGCTGTTTTCATTTACATTTCAGAATGCGGCAGCTTCAAAAACACGTTTGGAAAGACAATGGAAATTATTTTACAACTTCGACAATGGAAAGCATGTTATGAATGAAAAAAGAGTTCAAAGCTGAAAATGACATTTTGGTGTATCCAGTATTTATTCATTCTAACAAAAGCACGGATCTTTGGAAGGAAAAAGAAAAATTCTATTTTACAGCTTTGATGGAATACAAGCATATACTCCCATTTTTCATCCCGTTAGAGAATTTTCATTTTCATTCACACGTTTCCAAGAAAACAGAAAACAAAAATTAAAATACTACCAAAGTACTTCCACTTCCACTTCCAATCAAGGACCAAACATGCAAAGCCAGGAACCACAATGCAGGCAATTGGCCGATATTATTTTGGCTTTCGATGCAAGAGAATGAAGATGATCGTGAGAAAAGGAGCTGACAGAAGCCAAGAATGACAAAGAGTAAAATCCATGGAAGGAATAAGACTAAATAGGCACACTCCTAAGTGGTCCAAGCATGAACCGAATAATCAATTATGGTCACCACTAGGTCTAACACCAAATTAAGCGGTTGGACAACACAATGTTAACGATTTGCAAATCATCGTGAATCACTATACCTTGTCCATATCATCTTGCTCTTTTCTAGTAAACCCACTAGCAGCAAGTTCTTTGTCCGAAAAACCAACAGATTTGCTTATTGAATAAAAACAAGGTCTATTTGCTTCCTTCTAATCTTCCTCTGAATTCTCTTAGTGGAATCCTAATGCAAATGTGCTCCATCCTTATCCGACTATAAACCTTAACATGAATTCTACGAGTGGAATCCAAAAGAAAAAGAAAAAACGAACCTCCGGACGTACGGGAGTCGCCAATGGGGTGCCTACGGTGGGGCTTGGGAAGGCGACGGCGGGAGGCGACGGCGTCCGCGTTTTGGAGCGAGGGGCGATTTGCGGAGGAAAGAGAGAGAGAGAGAGAGCGACCATCGTTCGCGGAGAGGGAGGCCAAAACGCGATCGGGTTCGTCGGCGTCGGGGTTAGCCAGCAAGGGCGCTCCGCGAGAGGAAAGAGGGAGAGAGCGGAGCGAGGTCACGAGAGGGAGGCGAAAAGAGCGTCGCGGCGACGCGTCGGGGCGGAGGCGGAGGTGGAGGGCGTCGGCGTCGGCGTCGAGCGTCGCGTCAGCGTCGGAGTTGGGGGCGACGGAGGCAACCGATGGAGGGGCGTCGGCGTCGTGGGCAACCAGCGGAGGAGAGCAGACGCGTCAGCGGAGGTGGAAAGGGCGTCGGCGTCGGCGTCGGCGTCGGCGTCGCGGGCAACCAGCGGAGGAGAGAGCGTCGAGAGGAGAGAGAGCAGAGGCGTCGGCGGAGGTGGAAAGGGCGTCGGCGTCGCAGGCAACCAGCGGAGGAGAGAGAGCAGAGGAGGGGAAGAGCATTCGGAGAGAAGCCCTGCGATTTTGTTCTCTCGCAAAACGGAACGGAGAACGGGGAGAACGGGGAAAGAGAGAAAGAGAGAAGAGAGAGAGGACGAGTGGACATGTCGCAGAGGAGAGCAGAGGAGAGAGAGCGTTAGAGTGGTGGGCCCACGAGCGGCGAGCGCAAATTTTAAACGCCTGACATCCTCGCCTACGTGGAGCCACGCGTCGATCGCTGAGTGGTTTAACCCACTGCCTACGTGTTGGGTTAAACCCACCCAATATTTTCTCGTGGTTCCACTGGTTTTTCTGCACAAAATAAATTATTTTCCCTTTTCTGCTTAAAAATTTACAGTCATTAATAAATCTGCTGCTACTTTTTTCTCTCTCCTCTCTGATGGAGGCCTGCACGCATTCAAGGAGCTTTGCCTCTCGTCCTTTCTTTCCTTCTCACTTGAAAATTTGGGGTGAGAATTCGCTCTCTAGCCCAAAAGCACATTGCTCCTCCGCCTTACTCCGGCGCCGGGTCATCTTCGCTCTCTGCCCCAGAGCTCGTTGCTTCTTCGGCCTGCCTCGTTGTGTTCCTTCTCCGCCCTCTGCTCCCGTGTGGTTTCCCTGCGCAAGACGGCGAGGAATGTTCTTGCTGTAAGTCGCAAACTCCAAGCGACAAGAAGTTCCAGCTCTCTCCGATTTGGCTTCGGTTCTGCTACGTTCGCGGCTCATACCAGTGAGTTGACTCTTTCCCTGATTTTTGTACTCTTATTTTCTTTTCTTTTTCTTTGCTGTTTTTGCCTCTCTCTCTCTCTCTCTCTCTCTCTCTCTCTCTTTTTAGTTTAAGTTTCTTTTGTTGGTGGGTGATTGCACGAGCTTGGCTATCGAGTCGGCAATTTTGCCCGTGAGTGTCCGGTGTTGTGATTTTTGGGAGGTTGGTTTGTCTAGGCTAGCACTGAGTTTCAGTCCGAGGCGAAACGAATGGTTGGAAGTTTCCGGGAAACCGGGGGAGATTAGCAGAAAACGAATGCTTAGTAATATTGGAGATGATGTGGAAGTATTTCGTTGAAACGAATAGTAGGCACTTGTCTGATTTTTCTGTTGTTGGCTTTTGTCTTGAAGTATTTCGGTGGAAGTAATTCGATTGGGGAAAATGGCGGATATTGTTCCGCCTCCCTTGGCATATATACTTTCTTTAACTCTCGTTTCTCCGCAGAGAAGGGAAGAAAACCAGAAAGAATTCAAAAAGGGGGAATATGGCGGAGGTCGTTCTTTGTGCGGCTACCACAGTGGCAGGGTGCCTGGTGGCTCCGGTTGATCGTCTTTGTGGCTATGTGATTTCCTACGACAGGGACGTTCGCGAACTTGACCACGAAGTTGAGAAGTTGGGCAATGCGAGGAATGAGGTGCAACGTTCCATCCGTGAAGCTCGAAACATCATGAAGCCGATCAAAGCCGAGGTCGAGAAATGGGTGAGAGAAGTGGAGACCGTCACTAACGAGGCGCGTGACGTGCTCGATTACGACAGAAGAGCTGAGAAAACTTGCTTCTACGGGTGGCTTCCCAACCTGAAGGTGCGATATCATCTCAGCAGGAAGGCGAGGAGGAAAGCCAAAGACATCCAGGGACTCATTGGTCGGATTCCACCCGGGGAGGTCTACGATGATCCTCCTCCAGGGCTCGTTGTTGGCGCTTCCAACATGATTTCCTCGGCCGGTGATCGAGGTGACACTAACTTCGATTCTCGAGCTTCCATCTTAGAGGACATAATGAATGCTCTGGTTGACGAGAAGAACAAAGTGATTGGGATCTACGGGGAGGGTGGTGTGGGGAAGACTACGCTGTTGGAGCAAGTCGAGAAGAAACTCAGGAATGAGAAGAGATTGTTCCACATGATCGTCAAAGTGAATGTGTCGCAGAACCCGGACTTTAAGAAAATCCAAGAGGATATCGCTTACGACTTGGGTCTAAAAAGTCTGAAGGATGTGACGAATGAAGAGAGAAGAAAAGAACTTCTGTCCAATAGATTGCAGAATCCGAGTGAGAAGGTTCTCATAATAATGGACGATCTGTGGAAAGATCTTGATCTGAGAAAGGTCGGAATTCCTTCGAGAGACGTGAGCAAGGGATGCAAGTTGCTGCTAACATCGAGATATAGAAATGTTCTGGAGCAAACGGAGTGTCACGATTCCATATTTCGTCTTGAACGTTTAAAGGACGATGAAGCATTCAGGCTATTTGAAAAGACGGTCGGCAAGCTCAAAGACGATGAGACATTGAAAGCAATAGCGCCTAAAGTGGTCAAGAAGCTTGCAGGTTTGCCTCTTCTGATTATCTCCATAGCGAGAAGCTTGAAAGATAGGGATGTGGCTGCATGGAGAATCGCTCTGAAAAAAATAGACCCGTCAAATATAGAAACTATAGTGAAGTTGAGTTACGACCATTTGAAGAGTGAGGACACCAAGACCTTATTCTTGCTCTGCGGTCTTATTGGCGGGACCATTGACGTGGAAATCCTGCTGGTTTTAGGCATGGGTTTAGGCTTGTTTGAGGAATTCGGAAGGACGATACAAAATTCAAGAGATGGATTGAATACTATGCTTGATGAACTCCGTTCTGTTTGTTTGTTGCTGGATGGTGGTGGTGACAAAAACAATATGACCTTATGTGAGCTGTTGTATAATGATGACTACAGGAACGATGTGACCATACATGATCTTTACAGTGAGGTGGTTGTCTCAACTCCATTTAGTGGTCAGAATTCTTTGATGATGAACAGCAATTATGGCTCATGGTCAAAGGAAAAGCTTGAGAAATTTTGGGCTATATGCCTAGCTGATGTTGACAAAAGGAGATTTGATGAACTAATGAAGTGTCAGTTTCCTGACTTGAAGATACTCATATTGTCTCAACCGGAAGGCTGGCGTTGGAAACAACAACACGAACGTGAAGTGGGAGATTGCTCAAGACTACTAGATTTCACATACATGAAGGAGCTCCGTGGACTATATTTTCGCTCCATGCATACGGCCAGTTTACCTCCCTCAATTGGAATCCTCGGGAACCTCCACTCTTTATACTTAGACTGTCGTGATGTGAAGGATATGGCAATTCTTGGCAAGCTCAAAGCATTGCAGATTCTCACCCTCGCAGAGTCCACCATTTCTAGGTTGCCTAAAGAAATTGGGGAACTCACAAATCTAAGATCGTTGAATCTAAGCAAATGCTACGAGCTTAAAACAATTGAGCCCGGTATCCTAAATCGCTTAACCAACTTGGAAGAGTTACATATTTACCGCTTTTCTCAATGGATGGGTAAGGATCAAATACCGTCAAAATCATGTAATGCTAGGCTTGCCGAGTTGAAGAGCTTGACAAAGCTAGCATCTCTGGAAATATCGATTTCTAATCCCATCATACTCTTGGAGGATGGTGACCTACCATTTGAGAACCTGGACAAATTTTGGATCAACATAGGAAATGCTGGGGGGCAGAGACGTGGAGGTTTGCCAACCATGGGGCTCAATTTGGAAGGGTGCGATAGTATTCTTTCAAGAAAATGGGTTAAGAAAAATCTGCAGAAGACTCGATACTTATATTTAACCGGGTGTAGCGAGTTCAAAGAGAGCCCTCGCGAATTGTGCACCCAAGAATTCCAAGAAGTGAAGTGTCTCCACATTGGAGACAGCCCCTCAATCAAGTACATTGTCGATTCATCCAATGACCTCCCTCTCACTGCTTTTGGGAAGTTAGAGTCTTTTTCCCTTGATAATCTTATTAATTTGGAGAAGATATGCCACGGCCCCATAGCGCCAAAGTGCTTCAACAAATTGAAAGATGTGAGTGTCGTACGATGCAACCGATTGAAATACTTGTGGCGTCTTTCAGATGTGCAAAGACTTGTACAATTGGAAGAGATTGATGTGTTTCAGTGTGGCTCAATGCAATCTATTGTCACACATGATGCAGGAGAAGATATAGTTTCTACCAATAACAGAGTTGAGTTGCCTAGCATACGTCGTCTGCGATTGCATGAGTTACCAAATATGACAAGCTTTTGTGATACTTCAATTCAGGTAACTTTTTTTATTATTTCATTTTTCCCTGTCAATTTGTTCTGTTAGGATGAGATAATATTGGTTTTCACTCAACGTCGGTACATATTGCATTTAACTTTGACTATTTGTACAATTTGATTTAGGTTTTGATTTACAAATAAAAAATCCTCTCAAATAGAACACAGACGATATTATAGTTAAAAGGGAAGCCTCTTTCCATGACTGATTTTTTTAGTTTTTCAAAAAAAAAAACAAAATGTCAACATTAGATAATTGCACTGTTAACTTGGGTTTCTTCTGTGACTAATGTATTACTTATTTAACATTCTTAATGAGACGAAAAAATAATCTACTGAACGAATGAAAGGGAGAATGAATCTTGAATGAATAAATAAAATTCAGTAATTTCAAAATGAAGAAAGCACCGTCCATAGATTCAATAAATGGATGGAGCCACGTAACAAAGAAAGTCCCCATAATTCAAGTCCCACCTAACATGCAATTTGCAACTGATTCCAACATGTCATTCCAAGTTGCCAACATCACCGGATCAACGTCACTGTTAATTTGAGCTGCATTAACGGCATGATAACAGTGAGGATTTCCTCATGAGAATGATTTCACTTTTCACGGAAGAGAAATTATTTCCCTTTTTTTTTTTTTTTTTGTATTTTAGCCCTAGGGTTCCACTTATTTTCTTGTGAAAATAGCTTTACTTGTAATAGACTTACCTTTTAATGAGCTTCATTGTGGTGCCAGGTTTCATTGCCTCACTTGGAATCCCTAATAATGGTTGGATTCCTTGACCCAGAAAAGATACTCTACAGTGAACCTTTATTAAAATATAGCAATCTAAGATGGCTAAAAATAAGAGCATCTATATCCACATGGAAGAGTATTATGAAATTAGATTGGATTTTGAAGTTGCCAAATTTGGAATCAATGTCACTTGGGAGCTCTCCATCAGCAGAAGTAGTTTTTGACCTGGAGGAGCTAAAAGTCATCAAAGATGTCGAGATTTGCTCTCGGCTAACGAAATTGACATTAGAGCAATTACCAAACCTGCAACGCATGTGGAAATGGGACGTAAAATTACAAGGAATATCAATATTTCGAAACTTGAGGGACCTCTTTGTCTATAAAACGGGGCTGTCATTTCTCTTTTCGGTGTCTGTGGCTAAATGTTTTAGAGAAATTAGAGTCATTAGAATGTGGGACTGTCCAAATATGAAGGCGGTGATTGTGGATGAAGAAGGAAGAAACGAAGGGACATATGATATTATAGAGTTCCCACTACTGGAGCATCTATCTATACGGCAATGTCCAATGGAGAATTTCTTCCTATATCCTCATGGAAAGAAAGAGTCAGTAACCACTACTTCAGATTTGCAAGATGCTTACTCCAATTCCTTCTTTGATCGAAAGGTACACATCCCTTCTATCGAGATTTTACCCATAATAGCCATAGGCACGCGCTTTGTGGGGGGTGTAATAAAATCTCTTTGAAGATTTTTATTTGGTTTTATTAGTTAGAATGTGTTCATTATTTATAATTACATTTGTCATAATAAGGCCATTAGTGAAAATTCATTCTTCCATCATATCAAATATATTGCTAGGATTTGGCCAAATTGCCAGATGTTTCATAGCTATGATCTAATGTATAATGAGTAGGTTAGTATGTCAAGCTTGGAATTTTTATGGCTTCATTTAGTAGGATCCTTCAAAAGGATATGGCAAGATGAACTTCCAAGAAGTTCTTTCTGCGAATTAGCCACCCTCATCCTTGAAAATAGCTATGAGCTACTCAAATGTCTTCCCTTGACAATCATAGAGAGATTGCACAATCTAGAAGTCAGAGTTTCAAATCGTTGTTTGACTGTAGGTCCTTTTGCGTTATCATGTATTAGAATGAACAATGTAATAAATTTGTCCTATTTTTCCTCCTTTCTCACATTATCCTCATGCAGGTTACATTTCCTAACATAACAAAACTGGAAATCGGTGGCCTTCTGTGCCAAGAGATATGGAACAATCAAATTCCCACCGATTCGTTTCAGAAGTTGGAATCTCTTGTATTGAAGAAGTGTGACAGTCTCCAAAGTATTGCTACTTCTTATATGTGGAAGAAACTGCAACGCTGTCTCAAGAAACTAAAAGTATTTTCATGCCGTTCGATCGAGATCATATATGACGGTGATGGGACAGATACAAAGAGTGGTGAATTGAGGAGGCTAGCATTGCGTGATCTTGAAAACTTGAGGTGCATTTGGCAGTCCAACAGTCTCCCAAACATCCCATTCCCAAATTTGATAGACATAGAGGCCGTGAGGTGCCCCCGTTTGGAAATGCTTTTCCCTACCTTCACTACTAAATTTCTTGGGCAAATCGAAGAGCTGGTGGTGGAGTCATGTGAAGATATGGAACTAATTGCTGGCTATGAAAAATGGGAAGAATTGACCGGCACCACAATCACCTTCTCCGAGTTAACTGCTCTTATACTTTTTGAGTTGCCAAAATTCAAGAGCTTCTTACCTGAGAAATACTCTCTGAAGTTCCGGTGCTCCGAGGACTTCCCATCCTTGCATGTCATGAGTATAAAAAGCTGTGGAGCAGAGCCGGACCAAGACCTCACTCAACTGGTAATTATCCAATTAATGCGATGCATGGCCAACGATTCACAGTTGGACAAAGTCCTTTGTGATCAGGATTTCGACAATATAGAACGAGAACGTGGCATGGGATTTTGGACGTGAGGTATTCCTTCAATATTTAATTGCTTTGGTTTGGCTCTGTCCCTTTGAATCGAGAAATCAGTTTGTATTAGCTTAAATACGCAATTCTCAGTGGGACCCACACGCACTCTACATCACGTGGCCCTCTCTCTTCCTTCCTTACTCTCTTCAACTAACCATCTATCAATTCCCTTTTATCCATCCACCAACAGCCACCGCCGAGAGTCCATCGCTAGCCACCACACGACATGGCACGCTGAGAAGGGACAAAGAACAGAGAGCATTGATCGAAGGCTCTCGGTGATTTCAATTGAATCCTTTCCTCTCACTTCGCTGCTTGTCGTCACCGCTTCCCGATCACCACTTGTTTCGCTGCCGCGAAGAAGTTCTGTAATGCCGGAGTGCTCAAACTTCAATCATGGTTGCCTGCTTCGATGATTTCATTCCTTGACGTTGCTTCTGTTCTTGCTCATGTCCGATGTCAATCGCTATAGCTAATTGTTCTCTATTCAACTAAACCATATATGCTCTGTTTTCCGTTGCTATTGTTACTGTCTATGTGCAAATCAACTGTGATTGAAGAGTTGTATTAATGATTTGAAGCAGTGCTCCTCGGCCGAAATTAATGTATGGAACCTGTTTGATGAAATTCCTGAACTAAGTCGGTGTGTATTTTTTATTCAATTCTTGACCGAGAATTCCCTTGATTACTAGATTGTGGATCTATTCTAGTCATATAAGCATATTTGAGTTCTGTTTCTTCTTTTTTTTAAAAAACCACAGGTATTCAATTTCCAACTTGTTTGGAATCTGCTGGAACCTTGTCAATGCATGCCACTATTTGCAACTGTGATGTCGATTGGTCCTTGATTTTATGCTATTCTGCTCAAGTAAGCATGTGCAGTGATATAAGATTTGTGTTATGGTGACTTTCATGTTCGCTTGGGAAAGAAATTATGGCATGAATGAATGAAATTCTACTGGAAATCAATCTGTAGATGCTGACTCTGTCTTGATATCCCTGATTTGATCGGCTGTTGATTCCATCTTGAGACTAGTTTGGTTATGGGATCATATATGTTCATGCTAGGAAAGTAATAGGGTGAATCTCATACCATTTAGCAAGAATTGGGTTCATCTCTGAACTTGAATATGCTAGAGTGAAGTATTGCATGCTAACCGTGATTGTTTTGTTTAAATTTGGCACTAATTTGGTCTTGGATTGATGTCATTTTGATCAAGTAGACTCATATGCACTTATAGGAAGATATGGCTTCTATTTAGGTCAATTAGTCATCAAAAGATCATGATTTGTGGTTTGTATGCTCTATTACAATTTTGAACGTGTGCCGGAATTTGTGGAATACGCATGAATTAGATGGATTTTGTCTTAGTTTGGTTGCCTTCTTTATTACCCGTGGATGAGTAATATGCATGTGCACGATTAAATTGATTGTGCTTGATATTGCCATGAGAGTCTTCGCTTGATAAATAATTTAGAGGACTATGTTAATTGAAGTTTAATTCCATAATTCTTGCGATTCCAAAGCAAACCCTCTACTGGTACACATATTTTGAAGGTGATCTGGTAGACTAGCCAGATATGAGGAAATCTTTCAACGAAGCTGGTTAATGAGGCCCCTCGAAATATTGCATGTATGGCACTTGCCAACAAAGTACATGTATTCTCTTCCTCTCCTTTGACGCTCACCATTCAAGTCTTATTTACAAGAGCTATGGCTTAAATCTAATTGATCCTTCAAGTGTGTGTTTGTGCCAACATACCATGCACGACACCAATTGCAACCTACTCATTCATGATGTCGTTTTTCTCGGAGTGTTCACTAGTCACTCCTATTCAGAATGATGTTTCAAAGATACGATTTTTGTTTTCCTCCCTCCCCCATATAATTCGCAAAAGCATGTCATTAGCAATACCAGCAACCTGCCCTTGAAATCCATCAGGACCCTGCCCATATGTTCCACCAGGATTAGGTCCCTAGTTCCGATTGTCTCTCCTATAAACAATTCTGCAATGGAGGTGCAGAGCTCCATCTATTTCCTTGCAGCAAGTCTCTCTGTTGATGATAGTAATTATTTTTAATGACCCTCTTGATTGGAGGTCCCTTGATCCGAAAAAGTTGGATCTTCTCCGTCTAAGAAGTTTATGCTATAAATCTCAAATGGAAAACACTTAGCCAAGAAGAACTTGATGAACCATATGAATTTATCTTAATGTCCACACGATAACATCAACTCATCCAAAGCATTTTATACAACAATGGCATCGTGTGTCCTTTCCACAACTTCCTTTAATTAGTAGAGAGCATGCATCTGACAATGGCATCGTGTGTCCTTTCCACAACTTGCTTTAATTAGTAGAGAGTATCCATCTGAATCACAACTTTGTCCTGCTCATGAATGCTCATTCTACTCATATTTCTCAATTTCAGCTGCTCAAAACACTGCGATTTAACCCAAAATCACTTGAAAATTTTGTTATATATCATTGCATTTGCACACTCTCAAAATTGAATGCCACTAATTTTACATAGTTGATCATGTCGTGAGAGCATCGGGAAGAGTGGTGGGCAATCCGAGGATTTTGCCACCCACATCGGGAAATGTTTCGAAACCGGCCAAAGGACCAACTTTACCGTCTCTGCTCACATGGATGGGATACTGCATCAGGTGGCCTCTCATTTCCTTGGGATTATGTTGGTCCTCATCCACATAAGCTTTCCAATTCTGTTTGGCTATTTTGTTCACCCTCTTCACGCATTCAGTGCTTTGAGGTTCCCTAAAGCTGTCCTCTAAATCTCCCAAGTGCTCCGCCCAAAGCGACATCCTATAACCATAAACCTGTGCAGCATAAGTTAACATTATTAGTCACAAGCTTAAGGTTTTGATATATGTTGCTACCCTCGCAAGGGTGTCTACCTAGTACCTCAATTTAGATAAGAGGCTAATCCGATGTACTAACCTGGCCATGCGGATGCTTCTTTTTCCCAGCCCAAGTGTGATGCGGCTGATAGGCCCCCATCGCGATTTCGGTGTCTCTTGAGCCATCTAGAGATCTTTGGTTGATATTTGCCGATCCCATGATCACATACTCATCATCTACTATCATCCCTTTGGCATGCACATATATCATGAACCTGCGAAACTTTTGAACCGAAGCCTGCATGGATAAAAACGACAACATGTTTCAAAGCAGAAGTCTTTCTACCACTCGTTCAAAAACCATAGCTCTTAATGACTATTTTTGTTTTGCTTTTTTAACAGATAAGTCAAAGGAAGAATCCATGAAAAGAGTACAGACATATACCAAGGCATTATTTTCGGATTGTTGATTCATTGCTTGGGATGAAGACTGTATAGAGGACAAGGGCTCCCGCTTGCCAAGGCAATAGAAGTTCAAGTAATCTGACGGATGGTACTTGTGTGACAACCCGGCTTTTTCAAGAGCCTGGGCTATAATTTTGTACATCATCGTCATGGTTTGTCCCTGTCCACATTATCAATACACTAATATGAGAGTAGTGAACGTTTATCTCTTGAAGAAAAATACTAAAATGACCTAAACAAGGTTGGGTCTCAAATTTTCCCCTTTAAGTAGCTAGGTTTGTTCTGCTTGGATCGCTTCCTTTTCTACTTAACTCTGTTCATTGTGTTATTTAGTTTCAATTTGCTAGTACATTATATTTATTGATATACTGTTATCGAAAGGCATGTGTCATCGCTATTTCTTTGCAAGATGAAAGAGTTTATCCTTCATCTGGCCTGCCAGAAGAGAATTTCCTGCACTGCAGCACTGGTAGGGACACCCTCCAACCACATCGGTATCACTATATACACACAGAAGCGCTCGTTTTCACTGATCTTACTTGCGATCTTCAATGCCAGCTCCATCGGCACTAGATTGTTTGCATCTGCTTGTCAAAACCAAATCAAGCGTTGTTTCCCATGAAAACTTGAACTCAAGAAATTAGATAGGCCGAAACAAAACTAGAAAATGGGGGAAAAATCTAAATTTAAAAAGGTTTGACCTCAGAAATATAACATATTGAATCAAAAGTCAATTTTAATGTCTTATACAGTGAGGTCTAGCTCTTATTAGCTGATACACAATCCCCAAAGGAAGCAAAGTCCGAATACTCTTTACTAGAGGTGCTATTGCTCACTAAACTCAAGTCAGTCAGAATGAATAGAAATGTGCATCTTATACCTGCATTTTTGTATGATGGCCAATGGTAGGAAGAGCCAAGAAAATATTGGTTTTCAATGTAGATGAAGTGTTGCACCGATCTAATCGCTTTCACATACGCTGTGTGAATACTCTTGTCTACTTTCAAGTTCTTTCCGCATATAAGATTCTGCAACCATGAAGAGATTGAAAGAAGCAACATTATCATTATGGGCTTCAATCTATATTCAAAAACACTAAGGATTGTGCATAAGAAAGAAAAGTGAATTTCTAACGTGAGGAAAACTTTTTGAGTTACATATATAATGGCCACTTGCCTATCTACTAGCATGGTATTAGCAGCTAAAACTTACTTGCTTTGCAGCCTCTTCAACGCTCTTTGGGAATCCCTTTACAGATCCCGAATCAATCGATCTGAAGATTTATACCAACGTAAAATGGAAATGAAAGACGATCATTACACTTCGTTTTGTTTACAAATGAAGTCCTTAAAAATGGTCATTAATTTTACAGAAAGTTTCCCGACCTGTAGGTGCCAATTTTCCGGGTCATCTTCGTCCCTGACTTGTACTTTTTTGTCGCCATCGGGACTTATCGAGGGACAAAATATCCATGAAATCCTGTCAAGCCTTAAGAGAGCATTCTCATGGCAATGCCTGACGTTTTTCAGCTTGAACTCGCGCCACTTCGCCACCTTTTTCCATCTCTGTTCGAAATTCTTCAATATGTCATACGTAGCTTGTCCCTCACCTTGGCAATGTAGATCATGCCACGGTTGCCTTGGGACATTGACAGTGGACTACAGTCGTTACCCCAAAAAAAAAAAAAAAGAGAAGAAAAAGCAATGATCAAATGATCAGAAAATAACGTTTACTTGTGTTTACAGTGCTGAAGAGAAACATTAGCTTAATTACCGTGAATGTTGGGTTGTGAATGTCATTTTTAAAGACGGTGTCATGATCGCTATAGAGTCTATGCTCCAGAGTGTCGTATCGGCCATCACATAGGTCCAACCCACCAATGAAAGCTATTATTTGCGGTTGTTTCCTGAGGCTTGAGTGTCGAGAACCACGCACTTTTGGTGGTGCTTGTATAGGGTCCCCACCACCTGGACTACAAAAGATCCACACACCAACAAATTAAACCAAACATGATATCATCTAGGACAGCATGAGACAGGTCAATAAACTTCCGTAGATTGTCTGATGAAAGCAAAATCTTTCCTATGAAATTAAATCCGATTGGAATAATCAGGTAATATACAGCAAAAGCAGTGCTTTTGGTGCAATCCGATGATGAGATTTTGATTAAGAATTGACCTGAACATCTAAGGATACATACATATTGCTTGAAGATGCTAAGTTTGGTGCTTGCATATTGAGGAGCAAGCACACAGCGGACACTAGAATGTCGGAAAAACTTCTTTGTCTCTTTATCGTGAGTTTGCATCATGCCATCTTGTGCGACAATGTGGCACGTGCCGAGTCTTAATTATGAGAGATCTCAATAAAGAACTATCTTTTCCTAAGGCAATAAACATACAGAAAATCCATCACAAAGGGCATGGATTTGAAGTTTGGCCAAATGGTGGGTTGCACCAGAAGTTTGGCCAAATGGTGGGTTGCACCATAAATGAGGATACTTATTCAAGAAAGAGCCATTATGTAACATATTCTCCAATTGCATTTTGTAAAGGCAAGCTGAAAGAAAGAACCATTAGAGGTCAAGCTTTTGTGTCGAAAAACAAAAAAACTTCTTGTTTTGTAAACATTCATTAAGCCGACAGAAAAAGTGAGAAAATCCTTCACTAGCTATGCACCATTGAGTAAAGGGTGCTCCTTAGATGCAATGCCGGTAGAATAAAAAATGTGTTCGCATGCGGCTCTCATCACCATTGATGCATTGTTGTAACTTCGAACCACTCTACTGCACTGGCCCAACAAATCAATAGTGATGGAAGTCGCAAGTGGACAAGTTTTTCTCAACCCGCAGTATTCCAATCATCCAAAAATCATAAAGACATTTCCATGTTTCAACAATGCTTAATTATATGTAACCATGGTTTAGTATTACCATCTTCAAGAGGAACATGTGTGAAATCTTGTCATCCCAAACGAGCACGACCACTCGCACAACTTCATCGGACTTGTGCTTCAGGAGCTCCCCTAAAGAGAGCTCTCCTCCATTCGGCAATTCCCTCGTGGGCTCTCTCACAAGCCTCACAGGATGATAAATGGACCAACCAATGATGTAGATCAAGTGGTGGGCCTCCAAAATGGCATGGCATATATCCTCCCAGCACCTGCCTTGCTCATAAATCTTCCCATCATCAAGCAAAATCTGAGGCAACTTGCGTTCTGGGACATGAGCATCTTGCTAAAATCTCACATCCCCACCTGTTCTTAAGTGGAAAATATGTGTTCGGTACACCCACATAGTTTGGCCCAACCCCAACACCATTCTTGCATAACAAATTGTCACCGATCAGCCTGAATTGGATTGAGATGTGAAGTTTTGGATAGGGCTTGAGGGGCCTTCCAAAGTTGCCAATTATTGGGAACTAGTCATTGATTGTGTTGCCGAACACAATCTTGGCCATTGATATATTTACGATCCTGATGAGCTCAGCCCCAAACGCATCTTTGTTATTCACATAAGACTCCACCTTCATTATTGGCTGCACTAAGGAGATATAGAACCGCTTGTCCCACCGGGGTTCTCGCAATTCGGAATTATTTACACCTAAATTTTGCCAACAATGCACGAACAAAATTACGAACGACGATAATAGTAAAAAATTGTCACACGCCATTGCTGGAACGAGAGAATTTTTTATTCCGTGGGGCCCACCACCGATTTTCCCTTCTCTCTTGAATTCGGTTAGGATAGCAATAACCAGAAGGACGTTTTCGTCATTTTGAAGCAGGGCACTTTCGTCATTTGCCCAGAGAAGTATATAAAGGAATTTTTGGCCTTCGTCATTTGACGAGGAAGTTCTCGAAGCTGCTTCGCGTCCGTAGCCTATCCCGTCCTCTCTAGCTTCACCGCCGGCCGCCAGCTCCACCGGAAGCCACCGCCGGTCTTGCATCTCCGACCACGGCAGACGCACGAAGGAAGGCACACGACACACGCGCAGAAGAAACAAAGCTCGATCCTGGAATCCAAAGTTCATTGTGGTTGATTCGAGGTTCGCCAGAGGTGAATCAACGTCGATTCCAGTGTTCATGACTTCGATTGCGGGTTCCAGTGTCGTCTGGCTGCAGTTCCGATCGCGTGCTGTTCTGACCGCGAGGCGCTCCTTCGGTTCGTTCTTTCACTTCAGTGATCGGCGGAAGGTTGCCGTAAGTTCGAACCGCATGGAAAAGGACGCCCCGGCTCAGTTGACTCCCAACCATCACTTTCGAATCTTCTCTCCACTGATTGAGCTCTTCCACTTCTTACTCTAAATCAAGCCCGAGTGTCGTCCTCGCGTCAAGCTCTGGGAATCAGAATCAAAGTTGCTCTCGCGTCAAATGAACGTTTGGATACTGCTCAGGAGGTGTTCGATGAAATGATATTTGGTCCTAAAGTGGTGGTGTGATTAATTGTCTTCACATTGCAAGTGGGATCATAAAATTCCATGAATTGGACCTTTGATTGTATGCGACGACACGATATTCTCCCGCAGCTATGTTCGAGAAAGCTGCGAATTTAATTAATGCGAGACAAAGGGCGTAGCGTTCCGTCGATGAAGCTCAAAACAACACGAAGCCGATCAAAGCGGGCGTCCAGAAATGGGTAGACAGGCGCGGAGATCCTTGCCGATGAGGCGCGCGGCGTGCTGGAAAACGACAGAAGAGCCAAGAAAACTTGCTTCCGCAGGTAGTTTCCCAACCTGAAGGGGCACTATCGTCTTGGCAGGGTGGCGAGGAGGACAGCCGAGGCCATCCGGGCACTTGAATCGCAGAGTGAATTCCGAAAGGTCTACTACGAGAATCCTCAGCCATAAATCAATATATAAGGACTTAAAAGATAGTTTTGATCATTATAATGTAATTAGGAATTTTTAATTGACCATATTAAAATAATAATCTGTTTCTTTTAAAGATAGTCTTCTAGTTCACCGCCACCACCTAAGAGTTGATATTTTTAAGCTTTGACTATCAAGCGTGCGTTTGATTTGTTAGACCTCAATGATTTTCTCAGGCAAATCTATTGCTATTGGTATTTTTTTTTATTTCATGTACTTAGTAAAAACTTAAATAGAACGGTAACTTCAAATAAATGAATCAAGTAATTTCTACTCGGCATCCATAAATTTCATTGTTCGCTTTTAGTTTTCTCTAAGTACGTTGTTGATTTCAATACAAGTCTGGATTTCTCATTCAATTTTTCACTAGTATTTTCAATTTGCTTGTGATTTCAGTTTCCCGCATTTCGATTTAAACCGTTAGTTGTTTTGGAAAAGATTTTATGTATATTTAACAAAAAAGAGAAATCGAGTGTAGAAAATCTCAATGATGGAACCTAACTTTCTCTCAATAAAGATCAAACTCAAACTGCTGACTTCAAATTTTCAAGTCCGAATCCAAGGGAAGAAGGAACTTTGGAGCCAATTCCGCTTGCATAGTTCACCGCCTCAGAGGGATCGAGTCGAATAAAACCTTCCACTAAGAACAAGAAGACACAATCAGAACGATAATCATCAATGCACCGCATAACGATAATCATCAACGCGTCATTCTGATATTTGCAAGATCATCTAGAAGCGGTTTTGCCTGGATAGCAAAACGACCGAACAAGAAGGAAGCAACGGCAGGACATCATCACTCGGAGCTTGAATTCAAGGAAACGGGCGGCGATGGCAATGATCTGCATCTGGCGTGCCTGAAAGTCTTTCTGGTGGGGACATCGCTAGCCGGAGACAACGAACGTGACTTGGAATCTCTGTCTACTCCGAGATCAGCGTCAAGGCAGAGCGAGCGCTCCTTTCTTTGGTCGGATCAGCAGCAACATCCTCGCAGGGCGGAGGAGGAGGGAGAGAAAAAGGCCAGGCTAAGGGAAAAAGCTGAAATGTTGTGGTGATGGGCTGATGGGTCTGGGCGGGGGATAAAACCAATGGGTTGCTCTTGTGGGCCGCACCAGTTGGACCAAATTGTCATTTCTATTTTCTATTTATTTATATTTTTATTATTCTTTTTCTTTTGTTCTTTTTACTGCCATTCATCGTTTTGATGTTATTTTTTTTAATTACAATAATGCATGCTTAATTTGTCAACTAAATTTCACGAATATATTTACCTTAATATATGAAAAAAAATATCACGCTATCCAAACAAACTATAAGACGTTGTATTTACTGTTGTGTCAAATCTTTGATTGCCAAAGGCCATATTTGTTTCTTGATCAATGGGAGAAGTGGGCTAAAAAATATGGCACAATCCAATTGAGTAGAACATGTATGCGTTGATGAAATATCAACCCATTTAAAATAACTTGATTTATGACCTATATTCATTTTAAGCCCAGATCCTATCTCGCCCATTTGTCGGATTAAAGTCCCAAAAATCGCTTTGAAGAATTAAAGAAAAGAGTAGTAAAAGTGAAGACAGAGATTGAGAGAAAAAGAGAGATGGCAAAGATTCTTTAGTGAAAGATGATTCCTTCATCTTTTTGCTTTCCCTCTTTAGAGGATTCTTTTTTACTTTACTTAAAAGGTTCCAAATTAAAGAAATGATGAAAAGGTTGAGAATTCGAATCCTGTTTAAAAAATATATGACCGCTAACTTAATTATTAGATTACCCTTAAGTAAATTGTCATTATTATTAGATTTTGTCAATGTCTAAACAAATTATTAAATTATCACCTCTTCTAAAATTTCACAAGTGTCTTTGTTATATATCGGTAATATAATAAAGTTATATATATTTCACTAATACGGTGATTGATTAATTTCTTTGAAATTTTACAACATTTTTTGGTAAAATACCAACTCAATAAGGAATCTACCAACCTCTCAATAAATCAGTGAATTATCAAGTTTTTTCAAGTTGCTAATTATTAAACTAACAAGATGAGATAAAAAAAAAAAAAAAAAAGGAACAAATAAAGATGAGATAACATAGGATAAAGACACAAAAAAAGTCCAGGAAAAGCAAAAAGAGTCCAGGAAAAAGCAAATATGTGGTGGGCCCACAGAGTCTTGTAAGGGAAGAAGGAACAGTTTTACGAATAATTTTTCTATGCCCACAGGAACAGTTTTGTCGACCACTCTTTCCACTTCCCTCGCACTTATTTTAGCTAGCGACATGCATAATCCGGGTGAGCAATTCTAGCCTAAAATCGGAAACCACATGCTAAGGATCACTTTTGAAAATGTGAAATTGGGAATCGCCTGTTAATTGCATAGATCTACTCGGGAATTGGATTGGCGATCCGATTTGGTTCTCAAGTTGAATCCATAGAATTGGTCTCACTAAAAGTTGTTTAATAGTTATACAAAGTATTGACTAGAGCATGAATTTGTTTTATATAACAACCAACTAAAAGCTTAAAAACAATCGCTTGAGCTCTACAAAATTGTCTCAATCTTTGAATAGTTATTACCTTGCCAATAATTGCTACATGCCATTACCTGTTCATGTTCTCGTTACCTCCTTTTTTTTTCTTGGAATGTGCTTATGTTCTCATTTCCTTCTCTTTTTTTCTTGGATCGGTGATCCGATCTGATTCTCAGATGGATCCATAGAACCGGTTTCACTAAAAGTTGTTTAATAGTTATACAAAGTATTTACTAGAAACATGAAATTGTTTTATATAATAACCAACTAAAAGCCTAAAAACAATCACTTGAGCTCCACAAAATTGTCTCAATCTTTGAATAGTGATTACTTTGCCGATAATTGCTACATGCCATTATCTGTTCATGTTCTCTTTTCCTCCCTTTTTTTTTTTCTTTGAACCTGCTTATGTCGATCGACATCAACACATTTTGCATTTGCTAATTTGTCTCAGTCCTCTCTCTTAAGCAAGGCTTGTCTCTGCATGGTTTTTACCATCTCCTTCATTGTCCTCTCCTCACCCTCAAGCTGCATTTTCATGATTGCCTCAGCCTGCTTGTCAATTGGCTTGAAGTACTCTTCAATGGTAGACTCCCGCATAAGTCAGGGGAGTGGGTGGATCTGCCCCTAGAATTGAAAACCGGACTGGTATCCACCAGTTCCCGTAAATTAAAACTGGGAACCAACCCGGTTCCCTTAAGAACCACTAGTTTTGGGCAGTTCCAATCCGGTTCCAGGCGGTCCAAGCAGTTCTGGTTCCTTTACACACTCCTAATTCTAGCCCTACAAGGCAAGCATTATTTCCTTGTTTCTTTATTTCCTCTCCTTTTAACCCGAGTCCTAAAACCCGCTTTACTCTATGAAATGACTCGATTCAATTCTATATGGGTCATGCCATCAGAAAAAGGGGGACAATCACCTGTTGAATAGAATTGGATATGTGTCGACTAATCCCCATCGATTGCGACTATCTCTCTATCTCACAGACATTGGGTAATTCTTGAAAACACATAAATCTCTACTCCCGTGGGTAACTTGTTCTTTGAATAGAAAAAGAAAAGAAACACGTTTGGTAAACTTGTGTAATTTTTTTGTTTTTTGGTTTTTTTTTGTTTTAATATTTTTATTTTAGTTTTCCTTTTTTTTTATTTTTTTTTCTTCTTCCTTTTGGCCGGTCGCCAACCTCGGCCATGACCGGCGACCAGCCGATGAGGGCGGGGTCAGCCTCGCCGAATCTAGGCGAGCTCGAGCTCGCCCAGCTAAGGTGAGGCCCAGGCCTTGCTACACCGACTTGGTGATGGCCCGGCGAGGCCGAGCCTCATCGATGGCCGGGCGAGCTCGGCCTCGCCGATCCGGGCGAGCTCGGCCTCGCCGGTCTGGGCGAGCTCGAGCTCACCTAGCCAAGGTGAGACCGAGCCTCGCCCAGCCATGGCGAGGTTGCCAACCCTTGATAGCCGGTCGCCGGCCACCGGCCAAAGAAAAAAGAAGAAGAAAAGAAAGAGAAGAAAAAAACAGGAGAGAAAAAAATTGTTTCTCGGAAGTATTCTGGAAACAATATACAATTTTTTTTTTTTTTGTTTCTTGTTTCTGTTCCAAATTTGTTCCCTGGAACAAAAAAAATAGATTTAGAACAAAAACTCAAACAAACGCGTTTCTGTTCTTTTTTTGTTCCTCGGAACAAAAAAATAGAAATTGTGTTCATAAACACAGACCAGGAACACAAACAAACAGACCCTTAGTCATTGCTTCCATACTCAACCGGAGAATTATAATTGTTGCTTGAGTTATATTTTTTCGTGTTCGCGAGTAGTCAACCTACCTATTCGATCAGAAACGTGAGGAAATTTAGAGTAATTCAATTGGAATATGCTATGATAAAAATTTAGAGTAATTCAATTTAGAGTAGTCAGCACTGCCGCATTTTTTTCAAACTTGAAAAACCAGTGGACTCTCATTATTGATGAATGCTCCACGGCACACTTTCCTGTCTTGGAAAGCTTGGTGAAGTTGAGGGATTGCGAACTACTGGGTGCGAATGCCTCATGAGGACACCTATCTATCGTGCTTCAGGAATCTACGGTCGTTGGAGCTGTTTCAATTAGAAAGAGTAGTTGAGGTTCAAGGTTTGGGGAAATCAGGACATTTGTTGCATGCAATTCAATCGAAAGATTACCTAACCTACGCAATTTGTGTTTAATTGAAAAATTGTCCTAAGCTAAGAGCCATGGAAGGCCTCAATAGCTTAAAGTCTTTGAAGTACTTGGAGATCAAAGGTTGCATATCTATGGAAATGTTGACCAACATATCGAGATTGACCACAATATAGACGGATTGGATGTCTCCTGAAGCTACTGATTAGATGATCCAACTTATGAAAATTGATTCCTCATAAGATATCTCATTGGTTTGATGGACGATTGTAAATTAGACATCTTGTAATTAGGAAGTTCGAATTGTATTCATGGTACGAATAGAAAGCATCAAAGGCACATGTATCATATGGTTAATGTGTATGCAGCTTAGTGGAAGAGATTCATCTATCAACGTATCTCTGTGTCCTCAACATTATATTTCTCGTCCTTGAATCAAAATTAGTGATTGATGGTAAGAAAATTAGATGATGTTTCTTTGTTTTCTATTGTTGTTGTTAATAATATGATGTTCAATGCATATCAATACATTCCATAAAAGATGAAAAAGATGTGAGCACTTTCAGAAATCAATATCTTCTCCGGATCTTACAGACAAAACATTGCTCTACTATAGTGATCAAGAGGATATCTTATAGGATGCCAAGGACCATATTATACTGAAGCCTTTCTCCTATATTCCAACAGAATTCTTATCAAAAGGCATCATGTCATCCCTCACTTGAAGTACCGTCTTTCAAAAGTTTTAGGTTCATGTAATATCCATCATAGCTTTGGAACATCTATGGTAGCTAAGAAAACACCATGATATGTAATACCTATATTGTTTCCAACAAGCTATATAATTAAACATTGATTCTCTGATCGAGTAATATTTCTTGTTAAGTAAAAATAAATTTCAACCTATGAGAAATTAGCAACTCCTCGAAGTGGTTAGTAGATTTGATATGGAAAATTATGTATCGATACATCACAATATTGTACTTTTTTTTCGCAATAATAAGCAAGTTTTCACATTGGAAAAAAAGTAGATATGTATCCATTCGCAACTAATGCTATTCCAAAGCAACCAGAAAGGGTCGTCGAGCATAAGTATTTTCAACTGCTTACGTAGTTTCAATAAATACTGTTTGTAATTATTCGATTAGTAACTTTTTTTAAGCAATTTCTCCACTCACTCCATCCCCTTTCCTAAAGCACCCAATATGTCCTTTATCCACTGGCAGAATGCCCCCTAAATTGACCTCCACCGAACCTTTAGAGAATATTTTGACTTCAGCAAATCCCACTATCTCCTCCCAAAATGGCCGAGAATCATGGGTCAAATAGGCGGCGTACTGGAAAACGACAGGAGCCAAGAAAACTTGCTTCCGCAGGTAGTTTACCAACCTGAAGGGGGCAGTATCGTCTTGGCAGGGTGGCGAGGAGGACAGCCGAGGCCATCCGGGCACTTGAATCGCAGAGTGAATTCCGAAAGGTCTACTACGAGAATCCTCAGCCATAAATCAATATTCAAGGACTTAAAAGATAGTTTTGATCATTATAATAGTTTTGATCATTATAATGTAATTAGGAATTTTTGAATTGACCATATTAAAATAATCATCTGTTTCTTTTAAAGATAGTCTTCTAGTTCACCGCCACCACCTAAGAGTTGATATTTTTAAGCTTTGACTATCAAGCGCAGTCAAGCGCGTTTGATTTGTTAGACCTCAATGATTTTCTCGGGCAATTCTATTGCTATTAGTAATTCTTTTTTTTATTTTTTCATGTACTTAGTAAAAACTTAAATAGAAGGGTAACTTCAAATAAATGAACCAAGTAATTTCTACTCGGCATCTGTAAATTTCATTGTTCGCTTTTAGTTTTTTCTAAGTACATTGTTGATTTCAATACAAGTCTGGATTCCTCATTCAATTTTTCAATAGTATTTTCAATATGCTTGCGATTTCAGGTTCCTGAGTTTCAATTCGAGTTGTTAATTGTTTTGGAAAAGAATTCATGTATATTTAACAAAAAAGAGAAATCAAGTGCAGAAAATCTCAATGATCGAGCCTGACTTTCTCTCAATAAAGATTAAACTCAAACTGCTGACTTCAAAATTTTCAAGTCCGAATCCAAGGGAAGAAGGAACTCTGGAGCCAATTCTGCTTGCATTGTTCATCGCATCAAAGGGATCGAGTCCACTAAAACCTTCCACTAAGAACAAGAAGACACAATCAGAACGATAATCATCGATGCATCGCATGTAACGATGATCATTGACGTGCCATTCTGATATTTGCAAGATCATCTAGAAGCGGTTTTGCCTGGATAGCTAAACGACCGAATAAGAAGGAAGCAACGGTAGGACATCATCACTCAGAGCTTGAATTCACGGAAACGAGCGGCGATGGCAATGATCTGCATCTGGCGCACCTGAAAGTCTTTCTGGCGGGGACATCGCTAGCCCGAGACAACCAACGTGACTTGGAATCTCTGTCTACTCCGAGCTCAGCGTCGAGGCAGAGCGAGCGCTCCTTTCTTTGGTCGGATCAACAGCGACATCCTCGCAGGGCGGAGGGCAGAGGAGGGAAGAGAGAAGGCCAGGCTAGGGGAAAAAGCTGAAACGTTGGGGTAATGGAGCTGATGGGTCTGGGCCGCTGATCAAATCAATGGGTTGCTCTTGTGGGCCGTGCCAGTTGGACCAACTTGGCCTTTCTATTTGTTATTTATTTTTATGTTTTATTATTCTTTTTCTTTTGTTCTTTTTACTACAATTTATTTTTTTTATGCTCTTTTTTTTTAATTACAAAAATGTTTGTTAAATTTGTTGACTAAAATTCAAGTGTCAACAGTTATGAATATATTTGCATTAATATATGAACAAAAATGTCACGCTATCCAAACAAATAACAAGACGTTGTATGTGTTGTTGCGTCAAATCTTTAATTACCAAAGGCCATATTTGTTTCTTGATCGAGGGGAGAAGTGGGCCAAAAAATATGGCATAATCCAGTTGAGTAGAACATGTATGCGTTGATGAAATATCGACCCATTTAAAATAACTTGATTTATGACCCATATTCATATTAAGCCCAGATCCTATCTCACCCATTTGTCGGATCAAAGTCCCAGAAATCGCTGTGAAGGATTAAACAAAGAGCAGTACAAGTGAAGAGAGATTGAGAGAAAAAGAGAGATGGTAGAGATTCTTTAGGGAAAGATGATTCTGTCATCTTTTTTCTTTCCCTCTTTAGAGGATTCTTTTTCACTTTACTTAAAAGGTTCCAAATTAAAGAAATGATGAAAAGGTTGAGAATTCAAATCTTGTTTGGAAAAATATATGACCGCTAACTTATTAGATTACCCTTAAGTAAGTTGTCATTATTATTAGGATTTTGTCAATGTCTAAACAAATTAGTAAATTATCACCTCTTCTGAAATTTCACGAGTGTCTTTTTTATTTATCAATAATATAATAAAGTTACCTATATTTCACTAATATGGTGATTGACCAATTTCTTTGAAATTTTACAACTTTTTTTTTGTTAAAATACCAACTCAATACCAACCTCTTAATAAATCAGTGAATTATCAAGTTTTGTCAAGTTGCTAATTATTAATATGGGGTGGGCCCACAAAGTCGGGTAAGGGAAGAAGGAACAGTTTTACGAGGATTATATTTTGTGGGCCCACAAGAATAATTTTGTCCTAAGTAGCATCCGATACATGACATATTGACACGTTATTTTTCAAAAACTAGAGAATTTCGACAAGTTATGACACATTTTATATTAAATATATATTTTTATATGTACATAATAAATTATTATTTTTATGATTATTTCAATCAAATTATTTTGATTGAAATTCACAAATAAATAAATAATAATAAAAGCATAGAATGAATTTATATTAAAAATATTAATTCACCATTTATTAATATAATTCATTATTTCAATTTGACAAATTCAACTCAATTTCAATAATCCATAAAATTTGGAGAAAAAAACAAGCAATTCACATTCTAAACTCACATGACAAACATGTCGGAAGAGAAGAGGAAAAAAAACTTTAGGGGTAAATTATGTATCACAAGGAAATTAGCGACTCCTCAAATTGGTTAGTTGATTTGATATGGAAAATTATGTATCGATATATCACAATGTTATACTAAGTAATTTTTTCACAATGATGAGCAAGTTTTCACATTGGAAAAAAGGCAAATATGTATCCATTTGCAACTAATACTATTCCAAAGCAACCGAAAAAGGTCGTTGAGCATAAGTAACTTTCAACATACATGTGGCTAGTAAGTTTGTAATTATTCGATTAGTTACTTTTCTTAAGCACTTTCTCCCCTCAGAAAAAAAAAAAATTATATTTGCAGAGAATCGGGAAGAGGGTCATTAAGAAAAGGTTTACAGCAAAGAGAGGTGGTCCGGCTCAACCAATTAATAACGTGACATCCATATAATCCATGGAGTTAATAATCCTGTTAACATACACATAATTACATACAAATACACTTTATTTTCATTGGTCCCGTTAATGAAGTGTAATTAATCAATTAAATTGGGTTCTTTTTGGAGAAGTGATGTTCTCAGGAATAAAATATGATTATGCTTAGTACTTTTAAATAAAAAAAAAAAAAGAAATGTTAAAGCATCTCCCATGAACCTTCAGTTTCTTCCAATGGAATTACATACGTAGTTCAAAACGAATACATATTCATTATTCACAAGATTAATAAACATAGGTGTTTCTTAGATCTCATTAAAGAGTGTTTGGGACTTTTTGAACACCCGACTAATGCCCATTGAGTGCGGCTATCCCTCTGCCTCACACACATCGGTTAATTCTCGAAAACACATACATCTTTGCTCCTATGGGTGACTCCAAGAGACTACGCAAATATGGTGATTCACTCACAAGCCTTGAGTGAGGAGGATAGACACACTTATCACTTGAGCAATCTCTTGGGATTAAAAGATAGGTGCCGCTTAGTTTTTCTTTAGAGAACAATTCTTAATTTCCCAAATGACTTCTCTCCGTGTGATCATGGTTTTATATCACATTCTTTTGAAAATCCTATAGTTGCCGCAATTGAATTTTTCATCTCAATATATATTCAAAGTTGATTTTGGCAACTTAATGTTTAAACTTGGGAGCTGAGCCCCCTCTTGTTCTTTTAACTCCTGGGAAGGGTTGTAGAATATTTCTTCTATACAAGAAATTATTACTTATTTAAATTCTAACCTTAATCTCACATTATATATGTTTTTCCATGTGAGAAAAGAATTAAGATGCAATCCGCGCATAGTTAAGACTGAAAACTAGTTTTATTAAAGTGTAGATTTGAATGATGTAGCATGATTAATCAAAATCTAACGATAGAAGTTTTGGGTCACAGGATTGGAAGAACTTTTGGTTGATGGTCACGGCATAATTGGGTAGCGCATGCAAACATTTCTGTTTCTCATGGTTTCTGTTCTTTTGTTCCCCGGAACAAAAAAAGAACAAAAACCTGTTTGCTAACGCCACATTGTTTTTTTGTTCCCGGGAATAAAAACTTAGCCCGGGAATGGTTTGGGAACAGAAACAAGAAGCAAAAAAAAGTTGCTTCTTGTTCCCGGGAACAATTTGTAGAAATAAACTGATTTTCTTTTTTAATTTTCTTTTATTTCCTTTTCTTGCCGCAACCACCGTCAACCGCCCGGAGCCACCGGCTGCCGCCGGAGACGACGGCGGCCGGCCAGCCGCCCGCCGCACGACCACCGGTGGTCGCCGACCATCACCGCCGGTGGTCGCCGCTGCCGTCGCCGGCCGCGGGAGGGGGCGGCCGATGGGCTTTCGGCGGCGCTCGGCGGTGATGGTTGGCGGCCGGCGGTCGGGCGGCGGCGGCGGCTGGCGGGCCAACGGCGGCGACCGGCGGCCGGAGGCGGCGGCAATCCGTCGGCAAGATTAAAAAATGAATAAATACAAAAAAGAAATTGTTGCGTTAGCAAACGCATTTCTATTCTTTTTCTATTCCAATAGTAGAAATTTTGTGTCGTTATCAAACGGGTTCTTTCACTCAGAAATTGTTCCCCGGAGCAGAAATAGAAAAGAACCATTTCTGAAAAAAAAACTCTTCCCCGGAACAGAAGCGTTTGCATGCGCAGCCTTGGCATAAAGTTTTTGATAAATAGGGAAATTTGGCGCAACTCTTGTGGATATTATCTTTATTACATTTTGTCATTGCTTTCACGCTCAATCGGAGAATTATAATTGTTGCTTGAGTTATATTTTATCGTGTTCGCGAGTAGTCAACCTACCTATTCAATCGGAAATGTGAGGAAATTTAGAGTAATTAAGATGGAGTATGCTATGATAAAAATGTTGCCTGAGCCGATGCAGCACTGCCACACTTGAAAAACCAGTGGTCTCTCATTATTGATCAATGCTCGGCGGCACACCTTCCTGTCTTGGAAGGCTTGTGGAAATCGAGGGATTGTGAATTACTAGGTGCGAATGCCTCATAAGGACAGTTATCTATCGTGCTTGAGGAATCTACAGTCCTTGGGAGCTGTCTCGATTAGAAAGAGTAGTTGAGGTTCAAGGTTTGGGGGAATCAGGATCTTTGTTGCGTGTGATTCAATTGAAGGATTACCTAATTTATGCAATTTGCGTTTAAGTGAAAAATTGTCCTAAGCTAAGAGCCATGGAAGGGCTCGATAGCTTAAATTCTTTGAAGTACCTGGTGGTGAAAGGTTGCATATCTCTGGAAATGTTGACCAAGTATCGAGATCGACCTCAATATAGATGGATTGGATGTCTCCTAGAGCTACCAATTAGATGATGCAACTTATGAAAATTGATTCCTCATAAGTTATCTCATCAGTTTGATGGCCGATTGTAAATTGGACATCTTGTAAACAGGAAGTCTGAATTGTATTTATGGTATGAATAGAAAGCATCAAAGGCACAAGTATCATATGGTTAATGTGTATGCAGCTTAGTGGAAGAGATTCATCTATCAACGTATCTCTATGTCCTCGAGATTAATATTTCTTGTCCTTGAATCAAAATTAGTGATTGATAGTAAGAAAATTAGGTGGTGGTTCTTTGTTTTTTGCTGTTGTTGTTAATAATATGATGTTGGATGCATATGAATACATTTCATTAAAAGATGAAAAAGATGTGAGCACCTTCAGAAATCAATGACTTCACTGGATCTGACAGATAAAACATTGCTCTACTGTAGTGATCAAGAAGAGATCCTATAGGATGCCAAGGACCATATTATACTAAAGCCTTTTTACGAAATTCCAATAGAATTCTTATCAAAAGGCTTCATTTCATCCCTCACTTGAAGTACTGTCTTTCAAAAGTTTTAGGGTCATGTAATATCCCTTACAGCTTTGGAACTTCTATAATAGCTATGAAAACACCACGGTATGCAATACCATCGTAGTAGACTTGCCACGTACTAATTGTATTGCTTCCAACAAGCTATATAATTAACTACTGATTCTCCCATCGAGCAATATTTTTTACTAAGCAAAAATAAATTTCAACCTATAGGAAATTAGCGACTCCTCAAAGTGGTTAGTTGATTTGATATGGAAAATTATGTATCGATATATCACGATGTTATACTAAGTAATTTTTTCACAATGATGAGCAAGTTTTCACATTGGAAAAAAAGCAAATATGTATCCATTTGCAACTAATACTATTCCAAAGCAACCGAAAAAGGTCGTTGAGCATAAGTAACTTTCAACATACATGTGGCTAGTAAGTTTGTAATTATTCGATTAGTTACTTTTCTTAAGCACTTTCTCCCCTCACTCCATCCTCTATCCTAAAGCGCCCAATATCTCCTTTATCCACTCGCCGAATGCCCCCTAAATTGACCTCCATCGAACTTTTAGAGAATATTTTGACCTCAGCAAATCCCACTATCTCCTCCCAAAAATGGCCGAGAATCATGTGCCAAATAGGTGGCCAAATATCATTCCCTTTTGTGCTGATTCCTCTTGTTGGCCAATGAATCGATCGCAGCAGCTTAAGAATTATTCACATTCTTTCCTTGTCGATCTTATTCTCTAATTGGAAGCATCACGTGACATGCATATATTCCTTAAAAAAATGAAAAAGATGTGAGCACCTTAGAAATCATTGTCTTCTCCAGATCTAGCGGAGAAAACATAGTTCTGCTGTCGTGATCAAGAATAGATCCTATGGGATGCCAAGGGCCAAACAAAAATAAAGCCTTTTCCTAAATTCCAATAAAAATCTCATCGAAAGGCTTCATTTCATCCCTCAGTTCAAATACTTTCTTGAAGAGTTTGTGGGTCATGTAATAATCCTTACGGCCTTGTAACAACTGTAGTAGTAATGGCGGTAAGAAAACACGGTGATATGTAATAGACTTGTGGTACACTTGCAATATACTAACTATATAGCTTCCAAAAGGCCATATAATTAACTACTAATTCTTTGATTGGGTAATATGTTTTGTTAAGGAACTTAAATTTCAACCTATGGGATATTAGCAACTCTCAAAGTGGTGAGTGAATTTGATATGAAAATTAAGTATCGATATGTCACAATGTTATACTTAGCAATTCTTTTCAAAATGATAAGTAAGTTTTCACGTTGCAAATAGTGGAAATATATCCATTTGCAACTTACACTATTCCCAAGAGTTTCGTGGAGCATAAGCAACATTCAACTTACATGTGTTAAGTAACTTTTCAAGCAGTTTCTAATTATTGAATATCAATTAGTAACTTTTCTTATTTGAAAAGTAAGTTTGTATCCCTTTTCCATGACAAGGAAGCCTACCCTGGCTAGTAAAACACGAACCCATAAAATACCCTACTAATATCCTAAATCATGTAAAATGTGAGTTATGATCCAGGAAGCCGGTCCAAACATGATATTATTTGTATTTGGTAGCGTAGGAAGATGGATATTTGTACCCATTTATAAACTACTATTTCATGACGGTTAGTACGTTTATATGGGGAAAAGAAACTTCTCAAAGATATTAATAAGTTTCAAATTACCAAGTAACTATGACAAACAATTTTTTTTTTTTTTTTTCACAACGGTGAGTAGCTCAAGATATTGACAAAAGTAATGCATACTTGTAGTTAACCAGTATTTTGTGAACTGATTAGTAAATTTTGGTAATCAAAAGTAACTTTCAATCTATTAAAAATCAGATGCTGAATAGGGAAATGAAAAGTTATTTGACAATGAATGAATTGTTGAGTAATAAATATCATCAATTTCTTACCAACATGGATCTGTGGATATTAATAGTAGGTTTTAACAACATAATTGGTAAGATGTTAACTATCATTGTATACGTTATCAATTGGGATAATTAAGTAACCCCCCTGCTTACTTAACCCATCAAGTCGCTTTTTACTTAAACCACTTAATTAAGATGTTAATAATTAAATTTATCGAGTGCACTTAATAATGTTAAATGCTGAATATAATAATTTTCAGCACTTGATGTGGTTATTAAACACCCCCTACTTACATCCCAAAAAGTAAAAGTTACCTCTAAAAATAAAGGAAAGAGTTGGAAGATTATTTCATGTAGCTAGTAATATCTCAAATTGAAAGATAATTCTAAATAAAAGAAGTAACTTCTACGTCAGATTTGTAAATTTCATGTTTAGTTCTCTCTAAGTACGTTGTTCATTTCAATTCAAGTCTATTTTCCGTATTCAATTTTCACCTGTACTTTTAATTTCTTGCGGTTTCAGTTGCCGACATTTCGATCCAAGTTGTTAATTTCTTTGGAATTTCGCATGATTGAGAAAAATCGATCACTCAGAGCTGGTGGGTTGGCGGCAACCTGCTACGTGTTGCCGGCTATTCCCGGTTGCTCCTTTTCTTAAGCTTCACACATCAGCTTCACCTCGTCTCACAGCCCTGCTTTGTCTCTGTTAGCGTTTGATTTCCAAAAGATGATATTCTCTGTTTGATTCTCTATTCCCAATTCGATTTTCGCCCCCACCAAGTTGTCGCCTCGCCTCCTAGCTCCATATCTTGAAGGTAATTCGATATTCTTGTTCTCTTTCTGTTCTCTTTCCTCTCCTTTGATCATTTCGTTTGTGCATTTTTAGAATATGTGCCGCTGTCATTCATAAGACAATTCGTACAAATTGGGACTAGATATGTCCTTAAATATGCTCGTGCACGCACTAATGCAATGCTTTCAAGCTTTTTCAGCAATTCCTTTTGAACTTTGTTTTTCTAGGTGCATAGGTAAATGCATGTACTCGAATGAAATATATTATTTTCCCTTATTTTTTTATGATTGAGTTTTATCTATATTCTGCACAATTGATGTAGGGTTTGAATATTTTCACATACTTTTCACGTGTCATTATCACTCCATCCTCTTTTCTTAAATTGACCTCCACCCTTTAGAGAATATCTTGACCTCGGCAAATCCACCGATCTCCACCCAAAATGGCCGAGAATCATGTGTCAAATATGTGGCCAAATATCATTCCCTTTTGTGCTGATTCCTCTTGTCGGCCGAATGAATCAATCGCCTGAATTAGTGCTGGCCGAAGTTTGGTGCCATAATGGGCAGTAGCTTAAGAATTATTCACATTCTTTCCTTGTCGATCTTATTCTCTAATTGGAAGCATCACGTGACACGCATATATTCCATTGAAAAAATGAATAAAGATGTGAACACCTTAGAAATCAATGTCTTCTCCAGATTTGACAGATAAAACATAGTTCTACTATTGTGCTCAAGAATAGATGCTGTAGGATGCCAAGGGCCAATCAATAGTAAAGCCTTTTCCTAGATTCCAATAGAAGTCTCATCCAAAGGCTTTATTTCATTTCTCAGTTGATATACTTTCTTCAAGAGTTTTTGGGTCATGTAATATCAATTAGGGTTTCGTAACAACTGTAGTAGCAATGGCAGGAGGAAAACACTATGATATGTAACACAATTGTGGTAGATACTAGCTATATTGCTTCCAACAGGCTATATAATTAACTGCCAATTCTTTGATTGAGTAATATGTGTTGTTGAGGAACGTAAATTTCAACTTATGGGAAATTAGCAACTCCTCAAAGTGGTCAGTATATTTGATATGAATATTAAGTATCCATATATCATGATGTTGTACTAAGTAATTTTTTTCACGATGATAAGTAAGTTTTGACCTTTTTTTTTGGGCATGTAGTAAGTTTTGATGTTGAGAAAGGTAGTTTTGTATCCTTTCGCAACTTATACAATTCCAATTCTAGCAACAACAAAATATTATACTATTCCAAAGCAATTGAAGAGTTTCGTGGAGCATAAGTAATATTCAACTTACATGTGGTAAGTAACTTTTAATCTACAAAAGTAGTGTCAATAAATACAGTTTGTAATTATCGAAAATCCTATAGGATGCCAAGGACCAACCGATGATAAAAGTCTTCTCCTAAACTCCAATAAAGAACTATTCGAAAGGCTTCATTTGATGCCTCACGTGAAGTTCTTTCTTCCCAAAGTTTTAAGAGTCACGTAGTATCTATCATGGCTTTGTAACAAATAAAGAAGCTACTCCGGTAACAAAATACCATGATGAGTAATATGTTTGTGGTAGCCTTGCAATATAATAACTACTCTTTAGGTGTCATCCTCTACAAAATATGTATGTATTCAAAACTCAGCTGGCTCTACAATAACTCGACCGATAAAGATTTGCCACAGATACAACTCAAGCATGGAGTGATGAGTGGGAAAATCTTGATCTTTAAGAAACGGCTAATTTTTAAGGAAATGCTTATCTTGTTTTATCGCTACTCGAAATGCAATGAATTTGTGGACTGCTGGGATCGAAATAGAGGCATATTTATAAAGGGTCTCAACCATTAGAGGTCAACGCTCGCTTGTGAGTATTCACGTCCTCGAAATTTCACATCTTTTTTTCTTTCTTTATTTCTCTCTTCTTCAAATCAATTTGAATACTTGAAAAATCCTGCTCTACAAGATAGTGTATGGACTCACTCGCCTCAAAGCAATGGTGACTAGGGGTGAGCAGCGGTCTAGGGTCAACCCTTAACCGACTGGGACTGGCCCAACCCTGCCGGTCCTGGTCCGGTTTCCAAGGGGACTGGGTTGGTCCTTGGTCTTGAAATTCCAGGACCAACACTGTGCGGGTTGGTCCTCAGTTCTAAGAATTTTGGGTTGGTCCAATCCTGGACCAACCCTGTATATTATATTGTATTATATTATATTATTTATAATTTTTTTTATATTCAAATCTAAGTAAAATGTTTGTTATATTATATTATATTGAGATGTTCTATCAATAGCACTAATAGCAATTTCAATTTAAAAATTTTGTTGAGTATTAATTATGTGTTGTTTGTTTTGTTTTTAGGTGTTTAGAAGTTCAAGTGAATTAACAAGATGTGAAGTTATATATTCATGGTTTATATTAAGTATTTTGAACTTTTTATGGTTTCATTGTATTTTACTAATGAATTTCAGCTGCACTTTGCTTTTCAATTTGTGTCAAATGGTAGAAGTTTTTGAAGAGTAGAGTAGTACTACATTTGCTACGGTAATTTGCTAGTCAAGTGATGTGAAGTTCATTTTTTGGTTGAGTGGACTCTACATGATTAAATGCAGGAAAACGCTTTTGCATATGATGTTATAAATATTAAAGATAGATGATTACAAGAACTTTCCATCTTGTTCCATATCTCGATGAGCGGTTAGTAGGTACAAAATTTCTATTATTGTGTCATCTTAAATTTGCTAAATATGTATTGGTATTTATAGTTTAGTTGCATAATGGATGTGTAATTTGAATTTATAGATTTGCTTTTTTAGGGAGTATAAAAAATAAGACGAAAAAAATTATCGATCGGTCCCGGGTTGACCCTGGAACTGGACCAAACCCATTGGGTCGGTTCGGTCCTTGGTCCCAAGCTTAATAGGGTCGGTCCTCGGTCCTAAAAATTGAGGACCGACACTGTACGGGTGGGTCCTAGGGTTAGGGGGTGGCCCGGACCAACCCGGACCATGCTCACCCCTAATGGTGACAGCTAGGTTGCCTGCACGCGTCGGAGGACAGCACGGCATTTTCGGGAAATTAAAAAGAAATAATAATGTCACTCTACATGTCTCTTCTGGAGGGGAGGAGCAAATTTTGAATCGCTGAACCGTGGGACCCGATTTACATGTGGAGTCCACGTGTCGACTTCTGAATGATTTTACATTTCACCTTGGTGGAGTGTAAAATCCACCCAATATTTTCTCGTGCTACCTCTGTTGAAGCCACATGCTCCTCTTTCTGATCGTTGCGACTCTATAAATGATCACTTCCTCCCTCTAGATATCCATCTTCATTTACGCCTATTGCTAAAAGCTATCTCTCTTCACCCAATCTTTCATGGCTGCGGATTCATCCTACTGAATCTTTCCAGTCCGGTCATTTCCGTTTCATTACTGGGTTCCATCAGTTCCGCCTTTCTCAGCATATATAATTTCTCAACTTCCATTTCTCCTACTAGAGAACCACAAAAGTCGAAACCGAAAAGGGGGGAAAATGACGGAAATTGTTACGACTGTAGCTTCCAAAGCGGCAGAGTACCTGGTGGCTCCGGTCGGTCGTCAATGCGGCTATGTGATATTCACCAACAGCTACGTCAGCCAACTTAAGGATGAACTTGAGGAGCTGAATTACGCGAGGCAAAGGGTGCAACATTCCATTGATGAAGCTCTGAATAACATGAAGCGGATCGAAGGCGACGTCATGAAATGGGTGAAAGACGCGGAGACCGTCGCCAAAAACGCACGCGATGTGATCGATGACGATGGAAGAGCTAAGAAAACTTGCTTCTACGGGTGGCTTCCCAACCCGAAGGCGCGTTATTGTCTCGGCAGGGACGCAAGGAAGACAGCCCAGGCCATCCAGCCACTCATTCCGCAGAGTAAATTCGAGAGGGTCTGCTACGAGAGTGCTCCGCCGGGGCTTGTTGGCGGTGCTCCCAACGTGAATTCATCGGCCTGTGATGGGGGTGACACTATCCAGGAACTCATTGCGCGGGGTCAATTCGAGAAGGTTGACTTCGAGAATCTTCCAACGGTGCTTGTTGGCGGTACTTCTGGCGTGAATTCGTCGGCCGGTGATGGGGGCGACTTTATCACCGGTTCGCGAGCTTCCATCTTTCAGGACATAATGAAAGCTCTAAATGATGAGAAGCTAAAGGTGATTGGAGTCTACGGGCCTGGCGGCGTGGGGAAGACTACGCTGTTGAAGGAAGTTGAGAAGAAACTCAGAGAAGCGGGGAGACCGTTCCGCATGATCGTCAAAGTGAGAGTTTCGCAGATTCCAGACTTGAATAATATCAGAGACCAGATCGCTGACGCCTTGGGTCTGGATCTGAAGGACAAGCAAAGCCCAGAGGGAAAAGCAGATATTCTGTCAGAGAGATTGAAGAGTAATCCGAATGAGACGGTTCTCATAATTTTTGACAACCTGTGGGTAAAACTTGATTTGGAGGCGGTTGGAATTCCTTTGGGAGACGTGAGCAGCAAATGCAAGCTGTTGCTCACGTCAAGATTTAAAGATGTGCTGGAGCAAGAGATGGGTGCCGATCAAACATTTCTTCTTCAAGGTTTAACGGACGGCGAAGCTTTCAAGCTATTTGAAAACAAGGTCGGCGACAAGCTCAAAGACAATGAGGAATTGAAATCAATAGCAGATCAAGTGGTCAAGAAGCTCGCAGGTTTGCCTCTTTTGATTATCTCTGTTGCAACCACTTTGAAATCTAGCGATGAGTCCGCTTGGAGAAACGCGCTGATAGAGATAGATGAGTCAAGTAAAAAAACAACAGAAATGATAGTGAGAATGAGTTATGAGCATTTGAAGAGCGAGGACGCGAAGTATTTATTCTTGCTCTGTGGTCTTATTGGTGGGACCATTCCAGTCGAACTTCTATTTGTACTAGCCATGGGGTTGGGCTTGTTTGAAAGATTTAATAAGACGCTGCCAGATTTAAGGGATAGATTGAATAATACGCTCAATGAACTCCGTTCTGCTTGTTTGTTGCTGGATGGTGGCGATGACAAGGACAAAGTGACCATACATGATCTTTACAGCGAGATGGTCGTTTCAACTCCCTTTAGAGATCAGAAATCCTTAATGATGAACAGCAATTATGGCTCATCATCAAAGGAAAAGCTTGAGAAATGCTGGGCAATATGCCTAGATGATGTTGGTAGAGATAGGCTTGCTGAACTAATGATGTGTCAGTTTCCGAGCTTGAAGATACTTATGCTGTCTATGCCAAAAGTCTGGGACTGGATTGAAGAACATCAACATGATATGGGTGATTGCTCGGGACTACTAGATTTCACGGGCATGAAGGAGCTCCAAGTCCTATATCTTCGCTTCATGCATATCACCAATTTACCTCCCTCAATCGAAATCCTCGGGAACCTCCGGTCATTATATTTATACAAATGCGATGTGAAGGATGTGGCAATTATTGGCAAACTCAAAGCATTGCAGATTCTCAGCTTTGAACAGTCCACCATTTCTAGGTTGCCTAAAGAAATCGGGGAACTTACAAACTTGAGATCATTGAATCTAAGCAACTGCTATAGGCTTGAAACAATTGAGCCTGGTGTCCTAGAAGGCTTGATCAAATTGGAAGAGTTACAAATGAAGAGCAGCTTTGATCAATGGATAGGCATGGATGAAATATCATCGGAATCATGTAATGCTAGGCTTGCCGAGTTGAAGAGCTTGACAAGGCTAACCACTATGGAAATATCGATCCCTAATCCCACCATACTCTTGGAGAATGGTGACTTGCCAGTTGGGAACTTGATCAAATTTTGGTTCAACATAGGAAATGTTATGGGGAGGGAATTTCAAGGTTTGACAACCATGAAACTCAAATTGAAAGGATGCGGCAGTATTCTCTCAAAAGATTGGGTTCAGAAACTCTACGAAGACTCAATACTTGCATCTGGATGGATTGGATGGATTGAGAGGGTTCAATAAGAATGCTCACAAGTTATGCGTCCGAGGATTTACACAACCGAAGCATCTCAACATTCAAAATAGCCCCTCAATCGAGTACATTGCCGAGTTCATCCAGTGACCTTGCCACTGCATTTACAATGTTAGAGTCTTTGTTCCTTGAAAATCTTGATAATCTAGAAAAGTTATGCAATGGCCCTCTTGCACCAAATTGCTTTAGCAGATTGAAAGCCATGCATATCAAAAAGTGCCATCGATTGGAAAATCTGTGGTTCCAATCAAAGATGCAAGGACTCGTACATTTGGAAGAGATTCACATATGTGAATGTGACTCATTGCAAGCCATTATCACATATGATGCAGGAAAAGTAGAAGTTGCCGCTGATGACATGGTTAAGTTGCCTAATGTACGTTGTCTGGATTTACAACGGTTACCAAATATGACGAGTTTTTGCACTGGAGTTAAGGGTGCTCCAATTCAGGTAATTTTTTCGTTTTTTGGGTATAAGTTTCCCTAATTCTTAATCTTGCAAACGATACCTAGATCACACTATTACAGGGGAATTTAGGATAATAAGATATTGGTGTTCACCAAACCTTAGTGCATATTGCATTAAATTTGATTGTTTGTACTTTTGGATTCACAAATAAACAATCCATTCAAAGAAAACACAAACCATACATTTTTATTTGCATTCAACCATAGCTGGGAAGCCTCTTTCGCAAATAATTTCTTTTCGATTTATTTCAGTGTTAGATAATCGCATTAATTACTTGGGCTCTAACATGATTTTGTATTATGGCTAATTTATTACTCATTTAACATTTTTAAAGAGAAGGAAAGACGTTGTACTTAACAAGAATGAATCTTGAACGAATGAACGAAATTCAACAATCTCGAAATGAAGAAAGTGAGAGATTAAATAAATGGAAGGTGAACCAAGAGCCATGTAACAAAGAAAGTCCACCTAATTGATGTTTCACCTACATGCAAGTTGCTATTGATCCCAACACGTCATTCCAACCTCACCGTGTCAAACGTTGTTCTGCTTCCATCATCCCTTTCTTCAGATACTAAGGGGATATTTCCTTCTCTATTCTTTTAGGCACGACAAAAAAATCTACATATTCCGCCCTCTGATCAATTGATTCTTGAATATTTAATTTTGATCAATTAAGTTTTTGACATTCTTAAGAGACATCAAGCCCATTCATGTATTCAATGTCCATTTGTTTCATTGAAAATTCATTATTGTTGAAAAAAGTTTTCTTGGTAAATCGTTTTTCTAGAAAATGAATTGTTTTCCTGTATTTGGTTCTACTGAAAACGCAATTTGAAAAAATGTTTTATGATGTTTATTAACGAAGCGCAAAAATTTACAAAGTAAAGACAAAAACTGTTATGGATCCTCAATAGAAACAAGCCTGAATAAGTCATATTTACTTGTTCATAATGAAAACAAATAAGTTAACAAAATGTATGAAAAATTGAACTTCGATATGAATTTGTAGTCAATTTTCAAGTTAAAAATAGAAAAACAAGAGAAAAATTATGGTAGTTGTTTTTCAAGATCGGTAAATGATTTCAAAAGAAAAGAGAAAAAATTAGAGTTGTAGTTTTGAAGATCAGCTAAAGAAAAGATAAAAAATATGATGACAGTCGAGAGAGAGAGAGAGAGAGAGAGAGAGAGAGAGAATTGTGCGGTAGTGCTGCATTTGCGGCATGATAGTGGTGAGGATATCTTCATGAAAATGATCCCGTTTCACGGAAGAAAAATTCATTTTTTCTGTATTTTAGCCCAAGAGTTACAGTAATTTTCTTGATCCATGAAAAGTTTGAAAGCAATTTCCTAGAAAATAACTTTACTGGTAACAAACTCACCTTTAATGGGTTTCATTGTGGTGCTTTGTTAGGTTTTATTGCCTCGGTTGAAATCCCTGATAATGGTTGGATTCTTTGGCCTAGAAAAGATACTCTATAGTGAACCTTCATTAAAATACAGCAATCTGAAATGGTTAAAGATAAAGGAGTGTAAATCCACGTCGATTATTCCGAAAGATTGGATACTGAAGCTGTCAAATTTGGATTCAATGGGAATTGTGCACTCTCCATCAGCAGAAGTAGTTTTCGATCTAGAGGAGCTAAAAGTCACCAGAGATGCTGAGATTCTCTCTTGGCTAATGCAATTGGAGTTATCTGAGTTGCCAAACTTGCAACGCATGTGGAAACAGGATGGACAATTACAAGGAATATCAATATTTCGGAACCTAAAGAGGCTCTTAATAAAAAATATAGGGCTGTCATTTCTCTTTCCAGTGTCTATGGCAAAATGTCTTACAAAAATTAGAGACATTGAAGTGGATGGTTGTCCAAATATGAAGGCGGTGATCGTGGATGAAGAAGGAACATATGATGCGAGAGATGATATTATAAAGTTCCCATTTATTGGAGCAACTATCTATAAGCCGCTGTCCCATAGAGAAATTCTTCTCATATCCGCATGGAAAAAAAGAGTCAATAACCACTACTTCAGATTCACAAGATAATTATCCCCATTCCTTCTTTGATCAAAAGGTACGAATCATTTCTTTCGAGATTATGCCCATAATAGTCATAAACACTCGATTAGTGGGGCAAGTAATAATATTTCTTTGCAGATTTCTTAGTTGGTTTTATTAGTTAAAATGTCTTTATAATTTATAGCTATACTTGTCAAAGTAATGCCGTTAGTGAAAATTCTATTCTCCACTGCATTAGATAGATTGGTGTAAGATTAGGCTAAATTGTCAAATTTTTCATAACTATGATCTGATGCATAACTCTTATGAGCAGATAAGTTTACCAAACTTAAAGGAGTTAATACTTCGCTCAGGATCCTTCAAAAGCATTTGGCATAGTGAGCTTTCCAAAAGTTCCGTAGACAAATTAGCCAACCTCACCCTGAAACAAGATTTACAATCACAAGGAATATCAATATTTCAGAATTTGAAGGTGCTCTCCATCAACAATACGGGGTTATCATTTCTCTTTCCGATGTCTATGGCTAAATGTCTTACAGAAATTAGAGACATTGAAGTGAAGGATTGTCCAAATATGAAGGCGGTGATTGTGGATGAAGAAGGAACAGATGATGGGAGAGATGATATCATAGAGTTCCGATCATTGGAGCGACTATCTATAAGCCGCTGTCCCATGGAGAAATTCTTCTCATATCCGTATGGAAAAAAAGAGTCAATAACCACTACTTCAGATTCACAAGATAATTATCCCCATTCCTTCTTTGATCGAAAGGTATGAATCATTTCTTTTGAGATTATGCCCATAATAGTCATAAACACTCGATTTGTGGGGCAAGTAATAATATTTCTTTGAAGATTTCTTAGTTGGTTTTATTAGTTAAAATGTTTTTATAATTTATAGCTATACTTGTCAGAGTAACACCGTCAGTGAAAATTCTATCCTCCACTGCATTAGATAGATTGGTGTAAGATTAGGCTAAATTGTCAAATTTTTCATAACTATGATCTGATGCATAACTCTTATGAGCAGATAAGTTTACCAAACTTGGAGGAGTTAATACTCCGCTCAGTAGGATCCTTCAAAAGCATATGGCACAGTGAGCTTCCCACAAGTTCCTCCGACAAATTAGCCAACCTTGCCCTGAAGCAAGATTTACAATCACAAGGAATATCGATAAATCAGAATCTGAAGGTGCTCTCTATCAACAATACAGGGTTATCATTTCTCTTTTCGGTGTCTATGGCTAAACGTCTTAGAGAAATTAGAGACATTAAAGTGGAGGATTGTCCAAATATGAAGGCGGTGATTGTGGATGAAGAAGGAACATATGATGGGAGAGATGATATCATAGAGTTCCGATCATTGGAGCGACTATCTATAAGCCGTTGTCCCACGGAGAAATTCTTATCATATTCGCATGGAAAAAAAGAGTCAATAACCACTGCTTCAGATTCACAAGATAATTATCCCCATTCCTTCTTTGATCAAAAGGTACGGATCTTTTCTTTTGAGATTATGCCCATAATAGTCATGCACACGCGATTTGTGGGGCAAATAATAATTTTTCTTTGAAGATAGTTGGTTTTATTAGTTAAAATGTTTTTATAATTTATAGCTATACTTGTCAGAGTAAGGCCGTCAGTGAAAATTTTATCCTCCACTGCATTAGATAGATTGGTGTAAAATTTGGCTAAATTATCAAATTTTTCATAACTATGATCTGATGCATAACTCTTATGAGCAGATATGTTTACCAAACTTGGAGAAGTTAATACTCCGCTCAGTAGGATCCTTCAAAAGCATATGGCACAGTGAGCTTCCCACAAGTTCCTCCAACAAATTAGCCAACCTTGCCCTGAAGCAAGATTTACAATCACATGGAATATCAATAAATCAAAATCTGAAGGTGCTCTCTATCAACAATACGGGGTTATCATTTCTCTTTTCAGTGTCTATGGCTAAACGTCTTAGAGAAATTAAAGACATTGAAGTGGAGGATTGTCCAAATATGAAGGCGGTGATTGTGGATGAAGAAGGAACATATGATGGGAGAGATGATATTATAAAGTTCCCGTTATTGGAGCGACTATCTATAAGCCGCTGTCCCACGGAGAAATTCTTCTCATATCCGCATGGAAAAAGAGAGTCAATAACCACTACTTCAGATTCACAAGATAATTATTCCCATTCCTTCTTTGATCAAAAGGTACGAATCCTTTCTTTCGAGATTATGCCCATAATAGTCATATACACTCGATTTGTGGGGCAAGTAATAATATTTCTTTGAAGATTTCTTAGTTGGTTTTATTAGTTAAAATGTTTTTATAATTTATAGCTATACTTGTTAGAGTAAGGCCGTTAGTGAAAATTCTATACTCCACTGCATTAGATAGATTGGTGTAAGATTAGGCTAAATTGTCAAATTTTTCATAACTATGATATGATGCATAACTCTTATGAGCAGATAAGTTTACCAAACATGGAGGAGTTAATACTCCGCTCAGTAGGATCCGGGCTGTCATGTCTCTTTTTGGTGTCCATGGCTAAATGTCTTAGTAAAATTAGAGACATTGAAGTAGAGGATTGTCCAAATATGAAGGCGGTGATTGTGGATGAAGAAGGAACAGATGATGGGAGAGATGGTATTATAGAGCTCCCATTATTGGAGCGACTATCTATAACCTGCTGTCCCATGGAGAAATTCTTCTCATATCTGCATGGAAAAAAAGAGTCAATAACCACTACTTCAGATTCACAAGATAATTATTCTCATTCCTTCTTTGATCAAAAGGTACGAATTCTTTCTTTTGAGATTATGCCCATAATAGTTATACGCATGCAATTTGTGGGGCAAGTAATATTATTTCTTTGAAGATTTCTTGGTTGGTTTTATTAGTTAAAATGTTTTTATAATTTATAGCTATACTTGTCAGAGTAAGGCCGTTAGTGAAAATTCTATCCTCCACATTAGATAGATTGGTGTAAGATTAGGCTAAATTGTCAAATTTTTCATAGCTATGATCTGATGCATAACTCTCATGAGCAGATAAGTTTACCAAGCTTGGAGAAGTTAGTGATCAAGTCGGTGGGATCATTAAAAAGGATATGGCACAGTGAGCTTCCCAAAAGTTCCTTCGACAAATTAGCCAACCTCACCCTTAAAAAGTGCTCCAACCTACTTGACGTCTTCCCTTCAACAATCATGGGGAGATTGCACAACCTTGAAATAGTTAAAGTATCAGGGTGTCCCTCCTTGGAATCGTTGTTTGATTTGGGATCCCTTGATTCATATACAAAACAAACAATTGTGTTGCTCCCCGAATTGGAAGAAATCATGGTTTTAAGCTGTCCCTCCTTGGAATCGTTGTTTAATTGGGGGCCCCTTGATTCAAGTATAGAACACAAAATCGTATTGCTTCCTAAATTGGAAGGAGTGGCCGTGAGTGGAGCAGGAAGGCTGAGACATGTGGTGATGAGTGATTCCCAAACAGTTTTGGGTTTTCCTAGTCTAAAATTAGTCTTTGTTTACAATTGCTCTGAGTTGAGATATCTCTTCCCCAATTATATGGCCACAACTCTAGCGAAACTCAATATCCTGGTGATTTCCAAATGCGAACAAATGAAGGAAGTGGTTCCCAAGGAAGAATGTGGTCGATCCAAGGCAGAAGTGATGAGTTTCCATTCCTTAACTAGTTTAGTTATGTGGCGGTGCGCCAACTTTAGAGAATTCATCCCTACAAGTGCCGAGAGACAGTTGGGCAAGATGATCGAAGAAAATGATGAATTCCCATCCGTGGATGTCTCGAGTAGAACAAAGCCGGACCAAGGCAACCAAAGTGTGAAGGAAAGTGAGGGGGAAATTGAGGACTTAGACCTCAGAATTGAGGAGTTAGAACGTGAAATTGAGGAAGAATAATTAGTTTTATGAAGTGAGCCACAAAAGTCTGTGAATGTTGCAACGGATGGTGTCTGGCAAAACAAAATGGACGTGTCTGGTAATGTGAGATTTTGTTTTTTCCTTTTGTAGTCTCGTCTTCACTTCCTGTGAAGTGTGTAACTGTTTTCTTGGCTATTCATTTCTTTGGTTTGTGTCCTGGACTACAGTGACGAGTGACCAGTCATTGGACCATAAATTGTGGGGTTATGATGTGTAAATTCTAATCCAGTGCATTATCGTGTTTATAAATTTTCCCGTAATATTAGAAAATGTATGTGCTATTATATTAAGCAATTGAAGTCGTGATGAATTACGTCACGACAACCGTCGCAGGAGGAAGAAGGAGATCAAGGAGATTGCAATCTGGGAAAGCCCATGTTCTTCCTCCCATCTCTCTCTCTCTCTAACAATTGATGGAGGTTGAAACTATTTGAGTTTGAGGGACGGTATACGAAGGTTGAATGTGAGTTGGAATCGGTGATAACGAGGATCCCTTTGAGTAGGTTGAGTTTTTGAATCTTCATGATTCTTATCAAGGTAAACGTCACTCTGTTTCTTCTGGAGGTAGGGACCGAGTGCTTGATTCCACCGGCATGAATTCTAGTTGAGTTCGGGACTGTCCTGATGAACTCATTCGGGTGACCTTTACTAAAACGCCTACCATACGTTTGATTAAATTCCCGAACAGTACTAGCATACGTATTTTGCAAGTATTCTTGCATCGTGATGACTATATGGCAATGGTGTACTTAAATTGAGAGTTCTCCGGGGCATATGACAAATTATTTCCATTGATGTTGGTTGAACTCTCCTGGTTGTGCTCAATGCTCCCATGACTGAGAATTTGAACATGCCGTGTTGGCTTAATTTACTCAGAATTATGTCTTCCTTACCAATCTATGATTTTGTATATGGCTATTCTAATATTCAAGGCAATTACCATCCTTGAATTGGAAATTGTGAAATCCTTCTTCGAAATGTGCATCATTACTGTGTACTTCACTGAATTCCTGTGCAAACTTCATCCTTTGCTTGATCTCGCATGTTGGTTTCATATGCCTGGATGATTATGCCTTGCATTTCTTGATCCGTTCAGTGCTACCTCAACCCTTTCACACTGCCAATGATATTTGGTTCATTTTTTTTTGGCAAATGCATGGGCCTCTACCTCTTTGATTTTCTTCGTTTACTGAAGATTCTGAAGTTCATTCCTCGATGTCATTTGCTTGTAACTTTTCTGTGAATGGTGTGCGAGTCCTTGTCATACTGACATTCGATGGCTGAGTGCATAATTAGCTGTTTATGCCATGACCGAATGCTTTTGCTCAATTCATTGTCCACATTGCCGATTTGTATGCATGTTCAGTTGTTGCTGAACGAGTCTCATCCATGAGAATTGACTGTAGAATGTGGCTCAATGTTGTTTTCCTGTTTTTACGTTGCTATGCGTATCAATATTGGCAGCATGATGTTCTTTAAAAATGTCTTCGCTGGAGCCACCTGTGGGTAATTAGAATGTGGTCTTTAGTATTTGGTCCCGAGAGTTCCTATTGTGTAAAATCAAAGTTGTTTCCAAGTTATTCGAGTCACATTAGCAATATATGTTGGATTCATGTTGACTCCATGTTGATTTCTTAGAGTTCAATGTATTTTTTGCATCATATTGGATTTGATAGATCTTGGTTTCATATGAGGGTTAATTTGGTAGCACATGATGGTACATCGATGTGCAGATGATTTCTCATTATTTTTTAGTTACTAGTCTCTATCTATCTAAATCATGATCATGCATCGTTATTCTACTACTCGTATATCTCAATTTTTAGTAGTTGAAATTACCTCAATACCATGAGCCACATTGCTTTAGAATTGAATGTGACTAATTTACATATTTGATCATGTTGTGATTGTATCGGGAATAGTTGTGGGCGATCTGAGGATTTTGCCGCCCACCTGAGGATATGTTTTGAAACCGGCCAAAGGACCAACTTTACAGTCTTTGCTCAAATGGATCGGATATTGCATCAGGTGGCCTTTTATTTCCGTGGGATTATGTTGGTCCTCATCCGCATAACCCTCCAATTCCGTTTGGCTATTTTGTTCACCCTCTTATTGCATTCAGTGCCTTGCAGCTCCCTGAAGCTGTCATCTAAATCTCCCAAGTGCTTCACCCAAAGTGACATCCTATAACCATAAGCCTGCACAGCATCAGCTAAACATTATTAGTCACAAGCTTAATTTTTTGATAAATGTAGATGCACTCGCTGGGTGTTCAACTAGTACCTGCTATTAAATAGCTGTAACCACATGGAAATATGACATACTTGAACTTTATACACAATTTCATTGTTGTGCAATTCTCAGTGGGACCCACATGCACTCTGCATCACGTGGCCCTCCGCAGAATTCTCTGCCTCTCTTCCTGTCTCTCTACATCTAATGAACTGAGTCGCTTTCCTTTTCAGCTCAGGCTTGGCGCGCTCTGCAGCAGGGGGCAGAACAGAAACAGAGGACCTTCCAACACGGAAAAGGAGCTCAGCAAATTCTCTCTAGCCCTCAGTTATTCCTTTGATCTTCATTCCCTCTTCATTGTCCTCTCTGTCACCCTCCATCCACCAACAGCCGCTGCCACACCTCCATCGCTGGCCACCACAGGACATGTCACGCTGAGAAGGGGCAAGAACAAACAGCGTTGATTAAAGGAACTCGGGTGATTTTTGAGCATTTATAAGGCTGAGAAGAACAGAGGGCGAGCTTTAATTGACGCCGTAGACTGATGCTTCAACGAGGATTATCACCGTAGACAAATGATGTGGACAAACATGAAGAGATTGTTCAGATGGAGCTGACTGAATAGTGATGGCTATGTTCTTTTTACTGAAGGCAACGGGAAAGATACAGTTGGAGTTTTGATTTGGATCCCTCTTCCTTGGTGGCTCTTGTACCATGGAAATATTTCTATGATTTGCAAGCGAGAGGGAGAGAGTGAATCAATAGATACTACACCTTTACTCAATAGCCGAATACAAGAGTATACAGTAGCTCCCCTTATAAAGCACGAGAGACATTAACAAAGCTTCGATTACCTTATTTGTGACCTCCTGCTAACTGTCTACTAATATTCATAAATATACTCCAACACAGATCACAATTGGAGCAAATACTTGACAGTGTTTTTGCATGTTTTTCCAGGAAGTTAATGCGTCATTTTCAAAGAAGTATCCACAACTGTAAAAGGAAGGAATACGGAATTCATACTTCAACTGCAGAGTTGTGGTAGCTTGGTCTTTTTCTGCGGTCTACCAGTCTCTTGTCCTTTATCACTTTGTGACAGCTACTAGTTCTACTGGTCTAAATTCCTCGGGAAAAATGTTCGGCCTCTGGGACGTCAGCACAATGGCATTTACCTTTATTGTTGTTACTGTCAACTTACGCCTTCTTTTGATGTGGAATTCAATAACGAGATGCCTTCATATCGTTGTCAGTGGAAGCATCCTTGGGATGTTTATTTTTATTTTCATATGTTCACTTTTGAGGGTGAGTCTTCTCCCTTTCTGGGGGTTCTTTTTCTTCCCTTCACCTCATCTAGTCCTCTTTTGGATAGCAATTATTCTGATATTCGACTTACTACATGTATGCACAAGAAAGTCTCTACCATGTCTTCCACGTATTAATGAGTACAGTCTACTTCTACCTGACATTTCTTCTGGTTCCAATTGTCGCACTGCTTGGTGACTTCTTATGCCAAGGGTAAGGTTTCAGACTCATATCTGGCCCAAAAAAAAAAAAAAAAAAACAGTCGGGCTTTTTTGTTCTTAGACATATTTCTTTTTTTTTTTTGGTAAAGGTTCTTAGACACATTTCTCGTTTAGAAACAGAGAGTAACACTGTAACATAGTTCTCAAGTAAATTTGCTCATGAATAATGATTGAGAATCTGCAATTTCGCTTTTCTAAAAGTAACAAATGTCGTTTGTCATGGAAAATATAATGGAGGACCTCCTTTTTCGTTCAAATAGCCTTCATCATCTTCATTGTCGATTTCGTGGGTCCTTTTTTCCCTATTTGCTCCAAGACAAGATACAGGGCTTGTCACGTCCGTACTTTTCCAGTTTATCAGATGGTCCATCATTTGGGAATTGCATCTGGGCTGCTCCTCTCTCTCTCTCTCTTTAACCCCTCTTCCTTCTCTCTGGGCTGAAGATGGCCTTATGTCTGGAATGCGGTTACAGGATAAATCCATATATCAACCTTAATTGGTATAAGTATTTATTGGCTTGCGGGAACTTGACAACTTGCTCATCTCAAGCGATTGATTTCTAGATTCACCATATTCTATTTTGCGGGTTCTGTTTATTAGCAACGATTGTTTTCTTCAAGCAATTGCAATGGATACTTCCTCTGATTAGTTTCTCTCTTTTTTTCTTTTTTCTTTTTTCATACACTGACTTTTCATGCACTTGGTTATAGGGTTTAAAGGTGGTTCTTCCCATATGATTATCAGATATTACAGGAATTTCTAAGGGCACAAGCCACAGGATAAGGACGAAACCGAAGACATTGCCCAGGAGCTCTGATTTACAGATATGTTTCTTAGTACTGTAAAATGAAATTTTTAGACTGTTAGAGTTTGTCTATTATTGTCAGGATCACAAGCATATGATCTTTAGGATTCTCCCTTCCAAAATTCGTACCCATCCCTAAACGGAAGGAAAGGGAGGGATGTGATGATAACAGACTTCTGGACTCCTTCCGGACGCCAAGAGTATCGCACGTTTCAGAGCAGTAGGAAAGCAGCTTACGTTAATTCTGTCCGTGCATTTATGGGCTAGTTCTAGCCCAAACGCAAAGTCCTAAATGCTTTTCTAGAAACGTTTTTTTTTTTTTTTTTATATATCTTCCTGTTCATTGTTTCTTGTCAAAGCTTTCTTCACAAAGGAGGCTCACCTTTTATTCCCGGCCACGCTGCTCATTTCTTGCATTGCGGCTGCTTATATGGCAGCAATAAGGAGTTCCTTTGCCTGTTCATTAATTCTCTGGTCGCTTTTTCTCTGGTTGAGTGGGAAATCTGTTAACTGTTAGGTTAGTTTGGGTGCTACTCCGGGAGCCGTCGCTAGCTGCATCCTGAAATTGTTTGAGGATGACAAACTGACTGTGCCTCTGTCGAAAAAGTCGGGTGGTTTATTAGGAATTGCTGAAAGTGTGATCGTGAAAGCACCTCATTAGTTGAAGAAGGAACATTTATTCAGATTTTTATAACTGATTCCAACCGTGTCCTATGATCCCCTTCCAACACAGAAGTAATTATGGACTCAGCTCGGTCCTTGCGTAAGTACCAGCAGCTCTGTACTTGATCATTCCGTCTTATGCAGGGGAAAGGCAGAGGATATCTGTTGGAGCAGTATCCTATTCTATTCTGTAAGCAAAAGCCATTGCAAGAATTGCATATAATCACCTTAACGATGGACCAAATATCTCACGAGGAGCTGATGAACTTGGCCAAGTTTCTGAGACACCTGACTGCTGGGATTCGTCCAACCGTTCTTCATTACCATTGTCATCATCATCATTCTCGAAAACCAGCTATATCCCACGCTTTTTCAGCAAGAGCCAGGGAAAGTATGGTGGGTCTTGCAGGACTATATCTATTCCTATCTCCTTTGAACAGCAGCTCTGTACTTGCTTTTTCAGCAAGGTTTCTCAGGCTCGAATTCTGGATATCTATCTGGTAAGCTGGTCTTCGCTTGTGTCATTTAATGTCTGACGTGTATCGGATCTTCAAGCCTGAGAAGCCTTCCTTTAATGTCCTCGATTGCTGGTAGCGGAATGTTTGCCCGATTTACACTGTCCAAAGAGACAACAACAGCAAAAATCATTCCCTCTAACCTCGCGGTTCTTCTTCGGAGCAGCAAAATGAGGAACTTCCTGACAAAACCATCCAGGAATCTCACTCCCAGGGACACTCGAGTTGTGCAAATGCTTTAGAGCAACCTGAAATTTCTTATGAAAAAACACATTTAAGGTCAAAACTTTCTGCATTCATGATTGAAGATACTGAACAAAGGTGGAGAAACTGAACTGATGATCTTCATCCATCTTTTTGCTACAGTTCAAGTAGTTTTCCCAAAATGGGAGTTATGAGTGATCTTTTTCACCTTTTCATTTCTTCTCTCCCAAGAATAAACGCCTTAGAGATTTCAATACCCGGAGACCTGTGATGTCAACTAGATTGCTGCAATCAGTAAAGTTTAGCTCCTTCAAATCAGTAGAATTCAGATGAAAGGCGTAAATTTGAAATTGATTAACCTCAACGCGGGATAGTTCTCGGGGATGATGGCCACGACGGCGCCAAGTCGTCGATCACCTCCAGAAGGCCCGGCGCTATCTCCTCCCCTCACTCAAGGCCTTCTTTGTCCAGCCGGAGCCACGGCACACTGCTGAGCACGTGCTCGCATTAGAGGTGATCCACAATGCCGTGGCGGGGGTGTCGGCGCCGTGGGAGCTGAGGAAGACATCTCAGAGGAAGCGAGATGAGAAAATAGCGTCGTCCTCTTCGAGATCGTTTGTCAGCATCATCGTCTTCGGCTTCTTGGTCGGCCTCACTTAGGAGTCGCCGGTCTTTTGACAGAGGTGGTCAATGCAGAGATTGGGGCGCCACTTAACGATGAGCAATGAGCAACGAGCACCTTGCTGACGGATTCGTGTTCCCTTTGAAAAGAGCGATTTCCACAGCATGGGAAATGTGCTGTCTTAATTTTTAATTGACAAATCATGGCATTCTCATTAGTTAAAGGAAAAATTATCCAAAAAATTTAAAATTTATTGTACAGTGATCAATTTAAATTTAAATCTATGTATTTTTAGTACAATTATAAATATTTCAATTTAATCATAAATCCTAAATTTTTAAAAATTATAAATATAATCATTTTGGAAATTTTGACTGAAAATTTGTGACATGACATTCCAGTCGATACTAGGCATCTTACATGGAAGGCGGTATAAATGTGGAAAATTGTGTTTAATTTTTTTGTTTTTTTTTTTTTCTTTTTTCTTTTTATTTTATTGTTTTCTTCATAAGGTCCGCAAGTCCACCGGTCACTGGCCAAGGGCCAGCAGCCCCGCCACCCTGTAAAAGAAAAAACAAGATGGTAAATAAAATTAAAAAATTTTTAAGAAATTAAAAAAAAAAAAAAAAAAAAAAAAATATTCATGATGGATAGTTTATGCCATGACATAGCAATATGTCTCCTCGATATGTAACCAAAATTTATCCCCACAAGGATGTTCATATCTACTCCAGTTAAATGGAGGATCAAGTTTTGTCAATTTAGCTTTGATTTGGTTTCAATTTCAATCCTTTAGACTAAAATTAATTAGACCTTGAGGCCGCATCCTTGCACGTGCTGGCGTTGGAGAACGTCAGCACCTCCCTGCACCGACGGTTGGGGCACGTCGACGTCTTCTTCTCCCTCGGGTCGCAGTCCCCGAACCTCTCTTGCCTCTGCAAGATGACCTCTCTGGTCTCGATCTGCACATGATTTGCTCGTTTGCATGTGAAAAATGTGTGATTTAGGATCGAAAAATTATTTAAAAATCTTTCTTTTTGTATAAATTTTTAATGGATTGGCCACCAAAATCACAACCTCAATCCTTCATGATCCGACGTAAGTAAGCAATCGAAGTCGATGAATTACCTCACGACAACTGTCGCGGTGGAAGAAGGAGATCAAAGAGATTGCAATTTGGGAAAGCCCATGTTCCTCCTCCCATCTCTCTCTTCTCTCTCAATTGGTCTGAGGATTGAAACGCTGTGAGTTTGAGGGATAGTATCATGATTTCGAGTTAGACGAAGGTTGAATGTGAGTTGGAATCGGTAATAACGAGGATTTCTTTGAGTGGGGTTTGAGTATTTGAATCATCATATTGACTTTTGAATCAAGGTAACAGCAGTACAGCTATGTTGTCTTTTCTTTGAGTGAATTGAGTATTTGAATAATCATGATTCTCATCAAGCTTGATGCTCTGTTTCCATTGGCGTGAAATCATGTTGAGCCCGAGATTGTCCTGATGAACTCAACATGTTTCAATGATTCGGTGATTGTTTGGATACAAACATTTTCTTATCAGTGCATTTAGGTGCCCCTTTACTGAAACGCCTACCCCATGTTTGATTGAATTTCTGAACGGTATTAGCATGTGTATTTCGCAAGCATTCTCGCATCATAATAATTATCCAGCAATGGCGTGCTTAAACTGAGAGTTCTCAAGTTTATATGATATTATTTTCCTTGATGTTGGTTGAACTTCTAAAGTTGTGCTCAATGCTCCCATGACTGAGAATTTGAACGTGCTGTGTTGGCTTAATTTACTAGGAATTATGTTATCTAAATCAATCTACGATATTTGTATGTGGCTATTCTAACATTCGAGACAATTACCATCCTTGTACTGGAAATTGTGGAAATCCTTCTTTGAAATTTGCATCATGTGTTGTGTACTTCAGTAAATTCCTATCCAGACTTCATCCTTTGCTTGATCTCAAAAGTAATTGGTTTCGTATGCTTGGATGATTATGCCTTGCATTTCTGGATCCATTCATTGATACCTCAATACCTTATGTATGTCAATAATATTTGATTTATTTTTTTTAGGCAAATGCATGGCCTCTACCTGTTTGATTTTCTTTGTTAACTAAAGATTCTGAAGTCCATTCTTTGATGTCAAAACTGACATTCATGATGGCTGAGTGCATAGTGAGCTTTTATGCCATGACCGAATGCTTTGCTTGATTCTTTGTCCATTTTGCATTTGTATACAAGTTCAGTTGTTGCTGAATGAGTCTCAACTATGAGAATTGACTATAGAACGCGGCTCAATGCTATTTTCCTGTGTTTATGGGTAGACAGGCATGCGGTATGCTGGAAAATGACAAAAAGATTTAAGAAAACTTGCTTCCGCAGGTGGCTTCCCAACTTGAAGGCACATTATCGTCTCGGCAGGGAGGGGAGGAGGACAGCCAAGGCCATACGCGCACTCGAATCGTAGATTAAAATAATAATCTATTTCTTCTAAAGATAATTTTCTACTTCACCACATGCAAGACGACATTTTAAAGCTTTGGCTTCCAAGGGCATCCTATTTGTTAGACCTCAACGATTTTCTCTGGCAAATCTATTGCTGTTGGTAATTCTTTTCATATAGTTAGTGAAATCTTAAATAGAGCAGTAACTTGAGATAAATGAAGTAACTTGTACTCAGCATCCACAAATTTTATTGTTCGCTTTTAGTTTTCTCTAAGGCTCCGTTTGTTTTGTGGAAAATGTGGTTTTTTCGGAAAATATTTTCCAGAAAGTCATTTTCCAAGAAAATGTAATTATTTTTCGATGTTTGGATGAAACCTAAAAATGAAGTGGAAAATATTTATCGCTATTCAGTAAGGAAAATCTTTTCCTCCATATACTCTTTTTCGTTTATTTTATTTTTAAAATGGATTTTTCATATTTTAAAAAAACATTTTTAATTATTTTAAAATCTATTATTAGTTTTTTTCATTTTCATTTTTCTTTTCTTTTATCTTTGTTTTCCATCTCCTCCTTTCTTGGCCGATTGCCGGCCATAGCGATGGCCTGCGACCGGCCATCGGCCATAGTGATGACCCACGATCGGCCACCGGCGAGCCTCGAGCTCGCTCACTAGCACGAGGCTTGCTGCTCCCTAGATTGGCGAGCGCGAGCGTCAAACTTGAGGCTCACCAGATCAACAAGCGTGAGCTTGAGATCAACAAGCTTGAGGTTCGCTTGGTGACGACCGATGATCGACGAGCTCGAGGTTCGCTTGACGACGGCCAACGACTAGTCAAGAAAGAAGAAAATGGGAAACAAAGAAAAGAAAAAGAAAAAAAAAAAGAAATAGAAATAGAAAAGAAAAAGGAAATTAAAAACATTCAAATTAAAAAAGAATAAGAAAATTAAAAATAATTCGAATACAAAAAGAAAAGAAGAAGAAGAAAGGGGAGGACGAAGTGAGGACTTGTAGAGGTGTGGAATAAGAGAGATTAAGTGAGGAAAATGTTTTCTATTTTTCAAAAGTGGAAAATATTTTCTCCTAATTTATAAGAATTTTTTCCCTTGATGGAAAATATTACCCCCAAGGAATTCGTTTTCCGTGAAATGAACGCCGAAAAACACAAAAAATGTTTTTCCGGAGATTATTTTCAAAGTGAAATGAACGAGCCTAAATACGTTGTCGATTTCAATACAAGTATGGATTCCCTATTCAAATTTTCACCTATACTTTCAATTTGCTTGGGATTTCAGTTTCCTGCATTTTGACTCAAGTTGTTTATCATTTCGAAAAAAAAAAATTCATGTAATTTCCCAAAAACAAACACCAAGTGTAGACAATAGAGGTAAGAGATGCAAATGAAATCTCAGTAATTGAGGCTGGCTCTCTCTCTGTAACAATAAGACTCAAATGTCTGACTTCAAAATTTTCAAGTCCAATTCCAAGGGAAGAAGGGAACTTTGGAGTCAATTTCACTTGCATAGCTCTTTTGCATCAAAGGGATTGAGTCAATTAAAATGTTCTATCGACATCCGAATTTTTATCGACGTCCTAAATATCCATTATTCCAAAAAAAATATAAAAATTTATAAAAAGATAAAAATAAAGGACAATAAAGGAAAATAAAAATAGAATAATAAATAAAAATGGATCAAATAAAATGAATGAATGATGAAAAATGAAGTCGTGTGGGCCGGCGTGTGTAGCCCACTTGGTTATTTTCAGCTCACCCTTAACCGGACTTCCCATTGAGAAGGGAACAACTTACATCAGCATCTCAATTTCATTTCAAACATGGGTTTGGCCCATTTTCCTTCTTTTCTATGGCACACCAGAACCCAAAAAAGAAGCCCAGCCCATCACTCTTTCTTCTTGCGCGCGCACGCTCGTGAGAAGAGCGTCTGTGACGCAAGGAGGAGAGAAGGTATAGTGACGGTCACCGAAGAAATGCCCGTGAGCGAGTGATGAGAAAGGAACCTATGAATCTTAATCGATATACTCGCTGCTCAACCCTGCGAAAGCAAGATATGTTCGTGCGAGATAACGGAACCTGTCGCGTCGTGTTTTGGTTGGAAAATAGTGTTTGAAGCTGAATCAAAAACCTGCTCTCGTAGCTGCACAACATGTGTTGGACAAAATGCTCCAATGATGCACCGAAATCCATGTTATCCGATCGACGTTAAAAGTTTAGTTCGAGGCTTGATCACGCATATGTTGTTGACGCACGTCTGCTTTCTTCGTTCTTTGCTATGTTTTTGCTTGATTTCACGGCCCACCTTTTGATATTCGTTAATGGCCATGCAAAACCGAACTTGGTTCTGCCGTGGCCGGCGATAGGCAGACGGCGACGGTCGGAGACGTAATCTGGCGATGGTGTGTAGTGGTGTGAGCTCCGGTGTCCGTAGATGGCCTCTAGTTGTATGGGTTAAAAAAATTGAGAAGAAGACGAAGGTTAGGAGTGAAAAAATGGCTTCGGAGAAATAAATGGGAAGAAGAAGAAGTGCAATAGAAGAGGACTTAATAAGGAAAAAGACTTGCTCAAAAAAAAAAAAAAAAAAAAGAAAAAGACAAAAGACAAAAGACAAAAGACAAAAAAAAAAATCCAATAAAAAATTCTAATAATTCTAAATATATTTAAAAAATTCGTTTTCTAAATCCAATCCATTTGGATCCGGTGTACTGGGTCGGATCGGATTTATGGTCCGAACCCATTCCCTGAAGAAGAAGAATAACAATAATAATAATAATAATAATAATAATAATAATAATAATAATAATAATAAGTAAAAAATTAAAAATTCAGAAAATTTTTAAAAAATTAAAAAATAACAAAAATTAGAATTTTAGAAAATAATTAAAAATTTTAAAAATCCGAGAGAGTCATCAAAAAAATAAAATATTCGAAAGAACATTTAAAATTTTTAAAATTCAGAAAAATCATAAAAATTTAGTAAATCCTAGAAAATCCAAAAAGATTTATAAATTGGAAAATTTCTAAAAAAAACGGAACAAAAAATATGGTTCTTTATTTTGCATTGGTTTTTATTTTTTATTTTTTAGGAATGATGTCAGGATACCTGTATGATTTCCTTTGCGATTATAATTGATTGCACATTTCGATATTTTGAGTGTCACTTTCTTATTCTAGAATGGTTAAGGTGAATCTTAGATTTCTTTTGGATAGGCTGCTATGGCGTAATCAAGTAGGTACTAAAACGGCGTTAGTCTTAGGTTAATGTAATCAAGTCCCTGAATTTAGAATATCTAGTTGCAAAAAATTAGATATTCTCCCGTATCTTACTTGATTTTTAACTGATCTAAAAAGCTAGTAGCGACTCATTTGTCAAAATTTATGTAGGCTTAATTGATTTTAAATTTGAATGTCTAATATCGTGCAAAGTATAAGCTTGGCAAAGCTTGAGTTAATGGAAGGTCATCGACCCAAAGTGGATAATACCCTTAAATATAACTCTCTCCCCCAAAGGGATTAGGTCACAACACCTTCCACTAAGAACAAAACGACAATCTAGAACAATAATCATTGATGCATTGCACGTAACGATAATCACCGATGCGCCATTTTGATGCTAGCAAGATCTTCTAAAAGCAGTTTTGCGTAGATAGCTAAACGACCGAATCAGAAGGAAGCAACTAGAATGACATCAGCTAGAGCTTGAATTCATGGAAACGAGCAGCGATGGCAATGATCTGCATTTGGTGTGCCTGAAGGTCTCTCTCGCAGAGACATTGCTAGACGGAGACAAAAAAACGTGACTAGAAATCTCTGTCTACAAGCTCAACGTCAAGGCAGAGCGAGCACTCCTTTCTTTGGTCAAATCAATAGCGACGTCCTTGCAGGGCGGAGGAGGCAAGGAAAGAAGGCCAGGTCAAGGGAAAAAGCTGAAATGTTGCAATGATGAGGCTGATGGGTCTGGGCCGCGGATCAAATCAATGGGTTTGCTCTTGTGAGCCGTGCCAATTGGACCAACTTGACTTTTTTTATTTGTTGTTTATTTTTATATTTTTATTATTCTATTTTTTTTGTTCTTTTTACTACCATTCATTGTTTTTATGCTCTCTTTTTTTTTTTATATAACAAAAATGTATGCTTAATTTGTCAACTAAAATTTAGGTGTTGATAATTTCGAAAATATTTACCTAACATTTGAAGAAGAATATCATGCCATCCCAAACAAACTACAAGACAATGTATGTGTTGTTGTGTCAAAATTTAACTTACCAAAGGCAAGAGTAATTTCTAGATCAATGGAAGAAATGGGCCAAAAAATATGGGACAATCCAATTGAATAGAATCAAGTATGCGTTGATGAAATATCGACTCATCTAAAATGACTTAATTTATGACTCAGATTCATATGGACCTCAATTCTGATCTCGCCCATTTGGCAGGTCGAAGTCCCAAAAATCACAATGGAAGATTAAACAACGATTGGTACAAGTTAAGAGAAAGAGATGGCTTTTTATAATGAAAGATGATTCTTTCGAGTGTTAATTTTCCCGTTCGAGGATTCTTTTTCAATGTATTTAAAGTTCTCAAAGTGAAGAAATGGTTAAAGATGGCAAAGAGTCGAGGAAAAAGAAAAAGAAATGAATCAATATGTTAAGAATAACATAGGTTTAAATAAAACCAATCTTTATAAAGTTTCAACAAAAAAACTGACCATGTGACTGGTCAAGTGGCCCAAGACTTAACTCGTAAGTCGAATGTCACAAGTTTGATTTCCCAATCTATTATCCATTTTAGGATAATTATGCGAATAGCTTGGTGGAATTAATTTGAACAATATCTTATGGCGAACACATTCACCTATTTGGGGCCAAAGATTGTTGTGGGTTGGAGAAACTTCAAATAGGATGTCCAGCAAAAACCTTTGAGTCGCCGTTGATGCCCCTGGATGAAGGGCTGTGACTCCACTTCGACAAATTCCCATTTCCACCACGACAGCGAGAGAATTTCCTTCACGCGCGATAGCATAATTAACGATAATCTTTTTCAACAATAACAATAATAATAGACAATTTTGTCTCCACACTGGAAAAAAAGACAAATATATGGTAGAGTAGTTGGCATTGAGCATTTGACCCTTGAAATTTCATTTGCTTCCAATTATATACACTCAAAATCCTTTTCTTGTCTTGAATAAGTATGGACTTTATTTGGTATTTCAACACACGAAATTACAATCGATGCGAATTTGCAACAATCAAATCATAACAATGAATTAAATGTTGATGATAAGCTTCTATAGAGGATGATAGTGCGAGACAACCAGATAAAACACGTATTTTGTAGGTAGTGTGGCTTGAAGGTAATTTTAGTACAAAGAAATGGTGGAGTGCCTCACTTGTTTTTAATTAGCTGGGCATAGGATTTGGGAGACTTTTTTTTTTTTTTTCCAAAAACTAATTTTGGGTTCTTTGAGGTCAAGCATAATCAAAAGGACGCATTTATTTTTTTCAGTGATTATTTAAATGTTGTGGATGATTAGATGACACGCTGTACAACCTGTGTGCATTGAGGACAGGCCAAGAGATGCAAACGATAGACATTTTCCACATTCTAGTAACTCAACCTTTTCGCCTACTGTCTCTAATAATCCATCTGTTAGTAGTGAAGGTGGATTTTGATGGTACAGTTCACGTTGATGGAGCGAGCATGTCATGTTCCACCATGAAAAGATAGGAAAACACAAGACTTTGACCTTCCACCACTGTAAAAGGTCAACATTGTTTGCCTCAGTTTTTCAAATCTAGCTCATGTCATCTTTGCTGAAATATCCATTCACCTCACCAGCAATCGGCACCGAAGTGCTTGAGGCCTGTCCTTTTTTATGGCGGGCCACTTGTGGCCCGAAAGCATGGGTCCTAATCGGCATAGCCCATTAGCCGTCCTAACTAAGATCTATTTATTTGGGCTCAAGATCTATTTATTTGGGCTCATGTACACTAGGAAGAACCTTGGAATATTTTTAGATAGCGGAGGATCCTTCGCTCAAAAGTGTTGCCGACACCTTCGTAGATATTTTTGGAGCTTCAATTAAGATTACTTGGATTAAGTATGTAAGGTTGAAAAGGATCAGATGAGCACATGCACCAGACAAGGACAAGCCAGAGAGGTTATCCCCTTTTCCTGAGTCAGGCTTACAGCTCACTTCTGCCGGTCACTGCAGCTTGGCTGTGCCCTTCCAACTCTTACTTGCAATTTTCTGGACTAGACAGCGTGTGAAAATAGAGACAGGATGGTACGGTGGAGCTGGGTCCCCGGACGTTAGGTTTGACATAATAACAAGCTTTAAATTGTCATGTGACCCTTCATACATCATACTCTCATCTGCAAAAGAGGTCGACATAATACAAAGCTTTAATAACTGTGAAATTGTGAAGTGATCGACGATGGGCAAAGAGTAACTTAACTCTAGCCCAGTTAAACTCTTAACCTTGCTTTGTCCTGTCTTCCTCTTCCTCATCTGCATTTTAGAGAGAGAGAGAGCATCGCTGGATAATCAAATCGAGGCATTTATTTATTTTTTTGCAAATTCCATAAATGTTGTAGATAATTAGATGACACACTGTAAAGCCTGCGCACATCAACAATGGGCCAAGAGATGCAGGCAATAGTCAGTTCTTTATTCTTGTAACTCAACATTGGCTTATGGTCTCTAATAATGCGCTCGCTAGTACTAAAGGTGGACTCTAACGATATAATTGAAGCCGATGGAGTGAGCACATCGCCATCCGCCGTGGAAAGAATAGGAAAAACACGACGGTTTGGCCTTTCACCATAACAAAAAGGTCTACATTGTCTTCCTCAACTTTTTCAATGAAGTTGTTGTCATCTTCACTGAGATATTCATTCACCGAGATATTCATTCACCTCACCAACAACGGACACCAAAGTGCCCAAGGCATACCCCCTTTCGGCCTGGAAGCACGGGTCCAAATTGGCTCAATTCGCTGACCATCCTAATTGAGATCTGATTAGGGTTCATGTACATTCGGATGAACCTTACCATTCTTTTCAAAGCTGGGGATCCTACGATGAAACCCTTGCTGTTTTTCTTAAAATAATTTATACGAATTTGGGACCAGATATTTAATCATGTATGGTTGCGGACACGTTAACTTGAAGCTGGAAAGGACAATGTGTAGAAAGAGAGAGGGGACAATACGGTGGTGGCGATGGTCCCTCAAGCATGAGGTTGCCGTAACGAGAAGCTCTGACAATTGCAACGTGACGCACGATGTACCAGGCCGTACGTCTCATCTGCAGCTTGCGGTTGACATTAACACGAAGCTTTTAACAATTGCCAAGTGACCGTAGATGACCGAAAAGCAACTTTTAACTCCACCCTGGTTAATCCTTATCCTCACTTTGTTCTGTCATCCATCTCCAAGTCGTCCTCCTCTGCGTTTGAGAGAGAGAGAGAGAGAGAGAGAGAGAGAGAGAGAGAGCAGCATTAGAGCAACGATGGCGGACGTGTCAGGGAGGGAGAGACACATGAGAGGGTCATTACGTGGAGGTCATTAGCAAGGATAGGTTAAAGAGAGAGAGAGGCAGTTAGGCTCAACCATGGAATAGCGAGAGATCCATATAGTCCATGGAATAGGATGACATTATTGAGCGCCTGCAACACTGATACAGAGCTAATGATTTATATAATTTACATACAGATACACTTTATATTCATTGAATCCGTTAACAAGGTGTGATCAATCAATAAAACTGGACTCTTTTAGAACTCTTAAGGTGAGTTTCTAATATAAAACGATGATTATAATTAGTAATTTCTACACAAAAAATGGGTAAGGCATCTTCCATGAACCTTCCGTTTCTCTTGATAGAGTTACGTATGTAGCTTATAACCCAAGTGTGTTCACAAGATTAATACACAGGTGTTTCTTAGCGATCAATGGAATGTCTAGGACTTTTTGAGCATTTGATGAAGCTCCATCAGGTACAACGGTCCTTCCATTTCACACACATCGGATAATTAGAGGAAACATGCAATTTTTTATATTACATTCTTTTAAAATTCTATTAGTTGCCACGCTTAGATTTTTTCTTCTCAGATTCCATTTGAAGTTGATTTTGGCAGCTTAACGGTCTAAATTTGGGAGCTGAGCCACCCTTCCTTTTTTCCTTTTAATTTCTGGGAAGTTTTGGTGAATATTTCTTCTATACTAGAAACTATCACTAATTTAAATTTCTCTCACATTATACATGTTTATACATTTGAAAAAAGAATTAAGATGTTAGGAATGCAAAACTAGTTCCATGAAAGTTTACATTCAATGATGAGGCATGATCAATTAAAATTTAACAATAGAAGTTTTGGGTCATGGGCTTAACTTTTAAGATTAATAGGGAAATTGAGCACGACTCTCATGGATCTTATCTTCATTACAATTTGTCAAATAAAGTGGGCATTGTCGGAGATGCAACACCCGCCGGCTCTCGTTATCAATGAATCATCTTGGAAGGCTTGGTGAAGTTGAGGGAATTGTGAATGCCTCACAAGGGCATCTTATCTATCGTGCTTGAAGAATGTACAATCTTTGGAGCTGTCTTAATTAGAAAGAGTTATTGAGGTTCAAGGTTTGGGGGAATCGGGATCTTTGTTGCACCTATCAGTTTTTTACTGTGATTCAATTGAAAGATTACGCAACCTACGCAAGTTGAAGAATCTAAGGTGTGTCGAACTGAAAGGTTGTCCTCAGCTAAGAGCCATGGAAGGCCTCAATAATTTCGAGTCTTTGAAGTGCTTGGACAACGCAGGTTGTAGATCCCTAGAAATGTGTTGCCCATTGTGCCGAGATCCACCAAGATAGAGACCGAATTGTAACAACTGCAATGTGTGTTGTGGTTGTGGTAGAACTTGCAACATTTTAATTAATCTTTGTCACAGACTCCACTCTTTCATCTTAGGCATCATCTTCGACAGCAAATGCATGCATTAAAAACTCAGTTGGGCTATTAATAACTCAACCAATTCAAATTTGCGAGTTATTCCACTTAAGTATTGAATGATGAATTGGGAAATTTTTATCTTGTATCATCAAAATTCAGATATTCAAAATTAAATTAGATTTTTTGGTATAGCAAATTGAATGTCATGGCTTCATATCGAATGTATACCTCTTAAATTAGAATTTTTATTATTTTCACGGTCAATGGAAGAACAACTTCCGTTGTGGCAATACACTATTTATAGGTGCATGCGGACTATTTGATTATATCAAGCTATTTAAATTTTCGATTATATGGGTAAGTATATTTTACCATCGATTAAAACAATTTTTTGTTCAGGGTGATCGATCAAAATAATAGGTTGCTAGTTTTTTTAAGAATATTTGTTACTGTTATTCGTAAAATAATTGATACAAATTTGGGACTAGATATATAATCATTATATGGTGACCGATGAACTTAATATTAGTGTTCATATTGAAGAAGTGACACATAGGACGGTACAGAAGCCTCATGTTAGCTTTCACATTTATGAAGTTGAACTACCATTTGGAGAGCATGACGTTGATATAACACAATCCTTGATAATTTTTTTTTTTTTTTTTTTTTTTGGTAAAGACACAATCCTTGATAATTGCTATGTTCATATATTGAAAATTGAATTAAATAGTGAACTACCAACACTAAAGCAGATACATCTTAATAAAGGCTCCCAACTACTAGAAGTAAATGTTCACTTGTGTATGGAGTCACTCACCTTGATAGTACTGCCAATACTATCATTGAAGTTTATGAGCTCAAGCCATGTTTTTCACTGACATTATAGCTCACCATTCGGTTAGGCCCATCAATCTGCAATAAGAAGAAGTAGAGATGAGTTGTGAATGATTTGGACAGAGAAACAAAGTGGACGAACAAGACGTCTTTATCCCATGCACGGTGCATGGAGACGTATCATAGAGCGGCATGAGGTTTTTTATTTATTTAATTTCGCTAATTAATATCTTGTAATTTGTTCCTATGCCACCTGCTTTTGGTATAGCATTTGAATATCACAACTAAATATAGAATATATAATTTTTTACCTAGAATTTTTTTTTGGCTTGCGGTCAATAGAAGAACATCTTCCATAGTGGCACTACACTATTTATAAGTGCATGTTGACTATTTGATTATATCAGGCTATTTAAATTTTAGATTGTAAGACTAAAGGTGTTTTACCATCGATTGAAACCATTTTTTGTTTTGGGTGATCAAATTGAATCAGGAGGCTGCTATTTTTTTTTAAAGAATATTTGATGCTTTTATTTGTCAAATAATTGGTAAGAATTTGCAACTTGATACATAATCATTATATTGTGCCTACTTAATGTGATGAAGTTAATATTAGCATTCATATGTACAAAGTTTGAATGACAAATAGGACAATACAATGGAGTTGTGTCCCCCGCCAATTCATTAAGGTCTCATGTTAGCTTTCACGTTTATGAAGATGTACGGCCATCCGGATCGAGAGGTTGACATAACATCGGGAGGTTGACATAACACGAAAGTTAATAATTGCTATGCGCGGGTATTCAAAATTGAATTAAATTGTGAACTGCTGACATCAAAGTAGATATGTATTAATAAGGGGTCTCAACTACTAGAGGGTAGCATTCACTTTTATATGAAATCACTCACCTTGATAGTACCTTGGACGTAGGTGGTCGGGCCCGAAGGCAATTTTCGTACAAAAGAAATGGTGGAGTGGGCCCCTTTGTCTTTGATCGCGGAGTACAGGACATTGGAGTTCCAAACAAAGAGAAAATTGGTTTCCTTGTGACCATTGGCAATTTTCCGTCGGAAACGTCCATGAACGTTGACCAACAAATTAAAGTCAAATAGAGATAATAATATAATGGGATAATGAAATGATTTCTAAATTTTGGCTAAATATGTAATATAATATATGAACTTTAAGTTTGTTTACGTGGTCCATAACTTTCAACCAAATATGCAATATTGGTCCCAAAATTTTAATTTATTTAATGTTATTCTTAGATTTTTTGTATATGTTCAATTTAATCCCTAAAATGTATGAAAATATTTAATACTATCTTTTTATTAATTAAAGTTTAGGGACAATATTAAACATGTTTCACTAAATTGAACTTGCATTAAAAGTTCATGGACTACATTGAACATATTAGAAGTTAGGGACAGCATTACACATTATATTAAAGTTCACAAATCAAATTAAACACATTTAAAGTTTAGGGACCATATTGCAAATTGAGCCAAATTTCGAGGATTATTTGTGTCATTTACCCTACTTTAACCATCGATGTCTACTATAACATTATTTAGAAAAAAAAATTCCTAGAACAAACATTATTATATTACGAATTTAGTTAAAATTACATCACCCTATTTTATCAAGATAAATTATGAATAAATCAAAGATATACGATTTCAAGGAAATACAAAAAAGTTAATGATTTGAGACTGGCCACGATAGAGATGGATTGGATCTCTTCTAGAGCTATCGACCCAAAGATACAACTTATGAAAATTGATTCCTCGTAAGGTATCTCATCAGTTTGATGGTTGATCATAATTTGGACATATCTACATTCCCATCTTCTCTAAGAAGTATGTTTCAAGATGTTGTTGTCTACGTGTGGAACAAATGCCAAAATTAGGTGGGAAGAAAGACACTCTCCCCAATTTCTACAATGTAGAGTTTGATGAAGTGAAGCTTCAAACCAAATGATCCGCGTAAGAGTAAGTTACAGATTGGTTTTGATGAAGCAAAGCAGTGGAAAGTGGCCCCAATCGAGGTGGTGCCTTATGAAAGCTTTTAAACTTTTCTAGTGTTTATTGCTATTGAATGTTAAGCCACAAGGTTTAAATATACTGCAATATGGCCTCTTAGTTACGCTGTGTGGTTACCTGAGTTCCATATTTTCCAGAAGTTTACGAGTATTTATTCGAGGGGATGTCACCCTGTTTTCCAAAGCAACAATCATATGGTATAGACAGTTTCCGGGTATGATAATAAGACGATCACCAAACAACTTATTATGCACTTTTATCCAGCTTTATATGGTAACTCGAGGAACTGATCTAGCGTCGTACCTTGTCGAGCCCAAAGTCAATGCTGTAATTCTACACAAAAGCGTCGTATCATGCACGCTTGAAAAATTTCAGTATTAATCATTTGTATAGAGTATGAGAATTTATATAGGAGTATCCACAATTTTGTGTTTAATATTCGAAAAAAGTTCCAAAGAAAATCTTTACCGAATGTATAAAATCTAATACTCCTAAGGATGGGTAGAGCTTAATATAGCCGACCCCAATACTCAAGGCACTATGGAAAATTGCACTACAACGCGTGGCCAGGAGTTATTATTGCACGATGACTTTCCGCAGTTCGAGTCGACGTTTTGAGGGAAGAAGGAACACGTTTTGTGTTTCCCTTTATTTTTTCCCACTTTAGAGAAAAATACCAAAAAAGTTCTAAACATATTACACTGTTACCAATTTAATTATAAATATTTCAATTAGATCAATTTAGTTATAAACATTTTTTCATTGATATCAATTCAGTCCACCTAACCAATTTAAACCGGAAATTGCTAGCATGGATACCAGCCGTATTATATGACACAACTAGCACTAATGTGAACATTTTTAAATATTTTTGATATTTTTTTCGATTTTTTTATTTTTCCTTTTTTTTATGTTCTTTCTCTTTTGCCCTGTGGCCGACACTAGCTACAACTAAGCTTTAGCAAGGGTGTCGTGACTCTAGCCGGATTTGGCGAGGGCACGACCCTCTTGGCCTGGGCGAGGGTCACCATCGCCCAAGTTGTGAGAGTCAAGTTCTCACAAGACTCAACAAGGGCTTCCTCACCCAAGTGGCGAGGTTTCAGCCCCCATCATATCCAGCTAGGGCTGCCCTCATTCAGGTTGTGAGAGTCGTGCCCTTGCCAGATCTAGTGAGAGCTCTACACTCTCGTTGGTCCTCGACTATGGCCAATTGTCGGCCATGGCCGGTATCGGCCATAGGACAAAGAAGAAAGAATAGAAAAAGAAAGAAAAAGAAAAAAAATTTAAAAAAATAATTTAGTAATTGAAAAAAAATCTAAAAATGTCCACGTTAGTAGTGGTCATGCTACGCAAAACAACTATCATCCACATAAATAATTTACGGTCTAAATTGACCAAATGGACTAAATTGATACTAATGCGAAAATAATTAAAACTAAATTGGTCAAATTAAAATGTTTATGACTGAATTATTATTAATGTAATAGGTTTATGATTTTTTTTTTTTAACTCACCCTCACTTTTTTGGAGGAAAATATCCTGGGAGCCCACAAGAATATCTTTCTCTGATGAAGTTCATCAAAATATGGTTGTATCCACGTTAACGTGGTGAAGTTAATAGTAGCGTGCATATGTACGGTATGGTGGAGTTGGGTCCCTCGGCTACGAAGCGATGCCTCATATTAACTTTCACGAGTATCACATCGTGCGCGAAAAAGCAACTTTAACTCCATCACGATTGGCTATTAACACTTGTTTTCTTCTTTTTCTTCTTCTTCGGTTCAGCACCACGTCTGTCCTCATCCTCCTCTGCATTTTGGCGAGGGAGAGAGACCAGGGGCTTTTGGAACAACAGTGAAACTTTCTTTAAGCATACAATTAATTTTCACCGTGTGCAGGCGGCCCCTCTCTCTCGAAACACACCAAATAATTATTAGAGATACACAAATCTATAATCACAGAGTGTTCCCAAGAAAATGCACAATATGATAATTCAAGCGCAGACCTTGAGTAAGAAAAACAGGCACATTTATCACTTGAGCAATCTCTTAGGATCAAAGATAGATGCCACTTAGTTTTCTCGCAAGAAAACTGACCTAAATTAAAGTGAAAGCTCTTAATTATCTTTTCTTATAAAAATATTCTTAATTTCCTAAATGATAACCTGTCGTGGAGATCATGGTTTTGTATTACAATCTTTTGAAAACCTTTTACTTGCTGTACTTGCTATTTTCTTTTCCTCAATTCCTATTCGAAGTTCATTTTGCAGCTTAATGTTTTAAATTTGAGAGCTGAGGCCCCCTTCTTATTTATTTTTAAACCCGTGGGACAGGTTGGAGCATATTCTTCTACACCAGAAATTATCACTTATTCAAATTCTAACTTTAGCATGTTTGTGACAGCTTCGTTGATATTTTCGGAGCTACAACCAAACTTATTCAGACATCCGTCACATTTCCCATTTCGCATTCGCTATGTATGCTTCACCTTCCTCTATCCTTCATCGAAATTGTTGCCGACACAGCTTCGTAGACATTTTCAGAGCTTCAACATATCTCATTCAAATATTTCTCACATTTTCCACCTCGAAATGACAGAGTCCCAAAAATGCAATATATTGACCCACCAAACTTGTCATTTAAAAGAAGAAGTAGCTCATTTTCCACTACGAAAAAAAAAAATACTCATTTTCCATTTCCCTCTAGTTACTCCCACTTTTTGGAGGAAAAGATCTTGTGGGCCCGCAGAAAAATCTTTCTCTGCCATTCTCTTCGTATTCCTTGGATCTTTATTTCCTCGCTTCTTTTCACCCAATTCCTAAAACCCTCTTCATTCAATGGAATGGCTCGATTCGATTTTATATGAATCATGCTCTCAATATACATATATATTTGTTTGTCCATAAATAGCATCTTCCATTTGATGCGAAATTCAAAATGTACAAATTCTTCTGCAAGTATCGATATTCTTATCTATAACAATACATGTCAACTGGATTATGATACATGTGTTATTCAAAGAAACATCATTATTGTCAATGAAGTTTCTCAACTCGAATTATGTTTTGCACTTGGCATTATTGCTCGTCATTCACTTAGGCCCATCAAGGTATACTAAGAATGAAGAAGTAGAAATGAACTTTAGATGGTTTGCATAAAGAAACAAAGTAGATGAACAAGACAACGTCTCCATCCTCTCAAATGGTGCGTGGAGATGTTTTTATAGAGGGGTGGTAGTTTCTTTAATTTAATTTCGTCAATTAATATCTTCTAATTTAATCCTACATTACCTGATTTTGGTTTAGCAATTGAATGCTATAGCTACATATGGAATATATATTACTAGAATTTTTATTATGCCCACGGTTAACAGAAGATTAGCTTCCACGCGGCACTACACTATTTATATGACTATTTGATTATGTCAAGTCATTTAAATTTTGGATTATATGGGTAAGAATGTTTTACAATAGATTAAAATAATTTTCGTCTTGAGTGATAGACCGAATTAATGAATCCACTTGGAAGGCTTGGTGAAGTTGAGGGAATTGCAAATGCCTCACAAGGGCACCTTATCTATCGTGCTTGAAGAATGTACAATCTTTGGAGCTATCTTAATTAGAAAGAGTTGTTGAGGTTCAAGGTTTGGGGGAATCGGGATCTTTGTTGCACCTATTGGTTTTCTACTGTAATTCAATTGAAAGATTATGCAACCTACGCAAGTTGAAGAATCTAAGGTGTGTCGAACTGAAAGGTTGTCCTCAACTTTGAGCCATGGAAGGTCTCAATAACTTCGAGTCTTTGAAGTGCTTGGACACCGTAGGTTGTAGATTCCTAGAAATGTGTTGCCCATTGTGCCAAGATCGACCAAGATAGAGACCGAATTATAACAACTGCAGTATATGTCGCGGTTGTGGTAGAACTTGCAGTATTTTAATTAATCTTTAGGTGTCATGGACTCCACTCTTTCATCTTAGGCATCATCTTCTACAGCAAATGCATGCATTAAAAACTCAGTTGGGTTATTAATAACTCAACGAATTCAAATTTGATAGTAATTCCGCTTAAGTATTGAATGATGAATCAGGAAATTTTTATCTTGTATCATCAAAATTCAGATATTCAAATTCAAATTAGATTTTTTGGTATAGCAAAGTGAATGCCGCGGCTTCATATCGAATGTATACCTCTTAAATTAGAATTTTTATTACGTTTGTGGTCAATGGAAGAACAACTTCCATTGTGGCAATACACTATTTACAGGTGCATGCGGACTATTTGATTATATCAAGCAATTTAAATTTTCAATTATATGGGTAAGTATATTTTACCATCAATTAAAACGATTTTTTGTTCCAGGTGATCAACCAAAATAATAGGTTGCTAGTTTTTTTAAGAATATTTGTTACTGTTATTCATAAAATAATTGATACAAATTTGAGACTAGATATATAATCATTATATGGTGACCATATTAACATGATGAAGTTAATATTAGTGTTCATATTGAAGAAGTCTGGATGACACATAGGACGGTACGGAAGCCTCATGTTAGCTTTCACATTTATGAAGTTGAACTACCATTTGGAACATGATGTTGATATAACACAATTCTTGATAATTGCCATATTCAGATATTGAAAATCGAATTAAATCATGAACTACCAACACCGAAGCAGATACATATTAATAAAGGCTCCCAACTACTAGAAGTAAATGTTCACTTGTGTATGGGGTCACTCACCTCGATAGCACCGCCAATACTATTGTTTAAGTTTCTGAGCTCAAGCTATGTTTTTCACTGACATTATAGCTCGTCATTCGCTTAGGCCCATCAATCTACAATAAGTAGAAGTAGAGATGAGTTGTGAATGATTTGCACAGAGAAACAAAGTGGACGAACAAGACGTCTTTATCCCATGCATGGTGCATGGAGACGTATCATATAGCGGTAGGAGGTTTTTATTTATTTAATTTCGCTAATTAATATCTTGTAATTTATTCCTATGCCACCTGCTTTTGGTATAGCATTTGAATATCACAGCTAAATATAGAATATATACATTTTTTACCAAGAATTTCTTTTTTGGCCTGCGGTCAACAGAAGAACATCTTCCATAGTGGCACTACACTATTTATAAGTGCATGTTGACTATTTGATTATATTAGGCTATTTAAATTTTAGATTATAAGGGTAAGTGTGTTTTACCATCAATTGAAACCATTTTTTTTTTTTTTATTTTGGGTGATCAAATCGAATTAAGAGGTTTTTTTTTTTAAAAGAATATTTGATGCTTTTATTCGTCAAATAATTGGTAAGAATTTGCAACTTGATACATAATCATTATACTGTGCCCACTTAATGTGATGAAGTTAATATTAGCATTCATATGTATGAAATTTGAATGACAAATAGGACAATACAATGGAGTTATGTCCCCCACCAATTCACTAAGGCCTCATGTTAGCTTTCACATTTATGAAGACGCAGAGGTTGACATAACACGAAAGTTAATAATTGCTATGCTCGGGTATTCAAAATTGAATTAAATCATGAACTGCCAACGTCAAAGTAGATATGTATTAATAAGGGGTCTCAACTACTAGAGGGCAACATTCACTTTTATATGAAATCACTCATCTTGTACATTGGACGTAGGTGGTCGGGCCCAAAGGCAATTTTCGTACAAAAGAAATGGTGGAGTGGACCCCTTTGTCTTTGATCCCGGAGTGCAGGACATTGGAGTTAAAAAAAGAAGAAGAGAAAATTGGTTTCCTTGTAACTATTGTCAATTTTCAGTCGGAAACGTCGATGAATGTTGACCAACAAATTAAAGTCAAATAGGGATGATAATTTAATGGGATAATGAAATGATTTTTAAATTTTGGCTCAAAATGCAATATGATATATGAACTTTAAGTTTGTTCAATGTGGTCCTTAAATTTCAACCAAATATGCAATGTTGTTCCCGAAATTTTAATTTATTTAATGTAATTCTTGGATTCTTTGTATATATTCAATTTAATCCCTAAAATGTATGAAAATATTTAATACTATCTTTCTATTAATTCAAGTTCATGGACAATATTAAACATGTTTCACTAAATTGAACTTGCACTAAAAGTTTATGGACTACGTTGAACATATTAGAAGTTTAGGGACAAGATTACATATTATATTAAAGTTTGGTAATCAAATTGAACATATTTAAAGATTATGGACCATATTGCAAATTGAGCCAAATTTTGAGGATTATTTGTGTTATTTACCCTACTTTAACCATCAGTGTCTACTATAACATTATTTAGAAAAAAAATTCCTAGAACAAACATTATTATATTACGAATTTAGTTAAAATTACATCACGCTATTTTATCAAGATAAATTATGAATAAATAAAAGATATACGATTTCAAGGAAATACAAAAAAAGTTAATGATTTGAGACTGGCCACGATAGAGATGGATTGGATGTCTTCTAGAGCTATCAACCAAAAGATACAACTTATGAAAATTGATTCCTCATAAGATATCTCATCGGTTTGATGGTTGATAATAATTTGGACATGTCAACATTTCCATCTCCTCTAAGAAGTATGTTTCAAGACATTGTTGTCTACGTGTGGAACAAATGTCAAAATTAGGTGGGAAGAAAGATACTCTCCCCAATTTCTACAACGTAGAGTTTGATGATGTGAAGCTTCAAACCAAATGATCTGAGGAAGAGTAAGTTATAGATTGGTTTTGATGAAGCAAAGCAGTGGAAAGTGGCCCTAGTCGAGGTGGTGCCTTATGAAAGCTTTTAAATTTTTCTAGTGTTTATTGCTATTGAGTTTTAAGCCACGAGGTTTAAATTTACTGCAATATGGCCTCCTAGTTACGCTGTGCGGTTACCTGAGTTCCATATTTTCCAGAAATTTACAAGTATTCATTTGAGGGGATGTCACCCCGTTTTCCAAAGTAACAATCATATAGTATAGACAGTTTCCGGGTATGATAATAAGACGATCCCAAACAACTTATTATGCACTTTTATCTAGCTTTATATGGTAACTCGAGGAACTGATCTACGTACCTTGTCGAGCCCAAAGTCAATTTTGTAATTCTACACAAAAGCGTCGTATCATGCACGCTTGAAAAATTTCAGTATTAATCATTTGTATAGAGTATGAGAATTTATATAGGAGTATCCACAATTTTGTGTTCAATATTCGAGAAAAGTTCCAAAGAAAATCTTTACCGAATGTATAAAATCTAATACTCCTAAGGATGGGTAGAGCTTAATATAGCTGACCCCAATACTCGAGGTACTTTGGAAATTGCACTACATTGGTATCAATTTAGTCTATCCAGCCAATTTATATTGGAAATTATTGGCTTGGATGCCAACTGTCCTACATGGCACAATTGGCATTAATGTAGACATTTTTAAATATTTTTAATTTTTTTTCGATTTTTTAATTATTTGCTATTCTCTTTTATTTTTCTTGTTCTTTCTCTTTTGCCCTGTGTTTGATACCAGCTACAATTGAGCTCTAGCAAGGATGTTGTGACTCTCATCGGATCTAGCGAAGGCATGACCCTCTCAGCTTGGGCGAGGGTTACCCTCACCTGGGCACCGAGAGTTGAGTTCTCACAAGACTCAATTCTCACAAGACTCGAGGAGGCCTCCCTCACCAGGTGGCAAGGTTTCAGCCCTTGTCAAATCCAACGAGGGCTGCCCTCATCTAGGTTGCAAGGGTCGCGCCCTTGCTAGATCTGATGAGAGTTGCGACACCCTCATTGGCCCTCAGGCTGTGGCTAGTCGTTGGCCATGGTCAATATTGGCCACTGGGCAAAGAAGAAAGAATAGAAAAAAAAAGGAAAAAAATAATTTAAAATATAATAATTGAAAAAATATTTAAAAATATTCACGTTAGTGCTTGTTGTCTTTACGTAAAATGATTGTTATCCATATTAGTAATTTTCGATCTAAATTGATTGTATGGATTGAATTGATATCAATACGAAAATGTTTATGATTAAATTAGTCAAATTAAAAAGATTTATGATTAAATTGATATCAATGTAATAGGTTTATAATTTTTTTTAAATCTCCATCATTTTTTTTGGCGGAAAATATCTTGGGAGCCCACAGGAATATCTTTCTCTGACGAAGTCAATCAAAATATGGTTGTGTCCCACGTTAAAGTGATGAAGTTAATAGTAGAGTGCATATGTACGGTATGGTGGAGTTGGGTCCATCGGCTATGAAGCGATGCCTCATATTAACTTTCACGTGTATCACATCGTGCGCGAAAAAGCAACTTTAGCTCCATCATGATAAGCTATTGACACTAGTTTCTTCTTTTCTTCCTCTTCGGTTCAGAACCACTTCTACCCTCCTCCTCCTCTGCATTTTGGTGAGGGAGAGAGACTGACGACTTCTGGAACAACGATGAAACTTTCTTTAAGCATACAATTAATTTTCACCAATGGTCTCTCCATTTCGAAACTTACCAAATAATTATTAGAGACACACAAATCTATGATCACGGAGTGGTCCTGAGTGGTCCCAAGAAAATGCACAAAAATAGTAATTCAAGCGCAGACCTTGACTAAGAAAGATGGGCATATTTATCACTTGAACAACCTCTTAGGATCAAAAGATAGATGTCAATTAGCTTTCTCGCGAGGAAACTGACCTAATTTAAAGTGAAAGCTCTTAATTATCTTTTCTTATAAAACAATTTTTAATTTTCTAAATGATAACCTGTCATATTTTTTGTATTGCACTTGCTATTTTTTTTTCTCAGTTTCTATTCGAAGTTCATTTTGCAGTTTGCAGCTTAATGTTTTAAACTTGAGAGCTGAGGCCCCCTTCTTATTTGTTTTTTTAACCTGTGGGAAGGGTTGGAGCATGCTCTTTTACATCAGAAATTATCACTTATTTTTAATTCTAACCTTGATGTGTTGGGGACAGCTTCGTTGATATTTTTGGAGCCACAATCAAACTTATTCAGACATCTGTCACATTTCCCATTTCGCATTCGCTATATGTGTTCTTCACTGTCTTCTATCCTTCATCGAAATTGTTGCCGACAAAGCTTCGTAGATATTTTCAGAGTTTCGACACATCTCATTCAAATATTTCTCACATTTTCCACCTTAAAATGATAAAGAGTCCAAAAAATGCAATATAATGTGGACCCACCAAACTCGTCATCTAAAGGAAGAAGTAACTCATTTTCCGCTACAAAAAAAAAAAAAAAAAAAAAAAAACTCATTTTCCATTTCCCTCTATTACTCCCTCTTTTTGGAGGACTCGTGGGCCCACAAAAAAAATCTTTCTCTGCCATTCTCTTCGTATTCCTTGGATCTTTATTTCCTCACATCTTTTCACCCAAATCCTAAAACCCTCTTCATTCTATCGAAGGGCTCGATTCGATTTTATATGGCCGATGCTCTCAGTATACACATACATACATATATAAATATATATTTATTTGTGCATAAATAGCATCTTCCATTTGATGTGAAATTCGAGATGTGCAAATTCTTCCACAAGTGTCGATGTCCTAATCTATAACAATGCATGTCAACTGGATTATGATATATGTGTTATTCAAAGAAACGTTATTATTGTTGGTGAAGTTTCTCAACTCGAATTATGTTTTGCACTTTGCATTATAGTTCGTCATTCACTTAGGCACATCAAGGCATAATAAGAATGAAGAAGTAGAAATGACCAAAGTAGATGAACAAGACAACGTCTCCATCCTCTGAAATGGTGTGTGGAGATGTTTTTATAGAGGGGTGGTAGTTTCTTTGATTTAATTTCGCCAATTAATATATTCTAATTTAATCCTATATTACCTGATTTCAGTTTAGCAATTGAATATTATAGCTACATATGAAATATATACCTTTTTACTAAAGTTTTTATTATGCCCACGGTTAATAGAAGAATAGTTTCCATGCGGCACTATATGACTGTTTGATTTTGTCAAGTCATTTAAATTTTGGATTATATGGGTAAGAATATTTTGCAATAGATTAAAATCATTTTCGTTTTGAGTTATAGACCGAATTAGGAGGGTAGCTTTATTTGGGGCTCAATACTTGCGGCTGTGCATATATTAACATGATGCTTTGAGGCTTTTTCAGCAAGTCCTTTTCTAATTTTTATTTTTCTAGGTAAATACGTGTTCTTAAATAGAAGATATTCTTTGCTCCTCTTCCGATTTTGAGATTTGTCTACTTCTCTACAATTGAAGTGGGCCTGAACATTTTCCTGTACTTTTCACATGTCATTGTCGTACAGATCATTTAAGTAAAAGAAACACAGATGGGACGATCCGGTGCAATTGGATCCCTCGGTGATTGACTGAGTAGCCTTCACGTGCATGAAGTCGTATTACCCGGCTGCACCGCCAGGTTGACAGAACACGAAGCTTTAATAATTGCCATCTGACGGGCGATGGCCAAACAGCAAATTTTAACTCCACCTTGGTTAACTCCTGACGTCACTTCGTTCTATCTTTCTCCTTTTCTGCGTTTTAGAGAGGGAGAGCGCAGCAGCAGCATCAGAGCATCGATGGTGGACGTGCCATTTTTTGGGAGGGGGGGTGTTGGTTGGGTGCCCGTAAGGATTTGGAGTCTGCGATGGCAAGCGTGAATTGTTGCGTTATATTTTGCAGAGAATCGTAAAGAGCGTCATTACGTGGGGGTTAATAACAGAGAGAGGTCACAGCGACGGGTGGTCAGGCTCGACCATTGATATGAAAATTATGATATTTAAATAAATGTGGTATGAAAATTACGATGACTTTTTTTTTTTTTTTTTAAGGTTAGCAATACATTTACGCAAGCACTGCAAGATGTTTTTGCATGAAAATGAGACAAACTTTTTACGGCAGAGGAAGGAATGAAAAAAGCATGTTGTCCAAAACGGGCGGTCGCCACATAGCACAGCAGGAGAAAATATTATTGCACTTAGTGGGACTCTATTATTTGTGCAACTTCATTAAAGCTGATACCTAAAAGGCTAGAAGAGCTCGTGAAGTGAAGTTACTGATATTGAGGTGCATCATCTGAATCGGAGTCTGGAAAGTGGAGATTGGTGCATCGGTGCTGCGGTGCCGCTGATTTCTGGAGCTGAGGTCAGATGTGTTAATCGATTTAAGCATAATCAAATGGGAGAAAATATTTGGGGGTCCCGACTGCAAGACAGCATGTACCTCTACCAATGAGGAAGTGACGCGTGGCTCCACGATGCGCTAGCGGCTCCACTGGTTTTTCTGCACAAAATATATTATTTTTCCTTTTCTGCTTAAAAATTTACAGTCCATTAATAAATCTGCTGCTGCTTTTTACTCTCTCCTCTCTGATGGATGGAGTAGGCCTGCATGCATTAAAGGAGCTTTGTTTCTCGTCATTTCTTTCCTTCTCACTTCAAAATTTTGGGTGAGAATTCGCTCTCTGGCCCAAAGCACGTTGCTCCTCCGCCTTGCTCCGGCGCCGGTTCATCTTTGGCCTGCGTCGTTGTGTTCCTTCTCCGCCCTGCTCCGGTGTGTTTTCCCTGCGCAAGACGGCGAGGAATGCTCTTGCTGTAAGTCGCAAACTCCAAGCGACAAGAAGTTCCAGCTCTCTCCGATTCGGCTTCGGATCAGCTACGTTCGCCGCTCATAACAGTGAGTTGATTCTTTCCCTGATTTTTGTACTCTTCTTTTCTTTTCTTTTTCTTTGCTGTTTTTGCCTCTTTTTATTTTTATATTTTTAGTTTTAGTTTCTTTTGTTGGTGGGTGATTGCACGAGCTTGGCTATCGAGTCGGCAATTTTGCCCGTGAGTGTCCGGTGTTGTGATTTTTGGGAGGTTGGTTTGTCTAGGCTAGCACTGAGTTTCAGTCCGAGGCGAAACGAATGGTTGGAAGTTTCCACGAAACCAGGGAGATTAGCAGAAAACGAATCCTTAGTAATATTGGAGATGATGTGGAAGTATTTCGTTGAAACGAACAGTCGGCACTTGTCTGATTTTTCTGTTGTTGGCTTTTGTCTTCAAATATTTCGGTGGAAGTAATTCGATTGGGGAGATTGGCGGATATTGTTCCGCCCTCTGCATATATACATTCTTAACTCTCGTTTCTCCACAGAGAAGGGAAGAAAACCAGAAAGAATTCAAAAAGGGGGAAAATGGCGGATGTCGTTCTGTGTGTGGCTTCCGCAGTGGCAGGGTGCGTGGAGGCTCCGGTCAATCGTCTTTGCGGCTATGTGATATCCTACGACAGCCACGTTTGCAAACTTGAGGACAAAGTTGCGGAGCTGCGCAAAGCGAGGGAAGAGGTGCAGGATTCCATCAATGATGCTCAAAACAACGGGAAGACTATCAAAGCCTATGTCAATGACTGGGTGAAAGATGTGGAGGAGCACGCTGAGGAGGCGCGCCGTGTTCTCGCTGACAAAGCTAAGATAACTTGCTTTTGCGGGTGGCTTCCCAACCCGAAGGTGCGATATCGTCTTGGCAGGGAGGCCAGTAGGAAAGCTGAACGCATCCAGGGACTCATTAATCAGACTCCATCCGGGAAGGTCTACGACGATCCTCCTCCAGGGCGCATTGATGGCGCTTCCGACATGATTTCCTCGCCCGGTGATCGGGGTGACATTATCTTCGAGTCTCGAGCTTCCATCTTAGAGGACATAATGAATGCTCTGGATGACGAGAAGCGTAAAGTGATTGGGATCCACGGGCCAGGTGGCGTGGGGAAGACTACTCTATTGGAGGAAGTTGAGAAGAAACTCAGGAAAGAGGGGATACCGTTCCACATGATCGTCAAATCGAAAGTATCGCAGACTCCGGACTTGAAGAAAATCCAAGACGATATCGCTTTCGCCTTTGGTCTAAATCTGAGGGATGAGACGAGTGAAGAAGGAAGAAAAGATCTTCTGTTCAAGAGATTACAGATGAATCCGAGTGAGAAGGTCCTCATAATATTGGACGACCTGTGGGCGGAACTTGATTTGAAGGCGGTTGGAATTCCTTTGGGAAATGAGAGCATGAAATGCAAATTGTTGCTCACTTCGAGATATAAAAGAGTGCTGGAGGAAAGGATGCATGCCGATCAAACATTTCGTCTTAAAAGTTTAATGGAAGACGAAGCTTTCAAGCTATTTGAAAAGGGAGTCGGCAACAAGCTCAGAGACGATGAGGAATTGAAAGTAAAGGCGGCTCAAGTAGTAACGAAGCTTGCAGGTTTGCCTCTTTTGATTAACTCCGTTGCAAGCACCTTAAAATATAGCGACGTGTCCACGTGGGAAGACATGTTAATAAAAATAGAAGACCCAAATAATGAGAGAATAGTGAAGTGGAGTTACGACCATTTGGAGAGTGAGGAAGCCAAGTGCTTATTCTTGCTTTGTGGTCTTATTGGTGGGACCATTAAAGTCGAACTTCTGCTGGGACTAGGCATGGGTTTGGGCTTGTTTGGGGGATTCGATAACAAGATGCAAAGTTTAAGGAATAGATTGAATACGATGCTCAATAGCCTCCATTCCTTTTGTTTGTTACAGGATGGTGGCGATGGTAAGGAAAAAGTGACCATACATGATCTTTACCACGAGGTGGTCGTCTCAAATGTATTTACTGATCAGAATTCCTTAATGATTGACAACAATTATGGCTCATGGCCAAAGGAAAAGCTTGAGAAATGTTGGGCATGCCTAGTTAATGTGGGCAGCAATAGGCTTGTTGAACTAATGCCGCGTCAATTTACCCACGTGAAGATACTTATGTTGTCGGAACAGTACGATATGGGAGATTTCAGTAGAATGGATTTCACATACCTGGGGGAGCTTCGAGTCCTCTATCTTGGCTCCATGCATATCACTAGTTTACCTTCCTCCATGGAAATCCTCGGGAATCTCCAGTCATTAAGCATAAATTGCCATGTGGAGGATGCGGCAAATCTTGGCAAGCTCAAAGCATTGCGGATTCTCAACTTCGCACGGTCTACAATTTCTAGGCTGCCTAAAGAAATCGGGAAACTAACGAATTTGAGATCGTTGAATCTGAGCCACTGTTACTCACTTAAGATAATCGAGCCTGAAGCCCTAAAAGGCTTAATCAACTTGGAAGAGTTACATATGAAGGAAAGCTTTGATCGGTGGATGGGCAAGCATGAAATACCATCAAAATCGTGTGGTGCTGGGCTTGTTGAGTTGAAGAACTTGACAAAGCTAGCATCTCTGGAAATATCGATTCATCATCCCATCATAACCTTGGAGGATGGTGACCTACCATTTGAGAACTTGGACAAATTTTGGATCAACATAGGATATACTAGGGGGATGGAATATGAAGGTTTGACAACCATGAAGCTCAATTTGGAAGGGCACGATAGTATTCTTTCAATAAAATGGGTTAAGAAAAATCTGCAAAAGACTCAATACTTATATTTACGCAATTTGAGTGGGTTCAAAAGGCGCTTTCACGAATTGTGCACCCAAGGATTCCGAGAATTGAAGTATCTCAACATTGAAGACAGCCCCTCAATCAAGTACATTGTCGATTCATCCAATGGCCTCCCTCTCACTGCTTTTGGGAAGTTAGAGTCTCTTTTCCTTTCGAATCTTATTAATTTGGAGAAGATATGCCATGGCCCCATCGCACGAGAGTGCTTCAGCAAATTGAAAGCCATGAGTGTCATATGGTGCAAGGAATTGAAATACTTGTGGTGTCTTTCAGATATGCAAACCTTTATACAGTTGGAAGAAATTGAAGTGCAAGAATGTCACTCAATGCAATGCATTGTCAAACATGATGCAGGAGAAGATATAGTTTCTACCAATAACAGAATTGAGTTGCCTAAAGTACGTAAGCTGATATTGGATAAGTTACCAAATATGACAAGCTTCTGTCATACTTCAATTCAGGTAATTTTTTTTTTTTTCATTTTTTCCCTGTGTCAATTTGTTCTGTTAGGATGAGATGATACTGGGGTTCGCTCAACATCGGTACATATTGCATTTAACTTTGACTATTTGTACAAATTGATTTAGGTTTTGATTTACAAATAAAAAATCCTCTCAAATAGAACACTGACCATATTATAGTTAAAGGGAAGCCTCTTTCCACGACTGATTTTTTTTTTTTTTTTTTAATTTTCAACATTAGATAATTGTACTGCTAACTTGGGTTTCTATTGTGACTAATTTATTACTTATTTAACATTCTTAATGAGATGAAAAAATAGTGTGCTGAATGAATGAAAGCGAGAATGAATCTTGAATGAATAAATAAAATTCAATAATTTGAAAATGAAGAAGGGGACATCTGGAGAATCAATAAGTGGATGGCGAGCAAGAAGCCACATAACAAAGAAAGTCCCAGTAATTCACATCCCGCCTAACTTGCAATTTGCAACTAATTCCGACATGTCATGCCAAGTTGCCAACGTCACCGTGTCAACATCACTGTGCAGTTGAGCTGCATTGCGTATGATAGCGGTGAGGATTTCCTCGCTTTTCACAGAAGAGAAATTCATCTTTTTTTTCTAATTTCAGCCAGAGAGTTCTACTTATTTTCTCATGAAAATAGCTTTACTTGTAACAGACTCACCTTTAATGAGCTTCATTGTGGTGCCACAACAGGTTTCATTGCCTCACTTGGAATCCCTGACAATGGCTGGACTCCTTGGCCCAGAAGAGATACTCTGCAATAAATGTTCATTAAAATACAACAATCTAAGAGAGCTAATTATAAGCAAGTCTAAATCCACGTCGAAGAGTATTCTGAAATTAGATTGGATATTGAAGCTGCCGAATTTAGAATCAATGTCACTTTGGAGCTCTCCATCAACAGAAGTAGTTTTCGACTTGGAGGAGCTAAAAGTTAGCAGAGATGACAAGATTCTCTCTCGGCTAACTGAATTGACATTACACATGTTACCAAACTTGCAGCACATGTGGAAACGGGATGTAAAATTACAAGGAATATCAATACTTAGAAACCTGAGGGAGGTCGATGTCTATGAAATAGGGCTATCATTTCTCTTTTCGGCGTCTATGGCTAGATGTCTTAGAGAAATTAGAGTCATTAGAGTGATGAACTGTCCAAATATGAAGGCGGTGATTGTGGATGAAGGAAGAGATGAAGGGATAGATGATATTATCGAGTTCCCATTATTGGAGCAACTAATAATCCAATGTCCCATGGAGAAATTCTTCCAATATCCTCATGGAAAGAAAGAGCTAGTAACCACTACTGCAGATTCACAAGATGCTAACTCCAATTCCTTCTTTGATCGAAAGGTACAAATCTCTTCTCTTGAGATTATATCCATAATAGCCATAGGCACACGCTTTGTCGGGGGTTGTAATAAAATCTGTTTGAAGAATTTTATTTGGTTTTATTAGCTGGAATGTGTTCATTATTTATAATTACATTTGTCACAGTAAGGCCATTAGTGAAAATTCATTCTTCCATCGCATCAAATAGATTGTTAGGATTAGGCCAAATCGTCAGATGTTTCGTAGCTATGATCTAACATATAACTCTCATGAGTAGGTTAGTTTACCAAGCTTGGAATTTTTATGGCTTCATTCAATAGGATCCTTCAAAAGGATACGGCAAGATGAACTTCCCAGAAGTTCTTTCTACAAATTAGCCACCCTCATCCTTGAAAATTGCTCTGAGCTACTCAACGTCTTCCCTTTGACAATCATAGGGAGATTGCACAATCTAAAAGAAGTCAGAATTTCAAACTCTCTCCCCTTGGAATCATTGTTCGACTGTAGGTCCTTTCATATTATCATGTTTTAGAACGAACAATGTAATAAATTTGTCCTACTTTTCCTCCTTTCTCACATTATCCTCATGCAGGTTACATTTCCTAATATAACAAGTCTGGAAATTAATGGTCTTTAGTGCAAAGAGCTATGGAACAATCAAATTCCCACCGATTCCTTTCAAAAGTTGGAATATATGTTATTGAATAACTATGACAATCTCCAATGTATTGCCACTTCTTATATGTGGAAGAGGCTGCAACGCTGTCTTGAGGAACTAGAAGTGATTTCATGCCATTCGATCGAGATCATATACGAAAGTGATGGGACGGATATAGAGAGTGCATTTGGGTCTCAAAACTTGAGGCACATTTGGCAGTCCAACAGTCTCCCAAACATCCCGTTCCCAAATTTGAGAGATGTAAAGGCCATGAGGTGCCCTCGTTTGGAAATGCTTTTCCCTACCTTCATTGCAAAATTTCTCGGGCAAATCAAAGAGCTGGTGGTGGAATCATGTGAAAATATGGAACAAATTGCTAGCCATGAAAAATGGGAAGAAGTGACTGGCACCACAATCACTTTCTCCGAGTTAATTGCTCTTAAACTTTTCGAGTTGCCCAAATTCAAAAGCTTCTTACCTGAGAATTACTCTTTGAAATTCCCGTGCTCTGAGGACTTCCCATCCTTGCAAGTCTTGAGTATAGAAAGCTGTGGAGTAGAGCCGGACCAAGTCCTTGGTGACTGGCATATGCACACAAAATAGAACGAGGATATCGCAATGCATACATAAGACTCATGCCAGACAAGGTATTCCTTCAATATTTCATTGCTTTGGTTTGGCTGTTTGTTCCTTTGAATCGAAAATCAAATTTTATTAGCTGAATACACGATTCTCAGTGGGACCCACACACACTATACATCACGTGGCCATCTCTCTTCCTTTCTCTCTCTCTAGCTCTCTTCCTTACTCTCTTCTACTAACGATCCATCGATTCCCTTTTTATCAATCCACCAGCAGCCGCCGCCGAGAGTCCATCGTTGACCACCACACGACTTGGCACGCTGATAAGGGACAAAGAATAGAGAGCATTGATCGAAGGCTATTGGTGATTTCAATTGAATCCTTTCCTCTCACTTCGCCACTGGTCGTCATCGCTTCCCAATCACACCCGTTCCGCTACCACGAAGAAGTTCTGTAATGCCGGCGTGCTCGAACTTCAATCATGGCTGCTTGCTTCGATGATTCCATTCCTTGATGTTGCTTCTGTTAACTCCTTACTTATGTCCGAAGTCAATCGCTATAGGTAATTGTTCTTCATTCAACTAAACCACATGTGCTCTGTTAGTTACTGTCTTCGTGCAAATCGTAAGTGATTGAGGCTAAATAATTTGAACTGGTGCTTCTCAGCCGAAATGTGTACCACTTGTTTGATGAAATCCCTGAACTAAGTCGGTGTGTATTTTTTTTTCAGTTCTTGACTAAGAATTCCTTTGATTACTAGATTGTTGATCTATTCTGATCTATTCTGGTCATATAAGCGTATTTGAGTTCTATTTCTTCATAAAAAATCACATGTATTTAATTTTGAACTTGTTTTGAATATGCTGAAACATTGTCAATATATGCTGATTCATAACTGTTGCGGGCCTGAACTGATGTCAATTGGTGCTTGATTTTATTCTATTCCACTCAAGTAAGCATGTGTAGTGATGTAAGATTGTGTTATGGCGAATTTCATGTTTGCTTGGAAAAGAAATTATGTCATGAATGAAAGAAATTCTACTAGAAATCAATCTGTGGATGTTGATCGTGTCTTGATATCCCTGATTTGGTGTGCATTTCATTCCAACTCAAGGCTAGTTTGGTTATGGGGATCATATATGTTCATGCTAGGAAAGTGATATGGAGAATCTCATGCCAATTTTGTGAGAATTATAGTCATAACCGAACTATAATATGCTAGAATCGAAGCATTGCATGCTGGTTATGATTGCTTTGTTTGAATTTGGCATTACTTTGGTCTTGGATTGATGCCATTTTGATCAAGTAGACTCATATGCACTTGGAGGAAGATATAGCTTCAATTTCATATCAATTAGTCATCAAAACGATCATGATTTGCGGACTTGTATGCCCTGTCACAATTCTGAACTTGTGCTGGAAGTTGTGGCTTAAGCATGAATTAGATGGATTTTGTCTTAGCTTGGTTGCCTTTTTTATTGCCTGTGGATAAGTGATATGCGTGTGCATGATTAAATTGATGAGATGTGTGCTTGATATTGCCATGAGAGTCTTGGCCTAGTTATTAACTTAGAGAAGTCTGATGTTAATTGAAGTTTAATTCCATGATTCTCGTGATTTCAAAGCTTGGAGCATCTATTTTTTGTAATATTGAATATTTTGAAGAATACTGACTTCATCTAAAGGTAATCTGATAGACGAACTAGATTTGAGGAAATCTCTTGACAAAGTCAGTCATTGAGGCCCCTTGAAATATCACATGGACGACACTTGCCAATAAAATACCAATATTCTCTCCCTCTCCTTCTAGGATCACCATTCAAGGCTTATTTAGAAGAGCTTTTGCTTAGATCTAATTGATCTTTCAAGTGCGTGCATTTGTGCCGACATACTGTGCACAACATCAATTGCGACCTACTCATTCATGATGTCCTTTCCTTCCTTGGAGTGTTCACTGGCCACTGCTGTTCAGAATGGTATTTCAAAGATATGATTTTTGTTTCCTCCCAACCCCATTGCGAATTCTACAGGGCAGGGAAGACTAGTCACCAGCGCTACCAGTACCCCTGCCCTTGAAATCCATCAGGACCCTGCCCATATGTTCCACTAGGAGTAGGTGCGTAGTTCCAATTGTCTTTTCTATGAACCATTTTGCACTAAAGGTGCAAAGCTCCATCTATCTCCTTGCAGCGGGTCCCTTTGTTTGCTGATAGTAATTGTTGTTATGACCCCCCTGATATGAAGGCATCGGATCTCCCCTCTGTCCTTGATATGGAGCCCTGCTGCTAGCAGCATAATCCATATTGCTCATTGGCAGGGGATTTCTTCTTTCATCTTGTCCTGGGGGACCATAACATTGCTGACAAGAAGATAATTTTATTGAGGGCTCCCTTGTCTATTTGCCATTTGACCTCCTTGCCCGTCATATCTAGGTTGGTCATAGTTTCTATTGCGATCTCACATTCTCCTGCCCAACCTCCCATACTGGACAAGTGGTGGTCTCTGAGTAATTACTCCATTTTCATACTTGTCACCTAATGATTCAGTAAGTTAAACAAAGCCAGCGGTGCTGCAGGGCCACAAATCATAGACATATTGGAAAGTTGAACTGATGGAATTAGAGGATGAATGGACTAAATGACTGAAAAAATTTGGCAAAGATGTATGGTAGATGATCTTATGTGGAGCCAAGTCATACCTCTTTATCCCTTGCTTTGGGGATCAATGTAAGAAGCAGATAATATAAAGATGACTTTAGGTAGATCTGTTTATAGCTCAATAAGTCAGTGCACAACGATGATGCAATTATTAATCATTCATTGATTGCAATGGGAAACTTATCAAAGATACTTGCCTTTGAATTGCTTTGATTCTGCTTCAGTCATCACAGCCTGAAACCCCAGATTGGTGGTCGTGCTACTAGCTCAAATTCTCTTTTTTGCTTCCTCCAAACTGAAACACGAGTGTCAAATGTCATCTCAAATTTGCAATGTAGATCATGCCATGGTTGCCTCGGGACATAGATCTCATGATCAGGAAATAACATATCCATGTTATTACAGTGCTAAATGTAAACATTAGCTTAATTACCGCAAATGTGGGGTTGTGCATGTCAATTTTTAAAGATGGTGTCAAGATCGCTATAGAGCCGGTGCTCAAGAGAGTTGTATTGACCATCGCATTGGTCCAACCCACCAATGAAAGCAGTTATTTTGTGGTTGTTTCCCAAAACAATCTATTTGTATCGAGAACAAGTACACAATAAGAAATTTTTTTATGATGCAAAAAAGTTGAATCTTTTCCCTCTAAGAAGTTTATGCCATAAATCTCAAATGGAAAACAATTAGCCAATAAGAACTTGATGAACCATATATATTTATCTTAACGTTCACACCATAACATCAACTCATCCGAAGCATTTTATACAACAATGACGTCACATGTCATGCCCACAACTTACTTTAATTAGTAGGGAGTATCTATCTAAATCACAACTTGCTTTGTCATGCCCATGAATGCTCATTCTACTCATATTTCTCAATTTTGATTGTTTAAAATACTTCGATTTAACCCAAAATTACTTGAAAATTTTGGTATATATCATTGCATTTGCACACTCTCAAAATCGAATGCGACTAATTTACATATTTGATCAAGTTGTGAGAGCATTGGGAAGAATGGTAGGGGACCCAAGGATTTTGCCACCCACAACAGGAAACGTTTCGAAACCGGCTCGTTTGCACTGGTCTTGCTTGTGATGTTCAATGCCAGCTCCATCGGCACTGAATTGTTTGCACGTGCTTGTCAAAGCCAAATCAAGCATTGGTTGCCATCAAAACTTGAACTCAAGAAATTAAATAGGCCGAAATGAAACTAGAAAATGGAGGAAAAAATCAAAATTTAGAAAGTCCAGAGAGTCAAAAGTCTCGAAAATATAATATGCAGGAACTTTGTAAGGTGCTCATCATTCCATAATAGTACCATTTGAATCAGAATTCAGTTTTAACGTCCAATATGGTGAGTTCTAGCTATTATTAGCTGATACACAATTCCCAGAGGGAGCAAAGTCTGAATACTCCTTACCAGAGGGGTTGTTGCTCTTTCAACTCAGTCAATCAAAATGCATAGAAATGGTGCATCTCATACCTGCATTTTTGTATGATGGCCAATGATAGGAAGAGCCAAGAAAATACTGGTTTTCAACGTAAATGAAATGTTGTGCCGATCTAATCACTTTCACTGATGCCATGGGAATGCTCTTGTCTACTTTCAAGTTTTTTCAGCATATAAGATTCTGCAACCATGAAGTAATTGAAAGAAGCAACATTATCAATCTGGGCTTCAATGTCTATTCAAAAACACTAGAGATTGTGCATAAGAAAGAAGAGTAACTTTCTAATGTAAGGAAAACTTTTCAAGTGATACATGTATAACAGCCAGTTGTAAATCTACTAGCATGGCATTAGCAGCTAAAACTTAATTGCTTTTTAGCTTCTTCAATGCTCTTTGGCAATCCCTTTACAGATCCCGAATCAATTGATCTAAAGACCTGTGCCAACATAAAATAGAAATTAAAGATGATTGTTACCCTTCATTTTGTTTCCAATTGAAGTCCCTCAAAAAAGCCAATTAATTTTACATAAATTCTCCGAACCTGTGCATGCCAATTTTCCAAGTTGTCTTCGTCCCTGACTTGTACTTTTTTGTCGCCATCGGGGCTTGTCGAGGGACAAAGTATCCACAAAATCCTGTCGAGCCTTAACAAAGCATTCTCATGCCAACACTTGACATAACTTGTGCCACTTCGCCGCCTCTTTCCATCTCTATTCGAAATCCTTCAATATGTCATACGCAGCTTGTCCCCCAACTTTGCAATGTAGATCATGCCACGGTTGCCTTGGGACATTGACAGTGGACTACTGTAATAAAAAAAAAAAAAAAAAGCAATAAACGCAACATTAGAAAATAACACAAACATGTGTTTACGGTGCTAAAGGCAAACATTAGCTTTATTACCGTGAATGTGGGGTTGTGAATGTCATTCTTAAAGACGGTTTTAAGATCGCTACAAAGTCTATGCTTGGGAGTGTCATATCGGCCATCACTTATGTCCAACCCACCAATGAAAGTCATTATTTTGCGGTTGTTTCCCGAGGCTTGAGTGTCAAGAACCATGCACTTTTGGTGGTGCGTGTATAAGGTCCCCACCACCTGGACTACAAAAGACCCATACACCAACAAATTAAACCAAACATTTTCGTTGATTTATGCCTGAATTCAAACGAATGGGCAGCCTCTCCAATATTATAAAATTCCCTACTAGAACTATCGTAAATGCATGATGGTCTACGATAGAATGAGACAAATCAATAAACTTCTGTAGATTGTCTGCTAAAAGGAAAAAATTTCCTATGAAATTATACCTGATTGAAATAATCAGGTAATATATAGCAAAAGCAATGCTTTTGATGCAATCAAACGAAGAGATTTTGATTAAGAATCAACCTAAACGTCTAAAGATACATACCCGTTGCTTGAATATGCTAAGATTGGTGCTTGCATAACAAGGACCAAGCACACAGCGGATGCCAGAGTGTTGAAAAAACTTCTTTGTCTCTACATCGTGATCTAGGCCACCGGTATCTCCACGACCCCAATGAGCTTGGTCCCAAACACATCGTTGTCCTCCACATGGAACTCCACCTTCAAGATTGGTGCACCACGGAATGTAGAACCGCTAGTCCCACTTCAAGATTGGCGCACCACAGGAATGTAGAACCGCTAGTTCCATAGGGTTCTCACAGTTTGGGGTTGTTAACACTTGAATTTTGCTGAGAAAGTATGAATAATAATAAGGGTAATTTTGTCATACGCCTATTGATACTTGAATTTTCCTAACCATTCAAGTGTCCATTTTTTTCAAAATATATATAAAGAAGAAGAAAGGAGAGAGAGATTTTTAAAAAATGGAAAAAAATATTTTTTTTAAAAAAAAGAAAAAAAAAAAGAAGGATATAAAAATAAAATCGAGTGGGCTGGTGTTGTCCAGCCCACTTGGCAATTTTCGGCCTTTTCATTCCCAACCCCTCTCTTTCAGCCCATTTCTTTTAGTTCGGTTATTTTCTTTTGGCCCATGAGTCCAATTCACTCTCCTTGGCCCATCTCTTTTATCTTTTCCTTGGCGAAGCCATCCTTGCTGACCAAATTCGCGTGGCCTGAAATTCGGGACACCAGGTCAAGATATCTTAATTTTGACTTCTTGTAGAGGTTAATTTGTCTAGTTAAATGATAGATCACCTCTCGAGAGAAGCAACGGAGAGCGAGATCGGAAAAGGAGGAACTGGTTGAGTTGGCCGCCCAAGCTGAAGGGCTGGTCGCGAGGGATGGTGGCCGTGCGATGTCATCTTTCATGAGGACACTTTTCCTTTTTCTGATCAGACAGCTCTAGATGAAAATACAGGGATGACAACTTCTCCCCGTGGTGTCTTACATGATAAAGCAATGCCTCAAGGACATACCTATATACCAATAGCAGAATCGAGGCATATTCCTCCCACTAATTCATTTCTTCCAGCACCAACATCAACACCCGCTGAGAGGCCCAACTACTCATAAGATATTTTGGAACCAAGACTCGAAGATCCTAATAGTATTGAGGAAGGTCAGCACATTAAGTCGCCACCTCCCAATGAGACAAATACGGAAGTCACTCATCCACGGCGTTCTAGTCGCACCACACGACCCCCCACCTGGACTAAAGATTATATCTGTGCAACTCACCACTCTCCAAGTACTCAATATTCAGTCTCATCATATGTTTCCTTTCATAGATTATCACAGGAACATAGATGTTGTATTAATCACCTATCAGAAGAACAAGAGCCATCTGGTTACGATGAGGCATCTATGACCCAAAGTGACCCAAAGTGGCAACAAGCCATGAAGGCAAAACTTCAGGCACTAATTGACAACAAAACATGGGATCTTGTCCCACTCCCACTTGATCGCAAGCCAATTGGCTGCAAATGGGTCTACAAGATAAAGTATCATGCTGATGGTTCCATTGAACGATACAAGGCACGATTGGTTGCAAAAGGATTCACCCAAAAGAAAGGTTTTGACTACCACGAGACATTTTCTCCGGTTGCCACCGATGTCACAGTTCGTTCCTTTTTGACTATTGCCGCCATTAATGATTGGAGTCTACATCAAATGGATGCGCACAATGCCTTCTTGCACGGCGATCTTGATGAAGAAATTTATATGGATATTCCTCAAGGCTTACGAGACAGGAGGAGAATAGAGTATGTCATCTCTGTAAATCCCTTTACGGATTGAAGCAAGCATCTAGACAATGGTACGCCAAGGTGCGCATGATAAAATTTCTGAAACAGAAATTGATTTCTGGCCAGAAATTGATTTCTCAATTTCTATTTCAGAAACTGAGAAGTTAAAAATTTTAGCTTCTGATTTCTTCTTCAAATCTATTTCAGAAATAGAGAAATCAAATTGCGTTACCAAACAGATTTCCCAAACCTATTTCGGGAACGAGAAACAGAAAAATCAAGAAACAGAAATTTTATCATGCGCAGCCCAAGTTTGCAAATGCCTTTACAACGGCAGGCTTCCAACAGTCTAAACATGACTATGCTTTATTCACACGGACTAAAGGTATGTCATCCATTTATTTGATGATATATGTCGATGATATACTTGTTATGAGAAATGATAAGGCTGCCATAGACAATTTCAAGGATTATTTAGATGCTACCTTCCACATTAAAGACTTAGAAGCACCTAAATATTTCCTTGGAATTGAAATTGCTCGATCTGATCAAGGGATTACCCTTAGTTAGCGAAAATTTGTCTTAGAAATTATATCAGAAGCAGGCTTATCGGGATGCAGACCAGCCGTGATTACCATTGAGCAGAACACTAAGTTGACTACTGCAGAATACGATAAGGGTAAATCACAAAACGATGATCCCATACTCAGAGATCCATCAGGGTATCAAAGGCTTGTCGGGAAGCTCATATACCTGACCATGACTAGACCCGATATCTCCTATACAGTACAAACACTTAGCCAGTTCATGCACAGTCCAAAGCGGTCTCATTTGGAAGTTGCATTGAAGGTTGTGAAGTATTTGAAGAAGTGTCCAGGACTGGGAATACTTTTATCCAAACGATGTGACATGAAGATGAAGGCATACTATGATGCTGATTATGCTACATGTCAAACTAGTCGAAGATCGGTCATTGGATATTGCATCAAATTAGGAGATTCACTCCTCTCATGGAAGATCAAGAAGCAATCTACTATATCTTTGTCTTCGGCTGAAGCAGAGTATCGAGCCATGGCCAAAACCACTTGTCAGGTGGTGTGAATACGAGGGTTGCTTAAGGACCTTGGAGTACAAATACAGGGACCGACCAAATTATATTGCGACAATGATGCGGCTCTCAAGTTGGCAGCAAATCCTATAGTGCACGAGAGGACTAAGCACAAAGAAGTGGACTGTCACTTTACACGAGACAAGATTCAAGAAGGGGTAATTGAGACAGAAGGAATTGGGACAGTAGAGCAGCCAGCAGACATCTTTACCAAATCCATGTGTCATCGACAGCACGCATATCTATTGAGCAAGCTAGGCATCTTGGATATCTACAAGCCACTAACTTGAGGGGGAGTGTTAGAAGATATGCGACATTCCTTTGGAAGATTTGGATTTGATTTGATTATGTGTATATCAATTAAAGATTAGATTTAGATCTAGATTGATACATAGAATTCTTTATTTCCATTAATTGTACAAACCTAGCTCTATATCTTTAGGATATGTACAGTTTACAAACAGAATGAGGAAATACATAAAATCTTCGTTCCTCTTTCCTTCACCTTCGCTTTCTTTCAGAGAGGGTGAGAGAACCAAAAAGAGGAGGAAGGAGAGAAAACCTTGGTTTTTGAGGAAGAGGAAGAGCGACATTGAGCTTCATTGAAGAGGAAAAGAGAAGAACCAGAGAAGGGGAGGAGACCATAGGATTCTATGTTGGGGGTTTGTCAGCCATTCTTGGAAGCCTCCCTTCCGCTTCCACCACTGCTATCCGACAACTTCTAGCTGGTGTACTCTGTCTCGTGAGGTTTGGCCAGAGCGTCTCGCCATCCGGAGGAGAAGAGTCTGGTGATCTCTCTTGAAGTTTTTGAACTCTATCACTACTGATTTCATTGACTCCATTTCACCAAATGAACTAGGTATGTGAACACTCTCTCTTAAGCATGTTCTGTGAACAAACTGTTTCTAATCGAGAATGAGCTACAAAATTTGAATGATGAAATTACGAGGAAGCTCGTATGAAATAGCACACTGCTGAATAGTCTGATCATGAATCATATCAACTTTTTTCTAGATTGAAAATCATGCCAAAGTTGAATCGAAAGTTTATTCTCATGACTGCACAACATATGCTCGACAAAATGCCAGAACAATATATTGAAGTCCATATTGTCTGATTGACGTTAGAAGTTTGGTTTAATGCTTCATTGTTCACATATTATTGAAGGGTGTTTGATTTTATGTTTTTCATGTTGTTTTCATGCGATTTGGTGGAAAAAATCATATTCGAGTCGGTCATATCCTCCACTTGTCGGAGCCAACCTTCACATGCTGGCAAGCTCTACAGTTCAAGACCATTCAAGTTAGCATTTCTCTTCATTTTAAGTGCATTCATGATTGTTTGATTGTTAAAAATGCTAGAGTTTACCAGTGTTAGCTTCAGTTCAATTTTTTTGTTTCCCTTCTTGTTGTTTTGCGGTCATCAGAGCGAGTGTCTGGAAGTGTTGGACGTCGGTCGATTTAATTGTAAAAATTATTGTGGCCCACATGATATGATTTAATATGATTTAATAATTGTTGAAATACTATAAAATAAATAATTATTGGTTATGAGAAGTTGCGACTCTAATAAAACAAAGAGGTATGACCTTTATGAAAGTTGAAAAGGCGCTTTAATGGAATGCACCTATTGAAAGAACATATAAATAGAGTCCGGTCTTCTCTTCGCCTACGATGAACAACAATAACAGAAAAGAATTGATATTCTCTCCTCCATTGATAGAATATATTAAAGAATAGTAGGTTAAGGGAGAGAAATCGGATTTCTTCATTTGATTCAAGTTCATCGGTTTTCCACAATGACTATGGATAAAGGTATGTTTTCATTTATTTGTGAAAATCATGAAGATCAAAGATCACTGTTTTATGATGAATTTCCGCATTAAAGAATTATATGTATTGTCTAACATTTGGTATCGGAGCATGGTTTATGATCTCATGATTTTTCCGTTCATAGAAATATTATGATCCTGTTCGTACTGTTGTTGTTGAAAATGTTTTCGGATGGTTATGTCAATTAAAAAAATAATCCGAATGAAAAAGGACGAAAAATGGAGAAATTCGGAGTTTTAAGGCCAAGATGGAAATTCGCTGATTTCGGGCAAAATCCTGCAACCCATCGCTTGATTTCGGACACATACGGTTGCATTGCCATGAGGAACATTAGGCATGAGTTTTTTTCGGTATATCGGTGTTTGCCAGAGGCTAATCAAGCGGAAGAAGTCGCGGTGGTTAAAGGATTGTGTTATGAGAAATTTTTTGTTTGACTTGCAGCCAATTTCTTGGTCATTTTCGCCGAAACTTGGACCCATGTGGTCGTGCCGGCATGCTCTTGAAAACCCATTATTTATTTGTGTCTGGGATGGGCTGCCGGAGAAGAAACGGGCGGCGAAACCGCGGCAGAACGGCGAAAAACGGCAAAGAATCAATTCTGGGCACGAGAAAGAAGGTGCGTGGGCCTCACGTGAGCACTGCAATTGCGAGCGCGTGGACCCACGTGCCACGCTCTCATGCGCGCTCAACCGCTGTGCGCATGGGTGCCGCGCGAGCAATAGATGCCTAGCGCGTGCTACGTACCGAGGGTTTTTTTTTTTTTTATATTTATTTTCTGCCCCTACGCTAATTTATTATTTACCATCTAGCCCCTAGATTTTAAATTTATGATTTTGCCTTTATGGAATTATGATTTTATGATTTTGCCCTTATGTTTTGATTACATTTTGTTCTTGTGTGCAATTTGGTAAATATTTGTATTTTACAATATTAAAAATTCATATTATGAATGGTTTGTTAGTCACCAAAGTGGCCAAATCTTAAAGTATTTTGAATTTTGATATTGTAAATTGTTTTATTCAATTACCCATGATTAATTGATGCTATATATGAAATTGATATGTTTCATATCATTATTGGTGTTGTGGATATATTGAAGTTTATTTATTATAAGAACTTAGGGATTAACCCAAAGGTTAATTATTTTCTTATAATTTATGAACAAGATAGTTGGTAATTAATATGACTTGTTAAATGTGTTTGTATATCCAAAGATAGCAAATAAATTAATAAGATATATTTACAATTACCAAATAAAAGTTATTAGCATCATTATGATTTATATATATTTATATATCATAAGATCGCCCAAAGGAGAATTATGATGTGCATATGTAGTTTAGTTTGAATATGATTAGGTGATATTCTCAAGGCATTAATGTATGAGTATTTTCCTGCACATTTGTAGTATCTATACCTGTTTCACTCCATTCGCATGCTTCATATGTTCCCTTATTCAATGGGATGAATTTTCTTGATTGGAGTGAACAAGTCCAGTTTCATTTAGGTGTCCTAGATCTTGATTTAGCGCTTCAAGTTGAGAAACCAGCTGCTATTACTGATAAAAGTAGCGATGATGAAAAGTCTTTCCATAAAACTTGGGAAAGATCGAACAAATTGAACTTAATGTTCATGTGAATGACAGTTGCAAACAACTTAAAGACTTTTCTTCTCAAGACTGACAAGTCACTTGCTGGTACATTAATGAGCATACTGACCACCATGAAATATGATAGTTCACGTACCATGCATAAGCATATACTTGAGATGACGAATTTGACAGCAAAGTTAAGAACCTTAGGAATGAACGTGGATGAGTACTTTTTAGTACAATTTATACTTAATTCCTTATCTCATGAGCAATATGAGCCATTTCAAATGAATTACAACACCATAAAGGATAAGTGGAATGTGAATGAATTGGCTAGTATGCTAGCTTAAGAGGAAACAAGGATAAATAATCAAAATGCTCATTATGTTCATCTCTCAAACCATTAAGAAGTTCAAAGGAATTTCAAGAGAAAATGTGGAATGAGCAAGAAGAAAGGATTACATGTCATGAATGACTCTTCAAGTGCTTCTCAAATCCACAAGAAGAAACACAATCTTATTAAGTGTCATTTTTGCAACAAAATTGGACATTTGAAGAAAGATTGTCTGAAACGTAAGGTTTGGTTCGAAAAGAAATGTAAGCCTTGTGCTTTAGTATGTTTTGAATCAAACTTTACTGAAATTCCTCATAATACTTGGTGGATTGATTCTGGTGCCACCACTCATGTGTCAAATACGATGCATGGATTTCTTATGATCCAAACTATAAAGCCAAATGAAAGTTATGTGATTACAGGGAACGAAAACAAAACTCCAGTTGAAGGCATTGGCATTTACCGTTTGATCTTAGATACTGGGCATTATTTGGATTTGTTTCAAACCCTTTATGTACCTACATTTTCTCGCAATTTAGTTTCTTTGCCAAGACTTGATGTAGAGGGATTTTATTATAAGTTTGGTTCTGAATTTTTCAGTTTATTTAAGAGTAATACTTTTATTGGAACTGAAATTGTATGTGATGGTCTCTACAAATTTAAACTTAATAATAGTTTTATTGAGACATTAATGACTTTGCATCATAATGTTGGCACTAAATGAAGTTTGGTGAATGAGGATTCTGGTTACTTGTGGCATAGACGTTTGGGTTATATATCCAAGGAAAGAATGCAAAGATTAGTGAATAATGAAATTCTTCCAAATTTGGATTTTACTGACCTTGAAGTGTGTATTGATTGTATTAAAGGTAAACAAACAAAACACACTAAGAAATGTGCCACAAGAAGCATAGAGTTTCTTGAAATTATACATATGGACATACGTGGTCCTTTCGATGTTCTATCTTTTGGTAAGAAAAGCTATTTCATTACCTTTATTGATGATTTTTTCACGTTATGGTTACATTTATCCAAAAATCTTCAAGTGAAATTAAACGTTACAAAAGAAATCAAAAGTAATGGGAGGGGTGGAGTAGTTAGAGGAGAGTATTCGAGTGGCCACGAAGGAATTGGCTGCCTCAATATAGTGGACGCCGTCCTAGCTTGCCTAGGTGATAACTCGTCATGCACGGTGTAGCCGCTCTGGCCACAAATAATGTTGGGATTGTAGTTGTACGGTGGCCTACCATTGCCGCAGCACGCCATTAACAGCTTCTCAAATCCTACCCTTATTGCAATCCAACAAAACACACAAACTTAAGTAAATCGACCATCATTGTTACTACCCGTATGGCATGAGACACACTAAGAAGATACTTTCACTATCTCTTGAGTTTCAATTCGATTGTCGACTCTAGAACTTGAAGGGACTCGGATCAGAGGCGATGGAAGCGGTACTGTGTTTAGCATGATTGGCTATGAGATCGTAGTTGATCACGAAGATGTCAATGTACACGACTGTGGTGTTCTTCATCTGACACCTTAGTTCTTCACAAAGGCATTGCAATTGCTGATTGAATTCTCAAGCAGCATCATTGCAAGATCGGAGACATTTGAGCTCATCGATGTCGCTCACATCATAGGCGGTGGTGACCAATATGTTAGACAAACAGCCTAATGGCCTGGTGTTGTGCCCCCAGAAATTCTTCCCCCCGGTTTGGTATATGCTCTACAAATAATTAGGCACATAAATTAAAATTTACGAAAATGGAATTATGGCGAATCTGATTTCTTCGACAAAGGCCGAGATATTCCTAACAACCTGCGAATAAGGAAGGGTGGTGAATTGAGTCACGAGGTCGTTTTGGCCAATGTCAATGGAGTAGAGAGCGTCCGCAAAGCCATCCTTGCCGACCAGATTCGCGTGGCCTAAATTTGGGGGCAGTAGATGGAGATATCTTATTTTTACCTTCTTGCGGAGGTTGATCTACCTAGTTAAAGGACATATTACCTCTAGAGAGAAGCGAAGGTGAGCGAGATCGGAAAAGGAGGAACTGATGGAGTTGGATGCCCAAGCCGAAGGGCTGGTAACGAGAGATGGTGGTCGCGCCATTTTTTTTTCCTAAAGCACCCAATATCTCCTTTATCCACTGGCAGAATGCCCCCCAAATTGACCTTCACCGAACCTTTAGAGAATATTTTGACTTCAGCAAATCCCACTATCTCCTCCCAAAATGGCCGAGAATCATGTGTCAAATAGGCGGCCAAATATTATTCCCTTTTGAGCGGATTCCTCTTGTTGGCCGAATGAATAAATCGCCTGATTTAGTGCTGGCCGGAATTTGGTGCCATGATGGACAATAGCTTAAGAGTTATCACATGCTTGTCGATCTTATTCTCTAAATGGAAGCATCACTTGACATGCATGTGAAAACTTCGGCTAAGCCAACTGTGGCGTGGCCGCTTCATTGGTGGGGGCCATGCTCATGTGAGCTTAGACTTGGAATTTCAAATGAGTATAGGGTCCTCTCTCCTTCAAATTCAAGCTTATTTTACATGTCCAGCCAATTCGAATGCAATTCACAATCGGGCCAATATAAATGAAATTCATTAGATGTGGACATGTTATTAATAAACAAAAGATGTTCCCAATGCTTAATTGCAATGTGAATGAAAAAAATTATGTTTTTTTTAGGGGTCTAGCTCGATGCTTAATTTTTTTATTAGGTGAATGATAAATCAAGGAGTCAAAATTTAGGTGTTAGTAGAAATTGACCGAGATAGGAATGTAGATGTCTCCTAGAGCTACCAATCTGAAGAGGCAACTTATGAAAATTCATCCTCCTAAGGTATCTTATCCATTTAATGGTTGATCAAAATTTGGATATTTTGTAACCAAGAAAGTTCAAATTATACTCACGGTATGAACAATGTATCTATTTGTTTTTCAGACTAATTTTTTTGTAACATGCTTGTCCTCGAATCAAAGTTGGTAATTGATGGTAAGAAAAATTAGGTAATGATTCTTCTTTTTTTACTATTGTTACTGCTGCTACCGCTGTTTATAATGTGATGTCCGAGCATAAATTCCATTAAATAATGAAAAAGATGTGACCAACTTAGAAAGCAATGTCTTCTCTAGATCTTACAGAGATATCATAGTTTTGTTGTAGCGATCAAGAATAGATCCTATAGGATGGCCAGGGCCAAACAATAGTAAAGCCTTTTTCTCTAAATTCCAATAGAACTCTCATCAAAAGGCTTCATATCATCCCTCAATTGAAGTACTTTCTTCCAAAAGTATTTGGGTCATGTAATATCTATTATAGCTTTGTAAAAAATGTTGTGGCTAAGGCGGCAAGAAAACACCACGATATGTATGTAATACACTTGTGGTAGATTTGCAATTTACTAACTAAATGCTTCCATTAGACCTTATTATAAACCACTAATTCTTCGATTGAGTAATATGTTTTGTTATGTAACATAAATTTCAACCTATGGGAAATTAGCAGGCAAAAGAACGCTTCAAGTGCCATAACTTTGGCCAAATGGACACTTAAGTGCCATAACTTACGAAAGGTACACTTAAGTGCCATAACTTACGAAAGGTACACTTAAGTGCCACATTCGAAGAAAAACGGATCACTTGAGTGCTAATCCGCGAGAATCCGCTAAAATGTCGACATGGCACTTTTCCGGCGACCGAGCTCAAAAAACGACGCCGTTTTGCACGACGTGGCCAAAACGGCGTTGTTTTGGTTGATCTAACAAAAAAAATAAAATAAAATAATTAATTAAATTAAATTTATTAAAAATATTTAAAAATAATAATTTTAAAATTAAATTTAGTTGAAATATTTTAAATTAATAATTTAAAATTTTAAAATTTTAAAAAAATTTAAAATAAAAAAGGAAAGGGGAGGCGGCTGAGAGATTAGCCCTCGGCCCGCCGCCCTCCGCCGTCCCCCTTCCGGTGGCGGCGGGGGCGGCGGGGTGGCCGAGGGCTAATCCCTCGGCCCCTCCTCCCCCTTTCCTCTTTTTTTTTTTTTTAATATTTCAACTAAATTTAATTTCAAAATTATTAATTTAAAATATTTTAACTAAATTTAATTTTAAAATTGTTATTTTTAAATATTTTAAATAAATTTAAATTAATTAATTATTTTATTTTATTTTGTTTGCCACATCAGCCAAAACAACGCCGTTTTGGCTACGTCAGCGTGCAAAACGGCGTCGTTTTGAGCTTAGTTCATTGGAAAAGTGCCACGTCGACATTTTGGCCGGATTCTCGCCGGATTGGCACTCAAGTGATCCGTTTTTCTTGAAAGTGGCACTTAAGTGTACCTTTCGTAAGTTATGGCACTTAAGTGTCCCTTTGGCCAAAATTATGGCACTCCAGGGGTCCGCACGTCGAAATTAGCAACTTCTCAAAGTGGTTAATATAGATATGAACATAAAATATCGATATATCACGATGTTATACTAAGTGATTTTTTCACAATGATTAGTAAGTTTTTACATTGAAAGAGGTATTTTTGCACCCATTTGCAACTTATACTATTCCTAACAGTTTCTTGGAGCATAAGCAACATTCAACTCGCGTGTGGTGAGTAACTTTTCAACTACAAAAAGTAGTGTTAATAAGTAAAATTTGTAATTATCGAACACCAATTAGTAACTTTTCTTATATTTTTTGGTCGAAAATTAACTTTTCTTATTTGAAAAGTAAGTTTGTGCCCTTTTTCTATGACAAGGAAGCCTAACCTAGCTAGTAAAGCATAAACCCATAAATATCCTAGATCATGTGAAACAAGAGTTATGATCCAGGTAGACCGCCCAAACATGATATTATTTGCATTTGGTAGTGTGGGAAGATGGATATTTGTTCCCACCATTTATAAACTATCACCAGTCATGATGGTTAGTGAGTCTATATGAACAAAAGAAAACTTCCCGAAGTGATCAGTAACTTTTTTCATAGAAAAGTAAGTTCCATATTATCAAATAATTACGACAACTATTTTTTCCCCACAACACTATGTAGGTTAAATGTTGAAAAAAGTAATGCATACTTGTTAACTTGTAATTTTTGCATTGATTAGTAATTTTTTTATTTATCAAAAGTAACTTTCAATCTATTAAGAATCAGATATTGAGTAGAGAAATGAAAAGTTATTTAACAATGAATGAATTGTTGAGTAATAAATATCATTAATTTCTTACCAAACATGGATCTGTGGATATTAATAGTAGGTTTTAACAACATAATTGGTAAGATTTTAACTTTCACTGTATACTTTATCAATTGAATAATTAAGTAACCCCCCGCTTTTTAACCAAAAAAAAAAAAAAAACCACTTACTTCACCCATCTGTCGCGACCTCCTTTTTTTTTCGGTGCCCAATCGAGGTGGACGCCTTGCGGAAGCTAATGGTTCGGCTAGGTTTATTTTAGCCCGGACTCTCCCAAGTCCACCAATTCACGACTTAATGGTTCAAATTTTTAACCTGTAAGTCAATTTTAAAACGGAGTCGCCACTAATCAGTTTGGGGTGGGTCAATTAGAAACCTAAACGAAGTATCGAGAGAAATACTTGCTCCTACACAACTAGAGAAATTAGGATCGGAGACTTGATTACACTAGTTAATCACTAATGCCCTTTCGGTACCTAATCTTGTTTAAACCCTAAGACTTTTTGAATTTTTGAGAGATTTTTCATGCATTTGAGGAAAAAAAACATTTTTTTGGGCATTTTTTTTTTTTTACATAAAAAGCATTTTTTTTGGATTTTTGATCTTTTTGGAAAATATTCTTTTTTGGCTTTTTCTAATTTTTTGGCCTTTTTTGGGAAAATATGATTTTTTTATTTTTTGTTTTATTTTCTGGAAAATAAATTATTTATTATTATTATTATTATTATTATTATTATTATTATTATTTCAGTATATTATTTTATATTATAATAATATAAAACGAACTGGGTCAAATCCCCGGGTTGGGTCCGCCCGCTTTGTCCGCTCGAGACACAAACGGGCCCGCGTTGTGGGCCCGACTCAGTTTTTTTTTCTCCTCTCATTTTTTTAAAAAACCAAACCGTTCTTGGCCCGTTTTCATAAAAACTTCAGCCCAAAGGCTACGCGCACAACCCAGCCCGACGATCCGACTCCGCTTAATGGAAACCCTACCCGAGATCCGCCCGACTTCGACCCGGCTTTCTGAAGTTCTGGCGATTTGCGGCGCTAATGAGGGACGGATGAGGTTGAACGAATAGCAGCTCGGCGTCCAACGACGGCGACGTCGCAGCCAGCAGCCGGCCACTCAATTGGATCGACAACGGGGCTCGTGGTGCGGCGGTAGGAGACGCGACGAAGGCCCCGATTCACTGAGGTCGAGATCCGGTGATGGATGGGGTTCGAGAGAGGGGGGTGCGACGACGGTGACGGGGCGAGCGAGACCCGTCGTTACCTGTCACAATGACGGCGTCGGCCTGGCCTCAGTTGCGGCGACAGTGAGGCAACACGGCGAGATCCGGCACCGCGGCGGCGTCGGGGTACGAGACCTCCTTCGATCTCCTCTCCTCTTCAGGCCCTCTTCGCGAATCCAGAACCCTTCCCTTTCCTTCGGCTTCAGCTGCTCACAGATCTGGGCTTGCGGGCGTTCGGACCTCCCTCAAAGTCTCTCGAGGGAAGCTTCCGGCGCTCGCAAGCTTTCGATCTCTGCGTCTGTCTCTCTGCTTCGGTTCCTCTCTCTCCGGGTTCACTTGTCGTCAGCCTCTCCCGAAGTCTCTCGGAAAGAGGTCATTCGAGTTCGCGACCGGATTTCCCTCGCACGCTCGCTCTTTAAGTCTCCCCGAAAGTCTCTCAAGGGAAGGTCTCTGAGCTCGCCGTGCTTTGCCATCGTCGGGAGAAGCCTATTTATAGGCGATGGGGCGGCCGGTCGACGGAGCTTCGACCGCCGGTCTTCGCACGTCGAACGGCCTCCGTCGGCCGAACCGGCGTCCCACCCATCGAGGTGGCTCTAGCTAGGCTACCTTGCATTGAAGACGCGTCCACTCCATTGTACGCTGCTGTCTCCCTCTCCATTCCGGCGTCGCGTGCATCCTCACCTCGGGCGCGTGCTGCTTATTCAATTGGAGAAGACGACAGCAGGAAGAAGAAGACAAATAGGAGAAGGGGCTTGGCTGAGTCGCGCGGGCTGGGCCGGTGGGGGCCTACGCGAGAGAAAATAAAAGGAAGGGGCTGGGCTTGTTGACCCAGTCCAGAAGGTTGCTGCTTTTGCTTTTGTTTTTTTTGTTGTTTTTATTTATTTATTATTTATTATCCCAAAAAGAAAGAAAATCTAAGATTAAAAGAGACTAAGTATTAATTTAAAAAAAACCTAATCAAAATTTAGGCGTCAACACCATCAAGTCATAGGCATTCCATTTTGAACTTGCTTTGGATTTGCTGGAACCTTGTCAATACATGCTGATTCACAACTATTGCAGCCCTGAGCTAATGTCCATTGATCCTTCATTTGATGCTATTCGCTCAAATAAGCATGTGTAGGGACATAAGATTGTGTTATGGTGAATTTCATGTTCACTTGGAAAAGATATTATGTCATGAATGAATTAAATTCTACTGGAAATCGATTCTTGGATGCTGACCATGTCTTGATATCCCATGATTGGGTGAGCATTTGATTCCAACTTGAGGCTACTTTGGTTATGGGATCATATACTTTCATGCTAGGAAAGTAATATGGTGAATCTCATGCCAACTTGAGGCTAGTTTGATCATGGATTGATGCCATTTTGATCAAGTAGACTCATATGCGCTTGTGGAAAGATATGGCTTCAATTTCATGTCAATTTGTCATCAACCAATCATGATTTGCAGTCTTGTATGTTGTGTTACAATTCTGATTGCATGCTGGAAGTCGTGGATTAAGCACGGATCAGATGGATTTTGTCTTAGCTTGGTTGTCTTTTTTATTGCCCATGGGCAAGTGATATCACGTGTTCAAGCTCCTTGTCAATTTCACATGTTCAGATGGCGCTAGTTGGCTGTTAGTCCCACTAGAATGAAATGAAGGACTATATATTAAAACAGATACATATTAACAAAACGTCTCAACTCCCGGGGGTCAACACTCACTTGCGAATATTCACATTGGCTTAATTCCCTAAAAAAGCACAAACTTTAGGTTGACTCCCTATTCTAACTTTTTGTTTTGTCTAGAAAAAATCAACTTCCACTTGAGTCCCAAATTTGACCCTGTCTAATTGGCATCCAAAATCACTGTTGAAGGTCTGATGTGGCAGTCAGTTGTAAATCTATGTCAGCTTACTACTCGCCAAAATGATGCTTTGTTGTTCTTAAAATTTGGGAAAAATCAAAGCAATTGGAGCTGGATTCTTCAATTCTGCAGACAAAAGTCTTCAAATTTTGCTTTTTGGGAATCTTCGAATCGTTGAACAGACTCATGCTGGAGAGAGTTGGTTTGTTGAGCTTTTAATAAACCAATTCTGAACTCTGCTGATCTCGTGATCCCAAGGACCGGTGCTCGATCAAAGACGGCATCTTCTACAGGATCATTCTCAGTGAATCACCCACATTCAAGGTATTTGATTGATTTTGATTCTGGTTCTTCTGAATCAAGGCTGGATAGCTATCTTCTTCAATGTCAAAACTCATTTCAATTCATGGTTTTGCATCTCATGCGTTATTTTTGCTGAAAGATGCAAGCTTGATGTCCTGCTGGGTGTGGCGATCATGTGCGGAAGAATTACATCCACATACTGTTCTCATATTTTGCCTATCTGAAAATTTAATGGAATGTTGACTCTTCTGCATTGCACTGTTTGTTGTACATCATTAAGCATTGCTGATGCAGCAATGTGTTTGACAAACATTTTTGGAATGTGTGACAGATGACAGCTAGAATGATCAAATCCTTCTTCATTCATTTGATCTATTCATTTTGTACTTTCAGCTCTGTGAAGATGAAAAGTGCCTATGCATATTTATTCGAGTCTTCTGAGCCATGGGTAAGGTGTTACTCATCCATCATTCAGCAGTAGATGACCCCTTGAAATTATTGTCCTTAAATAAGGATGAACTGATGAGGCAAAAATGTCACTTTTGCTCTTGTGATTAACTTCTCCATTGTTTAGCCAAGACTTCTTATAGTCTCATCTAATCAATCTCTCTAGAATGTGTAACGCTTCATAAACAATAAATTGAGATGAATTAATGTGTCTATATGTGAAGTTAAAATTTGCACATGAAGCTATGTTGCAGTTAGAAGCAGATGCCGCCATCTGGTTCTAACTTTAATGACCTAAGTGCTTGGTCATAGCATCCTAGATGATTGAGCCTTGGTTTGTAACTTGACACCAATCTTCCTTACTGATGACAACTTTCTTGTTGTCAGCTTGGATCCTAGCAGTTGTTCTCATGACCTAAAGAACCCACATCTTAATTAAAAAAATTTACTTGCGGATCAGCTTAAATACTGGCAGTTGAATGTAAAGACTAAAAGAGAGCATTGAAGAGAAAGAGGGCTTTTGGTTGTTATTAATGGAGAATGTCTTCTCGAGGAATGTCGCACTATTGTTCTTTCACAAACCAACTTCTATTCTCAAAAAGCCTTTTTGCGATGTGAGACTACGTATGAACTCACTCACCTCAATTGTACCTGAGACGCAATGCCTCGTCCATGGTCTCCTGCAAATATGTGGTTTTCATATCAGGCAGGCCTTACTGTTCAACGACCAAGTCGAGTACATTAATGCCACATGGGACATGCTGTGGTCTCTCGCCCGGAAGCTGGATCGTTGGCATAGGAGGAGCGGGGTTTATAGCCGATGGCAAGCTAAGTAGCAGGGGACAATCGGGGGTTCCTCGGTGCCAGATAGGCAGTTACTTTTTGTCCAGCGTGGATGCGCTTTCATGGAGAAAAAGATTGCGAGATGGCTGGATAGTTCTAGCATTTTGGAGGCGGTAGGGCCCAAAAGGCAATATTAGTATAAAGAAATGGTGGAGGGGGTCCACTTATTTTCAATCGAAAATTGTATGGCCAGTTGCGGGCCGGGGATTTTGCTCTCCCGTCCAACAGCACCTTGACCATCTCTTCAACAGCTACTTTGAAAATTGCAATTCTGTAAAGAAAGATTCAAAGCTTGCTGAAGGATTCGGTTTCCGACTTCTTGATATTTTACAAGCGTGGTCATAATTTACCAATACTCTGAAGAATTTTGCCAGCATACGAATGGATTAATAAATTACCAACTTATTATCAACATTGTAAGGGATTTAGTAATATCCAAATAAATTAGATTTATCAATGTCAAAATAAATTAGAAAATTATGCATTATTTAAAAAAAAAAAATTTAGACATGGTTCATAAGTTTTTAACGATGTTATTAATTTACTTATGTCAGATTAATTTGTAAGTAACCTCTTAGCCTAGTTGGTCCGGATCTCACCCTGAGATCCGAGATCCGGGAGGTAAGGGGCTTAATGCCCTTAATATTTATCTTGTCATTTATCTCGTCCCTCAAATTGAGGCATGCGTTCGCTGCTGCTTTGATTCTACCTTCAAATGCGTGTACTCAATTCAGGCTTACTCGACGTCAAGGATGGCTTTCCTCCTAGCGCCCCATGAGGATCTGTTAATTTCTTTCGTTGATCAATATACTTCAATTTTTGTCCTAAATAATCTATTTTTCAGTATAGAATTTGCATATCACGAATATACATGTAATTTGTACCTTTTTAACTAGAATTTTTATTATATCCAAGATCAATACAAAACAACCTCTATTGTGACACTACAATATTTATACATATATGCTGACTATCCGATTATGTCAGGTTATTTAAATTCCGGAGTACATGTGTAAGTATATTTTTTATGTGACATCCCAATTTTCCAATTCTATTTTCAATAAATTGAGACGGGCATTTCGTTGGCACACATATAGTTCTTTTCCTTGAGTCGGCCACTCATGTGAAAATTAGTCTATCAGGTGAAGCCGTTAAGAAACTCTAATGCATCAAACTCAAGAATTTGACCATGGAAGCGATATTTTGACCGAGCTAATCTACAAAGGTCATTACGGCACAATTAAAAATCGATTAGAGATTGGAGATAGGTCGACTCGACAGAGGCATGTGATCGGGTGTGGGTGATTCCACTAGATTGCACAATTCTTGTCGATCGGCACTGGACTGACTTTTCTGTCGATTGGGTACCCTGTGTTCGTATTTGAAACCTTGAAATTACCCCCGACAACCAAAAGTCGCCAATATTTCAAAGATGTGCATTGTGGCTTGAGATGATCAACCACATATTAAGACGGGCATTTCGTTGGCACACATATTGTTCTTTTCCTTGAGCCGGCCACTCATGTGAAAATTAGTCTATTAGGTGAAGTCGTTAAGAAATTCTAATGCATCAAACTCGAGAATTTGACTAGGAAGCGATCTTTCAACCGAGCTAATCTACAAGGGTCATTACGGCACAATTAAAAATCAATTAGAGATCGGAGATAGGTTGACTCGACAGAGGCATGTGATCGGGTGTGGGTGATTCCACTAGATTGCACAATTCTTGTTGATCGGCACTGGACCGACTTTTCTGTCGATTGGGTACCCTGTGTTCATATTTGAAATCTTGAAATTACCCTGACAATCGAAAGTCGCCAATATTTCAAAGATGTGCATTGTGGCTTGAGATGATCAACCACATGTCAAATGCATGAAAATTCCTAAAGGCTACCCAAAAGAGGTTGGGCCGATATCATGCCAAAGTGAAATTAACCGTGAAATTGAGACCGAATTCAGAAATTGGAAATCATGGTGTGTCACAAATCATTTTAAGATCATTGACTCATCTTTGGAAGATTTTTCATGCAATCAGAGTTTTTTAGCAATTAAATCAGAAAATTGTTAATTTTGCTCGAGAAATTAGTAGACCCATCTTTGGTCGCGCTTTTGGGACTTAAGTTGGTTCTACGGATAAGTGAAGATGTGAATTGAAGTGTTGTGACATCGGATTAATTTTATGGACTTCAATTAGACTCAATTAGAAGAGAATTGATGGGAATTGAAGAAATTGGATGTACAAAAATTGAACCCAGGCAGAAAATGAAATTGCAACCATTGGAAGAGGTTGTGGAGGATTGGGTGAGTGGATTGTGATGTCATCCTAGGTCATGGTGGGTCACCTTGGTTGGATGAAAGAAAAAGAAAAAAGAAAAGGAATTGTCCCATCTCTCTCTCTCTCTCTCCTTCTCTCTCCTCCCTCCCTCTCTCCCGTCGCCTCTCTCCTCCATCTTCTTCTTCTTGCTGCTCGATGGAACCGAGCAGACCAGCGAGCCGAAGAAGTCGCACGCCTCCGCCGGAGCTAGACCCGCCGCCGCACGCCGTCCTCGCCGTCGCTCAGCCCGCGCGCACCTCCGCTTCTCTCCTCTGTCCTCTTTCTGTTGTTCGGTGCCCTTGCTGTGCGAAGACCAGAGCAAGCCGAAGCAGCAGGTCCCCTCGCCGCCGCAGCAAGCAACCGGAGCTGAAGTCGTCGCCGTCGCCGCACGCCGTCGAGCGCCGCCCGCGCGTCTCCGCCTTCAGCCGCGTCGTCCCTGGTTTGGCCGACATCCCGAGCTACTGTCCAGCTCGTGCAGGAATCGCCGGAGCTCCCTCCGCCGCCTCCGGCCACCGTGAAGCCCCGCCTAGGTCCGGTTCAGCTCCTCCGCCCATTCCCAACTCCAACCGGCCTCGATCGGCCCTTTTCCGGCCTCAACCAGCAGTGAGCAGAGAAGACAAAAAATGGGTATTGCAGCGAGGTTTTGGCCCGTTTCGGCCGGCTTCCCGACCCCGAATGCTTGGCCCGCTTTGAGGAAAGTTGTTCCCCTCGGCGTCCCCGTCATTTTGGTCCGCTCGGCTCGCTAATCCGGTGAGTTTAACTCACTAAATCTCGATTAGAGGGTTAATTATGCTTTAGGTGTGCTTAGCTTAAGTTAGTTTATTTAATTGTGAATTAAATTAAGAGGTTGGTTTAACTTAAAGTACATTTAGTTAAGGTTAAATTGATGTTTATATTAGTATAATGGTGATTTGACATAAATGAATTACTTTTGGGATTAAATAAATATTTTGAAATTGTTTAATAATTTAATAATATTTTATTATTCAAAATTATTAAAATATTATTATTTAATTAATTTTCGGAATAAATTTAATTATTTAATAAATTCCGAAAATTATTTTGGGACTTTATTTTCTCAGAATTTCCTGCCGATCGTTGTTGTGCATTTAGAATTTGAATTTGACGAATTGATATGGCAAATTGAGTGTTGATTGTGATAAATAGAGATTTTAATTATAAAAACTCAAGTGTCGGGTTTTGATGCAAAAATTGGATTTTAATGATTATATTAAATAGTGGGGTTTGAAAAAGTGAGATATTGGCTTTCTGGTTCGAAATTAGCGTGCCCCCACACACGTGAGTAATTTCTAGAATATTTTTAATATGAAAAAAAAAATAGCCGGGGTCACTATTTTAAGTGGAAGTATTGAGTGAAATGAAAAGTCCTGGGGTCGAGTATGATTTGGCTGTGTGATAATTAAGAGAAAACGTTCTGGGCTGTTGAGCCGGACTTGCCCCTATATGGGATGCCCACGCGGTGGATGTCGGTCGCAGTAAAGGCTGGGCCAACTAGATCGATGCTCATTTGGGAATGCCGTCGACGTAGTGACAAAGCCATACTCTAAGGGGGGAGACAATGCTCCTTCGGGAATGCCGTCGACGTAATGACGAAACCGCGCTCCATGGGGGAGGCGATACCTGGTATTAATGTCAATAGATAGCCGAACTGCGAGTAGGTTATACCCTTGTGTGGTAGTGAATAATAATTGGAATGCGTGCTAAGTACGACTGTGATTTATATGAAAGTGATGGCGTTTCAATTGTTTGAATGATTATTACTACCTGAGATTGTGTGATACAAATTGTGCTAACCTGCAGGAAAGAACTGAGGTGAGGTAAGTTCTCTGTATGATGTGGCTATGCCATCCTTGAGCGTATTTTATTTTTAATAGGGGTTTAGGGGGTTGAACTTGCTGAGACATTGTCTCATCCCGGTTTGGGGATTACAATTTCAGATTCCTGGTGGACGGAGTGGCTAGATAGCTTTGGTCGGCCTTGAGAAGTTACAGAAGTGAAGTCATAAGGATTGGATAACGTGTCCAACTTGTAGGTCATAGGACTGTTCCTTTTTAAGAGCCGGTCTTTTGTAGACTTTTGGCCGTAGATCTTTGTTTGTAATTCTGTTAAATTATGAAAGTGTTATGTTGTGGTTTTGCTTCCTGCTTGTCTATCCCGTATTTCATTGTTAGGGGTTTTATAATACGTTCCGCTTGTGCAATAATAAATGAATGGGATCAGCGACACTACCTGAAAATGTCACATTTGCATGACCATAGTGGGATGTTGGTGCGCTCGAGATTCGAGGTGTGACATTATATACCATTGATTAAAATTATTTTTGTTTTGGGTGACTAACTGAATTAGGAGGGTTGCTTTTTTAAGAATATTGGCTGCTATTAGTCGTAAAACAATTTGTACAAATTTGGGACTAAATATATAATTGTGTATGGTCATTGTCGCGACCTCTTTTTTTCCGGCGCCCGCAATCAGGTACGAGCGCCTAAAGAGGCTAATGGCTCGGCTGAAATTAGTTATGCCCAGACTCTCTCCCAAGTCCACCAATTCACGACTTTAATAGTCTAAATTTTTAACATGTAAATCAATTTTTAAAATAGAGTCGCCACTAATCGATTTGGGGTGGGTTGATTAGAAACCCAAGTGAAGTAGCGGGAGAAATACTCACTCTGCGCAACTAAAGAAATTAGGATCGGGGACTTGATTACATTAGTTAATCACTAATGCCCTTTCGGTACCTAATCTTGTTTAAACCCCGAGGTTTTTGGATGTTCGAGGATTTTCCATGCATTTTTGGGAGGAAAAGCAATTTTTGAATCTTTTTCTAATTTTTGGACATAAAAGGGGCTTTTTGGATTTTTGGTATTTTTGGAAAAATACAAGTCTTTTTGGCTTTTTCTAAATTTTTTTGGCTTTTTCATGAATTTTTGGCTTTTTTTTTGGATTTTTGGCATTTTTTGGAAAATATGGAATATTTTTGATTTTTTTGATTTTTCGGAAAATAAAATATTTTTTAATATTTTTCAAAATATTTTTGGAAAATAAATTATTTTTGATTTTTCTCGATTTTTTAGAAAATAAAACATTTTTCAACATTTTTTAAATATTTTTCGATTTTCTGGAAATTAAAGCATTTTTTATTTTTTTGAAAATAAATTATTTATTTATTATTTATTAGAATACTATTTTATATTAAAATAATAAAACAAAACCGGCCCGGGTCGGATCTGCGGGTTGGGTCCGACTCGGGCCGGTGACCTAAGCGCAGACGGGCCCGACTCAGATTTTTCTCCTTTTTTTTCTTAAGAAAACAACGTTGTGGCCGGGTGTTTAGGGACACCCGGCCCGGCCCGACAACCCGGCCCGACAGCCCGCTTCGCGACCCGACTCCCCGCGAACCCTACCCGACCCGGCTCCGATTCGTGACCCGACTTCGCAACCCGCTCCCCCGGTGAAACCCTACCCGGATTCAACCCGACTTCCGCCGCCCCTTAAATCGTGGAATCCCTACCCGTTTTCCAAACTCGGATCCGCTTCGTGACTCGGAAATCGCAAACCCTAGGGTTTGCGAATCCGCGCTGAAAAGGGGGAAACGGGAGCATTCTGGCGGCGACGGCGGCGACGGCAACGATGATCGGACTACGGAGAGGGAGATGACGGCGACATCACGATACCTGTTCGTGGCAACGGCGCGACGGCGAGACCCACACGAATCTCCTCTTCTCCGGCGTCCCTATCTCTCTCTCTCTCTACTTCGGTGAAGCTCAGATCCGAAGCCGCGAGCCCTCGGCCCCCCTGAAGTCTTTCAGTGGGGTGTCCAAGGGTCGCGACCTCGATCCCTCTCCCTTTCTCCTTCCTCCGCACGTCTCTACGCTCGCTTCTCCGGCCGACCTTGGATCTCGGCGTGCTCGTCCTCGGCCCCCCGTTCTGAAGTCTCTCAGTGGGAGGTTTCGAGGATCTGCAGCTTTCGATCCTTCTCGGCCTCTGTCTCGTGTGTCGTCATCGAGGGGGGAGGTATTTATAGGTGAGGGGCGGCCGGTCGACGGAGTTCGGCCGTCGATCGCCACGGCCTTCACCGACCGAACCGGCGTCCCATCCGACGTCGCTGCCCCTGCTCCCACGTCCCATCGCCGTCCGTCCATCCCCTTCCCCTTCGTCGCGCCCCCTGCGCGTGGTCTGCGAGGCGCGAGGAAGGAGACGACCCGCGGGGTCGGGCCGAGGTGGAAATGGGCTGAGGGCCCATAAGGAGGTTGCTTCTCTTCTTTTCTATTATGTTTTCTTGTTTTTTTTTTTTTAATTATCCGAGAAAAATAAGATAAAATAAAATAAAGTAAAATAAAATAAAACCTAATTAAAATGGAATTTTTAGGCGTCAACAGTCATGCACACATTAACATGACACTTTCAAGCTTTTTCGGCAATTCCTTTTTAATTTCTATTTTACTAGGTATCATAGGTATCATATACTTGAATAAAAAGATACTCTTTACTTGAATAATATTAGCATTCACATTTATGAAGTTGCCCCACCAATTCAATTATATATGTAATTCAAAACCTATGCATTGCCACAAGAATAATAGATAGATGTCTATTTAATATCAATAAGGTGTTTAGAACTCTCTAAGCATCCAACTAATCTCCATTTGGCGTGATGGTCCCTCCATCTCACACACATTGGGTAATCACCGGAGACTCACAAATGTGTGCTCATGGGAGTGGCCACAAGAGAATGTCCAAGTGTCGTGATTTGATCACAAGCTTTGACAAGAAAGATAAACACACTTCCCACTTGAACAACCTCTTGGAGTTAAAACATAATTATTGCTTAGTTTTCTTGGAATAAAACTAAACAGATCTAATATAAAGTGAAATCTCTTGATCTTTTCCTTATGAGAGTTCTTCATTTCCCAAATGATAACCGTCATTGTGACCGTGGTTTTACACTATCTACTTTTGAAATTTTTTAAGTCGCCACACTTGATTTACGTGTGGGCTGAGCCCTTCTTATTCTTTATAACTCCGGGAAGGGTTGGAGAATATTTCTACACTAGAAAATATTACTTATTTAAATTCTAACGGTAGTCTCACGTTATACATTGGTTTTACCATGTAAAAGAAAGAATTAAGATGTAGCCCATGCGTCATTACAGGAGTGAAAAACTAGTTTGCTTAAAGTTTAGATTCAAATGATGAGGCATTATTACTGAAAATCTTATTTGTGTTGTTGATTCGTCCTCCAAATTGACTTACACACTAGTTTATATTCAGCAGTCACTCCGTTGACTTACACACTAGTTTATATTCAGTAGTCACTAGAGGTTGATCCATCTTTTTGTTGAAGCTGGTCTGGTCGAGCTTTGGTTCTCTTCTTACAGCAACAAATGAACTCGTCACCTAGGAGTTTCAGAAAATTCCTCTAGTACATTAAGAGAAGATGCATTGATGTTCTCTTTATATCATAATGCTTATTGAGAGGAAGATGGAACTTCATGGAGTTCACTGGTTAAATAGCGATCATGTGGCAATTTTTAACAGAAAGTCTCGTAAAAATTTACAATACTAGAAAATACATATGCACTAGACTTTTTCCACAGGATTTCAATGTTAAAAATCTCCAATTGAATTCCTTAATTGTGTAAAGCAAAGTGAGTCAAGTTAGGAAAGATTAGGAAAACACAAAGCTTTGTCCTTCCACCACTGCAAAAGATCAACATTATTTTTCTCCAATTTTTCAAATGTAGTTCCTGTCATCCTTGTTGAGATATCCATCCGCCTCATTGCAATCGACACCGAAGTGCTTGAGGCTTGCCCTTTTCTTTGGGGGCACATGTGGCCCGAGAGCACGGGTCCGAATTGTCACGGCCCATTAGCCATCCTAACTAAAATCTATCTATTTTGGCTCATGCATACTAGGAAGAACCTTAGAATATTTTCAGATGGACGAGGATCCTTCGCTCAAGGGTTGTCAGCACCTTCTCGATAGTTTTGGAGCTTCAATTAAGATTACTAGAAATAAGATAGAAAAGGATCACACGAGCACATGCATTATTAGACAAGGACAAGCCAGATAGCTTGTCCCCTTTCTTGAGATAGGCTCAAATGTGACATTTGTCAGTCAATGCAGCTTGGCTGTGCCCTTCCAACTCTTACTTGGATTTTTCTGGACTGAACAACGTGTGAAAAGAGAGAAAAATGGTATGCTGGAGTTGGGTCCTCATACGTGAGGCTTGACACAGTAACAACTTTAAATTGCCATGTGACGATGTATCAAGTCGTACTCTCATTATGCAAAAAGGGTTGACGTAGCACGAAGCTTCAATAATTGCTAAGTGTGCGTTTGTTTATGTTTCTGTTAAAAAAGTGTTCCGGGGAACTCTATTTCTATTCTGGGGAATAATTTTTTACCAGAAAAACGCGTTTGGTAAACTTGTTTCAGGAATAAAAAAATAGAAACATGTTTGGTAAATTTGTGTTCTTTTTTTGTTTCTTTTAATTTTTAAGTATTTTTATTATTTTTTATTTTTTTTCATTTTTTTTCATTTTTTTTATTTTTTTTCTTCTTTTGGCCAGTTGCCGGCCTCGGCCATGGCCGACGAGGGCCGGCGGCCTCACCTTGGCTGGGCGAGCTCGGGCTCGCCCGGGTCCGACGAGGCCGAGCTCGCCCAACCACCGGTCGCTTGGGGTTGGCCCGACGAGGCTCGGCCTCGCCGGTGGCCGGGTGAGCTCTACCTCGCCGAATGCGGGCGAGGTTGAGCTCGCCCGCAGGTCGAGCCTCGCCGGTAGCCGGGTGAGCTCAATCTCGTCGGATCTCGGGCGAGGCCGAGCTCGCCTAGCCAAGGTGAGGCCGAGCCTCGCCAGGGGCTGGCGACGCTTCGGCGAGGTCGCCGGTCCTCAACGGCTGGTCGTCGGCCATGGCCAAGGCTGGCGACCGACCAAAGAAAAAATAAGAAGAAAAGAAGAAGAAAAAGAAAAGAAAAGAAAAGAAATGAGTGAGAAAATTTGTTCTTAAAAATTGTTTCGAAACACGAAACAAGTTTTTTTTTTTTTGTTTCTTGTTTTTGTTCCAATTTTGTTCCCGGGAACAAAAAAATAAAAAAAAGATTTGGAACAAAAATGCAAGAAAAAACATATTTATATTCTTTTTTTGTTCTCGGGAACAAAAAAACAGAATTTTTGTTCATAAACAGAAAAAAAAAAATAAGAACATAAACAAACACGCCCTAAGTGACTACGATGGCTAAATAATACTTAACTAACTCTACCCCGGTTAAACTCTTAACCTCGCTTTGTCCTGTCTTCAACCTCCTCATCTGCGTTTGAGAGATAGAGAGAGAGAGACATCGGCATAATCAAGTCGTGGCATTTTTTTTTATGGCGATTTTGTAGATGTTGTGGATAATTAGATGACACAGTACAGCCTGGGCACATTGACGATGGGCCAAGAGATGCAAGCAATAGTCATTTTTAAGCAAGGATATAACATCTTCGACCAAAAAAAAAAAGCAAGGATATAACAAGCAGCTTAAACAATTGCAACGTGACCCACGATGATTCGACCAAAAAAAAAAAAAACGTGACACACGATGTACCGAGCCGTACTGTTCATCTGCAGCATGAATGAGGCTGACATGACATGAGGCTTTAACAATTGTCGAGTGACCGATGATGGCCAAAAAGTAACTTGACTCAATCTTGGTTAACCCTTCAGCTCACTTTGCTCTATCTTCCTCCTCGTCTGCATTTAAGGGAGAGAGAGAGAGAGAGAGAGAGAGAGCAGCAGCACCAGAGCGACGATGGTAGACGTGTCAGGGAGGGAGAGACACATAAAGATTTGGGAGTTTGCAATGAGAAGCGTCGGCTCCGTGATGAATTGTCCACGTTCCTTTTTCTTATTTTTTTGCAGAGAATTGATCAGAAATAGGCTCATCACGATGAGGTTATTAGCAAAGAGAGGTTAGAGAGAGAGAGAGGGGATAGTCACGCTCAATCATGGAATAGCGAGGCATCCATATAACCTATGATATGGGGTTAATGATCCCCCTAACGGACGTATAGTTACGTACAAGTACGTATGATTATTACAAGTACACTTCATATTCCCTACATCGGTTGCTGAGGTGTAATGGATCAATAAAATTAGGTTTTTTTAGAACTTTAAAGGTGAGTTTTTGAAAAATAAATGATGATTATAATTAGTAATTTCTATACGAAAAAATGAAAAGGCTATATTCCATGAACATCTCCATTCTCAAAATGGAGTTGTGTATGTAGCTCAAAACCTATATGTATTCACAAGATTAATAGATAGGTGTTTATATTAATGGAATATCTAAGATTTTTTGAGTATTCGACGAATCTCCACTTGGTGTGGTAGTCCCTCCATTTCATACACATTGGATAATTATTGGAGATGCATAATTATTTATATTACATTATTTGTAAAATCTGTTATTTGCCTTCATCTTCTTTTTTTCTTTTTTTTTTCTTTTTTTTATTATTATTCAATTTCTACTCAAAGTCCCAGCTTATCGTCCTCAATTTAAAGCCGATCTCCCCTTCCGTTTCTTTTTTTTTTTTTTTTAACTCTTGGGAAGGTTTAGTGGATATTTTTTCTATACTAGAAACTATTACTTATCTAAATTCTAACCTTAATCTCACATTATATATGTATTTTTTTTCTCAAAACTCTAGACTAAAATTAAACGTGGCTTGAAATGAGAGGTATAATTGGCAGAAATCTCGTAGGGAGGCTAAAAATACCTAAGAAGTTGAAAAGAAAGAGTAGATGAAACAACAATTAAGAACATTGAAGAAACTTAATTACATTTTATGTAATAGATGAAGCAATGATCATAACAACAACTTAAAGTGGAAGAACACAAATATTTGTTTACGAAGTAGAATAATAAATGAAACCTGACGATATGATATTAGGAAGAAAATAATTTTTTTTAAATCATGCCTTAGGAAGAATGTAGGTCTCATTAATGTAAAACCAGATCGACCACCTTGAGTCCGCTAATATCCTTTGTTCCTCCCACATTTAATAGGAAATATTTTGTGGGCCCACGAGAATTTTTCCTTCCATTCTCTTCACTAGATCAATCAACATGGACAATTCAATCAATGCGTCGTTTTCTCTAATACTGTATTTAAAAAAAAAAGAATAATGAATAATTTCTTCTAAGGAGAGATGAAATGAGGTGAAAATTGTCAGAATAATTTCCATATTATTCCAATCTCGAATCAACAGCTTTAGTGCTTATGGTAAGCCTTAGGTTTGGGGGGAACCAAATTTGAATCGGAAAAGGACAATGATTATCCACGTGGCATATGCATGAAGGATTTATATTACATAATTAAGTAAACTAATATTACTGGGAACCGGGCATGTAAGGTTGACAATGATAAGACAAGCACATGCATTAGGCAAGGACAAGGCAGTGAGCTTACACCCTCTCTTAAGACGGGCTTAAATGTCTCTTTTGTCGATTGGCGCAGAGCTGTGCCCTTCCAACTCTTGCTTGGATTTTTTTGGACTGGGATGACGTGTAAAAAGAGAGATAGGATGGTACGGTGGAGCTGGGTCTCTGGACGGAGGTTTGACATAACAGGAAGCTTTAAATTATCATAAGACCCACGATGCATCAAGTCGTCCGCCCATCTGCAGAAGAGGTTGACATAATACGAAGCTGTAATAATTGCGGAGTGATCGACGATGGCCAAAGAGTAACTTTACCCTTGTTAAACTCTTAACCGCCCATTGTCCTGTCTTCCTCCTCTTCGTCTGCGTCTTAGGGGGAGAGAGAGAGAGAGAGAGAGAGAGAGAGCAACTTGTGTGGACGTGTCTGGTTGATACCTGATACTGTAGGGGTGTCAACGGTTCGGTTCGGTTCGGTTTTTCAAAAAAATCGAACCGAACCGAACCGTTAAAAATAACTTCCGAACCGAACCGAATAAAACCCGAACCGAATACGAACCGAACCGAAATTTCGGTTCGGTTCGGTTCGGTTCGGTTCGGCTTTTCGGTTTTTAGCTTTTGGTTTTTGGTTTTTGGTTTTTGGTTTTGTGGTTACTCTGTCTGTTGACGAACCACACGACGACCTTCTTGGCGACGCCCGTAAATTGAACAGGTAAGCTCGCCCATGCTCTTGCCCTGTTTTGGGCGCGCCGGGTTGGAGCTCCCAGCCATTCGGCTCCCGCGAGCTCCGGCCGGCGTCGCCTCGCATTTTGTTTTCGATGTCTTCCTCGTCGCGTGTCAAGAGTCCCAGTGTGGGTCGAGCTTCGGTGGACCCAAAAATCCCTTGTCATAATAGCGCACCCCAATTGTTTGATATAATGCCCGAACTGGATCTGCAAGTTTGCGTGGGGAATATTCGTTCTCGTCGTGTTGTTTCCTTTGTGGCCGTCGTTGCCCCTTTCTTTGATCGAGCAGATGGAGGCAAGCGTCGCTGAGGTGTGGTTTTCGGATGGTAGGGGTGTGTTGAAACCTTAGATTGGGTCTCCATTTGGGTGTTCTGGGCAAAGTTTGGCTTCCACCGTGAGGAGGCCAGCGAGGGCAAGGTGGTTCCAGCGACGGCCGAGGTTGTCAGACTTGGAGGTCGGGGCGCCGGTAATGCTTCTCGGCTGGTCTAGGCGGTGGGGCTTGGTGGAGGCTCGGGCGTGGAAGAGAAGCTGCTGTTCGGGAGATGAGTCCCTCGTGGACTCAAGGCCGGTGAGGGGCTCGTCGTAGCGGTGGCGATGGTTCAGGCAGGAGGGCTGCAGGCGAGTGTTCGCTGAAGAGAGAGAGGGGAGTCGTCGAGGAAGAAGTAATCGAACCGAAATAAGGTTTTAGGATTTTATCGGTTTATCGGTTCGGTTCGGTTCGGTTAACCGATAAAAACCGAACCGATAAAAAAATTTTGGTTTTTAATGAGAACCGAAAACCGAACCGAACCGAACCGAAAAAACCAAATTTTTCGGTTCGGTTCGGTTCGGTTTTCGGGACGGGTTTTGACACCCCTACCTGATAGGGATGGAGAGAGACACGTAAGGAGTTGGAGTTAGCAGAGAATTGTTCACTTCTACAGAGAACTGGAAAGAGGGTCATTGAGTTGAGATTATTGGCAAAGAGAGGTCGAGAGAGAGAGAGAGAGAGAGAGATAATTACGTACAAATACACTTCATATTCCTGAATCCGTTAACAAGATATAATCAATCAATGATATCAGGTTGTTTTAGAACTCTTAAAGTGAGGTTCCATGAAATAAAATTATTATTGTAACTAGTAACTTCTATACAAAAATAAATGAAGATGTATCTTCCATGAAGCTTCAGTTCCTCACAATGGAGTACCTAAATGCACAAGATTAATAAATAAGCGTCTCTTAGATATCAATAGAGTGTTCATGGTTTTTTTACTATCTGACTAATTCTCATTAAGTGCAATGGTCCTTCAATCTATGCATATGTGAAAATTACTAGAGATAAGCAATTTTTATATTACATTCTTTTGAAAATCTTTTAGTTGCCACATTTGATTTTTATTTTTATCTCAATTTCTATTTGAAGTTGATTTGGCAGCTTGACTTCTAAATTTGGGAGCTGAGCTCCCATTCCTTTTTTTCTTTTCTTTTTTTAAATTCTCCTGGGAAGGTTTTGTGAATGTTTTCTCTATACTAGAAACTGTAACTTATCTATTTATAAACTTAATCTCACATGATATATGTTTTTTCATCATGTCAGAAAAAAACTAAGATGTAATCCTTGCATAGTTATGAGGCCGAAAAATAGTTTGATTAAAGTTTTGATTTAACTGATGAGACATGATTATTTAATATCTAACGGCAGGAGTTTTAGGGCGCGGGCTTGGAAGAACTTTTGGTTGACGATTGCATCATAATTAGCTTAAATAACAATAGGGAAATTGAGAACAACTCTTGTGGATCTTGTCTTTGTTGCATTTTGTCAATCAAATAAGGTGTTACGGAGACGCAATACTTGTTGACCATCGTCATCAATGAATCCTCCGGTACACTTTCCTATCTAGAAAAGCTTGGTGAAATCGAGGAAATTACAAATTATCTGTGCAAATGCCCACGAGGACACCTAATCTGTCATGCTTGAGGAATGTACAATCCTTCGCACTATCTTATTTAGAAAGAGTTGTTGAGGTTTAAGGTTTAGGGGAATCGAGATCTTTGCTGCATGCGATTCAACTGAAAGATTACATATCCTATGCAAGCTGAAGAAGCTAAGGTGTGTTGAACCGAAACGCTGTCCTAAGCTAAGACCCATGAAAGGCGGCAATGGCTCACTGTCTTTAAAGTACTTGGAGACCAAAGGTTACGGACCTCTCAAAATGTGATGCCCAATGTGTCGAGATCAACCAAGATAGAGACGGAAGTGTAACAACCGTAGTAGGTATTGTGGTAAGAAAACGCCGTGATATGTGATGTGGTTGTGGTAGACGTATAATATTTTAACTAATCTTTAGGTGTCATGGACTCTAGTTCTTCATCTTAGGAATTATTTTGTACGGCTTGTGAATGCATTAAAAACTCAGGATATCAAAAACTCGAGATCTTTTTAATTGATTCTGTCCAACGGGTTGATTGGAAGAACTCATTTGGAAGGTGCCAACGGTTAAGAAAGCATGGAATAGTATATAAGGAAGACGCTTAAATTATTCGAGTGTATATATGAAAGAAAATTCCAAAGTCTGAAGTTCTTAGTTCTTTGCTGTTTCAATTGTTGAGCTCAATTTGTACTCAAAAGAGAAATTAGATACTTGTGAGACCTTGAGGAAGTGTAGCAGGGTCTCTATACTGTGTAATTAAGGAGATGAGACTGTAAAATCTCTTTTGGTTCTTAGTGGATTCCAACCAGTGGGCTATCAGTGCGGGAGAGTAGATGTAGGCTTGGTCTAAGCCGAAGCACTATAAACCTTGTGTTTTGATTCTCTATCCCTAATCTCTTTACTTTAATTCGTGGCTTTATATAACCATTTATAGTCTTTTACATCTTTAGTCCATTATTCTTAAAAGTTGATTTATTCTGTTAAGTTTCGCAAAAACTTCTTTGATCACCTATTCACCCTCCTCTGGATGCTCTTACTAGCCTATCAAAAATAAATACAGTTTTTTTCCTTGGCTTGATAAAAACAAAAAACAAATTGAAGAGAGAGGTAGAGATAGCAACTGCTCCAAACAACTTCATAAATAATGGTGGTAACACACATAAAAATGTTGGACTTACTCTATTCAAGAGGTAGAGATTATATTCAAGACAGGAATTTTTACATCACTATGTTAGAATATATTTTAACTATGAGCCTGTAATTCGCACTCGAGATTTCTTATTCGGGATGCTTTTATCCGATGGACATCGGGTTTTATTTTGTTAATATCGATTATTCATATAATTTATCAACTGAAGTACGTCACCAGGACTTTGTACTTGTATCTAAGCAAGGTAGAGATGACTTGGCAAGCGCGGCTCCGCTTGAGCTACTAATGGGTTGGCGAGGAATAGGTCATCCCTCGACTCGGCGAGGTTGATGCTCGACAAATTGGAGGGTTTACTCCAATTAAACCCTTGGATTAGCCTGGCGAGGAGCATCACGGTCATTGTCGTACCAAGCGTGGCGGCAATGCACCCACGTCGGCCAGTACTGAAAGATATGAAGCGCAGGTCAGGTTCTGTGAGTACGACCTCCGCTTGGTCCCTCATAATGTGTCGGTCCGGCTTGAACTTGAGGGGTTCGTCCCAAATCTCGGGGTTTCTACCGAGGCCGACGCGGCTCAAAAGGACGTGGCTGCCCTTGGGGATGCGATAGCCAGCCACAGCGGTGTCCGACATGGCTACGTGGGGAACATTGAAGGGGGCCACTGGGTGGAGCCTAAAAGCTTCCCTAGCACATGCTTTGATGTAGTTAAGATCTCCGATATCGGATTCTTGGACTAATCTCTCCTTTCCCACAACTCTATCGATTTCTTCTGTGGCTTTGTGAATGAGCTCGGGCTGATTTATCATCTCCGCCATTGCCCATTCGACAGCGTTTGACGGATTGTCCACCGCGGCCATCATAATCTCCTGCATATTAGGTCGTGCATCTTTATGTTAAAATTTGAACTATTTAGACCAAAACACTGCAAATGAATGGGCAACTACACTAGAATTATCAATATCCTACTGATTCCAAAAATGCTACCACAGGTTCTTACGATATCTAATAGCTACCGAAGCAATCGAGTTTACAAAGTAATCCCGCTTTGTGTGGAAGGCGTAAATATATGGAGACATCGATTCAGATGGAGAAGTTTTTAAAGTTTATATTCGAGCGAATCCTCTGGGAAGAAGGATATAATTTTACCGTGGTCAGCGCCCGAACTTCTTGTGGCGCCAGCACTGGCATCCCTTTTGAGTCTTTAAGCATAATTAGAACGTCCAATAAGTCTTGAGGCTCTTTTTCATTACTCTCGGAACTCAAATCGTCCCTCCATCGTTTGATCCTCTCGCTTATTATGGGTTCATGCAATGTCCTAAGAGTCCTCGCACTCTCTTCTACTTCCTTCTCATGCCCATCAAGATCAAGCCCCTTCAAGAATGGAAAGTAATCGGAAACACAAAATGCATAGACATAGTTTAGTGCATTGAATAGTGCGTCCACATGTTGTTCTTCATCAATGGTTGGTCCTCCATCTTGCCTTCCCTGGCCAAAGTATCTCTTGTTGAACATCAACCTTCTTATCACATTCCCAGAATAGTGCCTCGTAGTGGTTCTCAAGTTCACTTGATGACCTGAGGTTTTGCATAGGTTAAAGACATACTTCACTAGGTTATCGGCTTCCCCCACTCTCTTGTCATGGAGCCACTTGTGCCGAGACGGGCATACTACCTCCGACACCAAGACCCGCCTCATCTTCTTCCATTGCTCCCCATAGGGTGAGAGGACTGCTGTCAAGTAGCCGCTGCTGAATGTGCCGGACGCCATCGTAACTGGCCTTGAGGCGAATGATGAGTCCTGTTTCCTGAGGAATTCTTGGGCGATTGTTGGACTGGTCACGGGAATGACGTGCGTGCTCCCTAGACGGATGCACGCTATGTCGGTGTTCATTTCCTTCATCAGGCGATGGATCCACCGGAACACGGGCTTGTTACGAAGCATACTCGGGGCACAACCAACCACGGGCCATGGGGTGGGGCCTGGAGGGAGTGGGAGAGGATTATTTTCTTTTCTGATGTTTTTCCGACAAAGCTGCTGCTTCACGATTCTATATAAAGCGACGAGTGCCAAGAGAAGTAGGGCGTAAATGGTGGCCGGGGTGGCGGAGCTCATTGTGGCGGCGGCAGTTGGAGCTTTTGTCGATGGCTATTGCTATATATATCTTTGCCTGTGGAGGTTTTCGACCACTAGGCTTTTACTATGAAGAAGGAGAAGGGAGAGTTCGTGGTGAAGTGAATATGCACGTATGACGCCTATATATAGAGTCGGAGGCCAACTGATGCGCTGTATGTTCCCAACAAGCGTTCGGATTCATTCTAATGACAATGTGTGCAACATTGTGTGTTTCGAGACAAAGGCGCGTGGTGCTCGCTATGTGAGTACCCATGTCCACGGATGAAGATAGAGATGATAGCGATAGTGTGCTGCCAGTCTCCTGGCTTCTCAAAACGAGAAGTGAAAAGTTGATATCCGGAGGCCAAAGACTTTGCGGTCGACTTTGCTATTGGAGCCAAATAGCATGCGTCTTTTGAGGTCAACTTTGTTGTTGGAATAATAACTAAATAAAAGTGGCTGATACGGATGGCGTGGCTGCAGCAATTGGAATATGCCAAGCTTTGCCAAGAGAAAGTTACTGTGCGAAGACGTGTTTTTATGGTGTCGAAAAATGCCTCCGTGAAAAAGATAAGCTCCATAACCTGACCATTGTGGCGGTTATTTAAATAGGAATGATGCACTTAGATGAACACTGTTGAGCGGTGAGGACAGATTTATTTTGGTACGGGTGCATGGGATGTACAGGGTGCGAAGTGCACTTGGTATACTAGGGTTGCTTCAAGAAACAAGGCAATGATACCAAGTTAGAAAGCCTAATCCAAGAGTTTCAACTGATAGGTGGAAGGAGACCAAATGAAATAAAAAAGCATTTAGGATCCATTGTCAGGTGATGTGTGACAATACTTCAATAGCCCCTCTCACATGCAAATTGGATTACAAGCGGCATGTGAAATTTTGACTATGCACATTCATGTGGAATTTTGACCATGCATATTCGCAAAAGGGATAGCAATGGCTTTGATACCATATGAGATTTCGTGGAATGAAGGCCTAGTTCAATATTTATATATTCTAATACTGCCCATCATGGATAGACCAGTCATTGGCCTAAGTCTAAAGCGTGAAATTATGTAATTGGAGAGATAGATACGGGTCTCAAAAGATTTGAACTCATTGGAGAGATAAATATGGGCCTATAAAGATTTGAACTTAAGATCTCTTACTCTGATACCAATGTTAAAAATTGAGAATTTTTATATATTCCGATGTATATTAATGAAGAATACATTAACCTGTTTATATGCTTTATTACATAGCTACTATAAGGTAACATCTTAATCAATACATGCACAATCAATGAAGATATATGCACAATCTTGAAAAATATAGAAAAACAAATGAGAGTTTTACTTAAAGCTTAAACCAATAGGCGTAGGAAATTAACATAAAATAAATAGCATTTGTCAAGCTATATGAGACAATATTTCAACACCTCGTCTCACATAGAATTTTGACTACGAGTAAAAGAATAAGTTCTGGCTCGATACCAAGTTCAAAATAATGTCGGAAATATCATAATTTCTCTAACTGAGGAAAATATTTTATAGATTAAACTCAATCTCAAACTTGCATTTTGAATACATATAATTGAAGAGTATGAGCGTACATATATAATTCTAATATACAATTGTTTGTTCGGCTGGTTACTCAGGTTAAGTATTCAAGCTTGAGCTTGTGTCCACTGTTTTTGGGTTCTGAATCCCGTGGAGCTTGAATGCTGATATAATTAGGCTTACTTGAACACAAAATTGATTTTTGGGGCTATGCCCGTGGTGCTCGAGGCATTGCCAGTTGTTGGGAAAAAAGTTCCAAATCGGGAAGAAATGGAATCGGATTTTGATATATGATAATACTCTCTTTAAAGAGTTATTTGCCTCGTAACATTACTAATGGTTATTGATAAAAATTCTTCAAGATACAATAAAGTTTTAAATGAGAATATCACGTAGCAATTATGTTAGATCTCAATAAACTTTTAAATAGAAATACTTGGAAAAGGCTGTATTTTTTTGAGAGAAAATTCAACGAGACTTGATGATCATTGAGACCAAATACCGACGTCTTTATCTTGGTCTTGTAAGTAGGAGCAACTTTTCGGGAAAGAAAGTTGCAAAGTAAACAATTACATTCCCAAAACACATGTTGAAAAGACATATTGAAAATTCATAATAAAAATTAATAATAAAATAATAATTTTTTACTTCTGAAAAATACCGGTTGAACAAATATAGCATTTCAAAGGTTGCGAGATGCCTAATAAAGATTAGCAAAATAACTGCAAACAAATAAATAAACAACAGGATTGTTTTGCTTCGATCATTGTACAGTAAAGGCGTCAGTACAAAGAGAGGGAACTTCTCAATCTCTTACTCTGCGACCATAAGATTCACGTGTGACAGACACGTCGTCTCGACAGAGCTCCATACGATGAAGAGATACCAGTGTCGGGGACCCCAACGTGGGTGGTAGATACAGAAACATGCAAATGAGCTAGGGACTTCGATTCATCAAAGAGCGGATAGAGACGGTATGTTTTTGGCCCTGGTCAATGTAGACTTTGGTTTTTTGCATTCGATTCAACGTATTTTTCCTATGATCTCGTCTCTCGAATTGGTTAACGTGGAAAACGATTCTTTTTCATCTTCAGATCGTTGGCACATAAGTGCATTTTCGACCCTCTCAGATCTTGTCCAATTTCACCTCTCAAACCCGCGAGAGCAAGGGTGGACAAAGCGGAAGCGAGAATGTCGGCTTGAGTAACGCAAACATTGGTGAGAATCCAATGCCCCGAAAACCTAAGGGTTCCTCCGCAAGGTTCGTCCACGGAGGGTGAGTCGAGCCTAAGATCAAGCCGAAAGGCGTAGTTATGGCCTTGACGGCAGAGTTCCCCGAAGCGAGTTTTATTGCTTCCAAATAATAACAATTCTCTCGACATGAAGAGCTTTTTCTACCATCAATGGTAGTTTTACTTGTTAACCCTAAAAGCTTTATTCTCATCCATGTCTTCCATCTCTGCTTCTTCACCAAACCCATATCATCATCCCACGCCTAATTTCTTCATCTACCTCTACAGTGTCGTGCATGTTCAATCACCTCAATCAGAACAACCATTATGGTTTCTCTCCCAAATCCCCAATTATATACCTGCGGCCCATCGCTACTTGCGAATGCATGATATCTTCTGCTGCTTCTCCATGGTGCGTTCCGCTTGAAGTCCCCATCTATGGCAGTTTCTTGGTGCTCTAACGGGTTCATCTCCTTGGATGCATGCCTTACTCTGCTGCGCCTATGCATTCCCAGGTGATTTACTAACATGGGTGTCCTGGTGTCTGGCCGATTCATCCCTTGTCACTTCTCAATTGTCCCATGGTTGGGTCTTCTGTTCTCATTCAACGTAATTTGCCTGATTTACCTCGTTTAACTTCTGAATTTCACATCTACGGCCCCTGGTTATGAATCCTGAGGATGAATCTGTGCGTTTGGTTGCTTTGTGTCAACGTCTGGGTCGCCTTTGCTCTGAACAAGAAATAGAAATATGGGAGGAAGAGCCAACACCGGCCACATTAGCAGAATGTCGTTTAACCCTGATGGGTAAAGTTTTCACCCAATCAACCGTTAATTTCAACGCATTACAGAGCACATTAACCAGGATATGGAGGAATGACCAGGTCGACTTTGCTCAAACAGAAAATGGTTTATAATTGGCGAAATTTAGGTCAGAAACTGAGAAAAAAAGAGTGTTGGAAGGTGGACCATGGCTCTTTTCTAGTCACCTAGTCTTCTTTAGGCCTTGGATTCCTAATACTCCTCTCCACCATTATGACTTTACACGATGTCCTTTTTGGGTGCACGTTGTTGGTTTGCCATTGGAGTGGACTACGAACGGATGATACGAAAGGCGCTTCACCGTTTGGAGAAGTTTTAGAAGTTCACGTTGATTTTAAAGAACACTCGACTTTAAGGGCTGGCCGGGTAAGGGTTGAGCTCCCTCTAAATGAACCTCTAAAGATTGGTAAACGGTTAGAATTGATGGGAGAATGCTGTGGTTGGATTTCCGTTATGAACAGCTTGTCTCCTTTACGTTATTCGTGTGGAAAACTTGGCCATTACGCTTCATACCGTGCAGACTATCCTTATGATGAAGCTAAAAATGATGGTAAAGAAAAGATGGCTTATGGTCCTTGGTTAAGAGCGGAGGTTAACCAATTCAGTCCTTATTGGCAAGCATTCTACAACCCACCGGAACATCCTATTCAGAATGAAGAAACCGTACCTGAGACACCTCCAAATTTCCTACCGACTGTTCCTTTACTGTCTGATACGAAGCGTCGCATTGAAGGTCCAGCAGTTCCAATTGCTCCACCAGTAGTGCAACATCATTCTGCTCTCAGTGAGACTATCCAGCACCCCCGGCAGCCTTCTCTACAACCAGGTCAGATTTTCTCAACGGATTTAATCCTTGCACAGGCCAAACAGAAGAGCCCCATTAGTTCTAGTATCGACAAACCAACACAACAGAAACTGAATGCTCCTCGACTTACTACTAAGATGAGCCCTGCAAAGAAACAGAAAAGATATTCTCCTTATGAATCGAAACAGATCATAATAGAGCACTTTGATGATGCTCACTTGATGGAAACACCGTGTTGGATGCGCGAAGGGAATACGTGGGCTTTGGTGGCTGGCCCTAAACAGCCACCGACTTACAAATGAAGCTTATCTGCTGAACCGTCGGGGTTTGGGCAATCCCCCGACGCTTCAAGCTTTAAAGGCCTTGACGGCCAAAGAAAAGCCCGACTTTTTGTTTTTAATGGAGACTAAGGGTGCGTTTGGCAACGATTCATTCCCGAACCGATTCGACAAGAAATGATTATTTTTGATTCGTTCCGGAACCGATTCCGAGTAAAAGAACGTGTTTGGTAACTCGTCTAAAATTTTTTATTCGAATAGAATTGTGTTTGATAACATGTCCATTGATTATGTTCCAAATTATTTTTTTTTTATTTTTAAATAATTTTTTCTACTTTTTTTTTAACCTTTTTCCTTTTCTTTTTTCATTTTTTCTTTTCATTTTTTCCTTTTTCTCCTATTTTTCTTCTTCTTCTTGTGGCCGGCAACCTCACCAGAGCGTCGCCAGCCCTTGGCGAGGCTGGCCCTCGTCGGCCGAGCGTCGCCAGTGGACAGGCGAGCCTCGCCGGGCCGGGCGAGGCCCGCCCGCCATCGGTCGGGTTAGCGAGCCCGGCCGGTGGCTAGGCAGCCTCGCCCTAGCCCCGGCGAGCCTTGGCCTCGCCAGATCGGGGAGGCCTTGCCTCGTCGGTGGACGGCGGGCCTCGCCGGGGCTGGGCGAGGCTCGCCTGGCCACCGGTCAGGCTAGGCGAGCTCGGCCGGTGGCCAGGCGGGCCTTGCCCAGCCCTGGCGAGGCTCGCCAGTGGCTGGGCGAGCCTTCGGCGAGCTCGCTGGACCTCGCCCTGGCCAGGCGAGCCTCCGGCAAGCTCGCAGGACCGGCGGCCGACGGTGAGCGGTGGTGGGCGGCGGCGGACGGTGGCGGCGGGCGACGGTCGCGGGATGGCGGAAGGAAATAAGAAGAGTTTTATTGTGTTGATTCTTTTTTTGATTCTCGGACGTAGAATCAACTTTTTTTTTTATTCTCAAATCTACTCCAAAACTGATTCTGGGAACAAATTTGTTCCCGGGAACAAAATTTTTACCAAATGCGATTCTCGTCCCAAACTGATTCTGGAAACAAAAAATCAGAATCGGTCACTATTTGGCATGTTGCCAAACAGGGCCTAAGAATACTGAGAATGTTCTAACTCGTTTGCAGCGACGTTTAAAGTTCAGTCACTCTTTTGTTCAGAATCTTGTAAGCATTGCAGGTGGCTTGTCGCTTTTTTAGAATGATACTCTTTCGATAGACATGGTTTCGTATTCAGCGGACTATTTTGATCTCATCTGTCGGGATTTAGTGGAAGACAAGCTTATGCACATCACCTGTCTTCATGCACCTTACTCCTACCATAATCGACAGTTACTTTGGGATAATCTTCGTCTGATCAGTTGCTCTAATACCCTCCCTTTGTATATGTGCTGGAGATTTCAATGAAGTCCAGTACGCATGGGAAAAGGTTGGAAGGCGGGCTCCGAAACGGTATAGAATGCAATCTTTTAGAGATGTAATCAATGACTGTGCTTTTATGGAGGTTGAGAGCAAGGGCTGCACTTTTACATGGTTGAATAAGAGGGCTGGTCTGGAACAAATCAAAGAACGGTTGGACCGTGTTCTATGCACGACGGAGTGGCAACTTCTTTACCCTGCAGCCCAGGTCTTTGCCTTGCCGGCTATGGGGTCTGATCACAGCCCACTTCTCTTGTCCACATCGTTATCTTATCCCCGAGGTCCACGCCCTTTTGTCTTTGAAGCGTTTTAGAATCAAGATCCGGAGTGTAGAGCGATTATTTCTGACACATGGGACTCCATCCAGGTACGCAATTCCCCTCTTTTGCGCAAACTCAGAATTGTTTCTTCTAATCTACGAAAATGGAGTCGGTCAAAATTTGAGAATGGGCAATTGAAGGTGCCAGCCTTACAACTGATACCGATGAAGCAGAACAACTACGTGGGGAAATTCGGACACTATGGCAGCAGGAAGAGCAATTTTGGGCTATGCGTTCTCGTGTTAATTGGTTAAAATGGGGAGACAAAAACAACAAATTCTTTCATGCCACTACAGTGCAACGGAGGCAACGCAATAGGATTGGAATGTTAAGGGATGATAGCCTTACCTGGGTGAGAGATATTCCGACCTTAAAGGAAATGACTTATGACTATTTCTCCAACCTATACACTTCTGTTGGTTACAGGGACTATAGACCAATCCTAGATCAATGTCACCCGTTAGTGTCTCCGCGAGATGAATGTGAGCTTAATTGCTTGAGCCTACAAGAGAGGAAGTTAGACTGGCAACTTTTCAGTTGGGGCCGCTGAAAGCTCCGGGGCCCGATGGTCTGAATGGACCTTTTTATCAGACACATTGGGATATCATTCAGCATGATCTCTTCCGTTTAGTTCATGAGTTTTTCTCTTCGGGGTCCCGCCTAAAGATCTTAATAAAACCGTACTAGTGTTGATCCCTAAGATCAATCACCCTGAGAGCCTAGATCAATTTCGTCCAATTAGCCTGTGTAATTATGCTTATAAGATTATCTCTAAGGTATTGGCGAATCGTCTCAAGCTGTGGCTTGGGGATCTTATCTCTCTGGAACAGGCGGCCTTCGTGAGCGGACGTCAAATACAAGATAATGTGTTAATTGTTCAGGAGGTTATTCATCAGTTCAAAACAAGGATGGGGAAGCGTCATTTTAATGCACTACTCAAGATGGACATGCAAAAAGCTTACGACAAGATTGAATGGGATTTCTTGCAGGATTATCTTCTTAAATTGGGTTTTCATCATTCCTGGGTTAGTATGGTGATGCAATGTATCACAACTTCATCTTTCAGTGTACGTTTCAATGGGGAACAACTCCTATATTTCCAACCATCACGCGGCTTACGTCAAGGAGACCCACTTTCCCCTTACATATTCATTTTAGTGGCGAATGTCCTTTCCTCCCTTATTCATCAGGCTGTTAATATGGGACATCTCAAAGGGATCCACTTTAACAGGTTCTGTCCTACTATTTCTCATCTATTTTTTGCTGATGATTCGGTCTTTTTCCTAAAAGGAACCCTTATGGAATGTCAGAATCTAGCCAATATCTTGAATCAATATTGTCTAGCTACTGGCCAAGTCATCAATAGGAACAAGTCTGGCATATTTTTTACTAAATCCTGTCCTTGGAGTCTTAAGCTCAATTTAGCGGCAGAATTTAGGGTCCCGATCTTAGCGAAGTATGGGAAATACTTAGGAGTCCCTTCAAATTGGGGCCGATCCAAAATAGATATGTTTAGCTGGATATTAGGCAAGGTAAATGCAAAACTTAAGGGCTAGAAAGAACTTTTGCTATCGAAAGGGGGAAAGGAAATCCTACTGAAATCTGTCGTGCAAGCTATTCCGCAGTATGCTATGTCCATTTTTCAACTTCCTATATCTTTGTGCCATAAGATTGAACAGAAAATCTCCAATTTCTGGTGGAGAAATGATAAACAGAGGAAAGGAGTGCATTGGCAAAGCTGGGAATTGTTAAAGACAAAAAATGTGAATGGTGGGCTAGGCTTTCGCGAATTGTTAGCTTTTAACAAAGCGCTACTTGGCAAGCAGGCATGGCGTCTATTTCAACAGCCACACTTGTTATGGTGCCGTCTCTTCAAGAGATTATATTTCCACACTAAAGATATTCACTCTGCTGAACTCGGCCCACGCCTATCTTGGGGTTGGCGGAGTGTTCTTTTTGGAAGGGATGCCATCCTACCTAATGTACGATGGTCTGTTAGGGATGGGAAGAACATCAAAATTCGTGATCATAACTGGTTACCCTCTGGCCCTATTGGAGGACCAGCTACAAGAGACGAACCGAGGCTGGTGGCAGATCTAATTCACCCCGTCCACCATACTTGGAACGTTAATCTTATCACCCATTTATTTGACGACAACATCACATCATAAATACTGGATATCCCTATCAGACCGCTACATGCTGCTGATCAGATAGTATGGATAGCAACGAAGGATGGCCATCATACAGTAAAAAGCAACTATAGAACTATTGTCAGCAAGCCAGTAAAGCCACAGGATCACCATGCATCATCATCATATAAACAACCCAGTTTTCTTTGGCGCAAACTATGGAAGATCAACACAAATCAGAAAATCCATCTATTTTTATGGTCAGCATGCCACAATGCCCTTCCTACCAAGGCGAATCTATATGCTAGGCACATCATCTCTGATCCTATTTGTCACATATGCAACCAAAACTCTCCGGAAACAATTGAACATTTATTCTTCTTTTTCTCATGGACACACGGGATATGGGAGCATCAGCAAATCAGTATTCCAGTTTCTCCTCTCAGCATTCATCGCCTTGATGAGTGGTTTTCAGACAGAGCCAGTAACACTAACCTGGTACTTGGATTGGAGACCATCGCCCATGTATTCTGGCAGATCTAGTGCCAACGAAACAATCGGATCTTCCGTTGAATCTGTCCTGATCCAACCCGAGCTGTGATGGATGCCCTTGCCCTGACTCGGATTCATGGCATTTCTTCTGCACATCATCAAGGAACGAAGGAATCGCACGCAGAGCATCCAGCTAATCGTGGATCAGCTTTACTTTGGAAACCTTCGGATCGGGGATACCTAAAATGCAATATAGACGCATCTCATCAACCAGGAAGTCTAGAAGGCAATGTCGCGTGTATCAGTCGAAATCATCAAGGGGTACTTACTGATGTCTATACCCGTCGATGTCCCGCCGCTTCTCCCTTTCAAGCCGAAGTCCAAGCGCTAGCTTGCGCTCTTAATCATCTCGCTGCATCAGGGACTCAATATGGCCAACATCATCATCGAATCGGATTGCTTGGCCATGCTCGAGATTATTCATGAGAAACGGAACCCCCCTGGAAGGAACGAGCGATGTTCGCAGAGATCGATCATCTGCTCTCTCTCGTGCCCTAACTTCGCCTTCGATTGCAAGAGGAAGCTAATGGAGTTGCTGATTGGGCTGCCAAGGCCCACGGTAGATCGATATGGCCCATAACCGGAATATCTTTCCTCCTTTTATATTACAGAATTTGGTAGGTGCCGAAGCATTAGCTTCTGGTTACACTACCCAGATCTTTTGTAAAGCTACTAATTAGCAATGAAATATCTATATTTCTGACCAAAAAAAAAAAAAAAACGTTTATATTGTGCCCTTCAAACCCTTTCAACTCATGCTCCTCTGTGTGGTCGAATTCTTCCCTAACCCAACATTAGCAACTTCTTTGGTTTGATCACGTGGCAAAAATTGTCACGTGATGCTGACAAGGCACTGCATGTCGAAATGAGAGAGAGGTGCGACTGGGATTATTTTGTATATTGATGTGAGATTTTGTGCAACAAATTGTTAGAATTTAAATTCTAAATTACTCATTCATCTAATTATTTAAGCTTTTTAAATAGTTAGTATTGACTTTACAAAATATCTCACATGATACGAGAGCAAAAGATCCCAAATTCAAATCTATTAAGGCATCTATCTGCCTCCCCAATTATATGTTTCTATACTTTAACGATATGCCAAAGTCCAGCTTAGGCGTGAATGGGAGTATTAAAATATTTAGATATCAAACCATACATTCATTTGTTGTGACTTTCCTAAAGGTGAACTACTAAAAGAAAAGTTAATGGATTATTAAACTCAAAGACTTAGCGCAAGTTCTCTCAAGCCCATGTCAACCGCAACTTTCAGGTTTGATTTAATCAACTTAACAAACAATTTAATTAATTTAGGAGTCACCACTAATGCCACTAATTTACTTTTGGTCAATTCAGAACTAGGTAAAGTGTGGGAAAACACTTTATTTCTACGAATTAGAGTTGTCATAATTTTGGAAACTTAGTTAAGTTAGATAATCTAATGCCTTTTCGATATCTTTTTCTCTTTATTTCAAAAATATTTTACAAGCAATTCTGGTGAATTTTAATCTCAAACTGCTAATATGCGATGGGTGATCATGCGAATGTGAAAGGAATCATTTAACATTCAATAATCAAGGTGATAAATAGATTGTTAGAAAAAGGGGAAAAACCTTAATGCATTAAGCAAAGAAAAAGCGAAACTTGATCATCACCTAATGAGACAAAGGTTCTGCAAGTTATTAACTAGGAAGCTAACAATAATGCAATGTTAACTAATACTTTTTGGGTTTTTCTTTTTACTGATTGCAATTTTAATCTAAATAATGTTTATGTGAATTCTAATTTAACATGGATGAACCGTTAGACTAATGACATGAGGTTGAATTATTTAAATGTTATAGTATGACCTAAAATATGCAACATGCATGAATATCCGATAAAAGCGTAGAATCTGATGAAAGCACAAACTATCTAATAAAACTGTAGTATCAAATAATAAATAATCTATGCATAAATGCTTATGGAAATTATGCAATATCATTCAATAGTCATCAAAATCTATCAAAGATATTCAATTATCAAATTATGATGTAGATATAATATTCTTGATTAATAATAGATTCAAATTACTATATTACTCCTCATATATCTTAGATACACGCCATTTTTAAATTACGAAACATGCACGAATGGTATCCAAACTAAATGCAATGAATTCTTTTTCTTTCTTTTTTCATATTTTTCATAATAAGAAAATAAACTAAATTAGCAACACGCAAAATGATAGGCCCATATAATTCACAAATTGACCTTATCCCAGTATAGGAAACGAAGGTAATGGGGAATCCGATCTTAAGTTTTAAAAATTGAATTCCTGATTATATGCACAATTGGATAAGAAAATTTCCCATTCGAGATGTGCCTATAATCTCAAATCAAATCGTGTTGGAACCAACTAATCACAGTTTAGGCAATTGAATAATTAAATCAAACATAACTTAGGAAATTGCCTGCATTGGATTGCCGACTCAAAGGACGACAGACAGCGAGAGGTCATGAGTAAGATTCACCGTCGGGGTAACCGGCAAGGAATGGCAAGAGGTGACAGACAACAATGTCAAGGACTACGAACATCACAAGGAAATCTTTAGATCTTTGATGCTCGATCCCTTTGGTAAAGTTGAAGAGCTAGGTCGCGTAGAGATCTCCTCAAAATTCTGTTGCATTCCAACTTAAAACGAACACATACTCATAGTTTTTGTGAGACCGCGCTTCTCTCCTTTAAAGATATACTTCTAGACAGTCTCTCATCAATCCCACTGGACAATTTCAAGATCAATATCTTACCGTACTCTCCACAAAATTTGAAGGTGGTCCGATGGTTAACGAATGTGTACCAATCGTGAAACCGCCCTGGAATTTTTCTGTGGGGCCACGAGAGAGAGTTCGTGTATATTATTTTATTTTTCCTTCAATGGCTAACCTTCTTTGTGAACCCTCAAAGCACATATTGATATAAGTCCAGGTTTTTTTTAAGATTAAAATCCCTCACTTTCCTATCTTGGACTCCAAGAGATATAACCTATCTTTAATAATAGGAAACTCTCGTATTATCTTTTATGATTCAAATTGTGATAATATCAAGTTTAATTGCTCTCGAAGTTTCCTTTTAATAACTCAATTCCAACTTGGCACCCCTTATCCACAAATATTTTGGCCACCATGAAGATTTTTAACCTTATGGGCTTAGTTAAATTAATTTAATTAAGCTCGAGCCTCATTCACTTAAGTCCCTTAGCTCTAGTCCAATGTAAATTTATATGGACTTAATTAAGCTACTCATATTTATATGCAATTTAACTATGTATTATTGTTTAGGGGTCAGGATTGACTCTTAGTGATTTATGCAATGAATGCATAAATCAATCGTCAAACTATCATTTAATAGCTGAAGTTTTTAACTGAACGAAAGGCTAAGATGGTGTAGCCAACCAAATCACTTTATTAGCGTGATAGGTATCCCAACTAACATTATTGTTAAATTTCAAAACTTCCACTTTGTAATGACTGATTTTTTTATTTTTTTTATACCATTGCCGGTCACATAATATGACTATTATCCAAGAGTAGCACCATCGCCTCTCAGCAACGGGTGGACGGGCGAGGGCCAGCAATTTTTGTTGAGATTAGCCAAGACCACAAAATGCCGAACATGCACTGAGGCCGACTATGATGCCCCCATCCATCCTCTCCTTGTTTTTCAAAGTAATATGATCCATCAATATGGACAACGTACAACTACTCTCACGTTTTAGAAGTGCCATTTTCGACTGCAAACTTCGCTTTTTTCTGGGACCGTTTCACTTCTGAATTATGAAGGCTAGAGTTGGACTTGGACCTGCTAATTATCTTTCCCAACCTCTCCTTTTCGTAGAGTTGACGTTTCAACCGAAACTTAATTAGCTGAGAGTTCCAACACTCCAGGATGATCATTGCGCAAGTGCTTTATTTGCAGCATGGCATCGGAAAGTAGTTATCTCAGCAGAACGACCGGGTCTGAGTTCATTGCATTGTATGCAAAACTTTCCAAATTCGATATCGCACCACCATTTAAAACAATTGGGTTGTTTCACTTTGACCATTCTTTGCCATTCCTTGTTTTAGTACGCTTTGAATTAGAAAAGAAACAAGATGTGGAAATGCATAATGAGGGAACCCCTCCATGTCTTTGGTTGTTTTCACCCATCATCGTCCGGGCAAACCTTCTTCCCTTAATCAAGATTGGGGTGTGATCAGTGCATCACAAGAGGGCTCCGCAAGATGGAGGGATACTACTATCGGTTAAGTATTGGGGGTGATAGACCCAAAAAGGTGCAAATAAGGTTAGGGACTTCCACACGTCAGAGAGCGACGGTATGTGGTCCTGAGTTTTCTTTGCCCAGATTTTGGTTTTAAATGATTCTACATACGTGATGAGGACAAATGAGTTTGTAGCCCCACATTTTTCCTATGGGCCTAACTCTTGAGCTGTGTACTAGGGGTAAGCAGTTCTAAATTTCATCTCAAATCTAGAACCTATCGTTGGAACAAGTCCTTCATTTTTTACTTACACTACATACCCCGAAACCTGGCATCTAGGAACCTAGAACCCATCTTGTCATAGGTTCCAAAGTTGGTTCCTAGTTCCATCTATATTATTAATTGAACAATTATAATGAATAATCACATTTAATTGCCATCACTTATTACTACAATCCATTGACCACAACTCATATATAGACACACAAAGAATATGAAACATTAACAAAATAAAATTTTGAGTAACCGGGAGCTTCAAAAAGTTTTGTGCCAGGAGAACAAGATCATCCCTAAAGACATATGGAATAACGATGTACCCATTGTATGAGATCATTATAGCCTTGCACCAAAAGTCATAAAAGCACTCTAAGAATTCAGACATGCAAAGACAACCCCATCACATGAGCAAGAAATAACAAACACGGATGGTCCTGCACAATCATCACAAGACCCCTATACCCAATGGAGAGCCCTCTCTCAGGACTCCTATGATCAAGGACCTCTGTCATTATCCCTAGAGATGGACACATCTTATTATGCTCAACCATCATTAGCCTCAACCAAACCTACCTGCCGACACTCCAGGATCCTCCAAGACTCATGAAAAAGCATCTTCATCAAATGATGCAAACATGTGGAATACTTGAAGCCCCTCTTACATTCGACTTGTAGAACTTGAACAGAAATACGAAGAACATCTTCTAGCAAAAATACATAATTCTGATGACTTAGACTATAACTACAATGCCCATGACGGAAGAGATCGCTGACTGTAGTAAATCACTGTAGCAAGTCACTGTAACAATAGGCTAGGAAGTCACTATTCATTGTCACTGTTCATATCGCTGAGAATAATTTCCGACCGGATTTTCCAGAGCCCTTGTCTGTTTTAGAACCCATGAGTCTGGTTTTTGTTTGCTTGTGACATATTAATGCCTATAAAAGGCAAAAAGGATGTAATGTGCTAAGTAGAGTCTCTTGAAGTAAAGTAAGTGTTTATGAAATAATTCTCAATGTCTTTCTAAACTTGGTAGGATCCTCTAACAAATGCAGCTCGGATAGTTAGAAATGTTACCATCCTAGCATCTCTGAATGTCTCTAGGCTCTAAACTAAAAGTCTAAATAATTTTTTGTAAAAGGCTGTCCCCGAAAGGTTTGAACGAGAGGTTTGCCTATCGAGAAGGCATACTTGTAGGAAACAGACTCTGTTTTCTTTGGTTCTAAGCCTAGATCCATGGGTGATAGACCCAAAAAGGTCCAAATGAGGTTAGGGACTTCAACACATCGGAGATCAACGGTATGTGGTGCTGGGTTTTCTTTGTCCTAGGTTTCACAAGTTGGTGAGCAACAGTATGTCTGTGGTCCTCGGTTTTCTTTGTCCTATCCTAGGTTTTGGTTTTAAATGATTGTGCGTACATGATGGGGACATGTTCATTTGCAGCCCCACTTTTTTCTTATGGTCTTGACTCTCGAGCTATTTATTAAAGGTAAGAAGTTCGAGATTTCGTGTAGATTCCACCTCAAACCTGAAACCTATCCGTCGAAACTAGTTTTCCAATTTTTGGAACATAGAACTTACCCTGCATATTTTGGAATCTAGACATGATCAAGTTCCCACCAATTCGGTTACTCGGTACCAAGTTCTACTCTTGAACTATGCTCACACTATTTTCATATATGTCAGAAAAATAGAAAGCTTGAAGTTTGGGAGAATTGTATATTGCTTTTCTATATTCCTTTCAGTATGTAATTACAATCTATTTATAATACAAAGTGTCTAAATAACAAAGGAATAAAAATATACACAATATCCCAAAGATGTACATAAAATATTCCCTATAATAAAAAATCAATTAAGATCAATCGGCATCAGCAACAGTATCTTCAACACTCCCCCTCAAGCTCGGTGGTCTATACACATCGAAGACGCCTAGCTTGTTTAATAGATACGAATGTTGCCTTTGACATAAGCCCTTGGTAAAGATGTCCGCGGGTTACTCTGTTGTTCTTATCCCTCTTGTTCTAATCACCCCACTTTGGAAGTGACAATCAACCTCTATATGCTTTGTCCTTTCATGAAATACGAGGTTCATTGCAAACTTAAGTGCAACATCATTATCACAAAATAGGACAGTGGGCTCCTTTATCTGTACACCAAGGTCTTGAAGAAGGCCTCTTATCCAGACTATCTCACAACTAGTCTTCGCCATTGCTCGGTATTCTGCCTTAGCGGATGATAAATATACGGTTGACTGTTTCTTTGTCTTCCATGAAATTAGAGAATCCCCTAATTTTATATAGAATCCCGTGACTGATCTTCTACTCATGGGGCAAGTAGTGTAATCTATGTCACAATATACTATCATCTCCATATTGTTGTCTCGAGACAGCAATATTCCCAATCCACGACACCCTTTCAAGTATTTTATGACTTTCAATACCGCATTCATGTGAGACTATTTCGGAGCATGCATAAACTGACTAAGAATCTAAACTACATAAGAAGTGTCTGGCCTGGTCATGGTCAAATAAATAAGCTTTCCAACAAGTCTTTGATGAACAGAAAGATCTTTAAGCAAAGATCCTTGTTTATAGGTGACAACCCTTTGTCATATTTAGCTGTTGTTAACTTAATATTCTGATTGATTAGAATAACAGCCGGCCTAGATCCCGATAAACCTGCTTCTGACACAATTTCTAAGACAAATTTCTGTTGGCTAAGGTAGATGCATTTTTTTGACCGTGCAATTTCTATCCCAAGAAAGTATTTGGTAGATCCCAAATCCTTAATATGAAACGTAGAAAGCAGATACTCCTTGAATCTCTCAATGGCAAAGCATCATTTCCCATAATGAGTATATCGTCAATATATATAAGTAAATAGATTGACGACATACCTTGTTTCCATGTGAATAAAGCATAGTCATGCTTAGATTGTTGGAATTTTGCAGTTGTAAGTGCACTGGTAAACTTGGCATAACATTGACGATAAGCCCGTTTGAGCCCATATAGGGATTCTCGAAGACGGCACACACTCCCCTCCCCCTGTCTGCGAAATCTTGGTGGAATATCCATATAAATCTCTTCTTCAAGATCTCCATATAAAAAGGTATTGTGAACGTCCATTTGATGAAGAGGCTAGTCACGAATAGCGGCAATGGAAAGAAAGGACTGTACGGTGACTTCTTTGGCAACTGGAGAGAAAGTTTCCGTATAATCAAAGCCTTCCTTCTGTGTGAATCCCTTCGCTACCAATCTGGCCTTGTAACATTCAATGGATCCGTCTTCCTTGTATTTGATCTTGTATACCCATTTGCATCCTATGGGTCGACGATGGGGAGGTAGGCGAACAATATCCCAAGTCTCATTCTCGATGAGAGCTTGTAACTCATCTTTCATAGCTTGTTGCCAACAAGGATCTGTGGCGGCCTCATCATAAGAGGAAGGTTCCTGCTGTGTAGAAATTCGACTAACACATCATCTATGTTTAGGAGAGAGATTAGCAAAACTGACATAGGAGGAAATAGGATATTGTGTACCACACTTTTTTGACGACGAACAAACGTAATCCGCTGTCCATGTTGGTGGTCGAACTGTGCGTATTGATCACCGAAGATTAGTTGGTTCAGATGGAACATCAACTTGTGAGTTTGCAGAGGTATCGTCCGCTAGAATATTAGCTTGTGAAGATTTAGGTTCTTCAGATATACTTGATGAAGGAAGGCTGGATATTTCATTGCCCCCATCCGAGGCAACATGTGCATTGACATCGAAGATGCTATAAGAGATATTATTTGTGGAAGCATCATCATTGATCCTTGTGGAGGATTGTCTTCATGCAAAAAGGGACGAGAAGACATCAAGGGGTCTTCATGTTGTTGTGATGGTAGCCTATCCTTGAATGGGAAAACATCTTCATGAAAGATGACATCTCTACTAACGAAGAATCTTCCGGTAGATGGATCAAGAACCAAATATCATTTTTGAAGGGTAGGATATCCCATAAATATGCAAGAGAGGGCACGGGGACCCAATTTGTCCCGAGGGCCCGTGGTAGATACATAGCATAAACATCCAAAAACACAAAGATGACGAATGTCGGGACGTTTTCCAAACAATGACTCGAATGGAGTTTTTCCACTCAAAACTCGAGATGGCATTCTATTGATCAAGTATGCCGATGTGACCACGCAGTCTCCCTAAAAAGTTTCAAGAATTGAAGCTTGATATTTAAGAGCTCAAGCAACTTCGAACAAATGACGGTGTTTCCTTTCTACAATCCCATTTTGTTGAGGAGTATAAACACAAGAGCTTTCATGAAGAATGCCATTGGAAATGAACAATGAAGAACATTCATGATTAAAGAATTCTCGTGCATTGTCAGTACAAACCCGTTGTACGGATTTGTTAAACTGATTTTTGATTAGGACAATAAAAATTTTGAGATGTGAAAGGACTTGGGCTTTAGATTGCATAAGAAAAACCCAAGTTGCTCGAGTATCATCATCTACAATAGTGAGAAAGAAGCGTGACCCGTCACGATGAGAGGTGTGATATGGGCCCCAGATGTCCATATGTAATAGAGAGAAGGCTCTAGCAGCACGTGATGTACTTTGTGGAAAAGACATTCTAGACTGTTTAGCCAATGGGCATATAAGACACTTGGGATGAGGAAAAGCGGCACTATAGCCTAGACGCTGATGGGATAAAGAGACATTTTTATTATGATTGGCATTACATAAGATGCTCTTATTGAAGGAAAAATTCTTTGGAAATGTCGTCTAAAAATAAAGTCCTTTAAAATTCCTACCCGAGCCCATCAATGTCCCAATCAAAGGGGCCTAAAAGAGACAAATGTCGAATCAAAAATGACCTCGACGAGATTGTCTTGACAGATCTTAGATATAGAAATGAGGTTGAATTGAAAATTTGGAATGAAGAGGACATTTTTTAGTGTGATGGAAGGACTCGGCTCAACATCCCCAATTTTATCTATTGAAATATCACTGCCATTTGGGAGGCGAACAAAAGTATGATTCAAGGATTTTTCTAATTTAGAAAAGAATCGTTCATCATATACTATATGATCACTGGCACCTGAATCAATAAGCCATACATTGCTCGAAATATTGCTCATCAAACAATAAGAAATACCTACATAACTAGGCATCTTTTTCCTGAATTCCCATCTGACTTAAGGTCCTCATGATTTTTTGGAGTTGGTCATTGCTAATGGGTTGATTCACATTAGCATTTGCTGCTATAGAAATTTCTCGTTCCTTCTTCTCTCGTTCCTTCTTCTCCCCTGGTCTTCCATGCAATTTCCAACAATTTTCTTTAGTATGATAAGGTTTTTTGCAATAATCACAAAATTTACCTTTCCATTTGTTTGAATTATTTCTATTCGAGGATGTGGCCAAATTTTGGCCATTGGATCACCTTAAAACGGACGCTGATGGACCGTCAGATCGCGGCGCTGCAAGGGCAAAAGGTGAGCCGTCCGATCGCGCGAAGGAGCCGTCCGATCGCGTGAAGGAACCTCCACCGTCAGATCCGAAGATTGAATCTCGGCCGTTCTTTCCTCGCGAGCTACCCGAACCGTCCGATCTTGCGAAATAATCCTAGCCGTCCATTTGAGATGGATAAAAGACCTCTTCTTCTTCCTCCCGTAACCCTAGCATCCTCGTTTTCTTCGAGAAACCTCCATGGTTGGACCTTCCGGAGCTGAGTCGCTACTCCGACAAGGCCTTAGCCGCGAGAACGACGTAGTCACTAGTCTTCACATACTCGGACGACGCCAGCCTCTGAGATTCTTCTTGAACCGCAAGCTGATATATGCGACCGAGCGAGGGAACCAGATCCATGGCCAAGATTTGGCTATGAAACGGTAAGTAGCTCTCATTCAACATGAGCAGGAAGCGTGTAGCCTTCTCCTGTGCTCTCATGGCCCAATATTGGGCCAAAGTCGCCTCGAGTCCCTTTGATTTCTCCTCTGTCATTTCGATTTCGTTCCATAGGGCAGAGAGTTTATTGTAGATTGCCGAGATTGATAAATTTCCCTGCTTGAGATTTGATAAAGTTTGTGTTAGCGTGAAAATTTTCGCTCTATCTAGCTTACCATACATTTCCCATAAATTCTCCCAAAAATTTTTTGCATCTTCGGTCGGTGGTACCCTAGCGGCAACCTCCGCCATGAGGCAATTTCCTATCCAGGTCCGAACAAGTTGGTTGCACTTACGCCATTGTCATGCAAGCCACTCGTCGGACGGTATCGAGACGGTGCCATCCAAAAATCCATCTTTGTCTTTGGTCACGAGCACTCGCCGGAGTTCGCAAGACCATAGGGAGTAATTCTCCGGTCCCAACAGCTGCTGGGAGATCAGATGCAGCTTCGGTCCGTCGGCGATTGTGGTGTATAGTGGTTCTCCAAGTTCTGGCCGGCCGCCAACTCCGGCGAGACCTACAAATGGAAAGAATTTGGGTCCGTAGGCTGGGGAGGGATTGCTCGCCCAGTGTCTAGGACCCGAACCACTCTGACCCGGGAAGGTCCAATTCGCCCCGTATCTAGGACCCGCTCTAGGTATGTGCAATGGACTTTCCTCCATCCCACCAATCCTTCCAAGCTCGATTTGAGGTAAATTCTGAGTCGAACCTCCAAGATTTGGCCAAATTGATGCAAGTACCCACTGAATGTATGGTCCTGTGAAGGGATTTACAGGATTAAATCCTGTGTTGGGCTGCACAGGCTGCACGAGACCTGTTTGACTTTCTGATGGATTCGTCTATTGTTCTGCAGGGATGACGTCTCCTCTCTGATTGTTGAGGGACTGTGGATTTCCCTCAGAAACACCGGAAGTTGAATCCTCAATCTTCGACATGATTCCTCCCTAAAGAAAAAAAGGCGTTGCGGAAGCTAGGCCAAGGCGGGAGGCTCTGATACCATGTTAGAAAAATAGAAAGCTTGAAGTTTGGGAAAATTGTATATTACTTTTCTATATTCCTTTTAGTATGTAATTACAATCTATTTATAATATAAAGTGTCTAAATAACAAAGGAATAAAAATATACACAATATCCCAAAGATGTACATAAAATATTCCCTATAATAAAAAATCAATTAAGATCAATCGGCATCGGCAACAGTATCTTCAACAATATAGACCCAAAGAAAAAATAGAAAACAAGTGAAACGATTATTTTTCCCTTTTCAAAGCAGTGACATATAAGTGCACTATCGTCCCTCTCAGTTGTTTTCACTATCCATATTCATCTCTTAAATGGTTTTCTTTTTGTGCCATTCAAACTTGGGAAAGTTATTCAAAAAGTGCAAAAATCTATTGTACTTTTACCAATTCAATCATAAACATTTTAATTATACCAATTGAATCATAAATGTTTTCACATTTTATCAATTGACTCTATCCAATCAATTTTGACCAGAAAGCACTGACATAAATGTCAGCCATCTCAGGTGGCATGGACGGCATTAACATGGATAATTTTTAATAATCTTTTAATATTTTTTTCGAACTATTTATATAGATATAGTTCCAATAGACTTATAGGGAATCATCGATAAAATTATTATAAGCTGCAAGCTAAGCAAATTTACGAGAGAATGCTCATTCTTTACTAGTAAAATTATTTAGTTGTATACCAAAACACGTTGCATTATATTTTGAGAAATGTGGTTTATATTTGGGCGACCTCCACACTATAAAATGAATTGAATTTAATTATCAAAATTAGAATTAAGATGAGAAAAAAGAAAATGAGTGATTTCTTCAACTAATGAAGCAAGTGAACGATGCCAAATAAAGCGGTTGCATTGCTCTGTTTCAGTTCAAGAACCTAAACCCCAGATGGAGATCAAGTACCCTTATACCCCTCCCCGCCCTTCCTCTTCTCTCGTCAATCTGATTTCATGAAGCCCTAGCTCGAGCAATTGATTAAATGAGGGGCACAGCATTGTTTAACTTAAGTTAGTCTAAGCATAGTTGACGTTATGACAGTCGTCACGCCATATAAGTAAAGTCTAAACCATAAATTTATCGGTGACCAGATATGTCCGATCAGAGAAAGTATGAAGCTTTTTACAAAGATATTTGAAAGTTGGAAACAAATTTCTCAAAAAGCCATGGTACTTTTGGTAAGCCGCTAGAAGGTTAATTGTCTACCCAAGAGTTAACAAAAGTTCCGAAGAAGAAGGACAAAGGATGCAGGCCAATCACCAGTACTATACCAGTTTGTTTCATGACGAAACTGCGCGCATGCTTATTGACGGGGAAATCACTGTTTTTCGACCTAAATGAGTTCCATTCATTTTTATGAAGTGTGCAGTGTCGTCGACATATTCCCTCAAGTTAGTTTTAATTTTGAAGGCGGGGCCTCGATGATCTTAAGCCCTCAGGAGTATCTTGTGCAGCAAAATTCTATTGTAAGTGGATAAAAATGATCTGAAGTCGTGGTTCTATCTATTTAGACTCCTCACAACATTCATGATTTATTTTCAGTTGCTGAAAAACTGCAAATTAAGTTTGCTGGCATTTGGCCAATAACTGGATTGTCATTTGCAATTACTCAGATTATGTGGCTTTATGTTGAGGACTGTAATTCTGGATTGTTGTTGCGTCAATAGATTTCTTGTTCTTGGCTTGCTGCTGCTACACTATAAGATTCTTTTGTCTAGTTGAGAATTGATATCATAGTAGATTTCTTTGAAAGGAACTGTTGGATGCTGGTAACTCAAATTTCATGTCTGTACATTTGCTTCTCTATTTTCTTCCCGCGAGGCTGCATCTGATAAAGTCATGGGAGCTTACTTAATTTTGCTCGGCGACATGGGTAGTTAGGTGGCTGTCTTAGTATGCACTTTGACAGATTGGTCATGAATATTGTTCTCACAAGATGGTTCTACGGTCTGGTGTACGGGCTTTTCAAAGGCTCAGGGCTATCCTAGAACAGTAATAGGAGGTGAGGCCCTCTTGTATATGTCTTATCCCTATCCCCCCCTCTTTCTGGCTTGAACCCTCTTGTATCAGTGGAATTTTAACTTTTTACTGCTTTTTGTTTTGTGATTTCGCCTTGCATGAATTAAAGGTGATCCAATCAAATGGATGAACTCATTTGATATTTTCTATAAATATAGCCCAGGAAAAAAGTTCATGAAGCATGACCCTTTTAGTTTAATATTTTTTTAGGCTTAGTGAATCGTGAGAATTGAAAGACGCTATAGAGGAGTCTTTATATTTCAGGGCCAAAGCTAGTTCTCATTCTTTGTTTCTTGGGGACCTCAAGAAAAGACACTCTCACATGCTTCACATCATGCTTACGACATAATGGATATGGATTGATATGGATGTGCGTACTTGGACTCTCTACCGCTGAAGCAATCAAGATCATTGCTTTTCTTTTTTTATAAATCTTGTTCGAAAAAACAAAATCATCCTATATGACCTAGCTGGTCTGCAGCTTGGATGGACTAACTAAAACTGTAAGTTGCTTTCTCTGTCGCAAAATAAGACTGAGGAAGAATCTAATAATTAGGATGAGGCTGTCCATCATTTTCCTACTCGCTAGTAGGGTTTTCACAAATTGAACAAGTGATTCCATCTTTTCATCAAATCTTAATAAGATTAATCGACGATATCTATTATGTTTCCTAATTAGAGGGACAGCTTAATAGAGTTTTAACATCTTCCCTCACCACCCTCAACCTCCATAATGCTAATGACAACTAACTTGAAATGCAAATTGATGGCAAATCTTTCAATCATAAAGTGAGAATGCTAGAAAGCATATCCAAAGAACGAAATTTGTCATCAGCTCCACATACCACGAAGCCAAAAAGAACGATTCATATTTTGATTTTCATTTAGGAACATCACTAACAGCATATGTAAACTTTATTGCACATGCAGCTTTCTTCTGCACAATCAAAGTATATCATCGGACACGTGTGAGCCACTTTCAGTATCAACATCAGCACCAATGAAGGATGACTAAACATCAAGAGGTGCCAGATACAAAACCAGACAATTGCCTAGATGTTCCACCAGTTCATAACTGAGTCTAGTGTTTTCACATGAACCAAAAACCCAAAATGTATGTCACGTGAAGAGTGCAAGTGCCGAGTATATTTCCAATAAAATAGTAAAGTCCCCTCAGTGCCCAACGCATCAGCAATAAAACATCTCATCTTTGACGTTGTCTTTGATTGAAGGAAGTGCCCGGCTCTCAACAGCGGTCCTCTCAGTGGTGCCCCTTCCTCCTCCCGACGACCCAGTATCCGAATCGTCCCCCTCAATGTAATACCTCGCTCGAAAGGCCGCTAAATGGGCATAATAAGCAGGAGGTACTACAGGATGCACAAAATATCAGTGAAGAGTAAAAAATTCAACTGGAGTTTTAAAGGAAAAAAAAAGGTCAACAGTGAAAAATAATATATCTTGGCCTAACCTATTGAGACGGAGCGCGTGCATCGAGCATATCTACAGAGTTCAAATATAACAATAAGATTTGATCTGCTACAAACTTCTCTCTAGGCAATGAGTGAAATCAATTAGAAAGGTAGTAGAATACTTATGTGTAACACAAGTTGTTTGTGAGGGTTTGGAGAGCATCAGCAGTGAAGTTGTTCTCATCGAGTAATACATAGTAGTGCGATGGCTTACTAGTACCCTACATCTTACTAGACATAGTATTTACATTACAAAAAGATAGTTCCATGATAAGGTCAGTGCGTTTCACCTAACATAAAGGAGATGGGTGTCACCTGAATCCCAGCATGGCTATTGAGGTAAAAATCAAATTCATTGGGATGGCAGATGCGAGTATCAACAACGGTACCTAATAAAACATATTAAAATTTAAGTACTTGGAAAACCGACTCAATTCGGTAAATTAATAAGAAAATTGTAGAGGTATCATACTAGGTAGTATATTGCCACTCCTGTCCATTGTATCACGTCGGTCATAGTCTCCAGGAAAGAGGCGCGTGTGGTGCCTCTTTTGCACCACAATGAAGGTTACCGGTGGCAAAGAACCCTCTTCAAGTAAGGCACAAGCCTATGGTAACACCGACTCAAGTTATAGCTGGTAAAATGATTCTAAGATCTATTTAATAGAAAGATGATGAGCGCATTTTCTATGGACTTATTTTCCACTAAAGTACCTGGCGAATCGCATCCATTTCATAAAGAAGAACTTGAGAGAATTGACCTTCACTAACCCCATCCCTACATTGAGAACCAAACCTCAATGACAATGACAAAGAAAGCTATCTAGTCCTGCTGAGACAACGGGCTCCACATATCTCGGTGGAAGTGTTTCTCAACAAACTCAGTAACGAGAATTGGCTCATAGAAAGCTCTAGCCGACACGTCTAAAGCTCAAGAAAATAACATAGAGTGAATCAGTACTATTCAGACTAACATTCAAGATTGGTTGATGTACACTAGCAAAGATAATTAAGCGCTCAAGCGAAGTACCTATATTGAGCGAGAGCCCAAATTGTGTAGGTCTTAGAGACTGGTAATATCCTCTCCAGTATTCTAAACCGTCACCAAGTGCACCTTTAAACCCTAAGTCAGTTGAGAAAAATGATCGACTGACAACTGTATACCTATTATGATGAATTTAGCAAGTAAACATGTGGATTAATAGAGGAAGCAAAAGGACACAGTGTGCACAAGTTATACTAAAGAAGATGTATATGAACTACATGCAAAATTACTTCTCAGATGGAGAGGCTCCAAGGACCACATCAAGTAGTTGTATGATCTCTTGTGGGCAATCCAATTGTCTACCCTGAAGAAATTGCTGGAGAGCATAAAGATCAGTCCAAGCGACCAGCGATATCGTCACCTCGAAACCACGTTCTCTCCGGCATGATGCTTCCAAATTAAACACTAAACAGTATTGCAATGCTTATTTAGTACCAAAGCGATAAAAAAAAAGTTTCACCTTCTCGCTTGAGCAGCTTCGTCATTTTCTACCAATTTAACTGAAAACACCTTGTTGTTGAAGGGCAGCGGCCCTGCTGTGTAGAGACTCTTTCTACCATCATAGGCCGGCCACCTTCCACCTAAATGAGTCTCCCGATACTGTTTGACAAGAACGCCTAATATCTCCCTATTGGTTTTCTTGTTAGAAACCACAGGATCAATAGATACCTAAATGTTACCGATGCCAAAAATGATGTCAGAAAATTCAAGGCAGTCCGACTACAATAAAAATTGAATATGGCACAACAAATTGAAACTGCCAAGCAACGACTCATAATCAAAACAATGTCAAGATGCAGTAATAGTAGTAAGCTAAAAAATATGACTTGAGAGAAATGAATTAATATATAAACCAATGAACTATTTCATCATTTAGACCAAAAAAAAAAATGACGGTAAGCTGCATGAAACACCACCAGCCTATATAAATTAGACACTGAAAGAGTGCAAAGCTGAGGGGGGAAAATACATTGCCATGAGGAACCAAAGTGCTAACCAGGAACATTTTATACAACAAAAAGATCATAGATATTAACGAGGCGAAGGGAAGGACAATAGGACTTCTTCCATTAGAACGCATGAAGAAATAAGAAATAATATCAAAGAGAGAGAGAGAGAGAGAGAGAGAGGGGGTAAAGGCAAAAAATCCCAAATATCACATAAAATCAAAAAACAATCACGATAAAACAAGGGAAACGAAAACAAAGGAAAAAAACAGAGAGGAGAAAACAAAATCAAAGGGAGATGCTGAAATGGTTCATGATCCGACATAGTGGGGGTGGACTTGAGTTTGAAGGACGAGCAAAAAGGCCTCTCAACTTTCTGGAGATGGCTAACAAAGACCACAAACCATACCCAACCGCAAAGCCAGGACAGAGCACGAAGAGGAAAAACGTAAGACAGGAACACACGATGAATAGGAAAAAATATCATGGCAAGAGCAAAACAATGAAACAAAACGATAGCGAGCGAACTCGAGAATAAGACAAACATTCAGTAAAACCCACATACACGCGAAACAGTAACACAAAAATTTACCGGCAAAAATTTTACGTCATTGGCCAAATAAAATGGAGGAGATGAATTACGTCGTAGTGGTAAAAATCTTTGTCTGCTACTTGAACTAGAAAATGGTTCGCTCGGACCAAACACTTCTTGCCGACAGTTCCGAAGCCAGGCCTCAGCGGAAATCTGACCCCCTTCGACGAAAGGGGCGGCGGCGAAGGAGACTCCAGTGTAAGCCGCAGCTCGACCTCGCTGCTCAGAGAAACGTCCAAAGCCGACGGGGAAGCCGCCGCCGCCGAAGTAGATGCTCCTGGAGAAGCAGCGACGACAGCGGTAGATGCTCTGGGAGACGCAGCAACAGTAGTAGACGCTCTGGGAGCCGGAACCGGAACCGGAGCCGGAGCCGGGTAACCAGGACTGCCAACAGCAGCGGCGTAGCCTCTGCCTCTGCCTCTTCCTCTTCCTCTGCCTCTGGCGTCACCTCCACCACCTCCTCCTCCTCCACCGCGCTGGAACGACGGGGCCGGCTAATCGCTGCGAGAGCCCGGTCACCTGCCTCCTGTGCGAAAATTGAAGAGCGAAGCGAATGTGCGAGGCGGAGACCGAGGGAGTGTAAGAGAGAGAGAGATACAATTGGAAAAAAGAGCGCCGGACTCGAGATATATAAAGGTAAAGAAATTGAGAGAGAAGGAAACCGGGGAAAAGTAACGTGGTGCTGAAGTCACTTATGCCAGGGGTTTTGAAAGACAAAATTTTGCCCTCCCGGACTTTCATTTTTCATCTTATATATATTCTCCTCTTACACTCGATCTTAAGTCAAAAGGACGAGAAAAGCCTCTTGAAGACCTCACATCTTATGTAGTGTAATAAAAAAAGTCCCGAGTTTTTAGCCGAATCTCACTTCAGTCATGTTTGCTTTTAATATCCAATCTCACCCATCGAATCAAGTAATAAATTTGGAATTTAGGATTGCTCGACCAAAGTAAACAATGATTAGCCCACATTGAATTTCCTGATTAATACCACGTGTACGAGCGATAAAAAAAAACATATTTATTGTTGAAATCTAGCTACAAAGAATAATTTTGTTTTGATATATCGTTGATTTCATGCTCTTTTGGGGCTCTAAAGTGCCTAAACCAATTCTTGTAATCCACGCTTATTCTCCGATGCTATGTTCTCTTTACGAACTTGTCATGCAAGACCCCACTCGGTGGACATTAAAGACTCCTTGTCCGACAGCCATGAGAGCTTTGTCAAAAAGCAATTCGCTTTACGTATCAAACGCTATATGTCAAATATATTTATAAAAATAGGTCACAATAACTTTATCTCGCGAAGGATTAGGATATAAACGTAGTTATCGGGAAAAAAAAAAAAGCTTAAAAAGATAGGCATAATGTGTGAGTGAAAATGCAAGGACAAATTACTAAAAAAAAAATAACAAACTTATTACATTTGTGTTAATTCAATTTCAAACTTTTTAGTTATATAAATTTAACCATAAATCTTTTGATAATTTGTTAATTTAGTAATTCTAGCCCATTTAGCTGGAAATCGCTAAGGCACATAATTTTTTAGATTTTTTTCTTTTTTAAAATCTTTTTCTTTTTTTTCTTTTTTTAATATATTCTAGCCCTAGGTTGGCAAGGGCCACGACGTCCTCGTCCTACCTAGACCTGGGCATGGAGGCCCTAAGCTTGATGAGGCACTGGGCTACGGTTAGGGAAAAATAAAATTAAAATTTGCTCATGATGATGATTTTTCCACAATTGAAATATTTATTGTTAAATTGGTATAAGCGTAATAAATATATATATGCCTTTTTTTTTGGTAATTTTTCCCCAAAAAAATCGAATGTTATTGATTATGGATGCAATTGGCACCTGGGGGGCTGGGGTAGAAAAGTCGCTGAACGGCGAGAGACCGACGTGAGTCGACTGTCGCCGGCGAGGGTATTATGGGGAATCCAGTTCAGCGAAAACGGGTGGACCCACTCGGTCAAAACCAACTCCCTCCGTTAAGTCGCCTGGGCCCGACGCTTGAATCTTTTTGGTCTTTTTTTTATTTTATTTTTTTTTGGGGGGGGGGTCAGACCCGATGCTGAATCTTCGCGCGAAAGCTTACGTCTATGGAGGGATGGGGGAAGAGGAGTGGGGGCCTCCCGATGTGGACACGTGTAGCTTCCAACGCAGGCCGAGGATCATGCGGGGCCCCACTGTTTCCCCCGCGACCGCGGGCTCTTTCGCTCGCAGCTCCCTATGACGCCTCTGGTCGTGGTCGTGGTCGTGGTCGTGGCGGCGGGACCGATCGCGGGAATTCAAAAAACCTACCCTTTTTGTCCACCGAAAGGAAAAATTGAATTGTGTTATTTAAATTTCGAAAAAAAAGAAAACAAGAGAAGTAGGATATGGCTAATGAACCGGGCCTTTTTAAAGTGATTAAGATGAGATTAAAGATGGCTCTTTTGAAGAGATATTTGTCCGTGCAATGTCCTACCTCCGGTGGAATTCATGGATTACTCTGTGATTTTTCTTGGTAATTGTTACCCAGCATTTGGAAAATAAAAAAATAAAAATGCTTCAGGTTTCAAGGAGCTTTTTATTTTTTATTTTTTATGTTGCTTATAATTTGTACTTTAAATAAGTTGTATTTTCCTTAGCTATGATTAACGAGTGCTTAACTCTTAAGCTAGCAGCAATTAGTGTCGATGAGCTCATGCATGACCGCAGAGGAGCGACGGGAAAAAGGAATCGGATTTAGAAGGAATTGAGTGGATACACCGTAAGTGGCCATTAAAGATGCGTAAACGCGGTGATTACTTCTTCAAGAGATTGTACCAGGTAATTTTAAGTTTTGGTGCAATGGTAATTTTGGATGGCAAAAGCTGATAACGGGAGATTATTTTCCTCTTTTAAATCGAGGTGCATGTTGTCCCAGAGAAGATACCATATTGAGGGCTCCCTTGTCTATTTGCCACTTGACCTCCTTGCCAGTCATATCTAGGTTGATCATAGTTTCTGTTGCAATCACACATTTTACCGCCCAGCCTCCCTTACTGAACTGGGGTGATCTATGACTAATTACTCCATTTTCATACTTGTCACTGAATGATTTAGTAAGTTCAACAATACAACGAGCGTTGCAAGGTCACAAATCATAGAAACATTGGAAAGTTTGAGTTTATGGAATTGGAGGAGGAGGAATGCATTAAATGACTGAAAACTGTGGCAGAGACGGATAGTAGATGCATTTCTATGGAGTAAAGATACTTGCCTCTGAATTGCTGTGACTCATCTTCAGTCATCACAGCCTGAAACCCATGATAGGTGGTCCTGCTGCATTTCTATGGAGTCAAGTTAATTCAGGAAATTTTGTGGGACAAAAATAACTGAATAAAGGAAAGCGAGCATAACAGCACCGTCATCTGCAATCAAATGACGGGTTGTCTTCCACCGCACAATTTAAATCGAGTAACCCACAAACTTGACTAGCTGGTCTTTCCACTTTTTTTCCTTTGGGGGTCGATATGGTTTTTCCACTTTACGGGTCTATTTAGAGAGAAGGCTCAAGCTTCCTAAAAAGGACAGAAAAAAAAAATTCTTCAGCTAAAGTTCTAACGTAATTTTCAGAAATGCAAATGGTTTTTTAATTGCTGGAAATGACAGGAATTTGCTAAACATTCTCTTTATATTTCAAGAGCCATAATTCTCTAGAAATCTATATGAAAGAAAAAGTGAGTGAAAGGTGGAGTAAATTATATATGCTTGAGCATTATGTGACATGCCACTTCATCAAATATGAAGCATAAAGTGCTATAAAAGTTCTGTAAAAGAACAAATAAGTTACTAGCATAAGCCACTGATCCAAGGGAGGCTGATGGGCCATTATCTCCTAATTGTTTGTTGCCTATTGTAATTTTAGAAATTTTATCAAATTTTAAAAATTTCAGAGTTAGGACCTACTTCACACACCATAGCCTTAATAATTTTTCAATTGAAAATATGCTACTTTGATAAGTATTTCACTATGTATTTATTTTTCTATTATTCATATTGCGATTATAGCCTTGTCAACCTTGAACTTGGTAATTCTAATGAATGACATTTACAAATCCAATAATAAATATTTCTGATGCGAGGGACTTACGGTAATCCCCTAAGAAGGCACGTATGTTAGTGCCATTCCAATCCATGCTTGGTAATTTTTTAGTCAGATTGTGATGGAAAAAAATCTAGTTTTATCGTACTAATTTTCCTGTCAATATGTCATTTAAGCTATGACTATAAAACCGTTTCAACAAACGCCTATTTAAATGCAAATTCAATTATGCACTAATATTTGATTAGCTTCTTTTCCCCCGAGGATCTATATCCGCACCGAGGAATTATAATTTTTTTTTGTATTTCATTAAATCATAAAGGGTTAATACCCTGAAAAACCCCAAACTGGTACACTTGTGACAAATTTACCCCAAACTATTTTTTTTATGATGAAAAACCCCAAACTGGTAAACTTGTGACAAATTTACCCCGACTGACTATAAAAAACCATAAACTGGTACATTTATGATAAATTTACCCCAAACTAATTTATTCGACTGCAAAAAAACACTAAACTGGTAAATTTGTGACAAATATATACCCTATGCTAATTTGGATTAATACCACAAAAAAATCATAAAAATTATAAACTGTGACAAACATAGCGTAAAACCCTAAATTGATATACTAGTTAACTGTCACATGTTATTTAACTTAATAATTTGAGAATAAAATTTAACGAAAACTAACATAGGGTAAATTTGTCACAAGTGTACCAGTTTGGGGTAAATTTGTCAAAGGTATACCAGTTTGGGATTTTTGGTGGTTAAAAAAATAGTTTGAGGTAAATTTGTCACAAGTGTACCAGTTTGGGGTTTTTCGGGTATTAACCCAATCATAAAAGGGTTGAAGTAATATTGGTGAATTTTAATTGCTAATGAGTGCACAATCAATTCCAGTTGCCTACAAAAGGTTGAAAAACAAGCAAAGGAAAATCCCCGTCATTCCCTCATAATAACGGCGCTGTTAGCTTAGCGGGACACATCTGAATATGCCCACATGCTAACTAATAACTAGCATTTCAACTGGAAATGAGTAACCACTAGGATTCGCCCCAGTGGCCACCCTTCCAACATGGAAAGGGGAGGTGAGGGGTTCAAATCCCCACATTCTCAGAGGGGGATGGGGTGGGGACGCGTAAGTTTCAAGAGTGGGTTTCGACTCCCACACCCTGCAAGAGGCAGGGCAAAAGTCTGAGAATGAGTGTAGAGTAGGAACAGAGTAGGATTTACCAAAAAAAAAAAAAAAAAAAAATGGAAATGAGTTCCCTCCCCGACATGGAAAGTAATTAAAACGATGGTCGAGTAGATATTATTCAAAGAAACACTAGTGATCACGGTAAATTTATATGATTATATGTTTTCGAGGATAGAAAAGTTCTAATTCCGTACTGTAAATCTCCATTATCACGGTATATTAGGGTATGTTTGTTTGTGTTTCTGTTCAAAAATTGTTCCCTGAAAGGGACGAAATATTTTTTTCTATTTCGTTCTCCGGAACAACTTTTGACCGAAAGACACGTTTGGTAAACTTGTTCCGGAAATAAAAAATGAATAAAACCACGTTTGGTAAATTTATATTATTTTTTATTTCTTTTATTTTTAAATATTTTTATTTTACTTTTCCTTTTTTTCTTTCTTTTTTCTTCTTTTGGCCGCTTGCCGCCTTGGGCGAGGTTGCCGGGCCCCCATCGAGGTCGAGCCTCACCGTGGTTGGGCGAGGCTCGGCCTCGCCTTGGCCGGGTGAGCTCGGCCTTGCCGGAGCCGGCAACGCTTCTACGAGGTCGCCAGCCCTCGACAGCGTCACCGGCCTTCGATGACCGGTCGCCGGCCATGGCCAAGACCGCAACCGACCAAAGAAAAAAAGAAGAAGAAAAGAAGAAGAAAAAAAAAAAAAAAGAGAAGAAAAGGAAGAGAGAGAAAATTTGTTCTTTACAAGTGTTTCCGGAACAAAAAAATAATTTTTTTTTTTGTTTTCTTATTTCCGTTCCAATTTTGTTCCGGAACAAAAAAACATATTTTGAACAAAAACACAAACAAACGCATTTATCTTCTCTTTTTGTTCTCGAAAATAAAATCTTTGTTCATAAACAGAAAATAAAAACACAACCATGCACGCCCTTATATTCTTGAAATTAGAACGGGTTGACGGATGCTCAAACATAGTTTGTATTTCCAAGCCTGATGACGAAATACTAGCTTCCCATTAAGGTAGCTTAGGTTGGAATATCGTCCTCCATATAAAGTAAGATCTCAAATGTACTGGTAAATTTCCATTGTTGATGGTAGATTATGACTTTTGGAAGTTACAAAATTTGGTCAATTCTCTAGTGCCTCCTAATTGCATTTATGCATTAGCATATATTAATACTATTTAGAATGCCTTTATAATTATCTTAATTAGTCAAATAATTTGGTAGCTGAAATTATTAATCGTGTTGTTTTTCTTGAGAAGTGGACGTTGATAATTTCAAATCAACGTTATTATATTGTTGATAGAGTACCGATTATATATATATATATGCTTGGGAGGTTTTGAAATTAGTGTTCGTCGTTAGACTACTCAATTTTTCTTCTTATTAGTACCATATATTATTATTATTATTATTATTATTATTATTATTATTATTATTACTACTACTAGTACTACGAATGTAAAGGTGGGTGTCGTGCATTAATGATGTGGGAGGTTCTGTACTTGTGGAAAAGGAGAGAAAACAGCATGTGGGAAGAGCGTCGTAATGGTTCGCGTGCGTGCTCTGTATCGTTGGGTGTGAGAGGGGCATGGTTTAATGGGCCGGTCCGGGCCGGGCCGGGCCGGACCAAAAGGCTTGGGTGATGTAGGCCGAACTAGGCCCAATTGGACTTCTTATTTTTATTTACTTTTATTTTTTTAATCTTTTTACTATTATTTATTTCCTTTTTTTAACAAAAATATATGCTCGATGTGTCGATAAAAATTAAGGTGCCAACAATGGGTTTTGTGGAATGAAGAGAGAGAGAGAGAGAGAGAGAGAGAGAGAGATTATGTACTACGCTCTACAAATAAATGAATATAATAAAGTTACCCATTATCTTAGATAGGGGAAAGAAAAAGATAAAAGCTCAAGAGAAAATCTAATAATCTATTACGAGATTGTGTCCATTTCAAAGATAATCATAACAAACGTTACATATTTTGATCACTCTTATGATTGAAAAAAAAAAGTATAAATACCCATCGTAACAAGACGTTATGTTTTTTTTTTTTTTTGGTAAGAACAAGACGTTATGTTGTACCCTTCAATATTTAAAAAGGTTATTGGTTTCAAATATTTTGATGAAACATATTTACAAATGATAAATTTTATATGTAGATCATATTGAGGATTATGATGAGGCATGAAAGGGTTTAGCAAATTAGAGATTCCCTTGATGATATAATATCTCATATATGACTTATATTCGATAAATAGTAATATAAATTTTTGGTCGGTGACAAATTGTAAAATCAAACAGTGTTTATCATGCTAATCGAGCTGTTGCGAGGCATGATGCACGGGAAAGGGGCAATTATTGCAAGTGTAATTATCACAACTTTATGTGGAATTGCTTCTTGACTTGACTTGCCTTTTCCATTAATCAAAACAAAGAATTCGAAAAAAGAATCAGCGAGCAATAATGATGTTTCTTAGCTGGTAATCATACTCTTCACTAACTAATTTTATAATTTTTTTTGCTAATGAAGTTTGGATTGCGACAAAAAAAGAACCAGCAAGCAATAATGATGCTCCTTTGTTGGCAATCATACTCCCTGCTAACTAATTTAACATTTTTTTCCCTCTAATAAAATTTAGATTGGGATAGCGGTTAGTCTCTTTTTAAAAGATGGATGTGCATGTTCAATGTCTAATCCGATTTATAGGATAATGAAGACCCTTACTCGCACATTTTTAGCATTTAATGATGATGGTACATGGAGAAATTGTCCAATCAATTTTAAATTTATTGTATGAATGACAATAAAATTTTAAACTTTTCAATTTTCTCAACTTAGTCCTAAACCTTTAAGCTGAATTCTAATATAGTCATTTTGGCCAATTTTTATCGGAACCAGCCGCGTTGACAATAACTGGATTTATGTAAGCAATTTTTGGAAAAAAAAAAAAATTGGTGAGATGAACTGCATTTAACTCTATACAAAAGTTTAGGACTTATTAATTTTTTATTAGCATGTAGTTGTGGAGAAGAGTCGTATTTCTTTAGAAAATCAGAAGACAACTACTACATTTGTGCATAGACTCAGCTCATTACAGCTTTTTAAGGTCGGTTGGAGATTATATTCAACTGTTTAAGTAGACAATATTTACAGCGAGTTAATTCAGAGATATGATTCTCGAGTTGCGACTAATAGATGAACTATATTAAACAACAACTTATAGTGGAAGCATACAAATCTTTTATTGTATTACGAGTAATGATGGTGGAATATTAAACGAAAATAAAATGATTTTAAAAAGGAACAAAGAAAGATGAGATACATAACATAGGATTAAGATATGACAAAGGGTCCAGGAAAAAGTAGTGATAACAAAGGAGGGAGAATATGATTGGTTTTTTTCGAGCAAAAAAGTGAAACCATAATTTATTTATTTTTTTGTTTCATGTGATGAAGGTCTCGTACATGTCAAAGCATCAGAGCAAATTCCTCGAGTACATTAAGAGAAGATGCATTCATATATCATCATGCTCATTAAGGTGAAGACGGAACTTGTGTCCATCAAAATGATAATCTTAGCTGAAGGTCCCTTAAAATTTACAATTCTAGAAAATAAAATCGACATCTTTTTCTAATAGGTCACACATGTGGACTCAATTTTTTTAACAATATTTGAATGGTAAAAATCTCCAATCAAATTCCTTGATTGTGTAAACCAAAGCGAGTTGGGTTCGAACTATTCGGCTCAACTCAATATCCATTAATGAGGGAGACATTCTCTTTTATATAATATTGTAATTCTTGATCATAAATATTTTGAGTTATACCTTACTTCAGCAGCCCGAATATAAAATCAATGAAAAGCCACACAAATTAATGACGCAAGAGAAAAGCCTCAAAAATAGAGTATCTTTGAGAAAATACGTTCACGGTGTTGTCTATGTGCTCATCGCTATTTCCTAAAAGACTAGCTTTTCCACATGACTTGCGGTCAAATAATATGGCAAAATTCCAAAGATGCTTTTACAAGGAAAATAATACAAACTTTTTATGGAAAAAGCATTCTAGCCAAAACTGGCGGCACATCGTACAATAGGAGAAAGCATTATTACACCAAGGGGACTCTATTATTGTCAAACTTTAGTAAAGCTGATGCTCAAGGAGCCCGTGAAGTCACTGGGATTGGAGTGCCTTTATCTGCATCAGAATCTGGACTCCGGCTGCTGCTGATTGCTGGAGCCAGGCGCAGCTCTCGTAATTTTTAGGGTGCGCATGGATTTGTTTCTGTTCTTTTTTTGTTCCTGGGAACAGAAACAAAAAAAAGTGTTTCTATTCCGGGGAACAGTTTTTGAACAAAAGAACACGTTTGGTAACGTTTGGTCCGGGAATAAAAAATGAACAGAAACACGTTTGGTAAATTTTATTATTTTTTTGTTTCTTTTAATTTTTTAAACATTTTTTTTATTTTTTATTTTTCCTTTCTTTTTATTTTTTCTTTTTTTCTACGGTCACCGCCTCCGGCGACGGCCGATGGGGCCGCGCCTCGCCCGGCCACGGCGAGGCCGAGCCTGCCGTGGTTGGGCGAGGCTCGGCCTCGCCTTGGGCGGGCGAGCTCGGGCTCGCCCGGATCCGGCAAGGCCGAGCCTCGCCGCGCCGGCGACGCTGCCGAGCCTCGGCTGGGGGCTAGCGACGCTCGGCCTCGCCGGATCTGGCGAGGCCGAGCCTCGACGGCCGGTAGCCGGCCATGGCCGAGGCCGGCGACCGGCCAAAGAAAAAAGAAGAAAAAAAGAAGAAAAGAAGAAGAGAAGAAGAAGAGAGAGAAGAGTGGTTTTTGTTCTTTTGTTCCTTCCGAGAAGTGTTTCTTTTCAAGAGAAACAACTTTTTTTGTTTCTTTTTTCTGTTTCTATTTCGTTCCAAAAACAAAAAAAAAAAGAACAGAAACGCAACCAAACGCGTTTCTGTTCTTTTTTGTTCCCGGAACACTTTCCGTACAGAAGTGTTCCGGAAACACTTTTTTGGAGTGTTTCCATGCACCCCTTAGCTAGCGGGGCCTAAAGTCAATTTCAGTACAAAAGAAATGGAGAGTGGGCCCTTTTGTTTTTAATCAAGCGTGTAATAGATGGAGGCATTAGCTCTTTTGGAGATTCCGCAGATGTCGTGTAAAGATGATCAAATGAAGCCTTACAATGTACATGTAAGCGCGGGCACATTGCATGCATCGACAAAACTACGAAATGAAGCCAAGGTTCACAGAGTCCATGTGAAAAAATACGCAGGTAAGTTAAGAGTTACCAAGCTTTCGATGGAAAAATAACACCATATTGATAAAAGATCACGGGATCCTCAATCCAAGTACCGGGATTTTCTCAAATGTGAGAGGGAACTTGGAAGTTTTATTTATGATGATTCCCAGCCAGCCTTCATTTTAGTTTGCGAAAATGGCAGTCTCTTCAATTCACGCTTTTATTTAATAGTTTAAATTTTTAGAACAGTTGTAGTGGTTCCACAAATTCTCACATGGTATTGGAGTTAGGAGGTCCTGAATTCAAATATTTCATGGCCCTATTTACCTTTCCAATTAAATATGTCCATGTAAGAGCTTGGAAGAGTTGAATTCAAGATTGTCTAATTCTGATATCACGTGAGATTTCGATAGGATCCCCCTAATTATTCTAAAATTGTTATTTAATTATTTTAACATACAGTATACTTAAGACAACAAAAACATTTCATGACATTTTTTATTGTGGCAAAATTCTTGACGACATATACTTCTTCAGTTACAGTAAATCCTCCACCCCCTCGACATTGTCAATTTTTCCCTCCACATCTTCCTCTTCACTCATATCCCTCAGAGATCCCCCTCCACATCCATCTGGTAAGCCAACACAATGGGGACAATGAGATTATTACTCCTCCCTTAATTCTGGTTTTTGCGCAATATCGTTAAGATATCTTTGACATTTACTACTTTTTTAGTTCGTGAGAAAGTTATTTTAGAGAGGTCTAGGTACAATAATAAGTTCCTGACCAAACAACTTATTACACGTTTCTATCCAGCTTTCTATGATTACTTGAGGAACCTATCTCATGTCCTATCTTGTCGAGGCCGAATGCCTTGCTGTAAATTTTGCACAAAGTGTCGTGCCATATAAATACTTATAAATTTTCAGTAATAAGCATTTGTATGGCATGACCATCTGTGTAGGAGCTATGACAAATTTGTGTTCTAAAATAAAATAAAATAAAAAAACTTTTACAGGATGAAGAAAATCAGATTGTCCTAAGGATGGGTAGAGCTTAATATAACCAACCCCAATAATCGAAGCATCGTGGAAAACTGCACTGGACTGCGTGTACAGAAGATATTATTGCACTTTGACTTTCCACAATTCAAGTAAAGTTCAAAAACTATATTTTCTTGAAAGTCATGTAAAAATGTTATTTTTTTAGTTCTTCATTGTTTCTTGACAAAGCTTGCTTCACAAAGGAGGCTCACCTTTTATTCCCAGCCACGCTGCTCATTTCTTGCATTGCGACTGCTTATATGGCAGCAATAAGGAGTTCCTTTGCCTGTTCATTAATTCTCTGGTCGCTTTTTCTCTGGTTGAGTGGGAGATGTGTTAACTGTTAGGTTATTTTAGGTGCTACTCTGGGAGCCATCGCTAGCTGCATCCCGAAGTTGTTCGAGGATGACAAACTGACCGTGCCTCTGTCGAAAAAGTCGGTTTATTAGGAATTGCTAAAAGTGTGATCGTTGAAAGCACCTCATTAGTTGAAGAAGGAACATTTTCTCAGATTTTTATAACTGATTCCAACCGTGTCCTATGATCCCCTTCCAACACAGAAGTAATTATGGACTCGGCTCGGTCCTTGCATAATTACCAGCGGCTCTGTACTCGATCATTCCGTCTTATGCAGGGGAAAGGCAGAGGATATCTGTTGGAGCAGTATCCTATTCTATTCTGTAAGCAAAAGCCGTTGCAAGAATCGCATATAATCACCTTAACGATAGACCAAATATCTCACGAGGAGCTGAAGAACTTGGCCAAGTTTCTGAGACACTTGACTGCTGGGATTCGTCCAACTGTTCTTCATTTCCATCGTCGTCATCATCATTCTCGAAAACCAGCTATATCCGGCGCTTTTTCAGCGAGAGCCCAGGAAAGTATGGTGGGTCTCGCAGGACTATATCTATTCCTGTCTCCTTTGAACATCCGAACCATTGGCTTGAATTCTGGATATCTAATCTGGTAAAGCTGGTCTTCGCTTGTGTCATTTAATGTCTGACGTGTATCGGATCTTCAAGCCTGAGAAGCCTTCCTTTAATGTCCTCGATTGCTGGTAGCGGAATGTTTGCCCGGTTTGCACTGTCCATAGAGACAACAACAGCGAAAATCATTCCCTCTAACCTTGCAGTTCTTCTTCGGAGCAGCAAAATGAGGAACTTCCTGAGAAAACCATCCTGGAATCTCACTCCCGGGGACACTCGAGTTGTGCAAATGCTTTAGAGCAACCTGAAATTTCTTATGAAAAAACACATTTAAGGTCAAAATTTCTGCATTCATGATTGAAGATACTGAACAAAGGTGGAGAAACTGAACTGATGATCTTCATCCATCTTTTTGCTACAGTTCAAGTAGTTTTCCCAAAATGGGAGTTATGAGTGATCTTTTTCACCTTTTCAATTCTTCTCTCCCAAGAGTAAAAGCCTCAGAGATTTCAATACCCGGAGACCAGTGATGTCAACTAGATTGCTGCAATCAGTAAAGTTTAGCTCCTTCAAATCAGTAGAATTCAGATGAAAGGCGTAAATTTGAAATTGATTAACCTCAACGTGGGATATAGTTCTTGGGGATGATGGCCACGACGGTGCCGAGTTGTCGATCGCCTCCAGAAGGCCCGGCACTATCTCCTCCCCTCAATCAAGGCCTTCTTCGTCGAGCCGGGATGATGGCACGCTGCTGAGCACGTGCTTGCGATAGAGGTGATCCACGATGCCGTGGCGGGGGTGTTGGCGCCGTGGGAGCTGAGGAAGACATCACAGAGGAAGCGAGATGAGAACATAGCGTCGTCCTCTTTGGGATCGTCCGTCAGCATTGTCGTCTTCGGCTTCTTGGTCGGCCTCACTTAGGAGTCGCTGGTCTTTTGACAGAGGTGGTCGATGCAGAGATTGGGGCGCCACTTAAAGATGAGCCATGAGCAACGAGCACCTTGCTGACGGATTCGTGTTCCCTTTGAAAAGAGCAATTTCCCCAGCATGGGAAATGTGCTGTCTTAATTTTTAATTGACAAATCATGGCACTCACTTGTTACCGCCGAGAGCGCAGCAACGGGCCTTCAAATTTGTTCCCATTGAGGTGAAGACTTCTCAGGACGGGTCATTTGCCGAATGTGAGTGAGAATGAGATTGTGCCAGAAAGTCCATTTTCTTGCAGGTCCAGCACTAAGAGGCCGTCGCTGATCTTCCCCAGAAATTGAGGTATCGTTCCAATGAGATTGTTACAAGAGAGGTCCAGAATTTGTAGGTCCTTCATTTCACAAAGAGAGCCATGGATTTTGCCAGTCAATTGATTGGTAGCCAGAGAGAAGATGAGAACCATATTTAGGAGCGATGGAGGTTAAAGCGGCCCTTGGATCTAGTTCATATTCAGCTGGAGAACTGTAAGATTTTTCTATGGAACTTGTTTCGAGCTAGTGAGGAAGCTGTGAGAGATATTGAAATAAGACTGACTCAGCTCAGACATGCCACATCCATGACGGGATATCACTGTGGATTATGTTGCCTGGTAGGATCCATTCCACGCTGGTTGAATATCTCAAGAATGCAGGGTTCAGTAACTTTGCACCCAGAAAGACCGACTTTTTGGAGTTTTGGCAAGACATGCTCGACATTTTTGCTATTGGTCAGAGATCGAGATCTTTTAGACTTTTGAGTCTGGATAACAAGCGTAGGTCTCAAAAACTAGTCAAGTTATTGGCTGAGATGCTCAGGTGATGTTCGTAAGCTGAAAAGCCAAGGTCGGCATGACGCCATGCAACTGATTACTACTCAAGTCTACTCTCATCAAGGATGGAAGAGAGAATGAGGTTATTGGAAATGTCAAGTTGGGCAAGATTGGGAAGATTCTTTATGCTTGGACTCCAAGCGGCTTGGAGGAATAGGAACTGTGAAGAAATTATGCTAGAAACCTTGTTAAAGAAGTTGTTTCTTGTTGTTGAAGATATTGGGTACTGGACCTATGAAATTGTTGGAGAGAAGATCGAGCAGAGTGAGCCAATCCAGGTTTGACTGAGTTGGAGGAACATGCCTCCTAAGCTCATTGAATGAGAGTTCCAAACTGTTGAGTTGTGTTACGCTACTGAGTGACGATGGAGTAGAGCCAGTGAAATTACACTGGTTAAGCCAAAGTATCTCCAGAGAATGCAGGTCGCCTATGGACTCTGTTAATGCTCCAGAGAACCCTATGGAGGACAAGTCCAAAACCTTCAAAGAGCTGTAAAGTAACCCGAAAGCTCATCGTTGCTTGATAGATTGAGACATGTCAGCTTTGGCAAAAGGAAAATGTTTGCTGCCTATGTGCCACACTATTGACTGGAACTGGGGCTAAGGACTTCCAGAGATGGAAATAGATTTATTATTAGTCACATCAATGCCAGACATGTTTAGCGCATCGAGGGAACTCTTTATTATTCATCATGCTTCTCTTCATTTCACATTATCATTTATGGCCTCTCGAATATGTGTCCTTACATAGGATGATAACTATATTAAAAAATAATCGTTCCATCTATTAGTGTGTTCCTTAACTTAGCCGTATTGAAATTTTTCTCTATAGTGTATGTTATGAATTGAGTAAGTACTTTTTTAATCTCAACACTTCTAACAATGAGGCAATTTATTGGTCTCAACAAAAGGTACTCAATCAAAACCTCTTAAGTTTGAACTATTTTTTGAGAGAGATATTTTTTGATATAATTAGTCAATAAAAATTAGTCGCGCAAATATAATTATATGACCTTAATACATGTTGTGGTGACTAGAGGAGAACTTAATGAACTCCAGTTTTGGGCACAATTAAAGACAAATGATATCGTCAATTAAATCATTTGTTCACAAACTTCAGAGCAAAATGGGTCGCCAACAATATAATTTTAAAAATTTGGATGCCCATATTGATTCATTTAGGCATACTTATGCTATTTTCATGTATTTATTTTTCTTTAACTTCACAAATCCTTTTTTTAAAAAAAGATCCCCATTCTTACTGTTATAACAAAAAATTCTATTGCTTATATATTTTCAAATTTTCCTCTCTTATTTGGACGCATGTAACTCTTTAAAAAATAGCACTTAAATCCACAATAGTCAGGTGAGCGAACAATTTTAGTACTAGAGCAGATATTAATATTCTCAACCATTCCTTGTAGGCTTGTCACCAGTTCAACCATGTTTATTGTTTACCTTCAACCTTTTATTATTAATATTAATATTCTCAACAATTTTTGGTACCAAAAATTTTGTCATACGCAGCACTAAGTACAATGGAATTTTTGATTTCCTGGGGCCCATCACCGATTTTCCCTTCTCTCTGGAAATCGGTTATGAGAGCAATCACCAGAAGGAAATTTTCGTCATTTTAAATCGGGGCACTTTCGTCATTTGACGAGAGAAATATAAGAAGGAATTTTTGGTCTTCGTCACTTGACGAGGAAGTTCTGGATTCGAGCTGATTCTGCTTCGCGTCCCTAACCTCTCCCTCCCGTCCTCCCTAGCTTCACCGCCGGCCAGCCTTCCATCTCCGACCACGGCAGGCGCACGAAGGAAGGCACACACTACGCGCACAGGAGAAACAAAGCTCGATCCTGGAGTCGGAACTTCATTTTCGTCGATTCGAGCTTCACCAGGGGTGAATCAACATCGATTCCAGTGTTCATGACTTCGATTGCGGGTTCCAGTGATCGTCTGGTTGCAGCTCCGATCGTGTGCTGTCCTGACCGCGAGGCGCTCCTTCGGCTCGTTCTTTCGCTTCAGGGATCGGTGGAAGGTTGCGGTAAGTTCGAATCGCATGGAAAAGGACGCCCCGGCTCAGTTGACTCCCAACCATCACTTCCGAATCTTCTCTCCACCGACTGAGCTCTTCCACTTCTTGCTCTGAATCAAGCTCAGGAGTCGTCCTCACGTCTAATGAATGTACGGATACTGCTCAGGAAGTGTTCGATGAAATGACCGAAAGACTCTATCCGATAGTTTGTCCCGTTGCTGGCCATTAGAATCAATGCTATAGCGAGGCTGTGCTCGCTGTCTGGAAGTCACTGAGTCGCCACCAAATCATCAGGTCGTCTCTTCTCCAATTAAACTTTGTTATTGTTGTCGGTTTGTTATAGACTCGCCTCTCTTGATCTCCGTTCAGTTTTTATTCTTTTCGCCTTTCATTTGACTGCTCTGTCCGACCTTTGTTTGGTCGTCGTGCCAAGACACTTCTCGTCACCAAAAGCCAGAAGCGGGACTGCAACGGTAGAATCCAAGGAGGCGCGGTCGCGATCGCTTTCGATAATACCGGTTGCCTTCTTCGGACCTTCCTCTGTGTACACATTCGAGATGGCCGGAACGGTATTTACTCGGGAGGTTATACGTGCTCGCTGAGGCCATAGCTTTTCGTGTTGGCCGAAGCTTATTCTAGGATTCCATTTATAGAAAGTTTCTGTCGATATTTGGTCCTAAAGTGGTGGTGCGATCAATTGTCTTTGGCATTGCAAGTTGAATGATGAAATTCCACGAACTGGACCCCTGATTTTTTGCTGGAATGTGTTGGAATTTGCCGAATTTTTGTCGAGGTGTTGCCAGAAGATTATTGTTGTAGCTTTGGTAGAATTCACTAAATTTTTACTTGGAGTTGCCCTAATTTGTTCAGAATTGTTGAAACTCGCTTGAATATGCTGGAGTCTTGCTGAAATAAGTTAGAATTTTATCAAAACATGCCTCGAGTCCTTAAAGATACTTTTCTAGTTCACCAACATGACGACATTTTAATGCCATGACTCTCCTCAAGGGCGTCCCATATGTTAGACCTCAAGGATTTTCTTGGGAAAATCTATTGATGCTGGCGAGAGGAGGAAAAATGGGTGCCATGGCAAGTGACAAAACGAGAGAGAGAGAAGGTGGCGAAGCTGCTGGTAATTTTTGTTTCATGTACTCAGTAAAATCTTTAAATAGAATAGTAACTTTAAATAAATAAATAAAGTAACTTCCTTGGCATCGGTAAGTTTCAGTGTTGGCGTTTAGGTTTTTTTTTTCTAAATAAATTGTTTGATTTCAATTAAAAGTCTTGTTTCCCTATTCGATTTTTCACCTGTTGCTGTTGGTGAAAAATTTCGCATAATTCTGGAAAAAGTCGATCGCACGGCTGATATCTTTATCGTGTTGATTCTCCCAAATATTTTCGATGAATTTGTATAAAAATTGAATCATAAATTTCATCTTCTTACTCCCTTTATTTGGAGAAATCCCTTTGCCCTCTTCCATCAGGTGACATGCTGCTTCGGTTGCTTCCTTCGTTGTTCCTCTTAGAGCATCATAATCAAACTGAGCAAAAAATGGTGCACAGACTATAAAGAATTACAGAAGAATCCATCTCTATTTCCTACGACTTCATAGCACACAAAATATCTAGTGCTTCGGCGACATCCCAATTCTAACAATACCCAGAAACCATTGCATTTCAAAAGCCTGTATCTCAGAATGGCGTATCATCAAACGCTTGACGAGCATTACCTAAGTAATCAATTTGAGCATACGTGTGAGGCTGAAGCTTGTGGATCTGGGCCGGGTGTGAGATGGGCATGGTTTAATGGGTCGTATCGAACCGAAATGCTTGGGCGATGGGGCCGAATTTATCCTCTTTTATTCATTATCATTTTGTGCCGCGGTACTTCCCACTCCAATTTCGGCTTTGATGCTCTCAGAACCCATTTTTTTACCACGTCAGTCACTCGTCTTCTCTTCTCTTTCTTTGTCTACCACAATCTACTGTGGAACTGGGTTACAGAAGAAGTTTTACTTTTCAAAATAGTGATTATTAATGAATTCACAGCTGTAATATTTAATTTGTTTATAGTTTTTGCTCATTTGCAAGCTTCAAAAATTTTGATTGATGAAATATTTATTTTATTATAATTGTTGCATATTACTTCTCCTACACGTCGACACAAATATATAAAATAATAAAACAATTATTGTTTTAGAGCCGTGTGCAGGAACTTCCTTTATAAATTGCCTATACCAAAGGCCGTCCCAATATGGGCTCTTAGTTAGGGGGAAATATTTAGTGGTTTCCTGTCGCCACGGCTAGACCTAAGATGGGTGATGGGACCTACCAGGGCTGCACATAAAAGTATCGTGAAGTGGAATTAAGGAAGGAAAAGCAAAGTATGATGGCTAGAAACCTCACATGTGACCTGGAACCAACAATCTAAGAGAGTGCTGAAAATTAACATAGGCAAGTCCTTTGCGGTCGGAGATTCAATGGGAAGCATAGTTGGAGTGTGTCATGGCGAGATTGAAAGGTTAATTGATAAATTTGCAAAGGGGGTGAGTGATAGGCACAACCATAGATTGTAATTTGCCATCCAGAGGAGTGCAGCCACTTATCACCGAGTGCAAGGTCCTAAAGGCACATTTATAAGCACATTTGAATAGAAAATCAAGTGACGGACTGGATTGTCAAGAGTTATTATTGCAAAATCCCTCCTTGCATTTGGATCCCTAATTCGCCGCAGGTTTGATTAGACTTTGTTTGCTTTGAGGCTGACAAGTAATGAAAGCAGTTGGTTTCCAGGAAACACCAAAAGAAAAAAGAAAAAAAAAAGGAAATACCTATTAGCAAAATAATATAAAATATTTTATCATCCTCGTAGCTCATGCATGATCTAATCATTGTCTAACGGCTAAATCACAAAGCCAATAACAAGGTTAATATACATAAATATAAAATTATTTCCTAAATCTCTCACAAATCTTAAATTTTATATTTAAATCATTCTCATCCCAAATCATATAGATTTGACTCTAAAAATGATTCAAAATTTCCAATTGTTTTTTCTCTATACATTTAAAACTTTTTTTTTTTAAAACTTTTTCCCTATAATCTCTCAACAAAACTGGCCTCAAAAGATTGCATGGCCGACACTTGCCAACAAAATACGATACTCTCTCCCTCTCCTTCGACGCTTACCAATTTCCAAGCTTCATTTATAAGAGCTATAGCTTAGACCTAACTAGTCCTTTAGGCGTGTGTTTGTGCCAACATATTGTGCACAATACCAATTGCGAGCTACTCAATCATGATGCATTTTCTTCCTCGAAGTGTCCACTGATCACTACTATTTAGAATGATGTTTGAAAGATATGATTCCTGTTTCATTAGAATGTTTATGATAAACAGATAGTCAATTTTCATTACTAGTTATATTCGTTCCTTTGTTTTAGTATGTTCTACGCTTGTTTCTTGGAGTTGCAACAACTTGACATAGAGGATAATACTTACTCTAGGCAATTGAATCGGTGACAATTGTTGACTACGCTTGACCCTGAATTCCCACTTTCTAAAATAAATATATTTTTCATTGTAACGTCCAAATGCGGACTTCATTGTTGGCATGACAGGATATATGGCGCACGAGATGGATAAAATGTTGATAAATTGATGAGTTCTAGGCGCAAATCGTTCCAGTCCTTATTTGTCTCTTATTGGATGTTTATTTCTGTCAAAGAATAGATGATGCCAATCCCTTTTCTGTTGACATTCTGTCCATCATTTTGTCGCTTCTTTCCATGGAATATGATATTTCTTTTTTAATTATTTTATGGGGGGAAGATCAAGCGGTTAATAATGAACATTTATGATTAAAGACAATGAGAGGACGGAAGGATTAGATGAGATGAGGAGAGAATTTTTATCCATTTGCCTCTCTGTCGTGCATCACGGATTCACCCCATCCCTCTCATATTTTCCGTGTCTCTGTCACCATGTTGTGTCTATTTGGTCACGGAATTTCATTCTTGAATCGCATTATTGTCCTTGCCTGAAATGGAAATATACAAAAGGATCGAGAAACATGTCGTGTGAAGATGCGAGAATAGATGGAGAAATGATGAAGTGATAGGGGTTGCCGTTGTCGGCATTTTGGTGCGAATGAACGTATGGAAGATGTACAAGAGCGGTTCAAAAGAAGCTTTTGAGAATCGATCTAGATTATGGACAGTTTATTTTATTTCTTAAATTATTGCTGCAACTGGGAAACGCATTGGGATATCTCAAGATTGATTGCACTATAAACTATAAATTCGTTATGTCCCCATTATCGGCAATTTGATATGAATGAAAATTCCTGTTCTTACTATTTTAGCGTTTTGTTTTCTATCGCTTAAATATTTTCAACCTTTCATCTATCATTTAGACGTGTGTAACTTGTGGAAAAAAAGCATGTAACTTCACAATTGTCATGCGAGCCATCGACTTTAGTTTCAGAGCTGAAGTTGAAACTAATATTACGAAACAAAAAAGAATACTTTGAGAAATTAAATTACAATCGTGATCGACACTCTAGACTGAAATTGATCGTGGCTGAAATGATAAGTACAATCGGCAACAATCTCGTGGAGAGGTTAATGAGAGAGAGGAGTTGGTAAATTCTCAATGCTCTGTTTTTTGTCATTCTTTTGTACAAAGTACAGGCTAAGAATTCCGGTTGAGATTTCTGCGATATATCCTTCAATTTAGGATTTTTAATGATTTGTACTCATTTTGATGCTGTTGTGATAAACTTGGATCCCAATAATTGCTTTCATGTTGCAATTTGATCTCTTGTTTGAACCGATCACCATATGTTCGTGAAAATGCCGAAAGGAAGTTCGTGTGCAAATTCGAGAAGCATTCTCATGTCTTAGTCTGGAATGATGGTTGTATAATACACATGTTCGATTCATTTGCAGCGTATCTGCTTCCAGTGATTTAAGCCTATGGCTGAGACGTCGACATGCCATGACTACTCGATTGTTGTTCAAATCCATCCTCACATGCTGTCTCTGATCCTGATATATTCTTGTTAATCAATTCTCAGGATGACCAGAGCATGTCAACTTATGCCATAAGTAGCATAGTAGAATCTAGTGGTCATGAACATGTTGGCATCTGACAAGTTATGTTCACTGGATTTGGATATTGCTTTACTCGTGAATCTGTCGGTAGGCTGAAAGGTCTTACGTTAGATGGATTCGTTCTTTGCCATGAACAAAGGTTGAAAGGTATGAGAAAAGAATAAAAACAAGCAGTAAGGTCTTTGGTGAGTGTTTGTGCATGCGTGTCTGTAAGTGAGTGGAGTAATGAGTGAGTTAACCGATATTCAAAGAGGAAATGAATGAGAAGGTTAAAGGAAATGAGAGAAGCAGAACTCGTGCTCTGGAAATCAGGGACCGAAAAAATGAAGAGTAATATGAAATAATAATAAAAAATTCAAAAAAAATATTTGGAAATAAGTTAGAAAAATAGGTCTTCATCAAGTCGTTGGATTTTAGTATTAGATTTAGTTTAATTCATTTGATTAGCACAAATATGGTTCAGAAAATTCTGTGGTCTTTTATAAGTTTTAGTTTAGGATTAGAAAAATTAGTTTCTTAGAAAGTTTGGATCCGATTTGGATTTAGCTCATGGAATTACTGTCTTGGGCTTAATAACAGGGTCATGTTATATTATATGTCCGACTCATATCATATTATTTTATTGCACTTTGTCTTTTACTCATCCTTTAATTATTATTATTTCTAGTTGTATAGGAAGTGAGGTATACTCTTATATTTTATTTAATTTCTAACTGATCTCATAAGACTAGTGGCAACTCCTCATATAAAATTTTGATCGGGTTAATTGAATTAAAATGAAAATCTCAACATCGCGTGATGTAAGAATTTGGGAGAACTCACGCTGATTGAAGACCATTGGTTCATAAGTCGACATTACCTTTGAACCCGTCATTCCCATGACAAATGAGTACATGCATTAGACAAGGATAGGCTAGAGAGTTAGTCAGTACGGCTTGGTTATGCCCTTCCACTAGACAAGAAAATCCAAACCTAATTGGGATTTTTCCGAAATCGATTATGAATTATTTCCATAAAAGATGGTCTCTTGACATTTCAATGTTCTTTTTCTCATTTTACAAATTCATGTATCAGTATCTAAAAGGAAAACATAGATTAAATTATGTTTTACACTCGGCATAAATCATCAATCTTTCGCCTAGGTCTATAATAAGAACGAAAAAGTAGAGATGAGCTGTAAATATTTTGCATAAAGAAACACAGTGGATGATGTGTAAATCAGGGAGACGTTTTACATAGGGTGAGTTTTTTTTTTTTTATTATTAATTATCTGTTTCAAGTATACAATTTGAATGGTATGCTACATTTGGAGTGGATACTTTTTTTACTTGAATTTTTATTATATCCATAGTCAATAGGAAAACAGTTTCCATCACGGCACTACAATAGCTATATATGTGCATGATGACTATTTGATTGTATCAAGTTATTTAAATTTCAGATTACATGTGTAAGTATATTTTATCATCAATTAAAACTTGTTTTGCTTTTGATGATAGACCAAATTAAGACGCTGCTTCTTTTTCAGAATAGTAACCAAATTTTGCACGTAACCCAAGGCAGAGCTTCTTCATCAAATTACATCCTGTGAAATTAAAGAGTGCATAAGTCGTGTGTATGTTTTCGCAAGATCAGGAGATTGTTTCGTGAGATTAATTTTGTATGAGTTATTACTGCGGCTTGAAAACTCTGTTATTCATAGAACAAATTGTACAAACTTGGGATTGAAAATATATAATTGTATATGTTTGTGCACGCCCAGTTAGGTGATGCTTTCAGCCTTTTTCGGCAGTTTCTTTTTAATTTTGATTTTATGAGGTATATACGTATATACATGAACTTAAATAAAAGATATTCAAGTTGGATTCCTGTTCCCCTTTCAGGCCCATGAAATGTGGACCGAGAGCCCCTCAACTCTCCCTTTTATTTATTTTCGTACTTAACAAATGAAAATCAATCTTCCATATCATAATAGAAGAGGTGACACTCTGTCTTACTTTTACATTTTCAGCATTACAACTATAGAAAGATCGAAACTAAGGGTGTAATATGAATAAATCTATTTACAATAGGAAATTCTAATGGAATCACTAAAAATGCTTCAATTCATGCTGTCAAACCAATCATTCTGGACAACAATCAAATATTTGAGAATAAGTTATAGGAGATCAATCTACTAGGGCCAATAAGTAATTGAATAATTACATTGTTTTGCTTGATGACCACCAACAAGTAACGACTGGGCCTATCGGCTCAACGAAGAAGAAAAGAAGAAGAAAAGAAAAGAAAACAATAAAATCAATACAAAAATTATAAAAATTTTGTAAATATTTTTAAAAAATTTAAAAATTATCCACATCAGCGGTAACCACATCACATGAGATGGCTGGTGCTAATTAGACTACCATTTCAGCAATATCCTATCAAAATTAGCTGGAAGAATTACATTAATAATTCGTTAAAAAGTTTATAACTAAATTAACAAATCACCAAGATGTTTATAAGTAAATTGGTAAAATTGAAAGGTTTCAAATTAGCTACTGTACAATAATTTTAAGATTTTTTGAATAATTTTCTCAAAATTAGGCAATAATTCTTTGCGGTTGTTGTTAGCCCAGATCACTTTACCTAGGAAAAGGGACTTCTAATCGTGGACTGCCTAAACCTCTAAAAAGCCCATCGACTGGCTCTCTTTAGCCCGTTGCCCCGGGATCTGTAACGCAGTTGCTAATTGGGCTGCGAAGTCTCAGAGGTTAAATCGCCTTCCACAAAATAGGCTTTTGGTCCCTCGTCAAGTCCTTTGGACTTTGTTATGTGTCGACGCTCCTCTCTTGTGGTCTTCCAGTTCTGGCTAGCAATGAAATAATTTCATTTTCAACAAAAATTAAAATAAAAAGGACGAGCATATTCCAATGGATGTTAAGCATATTCAATTAGACGGGAAGGGCATCTTTGGGTAACACAAAAAATTATGTCCCTACCCAATGGACAGCATGCGCGCATTGGAGGACGGGAAGGGCATCTTTGGGTAACATAAAAAATTATGTCCCTACCCATTGGACAGCATGTGCGCATTGGAGGACGGGAGAGGCATCTTTTGGGAAGATAAAATTAATGTCACTGCCGGTGGTAAGAGTGAGCATTTCTAGGGCATTGATCTTCGAAGATTTCACGTGAAATGGATCCTTGGGCTTGGTCAGCACGTGCCTGCCTCGGTAGCTCCAAAACCACGCGAAGAGAAGACAATACGAATACTAATCAAGTCGCAATTTCAGAAGATCTTATCTCTACGCTATAATTATAGGATTATTTAAGCCTAGAAGCTCCAAAAGCCAGGCAAGTCGAGTCAACTTATGGATATGAAATTATATTGTCACTACACATGGGACAGCATGCGCGCATCGGAGGACGGGAGAGGCATCTTTTGGGAACATAAAAATAATGTCACTTCCAATGGTAAGTGTTATCGTTTTTAGGGCCTTGATCTTCCAACATTTCACGTGAAATAGATCCATGGGTTTGGTCAGCACGTGCCTGCCTCGGTAGCTCCGAAACCACGCAAAGACAAGACAATGTGAACACTAATCAAGGCGCAAATTCAGAAGATCTAAATCTCTACGTTATATTTTTATGATTATTTAAGCCTAGAAGCTCCAAAAGCCAGGTAAGACGAGTCAACTTATGGATATTAAATTATATTTAATGGCGCCTTTCCTGGAACACTTAAAAGCGGCATGAGTATAAAATCAATTTATGAACATTGGAGTAATCGACGCAATTTATTATCCTAGGGGAATGAATTTAGATGGTTAAAAATTGACTATTGTTGTCAAGGGACCCTTGACCCCTAAAAAACCGATGTGTGTTGCTTTAGCGATGACTCAATAATTTTCTTATGAACAACTTCAGTGAAAATAAATTTAGGCAAGTACTTTAGGTCATTAAAGTACTTGAAATTGGGTGCCCAAGTTTCACCACAATGGATTGGTCGGCCATGTGCACTCAACTCATCAATCGAGAGTTGCCTCGTGTACTTAATCCCATGTGTAGTTTAACTTTTTCTCGGCCATCTATGCTTTAACTTGTCTCTTATGTGGTATCCAAGATTGGAGATTAGTGCAAAGCAAATTATACATTTGGGAATATATATGTAATTAGTATGGCTGTGTACCCATTACCAGCTTACTTTTTGGATCCAATTGTGCGGGTGGGAGTGTATAGAAAATTTACTAGATATATTAATAAATAAATGTACATGAATTAAAGAAATTCTTCACTCTTCTTGGTAAACTAATTATACCCTTTGAGATCAAGGGGCTGAATATCTTCATCCATCGGCACTTCAACTGAGAAGACAAAAGCTATGTAAAAGAAAGGCGGTTTTATTTCCACAAAATGAAAAAAAAAAATGTGAAAAAAATAATCTAACAAATTTGCTCTGCAATTGATCAAGAAAATTGGGTCTTGTATAGAACCTTCGGTTTCTTCCAATAGAATTATATATGTAGTTCAAAACACATGTGTATTCACAAGATTAATTAGATAAGTGTCTTTCGGATATCAACGGGGTGTTTAGGATTCTTTGAACATCCAACTAGTTCCCATTAGGTGCGGCAATCCCTCTGTACCACACTTACTGGATAATTACCAGATATACAAATATAGGTAAACATGTGCTCTGATCACTGCCACTAGTGCTTCTAATGTGTGGCATAAGAACAGGTGTTGCCCTGACTAGTTTCCTCCAGACGTATGTACTATCACCCTTCCGTATCATATACCATTGAGAATCAATCCAATTAAAAATTTCATCCTGTCGAACACGCAAGCCAAACTTGCAATCTAATGTCATTAGCAAAAGTTCATTGACAAAAGACAAAATCAGGTAAAATAATCGAGAACTGATGATTTGATTAGAGTTGATATAATTTTATTAGAAGCCATTTCATAGAAATGGCCTGACCAAGCATGAGATTAAGCTTGGTTATGATGAAGTGAAGCGGTGAAAAAGGGCCCCAATCGAGGTTGCGCATGAAATAGGATGGGACTCAAAAGTCAAAGGGCAATGCTCCTAATCTTTTCCAGTGTTTATTGTTATTGAGTGTGATATCCCTGCAATCTTAATCCCCAAAAAAAAGGATCGTTGCCTGAGTTCCATACTTTTTGAGAATGGATAAGTACACTACAAGTCTTAAAACTTGTTATAAAAGTTGAATTGAGTTTTAAAATTTTCAAAGAGTATAATAAAATCCTAAAACTTGTTAAGTTAAGACAATCAAGTCCTTCAATTAATTTTTTCTAACTTGACAAATGGAAAATATTAATAAGTTTTAGAACTTGGTTACATAAACAACATAATATATCACAGACAACTCTCGGTATCATAGGCTGCGCATGGAAACAATTATGTTTCTTTTTTGTTCCTGGGAACAGAAACAAAAAAAAGTGTTTCCGTTCCGGGGAACAATTTTTGAACAAAAGAACGCGTTTGGTAACGTTTGGTCCGGGAATAAAAAATGAATAGAAACACGTTTGGTAAATTTTATTCTTTTAATTTTTTAAATATTTTTATTTTATTATTTACATTTTCCTTTCTTTTTATTTTTTCTTTTTTTCGGCCGGTCACCGGCCTCCGGCGACCGGCCGATGGGGCCGGCAGCCTCGCCTAGCCACGGCGAGGCTCGCCGAGCCTCGACGGCCGGTCGCCGGCCATGGCCGAGGCCGGCGACCGGCGAAAGAAAAAAGAAGAAAAAAAGAAGAGAAGAAGAAGAGAGAGAAGAGAAATGTTTCTTCAAGAAATGTTTCTGGAGCAAGAAACAACAAATTGTTGTTTCTTTTTTTTGTTCTTATTTCGTTCCAGAAACAAAAAAACAAAAAAAGAACAGAAACGCAACCAAACGCGTTTCTGTTCCTTTTTTGTTCCCGGGAACACTTTCCGTACAGAATGTTCCGGAAACGTTTCTAAGAAACGTTTCCATGCACGCCCATAATGAGTCAATCACCGAACAACTTATTGCACGTTTCTATCTAGCCTTCTATGGCCACTTGAGGAATTGCTCTCCCTCTGTACCTGGTCATCGTCATCGTCAATGTGATGCTGGATGCTTATAAATGCATTTCATTAAAAGATGAAAAAGATGCGAGCACTTTTAGATATCAATGCCAACTCTATCTCCAGATCCGATGTATGAAACACTGTTCTGCTATGGTGATCAAGAAGGAATCCTCTAGGATGCCAAGGACCAAACGATACTAAAGTCTTTTTCTAAATCCTAATAGATTGCTTATCAAAAGTCACGATTTCATCCCTAGCTTAAAGTACTTTTTTTTCCCAAAAGTTTTAGGGAACACGTAGAATCTGTTGCAACTTTATAAGGACTGTAGTAGCTACCGCATTAAGAAAACACCCCGATGATAATATCACACTGCAAATGCCGGTGAGTTTACGTGTGTATAATTGAGTCACGCTTCATTTATCAAAGAGAAATAAGCACGTGCATTGCATCCGTTTTCCTTCCGTGACTTCCGGTGGTGAGAGTTAGTATTTTTAGGGCCTTGATTTTTCAAGATTCACAAAGACAAGACAATATGAACACCAATCAAGTTGCAATATGATTATATAAGCTTATGGATATCAAACTATATTTAACTACGCCTTTCTTGGAGCAATTAAAAGCGACATGATTTTATAATCAATTTATGGACATTTTAATAACGACACAATTTTAATCTCCCGGGGGAATGAAATTACTTAGTGAAAAATTGACTATTGTTGTCAAGGGGCCTTTCATTTCTTTATGACCCCTAAAATTCTGATGTTCTCGGCTTCCTACGACGACTCAATAATTTTCTTATAAACAACTTTTGGTGAAAATAATTTTGTTAGGTACTTTCTCAGAAGAGTTTTTTCTAATTGTGGACTACATTAATTGATATTGTAATTACCGTTTAACGTTTACCATTCTACGAGGTTTAGTCTAAGGTGAGATAGAAGGTTTTTTAATTAGTATAATATGGGCTGACTAGTGTGGGCTGAGTTGAGCCTGACCCGTAATGAGAGGGACTCGGCTGAAACTTTATAAATGGTGCTCAAGTCTCTCCTCTAACCCTAATTCTCACCTATATCCTCACCTAAGGGGCGTTTACCTAACGCTACACGTGAGGGGGCCGCCTCATTGAGCCAGTGATACGGAGGGCAATAGAGGAGAAGGACTTGCGCGTGGAACATTGTGTTTCCGCTTCCGCTTCAAGAACAATGGATCCCAAAACAGGTGCGTCAATTCTTTCTACTTAATCACGCGTGTGCTTGTTCTAGTTATGGAGATCTTGGGGTTTGCGCAATGTGCGTCTTACATGTGGTATCAGAGCCTCCATAACCCTAGAACACGAACACAATTGATTTTGCCCTAATTTGTTCGGATTAGCCCTAATTAGTACGGATCAGCCCTAATTAGTACGGATCTTGCCCTAATTTGTGATTTTCGAGACTGTTCGTTCAATAAAAATTAAATTAAATTATATATTCGGATTGGTCTCGACGAGACGAAGAAAACCGTGGGTGGCGCGTCACCGGAGGAGGCTGCACGCGCCTCCACGCGCGGCCACGCGCCTCCTGCGCGACGAACACGCGCCGCGCGTGTTCTCCACGCGCCGCGCACTCAGGCGGCGCGTGCGGGCGCGTGGAGGCTCCGATTTGCGCGTGGCCGGCGGCGATTGATTCGTATGATCATTCTCTACGTCATGGTGTATTTATTTTGCATGTTTGATGATTTTATGGATGTGAAAATACATGCAAAGCCCTAAATACGTGAATTTTTAGTATATTTTCGCGTATTTTTCTTGTATTTTCTGTGTTCTTGAAAATACAGGTGCCGGGATACAGGTATGTTATTACATGAACTTTATAAGTGTTATTCATTAATAATATACGATAAAATTTATTTTTATTAATGAATAAAGCAATGTAATTAGCATGATATGTGATTTTAGTGATTAATGCCCCTATCACTAAAGTTAAATCACATGTATATGATGTATGTGAGATGTAAAGTTTATATCCCTGGTATGAGAGAGTTTCAATGATTCAATTGAGTTGTGACTGCCAAAGTGGCACGCTTGATTGGGTTTGAGAAATTTCAATCTCGTATATTGATTGGGATGTCTCCTGGTCTAATACATAGTTATACTCCCAAAGGAGGTGATTGTGTATTAGTTCATGGAGGGATACATGATAGTGTGGTGGAGAAGTGACCGATCCTAATGGTTCATATGCCCAAAGATGATGAATCCACGAAGATTGGAATATATTCTCATAACCCTTATCATGTGGGGAGTGTACAATTGCTTGTCATGTATTCTGCCCAAAGGTGATTATGTGATTTTGCATGTAACTCTCTGGATGTGTACTTGTGTGTCAAGTTACACAATGCTCACATGATGCTAATTATATATACTGCTTATTTTTTCAGTCACTTTTTCTGTAAATGGTAACTCCGTCACCATTGAGGTTCTTGCTGGTTCGAATTTTAAGAGATGGAGAGAGGATTTTCTGTTTGCTATGGAGATGGCAGATGTTCATATGGCTCTTACTATTGATCGGCCGGCAGTTTTGACTACCGAGAGTACAGAGGCTCAAAAAGCAAATTTTGCTGCATGGGAAAAGAGCAATAGAATTTGCTTGTTGTCCATGAAGCGTTCCATCCAAGAACACTTGAAAAGTGGTTTGCCTGCAGACTGCAATGCTAGGCAGATGATGGAAGCCTTGATGGCTAGAAACCATGTGTCGCCTAATGCTGAGATAGGGACACACATGCAAACACTTTTTACTATGAAATATGATGGTTCTTGTGGAGTTAGAGATTATGTTCTGAGGATGGTTGATTTGCAAACAAAGCTTCAGGCTCTCAATGTTGAAATTCCTATTGCTTGCATTGTCCATCAAGCTCTAAATACTCTTCCTCCTGATTTTGGGATTATTAAGACCAATTATAGTTCCCAAGATGAAACCTGGTCTGTTAATGACCTGATTGCAAGATTGGTGGCAGAGGAAGAGAAATTGAAGAAAGATAAAGGACATATTGCTCTTTATGCTTCTAGTTCTGCTAGTGACAAGGGTAAGAGGTTGAAGAACTATACCCATAAAGGCAATTCAGAAGTTGCTGGTCCTTCCAACAACAAAGGAAATTATGAAGGTGCAGGTCCTTCTAACACTCTTGGTCCTAAGAAAGCGTTTACCAAGAAGGATGGTGTTCTTTGCTACTTTTGTAGGGAGAGAGGACACGTGAAGAGACGTTGTAGCAAGTTTAAGGCTTGGTTGTCTAAGAGAAATAAGAGAGAGCTTAAAGGGGTTCATAAACCGAAGGACGCCAACTCAGGATGAATCAAAACTCACTGTTGGAAACAGCGTTGGAGTTGACGTTGAGTTCGTGGGAGATGTTATTTTGATTTTAGACTCTGGTTTTCGGATGGTGTTAAGAAACATTTTTTACATACCTTCTTTTAGGCGAAATTTAGTTTCTATGTCTTGTTTGGACATGTGTGGATACTCTTTTGAAATAAAGAGTAATACTATTTCCATGTTTTATGATTCAAATAAGATTGGGTGTTGCAATTTATCCGATGGATTATATCGATTGAGTTTATCTCCCAACGACATATACGTTGCTTATTCTGCTGAAAAGGTTGTTTCCAAAAGGCCTCTGTCTAAAGAACAGTCTTATGCATTGTGGCATAAACGTCTTGGTCACATCTCTAAAGAAAGAGTAGAGAGGCTTATAAAGGCTGATATCTTGCCTACTCTTAAAGGTGATCAAGAGACTTGCGTAGACTGCTGCAGAGGTAAGATGACTAAGATAAAGAAGAAATCCGCTGTACGAAGTTTAGATTTGTTGGAGGTTATTCACACTGATATTAGTGGACCCTACATGCCTACCTTGTGCAGAAATTTTTATTTCATCACATTTATTGACGACTATTCCCGATATGGATACTTATATTTGATTAAAGAAAAGTCCGAGTCTCTTGATAAATTCAAGATTTTTCGGACTAAAGTGGAGAAACAGTTGGGAAAAGTTATTAAAATTGTCATATCTGATCGTGGTGGTGAGTATTTTGGTAGGCACGGTGATGCTGGACAACTTAAAGGGCCGTTTGCTAAATACTTAAAAGATTCTGGGATTATAGGTCAGTTTACTATGCCCGGAAGTCCTGAACAAAATGGTGTAGCTGAAAGGCGGAATCGTACTCTTATGGACATGATGAGAAGTATGATTAGTAGGACACATTTACCTAATTTTCTGTGGGGAGAAGCTTTGAAAACAGCTCTTTATATTCTAAATCGCGTTCCTACTAAAGCGGTTCCATTGACTCCTTTTGAGTTGTGGACTGGACGTAAACCTAGCTTGAATCATCTTAGAGTTTGGGGATGTCCAGCAGAAGTGAAGTTATATAATCCAACATTAAGTAAGCTGGATTCCAAAACTACTCGGTGTTACTTCGTGTCTTACCCAGATCATTCAAAGGGGTATCAGTTTTATAACCCTAATGGAGGAACAAGAATTGTGGAATCTCAGACTGCAAAATTTCTAGAATTTGATGTAGCTGAAAAGGGTAGCTGCTTACAAGCTATTGAAGATGATAGTATGGTGGGGATTACTGGATCCCTATTTCATCCTGTGCAGACAATTATGGAGCCTCTTGCGCCACAAACTGAGCCTGTTGTGGCACATGATCTTATTGTTGAGACAGTTCCTGAAGAAATTCCACAAGTTCCTCGATTCAAAATGAGGTTGAAGCTCCACTCGAAGATCAACTAGGGAAAGACGTTCAGCTATACCACCCGGACTATCTAGTCTACCTGGGAGAGCATGATTATGATATAGGCTGTATTGTTGATCCCGTGACTTATACTGAAGCCATCTCATGTCCTCAATCAGATTTGTGGTTAGATGCGATGAAAGATGAGATGCAATCTATGAAACACAATGATGTTTGGGAGCTTGTTGAATTGCCTGAAGGTTGTAAACCTATTGGCTGCAAATGGGTATTTAAGACTAAAAGGGATTCCAAAGGAAAGATTGAAAAGTTTAAAGCCAGACTGGTAGTTAAGAGTTTCACTCAAAGAGAAGGAATAGATTATGAAGCAACATTTTCTCCAGTTTCTTCTAAAGATTCCTTTAGAGTGATCTTAGCATTGGTAGCTTATTACGATATGGAGTTACACCAGATGGATGTTAAGACTGCTTTTCTAAATGGAGACCTTGATGAGGAGGTTTATATGGTGCAGCCTGAAGGTTTTGTAGCTGATGACTCAGGTCAGTTTGTTTGTAAATTGAAGAAGTCTATTTATGGCCTTAAGCAAGCTTCTAGACAGTGGTATTTTAAGTTTCATAGTGTTGTTACTTCATTTGGATTTATTGAGAACAAAGTAGATCAGTGCATATACACCAAGGTCAATGGGAGGAAATATATTTTTCTCATACTTTATGTAGATGATATCTTGCTTGCTAGTAGTGACATTGGTTTACTATATGAGACGAAGCGGATGTTATCGAAAAATTTTGACATGAAAGACCTTGGTGAGGCGTCTTTTGTTCTTGGCATTGAGATCCATAGGGATCGCTCACGCCGTTCATTGGGTTTATCTCAGAGGGCGTATATTGATCGTGTTTTAGAAAGATTCAATATGCAAGATTGCAAACCAGGAATTGCTCCTGTTGTTAAGGGTGATAAGTTGAGTCTTTCACAATGCCCTAATTCAGATTTTGAGAAAACTCAAATGAAGGATGTACCTTATGCTAGTGTGCTTGGAAGCATCATGTATGCTCAAGTTTGCACTAGGCCATATATTGCTTTTGCAACAGGGATTCTAGGCAGATATCAGTCAAATCCAGGACACGATCACTGGGTTGCTGCCAAGAAGGTTTTAAGGTACTTAAAGAGAACAAAAGATTATATACTAATTTATAGACATGTTCCGGACTTGCAACTAGCGAGGCTATTCGATGCAGATTTTGCTGGTTGTCAAGATGATAAGAAATCAACGACAGATACATATTTATGTTGGCGGGAGGTGCAAAGATCATGGAAGAGCGAAAAACAGAAATCCATATCTTCTTCTACCATGCAAGCGGAGTTTGTAGCATGTTTTTCAACTGCTACTCAAGCTATTTGGCTCCGAAACCTCATTAGGGAGTTATCAGTTTTTGATTTTGTGGATAGACCCATACAGTTATATTGTGACAATAACTCTGCAGTGTTGTTTATTAATAACAACAGAAGTCTCAAGGGGTCTAAACACATGGAGGTCAAGTTTTTTACTATAAAGGAATCGGTGCAGAATGGTGACGTTGCAGTAGATTATATTCATACAGATGATATGGTTGCAGACCCACTAACTAAAGGCCTACGCCCATGTGTTTTTGATCGACATGTCATTAGTATGGGCCTAGAAGCGTCTTGGGATGCTGTTATTTAGTGGGAGCTGTGTTTTATTCTTCTCTGAATAAATTTTACATCTGTTTTGTTACAATTTAGTAACAGTTTGATACATATATGTCAACTTTTGCATTCAATAAAATGTTTTTGAATGAATTGTTATTATGTTGATATATATTATTAAAAGTCTCAGGGTATTGTTTAAACCTTGAGTGAAGGCTAGGGGCATCCGGGCATCCGGTTATTAGTCTTGTGCATATGTCTTGTGATACATAAAGAAAGGTTAACCATAAGGACAAGACATATGTGGGTTCATTGGAACCATAAAGCATTCTCTAGTGGCACAAGTTTTTGTGACGCCTAAAGTTAAGAGAATGGTGATTGACAAATGAGATCTCTCTATGAGAGATGTTATCCATTTGACACACTACCATATTGAATCCATATCAATAAAGTTGAGAGCATTCGTGACCATGGAAGGCTCTGTGTGTATACATGCAGTTACTGCCATGATTCGGTGTTTAAGACTTTATGGGATATGATTGACTATTAAGAATTATCTCTAGACCAATGTGCGCACATAAAGTACGATTTCAATTAATATAGTCCAAGTTGGAGAATGTAAGAGTTTTTTTCTAATTGTGGACTACATTAATTGATATTGTAATTTACCGTTTAACGTTTATCGTTTTACGGGGTTTGGTCTAAGGTGAGATAGAAGGTTTCTTAATTAGTCTAATATGGGCTGGCTAGTGTGGGCTGAGTTGAGCCTGGCCCGTAATGAGAGGGACTGGCTGGAAACTCTATAAATAGTGCTCAAGTCTCTCCTCTAACCCTAATTCTCACCTATATCCTCACCTAAGGGGCGTTTACCTAACGCTACACGTGAGGGGGCCGCCTCATTGAGCCAGTGATACGGAGGGCAATAGAGGAGAAGGACTTGCGTGTGGAACATTGTGTTTCCGCTTCCGCTTCAAGAACAATGGATCCCAAAACAGGTGCGTCAATTCTTTCTACTTAATCACGCGTGTGCTTGTTCTAGTTATGGAGATCTTGGGGTTTGCGCAATGTGCGTCTTACACTTTCAGTATTAAAGTACTCGAAATTGGGTGCCCAAGTTTCGTTGCGGCCAATTGGTCGGCCATGTTCATTCAATTCGTCTATTGAGAGTTGCCTCATGTACTTAATTCTATGTCTATTTAACATTTTCTCCGCAGTCTATGCTATTACTTCTCTTTTATGTAGTATTCGAGGTTGGAGGCTTGTGCAATCCAAATTATATATTGAGACTAAGTATACGGTTATATACTATTATGGACACATTAATGCGATGATCTCAGGCTTTTCAGCAATTTCTTTTAAATTCCTATAGTGCGTATTGGAGCTGTATACATAAGTTACTAGGTATATAGGTAATTACGAGCATTTGAATTAAATATATTCTTCACTCTTCTTCTCCAATTTTCAGTTTTGTCTATTTTCTGTACAATTGAGTATATCCTTGAACATGTTGGGGCTGAATACCTTCATCCATTGGTACAAATCCTCAATTGAGAAGACAAAAGATATGTAAAAGAAAGGCTGATCTATTTCCACAAAAGAAAATGAAATGGTGCAAAAGTAATCGAATCTAATAGCGTGTGCGCACCACTATTCACTGGTCCCGCTGATGAGGTTTAATTAATCAATGAAATTGGCTTATCGGACCTCCGGTTTCTCCTATTGGAGTTATATATGTAGTTCAAGACTTATGCATATTTACAGGATTAATAAATTGATGTCTCTGAGATATCAATGGACTGTCTAGAGCTTTTTGAGCATCCCACAAGTCACTATCAAGTGCGGCAAATCCTACATCCAATACATATCAGATAATTACTAGAGACACGCAAAACTCTGCTCTGACTGCCGATAATGCAGTCAATGCATGGCTTAAGAACTGGTCTTGCCTTGACAGGTTTCCTCCAGACATATGTACTATCCACCCTTAGGCATAGTAGGGCATACATAATATCAATCTGACCCAATAAAGTGCACATATGTTGTATATTTTCTTTTCGATTATGAGCAGCCCAATGGTCGATGCGAGTATCTATGTTCTGCTGAAGTTATATAGCACATGAATATGTTCACCATTCAATAGTCCCTCCATGTTTTACTAAAAGTGAATGTTGCCAAAAGAATGCGAACATATCAAAGTTTGCCCATATTGAGATGTGATATTTGGACGCCAAACCCTACATGGTTCTTGTTGAAATCCAAAATATGAACTTAGCAATCAATTCATTCAAGAATTTCATTCCATTTCACGTGCAAACTGAACTTGTAATCAAATTTAATTATCAAAAGTCAATTAACCCCAGACCAAATAAGGTGCACCTGAATATTCGAGAACGGATTATTTAACTAGAGTTCGCATGAGTCCATTAAAGGCCAGTGTATATAATTGCCCTGACCAGGCATGAGAAATTTCAGTTCAAATGATGTGAAGCGCAATCAACCCATTCGAAAATTTCATTCTCTCTCATGCGAAGCCAAACTTGTTATTAAATTTCATTATCAAAAGTCCATTAACACCAGACCAAATAAGGGACACCTAAATAATCGAGAACGGATTATTTAACTAGAGTTTCGCATGATTCCATTAGCGACCAATGTATGGAATTGCCTTGACCAGGCATGAGATAAAATTCGGTTCTGATGAAGTGAACCGCAATCAATCAATTCAAAAATTTCATCCTCTCTCACAAACAAACTAAACTTGTAATCAAATTTCATTATAAAAAATCCGTCAAAAAAAGAAAAATAAGGTACACCCGAATAATCGAGAGCAGATTATTTGACTAGAGTTCGCATAATTTAATAAGGCCAATCTATAGAATTGCCCTGACCAGGCACGAGTAAAATTCAGTACTGATGAAGTGAAGCGCAATCAATCCTTTCAAAATCAAACTTGTAATCAAATTTCATTATCAACAGTCCATTAACACGAGACAAAATAAGGTCCGCCCGAATAATCAAGAACGGATTATTTAACTAGAGTTCGCATGATTCCATTAAAGGCCAATGTATAGAATTGCCCTGACCAAGCATGAGATAAAGTTTGGTTCTGATGAAGAAAAAGCCCCCAATCGAGGTTGCGCACGTAAAAGCACGGGATTTTAAAGAAAGGCATGAAATGAAAAAGTATCACATGATTAATGTGTGTGCTGCTTAATGGAAGAGATTTCTCTATCGAAATATCTGTGTTCTTGAGATTAATAATTCATAACATGCTTGTCCTCCAATCAAAATCAGTGATTGATGGTAAGAAAATTATGTAATGGTTCTTCTTCTTCTTAATCTTGTTATAATAATGTGATCTTCGATGCATATAAACATATTGCATTAAAAGATGAAAAAGAGTTGAGCACCCTTAGAAATAAATATTAAGTCTATCTCAGGGATCTTATAGATGAAACACATTGTTCTGCTATAGTGATGAAAAAGGGATCCCATGGGATGCCAAGGACCAAACTATACTAAAGCCTTCTTTAAATTGCAATAGAATTCTTATCAGAAGTCTTCATTTTATCCCTTGTTTGAATAACCTTCTCCCAAAAGTTTTAGGGGTCACGTAATATCTATTACAACTTTGTGACAAATGCAGTAGTTATTGGGTTAAGTAAACACCGTGACACGTGAATACTAACTAAATTTTAGGTGTTGGCATATTCAAATGGATGGAAATTGAGCACATTCATTTAGATGACTCACTTTACGACCTGTGCGCATTGGGGGGCGGGAGGGGCATCTTTTAGGAACATAAAAATAATGTCACTGCTAATGTCGGTGAGTTTATGTGTGTATAATTTAGTCACACTTCATTTATTAAATGATCTTAGTCACGCTTCATTTATTAAATGATCAAAGTTCAATGCATTGCGTCCCTTTTTCTTTCCGTGACTTCCGGTGGTAAGAATTAGTATTTTTAGGGCCTTGATTTTCCAAGATTCACAAAGACGAGACGATATGAACACTAATCAAGTTGCAATATGATTATATAAGCTTATGGATATCAAACTATATTTAATTACGCCCTTCTTGGGAGGGGCATCTTTTGGAAATATTAAAATAATGTCACTTCCCGTGGTAAGAGTTAGCATTTTTAGGGCATTGATCTTTCAAGATTACACATGAAATAGATCCATGGGTTTGGTCAGCATGTGCCTGCCTCGGTAGCTCCAACACCACTCAAAGACAAGACGATGTGAACACTAATCAAGGCGCAAATTCAGAAGATCTAAATCTCTACGTTATATTCTTATGATTATTTAAGCCTAGAAGCTCCAAAAGCCAGGTAAGACGAGTCAACTTATGGATATTAAATTATATTTAATTGCGCCTTTCTTGGAACACTTAAAAGTGGCATGAGTATATAATCAATTTAGGGCCTTGATTTTCCAAGATTCACAAAGACGAGACAATATGAACACTAATCAAGTTGCAATATGATTATATAAGCTTATGGATATCAAACTATATTTAATCACGCCCTTCTTGGGAGGGGCATCTTTTGGAAATATTAAAATAATGTCACTTCCCGTGGTAAGAGTTAGCATTTTTAGGGCATTGATCTTTCAAGATTACACATGAAATAGATCCATGGGTTTGGTCAGCATGTGCCTGCCTCGGTAGCTCCAACACCACTCAAAGACAAGACGATGTGAACACTAATCACGGCGCAAATTCAGAAGATCTAAATCTCTACGTTATATTCTTATGATTATTTAAGCCTAGAAGCTCCAAAAGCCAGGTAAGACGAGTCAACTTATGGATATTAAATTATATTTAATTGCGCCTTTCTTGGAACACTTAAAAGCGGCATGAGTATATAATCAATTTAGGGCCTTGATTTTCCAAGATTCACAAAGACGAGACAATATGAACACTAATCAAGTTGCAATATGATTATATAAGCTTATGGATATCCAACTATATTTAATCACGCCCTTCTTGGGAGGGGCATCTTTTGGAAATATTAAAATAATGTCACTTCCCGTGGTAAGAGTTAGCATTTTTAGGGCATTGATCTTTCAAGATTACACATGAAATAGATCCATGGGTTTGGTCAGCATGTGCCTGCCTCGGTAGCTCCAACACCACTCAAAGACAAGACGATGTGAACACTAATCACGGCGCAAATTCAGAAGATCTAAATCTCTACGTTATATTCTTATGATTATTTAAGCCTAGAAGCTCCAAAAGCCAGGTAAGACGAGTCAACTTATGGATATTAAATTATATTTAATTGCGCCTTTCTTGGAACACTTAAAAGCGGCATGAGTATATAATCAATTTAGGGCCTTGATTTTCCAAGATTCACAAAGACGAGACAATATGAACACTAATCAAGTTGCAATATGATTATATAAGCTTATGGATATCAAACTATATTTAATCACGCCCTTCTTGGGAGGGGCATCTTTTGGAAATATTAAAATAATGTCACTTCCCGTGGTAAGAGTTAGCATTTTTAGGGCATTGATCTTTCAAGATTACACATGAAATAGATCCATGGGTTTGGTCAGCATGTGCCTGCCTCGGTAGCTCCAACACCACTCAAAGACAAGACGATGTGAACACTAATCACGGCGCAAATTCAGAAGATCTAAATCTCTACGTTATATTCTTATGATTATTTAAGCCTAGAAGCTCCAAAAGCCAGGTAAGACGAGTCAACTTATGGATATTAAATTATATTTAATTGCGCCTTTCTTGGAACACTTAAAAGCGGCATGAATATATAATCAATTTAGGGCCTTGATTTTCCAAGATTCACAAAGACGAGACGATATGAACACTAATCAAGTTGCAATATGATTATATAAGCTTATGGATATCGAACTATATTTAATTACACCCTTCTTGGGAGGGGCATCTTTTGGAAATATTAAAATAATGTCACTTCCTGTGGTAAGAGTTAGCATTTTTAGGGCATTGATCTTTCAAGATTACACATGAAATAGATCCATGGGTTTGGTCAGCATGTGCCTACCTCGGTAGCTCCAACACCACTCAAAGACAAGACGATGTGAACACTAATCAAGGCGCAAATTCAGAAGATCTAAATCTCTACGTTATATTCTTATGATTATTTAAGCCTAGAAGCTCCAAAAGCCAGGTAAGACGAGTCAACTTATGGATATTAAATTATATTTAATTGCGCCTTTCTTGGAACACTTAAAAGCGGCATGAGTATATAATCAATTTAGGGCCTTGATTTTCCAAGATTCACAAAGACGAGACGATATGAACACTAATCAAGTTGCAATATGATTATATAAGCTTATGGATATCGAACTATATTTAATTACACCCTTCTTGGGAGGGGCATCTTTTGGAAATATTAAAATAATGTCACTTCCCGTGGTAAGAGTTAGCATTTTTAGGGCATTGATCTTTCAAGATTACACATGAAATAGATCCATGGGTTTGGTCAGCATGTGCCTGCCTCGGTAGCTCCAACACCACTCAAAGACAAGACGATGTGAACACTAATCAAGGCGCAAATTCAGAAGATCTAAATCTCTACGTTATATTTTTATGATTATTTAAGCCTAGAAGCTCCAAAAGCCAGGTAAGACGAGTCAACTTATGGATATTAAATTATATTTAATTGCGCCTTTCTTGGAACAATTAAAAGCGGCATGAGTGTATAATCAACTCATGGACATTCGAGTAATCCAGACAATTTATTCTCCATGGGGAGTGAATTTACATGGTCAAAAATTGACCATTATTGTCAAGGGACCATTGACCCCTAAAATACCGATGTGTGCTACTTTTGTGATGACTCAATAATTTTTTTATGAACAATTTTTGGTGAAAATAAATTTGGGCAAGTACTTTAGGTCATTAAAGACTCGAAATTGGGTGCCCAAGTTTCGCTACAATGGATTGGTGGGCCATGTGCACTCAACTCGTCAATCGAGAGTTGCCTCACGTGCTTAATCCCATGTGTACTTAACTTTTTCTTGGCAGTTAATGCTGTAACTTCTCTCTTATGTAGTATCCAAGTTGGAGACTAGTGCAAAGCAAGTTAATACATTTGGGAATAAATATGTAAATACTATGGGGGTGCACAAATTATCGGCTTACTTTTTAGATCCTATTGTGTGGATGGGAGTATAGAAAATTTAATAGGTATATTGGTAAATACATGTAATCGAATTAAAGATCTTCTTCACTCTTCTTGATGAACTGATTATATCTTTTAAGCTGTAGAGGCTGAACATCTTCATCTATTGGTACTAATCATCAATTGAGAAGGCAAAAGATGTGTAAAAGACAGGCGGCTCTATTTCCACAAAAGAAAAAAAGTGCAAAACATAATCTAATAAACTTGTTTTGTAATTGATAAAGAAAATTGTGTTTTGTATGGAACCTTCAGTTTCTTCCAATGAAGTTATATATGTAGTTCAAAACATATGTGTATTCACAAGATTAATAGATAGGTATGTTTCAAATGTCAATAGAGTGTCTAGGATTCTTTGAACACTCAGTTAGTTCCCATTAGGTGTGGCAGTCCCTCGTCCCACACCTACCGGATAATTACCACAGACACGAAATATGCGCTCTAACACTAATAATGCATCCAATGTGTGGCTTAAGAAGAGGTCTTGCCCTGACAAGTGTCCTTCGGACATATGTGCTATCACCCTTCGGCATCATACACCATTAAGAATCAATCCATTTAAAAATTTCATCCTCTCTTAGGCGCAAACCAAACTCGCAATCTAAAGTCGTTAGCGAAAGTTCATTAACATCGGACAAAATCAGGTTGAATAATTGAGAACGGGTGATATAATTAGAGTGCACATAATTCCATTAGAGGCCATTGTATAGGAATGCCCTGACCAAGCATGAGATTAAGTTTGGTTATGATGAAATGAAGCGGTGAAAAAAGGTCCCAATCGAGGTTGCACGTGTAATAGGATGGCACTTAAAAGCCAAAGGTAATGCTCCTAAACTTTTCTAGTGTCTATTGTTGTTGAGTGCAATAATCTTAACCAAAAAAAAAGGCGTTGCCTGAGTTCCATATTTTCTGAAAATAAATAAGTATATTGTAAATCTTAAAACTTGTCGTGAAAGTAAAATTAAGTCCTAAAATTTTTAAAAAGTGCAATCAAATCTTAAAACTTATTAAGTTCACACAATCAAGTCATTCTATTAATTTTTTCAATTTGATAAATGGAAAATGTGAGTAAGTTTTAGGACTTAATGGCGCAAACAAAATCATATATTGTAGACAACTCTCAGTACCATAATAATTCAATCACCAAACAACTTATTGCACGTTTCTATCTAGCCTTTTATGGCCACTTGAGGAATCAATCTCCCTCTGTATCTTGTCGTCGTCGTCGTTATCGTTAATATGATGTTGGATGCATATAGATGCATTTCATTAGAAGATGAGAAAGATGTGAGCACCTTTAGATATCGATGTCAAGTCTCTCTCCAGATCCAATATATGAAACACTATTTTGCTATGGTGATCAATAAGGAATCCTATAGGATTTTATACTACAGCCTTTTGCTAAATCCTAATAGATTGGTTATCAAAAGTCATGATTTCATCTCTTGTTTGAAGTACTTTCTTTAAAAAGTTTTAGGGATTATGTAATATCTATTACACTGCGTAAGGACTGTAGCAGGTACGGCATTAAGACAACTCTGTGATACATAATACACTTGGAGATAATTGTCCAAAAAATCATAAACCATTTGTACGGCGGACAATTAAGTCCTTAACCTTTCGATCATGTCAATTCGATCATAAACTTATTGAATGACAACTATTTCAGTCCTAAACCTTTCAGTAGTGCAAATTTAGTCCTTAACCTATTTTACGATGGCCAATTAAGTAAGAAAATTTTAAATTTTGTCAATCTAATTATAAACCTTTTAATGAATCGCCAATGTAGTCTTTCTGAGTAATTTTAGTTGAAAATTGCTGAAGGACTATATTAATAAATTATTAAAATGTTTAGGACTAAGTTGGTAAATCATCAAAAGGTCTAAGATTAAATTAACACATTTGAAATGTTTAGGACTACATTAGCTACCGTATAATAGGTTTAAGATTAAATTAACATAATTAAAAAAAATTAAGGATTGAGTTGTTCGCCGTACAAAAAATTAATGATTTTTTGAATAATTTTCTTGATAGACTTGCATTACGCTAACTAGTGTTTGGAGTAGAGGATGTCGTAGAGACTTATTTCACTGGAAAAAATTTTTAGGTTCTTGGAGGTCAAGCATATTCAAATGATACAGCCAGCGCGCATTGGAGGACGTGTGGGGCATCTTTTGGAGTTAGTGTTTTTAGCGCCTTGATTTTCCAAGATGACACGTGAATTAGATCCATGCCTCCTTCGTTAGCTTCAAAATCACACAAAGACAAGACAATATGAACACTAATCAAGACGTAATATGATTATATAAGCTTATGGATATTAAATAATATTTAATTAAGCCTTTGTTGGAGCAATTAAAAGCGACATGATTTTATAATCAATTTATGGACATTTTAGTAACGACACAACTTTATTTTCCTAGGGGAATGAATTTACTTGGTCAAAAACTGACTATTGTTGTCGAGGGCCTTTGATTTCTTTATGATCCCTAAAATACTGATGTATTCGGCTTCTCTGGAGACTCAATAATTTTTTATGAACAACTTTCGATGAAAATAAATTTAGGTAAGTACTTTAGGTCATTAAAGTACTCAAAATTGGGTGTCCAGGTTTTGCTACGATCGATTGGCTAGCCATATGCACTCGACTCATCAATCAAAAGTTGTTTCCTGTACTTTAAACCATGCGTACTTAACTTTTTTTTTCAGTAGTCTATGCCACAACTTCTCTCTTACACAGTATCCAAGGTTGGAGGCTAGTGCAAACCAAATTATATATTTGGGACTAAATATATAATTATAAATAGTTGTGCACACATTACCGTTATGCTTTCAGGCTTTTTCTGCAATTCCTTTTTTATTCCTATTGTGTAGGTGGGAGTGTATAGAAAATTTACTAGGTATACTGGTAAATTACATGTACTTGAATTAAAGATATTCTTCACTCTTCTTGGCAAACTGATTATACCCCTTGAGATGTAGGGGCTGAATATCTTCATCCATTGGTACAAATAGTCAATTGAGAAGACCAAAAGACATGTAAAAGAAAGGTGGCTCTACTTTGACGAAAGGAAAAAGAAAAGGTGCAAAAATTGATCTAACATAATAGCATACATAAAAATTGAGATTCTGCTTTTCTATTGCTCAAATGATTTCAACCTTTCCTTTCTTAAGAAGATGTGCGTCGCATCTTCAAAATAGTATGTAACCCCACAATCATTCAGTCATGTTTACCTTCATTCTTGCGATAGTGCATTTAATATTGTCGACTAGTGACACATATAATATGTACCTTCATCCTAGTAATAGCAAGCTTGAGTTTAAACCTTATAACACATATATTCAAATTCTCCCTCTAAATCCCTTCTACTGAACCTTCATTCTCGCCGTCTTTATTCGATAGCCAACAACACAACAAATGTAGACATATGATGAGCTTTAACGTGGGAAAATCCTTTAGCTACAGAACTGGAGCCACAACCACAAATAATGAATTCTGCCATTGAATGCATTTAATGAGCATAAAGCATACTTATTATCATAAATCATCTAGAGATTTTCCCATTATACTTTTGCTTTGATCTTGACAAAGCTCTTCAAATTTTTATTTTATAATAAAAAAGAATCATTTAAATTAATTATGGATGCATTTAACGTACAAAGGTCAATTTTAGAGAGTGTGTGTACGCGCCCGCATATAATTAGCTTTTTATGCTCTTTGGACAGTTTCACAAAATAGATTGGAAGGAGTTTACTAACTTCAGTTACAAGTTTAATGATATCATTTAATTTTTTTATCTCATAAAAAAGATCGAAACAAGTTTCTTCCCTCTTCATCGACAAAGCTAGCATTACATTGTTTTTCATTATTTGAAAAGGTTGAATCTTTTCCCTCTAAGATAATAAGAAGTCCATGGCAGAATCTTTTCTCTCTAAGATCGACATGACTTTGGCCTCTCAACAATTATTCAACCGGTGAAAAATGTTGTATGCGTTTCTCTTTTTCTTTTCCGCCAATTATTGTTAAAGCCATGGTTTAACAAACTAAATTGACTTTTTCCTCAAATGCTGCTTGAGTTGCTTAAATCAACCTTTTCTGCTTCAGAATTTAGCAAGTAATATGTAAATACATGAGAGGGATGTTTTAAGAAAGACAGTACTTATCAGTAATGTGGTCGGGACCCTATCTTGATTGAGATTTTTTTGAGGAGGTCCAAGTCAGGAAAAAGTGTTTTACATGTTAGCTACACAATTAATGTGGTGTAATCAACCGATCACATTACCCAAATTAAATGGATGTCATCGTAAACGATATTTAAGTATTGTAGTCTCTCACTTTTGATTGGTTTGTCATAACACGGGTCACTATTACATAATGTAGCCATCACGTAACATACTATCTCACACATTTGGTTGTGTCGCTGTCACATAATGTGATCTAATAAAAGAAATTACCTCACGATTGAAAAGGAGCAAATGTAAATTTGTTTTTTTTTTTTTTAAATAACTGAGGATCCGCCGGGCCCGCCTTTCACTTACGCTAATCAGCAACCCACAGCCCGTATAGTGCCCGGACAGCACCTGAGACCAAGCGTCAATACCTCAGGAGAAACTAGCATAGGACCCTACTATCATGGCCCCCCATTTAAGACGCTAGTGACTGCGGGTTTCGAACTCTCAACCTTAGCGATGAGGGAGAAGCTCTCACTAACATAGCCAACCACCGATGGTAAGAATAATTACTTTTAGGGCGTTGTTTCTCCAAGATTACACGTGAATTAGATCCACGGTTTTGGTCAGCACATGCATCCTTCGGTAGCTTCAAAATCACACAAAGACAAGATAATATGAACAGTAATCAAGACGAAAATTCAGGATATCCAATCTCTACATTATAATTTTATGATCATTTAAGCCTAGAAATTCTAAAGCGAGGCAAGTCGGGTCAGCTTATGGATATTAAATTATGTTAAATAACGACATGAGTATTTAATCAACTTATCGACATTTTAGTAACAACACAATTTATTATCTTAGGGGAATGAATTCACTTGGTCAAAAATTGCCTATTGTTGTCAAGGGGCCTTTGATTTCTTTATGACCCTTAAAAGACTGATATATTCGGCTTCTAGACGACTCAATAATTTTCTTATAAACTACTTTTGGTGAAAACTGAAAATTATGGGGCCTTTGATTTCTTTATGATCCCAAAAATACTGATGCATTTGGCTTCTCTGTCGATCCAATAATTTTCTTATAAACTATTTTTCGTGAAAACTGGAGATTAATTTAGGTGAGTACTTTAGGTCATCAAAGTACTTGAAAATGGGTCCCCAAGTTTCGCTAGGATGAATTGGTCGGCCATGTGCACTCAACTCGTCAATCGAAAGTTGCCTCGCGTACTTAATTTTTTATCGGCAGTCTGGGCTGTGAATTCTCTCTTATGTAGTATCCAAGGTTGGAGACTGGTGCACTAAATAATATATCTGGGACTAAATATATAATTATATATGGTTATGCACACATTAACGTGATGTTCTCGGGCTTTTTCAGCAATTACTTTTTTTTCCTATTTGTGGGGGTGGGAGCTGCATAGGAAATTTACTAGATATATTGGCAAATATAGATATTTGAATTAAAGATATTCTTCGCTCTTCTTTTCTGTACAAATTGATTATCCTTCTTTGAGATGTAGGGGCTGAATATCTTCATCCGTTGGTACTAATCGTTAATTGAGAAGACAAAAGATATGTAAAAGAAAGGCAGATCTATTTCCACAAAAGGAAAAGAAAATGTGCAAAAAATAATCTAACATAATGACATATGTATACGCCTATATTCACTGGTCCCGTTAATGAGGCGTAATAATCAATGAAATCGGGTTTTTAATCGAACTATTAAAGTGAGATTATGAGAAATAAATTATGATTATGGTTAGTCATTTTAATAGGAAAAAATGAAAAGGCATCTCCCATGAGCATTCAGTTTCTTTCAATAAAGTTACACGGGTAGTTCAAAACCTATGCATATTCACACAATTAATAGATATATGTGTCTCACATATCAATTAAGTGTCTGAGCTCTTTGAGCGTCCGACTAGTCCCTATCAGGTGCCACAATCCCTCTGGCTTTGACATACTAGATAATTACCGAAGACATAAACTTGTGCTCTAATCACTGCCAATAATGTATCAAATGTGTGGCTTAAGAAAAGGTCTTGCCTTGACAAGATTCCCCCAGACATATGTACTATCATCCTTAGGCATGATGGACCATAATGAATACAAACTGACCCCCAAAAAAAAGAAAAGGAGTCGTTGCCTGAGTTCCATATTTTCCAGAATTTACAATTATTTGTTTGAGTGGATGTCACCCTGTTTTTATTCAGCCTTCTGCGGTCACTTGAGGAACCGATCTCATGGGTAAGGTGTTACTCATTCACCATTCTGCATTAAAATGAGCATCGATATGTTACGGATGTGGCATTTAGGACAAACTGATGAGGCCAAACTAATCACTTTTGCTCTCGTGAGTAGCTTCTCCATTGTTTAGCCAGAACTTCTCATAGCCTCATCTAATCACTCACTCTCTCCAGATTATGCAACCTTGCTTCATAAACAATGAATTGAGATGGATTCATGTGTCAGTACGTGAGGTAAGATTTGCACATGAAACTATGTTGCTTTTAGTTGCAGATGCCGCCATCTGATTTAAACTTTAACCACCTACGTGCTTACTCATAGCATCCTAGATGATTGAGTCTTGGTTTTAACTTATCAACAATTTTCCTTACTAATGACAACTTTCTTGTTTTCAGCTTAGGTCATATCGGGGGTTGAATGTAAAGACTGAATGGGAGAGTTGAAGAGAATGAGGGCCTTTAATTTCGCACTTTTTTTTTTTTTATTTTTTTGGTTTGTGCAAAAATCACCTTCATTCATGAAAAATCCTTTTGCAATTATGATTAGGTATGAACTTACCCACCTCAGTCGTACATAGGACACCGGCTTCCTCCACGGTGTCCCACAAAGCTGCAGCTTTTGCATCCGGCGAGCCCTACTGTTCAATGACAACATCGAGCACAACGAGCCATGTGGCACGTGGTGTGAACGCTCAATAGCTACTTTTCGTCTAAGAAAATCTCAAATAATCTTTGAACGTTGACTTAACGTGCGATTTGATCTCTAAACTTTTATTTTGTTCAAAGTATTCATAAACTTTAGTGTAATGTATAATATGATCCCTGAACTTTTAATTTGTTCAATACAGTCCTTAAACTTTTAGTATATGTTCAATTTAATCATTAAACTATATGAAAATGTTTAATATAGTCATTTTTCATTAATTCAAGACTAAGGACTACATTGAATATTTTTATACAATTCAGGGACTATATTAAACATGTACAAAAAATTCATGAACTATATTGAAAATATATATAAAAAAAAAATTTAGGGACTGCATTGAATAAATTAAAAGTTCAGCGACCACATTATATATTATGCTAAAGTTCATAGATCACTTTGAACAAATTAAAAGTTCAATGACTAAATCGCACATTGCGCCAAAGTTCAGGGACTGTTTGCGTCATTATCCCTTTTGTCTAACATGAATGAGCTTCAATAGAGGATAATAGCGCGTGAAAACTGGATAGCTCTCACATTTTGCAGGCGGAGTTCGAAGGTAATTTTAACACAAAGAAATGATAGAGCGGGCTTACTTGTTTTTCATTGGCAGAGCACGGGATTTTGCAGATACCTCTTTCAAAATCAAAAACTACAAAAAGGAAAAATTTTAGGTTCTTGGTGGTCTAGCATAATCAAATGGAGGTTAAACATATTCAATTAGAGGAGACAGTTTACAGCTAGCTTTGCGCATTGGAGAATGGGAGGGCATCTTTGGGATAATAAAAACAATAATCCTGCACGTGGGGAAGTTCATATGTTAAAGCCATGTGCCCTTTCTAACATTTGTAACGTTTAAATGAATTCTTCCTCGCGCCAAAGTTCAATTTTGACCTATTCTTTTGTGATTGTTAGCCATTTTTAGTTGGAACCGTTGGTCCACGTCAACTAACGGATCAGTGTTGATCAGTGACGATGTTATGACCGTTGTTATCTACTGTAATACTAATTTTTATAGACGATCTCTTGAATTAGCATTGATATATTGGAAATTTAGTAAAACTTACACGACACTACTTTATCCGGATAAATTACATATGCATCAAAGAAATACAACTTCAAAAGTAAACAAATAGGTTCATGATTCAAGATTGACCTATATAGAGACAGATTGGATGTCTCATTGATCTACCAATCAGAAGATACAAAGTCATGAAAATTGATTCCATGTAAGGTATCTCATTGGTTTGATGATTGATTGTAATTTGACATTTTGTAATAAAGAGAGTCTAGAGTGTATTCAGAATATGAATAGAAAGTATCAAATCCACGAGTATCATATAGGTGCAGCTTAGTGGAAAGTTTCATCTGTTGCTGTATCTATGTGTTTTTCTAGATTAATATTTCATAACCTGCTTGTCCATGAGTCAAAATTAGTGATTGATAGTAGGGAACATAATATTAAAGCCTATAGTAATCAATGTTAAGTCCATTAAAGAATGAAAAAGTTGAACTTTTCAGTCTATCTCCATATCTGACAATTGGAACATAGTTCAGCTATTGTCATTAAGAGAGATCCTATAGGATGCCAAGGACTAACCGATGATAAAAGTCTTCTCCTAAATTCCAATAAAGAACTATTCGAAAGGCTTCATTTGATGCCTCACGTGTAGTTCTTTCTTCCAAAAGTTTTAAGAGTCACGTAGTATCTATCATGGCTTTTTAACAGATAAAGAAGCTACTCCAGTAACAAAATACCATGATGAATAATATGTTTGTGGTAGCCTTGCAATGTAATAACTACTCTTTAGGTGTCATCCTCTAAAAAATATGTATGCATTCAAAACTTAGCTGGCTCTACAATAACTCGACTGATAAATATTTGCCACGGATACAACTCAAGCACGGAGTGATGAGTGGGAAAATTTTGATCTTTAAGAAACGGATAATTTTTAAGGAAATGCTTATCTTGTTTTATCGCTATTCGAAATGCAATGAATTCGTGGACCGCTGGGATCGAAACAGAGGCATATTTATAAAGGGTCTCAATCATTAGAGGTCAACACTCACTTGTGAGTATTCACGTCCTCGAAATTTCACATCTTTTTTCTTTCTTTATTTCTCTCTCTCTCTCTTTTTTGGCACAAATCAATTTGAATACTTGAAAAATCCTGCTCTGCAAGACAATGTATGAACTCACTCGCCTCAAAGCAACGGTGACAGCGTTGGAGGACGGCATGGTATTTTCGGGAAATTAAAAAATAATAATAATATCACTCTACATGTCCCGTCACGAGGGGAAGAGCAAATTTTAAATCATTGAACTGTGGGACCCAATTTACACGTAGAGTCCACGTGTCAACTTCTGAATAATTTTACATTTCGCTTATATGGAGTGTAAAATCCACCTAATATTTTCTGAGATGCACGTACGGATTTGGAATTTGCAATGAGAAGCGTGAATTATTTCATTATTTTTGTAGAGAATCGGAAAGATGGTCATTCCGTGGAGGCTATTCGCAGAGAGAGGTTGTAGTGACAAGTGGCCAGGCTTGACCATTGAACACCGTGAGATCCGTATAATCCCTGAAATAAGTTCACGTCCATGCTACGCTAACATGGAGTCAATGGTCAGCAGCAACCAGGAATACTCTTCGGATCATTTATGTCTGATTACCGAATTACCTCACCAAAGAAAAGGGTGTTTTCACCCGAGCTAGAGTCGCCTCGCCTGACCAGTTTTTTGATTAGGTTGATAGGATTACCTTCATTATTTTAACGTGTCGGTACTCGCATACTCAGTTTATTCTAATTTCTTCCAATGTTTTTCTTCCCGGAGAGAGTAAATACGGGAGTGACGTCACGGGGTCTCCTACCGCAGAACAGATCTCCCACATGTTTTTTTCCCTTGAGTCTTTTAGGGACCTACTCACGTCCATTTTTCCACCCAAGCAACAGCTTGAGATCTATAAAATCCCTGAAATAAGCTCACGTTATCAAGTTCATGCTACACTAACATGGAGTCAATGATCACCTTAACATGCATATTCACATACAAATACACTTTAAATTCACTGGTAAAGTTAATGAGGTGTAATTAATCCATAAAATTTGGTTTTTTTGGAACTATCTAAGTGAGGGTCTCAAGAATAATTGATGATTATGCTTATTAAACTTTTATGAAATTAAGATTCTATTCGTTTCTCGAAAAATAAATTAATCAAGAAAAATCTTTTTTTGAAGGGGAATAAAAATTTTCTAAAATAAAGAAAAATGTTTTCTACTTTTTAAATAAGAGAAAACATTTTATTCATTCACTCTCTTTCATCGCACGTTCTTATTAGCCCTCACTTCTTTCTTTCTTTTTTATTTTTTTTCAAACTCGAAAGTTTTTACTCTGTGTTTCTTTGTTTCTTTCTTTTTGCTTTTCCTTTTTCTCAACCGTGCTGGCTACGGTGGCGATCGAGGAGTGATGACCGAACACGGGCTAGCCTCCAGCCTTGGGGCCTCGGAGCTGCTGATAATTTGATGGACGGCGATGGCGGTAGACAGCTAAACAATTCTGACATTCCGCAAGATGTGATGTGGGGTCTGAAGGTAATTTTATAGTCCAAACAGAAATGGTGGAGTGGGGCCCACTTAATTTAAATCAGCATCCTTAAGGTCAAGCAATGGAGGACGCGAGGGGCATCTTAGGGAACATCAATCTAGTAACGCCACATGTATAAATTAACGCTTCGTGCCGCTTTCTCCCACCACCATTGCATCGTCTAGAAAGCCTCTCTTTCACCTGATCTTCTGCGGCTGTTCTTTTTGTTGGAACCGCCGCTTGTGCATCGTATTGAATCCTTCCCCTTCTTCAGTCATTGTCGTTTCCGGGTTCCCTCAGTTTCGCCTTCCTCCGAATATATAAATTCTTAACTCTCGTTTCTCCGCAAAGAAGAAGGAAAAAAAGCCAGAAAGGTAGAAGAAGTCGAAACGGGGGAAAATGGCGGATATTGCTGTGTCTGTAGCTTCCGAAGTGGCAAAGTGCCTGGTGGCTCCGGTCGGTCGGCACTGCGGCTACGTAATATTCTCCGACCGCCGCGTTTGCGAACTTAATGTTGAAGTTAAGAAGCTGGATGACACAAAGGATGAGGTGCAGCATTCCATCGATGATGCTCAAAACAACATGAAGCCGATCAAAGCCAAGGTCGAGACATGGGTGAAAGAAGTGGAGACCGTTGCTAACAAGGCACGCGACGTGCTAGATTTCGACGGAAGAGCTCAGAAAACTTGCTTCTGCGGGTGGCTTCCCAACCCGAAGGCACGTTATCGTCTTGGCAACGAGGCGAGCAAGATGATCAAGGAGATCAAAGATCTCATTGTGCAGGGTCAATTCGAGAGGGTCTACGACGAGAATTCCCCGCCGGGGCGTGTTGGCAGTGCTCCCGACGTGAATTCGTCGGCCGGTGATGGGGGCAACACTATCTTCAAATCGCAAGCTTCCACCTTTCAGGACTTAATGAAAGCCCTGGATGATGAGAAGCTAAAAGTGATTGGGGTCTACGGGCCTGGCGGCGTGGGAAAGACTACGCTGTTGAAGAAAGTCGAGGAGAAACTCAGGAAAGAGGGGGGACCGTTCCAGATGATCGTCAAGGCGGAAGTCTTGCAGACTCCGGATTTGAATAATATCCAAGGCCAGATTGCTGACGCCTTGAAACTGGATCTGAAGGACAAGCAAAGCCAACAGGGAAGAAGAGATCATCTGCTTCAGAGATTGCAGAAGGATCCGAATGAGAAGGTTCTCATAATATTGGACGATCTGTGGCACAAACTTGATCTGAAGGCAGTCGGAATTCCTTCGGGAGACGAGAGTAGGGGATGCAAGTTGCTGCTAACATCGAGATATAAAGATGTGCTGGAGAAAGATATGGGTGCCGATCGAACATTTCTTCTTCAAGGTTTAAAGGACGATGAAGCTTTCCGGCTATTTGAAAGCACGGTCGGCGACCAGCTCAATGAGCAACTGAAACCAATAGCGTATCAAGTGGTCAAGAAGCTCGCAGGTTTGCCTCTTTTGATTACCTCTGTCGCACGCACTTTGAAATATAGCCAACCGTATGCATGGAGAAACGCGTTGATAAAAATAGAGGACTCAGATATAAAATCGATAGTGCAGTTGAGTTACGACCATTTGAAGAGTGAGGACGCCAAGTCTTTATTCTTGCTCTGTGGTCTTATCGGCGGGACCATTCAGGTCGAAATTCTATTGGTACTAGGCATGGGCTTGGGCTTGTTTGAGGGATACAATAAGACTATAAAAGATTCAAGAGATAGATTGAATACGATGATCGATAGCCTCCGTTCCATTTGTTTGTTGCAGGATGGTGGCGATGGTAAGGAAAATGTGACCATACATGATCTTTACAGTGAGGTAGTTGTCTCAGATGTATTTAGTGGTCAGAATTCCTTAATGATTAACAACAATTATGGCTCATGGCCAAAGGAAAAGCTTGAGAAATGCTGGGGATGCTTAGTTAATGTTGGCAGTAATAGGCTTGTTGAACTAATGTTGCGTCGGTTTCCCCACGTGAAGATACTTATGTTGTTGGAAGAATACCATGCGGGAGATTGCAGTAGAATGGATTTCACATACATGGAGGAGCTCCGAGCCCTCTATCTTTGTTCCATGCGTATCACCAGTTTACCTTCCTCAATGGAAATCCTTGGGAATCTCTTGTCATTAAGCATAAATTGCCATGTGGAGGATGTGGCAAATCTTGGCAAGCTCAAAGCATTGCAAGTTCTCAGCTTTGCAGGGTCTACAATTTCTAGGTTGCCTAAAGAAATCGGGGAACTAACGAATCTAAGATCATTGAATCTAAGCCCTTGCCACTGGCTTAAGATAATTGAGCCTGGAGCCCTAAAAGGCTTAATCAACTTGGAAGAGTTACTTATGAAGAAAAGCTTTAATCGGTGGATGGGCAAGCATGAAATACCCTCGGAATCGTGTGTTGCTAGGCTTGCCGAGTTGAAGAGCCTGACAAAGCTGGCATCTTTGGAAATATCGATTCCTGATCCCATCATACTCATGGAGGATGATGACCTATCATTTGAGAACCTGGACACATTTTGGATCAATATAGGAAATGTTAGGGGGGTGGAATATGAAGGTTTGACAACCATGAAGCTTAGATTGAAAGGGAATGATGGTATTCTTTCAAAAGAATGGGTTAAGAAAACTCTGCATAAGACTCAATACTTGCATTTGGATGGATTGAGAGAGTCCGAGAACGCTCATGAGTTGTGTATCGGAGGATTTCCACAATTGAAGCATCTCATCATTCTGGACTCTCCCTCAATCAAGTACATTGCAAGTTCATCCAATGCAAGTTCATCCAATGACCTCTTTCTCATTGATTTTGTGATGTTAGAGTCTTTGTTCCTTGATAATCTTATTAATTTGGAGAAGATATGCCATGGCCCTCTTGTCCTAGAGTGCTTTAGCAAATTGAAAGACGTGACTGTCAAGAAGTGTGATCGATTGAAAAACCTGTGGTGTCTTTCAGAGATGCAAAGAACTATACAATTGAAAGTTATTAAAGTATGGGATTGTGATTCAATGCGAGCGATTATCTTAGATGATGTGAGAGAGGACAAAGTTGCTGCCAATGACATAGTTTGGTTGCCTAATGTACAATGTCTGGATTTACAAAATTTACCAAATATGACGAGTTTTTGCAGTGGAGCTGAAATCAAATCAGAGGATGCTCTAATTAAGGTAACTAACTCATTTTCTCCGTTGTGTCAATATGTCTTATTGAATGGTTATAAGTTTCCTTAATTCGTAATATTGCAAACGCTACCTAGATCATACTATTACAGGGGGATTTAGGATAAGATGAAATTAGTGTTCACCGAATATAAGTGCATATTGCAGTAAACATTTATTATATGTACATTTTGATTCACAAAGAGAAATTCTTCTCAAATAAAACAAAGGCCGTACCTTTTGATTCACATTCAATTATAGTTAAAGGGAAGCCTCTTTCTACGACTGATTTTTTACTGAGTAATTTATTACTCATTCTAACATTTTTAATGAGAAGAAAACACAATGTACTGAACAAATGAATGCGAGAATTAGAGTGAATACATGAATTTCGACAATTTGAAAGTGAAGAAAGCAACATCCTGAGATTAAATAAATGGAAGGTGTACGAGAAGCCACATAATAGAGAAAGTCCACATATTTCATGTCCCATGTACATGCAAGTTGTAACCTATTCCAGCACGTCATGCCAACGTCACTGTGTCGACCTCCTTCTGCTTTTGTCATTTCTTTCCTCGGCTTACTTCGGGGATATTTCCTTCTCCATCCTTTCCGGCAAGACGGAAGATCTTAACGTGATCAATTGAGTTTTAAATGTTTAAGAGACACACCGAGCCCATTCATCTATTTATGATCTGTTTGTTTCAGCAAAAAAAAAAAAAAACCACTCTTTGTTGCTGAATAATGTTTTCATTGTAAATCGTTTTTTTTTTTAGAAAATGATTTGCTTTATTTATTTTTGGTTATGTTGAAAACGCAGTTTCGAGAAAATGTTTTTTACAATGCTTGGGACAAAATTTACAAAGCAAAGGCAAAACACTTTTGTGGATCCTAGCCCAAATCGATCGTATTTACATGTTAATTATGAAACCAATAAATTATCAACAAATTTATCAAAGATTTAACTCAGACATGAATTTGTTTTCAACTTTGAAAGCTAAAATAGAAAAAAAAAAAAAAAAGATTAAAAAATTATGGTCGCTGTTTTGAAGATCAGTAAACGATTTCAACAGAAAAGATATAAAAAAGTTATGGGTTAAAGTTTGGAAGATCAGCTAAATAAATAATAACAATGACCATCGCAATTGTTAGAGAGAAAAATACTTGTGCAGTCAGTGCTGCCGTTGACAACATCATAGTTATAAATACGTTTGTATTTTGTGACTTTATTTGTCAAAGTGAGGCCAATAGTGAAAAATTCATTCTTCCACCACAACATATAGATTGGTAAAGGATTAGGTGAAATTGTCAAATTATTCACAACTATAATTTGATGCATAATTCTTATGAGCAGGTTAGTTTACCAAGCTTGGAGAAGTTAAAGCTTGACAAAGTAGGATCACTCACCCATGGAAATTGCTCTAAGCTACTCAATGTCTTCTCATCAACAATCATAGAGAGATTGCACAACTTGAAAGAAGTTATTATTTGGAATTGTGACTCCCTGGAATCATTATTTGATTGTGGGTCCCTCGATGCACATAAGGAACGAAAAATTGTATTGCTACCCAAACTAGAAGTAGTGGAGGTTAATAGAGCAAGAAGACTGAGATGCATGGTGAAGAGCGACTCCCAAATGATTTTGGGTTTTCCTAGTCTTAAAACTATTAGAGTTGAGAATTGCTCTAACCTAAGATATCTCTTCCCCAATTCCTCGGCCACGATGCTAGAGAAACTTGAGAGTATATACATTAGCCAATGCGAACAAATGAAGGAAGCTATTCCCAAGGAAGAAAGTGGTCACTCAAAGGCAGAAGTGATGAGTTTCCCTTCCTTATGTTATCTAAGTATTTTGCATTGCCGTAACTTTGAAGCGTTCATCCGAAATCCTCCAAATGTCAAGAGTTCGTTGGGCGAGACAACAGAATTGAATGATGAGTCACCACAACCATTGTTTAATGAGATGGTTTGTTCCATTTCCTACAATGATCATATGTACTCTTGCATTATCATGTTTTAGAACAAACAATATAATAAATTTGCCCTACTTATCCTTCTTACATTATTCTCGGCAGGTCACATTTCCCAATATACAAAGTCTAGAAGTTGAAGGCCTTCAATGCAAAGAGCTATGGAACAATCAAATTCCCGACCATTCTTTTTCGAAATTGGGATCTCTTAAATTGAAGGACTGTGACAACCTCCAACATATTGCCCCATCCTATATGTGGAAGAGGTTGCATTGCTCTCTCTATATCCTAGAAGTGATTTCATGCCGTTCGATGGAGATCATATACGAAGGTGATGGGACAGATACTGAGTGTGGTGAATTGTGGAGTCTGGTTTTGCGTAATCTTCAAAATTTGAGGTGCATTTGGCAGTTTGATGGTCTTCCAAATGTCCCGTTCCCAAACTTGAGAAAAGTAGAGGTTACGAGGTGCTCTCGTTTGGAAATGCTTTTCCCTACCTTCACGGTGAAATTTCTCGGGCAAATCAAAGAGCTAGTAGTGGCGTCGTGTGAAAATATGAAACTAATTGCTGGCCATGAAATAGGGGAAGAAGCGACCCGCACGAGAATCACCTTCTCCAAGCTATATGCTCTTGGACTTTCCGAGTTGCCAAAATTCGAGGGCATCTTACCTGAGAGATACTCTCTGAAACTACCGTGGTCTAAGGACTTCCCATCCTTGCGAACCCGGGTAATAGAAAACTGTGGAGTAGTGAAGAACCAAGGCCACAGTGCAGTCTGGGCTTTCTACCCGAGAAAATATTCAGGGGTTCGTGCGAGCCACGTCATCCGTGGACGTGGCGCGCATAAACCACTCAGATATCAACACCTGTCCCGAGCGGGACCCTCTCGAAAATGAGAAAAGGGCTGGTTTTTGATCGGCTCGGCTCGGCTCGGCTCGAAAGTACGGTCGGCGTATTCCTCCCGCTCAAAATTTTTCTCTCTCGGGCGGGTTCTCTCTCCTCGTAAAAGAACCAAGAACGCGCATAGCCTTCCTCTGTTCCCTCTCCGCGCATCCCACCTCTCTCCGCCTCCGCCTCCGCCTCCGACTCCACCGCCCAAAAGCCTCGCTGGTCATCTGCCTCTAGCATCTCGGTTTCGTTCGGCACTAGGCTCCCCGCCGCTGACCGGGCGCTGTCCCTGACGCTGGCCCGCTCGGTCGCGAGGGAGATCTCGGCGGACTTGGGCGGGGTCGACGGCACGGCGGAGAAGGAGAGGCCTGCTGCATTTTCTCTCTCTTTTTTTCAATGGAGCGCGAGCTATTTCTTCCCGCTTCTGCCTCTCTCTTCCTCAAGCACTCCTCTCCTCTCTGTCCCGATCCCTCTCACTCACCCCAAGCGCCCCCCTCCTCTCTCTCTTGAGCCCTCTCACTCACCCTAAGCGCTTCCCTCCTCGCCACTGTCCTCGTCGTCGTCATCGACTTTCCAGCCGTGGCTCCAGAAATCGCCGGCTGCCGACTGGCCTCTCGAGCTTCTTTGTCTTCTACTCCTTATTCGGTCCCGATTTCGGGCTCGAGTACGTAGCCAAGGATTTTGAAGCAAAAGAGGTTTGCGAGGCTAGATATACTGGTGGCGGACGGCGAGAGCACGATCGACCTGAGTCGTTACTCTTCGCTCGGTGATTTCAGGCTTGACGTCGAAGCAGAGAAGGAGGAAGAACAAGAACGAGATGAAGGAGAAGAAGGAGAAGATGGGTCCTTGCTTTTCTGCTTCTGGGTTTATCTCTTGAAGTCCGCTACTTTCCCTTGTACCATTTTTCGTCAGGTTTCCATCTTTTTTTCGTCCCTTTTTGGTTCGTTGGTTTTTGATTGGAGGGACGGTGTTCGTTTCTCAATTCTGTGAATTTTTTTTTTTTTTTTTTTTTTTTTTATGTTTGGAGAGGTTGGGTGTTATGAGTTGCTTGTTTGGCGGTTGTTTTAGCGAGATCACTCACCGGTTGTTGGATTTTGTGATTTGGAGGGATGCTTTGCGTTGGTTTGGATCAATCACCGTTGCTCGACTCTCGGGTTGTCTGTCGGTCTAATTACGATGAGTTTGAATCATTGTGGAATTTTCCCAAGAGTGTCTTTTCACGTTCACTTAAGTCTATTGCTGTGTTGTTCCTGTTAGATGGTATACTGAGTGTCAATGCCTGTTGGTGGAACCAAAGCTTATTGATTTTTGTGGATTTGTCTGGGATCAATCCTTTGTAATGCGTCAAGTCTTGTTTTTTTTTTCTGTACCCTATCGCGATCTATCTTGGTTTGTGACACAAGGGACTAGTCGAAAATGGTTATTAAGGGATGATGTATACCATAATCACAAATAGTGTTGCCTGTCACTCCTCTTTTCAGCTCAAAGTTCTATGGTTAATGGGGTTAAAAATATTCTTTCACACAGGTGAACTCAGATGTCAAGGATGGTTTTCCAATTCTCGTTTTGAATGGAGATAAGAGACTCACGCTTCTGCCACCGCTTCCTCCACAAAAAGAATCTCCTGATTCTGAGGTTTCTCCTTTTTCAAGTGAAAAATCGTACGCTTCTTTAGATAGCGAGTTTCCATTTGGAAAATGGGTCCATGTTGGCTATCAGGTATGTATATCAAGTGTCTGAATTACTCTTTCTACACATGGTTTTTAAACTGCTCGTTCCTTTTGAGTTGATAATTGCTGAAATTTTTATGGCTATAGCTGAGCACATTAATGTCTCTGTCATGTTTACCACTTATTGGTTCAAGCTGTCGAGCTGAAGCAAGTTGTTACTGAACATTTTATCTGTCTGTTTTACCTTTAACCAATCATTTTCAGATGTAATTGGAATTGTATGAATGGTGCATGATCTTCAAATATATAAAAGTAAGGCGTATTGGATGGATATTCATATAGCATGTAGAACTGTTGCACTTTCAATGTGATTGAAAAGAAAAAGCTTTTTTAGAGTACATACATGGAGTATGATTCTATTCATATTCATTGGAGTGCCTGTGATTAACTAATTGCATGCATTATCTGGAGGATCTTAGACAAGAATTGTTATCTGCAAAATTTCATGTAAGTCTATGTCTCATTGTAGGTCTGATGAAAGAGATAAAGTAGAATTTTAGATTGCATAAATGGTGCTCAACCAAAAGTCTCTTGTCGATCTTATGATGTCATTGTCTTTCCTAGGTTTCTTACTCTCAGGGCCTTTTTCCCTTTGTAAATTGCTCAAAGTTCTATCTTCATGGCAGGTCTCAAGTGAACATTTACAGCTTCACATTAGTGAACTTTTACGGCTTCACATTGATGGGGAAGTGGTGGATGAGAAGCCCCTAAGTGCCTCAAAAGATGGATAATCTAGCCCTTTAAGGAAAATAAGTTTGGTTAGTACCAGTCGAACTGATGATGGTATAGAAGGTTATTTATACAGTCCAAAGGTCTTGCACCCTTCTTTATCCATTGAGGATCATAATAAGGTACCTTCCGTCGAGTTTGTTTGACCTTATTCATGTGGATATGATTTCTTTAATGAATTTTTCCTGTAATGCCAGAACTCACCTGTACACTTAGCTATTGACAAGTCATCTGCTTCTGACATAGAAGAAGGTAGTGATGGTATCTGGAGTATCATGGGTGGAAAGGTAAGTCGTTGTATGTTCCTTTTAATCCTATCACCACTACATTTTTTTTTTTGACAAAATCTAATTGAGTGTCACCTCCAGCGTTAAGCATTTGTAGTTGAACTGCCTTGACAAAGTTGAATCTTTTTTCTGTGACGTCAGGAAGCGATATATCTATGTTAATAGCTTCCGACTTTTTTTGTTGTTTTTCTTTCAATAGAAAAAAGTTGGCTCTAAAGCTTGCTTCCGTCTTGTGAAGTTCTCTCTTGATCTGACACAATCTAAATGTTGATCAGGCTAAGGATAGTTTCGGGACTCGCCCAGACGTGATATTGAAGAATATTGAAACTGCAGAGAAACTTTTTTCAGATTCTGAATGTACTAAAATGCGAAATTCAAATTCCAAGAGTATGCCAAGTGTTGGAAAAGCAGTTCCAGATTCTTTCACATTTAGTTCTTGCTTGCGTGCCCACATGAGAGGGCTCTTTTCGCTGAAGAAGTTTGCAGCATCTGCTTCAGATGAAGAAGTTTTGGAACTTGCGAATCAGGTCTCCTTGTACACTGGATGCTCCCATCATTGGTAAGTTCCTATCTCTTTAGTCATTTCTATTGGGATGCTGACAGAGACTATACTTACCATTTTCCCTTATGTGCACGATAGTCTATTTGTCTGAAATGATCGTGCTTATAAGTGGTGGGAGAACACTTGTCTTCCCAAAGCCATCCACAAGCTGGCTAAGTACTAGTCTTCCCACATGTACTTTCTTGTTGCCAATTGACTAACTATGTTCAAACCTGAAATCGATAGTTCTTATTAATGCATGATATATGCCACATTCTCTGAGCACTTAATGGTAATGATATTGCTTATTGGCGGCTAGGTAGTTTTCCCACCTGCCATAGTTTGCTGGCCTCCCCTTGTGTCACTGCCACACTTTCAATAGAAGTGTACGTGAACCTTGTGCGTCCATAACACTTCTTTTATTTTTAGGAACCAAATTGCAGTTGCAAAGAAATTGATAGAGGAAGGAACGAAATTATGGAGCTTGCTTTCACAAAACGACAGCCATGTTCCCTGGGAGAGCGCCATCTATAAGATTGAAGAGTACTTTATGAAGATTGCTTCCTGCAATACTAGAACTCTTTCCCAAAAATAGTGAAAATGGACGGGATAGGTGGAAAGTCGGGAGAAGTTTGAAATTTCTGTGAGAGAGAAATAGAGGGAAAATTCGAATTTTTAGATACTCTCTCCAAATTCTGGCCCTTGGTGCTCCCAAAATAGCCTTAGTGTCATGGTCACTATTTGCTATCTCTGTTGTTGTACATGTGCTTAGACTACCCTTCTTCCATGCTTTGGCACTTTATGATGCTTAGTTTAAGATTTCTTTTACATGCGTTCGTTTTTGTGTTACTATCAATTGTTTTGTTGCTTTTTCAACTCTACATATAGAGCACAAAGAACAAATAGAGAAAGCAGAGGAGAAAGAACAAATGAGAAAAGAAAAAGAAGGGAGGGAAAAAAGAGAAGCTGAGGGGAAAGCTGGCAAAGAGAAAGCAGTTTCAGCAGGGTTGGGTGTTGGAGATCTTGGATCACGTAAGGATGGGAGGAGGCAGGCTAGCAGAGAGGAACAAGAGAAAATCGAGGCTGAGATGAGAAAGAATGCCTACCAATTGGCCTATGCTAAAGCAGAGGAGGCATCTAGGTTACTGCGGGTGGAGCAAACAAGAAAGGGAAGAGATTCTAAGATGTTTTGCTGTTACTTTTTCTTGAATCTATTGGGCCTACCAAAAACCTGCAGTGAAATACTGCAATTCCATTCCGCCAAAAACATACTGGTGGGACTGGATTTGTATTCGAGGACATAGCTTTGAAGTGTCGTGGAAATATTTTCAAGGGAAGAGGTGTGATTGCTTATGCTTTTAAGGTTTGTGACCTCTGAATATGGGTATCATCTTAGTGGTATCTTCCTCTTGCTACGCAAGAAAAACTAATATCCAAAAAATAATTATGACAAATAAAAAAGGAAAATCTACATTGCATTATTAAGTATCATTTCAGCTTTGAGCTGTAAGTGTGAGTCTAGTTATTAGTATTTTAGCTTCAATAATTCTCCATATTGTGATATATTTCATTTTTTCTATCGGTTCATTTATATCTTCCACTCTAATTGTTTTGGCCGAATTTTAATCAGTAGCTCCTCCTCATACAATTCATATTCAACCGTTGTGATCAAGGTTGAAAAGGACCCAAAGCTTTCAGATATCAGGACCGTTGATGCACTCGAAATAGTACAAACAAGGTACAACCAACATATTTTGCCAGCAAGCTATCATTGTTTTAATTCATTCTCTTAAGATTCTTATGGTACCTCTGATCCCTAGTACTGTGATCAGTGTTATCTGTGGCTTTGTTGCCTGGCTATGCTATTGATTTGTTGATCATTGTGTTAAGATTTTCCTTTGGAGTTAGCCGGTTAAAAGACCCTTACATAAACAGATTGAAAAGTTAGCGGCTTTCTTGTTAAAAGTTAGCGGCTTTCTTGTTCTTTCAGCAATTTAATTTGAACATGGGACATGTTTTTCTTGTGAATTACTAAATCCCATTGCTTTTTGTTTGGAGCTTTTTCTGCCATCAAATTTTACCTTTTCGGAAGAACTGATTAGACCTTGGTCCTAATTGATGTAGTAATAAACCAAAGCCTCATATCTTTCAAAGATTTTGATTGCACTTTTAAGCTATGGCGGGGTCCCTAATGAATTTCTTTTGGACATGGTGGAGAATGCTCTGGGAGATGCAAATAGTGTCTTCTCTAGTAAACGAGCAGCTCCAAGAGGTAGTATTCTTCTGAACATTTGGACTGTTGAAATAATGTCTATTCTTAAAACAGTCCAAAAAGAGATTTTTCTCCAATTTTTTTTCTATACTTGGATATGCTTCCTTTTTTTTTTCCTTGATTCGAAATATGCATAAGTGAAAAAAAGCATCTCTATTCATCTTTGCTGCTTTTACTTCCCCTGGGTGCGTATTTCCTTCAATTGCTATTTGACGTGTGAACATTTTCCCTTGTGTTTTCCTTTTGTTTTTTTACCGTATGAACAGTTTTAGTGAATCATGGTGAGAAGGATGGTTTGACTGCGGCCAGAATGATCTTATCTGGGATTCCTCTGGATGAAACATACCTACAGAATCGTCTGTCCATTCTGATGAACGATGAAAAGAAGAGTTTGAAAGGTGGAAGGATTCCTATATATTATAAGGTTCTTCCATATGAGACTAAAAGCTTGTATCATATATATTATGTCGTCAAAACATCACAAATTTTCTATGTCAATAAGGGTTCATTTTCTGGTTGTAGTGTGATGAATTTTTTGCATAATGAGCAATACTAGCAACCATGAAAAGCCATTGTTAAAACTCTGCCAAGCTTTCGAGAGGACAAAGGGGAAACGCGATATAGTTTACCTGATTTGTGCATCATTTCTTATAGATTCATATTAATCGAAATCGGGATAATATATATTATGTCATCAAAACATCACAAATTTTCTATGTCAATAAGGGTTCATTTTCTGGTTGTAGTGCAATGAATTTTTTGCATAATGAGCAATATTGGCAACCATGAAAAGCCATTGTTAAAACTCTGCCTAGCTTTCGAGAGGACAAAGGGGAAACACGCATATAGTCTACCTAATTTGTGTATCATTTCTTATAGATTTATATTAATCGAAATCAGGACTCTGAGATTGAGCGTGTAGAGTTTTATCTCTTCAAGCACAAAAACATACCTGGTAAAATTGAGTTTTACTATGATGACCAATCAAAGGAAGGAACAGTTATGGAGACTACTAACAAGATTTAACCACATGAATTTAGAGCTTAAAAGGACCAAAGTGAACAGACTTATTAAATCAACATCTCATCAGAGTTGAACAATGCTACGTCTTCCTACCCACATTATTTTGCGAAATTGAAGCAGTGCATTTTGTATGACATTGGTATTCGTAGTCAAGGCCCAAAAAGAACTCAAACACAGCATTTCGATGTTTGATTAACAAAGTTTTCAAGATATCTTCCAACAATACAAAGAGTGAGAATTAAGAACCATCATATTCTTTATAACAAGAATTAAAAATTCAAGATTGTTCAGATTTCCAAAACTAACTGAAAGTTAACTAATGTCGATTTTGTTTGTATATCTACACACACTCAAAAGCTGCAGAAATTCTTTAGATCCTCTTTCTTGCCATACCAGCTTGGTATTTATCTTTGAAATGTGAGGATACAGATCCTTGGAGGAGTTCCTAATCATCCCCTCGGTGACTCTAGTAGCAAGTAATATATCTGCACAAACATTCGGTTATTTATATGCATGCGCTGTTTCAAATGCCATTTACATATGCACCAATGTCTTTAGTTGTTCAAATTAAATAGGATTGGAGAAACTAAAACCTTGGGGAGATTTCTTCTCATAAGAGAGCAGCTGCTGCAATGGATATGGGGCTTCTCCTGCAAAATTAGAGGATAAAAACAGAGGAGAATACGTTCAACACTTGAAAAGGAACAACAGTAAAGCATTTGAACTAAACCTGGTAAGTAATCTGTATACACATCAGGTCTACATTGACAAACCTGCTCAAATCACAACGTCTTTCAACCTCAATAGGAGAAAGATGAAATGTTGTCAACCAAGTTTTACAGTTTTCGACTCTTCCTCCAGCTTTACCATTAAAATTCCAGCCGATGAGAGAATAACCACTGAAAAACATTCAGATTGTGCAGTTTGATATCACCGTCAATGCTTATATCAGCTTGTCAGTCATCAGCAAGTCCAGCCCTGTCTCCTGCATCTAAGTTGATTTCGCCGAAAGTACTATGTCGATGTCTGTCCTGCTTCTCTAGAACAAGTAAACTAACAGAATTAAGGATGTCTACAATACATACATAAACATAAAACAATGAACTTGCATCATTACCTCTAACACAACAGCCCAAAACCCGATCCATCTTTTGGCCTGCACTCTCCATTGCCTAGCATAAAAGGATGTTATATGACGCTTGTAGTTGTAAACGTTAAATGCGTCCATCTTACAAAAATTTCTGAAATCATGATCCCCCCCAAACTTTTGGCCTGCACTCTCCATTGCCTAGCATAAAAACAGAGAAAGGACTTCTATCAAATGAAATGAAATAGTCATAAACTATAAAATGAAGAGATACCCTAATATCCAAATTATCTCTCCAAAAGAAATATTTGTACTCCCTGCTCATACAGCTAAACCTGCAAGATATTGAGGAAGACAGAATCATGTGAAAAGGCAAACCCCACCTATGTTTCCACAATCATTAACATTATAAAATCAACAAATTGGAGGCATCTCTAATGCATTTCATCAACAGAATCCCATCATATCGAATCAAAATAAAGTACACCATGAGAAGGAAAACAACCTTGCACTAAAATCAATTGGAACAGGACACCAGCCAGTTACTCGGATATCTTTGGGTAAGACTCGATTCAACACTCTCACATAATCAATTTCCGAGTCTAAGACTGACATATAAATGAAAGTAAGCATCATATTAAACATGATAATTTTTCATCATAAATAATTCGTTGCAGCAAATCAAATAAAGTAAGAATCTGTAATGACTGCATAATCCCAACATATATGCACTTTCCTGCAGAATACCCTGCTAACTTGGAAATGCTAACCAGTTAGTTTGAAATATGCCACTTTTGATTAGGAAAGCAGTGTGATGTGTACACGTATGTATAGGAATATGTATATCTAACGGATGCTTTATTACCGTACCAGCAGTTTATTTCCAGCTTGGACATCAGCCTTGCACAAAATACACCGATTTTTAACAATTAATCTTTTCTCTTCAAAGGTGGTCTCAGTAGCAATTGAATTGAGTCACAAATTTCCAGTGAAGTTCAAACTTCATCATTCAAAAGCAATTTAAAGACTCATAGCAATAAAATAGAGCTCAAAACAATTAAAGATCAGTCACTCAAACAACATACCATCTCTATCTATAGAAAGTCCCCAATTGTTTGCATCATCTGTGTTCTTAGGTCACAGGTTTGATCGTAGAAACAGGGAAATGACCTGCATCAGAAAGCAAACCATAGCCTACTCATGATGCACCTAAGAAAAGAAGTAAACAGGAGATAATAGAAACACAACATGAATCATAAAAGAAAGAGCCTACTGCGAACATAATTATCCTTGGTAAAATGACAATTGATACTAGACACTTGTCCACATCATAAAACCTTCTTGTATCTTGTGGTGGTATCTCTATCAACATTTCAATCATCTTGCAAAGAGACTGCCAGCTATTAGAACTCTCGCTCTTTGGTACTTTCTCATCTCCAATTCACATCATTGCTTCTCTAACAAAAATCCACTTCAGAACTTGCACTCCAATTACAATATTCTATGATCTAATTAACAACCAATCTCAAATTCCTTGAGAAAATCAAGCTTCACATATTGCTCCTAACCAATTCTTATACGGTAAGATTATAATCAACAAAAGCTCTCGTGAAAGGAACATCATCATGAATATTCACAGTAATCACATCTATCACGAGGATGGAAATATATGGTTGTTATAAGGAAAAACTCTGATAATTGCCCCTTGTGCCCATACTTCCACAATTGCGTTTTAGTAGTTAAAAGTACTAAGTAGTACACATGCAACAGCTTAACCATCTTTTTCCGAAGCCCTTAAACATGTTTCGACTAGTCTTGTCATCTGTTTTTCCAAGTTTAAGAAATAATCAAAAATTGCAAAATACAACCGAGATTGTGCTCGTCTACTAAATATAAGTTGACACGTGTTTTTGCAAGAAATTGCTCAACATTTAATACAGGTTGAAACAAAGACCCACATTCTCTCTGTAAGGAGATGGTGATTGCACGGAATAGTGAGCCAAAGATAAAACCCAATCTAGTGTCTGTGAACAAAATAACAATCTACCGATCCATCAAGAAACTTAGAAGTGGAGTAGCAGTTTTTGAACTTACTTGTCCGAAAGATGAAACTCCTTTGTCTGTTCTGCCACATCTTGAGTACTGTGACTTTTTCTTGTCACCAACTAAAAGCTTAGTCTTCTCAAGAGCTTCAAAAATTTCAGACTGCGTGACACCAAAATCAGTATGATGGGATTCGGATCGAAATGAATTAGGTGTCTGCCAAGAATGTCAAAAATGCCAAAATGGAACATCTGCTGATTTTAAATCGATAGCATCCATGATTTAAACATTCACATTGCACAATATTAAAGAACTCTTCCATGTATCTTTGCTAATAAGCAGAAACTCGTGACTTTGCTTGCATGGTACAAACTGATCTACTAGTGTACCGAAAGATAGGTGTCCTTACTGAAAACATAAATTTAAATCTTATGAAGAAGTAGAACCCTCTTTTATAGCACATATTTTCCATTAGGCCCAATGCTGAAATGAATGAAAATTTTGGGGAGAAGATGGAATCTAGGACCAGACCTCAACAGTTGGATCCAATTGTGCTTCAGAGGCAAAACCATAAAACCTGTAAAATAAAGCAAAAGTGAAGCGATTTCATTGTGCCAAAGAAAAGCCACAGTACATTCAATGGCCTAAGGCACAACACATTCAGGATTTCATATGTCTAGGAAATTAGTCAGACTTGCCATGTGGTGTGACAGAAAATTAGTCACATATTTCACGAATCACATCCACTACACATTTACTTGTGACAGATTCCGCAACTTAAGAGATTTCTGCAGTGACACCCTAGCATTTCAATTTTTTTTAGAACATGAATGCTTCCATAGCAGAAATATCCTCAAATTATTAATAACAGCTAAACTTTCACAATTTCTAGAGTATTTTATATTCCATGCTGCCTCTTAAGAACAGACAAAATCAAGACAAAGGGAAAGATAAAATCGTTTTATGATGCAACAGTTGCATTGTATGACAAACAGTACAATGGCTACAATCTATACCTTTGTCCAAAATACATCAATCTTAGAGCAACATATCGCCTTGGATGGTGTTTGAGAATTCCTGTTTTGAAATCTGCAGCAGGAGGCATAACAACATTCACTAAAATATGGCTGCACATTGAAAGAACTTTAGCTGAACAGCATGCTCATCTCTATGGAAACAGGGTTGTAAGAAATTACTAACTTGAACCCTATAAAACTTAGTATTAAAAACTATTCGCACAACAATATTGATGCTTTGATTATGTCTAGTTTAAGCGCTTAGGGTCACTTGTTTTTCTTTAGACTGTTTGGAGTCACAACTAACACAGCTTGCTACACAACTCCACGAAACTTCAGCACTATAGTATCTTGTAACCTCTCAAAATTTGCAAGAAGGCCACTTAATTATTGTTTGACTTTTGAACTTAAACCGTTCCTCCCGTTCCTGAAAACAGACTGACCTCCCAAGTCACTGAAAAACCCTCGATTGGAACTTGAAGAGCAATAAACATACAAGATCTCAGTGGTTCAGATTAAACATGCAATTGGAGCTCAAAAAGTTTGACCAGTAGCACCTTTCTTCTTCCTAGTCTTCTTGTCCAGTTTCATTGATTTGCCATTCCCATCGACCACTCCGCCTCCCTCTATAACACAACCAATCTTTTCTTCCATCTGCACAAAATGAAGCAATAAGCTCAAGTACATCGCATTCAGCACAGAACATTGAATTTCGCTTATCCCCTATATGCATGGCCAATAACAAAGAAGCGCCAACCAAAAGATGCATGCATTCACTCAAACCACCGACAAACAATGCATGCCCAACTCAAATGCGCTGTGACATCCTGAAATTCGAGTCCTCTGAGGAATGAATGGATGTGAATTTCGTCAATGCATTGTTGGTTGATCTCACTCGGAATTGATCACTCCTGAGATATTGACCTTGAGGGGAAAGGCTAATGAGGACAGAACTCGTACGACTAAAGGACTCGACCTGGGAAAACGACTTGAGCGTGAGATTTACGTGAGGACGATCCTGTCGATAGGCAGGCCGATTCTAAGGACGACTGAAAGTCGATTCGCGGACAGAACATAATGGAACGACGGTGATTCCGTTTATCGTTATCGAATCCACGAACGACCCTATGTCGATCCTTAGTAATCGTGTACTTTGAAATAAGAATATATCCCCCGTAATTTCATGCGATCAAGGACGTCCATGCGTCGAGATGTCTTGAACGTAATTTGATACGAGTCGGTCACGCGTGAATCCTCAAAGCCACCCGTCAGTCTGAGTTGTTACCAAAATGGCATTGGGCGAAATTGACATGGCAAGAGAACTTATGATTGGACTTCGAATTATTGGGAATGTCCGGACGGACTTTGGATGAAGCTACTTCAGACAGTCGACAGAGCCAATTAAGCCGAGCAATTGGAAAAAGGGGATTTTCGGACCGAGGAAGCAAGCCCGTGAGGAAGTGGGCCGAGCCAAGCCAGTGTGGGCCTTAGACCCAAGTTGGGACAGCCACCAAATGGGCCTAAGTCAAGCAAATGAGCCCATTGGGCCAAACCAACTATTCATCTTCTAAGCCCATGGGCCAATTCTTGGCCATTTCAAGCCCATTCCTATTCATGGCCAAGCCCAATCCTTAGGCCCATCCACCAATTTCAGCCCAAGGTCAGATGAGTAATTTGTGCAAGGTGGAAATGACCTAAATGCCCCTAAAAGCATGTGGATAAGGCAAAGGAAGAGAGAGAAGATGATGTCACTTTGTATGGGGAATTGAAGTGGCCATTTAATGGCCTTAATGAGGTGTGACACCAGCCCTCACATCTCTCTCTCTCTCCCCCATTCGGCCTCCAAGCGGACGAGCTCCTCTCTTTCTCGTTTTCCCTCTCCTTCAGTTTCTGCTCCAGCTGACCCTTCGTCAAAGAATCGAGTCAAAAGTGGTCTTCCCGGATGAATCAGCCAACGAGCCATATATCACCGTGACCGGGAGAGACAGACCGTTCCAACGAGCCCAGTTTCGTCCCGAACGGAGCTGTAGGTCGTCCTGTACGGCCGTCTCAAGACGCCGGTCGCCGGACCGCCTGGTTCCGCCCTGCTTCGCCTGTTTCGACTTTGCAGCCCGTTTTCTTCCATTCCAGCCGTTCCTTTGCTCATCCCAACCTCCAACAAGACTCCCAAGACCCCTGGGTGTCACCGGTTGCCAGTCACCCTCCTCGCCGGAGCTCCGGCCAAGCCGTTCAACTCAGTTTCTCCTCCGGCAGGGCTGTTTTTCAGTGTTTTCAGTGGGAGTCCGAGCTGTGGTTGCTGTGTTGAGCTTGGGACCGCCTTGGATCGTTGTGGTAGAGGTCCCGGAGCGTCGCCTCCGTCGTCACCGCCGCGTCGGTGTCTCCGGCCCGCTTAACGGGTCCCTAGTGTGAAGAGCCAGGAGCTTGAAGCGGAAGGGTCAGGAGCATAGGTGGCTCAGTAGTTCTTTTTGGTATAGACCTTTTGTATAAGCTTGAGGTGTTTATGAATGTGTATTTTGATTTGGAAATTGTTGTCCTGCTTTTCTATCCCACGTTTGTTGAGGTCGTGGGATTAGTAATTCGCTTCCGCATGTGCAATGAAAATGAAGGGTCGGCGACGACACCTGGGAACGTCGCAAAATTCTATCGACCACCGAGGGTTGTGCGCGTGCTCGAGGTTCGGGGCGTGACATACCCGTTTAAGTGGTATCAGAGCGAGGTTAGTGTTTGGAGTGATAAGGTGCGATGGTTATCGGGATAGTGAGTAGGAAAGGCTTTTTCCTTATGCAGACGCCTGTGATTGGCTAGCTGGTTGGTAGTTTGTTTGGTGTGGGTCACTCAGTTTTCCTAATTCGGTGAGGAATTGGAAAGTAGGTTCTATGGAGATCCTGTAGAATGAGTGATCCGGATTTGAGGACTCCTTGGAGGAGGTCTGTTGCGTCTGTCGCTCGGGATAGGACGCCGACTAGGATCGGTACCTGAGGTAGAGCGCAGGCTTTGGCCAGCGTGTGTGAGAGAGTACCGCTTTAGGCTGGTACTGGTGTAGTAGCACTTGACGATCCTAGATTAAATAGGATCGTGCAGGCGCTTGAGTCTTTGGGAATTTTGATGGGACAGCAAGTTCAGAATCAAGTTGCCGTTGCCGCTGCTACAGTTGCACCTGTTGGAGTCCAACCTGGGATTGTGATTCGAGGGAGACCGATGCACAAGATGGCAGAGTTCCAACAGTTTCGCCATAATAATCAGATGTCCGTGGATCCGTATGAGGCGAAGTTCGCTGAGTTAGCCAATTATGTGCCGAGGTTGGTAGAGGACCCTGTGGATAGGTGCGAGCGTAGTTTGTAAGAGCTTAAGCAGAAGCTGACTACTGCATCAGTGCTGATGATTGCATCTGGTCTTGGAAGACCTTTGCAACCTTTGGAGTTTCCCGAGTGGAAGTGGAACACATCACGATGGGCTTTGTGATGGTGATTCAGGAGTGGATTTTACTCAAAGAAGCTCGAGATTCGATTTCAAATCTGAGGTAGGCCGCCTTTGCCTTATGGCCATCCTCAGAATTGAACCGAAAGTACAGCTAAGAATCAAGACGTTGCAATTGATAGACCCAGAGATCCAGAAGGTTCTGTAGGAAGATACAGAAAAGTGAAAGGTTAATTTGCAAACTACTGAGGATGGAACATTAAAAATTATGTGGATGATTGTTTGTCTCCAATGATGTGGATCTTAAGGAAAAGATTGTCCGAAGCTCGCTATAACAGTTATCAGTAGACCGCTCAGATGGCACAGTATGAAGTGTTGTAAGGTAGAGAGTGCAGAAATCCAGTTTATTGAGATGAAGTTAGAATTCAGAAGAGTTCAGACCCAGAGTCAGTTCAGCAATCAGTGGATTCAATTGCAGTCATCAGAGACAGATTTAAGACCGATCAGAATAGCCAGAAAAGCTGCGTGGAATTGTGTTGAAGACCTTTGGAATTTCAAGTAGGGAAGTATATTTTCCTTGGATGTCGCCTATGATAGGGACATCGCCTTTTGTTAAGAAAGGGAAGTTGAAACGATACTTACATCGGAATATTTCGAAATTTGGGTTCAAATAAGGATTTTGGCTTTAAATGATTAAAGAAAGCAACTCGGGTCACCGTCGGCACCGTTAGCCGAGTGGTATCCGGGTGTGAAGAAGTGGTCCGAAGTCGGGAGTTCGAATCCCCGACGCGGCAGTTAGCCGCCTTGTGGAAAAATAAAAAGAAAAAAAAAAAAAAACCAAATTTTTGCAACTTTTATTTTTGCAAAAGTGGGCAAGTGTTTAGCAGTTTGGATCCAGAATGGTTTGGACAAGATTGAAAGTGATCTGACAGCACCAGTACAGAAAGAGCAACTTGGGAAAGAGAAGATTCGATGAGATGACTGTACCCCCACTTTTTTTTTTTTTTTTTTTATTAAGGATTTGGGAAGGTTTAAATTTCGAGGACGAAATTTTTATAAGAGGGGAAGAGTTGTGACATCCCGAAATTCGAGTCCTCCGAGGAATGAATGGATGTGAATTTCGTCAATGCATTGTTGGTTGATCTCACTCGGAATTGATCACTCCCGAGATATTGACCTTGAGGGAAAGGCTAATGAGGACAGAACTCGTACGACTAAAGGACTCGACCAGGGGAAAACGACTTGAGCGTGAGATTTACGTGAGGACGATCCTGTCGATAGGCAGGCCGATTCTAAGGACGACGAAAGTCGATTCGCGGACGAACATAATGGAACGACGGGTGATTCCGTTTCGTTATCGAATCCACGAACGACCCTATGTCGATCCTTAGTAATCGTGTACTTTGAAATAAGAATCTATCCCCCGTAATTTCATGCAGTCAAGGACGTCCATGCGTCGAGATGTCTTGAACGTAATTTGATACGAGTCGGTCACGCGTGAATCCTCAAAGCCACCCGTCAGTCTGAGTTGTTACCAAAATGGCATTGGGCGAAATTGACATGGCAAGAGAACTTATGATTGGACTTCGAATTATTGGGAATGTCCGGGACGGACTTTGGATGAAGCTACTTCAGACAGTCGACAGAGCCAATTAAGCCGAGCAATTGGAAAAAGGGGATTTTCGGACCGAGGAAGCAAGCCCGTGAGGAAGTGGGCCGAGCCAAGCCAGTGTGGGCCTTAGACCCAAGTTGGGACAGCCACCAAATGGGCCTAAGTCAAGCAAATGAGCCCATTGGGCCAAACCAACTATTCATCTTCTAAGCCCATGGGCCAATTCTTGGCCATTTCAAGCCCATTCCTATTCATGGCCAAGCCCAATCCTTAGGCCCATCCACCAATTTCAGCCCAAGGTCAGATGAGTAATTTGTGCAAGGTGGAAATGACCTAAATGCCCCTAAAAGCATGTGGATAAGGCAAAGGAAGAGAGAAGATGATGTCACTTTGTATGGGGAATTGAAGTGGCCATTTAATGGCCTTAATGAGGTGTGACACCAGCCCTCACATCTCTCTCTCTCCCCCCCCATTCGGCCTCCAAGCGGACGAGCTCCTCTCTTTCTCGTTTTCCCTCTCCTTCAGTTTCTGCTCCAGCTGACCCTTCGTCAAAGAATCGAGTCAAAAGTGGTCTTCCCGGATGAATCAGCCAACGAGCCATATATCACCGTGACCGGGAGAGACAGACCGTTCCAACGAGCCCAGTTTCGTCCCGAACGGAGCTGTAGGTCGTCCTGTACGGCCGTCTCAAGACGCCGGTCGCCGGACCGCCTGGTTCCGCCCTGCTTCGCCTGTTTCGACTTTGCAGCCCGTTTTCTTCCATTCCAGCCGTTCCTTTGCTCATCCCAACCTCCAACAAGACTCCCAAGACCCCTGGGTGTCACCGGTTGCCAGTCACCCTCCTCGCCGGAGCTCCGGCCAAGCCGTTCAACTCAGTTTCTCCTCCGGCAGGGCTGTTTTTCAGTGTTTTCAGTGGGAGTCCGAGCTGTGGTTGCTGTGTTGAGCTTGGGACCGCCTTGGATCGTTGTGGTAGAGGTCCCGGAGCGTCGCCTCCGTCGTCACCGCCGCGTCGGTGTCTCCGGCCCGCTTAACGGGTCCCTAGTGTGAAGAGCCAGGAGCTTGAAGCGGAAGGGTCAGGAGCATAGGTGGCTCAGTAGTTCTTTTTGGTATAGACCTTTTGTATAAGCTTGAGGTGTTTATGAATGTGTATTTTGATTTGGAAATTGTTGTCCTGCTTTTCTATCCCACGTTTGTTGAGGTCAGGGGATTAGTAATTCGCTTCCGCATGTGCAATGAAAATGAAGGGTCGGCGACGACACCTGGGAACGTCGCAAAATTCTATCGACCACCGAGGGTTGTGCGCGTGCTCGAGGTTCGGGGCGTGACATGCGCGCTCGACCCAACACCAAAACCGGCTTCGGGCTGCTACAAAGATATCAAGATTCATTCAAGAAGTCGTAAAGACAGTGAAATCCTCTCGAAAAGTGAAAAGGGAGAATCGAAATGGCTCACCTTTTGACAGCAACATCCAGAGAGTCGAGAAGAAAGGTCGGCGTTCGCTTCTCCAGCTCCCGAAATGCAATGGGGGCCAAGTCACGAAACCGACGAGTTAGCACGCGGCAGCTCGTACAGGCAATCGAAACTCCCACACACACGTGCGGGTACGAACCGCTCGACCGAGTTACAGCTTCAAGGAAATCGCAATCGAATTTTAAATAGAAAAGAAAGGAGGAACAAGCGTTTCCAATGGCGCGAGAGAGAGAGAGAGGAGCACGTCGATCGTCGTCTGGAGAGAATGGATCTGGGAGCGAAGGGCGTCGACTGAATCTGCATCGGGCGAAGTAGACATTGCCTCTCTCCCGCTTCGCCTCGCTGCGCTCGACGTTCTGCTCCGCGCTCTTACTCCGGCGAGGCAGAGGCGATAGAAAAGAAAAAAAAGGCAAAAGGAGAAACAGAGGTCTCACGGTACCCATACGCCTCTCTCTCCTCCACCACAATATCCCTCGCGGCCGTCATGGCGTCGCCGAAACCCCAAAACTTAACACCGCCACCAGTATATCTAGCCTCGCAAACCTCTTTTGCTTCAAAATCCTTGGCTACGTACTCGAGCCCGAAATCGGGACCAAATAAGGAGTAGAAGACAAAGAAGCTCGAGAGGCCAGTCGGCAGCCGGCGATTTCTGGAGCCGCGGCTGGAAAGTCGATGACGGCGACGAGGAGGGAAGCGCTTAGGGTGAGTGAGAGGGCTCGGGACAGAGAGGAGAGGAGTGCTTGAGGAAGAGAGAGGCAGAAGCGGGAAGAAAAAGCGCGCTTCGTTGAAAAAAAGAGAGAAAATGCAGCGGGTCTCTCCTTCTTCGCCGCGCCGTCGACCCCGCCAAAGTCTCGCGAGATCTCCTCGCGACCGAGCGGGCCAGCGTCGGACAGCGCCTGGTCGCGGGGGAGCTCGGTGCCGCTCGGAACGAGACCGAGATACTGAGGCGATGACCAGCGAGGCTTTTGGGCAGGTGGAGGCCGAGGCGGAGGCGGAGACGGAGCTGGAGACGGAGACGGAGGCGGAGGAGGTGGGATGCGCGGAGGAGGAAATAGAGGAAGGCTCTGAGCGTTCTTTTTTCTTTTAGGGAAAATGGCACAAATAGTCCCTATATTTTTACTCAATGTCCAATTTCGTCCCTGAACTTTCGATTGGCTCAATTTGGTCCCTGAACTATTAATAAAATGTCCGATTTAGTCCCTGAACTTTCAAATGGCTCAATTTGGTCCCTGAACTATTAATAAAATGTCCGATTTAGTCCCTGAACTTTCGATCGGCTCAAGTTGGTCCCTGAACTATGATGAAATGTCCAATCTAGTCCCTCGTTACTATTTTTCTTTTTTTTCCTTTTTTTTTTCCTTTTTTTCCCTTTTTTTTTTTCCTTTTTTCCTTTTTTTTTTCCTTTTCCCTCCGCCGGAGTCGGCGGAGGGCCGGCCCGGCGGGGAGCCCCTCGCCGGATCGGCGAGGGCCCGCCCGACGCCGGCGAGGACTCTCCCTCGCAGACGAGCGAGGACGGCCCCCGCCGGCGTCGGGCGAGGGCGAGGGCGAGGGGCCCCTCGCCGATCTTGCGAGGGCTGCGAGGGAGCCCTCGCCCGACGCCGGCGAGGGCCTCTCCCTCGCAGATCTGGCGAGGGGCCGTCCTCGCCGGCGTGGGAGAGCCCCGCGCAGATGCCGGGCGAGGGCGAGGGCGAGGGGCTCCCTCGCCGGCGTCCCGCAAGCGGGCGAGGGCTCGCCCTCGCCGGCATCGCGCGGCTCTCCCTCGCCGGATCGCGAGGGAGAGCCCTCGCCCGCTGCGGGGACGCCCGGCGAGGGAGCCCTCGCCCTCGCGCTCGCCGGCGTCGCGCGGGGCTCTCCCACGCCGGCGAGGACGGCCCTCGCCGGCGTCTCGCGAGGGAGAGGCCCTCGCCGGCGTCGGGCCGGGGCTCCCTCGCAGCCCCTCGCAAGATCGGCGAGGGGGCCTCGCCCTCGCCCTCGCCCGACGCCGGCGAGGGGCTCTCCCTCGCAGACGCCGGCGAGGGGCCGTCCCCTCGCTCGATCTGCGAGGGAGAGCCCCTCGCCGGCGTCGGGCAAGGGGCTCCCTCGCAAGATCGGCGAGGGACTCGCCCGCTTGCGAGGGACGCCGGCGAGGGGCCCTCGCCGATCTGGCGAGGGGCTCCCTCGCCGGACGCCGGCCCTCCGCCGGCTCCGGCAGAGGGAAAGGAAAAAAAAAAGGAAAAAAAGGAAAAAAAAGGGAAAAAAGGAAAAAAAAAAAAAGGAAAAAAGGGAAAAAAAAAAGAAAAATAGTAACGAGGGACTAGATTGGACATTTCATCATAGTTCAGGGACCAACTTGAGCCGATCGAAAGTTCAGGGACTAGATCGGACATTTTATTAATAGTTAAGGGACCAAATTGAGCCATTTGAAAGTTTAGGGACGAAATTGGACATTGAGTAAAAATATAGGGACTATTTGTGCCATTTTCCCTTTCTTTTACGAGGAGAGAGAACCCGCGCATTCAAGTGGTCCACGCAAATTTTAAACCTCCGACGCCGTCACCTATGTGAAATCATATGTCAATCGCAGAATGGTCTTATCCTAAATTTACATAAAGGATAAGACCCACCTAATATTTTTTCACGTGACACACGATGTACCAAGCCGTACTCTTCATCTGCAGCATGAATGAGATTGACATGACATGAGGATTTAACAATGAGAAGCGTGTCAGGGAGGGAGAGACGCATAAAGATTTGGGAGTTTGCAATGAGAAGCGTCGGCTCCGTGATGAATTGTCCACGTTCCTTTTCTTTTTTTTTTTTTTTTTTGCAGAGAATTGATCAGAAATAGGTTCATCACGATGAGGTTATTAGCAAAGAGAGGTTAGAGAGAGAGAGAGAGAGGGTAGTCAGGCTCAACCATGAAATAGCGAGGCATCCATATAACCCATGATATGGGGTTAATGATCCCCCTAACGTACGTATAGTTACGTACAAGTACGTATGATTATTACAAGTACACTTCATATTCCCTACATCCGTTGCCGAGGTGTAATGGATCAATAAAATTGGGTTTTTTTTAGAACTTTAAAGGTGAGTTTTTGAAAAATAAATGATGATTATAATTATTAATTTCTATACAAAAAAATGAAAAGGCTATATTCCATGAACATCTCCATTCTCAAAATGGAGTTGTTGTATGTAGCTCAAAACCTATATGTGTTCACAAGATTAATAGATAGGTGTTTATATTAATGGAGTATCTAAGATTTTTTGAGCATCCGACGAATCTCCACTCGGTGTGGCAGTCCCTCCATTTCATACAAACTGGATAATTATTGGAGATGCATAATTTTTTATATTACATTATTTGTAAAATCTGTTATTTGCCTTCATCTTCTTTTTTCTTTTTTTTTTTCTTTTTTTTATTATTCAATTTCTATTCAAAGTCCCAGCTTATCGTCCTAAATTTGGAAGCTGAGCTCCCCTTCCTTTTCTTTTTTTTTTTTTTTTTTTTTTTTAACTCTTGGGAAGGTTTAGTGGATATTTTTTCTATACTAGAAACTATTACTTATCTAAATTCTAACCTTAATCTCACATTATATATGTATTTTTTTCTCAAAACTCTAGACTAAAATTAAACATGGCTTGAAATGAGAGGTATAATTGGCAGAAATCTCGTAGGGAGGTAAAATTACCTAAGAAGTTGAAACGAAAGAGTAGATGAAACAACAATTAAGAACATTGAAGAAACTTAATTACATTTTATGTAATAGATGAAGCAATGATCTTAACAACAACTTAAAGTGGAAGAACACAAATATTTGTTTACGAAGTAGAATAATAAATGAAACGTGACAATATGATATTAGGAAGAAAATAAAAATTTTTAAATCATGCCTTAGGAAGAATGTAGGTCTCATTAATGTAAAATCGGACCGACCACCTTGAGTCTGCTAATTTGCTTTGTTCCTCCCACATTTAATAGGAAATGTTTTGTGGGCCCACGAAAATTTTTCCTTCCATTCTCTTCACTAGATCAATCAACATGGACAGTTCAATCAATGCGTGGTTTTTTCTAATACTGTATTTTAAAAAAAAAGAATAATGAATAATTTCTTCTCAGGAGAGATGAAATGAGGTGAAAATTGTCAGAATAATTTCCACATTATTCCAATCTCGAACCAACAGCTTTAGTGCTTATGTTAAGCCTTAGGTTTGGGGGGGAACCAAATTTGAATTGGAAAAGGACAATGATTATCCACGTGGCATATGCATCAAGGATTTATATTACATAATTAAGTAACCTAGTATTGCTGGGAACCGGGCATGTAAGGTTGACAATGATAAGACAAGCACATGCATTAGGCAAGGACAAGGCAGAGAGCTTACACCCTTTCTTGAGACGGGCTTAAATCTCTTTTGTCGATTGGTGCAGAGCTGTGCCTTTCCAACTCTTGCTTGGATTTTTCTGGACTGGGACAACGTGTGAAAAGAGAGATAGGACGGTACGGTGGAGCTGGGTCCCTGGACGGCGGTTTGACATAACAAGAAGCTTTAAATTATCACGAGACCCAGGAGCATCAAGTCGTCCTCCCATCAGCAGAAGAGGTTGACATAATACGAAGCTGTAATAATTGCGGAGTGAACGACGATGGCCAAAGAGTAACTTTACCCTTGTTAAACTCTTAACCGCCCATTGTCCTGTCTTCCTCCTCCTCGTCTGCGTCTTAGGGGGAGAGAGAGAGAGAGAGAGAGAGAGAGAGAGAGAGAGCAACTTATGTGGACGTGTCTGGTTGATACCTGATAGGGAAGGAGAGAGACACGTAAGGAGTTGGAGTTAGCAGAGAATTGTTCACTTCTACAGAGAACTGGAAAGAGGGTCATTGGGTTGAGATTATTGGCAAAGAGAGGTCAGAGAGAGAGAGAGATAATTACGTAGAAATACACTTCATGTTTCCTGAATCCGTTAACAAGATATAATCAATCAATGATATCGGGTTATTTTAGAACTCTTAAAGTGATGTTCCATGAAATAAAATTATTATTGTAATTAGTAACTTCTATACAAAAAAAATAAAATGAAGATGTATCTTCCATGAAGCTTTAGTTTGGAGTACCTAAATGCACAACATTAATAAATAAGTGTCTCTTACATATCAATATTCAATAGAGTGTTCATGGCTTTTTGACTATCCAACTAATTGTCATTAAGTGCAATGGTCCTTCAATCCATGCAAATGTGAAAATTACTAGAGATAAGCAATTTTTTTGGGTAAGTTGAGATAAACAATTTTTATACTACATTCTTTTGAAAATCTTTTAGTTGCCACATTTGATTTTTATTTTTATCTCAATTTCTATTCAAAGTTGATTTGCCTGCTTGACTTCTAAATTTGGGAGCTGATCTCCCATTCCTTTTTTTTTTTTTAAATTCTCTTGGGAAGGTTTTGTGAATGTTTTCTCTATACTAGAAACTATAACTTGTCTATTTCTAAACTTAATCTCACATTATATATATATATATATATATATATATATATATATATATATATATATATATTTCATGTTAGAAAAGAACTAAGATGTAATCCTTGCATAGTTATGAGGCCGAAAAATAGTTTGATTAAAGTTTAGATTTAACTGATGAGGCATGATTATTTAATATCTAACGGCAGGAGTTTTAGGGCGCGGGCTTGGAAGAACTTTTGGTTGACGATTGCATCATAATTAGCTTAAATAACAATAGGGAAATTGAGAACAACTTTTATGGATCTTGTCTTTGTTGCATTTTGTCAATCAAATAATGCGTTACGAAGACGCAATACTTGTTGACCATCGTCATCAATGAAACCTCCGGTAAACTTTCCTATCTAGGAAAGCTTGGTGAAATTGAAGAAATTACGAATTATTCTGTGCAAATGCCCACAGGGACACCTAATCTGTCGTGCTTGAGGAATGTACAATCCTTCGCACTATCTTATTTAGAAAGAGTTGTTGAGGTTTAAGGTTTAGGGGAATCGAGATCTTTGTTGCATGCAATTCAATTGAAAGATTACATATCCTATGCAAGTTGAAGAAGCTAAGGTATGTTGAACCAAAACGCTGTCCTAAGCTAAGACCCATCGGTCTTTAAAGTACTTGGAGACCAAAGGTTACATACCTCTCAAAATGTGTTGCCCAATGTGTCGAGATCAACCAAGATAGAGACGGAAGTGTAACAACCGTAGTAGTTATTGTGGTAAGAAAGCACCGTGATATGTGATGTGGTTGTGGTAGACATGTAATATTTTAACTAATCTTTAGGTGTCATGGACTCTAGTTCTTCATCTTAGGAATTATTTTGTACGGCTTATGAATGCATTAAAAACTGAGGATATCAATAATTCAACCTATTCAAATTTGTGAGTAATGCTACCTAAGTAATGAATGATGAATTAGGATTTTGGTCTTGTTTCATCGAAGTTTAGATATTCAAAATTGAATTAAATAATGGATTGCCAACATTAAAGCAAATACATATTGATGAAGGGTCCCAACTATTAGAAGTCAACGTCCACTTGCGTATCATCAATAGTATGAGTTAAGTATCTCAACTCAAATTATATTTTGCACTAACATTAGATCTTGTCATTGGCTCAGGCTCATCAATCCATAATAAGAAAGAAGAAGAAATGAGCTGTAGATGGTTTGTATAGAGAAACAAAGTGGACGAACAATGCAACGTATTCATTCTCTACAATGGTGCATGAAGATACATTATACAGGACTGAGAGGTTTTTTTTTTTTTGTGTTAATTAATATATATTTATTTAATCCTATGCGACATGTTTTTGGCATAACAATTGAATTTCACAGCTACACATCGAATATATGATACGTTTGTAATTAGAACTTTTATTTTGTATGCGGTCAATAGAAGAACAGCTTATATAGCGGCACTACACTATTTATACGTGCATGCTGACTATTTTGATTATATCAAGATATTTATATTTTGAATTGTATGGGCAAGTATATTTTACCATTGGTTAAACTCATTTTTTTGTTATGGGTGATTGACTGAATTAAGAGGTTGCTTTTTTTTTTCCTCCAAAATATTTGTTGTTATTATTCGTAAAATAATAGGTGCGGATTTGGGACTAGATATATAATCATTACATGGTTATGCCAACATTAACATGATGAAGTTAATATTAGCATTCAGATGTATGATGTCTAAACGACATCTAGGATAGTAGGTGTATGAGGTTGTACCGCCGTATGGTGCATGAGGTTGATATAACACGAATCTTAATAATTGCTACGTAAACGACAAAGGCCAAAAAGCAACTTTAAGTTTACCATAGTTAGCTATTAACATCACTTTCTCTGTCTTCATTTTGATTTAGCAATGTGTCTATTTTTCTGTCTATTAAATTGAAATTGTGATCGAAACTCTAGACTGAAATTGAAGGTAGCCTTAAATGAGAGGTGCCATTGGCGGCAATCTCATATAGAGGTTGACAATATTGTAGAAGTTGAGACGAAGGAATAGACGAAACAATAATTAAGAACATAAATGAAGCAATGTTTAAAACAACAATTTATAAATGAAGCAATGTTTAAAACAACAATTTATAGTGGAAGAACACAAATATTTGATCACAAAGCAGAGTAACAATGATAGGATATGAACTTGACAACATGGTATTAGGAAAAAAAATAAAATTTTCAAATCATGCCTTAGGAAGAATATAGGTCTCATTAATGTGAAACTCATTTGACCACCTTGGATTCTTTTATTTTTCTCTATTTTCTCTTATAAGTAAAAAGGAAATATTTTGTGGACCAACAGGAAACTTTTTTCTCTTTGGTTCTCTTCCATGGATCAATCAGCACGAACAGTGTAATTAATGCATAGTTTTCTCTAATAGCATACTTAAAAAAAGGAAATAAATGTCATGATCCTTTGTGAGAGGAGAGGAGTTCGAATCCCGTTGGCCACATGGGATTTTAAGTGTCATGTCGGGGTGGTGAGTCCTCCGCTAGTGTCGCTCCAGGGTTTATCCCTTATTATCCCGAACCTGTCGAGCTGTCCGTATTGGTACGGTGCGCGAGTTTCCTGAATCATCGAAAAAAAAAAAAGGAAAGAAATGAATGATTTCTTCTAAGGGAGAGATGAGATATAGTGAAAATTACCGGAATAATTCTCATATTTTCCAATCTCGAGCGAAAGAGATTTAGTGATTATGTTAAGCTCTAGGTTTAGGGTGGACCAAATTGGAGCCAGAAAAGGACAATGATTATCCATATTCTATACGCTTAGAGTACGTTTATTATATAAATAAGCAAATCTAGATTACTAGGAACAGGCATGTAAAGGTTGAAAAGGACAAGACAAGCACAAGCACTGGACAAGAACAGGCCAGAGAGCTTGTCCACTTTCTTGAGACGAGACGGACTTGCATGTCACTTTATTGGACAGTGAATTTTTTTTTTTTTTTTTGGTTGTGCCCTTCCGTGGGACAAGAAAATCCAACTTGGATTTTTCTGGGCCGGACGACGTGCAAAAAGAGAGGAAGGACGGAATGGGGTCCGTGGGCGTGAGGTTAACACACCGCGAAGCTTCAATAATTCCCAAGTGACCGATGATGGCCAAAAAACAACTTAACTCCACCCCGGTTAACTCTTATCCTCACCTTTGCGCTGTCTTCTTCCTCTCCTCCTCGTCTGCATTTTAGAGAGAGAGAGAGAGAGAAGGTGTGTTTGGTCCGTGTTATTGAGGGAGAGACCCGTAAGGATCTGGGAATCAACATGAGAAGCGTCGGCTTTGTGAATTGTTCCGTCGCTTTTGCATAGAATGAATAGGAAAGAGGGACATTCCATGGAAGTTAGTAGCGCAGAGCGAGCAAGAGAGAAAGAGAGGTGCTCCCATATAATCCGTGAAATAGGCTGACATTATTGTCGAGTGCAAGCAGCCCTGGTATGGAGTTGATGATCCCCTTAAACATACATATAATGACACACAAGTAAACTTTATATTTACCGGATCGGTTGGCGAAGTGTAATCAATCAATGGAATTAGATCTTCTCAGAACTATTAAAGTGAGGTTTATGAGAAATAAATGATGATGATAGTTAGTAATTTCTATAAAAAGAAAATGAAAAGGTATTTTTCCATGAACCTTCATTTTCTCTCAATAAAGTGTTTAACTTTTTGAACATTCGATTCATCTTTATTAGGCATGCCGGTCCCTCCATTTCACGCACACTGAATAATTAACGTTGACACACTGTTTTATATTACAAAATGTATTAGTTGCCGCACTTGAAACTTTTTTTTATTGATTTTGGCAGCTTACTGTTTTAAACTTGGGAGCTAAGCCCCTCCCCTTTTTTAAATTCCTGGCAAGGTTTGGTAAATATTTACATACAAATACACTTTATATTCACTGAGATAGTTAATGAGGTGTAATTAATCAATGAAATTGGGTTTTCGTTAGAACCGTTAAAGTAAGAATGGGAAAAACTGAATAAAATTAATTATTTTCAGTAAATGTTTATTGAATTTTCCTCGTTTCACGAAAAATAAATTGATCGAAGAAAACACTTTCTATAAAGAGGAAATTATTTTTCTAAAATAAGAGAAAATGTTTTTTATTTTTCAAATAAGCTCACTTGCTCTCTCTTATGGCACAACTCTTACTAGTTCCCACTTCTTTCTTTTTCTTTAAAATTCGAATTTATTTTTTCATTTTCTTCTATCTGAATCAGACACTGGCCGGCGACGATGACCAGCGACCGGTCATGGCTAGTCTCGAGCTGCCCGGTTTCTGTTGAGCTCAGGCCCGATTCCGGCGAGCTCAGAGCTCGGGACCCCGACGCTGCTGATCGTTGGAGCTCTGTACGTATGAAATGATTGATTGACGGTGACGATGGCAGACAGCTAAACAATTCTCGCACTCCGCAAACGGTGGAGTAGAAAAGGCAATTTTAGTCCACAAAGAAATGGAGGGGTGGGGCCCACTTGTTTTAAATCAGTGTCCTTAAGGTCAAGCATAATTAAATGGAGATTCGATTAGATGACATCTCTCTATAGCCCGTGGGCATCGGAGGACGCGAGGGGCATCAGTGGGAACATCAATATAGTAAGTAACGCCACATATGTTACCCACGCTTCGTGCCACCTGTTTCTGACCACCATAGTATCATCTAAATGATTTCTTCCTCGCTCTAGAAGCCCTCTCTTTCACCTGATCTTCTGCGGCTCTTCTCTTTGTTGGAACCGCCGTGTGTGCATCATATTGAATCTTTCCTCTTCTTCAGTCATTGGGGTTTCCGGGTTCCATCAGTTTCGCCTGCCTCGGAATATATAAATTCTTAACTCTCGTTTCCCCACAAAGTAGGAAGGAAAGCCAGAAAGGTAGAAGAAGTCGAAACGGGGGGAAATGGAGGAGATTGCTCTGTGCGGAGCTTCCGAAGTGGGAAAGTGCCTGGTGGCTCCTATCGGTCGGCACTGCGGCTACGTAATGTCCTCCGACCGCTACGTTCGCCAACTTAATGATGAAGTCAAGAACCTGGGTGACACGAGGGATGAGGTGCAGCATTCCATCGATGAAGCTCGAAACAACATGAAGCCGATCAAACCCAAGGTCGAGAGATGGGTGAACGACGTGGAGACCGTCGCTAATGAGGCACGTGACGTGCTGGATTACGACGGAAGAGCTAAGAAAACTTGCTTCTATGGGTGGCTTCCCAACCCAAAGGCGCGATATCATCTCGGCAAAAAGGCGAGCAGGACGGTCAAGGACATCCAGGCACTCATTGCAGGGGGTCAATTCGAGAAGGTTGACTTCGAGAATCCTCCGCCAGGGCTTGTTGGCGCTGCTCTCGACGTGAACTCGTTGGCCGGTGATGGGGGCGACTTTATCACCGATTCGCGAGCTTCCATCTTTCGGGGCATAATGAAAGCTCTGAATGATGAGAAGGTGAAAGTGGTTGGGGTCTACGGGCCTGGCGGCGTGGGGAAGACTACTCTATTGGAGATAGTCGAGGAGAAACTCAAGAAAGAGGGGAGACCGTTCCACATGATCGTCAAATCGAAAGTCTCGCAGACTCCAGACTTGATGAAAATCCAATTCGATATCGCTTACGCCTTGGGTCTAAAAGATCTGAAGGATGAGCCGAGTGAAGAGGGAAGGAGAGATCTTCTGTTCAAGAGATTACAGATGGATCCGAGTGAGAAGGTTCTCATAATATTGGACGATCTGTGGGGAGCACTTGATTTGAAGACGGTTGGAATTCCTCTGGGAGATGATAGTAGGAACTGCAAATTGTTGCTTACTTCGAGAGATAAAAGTGTGCTGGAGCAAAAGCTGCATGCCGAACAAACATTTCGTCTTGAAGGTTTAAGCGACAAAGAAGCTTGCATGCTATTTGCAAAGATAGTCCGCGACAAGCTCAAAGACAACGAGGAATTGATACTAAAGGCGGTTGAAGTGGTAATGAAGCTTGCAGGTTTGCCTCTTTTGATTACCTCCGTTGCAAGTACCTTAAAATGTAGCGATGTGTCCACATGGGAGAACATGATAATAAAAATAGAAGACCCAAATATTGAGAGAATGGTGAAGTGGAGTTACGACCATTTGGAGAGTGAGGACGCCAAATGCTTATTCTTGCTTTGTGGTCTTATTGGTGGGACCATTCAAGTCGAATGTCTACTGGGAATAGGCATGGGTTTGGGCTTGTTTGAGGGATTCAACAACACAGTACAAGATTCAAGGAATAGATTGAATAAGCTGCTCGATAAACTCCGTTCCACTTGTCTGTTGCTGGATGGTGGCGACGACAAGGAAAATGTGACCATACATGATCTTTACAGCGAGGTGGTCGTCTCAACTACATTTAGTGGTCAGCATTCCTTAATGATGAACAACAATTATGGCTCATGGCCCAAGGAAAAGCTTGAGAAATGTTGGGCAATACGCCAAGTTGATGTTGATAGTGATAGGCTTGCTAAACTAATGCGGTGTGTGTTTCCTGAATTGAAGATACTCATGTTGTCTCAACCGGAAAATTGGAAGGGGAGACCGCACACGTACATGATCGGGAAGATTGCTTGTAGACTAGATTTCACATACATGAAGGAGCTCCGAGTCCTATATCTTCGCTCCATGCATATCACCACTTTACCTTCCTCGATTGGAATCCTCGGGAACCTTTGCTCGGTATATTTAGACCATTGCAAGGTGGGAGATGTGGCAAATCTTGGCAAGCTCAAAGCATTGCGTTTTCTTAGCTTCGTAGGATCTAAAATTTCTAGGCTGCCTAAAGATATCGGGAACCGACGAATCGAGATCGTTAAATCTAAGCCACTGCTACTCGCTTAAGATAATCGAGCCTGGAGCTCTAAAAGGTTTAATCAACTTGGAAGAGTTACATATGAAGGGAAGCTTTAATCGATGGATGGGCAAGGATGAAATACCATCGAAATTGTGTAATGCTAGGCTTGCCGAGCTGAAGAGCTTGAGAAAGATAGCCTCTCTAGAAATTGATATAGCTAGAATAAGTACCTAGAGAGGGGTGAATAGGTATATGCAATATTTTTATCGATAATTTCTCAATACTGGACAGTTAAAATATTCAAATCAAATCAAAGTAAGACTGAGAGAGAGAAGAGAATATTGAACACGCGGATTATAGTGGTTCGGCTTATTTCAAGCCTACGTCCACTCTTCTGCACTGACAGCCTATTGGCTGGATTCCACTATGAACAAAGAGATGTTACAGTGATGTTCTCCCTTGATCTTCAGATGTAGATGATCTATTACACTCGCTCAAGGTATCACTAAGTATAGACACTATCTGTGTACAATTTCGTTCAGAATGAATCGACTAATAGTCAAGGAGCTTTAGACTCTGAAATTTTTCTATCGATCATATTCTAAAGTAGCTAGAACGACTTCCTTTTATACTCCTTTATGCCATCATATCCGTTGGCACTTTCCAAAGAAGTTCCTCCAATCTACCCGTTAGATGGAATCAATCAAGAAGATCATTCGAGCTATTAAAGGAACTTGACGATAGCCCATCAATCATGTTCGCCCATACAATCAGGATCTTGGTTTCCAAGAATAGAACCTTCCAAGAATACTTCGTCGATTATCGGATCTTCAATCGATCTTGATAACGAATGAATGAATCCGTTGCCATTATCCAACCAAGAGATCTTCTCCAGAAGATAAGAATAAATCTTCAACCAAATACTTCGGCTCTAGATTTCCTTCGTCACTAGATTAGAACAACTATCAATGAGAATAGTCTTGAGTCTTGAGTCTTGAGTCTTAAGTGCTTTGTGATGCGACGGTCTTCGACTTTGAACGAAGACTTGCAAATATCCAGACTAAACTAATAGAAACATTTTGTTAGCTTCAAAATATTCTCGGACAGATTTCTCCAACAATCTCCCCATTTTTGATGGTGACAAAACTTTCCTGTAGATTTGAACAACTTTGACCTGCAAAATAATACTCAAGTAATATGGCTATCTCAAAAGATTTATAAAGTCAACAAACAATCGGACTCGCATCCACGAGAAAATCGGTTAGTCTTTCATGAGTAAACCATATAGCAATACTTGATATAAATGCAACTAGTCAAACATTCAAAGTCTACATCAGCAAATTAAAGTTCACACTCAAGTCTTTCTCAAAACACATTTAAACACACAAAAACAAATTCAAAGTCAAAGATTGAGTTCAGATGAGTTCAAATTGCAATTCTCCCCCTTTTTGTCATCATTAAAAAGGTGAGAAAAGTCAATTTTGCTTGGGAATGCGCACGATCTGGAATTCTCCCATTGACTGCACGATGCCTTCCAGCCGCTTCAAGTCTTCCTGTAGATGAGCTACCTCTTCTCCCTTTGCATTGGCTTGATTTCGAAGAGCTAGATCTTTCAATTGATTTTCCAGGGAAATCGATGATGCTTATCCAGCATTCTTCAGGACTTGAATTTCGCAGTCTAGGGCATATATTTGACCACGCATTTCCATAAGAACATCAAGAATATGACGAAAATCTGCTGAATTGTCCGTCTGTGTACTTGCATGTGCTTTATCAGATGGAGTGCCGACAGACGATGGAACTTCGGTGACATCGAGCAAATCTTGTGCTGTCGTATCATGTCCTTCTTCAGGCATTTGAGAAGCCTGAAAATCTTCTGGAACATCTGGTGAGTGACTCACTCCTTCATGATGAACAGCTTCTGGTGCAATCCTTTCTTCCTCTTCATCTCCCCTTGTCTCTAAGACCTCGATTGGAGACGAATGGTGGTCATGCTCTTCATTTCCTCTCTCTGCTGCTTCATTTGCAGACCTTTCTTTTTCTGCTTCCTCTTCTTCTGCTTCCTCAACCTCTTTCTCTTTCTCCTGATGCTCCCCTTCTTCTCTGTTCCTAGCTTGTCTCTCTGTTTCTCTATGTTCTGTTGATTCTGGTGCAGAACGTCTAGTTCTTTTCAGTGCAGGAATAGAGGGATCTTCTTCTTCTTCTTCTTCTTCATCTTCATCTTCCAGGATAAGACTTCTTCTCTTTTTGATTGGAGCACTCATGGGCTCCTTTCCTTTTCTCTTTGATGTAGAAGAGACTGGAGTCTTCACTTTGAATTTCTCCATTGCCTTGCTGAGCTCTTTCAGACTCATTTTTATCAGCATTTTCAAACCTACCACCATTTTGTCGCATGGTCGAACACAAAGAGTGTGTGGAGGCTCAATATTTAAGTGTCTGAAGATCTTGGTCACAAGACCTGCGTAAGGCAATTGCATTTATCCTTCACCATTGCTCTGAACATGTGAAAGATAATGGTGTGAGGAAAAGAGAACTTCCTTCCATAATTGATTGCATACATCAATTTTGCTTCGGAGTTGGACACGTCAGTCTTTGAAGTAGACTTTGGCCTGAGATAGTTAATCACAATTTTGTGTAGCACGACGTTGATGGCACTCATCCTTGAGTAGGTGATTCTTTTGTCTGCATCTCTGTCCTTGATAAGTTCCAGCGTGGTACGAGTAACTAAAACTTTGATCGGTTGGTATCTTCCTCTTTCAACTCCAATTATGTCTGCCAACATGTCCACATCCACCATATAGACTTTGTCTCTAACACTGAAAGATATTCTATTCGCATCTAAAAAGCTGAGATTTGAATAGAAATATGTTGTTAACTGAGCATAACCGTCTGTGGTATCGGAGCAAAAATTTTCAAGTTGAAGCAAAATGAACTTCTCTCTCAAGTTCACATTGATTGCATCCAGGAAGTCGAAATCCACACTCCTAGGGTTTATCACCCCTCTTTTCAACAATCTAAAATACAGATTCTCCTGTTCCTTTGACTTGAACAAATCCATTCGATTTCCCTTCACCTTTGCTGCAACACCCATTCTAGGTTTGAATTCAAGGAACATTCTATCATCATCGTTCCCATCAATCAGATTCTGTCCTGGTAAACGAGGGTCACTTGGAATGTTCGCAAGTGCTTCCTCAGCCTTTCCTTTGGGAGCAACTCCCAAGTCCTCCATTTTCCGCAGAAAAATATACTCATTCCCGTAATCCTTATCCTTAAGAAATCCATCTACGATATTCATCGGTGTCCCAATGCTTTTTAACGACCTATAGAGCTTATAAATAAAAGCAGGTTTTTGGACTCTTACAGGATCGGCATCCTCGATTATTTCTTCCTCCAAATGATGACCCGCACCTTGTGGGGGTAGATGGTGAAGATTGACGTGGAGGAGAGTGAATCGGGCTCTGTCGCTGACTCGGAATATCTTCCTCCTCGGTGAGATCGAAGTGGGTAGGCCCCTTGCCCATCCTCTCGTGGTCCTCTCGCTCGCGATTCTCGACGACTTTCTTGAAGAAGACATCCTTCGTTATCGATGAAAGATTCCTTCACTTGCTTTCCCAAGAAAAGTTGACTACTTTCTCGAATGTGAAAATGAAGTGGAGACAGAACTGGGAGGAGAATGCTTTTCTAGGGTTTTGTAGTTTAGTCGAGAAAAAACTGTATATATATATATAACCAATCGGCACAAGGAAAGTGAACAGACGTATCTTTTGAAATTGATAACTGCCAATTTTAACTTAATCTTTTTGAAAAGACACGATTCCATTTTTCACGGAAATTGTAAATAAAGATCGTACCTTTTCGAGATTGAATATAACAACTTACAGTAGATAGCCATGAATGTCTGAGTCTGAAGGTTGGATAGTCTCTAGACTTTGACTTCCTCAAGCTTTAGAATGTTGAGTCTGATGATTGGATAGTCTCTAGACTTTAACTTCCTCAAGCTTTAGAATGTTGAGATTGAGACGGATAAAATCGAATTGATTTTTCTCCAAAGGCTTTATTAATATATCCGCTAGCTGACTTTTTGAATCAACAAACTGAATCGAGATTTCTCCATTTTGAACATGATCTCGAATAAAATAATGTCGGATCTCTATATGCTTTGCTCTTGAGTGAAAAATTGGATTTTTGGTGAGATTGATTGCGCTGGTGTTGTCACATTTAATCTCTGTGCTTGAATCTTCAATTCCAAAGTCTTGTAACTGTTGTTTTATCCATAGAATTTGCGAACAGCAACTTCCAAGAGCTACATACTCTGCTTCTGTTGTTGAGAGAGCCACAGTGCTTTGTTTCCTTGAAAACCAAGACATTGTCCTATTTCCAAGCAACTGGCAAGTTCCCGAAGTACTCTTTCTATCAACTCTGCAACCAGCCAGGTCTGCGTCTGAATATCCAAGAAGACTAAAGTCTCCCTTCTTAGGATACCAAAGACCTATGCTTGAAGATGAAGCAACGTATTTAATAATACGTTTCGCAGCACTGAGATGAGATTCTCTTGGATCTGATTGAAACCTAGCACATATGCAAACACTCAACAAAATGTCAAGTCTAGAAGCAGTAAGATAAAGAAGTGAACCAATGATGCTCCTGTACAGCTTTTGATCAACTTTCTTTCCTTCTTCATCTTTGTCTATCTTCATCGAACTTGACATAGGTATGTCGGTCTTTTTGCACTTTTCTAGTCCAAATCTTTTGACAAGATCATTAGCATATTTTTCTTGATAAATAAAAGTTCCTTCCTTCAATTGTTTTATTTGAAGTCCAAGAAAGAATGTTAATTCTCCCATCATACTCATTTCAAATTCATCCTGCATAGACTTAGAAAATTTCTTGCACAGAATTTCATTAGAGGATCCAAAAATGATATCATCCACATATATTTGAACAAGTAAAAAGCTTTTATTTTCCTTTTTGATAAATAGAGTAGTATCTACTTTACCTTTGACAAAACCATTCTGTAATAAGAACTTACTTAGCCTGTCGTACCAAGCTCGAGGTGCTTGCTTTAAACCATACAAGGCCTTTTTCAGTCTGAAGACTGAGTCTGGCTTCTTTGGGTCTTCAAACCCTGGTGGTTGTTCCACATAAACTTCTTCATGGATGAATCCATTTAGGAAGGCACTTTTGACGTCCATTTGGAATAACCTGAAATTTTTGGAACAGGCAAACGCAAGTAATAATCGAATAGCTTCTAACCTTGCTACTGGAGCGTAGGTCTCATCATAGTCTATTCATTCTTCTTGCGTATATCCCTTGGCCACGAGTCTTGCTTTGTTTCGTACGACTTTTCCTTTATCGTTCATCTTGTTTCTGAACACCCATTTGGCACCAATAATAGTTTTACCTTTGGGCTTAGATGTCAATTCCTAGACATCATTAATGTTAAACTGTCTGGGCTCTTCTTGCATAGCTTCAATCCAGCTTTCGTCAGATAAAGCTTCTTCTATGCTTTTTGGTTCAATTTTAGAAATAAGAGCCACAGCACTAGATTCTTCATGCCTTTTAGATCTGGTGCGAATTCCTTCATTGATGTCGCCAATGATAAGATCTTTAGGATGACTGGATTTATGTTTCCAGTTACTGGTTGATTTGTCAGGTTGTTGATCTCTTTCTTTATTTGAATTTTCACGATCATCTTGATGCTGGTCTTCCGGAGTCTGAGATGCTTCTTGAGTTGTAGACTTTGGGGGATCTGGAGCAGATTCAGATTCTTCATAATGAGTCTGACTAGAATCGTCTTGCATAGAGTCTTGAAATTTGACATTCATTGACTCCTCCACAGACTGACTCTTCTTGTTGTAGACTCTGTAGGCTTTACTTGATGAAGAATATCCAAGGAAGATGCCTTCATCTGATCTTTCTTCAAACTTACCAATTTGATCTTTAGCATTTTTCAATATAAAGCATTTGCAACCGAACACATGAAAGTATGAAACAATAGGCTTCTTACCTTTGAATAACTCATAAGGGGTTTTCTCAAGAGAAGGTCTTAAAAAGACTCTGTTGATTATATAGCACGCTGTTGAAACAGCTTCAGCCCAAAACCGTGAAGAAATCTTACTTTCAATTAAAAGAGTTCTAGCCATTTCTTGAAGAGATCTGTTCTTCCTTTCCACAACTCCATTTTGCTGGGGAGTGTATGGAGAAGAGAACACATGCTTAAAGCCATATTTATCACAAAACTTTGTAAAATCTTGATTTTCAAATTCACCTCCATGGTTTGTTCTTATACTTGAAATAACACATCCTTTTTCATTTTGAACCATTTTAGCAATTTTTTCAAAATACAAGAAGGATTTGGACTTACTTGCAAGGAAATATACCCAGGTAAAGCGGGAGTAATCGTCCACAATTACTAGGCAATATTTCTTACCTCTAATACTCTTAGTTCTGGTTGGTCCGAAGAGATCCATATGTAAAAGCTGCAGTACATGATTAGTAGAGACATGATTTATCGGCTTAAATGAATTTCTTACCTGTTTTCCCAGAATACATGGAGTGCATGGATTAGACTTTTGGTATGGTAATTTGGGTAGACCTAGAACAAACAGCTTTGATGAAATCTTGGCTAATTGCTTCATGTTGACATGACCAAGCTTTCTGTGCCATAAGCTTGCTTCGTCTTGAATAGTGATTAAGCATTTCGATTCATCTGGTTTCACATCCAGTAGATAAATATTTCCATGTCTTCGACCCATGAAAGACTGAGTAGAGTCTTTGCTAGTTCTAGAACATGTTCCTTCTTGAAAGAAGATCTTAAAACCAATGTCACACAATTGGCTAATGCTGAGAAGATTGTAATTGAGTCATTCCACTAAGGAAACATTACTTATTGTGAGATTTCCAATTTTCACAGTTCCAAATCCTACAATACTTCCTTTGTTGTTTCCTCCAAATGAAACTTTTCCACCATTTACATGAACAAGCTTTATGAAGCAATTTGAGTCTCCTGTCATGTGTCTTGAACATCCACTGTCAAGATACCATTTTACCTTTCTTTTGACAGAGACCTGCATTTAAAAGAGAGTCTCAAACTTTCTTTGGTACCCAAATTTTCTTGGGTCTTTTGGTGTTAGTAAAATAAACAATATCTGCCCATGCTTTCTTAACAGGTTTCCAAATCATAGGACACTCTTTTTCAAAGTGATCTAGACTTTTGCACTTTGAACATCTGAGGGCATTTCGACCTACAGACTTTACAAAAACTTTCTTGAAATGATTTTTGTAAGCCTCTCTTGGGGGTCTTTTCTTAATTCTTTCTTTTACTTTAGGAAAATCAATCAAGGGAATAGTTTCCGCTGTCATACCTAGACCAGACTTATTAAAGTAAGGCCTTTGAGCTGAAAGAATCTTTTCAAGTTTTTCAGATCCTATTGAAAATTTCTTTGAAATATTTGATAAGTCCGTTTTTAAAAGAGAATTTTCTTTCAAAAGATTTTCTTCATTTTCTTTAAGAGAAGAGACATTTAAGTCTGAACTTTTAACTCTTTCTTCTAAGATAATTTCCTTTTGTTTTAGAACTGAGTTTTCCTTTTTAAGTTCGGAAATTCTTTTGAGAAAAGTCTTAAGACTAGAACACAATTCATCAATGTATTTAGAAACTTTGATAGGAATTTTAAAATCACTTACCTCAAATTCACTGTCTGAGTCTGATCCCGAGTTTGAGTCTGAGTCTGAATGTGCCATCAGACATAGATTGGCATATTCATTGTCACTTTCTTCACATTTTGTATCACTCCAGATTTCTGCTTTGAGAGCTTTTCGAAACTTTTCAGCTTTTCCTCTTTTCTTCTTTAGAAGGGGACAGTTGGGTCTGATGTGTCCCTTTTTCTTACATTCGAAGCAGACTACATCTTTGTTTGGTTCCTCTTCATCAACAGACTTGGTCTGCTGTCTTTGAAAACTTTGTTTCCTTGAGTTGAACCTTCTTCCTTTTCTATTCAGTTTTCTGAATCTTCTTATCATGAGAGCAAACTCCTCATCATCCATGTCATCTTCGAATCTGCATCATCAAAATCATCAATTGATTTTAATGCAATGGATTTCTTACCTTTTGGATCTTCATCTTCATTGATTCGTTCCACTTCATAAGACCAAGAGTTCCAATAAGCTCATCGACAGATAGTGGCATAATTCTTTGCGTCTCTCTGATTGAAGTCTTTATATGATTCCAATCCCTAGAGAGTCCACGCAGTAGCTTGTTTACTTTCATAGGATCAGAAATTTTCTGTCCTTGATTCTTAAGACCATTGACAATATTTGTAAAACGACTAAACATGTCAGTTATTGATTCTCCTGGTTTCATTTTGAAGGCTTCATATTGACCGAGAAGAATGTTAATTCTGGTCTCCTTCACTCGATCTGTTCCTTCATAGGTGATATGCAATCTATCCCAAACGTCTTTTGCTGTAACACAAGAAGATATTCTGTTATATTCAGTGGGTGACAAGACACAATATAATGAGTAAATCGCTTTTGCATCGAGTGCTTGTCTCTTGATAATCTCTTCCTGAGTCATTCCGCTGGTCTCAACAGTTTCTTTTCCTCTTTCTGAGACAGGTGCAGCTGTAGGAGTTATTCCTTTTTCTACAACGTCCCATTCTAGAGGATCCTTTGATCATAAGAAGGCTTTTATCTTGTTCTTCAAGATGTTATAATCCTTTCCATCAAAATAGGGTGGTCTGGATTGCTCTAACCTTCCACCAGCCCTGGTGCTAGCATACTAGCCATGGATCTTTTACTCTGAAGTAAAACACTTCAAATAAAGTGAGTACATGAGCTCTGATACCAATTGATATAGCTAGAATAAGTACCTAGAGGGGGGTGAATAGGTATATGCAATATTTTTATCGATAATTTCTCAATACTGGACAGTTAAAATATTCAAATCAAATCAAAGTAAGACTGAGAGAGAGAAGAGAATATTGAACACGTGGATTATAGTGGTTCGGCTTATTTCAAGCCTACGTCCACTCTTCTGCACTAACAGCCTATTGGCTGGATTCCACTATGAACAAAGAGATGTTACAGCGATGTTCTCCCTTGATCTTCAAGTGTAGATGATCTATTACACTCGCTCAAGGTATCACTAAGTATAGACACTCTCTGTGTACAATTTCGCTCAGAATGAATCGACTAATAATCAAGGAGCTTCAGACTCTGGAATTTTTCTATCGATCATATCCTAAAGTAGCTAGAACGACTTCCTTTTATACTCCTTTATGCCATCATACCCGTTGACACTTTCCAAAGAAGTTCCTCCAATCTACCCGTTGGACGGAATCAATCAAGAAGATCATTCGAGCTATTAAAGGAACTTGACGATAGCCCATCAATCCTGTTCGCCCATACAATCAGGATCTTGGTTTCCAAGAATAGAACCTTCCAAGAATACTTCATCGATCATCGGATCTTCAATCGATCTTGATAACGAACGAATGAATTCGTTATCATTATCCAATCAAGAGATCTTCTCCAGAAGATAAGAATAAATCTTCAACCAAATACTTCTGCTCTAGATTTCCTTCGTCACTGGATTAGAACAACTATCAATGAGAATAGTCTTGAGTCTTGAGTCTTGAGTGCTGAGTCGGTGATGCGACGCCTTCGGACTCGATCGAAGACTTGCAAATATCTAGACTAGACTGATAGAAACGTTTTGTCGCCTTCAAAATATTCTGGACAGATTTCTCCAACAAAAATATCGATCCTTGATCCCACCATACTCTTGGAGGATGATGACCGCCATTTGGGAACCCGAGCAAATTTTGGATCGAGATAGGAATTGTTTGTATCACCTTTAATCCAATAGGAAATGTTGATGGGAGAGAATTTGAAGATTCGAGAACTATGAAGCTCAATTTGGAAGGGTGTGATAGTATTCTTTCAAGAAAATGGATTCAGAAAACTCTACAGAAGACTCAATACTTATATTTATGCGAGTTGAGTGGGTTCAAAAAGAGCGCTCACGAGCTGTGCACCCAAGGGTTCGGAGAAGTGAAGTACCTCAAAATTGAAGACAGCCCCTCAATCAAGTACATTGCCAATTCAATTCATGGCCTCCCCCTCACTGCTTTTAGGAAGTTAGAGTCATTGTTCCTTGAAAATCTTATTAATTTGGAGAAGATATGCCATGGCCCCATCGGACCAGAGTGTTTCAACAAATTGAAAGTCGTGAGTGTCAAACATTGCGACCGATTGAAATACTTGTGGTATCTTTCAGATATACGAAGACTCGTACAGCTGGAAGAGATCGAAGTGTGTAAATGTAACTCATTGCAATCCATTGTCACACATGATGCGGGAGAAGATATTGTTTCTACCAATAACAGAGTTGACTTGCCTAATGTACACCGTCTGATATTGCGAGAGTTAACAAATATGACAAGCTTTTGCAGCAAAGCTGAAAGGACATTAGAGGATAGTCCAATCTAGGTAATTTTTTTCATTTTTTTCTCTTAGTCAATTTGTCCTATTAGGATGTGATGATACTGGTGTTCACTCAATAGTAGTACATACTGCATTTAACTTTGATTATTTGTACAATTGGATTCGCGTTTTGATTTACAAATAAAAAAAAAAATCCTCTCAAATAGAACACAAACCACATTATAACTAGAGGGAAGCCTCTTTCCACGACTAATTTTTTTTTTTTTTTGAAATTATTTCAATGGTAGATAATTGCACTGATAACTTGGGTTTCCATTGTGACTAATTCATTATTTATTTAACATTCTTAATGAGTTGAAAAAATACTAGTGTGCTTAACGAATGAAAGTGAGATGAATATTGAATGAATAAATAAAATTGAATAATTTCAAAATGAAGAAAGCGATATCTGGAGATTCAATAAATGTATGGCGAGTGAGGAGCCACATAACAAAGAAATCCCCACGATTCATGTTCCGCCTAACATTCAATTTGCAACTGATTCCAACATGTCATGCCAAGTTGCCAACGTCATGGTGTCAACGTCATCGTGCAGTTTGCTGCATTGATAGAATGATAATGGTGGGGATATCCTCAGGAAAATGATTTCACTTTTCACGGAAGAGAAATTCTTTTTTCTTTTTCTTTTTCCTTTTCATTTTAGCTCGAGAGTTTCAATTATTTTCTCTTGAAAATAGCTTTACTTGTAACAAACTCACCTTTAATGAGTTTCATTGTGGCGCTTTGTTAGGTTTCATTGCCTCGCTTGGAATCCCTAGTAATGGTTGGACTCCTTGGCCTAGAAAAGATACTCTACGGTGAACCCTCAATAAAATACAATGATCTGAAATCGCTAAAGATAGAAGAATCTAAATCCACGTTGAGTATTCCAAAAGATTGGATACTGAAGCTGCCAAATTTGGAGTCAATGGAAATTGCGGGCTCTCCATCATCAGAAGTAGTTTTCGACCTAGAGGAGCTAAAAGTCACTGGAGAAGTCGAGATTCTCTCTTGGCTAAGTACATTGGAGTTATCTGAGTTGCCAAACCTGCGGTGCATGTGGAAACGAGATGTACAATTGCAAGGAATATCAATATTTCAGAACCTGAAGAAGCTCTCTATCAACGATACGGGACTGTCATTTCTCTTTCCGGTGTCTATGACTAAATATCTTAGAGAAATTAGAGACATTAAAGTGGAGGATTGTCCAAATATGAAGGCAGTGATTGTGGATGAAGAAGGAAGAGATGAAGAGATGGATGATATTATAGAGTTCCCATTATTGGAACGACTATCTATAAGCCGCTGTCCCACAGAGAAATTCTTCTCATATCCTCATGGAAAAAAAGAGTTAATAACCACCACTTCAGATTCACATACTTATTCCGATTTCTTCATTGATCAAAAGGTACAAATCTTTTCTTTTGAGATTACGCCCATACTAGTCATAGGCACGCGATTTATGGGGCAAATAATAATATTTCTTTGAAGATTTTTTATTTGGTTTTATTAGTTAAAATGTTTTTCTAATTTATAACTACAATTGTCAAAGTAAGGTCGTTAGTGATAATTCCTTGCTCCACAGTATTAGATAGATCTATATTAGTCCAAATTGTCAAAATATTCATAGCTATGATCTAATGCATAACTCTTATGAGCAGATAAGTTTACCAAGCTTGGAGAAGTTAAAACACGACTCAGTAGGATCCTTCAACAAATTAGCCAACCTCACCCTAAAACAAGATGTACAATTACAAGTAATATCAATATTTCGGAACTTAGAGAAGCTCTATGTCTATGATACGGGGCTCTCATTTCTCTTTTCGGTGTCTGTGGCTAAATGTCTTAGAGAAATTAGAGACATTACAGTGAAGGACTGTCCAAATATGAAGGCGATGATTGTGGATGAAGAAGGAAGAGATGAAGGGACTGTTGATATTATAGAGTTCCCACTATTGAATCGACTAATTATAAGCTGCTGTCCCACAGAGAAATTCTTCTCATATCTTCATGGAAAAAAAGAGTCAATAACCACTACTTCGGATTCACAAGATACTTATTATAATTACTTCTTTGATCAAAAGGTACGAATCCCTTCTCTCGAGATTATACACATACTAGTCATAAGCACACACTTTGTGGCTCTTTGAAGAATTTTTTTTTTTATTTGGTTTTAATGTGTTCATTATTTACAACTACATTTGTCAAAGTAAGGCCACTAGTGAAAATTCATTCTTCCGTTGCGTCAAATAGATTGTTAAGATTAGGCCAAATCGTTAGATGTTTCATAGCTATGATCTAATGCATAACTCTCATGAGCAGGTTAGTTTACCACGCTTGGAGCATTTAGGCCTTTGCTCAGTAGGATCCTTCAAAAGGATATGGCACGATGAACTTCCCAAAAGTTCTTTCTGCGAATTAGCCACCCTCACCCTTGAAAATTGTTTTGGGCTGCTCATCGTCTTCCCTTCGACAATCATAGGAAGATTGCACAACCTGAAAGAAGTCAAAGTTTCAAACTTGAAATGCTTGGAATCATTATTTGACTGTGGATCCTTTAATTCAAATACAGAACAAAACATTTTATCGCTCCTCAAATTGGAAAGAGTGGAGGTGAGAGGAGTAAGAAGGCTCAAACACATGGTGAAGAGCGACTCCCACACGGTTTTGGGTTTTCCTAGTCTAACAAGAGTCAAGGTTGAAAATTGCTCCGAGCTAATATATGTCTTCCCCAGTTATATAGCCACAACTCTAGGGAAACTCGAGGACTTGCAGATTAGCGAATGCGAACGTATGAAGGAAGTGATTCCCAAGGAAGAAGGTGGTCAATCAAAGGTGGAAGTGATTAGTTTCCCTTGCTTAAGTTACTTATCACTTCAGAAGCTTGATAACCTAATTTGTTTCAGCTTAGGATGTCGTTCGTATGATTTTGCCTCCTTAAGAAGTCTAAGAATTGAGGGGTGCCGTAACTTTGGAGCATTCATCCCAAGACCTACAAGTGTCGAAAGGCCATTAAGCAAGACCGTGGAAGAGGATGAATTGCCACAAACGTTGTTCAATGAGATGGTTCGCTCTATCCCTTATTATGATCCTTCGTATTCTTACATTTCACGTTTTAGATCAAACAATGTAATAAATTTGTCCTACTTATCCTCATTTTCTCACATTATCCTCGCAGGTTACATTTCCCAATATAAGAAGTCTAAAAATTGAAGGCCCTCAGTGCAAAGAGCTATGGAACAATCAAATTCCTATCGATTCCTTTTGGAAATTGAAATATCTTGGTTTGGAGTGCTGTGACAATCTCCAACGTATTGCCCCATCCCATATGTGGAAGAGGCTACAGCGTTGTCTTGAGAATCTAGAAGTGATTTCATGCTGTTCAATCGAGATCATATATGAAGGTGATGGGATGGACATAGAGGGTGGTGAATTGAGGTGGTTGGTTTTGCGTGATCTCAAGAACTTGAGGCACATTTGGCAGTTCAACGATCTCCCAAACGTCCCGTTCCCAAACTTGAGAGGCATAGAGACCGTGAGTTGCCCCCGTTTGGAAATGGTTTTCACTACCTTCACGGTGAAATTTCTCCGGCAAATCAAAGAGCTAATGGTGGAGTCATGTGAAGATATGAAACAAATTGCTGGCCATAAAATAGCGGAAGAAGCGACCGGCACAACAATCACCTTCTCAGAGTTAACTGTTCTTAGACTTCTCGAGTTGCCAAAATTCAAGAGCTTCGTACCTGAGAGATACTCTCTGAAATTCCCGTGCCCCGAGAATTGCCCATCCTTGCGACACTTGAGTATAGTAAGCTGTGGAGCGGAGCCAAACCAAGGGCCCTTTGGTGACTGGGAAGGCCACCGAGGAGCACAACAACTACTCATGTTCTTCTACCGTTGGATCTGTGACAAAGACTATGATGATTTTTGAAGATCCATAAGTCAACTCTCTCGGTGATTTCAAATTGAATCCTTTTCCTCTCACTTTGTTGTTGATCGTCACCACTTTGTTGTTGATCGTCACCGCTTCCTCATCACCGCCAGCAGTTTCGCCACCATGAAGGTGTGTAATGCCGAAGTGCTCCCGAAACTTGGTCGTGACTGCTTGCTTTGACAATACCATTCCTGGACGTTGCTTCTATTATCTCATTACTTATATCTGATGTCAATCGCTGTTGTTGATTGTACTTCATTCACCAAAACCACGTGCTCTGTTATCCAATGCTTTATAAATGAAGCAGAGGCTGGGATCTATTGCTACCATCTGTGAAAATCGGCTGCGATTGAGGCTGATGATTTGAAGCGGTGCTCCTCAGCCAAAATGTATACCTCCTGTTTTGATGAAATTCTTGAACTAAATCAGTGCATATTTTGATTTAGATATTGACCGAGAATTTCCTTCATTACTAGATTGTTGATCTATTCCTCAACTCCAGGTAAATCTATTTATAGCTCAATATGTCAGTGCACAACGATGATGCGATTACTAATAATTCATTGATTGCAATGGGAAACTTATTAAAGAAACTTGCCTTTGAGTTGCTCTGATTCTGCTCCGGTCATCACAGCTTGAAACCCCAAATTAATGGTCATGCTCCTACACAAATTCTCTTTTTTGCTTCCTCCAAACTAGAACACGAGTATCAACTATCATCTCAACTTTGCAATGCAGATCATGTCATGGTTGCCTTGGGACATAGGTCTCATGATCAGGAAATGATATATCCATGTTATTACAGTGCTAAATGTAAACATTAGCTTAATTACCATGAATGTAAGGTTGGTGCGAGGAAAGAGAAAACGTTCGAGGAAGAAGAGAGCCTGACCTGAGGGAGAAGAAGAAGTGCAGGGGAAAAGGACAAAATTGGGAAAAGGACTAAAAAGGAAAAAAAAAAGGAATTTAAAAATTAGAAAATCAAAGAAAATCAATAAAATATTACGATAGAATTTTTCATTCCCTAGGGCCCACCAACGATTTTCCTTCTCCCTCGAATTCGGTTACAGTAGCAATAACCAGAAGGACATCTCCGTCGTTTTAAATCAGGGCACTTTCGTCATTTGACGAGGAAGTTCTCGATTCCGCTTCGCGTCCGTAGCCTCTCCCATCCTCCCTAGCTTCACCGCCGGCCGCCAGCTCCACGGGAAGCCACCGCCAGCCACCCGTCTCCGACCACGGCAGATGCACGAAGAAGGGACACAATACACGCGCAGAAGAAACAAAGCTCGATCCTGGAATCCAAAGTTCATTGTCGTTGATTCGAGGTTGGCCAGAGGTGAATCGACGTCGATTCTAGTGTTCATGACTTCGATTGGGGGTTCCAGTGTCGTCTGGTTGCAGTTCCGATCGCATGCTATTCTGACCGCGAGGGGCTCCTTCGATTCGTTCTTGGGCTTCAGTGATCGGTGGAAGCTTGCGGTAGGTTCGAATCCCATGGAAAAGGATGCTCGGGCTCAGTTGACTCCCAACCATCACTTTCGAATCTTCTCTCTACCGACTGAGCTCTTCCACTTCATACTCTAAATCAAGCCCGAGAGTCGTCCTTGCGTCGAATGAATGTAGGGATACTGCTCAGGAAGTGTTCGATGAAACGACCGAAAGACCCCATCCGTTATTCTGTCCCGTTGCTGGCCATTAGAATCGATGCTATAACGAGGCTGTGCTCGCTGTCCGGAAAGTCGCTGAGTCGTCATATGGAGCTCCTGCCGTCCTAGCCACCAAATCATCAGGTCATCTCTTCTCCAATTAAACTTCATTATTGGTGTCAGATTTGTTCTAAACTCGCCTCTCTTGATCTCTATTTTCGCGCCTTTCACTTGACTGCTTTGTCGTCGGACTTTCGTTGGGTTGTCACGCGGAGACACTGCTCATCACCAAAAGCCAGAAGCGAGTCGTGATTGCTTTTGATTCGATAATACCGTTGCCTTTACCGGACCTTCCTCTGTGTACACATTCGAGATGGCCGGAACCGCATTTACTCGGGAGGTACGTGTGCTTGCCCGGACCATAGCTTTTCATACCGACCGGAGCTCATTCTAGGATTCCATTTATTGAAAGGTTCTGTCGATATTTGGTCCTAAAGTGGTGGAGCGATTAATTGTCTTTCGCATTGCAAGTCGGATCATGAAATTCCACGAACCTGGACCCTTGATTGTTTGCTGGAATGAGGTGGAATTTGCCAAACTTTTGTTGAGGTGTTGCCGGAAGATTATTGTAGCTTTGCTAGAATTCACTAGAATTTTACTTGGAGTCGCTGTAATTTGTTCGGAATTGTTGAAACTCACTTGAATATACCGGAGTCTTGCTGAAATAAGTTGGAATTTTGTCAAAACATGCCCAGAGTCTTTAAAGATACTTTTCTAGTTCACCAACATGCAAGACGGCATTTTTATGCCACGGCTCTCCTCAATGGCGTCCCATCTGTTAGACCTTGAGGATTTTCTCAGGAAAATCTGTTGATATCAGTGTGGAGGAAAAATGGGTGCCATGGCAAGTGACAAAACGAGGAAAAAAACAAAAAAAAGAGGTGGCAAAGCTGTTGGTATTTTTTTTTTTTTCATTTACTCAGTAAAATCTTGAATAGAATAGTAGCTTTAATTTCAGTGTTTGTGTTTAGTTTAGTTTTTTTTTTTTCCTTCTGAATAAATTGTTGAATTCAATTAAAAGTCTTGTTTTCCTATTTGATTTCCACCTGAAGGCTGTGATCTGTTGGCGAAAAATTTCACGTGATTCTGGAAAAAATCAATTACACGGCTGATATCGTTATCATGTTTGATTTTCCCAATTATTTTCAATGAATCTATATAAAAATCAAATCAGAAATCTCTTCTCCTTACTCCATTTATCTGGAGAAATCCCTTCACACTTTTCCACTGGGTAATGTGCTTTAGTTGCATCACAAACCGAGCAAAAAATGGTGAGCAAATATATAGAATTGTCGCGACCTCTTTTTTCCGGCGCCCGCTCGGGTACGGGCGCCTAAGGAGGCTAATGGCTCGGCTGAAATTAGTTATGCCCGGACTCTCCCAAGTCCACCAATTCACGACTTTAATAGTCGAGTTTTTAACCCGTAGATCAATTTTTAAAATGGAGTCGCCACTAATCGATTTGGGGTGGGTTGATTAGAAACCCAAGTGAAGTATCGGGAGAAATACTCACTCTGCGCAACCCGAGAAAATTAGGATCGGGGACTTGATTACACTAGTTAATCACTAATGCCCTTTCGGTACCTAATCTTGTTTAAACCCTGAGGTTTTTTGGATGTTCGAGGGATTTTCCACACATTTTGGATGGAAAAACATTTTTTGAGTCATTTTCTAATTTTTGGACATCAAAGGGATTTTTTGGGATTTTTGGGAAAAATACAAGTCTTTTTGGCTTTTTCTGAAATTTTGGACATTTTTGGCTTTTTCATGAATTTTTGGCTTTTTTTTGGATTTTTGACATTTTTTTTTGGAAAATATGAAATTTTTTTGATTTTTTGATTTTTTCGGAAAATAAAATATTATTTATTTAAAATATTATTTTATATTAAAATAATATAAAAAATGACCCGGGTCGGATCCGCGGGTTGGGTCCGACTCGGGCCAGCGATCCGAATGAGGACGGGCCCGCGTTGCGGGCCCGACTCAGATTTTTTTGGGAAATAAAATATTTTTATTATTTTTATTTATTTAAAATATTATTTTATATTAAACTAATGAAACAAAATAAAACCGACCCGGGTCTGATCCGCGGGTTGGGTCCGACTCGGGCCGGCGATCCGAAAGAGGACGGGCCCGCGTTGCGGGCCCGACTCAGATTTTTTTGTCTTTTTTCTATTCCCTTTTTTAAACAAGGCCCAAACCGATTTTGGCCCACTGTCGTTATAAAAAAGGGTCCAGGGCTTAACCGGCCCACACGCGCAGGCCCACATCTGGGGGAAACCCTACCCGATCGCTGACCCATGCCCGACCCGCTTCTCCTTCGCCGACCCGGTTTGCTGGAGTTCGCGAGACCTGGCGATCTGCGGCGCTGATGAGGGACAGAGGGGGTTCGACGGACAGCAGCCCGGCGTCCGACGACGGTGACGTCGCAGCCGGCAGCTGGCCACTCAACGGGATCGAAGACGGGGCCCGTGGCGCGGCGGTAGGAGACACGACGAAGGCCCCCGATTTACTGAGGTCGAGATCCGGGGATGGATGGGTTCCGAGAGAGAGGGGTGCGACGATGGCTACGCAACCGGAGGCGGCGGATACCTGGTGGCGGCGAATGGTGGTGGTGACGACGACAGGGCAGCGACGGCAGTCCCTCAACCGACTCTCAGATCCGGTGTGGCGTTGGTGGGTCGGGCTTGCGGCACGTCGGGCGCGTCTACGGCAGCTCCTTTCTCCCCGAATCCGACCTTCCCTCCTCCGATTCCTCTCACTCGTGCCGATCCGAGCCTCCACCGGCCGGATCTGACCCTCTCGAAGTTGTTTGCCGCCGGCCTTCCCCGAAGTCTCTCGGTGGAGGGTGGGCTGAGCTCACAACTCGAGCTCTCTCTCACTCGCTCGTTGATTCCTCCCCCGAAGTCTCTCAGTGGGAAGATCTCCAAGCTTGCGATGCCCTTTCGACGGAGGTTGTGCGCTCCTATTTATAGGCGAGGAGGTCCGGTCGACGGAGGGACTCGGCCGCCGGTCTTTGGCTTGCCGACCGGACTCCCGCGGCCCAACCGGCGTCTCATCTCAGCATTAAAGGCGCGCATTGAAGGCGCATGCGCATCGTCCTCTCCTTCGGCGGCCTACCTCCGTTCCTCTTTACCATAGGTTGCCCTTGAGCGCGTCGCCGGCCGTCGCGCGTGATGCACAGAGACACAGAGAAGAAGAAGGAGGGAGAAGGAAGAAGAAGAAAGAAGAAGAAGAAGGAGAGAGGGGGGGTCGTGCGAAGGGAAAAAGAAAAAGGGGCTGGCTACTTTTTTGCTTTTTGCTTTTCTTTTGTTTTTTTATTTATTTATTTTTTTGTTGTTTTTGTTATTTGCTTTTTTTTTTGTTTTGTTATTTTTTATTTATTATCCGAAATGACAAAATAAAATAAAAACTTAATAAAAGAAAATTAACCTAATTAAAATTGAGGTGTCAACAAGAATTACGAAGAATCCATCTCTATTCCACGCAACTTCATACAATGCAAAATATTTAGTGCTTTGCGACGTCCCGTTTCTAACAATACTCAAAAACCATTGCATTCCATGAGCCTATGTCTCGTAACAGACATCATCGAACGCCCGACGAGCATTACCTAAGTAATCATGTTGAGCATACAGGCGAGAGGCTGAAGCTTGTGGAGCTGGGCCGGGTGTGAGATGGGCATGGTTTAATGGGTCAGATCGGACTGAAATGCTTGGGTGATGGGGTCGAATTTATTCTCTCTTATTAATTATTGTTTTCGGCCGCGGGACTTCCACCTCAATTTCGGCTTTGACGCTCCCAGAACCCATGTTATTACCACGTCAGTTTGAGAATTAAAAAATTCGACGAGTCTCTCTTCGCTGGAAGAGCTTCTCTCTCTCCTTAGGGCAGAGCTTCATCCCTTCCTCCAATGGCTGCTAGCACAAAGCGACTCCTGAACCCACCATGATTCTGGGGTTTGATGCTCGTTCCAGATGGATTCAAGAGCACGCCAGATCTGGTAAGTTGAACTCAAAACCCTAACCCTCAAAACCCAAATGCAAAACCTAGTTTCCCATTCCACCGAATCACCCAAATCACGACCCACGAACCAAAGCCGAGAGGCATAAATCGAGACGAACCAAAGCCGAGAGGCATAAAACGAGACCCACAAGGCAAAGCCGAGAATCCCCCTCACTTACCAGCGGTACCAATCAACCCATCCTCCATTGTTGAGGCGATCCCCGTCTTCTTCCCCAAATCAGCAAATCCGAGCCCCCTTCAATCTAAAACAGCAGGTCGACAAGCCTATCTCCTACACCCCGCTTGATCCACAAATAGCGAGTTCTGCAAAACAAAATGGCAGGCGAGAGTGAGAATGAACTGAGGTTAGCAGCATTATGTAAAAGCCTGGGTTCGCTGTGGACAGAAAGTGACGTAGTTGAAGTATCCACTTTGAAATTCCTACCACAAAGAAGCGGAATGCAACCTCACTCTTTTCGGTAAGTCGTTCTCCGGACCCAATGTTAATTTCCAAGCATTTACTACCGTCATGAAGAAGGCGTGGAAAGCAGATTCGGTAGAATGTCGCAGAAAGCAACAGCCTTTTCTCATTTGTATTCAAATCAAGAGGAAAAAGAAAGGGTTCTCAAAACAGACCGTGGTCCTTTTCGAGCAATCTTTTAGTTTTAAAACAATATGAACTAGAAATACCGGAGCATTGCTATGACTATTCTTGTTGTGCCTTCTGGATTCACATAGAAGGAATACCACCAAGATGGTTTAGAGAGGATGTGGTAGCTGAATTGGCTGAAAGATTGGGTCGAGTTGTAGAAATACAAATGGAAGCAAAAGGGAATGGTCCCTATAGAGCAGGGAAGGTGAAAGTGGAACTGGACTTGAATCTATCTCTGAAAACAGGAGCAATCCTGGATATCGGAACTAAAAAACTATGGGTGGAATTTAAGTACGAAAGACTTCCACATTATTGCTACTCATGTGGGAAAATTGGCCACTATGCAACAAATTGCGAGGAAATTCCTTATGAAAAGACTGAATGGGCAGAGAACAAGAAAGGGAAATACGGACCTTGGTTGAAAGCGGAGGTTCGTGACCATAGCCCTTATTGAGAAGCTTTCTATGGTCGATTAACAGCGCCTTTAGAGGCTGATGAAGTCATTCCGGAAACTCCTGCAACAGCAAATGAAATGGAAATAGGAGTGAGAGGTGGTCGGGAATTACGGGGTGTTGTTATACGCAACAAGAAAAGAAATGATTGTCACTCCCCCGATGATACTCAAGAAGATGAGGTTATAGACCACAGCAACAAAGACAAAGGGAAACAGATAATGTGTATAGACTATCCCACAGCAAAAATCCAGCTAGAAAATAGCAAGCAGAAGAGAACTCTGAAGGCTCAGAAACCAAAAAAACAGAGGCGATCAGAAGATAATGCGCTGTTAATAGTTGATGAAATGGAGCTCTTAGAAACCCCAGTTCAGATTGTGAAGGAAGGGAACGACTGGGCTTTGGTGGCTAGCCCTAATAAGCCACCGAAGACATCATGAAGATCATAAGCTAAAATTGTCAGGGGCTGGGCAACCCCCTGACATTCCAGGAGTTGAGAGCCTTAGTAGCTCTCGAAAGGCCCGCTTTAGTCTTCTTAATGGAAACAAAAAACAGGGAGGTAATGGTGGAGCAGGTGGTTAAGCGCTTACAATTTGCAAACAAGATTGTAATGAATCCGGAAGGGCGAGTAGGAGGCTTGGTGTTAATGTGGAATGACGAAGTAGAGATACAAGTGCTTTATAGCAACAACAACCTCATTGACGTGGAATGTTATGATCTGTGTAGAGGAAGAAAGATGCACATCACTTTCACTTATGCCCCTACGAATTATGGGGAAAGACTTACTATATGGCAACAATTACGGGAGATCCAGGCACAAAATACACTTCCATGGGTCTGTTTGGGCGACTTTAACGAAATCTTATATGCATGGGAGAAGGTGGGAAAAAGGGTAACTGATTATTATCGCATGGCAGCCTTCCGAGACCTATTGAACGATTGCTACCTAATGGACATCGAGAGCAAAGGATGTGCATACACATGGGCCAATAAAAGAGAAGGCGAGGAAATGGTTAAAAAACGGTTGGATCGTGCTTTGTGTACCATGGAATGGCGAGTGACCTTCCCTAATGCTGAGGTTTATGCGTTACCAGCCATTGGCTCGATCATAGCCCAATCCTCCTTGTGCTCTATCCCGAACACTCGAAAAAGAAGAAGCAATTCAGGTTCGAAGCATACTGGACGGAAGAAACTGAATGCAGAGAAATCATTAAGCAAATATGGAGTGAAAGATTATTAAGTGTTAACAGCTTCACAGACAAAGTGCATCATGTGGCCAAACATCTTGAAAAATGGAGTCAGAAGAAGTTCCCAAACGCCAGCAAACGCATTAAAGAGTTAAAGCAGCAACTCACAGCCCTTACAAATCAACATCCCGACAAATCCAGCAAACAAGAACAACAACAGGTGGTAGAGCAAATTGAGAGGTTATGGCGTCAGGAGGAAAGGTATTGGGGAATTAGGGCACGAATAAATTGGCTGAAATGGGGCGACCAAAACACAAAGTATTTTCATGCTACCACAGTCCAGAGAAGACAGAGGAACAGGATAACCATGCTGAAGATCGATGATGATACATGGTGTAGAGAGCAGCATACGATCAAGCAACAAATTTTGGAATTCTACAAAACACTTTATGAAATAGTGGGTCCAAGGAATTTCAATCCGATTCTAGACCAGTGCCAAAGCCCTGTAAATGAGGAAATGAACAAACAACTGCTGGAGAATGTGATGGTGGAAGAAATTAAAGAAGCAGTTTTCCAATTGGGGGCCTTCAAGGCTCCGGGACCCGACGGGTTAAACGGACACTTCTACCAACACTATTGGGAGGAGCTCCAGAATGAAGTCTGTCAAGTAGTTCAGAATTTCTTCGCAACAGGTACTTTTGATCCTACCATAAACCAAACACATATAGTTCTTATCCCGAAAGTAACACATCCAGAAAGCATAGCCCAGTTCAGACCCATAAGTTTATGCAACTTTAGCTATAAAATTATTGCTAAAGTGATGGCGAACAGATTGAAGAGATGGCTTCCTCATATCATAACCCCTGAACAAAGCGCCTTTGTACAAGGAAGACAGATTCAAGACAATATATTCATTGTACAAGAGGTTATCCATCAACTCAGAATCAAGAAGAGGAAAAAGAGGTTTCAAGCCATTTTAAAGTTAGATATGCAGAAAGCGTACGATAAAGTGGAGTGGGATTTTCTAAAGGCATGTATGCTGAAAATGGGCTTTCACACAAGATGGGTGAGTATGATTATGCATTGTGTTTCAACAGTGACTTTTAGTGTGAAAGTTAATGGGGAGCCCATGAAATATTTCTCGCCAACAAGGGGAATACGCCAAGGAGACCCATTATCCCCTTATCTGTTTGTTCTTGTGTCAAACGTGCTTTCATGGCTAATGCACAAAGCTATATCAGACGGGAGTCTAAAAGGGATTACACTGAACTCGCACTACCCTACCCTATCACATTTACTATTTGTTGATGACTCGATTTTCTTTTTGGATGGGACTTTAGTAGAATGTCAGAACTTTGCAGCAGTCCTAAATCAGTATTGTTTTGCCACGGGTCAATCAGTCAATCTCAACAAATCAGGGTTGAGTTTTAGCAGTGGCTGTCCTCTAATTCTACAAAGGAACTTGGCTCAACAACTAAGAGTTCCGATCATAGAAAAGACAGGGAACTACCTTGGTATACCAAATGGCGGATTGGGGAAAAACAAAGAAAGAAATGTTCGCCTGGATCTTAGCCAGAGTAAACATGAAGATGGCAGGGTGGAAAGAGAAATTTCTGTCCAAAGCAGGGAAAGAAACACTGATAAAAAGCGTAGTTCAAGCACTCCCTCAATACGCGATGTCGATATTTAAAGTTCCTATCTCCCTATGCAGATTGATTGAAAGGAAAATAGCAAACTTCTGGTGGAAGCAAAAAGAAACTAGCAGCGGGTTACACTGGAAAAAGTGGAAAGATCTGAAAAAGAGAAAAGATGAAGGAGGTCTCGGATTTAGAGATCTTGTTAATTTCAATAAAGCGTTGTTGGTGAAACAGCCCGGAGATTATCTTAGTCAACCACAGATTATGGAGCGAGAATACTTAAAGGGGTCTACTACCCAAATGGCGATATATGGAAGGGGTAAAGGGCATCGCCCTTCTTGGGGATGGCGAGCATCATGGTGGGGAGAGAAACCATCGAAAAGGAGATCCAATGGCGGGTAGGCGATGGGAAGAAAATCACCATTCGAGAGGATAAATGGCTGGAATCAAGGTTATAGGAGGTCCAAGAAATGAGATGAACCCACAAAAGTAGCTGAATTGATTAACGAAACAACCGAAGTTGGAAGGAAGCGAAGTCCATAACCTCTTTGAAAACAGAACAGCCAATGAAATATTATCTATCCCGCTAAGTCCCATCCCGGAAGATGACTCCCTTGTATGGCGAGGTAACAAGTTGGGAAGATACACGGTGAAAAGCGGGTACAACAAGATAAACGCAGACAAAACAACAACAGATCAGAATAGAGCGTCAACATCATTCACAACCCCCCGAACCCTATGGACAGAGATCTGGAAATTAGCGATCCCCCCAAAAATTCGCACCTTTATATGGAGTATGTGCCAAAACGCCATCCCAACAAAGGAGAATCTACACAAGAGAAAGATCTTACCTAATCCCCTTTGCTCGCTTTGCAACAATCAAGTGGAGACAACCGAGCACTTGTTCCTTCTCTGCAAATGGACAAGAGAGATATAGAAGGATCCACGGGTGAAAATCAAACATGACCCTTTACAAAACAGAATATCTCGCCTAGACAAATGGCTATTGGACAGCTTCAAAGAACAGGAAGACCCACCCGAGAAAGAGCTGCTTGCGATGATTCTCTGGTTTCTCTGGAAAGCACGCAACAATTCCATCTTCAGAGGGCAACAACCGCAACCGCACACCATTGTCGACCTGGCGGAAGCCCACCTCCGAAATTACAGCAGATGGCATCCAAACGAAAGGAAGAAAAAAGCAGATCTGCACTTACCGAACCAGTGGAGGCCACCGGAGGAAGGAAAACTGAAGATGAACGTCGATAGGTCTTGGAAGCAGGGAGAAAAAATTGGATCAGTCGCTGGATTGTTGCGGGATCACGCCGGCCAAGTGATCGACGGCCGCGTGTATAGTACGAGCTTCATTGCCGATTCGGTGGAAACCCTAGCGATTTTGCAAGGTTTGAAGAAGATGGAAGAGCTGCAACTGAGACCGAGCCTGCACGTGGGAGAGATAGAACTCGGGCAAGTACATCAAACTGAAGTGGAGATCCAAACGGACTGTTTGACCGCATATCAAACCATCTTGGGTTGGGCTGAGATGCCATGGCAGAGAAGCCCATAATAGACCAATGCAACCGCCGCTTGCTAATTTACCACTTACGAAACTTAGCTACTGCTCCCGAAGACTAACGCAACCGCCAATCTACTAGCGAAGATGCACAAAGCAAGAAGTTATTGCCTCAAAATTGGAGGGCCTCCCCTCCCGCAGCAATTTCGGAGATCTTATTTTCAGATTATCACCTACTATCCTCTTGTAAGTACGCATATTATGAAATGAAAGTACCTATCAGCTTTGACCAAAAAAAAAAAAAAAAAAAAAAAAAAAAAAAATCAATCGTCTTCTCTTGGAAACTGTCTCTTTCTTTGTCGACCACATAAAACTAAGTTTCTGGATTACAAGGAAAGTTTTACTTTTCAAATTAGTGATAATTAATGAATTCACAGCCGTAATATCTAATTTGTTTGTAGTTTTTGCTCATTTACAAGCTTCAAAAAATTTGATTGGTGTAATATTTATTTTATTATAATCGTTGCATATTACTTCTCCTCCATAAATTCATGTTGACAAAAATATATAAAATAATACAACAATTATGTCTTAGACCGAAAGTGCGGGATCTTCCAGTCATTGGTTCGGAAAAAAATATTTAGTGGTTTCCTATTGCCACACCTAGACATAAGATGGGTGGTGGAATCGAGGAAGGAAAAGGAAAGAATGATGGCAAGAAACTTCACTTGTGGCTTGGAACCAACCATCGAAGAGAGTGCTGAAAATTAACATAGGCGGGTCCTTTGTGGTCGGAGATTCAATGGGAAGTATAGTTGGAATGTGTTGTGACAAGACTGAGAGGTTAATTGATAAATTTGCAAAGGAGGTGAGCGATAAGTGCAATCATAGATCGCGAGTTGCCATCTTAGGAAGTGCAACCACTTTCACCGATTGCAATCTCCTAAAGGCACATTATAAGCACATTTGGATAGCAAATCAAGTGACGCACTGAATTAACAAGGCTCATTGTTGCAAAATCCTTCCTTGCAATTGGGTCCCTCATCTTCCGCAAGTTTTATCGGACCTTGTTTGCTTGGAGGCTAATTTGTCATGTAATTCGGGTATCACTTCTAGGAATGAAAGCAGTTGATTTCAGACAAACCGAAAAACTAACAATTGGCAAACTAATCTAAATATTTTGTCATTCGCATACGTGCATGATCTAGTCATTGTCTAAGGGCTAAATCGCGTAGCTAATAACAAGGTCAATATACATAATTATAATATTATTTTCTAAATCTCTCACAAATCCTAAATTTTATGTTTAAATCATCTTCATCCCAAATCATTTAGATTTGACTCTAAAAATGACCTAAATTTTCTAATTGTTTTCCCTATACATTTACATTTTTTTTTTTTTTTGCACTTTTTCCCTCATAATCTCTCAACAAAACCTGCCTCAGAAGATTGCGTGGATAACACTTACCGTCAAAAAACCAATATTCTCTCCCTCTCCTTCGACGCTCGCCAATTTCCAGGCTTTATTTATAAGAGCTATAGCTTAGACCTAACTCATCCTTCAATTGTGTGTGTTTTTGCCAACATATTGTGCATGAGACCAATTGCGAGCTGGTCAATCATGATGTCATTTCCTTCCTCGGAGTCTCCACTTGTCACTACTATTTAGAATGATGTTTCAAAGATACATTTTCTGTTTCATTAGAAATTTCATGATAAACAGATAGTCAATTTGCGTTAGTGATTAAGCACTTTGATAATGAACATTTATGATTATAGACAACGAGGGGATGAAAAGATTAGATGAGATAAGGAGAGAAAGTTTATCCGTTTAACCTCTCTTTGTCATGCGTCACGAATTCACCCCCTCCATCTCATATTCCCCTTGTCTCCGTCATTATGTATGTGTCCTTGGTCATGGAAGTTCATTCTCGAATCGCATTATCGTCCTTGCCCAAAATGAAAATATACATAAGGATCGAGAAACACGTCTTATGAAGAAATGAGAGTAAATGGAGAAATGGTCCAAGTGATAGGAGTCTCATTATTGGCATTTTGGTGCGAATGAACTTATGGAAGATGTACAAACACCGTTATCAGCATTTTGGTGTGAATGTACTTGAGGGGGCTCCCAAAGTTGCCGATTTTTGGGAACTAGTCATTGATCATGTTGCTGGACATAATCTTGGCCACTGGTATCTCCATGATTCCAATGAGCTCGGCCCCAAACACGTCATTTTCCTTCACATAGAACTCCACCTTCATGACGGGTGTGCCTTGGGAATATAGAACCGCTCGTCCCACAGGGGGTTCTTGCAGTTTGGGATCATCCCAGTCCGGCCAACCGTGGCCCCGTTGGGCATACATAGGGGGCACCTCCTTGAGGAATAGGCGGCGGGGCAAGGGCGCAAGATGGCCCTAGCATGGAGTAGCACTGCCTTATTCTCTCTAAGCGCAGGTCCATGTTTAGGAGGGATTTGGCCTCCATTTTAAAAATGTCCAATTTTTTTTTTTTAATCGGTCCTACTCTATTCATACTCTAATTTTCACTCTTAGACTATTGTCATGTCTTCTAACAGGACGTGCAAGTTGAAACTCACACTTGAAATTAAATTGTCGCCGTGCAGGAAAATTAATCCCTACTATAATGTCGTAAATTTTAATCCATTGGATGCATCAGCTAATTGCTTGTTATTCTCACCCGCACTTTCAATTTTTTTAGTTGGAACATCTTTCAGCCGAGCATGACTTTTCTGGTCAATTTCCTTCTCGTGTCAAATGGTGACCTGATTAATTTAATGGACTTGAGTTTTGGGCACATTTGAAAACAAGTGGTATCGTCAACCAAGTCACACGTCTGAGTACTCCAAAACAAAATGGGGCCACTAACAATTTGCATTTTAAAATTTGAATGTCCATGCTCATTCATTTAGGCATACTTCTGCTATTATCTAATTTATGTATTTATTTTATTAATCATTACAAGCCCTTTTTTTTTTTGACATTTTCCTTTTTATTAAATCCTTTCTGTCAATAAAAGAAAACTTCATATTCTAATGATAAGAATATGGTTAACTTAAATTTGAGGTAACTTGTCAATTCAAATTCATGAAATACTTTCCCCAATTACATTAATTGACTAAGGCTTGAATCACAACTCATCAATCTCAACTCTATCACGAACTTTTTTTGTCTAAAAAAATCATAAACTTTCACTATAGTCCAAAATCCATCCCCACATCCAATAATCACTACTAGTTTTTTCAAAATTATCATTAGTAGGGCCAGTTTTATGTTCAATACCAGAACACATGTCTTCATCATCATCCTTACCTTCCTATGGAATAATAGCAGCCTTTTGATATCGATAATTTTGAGGAAATGGGTGGTGATTGTTAGATGTGGGGCATATTTGGGACTAGAGTAAAAATTTGTGATTATTTTTTAGATGACAAAATTCAGGGTAAAAATTGAGATCATACTTAAAATTGTTTTTTTTTTTTTTTTTATTTATAGGGAATTAAGATTTATGAAAAGACTTGATAACTGAGACACTCTTCTTGCCCTATCTAGCAACAATGATCTATTCTTCCTTTTAAAGAAAAACAACTAGAGATTTTCGTCCACTTCCCTTACGTTGCCGCCTCCTCGGCATATATACTGCTTTGTACATACAATGGTCCATCTTTTTTAGGTAAAATTTTCCGTCCTTGAAAAAAGAGTATTTATATACGATAAAACCATCATTAATTAAAATATTTTTAGTAAAGAACTTCTTGTTAGACACACTATTAAAGTTACATATTGTCATCATCCATACTCATCAAGCAAAAAATCTTGTTCAGATAACCATTTAAGTTCGTATAGAATATTCTAAGAACACTATTCACAAAATTTTCAATTCAAGATTTGTAATTTTTGACTTGTTAATGATTGCAATACACATTATTTTGACTCCATATTTTATGAGTGAATCTCGTCCATCACTGAACAGGTCCGAAATCGATTTTGTTCCCGCACATTGTCTTTTCTATTGGGGAAGACTTAAAGGACAGAGACAAGGCTGGCTCATGTAGGCCCGTGAAGATTTTGTCGGCCCATTTCTTGCGAGGGTATTCACTCACTATCCTAGTCCATAGACATTCTAGAACCATCTCGTCATTTTATCTGCACGTTTCTTTTTTTTCTTAATTAACTCTATGTAATCTTAATTTGTCTAATCGAATTATTCTACTTTTAAATGAATCATACAATAATCATGTCCATCGAACACCAAATTCAGGCCGAATACACTGATGTGGCCATCAGGCAAGCTTGATTTATAACATGGGTAAAACTCAGTCATCTTAGACTCCTACATGGATACTACTGTGGAAAAATTTAGCCAACATTGATAGTGTCAAAGTATGATGTGGATGAAATTTAGCCAATACAGATGCTCATATTGGAAAAATTAGTATATGATGTGAATATGTCATGTCAATAACTGCATGATAATTTTGCCATTGAAATTTAATATATTTAGCATTTATTCTTCTGAGTTTATTCTGGAAATGTCCATTTTGACCGGTTGGGTTTTCCAAGTAAGAACGTCCTTTTCCCTAAAACATTACACGTGATATACACTGAATATTTTTGACAAACATTATGTCACTCAAATGTCCGATTATTTCATGTCTAATGCCATTTTCAAATAGGTCCAAAAACCATTCTCCAAGAACCAGCCCATTTGCTCGGACAGTCCATATGATCAATTAGGTCAGATCAATGTCCTCTTCACTGCTCTAGTTTATTCAACATTGATCATAAGCTTCCACAGAGGAAGCTTGGCAGCCCGAACATAAGTCCATGAAAAGCCACGTTTAGTCACACAAGTTACTGATGCATGAGAGGAATAATCAAAATTGGGTTTTGGGAGCAAAAGAAAAGCGCCAAAAAAAAGAAAGAAAGAAAAAAGAGATATTTTCCATGAAAAACGATGGTGTATTTTTTTACTTTATGAAAATTTATTGATGGCGTTGCCTACGTGCTTATCACTTTTTCGTGAAGTTTAGCTTTTCATACATTAATCGAAACATGAATCGCAATTAGCTTCATATTGACATGAATTTATCACTTTGTTAAAAAAAATGACCTCTATTTCTTCCATAAAAAATATGTACAGTAATGCAAAATCAATTCTGTAACGAGTATCTATCCAGCTCAGCAAATTCTATAACCTTTTTCTCGACAGGATTGTCTTGTTAAAAGAAAAAAGAAAAAAGAAAACCAACGCGACGCCCTCCACGAAAGAAAGAGTCCGTGAACTCTATTCATTGTGTGGACATATATTGATGATTTATTGAAATGGGCCAAACTCATTTATGGATTAAATTGAGTGAATTGGGCTTGTCTGAAAAAAATTCTCTCATGGGCCAGTTATGGATTCGGGCCTGATTCATAAATCCGAAAAGGGTCGATATGGTGCTTCTAATGGATTCAGATTTTTATTTATTATGTTTCGTTACAAAAATGCATACTTGATTTATTGGCAAATATTTAGGCGTCATCAAGTATTCTTAAAAGTGCAGTTACAATCCATGTGTAAGTGCAACAAGTCAAGTCATAACAGGAAAAAGGAAAAAAAAAGTCATAACAGCGAATTCTGTTTCCAACTTTAGAATCTGGTCTTGGTCCAAAAAATTACAGTAGAAAGGTAAAATTGAACAAAAGGAAAATCCTTTGCATGTCGATGAACAATCAAAGTGCGTGACCCAGTCTTAATTTATTTATTGTTAGCGTTTCACACCAAATTGAATTTATAAAATATAAGTCACCTATCCTCTTAAATCGAAAAAGGAATCTCAAATTTAAGATAGGGCCAAGCTGGTGGCGACCAAATAATTTAGATTCTGATGATCTAATCAACTACCAATAGCTTAGAGCTTAAATGAGACGTGGCTTTTCAAGAAATATGGACCTTTGGCTCTTTGTCATAACCACAACTAATTTATATTTTAAAAGAAACTATAAAAACAAATCCAAACGTGGACGAATGACGTAGCGATGGCGGCTTCCGACGAGAACAACCCAATCTTTTAGAATGGGCTTATTTTCTTACATTGCTGGTCGAAAGAAACTTCCTCCAAATGGGAAACGTATATTAAATGTTGATGATAAGCTTCCATAGAGGATGATAATGCCGGACAACTCTGGCATTTTGCAGGCAGTGGGCCCGAGGGTAGCATGAAAAGGTGGTGGAGTGGGCTCGCTTGATTTTAATAATAGGGGTACAGGGTTTCGGAGATTTTATTTTTATATATGAAGCTATTACCACTCCATATGACTAAATCCATTGGCTTTTATTATATAGATAAAATCGACATCAATGATTTCTAGATATACAATTACTATGTAGTCACGCGTGTCTATGCATGATTACTCCATTTTTATATTTCTCACCTACTATGATTTCTAGATATACTATTACTATATAGTCACACGTGTCTATGCATGATTACTCCATTTTTATATTTCTCACCTACTATGATTTCTAGATATACGATTACTATGTAGTCACGCGTGTCTATACATGATTACTCCATTTTTATATTTCTCACCTACTGATTGCTGTGTTAAATAAGAATCCTTTTTTAACACGAGATTATGAAAAGTCAAAACAACAAGCGAGATGAATTGGCTATATTTCTTAGTCATCACATAAACAAACAAAAGGAGAAACTTAAGGAGATGTAATCCTACTTGATGACACTTAAATAGCGTCCTAGGCAGCTGGCCTACGGAAGTATGTTCTTATCATCTTCTAATGAGAAATCCCGTCGAGATTCATCCAACAGAAGTTAGGTCAGCCTGGCCAGCACGATCGTCCATCATGAGTGTTTTTAAATAGCCTTGGTGGTTAAATGAAAGTGACAAAGCAGCACTCCACTAAGGCATCTATGTTTGAAAAATGATGAATTCCCATGAGGTTCTTTTGTGCCTTGGCCTAGTATAAGGGGCAAGGGAGAGCATTAATTTCCAAAAAGCTTTAGCATGACATTCCCGTGTAAAGAGGGTGAAAACTAAATAAGCTTTCAAAGGCATAAGAAGTACTCAATTCATAGCCTAACCATGTTTTGGCTCACCTTGGTGCCAATTTCTAGTCAGTTTGGTTTAACTGCATGGTCCCTATTGAGGGAAAACCCATAGATGCTCGTGTAACTTTAGTTAGTTCAGAGGACAAGTCTACTTTTCACGTTCGAGAGAGAGAAAGAGAGAGGGGGGGAGGCAAAATCACTATCCAGTTTGATCGGAGCCGTCATAAGAAGATAAGAGATGGTAGTAATATAGTTTAGTTAAGATAAAGTGAGTCCTAATCAACCACACAAAGTACATTTATTTAATTAGATTTTACTCTTTATTTTGGGAGAATTACCAAAAAATTCCTAAACCTATTATAATTGTGCCAATTTAGTTCTAAACTCTTTTTTTTTTGTCAATTTAGTCCTAAACCTTTTACAATTGTGCGCTTTAGTCCATTCGGCCAAAATTAGCTAATCGGCGTTGACGTGGACATCGTCCGTTTGGTGAAAGCCGACATGACAATTTTTTAATATATATATTTTTGAATTTTTAAATATTTTTTTAGGATTTTAGAATTCTTTTTTTTTTTAATTCACCTTCTCCTTCCTCCGGGCTGTCGGCACCAACCAAAGGCGAGGGCCGGCGAGGCCAGCCTCACTGTCACTGGGTGAGGCCCCGCCAGATCTGGTGAGGCTTGGCCGCACCCAACCATGGCAAGAGCCAAGCTCGTCGACACTGGCAAGGTCAACCCTCGCCATGGCTAGGTGGGGCCGAGCCTCGCCAGATCCAAGGCGAGGGTCGACCTCATTGGTGGCTGGTGAGACTCTTTGCCCAAGGATGGCGAGGCTTGACCTCATCGTCGCTAGGTGAGGCTTGCCTTCGCCAATGGCCAGTAGGGACGAGCCTCGCCACTGGCCGATGAGGCTGACCTCGCCAGCCGGCCAGAGGAAGGAGAATGTGAAAAAAAAAAAAAAAAAAAAAAAGAATTCAAAAATTCAAAAAAATATTTAAAAAATCGAAAAAAAAAAATTGCAATGTCAGCTTTCACCGGATAACCGGCATCCATGTTAACAATAACCAGCCAATTTTAACTGAATGAACTAAACTAGTATAATTGTAAAAGGTTTAGGACTAAATTGGTAAAAAAAAATGATGACTAAATTGTCACAATTATAATAGGTTTATGACTTTTTTGGGAATTCTCCCCTTTATTTTAGCATCTATATTTGGATTATAAATACCATTACTGAATTAATGTTCGCACAGAATCATAATCATGATGCATCATGGAGGCCGAGAGAGCTCAACTTTGAAGTCAACGTTTGCGCTTTAAAAAAGGTCCATACTATCTCTTACTTTCGTCCCATTGCGACGAAAACTCTCAATCGAAAAGCGAGGAAAAGTCATGCATCTTCGTGCAAACTATTTGGACGTACATAGCTTAACTTGTTTCTTCGTCTACTTTTGATGACTCTATTTTCAACAGTTCCCCCGAATATTCTAAAGCTTTATATGTCTCTGTTAACAAATATATTATGCGACAGCTAAACATATATAACAAATATTAAACTCAAGGGAAGAAGCCTGACTTTTATGCTGATGAAGACTAACTTTTATATTGACGAAAATGCATCATGGGTCTGCATGTAATTTCGACATAACCACGTAATGAACTACGTGATCAGGTATTGCGGCCTTGAAGGGGTGTCTATAGCTGCTTCTCTTTTTCCTTTTTTTCATTTTTTCTTTAAAAAAAAGGTAGGGAACATGTACTTTGATCAAGCCCTCCAGCTTTTCAGCAGACTTACGTTTACAAGAGACTTGCCTCTAAACGACTATTGCAGCCTCTCGGAACATGTCGTTCCGAGAAGTTACGGGCGGTAATGATGGGCTCATGACCTACATCTTAAAAAGCGACGGTCACGAGTTTTGATTGATATTACAAAAGATATATTTACAAATTTATAAAAACCATTCATTAACAAATCTTCAATACTCACTAAAATTCTACATTTATTGGTTAGACAAAATTTAAGAGTTATAACTAGGTAGTTTTTTTTATTTTATTTTTTATTCACAAAAAAGGGTTTTCTTTTTAGAATCAAATATAATGGAGAAAATTTCAAATAAAAGCCCGAAATGCTTTCATTCCCCCAAATAAGGGCTTGAAGTGGATTTTATTTTAAATGAGAGCTTGAAGTGCTATTATTTTCTCAAATAAAAGTTTAAAATGAATCTTGTTTCAAATAAGGGTTTAAATTAATTATGTATATTTCAAATAAAAGCTTGACTTTTCGGTTGGTTAAGGGCTCGATGATGGCCACCGGCCATCGTGATCCTAGAAAGGGTTGGGCGAGGGTCACCCTCGCTTGATCCGGCAAGGGCCACCCTCGTCGGCCATTGGCAAGGGCTGGCCAAGGCTTGCCAGCCCTCGTCAACTACAAGCGAGGTCACCCTCTCTTGATCTGGTGAGGGTCAGCCTTGCTTAGGGCCAACAAGGACTTGGTGGCCATCCCTCGCTAGTGGTTGACGAAGGTCGTTGAGCACTCGTCCGTGGCCGACAAAGGCTAGTAGGCCTTGTCGGCCTTTAGAAGCAATTGATGAGGCTAGTAGAGCCATCATTGACCCTTATTAGTAGCCAGCAAGGGTCGTCGAGTCTTGGCTAGCCGCTATTGACCCTTGCTGGAAAAAAAAAAAGTGAAAAAAAAAGGAAAGAAAAGAAAATAATAAAAAATAATTTTAGAGTAAAATTGTAATTGGATGAAAACGCCCCCGATTGGTCGAAATATTTAGCTAGCCGATGACTAGTAAAGTCAAGCCCTTATTTGAAACAACTACGGCTGCTTTAGGCCCATATTTGAAACTACCATTGCCACTTTATGCCTTATTTGAAACAATCATAGCTACTTTAGACTCTTATTTAAGAAAATAAGATCACTTCAAGCCCTTATTTGGAATTTTCCCAAATATAATGTAATAGCTATATATAAACAACACCATGGGCTAATCAAGAGACATCGTTGTACACAAATTAAATAGTAGTTTTAAGGGTAGACTAAGACTAAGCCAATAATTGATCAATCAATTGAAGAAAGTAGAATAATGCCAATTTATCTTCTAGTGAGACATGGTTGTACACATATTAAATAGTAAGAACAGCTACGTCACGGGCTTATCGTCATTTTCTTTATTACATTGGCCAAGGTATACTTTCATAAAGAGTAAATGACATTGATTAATCTCATTGTTTATTTTAACTTTTGTGTTTAGCTTTATCTTATAAAACATGTCATTTTTTCATGGCCCAAGCCAAATGCTTGCTTTGGCTCTTGAGGTCATCGGTTCATATCCTTCTTATAAAAACAAACCAATGTGGATAGACACGTCGAAGAAGTTACGGGTGATTATCCCAAGGAAGCCCAGGAAATGTTGATGATAAGTTTCCAGAAGTTAGATTATGAGGACAAACAAGTATTTCTGGATTGTGTTGTTTAGGTTTCGCAGGGTGGGTTATGATATTGCATCTAATTATGGGAAAAGGATATGTTGTTTAGGTTCGCAGGGTGGATTATGATATTGCATCTAATTATGGAAGACAAATCCTTTTCGTGTCTTGAATTAATAAAAACTATGTTTGGTATTTTAGAAAGGGAATCTCAATTGTAGGATAGGGCCAAGCTGGTAGCGATTAATAATGTAGATTCTAATTATTTTAACCAAATAACAATTACTTTAGAGCTTAAATAAAACATTGCTTTTCAACAAACTGTGGCACGTCCACATTGCCTCGTTGTCATCGTGACAACTGAACCACATTTTAGAAATAAATTAAAAAGAAAACAAATTCAAATGTGGACGAATGACATAGTGATGGGGGCTTCTAGTGAGAGCAACACAATCTTTGAAATTGGGTTTATTTTCTTTCATTGTTCGTCGAAGGAAACTTCCTCAAAACAAGTCGAGCAAAATCTTTGAAAATGGATTTTTTTTTTTTCTTTCGTCGCCGGTGGAAGTAAACTTCCTCCAAAGGGAATAAGATATTTTATGGGGAATATCTTTTTAAGAGAAGATTACTACCCAGACATGGAGTTAATTAACCATTTGATTTCTGTGGTCATTAATCAACTCATCATCCAAACGGAGGAGGCACATCAGGATATGGCACCCTAAATCAGACTCGCTGTTTTATTGTGCATTTCTCCATACTTTATAAAGGAGTCATTATCTTTTATTTAACCCAGTAAACTATCCTGCTCATACACGCAAAATTATTTAATGCGTGCACAGTTATTCACGGTTTATATGACTGCAATCCCATGCAATCCCATTATAATGACTTCCCCAATGGAACATTTTGCTAATAATAATTCAACATATATGGACGTGTCGAAACAAAGGTGAACCACCAAAGGAAAGCTAATGAATTATCAGGTTTACTCTTAGCGTGGACTCTCCCAAATCTATACCAATCGTAACTTTAGAGTTTTAATTTTATCAATTAAACATGCACTTAATTTGCTCAAGAGTCTCCACCGATTTATTATGAGTCAATTAGAAATCCAAATAAAATGTGGGAAAACATTTTACTTCTACAAACAAGATATATCATGGGTACAGGGACATAGTTATGCTAAATAAATCTAATGCCCTTTATGTGTCTTTTTCTTTATTTAAAAAATAATTTACAAGCAGCCTTTGATCAATTTTAATTTGGGCAAGGCCAAGTGAGGGCCGCGATCCTAGCCAATGGCTGGCAAGGGCTTCACGGCCCTTGCCTAGTGGCTGTTGGGCTTCAACAACCCTTGTTAGCATCTGTTATTGGTTGTGTCACGTAAAACGATTAACGTCAATGTTAGTGATTTCGGGTTAAAATTGACCAAATGAATTATATTGGCAAATTATCAAAATGTTTATAACTAAATTAGTCAAATTGAAAGGTTTATAATTAAATTGGCACAAATGCTACACGTTTATGCCTTTTTTGCTAATTATCCCCACTAAAATACGTGTGCACAAACAAGAATATAACACTCAATAATCAAAGTTTATAAATAAAATACTAGAAAAGGGCAAAACCATAATGCATTTAGCAAAGCATTACATTATGATAGTACCCTGATTGTTCTGCAACATGTTAATTGGAAAAAAAAAAAAAGTTTGCATGACCTAAACATGATTTTTAAATGCAATGACAATTAATCCTTTTTGGGTTTTCCCTTTTAATAAATACAATCTTAATCTAAGTTACGTCTACAAGATTTCTAATTTAAGCTAATGAAATGTGACGTGAATTATTTAGATGCAATCTATTGCAAACTAATCATAATGACAAGTAAGAGAATCATGAATTAATTTAGTATTATATGCAATTTGATTTATTATGACATGAATTATTTGGATGTGATTATTAGTGACATGTAGTGTATGACAAGGACTGATGAAATTAGTTCCATGTGGATTGTGCATGAGATACTTTTGAGATTTTTTGAAAGTCAAATTACGAAACTAGCTAAAGTGTATGATGACCAACTTTAACTAGGAGATAATTTATATTAAATTCTAATTTAAATTAGGTAATTTCCTAACTACTAAATGATTCCTACTGCACCAAAGATGGTGATATATCATCTAAACATATCCCCTTTTGCATTTAAAAATAAAAATAAAAACATAGTTTGGTATTCTAAAAAAGGAAGTTGCAATCCACGCGAAGGTGCAACGGTCAAGTTAAAACTATGAATTCTGTGTCCAAAACTTTAGAAGCTGAACTTCGTCCAAAAAATACGATAGAAAAATTAAATTGCACATAAGAAAAATCCTCGCCTTGTTGATTACATTCAATTTGCATGGCCTAGTCTTAATTAATTTTATTGCCAGCATTTTCCACGAATTTATAACATATACGTCAGTTCTCATCTTGAATCATAAAACGAATCTCAATTTTTAAGATAGGGCCAAGCTGATGGCGATCAATATGCAGATTCTGATTATTTTAATCAAATAATAATAGCTTAGAGCTTAAATAAGACGCTCCTTTTCAACAATTATTGACTTTCCATGTCGGCTTTCTGTCATCGTTACAACTAAACTATATTCTGGAAGAGATTACAAAACAAATTCAAACGCAGACGAATGATACAGCGATGGCGACTTCCTGTGAGAGTAACCCAATCTTTTGAAAATGGACTGATTTTCCTTCATTGCTGGTTGAAGGAATCTTCCTCCCATATATTAAACATTGATGATATGCTTTCACAGAGGATGATAATGCTAGACAGCTCTCGCATTTTGCAGGTTATGGAGCCCAAAGGCAATTTCAATGCAAAGAAATGGTGGAGTGGGCTAGCTTGTTCTTAATCAGCGATATTTTTGAGGTGGGCTATCTCCACCCTCACATGTCAATCCATTTCTTTTTACTAGATAGACAAAATCGGTCATATTGGTATCTAGACTTGCACAGGTTCTACAAATGGGGCCGTAACTTTGTTGAGGAGGATAATTTTGCCGGGCATCCTGCTTCACAGAACCCTGATAATTATAATGGGGGGCTCCCTTGTCCGTTTGGTACTTGACCTTCCTGCCGATCATAGTTTCGATTGCGGTCACGCATTCTCCCTCCCGGCTTCCCATACTGAACTGGTTTGACCCTACTGATTGTTACGTGTAACATGGAAATAACGATCCTTTTCGAATGCCAGAATATGAAAATGCAAAACAACAAGTAAGCTGAATTGAAGCATCACATAAGCAAACTAAAAGGAGAAAATTAAGGAGATGCAATCCTATTTGATGACAGCTAAACAGTGTCATAAGCGCCGGCCAACGGAAGTATGTGATTATCGTCTTCTAATGAGACGATCTGTCTGAGATTCATCTGACGGAAGCCAGCTCAGCTTGGCCGGCAGGGTCGTCCGTTGTGAATTTTTAAGTAGGCTTGTTGGTTAAATGAAAGTGACGAAGCAGCACTCCACTACGGCATCTATGTTTGGAAGAGGATGGATTCCCATTAGATTCTTCTGTACCTTGGCCAACATAAGGGAGAAAACCACTCACGTGAGAGTTTTCTCGGGTTTTTTGTTTGTCTTAGTTGCTGCTGAATTTTGTTTTGTCTCTCACCTGATAATAAATTCAGTTGAATCCAAAAGGGATAAGTGATGCCCGTGAAAATTAGACGAATTTGTCAGAACGGTTCAGCATTGACAGAGCACAGTTGAGCGAGGTTGTCATTTCATCATTGACTTGAGTATTGTTTGGGTTAGTCTTCTACATTATCACTTTGCAATTCCACCAATGGGGAATTGCGCTCACGTGTAGCTTGGAGAATAGCAGAGGGAACTGCGATGTTTCAATAGCTTTTCCTTCGGTGCCCCAAAAAAATAAAATGCCACTCACAAGTTATATCTGACATGTGAATATAAAATGCTGAGGTTTGATTGGTTTTGCTCTACACTGCTCAATCATTTCCTAATGACGTTTTCGGAAATATATCATTGATGAGATAATTTCACTATAATCAGCAAAATAGAATTACAATCACTTACTCACACTCGTTCATAAATATTTTTTTCTCAACATGTTGATCCACATTCAAAATGCCTGATCTAATCTTTAGAATTTTGTTGCAAACGTTTACCACTGCACTAAAATTAAAAAGATACATGATTTCTCCTCTTGTATTAAAATGGGAATCTCAATAATGCAGATTCTGATTATTTTAATTAAATAACAATAGCTTGAAGCTTAATTAAGACACTTATCTTCAACATACTATAGATCTTACATGCTGGGCTCTTTGTCATCGCCACAGCTCAAATACAAATATAAAAGAAAAATATTAAGAAATGCAGACAAATGATGTAGTGATGGTGGCTACTGGTGAGAGCAACACGATCGTTTACAATGGCTTTATTTCATACATAGCTGGGTGAAGGAAACTTCCTCCAAACGGGAAATGTAAATTAAACGTTGATGGTAAGCTTTCACAAAGGGTGATATTGCGGGACAGCTGAACAAGTCTCACATTTTATAGGTGGTGGGGCTCAAAGGAAATTTTGGTACAAAGAAATAGTGGAGTGGGGTCACTTATTTTTTATCTACTCAATATAGTATTTCGGAGATATTTTTTTAGATGTGGCTATCTCTACCCTTCTATGACTAAATCCATTAGTTTTTATCAAAGGAATAAGTGCTGCAGAAGTCCTAAAACTCGTCACGAAAATGCAATTGAGTCCTAAAACTTGTAAAAAGTACAATTAAGTCTTAAATCTTGTCAAATTGTTTCAATCAAGTCCTAAAGTTAATGCCGTTAACATTTTCCATTAAAAATGTTGATGTGGCATTTTAAATAATTTTTTATTTTCCATGTGGATTTTTAATTATTTTTATTCATTTTTAAAAAATAGATTAAAAACTAAAAAGAAAAGTTAAAATTTATTTTAAAAAATTGTTTAAAAAAAAATCAGCGGCTTCTCCCCGCCGCCGCCCATCGCCAAAGGGGCCGGCGATGGTTGCTTGGCTCCAAGCGAGGGTTGACAAGGCCTCGCCTAGGGTCGATGACGGCCGCCGGCCCCCGCAAGGGCCGGCGTGCCCAGATCTCGGGCACTCTCGCCCAAGCTCGGGGGAGGGTCGTCGGCCCTCGCCCGGGGCCGTCGAGGCCTCGCCCGGCTGAGCGAGGGCCGGCCACCCTAGCCCGGGACCGGCGTTGGGCAGCGGCTACCATTTTTTTTTTTTTTTTTTGAACTATTTTATTTTTTAAATAAATTTTGACTTTTATTTTCTATTTTTTAGAACTAATTTAAATAAAAATAATAATTAAAAAAAGGCACATGGAAATTGAAAAATTAATTTAAAATGTCACGTCAGTATTTTTAACGAAAAATGCTAACGGCATTAACTTTAGGACTCAATTGAAACATCTTGACAAGTTTTAAAACTTAATTGCACTTTTTGCAAGTTTTAAGACTCAATTGTATTTTCATGACAAATTTTAGGACTTCGTAGCATTTATCCCTGGATAAAGTTGGCCTTATTGGTTTCAAGATTTGCAACGTTTCCACTTAGAAAACAGGTCGAGACTATCTTTACACTTTCGACCCATTTCAACGGGAACTCTCAATCGAAAAGTGAGGAAAATCACGCATCCATCTACAAACCATTTGGATGTAAATAGCTTAGCATGTGTCTTCATCTACTGTCGATGACTCTATTTTCAACAGTTCCCACGAACATTAAAAAAGCTTTGGATGTCTCTGTCAACAAACATATTATCCGACAGCTAAACATTTGCAACGAATACTAAAGTCAAGGGAAGAAGCCTAACTTTTATATTGACGAAGATTCATAGGTCTGCATGTATCATGGACATAGCCACGTAATGAATTACGTATCAGGTATTACCATTTGGGCCTTGAAGGCGTGTTTATAGCCTCTCTTTTTCTTTTCCCTCTAATGAGGTAGGGAAATGTACTTCGATCAAGCCCTCCAGCTTTTTAGCAGACTTGCGATTACAAGAGACTTCCCTCCAGATGATTACTACAACCTTGTGAATGTCATTTCGAGAAGTTAAAGGGCGGCAAAGCCAGGTGCAATGGTGCATAACCTACGTCTTAAGAAGTGACGGTCAAGAGTTTTAAATGATATTCCAAGATATACCTACATTTTTATAAGAACCATACTCGCACAAATTCTTCATTTATTAATTTGGATATATTTAAGAGTTATTGCCTAAGGAGATTTTCCTTTTTTTATCGTGAAATAAGGGTTTTTTTGGGACAAGATATAATGTAACGGCTACATATGCATAAAAAGACACTGCGGGCTTATCGTGAGACGTCGTTGTCCACGAATTAATAGTTGTTTTGGGTAGACTAAGACTAGGCCAATAATAATTAAGGAAAGTAGTATAATGCCATTTTCTTTTCTGGAGAGACATCGTTTATTTTAACTTTAGGTGTTTAGCTTTATCTTATACATGCCATTCTCTTATGGGGCCAAGCCAAATATTTTATTTGGCTCTTGAAGTCATTGGTTCATTTCTTCCTTGTGACACCTTGAAGTATTAGGTGGACTTAAGCATCTCTCATCCCAAAAGCTAGCCCAAAGGTGAGACTTTCCCTCGTACTTATATACCAATCACCAACCCCTTCCACAATCAATGTGAGACAACCTCAATAATTTCCCTCTCACCCATTGGTCTACCAGTCCCTTCTATAACCGATGTGAGAAAACCTCAATAAGGAGTTGCAGATGATTTCCCCAAGGAAGTCGGGGAAATGTTGATGATAAGCTCTAAGAAGTTAGATTATTGGGAAAAACAATAATTGCTCAATTGTGTTGTTTGGGTTTTGTAGGGTGGATTATGATGTTGCATGTAATTATAGGAAACAAATCCTTTTCGTACCTTGAATAAATAAAAACTATACTCGGTATTCTATAAAGCAAAGTTGCAATCCATGTGAAAGTGCAACAGTCAAAGTCATAACGGCGAATTCTGTGTCCAACTCTAGAAGCTGGTCTTGGTCCAAAAATTTACGGTAGAAAAGTAAAATTGCACATAAGGAAAATCCGTAGCATGTTGCGCTACAACAAAGCAGAAAGGGAATATACGTAGTCTTAATTGCAGGATAGGGCCAAATTGGTGGCAATCAATAATGCAGATTATGACTATTTTAATCAAATAACAATGGCTTAGAGCTTACATAAAACATTGGTTTTCTACAAACTCTCGACCGGCAACGTTGGCTCTTTGTCATTGCCACAACTAAACTACATTTTAAAAGAAATTAATAAAAAGACAAATTCAAACTTGGACGAATGACGTAGTGGTGGCGGCTTCTAGTGAGAGCAACAAAATCAATGAAAATGGTTTTTTTATTCTGTAATTGATGGTCGAAGGAAACTTCCTTAAAACAAGCCGAGAGCAAGACAACCTTTGAAAATGGTTTTGTTTTCTTTCATTGCTGGTCGAAGGTAACTTCCATGAAAGGCAATAAGATTTTTTTTTCTGGGAAATGTCTTTTTCAGAAAAGATAGGAGATAAGTACAAGGGATATACCACCGGCCTTGGTGGCGAAGCTGGATAAGACCTTGAACCTTGGGGGAAAGGTGCAAGGGTCAAAACCCAGTGGAAGCATCGGCGTCTTAAGTGTGATGTCGGGGTGGTGGGTCCTCCGCTAACATCACTCCAGGGTTTACTTGGCGGCTATGTACCGCCGTAAGGTGACGAACGGCTGACGGGGTTCCCTGGATCACCAAAAAAAAAAAAAAAAAAAAAAGTACAAGGGATATGTATTGATCCGGATCCAAGCTTGGAACTTAATTGGACCGAACCAAACTGGCTGATTTTGGGTAGTTTGGTCCGGTTCTAAAGTCCATCCTTACTGCTTTAACGTTTTGTTGTCTATTGCTCAACCTTTCCTTTCTTGTTTAAATGACGGCATGCTACTCGACAATGGTCATGTGAGCCAAAAATTTTAGTATTAAAACAGATATTATTATTATTTGCGACCTTTCCTTGCAAGCTAGCCACCAAGGCGTCATGTTAACCTTCGTTCTTGAGAAAATTACTAATAAAATCCTAAACTTTTTGTATTTTATTAATTCAATCCCAAACTTTTTTTTACTAATTTAGTTATAAATATTTTATAATTGTGTCAATTCAATTTTAAATTTTTTGTAATTATGCCAATTCAATCTATCCGGCCAAATTTGGCTGCCAATACTAATGTGGACAATTTTTAATAATATTTTATTTTTTTTCAAAATTTATTTATTTCTTTCTTTATCTTTCTTTTCCCTTCTTCCTTCTTCCTCTAGCTTGTATCCAAACCTCGACGATCGGCTAGAGGTAAGGGCTAGCGAGGCTTGACCTCGCCAAATGAGGGGGAAAAAAAGAAAAACAAAAAACAAAAAATTATTAGAAATAAAATATTATTAAAAATTGTTTATGTCAACGTCGACCAAACGGCTCGCATCGATTGACCAAATTTGGTGACATAGACTGAATTGACACAATTGCAAAAGATTTATGATTGAATCAGTAAAATTGCAAAAGGTTTATGATTGAATTGAACTTTTTTGGCAACATACTCAATGTTATCAACTGGTGACACACATATTAGGTATATCTTTGTCCTTGGAATGGTAAGCTTGAGTTTGAACTCTATGACACATACATTCCAATGCTCTCTCGATATTACTAGTATTGATCCTTCATTCTCGCCGTCTCTGTTCTTCATAGATAACCTGCAACCAACAATTGATGAGTGTTTAACATGGAAGATCATTTAGATACAAAGTTTTACAACCGTATGTTTGTGACACGATGTTGTATCTTTACTACTCATATTTAATTTAAGCTCACATCATCGTAAGGTAAGCAGCATATTACATGTATTACATATGTATTCACTGTTTAGAGCGTACTCATTGTCGCTGAGTTCATCATCATGTGAGGCATATTGAGAATAGCATAGGCTCAGATAATGCCAATGTTTAGAAATTTTCAACTAAAAGAATCAATCAAATGGTTTGTTAAGTGGTCCAAGACTTGATTTGCAACTCTAAGATCGCAAATTAGATTTCCCAATTTATTCTTGATTTCAGGGGAACTGAATTAGTATGTGAATAACTTAAGCAAAATGGAACAATATTAGGTGTCAAATGCATTCACTTGTTTGTTGTCAAAGATCGTAGTGGCTTGGAGAAAGTCCAAACAAAATCGTCCGGCCAAAAAATTATGATCACTGTCGATGCCCGTCAATGATGGGTTATGACTCTAATTTGATGAGTTTCCACTCGACCGCAAAGACTTTGTTAAATTATTGGCTCGAGTTTGAGCCGTTGATTTGATTTTAATAAGTCTTCAATTATGGTCGTGAAGAGCTCTCTCACTAGAAGACAAAACAGGGGCACACTTTAATTTATGATATCTGTTTCAGTTGTGGGGGCAAAATGATCATTGTGAGGGAAAGAAACAAAAAGCCTTGCCATGACATTCTTAAGCTGTCAAACTCACGAGAAATACTTAATTCAGACCCTAAACATGTTTTGGCTCGTCTCGGTGCCAATTTTCAGTCTGTTTGATTGACTCTTAACAGAAAATGAAGTTCGTCGGATGTTTAATTTTACTTCTGACTTTTAACTTTTTCTATTTTACTTTTTATTTTAGTGTCAATATTTTAGGGTTATTTATTAATGGTGAATGCACATCGTGCATTCGATCACGATGCATTATGGAGGCAGGGAGAACTCAACTTTTCAGTGAACTTTTCCAATTGAAGAAAATATTTTAATTTCGATCCATTTTGATGAAAACTCTCAAAATCAAAAAGCGGGAAAAAAAATTATGCATGCGTCTATCTGCCAACTATCTGGACATACATAGCTTCGCATTCAAAATTTCACACCAGCCTTCAGCATTTCTTCATCCACTTTTTGGGGACTCTATTTTCAATAGTTCACACGAACTTTCAAAAGTTTTAGATTTCTCCTCCGACGGATATATAAAAAGTACACAGCTCAAAAAAAGAAGCCCAGCTTTTATGTTGACGAAGACTAGCTGATCAACTTGGCTTACTTTGAGGGGCGATAAAGGATAGACACGTAATGAATTATGTAATCAGGTATTACTATTTGGACATTGAGGGCGTGTTTATTCCCTTTTTCTTCCTATGAAGTAGGGGAAATGTACATTAATCAAGCCCTCCAGCTTGTTGACAGATTTGTGTTTATAAGAGATTGGCATTCGGATGATCGTTACAATCTCTTAGAACATGTCATTTCAACTTTAGAAAAGTTTCTTTTGACTCTTGAGGTCATTGGTTTCTTCCTTTATTGTGAAGATAAATCAGTGTGGTAGATAATGGGAAAATGTTAAAAAAAGTCATGGGTGACTCCCCTAGGGAAGTCTGGGAAATGTTATTGCTAATTTCTGAAAAGTTAGATAATTGGGAAAAGCAAGCATTGCTCGACTATATCGTTTGTCTTTTGCTGGGTGGATAATGATATTGCATCTAATTATAGAAAACAAATCATTTTCGTGTCTTGCATAAATACAAATAGTGTCTAGTAACAAAATACCATGATAAGAAATCGAAAGACTTGAAGTGCTTTCTTCCAAAAGTTTTAGGAGTGACATAAAACCTATTACAGATTTCAAACAAATATATTAGCTACTCTGGTTACTAACTGTAAAAGGTAATGTGTTTGTGGTGGAGTAGACTTGCGATGTTAATCTTCAGGTGTCCTCTTGTACAACATATATATGTATTTAAAATTCAGTTGATTCTTCAATAACTCGACCGATTTGGATTTGTGACAGATACTACTCAAGTATGGAAATGATTAATCAGGAAATTGTGATCTCAAGATAGGCTAATCTTGGGGAAATGGTTATATTGTTTCATCATAGTTCAGCTATTCAGAATAGAATGAAATCGTGGACTGCCAGGATTAAAAAAAAAGATGCATATTTACCAAGGCTCTCAATCACTAGAGGTCTATGCTTTGTCCCGTAAAATTTTACACATTTCTTTTCTTTTTTGTTCTTTGGCACAAATGAATTTCAATACTTGAGAAGAACTTTTTTGCAGTGTAAGGCTGCGTATGAACTCACTCCCCTCTAAGGATAAAGCAACGGTGACAGCTGGACAGCCTGTCCGCATCGGAGGACGAGACCTGGGCGGGTTTATGAGTGTGTAACAGGTAACGCTGCCTCTATTAAAGCCAGGTGCTGCTCTTTCCGATCGCTGCAACTCTAAATGATCAATTCCTCCCTCTAGATTTCCATCTCCATTTACGCCTATTGCTAGAAGCTGTCTCTTTTCACCTAACTTTCGTGGCTATGGATTCATCCTACTGAATCTTTCCAGTCCGGTCATTTCGTTTCATTACTGGGTTCCATCAGTTCCGCCTTTCTCGGCATATATAATTTCGCAACTTCCATTTCTCCTACAAGAGAACCACAAAAGTCGAAACCGAAAAAGGAAGGGGGGGAGGGAATGGCGGAAATTGTTATTTCCGTGGCTTCCAAAGTGGCAGAGTACCTGGTGGCTCCGGTCGGTCGTCAATGCGGCTACGTGATATCCACCGACAGGTACGTTGGCCAACTTAGGGAAGAACTTGAGAAGCTCGATGACGTGATAGTTGAGGTGCAGCGTTCCGTCGATCATGCTGACAACAACATGTGGGAGATAAAAAGGGAAGTTAACAGATGGAAGAATAATGCAGAGACCGTTGCCAACGAGGCGCGCAGCCTGCTGGATAACGATGGAAGAGCCAAGGAAACTTGCTGCTGCGGGTGGCTTCCCGACCCGGAGGAGCTTTATTGTCTCGGCAGGGACGCGAGCAAGACAGTCCAGGCCATCCAGGTACTCATTCCGCAGGGTAAATTCGAGAGGGTCTACTACGAGAGCGCCCCTCCGGGTCTTGTTGGCGGTGCTTCCGAAGTGAATTCGTCGGCCTCTGATGGGGGCGACACTATCCAGGAACTCATTGCGCGGGGTCAATTCGAGAAGGTTGACTTCGAGAATCCTCCAACGGTTCTTGTTGGCGGTGCTTCTGGCGTGAATTCGTCGGCCGGTGATGGGGGCGACTTTATCACCAGTTCGCGAGCTTCCATCTTTCAGGACATAATGAGAGCTCTGGATGATGAGAAGCTAAAGGTGATTGGAGTCTACGGGCCTGGCGGCGTGGGGAAGACTACGCTGTTAAAGGAAGTTGAGAAGAAACTCGGAGAAGCGGGGAGACCGTCCCGCATGATCGTCAAAGTGAGAGTTTCGCAGATTCCAGACTTGAATAATATCGTAGACCAGATCGCTGACGCCTTTGGTCTGGAACTGAAGGACAAGCTAAGCCCACAGGGAAAAGCAGATGTTCTGTTGAAGAGATTGAAAAGTAATCCGGATGAGAAGGTTCTCTTAATTTTTGACGACCTATGGGTAAAACTTGATTTGGAGGCGGTTGGAATTCCTTTGGGAGACGTGAGCAGCAAATGCAAGTTGTTGCTCACGTCAAGATTTAAAGATGTGCTGGAGCAAGAGATGGGTGCCGATCGAACATTTCCTCTTCGAGGTTTAACGGACGATGAAGCTTCCAGGCTATTTGAAAACAAGGTCGGCGACAAGCTCAAAGACAATGAGGAATTGAAATCAATAGCAGATCAAGTGGTCAAGAAGCTCGCAGGTTTGCCTCTTTTGATTATCTCTGTTGCAAACACTTTGAAATCTAGCGATGAGTCCGCTTGGAGAAACGCGCTGATAGAGATAGATGAGTCAAGTAAAAAAACAACAGAAATGATAGTGAGAATGAGTTATGAGCATTTGAAGAGCGAGGACGCGAAGTATTTATTCTTGCTCTGTGGTCTTATTGGTGGGATCATTCCAGTCGAACTTCTATTTGTACTAGCCATGGGGTTGGGCTTGTTTGAAAGATTTAATAAGACGCTTCCAGCTTTAAGGGATAGATTGAATAATACGCTCAATGAACTCCGTTCCGCTTGTTTGTTGCTGGATGGTGGCGATGACAAGGACAGTGTGACCATACATGATCTCTACAGCGAGGTGGTCGTCTCAACTCCATTTCAAGATCAGAATTCCTTAATGATGAACAACAATTATGGCGCATCGTCAAAGGAAGAACTTGGGAAATGTTGGGCAATATGCCTAGATGATGATGGTACAAATAGGCTTGCTGAACTGATGATGTGTCAGTTTCCGAGCTTGAAGATACTTATGCTGTCTATGCCAAAAGTCTGGGACTGGAGTGAAGAACATCAACATGATATGGGTGATTGCTCGGGACTATTAGATTTCAGGGGCATGAAGGAGCTCCGAGTCCTATATCTTCGCTTCATGCATATCACCAATTTACCTCCCTCAATCAAAATCCTCGAGAACCTCCGGTCATTATATTTATACAAATGCAATGTGAAGGATGTGGCAATTATTGGCAAACTCAAAGCATTGCAGATTCTCAGCTTTGCAAAGTCCACAATTTCTAGGCTACCTAAAGAAATGGGGGAACTTACAAATTTGAGATTGTTGAATCTAAGCAACTGCTATAGGCTTGAAACAATTGAGCCTAGTGTCCTAGAAGGCTTGATCAAATTGGAAGAGTTACAAATGAAGAGCAGCTTTGATCAATGGATAGGCATGGATGAAATATCATCGGAATCATGTAATGCTAGGCTTGCCGAGTTGAAGAGCTTGACAAGGCTAACCACTATGGAAATATCGATCCCTAATCCCACCATACTCTTGGAGAATGGTGACTTGCCAGTTGGGAACTTGATCAAATTTTGGTTCAACATAGGAAATGTTATGGGGAGGGAATTTCAAGGTTTGACAACCATGAAACTCAAATTGAAAGGATGCGGCAGTATTCTCTCAAAAGATTGGGTTCAGGAAACTCTACAGAAGACTCAATACTTGCATCTGGATGGATTGGATGGATTGAGAGGGTTCAATAAGAATGCTCACAAGTTGTGCGTCCGAGGATTTACACAACTGAAGCATCTCAACATTCAAAATAGCCCCTCAATCGAGTACATTGCCAGTTCATCCAATGACCTTGCCACTGCATTTACAATGTTAGAGTCTTTGTTCCTTGAAAATCTTGATAATCTAGAAAAGTTATGCAATGGCCCTCTTGCACCAAATTGCTTTAGCAGATTGAAAGCCATGCATATCAAAAGTGCCATCGATTGGAAAATCTGTGGTTCCAATCAAAGATGCAAGGACTCGTACATTTGGAAGAGATTCACATATGTGAATGTGACTCATTGCAAGCCATTATCACATATGATGCAGGAAAAGTAGAAGTTGCCGCTGATGACATGGTTAAGTTGCCTAATGTATGTTGTCTGGATTTACAACAGTTACCAAATATGACGAGTTTTTGCACTGGAGTTAAGGGTGCTCCAATTCAGGTAATTTTTTCATTTTTTGGGTATAAGTTTCCCTAATTCTTAATCTTGCAAACGATACCTAGATCACACTATTACAGGGGAATTTAGGATAATAAGATATTGGTGTTCACCGAACCTTAGTGCATATTGCATTAAATTTGATTGTTTGTACTTTTGGATTCACAAATAAACAATCCATTCAAAGAAAACACAAACCATACATTTTTATTTGCATTCAACCATAGCTCTGGGGAAGCCTCTTTCTGCAAATAATTTCTTTTCGATTTATTTCAGTGTTAGATAATCGCATTAATTACTTGGGCTCTAACATGATTTTGTATTATGGCTAATTTATTACTCATTTAACATTTTTAAAGAGAAGGAAAGACGTTGTACTTAACGAGAATGAATCTTGAACAGATGAACGAAATTCAACAATCTCGAAATGAAGAAAGTGAGAGATTAAATAAATGGAAGGCGAACCAAGAGCCATGTAACAAAGAAAGTCCACCTAATTGATGTTTCACCTACATGCAAGTTGCTATTGATCCCAACACGTCATTCCAACCTCACCGTGTCAAACGTTGTTCTGCTTCCATCATCCCTTTCTTCGATACTAAGGGGATATTTCTTTCTCTATTCTTTTAGGCACGACAAAAAAATCTACATATTCCGCCCTCTGATCAATTGATTCTTGAATATTTAATTTTGATCAATTAAGTTTTTGACATTCTTAAGAGACATCAAGCCCATTCATGTATTCAATGTTCATTTGTTTCATTGAAAACTCATTATTGTTGAAAAATGTTTTCTTGGTAAATCGTTTTTCTAGAAAATGAATTGTTTCCCTGTATTTGGTTCTACTGAAAACGCAATTTGAAAAGATGTTTTATGATGTTTATTAACGAAGCGCAAAAATTTACAAGGTAAAGACAAAAACTGTTATAGATCCTTAATAGAAACAAGTCTGAATAAGTCGTATTTACTTGTTCTTAATGAAAACCAATAAGCTAACAAAAAGTTTATGAAAAAATGAACTTTGATGTGATTTTGTTATCAATTTTGAAGTTCAAAATAGAAAAAACAAAAGAAAAGATAACCAAATTATGGTAGTTGTTTTGAAGATCGGTAAATGATTTCAAAAGAAAAGATAAAAAATTATGGTCATAGTTTTGAAGATCAGCTAAAGAAAAGATAAAAAAATATGATGACAGTCGAGAGAGAGAGAGAGAGAGACGGAGAGAGATAGAATTGTGCGGTAGTGCTGCATTTGCGGCATGATAGTGGTGAGGATATCTTCATGAAAATGATCCCGTTTCACGGAAGAAAAATTCATTTTTTCTGTATTTTAGCCCAAGAGTTACAGTAATTTTCTTGATCCATGAAAAGTTTGAAAGCAATTTCCTAGAAAATAACTTTACTGGTAACAAACTCACCTTTAATGGGCTTCATTGTGGTGCTTTGTTAGGTTTTATTGCCTCGGTTGAAATCCCGATAATGGTTGGATTCTTTGGCCTAGAAAAGATACTCTATAGTGAACCTTCATTAAAATACAGCAATCTGAAATGGCTAGAGATAAAGGAGTCTAAATCCACGTCGATTATTCCGAAAGATTGGATACTGAAGCTGTCGAATTTGGAGTCAATGGGAATTGTGCGCTCTCCATCAGCAGAAGTAGTTTTCGACCTAGAGGAGCTAAAAGTCACCAGAGATGCTGAGATTCTCTCTTGGCTAATGCAATTGGAGTTATCTGAGTTGCCAAACTTGCAACGCATGTGGAAACAGGATGGACAATTACAAGGAATATCGATATTTCGGAACCTAAAGAGGCTCTTTATAAAAAATATAGGGCTGTCATTTCTCTTTCCAGTGTCTATGGCAAAATGTCTTACAAAAATTAGAGACATTGAAGTGGATGGTTGTCCAAATATGAAGGCGGTGATCGTGGATGAAGAAGGAACATATGATGCGAGAGATGATATTATAAAGTTCCCATTTTTGGAGCAACTATCTATAAGCCGATGTCCCATAGAGAAATTCTTCTCATATCCGCATGGAAAAAAAGAGTCAATAACCACTACTTCAGATTCACAAGATAATTATCCCCATTCCTTCTTTGATCAAAAGGTACGAATCATTTCTTTTGAGATTATGCCCATAATAGTCATAAACACTCGATTAGTGGGGCAAGTAATAATATTTCTTTGCAGATTTCTTAGTTGGTTTTATTAGTTAAAATGTCTTTATAATTTATAGCTATACTTGTCAAAGTAATGCCGTTAGTGAAAATTCTATTCTCCACTGCATTAGATAGATTGGTGTAAGATTAGGCTAAATTGTCAAATTTTTCATAACTATGATCTGATGCATAACTCTTATGAGCAGATAAGTTTACCAAACTTAAAGGAGTTAATACTTCGCTCAGGATCCTTCAAAAGCATTTGGCATAGTGAGCTTTCCAAAAGTTCCATAGACAAATTAGCCAACCTCACCCTGAAACAAGATTTACAATCACAAGGAATATCAATATTTCAGAATTTGAAGGTGCTCTCCATCAACAATACGGGGTTATCATTTCTCTTTCCGATGTCTATGGCTAAATGTCTTACAAAAATTAGAGACATTGAAGTGAAGGATTGTCCAAATATGAAGGCGGTGATTGTGGATGAAGAAGGAACAGATGATGGGAGAGATGATATCATAGAGTTCCGATCATTGGAGCGACTATCTATAAGCCGCTGTCCCATGGAGAAATTCTTCTCATATCCGTATGGAAAAAAAGAGTCAATAACCACTACTTCAGATTCACAAGATAATTATCCCCATTCCTTCTTTGATCGAAAGGTATGAATCATTTCTTATGAGATTATGCCCATAATAGTCATAAACACTCGATTTGTGGGGCAAGTAATAATATTTCTTTGAAGATTTCTTAGTTGGTTTTATTAGTTAAAATGTTTTTATAATTTATAGCTATACTTGTCAGAGTAACACCGTCAGTGAAAATTCTATCCTCCACTGCATTAGATAGATTGGTGTAAGATTAGGCTAAATTGTCAAATTTTTCATAACTATGATCTGATGCATAACTCTTATGAGCAGATAAGTTTACCAAACTTGGAAGAGTTAGTACTCCGCTCAGTAGGATCCTTCGAAAGCATATGGCACAGTGAGCTTCCCACAAGTTCCTCCGACAAATTAGCCAACCTTGCCTTGAAGCAATATTTACAATCACAAGGAATATCGATAAATCAGAATCTGAAGGTGCTCTCTATCAACAATACAGGGTTATCATTTCTCTTTTCGGTGTCTATGGCTAAACGTCTTAGAGAAATTAGAGACATTAAAGTGGAGGATTGTCCAAATATGAAGGCGGTGATTGTGGATGAAGAAGGAACATATGATGGGAGAGATGATATCATAGAGTTCCGATCATTGGAGCGACTATCTATAAGCCGTTGTCCCATGGAGAAATTCTTATCATATTCGCATGGAAAAAAAGAGTCAATAACCACTGCTTCAGATTCACAAGATAATTATCCCCATTCCTTCTTTGATCAAAAGGTACGGATCTTTTCTTTTGAGATTATGCCCATAATAGTCATGCACACGCGATTTGTGGGGCAAATAATAATTTTTCTTTGAAGATAGTTGGTTTTATTAGTTAAAATGTTTTTATAATTTATAGCTATACTTGTCGAGTAAGGCCGTCGGTGAAAATTTTATCCTCCACCGCATTAGATAGATTGGTGTAAAATTTGGCTAAATTGTCAAATTTTTCATAACTATGATCTGATGCATAACTCTTATGAGCAGATAAGTTTACCAAACTTGGAGAAGTTAATACTCTGCTTAGTAGGATCCTTCAAAAGCATATGGCACAGTGAGCTTCCCAAAAGTTCCTCCGACAAATTAGCCAACCTCACTCCGAAACAAGATTTACAATCACAAGGAATATCAATATTTCAGAATCTGAAGGTGCTCTCTATCAAAAATACGGGGTTGTCATTTCTCTTTCCAGTGTCTATGGCTAAACGTCTTAGAGAAATTAGAGACATTGAAGTGGAGGATTGTCCAAATATGAAGGCGGTGATTGTGGATGAAGAAGGAACATATGATGGGAGAGATGATATTATAAAGTTCCCGTTATTGGAGCGACTATCTATAAGCCACTGTCCCACGGAGAAATTCTTCTCATATCCGCATGGAAAAAGAGAGTCAATAACCACTACTTCAGATTCACAAGATAATTATTCCCATTCCTTCTTTGATCAAAAGGTACGAATCCTTTCTTTCGAGATTATGCCCATAATAGTCATATACACTCGATTTGTGGGGCAAGTAATAATATTTCTTTGAAGATTTCTTAGTTGGTTTTATTAGTTAAAATGTTTTTATAATTTATAGCTATACTTGTTAGAGTAAGGCCGTTAGTGAAAATTCTATACTCCACTGCATTAGATAGATTGGTGTAAGATTAGGCTAAATTGTCAAATTTTTCATAACTATGATATGTTGCATAACTCTTATGAGCAGATAAGTTTACCAAACATGGAGGAGTTAATACTCCGCTCAGTAGGATCCGGGTTGTCATGTCTCTTTTTGGTGTCTATGGCTAAATGTCTTAGAGAAATTAGAGACATTGAAGTGGAGGATTGTCCAAATATGAAGGCGGTGATTGTGGATGAAGAAGGAACAGATGATGGGAGAGATGATATTATAGAGCTCCCATTATTGGAGCGACTATCTATAACCTGCTGTCCCATGGAGAAATTCTTCTCATATCTGCATGGAAAAAAAGAGTCAATAACCACTACTTCAGATTCACAAGATAATTATTCTCATTCCTTCTTTGATCAAAAGGTACGAATTCTTTCTTTTGGGATTATGCCCATAATAGTTATACGCACGCAATTTGTGGGGCAAGTAATATTATTTCTTTGAAGATTTCTTGGTTGGTTTTATTAGTTAAAATGTTTTTATAATTTATAGCTATACTTGTCAGAGTAAGGCCGTTAGTGAAAATTCTATCCTCCTCCGCATTAGATAGATTGGTGTAAGATTAGGCTAAATTGTCAAATTTTTCATAGCTATGATCTGATGCATAACTCTTATGAGCAGATAAGTTTACCAAGCTTGGAGAAGTTAGTGATCAAGTCGGTAGGATCGTTAAAAAGGATATGGCACAGTGAGCTTCCCAAAAGTTCCTTCGACAAATTAGCCAACCTCACCCTTAAAAAGTGCTCCAACCTACTTGATGTCTTCCCTTCGACAATCATGGGGAGATTGCACAACCTTGAAATAGTTAAAGTATCAGGGTGTCCCTCCTTGGAATCGTTGTTTGATTTTGGATCCCTTGATTCATATACAAAACAAACAATTGTGTTGCTCCCCGAATTGGAAGAAATCATGGTTTTAAGCTGTCCCTCCCTGGAATCGTTGTTTAATTGGGGGCCCCTTGATTCAAGTATAGAACACAAAATCGTATTGCTTCCTAAATTGGAAGGAGTGGCCGTGAGTGGAGCAGGAAGGCTGAGACATGTGGTGATGAGTGATTCCCAAACAGTTTTGGGTTTTCCTAGTCTAAAATTAGTCTTTGTTTACAATTGCTCTGAGTTGAGATATCTCTTCCCCAATTATATGGCCACAACTCTAGCGAAACTCAATATCCTGGTGATTTCCAAATGCGAACAAATGAAGGAAGTGGTTCCCAAGGAAGAAGGCGGTCAATCCAAGGCAGAAGTGATGAGTTTCCATTCCTTAACTAGTTTAGTTATTTGGCGGTGCCCCAACTTTAGAGAATTCATCCCTACAAGTGTTGAGAGACAGTTGGGCAAGATGATCGAAGAAAATGATGAATTCCCATCCGTGGATGTCTCGAGTAGAACAGAGCCGGACCAAGGCAACCGAAGTGCGGAGGAAAGTGAGGGGGAAATTGAGGACTTAGACCTCAGAATTGAGGAGTTAGAACGCGAAATTGAGGAAGAATAATTAGTTTTATGAAGTGAGCCACAAAAGTTTGTGAATGTTGCAACGGATGGTGTCTGGCAAAACAAAATGGACGTGTCTGGTAATGTGAGATTTTGTTTTTTTCTTTTGTAGTCTCGTCTTCACTTCCTGCGAAGTGTGTAACTGTTTTCTTGGCTATTCATTTCTTTGGTTTGTGTCCTGGGCTACAGTGACGAGTGACCAGTCATTGGACCATAAATTGTGGGGTTATGATGTATAAATTCTAATCCAGTGCATTATCGTGTTTATAAATTTTCCCGTAATATTAGAAAATGTATGTGCTATTATATTAAGCAATCGAAGTCATGATGAATTATCTCACGACAACCGTCGCAAGAGGAAGAAGGAGATCAAGGAGATTGCAATCTGGGAAAGCCCATGTTCTTCCTCCCATCTCTCTCTCTCTCTGACAATTGATGGAGGTTGAAACTGTTTGAGTTTGAGGGACGGTATACGAAGGTTGAATGTGAGTTGGAATCGGTGATAACGAGGATCCCTTTGAGTGGGTTGAGTTTTTGAATCTTCATGATTCTTATCAAGGTAAACTTCGCTCTGTTTCTTCTGGAGGTAGGGACCGAGTGCTTGATTCCACCGGCGTGAATTCTGGTTGAGTTCGGGATCCCCGATGAACTCATTCGGGTGACCTTTACTAAAACGCCTACCATACGTTTGATTAAATTCCCAAACGATACTAGCATACGTATTTTGCAAGTATTCTTGCATCGTGATGACTATATGGCAATGGTGTACTTAAATTGAGAGTTCTCCAGGGCATATGACAAATTATTTCCATTGATGTTGGTTGAACTCTCCTGGTTGTGCTCAATGCTTCCATGACTGAGAATTTGAACATGCGGTGTTGGCTTAATTTACTCAGAATTACCTTTTCCTTATCAATCTATGATTTTGTATATGGCTATGCTAATATTCAAGGAATTGGAAATTGTGAAATCCTTCTTCGAAATGTGCATCGTTACTGTGTACTTCAGTGAATTCCTGTGCAGACTTCATCCTTTGCTTGATCTCGCGTGTAATTGGTTTCGTATGCCTGGATGATTATGCCTTGCATTTCTCGATCCGTTCAGTGATACCTCAACCCCTTCACACTGCCAATGATATTCGGTTCATTTTTTTTGGCGAATGCATGGGCCTCTACCTCTTTGATTTTCTTCGTTTACTGAAGATTCTGAAGTTCATTCCTCGATGTCATTTGCTTGTAACTTTTCTGTGAATGGTGTGCGAGTCCTTGTCATACTGACATTCGATGGCTAAGTGCATAGTTAGCTGTTTATGCCATGACCGAATGCTTTTGCTCAATTCATTGTCCACATTGCCGATTTGTATGCATGTTCAGTTGTTGCTGAACGAGTCTCATCCATGAGAATTGACTGTAGAATGTGGCTCAATGTTGTTTTCCTATGTTTACGTTGCTATGCGTATCAATATTGGCAGCATGATGTTCTTTAAAAATGTCTCCGCTAGAGCCACCTGTGGGTAATTAGAATGTGGTCTTTAGTATTTGGTCCCGAGAGTTCCTATTGTGTAAAATCAAAGTTGTTTCCAAGTTATTCGAGTCACATTAGCAATATATGTTGGATTCATGTCGACTCCATGTTGATTTCTTAGAGTTCAATGTGTTTTTTGCATCATATTGGATTTGATAGATCTTGGTTTCATATGAGGGTTAATTTGGTAGCACATGATGGTACATCGACGTGCAGATGATTTCTCATCATTTTTTAGTTACTAGTCTCTATCTATCTAAATCATGCTCATGCATCGTTATTCTACTACTCATATTTCTCAATTTTTAGTAGTTGAAATTACCCCAATACCGTAAGCCACATTGCTTTAGAATTGAATGTGACTAATTTACATATTTGATCGTGTTGTGATCGTATCGGGAATAGTGGTGGGCGATCTGAGGATTTTGCCGCCCACCTGAGGATATGTTTTGAAACCAGCCAAAGGACCACTTTACAGTCTTTGCTCAAATGGATCGGATATTGCATCAGGTGGCCTTTTATTTCCGTGGGATTATGTTGGTCCTCATCCGCATAACCCTCCAATTCCGTCTGGCTATTTTGTTCACCCTCTTATTGCATTCAGTGCCTTGCGGATCCCTGAAGCTGTCCTCTAAATCTCCCAAGTGCTTCACCCAAAGCGACATCCTATAACCATAAGCTTGCACAACATCAGTTAAACATTATTAGTCACAAGCTTAATTTTTTGATAAATGTCGATGCACTCGCTGGGTGTTCAACTAGTACCTGCTATTAAATAGCTGTAACCACATGGAAATATGACATACTTGAACTTCATACACAATTCCATTGTTGTGCCCTTTGAATCCAAAATCAGTGGTATTAGCTAATGCGCAATTCTCAATGGGACCCACATGCACTCTACATCACGCGGCCCTCCGCAGAATTCTCTGCCTCTCTTCCTGTCTCTCTACATCTAATGAACTAAGTCGCTTTCCTTTTCAGCTCAGGCTTGGCGCGCTCTGCAGCAAGGGGGCAGAACAGAAACAGAGCACCTTCCAACACGGAAAAGGAGCTCAACAAATTCTCTCTAGCCCTCGGTTATTCCTTTGATCTTCATTCCCTCTTCATTGTCCTCTCTGTCACCCTCCATCCACCAACAGCCACTGCCACACCTCCATTGCTGGCCACCACAGGACATGTCACGCTGAGAAGGGGCAAGAACAAACAGCGTTGATTAAAGGAACTTGGGTGATTTTTGAGCATTTATAAGGCTGAGAAGAACAGAGGGCGAGCTTTAATTGACACCGTAGACTGATGCTTCAACGAGGATTATCACCGTAGACAAATGATGTGGACAAACATGAAGAGATTGTTCAGATGGAGCTGACTGAATAGTGATGGCTATATTCTTTTTACTGAAGGCAACGGGAAAGATACAGCTGGAGTTTTGATTTGGATCATTCTTCCTTGGTGGCTCTTATACCATGGAAATATTTCTATGCTTTGCAAGCGAGAGGGAGAGAGAGAATCAACAAATGCTACACCTTTACTCAATAGCCGAATAAAAGAGTATATAGTAGCTCCACTTATAAAGCATGAGACATTAACAAAGCTTCGATTACCTTATTTGTGATCACCTGCTAACTGTCGACTAATATTTATAAATATACTCCAACGCAGATCACAATTGGAGCAAACACTTGACAGTGTTTTTGCATGTTTTTCCAGGATGTTAGTGCGTCATTTTCAAAGAAGTATCCACAACTGTCCAAGGAGGGAATACGGAATTCATACTTCAACTGTAGAGTTGTGGCAGCCTGGTCTTTTTCTGTGGTCTACCAGTCTCTCGTCCTTTATCACTTTGTGACAGCTTCTAGTTCTACTGGTCTAAATTCATTGGGAAAAATGTTCGGCCTCTGGGACGTCAACACAATGGCATTTACCTTTATTGTTGTCACGGTCAACTTATGCCTTCTTTTGATGTGGAATTCAATAACAAAATGCCTTCATATCGCTGTCAGTGGAAGCATCCTTGGGAAGTTTGTTTTTATTTTCATATGTTCACTTATGAGGGTGAGTGAGTCTTCTCCCTTTCGGGGGTTCTTTTCTTCCCTTCACCTCATCTAGTCCTCTTTTTGGATAGCAATTATTCTGATATTCGACTTGTTACATGTATGCACAAGAAAGTCTCTACCATGTCTTCCACGTATTAATGAGTATAGTCTACTTCTACCTGACATTTCTTCTGGTTCCAATTGTCGCACTGCTTGGTGACTTCTTATGCCAAGGGTAAGGTTTCAAACTCATATCTGGCCCCAAAAAAAAAAAAAAAAACAGTCGTGCTTTTTTGTTCTTAGACATATTTCTCGTTTAGAAACAGAGAGAAACTCTGTAACATAGTTCTCAAGTAAATATGCTCATGAACACTGATTGCGAACCTGCAATTTCACTTTTCTAAAAGTAACAGATGTCATTTGTCATGGAAAAATATAATGGAGGACCTCCTTTTTCGTTCAAATAGCCTTCATCATTTTCATTGTCGATTTCGTGGGTCCTTTTTTCCCTATTTGCTCCAAGACAAGATACGGGGCTTATCATGTCCGTACTTTTCCAGTTTCTCAGATGGTCCATCATTTGGGAATTGCATCTGCGCTGCTTCTCTCTCTCTCTCTCTCTCTCTCTCTCTCTCTCTCTCTCTCTCTCTCTCTCTAACCCCTCTTCCTCCTCTCTGGGCTGAAGATGGCCTTAGTTCTGGATTGCGGTTACAGGATAAATCCATATATCAACCTTAATTGGTATAAGTATTTATTGGCTTGTGGGAACTTGACAGCTCGCTCATCTCAGGATTGATTTCTGGATTCACCATATTCTATTTTGCGGATTCTGTTTATTAGCAACGAGTGTTTTCTTCAAGCAATTGCAATGGATACTTCCTCTGATCAGTTTCTCTCTTTTTTTCTTTTTTTCTTTTTTTTAAGCGCTGATTTTTAATGCACTTGGTTATAATAGGGTTCAAAGGTGGTTCTTCCCATATGATTATCAGATATTACAGGAATTTCTAAGGGCACAAGCCACAGGATGAGGACGAAGCCAAAGACATTGCCCAGGAGCTCCGATTTACAAATATGTTTCTTAATACTGCAAAATGAAATCTTTAGACTGTTCGAGTTTCTCTATTATTGTCAGAATCACAAGCATACGATCTTTAGGATTCTCCCTTCCAAAATTCGTACCCATCCCTAAACGAAGGAAAGGGAGGGATGTGATGATAACAGACTTCTGGACTCCTTCCGGAGACCAAGAGTATCGCACGTTTCAGAGCAGAAGGAAAGCAATTTACGTTAATTCTGTTCGTGCATTTATGGGCTAGTTCTACCCCAACCGCAAAGTCCTAAATGCTTTTCTGGAAACGTTTTTTTTTTATATATCTTCCTGTTCATTGTTTCTTGTCAAAGCTTGCTTCACAGAGGAGGCTCACCTTCTATTCTCAGCCACGCTGCTCATTTCTTGCATTGCGACTGCTCATATGGCAGCAATAAGGAGTTCCTTTGCCTGTTCATTAATTCTCTGGTCGCTTTTTCTCTGGTTGAGTGGGAGATCTGTTAACTGTTAGGTTATTTTAAGTGCTACTCTGGGAGCCATCGCTAGCTGCATCCTAAAGTTGTTTGAGGATGACAAACTGACCGTGCCTCTGTCGAAAAAGTCGGGTGGTTTATTAGGAATTGCTAAAAGTGTGATGGCTGAAAGTACCTTATTAGTTGAAGAAGGAACATTTTCTCAGATTTTCATAACTGATTCCAACCACGTCCTATGATCCCCTTCCAACGCAGAAGTAATTATGGACTCGGCTCGGTCCTTGCATAAGTACCAGCGGCTCTGTCCGTGATCATTCCGTCTTATGCAGGGGAAAGGCAGAGGATATCTGTTGGAGCAGTATCCTATTCTATTCTGTAAGCAAAAGCCATTGCAAGAATATCGCATATAATCACCTCAACGATGGACCAAATATCTCACGAGGAGCTGATGAACTTGGCCAAGTTTCGAGACACCCGACTGGGGATTCGTCCAACCGTTCTTCATTACCATTGTCATCATCATCATTCTCGAAAACCAGCTAGGGGTGAGCAAAGGTCTAGGGTTGACCCGGGACCGGCCCAACCCTATCACGGGTCCCAAGTCCCGGTTCCCAAGGGGATGGGTGGTCCTTGGTCCTCGAATTCCGGACCAACACCGTACGGGTTGGTTCTCGATCCTAAGAGTTTTGGGTCGGTCTAACCCCCGGACCAACCCCGTATATTATATTATATTATATTATATTATATTATATTATATTATATTATATTATTTATAATTCTCTTATATATTCAAACCTAAGTAAAATGTCTGTTATATTATATTATCTTGAGATGTTCTACCAATCGCACTAATAGTAATTTCAATTTAAAACTTTTGTTGAGTATTATTATGTGTCGTTTGTTTTGTTTTCAAGTATTTAGAAGTTCAAATGAATTAACAAGATGTGAAGTTATATATTCATGGTTTATATTAAGTATTTTGAACTTTTATTAATGAATTTCAGCTGCACTTTGCTTTTCAATTTGTGTCAAATGGTAGAAGTTTTTGAAGAGTAGAGTAGTACTGCAGTTTCTACGGTGATTTGCTAGTCAAGTGGTGTGAAGCTCATTTTTTGGTTGAGTGGACTCTACATGATCGAATGTAGGAAAACGCTTTTGCATATGGTGTTATGAATATTAAAAATAGATGATTACAAGAACTTTCCATCTTGTCCCATATCTCGATGAGCGATTAGCAGATACAAAATTTCTATTATTGTGTCATCTTAAATTTGCTAAATATGTATTGGTATTTATAGTTTAGTTGCACAATGCCGCATTGTCGATGGATGTGTAATTTGAATTTGTAGGTTTGCTTTTTTAGGGAGTATAAAAAATAAGATGAAAAAAATTATCGATTGGTCTCGGATTGACTCTAGAACCGGACCGAACCCATTGGGTCGGTCCGGTCCTTGGTCCCAGGCTCAATAGGGTCGGTCCTCGGTCCTAAAAATTGAGGACCGACACTGTACGGGTTGGTCCTAGGGTTAGGGGGTGGCCCGGACCAACCCGGACCATGCTCACCCCTAAAACCAGCTATATCCCGTGCTTTTTCAGCGAGAGCCTGGGAAAGTATGGTGGGTCTTGCAGGACTATATCTATTCCTGTCTCCTTTGAATAGCAGCTTTGTACTTGCTTTTTCAGCAAGGCTTCTCAGGCTTGAATTCTGGATATCTAATCTGGTAAAGCTGGTCTTCGCTTGTGTCATTTAATGTCTGACGTGTATCGGATCTTCAAGCCTGAGAAGCCATCCTTTAATGTCCTCGATTGCTGGTAGCGGAATGTTTGCCCGGTTTGCACTGTCCATAGAGACAACAGCGAAAATCATTCCCTCTAACCTCGCAGTTCTTTGGAGCAGCAAAATGAGGAACTTCCAGACAAAACCATCCAGGAATCTCACTCCCAGGGACACTGGAGTTGTGCAAATGCTTTAGAGCAACCTGAAATTTCTTATGAAAAAACACATTTAAGGTCAAAACTTTCTGCATTCATAATTGAAGATACTGAACAAAGGTGGAGAAACGGAACTGACGATCTTCATCCATCCTTTTGCTACAGTTCAAGTAGTTTTCCCAAAATGGGAGTTATGAGTGATCTTTTTCACCTTTTCAATTCTTTTCTCCCAAGAATAAATGCCTTAGAGATTTCAATACCCGGAGACCAGTAATGTCAACTAGATTGCTGCAATCACTAAAGTTTAGCTCCTTCAAATCAGTAGAATTCAGATGAAAGGCGTAAATTTGAAATTGATTAACCTCAACGCGGGATAGTTCTCGGGGATGATGGCCACGATGGCGCCGAGTAGTTGATTGCCTCTAGAAGGCCCGGCACTATCTCCTCCCCTCACTCGAGGCCTTCTTTGTCGAGCAGGAGCCACGGCACGCTGCTGAGCACGAGCTCGCGGTAGAGGTGATCCACGATGGCGTGGCGAGGGGGGGGTGTCGGTGCCGTGGGAGCTGAGGAAGACATCGCAGAGGAAGCGAGATGAGAACATAGCGTCGTCCTCTTCGAGATCGTTTGTCAGCATCGTTGTCTTCAGCTTCTTGATCGGCCTTATGTAGGAGTCGCCGGTCTTTTGACAAAGGTGGTTGATGCAGAGATTGGGGCGCCACTTAACGATGAGCAATGAGCAACGAGCACCTTGCTGACAGATTCGAGATTCGTGTTCCCTTTGAAAAGAGCGATTTCCACAGCATGGGAAATGTGCTGTATTAATTTTTAATTGACGAATCATGGCATTCTCATTAGTCAAAGAAAAAATTATCCAAAAAATTTAAAATTTATTATACAGCGATCGATTTAATTTTAAATCTATGTATTTCAATTGTATCAATTTAATCATAATTTTTTTAAAAATTATAAATATAATCATTTTGGAAAGGTTTGACTGGAAATTTGTGACGTGGCATTCCAGTCGATACTAGGCATCTTACATGGAAGGCCGGTATTAATGTGGAAAATTGTGTTTAATTTTTTTGTTTTTCTTTTCTTATCTTTCTTTTTATTTTATTGTTTTCTTCATAAGGTCCGCAAGTCCACCAGTCGCTGGCCAAGGGCCAGTAGCCCCGCCACCCTGTAAAAGAAAAAAACAAGATGGTAAAGAAAATTAAAAAATTTAAGAAATAAAAAAAAAAAAAATTCAAGCATTCATGATGGATAGTTTATGCCATGACATAGCAATATGTGTCCTCGATACGTAACCAAAATTATCCCCACAAGGATGTTCGTGTCTACTCCAGTTAAATGGAGGATAACAAGTTTTGTCAATTTAGCTTTGATTTGGTTTCAATTTCAATCCTTTAGACTAAAATTAATTAGACCTTGAGGCCGCACGCCTGGCACGTGCTGGTGTCAAAGAACGTCAGCACCTCCCCGCACCAACAGTTGCGGCACGCCAACGTCTTCTTCTCCCTTTGGTCGCAGCCCCCGAACCTCTCTTGCCTCTACAAGATGACCTCTCTGGTCTTGATCTGCACATGATTTGCTCGTTTGCATGTAAAAAATGTGTGATTCAGGATCGAAAAATTATTGAAGAAATCTTTCTTTCTGTATAAATTTTTAATGGATTGGCCACCAAAATCACAAACTCGATTGCTTCATGATCCGACGGAAGCAATCGAAGTGATGAATTACCTCACGACAACCGTCGCGAGTGGAAGAAGGAGATCGAGGAGATTGCAATCTGGGAAAGCCCATGTTCCTCCTCCCTGACAATTGGTTAAGGCTGAAACTGTTTGAGTTTGAGGGATAGTATCATGATTTTGAGTTTGACCAAGGTTGAATGTGAGTTGGAATCGTGTCAGAAGTTGAAGCAAGGGACGAAGCAAGATTCGGAAGAGGAAAAGTAGAAGGAATTTGGGGAGAATTTCTTTTCTATATATTTCTCTATGAATCGACAATGTACATCAACGAATAATTATAATACAATGTGTACATTAAAAAAAGGCAATGAAATATCTCACATATCAATCTAGTTTTTAGATTGATTCTATAAAATCAAAATCGGATCAATTAATATCCGAGGATCCTCTGCATATCTTCTAACACTCCCCCTCAAGCTGGTGGCTTGTAAATGTCCAAGACACCCAGCTTGCTTAATAGATATGCATGCTGTCTTTGACTTAACACCTTGGTAAACACATCCGCAGCATTCGCCAGCTTCAATCCCTTTTGTCTCAATTGTTCCTTCTTGAATCTTCTCCCGGGTGAAATGACAGTCCACCTCTATGTGTTTAGTTCTCTCGTGCATTATAGGATTCGCTGCAAGCTTCAAGGCCGATTCGTTGTCGCAGTATAACCTTGTCGGACCTTTTAATCGTACTCCAAGATCACTGAGCAATCCTCGTATCCACACGATTTCACATGTGGTTTTTGCCATGGCCCGATATTCTGCTTCAGCTGATGACAGAGAAACTGTTGCTTGTTTCTTGGTTTTCCATGAGAGAAGGGAATCTCCAAGCTTGATACGAAGCCGCTTATGGATCTTCTACTCATAGGACATGTTGCATAGTCCGCATCACGAGGGCTGTCATTTCCATGCTACATTTTCTGGATAAAAGTATTCCGAGTCCTGGACATCCTTTCAAATACTTGACCACCTTCGAGCAGCATTCATGTGAGATTCTTTCGGTCGTGCATGAATTGACTCAGATTTTGCACCGCATACGATATGTCGGGCCTGGTCATAGTCAAGTATATAAGTTTTCCAACGAGTTTCTGATAACCTGTCGGATCCTGCAGTATAGGATCATCCTGAAATGTTCCCCCGGTATGATCTGCTGTAGTTAACCTGACGTTTTGTTCGATTGGAATGACAGCTGGTCTGCATCCTGATAACCCGGCCTCTGATACAATTTCTAATACGAACTTCCTCTGACTGAGAGAAATCCCTTGGTGAGATCGCGCGATCTCAATCCCAAGAAAATATTTTGGTGCTCCCAGATCCTTTATATGAAAAGTGGTATGCAAGTACCTTTTAAGACTTTCTACTGCAGCTTCATCGTTTCCCATGATAAGAATGTCATCTACATAAATCATCAAATAGATAGATGACGTACCTTTGGTCCATGTAAACAAGGCATAATCATACTTCGATTGTTTGAAGTTGGCATTGGTGAGCGCCTTGGCAAACTTAGCATACCACTGTCTGGAAGCTTGTTTCAGTCCATAGAGGGACTTACGGAGACGACACACTTTATCCTCCCCCTGTCTCCGTAGGCCCTGAGGAATGTCCATGTAGATTTCTTCATCCAGATCACCATGAAGAAAAGCGTTGTGGACGTCCATCTGGTGTAATGACCAATCATGGATTGCTGCAACAGACAAGAACGATCTAACAGTGACATCCTTGGCGACTGGAGAAAAGGTTTCATTGTAGTCGAAACCTTCGCGTTGTGTATACCCTTTTGCCACCAATCAAGCTTTGTATCGTTCAATGGATCCATCTGCTTTGTATTTAATTTTGTAGACCCATTTGCATCCTATGGACTTCCTATCCCGAGGAAGATCAACTATCTCCCATGTTTGATTATCAGCCAATGCCTGTAATTCTGCTGCCATCGCATTTTGCCATCGTGGATCTTTGGATGCCTCATCATAATCAGATGGTTCCCTTTCATCGGATATACGGCTAATGCAACATTTATGGTCCGATGAAAGTTTTTCAAATGAAACATAGGAAGATGTCGGATAGTTAATACCTGGTCCATTAAGAGAGGCACAGACATAGTCTTTAGTCCACGTCGGTGGTCTCGTGACTCTCTTCGAACGTCTTGGAGGTTCTGTTGGTGGTGGAAGTGAAGACATTTCTGCAGCATCATTTTCTGCTTGATCAGCATATACATCCTGAATGTTGGGTGAAGCAGTGGGCATGCTATCCAATGTGTCTGTCTGTGGTGAATGATTAAATGATGGTGTGATGACTTCCCCGGGTGATGCAGCAATAAAGTATTCAGGAGATAGATCATCTTCAATTGGAAGTTGATGTGAGATATTCAGATCCCCTGAAGTCTTCTGGAATGGAAAGACAATTTCGTGAAATATAACGTCCCTGCTCACGAAAATTTCTCTTGTCGACTGATCCAGAATATAATACCCTTTCTGTAGGTTAGGGTAACCTATAAAAATTCCTTTCCTCGCTCGTGGACCCATTTTATCTCGGGGTCCCACAGTTGAAGCATAACATAAACAACCGAATACTCGTAAATGATCTAATGCTGGTTTCCTTCCATAAAGTAACTCAAAAGGTGACTTACCAGCTAAGATCCGAGTGGGCATACGGTTGATGAGGTAGGCTGCAGTAAGAACACAATCTCCCCAATAGGTTGCTGGTATGGATCCTTGAAACTTTAAAGCACGTGCAACTTCCAACAGGTGACGATGCTTACGTTCCACCACTCCATTCTGTTGTGGAGTATAGACACAGGAGCTCTCATGAAGAATGCCATGAGTCAGAAAGAGTGATATGCATTCATGATTAAAAAACTCCTTTCCATTGTCAGTCCTTATCCGCTAGATTGACTTCCCAAATTGATTTTTGGTCAGGACAATAAATGTCTTCAAATGAGATGGAAACTGTGCCTTTGATTGCATCAAAAATACCCATGTAGCTTGGGAGTGATCATCGACAATAGTGAGAAAATATCGTGAACCATCACGATGTGTCGTGTGATATGGCCCCCAAACATCCACATGAATTAAAGAAAGGGCACTATTGGAATGTTTTGTACTTGAAGGGAAAACGACATGAGATTGTTTTGCTAAAGGGCAAACATGACAGTTAGGATATGGAAAGAATGCACTATGTCCCATTCGTGAATGTAAAAGGAATTCTTTATCATTGGCAATGGCATTACACAATGACGTTTTATTGAAAGAAATTGAACGATGATGACTTGAAGTGCTAGTCCAGAAATATAGACCTTCAAAAACATTACCCAAGCCCATCAATTTCCCAGTCGAAAGGGCCTGAAAAAAACACGTGTCGATCGAAGAGTATTTGACAAGAATTTTCTTTGCAGACTTTGGACACGGAAATGAGATTGAATCGGAATTGTGGGACATAGAGGACATTTTTCAGGATAATTTGAGGGCTTAATTGAACTGTTCCTGTCAACGTGACATGAGTAATGTTTCCATTTGGAAGTTCTACAGAAATAGGTTCCTTCAATTCCTTATTTCTTTTGGAAAAGAGGCTCATATCACAAGTAATATGATCAGTCGCACCTGAGTCAATTATCCATGCCCTTTTTGAAATTGAGTTTATTAGGCAATGAGATATACCTAAGAAGCTTCCCCTTGTTTTTCCAATGTCTGCTTTCTGTAATGCCTGCATCAATTCCTGATATTGCCCATGTGTGATAGGCCGATCACCACTTATCCCGATAAGTCCAAATCACACGGTAAGCTGCAGAATATTCTCTCCTTTTTCCTTTTTCTCCTGGTTTTCCATGCAATTTCCAGCAATTTTCTATGGTATGGTGCAGACGTTTACAGTGCTCACAGTATAATTTACCTTTTCCTTTTGAATTCTGGTTGAAATTTCGTATGGAAAAAATATGGCCGTCGGATCCCTTGAATCCCGAGCTATCGTAGCCGTCCGATCTACCGAATGGATTTGCTCTTTGCGGACCGTCAGATCTTCGTGCAAAATCGGGGCCGTCGGATCTCCTTGGAAGATCTGCACCGTCGGATCTCCTCGTTAAATCTTGGCCGTAACTTCCATCCCTTTTAAGGGTTTGCTCGGCCATTTCAAACCCTAGCCCGAGCCCTTCGCGATTCTCCCGAGCTAGGGTTTTCACCCCCAATTCTCTCCCGTGGCGTTCTCCGCGGAGGGTGAGGGCTACGGCGTCGCCTCCTCGTGTCTGCTCCGGGGCCGTGAGTCACTGGCTCTCCTCTTGAACGGCCAGCTGAAAAATCCGGCCAAGGGGCGGCACGAGATCCATCGCCAGAATCTGCGATCTAAAAGTTAGGTAAGATTCGTTCAAAATCAAGAGAAATCGGGTAGATTTCTCCCTTTCCTTTATCGATCTATACTGTCTGAGCGTCTCTAGGGGTCCCTCGAGTTTTTCCTCCGCGGCCTCGAGCTCGTTCCAGAGCGATGAGAGTTTGTTGTATACCGCCGTGATTGACATGTTTCCTTGTTTAAGATCCGTGAGTTCCTGCGTGAGACAGAAAATTTTTGCTCGATCTAACTTCCCGTACATCTCTTTGATGTTGTCCCACATGGTTTTCGAATCTTCGGTCGGTGGGAGGCCTGCTGCGACGTCTGGGGACACACAGTTGCCGATCCAGGTGCGGATCAGGCGATTGCACTTCCTCCAGTGCCTTGCCAGCCTCTCATCCGGCGGGATCGGCACGGTTCCGTCAAGAAAACCGTCCTTATCCTTGGTCGCAAGGGCCCTCCAGAAGTCTTGTGACCACTTGCTGTAATTTTCAGGCCCGGTAAGTTGGAGATTGATGAGTCTCACTTCTGGACCGTCGGCGGTAGATACATGCAAAGGGTCCCCTGGTTCCGGTCGGCCGGTGATGGCCGCAATCGGATACGGGAAAAAATTGGGTGGAAAATTCGGGTTCGGGTAGGGATTCGTCCCTGTACCCGACCCAACGAATCCAGATCTATGCTCCGCATTAAAAAAACCGGGACGAGGGTTTATTTCCGATCCCGCTTCTCCGGACTGCTTCTTGGTTACGTCTCGGCTGAGTTTGCCCCGCTTGCGATGGTAGACCTCCGTCGAGCCGAACGTTATTCTGGTAATTCATTACCCCCGGCAATGATGGATATGGGCCTTGCCCGAAGTACCATGGATATGGTACCCATTGGTAAGGTTGGCCCGGAATGGGTTGCCCCACGTTCGCCTGAGCCGGGAATATTTGCAATTGTTGCTGTGTATTGGTGTTTGCAGGTGCTACGTCGGTGTTGTGGCCCTGCGTTTCTACCGACGGTGTGACATTCCCTATGGAAGGAATTCCGGTGCTGACAGGAGGTAAGTTTTCTGGATTCATGGTGAGTGAATCCTCTCCGCTTCTTCTCCTTCTTACAACAATTGTTTTCTTCCGTAACAAAGCGTGGATCTGTCTTGCAGATTCAAATGAAGAAAACGGGTGCGGAAGTTGGAGCTTAGAATCGACACTCTGATACCATGTCAGAAGTTGAAGCAAGGGACGAAGCAAGATTCGGAAGAGGAAAAGTAGAAGGAATTTGGGGAGAATTTCTTTTCTGTATATTTCTCTATGAATCGACAATGTACATCAACGAATAATTATAATACAATGTGTACATTAAAAAAAGGCAATGAAATATCTCACATATCAATCTAGTTTTTAGATTGATTCTATAAAATCAAAATCGGATCAATTAATATCCGAGGATCCTCTGCATATCTTCTAACAAATCGGACATAACGAGGATTTCTTTGATTGGGTTGAGTATTTGAATAATCATGATTCTTATCAAGGTAAACTTGGCATGCTCTGTCTCTGCTGGAGGTGGGGACCGAGTGCTTGATTCTGCAGGCATGAAATCTCGTTGAGTCCGAGATTGTCCTGATGAACTCGTACACGTTTCAATGATTCGGCGATTGTTTGGATGCGCACCTTTTCCTTATCATTGCATTTAGGTGCCCCTACCGAATCGCTTACCCCATGTTTGATTGAATTCCTAAACGGTATTAGTGAGAAGAAATCGAAGATAGAACAAGATCTATATATGAAAGAGGTTTAGATCTTGAACAATCAATGAAAATACCTCAGCTTTGATATATTTCTTCTTCAGAACTTCAAGTTCATCCTTTACACGATTTCACCGTTTCCGGATACAGAAGTAAGAGAGGAAGCTCAAGATGAATCAAGGAAAACCAGAGACTGAAAACCAAAAAATGAACTTCCCTATCTCTTCTCTCATTCTCTTTTCCTTTTATACTCAATCACTAGCTCAACTGTTTCTGTTACAGAATTGTTACAACAGAATAATATGAAAACACACGTGCATTTCTTCTGGCTGTGCAGCTCCTTTAATTTGCTTGATCAGCTTCTGTGTTTCAGGTTTCAATGTCACGGATCGCCAGCTCATCGGTTCAATTGGATCGCCACTCACGACCTTCCTCTATTCCAGCTTCCTCTCGCCTCGCCACTTCTTCAAGTTTGGCCTCGCACTTCTTCAAGTTTGGCTTTTCTACTATCACCGACTTCTATGTGCATTTGTTCTTTTAATACCTGTTTAATTTCTCTAACAATTAGCATGTGTATTTCGCAAGCATTCTTGCATCGTGATGATTATATGGCAATGGCGTGCTTAAACTGAGAGTTCTCTAGTTTATATGACATTATTTCCTTGATGTTGGTTGAACTTCTAAAGTTGTGCTAAATGCTCCCACGACTGAGAGTTTGAACATGCTGTGTCCGCTTAATTTACTAGGAATTATGTTATCTATATCAATCTATGATGTTTGTATGTGGCATTCTAACATTCGAGACAATTACCATCCTTGTACTGGAAATGGTGAAATCCTTCTTCGAAATGTGCATCATATGTTGTGTACTTCAGTAAATTCCTGTACGAGACTTTATCCTTTGCTTGATCTCGAAAGTAATTGGTTTCGTATGCTTGGATGATTATGCCTTGCATTTCTAGATCCGTTCATTGATACCTCAATACCTTCTGTATGTCAATAATATTCGATTCATTTTTTTTAGGCAAATGCATGGCCTCTACCTATTTGATTTTCTTCGTTGACTGAAGATTCTGAAGTTCATTCCTTGATGTCAAAACTGACATTCGATGGCTGAGTGCATAGTGAGCTCTTTATGCCATGACCGAATGCTTTGCTTGATTCTTTGTCCATTTTGCAATTTGTATACAAGTTCAGTTGTTGCTGAATGAGTCTCAACTATGAGAATCGACGGTAGAACGGGGCTCAATGCTGTTTTCCTGTGTTTATGGATAGACAGGCATGCGGCATGCTAGAAAACGACAAAAAGAGCAAAGAAAGCTTGCTTCCGCGGGTGGCTTCCCAACTTGAAGGCACATTATCGTCTCGGCAGGGAGGGGAGGAGGACAGCCAAGGCCATCCGCACTCGAATCGTAGAATAAAATAATAATCTATTTCTTCTAAAGATAATTTTCTAGTTGCACGCACTCGAATCATGGAAAACATTGTTCCCTAATTTAGAAGACTTTTTTCCTTTCATAGAAAATATTTTCCCTAAGAAATTCGTTTTCTATGAAATGAACATCGAAAAATCCGAAAAACGTTTTCCCGAAGATTATTTTCCGCGAAATGAACAGAGCCTAAATACGTTGTCGATTTCAATACAAGTCTGGATTCCTTATTCAATTTTTCACCTATACTTTCAATTTGCTTGGGATTTCAGTTTCCTGCATTTCGACTCAAGTTGTTTATCATTTCGGAAAAAAAAATTTATGTAATTTCCCGAAAACAAACACCAAGTGTAGACAACAAAGGTAAGAGATGCAAAGGAAATCTCAGTGATTGAGGCTGGCTTTCTCTCAGTAACGAATAAGACTCAAATGGCTAACTTCAAAATTTTCAAGTCCGATTCCAAGGGAAGAAGGGAACTCTGGAGTCAATTTCACTTGCATAGCTCTTTTGCATCAAAGGGATTGAGTCAACTAAAACATTCTATTGACATATGAATTTTTATCGACGTTCTAAATATCCATTTATTTCGAAAAAAATATAAAAATTCGTAAAAAAGATAAAAAAGGAAAATAAAAAAAGAATAATTAATAAAAATGGATCAAATAAAATGAATGAATGAATGATGAAAAATGAAGTCGTGTGGGCTGGCGTGTCTAGCCCACTTGGTTATTTTGAACTCACCCCTTAACCGGGCTTCCCATTCAGAAGGGAAGAACGTATGTGAGTGCCTCAATTTCAATTCAAACATGGGTTTGGCCCATTTTCCTTCTTTTCTTTGGCCCACCAGAGCCTAAAAAATAAGCCCAGCCCATCACTCTTTCTTCTTGCGCGCGCACGCGCTCGTGAGAAGAGCGTCTGTGACGCAAGGAGGAGAGAAGGTACAGTGACGGTCACCGAAGAAATGCCCGTGAGCGAGTGATGAGAAAGGAACCTATGAATCTTAATCGATATACTCGCTGCTCAACCCTGCAAAAGCGAGACATATTCGTGCGAGATAATGGAACCTGTCGCGTCGTGTTTTGGTTGGAAAAGTGTTAAAGCTGAATCAAAAACCTGCTCTCTTAGCTGCACAACATGTGTTGGACAAAATGCTCGAATGATGCACCGAAATCCATGTTATCCGATCGACGTTAAAAGTTTAGTTCGAGGCTTGATCACGCATATGTTGTTGACGCACGTCTGCTTTCTTCGTTCTTTGCTATGTTTTTTCTTGATTTCACGGCCCACCTTTTGATATTCGTTAATGGCCATGCAAAACCGAACTTGGTTCGGCTGTGGCCGACGATAGGTAGACGGCGACGGCCGGAGATGTAATCTGGTGATGGTGTGCAGTGGTGTAAGCTCCGGTGTCCGTAGATGGCATTTAGTTGTACGGGTTCAAAAAATGGAGAAGAAGATGAAGGTTCGGAGTGAAAAAATGACTTCGGGAAGAAGACGGAAAGAAAAAGAAGTGGTGCAGTAAAAATGGACTTAATGAGGAAAAAGACAAAAGAGAAAAAAATTAAAAAATATTCAAAATATTCAAAATATTTTTAAAAAATTTGTTTTCTATATCATCGATCAAGGTCGGATCCGAGACAGTAGGCCAACGGTCGGATCGGGTTGACGGTCCAAACCCACTCCCGAATATAATAATGATAATAATAATAAGAATAATAAGTAAAAAAATTGAAAATTTTAAAATTTAAAATTATAAAAAATTCTTAAAAAAGTAATTTTTTTAGAAAATTCGAAAATCATTAAAATTTAAAAAATCCAGAAAATTCATTAAAAAATAAAAAATTCGAAACAAAATTCAAAATTTGGAAAAATCATAAAATATAGAAAATACTAGAAAATTAAAAAAAATTAAAAAATTAGAATTTTCTAAAAAAAAGTAAAACCAAAATTTGGACAAGCCTTTAGGGTTTTAAAATAAGATTATTTGTTTTGTGCTGTCTTTTTTATTTTTTAGGGACGATATTAAGATGCTTGTATGCCTTCCTTTATGATTATAATTGCACATTTCAATATTTTAGGTGTTACTTTCCTATTCTAGAATGGTTATGGCAAATCATTGATTTCTTTTGGATAGGTTGCTATGGCGTTTGTTAGTCAATGTCTCGAATTTAGAATCTCTTATTGCGAAAAGTATGATATTTTCTAGTATCTTACTTAATTTCTTGCTGATCAAAAAGGCTAGCGGTAACCTATTTGTCAAAATTTATGTAGGCTTAATTGATTTAAAATCTAAACACCCACTGTCACGTAAGGTACGGGCTTAGGAGAGCTTGAGTTAATAAAGGCTCTTCAACCTGAAGTTTATAATATCCCTAGACATAACTCTCTCCCCACAAGGGGTTAGGTCACGACACCTTCCAGTAAGTACAAAATGGCACCATCTAGAATGATAATCATTGGTGCATCGCATGTAACGACATCGATGTGCCATTTTGATACTGGCAAGATCATCTAAAAGTAGTTTTGCCTGGATAGCAAACTGATTGAATAAGAAGGAAGCAATAGGAATGACATTGGCCGGAGCTTGAATTCATGGAAATGAGCGTTAATGGCAAGTGCCTGAAGGTCTTTTTGGCAGAGATATTACTATCTAGAGACAACGAACGTGACTAGGAATCTCTGTCTACTCCAAGCTCAGCCTCTAGGCAGAGCAAGCACTCCTTTCTTTGGTCAAATCAATAGCGACGTCCTCGCAAAGCAAAGGAGGAGGAGGGGATAGAGAAGGCCAGGTCAAGGGAACAAGCTAAAATGTTGCGGTGGTGGGGTTGATGGGTCAGGGCCACAAATCAAATCAATGGGTTTGCTCTTGTGGGCCTTGCCAACTGGACCAACTTAGCTTTTATTTATTTTTATCTTTTTATTATTCTTTTTTTTTTTTCTTTTTACTACCATCCTTTTTTTTTTTTGATGTACTACCATCCATTGTTTTTATGCTCTTGTTTTACAAAAATGTATGCTTAATTTATAGACTAAAATTTAGGTGTTGACATATGTCCGATGAAGAAACACAACCTAAATACGCTTAAATGACCAAAATAGATCAACAATCTAGTAATGAAGGGAATTCTTAGTCAAGAACCGAATGAAAATACACACCAACTAAGTTCAGGAATTTCATCAAACATGTGGTATGCATTTTAGCCAAGGGTCACCGGTTCAAATCATTAATAGCCTCGATCACAGTCGATTGCTGAAACAAATTCTCTCACTAGAAGACCTTGAAGCACTTGAACAAAAATATGATGAACATCTTTTGGCAACAGTGCACAGCTCAGATGAGTTAAACTATGACTACAATGCTTGTGACGGATGAGACCGTTGAACAAGACCAGTGTCCATACTGTTATCTTGCATTCATGCTCCCAGACAGATCCCCAAGGAAAAGTTGGTCATGCTCCTTCCAGAAACTTAGATCACCAATTATGAAAAATTACACCAAAGTAACAAGCCTTTCCAGTCTTCAGACTCTGAATTTGTTAGAGAGAAAGATGGAATTGTTTCCATCAAGTTTGGCAAAGAAAAGGAAGAAAGTCTCTCTTACTTCCAAACCCTCTTCATAATTGAACCACGTGTTCCTGAATCAATTCCGAGCCAAACCCAAAAAAGCTTGTTAAATACTTCAAAAATGATGGACATCCTGTCCATTATTACAAAGACCAATATGGTCACTGTTTTTGGGATCCTTTTTGCTAATGTTCTTATTGTACAAATTTTCCCGACAAGGTAGATCCATTTGCAAAACCCCCACCTCGAAGGAAGCATAAAAGACCAAAGGATTCTATGTACCAAAGGTATTTGAACAGAGATCCCTCCGTTGATACTCTTGGTGAGTATGATAAATTCCAATTTATGGTTTCTTATGCACCAACTCCACCACCAGAGTTCAATGTTCCTCCATATGTATCACCGGATTCACTATCATCACCTCCTCCATCTCCTCCTCAGAAAAAACCAGCCATTTCCCCATTTTATAAGCCAATTGTAAAGTGGGCAAAGAAACATTCTTACCCACTTGAGGTTCCAGTAGAAACACCACCTAGTTCTTCCATCGCCATGTTCCATGAAACAAACTTTCCTCCTCTTGTTCGTGAAAGTTCCAAACTCTTGTTTCCTGATACAGAAGAGTTTATTGATCCACAAGGCAGATATAGGCATGTTCCTAAAATACCTGCCCCCACTAATGTGGATGAGCATGGAAGATAGAAAAGGACTCCTGTTGCTGAAGTTGTCCTAAATTGGCAATCAGAGACTTTTTTGGCACACAACAATGATTTTAAAGTAATTGATTGCAAGATTGAGAATGTGCAATAAAACTTATGAAGATATGATGAAACCACCAAGAAAATGCTTTCAGATTTCCAGAAGAGGCTTCATGCCTTGGAATCTGGACAACACTTGGGGTATCTGTTGGAGAAATCTATCCAGAATATTTTGAAGCCGACAAAACGTTTCTATCGCCTAGTCTGGATATTTGCAAGCCTTCTATTTGAAAGTCGAAGACTTTCGATCACCGAACTCATCTCAAGACTCAAGACTCAAGACTATTCTCATTGACGCTTGTTTTAATCCAGTGACGAAGGAAATCCAGAGCCGAAGTTTTTGGTTGAAGATTTATTCCTGCCTTCTGGAGAAGATCTCTTGGCTGGATAATTGTAACAGATTTATTCATTCGTTATCAAGATCGATTGAAGATCCAATGATCGACGAAGTATTCTTGGAAGGTTCTATTCTTGGAAACCAAGATCCTGATTGTATGGGCGAACAGGATTGATGGGCTATCGTCAAGTTCCTTTAATAGCTCGAATGATCTTATTGATTGATTCCGTCCAACGGGTAGATTGGAGGAACTCCTTTGGAAAGTGCCAACGGGCATGATGGCATATAGGAGTATAAAAGGAAATCGTTCTAGCTGTTTTATAGAAATGATCGATAGAAAAATTCCAGAGTCTGAAGCACCTTGATTATTAGTCGATTCATTATGAGCGAAATTGTACTCACAGAGAGTGTCTATACTTAGTGATACCTTGAGCAAGTGTGGTAGATCATCTACACCGAAATATCAAGGGAGAACATCGCTGTAACATTTCTTTGTTTATAGTGGAATCCAGCCAATAGGCTGTCAATGCAGAAGAGTGGACGTAGGCTTGAAATAAGCCGAACCACTATAAACCGCGTGTTCAATATTCTCTTCCCTTCTCTCAATCTTACTTTGATTATCGTTTGTTTCTAATCCTTTAACTATCGAGAATTGTGACATTATCGATAAGATTATTGCATATACCTATTCACCCCCCCCCTCTAGGTACTTATTCTAGCCATATCAATTGGTATCAGAGCTCGTGTACTCACTTTATTTGAAGTATTTTACTTCAGAGTAAAAGATCCATGGCTAGTATGCTAGCACCAGGGCTGGTAGAAGGTCAGAGCAACACCAGATCTCCCTACTTTGATGGAAAGGATTACAACATCTGGAAGAACAAGATGAAAGCCTTCTTAAGATCAAAGGATCCTCTGGAATGGGACGTTGTATAAAAAGGAATTACTCCTACAGCTGCACATGTCTCAGAAAGAGGAAAAGAAACTGTTGAGACCAGCGGAATGTCACAGGAAGAGATTATCAAGAGACAAGCACTCGATGTAAAAGCAATTTACTCTTTATATTGTGCTTTGTCACCAACTGAATATAATAGAATATCTTCTTGTGTTACAGCAAAAGAAGTCTGGGATAGATTGCATATCACCCATGAAGGAACAGATCGAGTGAAGGAGACCAGAATTAACATTCTCCTCGGTCAATATGAAGCCTTCAAAATGAAACTAGGAGAATCAATAACTGACATGTTTAGCCGTTTTACAGATATTGTCAATGGTCTTGAGAATCAAGGACAGAAAATTTCTGATCCTATGAAAGTAAACAAGCTACTGCGTGGACTCTCCAAGGATTGGAATCACATAAAGACTTCAATCAGAGAGACGCAAAGAATTATGCCATTATCTGTCGACGAGCTGATTGGAACTCTTTAGTCTTATGAAGTGGAACGAATCAATGAAGACGAAGATCCAAGAGGTAAGAAATCCATTGCATTAAAATCAATTGATGATTTTGATGATGCAGATTCTGAAGATGACATGGATGATGAGGAGCTTGCTCTCATGATAAGAAGATTCAGAAAACTGAATAGAAAAGGAAGAAGGTTCAACTCAAGGAAACAAAGTTTTCAAAGACAGCAGACCAAGTCTGTTGATGATGAGGAACCAAACAAAGATGTAGTCTCGCCGAATGTAAGAAAAAGGGACACATCAGACCCAACTGTCCTCTTTTGAAGAAGAAAAGAGGAAAATCTGAAAAGTTTTGAAAAGCTCTCAAAGCCGAAACACAGAGTGATACGAGTGTGAAGAAAGTGACAATGAATATGCCAATCTATGTCGATGGCACATTCGGACTCGCACTCAAACTCGGATCGACTCGAATAGTGAATTTGAGGTAAGTGATTTTAAAATTCCTATCAAAGTTTCCAAATACATTGATGAATTGTGTTCTAGTCTTAAGACTTTTCTCAAAAGAATTTCCGAACTTAAAAAGGAAAACTCAGCTCTAAAACAAAAGGAAATTGTTTTAGAAGAAAGAGTTAAAAGTTCAGACTTAAATGTCTCCTCTCTTAAAGAAAATGAAGAAAATCTTTTGAAAGAAAATTCTTTTTTAAAAACTGACTTATCAAATATTTCAAAGAAATTTTCAATAGGATCTGAAAAACTTGAAAAGATTCTTTCAGCTCAAAGGCCTTACTTTAATAAGTCTGGTCTAGGTATGACAGCGGAAACTATTCCTTTGATTGATTTTCCTAAAGTAAAATAAAGAATTAAGAAAAGACCCGCAAGAGAGGCTTATAAAAATCATTTCAAGAAAGTTTTTGTAAAGTCTGTAGGTCAAAATGCCCTCAGATGTTCAAAGTGCAAAAGTCCGGATCACTTTGAAAAAGAGTGTCCTATGGTTTGGAAACCCGTTAAGAAAGTATGGGCGGATACTGTTTATTTTACTAACACCAAAGGACCCAAGAAAGTTTGGGTACCAAAGAAAGTTTGAGATTCTTTTCTAAATGCAGGTCTCCGTCAAGAAAAAGGTAAAATGGTATCTTGACAGTGGATGCTCTAGACACATGACAGGAGACTCAAATTGCTTCATAAAGCTTGTTCATATAAATGGTGGAAAAGTTTCATTTGGAGGAAACAGCAAAGGAAGTATTGTGGAATTTTGAACTGTGAAAATTGGAAATCTCACAATAAGTAATGTTTCCTTAGTGGAAGGACTCAATTACAATCTTCTCAACATTAGCCAATTGTGTGACACTGGTTTTAAGATCTTCTTTCAAGAAGGAACATGTTCTAGATCAAGTAAAGACTCCACTCGCCTTTCATGGGTCGAAGACATGGAAATATATACCTTCGGATGTAAAACCAGATGAATCGAAATACCTAATTTCAATTCAAGACGAAGCAAGCTTATGGCACGAAAGCTTGGTCATGTCAACATGAAGCAATTAGCCAAAATTTCATCAAAGCAGCTTGTTCGAGTTGTTGCATATGGATCTCTTCGGACCAACCAGAACTCAGAGTATTGGAGGTAAGAAATACTGCATAGTAATTGTGGACGATTACTCCCGCTTTACTTGGGTATATTTCCTTGCAAAAAAGTCAGAATCCTTCTCGTATTTTGAAAAATTTGCTAAAATGGTTCAAAATGAAAAATGATGTGTTATTTCAAGTATAAGAACAGACCATGGAGGTGAATTTGAAAATCAAGATTTTACAAAGTTTTGTAATGAATCTGGCTTTAAGCATGTGTTCTCTTCTCCATACACTCCTAAACAAAATGGAGTTGTGGAAAGGAAGAATAGATCTCTTCAAGAAATGGCTAGAACTCTTTTAATTGAAAGTAAGATTTCTTCACGGTTTTGGGCTGAAGCTGTTTCAACAGTATGCTATATAATCAATAGAGTCTTTTTAAGACCTTCTCTTGAGAAAACCCCTTATGAGTTATTCAAAGGTAAGAAGCCTATTGTTTCATACTTTCATGTGTTCGGTTGCAAATGCTTTATATTGAAAAATGCTAAAGATCAAATTGGTAAGTTTGAAGAAAGATCAGATGAAGGCATCTTCCTTGGATATTCTTCATCAAGCAAAGCTTACAGAGTCTACAACAAGAACAGTCAGTCTGTGGAGGAGTCAATGAATGTCAAATTTCAAGACTCTATGCAAGACGATTCCAGTCAGACTCATCATGAATAATCTGAATCTGCTCCAGACCCTCCAAAGTCTACAACTCAAGAAGCATCTCAGACTTTGGAAGACTAGCATCAAGATGATCGTGAAAACTCAAACAAAGAAAAAGATCATCAACCCGACAAATCAACCAGTAACTGGAAACATAAATCCAGTCACCCTAAAGATCTTATCATTGGCGACATCAATGAAGGAATTCGCACCAAATCCAAAAGGCATGAAGAATCTAGTGCTGTGGCTCTTATTTCTGAAATAGAACCAAAAAGCATAGAAGAAGCTCTATCTGACGAAAGCTGGATTGAAGCTATGCAAGAAGAGCTCGGACAGTTCAACATTAATGATGTCCGGGGAATTGACATCTAAACCAAGAGGTAAAACTGTTGTTGGAGCCAAATGGGTGTTCAGAAACAAGATGAATGAGAAAGGAAAAGTCGTACGAAACAAGGCAAGACTCGTGGCCAAGGGATATACGCAAGAAGAAGGAATAGACTATGATGAGACCTACGTTTTAGTAGCAAGGTTAGAAGCTATTTGTCTATTACTTGCGTTTGCTTGTTACAAAAATTTCAGGTTATTCCAAATGGACGTCAAAAGTGCCTTCCTAAATGGATTCATCCATGAGGAAGTTTATGTGGAACAACCACCAGGGTTTGAAGACCCAAAGAAGCCAGACTCAGTCTTCAGACTGAAAAAGGCCTTGTATGGTTTAAAGCAAGCACCTCGAGCTTGGTACGATAGGTTAAGTAAGTTCTTAATACAGAATGGTTTTGTCAAAGGTAAAGTAGATACTACTCTATTTATCAAGAAGGAAAACAAAAGCTTTTTACTTGCTCAAATATATGTGGATGATATCATTTTTGGATCTTCTAATGAAATTCTATGCAAGAAATTTTCTAAGTCTATGCAGGATGAATTTGAAATGAGTATGATGGGAGAGTTAACGTTCTTTCTTGGACTTCAAATAAAACAATTGAAGGAAGGAACTTTTATTTATCAAGAAAAATATGCTAATGATCTTGTCAAAAGATTTGGACTAGAAAAGTGCAAAAAGACTGACATACCTATGTCAAGTTCGATGAAGATAGACAAAGATGAAGAAGGAAAGAAAGTTGATCAAAAGCTGTACAGGAGCATTATTGGTTCACTTCTCTATCTTACTGCTTCTAGACCTGACATTTTGTTGAGTGTTTGCATATGTGCTAGGTTTCAATCAGATCCAAGAGAATCTCATCTCAGTGCTGCGAAACGTATTATTAAATATGTTGCTTCATCTTCAAGCATCGGTCTTTAGTATCCTAAGAAAGGAGACTTTAGTCTTCTGGGATATTCAGACGCAGATCTTGCCGGATGCAGAGTTGATAGAAAAAGCACTTCGGGAACTTGCCAGTTGCTGGGAAACAGGACAGTGTCTTGGTTTTCAAGGAAACAAAGCACTGTGGCTCTCTCAACAACAGAAGCAGAGTATGTAGCTCTTGGAAGTTGCTGTTCGCAAATTCTATGGATAAAACAACAGCTACAAGACTTTGGAATTGAAGACTCAAGCACAGAGATTAGATGTGACAACACCAGCACAATCAATCTCACCAAAAATCCAATTCTTCATTCAAGAGCAAAGCATATAGAGATCCGACATCATTTCATTCGAGATCATGTCCAAAATGGAGAAATCTCGATCCAGTTTGTTGATTCAAAAAGCCAGCTAGCGGATATATTCACAAAGCCTTTGGAGAAAAATCAATTTGATTTTATCCATCTCAGACTCAACATTCTAAAGCTTGAGGAAGTTAAAGTCTAGAGACTATCCAATCATCAGACTCAACATTCTAAAGCTTGAGGAAGTTAAAGTCTAGAGACTATCCAATCCTCAGACTCAAACATTCATGGCTATCGACTGTAAGTTGTTATATTCAATCTCGAAAATGTACGATCTTTATTTCAGTTAATTTACAATTTCCGTGAAAAATGGAATCGTGTCTTTTCAAAAAGGATTAACTTAAAATTGGCAGTTATCAATTTCAAAAAGATACGTTTGTTCACTTTCCTTGTGCCGATTGGTTCACATATATATATATACAGTTCTTCTCGATTAAACTGCAAAACCCTAGAAAAACATTCTCCTCCCAAATTTGTCTCTACTTCGTCTTCACATTCGAGAAAGTTGTCAACTTTTCTTGGGAAAGCGAGTGAAGGAATCTTTCATCAACAAAGAAGAATGTCTTCTTCAAGAAAGTCGTCGAGAATCGCAAGCAGGGGACCACAGAGAATGGAAAAGGAGCCTACCCACCTCGATCTCACCGAGGAAGAAGATATTCCGAGTCAGCGACAGAGCCCGATTCACTCTCCTCCACGTCAATCTTCACCATCTACCCCACAAGGTGTGGGTCATCAACAAGAGGAAGAAATAATCGAAGACGCCGATCCTATAAGAGTCCAAAAACCTGCTTTTATTTATAAGCTCTATCGTTCGTTAAAAAGCGTTGGGACTCCGTTGAATATCGTGGATGGATTTCTTAAGGATAAGAATTATGGGAATTAGTATATTTTTCTGCGGAAAATGGAGGACTTGGGAGTTGCTCCCAAAGGAAAGGCTGAGGAAGCACTTGCGAACATTCCAAGTGACCCTCGTTTACCAGGACAGAATATGATTGATGGGAATGATGATGATAGAATGTTCCTTGAATTCAAACCCATAATGGGTGTTACAGTAAAAGTGAAGGGAAATCGGATGGATCTGTTTAAGTCAAAGGATCAGGAGAATCTTTATTTCAGATTGTTGAAAAGAGGGGTGATAAACCCTAGAAGTGTGGATTTTGACTTCCTGGATGCGATCAATGTGAACTTGAGAGAGAAGTTCAATTTGCTTCAACTTGAGAATTTTTGCTCCGATACCACAGACGGTTATGCTCAATTAACAGCATATTTCTATTCAAATCTCAGCTTTTTAGATGCGAATAGAATATCTTTCAGTGTTCGAGACAAGGTCTATGTGGTAGATGTAGACATGTTGGCAGACATAATTGGAGTAGAAAGAGGACGCTACCAACCGATTAAAGTTTCGGTTACTCGTACCACGCTGGAGCTTATTAAGGACAGAGATGCAAACAAAAGAATCACCTACTCAAGAATGAGTGCCATCAACGTCGTGCTTCACAAAATTGTGATCAACTGTCTCAGGCCAAAGTCTACTTCAAAGACTAACGTGTCCAACTCGGAAGCAAAATTGATGTATGCAATCAATTCTGGAAGGAAATTCTCTTTCCCTCACACCATTCTCTTTCACATGTATAGAGCAATGGTGAAGGACAAGGGCCAATTGCCTTACGCAGGTCTTGTGACCAAGATCTTCAGACACTTAAACATTGAACCTCCACACACTCTCTGTGTTCGACCATGCGACAAAATGGTGGTAGGTTTGAAAATGCTGATAAAAATGCGTTTGAAAGAGCTCAACAAGGCAATGGAGAAATTCAAAGTGAAGACTCCAGTCTCTTCTGCAGCGAAGAGAAAAGGAAAGGAGCCCATGAGTGCTCCAATCAAAAAGAGAAGAAGTCTGATCCTGGAGGATGAAGATGAAGATGAAGATGAAGATGAAGATGAAGATCCCTCTATTCCTGCATTGAAAAGAACCAAACGTTCTGTACCAGAAACAACAGAACAGAGAGAAACAGAGGAACAAGAAAGGATCAGAGAAGAAGAAGAGAATCAAGAGAAAGAGAAAGAGGTTGAAGAAGAGGAAGACATCGAAGAAGGAATGAAAGAAAAGTCTGCAGATGAAGCAAAAGAGAAAGGGAATGAAGGCGCTGAAAAGGATGACCATCACTCTTCCCCAATCGAGGTCCTCGAGACAAGGGGAGATGAAGAGCAAGAAAGGATTTCACCAGAAGCTGTTCATCATGAAGGAGTGAGTCGATCACCAGAAATTCCAGAAGATTTTCAGGCTTCTCAAATACCTGAAGAAGAACATGATACGACAGCACCAGATTTGCTCGATATCACCGAAGCTCCATCGTCTGTCGGAACACCATCTGATAAAGTTCATGCAAGCACACAGATGGACAATTCAGCAAATTTTCGTTGTATCCTTGATGTTCTTATGGAAATGCGTGGTCAAATATATGCCCTGGACTACGAAATTCAAGTCCTAAAGAATGCTAGACAAGCATCTTCTGTTACCCTGGGAGATCAAATGAAAGATCTAGCTCTTCAAATTCAAGCAAATGCCAAGGGAGAAGAGGTAGCTCATCTTCGGGAAGACTTGAAAAGGCTGGAAGGCATCGTGCAGTCAATGGGAGATTTCCAGATCGTGCGCATTCCCAAGCAAAATTGACTTTTCTCACCTTTTTAATGATGACAAAAAGGGGGAGAATTGCAATTTGAACTCAACTGAACTCAATCTTTGACTTTAAATTTGTTTTTGTGTGTTTAAATGTTTTTTGTTTTGAAAATGACTTGGGTGTGAACTTAAATTTGCTAATGTAAACTTTGAGTGCATTTATATCAAGTATTGCTATATGGTTTACTCATGAAAGACTAACCGATTTTCTGTGGATGCAGAGTCTGGTTGTTTGTTGACTTTATAAATCTTTATGAGATAGCCATATTGCTTGAGTATTATTTTGCAGGTCAAAGTTGTTCAAATCTACGGGAAAGTTTTGTCACCATAAAAAAGGGGGAGATTGTTGGAGAAATCTATCCAGAATATTTTGAAGCTGACAAAACGTTTCTATCAGTCTAGTCTGGATATTTGCAAGCCTTCTGTTTAAAGTCTGAAGACTTTCAGATCACCAGACTCAGCACTCAAGACTCAAGACTCAAGACTATTCTCATTGACAGTTGTTTTAATCCAGTGACGAAGGAAATCCAGAGCCGAAGTTTTTGGTTGAAGATTTATTCCTACCTTCTGGAGAAGATCTCTTGGCTGGATAATTGTAACGGATTTATTCATTCGTTATCAAGATAGATTGAAGTTCCAATGATCGACGAAGTATTCTTGGAAGGTTCTATTCTTGGAAACCAAGATCCTGATTGTATGGGCGAACAGGATTGATGGGCTATCGTCAAGTTCCTTTAATAGCTCGAATGATCTTCTTGATTGATTCCGTCCAACGGGTAAATTTGAGGAACTCCTTTGGAAAGTGCCAACGGACATGATGGCATATAGGAGTATAAAAGGAAGTCGTTCTAGCTGTTTTATAGAAATGATCGATAGAAAAATTCCAGAGTTTGAAGCACCTTGATTATTAGTCGATTCATTCTGAGCGAAATTGTACTCACAGAGAGTGTCTATACTTAGTGATAGCTTGAGCAAGTGTGGTAGATCATCTACACCGAAAGATCAAGGAGAACATCGCTTGTAACATCTCTTTGTTCATAGTGGAATCCAGCCAATAGGCTGTCGGTGCAGAAGAGTGGACGTAGGCTTGAAATAAGCCGAACCACTATAAACCGCGTGTTCAATATTCTCTTCCCTTCTCTCAATCTTACTTTGATTATCGTTTGTTTCTAATCCTTTAACTATCGAGAATTGTGACATTATCGATAAGATTATTGCATATACCTATTCACCCCCTCTAGGTACTTATTCTAGCCATATCAGTATCATTATCTTGAAAGTCCTAAGGCAGAAATAGACAAGCTCAAAAAGCAGATCCAGATCCTTGAAGAATGAAGGCTTAACCCATTTCCAAATACTTTACGAATAGAGCCTTTGTCTCTCCCTCCTCCATCTCCACAACCCCAGACGTCTATCTTTGCTACTCTTACAAACATTCCTGTCAAACAAGATAAGATAGATGTGGCCAAGATGCAAAATTGTCTCAAGGAACTGGACCGCCTAAGGAAAGAAAAGGGAAAAGAAAAGAAGACCAAAGAATCCTCGTTTGTTATAAGAGAAAGGTCAGATCAATTAATGTTGTCAAATCCACTAGAATCTTTTCTCAGAGATTTAGGTAATCAAGAACCATAGCTTGATCCTGTTGCTACACAGCCTCCACAACAAATTGATCCTGTCATCTCGACAGACCAAATTCTATTCCCAACAGAATTAGCCTTTCCAAACATTTTTTTATACTGAATCAAAGTCGGCATCTCTTTCATCTTCATCATCTTTTTCAATCCCTTCCATTGATTCCTTTCCCATAGCACCAGTAACCTCATCAATATTTATGGCCGATCCTCCAAACCATGACATGGAATCAAACTCTTATGAACTAGAAGTTGTCTAGCCAAATAATTTATCCCAAAATGTGACCACTTCATCAAAACAATTTTTTACTATTGATGATATACCTTATCACAAATGGCCAGAAAGACTTGAATAATTTCATACTTGACTAAATACCTAAGCCATTACCAACCAGGACGAGTATGATGTTCTTTTCCATTTTGTCACAAGATTCACAGGTAGTCTCAAACTTTGGTAGGCATCTGTGTTAGAACAAGATCAGCTTCACTTTTACTCTCCCCAAACTTTCAGTATGTCATTATCCTTGTATATCATTTTTTTTGTGGGGAAACCTGTTGATCTCATAGAGCTCAAAATAAGAGAATTTCTTGAAAGAAAATGCTGCTCTCTTCAGCAAAAAAAAAAAAAAAAAAACATATTGATAAGCATTTTAGAGAAATGCTAAAGCTCTTCTATCAAGTTGGAGCTGATGCAAATTTGAAGCATGTTTTCCCAACCTCAATTCCCAAATAATTATCTCAATCAGTAGAAAGAAACTTCCTCTCCAGGCAAAAGAGGATCCAGGATGTTACATTGGGAGAACTCCAACAAGAAATCCATTTATGCTTAGAAGAATTGTGTATCAAGCGTCAAATGATCCAGACTTATGTCAATGACAATAGAGAGCTTGATAGAGCATGTTCTCGTCAGAACCTGAAGATCAAATGTTCCAAGAAAGACTGTGATGGTTCTTGTGGAAAATCTTCCAGAAAGAAGAAACACTTCAAAAAACTCTGGATAAATAAGTCCAGGCATAGCTCCAAACATGGCTCCAAGCACTTCCGAAGAAAGAAGAAATGGAGATACCTATGCAAAAGGAAAGATCTCTCATGCCACAAAAAGTCCAATCAATGCTTCATTTGCAACCAAAAATGACATTTTGCCAAAAACTGCCCTTAGATGAAAAAATGTCTAAACCATTTGATACATCATATAGAGAATGAAACTAGTATTTCTCTTGACAATGATGATATCAAATCTCTATTTCCTGTGGATGAAGAACCATGTGAACAAACTCTTTATGTCATTCTTTGTTATTAAACTCCCAGTGACACCGATTCGGATTCAGATCCCAAATATATCTTTCACATATCCCTTACCCCTTTAGAAGAAAGCACTGACATCTTTTCAAGCCAAACCTATTGTCTACATTTCCCTGTGAAAATATTTACTTCAAAGTTTGCTAAGCCAATCCATGTCATTGCTCTCATAGACACTGGAGCAGCTTATTCAGTTTTAGACACTAAAGTTCTTCCTGAAGAATATTGAACTCCTTGTGTTCGGTATTTTAACTCTCCTTTGAGAGATACTTTCTCTACAAATGTGAGAACCACTCCGATAACTGTCCAGTTTTTTCCATAGTGTTCCATAACTACAAAAATCTTTGGCTCTAGTCTTCCCAACAAAGATTTGATTATTGGTTGGAATATTATGACTCAAATTTCTCAACTTCACATCATTCTTGGAAAATATCTTAAATATAAAGACTAATTCTCTGAATTTGTCAATATTCAGAAACTTTTTTCCATCTATATGAGCCTGTTAGACCCAATCATGCAAAAATTGTTGGAATCTTGCTCAAAATCTCATTTTGAGTTCGCTCATAAATGTCCTCATCATTTATGGAAAAACCCAGAATTCTATGTTCGCCTCCCTTCAAGAAGAATAAAGATATCAATCTAACCAAAGCGAGTCGTATGGGAATGAATCCAGAACACATGATTTTAGCTCAAAGGGAATGTTCAGAACTGTCGCAGCAAGGCCTTATTGAAACTTCCAATTTTCAATGGGCTTATGAAGCTTTTTATAAAAACAAGCGTGCTGAGCAAAATCGAGGCAAGATGAGATTGGTAATTAATTACCAGACCCTTAACCTCTTTCTCTAAGATGATAAATTCCCTTTACCCTCCAGAAACTCTTTTTTTGCTAGATTATCTAAAGCCCAAATTTATTCCAAATTTGATCTTAAAGCTGGATTTTAGCAATTGGACATTCATCCTAAAGACAGGCCCAAGACAGAGTTCTGTATTCCAAACCAATATTTCCAATGGAAAGTTCTTCATTTTGGTTTAAAGGTTGCACCATCTCTCTTTCAAAAGGCAATGTGCCAACTTTTCCAACCAATCCTACCAAGCGCAGCAGTAAACATTGATGATATCATGCTATACAATCCTGATAAGCAATCACATTGCCAACTCCTTGAGCAGTTTGCAGACATTGTGAAAAAACATGGTATCATGCTTTCTCAAAGGAAAATGAACATCGCCCAAATAGAAATTGAAATTCTTGGTATGCATCTTAACAAAGGTACATACTATCCAGGGCCACATATTGCTCAGGAATTGCTGAAATTTCCTAAAGAAAACTTCAAAAGAAAGCAAGTTCAGCAATTTCTCGGGATAATTAATTATCTTAGAGATTTTGTTCAAAATATAGCAAAGCTACTAATCCCATTGCAGACAATGCTAAAAAAGAATCCCCCACCTTGGGGAAAATCTCAGACTCATGCAGTTGTTAAACTTAAAGAGATCATGTAATCTTTTCCTCCTCTACAAATCCCATCAACAGGGAAGAGAATTCTCCAAACTGGCGCCAGTGATGAATACTAGGCCGCCATTGGTAAGAGGCATCTATGTGCCTACAAAAGTGGAAAATTCTCCCAAACTGAAATGCATTATCATTCCACTTTTAAAGAAATCTTGGCGGTGAAAAATGGGATAAAAAAATTCAAATTACATCTCATTGGTCATCACTTCTTGGTAGAATTGGATATGACATCTTTCCCTCGAGATGACCAAATTTAAAAACGAAGTAAGTCCTAAATTCTCAACTACTTCGATGAGCTGAATGGTTTTCAAAATATTCTTTTGAGACCAAACATATTGCTAGAGAGAAGAATGTGCTTGCTCACTTCTTGTCAAAGCCAAAAGTACTAACCGAAATCAACATGTATATCATGAGACATCCTTTTCATATGTGCCAACATGGTGAAAAATATAAGATTGAGAAGATCAAAGATTAGCCAAGCTGGAGATATCCCTAGGAGATCATTGAACAAATCCAGAATGACAGCCTCACTGAAAATCTGGATAAACTCATGTGGCAATGCCACACAGATCTATTTAGATTTAATGGAGGTTCGATTCTTTATCATTTTGGTTTAAATGCAGAAAGGAATATGATTTTCCTGATCAACTTCGATGGTTATTATGGTACTTAACTACTAAGTACTTGATAGCTATTGAAATTCCAAACAGAAGATTCATTGCCAACCTTACCAAAATATTTGGACTAGGCAGAGGAAAAATTGAAAATGAGAATGACAAAAATCTCTTAGATTTCCTCAACTGGTTTTTATCCTCCAACTCATTGGAAATGGCTCTTGCAAATTGAATTGAGAACCATGCAACCAAACCCTGAGGTCCACATCATTCTGTTCTTTCAACGTCCATGGCATTTTTTCACAAATAATGGCAACATTATCAATGCCCCACGGATTGTAGAAACCACATCCTACAAACCTCAGCTAGACAACAAACAAGTTTGGGTTCACAAATCTTATCTAGGACCTGTTGGATGTTGTGAACACCAATACCGAAAACTCTAGAGAATCGACGAGAAGAAAAGCAGATGCAATACTGGACAACACTAAAATAATCTCTCTTTTCTATCATATTTCTGGGGCAGAGCAAGAGGTAAAGAATGCCTGTCGTGCGGCCGTCGTGCGATGATCGTGCGGCGGTCGTGCGGCGGTCATGCGGCTGTCATGCAGCGGCAGGCAGCGATTGGCGGTCCATGAGTAAGAAGAAAAAACACTTTTTACAACACTTTTTATCATGTAGCCGAGGCACAGACTTAGCATCCCGTATTTGCTAGCTCAAATTAGTTAACACCAAACGTCATCTAGCATTTGTTCTACGTACTTCCATAAATGCCTAATACTGATGAGACAACACATTAACCCAAAAAAGCATTGCGTTGTCGACGAAGCACATGAATTATAGTCTCAAACATAGGATGTTACACCTACAATGACGCATGCACAGTGTAATTTATCCAAGGCACGAGCAGATTACCAACCAGGATAGACCTAACCTATTTGAAAATTTTTCAGCCTAAAAAGTTTGAGATTTTGCCACACATTAGCCGTAAGTGCTGAACTCATGCTTCCTAGCCAGACATAGCTTAATTCCAGCCTCTAACTAATGAAGAACGAGCATATCGAATAACAAATTCCTCAACGAACAACCCTGTCTTCAATGAGTTCGACTAAATGGCAGAACCATTTCCGACACACTGCGCGGAAAGAAACAACGCAAGCGAAAAGAGAGATCACAACCTGATGTTGAGCCCTTTGGCACAAGTCTCCTCATAGGTGCAAACCATCTCCTCGGGTGTGGGCTTGGGGTCCTTGGGGAAGTCCATGGTGATGAGCCAGTGGTTGAAGTCGCATCCCTCAAAGAGCACCGTGTTCGGATCGATCTTGTCGCCATCATTGTAGCCGTCCGCATTGTAGGCCAGCGACCGCGAGAAGAACAGCGACGCCGGCGTTGCCGGCGACGAGGAGCGAGGCCGCAGCACGGTTGCCGTGGGAGGTGGCGTCGCCGGCGGCGACAGAGATGGCGCAGGCATGGGGGCGGCGGAGGGGCTGCAGATGGTGAATGATTTTTTTCCTTATTTTGGTCATTTTTCTGGATTTTTTTTTTTTTTTAGCCTTTCTTGTATTTGTTTGTATTTGAGATATCTTGTGCTGCAAATGGTGAAGGATTGTGAAGGACCCATCTTTTGAATTTTACTTATTTGAGACCAAAAGAAAAAAAAAATTAGCATATTTGCACAAAGAAAAATGAAGAAAAGTTAATCATATGTCTTTGGTTTATGTTTCTCTTCCTTCTTAAAACTCCCCAACCTGAAAATGGGCAATAATGAAGGTGTGGCACAGGAATTAAACTTCACTGAAATTTAAATAATAAAAAATGCCTAGCTTATTCCCAAATTGGCCCCAAGCCATTTCATGGCAAATAGGATTGCTATCCAATTCCATAAACTTTGAACTAATTCTGATTGGGTAAATTCCACCTCTAGAGTGAGAATCAACTAGTCCTGAAACTGATCACCCATACTTTTGATATGACTTACTTAAAAAATAACATCTTCACAATTTAACATATTTATTGAGCAAATTCCTCCTTTTGCTTCTTAGCTTACAGAATCTAACAATACAATAAAATAAGCAATCTTTCAAATTTTTTTAATTAAATATAAGCTGAATAAATGGACGAGAGAGAAACTTTTCAGTTTTGACTAATATTTACATCAAAGAGATGATTTACCTTTGAAAAATCAGCAAAGAAAACCATTTACAAATTTAATCTATCAAGTCATCTGTTATCAATAACTATTTTTTACAAATATTAAATGCAGTGAAAAAAGCGGAAGTTAATAAATATAATCCATTATGTGTCTTCATATTAGAATTTTACAAATCTTTTACACATTGTTAAACATTTCCTTTGTAAATTTTATATATTTATCAGTATTTCCTCTCCATAATTTAATATTTCAAATATTTAGCAATGAAACAATTTTGATTGATCTTTGAATGTCAATTTTTCGCATACGCACAATGCGTGTGCACATTTTTTTTATAATTAATTCTAGATACGTGTGACATTTATTTTTACTTTATCAACAAATATTTTGCATTACCTAATAATTCAAATGTTTCTTAAGATGCGTTGCGAGTTTATGAAAATTTGCTAGACCTGTTTGATAGGACAAATGAAAGAGCTTGGATTTTGCTAGGGAAAATAACTTCGAAATTGAAGACTTCACCATCAAGACATGAAAGAATGCTCCGCCAATCAAAGATAATTGATTTTGACGTTCAACATCAAAGAATTAGATTAAAATGAATTACTCACTTGAGAAGAATTCTCATATATTATCAACTAAATTTTGAACTTTTACAATTAAGAATGCACCTCCTATGTACGAACAAACTAAGACATAAGAATTTAAAAACATTGAATTAGGAAACATTCAACTTTTAGAAACTCTATCTTTTTCCTCCTCCTCATTGTACCCATCAAATCATGATGTGGTCTAAATTTCTGTTTGTCTGCGCAAATATCAAATGGACCTACTTGATTGTGGAGGTTTGAGGTGGGCTTGTGAGTAGGAGTATGCAAAAGAATTGAAACCACTTGAAATTGGATCGGATTGTTATAAAACCAATTGTTCCCATGGAACTGGTCTGATTCCCGATTCTAATTATGGAACTGCTCACCCGAACTAGATTGGTACATACATATATTTGATTTTTTTTTAATTTTTAGGCAAAGCATCTATATGCTCTTGAGTTTGATGTATTTGGGCTGGGAGATGACCAAAGTGAGTTCAATTCTAGCTTTGGGAGCTCTTTTAGTGAGTTCGATTCTATGGGCTAAATGGAAAACGAGGGAACCTCTAATGGGTGATTTCCATAAGTGGGCAAATAACTTGAGCGCTAGAGGCATCTTTGGTCCAACATTCCTCAAACTTGAAAGGAGACAATGGGGCAAGGGATTATTCACCATAGGTATTGAGGAGGATTGATTTGTGGTCCGAAGCAATTGCGGTGAGGTGAGTGACGGTGGCTTTCTAAAGCTAATGACACTAGTCTAGGTTGGAGCTACACTTGTCAACTATTCAAGTTACCTAGGATCAAATTTGTTGGGGACATTTCAATTGGTCCCATGGACCATTATACTTGTCAAATGTTCATAACACTCCAAAATGAATTTGTTAGGGACATTTCGATGATTTCATACTTTGCAAGGCAAGTAATCAAATCTCTTTGAAGATCTTTATTTGGTTTTATTAATTAAAATGTGTTCATAATTTATAACTATATTTGTCAAATAGAGGCCACTAATGGAAAATTCATTCTTCCACCGCATCAAATAGATTGTTGGGATTAGGCCAATTTCACAAATTTTTCATAGCTACAATCTGACGCATAGCTCTTATGAGCAAGTTAGTTTGCCGAGCTTAGTGCAATCAAAGCTTGAGTCAGAAGGATCCTTCAAAGGAATATGGCACAGTGAACTTATGGAAAATTCTTTCTGCAAATTAGCCACCCTCTCTATTGGATATTGCTCTAAGCTACACAACGTCTTCCCTTCCACAATCATAGGGAGGTTGCACAACCTAACAATTGTTGAGATTGAAAACTATCCCTCTCTAGAATCATTGTTTGATTGTGCTCCCATTGATGCAAATATTGCGCAAACAACTGTATTGCTCCCCAAATTAGAAGTAAAGACGGTGAGGGACGCAAGAAAGTTGAATGTATGGTGAAGAGCGACTCCCAAATGATTTTGGATTTTCCTAGTCTAAAAAAATTATGTGTTCGTAGTTGCTCCAACCTAAGATATCTCTTCCCCGTTGTATGGCCACAACTCTAGAGAAACTCAAGAGCCAATGGATTAGCAATTGCGAACAGATGAAGGAAGTGGTTCCTAAGGAGACAGCCCAAGGGTATGATGAATAATTACAACCGTTGTTCAATGAGATGGTTTTCTCTATCCCTTACTATGATCATCTATATTCTTCCATTTCATATTTTAGAATGAACAATCTAATAATTTGTCCTATTTATTCTCCTTTCTCACATTATCCTCATGCAAGCTAGATTCCCCAATATAAGAAAACTACAAATTGAAGGCGCTAAGTGCAAAGAGCTATGGAACAATCAAATTCTCAATGATTCCTTTTGCAAATTGGAAGTTCTTCGATTGGAGCACTGTGACAATCTCCTATGTATTGCCCCATCTCACATGTGGAAGAGATTGCAACTCTGTCTCGCCTTCCTAGAAGTTAGATCATGCCATTTGATCAAGATCATATACAAAAGTGATGGGACAGATACAAAGAGTGGTAAAATGAGGAGGCTGGTTTTGTGGGATCTGGAAAACTTGAGGCACATTTGGCAGTCCGATGGTCTTCCAAATGTCAGTTCCCAAACTTGAAATATGTAGAGGTTGTGAGGTGCTCCCGTTTGGAAATTCTTTTCACAACCTTCATAGCGAAATTTCTCGGGCAAATCAAAAAACTGACAGTAGAATCATGTGAAGATCTAGAACTAATTGCTGGCCATGAAGAATGTGAAGAAGCAACCGGTATGACAATCACCTTCTCTGAGTTAATTGCTCTTAGACTTTTCGAGTTGTTGGAAATCAGGGGAAACCAAGCTAAGAAAGACTCTGAGGAATTCCCATCCTTGCAAGTCTTGTGTATAGTAAGTTGTGGAACGGTGCCGGACCGAGGCCTTGATGGCTGGGAAAGGTACCGAGCCCGCAAGATTTTTGACCCCGAAGAATTGTTGTTTAAAGATGTGCTTTATAACTAAGGTGTTTGGGACTTGTGCAATGGAGAATGGTGTTTGGTAATATAGAATAACGCGTCCGGTAATATGATATTCTATTTCTACATTCTCTTGGCCACTCCCAACAAAGTTTGTGAGTAGTTCCTTCGATGTTCATCACTTTGGCTTGTCTCCTGTCCCTTGGATCTAAGGCCGTGCTAAGTGAGGTCACTTGTTCATTCTGATTGAGAATTAGAGTTGCTATTGAGGCGCAATTCTAATAAATGACAGTCCATCGAGACAATGTCTGTCAACTGAAGAGTTGCTAGTGAGTCCCAGTCACTACCTCTAAATTTCGAAAGAACTTTTCATTAATAGGCAAAAATATAACGAGTGCATTGCATCCAATTTGTCTCGAGAAATTATAGTGGTTTTGCATTAACAGGCAAATAGATGGGATAACTGCTTCGTGGTTGACGAATATTCATGTTAATAAAATTTAAAAGTTTCTAGTAATTTTCTAGCCTTGTTTGTAAAAAGATATGACCGATAACTTGCTTGTTAGGCCACCCTATGGTAAGTTACCATCATCATCAGGATTTCACGAGCGCCCAAAACAAATTAATGAATTATCAACATTTCTAAAATTTTACAAATGTGTTTATTTGCATCGTGTATCAAATCACCAGATACTAAACAAACATCTTCTGGGTTTTAAGGTACAGAAGATGAAGTTTTTGTGGACTGCTTCAACTCAATTATTCATTTCTTTTAAGAAATCATTATTCTTTAAGTGATGTTAACTCTAATTTTGTGTCTTACTACGAGTTTTATTTTATGGAAACAAAATAACTTTACTAATCACTGAAATCATTTTTCTCTCTAAATAGTACATGTGCATCTAAATGATGTCACATGTTGTGCATAGAGATTCTCAAATAGAATATGAAATATTTTGAATGTGATGTTCATGATTAGTAACTTAGAAAGTTACTCTCGGTATTTTCTCGTTCATAAAGTCAATTTTACTTGTTATTAAGAAGAAATTTTGCTCTAAACTCATTAATAGTGAAGGCATTTAGTAAGCAAAAAGCACTTCTAATATAATATATTACCAAGAGATTCTCTGCCTATACTTTTACTCTTCTCTTGACAAAGCTCTTCAAATTTTATCTGGAAAAGAAAAAAGCCATTTTATTAAATATGAATGCATTTAATGTGCAAAAATCAATTTTACTGTTTTATATATACCAGATTGCAGGCTCAATCAAAAATTTCACAAAATAGATAAACTCCATACATTGATACATACGAGTTTACCAAGTTAAGTACACTTTCAATAATTTTGTCTCATAAGAAAGATCAAAACAGGTTTCTTCTCTCTCGATCGAATTCACTGGCTAACAAGGCATCATCACGTGGCCCCCAACAGAATTCACTTGCTCTCTTCCTCTCTCTCTACATCTAACGATCTGAGTCGATTCCCTTTCGAGATCAGGCTCGGCGCGCTCTGCAGAGTGGGGCCCGAGTATAAACAAAGCCACCTTCGCACACGCAAAAGGAGCTCCACAAATTCTCTTGAACTTTGGTCGCGACTGCCTGCTTCGACGATTCCAATCCCGGTTGTTGTTTCTGTTATCTCCTTACTCATATCCGATGTCAATCGCTATAGCTAAACATTCTTCATTCAACTAAACTGCATTTGCTCTGTTTTCCGTTGCTTCTCATACGAAGCAGAGGATGAGTGCTATTGTTACCGTCTATGCAAAAACGGCTTCGATTGAGGCTGTATTGATGGTCGAACTTGCCGACTGCCTTTGTGATGATTTGGATGCGAATCACCTGTTTGATGAAATTCCTAAACTTAGTCAGTTTGTATTTTGATTCAAGTCTTGACCGAGAATTTCCTTCATTACTAGATTATTGATCGATTTCGGTCATATAAGCGTATATGAGTTCCGTTTCTTCATTAAAAATCATAGGTATTCAATTTTGAACTTGCTTTGGATGTGCTGCAACCTGTTGATACATGCCGATTCATAATTATCGCAGCCCTGAGCTGATGTCATTTGGTCCTTGATATTGATGTCATTCCACTCAAGTAAGCATGTGTAGTGAATTTCATGTTCCCTTGAAAGGGATTTATGTCATGAATGAATTAAATTCTACTGGAAATCAATCCTTGTATGCTGACCGTGTCTTGATATCCCTGATTTAGTGTGCATTTGATTCCAATTTGAGGCTAGTTTGGTTATGGAATTGTATTTGGTCGTGCTAGGAAAGCATTATGGTGAATCTCATGCCAATTTGTGAGAATTAGGGTCATCACCAAACTTGACTATGTTAGAATCGAAGTATTGCATGCTGACCGTGATTGCTTTGCGTAAATTCAGTAATAATTTTCCCCTGGATTGATGCCATTTTGATCAAGTAGACTTATATGCACTTGCAGAAAGATATGGCTTCATTTTCACGTTGATTAATCATCAAAGGATCACAATTTGCTGTCTTTTATGCTCTGTTACAATTATGAATGTCTGCTGGAAGTTGTGGATTAAGCATGAATTAGATGGATAAGAGATACGGTGTGTGCAAGTTCCTTGTCAATTTCACATGTTCGGATGGCAATTGCATGATTAAATTGATGTCTGTATGCTTGTTATTGCCATGAGAGTCTTGGCCTGATTATTGAATTAGAGAACTCCAATGTTAACTGAACTTTAATTCCATGATTCTTGTGATTTCAAAGCTCGGGGCATCTATTTTTCGTAATATTAAATAATTTGAAGAATACTGACTTCTTTTAAAGGTGATATGGTAGACTAGCCAGATTTGAGGAAATATCTCAACAAAACTGGTCACCAAGGCCCCCATCCAAATATTGCGTGGATGGCACTTGCCAACAGAATTCCAATATTCTCTCCCTCTCATTAGATGCTCACCATTTAAGGCTTATTTATAAGAGCTATCGCTTAATCCTGATCGATCCTTCAAGTGTGTGCGCTTGTGCCGGTATACTGTGCACAACACCAATTGCAACCTATTGACACTACTGGAAATGTCTTTCGGGGAAGCTAGAACTCATATTTGGTTATGAATTCCAATGTGGCAGATGAAGGCATATACTCTCTGTCCTTTCCTTCCTTGAAGTTCGCTGGCCACTGCTGTTCAGAATGATGTTTCAAAGATATGTTCCTTATTTCATTGGAATGCTCATGAACTGATAGCCATCTGTGTCAACAGCACTAAAGGAGCACAATAGAAGATTATCGGACGGAAGATTATCGCTGGTGGGGGGAGGGAAGCTTGGTCACTAGCAATAATTTAGTCACCTATCCGATTGCCAACAGTTCTGAGGACTGAAATGCCACAGTACTCAAACTTTGGTCATAATTGCCTGCTTTGTCAATTCCATTCCTTGACGTTGCTTTTATTATCTCCTTACTCATATTTGATGTCAATCGCTGTAGTTAATCATTCTTCATCCAACTAAACCACATATGCTCTGTTTTCCGTTGCTTTACATACGAAGCAGAGGCTGGGAGCTATTGTTACTGTTTGTGAAAATGGACTTGATTGAGGCTGTATTGATGATTTGGACTTGCTGACTTCCTTTGTGATGATTTGGATGCGAATCACCAGTTTGATGAAATTCCTGAACTTAGTCAGTTTGTATTTGATTCAAGTCTTGACTGAGAATTTCCTTCATTTCTAGATTATTGATCAATTTTGGTCATATAAGCCTCATTGGTCTGTTTCTTCATTAAAAATCATGTTTATTCAATTTTGAACTTGCTTTGGATCTGTTGGAACCTGTCAATACATGCTGATTCTAATTATCACAGCCCTGAGCTGATGTCATTTGATCCTTGATTTGATGTTATTCCACTCAAGTAAGCATGTGCAGTGACATAAGATTGAATTTCATGTTCCCTTGAAAGAATTTATGTCATGAATGAATTAAATTATACTGGAAATCGATCCTTGGATACTGACCATGTCTTGATATCCCTTATTTAGTGTGCATTTGATTCCAATTTTAGGCTAGTTTGGTTATGGGATCTTATATGCTCATGCTAGGAAAGCATTGTAGTGAATCTCATGCCGATTTTCGAATCTCATGCCAAACTTGAATATGTTAGAATCGAAGTATTGCTGCTGACCGTGACTTTTGGTAAATTCATTAATTTGCCCCTAGATTGATGCCATTTTGATCAAATAGACTTATATGTGCTTGTGGGAAGATATGGCTTCAATTTCATGTCAAATTAATCATCAAACAATCACAATTTGCAGTCTTTTATGTTCTGTTACAATTATGAATGTCTGCTGGAAGTTGTAGAATAAGCATGAATTAGATGGATAAGAGATATGGCATGTGTTCAAGTTCCTTGTCAATTTCACATGTTCAGATGACAATTGCCCATGATTAAATCATGTATCAAAACAGATATGTATTAACAAAGTTATTGCCTAGGGTCAACAGTGAATATTCACATCATTAATTCCCTAAAAAGAAAACTTTAGAACTCTCTGTTATGTTAACTGAAAAATTAATTCCATTAAGTCCAAAATTTTTCCCCCATTTGATTGCCATCCAAAATCACTGTTGAAGGTCTGACATTTCAGTCAGTTGTAAATATTTCGAAGAACTACTCACCAAAAAGATGCTTTGTTGTTCTTAAAATTTGGGAAAAATCGAAGCAATTAGAGTTGCCTTCAATTTGAGACAAAATCTTCAAAAAACTGGTCATCTTCAAGGCATCAAATAACTCAGCTAATCATTTGGGAGTCGCTAATAAACCAATTCTGAACTCTGCTGGTCTCGTGATCCCAAGGACAGGTGCTCGACCAAAGACAGCATCTTCTGCAGGATCATTCTCAGTGAATCGCCCGCATTCAAGGTATTTGATTGATTTTGATTCTGGTTCTTCTGAATTGAGGATGGATAGCTATCTTCTTCAATGTCAAAGCTCATTTCAATTCATGGTTTTGCATCTCATGCATTATTCTTGCTGAAAGATGCGAGCTTGATGTCCTGCTGGGTTTGTGATCATGTGCGGAAGAATTACATCCACATACTGTTCTCATATTTTGCCTATCCGAAAACTCAATGGAATGTTGACTCTTCCACATTGCACTGTTTGTCATGCATCATTAAGCATTGCTGATGTGGCTGTGTTTGACAAACATTTTCGGAATGTATGACAGATGACGACAGCTAAAATGATCAGATCCTTCTTCATTCATTTGATCTTATTCATTTTGTACTTTCAGCTCTGTGAGGATGAAAAGTGTCTATGCCTATGCATATTCATCCATCATTCTGCAGTAGATGACCCCTTGAAATTATTGTCCTTAAACAAGGATAAACTGATGAGGCAAAAATGTCATTTTTGCTCTTGTGATTAACTTCTCCGTTGTTTAGCCAGGACTTCTTATAGTCTCATCTAATCACTCTCTCCAGATTGTGTAACCTTGCTTCATAAACAATAAATTGAGATGAATTAATGTGTCTATACGTGAAGTTAAGATTTGCACATGAAACTATGTTGTAGTTAGAAGCAGATGCTGCCATTTGGTTCTAACTTTAATGACCTACGTGCTTGGTTATAGCATCCTAGATGATTGAATCTTGGTTTGTAACTCAACACCAATCTTCCTTACTAATGACAACTTTTTTGTTGTCAGCTTGGATCCTAACAGTTGTTCTCATGGCCTAAAGAACCCACATCTTGATTGAAAATATTCTACCTGCGGATCAACTTAGATCCTGGCAGTTGAATGTAAAGACTAAAAGAGAGCATTGAAGAGAAAGAGGGCTTTTGATTGTTATTAATGCAAAATGTCTTCTCGAGGAATTTGGCACTTTTGTTTTTCACAAACCAACTTCTATTCTTGAAAAATCTTTTTGCGACATAAGACTATGTACGAACTCACCTCAATTGTACCTGGGACGCAGTGCTTCGTCCACGATCTCCCGCAAATCTGTGGCTTTCATACCCGGCGGGCCTTATTGTTCAACGACCAACTCGAGTACATAAATGCCACGCGGGACATGCTATGAACCCTCGCCTGGAAGCTGGATAGTTGGCATAGGAGGAGCGGGGTTTATAGCGGATGGCAAGCTAAGTAGCAGGGGACAAACGGGGGTTCCTCAGTGCCAGATAGGCAGCTACTTTTTGTCCAGCGTGGATGCGCTTTCATGGAGAAAAAGATTGGAGGCGAGATAAAGAAATGGTGGAGGGGGTCCACTTATTTTCAATCGAAAATTGCATGGCCAGTTGCGGGCCGGGGATTTTGCTCTTCCGTCCAACAGCATCTTGACCACCTCTTCAACAGCTACTTCGAAAATTACAATTCTATAAAAAAAAGATTCAAATCTTGCTGAAGGATTCGGTTTCCAACTTCTTGATATTTTACAAGCGTGGTCCTAAACTACCAATACTCTGAAGAATTTTACCAACATACGAATGGATTAATAAATTCCCAACTTCTTATCAACATTGTAAGGGATTTAGTAATATCCAAATAAATTAGATTTACCAATGTCAAAATAAATTAGCAAATTATGTATTTAAAAAAAAAATTAGACGTGTGGTTCATAAGTTTTTAACGATGTAATTAATATACTTATGTTAGATTAATTTGTAAGTAACCTCTTAGCCTAGTTGGTTTGGATCTCATCTGAGATCCAGGATGCAAGGAGCTCAAAGCCCTTAATATTTTTCTTGTCTCTTGATTTGAGGTGTGTGTTCAATGCTGCTTTGATTCCACCTTCAAATGCACATACTCAATTCGGGCTTACTCGATGTCAGGGGTGGCTTTACTCCTGGCGCCCCATGAGGATCTTTTAATTTCTTTCGTTGATCAATATGTTTCAATTTTTTATCCTAAATTATCTATTTTTCAGTATAGAATTTGTATATCATGGATATACATGTAATATATACCTTTTAAACTAGAATTTTTATTATATCCACAATCAATACAAAATAGCCTCTATTGTAACACTACAATATTTATATGTGTATGCCGACTGTCCACTTATGTCAAGTTATTTAAATCTTGGAGTACATGTGTAAGTATATTTTACCATCGAGTAAAATTATTTTTGTTTTGGGTGACTGACCGAATTAGGAGGGTTGTTTTTTTAAGAATATTTGTTGTTGTTAGTTGTAAAACAATTTGTACAAATTTGGGACTAAATATGTAATTGTGTATGGTCATGCACACATTAACGTGATGCTTTCAAGCTTTTTCAGCAATTCCTTTTTAATTTCTGTTTTACTAGGTATCATATACTTGAATAAAAAGATATTCTTTACTTGAATAATATTATCATTCACATATATGAAGTCGTCCTGCCAATTCAATTATATATGTAATTCAAAACCTATGCAATGTCACAAGATTAATAGATAATTTTTTTTTTTAATATCAATAGTGTCTAAAACTCTTTGAGTATCCAACTAATCTCCATACGGTGTGATGGTCCCTCCATCTCACACACATCAGTAATCACCAAAGACTCACAAATGTGTGCTCATGGGAGTGGCCGCAAGAGAATGTACAAGTGTAGTGATTCGATCACAAGCTTTGACAAGAAAGATAAACACACTTACCACTTGAACAACCTCTTGAGGTTGAAAAGATCAGTATCGCTTAGTTATCTTGGAATAAAGCTAAACTGATCTAATATAAGGCGAATCTCTTCATCTTTTCCTTATAAAAGAATTCTTCATTTACCAAATGATAACTGTCATTGTGATCATGGTTTTATACTATCTACTTTTGAAATTTTTTAAGTTGCCACACTTGACTTATGTGTGGGCCAAGCCCTTCTTCTTATTATGTATAAATCCGGGAAGGGTTGGAGAATATTTCTTCTACACTAGAAATTATTACTAACTTAAATTCTAAACATTAGTCTCACATTATATATTGGTTTTACCATGTGAAAGAAAGAATTAAGATGTAATACGTGCATCATTACGAGACCCGAAAAACTAGTTTCGTTTAAAGTTTGGATTCAAATGATGAGGCATTATTACTTAGAATCTTATTTGTGTTGTTGCTCCATCCTCTAGATTGACTTACACACTAGTTTATATTCAGCAGTCACCGTAGTTTGATCCATCTTTCTATTAAAGCTGGTCCGGTTGAGCTTTGATTCTCTTCTTACAACAACCAATGGACTTGTCATATAGGAATCTCAAAAGTCCTCTAGTACATTAAGAGAAGACGCATTGATGTTCTCTTTATATCACGATGTTCATTGAGGAGAAGATGAAACTTCCTAGAGTTAACTGGTTAAATGGCAATCGTGTGGCAATTTTCAATAAAAAGTCCCGTAAAAATTTGCAATTCTAGAAAATACATGTGCACTAAATTTTTTCCACAGGATTTCTATGTTAAAAATCTCCAATTAAATTCCTTAATTGTGTAAAGCAAAGTGAGTCGAGTTGGGAAAAATCAGGAAAACACGACACTTCGGCCTTCCACTATTGCAAAAGGTCAACATTGTCTTCCTCGAATTTTTCAAACGTAGTTCCTTGTTGAGATATCCATTCATCTCACCAGCAATCAACACCGAAGTGCTCAAGGCCTGCCCTTTTTTTTGGCGGGCTGCTTGTGGTGTGAGAGCACAGGTCCGAACCGGCACGGCCCATTAGCCATCCTAATTAAAAACCTATCCATTTGGGCTCATGTACACTAGGAAGAACCTCAGAATATTTTCAGGTAGTTGAGGATCCTTCCATCAAATTGTTACCGACACCTTCATAGATATTTTTGGAGCTTTACTTAAGATTACTAGAAATAAGTATGTAAGATTGAAAAGAATCAGACGAGCACATGCACTAACCAAAGTTTGTCCCCTTTCTTGAGACAGGCTTTCATGTCACTGACTGCTTCGCCGTGCCCTTCCAACTCTTTCTTGGTTTTTTCTGGACCGGACAACGTGTGAAACGAGAGACAGGACAGTACGGCAGAGGTCCCTGCTGGACGTGAGGTTTGACATAATAACAAGCTTTAAATTGTCATGTGATATCGTACTCTCATCTGCAGAAGAGGTCGAAGCTTTAATAATTGCGAAATTGCGAAGTGACCGACGATGGGCAAAGAGTAACTTAACTCTACCCCGGTTAAACTCTTAACCTTACTTTGTCTTGTCTTCCTCCTCCTCGTCAGCGTTTTAGAAAGAGGGAGAGAGAGCAGCACAGCAGCAACAGCATCAAAGCATATAATCAAATCGTGGCATTTTTTTTTTTTGGGCGATTCCATAGATGTTTTAGATAAGGGAAAATGTCACAAATGATCCCTATACTATTATTTAATGTGCACGGTCCCGAACTTTTCGGTTGGCTCAATTTAGTTCACGAACTATTGATAAATGTTTGATTTGGTCCATGAACTTTTGATCGACTCAATTTGGTTCGAATTATTGATAAATATTCGATTTGGTTCTTGAACTTTTCGATCGGCTCAATTTGATCCCGAACTATTGATAAATGTCCGATTTGGTCATTTGTTACTATTTTTCTTCTTCTTTTTCTTTTTTTTGCTTCTTCTCTCTCCCCTCCGCCGGCTCGGCCCGCTGAACGCTGGCTTCCCTTTGCCGGCTCCGGCAAAGGGAAGAGAGAAGAAGCAAAAAAAAAAAAAAACAGTAACGAAAGGACTATATCGAACATTTATCAATAGTTCATGGACCAAATTGAGTTGATAGAAAGTTCAAGGACCAAATTGAGCTGATAGAAAGTTCAAGGACCAAATTGAGCATTTTATCAATAGTTCATGGACCAAATTGAGCCGATCGAAAGTTCATGGACCAAATTGCACATTAAATAATAGTATAGAGACCATTTGTGACTTTTTCCCTTTAGATAATTAGATGACACATTATACAGCCTACGCACATCGACAATGGGCCAATAGATGCAGGCAATGGTCATTCCCATAATCTTGTAACTCAACATTTGCTTATAGTCTTATAATAATCCATTTGCTAATATTAAAAATGGACTCTAACGGTATAATTGAAGCCAATGGAGTGAGCACGTCACCATCCGCCATGGAAAGAACAGGAAAAACACGGCAATTTGGCCATCAACCATAGCAAAAGGTCAACATTGTCTTCCTCAATTTTTCAATGTAGTTGCTGTCATCTTCGCCTCACCAGCAGTCGACACCAAAGTGCCCAAGGCCTGCCCCCTTTCAGCCTAGGAGCATGGGTCCGAACTGGCTCAACCCGCTGGCCAACCTAATTGAGATCCGATTAGGGTTCATGTACATTCGGAGGAACCTTACAATTCTTTTCAAAGGCCGAGGAACCTTTCACTGAAGGGGTCGCCGACACTTTAATAGATATTTTTGATGTTTCAACTTGTCTCATTCAAACATCTGTCACATGTCTCACCTAGTAGTGATAGAGTCAAGAAAATGCAATAAATATTATGGGCCCCCACCAAACTCGCCATTCAAGGGAAGAGGGCACTCATTTTTGCCTTTCCCTGAGGAAAATATCAAGTGGATTCACAAGAAACTCTTGCTCTACCGTTCCCTTCGTATTCCTTGAATCTCTATGTCTTCCCCTCTTTTCACCCCATTCCTAAAACCCACTTCATTCTATGGAATGGCCCGATTCGATTTCATGTGGATCGTGCTCTCAAAAGAGAAATTGAATGTCATGGCTAATATACTAAATTTTTAATAAGGTCAATAGTTTGATAGGATAATAGCTCCTATTGCGACACTATAATAATTATATGTGCAATATTATTATTTGATTGTATTGGATTTAAAAAAAAAATTCTCATCAATTAAAACTGTTTTAGTTTTGGGCTATCGAACGTATAAACAAGTTGCTTTTATCAGAGTATCTATTGCTGTTTTTCATAAAACAATTTATACGAATTCGCCACCAGATATTTAATTATACATGGTGGTTGTGAACACATTAACTTGAAGCTGGAAAGCACAATGTGCAGAAAGAAAGGACAGTACGGTAGACTGGGTCCTCGGGCTTGAGGTTGACATAACAAGAAACTTTAATAATTGCAACCTGACCCACGATGTACCAGGCCGTACTCCTCACCTGCAGCATGCGGTCGACATTAACACGAAGCTTTTAACAATTGTCAAGGAGGTGCATGATAATCAAAATTTCTATTCTGAAATAATTTTTCTATTCTAAATCATTTTGAAATAAAAATCTGTTTGACAAATCTACTTAATTTTTTTATTTCTGAAATAAATTTCTATTCCGTAAAATTGATTTGGAAGAAAAATCAAAACAATTTTTCTCACTAAACCCTAATTTCGATGAGTTCTCCTTTATCTCCTCTACGTCTTTGCCCCCTCCTCCTCCTTCGCCTCTCCTCATTTTATTAAAAATAAAAATAAACAAAAATAAATATATTCATTTTATTCATTTAAAAATTAAAATAAATTTATTATAAATTTATTATAAATAAATAAATTATTTTTATTTATCATTTTATTTTTAGTTTATTAAAAATAAATTTATTAAAAATTATTTATTTATGATAAATAAAAATAAATTATTTTTATTTACCTCAAGTGTTTTGCCAAATAAATTTATTTTTTATTTTTATTTTTTATTCATTTTAAAGTAAATTTATTCGTAAAATAAAATAAAATAGAATAAATAAAATAAATTTATTTTTAAGGATATTTTTACTTTAAAATAAAATGATATTTTTATTTTATTTTTTTATGATTTATTTTATTTTATTTTATTTTATTTTATTCTTTATTTTTTTGTTACTAAATCATTTTTATTTTTATTTTTTATATTAAAAGTTGTCAATCATCGCCACCGTCCGAAAAAGAAGAAATTTTGTATCGTTATCAAATGAATTTATTTTTAGAATAGAAATTTTATTATAGTTATCAAACAAGTTATTTTTTGGCTAAAACTCTTCGAAATAGAAATAGAAAAATCTAATTCTTTAGATTTTATTTTACAGAAACGAGAATAGTTGTCATGCGCACCCCAAGTGACCATAGATTGCCATAAAGCAACTTTAACTCCACCCTAGTTAACCCTTCACTTCACTTTGTTCTGCCTTCCTCCTCATCTACGTTTTAGAAAGAGAGAAAAAGAGCAGCATCAGAGCAAGGATAGTAAGGATTTGGGAGTCTGCTATCAGAAGCGTCAGCCTTGTCATGAATATGTTCACGTCACTTATTTTTGCAAATCATTAATAGGAAAGAGGGTCATTACGTGGAGGTTATTAGCAAAGAGAAGTAAGTGCTGGAGAGAGAGATACGTGGTCAGGGTCAAGCATTGAATAACGTGATACACTTAACATATGTATAATTATGTGGAAATACACTTCATATTCCCTAGATCCGTTAACCAGGTGCAACCAATCAAGGAAATTTTTGAACTATTGATGTGAGGTTTTGAAAAATAAATGATGAAAATGAAAAGGCCATCTTCCATGAAACCTTCATTTTATTCCAATGGAGTTGTGTATGTAGCTCAAACCCCACGCATATTCACAGGATTAATAAATAGACGTTATATCAATAGAGTGTCTAGAATTTTTAACCATCCAACGAATCTTCATTAGGTATTCATACACACCAGATAATTACTAGAGCCACATAATTTTTACATTACATTCTTTTTAAAATCTGTTTTTTTCTAATTGGACGACGTTCAAGGGTAGGACGGAGTGGGGTCCCTGAGCGTGAGGTTGACATAACAAGGAGCTTTAATAATCTCCACGCGACCCACGATGCATCAAATCGTACCCCATCTGTAGCACGTGGTTGACGAAATACGATACTTTGATAATTCCCAAGTGACCGACGACGGTCAAAAAGCAACTTAACTCCACCCTGGTTAACTCTTATCCTCATTTTGCGTTGAGTATGAAGTGTGTTTGTATATAATTATATTAAGTGAGTATGAAGTGATCGATTACACTTGACTGGTGGAGTTAAGTTGCTTTTTGACCGTCGTCGGTCACTTGGGAATTTTCAAAGTATCGTATTTCGTCAACCACGTGCTACAGATGGGGTACAACCTGATGCATCGTGGGTCACGCAGGAGAAAATATTGGACAAAACACGATGCATCAGATCGTACCCCATCTGTAGAACGTGGTTGACGAAACACGATGCTTTAATAATTCCCAAATGACCGACTATGGTCAAAAAGCAACTTAACTCCACCCTGGTTAACTCTTATCCTCATTTTGCGTTGTCCTTTTCCTCCTCCTCATCTGCATTTTAGAGAGAGAGAGAGAGAGAGAGAGAGAGAGAGAGAGAGAGGTGTGGTTGGTACGTGTTATGGAGGGAAAGACGCGGTAAGGATTTGGGAGTCTACAGTGAGAAGCGTCGGCTTTGTGAATTGTTACGTTGCTTTTGCATAGAATGAATCGGAAAGAGAAAGAGGGTCATTTCGTGGAGGTTTATAGCAAAGAGAGGTCAGCGAGAGCGAGAGAGAGAGAGAGAGAGAGAGAGAGAGAGAGACGGAGAGAAGTGGTCCCATATAGTCCATGAAAGACGCTGACATTATCGAATGCAAGCGACACCGCCATGGAGTTCATGATCCCGTTAAACATACATATAATTATATACAAATACATTTTATACTCACTGCATCCATTCATAACATGTAATCGATCAATAAAATTGGATTTTCTTAGAACTATTGAAGTGAGATTTTTGGGAAATAAATGATGATGAGAAAAGAAAATGACGAGGCATTTTCCATGAACCTTCATTTTTTTCTCAATGAAGCGTTTAGCACTCTTTAAATATTTGACTAATCTTCATTATGTGCAGTGGTCTCTCCATTTCGCACGAACCGAATAATAACAGTTGAAACGCTACTTTCATATTACAATCTTTTGAAAATCTGTTAGGGCCTGCATGGAATTGTTCTTTATTTCTTTCTTGAACACTTTTTTTTTGTTTTTTTGTCGCGAGAAAAAAAAAGAATAGAAAGCGTTTGGTTGCGTTTACGTTTTTTTGTTTTTTTGTTTCGAACAAAATAGGAACAAAAAAAAGAAACAACAAATTTTTACTACTTTGTTCCGAAACAATTTTGGAGAAACGTTTCTCTTCTCTCTTCTTCTTCTCTTCTTCTTTTTTCTTCTTTTTTCTTTGGCGGTCGCCGTCTCGCCATGGCCGGCGACCGTTTGTCGAGGGCCGGCGATGCCCTCGAGGGTCGGAACCTCGCGCGACGTCGCCGGCTCCGGCGAGGCTCCCGAGCTCGCCCGGCCAAGGCGAGGCTCGGCCTCGCCGCGCCGTGATGCCGAGCCCCCGCCTTTGGCCGGGCGAGCTCGGGCTCGCCTAGATTTGGCGAGACTCGGGTGGGCGAGCTCGAGCTTGCCACCAAGGCAAGGCTCGGCCTCGCCGGGGCCGGGCGAGCCTCGCCGTGGCCGGGCGAGGCCGGCCGGGCGAAAGAAGAAAACAATAAAAAGAAAGGAAAAAATGGAAAATAAAATAAAAATATTAAAAAATTAAAAGAAACAAAAAAAGAATAAAATTTACCAAACGTGTTTCTATTCATTTTTTATTCCTTAACAAACGTTACCAAACACGTTCTTTTGTTCAAAAACCATTCCCCGAATGCAAACGCTTTTTTTTTTATTTCGTTCCCCGGAACAAAAAAAGAAAACGTTACCATTCGCACCCTTAGTTGCCGCACTTGAAACTTTTTTTTTTTTTTATCTCGATTTCTATTGGATTTGATTTTGGCAGCTTTACCGTTTTAAACTTGGGAGCTATGCTAGCGGAAAAGAAAAACTTGGGAGCTAAGCCCCAATCTTTTTTTTTTAACTCCTAGCAAGGTTTGATAATTATTTTTTTGGACAAAAATCACCAAAAACCTTAAATTATACCTATTGTGACATATTTATTTTAAAAAATATTTTGTGACACAAAAAATCTCAAATTTTTATCTATGTGACACATTTGCCCAAACTTATATAGTGTAACACATTTATCTCAAACTTCTTTTTGTAACACAAAAAATATCTTAACTTTGTATCTATGTGATACATTTATCCCAAAAAAAATTGGGGTAAATGTGTTACACAAATATAACTTTAAGGTTTTTAGTATCACAAAAAAAAAAAAATATATATATATATATATATATATGGTAAATATGCTACACGGGTATAATTTTTTAGTTTTTTGTATCATAAAAAAAAAATTCAGGATAAATGTATTACTTTATTGACAAAGTTTTGAATTTTCATAGTTTTTTTTCCATTTTTTTTCTATACTAGAAACTACTGCTCATCTAAATTCTAACCTTGATCTCACGTTATATATGTTTATTTTATTTTTTCATGTGTTAAAAGAATTAAGATGCAATCCATGCATAGTTGTGGGGCTAAAAAACTAGTTTCATCAAATTTCACGATCAAATAATGAGGCTTGATCAATTAAAATTCAGTACAAATAATGAGGCAATCGTTGGCGGCCGATGGGCTTGCGGCGGCGGTTGGCGTGATGGTCGGCGGCCGACGGTCGTGTAAACGCAACGGTGGGCGGCGATCCGTGAGCAAGAATAAAAAATCAATAAATACAAAAAAGAAATTGTTGCGTTACCAAACGCATTTCTATTCTTTTTCTATTCCAAAAGTAGAAATTTTGTGTAGTTACCAAACGGGTTCTTTTACTCGAAAATTGTTTTCGAATGTAAATAGAAAAGAACCATTTCTTAAAAAAAAAAAAAAAAAAAAAAAAAAAAACTTTCTTGGGAACAGAAGCGTTGTTATACGCAGCCAAAGTATCATGGAAAATTGCACTACACTACATGCACAAAAGATATTATTGCACAGCTCAAGTCAAGTTCAAATAGTATATTTTCTTGAAAGTTGCATTAATTTTTTTTTAGTTCTCCATTGGACTCGTTTTGGCAATTCTTCTTGACGGACACGAGGAACTCATCAAATTGATTGTGCAAGACCTTCGAGTTAAGCTGAAGGGTCAAACATTGGTTCATTACCGAGCCTGGGGTTGTATTGAATGATCAAGAAGAAGGCATGGTGAAAACTATCAGATGCCAAATTTGAAGGAGCACGTTTTGTTGTAATTTACAATTTTGGTGGTGGTGGTAAGATGACTTTGCTGGTGTTATCTTTAGCCAGTTATCTGCTAGCTTCAACTCTTACGCAACTTGAAGAGGATAGTAGGCCAGTGAAGAGTGCATATCTTAATTCAAACACTTTCCAATTCTTATAGAACTTCTTATAGAAGTTAACTGAAACAAGGACACCACAAATGATGTAACTTTCGAAGGGCGGTTATCTGAGTGTCATGATTTTCTTTTTTTATTAATTGAATGTCATGGCTTATAAAAAAAAAAATGTTCATTTGAGTGCCTTGACTCCTAAACTTTCAATGAGTCATTTAAATGCTATAACTTTTCAAAAAAAAAAAAAAAGGTTCACCACAAGTGCTATGATACATTAAATTTCTTGCACTTGTAGTTAACGTCTTAGAAAAAATTATGGCACCCTATTGAACGTTTTTTAAAAGTCATGGCATTCAAGTAACTAGAAAAAAAAATAACTATAGCACTCAAGTAATGAAAAAAAAATTGGAAACTCAAGCGAGTGCGGTACAAAAATCATGATACTCGTAATGACATTTCTCCGACCGAGGGGCATTGTGAACTTATTAAATGCAAGATTCCTTTACAGGAAAGTAACACATTTTGATGAGAAAAGCATTTCGTCCGAAACCAGTAGTCTTTACGCGGTACCACAAGAGAAGGCATTATTGCACTTAACGGACTATTTTTGTGCAATTTTATTAAAGCCGATACTTGAAGAGTTCGTGAAGTGACAGGGATCGGAGCATATTATTTGGATTCAAATCTGGATTCAACTCTGGACTTGATTTGCAAGTCTAAGGTTGGAAATTAGATTTCTCAGTTTATTCTCGATTTTGGGATAACTAAATTAGTAAGTAAATAATTTTAGCAAAATGGATTCGAACGTCGAACAATATTAGGTGGCAAATGCCTTCACTTGTTTGTTGTCAAAGATTGTAATGGCTTGAAGAAACTCCAAACAAAATCGCCCAGCAAAATAAATTAAGGTCACTGTTGATGTCGGTCGATGCTGGTTTATGACTGTACTTTAATGAGTTTTCACTTGACTTTCACGGAGACTTTGTTAAATTAATGTATCGAACGTGAGCCGTTTACAAAACTTGACCTGATTTTGGTGAGTCTTTCTTTAATTTTGATCGTGAAGAGCGCTCTCAGTAAAAGACAAAATAGAGGCACACTTTTCTTCATGATATTTCACTGGAGGGCGCAAAAAGTTCATTTGTGAGAGAGAAACAAATCCTTACTATGACATTCTTAAGCAAGGAGGGAAAGTAAGCTATCAAACTTAGGAGAAATACTTAATTTAGACGCTAAACATGTTTTGGCTCGTCTCGGTGCCAATTTCTAGTCTGTTTGATTGACTCTAACAGAAAATGCAGTTCGTCGGATGTTTAATTTTACTTCTAACTTTTAACTTTTTCTATTTTACTTTTTATTTTAGCGTAAATATTTTATGGTTATTTATTAATAGTGAATTCACATCGTGCATTCGATCATGATGCATCGCTGAGGCAGAGAGAACTCAACTTTTCAGTGAACGTTTCCAATTGAAGAAAATATTTTAATTTCGACCCATTTTGACGAAAACTCTCAAAATCAAAAAGCGAGAAAAAAATTATGCATGCTTCTATCTGCCGATTATCTTGACATAGACAGCTTCGCATTCAAAATTTCACACCAACCTTCAGCATTTCTTTGTCCACTCTCGATTACTCTATTTTCAACCGTTCACATGAACTTTCAATAGCTTTCGATTTCTCCGTCAACAAAAATATAATAAAGTACAGAACTCAAGAAAAAAAGCCTAGCTTTTATGTTGACGAAGACCAGCTGATCAACTTGGACATACATAGCTTTGCATTCAAAATTTCACATCAACCTTCAGCGTTTCTTCGTCCACTTTCGATTACTCTATTTTCAAGGGTTCACACGAACTTTCAAAAGGTTTAGATTTCTCCGTCAACAAATATTTAATAAAGTAAAAAACTCAAGAAAAGAAGCCTAGCTTTTATGTTGACGAAGACTAGCTGATCAACTTGGCTTACTTTAGGGGCTATAAAGGATAGCCATGTGCTGAATTATGTGATCAAGTACTACTATTCGGGCGTTGGGAGTGTGTCTATAAACTTCTTCTTCTTTTTTCCTATGAGGTAGGGGAGATTTACATTGATCAAGCCCTTCAACTTGTCAGTTGACCTGTGTTTACAAGATACCTACCTCCAGATGATTACTATAAGCTCTTGGAACATGTCATTTCGACTGTAGGGAAACTTCTTTCGGTTTTGGAGGTCATTGGTTCCTTTCTTTCTTGTAAAGATAAATATGGTGTGAGTAGACATGTTGAAGAAGTTGCGGGTAATTCTCGCAAGGTAGGCTGGGAAATGTTGATGATAAGTCCCATGAGCTTAGATTATGGGGAAAAGCAAGTATTTTCCGACTATTTTATTTGTATTTCACTGAGTGGATAATGATATTATATCTAATTAAAGGATAAAAATCCTGTACTTGTCTTTAGTAAATGAAAATAATGTTTAGTATTCTACCGAATGAAGTTGCGATTCGTGTGAAAGGGCAACTGCCAAGTCAGAGCAGCGAATTCTGCGTCCAACTTTAGAAGTTGATCTTTGTCCAACAGAATCTGACATAAAAATAGAACGGCGCATAAGGAAAATACTTAGCATGTTGCTCAACATACAAAATGCCTGACCTACTCTTCATCTATTCTTAAACGTAACTTCTCCTCTTGAATCAAGAAGGGAATCTCAATTGTAGGGTAGGGCAAAGCTGGTGGAGATCAGTAATGCATATTCTGATTATTTTAGTCAATTAAAAAGAGCTTGGAGCTTAAATAAAAGAAAATTACTTTTCAACAGACCATCGACTGTCCACGCGGGCTCTTTGTCATCGCCACAACTAAACTATATTTTATAGAGAAATTAAGATAACAAATTCAAACGCGGACGAGTGACAACCTAATAATATGGATTTATTTTCTCTAATTATAGGAAACTTCTTGGAAATGGGAAGCAATATCAAAGGTTGATGATTTTCTCCCATACAGGATGATGTGAGGAACAGCTGGACAACAAGATTTTTTAGACGTATTTTTTTCAAACAAAAATAAATGTTTTGCGTTCTTTGTAGTCTATATATTCAAAATATGAAAAAATGGACACCACAAGTACCATTACTTTCATACGACATTCACTTAAATGTCAACTTTTTTTTTTCCGATTATATAAGAGCCATGACTTATGTAAGGCGCTCATTTGAGTTGCTAAAACTCTTTTTTTTTTTTCTTTTTTTTTTTAATCATTTGAATATCACATAATTTTTTAATCGATCACTTGCATGCCATAATTTTTTAAAAACATTCACTCAAGTGGATTAATAGAAAGTTATGACACTTAAGTGAATATATATATAAGTCATGGTACTATAGTGAACAGAAAAAGAGTTAATAGTGCTCAAATATGACATTTGCGGGGCTCTTATCTCAAAATAATATATAGCATGTGTATATCGGATGACAAGAGGGGCATCTTTGGGAAAACAATACATTGTACAACTAAATCGACTAAATCCATTACTTTTTACTAGGTAGCCAAAATCAGCCTTAATGGTTTCTAGGTTTGCACAGTTTCTTGTCAAGGGGGCCATATCTTTGCTGCGGAGGATAATTTTCTGGGGCATCCCGCTGCATAGGTCCCTTCATAACCATATTAAGGGCTCCCTTGTCTATTCCGCACTTGACCCCTTTATTAGAATAATTAAATATTAAATCACGTCTTCGTCTAACCGTTCAAGCTTTTAGAACAGCTGATAGTAGTCCCACTTAATCTTATATAGTATCAGAACTAGAGGTCCTGAATTTAAATCTTTTCAGACCTCATTTATCTTCACAATTAAATATGACCATACTTCGTACAATGCAAAAAGACTAGACTAAGTATGAGGGTGTGTTAGAATAATTAAATATTAAACCATGTGTTCATATAACAATTTAAATTTTTAGAACAATTGATAGTTGTTCCACTAAAATCTCACATCCTTTGAGGGTAACATCTAGGTTTGGTCATAGTAGTTTATGTTGCGGTTATGCATTCTACCTCCCAGCCTCCCATACTAAACTGGTGGTGGTGCATACATGATTACTCCATCATCATATTTGTCACCTAACGATTCAGTAAGTTCAACAAAATAACAAGCGGTGCAGGGTCACAGATCATAAATGTGTTGTAAAGTTTCAGCTAATAGAATTAGAGGTTGAATGGATTGTTTTAGAATATGGAGATATTAAACCACACTCTCACTGTCATCTAATAGTTTAAGTGTTTATAACAATTGAAAGCGGTATCATAAAACTTCACATAGTATTAGAGTAAGAGGGGGGTTTTGAAATATATGACTATTAAACTACGCTATATGTGCTCAGACTTTTAGGTCGGTGGTGTTCACACAAAATCTCACAAATTAAATGACTGAAAAAGAGTGGCAGACATGTATAGTAGATGAAATTCCTTCTGGATTCAAGTCACACCTCTGCACTCCGTGTTTTGGGTTCAACTTATGGCTCAAATACATAAACCCTGACCATGACATTCCTAAGAAAAGAGGGAAAAGGCCCAAAAAGCAAAAAAGCTGTCCAATGCATAAGAAATACTCAATTCAGAGCCTAAACATGTTTTAGGCTCATCTCGCTGCGAATTTCCAGTCTGTTTGATTGACTCTAAAAGCATAACAAAAAACAAAGTTCGTCCGATGTTCTATTTTACTTCTGAATTTTAACATTTCTGTATTTTACTTTTTCTTTTAGCGTCAATGCATGCGGGATAAATATTAAAAGTGAGTTCACATCGTCCATTTGATCATGATGCATTGTTGAGGCAGAGAGAGCTCCACTTCTCAGTCAGCGTTTCCACTTAAAGAAAAGGTCAAATCTATCTTTTACTTTCGACCCATTTTATGAAAATTCTCAAAATCAAAAAGCGAGAAAAACCATGCATCCATCTGCTGGCCAACTATTTGGACATACATAGCTTCACATTCAAAAGTTCGCACGAACATTCAGTGTTTCTTCGTCCAATTTCGATGACTCTATTTTTAACTACTCACACGAACATTCAAAAGCTTTAGATTTCTCGGCCAACAAATATTAATAAAGCACAAAACTCAAGGGAAGAAGCCTAACTTTTCGCACAAAACTCAAGGGAAGAAACCTAACTTTTCCATTGACGAAGAGACTAGCTGATCAACTAGGCTTACTTTAGGGGCGATAAAGGATAGCCATATAATAAATTACGTAATCAAGTACTACTATTCTTAGTTTAAAAAAAAAAGTACTGCTATTCTCCGACCAAAAAAAAAAAGGTGCTGCTATTCGGGCATTGAGGGCATGTTTATATTTCAGGAAAAATGTACTTTTATCTAGAGGTGTCAAAATGGGTCATTGACCCATTTATCAACTCATTTATGTTTAAATAGATCGTTAATGAGTCAAGCTTTATTTTCTAAAGCACTCATAATGAATTTTAAAAATAAAGAGGCTGAAATATATGGGTTTTAAATAGACTAGCTCTCTGATCCATTTAAGACCCATTTATCAACCCATTAAAAATGAACCAATTTATTTTCACTCAAAACCTCACAATCTATTTCTTCTCTTTTAACTTTACAATTTTTTTAATTAAAAACCGAAATTATAATTATTTTTTAATTTTATTTTAATTTTCTTTTCTTTCCTTCTTTTTTATCTTTCTTCTTCCTTTAGTTGCCACGGCGATGGCCGACAACTAGCCAGGCAAGCCTCGAGCTTGAGCTCATAGATCTGGCGAGACTTGAACTCGCCGGCGTCAAGCGAGCTCGAGCTCACCAGATTTGGTGAGGTAGAGGCCCTGCCGACACTCAGTGAGGCTCAAGCCTCACAGATCTAGTGAGACTCGAACTTGTTGGCGTCGGGCGAGGCTCAGCAAGGGGCGAGCTCAAGCTTGCCCGACGCCGGCGAGCCTCGAGCTCACCGAATTTGGCGAGACTCGAGCCTTGTCGATGTCCGGCGAGGGGCGAGCTTGAGCTCGCCCGATGCCAACGAGCCTCGAGCTCACCGGATCTGGCGAGACTTGAGCTCACCGGCGTCGGGCGAGGCTCGAGCCTCGCTGATCTGGCGAGCCTTGAGCTTGCCGGCGTCGCGAGTCGAGCGAGCTCGAGGCTTGCTTATGGCCGGCCGCCAGCCGTCGTCATGGCCAACGGCCAGCCAAAGAAGAAGAAGAACGAAAAGAAAAAGAAAAATAAAAATAATTAAAAATTATTTTTAAAAAATAAAAAATAATTAAAATTCGATTTTTAAAAATAATTATTTTAAAAATTTTAAAAATTGTCCATTAAATTTGTGTTGTATAAAATTATTTTAGCAATACCATTTTAAAAAAATAATATATATAAGAAATAGGGTTGGAAGTATTTTAGTAATATAATCTTAAAAAAAAATAGGAATAAGTTTTTCTAAATTTGGTTAAAAGTGAAAATATTTTATTAATATGGGTTGGGTCGGATATGGATTGGGTATGGATTGGGTCGGGTATGGGTTGGAAAATTTAAATTAGACATAAATGGGTTAATGGATCAATTTGGGTCGGACCATTAATGACCCGACTCAAACCCGACCCAATCCACCCGTTTAACAGCTCTACTTTTATCTAGCCCTCTAGCCTTTCAAAGAGACTTATATTTACAAGAGACTCGACTCCTCACTACAGCCTCTTGGAACATTTTATTGCGACCTTCTTTTAGCTATTGAGGTCATTGGTTCCTTTCTTTCTTATAAGATAAACCGGTGTGAGTAGACACGTTAAAGAAATTACGCTAGGAAACATTGATGATAAGCTTGGGATAAGAGTAGTGCAAATGCTACGACTTTTATATTGTATTTATTGAAAGTCATAACTTTTTTTTACTCACTTGAATACTATAAATTTAAAAAATCAATCACTTGAGTGACATCGACTATTTATCTCACTAAAAAATCCAATATGGACACTAGTCATCATACGTGATTTCGTCGACGTTGGCGTGAATAATTTTTTAATATTTTTAATAATATTTTAATTTTATTTTTTTATTAGTCTTTTTTCTTTTTCTTTTTTTTGGCCCTTTTTCAAGGTTAGCGACCCTCACCAACTGCGAAACCCTTGCCCAATCTGGGAAGGGTTGCCTCGCCCTCGACCACAAAGGCCCTGGGTGAGGCCATCGTGGCCTTACTCGAGGCCTTCACAGCCACACTTAGCGAGGGCTCCCTTGCCCTTGGCCCTTGTCCTCAGTCGCCAAGGCCTTGGGCGAGGTTATCGTGGCCACCCAAAGCTGGTGAGGGCATTCAGCCTCGCTCGCGGCCGGTAAGGCTGAGATGGCCTCGCTTAAGGCCTTCGCAACTGAGGGTGAGGCCTTTGTAGCTGGTGAGGGTCACCAATGACCCTTGCTGACCTTTAAAAAAATGAAAATATAAAAAATAACTCAGAAAAGAATTACAAAAAGTTTAAAAAATCCACTTTGGATGGGAAATTAATAAAAAATTCGCATAAAATAATTTGCTGGAATAAATGATCGAGTTAATTCTAATGTGGTACTTCAGTAAGCCAAAAAAAATTATGGCGCTCCCATACGCTCCGAGAAGTTAGATTATAGGGAAAAGCAAGTATTTTCCGATTGTTTTGTTTGTCTTTTGCTAGGTGGATAATAATATTACATCTAATTATAGGATGCTAATCCTTTTCTTGTCTTGAATAAATTAAACCATGTTTGGAATTCTAGAAAAGGAAGTTGCAATCCATGTGAAAAGACGAATTATGTATCCAACTTTAGAAGCTGATCTTGGTCCAAATTAGGATAACTCTGTATTTTCCTTTGTTAGCGATCTCTTAAAGTTACCAACTTTCTATAGAGATTGCTAATTTAAATTAGCATAACTCACCAACTATTTTCTCCTTAGATTATACACAGTATCAGTTTACCAACTCTTCTTCAAGTTACATATAGTTATTTGGTTTTCTGAAATTTGTCAACTTATTTTTTTTATCATCTACTAACATTTATTTGCTTTCTTAGTAAGGTCTTGAAGTTACTCCGCCCTTAATTACAATGACTTACCTTTTCTATCTGACGGAGTTGTTAACTAGTTTTTGGTTATCACTTCTTATTACTTACCAAATTTATTTTCCTTTTAATAACCAATATTTTCTTATTTTCTGCCAAATTTTATTAATAGTGTTTAACTCATCTTAAATTTACCTAACTCATATATCAAACTACTAACATTATTTTAATTGTATCATTAACTTTTTCTTATTAAGTTATCAAATAGTTGGCTACTAATTGTCATTTGAATTAATTACCCGCATGTATTCATTTTTTTTTAAAATTATCTGCTTTGCTTTTTGAGCGGGTGAGATAAGTCGGGGGATTGATAATTTTTTATTAACATTTATTTTACGCTTACCAGCTCTTTCATAAATCTATCGGCAGGGTAAAAACTCAATTTTTTAGATTACTTAGAACTTCAATCAAAAGCTTATAGAATACAATCTAGATGGTTGGTCCAAAGCTAAATGGGTCACTGGTAAGATAGACTAGCCAACTTAAGAAGTACTAACACTCTTGGGGAGCTTTCACATCATGTTGAAAATTCCGACATGTGTCCAATACTTTCTGACACTCTTCGATATCTAGTCAACTCCTTGACACTCTTTGACATCGAGTCTAAAATTCGACATGTGAGTTTGGAATTCTAACACAAAATAAATTTAAAAATTTTCTATAAATGAGATGTCAAAATATAAATTAAGAAAATAATAAATAATAAAAATAATAAATGAGGAAGAAGAAAAACCTAATCTTCTATTCTCTTATGTCTCTCACTTTCCGTAATATACAATTCACCCCATAAGTTTATTTTTTCTCTCCTCTTTCAACACACTCGACACGTGAGTCCAGAATGTGGATTGTTTGTTTTCTTTTCCTTCAATTTTGGAGTTGAATTTGTTAAATTAAAATGATGAATGATATTAACAAATGGTAGATTTATTTGTGAATTGGAATCAAATTAATTTGATTAAAATAATCATAAAGATGATAATTTATCATGTATATATAAAAATATATATTTAATATACAACGTGTCTCAATGTATCGGAATTCTTTATTTTTTTGAGAAACAACGTGTCAACGTATCATGTCGTATCATGTCATGTGTTGTGTGTTGGTGTCAGTATTACTTAGTTGTTGAATCTTCAAATTGATGTAAAGCAAAGTAATTATGATTCAAATCAAATACCCTTTAATAAAATAATAAGACTTCATGGTAATGTCTAGAGAGGATCAGTGCTGATTGCCCTCCCTTACCCTTTTAATTATCAAAATGAAAAGGTAAAAAAAGAAAAAGAAAGCTAACAGATGAAATTTTCGTTTAGGTTACTTATTTTGTACAGTTGTCTCAGATGCGTTTAACTTTTCTGCTTTTCTAGATGATTCCTTAGCCTCCGATCCACACCCGAAACATGTACGACACAACTTACATAATTTCATGGTAAATAAAATATAGAAGTCTCTCGCATATTGTATACACAAGAAAATCCCATAAACCTCTCGGAAAAAACACAAAATTACCCTTGTGAGATTGTAATCAACTGGGATATCAATTACATCAATCAGCCATGATATCGATGGGAGCCCGCCGCTGCTTTTGGACTAGAAGTGCGCATCAGAGTACATACAATTCTATTTTCCAAATTTCCTCATATATACGGACTTGCCGATGAGTGTAGTTTTGGAACCGTATGGCCGTCGGCCGTGGCTGGTGTGGAACGATACAAGAAGAAATCGAATTGGACCTGTCGTGAGGACATGCGCAATGAATTTGATGCAGATGGATTGATTTCATTTGCGAATTCATGGGCAAGCCCAACGTTGAGTTACCTTATCATGGGCACTCATTGCACTGTGTTTATTGCTGTGGGGATCATGAATGGGGGCTAGTTGTCGCCCCGACCTGGGTCTGTACGAATTGGAACAATTAGGGGTTGTTTGGCAACTTGCCAAACAATGTTTGTTTGTTTTTGTTTTTTTTTTTTTAAGTAGTTTTGAAACAGAATTGTGTTTGGTAAAATTTTTATTTCCTATAGATTTGGAGTAGAATCAAGAATACAAAAAAAAAAAAAATTGATTATTTGTTTCCGAAAACAATTTTAGAATCAAATCTACTTAATTTTTTCTTTTTCCTTCTTTTTTTTTTTTTTCCTCTTTGTTCTTCATGTGTCCCCCCCACTGCCATTGCCATCTGTTAGTCAAACACTGCTGTCCGCCACTAACGCCACTGATCGTCGGCAAGGCCGAGTTTCGGTGGCGAGGGTAGCCTCCTCTGGCCACCGATGAGCCTTGCTTGGCCGGCAAGGCTTGGTCCAGACCATGGTGGCCAAGCTTGCCCAACCGCCGTGGGGCTCGACCTTGCTAGATCCGGGCAAGACCGCCGCCCAACCAAGGCTCGGCCGAGTCTCCCCCGCCTCCCGTGGGCGAGGCTTGGCCAATGAGGCACGGCCTCGTCTAGCCGATTGCCAATCCTCGTCCGGCCGGGTCATCGATTGTCCCAAGGTTGGCGACCAGCCACCTTGAAGAAGAAGAAGGAGGAAGAAGAAGAAGAAGAAGAAGAACGGGGGAGGAAGAAAAGAATAAAAAGGAAAAAAAAAAAGAACAAATTAAAAAATTATTTAAAAAATAAAAAAATAATTTAAAGTATGAATGGAAATTTTGCTATATATAAAATACATATTTTATTTGTATTTTAATTTATTATTTAATATTTATATTTATAGTTTATACTATAGTTTATTATTTATTATTTAATATAAATTTGATTAGTGAATATGTTATTACTTAGTATAAATATAATTAATCAATAGAGTTTTTATAATTTGACAATTTTAGAATTGGAATAGAAATTTTATGTAGTTACCAAACACATTTCTCTTTTTTTTTTTTTTTCTATTCCAGAATAAAATTTTTTGTATAATTACCAAACGCTTTCTTTTTTGTTAAGAAATTGTTCTAACATAATAAAAAAAATCATTTATGATTAAAATATGTTTTCGGGAATGTAATCGTTACTAAATACGATTTATTAACCATCGGTTCGTCTTTCTTCTATACCGTACATGTATTGGTGCGGCTCGCAAGAGGTACGGAGGGGCACCCGCATTCGCAAGACTCAACGACAATGGAACTTAACTGCATATGACAACACTTCGTTTTAAGAGTTTTTTTTTTTCCAGAAATAGTTCTTTTCTATTTCTGTTTCGGGAACAATTTATGAGTAAAAGAACCCATTTGGTAACTACACAAAATTTCTACTTTGTTGAAATAGAAAAAAGATAGAAATGCGATTGATAACGCAACGATTTCCTTTTTGTATTTATTCAATTTTTATTCTTGCTCACGGATCGTCGTCGCCTCGTCGTTGCCACCGCACGACCGTCGGCCGTCAGCGCCAACATAACCACCATCGAAAGCCCTTCAATCGCTTCCCCCTCCCACGACCGCCCGCCGCCTTGTTTGGCGACGGCGGCGGCGGCGGTGGTGGCATTCGGTGGCGATGGGGGCGGTGGTATTCGCGGTGGACCGATGGCGAAGCCGGAGACCCGCACCGGCCATGGCAGCGATGGTGGCGGCGCGACAAGAACCAGCCGCGGCCGGTGACAGTGATGAGCAATCTATTGGTGAGCGAGCTAGCAGCGGCGACGGTGACCGCGGTGGCGGTGGCTCTAGGTGGTTGACGGTGGCATGCGGCAAGAAAGAAAATAAAAAGAAAATTAGCTTATTTTTAGAAATTGTTCCCTTTAGAATAAGAAAACAACTTTTTTTTGCTTCTCGTTTCTACTCCAAATCTATTTCCGGGCTAATTTTCTATTCTCGGAATAGAAAAACAACTCGACATTACCAAACGGGTTTATTCTTTTTTTGTAACTGAAAAACAGAAATATTCTCATGCGCTACCTAAAAGGCCGTTGTTGACGGCATCACACCTGTCGCCGTACGTTATCGGACGGTCCAGAAGTGAGGTCATAGATACTCCCTCGCATCTCGAGAGATTTTCATTTGTTATGAAATTTTCATTTTGGATTTGATTATTCGCCCATCAGCACCGTCGATGATCTGAATGTTCGAGCTGCGAGCATCTACATTAGAGTTAAAGTCCGTCATCCTTATTTGGCAAATAATACGGTGCAAAAAATGCACTAAAGCATTGCAGTTTTGTAAGACTCAATAAACTCTACTGGATTGTGAAATATGATTATCTTAATTCAATAAAATAAGAAATAACGTAATATGTCTGAAATCATATTGTAATGATGCCATGTGCTATTTATGATACTCAAAACTATCATAACTATGAAGATGCTATATAGTTTTAAGGTATATATCAAGCAATTTGCAATCCCCAATTTTGTAATTGTAAATTAGATTTACTACCTTTAAAATAGTGAATACGAATATCATGAATATTACATAAACAATCAGTGCGTTGGGATCTATACTATTTTTCCCACTTGGTTACTTGACAAGTGTCTAAAAGGCATTTGTTCATAAAATTCATTTCAGAAATGCTATTTATCTATCTTTTTCGCATCCCATTTAATCCATGCATGAAAAATTAAACCATTTGCATTGTGAAAATGAGAGGTTATAAAATATTTGACGTCACCGTAACCGTCATCGTCCCGGAGCGATGGGTTCCCCGAGAAAACCTCGCTCCGGGAAGTTGACTTGAGTGCGACTCCCGAGGCCCGTCCCTTCAACAGCAACAGTACTAATACCATCCCAGAGCGGCCAGCCAAACACAGAGCGAAAAGCGAGGGAAGCAAAACACCCAATGCGCTCCACTGTCCGAGGAGATCACACTGTTCACATTCACTTTCCCACTTCCCTGACCTCTCTCTCTCACATTTTCGTCGTGGCTTGACTCAGTCGCGTCCTCTATTGTCATTCAGTACTGCGAACATATCTGAGGCCAGTGTCGTTGCGGTACCCTTCACCGCGAGAAGTGAAAAGATCGATTACAGATTCATTCATGGTGGTTAAGCTCCCTCGGGCTTGAACTTTAAACCAGTGAGCTCCTTCCGTGGCGCGATGGATCCACCAGCCGCAATGAACAACAGTGGGGAACAGTCTGATTCGGGGAGCCACGTCCAGCCTCAGGCTAAGAGCCTTCGCACCATCTACTGCAACGATCGTGAGGCCAATCGGCCGATGAAATTCAAGGTCGGTCGTGTTTCGTTTGCCTCCATTCCGATCCGTCCATATCAGATCGCGAGATGTGCGCGGTGAAAGTAGTGCAAGAGGAAAGTCGTTTGGTCAAGAGGTCGCAGGAGAGGCTTGGAAATGGAGGCCGAGCATATCGAGTTTGACACGTTAGATTTAATTTAGGCTTTATTTATTTCATAAAAAATTAATTATTTAGTAAATATTTTCCGAAGATAATGGCTTCTATCATTTACAAAAATTTTAATTGAAAATATTTTCCTCGACGAAAATATGAAAATAAAAATATTTTCATAGATACAAGCTCCTTATTTTAAGAAAATATTCGTCAAATCGTTTATTTCACGAGTAATAAACGATCTTTAGTTTTGTTTTTGTTTCCTTTCTATTTTTCAAATATCTTCGAGAGTGGATGAACTTGGTTTCGTCCAGTTCTGATATGAAAATAGGCTTTTTCTAAGTTTTTAGTGATGAGTAATTTGGTTTCTCTCGAAGTGGTGATTGAGTCTTTGGCACTTTCCTACACTTAATACCGTAGACCATGATTTCGGAACAGTCGGTGCTATTGTACGGTGTCCTGATGAATGGTGTAGATAAAATCCATTGGTGGAGCTGTTGAACTGAAAAGTGATTTCGCTGGACTCACGTTAAGGAAGTTATTGTGGAAAGCAACTAATCTGTTGAATATCATAAAAATCCTTAAACACATTGTACTTGTACCATCTTAAACCTTTAAATTTGATAAATCTAATCATAAACCTTTTGTTAATTTACTAATTGAGTCATTGTAATAGATTTTGCCCGAAAATTGATGATGTGGATGCCAATAGTCTATATGGCTTTGTTAAATACTAACATGGACAAATTTTACAATTTTGTAAAAGAATTTTTGAATTTTTGGATTTTTTTTCCTCTTTGCTTTTTTTATTTTCATTGTGCTGGCAAGCGTCTCTAGCGACCCTCGCCTAATCTGAGCGAGGGTCGCCTTGCCCGCAGCTGGCAAAGCCGTGATGACCTCACCCAAGTCCTTTGCAACCCTGTCGATTGCGGCTGAGGGCGTGAAGGCCCTCACCAGATGTGGGCAAGGGCATTTGCGGCCTCATCGGCTACGAGCCAAGTGGCTGTCGCCTAGATTGGGTGAGCCCTTCATGGCTAGCAACGGCCTCGCAAGCCACAAAGAAAAAAAGGCAAAGAAAAAAAAATAATTTTTTTAAAATGTTTCATGTCACCAATTTTTGGCCCAAATTGAGTGCGAGAACTCAATTGGAAAAAGTTTATGACTAAATTGGCTAAATTGAAAGGTTTATGATTGAATTAGTATAAGTGCAATACTTTAAGACTTTTTTGATAATTTCCCTCCGTGGTTTGAGCCATGTGAATTTTGATCTTTCCGCTGGGGAAAAATATTAAATCTTCGATATTTCAGTTTGTGATGAGTATCATCGAGACAGAGTCATCTAACAAATACGAAGAGATGATCGCTAGGTTGCTTTAATGTACTTGTCGTTCCTTGAACTTTGTTTTTGTTATCCATGATTGTTAGCAAGCCTTCTGTTGTTTAAGAAGATGGACAATCAGTGATTTTTATTTTTTTTAAGAGTCGTGTAGACAAGAAATATGCTTAATGTTTAATAGTTCATCCTGCCGGAGGCCTTGCTGCCTGACTGCAAATTATGTGCATGTTCGGTCGTTTGGCAGTGTAAGGAACGCTCTATATTTCATGTCCGCTTGGACAAACATGTAATGTTAGGAAATTATAAACTAATAAGATGGTCTTGATGATTCCCATCCTTGCTGAAGCTGTTGGAATTCTCATCACAAACCTAAACTGCATTGTTATTGGTTTTTTTATACCCAAATGACCATCACCTTAACTGCATTTTTGTTGGCCCCTTATGGGCTGAGAAACGCCGCACAGTTTGATGACCCCACTTGTAATTGATTGCCTTTTAAATCCAATTAGTCTTCCTTCATTCTTTTTTCTGTCCTTCCTTTTTTCCCCTTTAAAAAAAAAAAAAAATCGAAAGCTCGGAAATCTTACAAAGTCATATGTACCAATGATTTCCTTTAGTTCCTTGCGTAAACTCTTATTTTGAAAATATATTAATTGATGATGCCTCTTTTACTGTAGATTAGCTCAATCGCTTGTCTCTCCCCATGGAAGTTTAATTTTTTTGGTGATTTCACGGTGGACCCAAATAAAAAAGACTTGGATGGACAAGCTGTTACTTTATTTTCACTATATAGAAGAACTGAAACCTGCTTTAGCTTTTTTGCTTTTATGACTATCAAAGTTTCTGGACCTTTTTAAGTTTCTTTGAGATGGATAAGAGCCCTTTTCAAGATAATTGTTCTGCTAATTGATTCATTATAAGGGTTCAACGAGGAGAATTCATCAAGAGGCTATGGTCATATCGTGCTGTCTTGCTGCATTTATTATTATCTTAGATTTGATCGGAAAATTTGAGCTTGGACGCTCCAACTTGACCAGAAGCTTTATGTTATATCCAATCTATCATAGATGCAATTTCAATAAGTTTTGATACTTGAATGAGATTATCTGCAGTTGTCATTTCATTCTATTATTTATGGAGCTTCCAAGGGTTCTTTCTCTCTTTTTTTGTCTTTAACCGCCACGTTTTCAATTGTCAAGGGAAACTCAATATCAACAACCAAGTACAACTCCTTCACATTTATACCCAAAGCATTGTTTGAACAGGTAAATCAGCGTGAAATCTATCGCGCCATAGAGTTCATGGTTTCTCGTACGCATTGCATATTTTGTAAACGTTGTTTTGTGTTGGTGCATTACTGGTCATGTAGTATTTGAATTGACTAGATGCCTGACATCATATATGTCATCAAATTGACAGTTTATGCGGATTGGTAACCTGTACTCTCTCATGATATCAATTTTATCAACGATACCTTTCAGGTATGATAAAATATTCTTAGACCGTACTAGCCAGACTACTTGTATGTGTGAGCGTTGAGACTAACGCACTGTTGGGTACCATCATTTTGGAGCTTCTCATATCATCCAGATCTTTCATTTCCAATCACGCGTAAAGTTGTCATTTGGCATTTTCTTGGTCATAACTATGATGGTTTTGCGGTGTTCATCTACTTTCGGTCGCACTTATTTGCAATATATGCACTCCATATATTACACATTCATAGCCTATTTCTAAGATTCTGTACATTGTGTAACCTGGTAGTTATTTTCTTATGATCTGATGGTCTATGCCAATTCATGCAAAAGGTGAATATTCAGGAGCAGAAAATGAAGAACCTGGTTGGTGATAGATAGAATGGAGCGGATGTGCCTTTCGGCCTTCCGAGCAGCCCATTTGACAGATTGAACTTCAATTTGGAATTGATGTTACATCATAAAAAAAAAAAATCTTGGAAGTTCATTCTCTTTTGGATTCTCTTTCGATTCTGGTTTCACGCATTTGTTAGGAACTCTGCGCTAGAACGAATGTTGTAACTTCAAATATCCCATCATGCTTTAACATGCGGGTTTCTAATTTCTCAATATGGGATCGAAATGTTTCTGTATGTTTTCATGATTTTATGTGCTTGTAAATTGCAGAAAGTTCTGAAAAGAATGCCTGCTCTGTAATGATCATCTTATTACTTGTTATCATGTTGGGCCTTTCATAGACTTGTGTAGTTATGTCACCTTCTTGGGCATTTGCAATCATGGCTTTACCATATATATAGATGCATGAAGTTAGGGACCTTTGTTTTGTTTGTATTAACCCTTGCTTTTTTATTATGCTTCAAAGATGATATTATGCTGTAACGAACTGCTTTTGATGTGTCAGTCCTTTGAGCCTTGTAACAAGTATGGTCCCCCTCTGTTTGGGTCTTCTCCTATCTATTTGTAAAGAGGCATATGAGGACTGGGTAAGTACATAATATCTCATGCATAGTTCGTCGTAATTTGCATGCTGTCGAGATTTCTTCTTCTTCCTCTTCTCTTTTTTCTTTTTATTCAGCAATTTTAGTTCTTGTGATGCTACTTGGTGTTTCTAAAGGGTTGGTTTTGTTTCCTATATACCAAGTCATAATCGCGTTAGAGGAGATACTAGAATGTGCTTAACCTCTCTTTTTTTCCTTCTATTTATGCATAACAGAAACGTTTTCAAACTGACAAGGAAAGAAATAACACTCTTGTGGACGTGTTACAAGATCAACGGTGGGAGCCCATCCCCTGGGAAAGGCTAGAAGTTGGAGATATTGTGAAAGTGAGTAGTGTTTTATGCTTTCGGACTGAATTCTTTTTTGTGTGATTTGTCATGTGATTGTGTTTCTTGTTGCGAAAGACCTTGTTTTATTAAAGTAAATCATTTGTGCGTGGAAGGGTATCATCTTCGGAGTGTTTTCTTTATGTTGGAATCGGAAATATCGTGCAACACCATTTATATCATTTTGTGTTAGTTCTCTGATTTTATATGGGCTGATTATTGCTAATTGAGCTCCTATAACTACACCGCCTTCACTGATTATTCTGCATATTCTAAATTTCTCTCTCGACATCCAAGCTTGTCTTTTGCGTTTAAGACTTTACTATGCTTGTCTTCTGCCTTTGAGAGATTTTGGTGCTTGGAAGAAGCCATCCGCTCGTCTAATTCTGGGGATCGGTGACTAAACGTCGAGTTGCTCCAATTAAGGATAAGGTGAAAGAAGTTTGTCCTAGTTTGGTCACATTGAACAAAGGTTTTTGATGCTTCAATGAGGAGAGGTAATCTGGGTACGAAGACTCAAAGTTAGAACGGGGAGGGGAAGACCTAAAAGACGTGGAAAGAGAGGACAAAGATGTGGACCACATAGAGGGTACATAAGAAAGAAGACATGGTGCAAGTAGCTGGCTTCACCTAGAGGGATAAGGCTTTTCTTGTTGTCAGTGTAGACATCCCCGTATTGTGGGAGTGTAGCTTTGAAACCGAGAGGAACCTGCTTGAGAACCATCTATTGTGGGAGTGTAGTTTCTCCTAGACGTGCAATAATGGTGCATTCTGTTGCCTGTACTCATCATATGTTGCATTTGGATGCTTCCCCATGTATCAATAAATGTCATTAATTTGGCAATGGCTGATTCATATTCTGATTTTCTTTTTACTGTGGTGAAATTGTTCCTTGCACCCGTTGCAGGTTAAACAGGATGACTGCTTTCCCGCAGATTTGCTTTTACTTGCTAGCACAAATCCTGATGGTGTCTGCTACATTGAGGTTTAAGATCAATCAGTCTTGAATCTCGATATGCTGGTTGCATTCGGTTGCTGTTATTTATCTTTGTCATGTTTGTCTTTGCTTTTTCAAATTTTTAGACTGCAAATTTGGATGGTGAAACAAATATAAAGATGAAGGCTTTGGAGAAGACATGGGATTATAATACCCCAGAGAAAGCGTCGGAATTCAAAGGTGAAATTTTCTTTTGATTTCCTCTGGTGTCTTCTGTCTTTCTACGGATTCCATGCCCATTCTTTTTTCTTCACTATTAATTTTTCCGTATGACTATTAAATTTTATTTGTGACAAAATGGACATATTTGATTTATATGCACTAGGAGGGGGAAGGGATGAAAGATACTCATGATTATAATATAGGTCTATACTCGGTCTATGGTGTACAGTGGTATATCTATAATTACTGTGTTGAATAATATGAATAGTTAGGGAGACCAACCCCAATCTTCGAATAAGAAAATCCCTCTCTTGGATATCATTTTTACGGTCATTTATATGTTTCTGTGACTAACTTTCCAGCAAAACCTTTGGTGTTTTGTGCTATTATTACGCTTTGTTAAAAATATTTGGGAGTCTGAGATTACTAGACAAACATAAAACTTAAGTCAATTGTTCACCGAACATTGCCCAGTTCGACCCGGTTGCCAATGTCATTTTGCCGTGTAACTCCTTGCATACCACACTTTTAAGGGCTCTTATTAGCACAACTAGTAGAGAATCTGAAAATAGAAAGGTAGCGCCGCAGGTTTCTTATGCCAGCCAATTTGTTTTTTCGGAAAGATAAACTATGCCACTTGGTGTAGGGGTAACGTCCCGGGTCTCCACTGTACATATATTATCCGTTTTGGACACTAAGTCCTCACGATTTTGTTCTTCTCGGGGCAGCCTATACTAACCCAAGAAAATGCGTATGTACAATTAGAGGGACCCATTGTCTTATAAGGTGGCCTAGAACTCCCTCCCTAGGAGATGTGGGAGAGGGACTCCTTTCCTTGCGTACGTTCGGGGACCGGGGCGCAAATGCACCGCCAACCCTCCTTCTTGCACATCGCTGCTCGGGCTGTCACACTCTTCCCTCCCGATGTGCAATCGGGCTGTCACACTCTTCCCTCCCTTGGGAGCACAGCGTCCATGCTGTGGCCCCACAAGCTGTCAGGAGTCGGCTCTGATACCACTTGTAACGTCTTGGGTCTCAACTGTACATATGTCTCAACCCATTGTCTTATAAGGTGGCCTAGAACTCCCTCCCTAGGAGATGTGGGAGAGGGACCCCTTTCCTTGCGTACGTCCGGGGACCGGGGCGTGAACGCACCGCCAACCCTCCTCCTTGTGCATCGCCGCTCAAGCTGTCACACTTTTCCCTCCCTTGGGAGCACAGCGTCCACGCTGTGGCCCCACACGCTGTCGAGAGTCGGCTCTGATACCATTCGTAACGCCTCGGGTCTCAACTGTACATATGCCCCTTTCCTTGCGTACGTCCGGGGACCGGGGTGCGAACGCACTGCCAACCCTCCTCTTTGCGCATCGCCGCTCAGGCTGTCACACTCTTCTCTCCCTTGGGAGCACAGCGTCCACGCTGTGGCCCCACACGCTATCGAGAGTCGGCTCTGATACCACTCGTAACGCCTCGGGTCTCAATTGTACATATGCCGTCGTCCACGCTGTGGAGCCACACGCGGTCGGGAGTCGGCTCTGATACCACTCGTAACTGATATAGCTAGTACGAGTACCTAGAGGGGGGGTGAATAGGTATATAAAAGATTTTTCTTGATGATTGCACAATACTTAGACAGTTGAAGGATTTGCAACAATTAATAATCAATCGTAAGACTGAGTAAAGGAAAAAGAGAATTGAACACGCGGTTTATAGTGGTTCGGCTTGATTCAAGCCTACGTCCACTCTTTCGCACCGACGACCTATTGGCTGGATTTCACTATGAACAAAGAGATGTTACGGCGTTGATCTTCCTTGATTTCTAGGTGTAGATGATCTACCACACTCGCTCAAGGTATCATCAAGTATAGACACTCTCTGTGTATACAATTTCGCTCAAAATGTATCGACTAATAATCAAGGAGCTTCCGACTCGAATTTCTGTATCGATCACATTACTAAAACAACTAGAACGTCTTTCTTTTATACTCCTTTATGCCATCATAACCGTTGGCACTTACCAAAGAAATTCCTCCAATCTACCCGTTGGACGGAATCAATCAAGAAGATCATTCGAGCTATTTAAGGAACCTGACGATAGCCCATCAATCCTGTTCGCCCATACAATCAGGATCTTGGTTTCCAAGAATAGAACATTCTAAGAATATTTCGTCGACCATCGGATCTTCAATCGATCTAGATACGAATAAAAGAATCCGTTATATTTATCCAACCAAGGGATCTTCTCCAGAGGATAGGATCGAATCCTCAACCATATACTTCGGCTCTGGATTTCCTTCGTCACTGGATTAGAAAGACTGTCAGTGATAATAGTCTTGAGTCTTCTGGATTTCTTGGTGATCATAAAGTCTTCAGACTTTAAACTGTCGGTCTGCAAATATTCAGACTAGACTGATAGAAATATTTTGTCAGCTTCAAAATATTCTGGAAAGATTTCTCCAACAATAACGTCCTGGGTCTCAACTATACATATATTGTTTGCTTTGGACACTAACGGTTTTGTTCTTCTCGGGTAGCCCATACTATCCCAAGAAAATGCATATGTATGGTTAGAGGGCTCATTGCCTTATAAGGTGGCCTAGAATTCCCTCTCTAGGCAATGTGGGATAGGAACCTCTTCATTGCGCACATCCAGGGACCAAGGCGCGGACGCACCACCAACCCTCCTCCCCGCGCACCGTCACTCGGGCCGTCACAGTAGGTTACATACATTTGTCTGAATTGATAAGCTCATCCTTTTGCTGTGCAAGACCGTGTGCTCGGAGATTAAGTGGATGTAGCTTGTTCATTGCCTTCAACTTTTAATATAGTGGTGGGAAGATGAGATTGCTTCATTCTTTTTGCTGGACAGTTTCTGGACTTCTAGCCCATGTCCGTGTTTTGGAAATTTGCAGCAAGAAGGATCTTAAAATATAGTATATCTCTCCTTTCCTTTCCTTTGCTTGCTTTTTACAACTTCATGTTGTTCTGATTGATATCTCCATGTGATAAGCTCTAGGACCACTGATGGCTGTTGAGGAACTTCATGATGGTGTTGTATATTTTTGAATGAGACTGAAGATGTGAATGACCTCTCTGACCCATCCTTTGATGTGCTGTACATGGGCATGTCTCATTCATTGTTATTTGCACGATTGGTTGTTTTCTTATGCCAATAAATCTTACACGAAAAGCCATTTTATATGATCTTTAATCTTCCCAAAATCCCTTTTGAAGCTAACAAAACAGCATTAATACTACTTCCGGTTAGTTCTGCTTTTTTAAACCCATGCAAGGAACCAAATATGTTGGTGTTCTAGTTGATGGGTTGGCATGCCTAGAATTTCCTTGCAAAACAATGTATGTATTTTCGTTAATTATGAAGCATAAGATCTGGAACCTTTACCCACAGACCTGCTTGTAGCTCTAATGCTGGAATGCCGATGGAACCAAATTATGGATTTTATGACGAGTTTTGGAACATTTGTCATAAAGCATTCTTTTGCTTACTCCATAGTAGATTAAACTGCAAGCATCTACCCTCCAGTTGGCTCTTTGTGAGGTCTAAACAACTGTTGTCTTCTCTGCTTCTGTGAACTAAAAGTAACATGTGCTCTGTTTACGCATTTGTACCACGAACATAAACAATGGCTTCCTAGCACGGACTAAGCAATCATCTTGTTCTCCGTTTCTGCCTTACAAACCTCACAAATTTATCTTCCAACAGGAAAATAAAAACTCATCAAACTTTATGGCTAATTGCAGGCGAAGTGCAGTGTGAGCAACCAAATAATTCGTTGTACACGTTCAAAGGCGATCTTATACATCAAGAGCAACGTTTACCTCTCGCCCCAAATCAAATTCTGTTGCGGGTATGGTTGCTTTCCTGCTTGTTTATTGTCCTTTATTTAGTTTGTAGGTCTTCATTTTTTCATTCATTGGGTTGTTTTAATATTTTTTGACGCACTAACCTCTTACTCAAGTTCTCTGAATCTCTTGTAAATATATATGCTTTAGAAGTACATTAAAAAATTTAAGTTATGTGGATTTAATCTATTCTTCTGCTTCTAAATATTATTTATGTTGATGTGGACTCTTCATTCACTGAACTGTGGCACCGTGGCATAACATGTTCTCAGGGATGCAGTCTTAGGAACACCGAATATATTGTTGGTGCTGTCATTTTTACCGGTCATGAGACTAAGGTATGCTTCCAGAAATATATTCAGACCCGTGTTTTGGTCCTTTGTTACTTCCCTTAGTAGCGGAGATCTCTGATTTGACGGAACAGATTCAATTCTGCTGATGTGAAAATGGTATCTTTGTAATACGAACACGCTCTGAATTGTGGCATGCATTCTCCATCTATCTTGAGAACACTGATTTTATTAGGTCCATCTCTTGTTGGCACTTGCAGGTTATGATGAATGCCATGAATGCCATGAAGGTTCCTTCCAAGAGGAGTACCTTTGAGAGAGAACTGAACAAACTTATACTCGCCCTTCTTGCTATGCTCTTTCTCATGTGCGCCATTGGAGCCATTGGCAGGTGCGGCGATTTCCTGCCATGGATTTCTCGAATATGCTCCCATTATTACGTGAAATTACTTATTCAACAAAAAAAAAAAGAATCTGCATCTCTGCTATCGCTATATTTTCTCGTCATTATCTTCGCATGATCTCATACATGGAGTTATGCAGTGCTACTTTTATAAATCGCAAGTATTATTACTTGGGTCTGGGGAAGGGAGTGGAAGCCCAGTTTAACCCTGACAACAGACTAACGGTACTTTATAATCGCGACTCTCTCTCCCTCTTGCGCGCGCACAAACACACGCACACAGAGGCACACGCACACACCCGCGCACCTTAATATTTATATTTTGCACTAATTTTTTTTTCTCCAGGTATTTGCGGGGACAATGCTCACCCTTGTTAACCTTTTCTCAACTATTGTCCCATCATGTCTGTACGCAACCATTGAGGTTAGTCTTCCAGAATTGTGGCCTATGCAGATGGACAAGTTGTTTTGCTCCACAGCAGAATTTACTTATCTAAATATAATTGTTTTGCCTCCACATTCATTTTGTTTTTGTCCTTTTGTGCAAACTTCAGGTGATCAAAAAAACGCAGTCCACGCAATTTATCGACAAGGATTTGCACATGTACCATGCTGAGACCAATACCCCCGCCCTTGCTAGGACTTCCAATTTAAACGAAGAACTCGGACAGGTAGATGCGTAATATGGTTAAGTTGTTGGCAATGAGGTTATTCTCATAACTATGCTGTAGAACCGTAACTATAACAGCGTACATAAATGACCATGTTATACTTTATAGGAAAAATAAAGCTGTTAGAGAGGGTCTTTGTGACTTCGCTACTATCATGTCTAGAAATTGCTTTTCCAACCATCAGAATATTCGACAAAAAAAAAAAAAAAAAAAAAAAACCATCAGAATATTCAAATAATAAATCATGTTTTATCTAATAGCTTAAATTGTTAAAACGGTTGACAGTAATTTTATAAAATCTCACTAAGTATCAGAGCTAAGAGATCTTAAGTTCAAACCTTCTAAGCCCCTATTTGCCTCTCTAATTGCGTATTTTCATGCATAAGGCTAAAGTCCAGCTTACACCTAAAGGAAAGTGTTAGAATATTTAAATAATAAATCACGCTTTTTTCTAATAACTTAAGTTTTTAGAATAGTTAGCAATGGTCCTATCAAAAGCTCACATGGTATCGTAGCTATAAGGTTTTGAGTTCGAATCTTTCAGGCCCCTATTTGCCTCTCCAATAGAATATTTCCACACTTTACGCTGGACTTTCGAATTTTCTAGGCCTCTAATGGCTTAAACTTTTAAAAGGGTTAGTAGTGGTCCCACTAAAATCTCACACCAATAGTGGGTTATAGAATTTGCTGCTTGGTACAGGTGGAATATATATTTTCAGATAAAACTGGAACTTTAACGAGGAATCGGATGGAGTTTTTCAAGTGCTCAATTGGTGGAGAGGTTTATGGGACAGGCATGACGGAAATAGAGATGATGATTAAGACGAGCCGGACTGGCCAGAGAGTGGAGGTATAGCGGGACATTTCACGTGAAAATATGTGATGTATCTGTATATCAATTGATAAATTTATGTGGCTTCACCATGCAGATGCATAAGTCCGTCTCTGCGGTCCGCGAGAAGGGTTTTAAATTTGATGATGCAAGGCTCATGCATGGAGCTTGGAGGAATGAGCCAAATCCTTATATGTGCAAGGTTGGTGTTACATTATAACGCAAATTGCCCATCAACTTTTCTCATTTGGTGAAGGTTTAAGTATCAAAGTATGCTGACATTTAGGATACACTTTGATTGATATTGTTGTTGATTTTTAGGAGCTAGTTTTTGCCCCTACATGCTATTGAAGGTACGGTTAGATACATGCTTAGAGTTTAGCTCGCGCATATGTATGTTTGTATGTGCACATAGGTGGATTGGTGGTTTTCAGGCCCACATAGGAATGCACAAGTTTAGACATCTCCGTAAATGTTTGAGTCATCTCTAGTGCCTTTTAGATGAGCCATGTCCAAAGTTATGCTAAAAAGGGCTTGGATATCTTCTTTTATGAGCATTATGAGAAAGAGGTATGATGTGTGATCCTCCTAGATTCAAAGATCTTGATTGATATGTTAATGTTTGAAAGATCAATTGTAAACTTTGTATATAAGTTGCAAATAACCAATGGAAGACGTCAACAAGCAATATAGGCCAGGTCAGTTAATTTCTTAAAATGTTATGTATTTGGGAAGATGCTTTTGGATATAACCAGCTACTCAAGAGATGCTCTTCTAGATCCAATCTTGTTGGTCTCCTTCTATTGATCCACGTTGTATGTAACCACGATGCAAGTGTCTAAACTATAGTAATTGCAAAGCAAGTTTAAATCTTGAGAATTATTGCTAGTGATCTTTTTCTCCTATTAGAAGCTTCAAATTAGATCCTAAAACCTATGATATTTATTATGATGAAGTTCTGGCAACCTTTTAGTTTATGCTTTATATGGTCTTATTGATCAAGTAAACAAAAATATTTGTAGTATATGATGTGCGGCCCTCTTCTCTCTTAAAGAATGCTGATATGTTCTTAATCTGCAGGAGTTTTTCAGGTGCCTCGCTATATGTCATACTGTATTACCTGTAGAAGATGAGTCTCCAGGAAAGATAAAATATCAAGCTGCATCACCTGATGAAGCTGCACTGGTGATTGCTGCAAAGAACTTTGGTTTCTTCTTTTATAGGTTCGCCCTTACCACATCTGCACATGATGAACTTTTTCTTTAATTTTGTAGCTTTCCTTGGCCACCAACGAGGAAGTTCATCTTTCAAATAACTGAAAATATGTGGTTGATCTAGCACAAATACGTCACTATCATGTTTGGCAATGTTCTTACCTATAAGTTGTTATTTGACCAATAATATGTTTGTAATAACAATTCAAGTCATAAAGGATGCTGGTAATGGTTCTCATGTTTGTCTTAGTCATTTGTTTCTCAGCCAAAAGATCGTTCTATTTGCAGGCGTAGTACACCTGATATGATATATGTCCAAGAATCTCATGTGGAAAAGATGGGTAAAATTGACGACGTTGCCTATAAGATTCTCCATGTCCTTGAGTATAACAGGTGGTCAACTTTTCCTTTAATTCTTGATATAAATTTTTCCACATCAGATGAAACTAACATTTTTGGTGTATTTGTTCAATATCTAGTACCAGGAGGCGTCAGTCTATTGTGTGCCGTTATCCAAATGACAGGGGGCTCGTTTTGTACTGCAAAGTAATAAGACTTGACCTTTTTTTTCCTCCCTTGTACGAATGAGATTGCCAAATGCTGCTCAGAATCAAATTTGACTTTCCGAGGAACATACTTTCTGCAGGGAGCTGATTCTGTAATCTTTGAGAGGTTGGCTCAGGGCCAAGATGACTTGAAAAGAATAACCAGGGAAAACTTGGAACAATTCGGATCTGCTGGGTTACGAACCCTTTGCTTGGCCTATAGAGATTTGAGGCCCGAGATATATGACGGGTGGAAAGAGAAGTTTGACCAGGCTCGAACATCACCAATAGGATGCCGTGATAAGAAATTGGATGAGGTACTTGGCATTCTAACGTGTCAATATCACACACATAGAATAAGCATAGAGTAAATATGCTTTGTTCTCGCTTTCCCCTTCATGCCCCTCCTGATCTATATCGAACGTAAAAGTGTGCTCCTTTTGAATCTCAATGTGCATCTATAGTTCATGCCATGGCCTACCCCTCGGTAGGGAGGTGTGTAGATTTAAGGCTATTGCCTAAAGGATGGGCGTACGGTCCATGATTTAGATGCAAGCTCTTGCAAGTCCATATCTCGTGCGATATTGGGTGTTCAAATTGACAGTATGAGAATTTTCTAAAAAAAGTAGTTGGCGCTAGCCTATTAGGATTAGTTGTGTACTTCACGTCCTACACAACTAGAAAATCTAGAAAATAGAGCACACACGCTCGAGGAGACCTACTTGATTCGAGGGGAAAGGCTGCGCCGATCACTAGCTCACATACAGACCATTGGTGACGACAAAACACTCTTTCAACCTTACTCTCTTCCTCTAGCTTCCTCTCCTTCTCTTGAGTTCTTGGGTCTCTGGAGATGTGTTTGGTAACATTTTTATTTTTGGGAATAATTTCATTTTAGAAATATTTTTTTTTCTATTTCTACTTCTTGAAAAAATTTTCAAATAAAGAAACGTGTTTGATAATTGTACAAAATTTCAATTTTAGGAATAGAAAAAGAATAAGAATTTGCTTAGTACGACATGCAAATTTTTGTGAGGTAGAATTTCTTTTAATTTTTTTGTTAAATATTTTTTTCCCTCTATTCTTCTTCTTCCTCCTCTAGTCGACAGTGACGGCGATTGGCGACTAGAGACAGCAGTAGGGCAAGGGGTGGCAAGTAGTTAGAAGAGGAAGAAGAAGAAGAAAAAAAAAAGATTTATTCTAAAAATTGTTCTCGGAATAAGAACATAATATTTTTTAACTTCTTGTTTTTGTTTTAAATCTATTTCCTAGCTGTTAGTCCATTCTAAGGAATAAAAAAATTAGGTAACATTATTAAATGGATTCTATTCTTTTTTTGTTTATGGAAAGAAAAGAACAAAAGAACAGAAAAATTAAAATGTTACCATGCACACCCTCACTTTATTGGATATCTCTCTCGAACTCCCACCACTATAAAACAGAGATTTTATTTTATTTTTTGTTTAGGATTAGTTGTGTACTTCACTTCCTACACAATTAGAAAATCTAGAAAATAGAGCACACACGCTCAAGGAGACCTACTTGATTCGAGGGGAAAGGCTGCGCCGATCACTAGCTCACATACAGACCATTGGTGACGACAAAACACTCTTTCAACCTTACTCTCTTTCTCTAGCTTCCCTCTCCTTCTCTTGAGTTCTTGGGTCTCTGGAGATGTGTTTGGTAACATTTTTATTTTTGGGAATAATTTCATTTTAGAAATATTTTTTTTTCTATTTCTACTTCTTGAAACAATTTTCAACTAAAGAAACATGTTTGATAATTGCACAAAATTTCAATTTTAGGAATAGAAAAAGAATAAGAATTTGCTTAGTACGACCTGCAAATTTTTGTGAGGTAGAATTTCTTTTAATTTTTTTGTTAAATATTTTTTCCTCTATTCTTCATCTTCCTCCTCTAGTCGGCAGCGACGGCGATTGGTGACTAGCAGTAGCGGCAAGGGGTGGCAAGTAGTTAGAAGAGGAAGAAGAAGAAAAAAAGAAAAAAAGATTTATTCTAGAAATTGTTCTCAGGAATAAGAACATAATATTTTCTAACTTCTTGTTTTTGTTTCAAATCTATTTCCTAGTTGTTAGTCCATTCTAAGGAATAAAAAAATTAGGTAACATTATTAAATGGATTCTATTCTTTTTTTGTTTATGGAAAGAAAAGAACAAAAGAACAGAAAAATTAAAATGTTGCCATGCACACCCTCACTCTATTGGATATCTCTCTCGAACTCCCACCACTAGAAAACAGAGATTTTTTTTTTCCCTCATGCTGCCTTCTTTCCTTTGTTTCTCTCTCCCCCAGGGTGATGCCAGCTAGCCTTGTACTGCACAACATTCCCTTCATCAAGCGTCGTGCGCGGCCCTACCTCGGCGCTGCTATCCTCTATCCTTTGTCGCTTACCTCATACTTATTGTCGTTAGCCAATGTCTAAAACAAACGAGGAGGAGAAGAGAGGATGAGGGGGCCAGGCCCGGAGGAGAAAAAGAGATGGGAGCGTGAGGGAAATAAGGAGGGGAGAGAAGAAAGGGAGAAAAAAAAAAATAGAAAAGAGAGAGAGAGGCTGGGCCTGCCCAGCCCTAGCTTTGTTCGATTTTCTCTTTTAAAAAAATATTAATTTTTTTTTAATTTTTTTCAATTTTTTTTAATTATTAATGATAGTAATGCAAGTGTTCCTAATTTCTATATGCAATGCGATTTAATGAAAATTATTTTTGCTGCTAGAAATTAAAAATTAATTCATAATTTTTTATGAGATTAAATCCTAAGTAGAAAGGCAAAATTTAGTCATCAATAGCTGAGAATGACTATGTCTGCATGAAGACCAACCTTTGTGGAGTCTTATGACTTATGTTCAAGATACTCGACATTTCTCTCTCCCCTCTCAGTATCCCTTTTTTTACATAAAAAAAAAAAAAAATACAAGATAATCTAATTTTTGTCTCAGGATTCCTTTATTAAATAGGATTCCTTTTTTGCCAATTTCAATTTGAACATGTTAGTATGAAACGAGGGTCTCTTTCACATTGTGCAAATTTAAAGGATGAAGTGAAAACTGCATCCTGATATTTTGGAATATGAAAAGTCATAGTGGTCTTTTCAGTGAGAAGGTCCACGTAGCTGACTTCATGAAGTTGTCATCACTACTGTTTTGTGTGGGAAGTGAATATCATTGATTAAAGGAATCAATTATGTGGCTTGTCATAGTTTATCTCGTATGCTTCAATCAGTAGTATTTAAATTGTGATTCTTGTGCAGGTTGCAGAACTAATAGAAAAGGAGCTTATATTGATTGGATGCACTGCAATTGAAGACCGACTTCAGGAAGGAGTACCAGATTGTATAGAGACTCTTTCTAAAGCTGGGATTAAGATTTGGATGCTAACAGGGGACAAGATGGAAGCCGCTATCAATATAGCTTATGGTGTGTGATCTATTACAGAGCTGCCTGTCATACGTTATTACCCTGATGTGACTGAAATATAAAACCTTTTTTGCTGCAGCATGCAAGTTGATTGATAATGATATGAAGCAGTTTGTCATTACTTCGGAGACAGATGCGATTAGAGAAGTTGAAGAAAGAGTGAGAGGAACTCCTAGCTTCAGCCATTTGTTCTGAAAAAATTACTGGATCTACTCATATAACAACGTATTTGCTGGACAGGTTGACCCAGCTGAGCTAGCACGTATAATGAAGGAACAAGTCAGAAGAGAGCTGAGTTTAAGTCTTGAGGAAGCACAACGCCATCTTGGCAATGTATCTGGTCCAAAACTTGCTCTTTTAATTGATGGAAAGTGCTTAACGTATGCATTGGACCCAAATTTGCGTACAATGCTACTGAATTTAAGCTTGAACTGTACTTCAGTTGTTTGCTGCCGTATCACTCCTTTACAGAAAGCGCAGGTAGCCTCTGATGACTGTTAACATTGCATGGTACAAGAGATCGAACTAGATTCATGCTAATTGATTATGTATCACGTAATTACAGAAATATCATCTACACTGTACTGAAAATTGGTGCTGGCTGACATTTTTAATTGCCTTGTCACTGGTTTCATTTCTTTTGAAGATAACCCGTGCTTCTGATAACATTCACACCACGACTATCTGAAAGTGATCCTGCAACTGGGTCACAAAAACTATCATATGCTATCCGCTCATATTTCATTTTTGAAACTTCAAATTGGTGCCATTTTTCATCAATTGAGTGTAGGAAGAACTTTCTTTCCATTATTTGATTTGCTGATCAAAGAAGTGTAGGAAGAACATTTAAAATGGAACAACAACCAAACTAAGCCTCCTCCCACTTAGTTTGAGTCAGCTATGCGAATCCTTTGGGACCATAGCGTTGTAACCATATCAAGTTTTCTGTAAGCTACGAACACTGAATACTGGATGTCTTCTTTATTTATCATCTCCTTCCACGTTTTTTAGGAAAGATATCAAGCACTTAGAGCTTACAGAAGATTTGATACAAAATAGAGTACAATAGCGTAATAAGATGTTATACGGCTGACCTGACTTATGGCTATATGGTGAAGGTTTAATTTTTGTTCCGGTGTCGTGAGTTTCCTTTCTTTATTTAATGCCAACATATGTTTACTGGGATGCATGGAAAGGGGTTCATGAAGTACATACAACTTCAACTCTCAGTTATTATTTTATGTGTGGGCAATTTCTTTGATTAAGTTGTGCATGGTTACTTCCCAGCTGGACATTTTCTGGAGCATAGTCTACATCAAGTGTAAAGTATTGAACGATTACGCCGTTTTACTATTCAGTTCAAGGTAATATCTCGAGTTTATGTCACTCTTTATAGGTTACAAATCTGGTGAAAAAAGGAGCTCGCAAAATAACGCTCGGCATTGGTGATGGTGCCAATGATGTTGGCATGATTCAAGCGGCTAATGTTGGCGTTGGCATTAGTGGGTCGGAAGGAACGCAAGCTGCGATGGCCAGTGATTTTGCAATTGCACAGTTCCGGTTTCTTTCAGATTTACTTCTTGTGCACGGACGGTGGTCATATCTCAGATTATGCAAGGTCAAGCTTATGTCGTGGGGACTTGATATTTATATTGTCACATAAGATAGATGGCCTGATAAACAGCAGCTTTCTGTCTCTGCAGGGTGTTACTTACTTATTCTACATGAGCCTTACGTTCACCTTGACTCAATTTTGGTTCACCTTTCAAGCTGGATTTTCTGGTCAGAGCTTCTATAATGATGGGTTCGATGCATTGTATAACGAAGCGCTTACTTCTCTTCCGGTGATCATTTTTGGGCTTTTTGAGCAGGTAAGTTTCATTTATCAAATTACCGCACCTAGAATTCCTAGAAGGATTAATCGTTTTGACTTATCTTTTTTTTTCTTGACTCAATGAGTTCATGAGATCTTACGTTTCGGATGAAAAAATCTATTTAGTAGTTGCTCACAAATTGTAAATCTTCTAAAATCTTGAGAGAGGGGGAGAGAAATCAATAAATATTACGTCCTAACTAAATACCTATATAAAAGAGTACATAGATGGCTCTATTTGTAGATTATGAGAGATCCTAATAGAATCCTAATTTACTTATTAGTAACTATTGACTAATATTCTTAAACATATTTCAACACTCTGTGCATCTAACTTGCATATGACTCTCAAAATCTGTGACCAAAGCTCTATGTAAGTCTTTTTTCTTTTCCTTTTTTGTGGAATGCGCTATATAAGCCGAGGAATCATTTTTTGACTCATATATTTAGAGCTGGGTTATAAATGGGTTGTTAGACATTTAAAGGGCAGGTGAAAATGGGTTTAAAATATTGAAGTCCAATCATAATGGACCAAGTTCTCTGTGACCCATTTAATATTGAAGATAGATAGAGAGCGCCATGGAAAGGCTTCTTTATTCTTCTTCTTCCTCCCTTCCCGTATTCACCACCGCACCGCTTCGCCCTCGATAAGACTCAGTTTCTCTTTGTCGGTGCGGCCCAATTCGAGGCACATGGGTTCCATCTCGTGCAAGCATGGGAATTCACCTCCGTCTCCATCCCTTTCTTCGAAATCGAATTGATGCGGTCGTGGGCGGTGGTTGGGGTGGCTCTTGTCGAGTGCAGTAAAGCGGTGGTGGTGGTGGGGTTGGGGGTGTGATGAGGAGGGAGAAGGCAAAAAAGGTGTGGTGTGGGCGGCACATGAATTAGACCATAACCTGATCATGAGCTCCCTTATTACCTCCACAAGTCGGTTCATGGGGCATCCATTTTTCAAAAGTAACAATACGAAGAGTAAAAATGCTAAAAAAATTCTCGAGACGAGTTTGGTATGAGTCGAAATTTACATTATAAATAAATGGGTTAAAATGGGTTAAGTGGATCAATTCGGGTCAGACCATTTCAGACCATTTATAACCCCACCAAACTTGACTCAGTCCACTCATTTGCTGGGTTTATTGAATAATGACGGCAGGGTTTTTCAACTGAAGGCAAAAGAAAAGATAAAAGTTGGGGCTTTGATTTGGGTCCCTCTCTTTTGGTGGGTCTCTAGGCAGTAGCTCCATTTATAAATCATGAGAGACTAACAAAGCTCCAATTTGCTTAATTGGGACCACTTGCTAACCGTCGACTAATATTCATAAACATACTCCAACGCAAATCACAAAAGGAGCAAATACTTGACAGCGTTATAGCATGTTTTTCCAGGATGTTAGCGCGTCACTTTCGAAGAAGTACCCACAACTGTATAAGGAGGGAATACGGAATTCATACTTCAGGTGGAGATATGTGGCGGCCTGGGCTTTGTCTGCAGTCTACCAGTCTCTCGTCTTTTATCACTTTGCGACAGCTTCTAGTTCCGCCGGCCTAAATTCATCGGGAAAAATGCTCGGCCTCTGGGATGTCAGCACGATGGCAGTTACCTTGGTTCTCATTACTGTCCACTTGCGCCTTCTTTTGATGTGTAATTCAATTACAAGATGGCATCCTATCGCTATCGGTTTAAGCATCCTTGTTTGGTGTGTTGTTGTTTTCATAGTTTCACTTATAGGGGTGAGCCTTCTCCCTCTCTCGGGCTTCTTTCCTTCCCTTCACCTCATCTAGTCCTTTATTTTTTGTTTTTTGGGTCAAACAGCTAGTCCTTTATTGGATAGCAATTATTCTGATATTCGTCTTATTACATGTGCAGAGAAATCTCTATCATGTCATCCATAACATAATGAGTACAGTCTACTTCTATCTAGCGTTTTTTCTGGTTCCGATTGTCGCACTGCTTGGCGACTTCTTATGGCAAGGGTAAGATTTCAGACTTTTTTCTGGCCAAAAAAATAAATAAAATAAAGCTCAGGCTTTTTTATTCTTAGGCATGTTTCTCCCTCACAAACGCGGAGAAACACTGTAACATAGTCCTTAAGTAAATTTGCTCATGAATACTGACTGCAATTCCACAATTTGGCTTTTCTAAAAGTAACGGAGGACGTTCGTCATGGACAATATAATAGAGGACCTCCTTTTTCTTTCAAATAGCCTTCCTCATCTTCATTGCCGATTTCGTGGCTCCTTTTTTGCCTATTTGCTCCAAGACAACATACATGGCATGTCATTTCCATACTTTTTTTTTCCAATTTTTCATAAATTTATTGGTGTTCCTCATATGGTCCATCATTTGCGAATTGCATCTGCTCCGCTTCTCTCTCTCTCTCTCTCTCTCTCTCTCTCTCTCCCCTCTCTGGGCTGAACATTGCACGATTTCTTGAATGTGGTTACAGGATAAATCCTCATCAACCTTAATTGGTATAAGTATTTATTGGCTTGTGGGAACTTGACTGCTCGCTCATCTAGAGTGATTGATTTCTGAATTCAACATATTCTATTTTGCGGATTATATTTATTAGCAATGCGTGTTTTCTACAAGTAATTGCAATGGATACTTCCTCTGATTAGTCTCTTTCTTTTTCCGCATTAATTTTTCATGCACCTGGTTGCAGGGTTCAAAGGTTGTTCTTCCCATATGATTATCAGATAATACGGGAAATTCACAGGCACAGGCCCGATGATTACACCGGGGCAACGGGCTTGGAAATCCGGCTCACGCCGGACCAAGAGAGGAGCTCTGCTGTTTCTTTACTTCCACGTGAGACACCCAAGTACACTGTGTTTGCTTTCGACTCACCTGGGTATGAGTCATTTTTCGCTTCACAATATGGTGTCCATGCCCCGCAAAAGGCTTGGGATGTCGTAAGAAGAGCCAGCATGAGGACGAAGCCAAAAACATTGACCAGGAAATGAACTTTTAAGTGCTACACTTCGATTTTCAGAACTGATTCAAAGAAGAGCCAGCATGATGATTCCAGACTTCCGGACTCCTGCCAGATGTCAAGAGTATCACTCGTTCCAGAGCCATAGGAATGCTGCTTACATTCATCCTGTACGTGCCTTTAAGGGCTACTTTAAGTAAACCGCAAAGTCTTAAGTGCTTTTCTGGAAACGTCTCGTTATGTCGTCCTCTTCATTGTTTCTTGCCAAAGCTTTCTTCATAATGGTGGCTTCCCTTTTATTCACGACCAGTTCGCTCTTCATTTCTTGCATCGCAGCTGCTTTGTTGGCGGCAACATGGAGTTCCTTTTGCCTGTTCTATTTCATTGATTCTCTGGTCGCTTGTTCTCTGGTTGAGTGGGAAATCTGTCAGGTTATTTTGGCTGCTACTCTGGGTGCCATCGCACCGACCGTGCCTCTGTCAAAAAAGTCGGGTGGTTATTACGAATTGCTAAAAGAAGGAACATTTTCTCAGATTTTCAGAACTGATTCAAACTGTCCTATGATCCTCTTAAAAGACAAAAGTAATTATGGACTTGGTTCGGTCCTCATATAAGTACTAGCGGCTTTGTGCTTGATCATTCCGTCTTATGCAGGAGAGAGGCAGAGGATATCTGTTGGAGCAGTATCCTATTCTATTCCGTAAGCAAACGCTTTTGCAAGAAATCGTGTATAATCACCTTAACGATGGACCAAATATTGCCAAAGAGGCGTGTTATGAGGTGGCAGAGGGACGAGAGAATTTCTGAAAGTAGAAGTTTAGAGTAGCTTCTTGTCACTTCATTGTGAGGATAAAGAGAGAAGAATATCTCACGAGGAGCTGATGAATTTGGCCAAGTTTCTGAGACACTCGACTGCTGGGATTTGTCCAACCATTCTTCGTTACCATCTCAATCATCATCGTTCTTGAAAACCAGATATATCCCGCACTTTTCCAGCGAGAGCCCAACAAAGAATGGTGCGTCTCGCAGGATTATATCTATACCTGTCTCCTTTGAACATCCCGAACCACTGGCTTGAATTCTGGAAATCTATTCAGGTAAAGATGGTCTTCACTTGTGTCGGGGAACCCGCATCTGGTTTAATGTCGTGGCATGTATCGGATCTTCGAGCCTGAGAAGCCTTCCTTTAATGTCCTGGATTGCTGGCAGCGGAACGTTTGCCCGGTTTGCAATGTCCACAGAGACGAGAACAGCGAAAATCATTCCCTCTAACCTCGCGGTTGTTCTTCGGAGCAGCAAAATGAGGAACTTCCTGACAAAACCATCCAGGAATCTCAATCACAGGGACACTCAAGTTGTGCAGATGCTTTAGAGCAACCTGCAATTTCCCATGGGAAAAACACATTTTTAAGGTCAAACTTTCAGCATTAATGATTGAAGATACTGAACAAAGGTGGAGAAACTGATCTTTATCCGTCTTTTTGCTACAGTTCAAGTGGTTTTCCTCAAAATGGGAGCTATGAGTTAACCTTTTCACTTTTTCACCTTTTAAATTCTTCTCTCTTCACTGCTGGGAAGCGTGACTCGCAGCCACCCAAGAATGAACGCCTTAGAAATTTCAATACCCGGAGACCGGTGATGCCAACTAGATTGCTGCAATCAGTTAAATGTAGCTCCTTCAAATCAGTAGAACTCTGATCAGAAGCAACCGGTCGAGAACCGAAGATGAAAGTTGTAAGGACCTGGTCCGATGAGCGCGGTAAGTGATCCTCGGGATCAAAGAGGCCCGGACAAAGTGCGGCTTTGATGCCATTGAGCATGAGCTCACGGTAGAGGCGATCCGCGATGTTGTGGCGGGGGTTTCGGCGCCACAAGAGATGAGGAAGACGTCGTAGCGGAAGCGAGAAGAGAACATAGGGTCGTCCGTCAGCGTCGTTGCTTTTCAGCTTCTTGATCGACCTTCCTTGAGAATTGTCGATCTTTTGACAGGGGCTGTCGTTGCAGAAATTGAAGCGCCACGTAATGATGACCAATGAGCAACCAGCACCTTGCTGACGGAGTCATGATTCTTTTCACTTTTGCACTGCCTCCTCGTTGCAGAGGCGTGAGAATCGAAACTCATATTTAAAACTAATTCGTTTCATCCCAAACCCTGAGAAAGTGGGGATTCAAACCTCCCACGTTCCCTTTCCATGTTAGAAGGATAGTCACTGTTCCATTTGAAAAGAGCAATTTCTACAACATGGGAAATGTTATGTCTTACTTTTTAATTGACAAATCATTGCATTCACATTAGTTAAGGGAAATTTGATGCGAAAAAAAATATTAAACCTATTGTATGGCGACAAATTCAGTCATAAATCTATATATTTAGTTCTAAACATTCATAAATATTTTAATTATGCTAATTTAATCATAAATCCTTTAATAATTACAAAAGTAGTCTTTTCGGCTAGTTTGGCCAAAAATCTCTAACTTGGCATTTTAGTTGGCGGTAGCCATCCTACGAGGAAGGTCACTACGTGGAAGATTGTGTTTAATTTTTTTTTAAAACAATTTTCATTGATTTTTTATTTTTCTTTTCTTTTCTTTTCTTTCTTTTTATTTTATTGTTTTCTTCACAAGGCCGGCAAGTCCACCGGTCACTGGCCGAGGGCCAGCAGCCCCGCCACCCCTGTAAAGAAAAAAAAAAAGGATAGTAAAGAAATTTAAAATTCTGAAGAAATCAAAAAAATATATATATAGGATTCATGGTGGATAGTTTATGCCATGACATAGCAACATGTGTCCTCGATACATGACCAAAATTATCGCCACAAGGATGTTCATACCTACTTCGGTTAAATGTAGGATCGCAAGTTTGTCAATTTAGCTTGAGTTGGTTTCAATTTCAATCCTTTAGACTAAAATTAATTAGACGATGAGGCCACACGCCTTGCGCGTGCTAGTGTCGGAGAATGTCAGCACCTCCCCGCACCGACAGTTACGGCACGTCGACGTCTTCTTCTCCCTTGGGTCGCAGCCCCGAACCTCTCTTGCCTCTCGCAAGATGACACCTCTGGTCTTGATCTGCACATGATTTGCTCATTTGCATGTAAAAATGTTTTATTCAGGATCGAAAAATTATTGAAGAAATCTTTCTTTCCGTATAATTTTTTAATGGATTGGCCACCAAAATCGCAAACTCGATTGCTTCATGATCTGACATAAGCAATTGAAGTTATGATGAATTACCTCACGACAACTGTCGCAGGTGGAAAAAGCAGATTGAGGAGATTGCAATCTGGGAAAGCCCATGTTCCTCCTCCTATCTCTCTCTCTCTCTCTTTTGACAATTGATTGAGGCTGAAACCGTTTGAGTTTGAGGGATAGTATCATGATTTCGAGTTTGACGAAGGTTGAATGTGAGTTGGAATCGAACATAACGAGGATTTCTTTGACTGGGATGAGTATTTGAATCATCATGATTCTTATCAAGGTAGACTTCGCATGCTGTCTTTGCTGGAGGTGGGGACCAAGTGCATGATTCTGCAGGTGTGAAATCTCGTTGAGTCTGAGATTGTCCTGATGAACTCATACACGTTTCAATGATTCGGCGATTGTTTGGATGCGCACCTTTTCCTTATCATTGCATTTAGGTGCCCTGTCACGCCCCGATCCTCCGAGCGCGCGAACATCCCACTTTGGTCGATACAAATACGACTTCCCAGGACGCGTCGCCGACCCATTCAATTTTATTATGCATGCGGAAGCGAAACAAATCCCCTGACAACATTTAACTTGGGATAGAAAAGCAGGCAATCAATCACAACCAAACAAGCTTTCTATAAACACATGGGTTTATATACAACACTGGATTGTCTACAAAATAGACAGGCTCAACAACTAGGGAACTGTCCTATGACCAACTTGTCAGACACGTTCGCCGATTCTTCAACCTCCACCTTCCGAACTCCAGGACTTCCGGTCCTCCACGACCGTCATCTAGGGACCTGAAATATTATCCCACAACTGGGATGAGACTACGTCTCAGCAAGTCCTACCCTCTAAAACTCAATTAGGGAGAAAATACGCCTCAGGGCGCTCTAGCCACACAAATAGGATAGAGGGCTTACCTCGCCTCAGTCCCTTTCCTGCACGTCAGCACAATTCATATTCAAGCAATGCTCGTACAAGCTGAAACTACCGACACTTATATCGGTCTATCAATTCAATCAATCCAATCATTCGCAATGATTCAATTCCATCATACTATCTATCTTTCCATACCATCTATCAAACAAGTCGTTAATACGACATATGCTTTCCAAAGTGAATACAGATAGATAATATAATAGCTCGCCAGAAGCTGCATAATATTTATATAGTATACTATAGCTCACCAGAAGCTGCCGCAATATTCAATATAGTATATTATAGCTCACCGTAAGTCGCTGCAATATTCATATAGTATACTATAGCTCACCGTAAGCTAGCAATATTCATATAGTATACTATAGCTCACCAGAAGCTGCCGCAATATTCATATAGTATACTATAGCTCACCAGAAGCTGCCGCAATATTCATATAGTATACTATAGCTCACCAGAAGCTGCCGCAATATTCATATAGTATACTATAGCTCACCGGAAAAATTTGCTTAATATTCATATAGTATACTATAGCTCACCAGAAGCTGCCGCAATATTCATATAGTATACTATAGCTCACCAGAAGCTGCCGCAATATATATGTATATCATAATTGCTCGCCTAAGCGAATACATATATATAAACTAATGCTTGCCAAAGCTGATCATTCAATAATAAACCAACTCATACCTCAATTCAATCAATCAATCAATCAAATCGATTCAAACTGGTCATACAAACCAATTACGGTGCTAAAAGCCAACACCGGGTATTTTCAAGTTAAATACCACAACTTCATCAATATCACTCAATTCCACACTTTTGGAATAATTAACCATAATCATCAATCACTCAATTTCTCAATTTAAACATACAATTAACACAAACCGACCACACTTGCGATCAAGACGAAATTCTAACAACCTAGGCCATCCCAAGATAATTTTCGAAATTATTAAATAATTAAATTTAATTCCGAAAATTAAATAATTAAATATTATTTTATAATAATATAATTTAATAAAATAATATTTATAAATTCGAAATAATTAATTAATTAAAAATAATTAATTAGGGCTTAAACAAGATTACACTAATTTAATCATACAATTAGCCCTAATTAAACATCCATTAAGCTAATCATACAACTAATCTAATTTACATTAAAATAATCTAATCTAATCACATAAACCTAATTAGACTAATCTAAACACCCCTTAAGCGTCATTAACTCACTAAGCAAGAATTAGAGGATAAACTCACCGGTTTTGCGCGCCGGTGAGTTCACGCGACCACGACACCAAGGCGGTCGATAAACCCCAAAGCAGCGACACCAACGGAGGCCGGGAAGACACTGAAAACGGGCCTCGAAGACCTCACGGCTTTCGGTTTTCTCGCTTCGATCCGGGCTGAACTGCAGAGAAGAAACCAGCAACTTCAACGGCGAAAACGGGCCGATCGGAGCTCCGGCAAGCGGGTGGTTGGCAACCAGCAGATCCCGGGGGTCTTGGGGATCTTATAGGAGGTTGGGATGGGCAAAGGAAGGGTCGGAAAGGGGCGAAACAGCAAGAAAACCCGAAACAGGCGGAGCAGGGCGGAACCAGACGGTCCGGCGAGCGGCAGCTTCTCTCAGGATTTCGGGACGACCAGAGAATCGTTCCGGCGAGCGGTGGGATGCTCCGGAACGGGCTGGATGTCCTCATCACGGAAGTGTGTGGAGCGTTCGCTGATTCATCCGGGAAGTCGACTTTTTACTCGGATCATTGGCGAAAGGTCGGCTGGAGCAGAAACTGGAACGAGGAGAAAACAGGGGAGGAAAACGGCCGACGATGGCCTTCCGGGCGTGCGACGATGGAGGGGCTGGTGCTGCTCGGTTCCTCTGGTTTTTGCTGAGCTTCTCTCCTTCAACAACAATGGAGAAAGCCTTAGAGAAGAAGTTGCTTAAGAGTGGGGGTCTCCTTGGGCTCTCTAGAGCTCAACACTTGCCATCTTCTCATTGGCTTTGCCCCCACCATGACACCACATGACCTCAGCCACTCTCTCTCCTCCAATCTTCCTCTACAAGCTTGGCAATAGGTGCAAAATGTGGTGTGCCATGGGAGCTACGAATTTTGGACATTAACCCATTCAATCCATTCAATTCTCTCTTAATTCCAATCAATTGAAGCTCAATTGAAGCTCAATTAAATCAACCCATGTGTCCTCGGCCTTCTCATGACATTTCCCCGTCAAATGATCCAACTTGCATCCCGAAGATTCGATTAAAACGGCCCTCCGACAATCTCGAACAAAAACGGCATTACTTTTCTTTTCCGCCAAAAATCTCGGTTTGTAAAAAAATCTTCGAAATGAGTCAACATTCCTAAAATGAATTGTGACATGCCAGAACCTTCAATTTCTGAATTCGGGTTCAATTTCACGGTTAATTTCAATCTGGCGCGACTTTAGTGTGTCCTAATCTACCGGGTAGCTTTTAAGAATTTTCTATGCAATTGATTTGTGGTTGATTAATTTGAAGCCACAAAGTGCATCTTTGACACATGGCAACTCTCGGTTGTCATGGAAATCTTAAGGTTTCAAATACGGACACAGGGTACCAAAACGACAGAGAAATCGGTCTAGTGCCGATCGATAAGATTTGTGCAATCAGGTGGAATCACCAATACTTCATCACATGCCTTTGTCGAGTCGACCTATCTCCGGTCTCTAATTGATTCGATCGTGTTGTAATGATCCTTGCAGATTAATACGGTCGAGTAGTCGATTCCTAATCAAATTCTCAAGTCTATTGCGTTTAGATTCCTTAATGGCTTCACCTGATAGACTAGTTATCTCGTGAGTGGCCAACTCAGAGAAGAGAGCTATAGGTGTAAAGATGAAATGCCCGACTTATTGAATTGAAACCAGAATTGGAAAATCGGGATGTCACAACTCTTTCCCTCTTATAAAAATTCCGTCCTCGAAATTTAAACCATTAAAAATTATTCTTCAAAATGGTGGGGTATTGTCGTCTCATCAATTTTGCTCATTCATTCTCGCTTCGCGTCGATATCCAAGATCCTCGGTGCTTTGCTGAAACATTTCCAAATTGACCATACCAACTCTTGATTCCAAAAGGTTAAGCTCTTGTCCAATTTTACAAAAATGAAAATTGCAAAAATTTTTTCCTTTTTTTCTTTTTCTTTTTATTTTTCCACAAAGCGGCTAACTGCCGCGTCGGGGGGATTCGAACCCCCACTTCGGACTGCGACTCCATCCTAGATACCACTTGGCTAGAGGCGCCGACGGTGTCCCAAATTGCTTTCTTTTTCCATTTAAAGCCAAAATTCTCCTTTGATCTCAAATTTCGAAATATTCCACCAATTAAATGGTTCCGGTTCATCTTCATTTCTTAACAAACATGATGCCCCTTTCATAGGCAACATCCAAGGATGAATAGGATTCTCAACCTGAAAATTCAAAGGTTTTCGACGCTTAACTGCGTAAATTTCCCGACGGCTTTAAGCAGTCTTTAATCTGTCACTGATATTTGCTACTGCTTCCATTGACTGTTGAACCGACTCTAGGCTATGACCTTTCATTTTTTGATCTCAACTCAACAGCTGAAGTTCTGTACACTCTGATCTGCACTGCCTCAAATGAACCATCGACTATCTACTGAAACGAGATTCTCGGTCAAGATCTCGATATAACTTTGACACTGGCACTTTAAGTAGATGAACTATTTGATGCACATACACTTCTGCATGCTCAATCAAATCAAGATCCTTTCGCACAGCCACAAGATTGGTTGATTTCATCAGTTTGTCACTTACTTCCCAAAATGAAATTATTACCACACAACCCCTTAGAAGACCTATCACAACTTCCATTGTGACGTGATCCCACTTCCTCACGGGGATCTCGAGAGATTACAAAGGCCCTCTCGACTTGCAATACTTTGCTTTCATTTGACAACACATCCGATGCTTGCGACCTGTTAGTGAAATCTGCCTTCATACCGATCTACTAATCCTGTTTATGCAAATTCTAACCCATCTTTGTACTGTCTGGACAACGCTGAAGCTGCTACGATGAGCTTCCGATAAGATCTCTTCTTTAATCTCGGTATCTTCGGGTACACACAATCGTCCTCAGAAATCTAAAAATCGATTCTCCTCTTCTCGGTATCCTTTTGCAAGATCTTTTGAATTTTTGAATCTGTCCACTGAAGCATCTGATTCTAACCGGAATATTTGGTTCAATTCTGAGGGTGGCCATAGAATTCAAAGGTGGCCTACCTCAGATTTGAAAACCGAATTTCGAACTTTCTCAAGTAAGGTCCATACTTTAACCAGCATGTGCACAAATGAAGACTCTCGACTCAACGCCTCAGTGACTTCTTTCATCCTTCCTGGGTGATACCAGATACCACCATTCTAGTCCTTCAAATGATCTAGTTCACAACGGTATCTCATATTCAATTCCTTCTGAGAGAATAAATACTTTGAGACTTTTAACGGTCTGCGAAGATCTAGAGTCTTTCTTCACACCAACAATATCTCTAAATCTTTAAAGCGAAAATTATTGCTGCAAGTTCTAAGTCATGTGTCGGGTAATTCAGTTCATGAGATCTCAACTTGATGGGATGCATATGCAACAACCCTGCCATACTGCATTAGCATGCCTCCCAGTCCTCTAAACGACGCATCAGTATAGATCTTGTATCCTCCAAGACTAGACGGTATGGTCAACACAGGTGCGGTAGTCAGCTTTTGCTTAAGCTTTTGGAAACTACGCTCGCACTTGTCTGTCCACACGAACTTCTTTTCTTTCTTCAGTAGTCAAGTCAATGACGAAGCTAAGGCTGAAAACCCTTCCACAAACCGTCTATAATACTCTACTAAACCCAGAAAACTTATGATCTCTGTTACTGTAGTCAATCTCGGCCAACTGATCACTGCTTCAATTTGGGATGGGGTCCACGGAGATTCCTTCTCCTGAAATCACATGACTTAGGAACACAACACGAGTCATCCAACTCGCATCTGCTAAGCTTATCGTAAAATTCAAGAGTCCTCAAGATCTGAAGTACCATTCTCAAATGTCTCCCGTGCTCCTCAACACTCTTCGAACACACCAGAATAACGTCAATGAACACGATCACAACTAATCCAAGTACCCAATGAACACTCTATTCATCAGATCCATACAAATAGCTGGAGGGTTCGTCAAATCGAACGATAATACACTGACCTCACAATTACCGTATCAAGTGCGAAATGCCAACTTCGGTATGTCTTTCTTCTTGATCTTCAACTGATGATACCCTATCCTCAAGTCGATCTTGGAGAATATCAATACACAAACGCAACAAACCATCCTTCTTCTTCATAAACAAGACTGATGCTCCCCAAGGTGATGCACTAGGACGTAAGAATCCCTTATCTAACAATTCCTGCATCTCCACCTTCAGTTCTTTCAACTTAGATAAAGCCATCCGGTAAGGAGCCTTAGAAACTGACTCTATTTCGGGTGCTAACTTAATCACGAACTCTATTTCCTTTCTAACGACGCCAGACTTGGAAAATTCTTTAGGAAACACCTCAGACAACTCCTGTACCAAGGTTATGTTCTCCATATTCGGTTCCTCAACTATCGCATCCACTATAGTTGCCATACAAATTTGGCAACCTACAACCAGAACCAAGTCATCTTCAATGACGAATAATAGGGATCGAAGGTCCTTTCTGACTTTCAGTAAATCAAAACTTTCGTACGCTAACTAAACAAATTGAATTATATCACTGTCATAATTCATAACAGCAAAAAGCTCATCGAGCCAAATCTTTTTATAAATGACTCCCAGGTCATATATAAGCAAACCCTTCAAGTACAACTATAGTCAGAGATTCATCTTCATTTTACTTTATTACAACAATGGAAACTCCACAACTTTCACTCAAAATCCAACTGCGCTACTCTGATAATAACTCCTCAAAAACATTCTTTCTTTGCTCGATGCATGATCAATCCATTCCTATTCCTTTCGCCATCCTAGTGGCATCATGTCGACGGTAGCGATGCTCGAGTTCTCTTGAACTTATGCGGACAGTTCCTATCCCGATGGCCATGTTGGCCACATTCAAAGCATGCTCCTGTTGTACTTGGTCACCGGGTTGACTCACACTTCTTTTCTCAAACTTGGCACACAATTAGTGAGTCCTCTATCTCTTTGTCGGTAACAAAGATGCACTCTTTCTTGTACTAAAGGCCTATTCTAAAAACCCCACGATGCGTTCTATGGCGCACTCTTTTTGATTTGTCCCATCGGCCTTCGGGGACATTTTTCTAACTAGGTAACCCTGTTGGTCACACTCAAAACAAGCACCCATCTTAGCTAGACATAGGGGCTGATCCATATCGGCTTTTGTTAGCACGACACACTGTAATATAATTCATTGCTAACCTAACCATCCCACTTTTCCAGTTGGACGAAAATGGGATACTTTTCTCCGATCATAAGCTCCTTCCCAAACTGATTTCCATTTCTGTCTAAACTGAACTTTGACTCAAATACGGCGGCTTGATTCTTCGATCACAACTCCAAGTTGGACCTCAACAGGCGCGGCAACAACAGCGGCTTGATCCTGAGCTTATTGGTGCAATGAGTTCCCAAGGAGCACTAGCGCCAAAACGATCCCATTGAACCTAGGATCGCTCGGTGCTGCTACACTAGTACCGACCTACAACGGTACTCTTACAATCGCGCTGGTCTGAGCCAATGCTCCACCACAACCACCTCGGGTACCGACCTTGGTCGGCATACTACCCCGAGCAACTGGTCTAAAGGTTCTCTCTCAAGGAGACCTCTGCTCCTGATCACTCAACTACAGGATCTTTACAGAAACCTGTGTCTCAAGTCTAATCCCAAATTAGAATTTGAGTGATCCACGTCAAACAATCTACCAAACAACTATCAGCCACATGCGCCGGCATGAAATAAAAGCCATTCCTACTAACTATCCCATAAACAATCGCACCTTATCACTCCATTCACAGACCTGCTCTTATACCACTTAAATGGGGATGTCACGCCCCGAACCTCGAGCACGCTCATATCCCACTCTGGTCGATAAAATTATGCGACTTCCCATGACACGTCGCCGACCCATTCATTTCTATTGCACATGCGGAAGCGAAACAAATCCCCTGACAACATTTAACTTGGGATAGAAAAGTAGGCAATCAATCACAACCAATCAAGCTTCATTATAAACACATAGGTTTATATACAACCTTTGGATTGTCTACAAAATAGACAGGTTTAACAAAAGGGAATTGTCCTATGACCAACTTGTCGACACGTTCGCCGATCTTCAACCTCCACTTCCAACTTGTCCATGGCTTCGAGTCCTCCACGACCGCCATCTAAGGACTTGAAAATATTATCCCACAACCGGGATGAGACAATGTCTCAGCAAGTCCTACCCTTTAAGACTCAATTAGGAAGAAAATACGCCTCAGGGCGCTCTAGCCACACAAAGAGGATAGAGGACTTACCTCGCCTCAGTCCTTTCCTGCATGTCAGTACAATTCAATTCTCAATCACACAATTGATCCAACGATTCAATTCAATCATACTATCTATCTTTCCATTTCAATCCATACTATCTATCAACCATTATTATCTATCATTCAATACCATCTATCAAACTAGTCGTTAATACGACATATGCTCTCCAAAGCTAGATAATATAATAGACGGTATACTATAGCTCACCGCTATTCAATATAGTATATTATAGCTATAGATAGATAATAGCTCACCGTCCAATATTCATATAGTATACTATAGTATAGATAGATAATAGCTTAGCCATAAGTCAAGCTCACGGAAGCAATATTCATATAGATAATAGCTCACCAAAGATATTCATATAGTATACTATAGCTCACCAAAGCGCCGCAATATTCATATAGTATACTATAGCTCACAATTCAATAGCTCACAAAAGCTGTATATCTATATGTATATATAATATTTGCTCGCCCAAGCTGATACATATATATAAACCAATGCTCGCCAAAGCTGATCATTCAATAATAAACCAATCCATTCTTCAATTAAATCAATCAATCCAATCAATTCAAACCGGTCATACAAACCAATTACGGTGCTAAAAGCCAACACCGGGTATTTTCAAGTTAAATACCAAAACTTCTCCAATTTCACACAATTCCAAACTTTTGGAGTTATTAACCATAATCATCAATCACTCAATTTCTCAATTTAAACATACAATTAACACAAATTGAACGCACTGCTGCGATCAAGACGAAATTCTAACAACCGGACATCCCGCAAATTTTCAAAATTATTAAATAATTAAATTTAATTCCGAAAATTAAATAATTAAATATTAAATTATAATAATATAATTTAATAAAATAATATTTATAAATTCGAAATAATTAATCAATTAAAAAATAATTAATTATGGCTTAAACAAGATTACACTAATTTAACCATACAATTAGCCCAAATTAAACATCCATTAAACTAATCATACAACTAATCTAATTTACATTTAAAATAATCTAATTTAACCACATAAACCTAATTAGACTAATCTAAACACCCCTGAAGCATAATTAACTCACTAAGCAAGAATTAGAGGATAAACTCACCTTATAGGAGGTTAGGATGGGCAAAGGAATGGTCGGAATGGGGCGAAACAGCAAGAAAACCCGAAACAGGCGGAGCAGGGCGGAACCAGACGGTCCGGCGAGCGGCAGCTTCTCTCAGGATTTCGGGACGGCCGGAGAATCGTTCCGGCGAGCGGCGGGATGCTCCGGAACGGGCTGGATGTCCTCGTCACGGAAGTGGGTGGAGCGTTCGCTGATTCATCCGGGAAGTCGACTTTTTACTCGGATCATTGGCGAAAGGTCGGCTGGAGCAGAAACTGGAACGAGGAGAAAACAGGGGAGGAAAACGGCCGACGATGGCCTTCCGGGCGTGCGACGATGGAGGGGCTGGTGCTGCTCGGTTCCTCTGGTTTTTGCTGAGCTTCTCTCCTTCAACAACAATGGAGAAAGCCTTAGAGAAGAAGTTGCTTAAGAGTGGGGGTCTCCTTGGGCTCTCTAGAGCTCAACACTTGCCATCTTCTCATTGGCTTTGCCCCCACCATGACACCACATGACCTCAGCCACTCTCTCTCCTCCAATCTTCCTCTACAAGCTTGGCAATAGGTGCAAAATGTGGTGTGCCATGGGAGCTACGAATTTTGGACATTAACCCATTCAATCCATTCAATTCTCTCTTAATTCCAATCAATTGAAGCTCAATTGAAGCTCAATTAAATCAACCCATGTGTCCTCGGCCTTCTCATGACATTTCCCGTCAAATGATCCAACTTGCATCCCGAAGATTCGATTAAAAACGGCCCTCTGACAATCCCGAACAAAAACGGCATTACTTTGCTTTTCCGCCAAAAATCTCGGTTTGTAGAAAAATCTTCTGGAGATGAGTCGACATTCCTAAAATGAATTGTGACTTGACAGAACTTCCAATTTCTGTAATCGGGTTCAATTTCACGGTTAAATTCAATCTGGCGCGACTTTAGCGCGTCCTAATCTACCGGGTAGCTTTTAGGAATTTTTTGTGCAATTGACCTGTGGTTGATTATTCTCAAGCCACAAAGTGCATCTTCGACACATTGGCGACTCTCGATTGTCGTAGAAATCTCGAGGTTTCGATTACGGACACAGGGTACCCAAAACGACAGAAGAATCGGTCTAGTGCCGGTCGATGAGGATATTGCGATCAGGTGGAATCACCCACACTCTAATCACATATCTCAGTCGAATCGACCTATTACTGATCTCTGTTCGATTCTGACAGTGTCGTAATGATCCTTGCAGATTAATACGGTTGAGTAGCCGATTCATGGTCGAATTCTCAAGTCTATTGCGTTTAGATTCCTTAACCGCTTCACCTGATAGACTAGTTATCTCGTGAGTGGCCAACTCAGAGAAGAAAGCTATAGACGCGAAGATGAAATGCCCGACTTATTTAATTGAAACCAGAATTGGAAAATCGGGATGTCACATGCCCCTACCGAATCGCTTACCCCATGTTTGATTGAATTCATAAACGGTATTAGCATGTGTATTTCGCAAGCATTATTGCATCGTGACGATCATATGGCAATGGCATGCTTAAACTGAGAGTTCTCTAGTTTATATGACATTATTTCCTTGATGTTGGTTGAACTTATAAAGTTGTGCTCAATGCTCCCATGACTGAGAATTTGAACATGCTGTGTCGGCTTAATTTACTGGGAATTATGTTATCTATAACAATCTACGATGTTTGTATGTGGCTATTCTAACATTCGAGACAATTACCATCCTTGTATTGGAAATGGTGAAATCCTTCTTCGAAATGTGCATCATGTGTTGTGTACTTCAGTAAATTCCTGTCCGAACTTCATCCTTTGCTTGATCTCGAAAGTAATTGGTTTTGTATGCTTGGATGATTATGCCTTGCATTTCTGGATCCATTCATTAATACCTCAATACTTTATGTATGTTAATAATATTTGATTCAATTTTTTTAGGCGAATGCATGGCCTCTACCTGTTTGATTTTCTTCGTTGACTGAAGATTCTGAAGTTCATTCCTAGATGTCAAAACTGACATTCGATGGCTGAGTGCATAGTGAGCTTTTTATGCCATGACCGAATGCTTTGCTTGATTCTTTGTCCATTTTGCAATTTGTATACAAGTTCAGTTGTTGTTGAATGAGTCTCAACTATGAGAATTGACCGTAGAACGCGGCTCAATGCTGTTTTCCTGTGTTTATGGGTAGACAGGCATGCGGCATGCTGGAAAACGACAAAAAGAGCTAAGAAAACTTGCTTCCGCGGGTGGCTTCCCAACTTGAAGGCACATTATCGTCTCGGCAGGGAGGGGAGGAGGACAGCCAAGGCCATCCGCGCACTCGAATCGTAGATTAAAATAATAATCTATCGGTTCTAAAGATAATTTTCTAGTCCACCACATGCAAGACAACATTTTAAAGCTTTGTCTTCCAAGGGCATCTGATTTGTTAGACCTCAATGATTTTCGTTGACAAATCTATTCCCATTGGTAATTCTTTTCATGTAATTAGTGAAATCTTAAATAGAGTGATAACTTGAGTTAAATGAAGTAACTTGTACTCAGTTGCTCGCCTTTAGTTTTCTCTAAATACGTTGTCGATTTTAGTACAAGTCTGAATTTTCTATTCGATTTTTCATCTATGCTTTCAATTTGCTTGGGATTTCAATTTCCTGCATTTCAACTCAAGTTGTTTATCGTTTTGGAAAAAAAATTCATGTAATTTCCCGAAAACAAATACCAAGTGTAGAAAACAGAGGTAAGAGATGCAAAGGAAATCTCAATGATTGAGGCTGGCTTTCTCTCAATAACGAATAAGACTCAAACGGTTGACTTCAAAATTTTCAAGTCCGATTCCAAGGGAAGAAGGGAACTCTGGAGTCAATTTCACTTGCATAGCTCTTTTGCATCAAAGGGATTGAGTTGACTAAAACATTCTATTGACATATGAATTTTTATCGACATCCTAAATATCCATTTATTTCAAAAAAAAAATACAAGTTTATAAAAAAAAGAAAATAAAAAAGAATAATGAATAAAAATGGATCAAATAAAATGAATGAATGATGAAAAATGAAGTCGTGTGGGCCGGCGTGTCTAGCCCACTTGGTTATTTTCAGCTCACCCCTTAACCGGGCTTCCCATTCAGAAGAGAAGAACTTATGTGAGTGCCTCAATTTCAATTCAAACATGGATTTGGCCCATTTTCCTTCTTTTCTTTGGCCCACCAGAGCCTAAAAAAGAAGCCCAGCCCATCACTCTTTCTTGTTTCGCGCGCACGTGCTCGTGAGAAGAGCGTCCGTGACGCGAGGAGGAGAGAAGGTACAGTGAAGGTCACCGAAGAAATGCCCGTGAGCGAGTGATGAGAAAGAACCTATGAATCTTAATCGATATACTCGCTGCTCAACCCTGCGAAAGCGAGATATATTCGTGTGAGATAATGGAACCTGTCACGTCGTGTTAAAGCTGAATCAAAAACCTGCTCTCGTAGCTGCACAACTTGTTGGACAAAATGATCGAATGATGCACCGAAATCCATGTTATTCGTATTAGACGCAAATTGCGCAACCCCAAGATCTCCATAACCAGAACAAGAAAGTGCATAATTAAGTAGAAAGATTAACACACCTAGATCCATCGAACATAAAGCGGAAGCAGAAAAGGATTATCCACGTATAAAGGGGATCCACGCATCAAGTCCTTCTCCTTTATTGCCCTCCGTATCACTAGCTCAATGAGGCGGCCCCCTCACATTTAGCGTTAGGTAAACGCCTCTTAGGTGAGGATACATGTGAGAATTAGGGTTAGAGGAGAGACTTGAGCATTATTTATAGAGTTTCCAGTCAGTCCCCCTCATTACGGGCTAGGCTCAACTCGGCCCACACTAGCCAGCCCATATTAGACTAATTAAGAAACCTTTTATTTCTCTTTAGATCAACCATGTTTTACGGTAACCGTAAAAACAGTAAATTACAATATCAATTAATTTAGTCCACATTAAGAAAACTCTAACATTCTCCCACTTGGACTATATTAATTAAAATCGTACTGTATGTGCGCACATTTGGTTCAGAGATAATTCTTAATAGTCAATCATATCCCATAAAGTCTTAAACACCGAATCATGGCGGTAACTGCGTGTATACACACAGAACCTTCCATGGTCACGAATGTTCTCAACTTTATTGATATGGATTCAATATGGTAGTGTGTCAAATGGATAACGTCTCTCGTAGAGAGATCCCATTTGTCAGTCACCATTCTCTTACCTTAGGTGTTACAAAAAAACTTGTGCCATTAGAGAATGCTTTATGGTTCCAATGAACCCACATATGTCTTGTCCTTACGGTTAACCTTTCTTTATGTATTACAAGACATATGCACAAGGCTAATAACCGGATGCCCGAATGCCCCTAGTCTTCACTCAAGGTTTATATAATCTCTTGAGACTTTATCAATATGTATTCAAGATAATAACAATACATTCAAAATATTTTATTGAATGCAAAAATTGATACATATCAAACCGTTACAAAGTGTAACAAACACAGATGAAACATTTATTAGAGTAAAGCCAAAATAACTCCCATTAAACAACAGTATCCGAAGATACTCCTAGACCCATGCTAATGACATGTCACTCAAATACACATGGGCGTAGGCCTTTAGTTAGTGGATCTGTAACCACATCATCTGTGAAAATATGTTATATTATAAGTCACATTTTTGTACCGTTTCTTTATGGTAAAAAATATTTGACCACCATATATTTAGACCCCTTGAGACCTCTGTAGTAAATAAATAATACTACAAATTTGTTATCTCAATACAACCATATGGGTCTATCCATAAAGTTAAAACAATCAACTCATTTCATGAGGTTCTGGAGCCTAAAAGCCCAAGTAACAGCCTAAAAGAATGTTACTAACATTGCTTACATAGTAGAATATGACATAAAACTTTATTTACTGCACTTACTGCTAACATAAATATGTATTTTGTTATTGATTGCATGTTATCGAACAACCAGCAAAGTTTACGTCTAAATACCCTACTAACTGCAATAATTGAACATGTCTATAAATTAGCATATAATCTATAGTCTTCTTTAAGTACCTTTAAATCTTCTTGGCAGCAACCCAGAATCACGTCTTGGATTTGATTAATATCTGCCTAGAAGTCCCGTCTAAAGACAACATTTAGTCTAGTACAAATTCGAACATACATTATACTTTTAAGTGCACTGACACAAGGTACACAATTTAATTAGATTTTCTCAATATCTAAATAAGGACAATGTGATAGATTTAGTCCATCACCCTTAACAACAGGAGCAATTCCTGGCTTGCAATGATGTATATTGAATATTTCCAATATACAATCAGCAAATGTCATTCGAGAAAATCTAATATAATATGGCAAAAACAATCCTTACAGACCTCAATACAAAGGATATAAGATGTCTCAAGGTCACAACTTGTAAGCAAAACATCATATATATAAAGTATGAGAAAAAATAATTTCCTCCCACTGACCTTGCAGTATATTAAATTACTTTGTTATCAATTGAACAAAATAATAACACTATGAAACTTTAATAATATTGTCTGGAAACTTGCTTAAGACTATGAATTAGAACTTTTCAGTTTACATACAAGTTTACTTAAATCTGCTGCAAAATCATCCAGTTACACTATATATATTTTGTATCTATTTGGCGTAACTCCATATCAAAATAAATTATTAGTACCACATTCGCTCTAAAAGAATCTTTAAAAATACTAGAAAGAAATATTTATTTCTTCACTATAAACAATCCACCCCTCTTTCAGAGTGAAAATTTTAGTTACCAATTTGGCTTTAAATTCCACAATCTTTCTTTGAAATTCTTTTAATTTTGTACGTCAATTTGCAACTAATGAACTTGTAATCTTTAGGCAAGTAAGTTAGTTTCCAAACACTATGATGTTTCATAAATTGTATATCGTCTTTTATGGCATCTAATCACATACTTGATTGAGAATAAGAAACGACATTTATAAATATGTCATTACATCAACCATATAGTGGATATTGTAATCATGCTCTCACAAATAGACTATATAGTCTGATGGTATAACTGATCATTTTTTCTTAACAAATCTCCTTAATAAAGCTACAACCATTTCATTCTGCACTTGAGAGGTTTAAGAAATTTCATTATAAACTATATCAAGAACAGTACCTTGAACCTCAACAAGTTTAGTCTATGGTACAGGAGATTCCATAATTATCTATATAGGTAAAGACAAAAACATAGTAACCTCCATCATACTATTATCTTTAATAGTCTGAGAGCAGCTATCCTCTACAATTACGTCAATATTTAGAAACTTTAAAGTATGTGATTCCATAATTCTTGTACCTTCTTTAAGGTCATAAAATCAATACCCTTTTGAACAATCTAGGTAAGATACAAAATAATTTCGAGTGAATCTTTTGTCAAGATTTTCAGGCATAGTAATTAAATTACCACCCCCAGAATCTACCAAGTATTTGACAAATGACCCTTTAAGTTATTTTGCATTGTCATACTTGCCAAAATACTCATAACCACTGTTAAACCTGACAACCTTTTAATCATATACGAGATATATATGTCACTAAGACTTAAACACAATCTTTGCATATGTGTCATAATTTCAATATCAGACAAGACATAATTTCAAGCAACTAAGGCTTCCATCGTCTTATAGCAGTGCAATCCGCAAGCAAACCTCTTTTCAAGTGTTCTCATGGACAGTAAACAAATTCTATTGCTCTTTTCTCAAGCAGCAAATCATATGTCCATAACTTAAAATTTGAAGCAGTAAAAACCTCAATAATATTGAAGTTATTAATTACAGAAAATGTGACTGAAAAACAAGCAATGTATATAATTAGCATCATGTGAGTACCGTGTAACTTGACGTGCAAGTACACATCCGGAGAGTTACACGTATAATCATATAATCACATTTGGGCAACATACATGACATGCAGTTGCACACTCCCCACATGATAGCGGTTATGAGAATATATTCAAATTTTTCGTGAATTCATCACCTTTGGGCATATGAATCATTAGAATCAGTCACTCATCCACCACATTATCATGTATCCCTCCATAAACTAATACACAATCACCTCCTTTGGGAGTATGACTACGCATTAGACTAGGAGACATCCCAATCATCATATGAGACCGAAATTTCTCAAACCCAATCAAGCGTGCCACTTTGGTGATCACTACTCAATTGAATCATTGAAATTCTCTCATACCAGTGATATAAATTTTACTCCTCACATACACCATATACATGTGATTTTAACTTTAGTGATAGGGGCAGCATATCACCAAAATCATATATCATGCTAATTACATTGCTTTATTAATTAATAAAATTTAATCATACATATATATATAAATATATATACAGCGAACCTGAAAGACAGATTCCAATGAGATCATTAATCACAGTAACACAATAAACTTCTCATAACAGAGAATAAAACATCTCTTATGCACCCCAATTACATATTACCAGAACAACATAAAAAGAATGTTGATCTAAAATATCTCTCACAAATTAACATCAATAGTAATACATGGTACACCAGATCGACAAGCTTGATAACTAATCAACTATTGCTCATGAGTTTCATATGGCAAAACATGACTCCAGGGCCAATAATTGATTTATTAATCAATTTTAGGTAACAAATATCATTACTTCAACCAGTGGCCTATAAATTGAGTCAAACCATAGAACTAAATATCTAAACTATAACAGTAGATACTATTGCTCTGCATAAATATTGCCATACTCCTTAACCATAAAAATATTCAACTTGATAGACATTAACAAGTGACCAAATGAGTTCATGTACAATATGCAGTAACTTAATCGCATGCATTACCCACATACAACAAATATGTTAATCAGTACAATTAGTTTGGTCACGAGTTCTTAAGATGTCCATTATTCAAAGATTACCAGCTTGTCAAGGAGTATGCTTGAGTAACAAAAGTTTCATAACCTTTACTATTTCTCATCAACTCAATACATAGCTCAAATACTATCACATACTGATTGTATCTCATTAAGCCAGCTTCAGTTCACAATAAAGTTTGATTTTTATTGATGAATTACACATTTATAATGATTATATGTGATAACATACTAGTAACCTATCACCTGTATTTCTAAAATCACCGAAAATACAAGAAAAGTACGTAAAAATACACTAAAAATACACGTATTTAGGGTTCCGCATGTATTTTCACATCCATAAAACCATCAAACATATAAAATAAATATATCACAAGATAGGAAATCACCATACGAGTTCAACGCCGCCAACCACGCGCCAATCCAACACTCCATGCGCCAAAATAATCCCCCACACGCTTGCACGCGCCGCTTGAGTGCGCGGCGCGTGGGGCTCACGTGCGGCACGCGTTCGACGCCCAGGCGGCGCGTGGCCGCGCGTGAGGGCGCGTGCAGCCTCCTCCGGCGACGCGCCGCCGACCATCTTGCTCGTCTCGTTGAGCCCAGTCCGAATTTGTGATTTAATTTAATTTTTATTGAACAAAAAGTCTCAAAAGTCACAAATTATGGCAAAAACTTTATGCGTTCATGTTCTAAGGTTATGGTTGCTCTGATACCACATGTTAGATACAAATTGCACAACCCCAAGATCTCCATAACCAGAACAAGAAAGTGCATAATTGAGTAGAAAGATTAACGCACCTGGATCCATCGAACATAAAGCGGAAGCAAAAAATGGATTACCCACGTATAAAGGGGATCCATGCATCAAGTCCTTCTCCTCTATTGCCCTTCATATCACTGGCTCAATGAGGCGGCCCCCTCACGTTTAGCGTTAGGTAAACGCCCCTTAGGTGAGGATACATGTGAGAATTAGGGTTAGAGAAGAGACTTGAGCACTATTTATAGAGTTTCCAGCCAATCCCCCTCATTACGGGCCAGGCTCAACTCGGCCCACAATAGCCAGCCCATATTAGACTAATTAAGAAACCTTCTATTTCTCTTTAGACCAACCATGTTTTACGGTAACCGTAAAAACAGTAAATTACAATATCAATTAATTTAATCCACATTAGGAAAACTCTAACAATCCGATCGATGTTAAAAGTTTAGTTCGAGGCTTGATCACGCATATGTTGTTGACGCACGTCTGCTTTCTTCGTTTTGTGCTATGTTTTTGCTTGATTTCAGGACCCACCTTTTGATATTCGTTAACGGCCATGCAAAACCAAACTTGGTTTGGCCGTGGAAGGCAATAGGCAGACGGCGACGGCCGGAGATGTAATCTGGTTATGGTGTGTAGTGGTGTGAGTTCTGGTGTCCATAGATGGCATCTAGTTGTACGGGTTCAAAAAATGGAGAAGAAGATGAAGGTTGGGAGTGAAAAAATGGCTTCGGGGAAGAAGAGGGGAAGACAAAGAAGTGGTGTGGTAGAAATGGACTTGATGAGGAAAAAGACGAAAGAGAAAAAAAAAATTTAAAAATATTCAAAATATTCAAATTCGTTTTCTATATCCGACCGGATCCAATCTAGTAGACGGGTCGAGTCAATGGATCGGATCGGGTTGACGGTCGAACCCATTCCCCGAATATAAAAATAATAATAAGTAAAAAAATAGAAAAAAAAATTAAAAATTCTAAAAGAAGTAAAATTTTTAGAAATTTCGAAATCAATAAAAAATGTAATTTTAGGAAATCATTAAAAAAATTTAAAAAAATCCTGAAAAGTCATTAAAAATAAAAAATTCGGAAAAAAATTCAAAATTTCAGAAAAATCATAAAAATACAGAAAATACTAGAAAATCCAAAAAAAAAAAAATTAAAAAATTGGACAAGCCTTTAGGGCTTTAAAATAAGGTTATTTGTTTTGCGCTGTCTTTTTTATTTTTTTAGGGACGATATTAGGATGCTTGAATGCCTTTCTTTACAATTAAAATTGCACATTTCAATAAGACAATTCTTTGATTTCTTTTGGATAGGCTGCTATGGCATTCGTAAGCACATAGTCAATGTCCCAAATCTAGAATCTCTTATTGCAAAAAGTATGATATTCTTTAGTATCTTACTTAATTTCTTGCTAATCATAAAGGCTAGTGGTGACTTATTTGTCAAAATTTATGTAGGCTTAATTGATTTGAAATCTGAACACCCACTGTCACGTAAGGTACGAGCTTAGGAGAGCCCAAGTTAATAGAAGCTGGTCAACCCGAAGTTGATAATATCCCTAAACATAACTCTCTCCCCCCAAGGGGTTAGGTCGCGACACCTTCCAGTAAGTACAAAATGGCACAATCTAGAACGATAATCATTTGTGCATCGCACGTTATGACATTGATGTGCCATTTTGATATTGCATTAAAATTCCTTAATGGTTTTCCCAGATAGTCTAGTTATCTCAAGAGTTATCAGCTCTGAGAATAGCCTTATAGGCGCATCAATGAAATGCCCGATTTATTCAATAGAAAACAAGATCGAAAATTTGGGATGTCACAATACACGTTGCCCAACTATTTGCTTTTAGAAATATGGATGCCCAAGCTGATTCATTTTGGCATACTTGTGCCCAATTTATATATTCTTTTTATCATTACAAATCCTTGTTTGACCAAAGATCTCCATCCTTACTACCTTAACATCTTGTTTTAAGTCGCTTAAATATTTTCTATCTTTCCTCTCTTTTTCCGACGTGGATAACTTCTTAAAAACAGAACGTAACTTCATTTAGTATTAAGCAGATATTGATATTTTCAAACTTTCCTGGCAGGAAGGAGGGAGGAAGGGAGGGAGAGAGAGTTTATGAAATTAAATGAAGGCATATAAATGAGAAATTAGTGGAAAGGAAGTAGATAGAGCTGATAACAAAAGGGTGCAAAATCCTTCGATCAGAGTGATACTTCACCATTACGATAATTTAACAATAAGAGAACTCGTGAAATTGATCTGAATAGATTTTCTATTCAAAATATCAATATGATGATTCATGAAGTTTCATCACAAAAATTAAATTGATTAGTTAAATCTAACAATCGAAAAAATAAATTAGTAATGAAAGAGATTATTATCTGCGTTGACTTTAGGGGAGGATTTTGTTGGCTACAAAAGACTCTCGAGTATTATTATTTTTCTAATTTAAACAAAGAAGGGCGATAATTCATCTGAATTACAAAATTCTAGTCGAAATCAATACCATGAAGTGGAAAAGAATGCTACATATTATTAAATGAAAATCGAAACTCTAAACTGAAATTGAACGTGGCTTGAAATAAAAGGTACATTTGACTGCAATCTGATAGGGAGGAACTCATTTTGCATTTCCTTATGTTTTCTCCCACTTTTAAGAGGAAATATTTTTGTGAGCCCACAAGAAAATTTTTCTCTGCCATTCTCTTCTTCACTTCCCTCCCACTCATTTTAGCCCAACAAGGAAAGAAAATTTCTAATTCTGTACCATAACACGGTAGGTTATATCTTTGAAAATCAGAATGGGTCAACAAATGTTCAAACATAGCTTGTATTTCCGAGCATGCTTACTAAATACTAGTTTCACACTAAGGTAGCTTAGCATTGGTATATTTGTTGGAACCAAAAGGATTTGGAGGGAGAGAGTACACACACAAAGAGAGATTATATTACACAATATGCCTTTGTAAAGGCTTAAGAGAGTACACACACTAACTTTGCTAAGCTTAAAACTCTCTCTAAAATCTCACTTTCTCTCACTTTTACAGACACTCTCACACACTAAGTAGACTAACATAACCCTATATTTATAAGCATCTTCACCACCATTATCTTCAACATGCAAGAGTTGAAGTTGAACTTTTCTTCTTGGCCAAGGAGTCAACAATTGTGGGCTGAAACTTTTCCTTCAAGTTCAAGTTTACAAAGTTGAAGCTTTCTTCCTACTCTTGAAGACTTCAGCAACAAGTTCCACTTGTAGCTTCTTCAAGAATTCTCTCCTTTGCAGCCCACTTTTCTTTGGCTTTTTACAAACCGACTAACTCTTGCTTTCACACACTTAGCCAAAAATAATTAAAAGACAAATAAGCTAATCAAAACACAAAAACAATTTTACTATTTTCTAACAGCCTCCCTTAAAATTGATTTTGAAAACAACGACACCAAGCATTATCTTCAATTTCTCGAACAAGTCCGCCTTCAATGGTTTTGTCAAAATATCTGCAATCTGGTCTTTGGATTTACAGAAATCAAGTTCAATCTCACCTTCTTTAATCAGCTCACGAATATAATGATACTTGATGTCGATATGTTTGCTCCTGCCATGAAATACGGGATTCTTGGCCAATGCAATCGCTGACTTGTTATCACACATCAATTTAGTAGGACCTTTTTGTTCATGCATAAGCTCAAAAAGCATCCTTCAAAGCCACATCGCCTGACATGCTGCTGAAGATACTGCAATGTATTATGCTTCAGCTGTTGAGAGTGCAATAACTTGTTGTTTCTTTGATGACCAAGAAATTATTCCTAATCCAACAAAGAACGCATATCCGGAAGTGCTCTTCCGTGTTTCAGTATCACCTGCCCAATCACCGTCTCGTATATCCCACTAAACTGAAGTTGTCGGTGTAAGAATATAAAATTCCATGATCGCGAGTTCCACGACATACCTTAAAATTCTTTTTACTGCTTGCAAATGTGATTGGTATGGTTTCTCCATAAACCGACTAATAATTCCCACGCCATAAGTTATATCCGGCCTAGTGGTAGCCAAATATCTTAAACTCGCCAACAATACTTTTGAAATAAGTGGGATTTACCAATTCACCGGTTCCTTCTTTCTTCAACTCCAACCGTTCGCTACGAGTTCGAATTGATTTGAGCGTTTCCATATTGAATCGCTTCAAAATATCATTAGCATACTTTTGCTGTGAAACAAATATGCCTTCATTTGTCTGCTTCACTTCAAGGCCCAAAAAATAGGACATTAATCCCAAATCTGTCATCTCAAATTGACTTGTCATGGCCTCCCTGAATTCAGCAAACATCTTCTCATAACTTCCTGTAAATATCAAATCATCAACATAAAGGCAAACAATTATAATATCGCCGTTAGTATTTGATTTGATATACAATGTATGCTCATAAGGGCACTTTTGAAAGCCATGCTCCAACAGGTAAGTATCAATCCTCGTGTACCAAGCCCGAGGTGCCTGTTTTAGCCCATACAATGCTTTCTTCAGTTTATAAACTTGATTTTCACGCCCTTTCTTCACATAACCTTGTGGTTGCTCCACATATACTTCCTCATCGAGAAAACCATTAAGGAATGCCGATTTCACATCCATTTGATGGATTTTCCAACGGTTCTGAGCTGCAAGTGCCAAGATCATCCGAATGGTATCCATTCGAGCCACTGGTGCAAACACTTCAAAATAATCAATACCTGGCTTTTGCTTGTAGCCTTTCACCACCAGTCTAGCTTTGTAACGGTCCACCTGACCGTTGGGTTTGCACTTCGTTTTGTACACCCACTTGACACCTATAGGCTTCTTTCCAGGTGGTAAAGAAGTTAGCACCCACGTGTCATTCTTTTCAATGGAGTGGATTTCTTCATCCATTGCTTGGTTCCACTTCTCATCTGCTGCTGCATCATCATAGGATATGGGGTCACATTCGGTAAATAAACAAAAGTTTACCATTGTTTCATCAATGATTTCGTCACCGTCATTATGATCAACTCTTGTGACCACATAATCCTTGAATTTTACTAGCGTCTTCTGCAGTCGTTGTGAACGACGAATCAATGGTTCTGCAGTCGTTGCTGGTGAGGAGGATGAACTACCAGGTGAAGGTGATGGATCTTCAATTGAAGATTCTTCGGTCTCCCTCACCAATGGTTCATCTTCCATAGGAATGCCTTTCTAGTCAGCCTTTTGATTCCAGTCCCAGGCTTCATCTTCAAAAAATTGGACATCCCTGCTAATAATTACCTTCTCCGTGATAGGATTATATAGCTTATAACCCTTAGTCACATAACTATATCCAATGAAAATGCACTTCTCGCTTTTATCATCCAACTTTTTTCTTCGTTCGTTCGGTATATGGGGATAAGCTACGCACCCAAATACCCGTAGGAACGAAACATCCGGCTTGTTGCCGCTCCAAGCCTCTTCTAGAGTTCTTCCAATAACACTCCTTGTTGGACACCTATTCAACACAAATACAGCACAAGCAACAGCTTCTGCCCAAAACTTCTTCGGTAATGCTTTAGCCTTTAGCATACTTCTTGCCATTTCAAAAATTGTTCTATTCTTTCTTTCTGCTATACCGTTTTGCTGAGGAGTATAGCTAGCAGTCAACTGACGTTTCACTCCATGAATTTTACAATAATTGTCAAATTCATTGGAAGTAAACTCTCCACCTCTGTCCGATCTCAATGTCTTTAAATTAAAGCCACTCTGTTTCTCAACATAGACTTTGAATTCTTTAAATTTGCCAAAAGCTTCGGACTTTTCTCTCAAAAAATAAGCCCATGTTTTTCTAGTAAAATCATCGACAAAAATTAGCATGTACTTTTTTGTCCAAATGATTCCACCTCAACAGGGCCACATCTGTATGTACCAACTCCAGAGGTTGCTTGGCTCTTCTAGCTCTCCCAATTGGAAAAAATTTCCGATGTTGCTTTCCAACGAGACATCCTTCACATGAGCGGTCTGGAGCGTCGATCAAGGGCATGCCAGTCACCATCTTTTTCTGGACTAGTAATTTAAGTCCACGAAAATTTAGATGACCGAACCGAAGATGCCAAAGCCACTTGCTATCTTTTGTCGTTGCTTGAAAACTCAATAGAGTCTTCGTCGAAGGGATAGAGGAAACATTTGGTTCTTCATCATCTGTGTCGTCGTAATCAACTTATTGTTTGTGCCTCTAATGGTGCACACACCATTTTCAATGTTAACTTTGTGGCCTTTTTCAGATAGTTGCCCAACACTTAGCAAATTCCAAAAGAGTCCCGGCACAAAGTAAACGTCTGCAATAGTAACATAAGTACCATCTTTTGAGTTGATATCAATGTTACCTTTGCCCATCACGAGAATTTTGGATTTATTCCCGAAGTTGACTTCACCACGAACCGTTTCATCTAACTTCGAAAATAGCTCCTTTTGACCACACATGTGATTGCTGCACCCGGTATCAAGGTACCAAATTTTTGTGTCCATGGTACTTGAGTCATCCATTTGGCATGCTAACACCACGCCTTCATTTGCATCGACAGCATGCACATATTCTGGCTGCTCTTGCCCCCTGTTTGCTCGACATTCGGATTTGTAATGTCCGAATTTGTTACAGTTAAAACACTTGACTTTTGATTTGTCACGTGTTTGATATCTTTTAGTGGAATTCAGATTTCCACCTCTACCTCGGGCACCACCACGACCTCCACGACCTCGGCCACCATGATGACCTCCTCGATTTGATTGAGTGACCCGACTCTGCAGTGCTTGCTCAGAATTCGAATTGATAGACTTCTGATTCATTCTTTGCTCATGCGAACATAATGAACCCATCAACCTCTCCAACGTCATGGTTGATATATCTTGGCCTTCTTCGATCGCCGCAACCACGTAGTCAAATCTTTCAGTCAAAGACCTCAAGATTTTTTCTACGACTCGCACATCTTGGAGCTCTTCACCATTAACCCTCAGTTGGTTAACGATGGTTTGTACACGATCAAAGTAAGCCGAGATAGATTCAGAGTCATTCATGCGTAAAGACTCAAAATCTCCTCGAAGTGTTTGGAGCCGCACCCGCCTGACACGATCATCACCTTTGTAGAATTTTTGCAAAATATCCCACGCTTCTTTCGCTGTCTCAGCACTCGATATTTTTTCAAATATCGTCTCCTCCACGGCTTGAAAGATCGCATATAATGCTTTCTGATCTTTCTTTCGAGATTCCACCAACGCTTCTTTCTCCTCTTTCCTCAAAGCATTGAATTCTTCAGCATCAACTACTTCGGTGTAGCCGTTCTCCACCAGGTTCCACAAGTCTTGGGACTTGAATAGAACCTTCATCTGGACGAACCAGTTGTTGTAATTTTTTCCGTTCAACTTTGGAAGTTGCATCTGAACGGAGCTAGTGGATGCCATGGCTAGCTCTGATACCAATTGTTGGAACCAAAAGGATTTGGAGGGAGAGAGTACACACACAAAGAGAGATTATATTACACAATATGCCTTTGTAAAGGCTTAAGAGAGTACACACACTAACTTTGCTAAGCTTAAAACTCTCTCTAAAATCTCACTTTCTCTCACTTTTACAGACACTCTCACACACTAAGTAGACTAACATAACCCTATATTTATAAGCATCTTCACCACCATTATCTTCAACATGCAAGAGTTGAAGTTGAGCTTTTCTTCTTGGCCAAGGAGTCAACAATTGTGGGCTGAAACTTTTCCTTCAAGTTCAAGTTTACAAAGTTGAAGCTTTCTTCCTACTCTTGAAGACTTCAGCAACAAGTTCCACTTGTAGCTTCTTCAAGAATTCTCTCCTTTGCAGCCCACTTTTCTTTGGCTTTTTACAAACCGACTAACTCTTGCTTTCACACACTTAGCTAAAAATAATTAAAAGACAAATAAGCTAATCAAAACACAAAAACAATTTTACTATTTTCTAACAATATTGTCCTCGAACATAATGGTAAGTTCTCCCATGTTGAATGTAGATTATGACTTTTTGAAATTACAAAAAAATTGCGATTATGCATCAGCAGGTATGGATTAATGATCCCGTTAACATACATATAAAAACATATTATTGCACTTTATATTCACTTGTTCCATTAATGAGAGGTACATCATTGCGTAATTGAAGAATGCTTGGCAAGCTCAGTGCAAGGTCCACCTCTTTATTTGACTACTTATGACTCTCTCTCTCTCTCTCTCCCCCTATACTCCCATAGGGAAAAGTCCTTCCCCTTTAGGGCTGATTGTGGGTGAGGAGGGATACGAAGTTTCCCCAAAAATAGCAGACGGAGAAATCCAAGTAACATTATCTTTTCTTTCTACTTTAAATTCCGAGACTATATTTTTTTACTAAGACACCGCTTGTTGGATTGAATTCGAATGAATTTTTCATGAATTTGTAAGAAACTCTTTATTTAAAAATAAAATAAAAATTAGAATTCAATTCTAATTTAAAGACATTAATAGTATAGATTATCATATGTATATTTCTATATTTCAAATTTCACCTAGAAAGATAAAGAAGAATAAGTCTCATTTATTTAATTATCCATTTCTTGCACTTATTATTTAATATATATACTCACTAAGATACACTCAATATAATTATATACGAATGATAATTATTCTAAGATATCTTTCTAACAATAACAAGTACAAATATTAAATTGAGGTACCCGTTCTATGGTAATTTTTAACAACTTACCCTCTTTCTTTGTGCCTTTAGTGGGCCTCGGACTCACCGGCTTCCACTCCGACAGTGGTGAATGACTTCACCACTACTTCGCCTGCCCGGATATCGACCACCGGGGTTTTCTACCTATGGAAGACCACTCAGGCAACCAACTCCACCTCTTCTTTGAACAAGGGATTGCCGCGGGGGACGTTGGCGGCAATGATAGTGGGTAGGGGTGTCAAGAACCGAACCGGAAACCGAACCGAACCGAAAACCGAACCGAACCGAACCGAAAAAATCGGTTTTTTCGGTTCGGTTCGATTTTCGGTTCGGTTCTCGTTAAAAACCGAAATCTCTTTTATCGGTTCGGTTTTTATCGGTTAACCGAACCGAACCGAACCATGAACCGATAAAATCTCTTTTATCGGTTCGGTTTATCCTCTCCCATCCCGTCGGTCCCGACTCTAGGTTTTATTCCGTCTGAACTCTGGCCCTCTCCTCTCGTCTCGTGTCTCCTCTTGGTCGGCTTGGAGGTGCAACGGCAACGGCAGGGACGGCGACGACTGCAACGGCGACGGCGGTAGGGACGGCGACTACGACGGCGACGGCAACCGATTGAGGGACAGAGCCCCTCTTCCTTCTGCGACGGCGCGCGCTCTGCGACCAAGAGTTTCCCTCTCTCTCTTTCTCTTGTAAAGGTGACTGCTTTTCTCTCAACTCTTCGTTGATGGTGATTCTCGCGTGCAATTCGTGCGCATCGGGTGTGTCAGAGGTCGTCAAATTGATGAATTTTGTGGGTGGAGTTCAGCACGCTGAAGTAGTGGAACAACAAGCCCGACACATTCCGTTTCGTGTCGATCCCGCAGTGGTTTATCAACACGTCACAAGGCGGCCTCAGGACTTGGATCTTTTGCCGGAGGTTGCAGCCCCGGTGGTAAATCAAGCTCTTGGCCGTAGCCACCGGACGTTGCATTGCGTTAGCCAGAGCGGATCAAAGGGTGTAGACTTCTTTCTTTTTTGAAGGTATGTTGTGGGGTGAAACTTACGCTTTGTCCTGAGTATATATATATAGCGAGAGAGATTGCGAGGGCTTTTGGTCGTGCCGACATAGACCGCCAAGCGAAAGTACTTGGTACTTGTTTTGAAAAAGCAGAGAAAAGAGCGCAACTTGAAATATTCTAATGTCTGGACGACTGCCCAAAACCTTCAAACACGTTCTTTGCAACTTTGGGAGACACCATGAGGAGGTGGTCATTTGAATAGAATTTGTACTTTGGGTATGCTGGCTATGCTTGTGGTTTCATCCGGTGTTGATCTCTTGCTTGCTCTGTCCACTTTATTGCAGACTTATGTGCTAAAGTCCCCTACAGATTAAAGAGTTTAGGGAAACTTTTGTTTGATGACGAGAGGCTCTTGTACATTTGATGGACAGAACATCATGAGCAAATTCAGGCTTTAGATGGAAGTTCTAATGGAACTCCTTGCTGTTTATCGTTACATGTTCAATTTGCCAATAATTACAAGAAAAAGAACTACTTGTAGAAGTTTTTGGGGTGCCTCCGCATCGGATGGTTGTAGCTGTTGTTGCACTGGTTTGAACAGAAACTTCTAATAATTTCTGTTTTATGGTTACTCACTATGTAAACGTAGTTGATGTCGTACTATCTGAAAGCTTCTGAGTTATTATGGGTATTCTCTATGCGGTGTTCTGTATTTTTCTTCTTATTCGGTTGTTTGCTTTCAGGTACTGGATTAGCTGCTGTTTTCATCAATATATCAGTCGAGAACTTTGCTGGATGGAAGTTCCAATTGACGTTTAATATAACTCAAAAATCCTATTTCGCTGGTTTTCTGATATATGTATTATTCAACTTGGCTCTAGTGCTGTCTTCTGTATATATAGTTACAAATTTTGCACCAGCAGCTGCTGGTTCTGGCATTCCTGAAATTAAGGGTTATCTAAATGGTATGCTTGATTGGCATTCTGCATCTTTGTTGTTCCACAATGTTTTGGCATCATTTATTCAAGAATACTCATTGTTTTGAACTCAATTATCAGGAGTTGATATACATGGCATTCTTTTCTTTAGAACTTTGATTGGAAAGGTAAATCACTTGTCAATTGTTTGCTGTTAAATTACATTATGACTTTCTCTAATGGGCTGCAATGATCGCTTAATCTCTAATTTCCACAGATATTCGGGAGCATTGGCTCTGTTGGGGGTGGCCTAGCTCTTGGAAAGGAGGGTCCTCTTGTTCATACGGGTGCTTGTATTGCTTCATTGCTTGGACAAGTTAGTACACACACCACATCCAATACTTTCTTAATAAGCACCTTATTGTTTGTTCAAAGGGCGCTTCTTAATTTTTCACTTTTTCATTCATTTTGTGATCTTTTACGATCTGAGGATTCGGCTAGATCGTCACTTTATGCTTTCATATACTTGTATTGGGAATAGTTTTTGTATCTTCATATGATTAAAGGCAATGGTCCTTGACTGCATGTTTCATAGACAACTTCTTTAGATGCTTTATTCTTCAATGAGCATGTTCAGCAATTTAAAGTGTTTGAATTAACCAAATTCAGTATCCGTGTCTCTATCTGGCGACCAACTAATGCCTCTGGCGTGCAAGCAACACGTGCATCCTCCCTCGCATGTGTGGATGAGTGGAGTTAATGCTTTATGGGTCCTCTTTTGAGGAGTTTTAAATGAGTGATGGGTATAGTGTGGTTTCATTCGAGTTGTGTTTGGACAGATTTTATTTTGTTCCTATGGTGATGTACCCCTTTCTTCACCTTTGAGGTGGAACTACTTATTTCCCTCTCTTCTTAGATATGTTGAGCTTAAAACAATCCTGCATGTTCATAGAGAGTGACTTTCTTCCTTTTCAAGCAATGATGCAAATAGAAAACACAGAAGCGAAAAGTATATATTGTGACATTAGATTCCTAAGTTGAGATCACTAATTTTATTTCAATTGTTTTGGTCAGGGTATACAAAAGAAAGGAGCAACATTGTGGTTATTGGGCTTAGCGTGCACACAACTCTTGTGGAGATGCGTGAGAAACTTGCCATTCCCGAGGCAGAATGGCCTTGAGCCATTGGAGAACTCTGTAGTTTGAATCATATAGAAGAAGCGGTTGTAAGAAGTGACTGAATGGATGTCTAATGTGATTTACTTTTGCTCCTTGCCATGACTATAATTTGGATTCTTGCAATAATTAATTGCCCTATGATACTTGTTTTATGGATGAAAAGCACTAGTTTCCTTTGAGTTCTTGTTAATCCGGGATTCTTTTGAAACCACATCTCGGGACGCCATCCTCCAGGCTAGATTGGAAGCAATGCAAAACTCGAGCCATTTCCAGGCTCAACTGGGACAAGCCCACAAAAGAAACCACATCTCGGGACGCCATCCTCCTTCCAAAGAATTCTCTCACAACATTCCGAGCTCTCGTCCTCATCTAGCTCAAAGACATAGATGTTCGTTTATTGAATATGGCACAAAAACTAGAGGGAATATCAATCAATGCTTCAAGGAGCTTATATAGATGGTAAGCCGTCCCAAAAAAAAAAAAAAACCGAAAACTAAAAACCAAAATTTGAAAACCGAAAAACCGAACCCTTGAATATAGCACAAAAACTAGAGAGAACGTCAATCAATGCTTCAAGGAGCTTATATAGAAGGTAAGCCATCCCAAAAAAAAAAAAAAAAAAAAAAACCGAAAACCGAAAACCAAAATTTGAAAACCGAAAAACCGAACCCTTGAATATAGCACAAAAACTAGAGAGAATGTCAATCAATGCTTCAAGGAGCTTATACAGAAGGTAAGCCGTCCCGAAAAAAAAAAAAAAAAAAAAAAAAAAAAAAAAAAAAAAAACGGAAACCGAAATTTGAAAACCAAAAACCCGAACCGTTCGGTTCAGTTCGTTCGGTTCGACTTATTCGGTTCGGTTCGGAAATTTTCTTTACAACGGTTTCGGTTCGGTTCGGTTTTTCAAAAAAACCGAACCGAACCGAATTTACACCCCTATATTAGTGGGGATTAGGATGGGGGACTGATTCTGCTGGTTGGGGCAGCACCACAGACACTGCAAAGTAGATACACCGCGAATGTGGATAGGGCACGGTGCGCCTCGTGGCGAAGCAAGGCGGCGCGGCCGTGGCCTGTTAGTGTTGCGACTGCAAAGATGCCTCTCTATTGTTACGAACCACACCGCCGTCTCCGTCGTAGCCCCCCGAGCCCCACCGTCGCCTGTCAAAGCCCCATTGACAGCTTCAATTCGTCCCCTACCACTCTCTCTCTCTCGCGCGGAAAACGATTCTGCTCTACTCTCTCTCGTCCAGCAAAGAGCAAACCACGCTTACGTCGTTGCCTCCCAAATAATAATCTGTTTCTTTTAAAGATAGTTTTCTAGTTCACCTCATGCAAGATGACATTTTAAAGCTTTGACTTTCAAGGGCATCCGATTTGTTAGACATCAATGATTTTCTCTGGCAAATATATTGCTGTTAGTAATTTTTTTTCATATAGTTAGTAAAATCTTAAATAGAATGGTATCTTATGATAAATGAAGTAAGTAACTTGTACTTGGCATCCGTAAATTTTATCGGTCGCCTTTAGTTTTCTTTAAATATGTTTGTTGATTTCAATACAAGTCTAGATTCCCCATTCAAATTTTCACCTGTACTTTCAATTTGCTTGTGATTTCAGTTTCCTGCATTTCGACTCGAGTTGTTTATTGTTTTGAAAAAAAAAAATCATGTCATTTTACCAAAAAGAGAAATTGAGTGTAGACAACAGAGGTAATAGATACAAAGGAAATCTCAGTAATCGAGCTTGTCTTTCTCTCGGTAGCGAATAAAACTCAAATTCCTTACTTCAAAATTTTCAAGTCCGAATCGGAGGGAAGAAGGGAACTCTGAGTCAATTTCATTTGCATAGCTCTTTTGCATCAAAGGGATCATGTCGACTAAAACCTTCTGTTGACACCTGAATTTTTATCGAAGTTCTAAATATCCATTTATTTCGTAAAAATAAAAGAAAATTATAAAAAGATAAAAAGCAAACAAAAGGAAAAAAATGAACAATGAATAAAAATGGATCAAATAAAATGAACGAATGATGAAAATGAAGTCGCGTGGGCCGGCGTGTCTAGCCCACTTGGTTTTTCCGGCTCACCCTTTAACCGGGCTTCCCATTTACTTTATTCTCTTTGGCCCATTTTCCTTCTTTTTCTTCGGCCCACCAGGGCCTAAAAAGAAGCCCAGCCCATCACTCATTCTTGCGCGCACGCGCTCGTGTGAAAAGCGTCTGTGACGCAAGAAGGAGAAGAGGTACAGTAACGGTCACCGGACAAATGCCCGTGAGCGAGGGATGAGAAAGGAGCCTGTGACGGAAGCAGATCCGAGAGCGTGAATCTTTATCGATATACTCGCGGCTCAACCCTGCGAAAACGAGATATATTCGTGCGAGATAATGATGTCTAGAACCTGTCGCGTCGTGTTTTGGTTGGAAAATAGTGTCAAAGCTGAATCAAAAACCTGTTCTCGTGGCTGCACAACATGTGTTCGACAAAATGCTCGAATGATGCGCCCAAATCCATGTTATCCGATCCACGTGAAAAATTTTGTTCGAGGCTTGATTGGGCATATGTTGTTGATGCACATCTGCTTTCTTCGTGTTTTGATATGTTTTTGTTTAATTTCACACCACCTTTTGATGTTCGTTGACGGCCATGCAAAACCGAACTTGGTTCGGCCGTCGCCGGCGACAGCTGGAGATGTAATCTGGTGATGGTGTGTGGTGGTGTGAGCGCCGGTGTCCGTAGATGGCCTCTAGTTGTATGGGTTCAAAAAATGGAGAAGAAGATGAAGGTTCGGAGTGAAAAAATGGCTTCGGGGAAGAAGAGGGGAAGAAGAAGAAGTGCAGTAGAAAAGGACTTAATAAGGAAAAAGACAAAAGAGGAAAAAAATCAATAAAAAATTCAAAATATATTTTTTGTAAATCCTACCGGGTTGGATCAGGTAGACGGGTTGGATCGGGTTAACTCATTACCCAAATATAATAATAATAATAATAATAATAATAATAATAATCAGAAAAATCATAAAAATTCAGAAAATTGGAAAATTGGAAAATTTCTAAAAAAAAGTGAAACAAAAAATAGGATTCTTTGTTTTGCATTGTCTTTTTATTTTTTAGGGATAATATTAGGATGCTTATATAGTTTCCTTTATAATTATAATTGATTACGCATTTCAATATTTTGAGTGTTACTTTCTTATTCTAGAATGGTTAGGACGAATCTTAAATTTCATTTGGATAAGTTGTTATGGCGTTCGTCAGCACATAATCGAGTAGGTACTAAAAGGGAGTTAGTCTTAAGGCTAACATAATCAAATTCTCAAGTCTAGAATATCTGGTTATAAAAAATAAGATATCCTCCCGTATTTTACTTGGGTTCTAGTCAACCGAAAAAGGCTAATGACGACTCATTTGTCAAAATTTGCATATGCTTAATTGATTTAAAATTTAAACGTCCGATGTCGTGCGAAGTATGAGCTTGGTAGAATCCGAGTCAATAGAAAGTATGACAATACCCCCAAAACATAACTCTCTTTCCCCCAAGGGGTTAGGTCACGACACCTTCTATTAAGAACAGAATAACACAATCCAGAACAATAATCATTGACACATTGCATGTAACAATAATCATCAATGCACCATTTTGATACTAGCAAGATCATCTAAAAGTAATTTCGCTTGGATATTAAAATGGCCAAATAAGAAGGAAGCAATTGGAATGACATCAGCTAGAGCTTGAATTCTAGAAACGAGCAGCAATGGCAATGGTCTGCATTTGGTGTGCCTGAAGGTCTTTCTGGCAGAGACATTGCTAGCTGGAAACAACGAACGTGACTAGGAATCTCTATCTACTCCAAGCTCAACATCAAGGCAGAGCAAGCACTCCTATCTACTCCAAGCTCAGCTTCAAGGCAAAGCAAGCACTCCTTTCTTTGGTCAAAGAGAAGACCAGGCCAGGGGAAAAAGCTGAAATGTTGCGGTGATGGGACTGATGGGTCTGGGCCATGGATAAAATCAATGGGTTTGCTCTTGTGGGCTGCGCCAATTGGCTTTTTTATTTGTTATTTATTTTTTATCTTTTTATTATTCTCTTTTATTGTTCTTTTTGCTACCATTCATTGTTTTTATGCTCTTTTTTTACAAAAATGTATTCTTAATTTGTCTACTAAAATTTAGGTATCGACAATTTCAAAAATATTTACCTAATATTTAAAGAAGAATATCATGCCATCACGAACAAACTACAAGACATTGTATGTGTCGATGTATCAAATCTTAACTTACTAAAGATTATTGTAGTTTCTTGATCAATGGAAGATATGAGCCAAAAATATATGACAATCCAATCGAATAGAATCAGGTATGTGTTGATGAAATATTGACTCATCTAAAATGACTTCATTTATGAGTCAGATTAATATGGACCCTAATTCCAATCTCACCCATTTGGTGGGTCGAAGTCCTAGAAATCAGAATGGAAGATTAAACAAAGATTGGCACGAGGGAAGAGAAAGAGATGGCTTTTTATAGTGGAAGGTGATTCTTTCATGTTTTATTTTTCCCGCTCTAGGATTCTTTTTCAATTTATCTGAAGTTTTCAAAGTGAGAAATGATTAAATATGGCAAAGAGTCAAGGAAAAAGCAAAAGAAATGAATAAATATGTTGAGAATAACATAGATTTTAATAAAACTAATGTTTATAAAGTTTCAGTTGAAAAACCGATCGGATGACGGTCAAGTGGCCCAACACTTGATTTGCAAGTCAAAGGTCACAAGTTTAATTTCCCAATCTATTATCTGTTTTGGGATAATTATTTGAATAAGTTGTCAGAATTAATTTGAACAATATCTTGTGGCGAACACATTCACCTATTTGGGGCCAAATATTGTTGTGGGTTGGAGAAAATCCAAATAAAGTGTCCAGCAAAAACATTTGAGTCGCCATTGATGCCCCTTGATGAAGGGCTGTGACTCCACTTCGACAAATTTCCATTTCCACCATGATGTCGAGACAATTTCCTTCACAATAACCTTTTTCAACAATAACAATAATAATAGACAATTTTGTCTTCATACCAGGAAAAAGGCGAATATATGGTGGAGTAGTTGGCACTGAGCATTCGCCCCTTGAAATTTCATTTGCTTCCAATTATATTTTTCTTGTCTTGAATAAGTGTAAGCTTTATTTGGTATTTCAACACATGAAGTTACAATTGATGTGAAATTGCAACAATCAAGTCATAACGATGAATTAAATGTTGATAATTAGCTTACCCAGAGGATGATGGTGTGAAATAACTGAATAAAACGTGTATTTTGTAGGTAGTGTGGCTTCAAGGTAATTTTAGTACAAAGAAATGGTGGAGTGCCTCACTTGTTTTTAATTAGCGGAGCATAGGATTCGGGAGAATTTAAAAAAAAAAAAAAAAATTGGATTCTTTGAGGTCAAGCATAATCAAAGCAAGCATTTATTTATTTTAGTGATTATTTGGATGTTGTAGATGATTAAATAATGCACTGTACAACCTGTGCGCATTGAGGACGGGCCAAGAGATGCAAACAATCCACAATCTAGTAACTCAACCTTTTGTCTACTATCTCTAATAATCCATATGTTGGTAGTGAAGGTGGATTTTGATGATACAGTTCATGTCATGTTCCACCATGGAAAGAATAGGAAAATACAATACTTTGGCCTTCCATCATCATAGAAGGTCGACATTGTCTTCCTCGAATTTTTCAAATATAGTTCCCATCATCCTTGTAGAGATATTCATTCACCTCACCAGCAATCGGCCCTGTAGTGCTTGAGGCCCGCCATTCTTTTTTGGGGCACATGTGGCCCAAGAGCACGGGTCCGAAGTGGCACGGCCCGTTGGCCATCCTAACTAAAATTTATCTGGGCTCATGTACAGATATTAGAACATTTTCTGATAGTCGAGGACCCTTCCCTGAAAATAAGTGTTGCTGACACCTTCATAGATATTTTTGGCCCTCCAATCCATCTCATTCGAACATCAAATCACATTTCCCATCTTGCATTAACTTTATCCCTCCTTCACTGTCTCCTGTCTTTCACCGAAAGTGTTACCGACAACCTCGCAGAATATTTCGGAACCTCAACCCATCGGACATCTGTAAAATTTCCCATCTCGCAATCATTCTCTGTCCTTTCTATCCTTCACCGAAAATTGATGGTGACAGCTTCGTTGAGGTTTTAGCAGCCTCGACCAATCTTATTTGAGACATCTGTCCACAATTCGCATCAGCCCTTTCAATCCAGGTCCTCCCTGTCTTCTATCCTTCTCGGTAATTCAGACATCAGTCACGTGTCCCATCTCGAAACGAACAAGAGTCTGGAAAATGCAATATGTTATGGGCCCACTGAACTTGTCTTTTAAGGAAAGAACTCATTTTGCATTTCCCCTCTCTTTCTCCCGACTTTCCGGAGGAAAATTTCTTGTGGGCCCCCACAGGAAAATCTTTCTCAACGGTTCTCTTCGTATTCCTTGAATCTTTATTTTCCTCGCTTCTTTTTCCCCCAATTCCTGAAACCGGCTTCATTCTACGGAATGGCTCCATTCGGATTTATATATACAGGTCTTGCTCTCAAAAGAAAAATTATGGTAGCAAACATTTGGAGTGGCTCCATAAATAACATCTTTCGTTCAATGAGAAACTCGAGATATAAGAATTCTCCCACAAGTGTTGATGTTCTCATTAATAATAATGTGTCAACTTGACTACTATAGTTGCATGAGTAGACATTCCTCAAAGAAACGTCAATAACATTGGTAAGCTTCTAAATTCAAATTATGTTTTGCACTCGGCATTATAGCTTGTCGTTTTTTTTCTGGTCCATCAAGCTATGCTAAGAATGAAGTAAAGATGAGATGTGAATGGTTTGGGCAAAGAAAAAAGTGGATGAACAAGACAACGTCTTTGTCCTCAGCAATGGTGCATAGAGATTTTTTGCAGAGGAGCGAGAGGTTCTTTTAAGTTCTTCCGTTGATCGATATCTTGCAATTAACTATCTTGTGTTATCTGTTTTTAAATGTTGAAATTGAATGTCATGGCTACATATGGATTATGTACCTTTTTAACTAGAGATTTTTGTTAGCTCCATAGTTGATAGAATAACAACTCCAATTGTGACACTAAAACAATTATACGTGTATCATGATTATTTGATTATGTCAAGTTATTTAATTTTTTTGGTCATATTTTTAAGTATGTTTTCCCATAGTTTAAAGCAGTTTTTGTTTTGGGTGATCAACTGAATATGGTTTTTTTTTTTTTTTCAGAATTAAGAAGTTGCCTTTTTTAGAATATTTGTTGTTGTTATTCGTAAAACAATTTGTACAAAGTTGGGACCAAATATATAATCATATATGGCTACGCACATATTAAGTCGAAGCTAGACGGGACAACGTTGAGAGAGAGAGAGAGAGAGAGACAGTGGAGTCGGGTCCCCCGACGCGAGGTTGAAAAATGAAAGAATGCGTAGAGAAGCAAGAAGCGTAGAAGTTTGGGGAGAAATCTTTTGTGTTTCTTTAGTTGTATTCAATGTACAAAACTTAGTAATTATAATACAAGATGTACATGAAGAAAAGGGAATGAAATATTCTACAAATCAATATAATATCTCAATCTAATCCCTAATTGATTTAGCGTATGATTATAATCAAACCGGATTCCCGAAATATCTTCCGAATCTTCAACTATATCTTCCAACAAAAAATCAAGAAACTTTAATAATTGCAACACGATCCACAATGTATAAAGTTGTACTGTCTATATGCATCACGAGGCTGACATAACTCTAACCTTCAATAATTGCAACGTGATCCATGGCAAAAAAGCAACTTAACTTTAAGCCGTTTAAACTCTTAACCTCGCTTTGTTAAGTCTTTCTCCCTCCTCCTCCTCCTCCTCTGCATTTTAGAGAGAGAGAGATATCAGTAGTAGCATCAGAGGAACGATTGTGGACGTGTGTGATTGGTACTTGTTAGGGAAGGAGAGAGATGCAAGGATTTGGAGTCCATAGAGAATCGGAAAGAGGGTCATTGAATTGTTAACGAGGTGTAGTCAATCAATGCAATTGTCGGGTTTTCTTTAAAAATATTAAAAGTGAGGTTTTGAGAAATAAGTGATGAGTATAATTAGTAATTTCTATTAAAAAAATGAAAAGGCGTTTGTCATGGACCTTCAATTTCTCTTAATGGAGTTGTGTATGTAGCTCAAAGTGTATGCATGTTCACAAGATTGACAAATTGTTGTCTTTTAATTATTAATGGAGTGCCGGGAAGCATCCAACAAATCTCCATCAAATGTGGCACTTCCTCCATTTCATACAGATTGGATAATTATCATATATATATATATATATATATTGATATCATCGATAAATTTATTTTTTATATTATTATCTTTTGAAAATGGGCAAGTTGCCACACTTGATTTTTTCATCTCGATTTCTATTTGAAGTTGATTTTGGCAGATTAACAGTCTACACTTGGGAGCTGAGCCCCCCTTCCCTTCTTTTCCTTTTATTCTTGGGAAGGTTTGGTGAGTATTTCTTCTATACTATAAACTATTAGTTATTTAAATTCTAACCTTAATATCAAATTATTCATGTTTTTTTGCATGTGAAAATAAAATTAAGATACTAGGAATGAGAAACTACTTCCATTAAAGTTCACATATTTAAATGATGAGGCATGACCAACTAAAATTTAACGATAGAATTTCGGGTCATCAGCTTGGAAGAATTTATGATTTGATGGTCGTAACATAATCAGCTTAGATATTAAGATTGATGGGGAAACTGAGCACGACTCTTGTGGATCTTATCTTCATTACATTTTGCCAAATAAACTGGGTGCTATTAGAGACGCAATGCCTATCTTCTCGAGAATTGACGTAAGGGGCTGAACATTTTCCTGTACTTCTCACATGTCAATTGTCGTACCGAGCATCTAAGTAAAAGAAAGACGGACAATTCGGTGGACAATTCGGTGGAGTTGGGTCCCTCGGTGATTGGCTGAGTAGCCTTCACGTGCATGAAGCCGTACTGCCCATGGGCACCACTAGGTTGACATAACATGAAACTTTAATAATTGCCAAGCGACTGCTGATGGCCAAGCAGCAACTTCATCTCCATCCTCATTAACTCTTAACATCACTTTGTTCAATCTTCCTCCTCCTCTACGTTTTAGAGAGAGAGAGAGAGAGGGAGCACCGTCCGAACTGGCACGGCCCATTGGCTATCCTAATTAAAATCCATTCGAGTTCATGTACCATTTTCTGAGAGTGGAGGATCCTCCATTAAAAAAAAAAAAACTGTTGCCGACAGCTTCATAGATATTTTTGGAGCTTCAGCCCATCCCTTTGGAACAATCATTCACATTTCCCATCTCGTGTGCACTTTATTTCCGTCCTTCACACTGTTCACAGTCTTCTGTCTTTCACCGAAAGTGTTGCCGACAGCTTCGCAGATAATTTCGGAACGTCAATCCATCAATTCGGACATATCTGTAAATTTTCCCATCTGGCAGTCACTACCAAAAATTGTGAGTGACAGCTTCGTTAACGTTTTATGAGCCTTGACCAATCTTATTCAGACATCTATCCACATTTCCCATCTCCCGATTCAATCCGTGTCCTCATTGTCTTCTATCCTTCACCATAACTCGGACATCTGTCCCCTGTCGCACCTCCAAATGACCAAGAGTCCAGAAAATGCAAACATGTAATGGGCCCACTGAGCTCGTCATTTGAGGAAAAGAAAGAGCTCCATTTTGCGTTTCCCACTTTCCGAAGGAAAATATCTTGCGGGCCCCCACAGGAAAATCTTTCTCTACCATTCTCTTCGTATTCCTTGAATATTTTATTTTCCTCACTTCTTTTCACCCAATTCCTGAAACCCGCTTCATTCTACGGAATGGCTTCATTTGATTATATACATACGGGTCTTGCTCTCAAAAGAAAAATAGCAAACTTTTGGAGTGGCTCCTCGTCCGTAAACATCTTTTGTTTAATGGGAAACTCAAAATGTAAGACTTCTCCCACAAGTATTGATATGTTCATTGATAATAATAATATGTATAGACTTGACTATAGTTGCATTAGTAGATGTTACTCAACAAAATGTCAATAATATCAGCAAACTTCTCAACTCAGATTATGTTTTGCACTCTGCATTAAAAAATGAAGTAAAGACAGAGATTGTAGATGTAAAAAGTGGATGAACAAGGCAACATATTTATCCTCAGCAATGGTGCATGCAAATGTTTTACATAGGAGACAGAGGTTCTTTTCATTTCTTTCGTTGATCAATATCTTGTAATTTTTTATCTTATATTATCTGTTTTTCCATATAGAAATTGAATATCATGGCTACATATGGAATATATACATTTTTAACTAGAAATTTAATTAGGTCTATAGAATAACAAATCCTACTATGAGGCTCAAATAACTTTACGTGCATGATGATTATTTCATTATATCGGGTTATTTAAATTTTTTTGTCATATTTATAAATATGTTTTCCCGTTGTTTAAAGCAATTTTTGTTGTATAAAGCAGTTTTTGTTTTGGGTGATCGATCGAATGTGTTTTTTTTTTTTTTTGGGTAGGATGATTGACCCAATTAAGAGGTTGGTTTCTTTAGAATATTTGTCGGTCTTGTCCATAAAACGATTTGTACGAATTTGGGACCAAACGTTTAATCATATATGGCTTTGCACAAATTAAGTTGAAGCAAGTGGGACAACGTTTAAATTGATAGAGAGAGAGGATAGTACGGTGGAGTGGGGTCCCTCGGCATGGGGTTCAAAAAGCATGAAGCTTTAATAATTGCAACATGATCCACAATGTATCAAGTCATAATGTCCATCTGCATCACGAGGTTGACATGACACCCCAATTAAATTCTTAACATCACTTTGCCTTGTCCTCCTCCGTTTTATAGAGAGAGAGAGAGAGAGAGAGAGAGAGAGAGAGCAGGGAGCAATGATCGTGGAGGTGTGTGCCGTGTGGTCAGTACATACATATTAGGGAAGGAGAGAGACTCCCAAGGATTTGGATTTTACAGAGAACCGGAAAGAGGGTCATTAAATTGCTAACGAGGTATGATAAATCAATAGAATCAGGTCTTCTTTAGGACTATTAAAGTGAGATTTTGAGAAATAAATGCTGAGCATAATTAGCAATTTCTATACAAAAGAAAAATGAAAAGGCGACTTTCATGGACCTTCAATTTCTCTCAATGGAGTTGTGTATGTACCTCAAAGCCTATGCACATTCACAAGATTAATAGATTGGTGTTTCTTAGATATTAACGGAGTGCCTAGGTCTCTTTGAGCATCTCGTGAATCTCCATCAAATGCAGCGGTCCCTCGATTTTATAATATCAGATAATTACCGAAGACAAACAGTTTTTATTAATATATTGGTGATAAATTTATCTTTTATATTACATTTTTTTGAAAAGGGCTATTTTTTTTTTTTGACAAGTTGAAAAGGGCTAGTTGCCACGTTTGATAATATCATCTCAATTTCTATTTGAATGTTGGTTTTGGCAACTTAACGGTCTTAATTTGGGAGTTGAGCCCCGTTCCTTTTATAGGACGGTTACTTAAGTATCATAATTTCTTGTCAATTAAGTGGGTGTCATGACTTAAAAAAATTTCATTTAAGTGTCATGGCCTTCAGTTGCTCATTTAAAGACTACAACTCCCATCATCACAAGTGTCATGATGCTAGCACTATTGGGCAATGTTTTTGAAAAGGTTATAATGCTCAAGTGAATATTTTTTAGAGGTTTTAAAATATTTAAATGATCAGAAAAAATAAATTTATGATACTTAAATAAGCGTCATATGTGGTGACCTTTTTTCAAAATTAACCTTGTATAGCTAGGGCATTACAGATTTCTACATGCTATGACAATACAATCACGTAAGCACTGCAAGATGCTTTTGCAAGAAAATGATACAAACTTTTACTACGAAGAAGGGATTGGAAAAGCATTTGGGTCAAAATTGGTGGTCTCCACATAATACAACATTAGAAAGCCTTATTGCACTCAGCGGACTCTATTGTTGTGCAACTTTATTAAAGCTGATACTTAAAAGAGCTCATGAAGCGACTGAAATTGGAGTGCAGCATCTGAATCGGAGTCTGGACTCATAGAGATTGGGGCCTCGCCGCTGTTGATAGCTGGAGCTGAGCACGTATGAAATGATTGATAGACAATGATAGTCATAGACAGCTGGATAATTCTCGCATTCTACCCGCGGTGGGGTCCGAAGGCAATTTTAGTCCAAAAAGAAATGGTGGACTGGATTTTTTTCGAACCGTTAAATTGAGGTTCTCCATTGAGGTGCATCATCTGAATCGGAATCTGGACCATAGCTCGGTCCCAAGTGGAGATTGGTGCATCGCTGCTGCAGTGCTGCTGATTTCCGGAGCTGAGGTCAGATGTGTTAAACGATTAAGCATTAATCAAATGGGAGAAAATATTTGAGGGTCCCGACTGCCAAGCCAGCGTACACCCCGACCAATGAGGCAGTGACGCGTGGCTCGACGATGCGCTAGCGGCTCACTGGTTTTTCTATACAAAGTATATTAGAATTTACGAATGGTAACGTTTACATTTTTTTTTGTTCCTGGGAATAAACAAAAAAAAGTGTTTGCATTCCGGGAACAATTTTTTGAACAAAAGAACGCGTTTGGTAACGTTTGTCCTCAAATAAAAAATGAACAAAACACGTTTGGTAAATTTTATTCTTTTTTTGTTTCTTTTAATTTTTTAAACATTTTTATTTTTATTTTTTTCCTTTCTTTTTATTTTTTCTTTTTTCCGGCCGATCCCGGCCTCGGCGACGGATCGGCCATTTGGGGCTTTGGCCTCGCCCAGCCATGGCGAGGCTCGCCGGCCCTCGGCGAGGCCGAGCCTCACCGTGGTTGGGCGAGGCTCGGCCTCGCCGGGCCGGCGACGCTCGGCCTCCGCCGGATCTGGGCGAGCCGAGCTCGCCCAGCCAAGGCGAGGCTCGGCCTCGCCCGTGCCGGCGACGCCGAGCCTCGACGGCCGGTCGCCGGCCATGGCCGAGGCCGGCGACCGGCGAAAGAAAAAAGAAGGAAAAAAAAAGAAGAAGAAAAGAAAAAGAAAGAAGAAGAGGGAAAAATGTTTCTTCAAGAAACGTTTTTGGAGCAAAACAAAAATCGTTTTTTTTTCTGCTCTTATTTCGTTCCGAAACAAAAAACAAAAAAAGGAACAGAAACGCAACTAAACTCGTTTCTGTTCCTTTTTGTTTCCGGGACACTTTCCGTACAGAAGTGTAAGTGTGTGCCGGAAACGTTTTTTAGAAACGTTTCCATGCACGCCCTTATTTGCCCTTTTCTGCTTAAAAATTTACAGTCATTAATAGATCTGCTGCCGCTTTTTTCTCTCTCCTCTCTGATGGAGTTGGCCTGCATGCATTAAAGGAGCTTTGTCTCTCGTCATTTCTTTCCTTCTCACTTCAAAATTTTGGGTGAGAACTCGCTCTCTGGCCAAAGGACGTTGCTCCTCCGCCTTGCTCTGGCGCCGGGTCATCTTCGGTCTCTGCCCCAAAGCTCGTTGCTTCTTTGGCCTGCGTCGCTGTGTTCCTTCTCCGCCCTGCTCCGGTGTGGTTTCCCTGAGCAAGACGGCCAGGAATGTTCTTGCTGTAAGTCGCAGACTTCAAGCGACAAGAAGTTCCAGCTCTCTCCGATTCGGCTTCGGTTCTGCTACGTTCGCGGCTCGTACCAGTGAGTTGATTCTTTCCCTGATTTTTGTACTCTTCTTTTCTTTTCTTTTTCTTTGCTGTTATTGCCTCTCTCTCTCTCTCTCTCTCTCTCTCTTTAGTTTTAGTTTCTTTTGTTGGTGGGTGATTGCACGAGCTTGGCTATCGAATCGGCAATTTTGCCCGTGAGTGTCCGGTGTTGTAATTTTTGGGAGGTTGGTTTGTCTAGGCTAGCACTGGGTTCCAGTCCAAGGCGAAACGAATGGTTGGAAGTTTCCGCGAAACCGGGGAGATTAGCAGAAAACGGATGCTTAGTAATATTGGAGATGATGTGGAATTATTTCGTTGAAACAAATAGTCGGCACTTGTCTGATTTTTCTGTTGTTGGCTTTTGTCTTCAAGTATTTCGGTAGAAGTAATTCGATTAGGGAGAATGGCGGATATCGTTCCGCCTCCCTCGGCATATATACATTCTTAACTCTCGTTTCTCCGCAGAGAAGGGAAGAAAACCAGAAAGAATTCAAAAAGGGGGAAAATGGCGGAAGTCGTTCTGGGCGCAGTTTCCGTAGTGTCAGGGTGCCTGGTGGCTCCGGTCGATCGTCTTTGTGGCCATGTGATTTCCTACGAAAGCGACCTTCGCGAACTTGACCACGAAGTTGAGAAGTTGGCCAATGCGAGGGATGAGGTGCAAAGTTCCATCTGTGAAGCACGAAACAACGTGAAGCCGATCAAAGCCAAGGTCGAGAAATGGGTGAGAGAAGTGGAGACCGTCACTAATGAGGCGCGTGATGTGCTGGATTACGACAGAGCTAAGAAAACTTGCTTCTACGGGTGGCTTCCCAACCTGAAGGTGCGATATCGTCTCAGCAGGAAGGCGAGGAGGAAAGCCAAAGACATCCAGGGACTCATTGGTCGGATTCCACCGGGGGAGGTCTACGATGATCCTCCTCCAGGGCTCGTTGTTGGCACTTCCGACGATGATCCTCCTCCAGGGCTCGTTGTTTGCGCTTCCAACATGATTTCCTCGGCCAGTGATCGAGGTGACACTAGCTTCGATTCTCGAGCTTCCATTTTAGAGGACATAATGAATGCTCTGGGTGACGAGAAGCACAAAGTGATTGGGATCTACGGGGAGGGTGGTGTGGGGAAGACTACGCTGTTGAAGCAAGTCCAGAAGAAACTCAGGAATGAGAAGAAATTGTTCCACATGATCGTCAAAGCGAATGTGTCACAGAACCCGGACTTTAAGAAAATCCAAGAGGATATCGCTTACGCCTTGGGTCTAAAAAATCTGAAGGATGAGACGAGTGAAGAAGGAAGAAAAGAACTTCTGTTCAAGAGATTGCAGAATGATCCGAGTGAGAAGGTTCTCATAATATTGGACGATCTGTGGAAAGATCTTGATCTGGGGGCGGTTGGAATTCCTTTGAAAGACGAGAGCAAGGGATGCAAGTTGCTGCTAACATCGAGATTTAAAAATGTTCTGGAGCAAATGGAGTGTCACGATTCTATATTTCGTCTTGGAGGTTTAAAGGACGACGAAGCATTCAGGCTATTTGAAAAGACGGTTGGCAACAGGCTCAAAGACAATGAGCTATTGAAAACAATAGCGGATCGAGTGGTCAAGAAGCTTGCAGGTTTGCCTCTTTTGGTTATCTCTGTTGCAAACTTTTTGAAAGATAAGGATGAGTGCGCATGGAGAAACGCGCTAATAGAAATAGATGAGTCAAATAAAGAAACAAAAGAAACGATAGTGAAGTTTAGTTACAACCATTTGAAGAGCGAGGATGCCAAGACTTTATTCTTGCTCTGTGGTCTTATTGGTGGAACCATTCAAGTCGAAACTCTGCTGGTTCTAGGCATGGGTTTGGGCTTGTTTGGGGAATTCAGAAGGACAATGCAAGATTCGAGGGATAGATTGAATACTATACTCGATGAATTACGTTCCGCTTGTTTGTTGCTGGATGGTGGTGATGACAAGAACGATGTGACCATACATGATCTTTACAGCGAGGTGGTTGTCTCAACTCCATTTAGGGGTCAAGATTCTTTGATGACGAACAGCAATTATGGCTCATGGTCAAAGGAAAAGCTTGAGAAATGTTGGGCTATATGCCTAGCTGATGTTGACAAGAAGAGACTTGAACTAATGAAGTGTCGGTTTCTTCCTGACTTGAAGATACTCATGTTGTCTCAACCAAAAGGCTGGCGTTGGAAACAAGTACACGAACGTGAAGTGGGAGATTGCTCGGGCCTACCAGATTTCACATACATGAAGGAGCTCCATGTCCTATATTTTTGCTCTATGCATATCGCCAGATTTCCTCGCTCGATTAAATTCCTCAAGAACCTCCACTCTTTATACTTAGACCATTGCAATGTGGAGGATGCGACAATTCTTGGCAAGCTCAAAGCTTTGCAGATTCTCAGCCTCGCATGGTCTGTACTTTCTAGGCTGCCTGAAGAAATTGGGAACCTGACAAATCTGAGATCGTTGAATCTAAGTTATTGCAAGGAGCTTCGGACAATCGAGCCTGGTGTGCTGGAACGCTTAATCAACTTGGAAGAGTTATATTTGCGGGAAAGCTTTGATCAATGGATGGGCAAGGATGGAATACCGTCGGAATCATGTAACGCCAGGCTTGCTGAATTAAAGAGCTTGACAAAGATAGCCTCTTTGGAAATATCGATCCCTGATCCCTCTGTACTTTTGGAGGACAATGACTTTCCATTTGGGAATTTGATCAAATTTTGGATCAACATAGGAAATGCAAGAAGGATTGTAGGTTGGAGAACCATGGAGCTCAAAGTGGAAGGTTTGAGAACCATGATGCTCAAATTGGAAGAATGGGATATTTTTCTTTCAAAGGAATGGGTTCAAAAAATTCTGCAAAAAACTCAATACTTATATTTGGACGGGTTGAAAAAGTTCAAGAAGAATACTCCCGAGTTGTGCACTGAAGGATTTAGAGAACTGAAGTGTCTTGATATTGACAACAGCCCCTCAATTGAGTGCATTGCCAATTCATCTAATGGTCTCCCTCTCACCGCTTTTACAATTTTAGAGTCTTTGTTCCTCAAAAATCTAATTAATCTAGAGAAGATATGTAATAGCCTTGTCGCACCAAAGTGCTTCAGCATATTGAAAGCCGTGACTATTGAACAGTGCCACCGATTGGAAAACCTGTGGTTCCTGTCAGAGATGCAGAGACTTGTACATTTGGAAGTGCTTCAAGTCCGTCAATGTGACTCAATGCGAGCCATTATCACAAATGGTGCAGGAGAAATAGAAGTTCTTGCTGATGACACAGTTGAGTTGCCTAATTTACATCGTTTGAATTTGTGTGCGTTACCAAAAATGACGAGCTTTCGTACTGGCGCTGATGGTGCTCCAATTCAGGTAACTTCTTTGTTTTCTCCCTATGTCAGTCTATGTTATTGAAAGGATATAAATTTCCTTAATTCTTAATCTCACAAACGATACCTAGATCATACTAGCACAGGGGATGATAAGATGATATTGGTGTTCACCGAACATTAATGCATGTTGCGTTAAATTTGATGCACATTTTGATTCACAAATAAACAATCCATTTAAAAAAAACACAGACCTTACACTTTTATTCACATTTAACTATAGCCAGGGGAAGCCTTTTTCTACGATCGTTTTTTTTTTTTATTTTATTTTCAATGTTAGACAATTGCACTGATTACCTGGGCTCTAACTTGGGTTTTTACTATGACTAATTTGTTACTCATTTAACATTTTTAATGAGAACAAAAAACATTGTAGTGAACGAGAATGAATCTTGAACAAATGAACGAAATTCAACAATTTCAAAATGAAGAAACTGAGAGATCAAATAAATGGAAGGCGAACGTTGAACCACGTGACATCACATAATTCATGTTTCACCTACATGCGAGTTGCAATTGATTCCCCAGCATCACCGTGCTACTGTCGTTTTACTTCTGACATTTCTTTCGTCAGCTACTTCAGGGATATTTCCTTCTCCATTCTTTCGGGCACGACGAAAGATCTACACATTTCGCCCTCTGATCAACTGAGTTTTAAATATTTAGTTTTGATCAATTGAGTTTTTGACATTCTTAAGAGAAGTCAAGCCCATTCATGTATTTAGGATTCGTTTGTTTCATTGAATATTCTTTGTTGCTGAAAAATATTTTCTTAGTAAATCGTTTTGCTAGAAAATGAATTGTTTTCTTGTATTTGGTTATGCTGAAAATGCAAATCGAGAAAGTGCTTAATGATGTTTATTAATGAAGCGCAAAACTTTACAAAGCAAAGACAAACATTGTCACGGATCCTCAATAGAAAAAAGTCCAAATAAGTCATATTTACTTGTTCGTAATGGAAACCAATAAGTTAACAAAAAAATTATTAAAAAAACTCCAGTATGTATTTGTTTTCAATTTTGAAGGTCAAAATAGAAAAACAAAAGAAAACAAAATTATGGTAGTTGTTTTGAAGATCGGTCAATGATTTCAAAATAAAAGAGAAAAAAATTATGATGAGAGAGAGAGAGAGAGAGAGAGAGAGAGAGAGAGAGGAGTTGTGCAGTTCTGCAATTGTGCTGCGTTAGTAGCATGATAGCGATGAGGATATCCTCATGACAGTGATTTCGCTTTTAACGGAAGACAAGTTTTTTTAATTTTTTTTGTTGGTATTTTAGCCCGAGCGTATCAGTTTTTTTCTCGTGAAAATAGCTTTACTTCTAACAAACTCACCTTCAATGAGTTTCAATGTGGTGCTTTGCTAGGTTTCATTGCCTCGCTTGGAATCCCTAGTAATGGTCGGACTCCTTGGCCTAGAAAAGATACTCTCGAGCGAACCTTCATTAAAATACAGCAATCTAAAATCGCTGCACATAGAGAGATCTAAATCCACGTCAAGTATTTTGAAAGATTGGATACTGAAGCTGCCGAATTTGGAGTCAATGCAAATTTTGAACTCTCCATCAACAGAAGTAGTTTTTGACCTGGAGGAGCTAAAAGTCACTGGAGATGCCGAGATTCTCTCTCGACTAACGAACTTGAGATTATTTGGGTTGCCCAAACTGCAGTGCATGTGGAAACAAGATGTACAATTACAAGGAATATCAATATTTCGAAACCTAGAGAAGCTCCATGTCGGCAATACAGGGCTGTCATTTCTCTTTCCGGTGTCTGTGGCCAAATGTCTTAGAGAAATTAGAGACATTGATGTGGATGATTGTCCAAATATGATGGCGATAATTGTGGATGAAGGAGGAAGAGGTGATGGGATAGACGATATTATAGAGTTCCCATTATTAAAGCGACTATGTATACATTACTGTCCCAAAGTGAAATTCTTCTCATATCCTCATGGAAAGAAAAAGTCGGTAACCACTAATTCAGATTCACAAGATGTTAACTCCGATTGCTTCTTTGATCAAAAGGTACAAATCCCTTCTCTTTGAGATTATACCTATAATTGCCATAGGCAAGCACTTGGTGGGGCGATTAATAAAATCTCTTTGAAGATTTTTGTTTCGTTCATTAGTTAAAGTGTGTTCATTATTTATACGTACACTTGTCAGAGTAAGGGCACTGGTAAAAATTCATTCTTCCATTTCATCAAATAGATTGGTTAGGATTAGGCTAAATCGTCAAATTTTTCATTGCTACGATCGATGCATAAATCTCATGAGCAGGTGAGTTTACCTAGCTTGGACACGTTAGATCTTATCGAGTGTTTTGAAATGAGAGAGACCTTGAAAAGGATATGGCACAGTGAACTTCCTAGAAGTTCCTTCTGCAAATTAGCCACCCTCAGAATGATAAATTGCTTAGAGCTACTCAACGTCTTCCCTTCCACAATCATAGGGAGATTGCAAAACCTGAAAGAAGTTTCTATCCAGAATTGTTACTTCCTAGAATCATTGTTTGATTGTGGGTCCCTTGATGCAAATATTGAGCAAACAACTGTATCACTCCCCAAATTGGAAAGAATGAAGATTGTTGATGCAAAAGAGCTGAGATGCATAGTGAAGGCTGACTCCCAAATGATTTTGGGTTTTCCTAGTCTAAAAGAAGTTTATGTTAACAATTGCCAGAAGCTGAGGTATCTCTTCCCCAATTTCACAGCCACAACGCTAGAGAAACTCGAGAGGATAAGGATTTACGGATGCGACCAGATGAAGGAACTGGTTCTCGTGAAAGGTGGTGGTCAAGCAAAGGCAGATGTGATGAGTTTCCCTTCCTTAAGAGATCTAGGTATTTGGAACTGCCTTAATCTTGGAGCGTTCATCCGGAGTCCTACAAGTGCTAAGAGGCAGTTAGGCAAAACGGCCGAAGAAAATAATGAATGGTCACAACCGTTTTTTAATGAGATGGTTTGCTCTATCCCTTACTTTGAATTATCATGTTTTAGGATGAACAATGTAATAATGTGGTCCTCTTTATCCTCCTTTCTCACATTATCTTTGTGCAGGTCACGTTTCCCAATATAAGAAGTATATTTTTTGGAGGCCTTCAGTGCAAAGAGTTATGGGACCGCCAATTCTTTTTCGATATTGAAATCTCTTGGATTGAGGGATTGCAACAACCTCCAACATGTTGCCCCGTCCCACATTTGGAAGAGGCTGCAACTCTGTCTTGAGGACCTAAAAGTGGTTTCATGTCGTTCGATTGAGATAATATATGAAGGTGACGGGATGGATACAAAGGGTAGTGAATTGAGGTGGTTGTATTTGTGTGATCTCGAAAACTTGAGGCACATTTGGCAGTCCGACGGTCTCCCAAACATTCCGTTCCCAAACTTGAGAGAAGTAGAGGTTGTGGGGTGCTCTCGTCTGGAAACACTTTTCCCTACCTTCACGGCGAAATTTCTCGGGCAAATTGAAATGTTGGTGGTGAAGTCATGTGAAAATATGGAACTAATTGCTGACCATGAAAAAGGGGAAGAATGGATCTGTACGACAACCACCTTCTCCAAGTTAACTCTTCTTAGACTTTTCAAGTTGCCCAAATTCAGGAGCTTCTTACCTGAGAAATACTCTTTGAAATTCCCGTGCTCTGAGGACTTAGAGCACTTCCCATCCTTGCAAGTCCGGAGTATAGAAAGCTGTGGAGCAGAGCCGAACCAAGTCCTTGTTGACTGGGAAAAACACTATTTAGAACGACTAAGGCGCAAGTTTCCATGGGATTGGGTATTCCTTCGATATTTCATTGCTTTTTGGTTTGGCTGTCCTGTCCCTTTGAATCAAAAAATCAATTGGTCTTACCTAATGCAAAATTCTCGGTGGGACCCACATCCACTCTACATGACGTGGCCCTCTTCCTTTCTATCTCTAGCTCTCTTCCTTACTCTCTTCTACTAACGATTTGTCGATTCCCTTTTATCTTAGGATCTGCGCTTGCAGTGGTGGCTCCGTTGATCTTCATTCCTTCGTCATTCTCCCTCTCCGTTGCCCTCCATCCACCAACAGCCACCGCCCGACATGCACGCTGAGAAGGGGCAAAGAACAAAGAGCGGTGATCGAAGGTACTCGGGTGATTTTTTAGCATCCATGAGTCAACTGTCTCGGTGATTTCAACTGAATCCTTTTCCGCTCGCTTCGTTGCTGGTCGTCACTGCTTCCCGATTCCCACCACCAGTTTTGCTACTGCGGAGAAGGTCTGTAATGCCGAAGTGCTCGATCTTCAGTCATGGCTGCCTACTTTGATGATTCCATTCCTCGATGTTGCTTCTGTTATCTCGTTAGTCATGTCCGATGTCAATTACTATAGCTAATTGTTCTTCATTCAATTAAACCACATATGCTCCGTTTTCCGTTGCTATAGCTACGTACGTATGCAAATCGACTGTGATTTAGGTTGTCTTGATGATTTGAACTGGTGCTCATCGGCCGAAATGTATACCACCCATTTGTTGAAATTCCTGAACTAAGCCAGTGTGTATTTTAATTCAGTTCTTGACTGAGAATTCCCTTGATTACTAGATTGTTGATCTATTCTGGTCATATAAGTGTATTTGAGTTTCGTTGCTTCATAAAAAAAACCATAGGTATTCAATTTCAAACTTGTTTTGAATCTGCTGTAACCTTGTCAATGCATGCTGATTCGCAACTGTTGCAGCCCTGAACTGATGTCAATTGGTCCTTGATTTTATGCTATTCCACTCAAGTAAGCATGTGCAGTGATATAAGGTTGTGTTATGGTGAATTTCATGTTCACTTGGGAAAAAAATTATGGCATATGAATGAATGAAATTCTACTGGAAATCGATCTGTGGATGCTGACTCTGTCTTGATATCCTTGATTGGGTGTGCTTTTGATTCTAGCTTGAGACTAGTTTGGTTATGGGATCATTTTTGTTCATGCTAGGAAAGTAATATGTTGAATCTCATGCCAATTTTGCGAGAATTATAGTCATGAACTTGAACATGCTAGAATCAAAGCATTGCATGCTGATAGTGATTGCTTTGTTTGAATTCGGTATTAATTTAGTCTTGGATTGATGCCATTTTGATCAAGTAGACTCATATGCGCCTGTAGGAAGATGTGGCTTCAGTTCATGTCAATTAGTCATCAGAGGATCACGATTTGTGGTCTTGTATGCTCTATTACCATTCTGATCATTTGCTGGAATTTGTGTCATAATCATGGATTAGATGGATTTTGTCTTAGTTTGATTTCCTTTTAATACCTTGTGTTCAAGTTCCTTGTCAATTTCACATAATTGGATGGCGATTGCATGATTAAATTGATGAGATTGAAGCTTGATATTGCAATGAGAGTTTTGGCCTGGTTATTGACTTAGAGAAGTCCGATGTTAGTTGAAGTTTATTTCCATGATTCTTGTGATTTCAATGCTCGGGGCATCTATTTATTGTCATATTGAACATTTTGAAGAATACCAACTTTGTCTAAAGATGATCTAATAAATTAGCTAGATTTGAGGAAATCTCTCGACGAAGCTAGTCATTGGGCCCCTCAAATAATTGCATGGACGACACTTGAAATACCAAAATTCTCTCCCTCTCCTTAGACGCTCACCATTCTAGGCTTGTTTGAAGAGCTATTGCTTATATTTAATTGATCCTTTAAGTGCATGTGTTTGTGCCAACATACTGTACATCTACATAGCACAAATTGTGGCCTACTCATTCATGATGTCCTTTCCTTCCTCGGAGTGTTCACTGCCCACTGCCATTTGGAATGACGTTTCAAAGATATGATTTTTGTTTTCCTCCCTCCCTCATAGAATTCGCAAAAGCAACCCTCAAGCAAGGCGGCCTCATAGCTTACTGCAATAACTTAAGAGGGCTGCTTTTGCGAATTTCTATGGGGGAGGGAAGATTAGTTGCCAGCACTACTGATACCCTGCCCTTGAAATCCATTAGGACCTTGGCCATATGTTCCGCTAGAGTAGGTGCATGGTTCCAATGGTGTCTCCTATAAACCATTATGCACTGGAGGTGCAGAGCTCCATCTATCCCCTTGTAGCAGGTCTCTCTGTTGCTGACGGGAATTGTTGTTATGAACTTGCTGATTGTAGTTTCCCTAGTATGAATGCACCGGATCTCTCTTCTGTTCTTGGTATGGATCCCTTCCACCGAGGGCATAATCCATATTGCTCATTAGCATGGGATTTCTTCTTTCACCTTGCCCAAGGGTAGCATGACTTTGCTGAGGAGTATAATTTTGTAGAGCATCCTGCTGCATAGGTCGTTGATAACCATATCGAGGGCTCTCTTGTGTATTTGCCACTTGACCACCTTGCCGGTCATATCTAGGTTGGCCGTAGTTTCTTTTGTGGTCACACATTCTACCTCCAGGCCTCCCATACTGAACTGGGGGTGGTTTGTGACTAAGTACTCCATTTTCATACTTGTCGCCTAATGATTAAGTAAGTTCAATAAAACAAGCAGCGATGCAGGATCACAAATCATAGACATATTGGAAAGTTGAGCTTGTGGAATTAGAGGATGAATGGATTAAATGACTGAAAAAATTTGACAGAGATGTATAGTAGATGCTCTTCTGTGGAGCCAAGTCATACCTCCGTACTCCTTGTTTTGGGGATCAATGTAGGAATCAGGTAATATAAAGACATCTCCAGGGAGTTCTGTTTATAGCTCATTATATTAGTGCCTAACGATGATGAAATTCCCTCTGGATTGCTCTTATATGCTTCAGTCATCACAGCCTGAAACCCTTGATAGGTGGTTGTGCTACATGCATAAATTCTCTCTTTTGCTTCCTCCAAACTGAAACATGAGTATCAAATGTCATCACAAAAAGCAATCAATTCTAATGACCAGAAAATTACATATCCATGTTATGAAGATGCTAAATGTAGCATCGTAAACATTAGCTTAATTACCGTGATGTGGGGTTATGAATGTCAATTTTTAAAGGTGTCAAGATCGTTATAGAGCTTGTGCTCAGGAGAGTCATATCGGCCATCGCATAGGTCCAGCCCGTCAATGAAAACCGTTATTTTGTGGTTGTTTCCCAAAACAATTTATTTGCATCGAGAAAAAGTAGACAATAGAGATCCCCCATTTTATTGAATGATTTTTTAAGGTTACATTATCTTTTTGAATTATTTTTTAATAGAGATAATTTTAAATATGATTAGTTAATGAAAATTAGTCATACACGTTGCCTAACTACACTTGCTAGCAAGGATAATTTGCTTTGAGAAATTCGGATGCCCATGATGATTCATTTTGGCATAATTATGCCAAATTATTCATTTATTCTTATTTATCATTACAAATCCTTGTTTGACAAAAGATCCCCATCCTTACAGATTTAACGTTTTGCTCTCTATCGATTGATTATTTTCAAACTTTCCCCTCTAATTTAGACGTGTGTAACTTCTCAAAAGCAGCATGTAACTTCATTTAGTATTAAATGTAGATTATGACTTTTGAAAATACGAAATTTGGTCAATTTTCCATTCCCTTCTAATTGCAGTTTTGCATTAGCAATATTTTAATACTGTTCCGAGCAACTTTATTGTATTTATTTTCTGATTTCAAGTTTGGTCTGTTTTAGGTGCGATTGATTATAATAACTTTCTTCTTCTTTTTGGTCCATCACCACAACTGTCTTCCTTCTCTGCACCTTCTCTGCATGAGAGAGAGAGAGAGAGAGAGAGAGAGAGAGAGAGAGAGCATCAGCTATGTAGCACGGACACTCTCTGGAAGCCTTCGTGTCGTGTCCGACACTCCGACACGTGTCCGACACGCTTCGACACGTCCCGACACGCTCCGACACGCGGTCAACGAGTGTCGAAAAATCCGACACATGGTCAACTCTCTTCGACACGCGAGTCCAGAATTCCGACACGCGATTTCGACACGCACGGGTCAATTTTAAAAATTTCTAATACTTAAGGGGTTAAAATATAAATATACACAAAAGAAGTAATAAAAGAAGTAATAAAATTGCTATAAATATACACGCACGGGGTCAAATTTTTTTTTTCAGTTTTGTTTTTTTAGAATTTTTTTATTTTTTTAAAGTCTTTTACTATGAAAGAAGTAATAAAAAAAAGCTATATATGATAAATAAATAAATTTAAAAATGTTATTTCAGCATTTTTCTTTAAACAATGTTTTTTTCCTCTAAGTTTTGTGTATTATTGTAACAAATTAAAATAATGAATGATATTATTTAATAATTTTCGTGTAAATTAATTCTAGGCTATTATTATTATTATTATTATTATTATTATTATTATTATTATTATTATTATTATTATTATTATTATTATTATTATTATTATTATTATTATTATTTATGTATTTATATATAAAAATATATTTAATATATAACGTGTCCGGAACATGTCGAAATTCTCTATTTTTAAGAAATGACGTGTGTAAGGCGTGTGTCGTGTCGTGTCGTGTCACGCGTTACGTGTCCGTGTCGGTGCTACATAGGGCATCAAAGCAGCAATGGTGGATGAATTGGGCAGGGTAAGGATTTGGAGTTTGCGATGATAAGCATCACTTTTGTGAGTTGTAACGTTACTTTTGCAGAGAATGAATCTGGGAGAGTGGTCCTGATATGACCTTAAATTGCTTGCGAGAGGGAGAGAGAGAAGAGAAAAGCCGCCCCCGGGGGGTGGGGGTGGTTGGGTTTGTGTGGTCAGGCTCAACCATTGAAAAAACGTGAGATCCAGACAATCCATGAAATAGACTTACACCAATATAGAGTTAATGATCCAATTGACATACAAATGCAAACATACTAATGCACTTTATATTCACTTGTCCATTCATGAGAGGTACATCATTGCGTAGTGGAAGAATGCCTGGCAAGGTCAGTGCAAGACCCACTTCTTTTTTTTTTTTTTTTTCTTTTCGGCTACTTTCAACCAGAAAGTATCTCTCCCGCGTTGGGTCCTCGGTCCAAACCAAACCAAACACAACTGTTCTTAGAAATAGCAAACAGAGAAACCCCAAGCAACATGTCTCGGACTAGCCGGCCTCCGATGTTGTCATCTCTGCCGACTTCCACTTTGGCGGCGATGAATGGCTCTACCACTACTTTGCCTGCCTAGACATTGACCACCTAGGTAGCATGGACACTCTTCAAAGACCTCCATGTCAGTGTTGAACACATGTTGGATGTGTCGGACATCAACGTGTGCGACCGACAAATATCAAACATCCAACACGTGATTAGCACTCTGAACACATTAACACTGCGCGAGTCTAGCATCTTCACATGCATTTTGATATGCACGGCTCAATTTTAAACATTTTTAATAAATTAAGAGTAAAAATGTAAATCTATAATTTATATATATATAAGTCATATACCCAGCCATCCCAAAACTAGGCTATTTTTATTATTTATTTTATTCATGGATTTGAATCCAACTAATTTAATTATAAAAATGATAATTTATTATATAGAATATATATTTAATGTACAATATTTCCTAACATTTATCATGGATTTTGCCAACAATGCACGTATAACTATTAAGAGTAATTTTGCCATGCGCCGTAGCTAGTACGATAGAATTTGTCATATTCCCTAGGCCCAGCGCCGATTTTCCCTCCTCTCCTGGATTCGGTTAAATTAGCAATAACTAAAAGGACATTTTCGTCGTTTTAAAGCAGGGCACTCTCGTCATTTGACGAGGAAGTTCTCGATTCTACTTCGCGTCCGTAGCCTCTCCCGTCCTTCCTAGCTTGACCGCCGGCCGCCGGCTCCACCGGAAGCCACCGCCGGCCTTCCATCTCCGACCACGACAGGCAGACGCACGAAGAAGGCACACAACACACGCGCAGAAGAAACAAAGCTCGATCCTGGAATCCGAACTTGATTATCGTTGATTCGAGGTTCGCCAGAGGTGAATCAACGTCGATTCCAGTGTTCATGACTTCGATTGCGGTTTCCAGTGTCGTCTACTTGCAGTTCCGATCGCGTGCTGTTCTGACCGCGAGGCACTCCTTCGATTCGTTCTTTCGCTTCAGTGATCGGTGGAAGCTTGCGATAAGCCCGAACCACATGGAAAAGGACGCCCCGGCTCAGTTGACTCCCAACCATTACTTTCGAATCTTCTCTCTACCGACTGAGCTCTTCCACTTCATACTCTAAATCAAGCCCAAGAGTCGTCCTCGCGTCGAATGAATGTACGGATATTACTCAGGAAGTGTTCGACGAAATGACCGAAAGATTCTATCCGTTATTCTGTCCCGTTGCTGGCCATTAGAATCAATGCTATAATAGTGAGGCTGTGCTCGCTGTCTTGAAAGTCGCTGAGTCGTCATCTCGAGCTCGCGCCGTCATCGCCACCAAATCATCAGGTCGTCTCTTCTCCAATCAAGCTTTGTTGTTGGTGTCGATTTGTTCTAGATTGACCTCTCTTGATCTCTGTTCTGTTCCTTTTCCTCTCTTTTTTTCTTTTTCTTTGCTCGCCTTTCGCTTGACTGCTTAATTATCACACATTTGCTGCGTCGTCGCGCGGAGACACTCGTCATCGCCAAAAGCCAGAAGGGGGGACTGCGACAGTAGAAACCAGGCAGATGCGGTCGTGATTGCTTTCGATGATTCCGCTTACGTAGCTCACTGCATCAGAGGGATCGAGTTGACTAAAACCTTCCATGAAGAACAATAATCATCGATGCATCACACGTAACGAAAATCACCGGGGTGCCGTTCCTATACGAGCAAGATCATCTCGAAGCAGTTTCGCCTGGATAGCAAAACGGCCGAATAAGAAGGAAGCAACGGCAGGACATCACCACCTGGAGCTTGAATTCATGGAAACGAGCAGCGATGGCAATGATCTGCATCTGGTGCGGCTGAAGGTCTTTTTGGCAGAGACATTGCTAGCCGAAGACAACGAACGTGACTAGGAATCTCTGTCTACTCCAAGCTTAGTGTCAAGGCAGAGTGAGCGCTCCTTTCTTCGGTCAGATCGACTGTTGCGGTAATTGGGCTGATGGGTCTGGGCCACGGATCAGATCAATCGGTTTGCTCTCGTGGGCCGCTCCAGTTGGACCAACTTTGGCTTTTTTTTTTTTTTAATTTGCTTATTATTCATTTTTTTTGTTCTTTTTACTACCATTCATTGTTTTTATTTTTTTATTTTTTAGAAAAATGTAATTAAGGTGTCGACAGTTTCGAATTTATTTACTCTAATGTTGGAAGAAGAATTTCATGCCACTGAGAACAAAGTACAAGACATATGTTATGTTGCGTCAAATCTTTACCTACCAAAAGCGAGAGTTATTTCAGATCGATGGGAGAAATTAACCAAAAAAAGATGAAACAGTCGAGTTGAATAGAATGGGGTAGGTGTTGATGATATATCCACCCAGTTAAAATGACTTGATTAACGGTGGATGTGTTACGAGATCAACGGTGGGAGCCCATCCCCTGGGAAAAGCTACAAGTTGGAGATATTGTGAAAGTGAGTAGTGTTTATGCTTTCGGACTGATATATATATTTTTTGTGTGATATGTCATGTGACTGTGTTTCTTCCGGTGAAAGAACCTGTATTTTATTGAAGTGAATCATTTGTGTGTGGAAGGGTGTCATCTTCGGAGTGTTATCTTTATGTTGGAATTGGCAATATCATGCAACACAGTTTTTACCATCTTGTGTTAGCTCCCCGATTTTATATGGGTTGATTATTGCTAATTGAGCTTCTATAGCCATACTGCCTTCACTGTTTATTCCACAAACTCTAAATATATCTCTCTCCGACATCCAAGCTTGTCTTCTGCGTTTAAGACTTTACTATGCTTGTCTTCTGCCTTTGAGAGATTTTGGTGCTTGGAAGAATGCCATTTGCCCTTCTAATTCTGGGGAACGGTGACTAAGCATCATGTGGCTCCGATTAAGGATAATTCTAGAGAAGTTCGTCTGAGATGATTTGGTGCTTCAATGAGGAGGGGTAATCTGGGTACGAAGACTCGGGTTAGAAGTGGGAAGGGAAGACCTAAAAGACGTGGAAAGAGATGACAAAGATGTGGACCACATAGAGGTTATATAAGAAAGAAGACACGGTGCAAGTAGCTGGCTTCACCTAGAGGGATAAGGCTTTTCTTGTTTGCTGCCGCGTCGATCCTTCACAGAAAGGGCAGGTAGCCTCTGATGACTGTTAATATTGCATGTCACAATAGGTCAAATTAGATTCATGCTAATTGATTATGTATCACATAATTACAGAAATATCAGCTCCACCGTATTGGTAATTGGTGCTGGCTGACATTTTTAATTGTCTTGTCACTGGTTTCATTTCTTTTGAATGTAAGTGGTGCTTTTGATAACATTTACGCCACGATTCTTTGGGAAAGTGATCCTGCAACTGGGTCACAAAAACTGTCATATGCCATGTAAGTGAAGAACGCCACAGGGCTGACTTAATTATTTCGACGGGGCTGACAACTCCCGCTGGGCTCTTGGTCTGTTAAAGACGGGGCTTAGGCCTTTGGTCTCGAAATTTCGGATCAACACCGCGCGGGTTGGTCCTCGGGCCCAGATTTTAGGTCGGTTCAATCCCTAGACCAACCCCGTATATTATATTATATTATATTATATTATATTATATTATATTATTTATAATTCTTTTATATATTCAAACCTAAGTAAAATGTCTATTATATTATATTATATTGAGATGTTCTATCAATAGCACTAATAGTAATTTCAATTTAAAACTTTTGTTGAGTATTAATTATGTGTCGTTTGTTTTGTTTTCAAGTGTTTAGAAGTTCAAGTGAATTAATAAGATATGAAGTTATATATTCATGGTTTATATTAAGTATTTTGAACTTTTTATGGTTTAATTGTATTATACTAATGAATTTCAGCTGCTCTTTGCTTTTCAATTTGTGTCAAATGGTAGAAGTTTTTGAAGAGTAGAGTAATACTATAATTGCTATGGTGATTTGCTAGTCAAGTAGTATGAAGATCATTTTTTGGTTGAGTGGACTCTGCATGATCAAATACAAGAAAACGCTTTTGCATATGGTGTTATGAATATTAAAGATAGATGATTACAAGAACTTTCCATCTTGTTCCATATCTCGATGAGCGGTTAGCAGGTACAAAATTTCTATTATTGTGTTATCTTAAATTTGCTAAATATGTATTGGTATTTATAGTTTAGTTGCACAATACTGCATTGTCGATGGATGTATAATTCGGATTTGTAGATTTGCTTTTTTAGGGAGTATAAAAAAAAATACGAAAAAAATTATCGATCGGTCCCGGGTTAACCTTGGAACTGGACCGAACCCATTGGGTCGGTCCGGTCCTTGGTCCTAGGCTCAATAGGGTCAGTCCTTGGTCCTAAAAATTCAGGATCGACACTATACGTGTTGGTCCTAGGGTTAGGGGGTGGCTCGGACCAACCCAGACCATGCTCACCCCTATGCCATACGTTCATATTTCATTTTTGAAACTTCAAATTGGTGCCAATATTCGTCAAGGAAGTGCAGGAAGAACTTTCCCTCCGTCATTTGATTTACTGATCAAAGAAGTGTAGGAACTTTTAAAATGGAACAAGAAGCAAACTAAGCCTTATACCACTAAGTTTGAGTCAGCTATGGGAATCCTTTGGGACCAAGCATTGTAACTACATCGAGTCTTCCGTAAGCTGTGAATACTGCATGTCTTTATTTATCATCTCCTTCCAATATTGTAAAATTCCCTTTTAGAACTGTCCTAAATTCATGTCATTAGGTTAGAAAACACATGATATGATTTAGGACAGCATGAGATAGATCAATGAACTTTCACAGATTGCCTGATGAGAGAAAATCTCTATTATAAAATTATACCCAATTGGAATAATTAGGTAATATACCACAAAAGCGGTGCTTTTGATGTAATCTAACAATTAGATTTTGATTAAGAATTGACCTAAACATTTAAGGATACATACCTATTGCTTGAAAATGCTGAGTTTGGTACTTGCACAACAAGGAGCAAGCACACAGCCGATGCTAGAGTGTCGAACAAACTTCTTTGTCTCTTCATCATGAGGTTGCATCATGCCATCCAGCGCCACAACATGGCACATGCCAAGTCTCAGTGATGAGAGATCTCAATAAAGAACTATCCTTTCCTAAGTCATGGATTTGAAATTTTTTGGCCAAACGGTGCATTGCACCATAAATGAGGATACTCATTCAAGAAAGAGCCATTATATAACATATTCTCCAATTGCATCTTGTAAAGGCAAGCCGGAAGAAAGAACTATAAGAGGTCAAGAATGTGTTAAAAAAAAAAAACAGAAAACTTCTTATACTTTAAACATTCATTAAGCCGATAGTAAAAGTAGGAAAATCCTTCACTGATTGCACACCATTGATAAAAGGATGATCCTTACTCTACTGCACTGGCCCAACAAATCAATAGTGATAGAAGTCATAGGTAGGCAAATTTTCTCAACCTAGTAGTACTCCAATCATCCCGAAAACCATAAAGACATTTCCATGTTTTAGCAATGCTTAATTACATGTGAGTATGGTCTAGTATTACTGTCTTCAAAAGGATCAGCTCAAGCCAAACGCATCGTGGTCCTTCACACAAAAGTGCTCATCTTGCAAAGGGTTCTTAAGGTGCGTTTGATAACAATTTTATTCTCGGGAACAGATTCTGACCAGAAATGATTATTTTTTATTCTGTTCTCAAGAACAAATTTTAAGCATTTTAAGCCATTTGGTAACTATCCAAAATTTCTAATTCTGAAATAAAATTGCGTTTGGTACCGTGCTAATTGATTCTGTTCCAAATTCAATTTCTTTTAATTTTTAAATAATTTTTTTCTTTTTTTCTTTTCTTTTTTTCCTTTCTCTCTCATGTTCTTCTTCTTCGGTGGTCGGTCGCTAGTCTGGCGACCGACCAGACGAGGGTCAACGACCTCATCGGAGCGTCGCCAGCCCTCGGCGAGGCCAACTCTCGTTAGCCGAGCCTCACCGACAGCTAGGTAAGGCTCGTCCGCCCCACCAAGCCTCGCCAGTGGCTAAGCTAGCCTTGCCGAGGCTGGGCGAGCCTCACCTAGCCACCGACGAGGCTAGGCGAGCCTCGTCGGGCCGGGCAAGGCCCGCCGGGCTATTGGCAAGGCCGGGTGAGCCTCGCCAGGGCCGGGCGGGCCTCGCCCAACCTCCCGGCCGAGCTCGCCGGTGGCTGGGCTTGCTTTCGACAAGCTCGCCGGACCGGTTGCCGACGACCGGCAACGAACGGTGGCGAACGGCGGCTACAACGACAACGAAGGCAAGCAACAGCAGACGGCCACGGACAGCAACCGCCGGATGGCGGTTGATGAAGAAGAAGAAAAGAGAAAATAGAAGAAGAAGAATTGGTTTTGATTCTTAGATTTGTTTCCAGAACAAGAATTAACTTTTGTTTTCATTCTTGATTCTGTTTTCCGGGAACAAAAAAATAGAAATTTGTTCCTAGAAACAAAATTTTTACTAAACATGATTCTGTTCCTAAACTAATCCTGGGAACAAAAAATCAGAATCAGGTACTGTTTTGATGGTTACCAAACAGTGCCTTATAGGTTGGGATTATTGACACTTGAATTGTACCAACAATGAAACAATAAAAAGAAGAATAACAATAATAATAATAAAAAAATTGCCATACGCGACAGCCAATTTTCCCTCATCTCTTGAATTCGGTTATGACGGCAATAACCAAAGGGACATTTTCATTGTTTTAAATCAGGGCACTTTCGTCATTTGATGAGGAATTTCTCCAGTCTGCTTCGCGTCTATAGCCTTTACCGTCCTCTCTAGCTTCACCGTTGGCCGCCAGGTCAACCGAAAGCCGCCGTCGGCCTTCCGTCTCCGACCATGGCAGATGCACAAAGGAAGGCACACAACATGCGCAGAAGAAACGAAGCTCGATCCTGGAATCCAAAGTTCATTATCGTTGATTCAAGGCTCGCCGGAGGTGAATCGACGTTGATTCCACTGTTTATGACTTCGATTGTAGTTCCGGTGTCGTCTGGTTGCAGTTCCGATCACGTGCTGTTCTGACCACGAGGCGTTCCTACGATTCGTTCTTTCGCTACGGTGATTGGTGGAAGCTTGCTGTAGATTTGAATCGCATGGAAAAGGACGCCCCGTCTCAGTTGACTCCAACCATCGCTTACAAATCTTCTCTCCACCAATTGTGCTCTTCAACTTCTTGCTCTAGAGTCATCCTCGTGTACGGATACTGCTCGGGAAGTGTTCAATGAAATGATTGAAGGAATCCATCCATTATTCTGTCCTGTTGGCGGCCGTTAGAATCAATGCTATGATAGTGAGGCTGTGCTCACTGTCTGGAAAGTCGCTGAGTCGTCATCTCGAGCTCGTGCCGTCCTCGCCACCAAATCATCAGGTCGTCTCTTCTCCAATTAAGCCTCGTTATTGGTGTCGATTTGTTCAAGACTCGTCTCTCTTGATCTCTGTTCTGTTTTTTTCTTTTTTTTGTCCTCGCCTTTCACTTGACTGCTTCGTCTTCAGGCATTTGTTGCATCGTGGCGCCGAGACACTCGTCATCACAAAAGCCAGAAGCGGGACTGCGACGGTAGAAGCCAAGGAGATGCGGTCGTGATTACTTTCGATAATTCTGCTTGCGTAGCTCAATGCATCAGAGGGATCGAGTCAACTAAAACCTCTCACAAAGAACAATAATCATTGATGCGTCACATGTAACGATAATCATCGATGTGCCATTTTGATACTAGCAACATCATCTAAAAGCAGTTTCACCTAGATAGCAAACTGACCGAATAAGAAGGAAGCAATAGGAATGACATCAGCTGGAGCTTGAATTTGTGGAAACGAGCAGCGGCGGCAATGATCTGCATCCGACGCCCCTGAAGGTCTTCTGGTAGAGACATTGCTAGCCGAAGACAACGAACGTGACTTGGAATTTCTGTCTACTCCGAGCTCAACGTCGAGGCAGAGAAGGCCAGGCCAGGCTAGGGGAAAAGGTTGAAAGGTGGGAGTAATGGGGCTGGTGGGTCTGGGCTGCGGATCAAATCAATGGGTTGCTCTTGTGGGCCGTGCCACTTGGACCAACTTGGCCTTTTCTATTTGTTTTTTTATTTTTATCTTTTTATTACTCTTTTTCGTTTGTTCTTTTTTACTTCCATTCGTTGTTTTCATGATCATTTTTTTTTTATAAAGAAAATGTGTGCTTAATTTTTTGACTAAATTCAAGTGTCGACAGTTTCGAATATATTTACTCTAATATTTAAAGAAGAATATCATGCCATCGTGAACAAAGTACAAGATATTGTATGTTTTTGTTGCGTCAATTCTTTACTTCCCAAACAGCTAGAGTAGTTTATTGATCGATGGAAAAAAATAGGCCAAAAAAATGGGATAACCCAATCGAATTGAATCGGATATGTGTTGATGAAATATCGACTCATTTAAAATGACTTAATTGATGACTTGGATTCATATAGACCCGATTTCCAATCTTGCCCATTTGGCAGTTTGAAGCCCTAGAATATCACGATGGAAGATTAAACAAAGATCAGTACAAGGCAAGAGAAAGAGATGGTTTTCTTTAGTAAAAATTGATTCCTTCGTGTTTTATTTTTCCTGTTTGAGGATTCTTTTCAATTTATTGAAAGTTCTCAAAGTGAAGAAATGATTAAACATGGCAAAGAGTCGAGGAAAAAGCAAAAGAAATGAATAAATATGTCGAGAATAACATCGGTTTAAGTAAAACCAATTTTTATAAAATTTCACCTAAAAAACCGACCGTGATTGGTCAAGTGGTCCAAGACTAGATTTGCAAGTCAAGGTCACAAATTTGATTTCCCAATCTATTATCCATTTCGGGATAATTATGTGAATAACTTGGCAGAATTAATTTGAACAATATTTGGTGGCGAACGCATTTCACCCATTGGTAACCAAAGATTATTGCGGGTTGGAGAAACTCCAAATAAAATGTCCAGCAAAAACATTTGAGTTGCTGTTGATGCCCTTCAATGACGGGCTGTAATTGTACTTTGACGATTTTCCATTTCCATGATGATTTCGAGGGACTTCCCTTTACATACAGAATCATAATTTAAAAAAAAAAAAAAAAATCTTTTTTGACAATAATGATCTAAGGCCATCGGTATCTCCACGACCCCAATGAGCTCATCGTTGTCCTTCACGTGGAAGTCTGCCTTCAAGACCGGGTGCAAGGAGAAGAAGCCCAGCCCATCTTCTCCTTTTCCTTGCACGCGCTCACCCCTGTGAGAAGAAGAGCGTCGGTGACGCAAGGAAGAGAGAAGCAAGAGCGACGCGCGGGTAACGGAGGAGGGTGTGTCTGTGCGCGCGCAGGAGCGGGGCTGTGAGCGACGAGCCGTGACGAGAGCGAAGCCAGCGCCATCTAAAATCTCGCAGCCACGGCTGATCGACGTCGTCAGCTTCCTCCCGAAAACCATCCGCTTGTAACCGTTCATCGTCATCGCTGGCCCCATCTTCAGAGAGCTCTAGACACTCTCTGTTTTGCATTCAAAAGCGCACGCCATTTCTTGCATAATCGGTTGTCCGACGGTGTCTAGATTCATGGTCGATTCATGTTCACTTCATTAGTTGTTGAACTGAATCTGAGTCTGTTTTTCCCTTTCGTTTATGTCGTGCTCTTGCGATTCCTTGTGCCGGTCGTCTATGGACAAGAGTTTGGAGTTGCTATTCTCAACCTCGTCACCGGTGATGCCCGCCACTCGAGGCCGCCAACTAAGAATGTGCAACTCGATATATAATCATTATATTGTGCCCACTTAATATGATGAATTTAATATTAACGTTCATATGTATGAAGTTTTTTTTTTTGGTCGAAAAAGCTGCATTTCATTTCAACTTAAGTAGATAACATAAAACATGAACCCATATAGGCTTCAGAACAAAGTAAATCAAACAGTGGTTGCGGTGGACTCGAAACCCAATTGTTCGGGAGGCGATGGTTGAGCTGGGCTTTAACAACCCAATCAGCAATTTTGTTTTGTTCCCTAAAGCAATGGGTAATTTTTATGTGAGGCAAAGAAGACAGAGAAGCCCGGCCCATTTTGCTTTGTGCTGCAATGTCCCACGGAACTTGTCCTTCCCCCAACAAAGTGTGAACTACTACAAATGAGTCGGATTCAACAATCGTACTTTCACTTTTGCCTTTTCCCTTCTTCCATTCGTGCGCAAGTTTCATCCCCTCAAGCAAAGCTAGGGTTTCGGCTTGGAGTGCAGATTGCACTCTAACTCGGCGTGCGAACCCTCCGAGAAGAACACCATCCGCGTCCCTACATACACCAGCAATTGATCCTCTGGTTTCGCCTACTCGGAGACCTCCATCGACGTTGATTTTTAGCGATCTCGGTGCAGGGGGTGCCAGTTCGTCGCGCAGGTACGGTCTCTCTCCTCACGCACATCCTATTTTGAGTTCCAGATTTTGAATTCTTCTTGTTTTGTGAGGGCTTCCGAGATAAGTCCCTGTGGATCCAACGATTTCCCTCTGAAAATGGCCTCGTTTCTTGCTTTCCACATAAACCAGAGCAGTTCAGCAACTTGCTCGAGGGGTGGTGCTTCTGGTAAGGCTCGCTTAACCGATCTATGCTTGTTAGTCCCTTTCTTTGAACTAGTGTACTGATGCGTGGGTCTGACCAAATCTTGGTTGTCCAGGGGCAAAGCAAAAACAGATGTTCCTCTGTTTCGGGGTTCTTTTACAGAGCTGGCAGGTCAACTCAGGTGCAATGTTCCTTCTAGTTAAGTTTTCTGACGTAGGGAGTGCATTTTGACAAAGGGTCCACATAAAAACTTTTATTTTTGGGATAGTCCGCAAATTCTAGATTTTGCACCATAGTTCTCTTGGCTTCTGGTATGACGTTGATGCTTCATTATGTGCTAAATTGATCTCTGCTCTCCTTAGTTGATTATACCCGCTTTTGACTGTGTAGTTGCCTGATGTTGTTGCATTCCACACTAGTTTGTCTTTTACACTTGTAGCTAGGATGGGAATGGCCAATATTTCATTTGCAATGCTGTCTTCAAAGGTGTTTTGTACTATTTCCTCTTTTCATGAGCCAGTCTGCTTATCAATCAACTCGTTAACACGCTCAGGGTCTTCTCTATTAGCAGGTCCAATTAGTATACCCCGCTTTAGCCATTTATCCTGTCGTATTCTGATTGATTGTCCATCACCCACAGACCATTGGGACGATTCTGAGATAGCTTCCCTCCCAATTAGTAGGCTTTTCCATCCCCATGACGCCCTGTGACTCTGTTTTGCATGCCAGAAGTCTGTATTTGGAAAATATAAGCCTTTCAAAAGTTGGGTCCATAGTGTGGGAGAGTTTGCCGCTAGTCGCCATGCCTGTTTCCCTAGCATGGCTTTGTTGAATGTAATGAGGTCCCTGAATCCCATACCACCCTGATCTTTCCTTTGCTTCAGTACCTGCCAATTTTTCCAATGTATTCCAGCTTTTCTTTCACTGTTTTTCCACCAAAATGAGGCTATTTTTTGTTCTATGGCTTTGCAAATTGATACCGGGATTTTGAAGATCGACATTGCATATTGTGGGATAGCCTGAACTACTGCTTTCACAAGGACTTCCTTCCCTGCTTTAGACAACAAGTTTTCCTTCCATCCTTCCAGCTTCATATTTACTCGGGCCAAAATCCATGCAAACATCTGTTTTTTTGAACTACCCCAATCAGAGGGAATACCCAGATATTTCCCTGTTTTGTTGATTTCTGGTACTCGCAGCTCCCTTGCCATGTTCCTCCTTAAGCTCTGGGGACAGCCTGCACTAAAAAGGATCCCTGATTTGTTCAAGTTCACTAGTTGCCTAGTAGCTACACTATATTGATTCAGTATCGCAGCTAGATTTTAGCACTCACTAATCTTGCCATCTAAAAAGAAAATAGAGTCATCTGCGAACAGTAAGTGCGATAGTGTGGGGCAGTGGCTGTTTAACTTAATACCTTTTAATCTTCCCTCATCAACTGCTTTTTTCAACATTAAGGATAAAACATTTGCCATAAGTATAAACAAGTAAGGGGATAAATGGTCTCCTTGTCTAATACCTCGAGTTGGTTGAAAATAAGGTAGGGAGTCTCCATTTAATTTCACACTGAATGAGGTAGTTGTGACACATTGCATGATCCAAGTTACCCATGTAGTGCTAAAACCCATTTTCTTCATGCAAGCTTCAAGGAAGTCCCATTCAACTCTGTCATAGGCCTTCTTCATGTCTAGTTTGAGCACGGCTTGGAATTTCTTCTTTATTTTCCTGATTCTGAGTTGGTGAAGGACTTCTTGAACTATGAGGATGTTGTCTTGTATCTGTCTTCCACTTACAAAGGCGCTCTGCTCTATTTTAATCAACTCCGGAAGCCATCTCTTTAGACGATTTGCCAACACTTTTGAGATAATTTTATAGGAGAAGTTACAAAGGTTGATCGGTCAGAATTGGTCTAATTTTTCTGGGTTTGGGGCTTTAGGAACAAATGCAATATGTGTTCTGTTCAGATTCGGATTTAGGCATTTAGTCTCCAAGAAATCTTCAACCATTTCCATAATGTCTGTCTGAATATCTTTCCCAGTGATGCTGATAAAACTGACCATTTAGTCCATCTGGTCCTGGGGCTTTTAACGCACCGAGTTGAAAGACTGCTTCTTTGACTTCCTGTAGCATAATTTTTGCTGTTAGAGCTGTGTTCATCTCTTCCGTCACCATAATAGGGCATTGATCAATGATGGGCTGGATATTGCGGGGTCCCACCGAGGTGTACAATTCAGTGAAAAAAGCTAAAGTTTCCTCTTTCAGTCTTCCTTCATCCTGGGTCCACTCTCCACTGGAGATTTGGAGCATAGATCTTCTATTCCTTTGCCTGCGCTGTATAGTGGTAGGATGAAAATATTTAGAGTTCCTATCCCCCCATTTCAGCCATGAAACTTGTCAATCCATAGAGAAAATTAAAAAAGAGGAAGAAAAACTTGGGTGATCCGTTTAAAATGATAAGTAAAATGCATAATTAACACGTAACGTCTAACAATTCACATATATAATTCGCAACGTCAATAATGCGAACTGTTCTCAAAATCATATGTGCTCATCAATTCACCATCATTATGAAATCATCAATGCTTCTTATCACCATCATGCATGTTCTCCTTCATTTTCTCTTTTATTCGAAGAAGCCGTGACTCTTTCATCAAGCTTTCGCGGGTTCCGCTTCACGAGTGTTTCCTTCGGGGATTTGCAAAACATAAAGACTCCCAAAGACAAAGTCACGACCTTCCTTTCTTCTTCATTCTCGTCGTCGTCGTCGAGTACCTCCAATCTCCGCATACTCATCAAGGCCAGCAATCCCAAGATCTCCGCAATGTCACGCACGCTCACAACCCCGCCGTTGGCCGTCCCTCATGTGGCGGCTCTCGACGAACAGATTGCACCTCGGAGGGTTTGCGAAGCCACGCACCAAGGGCAGCACGGCACAGGCCGATGCGTCGATGCATGATGCTATGAGGGACGTGCACAACGATGAGTCGGGGTTGTAATGACGACTAATAAGGGAGTACGTTATGTAAGGAGCAAGAGCCCCATCTATGAAGAGCTCCACTGACCTCATAAACTAGATAAGAGACCCATCAAAATTTGGTAATTTGGCTGCAATACGTGATTGTTTTCATTTAGTAGTATGACTATCAAACCAATATCGTGTGTATAATCTATAGGCAAAGTGTCTGATTTATATAGCAATGATTGTATCTGTAGCTATGTCGCATTGTTATTATGCTGAGTATTGTAATTTGTGTGTTTGGTAATACATGTTTTAAATTCGCTACACTTCAAAATTGGTTGAGACAACTTTCTAAAAGTTACTTGAGATGGATGCAATCGTGAAAACTTGTCAAACATTTTATAAAGCCGCAAAATTCCTTTTTACAGTTGTAATTATTATAAGCTGAACCAGGCCAATTTTTCCAGTAGCCTCGCGATAATAGACTAATAGGGCTCAAACCCACAGCTTTGGCTTGACGAAAGATTTTCAGTTCAACTCTTTCTTTCTTTCTCTTCGAAAAGCCCCATTGGTACAATAATGACTATCCCACTAGAATGAAAAAATTTACAAATTGAAGGATTGTTTCTATATAAGTTTGTTAACATGTTTCGTCATTCCAAATCTCTCTCTCTCTCTCTCTCTCTCTCTCTCTCTCTCTCTCTCTCTCTCTCTCTCTCTCTCTCTCTCTCTCTCAAAAATATGCATGTGCACATTTAAAATTGAGAAATGCAATAAAATTTTTAAAACTTATTAAATTGGTACAATGTAAACTCTCCATTTCGTTTAATTTGATTAACGGAAAATACCGACATGATTTTTTTATTAAACATTTTTAAAACACATTGTCTCTACCAAGTGCAACATTAGAAAAAATTGAAAATATTTAAATAGAAGAAGGAGAAATAAGGAAAAAATAGATCATCGTAAGAAAGAAAGAGGAAAACTTCCGGGGTTCAATGTCTAACTTTTCCAAATTTCATCTTCTCAACCCTTTTTTGTTTTGAAATCATGAAAGCAGATCCATATTCATTTGGCAAGCAAAAAAATCTAAAATCAAAATTAGAGAAATAGGAAGAAGCAAAAAAGAAAAAAAGGCATACAGGGCACAACAAACAAAGAAATAGATAGAGAGATAAAGCGAGAGAGTATCAAACAACTAGATTCTAGATGCCATGGCCATGAGATTGAAGAAATCTGTTGAAGTTTAAGCGATTGAAAGAACTCTAGAAACATTTGAATTTAGAACTTCCTACTCCCATGTGAAATTTTGTTTGACCATTGCCAACTCTTCTAAAAACTTAAGCAATTAGATAAATGTGTGATTTAATATTTAAATATTTTATTATTAGATAAAGGCACTGTTTAATAGTTAATTAGTCTTTCACTCCCCCTAGCATGTTAAATTAAACTTAGCATGAGGTGGAGTGATAGAATATTTGAATATTAGACCATATATTCATCTAATAACTTAAAATTTTAAAATAGTTGATAGTAGTCCTACAAATTCTCACATGATATTAGAGCATAAAGTCATAAGTTTAAATCTTTCTAGGCCTTATTTGCCTCCCTAATTAAATTTTTTCACGCTTAGTACTAGGCAAAAGACCAACTAAGCATGAGGAGAAGTGCTAAAATATTCAAATAATAAATCACACATTCATCTAATAATTTAAATTTTTTAAATAGTTGGCAATGCTCCCATAAAATGTGATATTTAACATTTAAATATTCTATTATTAGATGAATGCAAAGTTTAAAATTTACCTATTATCTCACTTCCCTTGCCATGTTAGTGGAATAGTTGTTAGTGGTACCACAAAATCTCACACTTTATCATAAAAGATTGAGAAGATGATCCGAAGAAGTCAACATTCAAGCCATCGAACATTTGCTCTTTCTTTTTTACGAGGTTCTTATAATTTTTTTCTTTTACTCTTTTCTCTTCTTCTTTGTTAAATTTTTCAATTTTGTTTTCATGCATCACTTGTAGGCAACATGTATCTTCCATAAAGTAACAAAAAAGCCACATCACATTTTTATGTTAGTTAAATTAAACAAAATTAACATAGATATTTAAATATTGTATTATTAGATGAATGCACAGTTTAAAATTTACCTATTATCTCACTTCCCTTGCCATGTTATTGGAATAATTATTAGTGTTACCACAAAATCTCACACTTTATCATAAAAGATTGAGAAGATGAAGATCTGACGAAGTTGACATTCAAGCCATCGAACTCTTGCCCTTTCTTTTTTATCAGGTTCTTTTAATTTTTTTCTTTCACTCTTTTCTCTTTTTCTTTGTTAAATTTTTCAACTTTTTTTTCATGCATCACTTGTAGGCAACGTGTATCTTCCAGAAAGTAATAAAAAAGCCACGTCACATTTTTATGTTAGCTAAATTAAACAAAATTAACGTAGACACTTTATTATGCCAATCTAATAAAATTTTTAAAATTTTTAAAATTCAATTACATTTTTGTGATAAGTTTAAAATTTTTTGATACACTTATCTCTTTAAAATTTCAGAGTCGCCCAATATGGATCTATTTGACCGAATGTTAGTATAGTTTGTCACCATCGGGGTACTATCGACATCATAGAGTACTCTACATGTACAGTCGCCGTATGCTGATATTTCTTAGGGAGACATAATCAAAAACCAGAAATGAACGACTCGAGTTTGACTCTTAACACTGAAAACACATCGCCGTCTCACACCAACCCAATCTATTGAAAAAGCAAGGTACAAAAGGTTTATTCGACCGTTTTCCACCACCACTTTCATTGAAAACCCCAAAAAAGAAGGGAAAAAAAATCCACGAAGCTACTCCTATAAGAAGCCAGCTCCGACATTCCGCAAATGCACCAACCAATTCCCCAGCATCTGAAGATTTTTGTACTTGTGCAGTTCCTTAATCACCCTCCAAATCAGAAAAAAACACAGAATAATGGCTATGAAATTTGGAGGAGCGATGGAGCTTGTCGTGATAGCTTCGGAGATGATGGGTGCTTCAGTGGCCTATCCCGGGTGGAACGACCACAACGGCCACGCTTGGCCTCCAAAGCAAGATGACAGTACTGCCGAGGTCCCTCCCAAGATTCAAGAAGGTCGTCGTTGAAGGGTCGGAGAATTGGCATTTCGGATTTGATTACAGCGCCTGGGCTCACGAGAACGGCCCCTTTTATGTCAACGACACTCTCGGTAAGTCGCTACTATGACTCATTGATTCATATCTGGATTCAGCATCTATTTGTGCCCCATTTTTGTCTGTGTAAGTTTGTTCTTAATTTTTATTTTAACAGTATGAGAGATTCATAGATGATCTTGATGGTATTAGAATCGATGCAAATTCCTCCTCAGGCAACATTATCTTCTAGACATTCACTTGCTATGAGACTTCGATATAATGCAATCTCACGCATATGAAGTAGAAGTAGAGTGCTGCGGATAATGACCTGGTAAAACAATTGCTTTCTAAGGATAATTAAGAAGCAGAATCGCCTTATTAATCTTCCCCAAACGAAAAATGAGTAGTCTCAGTAGCATTATGGGTTTTGTAGATAAGTGGTCCAGTGCACTATTTAAGCGATCGGATATGGAAGGAAATAATGCAACTGGTTATACTAGCATATGCCCGATCAACACTTTGAAGAAAAGCGCACAAGTATCTTCGCCAACCTATCTCTACTGATTGCGTTTGAGCTGGAATTCATCTTTGAAAAAGGTGTAAAAGGTGTAGAGGTTCAGCTACCAAAGGATGCAATTAGATTTTTGTAAAAATAATATAGTCGTATAATTGCATAAGTTCCATGTCGTATTCAATGCATAGGATGTCATTAAGGGGGGTCTTCTTCGAGAAATTTCTACCTCACGTACAAATCAAAACGTAGCCGATAATTAGGTCAAAGTGGTAACGATGGGTGCAGCTAATTGCTGAAAGGTCAGCTTTTAGTGAACTCGTTGCTTGATTTTTATTTCCTTTGTTGTGACCTACGAGACTATACTTTTCTCTTACGTTGTGGTTACCCTATTGACTCAATCATGATATAAAAATTTTTGTCTGCGACCACATGAGTATGAGGTACATACATTTCTGGTCGAGGAATTTAAACTGTTGGGCACAATACTTGGCAGCCTCTGACTTACGAACTCTTTATTTGCATGTTGCTACTTCTTTGTTTAGTCATACAACGGACAGAACCATTTGCTATGTAAATTGGGGTTGATATCATCTAAATTTAGGAATTGTATATGCGTGTACAATTATCCTTAAGATATTGAAACGTCACTTATTAGGTATATTAGACATTCTACATCTATTTGTACTTTTTTTTTTCTCTTTTTTCGCTCTCCGCATTTTTGCCTTTTTCCCTCTTCCTTGGCTTTGCTTCTCTACCCTAGCACGACCACCCATGAGACTGGCAGCAATAGCAACATCAATTCATCAACACATCAGCGAAAGCAATACCTGGCAGTCCTAAAGAACCGAACATGTACATGTTTATCGCCTCTTTTCAAAGCTTATATTTCCATAACGAGCCTCTCAACAAACTCCAATAAACACCACTCCATGGAAAGTGGAATCGCAACTGCTGAAGTCAAAGATAATCGGCAAAACAGCAAATGAAATCGAGTAGAACTAAAGATAACGCAATTTTCCATAGAATGGCACAACTAAACAATGTCACCATTCATACCAGTGTATCAAATGAAAATTAAATACCAATTGGACTAAAAAGAACCGTATTTTCCGAGAAAACAAACTTTCTCACTTCAACCAGTGAAAAATTGCAGCCAAAGCTGTCACCGAGACTCGCAGATAATCGATTTAGCCATAAAACGTGGGACTTCTTTCATCATCAACCTCCAGAACTCGACAATCAGGCAACCAAGAATTGAATTACCGTGTGATAAAAGCTGGACCTCGGGAGATTCAACGGTAAGAACCAGTCCTTTTTGCCAAACATTCAACATTAAGAAAAAAGGCGAGTAGCTACCGTGCGCTACTTGTTGCGAAGAGCAGCGCGATCTTGCAGAGAAGAGGTAGAAGCCTCAGCAGCGGCGACTTGGGCTTTCTCGAGGAGTGGCTTGAAACCCAGTTGCAGAGTGAGGTATCCAAACGCCAATGCTCCAATCACAATTAGCCCTATCCTCATCGCGTTCATCTTTGTCCTATCCATCATCTCCCTCGAGTGCAGAGGAGTCAAGCAGAGAGAACTCACGCAAGTGTAATTCAAGGTCACTATGACGTTGTTCCCTACCTACGAATGAAATGGCAATGATACATTCGATCCGTGAATTTTGGCTTAATACTTCGTGCGATCCATAAGCTTTTTTATTTGTTTACTGTAACTCATGAATTTTAATCTCTCAAGCAATGACATTCCTAAACTTTTAATTTATTCAATTTGATCCCCAAACTTATGGTATGTATTCAATTTAGTCCATAAACTAGATAATCTGAGGATTAGATTGGATAAATGGATATAATATTTTAAGACTAGATAGAACAATTACCAAAAGTTCAACGACCACTGCTGACCTGCAAATCTTTGTCAACATTTTATGTATTTGTTTATTTTACAAAAAAAAATCTAAAAAAATGATGAATTAAAAAATGAATGAAATGAAAATAAATGAATAATAACAAAATCATGTGGGCTCACGTGTCTGGCCCACATAGCAAAATTCTCAGCCCTCTAAGCCCTTTTGTCTATTAGTCAAACCCATTGCTAAATCACTTGGCCCATCTTTTTGTTTCTTTTTGGCCCACTCTTCTTTGTTTCTTTTAAGCCCTCAATCTGAGCCCAAGAAAAAGCGATGCAAGACCCAGGCCCACGTGGTCTCTCTCCTCCCCTTTTTGCACGACCAGCGTGCGTCTATGACGCAATAGGAATGACCGAGGGAGTAGCCACGAACATTATAGGATGATTCTTTTGATCGCAAATCGTGCGGCACTTAGACCTTTAAATTACCTAATTGGCTCTAAGTAAGCCTTGTTTTCACTCACATTTTCACGCTCAAGGAAGAGAATTTTTAGGAAGAGAAAGTATAAAGGTGATACAAATGAGGGGAGAACCCTTTATTTATACAAAAATTTGTCGAATTACAACCATTGATCTTCTACACGATCTAACGATGGAGAATATTGATCATTATCACATTATTCCAACAATGAAGATTGATATCATCTAACGGTTCAGATTGTTAATCCTCATCAAGCAAATCCGAGAGCAAAGATTAAGTCCTCTTACAATCTAACGATCTCGATGAGCTCCCTTTGAATTGATGATGTGGCGCTCTTTACTTCGTGACACAAGCGTGATTGACGAAGGACGAGAAAAATAACAGAGAAAGATTCTCCCCGGAGGATGAGGCGAGGGGACATGCTTACGGTTCTTAAAAAAGGGGTTGGCTGAAACGAGAACTAGAGAAGAAGGCCATTGGAGAGGGTGAAAGAACCAAAAAGAGGAGGAAGGAGAGAAAACCTTGGTTTTTGAGGAAGAGGAAGAGCGACATTGAGCTTCATTGAAGAGGAAAAGAGAAGAACCAAAGAAGGGGAGGAGACCATAGGATTCTATGTTGGGGGTTTGTTAGCCATTTTTGGAAGCCTCCCTTCCGCTTCCACCACCGTTGTCCAACAACTTCTAGCTGGTGTACTCTATCCCGTGAGGTTTGGCCAGAACGTCTCGCCGTCCGGAGGAGAAGAGTGGTGATCTCTCTTAAAGTTTTTGAATTCTATCACTACTGATTTCAGTGACTCCATTTCACCAAATGAACTAGGCATGTGAACACTCTCTCTTAAGCATTTTCTATGAACAAACTGTTTCTAATCGAGAATGAGCTACAAAATTTGAATGATGAAATTACGAGGACGCTCGTATGAAATAGCACACTGTTGAATAGTCTGATCATGAATTATATCCATCTTTTTCTAGATTGAAATAGTACACATCAAAATAATAAAAATAACAATGAGCCAACAAAATAATGCAAATAATAACGAGCCATCCGACGAAGACCACTCCAAAACCTTCATACTTGAAATCTTTTGAATTCCACAAGGGGGAAATTTTTTTAAATTGAAATTGAGTAAGCCACCGTGGAGAATGTAATCGCAATCCAAATAAAAAGTACGACCAGTTTCCTAAAAAATAGGAAACTGGTCGTACTTTTTATTTGGATTGCGATTACATTCTCCACGGTGGCTTACTCAATTCCAATTTAAATGTCATCCTCCTTGTGGAATTTAAAAGATCTCAAGTACGAAAGTTTTGAGGAGTCATCTTTAATTGGATGGCTTGTTATTATTTATATTATTTTGTTGTGTCATATTTTACGTCCATCTTAATCAGATGGCTCGTTGTTATTTTTATTATTAATGTATACTATTGTGATAAGTCATAATGTAAGTCCATCTTAATTGGATGGCTCATTATTATTTTTATTATTTTGATGTGTTATATTGTACGTCCATCATGAATTGTACATTAGTTATTAAATTAAATAAAATTATTATTATTATTATTATTATTATTGTTGTTGTTGTTGTTGTTGTTGTTGTTGTTATTGATGTTTTGAGAAGGGAATATAGACTTAGAGGTAATGCCAAATTCGAGCCAACGGCATTCGATTTGACGCGGGTTCTTCCACACCTATACCTCACGTGACATAACCCTATGCAAAATATGGAAGAAAATCTCACTTTTTGCATAACCAGCGATCTTGGAAATTGAGACTTGATTACACTAGTTCTAAAACTAATGCCCCTTCATAACCTAAACTTGACTATTTGCTAACCAAAGTAAAAGACGACCTATCATCAAAGATTTTAAGATTCATCCTAACCATTCTAAAAGTAAAAATTACAATCAATATATGAATAAGACACAATCAAATGTAATTTAAATGAACAACGTAAGCCGTAACCTAGCATCATCTCTAAAAAGAAAATGCCATCCAAAAGATCCTATAGTGAAGCAGCTTTGTTCAATTGGGATTCAATTTTATTTTAAGGATTTTCTCACTTTTTAAGTGAAAGCTATCTAAAAGCTAAATTTTAGGCATTTTTTTCCAAGGATTTCCAATTTTTCTGAATTTTTTAATTTTTTAATGAATTTTCTGGATTTTTAATTTTTTAATGATTTTAATTTTTTATTATTATTTCTAACTTTTTTATATTTTTAATTCAGATAAGGGCTTCGGGCTGGCTCCGGTCCGTGGGTCTGGGCCATGGACACAAATGGGCTTATATAAAACACGCCCATTTGAAAAGAAAATCACCAAGCCCATTTGTTGAAATCAAAAAAAAAAACACTAAGCCCATCTTGCTAAAAAAAAACTCAGCCCAAACACCTCTACGACTAAAACCAGCCTGAATATACTAAAACCACTTAAGTCCAAGATCCGTCAAGTCTAATTACGCCCGAAGTTCATTAAACTAAACTAAGCCCCACTTACACCAATCCTCTTTTCTTATCTAAATTTTTTCTCCTTTTTTCTTTCCGTCTCGCCCCTTTTGTATTTTCCCTTTCCTATTTTCCATTATTCCTTATTTTCTCTTCCCTTCCACTGTCCATCATCTTCTTCCCGAGAACGACTTCTTCCCTGCGAACCTCCTCTTCAACCAAATCCCACCATTTTCCCATGAGCCCTTGCCGGCGCTCAGGCCACTGCCGAGCCACCACCCGGCGTCCATCGTTTAGCACGACAACGCTGGTCACCGCCGGCCAATCACTCGGTCGCCGGCCGTCCCTCGCCGGCCATAACCGAACCTCACCGGCGACTTCAATGTCGCCGAAACACGCGATACAAAACGGCATCCATTCCAACGGAACGAGCACACAAATGAGTGGATAGGAAACTAACCATGGCGGTCTCTAACCGCGGGCTTCTCCGGCTTAAGGAATGGCATCTCCGGCGGCGAGGCGGTCACGGCCAACTCGAACGACGAGGAATATGCCACCAAAAAAATCAAAGTAAACGCCGATTCAGTCTCAGTTTAGTGACTCAGCCCGACCCAATTAATCAGACTTTCAGAAACCAAAGCATTCATAACGGACAACGAACAATGAGAAACCGCAAAAGCCTCGCCTTTTTCTCCACGGTAATCCCACCCAGAATCCAAAAAAACTCAAACTTTTCAATTTTCCCGCACGAACAAGACACAGACAGACACCCATATTCAAGAAAAAGCGTCCGCGCAAACAGAGACGGTACCTTGTCCAGACGATGACGACCCAGCGGGGCCACGAGGGTCGAGGGCGTGATCATGGTGGCGGCGGCCGTCGCGGCGGCCGGAATCGATCCCGATCTCCGTCACGGCCGCCGCCGCCTTGGGCTGCCCGACCCGTTCAACCGTGGGCATCGCTGGCAGCGCTCGCTTTCTCGTCACTCGCTCTGCGAACGCGAGCGAGCGAGCGAGAGAGAGAGAGAGAGCGCTTTTCTTGAGCGGCAACTGCCCTCTGCTTTTTAGATCGGGAAAATAAAGGAAAAAGCTTAGGCCTGCGTGCTTTCATTTCGAAAACTGTTTATAAACAGAATTTGTGTTTTTTTGTTCCCGGGAACAAAAAAAAAACAGAAACGCGTTTGTTTACGTTTTTGTTCTTTTTTTATTTTTTCGTTCTGGAACAAAATTGAAACAAAAAATAGAAACAAAAAAAACTTGTTTCTGTTCTCCAGAAACACTTCTTGATGGGCTAAAAAGAACAAAAATAAAAGAACAAAAACGAAACACTTCTCCCTTCGTTCGTGCCCTTCTCCGTTCGTTCGTGTTCGTGCCCTTCTCCCTTCGTTCGTGCCCTTCTCCGTTCACCACCGGCTGACTCTCCGGCGCCTCCCCCTCGGCTGACTCTCCGGCGACTCCCCACTCCGCTGACTCTCCGACTGGAAATAAAAGAAAATATCAGAGCCAGACGCGGGCGTAGCTTCTAGCACCGACTGGAGAAGACGAAGATCGATCATCGCGCGCAGAGAGAGAGAGAGAGAGAGAGAGAGAGAGAGAGAGAGAGAGAGAGATGGAGGGGGAGCCGACGAGGGTGATTATGGGAGTGAACGAATCGACGATCAAGGGGTACCCGTGAGGGTGATGATGGGAGTGAACGAATCGACGATCAAGGGGTACCCGCAAGCGTCGATAAGCGATCGGGAGCGTTCGAGTGGACTCTCCGGAAGATCGTCCGCTCCAACACCTCCGGCTTCAAGCTCCTCTTCCTCCATGTCCAGGCCCCGACGAAGACGGTCTCCTCTCTCTCTCTCTCTCTCTCTCTCTCTCTCTCTCTCTCTCTAGCTTTTGTGTTTGCCCTTCTTGTTTTGGTTCGATCGGAGGAGATGTGATTGGTGTTAGTTTCGTCGATAGGTGCCAAGCATTCCCCTCTCTCTCTCTCTCTCTCTCTCTCTCTCTCTAGCTTTTGCGTTTGCGCTTCTTGTTTTGGTTCGATCGGAGGAGATGTGATTGGTGTTAGTTTCGTCGATAGGTGCCAAGCATTCTTGTTAGTATCGGTGTACGGTCGGTTTCCATGTATATGCCCTTTTGATTCAGCAATTCTTGTTGCCCAGGCGAATTGTTTGGGGAAATCCTGCATCCTCACTGATATATGGCCTCTCACTTTGCCTTTGCCATAGGTTTTGATGACATGGATAGTGTATATGCATCTCCGGACGATTTTAAGAGCTTGAAACGAGAGGGACAAGGCGAGAGGAATTCATCTATTGGAGTGCTTTGTCAACGAGATGTCATGAAATCGGGGTATTGGAGATTTTTCTCCTCTCTTTTTCCTGAATAAACATTGCCAACAATAATATTCGACATTTCCTTATGATGTGTTCATGTTAGGTACAATGTGAAGCATGGATCAAGAAAGGAGATCCAAAAGAGGTCATCTGTCATGAGGTGAAGCGAGTTAGGCCTGATTTACTTGTTGTGGGAAGCAGGGGTCTTGGCCCTTTCCAAAGGTATATTGAGCTCTTTTCTGGATTCTGCTTTCAACTGAACATCTCATAAATCGAGAGCCTGCCCCTGTGGAGTCCCCATAGGCTTCAAGACAGCTTGATCTTCCTCTCATGACCTCATCATTGACTTGCTGGGTGAGTGGAAGTTCTCTTACTAGTTGTCACATCTCGCATGTCGATACATCTCTATCGTCTGTTTAGAGTTAGCTAATGTCATGCATATTTCTAGAAACACCTCATTGCTTGATCTTGTCATGCACATAACATCACAGGGTATTTGTCGGCACCGTCAGTGAATTTTGCGTGAAACATGCTGAGTGTCCTGTCATAACCATCAAAAGGCTCGCAGATGAAGCTCCTCGGGACCCCGTCGACGATCGATTGATTTCCATTTCATGGATGACCAATTTTATCATGTTAATAGATTGGTCGTTGATTCTCGGCTGGAGACTTTGGGCCATGAATCGAGGATGTATCGAGTTTGCAAATCATGTGTCGTTCATGTATGGCTGTTGGCACTTGAATCCCGAACTTCATTTTCTGTGATTTTTTATTGATCAATTCATCTGCAATTTTGTCAAATCAAATGTTGTTGTCTTATGTATTGCATCGAAAGAAATCCCAAACAAAAAGAAGCCCAAAAAGATCGATCGAAACGAACGGAGAAACAAGAAAGGAATTTGGAGATTCGCACAAGTCAAATTCCTCTTTACAAATGCAAATACAACATCAGCTTAGGCCCCCCATGAACAACCATTTCCTTCCCACTATAACTACACTAAACCCTCTCACCAAATCACTCTTCGATTTAAACCCTAAAAGACCATCACTTCTTATCAGCTTTGTATCAATCGCCTCAAATTGGGTCATTCCCTAAACAATGGCGACCTTCACACCGGCCTCCTCGAGCTGCTTCTTCGCATCCTCCGCCTCATCCTTGGACACCCCCTCCTTGAACTTCTTCGGCAACCCCTCGATCAGCTCCTTGGCCTCCTTGAGCGCCAGGCTCGTCTGCGCCCTCACCGCCTTGATCACCGCCCTCATCATCATTTCATGAGAATGAGAATGAGAATTCAATATCAAATTTATATGTTATAAAAATAAAAAGTAAAAAAAGTACTTGAAAAAAATTTGATACAAACTTTACTTACAAAATTTTTTACAAAGTATGCCATATGATCATGTTCAAAATGTTTGTCTTCACTCACCATGAACAAAATAAAATTAATGAACATTTCATGAGAATGAGAATTCAATATCAAGTGTAAACTTTATTTAAAAAAAACATTTTTTTAAAAATTTAAAACAGAAATTTTGTACGTTTACCAAACGTGTTTGTTCTTTTTCTATTCTAGGAACAGAAATTGACTGCAGGTTACCAAACGTGTTTCTGTTCTTTTTTTATTTCAAGAACAGTTTTTTTTTACACTTACCAAACGCGTTCTTTTGTTCAAAAACTGTTCCCGGAATAAAAACACTTTTTTTTTTATTTCTGTTTCCTGGAACAATTTTTGAACAGAAACGTTACCAAACGCGCCCTTAATGACTGCACCGTTACGCTTCCTGTAGATAATCGTTATAGATAATAAGAGGCCGTAATCGTAACTTCTTATAACTACATTAAAGATTAGGAAGTTATTTTCGAATTCAAAATCCATAACCGTCTGTAATAACTGCTTTTAGTGGGAAATAAAAGCTCACTTTATGATCTTTATAATGAACAGTCACACAAATTAATGATACGAGCGTGTTTGTTTTTCTCTAATTTCCTCACAAGTTTTTTTTTTTTTTTGGTCAGTCCTACTCTATTCCTACTCTACACTCACTTGCAGACTTATGCCCTGCCTTTTGCAGGGCGTGGGAGTCGCAACCCACTCTCAAACTTACGCGTCCCTACCCCCATCCTTCCCTGAGAAGGTGGGGATTTGAACCCCTCACCTCTCCCTTCCATGTTGGAAGGGTGGCCACTGGGGCGAACCCCCAGTGGTTTTTTTCCTCACAAGTTTGCATTGCTTGCAACCAATTAAATCCGGTAACAGACCAAAAAAAAAAAAACAAACCTTTCAAATCTGGTAATTTCACGTCTATTTTTCCTTTTGACATATCATCCCATTTATATTCTAGTCCAAAATTAGCAAAGGACCCTTTATTTATTCAATTTGATCATCTCCTTTTCGTTAAAGTTCTTTTGCCTTTGTTCGGCAAAACACAGCTACTTTTCATATAGTGGGGTAGACTAAATTTGAATGCCTTATATGCTTTCTTTATTTTTGGTAGCTTTCTCTTTCTTTGAAGTATCGAAGTATTAATTGGGTCTTGTCAATAAGGTTCCTAGATAACTTGCTCTTATACTGCTACCAAACTAGTTATTTTGTTGAATTGATATGATGCCCCACTCGGTGATGAAATGCATATATTGATGGGAGACATGGAATAGTCTATTACAATGAGCCAAATTACAATGAGCCATATTACAATAAGCAATGTCATGATACAAGTCGTCATCCTTAAAAAGGAAGGCTAGTTTGTTTAATTGATTTTTAGGGGTGATCGAATCCCAACTAGATCAGATCCCACTTAGGAATCAGGAACTAGACCAAAAAGAACAGTTCTTAATTTTTGGAACCAAAGACAGGACCGTTAGCTTCTAAGAGCGAACTAACTGGTTTGGTTCGATTCCCAGGTGGTTCAATGGAACCAATGAAGCCTTCACTTCCTTTTGAAGCCGAATTAGATTGGAAGTAATGCAAAGCTCAAGAATCTCCCAAAGGAAAGGGTTGATTAGCCCAGAAATAAAGTAATCCCCATTATCTTCACGTAAAAAATTTGGACCTTTATTTGATCAATCAATAGATATTCCTAGCCTGAAGCGCCTAAACTTTATATCCAATGCAAAGAAATGAAGCAGCCATCTCCAAGCACAAGTCGGACAAGCCCATGAAAGGAACCATGTCTTGGGATGCCATCTTCAAGAATTCTCGTAGTGTCCACGCTCTATCTCTTCGCTTCTTAGTCTTCTGGGTTTCTTGCTTGACACGTGATGTCAAATTCGGCATTGAAACATGAAATTGATGAGCACTAGACTCTAGCAAAAGCAAATAAAGAAGACTCAGAATGACTGTGAGAGGAAGAATTTTATATGTGCGAGAGGCGAGAGGCTGAGAGTGAGAAGCGATGGAAGAGAGATGTGATTAGGTTTTCATTTAAAAAATGAATACATATCTATACATATATATTTATCTGATTTGGTCTTGGTGGTTTGGCACTCCCTAGAATCCGGACAAAAAATCACTGATTTCAATTTTATGAAACTGAAAACTGAACTAATGCTCCTAGGATTCAAACCATATTACCGACCCAATTTAGGTGGTTCTAATTTGGTCAGTCCATTTTGCCCACTCATCTAATGTTTCGTAGTCCCATGATCGAGACCAATCAATTAAAATCTTAATATAAATGGTATCAAAGTAAGAGTCAAACTATATGTGTGGATGCCATTAGAGGTCAAACCCCTTAGTTATTTTTTAGCATGATTGATACAAAAGACGGGAGATGTTTTACCTATTGGCTGAGCATAGGCCATTTGCATAAAGCCTAGGAAGAGGCAATGATGGTGCGCGAGAGGATTGGCCATTGATGTAGAGATGTGGGGATGGCTAGGGGAATTGAAGGATGCGAAGAATAGCCTGCAACAGGCATTGTGAAAATCAAGTGGGGAAAGTATTCCATGAGGGCATGGAACTGAGCTTTATAATTCCGAGAGAAACAAGAGAGATTTGATATGACCCATGCAAGTGAATGATGAGAGCGGTGTCAAAGAGTTTGTGCTAAGAATCAAGTGATGAAAAGAATATCACATGGAAAATGTCCAATGACAGGATTGGCTACCATGCATAAATTGGTGGGGAGTAGATTCCGTTCTTTTGGTGATGCCTGCAACAGGCTAAAACAATTTATTGTATTGAATTCAAACATACACCCCACTCTAGTTAGTGAGATGCTCAAGTTAATGCGAGATGTGGAATGATTGATTATAATGAAACATTTCAAAAGAATAGCAATGGCAATGATCCTCATAAAGTAAAGTGGCCTAGTGAATGGACTCGCCTATCGTTGCACGATCCCTTGACCAAGGCTAATAGGCCCAAATCATGATAATTGGTCACTCATCCCAACCTTTTTAATGTACAAAAACAATATTTAAAAAAAAAAAAAATCCTGTTGTCTAGATCATCTCTCTCTACATCTTTGTCACGCACTTTAACTGAGACTCATGGGGATATATGTATATATATATATGTGTGTGTGTGTGTGTGTGTTCATATATGTAAGTGTTTAAGATGAGATTGCAATTAATTTGTCCACGGTATTGAAGGTTGACATTTACTATCTTATTTTTTACTTGACATGAATCATTTAGTGCATGCATCGGTACTTCTTTTTTTACTCGCAACATCCAAAATTTTGGTAACAATTAAATGTCAAAACCTTAGAAAATATGTAACTTTTCACAATTTTTTAATCGATAAAAGTAGGTAATATTTCAAATTTTGGTTGTAAATTAAAAAAAATCATATACTTAAATCATAAATAAATCTCAAACTAGTACATGTGTGATAAATTTACCTCAAATTAATTTTTTAAGTGCCAAAACCCCCAAACTAGTACGACAAATTATCCTAAACTAATTTTTTTACCACTAAAAATTCCAAACTAATATATTTGTAATAAGTTTACTTTCTATTAATTTTTATTAAAATGAATTAATACGACGAAAAATCACATATTTCAATACATAAGTAACAAACCAATGGTAAAATCCTAAATTGATGTATTGTCATGTGTTATTCTACTCTATAATTTGACCGTAATATTTAACGAAAATTAACTTGAAGCAGATTTATAATAAGTATACTGTTTGAGGATATTTATGATATATTTGATATACCTGTACTGGTTTGAGTTTTTTTTTTTTTTTTTTTTTGTATTAACCCTAAATAAATTGCCCCTATGTCATATTGAATCACTGAACATACCAAGAAGAGGAAGGAAGAAGAAGAAGGACAGGGAATGAGCGTGTTCGGAGGAGATAGTTGGGCAAGAGAAGCCCAGCACCGGAAGAGAAGAGTCGACGATCTGGCCGTGGAAGGCCTCGACGCCTCCTCCTACAGGAAGCTCTCCTCCGGCAAGTTTGCCTGCCTCGTTTGCCCTGGCGCCCCCGTCCTCGATTCTGCTCTCATGCTTTCCGTACGTCTCCAGTCTCTGCTTCCGCAAACTTCTGTCGCTCAATCAATTTGTATCTTGTGGGTCTGTCTTGTCTTGATAGGCTGGAGGATTGTAGCGATTCTGCTAGATAATTTGCTTGTGGTTCTGTTTTGTCTTGATTGGTTTTCGGTTTGATGAGTAGCTGGAGGATTGTAGCGCTTTTGCTAGATAGATGAGACAAGTTATGGGTCTGACAGGCCATTTGGTCCCGATGAATCTAGTTGTCGGGATGGGAAAATGTGTGATCAATGTCTTTTCCGTCCAGTCCCCGGAATTTCGGGGTTGGCCTCGGCTGGCAAACGACCATCAAGTTGCGATTTTGAATCTGACCAAGTGTGTTTTCCGGCGGCCCTCTTGGCTGACTGTGTGGTCAATCTGCTTTATTGGACTACCATGCACTGAAATGTCGCATTTCTGCCACGATGGTGTTTGTGGTTTGGTTTGGTTAGAGAACTGTGCCGTGGCAATGGCAGGTACTAACTAAATTGCTTGTCCTCCTTGTGATGTTGATGCCCTGGTATCTGCTATGTCATGTCGGTTGCGCATGAGACAAGGGGAAGGAGAAGATGGGAAAAAAAAAGAAAAAAAGAATTAAAAATTTAAAAATATATATTTAAAAATTCGAAAGAAAAAATCATTAAAAAATTGCCACGTTAGCGTTTGCCGGATGGTCGGCGCCGAAAGATCCACGTCAACGCCGGTCGGTCAATTTTGATCGGATGGACTGAATTAGCACAATTATAAAAAGTTTAGGACTAAATTGGCCAAAAAAAAAATTATAACTGAATTGGCACAATTGCAATAGATTTTAAGATTTTTTTTTTTAAATCTCCCTTGAAAAATGTGTAAAAGGTGTAGAGGTTCAGCTACCAAAGGATGCAATTAGATTTTTGTAAAAATAATATAGTCGTATAGTTGCATAAGTTCCATGCCGTATTCAATACATAGGATGTCATTAAGGGGGGTCTCCTTCGAGAAATTTCTACTGCACATACAAATCAAAACGTAGCCGATAATTAGGTCAAAGAGGTAATGATGGTGCAGCTAATTGCTGAAAGGTCAGCTTTTAGTGAACTCGTTGCTTGATTTTTATTTCCTTTGTTGTGACCCACGAGACTATACTTTTTCTTATGTTAGCACAATTTAAACTGTTGGGCAGAGTACTTGGCAGCCTATGACTTACGAACTCCTTGTTTGCATGTTCCTACTTCTTTGTTTAGTCATGCAACGGACAGAACCATTTGCTATGTAAATTGGGATTGATATCATCTAAATTTAGAAATTGTATATGCGTGTACAATTATCCTTAAGGTATTGACACGTCACTTATTAGGTATATTAGACGTTCTACATCCATTTATATATTTTTTCTCTTTTTTCGCTCTCCGCATTTTTGCCTTTTTCCCTCCTCCTCGGCTTTGTTTCTCTACCCTAGCACGACCACCCATGAGACTGGCAGCAATAGCAACAGCAGTTCATCAACACATCAGCGAAAGCAATACCCGGCAGTCCTAAAGAACCGAACATGTACATGTTTATCGCCTCTTTTCGAAGCTTATATTTCCATAACTCCAATAAGCACCACTCCATGGAAAGTGGAATCGCAACCGCTGAAGTCAAAGATAATCGGCAAAACAGCAAATGAAATCGAGTAGAACTAAAGATAACGCAATTTTCCATAGAATGGCACAACTAAACAATGTCACCATTCATACCAATGTGTCAAATGAAAATTAAATACCAATTGGACCAAAAAGAACCTCTTTTCCGAGAAAACAAACATTCTCACTTCAACCAGTGAAAAATTGCAGCCAAAGCTGTTACCGAGACTCGCGGATAATCGATTTAGCCATAAAACGTGGGACTTCTTTCATCATCAACCTCCAGAACTCGACAATCAGGCAACCAAGAATTGAATTACCGTGTGATGAAAGCTGGACCTCGGGAGATTCAACGGTAAGTTTACCAGTCCTTTTTGCCAAACATTCAACATTAAGAAAAAAGGCGAGTAGCTACCATGCTCTACTTGTTGTGAAGAGCAGCGCGATCTTGCGGAGAAGAGGTAGAAGCCTCAGCAGCGGCGACCTGGGCTTTCTCGAGGAGTGGCTTGAAACCCAGTTGCAGAGTGAGGTATCCAAACGCCAATGCTCCAATCACAATTAGCCCTATCCTCATCGCATTCATCTTTGTCCTATCCATCATCTCCCTCTCCCTCTCCCTCAAGTGCAGAGGAGTCAAGCAGAGAGAACTCACGCAAGAGTAATTCAAGGTCACTATGACGTTGTTCCCTACCTACGAATGAAATGGCAATGATACATTCAATCCGTGAATTTTGGCTTAATACTTCGTGCGATCCATAAGCTTGTTTATTTGTTTACTGTAACTCATGAATTTTAATCTCTCAAGTAGTGACATTCCTGAACTTTTAATTTATTTAATTCGATCCCCAAACTTTTGGTATGTATTTAATTTAGTCCATAAACTAGATAATCTGAGGATTATATTGGATAAATGGATATAATATTTTAAGACTAGATAGAACAATTACCAAAAGTTCAACGATCACTGTTGACCTGCAAATCTTTGTCAACATTTTATGTATTTGTTTATTTTACAAAAAAAAAAAAAAAAAAAAAACTAAAAGTAAAAAAAAAAATCTAAAAAATGATGAATTAAAAAATGAATGAAATGAAAATAAATGAATAATAACAAAATCATGTAGGCTCACGTGTCCGACCCACATAGCAAAATTCTTAGCCCTCTAAGCCCCTCTGTCTATTAGTCCAACCCATTGTTAAATCACTTGGCCCATCTTTTTGTTTCTTTTTGGCCCATTCTTCTTTGTTTCTTTTAAGCCCTCAATTTGAGCCCAAGAAAAAGCGATGCAAGACCCAGGCCCACGTGGTCTCTCTCCTCCCCTTTTTGCACGACCAGCGTGCGTCTATGACACAACAGGAATGACCGAGGGAGTAGCCACGAGCATTATAGGACGATTCTTTCGATCGCAAATCGTGCGGCACTTAGACCTTTAAATTACCTAATTGGCTCTAAGTAAGCCTTGTTTTCACTCACATTTTCACACTCAAGGAAGAGAATTCTTAGGAAGAGAAAGTGTAAAGATGATACAAATGAGGGGAGAACCCTTTATTTATACAAAAATTCGTCGAATTACAACTATTGATCTTCTACACAATCTAACGATGGAGAATATTGATCATTATCACATTATTCCAACAATGAAGATTAATATCATCTAACGGTTCAGATCGTTAATCCTCATCAAGCAAATCCGAGGGCAAAGATTAAGTCCTCTTACAATCTAACGATCTCAATGAGCTCCCTTTGAATTGATGATGTGGTGCTCTTTAGTCTGTTAGACAAGTGTGGTTGACGAAAGACGAGAAAAATAATAGAGAAAGATTCTCCCCAGAGGATGAGGCAGGGGGACATGCTTAAGGTTCTTAAAAAGGGGGTTGGCTGAAATGAGAACCAGAGAAGAAGGCCATTGGAGAGTGTTAGAAGATATGCGACATTCCTTTGGAAGATTTGGATTTGATTTGATTATGTGTAATTAAAGATTAGATTTAGATCTAGATTGATACATAGAATTCTTTATTTCCATTAATTGTACAAACCTAGCTCTATATCTTTATGATCTGTACAGTTTACAAACAGAATGAGGAAACACAGAAAATCTTCGTTCCTCTTTCCTTCACCTTCGCTTTCTTTCATGGTATCAGAGCCTCCAGGCTTCTGATTTGCTTCTGCCTTGTCCTTCTGCCGGAAAGATCTTCAACCTACAGAAAAGTGGTTGCATTCGGCATTAAAGTCAATACTCAAAGGAATTTTTTTACTTACCATGGTCTCCCTGCGAGCCAGCGTCTCTGCCTCCGGCAACCCACCAACTGGAGAAACAACGCCTCAAGATTCGCAGGCTGAACATCACCCCACGACACTCCCAGTCGTGGATCAGCAGACTCAACTTCAACCTGTACAGTGGCGACCCACGCAGACTCAGCTCAACTTGGGGCAACCCTTGGCGGGCCAACCTTACCAGTGGATTCCATATCCACTCTATTTTGGGCCAAGCCCAAATTCATCATCGTTTGCATATGTGGGCCACCAGAGCTACGTCCAAGCTAATGGGGGCCCACCAACCACGAATGGGGCAAGCCCAGCCATCGGATCGAAGCAGATGAGCGGATCGGGAGAGTCGGGTATGGGAACAAATCCCTACTCGGGTTTTTATCATGCGGGTTATCCAATCGGGTCGAGCGAATCGGGTCTAGGAACGAATACCTACCCGAACCTCGCAACCAGCTTTCTATCGTTTCTAGCGGCGGCGCTCGCCGGACGATCAAAACTCGGCAATCCACTATTCGTTTCCACCGCCGACGGGCCAGAATTGCGGCTAATCAGCCAGGCCTAACCGGGCCCGAAAGCTATACAAGATAGTCGCGGGAATTCGGCGTGCCCTAGCAACTAAAGACAAAGATGTTTTCCTCAACGGAACCATTCTAGTTCCCGTGGATGAACGCCTAGCCCGACTATGGAGGAAGAGCAACCGCCTGGTCCGAACCTGGATTAGCAATTGCGTCTCCTTAGAGGTCGCGGTCGGACTCCCACCAACGGAAGATGCAAAAAACATGTGGGAGAATATCAAGGAAATGTACGGGAAGCTGGACCAAGCAAAATTTTTTACCCTAATGCAGGAGCTCAGTGAATTGAAGCAACGAAACATGACGGTCACAGCCGTTTTCAACAGGCTCTCGTCATTGTGGAACAACCTTGAAGCGGCCGAGGATAAGCTCGAGGGACCAAAATCCACACTCAAACAATATAAATCCATCAAAGACAGGGAGAAAGCTACACGCTTTCTCCTCATTTTGAACGAAACGTACCTCGGCTTTCGCTCACAGATCCTCGCCATGGATCCCATGCTGCCGATTGGACGGATTTTTCAATTGGCTGTACAGGAGGAGAGTCAGCAACTCGCAACGCCGGACCACACCAGGAGCAGCAAGAGCGTCACACTCGCAGCCCGCGGAGATTGGCGAGACACGGCCGCCAGAACTCAAACCCTAAATCGAGAGAGGCAAGAGAAATTAGGGTTCGCGGAGGAGGAGCCGAGACTCCTTAAAACAGACCGAATGGACAGTCCAGATGGGATGCGAAGATCGGATGGCTCGCAAGTCTTCGATCTTTTGGTTGGATCCAACGGCGGACAGGAGCCCGCGCTTAAAGAATCAAACAGCTAGATCTTTGCTTTGCTTAAAGGGATGGACGGCCGATCTTTGCCATGTCATCAAGGAATTTCGGAAGGAATTTTAAAGGCAAGAGTAAATTATTTTGTGATTATTGCAAACGTACTAATCACTCAATTGACAATTTGCTGGAAATTGCATGGAAAGCCCGGTGAAAAAGAGAAAAAAATTTCAGCAGCTTACCAAGTTACTGGACCAACCAATAAAAAAACTGACCAGCCTATCTCATATAGTCAATATCATCAGCTAATGCAGGCACTTCAAAAAATGGATACCTCAAACAAAGGAGCGAGTTTCTCAGGTATTACACATTGCTTGATAAACTCAATATCCAGAAAGGCATGGATAATTGATTCAGGGGCAAACGATCATATTATATGTGACAAGGGATTTTTCTCAAGTTTAAATGACAAATTGAATTTCCCTATTTCCGTGCAATTGCCCAATGGAGACATTACTCATGTCAATGAGACAGGGACAGTCAATCTCAGTCCACAGATTACTCTTAGAAATGTTCTCTATGTCCCGGAATTCCAATTTAATCTGATTTTTGTGTCAAAAGCTTCTCAAGAAAATTCATGCCGGGTCGTTTTCAATGCTGACACTTGTTTCTTTTAGGACCTTTCGACTGGGAAACTGATGGGCTTGGGTAGTCTCTCAGAAGGCCTTTTTTTTTTTCTTGGAATAGTTTCTCAAGTAATTTCAACTTTCCTTGCAATTTTTTGAATAAGTCATCATTGTGTAACTTGACTACCAATGATAGAAATTCTATTATGCATTTGAGATTGGGTCACAGTGCCTCCTTTCCATGTCCACAATGTCTTATATGTCCTCTTGCTAAACAATCTCGTGTGCCCTTTTCGTCTAGTAACTCCCGAACTAGTGAGATCTTTTCCTTGATTCATGTGGATATATGGGGACCTTACCACACAATAAATCATGATGGGTCTCGATATTTTCTCACCATAGTAGATGATTATTCTCGTGCGACCTGGGTTTTCTTGATGCGTCTAAGAATCAAGCTTATTCTCATTTAAAATTTTTCTCGCACTATCAAAGAATCAGTTCAACAAATCCATTTAGCGGATACGTACTAATAATGGAAGAGAAGTCTTCAGCCATGATTGCTTTCTATTATATACTACATATGGCATACGACATGAGAGCTCCTATGCCTATTCCCCACAACAAAATGGCGTGGTAGAACGAAAACATCTTCATCTATTGGAAGTCGCACGAGCCTTGAAGTTCCAAGCATCAGTTCCAGACGATTATTGGGGAGATTGTGTGGTCACAACTGCTTACTTAATCAACCGTATGCCAACTCGGATACTTAAAGGGAAAACTCCATTTGAGTTATTATTCCGGAAGAAACCAGAGCTACAACATCTCAAGGTCTTCGGATGTCTCTATTATGTTGCAACAGTGGGACCTAGAGACAAATTGAGTCCACGTGCCCGGCGATGCATTTTCATGTGATATCCCAATTTGAAGAAAGGGTATCGGGTTCTTGACATTTCCACAAAGGAATTTCTGGTAAGTCGTGATGTCATCTTTCATGAGGACACTTTTCCTTTTTCTGAGCAGACAGCTCTAGATGAAAATACAGGGATGACAACTTCTCCCCGTGGTGTCTTACATGATAAAGCAATGCCTCAAAGACATACGTATGTACCAATAGCAGAATCGAGGCATATTCCTCCCACTAATTCATTTCTTCCAGCACCAACATCAACACCCGTTGAGAGGCCCAACTGCTCATAAGATATTTTGGAACCAAGACTCGAAGATCCTAATAGTATTGAGGAAGGTCAGCACATTGAGTCGCCACCTCCTAATGACACAAATACGAAAGTCACTCATGCACGGCGTTCCGGTCGCACCACACGACCCCCCACCTGAACTAAAGACTATATCTGTGCAACTCACCACTCTCTAGGTACTCAGTATCCAGTCTCATCATATGTTTCGTTTCATAGATTATCACAGGAACATAGATGTTGTATTAGTCGCCTATTAGAAGAACAAGAGCCATCTGGTTATGATGAGGCATCTATTGACCCAAAATAGCAACAGGCCATGAAGGCAGAACTTCAGGCACTGATTGACAACAAAACATGGGATCTTGTCCCACTCCCACTTGATCGCAAGCCAATTGGCTGCAAATGGGTCTACAAGATAAAGTATCATGCTGATGGTTCCATTGAACGATACAAGGCACAATTGGTTGCAAAAAGGATTCACCCAAAAGAAAGGTTTTAACTACCACGAGACATTCTCTCCGGTTGCCACCGATGTCACAGTTCGTTCCTTTTTTACTGTTGCCGCCATTAATGATTGGAGTCTACATCAAATGGATGCGCACAATACCTTCTTGCACGGCGATCTTGATGAAGAAATTTATATGGATATTCCTCAAGGCTTATGGAGACAAGAGGAGAATAGAGTACGTCATCTCCGTAAATCCCTTTACGGATTGAAGCAAGCATCCAGACAATGGTACGCCAAGTTTGCAAATGCCTTTACAACGACAGGCTTCCAACAATCTAAACATGACTATGCTTTATTCACACGGACTAAAGGCATGTCATCCATTTATTTGATGATATATGTTGATGACATACTTGTTATGGGAAATGATAAGGCTGCCATAGACAATTTCAAGGATTATTTACATGCTACCTTTAACATTAAAGACTCAGGAGCACCTAAATATTTCCTTGGAATTGAAATTGCTCGATCTGATCAAGGGATTTCCCTTAGTCAGCGAAAATTTGTCTTAGAAATTATATCAGAAGCAGGCTTATCGGGATGCAGACCAGCCGTGATTCCCATTGAGCAGAACACTAAGTTGACTATTGCAAAATACGATAAGGGTACATCACAAAACGATGATCCCATACTCAGAGATCCATCAGGGTATCAAAGGCTTGTCGGGAAGCTCATATACCTGACCATGACTAGACCTGATATCTCCTATGCAGTACAGACACTTAGCCAGTTCATGCACAGTCCAAAGCGATCTCATTTGGAAGTTGCATTGAAGGTTGTGAAGTATTTGAAGAAGTGTCCAGGACTGGGAATACTTTTATCCAAACAATGTGACATGAAGATGAAGGCATACTGTGATGCTGATTATGCTACATGTCCCACTAGTCGAAGATCGGTCACTGGATATTGCATCAAATTAGGAGATTCACTCCTCTCATGGAAGACCAAGAAGCAGCCTACTGTATCTTTGTCTTCGGCCGAAGCAGAGTATCGAGCCATGGCCAAAACCACTTGTCAGGTGCTGTGGATACGAGGGTTGCTTAAGGACCTCGGAGTACAAGTACAGGGACCAACCAAATTATATTGCGACAATGATGCAGCTCTCAAGTTGGCAGCAAATCCTATAGTGCACGAGAGGACTAAGCACATAGAAGTGGACTGTTACTTTACACGAGACAAGATTCAAGAAGGGGTAATCGAGACAGAAGGAATTGGGACAGTAGAGTAGCCAGCAGACATCTTTACCAAATCCCTGTGTCATCGATAGCACAGAGAAGGGAAGGAGACCATAGGATTCTATGTTGGGGGTTTGTTAGCCATTCTTGGAAGTCTCCCTTTCGCTTCCACCACTGTTGTTCGACAACTTCTAGCTGGTGTACTCTGTCCCGTGAGGTTTGGCCAGAGCGTCTCGCCGTCCGGAGGAAAAGAGTCTGGTCTTGAAGTTTTTGAACTCTATCACTATTGATTTCAGTGACTCCATTTCACCAAATGAACCAGGTATGTGAACACTCTCTCTTAAGCATGTTATGTGAATAAACTGTTTCTAATTGAGAATGAGCTACAAAATTTGAATGATGAAATTACAAGGAAGCTCATATGAAATAGCACACTGCTGAATAGTCTGATCATGAATCATATCCAACTTTTTCTAGATTGAAAATCATGCCAAAGTTGAATCAAAAGTTTATTCTCATGACTGCACAACATATGTTCGACAAAATGCCAGAATGATATATTGAAATCCATATTGTCTGATTGACATTAGAAGTTTGGTTTAATGCTTCATTGTTCACATATTATTGAAGGGTGTTTGATTTTCTGTTTTTCATGTTGTTTTCATGCGACTTGATGGAAAAAAATCATATTCAAGTCGGTCATATCCTCCACTTGTCGGAGCCAACCTTCACATGCTAGCTAGCTCTACAGTTTAAGACCATTCAAGTCAGCATTTCTCTTCATTTTAAGTGCATTCGTGATTGTTTGATTGTTAAAAATGCTAGATTTTACTAGTGTTAGCTTCAGTTCAATTTTTTTTTCCCTTCTTGTTGTTTTGCAGTCATCGGAGCGAGTGTCTAAAAGTGTTGGACGTCGGCCGATTTAATTGCAAGAATTATTGTAGCCTACATGATATGATTAAATATGATTTAATAATTGTTGAAATGCTATAAAATAAATAATTATTAGTTATGAGAAGTTGCGACTCTAATAAAACGAAGAGGTATGACATTTATGAAAGTTGAAAAGGCGCTTTGATGGAAGGCACCTATTGAAAGAACGTATAAATAGAGTCCGGTCCTCTCTTCGCCTACGATGAACAACAATAACAGAAAAGAATTGATATTCTCTCCTCCATCGATAGAATATATAAAAGAATAGTGGGTTAAGGGAGAGAAATCGGATTTCTTCATTTGATTCAAGTTCATCGGTTTTCCACAATGACTATGGATAAATGTATGTTTTCATCTATTTGTGAAAATCATGAAAATCAAAGATCACTGTTTTACGATGAATTTATGCATTAAAGAATTATATGTATTGTCTAACATTTGGTATCGGAGCATGGTTTATGATCTCATGATTTTTCTGTTCATAGAAATATTATGATCTTGTTTGTACTGTTGTTGTTGTTGTTGTTGAAAATGTTTTCGGATGGTTCTGTCAATTAAAAAAAAAAATCCAAATGAAAAAGGACGAAAAATGGAGAAATTCGGAGTTTTAAGGCCAAGATGGAAATTCGCCGATTCCGGGCAAAATCCGGCGACCCATCGCTTGATTTCGGACCCATACGGTCGCACTGCCATGAGGAACATTAGGCATGAATTTTTTCGGTATATTGGTGTTCGTCGGAGGCTAATCAAGCGGAAGAAGTCGCGGTGGTTAAAGGATTGTGTTATGAGAAATTTTTGGTTTGACTTGCGGCCAATTTCTTGTTCATTTTCGCTGAAACTTGGGCCCATGTGGTCGTGCCGGCATACTCTTGAAAACCCATTATTTATTTGTGTTTGGGATGGGCTGCTGGAGAAGAAACGGGCGGCGAAACCGCGGCGGAACGGCGAAAAACGGCGAAGAATCAATTCTGGGCACGAGGAAGAAGGCGCATGGGCCTCACGTGCGCGCTGCAATTGCAGGCGCGTGGACCCACGCGCCACGCTCTCACGCGTGCTCAACCGCTGTGTGCATGGGTGCCGCGCGTGCAACGGATGCCGGGCACTGTGTGCACGTGCTGCGCGTTGGATGCGTGCGTGCGGGGCACACGCCCGCGGCGAGATGTAGGCGCGTGCTCGGCACACGCCCGACGTGCGAGGGGCTGTTTTTTTTTTTTTTTTTTTTTTCTGCCCCTACGCTAATTTATTATTTATCATCTGGCCCCTGGATTTTAAATTTATGGTTTTGCCTTTATGGAATTATGATTTTACGATTTTGCCATTATGTTTTGATTACGTTTTGTCCTTGTGTGCAATTTGGTAAATATTTGTATTTTATAATATTAAAAATTCATATTATGAATGGCCAAATCTTAAAGTATTTTGAATTTTGATATTGTAAATTATTTTATTCAATTACCCATGATTAATTGATGCTATATATGAAATTGATATGTTTGATATCATTATTGGTGTTGTGGGTATATTGAAGTTTATTTATTATAAGAACTTAGGGATCAACCCAAAGGTTAATTATTTTCTTATAATTTATGAACATGATAGTTGGTAATTAATATGACTTGTTAAATGTGTTTGTATATCCAAAGATAGCAAATAAATTTTAATAAGATATATTTACAATTACCAAATAAAAGTTATTAGCATCATTATAGTTATATATATTTGTATATCATAGGATCGCCCAAAGGAAAACTATGATGTGCATATGTAGTTTAGTTTGAATATGATTAGGTGATATTCTCAAGGCATTATGAATATTTTCCTGCACATTTGTAGTATCTATACCCGTTTCACTCTATTCGCATGCCTCATTTGTTCCCTTATTCAATGGGATGAATTTTCCTAATTGGAGTGAACAAGTCCAGTTTCATTTAAGTGTCCTAGATCTTGATTTAGTGCTTCAAGTTGAGAAACCAGCTGCTATTACTGATAAAAGTAGCAATGATGAAAAGTCTTTCCATAAAACTTAGGAAAGATTGAACAGATTGAGCTTAATGTTCATGTGAATGACAGTTGCAAACAACTTAAAGACTTTTCTTCCCAAGACTGACAATGCTAAGGAATTTATGAAATTTGTGGAAAAACGTTCTCAAATTGCTGATAAGTCACTTGTTGGTACATTAATGAGCACACTGACCACCATGAAATATGATGGTTCACGTACCATACATGAGCATATACTTGAGATGACGAATTTGGCAGCAAAGTTAAGAACCTTAGGAATGAACGTGGATGAGTACTTTTTAGTACAATTTATACTTAATTCCTTACCTCATGAGCAATATGGGTCATTTTAAATAAATTACAACACTATAAAGATTAAGTGGAATGTGAATGAATTGGCCAGTATGCTAGTTCAAGAGGAAACAAGGATAAAGAATCAAAAGGCTCATTCTGTTCATCTCTCAAATCATCAAGAAGTTCAAAGGAATTTCAAAAGGAAAGGTGGAAGGAGCAAGAAGAAATGATTACATGTCCTAAATGACTCTTCAAGTGCTTCTCAAATTCACAAGAAGGAACACAATCTTATTAAGTATCATTTTTGCAACAAAATTGGACATTTGAAGAAAGATTGTCTGAAACGTAAGGTTTGGTTCGAAAAGAAAGATAAGCCTTGTGCTTTAATATGTTTTGAATCAAAATTTACTGAAATTCCTCATAATACTTGGTGAATTGATTCTGGTGCCACCACTCATGTGTCAAATACGATGCATGGATTTCTTATGATCCAAACTATAAAGCCAAATGAAAGTTATGTGATTACGGGGAACGGAAACAAAACTCCAGTTGAAGGCATTGACACTTACCGTTTGATTTTAGATACTGGGCATTATTTGGATTTGTTTCGAACCCTTTATGTACCTATATTTTCTCGCAATTTAGTTTCTTTGCCAAGACTTGATGTAGCGGGATTTTATTGTAAGTTTGGTTCTGAATCTTTCAATTTATTTAAGAGTGATACTCTTATTGGAACTGAAATTTTATGTGATGGTCTCTACAAATTTAGACTTGATAATATTTTTGTTGAGACATTAATGACTTTGCATCATAATGTTGGCACTAAATGAAGTTTGGTGAATGAGAATTCTGCTTACTTGTGGCATAAACATTTGGGTCATATATCCAAGAAAAGAATGCAAAGATTAGTGAATAATGAAATTCTTCCAAATTTCGATTTTACTGACCTTGGAGTGTGTATTGATTGTATTAAAGGTAAACAAACAAAACACATTAAGAAATGTGCCATAAGAAGCACAGAGCTTCTTGAGATTATACATATGGACATATGTGGTCCTTTCGATGTTCCATCTTTTGGTAAGGAAAGCTATTTCATCACCTTTATTGATGATTTTTTACGTTATGGTTACATTTATCCAAAAATCTTCAAGTGAAATTAAACGTTACAAAAGAAATCAAAAGTAATGGGAGGGGTGGAGTAGTTAGAGGAGAGTATTCGAGTGGCCACGAAGGAATTGGCTGCCTTGGTATAGTGGACGCCATCTTGGCTTGCCTAGGGTGATAACTCGTCATGCACGGTGTAGCCGCTCTGGCCACAAATAATGTTGGGATTGTAGTTGTACGGTGGCCTACCGTAACCGCAGCACGCCATTAACAGCTTCTCAAATCCTACCCTTATTGCAATACAACAAAACACACAAACTTAAGTAAATCCACCATCATTGTTACTACCCATATGGCATGAGACACGCTAAGAAGATACTTTCACTATCTCTTGAGTTTCAATTTGATTGTCGACTCTAGAACTTGAAGGGACTCGGATCAGAGGTGATGGAAGCCGTATTGTGTTAAGCATGATTGGCTATGAGATCGTAGTTGATCCCTAAGATGTCAACGTACACGACTGTGGTGTTCTTCATCCGACACCTTAGTTCTTCACAAAGGCATTGCAATTGCTGATTGAATTCTCGAGCAGCATCATTGCAAGATCGGAGGCATTTGAGCTCATCGATGTCGCTCACATCATAGGCGGTGGTGACCAATATGTTAGACAAACAGCCTAATGGCCTGGTGTTGTGCCCCAAAAATTCTTCCCCCTGCTTTGGTATATGCTCTACAAATAATTAGGCACATAAATTAAAATTTACGAAAATGGAATTATGGCGAATCTGATTTCTTCGACAAAGGCCGAGATATTCCTAACAACCTGCGAATAAGGAAGGGTGGTGAATTGAGTCACGAGGTCGTTTTGGCCAATGTCAATGGAGTAGAGAGCGTCCGCAAAGCCATCCTTGCCGACCAGATTCGTGTGGCCTAAAATTGGGGGCAGTAGATGGAGATATCTTATTTTTACCTTCTTGTGGAGGTTGATCTATCTCGTTAAAGGACATATTACCTCTAGAGAGAAGCGAAGGTGAGCGAGATCGGAAAAGGAGGAACTGGTGGAGTTGGATGCCCAAGTCGAAGGGCTGGTAACGAGGGACGGTGGTCGCGCCATTTTTTTTCCTAAAGCACCCAATATCTCCTTTATCCACTGGCAGAATGCCCCCTAAATTGACCTCCACCGAACCTTTAGAGAATATTTTGACTTCAGCAAATCCCACTATCTCCTCCCAAGGCCGAGAATCATGTGTCAAATAGGCGGCCAAATATTATTCCCTTTTGAGCGGATTCCTCTTGTTGGCCGAATGAATCAATCGCCTGATTTAGTGCTGGCCGGAATTTGGTGCCATGATGGACAATAGCTTAAGAGTTATCACATGCTCGTCGATCTTATTCTCTAATTGGAAGCATCACTCGACATGCATGTGAAAACTTCGGCTAAGCCAATTGTGGCGTGGCCGCTTCATTGGTGGGGGCCATGCTCATGTGAGCTTAGACTTGGAAATTCAAATGAGTATAGGGTCCTCTCTCCTTCAAATTCAAGCTTATTTTACATGTCCAGCCAATCCAAATGCAATTCACAATCGGGCCAATTTAAATGAAATTCACTAGATGTGGACATGTTATTAATAAACAAAAGATGTTCCCAATGCTTAATTGCAATGTGAATGAAAATTTATGTTTTTTTAGGGGTCTAGCTTGATGCTTAATTTTTTTATGAGGTGAATGATAAATTAACGAGTCAAAATTTAGGTGTTGGTAGAAATTGACCGAGATAGGAATGTAGATGTCTCCTAGAGCTACCAATCTGAAGAGGCAACTTATAAAAATTCATCCTCCTAAGGTATCTTATCCATTTAATGGTTTATCAAAATTTGGACATTTTGTAACCAAGAAAGTTCAAATTATACTCATGGTATGAACAATGTATCTATTTGTTTTTCAGATTATTTTTTTGTAACATGCTTGTCCTCGAATCAAAGTTGGTAATTGATGGTAAGAAAAATTAGGTAATGATTCTTCTTTGTTACTATTGTCACTGCTGCTGCCGCTGTTTATAATGTGATGTCCGAGCATAAATTCCATTAAATAATGAAAAAGATGTGACCAACTTAGAAAGCAATGTCTTCTCTAGATCTTACAAAGATATCATAGTTTTGTTTTAGCGATCAAGAATAGATCCTATAGGATGGCCAAGGCCAAACAATAATAAAGCCTTTTTCTCTAAATTCCAGTAGAACTCTCATCGAAAGGCTTCATTTCATCCCTCAATTGAAGTACTTTCTTCCAAAAGTTTTTGGGTCATGTAATATCTATTATAGCTTTGTAAAAAATGTTGTAGCTATGGCAGCAAGAAAACACCACGATATGTATGTAATACACTTGTGGTAGATTTGCAATATACTAACTAAATGCTTCCATTAGGTCTTATTATAAACTACTAATTCTTTGATTGAGTAATATGTTTTGTTATGTAACGTAAATTTCAACCTACGGGAAATTAGCAACTCCTCAAAGTGGTTAATATAGATATGAACATAAAGTATCGATATATCATGATGTTATAATAAGTAATTTTTTTCACAATGATTAGTAAATTTTTATGTTGAAAAAAGGTATTTTTGCACCCATTTGCAACTTATACCATTCCTAAGAGTTTCTTGGAGCATAAGCAACATTCAACTTACATGTGGTAAGTAACTTTTCAACTACAAAAAGTAGTGTTAACAAATAAAATTTGTAATTAAACACCAATTAGTAACTTTTCTTATTTGAAAAGTAAGTTTGTGCCCTTTTTCTATGACAAGGAAGCCTAACCTAGCTAGTAAAGCATAAACCCATAACAATACCCTACTAATATCCTAAATCATGTGAAACAAGAATTATGATTTAGGTAGACAGCCCAAACATGATATTAGTTGTATTTGGTGGCGTGGGGAGATGGATATTTGTACCCACCATTTATAAACTATTACCATTCATGATAAGTTTACATGAACAAAAGAAACTTCCCGAAGTGATCAGTAATTTTTCTCATAGAAAAGTAAGTTCCATATTACCAAATAATTACGACAACTATTTTTTTCCCCACAACGCTAAATGTTGAAAAAAGTATTGCGTATTTGTTAACCGGTAATTTTTGCATTGATTAGTAAATTTTGTTAATCAAAAGTAACTTTCAATCTATCAAGAATCGATACTGAGTAGAGAAATGAAAATTTTTTTGACAATGAATGAATTGTTGAGTAATAAATATCATTAATTTCTTACCAAACATGGATCTGTGGATATCAATGTAGGTTTTAGCAAAATAATTGGTAAGATTTTAACTTTCACTGTATAATTTATCAATTAAATAATTAAGTAACCCCCTGCTTTTTAACCCCCCCAAAAAAAAAAAAAACACTTACTTCATCCATCAAGTCATTTTTTGCTTAAACCAATTAATTAAGATGCGAACAGTTAAAAGTTATCGAGTGCAATTAATGGAGTTATTAAATATCCCCCTACTTACATCTCAAAAAGGTAAAGTTACCTGTAAAAATAAAAGAAAGAGTTGGTAAATTTTTTCACGTAACTAGTAAAATCTCAAATTGAAAGGTAATTCTAGATAAATGAAGTAACTTCAATGTGAGATTTGTAAATTTCGTGTTTAATGTTCTCCAAATACGTTGTTGGTCTCAAATTAAGTCTATTTTCCCCACTCATTTTTCACCTGTGCCTTTAATTTCTCATCTGCATTTCGATTTGAAGTTGTTAATTTCTTTGGAATTTCACATAATTCAGAAAAATTGATCACTCAGAGCTGGTAGATTGGCGGCAACCTGCTACTGGATATCGGCTATTCCCGGTGGCTCCTGTTCTTAAGCTTCATACATCAGCTTCGCCTTGTCTCACGGCCCTGTTCTGTCTCTGTTAGCGTTTGATTTCCAAAAGATTATATTCTCTGTTTGATTCTCTATTCCCAATTCGATTCTCACCCCTACCAAGTTGTCGCCTCCCAGCTCCATATCTTGAAGGTAATTCGATATTCTTGTTCTCGTTATGTTCTCTTTCCTCTCCTTCGGTCATTTTGTTTGTGCGCTTTCGAGAATATGTGCTGCTGTCATTCATAAGATAATTAGTACAAATGGGGACTAGATATGTCCTTAAATATGGTTGTGCACGCATTAACGCGATGCTTTCAGGCTTTTTCAGCAATTCCTTTTGAACTTCTGTTTTTCTAGGTGTATAGGTAAATGCATGTACTTGAATGAAATATATTATTTTCTCTTATTTTCCGATGACTGAGTTTTGTCTGTCTTCTGTACAATTGAATAAGGGGCTGCATATTTTTCATATACTTTTCACGCGTCATTATCATACAGAGCATCTAATTAAAAGAAAGAAAGGACGATATTTGAGTATCAACTATTTAATTTAATTAAAGAAACCAAATGAAAGAATTACACAAATTATCCAGGGTCCTCAGTAATTGCCATCTGCAGCGTGAGGTTGACATAAGACCAAGCTTACTAATTGCCACGCGGCCCATGATGGCCAAAAAGCAACTTAACTCCACCATGTTTAACTATTGACATCACTCTGTTCTTTTCTTCTGTTTGGCTCAGCGCCACGCCTGTCTTCCTCCTCCTCCTCCTCCTCAGCGTTTGAGAAAGATCGAGAGAGCAGCAGCATCGGAGCGCCGATGGTGGACGTGTGGTTGGTACTTTGTTAGGGAGGGAGAGAGACACGTAAGGGTTTGGAGTTTCCATTGAAAAGCGTCGGCTTTGTGAATTGTTACATTATATTTTGCAGAGAAGATGGTCATTACGTGTTGGTTAATACCAAAGAGAGGTCTGGGAGAAGTGGTCCGGCTCGACCATTGAATAATTCATGAAATACACACGTTAAGTTGAAGGGGATTATCACTCGGATATTACATCTCCACTGAAGCATATGACAGTGAGAATCTTCTTGGAGCATTGAATTCTCAACTCGCTCCATCCTCTTTTCTCAAATTGACCTCCTCCGAACCTTTAGAGAATATCTTGACTTCGACAAGTCCCACTATCTCCTCCCAAAATGGCCGAGACTCGTGTCAGATGTGTGGCCAAATATCATTCCCTTTCGTGCTGATTCCTCATGACACCCCCGTATAGCCGGTGCGCATTGGAGAACGCAGGGGGCATCTTTTGGAAATATAATACAGTAACGCCACATATATTAACGCATCGTGCCCCTCTTTCTGATCACCATTGTATCGTCTAAATGATTGCTTCCTCGCTCTAGAAGCCCTCTCTTTCACCAAATCTTCTGCGGCTGTTCTTTTTGTTGGAACCGCCGTGTGTGCGTCATATTGAACCTTTCCTCTTCTTCAGTCATTGTCGTTTCCGGGTTCCATCAGTTTCCCCTTCCTCGTAATATATGAATTCTTAACTCTCGTTTCTCCGCAAGAAGAAGGAAAGAAAGCCAGAAAGGTAGAAGTCGAAACGGGGGAAAATGGCAGAGATTGCTGTGTCTGTAGCTTGCGAAGTGGCAAAGTGCCTGTTGGCTCCGGTCAGTCGGCACTGCGGCTACGTAATATTCTCTGACCGCTGCGTTCGGCAACTTAATGTTGAAGTTAAGAAGCTGGGTGACACGAGGGATGAGGTGCAGCATTCCATCGATGATGCTCAAAACAACATGAAGCCGATCAAAGCCAAGGTTGAGACATGGGTGAAAGAAGTGGAGACCGTCGCTGACAAGGCACACGAGGTGCTGGATTACGATGGAAGAGCTAAGAAAACTTGCTTCTACGGGTGGCTTCCCAATCCGAAGGCACGTTATTGTCTTGGCAACGAGGCGAGCAAGATGATCAAGGACATCAAAGATCTCATTGAGCAGGGTCAATTTGAGAGCGTCTACGACGAGATTTCCCCACCGGGACGTGTTGGCGGTGCTCTCAACGTGAATTCGTCAGCCGTTGATGGGGGCGACTTTATCACCGATTCGCGAACTTCCATCTTTCAGGGCATAATGAAAGCTCTGGATGATGAGAAGCTAAAAGTGATTGGGGTCCACGGACCTGGCGGCGTGGGGAAGACTACGTTGTTGGAGGAAGTCAAGAAGAAACTCATGAAAGAGAATAGATCGTTCGACATGATTATCAATGTGGAAGTCTCGCAAACTCCGGACTTGAATAATATCCAAGGCCAGATCGCTGATGCCTTGAGTCTGAATCTGAAGAAAAAGCAAAGCCAACAGGGAAGAAGAGATCTTTTGTTCCAGAGATTGCAGAGTGATCCGAATGAGAAGGTTCTCATAATATTGGACGATTTGTGGACGGAACTTGATTTGAAGTCAGTCGGAATTCCTTCGGTAGACGAGAGCAGGGGATGCAAGTTGCTGGTAGCATCAAGATTTAAAGATGTCTTGGAGCAAAAGATGCATGCGGATAAAACATTTCGTCTTGAAGGTTTAAACAACGACGAAGCTTTTAGGCTATTTGAAAAGATAGTTGGCGACAACCTCAAAGACGAGGAATTGAAACCAATAGCAGCTCAAGTGGTCGAGAAGCTCGCAGGTTTGCCTCTTTTGATTATCTCCATCGCAAGCACTTTGAAATATAGCCGTGTGTCTGCATGGAAAGACGCATTGATAAAAATAGAGGACTCAAATATAGAAACCATAGTAAAGCTGAGTTATGACCATCTGAAGAGTGAGGACGCCAAGTCCTTATTCTTGCTCTGTGGTCTTATTGGTGGGACCATTGAAGTCGAACTTCTGCTGGGACTAGGCATGGGGTTGGGCTTGTTTGAGGGATTCAATAACACGGTAGAAGATTCAAGAAATAGATTGAATACTATGCTCGATAGCCTCCGTTCTGTTTGTTTGTTGCAGGATGATGGTGATGACATGGAAACTGTGACCATACATGATCTTTATAGTGAGGTGGCCGTCTTAAATCCATTTAGAAGTCAGAATTCCTTAATTATGAACAACAATTATGTTTCGTGGCCAAAAGAAAAGCTCGAGAAATGTTGGGCAATATGCCTTGTTAATGATTACAGTGATAGCCTTGCTGAAAAAATGCGGTGTGTGTTTCCCGACTTGAAGATATTCATGTTGTCTCAACTAGGGTTGTTCGAGACACCTATACACCGACATGATGTGAGAAATTGCTGTGGACTAGATTTCACAAGCATGGAGCAGCTCCAAGTCCTATATCTTCGCTTCATACATATCACCAATTTACGTTCCTCTATTGGCATCCTCGGGAACCTCCACTCATTATACTTAGACTATTGCATTGTGGATGATGTGGCGATTCTTGGCGAGCTCAAAGCATTGCAGATTCTTAGCTTGGCAGGATCTCTAATTTCTAAGTTGCCTAAAGAAATCGGGGAACTTAAGAATTTGAGATCATTGAATCTAGATGATTGTGACTTGCTTATGATAATCGAGCCTGGTTCCTTGAAAGGCTTAGTCAACTTGGAAGAATTGTATATGAGAGGAAGCTTTAGTCAATGGATAGTCAATGATGAAATACCAGCGGGATCGTGTAACGCTAGGCTAGCTGAGTTGAAGAGCTTGAGAAAGCTAGCCTCTCTAGAAATGTCGATTTGTGATCCCATCGTACTCTTAAAGGATGATGACTTGCCATTTGGGAACCTGATCAGATTTTGGATCGACATAGGAAATGCTTACGGAAGGGAATTTCATGGTTTGAGAACCATGAAACTCAAACTGGAAGGATGGGATGGTATTCTCTCAAAAGAATGGGTTCAAAGTATTCTGCAAAAAACTCAATACTTATATTTGGACGGATTAGGAGAGTTCAAGGAGAATGCTCATGAGTTGTGCATTCAAGGATTTATGCAACTGAAGCATCTCGACATTCAGAACAGCTCCTCAATCAAGTACATCGTCAGTTCATTAAATGACATTCTCACTGCACTTACGGATTTAGAGTCTTTGTTCCTCGAAAATCTTATTAATCTGGAGAAGATATGCAATGGCCCTGTCGCACCAGATTGTTTCAGCAAATTGAAAGTTGTGCATATTGGAAAGTGCCATCAATTGAAAAATCTGTGGTTCCAGTTAGAGATGCAAAGATGGGTACATTTGGAAAAGATTGAAATATGTGAATGTGACTCATTACAAGCCATTATCATAGATGATGCGAGAAAAGTAGAAGTTGATGTTGATGACATGGTTGAGTTGCCTAATGTACGTCGTCTAGATTTGCGTAAGATACCAAATATGACGAACTTTTGCTGTAGAGTTGAGGGTGCTCCAATTCAGGTAACTTTTTCATTTTCTGGGTATAAGTTTCCTTAATTCTTAATCTTGCAAGCGATACCTAAATTATACTATTACGGGGGATTTAGGATAAGATGATAATGGTGTTCACCGAGCCTCAGTGCATATTGCATTAAGTTTGATTATTTGTACATCTTGAAACACAAATAAAACACACACCATACATTTTTATTCACATCCAACTATAGCGAGGGGAAGCCTTTTTCTACGATTTTTTTTTTTTTCAATTTATATCAATGTTAGATAATTGCACTAATTACTTGGGCTTTAACATGGGTTTGTACTACGACAAATTTATTACTCATTTAACATTTTAATGAGAAGAAAAAACATTGTACAGAACAAGAATGAATCTTAAATGAATGCACGAAATTCAACAATTTCAAAATGAAGAAAGTGAGAGAATAAATAAATAGAAGACGAACCAGTAGCCATGTAACAAAGAAAGTCCACATTGTTTCACTGACATGCAAGTTAGCAATTGATTCTAACACGTCATGCCAACCTCACCATGTCAACGTCGTTCTGCTTCTGTCATCCCTTTGTCTCAATTAAGTTTTTGACATTCTTAAGAGACATCAAACTCATTCACATATTTACGTTTCCTTTGTTTCGCTGAAAATTCATTGTTGCTGAAAAATGTTTTCCTGCCAATTCATTTTTCTTGTTTTCTTGTATTTGGTACTGCTGAAAACACAGTCTGAGAGAAACTAAACCAAATAAATCATATTTACCTGTTCATAATGAAAAGCAATAAGTTAACAAATAATTTATTAAAAATTTAACTCCGACATGAATTTGTCTTTAATTTTGAAGGTCAAAATAGAAAAAATAACAATTACGATGACAGTTATTTTGAAGATCAGTAGATGATTTCAAAAGAAAAGAGAAAAAAAATTATGGCCATAGCTTTGAAGATCAGCCAAATCAAAGATAACGACTATGATGACACGTGGGAGCAACATGATAGTGGTGAGGATATCCTCCTGAAAATGATTTTGCTTTTTACGGAAGAGAAATTCATTTTCTTGAATTTTAGCCTGAGAGTTTCAGTCATTTTCTAGTATCCAAATACAAGAAAATTCTAAAAGCATTTTTCTAAAAATAGATTTACTTGCAACTTACCTTTAATGAGTTTGATTATGGCGCTTTGTTAGGTTTCATTGCCTCGCTTGGAATCCCTAGTAATGGTTGGACTCCTTGGCCTAGAAAAGATACTCCACAGTGAACCCTCAATAAAATTCAGTGGTTAGAAATCACTAAAGATAGAAGAATCTAAATCCACATTGAGTATTCCAAAAGATTGGATACTAAAGCTACCAAATTTGGAGTCAATGGAAATTGCGGGCTCTCCATCAGCAGAAGTAGTTTTCGACCTAGAGGAGCTGAAAGTCATTGGAGAAGTTGAGATTCTCTCTCAGCTAAGTACATTGGCATTATCTAAGTTGTCAAACTTGCGGCGCATGTTGAAACAAGATGTACAATTACAAGGAATATTGATATTTCAAAACTTGAAGGAGCTCTCTGTCCATGAAACGGGGCTATCATTTCTCTTTTCGGTGTCTGTGGCTAAATGTCTTAGAGAAATTAGAGACATTAAAGTGGAGGACTGTCCAAATATGAAGACGATGATTGTGGATGAAGAAGGAACATATGATATTATAGAGTTACCACTCCTGAAGCGACTATCTATAACACGTTGTCCCATAGAGAAATTCTTCTCATATCCTCATGGAAAGAAAGAGTCAGTAACCACTACTTCAGATTCACGAGATGCTTATTTCGACTCCTTCTTTGATCAAAAGGTACAAATCCCTTCTCTTAAGATTATACCCATAATAGCCATAGGCACATGCTTTGAAAGGCAAGTAATCAAATCTGTTTGAAGATCTTTATTTGGATTTATTAATTAAAATGTGTTTATAATTTATTACTATATTTGTTAGACAAATGCCAATAATGGAAAATTCATTATTCCACCACATTAGATAGATTGTTGGGATTTAGCCAATTTCACAAAATTTTCATAGCTACAATTTGACGAACAACTCTTATGAGCAGGTTAGTTTACCAAGCTTGGAGGAGCTAGAGCTTGAGTCGGTAGGATCCTTCAAAGGGATATGGCACAGTGAACTTATGGAAAATTCCTTATGCAAATTAGCCACCCTCTCCATTGGATATTGCTCTCAGCTACACAACGTCTTTCCTTCCACAATCATAGGGGGATTGCACAACCTGACAATTGTTGAGATTGAAAACTGTCCCTCTTTGGAATCATTGTTTGATTGTGGGTCCATTGATGCAAATACTGCGCAAACAACTATATTGCTCCCCAAATCAGAAGTAAAGACGGTGAGGGACACAGGAAAGTTGAAATGTACAATGAAGAGTGACTCCCAAATGATTTTGGGTTTTCCTAGTTTAAAAAAAGTCTGTGTTTGTAGTTGCTCCAACCTAAGATATCTCTTCCCCAGTTGTATGGCCACAACTCTAGAGAAACTCGAGAGCCTATGGATTAGCAATTGCGAACAGATGAAGGAAGTGGTCCCTAAGGAGACAGCCAAAGGGGATGGTGAATCATTACAACCATTGTTCAATGAGATGGTTTGCTCTATCCCTTACTATGATCATCCATATTCTTGCATTTCATATTTTAGAATGATCCTCCTTTCTCACATTATCCTCGTACAGGCTAGATTCCCCAATATAAGAAAACTACAAATTGAAGGCGCTAAGTGCAAAGAGCTATGGAGCAATCAAATTCCCAATGATTCCTTTTGCAAATTGGAACTTCTTCAAGTGGAGCATTGTGACAATCTCCTATGTATTGCCCCATCTCACATGTGGAAGAGACTGCAACTCTGTCTCGTCTTCCTAGAAGTGAGATCATGCCATTTGATCAAGATCATATACGAAAGTGATGGGACAAATACAAAGAGCGGTAAAATGACGAGGCTGGTTTTGCGAGATCTAGAAAACTTGAGGCACATTTGGCAATCCAATGGCTTCCCAAATGTCCCGTTCCCAAACTTGAGATACGTAGAGGTTGTGAGGTGCTCCCGTTTGGAAATGCTTTTCACAACCTTCACAGCAAAATTTCTCGGGCAAATCAAAGAGTTGGTAGTAGAGTCATGTGAAGATCTAGAACTAATTGCTGGCCATGAAGAATGTGAAGAAGCGGCCAGTACAACAATCACCTTCTCTGAGTTAACTGCTCTTAGACTTTTCGAGTTGCCAAAAATCAGGGCAATCCAAGTTGAGAAAGACTCTGTGGAATTCCCATCCTTGCAACACCTGTGTACGGTAAGCTGTGGAACGGTGCCGGACCAAGGCCTTGATGACTGGGAAAGCTACCAAGCCTGCAAGATGTTTGACATCGAAGAAATGTTGTTTAGACTTGCGCTTTATGACTAACGCTTTTGGGACTTCTGCAACTGAAAATGGTGTTTGGCGATATAGAATAACGCGTCCGGTAATATGATATTCTGTTTCTACATTCTCATGTACACTCCCCCACAAAATTTATGAGTAGTTCCTTCATGGTCTGTCTCCTGTCCCTTGGATCTAAGGCCGTGCTGAGCGAGGTCACCTGTTCATTCTGATTGAGAATGTAGAGTTGCTATTGAGGCGCAATTCTAATAAATGACAGTCCATCGAGACAAAGTCTGTCAACTGACAAGCATGGAAGAGTTGCTAGTGAGTCCCAGTCACTACCTCTAAATTTCGAAAGAATTTTTCATTAATAGGCAAAAATATAACGAGTGCATTGCATCCAATTTGTCTCGAGAAATTATAGTGGTTTTGCATTAACAGGCAAATAGATGGGATAACTGCTTCGTGGTTGACGATTATCCATGTTAATAAAATTTAAAAATTGCTAGTAATTTTTCAGTCTTGTTTGTAAAAAGATATGACCGATAACTTGCTTGTTAGGTCACCCGATGGTAAGTTACCATCATCATCAGGATTTCACGAGCGCCCAAAACAAATTAATGAATTATCAACATTTCTAAAATTTTACAAATGTGTTTATTTGCATCGTGTATCAAATCACCAGATACTAAACAAACATCTTCTAGGTTTTAAGGTACAAAAGATGAAGTTTTTGTGGACTGCTTCAACTCAATTATTCATTTCTTTTAAGAAATCATTATTCTTTAAGCGATGTTAACTCTAATTTTGTGTCTTACTACGAGTTTTATTTTATGGAAACAAAATAACTTTACTAATCACTGAAATCATTTTTCTCTCTAAATAGTACATGTGCATCTAAATGATGTCACATGTTGTGCATAGAGATTCTCGAATAGAATATGAAATATTTTGAACATGATGTTCATGATTAGTAACTTAGAAAGTTACTCTCGGTATTATCTCGTTCATAGAGTCAATTTTACTTGTTATTAACAACAAATTTTGCTCTAAACTCATTAATAGTGAAGGCATTTAGTAAGCAAAAAGCACTTCTAATATAATATATTACCGAGAGATTCTCTGCCTATAATTTTACTCTTCTCTTGACAAAGCTCTTCAAATTTTATCTGGAAAAGAAAAAAAGCCGTTTTATTAAATATGAATGCATCTAATGTGCAAAAATCAATTTTACTGTTTTATATATACCAGATTTCAGGCTCTTTCAAGAATTTCACAAAATAGATAAACTCCATACATACGAGTTTACCAACTAAAGTACACATTTCATAATTTTGTCTCATGAGAAAGATCAAAACAGGTTTTTTCTCTCCCGATCGAATTCACTGGCTAACAAGGCCTTATCACGTGGCCCTCCACAGAATTCACTCGCTCTCTTCCTTTCTCTCTCTACATCTAACGATCTGAGTCGATTCCCTTTCGAGATCAAGCTCGGCGCGCTCTGCAGAGTGGGGCAGAGCATAAACAGAGCCACCTTCACACACGCAAAAGGAGCTCCACAAATTCTCTCTATCCCTGGCTGAAGGGACTCGGGTGATTTCTGAGCATTCATAAGTCGCTCTCTCTCGGAGATTTCTTTCGAATCCTTGCCTCTCGCTTCGTTGCTGATCGTCACCGCTTCCCGATCGCCAACAGTTCGGTCTGTAATGCCGAAGTTCTAAAACTTTCGTCGCGACTGCTTGCTTCGACGATTCCAACCCTGGATGTTGCTTCTGTTATCTCCTTATTCATATCCAATGTTAATCGCTATAGCTAATCATTCTTCTTTCAACTAAACCACATTTGCTCTGTTTTCCGTTGCTTCTTATACGAAGCAGTGGCTGACTGCCTTTGTGATGATTTGGATGCGGATCACCTGTTTGATGAAATTCCTGAACTTAGTCAGTTCGTATTTTGATTCAAGTCTTGATCGAGAATTTCCTTCATTACTAGATTATTGATCGATTTCGGTCATGTAAGCATATATGAGTTCCGTTTCTTCATTAAAAATCATAGGTATTCAATTTTGAACTTGCTTTGGATGTGCTACAACCTGTTGATACATGCTGATTCGTAATTATTGCAGCCCTGAGCTGATGTCATTTGGTCCTTGATATTGACGTCATTCCACTCAAGTAAGCACGTGTAGTGAATTTCGGTTCCCTTGAAAGGGATTTATGTCATGAATGAATTAAATTCTACCGGAAATCGATCCTTTTATGTTGACTGTCTTAAAATACCCGATTTAGTGTGTGTTTGATTCCAATTTGAGGCTAGTTTGGTTATGGGATCCTATATGCTCATGCTAAGAAAGCATTATGGTGAATCTCATGTCAATTTGCGAGAATTGGGGTCATCACCAAACTTGAATATGTTAGAATCGAAGTATTGCATGCTGACCGTGATTGCTTTGGGTAAATTCGGTATTAATTTGCCCCTGGATTGATGCCATTTTGATCAAGTAGACTTATATGCACTTGTAGGAAGATATGGCTTCATTTTAATGTCGATTAATCATCAAAGGACCACAATTTGCTGTCTTTTATGCTCTGTTACAATTATGAATGTCTGCTGGAAGTTTGTGGAATAAGCATGAATTAGATGGATAAGAGATATGGTGTGTGCAAGTTCCTTGTCAATTTCACATGTTCGGATGGCAATTGCATGATTAAATTGATGTTTGTATGCTCGGTATTGCCGTGAGAGTCTTGGCCTGATTATTGAATTAGAGAACTCCAATTTTAACTGAACTTTAATTCCATGATTCTTGCGATTTCAAAGCTCGGGACATCTATTAAATAATTTGAAGAATACTGACTTCGTTTAAAGGTGATATGGTAGACTAGCCAGATTTGAGGAAATCTCTCAACAAAACGGGTCACCAAGGCCCCTTCAAAATATCACGTGGACGACACTTGCCACCAGAATTCCAATATTTTCTCCCTTAACATTTGGTTGAGTTCTAATGTGGCAGATGAAGGCATATATCTCTCTGTCCTTTCCTTCCTCGAAGTTCGCTGGCCACTGCTATTCAGAATGATGTTTCAAAGATATGTTTCTCATTTCATTGGAATCCTCATGATAGACCGATAGTCATATGCGTCAACAGCACTAAAGGAGAAGAACAGAAGATTATTGCCAGTAGGGGGAGGGAAGCTTGGTCACCAGCGATAATTCTAGTCACCTATCTGATTGCCAACAGTTCCAAGGACTGAAATGCCACAGTACTCAAACTTCGGTCATAATTGCCTGCTTCGATGATTCCATTCCTTGATGTTGCTTTTTTTATCTCCTTACTCATATCCGAGGTCAATCACTATAGCTAATCATTCTTCGTTCAACCAAACTGCATATGCTCTATTTTCCATTGCTGGAACCTTGTCAATACATGCAGATTCACAGCTGTTGTGGCCCTGGGCTAAAGTCCATTGATCCTTCATTTGATGCTATTCCACTCAAGTAAGCATGTGCAGTGACATAAGATTGTGTTACAGTAAATTTCATGTTCGCTTGGAAAAGATATTATGTCATGGATGAATTAAATTATACTTGAAATCAATCCTTGGATGCTGACCATGTCTTGATATCCCATGATTGGGTGTGAGTTTGATTCCAACTTGAGGCTAGTTTGGTTAGGGGATTGTATGTATATGTTCATGCTAGGAAAGTAATATGGTGAATCTCATGCCAACTTGAGGCTAGTTTGGTCATGGCTTCAATTTCATGTCAATTTGTCATTAAACAATCACGATTTGCAGTCTTGTATGCTCTGTTACAATTCTGATTGCTGCTGGAAGTCATGGATTAAGCACAGATTAGATGGATTTTGTCTCAACTTGCTTGTCTTTTTTATTGCCCGTGGGCAAGTGATATCACGTGTTCAAGTTCCTTGTCAATTTCACTTGTTCAGATGACGCTAGTTGGATGTTAGTCCCACAAGAATGAAATCAAGGACTGCATATCAAAACAGATATGTATTAACAAAGGGTCTCAATTCCCCAAAAAAGCACAAACTTTAGGTTGACTCTCTGTTCTGAGTTAAACTTTTTTTTGTCTAGAAAGAATCAACTTCCACTTAAGTCCCAAATTTGATCCCCGTTCAATTGCCGTCCAAAATCACTGTTGAAGGTCTAACATGGCAGTCAGTTGTAAATCCATGTCAGCTAACTACTCACCAAAAAGATGCTTTGTTGTTCTTAAAATTTTGGAAAAATTGAAACAATTAGAGGTGGATTCTTCAATTCTGCAGACAAAAGTCTTCAAATTTTGCGTTTGGGAATCTTCAATTCGTCGAATAGACTCACGCTCGAGATAGTTGGTTTGTTGAGCTTTTAATAAACAAATTCTGAACTCTGCTGGTCTCGTGATCCAAGGACGGGTGCTCGACCGAAGACAACATCTTCTGCAGGATCATTCTCAGTGGATTGCCTGCATTCAAGGTATTTGATTGATTTTGATTCTGGTTCTTCTGAATCGAGGATGGATAGCTATCTTCTTTGATGTCAAAGCTCATTTCAATTCATGGTTTTGCATCTCATGCGTTATTCTTACTGAAAGATGCGAGCTTGATGTCCTGCTGGGGTTGGCGATCATGTGTGGAAGAATTACATCCACATATTGTTCTCATATTTTGCCTATCCGAAAACTCAATGGAATGGTGACTCTTCCACATTGCACTGTTTGTCGTGCGTCATTAAGCATTGCTGCGGCTATGTGTTTGACAAACATTTTCGGAATGTATGACAGATGACGGCTAGAATGATCAGATCCTTCTTCATTCATTTGATCTTATTCATTTTGTGCTTTCAGCTCTGTGAGGATGAAAAGTGACTATGCATATTGATTCGAGTCTTCTAAGCCATGGGTAGGGTGTTACTCATCCATCATTCTGCAGTAGATGACCCCTTGAAATTATTGTCCTTAAAAAAGGATAAACTGATTAGGCAAAAATGTCATTTTTGATCTGGTGATTAACTTCTCCGTTGTTTAGCCAGGACTTCTTATAGTCTGATCTAATCACTCTCTCCAGATTGTGTAACCTTGCTTCATAAACAATAAATTGAGATGAATTAATGTGTCTATACGTGAAGTTAAGATTTGCACATGAAACCATGTTGCAGTTAGAAGCAGATGCTGCCATGTTAGCTTGGATCCTAGCAGTTGTTCTCATGGCCTAAAGAACCCACATCTTAGTTAAAAAAATTCTACCTGCAGATCAGCTTAGATCTTGACAATTGAATGTAAATACTAAAAGAGAGCATTGAAGAGAGAGGGTTTTGATTGTTATTAATGCAAACTGTCCTCTCGAGGAATTTCGCACTTTTGTTTTTTCATAAACCAACTTCTGTTCTTGAAAAATCTACTTCTGTTCTTGAAAAATCTTTTTGCGATGTAAGACTGTACGAACTCACTCACCTCAATTGTAACCTGGGACGCAGTGCTTCGTCCACGATCTCCTGCGAATCTGTGGCTTTCATACCGGGCGGGCCTTATTGTTCAACAACCAACTCGACTACATTAATGCCACGCGGGACATGCCGTGGTTCCTCGCCTGGAAGCTGGATCGTTGGCATAGGAGGAGCGGGGTTTATAGCCGATGGCAAGCTAAGTAGCAGGGGACAATCGGGGGTTCCTAAGTGCCAGATAGGCAAGTTACTTTTTGTCCAACGTGGATGCGCTTTCATGGAGAAAAAGATTGCGAGATGGCTGGATAGTTCTAGCATTTTGGAGGCGGTAGGGCCCAAAAGGCAATATTAGTATAAAGAAATGGTGGAGGCGGTCCACTTATTTTCAATATAAAATTGTATGGCCAGTTGCGGGCCGGGGATTTTGCTCTTCCGTCCAACAGCACCTTGACCATCTCTTCAACAGCTACTTTGAAAATTGCAGTTCTGTAAAAAAGATTCAAAGCTTGCTGAAGGATTCGGTTTCCGACTTCTAGATATTTTACAAGCGTGGTCATAAACTACCAATACTCTGAAATTTTGCCAACATACGAATGGATTAATAAATTACCAACTTCTTATCGACATTGTAAGGGATTTAGTAATATCCAAATAAATTAGATTTATCAATGTCAAAATAAATTAGAAAATTATGTATTTAAAAAAAAAAAATTTAGACGCAGTTCATAAGTTTTAACGATGTTATTAATTTACTTATGTCAGATTAATTTGTAAGTAACCTCTTAACCTAATTGGTTAGGATCTCACCCTGAGATCCAAGATCCGGGAGGTAAGGGGCTCAAAGCCCCTAATATTTATCTTGTCCCTCAAATTGAGGCGACGTCAAGAGTGGCTTTCCTCCTAGTGCCCCATGAGAATCTTTTAATTTCTTTTGTTGATCAATATACTTCAATTTTTGTCCTAAATAATCTATTTTTCACTATAGAATTTGCATATCATGGATATACATGTAATTTATACCTTTTTAACTATAATTTTTTTGTTATATCCACAATCAACACAAAACAGCCTTTATTGTGCCACTACGATATTTATACATATATGCTAACTATCCGATTATGTCAGGTTATTTAAATTTCGGAGTACATGTGTAAGTATATTTTATATACCATTGTTTAAATTATTTTTGTTTTGTGTGACTAACCGAATTAGGAGGGTTGCTTTTTTAAGAATTTTGGCTGCTGTTAGTCGTAAAACTATTTGTATGAATTTGGGACTAAATATACAATCGTGTATGGTCATGCACACATTAACATGACACTTTCAAGCTTTTTCAGCAATTCCTTTTTAATTTCTATTTTACTAGGTATCATATACTTGAATAAAAAGATATTCTTTACTTGAATAATATTAGCATTCACGTATATGAAGTCGCCCTACCAATTCAATTATATATGTAATTCAAAACCTATGCATTGACACAAGATTAATAGATAGATGTCTATTTTATATCAATAAGGTGTCTATCACCGGAGAATCACAAAAGTGTGCTCATGGGAGTGGCCACAAGAGAATGTCCAAGTGTAGTGATTTGATCACAAGCTTTGACAAGAAAGATAAACACACTTGCCACCTACGAAGCACGGACATGTTGCCCGTGCTTCCGTGTCATGTCCGACACGTGTTGGAGTGTGTCGGACACGTCGACACGCTCGGACATGGTTGTACACGCGGTCAACCCGTGTTGGATTTTCCGACACGCGGTCAACGTTTCTCGACACGTTTCAACACGCGTGTCGGGAAGACGATGGAGGGTGGAGGCGAGGGAGGGCGAGGGAGCAGAGATGAGGCCGCGAGCAACGGCGAGAAATGGTCAGAGAAAGAGCCGAACAAAGAGAAAGAAGAGAGAGAAAGCAAACTTCCTTAGAGTCATAATCAAAACATGACAGCGTCATGGCCTAGTGCGCTTGCAAAGAAAACTGATCTCGGGCCTATTTGGCTCGCGGTTTACTGACCAAATCTACGAGAACCTTCATATATGTTTTGATGCGTATTCATAGATCGTATTCATTATCAGGTGTAATTCCACTCCGAGGGCGGGTATTTCTTTTAGGGAATGAACTTGACTAAAATAGGGGCAAATCTTTTTCATTAGTGGCCTTATTAGTGATTCCCCCTTTTTGGTCCCCGGCCGACTATTCTCTCCATCGGTGATAACATAATTCGACGTTGAGTTTTGTCATCTGCTGTCACGGTTGCACCTCATGGAGAAATTTACTAGTTTCTTCTTGCTATTCATAACGACTATTTGACATATCGATACAAGAGCATATTTATTTTTCTATATGTCATTTGTAGGTTAGGCTGGACGTTTGTCAATATGTACGTGTGAATTGTATTAAAAAAGTCTCACACTGGATAATTGATGTGGTGTGATTAGTTAATTTATTCGATTTAATCTATAACTTATTGGCTTAAATTTTTTAGCTCCAAGTAGATATGTTGATAGGTTCAAATTTGGACTCTTTCTTGGCGACCACCTTGAACTCCCAATGTGTGGTGTTTGGTAAATATCTCAAGGAACTCAATGTGCATCAATATTTGGTAAATATCTCAAGAAAGAAATCTCGTGATCAATGGTTTCTGAGCAGCCTAGTGTTGTGGTGCAGCACTGCATTCTCGATGGCAATTCGAGATGAAGGTTGGCGTTGTTGTTGTTGTTATGACCTCACACGCAACAAAGTGGAGATTCACATGTGAGTTAATGTAGAACATACCTAATATTGAACTCACACCTGAGTGAGTGGGAGATTGTTGAGTTGCACATTTGCATTATATTAAAAAAGTCCTGCATCAGAGAATTGATATAGTAGCTAATATATCATAGTTAACCTAAAACTAGATATATTGAATGGCTCAAAATTAGACTTGTTGGAGAAATCTTTCCAGAATATTTTGAAGCTGACAAAATGTTTCTATCAGTCTAGTCTGGAGCATTGTAGACCCTTCTATTTAGAGTCTGAAGACTTTTAGATCACCAGATTCAAGACTCAAGACTCAAGACTCAAGATTATTCTCATTGACAGTTTCTAATCTAGCGACGAAGACGATCCAGAGCTAAAGTGTTTGGTTGAGGATTTGGTCTTATTCACTGAAGAAGATCTCTTGGCTAGATATGATATAACGGATTCTTTTATTCGAAATCAAGATCGTTTGAAGATCCGATGATTGACGAAATACTCTTGGAAGGTTCTATTCTTGGAAACCAAGATCTTGATTGTATGGGCGAACATGATTGATGGGCTATCGACATGTTCTTTTAATAACTCGAATGATCTTCTTAATTGATTCTGTCCAACGGGAAGATTGGAAAAATTCCTTTGGTAAGTGCCAACGGGTATGATGGCATAAAGGAGTATAAAAGGAAGACGTTCTAGCTGTTCTAGTAGATGCACGATAGAGAAATTCCAGAGTCTGAAGCTCCTTGATTATTAGTCGATTCATATTGAGCAAAACTGTATTCGCAAAAGAGAGTCTATACTTAGTGATACCTTGAGGGAGTGTGGTAGATCTTCTACACCGTGAAATCAAGTGAGAACAGTGCTGTAACATCTCTTTGTTCATAGTGGAAACCAGCCAGTGGGCTGTCAGTGCAGAAGAGTAGACGTAGGCTTGAAATAAGCCGAACCACTATAAACCTTGCGTTTAATTTTCTTTTCCCTACTCTTAGTGTTATTTTGATTATTGTTTGACGAGAAACAATTGTCTCAATTCTATCAACTGTCTAGCATTGTGCGATAATAGTGAGAAATTACTCATTATACCTATTCACCCCACTCTAGGTACTTTTACTAGCCATATCAATTGGTATCAGAGCTCGTGTACTCACTTTATTTGAAGTGTTTTACTTCAGAGTAAAATATCCATGGCTAGTATGCTAGCTTCAGGGCTGATGGAAGGTCAAAGCAATACCAGACCTCCTTACTTTGATGGAAAGAACTACAACATCTGGAAAAACAAAATGAAAGCATTTCTTCGATCAAAGGATCCTCTGGAATGGGACGTTGTAGAAAAAGGAATCACTCCTAAAGTTGCATCTGTCTCAGAAAGAGGGAAAGAAACTGTTGAGACCAGTGGAATGACTCAGGAAGAGATAATCAAGAGACAAACTCTTGATGCAAAAGCTATTTATTCTTTATATTGTGCATTGTTACCTACTGAATATAATAGAATATCTTCTTGTGTTATAGCAAAAGAAGTCTGGGATATGTTACATATCACCTATGAAGGAATTGATCGAGTGAAAGAGACCAGAATCAACATCCTTCTTGGTCGATATGAAGCCTTCAAAATGAAACCTGGAGAATCTATAACTGACATGTTTAGCCGTTTTACAGAGATTGTAAATGGTCTTGAAAATCAAGGACAACCAATTTCTGATCCCATGAAGGTAAACAAGCTACTACGTGGACTCTCCAAGGATTGGAATCACATAAAGACTTCAATAAGAGAGATGCAAAGAATCATGCCACTATCTCGTCGACGAGCTAGTTGGAACTCTTCGGTCTTATGAAGTGGAACGAATTAATGAAGACGAAGATCCAAAAGGTAAGAAATCCATTGCATTAAAATCAAATAATGATTCGATGTTACAGATTCGAAGATGATATGAACGATGAGGAGCTTGCTCTCATGATAAGAAGATTCAGAAAACTGAATAGAAAATGAAGAAGGTTCAACTCAAAGAAACAAAGTTTTCAAAGACAACGAGATCAATTCTGTTGATGATGATGAATCAAACAAAGATGTAGTTTGCTTTGAATGTAAGAAAAAGGGACACATCAGACCCAACTATCCTCTTCTGAAGAAGAAGAAAGGAAAAGCTGAAAAGTTTCGAAAGGCTCTCAAAGCCGAAACCTGGAGTGATACAGAGTATGAAGAAAGTGATGATGAATATGCCAACTTATGTCTGATGGCGCAATTAGACTCAGACTCAAACTCTGGATCAGACTCAGACAGTGAATTTGAGGTAAGTGATTTTAAAATTCCTGTCAAGGTTTCCAAATATATTGATGAGCTGTGTTTTAGTCTTAAGACTTCTCTCAAAAGGATTTCCGAACTTAAAAAGGAAAAATCTGCTCTAAAACAACAGGAAAACGTTTTAAAAGAAAGAGTTAAATGTTTAGACATGAATGTTTCCACTCTTAAAGAAAATGAAGATAGTCTTTTGAAAGAAAATGCTCTTTTAAAAACTGATTCATCAAATATCTCAAAGAAGTTTTCAATAGGGTCCGAGAAACTTGAAAAAATTCTTTCAGTTCAAAGACCTTACTTCAATAAGTCTGGTATGACAGCATAAACTATTCCCTTGATTGATTTTCCTAAAGTAAAAGAAAGAATTAAGCAAAGACCCTCGAGAGAGGCTTACAAAAATCATTTCAAGAAGGTTTTTGTAAGGTCTGTAGGTCGAAATGCCCTCAGGTGTTCAAAGTGCAATAGCCCGAATCACTTTGAAAAAGAGTGTCCTATGGTTTGGAAACCTATTAAGAAAACATGGGCTAATACTGTTTATCTTACTAACACCAATGGACCCAAGAAAATATGGGTACCAAAGAAAGCTTGAGACTCTCTTTTAAATGCGAGTCTCCATCAATAAAAAGGTAAAGTGGTATCTGGACAGTGGATGCTCAAAACATATGACAGGAAACTCAAATTGCTTTATAAAGATCGTTCAAGTAAATGATGGAAAAGTCTCATTTGGAGGAAACAAAAGGAAGAATTGTGGGATTCGGACTGTGAAAATTGGAAATCTCACAATAAGTAATGTTTCCCTAGTGGAAGGACTCAATTACAATCTTCTCAAAGCATTAGCCAACTGTGTGATACTTGGTTTTAAGATCTTCTTTCAAGAAGGAATATGTTATGGAACCAGTAAAGACTCTACTCAGTCTTTCATGGGTCGAAGGCATGGAAATATCTACCTCTTGGATGTGAAATCGGATGAATCACAATGCTTAATCTCAATTCAAGATGAAGCAAGCTTATGGCACAGAAAGCTTGGTCACATAAATATGAAGCAATTAGCTAAAATCTCTATAAAGCAGCTTGTTCGTGGTCTACCCAATTTATCATACTAAAAGTCTGATCTATGCACTCCATGTATATTGGGAAAGCAGGTAATAAATTCATTTAAGCCAATAAATCATGTCTCTACTAATCATGTACTACAAATGCTACATATGGATCTCTTCGGACTAACCAGAACCTAGAGCATTGGAGGTAAGAAATATTGCCTAGTAATTATGGATGATTACTCCCGATTTACTTGGGTATATTTCCTTATAAGTAAGTCCGAAACCTTCTCGTATTTTGAAAAATTTGCTAAAAAGGTTCAAAATGAAAAATGATGTGTTATCTCTAGTATAAGAACAGATCATAGAAGTGAATTTGAAAATCAAGATTTTACAAAAATTTGTTATGAATCTGGCCTTAAGCATGTGTTCTCCTCTCCATATACTCCTCAGCAAAATAGAGTTTTGGAAAGAAAGAATAGATCTCTTCAAGAAATGGCTAGAACTCTTTTGATTGAAAGTAAGATTTCTTCATGATTTTGGGCTGAAGCTGTTTCAACAGCGTGCCATATCATCAATAGTCTTTTTAAGACATATTCTAGAGAAAACCCCTTATGAGATATTCAAAGGTAAGAAGCCTATTGTTTCGTACTTTCATGTGTTCAGTTGCAAATGCTTTATTATGAAAAATGCAAAAGATCGAGTTGGTAAGTTTGAAGAAAGATCATATGAAGGCATCTTCCTTGGATATTCTACATTAAGCAAAGCCTACAGAGTCTACAATAAGAAGAGTCAATCTGTGGAGGAATCAATGAATGTCAAATTTCAAGATTCTATGTAAAATGAATCCAGTCAGACTCATCATGAAGAATCTGAACCTACTCCAGACTCTCTAAAGCTTACAACTCAAGAAGCATCTCAGACTCTGGAAGACCAGCATCAAGTTGTTCGTGAAGATTCAAGTAAAGAAAGAGATCATCAACCTGACGAATCAACCAGTAACTTGAAGCATAAGTCCAGTCATCCCAAAGACCTTATTATTGGCGACATTAATGAAGGAATTTGTACAAGATCCAAAAGGCGCGAAGAGTTTAGTGCTGTGGCTCTCATTTCTGAAATTGAACCAAAAAGCATAGAATAAGCTTTATCTAATGAAAGCTGGATTGAAGCTATGCAAGAAGAGCTCAGATAGTTCAACATTAATGATGTCTGGGAATTGACATCTAAACCAAAAGGTAAAACTGTTATTGGAGCTAAATCGGTGTTCAGGAACAAGATGAATGAGAAATGAAAAGTCATAAGAAACAAAGCAAGACTCGTGGCCAAGGGTTATACGTAAGAAGAAGGAATAGACTATGATGAGACTTACGCACTAGTAGCAAGGTTAGAAGCTATTCGATTATTACTTACGTTTGTTTGTTATAAAAATTTCAGGTTATTCCAAATGGACGTCAAAAGTGTCTTCCTAAATGGTTTTATCCATGAGGAAGTTTTTATGTGGAACAACCACCAGGGTTTGAAGACCCAAAGAAGCCAGACTCAGTCTTCAGACTGAAAAAGGCCTTGTATGGTTTAAAGCAAGCACCTCAAGCTTGGTACGACAGACTAAGTAAGTTCTTAATACAGAATGGTTTTGTCAAAGGTAAAGTAGATACTACTCTATTTATCAAAAATGAAATCAAAAGCTTTTTACTTGTTCAAATATATGTGGATGATATTATTTTTGGATCCTCTAATGAAAGTCTGTGCAAGAAATTCTCTAAGTTTATGCAGGATGAGTTTGAAATGAGTATGATGGAAGAGTTAACCTTCTTTCTTGAACTCCAAGTAAAATAATTGAAGGAAGGAATTTTTATTCATCAAGAAAAATATGTTAATGATCTAGTCAAAAAGTTTCGACTGGAAAAGTGCAAAAAGACCGACATACCGATGTCAAGTTCTTTGAAGATAGATAAAGATGAAGAAGGGAAGAAAGTTGATCAAAAGCTATACAGGAGTATCATCGGTTCACTTCTTTATCTTACTGCCTCTAGACCTGATATTTTGTTGAGTGTTTGCATCTGTGCTAGGTTTCAATCAGATCCTAGAGAATCTCATCTCAGTGCTGCGAAACGTATTATTAAATACGTTGCTTCATCTTCAAGCATCGGTCTTTGGTATCCTAAGAAGGGAGACTTTAATCTTCTTGGATATTCAGACGCAGATCTAGCTGGTTGCAGAGTTGATAGAAAGAGCACCTCGGGAACTTGCCAGTTGCTTGGAAGCAGGACAGTGTCTTGGTTTTCAAGGAAACAAAATACTGTGGCTCTCTCTACAACAGAAGTAGAGTATGTAGCTCTTGGAAGTTGTTGTTCGCAAATTATGTGGATAAAACAACAGCTACAAGACTTTGGAATTGAAGACTCATGCACTGAGATTAGATGTGACAACACCAGCGCAATCAATCTCACTAAAAATCCAATCCTTCACTCAAGGGCAAAGCATATAGAGATTCAACATCACTTCATTAGAGATCATGTTCAAAATGGAGAAATCTCGATTCAATTTGTTGATTCAAAGAGCCAACTAGCGGATATATTCACAAAGCCTTTGGAGAAAAATCAATTCGATATTATCCGTTCCAGACTCAACATTTTGAAGCTTAAGGAAGTTAAAGTCTAGAGACTCTCAGACCCTCAGACTCAGACGTTCATGGCTATAGACGTAAGTTGTTTCAATATTCAAACTCGAAAATGTACGATCATTCGTTCAATTATAATTGATTTATATTATCTTTAAAATGGCAGTTTTCTTTAAAAAGGACGGTTATCGTTTTTAAAAAAGAACGACTATTCACTTTCCTTTATGACGATTGACCTTCTTCTTTTTAAATTGGGTTATATATATACAGTCAGTTGTTTTCTTCGCTTAACTCCAAAACCCTAAAAAGCATTCTCCTCCCAATCTTGTCTCGACTTCGTGTTCATCTTCGAGAAAGTTGTCATTTTTTCTTGGGAAAGCGAGTCAAGGAATCTTTCAACGACAAGGAATGATGTCTTCTTCGAGAAAGTATTCAAGAATCGTGAACAGGGGGACCACAAAGAATGAGGGAGGATCCTACCCATTTCGATCTCACCGAGGAGGAAGAGTTACCGAGACAGCGACAGAGCATGATTCACTCTCAACCACGTCACTCTCCACCATCTACCCCACAGGGAGTGGGTCAACAATCGGAGGAAGAAATAATCGAGGAAGCATACCCTGTAAGAGTCCAAAAACCCTATTTTATTTACAAGCTCTATCGTGCTTTGAAGAGCATTAGTACTCCGCTGAACTATGTAGATGATTTCCTTAAAGACAAGGCTTATGGAAATGAGTATGTCTTTTTGCGACGAATAGAGGATTTGGGAATTGCTCCCAAAGGAAAGGCTGAGGAAGCACTTGCAAACATTCCAAATGACCCTCGTGTAGGAGGATTGAATCCCACTGATGGGAACGATGATGATAAACTGTTTAGTGAATTCCAACCTAGGATGAGTGTTGCTGCGAAGGTTAAGGGAAAAAGAACGGAGTTGTTCAAATCGAAGGAACAGGAGGATCTGTTCTTCAAACTGTTGAAATGTGGGGTGATAAACCCCAGGAGCGTTGATTTCGACTTTCTGGATGCCATCAATGTGAACTTGAGAGAAAAGTTCAATCTGCTTCAACTTGAGCAATTTTGCTCCGACACCACAGACGGCTATGCACAATTGACAGCATATTTCTATTCAAATCTCAGCTTTTTAGATGCGAATAGAATATCCTTCAGTGTTCGAGACCAAGACTATGTAGTAGATGTGGACATGCTGGCAGATATAATTGGGGTTGAAAGAGGACGATATCAACCGGTCAAGGTTTCAATTGCCTGTACTTCTCTGGAGCTCGTCAAAGACAGGATTGTAGAAAGGAGAATTACTTACGCAAGAATGCATGCCATCAATATCTTGTTTCACAAAATTGTGATCAACTGTCTCAGGCCAAAATCAACATCCAAGACTGACATGTCTAACTCTGAGGCGAAATTGATGTACATGATCAATTCAGGGAGAAAGTTTTCTCTCCTCACACATTCTCTTCCACATGTACAGAGCGATGGTGAAGGACAAGGGCCAGTTGCCTTACTCAGGTCTTGTGACTAAGATCTTCAGACACTTGAACATTGAACCTCCACAAACTCTTTGTGTTCGACCATGCGACAAAATGGTGGTGGGTTTGAAAATGCTGACAAAAATGCGTCTGAAAGAGCTTGATAAGGCAATGGAGAAGTTCAAAGTGAAAACTCCAGTCAAATCTTATCCAGTATCTTCTAAATCAAAAAGGAAAGGGAAGGAGCCCATGGGTGCTCCATCCAAAAAGAAAAGAACTCTTATTTTAGAGGATGAAGAGGAAGAGGATGAACTCACTATCTCTGCCTTGGCATCGAAAAGGCTCAGTCGTTCAGTATCCAAATCAACGGAACGACAGGAAAAAGGAAAAGAAGCAGAGGAAAAAGAACATAGAGAAGAAGAGGGAAAAGAAGAGAACAGAGAAGCAGAGGAGAAAGAAGAGAAAGAAAAAGAAGAAGAAGAAGAAGAAGAAGAAGAAGCAGTCAAAGAAAAGTTTGCAGATGGAGAGAAAGGCAATCAAGACGCTGACAAGCAAGACCATCACTCTTTCCCAATTGAGGCCTTAGAAACAGGAGGAGATGGCGAGCAGGGAAGGACTACACCATATCCTATCAACAATGAAGGTGTGAGTCGCTCACCAGCAAATCCAAAAGATCTTCAGGCTTCTCAAGTGCCTGAGGAAGGACATGATACCTCAACGCCAAATCTGTGTGATTACACCGAAGTTCCATCGTCTGCCTTTACTCCATCCGATAGAGCAAATGCCAGCACACAGACGGACACTACAGCAGATTTTCGTCACATCCTTGATCTTCTTCTGGAAATGCAGGGTCAAATATATGCTTTGGATTGTGAACTTCAAGTCCTAAAGAATGCTGGACAAGCATCTTCTATTACCCTATCAAATCAAATGCAAGACCTCGCTCTTCAAATTCAAGCAAATGCCAAAGGGGAAGAGGTGGCACATCTACGGGAAGACTTAAAGAGGCTGGAAGGCATCGTACAGTCGATGGGAGATTTCCAGATTGTGCTCGTTCCCAAGCCGACTTGACTTTTTTCTCACCTTTTTAATGATGACAAAAAGGGGGAGAATTGCAATATTTGAACTTTGACTTTAAAATTTTAACTTTATTTTAATTTTAATGTTAGTTTGTTTGGATATTTGTTTTGAGTATGACTTGGGTGTGGATTTGAAATTGACTGTTGCATTTATATCAAGTGTTATTGTATGGCTTTACTCATGAAAGACTAACCTATTTTCTGTGGATGTAGAGTCTAGTTGAGTTGTTAATCTTTATGAGATATCCATATTGCTTGAGTAATGTTTTGCAGGTCAAAGCTGTTCAAATCTACAAGAAAGTTTTGTCACCATAAAAAAGGGGGAGATTGTTGGAGAAATCTTTCCAGAATATTTTGAAGCTGACAAAACGTTTCTATTAGTCTAGTCTGGAGCATTGCAGACCCTTCTATTTAGAGTCTGAAGACTTTCAGATCACCAGACTCAAGACTCAAGACTCAAGACTATTCTCATTGACAGTTTCTAATCCAGCAACAAAGACTCAAGACTATTCTCTTGGTTGGATATGATATAACGGATTCTTTTATTCGAAATCAAGATCATTTGAAGATCCCATGATTGACGAAATACTCTTGGAAGGTTCTATTCTTGGAAACCAAGATCTTGATTGTATGGGCGAACATAATTGATGGGCTATCGACATGTTCCTTTAATAGCTCGAATAATCTTCTTAATTGATTATGTCCAACAGGAAGATTGGAAGAATTCCTTTGGTAAGGGCCAACGGGTATGATGGCATAAAGGAGTATAAAAGGAAGACGTTCTAGCTGTTCTAGTAGATGCACGATAGAGAAATTCCAGAGTCTGAAGCTCCTTGATTATTAGTCGATTCATATTGAGCAAAACTGTATTCGCAAAAGAGAATCTATACTTAGTGATACCTTAAGGGAGTGTGGTAGATCTTCTACACCGTGAAATCTGATATAGCTAGTACGAGTACCTAGAGGAGGGTGAATAGGTATATAAAAGATTTTTCTTGATAATTGCACAATACTAGACAGTTGAAGGATTTGCGACAAATAATAATCAACGTAAGACTGAGTAAAGGAAAGAGAGAATTGAACACGCGGTTTATAGTGGTTCGGCTTAATTCAAGCTTACGTCCACTCTTCTGTACTGACAGCCTATTGGCTGGATTCCACTATGAACAAAGAGATGTTACAGCGTTGATCTTCCTTGATTTCTCGGTGTAGATGATCTACCGCACTCGCTCAAGGTATCACCAAGTATAGACACTCTTTGTGTATACAATTTTGCTCAAAATGTATCGACTAATAATCAAGGTGCTTCAGACTCTGGAATTTCTCTATCGATCACGCACTAAAACAATTAGAACGTCTTCCTTTATACTCCTTTATGCCTTCATACCCATTGGCACTTACCAAAGGAATTCCTTCAATCTATCCGTTGGACGAAATCAATTAAGAAGATCATTCGAGCTATTAAAGGAACCTGACGATAGCCCATCAATCCTGTTCGCCCATACAATCAGGATCTTGGTTTCCAAGAATAGAACCTTCCAAAAATATTTCGTTGACCATCGGATCTTCAATCGATCTTGGATATGAATAAAAGAATCCGTTATATTTATCTAGCCAAGAGATCTTCTCCAGAGGATAGGATTAAATCCTCAACCAAATATTTCGGCTCGGATTTCCTTCGTTCTTGTCAATGAGAATAGTCTTGAGTCTTGAGTCTTGAGTCTTGAGTCTTGAGTAATTGAGTCGGTGATCGAAAGTCTTCAGACTCTAAACAGAAGGTCTGCGAATATCCAGACTAGACTGATAGAAACGTTTTGTCAGCTTCAAAATATTTTGGAAATATTTCTCCAACAATCTCCCCCTTTTTGATGGTGATAAAACTTTCCTGTAGATTTGAACAACTTTGACAATCTATAGCCATGAATGTCTGAGTCCGAGGGTTGGAGAGTCTCTAGACTTTAACTTCTTCAAGCTTCAAAATATTGAGTCTGGAATGGATAAAATCGAATTGATTTTTCTCCAAAGGCTTTGTGAATATATCCGCTAGTTGACTTTTTGAGTCAACAAATTGAATCGAGATTTCTCTATTTTGAACATGATCTCTAATGAAGTGATGTCGAATCTCTATATGCTTTGCTCTTGAAAGAAGGATTGGATTTTTGGTGAGATTGATTGCGCTGGTATTGTCACATCTGATCTCTGTGCATGAGTCTTCAATCCCAAAGTCTTGTAGCTGTTGTTTTATCCATAGAATTTTCGAACAGCAGCTTCCAAGAGCTACATACTCTGCTTCTGTTGTTGAGAGAGCCACAATGCTTTGTTTCCTTGAAAACCAAGACACTGTCCTGCTTCCAAGCAATTGGCAAGTTCCTGAAGTACTTTTTCTATCGACTCTGCAACCAACCAGATCTGCGTCTGAATATCCCAGAAGATTAAAGTCTCATTTCTTAGGATACCAAAGACCGATGCTTGAAGATGAAGCAACATATTTAATAATACGTTTCGCAAAGACCGAGATAGGATTCTCGTAGGATCCGATTGAAACCTAGCACAGATGCAAACACTCAACAAAATGTTAGGTCTAGAAGCAGTAAGATAAAGAAGTGAACCAATGATGCTCCTGTACAGCTTTTGATCAACTTTCTTCCCTTCTTCATCTTTGTCTATCTTCAAAGAACGTGACATCGGTATGTCGGTCTTTTTGCACTTTTCCAGTCCAAACCTTTTGACAAGATCATTTGCATACTTTTCTTGATGAATAAAAGTTCCTTTCTCTAGTTGTTTCATTTGAAGCCCGAGAAAGAATGTTAACTCTCCCATCATACTCATTTCAAACTCATCCTGCATAGACTTTGAAAATTTCTTGCATAGACTTTCATTAGGGGATCCAAAAATAATATCATCCACATATATTTGAACAAGTAAAAAGCTTTTGTTTTCATTTTTGATAAATAAAGTAGTATCTACTTTACCTTTGATAAAACCATTCTGTATTAATAACTTACTTAGTCTGTCATACCAAGCTCGAGGTGCTTGCTTTAAACCATACAAGACATTTTTCAGTCTGAAGACTGAGTCTGGCCTCTTTGGGTCTTCAAACCCTGGTAGTTGTTCCACGTAAACTTCCTCATGGATAACTCCATTTAGGAAGGCACTTTTGACGTCCATTTGAAATAACCTGAAATTTTTATAACAAGCAAACGCAAGTAATAGTCGAATAGTTTCTAACCTTGCTACTGGAGCGTAAGTCTCATCATAGTCTATTCTTTCTTCTTGCGTGTATCCTTTAGCCACGAGTCTTGCTTTGTTTCGTACGACTTTTCCTTTCTCATTCATCTTGTTTCTGAACACCCACTTAGCTCCAATAACAGTTTTACCTTTTGGTTTGGATGTCAATTCCCAGACATCATTAATGTTAAACTGTCTGAGCTCTTCTTGCATAGCTTCAATCCAGCTTTCATAAGATAAAGCTTCTTCTACGCTCTTTGGCTCAATTTCAGAAATAAGAGCTACAGCACTAGACTCTTCACGCCTTTTAGATCTGATGCGAATTCCTTCATTAATTTCGCCGATAATGAGATCTTTGGGATGACTGGATTTATGCTTCCAGTTACTGGTTGATTTGTCAGGTTGATGATCTCTTTCTTTATTTGAATTTTCATGAACAGTTAGGTGCTGATCTTCCAGAGTTTGGTGATGATCTCTTTCTTTATTTGGAGGGTCTGGAGTAGGTTCAGACTCTTCATGATGAGTCAGTCTGGATTCATCTTGCGTAGAGTCTTGAAATTTGACATTCATTGACTCCTCCACAGATGGCTCTTCTTGTTATAGACTCGTAGGCTTTGCTTGATGTAGAATATCCAAGGAAGATGCCTTTGTCCGATCTTTCTCAAACTTACCAACTCGATCTTTTGCATTTTTCAAAATAAAGCATTTGCAACCGAACACATGAAAGTATGAAACAATGGGCTTCTTACCTTTGAATAACTCATAAGGGGTTTTCTCTAGAATAGGTCTTAAGAAGACTCTATTAATGATATAGCACGCTGTTGAAACAGCTTCAGCCCAAAATCGTGAAGAAATCTTACTTTCAATTAAAAGAGTTCTAGCCATTTCTTGAAGAGATCTATTCTTTCTTTCTACAACTCCATTTTGCTCTGGAGTATATGGAGAAGAGAACATATGCTTAAAGCCATATTCATCACAAAATTTTGTAAAATCTTGATTTTCAAATTCACCTCAATGATCTATTCTTATACTTGAGATAACACAACATTTTTCATTTTGAACATTTTTAGCAAATTTTTCAAAATACGAAAAGGTTTTGGACTTACTTGCAAGGAAATATACCCAAGTAAAGCGGGAGTAATCGTCCACAATTACTAGACAATATTTCTTACCTTCAATGCTTTGGGTTCTGGTTGGTCCAAAGAGATCCATATGCAGCAACTGTAGTACATGATTAGTAGAGACATGATTTATTGGCTTAAATGAATTTCTTACCTGCTTTCCCAGAATACATGGTGTGCATGGATCGGACTTTTGGTATGGTAATTTGGGTAGACCTCGAACAAGCTGCTTTGATGAGATTTTAGCTAACTGCTTCATGTTGACATGACCAAGCTTTCTGTGCCATAAGCTTGCTTCATCTTGAATTGAGATTAGGCATTGTGATTCATTTGGTTTCACGTCTAAGAGGTAGATATTTCCATGTCTTCGACCCATGAAAGACTGAGTAGAGTCTTTACGATTCCAGAACATATTCCTTCTTGAAAGGAGATCTTGAAACCAATATCACACAATTGGCTAATGCTTTGAGAAGGTTATAATTGAGTCCTTCCACTAGAGAAACATTGCTTATTGTGAGATTTCCAATTTTCACAGTTCTAAATCCCACAATACTTCCTTTGCCGTTTCCTCCAAATGAAACTTTTCCACAATTTACTTGAATAAGCTTTATGAAGCAATTTGAGTCTCCTGTCATGTGTCTTGAACATCCGCTGTCAAGATACCACTTTACCTTTTTCTTGACGGAGACCTGCATTTAAAAGAGAGTCTCAAGCTTTCTTTGGTACCCAAATTTTCTTGGGTCCTTTGGTGTTAGTAAGATAAATATTATTAGGCCATACTTTCTTAACATGTTTTCAAACCATAGGACACTCTTTTTCAAAGTGATCCCGACTGTTACACTTTGAACACCCGAGGCATTTTGACCTACGAGACTTTATAAAAACTTTCTTGAAATGATTTCTCGTAAGCCTCTCTCGACGGTCTTTTCTTAATTTTTTCTTTTACTTTAGGAAAATCAATCAAGGGAATTGTTTCTACTGTCATACCTAGACCGGACTTATTGAAATAAGGTCTTTGAGCTTAAAGAATTTTTTCAAGTTTTTCGGACCCTATTGAAAATTTCTTTGAAATATTTGATAAGTCAGTTTTTAAAAGAGCATTTTCTTTCAAAAGATTATCTTCCTTTTCTTTAAGAGTGGAAACATTCAAATCTAGATTTTTAATTCTTTCTTCTAAGACATTTTCCTTTTGTTTTAGAGCTGAGTTTTCTTTTTTAAGTTCGGAAATTCTTTTAAGAGAAGTCTTAAGACTAAAACACAGTTCATCAATGTATTTAGAAACTTTGACAGGAATTTTAAAATTAATTGCCTCAAATTCACTATCTGAGTCTGATTCAAAGTCTGAGTCTGAGTCTGATTGTGCCATCAGACACAGGTTGTCATATTCTTCATCACTTTCTTCACACTCTGTATCACTCAATGTTTCAGCTTTGAGAGCTTTACGAAACTTTTCAGCTTTTCCTTTCTTCTTCTTTAGAAGAGGACAGTTGGGTCTGATGTGTCCCTTTTTTCTTACATTCGAAGCAAACTACATCTTTGTTTGGTTCCTCATCATCTACAGACTTGGTCTGCTGTCTTTGGAAACTTTGTTTCTTTGAGTTGAACCTTCTTCCTTTTTTATTAAGCTTTCTGAATCTTCTTATCATAAGAGCAAGCTCCTCATCGTCCACATCATCTCCGAATCTGTATCATCGAATCATCATTTGATTTTAATGCAATGGATTTCTTACCTTTTGGATCTTCGTCTTCATTAACTCGTTCCACTTCATAAGACTCGAAGAGTTCTAATCACTCGTCAATGATAGTGGCATAATTCTTTGTGTCTCTCTTATTGAAGTCTTTATATGATTCAAATCCTTGGAGAGTCCACGTAGTAGCTTGTTTACCTTCATGGGATCATAAATTTTTTGTCCTTGGTTCTCAAGACCATTGACAATATCTGTAAAACGACTAAACATGTCAGTTATAGATTCTCCTGGTTTCATTTTGAAGGCTTCATATTGACCGAGGAGAATGTTAATTCTGGTCTCCTTCACTCGATCTGTTCCTTCATAGGTGATATGTAATCTATCCCATACTTCTTTTGCTGTAACACAAGAAGATATTCTGTTATAATCAGTTGGTGACAAAGTACAATATAAAGAGTAAATTGCTTTTGCATCGAGTGCTTGTCTCTTGATTATCTCTTCCTGAGTCATTCCGCTGGTCTCAACAGTTTCTTTTCCTCTTTCAGAGACTAATGCAGCTGTATGAGTGATTCCTCTTTCCACAACGTCCCATTCTAGAGGATCCTTTGATCGTAGGAAAGCTTTCATCTTGTTCTTCCAGATGTTGTAATCCTTTCCATCAAAGTAGGGTGGTCTGGTATTGCTTTGCCCTTCCACCAGCCCTGGTGCTAGCATACTAGCCATGGATCTTTTACTCTGAAGTAAAACACTTCAAATAAAGTAAGTACACGAGCTCTGATACCAATTGATATAGCTAGTACGAGTACCTAGAGGGGGGTGAATAGGTATATAAAAGATTTTTCTTGATAATTGCATAATACTAGACAATTGAAGGATTTGCGAAAATTAATAATCAACGTAAGATTGAGTAAAGGAAAGAGAGAATTGAATACGCGGTTTATAGTGGTTCGGCTTAATTCAAGCCAACATCCACTCTTCTGCACTGACAGCCTATTGGCTGGATTCCACTATGAACAAAGAGATGTTACAGCGTTGATCTTCCTTGATTTCTCGGTGTAGATGATCTACCGCACTCGCTCAAGGTATCACCAAGTATAGACACTCTCTGTGTATACAATTTCGCTCAAAATGTATCGACTAATAATCAAGGTGCTTCAGACTCTGGAATTTCTCTATCGATCACGCACTAAAACAACTAGAACGTCTTCCTTTATACTCCTTTATGCCTTCATACCCGTTGGCACTTACCAAAGGAATTCCTCAAATCTATCCGTTGGACGGAATCAATTAAGAAGATCATTCGAGCTATTAAAGGAACCTGATGATAGCCCATCAATCCTGTTCGCCCATACAATCAGGATCTTGGTTTCCAAGAATAGAACATTCCAAGAATATTTCGTCAACCATCGGATCTTCAATCATCTAGATACGAATAAAAGAATCCGTTATATTTATCCAGCCAAGAGATCTTCTCCAGAGGATAGGATTAAATCCTCAACCAAATACTTCGGCTCTGGATTTCTTTCGTCACTGTCAATGAGAATAGTCTTGAATCTTGAGTCTTAAGTACTGAGTCTGGTGATCAGAAAGTCTTCAGACTCTAAACAGAAGGTCTGGGAATATCCAAACTAGACTGATAGAAACGTTTTGTTAGCTTCAAAATATTCTGGAAAGATTTCTTCAACAAAATCAAGTGAGAACAGTGCTGTAACATCTCTTTGTTCATAGTGGAATCCAGCCAGTGGGCTGTCAGTGCAGAAGAGTGGACGTAGGCTTGAAATAAGTCGAACCACTATAAACCTTGCGTTCAATTTTCTCTTCCCTACTCTCAGTCTTATTTTGATTATTGTTTGACGAGAAACAATTGTCTCAATTCTATCAACTGTCTAGCATTGTGCGATAATAGTGAGAAATTACTCTTTATACCTATTCACCCCCCCTCTAGGTACTTTTACTAGCCATATCAAGACTCTCTTTGGCAATGTCTTCAAGTGAAGCTATCAAGCGTCCAACAGTTTTTGAGGTCAGTAGCTTTTTCCAATGGCATGCTTGAAAGGCAATCGGAAGGTTTGAAGGCAATGGTGCGGCTACATTGTGCCTCTCAATAGACTTTGTGAAGGTATTGAAGTGCAATAGACAATCAAGGACAGTTGCGTCGTAGAAGGAAGGACAAATAATACAAATAATTCATGAACTTTGGTCCAATATACAATGTCGTTTTTGAGCTTTTAATTTGTTTAACTTGGTTCACGAACTATTGGTAAATGGCAATGTTATCCTTGAACTTCTAATTTATTCAATGTGACCCTTAAACTATTGGTAAATATTTAATATAGTCATTCTGTTTGTTAAAACAATAATACGATGACATGGATTATTATATTATATGCTGAGTTGGATTTTTAAAATTAATGAGTCAATATATCCGTCTTTTATCCATCTACTTTAAAAAAAGGAAAAAAAAATTAGGGACTTCAAATATCCCACGTGCAAATTTCTTTTCCTAATTTGAGATAAATATTTTATGTGGATAATCCATATATATATTGTCTACCATTCATATTTAATGGAATGGAAGTCACGTATTCCATTAACTTGAATTAACGAAAAGATGACATTAAATAATTTGATATAGTTAGGGAATTAGATTGAACATTTATTAGTAACTCAGAGTTCAGGACTACATTGAACATTTACAAAAGTTTAGATACTATATTTAACAAATTAAAAGTTCATAAGTAACATTGCATATTGAATCAAATTTTAAGGACCATTTTTGCTTCATTTTTCCTTATAAGGAAAGTGAAAGTAGGAACGTCCTCTTCGGTTTCTTTGCATCTTGCAAGGTGCTTCTCCTCCGTGAACCACCACTTGCATGCACGACTGACGTACCACACGTTTTCCAGTTGTCTTGTAGATGTTTCAAGGATATTTACCTTATTATTTGAAGAAGAATATCATGTCATCATGAACATAGTACAAGACAATATATATATCTTTTCATTAAATCTTTACTTATCAAAGGCCAGCGAGTTATTTCTCGATTGATGAAAGAAATGGGCAAAAAAATTGGGAAAGTCCAGTTGAATAGAACCCGGTATGTGTTGATCAAATATTGATCCTTTTGAAATGACATGGGGTCGAAGTCCCATAGAATGTGGTGGAAGACTAAACAAGGAGCCGTAAAGGGAAGGTGGTGGGGGGAAAGAGAGAGAGAGAGATTTGTTGGAGAAATCCTCTTGAAGTATTTTGAAGCTGACAAAACGTTTCCATCAGTTTAGTTTGAAGGTTTGCAAACTCTGCCATTTAAAGTCTGAAGACCTCCGGACAGCCAGACTCAAGACTCAAAGTCTATCCTTATTGATAGTCTCTAATCCGTTGAAGAAAGGTTACCCAGAACTGGATGTTTTGTTAAGGGCTTGACCTTATCAACTGGAGAAGATCTCGTGGCTGGAATAGACACAACGGAATTCTTTGATTGATCGAGATTGACTCGAAGATTAAGGAATCGATGATTGCCTAAATATTCTTGGAAGGTTCTACTTATGGAAACCGAGATCCTGATTGTATGGGCGAACAGGATTGATGGGCTATCGACACGTTCCTTTAATAGCCGAATGATCTTCCTAATTGATTCCGTCCAATGAGTAGATTGGAGGAATTCCTTTGATAAGTGCCAACGGGTATGATGGCATAAATGAGTATATAAGGAAGACATTCTAAGTTGTTGAGGAGTGCGCGATAGAAGAATTTCAAAGTCTGAAGCTCCTTGTTGTTTAGACAATTCTTTTGAGCGAATACTTGTATACAAAAGATAGTCTATATTTATGAGAAACCTTGAGGAGGTGTGATTGAACATCTACATTGTGGAATCAAGGAAAAGCTGAGCTGTAACTTCTCTTTTGTTCATAGTGAAATCCAGCCGGTGGGCTGTCAGTGCGGAAGAGTGGACGTAGGCTTGGAATAAGCCGAACCACTATAAAACCTGTGTTCAGTCTTCTCTCCCTCACTCTCCTTACTTTGATCGTAAATCATTTTGTGAACTTCTTTCTATTGGCTGCCTAGAATCGCTTCCATATCTCGATAAATTGTTTGTGCACCTATTCACCCCCCTCTAGGTGCTTATACTAGCTATCTCAATTGGTATCAGAGCTCGTGTACTCACTTTGTTTGAAGTGTTTTACTTTAGAGTAAAAGATCCATAGCTAGTATGTTGGCTTCAAGGCTGGTAGAAGGGCAAAGCAACACCAAACCGCCTTACTTTGATGGAAATGACTACAACATATGGAAGAACAAGATGAAGGCATTCTTAAGATCAAAGAATCCTCTGGAATGGGACGTTGTAAAAAAATGAATCATTCCTAAAGCTGCATCTGTCTCAGAAAGAGGAAATGACACTGTTGAGTCCAGCAAAATGAGTCAGGAAAAGATAATCAAGAGACAAGCTCTTGATGCAAAAGCAATTTACTCTTTATATTGTGCTTTATCACCTACTGAATATAACAGAATATTTTCTTGTGATACAGCGAAAGAAGTCTGGGATAGATTACACATTACCTATGAAGGAACCGATCGAGTGAAAGAAACAAGAATCAACATTCTTCTCGGTCAATACGAAGCCTTCAAAATGAAACCAGGAGAATCTATAACTGACATGTTTAGTCATTTTACAGAAATCGTGAATGGTCTTGAAAATCAAGGTCAACCAATTTCTGATCCCATGAAAGTAAACAAGTTACTGCGTGGACTCTCCAAGGATTGGAATTACATTAAGACCTCAATCAGAGAGACTCAAAGAATCATGCCATTGTCTCGTCGATGAGCTGGTTGGGACCCTTCGAGTCTTATGAAGTGGAACGAATCAATGAAGATGAAGATCCCAAAGGTAAGAAATCAATTGCATTAAAATCTAATGATGATTCTGATGTAACAGATTCTGAAGACGACATGGATGATGAAGAACTTGCTCTCATGATAAGAAGATTCAGAAAGCTGAATAGAAAAGGAAGAATATTCAATTCAAGGAAACAAATTTTTCAAAAGCAAATGACCAAGTCTCGTGAAGATGATGAATCAAACAAAGATGTAGTCTGCTTTGAATGCAATAAAAAGGGACACATCAGACCCAACTGTCTTCTTCTGAGGAAGAAGAAAGGAAAAACTGAAAGGTATTGAAAGGCTCTCAAAGCTGAAACCTGGAGTGATGCGGAGTGTGAAGATAGTGATGATGATTATGCCAACATATGTCTAATGGCACAATCAGACTCAGAATCAAACTCCGAGACTGATTCAGACTCAGAAAGTGAACTCGAGGTAAGTAATTTCAAAATCCCTATTAAAGTTTTAAAATACATTGATGGATTATGTTTTAGTCTTAAGACTTCTCTTAAAAGAATTTTTGAACTCAAAAAGGAAAATTCTGCTTTAAAACAACAAGATAATGTTTTGAAAGAAAAAGTGAAATGCTTAGATCGGGATGTTTCTTCTCTCAAAAAAATTGAATATAATCTTTTGAAAGAAAATGCATTTTTGAAAAATGATATTTCAAATATTTCTAAAAGATTTTCTCTAGGATCTGAAAAACTAGAGAAAATACTTTCTGTTCAAAGACCTTATTTCAATAAATATGGTTTAGGAATGACTGCTAAAACCATTCCTTTAATCGATTTTCCTAAAGTAAAAGAAAGAATTAAACAAAGACCAACAAGGAATGCTTACAAAAACCATTTTGAAATGACCTTTGTAAAACCGAGGTCGCAATGCTCTTAGATGTTCAAAATGCAATAGTGCAGATCATTTTGAGAAAGAATGTCCTATGGCTTGGAGACCTGTTAATAAATTCTGAGCAAAAACCGTATATCAGACTAACTCAAAAGGACCCAAGAAAATATGGGTACCAAAAAAAGCTTGAGTTTCCTTTTAAATGCAGGTCACTATCAAGAAAAAGGTGAAATGGTACCTGGATAGTGGATGCTCGAGACACATGACAGGAGATTCAAATTGTTTCATAAAGCTTGTTCAAGTGAATGGTGGAAAAGTCTCATTTAGAGGAAACAGCAAAGGAAAAATAGTGGGATTTGGAACTGTAATGATTGGGAACCTCACAATAAGCAATGTTTCTTTAGTTGAAGAGCTCAATTACAATCTGCTCAGTATCATTCAGCTTTGTGATGCCGATTTCAAAATCAACTTTCAAGAGGGTATTTGTTCAGGAACCAGTAAAGACTCTACTCAGTCTTTCATGGGTCGAAGATATGGAAATATCTACCTCTTAGACGTGAAACCAAATGAATCGCAATGTCTAATCTCAATCCAAGACGAAGCGAACTTATGGCACAAAAAGCTTGGGCATATCAACATGAAGCAAATAGCTAAAATCTTAGCAAAGAAGCTTGTTTGTAGTCTACCTAATTTATCATACCAAAAGTTTGATCTATGTACACCATGTATATTGGGAAAACAGGTAAGAAATTCATTTAAGTCAATAAATCAAGTTTCAACTAACCGTGTCTGTAGCTCTTGCATATGGATCTCTTCGGACCAACAAGAACGCAGAGCATTGGAGGTAAGAAATATTGCCTAGTAATTGCGGATGACTACTCACGATTTACATGAGTATATTTCTTGGCAAGTAAGTCTGAAACTTTCTCTTACTTTGAAAAATTTGCTAAGAAGGTTCAAAATGAAAAGGGGTATGTTATTTCAAGCATAAAAACAGACCATGGAGGTGAATTTGAAAATCAAGATTTTGCTAAATTTTGTGACGAATTTGGTTTACAGCATTTGTTCTCTTCTCCATATACTCCAGAGCAAAATGGAGTTGTGGAAAGGAAGAATAGATCTCTTCAAGAAATGACCAAAACTCTCTTAATTGAAAGCAATATTTCTTTACGGTTTTGGGCTGAAGCAGTTTCAACATCATGTTATATTATCAATAGAGTTTTTCTAAAGCCTATTCTAGAAAAAACCCCCTATGAATTACTCAAAGAAAAGAAGCCCATTGTTTCATATTTTCATGTATTTGGATGCAAATATTTCATATTGAAAAATGCAAATGATCGAGTTGGTAAGTTTGAAGAAAAGTTAGATGAAGGCATCTTCCTTGGATATTCAACCATAAGCAAAACGTACAGAGTCTACAACAAGAAGACTCAAACTGTGAAAGAATCAATGAATGTAAAATTCCAAAATTCTATAAAAAATGAATCTATTCAGACTCATTTTGAAGAGACTGAATCTGCTCCAGACTCTACAAAGTCTAATTCTCAAGAAGCAGCTCGGACTTTGTAGGACCAAAGCAACAAGTGACTCAAGAAGATTCTAGTGAAGGAAGTGATCATCAATCGATAAATTAACCAGCAACTGAAACATAAGTCCAAATCATCCCAAAGATCTTATTATTGGCGACATCAATGAAGGAATCCGCACAAGATCCAAAAGGCGAGAAGAGTCTAGTGCTGTGGCTCTTATTTCTGAAATAAAACCCAGGAGCATAGAAGAAGCTTTATCTCGATGAAAGCTAGATTGAAGCTATGCAAGAAGAACTCGAGACAATTCGAGTTAATGATGTCTGCGGGAGCCGACTCCTAAACCAAAAGGTAAATCAATTGTTGGAGCTAAATGAGTTTTTAGGAACAAGATGGATGAGAAAGGAAAAGTCATAAGAAACAAGGCTAGACTCGTGGCCAAGGAATACACACAAGAAGAAGGGATCAACTATGACAAGACTAACGCACCGGTAGCAAGGTTAGAAGCAATTCGTTTATTACTTGCATTTGCTTGTCATAAAAATTTCAGGTTATTTCAAATGGACGTCAAAAGTGTTTTCCTAAACGGTTTCATCCGTGAGGAAGTCTATGTGGAACAACCACCAAGGTTTAAAGACCCAAAGAAACCAGACTCGGTATTCGGACTCAAAAAGGCCTTGTATGGCTTAAAGCAAGCACCTCGAGCTTGGTACGACGGATTAAATATGTTTTTAATTCGAAATGGATTTGTTAAAGGTAAAGTAGACACTACTCTTTTTATTAAAAGAGAAAGCAAAAGCTTTTTACTTGTTCAAATATATGTGGATGATATTATTTTTGGATCTTCTAATGAAAGTCTGTGCAAGAAATTCTCTAAGACTATGCAGGATGAATTTGAAATGAGCATGATGGGTGAGTTAACCTTCTTTCTCGGGCTCCAAGTGAAATAACTGAAGGAAGGAACCTTCATTCATCAACAAAAATATGCAAATGATCTTGTCAAAAAATTTGGACTGGACAATTGCAAAAATACTGAAATACCAATGTCAAGTTCCTTGAAGATAGACAAAGATGAAGAAGGAAAGAAAGTCGATCAAAAGCTGTACAGGAGTATCATCGGATCACTTCTTTATCTTATCGCTTCTAGACTTGACATTCTGTTTAGTGTTTGCATTTGTGCCAGATTTCAATTAAACCCAAAAGAATCTCATTTGAATACTGCAAAGCGTATTATCAAGTATATTTCATCAACATCAAGCTTTGGTCTCTGGTATCCAAAAAGGGGAGACTTTACTCTTCTTGGATATTCAGACGCAGACCTTGCTGGATGCAGAGTCGATAGAAAGAGCATCTCGGGTACTTGTCAACTATTTGGAGGCAGGACAGTGTCTTGGTTTTCAAGAAAGCAAAGTACAATAGCTCTCTCTACAGCAAAAGCAGAGTATATAGCTCTCAGAAGTTGTTGTTCACAAATTCTGTGAATAAAACAACAGCTAAGAGACTTTGGAATTGAAGACTCATGCACGAAGATTAATTGCGACAACACCAGCGCTATAAATCTCACCAAAAATCCGATTCTCCACTCAAGAGCAAAGCACATAGAGATTCGACATCACTTTATAAGAGACCATGTTCAAAATGGAGATGTTTCAATTCAATTTGTTGACTCAAAGAATCAACTGGCGGATATATTCACAAAGCCTTTGAAGAAAAATCAATTTGAGTCTATCCGTTCCAGACTCAACATTTTGAGGTATGAGGAAATCAAAGTCTAGAGACTTTTAGACTCAGTCATACAAGACTTTAAATTGGTCTTGGTACGACCGTCAGACTGCAAGTTAGTCTCTCTTTCTCTCTCTCTCGAATCTTATCTTGAAGAGGTACGATCGTCAGATTGTGTTTAAATCGTTGCTATATTTAATCGACGAAATTACTGCATCGTTTCATTTTCAAAAAGGAAGTTATTTTTTGAAATGACTATTTTTGCAGAAAAAGACAGTTATGCTGAAAAAGACAGTTATGCTGAAAAGGCATCTTTTTATTTTTCTTTTTAAACCGATCGTGTACTATTGATTGCTCTTCACTTTACTCTCAAAAACCCTAGAAAGCATCGATCCTCCATTCCCGTTTTCTTCCCTTGTTTAATCTTCAAAAAAGTTGTCATCTTTCTTGGGAAAGTCAAGCAAGGAATCGTCCAAAAACTAAAAAAGATGACGTCTTCAAGAAAGTCTTTGAGAATTGCAAGCAGGGGACCACGACGAATGAGTGAGGGGCCTACGCACTACGATCTCACCGAAGAAGATGTGGCTCCAGAACAGCAATCGAGCCCACAACATTCTCAGCAGCATCACTCTCCTCCATCTAGCCCTCAAGGCGTTGATCATCAACAAGAAGAAGAAATCATCGAGGACGCAGACTTTGTAAGAGTTCAAAAGCCCGCTTATATTTATAAGTTGTATCGTGCCTTAAAAGCAATGCGTACTCCCTTGAAATATGTCGATGATTTTATTAAAGAGAAGGGGTATGGAAATGAATACATCTTTCTGCGAAGAATGGAAAGTTTGGGAATTGCTCGTAAATGGTTGGCTGAGGAAACTCTTGCGAATGTCCCGAGTGATCCTTGTGATTGGGGACCGAATCCTGTAGATGGAAATGATGATGACAAATTGTACAGTCAATTTCAACCGAGAATGGGTATTGCGGCTGAAAGTCGAGAAAAAAGAGGAGATTTGTTCAGATCGAAGGAACAAAGGGATTTGTACTCGAAATTGCTGAAGCGTGGGGTAATAAACCCTAGGAGTGTGGATTTTGATTTTCTGGATGCTGTAAATATGAACTTGAGGGAAAAGTTCGGTTATCTTCAACTTGAAAAGTTCTCGCTCCAACACTACGTAGGCCTATCTTTGAACTAACCGCATATTTCTATTCAAATCTTAGCTTTTTAGATGCGAATAGATTTTCCTTCAGTGTCAAAGATCAAGACTATGTTGTGGATATGGATATGCTGGCCGATGTGTTGGGAGTCGAGAGGGGAAGATATCAACCGATCAAAGTTTCTATTGCTGGTGCTACATTGGAACTTGTCAAGGACAAGAGAACAGAGGAAAAGATTTCCTACTTAAGGATGAGTGCATTCAACATCTTGCTTCACAAGATTGTGATCAATTGCCTTCGACCAAAATCAACTTCCAAAACTGATGTTTCAAGTTCAGAGGCAAAGCTGATGTATGCCATTCTCACTGGGAAAAGGTTTTCTCTTCCTCACACTGTTATGTTCCACATGTATAGAGCTATGATGAAGGACAGATGCCAACTTCCTTACCCAAGTCTTGTGACAAAGTTATTCAGACATCTGAATATTCAGCCTCCGCAAATCTTTTGTGTTCGATCGTGCGATCATATGGTAGTAGGACTGAAAATGGTGACCAAGATGTGTTTGAAGGAATTGAATAAGGCATTGGAGAAATTCAAGGAGAAGACTCCACTCAAAGCTCATCAACCTTCTTCTTCATCAAAGCGGAAAGGAAAGGAGCCCTTGGTTGCTTCAAAACCGAAAAGAAGAGCTCTTATTGTTGAAGATGAAGATGATGATAAAAATCTCACCATCTCTGCAATGGCTTTGAAGAACTTAAGTCGTCCTGTTCCATGGAAAGAATCGGAACAAATGGCGAAAGAAACAGAGATGAAGGAAGCAGAGGAGAAGGAAGCAGAAGAAAGAGAAGCTGAGAAGGAAAGAGTTGAGACAGAAGAAGAAGAAAGAGGAGAAGAAGGAGAACCTAACGAACACTCTTCTCCACCTGTAGGCATGGAAACAGGGGGAGATCAAGAGAAAAGAGGGAAGTCCTCATATCCTGACGCAAGTGAAGGAGTCAATCGCTCACCTGCAGACCCAGAGGACGTTTATGCCTCTCAATTTCCAGAAGAAGGTCATGAAATTTCATCGCCAAACCTGCGAGATTATGCTGATCTACCATCGTCTGCATTTACTCCCTTAGATCGAGCTGAAGCAAGTACTCAGAATGAGAATGCAGCAGATTTTCGCAGAATCATGAATATTCTCTTGGAGATGCGAGGTCAAATTTATGCCTTGGGATGCAAGGTTCAAAACTTGCAACCTGCGGGTCAAGTTTCTTCATGTTCATTGAATGATAAAATTCAAGCCCTCACTGTTCAGAATCAGGCCAATGCCAAGGGTGAGGAGATCGCACAATTGAAGGAAGACTTGAAAAGGCTGGAAGGCATCGTTCAGTTTATGGGAGATTTCCAGCTTGTCCGCGTTCCCAAGCAATCTTGACTTTATTCCATTTTCATCTCAATCTTTTTAATGCTGACAAAAAGGGGAGAGATGCAAGATTTGAACAATTTGACTTTTAATCGTGTGGTTTGTTGGACTGGTTGTTTGATTTTGTGGATTGTTTTGATCTGTTTGACTTTATTTTTGTGTATGGATGAGAACTGAACTAGACTTGGACTTGACTGCTTTTATTAACTATCATTGGTATCTTATGGATGGCTTTATCACTTATTAGACTAACCTATTTTCTGTGGTTGCAGATTCTAGTGTTATTCATTTAGCCATTTATCTCTATAAGATATGCATATGTGTTTGAGAAATGTTTTGCAAGTCAAAGTTGTCCAAATCTGCAGGAAAGTTTTGTCACCATCAAAAAAGGGGAGATTGTTGGAGAAATCCTCTTGAAGTATTTTGAAGCTGACAAAATGTTTCCATCAGTCTAGTCTAAAGGTTTGCAGACTCTGCCATTTAAAGTCTGAAGACCTCCGGACAGCCAGACTCAAGACTCAAAGTCTATCCTCATTGACAGTCTCTAATCCGTTGAAGAAAGGTTATCCAGAACTGGATGTTTTGTTAAGGGCTTGACCTTATCAACTGGAGAAGATCTTGTGGCTGGAATAGACACAACGGAATTCTTTGATTGATCGAGATTGACTCGAAGATTAAGGAATCGATGATTGCCTAAATATTCTTGGAAGGTTCTACTTATGGAAACCGAGATCCTGATTGTATGGGCGAACGGGATTGATGGGCTATCGACACGTTCCTTTAATAGCCGAATGATCTTCCTAATTGATTCATTCTGACGGGTAGATTTGAGGTATTCCTTTGGTAAGTGCCAACGGGTATGATGTCATAAAGGAGTATATAAGGAAGACGTTCTAAGTTGTTGAGGAGTGCGTGATAGAAGAATTTCAAAGTCTGAAGCTCCTTGTTGTTTAGACAATTCCTTTGAGCGAATACTTGTATATAAAAGAGAGTCTATATTTGTGAGAAACCTTGAGGAGGTGTGATAGAATATCTACACTGTGGAATCAAGGAAAAGCTGAGTTGTAACTTCTCTTTTGTTCATAGTGAAATCCAGCCGGTGGGTTGTCAGTGCGGAAGAGTGGACGTAGGCTTGGAATAAGCCGAACCACTATAAAACCTGTGTTCAATCTTCTCTCCCTCACTCTCCTTACTTTGATCGTAAATCATTTTCTAGAAGCCATAGTGATAATTGCATACAGACAAAATAACCCTAGGCTTTGATACTAGTTTTATAACTAATGCGCAAACAAGAACAAATGTAAATGACTTAAGTAAAAAATAAATTGCATAAATAAAACCTGAACGCAGCGGATTTACTTTGTCCAATGGTAAAACCTACTTTATGGGGAAAGTTAACAAGATGGTTTCATGATAATCGGCGAAAAATGGATTACGACCGCTCTATTACACTCACTCATAAGTGTTTCTCAATCATAGAGTTTCACAAGAATCAGTCACAAGAAATGAGTTTTCTCACACTCTCAGCTCTCTCGGATGATGATTCTCAATAGTCTCTATGTCTCTCACAAGCTTTTATACGTATTAAGCACACTCAACATGCTCAAAAGACCAAACTCACCAATAAAATAGTTATATGCAAAGAAATTATCAGCCCGTATTTGATGACAACATTGATTTCATCATCAATAATGAAAAGAGTTCTTGTGAGAAATTAATGGCCCTTGTTGCATCACCCACACTCCGATTGGCAAGAGTCCAATTTGGACTTCCTAATATGGCCTGAACTGCTTTGCAATTAAATTATGGGTCGAATTTCAAATCAATCGGGATTAACTTTGATTCATAATCAACACATCACAACGTCATGGCCGAGTGCACTTGAGGAGGCAGTTGATCTCAAGCATACTCGGCTTGAGGTTTACCAACCCAATCTACAGGAATATTCATACATATTTTGATGCTTATTCATGAATCATATGTATTCTTAGGGGTAGTTCCTCTCTGAGGCAGGTATTTCTTTCAGTTAATGAGTTTGACTAAGATATAAGTAGGTGCGAATATTTTCATTAGTGGCCTTGTTAGTAATTCCGGTTTTTTTGGTCCCTGGCCAACTATTTTGTCATCCGGTGACAACATGAGTCAATCTTGAGTTATGTTGTCTACCGTCGCGGTTCCACCTCTTGTAGAAATCTACTTGCAAGGTGCTTTCAGTGGTCCCTTCTCTGAGAACCATCACTTGTGTGCTCGGCCAGGGTACTGTATGTTTTCCGTTAGTTCTTGTAGATGTTTTAAATACATTTATCCTAATTTTAGAAGAAGAATATCGTGTCATCGGGAACAAAGTATAAGACACTGTATGTTTCGTCACGTCAAATTTTTACTTACCAAAGGCCAGAGTTATTTCTCGAAGGGAGAAATGTCAAAAAAACAAAAAACATTAAAAAAAACAAAAAACAAAAAACAAAAACAAAAGCGACAATCCAGTAGGATAGAACCTGCTTCATATTGACCCCAAATCTGATCTCCCCATTTGGCACGTCGAAGTCGTAGAAATCACGATGGAAGATTAAAAGAGCAGTACAAGTGAAGAGAGAGATTGAAAGAAGAAGAAAGGCGGCAGAGATTTCTTTCGTGAAAGATGATTATTTCATATTTATCTTTCCTGTTTCGAGGATACTTTTTCGCTTTATTTAAAGGTTCCAGGGAGAAGAAATCATGAGACGGGAGGATTCTTTCATTTATTCCCTTCATGTTGAGGATTCTTCCTCACCTTTCAGTTCAGATACTTGCCTTCTATGACAGAGGATTCTTTTCCTCCGGCATGGGGATCCTTCTTCAAATTATTCTTTCCTTGGCCGAGGAAAAATGAGATGGTCGTCACGACTTTTCTTGGCCAACACCTTCGTATATATTTTGGGAGTTTCACCCGATCTCATTCAGACATCTGTCGCATTTCCTATCTCGAATTTTCACCGTCCTTCACTGTCTTCTTCCAGCCACTAGCGCTCTCTCTCTCTCTCTCTCTCTCTCTTTCTTTCGTGTTCATTGTATTCATCCTATTGAACCTTTCCTCTTCTTCAGCCGCTTCGTTTTCGGGTTCCATCACTTCAGCCTTCCTCAGCATATATAAATTCTTAACTTTCATTTCTCTCCAAAGAGGAAGGAAAAAAATCAGAAAGATAGAAATAAAAAAGCGGGAAAATGGCGGATATTGTTCTGTCTATAGCTGCCAAAGTGGCGGAATACCTGGTGGCTCCAATTGGTCGTCGATGCGGCTACCTGATATTCTCCAACAGCTACGTTGGCCAACTGAAGGAAGAACTTGAGAAGCTGGATGACGCGAGGGTTGGGCTGCAGCGCTCCGTCGATGATGCTGAAAACAACATGAGGGAGATAAAACGCGAGGTTAACAGATGGAAGAATGATGCAGAGACTGTTGCCAACAAGGCGCGCGGCATGGTGGATGACAAGGGAAGAGCCAAGAAAACTTGCTTCTGCGGGTGGCTTCCCAACCCAAAGGAGCGTTATTGTCTCGGCAGGGACGCGAGGAAGACAGCCCAGGCCATCCAGGCACTCATCCCACAAGGTAAATTCGAGAGGGTCTACTATGAGAGTGCTCCGCCGGGGCGTGTCACTGGCACTCCCGATGTGAATTCGTCAGCCGGTGATGGGGGCGACACTATCGCGGACTCGCGAGCTTCCGTCTTTCAGGGCATAATGAAAGCTCTGGATGATGAGAAGCTAAGAGTGATTGGGGTCTACGGGCCTGGCGGCGTGGGGAAGACTACGCTATTGGAGGAAGTCGAGAAGAAACTCAGGAAAGAGAAGGGACCGTTCCACATGATCGTCAAAGCAAAAGTGTCGCAGATTCCTGTCTTGAAGAATATCCAAGATGAGATCGCTGACGCCTTGAAACTGGATCTGAAGGACTTGCAAAGCAAAAGCGGCAGGGCAGATCGTCTGTTGGAGAGATTACAGCGGGATCCAAGTGAGAAGGTTCTCATAATATTGGATGACCTATGGGGGGAACTTGATTTGAACGCGGTTGGAATTCCTTCAAGAGACATTAGCGGGAAATGCAAATTGTTGCTCGCATCAAGATTTGAAGATGTGCTGAAGCAAAAGATGTGTGCCAATAAAACATTTTTTCTTGGAGGCCTAAACAACGACGAAGCTTTCAGGCTATTTGCAAAGACGGTCGGCAACAGGCTCGAAGACGATGAGGATTTGAAAGCAATAGCGGCTCGAGTGGTCAAGAAGCTTGCAGGTTTGCCTCTTTTGATTATCTCTGCTGCAAAAACCTTGAAAGAAAGCCCTGTGTCCGCATGGAGAATCGCACAGATAGAAATAGATGAGTCAACTAAAGAAATACAAGAAACGATAGTGAAGTTGAGTTATGGCCATTTGAAGAGTGAGGACGCGAAGTGCTTATTCTTGCTCTGCGGTCTTATTGGCGGGACCATTCAGGTCGAACTTCTATGGGTATTAGGCATGGGGTTGGGCTTGCTTGAAAAAATTAATGAGACGATACAAAATTCAAGGGATAGATTGAATAATATTCTGGATAGCCTCCATTCCATTTGTTTGTTGCAGGATGGAGGCGATGATAAGAAACATGTGACCATACACAATCTTTATAGCGAGGTGGTCATCTCAGGTGCATATAGTGGTCAGGATTCCTTAATGATTAACAACAATTATGGCTCATGGCCAAAGGAAAAGCTTGAGAAATGTTGGGCATGCCTGGTTAATGTTGGCAGTGATAGGCTTGTTGAACTAATGCTGCGTCAGTTTCCCCACGTGAAGATACTTATGTTGTCAAAACAATACAATATGGGAGATTGTAGTAGAATTGATTTCACATACATGGAGGAGATTCGAGTCCTCTATCTTCGCTCCATGCGTATCACCAGTTTACCTTCCTCAATGGAAATCCTCGGGAACCTCCGGTCATTAAGCATAAATTACTATGTGGGGGATGTGGATGTGGCAAATCTTGGCAAGCTCAAAGCACTGCGGATTCTTAGCTTCGATGGGTCTATAATTTCTAGACTGCCTAAAGAAATCGGGAAACTAACAAATCTAAGATCGTTGAATCTGAACCACTGCTTCTTGCTTAAGATAATCGAGCCTGGAGCCCTAAAAGGCTTAATCAACTTGGAAGAGTTACATATGAAGAATAGCTTTGATGGGTGGATGGGCAAGCATGAAATACCGTCGGAATCGTGTCTTGCTGGGCTTGCTGAGTTGAACAGCCTGACAAAGCTGGCATCTTTGGAAATATCGATTGCTTATCCCATCATACTCTTAGAGAATGGTGACCTACCATTTGAGAACCTGCACAAATTTTGGATCAACATAGGATATTTGGGGTTTCGGATGCTGACGGAATATGAAGGTTTGACAACCATAGGGCTCGATAGAAAGGGGTGGAAGGGTGCAATAGTATTCTTTCAAGAAAATGGGTTAAGAAAAATCTGCAGAAGACTCAATGCTTATATTTAAGAGGGTTGGGTGAGTTCAAAGAGAGCCCTCGCGAATTGTGCACCCAAGGATTCCGAGAAGTGAAGTATCTCAACATTACAAACAGCCCCTTAATCAAGTACATTGCCGATTCATCCAATGCCGATCCATCCAATGGCCTTCCTCTCATTGCTTTTGGGAAGTTAGAGTCTTTTTACCTTGAAAATCTTATTAATTTGGAGAAAATATGCCATGGACCCATTGCGCCAGAGTGCTTCAACAAATTGACAGTCATGAGAGTAAATTGGTGCAAACGATTGAAATACTTGTGGTGTCTTTCAAATATGCAAAGACTTGTACGGTTGGAAGAGATTGAAGTGTGGGAATGTGACTCAATGCAATCCATTTTCACACATGATGCAGGAGAAGATATAGTTTCTACCAATAACAAAGTTGAGTTGCCTAATGTACGTCGTCTGGTATTGAATGAGTTACCAAATATGACAAGCTTTTGTACCAAAGCTGAAATCACATCAGAGGATATTCCAATCCAGGTAATTTTTTTTTTTTTTTCACTTTTTCCCTCTATCAATTTGCCCTACTAGGATGAGATGATATTGGTTTTCACTCAATGTTAGTACATATTGCATTTTAACTTTGATTATTCGTACAATTTTATTCGCCTTTTGATTTACAAATGAAAAATCATCTCAAATAGAACACAGGTCCAATTATAATTAGAGGGAAGTTGCTTTCCACGACTTATTATTTAAAAATAATAATAATCAACGGTAGATTATTGGACCTATAACTGGGGTTTCTACTGTGACAATTTATTATTTATTTAACATTTTTAATGAGTTGAAAAAATAGTAGTGTGCTGAATGAATATAAGCAAGAATGAATCTTGAATGAATAAATAAAATTCAATAATTTCAAAATGAAGAAAGCGATGTCCAGAAATTCAATAAATGGATGGCGAGCGAGAAGCCACATAACAAAGAAAGTCCCCATAATTCATGTCCCGCCTAACATGCAATTTTGTAACTTCCAACATGTCATGCCAAGTTTCCAATGTTGCCATGACAACATGACCGTGCAATTGTGCGGCACTAGCAGCATGATAGTGGTGAAGATATCATCATGAAAATGATTTTGCTTTTCACAGAAGAGAAATGGTTTTTTTTTTTTTTTTTTTTTGCTTTTTAGCCTGAGAGTTTCACTTATTTTCTCGTGAAAATAGCTTGATTTGTAACAAACTCACCTTTAATGAGTCTCATTGTGGCGCTTTGTTAGGTTTCATTGCCTCACTTGGAATCCCTGGTAATGGTTGGATTTCTTGCCCCATAAAAAATACTCTACCCTGAACCCTCAATAAAATACAGCGTTGTGAAATCGCTAAGGATAGAAGAGTCTAAATCCACGTCGAGTATTCCAAAGATAGGATACTCAAGCTGCCAAATTTGGAGTCAATGAATATTTGATGTCGTTATTCATTAAATAATCGGTACAAGTAAACGGAATTCAACAATCTCGAAATGAAGAAAGTGAGATTAAATAAATAGAAGGGGAACGAAGAGCCACATAACAAAGAAAGTCCACCTAATTGATGTTTCACCTACATGCAAGTTGTAATTGATTTTAACAAGTCATGCCAACCTCACCATGTCAACGTCATTCTCTGCTTCCGTCATCCCTTTCTTCAGCTACTAAGGGGATATTTCCTTCTCCATTCTGCCCTCTGATCAATTGGTTTTGAATATTTAATTTCAATCAATTAATTTTTTGACATTCTTAAGAGACATCAAGCCCATTCATGTATCCAATGTCCATTTGTTTCAGTGAAAATTCCTTATTGTTGAAAAATGTTTTCTTGCTAAATCGTTTTTTCTAGAAATTGTTTCCCTGTATTTGGTTCTACTAAAAACACAATTTGAAAAAATGTTTTATGATGTTTATTAACGAAGCGCAAAAATTTACAAACTAAAGACAAAAACTGTTATGGATCCTTAATAGAAACAAGCCCAAATAAGTCATATTTACTTGTTCTTAATGAAAATCAATAAGTTAACAAAAAATTTATGAAAAATTGAACTTTGATATGATTTTTTTTGTAAATTTTGAAGTTCAAAATAGAAAAAACAAAAGAAAAGATAACCAAATTATGGTAGTTGTTTTGAAGATACGTAAATGATTTCAAAAGAAAAGATAAAAAATTATGGTCATAGTTTTCAAGATCAGCTAAAGAAAAGATAAAAAAAAAATATGACAGTTGAGAGAGAGAGAGAGAGAGAGAGAGTTGTGCGATAGTGCTGCATTTGCAACATGATAGTGGTGAGGATATCCTCATGAAAATGATCCCTTTTCACAGAAGAGAAATTCAGAAATTCATTTTTTCTGTATAGTCATTTTCTTGTATCCATGAGAAGTTTGAAAGCAATTTCCTGAAAATAGCTTTACTTGTAAGAAACTCACTTTTAATGAGTTTCATTGTGGTGCTTCATTAGGTTTCATTGCCTTGCTTGGAATCCCTGGTGATGTTTGGACTCCTTGACCTGGAAAAGATACTCTACAGTGAACCTTCATTAAAATACAGCAATCTGAAATCGCTAGAGATAAAAGAGTCTACATCCACGTCGATTATTCTAAAGGATTGGATACTGAATTTGCCGAATTTGGAGTCAATGAAAATTGAGTGCACTCCATCTGTAGAAGTTGTTTTCAACCTAGAGGAGCTAAAAGTCATCAAAGAAGTGGAGATTCTCTCTCGGCTAAGTACATTGGAATTATCCAAGTTACCGAACCTGCGGCACATGTGGAAACAAGATGTACAACTACAAGGAATATCGATACTTCAGAACTTGAAGAATCTCTTTATCAACAATACAGGACTCTCATTTCTCTTTCCACTATCTGTGGCTAAATGTCTTAGGGAAATTAGAGAGATTGAAGTGGAGGATTGTCCGAATATGAATGCGGTGATTGTTGATGAAGAAGGAAGAGATGATGGGACATATGATATTATAGAGTTCCCATTATTGGAGCGACTATCTATAAGCCACTGTCCCACGGAGAAATTCTTCTCATATCCTCATGGAAAAAATGAGCCAATAACCACTACTTCAGATTCACAAGATACTTATTCGGATTCTTTCTTTGATCAAAAGGTACGAATCCTTTCTTTAGAGCTTACGCCCATAACAGTCATAGGCACGCGATTGGTGGGGCAAGTATTAATATTTTTTTGAAGATTTTTTTTATTTGGTTTATTAGTTAAAATGTTTTCATAATTTATAGCTACACTTGTTAGAGTAAGGCCGTTGGTGAAAATTCTATCCTCCACTGCGTTAGATAGATCGGTATAAGATTAGGCCAAATTGTAAAAATTTTCATAGCTATGATATGATGTACAACTCTTATGAGCAGATAAGTTTACCAAGCTTGGAGAAGTTAATACTCCACTCGCTAGGATCCTCTCGCCGTGGCTATGGGCTCAACCTCGCCATTGTTGGGCGAGGCATATGGCACAGTGAGCTTCCCAAAAGTTCTTCCGACAAATTAGCCAACCTCACCACGAAACAAGATTTGCAATCACAAGGAACATCAATATTTCGGAATTTGAAGGTGCTCTCTATCAAAAATACAGAGCTGTCATTTCTCTTTTCGGTGTATGTGGCTAAATGTCTTAGGGAAATTAGAGAGATTGAAGTGGAGGATTGTCTGAATATGAATGCGGTGATTGTTGATGAAGAAGGAAGAGATGATGGGATAGATGATATTATAAAGTTCCCATTATTGGAGCGACTATCTATAAGCCGCTATCCCACGGAGAAATTCTTCTCATATCCTCATGGAAAAAATGAGTCAATAACCACTACTTCAGATTCACAAGATACTTATTCGGATTCCTTCTTTGATCAAAAGGTATGAATCTTTTCTTTAGAGCTTACGCCCATAATAGTCATAGGCACGCGATTGGTGGGGCAAGTATTAATATTTTTTCAAGATGTTTTTTATTTGGTTTATTAGTTAAAATGTTTTTATAATTTATAGCTACACTTGTTAGAGTAAGGCCATTGGTGAAAATTCTATCCTCCACCGCATTAGATAGATCGGTATAATATTAGGCCAAATTGTTAAATTTTTCATAGCTATGATCTGATGCATAACTCTTATGAGCAGATAAGTTTACCAAGCTTGGAGGTGTTAGAACTTGAGTCAGTAGGAACGTTCAAAAGGATATGGCGCAGTGAACTTCCCAAAAGTTTCTTCAACAAATTAGCCAACCTCACCCTTGGAAAGTGCTCCAACCTACTTGATGTCTTCCCTTCGACAATCATAGGGAGATTGCACAACCTCAAAAGTGTCGAAGTTTCAAAGTGTCCCTCCTTGGAATCTTTGTTTGATTTTGGATCCCTTGATTCATATACGGAACAAACAATTGTATTGCTCCCCAAATTGGAAACAATTGTGGTTCATAGATGCCACTCCCTGGAAAGTTTGTTCGATTGCGGATCCCTTGATTCAAATATGGAAAAGAAAATTGTATTGCTCCCCAAATTAGAAGGAGTGTTAGTGAGTGGAGCAGCAAGGCTGAGACACATGGTGATGAGTGACTCCCATACGGTTTTGGGTTTTCCTAGTCTAGAAACGGTCAATGTTCTAAAGTGCTCCGAGCTAAGATATCTCTTCCCCAATTATACAGCCACAACTCTAGAGAAACTCGATGCCCTAGTGATTATCGAATGCGAACAAATGAAGGAAGTGGTTCCCAAGGGAGAAGGTGGTCTATCTAAGGCAGAAGTGATGAGTTTCCCTTCCTTAACTGGTTTATATATCTGGTGGTGCCCTAACTTTAGAGCATTCATTGGGAGTCCTACAAGTGCCGAGAGGCAGCTAGGCGAGATGATCAAAGAAAATGATGAATCACCTCGACCGTTGTTCAATGATATGGTTTGCTCTATACCTTATTGTGATCGTCTTTAATCTTGCATTATCATGTTTTAGAATGAACAATGTAATAATTTGTCCTACTTATCCTCTTTTCTCACATTATTGTCGTGCAGGTTAGATTTCCCAATTTAGAAAAGCTATACATTAGAGGCGTCCAGTGCAAAGAGTTATGGAACAATCAAATTTCTGATGATTCTTTTTGCAAATTGGAATATCTTATATTGAAGGATTGTGACAATCTCCAACATATTGCCCTATCCCATATGTGGAAGAGGCTGCGGACTGTCTCAAACCTTAGAAGTGAAATCATGCTGTTCAATTGAGATCATATACGAAAGTGATGGGACGGTGGCGAAGAGCAGTAATTTGAGGACGCTAGATTTGCGTGATTTAGACAACTTGCAGCACATTTGGCGGTACGACAATCTACCAAACATCCCATTCCCAAATTTGAGATACATAAAGGCTGTGAGGTGCTCCCGTTTGGATATGTTTTTTGCCACCTTCACAGCGAAATTTCTCGAGCAAATCGAAAAGCTGGTGGTAGGGTCATGTGAAGATATGGAACTAATTGCTGGCCATGAAGAATGTGAAGAAGTGACTGGTAAGACAATCACTTTCTCTAGGTTAACTACTCTTAGACTTTACAATTTGCCGAAATTCAGGAGCTTCTTACCAGAGAAATATTCTGCGAAATCCCATCATTGGATGACTTGAGTAGAACAGAGCCGGACCAAGGCAACCAAAGTGCGGAGGAAAGTGAGGAGGGAAGTGAGGGGGAAATTGAGCGGTTAGATCGCGAAATTGAGGAGGCAGACTTCGAAAGTGAGGTGGAAAGTGAGGGGCAAAGTGAGGGGGAATAATTAGTTTTATGAAGTGAGCCACAAAAGTTTGTGAATGTTGCAACGGATGGTGTCTGGCAAAACAAAATGGACGTGTCTGGTAATGTGAGATTTTTTTTTTCTTCCGTATTCTCTTCTACACTTCCCTCGAAGTGTGTGATTGTTTTCTTGGCTATTCATTTATTTGGTTTGTGTCTTGGGCTACAGTGACGAGTGACTAGTCATTGGACCATAAATTGTGGGGTTATGTTGTATAAATCCTAATCAAGTGCATTATCGTGTTTATAAATTTTCCCGTGATATTAGAAAATGTATGTGCTATTATATTAAGCAATCGAAGTTGTGATGAATTACCTCACGACAACCGTTGTAAGGGGAAGAAGGAGATCGAGGAGATTGCAATCTGGGAAAGCCCATGTTCCTCCTCTCATCTCTCTCTCTCTCTTTCTCTGACAATTGATAAAGGCTGAGACTATTTGAGTTTGAGGGACGGTATTATGATTTCGAGTTCAACGAAGGTTGAATGTGAGTTGGAATCAGTGATAACGAGGATTCCTTTGAGTGGGTTGAGTATTTGAATCTTCATGATTCTTATCAAGGTAAACTTCGCTCTGTTTCTCCTGGAGGTAAGGACCGAGTGCTTGATTCCGCCGGCATGAAATTTGGTCAAGTTTGGGACTATCCTGATGAACTCATTCAGGTGCCCTTTATTGAAACGCCTACCATACGTTTGATTGAATTCTTGAACAATACTAGCATGCGTATTTCGCAAGTATTCTTGCATCGTGATGATTATCTGGCAATGGCGGTGCTTAAACTGAGAGTTCTCTAGGTCATATGACAAATTATTTTCATTGATGTTGGTTGAACTCTCCCGGTTGTGCTCAATGCTTCCATGACTGAGAATTTAAACATGCCGTGTCGGCTTAATTTACTCAGAATTATGTTTTCCTTATCAATCTATGATTTCGTATATGGCTATTCTAATATTCATGACACTTACCATCTTTGAATTGGAAATTGTGAAATCCTTCTTTGAAATGTGCATCGTTACTGTGTACTTCAGTGAATTCCTGTGCGGACTTCATCCTTTGGTTGATCTCGCTTGTAATCGGTTTCATGTGCCTGGATGATTATGCCTTGCATTTCTTGATCCGTTCAGTGATACCCAACCCCTTCGCACTGCCAATGATATTCGGTTCATTTTTTTGGCGAATGCATGGGCCTCTACCTCTTTGATTTTCTTCGTTTACTGAAGACTCTGAAGTTCATTCCTCAATGTCATTTGCTTGTATCTTTTCTGTAAATGGCGTGCGAGTCCCTGTCATAACTGACATTTGATGGCTGAGTGCATAATGAGTTGTTCATGCCATGACTGAATGCTTTGCTCGATTCATTGTCCACATTGCCAATTTGTATACAAGTTCAGTTGTTGCCGAATGAGTCTCAACCATGAGAATTGACTTTAGAATGTGGCTCAATGCTGTTTTCCCGTGTTTATGATGTTGTGTTTCAGTTTTTGCAGCATGATTTCTTTGGAAATGTGGTCTTTAGTATTTGGTCCTAACAGTTTTTTTTTTTTTTGGTGTAAAATCAGAATTGTTCCCAAGTTATTCAAGTCATTTTATCAATATATGTTGGATTCATGTTGACCCCATGTTGATTTCTTATAGAGTTCAATATGTTTTTTGCGTCCCATGTGGGCAAGGAGTGGATTTGATAGATCTTGGTTTCATATGAGAGTTAATTCGGTAGCACATGATGGTACATCGACGGGCAGATGATTTCTTGTCATTTTTTAGTCACTAGAGTCTCTATCTAAATCATGTTCATGCATCATCATTCTACTACTCGTATTTCTCAATTTTCAGTAGTTCAAATTACCTCAATACCATGAGCCACATTGCTTTAGAATCGAATGTGACTAATTTACATATCCGATCATGTTGTAATCGTATCGGGAAGAGTGGTGGGCAATCTGAGGATTTTGCCGCCCACCTGAGGAAATGTTTCGAAACTGGCCAAAGGACTGACTTTACCCTCTTTGCTCAGATGGATCGGACATTGCATCAGGTGGCCTCTCATTTCCCTGGGACTATGTTAACCCTCATCCGCATAAGCCCTCCAGTTCCGTTTGGCTATTTTGTTCGCTCTCTTCATGCGTTCAGTGCTTTGTGGCTCCTAGGAGCTGTCCTCTAAATCTCCCAAGTACTCCACCCAAAGCGACATCCTATTACCATAAGCCTGCACAGCATCATTAAAACATTATTAGTCACAAGCTTAAGTTTTTGATAAATGTCGATGCACTCACTGGGTGTTCAGCTAGTACCTGCTATTAAATAGCTGTAACCACATGGAAATATGACGTACTTGAACTTCATACACAACTCCATAGTTGTGCCCTTTGAATCCAAAATCAGTGGTATTAGCTAATGCGCAATTCTCAGTGGGACCCACATGCACTCTACATCACGCGGCCCTCCGCAGAATTCTCTGCCTCTCTACATCTAATGAACTGAGTCACTTCCCTTTCAGCTCAGGCTTGACGCGCTCTGCAGCAGGGAGGGCAAAACAGAAACAGAGTACCTTCCAACACGGAAAAGGAGCTCAGCAAATTCTCTCTAGCCCTCGGTTATTCCTTTGATCTTCATTCCCTCTTCATTGTCCTCTCTGTCACCCTCCATCCACCTGTAGGAGGAATCTTTCCAGAATATTTTGAAGCTGACAAAATATTTCTATCAGTCTAGTCTGGATATTTGCAGACTATCTATTTAAAGTCTGAAGACTTGCTGATCACCAGACTCAGCACTCAAGACTCAAGACTTAAGACTCAAGACTTGAGACTCAAGACTATTCTCATTGACAGTCTTTCTGATCAAGTGACGAAGGAAATCCAGAGCCGAAGTTTATGGTTAAGGATTTAATCCTATCCTCTGGAGAAGATCTCTTGGTTGGATAAATATATATATATCGGATTCTTTTATTTGTATCTAGATCAATTGAAGATCCGGTGGTCGACGAAATATTCTTGGAATGTTCTATTCTTGGAAACCAAGATCCTAATTGTATGGGCGAACAGGATTGATGGGCTATCGTCAGGTTCCTTTTATAGCTCGAATGATCTCCTTAATTGATTCCGTCCAACGGGTAGATTGGAGGAATTCTTTTGGTAAGTGCCAATGGTATGATGGCATAAAGGAGTATAAAAAGGAAGATGTTCTAGTTGTTTAAGAAGCGTGATCGATAGAGAAATTCCAGAGTCTGAAGCACCTTGATTATTAGTCGATACAGTTTGAGCGAAATTGTATACACAGAGAGTGTTTATACTTGGTAATACCTTGAGCAAGTGTGGTAGATCATCTACACCTAGAAATCAAGGAAGATCAACTCTGTAACATCTCTTTGTTCATAGTGGAATCCAGCGAATTGGCTGTCAGTGCAGAAGAGTGGACGTAGGCTTGAATCAAGCCGAACCACTATAAACCGCGTGTTCAATTCTCTCTTTTCTTTACTCGTCTTATGCTAATTATTATTTGTCGCAATTCCTTCAACTGTCTAAGTATTATGCAATCATCAAGAAAATCTTTTATATACCTATTCACCCCCTCTAGGTACTCGTACTAGCTATATCAATTGGTATCGAGCTCGTGTTCTTACTTTATATGAAGTGTTTTACTTCGAGTAAAAGATCCATGGCTAGTATGCTAGCACCGTGGGCTGGTGGAAGGGCAAAGCAATACCAGACCACCCTACTTTGATGGAAAGGATTACAACATCGGAAGAACAAGATGAAAGCTTACCTACGATCAAAGGATCCTTTAGAATGGGACGTTGTGGAAAGAGGAATCACTCCTACTATTGCATCAGTCTCTAAAAGAGAGAAAGAAGTTGAAACCAGCGGAATAACTCAGAAAGAGATAAACAAGAGACAAGCACTCAATGCAAAAGCAATTTACTCTTTATATTGTGCTTTGTCACCAACTGAATATAACAGAATATCTTCTTGTGTTACGAAAAACAAGTATGGGACAGTTACATATCACCTATGAAGGAACAGATCAAGTGAAGGAGACAAGAATTAACATTCTCCTCTTGTCAATATGAAGCCTTCAAAATAAAACCAGGAGAATCTATAACCGACATGTTTAGTCGTTTTACGAGATATTGTCAATGGTCTTGAGAACCAAGGACAAAAAATTTCTGATCCCATGAAGGTGAACAAGCTACTGCGTGGACTCTCCAAGGATTGGAATCATATAAAGACTTCAATAAAAGAGACGCAAAGAATTATGCCACTATCGTCGACGAGCTAATTGAACTCTTCAGTCTTATAAAGTGGAACGAATTAATGAAGACTAAGATCCAAGAGGTAAGAAATCTATTGCATTAAAATCAAATAATGACTCGATGATACAGATTCTGAAGATGATATGGACGATGAGGAGCTCGCTCTCATGATAAGAAGATTCAGAAAACTGAATAGAAAAGGAAGAAGGTTCAACTCAAAGAAACAAAGTTTGCAAAGACAACAGACCAAGTCTGTTGATGATGAGGAACCAAACAAAGATGTAGTCTGCCGAATGTAAGAAAAAGGGACACATCGGACCCAACCGTCCTTTTACAAGAAGAAAAGAGGAAAAGGCTGAGAAGTTTCGAAAAGCTCTCAAAGCCGAAACTTGGAGTGATATAGAGTGTGAAGAAAGTGATAATGAATATGCCAACATATGTTTGATGGCACATTCGGACTCGACCGGATTACAATCGGACTCGGACAGTGAATTTGAGGTAAGTGATTTTAAAATTCCTATCAAAGTCTCTAAATACATTAATGAACTGTGTTTTAGTCTTAAGACTTCTCTCAAAAGAATTTCCAAACTTAAAAAGGAAAACTCAGATCTAAAACGAAAGAAAATCATTTTAGAAGAAAAAGTTAAAAGTTTAGACTTGAATGTTTCTACTCTTAAAAAAAAAGAAGATAATCTTTTGAAAGAAAATGCCTTTTTAAAAACGACTTATCAAATATTTCAAAGAAATTTTCGATAGGGTCTCGAAAAACTTGAAAAAGTTCTTTCGGTTCAAAGACCTTACTTCAATAAGTCTGGTCTAGGTATGACAGCAGAAACAATTCCCTTGATTGATTTTCCTAAAGTAAAAGAAAGGATAAAGAAAAGACCGTTGAGAGAGGCTTACAAAAATCATTTCAAGAAATTTTTTATAAAGTCTGTAGAAATGCTCTAAGGTGTTCAAAGTGTAACAGTCAGGATCACTTTGAAAAAGAGTGTCCTATGGTTTGGAAGCCTGTTAAGAAAGTATGGCCTAATAATGTTTATCCTACTAACACCAAAGGACCCAAGAAAATTTGGGTACCAAAGAAAGCTTGAGACTCTCTTTTAAATGCAGGTCTCCGTCAAGAAAAAGGATGTGTTATCTCAAGTATAAGAACAGATCATGGAGGTGAATTTGAAAATCAAGATTTTACAAAATTATGTGATGAATCTGGATTTAAGCATGTGTTCTCCTCTCCATACACTCCTCAGCAAAATGGAGTTGTGGAAAGAAAGAATAGATCTCTTCAAGAAATGGCTAGAACTCTTTTAATTGAAAGTAAAATTTCTTCACATTTTTGGGCTGAAGTCATTTCAACAAAGATGCTATATCATCAATAGAGTCTTCTTAAGACATATTCTAGAGAAAACCCCTTATGAATTATTCAAAGGTAAGAAGCCCATTGTTTCATACTTTCATGTGTTCGGTTGCAAATGCTTTATATTGAAAAATGCAAAAGATCAAGTTGGTAAGTTTGAAGGAAGATCAGATGAAGGCATCTTCCTTGGATATTCTACATCAAGCAAAGCCTACAGAATCTATAACAAGAAGAGCCAGTCTGTGGAGGAGTCAATGAATGTTAAATTTAAAGACTCTATGTAAGATGAATCCAAATCGACTCGGTATGAAAAGTCCGAACTCGCTCCGACCTTCCAAAGCTTACAACTCAAGAAGTATCTCAGACTCTGGAAAACCAGCATCAAGATGTTCATGAAGATTCAATTAAAGAAAGAGATCATCATCCAGACAAATCAACCAGTAACTGGAAGCACAAGTCCAGTCATCCTAAAGATCTCATTATCGGCGAAATTAATGAAGGAATTCTCACCAGATCTAAAAGACGTGAAGAGTCTAGTGCTGTGGCTCTCATTTCTGAAATTGAACCAAAAAGCGTAGAAGAAGCTTTATTTGATGAAAGCTGGATCGAAGCTATGCAAAAAGAGCTCAGACAGTTCAACATTAATGATGTTTGGGAATTGACATCTAAACCAAAAGGTAAAACTGTTATTGGAGCTAAATGGGTGTTCAGAAATAAGATGAATGAAAAAGGAAAAGTCGTACGAAACAAAGCAAGACTCGTGGCCAAAGGATACACGCAAGAAGAAGGAATAGACTATGATGAGACTTACGCTCCTGTAGCAAGATTAGAAGCTATCCGACTATTACTTGCATTTGCTTGTTATAAAAATTTCGGGTTATTCCAAATGGACGTCAAAAGTGCTTTCCTAAATGGATTTATCCAAGAGGAAGTATATGTGGAACAACCACCTGGGTTTGAAGACCCAAAGAAGCCGACTCGGTCTTGATCGAAAAAGGCCTTGTATGGTTTAAAGTAAGCACCTCGAGCTTGGTACGACGTACTAAGTAAGTTCTTATTACGAATGGTTTTGTCAAAGGTAAAGTAGATACTACTTTATTTATCAAAAAGGAAAACAAAAGCTTTTTACTTATTCAAATATATGTGGATGATATTATTTTTGGATCCTCTAATGAAAGTCTGTGCAAGAAATTTTCTAAGTCTATGCTAGATGAGTTTGAAATGAGTATTATGGGAGAATTAACATTCTTTCTTGGTCTTCAAGTAAAGCAATTGAAGGAAGGAACTTTCATTTACCAAGAAAAATATGCTAATGATCTTGTCAAAAGGTTTGGATTGGAAAATTGCAAAAAAACTGATATACCAATGTCAAGTTCTTTGAAGATAGACAAAGATGAAGAAGGGAAGAAAGTTGATCAAAAGCTGTACATGAGCATCATTGGTTTACTTCTTTATCTTACTGCTTCTAGACCTGACATTTTGTTGAGTGTTTGCATTTATGCTAGGTTTCAATCAGATCCTAGAGAATCCCATCTCAGTGCTGCAAAACGTATCATTAAATACATTGCTTCATCTTCAAGCATCGGTCTTTGGTATCCTAAGAAGGGAGATTTTAATCTTCTGGGATATTCAGACGCAGATCTAGCCGGCTACAGAATCGATAGAAAGAGTACTTCAGGAACTTGTCAGTTGCTTGGAAGCAGGACAGTGTCTTGGTTTTCAAGGAAACAAAGCACTATGGCTCTCTCAACAACAGAAGCAGAGTATGTAGCTCTTGGAAGCTGTTGTTCGCAAATTCTATGGATAAAACAACAGCTACAAGACTTTGGGATTAAAGACTCATGAACAGAAATCAAATGTGACAACACCAGCGCAATCAATCTCACCAAAAATCCAATTCTTCATTCAAGAGCAAAGCATATAGAGATTCGACATCACTTCATTAGAGATCATATTCAAAATGGAGAAATCTCAATTCAATTTGTTGATTCAAAAAGTCAACTAGCGGATATATTCACAAAGCCTTTGGAGAAAAATCAATTCGATTTTATCCATTCCAGACTCAACATTTTGAAGCTTGAAGAAGTTAAAGTCTAGAGACTCTCCAACCCTCAGACTCAGAAAATTGATGATCATCAGACTCTAATCCATCAGACTTTAATCTCTTAGACTCTAAATCCTCAGACTCAGACATTGAAGGCTATAGACTGTAAGTTGCTATTTTATCTAAACTCGAAAAGGTATGATCTTTCGTTCAATTATTTTGTAGTATCCGTGAAAAACGAAATCTTGTCTTTTCAAAAAGATTAATTTTGGCAGTTATTGATTTTAAAAAGAAGTGTTCGTACACTTTCTTTGAACCGGTTGAACTTCCCTTTTTCAAAACTGAGTTATATATATACAGTTTTCATTTTTCAATCTTCAAAACCCTAAAAAGCATTCTCCTTCCAATCTGGTTTCTACTTCGTGTTCATCTTCGAGAAAGTTGTTATCTTTTCTTGGGAAAGCAAGTAAAGGAATCTTTCAGCGACAAGGAAGGATGTCTTCTTCGAGGAAGTCTTCAAGAATCGCGAACGGGGACCACGAGAGAATGAAGGAGGGACCTACCCATTTCGATCTCACCAAAGAGGAAGAATTATCGAGTCGGCAAATGAGCCCGATTCACTCTCCACCACGTCACTCAACGCCATCTACCCCACAAGGTGCGGGTCAACAACCGGAGGAAGAGATAATTGAGGACGCAGACCCTGTAAGAGTCCAAAAACTCTCTTTTATTTACAAACTCTACTATGCGTTGAAAAGTACTGGGACTCCGTTGAAATATGTGGATGATTATATCTTTCTGAGAAAAATGGAGGATTTGGGAATTGCTCCCAAGGGTAAAGCAGAGGAAGCACTTGTGAATATTCCCAGTGACCCTCGTATGTCGGGACCTAATTCGACTGAAGGAAACCTAATTCGACTGAAGGAAACGACGATGATAAAATGTTCAGTGATTTTCAACCTAGAATGGGTATTGCTGCAAAGGTGAAGGAAAAGAGGATGGAGTTATTTAAATCAAAGGAACAAGAGAATTTGTTTTTCAGACTGTTGAAACGAGGGGTGATAAACCCTAGGAGTGTCGATTTCGATTTCTTGGATGCCGTTAACATGAACTTAAGGGAGAAGTTCAAATTGCTTCAACTTGAGCAATTCTGCACCGATACCACAGACGGTTATGCGCAACTGACAGCGTATTTCTATTCGAATCTCAGCTTTATAGATGCGAATAGAATATCATTCAGTGTTAGAGACTAGGATTATGTGGTAGACATGGACATGTTGGCAGACATAATTGGAGTTGAACGAGGACGTTATCAACCAGTCAAAGTCTTAGTTGTGTTGGAGAAATCCTTCCAGAATATATTGAAGCTGACAAAACGTTTCTTTCAGTCTAGTCTGGATATTTGCAGATCGTCTAGTTTAAAGTCTGAAGACTTTCTGATTACCAGACTCAAAATTCAAGACTCAAGATTCAAGACTCAAGACTATTCTCATTGATAGTCCTTATGATCCAGAGACGAAGTAAATGGTTGAGGATTTAATCCTATTGTCTGGAGAAGATCTTTTGGTTGGATAAATATAACGGATTCTTTTGTTCGTATCTAGATCAATTGAAGATCCGATGGTCGACGAAGTATTCTTGGAATGTTCTATTCTTGGAAACCAAGATCTTGATTGTATGGGCGAACAGGATTGATGGGCTATCGTCAGGTTCCTTTTATAGCTCGAATGATCTTCTTGATTGATTCCGTCCAACGGGTAGATTGGAGGAATTCCTTTGGAAAGTGCCAACGGGTATGATGGCATAAAAGAGTATAAAAAGGAAGACGTTCTAGTTGTTTGAGGACGTGATTGATAGAAAAATTCCAGAATCTGAAGCACCTTGATTATTAGTCGATACAGTCTGAGCGAAATTGTATACATAGAGAGTGTCTATACTTGGTGATACCTTGAGCGAGTGTGGTAGATCATCTACACCTAGAAATCAAGGAAGATCAACACTGTAACATCTCTTTATTCATAGTGGAATCTAGCCAAATTGGCTGTCAGTGCAGAAGAGTGGACGTAGGCTTAAATCAAGCCGAACCACAATAAACCGCGTGTTTAATTCTCTCTTTCCTTTACTTAGTCTTACGTTGATTATTACTTATCGTAAATCCTTCAACTATCTAAGTATTGAGCAAGTATAAAGAAATTATCAAGAAAAATCCTTTCATACCTATTCACCCCCCTCTAAGTACTCGTACTAGCAATATCAATTGGTATCAGAGCCTGTGTTCTTACTTTGTTTGAAGTGTTTTACTTCAGAGTAAAAGATCTATGGCTAGTATGCTAGCACCAGGGCTGATGGAAGGGCAAAGCAATACCAGACCACCCTACTTTGACGGAAAGGATTACAACATCTGGAAGAACAAGATGAAAGCTTTCCTACGATCCAAGGATCCTTTGGAATGGGACGTTGTGGAAAGAGGAATTACTCCTACTGCTGCATCAATCTCTAAAAGAGGGAAAGAAACTGTTGATGCCAGCGGAATGACTCAGGAAGAGATAAACAAGAGACAAGCACTCGATGCAAAAGCAATTTACTCTTTATATTGTGCCTTATCTCCAACTGAATATAACAGAATATCTTCTTGTGTAACAGCAAAAGAAGTATGGGATAGATTACATATCACCTATGAAGGAACAGTCGAGTGAAGGAGACCAGAATCAACATTCTCCTCGGTCAATATGAAGCCTTCAAAATGAAACCAGGAGAATCTATAACCGACATGTTTAGTCGTTTTACGATATTGTCAATGGTCTTGAGAACCAAGGACAAAAAATTTCTGATCCCATGAAGGTGAACAAGCTACTGCGTGGACTCTCCAAGGATTGGAATCATATAAAGACTTCAATAAGAGAGACGTAAAGAATTATGCCTCTATCTGTCAACGAGCTGATCGGAACTCTTCAGTCTTATGAAGTGGAACGAATTAATGAAGACGAAGATCCAAGAGGTAAGAAATCCATTGCATTAAAATCAAATGATGATTCTAATGATACATATTCAGGAGATGATATGGACGACGAGGAGCTTGCTCTCATGATAAGAAGATTCAGAAAACTGAATAGAAAATGTAGAAGGTTCAACTCAAAGAAACAAAGCTTTCAGAGACAGCAGACCAAGTCTGTTGATGTTGAGGAACCAAACAAAGATGTAGTCTGCTTTGAATGCAAGAAAAAGGGACACATCAGACCCAACTGTCCTCTTCTGAAGAAGAAAAGAGGAAAAGCTGAGAAGGTTCGAAAAGCTCTCAAAGCCGAGACCTAGAGTGATACAGAATGTGAAGAAAGTGATAATGAATATGCCAACATATGTCTGATGGCACATTCAGACTCGGACTCGGATTGGATCGGACTCGACAGTGAATTTGAGGTAAATGATTTTAAAATTCCTGTCAAAGTCTCTAAATACATTGATGAACTGTGTTTTAGTCTTAAGACTTCTCTCAAAAGGATTTCCGAACTTAAAAAGGAAAACTCAGCTCTAAAACAAAAGGAAACCATTTTAGAAGAAAAAGTTAAAAGTTTAGACCTGAATATTTCTGCTCTTAAAGAAAAAGAAAATATCAAATATTTCAAAGAAATTTTCAATAGGATCCGAAAAGCTTGAAAAAGTTCTTTCAGTTCAAAGACCGTACTTCAATAAGTCCGGTCTAGGCATGACAGCAGAAACAATTCCCTTGATTGATTTTCCTAAAGTAAAAGAAAGAATTAAGAAAAGACCGTCGAGAGAGGCTTACAAAAATTATTTCAAGAAAATATTTGTAAAGTCTCGTAGGTCGAAATGCTCTAAGGTGCTCAAAGTGTAACAGTCGGGATCACTTTGAAAAAGAGTGTCCCATGGTTTGGAAGCCTGTTAAGAAAGTATGGCCTAATAATGTTTATCCTACTAACACCAAAGGACCCAAGAAAATTTGGGTACCAAAGAAAACTTGAGACTCTCTTTTGAATGCATGTCTCCGTCAAGAAAAAGATAAAATGGTATCTTGACAGCGGATGTTCAAGACACATGACAGGAGACTCAAAATGCTTCATAAAGCTTGTTCAAGTAAACGGTGGAAATGTTTCATTTGGAGGAAACGGCAAAGGAAGCATTGTGGGATTTGGAACTGTGAAAATTGGAAATCTCACAATAAGCAATGTTTCTCTAGTGGAAGGACTCAACTATAACCTCCTCAGCATTAGCCAATTGTGTGATACTGGTTTCAAGATCTCCTTTCAGGAAGGAATTTGCTATGGAATTAGTAAAGATTCTACTCAGTCTTTCATGGGTCGAAGACATGGAAATATCTACCTCTTAGACATGAAATTAAATGAATCACAATGTCTAATCTCAATTCAAGATGAAGTGAGCTTATGGCACAGAAAGCTTGGCCATGTCAATATGAAGCAACTAGCCAAAATCTCATCAAAGCAGCTTGTTCGAGGTCTACCCAAATTACCATATCAAAAGTCCAATCCATGCACACCATGTATTCTGGGTAAACAGGTAAGGAATTCATTTAAGCCAATAAATCATGTCTCCACTAATCATGTACTACAGTTGCTGCATATGGATCTCTTCGGACCAACCAGAACCCAGAGTATTGGAGGTAAGAAATACTGCCTAGTAATTATGGATGATTTCTCTCGCTTTACTTGGGTATATTTCCTTGCAAGTAAGTCGGAAACCTTTTCGTATTTTGAAAAATTTGCTAAAAAGGTTCAAAATGAAAAATGATGTGTTATCTCAAGTATAAGAATAGATCATGGAGGAGAATTTGAAAATCAAGATTTTACAAATTTGTGTGATGAATTTGGATTTAAGCATGTGTTCTCCTCTCCATACACTCCTCAGCAAAATGGAGTTGTGGAAAGAAAGAATAGATCTCTTCAAGAAATGGCTAGAACTCTTTTAATTGAAAGCAAAATTTCTTCACGATTTTGGGCTGAAAAGCTTTTTCAACAAAGATGCTATATCATCAATAGAATCTTCCTAAGACCTACTCTTGAGAAAACCCCTTATGAATTATTCAAAGGTAAGAAGCCCATTGTTTCATACTTTCATGTGTTTGGTTGCAAATGCTTTATATTGAAAAATGCAAAAGATCGAGTTGGTAAGTTTGAAGAAAGATCGATGAAGGCATCTTCCTTGGATATTCTATATCAAACAAAGCCTACGAGTCTATAACAAGAACAGCCGATCGGTGGAGGAGTCAATGAATGTCAAATTTCAAGACTCTACGCAAGATGAATCCATCGAGACTCGGTGAAGAGTATGAATCTGATCCAGACTTTCCAAAGCTGGCAACTCAAGAAATGTCTCAGACTCTAAAAGATCAGCATCAAGATGTTCATGAAGATTCAAATCAAGAAAGAGATCATCATCCAGAGAAATCAACCAGTAACTAGAAGCACAAGTCCAGTCATCCCAAAGATCTCATTATCGGCGAAATTAATGAAGGAATTCGCACCAGATCCAAAAGACGTGAAGAGTCTAGTGCTGTGGCTCTCATTTCTGAAATTGAACCACAAAGCATAGAAGAAGCTTTATCTGATGAAAGCTGGATCGAAGCTATGCAAGAGGAGCTCAGACAGTTCAACATTAACGATGTCTGGGAATTGACATCTAAACCAAAAGGTAAAACTGTTATTGGAGTAAAATGGGTGTTCAGAAACAAGATGAATGAAAAGGGAAAATTCGTACGAAATAAAGCAAGACTCGTGGCCAAAGGATACACGCAAGAAGAAGGAATAGACTATGATGAGACTTACGCTCCTGTAGCAAGGTTAGAAGCTATTCGTCTATTACTTGCGTTTGCTTGTTACAAAAATTTCAGGTTATTCCAAATGGACGTCAAAAGTACTTTCCTAAATGGATTTATACAAGAGGAAGTTTATGTGGAACAACCGCCTGGGTTTGAAGACCCAAAGAAGCCGTGACTCGGTCTTCGATGAAAAAGGCCATGTATGGTCTAAAGCAAGCTCCTCGAGCTTGGTACGACAGACTAAGTAAGTTCTTATTACAGAATGGTTTTATCAAAGGTAAAGTAGACACTACTTTATTTATCAAAAAGGAAAACAAAAGTCTTTTACTTGTTCAAATATATGTGGATGATATTATCTTTGGATCCTCTAATGAAAGTCTTTGCAAGAAATTTTCTAAGTCTATGCAGGATGAGTTTGAAATGAGTATGATGGGAGAATTAACATTCTTTCTTGGTCTTCAAATAAAGCAATTGAAGGAAGGAACTTTCATTTACCAAGAAAAATATGCTAATGATCTTGTCAAAAGATTTGGATTGGAAAATTGCAAGAAAACTGATATACCAATGTCAAGTTCTTTGAAGATAGACAAAGATGAGGAAGGGAAGAAAGTTGATCAAAAGCTGTACAGGAGCATCATCGGTTCACTTCTTTATCTTACTGCTTCTAGACCTGACATTTTGTTGAGTGTTTGCATATGTGCTAGGTTTCAATTAGATCCTAGAGAATCCCATTTCAGCGCTGCAAAACGTATCATTAAATACGTTGCTTCATCTTCAAGCATGGGTCTTTGGTATCCTAAGAAGGGAGACTTTAATCTTCCGGGATATTCAAACGCAGATCGGCCGGCAGAGAGTCGATAGAAAGAGTACTTCGGAACTTGCCGGTTGCTTGGAAGGGATGCTGTCTTGGTTCTTAAGGAAACAAAACACTGTAGCTCTCTCAACAACAGAAGCAGAGTATGTAGCCCTTGGAAGCTGCTGTTCACAAATTCTATGGATAAAACAACAGCTACAAGACTATGGGATTGAAGACTCATGCACAGAAATCAAATGTGACAACACCAACGCAATCAATCTCACCAAAAATCCAATTCTTCATTCAAGAGCAAAGCATATAGAAATTCGACATCACTTTATTAGAGATCATATTCAAAGTGGAGAAATCTCAATTCAATTTGTTGATTCAAAAAGTCAACTAGCGGATATATTCACAAAGCCTTTGGAGAAAAATCAATTCGATTTTATCCGTTCCAGACTCAACATTTTGAAGCTCGAAGAAGTTAAAGTCTAGAGACTCTCCAACCTTCAGACTCAGAAAGTTGATGATCGTCAGACTCAAATATCTCAGACTCTAAACCTTCAGACTCAGACATTGATGTCTATAGACTGTAAGTTATTATTTGTAAAGGTATGATCTTTCGTTCAGTTATTTTGAAGTCTCCGTGAAAGTCGAAAAATTGTCTTTTCAAAAGAATTAAATTTGGCAGTTATCGATTTCGAAAAGAGGTATTCGTACACTTTCCTTGTACCGATTGAACTTCCCTTTTCAAAACTGAGTTATATATATACAGTTTTCACTTTCAATCTTCAAAACCCTAAAAAGCATTCTCCTCTCAATCCGGTTTCTACTTCGTGTTCATCTTCGAGAAAGTTGTCATCTTTTCTTGGGAAAGCAAGCAAAGGAATCTTTTAGCGACAAGAAGGATGTCTTATTCGAGGAAGTCTTCAAGAATCGCGACCAGGGGACCACAGAGGATGAAGGAGGGACCTACCCACTTCGATCTCACAGAAGAGGAAGAATTATCGAGTCAGCATCAGAACCTGACTTATTCTCCACCACGTCACTCAACGCCATCTACCCCATAAGGTGCGGGTCAACATCCAGAGGAAGAGATAGTTGAGGACGCAGACCCAGTAAGAGTCCAAAAACCCTCGTTTATTTACAAACTTTACTGTGCGTTGAAAAGTACTGGGACTCCGTTGAAATACGTGGATGATTTTCTTAAAGAAAAGAATTATGGGAATGAGTATATATTTCTGAAGAAAATGGAGGATTTGGGAATTGCTCCCAAGGGTAAAGCAGAGGAAGCGCTTGCGAATATTCCCAAGACCTCGTATGTCGAGTCCAAATTTGACTGATGGGAACGACGATGACAAAATGTTCACTGATTTTCAACCTCGAATGGGTATTGCTACAAAGGTGAAGGGAAAGAGGATGGAGTTATTCAAATCGAAAGAACAGGAAAATTTGTTTTTCAGACTGTTGAAATGAGGGGTAATAAACCCTAGGAGTGTCGATTTCAACTTCTTGGATGCTGTGAATGTGAACTTAAGGGAGAAGTTCTGTCTGCTTCAACTAGAACGTTTTTGCACTGATACCACAGATGGTTATGCACAACTGACTGCGTATTTCTATTCAAATCTCAGCTTTATAGATGTGAATAGAATATCATTCAGTGTTCAAGACCAGGATTATGTGTTAGACGTAGACATGTTGGCGGACATAATTGGAGTTGAACGAGGACGTTATCAACCAGTCAAAGTCTCAGTTGCTCGTGCCTCAATGGACCTTGTCGAAGATAGAGATATCGAGGGAAAAATCATCTATTCAAGGATGCGTGCCATCAACATTGTGCTGCACAAAATTGTGATCAATTGCATTAGGCCCAAGTCTACATCAAAGACTGATGTGTCTAACTCCGAAGCAAAATTGATGTACGCAATCAACTCAGGAAAGAAATTCTCTCTCCCTCACATTATTCTCTTTCACATGTACAGAGCAATGTCGAAAGACAAGGGACAATTGCCTTACCCAGGTCTAGTGACCAAGATCTTCAGACACATGAATATTGAACCGCCACACACACTTTGTGTTCGACCGTGCGATAAGATGGTGGTAGGTTTAAAGATATTGACAAAGATGCGTCTGAAAGAACTTTCTAAGGCAATGAAGAAATTCAGAGTGAAGACTCCAGTTCCGTTTGCTTCAAAGAGAAAGAGAAAGGAAGCCATTGGTGCCTCATCCAAAAAGAAGAGAACTCTCATCTTGGAGGATGAAGATGAGGAGGAAGATCTCACAATCACTACCTTGATAAGGACCAGACGTTTTGTTCCTCAATCAACAGAACATCAGAAGAAACAGAGAGAAGAAGAGGAGCAAGCAAAGAACAGAGAAGAAGAAGAGCAGCGAGAGAAGGAGAAAGAAGCTGAAAAAGAAGGAGAAGAAGAGCTAGAAAAGTCTGCAGCTGAATCTAGAGAGAAGGGGAATCAAGATACAGAAGAGCATGATCATCACTCTTCCCCTTTTGATGTCCTAGAGACAGGGGGAGTTGGCGAGCAAAGGTCCTCGCCTAATGCTGCCAATAGTGACGGTCTAAGACAGTCTCCAGCATACCCAGAAGAATTTCAAGCTTCTCAATTGCCTGAAGAAGGTCATGATATGTCAGCACCTAGTCTGCCAGACTATGCAGAAGCGTCATCGTCTCCATCTGAGAAAGCAAATGCAAGCACACAGACAAACAATTCTGCAGATTTTCGTCGCATCATGGATCTTCTTCTGGAAATGTGTGGCCAAATCTATGCTCTGGACTGTGAAATTCAAGCCATGAAAAATGCTGGACAAGCATCTTCAGTTACCTTGGAGGACAAAATGAAAGACCTCGCTCTACAACTTCAAGCCAATGCCAAGGGAGAAGAGGTAGCTCAACTAAGGGAAGACTTGAAGAGGCTAGAAGGCGTAGTCCAGTCCATGGGAGATTTCCAGATTGTGCGCATTCCCAAGCAAACCTGACTTCTTTCTCACCTTTTTAATGATGACAAAAGGGGGGAGAAGCAATTTGAACCAACCAACCAACTTTCTTTGACTTTAAATTTATTTTTTTGTGGTTGAATATGTTTGTTTATGACTTGAGCGAACTTGGGTGTGAACTTGAACTTGACTGAATTGGCTGTGGATTTTAATGCTTGACTATTTGCATTTATATCAAGTGTTTTTAATACCAACTTGGGTGTGAACTTGAACTTGACTGAATTGGCTGTGGATTTTAATGCTTGACTGTTTGCATTTATATCAAGTGTTTTTAATATGGTATTACTCATGAAAGACTAACCAATTTTCTGTGGATGCAGAGTCTGGTTGTTTTGTTAACCTTTATGAGATTGCCATATTGCTTGAGAAATGTTTTTGCAGGTCAAAGTGGTTCAAATCTACAGGAAAGTTTTGTCACCATCAAAAAGGGGGAGATTGTTGGAGAAATCCTTCCAGAATATTTTGAAGCTGACAAAACGTTTCTTTCAGTCTAGTCTGAATATTTGCAGATCGTTTAGTTTAAAGTCTGAAGACTTTCTGATTACCAGACTCAAAATTCAAGACTCAAAATTCAAGACTCAAGATTCAAGACTCAAGACTATTCTCATTGACAGTCCTTATGATCCAGAGACGAAGTAAATGGTTGAGGATTTAATCCTATCGTCTGGAGAAGATCTTTTGGTTGGATAAATATAACGGATTCTTTTGTTCGTATCTAGATCAATTGAAGATCCGATGGTCGATGAAGTATTCTTGGAATGTTCTATTCTTGGAAACCAAGATCCTGATTGTATGGGCGAACAGGATTGATGGGCTATCGTCAGGTTCCTTTTATAGCTCGAATGATCTTCTTGACTGATTCCGTCCAATGGGTAGATTGGAGGAATTCCTTTGGAAAGTGCCAACGGGTATGATGGCATAAAGGAGTATAAAAAGGAAGACGTTCTAGTCGTTTGAGGACGTGATTGATAGAAAAATTCCAGAGTCTGAAGCACCTTGATTATTAGTCGATACAGTCTGAGCGAAATTGTATACACAGAGAGTGTCTATACTTGGTGATACCTTGAGTGAGTGTGGTAGATCATCTACACCTAGAAATCAAGGAATATTAACACTGTAACATCTCTTTGTTCATAGTGGAATCCAGCCAAATTGGCTGTCAGTGCAGAAGAGTGGACGTAGGCTTAAATCAAGCCGAACCACTATAAACCGCGTGTTTAATTCTCTCTTTCCTTTACTTAGTCTTACGTTGATTATTACTTATCGCAAATCCTTCAACTGTCTAAGTATTGAGCAAGTATAAAGAAATTATCAAGAAAAATCCTTTCATACCTATTCACCCCCCTCTAGGTACTCATACTAGCAATATCAAGTTGCTTGTGCCTCAATGGAACTTGTCAAAGATAGAGATATCGAGGGAAGAATCATCTATTCAAGGATGCGTGCCATCAATATTGTGCTGCACAAAATTGTGATCAATTGCATTAGGCCCAAGTCTACATCAAAGATTGATGTGTCTAATTCCGAAGTAAAATTGATGTACACAATCAACTCAGGGAAGAAGTTCTCTCTCCCTCACACTATTCTCTTTCACATGTACATAGCAATGTCGAAGGACAAGGGACAATTGCCTTACCCAGGTCTGGTGACCAAGATCTTCAGACACATGAATATTGAACCGCCACATACACTTTGTGTTCGACCGTGCGATAAGATGGTGGTAGGTTTGAAGATGTTAACGAAGATGCGTCTGAAAGAACTTTCCAAGGCAATGGAAAAATTCAGAGTGAAGACTCCAGTTCCGTCTGCTTCAAAGAGAAAAGGGAAAGAGGCCATTGGTGCCCCATCCAAATAGAAGAAAACTCTCATCTTGGAGGATGAAGATCTCACAATCACTGCCTTGATAAGAACCAAACGTTCTGTACCTCAATCAACATAACTTCAGAAGAAACCAGAGAGAAGAAGAGGAGCAAGCCAAGAACAGAGAAGAAGAAGAGTAGAGAGAGAAGGAGAAAGAAGCTGAAGAAGAAGGAGAAGAAGAAAAGTCTGCAGCCGAATCTGGAGAGAAGGAGAATCAAGAAACAGAAGAGCATGATCATCACTCTTCCCCTTTTGAGGTCCCAGAGACAGGGGGAGTTGGCAAGCAAGAAAGGTCCACACCTCATGCTGCCATTAGTGAAGGTCTAAGACAATCTCCAGCAGATCCAGAAGAGTTTCAGGCCTCTCAATTTCCTGAAGAAGGACACGATACGTCAACACCAAATCTGCAAGATTATACGGAAACGTCATCGTCTGCATTCACTCCATCTGAGAAAGCAAATGCAAGTACGCAGATGGACAATTCTGCAGATTTTCGTCGTATTCTGGATGTTCTTCTGGAAATGCGGGGCCAAATCTATGCTCTGGACTGTGAAATTCAAGCCATAAAGAATGCTGGACAAGCATCTTCGATTTACCCCGGAGGACAAAATGAAAGACCTCGCTCTACAACTGCAAGCCAATGCCAAAGGACGGAGGTAGCTTAGCTAAGGGAAGACTTGAAGAGGCTAGAAGGTATAGTCCATCGATGGGAGATTTCCGATCGTGCGCATTCCCAAGCAGACCTGACGCTTTTCTCACCTTTTTAATGTTGACAAAAAGGGGGAGAATTGAAAATTTGAACGAACTTTAAACTGAACTTTGATTTTAAATTTGTGGTTGAATGTGTCTATTTTTTTTTAGTATGACTTGAGTGAACTTGGGTGTGAATTGAATGTGACTGAAGTAGACTTGACTTTGATGCTTGATTGTTTGCATATGGTATTACTCATGAAAGACTAACCAATTTTCTGTGGATGCAGAGTCTGGTTGTTTTATTAATCTTTATGAGATAGCCATATTGCTTGAGAAATGTTTTTGCAGGTCAAAGTTATTCAAATCTACCGGAAAGTTTTGTCACCATCAAAAAGGGGGAGATTGTAGGAGGAATATTTCCAGAATATTTTGAAGCTGACAAAACATTTCTATCAGTCTAGTCTGGATATTTGCAAACCGTCTGTTTAAAGTCTAAAGACTTACTGATCACCAGACTCAGCACTCAAGACTATTCTCATTGACAGTCTTTCTGATCTAGTAACGAAGGAAATCCAGAGCCGAAGTTTATGGTTAAGGATTTAATCCTATCCTCTGGAGAAGATCTCTTGGTTGGATAAATATATATCGGATTCTTTTATTTGTATCTAGATCAATTGAAGATCCGGTGGTCGACGAAATATTCTTGGAATGTTCTATTCTTGGAAACCAAGATCCCGATTGTATGGGCAAACGGATTGATGGGCTATCATCAGGTTCCTTTTATAGCTCGAATGATCTCCTTAATTGATTCCGTCCAACGGGTAGATTGGAGGAATTCCTTTGGTAAGTGCCAACGGTATGATGGCATAAAGGAGTATAAAAAGGAAGACGTTCTAGTTGTTTAAGAAGCGTGATCGATAGAGAAATTTCAGAGTCTGAAGCACCTTGATTATTAGTCGATACAGTTTGAGCAAAATTATGTACACAGAGAGTGTTTATACTTGGTGATACCTTGAGCGAGTGTGGTAGATCATCTACACCTAGAAATCAAGGAAGATCAACGCTGTAACATCTCTTTGTTCATAGTGGAATCCAGCCAATTGGCTGTCAGTGCAGAAGAGTGGACGTAGGCTTGAATCAAGCCGAACCACTATAAACCGCGTGTTCAATTCTCTCTTTTCTTTACTCAGTCTTACGCTAATTATTATTTGTCGCAATTCCTTCAACTGTCTAAGTATTATGCAATCATCAAGAAAAATCTTTTATATACCTATTCACCCCCCCCCTCTAGGTACTCGTACTAGCTATATCACCACCAACAGCCGCTGCCACACCTCCATTGCTGGCCACCACAGGACATGTCACGCTGAGAAGGGGCAAGAACAAACAGCGATGATTAAAGGAACTGGGTGATTTTTTAGCATTTATAAGGCTGACAAGAACAGAGGGCGAGTTTAAATTGACACCGTAGACTGATGCTTCAACGAGGATTATCACCGTAGACAAATGATGTGGACAAACATGAAGAGATTGTTCAAATGGAGCATGTTCTTTTTACTGAAGGCAACGGGAAAGATAAAGTTGGAGTTTTGATTTGGATCCCTCTTCCTTGGTGGCTCTTATACCATGGAAATATTTCTATGATTTGCAAGCGAGAGGGAGAGAGAGAATCAACAAATACTACACCTTTACTCAATAGCCAAATAAAAGAGTATATAGTAGCTCCACTTATAAAGATTGAGAGACATTAACAAAGCTCCGATTACCTTATTTGTGACCACCAGCTAATTGCCGACTAATATTCATAATTGTACTTCAACACAAATCACAATTGGAGCAAATACTTGACAGTGTTTTTGCATGTTTTTCCAAGATGTTACTGCGTCACTTTCAAAGAAGTATACAAAACTGCACAAAGAGGGAATACGGAATTCATACTTCAAGTGGAGACTTGTGGCAGCCTAGGCTTTTTTTTGCAGTCTACCGGTCTCTTGTCTTTTATCACTTTGTCACAGCTTCTAGTTCTACTGGTCTAAATTCATGGGGAAAAACGTTCGGCCTCTGGGATGTCGGCACGATGGTATTTGCCCGTGTTGTCACTATCAACTTACGCCTTCTTTTGATGTGTAATACAATTAAATTATGGCATCATATAGCTGTCAGTAGGTTGTCAATGGGTCCTGAACGGAAGGAAATTTTGTTAATACAATTACAGATATGTTTCTTAATACTATTAAATGAAGTTTTTAGACTATTCGAGTTTCTCCATTATTGTCAGAATCACAAGCATACGATCTTTAGGATTCTCCCTTCCAAAAGTCGTACCCATCCCTAAACGGAAGGAAAGGGAGGGATATGATGATAACAGACTTCTGGACTCCTTCCAGACGCCAAGAGTATCGCACGTTCCAGAGCAGTAGGAAAGCAGCTTACATTAATTCTGTTCGTGCATTTATGGGCTAGTTCTAGCCCAACCGCAAAGTCCTAAATGCTTTTCTGGAAACGTTTTCTTATATCTTCCTGTTCATTGTTTCTTGTCAAAGCTTGCTTCACAAAGGAGGCTCACCTTTTATTCCCAGACACGCTGCTCATTTCTTGCATTGTGATTGCTTATATGGCAGCAATAAGGAGTTCCTTTGCCTGTTCATTAATTCTCTGGTCGCTTTTTCTCCTGGTTGAATGGGAGATGTGTTAACAGTTTGGTTATTTTAGGTGCTACTCTGGGAGCCATCGCTGGCTGAATCCCGAAGTTGTTTGAGGATGATAAACTGACCATGCCTCTGTCGAAAAAGTCGGGTGGTTTATTAGGAATTGCTAAAAGTGTGATCGTTGAAAGCACCTCATTAGTTGAAGAAGGAACATTTTCTCAGATTTTTATAACTGATTCCAACCGTGTCCTATGATCCCCTTCCAGTACATAAGTAATTATGGACTCGGCTCGGTCCTTGCATAAGTACCAGCAGCTCTGTACTTGATCATTCCATCTTATGCAGGGGAAAGGCAGAGGATATCTGTTGGAGCAGTATCCTATTCTATTCTGTAAGCAAAAGCCGTTGCAAGAATCGCATATAATCACCTTAACGATGGACCAAATATCTCACGAGAAGCTGATGAACTTGGCCAACTTTCTGAGACACTTGACTGCTGGGATTCGTCCAACCGTTCTTCATTTCCATCGTCATCGTCATCATTCTCGAAAACCAGCTATATCCCGTGCTTTTTCAGCGAGAGCCCAGGAAAGTACGGTGGGTCTGCAGGACTATATCTATTCCTGTCTCCTTTGAACAGCGGCTCTATACTTGCATTTTCAGCGAGGCTTCTCAGGCTTGAATTCTGGATATCTAATCTGGTAAAGCTGGTCTTCGCTTGTGTCATTTAATGTCTGATGTGTATCGGATCTTCAAGCCTGAGAAGCCATCCTTTAATGTCCTCGATTGCTGGTAGCGGAATGTTTGCCCGGTTTGCACTGTCCATAGAGACAACAACAGCGAAAATCATTCCCTCTAACCCCGCGGTTCTTCTTCGGAGCAGCAAAATGAGGAACTTCCAGACAAAACCATCCATGAATCTCACTCCCAGGGACACTCGAGTTGTGCAAATGCTTTAGAGCAACCCGAAATTTCTTCTGAAAAAACACATTTAAGGTCAAACTTTTTGCATTCATGATTGAAGATACTGAACAAAGGTGGAGAAACGGAACTGATGAGTAGTTTTCCCAAAATGGGAGTTATGAGTGATCTTTTTCACCTTTTCAATTCTTCTCTCCCAAGAGTAAAAGCCTCAGAGATTTCAATACCCGGAGACCAGTGATGTCAACTAGATTGCTACAATCAGTAAAGTTTAGCTCCTTCAAATCACTAGAATTCAGATGAAAGGCGTAAATTTGAAATTGATTAACCTCAACGCGGGATAGTTCTCGGGGATGATGGCCACGACAGCGCCGAGTAGTCGATCGCCTCCAGAAGGCCCGGCTCTATCTCCTGCCCTCACTCGAGGCCTTCTTCGTCGAGCTGGAGCCACGGCACGCTGCTGAGCATGTGCTCGCGGTAGAGGTGATCCACGATGCCGTGGCAGGGGGTGTCGGCACCGTGGGAGCTGAGGAAGCGAGATGAGAACATAGCGTCATCCTCTTCGGGAAGGTGCGGCTGGATCACCTCTTTTTCAGGGAGAGCTAATGCTTGTTGGGTATTTTGGTCATCCGTCGCATCGTCGCTTTTCGGCTTCTTGATCGACCTCACTTAGGAGTCACCGGTCTTTTGGCAGAGGCGGTCGTTGCAGAGATTGAAGCGCCACGTAACGATGAGCAATAAGCAAGGAGCACCTTGCGGACGGACTCGTGTTCCCTTTGAAAAGAGCGATTTCCACGGCACGGGAAATGTGCTGTCTTAATTTTTAATTGACAAATCATGGCATTCACAATAGTTAAGGGAAAATTATCCAAAAAATTTTAAACAACCAATTCAATTTTAAATCTATATATTAATTTAATTCTAAATAATTATAAACATTTCAATTGTGTCAATTTAGTTATAATTCTTTTAAAAATTATAAATGTAAGTCTTTCGGGTAATTTTGACCAAAAATCTTTGATGTTATGTTCTAGTCGGTCTTTGCTGGCCATCCTACGTGGAAAGTCGGTATTAATGTGGACAATTGTGTTTAATTTTTTTTAAAACATTTTTTATTTTTTATATTTTTTCTTTATTTTCTTTTTATTTTATTTCTTTTCTCACAAGGCCGGCAAGTCCACCGGTCAGTGGCCGAGGGCGAGCAGCCCCGCCACCCCTGTAAAGAAAAAAAAGGATAGTAAAGAAAATTATATTTTAAAGAAATTAAAAAAAAAATTCTTAGTAATCATGATGGAGAGTTTATGCCATGACATAGCAACATGTGTCCTTGATACGTGACCAAAATTATCACCGCGGGATGTTCATACCTACTCCGGTTAAAATGTAGGATAACAAGTTTTGTCAATTTAGCCTTGATTTGGTTTCAATTTCAATCCTTTAGACTAAAATTAATTAGACGATGAGGCCGCACGCCTTGCACGTGCTGGTGTCGGAGAACGTCAGCACCTCCCTGCACCGACGGTTGCGGCACGCCGACGTCTTCTTCTCCCTTGGGTCGCAGCCCCCGAACCTCTCTTGCCTCTGCAAGATGACACCTCTGGTCTTGATCTGCACATGATTTGCTCATTTGCATGTAAAAAATGTGTGATTCAGGATCGAAAAATTATTGAAGAAATCTTTCTTTCCGTATAAATTTATAATGGATTGGCCACCAAAATCACAAACTCGATTGCTTCATGATCCGACGGAAGCAATCGAAGTGATGAATTACCTCACGACAACCATCGCGGGTGGAAGAAGGAGATCAAGGAGATTGCAATCTAGGAAAGCCCATGTTCCTCCTCCTATCTCTCTCCCTCTCTCTCGACAATTGATTGAGGCTGAAACCGTTTGAGTTTGAGGGATGGTATCATGATTTCAAGTTTGACGAAAGTTGAATGTGAGTTGGAATCGGACATAACGAGGATTTCTTTGACTGGGTTGAGTATTTGAATCATCATGATTCTTATCAAGGTAAACTTCGCATGTTGTCTTTGCTGGAGGTGGGGACCGAGTGCTTGATTCTGCAGGCGTGAAATCTGGTTGAGTCCGAGATTGTCCTGATGAACTCATATACGTTTCAATGATTCGGTGATTGTTTGGATGTGCACCTTTTTCTTATCATTGCATTTAGGTGCCCCTACCGAATCGCTTACCCCATGTTTGATTGAATTCCTGAACGGTATTAGCATGCGTATTTCACAAGCATTCTTGCATTGTGATGATTATCTGGCAATGGCGCGCTTAAACTGAGAGTTCTCCAGTTTATATGACATTATTTTCCTTGATGTTGGTTGAACTTCTAAAGTTGTGCTCAATGCTCCCATGATTGAGAATTTGAACATGCTGTGTCGGCTTAATTTACTAGGAATTATGTTATCTATATCAATCTACAATGTTTGTATGTGGCTATTCTAACATTCGAGACAATTACCATCCTTGTACTGGAATGGTGAAATCCTTCTTTGAAATGTGCATCATGTGTTGTGTACTTCAGTAAATTCCTATCCAGACTTCATCCTTTGCTTGATCTCAAAAGTAATTGGTTTCGTATGCTTGGATGATTATGCCTTGCATTTCTAGATCCGTTCATTGATACCTCAATACCTTCTGTATGTCAATAATATTTGATTCATTTTTTTTAGGCGAACGCATGGCCTCTACCTGTTTGATTTTCTTCGTTAACTGAAGATTCTGAAGTCCATTCCTTGATGTCAAAACTGACATTCGATGGCTGAGTGCATAGTGAGCTTTTTAAGCCATGACCAAATGCTTTGCTTGATTCTTTGTCCATTTTGCAATTTGTATACAAGTTTAGTTATTGCTGAATGAGTCTCAACTATGAGAATTGACTGTAGAACGCTGCTCAATGCTGTTTTCCTGTGTTTATGGGTAGACAGGCATGCGGCATGCTGGAAAATGACAAAAAGAGCTAAGAAAACTTGCTTCCGCGGGTGGCTTCCCAACTTGAAGGCACATTATCGTCTCGGCAGGGAGGGGAGGAGGACAGCCAAGGCCATCCGCGCACTCGAATCGTAGATTAAAATAATAATCTATTTCTTCTTAAGATAATTTTCTAGTTCACCACATGCAAGACGACATTTTAAAGCTTTGGCTTACAAAGGCATCCGATTTGTTAAGACCTCAATGATTTTCTCTAGCAAATCTATTCCTGTTGGTAATTCTTTTCATATAGTTAGTGAAATCTTAAATAGAGCAGTAACTTGAGATAAATGAGGTAACTTGAGATAAATGAAATAACTTGTACTCGGCATCTGCAAATTTTATTGTTCACCTTTAGTTTTCTCTAAATACGTTGTTGATTTCAATACAAGTCTGGATTCCCTATTCAATTTTTCACCTATACTTTCAATTTGCTTGGAATTTCAGTTTCCTACATTTCGACTCGAGTTGTTTATTGTTTTGAAAAAAAAAATTCATGTAATTTCCCAAAAACAAATACCAAGTGTAGAAAATAGAGGTAAGAGATGCAAAGGAAATCTCAGTGATTGAGGCTGGCTTTCTCTCATTAACGAATAAGACTCAAATGGCTGACTTGATTCCAAGGGAAGAAGGGAACTCTTGAGTCAATTTCACTTACATAGCTCTTTTGCATCAAAGGGATTGAGTCAACTAAAATGTTCTATTGACATCCAAATTTTTATTGACATTCTAAATATCCATTTATTTCGAAAAAATATTAAAATTCATAAAAGATAAAAAAAAAAAAGGAAAAAAAAAAAGAACAATGAATAAAAAGGGATCAAATAAAATGAATGAATGATGAAAAATGAAGTCGTGTGGGCCGGCGTGTCTAGCCCACTTGGTTATTTTCAGCTCACCCCTTAACCGGGCTTCCCATTCAGAAGGGAAGAACTTATGTGAGTGTCTCAATTTCAAATTCAAACATGGGTTTGGCCCATTTTCCTTCTTTTCTTTGGCCCACCAGAGCCTAAAAAAGAAGCCCAGCCCATCACTCTTTCTTCTTGCGCGCGCGCGCGCTCGTGAGAAGAGCGTCTGTGACGCAAGGAGGAGAGAAGGTACAGTGACGGTCACCGAAGAAATGCCCGTGAGCGAGTGATGAGAAAGGAACCTATGAATCTTAATCGATATACTCGCTGCTCAACCCTGCGAAAGCGAGACATATTCGTGCGAGACAATGGAACCTGTCGCGTCGTGTTTTGGTTGGAAAATAGTGTCAAAGCTGAATCAAAAACCTGCTCTTGTAGCTGCACAACATGTGTTGGACAAAATGCTCCAGTGATGCACCGAAATCCATGTTATCCGATCGGCGTTAAAAATTTATTTCGAGGCTTGATTGCGCATATGTTGTTGACGCACGTCTGCTTTCTTCGTTTTTTGCTATGTTTTTGCTTGATTTCACGGCTCACCTTTTGATATTCGTTAATGGCCATGCAAAACCGAACTTGGTTCGGCCGTGGCCGGCGATAGGTAGACGGCGACGGCCGGAGATGTAATCTGGTGATGGTGTGTGGTGGAGTGAGCGCTGGTGTCCGTAGATGGCATCTAGTTGTATGGGTTCAAAAAATGGAGAAGAAGATGAAGGTTGCGAGTGAAAAAATGGCTTCGGGGAAGAAGAGGGGTAAAAAAGAAGTGGTGCAGTAGAGAAATGGACTAAATGAGGAAAAAGACAAAAGAGAAAAAAATTCAAAAAAAAATCAAAAAATTCAAAATCTTTTTAAAAATTCGTTTTCTATATCCGACTGGGTCTGATCTGGTAAGCGGGTCAAGTCAACGGGTCGAATCGGGTTACGGTCCAAACCCATTCCCCGAATATAATAATAATAACAATAATAATAAGTAAAAAAATCGAAACAATTAAAAATAAAAAATTATAAAAAGTAGAATTTTTAGAAAATTCGAAAATAAATAAAAAATATAATTTTAGAAAATCATTAAAAATTTTAAAAATCCGGAAAATTCATTAAAAATAAAAAATTGAAAATTCAGAAAAATCATAAAAATACAGAAAATACTAGAAAATCCAAAAAAAATTCGAAAATTGGAAAATTTCTAAAAAAAGTAAAACAAAAAATTGGACAAACCTTTAGGTTTTTAATATATATATATATATATATATATATATATTTTTTGCGCTGTCTTTTTTTTATTTTTTAGGGACAATATTAGGATGCTTGTATGCCTTCTTTTATGATTATAATTTCACATTTCAATACTTTAGGTGTTACTTTCCTGTTCTAGAATGGTTATGACAAATCTTTGATTTCTTTTGGATAGGCTGCTATGGCGTTTGTTAGTCAATGTCTCAAATCTAGAATCTCTTATTGCGAAAATATGATATTTTCTAGTATCTTACTTAATTTCTTGCTGATCAAAAAGGCTAGTGGTAGCTTATTTGTCAAAATTTATGTAGGCTTAATTGATTTAAAATCTAAACACCCACTGTCACGTAAGGTACGGGCTTAGGAGAGCTCGAGTTAATAGAAGCTCGTCAACCTTTGAAGTTTATAATATCCCTAAACATAACTCTCTCCCCCCAAGGGGTTAGGTCATGACACCTTCCAGTAAGTACAAAATGGCACAATCTAGAATGATAATCATTGGTGCATCACATGTAACGACATCGATGTGCCATTTTGATACTAGCAAGATCATCTAAAAGCAGTTTCGCTCGGATAGCAAACTAATTGAATAAGAAGGAAGCAATAGGAATGACATCGGCTGGAGCTTGAATTCATGGAAACGATCGTCAATGGCAAGTGCCTGAAGGTCTTTTTGATAGAGGTATACTAGTTAGAGACAACGAATGTGACTAGGAATCTCTGTCTACTCCAAGCTCAGCCTCTAAGCAGAGCAAGCACTCCTTTCTCTGGTCAAATCAATAGCGACGTCCTCGCAAAGCAGAAAAGGAGGAGGGGATAGAGAAGGCCAGGTTAGGGGAACAAGTTGAAATGTTGCGGTGGTGGGGCTAATGGGTCTGGGCCACGGATCAAATCAATGGGTTTGCTCTTGTGGGCCTTGCCAATTGGACCAACTTAGCATTTATTTATTTTTATCTTTTTATTTTTATTTTTTTGTTCTTTTTACTACCATCCATTTTTTTTTTTGATGTACTACCATCCATTGTTTTTATGCTCTTGTTTTACAAAAACGTATGCTTAATTTATTGACTAAAATTCAGGTGTTGACATATGATTTTTTGATGAAGAAACACAACCCAAATATGCTTACATGACCAAAATAGATCAACAATCTAGTAATGAAGGGAATTCTCAGTCAAGAACCGAATGGAAGTACACACCAACTAAGTTCAGGAATTTCATCAAACAGGTGGTATGCATTTCGGCCAAGGGTCACCAATTCAAATCATTAATAGCCTCAATCACAGTCGATTACTGAACCAAATTCTCTCACCAAAAGACCTTGAAGCACTTGAACAAAAATATGATGAACATCTTTTGGCAACAGTGCACAGCTTAGATGATTCAGACTATGACTACCATGCTCATGATAGACGGGACTGCTGAATAAGACTAGTGTCCATACAGTCATCTTGCATTCATGTTCCCAGACAGATCTCCAAGGAAAAGTTGGTCACGCTCCTTCCGAAACTTGGATCACCAATTATGAAAAATTGCACCAAAGCAACAAACCTTTCCGGTCTTCGGACTCTGAATTTGTCAGAAAGAAAGATGGAACCGTTTCCATCAAGTTTGGCAAAGAACAAGAAGAAAGTCTCTCTATCTTCCAGACCCTCTTCATGATTGAACCATGTGTTCCTGAATCAATTTCCGAGCCAGACCCAAAAAAGCTTGTTAAATACTTCAAAAGTGATGGACATCCTGTCCATTACTACAAAGACCAGTATGGTTACTGTTTTTGGGATCCTTTTTGCCAATGTTCTTATTGTACAAATTCTCCCGACAAGGTAGATCCATTTGCAAAACCCCCACTTCGAAGGAAGCACAAAAAGCCAAAGGATTCTATGTACCAAAGGTACTTGAACGGAGATCCCTCCGTTGATACTCTTGGTGAGTATGATAAATTCCAATTTATGGTTTTTTATGCACCAACTCCACCACCAGAGTTCAATGTTCCTCCATCTATATCACCGGATCTCAATGTTCCTCCATCTATATCACCGGATCCACTATCATCACCTCCTCCGTCTCCTCCTCAGAAAAAACCGGGATAAGTACACTAATGGTGCCATAAGTTATGTATGGCGCTCACTTTGGTGCCAAAAATTTCCGTCGGATCACTTAAGTGCCAAAAAATTTGAGAAACGCTCACTTTGGTGCCAACGCCGATGAAATTGGCCGGAAATCTGACGTGGCCTTTTTTTATTAATTTCTTATACCGATGTGGCTCGTCGAAGAGTCCAGTCAGCAAGTAAACCACAAAATGACGTCGTTTGGCACCCCAAGTCGAAATCCTAATCCCCAAATTGAGAGAGAGAGAGAGAGAGAGAGAGAGAGAGAGAGAGAGAGAGAGAGAGGCCATGGCGGCGGCATTGTCTTCTTCCCCCGAAGAACAACACCAGCACACAGAGAGAAGCCATGGCAGCATCATTTTCTTCTCCGAAGAACAACACCAGCAAAGAGAGAAGCCATGGCGATGTCGTCTTCTTCCCCGAAGAACAACGCCAACAGAGAGAGAGAAGCCATGGCGGCGGCGTCTTCTTCCTCGAAGAACAACACAAGCACCAGCGACTCTTTGAACAGAGCCCAATCTACCATCTCCATCTACGCCCTCCTTGTTTCCCTCACACTCCTCGTCTTCTCTCTCTCTCTGCACCTTCAATCCCCCTTCTTCATCCTCCTCCTCTGCCCTCGCCTCCTATTTTCCCTTCATTTCTTGGTCGAGCACGGTGGCCGAGCGATGGTGGCCGAGCACAATGGCCGAGCGACGGTGACCGAGCACAATGGCTGAGCGACGGTGGCTAAGCAAGCTTGGTCGGCGAGGATGACCAAAAAAAAAGAAGCCTAATTTCAATCACAAATGAGCAATACGGCGTCGTTTTTCCTAAGCCATCCACATAGGATGTCAAAATGACGTCGTTTTCTTAAGTAGGACAGAAAACGACGTCGTTTAAAGGGTTTATCCATTTTTTTTTAAATAAAAATGTCACGTAATCATTTTGGCCGGAATTTCTCGCCGGTGGCACCAAAGTGATCATTTTTTCTCCGATTTGGCACTTAAGTGATCCGGCGGAAACTTTTGGCACCAAAGTGAGCGCCGTACACAACTTATGGCACAATTAGTGTACTTATTCCGAAAAAACCAGTCATTTCCCCATTTTATAAGCCAATTGTAAAGTGGGCAAAGAAACATTCTTACCCACTTGAGGTTCCAGTAGAAACACCACCTAATTCTTCCATTGTCATGTTCCATGAAATAGACTTTCCTCCTCTTGTTCGGGAAAGTTCCAAACTCTTGTTTCCTGATACATAAGAGTTTATTGATCCACAAGGAAGATATAGGCATGTTCCTAAAATACCTGCCCCCACTGATGTGGATGAGCATGGAAGACAGAAAAGGACTCTTGTTGCTAAAGCCATTCTAAATTGGCAATCAAAGACTCTTTTGACACACAACAATGCTTTTAAAGCAATTGATTCCAAGATTGGGAATGTACAATAAAACTTACGAAAATATGATGAAACCATCAAGAAAATGCTTTCAGATTTCCAGAAGAGGCTTCATGCCTTGGAATCTGAACAACACTTGCGGTATCATTATCTTGAAAGTCCTAAGGCAGAAATAGAAAAGCTCAGAAAGCATATCCAGATCCTTGAAGAATGAAGGCTTAGCCCATTTTCAAATACTTTACAAACAGAGCCTTTGTCTCTCCCTCCTCCATCTCCACAACCCCAAACATCTATCTTTGCTACTCTTACAAAAATTCCTGTCAAACAAGATAAGACAAATGTGGCTAAGATGCGAAATTGTCTCAAGGAATTGGACCGACTAAGGAAAGAAAAGGGAAAAGAAAAGAAGACCGAAGAATCCTCGTTTGTTATAAGATAAAAGCCAGATCAACTAATGTTGTCAAATCCACTAGAATCTTTTCTCAGAGATTTAGGTAATTAAGAACCACAACCTGATCCTGTTACTACACAGCCTCCACAACAGATTGATCTTGTCGTCTCGACAGACCAGATTCTATTCCCAACAAAATCAACCTTTCCAAACATTTTTTATACTGAATCAGAGTTGGCATCTCTTTCATCTTCGTCATCTTTTTCAACCCCTTCCATTGATTCCATTTCCCATAGCACCAGTAACCTCATCAATATTTATGGCCGATCCTCCAGACCATGACATGGAATCAAACCCTTATGAACTAGAAGTTGTCCAGCCAAATAATTTCTCCCAAAATGTGGCACTTCATCAAAACAGTTTTTTACTATTGATGATATACCTTATCACAAATGGCTAGAAAGACTTGAAGAATTTCATACTTGGCTAAATACCTAAGCCATTACCAACCAGGACAAATATGATGTTCTTTTCAACTTTGTCACAAGATTCACAGGTAGCCTCAAACTTTGGTGGGCATCTATGTTAGAACAAGATCAGCTTCACTTTTTACTCTCCCCAAACTTTCAATATGTCATTACCCTTCTATATCATTTTTTTGTGGGGAAACCTGTTGATTTCATAGAGCTCAAAAGAAGAGAATTTTTTGAAAGAAAATGCTGCTCTCTTCAGAAAAAACATCTTGATAAGCATTTTCGAGAAATGCTTAAGCTCTTCTATCAAGTTGGAGCTGATGCAAATTTGAAGTATGTTTTCCCGACCTCAATTCCCAAAGAATTATCTCAAACAGTAGAAAGAAACTTCCTCTCCAGGCAAAGGAGGATCCACGATGTTACATTGGGAGAACTCCAACAAGAAATCCATTTGTGCTTAAAAAAATTGTGTATCAAGCGTCAAATAATCCAAACTTATGTTGATGACAATAGAGAGCTTGATAGAGCATGTTCTCATCAAAACCCGAAGATCAAATGTTCCAAGAAAGGCTGTGATGGTTCTTATGGAAAATCTTCTAGAAAGAAGAAACACTTCAAAAAAAACTCTGGATAAATAAGTCCAGGCATAGCTCCAAACATGGCTCCAAGCACTTTCGAAGAAAGAAGAAATGGAGATACCTATGCAAAAGGAAAGATCGCTCAGGCCACAAAAAGTCCAATTGATGCTTCATCTGCAACCAAAAAGAACATTTTGCCAAAAACTATCCTCAGACAAAAAAATGTATGAACCATTTGATACATCATATAGAGAATGAAACTGGAATTTTTCTTAACAATGATGATATCGAATCTCTATTTTATGCGGATGAAGAACCATGTGAACAAACTCTTTATGTCATTTCTTGTTATCAAACTCCCAATTACACCGATTCGGATTCAGATCCCGAAGATATCTTTCACATATCCCTTACCCCTTAAGAAGAAAGCATTGACATCTTTTCAAGCCAAACCTATTGTCCGCATTTCCCTGTGAAAATATTCACTTCAAAGTTTGCTAAGCCAATCCATGTCATTGCTCTCATAGACATTGGAGCAGCTTATTCAATTTTAGACACTAAAGTTCTTCCTGAAGAATATTGGACTCCTTGTGTTCGGTATTTCAACTCTACTTCGGGAGATACTTTCTCTACAAATGTGAGAACCACTCCAATAACTGTCCAGTTTTTTCCATAGTGTTCCATAACTACAAAATCTTTGGCTCTAGTCTTCCCAACAAAGATTTGATTATTGGTTGGGATATTATGACTCAAATTTCTCAACTTCGCATCATTCTTAGAAAAGGTCTTAAATATAAATATCAATTCTCTGAATTTGTCAATATTCAAAGACTTTTTTCCATCCATATGAGCCTGTTAGACCCAATCATGCAAAAATTGTTGGAATGTTGCTCAAAATCTCATTCTGAGTTTGCTCAGAAATGTCCTCATCATTTATGGAAAAACCTAGAATTCTATGTTCACCTCCCTTTCAAGAAGAATGAAGATATCAATCTAACCAAAGCGAGTCATATGGGAATGAATCAAGAACACCTAATTTTAGCTCAAATGGAATATTCATAGACTTTTTTCCATCCATATGAGCCTGTTAGACCCAATCATGCAAAAATTGTTGGAATTTTGCTCAAAATCTCATTCTGAGTTCGCTCAGAAATGTCCTCATCATTTATGGAAGAACCCAGAATTCTATGTTCGCCTCCCTTTCAAGAAGAATGAAGATATCAATCTAACAAAAGCGAGTCGTATGGGAATGAATCCAGAACACCTTATTTTAGCTCAAAGGGAATGTTTAGAATTGTTGCAGTAAGGCCTTATTAAAACTTCCAATTCTCAATGGGCTTATGAAGCTTTTTATATCAACAAGTGTGCTGAGCAAAATTGAGGCAAGATGAGATTGGTAATTAATTACCAGACCCTTATCCTCTTTCTCTAAGATGATAAATTCCCTTTACCCTCCAGAAACTCTCTTTTTGCTAGATTATCCAAAGCCCAAATTTATTCCAAATTTGATCTTAAAGCTAAATTTTGGCAATTGGGCATTCATCCTGAAGACAAACCCAAGACAGAGTTTTGTATTCCAAACTAACATTTTCAATGGAAAGTTCTTCCTTTTGGTTTAAAGGTTGCACCATCCCTCTTCCGAAAGGCAACGTGCCAAATTTTCCAACCAATCCTGCCAAGCGCAGCAGTAAACATTGATGATATCATGCTCTACAGTCCTGATGAGCAGTCACACTGCCAACTCTTTGAGCAGTTTGCAGACATTGTGAAAAAAAACATGGTATTATGCTTTCTCAAAGGAAAATGAACATCGTCCAAACAGAAATTGAATTTCTTGGTATGCATCTTAACAAAGGTACATACTATTCAGGGCCACATATTGCTCAGGAATTGTTGAAATTTCCTGATGAAAACTTCACAAGAAAGCAAGTTCAACAATTTTTCGGGATAATTAATTATCTTAGAGATTTTGTTCAAAATATAACAAAGCTGCTAATCCCATTGCAGACAATGCTGAAAAAGAATCCCCCATCTTGGGGAAAATCTCAGACTCATACAATTACTAAACTTAAAGAGATCATGCGGTCTCTTCCTCCTCTACAAATCCCATCAACAGGGAAGAGAATTCTCTAGACTGACGCCAGTGATGAATACTAGGCCGCCATTTTGTTTGAAGAAATTGATGGTAAGAGGCATCTGTGTGCCTACAAAAGTGGAAAATTCTCCCAAACTGAAATGCATTATCATTCCATTTTTAAAGAAATCTTGGTGGTGAAAAATGGGATAAAAAAGTTCGAATTCCATCTCATTGGCCATCACTTCTTGGTAGAATTGAATATGGCATCTTTCCCTCAGATGACCAAATTTAAACAGAAGTAGGTCCCAAATTCTCAACTGCTTCGATGGGCTGAATGGTTTTCAAAATATTCTTTTGAGACCAAACATATTGCTGGAGAGAAGAATGTGCTTGTTGACTTCTTGTCAAGGCCAAAAGTACCAACCGAAATCAACATGTATATCATGAGACATCCTTTTCATATGCGCCAACATGGTGAAAAATATAAGATTGAGAAGATCAAAGATTGGCCAAGCTGGAGATATCCCCAGGAGATCATTGAACAAATCCAGAATGACAGCCTCACTGAAAATCTGGATAAACTCATATGGCAATGCCACACAGATCTATTCAGATTCAATGGAGGTTCGATTCTTTATCCTTTTGGTTTAAATGCAAATTATCCGTTTATCCATCCTCTAATTTGAAAGGAAGATGATTTTCCTGGTCAATTTCGATGGTTATTATGGCACTTAACTACTAAGTACTTGATAGCTATTGAAATTCCAACTAGAAGATTCATTGCCAACCTCACCAGAATATTTGGACTAGGCAGAGGAAAAATTGAAAATGAGAATGACAAAAATCTCTTAGATTTCCTCAACTGGTTTTATCCTCTAACTCATTGGAAATGACTCTTGCAAAACGAATTGAGAACCATGCAACCAAACCCTGAGGTCCACACCATTTTGTTCTTTCGACGTCCATGGCATTTTTTCACAAATAATGACAACATTATCAATGCCCCACAGATTGTAGGAACCACATCCTACAAACCTCAGCTAGACAACAAACAAGTTTGGGTTCACAAATCTTATCCAGGACCTGTTGGATGTTGTGAACACCAATACCGAGAACTCTAGAGAATTGACGAGAAGAAAAGCAGATGCAATACTGGACAACACTAAAATAATCTCTCTTTTCTATCATATTTTCGGGGTAGAGCAAGAGGTAAAGAATGCATGTCATGCGATCGTCGTGCGATGATCGTGCGGCCGTCGTGCGGCCATCATATGGCGACAGGCAGCAATTGGTGGTCCATGAGTAAGAAGAAAAAACACTTTTTACAACACTTTTTACAACACTTTTTATCATGTAGCTGAGGCACAGACTTAGCATCCTGTATTTGCTAGCTCAAATTAGTTAACACCAAACGTCATCTAGCATTTGTTCTACGTACTTCCATAAATGCCTAATACCGATGAGACAACACATTAACCCAAAAAAGCATTGCGTTGTCAACGAAGCACATGAATTATAGTCTCAAACATAGGACGCTACACCTACAATGACGCGTGCACAGTGTAATTTATCCAAGGCACGAGCAGATTACCAACCAGGATAGACCTAACATATTTGAAAATTTTTCAGCCTAAAAAGTTTGAGATTTTTGCCACACATTAGCCGTAAGTGCTGAACTCATGCTTCCTAGCCAGACATAGCTTAATTCCAGCCTCTAACTAATGAAGAACAAGCATATTGAATAACAAATTCCTCAACGAATCACCCTGTCTTCAATGAGTTCGACTCAATGGCAGAACCATTTCCCACACACTGTGCAGAAATAAACAACGCAAGCGAAAAGAGAGATCAAAACCTGATGTTGAGCCCTTTGGCACAAGTCTCCTCGTAGGTGCGAACCATCTCCTCGGGCGTGGGCTTGGGGTCCTTGGGGAAGTCCATGGTGATGAGCCAGTGGTTGAAGTCGCACCCCTTGAAGAGCACCGTGTCCGGATCGATCTTATCGCCGTCGTTGTAGCTGCCCGCGTTGTAGGCCAGGGACCGCGAGAAGAACAGCGACGCCGGAGACGAGGAGCGAGGCCGCAGCGCAGTTGCCGCGGGAGGCGGCGTCACCGGCAGCAACGGAGATGGCGCGAGCGCGGGGGCGGCGGAGGGGGGCCTACAGATGGTGAGGGATTTTTTTTCCTTATTTTGATCATTTTTTTGGATTTTTTTTTTTTTAGCCTTTCTTGTATTTGTTTGTACTGGAGATATCTTGTGCTGCAGATGGTGAAGGATTGTGAAGGACCCATCTTCTGAATTTTACTTATTTGAGACCAAAAGAAATTTTTTTTTAGCATATTTGCACAAAGAAAAATGAAGAAAAGTTAATCGATTTCATATGTCTTGGTTTCTGTTTCTCTTCCTTCTTAAAACTCCCCAACCTGAAAAAGGGCAGTAATGAAGGTGTGGCATAGGAATTAAACTTCACTGAAATTTAAATAATAATAATTAAAAACACCTAGCTTATTCCTGAATTGGCCCCAAGCCATTTCATGCCTAATAGGATTGCTATCCAATTCCATAAACTTTGAACTGATTATGATTGGGTAAATTCCGCCTCTAGAGTGAGAATCGACTAATCCTGAAACTGATCACCCATACTTTTGATATGACTTACTTAAAAAATAACATCTTCACAATTTAACATTTTATTGAGCAAATTCCTCATTTTGCTTCTTAGCCTATGGAATCTAACAATACAATAAAATAAGCAGTCTTTCAAATTTTTTTAATTAAATATAAGCTAAATAAATGGACGAGAGAGAAACTTTTCAGTTTTGACTTATATTTTCCTCAAAGAGATGATTTACCTTTGAAAAATCAGCAAAGAAAACCATTTACAAATTTAATCTATCAAGTCATCTGTTATCAATAACTATTTTTTACAAATATTAAATCCAGTGAAAAAAGCGGAAGTTAATAAATATAATCCATGATGTGTCTTAATAGTAGAATTTTACAAATCTTTTACATATTGTTAAACATTTCCTTTGTAAATTTTATATATTTATCAGTATTTCCTCTCCATAATTTAATACTTCAAATATTTAGCAATGAAATAATTTTGATTGATCTTTAAAATGTCAACTTTTCACATACACACAACGCGTGTGCACATTTTTCAAAAATAATTCTAGATATGTGTGACATTTATTTTTACTTTATCAACAAATATTTTGCATTACCTAATAATTCAAATGTTTCTTAAGATGCGTTGCGAGTTTATGAAAATTTGCTAGACCTGTTTGATAGGACAAATGAAAGAGCTTGGATTTTGCTAGGGAAAATAACTTCGAAATTGAAGACTTCACCATCAAGACATGAAAGAATGCTCCGCCAATCAAAGATAATTGATTTTGACGTTCAACATCAAAGAATTAGATTAAAATGTATTACTCACTTGAGAAGAATTCTCATAGATATATATATATATATATATATATATATATATATATATTTTTTTTTTTTTTTTTTGTGCTGGAGGAACCGGCTTGTAGCCGATAGCCGCGCCGTAAACCCCCAGGTGACACTTAAGCAGGAGGACCCACCACCCCTGAATCACACTTAATACACCTTATCAACTAAATTTTGAACTTTTACAATTAAGAATGCACCTCCTATGTACGAACAGACTAAGACATAAGAATTTAAAAACATTGAATTAGGAAACATTCAACTTTTAGAAAGTCTATCTTATTCCTCCTCCTCATTGTACCCATCAAATCATGATGTGGTCCAAATTTCTGTTTGTCTACACAAATATCAAATGGACCTACTTGATTGTGGAGGTTTGAGGTGGGCTTGTGAGTAGGAGTGCGCAAAAGAATTGAAACCACTTGAAATTGGATCGGATTGTTGTAAAACCGGCTGTTCCCATGGAACTGGTCTAATTCCCAATTCTAATTATGGAACTGCTCACCCAAACTAGATTGGTAGATACATATATATGATTTGTTTTTTAATTTTTAGGCAAAACATCTATATGCTCTTGAGTTTGATGTATTTGGGTTGGGAGATTACCAAAGTGAGTTCAATTCTAGCTTTGAGAGCTCTTTTAGTGAGTTTGATTCTATGGGCTAAATGGAATACGGGGTAAGCTCTAATGGGTGATTTCCATAAGTGGGCAAATAACTTGAGCGCTAGAGGCATCTTTGGTCCAACATTCCTCAAACTTGAAAGGAGACAATAGGGCAAGGGATTATTCACCATAGGTATTGAGGAGGATTGATTTGTGGTGCAAAGCAATTGCGGTGAGGTGAGTGACGGTGGCTTTCTAAAGCTAATGACGCTAGTCTAGGTTGGAGCTACACTTGTCAACTATTCAAATTACATAGGATCGAATTTGTTGGGGACATTTCAACTGGTCCCATGGACCATTATACTTGTCAAATGTTCATAACACTCCAAAATAAATTTGTTAGGGACATTTCGACTGATTTCATGCTTTGCAAGGCAAGTAATCAAATCTCTTTGAAGATCTTTATTTGGTTTTATTAATTAAAATGTGTTCATAATTTATAAATATATTGTCAGATAGAGGCCACTAATGAAAAATTCATTCTTCCACTGCATAAAATAGATTGTTGGGAATATGCCAATTTCACAAATTTTTCATAGCTACAATCTGACGCATAGCCCTTATGAGCAAGTTAGTTTGCCGAGCTTAGAGGAGTTAAAGCTTGAGTCAGAAGGATCCTTCAAAGGAATATGGCACAGTGAACTTATGGAAAATTCCTTCTGCAAATTAGCCACCCTCTCTATTGGATATTGCTCTAAGCTACACAACGTCTTCCCTTCCACAATCATAGGTAGATTGCACAACCTAACAATTGTTGAGATTGAAAACTATCCCTCTCTAGAATCATTGTTTGATTGTGGTCCCATTGATGCAAATACTGCGCAGACAACTGTATTGGTCCCCAAATCAGAAGTAAAGACAGTGAGGGATGCAAGAAAGTTGAATGTATGGTGAAGAGCGACTCCCAAATGATTTTGGGTTTTCCTAGTCTAAAAAAATTATGTGTTTGCAGTTGCTCCAACCTAAGATATCTCTTCCCCAGTTGTATGGCCACGACTCTAGAGAAACTCATGAGCCTATGGATTAGCAATTGCGAACAGATGAAGGAAGTGGTTCCTAAGGAGACAACCAAAGGGTATGATGAATAATTACAACAGTTGTTCAATGAGATGGTTTGCTCTAACCCTTACTATGATCATCTATATTCTTGCATTTCATATTTTAGAATGAACAATCTAATAATTTGTCCTATTTATTCTCCTTTCTCACATTATCCTCATGCAAGCTAGATTCCCCAATATAAGAAAACTACAAATTGAAGGCGCTAAGTGCAAAGAGCTATGGAACAATCAAATTCCCAATGATTCCTTTTGCAAATTGGAACTTCTTCAATTGGAGCACTGTGACAATCTCCTATGTATTGTCCCATCTCACATGTGGAAGAGATTTCAACTCTATCTCGCCTTCCTAGAAGTGAGATCATGCCGTTTGATCAAGATCATATACAAAAATGATGGGATAGATACAAAGAGTGGTAAAATGAGGAGGCTGGTTTTGTGGGATCTAGAAAACTTGAGGCACATTTGGCAGTCCGATGGTCTTCCAAACATCCCATTCCCAAACTTGAAATACGTAGAGGTTGTGAGGTGCTCCTGTTTGGAAATGCTTTTCACAACCTTCATAGTGAAATTTCTCGAGCAAATCAAAGAATTGGTAGTAGAGTCATGTGAAGATCTAGAACTAATTGCTGGCCATGAAGAATGTGAAGAAGCAGCTGGTATGACAATCACCTTCTCTGACTTAATTGCTCTTAGACTTTTCGAGTTGTAAGAAATCAGGGGAAACCAAGCTAAGAAAGACTCTGAGGAATTCCCATCCTTGCAAGTCCTGTGTATAGTAAGCTGTGGAACGGTGCTGGACCGAGGCCTTGATGGCTGGGAAAGGTACCGAGCCCGCAAGATTTTTGACCCCGAAGAATTGTTGTTTAAAGAAATTCTTTATAACTAAGGCGTTTGGGACTTGTGCAACGGAGAATGGTGTTTGGCAATATAGAATAACGCGTCTGGTAATATGATATTCTATTTCTACATTCTCTTGGACACTCCAAACAAAGTTTGTGAGTAGTTCCTTCAATGTTCATCACTTTGGCTTGTCTCCTGTCCCTTGGATCTAAGGCCGTGCTGAGTGAGGTCACTTGTTCATTCTGATTGAGAATTAGAGTTGCTATTGAGGCGCAATTCTAATAAATGACAGTCCATCGAGACAATGTCTGTCAACTGACAAGCATGGAAGAGTTGCTAGTGAGTCCCAGTCACTACCTCTAAATTTCAAAAGAATTTTTCATTAATAGGCAAAAATATAACAAGTGCATTGCATCCAATTTGTCTCGAGAAATTATAGTGGTTTTGCATTAACAAGAAAATATATGGGATAACTACTTCGTGGTTGACGAATATCCATGTTAATAAAATTTAAAAATTGCTGGTAATTTCAGTCTTCTTTGTAAAAGGATACGACTGATAACTTACTTCTCAGGTCACCCAATGGTAAGTTACCATCATCATAAGGATTTCACGAGCGCCCAAAACAAATTAATGAATTATCAACTTTTCTAAAATTTTACAAATGTGTTTGTTTGCATCTTGTATCAAATCACCAGATACTAAACAAACATCTTCTAGGTTTTAACGTACAAAAGATGAAATCTTTGTGGACTACTTCAACTCAATTATTCATTTCTTTTAAGAAATCATTATTCTTTAATCAACATTAACTCTAATTTTGTGTCTCACTATGAGTTTTATTTGATGGAAACAAAATAACTTTACTAATCAGTGAAATCATTTTTCTCTCTAAACAGTACATGTGCATCTAAATGATGTCACACGTTGTGCATAGAGATTCTCGAATAGAATATGAAATATTTTGAAATGTGAGGTTCATGATTAGTAACTTAGAAAGTTACTCTTGATATTTTCTCATTCACAGAGTCAATTTTACTTGTTATTAACAAGAAATTTTGCCCTAAACTCATTAATAGTGAAGGCATTTAGTAAGCAAAAGGCACTTCTAATATAATATATTACTAAGAGATTCTCTGCCTATACTTTTACTCTTCTCTTGACGAAGCTTTTCAAGTTTTATTTGGAAAAGAAAAAAGCCGTTTTATTAAATATGAATGCATTTAATGTGCAAAAATCAATGTTACTGTTTTATATATACCAGATTTCAGGCTCTTTCAAGAATTTCACAAAATAGATAAACATTATACACAAAATAGATAAACATTTTGTCTAGAAAGATCAAAACGGTTTCTTCTCTCTCGATCGAATTCACTGGCTAACAAGGCCTCATCGCGTGGCCCCCAACAGAATTCACTTGCTCTCTACTTTCTCTCTCTACATCTAACGATCTGAGTCGATTCCCTTTTGAGATCAAGCTCGGCGCGCTCTGCAGAGTGGGGCCAGAGCATAAACAGAGCCACCTTCGCACACGCAAAAGGAGCTCCACAAATTCTCTCTAGCCCTGGTTGAAGGGACTCGCGTGATTTTTGAGCATTCATAAGTCGCTCTCTCTCGGAGATTTCTTTCGAATCCTTGCCTCTCGCTTCGTTGCTGATCGTCACCGCTTCCCGATCGCCAACAGTTCGGTCTATAATGCTGAAGTTCTCAAACTTTGGTCGCAATTGCCTGCTTCGACGATTCCAATCCTGGATGTTGCTTCGTTATCTCCTTACTCGTATGCGGTGTCAATCGCTATAGCTAATCATTCTTCTTTCAACTAAACCACATTTGCTCTGTTTTCCATTACTTCTTATACGAAGCAGAGGTTGAGTGCTATTGTTACCGTCTGTGCGAAAACGGCTTCGACTGAGGCTGTATTGATGATTGAATTTGCTGACTGCCTGCCTTTGTGATGATTTGGATGCAAATCACCTGTTTGATGAAATTCCTGAGCTTAGTCATTTTGTATTTTGATTCAAGTCTTGACCGAGAATTTCCTTCATTACTAGATTATTGATCGATTTCGGTCATATAAGCGCATATGAGGTCTGTTTCTTCATTAAAAATCATAAATATTCAATTTTGAACTTGCTTTGGATCTGCTACAACCTGTCAATACATGCTGATTCGTAACTATTGCAACCCTAAGCTGATGTCATTTGGTCCTTGATATTGATGTCATTCCGCTCAAGTAAGCATGTGTCGTGAATTTCATGTTCCCTTGAAAGGAATTTATGTCATGAATGAATTAAATTCTACTAGAAATTGATCCTTCTATGCTGACCGTGTCTTGATATCCCTGATTTAGTGTGCATTTGATTCCAATTTGAGGCTAGTTTGGTTATGGGATCGTATATGCTAATGCTAGGAAAGCATTGTAGTGAATCTCATGCCAATTTTCGAGAATTGGGGTCATCACCAAACTTGAATATGTTAGAATCAAAGCATTGCATGCTGACCGTGATTGCTTTGCGTAAATTCGGTATTAATTTGCCCCTAGATTGATGCCATTTTGATTAAGTAGACTTATATGCGCTTGTAGGAAGATATGGCTTCATTTTCATGTCAATTAATCATCAAAGGATCACAATTTGCAATCTCAAATGCTCTGTTATGATTATAAATGTCTGCTGGAAGTTATGGAATAAGCATGAATTAGATGGATAAGAGATATGGTGTGCGCAAGTTCCTTGTCAATTTCACATGTTCGGATGGCAATTGCGTGATTAAATTGATGTCTATATGCTTGTTATTGCCATGAGAGTGTTGGCCCGATTATTGAATTAGAGAACTCCGATGTTAACTAAACTTTTATTCCATGATTCTTGCGATTTCAAAGCTTGGGGCATCTATTTTTCATAATATTAAATAACTTGAAGAATACTGACTTCATTTAAAGGTGATACGGTAGACTAGAGGAAATCTCTCAACAAAACTGGTCACCAAGGCCCCATCCAAATATTGCGTGGACGACACTTGCCAACAAAATTCCAATATTCTCTCTCTCTCTCTCTCTCTCTCTCTCTCTCTCTCTCTCTCTCTCTCTCTCTCTCTCTCTCTCTCTCTCTCTCTCTCTCTCTCTCTCTCTTCAACACTCTCTATTTAAGGCTTATTTATAAGAGCTATTGCGTAAACCTGATTTATCCTTCAAGTGTGTGCACTTGTGCCAATTTATAGTGCACAACACCAATTGTGACTCTCTCCTTCAACACTCTCTATTTAAGGCTTATTTATAAGAGCTATTGCGTAAACATGATTTATCCTTCAAGTGTGTGCACTTGTGCCAATTTATAGTGCACAACACCAATTGCGACCTATTGACGCTACTGGAAATATCTTTCGGGGAAGCTAGAACTCACATTTGGTTATGAATTCCAATGTGGCAGATGAAGGTGTCACGACCTATTTTTCGGGTGCACCACCTAAAACTAGGTTAATGGATTACTAAGTCTTTAAGCTTATCTCGGGCTCTCCCAAGCCCATACCAAATCGCGATTTAAGGTTCAATTATCTAACATGCGAATGATTAATAATTAAGAGTCGCCACTAATTAGTTTTCGGTAGGTCGATTAGACACCTAAGAAAAATAACGGAAGCATTATTTTACTCCTACGAACCAGAGATTAGGGGTACGGGGACTTAGTTATACTAGATTTCTCTAATGCCCTTTCGGTACCATTTCTTTTTTTAATTTTCAAAAGTGATTTTGCAGGCAGCTTGAATTTATTTTAACCTAAATTACTATCATGCAATGAGATGACCACACAGATGCTCAATCATCATTAAACATTGAATAAAAAGATAAATAAATAAATTGCATCACACAAAGCAAGCAATCATTTTATTTTATTTTTTGGTTTTCTTGAAATTAGAATTTTTCCATAAAAACATGCATTTTAACTACATGACCTAAACTATATGACATGAAGAAACGCAATAATTAAATGCAATCTAAATGACCTAATTCTAATGACATACAATGCAATGCAATGACATACAAAATTATTTCAACTAAAATGTCATGTAACATGCAATTTAATATGCAACATATATGTCACGCGACATTTATTAAATGACCTAGTCTAATGATGAGCAATTCCTAATGTAATGAACTTAACAACAATTACTAAATGACGTGCATTTCATGAACTTAATTCTATATGACGTGCATATGATTTTTTATCCTAAAAATGCAATCTATTCTAAATAATGAAGTGAATTTAAAATGAAACTTGTAATTTTATCCTAAGATGCCATGACGTACAAAGAATGCCCTAATTCTACATGATATATGCATGATGATTCTTTTGTGTTTTTATTTTTATAAAATTCGAACTAAAATCCCTTTTCTAGATATACAAGATAACAAGAAATATTCCAAAACAAACTGAATCCTAATTCAAATATTTTTTGGATTTTTTAGTGGTTTTCCAAAACAAGCAATTATCAACTAAACATTAAATCTAAACAATCAAAATATTCAAAAAATAAAGGATTAAAATAACCGAAAAAATAACTTGTTGTCTCACAAGTCAAATTAACGATTATCTCACCCTAAACATCACGACAAAGGGTTCAAAATAACTAAAAATCTTATCCGAAATCTTACGGATCAAATTAATAATCATATTGATTCAGCAATTAAAATACTATCAACAAACCCCAAAAATTAATATAATTAAAAAAATGACCCGACATCTTACGGGTCAAATTAATAATTACAATAATCTTAGGGATAACTCCTGCCGATAATGCTTACAATATCCATAACCTAAAAGTCATCTCACAATATTCAAACTTAAACAATAATAGCAAAACTAACTAAAAATAAAGTAAAATAACATAAAATAAGAGAAATCAAAATAAAAGAAAAATGAGCAACCTAAGGAAAATGGGGGTAGCAAGTTCATCGGCGCCGGCTAGAGGATGACCGACGTCGGAGCTTCGGCGAAAGGCAGCAACGGATGGAGCGGCTTGGCGAGGGGATCGGGCAAGCGAGATCTCGGATAGAGGGAGGCGGCCGGCGGGTTGCAAGCGAAGCGGTGCGCGGCAACCGATGGGTGGAGGCATCGGCAACAAGGGTGAGCATCGCGAGCGCGGTGGGTCTCGAATCTTTGGCTCCGAGCAACAGTGTTGCAATTCAGGCGAGGCCAGGGAGCAACGTTTGGTTGCTGGTGCGGGACCGACTCAGGCGAGCGGGGGCATCGGGCTTGGCTGCAGTGGGCTTTGGGTCGCAGCGGCAGCAAAGACGGTCTCCGGCGGCAACGAACATCAGGATCTTGGGTCGGCACGGCACGAACGGGAGAGCTCGAGCGGACACCGGCAGGGCTTCGAGCGAGGTGGCTGCGGCTAGCCTCGGCTTCTAGGCGGCGTCGATGTGGCAAGACTGCAGCATCCGGCGGGCAACGTCGGTGGCCGATCGGGATGCTGGCGGAGCGGCGGTGGGTGCGGGGGTCTTCGCGGATGGAAGTTGCAGGGGGTGCGAGCAAAGGGGGTCGGTGATTCACTGAAGAAGAAGCACAGTGTTTTCTCTCTCCTCTACTCGCCTCCTCACGTCACTTTCCTCTCTACTTTTCACTGTTGCACTTTTTCACTCTTCTCAATCGGAGGAGAAATTTCTTCAATTTTTTTCACCTCACCCTCGAGAAGAGAACCCCCCCTTTTATCGAGCAAGAACAAATCAATATGTTCTACCAACGAAGATTTCATATATTGACTCAGCGATTGAAGATAATCTAAAAAAATTTGTGAAGATTTTCCAGATAATTCACTCAAGATAAAGCTCCATTATCTAACTCTAAAATCTTTCGAAATCTCTATCCGCAACAAAATATTTTAGATTATTCCTTATCCTCCTTAATATTCCCAACGATTTTACCACCAAAAGACTAAAGATAAGATTGCAATATTTTTTTAAATGTCAAAAACCACCATAATATCGCATCAAATATCAATTTCTCATAAGATAATTAAATAATTAAAAAGCAACGAGCTTGGGCTAATTTGCTCCTTTCGTGGGCTTAATCCAACTAATTTGAACCCATCCGCACCGGTCCAATAAATAAAACGCAAAATAAAATAAAATAATAAAAATGCACCTAAATCTATATGCTACGCAATTAATATATTTTTTTGGATAAAATTAAACCCTAATTTTTAATGTGATAAATGACTAAATGGACCGTCAAAATTTATGTGTCAACAGCTGCCCCTCTTTGAAGGTGAGCTCGAAGAGGTTGCCTTCAAAGATAAATTGAGACCTAAATTTTGACTATGCACATGCACTGAATGATTTTTTTTTTTTTTTGGAAAAAATGAATCCCATTTTAAAATGCAATTTATATGACGGATGGAAATGTTAATGCAGATGATAAATGAACATACCTGGAATAATTTACCTTCAAGGAGGGTAGAGTGATTTGAGATAGTTGGTGTTACATGTCCAGGACCCGTACCATTCTACGGTCGCCCAGAATAGTAACATGGTTTTATAAAGAGACTGCTTTCCCAGGACTCGTACCATTCTACGGTCGCCCAGTATGACAGTGTTTGATTGTGTCTAGGACCCGTACCATTCTATGGTCGCCTGAATAGGGAAGTAGGTTTTGTCTAGGACCCGTACCATTCTACGGTCGCCTAAATAGGGAATATGTGTTGTCGAGGACCCGTACCATTCTACGGTCGCCTTGACGGAAAATTGATTTTTTAGGACCCGTACAATTCTACGATCGCCTGAATGGGGAAATTGCTTTTCCATGACCCATATCATTCTACAGTCGCTTGTTAGAGCAATAAATGTTGTTTAGAACCCGTATCATTCTACGGTCGCCTAAACTGAGGTTTTGCTTGGCTAGGACCCGAACCATTCTTCGATCGCCCAGCGTTGCAATCTAGGGAAAAATATTTGGGGACAACTCCATCGAGTGTCGATTAAAAGGGACTCAGGGCTATGAAAGCACGCCAGGTCAATATAAAGGGACATCGTACAACACGCCGACGATAAAGATGGGCTTAAGGCCGGTTAATATAAAGGGACTCTGAGCTACAAAAGCACGCCAGGTCAATATAAAAGGACTCTGGGCTATGAAAGCACGCCAGGTCAATATAAAGGGACAGCTTGACCGAGTCAAGTGTCGAAAATGGGTAGAGATATACTTACCTGATGATATCTCTGATTCTTGGGGATATGTCGTCTGGAACTTAAATATCCTGTGGAGGCCTCTCACCTCCTAGTAGAAATAAATTTTGGAACATCAAGGATGCACGTTGAATGTTCATGATGGTTTCTCATCTCCTAATATCATGAAGTATTTTGAAAGGAACCTGGGTCTTTTGAGAAAACATTATCTGTCGGACATGATTAGAACAAAAATGCATTCACTAAAGAAATAAGCAATTAAGGCTATTCTGGAATGCATACTTCAAAATCTACTAAAGCTTTTATCAATTTAATCAAGGTTCATGCATAATTACTTTTGCATCACCTAATTTCCATTGGGAAGGATTTCACAAAGAATGTTCCAATCTGAACACATGAGTGTCATGAATGTGCCAAATGGGGGTTCTCTTGGTCTGAAAGGACTTTTCACTCATCCTCATTAAAATGGGTTGTTTTATCCTGACCTTTGATGCAGGATTTTTGACAATCACTCTATTTTTCCATCATCATGCCAAACAAGGATTCGAGCAATCTCGCAAGTGGTACGACCTTACCAATCTGAGAGGTCTTTAACAAGGACCGTAACGCTGGCTTGGTCAACGGCTTAGCAAAGGAGACTCTTTGAGTCGAGGCTATTAAAAAAATGAATGATATTTCACCATCATCTTGGGGTTTACAAGTCAAGAAACATGAGAAATGAAGCAGAAATTGTCTTACTCGCACTTCTTCAAGCGATGCTTTCAAACATATGAACTTCTACGTTAATTCAAATGTCCTAATCTGAAGAGACTTTGTAAGGGACGTAACGTAGGTTGGGTTCATGGGTTGAGAAATGAAAGGATCATTTGGCTCAAAAAGTGTTTAGGGGGTCAAAGTTGGTGATCATCTTGACATTTCCAACAATTTTCCTCCCCATCGTCGAAGATTTTCTTCACATCACAACTCCACTGATTGCAACATCTCAACATTTGAGTTTTTTTTTTTTTCTTTTTTGGGTACCACCTTGTTGGGGATACGACTCACTTCATCAAGTGTTTGATTTTTTTCTTTGGGCATTGGCCTTGCTTTTACTAGGCACACTGCTTTTTCATGCCCCATTTTTGCACTCTTTTTTTTGGACAAATTCTCCATTTTTATCAGCATTGTAAACCATGCTACTTGAGTGGTTTGATTTTTCTTACCTTACCCCAGTGTGGGGGATGATCACCAACTGGGTTTAATATGAAATAAATTCATAGGCTCAAGGGGCTATGCAATGGATAAAGTGTATAAGATAGAGAAAGAACTGCTCTTCGTCGTCCTAGGGCACTTTAAATTATCGTACAAGTCACACTTGTAAAAGCAATACTTGAAAATTGATGCAAGTGCGAGTAAGAAAATTCCTATCATTCACTTCAAATCTTGTCCCAGTATGAGACGATTCTTGACAGAGATAATTTAAAAAGCTCTTTATGTGTGTGGGCTCAAAGGGCTGAACAATGGATATACCTGTAGTGTTTCCAGGTAGTTGAAAAAACTGCCTCTCATCACCTCGGTTGACGTACCCTTTGCGAGATCACCCTTTTCCTCGTACGCATGGAATTTTTCCACACAACTCACTCGGGGTTAGTGTATGAAACAGTGTATGGAACAGTATTTGCCTTTCATCATTCCAAAGTATCCCATTTGATATGTTCAATTTATCTCACACAATACAATCAAGGAAAACATGCAAGATTTGCAACAAGTTTGGACAATTGAATTTGTAACTCATTGAGGCAATTTATTCATCATAAAATGTTTGCAATTCAAAACATGACATGGCAAATTCTATCATGGGTAATACTTTTTGACAGCATCTGAATTAATTAGAGTGGAAAACTCACGACCGTCCATTTTTGCCAAGATCAAAGCATCGCCATGAAGTACCTTCTTTACCACATATGGGCCACTGTAGTTTGGAGCAAACTTCCCCCTAGGATTTGGAAAAAAATGGTAACAGCTTTCTTAGAACAAGATCATTTACCTCGAAATGTCTTGGTCGTACCTTCCAATTAAAGGATCTGGCCTCTCTCTACTGATAAGTTTGGCCATGACAAAGAGGCTTCAGTCTTTTCTCATCGATCAAGTTCAACTGTTCAAGTCTTTGTTGCGACCATTCTACCTCAGATAATTCCACTTGGGATAATATTCTCAGTGAAGGAATCTCCACTTCCACAGGCAAAACTGCCTCCATGCCGTATACCAAAGCAAAAGGAGTTGCCCTGGTAGAAGTACGAATCGATGTCCAATACGCCATCAATGCGAAGGGTAATATGTCATGCCAATCTCAATAATTCTCGGCTGTCTTAGCCAAGATCTTCTTAATATTCTTATTGGCCGCTTCAATAGCCCCATTCATTTGAGGGCAATAAGGGGACGAATTCAGATGTTTGATCTTGAACTCGCTAAACAACTCATCAACAAGCTTGTTGTTCAAATTTGTCCTGTTGTCAATGATAATTGTTTCAGGGACACCATAGCGAGCAATTATGTCACATTTGATGAACTTCGCAACATTGCGAGCAATGACACTTGCAAATGACATAGCTTCAATCCATTTTGAAAAATAGTCTATGGCCACTAAAATGAATCTATGCCCATTGGAAGCCTTTGGGTTTATTGGGCCGATCACATCAATGTCCCACATTGAGAAGGGCCATGGCTCGGAAAACTGGTGCAGCACAGTTGGAGGAACATTTATCTTATTACCATGGACCTGGCAACAATGACAGCTTCGAACATGCTGAATACAATCACCTTTTAGCGTGAGCCAATAATAGCCTAATCTCATGATCTTCTTAGCCAACATGTGCCCATTCATATGAGGCCACACACTCCTTCGTGAACTTCTTGTATGATTTGAGTGGCTTCAGTTGCACCCACACACCGCAACAAGATTGAATCATAAAATCTCTTGTACAAATTCTCACCACTAACGAAGAACTTTGAGGCCATCTTCATGATGTATTTCCTATCAGCTGGAGTACTTCCCTTAGGGAATCCTTGTTTTTGGATGTAGTTCATGGTATCGTAATGCCATGGTTTTTCGTTAGATTCTTTAGTCACTACCATACAATAAGCCGGCCTTGGCAGAACCTTTATCTTCAATGGCTCAACTTCTAATCCGTCAGTGACTTGCAACATAGATGATAAAGTTGTGAGTACATCTGCAAATTGATTGTGAAACCTCAATAAGTATTCGAATGAAACTTCATAGAATTCCTTGATCAAATCTTTTAGGTACTCGTGATATGGGAGCAATTTAGCATCCTTAGTCTTCCATTCACCTACAGTCTGCAGTATGATTAACGCGGAATCCCCGAACACTTTTAATTTGGCTACACCCATCTCGATCGCAGCTTGAAGCCCGAGGATCAAGCTTCATACTCAGCTATATTGTTAGTGCATGGGAATATCAATTTCGCAGCTACTGGGTGATGCTGTCCGTCTGGGGATATCAAAATTACCCCAGTGCCAAAACCAGACAAGTTCACAGCTCCATAAAAGAACATTGTCCATGAGTCTTCATTTACAGTCAAGATACAGTCATCCAGGGAATGATCATCATTATTTGAGACTTTTGGATTCTCAGCCAATAAATCGGCGATCACTCAACCCTTAACCAACTTCTATGGCATATATTGCACATCGAATTCTGAGATCAAAATTTGCCACTTAGCCAACTTACCCATCAAAGATGGCCGATCAAGTAGGTACTTAATAGGATCGTTCTCAATTACGAGGAATGTCTGGTAATGCAATGTAGACTGTCTCAATCTATGCAACACCCACACTAGTGCAGCACAAGTCTTTTCCACATCATAATATTTCAACTCCGACATAGTAAATTTTTTACTCAGGTAATAAATGACTCGTTCTTTTTTATCTACGGGCTTTCCTATGCCAACATCGCACCCAATGACTCACTATGAATGGTGAGGTAGAGAATCAAAGGATGCCCTAGCGATAGCGGGACAAGAACTAGTTGATTCATCAATTACTGTTTCAACTTGTCAAATGCTTTTCGACACTCATCATCTCAGTTGACTCGTGTATTCTTTTTCAAGAGCTTGAAGAATGGCTTGGCAGTTTCGAAAAGTTGGGAAATGAATGGAGCAATGTAATTCAATTTGCCCAAAAGACTTCGGACTTCTTTCACCGTTGATGGAGGTTTCAACTCACATATGGCTTTAGCTTTAGCCGGGTCGATCTCAATCCCTTTACTGTTCACAATGAATCCAAGTAATTTACCAGATGTTGCTCCAAACACGCATTTAGTAGGGTTTAGACAAAGCTTGAACTCACGGAGTCGATCGAACAACTTCTTCAAGGTTTCGACGTGGCTTTTCCCAGGTCGAGTCTTTGCGATCATATCATCAACATAGACCTCGATCTCTTGATGTATCATATCATGGAATAACGCTACCATGGCTCACTGGTAAGTTGCCCCTGCGTTCTTGAGCCCAAAGGGCATAACCTTGTAATGAAAGGTCCCCCATGGGGTGATAAATGCAGTTTTCTCCTTGTCTTCCTCCTTCATCCTTATTTGATTGTATCCAGAAAAATCATCCATAAATGAAATAGTTCAAATCCGGCAGTATTATCAACAAGGACATCTATGTGAGGTAGCGAGAAGTCATCTTTTGGGCTAGCCTTGTTCAAATCCCGATAATCGACACAAACTCGAACCCGACCATCCTTCTTCATCACCAACACGATGTTTGCTACCCATTCAGGATATTGCGAGACTTCAATGAATCCGACTTTTAGAAGCTTCATCACCTCTTCCTCTATCTTCTTCGAGAGCTTAGGCTTAGTTCTCCGCAGCCTTTGCTTCTTAGGAGGCACGTCCGGGTTAGTAGGCAAACAATGCTCCACGATTGACGGGTCTAACTCAGGCATATCAGCGTAGGTCCATGCAAAGATGTCTTGATATTCCTTCAATAGCTAAGTTAGGTGCTTGGCTTCATCTTTGGGGAGATTTGCCCCAATTTTCACCTCCTTGGTTGCTTCAGTATCACCTAGATTAATAGTGATAGTCTGCTTGGACGTAAGAGCCTTGATTTTTTCATGTTGTTCCCAACTACATTGCACGTCAATGGAATCCTCGATCGAATCTTCAAGATCATCATTATCAGCACTTGTTGCATTAGATTGGACCATTTCCACACATTTGCATGCTATATGATCATCCCTGAAACATGAAATAGAAGGGTCAAAAAGACAAACAGGGTAAATCATATTTTATTTTTTTGTGAATTTTTTTGAAACTCTTTTGCAAAAGCATTTTTTCGAAACATTTTGACATGAGAAAGCATGATGAAGCTCAGGCCTCAGAGTTCTCATTGGATTTTGATTTTGTTTTATTGGCTGGATATCATCACCGGGCTGGTTTGGTGTACCTCATCATGCCCTCAAAATAAAACTTGTAATTTCATTGAAATTCATCAATCAATTACAATTTATTGAATGGAAAATGCAATTCAAGTCCTAAGAAGAAAGTGAAAAAGAAGAAATCAAAAACAATTCCTAGAAAGCAATAAAAATTCCCGCGCAGGGGAATGTGCAAAAGTGATAAATGGGTTACTCTTGTGGGCGAGAGCCCGTTTCTTTCAGAGGTTCTCCATCAATGGCTCCAATGGAGAGGTCATCGAACAAACTTGAAATTCCTTCCAGGGTGTCATCAGATTTTTTCGTCTTTGAAGGCGTCGAATCATCCATGCCATCCCATCCACTTGGAATTATATTGCGGGCGTCAAAATAAAAGTTGGGAGGAGCCGAATACTTCACCATATAGTCGAATTTCCCACTTGGCTGTCCTAGAGTATCCATGACTTCAGCTTCATCTTGCATCATAATTGGAGGACCAGGGAACGTCTCATGAATGTTTGGAGGTGGAAATTTTGCCTCCCTCGCCCTTGCTCAAGTGACGAGTTATGCCTTCCCTGTCTTTGCCTTCCAGAACTTCCTCCACCTCTTCCATGGTACCCTAACCCAACAGATCGGGACCTCTGAGGGGCTTCAATGGGGTTTTGAATACCTTGACCTCTTCTTCCAAGACCATGGCCGGGAACAAAGCCATTCCCAACCATCACCCTTCCTATCATAAGGACAGCATTTGAAACTTCAGGAGTGGGTGGTGACAAATCTGAAGAACGATGTATGGTAGACACCAATTCAAATGAGTGATAACTCGATTCGAATTCAACATTTGGCTCCACATAGGGGGTAGCCGTCTCATGGTAAATTCGATGATCCTCCTCTCCATAGATAGTGACCAGCTTCCCTTTGATCACGAACTTCACAGCTTGATGCAGACTTGAAGGTACCGCTCCAACAGTGTGAATCCAGGGACGACCCAGCAAAAAATTAAACGCAGTAGGGATATCTATTACTTGAAAAGGGACATTGAAAACAACCGGCCCTATTTGCACATCGAGATGAATCTCCCCGAGCACCTCCTTCTTTGTGCCATCAAAAGCTCGCACAGAAGTCTTTGCAGCATGTATCTTGGACGGGTCTACCTTAAGGTGGTGAAGAGTGGCCAATGGACATATGTTTAAAGCAGACCCACTATCAATGAGCACTCAGGACACATGAGAAACCTTGTGCTTGACCGATATGTAGAGTGCTTTGTTATGCCCCCTACCCTCAAGAGGGAATTCCTCGTCAGAAAAAGCAACCATGTCCTTGAGAAGGACCGATCCCACAAAATCCTCCAGCTTATCTGCCTCAACCGTTTCGGGCACACGAATTTCACTTAGCACCTTCATAAGCAACTTTTGATGAACAGAGGAGGTTTGGAGGAGCTCGAGCAAAGAGATTTGAGCAAGCATCTTTCGCAATTGGTCGACCACATTATACTCACTTGCTTTAATTATAGCCAAAAGTTCCTTAGCCTCTTCGTCAGTGATAGGCTTTGCAGGTTGAGCACTAGCTTGAGCATAAGTTCGACCAGACCTTGTAACGAGGTCAACATCTAAATCATAGGACCAAGGCACTGCCTTATTGTTGACATACTCATATGGTTGAGGCATCTCAATCACAATCTCCTCATCAGTTGTATCTTCTAGCAAGGGCATAATTGCGAGTGACGGATCTACTTCTCCCTTACCATCATCGAGAGCAGCCTGCTCCTCCTCCCAATTGATGATGATGTGGGAAATAGTGGAAACTACGCAGTTACGGTCAGTATACATGATGATGCCGTCATCCACCATTTTGGCAATTCTTTCCTTCATTAGTGATAGGGGAACATCTTCTTGATCTGGATAATATCCAGCTCTCACCAGTCCATTGTAGGCATCTGCCACACGCACCTTCGAGTTCTTGATCCGTCTAACTTCAGGTTCTAGGATAGCATTCACTGTACCATCATGCTCCAGTAGCAGATTCTTTTGGACGTTTGGCTAAGCAGTTTGAAATGAGAAGGCCTTTGTGTCCAAGAGATTTTGGATCTTGTGCTTGAGGGTGAAACATTGGTCAGTTGAATGCCCCAATTCACCGTTATGGTAGTCACACTTCTTTGTTGGGTCATAACTGCGAATGTTTTCGCGGTTGGGACGTTTTGGTTCACTAGTAAGTAAACCTTTCTTTCGGAGGATCGTCGGCACTTGGGATGGAGACCCAGGGAGAGGAGAAAATTGCCTTCTATTATTTGCTTGAGAAAATGATTGACGGCCAATGGTTTGTGGTTGTCTTGGGTTCATTTGGATGGCCGGGGCATGTTTGACATTTTCTTGGCTATAAGCCACATTCACATCCACAGCCGTTTCCTTCTCCTTCTTGGCAGTGAATCTTTTACTAGATGGCTCAATGAACCATCCTTCCCTTATCCCCATCTCGATTTGTTCTCTTATAGGAATAAGCTGATTGAAGCTTTCGATGTATGTACTGGCCATTCTGTTACGAAACTCGGACAGGAGGGTTTTCACGAACAACTTCATCAGCTCCTTGTTGGTAGGCTCAGGAGTAATTTGAGCCACCAGGTTTCTCCATCTCACAGCATATTCTTTAAATCACTCACTCCTTTTCTTTTCCATCCGCTCCAGGTCTTCTCGAGAAGGTGCGATGTCCATGTTGAACTTGTATTGTTTGAGGAACGCATTAGCCACTTCGTTCCAGGTGTCGAGGAGGTTCACATTCTTCATCACATACCAATTTAGAGTGGGCCCAATCAAACTTGCATGAAAGGATTGAATCATGAGAGACTTATTCTTGACATACTGGGCCATGCATACGTGGTACATCTGCAAATGAGCCTTTGGGCATGAAGTACCGTTGTATTTCTTGAACTTCGGCATCTTGACTTTCTCGTAAACTGACAAGTCAAATGGAAGTGAACTTCGTTACTCTTGCAATTGTTTCAGTTTCTCTTCAAGTTTGGTGAAGCGTTCATCTTGCGCCACCTTAGGGACATTGTCGGGCTTAACCTTTTCGGTAGTGACAAATAGTGGGTCATCCTCCAGTTCAGGCATGTCGTCATCATCAATTTGAGTCTTGTTCGTCTGCTTTGGGACTACAATCTCGGGGAGAGCGGGTGCAAGGATTTGATTCACTTGGAGAGATTGCATTTGAGTTGTCATAAGTTGCATAGAGGTGAACAACTGTTTGAGTTGGTCTTCCACGACAGACATACGATCTCGCATCTCAGCTTGGTCGGCCATTTTTGCTCTCGACCGTGTAATGATGGGTGAATGTGGAGGATCCGTTATCACCTAAGAAAAAAAATAATGTAAGAACCAATGACAAGATATGAAAAATGGCCCATGACAATGGTCTAATCACCTGATTTTATTTGAAATTTGAACCAAGTTCCCTAACAATGAACTAAGAATTGAAATCCAAAGTCCCTAAACATTGAATCTAAAAATTGAAAACATTGAGCTAGAAATCAAAGTCCCTAAACATTGAACTAAGAATCAAAATTCAAGATGTCTCATTTTATATGCTTTTGGGATTTCAACGCCTTGCGAAGCTTCTTATTTTCCGCTTCAATCATTTCCACTTTCCACTTAAGATGCTCAATTTGTGCTCGTTGGGTTGGCTTCTTAGTCACATCAGGGACTACTAGGCGCAGGGCGGCAGGAATCCGGCGTTGTTGGATGTAGAATGTCGACGCATGATGAACCTCCTCCTCGCCCTTTAGTCTCTTGGACACCAAAATCCTCTCTGGGTAGCATTCATTCCATGCAATAATGATCATCTAGATCTCCTTGAAGTAATCATAGTTTGCTTCAATAAAACGAACTTGGAACAACTCTGCCTTGAGTGGCAAAGGAATTTCTTGAAGAGTTTTGTACTGACGGGCCACCCTATACGGATAGTAAGAAGTCACACCAGAAAGGCCCAACAACAAAACTGGCTCATCATGCTTGTGTGAGAAACGAGCCTCCTCAACTCGGAACCATTTAGTATGCCATAGGAATGCCTTAGGATCAGGATTTTTCAAAAAATTAATCCAACGGGCATACTGTTTATTTGGGGAAAAACGTTCTAAGACCGCAAACTTTTGTATGGGGTGCCTAAAATCATCAATCTTAAATTGTTTCATAAGATGCCCAAACCCTCTTATGTGGGAGAAAAACTATATTTGCAAAAGTTCGGGGAGGGCACGCATGGTCTTTTCCTCATTTTGTTTGAAACAAGTTATGACAAAAATGTTTCGGCTAAAACCATATTGACATAATTCAACCCGTCCCAAACACGATTAACCACCCATGAAATTGAAGGATTAATGGCATTTTTTCGATAAGGAAAAACGATTAGTCCAAAAAATGCTAACATGAAAATCCTAGCTTTTGAAGTCATTGATTGGTTTGAAAAACAACCTTCCAAAAATGAAAATGGGCATGCATAGCAATTGACTTTAACAACCTTCCTCACTCTTTCGGCTTCGATGTCTAAAAACTGTGATAATTCATAAATAGAATCTATACCGATAGGCGGTCTAACAAGTTCCTTTTCCAGGGGCATTCCAATGGCGACACTATATTCTTCAAGTGTTGGAGTCAATTCAAACTTACCAAATATGAAGGTGGAAGTTTGTGGACACCAGAAGTGAGGGAGTGCCTGAATCACACCAGAGTGGACGTTGATCTCTAACAGTGGGAGAAGTCGGGCGATCCTGGCTTTCACATATCTCTAACCATCTTGATCCAACTAATCCAACCACCTCTTGAGCTCTTTTTTTGGAGTGGAAATGAATTGTACATCGGTTTTCCCCATTGCATATAAAACAAGACGGACGACGAAACATAATTGTCATGGATCGACAAAATTACAATAAAGTAAATAAATTGCGAAAAATTTAAACAACTTACTTTCACTGGAAATGGATGACAATCACATAGACACACGCATGAAAAGTGAGGCTCGATTTCTGTCTAAATGGCTTAACAAGGTGGAGCTAAGAGGATGATTTGACCGTTGCAGTCTCGCATTAACGTGTCAGGTCCCCCTAACTCCGGCTCAGTTGAATGGAATACCCATCAATCACGCAATCTCGCAGATATGGACAAACACATTCGACACCATGAAAGAAATTTCGGGGAAGAGAATGTCAACCTCTACATAGCAGTCTTGCTTTGGAGGAAGTATCATTCTCAACACCATCCTAAAAATCCTATCGGAGCCCAAGTCCGACCGCAGGTTGTGTGTGCAAAAGTGTAGTGCTAAAAGCAATAAAACATGCACAATAGTTTAAATGCAAATGACACTTCTATAGTTTTAATTCAAACATTCATCCCTACTCCAACCTACAAGACAGGGGTAAGTAAAGGCTACTCCCCTTATACCTCCCATCTGCAAGAACATTTAACACCTTAGGAATGTTAGGGACGTACCTGAGATCCTTGCTGCCAAACAAAAACATTTTTAAAAGAAAAAAAAAATTGGCCTAAGTCCACTAAGTGTTTTAACACAAGTCCCTAGTGGAGTCGCCAAGCTATCACAACCTAAATTTTCGGGTGTACCACCTAAAACTAGGTTAATAGACTGCTAAGTCTTTAAGCTTAGCTCGGGCTCTCCCAAGCCCATACCAAATCGCGACTTAAGGTTCAATTATCTAACATGTGAATGATTAATAACTAGGAGTCGCCACTAATCGGTTTATGGTAGGTCGATTAGACACCTAAGTAAAATAATGGGAGGATTATTTTACTCCTACAAACCAGAGACTAGGGGTACGGGGACTTGGTTACATTAGATTTCTCTAATGCCCTTTCGGTCCCTTTTCTTTTTTTAATTTTCAAAAGTGTTTTTGCAGGCAGCTTGAATTTATTTTAACCTAAATTACTATCATGCAATGAGATGACCACATAGATGCTTAATCATCATTAAACATTGAAAAGATAAATAAATAAATTGCATCACACAAAACAAGCAATCATTTTATTTTATTTTTTTGGTTTTCTTGAAATTAGAATTTTTCCATAAAAACATGCATTTTAACTACATGACCTAAACTATATGACATGAAGAAATGCAATAATTAAATGCAATCTAAATGACCTAATTCTAATGACATACAATGCACTAACATACAAAATTATTTCAACTAAAATGTCATGTAACTTGCAATTTAATATGCAACCTATATGTCACGTACATTTATTAAATGACCTAGTCTAATGATGAGCAATTCCTAATATAATGAACTTAACAACAATTACTAAAATGAATGCATTTCATGAACTTAATTCTATATGACGTGCATATGATTTTTAAACCCTATCCTATAAATGCAATCTATTCTAAATAATGAAAAATTTATAATGAAACTTGCAATTTTATCCTAAGATGCCATTTTAAAAAAGAATGCCCTAATTCTAACATGATATATGCATGATGATTCTTTTGTGTTTTTATTTTTATAAAATTCTAACTAAAATCCCTATTCTAGATATACAAGATAACAAGAAATATTCCAAAACAAACTGAATCATAATTCAAATATTTTTTGGATTTTTTAGTGGTTTTCCAAAACAAGCAATTATCAACTAAACATTAAATCTAAACAATCAAGATATTCAACAAATAAATGATTAAAATAATCGAAAAAATAACATGTTGTCCCACAGGTCAAATTAACGATTATCTCACCCTAAACATCACGACAAAGGGTTCAAAATAACTAAAAATCTGATCTGAAATCTTACGGATCAAATTAATAATCATATTGATTCAAAATTAAAATACTATCAACAAACCCCAAAAATTAATATAATTAAAAAAATGACCCAACATCTTACGGGTCAAATTAATAATTACAATAATCTTAGGGATAACTCCCTGCGATAATGCCTACAATATCCATAACCTAAAATCATCTCACAATATTCAAACTTAAAAAATAATAGCAAAACTAACTAAAAATGAAGTAAAATAACATAAAATAAGAGAAATAAAATAAAAGAAAAATGAGCAACCTAAGGAAAATGGGGGCAGCAAGTTCGTCGACGCCAGCTGGAGGATGACCGGCGTCGGAGCTTCGGCGAAAGTTAGCAACGGATGGAGCGGCTTGGCGGGGGCGGATCGGGCAAGCAAATCTCGACGAGTGAGGCGGCCAGCGCGGTTACGGCGAAGCGGTGCGTGGCAACCGATGGGTGGAGGCGTCGGCAACAAGGGTGAGCGTCGCGAGCGGCGGGTGGGTCTCGGATCTTTGGCTCCGAGTAGCAGGTGTCGCGATTCAGGCGAGGCCGGGGAGTAGCATTTGGTTGCTAGTGCGGGACCGACTCAAGCGAGCGGGGGCGTCGGGCTTGGCTGCAGCGGGCTTTGGGTCGCAATGGCGGCGAAGACGGTCTCCGGCGGCAACGAAGAGCAGGATCTTGGGTCGGCACGGCACGAACGGGAGAGCTCGGGCGGACACCGGCGAGGCTTCGAGCGAGGTGGCCGCGGCTGGCGTCGGTGTGGCAAGACTGCAGCATCCGATGGGCAACGTCGGTGGCCGATCGGGATGTTGGCGGAGCGGCGGTGGGCGAGGGTCTTCGCGAATGGAAGTTACGGGGGTGCAAGCAAAGGTGGTCGGTGGTTCACGAAGAAGAAGCACAGTGTTTTCTCTCTCCTCTGCTGGCCTCCTCACGTCACTTTCCTCTCTGCTTTTCACTGTTGCACTTTTTCACTCTTCTCAACCGGTGGAGAAATTTCTTCAATTTTTTTCACCTCACCCTCGAGAAGAGACCCCCCTTTTATAGAGCAAGAACAAATCAATATGTTCTACCAACGAAGATTTCATATATTGACTCAGCGATTGAAGATAATCTAAAAATTTTTATGAAGATTTTCCAGATAATTCACTCAAGATAAAGCTCCATTATCCAACTCTAAAATCTTTCGAAATCTCTATCCACAACAAAATATTTTAGATTATTCCTTATCCTCCTTAATATTCCCAACGATTTTACCACCAAAAGACTAAAGATAAGATTGCAATATTTTTTTTAAATGTCAAAAACCACCGTAATATCGCATCAAATCTCAATTTCTCATAAGATAATTAATTAATTAAAAAGCAACGGGCTGTCAAAATCTAGGTGTCAACAGAAGGCATACATCTGTCTATCCTTTCCTTCCTTGAAGTTTGCTGGCCACTGCTGTTCAGAATGATGTTTCAAAGATATGTTTCTCATTTCATTGGAATGCTCATGAACTGATGGTCATCTGTGTCAAAAGCACTAAAGGAGCACGACAGAAGATTATCGCACAGAAGATTATCGCCGGTGGGGGGAGGGAAGCTTGGTCACCAGCAATAATTTAGTCACCTATCCGATTGCCAACAGTTCTGAGGACTGAAATGCTACAGTACTCAAACTTTGGTCATAATTGCCTGCTTCAACAATTCCATTCTTTGACATTGCTTTTGTTATCTTCTTACTCGTATCCAAGGTCAATCGCTATAGCTAATCATTCTTCATTCAACCAAACTGCAAATGCTCTGTTTTCCGTTGCCTTATGTATGAAGCAGAGGCTGGGAGCTGTTGCTACCATCTATGTGAAAATGGACTGTGATTGAAGTTGTATTAATGATTTGAACGTGTTGCATTTCCTTTGCAATGATTTGGAGGCGAATCGTTGCTTTACTTCTGCATCTAAGCTCCCTACCCGAAATGTATACCGCATGTTTGATGAAATTCTTGAACTAAATAAACATGTATTTGATTCAGGTCTTGACTGAAAATTTCATTCATTACTAGGTTTTTCATCAATTTTGGTCATATCAGCCTAGTTGTGTTTTGTTTCTTCATAAAAAATCATAGGCATTCCATTTTGAACTTGGTTTGGATTTGCTGGAACCTTGTCAATACATGCAAATTCGCAGCTGTTGCGGCCTGAATCCTTCATTTGATGCTATTCCACTCAAGTAAGCATGTGCAGTGACATAAGACTGTGTTGTGGTGAATTTCATGTTCACTTGGAAAAGATATTATGTCATGGATGAATTAAATTATACTGGAAATCGATCCTTGGATGCTGGCCATATCTTGATATCCCATGATTGGGTGTGTATTTGATTCCAACTTGAGGCTAGTTTGGTTATGGGATCATATATGTTCATGCTAGGAAAGTAATATGGTGAATCTCATGCCAACTTGAGGCTAGTTTGGTCATGGATTGATGCCATTTTGATCAAGTAGACTCATATGTGCTTGTGGATTCACAAGAAAATCTTTCTCTAAGGTTCCCTTCATATTTCTTTATTCTTTATGTCCTCCCCTCTTTTCACCCCATTCCTAAAACCCATTTCAATGGAATGGCCGGATTCGATTTTATGTGGATCTTGCTCTCAAAAGAGAAATGAATATCATGGCTAATATACTAAAATTTTTTATAAGGTCCATAGTTTGATAGAATAATAGCTCCTATTACGACACTATAATAATTATACGTGCAAGATATTATTTGATTATATTGGATTTTTTTAAAATTTCTCATTTATTAAAACTGTTTTAGTTTTGGGCGATCGATTAAATTAACAAGTTGCTTTTTTCAGAATATCTATTGCTATTTTTTATAAAACAATGTATATGAATTTGCCACCAGATATTTAATAATGCATGGTGATTGTGGATACATTAATTTGAAGCTGGAAAGCAAAATCTGCAGAAAGAAAGGAGAGTACGGTGGACTGGGTCCTCGGCTTGAGGTTGGCATAACAGGAAACTTTAACAATAGCAACCTGACCCACAATGTAGCAGGTCGTACTCCTCACCTACAGCATGTGGTCGACATTACCACGAAGCTTTTAGCAATTGCCAAGTTTACCCTTCACTTCATTTTGTTCTGCCTTCCTCCTCATCCGCGTTTTAGAAAGAGAGAGAGAGCAGCATCAGAGCAAGGATCGTAGAAGGATTTGGGCATTTGCAATTAGAAGCGTCGGCCTTTCACGTCACTTATTTTTGCAAAGAATTAATAGGAAAGAGGGTCATTACGTGGAGGTTATTGGCAAAGAGAAGTCAGTGATATAGAGAGAGAGAGAGAGACGTCGTCAAGGTCAAGCATTGAATAACGTGATACACTTAACATATGTATAATTATGTAGAAATACTCTTCATATTCCCTAGATCCGTTTACCAGGTGCAACCAATCAAGGAAATTTTCGAACTATTGACGTGAGGTTTTGAAAAATAAATGATGAAAATGAAAACATCATCTTCCATGAAACCTTCATTTTATCCCAATGGAATTGTGTATGTAGCTCAAACCTCACGCATATTCGCGGGTTTAATAGATAGGCATTATATCAATAGAGTGTCAAAGATAGCATCCGACAAATCTCCATTAGGTGCAGCACTCCCTCCAATTCATACACACCAGATAATTAATAGAGCCACATAATTATTACATTACATTCTTTTTAAAATCTTTTATTTGCCTTCATCTTCTTCTTTTTTTATCTCAATTTCTATTCAAAGTCAACTTTGGCAGCTTATCGTTCTGAATTTGGGAGCTGAGCTCCCCATCCTTCTTTTTTTTTGAACTCCTGGAAAGGTTTGGTGGATATTTTTTCTATATTAGAACTATTACTTATCTAAATTCTAACCTTAATCTCACATTATAAATGTTTTTTTCAAAACTCTAGACTGAAATAAAATGTGTCTTGAAATGAGAGGTACAATTGGCAGCAATCTAAAAATACCTAAGAAGTTGAATCAAAGGAATAGATGAAACAACAATTGAAAACATTGAAGAAACTTAATTATATTATACATTATAGATAAAGCAATTATCAAAACAACAATTTAAAGTGGAAGAACACAAATATTTGATTATGAAGCAGAATAATAATGATAGTATTTGAACTTGACAATATAGTAGTGGGAAGAAAATATTTTTTTTCAATTCATGTCTTAGGAAGAATATAGGTCTCATTAATATTTTGTGGGCCCATAGGAAAAAAAAAACTTATGTTCTCTCCACTAGATCAATCAACATGGACATTTCAATCATCGCGTGTTTTTCTCTAATACCATATTTCTTAAAAATTATACATAAATGAATAATTTCTTCTAAGGGAGAGATGAAACGAGATGACATTGTTAAAATAATTTCCATATATTTCAATCTCGAACCAAAGAGATTTACTGATTATGTTAAGCCTTAGGTTTGGGGCAAACCAAATTTGAGCTACAAAAGGACGATGATTCTCCATATCTTTGTGCTGGGAGGATAAGAGAGCCGATGCGGAGTCACCCTCCCTAGGAGGGTTATCTCTTCATTTTCTCTCTTGAACTGCTCAGGTCCAATGTTAAGCTCTAGTTTGGGGGAACCAAATTTGAGCCAGAAAAGGACAATGATTATCCACACCGCCTATGCCAGGAGGATTTATATTATATGAATAAGTAAACTAAGATTACTAGGAAGAGGTATGTAAGGTTGAAAAGGATGAGACGAGCACATGCAGTAGACAAGGACAAGCCAGAGAGCTTGTCCCCTTCTGGAGACGGGCTCACATGTCACTTTTGTCGATCGGTGCAGCTTTGGTTGTGCCCTTCCAACTCTTACTTGGATTTTTCTGGACTGGGACAACGTGTGAAAAGGCAGAAAGGACGATACGGGGGAGCTGGGTCCCTAGACGTGAGGTTTGACATAATAACAAGCTTTAAATTATTATATGACCCAAGACGATGTATCAAGCCCTACTCCCCATCTACAGACGAGGTCAACTGAACCCGAAGCCTTAATAATTGCCAAGCGACCGACGATGGCCAAAGAGGAACTTAACTCTACCTTGGTTAAACACTTAACCGAGCTTTGTCATGTCTTCCTCCCCCTTGTCTGCGTTTTAGAGAGAAAGAGAGAGAGAGAGAGAGAGAGAGCAGAGCAACGATGGTGGAAATGTGGTTGGTACTTGTCAGGGAAGGAGAGACACGTGAGGTTTTGGAATTTGCAGAGAATTGTTACGTTACTCTGCAGAGAATCGGAAAGAGGGTCATTACGTGGAAATTATTTGCAGAGAGAGGTCAGAGAGAGAGAGAGAGAGAGAATTACATAAAAACACACTTCATATTCACTAGATCAATGAAATTGGGTTGTTTTAGAACTCTTAAAAATGAGGTTTCGAGAAATAAATGATTAATATAATTAGTAACTTCTATACAAAAAAAGTAAAAATGAAAGTGTACCATGAACCTTCAATTTCTCACAATGGAGTACCTATGCACATGCACAAGATTAATAGATAAGCATCTCTTAGATATCAATGGAGTTTTTTTTTTTTTTTTTGACTCTTTGAGCATCTTACTATTCTCCATTGGTGCGTAGTCCCTTCATTTCACACATATCTGATAATTTTTTATTACATTTTTTTTAATCTTTTAGTTGCCACATTTGATTGGTATTTTTATCTGAGATTATAATTGATGTTGATTTTGGTAGCTCAATGTTGTGAGTTTGAGAGCTGAGTTCCCATTCGTTTTTTTCTTAACCCCCGGGAAGGTTTTGTGAATATTTTTTTCTATACTAGAAACTATTACTTATCTAAATTCTAAACTTAATCTCGCATTATATATGTTTCATTCATATGAAAAAAAGAACTAAGATATAAATCTTGCATAGTTATGAGGCTGAAAATAGTTTCATTAAAGATTAGATTTGAATGATGAGGTATGATTACTTAAAATCTAACTGTAGAAGTTTTGGGGCATGGACTTGAAAGAAATTTTGTTTGATGGTCACATCATAATTAGCTTAAATAACAATAGGAAATTGAGCGCAACTCTCATTGATCTTATCTTTATTACATTTTTTCGGGCATTATAGGAGACGTGATACCTATTGACTCTCATCATCCATGAATCAATCCTCGGTAACACTCCTTACTGTCTCAGAGGGCTTGCTGAAGTTAAGGAAATTACAAACTATTCAGTGCAAATGCCTCACAAGGATACTTGATCTATTCGTGCTTGAGGAATGTACAATCATTGGAACTATCTTATCTAGAAAGAGCTGTTGAGATTCAAGGTTTGGGGGAATTGGGATCTTTGTTGCACGTGATTCGATTGAAAGATTACCTAACCTATGCGAGTTGAAGAAGCTAAGGCCTGTTGAGCTGAAAGGTTGTATCTAAGACCCATGGAAGGCCACAGTAGCTAAGAGTCTATAAAGTAGTAGGAGACTAAAGGTAGCGGATCTCTTGAAATGCGTTGCCCAATGTAACAACTGTAGTGGCTATTGCGTAAGAGAATACCGTGATATGTGAGGTGGTTGTGGTAGACTTGCGATATTTTAACTAATCTTTAGGTGTCGTGGACTCTAATTCTTCATCTTAGGTATCATCTTGTACGACGTAGGTATGCATTAAAAAATTGAGTTATCAATAACTCGACCTATTCAGATTTGTGAGTAATACTACTTAAGTATTAAATGATGAATTGGGATTTTGGTCTTGTTTCATCAAAGTTCAGATATTCAAAACTGAATTATACCATGGACTGCCGACATTAAAGTAGATACATATAAATAGGGTCTCAACTATTAGAGGTCAACGTCCACTCTGTACTGTTAGTAGTATGGGTTAAGTATCTCAACTCAAATTGTGCTTTGCACTAACATTATAGCTTATCTTCGCCCAGGCCCATCAATCTATAATAAGAAAGAATTAGAGATGAGCTGCAGATGGTTTGCATAGAGAAACAAAGTGGACGAACAATCCAACTTTTTCACTCTTTGCAATGGTGCATGGAGATGTATTATACAGGGGTGAGGTTTTTTTTCTTCTTCTTTTTTTCGCTGATAAATATATTTCTAATTTAATCCCACACCACATGTTTTTGGTATAACTATTGAATATCACAGCTACACATTGAATATGTGATATTTTTGTCATTTTTTATTATGTCCGTGGTCAATAGAAGAACGACTTCTATTGCCGCACTACACTATTTATACATGCATGCTGACTATTTGATTATATCAATATATATTGAATTGTATGGGTAAGTATATTTTACCATCGGTTAAAATCATTTTTTGTTTTGGTTGATCAACCGAACGAAGAGGCAGCTTTTTTTTTTTCAGAATATTTGTTGTTGTTATTCATAAAATAATTGGTACGAATTTGGGACTAGATATGTAATCATTATATGGTTGTTGCCACATTAACACAATGAAGTTAATATTAGTGTTCATATGTCTGAAGTTTGAACGACATATAGGACATGACGTGTATGACGTTGTATTGACATCTAGTGTGTGAGGTTGATATAACACGAAATTTAATAATTGCCACATGAACAATGAAGACAACTTTAAATTTACAATGATTAGCTATTAACGTCACTTTCTTTTTGTCTTCATTTTGGTAAAGCACTATGTCTATCTTTCCGTCTATTAAATTGAAATCGTGATCAAAACTCTAGACTGCAATTGAATGTAGCCTCAAATGAGAGGTGCAATTGGCGGCAATATCGCAGGGAAGTTAAAAATAATGAAGAAGTTGAATAGAAGGAATAGACAAAAAAAAATAAATAAGAATATTGACGAGACTTGATTACATTATACGTGAGGGATGAAGCGATGATTCAAATAATAATTTATAGTGGAAAAACACAAATATTTGATTACGAAGTAGACTAATAATTATAGGATATAAACCTAACAAGACGATATTATGAAGAAAATAAAATTTTCCAATCATGCCTTAAAAAGAATATAGGTCTCACTAATGTAAAGTTGATACCACCACTTTGGATTCTCTTATTTCCCTTTGTTTCCCCTCACAAGTAAGAGGAAATGTTTTTGGACCCTTAGGAAATTTGTTCTCTTCGGTTCTCTTCTCTAGATCAATCAACATGGGCAGTGTAATTAATGCATGGTTTTCTCTAATGTCATACTTAAAAAAAAAGAGGAAATAAATGAATAGTTTCTTTTAAGGGAGAGATGAAAGGTGGTGAAAATTGCCAGAATAATTTCCATACATTCCAATATCGAGCCGAAGAGATTTATTGATTATGTTAAGCCCCAGGTTTAGGGTGCGCCAAATTGGATCCAGAAAAGGACAATGATTATAAATATTCTATAACGCTCAGAGGATGTTTATTATATAGATGAGCAAATCTAAATTTCTGGGAAAAAGATTGAAAAGGACAAGACCAGCGCATGCATGCATTGGACAAGGACAAGCCAGAGAGCTTGTCTCCTTTCTTGAGACGGGCTCACATGTCTCTTTTGTCGGTTAGTACAATTTGGCTGTGCCCTTCCCTGGGACAAGAAAATCCGACTTGGATTTAAGAGAGAGAGAGAAGGTGTGGCGTGAAAAAATATTGGGTGGTCCGGGACCGCCACGTCAGCGTGGTCCCGGACCACTCAGAGGGCGTCACATACGAGGGGAGGGGATAAAAGAGAGAAAGAGGAGAGAGAGCGTCAGAGAAGTGGGCCCCGATTTTCGTCCTTTGTCTGGTTTCCCCATACACGTGGCGCCGTGTGAGTGGACCACGCTGACGTGGTGGTCCCGGACCATCCAATATTTTTTCGTGCGGCCGGTAGTTGTTACGTGTTATGCAGGGAAAGACGCGGTACGGATTTGGGAGTCTACAGTGAGAAGCGTCGGCTTTGTAAATTGTTACGTTGCTTTTGTATAGAATGAATCGGAAAGAGAAAGGGTCATTTCGTGGAGGTTTATAGCAAAGAGAGGTCGGCGAGAGGGAGAGCGAGAGAGAAGTGGCACCATATATAGTCCGTGAAAGAGGCTGACATTATCGAATGCAAGCCACACCGCCATGGAGTTCGTGATCCCGTTAAACATACATATAATTAAATACAAATACACTTCATACTCACTAGATCCATTAATCAAGTGTAATCAATCAATGAAATTGGATTTTCTTAGAACTATTGAAGTGAGGTTTTTGGGAAATAAATGATGATGATAAAAAAAAATTACAAGGCATTTTCCATGAACCTTCATTTAGCACTCTATCAATATTTGACTAATCTTTCATTATGTGCAGTGGTCTCTCCATTTCGCACAAACCAAATAATAACCGTTGACACACTATTTTCATATTAGAATCTTTTGAAAATCTGTTAGTTGCCGCACTTGAAACTTTTTTTTTTTATCTTGATTTCTATTGGAAGTTGATTTTGGCAGCTTTACCGTTTTAAACTTGGGAGCTATCCTAGCGGGAAAAAACCCCAATCCTTCTTTCAACTGCTGGCAAGGTTTGGTAATTATTTTTTTGGATAAAAAATCATCAAAAATCTTAAATTATATCTATTGTGACATATTTATCCTAAAAAAAAATTGTGACACAAAAAATCTTAAATTTATATTTATGTGACGTATTAATGTAACATATTTATTTTAAACTTTTTTTTTATGACACCAAAAATCTTAAATTGTATGGATTTGCACATATTAAGTCGAAGCTAGCAGGGACAACGTTTAGATAGAGAGAGAGAGAGAGATAGTACGGTGGCGTGGGGTTCCTCGGCGTGGGATTCAAAAAGCATGAAGCTTTAACAATTGCAACACCATCCATGATGTATAAAGTCATAAAGTCATACTGTCCATCTGCATCTCGAGGTTGACATGACACCCATCACAAGGTTGACATGACACCCCGGTTAAATTCTTAACATCATTTTGCTTTGTCCTCCTCCGTTTTATAGAGATAGAGAGAATGAGGATGGTACGGTGGAGTGGGGTCCCTCGGGATGGGGGTTCAAAAAGCATGAAGCTTTAATAAATGCAATACGTTCCGCAATGTACAAAGTCATACTGTCCATCCGCATCACGAGGTTGACACGAAACCTCAGTTAAATTCTTACCATTACTTTGCTTTGTCTTCCTCACTTTTTTTTTTTTGTCGGTGATAGAGAGAGAGAAAGGATGGTACAGTGGAGTGGGGTCCCTCGGTGTGGGGTTCAAAAAGCATGAAGTTTTAGGTTGCGTTTGTTATTGTTTCTTTTCTATGTTTCTAAACACTTTTTTTGTTTTTTTATTTCTATGAACAAAAAAGGAATAGAAATGCATTTGTTTCTTTTTGTTTCAAAACTATTTTTTGTTAAAACACATCTGGAACATAAAAACAAAAAAAAAAAAAAAAAAAGTTATTTCTTGTTTCTGTGAAAAAATTCGTAAACACTTCTTTTTTTTCTTTTTTTTCTTTTTTTTTTTACGGTCGAAGTACTCGAATACGTGGCGGTGGTCAGTTTGCGTCGAGGGTCGACGGCTGTTGAGGGCCTAGCGACCTCAACCGAGCGTCACCGCCCCGAGGCCGGCGTCGCCGTCCCCAGGGTAAGCTCACTAGCGGCGACGGCTCGGTGTCGCCGGCCCACTAGGCGAGGCTCGGCCTCGCCAGATCTGGGCAAAGCTCGAGCTCGCCCAGTCAAGGCGAGGCCATCGCCCTCGTCGGCCGATCATCATGGCCAAGGTTGGCGGCCACCAAAGAAAAAAAAAAAAAAAAAGAAAAAAATAAATAAGAAAAATAAGAAAGAAAATAGAAAAAATAAAATAAAAATATTAAAAAATTAAAAGAAATAAAAAAATTATACAAATTTACCAAACACGTGTTTTGTTTATTTTTTATTCCCTAACAGTTTACTAAACGTGTTTTTTTATTCAAAAATTATTCCTCCGAACGAGATCTTTTTTTTATTTCATTTTTTTAATAATTTTTAAAAAGAAATATTATCAAACGCACCCTTAATAATTACAACATGACCCACGATATATAGTCATACTGTTCATCTGCATCATGAGGTTGACATGACACCCCAATTAAATTCATAACATCACTTTGCTTTGTCCTCCTCTGTTTTAGAGAGAGAGAGAGAGAGAGAGAGGATAGTATGGTGGAGTGGGGTCCCTCGGCGTGGGGCTCAAAAAGCATGAAGCTTTTATAATTGCAACACGATCCACAATGTATAAAGTTATACTATCCATCCGCATCACAAGGTTGACATGACACCCTGGTTAAATTCTTAACATCACTTTGCTTTGTCCTCCTCCGTTTTAGAGAGAGAGAGAGAGAGAGAGAGAGAGAGCAGGAGCATCAGGGAGCAATGATCGTGGAGGTGTGTGGTCGGTACATATTAGGGAAGGAGAGAGACTCCCAAGGATTTGGATTTTACAGAGAACCGGAAAGGGGGTCCTTAAATTGTTAACGAGGTATAATAAATCAATGGAATCGGGTTTTCTTTAAAACTATTAAAGTGATAAATGATGAGTATAATTAGCAATTTCCAGAAAAATGAAAAATGAAAAGGCAACTTTCATGGACCTTCAATTTCTCTCAATGGAGTTGTGTATGTAGCTCAAAGCCTATTCATGTTCACAAGATTAATAGATTGGTGTCTCTTAGATATTAATGGAGTGCCCAGGTCTCTTTGAGCATCCTATGAATCTCCATCAAATGCGGCAATCCCTCCATTTCATACATATCGGATAATTACTGAAGACAAACAGTTTTTATTAATATATCTATGATAAATTTACCTTTTATATTATGTTCTTTTGAAAATGGGCAAGTTGCCACACTCGATTTTATCTCAATTTCCATTCGAAGTTTGTTTTGGCAGCCTAACGGTCTAAACTTGAGAGCTGAGCCCCCATTCCTTTCGACTGTTACTTGAGTGTTATAATTTTTTATCAATTAATTGAGTGTCATGACTTAAAGAAAAAATGTTCATTTGAGTGGCTTAACTTCTATAAAATTTTCTCTTAAGTGTCATAACTTTAAATTAATTATTTAAATACTACAACTCCCACCACAAGTGTCATGATGCGTAGCACTTTTGAGGAACCTCTTCGAGAAGGTTATAGTGCTCAAGTGAATATTTTTTAGAAGTTTTATAGTATTTAAGTGATTGGAATAAAAAAGTTATGATACTCTTGTCGTGACATTTTTTCAAAGTTAGCCTTATATAACTAGGGCATTACAGACTTTTACATGCCATGACAATACAATCACGTAAGCACTTCTCGACGCGTTTGCATGAAAATGATACAAACTTTTACAGAAGAAGAGGGAACAAAAAAAACATTTTTGTCAAAACCGGTGGTCTTCACATGGTACAACAGTAGAAAGCATCATCGCACTTAGCGGACCCTGTTATTGTCCGACTATATTAAAGCTGATGCTTAAAAGAGCTCATGAAGTGACTGAATTTGGAGCGCATCATCTGAATTGGATTCTGGACTTAATAGAGATTTAGGCCTTGCCGCTGCTGATAGCTAGAGCTGAGCACGTATGAAATGATTAATAGACGGTGATAGTGGTAGACAGCCGGATAATTCTCGCATTCCACGAGCGGTGGGGTCCGAAGGCAAATTAGTTCAAAAAGAAATGGCGAAGTGGGTTTTCTTAGAACCGTCATTTTGAGGTTTAAAAAAAAATGATAATTATGCTTATTAATTTTTATAAGATTAAATGAAAAGGCATCTTCCATGATCCTTCAGTGTTCCAATGGAGTTGTGTGCATAGCTTAATGCATATTCACAAGATTAGTAGATAGGTGTCTCTTCGATATCAATCAAGTGTCTGAAATTCTTTGAATACTTGAGTAATCCTAGTCAAGTACGATGGTATTTTTTATCCCACACACATCAATAATCACCAGTGACATACACCTATGCTCCCAAAGGTGGCCCTAAGTAAATGCACAAATATGGTGATTCAGTCACAATTACCATTTGAACAACCTCTTGGATTTAAAAGATACGCACCGCTTAGTTTTCTTGGAAGAAAGCTGACCAAATGTAAAGTGAAAACTCTTAATTTTTCCTTATAAAAAATTCTTGATTTTGTAAATGATATCGATCATTGTGATCACGGTTTTATATCATATTCTTTTGAAAAAAATTTACTTGCTGCCCTTGATCTTTTAATCTCAATTTATATTCGAAGTCAATTTTGGCTGCTTAATGTTTTAAACTTGGGAGCTGAGCCCCACTTCTTTTCTTTTCTTTTAACTAGTGGGAAGGTTTGGAGGATATTTCTTCTACACTAGAAATATTTCATTAAAATTTAGATTCAAATGATGACGCATGACCAATTAAAATCTAATTGCAAAAGTTATGGGTCACAAGCTTTGAAAAATTTGGAGTTGATGGTCACGGCATAATTAGCTTAAATATTAAGATTTATACAGAAATTGAGTGCAACTGTAGTGGATCTTATCTTTCCTAGAGAGGTGCAAGTTGGAGGAACATTTCTCACCCTAGCAGCACCATTCTAGTTTGTTGACATTGAAATTTCATGTTGTCGCAATAGTGCCACATATCTCAAACAAACTTGAAAACTTGTCACTCTTATTATTGATGAATGCTTGGCACTTTCCTGTTTTGAAAGGCTTGGTGAAGTTGAGGACACTGCGAATTACTAGGTGCAAATGCCTCATAAGGACACCTGATCTGTCGTGCTACAATCCTTGGAGCCCTCTCAATTAGAAGGACTTGTTGGGATTCAAGGTTTGTGAGCATTGAGATCTTTGTTGAACTGAGGGATTCAAGGTTTTCTATTGCGATTCAATTGAATTATTACCTAAGCTATGCAAGCTGAAGAAGCTTAGGTGTGTTGAACTGAGGGGTTGTGCTAATAGCCTAGAGTCTTATGTTACTTACAGACCAAAGGTTGTAGATCTCTCGAAATGTGCCACCCAAGGTGTCGAGATCAACCAAAAAAGAGACGGATTAGATGTCTCTTTATGAAAATTGATTCCTGATGAGGTACCTCATCATAATTTGGACATTTCTAATCACTTTGATGGTTGATCTTAATTTGGACATTTCTAATCAAGCAAGTTTGAATTGTATCCGTGGTATGAACAAAAAGTATCAGAAGCACAAGTACAATATGGTTAATGTGTATACAACTCAGTGGAAGAGATTCATCTATGGATTGATATTTGACAACATGCTTGTCCTCAAATTTAAATTAGTGATTGATGGTAAGAAAGTTAGATAATGTTTCTTTGGTGATGGTTGTTTTTGTTGCCATTGTTATCATCATTGTTAATAATGGAGATAATTATTCAAAAAGTCCTAAATTTATTGTACAATGATCACTTCAGTCATAAACCTTTCATTTATGTCAGTTTAGTCTAAAATCTTTTAACAATTTCTTAATGTAGTCACTTCAGTCAATTTTGATAGGAAATCGATGACATGAATATCAGCCATCCGACGTGATTAATTTTCTAATGAACCGATGTCAAAATTAGGTGGGAAGAAAGATATTCTGTTATGATCTAGGACGTTGAGCCTAATGATTTTAAGCTTCAAATTGAACTATATAGAAATGACAGTGAGGTTGAGATACAATTTGGTTTTGATGAACTAAAGTAGTGGAAAGTGGTCCCAACCAAGGTGGCGTGTATAGTGTTAATTGATATTGACTGTTGAGCCACAAGGTTTAAGCTTACTGCAATATGGCATCTTAGTTACAATATGTCGTTACTTGAGTTCCCTAGTTTCTAGAAATTTATGAATATTTAGTTGAATGGATGTCACCCAATTTTGCAAAACAACAATCATATATTATAGACCACTCTAGTTATGATAATAAGTCAATAGCCGAAACTTATTGCATGTTTTATCTAGCCTTCTAAGGTCACTTGACAAGTCGATCCCCCATTGTATCTTATCAAGCCCAAATTCAGTGTCATAATTTCTGCACAATCATCATACCACACAAACAATTACAAATTTTCAATAATGGTCGTCCGTATGGTATGACAATTTATGTAGGAGTTACAAGAAATATGTGTTCAGTAATGGAGAAAGCTTATAAACAAAATAATCAGATTGTCCTCGGGACGGGTAGAGCTTAATATACCCGACCACAATACTCGGAGCATTGTGCAGAATTGCATTGCATTGCGTGTATAGGAGATATTATTGCACATTGACTTTGCACAACTTAAGTTCAAGTACTATATTTCCTTGGAAGTTGTATTAAAATGTTATTTTTTAGTTCTTCATTTGACTTGTTTTGGCAATTCTTCTTGACTGATAGACGCAGATCAAATTGATCGTCCGTGAGCTTTGGATTAAGCTAAAGGTCCAACATAAGTTCATTATTGATCATCTGATCGTATTGAATGATCAAGAAGAAGGCATAGTGAAAACTATTAGATGTGGAAGCTGAAAGGGTCCGCTTTGTTGTAATATACAGCATGGATGGCAATGGCAAGATGATTTTAAGCGTGTTTATTATAGCCAATTATTTGCTAGCTTCAACTCTTATGCCGTTGAATAGTGCATACCTTGATTAAAACACTTTCCAAGTCTTATGCAACTTCTAATAGAAGTTAATCAATATGAGAATACAACAAATGATGTAATTTTTATATAGCAATTATTTGAGTATCGTGACTTTAAAAGAAAATGTTTACTTGACTGACTTAATCTTTAAAAAAATTTTACTTAGATATCATAACTTTTAATTGATTATTTAAATTCTACGACTCTCACACCACGAGTGGCACTTGTGGGGAATAGTTGGACAGAACTCGAATTTTGCATTTCCCTCAATTCCTCCCACTTTTTTGGAGGAAAATATCTTTTGCAACGTGACCCACGATGCACAGAAGTCGTACTGCCCATCTGCAGCATGAATGATATTGACATAACATGAAGCTATAATAATTGTCAAGTGACCAAAAAGCAAACTTAACTCTACCCTGGTTAACTCTTATTCTCGCTTTGTTCTATCTTCATCCTCCTCCCTCCGCGCTTTAGTGAGAGAGAGAGAGAGAGAGAGAGAGAGAGGGCAGCATCAGAGCAACGATGATAGACGTGTCAGGGTGGGGAAGACACGTAAGGGCCTCGAGTTTGGCAATAAGAAGCGTCGGCCTTGTGAATTGTTACGTCACTTATTTTTTTGCAGAGAATTTGAAAGTGTCGTCACGTGCCAGGGTATTAGCAAAGAGAGATCAGATAGAGAGAGATCCATATAATCCATGAAATTGGCTGATCTTATCGAGTGCATGCAACACTGATATGTAGTTAATGATCCCTTAACATAAACACATAATTTCTTACTAATACAGTTAATATACACTGGATCCATTGATGAGGTGTAATCAATCAAATAAAATTGGGTTTTTTTTAGAACTATTGAAGTGTGGTTTTGAGAAATAACTAATGATTATAATTTGTAACTTCTACACAAAAAATTAAAAAGTGATCTTCCATGAACCTTCAATTTCTCTCGATGGAGTGATGGAGTGATGGAGTTGTGCATGTAGGTCAAAACTTATGCATATTCCATTAATCAAATTAGATTAAGAAATAAAAAAAAGGAACTTGTGGTGACATTTTTCCGAAGTTAGCCTTTGGCCATTGCAGACTTATTGCATGCAAGATCCTTTTTACTATTTCTTGATAAGAAAAACATCTTGGCCAACGCTGGTGGTGACCATATAGTACAACAGCAGAAAGCATTATTGGACTGAGTGGACTCTATCATTGTCCAACTTTATTAAAGCTGATGCTTAAAGGGCTCGTGAAGTGACTGGGATTGGAGTGCATTTTTCTGAATCGAAATTTGGACTTTAGCTGCTGCTGATTTGCTAGAGCCCAGCATTGCTCTCGTAATTTTTAGCAAGCAGGGCCTGAAGTGAATTTCAGTACAAAAGAAATGGCGGAGTGGGCCCTCTTGTTTTCAATCAAGCGTGATCACGTGGCGGCATTTGTTCTTTGGGAAATTCTGTAGCTGTTGCGTAAAGATGATAGGACGATACGCTGAAATACGAATACAAATGCATCAGAGAAATACAACCTAAGAAATACAAACACACATGTATATTATCCTTCACAGTTGTATTAATAATTAACGATCACGTGTCTAGATATGGTCAGATTTTGCACTTCAATCTCAGCTTCTCCTGCTTTGAACAACTCTAGAGGCAACGCCTGTCTTCTAGTAGATGAAGCCTTACGTGACCCGTGTAAGCGCAGGCAGCTTGCATGCATCAACAAAAGTACGAAACAAAGCCAAGGTTTGTAGAGTCCATGCAAAGAAATACCGGTAAGGTAAGAGTTGCCAAGCTTCTGACGAAAGATAACATCACATTGACCAAAGATCAGGGGAGCCTCAATAACAAGTACTGGGATTTTCACAAGTACGAGAGGGAAGTTGGGACCAGATATGGCTGCGCACATATTAAGTCGAAGTTAGACAGGACAACGTTTAGAGAGAGAGAGAGAGAGAGAGAGAGAGATGGTACGGGGGAGTTGGGCCCCTTGGCGTGAGGCTGAAAAAGCAAGAAGCTTTAATAATTGCAATATGATCCATGATGCATGAAGTCATATTTGCCCGTATGGATCATGAGGTTGGCATAACACGAAGCTCCAACAATTGAAACATGATCCACGATGGTCAAAAAGCAACTAGCTCCACCCTGGTTAAACTCTTCACCTCACTTTGTTTTGTACTCCTCCTCTACGTTTGAGAGAGAGAGAGAGAGAGAGAGAGCAGCAACAGCAGCATTGGCGCAACAATTGTGGACGTGCACGGTCGGTACTTGTCAGGGGAGGAGAGAGACGCAAGGATTTGGAGTTTGCAGAGAATAAGAAAGGGTCATTAAATTGCTAACGAGGTGCGGTCAATCAATGCTATTAAAGTGAGGTTTTGAAAAATAAATGATGAGTATAATTAGTAATTTCTATACAAAAAAATGAAAAGTCGTCTTTCATGGACTTCCAATTTTTCTTAATAGAGTTGTGTATGTCGCTCAAAGTCTACGCATGTTCACAAGATTAATAGATTGGCGTCTCTTAAATATTAATGGAGTACCTAGGTCTCCTTGAGCATCCAACGAATCTCCATCAAATGGGCAGTCCTTCCATTTCATACACATCGAATAATTACTGGAGATAAATAATTTTAATTAGAACACTTATGATAATTTTACCTTTCATATTACATTTTTTTTTTAATGGGCAAGTTGCCACACTTGATTTTTTTCATCTTAGTTTCTATTCGAAGTTGGTTTTGGCAGCTAATGGTCTAAACTTGGTCGTTGAGCCCTTGCCCTTTTTTTTTTCCTGTTAATTCCTTGGAAGGTTTGGTGACTATTTCTTCTATATTAGAAACTATTATTTATTTAAATTCTAACCTTAATCTCACATTATTATTATTATTATTGGTAAAGATAAGAAATTAATCTCACATTATTCATGTTTATTCATTTGAAAAAGAAGAAGAAGAAGAAGGAATTAAGATGTTGAGAATGAGAAACTATTTCCATTAAAGTTTACATTCAAATGATGAGGCAATAATCAATTAAAATCTAATGATAGAAATTTTGGGTCACCGGTTGGAAGAACTTGGGGTTGATGGTCGTAGCATAATCAGCTTAAGATTGATAGAGAAATTGAGCACGACTCTGATGTATCTTATCTTGAATAAATCTCGTCAAATAAATTGGGCGTTATCCGAGACGCGACGCCTATCTTCCGTTCAATTGATGCAGGGGGCTGAACATTTTCATATAATTTTCACACGTCAATTGTCGTACAGAGCATCTAAGTAAAAGCAAAGATAGACGGGATGGTTCAATGGAGTTGGGCCGTAGCCTTCACGTGCATAAAGTCGTACTGCCCATGCGCACCACCAGGTTTTTAATAATTGCCAAGCGAGCGACGATGGCCGAAGAGCAAACTTGAACTCCACCCTGGTTAACTCTTAACATCACTTCGTTCGATCTTCCTCCTTTATGTTTTAGAGAGAGAGAGAGAGAGAGAGAGAGAGAGAGAGAGAGCAGCATAAGAGCAACGATGGTGGACGTGTTGTTGGCACGTGTTAGGGAGGGAGATGCACGTACGGATTTGGAATTTGCAATGAGAAGCGTGAATTATTTCATTATTTTTGCAGAGAATCGAAAAGATGGTCATTACGGGGATGCTATTAGCAGAGAGAGGTCACAGAGGAGGTGGTCAGGCTCGACCATTGATTAGCGTGAGATCTGTATAATCCCTGAAATAAGCTCACCTTATCAAGTCCATGCTACGTTAACATGGAGTCAATGATCCCCTTAACATGCATATTTACATACAAATACACTTTATATTAACTAGTACAGTTAATAAGGTGTAATTAATCAATGAAATTGGATTTTTTTAGAATTGTCAAAGTGAGGTTCTCATAAATAATTGATGATTATGCTTATTAATCTTTATAAAATTAAGACTCAATTCATTTCTCGAAAAATAAATGGATTGAGGAAAACATTTTCCTTAAGGGAAAAAAAGTTCTAAAATGAGGGAGTGTCTCACTTACTCTCTTTTATCTCACACTCTTAGGGCGCGTTTGGTAACGATTCCGTTCTCGAACCGATTCGACTAGAAATAATTATTTTTTATTTTGTTACCGGAACCGATTCGAGTACAAAAATGCGTTCGGTAATTGTCCAAATTTTTTGATTTTAGAATAGAATTGCGTTTGATACCGTGCTAATTGATTTTGTTCCGAATTAATTTCTTTTAATTTTTAAATAATTTTTGTACTTTTTTTTCTTTTCTTTTTTTCCTATTCTTCTTCTTCTTCATGTGGCCGGTCACTAGCCCTCGGCCAGTCGGCCCTCGTCGGGCCGAGCCTCGCCGGAAGCTGGGCGAGGCTTGCCTAGCCTCACCGAGCCTCGCCAGTGGCGGGGCTTGCCTTCGGCGAGCTCGCCTGTCGCGACCTAATTTTTTCGGGTTCACCACCTAAAACTAGGTTAATGGACTACTAAGCTTTTAGACTTAGCTCAGGCTCTCCCAAGCCCATACCAATTCGCGACTTAAGATTCAAACATTTAACATGCAAGATGTTATTAATTAGGAGTCGCCACTAATCGGTTTGTAGTAGGTCGATTAGACACCTAAGTAAAATAAATGGAGATTTATTTTACTCCTATGAACCAGAGACTAAGGGTACGGGGACTTGGTTACACTAGAATTTTCTAATGCCCTTTCGGTACCATTTCTTCTTAATTTTTCAAAATGTTTTTGCTAGCAGCTGATTTATTTTAACCTAAGTTACTATCATGCAAATGTGGTGACCACACGGGTGCTCATCCATTATTTAAAATATTCAAGTAAATAAATTGCATCACATAAAGCAAGCACTCATTTTTTGGATTTTCTTTAAAAATTAGAATTCTTTTATAAAATGCATTTTAACACTAAATGACTTAATCTTATTAAGGTGGAAATTCTAATTAAATGGGTCTATTATGCGAACTAGTTATTATGCACCTTATGACCTAAATTTACTAATAAATTCTAATTAAATGATCATATTATGCAACTAATTAACATGCACCTAAATTTTTGTATTTTTGTATTTTTTTTAAAATTCAAAACTAATAAAAACCCTACTCAAGCTATCTAAAGTAATTTTCTAATCCATTTTTTTGGGATTAATTTGACTTAAACCCTATTCCGTTTTAGAAAACTATTTTTTTAATTTAAAAAAAAAAAAGTGAGAATATGAAAATGTGCCAATTATATCTAAGACTCTAAAAAAGGCTATTTAAGTCTAATCCTAACTTATTTCTTTTAAAATATCTAAAAATGCAGTCCTAAAAATATTATCTAAAAATGCAATCCTAGAAATATAATCCTAAAAATTCGATTAATTAAACTACGTGTCTATTATATTAAACCATAATGTCCTATATTCTTATGCAATTTTTGAATATTTTGATTTTTTTTTTGATTTTTTAGTTTCTTTTTAGTTTTTTTTGGTTGAATAATTATTAAATTAGGGTTAAATCTAAACAATTAATATAGCCGCTAAATAAAGGATCAAAATAATTGAAAAAAATAACCTGTCGTCTCACATGTTAAATTAACAATTATTTTAACCCTAATCATCACAACCACTCAAAATAATTAAATAATATAGTCCGAAGTCTTACGGACCAAATTAAATAATTATTATTATTTAACAATTAAAATTTCACCAAGAAGCCCAAAATTAATGTAATTAAAAGAATGATCCGATGTCTCTCGGATCAAACTAATTATTACAAAAATCTTGGATAAAGCCTTAAGGATAATGTCTAAACAATACAAATAACTAACATTAATATACCATGATCTAACTCAAATAATAATAACAAGACTTAAAATAAAAACAAACAAATAAATAAATAAAATAAACCACCTAAGGCTCAAGAGAGGACAATGGCGTCGGCAGTGGTGTGGGGGCGCGGCGGCTGGGTCGGCGAGGAGGGCTCGCGGGCTGGTGCTTCACCGGGCGTCGGAGGCGGTGTGGTGGCGCGGCGGCTGGGTCGGCGAGGAGGGCTTACGGGCCGCCGGGAGCAAGGCGCAGGCGTCGGGTACGGCGGGCTTCGGCCACTGAGCGAGCAGGAAGCGAGGTGCTGCGGAGGCGAGCTGCTAAGACTGAAGTCCAAGCGGCGTGCAGTGGGGTCGCGGGTCACCGGTGTGAGGCAGTGCTGGTGAGGTGACCGGTGCGGCTCGGTGGCTTCGCGGCTGAGTGGAGGCAGACCACCAGGTTGCTGGGCGCGAATTGCAGGTTGTGGGCCTCGGGTGGTTGGACACGGCAGCGTCGATCGCTCGAGAGTGCAGCAAATCGACCTCGGGTGGCGTCACGGGTGTCGCGGGGAGCGGGTTGCTGCGATGGAGGTCCGCCGGTGTTTGAGTGATGCTGGAGCAGCGGCGGAGCGAGCAGTACCGAAAGTTTCACGGGCGGCGGTGACTGGCGCAAGGCGTGCTGGTGGAGATCTCGGACCGGCGGTGGTGTGGGGCACCGGAGCGGCAGCGGTATGGGGCTTCGCGGACGGCGGTGGTCGCGGTCGTGGAAGCAACAGCGGCGTGGGGGCTTCGCGGAGGAGGAAACCACGAGGAAGATGAACAGTGCACAACTTTTCTTTATTTTTTTTTTGTTTTTTCTTCCCCCTCCACGAAATCTTTGCCCCTTCTCTGTCTTCTGCTTGTCAGCAAAAAAGAGAAAACATTTTGGACCTCTTTTTTTTACTTTTTCCTTCTTTTCTCTCTCTCACCTGACACTCTCTCCCCCTCTGTACTTTTTGCAGAAGACTTTCTCTTCTCTCTCTCTCAAAGATCCCACGGACGGCCTCCTTCTCCTCTTTCACTTTTCGCTTTTTCTCCTTTTTCACCAAGAGAACCCCCCCCTTTTTTTTTTACGAAGAGAACCCCTCTATTTATAAAGCGAAAATTCGAGTTTGTTTCGCCGGTGGAGATTTTTGCTCAATCTCTCGCCGGTGGAGATTTTCGCTCAACTTCTCCAACAAAGAAATGGCTCCAAAATCCGGCTGTTGAATTATTTTGAATTCAAAATTTCTTTTCAAAATTTCCCTCTAATCTTTTATTTTCTAAAAATTGAATCTAAATTAGGTGTCAACATCGCCGGACCGGCGGACGGCGATCGGCGACAGGCGGCGAACGGCGGCGGCGGGCTGTGGTGGACAGCAATCGCGGGATGTCGAAAGGGAAGAAGGAGACTTTCATTGTTTTGATTCTTTTTTTGATTCTCGAACGGAGAATCACATTTTTTTTTTATTCTCAATTCTTTTCCCGAGAACAAAAATTTTACCAAACGCGATTCTCGCTTAAATTGATTAAGGAACAATAAATCGAGAATCAGGACTGTTTACTCTTACTAATCTTCACTTCTTTCTTTTCATTTCTTTTAAATTCGATTTTTTTTTTCGCTTTTCCTCCTTCTTGACTGGTGCTGGGCCCTGGGGCCTTGGAGCTGCTGATGATTGATGGACGGCGACGGTGGTAGGTAGCTTGGACTATTCTCGCATTCCGTAAGATGTGGGGTCTGAAGGTAATTTTAGTCCAAATAGAAATGGTGGAGTGGGGCCCACTTGTTTTAAATCAGCATCCTCAAGGTCAAGCAGTGGAGGACGCGAGGGGCATCTTAGGGAACATCATTCTCGTAACGCCACATGTATTTATTAACACTCCGTGCCCCTCTCTCTGACCACCATTGCATCTGCTAAATGATTTCTTCCTCGCTCTAGAAGCCCTCTCTTTCACCAAATCTTCTGCGGCTGTTCTTTTTGTTGGAACCGCCGCGTGTGCATCGTGTTGAATCCTTCCCCTTCTTCAGTCATTGTCGTTTCCGGGTTCCATCAGTTTCGCCTTCCTCGGAATATATAAATTCTTAACTCTCGTTTCTCCGCAAAGAAGAAGGAAAGAAAGCCAGAAAGGTAGAAGAAGTCGAAACGGGGGAAATGGCGGATGCTGCTGTGTCTGTAGCTTTCGAAGTGGCAAAGTGCCTGGTGGCTCCGGTCAGGAGGCACTGCAGCTGCGTAATATTCTCCGACCGCTACGTTCGCCAACTTAATGATGAAATTGAGAAACTGGTTGGCACGAAGAATGACGTGCTAATTTCCATCGATGATGCTCAAAACAACATGAAGCCGATCAAAGCCATGGTCGAGAGATGGGTGAAAGAAGTGGAGACCGTCACTAACAAGGCGCGCGACGTGCTGGAAAATGATGGAAGAGCCAAGAAAACTTGCTTCTACGGGTGGCTTCCCAACCCAAAGGCGTGTTATAGTCTTGGCAACGAGGCAAGCAAGATGATCAAGGAGATCAAAGATCTCATTGAGCAGGGTCAATTCAAGAGGGTTCACGGCAAGATTTCCCCGCCGGGGCGTGTTGATAGTGCTCCCCATGTGAATTCGTGGGCCGGTGATGGGGGCAACACTATCTTCAAATCGCAAGCTTCCACCTTTCAGGACGTAATGAAAGCTTTGTGTGATGAAAAGCACAAAGTGATTGGGGTCTACGGGCCTGGTGGCGTGGGGAAGACTACGCTGTTGGAGATAGTCGAGGACGAACTCAAGAAAAAGGGGAAACCGTTCCGCACGATCGTCAAATCGGAAGTCTCGCAAAATCCAGACGTGACGAAAATCCAATACGATATCGCTTACGGCTTGGATCTAAAAGATCAGAAGAATGAGCCGAGTGTAGAGGGAAGAAGAAAGCTTCTGCTCAAGAGATTACAGATGGATCCGAATGAGAAGGTTCTCATAATATTGGACGACTTGTGGGCGGAACTTGATTTGAAGGCGGTTGGAATTCCTTTGGGAAATAAGAGCATGAAATGCAAATTGTTGCTTACTTCGAGAAATAAAACAGTGCTGGAGCAAAGGATGCATGCCGATCAAACATTTCCTCTTGAAAGTTTAGAGGAAGAAGAAGCTCTCAAGCTATTTGAAGAGATAGTCGTCGACAAGCTTAGAGACGATGAGGAATTGAAAGCAAAGGCGACTCAAGTGGTAAACAAGCTTGCAGGTTTGCCTCTCTTGATTAACTCCGTTGCAAGCACCTTAAAATGTAGCGATGTGTCCAAGTGGGAAGACATGTTAATAAAAATAGACGACCCAAATAATGAGAGAATAGTGAAGTGGAGTTACGACCATTTGGAGAGTGAGGAAGCCAAGTGCTTATTCTTGCTTTGTGTTCTTATTGGTGGGACCATTGAAGTCGAACTTCTGCTGGGACTAGGCATGGGTTTGGGCTTGTTTGGGGGATTTGATAACAAGATGCAAAGTTTAAGGAATAGATTGAATACGATGCTCAATAGCCTCCATTCCTTTTGTTTGTTACAGGATGGGGGCGATGGTAAGGAAATAGTGACCATACATGATCTTTACAGCGAGGTGGTTGTCTCAAATGTATTTAGTGATCAGAATTCCTTAATGATTGACAACAATTATGGCTCATGGCCAAAGGAAAAGCTTGAGAAATGTTGGGCATGCCTAGTTAATGTGGGCAGCAATAGGCTTGTTGAACTAATGCCGCGTCGGTTTACCCACGTGGAGATACTTATGTTGTCGGAACAGTACGATATGGGAGATTGCAGTAGAATGGATTTCACATACCTGGGGGAGCTTCGAGTCCTCTATCTTGGCTCCTTGCATATCACTAGTTTACCTTCCTCGATGGAAATCCTCGGGAATCTCCGGTCATTAAGCATAAGTTGCCATGTGGAGGATGTGGCAAATCTTGGCAAGCTCAAAGCATTGCAGATTCTTAGCTTTGTAGGGTCTGAAATTTCTAAGCTGCCTAAAGAACTGGGGAAACTAAAGAATCTGAGATCGTTGAATCTAAGCAATTGCTACTCGCTTGAGATAATTGAGCCTGGAGCCCTAAAAGACTTAGTCAACTTAGAAGAGTTACATATGAAGGAAAGCTTTGATCAATGGAGGGGCAAGTTTGAACTTGCCGAGTTGAAGAGCTTGACAAAGCTAGCGTCTTTGGAAATATCGATTTATGATCCCATGATACTCTTGAAGGATGGTGACCTACCATTTGAGAAGCTAGAGAAATTTTGGATCAATGTAGGAGATGCTTTGAGGCGAGGAATATGAAGGTTTGACAACCATGAAGCTCAATTTGAAAGGGCGTGATCGTATTCTTTCTAGAAAATCGGTTACGAAAAATTTGCAGAAGACTCAATGCTTATATTTAAGCAATTTGAGTGAGTTTGCATTGAGCCCTCGCAAATTGTGCATCCAAAGATTCCCGAAGTGAAGTATCTCGACATTGAAGACAGCCCCTCAATCAAGTACATTGTTGATTCATCCAATCGCCGCTCTCTCACTGCTTTTGGGAAGTTAGAGTCTCTTTTCCTTGAAAATCTTATTAATTTGGAGAGGATATGCCATGGCCCCATCGCACTAGACTGCTTCAACAATGCCACAAATTGAAGTACTTGTGGTGTCTTTCAGATTTGCGAAGACTTGAACAGTTGGAAGATATTGAAGTTGGGAATTGTGAGTCAATGCAATCCATTGTCATACATGATGCAAGAGAAGATATAATTTCTGCCAATAACAGAGTTAAGTTGCCTAATGTACGTCGTCGGCATTGTCCGAGTTACCAAAGATGACGAGCTTTTGTACCAAAGCTGAAATGACATCGAGGATACTCCAATTCGGTAATTTTTTTTTTTTCATTTTTTCCCTCTTATCAATTTTTTCTATGAGGACGAGATGATGTTGGTGTTCACTCAACGTTAGTATATATTGCATCTAACCTTGATTATTTGTACAATTTTATTGACGTTTTGATTTACAAATAAAAAATCCTCTCAAATAGAACACAGGTCGTATTATAATTAGAGGGAAGCCGCTTTCCAGGACTGTTTTTTTATTTTTCTAAAATTTTTCAACGGTAGATAATTGCACCCTTAACTAGGGTTTCTATTGTGACTAATTTATTATTCATTTAACATTTTTAATGAATTGAAAAAAAATAGTAGTTTGCTGAATGACTGAAAGCAAGAATGAATCTTGAATGAATAAATAAAATTCAATAATTTCAAAATGAAGAAAGCGACGTCCGAAGATTCAAAAAATGGATGGCGAGCAAGGGGCAACATAACAAGAAAGTCCCCATAATTCATGGCCCGCTTAACATGCAATTTGCAACTAATTCCGACGTGTCATAACAAGTTGCCAATGTCACCGTGTCAACGTCATTGTGCAATCGAGCTGCATTGAGAGCGTGATAGCGTTGAGGATTTCCTCATGAAAATGATTTTGCTTTTCACATAAGAGATTCTTTTCTTTTCTTTTTTAATAATTTCAGCCCGAGAGTTCCACTTATTTTCTCGTGAAAATAGCTTTACTTGTAATAGACTCACCTTTAATGAGCTTCATTATGGTGCCACATCAGGTCTCATATACTTGTGGAAAGAAAGAGCCGAACCACTACTTGATTCACGAGATGCTAACTCCGATTCCTTCTTTGATCAAAAGGTACAATTCCCTTCTCTTGAGATTATACCCCTATTAGCCATAGGCACATGCTTTGTTGGATGGTGTCATAAAATCTCTTTGAAGAATTTTATTTGGTTTTATTAGTTAGAATGTGTTCATTATTTATAATTACATTTGTCATAGTAAGGCCATTAGTGAAAAATTCGTTCTTCCATCACATCAAATAGATTCTTAAGATTAGGCTAAATTGTCAGATGTTTCATGCCTATGATCTAACGTATAACTCTCATGACTAGGTTAGTTTACCAAGTTTGGAATTTTTATGGCTTTATTCAATAGGATCCTTCAAAAGGATACGTCAAGATGAACTTTCTAGAAGTTTTTTTGCGAATTAGCCACCCTTATCCTTGAAAATTGCTTTGAGCCACTCAACGTCTTCTCTTTGACAATCATAGGGAGATTGCACAATCTAAAAGAAGTCAGATCCCTTGGAATCGTTGTTTGACTATAGGTCCTTTCATATTATTATGTATTCGAACGAATAATGTAATAAATTGGTCATACTTTTCCTCCTTTCTCACATTATCCTCATGCAGGTTACATTTCCTAATATAACAATTCTGGAAATTGATGGCCTTCAGTGCGAAGAGCTATGGAACAATCAAATTCCCACCGATTCCTTTCAGAAGTTGGAATCTCTTGAATTGAATAACTGTGACAATCTCCAACGTATTGCCACTTCTTATATGTGGAAGAAGCTGCAGGGCTGTCTCAAGGAACTAAAAGTGATTTCATGCCGTTTGATCGAGATCATATACGAAGGTGATGGGACAGATGCAGAGAGTGGTAAATTGAGGAGGCTGGTTTTGTGTGATCTCGAAAACTTGAGGTGCATTTGGCAATCCGAGAATCCCCCAAACATCCCGTTCCCAAATTTGAGAGACATAAAGGCCGTGAGGTGCCCCCATTTGGAAATGCTTTTCCCTACCTTCACTGCAAAATTTCTCGGGCAAATCGAAGAGCTGGTGGTGGAGTCATGTGAAAATATGGAACAAATTGCTGGCCATGAAAAATGGGAAGAAGCGACCGGCACTGCAATTACCTTCTCCAAGTTAATTGCTCTTAGACTTTTCGAGTTGCCAAAATTCAAAAGCTTCTTACCTAAGAAATACTCTCTGAAATTCTCGTGCTCCGAGGACTTCCCATCCTTGCAAGCCTTGAGTATAGTAAGCTGTGGAGTAGTGACCAAGTCCTTGATTACCGGGAAGACTCCCAAACGGACTCCCAAACAGAATGAAGACTTCGTAAACATTCATAAGACATCCGGTATTCCTTCAATATTTCAGTCGGTTTGGCTTTGGCCTTTGAATCGAAAATCAGTTTGTTTTAGCTAAAGACACAATTCTCGTGGGACCCACACGCACCGTACATCACGTGGCCCTCTCTCTTCCTTTCTCTTTCTTTCTCTCTCTAGCTCTCTTCCTTACTCTCTTCAACTAACGATCTATCGATTCCCTTTTATCCATCCACCAACAGCCGCCACCGAGAGTCCATCGCTGGCCACCACACGACATGGCACGAAGAAGGGAGAAAGAAGCATCCGCAGCATTGATCGAAGGCTCGGTGATTCCGATTGAATCCTTTCCTCTCGCTTCGTTGTTGGTCATCACCGCTTCCCGATCGCCACCAACAGTTCCGCCAAGCCGAGAAGAAGTTGTAATGCCGAAGTGCTGGAACTTCGATCACGACTGCCTACTTCGACGATTCCATTCCTTGATGTTGCTTCTATTATTTCTTTACTCATATCCGATCTCAATCGCTATAGCTATTTGTTCTCTATTCAACTAAACCATATATGCTCTGTTTTCCGTTCCTATTGCTACTGTCTCTGTGCAAATCGACGACTGTGATTGAAGGGTTGTATTAATGATTTGAAGCAGTGCTTCTCGGCCTAAATTAATGTACGCAACCTGTTTGATGAAATTCCTGAACTAAGTCGGTGTGTATTTTTTATTCAATTCTTGACCGAGAATTCCCTTGATTACTAGATTGTTGATCTATACTGGTCATTTAAGCATATTTGAGTTCTGTTTCTTCATAGAAAAACCATAGGTGTTCGATTTCAAACTTGTTTGGAATCTGCTGGAACCTTGTCGATACTTGCTGATTCGACATTGCTGCAGCCCTGAGCTGATGTTGATTGGTCCTTGATTTTATGCTATTCCACTCAAGTAAGCATGTGCAGTGATATAAGATTGTCTTATGGTGAATTTCATGTTCGCTTGGAAAAGAAATTATGTCATGAATGAATGAAATTCTACTGGAAATTGATCCGTGTATGCTGACCCTGTCTTGATATCCCTGATTGGGTGTGCTTTTGATTCCAGCTTGAGGCTAGTTTGGTTATGGAATCATTTATGTTCATGCTAGGAAAGTAATAGGGTGAATTGGGTTCATCTCCGAACTTGAATATGCTAGAATGAAGTATTGCATGCTGACCATGATTGTTTTGTTTAAATTTGGCACTAATTTGGTCTTTGATTGATGTCATTTTGATCAAGTAGACTCATGTGCACTTATAGGAAGATATGGCTTCTATTCATGTCAATTAGTCATCAAAAGATCACGATTTGTGGTCTTTATGCTCTGTTACAATTTTGAACGTGTGTCGATATTTTTTTCTTAGTTTGGTTGCCTTCTTTATTGCTTGTGGATAAGTGATATGCATGTGCATGATTAAATTGATGAGATGTGTGCTTGATATTTCCATGAGAGTCTTGGCCTGATAAATAATTTAGAGGAGTCTGATGTTAATTGAAGTTTAATTCCATAATTCTTGTGATTCCAAAGGAAACCCTCTACTAGTACACATATTTTGAAGGTGATCTGGTAGACTAGCCAGATTTTTGAAAATCTCTCAACAAAGCTGGTCAATGAGGCCCTTCGATATATCGCATGCATGATGCTTGCCAACAAAGTACATGTATTCTTCCCCTCTCCTTCAACACTCATCATTCAAGGCTTATTTACAAGAACTATTGCTTAAATCTAATTGATCCTTCAAGTGAGTGTGTTTGTGCCAACATACTGTGCGCAACACCAATTGCAGCCTACTCATTCATGATGCCCTCTCTTTCCTTAGAGTGTTCACTGGTCATTGCTGTTCAGAACGATGTTTCAAAGATACGATTTTTGTTTTCCTCCCTCCCCCATGGAATTTGCAAAAGCATGTCACCAGCACTACCAGTAACTTGCCCTTGAAATCCATCAGGACCCTGCCCATATGTTCCACCAGGAGTAGGTCCCTAGCTCCAATTGTCTCTTTATAAACTATTCTGCAATGGAGGTGCATAGCTCCATCTATCTCCTTGCAGCGGGTCTCTCTGTTGATGAAAAAGTTGATAAAATTATGACCCTGCTTATTGGAGGTCCCCTGATCTGAAAAAGTTGAATCATTTCCCTCTAAGAAGTTTATGCTATAAATCTCAAATGGAAAACACTTAGCCAAAAAGAACTTGATGAACCATATGAATTTATCTTAAAGCCACACAATAACATCAACTCATCTGACACATTTTATACAACAATGGCATCGTGTGTCCTTTCCACAACTTGCTTTAATTAGTAGAGTATCGTTCTGTATAACAACATTGTCTTGCTCATGAATGCTCATTCTACTCATATTTCTCAATTTCAGCTGCTCAAAACACTACGGTTTAACCCAAAATCATTTGAAATTTTTGTTATATATCATCACATTTGCACACTCTCAGAATCAAATGCCACTAATTTTATATAGTGGATCATGTCGTGAGAGCATCAGGAAGAGTGGTGGGCGATCCGAGGATTTTGCCACCCCCATCGGGAAATGTTTTGAAACCGGCCAAAGGACCAACTTTACTGTCTCTGCTCACATGGATGGGATACTGCATCAGGTGGCCTCTCATTTCCTTGGGATTATGTTGGTCCTCATCCACATAAGCTTTCCAATTCCGTTTGGCTATTTTGTTCCCCCTCTTTACACATTCAATGCTTTGAGGTTCCCTGAAGCTGTCCTCTAAATCTCCCAAGTGCTCCGCCCAAAGCAACATCCTATAACCGTAAACCTGCATAGCGTAAGTCAACATAATTATACACAAGCTTAAGTTTTTGAATGAATGTCGTTGCACTCGCTCGGGCATACGCTTTGTATATGCTATTCAGATGAGAGGCTAACTTGATGTAACTAACCTGGCCACGCGGATGCCTCTTTTTCCCAGCCCAAGTGTGACGCGGCTGATAAGCTCCCATTGCAATTTCGGTGTCTCTTGAGCCATCCAGAGATCTTTGGTTGATATTTGCCGATCCCATGATCACATACTCATCATCTACTATCATTCCTGGCATGCACATATATCATGAATCTGCGAAAATTTTTGAACCGACGCCTGCATGGATAGAAACAACAGCAAGCTTCAACCAAGAGTCCTTTTACCACTCATGCTCTTGATGACTTTTTTCGTTTTGCTTTTTTAACGGATGAATCAAAGGAAGAATCCATGAAAAGAGTCTTGACATATACTGCGGCATTATTTTCGGATTGTTGATTCATTGCTTGGGATGAAGACTTTGAAGAGGACCAGGGCTCCCGCTTGCCCAGTTAGTAGAAGTTCAAGTAATCCAGGGGATGGTACTTGTGTGACAACCCAGCTTTTTCGAGAGCCTGGGCAATAATTTCATACATCATTGTCATGGTTTGTCCCTGTCCACATTATCAATACACATACAAGAATAGTGAATGTTAATCTTTTTACATCATCATATCTCCTGGAGAAAAATAATAAAATGAGTGAAACGGGGTTGGGTCCCAAATTTTTCTGCTTAATTCCGTTGGCATGTTATTTAGTTTTGACTTGCTTGGACATCATCGATTTACATGTGTCATCACTACTTCTTTACAAGATGAAAGAGTTTATCCTTGATCTGACCTCCCAGAAGAGAATTTCCTGCACTTTAGCACTAGTAGGGACACCCTCCGGCCACATCGGTATCACTTTATACACACAGAAGTGCTCGTCTGCACTAATCTTGCTTGCGATCTTCAACGCCAGCTCCATCAGCACTAAATTATTTGCAGCTGCATGTCAAAACCAAATCAAGCATTGGTTGCCATCAAAAATTGAACTCAAGAGTATGCATTTAAAAAGTTCGGAGAGTCGGTCTCAAAAATATAACATATTGATCAGAATGCAGTCTTCACGTTTTATACAGTGAGTTCTAGCGATTATTTGCTGATACACAATCCCAGAGGGAGCCAAATCTGTACACTCTTTACTGGAGGCGTTGTTGCTCGCTCAACTCAGTCAGTCAAAATGAATAGAAATGGGCAACTTATACCTGCATTTTTGTATGGTGGTCAACAATAGCAAGAGCCGAGAAAATATTGGTTTTCAATGTAAAGGAAGTGTTGTGCTGATCTAATTGCTTTCACGTATGCCGTGTGAATACTCGTCTACTTTCTAGTTCTTTCCACAGATAAGATTTTGCAACCATGAAGAGATTGAAAGAAGCAATATTATCAAAGTGGAATTCAATCTCTACTCAAAAACACTAAAGACTTTGCATAAAAAAGAAGAGTGGACTTTCTAATGTAAGAACACTTTTCAAGTTATACACATATTACAACCAATTGCAAATCTACCAGCATGGTATTAGCAGCTAAAACTTACTTGGTTTGCAGCTTCTTCAATGCTCTTTGAGAATCAATATACAGAACCTGGATCAATCGATCTAAAGACCTACACCAACATAAAATATAAATGAAAGACGGTTGTTACACTTCATTTGTTTACAATTGAAGTCCCTTGAAAATGGTAACTAATTTGAAGTAAATTCTCTCGACTTGCACATGCCAATTTTCCAAGTCGTCGTCGTCACTGACTTATTCTATTTTGTTGCCATCGGGGCTTGTCGAGGGACAAAGTATCCACGAAATCCTGTCGAGCCTTAAGAGAGCATTCTCATGCCAACGCCTAACATTTTTCAGCTTAAACTCGTGCCACTTTGCCGCCTTTCTCCATCTCTGTGCAACACAGCTTGTCCCTCAACTTTGCAATGTAGATCATGCCACAGTTGCCTTGGGACATTGACAGTGGACTATAATCATCACAAAAAGCAATTTCTTCTCATGATCAGAACATAACATATACATGTTATTACAATGCTAAAGGTAAACATTAGCATACTACCGTGAACGTGGGGTTGTGAATGTTATTCTTAAAGACGGTATCAAGATCGCTATAGAGTTTGTGCTCCAGATTTATATCGGCCATTGCATAGGTCTAGCTGGCCAATGAATGCTGTTATTTTGCAGTTGTTTCTTGAGGCTTGAGTGTCAAGAACCACGCACTTTTGGTGGTGCGAGTACAAGGTCCCCACCACTTGGACTACAGAAGATCCATACACCAACAAATCAAACCAAACATTTTCGTAGATTTATCTCGGATTTCAATCGAATGGGTAGCCTTTGCAATATTGTAAAATTCCCTTTTAGAACTGTCCTAAATTCATGTCATTAGGTTAGAAAACACATGATATGATCTAGGACAGCATGAGATAGATCAATGAACTTTCACGGATCGCCCGATGAGAGAAAATCTTTCCTATAAAATTATACCCGATTGGAATAATCAGGTAATATACAACAAAAGTGGTGCTTTTGATGCAATCTAACGATTAGATTTTGATTAAGAATTGACCTAAACATTTAAGGATACATATCTGTTGCTTGAAAATGCTGAGTTTGGTACTTGCGTAACGAGGACCAAGCACACAATCGACGCCAGAGTGTCGGACAAACTTTTCATCTCTTCGTCGTGAGTTTGCATCACGCCATCCTGTGCTACAACATGGCACATTACAAGTCTCAATGATGAGAGATCTCAATAAAGAACTCTCATTTCCTAAGTCATGGATTTGAAATATTTTGGCCAAACGGTGCATTGCACCATAAATGAGGATACTTATTCAAGAAAGAGCCATTATATAACATATTCTCCAATTGCATCTTGTAAAGGCAAGCCGAAAGAAAGAACTATTAGAGGTCAAGAATTTGTGTCAAAAAAAAAAAAAAAACAGAAAACTTCTTATATTGTAAACGTTCATTCAGCCAACAAACGACAGTAAAAGTAGGAAAATCCTTCACTGATTGCGCACCATTGATAAAAGGATGATCCTTACTCTATTGCACTGGCCCAACAAATCAACAATGATGGAAGCCACACGCGAGCAAATTTTCTCAACCTGGTAGTACTCCAATGATTCCGAAAATCATAAAGACATTTCCATGTTTTAGTAATGCTTAATTACATGTGAGTATGGTCTAGTATTACTGTCTTCAAAAGGATCAGCTCATGCTAAACGCATCGTGGTCCTTCACACAGAAGTGCCCATCCTGCATGGGGTTCTTATAGTTCTTGACTGTTAACACTTGAATTTCACCAGCAATGAAATAATAAAAAGAAAAATAACAATAATAATAAAGATTTTGTCATATGTGATAGCTAGTGTGATAGAATTTTTGATTCCCTAGGGCCTATCGCCGATTTTCCCTTCTCTCTTGAATTCGGTTACGACAGTAACAACCAGAAGGACATTTGTGTCGTTTTAAATCAAGGCACTTTCGTCATTTGATGAGGAAGTTCTCGATTCTGCTTCGCGTCCGTAGCCTTTAACGTCCTCCCTAGCTTCACCGCTGGCCACCAGCTCCACCGGAAGCCGCCGTCAGCCTTCCATCTCCGATCACGGTAGGTGCACGAAGGAAGGCACACAACACACGCACAAGAAACAAAGCTCGATCCTGGAATCCAAAGTTCATTGTCGTTGATTCGAGGTTTGCCAGAGGTGAATCGACGTCGATTCCACTATTCATGACTTCGATTGCGGTTCCGATGTCGTCTGGTTCCAGTTCCGATCGCGTGCTGTTCTGACCACGATGCGTTCCCGCGATTCGTTCTTTCGCTTCAGTGGTCGGTGGAAGTTTGCGGTAGATTCGAACCGCATGGAAAAGGACGCCCCGTCTCAGTTGACTCCAAACATCACTTACGAATCTTCTCTCCACCGATTGAGCTCTTCAACTTCTTGCTCTAGTCCAAGCCCAAGAGTCGTCCTCGCGTCGAATGAATGTACGGATGCTACTCAGAAAGTGTTCGATGAAAGGACTGGAGGAATCCATCCGTTATTCTGTCCTGTTGGTGGCCGTTACGATCAATGCTATAATAGTGAGGCTGTGCTCACGCCGTCCTCGCCACCAAATCCTCAGGTCGTCTCTTCTCCAATTAAGCCTCGTTATTGGTGTCGATTTGTTCAAGACTCGTCTCTCTTGATCTCTGTTCTGTTTTTTTCTTTTTATTTTTCCTCGCCTTTCACTTGACTGCTTCGTCTTCAGGCATTTGCTGCGTCGTGGCGCCGAGACACTCGTCATCACCAAAAGCCAGAAGCGGGACTGCGACGGTAGAAGCCAAGGAGATGCGGTCGCGATTGCTTTCGATAATTCCGCTTGCGTAGCTCACTGCATCAGAGGGATCGAGTCGACTAAAATCTTCCACAAAGAACAATAATCATTGATGCATCGCACGTAATGGTAATCACCGATGTGCCATTTTGATACTAGCAACATCATCTAAAAGCAGTTTCGCCTGGATAGCAAACCGACCGAATAAGAAGGAAGCAACTGGAATGACATCAGCTGGAGCTTGAATTCATGGAAACAAGTGGCGGCGGCAATGATCTGCATCCGACGCCCCTGAAGGTCTTCTGGTAGAGACATTGCTAGCCGAAGACAACGAACGTGACTTGGAATTTCTGTCTACTCCAAGTTCAGCGTCGAGGCAGAGAAGGCCAGGCCAGCTAGGGGAAAAGGTTGAAAGGTGGGAGTAATGGGGCTGGTGGGTCTAGGCCACGGATGGAGTCAATGGGTTGCTCTTGTGGGCCATGCCAGTTGGACCAACTTGGCATTTTCTATTTGTTATTTATTTTTATCTTTTTATTACTCTTTTTCTTTTGTTCTTTTTTACTTCCATTCATTGTTTTATGCTCTTTTTTTTTTTTTTTTTTTTAAGAAAAACGTATGCTTAATTTTTCGACTAAAATTCAAATGTCAACAGTTTCGAATATATTTACCCTAATATTTGAAGAAGAATATCATGCCATCGTGAACAAAGTGCAAGACATTGTATGTTTTTGTTGCATCAATTCTTTACTTCCCATCTTTTCTCTCGACTATAGAGAAATCAAACCTAGTAACAATTTTAATCTCAAACTTTTTTTTGAAAAATTAGAATAAATGTTTGGTGTCTTTTGTTAAGATATATATCATAAGTATTGAAATATCTGTGTGAATATCTTACTTTCAAGAATTGATTCTAAGTCATTTTCATATTACAATCATCTAACTTTCTTTGTAAAGTGATGTGTTTCTTTTTCTTCATGTGGATAGTTGTATGCTTTTTCAACCTAATCCTATCTAATCATCTCCTATCACATGAGATAAATAACTAGAGCCAATTATTCATTTATTAGAATATTCAAGCGGAGTATATACGTATGTATGATTCTTGATTTTTTTTTATTTATTAATACGCACGTGTTGTGACATAGAGCGTCCTCTACAGTTTTGTTAGTAATTAGCGAACAGATTTCTTAATATGACGTATTTTACACTCAAATCTCATTATCTTCTACTTAGAACGACCTTAAAGGCCAAGTCTGTCATATTATAGATGGAGCCTTGCCCAATACATATAAAACGCGGGTAGTTTGCAAGCATCAATAAAAGAGCTTAACCGAACCAAGGTTCCCAGAGTCCATGCAAATAAAATTAAGAGTTACCAAGCTTTAAATGAAAGATAACATCATATTGACAAAAGATTACGACAAGCCTATACGATTACAGGATCCTCAACAAACAGGTCCCAGGATTTCCTCAAATATGAGAGTTGAAGATACCTATGATGATTACCGGCCTTCATTTTAGTTTGCAAAAATGGTGGTCTCTTCAATCTTAGGTTCTTTTCTGATTTTCCTCGACATTGATCTGGCGGGCAAAGAGTATACTTTAAACAACTAGATACTGGGCATCTCATGACATTTTCAATTGTGGCAAAGATCTTGACAACATATACCATCCACAAGAATCAATTCAGGAAAAGAGTTTTCAACACTCTCAACTCTCTTAGATGGCGGCTCTTAATGCTATCAATGTCTCGCAAGTTTTAACTCACATAATGCACGCTCACCATGCGCACAAGATCAAATTCCACAACAGAATATTTATATGCTAAAAAATTTGAACCCCTATCGAATGATGATATTGACTTCATCTTCAATGAGGAAAATAACTCTAGGGGAGATTGCTTTCCCTTTTTACGTTGCTCATAATCCTGTTGGCAAGATTTCAATCTTGACTTTCCTAATATGTGCCCAAGTGGCTATTGTCGCGACCTACCCTCGAAGGGGGAACAGGTTTTGGGGTATTGCCTAAAGGACGGGCCTAAGGCCCATGATTAGGCGTGGGCTCTCCCAAGCTCATACCCCACGTGACGTTGGGATATTCATAAGAATTTTGCAAAAAGGAGTTGCCACTAGCTTATTGGGGTCGGCTAGAAACCAAGTGAGGCATGGGAGCATGCCTCACTTCCTACATAACCAGAGAATTTAGGGTCGGGGACTTGATTACACTAATTAACTAATTATTGCCTTTTCGGTACCTAATCTTGTTCATTTTTTTAAAAAAAAAAATTTTTGTTAGGCAGTTTGGATCGATTTTATACCTATTCACTAACATGTGAGGTGATCATGCGATTGCGCAATCATTAAATTAACATTCAGAGCTACCAAGATCCTAATTGCAGTAAAATTAAATATGCGCAATTAAACATAATTAAATATGCAAATTAAACATGCAACATAATAAATATATGAAAAAATAAAAGTCTAATTACACTAAAATGACAATATATGGTCATTTCTAATCAAAACCTACCCCTTTGGATTTTTCGAAATTTTTTAATTTTTTTAAAAAATTTAAAAATTTCAAAAATTTTAAAAAATTTTAAAAAAATATTTTCTAATATTATAATAATATAATATATTTGAAACGAACCGGGTCGGATCCTCGGATTAGGTCCGACCCAAATCGATGAACGGGGCTCGAACCCGGATCGAATCGAGCCGAGCGGCCCAAAACAAGTAGAAACCCGGTCCGGCGGGCCCGATGTGTAGACCTAGTTTGGTTTAATTTTTTTTTAAAAACAAAGCCCATAAGCCCACTACTTAAAACAGCCTAAACCAAGCCCTAACATTCAACCCAAATTACTCAAAACCCTACCCGATGGGGGTTTCGCCCGACCCGGTCAAGACCCGGTTTGTGCCTCCTCTCTCTAGGGCTTCTTCGCGGTGAGGCACGGTGACGCGGTGCCGGAAGTTGGTCACGGCGGCGCGGCAGGGCGGCCGAGGTGCGATGGCCGACACGAGTTGCTGGTGTCGAGCAAAGATGGTGGCAGTGGTGGTGGCGTCACGGCTGGGCATGGGTAGGCTGCTGCGTTGCGGAGTAGACGCAATGGCGACCGATTCTAGCGTCGCGGGAGGATGCTCGTGCAGATGTGATGCTACGGCAATCTGGCAAAGGGGAGCGGCGGAAACTCGGGTGGCGTCGGGGACGGAGGGCGCCAACAGCTCGAACTACGTCTGGCGCCGGGTGGAGGTGGCGCGAGCGTTGGATCGTTGCAGTTGCAGCAGGGGGTCGCAGAAGCTCAGGTTGCAGGCGAGTCGGGGCACAGTGGTGGTGGCGCGGTGCTTGCGGACGAGCGACTCCGCGGCGAGGCGCCGGCACGGCGAATGCTTCGGGCGGCTGCGGGCGGCCGCCTCTCTCTTTTGTTTCTAGGTTGCTCTTTTGCTTTGAGCTCTCTCTCCGGCTCCCTCCTTTTCCCCCCGTCTCTCGTTTTCTCTATTTTTCGGTTCTTTTTTTTTCTAGGGTTTCACACGCCAAGAGGAAGAAGATAGATGGGATGGGCCACGAAGGAGAAGAGGATGCTAGGCCGGGCCTAGGGGAAAAGGGCCTGGGCCGTGCAAAGGAAAATAGGCATTTTTTCTTGTTTTCTTCTTTTTTTGTTGTTGTTTTGTTATTTTTCTTTTTCTTTATCTTTTTCTCTTTTTCTCTTTTTTTTTTTTTATGTATTTGAAAACAAAAAATTAGGTGTCAACCACCGCCTGCGGTGGTCCAGTTGGATAAGGCTCTCCTATGAAACTAACGAAAGTGAAGGGGATCGAATTCCGCTGGCTGCACGGGATCTTAAGCGCAATGTCGGGGTGGGTCCTCCGCTAGCGTCGCTCCGGGGTTTACTGGGGCTACCGGCTGTGCGGGGTTCCCAGGTATCAAAAAAAAAAAAAAAAAAAAATTAGGTTTCAACAGCTGCCCCTCTTTGAATGTGATCTTGAAGAGGTTGCATTCAAAGATAGAAGACACCTAAATTATTTTAGCGATAGAGAAACCCTAGGTGCATATGCATGTATTAGGTTGACGAAAAGGACTCATAACTATGGAAACGCGTCTTGTTAATAAGATGAAGAAAGACTTCGGGCTATAGAAGCCCACCGGGTCATAAGAAGGGAGGAAGACTCCAGGATACAAAGCTTTCCGGGTCATAAGAAATGAGGAAGACTCTAGGATACAAGGCTCTTCGAGTCATAAAAAGTGAGGAAAACTCTATGATACAAAGCTCTTCGTGTCATAAGAAGTGAGGAAGACTCCAGGATACAAGGCTCTCCGGGTCATGAAAAGTGAGGAAGACTCCAGGATACAAGGCTCTTGGGGTCATGAGAAGTGAGGAAGACTCCAAGATACAAGTCTCTTCAGGTCATGAGAAGTGAGGAAGACTCCAGGATACAAGGCTCTCCGGGTCATGAGAAGGGGGGAGTGATTGAGGTCTCATCATGTAAAAAACAAGTTTTGACCGGGTATGATAGTCTCACCGTGTACGAATAGGTTTCGACTAGGAGGTGGACAAGCATGGTTTACAAATGAACCCACCAATCTTGGAAATGACATGGTTTAAGGTTAACCATAAACCTTTGGAGATGACATGGTTTAAGGCTAACCATGAACCTTTGGTTTTTTTTTAGGAAGCACCCGTTAACCCATTAGAAAATTGCATGGCTTCACTGATGAATCCTGTCAACCTCAACTTGAGTAAATGTCATTAGAGACGTCATCAAGAGACGTAATGGCAATATTGTAGCATTAATTGAACAAAATAATCAAGCTAAGTCCAACCGCTTTAGAAAAACATTCGATGTCCATCAGCATCATGTGGTGCAAAACTGTCATCTTCCTCGTGAATATATCATTAATCATCAAATTCTCTAGGAGACAAGTTCTCATTAGATTGGCTACGACTCGGGAAAAAGGGCTCATTAAGCATGCCAAACTAGAGCTTCTTAGTCATAAAGGGTTTCTCACACACTCTTAATAAAGTGACTACTTGATCCCATCCATTCATGTGGAAGATAATTGGTTGCTGAAGGTATCTGACATAACCTACGTCGAAGGCTCCCGAAAACATTAGCAATGAGCATAATTTGATCGATCAAAAAGGTCTTTTGAAAGAACCACAATATAAGCTCAGTTAGGGCTTACATAAAGGAATTATTGCTTTGAGGCCAATAAAGGAACATTTGTCCTTATCTTCCTCGAGTTTACAAGTCGAGAACTTAGAAGATAAGACAAAATAGAATTACTTCCACTCCTTCAAGCAATAGCTTCTTTGTGGCATTCTCATTTTCACTCAAACCATTCCAATCATAAGAGACTTCGGAAGAGGGTTGTAATGTGGGCTTGAGAGAGGCTCGAAAGGCTTAAAACTTTCAACAGGGTCTTTAGGAGTTGGTGATCATCATGGCATCGTGACCAAGTCACTCGATCTTTCCAAATCATTTGGCTTTTGAAATATAACGTATCTCGAAAGTCCCTTGACTAATCATTTCTGCATAGGAGCTTTCCCCCTTTTTCTAATTTTCTTTGCACTTGCAATGATTTTTTTTTACGCAGGCACTTGGACTTTGATAATATTTGTTTTTTACGGGCATTGGCCTTACTTTTACCAGGCACACTGCTTTTTCATGCCCCCTAGTTTGTTGAAATTTTCGCTTTTTGAACTTTTGGAGCTCTTATGACTTTCGAGATGCTTTTCACATCTTTTGGTGACTCTCAATTGTATTTGGTCAATTCTTATGCCTTGCCCTAGTGAAGGGAGATGATCACCGCTTGGGGTTCAGAAATGAATAATCAAGCCCAAATTGGTTAAAGCAATGGATATCAGTGTTTGGGTAGAGAATGAAATGCTCTTCTTCACATTGGGATGAATCAAGATCTAATGAGAATTCCTTTAAAGCTATCACCAGAAGATTGATGTAAGTGAAAGTAATAGAATCTTTGTCAACCTTTCGCTATCTTGACCATAACCTCCTATGTTGCTCCAATGTAGGGTTCTTCTCAAAAGGGTACTTTGAATGATCATCTTTATTCTGCCCAAAGGGGTAGGAAGAGAGTAGTGTGATGCTTGGGATTGATGAAGGAAGCGCTTTATCATTTCGATCTTTGCGCTCAACGCGAATGAATCATTCGTTCTAAGATAATATCGCTTTCATTCAACTCTCAAAAGTGTTTGAGGGATGTGTTTGGAAATGGCTTGCATTTCTTCATCCTAAGAACTTCTTATTTGGCATGGTTAATGTCCCCATCTCACTTTGTCGAGATCATCTAATAGATCGATCTCCATAGGGAAATTTGATTCAAAATGAATAACCCACAAAACGAGAAAACAATTTTGAGATAAAAATGATGCTAAAAAAGTTTGAAGAATTTTTTTTTTTGTTTTCAATTTTTCATTTTTGTGCTTATTTCTAGGAAAGCGCAAAGGATCTTTTTGTAATGGAAATTCTCTTTCTTTTTTTTTACTTTTTTTTTTTTTTTACTTAAAAAAAAATTGAGAAGAATGGTACTTACCTGCGGCATGGTGACCCGGTAAACCTGTAAAGAATGTAAAAGAATATGTTAGTGCAAACATCTTTAGGGATTGATGTGTTGGAAACGATACATTATTACCCTTCATTCGCTTTCATCCTTTGGGCGCTAACATCTCTTGGATTCACCTTCGTGGATATTTGGTAACTCGACAATACCCTTCCTTTGCATTCGCCTTTAAGCATTTGATGTTTTCTTGATTCCTTGGTGGAAGGCACTACTTCTACGGTCAAGGTGCAACTCTTTTTTTTCCATTTATCACCCTGTAAGAAGAGGAGATGAAATGAGTTATCTCCATACTTAATTAGATTCAATTGAGGAACGATACATTCTTTCTTGATGAATTTGACAATATTGTTCCAGCACACTTCATTGGTTGGTGAATGAGAGATTTTTTTCTAAATCAAACGTTGTTCTCCCACTGTTTATACGACAAACCTTTGTTTTGTTCGAGTTTTTCCTGTACCAAAGAAAAGGACATGTCATTTTTTATGCTGAAGAGAATCAAGTTTAGGAACGAGATAATCCTTTTCAAAGTCGCGCGATAAACATCCCAAGGTATCCATCATGGAGGAAGGGATAATATTGCCCCTTTGTTTCATCATTTGAATCTTTCTTTGTTTAAGATGAACATGACTCAATAATGCTCCATCGCATTTGTTGGAACGTTACAAAACTTGGTACTCTTGATGTCTCCTTAACAATGAAAAGAAAATCATGTCAGAAACGGTATTAGAAATGGATAATTAGAATCGATACAGTTTACTCTTCTTTTGAATTCGCCCTTTTGGATACTTGGCAACTCCCTTCATTTGTCCCATCATGCAAAGTGAACGAGATCGTTGGGCTATTTTGGCACCTAAGGCATCTCCAAATTAACTTCCCATAATGCACTTCCATTTCGTTTCACCTCTATTGAAAGATTGGCGCCAACGAAGTATCGATGCATCCTTGCTCCTTGAGTTCCATGAGCCCAAGAAAACGACTACGTGAAGAGAGGGCATTAAACAAAGTTTTCTTGAAATTCATTTTGGAAGGTAAACGTATAGGTTCACTTAAAACACTTCTGAATTTGCTTCTTTTTTTTTTACCAAATTGAATTCCATCATTAAAAAAAAAAAAATTTGGTGAGTCACATGATTTATAAAAACATCAATTGGATTTGCAATCAAAACCTAAAATGGAAAACATGATTCTTAACAAGAATAAGAACAATGATAAAATACAAGAAACTCTTGTATAGGTCATGGTAAAAATGAACTCATGTCCAAACTCTAAAATTCACTTCTCTATGTGGTCCAACACGAGAATGTCAAAGAGCATCATGCCTAACCTACAAATAGACGAATATGTCAGTACATGAATGAAAGAAAATGATATCTCAATGAGATCACTTCTTACAATAAAATCGAGGAGATGGTACATGCCCCATAGTCCTTATTATGGGGTTTTAGTATTTTGCCAAGATTTTATCATAAGAGAAGACATCATTAAAATAATCAATCCATGGCCATCAATCGAATGTCCACTTTTATTCCAAAAATTTCTTATGCAAAAGTGTCGTTGATTTTTTTTTTTTTGAAGAGATTGATTTTCTAATTTACTCTTGCAAAAATTGAGGTGACTTCTATTTTGAGAAATTTGTACACAAAATGTGATTTGCATTTCAGTCCCAAATGTGAGAATGAGAGAATTTGATAAATAAATAAAAAACGCAATTTCAATTATTTTGCCTCAATATAAAATCACAACTTGAAAGTTTTTTTTCTTTTTTTTTTCGAAATGATTTTGAGCCCATAACTAGAAATTTAAACAAAACCATGTGTTCAATAGGGCCAAATCAAAATGTTTAGAACTTGCATTCAAAAGCTCACTTGTCAAAAGTGATTGCCAATTTTTCAATCATAAGCTTGCATCACCGAGGGCATTTGATTGATTTCCACAAATTTCAAGATGAAAATGCAATACAAAAATGAGCAAATAAAAAGGAAATGATACTTACAATGGGTGCCGATCTTTGTCTCATGCTTTTTTTTTTTTTTTTAATCACATAGACATGCGCATGAGATGTGGTTCGATTTCTATTCTATACGGCTCAAAATGGAGTCATGGGATCACCGGATTGAACCGGCAAAGTCGCGGCTAGGTCGGGTTACTCATGACTCTAGCTTCGTCAAAGAACCGACCCGTGTCATGCAATTGCAGACCGGGGTGGGTACCTTCAACATGAAGAAAAAAATTTCAAGGTTGAGATGGGCGACTCGTACTACACGATTGAATTCGGAGTGGTATCCACCTTAACACTATCCTAAGTGATCCTATGCGGCCCATGTCCGGCGGCAAGTTGTCTATGTTAGTGTAGTGCAATGTAAAAGATACATATACAACAATTTATAAGCAAACAACACTTCATGCATAAAAATAAACCATACATTCCTACACCTCCCTACAAGACAAAAGTGAGCAAACACTTCTCCTTATACCTCCCATTCTACTAAAACATTTAACACCTATAATGTTAGGGACGTACCCAGAATCCTCGCTGCCAAACAAAAATATTTTTTAACAAAATTAATTTTGACCTAAGTCCTATAAGATCTAAAACCAATTCCCCAGGAGTTACCAAGCTATCCCGACTTAACCTCGGGGGGGCAACAGGTTTTGGGATATTGTCTAAAGGATGGGCCTAAGGCCCATAATTAGGCGTGGGCTCTCCCAAGCCCATACCCCGCATGATGTTAGGATATTCATAAGAAATTTTGCACAAAATGAGTCGCCACTAGCCTATTGGGGTCGGCTAGAAACCAAGTGAGGCATGAGAGCGTGCCTCACTTCACACGCAACCAGAAGAATCTAAGATCGGGACTTGATTATACTAATTAACTAATTAGTGCCCTTTCGGTACCTAATCTTGTTCATTTTTAAAAAAAAGGTTTTTGTTAGGCAGTTTGGATTGATTTTATACCTATCCACTAACATGTGAGGTGATCATGCATGTGCGCAATCATTAAATTAACATTCAAAGCTACCAAAATCCTAATTGCAGTAAAATTAAACATAATTAAACATAATTAAATATGCAAATTAAACATGCAACATAAAAATATATGAGCAAATAAAAGTATAATTACACTAAAATGACAATACATGGTCATTTCTAATCAAAACCTACCCCTTTTTTTTGAATTTTTTTTTTTTTAAAAATTTTTTAAAAATTTTAAAATTTTTATTTTTTAATTTAAAAAATTTTTTTAATATTATAATAATATAATATATTTGAAACGAACTGGGTCGGATCCTCGGGTTGGGTCCGACCCGGTTTAGTGAATAGGGCCCGAACCCAGACCAAATTAGGCCAGGTGGCTCGAAACAAGTAGAAACCAGTTAGATTGGGCTTGATGTGTAGGCCCAGTCTGGTTTAATTTTTTTTAAAAAAAAACAAAGCCCATAAGCCCACTACTTAAAACAGCCTAACCCAAGCCCTAACATTCAGCCCAAATTACTCAAAACCCTACCCGATGGGGGTTTCACCCGACCCAGTCAAGACCCGATTTGTGCCTCCTCTCTCTCTAGGGCTTCTTGTTAGAGAAATCCCTTCATGATGTTTTGAAGATGACAAAATAAATCAAAGGCTACTAACATGTTTGATGGTTGAGTAATAGACCATGCAGATGATAGAACATGTAAAGGATACTTGTCAAAGTCGAAGACGGCGGAAGACCGAACGGAACTCATGTCCAAAGTATATTATGAAGATTTCCGGACTTCGTGTCAAAGTCGAAGACCGCGACTCAAAACTCAAAGTCCGAAGACCGCCGAGACTCAAGACTCAAATTATAAAGTCTACGAGACTCAGATTGTAAAGTCTACAGACCCAAATTGTAAAGTCTAAATACTCTCAGACTTTACATCCAGATTATGATGAATCGTAACTCAAGCCCAATCATACAACGGCTAGTGATCTGGTTTGGATTCCACATCAAGATTGATTTGATTGAAGACAAGAACTTTCTACACGAAGAAGCTTTACTTATGGAAACCAAGATTTCGTTTGTATGGGCGATCGGAATCAATTTGGGATTTTACCTTTGTCACTCAACGGCTACCAAATCTTCTAGATACAAAGCTGTCCAATGGGTATATTGGAAGACGATTCTCCGGGATGCTGTCCAACGGCTAGTTTGGAAGTGGAGGAGTATTTAAGGAGATCATGGACCGATGAGCAAGCAAGAGACGGAGCGTAGAATTTATAATTCCAAAGTCTAAGCGACTTTCGATCATATACTTGTCTCTTGAGAGCTTAAACGTTTGTAATCGTGAGAGAAATACCAAAAGAGTGACTTAGTGAGATAGTGCGATCTACTACTAAGTGTTTGCACTCGAAGTTGTAATCTCTTGTTGATTGCATAGTGGAATCCAGCCAAGAAGGCTGTTATCATGGGAGAGTGGACGTAGGCTTGGATTAAGCCGAACCACTATAAATCTTGTGTTCCTATTCACCCCCTCTAGTATATTGGCACCAGGTCTTATGGAAGGGCAAAGCAACACAAGGCCACCATATTTCGATGGAAGAAAATACAAGCAGAATGGCCAGAAAAGAACAATAAAAGAAGATGATGAGCAAGGAAATCTATGCTTGATGGCACATTCAGAATCTGAGTCTGATTCAGACATAGACTCAGAATCAAAGTCTGACTCGGACACAGACTCAGAATTTGATGAGGAAATCGAGGAAATAAAGGAAAAGAAGAAGTTGGTAAGGAATGTTTTTAGGCAATAATTCTCATATTTGATATATCATTGATTGATTCAGATTTTATAATGATCATATTTTGTTGAAGAAAGAATCGCATGATTTGTTTTTGTGATTCGAGATTTAACTTGATACGTGTGATCATTTTTTATATCATTCTTAAAGACAAAAGAATTTATTTGGTTTGATTTTATACTCTCAGATTTGATTTAATACGAACAATTATTTGAGATAATTCAAATTATTTTGTCTAAATTTATGCTCTCAAATTGTCATATTTTGCAAAGTAAAAATCTGATTCTACGTGATACTAATTTTGCAAGATATTTTTTTCTGAGATACTCAAGGATTTTATTCTCCTGATTTTATTGTGCTTTGACTAAGTGAGAATTTATTTTTCAGAATATCATTGTGCATAATATTCTTTCTTTGAATACTTTGTTACGATGAATTAAGAAAGAATATTTGATTATGGAGATTTTCTATTTTACTCTAACGTCAAGGAAGGATCCAAATTGATGGATACCAAAAAGGGAAATGAGTTGATTGCAGGAAATTCTTTAAGGGAAGGATGATTGCGAATCTACGCAAATTTTGGTGCAATCAGAAAATATCTCCTGCGACAATTGCAACAATTGTTTCTATTTGCAAATATTGTCATGATCACAGGGGGAGAAAGCAAATCTAAAAGAAAAGGGAAAGAATCGTGATTATCTCAAAAAGGCAACAAATTGAGGGGGAGCTTTGATCAATTATGGAAAAATCTTTTTGGATTGATCGTGATCATATTATGAATGGAATGAAAGGTAAATGTGTCAGAATTTGTTCAAAAAAAAAAAAAATCTGGTTAGTGCATCTTTTATTACCTTTTGTCATTAACAAATCTCTTATTGATATTATCATTTTATTATGACAAAAGTGTACGTGAATTTCATGATGCATCCGTGATTTTTATTGGATATTTGCTGATATATATGATCGAAGTGAGCTATATTGCATATCTTTAATATTCGATTTACTTTATAAAAGCTGATTTTTGGAAATTGTGATTCATGCAAGATATTGATTATCATTCTCTACGTGAATTTATTGTTATCGCTTTTTGATTATGACAAAAAGGGGGAGAAGATATGAATATGCATATGTGTTGATTGGTTGATATTATTTATTGCATAATATTGAGCTGCGATTATTTTTCTATATATTCTTATGCTCAATCCATTTGCTATTTTATGATATCCTTTGATTTAAAAGTATGTTTACAAATCTGCATATTCAGAGATTGTTTTGTCATCATCAAAAAGGGGGAGATTGTTAGGGAAATCCCTTATGATGTTTTGAAGATGACAAAATAAATCAAAGGCTACTAACATGTTTGATGGTTGAGTAATAGACCATGCAGATGATATAACATGTAAAGGATATTGTCAAAGTGCGAAGATGACCAGAAGACTGAATGTAACACATGTCCAAAGTATATTCTAAAGACTGCCAGACTCAAGACTCAAAGTCTGAAGACTGCCAGACTCAAGACTCAAAGTCTGAAGACTGCCAGACTTTAGTGTCAAAGTCTGTTCTACATCAGAAGTCTGTCAACTCTGACTAATTCCAGACTGAACGTGAATGATGAACCAGAAGACAGACTCTATGCTGAAGCTGAACTGGGTACAGACTTTAAAGCTAAATCTGTTCAGAAGCAGATATGTTCAGACCCAGATTGTAAAGTCTACAGACTCAGATTATAAAGTCTATGGCTCTCAGACTTTACATCAAGACTCGACAGATCGTAACTCAAGCCCAATCATATAACGGCTAGTGATCTGGTTTGGATTCCACATCAAGATTGATTTGATTGATTCAATCTAATTGATTGACGATTGGATCTTGAAGACAAGAACTTTATATACGAAGAAGCTTTACTTATGGAAACCAAGATTCCGTTTGTATGGGCGATCGGAATCAATTTGGGATTTTACCTTTGTCACTCAACGGCTACCAAATTTTCTAGATACAGAGCTGTCCAATGGGTATATTGGAAGACGATTCTCCGGGATACTGTCCAACGGGTAGTTTGGAAGTGGAGGAGTATTTAAGGAGATCATGGACCGATGAGCAAGTAAGAGACGGAGCGTAGAATTTATAATTCCAAAGTCTGAGCGACTTTCGATCATATACTTGTCTCTTGAGAGCTTAAACGTTTGTAATCGTGAGAGAAATACCAAAAGAGTGACTTAGTGAGATAGTGCGATCTACTACTAAGTGTTTGCACTCGAAGTTGTAATCTCTTGTTGATTGCATAGTGGAATCCAGCCAAGAAGGCTGTTATCGTGGGAGAGTGGACGTAGGCTTGGATTAAGCCGAACCACTATAAATCTTGTGTTCTTATTCTCTTCCCTAACTCCTTTATTTTGTTCATACTAGCACTCTCAATTGGTATCAGAGCCAAGTGCTCGGTTTATAAAAGTGTTTTTACTTTTGAGCTAAAGATTCTTTATGGCTAGTATATTGGCACCAGGTCTTATGGAAGGGCAAAGCAACACAAGGCCACCATATTTCGATGGAAGAAAATACAAGCAGAATGGCCAGAAAAGAACAATAAAAGAAGATGATGAGTAAGGAAATCTATGCTTGATGGCACATTCAGAATCAAAGTCTGACTCGGACACAGACTCAGATTATAAAATCTATTGCTCTCAGACTTTACATCAAGACTCGACAGATCGTAACTCAAGCCCAATCATATAACGGCTAGTGATCTGGTTTGGATTCCACATCAAGATTGATTTGATTGATTCAATCTAATTGATTGACGATTGGATCTTGAAGACAAGAACTTTATATACGAAGAAGCTTTACTTATGGAAACCAAGATTCCGTTTGTATGGGCAATCGGAATCAATTTGGGATTTTACCTTTGTCACTCAACGGCTACCAAATCTTCTAGATACAGAGTTGTCCAATGGGTATATTGGAAGACGATTCTCCGGGATACTGTCCAACGGGTAGTTTGGAAGTGGAGGAGTATTTAAGGAGATCATGGACCGATGAGCAAGTAAGAGACGGAGCGTAGAATTTATAATTCCAAAGTCTGAGCGACTTTCGATCATATACTTGTCTCTTGAGAGTTTAAACGTTTGTAATCGTGAGAGAAATACCAAAAAAGTGACTTAGTGAGATAGTGCGATCTACTACTAAGTGTTTGCACTCGAAGTTGTAATCTCTTGTTGATTGCATAGTGGAATCCAGCCAAGAAGGCTGTTATCGTGGGAGAGTGGACGTAGGCTTGGATTAAACCGAACCACTATAAATCTTGTGTTCTTATTCTCTTCCCTAACTCCTTTATTTTGTTCATACTAGCACTCTCAATTGGTATCAGAGCCAAGTGCTCGGTTTATAAAAGTGTTTTTACTTTTGAGCTAAAGATTCTTTATGGCTAGTATATTGGCACCAGGTCTTATGGAAGGGCAAAGCAACACAAGGCCACCATATTTCGATGGAAGAAAATACAAGCAGAATGGCCAGAAAAGAACAATAAAAGAAGATGATGAGCAAGGAAATCTATGCTTGATGGCACATTCAGAATCTGAGTTTGATTCAGACACAGACTCAGAATCAAAGTCTGACTCGGACACAGACTCAGAATCCGATGAGAAAATCGAGGAAATAAAGGAAAAGAAGAAGTTGGTAAGGAATGTTTTTAGGCACATAATTCTCATATTTGATATATCATTGATTGATTCAGATTTTATAATGATCATATTTTGTTGAAGAAAGAATCGCATGATTTGTTTTTGTGATTCGAGATTTAACTTGATACGTGTGATCATTTTTGATATCATGCTTAAAGACAAAAGAATTTATTTGGTTTGATTTTATACTCTCAGATTTGATTTAATACGAACAATTATTTGAGATAATTCAAATTATTTTGTCTAAATTTATGCTCTCAAATTGTCATATTTTGCAAAGTAAAAATCTGATTCTACGTGATACTAATTTTGCAAGATATTTTTTTTCTGAGATACTCAAGGATTTTATTCTCCCTGATTTTATTGTGCTTTGACTAAGTGAGAATTTATTTTTTAGAATATCATTGTGCATAATATTCTTTCTTTGAATACTTTGTTACGATGAATTAAGAAAGAATATTTGATTATGGAGATTTTCTATTTTACTCTAACGTCAAGGAAGGATCCAAATTGATGTATACCAAAAAGGGAAATGAGTTGATTGCATGAAATTCTTTAAGGGAAGGATGATTGCGAATCTACGCAAATTTTGGTGCAATCAGAAAATATCTCCTGCGACAATTGCAACAATTGTTTCTATTTGCAAATATTGTCATGATCACAGGGGGAGAAAGCAAATCTAAAAGAAAAGGGAAAGAATCGTGATTATCTCAAAAAGGCAACAAATTGAGGGGGAGCTTTGATCAATTATGGAAAAATCTTTTTGGATTGATCGTGATCATATTATGAATGGAATGAAAGGTAAATGTGTCAGAATTTGTTCAAAAAAAAATCCGGTTAGTGCATCTTTTATTACCTTTTGTCATTAACAAATCTCTTACTGATATTATCATTTTATTATGACAAAAGTGTACGTGAATTTCATGATGCATCCGTGATTTTTATTGGATATTTGCTGATATATATGATCGAAGTGAGTTATATTGCATATCTTTAATATTCGACTTGTTTTATAAAAGCTGATTTTTGGAAATTGTGATTCTTGCAAGATATTGATTATCATTCTCTACGTGAATTTATTGTTATCGCTTTTTGATTATGACAAAAAGGGGGAGAAGATATGAATATGCATATGTGTTGATTGGTTGATATTATTTATTGCATAATATTGAGCTGCGATTATTTTTCTATATATTGTCATGCTCAATCTATTTGCTATCTTATGATATCCTTTGATTTAAATTAATATTTTTAAAAGCATGTTTAGAAATCTGCATATTCAGAGATTGTTTTTTCATCATCAAAAAGGGGGAGATTGTTAGAGAAATCCCTTATGATGTTTTGAAGATGACAAAATAAATCAAAGGCTACTAACATGTTTAATGGTTGAGTAATAGACCATGCAGATGATAGAACATGTAAATGATACTGTCAAAGTCGAAGACGGCCAGAAGACTGAACGGAACTCATGTCCAAAGTATATTATGAAGATTTCCAGACTTCTGTGTCAAAGTCTGAAAACTGCCAGGCTCAAGACTCAAAGTCTGAAGACTGCCAGACTCAAGACTCAGATTATAAAGTCTACAGACTCAGATTGTAAAGTCTACAGACCCAGATTGTAAAGTCTAAAGACTCTCAGACTTTACATCCAGATTATGATAAATCGTAACTCAAGCCCAATCATACAACGGCTAGTGATCTGGTTTGGATTCCACATCAAGATTGATTTGATTGAAGACAAGAACTTTCTACACGAAGAAGCTTTACTTATGGAAACCAAGATTTCGTTTGTATGGGCGATTGGAATCAATTTGGGATTTTACCTTTGTCACTCAACGGCTACCAAATCTTCTAGATACAGAGCTGTCCAATGGGTATATTGGAAGACGATTCTCCGGGATGCTGTCCAACGGCTAGTTTGGAAGTGGATGAGTATTTAAGGAGATCATGGACTGATGAGCAAGCAAGAGACGGAGCGTAGAATTTATAATTCCAAAGTCTGAGCGACTTTCGATCATATACTTGTCTCTTGAGAGCTTAAACGTTTGTAATCATGAGAGAAATACCAAAAGAGCGACTTAGTGAGATAGTGCGATCTACTACTAAGTGTTTGCACTCGAAGTTGTAATCTCTTATTGATTGCATAGTGGAATCCAGCCAAGAAGGCTGTTATCGTGGGAGAGTGGACGTAGGCTTGGATTAAGCCGAACCACTATAAATCTTGTGTTCTTATTCTCTTCCCTAACTCCTTTATTTTGTTCATACTAGCACTCTCACTTCTTCGCGGTGAGGCACGGTGACGCGGTGCCGAAAGTTGGTCACAGCGGCGCAACAGGGCGTCCGAGGTGTGGTGGCCGGCACGGGTTGCTGGTGTCGAGCAAAGACGGTGGCAGCGGTAGTGGCGTCGCGGCTGGGCAGGGGCGAGCTGCTGCGTTGCGGAGCAGACACAGTGGCGACCGATTCTAGTGGCGCGGGAGGGTGCTCGTGCAGAGGTGTTGCTGCGGCAATCCGGTAGAGGGGAGTAGTGGAAACTCGGGTGGCGTCGGGGACGGAGGGCGCCGGCAGCTCAAACTACGTTAGGCGCCGGGCAAAGGTGGCGCGAGCGTTGGATTGTCGCAGTTGCAGCAGGGGGTCGTAGAAGCTCGGGCCGCAGGCGAGTCGGGGTGTAGTGGTGGTGGCGCGGTGCTTGCGGACGAGCGGCTCTGCCGCGAGGCGGCCGGCACGTCGAGTGCTTCGAGCGGCCACAGGGCAGAGCCACCTCTCTCTCTTTGTTTCTAGGTTGCTCTTCTGCTGAGCTCTCTCTCCAGCTCCCTCCTTTTCCCCCTATCTCTCGTTTTTCTCCATTTTTTCTAGGATTTCACACGCCAAGAGGAAGAAGATAGATGGGATGGGCCACGAAGGAGAAGAGGATGCTAGGCTGGGCCTAGGGGAAAAGGGCCTGGGCCATGCAAAGGAAAATAGGCATTTTTTCTTGTTTTCTTCTTTTTTTTGTTGTTGTTTTGTTATTTTTCCTTTTCTTTTTCTTTTCTTTTTTTCTTTTTCTCTATTTTTTTTATGTAGTTGAAAACAAAAAATTAGGTGTCAACAGCTATTAAATCAGGGGTCTGATTTCAAATCAATTAGGATTAACTTAGAGTCATAATCAAAACATCATAGCGTCATGGCCTAGTGCGCTTGCAAAGTAAACTGATCTCGGGTCTATTTGGCTCGCGGTTTACTGATCAAATCTACGAGAACCTTCATAGATATTTTGATGCGTATTCATAGATCATATTCATTCTCAGGTGTAATTCCACTCCGAGGGCAGGTATTTCTTTTGGGGAATGAGCTTGACTAAAGTATGGGCAAATCTTTTTCATTAGGGGCCTTATTAGTGATTCCCTCTTTTTGGTCCCCGGCCGACTATTCTCTCCATCGGTGATAACATAATTCGACGTTGAGTTTTGTCATCTGCTGTCACGGTTGCACCTCATGGAGAAATTTACTAGTTTCTTCTTGCTATTCATAACGACTATTTGACATATCGATACAAGAGCATATTTATTTTTCTATTTGTCATTTGTAGGTTAGGCTGGACATTTGTCAATATGTACGTGTGAATTGTATTAAAAAATCTCACACCGGATAATTGATGTGGTGCGAGTAGTTAATTTATCCGAGTTAATCTATAACTTATTGGCTTAAATTTTTTAGCTCCAAGTAGATATGTTGATAGGTTCAAATTTGGACTCTTTCTTGGCGACCACCTTGAACTCACAATGTGTGGTGTTTGGTAAATATCTCAAGGAACTCAATGTGCATCAATATTTGGTATATATCTCAAGAAAGAAATCTCGTGATCAGTGGTTTCTGAGCAGCCTAGTGTTGTGGTGCAGCACTGCATTCTTGATGGCAATTCGAGATGAAGGTTGGCGTTGTTGTTGTTGTTGTTGTGACCTCACACGCAACAAAGTGGAGATTCACATGTGATTTAATGTAGAACATACCTAATATTGAACTCACACCTGAGTCAGTGGGAGATTGTTGAGTTGCACATTTGCATTGTATTAAAAAAGTCTTACATTAGAGAATTGATATAGTAGCTAATATATCATAGTTAACCTAAAACTATATATATTGAATGGCTCAAACTTTGGCAATGTCCTCAAGTGAAGCTATCAAGCGTCCAACAGTTTTCGAGGTCAGTAGCTTTTTCCAATGGCATGCTTGAAAGGCAATCGGAAGCTTTGAAGGCAATGGTGCGGCTACATTGTGCCTCTCCATAGACTTTGTGAAGGTATCGAAGTGCAATAGACAATCAAGGACAGTTGCCTCGTAGAAGGAAGGAAAAATAATACAAATAATTCATGAACTTTGGTCCAATATATAATGTCGTCTTTGAGCTTTTAATTTGTTTAACTTGGTTCATGAACTATTGATAAATGTTCAGTGTTATCTTTGAACTTCTAATTTATTCAATGTAACCCTTGAACTATTGGTAAATATTTAATATAGTCATTCTGTTTGTTCAAACAACAATATGATGACATGGATTATTATATTATATGCTGAGTTGGATTTTTAAAATTAATGAGTCCATATATCCATCTTTTATCCGTCTACTTTAAAAAAGGAAAAAAACAAATTAGGGACTTCAAATATCCCACGTGCAAATTTCTTTTCTTAATTTGAGATAAATATTTTACATGGATAATCCATATATATATGTTGTCTACCATTCATATTTAATGGAATGGAAGTCACGTATTCCATTAACTTGAATTAACGAAAAGATGACATTAGATAATTTGATATAGTTAGGGAATTAGATTGAACATTTATTAGTAACTCAGAGTTCAGGACTACATTGAATATTTACAAAAGTTTAGATACTATATTTAAAAATTAAAAGTTCATAAGTAACGTTGCATATTAAATCAAATTTTAAGGACCATTTTTGCATCATTTTTCCTTATAAGAAAAGTGAAAGTAGGAACGTCCTCTTTGGTTCCTCCGTGAACCACCACTTGTATGTAGGACTGACGTACCACACGTTTTCCAGTTGTCTTGTAGATGTTTCAAACATATTTACCTTATTATTTGAAGAAGAATATCATGTCATCATGAACATAGTACAAGACACTATATATATTTTTGCATTAAATCTTTACTTATCAAAGGCCGGCGAGTTATTTCTTGATCGATGACAGAAATGGGCCAAAAAATTGGGAAAATCCAGTTGAATAGAACCCGGTATGTGTTGATCAAATATTGATCCATTTGAAATGACATGGGGTCGAAGTCCCCATAGAATGTGGTGGAAGACTAAACAAGGAGCCGTAAAGGGAAGGTGGTGGGGGAAAGACAGAGAGAGAGAGAGAGATTTCTTTAGTGCAAGATGATTCTTTCATAATTTTTCTTTAGTGCAAGATGATTCTTTCATATTTTTATTTTCCTTTATTTATAGGTTCCAAAGTGAAGAAAGGATACGACGGTTGAAGGATTTTTTTTTTCTCGTCTTTCAGTTCAGATACTTGGCTTCCATGATAGAGGATTCATTTTCCCTTCGTTTAAAGGTTCCAAAGCTAAGAAATGATGAGATGGTTGAGGAATTTTTTTCTCATCTTTCAGTTCAGATACTTGGCTTCCACGATAGAGGATTCTTTTCTTCCAACCTAGGGATTCTTCCTCAAATTATTCGAATTATTATTTTCTTCTTCAAAGTCATCATCTCCTTCCAATGCTAAATCCAAACCCCATGTCTCCCACCACGCTGACATCTTAATGAGCCACAGATTAAACTAATTCCTGCCGGTGAAGATCTCTAACGCAAATTTTCTAGAAGCCATAGCGATAATTGCATACAGACAAAATAACCCTAGGCTTTGATACTAGTTTTACAACTAATGCGCAAACAAGAATAAATGAAAATGACTTAAGTAAAAAATAAATTGCATAAATAAAACCTGAACGCAGCGGATTTACACTCACTCATAAGTGTTTCTCAATCATAGAGTTTCACAAGAATCAGTCACAAGAAATGAGTTTTCTCACACTCTCAGCTCTCTCGGATGATGATTCTCAATAGTCTCTATGTCTCTCACAAGCTTTTATACATATTAAGCACACTCAACATGCTCAAAAGACCAACTGACCAATAAAATAGTTATATGCAAAGAAATTATCAGCCCGTATTTGATGACAACATTGATTTCATCTTCAATAATGAAAAGAGTTCTTGTGAGAAATTAATGTCCCTTGTTGCATCACCCACACTCCGATTGGCAAGAGTCCAATTTGGACTTCCTAATATGGCCTGAATTGCTTTGCAATTAAATTATGGGTCGAATTTCATATCAATCGGGATTAACTTTGATTCATAATCAACACATCACAACGTCATGGCTGAGTGCACTTGAAGAGGCAGTTGATCTCAAGCATACTCGGCTTGAGGTTTACCAACCCAATCTACAGGAGCATTCGTACATATTTTGATGCTTATTCATGAATCATATGTATTCTTAGGGGTCGTTCCTCTCTGAGGCAGGTATTTCTTTCAGTTAACGAGTTTGACTAAGATATAAGTAGGTGCGAATATTTTTCATTAGTGGCCTTGTTAGTAATTCCGGTTTTTTTGGTCCCTGGCCAACTATTTTGTCATCCGGTGACAACATGAGTCAATCTTGAGTTATGTTGTCTACTGTCGCGGTTGCACCTATTGTAGAAATCTACTTGCAAGGTGCTTTCATTGGTCCCTTCTCTGAGAACCAGGGTACTGTATGTTTTCCGTTAGTTCCTGTAGATGTTTTAAATACATTTTATCCTAATTTTAGAAGAAGAATATCGTGTCATCGGGAACAAAGTATAAGACACTGTATATTTCGTCACGTCAAATTTTTACTTACCAAAGGCCAGAGTTATTTCTCGAAGGGAGAAATGGCAAAAAAATAAAAATATAAAAAATAAAACAAAATAACAAAAACAAAAGCGACAATCCAGTAGGATAGAACCTGCTTCATATTGACCCCAAATCCGATCTCGCCCATTTGGCGCGTCGAAGTCGTAGAAATCACGATGGAAGATTAAAAGAGCAGTACAAGTGAAGAGAGAGATTGAACGAAAAAGAAAGGCGGCAGAGATTTCTTTCGTGAAAGATGATTCTTTCATATCGATATTTTCCTGTTTCGAGGATACTCTTTCGCTTTTTTTTAAAGGTTCCAGGGTGAAGAAATCATGAGACGGGAGGATTCTTTCATTTATTCCCTTCATGTTGAGGATTCTTCCTCACCTTTCAAATCAGATACTTGTCTTCTATGACAGAGAATTCTTTTCCTCCAGCATGGGGGATCCTTCTTCAAATTATTCTTTTCTTGGCCGAGGAAAAATGAGATGGTCGTCACGACTTTTCTTGGCCAACACCTTCGTATATATTTTGGGAGTTTCACCCCATCTCATTCAGACATCTGTCGCATTTCCTATCTCGAATTTTCACCGTCCTTCACTGTCTTCTTCCAGCCACTAGCTCTCTCTATCTCTCTGTCTCTCTGTCTCTCTCTCTCTCTCTCTCTCGTGTTCATTGTATTCATCCTATTGAACCTTTCCTCTTCTTCAGTCGCTTCGTTTTCGGGTTCCATCACTTCAGCCTTCCTCAGCATATATAAATTCTTAACTTTCATTTCTCTCCAAAGAGGGAGGTAAGAAAATCAGAAAGAAATAAAAAAGCGGGAAAATGGCGAATATTGTTCTGTCTATAGCTCCCAAAGTGGCGGAATACCTGGCAGCTCCAATTGGTCGTCGATGCGGCTACCTGATATTCTCCAACAGCTACGTTGGCCAACTGAAGGAAGAACTTGAGAAGCTGGATGACGCGAGGGTTGGGCTGCAGCGCTCCGTCGATGATGCTGAAAACAACATGAGGGAGATAAAACGCGAAGTTAACAGATGGAAGAATGATGCAGAGACTGTTGCCAACAAGGCGCGCGGCATGCTGGATGACGAGGGAAGAGCCAAGAAAACTTGCTTCTGCGGGTGGGTTCCCAACCCAAAGGAGCGTTATTGTCTCGGCAGGGACGCGAGGAAGACAGCCCAGGCCATCCAGGCACTCATCCCACAAGGTAAATTCGAGAGCGTCTACTATGAGAGTGCTCCGCCGGGGCGTGTCACTGGCACTCCCGATGTGAATTCCTCAGCCGGTGATGGGGGCGACACTATCGCAGACTCGCGAGCTTCCGTCTTTCAGGGCATAATGAAAGCTCTGGATGATGAGAAGCTAAGAGTGATTGGGGTCTACGGGCCTGGCGGCGTGGGGAAGACTACGCTATTGGAGGAAGTCGAGAAGAAACTCAGGAAAGAGAAGGGACCGTTCCACATGATCGTCAAAGCAAAAGTGTCGCAGATTCCTGTCTCGAAGAATATCCAAGATGAGATCGCTGACGCCTTGAAACTGGATCTGAAGGACGTGCAAAGCGAACGCGGCCGGGCAAATCGTCTGTTGGAGAGATTACAGCGGGATCCAAGTGAGAAGGTTCTCATAATATTGGATGACCTATGGGGGGAACTTGATTTGAAAGCGGTTGGAATTCCTTCAAGAGAAGCTAGGGGGAAATGCAAATTGTTGCTCGCATCAAGATTTGAAGATGTGCTGAAGCAAAAGATATGTGCCGATGAAACATTTTTTCTTGGAGGCCTAAACAACGACGAAGCTTTCGGGCTATTTGCAAAGACGGTCGGCAAAAGGCTCGAAGACGATGAGGATTTGAAAGCAATAGCGGCTCGAGTGGTCAAGAAGCTTGCAGGTTTGCCTCTTTTGATTATCTCCGTTGCAAAAACCTTGAAAGAAAGCCCTGTGTCCGCATGGAGAATCGCACAGATAGAAATAGATGAGTCAACTAAAGAAATACAAGAAACGATAGTGAAGTTGAGTTATGGCCATTTGAAGTGTGAGGACGCGAAGTGCTTATTCTTGCTCTGCGGTCTTATTGGCGGGACCATTCAGGTCGAACTTCTATGGGTATTAGGCATGGGGTTGTGCTTGCTTGAAAAAATTAATGAGACAATACAAAATTCAAGGGATAGATTGAAAAATATTCTGGATAGCCTCCATTCCATTCATTTGTTGCAGGATGGAGGCGATGATAAGAAACATGTGACCATACACGATCTTTACAGCGAGGTGGTCATCTCAGGTGCATATAGTGGGCAGGATTCCTTAATGATTAACAACAATTATGGCTCATGGCCAAAGGAAAAGCTTGAGAAATGTTGGGCATGCCTGGTTAATGTTGGCAGTGATAGGCTTGTTGAACTAATGCTGCGTCAGTTTCCCCACGTGAAGATACTTATGTTGTCAGAACAAAACGATATGGGAGATTGTAGTAGAATTGATTTCACATACATGGAGGAGCTTCGAGTCCTCTATCTTCGCTCCATGCGTATCACCAGTTTACCTTCCTCGATGGAAATCCTCGAATCTCCAGTCATTAAGCATAAATTGCTATGTGGGGGATGTGGCAAATCTTGGCAAGCTCAAAGCATTGCGGATTCTTAGCTTCAATGGGTCTATAATTTCTAGACTGCCTAAAGAAATCGGGAAACTAACAAATCTAAGATCGTTGAATCTGAACCACTGCTACTTGCTTAAGATAATCGAGCCTGGAGCCCTAAAAGGCTTAATCAACTTGGAAGAGTTACATATGAAGAATAGCTTTGATGGGTGGATGGGCAAGCATGAAATACCGTCGGAATCGTGTGTTGCTGGGCTTGCTGAGTTGAAGAGCCTGACAAAGCTGGCATCTTTGGAAATATCGATTCCGGATCCCATCATACTCTTAGAGGATGGTGACCTACCATTTGAGAACCTGCACAAATTTTGGATCAACATAGGATATTTGGGGTTTCGGATGAAGAGGGAATATGAAGGTTTGACAACCATGAGGCTCGATCTGAAAGGGGTGGAAGGGTGCAATAGTATTCTTTCAAGAAAATGGGTTAAGAAAAATCTGCAGAAGACTCAATGCTTATATTTAAGAGGGTTGAGTGAGTTCAAAGAGAGTGCTCGCGAATTGTGCACCCAAGGATTCCAAGAAGTGAAGTATCTCAGCATTACAAAAAGCCCCTTAATCAAGTACATTGCCGATTCATCCAATGCCGATCCATCCAATGGCCTTCCTCTCATTGCTTTTGGGAAGTTAGAGTCTTTTTACCTTCAAAATCTTGTTAATTTGGAGAAGATATGCCATGGACCCATTGCGCCAGAGTGCTTCAACAAATTGAAAGTCATGAGAGTAAATTGGTGCAAACGATTGAAATACTTGTGGCGTCTTTCAGATATGCAAAGACTTGTACAATTGGAAGAGATTTCATTGTGGGAATGTGAATCAATGCAATCCATTGTCACACACGATGCAGGAGAAGATATAGTTTATACCAATAACAAAGTTGAGTTGCCTAATGTACGTCATTTGGGATTGATTAACTTACCAAATATGACAAGCTTTTGTACCAAAGCTGAAATCACATCAGAGGATATTTCAATCCAGGTAATTTTTTTTTCTTTTCACTTTTTCCCTCTATCAATTTGCCCTATTAGGATGAGATGATATTGGTGTTCACTCAATGTTAGTACATATTGCATTTTAACTTTGATTATTCGTACAATTTTATTCGCCTTTTGATTTACAATTGAAAAATCATCTCAAATAGAAGACAGGTCCAATTATAATTAGAGGGAAGCTGCTTTCCACAACTTATTATTTAAAAAAAAAAATCAATGGTAGATTATTGGACCTATAACTGGGGTTTCTACTGTGACTATTTATTATTTATTTAACATTTTTAATGAGTTGAAAAAATAGTAGTGTGCTGAATGAATATAAGCAAAAATGAATCTTGAATGAATAAATAAAATTCAATAATTTCAAAATGAAGAAAGCGACGTCCAGAAATTCAATAAATGGATGGCGAGCGAGAAGCCACATAACAAAGAAAGTCCCCAGAATTCATGTCCCACCTAACATGCAATTTTGTAACTTCCAACATGTCATGCCAAGTTTCCAATGTCGCCATGACAACATGACCGTGCAATTGTGCGGCACTAGCAGCATGATAGTGGTGAAGATATCATCATGAAAATGATTTTGCTTTTCACATAAGAGAAATGATTTTTTTTTTTTTTTTTTTTGCTTTTTAGCCTGAGAGTTTCACTCATTTTCTCGTGAAAATAGCTTGATTTGTAACAAACTCACCTTTAATGAGTCTCATTGTGGCGCTTTGTTAGGTTTCATTGCCTCACTTGGAATCCCTGGTAATGGTTGGATTCCTTGCCCCAGAAAAAATACTCTACAGTGAACCCTCAATAAAATACAGCGTTGTGAAATCACTAAGGATAGAAGAGTCTAAATCCACGTCGAGTATTCCAAAGATAGGATACTCAAGCTGCCAAATCTGGAGTCAATGAATATTTGTTGTCGTTATTAATTAAATAATTGGTACGAGTGAACGAAATTCAACAATCTCGAAATGAAGAAAGTGAGATTAAATAAATGGAAGGCGAACCAAGAGCCACGTAACAAAGAAAGTCCACCTAATTAATGTTTCACCTACATGCAAGTTGTAATTGATTTTAACAAGTCATGCCAACCTCACCATGTCAACATCATTCTGCTTCCGTCATCCCTTTCTTCAGCTACTAAGGGGATATTTCCTTCTCCATTCTTTCAGGCACGACAAAAAATCTACATATTCCGTCCTCTGATCAATTGATTTTTGACATTCTTAAGAGACATCGAGGCCATTCATGTATTCAATGTCCATTTGTTTCAGTGAAAATTCCTTACTGTTGAAAAATGTTTTCTTGTTAAATCGTTTTTTTTCTAGAAATTGTTTCCCCATATTTGGTTCTACTGAAAACGCAATTTGAAAAGATGTTTTATGATGTTTATTAACGAAGCGCAAAAATTTACAAAGTGAAGATAAGAACTGTTATGGATCCTTAATAGAAACAAGCCCGAATAAGTCATATTTACTTGTTCTTAATGAAAACCAATAAGTTAACAAAAACTTTATGAAAAACTGAACTTTGATATGATTTTTTTTTTGTCAATTTTGAAGTTCAAAATAGAAAAAACAAAAGAAAAGATAACCAAATTATGGTAGTTGTTTTGAAGATACGTAAATGATTTCAAAAGAAAGGATAAAAAATTATGGTCATAGTTTTCAAGATCAGCTAAAGAAAAGATAAAAATATGATGACAGTTGAGAGAGAGAGAGAGAGAGTTGTGCGATAGTGTTGCAGAGAGAGTTGTGCAATAGTGCTGCATTTGCAACATGATAGTGGTGAGGATATCCTCATGAAAATGATCCCTTTTCACAGAAGAGAAATTTAGAAATTCATTTTTTTCTGTATAGTCATTTTCATGTATCCATGAGAAGTCTGAAAGCAATTTCCTGAAAATAGCTTTACTTGTAAGAAACTCACCTTTAATGAGTTTCATTGTGGTGCTTCATTAGGTTTCATTGCCTTGCTTGGAATCCCTGGTGATGTTTGGACTCCTTGGCCTAGAAAAGATACTCTATAGTGAACCTTCATTAAAATACAGTAATCTGAAATCGCTAAAGATAAAGGAGTCTACATCCACGTCGATTATTCTAAAGGATTGGATACTGAAGTTGCCGAATTTGGAGTCAATGAAAATTGCGTGCACTCCATCTGTAGAAGTTGTTTTCAACCTAGAGGAGCTAAAAGTCATCAAAGAAGTGGAGATTCTCTCTCGGCTGAGTACATTGGAATTATCTAGGTTGCCAAACCTGCGGCACATGTGGAAACAAAATGTAAAACTACAAGGAATATCGATACTTCAAAACTTGAAGAAGCTCTTTATCAACAATACGGGACTCTCATTTCTCTTTCCACTGTCTGTGGCTAAATGTCTTAGAGAAATTAGAGACATTAAAGTGGAGGATTGTCCGAATATGAAGGCGGTGATTGTTGATGAAGAAGGAAGAGATGATGGGATAGATGATATTATAGAGTTCCCATTATTGGAGCGACTATCTATAAGCCACTGTCCCACGGAGAAATTCTTCTCATATCCTCATGGACAAAAAGAGTCAATAACCACTACTTGATTCACAAGATACTTATTCGGATTCTTTCTTTGATCAAAAGGTACGAATCCTTTCTTTAGAGCTTATGCCCATAACAGTCATAGGCACGCGATTGGTGGGGCAAGTATTAATATCTTTTTGAAGATTTTTTTATTTGGTTTATTATTTAAAATGTTTTTATAATTTATAGCTACACTTGTTAGAGTAAGGCCATTGGTGAAAATTCTATCCTCCACCACATTAGACAGATCGGTATAACATTAGGCCAAATTGTAAAAAATTTCATAGCTATGATCTGATGTACAACTCTTATGAGCAGATAAGTTTACCAAGCTTGGAGAAGTTAATACTCCACTCGCTAGGATCCTCTCGCCGTGGCTGTGGGCTTGGCCTCGCCATTGTTGGGCGAGGCATATGGCACAGTGAGCTTCCCAAAAGTTCTTCCGACAAATTAGCCAACCTCACCCCGAAACAAGATTTGCAATCACAAGGAACATCAATATTTCGGAATCTGAAGTTGCTCTCTATCAAAAATACAGGGCTATCATTTCTCTTTTCAGTGTCTGTGGCTAAATGTCTTAGGGAAATTAGAGAGATTGAAGTGGAGGATTGTCGGAATATGAATGCGGTGATTGTTGATGAAGAAGGAAGAGATGATGGGACAGATGATATTATAGAGTTCCCATTATTGGAGCAACTATCTATAAGCCATTGTCCCACGGAGAAATTTTTCTCATATCCTCATGGAAAAAAAGAGTCAATAACCACTACTTCAAATTCACAAGATACTTATTTGGATTCCTTCTTTGATCAAAAGGTATGAATCCTTTCTTTAGAGCTTATGCCCATAATAGTCATAGGCATGCGATTGGTGGGGCAAGTATTAATATTTTTTTGAAGATTTTTTTATTTGGTTTATTAGTTAAAATGTTTTTATAATTTATAGCTATACTTGTTAGAGTAAGGCCATTGGTGAAAATTCTATCCTCCATCACATTAGATAGATCGGTATAAGATTAGGCCAAATTGTAAAAATTTTCATAGCTATGATATGATGTACAACTCTTATGAGCAGATAAGTTTACCAAGCTTGGAGAAGTTAGTACTCCACTCACTAGGATCCTCTCGCCATGGCTGTGGGCTCGGCCTCGCCATTGTTGGGCGAGGCATATGGCACAGTGAGCTTCCCAAAAGTTCCTCCGACAAATTAGCCAACCTCACCTCGAAACAAGATTCGCAATCACAAGGAATATCAATATTTCGGAATCTGAAGGTGCTCTCTATCAAAAATACAGGGCTGTCATTTCTCTTTTCGGTGTCTATGGCTAAATGTCTTAGAGAAATTAGAGACATTAAAGTGGTGAATTGTCCAAATATGAAGGCGGTGATTGTTGATGAAGAAGGAAGAGATGATGGGACAGATGATATTATAGAGTTCCCATTATTGGAGCGACTATCTATAAGCCGTTGTCCCACGGAGAAATTCTTCTCATATCCTCATGAAAAAAATGAGTCAATAACCACTACTTCAGATTCACAATATACTTATCCGGATTCCTTCTTTGATCAAAAGGTATGAATCATTTCTTTAGAGCTTACACCCATAATAGTCATAGGCACGCGATTCGTGGGGCAAGTATTAATATTTTTTTGAAGATTTTTTTATTTGGTTTATTAGTTAAAATGTTTTTATAATTTATAGCTACACTTGTTAGAGTAAGGCCATTGGTGAAAAGTCTAATCCTCCATCGCATTAGATAGATCGGTATAAGATTAGGCCAAATTGTTAAATTTTTCATAGCTATGATCTGATGTACAACTCTTATGAGCAGATAAGTTTACCAAGCTTGAAGAAGTTAATACTCCACTCACTAGGATCCTCTCGCCGTGGCTGTGTGCTTGGCCTCGCCATTGTTGGGCGAGGCATATGGCATAGTGAGCTTCCCAAAAGTTCTTCCGACAAATTAGCCAACCTCACCTCGAAACAAGATTTGCAATCAGAAGGAACATCAATATTTCGGAATCTAAAGGTGCTCTCTATCAAAAATACAGGGCTGTTATTTCTCTTTTCGGTGTCTGTGGCTAAATGTCTTAGGGAAATTAGAGAGATTGAAGTGGAGGATTGTCGGAATATGAATGCGGTGATTGTTGATGAAGAAGGAAGAGATGATGGGATAGATGATATTATAGAGTTCCCATTATTGGAGTGACTATCTATAAGCCGCTGTCCCACAGAAAAATTCTTCTCATATCCTCATGGAAGAAAAGACTCAATAACCACTACTTCAGATTCACAAGATACTTATTAGGATTCTTTCTTAGATCAAAAGGTACGAATCTTTTCTTTAGAGCTTACGCCCATAACAGTCATAGGCACGCGATTGGTGGGGCAAGTGTTAATATTTTTTTGAAGATTTTTTTATTTGGTTTATTAGTTAAAATGTTTTTATAATTTATAGCTACACTTGTTAGAGTAAGGCCGTTGGTGAAAATTCTATCCTCCACCGCATTACATAGATCGGTATAAGATTAGGCCAAATTGTAAAAATTTTCATAGCTATGATCTCGATGTACAACTCTTATGAGCAGATAAGTTTACCAAGCTTGGAGAAGTTAATACTCCACTCGCTAGGATCCTCTCGCCGTGGCTATGGGCTCGGCCTCGCCATTGTTGGGCGAGGCATATGGCATAGTGAGCTTCCCAAAAGTTCTTCCGACAAATTAGCCAACCTCACCTCGAAACAAGATTTGCAATCACAGGGAACATCAATATTTCGGAATCTGAAGGTGCTCTCTATAAAAAATACAGGGCTGTTATTTCTCTTTTCGGTGTCTGTGGCTAAATGTCTTAGGGAAATTAGAGAGATTGAAGTGGAGGATTGTCCGAATATGAATGCGGTGATTGTTGATGAAGAAGGAAGAGATGATGGGATAGATGATATTATAGAGTTCCCATTATTGGAGCAACTATCTATAAGCCGTTGTCCCACAGAGAAATTCTTCTCATATCCTCATGGAAAAAAAGAGTCAATAACCACTACTTCAGATTCACAAGATACTTATTCGGATTCCTTCTTCGATCAAAAGGTATGAATCATTTCTTTAGAGCTTATGCCCATAATAGTCATAGGCACGCGATTGGTGGGGGCAAGTATTAATATTTTTTTGAAGATTTTTTTATTTGGTTTATTAGTTAAAATGTTTTTATAATTTATAGCTATACTTGTTAGAGTAAGGCCATTGGTGAAAATTCTATCCTCCATCACATTAGATAGATCGGTATAAGATTAGGCCAAATTGTAAAAATTTTCATAGCTATGATGTACAACTCTTATGAGCAGATAAGTTTACCAAGCTTGGAGAAGTTAGTACTCCACTCGCTAGGATCCTCTCGCCATGGCTGTGGGCTCGGCCTCGCCATTGTTGGGCGAGGCATATGGCACAGTGAGCTTCCCAAAAGTTCTTCCGACAAATTAGCCAACCTCACCCCGCAACAAGATTCGCAATCACAAGGAATATCAATATTTCGGAATCTGAAGGTGCTCTCTATCAAAAATACAGGGCTGTCATTTCTCTTTTCGGTGTCTATGGCTAAATGTCTTAGAGAAATTAGAGAGATTGAAGTGGAGGATTGTCCGAATATGAATGCGGTGATTGTTGATGAAGAAGGAAGAGATGATGGGATAGATGATATTATAGAGTTCCCATTATTGGAGCAACTATCTATAAGCCGTTGTCCCACGGAGAAATTCTTCTCATATCCTCATGGAAAAAAAGAGTCAATAACCACTACTTCAAATTCACAAGATACTTATTCGGATTCCTTCTTTGATCAAAAGGTATGAATCCTTTCTTTAGAGCTTATGCCCATAATAGTCATAGGCACGCGATTGGTGGGGCAAGTATTAATATTTTTTTGAAGATTTTTTTATTTGGTTTATTAGTTAAAATGTTTTTATAATTTATAGCTATACTTGTTAGAGTAAGGCCATTGGTGAAAATTCTATCCTCCATCACATTAGATAGATCAGTATAAGATTAGGCCAAATTGTAAAAATTTTCGTAGCTATGATATGATGTACAACTCTTATGAGCAGATAAGTTTACCAAGCTTGGAGAAGTTAGTACTCCACTCGCTAGGATCCTCTCGCCATGGCTGTGGGCTCGGCCTCGCCATTGTTGGGCGAGGCATATGGCACAGTGAGCTTCCCAAAAGTTCCTCCGACAAATTAGCCAACCTCACCCCGAAACAAGATTCGCAATCACAAGGAATATCAATATTTCGGAATCTGGAGGTGCTCTCTATCAACAATACAAGGCTGTCATTTCTCTTTTCGGTGTCTATGGCTAAATGTCTTAGAGAAATTAGAGACATTAAAGTGGTGAATTGTCCAAATATGAAGGTGGTGATTGTTGATGAAGAAGGAAGAGATGATGGGACAGATGATATTATAGAGTTCCCATTATTGGAGCGACTATCTATAAGCCGTTGTCCCACGGAGAAATTCTTCTCATATCCTCATAAAAAAAAATGAGTCAATAACCACTACTTCAGATTCACAATATACTTATCCGGATTCCTTCTTTGATCAAAAGGTATGAATCATTTCTTTAGAGCTTACACCCATAATAGTCATAGGCACGCGATTGGTGGGGCAAGTATTAATATTTTTTTGAAGATTTTTTTATTTGGTTTATTAGTTAAAATGTTTTTATAATTTATAGCTACACTTGTTAGAGTAAGGCCATTGGTGAAAATTCTAATCCTCCATCGCATTAGATAGATCGGTATAAGATTAGGCCAAATTGTTAAATTTTTCATAGCTATGATCTGATGCATAACTCTTATGAGCAGATAAGTTTACCAAGCTTGGAGGTGTTAAAACTTGAGTCAGTAGGAACGTTTAAAAGGATATGGCGCAGTGAACTTCCCAAAAGTTTCTTCAACAAATTAGCCAACCTCACCCTTGGAAAGTGCTCCAACCTCCTTGATGTCTTCCCTTCGACAATCATAGGGAGATTGCACAACCTCGAAAGTGTCGAAGTTTCAAAGTGTCCCTCCTTGGAATCTTTGTTTGATTTTGGATCCCTTGATTCATATACGGAACAGACAATTGTATTGCTCCCCAAATTGGAAACAGTTGAGGTTCATAGATGCCACTCCCTGGAATCTTTGTTCGATTGCGGATCCCTTGATTCAAATATGGGAAAGAAAATTGTATTTCTCCCCAAATTAGAAGAAGTGTTAGTGAGTGGAGCAGCAAGGCTGAGACACATGGTGATGAGTGACTCCCATACGGTTTTGGGTTTTCCTAGTCTAGAATCGGTCAATGTTCTAAAGTGCTCCGAGCTAAGATATCTCTTCCCCAATTATACGGCCACAACTCTAGAGAAACTTGATGTCCTAGGGATTATCGAATGCGAACAAATGAAGGAAGTGGTTCCCAAGGGAGAAGGTGGTCTATCTAAGGCAGAAGTGATGAGTTTCCCTTCCTTAACTAGTTTATATATTTGGCGGTGCCCTAACTTTAGAGCATTCATTTGGAGTCCTACAAGTGTTGAGAGGCAGCTAGGCGAGATGATCAAAGAAAATGATGAATCACTCCAACCGTTGTTCAATGATATGGTTTGCTCTATACCTTATTGTGATCATCTTTAATCTTGCATTATCATGTTTTAGAATGAACAATGTAATAATTTGTCCTACTTATCTTCTTTTCTCACATTATCGTCGTGCAGGTTAGATTTCCCAATTTAGAAAAGCTATATATTGGAGGCGTCCGGTGCAAAGAGTTATGGAACAATCAAATTTCTGATGATTCTTTTTGCAAATTGGAATCTCTTATATTGAAGGATTGTGACAATCTCCAACATATTGCCCCATCCCATATGTGGAAGAGGCTGCAGGACTGTCTGGAAACCTTAGAAGTGAAATCATGCCGTTCAATTGAGATCATATACGAAATTTGAGGAAGCTGGATTAGTGTGATCTAGACAACTTGAGGCACATTTGGCAGTACGACAATCTCCCAAACATCCCGTTCCCAAATTTGAGATACATAAAGGCTGTGAGGTGCTCCCGTTTGGATATGCTTTTCGCCACCTTCACGGCGAAATTTCTCGGGCAAATCAAAAAGCTGGTGGTAGGGTCATGTGAAGATATGGAACTAATTGCTGGCCATGAAGAATGTGAAGAAGTGACTGGTAACACAATCACCTTCTTTGGGTTAACTACTCTTAGACTTTACAATTTGCCGAAATTCAAGAGCTTCTTACCAAAGAAATATTCTATGGAATTCCCATCCTTGGATGACTCGAGTAGAATAGAGCTGGACCAAGGCAACCGAAGTGCGGAGGAAAGTGAGGGGGAAACTGAGTGGTTAGATCGTGAAATTGGGAAGGCAAACTGCGAAAGTGAGGTGGAAAGTGAGGGGCAAAGTGAGGGGGAAACTGAGCGGTTAGATCGCGAAATTGAGAAGGCAAACTGCGAAAGTGAGGTGGAAAGTGAGGGGCAAAGTGAGGGGGAATAATTAGTTTTATGAAGTGAGCCACAAAAGTTTGTGAATGTTGCAACGGATGGTGTCTGGCAAAACAAAATGGACGTGACTGGTAATGTGAGATTTTGTTTTTTTCTTCCGTATTCTCTTCTACACTTCCCTCGAAGTGCGTGATTGTTTTCTTGGCTATTCATTTATTTGGTTTGTGTCCCGGGCTACGTGACGAGTGACTAGGCATTGGACCATAAATTGTGGGGTTATGTCGTATAAATCCTAATCAAGTGCATTATCGTGTTTATAAATTTTCCCGTGATATTAGAAAATGTATGTGCTATTATATTAAGCAATCGAAGTTGGGATGAATTACCTCACGACAACCGTTGTAGGGGGAAGAAGGAGATCGAGGAGATTGCAATCTGGGAAAGCCCATGTTCCTCATCCTCTTTGATTTTCTTCGTTTTTCGAAGACTCAAGTTCATTCCTCGATGTCATTTGCTTGTATCTTTTACCGTAAATGGCGTGTGAGTCCCCGTCATAACCGACATTTGTTGGCCGACCGCATAATGAGTTGTTCATGCCATGACCGAATGCTTTGCTCGATTCATTGTCCACATTGCCAATTTGTATACAAGTTCGGTTGTTGCCGAATGAGTCTTAACCATGAGAATTGACTTTAGAATGTGGCTCAATAGTTGTGCCCTTTGAATCCAAAATCAGTGGTATTAGCTAATGCGCAATTCTCAGTGGGACCCACATGCACTCTACATCACGCGGCCCTCCGCAGAATTCTCTACCTCTCTTCCTGTCTCTCTACATCTAATGAACTGAGTCGCTTTCCCTTTCAGCTCAGGCTTGGCGCGCTCTGCAATAGGGGGGGCAAAACAGAAACAGAGTACCTTCCAACACGGAAAAGGAGCTCAGCAAATTCTCTCTAGCCCTCGGTTATTCCTTTGATCTTCATTCCCTCTTCATTGTCCTCTCTGTCACCCTCCATCCACCAACAGCCGCTGCCACACCTCCATTGCTGGCCACCACAGGACATGTCACGCTGAGAAGGGGCAAGAACAAACAACGATGATTAAAGGAACTGGGTGATTTTTGAGCATTTATAAGGCTGACAAGAACAGAGGGCGAGTTTAAATTGACACCGTAGACTGATGCTTCAACGAGGATTATCACCGTAGACAAATGATGTGGACAAACATGAAGAGATTGTTCAGATGGAGCATGTTCTTTTTACTGAAGGCAACGGGAAAGATAAAGTTGGATTTTTGATTTGGATCCCTCTTCCTTGGTGGCTCTTATACCATGGAAGTATTTCTATGATTTGCAAGCGAGAGGGAGAGAGAGAATCAACAAATACTGCACCTTTACTCAATAGCCAAATAAAAGAGTATATAGTAGCTCCACTTATAAAGATTGAGAGACATTAACAAAGCTCTGATTACCTTATTTGTGACCACCTGCTAATTGCCGACTAATATTCATAATTGTACTTCAACACAAATCACAATTGGAGCAAATACTTGACAGTGTTTTTGCATGTTTTTCCAAGATGTTACTGCGTCACTTTCAAAGAAGTATACAAAACTGCACAAAGAGGGAATACGGAATTCATACTTCAAGTGGAGAGTTGTGGCAGCCTAGGCTTTTTTTGCAGTCTACCGGTCTCTTGTCTTTTATCACTTTGTCACAGCTTCTAGTTCTACTGGTCTAAATTCATGGGGAAAAACGTTCGGCCTCTGGGATGTCAGCACGATGGTATTTGCCTGTGTTGTCACTATCAACTTACGCCTTCTTTTGATGTGTAATACAATTAAATTATGGCATCATATAGCTGTCAGTAGGTTGTCAATGGGTCCTGAACGGAAGGAAATTTTGTTAATACAATTACAGATATGTTTCTTAATACTGTAAAATGAAGTTTTTAGACCGTTCGAGTTTCTCCATTATTGTCAGAATCACAAGCATACGATCTTTAGGATTCTCCCTTCCAAAAGTCGTACCCATCCCTAAACGGAAGGAAAGGGAGGGATATGATGATAACAGACTTCTGGACTCCTTCCAGACGCCAAGAGTATCGCACGTTCCAGAGCAGTAGGAAAGCAACTTACATTAATTTTGTTAGTGCATTTATGGGCTAGTTCTAGCCCAACCGCAAAGTCCTAAATGCTTTTCTGGAAACGTTTTCTTATATCTTCCTGTTCATTGTTTCTTGTCAAAGCTTGCTTCACAAAGGAGGCTCACCTTTTATTCCCAGACACGCTGCTCATTTCTTGCATTGCGACTGCTTATATGGCAGCAATAAGGAATTCCTTTGCCTGTTCATTAATTCTCCGGTCGCTTTTCTCGGTTGAGTGGGAGATGTGTTAACAGTTAGGTTATTTTAGGTGCTACTCGGGAGCCATCGCTGGTTGCATCCCGAAGTTGTTTGAGGATGACAAACTGACCATGCCTCTGTCGAAAAAGCCAGGTGGTTTCCTAGGAATTGCTAAAAGTGTGATTGTTGAAAGCACCTAATTAGTTGAAGAAGGAACATTTTCTCAGATTTTTATAACTGATTCCAACCGTGTCCTATGATCCCCTTCCAGCACAGAAGTAATTATGGACTCGGCTCGGTCCTTGCATAAGTACCAGCGGCTCTGTACTTGATCATTCCATCTTTTGCAGGGGAAAGGTAGAGGATATCTCATTGGAGCAAATCCTATTCTATTCTGTAAGCAAAAGCCGTTGCAAGAATCGCATATAATCACCTTAACGATGGACCAAATATCTCACGAGGAGCTGATGAACTTGGCCAAGTTTCTGAGACACTTTGACTGCTGGGATTCGTCCAACCGTTCTTTATCACCGTCGTCATCATCATCATTCTCGAAAACCAGCTATATCCCACGCTTTTTCAGCGAGAGCCCAGGAAAGTATGGTGGGTCTCGCAGGACTATATCTATTCCTTTCTCCTTTGAACAGCGGCTCTGTACATGCTTTTTCAGCAAGGCTTCCCAGGCTTGAATTCTGGATATCTAATCTGGTAAAGCTGGTCTTCGCTTGTGTCATTTAATGTCTGACGCGTATGGGATCTTCAAGCCTGAGAAGCCTTCCTTTAATGTCCTCGATTGCTGGTAGCGGAATGTTTACCCGGTTTGCACTGTCCACAGAGACAACAACAGTAAAAATCATTCCCTCTAACCTCGTGGTTCTTCGTCGGAGCAGCAAAATGAGGAACTTCCTGACAAAACCATCCAGGAATGTCACTCCCAGGGACACTCGAGTTGTGCAAATGCTTTAGAGCAACCTGAAATTTATTATGAAAAAACACATTTAAGGTCAAAACTTTCTGCATTCATGATTGAAGATACTGAACAAAGGTGGAGAAACTGAATTGATGATCTTCATCCATCTTTTTGCTACAGTTCAAGTAGTTTTCCCAAAATTGGAGTCATAAGTGATCTTTTTCACCTTTTCAATTCTTCTCTCCCAAGAGTAAAAGCCTCAGAGATTTCAATACCCGGAGACCAGTGATGTCAACTAGATTGCTGCAATCAGTAAAGTTTAGCTCCTTCAAATCAGTAGACTTCAGATGAAAGGCGTAAATTTGAAATTGATTAACCTCAACACAGGATAGTTCTCGGGGATGATGGCCACAACTGCGCCGAGTCGTTGACCACCTCCAGATGGCCCAGCACTATCTCCTCCCCTCACTCGAGGCCTTCTTCGTTGAGCTGGAGCGCGTGTTCACGGTAGAGGTGATCCACGATGCCATGGGGGGGGGTGGGTGGTGGCGGTGGCGCGGTGTTGGCGCCGTGGGAGCTGAGGAAGACAACGCAGAGGAAGCGAGATGAGAACATAGCGTCGTCGTCTTCGGGATCTTGATCGGCCTTATGTAGGAGTTGCCGGTCTTTTGACAGAGGTGGTCGATGCGTGAGATTGGGGCGCCACTTAACGAGGAGCAATGAGCAACGAGCACCTTGGCGACGGATTTGTGTTCCCTTTGAAAAAGCGATTTTCACAGCATGGGGAATGTGCTGTCCTAAATTTTAATTGACAAATCATGGCATTCTCATTAGTTAGAGGAAAAATTATCCAAAAAATTTAAAATCTATGATAGGGCGATCAATTCAATTTTAAATCTATAAATCAATTTTAAATCTATGTATTAATTTAGTATTAAGCAGTCATAAATATTTCAATTGTGTCAATTTAATCCTAAAATTTTTAAAAATTATAAATGTAGTCCTTTCGGAAAATTTTGGCTGGAAATTTCTAATGTGGCATTCTACTCAGTGCTAGCCATCCTACATGAAAGGCTTGTGGAAAATTGTGTTTAATTTTTAAAAAAATATATATATTTTTTATTTTTCTTTTATTTTATTTTCTTTCTTTTTATTTTATTGTTTCTTCGTAAGGTCCGCAAGTCCACTGGTCACTGGCCAAGGACCAGCAGCCCCGCCACCCTGTAAAGGGAAAAAAAAAGATAGTAAAGAAAATTAAAAATTTTAAGAAATAAAAAAAAAAAAAATTCAAGTATTCATGATAGATAGTTTATGCCATGACATAGCAACATGTGTCCTCGATATGTGACCAAAATTATCACCACAAGGATGTTCATATCTACTCCGGTTAAATGTAAGATCGCAAGTTTGTCAATTTAGCCTAATTTGGTTTCAATTTCAATCCTTTATACTAAAATTAATTAGACCTTGAGGCCACACGCCTTGCACGTGCTGGTGTCGGAGAACGTCCCGCACCACCCCCGCACCGATGGTTGCGGCACGCCGACGTCTTCTTCTTCCTTGGGTCGCAGCCCACGAACCTCTCTTGCCTCTCGCAAGATGACCTATCTGATCTTGATCTGCACATGATTTGCTTGTTTGCATGTGAAAAAAGTGTGATTTAGGATCGAAAAATTATTGAAAAAATCTTTCTTTTCATATAAATTTATAAGGAACTAGCCACCAAAATCACAAACTCGATTGCTTCATGATCTGGCGTAAGCAATCAAAGTCGTGATGAATTACCTCATGACAACCATCGCGGGTGGAAGAAGGAGATCAAAGAGATTGCAATCTGGGAAAACCCATGTTCCTCCTCCTATCTCTCTCTCTCTCTCTCTCGACAATTGATTGAGGCTGAAACCGTTTTGAGTTTGAGGGATAGTATCATGATTTCGAGTTTGACGAAGGTTGAATGTGAGTTGGAATCGGACATAACGAGGATTTCTTTGACTGGGTTGAGTATTTGAATCATCATGATTCTTATCAAGGTAAACTTCGCATGCTCTGTCTCTGCTGGAGGTGGGGACCCAGTGCTTGATTCTGCAGGCGTGAAATCTGGTTGAGTCCGAGATTGTCCTGATGAACTCATACACGTTTCAATGATTCGGTGATTGTTTGGATGCGCACCTTTTCCTTATCATTGCATTTAGGTGCCCCTACCGAAACGCTTACCCCATGTTTGATTGAATTCCTGAACGTTATTAGCATGTGTATTTCACAAGCATTGTTGCATCGTAATGATTATCTAGCAATGGCGTGCTTAAACTGAGAGTTCTCCAGTTTATATGACATTATTTTCCTTGATGTCGGTTGAACTTCTAAAATTGTGCTCAATGCTCCCATGACTGAGAATTTGAACATGCTGTGTCGGCTTAATTTACTGGGAATTATGTTATCTATAACAATCTACGATGTTTGTATGTGGCTATTCTAACATTCAAGACAATTACCATCCTTGTATTGGAAATGGTGAAATCGTTCTTCGAAATGTGCATCATGTGTTGTGTACTTCAATAAATTCCTGTCCTAACTTCATCCTTTGCTTGATCTCGAAAGTAATTGGTTTCGTATGCTTGGATGATTATGCCTTGCATTTCTGGATCCATTCATTAATACCTCAATACTTTATGTATGTTAATAATATTTGATTCATTTTTTTTAGGCGAATGCATGGCCTCTACCTATTTGATTTTCTTCATTGACTGAAGATTCTGAAGTTCATTCCTTGATGTCAAAACTGACATTCGATGGCTGAGTGCATAGTGAGCTTTTTAAGCCCTGACCGAATGCTTTGCTTGATTCTTTGTCCATTTTGCAATTTGTATACAAGTTTAGTTATTGCTGAATGAGTCTCAACTATGAGAATTGACTGTAGAACGCAGCTCAATGTTGTTTTCCTGTGTTTATGGGTAGACAGGCATGCGGCATGCTGGAAAACGACAAAAAGAGCTAAGAAAACTTGCTTCCGCGGGTGGCTTCCCAACTTGAAGGCACATTATCGTCTCGGCAGGGAGGGGAGGAGGACAGCCATGGCCATCCACGCACTCGAACCGTAGATTAAAATAATAATCTATTTCTTCTAAAGATAATTTTCTAGTTCACCACACGCAAGATGGCATTTTAAAGCTTTTTTTGGCTTCCAAGGGCGTCCGATTTGTTAGACCTCAATGATTTTCTCTGGCAAATCTATTGCTGTTGGTAATTCTATTCATATAGTCAGTGAAATCTTAAATAGAGTAGTAACTTGAGATAGATGAAGTAACTTGTACTCGGCATCCACAAATTTTATTGTTCGCCTTAGTTTTCTCTAAATATATTGTCAATTTCAGTACAAGTCTGGATTCCCTATTCAATTTTTCACCTATACTTTCAATTTGCTTGGAATTTCAGTTTCCTGCATTTCGACTCAAGTTGTTTATTGTTTCGGAGAAAAAATTCATGTAATTTCCCAAAAACAAATACCAAGTGTAGAAAACAAAGGTAAGAGATGCAAAAGAAATCTCAGTGATTAAGACTGGCTTTATCTCAGTAATGAATAAGACTCAAATGGCTGACTTTAAAATCCGATTCCAAGCGAAGAAGGGAACTCTGGAGTCAATTTCACTTGCATAGCTCTTTTGCATCAAAGGGATTGAGTCGACTAAAACATTCTATTGACATTCAAATTTTTATCGACGTTCTAAATATCCATTTATTTCGAAAAATATAAAAATTTATAAAAAGAATACAAAAAAAGAATAATGGATAAAAATGGATCAAATAAAATGAATGAATGATGAAAAATGAAGTCGTGTGGGCCGGCGTGTCTAGCCCACTTGGTTATTTTCAGCTCACCCCTTAACCGGGCTTCCCATTCAGAAGGGAAGAACTTATGTGAGTGTCTCAATTTCAATTCAAACATGGGTTTGGCCCATTTTCCTTCTTTTCTTTGGCCCACCAGAGCCTAAAAATGAAGCCCAGCCCATCACTCTTTCTTCTTGCGCGCGCACGCGCTCGTGAGAAGAGCGTCTGTGACGCGAGGAGGAGAGAAGGTACGGTGACGGTCACGGAAGAAATGCCCGTGAGCGAGTGATGAGAAAGGAACCTATGAATCTTAATCGATATAATACTCCCTGCTCAACCCTGCGAAAGCGAGATATATTCGTGCGAGATAATGGAACCTGTCGCGTCGTGTTTTGGTTGGAAAATAGTGTCAAAGCTGAATCAAAAACCTGCTCTCGTAGCTGCACAACATGTGTTCGACAAAATGCTCGAATGATGCACCGAAATCCATGTTATCCGATCGACGTTAAAAATTTAGTTCGAGGCTTGATCACGCATATTTTGTTGACGCACGTCTGCTTTCTTCGTTTTTTGCTATGTTTTTGCTTGATTTCACGGCCCACCTTTTGATATTCGTTAATGGCCATGCAAAACCGAACTTGGTTCGGCCGTGGCCGGCGATAGGCAGACGGCGACGGCCGGAGATGTAATCTGGTGATGGTGTGTAGTGGTGTGAGCTCCGGTGTCCGTAGATGGCATCTAGTTGTACGGGTTCAAAAAATGGAGAAGAAGATGAAGGTTGGGAGTGAAAAAATGGCTTCGGGGAAGAAGAGGGGAAGAAAAAGAAGTGGTGCAGTAGGAATGGATTTAATGGGGAAAAAGACAAAAGAGAAAAAATATTAAAAATATTCTTAAAAAATTCGTTTTCTATATCCGACCGGGTCGGATCCAATAGACGGGTGAGGTCAATGGGTCGGATCGGGTTGACGGTCCAACCCATTCCCCGAATATAATAATAATAATAATAAGTAAAAAAATAGGAAAATATTGAAAATATAAAAAATTCTAAAAGAAGTAAAATTTTTAGAAATTTCGAAAATCAATAAAAAAATAATTTTAGGAAATCATTAAAAAATTTTAAAAAATCCTGAAAAGTCATTAAAGATAAAAAAATTCGAAAAAAAATTGAAAATTCTGAAAAATCATAAAAATACTGAAAATACTAGAAAATCCAAAAAAAAAAAAAAAAAAAAATTAGAAAATTTCTTTAAAAAAAGTAAAACCAAAAATTGGACACCTTTAGGGCTTTAAATTAAGGTTATTTGTTTTCGTTGTCTTTTTTTATTTTTTAGGGATGATATTAGGTTGCTTGTATGCCTTCCTTTACCATTAAAATTGCACATTTCAATATTTTAGGTGTTACTTTCCTGTTCAAGAATGGTTATGACAAATCTTTGATTTCTTTTGGATAGGCTGCTATGGCGTTCATTAGCACATGGTCAATGTCCCGAATCTAGAATCTCTTATTGCAAAAAGTAAGATATTCTCTAGTATCTTACTTAATTTCTTGTTGATCGTAAAGGCTAGTGGTGACTTATTCATCAAAATTTATGTAGGCTTAATTGATTTGAAATCTGAACACCCACTGTCACGTAAGGTATAGGCTTAGGAGAGCCCGAGTTAATAGAAGCTCGTCAACCCCAAGTTGATAATATCCCTACACATAACTCTCTCCCCCCAAGGGATTAGGTCGCAACACCTTCCAATAAGTACAAAATGACACAATCTAGAACGATAATCATTGGTGCATCGCACGTAACAACATTGATGTGCCATTTTGATACTAGTTAGATAATCTAAAAACAGTTTTGCTTGGATAGCAAACCGACTAAATAAGAAGGAAGTAACAGGAATGACATCGGCTGGAGCTTGAATTCATGGAAACGAGCAGCAATGGCAAGCGCCTGAAGGTCTTTCTAGCAAAGACATCACTAGCCAGAGACAACGAACATGACTAGGAATCTCAATCTACTCCAAGCTCAACGTCAAGGCAAAGCGAGCACTCCTTCCTTTAGTCAAATAAACAGTGACGTCCTTGCAGAGCAGAGGAGGAGGAGGGGATAGAGAAGGCCAGGGTTTGCTCTTGTGGGCCATGCCAATTGGACCAACTAAAATTTAGGTGTTGACAGTTTCAAAAACATTTACCTAACATTCGAAGAAGAATATCATGCCGTCACGAACAAACTACAAGATGATGTATGTTTTGTTGCGTCAAATCTTAACTTACCAAAAGCTAGAGTAGTTTCTTGATCAACGGAAGAAATGGGCCAAAAATATGGGACAATCCAATCGAATAGAATTGGTAATGTGTTAATGAGATATTTCCTACAATGATTATATGTACTCTTGCATTATCATGTTTTAGAACAAACAATATAGGAAATTTGTCCTACTTATCATTCTTACATTATTCTTGTATAGGTCACATTTCCTAATATAAGAAGTCTAGAAGTTGAAGGCCTTCAATGCAAAGAGCTATGGAACAATTGAATTCCCGACCATTCCTTTTGGAAATTAAAATCTCTTGAATTGAAGGACTGTGACAACCTCCAACGTCTTGCCCCGTCCTATATGTGGAAGACGTTGCACTGCTCTCTTCGGATCCTAGAAGTGATTTTATGCCGTTCGATCGAGATCATATACGAAGTGTGGTGAATTGAGGAGGCTGGTTTTGCGTGATCTCGGAAATTTGAGGCGCATTTGGCAGTCCAATGGTGTCCCAAACATCCCATTCCCAAACTTGAGAGAAGTAGAGGCTGTGAGGTGCTCCCGTTTGGAAATACTTTTCCCTACCTTCACCATGAAATTTCTCAGGCAAATCAAAGAGCTGGTGGTGGAGTCATGTGAAAATATGGAACTAATTGCTGGCGATGAAAAAGGGGAAGAAAGGACCAGCACGACAGTCACCTTCTCCAAGTTAAATATTCTTAGACTTTTCGAGTTGCTGAAATTCAGTAGGTTGTTCTTTGAGAAATACTCTCTGAAATTCACGTACTCTTGAGGACTTCCCATCCCTGCGAGTCTTGAGTATAATCAGCTGTGGAGCAGAGCCAGACCGAGGCATTAGTGAATGGGAAAGACACCAAAGACAACAGGAACGAAAAATAGCCGATGCCATTTCTGAGCTCGTAGGCGTCGTGTATTAGCTAATGCACAATTCTCAATGGGACCCACACGCACTCTGCACCACGCAGCCCTCAACGACTTCTCGAGCTCTCTTCCTTTCTCTCTCTGCATCTAACAATCTGTCGGTTCCATCTTAAGCTCAGGCTCGGTGCGCTCTGCAGAAACATCACACCAACAGCCACTGTCATTGGTGGTTCCTTTGATCTTCATTGTCCTCTCCATCGCCCTCAATCCATTGCTAGCCACCACATGACATACATGCTGAGAAGCGCTGGTCGTAGGGACTCGGGTGATTTCTGAGCATCCATAAGCCACTCTCTCGGTGATTTCAGTTGAATCCTTTCCACTCGCTTCATTGCTAGTCGTCAGCGCTTCCCGATCGCCAACAGTTCCGCCAAGCCGCGAAGAAGACTCGTTAACGTTGCTTCTGTTATCTCCTTACTCATTCCCCATGTCAATTAAACCACATTTCCTCTGTTTTCTGTTGCTATTGCTACTGTCTGTGTGCAAATCGACTGTGATTGAGGCTGTATTGATGATTTGAACTAGTGACCCTTGGCCGAAATGCATACCATCTGTTTGATGAAATTCCTGAACTTAGTTGGTGTGTATTTTCATTCAGTTCTTGGCTGAGAATTCCCTTCATTGCTAGATTGTTGATCTATTTTGGTCATGTAAGTGTATTTGGGTTGTGTTTCTTCATCAAAAAAATCATAGGTATTCAATTTTGAACTTGATTTTATGCTATTCCATTCAATTAAGCATGTGCCGTGACATAAGATTGTGTCATGATGAATTTCATGTTCACTTGGGAAAGAAATTATGGCATGAATGAATGAAATTCTACTAGAAATCAATATGTGGATGCAGACTCTATCTTGATATCCCTGATTTGGTGTGCTTTTGATTCCAACTTGAGGCTAGTTCAGTTATGGATCATATATGTTCATGCTAGGAGAAAGTATTATGGTGAATCTCATGCCAATTTTGCAAGAATTATAGTCATATGGCTTGTAGGAAGATATGGCTTCAATTTCATGTCTATTAGTCATCAAAACGATCATGATTTGCGGTCTGGTATGCTTTATTACAATTCTGCACGTGTGCTGGAAGTTGTGGAATAAGAATGGATTAGATGGATTATGTCTTAGTTTGGTTGCCTTTTTGATATTATGGGTTCCAATTCCTTGTCAATTTCACTTGTTTGGATGGTAATTGCATGATTAAATTGATGAGATGGATGCTTAATATTGCCATGAGAGTCTTGGCCGTTGCTGTTCAGAATGATGTTTCAAAGATATGATTTTTGTTTTCCTCCCTCCCTCATAGAATTCACTCAAGGGTTGCTTCTGCAAAATCTAGGGGGAAGGGAAGATTAGTCACCAGCATTATCAGTACCCTGCCCTTGAAATCCATCAGGACCCTACCCATATGTTTTACCAGGAGTAGGTGCATGGTTCCGATTGTCTCTCTTATAAACCGTAATGCACTTGAGGTGCAGAGCTCCATCTATCTCCTAGCGGCAGGTCTCTCTGTTGCTAATAGCAATTGTTGTTATAACCTTGTTAAGTGTAGTACCCTAGTATGAATGCACCAGATCTCTCCTCTGTCCTTGATATGGATCCCTTCCACCGGGGGCACAATCCATATTGCCCATTGGCATGGGATTTCTTCTTTCACCTTACCCCTTGTCTATTTGCCACTCAGCCTCCTTGCCCATCATAGTTTCTACTGCAAAAGTGGACATCAGATTAACTACTGCAAAAGTGGGGTTGTGAATGTCAATTTTTAAAGAAGGTGTCAAGAGCCTGTGCTCAGGAGAGTCGTGTCGGCCATCGCATAGGTCCAACCCACCAATGAAAGCGGTTATTTTGTGGTTGTTTAGCAAAACAATTTGTTTGTATCGAGAAAAAGTACACAATAGGAACCCCCACTTCATTGAATGATTTTTTAAGGTTACATTATGGTTTTGAGTTATTCTTCAATAGAGATAAATTTTACTATAATTAGTCAAGGAAAATTAGTTATACACGTTGCCCGACTACACTTGTTAGTGAGGATAATTTGCTTCTAGAAATATGGATGCCCATGCTGATTCATTTTGGCATACTTGTGCCCAATTTATTTATTCTTATTTATCATTACAAATCCTTGTTTGACCAAAGATCTCCATCCTTACTACCTTAACATCTTGTTTTAAGTTGCTTAAATATTTTCAATCTTTCCTCTCATTTTCCGACGTGAATAACTTCTTAAAAACAGAACGTAACTTCGTTTAGTATTAAGCAGATATTGATATTTTCAAACTTTCCTTGCAGGATGGAGGGAGGGAGAGAGAGTTTATGAAATTAAATGTAAGAGTTTATGAAATGATGAGTCAATATATCTATCTTTTTATCTATCTACTTTAGAAAAGGAAAAAACAATTTAGGGACTTTAAATATCCCATGTGCGAATTTCTTTTTTTAATTTGAGATAAATATCTTATGTGGATGATCCATGTATATACTTTTTTTGTCTACAATTCAAAATTAATGGAATGGAAGTCACATCAGCATATTTCGTTAACTTTAATTAACGAAAGGACGACATTAAATAATTTGATATAGTTTAGAAATTAGATTGAACCTTTGTTAATAGTTTAGAGTTTGGGGACTACATTGAACATTTACAAAAGTTCAAAGACCACATCTAACAAATTACAAGTTCATAAGCAACAATGCATATTAAATCAAAGTTTAGGGACTATTTTTGTTTCATTTTCCCTCAGAAGGAAAGTGAAAGTAGGAACATGCACTGTGGCTTCTTTGCATCTTGAAAGGTGGTTCTCCTCTGTGAACCACTACTTGCATGCACAGCTTACGTACCACACGTTTTCCAGTTGTCTTGTAGATGTTTCAAACATATTTTTGAAGAACAATATCATGTCATCATGACCAAAGTACAAGACACCATAATCTTTTCTTACCCAAGGCTAGAGAGATAATTCTTGATCAATGGGAGAAATGGGCCAAAAAATTGGGAAAATCTAGTTGAATAGGACCCGGTATATGTTGATCAAATATTGACCCGTTTAAAATGACTTGGGGTCGAAGTCCCATAAAATGTGGTGGAAGGCTAAACTAAGAACCGTAAAAGGAATGGGAGGGAGGGAGAGAGAGAGAGAGACTTCTTTAGAGCAAGATGATTCTTTCATATCTTTCTTTTCCTATTTTGAGTATTCTTTTTCACTTTATTTAAAGGATTTAAAGTGAAGAAAAGATGAGATGGTTAAGGATTTTTTCTCATCTATCAGTATCTCACCTTTCAGTTCATATACTTGGCTTCTATGATAAAGGATTCCTTTTCCCTTTATTTAAAGGTTCCAAAGTGAAGAAATGACGAGATGGTTGAGGAATTTTTTCTCATCCATCAATTTAGATACTTGGCTTCCATGATAGAGGATTCTTTTCCTCCAGAATAGGGATTCTTCCTCAAATTATTCAAATTATTCTTTTCTTCTTCAAAGTCATCACCTCCCCCCAACGCTAGATCCAAGCCCCATGTCTCCAACAAGGCGGACATCTTAATGAGCCATATAGACTATCATTATTCCTACTGGTGAATTTCTCCAACTTGAATTTCTTAGAAGCCATAGCAATAATTTAAAACAAACAAAATACCCATAACAATCAATTAATAGCTACTCCAGTCTTTGATACCAGTTTGTTATGACTAGTGCAGAAACGTGAACAGAAGAAAATGGGGAAAACTGCTAAAAAAGTCCTAAACCTTTTTACTTAGTACCGATTCAGTCTTTTCCGAACAATTTTGGTCGGATTTTGCTGACTAGACGCCAGTCAGCTGATGTGACATGATCGGTGCTGACATCGACAAATTTTAATAATATGTTAATATTTTTCAATTTTTTATTTTTATTTTTATTTTTTTATTTTTTCCCTCCCCTCTTCCAATAGGTCGTTGGACCTTGGCGACTAGCCAGAGGGGACGGCCGGTGAGGTCGACCTCGCTGGACCTCATCGCCCAGCACAATAGTGGCTGCGAGGGTGGTCTCGCGCTGGGCGGCGAGGGTGAGCCTTGCCGACACCGCCCAGGCCGCGATTTGGCGAGGTCGAGCCTGGCCAACCATGGGCGAGGCTTGACCTCACCACCCTGGTGCTAGGTCACCCTCACAGCCTGGACGGCGCTAGCAAGGGCGAGCCTCATCGCCCAGTGCGAGGCCACCCCTGCGGCCACTATCGCATTGGGTGGTGAGGGCAAGGTGGTCGGCAAGGTTCGGCGAGGTCGACCTCGCCAGCCGTCGCCTCTGGCCATTTGCTGAGGTTCAGTGACCAGCTAGAGGAGGGGAGGGAAAAAAGAAAAAAGAAAAAGAAAAAGAAAAAGAAATTTAAAATATTAAAATATTATTAAAATTTGTCCACGTCAGCACCGATCAGGCTGTGTCAGCTGGCTGGTGTCCAGTCAGCAAAATCTGGCCAAAATTGACTGAAAAAGACTGAATCAACACTAAGTAAAACGGTTAAGGACTAAATTGGCACTAAAAAAAGGTTTAGGACTTTTTAAGCACTTTTCCCGAAGAAAATGATTTATGTAAGAAAAAAATTGCATAAGTAAAACCTTAACACAGTAGATTTACATTGTCCGATGGGAAAACCTACTTTATGGGGAGAGTTAACAAGATGGTTTAATCAACTTCCACGCCTTCTCTCGCACCTGCGAGCTCTCTCTCTACCTCATGGTAGCGTTTCCCCCTTCTTCACAATCCCTAATCCCTTGAACCTGTGCTTTGATCGCGAGTTCCGATTCCCCCCCCCAGTGATCTCTTCCCCCTCGTACCCTAAAAGAGAAAGGACAAAAAAAAAAAAAAAAACTAACGAATGATGCCATCTCCGATGAAGTGGAAGCATGGCGACCCCATCAGGCAGGAGAGAATGGATTAAAAAGCATCCCTCAGGTGAAGCGCTGATCCACTGTTCCCAGTCCTGATCTCCGCAGAATCGCCACAACTCCGTGAGTCTTCGAACTTTGTCTTGTCTGGGTGAGGAACCCGCGGAGGTAGAGCCAAACTTGAAATCGGGTGGAATCGCGGAATGTCGACCAATTGAACATCACTCAAAACAGTTGATAGTTAGGAACAATGGAGAGTAAGGAAGAAAATGAGTTGAGAATGGCAGCATTATGTAAAAGCCTAGGGTACCTGTGGTCTGAGGAAGATGTAGTTGAAGTGTTTGATGAAATACCTCATCAGAAAAAGGAGGAATGCAGGCGTACTCTATTCGGCAAATTATTTTCCAAACCAAATGTGAACTATCCTGCATTTATAAATACAATGACAAAAGCATGGAAGGCAGAAGGAGTCATCTGCTCGCAAAAGGAACCGGGGCTATTCACTTTCGTATTCCCAACGGAGGAGGAAAAACAGCGACTCTTAAGGAACTCACCTTGGTCATATTCCACCAACTTTGCTCGTGCTACAGCAATGTCTTCCGAAGTCCTCGAGCATTGTTATGACTTCTCTAAGGCAGCTTTCAGGTGTGTATTGGAGGAGTCCCCCCTGGTTGGAGAATAGAAAAAGTTTACAATGACCTGGGGAAAAGGTTGGGGAAAGTAATTGAAGTTCAACTGGACACAACAACTCATGTTCAGAATAGAGGAGGTCGAGTTAGAGTTGAAATTGATCTGACATTACCGTTGAAAGCAGGAGCTGTTCTGGATATTGGAAACAAATGCCTCTGGGTGGAGTTTAAATACGAGCGTCTCCCACACTTCTGCTTCTCCTGTGGAAGAATCGGACACTATGCTACTGACTGTCTTCAAATTCCATATGCAGCATCACCCTGGGCGTTGAACAAGAAAGGGTCATATGGACCCTGGTTAAAGGCTGAAACCAGTGATCACAGCCCCTATTGGGATGCTTTCTACGGCAAATTAGAGGAGTTAGTAGTGGAAGAAACTCTACCTGTTCCGTCATCTGAACCAGGGGAGGGGAAATCCCCTGAGCAAGAACCAACTACTGATATGCAACTTGTCGTATGTAGCAAGAAGCGACCCGAAAGTTGTTCAGAATAGATGACACATCCAGCAAAGGATCCTACAGCAGGAGAAGATAGAGATCGAGGAAAACAGGTTATAAACCTTGAAACTCAAAATCCGTTGGTATTGAAAATTGGGAAAAGTAGTAAGAAGACAATGAAAGTTCGAAAAGCAAAAAAACAGAAATGCATGCCGAAATATCATCCCTCATCCCAGATGATGTCGATCTAATGGAAACCCCAGTGAATCGATACGGAAGGCCTAAATTGGGCTTTGGTGGCTAGCCCTAATAAGCCACCACAAAAACCATGAAAATTGTGAGTTGGAATTGTCAGAGGCTGGGTACCCCCCTGACAATTCGGGAATTACGAGCTTTGATAGCTCTCGAAAGGCCCAAGTTACTTTTTCTGATGGAGACGAAAAATACAGCTACCGGGGTGGAAAAAATCTGTAAAAAGTTCCCGTTCCAGCAACGATACTTAGTGGAGCCAACAGGAATAGTGGGGGGATTGGCAATTATGTGGCAAGAGGAAGTCAGTCTAAAGGTGCAACAAAGCTCTAAACACTTCATTGATGTACAGTGCATCGATCCAGAAAGTAAACAGAAAATGCAGATCACCTTTATACACGCATCCACTGATTTTGGAGAGAGGATGGCATTATGGCAACTACTGGGCACCCTTAAACCCTCAGCTTCTACTCCCTGAATCTGCATGGGAGAATTCAATGAGATACTATATATGTGGGAGAAAGTTGGGAAAAAGGAGGCAGATAATCGAAGAATCACAGCCTTCAGAAACATGATAAATGATTTATCCCTGATGGATGTCGAGAGTCATGGATGTGCATTCACATGGACTAATAAAAGGGAGGGGGCCGAGCTGGTTAAAAAGCGACTTGACCGAGTACTTTGTAATCTAGAGTGGCGAATCACCTTTCATGAAGCAGAAGTACAAGCCCTTCCTGCAATCGGATCAGACCACAGCCCCTTAATTCTTCGACTGTATCCTAAAATACAGAAAAGAAAGAAACAGTTTAAATTGGAAACTTTCTGGACCGAACATGCAGAATATCAGGAAGTCATCAAGCAAGCCTGGGAAGATAAATCAACTCAACAATCTCTATTTCCAGAGAAGTTAGGGAGGGCATCGAAAGCATTAATGCAGTGGAGCAAAGAAAAGTTTGCAAACGCCTATATACAGATCAAAGAGCTTAATCAAGCTTTACAAACAATCACGAATCAAAAACTCAGCACACCAGCAGACAGAAAGTGCAGCAGATTATCAGCCAAATAGCCACATTGAGAAAACAGGAAGAACAATTTTGGGGAATGAGGTCACGAATCAAATGGCTACATTGGGGAGACCAAAACACCATATTTTTTCATGCCACGACAATCCAAAGGAGACAAAACAATCGCATTACAATGCTACAGTTAGAAGATCAAAGCTGGTGTAGAGAACCAACAAGGATACAGCAACATATCAAAGCGTTCTATGAGAATCTATACAGCTCTGATGGTCCCCGATACTATCAACCGATCCTAGACCAATGTCCCTCACCAATAACAGAGAGGATCAATGAAGAATTAGTGGCCATACCTCTATGGGAAGAAATAAAGGAAGCAATTTTCCAGCTGGGAGCTCTCAAGGCTCCAAGCCCAGACGCTTTCATGGTGTTTTCTATCAACAGTCATGGGAAACTATTAAGACTGACCTGTTGAAGCTTGTGCAAGAGTTTTTCGAGACTAGTGTTCTTGACCACAGACTTAACCAAACACATATCGTGTTGATCCCAAAAGTCAAAAACCCTGAAACCATCAACCAATACAGACCCATTAGCCTGTGTAACTTCAGCTACAAAGTCATCTCAAAACTATTAGCAAATAGACTAAAGAAATGGCTGCCACTTATCATTGAACCGAGCGGGAGCTTTCGTCTCGGGAGGCAAATCCAGGACAATATCTTCATAGTCCGGAAGTTACGCATCACCGCGCATAACCAAAAACAAGACAAAACATCAAGCGATTGTGAAGCTTGATATGCAGAAAGCATACGATCGAATCGAATGGGATTTTGTGCGAAATCTAATGCTGCATATGGGATTTGATGTTAAATGGGTCTCCCTAATTATGCAATGCATAACAACAGTCTCTTTTAACTTAAAGATAAATGGCGAACCAACCTCTCTCTTCCATCCTTCGAGGGGACTCAGACAAGGGGATCCACTATCACCCTATATCTTCATCCTCATATCCAACGTCTTAACCTGGATGATGAAAAAAGCATTAGCAGAAGGCACACTCAAAGGCATACAGGTAAATAAACACTGTCCTAAACTATCACATTTGCTGTTCGCCGATGACGTTATATGTTTTCTAGATGGAACCATTATAGAGTGCCAGAACCTTCACCTCATACTAAACCAATACTGCTATGCTATGGGACAAACTATTAATTTGAATAAATCAGGGGTTTATTTCAGTAGGCAGTGTCCAGAAGTCTTGAAACACAATTTGGCAATGGAATTGAGAGTCCCTATCCTACAGAAAACAGGAAAATACCTGGGCATACCGATTGAGTGGGGCCAATCCAAGAAAGAGATGTTTTCGTGGATCCTGGCCAAAGTAAATTCTAAGTTAGCAGGATGGAAAGAAAAAATGCTTACAAAGGCAGGTAAGGAGGTGCTAATCAAAAGTCTCGTGCAATCCCTTCCTACCTATGCCATGTCCATCTTCAAGCTGCCACTATCGATCTGTCGAGCCATAGAACAACGAATTGCGTCTTTCTGGTGGCAGAATGGTGATGCTAAAAGAGGCCTGCATTGGAAAAGCTGGGAAATGTTAAAGACTCGAAAAGATGTAGGGGGCATGGGGTTTAAGGACCTGATTACCTTCAATCGAGCCATGCTAGGCAAACAGGCCTGGCGCTTAGCTACCTCCCCTCAAGCCCTATGGAGCAGAGTGCTAAAAGGGCTTTATTTTCCCGACGGCGATTTCTAGCATGCTTCCAAGGGTAGTCGCCCATCATGGGGATGGCAAAGTATCCTGCTCGGCCGCGACACAATAAAGAACAAGATGAAATGGTCAGTAGGAGACGGGACATCTATTCGCATAAAAGAAGATAGATGGCTGACACAAGGAGTAATTGGTGGGGCAGTAAACCAAACTGAGCCTAAAACTGTATCTGAACTGATTAATCCAGGATCAAATGACTGGAACCAGCCACTCATATACCAACTTTATGAAGAAAAAATTGCAAACGAGATCATCGCCATTCCCCTTACCCAGCCACCACAGAAAGATACGGTTATATGGATAGGGAATAGCTCAGGACAATATTCGGTCAAGAGCGGCTACAACGAAGCAAGAAAAGCTACCAGCAATACAGATTAGAATCGGCCCTCCTGCTCTTTCCAACCGCCACGCACCTTATGGACACAAATGTGGAGTCTCGATGTGCCCCCAAAAATTCGCTCCTTCCTCTGGAGTATTTGCTAGAACGCCCTACCGACGAAGGAAAACCTATTCAGAAGGAAAATTGTTAGTGACCCCCGATGCCCTATCTGCCGTTCGTGTACAGAAACAACAGAACACTTGCTGTTCTTTTGCAAGTGGACAAAAAAAATCTGGAAAGACCCAATTTTTGCAACGATCAGGCCAACTAATAGCCTTCAATGCACGGATTAGTGGCTAACAAGTGCTTTTCGAAGAGAAAGGAACTTACCCGAGCGAGAGCTGGTCAGTCTGGTTCTGTGGAACATCTGGAAGGCGCGAAACAACCGGATCTTTCGTGCGCAGGAACCCCGACCAGCAGATCTGCTGCTTGCAGCACAGGAACAAAAGTATTCATTCAACAAGAGCACATCAAACAGAAGAGAGGGTTCTCCCAATCGAAGCAAACCTGGTCCGTGGAGGCCTCCGGAAGGACAAAATCTGAAGATGAACGTAGACGCTTCGTGGCAACCCGGTGATTTTCTCTGCTCTGTCGCCGGAGTGGTTCGCGATGCGGAGGGAAGGATGATCGAAGGTTTTGGGGCCACAGCTAGGGTTTCCTCTGCAAGTGAAGGGGAAACTCAAGCAATATTACACGGGATTTCGTATATGAACGAACTCAACTCCAAACACGTGCGGGACTTCGGAAGCAACCTGACAGGAAAGTGTTTAATTGAAAGCGACTGTTCCGCAGTGGTAGACATGGTGATGGGCCGGGCCGACCCTCCATAGGATCTAAAAGAACTCGTTCAGAAATGCAAAAATGGGCTTCAGCAGGACAACAATATTATGGTGACCTATAGTCCTCGCCACACAAACGCAGCGGCAGATTGGGTAGCACGACATCATCGACTAAAGGACCTTCCCCGTAATTGGGTCTCGTCTCCCCCTGGTTCCTTATGGAATATTTTATGCGCAGATCTCTCACCTTCGGTGGTTTGTAAGACTCCTATTTAATCCAGTAATAGTCATTCCTATGTTGTCCAAAAAAAAGAAAAAAAAACAAGATGGTTTCATGATAATCGGTGAAAAATGGATTTCAACCGCTCAATTACACTCACTCATAAGTGTTTCCCAATTACAGAGTATCACAAGAATCAGTCACAAGAAATGAGTTTTCTCACACGCTCGGCTCTCTTGGATGATGATTCTCAATGGTCTCTTTGTCTCTCACAAGCTTTTATAAATATTAAGCACACCCAGCATGCTTAAAAGACTAAACTCAACAATAAAATAGTTATATGCAAAAGAAATTATCAGCCTTTCTTTGACAACAATGTTGATTTCATCTTCCATAATGAAAAGAATTCTTGTGAGAAATTAATTTCCCTTCCTGCATCACTCACACTCCTATTGGTAAGAGTCCAATTTGGACTTCCTAATATGGCCTAAATTGCTTTGCGATTCAATTATGAGTGGAATTTCAAATCAATTGGGATTAACTTTGACTCATAATCAACACATCACAACGTCACGGCCTAGTGCACTTGCAGAGACAGCTGATCTCAAGCCTAGTCGGCTGGAGGTTTACCAACCAAATCTACGGGAACCTTCGTAGATATTTTTATGCATATTCATGAATGATATGTATTCTTAGGGGAAGTTCCTCTCTGAGGCAGGTATTTATTGTAGTTAATGAGTTTGACTAAGATATAAGTAGGTGCGAATCTTTTTCCTTAGTGGCCTTTTTAGTAATTCCCCCTTTTTGGTCCCTGGCCAACTATTTTGTTATGCGGTGACAACATGAGTCGATCTTGATTTATGTTGTCTGCTGTCACGGTGCACCTCATGTAGAAATCTACTGGTCTCTTCTTGCTATGCATATTAAATATTTGATAAAATCGACACACAAGCGTATTTACTTGTCTATATGACATTCGCAGGCTAGGCTAGGCGTTTGTTTCCTTAGTGTTTCTTGGGTATGCTTGCATGTTCTGAGGTCAATAGCTTTTCCAGTGGCATGCTTGAAAGGCGATCAGAAGGTTCGAAGGCCATGTGCCATGGTAGGCTCCATCGTGCCTCTTAATAGTCTCTGTGAAGGCAGTAAAGCGCAACAGACCATCAATGGTTGTTTCACTGAAGCTAGAACCGTGATGCTGGCATGGTCACGGCTCATCGTGTCTAAGAAGAAAAGTGAAAGTGGCAAAAAGCTCTCTGATTTCTTCGCATCTTGCAAGGTGCTTTCGTTGGTCCCTTCTCAGAGAACCATCACTTATGTACTCGGCTTACGTACCGTATGTTTTCTGTTAGTTCTTGTTTAGAAGAAAAATATTGTGTCATCCGGAGCAAAGAACAAGGCACTATATATATGTTTGGTCGCATCAAATTTCATTTACCAAGGGCCAAAATAATATCTTGATGGAAGGGAGAAATGGCCCAAAGAAAAAGAAGGACAATCCAGTTGAATAGAATCGTGTTGGGAATAACGGATCCCCGAAAAACGGATTCGACACTAAATCGAACCCCTAAAACGAATGCGGAAGCGAAACCCGGGAAAATCACGTATCACCAATTCTAAAGCACACCACGGATTCGAGCGTACCTTGTTAGCTACAGATTAAACACCAATGCTGAAGATTGAGGAAGAGAAACCGATTCAGTTCGATCCGATGACGTCAATTGGCCTTAAAGGGAAGACGGCGTCGCCTTTAGCATTTGTCTTCTTTTTCTTGGAGGGAGAGAGGAGAGGAACGTACGTGCGTTATTATGCCAAAGGTTACGTCCTCCCTCTCTTTCCTCCCTTATATATGTTCCTAAAAAAAAAAAAAAAAAAAAAGAATCGTACCACTTCATCCATGGACCCTAATCTTGTGGGCCGGGCTTTTAGGCCCAACATGGGCGGACGGGCCTTAAGTCCATCACTTATAAAATCATCATCTCCCACTCGCACATGGTGGGCCGAACAGGATTCTCTTTACCTCTCTTCAACATTCATACCAGTGAATAATCCGTACGACCAGCATACTTTGAGAGCTCGTTGCCATACATCTGTTAGGAATATATAGCAGCTCATAATGGGCATCACATTCTGAGTAGATTTAGTATGCAGTACCCTAGATCAATCGATCACATTTATATCTCTTTTGATCTCTTTTAAATAATGATATATATATATATATATATATATATATATATATATATTGTATTCACAATTATGATTATCCCAAAGATAGTCATAATTGGTTAATTGGTGAATACAAAACTACAATGTGATTTTCCAAAATCGATCTTCCTCTTTCATTTAAACTTTCAATTTCAGTTCAGCTTGCTTTTCTAGAAATGCCCCATTAGATCGAATCATCTCATGACCATCGGCAACATCCTAAGATAGTAAACACTAAATAGAAATCTTGAGAATAAGTAAGAGTCATGAGGGGACTAAAATTGAGGAACTCATTTCCTCAAGAGTCTCACACGGCATAAAAGTTGATATCAAACTTTTGCAACTCTTATTGGTCGCCTCATGCATACGTAGAATGTAATACGTATTACGGTATTAACTCATTTCCCATTGAGCATATGTCTACACCGTTCAGTACCATACAGATAATAGTTCAGACATACCCAATGTCTAACTTGAGTTCACATATCTACTCATTCACAAAAATTCATCGGAACTCGCATCTGGCATCTTAGACAGATAAAGTAAAATATGTGGGGTATTTTACTTTCGGACATAGTAAGTATTATGTCCTCATCTTAATACTCAGTTAAGGTGACATACGTGTTTTAAGCTTAAGCTCTCGATTATCACCTAGATAATAAACTTAAAAACAGTCTCATCTCTATTTATCACACAGTAAATAGAGGTGATTACCCGTATAAGTGGGCTAATCTTATATCTGTCCGACATATTTTCTCAACTTAAAGTAATGCACTGAGCATTAAGATGCATAAAGATCAAACAAAGATTCATAGGCATTAATGATGGAAACACAAATTCATCAAATTGTGAACACTTAGGGAAATTACAATATTCAGTACATCAGCCTCTACGTAATCCTAGAGATTTCATATGGCCACAAAAACACATGTCTAAGTATTGACTTTGTCATAGAATCTGCTACAATTCTATGCATAGTATGTACTCTAAGTTCACGTCTTTTCGTGCAACCATATCCTTTAACAAAATTATACTTGGTATCTATATGTTTGGTTTTGCCATGATATTTTGGATCTTTGGTGTACGTTTTCACTACTTGGCTATCACAGTTAACCAATAACAAATCTGCAGCACTTTCAATAACACCTAAATGATCCAAAAAAATCTCTTAAGCCAAATATCTTCTTATACTATTGCTGATAATGCCATGAACACAATTTCCATCGTGGACAAGGCTATACACATTTGTTTCTTACTGCTCCAACATATGGTGCCATTATTCGGTAAGAGAACAAATCCAGAGGTAGATTTCTTTTCATCTAAATCTCCTCTCCAATCAGTATAAGAATAGCCTTAGAATCGCAGATCCTTTCCTTAATAACTCAGCGTATTATCAGCAGTCCCCTTTATATACCTCAGTATTCTCTTAACGGCTTTTTATTATGCTTGACCTGGATTGGATTGGTAACTACTCACCATTCCAACTGCAAAACATATGTCAGGTCTTGTACACATCATAGCATACATAAAGCTTCTAACAGCACTAGCATAAGGAACATGTTTCATGTGTTCCTTCTCTTGTGGAGTCTTTGGACACAGTCTATGACTCAATCCTTCACCTTTTGCAATAGGAGTGTCTATAGGTTTACAATCTTGCATATGAAATCGTTTCAGAACCTCATTTATATAGGTTTCTTGCGAAAGAGACAACGATCTCTTTGAACGATTTCTTGAAATCTTAACTCTAAGAATGTATGCAGCCTCACCCATATCTTTCATCTCAAAGTTGGAAGACAACCAACTCTCCATATTGCTTCCGGCAATCAGTATATCATCAACATATAATGATATGATCACAAATTGATCCTTGGATCTTTTGATATATACACAATGATCCTCATCAATCATTGTAAAATCATATGCCATTATGGCATTATGAAAACGTATTTACCATTGTTTCGATGATCGCTTGAGGCCATATATCGACCTCAAAAGTCGACATACCTTTTCTTCTTGGCCTTTCACTATGAAACCAGCAGGTTGTTCCATGTATATTTCTTCATCTAATTCTCCATTGAGGAAAGTAGTCTTTACATCCATCGATGTAACTCAAGATCCATACTAGCTACTATTACCAGAATAATGCGAATCGAGGTAAATCTCACTACAGGGGAAAATGTATTTTCATAATCAATTCCTTCCTGTTGATTATACCATTTCGCCACAAGGCGAGCCTTATGCCTTTCTATCGAGCCATCAGCTTTTCACTTTATTTTAAGAACCCACTTGTTCCCAATAGCTTTGTGTCCTTCTGGAAGATCAACCAGTTCACAGACTTGGTTTGATTTCATTGACTCAATTTCCTCTTCCATTGCATGAATCCATTCTTCCTTACTAGGACAATTCAGAGCCTCATTAATATTTCTTGGCTCATCCTTATCTTGCGGAGCAATCACAAAAGTTTCCCCTTCAATGTTAAAACGTCGACGGGGAATACTTTGACGACTTGTTCACCGTATGGGAGATTGTACACTTAGCACATTATTCCCTATTATACTCCCACTCGAATTAGATAATGACGATATCATCACATCATGTGGTTGTAATTGAGAATGAGTTGAATTCAATTCATCACTTCTCATTACTCCCACTTGGACGAACTCCACTAATATCATTATCTTAATCCAAGGTTTCAAATAGGGAATAATCTTCACATATTTTGCCCTTCTTAGGAAATTCATCCTCTAAGAATGTGACATCACGTGATTCAAAATCAGTTATACTCCCACTTTTCTGCTCACCTATGAACACATACCATTTCGAGTGTTTGGAGTATCTCATGAAAATACTCTTATTTTTTTTGGGACCCAATATCCCAAACTTGTGAGAGGACTCATGAGTATAGGCAGCACAACCCCATGGCTTAAGAGAATTTAAGTCTGATTTTCTACCTGTCCATAACTCATATGGAGTGGAAATAACTGATTTGGAAGGCACTCAATTAAGTATATAGGCAGCAGTTAACAACGCATCACTCCAAAAAGTAATAGGTAAGTTAGCATGCACCATCATGGACCTAACCATTTCCAGTAGGGTTCTGTTTCTTCTCTCTGTAACACCATTTTGTTGAGGAGTGTATGGAATAGACAACTGTCTTTCTATTCCTTTTTCATCACATAATCTTCTGAACTCATCAGATAAATATTCTCAACCTCGATTGGATCTCAATGCTTTTATTTTCTTGTCTAAGTGATTCATAAACCTTTTGAAATAATTTAATGCTTCGGATTTATGAGAAATCAAATAGATATATCCGAATCGAGTATAATCATCTATAAAAGTGATGAAATAAACAGCCCCATGCCTTCCTTTCACATTCATTGGACCACGAGATGTCGAATGGATTAAATACAGAGGAAATTCAGCTCTTTTATCTTTTCCAAATGATTTCCCTGTCGTTTTCCCTACTAGACAATGCTCAAATATGGACAAATCAATTTTTTTTAATGTTACCCAACAAGCGCTTTTTGGCTAATTTATTCATACGTTGTTGGTTAATATGACCAAATATAGCATGTCATATATTCACATAATTATCATATGAAGTAGAAGACGTGAAGTAAGGGAATAACAAATATTGACATTACCACAATCAACATTTAATATAATAAAACCATCCAGAAAATAACCACAACCATAGTAGTTTGTATCCAAATACAAATCTACACCTCCATTATGGAAGTTCATACTAAAACCAAGCGTAACCAACACCAAAACAGACACAAAATTTCGACGAATCTCCGAAGCATATAGAACATCAAGGTGCGTCCACCACTCATGTTCAATTGACAGGTGCCAATTCCTTTACTTCAGCTCTAAAGTTGTTTCCCATATGGATCCATTTAGTTCCAATTGGTATCGTCGAAATTCCACGAAGGATCCTCTATCCTTCGCTATATAGTCTATCGCTCCTGAATCTACAGTCCACAAAGGATTGGATTCAGTCAATAATACAGAACTTGACACATAAGCAAAGTTCTCAAATGTACAAGAGGTGTATACCTTCTTTGGCTCACGACAGTCGCGAGCATAGTGACCATTCTTGTCACAATTATAACACCTCACCCTAGACATTTTCTTCACTTGAGGACGTTTTCCTTTCTTATGTTGGTTAACTCTTGATTTCTTGCAATAAGGACTTGATCCTTTGCATTCCCACATATTGAACGAATCAATACGCTTGCGTTTAGAGCTCAAAACCCTTTCTGAGCTAGAACCAGCATTGCAAATGTCCGTTTTCGACTCAAATGCCGTTAGGCGGTCCTCTACTAGCTCAAGGTGGCGCATGGCATCCTCAAGATCTTCCATAACATAGTCAAGAGCTTCTAGTGCTTCTTGCTTTTCCAGCACATATTGAATCTTCATATTCAATGTTTCACAATTGTTGCTATTCATATCAGTAATTACGTTCTTAGTTGCTGAAATCATCGATCTAAACACATCAGACATACATGCACGAATAATTAATGCCTATCATTTATGCATCCACTTTGCATAGACCCATCATATCAATGAACAATTTCAAGTAAGGTTTTAGAATCAAAAGGTCACTACGTTTCCAATCATCCTCCAAAATCCTAACTCAAAATTATTATTAATATAATTGTCTTATGCAAAATAAATTCTATGAAGTTACAAAAAACTTCTATGAACTACCCACATCAGTCAACAATAATAGAAAGTAAATAATATCTAACATCCAATAGAATAATAATGCTTTCACTTTAATACAACTATACATTACACCAAGCAATATATACAGAGAAAAATACCAATATGGAAAGAGATATTCATACCCAAAAACATCTCATAATTAATCTAAGAAATAAATAGGGAATGTCCCTTCTAATCTATCACCAAAATATCTGAGAAGTTTGAAAGCACATTTGCCAACCATGGAAAAACTTTTGGAAAGCTTTCATGTCGCCTCCAAGACGCATTCACTCGGCGCCATGCGGTGCTCAATCTAAGGGTTGAAGTTTTAGTTAACTCAATCCTATAGTATTCTCTTACAAAAGCTTCCACTAGCCTTTTATAACCCGGGACCACGTTGACCTCCCATAGCCGATCCAACACTACTTGCCATTCGGTGAAAGAGTGTTCATCAAAGCCGCACCTTCTCAAAATCCGGCATAAGATAACCATTCCAGATGATTTCCTGTATCATCTGATTGATCCTGACCACATGTGATATTAAATCACCGCCATGCCACCGAAAATTAGCTAAATCTGACATCAGCCTTTTAAGTCTTGCATTTCCCCCGTCCGTTCTCGGGATTGCAGGTATCCGTACATAACGCATCATAATTTTTGCAATAAATGCAGAACTAAAAATGGATTACTCATAATCCATAATTTACATAAGGGAAAATACATAATTTTCCAAAATTCATGCAACAAATGCAGAATTAAAAAAAAAAAAATGGATTACTTATAACCCACATAGGCATGATTGAAAAAGAACAAATTCTTTTTTTTTTTTCTGGGTCAACGGTCAACGGTCAACAGTCAACGGGTCAATGAGTGCGCAGTCGGCGGGCCCGACGAACCGGTCGGACCGACCGACCGCACGTGCCGCGCGTGTGTGCAGGCGACGTCACACGAAGTCAGCCGGCACATGCCGCGCGCGTGCCAGGCATTTGCGGGTTGGGTCGGGTCGTGTCGCCGATCGAGTCGCCGGCCAATGACCGCCCGGCCAACCGTTGTCGACGATGACGTCATCGGTGACGTCATCCCAGCGGTTACCGACCATTGGGTGACATCACGGTGACATCATCGCATAACGTCAGCATGCGTCGGTTCGCCGATCGGTGCATGCCAGTTCGCGCCCGCCCAGCGCAAGTGCCGGTTGCCACCGGGCGTGTGTGGCGCACGCGGCCGATGCCCCGGCGCTTCGGGCGCGTCGCGCCCACGCGCAACGGCTTCCGGCCGCGCGTGTGGGCGCGTGCGGCGTCTCCTAGTGGCGCATGACATGTCGACAGACTCGTCTCAACGAGCCCTTTCACCCAGTGCCTTCAGAAATTGATTTCGACTTACGGAAACTCAGAAAAAAGGACGAACAGTGCTCAGGTTTCGGGATTTCTCGCCCGGATCCGTGTCGGCCGAATATTTTCGCGAAAAATCAATCAAAAATCATCAAAGGGGTCAGAAAAACGTGAACTAGGGCTCTGATACCAATGTTAGGAATAACGGATCCCCGAAAAACGGATTTGACACTAAATCGAACCCCTAAAACGAATGCGGAAGCGAAGCCTGGGAAAATCACGTATCACCGATCCTAAAGCACACCACGGATTCGAGCGTACCTTGTTAGCCACAGATTAAACACCAATGCTGAAGATTGAGGAAGAGAAACCAATCCTGATTCGATCCGATGACGTCGATTGGCCTTGAAGGGAAGACGGCGTCGCCTTTAGCACTTGTCTTCTTTTTCTTGGAGGGAGAGAGGGAGAGGAACGTACGTGCGTTATTATGCCAAAGGTAACGTCCTCCCTCTCTTTCCTCCCTTATATACGTTCCTCAAAAAAAAAAAAAAAAAAATCGTACCCCTTCATCCATGGGCCATAATCTTATGGGCTGGGCTTTTAGGCCCAACATGGGCGGACGAGCCTTAAGCCCATCACATTAATAAAATCATCAAATCAGATTCATATTGACCCCCAATCCAATCTGACTCATTTGGCGGGTCGAAGTAGCAAAAATCACAGTGGAAGATTAAACAAAGAGCAGTACAAGTGAAGAGAGAGATTGAGAGAAAGAGAGAGGCAGCTGAGATTTCTCTCGTGAAAGATGATTCTTTCATATTTATCTTTTCCTCTTTAAATAATTCTTTTTCGATTTATTTAAAGGTTTCAAAGTGAAGAAATCATGAGATGGCTGAGGATTCTTTCATTTTTTCTCGCCCTTCATGTTGAGGATTCTTTCTCATCTTTCAGCTCAGATACTTGTCTTCTATGATAGGGGATTCTTTACCTCCAGCATAGGAAATTATTATCCAAATTATTCTTTTCTTGGTCGAGGAAAAATGAGATTGTCTTCAGGACTTTTCTTGGCCAACACCTCCGTCTATAAATTGGCAGCTTCACCCCATTTCATCCAGACATCTGTGGCATTTCCTCTCTCGCACTTCCACTCTGTGTCCTTCATTGTCTTCTTCAAGCCACTAGCTCTCTCTCTCTCTCTCTCTCTCTCTCTCTCTCTCTCTCAGTTGTTCATTGTATTCATCTCATTGAATCTGTCCTCTTCTTCAGTCATTTCGTTTTTGGGTTCCATCAGTCCCGCCTTCCTTAGCATATATAGATTCTTAACTTTCCTTTCTCCACAAAGAAGGGAGAAAACCAGAAAGAATTCAAAAAGTGGGAAAATGGAGGATATTGTTGTGTCGGTAGCTGCCAAAGTGGCAGAGTACCTGGTGGCTCCGGTCGGTCGTCACTGCGGCTACATGATATTCACCGACAGCTACGTTCGCCAACTTGAGGAAGAACGTAAGAAAATGGAAAATGCGAAGCTAAGGGTGCAGCATTTAATTGATGAAGCTCAAAACAACACGAAGCCGATCGAAGCTGACGTTGAGAAATGGGTGACAGACGTGGAGACCATCGCTAACAAGGCACGCGATGTGCCGGAAAACGGAAGAGCTAAGAAAACTTGCTTGTGCGGGTGGCTTCCCAACCCAAAGGCACGTTATCGTCTTGGCAGGGAGGCAAGGACGACAGTCCAGGCAATCCAGAAACTCATTCAGGAGGGTCGATTCGAGAGGGTCTTCTATGAAAGTGCTCCGCCAGGGCTTGTCGTTGGCGCTTCCAGCGTCCATTCGTCGGCTGGTGATGGGGGCGACACTATCACCGATTCGCGAGCTTCCATCTTTCAGGACATAATGAAAGCTCTGGATGATGAGAAGCTCAAAGTCATCGGGGTGTACGGGCCTGGAGGTGTGGGGAAGACTACGCTGTTGAAGGAAGTTGAGAAGAAACTCAGAGAAGCGGGGAGACCGTTCCACATGATCGTCAAAGTGGAAGTTTCGCAGATTCCAGACTTGAATAATATCAGAGACCAGATCGCTGACGCCTTGAGTCTGGATCTGAAGGACAAGCAAAGCCCACAGGGAAAAGCAGATGTTCTGTCGAAGAGATTGAAGCGTGATCCGAATGAGACGTTTCTCATAATATTTGACAACCTGTGGGAAAAAGTTGATTTGGAGGCGGTTGGAATTCCTTGGGGAGACGTGAGCAGCAAATGCCAGTTGTTGCTTACGTCGAGATTTAAAGATGTGCTGGAGCAAGAGATGCTTGCTGATCGAACATTTCTTCTTCAAGGTTTAAAGAACGATGAAGCTTTCGGGCTATTTGAAAAGACGGTCGGCGACAGGCTCAAAGACAATGAGGAATTGAAATCAATAGCGGGTCAATTGGTCAAGAAGCTCGCAGGTTTGCCTCTTTTGATTATCTCTGTTGCAAGCACTTTGAAATCTAGCGATGAGTCCGCATGGAGAAATGCGCTGATAGAATTAGATGATTCAAATAAAGAAAAAAAGAAACGATAGTGAGGTTGAGTTATGACCATTTGAAGAGTGAGGACGCGAAGTACTTATTCTTGCTCTGTGGTCTTATTGGTGGGACCATTCAAGTCGAACTTCTGTTTGTACTAGCCATGGGGTTGGGCTTGTTTGAAAGATTTAATAAGACGATACAAACTTCGAGGGATAGATTGAATAATATGCTCAATGAACTCCGTTCTGCTTGTTTGTTGCTGGATGGTGGCAATGACAAGGGCAACGTGACCATCCATGATCTTTACAGTGAGGTGGTCATCTCAGCTCCATTTAGAGGTCATAATTCCTTAATGATGAACAGCAATTGTGGCTCCTGGCCAAAGGAAAAGCTTGAGAAATGTTGGGCAATATGCCTAACTGATGTTGGCAAAGATAGGCTTGCTGAAATAATGACATGTCGGTTTCGTGACTTGAAGATACTCATGTTGTCTCAACCAAAAAACTGGCATTGGATGCCAGGACACCAACATGATGTGGGAGATTACTCGGGACTATTAGATTTCACATACATGCGGGAGCTTCGAGCCCTATATATTTGCTCCCTGCATATCATCACTTTACCTTCCTCGATTGAAATCCTTGGGAACCTCTGGTCGTTATATTTAGACCATTGCAATGTGGGGGATGTGGCAGTTCTTGGCAAGCTCAAAGCATTGCAGATTCTCAGCTTTGCAGGGTCTAGAATTTCTAAGCTACCTAAAGAAATTGGTGAACTGATGAATATGAGATCGTTGAATCTAAGCAACTGTAGAGAGCTTAAGATAATTGAGTTTGGTGTCCTAAAAAGCTTAATCAAATTGGAAGAGTTACGCATGAAGGAAAGCTTTAATCGATGGACTGGCAAGGATGAAACACCATTGAAATTTTGTAATGCTAAGCTTGCCGAGTTTAAGAGCTTGAGAAAGATAGCCTCTCTGGAAATATTGATCCCTAATCCTAACATACTCTTAGAGGATGCTGACTTGCCATTTAAGAACCTGATTAGATTTTGGATCAACATTGGAGATGCTGGCGGGAGCGATATTGAAGGTTTGAGAACCATGAAGCTTAGATTGGAAGGGAATGACAGTATTCTTTCAAAAGAATGGGTTCAGAAAAATCTATATAAGACTCAATACTTGCATTTGGATGGATTGAGAGAGTTCAAGAAGACCGCTCACGAGTTGTGTATCAAAGGATTTCCACAATTAAAGCATCTCATCATTCTAAACTCTCCCTCAATCAGGTACATTGCGAGTTCGTCCAATGACCTCCTCATTGATTTTGTGATGTTAGAGTCTTTGTTCCTTGATAATCTTATTAATTTGGAGAAGATATGCCATGGCCTTGTTGCCCCAGAGTGCTTTAGCACATTGAAAGCTGTGAGTGTCAAGAAGTGTGACCAATTGAAAAACCTGTGGTGTCTTTCGGAGATGCAAAGAACTATACAATTGAAAGATATTAAAGTATGGGATTGTGATTCAATGCGAGCCATTATCTTAGATGATGTGAGAGAGGATAAAGTTGCTGCCGATGACATAGTTCAGTTGCTTAATGTACGTTGTCTGGATTTACAAAATTTACCCAATATGATGAGTTTTTGCAGTGGAGCTGAAATCACATCAGAGGATGCTCTAATTAAGGTAACTTACTCATTTTCTCCATTGTGTCAATATGTCTTATTGAATGGGTATAAGTTTCCTTAATTTGTAATATTGCAAATGCTACCTACATCATACTATTACAGGGGGATTTAGGATAAGATGAAATTGGTGTTCACCGAATACAAGTGCATATTGCAGTAAACATTTATTATTTGTACATTTTGATTCACAAAGAAAAAATCTTCTCAAATAAAACAAAGACCGTACATTTTGATTCACATTCAATTATAGTTAAAGGGAAGCCTCTTTCTACGACTGATTTTTTACTGTGAGTAATTTATTACTCTTTCTAACATTTTTAATGAGAAGAAAACACAATGTACTGAACGAATGAATGCGAGAATTCGAGTGAATGAATGAATTTCGACAATTTGAAATTGAAGAAAGCAACATCCTGAGATTAAATAAATGGAAGGTGTACGAGAAGCCACATAACAGAGAATGTCCGCATATTTCATGTCCCATGTACATGCAAGTTGTAACCTGTGACAGCCCAAGCGACGTTGCGCGGGAAGGAGAGATGGCGGTGCGTTCGTGCCTTGGTCCTCGGACATGCGCATTGAAGGGGAAGGAGTCCTCTCTAGTCCCACATCGCTTAGGGGGGAATTCTGGGCTAGTTTATAAAGGCTTGGGTCCCTTTAATCTGTGTAATGCGTTTCATGTACGCTTCCGCTACGCTGAAAATAAAGCCGTGAGGGAGGACGGGCCAGTGGGCCGTGCCTCCAAAGCGGACAATATTATGGCTTGGGAGGGAAACAAAGCGGACAATATTATGGCTTGGGAGAGGGAAGGCCCAAGGGATGGCCTTCTGCCCCTGCGTAATGCGTTTTAAAGCATTGAGTACTCAGTACCTAAAATGGGGCCCGGATCGTTACATAACCTATTCCAGCACGTCATGCCAACGTCATTGTGTCGACCTCATTCTGCTTTTGTCATTTTTTTCCTTGGCTTACTTCGGGGATATTTCCTTCTCCATCCTTTCCGGCACAACGGAAGATCTTAACGTGATCAATTGAGTTTTAAATGTTTAAGAGACACACCGAGCCTATTCATCTATTTATGATATGTTTGTTTCAGAAAAAATAAAAAAAATCTTTGTTGCTGAATAATGTTTTCATTGTAAATCTTTTTTTTTTTTTTAAAGAAAATGATTTGCTTTCTTATTTTGGTTATGTTGAAAACGCAGTTTCGAGAAAATGTTTTACAATGCTAGGGAAAAAAATTACAAAGTAAAGACAAACACTTTTACGGATCCTAGCCCGAATCAATTGTATTTACATGTTCATAACGAAACCAATAAATTAGCAATTTTATGGATCCTAGCCCGAATCAATCGTATTTATGTGTTCATTATGAAACCAATAAATTATCAACAGATTTATCAAAGATTTAACTCAGACGTGAATTTGTTTTCAATTTTGAAAGCTAAAATAGAAAAAAAAAAAAAAAAAAAAAAGATTAAAAAAAATTTTGGTCGCTGTTTTGAAGATCAGTAAACGATTTCAAAAGAAAAGATACAAAAAAATTGTGGGTCAAAGTTTGGAAGATCGGCTAAATAAATGATAACAATGACCATCACAATTGTTAGAGAGAAAAATACTTGTGCAGTCAGTGCTGCGGTTGACAACATCATAGTTATAAATGCGTTTGTATTTTATAACTATATTTGTCTAAGTGAGGCCAATAGTGAAAAATTCATTCTTCCACCGCATCATATAGATCAGTAAAGGAATAGGTGAAATTGTCAAATTATTCACAACTATAATCTGACGCATAATTCTTATGAGCAGGTTAGTTTACCAAGCTTGGAGAAGTTAAAGCTTGACAAAGTAGGATCACTTACCCTTGGAAATTGCTCTAAGCTACTCAATGTCTTCTCATTGACAATCATAGAGAGATTGCACAACCTGAAAGAAGTTATTGTTTGGAATTGTGACTCCTTGGAATCATTATTTGATTGTGGGTCCCTCGATGCAAATAAGGAACGAAAAATTGTATTGCTACCCAAACTAGAAGTAGTGGAGGTTAATAGAGCAAGAAGACTGACATGCATGGTGAAGAGCGACTCCCAAATGATTTTGGGTTTTCCTAGTCTTCAAACTATTAGAGTTAAGGATTGCTCTGACCTAAGATATCTCTTCCCTAATTTCACAGCAACGGCGCTAGAGAAACTTGAGAATATATACACTAGCCAATGCGAACAGATGAAGGAAGTTATTCCCAAGGAACATATGAAGGAAGTTATTCCCAAGGAAGAAAGTGGTCAATCAAAGGCAGAAGTGATGAGTTTCCCTTCCTTACGTTATCTAAGTATTTTGCATTGCCGTAACTTTGAAGCGTTCGTTCGAAATCCTCCAAATGTCAAGAGTTTGCTAGGCAAGACAACAGAATTGGATGATGAGTCACCACAACCATTGTTTAATGAGATGGTTTGTTCCATTTCCTACAATGATCATATGTACTCTTGCATTATCATGTTTTAGATCAAACAATATAATCAATTTCCCTACTTACCCTTCTTACATTATTCTCGGCAGGTCACATTTCCCAATATACAAATTCTAGAAATTGAAGGCCTTCAATGCAAAGAGCTGTGGAACAATCAAATTCCTGACCATTCTTTTTCGGAATTGGGATTCCTTAAATTGAAGGACTGTGACAACCTCCAACATATTGCCCCATCCTATATGTGGAAGAGGTTGCACCGTCTCTATGTCCTAGAAGTGATTTCATGCCGTTCGATCGAGATCATATACGAAGGTGATGGGATAGATATTGAGTGTGGCGACCTGCGGAGGCTGGTTTTGCACGATCTTGGAAATTTGAGGAACATTTGGCAATCCGATGGTCTCCCAAATGTCCCGTTCCCAAAATTGAGAGAAGTAGAGGTTAAGAGGTGCTCCCGTTTGGAAATGCTTTTCCCTACCTTCACGGTGAAATTTCTTGGGCAAATCAAAGAGCTGACGGTGTCGTCGTGTGAAAATATGGAACTAATTGCTGGCCATGAAATAGGGGAAGAAGCGACCCGCACGACAATCACCTTCTCCAAATTAATTGCTCTTGGACTTTTCAAGTTGCCGAAATTCAAGGGCATCTTACCTGAGAGATACTCTCTGAAACTACCGCGGTCTGAGGACTTCCCATCCTTGCTATTCTTTCAAATGGTAGACTGTGGAGTAGAGAAGAACCGAGGCTATTTTGAGAAGACTTTGGGCCTTGTGAGAAGAAGGGGCAGCTCCATCCACCAACAGCCACCGCCGAACACAGAGCATTGATCGAAGGTACTCGGGTGATTGTTGAGCATCCGCAGATTACTCTCTCGGTGATTTCAATTGAGTCCTTTCCTCCCGCTTCGTTGCCGATCGTCACCGCTTCCCGATCGCCGCCAACAGTTCCGCCAAGCCGAGAAGGTCTGTGGTGCCGAAGTGCTCGAACTTTGGTCATGACTGCCTTACTCATGCCCGATGTCCATCACTATAGCTAATCATTCTTCATTCACCTAAACCACATGTGCTTTGTTTTCCGTTGCTATTACTAGTGTATGTGTGCAAATCGACTGTGATTGAGTTTGTATTAATGATTTGAACTGGTGTTCCTCCGCCAAAATGTATACCACATGTTTGATGAAATTCTTGAACTAAGTCTATGTGTATTTTGATTTAGTTCTTGACCGAGAATTCCCTTCATTACTAGATTGGTAATCTATTCTGGTCATAAAAGCATATTTGAGTTCTCTCTCTTCATAAATAGTCATAGGTATTCAATTTTGAACTTGTTTTGAATCTGTTGGAACCTTGTCAATGCATGCTGATTCACGACTGTTGCAGCCCTGACTTGATGTCGATTGGTCCTTGATTTTATGCTATTGTGCTCAAGTAAGCACGTGCAGTGATATAAGATTGTGTCATCGTGAATTTCATGTTTGCTTGGGAAAGAAATTATGTCACGAATGAATGAAATTCTACTGATCTGTGGATGCTGACTCTATCTTGATATCCCTGATTTGGTGTGCTTTTGATTCCAGCTTGAGGCTAGTTTATAGAACTCACTTGAGGGTTGCTTCTGTGAAATCTAGGGGGAAGGGAAGATTAGCCACCAGCATTACCAGTACCCTGCCCTTAAAATCCATGAGGACCCTACCCATATGTTTTACTAGGAGTAGGTTCGTAGTTCTGATTGTCTCTCCTATAAACCATTTTGCACTTGAGGTGCAGAGCTCCATCTATCTCCTTACGGCAGGTCTCTCTGTTGCTAATAGCAATTGTTGTTATAACCTTGTTAACTGTAGTTTTCCTGGTATGAATGCACCAGATCTCTCCTTTGTCCTTGATATGGATCCCTTCCACAGGGGGCACAATCCATATTGCCCATTGGCATGGGATTTCTTCTTTCACCTTGCCCCTTGTCTATTTGCCACTCAGCCTCCTTGCCCATCATAGTTTCCATTGCAACCACACATTCTGCCCACCCAGCCTCCCATACTGAACTGGAGGTGGTCTGAGTAATTACTCCATTTTCATACTTGTGACCTAATGACTTAGTAAGCTCAACAAAACAACAAGCGTTGCAGGGTCACGAATCATAGACGCATTGGAAAGTTGAGGTTATGGAATTAGAGGATGAATGGATTAAATGACTGAGAAAATGTGGCAGAGATGTATAGTAGGTGAAATTCCCAATGGAGTCGAGTCATACATCTGTACTCCTTGATTTGGGGATCAATGTAGGAATCTGGTAATACGAAAACAACTCCTGGTAGATAGGAAACTCATCAAAGACACTTGCTTTTGAATTGCTCCGACTCTGTTTCAGTCCATCACAGCCTGATAAGTGGTTGTGCTACATGCACAAATTCTCTTTTTTGCTTCCTCCAAATTTAAACACGAGTATCAAATGTCATCTCAACTTTGCGATGTAGATCATGCCACGATTGCCTTGGGACATTGACAGTGGACTACACTCATCATAAAAATCACTTAATTATCATGATCAGGAAATAACATATCCATGATGTTATGGTGCTAAATGTAAACATCAAATTAACTACTGCAAATGTGGGGTCGTGAATGTTGATTTTTAAAGAAGGTGTCAAGAGCCTGTGCTCAAGAGAGTCGTCTCGAGAAAAAGTACACAATAGGAACCCCCTACTTCATTGAATGATTTTTTGAGGTTACATTATGCTTTTGAGTTATTTTTCAATAGAGATAAATTTTAATATGATTAGTCAATGAAAATTAGTTATACACGTTGCCCGACTACACTTGTTAGTGAGGATAATTTGCTTTTAGAAATACACATGCCCATGCTGATTCATTTTGGCATACTTGTGCCCAATTTATTTATTCTTATTTATCATTACAAATACTTGTTTGACCAAAGATCTCCATCATTAATACCTTAACATCTTGTTTTATGTCGCTTAAATATTTTCAATCTTTCCTCTCTTTTTCTGACATGGATAACTTCTTAAAAACAGAACGTAACTTCATTTAGTATTAAGCATATATTGATATTTTCAAACTTTCCTAGCAGGAAGGAGAGAGGGAGGGACAGAGAGTTTATGAAATTAAATGAAGGCATATAAATGAGGAATTAGTGGAAAGGAAGTAGATAGAGCTGATAACAAAAGGGTGCAAAATCCTTTGATCAGAGTGATGCTTCACCATTACGATAATATTATAGTAAGAGAACTCGTGAAATTGATATGAATAAATTTTCTATTGAAAATATCAATATGATGATCCATGAAGTTTCATAAAAAAAAAATAATAATAATAAAAAACTGATTAGTTAAATCTGACAATCAGAAAAATAAATTAGTAATGAAAGAGATTATTATCTGTATTGACTTTTGGGGGAGGATTTTGTTGGCTACAAAAGACTCGAGTATTATTATTTTTCTAATTTAAACAAAGAAGGGCGATAATTCATCCAAATTACAAAGTTATAGTCGAAATCAATACCATGAAATGGAAAAGAATGCTATGAGATATTAAATGAAAATCGAAACTCTAAACTGAAATTGAACGTGGCTTGAAATAAAAGGTACATTTGACTGCAATCTGATAGGGAGGAACTCATTTTGCATTTCCTTATGTTTTCTCCCACTTTTAAGAGGAAATATTTTTGTGAGCCCACAAGAAAATTTTTCTCTGCCATTCTCTTTTCACTTCCCTCCCAGTCATTTTAGCCCAACAAGGAAAGAAAATTTCTAATTCCGTACCATAACACGGTAGGTTATATCTTTGAAAATCAGAATGGGTCGACAAATGTTCAAACATAGCTTGTATTTCCGAGCATGCTTACTAGATACTAGTTTCACACACTAAGGTAGCTTATTAGCATTGGTATATTGTCCTCGAACATAATGGTAAGTTCTCCCATGTTGAATGTAGATTATGACTTTTGGAAATTACAAAATTTGGCCAATTTTCCATTGCCTTTCTAATCACATGTATGCATTAGCAGATATGGATTAATGATCCCGTTAACATACATATAGAAACATACTAATGCACTTTATATTCACTTGTTCCATTAATGAGAGGTACATCATTGTGTAATGGAAGAATGCTTGGCAAGCTCAGTGCAAGGCCCACTTCTTTATTTGACTACTTACAATTAGAGAACTCTCTCTCTCTCCCGCCTTCCCGCTCTTGGTCATTCGTCCAGACCAAACCAAACACGACCTTGATTTTCATACTCCCATAGGGAAAAGTCCTTCCTCTTTTGGGCTGATTGTGGGTGAGGAGGGATCCAAAGTTTCCCTAGAATTAGCAAACAGAGAAACCCGAGCAACATTATATTTTCTTTCTACTATAAATTCCGAGAATCTCTAATTTTTTTACTAAGACACCTGTTGTTGGATTGAATTCTAACAAATCCTTCGTGAATTTGTAAAAAACTCTTTATTTATTAAATAAAATAATAGAATTCAATTCTAATTTAAGGGTGTGTTTGTTTCACAGAAAACGTAATGTTTTTGGAAAATATTTTCCGGGAAACTATTTTCCAGAAAAACGGTTAGTTTTCCTTTCTTTTGTGATGTGACTGAAAATATTTTATGATGTTTGGATTGCATTTCAAAAATGATTGAAGGTGTAGAAGATGCCAACGAAGAGGAAGAGAAGGGAGCGAAGCCAATAGGAGTGCATGAGGGGCTAGGGTTGGAGGATGTGGCGATGACAAAAGGGAGGGGGCGAAAGAGAAGGAGAGAGGGGAGGAGGAGTTAGGGTTTACGTTCATAGGCAAAGAAAGAAAAGAGAAAACAAGAAAAGAAAAAAGAAAAGAAAATATATAACAATAACAAATTCAAATTTTTAATTATAAATTCTTTTGAATAATAAATTTTTCATTAAGCAAGGACCTTAAAACATTTTGGAAAACGTTTTCCGGTTCTTTCAAAGGGGAAATTGTTTTCCTGAATTTAAGCTTTGGAAGGAAAACATTTTCCGTTGACTCATTTTCCTAAATGAACCAAACGCTGGAAAATGAGGAAAACGTTTTCCCGGAAATTGTTTTTCGCAAAACAAACACACCCTAAAGACAATAATAGAATAGATTATCATATGTATATTTCTATATTTCACATAGAAAGATAAAGAAGAATAAGTCTCATTTAATTAATTATCCATTTCTTGCACTTATTATATAATATATATACTCACTTAGATATACTCAATATAATTATATACGAATTATAATTATTCAAAGATATCCAAATATTAAATCAAGGTAACCGTTCTACGGCAATTTTTAACAGCTTACCCTATTTCTTTGTGCCTTTTGTGGGCCTCGGACTCACCGGCTTCCACTCCGGCAGTGGCGAATGACTTCACCACTTCTTCGCCTGCCCAGATATCGACCACCGGGGCCTTCTACCTGTGGAAGACCACTCAGGCAACCAACTCCACCTCTCCTTTGAACAAGGGATTGCCGCGGGGCACGTTGGCGGCAATGATAGTGGGGATTAGGATGGGGGACTGATTCTGCTGGTTAGGGCAGCACCACAGACACTGCAAAGCAGATACACCGCGAATGTGGATAGGGCACGGTGCGCGTCGTGGCGAAGCAAGGCGGCGCGGCCGTGGCCACCGTGGCCTGTTAGTGTTGCGACTGCAAAGGTGCCTCTCTATTGTTACGAACCACGCCGCCGTCTCCGCCGTTGCCCCCCGAGCCCCACCGTCGCCTGTCAAAGCCCCATTGACAGCTTCAATTCGTCCCCTACCACTCTCTCTCTCTCTCCCGGGAAACGATTCCGCTCTACTCTCTCTTGTCCAGTGAACCACGCTTACGTCGTTGCCTCCCAAATAATAACGTGTTTCTTTTGACGATAGTTTTCTAGTTCACCTCATGCAAGACGACATTTTAAAGCTTTGACTTTCAAGAGCATCCACTTTGTTAGACATCACTGATTTTCTCTGACAAATCTATTGCTGTAAATATTTTTTTTTTCATATAGTTAGTAAAATCTTAAATAGAATGGTATCTTGTGATAAATGAAGTAAGTAAATTTTATTGGTCACCTTTAGTTTTCTCTAAATACGTTTGTTGATTTCAATACAACTCTAGTTTCCCTATTCAAATTTTCACCTATACTTTTAATTTGCTTGTGATTTCAATTTCCTGCATTTCGACTCGAGTTGTTTATTGTTTCGAAAAAAAAAATCATGTAATTTTTCCGAAAAGAGAAACCGAGTGTAGAAAATAGAGGTAAGAAATACAAAGGAAATCTCAATAATCGAGCCTATCTTTCTCTTGGTAATGAATAAAACTCAAACTGCTGACTTCAAAATTTTCAAGTCCGAATCCGAGGGAAGAAGGGAACTCTAGAGTCAATTTCATTTGCATAGCTCTTTTGCATCAAAGGGATCAAGTCAACTAAAGCCTTTTGTTGACACCCAAATTTTTATTGATGCTCTAAATATCCATTTATTTCACAAAAATTAAATATATATATATATATATATATATATAAAGATAAAAAAAAGGAAAATAAAAAAATGGAGAATGAATAAAAATGGATCAAAAAAATGAATGAACGATGAAAAGTAAAGTCGTGTGGGCCGGAGTGTCTAGCCCACTTAGTAATTTCCGGCTCACCCCTTAACCGGGCTTCCCATTTATTTTATTCCCTGGTCCATTTTCCTTCTTTTTCTTCGGCCCACCAGGGCCTAAAAAGAAGCCCACCCATCACTCATTCTTGCACGCGCGCGCGCTCGTGAGAGGAGCGTCTGTGACGCAAGGAGGAGAGCAGGTACAGTGACGGCCACCGAACAAATGCCCGTGAGCGAGGGATGAGAAAGGAGCCTGTGACGGAAGCAGAGCCGAGAGCATGAATCTTCATTGATATGCCTCGCGGCTCAACCCTGTGAAAACGAGATATATTCGTGCGAGATAATGGAACCTGTCGCATTGTGTTTTGGTTGGAAAATAGTGTCAAAGCTGAATCAAAAACCTGGTATCGTGGCTGCGCAACATGTGTTCGACAAAATGCTCGAATGATGCACCCAAATCCATGTTATCCGACTGATGTTAAAAATTGTAAAAGAACTGAGGAATTTTGGAATGAGAATTATGTACTTCATTGCCACAGAAACGTAACATATATACAAGAAGATACAGCTATCAAACATACTCCTAATTATGCTAAACTACCAAAAATACAAGGATCACACAATAAAAAAATATGCATACAAAACTTCCTAAGTAAACGGCCTAAATAAAAGCATATCACAGTTACCTTTCCAATATATTTACTTTTCCAATACCCCCTCAAGTTGGAGCATGGAGATCTCGAATGCCCAACTTGCGAAGAAGAAAGTTAAATTGATCCTTTCCCAACGCCTTCGTGAAGATATCAGCCGGCTGCATTGAACTACGTACATAATCTGTTTGAATGTTACCATTAAGTATCTCATTACGAATAAAATAACAATCCACTTCAATATGCTTGGTACGCTCATGATAAATAGGATTGGCGGCTATATGTAAAGCTGCCTAACTGTCACAATATAGGTGCATAGGTTGAGAATGTGCTACACCAAGAGAATCCAATAATCCTTTCAACCACTTAAGTTCACAAACTGTAATACTCATAGACCTGTATTTAGCTTCAGCGAATGAGCGAGACATTGTCTATTGCTTCTTAGTCTTCCACGAGATAGGTGATTCTCCCAAAAGAACAAAGTAACCGATCAAAGATTGTCTCGTCAAATGACAACTAGCCCAATTAGAATTGCAGTAAGCAGACAATTTGAGGTCACAATTGGCACGCAACATAATACCCTTACTTGGATTTCCTTTCAAATAACGCAGAACTCTCACAGCCGCCTCCCAATGAGCTTTCTTTGGCCGTTGCATGAACTATGCAAGAATATGCACACAGTAACACAATTCAGGTCGAGTTATTGTTAAATAAATAACCCGACCGACTAGTCGCCTATACTGAGCAAGGTTGTCTACATCATCGCTCTCAGTAAGGGCTAGCTTGTGATTTTGTTCAAGAGGAGTTTTAGCCGGCTTGGAACCCAGCAATCCGACCTCATAAATCATATCCAACTCATACTTACGTTGACACAAGAAAATGCCATATGAGTTTCTCGCCACTTCAATCCCCAAGAAAAAATTTCAGCTTCCCCAAATCTTTCATATGAAAACGACGACTCGAGATAGTTCTTAAACTTTTGCACAACGGAAATATCATTACCGAGATAATGAGATCATCAACATAAATAAGCACATTCAATTGACCAGTCCCAACTCGAAAAGTGAACAAGGAGGAATCTGAATATGATTGCTAAAATCCATAAGCTTTCAAAGATGCAGCCAATTTCGCGAACCAACATCCGAAGTCTACATACCTTCCCTGGTGATTGAGAGGCAAATCCAGGTGGCATCTTCATGTAAACCTCTTCCTCTAAATCGCCATATAAGAAAGCATTTTGAACGTCCATCTGATGAAGTTCCCAATTCTTTGCAGTTGCAACGGCAAGAAAGGTGTGTACAGTGCACATTTTTGCCGTAGGAGCAAAAGTCTCATGATAATCTATGCCTTCAACTTTATTATTTCTTAGTATCACCAACCGCACCTTGTATCGTTCAACACTTCCATCAGAATTGTACTTAATTTTATACACCCACTTGCTCCCAATTGCTTTCTTCCTAGGTGGCAAATTTTCGACTATCCATGTGCCATTATCTTCTAAAGCCTGTATTTCTTTACTCATGGCTTCTCTCCACCGTTCATCTTTAATTGCTTCCACATAAGAGTTTGGTTCATGTCCTGCAGTAATTGCTGCCAAGAAACACCAGTGTTGCCTAGAAAATTTTTCATAACTCACATAACGTGCTATAGAATAAGGCATACCTGAGGAATCAGATCGGGCAGATGAGCATGTCGAGGGGCTTATTCTAATGGTGTTTGTCACATAATCTTTCAAACAAACAGACAGTTGCTTGACCCTTTGTCCCCTACCTAGCTGCTCTTCGACGACTTCACTTCTTTCCACGTCCTCATTATTTGTGTGGATCAATTCCTCCATTTCATGATTCACCTCATTTTCTCTATCTATACTTTCGGCGTGCTCCTCTCTCAAATCACTTTTTAAATCATCAACTTCATCACCCAACTCCATAACTCTATTTTTAATGAGTTCATCACTTACTATTTTCTCATCAGCATATGGAAATTCTGTTTCAGCAAAAACTACATCTCTTGATACAAAATATTCATATGCTTCTAAATCATATAATCTCTACCCCTTCTTTCCCAAAGAATAACCAACAAAAACACACCAACGACTTCTACTAGCAAATTTATTTTTATCCCGATTATGATTATGCGCATAGCACAAACAACCAAAAATCCGAATATGTTTGTAAGAAGGAGGTTGGCCAAAGATAATCTTATATGGGGTTTTACTATTCAATAATATAGATGGAGTCCTGTTAATCAAATACCCAGCTGCAAGTACACATTCTCCCCAAAATTCTATGGGTAAATTTGCTTGGAAATGCAAAGCTCTTGCGACATTAAGGATATGGTGATGCTTTCTTTTGACTCAGCCATTTTGTTGAGGTGTTCCAACACAAGAAGTCTAATGCTATATCCCATGTTCATCAAAATATTCTTTCAAACACAAAAATTCACTTCCGTTATCACTTCTAACGATTTTCACATTTTTTCTCAAGTTGGCGTTCATTGCAATAAACTTCCTAAGAACACAAGCCACTTTATTTTTTTTTCCATTCAGCAAATATATCCACATAGCACGAGAGTAATCATCAACAATTGTCAAGAAATAAATTTCTCCACATGAAGCTGGAATTCTATAAGGTCCCCACAAATCACAATGTATCAATTCAAAACAATATTTTGCTTTATTGTCTCTAGAAAAGAAGATCTCTCTTGTTTGTTTTGCTCTAAAACAAACCTCACAACTTTTATTGGTTTTCCTAACCATTTTTCCAGCTTCTGGAATTAACTCCACCACCTTAGAAGAAGGATGACCCATTCTTTTATGCCAAAGCTCAAAGCATCCCATATCAGCCACCATGCAAGCATGTACCAAAGTCACTCCCTTGAGAAAGTAAAGCCCCTCGCGTTGCTCACCCACTCCAATCAGGTTCCTCGAATTTAGGTCCTGTATAGCACATATTTTGTTAGTGAGTTGGATAACCAAATTTGAATCATTAAGAAGTTGTGATACATAAATCATATTGCATTTCAAATTGGGGACAAAAAGAACTCGTTGCAATTTCAAGTCTTCTCCAAGCAACACAGTTCCTTCTTTCACTGCTATGGTCTTTTCTCCATCAGGTAACTCGACTGAGCATGGCACAATGTCACACAATTCTCTCAAAAATGCCAATGTTCCTGTCATATGGTGGGAAGCTCCTGTGTCAATAATCCAAGGAAAAATACTCTGTTTACCTATCAGCCTCTCATGGGCACCATTTTGATGAGAACTTAACATTCCCAATAAAGTTGCCCACTGCTCATCATTCAATCCACTAAGACCCTTTCGACTGAATCTGTCACAACTCCTAGCCCACCATCAACTCCAGTTGCCTGTGAGATGTTGGCACGAGTACCTCCTCCCTTGTTACGTCCACCTCTATTATTGCGCTTTTGACCACTACCTTGTCCAACAAAGGTTCCACGTGGTATATTACCCCACCATTCTGGATATCCTATCAGCTGGAAACAACTTTCAGCATCATGTCCCTCTTGGTTGCAATTAGAACAAAAAGGGATTTTATCTTTATCCCCCCTTGAATTTTGACCACCTGCCTGGATTGCAAAACTCATGGGATTGCTTCTTTCATCCCTGGTTCGTGTCATGGTTCGCACTCGCTCTTGCCGAACAACCATAGCATAGACACGATTCAGATTAGGCAAAGGTTCAATGCTCAAAATATTAGCGCGCACTGTTCCATATCCTTCTTCATCTAAGCCCATCAAAAATTGATGAACTCTCTATTCTTCACGCTTTCTTTCCAATTCAATGGCAAAATTGCATATGCAACCTGTACAAACACACACCGGTATCTGATCATAGTTATTTATTTCATCCCACAAGATTTTGAGTTTATCGAAATAGGACACGATGGTTTGACCATCCTGCCTACAATTGGCCAAATCCGATCTCAGTTGCTGCATCAGTGGACTATTCCCAATTGAGAATCTTTGTTTGATATCCTCCCATAGATCTTTCACATTGTCCATGTGAGAGATAGACGAGCGAAATGTCGGATCAATGGTATTAAACACCCAAGAAACCAACATGGAATTAACCGTCCACCAATCTTCAAGTTCCAGTGAATCATCTGCTGGTTGCTTGACAGATCCATCAATAAAACCATATTTCTTCTTGGCTCGTAATGCAATCCGCATAGCTCGCACCCATTCTTCATAATTCTCACCCCTAAACTTGGGTAATTAGGTTACCTGGGTTGTCATTTGAATTCAGTGTGTAAGAGCTAGAGATTTTCTTGTCCGTTCGAGAACTCTCCTCACCTTTTTTTCCATCAGCCATGGCTCTGATACCATGTAAAAGAACTGAGGAATTTTGGAATGAGAATTATGTACTTCATTGCCACAGAAATGTAACATATATACAAGAAGATACAGCTATCAAACAAACTCCTAATTAGGCTAAACTACCAAAAATACAAGGATCACACAATAAAAAGATATGCATACAGAACTTCCTAAGTAAACAGCCTAAATAAAAGCAGATCACAGCTGCCTTTCCAATATATTTACTTTTCCAATAAAAAATTAGTTTGAGGCTTGATTGCGCATATTTTGTTGACGCTCATATGCTTTCTTCATGATTTGCCATGTTTTTTGTTTGATTTCACGGCCCACCTTTTGATGTTCGTTGACGGCCATGCAAAACCGAACTTGGTTCGGCCGTCGCCGGCAATAGACCGACAACGGCCGGAGATGTAATCTGGTGATGGTGTGTAGTGGTTTGAGCGCCGGTGTCCGTAGATGGCCTCTAGTTGTATGGGTTCAAAAAAAAATGGAGAAGAAGTTGCAGGTTTGAAGTGAAAAAATGACTTCGGGGAAGGAGAGGGGAAGAAGAAGAGTGCGGTAGAAAAGGACTCAATAAGGAAAAAGACAAAAGAAAAAAAGATTAAAAAAAAATCAAATTCAGAAAATGGTAAAAAAAATTAAAAAAATTAGAAAAAATTAGAAATTTAGAAAATTAGAAAATCAATAAAAATTAGAATTTTTTAAAATCATTACAAATTTAAAAATCCAAAAAATTCATCAAAAAATATTTAAAAATTCAAAATTTTGAAAATTCGGAAAAATCATAAAAATCATAAAAATTCAGAAAATCCTAAAAAAATCTGAAAAATTCAAAAATGGAAAATTTTTCTTAGAAAAAGTAAAACCAGAAATAGGTTTCTTTATTTTGCATTGTCTTTTTATTTTTTTATGGACAATATTAGGATGTTTGTATGTTTCCTTTATTATTATAATTTGTTTGTGTATTTCAATATTTTGGGTGTTCCTTTCTTGTTCTAGAATGGTTAGGATGAACCTTAAATTTCCTTTAGATAGGTTGCTATGGCGTAATCAAGGGTGCTAATCTTAATGTAATCAAGTCTCCGAGTCTAGAATATTTTATTGCAAAGAGGAAGATATCCTCTCATATCTTACTTGGGTTTTAGCTAACCAAAAAGGCTAGTAGTGACATATTTGTCAAAATTTGACTAGATTTAATTGATTTAAAATTCGTATGCCCGATATCATGTGGGGTATAAATTTGGGAGAGCTCAAGTAAATGAAATGTCATTAGCCTGAAATTGACACTACCACTAAACATAAATCTCTCTCCCCGAGGGTTAGGTCGCAACACCTTCCATTAAGAACAAAACAAAACAATCTGGAATGATAATCATTGACACATTGAATGTAACAATAATCATTGATGTGCTATTTTGACAATAGCATGATCATCAAAAAGCAATTTCGCTTAGATAGCAAAACGACCGAGTAAGAAGAAAGCAATTGGATGGCATCAGCTGGAGCTTGAACTCATGAAAACAAGCAGCAGGGGGAATGATCTGCATCTGGTGCACCTGAAGGTCTCTCTGGCAGAGACATTGATAGCCGGAGACAACGAACGTGACTAGAAATCTTTGTCTACTTCAAGCTCAGCGTCAAGGCAGAGCGAGCATCCCTTTCTTTGGTCAAATCAACAACGACACCTCGCAGGGCGGAGGAGGGGAAAGAGAAGGCCAGGTCAAGGGAAAAAGCTGAAATGTTGAGGTGATGGGGCTGCTAGGTCTGGGCCACGGATCAAATCAATGGGTTTGCTCTTGTGGGCCGTGCCAATTGGCTTTTTTATTTGTTAATTATTTTTATCTTTTTATTATTCTCTTTTTTTGTTCTTTTTACTACCATTCATTGTTTTTATGCTCTTTTTTACAAAAAAAAAAATGTATTCTTAATTTGCCAACTAAAATTTAGGTGTTGACAGACAGTTTCAGAAATATTTACCTAATATTTGAAGAAGAATATCATGCCATCGTGAACAAACTACAAGACATTGCATGTGTTGTTGCATCAAATATTAACTTACTAAAGGTTATAGTAGTTTCTTGATCAAAGGAAAAAACGAGCCAAAATATGCAACAGTCCAATGGAATAGAATCAGGTATGTGTTGATGAAATATTGACTCATCTAAAATGACTTGATTTGCGCTTGTAAAAAAAAATGACATAATTTATGACTCGGATTAATATGGACCCCAATTCCAATCTCACCCATTTGGTGGGTCGAAGTCCAAGAAATCCAAATGGAAGATTAAACAAAGATTGGTACAAGGGAAGAGAAAGAGATGGCTTTTTATAGCGGAAAATGATTCTTTCGTGTTTTGTTTTTCCTGCTCAATGATTCTTTTTCAATTTATCTGAAGTTTTCGAAGTGAAGAAATGATTAAACATGGCAAAGGGTCAAGGAAAAAGTAAAAGAAATGAATAAATATGTTGAGAATAACATAAGCTTAAATAAAACCAATGTTTATAAAGGTTTCACTTGAAAAACCGACCACGTGACTGGTCAAGTGGCCCAAGACTTGATTTGCAAGTCAAAGGTCGCAAGTTTAATTTCCCAATCTATTATCCATTTTGGGACAATTATGCAAATAACTTGGCGGAATTAATTTGAACAATATCTTGTGGCGAGCACATTCACCTGTTTGGGGCCAAAGATGCAAATTAACAATAACCTTTTTCAACAATAACAATAATAATAGACAAGTCTGTCTCCATATCAAGAAGAAAAAAGGCAAATTTATGGTGGAGTAGTTGGCACTAAGCATTCCTCCCTTGAAATTTCATTTGCTTCCGATTATATTTTTCTTGTCTTGAATAAGTATAAGCTTTATTTGGTATTTTAGCACATGAAGTTACAATTGATGCGAAATTGCAACAATCAAGTCATAACGATGAATTAAATGTTGATGATTAGCTTATGTAGAGAATGATAGTGTGAGATAGCTGAATAAAACGTGTATTTTGTAGGCAGTGTGGCTGGAAGGTAATTTTAGTACAATGGTGGAGTGCCTCACTTGTTTTTAATTAGCGGAGCATAGGATTTGGGAGATTTTTTTTTTTTATATAATTTTGTTCTTTGAGGTCAGGCATAATCAAAAGATGCACTTTTTTTTTTTAGTGATTATTTGAATGTTGTAGATGATTAGATGTATAACTAATAATCCATCTGTTGGCAGTGAAGGTGGATTTTGATAGTACAGTTCATGTTGATAGAGTGAGCATGTCATGTTCCATTGTAGAAAGAATAGGAAAACATGATACTTTGGTCTTCCATCACTATAGAAGGTCGACACCGTATTCCTCGAATTTTTTAAATGTAGTTCGCATCATCCTTGCTGAGATATTCATTCACCTCACCGGCAATTGGCACCGAAGTGCTCGAGGCCTGCCCTTCTTTTTTGGGGCACATGTGGCCCAAGAGCACAGGTCTGAAGTGGCACGGCCCGTTGGCCATCCTAGCTAAAATCTATCTGGGCTCATGCGCAGATATTAGAACATTTTCTGATAGTCGAGGATCCTTCACTCAAAAAAGCGTTGCCAACACCTTCATAGGTATTTTTGGAGCTCCAATTCATCTCATTCGAACATCAAATCACATTTCCCATCTTGCATTCACTTTATGTCCCTCCTTCACTGTCTCCTGTCTTTCACCGAAAGTGTTACCGACAGCCTCGCAGATAATTTCGGAACCTCAACCCATCGGACATCTGTAAAATTTCCCATCTCGCAATCACTCTCTGTCCTTTCTATCCTTCACCGAAAATTGATGGTGACAGCTTCGTTGAGGTTTTAGCAGCCTCGACCAATCTTATTTGAGACATCTATCCACAATTCGCATCTGCCCTTTCAATCCGTGTCCTCCCTGTCTTCTATCCTTCACGGTAATTCAGACATCAGTCACGTGTCCCATCTCGAAACGAACAAGAGTCTGGAAAATGCAATATGTTATGGGCCCACTGAACTTATCTTTTAAGGAAAGAACTCATTTTGCATTTCCCCTCTATTTCTCCCGACTTTCCGGAGGAAAATTTCTTGTGGGCCCCCACAGGAAAATCTTTCTCAACGGTTCTCTTCGTATTCCTTTTTTTTTTTGGTCTGACTCTTCGTATTCCTTGAATCTTTATTTTCCTCGCTTCTTTTCCCCCAATTCCTGAAGCCCGCTTCATTCTACGGAATGGCTCCATTCGGATTTATATATACAGGTCTTGCTCTCAAAAGAAAAATCATGGTAGCAAACATTTGGAGTGGCTCCTCATCCGTAAACAACATCTTTCGTTTGATGAGAAACTCGAAATGTAAGAATTCTCCCACATATATTGATGTCCTTGTTAATAATAATATGTATCAACTTGACTACTATAGTTACATGAGTAGACGTTCCTCAAAGAAACATCAATAACATTGGTAAGCTTCTAAATTCAAATTATGTTTTGCACTTGGCATTAGAGCCTATCATTTTTTTCTGGCCCATCAAGCTATACTAAAAATGTAATAAAGATGAGATGTGGATGGTTTGCACAAAGAAAAAATGGATGAACAAGACGACGTCTGCGTCCTCACCAATGGTGCATGGAGATATTGTGCAGAGGAGGGAGAGGTTCTTTTAAGTTCTTTCGTTGATCGATATGTTGCAATTATTTATCTTATATCATCTTCTTCTTTTTTTAAATATTGAAATTGAATATCATGGCTACATACGGAATATGTACCCTTTTAACTAGAGATTCTTGTTAGGTCCATAGTTGATAGAATAACAACTCCAATTGTGACACTAAAACAATTATACGTGCATCATGATTATTTGATTATGTTGGGTTATTTAAATTTTTTGGTCATATTTTTAAGTATGTTTTCCCATCATTTAAAGCAGTTTTTATTTTGGGTGATTAACTGAATATGTTTTTTTTTTTGGTAGGATAATCGATCGAATTAAGAAGTTGCTTTTTTCAGAATATTTATTGTTGTCATTCATAAAACAATTTACACAAAGTTGGGACCAAATATGTAATCATATATGGCTATGCACATATTAAGTCGAAGCTAGACGGGACAACGTTGAGAGAGAGAGAGAGAGAGGATAGTACAGTGGAGTCGGGTCCCCTAGCGCGAGGTTGAAAAAGCAAGAAGCTTTAATAATTGTAACACGATCCACACTGTATAAAGTCATACTGTCTATATGCATCACGAGGTTGACATAACACTAACCTTCAATAATTGCAACGTGATCCATGATGCCGAAAAAGCAACTTAACTCCATGCCGGTTAAACTCCTAACCTCGCTTTGCTCTGTCTTTCTCCCTCCTCCTCTGCATTTTAGAGAGAGAGAGAGAGGCAGCAGCAGTAGCATCAGAGAAACGATTGTGGATGTGCGTGGTCGGTACTTGTTAGGGAAGGAAAGAGACGAAAGGATTTGAAGTTTGTAGAGAATCGGAAAGAGGGTCATTGAATTGTTAAAATATATATATATATATATATATATATATATATATATATATATATATATATATTCATTTGAGTGGCTTAACTTTTATAAAATTTTCACTTAAGTGTCACGACTTTCAATTAATTATTTAAATACTACAACTCCCACCACAAGTGTCATGATGCGTAGTACTTTGGGGGACCTCTTCGAGAAGGTTATAGTGCTCAAATGAATATTTTTTAAAAGTTTTATAGTAAAGTGATCAGAATAAAAAAAGTTGTGATATCCTTGCCGTGACATTTTTTCAAAGTTAGCCTTATGCAACTAGGGCATTACAGACTTTTACATGCCATGACAATACAATCACGTAAGCACTTCAATATGCGTTTGCATAAAAATGATACAAACTTTTACGGAAGAAGAGGGGACAAGGAAAACATTTTGGTCAAAACTGGTGGTCTTCACATAGTACACAGTAGAAAGCATTATTACACTTAGCGGACTCTGTTATTGTCCGACTTTATTAAAGCCGATACTTAAAAGAGCTCGTGAAGTGACTGGAAGTGGAGTGCATCATCTGAATTGAATTATGGACTTAGAGAGATTGGGGCCTTGCCGCTGCTGATAGCTAGAGGTGAGCACGTATGAAATGATTAATAGACGGCGATGGTGGTAGACAGCCGGTAATTCTCACATTCCACAAGCGGCGGGGTCCAAAGGCAATTTTAGTTCAAAAAGAAATGGCGGAGTGGGTTTTTTTAGAACCGTCAAATTGAGGTTCTAAAAAATAAATGATAATTATGCTTATTAATTTTTATAAAATTAAATGAAAAGGCATCTTCCATGATCCTTCAGTATTCCAATGGAGTTGTGTGCATAGCTTAATGCATATTCACAAGATTAATAGATAGGTGTCTCTTCGATATCAATCGAGTGTCTGAAATTCTTTGAATACTCAAGTAATCCTTGTCAAGTACGGCGGTATTTTTTATCCCACACACATCAATAATCACCAGTGACATACGCCTATGCTCCCAAAGGTGGCCCTAAGTAAATGCACAAATATGGTGATTTAGTCACAATTACCATTTGAACAACCTCTTGGATTTAAAAGATACGGGTCGCTTAGTTTTCTTGGAAGAAAGCCAAACTAATGTAAAGTGAAAACTCTTAATTTTTCCTTATAAAAAATTCTTGATTTTGTAAATGATATTGATCATTGTGATCACGGTTTTATATCATATTCTTTTGAAAATTTTTACTTGCTGTCCTTGATCTTTTAATCTCAATTTTATATTCGAAGTTGATTTTGGCTGCTTAATGTTTTAAACTTGGGAGCTGAGCCCCACTTCTTTTCTCTTCTTTTAACTCGTGGGAAGGTTTGGAGGATATTTCTTCTACACTAGAAATATTTTTAAAATTTAGATTCAAATGATGATGCATGACCAATTAAAATCTAATTGCAAAAGTCATGGGTCACAAGCTTTGAAAATTTTGGAGTTGATGGTCACGGCATAATTAGCTTAAATATTAAGATTTATATGGAAATTGAGTGCAACCATCGTGGATCTTATCTTTCCCAAAGAGGTGCAAGTTGGAGGAACATTTCTCACCCTGGCAGCACCATTCTAGTTTGTTGACATCGAAATTTCATGTTGTCGCAATAGTGCTATATATCTCAAACAAACTTGAAAACTTGTCACTCTTATTATTGATAAATGCTTGGCAATTTCCTGTTTTGAAAGGCTTGGTGAAGTTGAGGACACTGTGACCAAGTTGAGGACACTGTGAATTACTAGGTGCAAATGCCCTGATCTGTCATGCTACAATCCTTGGAGCCCTCTCAATTATAAAGACTTGTTGGGATTCGAGGTTTGCGAGCATTGAGATCTTTGTTGCACCTAACAGTTTTCTATTGCGATTCAATTGAAACATTACCTAAGCTATGCAAGCTGAAGAAGCTTAGGTGTGTTGAACTGAGGGGTTGTGCTAAGCTAAGAGCCATGGAAAGCCGCAATAGCCTAGAGTCTTTATGGTACTTGCAGACCAAAGGTTGTAGATCTCTCGAAATGTGCCACCCAAGGTGTCAAGATCGACCAAAAAAGAGACGGATTAGATGTCTCTTTATGAAAATTGATTCTTGATGAGGTACCTCATCATAATTTGGACATTTCTAATCACTTTGATGGTTGATCTTAATTTGTACATTTCTAATCAAGCAAGTTTGAATTGTATTCGTGGTATGAACAGAAAGTATCAAAAGCACAAGTACAATATGGTTAATGTGTATGCAACTCAGTGGTAGAGATTCATCTATGGATTGATATTTGACAACATGCTTGTCCTCAAATTTAAATTAGGGATTGATGGTAAGAAAGTTAGGTAATGTTTCTTTGGTGGTGGTTGTTGTTGTTGCCGTTGTTATCATCATTGTTAATAATGGGGATAATTATTCAAAAAGTCCTAAATTTATTGTACAATGATCACTTCAGTCATAAACCTTTCATTTATGTCGGTTTAGTCTAAAATCTTTTAACAATTTCTTAATGTAGTCACTTCAGTCAATTTTGATAGGAAATCGATGACATGAATATCAATCATCCAATGTGATTAATTTTCTAATGAACCAATGTCAAAATTATGTGGGAAAGAAAGATATTCTGTCATGATCTAGGATGTTGAGCCTAATGATTTTAAGCTTCAAATCGAACTATATAGAAATGACAATGAGGTTGAGATACAATTTGGTTCTGATGAACTGAAGTAGTGGAAAGTGGTCCCAACCAAGGTGGCGCGTATAGTGTTAACTACTATTGACTAGTGAGCCACAAGGTTTAAGCTTACTGCAATATGGCATCTTAGTTACAATATGTCGTTACTTGAGTTCCCTAGTTTCTAGAAATTTATGAATATTTAGTTGAATGGATGTCACCCAATTTTGCAAAACAGCAATCATATATTATAGAGCACTCTAGTTATGATAATAAGTCAATAGCCGAAACTTATTGCATGTTTTATCTAGCCTTCTAAGGTCACCCGACGAGTCGATCCCCCATTGTATCTTATCAAGCCCAAATTCAGTGTCATAATTTCTGCACAATCATCATACCACACAAACAATTACAAATTTTCAATAATGGTTGTCCATATGATATGACAATTTATGTAGGAGTTACGAGAAATATGTGTTCAGTTATGGAGAAAGCTTATAAAACAAAATAATCAGATTGTCTTCAGGACGGGTAGAGCTTAATATACCCTACCACAATACTTAGAGCATTGTGCAGAATTGCATTGCATTGCGTGTATAGGAGATATTATTGCACATTGACTTTGCACAACTTAAGTTCAAGCACTATATTTACTTGGAAGTTGTATTAGAATGTTACTTTTTAGTTCTGCATTTGACTTGTTTTGGCAATTCTTCTTGACTGATAGACACAGATCAAATTGATCGTCCGTGAGCTTTGGATTAAGCTGAAGGTCCAACATAAGTTCATTATTGATCATCTGATCGTATTGAATGATCAAGAGAAGGGATAATGAAAACTATTAGATGCCGAAGCTGAAAGGGTACGGGGTATGCTTTGTTGTAATATACAGCATGGATGGCAATGGCAAGATGATTTTAATGGTGCTTTTTTTAGCCAATTATCTGCTAGCTTCAACTCTTATGCCATTGAATAGTGCATATCTTGATTCAAACACTTTTCAATTCTTATGCAACTTCTAGTAGAAGTTAGTCGAGATGAGAATATGACAAATGATGTAATTTTTATATAGCAATTATTTGAGTATTGTGACTTTAAAAGAAAATGTTTACTTGACCGACTTAATTTTAAAAAAAAAATTCACTTAGATATCATAACTTTTAATTGATTATTTAAATTCTACGACTCTCACACCACGAGTGGCACTTGTGGGCAATAGTTGGACAGAACTCGAATTTTGCATTTCCCTCCATTCCTCCCACTTTTTGGAGGAAGATATCTTTTGCAACGTGACCCACGATGCACAGAAGTCGTACTGCCCATCTGCAGCATGAATGATATTGACATAACATGAAGCTATAATAATATGCTGAATGATATTGACATAACATGAAGCTATAATAATATGCTGAATGATATTGACATAACATGAAGCTATAATAATTTTCAAGTGACCGACGATGGCCAAAAAGCAAACTTAACTCTACCCTGGTTAACTCTTATTCTTGCTTTGTTCTATCTACGTCCTCCTCCCTCCGCGCTTTAGTGTGTGAGAGAGAGAGGGCAGCATCAGAGCAACGATGATAGACGTGTCAGGGTGGGGAAGACACGTAAGGGCCTCGAGTTTGGCAATAAGAAGCGTCGGCTTCGTGAATTGTTACGTCACTTATTTTTTTGCAGAGAATTTGAAAGTGTCGTCACGTGCCAGGGTATTAGAAAAGAGAGATCAGATAGAGAGAGATCCATATAATCCATGAAATTGGCTAATCTTATCGAGTGCATGCAACACTGATATGTAGTTAATGAGCCCTTAACTAATACAGTTAATATACACTGGATCCATTGATGAGGTGTAATCAATCAAATAAAACTGGGTTTTTTTTAGAACTATTGAAGTGTGGTTTTGAGAAATAACTAATGATTATAATTTGTAACTTCTACACAAAAAATTAAAAAGTCATCTTCCATGAACCTTCAATTTCTCTTGATGGAGTGATGGAGTTGTGCATGTAGGTCAGAACTTATGCATATTCCATTAATTAAATTAGATTAAGAAATAAAAAAAGGAACTTGTGATGACATTTTTCCGAAGTTAGCCTTAGGCCATTGCAGACTTATTGCATGCAAGATCCTTTTTACTATTTCTTGATAAGAAAAACATCTTGGCCAACGCTGGTGGTGACCATAGAGTACAACGGCAGAAAGCATTATTGGACTGAGTGGACTCTATTATTTGTCCAACTTTATTAAAGCTGATGCTTAAAGGGCTCGTGAAGTGATTGGGATTGGAGTGCATTTTTCTGAATCGAAATTTGGACTTTAGCTGCTGCTGATTTGCTAGAGCCCAGCACTGCTCTCGTAATTTTTAGCAAGCAGGGCCTGAAGTGAATTTCAGTACAAAAGAAATGGCGGAGTGGGCCCTCTTGTTTTCAATCAAGCGTGATCACGTGGCGGCATTTGTTCTTTGGGAAATTCTGTAGCTGTTGCGTAAATATGATAGGACGATACGCTGAAATACGAATACAAATGCATCAGAGAAATACAACCTAAGAAATACAAACACACATGTATATTATCCTTCACAGTTGTATTAATAATTAACGATCACGTGTCTAGATATGGTCGGATTTTGCACTCCAATCTCAGCTTCTCCTGCTTTGAACAACTCTAGAGGCGACGCCTGTCTTCTAGTAGATGAAGCCTTACGTGACACGTGTAAGCGCAGGCAGCTTGCATGCATCAACAAAAGTACGAAATGAAGCCAAGGTTCGTAGAGTCCATGCAAAAAAATATCGGTAAGGTAAGAGTTGGCAAGCTTCTGATGAAAGATAACATCACATTGACGCAATATCACGGGATCCTCAAAAACAAGTACTGGGATTTTCACAAACGCGAGGGGGAAGTTGGGACCAAATATATAATCGTATATGGCTATGCACATATTAAATCGAAGCTAGACCGGACAATGATTAGAGAGAGAGAGGATAGTACGGTGGAGTTGGGCCTCTCAGCGTGAGGTTAAAAAAGCAAGAAGCTTTAATAATTGCAACATGATCCACAATACATAAAGTCATACTTGACCATATGCAATAGGAGGTTGGCATAACACGAACCTTCAATAATTGCAATGTGATCCATGATGGCCTAAAAGCAACTTAACTCCACCCAGTTAAACTCTTAACCTCACTTTGTTTTGTCCTCCTCCTCCTCCTCTACATTTTAGAGAGAGAGAGAGAGAGAGAGACTAGTAGCATTGGACATGTACGGTCGGCACTTGTTAGGTAAGGAGAGAGACGCAAGGATTTGGAGTATGCAAGGAATCGGAAAGAGGGTCATTAAATTGTTAACGAGATGTAGTCAATCAATTCAATCGGGCTGTTAAAGTGAGGTTTTGAAAAATAAATGATGAGTATAATTAGTAATTTCTATACAAAAATAAAATAAAATGAAAAGCCATCTTTCAAGGACCTCCAATTTCTCTAAATAGCGCTGCCTATGTAGCTCAAAGCCTGTGCTTGTTCACAAGATTGATAGATTGGTATCTCTTAAATATCAATGGAGTGCCTAGGTTTCCTTGAGCATCCAATGAATCTCCATCAAATGGGCGATCCCTCCATTTCATACACATCGGATAATTATCGAAGATTATTTAGAGTTAATACCCTGAAAAACTTCAAATTGGTACATATGTGACAAATTTACCATAAAATATTTTTTTGACTGCTAAAAACCCAAAATTGATATATCTTTGACAAATTTACCCCAAACCGGTACACCTATGACACGTGATAGTTTTCATTAAATTTACCCTCTGTTAGTTTTCATTAAATTTTACTATCAAATTATTAAGTTAAATGACACGTGATAGTTGACTGGTATACCAATTTGGGATTCTACATTCCATTTGTCACAGTTTACAATTTTTGTGATTTTTTTGTGATATTAATCCAATTTAGTGGATGGTATATTTATCATAAATTTACCAGTTTTAGAATTTTTTGTGGTCAAATAAATTAGTTTGGGGTAAATTTGTCATAAATATACCAGTTTATGATTTTTACAGTTAGTCAAGATAAATTTATCACAAGTATACCAGTTTAGGATTTTTCATGGTAAAAAAAATAGTTTGGAGTAAATTTGTCATAAATGTACTAGTTTGGAGTTTTTTAGAGTATTAACCATTTTTATTAATACATCCGTGATAAATTTTCATTCTATATTACATTCTTTGGAAAATGGGCAAGTTGCCACACTTGATTTTTTTCATCTCAGTTTTTATTCTCTAGCCATGGGGCCTCGGAGCTGCTGATGATTGATGGACGGCGATGGTGGTAGATAGCTTGGACAATTCTCGCATTCCGCAAGATGTGGGGTCTGAAGGTAATTTTTTAGTCCAAACAGAAACGGTGGAGTGGGGCCCACTTGATTTAACTCAGCATCCTTAAGGTCAAGCAATGGAGGACGCAAGGGGCATCTTAGGGAACATCAATCTAGTAACACCACATGTATAAATTAACGCTTCGTGCCGCTTTCTCCAACCACCATCGCATCGTCTAAATGATTTCTTCCTCGCTCTAGAAACCCTCTCTTTCGCCTGATCTTCTGCGGCTGTTCTTTTTGTTGGAACCGCCGCGTGTGCATCGTGTTGAATCCTTCCCCTTCTTCAGTCATCGTCGTTTTCGGGTTCCCTCAGTTTCGCCTTCCTCGGAATATATAAATTCTTAACTCTCGTTTCTCCGCAAAGAAGAAAAGAAAGCCAGAAAGGTAGAAGAAGTCGAAACGGGGGGAAATGGAGGATAGTGCTCTGTGTAGAGCCTCCAAAGCGGTAAAGTGCGTGGTGGCTCCGGCGGTAAAGTCCCTGGTGGCTCGGGTCCGTCGGCACTGCGGCTACGTAATATTCTCCGACCGCTACGTTCGCCAACTTGATAAAGAATTTGAGAACCTGCATCGCACGAGGGATGACGTGAAGGACTTAGTTGGTGTAGCTCCAAACAACATGAAGCCGATCAAAGGCTAGGTGGAGAGATGGGTAAACGAAGTGGGGAGCGTCGCTAACGAGGCGCATCACGTGCTCTATTACGACAGAGAAGCTAAGAAAACTTGCTTCTATGGGTGGCTTCCCAACCCGAAAGAGCGATATTATCTCGGCAAAAAGGCGAGCAGGATGGTCCAGAACATCCAGAAGCTCATGGTCCAGAACATCCAGGAGCTCATTGCGCAGGGTCAAGTCGAGGAGGTTGACTCCGAGAATCCTCCGCCAGGGCTTGTTGGCGGTGCTCTCTACGTGAATTCGTTGGCCGGTGATGAGGGCGACTTTATCACCGATTCGCGAGCTTCCATCTTTCAGGGCATAATGAAAGCTCTGAATGATGAGAAGGTGAAAGTGGTTGGAGTCTACGGGCCTGGCGGCGTGGGGAAGACGACTCTGTTGAAGATAGTCGAGGAGAAACTCAATAAAGAGGGGAAACTCAATAAAGAGGGGACACCATTCCACATGATCGTCAAATCGAAAGTCTCGCAGACTCCAGACTTGACGAAAATCCAATTCGATATCGCTTACGCCTTGGGTCTAAAAGATCTGAAGGATGAGCCGAGTGAAGAGGGAAGGAGAGATATTCTGTTCAAAAGATTACAGATGGATCCGAGTGAGAAGGTTCTCATAATATTGGACGACCTGTGGGCGGAACTTGATTTGAAGGCAATTGGAATTCCTTTGGGAAATGAGAGCATGAAATGCAAATTGTTGCTCGCTTCGAGAGATAAAAGAGTGCTGGAGCAAAGGATGCACGCCGATCAAACATTTCGTCTGAAAAGTTTAGAGGAAGACGAAGCTTTCAAGCTATTTGAAAAGATAGTCGGCGACAGGCTCAGAGACGATGAGGAATTGAAAGAAAAGGCGGCTCAAGTGGTTACCAAGCTTGCAGGTTTGCCTCTCTTGATTAACTCCGTTGCAAGCACCTTAAAATGTAGTGACGTGTCCACATGGGAAGACATGTTAATAAAAATAGAAGACCCACATAATGAGAGAATAGTGAAGTGGAGTTACGACCATTTGGAGAGTGAGGAAGCCAAGTGCTTATTTTTGCTTTGTGGTCTTATTGGTGGGACCATTGAAGTCGAACTTCTGCTGGGACTAGGCATGGGTTTGGGCTTGTTTGGGAAATTCGATAACAAGATGCAAAGTTCAAGGAATAGATTGAATACGATGCTCAATAGACTCCATTCCTTTTGTTTGTTACAGGATGGTGGTGATGGTAAGGAAAATGTGACCATACATGATCTTTATAGCGAGGTGGTTGTCTCGAATGTATTTAGTCGGAATTCCTTAATGATTAATAACAATTATGGCTCATGGCCAAAGGAAAAGCTTGAGAAATGCTGGGCATGCTTAGTTAATGTTGGCAGTGGTAGGCTTGCTGAACTAATGCTGCATCGGTTTCCCCACGTGAAGATACTTATGTTGTCGGAACAATACGATAGGGGAGATTGCAGTAAAATGGATTTCACATACATGGAGGAGCTCCGAGCCCTCTATCTTTGCTCCATGCGTATCACCAGTTTACCTTTCTCGATGGAAATCCTTGGTAATCTCCAGTCATTAAGCATAAATTGCTATGTGGGGGATGTGGCAAATCTTGGCAAGCTCAAAGCATTGCGGATTCTCAACTTTGCAAAGTCTCAAATTTCTAGGTTGCCTAAAGAAATTGGGGAACTAACGAATTTGAGATCGTTGAATCTAAACCATTGCTACTCGCTCAAGATAATTGAGCATGGAGCCCTAAAAGGCTTAATAAACTTGGAAGAGTTACATATGAGGGGAAGCTTTGATGGATGGATGGGCAAGCATGAAATGATGTCAAAATCGTGTGGTGTTGGGCTTGCCGAGTTGAAGAACTTGACAAAGCTAGCATCTCTAGAAATATCCATTCGTCAACCCATCATACTCTTGGAGGATGATGACCTGCCATTTGGGAACCTGGTCAGATTTTGGATCAACATAGGAAATCTTGAGGGGTGGGGATATGAATGTTTGGCAGTCATGAAGCTCAATTTGGAAGGGTGCAATAGTATTCTTTCGAGAAAGTGGGTTCAAGAATCTCTGCAAAAGACTCAATACTTATATTTATGTGAGTTGAGTGAGTCCAAAGAGAGCGCTCACAAGTTGTGCATCGAAGGATTTCGAGATCTGAAGGCTCTCAACATTAAAGACAGCTACTCAATCAAGTACATTGCCAATTCATCCTATGGCCTCCCTCCTTTTTTGAAGTTAGAGTCTTTGTTCCTTGAAAATCTTATTAATTTGGAGAAGATATGCCATGGCCCTATCATACCAGGGTGCTTCAGCAATTTGAAAACTGTGAGTGTCGGACAGTGCCGCCAATTGAAATACTTGTGGTGTATTTCAGAGATGCAAAGGCTTGTGCAGTTGGAAGAGATTAAAGTGTGGGAATGTTACTCAATGCAATCCATTGTCACACATGATGCCGGAGAAGATATAGTTTCTGCTGATAATAGAGTTGAGTTGCCTAATGTATGCCATTTGGCATTGTGTGAGTCACCAAATATGACGAGCTTTTGCATTAGAGCAGAAATCACATCAGAGGATACTCCTTCTCCCATCCAGGTAATTTTTTTTTTTTTCAATTTTTCCCTCGGTCAATTTGTCCTATTAGGATGAGATGATATTGGTTTTCACTCAACGTTAGTACATATTGCATTTTTTGATTATTTGTACAATTTTATTGACGTTTTGATTTACAAATAAAATATCCTCTCAAATAGAACACATACCATATTATACTTAGAGGGAAGCCTCTTTCCATGACTTTTTTTTTTTTTAAAAAAAAAATTTCAACGTTAGATAATTGCATTGATAACTTGGGTTTCTACTGTGACTAATCCTTTACTTGTATAACATTCTTAATGAGATGAAAAAATAGTGTGCTAAAAGAAAGAAAGCAAGAATGAATCTTGAATGATTAAAGAAAATTCAATAATTTCAAAATGGAGAAAGCGACAATCAGAGATTCAATAAATGGATGGCAAGCAAGGAGCCACGTAACAAAGACAATCCCCATAATTCATGTCTTGTCCAACATGCAATTTGCAATTGATTCCAACATGTCGTGCCAAGTTGCCAACATCAGTGTCAACATCACTATGCAGTTCAGTTGCATTGACAGCATGATAGTGGTGAGGATATCCTCACGAAAATGATTTCGCTTTTCATGGAAGAGAAATTCATTCTTTTTTGTTCTTTAGCCCGAGAGTTTCACTTATTTTCTCATGAAAATAGCTTTACTTGTAACATAACTCACCTTTGATGAGTTTCATTGTGGCGCTTGGTCAGGTTCTATTGCCTCGCTTGAAATCCCTAGTAATGGATGGACTCCTTGGTCTGGAAAAGATACTCTACAGTGAACCTTCATTAAAATATAGCGATTTGACATCATTAAAGATCAAACAATCTAAATCCACGTCGAAGAGTATTATGAAATCAAATTGGATACTAAAGCTGCTGAATTTGGAGTCAATGGAAATTGAGAGCTCTCCAACAGAAGTAGTTTTTGACTTGGAGGAGCTAGAAGTCACAAGAGATGTCGAGATTCTCTCTCGGCTAACAGAATTGAGTTTATCTTGGTTGCCGAACCTGCGGTGCATGTGGAAACAAGATGTACAATTACAAGGAATATCAATATTTCGGAACTTGAAGAAGCTCTCTATCAACAATACGGGGTTGTCATTTCTCTTTCCGGTGTCTGTGGCTAAATGTCTTAGAGAAATTAGAGCCATTACAGTGAGGGATTGTCCAAATATGAAGGCGGTGATTGTGGATGAAGAAGGAAGAGATGAAGAGATAGATGATATTATAGAATTCCCATTATTGGAGCAACTATCTATAAGTCGGTGTTCCACGGAGAAATTCTTCTCATATCCTTATGGAAAAAAAGAGCCAGTGGCCACTACTTCAGATTCACAAGATGCTTACTCCGATTCTTTCTTTGATCAAAAGGTACAAATCCCTTCTCTTGAGATTGTACCCATACTAGCCATAGGCACGAGCTTTGTGGGGGCAAGTAATAAAATCTCTCTAAAGATTTTTATTTGGTTTATTAGTTTAAGTGTGTTCATAATTTATAAATACACTAGTAAAAATTCATTCTTCCATTTCATCAAATAGATTGGTTAGGATTAGGCCAAATTGTCAAATTTTTCATAATTGCGATTTGACGCATAAATCTTATGAGCAGGTGAGTTTACCAAGCTTGAAGGCGTTATACTTTCACGAAGTAGGATCCTTGAAAAGGATATGGCATGGTGAACTTCCGAGAAGTTCCTTATGCAAATTAGTCACTCTCTCCCTAGGTTATTGCTCCAACCTACTCAATATCTTCCCCTCCACAATCATAGGAAGATTGCTCAACTTAAAAAGTATCAATGTTGAAAATTGTCCCTCCCTCGAATCATTATTTGATTGTGGGTCCTTTGATGCAAATACTAAGCACACAACAATTTTGCTCCCCGAATTGGAACTTTTGACGGTGATGGAAGTAGGAAAGCTAAGATGCATGGTGAAAGGCGACTCCCAAATGATTTTGGGTTTTCCTAGTCTTAAAGTTGTCGATGTTGAAAATTGCTCCAACATGAGATATCTCTTCCCCAATTTCACAGCCACAACGCTAGGGAAACTCGAGAAAATAGACATTCGGCAATGCGAACAGATGAAGGAAGTGGTTCTTGAGGAAGAAGATTGTCCTGTGACAAGTTTCCCTTCCTTAACACAACTAAGGATTTTGCGGTGCCCTAACTTTGGAACGTTCATCCAAAGTCCTAGAAGTGTCAAGAGGCTGCCTATGATGAGTTTCCCTTCCTTAACACAACTAAGTATTTTGCAGTGCCCTAATTTTGGAGCGTTCATCCAAAGTCCTATAAGCGTTAAGAGGCAGTTAGGCGAGAGGGTTGAAGAAAATGATGAATCGCTGCAACTATTCAATGAGATGGTCTGCTCTATCCCTTACTATGATCATTCGTATTCTTGTGTTATCATGTTTTAGAACGAACAATGTAATAAATTTGTCCTACTTATCCTCCTTTCTCACATCATCCTCGTGCAGGTCACATTTCCCAATATAACGAGTCTAAAAATTGAAGGTCTTCAGTGCAAAGAGCTATGGAACAATAAAATTCCCACCGATTCCTTTCAGAAATTGGAATCTCTTAGATTGAAGGATTGTGACGACCTCCAACATGTTGCCCCATGTTATATGTGGAAGAGGCTGCAGCACTGTCTTATAAACCTAGAAGTGATTTCATGCTGTTCAATCGAGATCATATATGAAAGTGATGAGACAGATACAAAGGGTATTAAATTGAGGTCGCTGGTTTTGCATGATCTTGAAAACTTGGGGTGCATTTGGCAATCTGATGATCTCCTAAATGTCCTGCTCCCAAACTTGAGATATGTAGAGGCGGTGAGGTGCTCCCGTTTGAAAATGCTTTTCTCTACCTTTACGGCGAAATTTCTTGGGCAAATCGAAGAGCTGGTGGTGGAGTCATGTGAAAAAATGGAGCTAATTGCTGGTAATGAACAAATGGAAGAAGCAACCGGCACGACAATCGCCTTCTCCAAGTTAACTACTCTTAGACTTTTCAAGTTACCGAAATTCAGGAGCTTCTTACCTGAGGAATACTCTCTGAAATTCCCGTGGTAAGAGGACTTCCATCCTTGCAATTCTTGAGTATAGTAAGCTGTGGAACAGTGGGGGACCGAGGCACTTTTGACTGGTTAGATCGTGAGGACCGAGTAATCATGGATGCCATCCTAATCAGTTGTCGCAGCTAATGCACAATTCTCAGAGGGACCCACATGAACGCTACATCACGTGGCCCTCAACAGACTGCTCTCTTCCATACTCTCCACATCTGACGATTCCTTTGATCTTCATTGTCCTCTCCGTCGCCCTCCATCCACCAACAACTGCTGCCGAACCCTGACCACTTCCCGATCGCCAACATTTCCACCAAGCCATGAAGAGGTTTGTAATGCCAAAGTGCTCAAACTTCAGTCATGACTGTCTGCTTCAACGATTTCATTCCTCGACGTTGCTTTTGTTATCTCCTTACTCGTGTCCAATGTCAATCGCTGTAGCTAATCATTCTCCATTCAAGTAAACCACATATGCTCTATCTTCTGTTTCTATTGCTATTGTCTGTGGGCAAATCGATTGTGATTGAGGCTGTATTTATGATTTGAACTGGTGCTTCTTGGCCAAGATGTATACCACCTGTTTGATGAAATTCCTAAACTAAGTCGGTGTGTATTTTTTATTCAGTTCTTGATCGAGAATTCCCTTCATTAGTAGATTGTTGATTTATTCTGGTCATATAAACGTGTTTGAGTTTCATCTCTTCATAAAAAAATCGTAGGTATTCAATTCGAACTTGTTTTGAATCCGTCGGAACCTTGTCAATGTATGCCGAGTTGCCACTGCTGTTGTGGTCTTGAGCTAATGTTGATTGGTCCTTGATTTTATGCTATTCCACTCAAGTAAGCATGTGTAGTGATATAAGATTGTGTTGTGGTGAATTTCATGTTTGCTTGGGAAAGAAATTATGTCATGGATGAATGAAATTCTGCTAGAAATTGATCTGTGATGCTGACCCTGTCTTGATATGTCTGATTTGGTGTGCTTTTGATTCCAACCTGAGGCTAGTTTGGTTATGGGGATCATATATGTACATGCTAGGAAAGTAATATGGAGAATCTCATAGCATTTAGCACGAATTGGGGTCATCATCTCCGAACTTGAATATGCTAGAATGAAGTACTGCATGCTGACCATGATTGTTTTGTTTAAATTTGGCACTAGTTTGGTCTTGAATTGATGCCATTTTGATCAAGTAAAATATGGCTTCAATTCATGTCAATTGGTCATCAAAGGATCACGATTTGTCTTGTATGCTCTGTTACAATTTTGAACATGTGCTGGAATTTATGGAATACGCATGAATTAGATGGATTTTGACTTAGTTTGGTTGCATTTTTTGTTGCCTGTGGATAAGTGATATGTGTGTGCATGATTAAATTGATGAGATGTGTGCTTGATATTGCCATCGAGAGTCTTGGCTTGATAAATAATTTAGAGGACTGATGTTAATTGAAGCTTAATTCCTTAATTCTTGCGATTCCAAAGCAAACCCTCTACTAGTACACATATTTTGAAGGTGATATGGTAGACTATCCAGATACGAGAAAATCTCTCAACAAAGCAGGTCAATGAGGCCCTTGAAATATCGCATGTACAACACTTGCCAACAAAGTACATGTATTCTTTTCCTTTCCTCCGACACTCACCATTCAAGGCTTATTTACGAGAGCTATTGCTTAAATCTAATTGATCCTTCAAGTGTGCGTTTGTGCCAACATACCGTCCACAACACCAATCGACCTACTCATTCATGATGTCATCTCCTTCCTCGGAGTGTTCACCTACCACTACTATTCAGAATGATGTTTGAAAGATACGACTTTTGTTTTCCTCCCTCCCCCATGGAATTCGCAAAAGCATGGGGAAGATTAGTCACCAACACTACCAGTAACCTGCCCTTGAAATCCATTAGGACCCTGTCCATATGTTCCACTAGGACTGGGTGCATAGTTCCGATTGTCTCTCCTATAAACCATTCTGCAATGGAGGTGCAAAGCTCCATCTATCTCCTTGCAGCAGGTCTCTCTGTTGCTAATAGTAATTGTTTTTATGACACTGCTGCTTGTAGCAGGTCTCCCGATTTGAAAAAGTTCGAATATTTTCCCTCTAAGAAGTTTATGCTATAAATCTCAATATGGAAAACACTTAGCCAAGAAGAACTTGATGAACCATATGAATTTATCTTAATGTCCACACAATAACATCAACTCATCCGAAGCATTTTACACAACAATGGCATTGCGTGTCCTTTCAACAACTTGCTTTAATTAGTAGAGAGTATCCATCTAAATCACAACTTACTTTGTCCTGCTCATGAATGCTCATTCTACTCATTATTTTCAATTTCAGCTACTCAAAACACTACGATTTAACCCAGAATCACTTGAAAATTTTGTTATATATCATTGCATTTGCACACTCTCATAATCGAATGCTACTAATTTTACATAGTTTATCATGCCGTGAGAGCATCGGGAAGAGTGGTGGGTGATCCGAGGATTTTGCCGCCCACATCGGGAAACATTTCAAAGCCAGCCAAAGAACCGACTTTACGGTCTCTGCTCACATGGATGGGATACCGCATCAGGTGCCCTCTCATTTCCTTGGGATCATGTTGGTCCTCATCCACATAAGCTTTCCAATTCCGTTTGGCTATTTTGTTCACCCTCTTTACACATTCAGTGCTTTGAGGTTCCCTGAAGCTGTCCTCTAAATCTCCCAAGTGCTCTGCCCAAAGCGACGTCCTATAACCGTAAACCTGCATAGCATAAGTCAACATAATTATACATAAGCTTAAGTTTGTGAATGAATGTCGTTGCACTCGCTCGAGCGTACGCTTTGTACATGCTATTCAGATGAGCCTAACCCGATGTAACTAACCTGGCCACGTGGATGCCTCTTTTTCCTGGCCGAAGTGTGATGCGGCTGATAAGCCCCCATCGCGATTTATGTGTCTCTTGAGCCATCCAGAGATCTTTGGTTGATATTTGCTGATCCCACGATCACATACTCATCATCTACTATCATCCCCTTGGCACGCACATATATCATGAATCTGCGATACTTCTGAACCAACGCCTGCATAAATAGAAACAACATGTTTCAAACCAAAGTCTTTTTACCACTCATGAAGCCATAGCTCTTAATGACTTCATTTGTTTTGCTTTTTTAACAGGTTTGTCAAAGGAAGAATCCATGAGAAGCGTATAGACATATAGCACGGCATTATTTTCGGATTGTTGATTCATTGCTTGGGATGAAGGTTGCGAAGAGGACAAGGGCTCCCGCTTGCCAAGGCAATAGAAGTTCAAGTAATCCAGTGGATGGTACTTGTGTGACAACCCGGCTTTTTCGAGAGCCTGTGCGATGATTTTGTACATCATCGTCATGGTTTGTCCCTGTCCACATTATCAATACATGGATATGAGGATAGTGATTGTTAATCTTTTTATATCATCATATCTCCTGGAGAAAAATACTAAAATGACTGAAACAAGGTCAGATCTCAAATTTTCCCCCTCAAGTAGCTAGGCTTGGTCTGCTTGGATCACTTCGTTTTCTGCTTAACTCTGTTCATCGTGTTATTTAGTTTCAATTTGATAGGACGTTATATTTATTGATATACTGTTATCGATATGCATGTGTCATTGCTATTTCTTTGCAAGATGAAAGAGTTTATCCTTGATCTGACTTGCTAAAAGAGAATTTCTTGCACTGCAGCACTAGTAGGGACACCCTTCGCCCACATCAGTATCACTCTACCGACACTGAACCGCTCGTTTGCACTGATCTTGCTTGCGATCTTCAATGGCAGCTCCATCAGCACTAAATTGTTTGCCCCTGCTTGTCAAAACCATATGAAGCATTGGTTGCCATCAAAACTCTAACTCAAGATATTAGATGAGCTGAAACAAAACTAGAAAATGGAGGAAAATACCTAAATTTAAAAAGTTCAGAGAGTCGGTCTTGGAAATATTACATATTAAATCAGAATTCAGTTTCAATGTCTTATACAGTGAGTTTTAGCTATTATTAGCTAATACACAAACCCAGAGGGAGCAAAGTTTGTATACTCTTTACTAGAGGTATTGTTGCTCGCTCAACTCATTCAGTCAAAATGAATAGAAATGTGCATCTTATACCTGCATTTTAGTATGATGGCCAATGATAGGAAGAGCAAAGAAAATACTGGTTTTCAATGTACATGAAGTGTTGTGCCGATCTAATCGCTTTCACGTATGCCGTGTGAATGCTCGTCTACTTTCAAGTTCTTTCCACAGATAAAATTCCACAACCACAAAAAGATTGAAAGAAGCAACATTATCAATGTGGACTTCAATCTCTATTCAAAAACACTAAAGATTGTGCAAGAAAAAAGGAGAGTGACTTTCTAACATAAGGAAAACTTTTCGAGTCATACATATATAACGGCCACTTGCAAATCTACAGGCATGATATTAGCAGCTAAAACCTACTTGCTTTGTGGCTTCTTTGACACTCTTCAGAAATCCCTTTATAGATCCCGAATCAATTGATCTAAAGACCTATGCCAACATAAAATAGAAGTGAAAGACGATCGTTACACTTCATTTTCCTTACGATTGAAGTCCCTTGAAAATGCCAATAAATTTTATGTAAATTCTCCCGACCTGCACATGCTAGTTTTCCAGGTCATGTTCGTCCCTGACTTGTACTTTTTTGTCGCCATCGAGGCTTGTCGAGGGACAAAGTATCCATGAAATCCTGTCGAGCCTTAAGAGAGCATTCTCATGCCACGCCTGACGTTTTTCAACTTAAACTTGCGCCACTTCGCCGCTTTTCTCCATCTCTATTCGAAATTCTTCCATATGTCATATGCAGCTTGTCCCCCAACTTTGCAGTGTAGATCATGCCACAGTCGCCTTGGGACATTGACAGTGGACTACAGTCATCACAGAAAAAAGCGATGATCACATGATCAGAAAATAACATGTACATGTAATTAAAATGCTAAAGCAACATTAATTTAATTATTGTGAATGTGGGGTTGTGAATGTCATTCTTAAAGACAGCGTCAAGATCACTATAGAGTCTATGCTTAGGAGTGTCGTATCGGCCATCACATGGATCCGGCCCACCAATGAAAGCTGTTATTTTACGATTGTTTCCTAAGACAATCATATGCTTTGTTACAATTCTGATTGCATGCTGGAAGTCATGGATTGAGCACGAATTAGTTGGATTTTATCTTAGCTTGGTTGTCTTTTTTATTGCCTGTGGGCAAGTGATAACACGTGTTCAAGTTCCTTGTCAATTTCACATGTGCAGATGGCGCTAGTTGGCTGTAAGTCCCACTAGAATGAAATCAAGGACTGCATGTCAAAACAGATACATATTAACAGAGGGTCTCAACTCCTAGGGGTCAACACTCACTTGTGAATATTCACATTGGCTTAATTCCTTAAAAAAGCACAAACTTTATGTTGACCCCCTATTTTGATTTAATTTTTTCTTTTTTGTCTAGAAAAAATCAACTTCCAATTAAGTCCAAAATTTGGCCCCCGTTTAATCACCGTCCAAAATCACTGTTGAAGGTCTGATGTGGCAGTTAGTTGTAAATCCATGTCAGCTAACTACTCTCCAAAACAATGCTTTGTTGTTCTTAAAATCTGGGAAAAATCGAAGCAATTAGAGCTGGATTCTTCAATTCTGCAGACAAAAGTCTTCAAATTCTGCGTTCGGGAACCTTCAATTCATCAAACAGACTCACGCTCGAGAGAGTTGGTTTGTTGAGCTTCTAATAAACCAATTCCGAACACTGCTGGTCTCATGATCCCAAGGACCGGTGCTTGACCAATGACAGCATCTTCTGCAGGATCATTCTCAGTGAATCACCCGCATTCAAGGTATTTGATTGATTTTGATTCTGGTTCTTCTGAATCGTGGATGGATAGCTATCTTCTTCAATGTCAAAGCTCATTTCAATTCATGGTTTTGCATCTCATGCGTTATTCTTGCTGAAAGATGCAAGGTTGATGCCCTGTTGAGGTGGGCGATCGTGTGCGGAAGAATTACATCCACATACTGTTCTCATATTTTGCCTATCGGAAAACTTAATGGAATGTTGATTCTTCCGCATTGCATTGTTTGTTGTGCATAATTAAGCATTGCTGATGCGGCTATGTGTTCGACAAACATTTTCGGAATGTATGACAGATGACAGGTAGAATGATCAGATCCTTCTTCATTCATTTGATCTATTCATTTTGTACTTTCAGCTCTGTGAAGATGAAAAGTGCCTATGAATGTGTTACTCATCCATCATTCTGCAGTAGATGACCCCTTGAAATTATTGTTCTTAAACAAAAATAAACTGATGGGGCAAAGATGTCTTTTTTGCTTTCGTGATTGACTTCTCCGTTGTTTAGCCAGGACTTCTTAGTCTCATCTATTGTGTAACCTTGCTTCATAAACAATCAATTGAGATGAATTAATGTGTCTATACGTGAAGTTAAGATTTGCATATGAAACTACGTTGCAACGGTTCTAACTTTAACAACCCACATGCTTGGCATCCAAGATGATGAGTCGGTAACTCAACACCAATTTTTCTTACTAATGACAACTTTCTTGTTGTCAGTTTGGATCCTAGCAGTTGTTCTCATGGCCTAAAGAATCCACATCTTAGTTCAAAAAATTCTATCTGCGGATCAGCATAGATCCTGGCAGTTGAATGTAGAGACTAAAAGGGAGCATTAAAGAGAAAGAGAGCTTTTAACTATTATTAATGGAGAATGTCTACTCGAGAAATTTCGCACTATTGCTTTTTCACAAACCAACTTCTATTCTTTAAAAAATCTTTTTGCGATGTAAGACTACGTATGAACTCACTCACCTCAATTGTACTTGGGCAGCAGTTCTTTGTCCACGATCTCCTGCAAATCAGTGGTTTCCAAATCCGGCGGGCCTTACTGTTCAACGACCAAGTCGAGTACATTAATGCCACGCGGGACATGCTATGGTCCCTCGCCCTGAAGCTGGATCGTTGGCATAGGAGGAGCGGGGTTTATAGCCGATGGCAAGCTAAGTAGCAGGGGACAATCGGGGGTTCCTGAGTGCCAGATAGGCAGTTACTTTTTGTCCAGCGTGGATGCGCTTTTATGGAGAAAAAGATTGCGGGATAACTGAATAGTTCTAGCATTTTGGAGGCGGTAGAGCTCAAAGGCAATGTCAGTATAAAGGGGTCCACTTATTTTCAATCGAAAATTGTATGGCCAGTTGCGGGCCGGGGATTTTGCTCTTCCGTCCAACAGCACCTTTGACCATCTCTTCAACAGCTACTTTGAAAATTGCAATTCTGAAAAAAAAAATATTCAAAGCTTGCTGAAGGATTCGGTTTCCGACTTCTTGATATTTTACAAGCGTGGTCATAAACTACCAATACTCTGAAGAATTTTGCCAACATACGAATGCATTAATAAATTACCAACTTCTTATCAACATTGTAAGGGATTTAGTAATATCCAAATAAATTAGATTTATCAATGTCAAAATAAATTAGAAAATTATGCATTATTTTTTAAAAAAAAATTAGACATGGTTCATAAGTTTTTAACGATGTTATTAATTTACTTATGTCAGATTAATTTGTAAGTAACCTCTTAGCCTAGTTGGTCCGGATCTCACCCCGAGATCCGGGAGGTAAAGGGCTTAATGCCCCTAATATTTATCTTGTCATTTATCTTGTCCCTCGAATTGAGACATGCGTTCGCTACTGCTTTGATTCCACCTTCAAATGTGTGTACTCAATTCGGGCTTACTCAACGTCAAGAATGGCTTTCCTCCTAGCGCCCCATGAGGATCTGTTAATTTCTTTTGTTGATCAATATACTTCAATTTTTGATCCTAAATAATCTATTTTTCAGTATAGAATTTGCATATCACGGATATACATGTAATTTATACCTTTTTAACTAGAATTTTTATTATCCACGATCAATACAAAACAACCTCTATTGTGACCCTACAATATTTATACATATATGCTGACTATCCAATTATGTCAGGTTATTTAAATTTCGGAGTACATGTGTAAGTATATTTATATACCATTGATTAAAATTATTGTTGTTTTGGGTGACTAACCGAATTAGGAGGGTTGCTTTTTTAAGAATATTGGCTGCTATTAGTCGTAAAACAATTTGTACAAATTTGGGACTAAATATATAATTGTGTATGGTCATGCACACATTAACATGACACTTTCAAGCTTTTTCGGCAATTCCTTTTTAATTTCTATTTTACTAGGTATCATATACTTGAATAAAAAGATACTCTTTACTTGAATAATATTAGCATTCACATACATGAAGTTGCCCTACCAATTCAATTATATATGTAATTCAAAACCTATGCATTGCCACAAGAATAATAGATAGATGTCTATTTAATATCAATAAGGTGTTTAGAACTCTCTAAGCATCCAACTAATCTCTATTTGGCGTGATGGTCCATTTGGCGTGACGGTCCCTCCATCTCACACACATTGGGTAATCACCGGAGACTCACAAATGTGTGCTCATGGGAGTGGCTACAAGAGAATGTCCAAGTGTCGTGATTTGATCACAAGCTTTGACAAGAAAGATAAACACACTTGCCACTTGAACAACCTGTTGGGGTTAAAACATAATTATCACTTAGTTTTCTTGGAATAAAACTAAACAGATCTAATATAAAGTGAAATCTCTTGATCTTTTCCTTATAAGAGAGTTCTTCATTTCCCAAATGATAGCCGTCATTGTGACCGTGGTTTTACACTATCTACTTTCGAAATTTTTTAAGTTGCCACACTTGATTTTCATGTGGGCTGAGCCCTTCTTATTCTTTATAACTCTAGGAAGAGTTGGAGAATATTTCCTCTACACTAGAAAATATTACTTATTTAAATTCTAACGGTAGTCTCACATTATACATTGGTTTTACCATGTAAAAGAAAGAATTAAGATGTAACCCATGCGTCGTTACGGGAGTGAAAAACTAGTTTCCTTAAAGTTTAGATTCAAATGATGAGGCATTATTACTGAAAATCTTATTTGTGTTGTTGCTTCGTCCTCCAAATTGACTTACACACTAGTTTATATTCAGCAGTCACTCTAGATTGACTTACACACTAGTTTATATTCAGCAGTCACTCTAGATTAACTTACACACTAGTTTATATTCAGCAGTCACTAGAGTTTGATCCATCTTTTTGTTGAAGCTGGTCCGGTCGAGCTTTGGTTCTCTTCTCGACAGCAACAAATGAACTCGTCACCTAGGAGTTTCAGAAAATTCCTCTAGTACATTAAGAGAAGATGCATTGATGTTCTCTTTATATCATAATGCTTATTGAGAGGAAGATGGAACTTCATGGAGTTCACTGGTTAAATAGCGATCATGTGGCAATTTTTAACGGAAAGTCTCGTAAAAATTTACAATTCTAGAAAATACATATGCACTAGACTTTTTTCACAGGATTTCAATGTTAAAAATCTCCAATTGAATTTCTTAATTGTGTAAAGCAAAGTGAGTCAAGTTAGGAAAGATTAGGAAAACACAAAGCTTTGTCCTTCCACCACTGCAAAAGATCAACATTGTTTTTGTCCAATTTTTCAAATGTAGTTCCTGTCATCGTTGTTGAGATATCCATCCACCTCACTAGCAATCGACACCGAAGTGCTTGAGGCTTGCCCTTTTCTTTGGGGGCACATGTGGCCGAGAGCATGGGTCCGAATTGTCACGGCCCATTAGCCATCCTAACTAAAATCTATCTATTTGGGCTCATGCACACTAGGAAGAATCATAGAATATTTTCAAATGGCCGAGGATCCTTCGCTCAAGGGTTGTCGGCACCTTCTTAGATATTTTTGGAGCTTCAATTAAGATTACTAGAAATAAGATAGAAAAGGATCACACAAGCACATGCATTATTAGACAAGGATAAGCCAGATAGCTTGTCCCCTTTCTTGAGATAGGCTCACATGTGACATTTGTCAGTCGGTGTAGCTTGGCTGTGCCCTTCCAACTCTTACTTAGATTTTTCTGGACTGAACAACGTGTGAAAAGAGAGAAAAAATGGTATGCTGGAGTTGGGTCCTCATACGTGAGGCCTGACACAGTAACAACTTTAAATTGCCATGTGACGATGTATCAAGCCGTACTCTCATTATGCAAAAAGGGTTGACATAGCACAAAGCTTTAATAATTGCTAAGGTGCGTTTGTTTATGTTTCTGTTCAAAAAGTGTTCCAAGGAACAGAAATAGAAAAAATTATTTCTATTCCGAGGAACAATTTTTTACCAGAAAAACGCGTATGGTAAACTTGTCTCGGGAATAAAAAAAAGAACATAAACATGTTTGATAAATTTGTGTTATTTTTTTTGTTTCTTTTAATTTTTTAATATTTTTATTTTATTTTTCTTTATTTTTCTTTTTTCTTTTTTTCTTCTTTTGGCCGGTCGCCGGCCTCGGCCATGGCCGATGACCGGCGACGAGGGCCAGCGGCCTCGCCCAACCACGGCGAGGCTCGGCCTTCCATGGCGAGGACGAGCCTCGCCGTGGTGGGCGAGGCTCGGCCCTTGGCTTGGGGGCGAGCTTGGGCTCGCCTAGATTCAGCAAGGCCGAGCCTCACCGATGGGCCGGGTAAGCTCGCCGCCGAATCCGGGGCGAGGTTGAGCTTGCCCAGCCCAAGGCAAGGCCGAGCGTTACTGTGTGGGCGAGGCTCAACCTTGCCTTGGCTAGGTGAGCTCGGCCTCGCCCAGATCCGACGAGGTCGAGCTCACCCAGCCACCGGTGAGGCTCAGCGTCGTCGGGCCACCACCAAGCAACGCCGACTTGGCGGTGGTCCGGTGAGGTCGAGCGTCACTAGTGGCTAGGTGAGCTCGAGCTTGCCCAGCCAAGGCGAGGCCGAGCCTCGCCAGGGGCCGGCGACGCTCCGGCGAGGTCGCCGGCAAAGAAAAAATAAGAAGGAAAAAAAAAAAAAGAGAAGAAAAGAAAAGAGAGAAAATTTGTTCTTAAAAATTGTTTCGAAACAAGAAACAAGTTTTTTTTTGTTTCTTATTTCTGTTCCAATTTTGTTCCCGGGAACAAAAAAATAGATTTGGAACAAAAATGCAAACAAACACATTTCTATTCCTTTTTTGTTCCTGGAAAAAAAAAAACAGAATTTTTGTTCATAAACAGAAAGAAAAAAAACAAAGAACATAAACAAACACGCCCTAAGTGACTACGATGGCTAAAGAATACTTAACTAACTCTACCTCGGTTAAACTCTTAACCGAGCTTTGTCCTGTCTTCGACCTCCTCGTCTGCATTTGAGAGAGAGAGAGAGAGAGAGAGAGATAATTAGATGGCACAGTATAGCAGAGCAACATCGGAGCATAATCAAGTTGTGGCATTTTTTTTATGGCGATTTCGTAGATGTTGTGGATAATTAGATGGCACAGTAGAGCCTGGGCACATTGACGATGGGCCAAGAGATGCAAGCGATAGTCATTTCCATATTTTGGTAACTTAACATTTGCTTATGATCTTTAATAATCCATTCGCTAGTATTAAAAGTGGACTCTAATACTAGTATTGACACCGATGGAGTGAGCATGCCACCATCAGCCATGGAAAGAATGGGAAAAACACAACAGTTTGGCCTTCCGCCATACCAAAAGGTCGTAATTGTCTTTGTCAACTTATTCAATGTAGTTGCTGCCATCTTCGCCGGGATATTCATTCACCTCACTAGCAACTGACACCAGGGTGCCCGAGGGCTGTCCCTTTTTGGCCTAGGAGCACAAGTCCGGTCTGGCTTGGCGCGCCAGCCATCCTAATTGAGATCGATGTCGGTTCATGCACATTCGGAAGGACCTACCAATTCTTTTCAAAGCACCTTGGTAGATATTTTTGGAGCTTCAATTCGTCTCATTCAAACATCTATCACATGTCTCACCTCATAATAACAGAGACTCTAAAAAATGCAATATATATTATGGGCCCCACTGAACTCGTTGATCCAAGGGAAGGCACTCAATTTTGCGTTTCCCTCTATTTCCTCCCTTTTTTTGGAGGAAAATGTCTTGCAGATTCACTGGAAAAATCTTGCTCTACCGTTCCTTTCTATTCCTTGGATCTTTATTGCCTCCCCTCTTTTCACCCAATTCCTAAAACCCACTTCATTCCATGGAATAGCCCGATTAGGTTTGTTATGGAACTTGCTCTCAAAAGCAAAATTAAATGTCATAACTAATATATTAAAATTTTTTACTTTGTCCACAGTCAATGGAATAGTAGAATACGTTTGGTAACTATTTTATTCACAAGAATAATTTATGATAAAAAATAATTCTTTTTTATTTTGTTATCGAAAATAATTTCTAAGTATTTAAAAGCGTTTGGTAACTGCCTAATTTTTTTTTTTTTTTTACAGAATAAAATTACATTTGGTACCATCTTCAAAATTTCTAATCTAAATAATTTTCTTTTAATTTTCAAATAATTTTATTACTTTTCTTTCTCTTCTTCTTCAAGCTTTGGTCGGTCGTTGAGCCAGATGAGGGCCGATGATCTCATTGAAGCATTGCCAGCCCTTAGCAAGGTTGCGCCTCGTCAATCGAGCCTCACCAACAACTGGGTGAGGCTCGGATCTGGCAAGGCTGAGTTTGCCTAGCCGCCAACGAGGCTTGAACTCGTCAAGCCACTACAAGGTTTGCCTCGCCTTGGTTGGGCAACATTGACCTCACAGTGGTCCAACTAGATCGAGCCTCATCAGTGGTTGGGCAAGTTCAACCTCGTTCAGCCAAGTCTCATCAGTGGCCGAGAAAGGTCAAGGCGAGGCTCATTTGGCCACTGGTGAGGCTCATCGAACCTCGCCTAATTGGTCATATGCGACTGACGACAGTGGACAGCGATGGCAACAGTGGAAGAAGATGAAGAGAGGAGGAAGAATAGCAAGAAAAAAGAAGAGAAAAGAGGAAAAATAAATTTGGGTTGACTTGATTCTGAAATTATTCTTGGGAATAAAGAAGCAAATTTTTTCATTCCTTAATTCTTTTTTTAAATTTATTTTTGGGAATAAAAAATTTATCAAATAAATTTATATTTTAAATTTATTCCCAAAAATAAGTTAGTTCATATTGCGACACTACAATTATTATACGTGCACAATGACTATTCGATTTTATTAGGTTATTTAAAATTCGAAATTATATTTATAAGTATGTTTTCTCATCGATTAAAGCTATTTTAGTTTTGTGTGGTTGACCGATTGCTTTTTCATAGAATATTTATTGCTGTTTTTCGTAAAGCAATTTGTACGTAGGACACGTTAACTTGAAGTTGGTAAGGACGACGTGCAGAAAGAGAGGACAGTACGGTAGAGTGAGGCCTCTGAGGCGTGAGGTTGATATAACAAGCAGCTTAAACAATTGCAACGTGACCCACGATGATTCGATCAAAAAAAAAAAAAAAAAAAAACGTGACACACGATGTACCAAGCTGTACTCTTCATCTGCAGCATGAATGAGGTTGACATGACATGAGGCTTCAACAATTATCGAGTGACCGATGGTGGCCAAAAAGTAACTTGACTCAATCTTGGTTAACCCTTCAGCTCACTTTGCTCTATCTTCCTCATCGTCTGCATTTTAGAGAAAGAGAGGACGAGTCAACAGGTCGTAGAGGTCGCAGAGGAGAGAAAGTGTCAGAGTGGTCACTAAATGATTTTATCCTAAATCTATATAGAGGGTAAGATCCACCTAATATTTTCTCACGTGATCCGCAGTGATTTGACGAAAAAAAAACGTGACACACGATGTACCAAGCCGTACTCTTCATCTGCAGCATGAATGAGGTTGACATGACATGAGGTTTTAACAATGAGAAGCGTGTCAGGGAGGGAGAGACGCATAAAGATTTGGGAGTTTGCAATGAGAAGCGTCGGCTCCGTGATGAATTGTCCACGTTCCTTTTTTTAATTTTTTGCAGAGAATTGATCAGAAATAGGTTCATCACAATGAGGTTATTAGCAAAGAGAGGTTAGAGAGAGAGAGAGGGTAGTCACGCTCAATCATGGAATAGCGAGGCATCCATATAACCCATGATAAGGGGTTAATGATCCCCTAACGTACGTATAGTTACGTACAAGTACGTATGATTATTACAAGTAAACTTCATATTCCCTAAATCCGTTGCCGAGGTGTAATGGATCAATAAAATTGGGTTTTTTAAGAACTTTAAAGGTGAGTTTTTGAAAAATAAATGATGATTATAATTAGTAATTTCTATACAAAAAAATGAAAAGGCTATATTCCATGAACATCTCCATTCTCAAAATGGAGTTGTGTATGTAGCTCAAAACCTATATGTATTCACAAGATTAATAGATAGGTGTTCAATCAATGCGTGGTTTTCTCTAATACTGTATTTAAAAAAAAAATAATAATGAATAATTTCTTCTAAGGAGAGATGAAATGAGGTGAAAATTGTCAGAATAATTTCCACATTATTCCAATCTCAAACCAACAGCTTTAGTGCTTATGTTAAGCCTTAGGTTTGGGGGGAACCAAATTTGAATCGGAAAAGGACAATGATTATCCACGTGGCATATGCATGAAGGATTTATATTACATAATTAAGTAAACTAATATTACTGGGAACCGGGCATGTAAGGTTGACAATGATAAGACAAGCACATGCATTAGGCAAGGACAAGGTAGGGAGCTTACACCATTTCTTGGGAAAAGTGCCAAAAAAAGTCTTAAACCTTTTGGCGTTGTGTCGATTTAGTCTTAAATATTTTTTGGTACCGATTTAGTCCTAAACTTTTTTACGTTGTGCCAATTCTGTTCTTTCGACCAATTTGGCTGGATTTTGCTAACTAGCACACCACCTAGGTTGACATGGCTTTGATCGACACTAACGTATACAACTTTTAATAATATTTTAATATTTTTAAATATTTTTGAATATTTTTTATTTTATTTTTTCTCTTTTTATTTTTATTTTTCTTCTTTTCTTTTTTCTTATCATCTTCTTCCTCCAGCCAATCACCGAAGCTCGGTGACGGCTAGCGAGGCTGACATCGCCGCCACCTCGCCAATGGCCGCTAGAGCGGGCGAGGCTTGGCGAGGGTGAGCCTCACCCCGGGCTCGCCCTTGCCAAGCCTCGCCCGCCCGCGCGAGGTCGCCCTCCCAGCGGCGGGTGGTGAGGCTCACCCTCGCTGGATCTGGCGAGGGTCGAGCCTTGCCCATGGCCGGCGAGGGCAAGCCCCGCCGCCTCGACATGAGGCCGGATGCCTTGGAGAATCCCGGGAATCACAAAACCCCCACCCCCAACGGATCGCCGTCGTGAGAGAAACATGCGAAATCTAGGGCTGGAGTCGCACGACCGAGGACACCCCGAGCTCTCGTAAACCCTAGAGATGACGATGACGACGAGTGGAGGAGGGAGGAAATTTCTAGAGCGAGATTGGGATCGGAGAATAGAACCGAGGAGGAGTCTAGCCGACCTCGCGCCGAGCCGGCGGGGCTCGCCCTCGCCGGATTTGGCAAGGTCAAGCCTCGCCGGCCATGGGCGAGGCTCGATCCTCGCCCGGATCCGGTGAGGGCAACCCTTCCACTGACGCCCTCGCAGCCCACTCGGTGAGGTGGCCGACGAGGTCGTCGCCTCCGGCCGGTTCTTGCCGAGCTCCGGCGACCGGCTGGAGGAAGAAGATGAGAAGAAAAAAGAAAAAGAATAAAAGAAAAGAATAAAAATAAAAAGTAAAAAGAGAAAAATTTAAAAATTTAAACAAATATTTTAAAATATTAAAATATTATTAAAAGTTATATACGTCGCGCCGATCAAATCACATCAACCGGCCGGTGTTCAATCGAGTAAAATCCGACCAAAATTAACCGAAAGGGGCTGAATTGACACAACAGAAAAATGTTTAGGACTAAATCAACACCAAAAAAAGGTTTAGAATTAAATCAATACAAAATCAAAAGGTTTATAATTTTTTTGGCACTTTTTCCCCTTTCTTGAGACGGGCTTAAATGTCTCTTTTGTCGATTGGTGCATAGCTGTGCCCTACCAACTCTTGCTTGGATTTTTTTTGGACTGGGATGACGTGTAAAAAGAGAGATAGGACGGTACGTTGGAGCGGGGTCTCTGGACGGAGGTTTGACATAGAAGCTTTAAATTATCATAAGACCCACGATGCATCAAGTTGTCCTCCCATCTGCAGATGGGGTTGACATAATACGAAGCCGTAATAATTGCGGAGGGATCGACGATGGCCAAAGAGTAACTTTACCCTTGTTAAACTCTTAACCGCCCATTGTCCTGTCTTCCTCCCCGTCATCTGCGTCTTAGGGAGAGAGAGAGAGAGAGAGAGAGAGAGAGCAACTTGTGTGGACGTGTCTGGTTGATACCTGATAGGAAAGGAGAGAGACACGTAAGGAGTTGGAGTTAGCAGAGAATTGTTCACTTCTACGGAGAACTGGAAAGAGGGTCATTGGGTTGAGATTATTGGCAAAGAGAGGTCGAGAGAGAGAGAGAGAGAGAGAGAGAGAGATAATTACATACAAAAACACTTCATATACCCTGAATCTGTTAACAAGATATAATCAATCAATGATATCGGGTTGTTTTAGAACCCTTAAAGTGAGGTTCCATGAAATAAAATTATTATTGTAACTAGTAACTTCTATACAAAATAAAAAAAGAAAAAGAAAATGAAGATGTATCTTCCATGAAGCTTCAGTTCCTCACAATGGAGTACCTAAATGCACAAGATTAATAAATAAGCATCTCTTAGATATCAATGGAGTGTTCATGGCTTTTTTACTATCTGACTAATTCTCATTAAGTGCAATGGTCCTTCAATCTATGCATATGTGAAAATTACTAGAGATAAGCAATTTTTATATTACATTCTTTTGAAAATCTTTTAGTTGCCACATTTGATTTTTATTTTTATCTCAATTTCTATTCGAAGTTGATTTGGCAGCTTGACTTCTAAATTTGGGAGCTGAGCTCCCATTCCTTTTTTCTTTTCTTTTTTTAAATTCTCCTGGGAAGGTTTTGTGAATGTTTTCTCTATACTAGAAACTATAACTTATCTATTTATAAACTTAATCTCACATGATATATGTTTTTTTTTCATGTCAGAAAAAAAACTAAGATGTAATCCTTGCATAGTTATGAGGCCGAAAAATAGTTTGATTAAAGTTTTGATTTAACTGATGAGGCATGATTATTTAATATCTAACGGCAGGAGTTTTAGGGCGCGGGCTTGGAAGAACTTTTGGTTGACGATTGCATCATAATTAGCTTAAATAACAATAGGGAAATTGAGAACAACTCTCGTGGATCCTGTCTTTGTTGCATTTTGTCAATCAAATAAGGTGTTACGGAGACGCAATACTTGTTGACCATCGTCATCAATGAATCCTCCGGTACACTTTCCTATCTAGAAAAGCTTGGTGAAATCGAGGAAATTACAAATTATTCTGTGCAAATGTCCACAAGGACACCTAATCTGTCATGCTTGAGGAATGTACAATCCTTCGCACTATCTTATTTATAAAGAGTTGTTGAGGTTTAAGGTTTAGGGGAATCGAGATCTTTGTTGCATGCGATTCAATTGAAAGATTACATATCCTATGCAAGCTGAAGAAGCTAAGGTGTGTTGAACCGAAAGGCTGTCCTAAGCTAAGACCCATGAAAGGTGGCAATGGCTCACGGTCTTTAAAGTACTTGGAGACCAAAGGTTACAGACCTCTCAAAATGTGTTGCCCAATGTGTCGAGATCAACCAAGATAGAGACGGAAGTGTAACAACCATAGTAGTTATTGTGGTAAGAAAACACCGTGATATGTGATGTGGTTGTGGTAGACTTATAATATTTTAACTAATCTTTAGGTGTCATGGACTCTAGTTCTTCATCTTAGGAATTATTTTGTACGGCTTGTGAATGCATAAAAAACTCAGGATATCAAAAATTCAAGATCTTCTAATTGATTCCGTCCAACGGGTTGATTGGAAGAACTCATTTAGAAGGTACCAACGGTTAAGAAAGCATGGAAGAGTATATAAGGAAGACGCTTAAATTATTCGAGTGTATGCATGAAAGAAAAATTCCAAAGTCTGAAGTTCCTAGTTCTTTACTGTTTCAATTGTTAAGCTCAATTTGTACTCAAAAGAGAAATTAGATACTTGTGAGACCCTGAGAAAGTGTAGTAGAGTATTTATACTGTGGAATAAAGGACATGAGACTATAAAATCTCTTTTGGTTCTTAGTGGATTCCAGCCAATGGGCTGTCAGTGCCGGAGAGTAAACGTAGGTTTGGTCTAAGCCGAGCCACTATAAACCTTGTGTTTTGATTCTCTATCCCTAATATCTTTACTTTAATTCGTGGCTTTATATAACCATTTATAGTCTTTTACATCTTCAGTCCATTATTCTTAAAAGTTGATTGCAAAAACTTCTTTGATCACCTATTCATCCCATTCTGGGTGCTCTTACTAGCCTATCAAAAATAAATACAGTTTTTTTTCCTTGGCCTGATTAAAAAAAAAAAAAAATTGAAGAGAGAGGTAGAGATAGCAACTGCTCCAAACAACTTCATAAATAATGGTGGTAACACACATAAAAATGTTGGACTTACTCTATTCAAGAGGTAGAGATTATATTCAAGACAGGAATTTTTACATCACTATGTTAGAATATATTTTAACTATGAGCCTATAATTCGCACTCGAGATTTCTTATTCGGGATGCTTTTATCCGATGGACATCTGGATTTATTTTGTTAATATCGATTATTCATATAATTTATCAACCGAAGTACGTCACCGGGACTTTGTACTCGTATCTAATCAAGGTAGAGATGACTTGGCAAGCGCGGCTCCGCTTGAGCTACTAATGGTTTGGCGAGGAATAGGTCATCCCTCGACTCGGCGAGGTTGATGCTCGACAAATTGGAGGGTTTACTCCAATTAAACCCTTGGATTAGCCTGGCGAGGAGCATCACAGTCATTGTCGTACCAAGCGTGGCGGCAATGCACCCACGTCGGCCAGTGCTGAAAGATATGAAGCGCAGGTCAGGTTCTGTGAGTACGACCTCCGCTTGGTCCCTCATAATGTGTCGGTCCGGCTTGAACTTGAGGGGTTCGTCCCAAATCTCGGGGTTTCTACCGAGGCCGACGCGGCTCAAAAGGACGTGGCTGCCCTTGGGGATGCGATAGCCAGCCACAGCGGTGTCCGACATGGCTACGTGGGGAACATTGAAGGGGGCCACTGGGTGGAGCCTAAAAGCTTCCCTAGCACATGCTTTGACGTAGTTAAGATCTCCGATATCGGATTCTTGGACTAATCTCTCCTTTCCCACAACTCTATCGATTTCTTCTGTGGCTTTGTGAATGAGCTCGGGCTGATTTATCATCTCCGCCATTGCCCATTCGACAGCGTTTGACGGATTGTCCACCGCGGCCATCATAATCTCCTGCATATTAGGTCGTGCATCTTTATGTTAAAATTTAAACTATTTAGACCAAAACACTGCAAATGTATGGGTAAATACACTAGAATTATCAATATCCTACTGATTCCAAAAATGCTACCATAGGTTCTTATGATATCTAATAGCTACCGAAGCAATCGAGTTTATAAAGTGATCCCGCTTTGTGCAGATGTCGTAAATATATGGAGACATCGATTCAGATGGACAAGTTTTTAAAGTTTATATTTGATTGAATCCTCTAGGAAGAACGATATAATTTTACCGTGGTCAACGCTTGAACTTCTTGTGGCGCCAGCACTGGCATCCCTTTTGAGTCTTTAAGCATAATTAGAACGTCTAATAAGTCTTGAGGCTCTTTTTCATTACTCTCGGAGCTCAAATCGTCCCTCCATCGTTTGATCCTCTCGCTTATTATGGGTTCATGCAATGTCCTAAGAGTCCTCGCACTCTCTTCTACTTCCTTCTCATGCCCATCAAGATCAAGCCCCTTCAAGAATGGAAAGTAATCGGAAACACAAAATGCATAGACATAGTTTAGTGCATTGAATAGTGCGTCCACATGTTGTTCTTCATCAATGGTTGGTCCTCCATCTTGCCTTCCCTGGCCAAAGTATCTCTTGTTGAACATCAACCTTCTTATCACATTCCCAGAATAGTGCCTCGTAGTGGTTCTCAAGTTCACTTGATGACCTGAGGTTTTGCATAAGTTAAAGACATACTTCACTAGGTTACCGGCTTCCCCCACTCTCTTGTCATGGAGCCACTTGTGCCGAGACGGGCATACTACCTCCGACACCAAGACCCGCCTCATCTTCTTCCATTGCTCCCCATAGGGTGAGAGGACTGCTGTCAAGTAGCCGCTGCTGAATGTGCCGGACGCCATCGTAACTGGCCTTGAGGCGAATGATGAGTCCTGTTTCCTGAGGAATTCTTGGGCGATTGTTGGACTGGTCACGGGAATGACGTGCGTGCTCCCTAGACGGATGCACGCTATGTCGGTGTTCATTTCCTTCATCAGGCGATGGATCCACCGGAACACGGGCTTGTTACGAAGCATACTCGGGGCACAACCAACCACGGGCCATGAGGTGGGGCCTGGAGGGAGTGGGAGAGGATTATTTTCTTTTCTGACGTTTTTCCGACAAAGCTGCTGTTTCACGATTCTATATAAAGCGACGAGTGCCAAGAGAAGTAGGGCGTAAATGGTGGCCGGGGTGGCGGAGCTCATTGTGGCGGCGGCAGTTGGAGCTTTTGTCGATGGCTATTGCTATATATATCTTTGCCTGTGGAGGTTTTCGACCGCTAGGCTTTTGCTATGAAGAAGGAAAAGGGAGAGTTCGTGGTGAAGTGAATATGCACGTATGACGCCTATATATAGAGTCGGAGGCCAACTGATGCGCTGTATGTTCCCAACAAGCGTTCGGATTCAGTCTAATGACAATGTGTGCAACATTGTGTGTTTCGAGACAAAGGCGCGTGGTGCTCGCTATTTGAGTACCCATGTCCACGGATGAAGATAGAGATGATAGCGATAGTGTACTGCCAGTCTCCTGGCTTCTCAAAACGAGAAGTGAAAAGTTGATATCCGGAGGCCAAAGATTTTGCGGTCGACTTTGCTATTGGAGTCAAATAGCATGCATCTTTTGAGGTCAACTTTGTTGTTGGAATAATAACTAAATAAAAGTGGCTGATACGGATGGCGTGGCTGCAGCAATTGGAATATGCCAAGCTTTGCCAAGAGAAAGTTACTGTGCGAAGACGTGTTTTTATGGTGTCGAAAAACGCCTCCGTGAAAAAGATAAGCTCCATAACCTGACCATTGTGGCGGTTATTTAAATAGGAATGATGCACTTAGATGAACACTTTTGAGCGGTGAGGATAGATTTATTTTGGTACGGGTGCATGGGATGTACAGGGTGCGAAGTGCACTTGGTATACTAGGGTTGCTTCAAGAAACGAGGCAATGATACCAAGTTAGAAAGCCTAATCCAAAAGTTTCAACTGATAGGTAGAATGAGACCAAATGAAATAAAAAAACATTTAGGATCCATTGTCAAGTGATGTGTGACAATACTTCAATAGCCCCTCTCACATGCAAATTGGATTACAAGCGGCATGTGAAATTTTGACTATGCACATTCATGTGAAATTTTGACTATGCATATTCGCAAAAGGGATAGCAATGGCTTTGATACCATATGAGATTTTGCGGAATGAAGTCCTAGTTCAATATTTATATATTCTAATAATGTCCATCATGCATAGACCAGTCATTGGCCTAAGTCTAAAGCATGAAATTATGTAATTGGAGAGATAGATATGGATCTCAAAAGATTTGAACTCATTGGAGAGATAAATATGGGCCTAAAAAGATTTGAACTTAAGATCTCTTACTCTGATATGTTAAGAATTGAGAATTTTTATATATTCCGATGTATATTAACGAAGAATACATTATTCTATTTATATGCTTTATTACATAGCTACTATAAGGTAACATCTTAATCAATACATGCACAATCAATGAAGATATAGAAAAACAAATAAGAGTTTTACTTAAAGCTTAAACCAATAGGCGTAGGAAATTAACATAAAATAAATAGCATTTGTCAAGCTATATGAGACAATATTTCAACACTTCCTCTCACGTAGAATTTTGACCATGAGTAAAAGAATAAGTTCTGGCTCTGATACCAAGTTCAAAATAATGTAAAAAATATCATAATTTCTCTAACTGAGAAAAATATTTTATAGATTAAACTCAAACTCAAACTTGCATTTTGAATATACATATAATTGAAGAGTATGAGCATACATATATAATTCTAATATACAATTGTTTGTTCGGCTGGTTACTCGGTTAAGTATTCAAGCTTGAGCTTGTGTCCACTGTTTTTTGGTTCTGAATCCCGTGGAGCTTGAATGCTGATATAATTAGGCTTACTTGAACACAAAATTGAATTTTGGGGCTATGCCCGTGGTGCTTAGGGGTGAGCGCGGTTCCCGGGTAGAATCGGGAACCGAAGAACCGAACCGCAGGGTCCCGGTTCGGTTCCGGTTCTAAGGAGACCGGTTTCGGTTCCGTTCCGGTTCCCATAGGAACCGGAACCGACGGAACCGGAGGAACCGGAGGAACTGGAACTGGTTTAAATTTTTTTTTAAAAACCCTAGAGTACCTCGTGATTTCCCCCCTTCCCCTTTCTTTTCCTCTCTCTCTCTTTCTTTTCTCCCGGTCACGTCACTTCCTGCGCCCACTTTTTTCTTTTCTTTCTCTCTCTCTTTCTTCTCTTTCCCCCTCTCTTGGCCGAAACCCTCCTTCTCTTCTTCTTCTTCTTCTTCCTTCCTTCCTCTTGCTGGCTGCTGCTTCACCCACCACCACACCGCCGCCCCACGCCCTACTCACCACCACCTCTTGCCCACCGAACCCCCACCACCCACCGCTCGTCCGACGAGCCATCTTGTCGTTGAGCCCGACGAGCTGTCGCGCCGTCCGCGCCGCCGTCCCCAAGCCACCGTCACCACCTCTTGCCGGCGCTCGCTTGGCCGTCCGGGCCGTCATTGCTCCGAACCGCCATCATCTCCGCCCGAACCGAGCTCTTCCCCCCTTGGCCGTGGGTTGAGCCATGACCACCGCCATCTTCGCCGCGCCGTTGGTGCCGCCGTTGGTGCCGTGAGACAGTGAGACTTGTGCCTTCGTCGTCGCCGCGGGCCGTCGCCGCGTGCTCACCGTTGTCGGACCTCCCTCGACACCGCCGCTGGTCGCCGTCACCCCTCGCTCGCCTCGCCGCTCAAACCTTGGTATTATCCTCCGAATTCGCTTTTCTTTGTGATTGCAAATCTAGTTTTCGACACATTCCTCATGGGAGACAACCTTTGCAGGTAGATATTGATTTCAAAACCGAACCCACTGGGGAAGGAAAAGATGGAAGAAAAGTATATTTGAGAGACATTTGGCCATCAAACGAAGAAGTGGCAACTGTAAGCCAATAAATCTGCTAGGAGCTTATGGAAATCTTTACTTTGACTATTAATTATAGAGATCGTAATTGGTGATTCTGTTTTTTCCTCTCGTATAACCTGTGTCACGCCCCAATCCTTGGGCACGCACACATCCTTCTCTTGGTCGATTTTAATATGCGATATCCCAGGACTATATATCGCCGACCCTTTCATTCTTTAAACACACGCGGAAGCAATTATAAATCCCCAGACAATAAAACAATGGGATAGAAAAGCAGGCTATATCTTTCATATTGAAATTTCTAACCAAACCTTTATACATGGCATTAGACAGAGCACTTCACAGACTATTCGCAACTTCAGAGTCTCACTCTATCTACACATATACAAAAGGGTTCACAAAGAGATGGGATTTCAATCCTCGTCTAAGTCATACTCGAGATCATCCTGATCCTCCTCTGATTCCTCTTCACTCAGATCATTCTCTTCCTCAATTTCACCTGCGAGTTCTCATTCACAAATCCCTCCTCTTCAGCTCCTCGTCGGGATCCTGAAATGTTTTCCCCAAACTGGGATGAGACTACGTCTCAGCGAGTTCTACCCCACTAAGCCCGATTAGTAAACTATTATACTAAAGGCTGCCTAAACACGCATAGGTCAGAAGACGTACCTTAGCATCAGATCCCACCTGCAAGTCAGTACAATTTACAATAGGCACTCAAGCAATCAAATCACCGATCAAAGCATCGATCAAATCGACCTAGTCGATTACAAGTCAACAAGACCACTCACGGTCATTTCCATTCAGTCAATCAATTCACAACATCAAATCAAAACAATGATCAATCGACCTCGTCGATTACATGTCAATTGGACCATTTTTAGGTCATTCCAGTCATTGCTATACAGTCTCAACTGATAAAACCAATCACCGAGCCACGTGCATTCTCTGAGGTGATGGGACCGATCATCGAGCCACGATACACATGACCAAATTTCTAAATGACATGCCAAGTCATCAGGTCAGCATACATCTTACATACTCACTTTCATTTCCACAATTTCCAGTGTGATCGGTAGTCTACCACAATACCTTTATCACGGCAACCGATACTCAATACACGTATATATAGCCACTCAGGCACAATCTACGCCACACAGGCATGATCAATTATCGCCACACAGGCATGATCAACTATCGCCACACAGGCATGATCAATTATCGCCACACAGGCATGATCAACTATCGCCACACTGGCATGATCAATATTGCCACACAGGCATGATCAACTATCGCCACATAGGCATGATCAACTATTCAACAATTTACATTCATTCTCTAAGGCATCCTACATGCCAAAGCGATGTAGTAATCCCCGAGCTACATCACACAACATTTCTTCACACAGCATTTCTTTTCATCTTTTATCATCATTGATAAAATATCGTGCATTAGCGCAAGATTGGCCTTAGCCAAAATATAATGGTTTCGATTCCACAAATCCCACCATTATTCCGACCACCAAAACACCTTTGGTGCTGTCAACCGACACCCGATTATTTTCCAATTAATTTTCCAAATTAATTAATTTAGGAAAATAATCTTGTAATCACAATTAATTCACTTCAGCACAAAATAAAGCTCAATTAAATAATTGAACTGCGCCACGATGATCAGCACAAAATTTCGGTCATCGGCCATCAAATTCTTAATTTCCGAAAATAAATAATTAATTAATTAATTTCGAAAATTAATTAATAATTATTAAAAATTCCATTTAGCTCAAAATAAAGCCAATTTAAATAAACGGACTACACCACGATCATCACCATAATATTCCGGTCACTGGCCATCTCAACCTTAATTTCCGAAAAATAAATAATTAAATAATAAATTTCGAAAATTAAACAATTAACATTAAAATTCAATTTAGCTCAAATTAAAGCCCAATTAAATAAACGGACCTCACCACGGTCATCCACGTAATATTCCGGTTCCGGATCATCTCCTTTGAATTTTCGGAAAATGAATAATTATTTAATTTAATTCCGAAAATTAATATTTAAATGCTAAAAATCCCATTTAGGCCCGAATCGCCAAATTGAAGCCCGATTTGGCGTCGGAAAATTCCCGAGATACTTCCAATAATTAGTAGACCATGTCTACTTGCTAATTGCACAATCAATTTAATTAAATCACATCACAATTGACTAATAATTGCTAATTTATTCTAATCTAACAACCTAAACATAATTAATTAAAACTAAACCAACCTAAAGCATAATTAGCCAACTAATCCAGGATTAGTGAGATTACTCACCAAATCGCGCGCAAATCGGATCAATCCGACGGCGGCGATGCGAGGAACGAAACTTCCCAAAGCACGGCTCGGGTTCGAGGCGGAAACAGCCCAAAAGCGGGCCTAAAGCCGCTGAAACCCACTCCGTTGGGTGGCTGTTCGGGCTGAAAAAGAACGCCAAACAGCAACCAAATAACGCAGCAAGGGTGGCAAGGTGCGAGGAAGGCCGGTGGAGGTCCGACGAGCTCAAACGGTGGCCGGAGGTGGCCGGAGGTGGCCGGACGGGGCTTAACCGAGCTGAACAAAGGCCGAACGACACTGGACGACGCACGGTGGGGATGGCGAGGCGCGAAGGAGACAGGCGGCTGAACGCACGGCGTCGCACGGGTGGTGCGGACGGCGGCTCGGCGACGGCGAGCTGCTGCTTTTTGCCGTCTTCGGTTCGGCTTCGCTTCGCACAAACCCGAGAGAGAAAGAGGGAGAAGGTGGGTTACGAGAGAGAGAGTGAGGGCAGGAGAGATAAGAATGTTTGACCGGTCAAAAGTAAAAAGGTGAAGGGGAAAAGCAAAGTGGAAGCCAGCAAGAGGGAAAAAGGGGGAATGGTTGGCGTGGGGGAGGGTTTCGCACGAAGGGGGAGGGGAAAAGGGGAGAGGAGAGAGAGAAAAAGAGAGAAAAGGAAGAGAGAGGAGAGAAAAGAAATAATATAAAATATAACACCCCATGGTCTTACTTTTCTTTTCTTTTCTTTTCCCTTTCTATTTTCTTTTAGTCTTCAATTTTTCCTCCGATAATTTCTTTCTCGAAATTTCGGACTCGTCGATAATTTGACGATCAATGAGACAAGGTCCTAAAAATGAATTGTGACACGCTCGGATATTCGATTCCCAAAACCGAATTTAATTTCATGATTAAAATCAACCGAACGTGATTTTAGTCCAATCCAACAAATAAGGTAGCTTTTAGGGATTTTACCGCGGATATATCCCTTAACGGCTTCACCCAATAAGTTAGTTAACTCGTGAGTGATCAGCTCGGAGAAAAAGGACCATAGGCACGCCGACGATATGCACATTTCATATGTTCGGACGGGTTCGAAATTCGGGATGTCACAACTCTTCCCCTCTTATAAAAATTTCGTCCTCGAAATTTAAACCTTTACCAATCTTTAAACAAAAAGGTGGGGGTATCGTCGTCTCATCTAATCTCACTTTCCTCGGTTGCTTCTTCAGTCCCGTGGCGTTGTCAAACCACTTTGACCAAGGGGACTATCTTGGTTCACTGAATCCGATCTTTCTGAACCAACAACTAAACCGACTTCTTACATACGACACTCTGTCGTCCACGTCTAATTCTTCAAGATTTAGCACATGAGTCGACTCAGGTTCGTACGTCCTCAACCTCAACATGTGAAAGACGTCATGCATTTGTGCCTACCCCGGCAGCAACGCAAGACAATACGTTAAGATCCCGATTCATTTCAGAATCTCAAAGGAGACTACATACCTTGGTTCCACATTTCTCCCCTCCTTGCTGAAGTGCAAGGTATCCCTCATTGGTGACACCTCTAAAAAGATGTAATCACCAATTTGGAACTTTCAGGTCCTTCAATGCTCAATAATACAATTTTTTCCGGCGGCACTGAGCAGTCTATAATCTGATTCTGATCACGATAACTGCAATCACTGACTACTGAATTGAGCCTCGGCTTGTGGTATTTCTTTCTCTGATCTCATCTCAACAAACTGATCTGTTCTGCCTCAAAAGGAACTATCTGACTGATCTGTTGAAACCGGGAATCCTTGATTCTAAATCTGATATAGGTTCGTCACTAGTACCCACGTAGACAAACTATCTGACACACCTACACTTCTGCATGTCTATTCCAATCAAGATCCTTCCATACGGTGATACAGTGAGTCGACTTCATCAGTGACTTCTTTCTTTCCCCCAGGGTGATACCAAATAGCACCATCCTAGTCCTGCCAAGGTTCTGGTTCACGACACCATCTTATATTCAACCCATTAGGTCTCAACTGGGGGAACGCATATGCAATGATCTCATCATGTTGCATCGACGCACCCGTCCTCCGCACAACACCTCACTATAGATCTCACTTCACTGATAACTGATTTGGTCTTCATCGAGTCCACGGAAATTCTTTCACCATTCTTAGATGTCTCTTATGCTCCTAAGCATTCTTAGAATGCACCAGAATGCCATTAAAAGACACGAGCACAACCAATCTAAATATTTCTTGCACACTCGGGTTATCAAATCCATGACAGCAACTGGAGTGTTCATCAGGCCAAACAATCTTATAATACTCTAGTAAAGATCGTATCACGTATGAACAGCTGACTTTCGTACAACCTCCATCCTGGTTCGTAACTGACGACTTCATAATCTCAAGTCGACCTTTAAAACATCAATACTCTTTATAACTAGTCACACCATTCATCGATCTTCGGCAAAGAACGCTTGTCCTTGATCTTCACCTAATTGAGTTGACGATGGTCGAGGCACACTCGCAACAAACCATTTTTCTTCTTCTCACAAACAAAACCGATGTTCCCCAAAAGTGATACACTGATATGCACGAATTCCTCATTCATCAATCTTCACATCTGCATCTTCAATTCTACCAATTCAGACAACAACAGCTGGTAAGAAGCCTTCAAGAGTGGCTCTATCCTGGCGCCAGCTCGATCGCACTTTCTATCTCTTTCTGGCGATAACCCAAGCAATTCCTTTGGAAGCATTTTAGGAATTTTCTATATCACGGCCACCTTCTTCACATTCTATTTTTCAACTGACACATCCACTACAGTTGTCAAATCAATCTTGGCAACCTCCGTCTAACAAACGGATTATCTTTAGCCAACGAGATTAATAAAATCGAAAATTCTTTTCGACTCTTAATCATCTTGACATTTTCGCAAACTAATAGACTAAACTGGATTATTCCATGACCATGATTCCTTATCACAAGATGCTCTATGAACTCACATTATTCATGTGGCATTAAATTCACACTTCAGCAATTAATCAAGCACAACTGTTGCTAATGATTTCCCTTCTGTCACTTTTACTTCAACAATTTAAGTTCTACCAACTCGACACAAAGCTCTACTACGCTGCTCTGATAAAATCACTTCCAACACATTCTTTCTCTGATCGGTGCAAGGTTAATTCTATTCTCATTCCTTTCACCATCCTAGTGGCGTTCTGGCCGCAGTAGCAATGTCCATGTTACCTTAGACTTCCACTGACAATCCTTCATCTGATGGCCATGCTAGTCATCATCACAACATGTTCTAGTCATACTCGGACACTGGATTTATCGATGCTTCCTTCTACAATTTTTGACACCTATCACGTGAGTCTTCTATCTCCTGTCAAGTGATAGCACACATCTTTCTGGTTGCCCCATCAGTCTACTAGGACCACTCTCAGACTTGATCTTTTCCCTTATAGATTTTCATTTTTGCCTGAACTGGATCTATACCTCGGCTCGAATTCAATAACTCGCTCTCGGATTACATCTCCACTCTGGATCTCAGCAAGTAAGACAACAACGACGGTAGAGATAGCAACAACAACAACGGCTTGATCCTGAGCTTGCTGGCTCATCATTTCCCAAGGAACACTAGCATCAGAACGATCCCATCGAACTTAGGATCATTCGACGCTGCTACACTAGTACCAACCTGCAGTGGTACTCTTACACTCGAGCTGGCCAGAGTCAACACTCTGCCACAACTACCTCGGGTACCGACCTTTGTCAGTGCTTTATCCCGAGTCACAGAGGACATTGTCCTCTCACTAGGAGTTCTCAACTCCTACTCGCTCATGGTTCAGTCTTTACACTGAAACCCCTCTTCCAAATCCACACTGGATTAGAAGATGAGCGATCCACACACAACAAACAATTTTAGCACACAGCTAACACAGACATGCACCAGCATGAATTTAAATGCCTTTCCTACTAACTATCCCATGGTCAACGCTCCTTATCACTCCAATCTTCAACCTCGCTCTGATACCACTTAAACTGGATGTCACGCCCCAATCCTTGGGCACGCACACATCCTTCTCTTGGTCGATTTTAATATGCGATATCCCAGGACTATATATCGCCGACCCTTTCATTCTTTAAACACACGCGGAAGCAATTATAAATCCCCAGACAATAAAACAATGGGATAGAAAAGCAGGCTATATCTTTCATATTGAAATTTCTAACCAAACCTTTATACATGGCATTAGACGAGCACTTCACGACTATTCGCAACTTCAGAGTCTCACTCTATCTACACATATACAAAAGGGTTCACAAAGAGATGGGATTTCAATCCTCGTCTAAGTCATACTCGAGATCATCCTGATCCTCCTCTGATTCCTCTTCACTCAGATCATTCTCTTCCTCAATTTCACCTGCGAGTTCTCATTCACAAATCCCTCCTCTTCACTCCTCGTCGGGATCCCGAAATGTTTTCCCCAAACCGGGATGAGACTACGTCTCGGCGAGTTCTACCCCACTAAGCCCGATTAGTAAACTATTATACTAAAGGCTGCCTAAACACGCATAGGTCGAAGACGTACCTTAGCATCGATCCCACCGCAAGTCGACAATTTACAATAGGCACTCAAGCAATCAAATCACCGATCAAAGCATCGATCAAATCGACCTAGTCGATTACAAGTCAACAAGACCACTCACGGTCATTTCCATTCAGTCAATCAATTCACAACATCAAATCAAAACAATGATCAATCGACCTCGTCGATTACATGTTAGCCGGACCATCTTTAGGTCATTCCAGTCATTGCCATACAGTCTCAACTAATAAAACTAATCACCAAGCCACGTGCATTCTCTGAGGTGATGGGACCGATCATCGAGCCACGATACGCATGACCAATTTCTAAATGACATGCCAAGTCATCAGGTCAGCATACATCTTACATACTCACTTTCATTTCCACAATTTCCAGTGTGATCGGTAGTCTACCACAATACCTTTATCACTGGCAACCGATACTCAATACACAGATATATAGCCACTCAGGCACAATCTACGCCACACAGGCATGATCAATTATCGCCACACAGGCATGATCAACTATCGCCACACAGGCATGATCAATTATCGCCACACAGGCATGATCAACTATCGCCACACAGGCATGATCAATTATTGCCACACAGGCATGATCAACTATCGCCACACAGGCATGATCAACTATTCAACAATTTACGTTCATTCTCTAAGGCATCCTACATGCCAAAGCGATGTAATAATCGCCGAGCTACATCACACAACATTTCTTCACACAAAGATTTCTTTTCATCTTTTATCATCATTGATAAAATATCGTGCATTAGCGCAAGATTGGCCTTAGCCAAAATATAATGGTTTCGATTCCACAAATCCCACCATTATTCCGACCACCAAAACACCTTTGGTGCTGTCAACCGACACCCGATTATTTTCCAATTAATTTTCCAAATTAATTAATTTAGGAAAATAATCTTGTAATCACAATTAATTCACTTCAGCACAAAATAAAGCTCAATTAAATAATTGAACTGCGCCACGATGATCAGCACAAAATTTCGGTCATCGGCCATCAAATTCTTAATTTCCGAAAATAAATAATTAATTAATTAATTTCGAAAATTAATTAATAATTATTAAAAATTCCATTTAGCTCAAAATAAAGCCAATTTAAATAAACGGACTACACCACGATCATCACCATAATATTCCGGTCACTGGCCATCTCAACCTTAATTTCCGAAAAATAAATAATTAAATAATAAATTTCGAAAATTAAACAATTAACATTAAAATTCAATTTAGCTCAAATTAAAGCCCAATTAAATAAACGGACCTCACCACGGTCATCCACGTAATATTCCGGTTCCGGATCATCTCCTTTGAATTTTCGGAAAATGAATAATTATTTAATTTAATTCCGAAAATTAATATTTAAATGCTAAAAATCCCATTTAGGCCCGAATCGCCAAATTGAAGCCCGATTTGGCGTCGGAAAATTCCCGAGATACTTCCAATAATTAGTAGACCATGTCTACTTGCTAATTGCACAATCAATTTAATTAAATCACATCACAATTGACTAATAATTGCTAATTTATTCTAATCTAACAACCTAAACATAATTAATTAAAACTAAACCAACCTAAAGCATAATTAGCCAACTAATCCAGGATTAGTGAGATTACTCACCAAATCGCGCGCAAATCGGATCAATCCGACGGCGGCGATGCGAGGAACGAAACTTCCCAAAGCACGGCTCGGGTTCGAGGCCGGGAAACAGCCCAAAAGCGGGCCTAAAGCCGCTGAAACCCACTCCGTTGGGTGGCTGTTCGGGCTGAAAAAGAACGCCAAACAGCAACCAAATAACGCAGCAAGGGTGGCAAGGTGCGAGGGAAGGCCGGTGGAGGTCCGACGAGCTCAAACGGTGGCCGGAGGTGGCCGGAGGTGGCCGGACGGGGGCTTAACCGAGCTGAACAAAGGCCGAACGACCTGGACGACGCACGGTGGGGATGGCGAGGCGCGAAGGAGACAGGCGGCTGAACGCACGGCGTCGCACGGGTGGTGCGGACGGCGGCTCGACGGCGACGGCGAGCTGCTTCGGCGAGCTGCTGCGTTTTTGCCGTCTTCGGTTCGGCTTCTGCTTCGCACAAACCAGAGAGAAAAGAGGGAGAAGGTGGGTTACGAGAGAGAGAGTGAGGGCAGGAGAGATAAGAATGTTTGACCGGTCAAAAGTAAAAAGGTGAAGGGGAAAAGCAAAGTGGAAGCCAGCAAGAGGGAAAAAGGGGGAATGGTTGGCGTGGGGGAGGGTTTCGCACGAAGGGGGAGGGGAAAAGGGGAGAGGAGAGAGAGAAAAAGAGAGAAAAGGAAGAGAGAGGGAGAGAAAAGAAATAATATAAAATATACACCCCATGGTCTTATTTTTCTTTTCTTTTCTCTTTCCCTTTCTATTTTCTTTTGGTCTTCAATTTTTCCTCCGATAATTTCTTTCTCGGAAATTTCGGACTCGTCGATAATTTGACGATCAATGAGACAAGGTCCTAAAAATGAATTGTGACACGCTCGGATATTCGATTCCCAAAAAACCGAATTTAATTTCATGATTAAAATCAACCGAACGTGATTTTAGTCCAATCCAACAAATAAGGTAGCTTTTAGGGATTTTACCGCGGATATATCCCTTAACGGCTTCACCCAATAAGTTAGTTAACTCGTGAGTGATCGCTCGAGAAAAAGGGACCATAGGCACGCCGACGATATGCACATTTCATATGTTCGGGACGGGTTCGAAATTCGGGATGTCACAACCTGTCTTCAGGTTGTCCAATCAAACGTGCTTCCAGATATGTTTATGGCAACATATGAAGCTATCACTAATCCTATGTGGAATCAGTTATCTACACCTTCTAGCACTCTCTATGCTTGGGACCCAACATCAACATACATTCATGACCCACCATATTTCAAGAGCATGACAATGTCTCCTCCTGGCCCACATGGCGTGAAGGATGCCTCCTGCTTACTAAACTTTGGGGACAGCATTACGACTGACCATATTTCTCCAGCCGGTAGCATTCACAGGGATAGCCCGGCTGCAAGGTATCTAATTGAACATGGGGTTGATAGAAAGGGACTTCAACTCTTATGGAAGTCGCTGTGGGAATGATGAGATCATGGCAAGAGGAACCTTTGCTACATTCACCTTGTCAACAAGTTTCTTAAAGGAGAAGTTGGACCTAAAACAATCCGCATCCCCAGTGGGGAGAAACTATCTGTTTATGATGTAGCCATGGTAATTTTCTTCACTCTGCAGACCCAATACAGACACCGCATCACAAATGACAGTGTTGTGAGTGATGGGGCCTCATTATTCATAGTTGTTGGTTGGATAAGCCATTCTATTTAGATTGGCCCTGAGAATTATGCTACTTACCATGTCTATTGCTAGTTCTTTTCTGCAAATTTTGTTTTAGTGTGAAAGAAGCTGATTTTTTGTTCAGTCCATTAATGCCAGCTAGATCAGCCTCCTAGCAACAATCCTTCTGGGTCATCCCACTGTTAGTTGAGATTCATTTGACAGGTCAATGTGATATCATCTTAATTTGGATAACTTTTTAAAGAAAATAAGCTCATTTTAACTGTCCGCCTGCTAGTTAATATTCTATTAGCTTAGTATAGGTTTCATCAATAACTCATTATCTAATTATTGGTGCCATTGTGGCTCATACTAGCTTTGTCTCTTGTATGGCAAAGGTACAAGAGTGAGGGGCATGCCACCATTATTTTGGCTGGTGAGCATTTTCATGCTTTTTCATTCAATTTTTTGTCCAATTTTTTTCCCTTAGGTTGTGCCCTAAGCTGTAATTCGTATCAGGGCATGAAAGCTATCATAGCAAAGGGCTTTGAGTGGATTCACAGAAGCAATTTAGTGGGAATGGGTATCATTCCTATATGTTTTAAGTCTGGGGAGGATGCAGAAACACTCGGACTGACTAGCCATGAACACTACACCATTAATCTTCCAAATAGCGTGAGCGAAATAAGGCCTGGTCAGGACATCACGGTGGAGACAGACAATGGCAAGTCATTTGCTGATGGAGCGGCATTAGTTGAAGGGATAGAAAGGTGCTTTTTTTTATTAGATGCTTCTGCTCCCAAGGAACTATATTTGGTAATTTATGGTCATAGAAGCTTTGGTTTGTCTCTTTCCTTTTCCTTCTTCATTATAGTTTAAATCTGAAAATGAAAAAAAAGAAAAAAAAAGAACTTGTTGGAACCCGGAACCGACCCCCGGAACTCCGTGACGGGGGGTAGGTTCCGTGTTCTTGGTTCTCGACGGGTAGGTTCCGGTTCCAAAAAATGAGGAACTTGTACCCGAGGGTAGGTTCCAGGTTCCCGACGGAACCGAACCGGAACCGGGAACCGCTCACCCCTAGTGGTGCTCGAGGCATTGCCGTTGTTGGGAAAAAAGTTCCGAATCGGGAAGAAATGTAATCGGATTTTGATATATGATAATACTCTCTTTAAAGAGTTATTTGCCTAGTAACATTACTAATGGTTATTGATAAAAATTCTTCAAGATACAATAAAGTTTTAAATGAGAATATCACGTAGCAATTATGTTAGATCTCAATAAACTTTTAAATAGAAATACTTGGAAATGGCTGTATTTTTTGAGAGAAAATTCAACGAGACTTGATGATCATTGAGACCAAATACCGACGTATTTATCTTGGTCTTGTAAGTAGGAGCAACTTTTCGGGAAAGAAAGTTGCAAAGTAAACAATTACATTCCCAAAAGACATGTTGAAAAGACATACTGAAAATTCATAATAAAAATTAATAATAAAATAATAATTTTTTACTTCTGAAAAATACCGGTTGAACAAATATAGCATTTCAAAGGTTGCGAGATGCCTAATAAAGATTAGCAAAATAACTGCAAACAAATAAATAAACAACAGGATTGTTTTGCTTCGATCGTTGTACAGTCAAGGCGTCAGTACAAAGAGAGGGAACTTCTCAATCTCTTACTCTGCGACCATAAGATTCACGTGTGACGGACTCGACAGAGCTCCGTACGATGAAGAGATAACCAGTGTCGGGGACCCCAACATGGGTGGTAGATACAGAAACATGCAGATGAGCTAGGGACTTCGATTCATCAAAGAGCGGATAGAGACGGTATGTTTTTGGCCCTGGTCAATGTAGACTTTGGTTTTTTGCATTCGATTCAACGTATGTCCTATGATCTCGTCTCTCGAATTAATTAACGTGGAAAATGATTCTTTTTCATCTTCATATCGTTGGCACATAAGTGCATTTTCGACCCTTTCAGAGCTTGTCCAATTTCATCTCTCAAACGTTTATTTTGTGCCCTTCAAACCCTTTCAACTCATGCTCCTCTGTCTGGTCGAATTCTTCCCTGACCCAACATTAGCAACTTCTTTGGTTTGATCACGTGGCAAAAATTGTCACGTGATGCTGACAAGGCACTGCATGTCGGAATGAGAGAGAGGTGCGACTGGGATTATTTTGTATATTGATGTGAGATTTTGTGCAACAAATTGTTAGAATTTAAATTCTAAATTACTCATTCATTTAATAGTTTAAGCTTTTTAAATAGTTAGTATTGACTTTACAAAATATTTCACATGATACGAGAACATAAGATCCCGAGTTCAAATCTATTAAGGCATCTATTTGCCTCCCCAATTATATATTTATATACTTTAACGATATGCCAAAGTCCAGCTTAGGCATGATTGGAAGTATTAAAATATTTAGATATCAAACCATACATTCATTTGTCGTGACTTTCCTAAAGGTGAACTACTAAAAGAAAAGTTAATGGATTATTAAACTCAAAGACTTAGCGCAAGTTCTCTCAAGCCTATGTCAACCGCAACTTTCAGGTTTGATTCAATCAACTTAACAAACAATTTAATTAATTTAGGAGTCACCACTAATTTATTGCCACTAATTTACTTTTGGTCGATTCAGAACTAGGTAAAGTGTGGGAAAACATTTTATTTCTACGAATTAGAGTTGTCATAATTTTGGAAACTTAGTTAAGTTAGATAATCTAATGCCTTTTCGATATCTATTTCTCTTTATTTCAAAAATATTTTACAAGCAATGCTGGTGAATTTTAATCTCAAACCGCTAACATGCAATGGGTGATCATGCGAATGTGAAAGGAATCATTTAACATTTAATAACCAAGGCGATAAATAGATTGTTAGAAAAAGGGGAAAAACCTTAATGCATTAAGCAAAGAAAAAGCGAAACTCGATCATCATCTAATGAGACAAAGGTTCTGCAAGTTATTAACTAGGAAGCTAACAATAATGCAATGTTAACTAATACTTTTTGGGTTTTTCTTTTTACTGATTGCAATTTTAATCTAAATAATGTTTATGTGAATTCTAATTTAACATGGATGAACCGTTAGACTAATGACATGAGGTTGAATTATTTAAATGTTATAGAATGACCTAAAATATGCAACATGCATGAATATCCGATAAAAGCGTAGAATTTGATGAAAGCACAAACTATCTAATAAAACTGTAGTATCAAATAATAAATAATCTATGCATCAATGCTTATGGAAATTATGCAATATCATTCAATAGTCATCAAAATCTATCAAAGATATTCAATTATCAAATTATGGTGTAGATATAATATTCTTGATTAATACTAGATTCAAATTACTATATTACTCCTCATGTATCTTAGATACACGCCATTTTTAAATTACGAAACATGCACGAATGGTATCCAAACTAAATGCAATGGATTCTTTTTCTTTCTTTTTTTCATATTTTTCATAATAAGAAAATAAACTAAATTAGCAACATGCAAAATGATAGGCCCATATAATTCACAAATTCACCTTATCCCAGTATAGGAAACGAAGGTAATGGGGAATCCGATCTTAAGTTTTAAAAATTAAATTCCTGATTATATGCACAATTGGATAAGAAAATTTCCCATTCGAGATGTGCCTATAATCTCAAATCAAATCGTGTTGGAACCAACTAATCACAGTTTAGGCAATTGAATAATTAAATCAAACATAACTTAGGAAATTGCCTGCATTGGATTGCCGACTCGAAGGACGACAGACAGCGAGAGGTCATGAGTAAGATTCACCGTCGGGGTAACCGGCAAGGAATGGCAAGAGGTGACAGACAACAATGTCAAGGACTACGAACATCACAAGGAAATCTTTAGATCTTTGATGCTCGATCCCTTTGGTAAAGTTGAAGAGATAGGTGTCGTAGAGATCTCCTCAAAATTCTGTTGCATTCCAACTTAAAACGAACACATACTCATAGTTTTCGTGAGACCGCGCTCTTCCTCCTTTAAAGATATACTTCTAGTCAGTCTCTCATCAATCCTACTGGACAATTTCAAGATCAATATCTTACCGTACTCTCCACAAAATTTGAAGGTGGTCCGATGGTTAACGAATGTGTACCAATGGTGAAACCGCCCTGGAATTTTCTGTGGGGCCACGAGAGAGAGTTCGTGTATATTATTTTATTTTTCCTTCAATGGCTAACCTTCTTTGTGAACCCTCAAAGCACATATTGATATAAGTCCAGGTTTTTTTTAAGATTAAAATCCCTCACTTTCCTATCTTGGACTCCAAGAGATATAACCTATCTTTAATAATAGGAAACTCTCGTATTATCTTTAATGATTCAAATTGTGATAATATCAAGTTTAATTGCTCTCCAAGTTTACTTTTAATAACTCAATTCCAACTTGGCACCCCTTATCCACAAATTTTTTGGCCACCATGAAGATTTTTAACCTTATGGGCTTAGTTAAATTAATCTCTAGTCCAATGTGAATTTATACGGACTTAATTAAGCTACTCATATTTATATGCAATTTAACTATGTATTATTGTTTAGGGGTCAGGATTGACTCTTCGTGATTTATGCAATGAATGCATAAATCAATCGTCAAAATTAACATGTTACTATCATTTAATAGCTGAAGTTTTTAACTGAACGAAAGGCTAAAATGGTGTAGCCAACCAAATCACTTTATTGGCGTGATAGGTATCCCAACTAACATTATTGTTAAATTTCAAAACTTCCACTTTGTAATGACTGATTTTTTTTTTTTTTTAATACCATTGCCGGTCACATAATATGACTATTATCCAAGAGTAGCACCATCGCCTCTCAGCAACGGGTGGACGGGCGAGGGCCAGCAATTTTTGTTGAGATTAGCCAAGACCACAAAATGCTGAACATGCACTGAGGTCGACTATGATGTCCCCATCCATCCTCTCCTTGTTTTTCAAAGTAATATGATCCATCAATATGGACAACGTACAACTACTCTCACGTTTTAGAAGTGCCATTTTCGACTGCAAACTTCGCTTTTTTCTGGGACTATTTCACTTCCGAATTATGAAGGCTAGAGTTGGACTTGGACCTGCTAATTATCTTTCCCAACCTCTCCTTTTCGTAGAGTTGACGTTTCAACCGAAACTTAATTAGCTGAGAGTTCCAACACTCCAGGATGATCATTGCGCAAGTGCTTTATTTGCAGCATGGCATCGGAAAGTAGTTATCTCAGCAGAACGACCAGGTCTGAGTTCATTGCATTGTATGCAAAACTTTCCAAATTCGATACCGCACTACCATTTAAAACAATTGGGTTGTTTCACTTTGACCATTCTTTGCCATTCCTTGTTTAAGTATGCTTTGAATTAGAAAAGAAACAAGATGTGGAAATGCATAATGAGGGAACCCCTCCATGTCTTTGGTTGTTTTCACCCATCATCGTCCAGGCAAACCTTCTTCCCTTAATCAAGATTGGGGTGTGATCAGTGCATCACAAGAGGGCTCCGCGAGATGGAGGGATACTACTATCGGTTAAGTGTTGGGGGTGATAGACCCAAAAAGGTGCAAATAAGGTTAGGGACTTCCACGCGTCAGAGAGCGACGGTATGTGGTCCTGAGTTTTCTTTGCCCAGGTTTTGGTTTTAAATGATTCTACATGCGTGATGAGGACAAATGAGTGTGCAGCCCCACATTTTTCCTATGGGCCTAACTCTTGAGCTGTGTACTAGGGGTAACCAGTTCTAAATTTCATCTCAAATCTAGAACCTATCGTTGGAACAAGTCCTTCATTTTTTACTTACACTACATACCCCGAAACCTAGCATCTAGGAACCTAGAACCCATCTTGTCATAGGTTCCAGAGTTGGTTCCTAGTTCCATCTTTATTATTAATTGAACGATTATAATGAATAATCACCTTTAATTGCCATCACTTGTTACTACAATCCACTGACCACAACTCATATATAGACACACAAAGAATATGAAACATTAACAAAATAAAATTTTGAGTAACCGAGAGCTTCAAAAAGTTTTGTGCCAGGAGAACAAGATCATCCCTAAAGACATATGGAATTACGATGTACCCACTGTATGGGATCATTATAGCCTTGCACCAAAAGTCAAAAAAGCACTCGAAGAATTCAGACATGCAAAGACAACCCCATCACATGAGCAAGAAATAACAAACACGGATGATCCTGCACAATCATCACAAGACCCCTATACCCAATGGAGAGCCCTCTCTTAGGACTCCTATGATCAAAGACCTCTGTCATTATTCCTAGAGATGGACACATCTTATTATGCTCAACCATCATTAGCCTCAACCAAACCTACCTGCCGACACTCCAGGATCCTCCAAGACTCATGAAGAAGCATATTCATCAAATGATGCAAACATGTGGAATACTCGAAACCCCTCTGACATTCGACTTGCAGAACTTGAACAGAAATACGAAAAACATCTTCTAGTAATACATAATTCTGATGACTTAGACTATAACTACAATGCCCATGACGGAAGAGAACGCTGACTGTAGTAAATCACTGTAGCAAGTCACTCTAACAATAGGCTAGGAAGTCACTATTCATTGTCACTGTTCATATCGCTGAGAATAATTTACGACCGGATTTTCCAGAGCCCTTGTTTGTTTTAGAACCCATGAGTCTGGTTTTTGTTTGCTTGTGACATATTAATGCCTATAAAAGGCAAAGAGGATGTAATGTGCTGAGCAGAGTCTCTTGAAGTAAAGTAAGTGTTTATGAAATAATTCTCAATGTCTTTCTAAACTTGGTAGGATCCTCTAACAAATGCAGCTCGGATAGTTAGAAATGTTACCATACTAGCATCTCTAAATGTCTCTAGGCTTTGAACTAAAAGTCTAGATAATTTTTTGTTAAAAGGCTATCCTCAAAAGGTTTGAACGAGAGGTTTGCCTATTGAGAAGGCATACTTGTAGGAAACAGACTCTGTTTTCTTTGGTTCTAAGCCTAGATCCATGGGTGATAGACCCAAAAAGGTCCAAATGAGGTTAGGGACTTCAACACATCGGAGATCAATGGTATGTGGTGCTGGGTTTTCTTTGTCCTAGGTTTCACAAGTTGGTGAGCAACAGTATGTCTGTGGTCCTCGGTTTTCTTTGTCCTATCCTAGGTTTTGGTTTTAAATGATTGTGCGTACATGATGGGGACATGTTCGTTTGCAACCCCACTTTTTTCTTATGGTCTTGACTCTCGAGCTATTTATTAAAGGTAAGAAGTTCGAGATTTCGTATAGATTCCACCTCAAACCCGAAACCTATCCGTTGAAACTGGTTCTCCAATTTTTGGAACATAGAACTTACCCTGCATATTTTGGAATCTAGACATGATCAAGTTCCCACCAATTCGGTTACTCGGTACCAAGTTCTACTCTTGAACTATGCTCACACTATTTACTATGTGAAATGACATATGTCAAAAAAATAGAAAGCTTGAAGTTTGGGAGAATTGTATACTATTTTTCTATATTCCTTTCAGTATGTAACTACAATCTATTTATAATACAAAGTGTCTAAATAACAAAGGAATAAAAATATACACAATATCCCAAAGATGTACATAAAATATTCCCTATAATAAAAAATCCATTAAGATCAATTGGCATCAGCAACAGTATCTTCAACACTCCCCCTCAAGCTCGCTTGTCTATACACATCAAAGACGCCTAGCTTGTTTAATAGATACAAATGTTGCCTTTGACATAAGGCCTTGGTAAAGATGTCTGCGGGTTACTCTGTTGTTCTTATCCCTCTTGTTCTAATCACCCCACTTTGGAAGTGACAATCAACCTCTATATGCTTTGTCCTTTCATGGAATACGAGGTTCATTGCAAACTTAAGTGCAGCATCATTATCACAAAATAGGACAGTGGGCTCCTTTATCTGTACACCAAGGTCTTGAAGAAGGCCTCTTATCCAGACTATCTCATAACTAGTCTTCGCCATTGCTCGGTATTCTGCCTTAGCAAATGATAAAGATACGGTTGACTATTTCTTTGTCTTCCATGAAATTAGAGAATCCCCTAATTTTATATTGAATCTCGTGACTAATCTTCTACTCATGGGGCAAGTAGTGTAATCTATGTCACAATATACTATCATCTCCATATTGTTGTCTCGAGACAGCAATATTCCCAATCCAGGACACCTTTTCAAGTATTTTATGACTTTCAGTACCGCATTCATGTGAGACTGTTTCGGAGCATGCATAAACTAACTAAGAATCTGAACTGCATAAGAAATGTCTGGCCTAGTCATGGTCAAATAAATAAGCTTTCCAACAAGTCTTTGATGAACAGAAGGATCTTTAAGCAAAGGATCCTTGTTTATAGGTGACAACCCTTTGTCATGTTATAGGTGACAACCCTTTGTCATATTTAGCTGTCGTTAACTTGATATTATGATTGATTAGAATAACAGCCGGCCTAGATCCCGATAAACCTGCTTTGACATAATTTCTAAGACAAATTTCCGTTGGCTAAGGCAGATGCATTTTTTTGACCGTGCAATTTCTATCCCAAGAAAGTATTTGGTAGATCCCAAATCCTTAATATGAAACGTAGAATGCAGATACTCCTTGAATCTCTCAATGGCAAGCGCATCATTTCCCATAATGAGTATATCGTCAATATATATAAGTAAATAGATTGACGACATACCTTGTTTCCATGTGAATAAAGCATAGTCATGCTTAGATTGCTAGAATTTTGCAGTTGTAAGTACACTAGTAAACTTGGCATACCATTGACGAGAAGCCTGTTTGAGCCCATATAGGGATTCTCGAAGACAGCACACACTCCCCTCCCCCTGTCTGCGAAATCCCGGTGGAATATCCATATAAATCTCTTTTTCAAGATCTCCATGTAAAAAAGTATTGTGAATGTCCATTTGATGAAGAGGCCAGTCACAAATGGCGGCAATGGAAAGAAAGGACTGTACTGTGACTTCTTTGGCAACTGGAGAGAAAGTTTCCGTATAATCAAAGCCTTCCTTCTGTGTGAATCCCTTTGCTACCAATCTAGCCTTGTAACATTCAATGGATCCGTCTTCTTTGTATTTGATCTTGTATACCCAATTGCATCCTATGGGTCGACGATGGGGAGGTAGGCAAACAATATCCCAAGTCTCATTCTCAATGAGAGCTTGTAACTCATCTTTCATAGCTTGTTGCCAACGAGGATCTGTGGCAGCCTCATCATAAGAGGAAGGTTCCTGCTGTGTAGAAATTCTACTAACACATCATCTATGTTCAAGAGAGAGATTAGCAAAATTGAAATAGAAGGAAATAGGATATTGTGTACCACACTTTTTTGATGACGAACAAACGTAATCCACTGTCCATGTTGGTGGTCGAACTATGCATCTTGATCGCCGAAGATTAGTTGGTTCAAATGGAACATCAACTTGTGAGTTTGCAGAGGTATCGTCCGACAAAATATTAGCTTGTGAAGATTTAGGTTCTTCAGATATACTTGATGAAGGAAGGCTGGATATTTCATTGTCCCCATCCGAGGCAACATGTGCATTGACATCTAAAGATGCTATAGGAGATGTTATTTGTGGAAGCATCATCATTGATCCTTGTGGAGGATCGTCTTCATGCAAAAAGGGACGAGAAGACATCAGGGGATCTTCATGCTGTTGTGATGGTAGCCTATCCTTGAATGGGAAAATATCTTCATGAAAGATGACATCTCTGTTGACGAAGAATCTTCCGGTAGATGGATCAAGAACCAAATATCCTTTTTGAAGGGTAGGATATCCCATAAATATGCAAGAGAGGGCACGGGGACCCAATTTGTCCCGAGGGCCCGTGGTAGATACATAGCATAAACATCCAAAAACACGAAGATGACGAATGTCGGGACGTTTTCCAAACAATGACTCGAATGGAGTTTTTCCACTCAAAACTTGAGATGGCATTCTATTGATCAAGTATGCCACTGTGACCACACAGTCTCCCTAAAAAGTTTCAGGAATTGAAGCTTGATATTTAAGAGCTCGAGCAACTTCGAACAAATGACAATGTTTCCTTTCTACAATCCCATTTTGTTAAGGAGTATAAACACAGGAGCTTTCATGAAGAATGCCATTGGAAATGAACAATGAAGAACATTCATGATTAAAGAATTCTTGTGCATTGTCAGTACAAACCTGTTGTACGGATTTGTTAAATTGATTTTTGATCAGGACAATAAAATTTTTGAGATGTGAAAGGACTTGGGCTTTAGATTGCATAGGAAAAACCCAAGTTGCTCGAGTATGATCATCTACAATAGTGAGAAAGAAGTGTGACCTGTCACAATGAGGGGTGTGATATGGGCCCCAGATGTCCATGTGTAATAGAGAGAAGGCTCTAGCAGCACGTGATGTACTTTGTGGAAAAGACATTCTAGACTGTTTAGCCAATGGGCATATAGGACACTTGGGATGAGGAAAAGCGGCACTATGGCCTAGACACTGATGGGATAAAGAGACATTTTTATTATGATTGGCATTACATAAGATGCTCTTATTGAAGGAAAAATTCTTTGGAAATGTTGTCCAGAAATAAAGTCCTTCGAAATTCCTACCCGAGCCCATCAGTGTCCCAGTCAAAGGGGCCTGAAAGAGACAAATGTCAGAATCAAAAATGACCTGACAGAGATTGTCTTGACAGATCTTAGATATAGAAATGAGGTTGAATTGAAAATTTGGAATGAAGAGGACATTTTTTAGTGTGATGGAAGGACTCAACTCAACATCCCCAATTTTAACTTAGCTCAACATCCCCAATTTTATCTATTGAAATATCACTGCCATTTGGGAGGCGAACAAAAGTATGATTCAAGGATTTTTCTAATTTAGAAAAGAATCGTTCATCATAGACTATATGGTCACTGGCACCTGAATTAATAATCCATACATTGCTCAAAATATTGCTCATAAAACAATAAGAAATACCTGCATAACTAGGCATCTTTTCCTGAATTTCCATCTGACTTAGGGTCCTCATGATTTATTGGAGTTGGTCATTGCTAATGGGTTGATTCACCTTAGCATTTGCTGCTATAGAAAATTTTCGTTCCTTCTTCTCTCGTTCCTTCTTCTCTCTTGGTCTTCCATGCAATTTCCAACAACTTTCTTTGGTATGATAAGGTTTTTTGCAATAATCACAAAATTTACCTTTCCATTTGTTTGAATTATTTCTGTTCAAGGATGTGGCCAAATTTTGGCCGTTGGATCACCTTAAAACGGACGCTGATGGACCGTCAGATCGTGGCGCTGGAAGGGCAAAAGGCGAGCCGTTCGATTGCACAAAGGAGCCGTCTGATCGCGCGAAGGAACCTCCACCGTTAGATTCGAAGATTGAATCTCGGCCGTTCTTTCCTCGCGAGCTACTTGAACCGTCTGATCTTGCGAAATAATCCTGGCGGTCCATTTGAGATGGATAAAAGGCCTCTTCTTCTTCCTCCCGTAACCCTAGCGTCCCCATTTTCTTCGAGAAACCTCCATGGCTGGACCTTTCGGAGCTGAGTCGTTGCTCTGACGAGGCCTTGGCTGCGAGAATGACGCAGTCGCCAGTCTTCACATGCTCGAACGACGCCAGCCTCTGGGATTCTTCTTGAATCGCAAGCTGATATATGCGACCGAGCGGGGGAACCGGATCCATGGCCAAGATTTGGCTACGAAACGGTAAGTAGCTCTCATTCAACATGAGCAGGAAGCGTGTAACCTTCTCCCAATCTATCATGGCCCGGTATTGGGCCAAAGTCGCCTCGAGTCCCTCTAATTTCTCCTTTGTCATTTCGATTTCGTTCCATAGGGCAGAGAGTTTATTGTAGATTGCTGAGATCGATAAATTTCCCTGCTTGAGATCTGATAAAGTTTGTGTTAGCGTGAAAATTTTCGCTCTATCTAGCTTACCATACATTTCCCGTAAATTCTCCCAAATTTTTTTTTGCATCTTCGGTCGGTGGTACCCTGGCAGCAACCTCCGCCATAAGGCAATTTCCTATCTAGGTCCAAACAAGTTGGTTGCACTTGCGCCATTGTCGTGCAAGCCACTTGTCGGACGGTATCGAGATGGTGCTATCCAAAAATCCATCTTTGTCTTTGGTCACAAGCACTCACCGGAGTTCGCAAGACCACAGGGAGTAATTCTCTGGTCCCAACAGCTGCTAGGAGATCAGACACAGCTCCAGTTCGTCGGCGGTTGCAGTGTATAGCGGGTCTCCAAGTTTTGGCCGGCCGCCAACTCCAGTGAGACTTGTAAACGAAAAGAATCCGCGTCTATAGGCCGGGTAGGGATTGCTCGCCCCGTGTCTAGGACCCGAACCACTCTGACCCAGGAAGGTCCAGTTCGCCTTGTATCTAGGACCCGCTCTAGGTATGTGCAATGGACTTTCCTCCATCCCACCAATCCTTCCAAGCTCAATTTGAGGTAAATTCTGAGTTGAACCTCCAAGATTCGGCTGAATTGATGCGAGTACCCCCTGAATGTATGTTCCTGTGAAGGGATTTACAAGATTAAATCCTGTGTTGGGCTGCACAGGCTGCACGAGACCTGTTTGACTTTCTGATGGATTCGTCTGTTGTTCTGCAGGGATGACATCTCCTCTCTAATTGTTGAGGGACTGTGGATTTCCCTCAGAAACACCGAAAGTTGAATCCTCAATCTTCGACATGATTCCTTACTAAAGAAAAAAAGCGTTGCGGAAGCTAGGCCAAGGCGGGAGGCTCTGATACCATGTTAGAAAAATAGAAAGCTTGAAGTTTGGGAAAATTGTATCTTTGCTTTTCTATATTCCTTTCGCATGTAATTACAATCTATTTATTATATAAAGTGTCTAAATAACAAAGGAATAAAAATATACACAATATCCCAAACATGTACATAAAATATTCCCTATAATGAAAAATCAATTAAGATCAATCGGCATCGACAACGGTATCTTCAACAATATAGACCCATAGAAAAAATAGAAAATGAGTGAAACGATTATTTTTCCCTTTTCAAAGCAGTGACATATAAGTGCACTATTGTCCCTCTCGAGTTGTTTTCACTATCCATATTCATCTCTTAAATGGTTTTCTTTTTGTGCCATTCAAACTTGGGAAAGTTATTCAAAATGTGCAAAATCTATTATACTTTTACCAATCCAATCATACACATTTTAATTATACCAATTGAATCATAAATATTTTCACATTTTATCAATTGACTCTATCCAATCAATTTTGACCAGAAAGCACTGACATAAATGTCAGCCATCTTAGGTGGCATGGACGGCATTAACATGGATAATTTTTAATAATATGTTAATATTTTTTTCGGACTATTTATACAAATATAGTTCCAATAGACTTATAGGGAATTATCGATAAAATTATTATAAGCAGCAAGCTAAGCAAATTTACGAGAGAATGCTCATTCTTTACTAGTAAAATTATATTTTGAGAAATGTGGTTTATATTTGGGCGACCTTCCACACTATAAAATGAATTGAACTTAATTATCAAAATTAGAATTAAGATGAGAAAAATGAAAATGAGTGATTTCTTCAACTAATGAAGCAAATGAACGATGCCAAATAAAGCGGTTGCATTGCTCTGTTTCAGTTCAAGAACCTAAACCCCAGATGGAGATCAAGTACCCTTATACCCCTCCCCGCCTTCCTCTTCTCTCGTCAATCTGATTTCATGAAGCCCTAGCTCGAGCAACATGTTTTTGATTAAATGAGGGGCACAGCATTGTTTAACTTAAGTTAGTCTAAGCATAGTTGATGTTACGACAGTCGTCACGCCGTATAAGTAAAGTCTAAACCATTAATTTATTGGTGACCAGATATGTCCGATCAGAGAAAGTATGAAGCTTTTTACAAAGATATTTGAAAGTTGGAAACAAATTTCTCAAAAAGCCATGGTACTTTTGGTAAGCCGCTAGAAGGTTAATTGTCTACCCAAGAGTTAACAAAAGTTCCGAAGAAGAAGGACAAATGATGCAGGCCAATCACCATTACTATACCAGTTTGTTTCATGCAGAAACTGCGCGCATGCCTATTGACGGGGAAATCACTGTTTTTCGACCTAAATGAGTTCCATTCATTTTTATGAAGTGTGCAGTGTCGTCGACATATTCCCTCAAGTTAGTTTTAATTTTGAAGGCGGGGCCTCGATGATCTTAAGCCCTCAGGAGTATCTTGTGCAGCAAAATTCTATTGTAAGTGGATAAAAATGATCTGAAGTCGTGGTTCTATCTATTTAGACTCCTCACAACATTCATGATTTATTCTCAGTTGCTGAAAAACTGCAAATTAAGTTTGCTGGCATTTGGCCAATAACTGGATTGTCATTTGCAATTACTCAGATTATGTGGCTTTATGTTGAGGACTGTAATTCTGGATTGTTGTTGCGTCAATAGATTTCTTGTTCTTGGCTTGCTGCTGCTACACTATAAGATTCTTTTGTCTAGTTGAGAATCGATATCATAGTAGATTTCTTTGAAAGGAACTGTTGGATGCTGGTAACTCAAATTTCATGTCTGTACATTTGCTTCTCTATTTTCTTCCCGTGAGGCTGCATCTGATAAAGTCATGGGAGCTTACTTAATTTTGCTCGGCGACATGGGCAGTTAGGTGGCTGTCTTAGTATGCACTTTGACAGATTGGTCATGAATATTGTTCTCACAAGATGGTTCTACGGTCTGGTGTACGGGCTTTTCAAAGGCTCAGGGCTACCCTAGAACGGTAATAGGAGGTGAGGCCCTCTTGTATATGTCTTCTCCCTATCCCCCCCTCTTTCTGGCTTGAACCCTCTTGTATCAGTGGAATTTTAACTTTTTATTGCTTTTTGTTTTGTGATTTCTCCTTGCATGAATTAAAGGTGATCCAATCAAATGGATGAACTCATTTGATATTTTCTATAAATATAGCCCAGGAAAAAAAGTTTATGAAGCATGACCCTTTTAGTTTAATATTTGTTTAGGCTTAGTGAATCGTGAGAATTGAAAGACGCTATAGAGGAGTCTTTATATTTCAGGGCCAAAGCTAGTTCTCATTCTTTGTTTCTTGGGGACCTCAAGAAAAGACACTCTCACATGCTTCACATCATGCTTACGACATAATAGATGTGGATTGATATGGATGTGCGTACTTGGACTCTCTACCTCTGAAGCAACCAAGATCATTGCTTTTTTTTTTTTAATAAATCTTGTTCGAAAAAACAAAATCATCCTATATGACCTAGCTGGTCTGCAGCTTGGATGGACTAACTAAAACTGTAAGTTGCTTTCTCTTTGTCGCAAAATAAGACTGAGGAAGAATCTAATTAGGATGAGGCTGTCCATCATTTTCCTACTCGCTAGTAGGGTTTTCACAAATTGAACGAGTGATTCCATCTTTTCATCAAATCTTAATAAGATTAATTGACGATATCTATTACATTCCCTAATTAGAGGGACAGCTTAATAGAGTTTTAACATCTTCCCTCACCACCCTCAACCCCCATAATGCTAATGACAACTAACTTGAAATGCAAATTGATGGAAAATCTTTCAATCATAAAGTGAGAATGCTAGAAAGCATATCCAAAGAACGAAATTTGTCATCAGCTCCACATACCACGAAGCCAAAAAGAACGATTCATATTTTGATTTTCATTTAGGAATATCACTAACTGCATATGTAAACTTTATTGCACATGCAGCTTTCTTCTGTACAATCAACGTATATCATCGGACACGTGTGAGCCACTTTCAATATCAACATCAGCACCAATGAAGGATGACTAAACATCAAGAGGTGCCAGACACAAAACCAGACAATTGCCTAGATGTTCCACCAGTTCATAACTGAGTCTAGTGTTTTCACATGAACCAAAAACCCAAAATGTATGTCACGTGAAGAGTGCGAGTGCCGAGTATATTTTTAATAAAATAGTAAAGTCCCCTCAGTGCCCAACGCATCAGCAATAAAACATCACATGTTTGACGTTGTCTTTGATTGAAGGAAGTCCCCGGCTCTCAACAGCAGTCCCCTCCGTGGTGCCCCTTCCTCCTCCCGAAAACCGACTCAGTTCAGTAAATTAATAAGAAAATTGTAGAGGTATCATACCAGCTAGTATATTGCCACTCCTGTCCATTGTATCACGTCTGTCATAATCTCCAGGAAAGAGGCGCGTGTGGTGCCTCTTTTGCACCACAATGAAGGTTACCGGTGGCAAAGAACCCTCTTCAAGTGAGGCACAAGCCTATGGTAACACCAACTCAAGTTATAGCTGGTAAAATGATTCTAAGATCTATTTAATAGAAAGATGATGAGCGCATTTTCTATGGACTTATTTTCCACTAAAGTACCTGGCGAATCGCATCCATTTCATAGAGAAGAACTTGAGAGAATTGACCTTCACTAACCCCATCCCTACATTGAGAACCGAACCTCAATGGCAATGACAAAGAAAGCTATCTAGTCCTGCTGAGACAACGGGCTCCACATATCTCGGTGGAAGTGTTTCTCAACAAGCTCAGTAACAAGAATTGGCTCATAGAAAGCTCTAGCCGACACGTCTAAAGCTCAAGAAAATAACATAGAGTGAATCAGTACTATTCAGACAACATGCAAGATTGGTTGATGTACACTAGCAAAGATAATTAAGTGCTCAAGCGAAGTACCTATATTGAGCGAGAGCCCAAATTGTGTAGGTCTTAGAGACTGGTAATATCCTCTCCAGTATTCTAAACCGTCACCAAGTGCACCTTTAAACCCTAAATCAGTTGAGAAAAATGATCGACCGACAACTGTATACCTATTATGATGAATTTAGCAAGTAAACATGTGGATTAATAGAGGAAGCAAAAGGACACAGTGTGCACAAGTTATACTAAAGCAGATGATGTATATGAACTACATACAAAATTACTTCTCAGATGGAGAGGCTCTAAGGACCACATCAAGTAGTTGTATGATCTCTTGTGGGCAATCCAATTGTCTACCCTGAAGAAATTGCTGGAGAGCATAAAGATCAGTCCTAGCGACCAGCAATATCGTCACCTCGAGATCACGTTCTCTCCTGCATGATGCTTCCAAATTAAACACTAAACAGTATTGCAATGCTTATTTAGTACCAAAGCGATTAAAAAAAAAAAAAAAGTTTCACCTTCTCGCTTGAGCAGCTTCGTCATTTTCTACCAATTTAACTGAAAACACCTTGTTGTTGAAGGGCAGCGGCCCTGCTGTGTAGAGACTCTTTCTAACATCATAGGCCGGCCACCTTCCACCTAAATGAGTCTCCCGATACTGTTTGACAAGAACCGCCTAATATCTCCCTATTGGTTTTCTTGTTAGAAACCACAGGATCAATAGATACCTAAATGTTACCGATGCCAAAAATGATGTCAGAAAATTCAAGGCAGTCCGACTACAATAAAAATTGAATATTGCACAACAAATTGAAACTGCCATGCAACGACTCATAATCAAAACAATGTCAAGATGCAGTAATAGTAGTAAGCTAAAAAATATGACTTGAGAGAATGAATTAATCTATAAACCAATGAACTATTTCATCATTTAGACCAAAAGAAAAATGACAGTAAGCTGCATGAAACACCACCAGCCTATCTAAATTAGGCACTGAAAGAGTGCAAAGCTGAGGGGGGAAAATACATTGCCATGAGGAACCAAAGTGCTAACCAGGAACATTTTATACAACAAAAAGATCATAGATATTAACGAGGCGAAGGGAAGGACAATAGGACTTCTTCCATTAGAACGCATGAAGAAATAAGAAATAATATCAGAGAGAGAGAGAGAGGGGTAAAGGCAAAAAATCCCGAATATCACATAAAATCAAAAACAATCACGACAAAACAAGGGAAACGAAAACAAAGGAAAAAAAACAGAGAGAGGAGAAAACAAAAACAAAGGGAGATGCTGAAATGGTTCATGATCCGACATAGTGGGGGTGGACTTGAGCTTGAAGGACGAGCAAAAAGGCCTCTCAACTTTCTGGAGATGGCTAACAAAGACCACAAACCATACCCAACCGCAAAGCCAGGACAGAGCACGAAGAGGAAAAACGTAAGACAGGAACACACGATGAAGAGGAAAAAATATCGTGGCAAGAGCAAAACAATGAAACAAAACGATAGCGAGCGAACTCGAGAACAAGACAAACATTCAGTAAAACCCACACACATGCGAAACAGTAACACAGAAATTTACCGGCAAAAATTTTACGTCATTCGCCAAATAAAATGGAGGAGGAGATGAATTATGTCGTAGTGGTAAAAATCTTTGTCTGCTACTTGAACTAGAAGATGGTTCGCTCGGACCAAACACTTCTTGCCGACCGTTCCGAAGCCAGGCCTCAGCGGAAATCTGACCCCCTTCGACGAAAGGGGCGGCGGCGAAGGAGACTCCAGTGTAAGCCGCTGCTCGACCTCGCTGCTCAGAGAAACGTCCAAAGCCTACGGGGAAGCCGCCGCCGCCGCCGCCGAAGTAGATGCTCCTGGAGAAGCAGCGACGACAGCGGTAGATGCTCTGGGAGACGCAGCAACAGTAGTAGACGCTCTCGGAGCCGGAGCCGGAGCCGGAGCCGGAGCCGGGTAACCAGGACTGCCAACAGCAGCGGCGTAGCCTCTGCCTCTGCCTCTTCCTCTGCCTCTGGCGTCACCTCCACCACCTCCTCCTCTTCCGCCGCGCTGGAACGACGGGGCCGACTGATCGCCGCGAGAGCCCGGTCGCCTGCCTCCTGTGCGGCTGCCGCCGCCGCCGCCGCCGCACGACATTGGCAAAAATTGAAGAGCGAAGCGAATGTGCGAGACGGAGACGGAGACGGAGACCGAGGGAGGGTAAGAGAGAGAGAGATACAATTGGAAAAAAGAGCGCCTGACTCGAGATATATAAAGGTCAAGAAATGGAGAGAGAAGGAAACCGGGGAAAAGTAACGTGGTGCTGAAGTCACTTATGCCAGGGGTTTTGAAAGACAAATTTTTGCCCTCCCGGACTTTCATTTTTCATCTTATATATATTCTCCTCTTATATATCTATGTACATACACATATATATATGTGTGTGTATTTTGTTTACTTCTTTGCCTCGAAGCATGTTCAAAGCTTCACTCGATCTTAAGCCAAAAAGACGAGAAAAGCCTCTTGAAGACCTCACATCTTATGTAGTGTAATAAAAAAGGTCCCGAGTTTTTAGCCAAATCTCACTTCAGTCATGTTTGCTTTTAATATCCAATCTCACCCATCGAATCAAGTAATAAATTTGGAATTTAGGATTGCTTGACCAAAGTAAACAATGATTAGCCCACATTGAAATTTCCCAATTAATACCACGTGCACGAGCAATAAAAAAAAAACATATTTATTGTTGAAATCTAGCTACAAAGAATAATTTTGTTTTGATATATCATTGATTTCATGCTCTTTTGGGGCTCTAAAGTGCCTAAACCAATTCTTGTAATCCACACTTATTCTCCGATGCTATGTTCTCTTTACGAACTTGTCATGCAAGACCCCACTCGGTGGACATTAAAGACTCCTTGTCCGACGGCCACGAGAGCTTTGTCAAAAAGCAATTCACTTTACGTATCAAACGCTATATGTCAAATATATTTGTAAAAATAGGTCACAATAACTTTCTCACGAAGGATTAGGATGCACAAAAATTAATAAATCAATGCCCACGTAAAAACAATCCAATTAGCAATGGATAAGCATCTCTGAACGTTAGATCAAAACAAAATCCCCAGCGCTATTTAATGCTAATGAAGCACGAGTTAAATATAAACGTAATTATCGGGAAAAAAAAAAGCTTAAAAAGATAGGCATAATGTGTGAGTGAAAATGCAAGGACAAATTACTAAAAAAAAAAAGGATATGTTCAGCGAAGTCCTAAAACTTGTCCGAGAAAGTGCAATTGAATCTTAAAACTTACAAAAAGTTCAATCAAGTCCTAGAACTTGTCAAGTTAGTTCGATTGAGTCATAAAGTTAACACCGTCAGCATTTTCCGTTAAAAATGCTGACGTGTCATATTAAATTATTTTTTATTTTCCATGTGGATTTTTTAATGATTTTTTTATTCATTTTTAAAAAAATAAATTTAAAAACTAAAAAATTAAATTTATTCATTTTATCTTATTTTCACCAAAAATTAAAAAGAAAATTTATAAAAATTATTTTTAAAATTGTTTTAAAAAAATTAGCGCTCTCCTCCCCCGCGCCGCCGCCGCCCATCGCCGAAGAGGCCAAGTGACGGTTGTCGGCCCTAGGCGGGCGAGGGCTGGCGACCGTCGCCCGCCTTGGGCGAGGCTCGCCCAGATCCGGTGAGCCTCGCCGATCCCGAGCGAGGGCCGACGAGGCCTTGCCGGCCCCGAGCGAGGGCCGACAAGGCCTCGCCCAGGGCGGGCGACGGTCGCTCGGCCCCAGGCGAGGGACGGCGACCGTCGCCCGCCTTGGGCGAGCCTTGCCAAGATCTGGCGAGCCTCGCCGGCCCCGAGCGAGGGCCGACGAGGCCTCACCCAGGGCGGGCGACGATCGCTCGGCGGAGCGAGGGCGACGAGGCCTCGCCCGGGCGGGCAACGGTCGCCGGCCCCGTGAGGGCCAACGAGGCCTCGCCCGAGCGAGGGCCGGCCACCCCGCCCAGGGCCGGCAACCGTCGCCGGCCCCTCCGGCGATGGGCGGCAGCGGAAGTCCACTGAGCCCTTTTTTTTTTTGAACAATTTTGTTTTTTTAACTCAATGTAGATTTTCCTTTCTTAAATAAATTTAGATTTTCCTTTTTAGTTTTTAATCTAATTTTTAAAGATTTTGAATAAAAAATAATTTTAAAAAGCCATTTGAAAAATTAAAAAATCATTTAAAATGACATCGCGCCACGTCAGCAATTTCCGTTAATTTTCTTGACGGTGTTAATTTTAAGACTCAATTGAACCAACTTGACAAGTTTTAGGACTTGATTAAATTTTTTGTAAGTTTTATGACTCAATTACACTTTTTCGACATGTTTTAAGACTTCTATTGAACATATCCCAAAAAAAAAAAAAAAAATAACAAACATATTACATTTGTGTTAATTCAATTTCGAACTTTTTAGTTGTATAAATTTAACCATAAATCTTTTTATAATTTGTTGATTTAGTAATTCTAGCCCATTTAGCTGGAAATCGCTAAGGCACATAATTTTTTAGATTTTTTTCTTTTTAAAATCTTTTTCTTTTTTTTTCCTTTATATATATATGTATAAATATTCTAGCCCAAGGCCGACAAGGGCCGTTACGTCCTTGTCCTTCCTAGACCTGGGCATGGAGGCCCTAAGCTTGATGAGGCGCTGGGCTACGGTTAGGGAAAAATAAAATTAAAATTTGCTCATGATGACAATTTTTCCACAATTGAAATATTTATTGTTAAATTGGTATAAGTGCAATATATATACCTTTTTTTGGTAATTTTTCCCAAAAAAATCGAATGTTATTGATTATGGATGCAATTGGCACTTGGGGGGCTGGGGTAGAAAAGTTGCAGGACAGCGAGAGACTGACGTGAGTTGACTGTCGCCTGCAAGGGTATTATGGGGAATCCATTTCAGCGAAAACGGGGTGGACCCACTCGGTCAAACCCAACTCCCTCCGTTAAGTCGCTTGGGCCCGACGCTTGAATCTTTTTTATCTTTTTTTTTTTTTTTTTTTTTTTGGGGGGGGGTCAGACCCGATGCTGAATCTTCGCGCGAAAGCTTACGTCTATGGAGGGATGGGCGAAGAGGAGTGGGGGCCTCCCGATGTGGACACGTGTAGCTTCCAACGCAGACTGAGGATCATGCGGGGCCCCACTGTTTCCCCCACGACCGCGGGCTCATTTCGCTCGCAGCTCCCTATGACTAGGGGTGAGCGTGGTTCCGGGTAGAACCGGGAACCGGAACCGAACCGGAGGAGGTTCCGGTTCGGTTCCCGGTTCTAAGGGGACCGATTCCGGTTCCCGGTTCTCTTTTTCCAGGAACCGGCGGTTCCCGGTTCCGGTTCCGGTTCCCTTTGGAATCGGAACCTGAGGAACCGGAACCGGCAAAATTAAAAAGTAAAAAACCCTAATTCCTTTCCTGCGATTTCCCCCCCTTCTGTTCAACTTTCCCCCTTTCCCTTTCTTTTTCTCTCTCTCTTTTCTCCACTTTTTCCTCCTCACGTCACTTCCTGCCCCCCACTTTTTTCTTTTCCTCTCTCTCTCTCTCTCTCTCTTCTCTTTCCCCCTCTCTCGGCCGAACCCCCCCACCTCTTCTTCTTCTTCTTCCTTCCTCTTGCCGGTTGCTCTTCACCCACCACCACACCGCCGCCCCACGCCCTACTCACCACCACCTCTTGGCCGCCGAACCCCCACCATCCACCGCTCGTCCAACAAGCCGTCTCACGGCCCCGACGAGCTGTCTTGCCGTCCGCGCCACCGTGAGGCACCGCCGCCGTCCAAATCACTTTTTATCGCAGTTGTTCTCCTCTTCCATACTCTGCCTCTCCCCCGTCCTTACGCCGCTTGCCCTCACCCTCAACTCCACTGCCTGACGCCGCTCACCCTCGACGCTGCCGCCGCCGCCGCCGGACGCCGCTCACCCCGCCCTTGCCTCCCTCGATGCGGTCGCCCCCTCTCACCCCGACGCTTAGCCACTCGACGCTGCCGCTAGACGCCGCTCTTCCTGGACTCCACCACCGGACGCCGCTCATCCCCGGTGGACGCGCCGCCCGCCACCCCGACGCTCGCCGCTCGTCCCGACACTCGGCCCGCTCGTCCGGCTGCTGCCCACCGTTGCACCAACGGTGATCGGCCTTGCCGATGCCTTCGACGACGAAGTAACGGTAAAGTCCCGGCCTTGTCAATTCCTTCTTGCCGGATTGCTTTGAGCTACGGGGATTCGGGTCAGGACATTCTTTAGGTGGTGGTTGATCACCGGGGTAAAGTCGAGCGGCGAGATCTTCGTCTTCGAGGTCGGTGCCGTCATCGCCAAGTAGCCCTCCAAGAATTTCAACGAGGCCTCTGCTTGCGAAGGAGGAAAGCAAGCTTCTCCTTGAGGTTAGGGTTTCGATCCTTTGTTTTGATATGGTAATTCTTGCGGATCGATGATGCGCCGTTTCATCGGTTGGTTCGATTGATCGGAGTCAGAGATTGTTCATCGCGACTTGATTGCTGCCTGATCTGTAAAATTCAATTGCTATTTTCTTTTTTCGTTGAGCTTTCTTGTTAACGAGGAAGGTTGAAGGCATAATGCTGTGGTATTCCCTCCCCCCCCACACAAAAAAAAAAAAAAAAAAAAAAAAATCTTTTAATCGAGTTTCCAATGCATGGGTGATCGTTGCTTGTCCACAATATTTAAAGTAGATGTTATCCTGGAAAACGACATTATCGATTAAGGGACTGGAAATTATTATCGAGGATTCACTTGATATTGAATTTTGTTCGAATGTATGTGTTCCTATTTTTTCCTCGTCAAGGATAGTGTAATTGGTATGGTAAAAGTTGTTGGCCTCTTATGAGCGACGACATACGTAATGACTGCCACGTTGATTACATATATTCGGTTGCATGGAGTGGCTATTCTGGGTAATTGAATGTCTCTTGAAATTTCCACTTATTTTAAGGGTTATAGCCTGCTAGTTATTTGAGCTTGAACTTGACCAAATAATTATGATTTACTCCCTTTTTGCCTTTTCCAATTCTGTTGATCATTAACTTGAGCTGGTAATATACTCTGAGGCATCTAAATCAGAGAATTTGAACATAGAGTTGTGAGAACCAGGTTCTAATTGTATCCATTAAATTTTATTTTTTATTGGTATATTTACATTTGTTGAATTTTTTCCCTTTTGCATTTAATGCAGGTGATTCCATGTGTTGTGCTGTCTCTAGTGATTCACCCCTCAACACACCATCATATCATTAACAGGATTTGCTGGGCCTTTTGTGTTTATCTTGAAGCTGTTTCAGTGCTACCCCAGCTCCGTGTCATGCAGAACACAAAGGTACTGCAATGTCCAAATCCTGTAATGGCGATATGCGTGGAAAATATCTATGTCAATTGAAACAGAGTGTAAAAGGAGCTCTACTTCTTATATGTTGGTCACTTACACTTATAGAGATAGTTTGATGCCTGAAGCCCCTTTATTAAGTTTTCTTTTGCCACTCTCTCATTTACTCTAAATCTTTGGCTATTCCTTTTGTATATTTGTGTCAGCTAGGTTTGAGATTGCTCATTTGTGAACTACAATTTCTATCCATTTGCTATCTGTCTTGCAAAGTTGGTGTTTTGCAATCACTCCAATGCATACACATCACATCTAGTGTGTTGGCTTATACTATGCTGACAGGAAATTCCCATGGGTTTTTTGCTGCATAGCTGTCTCGAACATTGGTCTTATGTAAATGTTGACAGCACATCTATTGGCTTTTTTTCTTCTCTGTTACTGAGTTTGTACCACTCTTTATAATTTTGGGGTACTCAATTGATAAAGGAAAGGAGGAAGAAATAAAAAAAAAACCGTTGGAACCTGTTGGAACCTGGAACCGACCCCGGAACCTGTGATAGGGTAGGTTCCAGGTTCTTGGTTTTGACGGGTAGGTTCCAGGTTCCAAAAAATGAGGAACCTGGACGAACCTGTACCCGAGGGTAGGTTCCGGTTCCAGGCAGAACCTGTAAGGAACCGGGAACCGCTCACCCCTACCTATGACGCCTCTGGTCGTGGTCGTGGCGGCGGGACCGATCGCGGGAATTCAAAAAACCTACCCTTTTTGTCCACCGAAAGGAAAAATTGAATTGTGTTATTTAAATTTCGAAAAAAAGAAAACAAGAGGAGTAGGTTATGGCTAATGAACCGAGCCTTTTTAAAGTGATTAAGATGAGATTAAAGATGGCTCTTTTGAAGAGATATTTGTCCGTGCAATGTCCTCCCTCCGGTGGAATTCATGGATTACTCTGTGATTTTTCTTGGTAATTGTTTCCCAGCATTTGGAAAATAAAAAAAATAAAAAACATGCTTCAGGTTCAAGGAGCTTTTTTTGTTTTTTTTTTTTTTTTTTTTATGTTGCTTATAATTTGTACTTTAAATAAGTTGTATTTTCCTTAGCTATGATTAACAAGTGCTTAACTCTTAAGCTAGTAGCAATTAGTGTCAATGAATGCAATGAGCTCATGCATGACCGCAGAGAGGAGCGACGCGGGAAAAAAGGAATCAGATTTTGAAGGAATTGAGTGGATACACCGTAAGTGACCATTAAAGATGTGTAAATGCGGTGGTTACTTCTTCAAGAGATTGTACCGGGTAATTTTAAGTTTTCGTGCAATGGTAGTTTTGGATCGCAAAAGCTGATACTTACAACAGGAGATTATTTTCCTCTTTTAAATCGAGGTACATGTTGTCCCGGGGGACTGTAACTTTGCTGAGGAGAAGATGACCATATTGAGGGCTCCCTTGTCTATTTGCCAACTTTGCTGAGGAGAAGATACCATATTGAGGGCTCCCTTGTCTATTTGCCACTTGACCTCCTTGCCAGTCATACTAGGTTGGTGATAGTTTCTATTGCAATCACGCATTCTACCGCCCAACCTCCCATATTGAATTGGGGGTGGTCTATGACTAATTACTTCATTTTCATACTTGTCACCGAATGATTTAGTAAGTTCAACAATACAACGAGCGTTGCAAGGTCACAAATCATAGAAACATTGGAAAGTTTGAGTTTATGGAATTTGGAGGAGGAGGAATGGATTAAATGACTGAAAATTGTGTCGAAGACGGATAGTAGATGCATTTCTATGGAGTAAAGATACTCGCCTCTGAATTGCTCTGACTCATCTTCAGTCATCACAGCTTGAAACCCCTGATAGGTGGTCCTTCTGCATTTCTATGGAGTCAAGTTAATTCAGGAAAGTTTGTGGCACAAAAATAACTGAATTGAGAAAAGCCAGCATAACAGCACCGTCATCTGCAATCAAATGACGGGTTGTCTTCCACCGCACGATTTAAATCGAGTAACCCACAAACTTGACTAGCCGGTCTTTCCACTTTTTTTTCTTTGGGGGTCGGATCCGGTTTTTCCACTTCACGGGTCTATTTAGAGAGAAGGCTGAAGCTTCCTAAAAAGGACAAAAAAAAAAAAAAATTCTTCAGCTAAAGTTCTAACGTAATTTTCAGAAATGCAAATGGTTTTTTAATTGCTGGAAATGATAGGAATTTGCTAAACATTCTCTTTATATTTCAAAAGACATAATTCTCTAGAAATCTATATGAAAGAAAAAGGGTTAAGGTAGATCTTACGGGCGAGTGAAAGGTGGAGTAAATTATATATGCTTGAGCATTATGTGACATGCCACTTCATCAAATATGAAGCATAAAGTGCTATAAAAGTTCTGTAAAAGAACAAATAAGTTAATAGCATAAGCCATTGATCCAAGGGAGGCTGATGGGCCATTATCTCCTAATTGTTTGTTGCCTATTGTAATTTTAGAAATTTTATCGAAGTTTAAAAATTTCGGAGTTAGGACCTACTTCACACACCATAGCCTTAATAATTTTTCAATTGAAAATATGCTACTTTGATAAGTATTTCACTATGTATTTATTTTTCTATTATTCATATTGCGATTATAGCCTTGTCAATCTTGAACCTTTGTAATTTTAATGAATGACATTTACAAATCCAATCATACATTACTGATGCGAGGGACTTACGGTAATCCCCTAAGAAGGCACGTGTGTTAGTCCCATTCCAATCCATGCTTGGTAATTTTTTAGTCAGATTGGGATGGAAAAAAATCTATTTGTATCGTACTAATTTTCCTGTCAATATGTCATTTAAGCTATGACTATAAAACCGTTTCAACAAACGCCTATTTAAATGCAAATTCAATTATGCACTAATATTTGATTAGCTTCTTTTCCCCCTGAGGATCTATATCCGCACTGAGGAATTATGCGTTTTTTTTTGTATTTCATTAAATCATAAAAGGGTTGAAGTAATATTGGTGAATTTTAATTGCTAATGAGTGCACAATCAGTTCCAGTTGCCTACAGCAAGGTTGAAAAACAAGCAGTGGAAAATCCTCCGTCATTCCCTCATAATAACGGCGCTGTTAGCTTAGCGGGACACATCTGAATATGCCCACATGCTAACTAATAACTAGCATTTCAACTGGAAATGAGTTCCCTCCCCGACATGGAAAGTAATTATAACGATGGATAGTAGATATTATTCAAAGAAACACTAGTGATCACGGTAAATTTATATGATTATTTGTTTTCGAGGATAGAAAAGTTCTAATTCCGTACTGTAAATCTCCATTATCACGGTAAATTATATTCTTGAAATTAGAATGGGTTGACAGATACTCAAACATAATTTGTATTTGATGGTTTTATTTGTATGATGATGGGCTTAAGATCCGTCCGCCCATGTTGGGCCTAAAAGTCTGGCCTACAAGATAAAGGCTCATGGATGAAAGGTTGAGATATGAAGAGATGTAATGTTGAGGGAATATGTCTTTTGGAGAAGACGTAAAAGAGAAAAGAAAAGAGAACGTACCCTTTCAAAGTACGTACGTTTCTTTTCTTTTCTCCATCTCCCAAACCCAACGTAAGTTTTCTCCCTCTTGAACCAACAGTACGGTCCTTGGTAGACCAGGATCAGATTCTTCCTCGAACTTCAACGTTGGTGTTTAATCTGTGAATAATAAAATATGCTCAATTATGTGGTGTGTCTTTGATCGGTGATACATGTTATTCTTGGGCTCGTCTTCCGCATTCGTTTTAGGGGTTCGATTTAGTGTCGAATCCGTTTAAGGGATTCAGGTATTCCCAATAGCATTTCCAAGCTTGATGACAAAGTACTAGCTTCCCACTAAGGTAGCTTAGGTTGGAATATCGTCCTCCATATAACGTAAGATCTCAAATGTACTAGTAAATTTTCCATTGTTGATGGTAGATTATGACTTTTGGAAGTTACAAAATTTGGTAAATTCTCCAGTGCCTCCTAATTGCATTTATGCATTAGCATATATTAATACTATTTAGAATACCTTTATAATTATCTTAATTAGTCGGAATAATTTGGTAGCTGAAATTATTAATCGCGTTGTTTTTCGTGAGAAGTGGACGTTGGTAATTTCAAATCAACATTATTATATTGTTGATAGAGTACCGATTATATATATATGCTTGGGAGGTTTTGAAATTAGTGTTTGTCATTAGACTACTCAATTTTCTTCTTATTAGTACCATATATTATTATTATTATTATTATTATTAGTACTACGAATATAAAGGTGGGTGTCGTGCATTAATGATGTGGGAGGTTCTGTACTTGTGGAAAAGGAAAGAAAACAGCATGTGGGAAGAGCGTCGTAATGGTTCGCGTGCGTGCTCTGTATCGTTGGGTGTGAGATGGGCATGGTTTAATGGGCCGGTCCGGGCCGGGCCGGACCAAAAGGCTTGGGTGATGGGGGCCGAACTAGGCCCAATTGGACTCTATCTTCTTATTTTTATTTACTTTTATTTGTTTTTTTAATCTTTTTACTATTATTTATTTCCTTTTTTTAACAAAAATATATGCTCAATGTGTCGATAAAAATTAAGGTGCGGACAATGGGTTTCGTGGAATGAAGAGAGAGAGAGAGAGATTATGTACTACGCTCTACAAATAAATGAATCTAATAAAGTTACCCATTATCTTAGATAGGGGAAAGAAAAAGATAAAAGCTCAAGAGAAATTCTAATAATCTATCACGAGATTGTGTCCATTTCAAAGATAATCATAACAAATGTTACATATTTTGATCACCCTTATGATTGAAAAAAGAAGTATAAATACCCATCATAACAAGACGTTCTATTGTACCCTTCAATATTTAAAAGGTTATTGGTTTCAAATATTTTGATGATACATATTTACAAATGATAAATATTTATTTATATGTAGATCATATTGAGGATTATGATGAGGCATGAAAGGGTTTAGCAAATTAGAGATTCCCTTGATGATATAATATCTCATATATGACTTATATTCGACAAATAGTAATATTTTTTTTTTTGTCGGTGACAAATTGTAAAATCAAACAGTGTTTATCATGCTAATCGAGCTGTTGCGAGGCATGATGCACGGGAAAGGGGCAATTATTGCAAGCGTAATTATCGCAACTTTATGTGGAATTGCTTCTTGACTTGACTTGCCTTTTCCACTAATCAATACAAAGAATTCGAAAAAAGAATCAGCGAGCAATAATGATGTTTCTTAGCTGGTAATCATACTCTTCACTAACTAATTTTATAATTTTTTTTGCTAATGAAGTTTGGATTGCGACAAAAAAAGAACCAGCGAGCAATAATGATGCTCCTTTGTTGGCAATCATACTCCCCGCTAACTAATTTAACATTTTTTTCCCTCTAATAAAATTTAGATTGGGATAGCGGTTAGTCTCTTTTTAAAAGATGGATGTGCATGTTCAATGTCTAATCCGATTTATAGGATCATGAAGGCCCTTACTCGCACATTTTTAGCATTTAATGATGATGGTACATGGAGAAATTGTCCAATCAATTTTAAATTTATTGTATGAATGACAATAAAATTTTAAACTTTTTAATTTTCTCAACTTAGTCCTAAACCTTTAAGCTAAATTCTAATATAGTCATTTTGGTCAATTTTTATCGGAAATTGCTAACATTACCAACCACGTTGACAATAACTGGATTTATGTCAGCAATTTTTGGAAAAAATTGGTGAGATGAACTGCATTTAACTCTATACAAAAGTTTAGGACTTATTAATTTTTTATTAGCATGTAGTTGTGGAGAAGAGTCGTATTTCTTTAGAAAATCAGAAGACAACTACTACATTTGTGCATAGACTCAGCTCATTACAGCTTTTTAAGGTCGATTGGAGATTATATTCAACTGTTTAAGTAGACAATATTTACAGCAAGTTAATTCAGAGATATGATTCTCGAGTTGCGACTAATAGATGAACTAGATTAAACAACAACTTATAGTGGAAGCATACAAATCTTTTATTGTATTACGAGTAATGATGGTGGAATATTAAACGAAAAAAATGATTTTAAAAAGGAAAAAAGAAAGATGAGATACAGAACATAGGATTCAGATAAGACAAAGGGTCCAGGAAAAAGTAGTGATAACAAAAGAGGGAGAATATGATTGGTTTTTCTCGAGCCAAAAAGTGAAACCATAATTTATTTATTTTTTTGTTTCATGTGATGAAGGTCTCGTACATGTCAAAGCATCAGAGCAAATTCCTCGAGTACATTAAGAGAAGATGCATTCATATATCACCATGCTCATTAAGGTGAAGACGGAACTTGTGTCCATCAAAATGAATCGGTTAAATGGAGATGTAAGATAATCTTAGCTGAAGGTCCCTTAAAATTTACAATTCTAGAAAATAAAATTGACATCTTTTTCTAATAGGTCACACATGTGGACTCAATTTTTTTAACAATATTTGAATGGTAAAAATCTCCAATCAAATTCCTTGATTGTGTAAACCAAAGTGAGTTGGGTTCGGAACTATTCGGCTCAACTCAATATCCATTAATGAGGGAGACATTCTCTTTTATATAATATTGTAATTCTTGATCCTAAATATTTTGAGTTATACCTTACTTCGGCAGCCCGAATATAAATCAATGAAAAGCCACACAAATTAATGACGCAAGAGAAAAGCCTAAAAAAATAGAGTATTTTTTTTTCCCCGACAATGGATGGTGCATTCTTCTCTTTGAGAAAATACGTTCACGGTGTTGTCTATGTGCTCATCGCTATTTCCTAAAAGACTAGCTTTTCCACATAATATGGCGAAATTCCAAAGATGCTTTTACAAGGAAAATAATATAAACTTTTTATGGAAAAAGCATTCTAGCCAAAACTGGCGGCACATCGTACAATAGGAGAAAGCATTATTGCACCAAGGGGACTCTATTATTGTCAAACTTTAGTAAAGCTGATGCTCAAGGAGCCCGTGAAGTCACTGGGATTGGAGTGCCTTTATCTGCATCAGAATCTGGACTCCGGCTGCTGCTGATTGCTGGAGCCAAGCGCAGCTCTCGTAATTTTTAGCTAGCGGGGCCTGAAGTCAATTTCAGTACAAAAGAAATGGAGAGTGGGCCCTTTTGTTTTTAATCAAGCGTGTAATCAGATGGAGGCATTAGCTCTTTTGGAGATTCCGCAGATGTCGTGTAAAGATGATCAAATGAAGCCTTGCAATATACATGTAAGCGCGGGCACATTGCATGCATCGACAAAACTACGAAATGAAGCCAAGGTTCACAGAGTCCATGTGAAAAAATACGCAGGTAAGTTAAGAGTTACCAAGCTTTTGATGGAAAAATAACACCATATTGATAAAAGATCACGGGATCCTCAATCTAAGTACCAGGATTTTCTCAAATGTGAGAGGGAACTTGGAAGTTTTATTTATGATGATTCCCAGCCAGCCTTCATTTTAGTTTGCGAAAATGGCAGTCTCTTCAGTTCACGCTTTTATTTAATAACTTAAATTTTTAGAACAATTGTAGTGGTTCCACAAATTCTCACATGATATTGGAGTTAGGATGTCTTGAATTCAAATCTTTCATGACCCTATTTACCTTTCCAATTAAATATGTCCATGTAAGAGTTTGGAAGAGTTGAATTCAGGATTGTCTAATTCTGATATCATGTGAGATTTTGATAAGATCCTCCTAACTATTCTAAAATTATTATTTAATTATTTTAACATACAGTATACTTAAGACAACAAAAACATTTCATGACATTTTTTATTGTGGCAAAATTCTTGACGACATATACTTCTTCAGTTACAGTAAATCCTCCACCCCCTCGGCATTGTCGATTTTTCCCTCCACATCTTCCTCTTCACTCATCCCTCGTTGATCCCCCTTTACATCCATCTGGTAAGCCAACGCAATGGGGACAATGAGATTATTACTCCTCCCTTAATTCTGGTTTTTGCGCAATATCGTTAAGATATCTTTGACATTTACTACTTTTTTAGTTCGCGAGAAAGTTATTTTAGAGAAGTCTAGGTACAATAATAAGTTCCTGACCAAACATCTTATTACACGTTTCTATCCAGCTTGCTATGATTACTCGAGGAACCTATCTCGTGTCCTATCTTGTCAAGCCCAAATGCCTTGCTGTAATTTTTGCACAAAGTGTCGTGCCATATAAATACTTATAAATTTTCAGTAATAAGCATTTGTATGGCATGACCATTTGTGTAGGAGCTATGACAAATTTGTGTTCTAAAATCGAAAAAAACTTATAAAGAAAACTTTTACAGGATGAAGAAAATCAGATTCTCCTAAGGATGGGTAGAGCTTAATATACCCAACCCCAATAATCGAAGCATCGTGGAAAATTGCACTGGACTGCGTGTACAGAAGATATTATTGCACTTTGACTTTCCACAATTCAAGTAAAGTTCAAAAACTATATTTTTTTGAAAGTCGTGCATAGTTCTCCATTGGACTTGTTTTGACAATTCTTCTTGACGGACATGGGGGAACTCATCAAATTGATTGTTCAAGAGCTTCGGGTTAAGCTGAAGGGTCAAACATTGGTTCTTTGCCAAGCATGGGGTCATGTTGAATGATCAAGAAGAAGGCATGGTGAAAACTATTAGATGCCGAAATTGAAGGAGCACGTTTTGTTTTAATATACAGGTTTGATGGCGGTGGTAAGATGACTTTGCCGGTGTTATCATTAGCCAATTATCTTGATTCAACTCTTGTGCAACTTGAAGAGTGCAGTTGGCCACTGAAGAGTGCATATCTTGATTCAAACATTTTCTAATTCTTATGCAACTTTTGATAGAAGTTAGCTGAAATAAGGATATCACCAGTGATGTAAGTTTCGAACGGAGATTACTTGAGTGTTTTGATTTTTTTTTATTAGTTGAGTGCCATGACATAAAAAAAAAAAAAAAAAATGTTTCACTTGAGTACCTTGACTTCTAAACTTTCAATGGATCATTTAAATGCTATAACTTAAAAAAAAAATACATGTTCACCATGAATGCCAAGATACATTGAATTTATAGCACTTATGGTGAATGCCTTTGTAAAAATTATGGCATTCAAGTAATCAAAAAAAAAATAAAAATCAAAGTACTTAATTAACCGCCGTTCGAAACTAACATCACTTGTGGTGTCCTTATTTTGGCTAACTTCTATCAGAAGTTACATAAGAATTAGAAAGTGTTTGAATCAAGATATGCACTCATCAATGGCCAACTAGGCTCTTCAAGTTGCACAAGAGTTGAATCAAGATAACTAGCTAATGATAACACCGGTAAAGTCATCTTACCACCGCCACCAAACCTTTATATTACAAAAAAAGAAAAAAAAAAGAAAAAGAAAAAAAAAGAGTGCTCTCGGCATCTAATAGTATTCACTATGCCTTCTTCTTGATCATTCAATACGACCCCCATACTCGGTAATGAACCTATGTTTGACCCTTCAGCTTAACCTGAAGCTCTTGAACGATCAATTTGATGAATTCCCCCTTGTCCATCGAGAAGAATTGCCAAAACAAGTCCAATGGAGAACTAAAAAAATAACATTTTTACATGACTTTCGAAAAAATATAGTATTTGAACTTGACTTGAACTGTGGAAAGTTAAAGTGCAATAATATCTTCTGTATACGCAGTACAATGCAAACTTCCACGATGCTTCAAGTATTGCGGTCGGGTATATTAAGCTCTACCCATCCTTAGAAGAATCTGATTTTCTTCATCATGTAAAAGTTTTCTTTATAAAGTTTTTCTGTTTTAGAACACAAATTTGTCATAGCTCCTGCACAAATTGTCATACTACACAAATGCTTATTACTGAAAATTTGTAAGTGTTCATATGACACGACACTTTGTGCAAAAATTACAGCATGGCATTTGGGCTCGACAAGATACGACATGAGATCGGTTTCTCGAATAATCATAGAAAGCTAGATAGAAACGTGTAATAAATTGTTTGGTCATGGACTTATTATTGTACCTAAAAATAACTTCCTCATCTTCTTTGCCGATTTCGTGGCTCCTTTTTTCCCTATTTGCTCCAAGACAACATACATGGCATGTCATGTCCATACTTTTTTCCAGTTTTTCATAAATTTATTGGTGTTCCTCAGATGGTCCATCATTTGCGAATTGCATCTGCTCCGCTTCTCTCTCTCTCTCTCTCTCTCTCTCTCTCCCCTCTCTGGGCTGAACATTGCACGATTTCTCGAATGTGGTTACAGGATAAATCCTCATCAACCTTAATTGGTAGAAGTATTTATTGGCTTGTGGGAACTTGACTGCTCAATCATCTCGAGTGATTGATTTCTGAATTCACCATATTCTATTTTGCGGATTATATTTATTAGCAATGCGTGTTTTCTTCAAGTAATTGCAATGGATACTTCCTCTGATTAGTTTCTTTCTTTTTCCCCACTAATTTTTCACGCACCTGGTTACAGGGTTCAAAAGTGGTTCTTCCCATATGATTATCAGATAATACAGGAAATGCACATGCCCGAGCCCAATGATTACACCGAGGCAACGGACTTGGAAAACAGGAACCCGCTCACGCCGGATCAAGAGTAGATTATTTGCTGCTGGCTCTCCTCGTGGACGTAGGTACCGATCCTCGGACCGAATCACATAAATTTCTGGTGTTTTTATTTTTCTCGTTTACAAGATCCTGTCGTTTGTGCGTATTATATCCCAACAGTGTACTTCAGTGAATTCCTGTTCAAACTTCATCCTTTGCTTGATCTCGCGTGTAATTGGTTTTGTATGCCTGGATGATTATGCCTTGCATTTCTTGATCCATTCATTGATACCTCAATACCTTCTCACTATCAATGATATTCGGTTCATTTTTTTGGTGAATGGATAGGCCTCTACCTGTTTGATTTTCTTCATTTACTGAAGATTCTGAAGTTCATTCCTCGATGTCATTTGCTTGTAACTTTTCTGTAAATGGCGTGTGAGTCCCTGTCATAGTGACATTCGATGGCTGAGTGCATAATGAGCTATTTATGCCTTGGCTGAATGCTTTGCTCGATTCATTGTCCACATTGCCAATTTGTATGCATGTTCAGTTGTTGTTGAACGAGTCTCATCTATGAGAATTGACTGTAGAATGTGGCTCAATGATGTTTTCCTGTGTTTACGTTGCTACCGGTTTCAGTTTTTGCAGCATGATGTTCTTTGAAAATGTCTCCGCTGGAGCCACCCGTGGGTAATTAGAATGTGGTCTTCTAGTATTTGGTCCCAAGAGTTCCTGTTGTGTAAAATCAAAGTTGTTTCCAAGTTATTCGAGTCACGTTAGCAATATATGTTGGATTCATGTAGACTCCATGTTGATTTCTTATAGAGTTCAATGTGTTTTTTGCATCATATGTGGGCTAGGATTGTATTTGATAGATCTTGGTTTCATATGAGGGTTAATTTGGTAGCACATGGTGGTACATCAAAGTACAGATGATTTCTCATCCTTTTTTAGTTACTAGTCTCTATCTATCTAAATCATGCTCATGCATCGTCATTCTACTACTCGTATTTTTCAATTTTCAGTAGTTGAAATTACCTCAATACCATGAGCCACATTGCTTTAGAATTGCTTTAGAATCGAATGTGACTAATTTACATATTTGATCATGCTGTAATCGTATTGGGAAGAGTGGTGGGCGATCTGAGGATTTTGCCACCCACCTGAGGAAATGTTTCGAAACTGGCCAAAGGACCGACTTTACCGTCTTTTGCTCAGATGGATCGGACATTGCATCAAGTGGCCTCTCATTTCCTTGGGACTATGTTGGTCCTCATCCGCATAAGCCCTCCAATTCCATTTGGCTACTTTATTCACCCTCTTCATGCGTTTAGTGCTTTGTGGCTCCCTGGAGCTGTCCTCTAAATCTCCCAAGTGCTCCACCCAAAGCGACATCCTATAACCATAAGCCTGCACAGCATCATTAAAACATTATTAGTCACAAGCTTAAATTTTTGATAAATGCCGATGCAATCACTGGGTGTTCAGCTAGTACCTGCTATTGAATGGCTGTAACCACATGGAAATATGACATACTTGAACTTCATACACAATTCCATAGTTGTGCCCTTTGAATCCAAAATCAGTGGTATTAGTTAATGCGCAATTCTCAGTGGGACCCACATGCACTCTACATCAAGTGGCCCTCCGCAGAATTCTTTGCCTCTCTTCCTATCTATCTACATCTAATGAACTGAGTCACTTTCCTTTTCAACTCAGGCTTGGCGCGCTCTGCAGCAAGGGGGGTAGAACAGAGCACCTTCCAACACGGAAAAGGAACTTAACAAATTCTCTCTAGCCCTTGGTTATTCCTTTGATCTTCATTCCCTCTTCATTGTCCTCTCTGTCACCCTCCATCCACCAATAGCCACTGCCACAGCTCCATCACTGGCCACCGCAGGACATGTCATGTTGAGAAGGGGCAAGAACAAACAACGTTGATTAAAGGAACTCGGGTGATTTTTGAGCATTTATAAGGCTGAGAAGAACAGAGGGCGAGCTTTAATTGACACCGTAGACTGATGCTTCAACGAGGATTATCATTGTAGACAAATGATGTGGACAAACATGAAGAGATTGTTCAGATGGAGCTGACTGAATAGTGATGGCTATGTTCTTTTTACTGAAGGCAACAGGAAAGATACAGTTGGAGTTTTGATTTGGATCCCTCTTCCTTGGTGGCTCTTATACCATGGAAATATTTCTATGATTTGCAAGCGAGAGGGAGAGAGAGAATCAACAAATACTGCACCTTTACTCAATAGCCGAATAAGAGTATATAGTAGCTCCACTTATAAAGATTGAGAGACATTAACAAAGCTCCGATTACCTTATTTGTGACCACCTGCTAGTTGCTGACTAATATTCATAATTGTACTTCAACACAAATCACAATTGGAGCAAATACTTGACAGTGTTTTTGCATGTTTTTCCAGGATGTTACTGCGTCACTTTCAAAGAAGTATACAAAACTGTACAAGTAAGGAGGGAATACAGAATTCATACTTCAAGTGGAGAGTTGTGGCAGCCTAGGCTTTTTTTACAGTCGACCAGTCTCTTGTTTTTTATCACTTCGTGACAACTTCTAGTTCTACTGGTCTAAATTCAATGGGAAAACGTGCGGCCTCTGGGACGTCAGCACGATGGTATTTGCCTGTGTTGTTGTCACTATCAACTTACGCCTTCTTTTGATGTGTAATACAATTAAAATATGGCATCATATAGCTGTCAGTAGGGGTGTCAATGGGTCCTGAACGGAAGGAAATTTTGTTAATACAATTACAGATATGTTTCTTAATACTGTAAAATGAAATTTTTAGACTGTTCGAGTTTCTCCATTATTGTCAGAATCACAAGCATAAGATCTTTAGGATTCTCCCTTCCAAAATTCGTACCCATCCCTAAACGGAAGGAAAGGGAGGGATGTGATGATAACGGACTTATGGACTCCTTCTAGACGCCAAGAGTATCGCATGTTTCAGAGCAGTAGGAAAGCAGCTTATGTTAATTCTGTTCGTGCATTTATGGGCTAGTTCTAGCCCAAACGCAAAGTCGTAAATGCTTTTCTGGAAATTTTTTTTCTTTATATCTTCCTGTTCATTGTTTCTTGACAAAGCTTGCTTCACAAAGGAGGCTCACCTTTTATTACGAGCCACGCTACTCATTTCTTGCATTGCGACTGCTTATATGGCAGCAATAAGGAGTTCCTTTGCCTGTTCATTAATTCTCTGGTCACTTTTTCTCTGGTTGAGTGGGATATTTGTTAACTGTTAGGTTATTTTAGGTGCTACTTTGGGAGCCATTGCTAGCTGCATCCCGAAGTTGTTTGAGGATGACAAACTGACTGTGCCTCTGTCGAAAAAATCGGGTGGTTTAGTGTTGGATTATAATGTCTCTGTTTTCTGCTGTTTTCAGTTTTCTTTTACTCTGTATTACTCTATTTTTTTAATTAAAAAACAGCCAAGTTCATTTAGTTACGTATTTAGTGTTTTTGCTATTTTCTAGGAAGTTAATAGCACGTTTGTGTGCAGTTATGTGTTGCACGTACGTGAGCAGTTTTTGTTTTGTATTTAGTGGTTGTACTCGACAGTTTTTTTTCTTAAGCACAAGACGTATGAAGTGCTCTATTTTTTTAATCTTTTCTCTCTCTCAAAAACAGAAATTTTTCTGTTTTTGATTGTTGTTTTTATGAGTTTTAACATTGGTATCAGAGTGTTTGTGGGATCTTAAGGGACTGTGAAGTGAGGGTAATTGAGTGAAGATTACTTCCGATTTGCAAAGAAAAAGCTGATGGAGGCAAGATCGAGTGGATTCTCTGCAATGGCAACTCCAGTCTTTATTGGGGAAAATTATCAGGCTTGGGCTGTCAAGATGACGGCATTCTTGGAGGGTCATGATTTGTGGGAAGCTGTGGAGGATGATTATGAGGTTGCTCCACTTCCAGACAATCCGACCTTGAATCAAATAAAGTACCATAAAGAGAGAATCACAAGGAAGGCCAAGGCAAAGTCATGCATGTACGCTGCTATTTCACCCACTATCTTCACAAGGATCATGAGATGTGATTCTGCAAAGGCAATATGGGATTTCTTGAAAGATGAATACAAGGGAGATGAGAAGATAAGAGGCATGAAGGTGCTGAATCTCCTGAGGGAGTTTGAGAGGCAGCAGATGAAAGATTCAGAGTCAGTGAAGAAGTACTCTGATAGGTTGGTTGGGATAGCTGAAAAAATCAGAGTTTTAGGGACTGACTTGAAGGATGAAAGGCTTGTTCAGAAGATCTTGGTGTCTCTTCCAGAGAAGTTTGAAGCCACCATAGCATCTCTGGAAAATACAAGAGACTTAGCTGATATAAAGCTTGCAGAATTGTTAAATGCTCTGCAGGCACAGGAGCATAGAAGACTGATGAGAAGAGAAGAGTTTGTAGAGGGTGCGCTATAAGCTAAAGTGAAGTCAAATGATGGAGGCAAAGGGAAGAAATGGATTCAATCCAGAGAAAATGCTGGTGACTCCAAGTTTGTAGCAAAAGAAGGAAATTCTGGTGGGTTTAGCAAATGGAAGATGAACGAAAAGCCTTGTCAATACTGTGGTGGAACTAATCATCAGTTTTTTAGATGTTGGAGAAAGCCTGATGCTAGATGCAGAAGATGTCACAAGTTGGGTCACATGGAAGCCATCTACAAAGAAAAAAATTACCAGCAAGCAAGAAAAGCCCAGGTAGCAGTGAATGAAACTGAGGAAGAGCACTTGTTTGTAGCTTCTTTTTCTAAATCTTCTATTGGGAATGATGCATGGCTGGTGGATAGTGGCTGTGCCAATCATATGATTGGCAATTTGAAGCTGTTTAGGAGTCTAGACAATCGATCAGTCCAGTCGAATTGGCAAGGGACGGTATATCGAAGTGCAAGGGAAGTGTATAGTGGCTATTGAAGGAAATTAGGAGGTGAAGCTGATCAGTGATGTTCTCTTTGTGCCAAATATTGACCATAATCTGTTAAATGTTGGTCAATTAGTTGAGAAGGGCTATAAAGTGAAGTTCGAAGGGAAGGAATGTCTTATTAATAATGTAGATAGCAAAGAAGTGCTAAGAATCCTAATGAAGGACAAGAGTTTCATGTTCAAGCCACAAGAGATGCAACAAATGGCTTTAAAGTGCAAAGAAGAAAATGCAGAGATATGGCATAAAAGACTTGGGCATGTTCACAGGAAGTGCATGTCGTTTATGCAGAGAAATAGCTTGGCAGATGACTTGCCAAGTTTGGAGGAGGAATTTCCACACGGTGCGAACTTGTCTTCTTGACAAGCAAGCCGATTTCCTTTCAAAGGAGGAGGTGGAGAGCATGTGAGAAGCTACAATTAGTCCACACGGATTTATGTGGACCTATGTCTGAGTCTTCTCTAAATGGTAGCAGGTATTTCATTACATTCACTGATGATATGACTAGGATGAGTTGGATTTATTTTCTGCGAGCCAAGTCTGAAGTTGCTAATGTGTTTGTGAAGTTTAGAGCCTTAGTTGAGAATCAGAGTGGGAAGAAAATTAAAATGCTCAGGTCTGATAATGGTTTTGAGTATACTACTCACAAGTTTAAGTTGAAATGTGAGCAAGCAGGAATTGTGCAGCAGTTCACTGCTCCCTATTCACCTCAACAGAATGGGGTCAGTGAGAGGAAAAACAGAAGTATTATGGAGATGGCCAGATGTATGATACAGGAGAAGATGTTGCCTAAGAAGTTTTGGGCTGAAGCAGCTAATACTGCAGTGTTCCTGTTGAACAAATTTCCCACAAAAGCCTTAGAGAGGTCAACACATTTTGAAGTCTAGTATGGTGTTAAACCTTCTGTGAAAAATTTGAAGGTTTTTGGGTGTTTGTGTTACATTCATGTTCCTGAGGTCAAGAGGGACAAGCCGGATAAAAAAGCAGAACTTGGAATCTTCATCGGGTACAGTCTCCAATCAAAGGGTTACAGAATTTTTCACCCTATGACAGGGAAGGTGACTGTAAGCAAAGATGTTGTTTTTCTAGAGGAAGATGAGTGGAATTGGATGGAAGGAAAGAGTGCGGAAACGAAACAATTCGAAAAACAACACGCAAGATGTAGAGGTTGATGAAGTTATAGATGGATTGGAAGACAGTGTGGATGATTTACCAGTGAGAGGCACAAGGTCATTTGCTGAAATCTATAAAAGAAGCAATGTGGCAATGCTTGAACCATCTAACTTTATGGAAGCTAAGGAGGATCGAGGTGGATTGCGAATGCGGAGGAGATTTCAATGATCCGGAAAAAAACCACACATGGGAGCTTGTTGACAGATCATCTGATAAGAATGTGATTGGGGTTAAGTGGGTGTTTAGAACAAAACTTAATCCTGATGGTTCTGTTAATAAATACAAAGCTAGACTGGTGGTGAAAGGCTATGCACAAATATGGGAAGTAGACTATTCTGAAACATTTGCTCATGTTGCACGACTTGATACAATGAGGTTACTGTTAGCTATTGTAGCAGAGAAGGGGTGGCCTATATTTCAGTTAGATGTCAAGTCTGCATTTCTGAATGGAGAGCTTGATGAGGAGATTTTTGTTGAACAACCTGAAGGTTTTAGTATCAAAGGGCAAGAAGAGAGTGTATACAGGTTGAAGAAAGCTCTATATGGACTGAAGCAGGCTCCAAGAGCTTGGTATGGGAAGATAGATTGATATTTGCGAGATTTTGGCTTCGTAAAAAGCTTAAGTGAGTTCACTCTTTATGTCAAGAAGGTGAATCACAGTGTTGTAATTCTGTCACTTTATGTAGATGATCTATTAGTGACGGGGAATGATATGGAATTGATAGAGAAGGTGAAGCAAGATCTATTTGCAGTTTTTGAGATGCCAGACTTGGGAAAGATGGCTTATTTTTTGGGTTTGGAAGTCAAACAGGCTTCATATGAGATCTTCATCTGTCAGAAAAAATACATGAAGGAAATTCTAAAGAAGTTTCATATGGAAGATTGTCGAAGTGTAAGCACTTCTATGGCTGCTAAAGAGAAGGTGCGAGAAGAATAATGGAACAGATGTCGTAGATGCTTCTATGTATAGAAGTCTAATTGGGTGTCTCATGTATCTTACGGCAACCGGACCGGATATTCTATTTGCTGTGAGTGTTTTATCCAGGTTTATGACTAGTCCTAGTCAGTTACATTTGATTGCAGCAAAAATGGTATTGAGATATCTCAAAGGAACATTATTCTTTGGTGTGAAGTTTAAGAAATGTCAGAAGTTTAATTTGCAAGGATTTTTTGATAGTGACTGGGCTGGTTCAGTAGATGACATGAAGAATACGTCTGGATATTGTTTCAGTTTTGGTTCTGCTTGTTTCTCTTGGTGTTCCAAAAAGCAAGAGATTGTAGCTCAATCCACAGCAGAGGCTGAGTTTATAGCAGCTACTGCAGCTACAAATCAAGCTTTGTGGCTGAAAAAGATAATGAAGAATCTGTGGTTGAATTCTAGTGATTGCATTAAAGTTAATGTGGATAATCAGGTTGCGTTAGCAGTATCTCATAATCCAGTTTTCCATGGCAAAACCAAGCATTTTAAAGTCAAATTTTTCTTTCGTGTGAGGTGCAACAAAGTGGCGAAGTTAAATTGGTCTATTGCAGATCTGAAGATCAGCTTGCAGATATGTTCACAAAACCACTTCAAGCTGGAAGATTTGAAGTATTAAGAAAGAAAAATTGGAGTATGCAGCAACAACTAATCCAATGAGGAGTTTGTTGGATTATAATGTCTCTGTTTTCTGCTGTTTTCAAGTTCATTTAGTTACGTATTTAGTGTTTTTGCTATTTTCTAGAAAGTTAATAGCACGTTTGTGTGCAGTTATGTGTTGCACGTACGTGAGCAGTTTTTGTTTTGTATTTAGTGGTTGTACTCCACAGTTTTTTTTCTTAAGCACAAGACGTATGAAGTGCTCTGTTTTTTATCTTTTCTCTCTCTCAAAAACAGAAATTTTTCTATTTTTGATTGTTGTTTTTATGAGTTTTAACATTTAGTAGGAATTGCTAGAAGTGTGACCGTTGAAAGTACCTCATTAGTTGAATGAGGAACATTTTCTCAGACTTTCATAATTGGTTCCAACCGTGTCCTATGATCCCCTTCCAGCATAGAAGTAATTATGGACTTGGTTCAGTCCTTGCATAAGTACCAGTGGCTCTGTACTTGATCATTCCGTCTTATGCAAGGGAAGGCAGAGGATATCTGTTGGAGCAGTATCCTATTCTATTATGTAAGCAAAAGCCGTTGCAAGAATCGCATATAATCACCTTAACGATGGACCAAATATCTCACGAGGAGCTGATGAACTTGGGCCAGTTTCTGAGACACTTGACTGTTGGGATTCATTCAACCGTTCTTCATTTCCATCGTCATCATCATCATTCTCGAAAACCAGCTATATCCCGCGCTTTTTCAGCGAGAGCCCAGGAAAGTATGGTGGGTCTCGCAGGACTATATCTATTCCTGTCTCCTTTGAACATCCGAACCATTGGCTTGAATTCTGGATATCTAATCTAGTAAAGCTGGTCTTCGCTTGTGTCATTTAATGTCTGACGTGTATCGGACCTTCAAGCCTGAGAAGCCTTCCTTTAATGTCCTCGATTGCTAGTAGCGGAAAGTTTGCCCGGTTTGCACTGTCCATAGAGACAAGAACAGCGAAAATCATTCCCTCTAACCTTGCGGTTCTTCTTCGGTGCAGCAAAATGAGGAACTTCCTGACAAAACCATCCGGGAATCTCACTCCCAGGGACACTCGAGTTGCACAAATGCTTTAGAGCAACCTGAAATTTCTTATGAAAAAACACATTTAAGGTCAAAACTTTCTGCATTCATGATTGAAGATACTGAACAAAGGTGGAGAAACTGAACTGATGATCTTCATCCATCTTTTTGCAACAGTTCAAGTAGTTTTCCCAAAATGGGAGTTAAGAGTGATCTTTTTCAACTTTTCGATTCTTGTCTCCCAAGAGTAAAAGCCTCAGAGATTTCAATACCCGGAGACCAGTGAAGTCAACTAGATTGCTGCAATCAGTAAAGTTTAGCTCCTTCAAATCAGTAGAATTCAGATAAAAGGCGTAAATTTGAAATTGATTACCCTTGAGGCAGTGTAGTTCTCGGAGATGATGGCCATGGCGGTGGTCAACTCGTTGATCGCCTCCGGAAGGCCCGGTGATATCTCTTCTCCTTGCTCGAGGCCTTCTTTGTGGTAGAGGCGATCCACGATGCAGTGGCGGGGGGTGTCGGTGCCGCAGTGGAAGCGAGAAGAGAACATAGCGTCGTCCTCTTCGGGATTGTCCGTCAGCATCTTTGCTTTTTGGCTTCTCGATTGGCCTTACTTAAGAGTCGCCGGTCTTTTGACAAAGGCGGTCGTTGCAGAAATTGAAGCGCCACGTAATGATGACCAATGAACAACAAGCACCTTGCTGACGGATTCGTGTTCCCTTGGAAAAGAGCGATTTCCACAGTTTGGGAAATGCCGTTGTCTTAATTTTTAATTGACAAATCAAGGCATTCACATCGTAAAAGGGAAAATTATCTAAAAACTTCTAAACTTATTGTAAGGCGACCGATTATCCTAAATTTTTATAAAAATTTTAATTGTAATAATTTAATCTTTAATATTTTAAAAATTATAGATATAGTTCTTTCTACTATTTTTACCATAAATCGCTAATGTGACGTCTCAGTCAACGCTGACTGTTCTACATGAAAAATTGATATTAATGTGGTCAATTGGGTTTAATTTTTAAAAAAATTATTTTATTTTATTTTATTTTATTGTTTTCTTCACAAGGCCGGCAAGTGTTGCCAACCATTTTGGGAAAATGGCGTTCAACTTGTTACCGCCGAGCGCAGCAACAGGCCTTCAAATTTGTTCCCATTGAGGTGAAGACTTCTCAGGACGGCTCTTTTGCCGAATGTGAGTGAGATTGTGCCAGAAAGTCCATTTTCTTGCAGGTCCAGCACTAAGAGGCCGTCGCTGATCTTCCCCCAAAATTGAGGTATCCTTCCAATGAGATTGTTACGAGAGAGGTCCAGAATTTGTAGGTCCTTCATTTCACAAAGAGAGCCATGGATTTTGCTGGTCAATTGATTGGTAGCCAGAGAGAAGATGAGAACCGATGAGCAATGGAGGTTAAAACGGCCCTTGGATCTAGTTCATATTCAGCTGGAGAACTGTCAGATTTTTCTATGGAACTTGTTTCGAGCTAGTGAGGAAGTTGTGAGAGATATTGAAATAAGACTGACTCAGCTCAAACATGCCACATCCATGACGGGATATCACCGTGGATTATGTTGCCTGGTAGGATCCATTCCATGCTGGTTGAATATCTTAAGAATGCAAGGTTCAGTAACTTTGCACCCAGAAATACTGACTTTTAGGAGTTTTGGCAAGACATGCTTGACATTTTTGCTATTGGTCAGGGATCGAGATCTTTTAGACTTTTGAGTTTGGATAACAAGCGTAGGTCTCAAAAACTGGTCAGGTTATTGGCTGAGATGCTCAGGTGAGGTTTGTAAGCTGAAAAGCCGAGGTCGGCATGACGCCATGCAACTGATTACTACTCAGGTTAACATGGTCTAACGAGGGTGCAGCAAGGAACTTGTCTATGTGACCGCTGAGCCCATTGTTACTCAGGTCTACTCTCATCAAGGATGGAAGAGAGAATGAGGTTATTGGAAATGTCAAGTTGGGCAAGATTGGAAAGATTCATTATGCTTGGACTCCTATCGGCTTGGAGGAATAGGAACGTGAAGAGATTATGCTAGAAACCTTGTTGAAGAAGTCGTATCTTGTTGTTGAAGATATTGGGTACTGGGCCTATGAAATTGTTGAAGAGAAGATCGAGCAGAGTGAGCCAATCTAGGTTTGACTGAGTTGGAGGAACATGACTCCTAAGCTCATTGAATGAGAGTTCCTAACTATTGAGTTGTGTTATGCTACCGAGTGACGATGGAGTAGAGCCAATGAAATTACATTGGTTAAGCCAAAGTATCTCAAGAGAATGCAGGTCGCCCATGGACTCTGTTAATGCTCTAGAGAACCCTATGGAAGACAAGTCCAAAACCTTCAAAGAGTTGTAAATTAACCCGAAAGCTCATCGTTACCTGATAAATTGAGACATGTCAGCTTTGGGAAAAGGAAAATGTTTGCTGCTTATGTGCCACACGATTGACTGGAACTGAGGCTAAGGAATTCCAGAGATGGAAATAGATTTATTATTAGAGTCACATCAATGCCAGACACCGTTCGCCCATCGAGGGAACTCTTTATTATTCATTGATGCTCCTCTTCATTTCACATTATCATTTATGGCCTCAAGAATATTTGTCCTTATATAGGACCATAACTATATTCAAGAATAGTTGTCCCATCTGTCAGTGTGTTCCTAAACTGGTCATATTGAAATTTTTCCCTATAATGTATGTTGTTAATTGAGTAGGTACTTTTTTAAACTCTTCTAACAATGAGGCAATTTACTGGTCTCAACAAAAGGTACTCAATTAAAACCTTTTTAAGTTTGAACTATTTTTTGAGAGACATGTTGTTTGATGTAATTAGTCAATAAAAATTAGTCGCACGAAATATAATTATATGACCTTAATATGTCTTGTGGTGACTAGAGGAGGAGAACTTAATGAACTCCAGTTTTGGGCACAATTAAAGACAAATGATATCGTCAATCAAATCATTTGTTCACAAACTCCAGAGCAAAATGGGTCGCCAACAATATACTTCTAAAAATTTGGATGCCCATACTGATTCATTTGGGCATACTTGTGCTATTTTTATGTATTTATTTTTCTTTAACTTTACAAATCCTCTTTTAAAAAAAGATCCCCATTCTTATTGCCATAACAAAAAATTCTATCACTTATATATTTTCAACTTTTCGTCTTTTATTTGGATGTGTGTAACTCCTTAAAATATAGCACTTAAATCCACAATAGTCAGGTGAGCCAACAATTTTAATACTAGAGCAGATATTAATATTCTCAACCATTAGTTGTAGGCTAGTCACCAGTTCAGCCATGTTTACCTTCAACCTTTTTTTTATTAATATTAATATTCTCAACAATTTTTGGTACCAAAAATTTCGTCATACGCAGCACCAAGTACGATGGAATTTTTGATTCCCTGGGGCCCATCACCGATTTTCCCTTCTCCCTGGCAATCGGTTATGAGAGCAATAACCAGAAGGACATTTTCGTCATTTTAAATCGGGGCACTTTCGTCATTTGACGAGAGAAATATAAAAGGGAATTTTTGGTCTTCGTCATTTGACGAGGAAGTTCTGGATTCTGACTGATTCTGCTTCGCGTCCCTAACCTCTCCCTCCCGTCCTCCCTAGCTTCACCGGAAGCCACCGCCGGCCGGCCTTCCATCTCCGACCACGGCAGGCGCACGAAGAAGGCACACACTACACGCACAGGACAAACAAAGCTTCACCAGAGGTGAATCAACGTCGATTCCAGTGTTCATGACTTCGGTTGCGGGTTCCAGTGATCGTCTGGTTGCAGTTCCGATCGTGTGCTGTCCTGACCGCGAGGCGCTCCTTCGGCTCGTTCTTTCGCTTAAGGGATCGGTGGAAGGTTGCGGTAAGTTCGAATCGCATGGAAAAGGACGCCCCGGCCCAGTTGACTCCCAACCATCACTTCCGAATCTTCTCTCCGCCGATTGAGCTCTTCAGCTTCTTGCTCTAAATCAAGCCCAGGAGTCGTCCTCGCGTCGAATGAATGTACGGATACTGCTCAGGAAGTGTTCGACGAAATGACCGAAAGACTATCCGATATTTTGTCCCGTTGCTGGCCATTAGAATCAATGCTATAGTGAGGCTCTGCTCGCTGTCTTGAAAGTCACTGAGCCGCCACCAAATCATCAGGTCGTCTCTTCTCCAATTAAACTTTGTTATTATTGTCGGTTTGTTATAGACTCGCCTCTCTTGATCTCCGCTCAGTTTTTATTCTTTTCGCCTTTCATTTGACTGCTCCGTCCGACCTTTGTTTGGTCGTCGTGCCAAGATACTTCTCATCACCAAAAGCCAGAAGCGGGACTACAACGGTAGAAGCCAAGGAGGTGCGGTTGCGATCGCTTTCGATAATACCAGTTGCCTTCTTCGGACTTTCCTCTGTGTATACATTCGAGATGGCCGGAACGGTATTTACTCGGGAGGTTATATGTGCTCGCTGAGGCCATAGCTTTTCGTGTCGGCCGAAGCTTATTCTAGGATTCCATTTATAGAAAGGTTCTGTCGATATTTGGTCCTAAAGTGGTGGTGCGATCAATTGTCTTTCGCATTGCAAGTTGAATCATGAAATTCCACGAACTGGACCCCTGATTTTTTGCTGGAATGTGTTGGAATTTGCCGAATTTTTGTCGAGGTGTTGCCAGAAGATTATTGTTGTAGCTTGGCTAGAATTCACTAAAAGTTTACTTGGAGTTGCCGTAATTTGTTCGGAATTGTTGAAACTCGCTTGAATATGCTGGAGTCTTGCTGAAATAAGTTAGAATTTTGTCAAAACATGCCCCTGAGTCTTTAAAGATACTTTTCTAGTTCGCCAACATGCAAGACGACATTTTAATGCCACGACTCTCCTCAAGGGCGTCCCATATGTTATAACTCAAGGATTTTCTTGTGAAAATCTATTGATGCTGGCGAGAAGAGGAGAGAGAGAGAGAGAGAAGAAAGAAAAGGTGGCGAAGCTGCTGGTAATTTTTGTTTCATGTACTCAGTAAAATCTTTAAATAGAATGATAACTTTAAATAAATGAAGTAAGTAACTTCCTTGGCATCCGTAGGTTTCAGTGTTGGCTTTTAGGTTTTTTTTTTTTTTTTTCTAAATAAATTGTTTGATCTCAATTGAAAGTCTTGTTTCCCTATTCGATTATTCACCTGTTGCTTTTGGTGAAAAATTTCGCGTAATTCTATAAAGAGTCGGTTGCACTGCTGATATCTTTATCATGTTGATTCTCCCAATTATTTTCGATGAATCTGTATAAAAATCAAATCAGAAATCTCATCTTCTTACCCCCTTTATTTGGAGAAATCCCTTCGCACTCTTCCATCAGGTGACATACTGCTTCAGTTGCTTCCTTCATTGTTCCTCTTAGAGCATCATAATAAAAAAAAAAAAAAAAAAAAATTGTTGCACAGACTATGTAGAATTACAAAAGAATCCATCTCTATTTCCTACGACTTCATAGCACACAAAATATCTAGTGCTTCAGCGACATCTCAATTCTAACAATACCCGAAACCATTGCATTTCAAAAGCCTGTATCTCGAATGGTGTATCATCAAACACTTGATGAGCGTTACCTAAGGCTCCGTTCATTTCACGGAAAATATTACGTTTCCGGAAAACATTTTCCTAAAAGTTATTTTCCGGGAAAATGACTCGATTTTCCGGTGTTCGGCTAAAATCTAAAATTAGAGTGGAAAATATTTTCCACTTTGTTCGTTAGCTCAAACATTTTCCTGAAAAAAATTATCAAAAATTGAATTTTAATATTTTTAATTGACCAAAAAATTTATTTTATTTATTTATATTTTAAAAAAATGATTTTTAATTATTTATATTTTTTAAAATAGAAATTTTGATTATTTATTATTTCTTTTTTTTTTCCTTCCTCCTCCCTCCTCCTTCTTCCTCCCGATTCCTCCCAAGCGGCTTCGTCCGCCGTCGCCTCCTTCCTCCTCCTTCTTCCTCCTCTTTCCGCCGCCGCCGCTTCCTTCTGCGCCGATGGCCGGCCGCCCAACAACCGACCAAGACTCGGTGGTCAAATCCGCGAGCTCGAGGCTCGGCCGATCTCACCCGAGCTCGCCGGATCTGCGAGCCGCGAGCTCCGCCGCGGATCCGGCGAGCCGTGATCTCCGCCGCCAAATCTGGTGAGCTCAAGGCTCGGCCAATCTCACCCGAGCTCGCCGGATCGCGGCGAGCTCAAGCTCGCTGGATCCGGCGAGCCGCGAGCTCCGCCGCCAAATCCGGCGAGCCGCGAGCTCCGCCGCCAGATCCGACGAGTTCACGGATCGCCACCGCACGACAAGCGGCCTGGACGGCGGGCTCCCTGCGAGCCTCCCGGCGCCGCCGCGGAGCTCCCTCTTGAGCCGGATCCTCCTGAGCGGCTTCGAGCCGCCGTGGAAGCGGAGCGCGGCGGTGCGGCGGCACCCGGCCGAAGCGGCGGGCGGGAAGCGGCCAGGGAGGGCGGAGGCTGGTCCCAGAGAAGGACGTCGTCGAAGCCGACTTCGCAGCAGGGAGAGCAAGAGAGAGAGAGAGAGAGAACGAGAACCGAAGGAAGAGAAGAGGCGAAGCTTGGAACATGTTTTCCTTTTTTCAAAAGAGGAAAACATTTTCCAAGCTGCAAAGAAGGAATTTTCCGGTCAACGGAAAATGTTTTCCTTGACCGTGATTTTCCCCCCATCCGAACACTGGAAAATATGGAAAATATTTTCCTGAAAGTTATTTTCCGCGAAACGAACGGAGCCTAAGTAATCAATTTGAGCATACGTGTGAGGCTGAAGCTTGTGGATCTGGGCCGGGTGTGAGATGGGCATGGTTTAATGGGTCGTATCGAACCGAAATGCTTGGGCGATGGGGCCGAATTTATCCTCTTTTATTCATTATCATTTTGTGCCGAGGCACTTGCCACTCCAATTTCGTCTTTGATGCTCTCAGAACCCATTTTTTTACCGTGCCAATCACTCGTGTTCTCTTCGAAACTATCTCTTTCTTTGTCTACCACAATCTACTGCGGACCTGCACTGCAGAAGAAGTTTTACTTTTCAAAATAGTGATTATTAATGAATTCACAGCTGTAATATTTAATTTGTTAATAGTTTTTGCTCATTTGCAAGCTTCAAAAAATTTGATTGATGAAATATTTATTTTATCATAATTGTTGCATATTACTTCTCCTCCAAGTCGACACAAATATATAAAATAATAAAACAATTATTGTTTTAGAGCCGTGTGTCGGACCTTCCTTTATAAATTGCTTATACCAAAGGCCGTCCCAATATGGGCACTATTTAGGGCGAAATATTTAGTGGCTTCCCATGGCCGCACCTAGACCTAAGATGGGTGATGGGACCTGCCATGGCTGCACGTAAAAGTTTCGTGAAGTGGAATCAAGGAAGGAAAAGCAAAGAACAACGGCTAGAAACCTCACATGCGGCCTGGAACCAACTATCTAAGAGAGCGCTGAAAATTAACAGAGATTCAATGGGAATCATGGTTGGAGTGAGTCGCGGCCAGACTAAAAGGTTAATTGATAAATTTGCGAAGGAGGTGAGTGATAAGTGCAACCATAGATTGCAATTTGCCATTGTGCAGCCTCTTATCACCAAGTGCAAGGTCCTAAAGGCACATTATAACCACATTCGGATGGAAAATCAAGTGACGGACTAGATTACCAAAACTCATTGTTGCAAAATCCCTCCTTGCAATTGGGTCCCCAATCTCCCGCAAGTTTTATCAAACCTCGTTTGCTTTGAGGCTAACAAGTAATGAAAGCAGTTGGTTTCCTGGGAAAAAAGAAACCGATTAGCAAAATAATATAAATATTTTGTCATTCTCACTCACGTAGCTCACGCATGATCTAATCATTGTCTAATGGCTAAATCACGTAGCTAATAACGAGGTTAATATACATAAATATAAAATTATTTCCTAAATCTCTCACAAATCTTAAATTTTATATTTAAATCATTCTCATATAGATTTGACTCTAAAAATGATTCAAAATTTCCAATTATTTTTTCTCTATACATTTACAAACTTCTTTTTTTTTTTTTCCAAACTTTTTCCCTATAATCTCTCAACAAAACCGGCCTCAAAAGATTGCATCCACGACACTTGCCAACAAAATACCGATATTCTCTCCCTCTCCTTCGACGCTCACCAATTTCCAGGCTTTGTTTATAAGAGCTATAGCTTAGACCTAACTAATCCTTCAAGTGTGTGCGTTTGTGCAAACATGCCATGCAAAGCATCAATTGCGAGCCACTCCATCATGATGCCTTTCCTTCCTCCAAGCGTCCGCTGGTTACTACTATATAGAATGATGTTTGAAAGATATGTTTCTTGTTTCATTAGAATGTTCAAGATAAATAAGTAGTCAATTCTCATTACTAGTTATTTTCGTTCCTTTGTTTTTAGTATGTTCTATGATTGTTTCTTAGAGTTGCAACAACTTGACATAGAGGATAATACTTACCCTAGGCAATTGAATTGGTGACAATTGTTGACTACGCTTGACCCTGAATTCCCACTTTCTGAAATAAATATATTTTTCATTGTAACGTCCAAATGCGTACTTCATAGTTGGCATGACAGGGTATATGGCGCACGAGATGGATGAAACGTTGATAGATTGACGAGTTCTAGGCGCAAATCGTTCCAGTCCTCATTTCTCTCTTACTGGATGTTTATTTCTGTCAAAGAATAGACGATGCCGATCCCTGTTCTATTGACATTCTGTCCATCATTTTATCGCTTCTTTCCATGGAATATAATATATCTTTTTTAATTATTTTATGGGGGGGAAGATCAAGCAGTTTAATAATGAACATTTATGATTAAAGACAATGAGTGGACGGAAGGATTAGATGAGATGAGCAGAGAGTTCTTATCCATCTACCTCTCTGTCATGCGTCACGGTCCTACGGATTCACCCCCTCCCTCTCATATTTTCCTTGTCTCCGTCACCATGTTATGTCTATTTGGTCACGGAATTTCATTCTTGAATCGCATTATTGTCCTTGCCTGAAATGGAAATATACAAAAGGATCGAGAAACATGTCGTGTGAAGATGCGAGAATAGATGGAGAAATGATGAAGTGATAGGGGTCGCCGTTATCGGCATTTTGGTGCGAATGAACGTATGGAAGATGTACAAGAGCGGTTCAAAAGAAGCTTTTGAGAATTGATCTAGATTATGGACAGTTTATTTTATTTCTTAAATTTTTGCTGCAACTGGGAAACGCATTGGGATATCTCAAGATTGATTGCACTATAAATTCGTTTTGTCGCCGTTATCGGCATTCTGGTACGAATGAAAATTCCTATCCTTACTAGTTTAGCGTTTTGTTTTCTATCGCTTAAATATTTTCAACCTTTCATCTCTCATTTAGACGTGTGTAACTTGTGAAAAAAAAAGCATGTAACTTCACAATTGTCATGCGAGCCATCGACTTTAGTTTTAGAGCTGAAGTTGAAACTAATATTACTGAAGCGGAAAAGAATGCTTTGAGAAATTAAATTAAAATCGTGATCGACACTCTAGACTGAAATTGATTGTGGCTTGAAATGAGAAGTACAATCGGCAACAATCTCGTGGAGAGGTTAATGAGAGAGAGGAGTTGGTAATTTCTCAATGCTCTGTTTTTTGTCGTTCTTTTGTACAAAGTACAGGCTAAGAATTCCGGTGGAGATTTCTGCGATATATCCTTCAATTTAGGATTTTTAATGATCTGTACTCATTTTGATGCTGTTGTAATAAACTTGGATCGCAATAATTGCTTTCATGTCGCGATTTGATCTCTTGTTCGAACTGATCACCATATGTTTGTTAAAATGCCGAAAGGAAGTTCGTGTGCAAATTCGAGAAGCATTCTCATGTCTTAGTCTGGAATGATGGTTGTATAATACACATGTTCGATTCATTTGCAGCGTCTCTGCTTCCAGTGATTTAAGCCTATGGCTGAGACGTCAACATGCCATGACTACTCGATTGTTGTTCAAATCCATCCTCACATGCTGTCTCTGATCCTGATATATTCTTGTTAATCATTTTTCAGGATAACCAAAGCATGTCAACTTTTGCCATAAGTAGCATAGTAGAATCTAGTGGTCATGAAATTGTTGGCATCTGACGAGTTATGTTCACTGGATTTGGATATTGTTTTACTCGTGAATCTGTCGGTAGGCTGAAAGGTCTTACGTTGCTGATTTGTATACAGGTTCAGTTGTTGCTGAATGAGTCTCAACCATGAGAATTTACAGTAGAATGCGGCTCAATTCTGTTTTCCTGTGTTTATGTTGCTATGCATTTCGGTTTTTGCAGCATGATGTTCTTCGAAAATGTCCCCCGCTGCAGCCACCTGTAGTATTTGGTCCCAAGAGTTCCTGTTGTGTATTATCAGAGTTGTTTCCAAGTTATTCAAGTCATATTGTCAATTTACGTTGGATATCCATGCTGATTTTTATAGAACTTTAATGTGTTTTTTGCGTCATATGTTGGCTAGGATTGGATTTGATAGATCTTGGTTTCATATGAGGGTTAGTTTGGTAGCACACGATGGTACATCGACATGCAGATGATTTCTCGTCATTTTTTAATGTTTTAGTAGTGATTTGCTTGAATAAATAAAGGTCACGTGCCATTGTCCGAATCATAGACTACAAGTATCGGACTCGTTCTTAGTTAAATAACATGTCCTGGGTTAGTTTCTATAAGTGGCCATGACCCCGGGCTAGATTCTTTAGTTTACCGGATCATTCTATGCTTATTTGTTATACATTTCTCCTTGGAATTTCATCATTGGTCGTCATTTGGGGGATATTTATTTGATAGCTTAGAAATAAAATAAATCTTGGATTTGGCTCACAGGGTTCTTGTCTCGGGACTCAATAATGAGGCCATGTATATTCATTACCTGACATCATATCAGGTTTATTCAGTCACACTTTACCTTTATTGTATTGATTATGATCGGTTACTTATTGATTGTGCACCCATGCAAGTACATCATTTAGTGGTGTATGATTATACAATAGGCAAAGATCGCATGAACACTTTATTCAAAAGACTGAAAAACGGTACCAAAAGGGTGGTCATTAGATAATTAGCGTAATTAAGCCCCCAATCCTAGACCAATAGTTTGCAAGAGTGAAGCGTACTACTGCGCTTCACTTGGCTCTTAATTGATTCCAATTAAATAAAAAAAATTGATTAATCAATTGAAACTCAAACGTCACGATAGTTAGGATATAAGAGAACTCACGTTGAACGAGAGCGAGCACCTCGAACAAAGGCATCACTCAATCGTTATACCCGCCCCCTCTAAGATTCTTTAGAGAGGGTCGCAACAATTTATGAGAGGGAGCTTTCGAAAATTAGTTATGGTAATACGTGTTATGGTGACTGGAGGAGGCGGATTTAAGGGGCTTCATTTTTTGGCACGTTTTAAGACAGATGATGTCGTCAATTAAATCTCTTGTCCGTGTGCTCTGAAACCAAGTGGGGTCGCCAATAATTTGCTTTAGAAAATTTGGATGCCCATTCCAATTCATTTTGGCATTTTTGTGCTATATTTTTTCATTATTTATTTTTACTTATCATTACAGATCTTTTTTTTTTTAACAAAATATCTCCATCCCCATTGCTTTAATGTTTTGTTTTCTATCGCTTAAATATCTTCAACCTTTCCTTGCAGGATAGCCACCTGTTCAGCATGTTTGCCTTCGTTCTTGTGATAATGTACTTAATGTTGTCAATCGGCGACACGCATATTATATGTACCTTCATCTATGTGAATGGTAAGCTTGAGTTGGAACCTTATGACACCTATATTCCAATGGTCTCTCTAAATCCTTCTTATTGAACCTTCATTCTTATCGTGTTTATTCTTCAGAGATAAACTACAATAGAGAGAGAGAGAGAGAGAGAGAGAGAGAGAGAGAGAGAGAGAGAGAGTCCATGGTAAATGAAGGCATATAAATGAGGAATTAATGGAAAGGAAGTAAATAGAGCTGATAATAAAAAAAGATGATAATTTTTTTATCAGAGTGAACTTCACCTCTAAGATAATATAAAAATAATGGAACTCATCTTGCCGAATTTTTGTTGAGGTGTTGCCGCAAGATTATTGTAGCTTTGCTAGAATTCACTAAAAGTTTACTTGGAATTGCCGTAATTTGTTCGAAATTGTTTAAACTCGCTTGAATGTACCGGAGTCTAGCTGAAATAAGTTGAATTTTGTCAAAACATGCCCGGAATATTTAAAGATACTTTTCTAGTTCACTACATGCAACACGACATTTTTATGCCATGACTGTCCTCAAAGGCGTTCTGTAAATGCTGGTGAGGAGGAAAAATGGGTGCCATGGCAAGTGAAAACGAAAATATAAAAAATAAAAAAGATGGCAAAGCTGTTAGTAATTTTTTTTCTAACTTTAAATAAATAAAGTAAGTAACTTTTACTCGGCATCCGTAAGTTTCAGTGTTTGCATTTAGTTTTTTCTTAATAAATTGTTGATTCCAATTAAAAGTCTTGTTTTCCTGTTCGATTTTTCACCTATTGGTGTTGGTATTTCACGTGATTCTAGAAAAAGTCGATCACATGGCTCATATCGTTATCATGTTGATTTTCCCAATCGAATTAGAAATCCCATCTTCTTACTCCCTTTATTTGGAGAAATCACTTTGCATTCTTCCATAAGATAATATGCTTCAATTACTTCCTTATATTGCTCCACTCGATGCATCATCAAACTGAGCGAAAAATGGTGAGTAGATTATGTAGAATTACTAAATAAACGGTGAGTAGATTATATAGAATTACTGAATAATCAATCTCTATACTTTGCGATTTCATAGCAGACAAATTATATCCAGCGCTTAAGCGACATCCTCATTTTAACAAATACCCATAAACCATTGCATTCCATGAGCCTGTATCTCAAAACGGCATATCATCAGGCACCCGACAAGCGCTATCTAAGTAATCATGTTAAGCATGCATATGTACCGAGGAAAAGGGAACGCATACTTAGATTCATAACTCAGCTTCAGAATTGAGTAACTGAACCTTTCTCCCTACAATACATTTTCTACAAATTTGATGGTGGAAGATCAGATCGGAAGATCGAAATCCCTTTCTTACTTCCCAACTCCGATGAAATCTAATTCGATTTGGAGAGCACCGGTGGAAATGGTGAGGAAATAGCATGTTGGAAGAGCGTCATCATGGTTCGCCTGCAGGCTCTGTATCGCAAGGTGTGAGATGGGCATCGTTTAATGGGTCGGGCCAGACCGAAAGGCTTGGGTGATGGGGTCCAAACTAGGCCCAATTGGACTCTCTTCTTATTTTTATTTACTTTTATTTATTATTGTTTTTGTATCTTTTTACTATTATTTATTTCTTTTTTTTCAGAAATATATGCTTAATGTGTCGATAAAAATTAAGGTGTCAATAATGGATTTTGTGGAATGAAGGGAGAGAGGGAGAGAGAGAAGAGAGAAAATTATGTAATGCGCTTTACAAATAGACAAATACAATAAAATTACCCATTATCGTAAATAGGAGGAAGGAAAAGGTAAAAGCTAAGGAGAAAATCCATCATGAGATTGAATTCCAACACTAATCATAACAAATATTATATATTTTGATCACTCTTATGATTGAAAAAAAAAAAAAAAAAAAAAAAAACCCATAGATACCGATCAAAACAAGTTGTTTTGTGGTACCCTTAAATATTGAAAAGGTTATATGGTTTCAAATATTTTGACGATAAATGTTTACAATATATATATATAGATCATATTGAGGATTATGACGAGGCTTGCAAGATATAATATCTCATATATGACTTCTATTTGACAAATAGTAATACCAAATGGTGTTTATCACTGCGGCAATCTCCACCGATTCCAGAGACTTCAACTTTTTATTACCAACACGCAAGAGTCTTTTTTGTCATCCAACGGTTCAAGACTCTTCATGCTAATCGAATTGTTGTGAGGCATGATGCACTGAAAAGGGCAATTTTTGCAAGCGTAATTTCCGCAACTTTATGTAGAAGTGCTTCTTGACTTGACTTGCCTTTTTTATTAATTAAAACAAAGAATTAGAAAAAAGAATCACCTAGCAATAAGATATTTCTTAGTTGGTAAACTGTACTCTCCACTAACTAATTTTATAATTTTTTTGCTAATAAAGTTTAGATTGCAATAAAAAAAAAGTCCAGCGAGCAATAATGATGCGAGGCATGATGCATGGAAAAGGGAAATTTTTGCAAGCCTAATTTCCACAACTTTATGTAGAAGTGCTTCTTGACTTGACTTGCCTTTTTTATTAATTAAAACAAAGAATTAGAAAAAAGAATCAGCGAGGAATAAGATGTTTTTTAGTTGGTAAACCATACTCTCCACTAACTAATTTTATAATTTTTTAGGCTAATAAAGTTTAGATTGCAATAAAATAAAATAAAAAAAGAACCAGCGAGCTATAATGATGCGAGGCATGATGCATAGAAAAAGGGCAATTTTTGCAAGCCTAATTTCCGCAACTTTATGTAGAAGTGCTTCTTGACTTGACTTGCCTTTTTTATTAATTAAAACAAAGAATTAGAAAAAAGAATCACCCAGCAATAAGATATTTCTTAGTTGGTAAATTGTACTCTCCACTAACTAATTTTATAATTTTTTTTGCTAATAAAGTTTAGATTGCAATAAAAAAAGATCCAGCGAGCAATAATGATGCGAGGCATGATGCACGGAAAAGGGCAATTTTTGCAAGCCTAATTTCCGCAACTTTATGTAGAAATACTTCTTGACTTGACTTGCCTTTTTTATTAATTAAAACAAAGAATTAGAAAAAAGAATCACCCAGCAATAAGATATTTCTTAGTTGGTAAACTGTACTCTCCACTAACTAATTTTATAATTTTTTTTGCTAATAAAGTTTAGATTGCAATAAAAAAAGATCCAGCGAGCAATAATGATGCGAGGCATGATGCATGGAAAAGGGCAATTTTTGCAAGCCTAATTTCCACAACTTTATGTAGAAGTGCTTCTTGACTTGACTTGCCTTTTTATTAATTAAAACAAAGAATTAGAAAAAAGAATCAGCGAGGAATAAGATGTTTCTTAGATGGTAAATCGTACTCTCCACTAACTAATTTTATAATTTTTAAGGCTAATAAAGTTTACATTGCAATAAAAAAAGAACCAGCGAGCTATAATGATGCGAGGCATGATGCACAGAAAAAGGGCAATTTTTGCAAGCCTAATTTCCGCAACTTTATGTAGAAGTGCTTCTTGACTTGACTTGCCTTTTTTATTAATTAAAACAAAGAATTAGAAAAAAGAATCAGCCAGCAATAAGATATTTCTTAGTTGGTAAATCGTACTCTCCACTAACTAATTTTGTAATTGTTTTTACCAATAAAGTTTAGATTGCGATCAAAAAGGAACCAGCGAGCAATAATGATGCTCCTTTGTTGGTAATCATACTCTCCACTCAGTAATTTAATATTTTTTCCGCTAATAAAATTTAGATTGTGACAGCGTTCAGTCTCTTTTCAAAAGATGGATGCGCGGCTTCAATGTCTTATCCAATTTGAAGGCCCTTACTCAGGCATTTTTATTGTCTAATGACGATGATACATGGAGAAATTGTCAATCAATTCTAATTTTTTTATACGAATGACAATAACATTTTAACTTTTTTAATTTTCTCAATTTAGTCCTAAATCTTTGTACGAAATCACAATATAGTTATTTTGGCTAATTTTCATCAGAAATCGCTGATGTTGCAAGCCACGTAGGATAGTCGACAATAACTGAATCGTACGTCAATAATTTCTTATATAAATTGACAAGATGGACAACATTGAACTTTGTGCAAATGTTTAAGACTAAATTATCAAAATTGAAAAGTTTTTGACTGAATTGACATCGATACAATACATCTAAGACTTGTTGGGTAATTTTTTCCTATTATGTGTATTAGCATGTAGTTGTGGAAAAGAAACTTATTTCATCATAAAATTAGAAGACAACTACTGAATTCATGCATAGAGTCACCTTGTTACAACTTTAAGGTTGATCGAAGATTACATTCAATTGCTTGAGTAAACAATGTCTTGAGTGAGTCAATTTAGGGATATGATCATCAAAATGGGCCTAATAGATGAACCATTGATAAAACAACAACTTATAGTGGCAGCATACAAATCTTTTATTTTATTTCGAGTAATGATGATGGAATATTAAACGAACAAATATGATATTAAAAAGGAACAAAGAAATATGAGATACAGAACATAGGATTAAGACACGACAAAGGGTCCAGGAAAAAGTAATAAGAACAAAAGCAGGAGGATATGATTGGTTTTTCTCGAGCCAAAAGGGAAAAAGTCACGAAAAATCCTGAATTTTGCCCAAAGTGACACATTTACCCCAAACTTTTTTTTGTGACGTGAAAAACTCCAAACTTTTCAAACCGTGATACATTTACCCTATTAAGAGCATTTTTATCTTTTTATTTTGTTTTTTTTCCTTTTTTCTTTTTTTTATTTCTTTTTTCTTCTTCTTCCTTACGCGCCTCCGCCATGGCCGGCGGAGGAAGCGGTGTCCGGCAAGGGCACCCCTCCCCAGATTTGGCGAGGGTCATCCTTGCCGACGCAGTGAGGGCCGCCCTCGTCGGCGTTGGGTGAGGACAGCCCTCGCCCGACGCAAGCGAGGGCGGCCCTTGCCAGCATCGGGCGAGGGCCGTCCTTGCTCGATGCTAGCGAGGGCCGCCCTAGCTCGACGCTGGCGAGGGTGACCCTCGCCCAATGCCGGCGAGGGTGACCCTCACCCAATGCCGGTGAGGGCAGCCCTCGCCCAGCGCCGGCGGAGGGAAGAGAGAAGAAAAAAAGAAGATGAAAAGACCAAAATGCCCTATAATTTTGGGGTAAATGTGTCACATAACAAAAGTTAAGGGTTTTTTGTGTCACAAAAAAAGTTTGGGGTAAATGTGTCACGGTTAGTAAAGTTCAGGGTTTTTCACGTCACAAAAAAATGTTTGGGGTAAATGTGTCACTTTGGGCAAAGTTCAGGATTTTTCGTGACTTTTTCCCGAGCCAAAAAGTGAAGCCATAATATTTTTTGTTTCGTGTGATAAAGGTCTCGTACATGTCAAAGAATCAGAGAAAATTCCTCGAGTACATCAAGAGAAGATGCGTTCATATGTCATCATGCTCATCCAGGTGAAGACGGAACTTGCGTCCATTAAAGTGAATCGGTGAAATGGAGATATAAGATAATCTTAACAGAAGGTCCTGTAAAATTTACAATTCTAGAAAATAAAATTCACATCGTTTTCTAATAGGTCATACATATGCACTCGATTTTTTCCACAATATTTGAATGGTAAAAATCTCCAATCGAATTCCTTGATTATATAAACCAAAGCAAGTCAAGTTCAGAATCTATTTTTAACTATTTGACTCAACTCGATCTCCATTAATAAGGGAGACATTCTCTTTTATATAATATCGCAATTCTTGATCCTAAATATTTTGAGTTATACCTTACTTCGCGGCCCAAATATAAATCTAAGAAAAGCCCCAAAAAACAGAGTTTTCCTTTTTCCGACGATGAATGGTGCGTTCACTTCAAGAAAAAACGTCCACGGTGTTGTCTACGTGCTTATTGCTATTTCCTAATAGACTAGCTTTTCCACATGACTTGCGGTCAAATAATATGACAAAATTCCAAAGATGCTTTTACAAGGAAAATAATACAAGATTAGAAAAACATTTTGGCCAAAGCCGGTGGTGGCACGTCGTACAACAGGAGAAAGCATTAATTATTGCACTGAGTGGACTCTATTATTGTCCAACTTTAGTAAAGCTAATGTCTAAAGAGCTCGTGAAGCCGCTGGAATTGGAGTGCCTTTATCCGCATCAGAATCTGGACTCCGGCGGCTGCTGATTGCCGGATCCAAGCTCAGCTCTCGTAATTTTTAGCTGGTAGGGCCCAAAGTTAATTTCAGTGCAAAAGAAATGACGGAGTGGGCCCTTTTGTTTTCAATCAAGCGTAATTATACGGAGGCATTTGCTCTGTTGGAGATTCCGTAGATGTTGTGTAAAGATGATCAAATGAAGCCGTACAACACACATGTAAGCGCCGGAACCTTGCATGCATCGACAAAAGTACGAAATGGAGCCAAGGTTTGCAGGGTCCACGCGAAAAAAATACATGTTAGTTAAGAGTTACCTAGGCTTTGATGGAAAAATAACATCATATATTGATAAAAAATAATGGGATCCTCAGTACAAGTACCGGGATTTTTCAAATATGAGAGGGAAGTTGAAAGTTAGCCGGCTGGCCTTCATTTTAGTTTGCAAAAATGGTGGTCTCTTTAGTCCACGACCTCCATCTAATAGTTTAAAATTTCAGAACTATTGTAGTGTTTCCACAAAACCTTCTGGACTTCCTAACTCCGATATCATGTTAGATTTTGATAAGACTACCGTCAAGTGCTTTGAAAGCTTAAGTTGTTATATGAATATGTGGTTTATTATTTAAATATTTTAATATACAATATAATTAAGACAACAAAATACAAAACATTTCATGACATTGCCGATTGTGGCAAAATTCTTGACAACATATACCTCTTCAGATACAGTAAATCCTCCACCCCCTCAGCATCGTCAACCCTTCCCTCCACATCTTCCTCTTCACTCATATCTCTCAAAGATCCCCTCTACATCGATCTGGTGGGCCAACACAATTTGAGACCGTGAGATTATTAGTCCTCCCTTAATTCTGGTTTTTGAGCAATACCATTAAGACATTTTTGACATTTAAGACATTTTTAGTTCGTGAAAAAGTTTTTTTTAGAGAACTCCAGGTACAATAATAAGTCCATGACCAAACGACTTATTACACGTTTCTATCCGGCCTTCTATGGCTACTCGAAAAACTGATCTTGTGTCGTACCATGTCGAGCCCAAATGTCGTGCTGTAATTTTTACACAAGGTGTCATACCATATAAGCACTTCGAAATTTTCGGTAATAATTTCTATGGTATGACAATTGTGTAGGAGTTACACAAAATTGTTTTCTATAACAGGAAAAAAAAACTTCTAAAGAAAATCAGATTCTCCTAAGGATGGGTAGAGCTTCATATACCCGATCGCAATACTCGAAGAATCGTGGAAAATTGCACTGCACTGCTTGTACAGAAGATATCATTGCACTTTGACTTTCCACAATTCAAGTCAAGTTCAAATACAATATATTCTTGAAAGTCGTATTAAAATGTTTTTTTTTTTTTTTTAAATTCTCCATTGGACTTGTTTTGGCGATTCTTCTCCACGGACCCGGGGAACTCATCAAATTGATCACTCAAGAGCTTCGAGTTAAGCTGAAGGGTCAAACATAGGTTCATTACCGAGCGTGGGCTTGTATTTTTATTTATTTATTTACGATAGCATGGGCTTGTATTGAATGATCAAGAAGAAGGCATAGTGAAAACCATCAGATGCCGAATCTGCAGGAGCACGTTTTGTTGTGATATACAGGTTTAGTGACAGTGGTAAGATGACTTTGCCGGTGTCATCATTAGCCAGTTATCCGCTAGCTTCAGCTCTTATGCAACTTGGAGAGTGTAGTTGGCCACTGAAGAGTGCATATCTTGATTCAAACACTTTCCAATTCTTATGCAAGTTCTGATAGAAGCTAGTCGAAATAAGGACACCATAAATAACATAATTTTCAAATGATGGTTATTTGAGTGTTATGATTTTTTTTTTTCAATTAATTGAGTGCCATGGCTTATAAAAAATTGCTCACTTGAGTGCCTTGACTTCTAAACATTAAATGGATCATTTAAATGTTATGACCTTTCCAAAAAAAAGTTCAATATGAGAGTTATGATACGTTGAATTTCTAGCACTTGTAGTGAACGGCTTTGAAAAAATTATGGCACTCTATTGAACGTTTTTCAGAAGTCATGGCATTCAAGTAACTGAAAAAAATAAATAACTATAGCACTTAAATAATAATAATAAAAACTTGGGACCTCAAGTGAATACTGTACGGAAATCATGATATTTGTAATGGCATTTCTCCAATCTAAGAGCATTGTGGACTTATTAAATGCAAGATGCTTTACAGGAAAATAAGACATTTCGACAAAAAAACATTTCATCCAAAATCAGTTGTCTTTACATGGTATCACAATAGAAAGCATTATTGCACTTAGCGGACTCTATTTTGTGCAACTTTATTAAAGCTAATACTTAAAGAGTTCGCGAAGTGACGGGGATCAGAGTGCATTATCTGAATCGGAATTTGGACTTGATTTGCAAGTCTAAGGTTGGAAATTAGAATTTTCAGTTTATTCTCGATTTTGGGATAACTAAATTAGTATGCGAGTAACTTTAGCAAAATGGATTCAAACGTCGACCAATATTTGGTGGCAAATGCGTTCACTTTTTTGTTTTCAAAGATTGTAGCGGCTTGGAGAAACTCCAAACAAAATTGTCCGGCAAAAAAAAATATATATATCGTCATTGTTGATGCCGGTCGATGCCGGTTTATGACTCTACTTTGATGAGTTTTCACTTGACTTTCACAAAGATTTTGTTAAATTAATGTCTTGAATTTGAGTTGTTTACGGAACTCAACTCAATTTTGATGAGTCTTTAATTTTCATCATGAAGAGCTATCTCACTAAAAGACAAACAAGGCCACACTTTACTTTTATGATATATGTTTCACTTATGAGGGTAAAAAGGTCATTGTGAGAGATAGAAACAAAAAGCCTTACCTGTTACCAGGACATTCTTAAGTTAAAGAGGGAAAATAAGTTGTCAAACTCACGAGAAATACTTAATTCGGACCCTAAACATGTTTTGGCTCGTCCCGGTGCCAATTTTCAGTCTGTTTGATTGGCTCTAACGGAAAATGAAGTTCGTCGGATGTTTAATTTTACTTCTGACTTTTAACTTTTAACTTTTTCTATTTAACTTTTTGTTTTAGAGTTAATATTTTAGGGTTACTTATTAATAGTGAATTCACACTATTAATAGTGAATTCACATCGTGCATTCGATCACGATGCATTGCGGAGGTAGAGAGAACTCAACTTTTTCAGTGACCATTTCCAATTGAAGAAAATATAATTTTGATCCATTTTGATGAAAACTCTCAAAATTAAAAAGCAAGGAAAAAAATTATGCATGTGTCTATCTACCGACTATCTGGATATACATTGCTTCGCATTCAAAATTTCACACCAGCCTTCAACGTTTCTTCGTCCACTTTGTGGGGACTCTATTTTCAACAGTTCACACGAACTTTCAAAAGCTTTAGATTTCTCCGTCAACAAATATATAATAAAGTACAAAGCTCAAGAAAAGAAGCCCAGCTTTTATGTTGACGAAGACTAGCTGATCAACTTGGCTTACTTTGAGGGGGCGATAAAGGATAGCCACGTAATGAATTATGTAATCAGATATTACTATTTGGGCATTGAGGGCGTGTTTATACCCTTTTTCTTCCTATGAAGTAGGGGAAATGTACATTAATCAAGCTCTCCAGCTTTTTGACAGATTTGTGTTTACAAGAGACTCCCCACCGGATGATTGTTGCAGTCTCTTGGAACATGTCATCTCAACTTTAGAAAAGTTCCTTTTGACTCTTGAGGTCATTGGTTCCTTCTTTTATTGTGAAGATAAATCAGTGTGGTAGTTAATGGGAAAATGTTAAATAAGTCATAGGTGATTCCCCTAAGGAAGTCTAGGAAATGTTGTTGCTAAGTTCCGAAAAAGTTAGTTAATGAGGAAAAGCAAGCATTGCTTGACTATATCATTTGTCTTTCGGTGGGTGGATAATGATATTGCATCTAATTATAGAAAACAAATCCTTCTCGTGTCTTGCATAAATACAAACAGTGTATGGTAACAAAATACCACGATAAGAAATTGAAAGGCTTCATTTGATGCCTCACATGAAGTGCTTTCTTCCAAAAGTTTTAGGAGTGACGTAAAACCTATTACAAATTTCAAACAAATATATTAGCTACTCTGGTAACTAAATACCGTAAAAAGTAATGTGTTTGTGGTGGAGTAGACTTGCTTGCTAATCTTTAGATGTTCTCGTGTACAACATATATATTTATTTAAAACTTAGTTGACTCTCCAATAGCTTGACCGATTTGGATTTGCGACAAATACTACTCAAGTATGGAAATGATTAATTGAGAAATTATGATCTTAAAAATAGGCTAATCTTAGGGAAATGCTTATATTGTTTCGTAATAGTTTAGCTATTCAAAATAGAATGAAATTATGGACTACTGGAATCAAAACATATGCATAATTGCCAAGGCTCTCAATCACTAGAGTTTAATGCCTTGTCCCGTAAAATTCACACGTTTTTTCTTTTATTTTTTATTTTTATTTTGCACAAATCAATTTCAATACTTGAAAAGAACTTTTTGCAGTGTAAAGCCGCGTATGAACTCACTCCCCTCTAAGCATAAAGCAATGGTGACAGCTGGACATCCAGCCCGCATTGGAGGGCGGGATGGCATCTTCGGGAAATTAAAAATTAATGCCGCTGGGCTTATGCAATCTTAACCCCCCAAAAGGAAAAAAAATAGTGAGTCGTCGCCTGACTTCTCTATTTTCCAGAAATTTGAGTGGATGTCACCCCGATTTTATTTAGCCTTCTACGGTCACTTGAGGAACCGATCTCATGGGTAAGGTGTTACATATCCAATACTCTGCAGTAAAATGAGCATCCATATGTTTCATATGTGGCTTAGACGACCCTGCGAAATTATTGTCCTTAAACAAGGATAAACTGAGGAGGCAAAAATAATCACTTTAGCTCTCGTGATTAGCTTCCCCGTTGTTTAGCCAGGACTTCTTACAGACCCATCTAATCATTCCCTCTAGATTATGTAACATTGTTTCATAAACAATAAATTGAGAGGAATTCACGTGTCTCTACATGAAGTAAGATTTGCACATGAAACTATGTTGCTGTTAGTTGCAGATGCTGCCATCCGGTTGTAACTTTAATGACCTACATGCTTGGTTATAGCATTCTAGATCATTGAGTCTTGGGTTGCAACTTATCAACAATTTTCCTTACTAATGACGACTATCTTGTTTTCAACTTAGGTCATATCGGGGGTTGAATGTAAAGACTGAACGAGAGCATTGAAGAGAATGAGGACTTTTAATTTCGCACTAGTTTTTGGTTTGTGGACAAATCAACTTCATTCACGAAAAATCCTTCTGCAAGTAACTTCGGTGACCGAGAGAGAGAGAGAGAGAGCTCTGGGACGGTGGAAGAGTGCAGAGTACTCTTCGTGAGGGTTTGCAACTTTGCATGTTGTAATTACACCCAAATATTTTCTAGCCGGTTAAATTCTTATAAGTAGAATTTATTTAATCCTTTGATTGAGATTTCACTATAAATTATGAGGGACTAAATACTGCGTGAGTTATTGGATATAATTAGGAACTGGGTGAGTGAGTATTTAAGTACTTTCGTAATTGTAATCTCTTGTGTTTTTATAATGGAATTTCATGCCACTCTTCCCATGAACGTAGGTTTCGATAATCAAACTGAACCATGTAGATCCGGTGTCCGATTCCCTTTCCTTTCTTCCAACTAATTTTATCTGATTCGCTTGCCTATATTCACAACATATTCAATGACAACGCCATGCAAGGCGAGCCACATGGCATGTGGTGTGAACCCCCAATAACTACTTTTTATCTAACATGAATGAGCTTCTATTGAGGATGATAGTGCGCGAAAACTGGATAGCTCTCGCATTTTGCAGGCGGTGGAGTTCGAAGGTAATTTTAACACAAAGAAATGATAGAGCGGGGCTCACTTGTTTTTCATTGGTAGAGCACGGGATTTTGCAGATGCCTCTTTCAAAATCAAAAACTAATAAAAGGAAGAATTTTAGGTTCTTGGTGGTCTAGCATAATCAAATGGAGGTTAAACATATTCAAATAGAGGAGACACTTTACAGCTAGCTTTGCGCATTGGAGAATGGGAGGGCATCTTTGGGATAATAAAAACAACAATCCCGCACGTGGGTGAGTTCATGTGTTAGAGCCATGTGCCCTTTCTAACATTTGTAACGTTTACATGAATTCTTCCTCGCGCCAGAGTTCAATTTTGACCTATTCTTTTGTGATTGTTAGCCATTTTTAGTTGGAACCGTTGGTCCACGTCAACTAACGGATCAGTGTTGATCAGTGGCGATGTTATGACCGTTGTTATCTACTGTAACACTAATTTTTATAGACGATCTCTTGAATTAGCATTGATATATTGGAAATTTAGTAAAACTTACACGACACTACTTTATCTGGATAAATTACATATGCATCAAAGAAATACAACTTCAAAAGTAAACAAATAGGTTCATGATTCAAGATTGACCTATATAGAGACGGATTGGATGTCTCATTGAGCTACCAATCGGAAGATACAAAGTCATGAAAATTGATTCCATGTAAGGTATCTCATTGGTTTGATGATTGATTGTAATTTGACATTTTGTAATCAAGAGAGTCTAGAGTGTATTCAGAATATGAATCGAAAGTATCAAATCCACGAGTATCATATAGGTGCAGCTTAGTGGAAGAGTTTCATCTATTGCCATATCTATGTGTTTTTTAGATTAATATTTCATAACCTGCTTGTCCACGAATCAAAACTAGTGATTGATAGTAGGGAACATAGTACTAAAGCCTATAGTAATCAATGTTAAGTCTATTAGAAGATGAAAAAGATTACCATTTCAGTCTACCTCCATACCTGACAAATGGAACATAGTTTAGCTATTGTCATTAAAAGAAATCCTATAGGATGCCAAGGACCAACCGATGATAGAAGTCTTCTCCTAAACTCCAATAAAGAACATTCGAAAGGCTTCATTTGATGCTTCGTGAAGTTCTTTCTTCCAAAAGTTTTAAGAGTCATATAGTATCTATCATGGCTTTGTAACAAATGAAGAAGCTACTCCAGTAACAAAATACCGTGATGAGTAATATGTTTGCGGTAGCCTTGCAATATAATAACTACTCTTTAGGTGTCATCCTCTACAAAAATATGTATGCTTTCAAAACTTAGTTGGCTCTACAATAACTCGACCGATAAAGATTTATGACGGATACAACTCAAGCACAAAGTGATGAGTGGGCAAATTTTGATCTTTAAGAAACGGCTAATTTTTAGGGAAATGCTTATCTTGTTTTATCGCTATTCAAAATGCAATGAAATCGTGGACCGCTGGAATCGAAACAGAGGCATATTTATAAAGGGTCTCAACCATTAGAGGTCAACACTCACTTGTGAATATTCACGTCCTCGAAAGTTCACATCTTTTTTCTTTCTTTATTTCTCTCTCTCTCTCTCTCTCTCTCTCTCTCTCTCGGCACAAATCAATTTGAATACTTGAAAAATCCTTCTCTGCAAGACAGGGCATGAACTCACTCGCCTCAAAGCAATGGTGACAGCTGGATTGCCTGCACGCGTCGGAGGACGGCATGGCATTTTCGGGAAAAAAAAATAAATAATAATGTCACTCTACATGTGCTACCTCTGTTAAAGCCACGTGCTCCTCTTTCTGATCGTTGCAACTCTAAATGATCACTTCCTCCCTCTAGATTTCCATCTCTCCATTTACTGCCTGTTGCTAGAAGCTGTATCTTTTCACCTAATCTTTCGTGGCTGTGGATTCATCCTACTGAACCTTTCCAGTTCGGTCATTTCGTTTCGTTTCCGGGTTCCATCAGTTCCGCCTTTCTCGGCATATCCACTTTCTCAACTTCCATTTCTCCTACAAGAGAACCCCAAAAGTAGAAGTCGAAAAGGGGGGGAAATGACGGAGATTGTTCTGTCTGTGGCTTCCAAAGTGGCACAGAACCTGGTGGATCCGGTCGGTCGTCAATGCGGCTACGTGATATTCACCGACAGCTGCGTTGACAAACTTGAGAAAGAACTTAAGGCGCTCGAGCACATGATAGTTGGAGTGCAGGATTCCATAAATGATGCTGACAACAACATGAGGAAGATAAGAGGCGAAGTTAACGGATGGAAGAATAATGCAGAGACCCTTGCCAAGAAGGCACGCGATATGCTGGAAAACGATGGAAGAGCCGAGAAAACTTGCTTCTGGGGGTGCCTTCCCAACCCAAAGGAGCGTTATTGTCTCGGCAGGGACGCGACGAAGACAATCGAGGCCATCCAGGCACTCATTTCGGAGGGTAAATTCGAGAGGGTCTACTACGAGGGAGCTCCACCGGGGCATGTACCTGGTGCTCCCGAGGTGAATTTGTTGGCCGGTGATGGGGGCGACACTATCACCGATTCACGAGCTTCCATCTTTCAGGACATAATGAAAGCTCTGGATGATGAGAAGCTAAAAGTGATTGGGGTCTACGGGCCTGGCGGCGTGGGGAAGACTACTCTGCTGGAGGAAGTCGAGAAGAAACTCAAGAAAGAGGGAAGACCGTTCCACATGATCGTCAAAGCGAAAGTATCGCAGACTCCGGACTTGAATAAAATCCAAGATGATATTGCTTACTTCTTCGGTCTAAAACTGAAGGACGAGCCAAGTGAAGAAGGAAGAAGAGATCTTCTGTGTCAAAGATTACAGAAGGATCCGAGTAAGAAGATTCTCATAATATTGGACGATCTGTGGGATAAACTTGATTTGAAGGCAGTCGGAATTCCTTTGGGAGACGAGAGTAGGGGATGCAAGTTGCTGCTAACATCGAGATTTAAAGATGTGCTGGAGCAAAAGATGCTTGCCAATCCAACATTTCGTCTAGAAGGTTTAAACAACGATGAAGCTTTCAAGCTATTTGAAAAGACGGTTGGTGACAAGCTGAAAGATGAGGAATTGAGACGAATAGCGCCTGAAGTAGTCAAGAAGCTCGCAGGTTTGCCTCTTTTGATTATCTCGGTCGCGAGCACTTTGAAATATAGCCATGTGTCTGCATGGAAAAAAGCCTTGAGAAAAATAGATGAGTCAAATATAGAAACCATAGTGAAGTTGAGTTATGACCATTTAAATAGTGAGGACGCCAAATCCTTATTCTTGCTCTGTGGTCTTATCGGTGGGACCATTCAAGTCGAAACTCTATTTGTACTAGGCATGGGTTGGGGCTTGTTTCAGGAATTTAGTAAGACGATGCAAGAATCAAGGGATGAATTGAATATTGCGCTCGAGAGCCTCCGTTCCATTTGTTTGTTGCAGGATGGTGGCGATGACAAGGAAAACGTGACCATACATGATCTTTATAGCGAAGTGGTCATCTCAACTTCATTTGGAGGTCAAAATTCCTTAATGATGAACAGCAATTATGGCTCATGGCAAAAGGAAAAGCTTGAGAAATGTTGTGCAATATGCCTAGCAGATGTTCGCCGAGATAGGCTTGCTGAACTGATGATGTGTCAGTTTCCCAACTTGAAGATACTCATGTTGTCTCAACCAGCAGATTGGTGTTGGAGGCAAGAACACCGACATGATGTGGAAGAGTGCTGGGGACTACTAGATTTCATATATATGAAGGAGCTCCGCGTCCTATATCTTCACTCCATGTGTATCTCCAGTTTTTCTTCCTCTATTGGAATCCTGGGGAACCTCCACTCTTTATACTTAGACCATTGTGATGTGAAGGATGTGACAATTCTTGGCAAGCTCAAAGCATTGCAGATTCTCAGCTTTGCACAATCCGCCATTTTTAGGTTGCCTAAAGAAATCGGGGAACTTACAAATTTGAGATCATTGAATCTAAGCAACTGCTACAATCTTGGAACAATTGAGCCTGGTGTCCTAAAAGGCTTAATCAAATTGGAAGAGTTACATATGAAGAATAGCTTTGATCGATGGATGGGCACAGATGAAATACCATCGGAATCTTGTAATGCTAGGCTTGCCGAGTTGAAAAGCTTGACAAGACTAACCACTTTGGAAATATCGATCCCTAATCCCACCATACTCTTGGAGAATGGTGAGTTGCCATTTGGGAACCTGATTAGATTTTGGATCAACATAGGAAATGTTAACGAGAGGGAATTTCAAGGTTTGAGAACCATGAAACTCAAATTGGAAGGATGCAACAGTATTCTCTCAAAAGATTGGGTTCAGGAAACTCTGCAAAAGACTCAATACTTGCATTTGGACGGATTGGGAGAGTTCAAGAAGAATGCTCACGAGTTGTGCGTCCGAGGATTTACACAGCTGAAGCATCTCAACATTCAGAATAGCCCCTCAATCAAGTACATTACCAGTTCATCCAGTGACCTTCCCACTGCATTTCCAATGTTAGAGTCTTTGTTCCTTGAAAATCTTATTAATCTAGAGAAGTTATGCGATGGCCCTATTGCACTAGATTGCTTCAGCAAATTGAAAGCCATGCATATCAGAAAGTGCCATCGATTGGAAAATCTATGGTTCCAATCAAAGATGCAAAGACTCGTGCATTTGGAAAAGATTCAAATATGTGAATGTGACTTATTGCAAGCCATTATCACATATGATGCAGAAAAAGTAGAAGCTATTGCTGATCACATAGTTGAGTTGTCGATGTACGTCATCTGGATTTACGTGAGTTACCAAATATGACAAGTTTTTGCACGGGAACTAAGGGTGCTCCAATTCAGGTAATTTTTTCATTTTTTGGGAATAAATTTCCTGAATTCTTAATCTTGCAAACAATACCTAGGTCATACTATTAAAGGTGAATTTAGGATAAGATGATATTGGTGTTCACCGAACCTTAGTGCATATTGCGTTAAATTTTTGATTATTTGTACTTTTGGATTCACAAATAAACAATACATTCAAAGAAAACACAGGTCATACATTTTTATTCACATTCAAATATAGCTCAAAGCCTCTTTCTACGAATGATTTCTTTTCGATTTATTTCAGTGTTAGATAATCACACCAATTACTTGGGCTCTGACATGGTTTTGTATTATGGCTAATTTATTACTGATTTAACATTTTTAATGAGAAAGAAAAACGTTGTACTTAACAAGAATGAATCTTGAACGAATGAATGAAATTCAACAATCTCGAAATTAAGAAAGTGAGAGATTAAATAAATGGAAGGCGAACCAAGAGCCACGTAACAAAGAAAGTCCACCTAATTGATGTTTCACCTACATGCAAGTTGCTATTGATCCCAACACATCATTCCAACCTCACTGTGTCAACGTCATTTTGCTTCCGTCATCCCTTTTTCAGATACTAAGGGGATATTTCCTTCTCTATTCTTTTAGGCACGACAAAAAAATCTACATATTCCGCCCTCTAATCATCTGATTTTTGAATATTTAATTTTGATCAATCTAGTTTTTGACATTCTTAAGAGACATCAGGCCCATTCATGTATTCAATGTTGTTGTTTCATTGAAAGTCATTATTGTTGAAAAATGTATTCTTGGTAAGTCGTTTTTCTAGAAAATGAATTGTTTCCCTGTATTTGGTTCTACTGAAAACACAATTTGAAAAGATGTTTTATGATGTTTATTAACGAAGCGCAAAATTTTACAAAGTGAAGACAAAAACTGTTATGCATCCTTAATAGAAACAAGCCCGAATAAGTCATACTTACTTGTTATTAATGAAAACCAATAAGGTAACAAAAAATTTATGAAAAATTGAACTTTGATATGATTTTGTTGTCAATTTTGAAGTTCAAAATAGAAAAACAAAAGAAAAGATAACCAAATTATGGTAGTTGTTTTGAAGATAGGTAAATGATTTCAACAGAATAGATAAAAAATTATGGTCATAGTTTTGAAGATAAGAAGATCAGCTAAAGAAAAGATAGAGAGAGAGAGAGAGAGAGAGAGAGAGAGAGAGAGAGGGAGGGAGGGAGGGAGGGAGGGAGGGAGAGAGGGAGAGAGGGAGAGAGAGAGAGAGAGAGAGAGAGAGAGAGAGAGAGAGAGAGAGAGAGAGAGAGAGAGAGATGTGATAGTGCTGCATTTGCGACATGATAGTGGTGAGGATATCCTCATGAAAATGATCCCTTTTCACAGAGGAAATTCATTTTTCTATATTGTCATTTTCTTGTATCCATGAAATGTTTGAAAGCAATTTCCTGAAAATAGCTTTACTTGTAAGATACTCACCTTTAATGAGTTTCATTGTGGTGCTTTGTTAGGTTTCATTGCCTCGCTTGGAATCCCTGATGATGGTTGGACTCCTTGGCCTAGAAAAGATACTCTATAGTGAACCTTCATTAAAATATAGCAATCTGAAATTGCTAGAGATAAGGGAGTCTAAATCCAAGTCAATTATTCTAAAGGATTGGATACTGAAGTTGCCAAATTTGGAGTCAATGAAAATTGCAAGTTGTCCATCCGTAGAAGTAGTTTTCGACCTAGAGGAGCTAAAAGTCATCAAAGAAGTGGACATTCTCCCTCGGCTAAGTACATTGAAATTATTTAAGTTGCCGAACGTGCGGCGCATGTGGAAACAAGATGTACAACTACAAGGAATATCGATACTTCAGAACTTGAAGAAGCTCTTTATCAACAATACGGGGCTATCATTTCTCTTTTCGCTATCTGTGGCTAAATGTCTTCGGGAAATTAGAGAGATTCAAGTTGAGGATTGTCCAAACATGAAGGCGGTAATTGTGGATGAAGAAGGAAGAGATGATGGGACAGATAATATTATAGTGTTCCCATTATTGGAGCGACTATCTATAAGGCGTTGTCCCACGGAGAAATTCCTCTCATATCCTCATGGAAAAAAAGAGTCAATAACCACTACTTCAGATTCACAAGATAATTATTCCGATTCCTTCTTTGATCAAAGGGTACGATTCCTTTCTTTTGAGATTATGCCCATAATAGTCATAGGCATGCAATTTGTGGGGCAAGTAATAATATTTCTTTAAAGATTTCTTATTTGGTTCTATTAGCTAAATTGTTTTTATAATTTATAGCTACACTTGTTAGAGTAAGGCCGTTGGTGAAAATTCTATCCTCCACCGCATTTGATAGATCGATGTAAGATTAGGCCAAATTGTCAAATTTTTCATAGCTATGATTTAATGCACAATTCTTATGAGCAGATAAGTTTACCAGGCTTGGAGGCGTTAATACTCCACTTGCCAAGATCCTTCAAAAGCATATGGCACAGTGAGCTTCCCAAAAGTTCCTCCGACAAATTAGCCAACCTCACCCTGAAACAAGATTTACAACTACAAGGAATATCGATACTTCGTAACTTGAAGAAGCTCTTTATCGACAATACGGGGTTGTCATTTCTCTTTCCGCTATCTATGGCTAAATGTCTTCGGGAAATTAGAGAGATTCAAGTTGAGGATTGTCCAAACATGAAGGCGGTGATTGTGGATGAAGAAGGAAGAGATGATGGGACAGATAATATTATAGTGTTCCCATTATTGGAGCGACTATCTATAAGTCGTTGTCCCACGGAGAAATTCCTCTCATATCCTCATGGAAAAAAGAGTCAATAACCACTACTTCAGATTCACAAGATAATTATTCCGATTCCTTCTTTGATCAAAGGGTACGATTCCTTTCTTTTGAGATTATGCCCATAATAGTCATAGGCATGCAATTTGTGGGGCAAGTAATAATATTTCTTTAAAGATTTCTTATTTGGTTCTATTAGCTAAATTGTTTTTATAATTTATAGCTACACTTGTTAGAGTAAGGCCGTTGGTGAAAATTCTATCCTCCACCGCATTTGATAGATCGATGTAAGATTAGGCCAAATTGCAAATTTTTCATAGCTATGATCTGATGCACAACTCTTATGAGCAGATAAGTTTACCAGGCTTGAAGGCGTTAATACTCCACTTGCCAAGATCCTTCAAAAGCATATGGCACAGTGAGCTTCCCAAAAGTTCTTCCAACAAATTAGCCAACCTCACCTTGAAACAAGATTTACAACTACAAGGAATATCGATACTTCAGAACTTGAAGAAGCTCTTTATCGACAATACGGGGTTGTCATTTCTCTTTCCGCTATCTATGGCTAAATGTCTTCGCGAAATTAGAGAGATTCAAGTTGAGGATTGTCCAAACATGAAGGCGGTGATTGTGGATGAAGAAGGAAGAGATGATGGGACATATAATATTATAGTGTTCCCATTATTGGAGCGACTATCTATAAGTCGTTGTCCCACGGAGAAATTCCTCTCATATCCTCATGGAAAAAAAGAGTCAATAACCACTACTTCAGATTCACAAGATAATTATTCCGATTCCTTCTTTGATCAAAGGGTACGATTCCTTTCTTTTGAGATTATGCCCATAATAGTCATAGGCATGCAATTTGTGGGGCAAGTAATAATATTTCTTTAAAGATTTCTTATTTGGTTCTATTAGCTAAATTGTTTTTATAATTTATAGCTACACTTGTTAGAGTAAGGCCGTTGGTGAAAATTCTATCCTCCACCGCATTTGATAGATCAATGTAAGATTAGGCCAAATTGTCCAATTTTTCATAGCTATGATCTGATGCACAACTCTTATGAGCAGATAAGTTTACCAGGCTTGGAGGCGTTAATACTCCACTTGCCAAGATCCTTCAAAAGCATATGGCACAGTGAACTTCCCAAAAGTTCCTCCGACAAATTAGCCAACCTCACCCTGAAACAAGATTTACAACTACAAGGAATATCGATACTTCAGAACTTGAAGAAGCTCTTTATTGACAATACGGGGCTGTCATTTCTCTTTCCACTTTCTATGGCTAAATGTCTTAGGGAAATTAGAGAGATTCAAGTTGAAGATTGTCCAAACTTGAAGGCGGTGATTGTGGATGAAGAAGGAAGAGATGATGGGATAGATGATATTATAGAGTTCCCATTATTGAAGAAACTATCTATGAGTCGTTGTCCCACGAAGAAATTCTTCTCATATACTCATGGAAAAAAAGAGTCAATAACCACTACTTCAGATTCACAAGATAATTATTCCGATTCCTTCTTTGATCAAAGGGTACGAATCATTTCTTTTGAGATTATGCCCATAATAGTTATAGGCACGCGATTTGTGGGGCAAGTAATAATATTTCTTTGAAGATTTCTTATTTGGTTCTATTAGCTAAATTGTTTTTATAATTTATAGCTACACTTGTTAGAGTAAGGCCGTTGGTGAAAATTCAATCCTCCACTGCATTTGGTAGATCGGTGTAAGATTAGGTCAAATTGTCAAATTTTTCATAGCTATGATCTAATGCACAACTATTATGAGCAGATAAGTTTACCAGGCTTGTGCATGTTAATACTACACTTGCCAAGATCCTTCAAAAGCATATGGCACAGTGAGCTTCCCAAAAGTTCCTCCGACAAATTAGCCAACCTCACCTTGAAACAAGATTTACAACTACAAGGAATATCGATACTTCAGAACTTGCAGAAGCTCTTTATCGACAATATGGGGCTGTCATTTCTCTTTCCGTTGTCTGTGGCTAAATGTCTTAGAGAAATTAGAGAGATTCAAGTTGAGGATTGTCCAAACATGAAGGCGGTGATTGTGGATGAAGAAGGAAGAGATGATGGGACAGATGTATTATAGAGTTCCCACTATTGGAGCAACTATCTATAAGTCGCTGTCCCACGGAGAAATTCTTCTCATATACTCATGGAAAAAAAGAGTCAATAACCACCACTTCAGATTCACAAGATAATTATTCCGATTCCTTCTTTGATCAAAAGGTACGAACCCTTTCTTTTGAGATTATGCTCATAATAGAACGCGATTTGTGGGGTAAGTAATAATATTTCTTTGAAGATTTCTTATTTGGTTCTATTAGCTATATTGTTTTTATAATTTATAGCTACACTTGTTAGAGTAAGGCCGTTGGTGAAAATTCAATCCTCCATCGCATTTGATAGATCAATGTAAGATTAGGCCAAATTGTCAAACTTTTCATAGCTATGATCTAATGCACAACTCTTATTAGTAGATAAGTTTACCAAGCTTGAAGGCATTAATCCTCTACTCGCCAGATCCTTCAAAAGCATATGGCACAGTGAGCTTCCCAAAAGTTCCTCCAACAAATTAGCCAACCTCACCCTAAAACAAGATTTACAACTACAAGGAATATCGATACTTCAGAACTTGAAGAAGCTCTTTATCAACAATACGGGGCTGTCATTTCTCTTTCCGCTGTCTGTGGCTAAATGTCTTAGAGAAATTATAGAGATTCAAGTTGAGGATTGTCCAAACATGAAGGCGGTGATTGTGGATGAAGAAGGAAGAGATGATGTGACATATGATATTATAGAGTTCCCATTATTGGAGCGACTATATATAAGTCATTGTCCCATGGAGAAATTCTTCTCATATCCTCATGGAAAAAAAGAGTCAATAACCGCTACTTCATATTCACAAGATGATTATTCCGATTCCTTCTTTGATCAAAAGGTACGAATCATTTCTTTTGAGATTATGCCCATAATAGTCATTGGCACGCGATTTGTGGGTCAAGTATTAATTTTTTTTGAAGATTTTTTTATTTGGTTTATTAGTTAAAATATTTTTATAATTTATAACCACACTTGTCAGAGTAAGGCCGTTAGGGAAAATCCCTTCCTCCACCGCATTAGATAGATTGGTATAAGATTAGGCCAAATTGTCAAATTTTTCATAGCTATGATCCGATGCATAACTTTTATGAGCAGATAAGTTTACCAAGCTTGGAGACGTTAAAACTTGAGTCAGTAGGATCGTTCCAAAGGATATGGCATGGTGGACTTCCCAAAAGTTCTTTCGACAAATTGGCCAAATTCACCCTTAAAAAGTGCTCCAACCTACTTGATGTCTTCCCTTCGACCATCATGGGCAGATTGCAGAACCTCAAAAAAGTCGAAGTTTTAAGGTGCCCCTCCTTGGAATCGTTGTTTTGTTTTGGATCCCTTGATTCATATACAGAACAGACAATTATGTTGCTCCCTGAATTGGAATTAGTCGAGGTTTTAAGCTGTCCCTCCCTAGAATCGTTGTTTAATTGGGGGCCCCTTGATTCAAGTATAGAACGCATAATCGTATTGCTTCCCAAATTGGAAGAAGTGACCGTGATTGGAGCAGGAAGGCTAAGACACGTGGTGATGAGTGATTCCCAAACAGTTTTGGGTTTTCCTAGTCTAAAAGAAGTCCATGTTCACAATTGCTTTGAGTTGAGATATCTCTTCCCCAATTATACGGCCACAACTCTAGAGAAACTCGGTGTCCTAGGGATTCACAAATGCAAACAAATGAAGGAAGTGGTTCCCAAGGAAGAAGGCGGTCGATCTAAGGCAGAAGTGATGAGTTTCCCTTCCTTAATTACTTTAGGTATTTGGCGGTGCCCTAACTTTAGAGCATTCATCTGGAGTCCTACAAGTGCTGACAGACATTTAGGTGAGATGATTGAAGGAAATGATGAATTGCCCCGACCATTTTTCAATGATATGGTTTGCTCTATGCCTTATTGTGATCGTCTTTAATCTTGCATTATCATGTTTTAAAATGAACGATGTAATAATTTGTCTTACTTATCCTCTTTACTCACATTAACGTCATGCAGGTTAGATTTCCCAATTTAGAAAAGCTATATATTGGAGGCGTCCAGTGCAAAGAGTTATGGAACAATCAAATTTCTAATGATTCTTTTTGCAAATTGGAATCTCTTATATTGAAGGACTGTGACAATCTCCAACATATTGCCCCATCCCATATGTGGAAGAGACTGCAGGACTGTCTGGAAACCTTAGAAGTGAAATCATGCCATTCAATCGAGATCATATACGAAAGTAATGGGATGGTGGCAAAGAGCGGTAATTTGAGGACGCTGGATTTGCATGATCTAAACAACTTGAGGCACATTTGGCGGTACGACAGTCTCCCAACCATCCCATTCCCAAATTTGAGATATGTAAAGGCTGTGAGGTGCTCCCGTTTGGACATGCTTTTTGCAACCTTCACGGCGAAATTTCTCGGGCAAATTGAAAAGCTGGTTGTAGGGTCATGTGAAGATATGGAACTAATTGCTGGCCATGAAGAATGTGAAGAAGTGACTAGTAAGACAATCCCCTTCTCTAGGTTAACCACTCTTAGACTTTACAATTTGCCGAAATTCAGGAGCTTCTTACCAGAGAAATACTCTGCGGAATTCCCATCCTTGGATGTCTCGAGTAGAACAAAGCCAGACCAAGGCAACCGAAATGCGGAGGAAAGTGAGGGAAAAATTGAGAAGTTAGACCGCGAAATTGAGGAGGAAAGTGAAGGGGGAATAATTAGTTTTATGAAGTAAGCCACAAAAGTTTGTGAGTGTTGGAACGAATGGTGTCTGCAAAACAAAATGGACATGTCTAGTAATATGAGATTTTATTTTTTTTTCTTCTGTATTCTCTTCTACACTTCCCCCTAAGTGTGTGACTATTTTCTTGGCTGTTCATTTCTTTGGTTTTTCTCCTGGGCTACAGTGACTAGTGGCCGGTCATTGGACCATAAATTGTGGGGTTATGATGTATAAATTCTAATCAAGTGCATTATCGTGTTTATAAATTTTCCCGTAATATTAGAAAATGTATGTGCCATTATATTAAGCAATCGAAGTCGTGATGAATTACCTCACGACAACCGTCGCAGGAGGAAGAAGGAGATCAAGGAGATTGCAATCTGGGAAAGCCCATGTTCCTCCTCCCATCTCTCTCTCTCTCTCTCTCTCTCTCTCTCTCTCTCTCTGAGACGATTGATTGAGGCTGAAACTTTTTGAGTTTGAGGGATAATATTATGATTTTGATTTTGATGAAGGTTGAATGTGAGTTGCAATTGGAGATAACGAGGATTTCTTTGAGTGGGTTGAGTATTTGAATAATCATGATTCTCATGAAGGTAACTTCGCATGCTCTGTTTCTGCTGGCATGAAATCCGGTTGAGGCCGAGACTATCCTGATGAACTCAAACATGTTTCGATGATTCAGTGATTGTTTGGATACGAACCTTTTGCTTATCATTGCATTAAGCTGCCCTTTACTAAATCGCCTACCACTTGTTTATTTTAATTCCTGAACGGCACTAGCATGGGTATTTTGCAAGTATTCTTGCATCGTGATGATTGTCTGGTAATGCCGTGCTTAAACTGAGAGTTCTTCAATGTATATGACAAATTATCTTCGTTAATGTTGGTTGCACTTCTAAGGTTGTGCTCAATGCTCCCACGACTGAGAATTTGACCATGCCATATTGGCTTAATTTACTCAGAATTATCAATCTACGATGTTTGTATATGGCTATTCTAACATTTGAGACAACTACCATGCTCGAGCTGGAATTGATGAAACCCTTCTTGGAGATGTGCATTGTGTACTATGTACTTCAGTGAATTCCTGTCCGGACTTCATCCTTTGTTTGATCTTGGGTGTAATTGGTTTCATATGCTTGGATGCTTTTGCCTTGCATTTCTTGATCCATTCAGTGATAGCTCAATACCTTCTCACTGTCAATGATATTAGGTTCATTTTTTTTGCGAATGGATAGGCCTCTACCTGTTTGATTTTCTTCATTTGCTGAAGATTCTGAAGTTCATTCCTTGATGTCATTTGCTTGTAACTTTTCTGTAAATGGCATGTGAGTCTCTGTCATACTGACATTCGATGGGTGAGTGCATAATGAGCTGTTTATGCCATGGCCGAATGCTTTGCTCGATTCATTGTCCACATTGCCAATTTGTATGCATGTTCAGTTGTTGCTGAACGAGTCTCGTCCATGAAATGTGGCTCAATGTTGTTTTCCTGTGTTTATGTTGCTATGCATTTCAGTTTTTGCAGCATGATGTTCTTTGAAAATGTCTCTGCTGGAGCCACTCGTGGATAATTAGAATGTGGTCTTTAGTATTTGGTCCCAGGAGTTCCTGTTGTGTAAAATCAAAGTTGTTTCCAAGTCATTTGAGTCACACTAGCGATGTATGTTGGATTCATGTCGACTCCATGTTGATTTCTTATAGAGTTCAATGTGTTTTTTGCATCATATGTGGACTAGGATTGGATTTGATAGATCTTGGTTTTATATGAGGGTTAATTCGGTAGCACATGATGCTACATCGACGTGCAGATGATCTCTTGTCATTTATTAGTTACTAGAGTCTCCATCTATCTAAATCATGGTCATGCATCGTCATTCTACTACTTGTATCTCTCAATTTTCAGTAATTGAAATTACCTCAATACCGTGAGCCACATTGCTTTAGAATTGAATGTGACTAATTTACGCATTTGATCATGTTGTAATCATATTGGGAAGAGTGGTGAGTGATATGAGGATTTTGCTGCCCACCTGAGGAAATGTTTTGAAACAGGCCAAAGGACCGACTTTACCATCTTTGCTCAAATGGATCGGATATTGCATCGGGTGGCCTTTCATTTCCTTGGCATTATGTTGGTCCTCATCCGCATAAGCCTTCATGCGTTCAGGGCTTTTGCGGCTCCCTGAAGCTGTCCTCTAAATCTCCCAAGTGCTCCACCCAAAGTGACATCCTATAACCATAAGCTTGCACAGTATGAGTTAAACATTATTAGTCATGAGCTTAAGTTTTTGATAAATGTCGATGCACTCGTTGGGTGTTCAGCTAGTACCTGCTATTAAATAGCTGTAACCACATGGAAATATGACATACTTGAACTTCCTACACAAATCCATAGTTGTGCCCTTTGAATCCAAAATCAGTGGTATTAGCTAATGCGCAATTCTCAGTGGGACCCACATGCACTCTACATCACGTGGCCCTCTGCAGAATTCTCTGCCTCTCTTCCTGTTCTCTACATCTAATGAACTAAGTTGCTTTCCTTTTCAGCTCAGGCTTGGCGCGCTCTGCAGCAGGGGGGGCAGAACAGAAACAGAGGACCTTCCAACATGGAAAAGGAGCTTAGCAAATTCTCTCTAGCCCTCAGTTATTCCTTTGATCTTCATTCCCACTTCATTGTCCTCTCTGTCACCCTCCATCCACCAACAGCCGCTGCCACACCTCCATCGCTGGCCACCATAGGACATGGCACGCTGAGAAGGGGCAAGAATGAACAGTGTTGATTAAAGGAACTCGGGTGATTTTTTTAGCTTTTATAAGTCACTCTCTTGGAGATTTCTTTTAAATTCTTTCCTCTCGCTTCGTTGCTGATCATCACCATTTACCAAAAGCCAACAGTTTTGCCTCTGCGAAGAAGTTCTGTAATGTTGAAGTTCTCGAACTTCGGTCATGAGTGCCTCCTTTGACGATTCCATTCCTTGATGTCACTTCTGTTATCTCCTTACTCATATCCGATGTCAATCGCTATAGCTAATTGTTCTTCATTCAACTAAACCACATGTGCTCTATTTTTTGTTGCTTTATATATGAAGCAGAGGCTGGGAGCTATTGCTACCGTCTGTGTGAAAATTGGCTATGATTGAGACTGTATTAATTATTTGAACTTGCTGCATTGTGTTTGTGATGATTTGGATGTGAATTGTTGCTTTACTCTTGCATCTAAGCTCTATGGCCGAAATGTATACAACCTGTTTGATGAAATTCCTATATTAAATTAGTGTGTATTTTGATTCAGGTCTTGACAGAGAATTTCATTCATTACTAGGTTTTTGATTGATTTTGGTCATACAAGCCTATTTGAGTTCTGTTCTGCTATCGAAAATCATAGGTATTCAATTTTGGACTTGTTTTGGATCTGCTAGAACCTAGTCACTGTTGCAGCCCTGAGCTAATGTCAATTGGTCCTTCATTTGATGTTATTCCACTCAAGTAAGCATGCATAATGATATAAGACTGTGTTATGGTGAATTTCTTGTTCACTTGGAAAAGATATTATGTTATGAATGAATTGGAACATACTGGAAATCAATGCATTTATGCTGAGGGTCTTGGTATCCTTGATTTGGCATGTGTTTGATTCCAACTTGAGGCAAGTGTGATTATGGGATCATACATGTTCATGCTAGGAAAATAATATGGTGAATCTCATGCCAATTTTGCAAGAGTTGGGGTCATCACCAAACTTGAATATGCTAGAATTGAAGTATTGCATGCTAACCATGATTTTTTATTTATTTATAAATTCGGTACTAATTTGGTCTTGGATTGATGCCATTTTGATCAAGTAGTTTCATGTGTTCTTGTAGAAAGATATGGCTTCAGTTTCCTATCAATTAGTCATCAAATGATCACCATTTGCGGTCTCGCATGCTCTTTTACAATTCTGAAGATGTGCCGTAAGATGTGGAATAAGCATGAATTAGATGGATAAGTGATCTGGTGCGTGCAAGTTCCTTGTCAATTTCACATGTTCGATGGCAATTGCGTGATTAAATTGATGAGATGTATGCTTGATATTGCCATGAGAGTCTTGGCATGATTATTGACTTAGAGAAGTCCGATGTTAATTGAAATTTAATTCCATGATTCTTGTAAAGCTCGGGCGTAATATTAAATATTTTGAAGAATATTGACTTCATCTAAAGGTGATCCAGTGGACAACAGAATGATGATATTCTCTCCCTCTCCTTCAATGCTTACCATGCAAGGCTTATTTGGAAGAGCTGCTACTTAAACCTTATACATCCTTCAAGTGCGTTTGTGCCAACATATTGGGCACAACACCAATTGCGAGCTACTCATTCATAATGTTCTTTCCTTCCTCAGAGTTTTCTCTGGCCACTGCTGTTCAGACTGATATTTCAAAGATATGTTTCTCATTTTATTGGAATGTTCATGATAGACTGATAGTCATTTGCATCAACAGCACTAAAGGAGCACGACAGGAGATTATCAGACGGAAGATTGTCGCTGGTGACAGAAACTATCGTCAGTGACTAAGCTTCCCTCCCCCATAGAATTTGCAAAAGCAACCCTCACAGGGGAGGGAAGTTTAGTCACCAGCAATAATTTGGTCACCCATCTGATCACCGAAGTTCCGAGGTCCAAAATGCCACACTCTCAAACTTTGGTCATAATTGCTTGCTTCGATGATTTCATTCCTTGATGTTGCTTCTGTTATCTCCTTACTCATATCCGAGGTCAATCATTATAGCTAATCATTCTTCATTCAACCAAACTCCATATGTTCTATTATCCATTGTTTTATGTACGAAGCAGAGGCTGGGAGCTATTGCTATTGTCTATGTGATAATGGACTGTGATTGAGGATGTATTAATGATTTGAACTTGCGGCATTTCCTTTGCAATGATTTGGACATGAATTGTTGCTTTACTCTTGCATCTAAGCTCTTTGGCCAAAATGTATACCACCTGTTTTGACAAAATTCCTATATTAAATTAGTGTGTATTTTGATTCAAGTCTTGACAGAGAATTTCATTCATTACGAGGTTTTTGATCGATTTTGGTCATACTAGCCTAGTTGAGTTCTATTTCTTCATCGAAAATCATAGGTATTCAATTTTGAAGTTGCTTTGGATCTATTGCAACCTTGCCAATACATTTTGATTTGCAACTATTGTGGCCCTGGGCTGATGTCAATTGATCCTTTATTTGATGCTATTCCACTCAAGTAAGAATGTGCAGTGATATAAGATTGTGTTATGGTGAATTTCATGTTCGCTTGGAGAAGATATTATGTCATGCATGAATTAAATTCTACTGGATTTCGATCCTTGGATGCTGTCCATGTCTTCATATCCCTGATTTGGTGCGCATTTGATTCCAACTTGAGGCTAGTTTGGTTATGGCATCATAGAAAATACTATGGTGAATCTCATGCCAATTTTGCGAGGATTATAGTTGTGATTTCTTTGTTTAAATTCGGTATTAATTTGGCCTTGGATTGATGCCATTTTGATCAAGTAGCCTCATATGCACTTGTAGGAAGATATGGCTTCAATTTCATGTCAATTAGTCATCAAACAATCATGATTTGTGGTCTTGTATGCTCCTTGACAATTCTGATCAGGTGCTAGAAGTTGTGGATTAATCACGAATTAGATGGATTTTGTCTTAGTTTGGTTGTCTTTTTTATTGCCCATGGATAAGCGTTTTCTCATGTTCAAGCTCCTTGTCAATTTCACATGTTCATACGCTTGTTAGATGTCCCACTGGATACATATTAGCAAAGGGTCTCAACTCCTAGGGGTCAAATCATCACTCGTGAATAGTTATGTCGGTCTAATTCCCTAAAAAAGCACCAGCTTCATATTGACTCCCAAGTCTAACTTAAGCTTCTTTTGTCTAAAAAAAATTCACTGACTTTCACTTGAATCCAGAATTTGACCCTCAATAAATTGCCGTCCAAAATCGCCATTAGAGGTCGGACGGGGCAGTCAACAATAAATCCACTTCAGCTAACTACTCTCCAAAATGATGCTTTGTCGGTCTTAAAATTTGGGAAAAGCGAAGCAATTAGAGCTCAATTCTTCAATTCTGCCGTCGGGAGCCTTCAAATTCTTGTGTTCAGGAATCTTCAATTCGTCGAACAACTCACGCTTGAGAAAGTTGGTTGGTTGGTTGATCTTTTAATAAACCAATTCTGTACTCTATTGGTCTCGTGATCCCACGGACTGGGGCTCGACCAAAGATAATCGCCCACATTCAAGGTATTTGATTGATTCTGATTGTGGTTCTTCTCAATCGTAGATGGACAGCTATCTTTTTCAATGTCAAAGCTTGTTTCAATCCATGGTTGTGCGCCTCGTGCATTATTCTCGCTGAAAGATGCAAGCCAGATGTCCTGTTCGGGTTGGCAAATGTGTGCGGAAGAATTACATTCACATATTGTATTCACATTTTGCCTATACGAAAACTTGATTGAATGTTGATTTTTCAGCATTGCACTGATTTGTTGTGCATAATTAAACATTGCTGCTGCAGCTATGTATTTGACAAACATTATCAGAATGTATGACTGTTAGAATGATCAGATCCTTCTTCATTCATTCAATCCATTCATTTTGTACTTCCAGCTCTGTGAAGATGAGAAAGTGCCTATACATATTGGATGCGAGTCCTCTAAGTCATGGATATGTTGTTACACATCCAACATTGTGCAGTCAAATGAGCATCAATATGTTATATATGTGGCTTTGCTGATGAGCCAAAAAATGGCACTTTTGCTCTCTCCAGATAGTGAAACCTTGCTTCATAAACAATAAATTGAGATAAATTCATGTGTCTATACGTGAAGTTAAGATTTGCACATGAAACTATGTTGCTGTTAGTTGCAGATGCTTTGTTATGGCATCATAGATGATCAAGTCCTGCTTTGTAACTTACCAACAAATTTCTTTACTAATGACAACTTTCTTGTTGTCAGCTTAGATCCTAGCAGTTTTTTTCATGGCCTAAAGAACCCACGTCTTATTAATTAAAAAAATTCTACTTGCGGATCAGTTTAGATCCTGGCACTTGAATGTAAAGACTAAATGAGAGCATTGAAGAAACAGAGGGCTTTTGACTGTTATTAATGCAGAATGTCTTCTCAGGGAATTTCGCACTTTTGCTTTTTCACAAACCGAACTTCTATTCTTGAAAAATCTTTTTGCAATGAAGACTATGTAAGAACTCAACTCACCTCAATAGTAACTAGGACGCAGCGCTTCCACCATGGTCTCCTGCAAAGCTGTGGCCTTACTGTTCAACATTCACGTCGAGTACATTAATGCTACGTGGGTCTTGCTGTGGTCCCTCGCCCGGAAGCTGGATCGCTGGCATAGGAGGAGCGAGCTTTATGTCCGATGGCAAGCTATGTAGCGGGGGATGGTCGGCGGTTCCTCGGTACCAGATAGGCAACTACTTTTCATCCAATGTGGATGCGCTTCCATAGAGGATAATAGTGCGAAACAGCTAAACAGCTAAACAGCTCTAGCATTTTGGAGACGGTGGGGCCCGAAGAAATGGTGAAGTTAGCCCTCTTATTCTTAATAAGCGAAGTAGAAGATTTTTCAAATTGTATGGCCAGTCTGCGGACAGCACTTTGACCGCCTTGAAGACTCTCCAACGGCTACTTTGAAAATTGCAATTCTATAAAATAAAAAAATAAAAAAAATAAAAAGATTCAAAGCTTGCCGAAGGATTTTATTACCAACTTGTTTAGATTCTGCAAGCGTGGTTCATAAACTACCAAAATTATGAAGAATTTTACCAACATATGAATGGATTAGTAAATTACCAACTTCTTCTAGATTTCATTGGTACATTATCAACATTGTGGGGGATTTAGTATTAAATTAGCAAATTACGTATTTAAAAAAAAAAATAAAAATTAGAAACGCGGTTTGTAGGTTATTAAAAAGTAATTAATTTACTTGTATCAGATTAATTTGTAAGTAACCTCCTAACCTAATTAGTTAGGATCTCATCCAGAAATCCGAGAGGCAAGGGGCTCAAAGCCCCTAATCTTTATCTTGTCCCATGAATTGAGGCATGCTTCATTCCACCTCAGGATGCCAAGTTTGAATCCTTAAACATGTACTCAATTCGGGCTTACTCGATGTCAAGGGTGGCTTTTCCCGAGGTGGCTCATGATGATCTTTTAATTTCTTTTGTTGAGCAATATACTTCAATTTTTTAATCCAAAATTATCTATTTTTCGGTATAGTATTTGTATATCCTGGATGCATATGCAATATATACATTTTTGACTAGATATTTTATTATATTCACAATCAATACAAATCTGCCTCTATTGCAATACTACAATATTTACACATGTATGCTGACTATTCGATCATGTCGGGTTATTTAAATTTGGAAAATTTTCAAATAAGGACTTGAAGTGTTCTCATTTTCTCAAATAAGGGCCCGAAACGAACTTTGTTTCAAATAAAGGCCTGAAGTGGCCAAATCGTGTCAAATAAGGGTCTGAAGTGGTTATATTAGTTTCAAAAAAGGGCATAACCTCTCTTAGACCGAAACACATTTTCGTCTTTTAATTTTTTTTGTTTATTTTTTTTTGTTTCCTTTTTCCTTTTTCTTTTTTCTTTTTCTTTCTTTCTTTCTTCTTCTTCCCCATTACCTCCGCCGACCATGGCGGAGGTTGCTGGACTTAGGCGAGGGCCACTCTCGCCGGCGTCGAGCAGCCCCCATAGACGTCGAGCGAAGGCAACCCTCGCCCTCTCCGACGTCAGGTGAGGGTCGCCCTCATCGGTGTTGTGCGAGGGCCCGTCGGTGAGGGTGACCCTTGCCCAATGCCGAGAGGCCGAGGGCTGCCCTCGCCAGATCTAACTTGGGCAAACTTCACCCCACCTAGCCCAAGCATGGGCTAGGTGGGGTGAGGTTTAGAGGGTGGTCCTCGCCTAAGTCCAGCAACCTCTGCCATGGTCGGTGGAGGGAAAGGGGAAGAAGAAGAAAGAAAGAAAAAAAGAAAAAGAAAAAATACAAGTTTTTTCAACAAAGTACCATTTCTCTGATGACCAGAATAGTCACTAGCCGGCCAATGGTCCTTATTTGAGATGATTTGGCCACTTCAAGCCCTTATTGAGAAAACGAAGGCACTTTAGGCCCTTATTTGGAATTTTCCCTTTAAATTTTGGAGTATATGTTTAAGTATATTTTATATGCCATCGAGTAAAACTATTTTTATTTTGGGTGATTGACCTAATTAAGAGGGTTGCTTTTTTAAGAATATTTGACGCTATTAGTCATAAAACAATTTGTACAAATTTGGGACTAAATATATAATTGTGTATGGTCATGCACACACTAACGTGACGCTTTCAAGCTTTTTCAGCAATTCCTTTTTAATTTCTATTTTCCTAGGTATCATATACTTGAATAAAAAGATATTCTTTACTTGAATAATATTAACGTTCACGTATATGAAGTCACCCTGCTTTCCGGCATTTGTAGTGTATATGTATACTTACACACATACACTTGTACTAACTGGTCTCATTAATGAGGTGTAATGATCAATAAAATTGAGTTTTTTTAAGGACTATTAAAAGGAATTGATCCGTGTATGCTGACCATGTCTTGATATCTCTGATTTGGTGTGCTTTTGATTTCAACTTGAGGCTAGTTTGGTTACAGGATCATGTATGTTCATGGTAGGAAAGTAATATGGTGAATCTCATGTCAATTTTGCAAGAATTATAGTCATAACCAAACCTGAATATGCTAGAATCAAAGTATTGCATGCTGATCGTGATTGCTTTGTTTGAATTCGGTATTAATTTGGTCTTGGATTGATGCCAATTTGATCAAGTAGACCCATATACGCTTGTAGGAAGATATGGCTTCAATTTCATGTCAATTAGTCATCAAACCATCCCGGTTTGCGGTGTTGTATGCTCTGTCACAATTCTGAACGTGTGCTGGAATTTGCGGAATAAGCATGAATTAGATGGATTTTGTCTTATTTTGGTTGCCTTTTTTTATTGTCAATAATTAATTGATATGGCGTTTGCAACTTGTCAATTTCACATGTTTGGATGGCAATTGCAAAATTAAATTGATGAGATGTATGCTTGATATTGCCATGAGAGTCTTGGCCTCATAAATGTTTAGAGGACTCTCATGTTAATTGAAGTTTAGTTTCATGATTTTTGCGATTTTAAAGCAAACCCTCTACTAGTTTTAGAGCTCGGGCATCTACTTTTTTTGTAATATTGAATATTTTGAAAAATACCAACTTCGTCTAAAGGTGTCCAGTAGACTAGCCAATTTCGAGGAAATCTCTCAGCAAAACTGGTCACTAAGGCCCCCTCAAAATATTTCATAGACGATACTCGCCAACAAAATTCCAATATTCTCTCCCTCTCCTTCGACGCTTACCATTCAAGGCTTATTTATAAGAGCTATTGCTTAGATCTAATTGATCCTTGAAATGCATTTGTGCCAACATACTGTGTGCAACACCAATTGCGATCTACTCAGTCATGATGTCATTTCCTTCCTTGGAGTATTCACTAGCCACTGCCATTCAGAATGATGTTTCAAAGATGCAATTTTTGTTTTTCTCCCTCTCCCACAGAATTCACAAAAGTAACCCTCAAGCAAGGTAGCTGCCTCGAAACTTACAGCAACAACTTGAGGGTTGCATTTGCGAATTCCACTAGGGAGGGAAGATTAGTCACCAGCACTACCAGTACCCTACCCTTGAAATCCATCAGGACCCTTCCCACAAGTTCCACCAGGAGAAGTCGCATAGTGCAAATCGTCTCTCCTATAAACCATTCTGCACTGGAGGTGTAGAGCTCCATCTATCTCCTTGGAGCAGGTCTCTCTGTTTGTTAATAGCAATTGTTGTTATGACCCTGTTGACTATAGTTTCGCTGATATGGAGGCACCGGATCTCTCCTCTGTCCTTGATAAGGATCCCTTCCGCCGGCAGCATAATCCATATTGCTCATTGGCATCGGGTTTCTTCTTTCACCCTGTCCCGAGGTCCATAATTTTGCTGAGGAGAAGATAGCCATATCGACGGTTCCCTTGTCTATTTGCCATTTGATCTCCTTGCCAGTAATATATAGGTTGGTCATAGTTTCTATTGTGATCTCGCATTCTACCACCTGGCCTCCCATACTGAATTGGAGGTGATGTATGAGTAATTACTCCATTTTCATACTTGTCACCTAATGATTTAGTAAGTTCAACAAAACAACAAGCGTTGCAGGGTCACAAATCATAGACACATTGGAAAGTTGAGGTTATGGAATTGGAGTATGGATGAATTAAATGTCTGAAAAAGATTTGTGGCAGAGATGTAGAGTAGATGAAATTCCCTGTGGTGTCCAGTCATTCCTTTATACTCCTTGTTTTGGGGATCAATGTAGGAATCAGGTAATATACAAAGAACTCCAGGTAGATCTGTTTATAGCTCAATATGTCAATGCACAACGATGATGCGATTACTAATCATTTATTGATTGCAATGGGAAACTTATCAAAGACACTTGCCTTTGAATTGCTCTAATTCTGCTTCAGTCATCACAGCCTGAAACCCTAGATTGGTCATCATGCTACATGCACAAATTCTCGTTTTTGCTTCCTCCAAACTGAAACACGAGTATCAAATGTCATCTCAACCTTGCAATGTAGATCATGTCATGGTTGACTTGGGACATAGATCTCATGATTAGGAAATAACATATCCATGTTATTATAGTGCTAAATGTAAACATTAGCTTGATTATCGCAGATGTGGGGTTGTGCATGTGAATTTTTAAAGACGGTGTCAAAATCGCTATAGAGCCGGTGCCAGGACAGTTGGATTGGCCATTACATTGGTCCAACCAGCCAATGAAAACCGTTACCGCTCTTGGATGGAACAGGGGCAAGGCCTCATACTTTAGAATAAACATGATAAAAAATAGCACTAGAGCTAGAAGTACTATAGGAAAAGGCAGAGTAGATTGCTTTGCTAAAGGACAAATAGAACAAGAGGTAAAGCACCAGAGGGGACAGGACCAAGAACTCCTTGTTGTTGAAGGATAGAAAGGCGAGATGAGAAAGCGTGCCCAAGACGCTGATGCCATCATGCAAGATCCACAGTAGCCGGCACAGGATGAGGAGAGGAAGTAAATGTGGATAGTAGGTGGAGAGACTGCATAGGGTACAACCCGTCATTCCTACTATCCTTGCCAATCATCCTGCCACTCAAACGATCCTGCACAAAGCAAGAGCGATCAATAAAACCCACAATACAACCAACATTAGTAAGCTGGCCGACAGACAATAAATTGAGCACTAGAGAACGAACATGCAACACATCAGGAACAAGGAAAGCCTGAGGGCAAACAAGAGTCCCCTGCTGGGCAGCCATAAGTGGAGAACCATTAGCTGTAAAGAACCGTGCTAGAGACTTGATCTTAGAAAGCTCAGTAAGATAGGCAGTGGAAGCAAACATGTGTCTAGTAGCTCCTAAGTCAATAATCCAAGCAATAGAAGAGCCACCTGATGAGGAAGCAACGGCCGCAGAAAAATCGACAGGAGCAACATTAACCAAAAGGCCAGAACTGGACGACTGAGAGTTAAGCTGCAGCTTATGTAAGTGGGCTAATTAAGCCTCAAGGGCAGCAAATCGCTCATTCACAAAAGGAGAAGCGAGAGAAACATGCTAATCCAAAATAGGAGCGGGTGGAATCCGAGAAGAGCGCTGGGCATCGGGCCACTTCCTATTACAGTGGGACTCGATATGACCACGGCGATGACAGTACACTAAACAAACTGTTGACAACCCTAATGATGATGTAGGTCGAGGAGTAGCAACGAGAATCGCAGTGGGATCAGGCACCGTAGAAGATGAGAGAAGACCCAATCAGGTTTCCTCAGAGTGAAGTTCCTTGACTGCATCAAGCAGAGAGGGTGGAGGATTCCAATAAAGAATCTAACTACACGCACCCTCAAAAGTAGGTCAGAGTTTCATAAGAAAATCATAAAGTCGCAAGCAATCCTGAATCTATAGCTGAGAAGACTGACATGTGGCACAACTAGAACATGTGGAACATAAAGTGGGAGACAAAACGTCAAGCTGACTCTAAAGCGACTTCAAATAATTATAAAACTCACGGATAGATCGAATGCCCTAAGTAGCAACAAAAATTTCCTACTGTAGCTGGTGGACACAAACAGAGCCAGTTTGAGTAAGCATGTCAGCGAGCTAATCCCTAAGATTCTTCACACCCGTGACATGAGAAAATTGCGGGCGAAGGGCATGACCAAAAGAGCCAAATATAATGGCCTAAGCCCTTCGATTAGCAACAGTCCATGCTCGAATGTCAGATTCACACTGAGCAATCACTTTAAAAGTGAGTTTGGATTGCTCGGCGTCCTTGAGTTTGGTAGGACAGACATGAACACCCTCAACATGCTCAAATAAGTCAAGATAAACAAGTGCAGCTATAGCTGATGGCCGCCAAAGAGCGTAATTGGAGCCATCGAGTTTGACATCAATTCGGTCACTCGAATCACCCATATCAAATCCAATAGCACAGAAAACAACCAAAACTCTAATAACGACAACGCGTGAGAGCACGCGTGTCGAGATTTCATTGGGTGGTGAAGTGTGACATATGAGAGGCAACCGGCAATGAGATGATGAAGGCTGCGCATGACAACCATTCTCTTCCCGGGAAGAGTTTCTTTTCAGAAATGGTTCTTTTCTATTTCTGCTCCGGGGAATAATTTCTGAGTAAAAGAACCCGTTTGGTAACGACACAAAATTTCTACTCTTGGAATAGAAAAAGAATAGAAATGCGTTTGGTAAACGCAACAATTTCTTTTTTATATTTATTCATTTTTTATTCTTGCCGACGGATCGCCGCCGCCCGCCCGCCGGAGATGGCGGCGGCGTCTCAGCCGCCCGCCGGTCACTCCGGCGGCCGGCCGGTGACCGGGCGACCGACGGCGGCGACCGGGCGGCCACGGTTGGTTGCGGTCGGCGGGCGGCGGCGGCCGGAGGACCGGCGGGCGGCGCGCTGAGATGGCGGCGGGTGGCGGCGCGCGGCCGGCGGCCGGCGGACCGGGCGACCGACGGCGGCGGGCGGCGCTGGCGGGGCGGTCGGCCGGGCGGGCGGCCAGCGGGCGGCGGCGGCGGCGGCAGCGGGGGAGCGACGCGAGTGGTGGTCAACGGCGGTCAATGGTGGTTAGCAAGAGAAGAATAAAAGAAAAAAAAAATTCACTTATTTCTTAAACTTGTTCCCGGAAACAAGAAGCAACTTTTTTTTACTTCTCATTTTTATTCCAAAACCATTCCCGGGCTAACTTTTTGTTCCCGGGAATAAAAAACTAACTTGCCGTTATCAAACAGGTTTCTATTCTTTTTTTGTTCTGGGAAGAAAAGAATAGAAATAGTTGGGCTGGGGATGGTTACCATGCAGTACCTGTGCTATCGTCAAATCAATGAAACCACAAGAACGCAATGGCAAAGAGTTCTGAGCTTCAAACAGCAACGTCAAACCGTGGTGAACTTGACTGCTAGTGATGCAGCAGTGCTCAAAGGCGTAGTGACGACATACGTCACACCAGAGAAACAAAAGTCTAGAACAATTGCTCTGATATCATGATAGAAGAAGATTTAGGAAAAAGCTCTATATAGCATTAAGGCACACGGTTAGAATAAATAGATACGATGAAACCTAATCTATAAAATATTTTAGGAAAACAATCCCAGAGAATATACAAAGAATAATTCTATAATATCCTAGAATATATGTAGAATCTCTAAAATAATGTAACAGATATTTCATGTAATTCTATTTTAAAATCAAATTTGAATACAAAAAAAAAAAACCGATACGTAATAAAATTCAAATATTCAAAAGTAATCACCAAAACCAACCACACTTGCATTGGAATGCATTGTGTTCGTTGTTAACTTGATGGTGAAGTAAATTAAGCTCCACGCAAATCAACATTTTGGGAAAGCAAAAGCGATATTTGTATTTCATTTGTGCACATAAGCATTACGAAGATGACACGCGAATCATTGGTTTCGCTATATTTTAAGTGCAAAATTCGAGAATAAGAAAGAGGAGAGGAATATAGATGAGAAAGACAGAGAGATGGCTCAATCCCGCACGATACTCCCTGAATTTCGCAGAGAGTGATAAATGTCTTTTCTCATTGTTCGCTCTTGAGAAAACTGAACAGATAGTGATATAGAATGGATAAGTGTTGTCCTCACGTAAAATCTGAAATGTAATCTAAGAATCCGTTCGTTTGGCGGAAAATAATTTCTAATAATAGGTTTTCCGGATTTTCCTATCTTTGTTTCATGAAAATAAATTGATTGGGAAAAACATTTTCTATGAAAAGAAAAAAAAGTCTTTCTAATTAAGGAAAAATGCTTTCCACTTTTTAGATTAGGGAAAATATTTTCCTCATTTACTCTCTCTTATCTCATGTCCCTACTAACCTCAACTTTTTTTATTTATTAATTTTTTTTAAAATTGATTTTTTATTCTTTTTTTTCCTTTTTTTTTTCTTTTCCCCTTTCTTTTTCTTCAACTAGTTGCCGACCATGGCAACCAACCATGAAAGAGCCTTGAGCTTGCCAATGAGCTCAAGCTCACCAATTTAGCAAGGCTTGAGGCCGGCAAGTTCAAAGCTCGCTAGATCGGCGCGCACTTGCCAATCAAGCAAGCCTGGAGCTTGCTGGCCTTGGGTCTCGTCGAATCAGCAAGCTAGAGGGTCTCGCTCACCAATCGGGTGAGCTCCAAGTTCACTGGCCTTGGGCCTCGAGCCTGAACTCGTCGACAAGCTCGAGGTTGGCTTATGACTAATCGCTAGTGATTGCCAAAGAAGAAGAAAGGGGAAAAGAAAAAAATAAAAAAGTAGAAAGAAAATAAAAAAATATTAAAACGAGTGCACAAGGAAAATCAGACCGAATTTTCTAAACCAAATTACTGAAAATATTTTCTAGTTCATTTTCAAGTTTTACCCGAGCACTATAAAATATTATAGTTTTCCTGAAGAACATTTCTAGATATGTCACATTTTTCGTGAAACAAACGGAGCATGAGAAAGATAGACAAATCCAATAGAGTAATTTCTAATATGATATTCATTGATCGGAGAATCAAGACTTCGACCATATAATTATAATAGGTCGTGCCATTTGTCACGAAATTCCCAAAGCAAATTAGAATATAAAAATGTGAGCACTTCTGAGTAGGGGTGACCTTGGACCAACCTTGGACTGGCCCAACCCAACCAGTCCTAATCCGGTTCTTGGAGGAATTGGGTTAGTCCTTGGTCTGGAGATCCCTGAACCCTGCACTGTGTGAGTTGATTTTCGGTCCTGAAAGTTTAAGGTTGATCCAACCCAGACCAACCTTGTACATAATATATATTTTATATTTTATATCTAATGTATTATATATTATATGCTTTTGTCTACTCTTAATTCTAGCGCCTCCTCTGTTCTCTTTGCATTTTAATTTGTCGTGTAAATTAGAAAGTAAAAAGAAACTTGACCCTAATTTGACCCCCAAAAAAGAAAAAAAAAATTCACTCACCTTGGCCTCGCTCGTTTACCTTGGCTTTTTGCTCACCACTCGCCTCGTGGCTCATCTCTTTTCACTTGCCTCACTTACCTTTTCGCTCGACTCTATTTACTCGCCTTGCATGTTCGTTTTATGGTTTGTTGCTTTTAGCAATTGTAAATTTCTATTATTACCATATCTTATATTTATGCTTGATAGTTGCTCAATGTCGTATTGTTGATAAATGTGTAATTTGAAATAGTAAATTTGTCCTTTTAAGAAATTAAAAAAAAAAAAAAAAAAATAGTCGGTTGGTCCTAAGATGACTCTAGAATCAGATCGGACCCATAGGATCGATTCGGTCCTTGGTCACAAGCTCAACAGGGTTGGTCTTTAGTCCCAGAAATTGGGGACCAATACTATGTAAATTGGTCCCTAGGTTAGGCACTGGACCAGCTAAACTCAGACCATGCTCACCCCTACTTTCGAGTTCTGTGTTTGATCTGAGCTCTTTTCTTGACTTGGCAAAATAAAACTAACAGCAGTACGGATCTGGAATCTTTCACAGAATCTCCTGAGCATCTCGCCTGTGACAATTGTTCATAATTTTTTAAATTTGCAAGCCAATTATTCCCCCCTCCCCCTTTTTTTTTCTGGAACAGCAAAAGAAAAGGGTTTGTTTTACTAAAGCATGTTAATTCCGTGTTAATATATTGGCTAAGTATATTGTATCATATCACATTCTAATTTTCTTTCCAAATTTCTTATTCACCTGTGTTAGAGGGTCATGTCCCATATTACCTCGTTTTAGAGGATGAATTTTAATTCTTACAAGGGAATAGATTAATTTGATTCTAGAACATGTAATAGATTGATAGGATGATGTTGATGTTACATTGACCTCTTGCAATTACGGTTTCCTCTCATTTTTTTTGTCAAAAGAAAATTATATTTATTACTCAAAATGATGTAGAAGTACATAATCTTCATGATAAAGCAAATCGAAATAAAGCATCAATATCAAAAAACAAAACCAAATCCAGAACACAAGGAGGATTGATGGAGCAAAGGACTTCAGTTTGAACCTACTGAACGTGACCAAAATTGAATTAGAGTGCCGGTACATGTTGTGTTATGCAAAAGACTTCAGAATTGGAAAGAAGAAAAAGGAAATTGTGAATATTCGGATGTTTGTTCGAGAAGCATTGGACGTGAGCAAAAGGACTTGAGTTACCTTCTACAAATTGAAGTTGGTTTCAACGTAAAGAAATTTTAATACAGACGATCTTATCCATCCTCAATTTGAAGTTTTTAACTATTTGATCTCTTACTAACCATCAAATTAAGGATAGATGAGGCCGTTTACAAAAATTCCTTTTTACGGTTACAAATGTATGCTAAAATACTCTCTTTTGAGTGTAAAATGAAAAAAAAAAAAATTCCCTCAACACGCCATCCTCTTGAAGCAATTCCAATTGCAGTTTCACTTGCACCGATGTACACGGGGCAACACATATTCCAAGAAATACTTTTCAAACCTATAAATTAATTCTTTTTTTTTTAAAAAGGCAACGCGTAGAGGACTTGGACTTTGTTTCGACAGAAAATTCGGCGGGTTTAACGCGGTATATTTTGAATTTGGTTCCTATCATGCTTCCATCACAATGCTGAAGACTTGAAACTTAATACTATCGATGAGAAGAATGACCAAAACAAATGTAACATATTGAAGAGTTGGCACGAAAAGGACAGGAAAGGTGACGTCCAGCTCTTTTTCCACGAAGGTTAGGTAGCAAAGTTACGTACGACTGGGTGCAACGACTTGACCAATTGAAGTCTTTGTTTAATGTTTTTTTCTTTAGCTAGCTTCCAACCTGTAGTTCGGTGGCTTTTAAATAGAGTCGACCCAAAAACAAAAAAAAAAGGGTTTTTGACATCTGTTTGAAACGTGCTATTGCATTGACTAATTCGATCAGTCGCATTTGTTTCCCTGAAAGCTAGGCTAGCACTCAGCAGGGATACCCTTATCTGGCAGGGCATGATAGAGAAAATTTATGAAATTAGCAGAGTATCTAGTTCTCGAAAACTCAAGAACACATCCAATTGAGCTCCAGATGTGCCGTAGCTAATAAAAACTCAAGAAAACAAGTCATTTTGTATCATTTGTTTATTTGCTGCTGGTTGCACATGAATTTCAAGCAAACTTAAGCTGCTAAGGGACAAATTGATGAAGGTTCTAAAGGCATAGAAGAAGCTGTCGTCCTCAACGTCGTAGCCCGGGGGTACATGCACATTGGAGATTTGAAAATGTTTGAAACTCTGTTGGAGATGGTAATCTTGTTTCCATTATGTACTGTTATATTTCTCGTTTAGGTGTACGTGGGCTGCAAGAACATGGAATGATTTCTTAGCTGTCTTCTTTAAGAGTCAAAGATAAGAATAATGAGGAAGAAAATACTGTGTAACATGATAGGCTTTACAGGTAGAGTATATAAGGTAACAAGATATTATAATATCAATTAAAATCAATCAGGATCAATTAAAGATATGCTTATCAATAAAGAATATGCATAATCAAGAGAGATAATGCACAATGTTGAGAGATACATAAAATCAAGTAAGATCAAGAAAGATATAGAAAATCTTCTACTATCTTTCAATGATTTCTAATATCCCCTCAAACTCAATGTGACTTAGAAAAAGTCAAGTGGAGTTTAGAGAAAGATCCAGAAATGCCTTCGTACATGTGCCTTTGAGAAGACATCACCAATTTGATCAACCGATGAAGTAGAAATGAGGCAAATAGTGCCGTGAAGCATATGATTTCGTATAAAATGATTGCCAATATCAATGTGTTTGTGCGCTCATGGAAACATCATCATGTACTATTTGGATAGCACTACGGTCGTTGCAATAAAATAATATATAATGACAGACTTCCACATCTTGTAGTAATTGTCGCAACCCTAATAGTTATGATGTCGTATCAGCAATAATAAGATATTTTGCTTACATGCTAGATCCAACGACAGCAGTGTGTTTCAATTTGTGCCATGGGATACGTGAGTTGCTTATCGAGGAGCAGTGATTAAGATGGTCATTGAGCCTATTAGCATCAAAATAAATTGTTAATTATAAGAAAGAGTAAGTACAAAGTTGAGAATTGTAGCAAAGTAAACCATATGTGTCGTGGTTATGAATTGGCTAACAATCTAAACAGCATCAGTGATGTTAGGGTGACTAACACTGAAATTTACAAGACTACAAACTAATTGTTGATAGATCGTAGGATATGGAAGAGGAGTCACATCTTTATTATCAAACTCTTGCTTCTTTTTTTAATAGAGGTTCAATTTTATCTTCTTTTGACAATGCATCTAATAACATATATTAGAGGATCGAGTGGTTTAGACCAACTTATATTGATCTACTCTAATATAGATTCCCACCTCTTCAAGATCAAAACATTCCCACAAATCATTGAGTATTATTATTGCCTTCCCTCTTTTGCTTAAACAATTGAACAACATTGCCGCTCATTTCCTCACATCCTTTTCTTGTATTGTGCCTAAACTTAGTGCCTCCCAAATGCTGTCTTGCAACATTCCCGTGTTAAAATTTAATGAAATAGTCATCCACAACACATTGTAATAGTTTGCTTCTTCGAGTAGTCTATTATGCATGTGCTCCATAATAGTAATTTTACCAATACCCTCTATCCCATAAATGCTAATCAAGATACTTGATTAAAACAAGCAAATTGGATAGTCTAGATTAGATATCCTCGTTCCTTTTCTTTGTTGTTGTAATACTAACGCGGAAACAGCAGGATCTTGTGAATTAAGTCATTGCGAAAAAAATACCAAAGAATTAAATGAGGAATAATAGGATACTAGAGATTTACGTGGTTCGATCTGAACATCGGTACTTACATTCATGGAAAGAGCCAGTCGCAAATAATCCACTATAATTAGAAAATCAAAGTTACAATCACTCACATGATTGAGAGTCTCACATACTTAAATTTAAGGTCAAACCCAAAGTGTTTATAAATAAACAACTCAATTTGATGTAAACTCACAGCACAAATCACCAGTGTTCAATAACTCTCCACGATCATACGGCTGAACCCAAATGTAGATTGTCTGCTCATCCTTTTGTGCAGGTTCTCAAGGAGTCTTCGCTCTGCAACTTCTTATTCTTTGCCGCTCGTCTCTTTCTTTTTCAAGAAAACCTACTATTTGGCCACTCAAAAACAGAATAAAAGAAACCCTTGCTCTTGTCCTCTTGTGATAATTACCTTTCTACCTCACAAAATGATATATATATATATATATATATATATATATATATATATATATATATATATATTGTAGAATATGTCGGCCCATCTTTTGTCTTGTAGTGTCCATTATTTTGCCTCTTGTTAAAGACGTCTTCCATCGTACGAGATTTGATCGCTCCAACCTTGCATATTTTAAGATTTTCTTTTCTTTAACAAGCCAATTGATATAAACTTGAAACATAATTTAACAATTCTCCAATTTGACTCGATGTTTAAAGTCAAGTTATAATATTCATCATTCATACTACTCTCCCAATACCTTGACGGGTGCTCACTCTTCACAAACGCTAATTGTGCTCAAGCAAAGCTTGAGCTTCACCAAAGGAATAGGCTTAGTTATCATGTTTGATGGGTTTTCTATTATAGTAATCTTTTTCACAATAACATTACCCTTTACTAAGACATCTCGGATGAAGTGGTACTTGATATTAATATGTTTCGTTCACTCGTGATAAACTAGATTATATGCCAGATATATCGCACATTGGTTATCACAATTTATATCAACACTTTTTTGTTCTAGCCCAAAGCCTAAGAGCAAACTTTATAATCATATCGCCTTTTTCACTATAAAGGTTAATGCCATGTACTATGCCTTAGTAAAAAAAAAGGCAATGTGATCCTATAAGGATGTTTTCCAGCGCACTACACCACCTACTGGCATAAACACGAACCCCTCTAAAGACCTGCAATCATCTAAGTCACCGGCGTAATTCAAATCAACATAACCAATGGTCTTACTGCCATTGTTATCCCTCATGTACACTATGCTCATATCTGTTGTCCCTTTCAAATATTTGAGGATATACTTTACAACTTCTCAATGAGTTTTACTAGGATGTTTCATATAGCGATCAACTATGCTCACAGCTTATGAAATATCAAATCTAGTACATAGCATATATAATATTACCCACGATACTAAAATAAGGAACATGGGACATATGATTATCCTCCTCCTCAGTCTGCAGTGAAAATTTATCTGAAAGTTTGAAGTGTTTTGCCAAATTTTGCCGATTGTATGTTAAAACGTGCCATAATCTTCTCAATATATTTCTTTTGAAATAGACGTAAAGGTCATGTAGCCCCATCACATAAAATCTCCATACCCAACATTTTCTTTGCAACACCTAAATCTTTCATCTTAAACTCAGTACTCAACTGTCCCTTCAGCACATCAATATCAAACATATTCTTAACTTCTACCAACATGTCATCAACATATAAGAGTAGATAAATTAAAGAACCATTCTCTAACTTCCTAAAGTAAACACAGCTATTCATCTGACTTTTCGAATAGTCTTGAATAGTCATGAAAACATCAAAACGCTTATACCACAGCCTAGGAGACTATTTCAGCCCATACAAAAAATTTTTAGCAAGCAAACATGATTTTTCTTACCTGAAATAGCAAATCCCTTTAGGTGCCTCATGTAAATCCACTCCTTCAACTCACTGTGAAGAAACACCGTTTTCACATCTAGCTACTCTAGCTTGAGATCCTGTGCAGCAACTAAGGCGAGTAAAACACGAATAGAAGTATGTCTTATTACAGGAAAGAACACCTCATTGTAGTCAATGTCCTTCCATTGTATATATCTCTTTGTCACAAGTCTTGCCTTATACCTCGCGGCCTTGACACCGAGAATGTCTTCCTTCCATCTAAAGACCCATTTATTTTTGACAATTTTTTGACTCTTTGGTACTTTAACCAGCTCTTATATCTGATTCCGATGGACTGATTTCATCCATTCACTCATAGCCCCTAACTATTGCAACGACTCACTACTAGCCATCGCCTTAAAGTAAGACGAAGGCTTATCTGTCTCCACCTCGTCACTTACAGTCAATGCATAAGCAATATTTGTATAATCATAACATATTGGTGATTTAATTTGCCTTCTCTATCAGTATGTAGCTATAGTGTGCTGTGACTGTGCTGGTTGTTCACTATCATCAACTTCAAGAATTGCGGCCTCATCTGCAGTCTCAACTTCTGTTACCTTCGAGGTCTCGAAGTCTCTATTTGAAGCTCCACCTCACTAATAACATCATGATTTGTTTGCTCTGTTGGTTGTGTCTTGACTCCTCTATTGAAGTGTTGCAGTCTCATCGAAGATTATGTATTTGCTGATTATAAAACTAGGTGATCTAGGATTAGTACACCACAGCCAATAGCTTTTCACCTCATATGCATAACCTAGAAATGTGCACTTCTTCGCCTTCGGCTCAAGCTTATTATCACTCACAAGAGCATATGCAGGATATCCGAATACTTATAATCCAAAGTAATCAACGGGTTTCTCCGACCATACTTCCTCAATAGTTTTCCACTTAATAGTAAATGATGGAGATCGATTAATTAGGTAACATGCCATATTCATTGCTTCAGCCCAAAATTCCTTACTAACTCTTGTATGCGAAAGCATGCCTTGAGCTCGTTCAAGCAAAGTTCTGATCTTTTACTTTGAATGAACAAAAACCAATTCCATTATAAATCAATACGCTACACCATTTTGTTATGGTGTCCCGAATGTTGTGCGATGTCTCACAATCCCTTTTCTTTTGCAAAATTCAGTAAAATCTTTAACACAGAAGTTCATGCCATTATTGGTTCTTAGGCACTTGATCTGTTCACCATTTTTCTATCAATGCCTTAAATTTCTTGAACCGATCAAACACATTGTATTTATGCTTCAGAAAGTATACCCATACCTTTCTCGAATAGTCATCGATAAATGTCAGTATATATTGAGCACCTCATTTCGAAGGAACCAGAGACAAGCCAGAGACATTTGAATGAATGTATTCAATTGGCTGCTTGGTTGAATGAACAAATTATAATAAACTTAATTCAATGATGCTTCCCAAAGATATAGTTCTTACATAAGTCCATCTTCCCTATCTTCTGACCCTTCAACAATCCTCCTTCACTCAGCATCGTCATACCTACTTTACTCATGTACTCTAAATGTATATGCCATAATTGAGTCAAGTTAGAGTTTGACTCACCTGATAAAACTATAGCAATTTGAGTCATGTCCTCCGTTAATAGATAATAGAGAGTATTCATTTTCTTTCCATTCATCACTATCATGGCATCTTGAGAGTCATTCAATACTCCACTTTCAGCAGTGTACCTACACCCAATATCATCAAGTGTCTCTAGAGAAATAAGGTTCTTCTTGATCTCCGATATGTGCCTCACGTATGTTAATCAGCAGAACATCCCATCGTGCATCCAAATACGAATTGTCCAGATCTCCATAGCCTTGCAGGCTATGTTATTCCCCAAAAGAATTGTACTACCATCTGCAGTCTGGTAAGTAGTAAACTAGTTTTTATGAGGTGTCGTATGATAAGAACACCCTAAATCTAGCACACATTTGTCTCTTAATGAACTAGTAGTCACACATAAAATAGCCTTTGCTTCACTAATGCTCTGTTTAGCAACATTCGCCACATTACTTGTGGCATTCTGCCTATTAGTTTTGTCCCTCCGTTTCAGACAATCTCTCCTAATGTGTCCCTCTTCGTGACACTCAAAGCACTTCACGCATTCCTTGGACTTTCTATGGCATGATTTCGACTTGCTTTTATGCTCTACTACTACTAAGCACTCGATATTGATCTCTACCTCGAATTGCTAGTCCCTATGCTACCCCCTACATCAAATTGTCGTTCGAAACTTTCTTTACCACTTCCTAGAGAATAAAGCAGAATTTACCTCTTTTGAGGTAATTGTGGTACACCCCTATAATAATGAATCAGTAAAGTGCTCTCATGACTTTAATAAATAAGCTCATAACAATATGCCCCGCTCTTCATCATTAAATATCTTACCGACGTTCTTCAAATCTATCATGAGTTTATTGAATTCGTCCCCATGGGATCCAATAGTAGTACCTTTAGTATATCTAAACTAAAACATTCTCTTCAATATGAACAAGCGATTATTCAAACCCTAGAGTGCCTGAAGTTTTGCCTATAATGTGCGGCATCCTTCTCTTCGGCTACCTCTATCAACACCTCATTTGGCAAATTTAATAGGATTGTGCTCTTTATTCTCTCCATTAGCTCTACCTTATTAGGGGCTCAACTCATCTTCACTATCCAATACCTTAGCTAAACCTTTGGTTGTCAACAACACACGCATCTTGATACTCCATAACTCAAAGTTCCTCCCGTTAAACTTCTCAATCTCAGCTTTAGCCTCATACATAATTGCAATAACAGAATTTCTAAATAATAATCAGACAAGCAACAAATCACAATTAAGGAATCCGATCCCAAGCTTTGATATCAATTGTTGTACTATTAACACGAAAATGATAGGATCTTGTGAATTAAGTTAATGTGGGAAAAAATAGAGAATTAAATGAGGAATAATAGAACACTAAAGATTTATGTAATTTAGTCTGAGTACCGATACCGGTGTTCAAGAACTCTCCACGACCGTATGGCTGAACCCATAAGCACACTATACGCTCATCCATTTTCGCGAGTTCTCAAGGAGTCTTCGCTGTGCAGCTTCTTTTTCTCTGCGGCTCGTCTCTTTCTTTTTCAAGAAGACCTACTGGTCGGCCACTCAAAAACAGAATAAAAGAAACCCTTGCTCCTGTCCACTTGTGACATTTACCTTTTTACCCACAAAATAATATATATAAATTGCAGAATATGTGAGCCCATCTTTTCTTTCCCAGCGTCCAATATTTTTGCCTCTTGTTACGCCTTCCACCGTACAAGATTCGATCGGTCCAACCTTGCATATTTTAAGATTTTCTTTTTCTTTAACAAGCCGGTCAATATCTTTCGCTTTTTTGCTTCTTTTCATCTTCCCCATTTTGCCCTTGTCATCTGTTCAGTACCCACCCACACAGCTCACTGTGCACGACGCCACGACCCCAAGCAACCAGCCTGGACCACTGGTCACGACGCCCAGCCGAGCCTCTGCAGCTGGCCGCAGTCCGTGCGTCGCGACAACCAAGCAGAAACAGAAGCTGACGAAGAATAGACAAGGGGAGCTGGCGATCTTGAGCAAAGCAACGGCGGCGGGACAGGGTGAGACAGCGGCACTGGCGTGGAGGCGTGGTTTGCGGCATGCGAGCAATGGCGGTGCATCTGGATCCGGTGTGGTGGAGGTGCTAAACTGATCCAGATGTAACAGTACAAAAAAAGAAACACAATATCAAAGGATTGCCTCAGCAAATGTTCCTCCTGTAGTGAGAACAGGCATTAGACGAATCGAACGCTGGGATCTTATGATTTATGTCCAAACGGTAGACTGCAGATGGCAAAGCATTCGCTGGTCTCCTAAAAAGAAATATGTCTTCCAACGCACACCGCTCAACTACTTCACCAGCATGCTGCTTAGCACATAAGGCTCAGAATAAGAGACATGTTGCATTACTTTTTAATGGCCTTTTGATGGAACTACAACATAAGGTTCTTTAATGGTCCGCCATACATTTTATCAAGGTTAAAAAGTCATTATCTCATATAATGGTAATTATCATCAAGTTACTAGGTTAAGACGGTTGTTGTCATGAGATAATTATTGAAAATATTATCGTTCGATCTCATATATATATTTCTTTTAACTGCACCACAAATGGATTCAACAATATTTTTAAAGAAAATTGGAATATACATAGTCAGTGGAAAGAAAACTTTATGCAACGGCCTTCTACATCCTTAATTTGAAGGTTTCAATTGTTTAACCTCTTATGTCCATCTTTGTTCAAATTTACTGAGGTCTTTATTTAATGTTTATTTATTTATTTATTTATTTTTCGCGGTACAAGTTGGAATCTCAAGGTACCGGCTGCGACGACTTCATCAATTGAAGTCTTCCTTTCATATTTTTCCTTGGAATGACTTCCAAGCAACGTTAAGCAGCTTTCAAATAAAGTCGACCTAAAAAAACGTTCAAGACTTTTAAGACATTTAGGACGTTTAAAACGACGTTTAGGACGTTTAAAACTTGTGTCTCATATATATAAAGGGCAAATACTTCCTCAGTTCCTCGTTCACATCTCTCTTCTTCTCGAAAATGTCATCTTAAGGTCTTTGCTGAATTATGATCTAGCAAGGACCGGAAGGACTGGATGATGCTCGCGCCAACTCCGAACGTGTTAAACTGAGCTCTAAATGTGCCCAGGTTTGTGGATCCCGTTTCTGATCATATCCTTTTTCTTTTTATCGTAGCTTCATCTACTACCGTCAAAGATTTCACATACTTGCACAATCACACAAGATTTTACAGACTTGGGATGAACGATTTACGGTGAAATAATTGTTTGCTCAACTTGAAAGATATCATCTTATGGCACATGAAAATCTTTGCTGCATAAAGAAAGATTAAAGTTGAATTACGTGAAATATATCTCATGCTTCGCATGGATAATATTCGAGCATAAAAATTAAAAGACTGTTGGGTTATAAATCAGGTGGTGGAGTGGCGATGGAGAAATTGAACGATATTTGTCAAGGGAGGGAGGCGGAGGGAGTGAAAAGTTAGGGTTGTGGTGGTGGCGCAGAGCTGCTGTCAGTGGCTGGTGGTCGACTCGTGTAGAGGGAAGAAACAGCTCTTCAGCCGGAGCACAGATAGAGTAGAGTTCGTGGGGAGTGGGGAAAGGAAGGAAGAAGGAACCGGGGGAGAGAGAGAGAGAGTCGTGAGGGGGTTGGCCAGAGGAATAAACCCTGGGATGGTGCAGGGAAAGGGTTGTACCCGATTGACTATGCTTAGCCCTCTAGGGGTAGGGGAGACACCACGAGATGGGCAATATTTTACTCCCACGAATCTTTGGAACGATGAGTTACAAATATGATTATTATCCATATTGTCAATTAATGAGTTTACATGCGTGTTATGTCAATCACTCGTATCTTATCAATCAAAGGCGCGATTGCCCTTTGATGTCTGGGCCCCCAACCCTTTCTTTGATCTGAAGGATGTCTCCCAAGTACCGGGTCTCCCGGGCATCTCACCTTTGGTACCAACCTAATTTTTCAAAAAAAAAAAAGTTATTCAAAAAGTCATAAACGTATTATACGATAGTTAATTTAGTCTTAAATCTTTTGATAATTTATCAGTTTAGTTATAAATCTTTTGATGATTTACCAATTTAATCCCGAACTTATTAACAATTTATCAATGTAATTATTCTGACTAACTATCCAAATAATAGGTTTAAGACTAAATTGACAAATCTTCAGAAGGTTTAGGACTAAATTTATGCAATTGAAAGGTTTAGGATTAAGTTGGCAAATCATTAAATGATTTATGACTAAATTGATATAATTGAAAGATTTATGGCTAAATTGACTGGCTTACAATAGATTTATGACTTTTTGCATAATTATCTCTAAATTCTCTAAGTCTCAACTCAAGTTAGTAACCTTCAATTTTGCCCCAAACTCAAGATATGAAGATAACGATACAGACCTGTTAAAAAGAACCAAATGGGTTCACTACTAAAAAACTTGGAACCCCACCAGACTTAATTTCAGTTCTCGATTTTGAGTGTAGAACTTGCTGATTCTACCCGAGAACTAAACAGCCCAAGTCAGTTCCCAAATAGAACGGTCAGGAAATTTTTTCGAAACAAATTGCTTCATTACGTTTGACAACTAAAAATTTAAGAAACACAAATGGCCCACGGGCCACAGTCGACAGCCCACTCACTAACACTTTCTCAGCATCTCGCCTCACTCTCACAATGTGTTTGGTTGTGAAAATGGCTATTATATTACAGGTGTCAAGTTCACAACTTATTACATATATAGCTATTGTAACAGTCATGCTATTAATAATACAATATCATTTGATACAATCACATACTATATGATTAAGTCCTTAATAAAATAATCATAAATACATTTTTACGTACATAAAATTTGGATTAAACCTTAGAACTTTTGGACATCACTCCCTCTCATTTTGTCTCTCTCGGTGTCTCTTTCCAATCGATGTCAGATCGCCACAAAGTATCATGCGATTTCATCGCCATGCGCCCGATGAAGTCCAAACTCCTACAATGAACATGTCAGGCACACAAAGTGTTATGTTCATCATGCTAATGAAAGTAGATTTACTCGAAAACTATGCGGAATTTGGAATTGCAGTCTTGAATGGACTCTAAAATAAAAATATGTGTATCATGGACGACAAAAGTTCATAAACTATTCACAGGGATTTAATATACGTATCACCCAGTCGCAGAAACACTAGAACTTTAATTGGATTCATCTTAATCTTTCTTCTTCATATCCTAGTCTCGCTGTTAATATCACATGTTCACGTCTCAGCAATAGCTGTTTAGCATGTTTTCCGAAACCATTGTCTAACTTTCTTCTTGAATTTTGTTCATGTACTAAATGATTTTACACACAGATAATCTAAATGAATGGGGTCATTAATTACATGAAATATGATTTTAGCAGTGCTTAAATTTCCTATTATTAGTATGTCCAATCCAAAAACTTAAAATATTAGGTGGAAGACTGTTATCAAGCGATACAAGACAATTTTAACACCATCTCTCACATGCAAATAGGACTAGACGTGGCATGTAAAATTTGGCTAACGGGAAGTGAACACATGTACACAAAATGGAAAGCAGTGGCAATTTAGACGAAAAAGAGACGGATGTAATATTTTGTACATTGCCAAATGAATAGTAGAAGACCCTTTAGACTTATATAAATTACAATCAGCTTAATCCTAGTAGTCTAATATAATATGACGCCTATCGTTATTAAGCTCATATTCACGTACTCCTACTAGCCAGAGATCTTCATTTTTTTTTTCTTCTGTAAACGTAAGGCCTAAGGGGCTATCTGAGGTTGATTTCGACTTCACATGTCTCAATCCCGTGTATCTACGGGTGCTCCATAGCAAAGAAAACAAGTGCTTTGTTTCTTTGAGGATGGATGAATTGTGGAGGGGAGTATGACCATCTCCGCTCGCCTTTGCTTTTGACTGAAACAAATGAAGATCGATAGGCAGAGAAATGAGAGGACCTTGAAAGAGTTCCCTTTAGCTAGAGTTGGCAAAATAGGTCATGAACCCATATTATGATCCATTTTTAGTTAATTGGGTCATATATGAGTTAAGTGAAAGTTAAATATGGGTCAAAATGGGTCAAGTAAAAGTTAAATATGGGTCAAAAATGGGTTTGAGAAAGTAAAATACAAAAAAAAAAAGGGTCGAAATGGGTTATTAGGAAAGGAAACCCACTTATGGCCTTTTTTAACTTCATAAAAATATTTTTTAATAAAAAATCGAAAGTATAATTATTTTTCATATTTCAATTTTTTTCTTTCTTTTTCTTTCTTCCTTAGCCAGCAGCCGACAGGGCGACAAGCCAGGCGAGGCTTTCCTTAGTTATTCAATGGTATGTTCACTTCAAATAAAAGAAGAATGTGCATAGTCTAATTTTTTTTATAAATATTTCAATTTATAGTTTTTTTTTAAAAAAAAATTTAAATTATTTTATTTACTATTTTAAATTTAATTTGAAGTTTTAATCCAATTAGCATATAGTATAAGTGGATTTTCTTAGAATATTAATAGGTTTTAACAATACGGGTTTAGTCAGGTATAGGTCACTAGATTTACGTTACAAGAATATGGGTCAAAACGAGTTAAATTGGTCAAATATAGGTCGATCAATTTTCGACCTGACCCATGCCCGACTCGATCCCCCCATTTGCCATTGCCTTTGGCAAAGAAAGGAGGAGCTCTTGATGTCACGCTCCTAAATTGGAGGGTTGGGCTTTGTCAAAGTTTGTGGGCTGCAAACTTTGCGGTCATCGTCTGAATCACTTGACTTTTGCTGCATATTTGTTTCGGGAAGCCGTGATAAATGGGGGCCTTAATTCAAGCTGGAGAGACCTTCTAGATAAAAAGAGAGAAATGGCGACCTGTCTTTGGATGAGCTAGTTTTCTTTGAGCGTTTGGAGGGGGGCATGACCATCTCCGCCCGCCTTGGTAGACTTGACTAACGGACGAAGATCGATGGGCCAGAGAAATTGGAAGACTTGATATCGCCCGCCTTGGTAGACTTGACTAACAGACGAAGATCGACGTGTGATGTATTTAAACCATAGTTAGAACACGCAGTCAGATAAAGAGCAGAAAAAATTGCAATCTTGGATCATCAAGGGATATCACGAAATTAGGAACGCGGTCTCAATCCCCTGCACGGTGCTGAGATGGGATACACTCACCTCGTCTCGGAGGACCACTATATTGAACTGAAGCTGAGCTTCAAAATCGCATTGTCGAATGGACAGGTGACGCCGTGTGATGGGAGATGAGAGTAAGGATCAGGCGCCGGGCAGTCCTCCCCGGAGGGGAACCCGAGCCCTGGGTTGCACCCAACAATCGATCCCGAGTCGTCGGAGATCATTAGGTTCTTGGGGCACGTATGCAGGGGAATCACGCAGGTGAAGGTGGGACAGCCGGAGCATTGGAATTTTCCGTCGAATCCTACGTTGTAGCCCATCGCCGTGGTTGGTTTCAAGGTCCCGTTGTCGTAAGCAAGCATGGTTGCGATTGGCCGGTCCTCCAAGGTACACCCTCCCTGTCCACAGTCCCCGGTGATACAGTTCATGAGACGGCCGGAACTGTCCAACGAGCAATCGGTGGCGCCAAAGAGACGCCAAGGGCGATCCTGCGTGATGTTCATCCAGGTGGTGCTGTTCGGGGCTAGTGGAGGGTAATCCTGGTTTGGGGGACCGGAACTGGGATTACGATAAACCAACCTCAAGTGAAGCACCTTGCCGGTGTTGTTATCGACTAGGACTTGCAGAGGATCAACCAAAGCGAGGGACATTGCCACACCTGCGGATGACGCGTTTTAGAGAAGGAAAAGAAAAGAAAGGTTTCCTAAAGAGTAAGTCCACATCGAAAAGCAAACTAACTTACAGCTGCAGATGAGCAGCAACGGAATTATTGTCGCCCGCGACATGGTCTCTATTGAAGTTTTCCTTGAAGTGTTCTCAGAGGGCACAGGGAGACGGAGGGAGGGGCGAGGCGGGGCGGGTACACACGACTCTGAGAGAGAGAGAGAGGGAGGGAGGGAGGGAGGGAGATTGACAGAGAGAGGCTGTGAAAGCAGAGAGAATGAGAAAAGAGAGAATGTTGGAGGAGGAAGGGAGGGAGGGAGATTGACAGAGAGAGGCTGTGAAAGCAGAGAGAATGAGAAAAAGAGAGAAGGTTGGTGGAGGAAGGGAGGGAGGGAGGGAGGAGGAGGAAGGGAGGGGAAGCAGGAGCTGGTGGTGTTTACTGGATACAGCCTAGCAGTTTTTGGGGGCATTCGTCCCGAAGAAGGGAAGCGGTCAAGTAGGAAACGCTATTGATTTAGCATTTTTTCTAAACTGGACATGGGGAACCAACAAGTGGAGGCTAGATCTTTCCGGGCTCGCATCTCTTCCGTCTGACGTCCGATTCGTGTGATTATTGCGCTGCTGGAACGAGCGCGCAGACAGCTTTCCAATGAGCCCAATATTGCTAGGTAAAATCCCGAAATCACGGAGACAATATTCTTATCCAAAGGCTCGGGTCCATGAATCAAGCGCCGTTTCGAAGACTAGTCATTTTAAAAATGCCGGATAAGAAATCCAACATAATAATGGAATAAATCCGGGATTGGATAAAAAATTTTAAAAGTTGACTTAATATGTCATGTTATCTTGCAATGGTGGAACGAAGGAGTGATGCATCTGGATATTGCTTTGCCGGTCATTGCATGAGGACCACTATCAAAATAGCTGATCATCGTCACTTCTGACCATCACACAGTCGCCGTCACCTCTGACGACACCAGTTGACTATCGTGTTTCGATGAATGAGGGTGAAAAGGAGTCTAAGGACAATCGTCGTGCAAGATTTGGATAAATAATCCTTTCCACCGCATGCTTGTCGCATACATTCGTCATGTCAAAACTTGCATACATCCTTTCACGGATTACTCACAAGTCGACTTTTCTCCTACTAATCGGCAAAAAAACAGCTAGCACACCATCGACTTCTCGGGAAACACGCTCTCGAGCATCGAGTTCCACTTGCTGTGTATCAGGAAAGTCACAACAGCATCGTGGTGGAGAGCCTCCTCTTGCCGGCCCCCTCACGCTACACCCCTTTTTCACTGTCGCCTCTCATAGCTCGTTCGGGATGGTGCTACCGCTTTCTTCAGCGATGGACTCCAGCTACACAACCCACAGGAAGTGCCACCCGCTGTTCACGAGGCCTTACTGTTTAATCGATTTTAACTCAATATAAGCGAACATAGCAGGGCTGCTATAAATCCTTACGATGAGGCGCGAATAAGGTGACTATCAGCACAACACATACTCATATCGTTCGCTCAACATTTAGCTATCATCTCAGTTTCTCTTAACGTGCCATCCAATGAAAGCATACATGATCATTACTTATAATCATCGCATCTCACATCGCAACGACTCAACTACTCTCCTCCTTTTTGTCATAATAAAAAAGATCAGCAGATAAGCACATGATAAACATAGATATCAATTCATTAAACCAGTAGAGATTATCATAAAACATCCCAAAAAAAAAAAAAAAAAAAAAAAAATGCACTAGGGATGTCGAGTCCTAAAAGTTCTAGGATCAACGCGATCTCTTCTTGGTGGAGGGAGGAGTTCGGGTGGTAGTAGCAAAGGGTTCTGGGAATGGGTGAACTGGATTGTAGCATTGAAGATTGAGAATTGATTGCTCAAGATGCACGAGAGTGCTCCACCGGGGCATGTCCCTAGTGGTCCCAACTGGAATTCGTCTGCCGGTGATGGGGGGACACTATCACTGATTCCCGAGCTTCCATCCTTCAGGACCATAAGGAAAGCTCTGGATGATGAGAAGCTAAAAGTGACCACGGGCCTGGAGGCGTAAGGAAGACTATGCTGTTAGAGGAAGTCAAGAAGAAACTCAGGAAAGACGGGAAACCGTTCCACGTGAATGTCAAAACGAAAGTATCGCAGACTGTGAACTCGAAGAAAATCCAAGATGATGCCGCTTACACCTTTAATCTAAAACTAAAGGATGAGCCAAGCGAAGTAGGAAGAAGAGATCTTTGGTGTCAGAGATTACAGAGGGATTTAAGTGAGAAGATTCTCACAATATTGGATGATCTGTGAAATAAACTTGATTTAAAGGCAATCAAAATTCCTTCGCTAGACAATGGTAAGGGATGCAAGTTGCTGCTAACATCAAGATTTAAACTGAAAGAAGGTGAGAAGGAGATAGTCGAGAGAAGAGAATGGGAGAATTTCTCTTGTATTCCGTATTGATCAATGTACAATGTTTACATTGTTTATAATACAAAGTCTGAATATGAAAAGCAAGTAAATATTTTACAATATTTGTATCCGATTAGATCTGATACTAATTGGATGTAGATCCAATATTAAATGGATATAATTGATCTTCGGATGATATTGGAGAATCTTCACACGTATCTTCCAACACTCCCCTCAAGCTGGTGGCTTGTAGATATCCAAGACGCCTAGCTTGTTTAGGAGATACGTGTGCTGACTTTGACACAAGGGTTTGGTGAATACGTCCGCCGGTTGCTCTTCTGTTCGGATCCCCAGTGTCTCAATTATCCCTTGCTGGATCTTTTCTCGCGTGAAATGGCAGTCCACTTCTATATGCTTCGTTCTTTCGTGAACTATTGGGTTCGAGGCAAGTTTGAGGGCCGCATCGTTGTCACAAAATAATCTGGTTGGTCCTTCAATTTGTACCCCAAGATCTTGAAGCAATCCGCGCAGCCATACTATCTCACATACGGTCTTTGCCATGGCTCGATACTCTACTTCTGCTGAGGATAATGAAACAGTTGGTTGTTTCTTTGTCTTCCATGAAAGTAAAGAATCCCCTAACTTGATACAGAACCCTGTTATGGATCTCCTGCTCATCGGACATGTCACATAATCTGCATCGCAATATGTCGTCATTCTCATATCACATTTCTTGGAGAGAAGAATTCCAAGTCCTGGACATTTTTTCAGATACTTTACCACTTTGAGTACTGCATTCATATGAGACTGCTTTGGATTGTGCATAAACTGACTAAGAGTTTGCACAGCATAACTGATGTCCGGCCTGGTCATAGTCAAGTAGATGAGCTTCCCAACAAGTTTCTGATAGCTCATTGAATCTTTCAGTACAGGATCAGATTCTTGAGAGATTCCAGCATCATATTCTGCTGTGGTCAATTTAATATTCTGCTCTATCGGAATTACTGCCGGCCTACATCCTGACAGTCCAGCTTCTGATATGATTTCTAAGGCAGATTTTCTCCGGGCCGAGACATATTCCTTGATTTGAGCGAGCAATTTCTATTCCAAGAAAATACTTTGGCGACCCTAGATCTTTTATATGGAAAGTAGAGTGCAAGTATTTCTTGAAACTTTTAACAGCCTTCTCATCATTGCCCATAATCAAGATATCATCTACATATATCATCAAGTATATAGATGACGTACCTTTGGTCCATGTGAAAACAGCATAATCAAATTTGGACTGTTGAAAACCAGCGGCTATCGTGGGACTCGGAGAATTTGGCATACCATTGTCTGGATGCTTGCTTGAGCCCATATAAGGATTTGCGGAGACGACATACTTTATTCTCCCCCTGTCTCCGTAAACCCTGTGGTATGTCCATATAAACCTCTTCAGCTAAATCTCCATGCAAGAATGCATTATGGACATCCATCTGATGTAATGGCCAGTCCTGGTAAGCTGCTACAGAGAGGAATGAACGGACTGTAACATCTTTGGCTACGGGCGAGAAGGTTTCGTGATAATCAAAACCTTCATTCTGTGTGAAACCCTTTGCTACTAGCCGGGCTTTGTACCTTTCAACCGAACCATTAGCTCGATATTTGATCTTGTAGACCCATTTGCATCCAATGGGTTTGCGATGTGGAGGTAGACTAACAAAATCCCATGTCTGATTGTCCACCGGTGCTCGCAATTCTTCTTTCATCGCCTTTTGCCATCGCGGGTCAGTACTCGCCTCTTCATAGTTTGATGGTTCTTGTTCTTCAGAAATACGAGTAATACAGCATCTATGCTTCTCGGATAACCGATCGAAGGAAACCTAAGAGGAAATTGGAAAAAGAATACCTGGATTTCTCACTCCACATATGTAATCCTTGGTCCAAGTTGGAGGACGTGTTGTTCGTCCGGACCTTCTTGGCTGAATGTCCTCAGAAGAAGACTGATCTGCTGGAATATCCATAGGCAGGGTCTCTAATGTAATCCTCTCATTTGGTTCTTGATCCGCGTCTTCTGCTAAAGGTGTCATTGGCATAATGGACGCAGGAGCAGGACCTGTATTAGCTGAGGAGGGAAGCAGAACATATCCGGGAGCATTGACGGATTCTTCGATATTGTGGGGCTGAGAATAGTCCTGTCTGTTCCTGTCTGATTCTTTTATAGAAAAAGGAAAAAAATCTTCTTGGAAAGAAACATCTCTACTAACAAAGAATTCACCTGTGGAGGGATCATATATTCGGTATCCCTTCTGTAGGGTAGCATACCCCATAAATATGCAACGGCGAGCTCGTGGACCCATCTTATCCTTAGGTCCTACTATAGATGCATAGCATAGACATCCAAAAATCCTTAAATGATTAAGATATGGCTTCTTCCCAAAAAGAATTTCAAAAGGACTTCGACCATTAAGAACCTTGGTGGGCATACGGTTGATCAAATATGTTGCAGTCAATACACATTCCCCCCAAAAAATATCTGGAATGAAACCCTGAAATTTTAAGGCCCTGGCTACTTCTAGCAAATGTCGATGCTTCCTTTCCACTATTCCATTTTGTTGAGGTGTGTATATGCAAGAACTCTTATGCAAAATCCCGTGAGATGATAATAAGGTCGTACACTCATGATTGAAAAACTCTTTCCCATTGTCTGTCCTAATTTTTTGAATAGTTTTCCCAAATTGGGTTTTCGACAGAGAGAGGAAGGTTTTTAAGTACGAAATGACTTGACTCTTAGATTGCATGAGGAAAATCCATGTAGCCCTTGAATGATCATCCACAATGGTAAGAAAGAAACGTGAGCCATCATGATTCAGCGTATGATACGGTCCCCAAACATCCATATGAAGTAAAGAGAAAATGTCAGTTGCACGACTTTTGCTCAATGGAAAAGGGTTGCGAGATTGCTTTGCAAGTGGGCAAATATGACATTGAGAATAGGGAAATGAAGAACTATGACCCAATCTGGAATGGAAAATGAACTTTTTATCATTGGTAGTCAGATTACACAATGATTGTTTATTACAATGAAAAAAATCCAGATTCTTGGGTGAACTTCTCCAGAAAAATAGTCCATCTGATAGATTACCCCGTCTCATCAGTTTCCCAGTCGAAAGGGCCTGCAATTGACAACTATCAGCATTGAAGGAAACTTGACATGAGTTTTCCTTACAGGCTCTAGACACAGATATAAGATTGAACTGGAACAGGGGAATATATAGCACATTGGTGAGAATGATTTCAGAACTAAGATTAATTGTCCCGGTTGTAGTAACATGAGCAGTATTCCCATTTGGCAATTGTACTACAATGGGATTATCCAGTTCTTTATTAATAGTAGTAAACAATGTTTTCTCACATGCAATATGATCACTGGCTCCAGAATCAACAATCCAAGTATTTCTCGATATATTGTTAATTCGATAATGAGAAATACCTGTAAAGCTGCCCCCTTTTTTTGAACATCCAATCTGTGCAATGTCTGCATCAACTGCTCATATTCAGCATGAGTGATTGGATGATTTGTACCCTCCTGTCCTGTAAGTTGATATGCTGCTGCTGATATTTCTTTGCCCTTTTTTTCATCAGGTTTGCCATGCAGCTTCCAGCAATTCTCTATGGTGTGATGAGGTCGTCTGCAGTATTCACAATATAATTTGGCCTTATTTTTTGGATTCGGCCCATAGGAATTAGGCCCATAAGAGCTTTGCCCAAAAAAATTGGGCCCGCGAGAATTAGGTCCATACGGATTTGGCCCATGGCTTCGCGAAAAATTCCCACCGTTGGATCCTTTAATGAGCAAACCATCTCCACCGTCCAGATCTCCATGTGTTCGCGCCCCTCTCCAGCCGTCCGATCGCTGCGTGCGATCGTGACCGTCCGCAGCAGAGCCTTTAAAAGGCTTAGCTTCCGCGAACCCTAGGGTTTCATCGCGTTTCCTTTCTAGGGTTCGCGAGGCTCTCTCCGTTCGTGCGGCAAGGGCTAGGGTTTCCGCCCCCTTTCCTTCAGTCAAAGCGAGCCTCTGGTTTTCTTCTTGCACGGCAAGCTGAAATATTCGGCCGATTGAGGGTGCTGGCTCCATCGCGAGTATCTGTGACCTGAAATGGAGGTAAGAATCATTAAGGATAAGGAGAAATCGAGTCGCTTTCTCCCTGTCCTTTATCGCCTTATACTGTTGAATGGTTGTTTCGGGTCCGTTCAGTTTCTCCTCCGCTGCTTCTAGCTCGTTCCAGAGCCCTGACAGCTTGTTGAAGCACGTTGTCACAGACGTGTTTCCCTGCTTCAGTTCTGTAAGAGCTTGATGTAGCGAGAAGATTTTCGTCCGATCCAGTTTCCCGTACATTTCTCTTATATTATCCCAAAAAATCTTCGAATCTTCTGTTGGAGGCAACCCAGCTGTTATCTCTGGGCTGATACAGTTGCCTATCCACGTCCTGACCAATTGATTGCATTTTTTCCATTGTCGCCCTAATTTTTCATCAGTTGGGACCGGGACGGTTCCGTCGATAAATCCCTCTTTGTCTTTTGTTACGAGGGCTCGACGGAATGCGCGTGCCCAATTCGAGTAATTTTCGGATCCTGTAAGGGGATGAATGATAATCTTCAACTCTGGTCCGTCGGCGTTGGATACATATAGCGCGTCGCCGGGTTCTGGACGACCCATGGCGGCCGCGAATGGAAAGGGTATAAACCCTGTTGGGAATCCTGAATTTGTAGACTATCCCGCACTCGAATTTTCTGATCCGCCCGTCTGCTCAGGGTCGGTGGCCGCGTCTGCCCTAGTGTTGGCCGGTAGGCCTCCATCGATCTGCACACTCTGGTAGCCCGGCTGTGATGTACCTGGGTTTAATCCCTGGATCCATGGGTATGGCATCCATTGATAAGGATACCCCGAGAAAGGTAACCCTGGATTGAACTGAGCCGGATTTTGTTGCCACTGTGTGTGCTGAATTGGTATTTGACCTTGGCTGAGCTGCTGCTGTTCAACAATGGATGAGTCTGATCTGGACGAAACAGGTGGTGTCGACTGATCTCCAGAAGGTAAGATGACTTCTTGTGGGTTGGTCATGGTGAAATTCTGTTTTTGTAAATTGATTGCTTTTTTTGCAGATTCCGAATTCCTCCTGAAGACTGCTCTGTTATGCAAGAGTTGCAGCAACAAAGACAGAAAAGAAAAAGAAGGTAATTCGAATAATGATGCGGAAGCTAGGTCAGGATCAGAGGAAGCTCTGATACCATGAAAGAAGGTGAGAAGGAGATAGTCGAGAGAAGAGAATGGGAGAATTTCTCTTGTATTCCGTATTGATCAATGTACAATGTTTACATTGTTTATAATACAAAGTCTGAATATGAAAAGCAAGTAAATATTTTACAATATTTGTATCCGATTAGATCTGATACTAATTGGATGTAGATCCAATATTAAATGGATATAATTGATCTTCGGATGATATTGGAGAATCTTCACACGTATCTTCCAACATAAACATGTACTGGAGCAAAATATGCATGCCGATCAAACATTTCTTCGTGAAGGTTTAAACAACAACAAAGCTTTCAATTTATTTAAAAAGACGTTTGGCGACAAGCTCAAAGATGAGGAATTGAAACAAATAGCTGCTTAAGTGGTGAAGAAGCTCGTAGGTTTACCTCTCTTGATTATCTCAGTAGCAAGCACTTTGAAATATAGCCATGTGTCCGTAGGAAAAACGAGTTGAGAAAAATAGATGTGTCAAATATAGAAACTATATGAAGGGAAGCTTTGATCAATGGATGTGGAAGGATGAAATACCATTTTAATCTTGTAATGCTAGGCTTGCTGAGTTGAAAAGTTTGACAAAGATAGCTTCTTTGGAAATATCGATCCATGATCCCACCATACTCTCGGAGGATGATGACCTGCCATTGGAGAACTTGATCAAATTTTGGAGCAACATAGGAAATGTATAAGGGAGGACATTTGAAGATTTGAGAACCATGAAGTTCAAATTGGAAGGGTGCTATAGTATTCTTTCAAAAGAATGGATTCAGAAAAATCTGTAGAGAACTCAATACTTGCCTTTGGACAGATTGAAAGAGTTCAAGAAGAGCACTCATTAGTTGTACACCCAATGACTTTGAGAACTGAAGCGTCTCGACATTGACAACAGCCCTTCAATTAAGTACATCACCAATTCATATGATGGTCTCCCTCTCACCGCTGTTCATCAAAAATCTTATTAATCCGGAGAAGATATCCAATGGCCCTGTCACACGACAATGCTTCAAGAAATTGGAAGCTGTGCATATCAAAAATTGCCATCGATTGAAAAAACTGTGGTTCTAGTCAGAGATGCAAAGACTTGTACATTGGAAGAACTTCAAGTACGCAGATGTGAGTCAACGCAAGCCATTATAACAGATGGTGCACGAAAAGTAGAAGTTGCTGCTAATGAAATAATTGAGTTGCCTAATGTACGTTGTCTGGCTTTGCATCGGTTACCAAATATGATGAGGTTTTACAATGGAGCTAAGGGTGCTCCAATTTAGGTAACTTTTTCATTTTTTTTTCCTATGCCAGTCCGTGTTATTGAATGGGTATAAATTTCCTTAATTATTGATCTCGCAAACGATACCTAGATCATCTATTATAGGGGAATTTAGGATAAGATGATTATTGTTTTCACTCAACATCAGTGCGTATAGCATTAAATTTGATTATTTGTGCATATTGATTCACAAATAAATATTCCATTGAAAGAAAACAGAGACCATACATTTTTATTCACATTCAACTATAGCCAGAGGGAAGCCACTTTCTACAACTGTTTTTCTTTTTCAATTTGTTTCGATGTTAGATAATTGGGCTAATTACTTACCTGGGCTCTAACATGGGTTTGTACTAGGACTAATTTATTACTAATTTAACATTTTTAATGAGAAGAAAAAAATTGAACAGAACGAGAATTAATCTTGAACGAATGAATGAAATTCAACAATTTCAAAATGAAGAAAGTGAGAGATTAAATAAATGGAAGGCGAATGACGAGCCCGTAACCAAAAAAGTCCTCATAATTCATGTCCCACCTACATGCAAGTTGCAATTGACCCCAACAAATCATGCCAACGTCATCATGTTGACATCATTATGCTTATGTCATCCCTTTCCTCAGCTATTTCATCATAACCAAGAAAGTCCACATAATTCATGTCCCACCTCATGCAAGTTGCAATTGACTCCCACACGTCATGTCAACGTCATCATGTTGACATGCAAGGAAAGGGCCAACCACGGTGGGGCGAGGGTTGACTAGAGTTATTGGACCCTGACCAATGGCCAGTAACCTAAGCCAGTCGCCAGCTTCAGGTGATGGTGGGGCAGAGGCGACAACAAGAGCCATGGAGGCCCTCACTGATTTGCTGCCCTTCCTCTCTTTTGTTTTTTTAATTAATTAATTATTATTTATGTTGAAAATCAAATTTTGGGGACAAAACAATGTCGTTTTGGGACAAGCTAACCACGTTACCGTCATGTGGATAATTTTTTTAAAAATAATTGCCACCTTAGCAAAAAAAAGTCGCCACAACCGTATTTTGGCTAGAATTTCTAGCTGTTAGTGTTAGCATTTAAGTATCACTTTCTACTCTGTACGTTATTGGTGATTAGTGGAGTAGAACTTAATGAACTTGAGTTTTTGGGCACAATTAAAGACAGATGGCATCATCAACCAAGTCGCTTGTTCACATGCTCCAAAGCAAAATGTATTTATTTTTATTTAACATTATAAATCATTTTTTGACAAAAGATCCCCATCCTTACTGTCTTAATAAAAAATTATATCGCTTAAATATTTTCAGCCTTTCCTCTCTTATTTCGAGCCTTGTAACTTTTTAAAGGTAGCATGTAACTCCACAATATTCAGGTGGAGCCAACAATTTTAGTACTAAAGCAGATATTAATATTCTCAACCTTTCCTTGCAGGCTAGCCACCAGTCATGTTTACCTTCATTCTTTTTTCTATATGAATAAAACATAATATGTCGTGCATAATGGAGTCAATTTTCTAAGAATTCATAAACATTTATATTTTCCCATTCTCGCAGGATAGTTTTAACTATTTGCTACTCTAGATTTGGATATTTTTAGATGTGATGTTTATAATTATTTTAATATCTTAAAAAAAATTCTCTTGAAATATTCTCAGTCATTAAATCTGAAAACACTTAATGAGCAAAGAGCACTTTTATTATCATATATAACCAAGAGATTTTCCTATACTTTTACTTTTCTCTTGACAAAAACTCTTCAAAAATCATTTGAAAAAGAAGAATGTTTTTATTTAAATATGAATGAATTTAATATGATTAACGTCAATTTTAGTATAATATATTAGATTTTTGGGCTCTTTCAAAAAAATCACAAATTAGATTTCATCGAGTTTACTAACTTAAAATACACTTTTATTAATATTATTTATCAAAACAGGCTTCTTCCTGTCGCGACCCAATCTTGCCACCCTTGGATCCCTCATCATCACGAGGAGAGAAAATGGGAAAATGTCAGGTTTAGGGGTACTCACGAGAGTTCCCTCATGGCTCGCGTTCCAAAAGACGTCATCACCTCGCCTTTTGGATTAAGCCTCTCATGAGTTCTCTCTATGAGATTGCGAGCTCTCCCAAGCTCGTACCCCGCGTGACAATGGAGTGTCGCAATCCATACCCACACGAGCGACACACCTTAGAAGAAGGGGTCGGGTGTAGATATCGGATTTAAGAGTACTTTTATCACGGTAGCCCTCTCGACAGTACGTCTCACCCATAAGGATGGCATCACTTCATCCTTTAGGTTACTCCCATATTGAGTATGCTAAACCATTGTGAGTTTCATCGAAATTCATATCCCGCGCGACGGGTTTATTCGTGCGGTTTAATTGTTTATGACAATCTAAAAATAAGACAAGAGTCGCCACTAGCTTCACTTTGGGGGTCGGCTAGAAAACCCAATCGAGGGTCGGGAGTGTTCCCTCGATTCCTACGCAACCGAATATCTAGGTTCGGGGACTTGGGTTATGCTAATATTTCTATTAGCGGCCTTCAGTACCTAAACAGTATGTTATGTTTTCCTAACATGTTCATGCGTTTCTTTTTACATTTTCGGGATCATTTATCTTAAACTAAGTGATCATGCGTGGTTGGTCATTTTTATTCTATTCTATTTCTAGAAAAACAAGAAAAGAAAACAATCAATGGAATTGAAATTGCACGACAATAAGTAAACAATCAAGAAAAGCAATAAATCTATCATGCAATCCTAAAAAATATAAAAGAGAAACACAATTGAAAAAGATGAAAGAAAGAGAGAAAACCCGTAATTCGTCTAGTTTTATACAATAAATGAAACCCGAGACATATGTCGAGAAAATAAATAGTACATGATAATGGTTGCATTGGACATCGACCTCCACTGTCTTCGCGCTTTCTCCATCTTCAGGGTTCTAATCTAATCACAATCTAAGAAACTTATAACTAGGTGCATACAATGGAAAGAAATAAGCATACACATCAAAACAATAAAAAACAAGACATCATATTGAGATCAATCATTTAAAAGAAGTGCAATACGAAAGTCAAATTTTAGGGCCTCGGGGTCGGCCTTTGTCTTTCATGCGAGGGTCTCACTAAAACACCTACCAAATCCATTTTTGATGTGACTTATAGCAATTGTTGACCAATTGTATTCTCGCATGGTCAATAACACGTATAAGTCTCCTAATCAAGCAATCTATGTGATTTTAGAGTTTTCTCTTGTTATCATGCATCAACCCTATCATTCATCTAAAAATCACATGTATTGCAAAAATGTAAACATGCATGCAGGTCTTTTGAACCTTGTTTCTCAACCAATCAAACTTATTACCAAGGGCATGCGCCAATCACAAACACAAGCAATTTATAATGCATGATGGGATTATATGTATGAAGAGTACATGTGATATTTCAAAAAATATATCTCAAAATCATCATGAAATTTTTTTAGACAATGTGATGTCTCAATTATGAAATGCATTCAATTGCCAAGGCTAGCCCCGTGCTCACATTAAACTCACAAGCATCGCAGGCATTTTGAATACAATTCAAACCATGACTTTCACGATGTCAAATAAAGATTTTTCTTTTAAAAAAAGTTTGAAAATATTTAGGATCAATGAATATCTAGGCTATGGAACACATTCAATTGCCAAGGCTAGCTCGGGGCTTGCATTAGAACTCACAAGCGTCGCAAGCATTTTGAATATGGTCCAAACCATGATTTTTCCTTAAGTCAAATCAAGTTTTGGAGAATAACCTTTTTAGGAATTGTTTTTGAGAAACATCATATGTACCAAAACATTTTTTTGAAATATACAATTTGAAAAGGCTGGTTGTTTAACAACAAAAGATCAAAGAATTTAGAAAGATTTTCATGAAGATGACATGTCCTAATTTCACGCACAAACTAATAAAAAAGGTGTAGCTAAACAATCAGAATCATGATTATATTAGGAAATTTCAGAATAAACATGTAGGGTCATTGATGCATCACACATGACGGTAATCATCGATGTGCCATTTTGATACTAGCAACATCATCTAAAAGCAGTTTCGCCTGGATAGCAAACCCACCGAATAATTAGGAAGCAACTGAAATGACATCAGCTAGTGCTTGAATTCATGGAAATGAGCGACGGCGGCAATGATCTGCATTCGACGCCCCTGAAGGTCTTCTGGTAGAGACATTGCTAGCCGAAGACAACGAATGTGACTTGGAATTTCTGTCTACTCCAAGCTCAGCGTCGAGGCAGAGAAGGCCAGGCCAAGCTAGGGGAAAAGGTTGAAAGGTGGGAGTAATGGGGCTGGTGGGTCTGGGCCGCATATCAAATCAATGGGTTGCTCTTGTGGGCCGTGCCAGTTGGACCAACTTGGCCTTTTCTATTTGTTATTTATTTTTATCTTTTTATTACTCTTTTTCTTTTGTTCTTTTTTACTTCCATTCATTGTTTTATGCTCATTTTTTTTTTTAGAAAAACGTATGCTTAATTTTTTGACTAAAATTCAGATGTCGACAGTTTCGAATATATTTACCCTAATATTTAAAGAAGAATATCATGCCATCATGAACAAAGTACAAGATATTGTATGTTTTTGTTGCGTCAATTCTTTATTTCCCAAAAAGCTAGAGTAGTTTATTGATCGATGGAAAAAATAGGCCAAAAAAATGGGACAACCCAATCGAATAGAATCGGATATGTGTTGATGAAATATCGACTCATTTAAAATGACTTAATTGATGACTTGGATTCATAAAGACCCGACTTCCAATCTTGCCCATTTGTCAGGTTGAAGTCCTAGAATATCACGATGGAAGATTAAACAAAGATCAGTACAAGGCAAGAGAAAGAGATAGTTTTCTTTAGTAAAAATTGATTCCTTCGTGTTTTATTTTTCCTGTTTGAGGATTCTTTTCAATTTATTGAAAGTTCTCAAAGTGAAGAAATGATTAAACATGGCAAAGAGTCGAGGAAAAAGCAAAAGAAATGAATAAATATGTTGAGAATAACATAGGTTTAAATAACACCAATTTTTATAAGATTTCACCCATAAAACCGACCATGATTGGTCAAGTGGTCCAAGAGATGATTTGCAAGTCAAAGGTCACAAATTTGATTTCCCAATCTATTATCCATTTTGAGATAATTATGCGAATAACTTGACAGAATTAATTTGAACAATATCTGGTGGCGAACACATTCACCTGTTGGTGGCCAAAGATTGTTGCGGGTTGGAGAAACTCCAAATAGAATGTCCAGCAAAAACATTTGAGTCGCCATTGATGCCCTTCAATGACGTGTTGTAACTGCACTTTGACGATTTTCTATTTCCACGATGATTTCGAGAGACTTCCTTCACACACAGAATCATAATTTAAAAAATATTTTTTTGACAAATAATGATCTAGGCCATCGGTATCTCCTCGACCCCAATGAGCTCATCGTTGTCCTTCACGTGGAAGTCTGCCTTCAAGACCGGGTGCGTCACAGGAACACAAAACCACTAGTCCCGTAGGGAGTTCTCGCAATTCGGGTTGTCTAGCCCACTTGGCAATTTTCGGCCTTTTAATTCCCAACCCCTCTCTTTCAGCCCATTTATTTTAGTTCGCTTATTTTCTTTTGGCCCATGCGTCCAATTAACGCTCCTTGGCCCATCTCTTTTCTCTCTTCTTTGTTCCCATAAGCCCACCAGAGCCTAAAAAAAGAAGCCCAGCCCATCTTCTCCTTTCCCTTGCACACGCTCACCCCCGTGAGCAGAAGAGCGTCGGTGACGCAAGGAAGAGAGAAGCAAGAGTGACGTGCGGGTGACGGAGGAGGATGTGTCTGCGCCTGCCCGGGAACGGGGCTGTGAGCGACGAACCGTGACGAGAGCGAAGCCAGCGCCTTCTAAAATCTCGGAGCCACGGCTGATCGACGTCGTCAGCTTTCGTTCATTGACGAACACTAAACCTTCTGAAACTTGCATTCGAAAGCGCACGCCATTTCTTGCATAATTGGTTGCCCAAGGGTGTTTAGATTCATGGTCGATTCATGTCCACTTCATTAGTTGTTGAACTGAATCTGAATCTGTGTTTTTCCCTTTCGTTTATGTCGTGCTCTTGTGACTCCTTGTGCCGGTCGTCTATGGATACAAGTTTGGAGTTGCTATTCTCAACAAGTCGGTGCATTCTTTGCTGTTTTAGTATGCTTCCTGTGTAATTCTTATACTGTTTTGTGCGATTTTGGAGCTCATAATTTCCTTGCCGGAGTGGCTCAGTCTTGGCCGGAGTTGTGGCTGATGGGGGAACATTTGGACATCAGGTATTGATGTCGGACCGATAGGGATTCCGGCGTGAACTTGTGTAGTGTAGTTCAATCGAGTTCGTCAATGGTGGTTCTGTACAGAGGAAATATGGGTTGTTGCGAGGAAAGAGAAAACGTTCGAGAAAGAAGAGAGCGTGATCTGAGGGAGCAGAAGAAGGTGCAGGGGAAAAGGACAAAATTGGGAAAAAGACAAAAAGGGAAAAACAAACTGTGATTCAATTGAAAGATTACACAAGCCACGCAAGTTGAAGAATCTAAGTTGTGTTGAACTGAAAGGTTGTCCTCAGCTAAGAGCTATGTAAGGCCTCAGTAACTTCAAGTCTTTGAAGTGCTTGGAAACCGAAGGTTGTAGATCTCTAGAAATATAACGAGTGCATTGCATCCAATTTGTCTCGAGAAATTATAGTGGTTTTGCATTAACAGGCAAATATATGGGATAACTGCTTTGTGGTTGACGAATATCTATGTTAATAAAATTTACAAATTGCTAGTAATTTTTCATTCTTGTTTGTAAAAAGATATGATCGATAACTTGCTTCTTAGGTCACCCGATGGTAAGTTACCATCATCATAAGGATTTCACGAGCGCCCAAAACAAATTAATGAATTATCAACTTTTCTAAAATTTTACAAATGTGTTTATTTGCATCGTGTATCAAATCACCAGATACTAAACAAACATCTTCTAGGTTTTAAGGTACAAAAGATGAAATCTGTGTGGACTACTTCAACTCAATTATTCATTTCTTTTAAGACATCATTATTCTTTAATCAACGTTAACTCTAATTTTGTGTCTTATTATGAGTTTTATTTGATGGAAACAAAATAACTTTAATAATCAGTGAAATCATTTTTCTCTCTAAACAATAAATGTGCATCTAAATGATGTCACATGTTGTGCATAGAGATTCTCAAATAGAATATGAAATATTTTGAAATGTGATGTTCATGATTAGTAACTTAGAAAGTTACTCTTGGTATTTTCTCGTTCATAGAACCAATTTTACTTGTCATTAACAAGAAATTTTGCCCTAAACTCATTAATAGTAAAGGCATTTAGTAAGCAAAAGGCACTTCTAATATAACATATTACCAAGAGATTCTCTACCTATACTTTTACTTTTCTCTTGACGAAGCTCTTCAAATTTTATTAGGAAAAGACAAAAGCCGTTTTATTAAATATGAATGCCGTTTCAATGTGCAAAAATCAATTTTACTGTTTTATATATACCAGATTTCAGGCTCTTTCAAGAATTTCACAAAATAGATGAACTCCATACACACGAGTTTACCAACTTAAGTACACTTTTAATAATTTTGTCTCATCAGAAAGATCAAAACAGGTTTCTTCTCTCTCGATCGAATTCACTGGCTAACAAGGCCTCATCACATGGCCCTCGACGGAATTCACTTGGCTCTCTTCCTTTCTCTCTCTAACATCTAACGATCCGAGTCGATTCCCTTTCGAGATCGGGCTCGGCGCGCTCTGCGGAAGCGGGGCCAAAGCATAAACAGAGCCACCTTCACACACGCAAAAGGAGCTCAATAAATTCTCTCTAGCCCCGGTTGAAGGGACTCAGGTGATTTTTGAGCATTTATAAGTCACTCTCTCGGAGATTTCTTTCGAATCCTTGCCTCTCGCTTCGTTGCTGATCGTCACCGCTTCCCGATTGCCAACAGTTCGGTCTGTAATGGCGAAGTTCTCAAACTTTGGTCACGACTGCCTGCTTCGACGATTCCAATCCTGGATGTTGCTTCTGTTATCTCCTTACTCATATTCTTCTTTCAACTAAACCACATTTGCTCTGTTTTCCGTTGCTTCTTATGCGAAGTAGAGGCTGAGTGCTATTGTTACCGTCTGTGCGAAAACGGCTTTGATTGAGGCTGATTTGATGATTGAACTTGCCGACTGCCTTTGTGATGATTTGGATGCGAATCACCTGTTTGATGAAATTCCTGAACTTAATCAGTTTGTATTTTGATTCAAGTCTTGACCCAGAATTTCTTTCATTACTAGATTATTGATCGATTTCAGTCATATAAGTGTATATGAGTTCCGTTTCTTCATTAAAAATCATAGGTATTCAATTTTGAACTTGCTTTGGATGTGCTACAACCTGTTGATACATGCTGATTCGTAATTATTGCAGCCCTGAGCTGATGTCATTTGGTCCTTGATATTGATGTTATTCCACTCAAGTAAGCATGTGTAGTGAATTTCACGTTCCCTTGAAAGCAATTTATGTCATGAATGAATTAAATTCTACTGGAAATCGATCCTTCTATGCTTGACTGTGTCTTGATATCCCTGATTTAGTGTGCATTTGATTCCAATTTGAGGCTAGTTTGGTTATGGCATCTTATATGCTCATGCTAGGAAAGCATTGTAGTGAATCTCATGCCGATTTTCGAGAATTGGGGTCATCACCAAACTTGAATATGTTAGAATCGAAGAATTGCGTGCTGACCGTGATTGCTTTGGCTAAATTCAGTATTAATTTGCCCCTAGATTGATGCCATTTTGATCAAATAGACTTATATGCGCTTGTAGGAAGATATGGCTTCATTTTCATGTCGATTAATCATCAAAGGATCACAATTTGCTGTCTTTTATGCTCTGTTGCAATTATGAATGTCTGCTGGAAGTTGTGGAATAAGCATGAATTAGATGGATAAGAGATACGGTGTGTGCAAGTTCCTTGTCAATTTCACATGTTCGGATGGCAATTGCGTGATTAAATTGATGTCTGTATGCTTGTTATTGCCGTGAGAGTGTTGGCCTAATTATTGAATTAGAGAACTCCGATGTTAACTGAACTTTAATTCCATGATTCTTGCGATTTCAAAGCTCGGGGCATCTATTTTTCGTAATATTAAATAATTTGAAGAATACCGACTTCTTTTAAAGGTGATATGGTAGACTAGCCAGATTTAAGGAAATATCTCAACAAAACTGGTCACCAAGGCCCCATCCAAATATTGCGTGGACGACACTTGCCAACAGAATTCCAATATTCTCTCACTCTCATTAGATGCTCACCATTTAAGGCTTATTTATAAGAGCTATCGCTTAATCCTGATCGATCCTTCAAGTGTGTGCGCTTGTGCCAGTATACTGTGCACAACACCAATTGCGACCTATTGACGCTACTAGAAATATCTTTCGGGAAAGCTAGAACTCACATTTGGTTGTGAATTCCAATGTGGCAGATGAAGGCATATCTCTCTGTCCTTTCCGTCCTTGAAGTTCGCTGGCCACTGCTGTTCAGAATGATGTTTCAAAGATATGTTTCTCATTTCATTGGAATGCTCATGAACTGATAGTCATCCGTGTCAATAGCACTAAAGGAGCACAACAGAAGATTATCGCCGGTGGGGGGAGGGAAGCTTGGTCACCAGCAATAATTTAGTCACCTATCCGATTGCCAACAGTTCCAAGGACTGAAATGCCACAGTACTCAAACTTTGGTCATAATTGCCTACTTCGTTGATTCCATTCCTTCACGTTGCTTTTGTTATCTCCTTACTCATATCCAAGGTCAATCACTATAGCTAATCATTCTTCATTCAACCAAACTGCATATGCTCTGTTTTCCGTTGCTTTATGTATGAAGCAGAGGCTGGGAGCTGTTACTACCATCTATGTGAAAATGGACTGTGATTGAGGCTGTCTTAATGCTTTGAACGTGCTGCATTTCCTTTGCAATGATTTGGATGTGAATCGTTGCTTTACTTTTGCATCTAAGCTCCCTAGCCGAAATGTACACCAGCCGTTTGATGAAATTCCTGAACTTAAAAAGTGTGTATTTGATTCAGGTCTTGACTGAGAATTTCATTCATTACTAGGTTTTTCATCAATTTTGGTCATATCAACCTAGTTGTGTTCCGCTTCTTCATCGAAAATCATAGGCATTCCATTTTGAACTTGCTTTGGATTTGCTGGAACCTTGTCAATACATGCAGATTCTCAGCTGTTGCGGCCCTGAGCTAAAGTCCATTGATCCTTCATTTGATGCTTTTCCACTCAAGTAAGCATGTTGAGTGACATAAGATTGTGTTACGGTAAATTTCATGTTCGCTTGGGAAAGATATTATGTCATGGATGAATTAAATTATACTGGAAATCGATCCTTGGATACTGACCATGTCTTGATATCCCATGATTGGGTGTGTATTTGATTCCAACTTGAGGCTAGTTTGGTTGTGGGATCATATATGTTCACGCTAGGAAAGTAATATGGTGAATCTCATGCCAACTTGAGGCTAGTTTGGTCATGGATTGATGCCATTTTGATCAAGTAGACTCATATGCGCTTGTGGGAAGATATGGCTTCAATTTCATGTCAATTTGTCATCAAACAATCACGATTTGCAGTCTTGTATGTTCTGTTACAATTATGATTGCTGCTGGAAGTCGTGGGTTAAGCACAGATTAGATGGATTTTGTCTCAACTTGGTTGTCTTTTTTATTGCCCGTGGGCAAGTGATATCACGTGTTCAAGTTCCTTGTCAATTTCACATGTTCAGATGGTGCTAGTCGGCTGTTAGTCCCACTAGAATGTAATCAAGGACTGCATATCAAAACAGATATGTATTAACAAAGGGTCTCAACTCCTAGGGGTCAACACTCACTTGTGAATATTCACATCAGCTTAATTCCCTAAAATGCACAAACTTTAGGTCGACTCTCTGTTATGAGAAACTTTTTTTGTCTAGAAAGAATCAACTTCCACTTAAGTCCCAAATTTGATCCCCATTCAATTGCCATCCAAAATCACTGTTGAAGGTCTTACGTGGCAGTCAGTTGTAAATCCATGTCGGCTAACTACTCACCAAAATGATGCTTTGTTGTTCTTAAAATTTGGGAAAAATCGAAGCAATTAGAGCTGGATTCTTCAATTCTGCAGACAAAAGTCTTCAAATTTTGCATTTGGGAATCTTCAATTCGTCGAATAGACTCACACTTGAGAGAGTTGGTTTGTTGAGCTTTTAATAAACCAATTCTGATCTCTGCTAGTCTCATGATCCCAAGGATGGGCGCTCAACCAAAGACAGCATCTTCTGCAGGATCATTCTTGGTGAATCGCCCGCATTCAAGGTATTTGATTGATTTTGATTCTGGTTCTTCTGAATCGAGGATGGATAGCTATCTTCTTCAATGTCAAAGCTCATTTCAATTCATGGTTTTGCATCTCATGCGTTATTCTTGCTAAAAGATGCCAGCTTGATGTCCTGCTGGGGTTGGCAATCATGTGCGGAAGAATTACATCCACATACTGTTCTCATATTTTGCCTATCCAAAAACTCAATGGAATGTCGACTCTTCCGCATTACACTGTTTGTCGTGCATCATTAAGCATTGCTGATGCGGCTATGTGTTTGACAAACATTTTCAGAATGTATGACAGATGACGGCTAGAATGATTAGATCCTTCTTCATTCATTTGATCTTATTCATTTTGTACTTTCAGCTCTGTGAGGATGAAAAGTGCCTATGCATATTGATTCGAGTCTTCTGAGCCATGGGTAGGGTGTTACTCATCCATCATTCTGCAGTAGATGACCCCTTGAGATTATTGTCCTTAAACAAGGATAAACTGATGAGGCAAAAATGACATTTTTGCCTTGTGATTAACTTCTCCGTTGTTTAGCCAGGACTTCTTATAGTCTCATCTAATCACTCTCTCCAGATTATGTAACCTTGCTTCATAAACAATAAATTGAGATGAGTTAATGTGTCTATAAGTGAAATTAAGATTTGCACATGGAACTATGTTGCAGTTAGAAGCAGATGCCACCATCTGGTTCTAACTTTAATGACCTTTGTGCTTGGTTATAGCATCCTAGATGATTGAGTCTTTGTTTGTAACTTAACACCAATCTTCCTTACTGATGACAACTTTCTTGTTGTCAGCTTGGATCCTGGCAGTTTTTCTTATGGCCTAAAGAACCCACATCTTAATCAAAAAAATTCTACCTACAAGTCAGCTTAGATCCTGGCAGTTGAATGTAAAGATTAAAAGAGAGCATTGAAGAGAAGGGGGGTTTTTGATTATTATTAATGCAAAATGTCTTCTTGAGGAATTTCGCACTTTTGTTTTTTCACAAACCGGCTTCTATTCTTGAAAAATCTTTTTGCAATGTAAGACTATGTATGAACTCACTCACCTCAATTGTACCTGGGACGCAGTGCTTCATCCACGATCTCCTCCATATCTGTGGCTTTCATATCCGGCGGGCCTTACTGTTCAACGACCAAGTCGAGTACATTAATGCCACGCCGGAGATGCTGTGGTCCCTCGCCCGGAAGCTGGATCGTTGGCATAGGAGGAGCGGGGTTTATAGCCGATGGCAAGCCAAGTAGCAGGGGACAATCGGCGGTTCCTCGGTGGCACATAGGCAGTTACTTTCTGTCCAGCGTGGATGCACTTTCATGGAGGATAAGATTGTGGGATAGCTGAATAGTTCTAGCATTTTGGAGGCGGTAGGGCCCAAAAGGCAATGTTAGTATAAAGAAATGGTGGTGGGGGTCCATTTATTTTTAAGCGACAATTGTATGGCCTGTTGCAGGCCGGGGATTGTGCTCTTGCGTCCAACAGCACTTTGACCACCTCTTCAACGGCTACTTTGAAAATTGCAATTCTATAAAAAAAGATTCAAAGCTTGCTGAAGGATTCGGTTTCCAACTTCTTGATATTTTACAAGCGTGGTCATAAACTACCAATATTATGAGGAATTTTACTAACATACGAATGGATTAATAAATTACCAACTTCTTATCAACATTGTAAGCAATTTAGTAATATCCAAATAAATTAGATTTACCGATGTCAAAATAAATTAGCAAATTACATTTAAAAAAAAAATAGACATATGGTTCATAAGTTTTTAACAATGTAATTAATATACTTATGTCAGATTAATTTGTAAGTAGCCTCTTAGCCTAGTTGGTTAGGATCTCACTCTGAGATCCAGGAGGTAAAGGGCTCAAAGCCTCTAATATTTATTTTGTTCCTCGAATTGAGGCATGTGTCCAGTGCTGTTTTAATTCCACCTTCAAATGCACGTACTCAATTCGAGCTTACTTGATGTCAGGGGTGGCTTTACTTCTGGGGCCCCATGCGGATCTTTTAATTTCTATATATTTAATTTTTTATCCTAAATTATATATTTTTCAGTATAGAATTTGTATATCATGGATATACATGTAATATATACCTTTTTAACTAGAATTTTTATTATATCCACAATCAATACAAAATAGCCTCTATTGTAACACTACAATATTCATATGTGTATGCTAATTGTACGATTATGCCAGGTTAATTAAATCTTGGAGTACATACGTAAGTATATTTTACCATCGAGTAAAATTATTTTTGTTTTGGGTGACTGACCTAATTAGGAGGGTTGCTTTTTTAAAAAAAGATTGGCATTGTTGTTAGTCGTAAAACAATTTGTACAAATTTGGGACTAAATATGTAATTGTGTATTGTCATGCACACTTTAACGTGATGATTTCAAACTTTTTCAGCAATTCCATTTTAATTTCTATTTTACTAGGTATCATATACTTGAATAAAAAGATATTCTTTACTTCAATAATATTAGCATATTCACATATATGAAGTCATCCTACCAATTCAATTATATATGTAATTCAAAACCTATGCACTGTCATAAGATTAATAGATTGATCTTTTTTAATATCAATAGAGTGTCTAAAACTCTTTGAGTATCCAACTAATCTCCATACGGTATGATGGTCCCTCCATCTCACACACATTGTGTAATCACCGGAGACTCACATTGTGTGCTCATGGGAGTGGCCGCAAGAGAATGTACAAGTGTAGTGATTCGATCACAAGCTTTGACAAGAAAGATAAACACACTTACCACTTGAACAATCTCTTGGGGTTGAAAAGATTAGTATCGCTTAGTTTTCTTGGAATAAGGCTAAACTAATCTAGTATAAAGCGAATCTCTTCATCTTTTCCTTATAAAAGAATTCTTGATTTCCCAAATGATAACTGTCATCGTGATCGTGGTTTTATACCATCTACTTTTGAAATATTTTAAGTTGCCACACTTGACTTACATGTGGGCTGAGCCTTCTTCTAAAACTCCGGGAAGAGTTGGAGAATATTTCTTCTACACTAGAAATTATTACTTATTTAAATTCCAACAATAGTCTCACATTATATATTGGTTTTACCATGTGAAAGAAAGAATTAAGATGTAATACGTGCGTCATTACGAGATCCAAAAAACTAATTTCGTTAAAGTTTAGATTCAAATGATGAGGCATTATTACTCAGAATCTTATTTGTATTGTTGCTCCGTCCTCCAGATTGACTTACACACTAGTTTATATTCAGCAGTCACCGCAGTTTGATCCATCTTTCTATTGAAGCTGGTTCGGTCGAGCTTTGGTTCTCTTGTGACATTTTGAATTTTTCAATTCTATTTTCAATTAAATTAATCGGGCCTTTCATCAACACGCCTATAGTGCTGTTCTCAAAGCTAATCAAACTGAGATAACTAAACTATATGGGGAAGTCATTAAGGAATTTTAATGCAATAAACTTGAGGATTCAACCAAGAATCCTACTCGACCGTGCTCAAAGATCGATTAAAAATCATATATGGGTCGGTTCAACTAAGATGTATGGTTAAACATGGGTGATTCCACCAAATTGAAAAATTCTCGTCGACCGGCACTAGACGATTTTTCTATCGTTTTGATACCCTATGTCCGTATTTGAATCCTCGAGATTTTCACAACAACCGAGAGTCGCCAACGTGTCGAAGATGTTCATCGTGGCTCGAAGAAAATCGACCACGGATCATTTGCACTAAAATTTTTTGAAAGCTACTCGATAGCCTAGCTTACGCTAAAATCGCGTCGAATTGAAATTAATCTCGAATTTGAATCCGATTTCAAAAATTGAAAACTTTGTCATGTCACGAGTCATTTTAGGAACGTCGACTCAGTCTTCGAAGATTTTTCTACAAACCGAAGTTTTGGCGGAAAAAGTCGATATAAGGCCGTTTTCAACCGGGAAATTTCGAGGGCCGCTTTTTATCGCGAAATTGGAATGCAAGTGGGATCAATTAGTAAGGAAAAATACCAATTTGATCAATGACTTGATAATGGGACTTGTAGAAGCCAAATTGAGTTGATTCGAGGAGGATTTGAATGGAAATTGAACCAATTGTCCCCAAATTCGTATGCCCCCTTTGGACCCAACAAATGGACCACTTCAAGGCTTCTAGAATGGGGTTTTTGGTCTGGAAAATGGGCAGTGGAGGCCAGCTACAAGGTAGGACCGGTCAAGGGGATCAAACAAATGAGAGGAGACCAAAGTGGTCCCCCCTTGGTAGCCAGTTCCCCCTTCCCTCTCCTTCCCCCTCTTCTGCCCGTCGATCCTTCCCCTCTTCTCCTTCTTCTTGTGTTTTGAAACTTAGCCAACCCAGAAGAAACCAAACTGCAGCCCCCTCGCTGTCGCAATCGCCCGCTGAAGCCTGGGGCCACCACCTACGCTATACGAGCCTGCACATCCGCTAGCCACTGCTTACTCACCTACGCACCCAGCTCACCGCCGTTCCGAGTTGTCCAACCGTCCTCCGCGTCCGCTGGCCATCGAGAAAGTCGTCGGAGCCCAGCTCACCGCCGTCCAGTAGCCGCCTGGACCCGCAACCACCCGTCTCAGCCCGTTTCCGCGCCAACCCGCCACTGGAGCAGCCTTTCTTGGCCCTAACCAAAATCGAGTAGTAGTGGGTTTCCAGCCACTGTTTGGCCCGTTTTTGTGGCCTTCCTGACCTCAAAAAGCGGTCCCACTTTGTAGTTTCTTGACCCTCTCCGCCTCGCTGTTTATTTGATCCGAGCGGATCGTTTAACAAATGAGTTTAACTCACTAATCCATGTTTAGTAAGTTAATGACGTTTAAGTGTTGATTAGTTTATGCTAAGCTAGGATTAGGTGGTTAGTTAGAATGAATTAGTTAATTAGTTAATTATCGATGCATGTTGAGAGATTAGTTTAATGAAATTATAGCCTAGACAAGCTCTAGTATTTATCTAGGGTGGTTCGAAATTTTTTGGGCCCGTCTCGGCTTGTAATTAGGCTTTACGGCCCAAGTCCTATTTATTTGCATTTATTAATTATTTTATGTAATTATTTATATATTTATTTATTTTCTGGAAATTAGACGAGATAGCCGGGTGACGGAATTTTATGCTGATGGCAGTGGTGTGATTTGTTTATTTAATTGAGTTCTAATTTGTGCGGATTGTGTGTGATTTGTGATTTTGAGAATTTATTCATAATATTTAATTTCAATAATTAATTAGAAAATCATCAAGCATCGGTTCATAGCACTAAAAATGTTTTTAGGCCCTATAATAAATAGTGGGGTTTTCAAGGAGGAAAATATTATATTTTTTGCCGAGACCGACCATGTATTCACACACGATTATGTTATTAGGTATCTTTAACATGAGAAAAATAGGCCAAGATATTATATTAATTGAGGAAGTTAATTGTGAAGGGCAATGTTGTTGGCCGTGGGTGCATAACCATGTGATGTTCTGAGTAAGGTTAAGAAAACCGTCAAAGTATGATTGTGCCTATGGGGCCGTAATCAACCACCGAAGTATGGTTGTGCCTATGGGGCCATAATCAACTGCCGAAGTATGGATATGCCAATGGGGCTGTAATTAACCATCAAAGTATGGCCGTGCCTATCAGGTCGTAATTTACCGCCGAACTTGGAACTGGTTGTGCCGGTTGGGCCGTACGTCATCGCTGAACTTTTAGTGTGCCGTGTCCATTAGGCCATAATTAATGATTGGAGTGAGCAATTAAAATGACCATGTGATGGTCTTGATGAATGGAATTGACTAAGTCGATTGATCGATGTTTCGATCCGAGTGGATGAATTGATCTGTAAAGTGATTGATTGGGTAGTTGTTTTAATTATATCGACTCGCAGGAATGGACTGAGGTCAAGGTAAATCATCTCACTCGTGTTTGTGCCTAGGCAGCCCTCAAGGCATATTTTTTTCCTAGTTTGGTCTTAAGGGGTGAACTTGCTGAGACGTCGTCTCATCCCGTTGTGGGATAACATTTCAGGTTCCTAGATGGCAGCTCCTCCCAAGCATTTTAGACAGCCGAAGAAGATCACAAAATAGAAGTACTATATTCCAATCCATGGGCACCATAATGGGTTAGAGTACAAATTGGTGAAGTCTATAATCTTGGTTGATGCGGGTCTACCCAAAAAGGTGCCATATCAATACAGAGCATGGTATCGCCAGGATCATACTGGAATGAGAGAGGACCCCATATCGGAATCTAAGATACCTCTATATGTGATGGAGGTTACTTTTGAAAAGGGCACTGTAGACCCTCTAGGTGGTTTGGTGGTGGATAGAGATCCGAAACTGTCAGAACCTGAGTCTCCTATATACTCAGATGAGGGCTCCAATCGAGATTCGAATGAGGATGAAGAGGAGGAAGAGGAGCCGTAGTCTTATGAAACCCCCCCCCCCCAATTTTGTAGGCATTATAAATAGACCAACTTGTATTATATATGACATAGTTTGCTATGTGTATATAAGTGTGGTTATGTTTTAGTTCAAAAATTTATAGCCCTACTTTTCTATCGCATTGAATTGTTGTCTGAGGATTATTTAACTGCTTCCGCATGTGCATTAAAATGAATGAGTCGGCGATGCGTCCCGGGATATCGCTATTTAATCAACCGCAAAGGGATGGGCACGCGCTCGGAGGATCGAGGCGTGACATTCTCGTTCAAGTGGTATCAAAGCATGATTTAGAAATTTGAGTGATAAGGTGCGATGGTTTATGTGATAGTAATAGAAATGGCCTTTATTTCATGCCGGTGCATGTCTGTGATAGCTTATTGATAGAATTGTTTGTTTGTATGGATTGCTCGGCTTCTAATTCTATGTGGAATTGGAAGTAGACTTCTTAAAGAATGAGTGATCAAGAGCAGAGAACTTCTAGGAAGCGTACGATAGGGCCCATGACTCAGAGTAGGACGCCAACAAGAGTCGGTACCCGAGGAGGCCAAGAAAAAGCGCCAGCACAGGCTAGCGCTAGTGAAGTAGCACCACATCCTGTTGATGCTGAGGTATCAGCCCCAGGTGATCCGGGATCTGTCGAAATCATGCAAGCTTTGAATGCGACGACAGAGATGATGGGGTAATAGGCCCGGAATCAAGCTGCCGCCTTTACTATGTCGTTGTAGCTACCGCTGCCAATGCTACCACAATCGCTATCACACTTGTCACCACACCGGCCAAAGTTCTAGCTAGGAACATAGTCATGAATAGAGAAAGACCGATCCACAAGTTGGTAGAGTAATTTTTGAAACTGAACCCACCGAGATTCACTGGTACCGAGAGATCCAGAGACTGCCTCTCTTTGGATTTAGGATTTGGATAAGGTGTTTGCACTCCTGAGGTGCAATAAAGAGGAAAAAGTGGTTCCGGCAGTGTATCAACTACAAGGTAATACAAATACCTGGTGGAGAGCCACCGGAGATGCAGTGTTCTCGAGAGGAGTAGTCCCACTGTGGGATGCCTTCCTCAAAGTGTTCAATGATAAGTACTTTTCGAGAAGCGCCCGAGAGTAAAAGATGGAGAAATTCCAACGCCTCCGCCAAGGATTGATGATCGTTGACCAATATGAGATCGAGTTGGAGCTTTCTCAATACACTCCAAGGTTGATAGAGGACCTTGAAGATAAGGCTTGGAGGTTCAAGAATGACCTTCGACTAAAGCTGAAACAACCGCTGGTGCCGTTTGACCTAAAAGACTATCGTGAAGTCTACAATCGAGCCCAACTGTTAGAAAGGAGTTTGAACGAGCAAGTCGCCTCGTCTGGATTGAGGTTTAGTTCGCATAGAGAAGGGATCCGACATGGGAAGAGGCCCATGATCGAGGAAGATTTCAAGTCCCGCCCAACAGGAAGGGTGGAATTGCAAAATCAGGGGGTGGCCAGAATGGCGTGTGTCGCTTGTGTGAAAGGCGACACGATTCAGCCCCATGCCAATCTAGGCCGAGTACTTGTTTTGGGTGTAGCCAACCGAGTCACATAATTAGGAACTATTCTAGAAGACAGGGGAGATCGCAGCAGTTGTTGCCGCTGCCACCATTAGGTCAAATCAGATATTACACGTCACAAAACACACCGCAGGGTGGATAGCTCAGGCCCCTAGTTCAAGGGATGGTGTATGCACTCACTAGAGGTTAGGCTAAGGACACGCCTGATGTGATTACGGGTATGGTTTCGTTGAACGACCATGTTACTTATACTTTATTCGACCCCGGCGCAACTCATTCTTTTATTACCGAGCAATTATTTAAGCTAATATGATCAAGTCCTAAGTTGCTGGAGTTAGTAGTTAGCATATCTACAACGTTAAATGATAAGGTGTTGTCTACATTAGGTTGTTTGGGTTGCAAGTTAGTGATTGGTGAGCGAGAGGAGAAAATACATTTGTTAGTCCTAGCCATGTGTTGACACCTAAATTTTGATTAGGTTATTAATTAGGCTTTAATTTCTTTAATTTCTCATTCTTTTAAATAAAAATAAAAAAAAGCAAATCAAAAGCAAAGCAGCCCATTTTTCTCTCCTTCTCTTCCCTCTCCGCGTGGGCCCCTACGGCCCATTTTCCTCCTCCTCCAGCCCGGCCCTCTTCGGTCATCTTCTTCCTCTGTCTGCCTCTGCAGCACACGCGCAGAGGGCGCGACGCCGAATGAGCGGACGGACGGCGACCCGCGTGGGGGGCAGCTGGTAGATAGGTGGCGGATGGGACGCCAGTTCGATCAGCGGAGGCCGTTCAGCACGCGGGGATCAGCTGTCAAAGCTCCGTCGATCGGTCGCCTCCTCGCCTATAAATAGGCCCTCCACCTTCATCGGAAAACACACAGAAGAGAGAGAGGAAGCCAGTGAACTCCAAGACTTTCCCCTTAAGAGACTTCAGGGGGGAGATTGAAGAGCGAGCAAAGGGGGCGAAAGATCGGGTCGCAAGCTAAACGACCTCCCACCGAGAGACATCAGGGGAGGCCGGTGGCAAGCAAACCCAAATCTGCGAGCAGGCGAGCCCGAGGGATCCGAGTGGGTGGAGGCTGAGCAGAGAGAGGAGAGAGATCGAAGCTGCGAGCATTCAAACTTCCCCCGAGAGACTTTGGGGGAGGCTCGACGCTCGCAAGCCCAGATCGAAGGGAGAGAGGAGAGTTCGAGCACCCTCCGATGTCGTCACTGTCGCTGCCGTTCGCCGTGCAAGCTGCCATTCGTGGACAGGTAACGTACTGCCGCCATCACCATCGCCATCGCAACCCCCTTGTTGTCCAGTCCTCGTTCTGCTTTGTTGCGCCGTCGTCGCCGTCGCCGTCGCGCGCCTCGCCCTCCCCTCTTCGATGCTATGAATCGGAACCTTAGGGTTCCCGATTTTTCGTCGCACCCTAGGTCGTCGGGTCGGACCGGCTAGGAATCGAGTAGGGTTTCCGTAATTTTTGGGGTGCCGGAATTCGGGTCGGATCTGGGTAGGGTTTCGCCGGGTCGTCGGGTCGGGCCGGATCGTTCCCAAAATGATGGGCCATCGGGCCGTTTTAATAAATAATTAAAAAAAACGAGTCAGGCCCGCATAGCGGGCCTGTCTGCATTTCTGGTCAATGACCAGGGTAAGACCCAACCCGCGGACCCGACCCGGGTCGGCTTTTCTATTATTTAAATAATATTTTAATAAATAAATAAAAATAAATAATTTATTTTAAAAAAATCAAAAAATGATTTATTTTCGAAAAATATTAAAAAATAGTAAAAAATATTTTATTTTCCGAAAAATCAAAAAAATCAAAAAATTTTCATATTTTGTAAAAAATACCAAAAAAAATCAAAAAAAAGTCCCTTTTATGTCAAAAAAATAGAAAAAGACCCAAAAAAAAATGTTTTTCCTCCCTACAAATACATAGAAACCCCTAAAAAATCCAAAAAACCTTAGGATTTAAATAAGATTAGGTACTGAAAGGGCATTAGTGATTAACTAGTGTAATCAAATCTCCGATTCTAATTTCTCTAGTTGCACAGGAGCGAGTATTTGTCCCGATACTTCGCTTGGGTTTCTAATCGACCCACCCCAAATCGATTAGTGGCGACTCCATTTTAAAAATTAACTTACAAGTTAAAAACTTATACTATTAAAGTCGTGCATTGGTGGACTTGGGAGGGTCCGGGCCTAATAAATTTAGCCAAACCATTAGCCTCCGCCAACGCCCGTACCCGATTGCGGGCGCCAAAAAAAGAGGGCGCGACAGCTTGGCAACTCCGCTGGGGATATTTGAGGACTTAAGCTGTTTTATCTTGTTTAAGCACTTTACTGACTTGTTTTTGTTCTTTTTTATACAAGTCAGTACCTTAGAGGTTTATTTTAATTTTGGATTGTTTTGTGATTATAAATTGCTATGCATGCTTTAAATGTTTAAGCACTACAAATGGCACACACAACCCGGCCGCCAGATCTGGGCCGCCAAAGGATATTTAGGATGGTGTTAAGAAAGATACGACTTCGAACGCGAGACTGCGTTGTAGAGATTGCCTTTCTTTTCCCCGAATTTCTTTGGCCGAGGTTAAGAGGGTATGCTATTAACGCGAGACTGCGATAGGCAGATACCCTTTTAATTTCAACAAATCTTGTCAGTTAGAAATCGAGCCGAACATCCCATGCACATGCCCTTGTGTTTGCCATTTTCTTTAAAAGTAAAGTAATTTCTTTACTTCTACTCAGTCTTTTTTATTGGCCCATGACAATTTAAGGTAAGCTTTTCGAGTCCCAGTTTATATGCGATAGGAGAAGACGATATCCAGTTTATTCCCGCTCCCAAAGCAAAGCTCTTCAGATGGTGGGGTCAATTGGACCAATATGCCCAAGAGCGCATGAAAGCCAAAGTCGGTCATCTCCTATCGTTGTTTCAAATCACTGTTCTTCCTAAAGTCATACAAGCCATGGTGCATTTTTGGTGCCCGAAGACAATTACTTTTATGTTTGGTAGATTTGAGTTAACCCCAACTTTGGAAGAGTACATCATCATTACCGGAATGAGTCTCGAGAATAAGCTTGTCAGGCCATCAACAGGCATCATCTTGTTGCATGGGTTAGTGCGACTTTTAAGAACTGAAGTTCATATTATGAGACAAATTCTTGAAAACAACCATAATACCTGCCCACTAGAATTTATGAATGCATGTTTTCAAAATCAGCCTATGACCTAAAAAAGTGAGATTTTCCTCCTGGCCTTTTTCGGGTTCATCATTTTCCCCCATCAAAGAAATGTCATAAGTCCTAAGATGGTATGGATAGTTGATCAGATCTTGAGGGGACAAAATTATGTCAACATGATTTTAACTGAAACATTCTTGTCCTTTAATCGTTTTAAAGAAAATACGGAAAAAATCATGCGGGTCTCTCCGGAAATTTTACAAATTTGATTATCTTCTCAACTAAGCGAATTCCGAGACTTCATGCGGTTATCTGAAACGAATGATTTCGAAAATCCATTACAAAAATTTATGGTTTTAGGACCATACATTCCCAATCAAAACTGTTTAAATTGGATAAACTTCCTAAAAGACCCAGCTCCTGAGGCATTCTAATGGTGTGCTGGTTGGTTCCATGAAAAGAGAGCTTGCGTCACTTACAAACGCTACCGCCCAATTCCGTTGCTCGGCCTCACCGGCGCCATTCCTTATTACCCATATCGGGTGGCACAACAATATGGAGCCCTTCAGGAGATCCCACCGCCTTTCAAGAGGATGATCCCTCCAGTTCTTTTCAACACAAGCCGTGACTACGCATTCGAAATTTCTATTGCTGAGGAAACCTAGGACAAGTGCCATCGCAAAAGGATCGTGGTACCTGAAGGGCTTGAGGGAGAAGAAAAAACCCACCATGCTTCCACGTCCTACATCCACAACCATCGTATCCCGACAAAATGGAAGCCATCGGTCCCTCACTCAATCAGCGAGAGCAGCCAGCACGAGCAAGCAAAGCTTATGGAGAGGGATTTGGGAATGGATTGGATACACACCTCAAAGCCGGTCTAAGAAAGCAAGCATCTGCGCAAGAGCAAGGCTCCCCGTCGCATATAAAATAGCAATCATGTGCCCCTTAGTGTTAATATTGTGAAAGTTTTGTCCCATTGTTTTGGGACTTATGTTAGTATTTCATTCTGTCATTTCAATTTCAAGTTTTAGATGTCAAAATTTGGCGGTCTATAAATCCCCTTTTGATAGGTAAAAGCAGTTAGACTATTGCCATGGGTCAATCTTTGTCTACTTTCAAGCTCATTCATGATTTTTGCGATATCAAGTAATTATGAATCGCCGGCCACCAATCGCCCACGAATGGCCTCATGCAATAGGGCCTAATCAGAATGATGTACAAAATCGCATCATTAACATTGAAGACGGCGTAGGACAGATGTCCATTGTCCTTCGACAACTCTTAAAGCAAATGGAATCCACTCAAGTCAAACCCAACTCCGTAGCTGCTTTAAGCACCATCACGACACCCGCGAATTTGCCAGAGAATAGCCAACACCATAGATAGTTTGAAAAGATCATGAAAAAGTTAAACCGACTACAGGGGCAGAATCCCATGGACCTGTCCAACTATGCCGGCATTGAGATCCCTAAAGAGCTCAAAATACCTGAATGCGAAAGGTATGCTGATACCTCCTGCCCAGAGACCTATTTGCAGACCTACCTGATCTGAATAATGATTCAATCGTATCAATCAAGCTTGACTGGCCCCGCCTTGCGATGGTACATTGTCAAGAAGATTAGTCTCCTTAAGGCCTGGGAGGAACTAATTCATGTTTTTCACCAAGAATATAATATTAACATTAGCCCTCACATCACCTTGCCCTACGAAGAAATGATGGCGCGGAGCACGAGGAGCTGTTAGTCGCTGAGATAGGAGAAGAAGATGTCAATGAAGTCTCGCATGATAAATGGGCGTCTGAGCAACGTCCTATTGCTAAAAAGTTTCCCACTAGGAAAGGCAAGGAGCCTGTGTATGAGGTCAAAGACACAAAGCCTATTCAAGACCGGGGCACGACAGAAAGCTCCTCAAGCTTACTGCAAGAGCTAGGGTTCAAAGAATACCGACCCCTATCAACCTAGAAAGGGAAGTAGAGAATGAAGCTCCACTATCTCTCACTCACCTTGACAGAATCGAACTGGCGAAACGAAGGGCCTTACTCAAAAGGTCTGGACCGGGAGCCAAGAAAAGAAAGCCTAAACAAATCAATTCAACATGTACCACTGAGTATAGGCGAAATTTGATAACTGATGAGCCGATGCACCAAAATTTTGAGCATTCCCTGGAATACAACCCTAAAGACTTCCAGTCCTTAGGATACAATCCCAAAGACTACTAGTGTTATACAGATGAAATCGGCCATTCATTGTATAACTGCTTTCTACCCACGCACAGGGTCGAAAGCCTGTCAGAAGAGGGAACATTCGTCCTTATCCGCTATAATCCCAATGAACTACTAAGCTTGTCACATGACCATAAAGATAGCTTAAATGCCTCATCCTCGTTTGGTGATTTTGACCCGGAAGAAAGCAACGGGATAATCTCGGCAGAGTCCAGTTTCACTGAAACAGAAAAATTCACCACTATAACGAATATGTAATGGGAAAACCAGTGGCCTAACTAGAATACATCAAGCCCGTCTTGCACTCATAGGATCATGACCCTCGGAGAAATGTGGATATCTAACCTCCGCAAGTATAATGGCACGACTTGCCCCGTGGCTCATTTGCAATATCTCCATGCCGAAATGAGCCAGTACTATAGCCCGATGTCATTCGTAACTCGGGCCTTTCAAGAAAGTCTTACAGGGCCTGCATTGCAATGGTTCATCACAGCAGATATCTACCTCATGAGAGATTGGAATGAGCTGTCTTCTGCATTCTTGCTTCAGTATCAAAGCCAAATTGGAACTGAACTACCTTGCAAGAACTTGGTTCACTTTAGAAGAAGACCAATGGAAGATTTCCGAGCATATGCAAGGAGGTGGAAGGCTTTTATGCTGCAAACATACCATCTACTAGCCGAAGAAGAAATGATGAAGCTGTTTATAGGAGCTTTACCTCGCAAGTATCATTGTTGGTTACATGATTTGCACTTTCGTAACTTCAATGAAGTGATCCTCTCATGCGAATACTTCGAGTCTACTGGAGGCAAGGAACTCTCAGGTGCTTGATTTCAGAACCAACACTATCAAAGTGCTCCTTTTTCATAGGAGTTTTCATTGGTTTTGCTTGTTTTTATAATTTCATGTTTATTATCATGTCTAGTGTACTACTATTGCATTTTCCATTCCAGTAAACTAATGTATATTTCTAATATTTTGTTTTGAGAGCATGAGGTGGTATTCCAAACCAGCCCGATGATGCTATCCAATCATGAAAAGAAAATATCATTCAAGGAGAATACTGAGGACTGGGCTTCCTCATGCTTTCTTTCCCCCAAAGATAGATACTTTTGAAAACAAAAATGTTACAAAAGCTTTCGTCAAAACAAGATGATTAAATCATGTTTGTCTTTCTAACTCACTCACTCCGTGTCTCTAAAGATCATTCCCGTCCCCTTTGACTTGGTGTGACATGGGGCATTTGAAGCAAGCGCATCAAGTGAACTCGCCAAATTCAAAGACACCTTGCCAAGAAAACAAGGGCAAATAGAAAGAATCATCCCACACCAAAAAAGGGTAAGTCTTATTCTCTTAATATAATTTGAAAATGATGTCCTCTCTCTTCTATTTACAGGAAACGAAAGATAAGACGTAATAGGTACAGGCATACGGTTGAAAATCAAGCCGCCCCTAGGAGCTCTGTGCACTCCACCTCGCTCCTGCCGGAATAATATCTTTTCCCCACAACCTGCCTGAGCCACTAGATGCTATGGTTTCATCAATGGGATTTCCAGCTTTGACAAGCCAAGAAGCACAGAAAAGGAATTTCTTCTCTTGAATTGGCTACTGTCAACAGGGAGAAAATCTAGACAATTGAGGCAATCTCTAGCCCCTTATTTCAAATGATGACTAAGGGCCTAGAAACCTCACTTCATGCTCCAAACACATGCTCTCCCAAGAAGTGATTGCCATCAGAGAATTGGAAGTTTTGATTGTTCATCTCACATTTCTTAGAAACTTGAAGTATATGACTTTGCTCAATGCTACTAATGGTCATATGGTCAAAAACAAAATTCCATAGAAGGAAGGCGTTGCAAATCATCAATCGTGTACACAGGACCATAAATGAGGAGGGCCAATTAAAAGAGACATTAAACTGTGTCAAAGACGAAGAGGCTGTCATCAACATATAGAGATCCCTAGGAGTTAGTAAATACAAACTCTAAGGAAGGGAAGCATTGGGATTCAAGAACCAAGCTTAATGATTAATTTAGGCAAATCAAGTGACTCATATCGAATTCACCTGATTTCGCGTAAAAGGATGTGTTGTCTAGAAACGGGTTCGGTTAAATGAAAAAAGAGCGACGGACACCACCGGCGCTTTAGCCTAGTGATGACCTAACGGAGTGAAAAGTGCAGGACTTCATATCCTCATGATGCCTCAAGTCTATCCAATCAATTGAAAACCAATGGAGGGTAATGTTGTATTATTCCCAGTTGTTTAACTCCTGAGAGAATTCGTGACTAATACATTCTTTCCTATCTTTTGCAGGATCACTTGACCGTAAAAAATGCAGATAACAAATCAAGGGAAAACATGTCAAACTTTGATAAGCTCTCCTAAGTGAAATAGCGTCTTGAGTAATCACTAAAGCAAATGACAGAAAATCTTCAGGCCTTAACTCACATTTGATTTTGGCCAAACTAATTGATCTACTTGTACATCTTCTCTTCTTCAGGGGCAAAAGTAGAGATGCCTGACCAGATTCCCAATCCTTGGCTAATCATTCATGTGTCATATCCCTAATCAATAAGGACAACCATCGACACCCATTTGCGAATACCCCTTTTGATGTTCAAAATCTAACATATTTGGAAACACCACTATGTGAGCCCCTAAAGTTGTCGATAGAGTCTTTTTTGAGTCAAAACCATTCATTTGTTTTGAGAATACAAACTCCATCACATTTGAAATGCTGCATGCCTTTTCCAAATGGATTTTGCACGATGATCTTGTCTGTCTAAATCACTGATTCTACAAGGATTATTAGAATAGACAGCTAAGTGAAGAATACAAGATTGATCAAACATGCTGGATGAGGCGCGTCAGGATGATGAAAGGCAAGCCATATCCTACACACAACCCCCCATCTATACACTTGTGAGATGAGTGCAGAAGATTCCATGGCTGCAGAGTAAAGAGTTCTCTCGCGAATGGTACGATAACCAAAATAGTGAGAGGCATTCCATCGCTCACCCTATTGAGCCCCATACACTAGTGAAATTTCTGTCCTACCCCCGTCAAGAACAACCCCTACACTGGGGCAAATTAGAGGCGAAGCAGCATCACAAGGTGAGAAGAGAGATAGAAATTTTCTTGCTCGCACTTGCATCAATCTTCGGGTGTCTTTATCACATATGAACACTCACATTAATTTAAGTACCCTAGAATGACAAAGAGCATCATCGTACATCCCAAGTGAGTTTGTAATTTTATCCTCACATTGAGACAAAGCATAAGTCATTACCATAGCCTAGAGCACCGGCTGAAGATAAACACTCAAGAGTCTAATAATGGTGCTTCGATTGAACTTGCCTAGGCTAGTTCCTCCGATAACAAGAAAAAGCGGGCATAAAAAAGCAGTGTACTTGGTAAAATTAAGGTCTATGCTCATGAATAAAGAATTGGAATAAAAATAGGGGCATGAAAAAAGCAGTGTGCCTGGTAAAAGCAAGGCCAAAGCCCCCCAGTAAAAAATACAGCCAAGAAAAAGTTGCTATTGTGGTCCATAGAACCTCCATCTGACAAGAAAGACTAGTGACAAATGCCAAGACAGTCACCAACTCTTATCCTCTTACATGTGAGCCAAGTCTACGTTACATTTCCATTGTAAAAGTTTCTTCAGACTAGGGGCACTTCAATTAACATAGGATTTCATATGTGCATAAGCATCGCTTGAAGAAGTACGAGCAAGATTACTCTATCTTTTTTCGCAAGGTTCTTGACTTGTAAACCCGGAGATGATCGTGCAACATTTTCGTCCATCAGCTTTGACCTTGATGGTCCCCTTTGATGAGCCGCTGACCAAGACTTCATCACAGTTTTGATAAAGACCTCTCACATTAGTAAAGTCGTACTGTTTGCGAGAATACTCAGACCCCTGCTGACATGATGACAGTAAGATAGTGTGGTCCTTATAAATCTTGCATCAATGGTCATGGTAGCCTTTCCCTTGAGAGTGAGTGGAAAGTCCTTTCGGACTGAAAGTCCCTCATCTGGCATGCTCAAGACATCTACATTCTAAATGAATGTTGTCTTTCAAAATTTTCCCAGTGAAACTCAGATGATGCAAAATTGACAAAATTGTCATGCATGAATCTCATTTGAACTCATGAATTTACAACACATACAATCATGTGTGCATACTGTGCAAATAGCAGACATACTCTCAGAGATCAGAGATATTGCTAGGTAAGCATATCCCTGTCCCCATTTGTCTTAAAGTACCCACTACTTGCCGAGTGCTCCCTTTGTTGACACTTGGCCTGTTCGAGTTGTCTTTAGAGTTTGGATGCTCGTGATTGTCCAAGTATCCTCTTGTTTTTTAGTACTGGCCACTGTTCGAATACTCCCTTTTCGCGACACTCGATCTGTCCAAGTTGTCCTCAAAATTGCATCATTGAATACTAGTAGTTGTTCAAGTATTCCACTGCGTTGTGCACCTGCAGTTACCCAGGTATGCTCTCTTATCATTATGACACTTGAACCTGCCTGAGTAGGTCCCAGGCCGTATCATTAAATACTTGTGTTCATCAAGTATTTCAGTACTTTGTACACCAGCGGCTACCCAGGTGTTCCACCTCTTTCAAGTGCTTGCGGCAATCCAGGTAAGCCTCATACCACATTCAAGTTTATAATACCAGGAGGTGAGAGACCTTCACAAATATGTGAGGTACATTCTCGATATTCCAACTACTAGGAGGTGGGAAACATTCATGAATATCCAAGGTACATCTCCGATATTCCAATTACCAGAATGTGAGAGAACTTCATGAATATGCGAGGCACGCCCTCGATATTCCCATTATCAGGAGGTGAGAGACCTTCATGAATATCCCGGGTACATCCTCGATATTCCAATTACCAGGAGGTGAGAGACCTTCACGAATATGTGAGGCACGCCCTCGATATTCCCATTACCAATAGGTGATAGACCTTCACAAATATGCGGGGCACGTCCTCGATATTCCCTTTACTAGGAGGTGAGAGACATTCATGAATATCTAAGGTACGTCCTCGATATTCCAACTACTAAGAGATGGGAGATCTTCATGAATATCCAAGGTACGTCCTTAATATTCCAACTACCAGGAGGTGGGAGACCTTCACGAATATCCCAGGTACGTCCTTGATATTCCAACTGCCAGGAGGTAGGAGACCTTCATGAATATCTCAGGTACTCCTCAATATTCCCATTACCAGAACGTGAAAAACCTTTACGAATATCCCAGGTACGTCCTCGATATTCCATCTACTATGAGACTTTAAAAAACAACCAAGTATTATCCAGAGTTTTGTACTTGTGATCATACATGTACCCCTTCGATACCTGTGAACGTCTAGATACCCTCCAAGATTTTGTACTTGTGATCAATCCAAGTACTCTTTCGATACCTACAAGTAATCAGGTATTTTCCAACATCTAGTATTTGTGATCATACAGGTACCCCTTCGATAACTTTGAACGTCTAGGTATCCTCCAAGAGTCTGTACTTGTGATCATCCAAGTACCCTTTCGATGCCTGCAAAGGCCCAAATATCCTTCAAGTTAGTACTTGTGAATATCTATGTACTGTTTGAGAATGTCCAGATATCTTCCAGAACAGATGCCCTGAGGAAGGTCGGTGCATCCCCCGAGAAAGGTCAGGTTCCAACTGGTGTCCTCGACAAAGATTAGGCACCCCACAAATCGATGCCCTGAGAAAGGTCGGTGCATCCTCTCAAGAAAGGTCGGGTTCCAACAGTGTCCTTGACAAAGATCAGGTACCCCACAAATCGATGCCCTAAGAAAGGTCGGTGCATCCTCCCGAGAAAGGTCGGGTTCCAATAGGTGTCCTTGACAAAGATCAGGCACCCCACAAATCGATACCCTGAGAAAGGTCGGTGCATCCTCCCGAGAAAGGTCGGGTTCCAACTGGTGTCCTTGACAGAAGTCAGACACCCCACAAATCGATGCCCTAAGAAAGGTTGGCGCATCCTCCCGAGAAAGGTCGGGTTTCAACTGGTGTCTTCGACAGAAGTCAGACACCCCACAAATCAATGCCCTAAGAAAGGTCGGCGCATCCTCCTGAGAAAGGTTGGGTTCCTACCGGTGTCTTTAATAGAAGTCAAACACCTCAACAAATACGATGCCCTGAGAAAGGTCAGCGCATCTCCCGAGAAAGGTCGGGTACCAACTGGTGTCCTCGATACAGATCAAGCACCCACAAATAGATGCCCTGAGAAAGGTTAGCGCATCTCCTATCACGGCAACCAAAGAAAGGTTCGGGTCCGAGACAAACCACTTATTGCTCTGACGAGCGACCGAATAATAGTTCAAGCCCTGGAAAAGTATTTTACCGTCACGGTGACTAAAGAAAGGTTTGGGTCCGAAGTAAATCACTTATTCCCCTAACAGGCGACCGAAGAATAGTTCGGGTCCTAGAAAGGCAATTTCCCATTAAGACGACCGAAGAGAGGTTTGGTCTTAGATAAATTATTAATTGTTTTAACAGGCAACCGAAGAATGGTCTGAGTCCTGAAAAAGCAACCTCCTCATATCACCAAGTAAGATGACGCCTTGATACTTGCCAAACTCAAGGTTCACACCCTATCTCACTCACTCCCGGTAAGTAACTACAGGTATCTTCTTATCTATCTTATTATATGTAATGTTATATTGCTCATTTTCTACATAGGACACTAGGTTCCAAATAAAATATAATTTATTGCATATGTATAGACAAAATTTAGGTATCAGGTTTGTCTTTGAACGCAACCTTTGCGAACTCACCTTCAAAGAGGGGCAGCTGTTGATACCTAAATTTTGATTAGGTTATTAATTAGGCTTTAATTTCTTTTATTTTTCCTTCTTCTAAATAATAAAAACAAAATAATAAAAACAACAAAAAAAAAAAAAAAAAAAAGCAAATCAAAGGCAAAGCAGCCCATTTTTCTCTCCTTCTCTTCCCCCTCTGCGTGGGCCCCTACGGCCTATTTTCCTCCTCCTCCAGCCCGGCTCTCTTCGGTCATCTTCTTCCTCCATCTGCCTCTGCAGCACACACGGAGAGGGCGCGACACCAGATGAGCGGACGGACGGCGACCCACGTGGGGGGCAGCTGGTGGACAGGTGGCGGATGGGACGTTGGTTCGATTGGCGGAGGCCGTTTAGCACGCGGGGATCGGCGGTCGAAGCTCCGTCAACCAGTCACCTCCTCGCCTATAAACAGGCCCTCCACCTTCGTCGGAAAACACACGGAAGAGAGAGAGGAAGCCAGCGAACTCCGAAACCTTCCCCTTGAGAGACTTCAGGGGGGAGATTGAAGAGTGAGCAAAGAGGGCGAAAGATTGAGTCACAAGCTAAAAGACCTCCCACCGAGAGACATCGGGGGAGGCCGGTGGCAAGCGAACCCAAATCTGCGAGCAGGTGAGCCCGAGGGATCCGAGTGGGTGGAGGCTGAGCAGAGAGAGGAGAGAGATCGAAACTGCGAGCATTCAAGTTTCCCCTGAGAGACTTCGGGGGAGGCTCGAAGCTCGCAAGCCCGATTGAAGGGAGAAAGGAGAGTTCGAGCACCCTACGCTGTCGTCGCCGTCGCTGCCGTTCGCCGTGCAAGCTGCCGTTCGCGGATAGGTAACGTACTGCCGCCGTCACCATCGCCATTGCAACCCCCCCATTGTCCAGTCCTTGTTACTGTTATCGCCGCCGCGACGCCTCAGCCCTCCCCTCTTCGGCGCCACAAATTGGGAACCCTAGGGTTCCCGATTTTTCGAGTCGCGGCCTTAGGTCGTCGAGTCGCGGCCCTAAGTTGTCGAGTTGGACCCGGGCCAGGAATCGGGTAGGGTTTCCGCGATTTTTGGGGCACCGAAATTCGGGTCGGATCCGGGTAGGGTTTTGCTGGGTCGTCGGGTCGCCGGATCGTTCCCAAAACGACAGGCCATCGAGCCGTTTTAATAAATAATTAAAAAAAGAACGAGTTGGGCCCGCATAGTGGACCCGTTTGCGTTTCGGGCCAACAACCCGGCCGACCCAACCCCCGCGAACCCGACCTGTGTCGGCTTTTCTATTATTTAAATAATATTTTAATAAATAAATAAAAATAAATAATTTATTTTCAAAAAATTCAAAAAAATCAAAAGGTGATTTATTTTCGAAAAATATTTAAAAATAGTAAAAAATATTTTATTTTTCGAAAAATCAAAAAAATAAAAAATATTTCATATTTTTCAAAAAATGCCAAAAATCCAAAAAAATGCCAAAAAAATAAAAAAAAAGTCCCTTTTATGTCCAAAAAATAGAAAAAGACCAAAAAAAATGTTTTTCCTCCCTACAAGTACATGGAAAATCCCTCAAAAATCCAAAAAGTCTTAGGGTTTAAACAAGATTAGGTATCGAAAGGACATTAGTGATTAACTAGTGTAATCAAGTCCCCGATCCTAATTTCTCTGATTGCACAGGAGCGAGTATTTCTCCCGATACTTCGCTTGAGTTTCTAATCGACCCACCCCAAATCGATTAGTGGCAACTCCATTTTAAAAATTAACTTATAGGTTAAAAACTTAGACTATTAAAGTCGTGAATTGGTGGACTTGGGAGGGTCCGGGCCTAATAAATTTAGCCAAACCATTAGCCTCCGCCAGCGCCCGTACACGATTGCGAGCGCCAAAAAAAAGGTCGCGACACCATGTATGACTTTGATTTGATAATTGGCATGAACTTACTCACCAAGCAACGAGCTAAAATGGATTGTTATCGTAAAGCGATTCAGTTTGGCCCGTTAGAGGATGAGAGTTTCAAGTTTGTGGGAAGTTAAGGAGGACCCTCAATTACCTTAATCTCATCGCCTGAGAGAACTTGATTGTTAGATAAGAGTTGTTAAGGTTACCTGACAACTGTCGTGGATACAATAGTTGAGGAGCTAAAGATGGAAGATTTCACTGTGGTACAAGAATTTCTAAATGTATTCCCGAAGGAATTGCCAAGTCTACCGCCAGAGAGAGAGATCGAGTTCGTGATTGAACTAGCACCCGGGATAGAGCTAATCTCTGAGGCTCCTTACCGAATGGCGTTATCTGAGTTGAAGGAATTGAAGGTGCATATGCAGGAATGATTGGATAAGGGATTCATACATCCTAGTGCATCGTCATCACCTTGGGGAGCACCAGTTTTGTTCGTAAAGAAGAAAGATGGTTTGTTGCGCCTGTGCATCGACTATTGTCAACCCAATCAGATGACAATCAAGAACAAGTATCCACTCCCAAGAATTGATCACTTGTTTGATCAGTTGCAAAGAGCGTCGACATTTTCGAAAATTGACTTAAGAAGAGAATGTCATCAACTGAGGATTAGGAAAGAGGACATTCCAAAGTCAGCATTTTGTACTTGATATGGTCATTATGAGTTTATGATAATGTCGTTTGGATTGGCAAATGCTCCAACTACTTTCATGGATCTAATGAACCGAGTGTTCAAAGAATACCTTGATCAATTTGTGATCATGTTCATCGATGATATTCTAGTGTAGTACTGCAGACTTTGAGAGTTCATCAGTTGTACGCCAATTTCAGCAAGTGCGAGTTTTGGTTGACTCGTGTTGCTTTCTTCACGTGATTTCAGACGAAAGAATCTCCGTAGACCCATCCAAGATTGAAGTAGTGATTAACTGGCCAAGACCGACTACCGTGACAGAGATTAGAAGTTTTCTGGGTTTAGTTGCTTACTATCGAAGGTTCGTGGAAGGATTCTCAGCATTAGCATCACCGTTGACAAGACTCCTGAAGAAAGAAGAAAATTTTGTCTAGATAGACAAGTGTGAGCATAGTTTTCAAGAGTTTAAGCAAAAGCTGACTACCGCACCTGTATTGACCATCCTATCTGGTCTTGGAGGATACAAGATTTATAGTGATGCATCGTTCAAAGGATTGAGTTACGTGTTGATGCAAAATGGCATGGTTATTGCATACGCCTCCCGCTAATTGAGATCTCATGAACCAAATTACCCGACGCATGACTTAGAGCTCACGGCCATCATTTTCACTTTGAAGATTTGGAAACATTATTTGTGTGGAGAAAGGTTCAAGATCTTCTCTGATCATCAAAATCTTAAGTATATATTCTCTCAGAATGAGTTGAATATGAGATAGCGCCAATGGATGGAGCTGCTGAAGGATTACGATTGTGATATCCTATATCACCCCGGGAAGGCAAATAGGGTTGTCGACGCTTTGCATCAAAAATTTAGTCGCTCATATGTTGGTTAAGGAGTGAAATTTAATCAAGAGGGTTCAAGATTCGGTCTTCAAGTTTGAGGTAGGCCACCTTTCGAATCTTATGGCCACCATCAGAATTGACCGAATGTTCAGATCATGATCAAATTACTCCAACCGACAGACCTAGACGTTCGATAAGAGAAAAGCTGATTTTTAGATTTCTAAGGATGAAAAACAGAGGTTCCGAGAACGATTAGTTATACCTGATGATGTGGAGCTTAGAGAGGATATTTTATCAGAAGCTTATCGTAATAGTTAAAGCATTCATCCTGGCAATACGAAAATGTATCAGAATTTGCATCAACACTACTGGTGGTCCGGTATGAAGGCGGACATTGCTAAGCATGTCGCTAAGTGTTTGACGTGTTAGCAAGTAAAGGCTCAACATTGCAAGCCGAGAGGACTTCTGCAACCTCTCGAGATCCCAGAATGGAAATGGGAGCATATCACGATGGATTTCGTGACCGGTCTACTGAGGAATTAGAGAGGAAACGATTCCATTTGGGTAGTGGTCAACAGATTGACAAAGTCGGCTCACTTCATTGCTATATGAAAGGACCTTAGTTTGGATAGACATGCAGATATGTATGTGCATCAGATTGTTCGTCTGCAAAGAGTGCCAATTACGATTACTTCAGACCGAGACCTGAGATTCACAGCTGCTTTCTGGAAGAATTTACAAAGTGCTTTAGGTACGAAGCTACAATATAGTATGGCATATTATCCTCAAACGGATGGCCAGTCTAAGAGAACAATTCAAACCCTCAAGGACATGCTACGAGCTTGCGTGCTAGATTTCAAGGAAAGTTGGGAAGAACAACTCCATCCGATTGAGTTTGCCTACAACAATAGTTATCAGCAAAGCATTCAGATGGCTCCTTTTGAAGCGTTATATGGCAGAATATGCAGAACGCCAATATGTTAGATGAAGTCGGGGAGAAAGATCATAAGCCCAGAGTTAGTTCAGTAGTCAGTGGATGCAGTTGCAATTTTTAGAGGCAGACTAAAGACCGCTTAGAGCCGTCAAAAAAGTTACGCAGATAAGCGCCGAAGACCATTGGATTTCCAAGTTGGTGATCATGTTTTTTTGAATGTGTCACCAATGAGAGGTACTTCGCACTTTGGTAAGAAATGAAAACTGAGTCCGAGGTACGTAGATCCATTTGAGATTCTAGAGAGATTCGGGATCCTAGCACATCGTCTTGCATTGCTGCTGAGATTGGCGCAAGTGCACGACATCTTTCACATGTCGATGTTGAGGAAGTATGAGTCTAACTCAACCCACGTGCTTAATTTTGAAGAATTGAACGTGGATGACCAAGTGTCATACGTTGAAAGCCCAATTCAGATCGTGGACAGAAAAGAGTAAGTTCTGCATACAAAGACCATTACGTTGCTCAAAATGGTCTAACAACATCACGGCACTGAAGGGGCAACTTGGGAGACTAAAGAGTTGATGAGACATTTGTACCCCACCTTTTTGTTTAAAATATTGTAATGGTTTAAATTTCAAGAACGAAACTTTTATAAGAAGGGAAGAGTTGTGACATCCTGAATTTTTCAATTTTGTTTTCAATTAAATTAATTGGGCCTTTCATCAACGCGCCTATAGTGTTATTCTCAGAACTGATCACTCTAGAGATAACTAGACTATCTAGGGAAGTCATTGAGGAATTTTAATACAATAGACTTGAGAATTCGACTAGGAATAGGCTGATCGACCGTACTCATCTGCAAAGATAATTTCAACATAGCAAATATCGATTAAAAATCATATATGGGTCGGTTCGACTGAGATGTGTGATTAAACGTGGGTGATTCCACCAAATTGAAAAATTCTCGTCGACCAGCACTAGACTAATTTTTCTATCGTTTTGATACCCTATGTCCGTATTTGAATTCTCGAGATTTTCACGACAACCGAGAGTCGCCAATGTGTCAAACAGGTTCATTGTGCCTCAAAGAAAATCGACCACGGGTCATTTGTACTAAAAATTTCTAAAAGATACCCGATAGCCTAGGTCACGCTAAAATCGCACCAAATTAAAATTAACCGCGAATTTGAATCTAATTTCAAAAATTGAAAGTTCTGTCATGTCACAAGTCATTTTAGGAATATTAACTCAATCTTCGAAGATTTTTCAACAAACCAAGGTTTTTGCGGAAAAAAGTTGATATATAGCCATTTTCAACAGGGAAATTTCAAGGACCATTTTTATTGTGAAATTGGAATGCAAGTGGGATCAATTGGCGAAAAAAATACAAATTTGATCGAGGACTTGATAATGGGATTTATAGAAGTCAAATTGAATTTATTCAATGAGGATTTGAATGGAGATTGAACCAATTGTCCCCAAATTCGTATGCCCCCTTTGGACCCAACAAATGGACCACTTTAAGGCTTCTAGAATGGGGTTTTTGGTCTGGAAAATGGGCAGTGGAGACCAGCTGCAAGGTAGGACCGGTCAAGGGACCAAACAGATAAGAGGAGACCAAAATGGTCCCCCCTTGGCAGCCGGTTCCCCCTTCCCTCTCCTTCCCTCTCTTCTACCCGTCGATCCTTCCCCTTTTCTCCTTCTTCTTGTTTTTTGAAACTTAGCCAACCTAGAAGAAACCAAACTGCAGCCCCCTCGCCGTCGCAACCGCTCGCCGAAGCTAGGGGCCACTGCCTGCACCACTCGAGCCCGCACGCCTGCTAGCCACTGCTCGCTCACCTATGTGCCCAACTTGCTACCATTTTGGGTCATCCAGCTGTCCTCCGTGTCCCCTAGCCGTCGAGGAAGTCGCTGGAGCCCAACTCGCCGCCATCTAGTAGCCGCCTGGACCCACAACCACCTCTCAACCCGTCTCAGCCCGTTTCCGACCTAACCCGCCACTAGAGTAGCCTGTCTTGGCCCCAACCTAAACCGAGCAGCAGTGGGTTTCCAGCCACTGTTTGGCCCATTTTTGTGGCCTTCCCGACCTCGAAAGGCAGTCCCGCTTTAGAGTTTCTTGACCCTCTCCGCCTCACCGTCGATTTGATTTGAGCGGATCGCTTAACAAATTAATTTAACTCGCTAATCCATACTTAGTAAGTTAATAATGTTTAAGGGTTAATTATTTTAGGTTAAGCTAGGATTAGGTGGTTAGAATGGATTAGTGAATTAGTTAATTATCGATGCATGTTAGGTGATTAGTTTAGTACAATTAGAGCCTAGACAAGCTCTAATATTTATCTAGGATGATTCAAAATTTTTCCGGGCCCATCTCAACTTTAATTAGGCTTTACGGGCCTAAGTCCTATTTATTGGCATTTATTAATTATTTTTCGTAATTATTTAATTAATTAATTATTTTCCGAAAATTAGACCGGGATAGTTGGTGACCGGAATTTTATGCTGATGGCAATGGTATGATCTGTTTATTTAATTGAGTTATAATTTGTGCCGATTGTGTGTGATTTGTGATTTTAAGAATTTATTCCTAAATTTATTTAATTTCAATAATTAATTAGAAAACTAGAGGGCGTCGGTTTACAACGCCAAAAATGTTTTTAGGCACTATAATAAAACAATGAGATTTTCAATGAGGAAAATATTATATTTTTGGCCGAGGTCGACCGTGTACCCACACACGATTATGTTATTAGGAATCCTTAACATGAGAAAAATAGGCCGAGATATTAGGTTAATTGAGGAAGTTAATTGTGAAGGGCAATGTTGTTGGCTGGGAGTGCATAATCGTGTGATGTTCTGAGTTAGGTTAAGAAAACCGCCAAAGTATGGCTGTGCCTATGGGGCCATAATAACCGCCAAAATTTGGCTATGCCTATGGGGTCGTAATTAACCGCCAAAGTATTGCCATGCCTATTAGGCCGTAATTTACCGCCGAACTTGGAACCGGCTGTGCCCGTTGGACCATAATTCACCGCTGAACTTTTAGTAGGCTGTGCCCGTTAGGCCGTAATTAATGATTGGAGTGAGCAATTGAAATGAACGTGTGATGGTCTTAATGACATGGAATTGATTTGTAAAGTGATTGATTGGATAGTTGTTTGAATTATATCAACTTGTAAGAAGGGACTGAGGCTAAGGTAAGTCATCTGACTTGTGTTTGTGGCTAGGAAACTGTTAGGGCGTATTTTCTTCCTAGTTAAGTCTTAGAGGGTGAACTTGCTGAGACGTCGTCTCACCCCGTTGTGGGATAACATTTCAGGTCCCTAGATGGCAGCTCCTCCCGAGCATTTTGGACAACCAAAGAAAATCACATAACAAAAGTACTATATTCCAATCCATGGGCACCCTAATGAGTTAGAGTACGAACTAGTGAAATCCATAATCTAGGTTGATGCAAGTCTACCCAAAATGGTGCCCCATCAATACAGAGCATGGTATCGCTAGGATCGTATTGGAATGAGAGAGGGCCCCATACCGAAATCTGAGATACCTATGTATGTGATGGAGGTTGCTTTTGGAAAAGGTACTACAGACCCTCCAGGTGGTTCGGTGGTGGATAGAGATCCGGAACTGTCAAAACCTGAGTCTCCTGTGTACTTAGTTGAGGGCTCCAACTAAGATCTGGATGAGGAAGAAGAGGAGGACGAGGAGCTGTAGTCTTATGAAACCCCCCTGTTTTGTAGACGTTATAAATAGACCAGCATGTATTATATATGACATGGTTTGCTATGTGTATATAAGTGTGGTTGTGTTTTATTTCGAAAATTTATGACCCTACTTTTCTATTCCATTGAATTGTTGTCTGAGGATTATTTATCTACTTCCGCATGTGCATTAAAATGAATGGTTCGATGATGTGTCCTGAGATGTCGCTATTTAATCGACCGTAGAGGGATGGGCATGCGCTCGGAGGATTGGAACGTGATATCTCTTCTTACAGCAACCAATGAACTTGTCATCTAGGAATCTCAAAAAATTCCTCTAGTACATTAAGAGAAGATGCATTGATGTTCTCTTTATAACATGATGCTCATTGAGGAGAAGATGAAACTTCCTAGAGTTAACTACTTAAATGGTGATCGTGTGGCAATTTTTCACTAGAAAGTCCTGTAAAAATTTACAATTCTAGAAAATACATGTGCACTAAATTTTTTGACATGATTTTTATGTTAAAAATCTCCAATTGAATTCCTTAATTGTGTAAAGCAAAGTGAGTCAAGTTGGGAAAAATTAGGAAAATACGAGGCTTCAGCCTTCCACCATTGCAAAAGGTCAACATTGTCTTCCTCAAAACGTAGTTCCTTATTGAGATATCCATTCATCTCACCAGCGATCGACACCGAATTGCCTTCCGAATTGCTCAAGGCCTGCCCTTTTTTTTTTTTGGTAGGCTACTTGTGGCACGAGAGGACACGTTGGAACCAGCACGGCCCATTATTCATCCTAACTAAAACCTATCTATTTGGGCTCATATACACTAGGAAGAACTAGCTGAGGATCCTTCGCTCAAATTGTTGCTGACACCTTCGTAGATATTTTTGGAGCTATAATTAAGATTACTAGAAACATGTACGTAAGGTTGAAGAGGATCAGACGAGCACATGCACTAGACAAAGTTTGTCTGCTTTCTTGAGACAGGCTTTCATGTCACTTTTGTCGATCAGTGCTGCTTTGATGTGCCCTTCCAACTCTATTTGGTTATTTCTAGAATAGACAATGTGTGAAACGAGAGATAGGACGGTATGGCGGAGCTGGGTCCCTGGACGTTGGGTTTGACAAAATAACAAGCTTTAAATTGTCATGTGACCCTTCATACATCGTACTCTCATCTACCAAACAAGCCGAAGCTTTAATTATTGCGAAAATGCGAAGTGACCGACGATGGGCAAAGAGTAACTTAACTCTACTCCGGTTAAACTCTTAACCTTACTTTGTCCCGTCTTCCTCCTCCTCGTCAGTGTTTCAGAAAGAGGGAGAGAGAGTAGCACAGCAGCAGCAGCATCAAAGCATAATCAAATCATGGCATTTTTTTTGGGCGATTCCATAGATGTTTTAGATAATTAGATAACACGCTGTACAGCCTACGCACGTTAACAATAGGCCAAGAGATGCAAGTGATGGTCATTCCATATTCTTGTAACTCAACATTTGCTTATAGTCTATAATAATCCGTTTGCAACTATTAAAAATGGACTTTGACGGTATAATTGAAGCCAATGGAGTGAGCACGTCACCATCCGCCATGGAAAGAACAGGAAAAACACGGCAATTTGGCCGTCAACCATAGCAAAAAGTCGACATTGTCTTCCTCAATTTTTCAATGTAGTTGCTGTCATCTTCGCCTCACCAGCAACGGACACCAAAGTGCCCAAGGCCTACCCCCTTTCAGCCTAGGAGCATGGATCCGAACTAGCTCAACCCGCTAACCAACCTAATTGAGATCCGATTAGGGTTCATGTACATTCGAAGGAACCTTACAATTCTTTTCGAAGGCTGGGGAACCTTTCACTGAAGGGGTCGCCGACACTTTGGTAGATATTTTTGGAGTTTCAACTCGTCTCATTCAAACATCTGTCACATGTCTCACCTAGTAGTGAGCGAGAGTCAAGAAAATGCAATAAATATTATGGGCCCCTACTAAACACGTCATTCAAGGGAAGAAGGCACTCATTTTTGCCTTTCCCTCTATTTCCTCCCACTTTTTGGAAGAAAATATCAAGTGGATTCACAAGAAAATCTTGCTCTACCATTCCCTTCGTATTCCTTGAATCTTTATGTCCTCCCCTCTTTTCACCCCATTCCTAATACCCACTTCATTCTATGGAATGGCCCGCTTCGATTTCATGTGAATCTTGCTCTCAAAAGAAAATTTTAATGTCATGGTTAATATACTAAATTATTAATAAGGTCGACAGTTTGATAGAATAATACCTCCTATTGTGACACTATAATAATTATATGTGCAATATTATTATTTGATTATATTGGATTTTAAAAAAAAATTCTCATCAATTAAAACTGTTTTAGTCTTGGGCTATCGAACATATAAACAAGTTGCTTTTATCAGAGTATCTATTGCTGTTTTTCATAAAACAATTTATACGTATTTGCCACCAGATATTTAATCATACATGGTGGTTGTGAGCACATTAACTTGAAGTTGGAAAGCACAATGTGCAGAAAGAAAGGACAGTACGATAGACTGGGTCCTCAGACTTGAGATAGTCATAACCTATGAAGCACGGACACGTTGTCCATACTTCTGTGTTGTGTTCGACACGTGTCGAAGCGTGTCAGACACGTTGACACGGTCGGACACAGTCAACGCGTATTGGTTTTTCCTTTGCTCGACATGTTTGGAAGTGACAGGACAGCCTATTAAGGGGTGGGGAGGGAAAGAAAAGTAAATTTGGGGGTGGGGGGAAATGGACGATGGTGGGGAGGGAAAGAAAAATAAATTTGGGGGTGGGGGGGGAAATGGATGAAGGAAAAAGAGAGAGGGAGTGGAGATTTTTTTAATCAAAAAAATAAATAAATAAGATTAAAAAATAATTTTGAAAAATAAAAGTATTGAATTTAAATTTAATTAGTTAATAATAAAAATATTTATTTAATATACAACGTGTCTCAACGTATCGGAATTTTTTATTTTTAAGAAATAACGTGTCGATGTATCATGTTGTGTCGCGTGTCCGTGCTATCTAGGTCATAACAGAAAACTTTAATAATTGCAACCTGACCCATAATGTACCAGGCTGTACTCCTCACCTGCAGCATGCGGTCGACATTAATACGAAGCTTTTAACAATTGCCAAGTGACCATAGATTGCCAAAAGCAACTTTAACTCCACCCTAGTTAACCCTTTGCTTCACTTTGTTCTGCCTTCCTCCTCATCTGCGTTTTAGAAAGAGAGAGAAAGAGCAGCATCAGAGCAAGGTTCGTAAGGATTTGGGAGTCTGCAATTAGAAGCGTCAGACCTGTGATGAATATGTTCACGTCACTTATTTTTGCAAAGAATTAATAGGAAAGAGGGTCATTAGGTGGAGGTTATTAGCAAAGAGAAGTAAGTGCTGGAGAGAGAGAGATACGTGATCAGGGTCAAGCATTGAATAACGTGATACACTTAACATATGTATAATTATGTAGAAATACACTTCATATTCCTTAGATCCGTTAATGAGGTGCAACCAATCAAGAAAATTTTCGAACTATTGATGTGAGGTTTTGAAAAATAAATGATGAAAATGAAAAAGCCATCTTCCATGAAACCTTCATTTTATTCCAATGGAGTTGTGTATGTAGCTCAAATCCCACGCATATTCACAGGATTAATAAATAGACGTTATATCAAAAGTGTCTAGAATTTTTTACCATCCAACGAATCTCCATTAGGTATTCATACACACCAGATAATTACTAGAGCCACATAATTTTTACATTACATTCTTTTTAAAATCTGTTATTTTCTGACTGGACGATGTGCTGAAAGAAAGGGTAGGACGGAGTGGGGTCCCTGAGCGTGAGGTTGACATAACAAGGAGCTTTAATAATCTCCACGTGACCCACGATGCATCAGGTCGTACCTCATCTGTAGCACGTGGTTGACGAGACACGATGTTTTAATAACTCCACCCTGGTTAACTCTTATCCTCATTTTGCGCTGTCTTTTTCCTCCTCCTCCTCATCTGCATTTTAGAGAGAGAGAGAGATAGAGAGAGGGGTGTGGTTGGTACGTATTATGGAGGGAAAGACGCAGTAAGGATTTGGGAGTCTACAGTGAGAAGCGTCGGTTTGTGAATTGTTACGTTGCTTTTGCATAGAATGAATCGGAAAGAGAAAGAGGGTCATTTCGGGGAGGCTCAAAGCAAAGAGGGGTCAGCGAGAGCGAGAGAGACAGAGAGAGAGAGAGACGGAGAGAAGTGGTCCCATATAGTCCATGAAAGAGGCTGACATTAACGAATGCAAGTGACGTCGCCATGGATTTCATGATCCCGTTAAACATACATATAATTATACACAAATACACTTCATACTCACTGCATCCATTCATCAAGTGTAATCGATCAATAAAATTGGATTTTCTTAAAACTATTGAAGTGAGGTTTTTGAATACATGATGATTAAAAAAAAAATGACAGGACATTTTCCATGAACCTTCATTTTTTTCTCAATGAAGCGTTTAGCATTCTTTAAATATTTGACTAATCTTCATTATGTGCAGTGGTCTCTCCATTTCGCACTAACCGAATAATAATTGTTGACACGCTATTTTCATATTACAATCTTTTGAAAATCTGTTAGTTACCACACTTGAAACTTTTTTTTTTTATCTCGATTTCTATTGGATGTTGATTTTGTCAGCTTTACCATTTTAAACTTGGGAGCTATGCTAGCGGAAAAGAACCCCAACCCTTTTTTTAAGTCCTGGCAAGGTTTGGTAATTATTTTTTTGGACAAAAATAACCAAAAACCTTAAATTATACATATTGTGATATATTTATTTTAAAAAATATTTTATGATATAAAAAATCTCAAACTTATATCTATGTGACACATTTGCCCAAACTTATATAGTATAACACATTTATCTCAAACTTCTTTTTGTGACACAAAAAATCTTAACTTTGTATTTGTGTGATACATTTATCCAAAAAAAAAAAAAAAATGGAGTAAATGTGTTATACAAATATAACTTTAAGGTTTTTAATATCACAAAAAAAGTATAGGATAAATATGTCACACGGGTATAATTTTTTAGTTTTTTGTATCATAAAAAAAATTGGGATAAATGTATTGCTGTTGACAAAGTTTTGAATTTTTATAGTTTTTTTTCCATTTTTTTTAGAAACTATTGCTCATCTAAATTCTAACCTTGATCTCACATTATATATGTTTTTTTTTTTTTTTTTTTTCATGTGTTAAAAGAATTAAGATGCAATCCATGCATAGTTGTGGGGCTAAAAAACTAGTTTCATCAAAGTTCACAATCAAATAATGAGGCTTGATCAATTAAAATTCAGTACAAGTTTTGAGTCACGGGCTTGGAAGAACATGTGGTTGATCGCCACAGCATAATCTGTTTTACATCTTCGGAGCGATAGGAAAATTGAGTGACTCTTGTGAATCTTATCTTCATTACATTATCGAATAAATTGGGCATTACCGGAGACGCAATACCCATCGACTCTTGTTATCGATGAATCCTTGGCAGTACACTTTCCTGTCTCGGAAAGCTAGGTGAAGTCAAGGATATTGCAAATTATTATTCGGTTTGAATGCCTCATGAGAAAACCCAATCTATCGTGCTTGAGGAATGTACAATCCTTGGAGCTGGCTCAATTAAAAAGAGTTGTTGAGGTGATGAAATTAATCATAATATGGTTTTTCCCACATTAACGCGATGAAAGTTAATATTAGTGTTTATATGTACACACTCATTACTTGAGCAATTTCTTGGGATTAAAAGATAGGTGCGTGCTTAGCTTTCTCGCAAGAAAACTGACCTAATTTAAAGCGAAGCTCTTAATTATTTTTTCTTATAAAATAATTCTTAGTTTCCTAAATGATAACCTGTCACAGTGATCATGGTTCCATATAGCGTTCTTTTGATAACCTTTTCGTTGCCGCACTTGCTAATTTTTTTATTTTTTTTTATCTCAATTTCTATTCGAAGTTCATTTTGCAGCTTAAAGTTTTAAACTTGGAAGCCGAGGCCCCCTTCTTATTTATTTTTTAACCCGTGGGAAGGGTTGGAGCATATTCTTTTACACCAGAAATTATAACTTATTTAGATTCTAACCTTAATATGTTAGTGACAGCTTCGACTGAGTGACCTCACGTGCATAAATTTGTACTGCCCATCTGCAGCGCCAGGTTGACTGGTTAACTCATAACATGAAGCTTTAATACTTGGCAAACGATCAACGCCGGCAAAGCAGCAACTTTAACTCCACCCTGGTTAACTCTTAACATCACTTCGTTCTATCTTCATTCTCCTCTGCTTTTTAGAGAGAGAGAAGCATCAGAGCAACGATGGAGAGCCATGCAAGGATTTGGAGTTTGCAATGAGAAGGGTGAATTGTTAAGTTATATTATACAGAGGGTTGGAAAGAGGGTCATTACGTGTAGGTTAATAGCAAAGAGAGGCCCAGAGAGAGAGAGAGGTGGTCAGGCTCGACCATGGAATAGCGTTAGATCCATATAATCCCTAAAATAAGCTCACATTATCAAGTCCATGCTAAGCTAACATGGAGTCAATGATCCCCTTAACATGCATATTCACATACCAATACACTTTAAATTCACTGGTTAAGTTAATGAGGTGTAATTAATCAATGAAGTTGGGTTTTTTAGAACTGTTAATGTGAGATTCTCATAAATAAATGACAGTGATGCTTATTAATCTTTATAAAATTAAATTAAAGGGCATCTTCCATGATCCTTTGGTATTCCAATGAGGTTATATGGATAGCTCAAAACTTACGGATATTCATGAGATAATAGATATATGTCTCTTAGAAATCAATGGAGTGTATAATTTTTTGAACACTCAAATAATCTCCATCAAGTATGGTGATCCTTTTGTCCCACACACATCAGTAATTACTGGAGACACAAGCCTATGCTCCCAAAGGTGGCCCTAAGAAAATGCACAAATATGGTGATTCAATCACATGCCTTGAGTGAGGAGGATCGACACAATTACCACTTGAGCAACCTCTTAGATTTAAAAAATAGGTGCCACTTAGTTTTCTTGGAAGAAAGCTTAATTTTTCCTTATAAAAAATTCTTGATTTTGTAAATGTTATCTGTCATTTTGATCATGGTTTTACATTACATTCTTTTGAAAATATTTTAGTTGCCGCCCTTGATTTTTTATTCTCAATTTCAATTGGAAGTTGAATTTGGTAGCTTAATTTTTAAGGAGTAAATGCAATGGAAATCCTAAAACTTGTTATGAAAGTACAATTGAGTTTTAAAAATTTCAAAAAGTTGTAATTGTCGCGACCTCTTTTTTTCGGCACCCGAGATCGGGTACGGGCGCCTAAGGAGGCTAATGGCTCGGCTGAAATTAATTATGCCCGGACTCTCCCAAGTCCACCAATTCATGACTTTAATAGTCGAGTTTTTAACACTGTAAATCAATTTTTAAAATGGAGTCGCCACTAATCAATTTGGGGTGGGTTGATTAGAAACCCAAGCGAAGTATCGGGAGAAATACTTGCTCTGCGCAACCGAGAGAAATTAGGATCGGGGACTTGATTACACTAGTTAATCACTAATGCCCTTTCGGTACCTAATCTTGTTTAAACCCGAGGTTTTTTGGATGCTCGAGGATTTTCCACGCATTTTGGATGTTCGAGGGTTTTCCATGCATTTTTGGAAAAAAAAAACATTTTTTGAGTCATTTTCTAATTTTTTGGACACAAAAGGGGTTTTTGGTATTTTTTGGAAAAATACAAGTCTTTTTGGCTTTTTCATGAATTTTTAGCTTTTTTTGGATTTTTGGCATTTTTGGATTTTTGACATTTTTTGGAAAATATGAAATATTTTTGATATTTTTGATTTTTCGGAAAATAAAATATTTTTATCATTTTTTATTATTTTTTCGATTTTCTGGAAATTAAAACATTTTTTAATATTTTTTTGGAAAATAATTTTTTATTTTTTTATTTTTTATTTTTATTTTTTTATATTTTTTATTTAAAATATTATTTTTATATTATAATATAAAACGAACCGGGTCGGATCCCCGGTTGGGTCCGACCCGCTTGTCCGCCCGAGACACGTACGGACCCCGCAACGCGGGCCCGACTCGGTTTTTTTCTTCCTTTTTCTTTTAATCACGGCCCACAAATAAGGGACACCCATCCTCGAGCCCACGGGAGATCGCCCATACGCAATTTAGGCCCAACCGACCCTCGAGACCCGGACGCCGGCCCGACGACCCGACCCGGCCAAACCCTACCCGATTAGCAGGTTTCGCTGACCCGGCTCGCGGCGCGACCTCTCTCTCCCACCTCTCTCTACTCGCGGCGCCTACGGAGACCGAAACCTCACCGGACAGACGGCGACGGCGGCGGCGATGACGGGCGACGGAACTGCGACGCGGCGGCGACTAGGAAGACAGCAACGGCGACGATGCGTCTGAGGGCGATGGCGGCAGCAACCGTTACCTGTTTGCAGCAACGGCGCGGCGAGGCGATGAACGGTGGCGGCGACAGGGGGCTGTAGGTGCAGGTGACGATGGCGGGGTAGCGGCGCAGCTCCTCGGTTCCGGATCTGGGCGGCGTTGGCGGGTCGGTCGCGGCACGGCGTCGGGCGGGGACGGCGAGCAGCGAGCCGCGGTTGCGGCGGTGGCGGAGAGCCTCCGGCTTCACGGATCCGCATTCCCTCCTCCGGTTTCCCTCTCGCTCGGGCCGGATCCGAGCCTCCACCGGCCGGATCGACTTCCTCGGACTCGCTCGCCGCGGCCTCCCCGAAGTCTCTCGGTGGGAGGTCGGCCCGAGCTCGCGATCCGAGTTCTCTCTTGCTCGCTCTTCGACTCTTCCCCGAAGTCTCTCGGTGGGAAGCTCTCGAGCTCGCTCGTCGCTTTGGCCTTCCCCCGACACCCTATTTATAGGCGCGGGGTGTCGGTCGACGGAGGCTAGGCCGGCGGTCCTTGGTGCGCCAACCGGCCTTCCTTCGCTGGCCGAACCGGCGTCAGTTCCTCCCCCTCCACGGAGGCTCGCTCGCCATCAATGCCGCGTCCTCTCAGCCACCGGCCTATGCTCCTCTCTCGGTTGTAGGTTGTGCTCGAGCGCGTCTTCGTCGCCGCGCGTGACCTGCGGGAGGCGGAAGAAAGACGAAGGAAGAAGAAGATGGGAGGAAGAAGAAAAAAAGGGGGGGCGGGTCGTGCGAAGAAAGAAAAAGGGTGGGGGCTGCTTTTTGCTTTTTGCTTTTCTTTATTTGTTTTTCTTTTCTTGCTTTCTTTTTGTTTTTTGCTGTTTTATCTTTTTATCATTTATTTATCCGGAAAGAGAAAATTAAAAACTTAATTAATAAAACTAATTAAAATTGAGGTGTCAACAGCTGCCCCTCTTTGAAGGTGAGCTCGCGGAGGTTGCATTCAAAGACAATCGATGCCTCAATTTTATCCATGCATGCGCAATAGATTATATTTTATTTAGGACCTATTACTTTATGCGGAAAAGAGCAATATAACATTACATATTCTAAGATAGATAAGAAGATACCTGTAGTTACTTACCGGGAGTGAGTGAGATAGGGTGTGAACCCCGAGTTTTGGCAAGTATCAAGGCATCACCTTACATTGCATGAGGAGATTGCTTCTCCAGGACCCGAACCTTTCTTCGGTCGCCGTTGGAGCAATAAGTGATTTGTCCGGGACCCGAACCTTTCTTCGGTCGCCTTGACAGGAATTGCCTTCCCGGACCCGAACCTTTTTCGGTCGCTGTTAGAGCAATAAGTTGGTTTGTCTAGGACCCGAACCTTTCTTCTGGCCGCCTTGACGGGGAATTGCTTTTCCAGGGACCCGAACCTTTCTTCGGTCGCCTTGACGGGAATTGCTTTTCCAGGGACCCGAACCTTTCTTCGGCTCGCTGTTAGAGCAATAAGTTGGTTTTGTCTAGGACCCGAACCTTTCTTCGATCGCCTTGACGGGAGATGCGCCGACCTTTCTCAGGGCATCTGCTTGTGGGTTCCTGATCTGTATCGAGGACACCAGTTGGTACCCGACCTTTCTCGGGAGATGCGCCGACCTTTCTCAGGGCATCATATTTGTTGGGGTGTCTGACTTCTGTCAAAGACACTGGTAGGAACCCGACCTTTCTCGGGAGGATGCGCCGACCTTTCTCAGGGCATCGATTTGCGGGGTGTCTGTCTTCTGTCAAAGACACCAGTTGGAACCCGACCTTTCTCGGGAGGATGCACCGACCTTTCTCAGGGCATCGATTTGTGGGGCGTCTGACTTCTGTCGAAGACACCAGTTGGAACCCGACCTTTCTTGGGAGGATGCGCGACCTTTCTCGGGGCATCGATTCGGAAGATACTGGACATTCACAAGCATATCAAAGAGTACCGGATATTCACAAGTACTAACCTTGAAGGATATTTGGGCCTTTGCGGGCGTTAAAAGGGGCATTTGACTTATCATAAGCATAAACTCTTGGAGGATACGGCATTCGGAGGTATCGAAGGAGTACCGATTGCTTGCGGGTGTTGAAAGAGTACTTGGATAATCACAAGTACAAACTCTTAAGGATACCGGCATTCGCGGAGTATCGAAGGAGTACGATTGCTTGCGGGTGTTGAAAGAGTACTTGGATAATCACAAGTACAAACTCTTAAAGGATACCTAGCGTTCGCAGGTATCGAAGGGGTACCTCCCCGGTAGTTGGGAATATCGAGGACGTACCTTGGATATTCGTGAAGGTCTCCCACCTCCTGGTATTTGGAATATTGAGGGCGTGCCTCAAATATTCGTGAAGGTCTCTCACCTCCTGGTAGTTGGGAATATCGAGGACGTGCCCCGAATATTCGTGAAGGTCTCTCACCTCCTGGTAAATGGGAATATCGAGGACGTGCCCCGAATATTCGTGAAGGTCTCTCACCTCCTGGTAAATGGGAATATCGAGGACGTACCTGAGATATTCGTGAAGGTCTCTCACCTCCTGGTATTTGGAATATCGAGGACGTACCTTGGATATTCGTGAAGGTCTCTCACCTCCTGGTAAATGGGAATATCGAGGGCATGCCCCGCATATTCGTGAAGGTCTCTCACCTCCTGGTATTTGGAATATCGAGGACGTACCTTGGATATTCGTGAAGGTCTCTCACCTCCTGGTAAATGGGAATATCGAGGGCGTGCCCCGCATATTCGTGAAGGTCTCTCACCTCCTGGTAAATGGGAATATCGAGGACGTACCTGAGATATTCGTGAAGGTCTCTCACCTCCTGGTAATGGGAATATCGAGGGCGTGCCCCGCATATTCGTGAAGGTCTCTCACCTCCTGGTAATGGGAATATCGAGGGCGTACCTGAGATATTCGTGAAGGTCTCTCACCTCCTGGTATTATAAACTTGACTGTGGTATGAGGTTTACTTGAATTGCTGCAAGCATTTAAAAGGGGTGGGACACCTGGATAGCCACAAGTGTACAATATCGAATCTTGGAATACTTGGATGAACACAAGTATTAATGATATCATCACGGGACCACTCGGCGGGTCCAAGTGCTAGAAAACATATCTGGACGGTGGTGTAAGAAAACATACCGGTCAAGCGAAGCAATGGAATGCTTGAACAGCTTGCTATATTATTTGGGGACAACTCGTGCGGGTTGAGTGTCATGAAAAGGAAGTACCTAGACAATGGTGGGTACTTGACGATATGGGGATACCTAGACAGCAGTAGGTACTCCAAGAGATACTTGGTCATCACAAGTATTAATACTGGGGGATAACTCGAACAGTCGAGTGTCGGAAAAGGGAGTATCCGAACGGTGGCCGGTACTCAAAGACAAGAGGGATACCTAGATAGTAGCGTATTCCAAGAGATACTTGGTCACACAAGTATCAATACTGGGGACAACTCGAACGGTCGAGTGTCGGGAAAATGGAGTATCCGAACGGTGGCCGATACTCAAAGACAATAGGGATACCTAGACACGGGTATTCAACGATAAAGGGATACTTGGTCAACAAGTATCAATACTGCGGGGACAACTCAAACAGGTCGAGTGTCGGAAAATGGAGTATCCGAACGGTGGCCGGTACTCAAAGACAAGAGGATACTTGGTCACCACGAGCATCCAAACTTTAAAGACAACTCGAACGGGTTGAGTGTCAACGGGGAGCACCCGAGTAACGGTAGGCACTTAAAAACGGGGTACCCGGCAAGTGGTGGGTAGTCAAAGACAAGGGGATACTTAGACAGTTGCAAGCACCCAAACTCAAGGGACGACTTGAACAAGTCAAGTGTCAAGAAGAGAGTACCGGACAAGGTGGTAAGTACCTTAAGACAAATGGGGATATGGATATGCTTACCCGGCAATATCTCTGATCTCTGAGAGTATGTCTGCCATTTGCACAATATGCACACATGATTGTATATACTGCAAATTCATAAATTCAAATGTGATTTATGCATGATAATCTTGTCAATTTTGCATCATCTGATTTCCACTGGGGAAGATTTTGAAAGACAACATTTATTCGGAATATAGATGCTTTGAGCATGCCAGATGAGAGGCTTTCGATCTGAAAGGACTTTTCACTCACTCTCATGGAGAAGGCTATCCTGACCATTGATGCAGGATTTATAAGGACCACACTATCTTACCGTCATCATGTCAGTAGGGGTCCGAGTATTCTCGCAAGTGGTACGACTTTACCAATGTGAGAGGTCTTTGTTGAAATGAAGACTTGGTCAATAGCTCATCAAATGGGACCATTGAGGTCAAGGCTCATGAACAAAGTGCCGCACGATCATCTCCAGGTTTGCAAGTCAAGAGTCCTGTGAAAAGAGATAGAATAGTCTTGCTCGTACTTCTTCGAGCGATGCTTATGCACATATGAAATCCTACGTTAATTGAAGTGCCCCTAGTCGAAGAGACTTTTACAATGGGATGCAATGTTGGCTTGACTCATGTGTAAAAGGGCGAGAGCTGGTGATTGCCTTGGCATTTGTCACCGGTATTTCTTCTCACTATCGATGGAGGCTCTATCAATTGAACCACAACAACAACTTTTTCTTGGCTGTATTTTTTTACTCGAGGGCATTGGCCTTGCTTTTACCGTGGCACACTACTTTTTCATGCTCCTGTTTTTTTATTCCAGTTCTTCATTTATGGGCATTGACCTTGCTTTTACCAGGTACACTTTTTGCTTTTTTATGCCCATGTTTTTTCATTCTTGTTGCTTGAGAGCTGATCTTGACAAGTTCAAGCAAACGCCTTTGTTAGACTATTGAGTCTTCATCTTTTGCCGGCACTTCTGATTATGCTACTCAAATGGCAGTAGCTTATGCTTTGCCTCCACGTGAAGGTGAATTTACAGACTCAATTGAGTTATAGATACAAGTGCGTAAAGAAAGAATTGCTCTTCATGACTCTAGGGCACTTAAATTAATGCGAGTGTTCATATGCAATAAAGACACCCAAAGATTGATGCAAGTGCGAGCAAGAAAATTTCTATCTCTCTTCTCACTTTGTGATGCTGCTTCGCCTCCGATCTGCCCCAGTGTGGGGTGGTTCTTGACAGAAATTTCATCAGTGCATGGGGCTCAATGGGGTGAGCGATGGAATGCCTCTCACCATTTTGGTTATCGTACCATTCGCGAGAGAACTCTTTACCCTGCAGCCATGGAATCTTCTGCACTCATCTCACAAGTGTATAGATGGGGGACTGTGTGTAGGATATGGCTTGCCTTTCATCATTTTGACGCACCTCATCCAGCATGCTCAATTTAATCTTGTATTCTTCACTTAGCTGTCTATTTTAATAATCCTCAGTGGAATCAGTGACTTAGACAGGCAAAATCATCATGCAGAATTCATCTGGAAACGACATGCAACATTTCGAATATGATGGAGATTGAATTCTTCAAAACAAGTGAATGGTTTTGACTCAAAAAAAAAAGTCCATATTGACAACTTTAGGGGCTAACATAATGGTGTTTCCAAATATGTTAAATTTTGAACATCAAAAGGGTTATTTGCAAATGGGTGTCGATGGTTGTCCTTATTAAGTAGGGACATGACATAAGAAGGATCAGTTAGGGTTGGGGATCTGATCATGGATTTGATGGGCCTTTCTGCTTTTGCCCCTGCAGAAGAGAAGATGTACAAGTAGATCAATTAGTCTGACCAAAATCAAATGTGAGTTGAGGCCGAAAGATCTTCTGTCATTTGCTTTGGCAATTACTCGGACGCCATTTCGCTTAGGAGAGTTTGTCATGCCTCTCATTGATTTATTATCTTTGTTTTTGACAATGTAATCCCGCAACAAACAAGACATGCTTCTCATTGATTCGTTATCCTTGCTTTTGACAGTCGATCCCGCAACAAACAAGAGGGAATGTGTTAGTCATGAACTCTTTTAAGAGTTGAATAATTGGAAGCGATACAACTTTACCCTTCACCGGTTTGCAGACGATTAGGTGATCTTGAAGTGAGAGGGGACACGAAGTCCTATGTCCCTTGCTTCGTTGGGTCGATTATTCTCTGAATTGGCTCCTGGATGACGCGTCCTTTTACACGAAGCCAGGTGAATTTGATGCGGGTCATTTCCACGAACCTCACTTGGCCAATATTGACCATCAAGTTTGGTTTTAGATTCCCAATGTTTTTACGTCAATAGGGAAAATACGTCAAAAGCGAGTTCGGATAGTGGGAGTAAATGGAAACGATACCGAATTACCCTTCACTGGTTTGCAGATGATTGGATGGACTTGAAGTGCAAGTGGGTCACGAAGTCCTATGTCTTTTTCTTCGTTAGGTCACCTCTTTTCTCGTAATTTGCAAGTGCAAGGGAAGCAAAATTTTATTATTATTATTTTTTTACCGAGCGGCTAACTGCCGCGTCGGGATTCGAACCCCCGACTTCGGACCTTTTTGCTTCTTCCCGGATACCACTCGACTAGAGGTGCCGATGGTGTCCGTAGGGCGCTTCCTTTTTTATTTAACCGAACCGGCTCCTGGACGACACGTCCCTTCATACCAAGTTAGGTAAATCGATATGGGTCATTTGATTTGTCCAAATTAACCTTTAAGCTTGTTTCTTGAATCCTATGCTTCCTGTCAATAGGAGAAAATATGTCAAAAGTGAGTTCAGACACTGGGAGTATTGGAAACGATACCAAATTACTCTTCTCCAAAGTTTGTATTTGCTGACTCCTAGGGATATTTGAATGTCGATGACGGCCTTTTCGTCTTGGCACAGTTTGACATTTCTTTCGATCGGCCTTCCTCACTCATGGCCATGTATGTATGATTAATGGTTGTCGATTTATCTTCAACGCCTTCCTTCTGTGGAATTTTTCTTTTATCTTTGACTATATGACCATTAGCAGCATTGAGCAAAGTCATGTACTTCAAGCTTCTATGGAATCTAAGATGGACAATCAAAACCTCCAATTCTCTTATGGCAATTACTTCTTGCGAGAATATGCGTCGGAGTGAAGCTTCTAAATTCCAAAGTCATTGTCCAGGATGTGAGGCTATAGATCACCTTGACTGTCTAGATTTTCTTCCCCGTTGACGAATCACTTAAAAGGAAGAGGAGGAACTCCTTCCTTATGTTGAAGTTGATACTTGTAACATCTAGCCGTTTGGGCGCGTCGTGCGACAAGATAGTTCTTTGGCTCGGGATGAAGCTAGGCAGGAGTGAGGCATGTCATGGATGCTTCGATCTCAACTCTATGCCATCATTTCCAAATTATATTCGAGGGATACCCTCTTTTGGTGTAGGATGATTCTTTCTATTTGCCCCTGTTTTCTTGGCAGGGTGTCTTTGAATTTGGTGGAGTTCACCTGATGCGCTTGCTTCAAATGCCCCATGTCACACTAAGTCAAAGGGGATGGGAATGATCTTCGAGACATGAAGTGAATGAGTCGAAAGACAAACATGGTTAAATTTATCATCTTGTTTTAACAAAAACTTTCGAGTGATGAAATATTTTTTATTTTCAAAATACGTCTTTAGGGGAGAAAAAGCATGAGGAAGCCCAAATTTCCCTCGGTATTCTCCTTGGATGATATTTTCTTTTCATGGTTGGATAACATCACTGGGGCTGGTTTGGAGTACCGCCTCATGCTCTTAAAACAAAACATTAGAACTATACAATAGAGTACTTGGAATGGAAAATACAACAGTAGCACACCAGACAAGATAAGAAATATGAAATTACAAAAACGAGTAAAACCCCTGAAAACTCCTGTGTAAAGGAGTGCTTTTGATAGTGCTGGTCTTGAAGCTAAGCGTGCTTGAATTCCTCGCCTTCAGTAGACTCGAAGTATTCGCATGCAATGACTACCTCGTTGAAGCTACGAAAATGCAACCCATGCAACCAACAGCAATGCTTGCGAGGTAAAGCCCCTATGAACAGCTTTATCATTTCTTCTTCAGCCAGTTGAGGGTAAGTTTGCATCATAAAAGCCTCCCACCTCCTCGCATATACTCGAAAATCCTCCATTGGTCTTCTTCTAAAGTGAACCAAGTTCTGACAAGGTACTTCAGTCCCAATCTGGCTTTGATACTGAAGCATGAATGCGAAAGACAGCTCATTCCAATCTCTCATGAGGTTGATATCTCGCCGTGTGACGAACCATTGCAATGCGGACCCGTAAGACTTTCTTGGAAGGCCCGAGTTGTGAACGACATCGGGCCATAGTACCGACTCATTTCCGCATGGAGATATTGCAAATGAGCCACGGGACAAGTTGTGCCATTATACTTACGGAAATCGGTATCCACATCTCTCCGTGGGTCGTGATCTTATGAGCGTAAAACGGGCTTGATGTATCTTGGTTAGGCCACCGATTTTCCCACCGCATATCGTTGTAGTGGTGAATTTTTCTGTTTCGGGGAAGTTGGATTCTACCGAGATTACCCCATTGCTTTCTTCTTGGTCAAAATTTCCGAATGAGGATAAAGTATTGAAGCTATTATCATGGTCAGAGGACAAGCTTAGTACTTCGTTAGGATCATAGCGGATAAAGACGTATGCTTCTTCTTCTGACGGGCCTTCATCTCCGGATGAGAGTAGGAAACAGTTATACGATGAATCGTCAGTTTCATTGTTGAAATAACGCCGGAAGTCCTTGGGATTGTATTCTAGGGTCGGGAAGTCTTCAGGATTGTACTCTAGAGGATGGGGGCCTTCAAGGCTGCATTCTTGGGAATGCTCGAAGCTTTGGCGCGGTGGCTCGTCGGTAGATCTTTGAATCTATCTCGCTTAGGCTTTCTTTTCTTGGCTTTTGGTCCAGACCTTTTGAGTAAGGCCCTTCGTTTTGCTAACTTGATTCTGTCAAGGGAAGTGAGAGACATTAGAGTTTCACTGTCTGATTCACTTTCCAGGTTGATAGGGGTTGGTATTCTTTGGACTCTAGCTCTTGGAGTAAGCTTGGGGAGTTGTCCGACAGTGCCCCACTCTTGAACAGGCTCTGTGTCTTTGACCTCGTACAAAGGCTCCTTGCCTTTCCTAGTGGGAAATTTTCCAGTAATAGGATGTTGCTCAACTGCCCATTTATCATGCAAGGCTTCATTGACATGCTCCTCTCCTATCTCAGCGGCTAACAGCTCCTTGTGCTCCGTGATCATCGGCTCTTCGTAGGGAAAGGTGATGTCAGGGGCGATGTCAATATTGTACTCTTGGTGAAAAACATGAATTAGTTCCCTCCAGGTTTTAAGGGGACTAATCTTCCTGACAATGTACCATCGCAAGGCAGGGCCAGTCAGGTTCGATTGGTACGATTGAATCATCCTTCGGACCAGGTAGGCCTGTAAGTAAGTCTCTGGACGGGGGGTATCAGCATACCTTTCGCATTCAGGTGCTTTGAGCTCTTCAGGAATCTCAATGCCGGCGTAATTGGACAGGTCCATCGGATTCTGCTCCTGCAGCTGGCTTAACTTTTTCATGATCCTTTCAAACTGTCTATGGTACTGGCTATTTTCTGACGAATTTGCGGGTGTCATGATGGCGTTTGAGACAACTATAGAGTTGGGCTCAGCTTGAGTGAATTTCATTTGTCTCGAGAGTTGTTGAAGGACAATGGACATCTGTCCTACGCCGTCTTCAATGTTAATGAGACGATTTTGTACATCATTCTGATCGGGTCCTATTGCATGAGGCCAATCACGAGCGATTGGTGGCCAGCGATTCATAATTACCTGTTTGTTGTGAAAACAATGAATGAGCACGAAAGTAAACAAAGATTGACCCATGGCAATGGTCTAACTGCTTTTTTTATTTATCAAAAGAGGATTTATAGACTGCAGACTTCTGACATCTAAAACTTGAAATTGAAATGACAGAATGGAATACTAGATATTAAACAAAAGTCCCTAAACAATGGGACGAAACTTTCACACTATTAATACTAAGGGGCACATGATTGCCAATTTATATGCGACGGGGAGCCTTGTTCTTGCGAGAATGGTTGCTTCCTTGAGCTGGCTCTGAGGTGTGCATCCAGTCCATTCCCAAATCCCTCTCCATGAGCTCTGCTTGCTCGTGCTTTGGCTTCTCTCGTTGATTGAGTGAGGGACCGATGGCTTCCATTTTTCGGGATGCGATGGTTGTGGATGTAGGACATGGAGGCGTGGTGGGCTTTTTCTTCTCCCTCAAGCCCTTCGGGTACCACGATCCTTTTGCGATGGCACTTGTCCCAAGTTTCCTGAGCGGTAGAAACTTCGAATTCGTAGTCACGGCTTGTATTGAAAAGAACTGAAGAGACCTTCCTGATGGAAGACGATGGGATCTCTTGAAGGGCTCCATATTGTCGTGCCACCCGATAAGGGTGATAGAGAATGGCGCCGGTGCGGCCAAGCAATGGAATTGGGAGATCGCGCTTATAAGCGAAGCGAGCTCTTTTTTCATGGAACCAACCAGCACACCATTGGAATGCCTCAGGAGCTGGGTCTCTTAGGAAGTTTACCCAATTTAAACAGCTTTGATTGGGAATATACGGTCCTAAAACCATAAACTTTTGTAATGGGTTTTCAAAAGCATTCGTTTCGAGATGATCGCATGAAGTCTCGAAATTCGCTTAGGTGAGAAAAGAACCAGACTTGTAAAATTTCAGGAGAGGCTCGCATGATTTTCTCTGAGTTGTCTTTAAAACGATTAAAGGACAAGAATGTTTCAGTTAAAATCATGTTGACATAATTCCCCCCTCTTAAAATCTGATCAACTATCCATGCCATCTTGGGAGTTATGGCATTTCTTTGATGGGGGAAGATGATGAGTCCGAAAAAGGCCAAGAGGAAAATTTCACTTTTCTGGGTCATAGGCTGATTTTGGAAACATGCATTCATAAATTCCAAGGGCAGGTTTTATGGTTATCTTCAAGAATTTGTATCATAGTATGCACTTCAGTTCTTAAAAGTCGTGCTAACCCACGTATCGGGATGAGGCCTGTTGATGGTTTGACGAGCTTTTTCTCAAGAGGCATTCCAGTGATGATGCTGTATTCTTCCAGGGTTGGGGTTAGCTCGAACCTACCGAATATAAAAGTAACCGTCTTCGGGCACCAGAAATGTGCTATGGCTTGTATGACTTCAGGGCGAACAGTGATTTGGATCAACGATAGGAGATGACCGATTTTGGCCTTCACACGCTCTTGGGCAAACTGATCTAACTGACCCCACCATCTGAAGAGCTCCGCCTTAGGAGTAGGAATGAACTGGATATCGTCTTTCCCCATCGCATATAAACTGGGACTTGAAAAGCTTATCCTAAATTGCCATGGGTCAAATAAAAAGACTGAGTAAAAGTAAAGAAATCACTTTACTTTTAAATAAAATGGTAAGCACAAAGACATACAGATGGGACGTGCGGCTCGATTTCTAACTCGAAGGCTTGATGAAATTAAAAGGGTATCCGCCGTCGCGAGTCTCGCGTTAGCGGCATACCCCCTAACCTCGGCTAAGAAATTCGGGGAAAAGAAAGGCAACCTCTACATCGCAGTCTCGCGTTCGAGGTCGTATCTTTCTTAACACCATCCTAAAATCCTATGGCGGCCCAGGTCCGGCGGCCGGGTTGTGTGTGCCACGTGTAGTGCTAAAACAGTAAAGCATGCATAACAGTTTATAATCACAAGATAATCTATTTTAAGCAAAATTAAAATGAATTTCTAAGCTTTTGACCTGCATAAAGAAAAAACCTAAGTCAGTAAAGAATTTAAACAAGACAAAAATGGCCTAAGTCCTCAAAGTCCCCAGCGGAGTCGCCAAGCTGTCGCGACCTCTTTTTTCGGCACCCGAGATCGGGTACGGGCGCCTAAGGAGGCTAATGGCTCGGCTGAATTAATTAAGCCCGGACTCTCCCAAGTCTACCAATTCACGACTTTAATAGTCTAGTTTTTAACCCGTAAATCAATTTTTAAAATGGAGTCGCCACTAATCAATTTGGGGTGGGTTGATTAGAAACCCAAGCGAAGTATCGGGAGAAATACTTGCTCTGCGCAACCCGGAGAAATTAGGATCGGGGACTTGATTACACTAGTTAATCACTAATGCCCTTTCGGTACCTAATCTTGTTTAAACCCTGAGGTTTTTTGGATGCTCGAGGGATTTTCCACGCATTTTGGATGTTCGAGGGGTTTTCCATGCATTTTTGGAAAAAAAACATTTTTTGAGTCATTTTCTAATTTTTTGGACACAAAAGGGGTTTTTGGTATTTTTTGGAAAAATACAAGTCTTTTTGGCTTTTTCATGAATTTTTAGCTTTTTTTGGATTTTTGGCATTTTTGGATTTTTGACATTTTTTGGAAAATATGAAATATTTTTGATATTTTTGATTTTTCGGAAAATAAAATATTTTTATCATTTTTTATTATTTTTTCGATTTTCTGGAAATTAAAACATTTTTTAATATTTTTTTGGAAAATAATTTTTTATTTTTTTATTTTTTATTTTTATTATTTTTTATTTTTTATTTAAAATATTATTTTTATATTATAATATAAAACGAACCGGGTCGGATCCCCGGGTTGGGTCCGACCCGCTTCGTCCGCCCGAGACACAGACGGGCCCGCAACGCGGGCCCGACTCAGGTTTTTTTTTCCATTTTTCTTTTAATCGCGGCCCACAAATAAGGGACACCCATCCTCAGGCCCACAGGAGATCAGCCCATACGCAACTGGCCCAACCGACCCTCAGAGACCCAGACGCCCGGCCCGACGACCCGACCCGGCCAAACCCTACCCGATTAGCAGGTTTCGGCCCGGCCGGCTCGCGCGCGACCTCTCTCCCACCTCTCTCTACTCGCGGCGCCTACGGAGACCGAAACCTCACCGGACAGACGGCGACGCGCGCGGCGATGACGGGCGACGGAACCGGCTGCGACGCGGCGGCGACTAGGAAGACGGCAAGAACGGCGACGATGCGTCGAGGGCGATGGCGGCGAACTCAACCGTTACTGTTTGCGGCAACGGCGCGGCGAGGCGATGAACGGTGGCGGCGACAGGGGCCGTAGGTGCGGGTGACGATGGCGGGGTAGCGACCCGCAGCTCCTCGGTTCCGGATCCGGGCCGGCGTTGGCGGGTCGATCGCGGCACGCGTCGGGCGGGGCGGGGCAGCGGAGCCGCGGTTGCGCGCGGTGGCGGAGAGCCTCCGGCTTCACGATCCGGCATTCCCTCCTCCGGTTTCCCTCTCGCTCGGGCCCGGATCCGAGCCTCCACCGGCCGGATCGACTTCCTCGGACTCGCTCGCCGGCGGCCTCCCCGAAGTCTCTCGGTGGGAGGTCGGCCCGAGCTCGCGATCCGAGTTCTCTCTTGCTCGCTCTTCGACTCTTCCCCCGAAGTCTCTCAGTGGGAAGCTCTCAGAGCTCGCTGCTGCTTTGGCCTTCCCCCGACACCCTATTTATAGGCGCGGGGTGCCGGTCGACGGAGGCTAGGCCGGCGGTCCTTGGTGCGCCAACCGGCCTCCTTCGCCGGCCGAACCGGCCTCGCTTCCTCCCCCACCACGAAGGCTCGCTCGCCATCAATGCCGCGTCCTCTCAGCCACCGGCCTATGCTCCTCTCTCGGTTGTAGGTTGTGCTCGAGCGCGTCTTCGTCGCCGCGCGTGACCTGCAGAGGCGGAAGAAAGACGAAGGAAGAAGAAGATGGGAGGAAGAAGAAAAAAAGGGGGGGGGGGTCGTGCGAAGAAAGAAAAAGGGTGGGGGCTGCTTTTTGCTTTTTGCTTTTCTTTATTTGTTTTTCTTTTCTTGCTTTCTTTTTGTTTTTTGCTGTTTTATCTTTTTATCATTTATTTATCCGGAAAGAGAAAATTAAAAAATTAATTAATTAAACTAATTAAAATTGAGGTGTCAACAGTAATCAAGTCTTAAAACTTATCACAAAAGCATAATCGAGTCCTAAAACGTTTAAAAAGTGCAATCAATTCAAAAAACTTGTCACGAAAGTGTATTCAAGTTCTAAAACTTATTACGAAAGTGTAATCAAGTCCTAAAAACTTCAAAATATGCAATCAATGAAACGACTTAATATAACCAATTGAATAAGTTTTAAGACTCAATTGTACTTTTAAAATTTTTAGGAATTAATTATACTTTTATCACAAGTTTCGGGACTTAATTACACTTTTTGAAAGTTTTATGACTTAATTGCATTTTTGTGATAAATTTTATGACTTTTAATGCACATATCCCAAGTTTTAAACTTGGGAGCTAAGCCCCACTTCTTTATTTATTTTTTTTTTTTAACTCATGGGAAGGTTTGGAGAATATTTCTTCTACATTCGAAATATTTCATTAAAGTTTATATTCAAATGATGAGGCATGATCAACTAAAATCTAATGGTAAAAGTTATGGGTCACGAGCTTGGTAGAAGTTGAAGTTGATGGTCACGGCATAATTAGCTTAAATATTAAGATTTATATGGAAATTGAGTACAACTCTCATGGATCTTATCTTTTTAGGAGAGGTGCAAGTTGGAGGAACATTTCTCCCCATGGCAGCACCATTCTAGTTTGTCGACATCGAAACTTCATGTTGTTGCAACACTGCCACATATTTCAAACAAACTTGAAAACTTGTCAACTCTCATTATCGATGAATGCTCGCCACTTTCCTATTTTGAAAGGCTTGATGAAGTTGAGGGAACTGTGAATTACTAGGTGCAAATGCCTCATATGGACACCTCATATGTCACGCTACAATCCTTGGAGCCCTCTCAATTAGAAAGACTTGTTGAGATTCAAGGTTTGCGGGCATTGGGATCTTTGTTGCACCTTCCTACTGCAATTCAATTGAGAGATTACCTAATCTACGGAAGTTGAAGAAGCTTAGGTGTGTTGAACTGAAGGGTTGTCCTAAGCTAAGAAGCATGGAAATAGCCTAGAGTCTTTAGAATACCTGGAGACCAAAGGTTGTAGATCTCTTGAAATGTGCCACCGAGGGTTTCGAGATCGACCAAAAAAGGAAAAAAAAAAAAAAAGAGACGGATTAGATGTCTCTTGGAACCACCACCTGCAAGGTGCAACTTACGAAAATTGATTCCTCGTGAGGTATCTCATCAATTTGATGGTTGATCTTAATTTGGACACTTTATAATCAAGCAAGTCTGAATTGTATTCATGATATGAACAGAAAGTATCAAAAGCACAAGTACAATATGGTTAATGTGTATGCAACTCAGTGGAAGAGATTCATCTATAGATGTATCTATCTATTCTTGGGATTAATATTTGACAACATGCTTGTCCTTGAATTTAATTAGTGACTGATGGTAAGAAAATTAGGTAGTGGTTCTTTGGTGGTGGTTGTTGTTGTTGTCATTATTAATAATCGAGATAATTGCTCAAAAAGTCATAACCTATTATAGGATGGTGAATTTAGTATTAAACCTTTAATTTATGTCGATTCAGTCTAAAATCTTTTAATGATTTCTCAATGTAGTTATCTCAGTCAATTTTAATTAGAAATCGATGACGTGGATGTCTACTGTCTGACGTGGTTAATTTTCTAATTTTTTATTAATCTTTTAAATTGTCTATGTGTGGAACCGATGTCAAATTTAGGTGGGAAGAAAGATATTCTCCCATAATCTACAACATTGAGCCTAATGATTTTAAGCTTCAAACCGAACTCTATAGAAATGACCTAACTGAGAGTGAGATACAATTTGGTTATGATGAACCGAAGCAGTGGAAAGTGGCCCCAATCGAGGTGGCGCGTGTAGTGCTAATTGCTATTGACTGCTGAGCCACAGGGTTTAAGCTTCCTACAATATGGCCTCTTAGTTACCATATGCCGTTACCTAAGTTCCCTAATTTCCAGAAATTTACAAATATTTAGTTGAGTGGATGTCACCCCGTTTTGCAAAACAACTATCACATATTATAGACAACTCTAGTCATGATAACAAGTCAATAGCCACACAACTTGTTGCACATTTTATCCAGCCTTCTAAGGTCATGCGAGAGGTCAATCCCCCATTGTATCTTATCGAGCCCAAATTCAGTGTCATAATTTCTACACAATTGCCATACCACACAAACAATTACAAATTTTCAATAATGGTTGTTTGTATGGTATGACAATTTATGTAGGAGTTATGAGAAATTTGGGTTCAATAATGGAAAAAGCTTATAGACAAAATAATCAGATTCTCCCAAGGACGGGCCAAGCTTAATATTTAAAATACCCGACCACAATACTCGAAGCAGTGTGCAAAATTGCACTGCACTGCGTGTACAGGAGATATTATTGCACATTGACTTTTCATATTTTAAGTTCAAATACCATATTTTCTTGGAAGTTGCATTAAAATGTTATTTTATAGTTCTTCATTTGACTTGTTTTGGCAATTCTTCTCTGCAGACTGACGCGGGGAACTCATCAAATTGATCGTTCGTGAGCTTCGGGTTAAGCTGAAGGTCAAACATAAGTTCATTGATCATCTGGTCGTATTGAAGATCAAGAAGAAGGCATAGTGAAGACTATTAGATGCCGAATCTGAAAGGGTACCCTTTGTTGTAATATACAGCATTGGTGGCAATGGCAAGATGATTTTGGTGTTGCTATCTTTAGCCAATTATATGCTAGTTTCAACTCTTGTGCAACTTGAAGACTAGAAGTTAGTCTAGATGAGAATACGACTAGTGAGGTAACTTTGTACAGCAATTATTTGAGTATCATGATTTTTTTATTAATTGAGTATCATGACTTTTAAAAAAAAAAATCACTTGAGTAACTTAATTTTTTAAATTCTTTTACCTAAACATTATAAATTTTAATTAATTATTCAAATTCTATAACTCCCACACCACAAGTGCCATTGGTAGCACTTGTGGGGAATAGTTGGATAGAACTCGAATTTTGCATTTCGATTGAAAAAAAGGAACTCATTTTGGATTTCCCTTCATTTCCTCCCACTTTTCGGAGGTAAATATCTTTGCAACGTGACTCGCGATGCATCGAAGTCGTACTGTCCATCTGCAGCATGAATGAGATTGACATAACATGGAGCTATAATAATTGTCAAGTGACCGACGATGGCGAAAAAGCAAACTTAACTACACCCTGGTTAACTCTTATCCTCATTTGGTTATGTCTTCATCCTCCTCCTCCGTGTTTTAGAGATAGAGAGAGAGAGAGAGAGCAGCATCAAAGCAACGATGATGGACGTGTCAGGGAGGGGGAGACATGTAAGGACTTGGAGTTCGGCGATGAGTAGCGTCGGCTTTGTGAATTGTTACGTTACTTATTTTCTTGCAGAGAATTTGAAAGAGTGTCATTACGTGCAGGGTATTAGCAAAGAGAGATTCGATAGAGAGAAATCCATATAATCCATGAAATTGGCTGACATTATCGAGTGCATGCAATACTGATATGGAGTTAAGGGGAATAATTACATACAAATACACTTCATATTCATTGGATCTATTAACAAGATGTAATCAATCAAAAAGAAATTGGGTTTTTTAGAACTATTGATTTGTGGATATGAGAAATAAATGATGATTATAATTAGTAACTTCTATACAAAAAATGAAAAAGGCATCTTCCATGAACCTTCAATTTCTCTTGATGGAGTTGTGCATGTAGCTCAAAAACTATGCATATTCCACTTATTAAATAAGATTAAAAAATAAAAAAGGTACTTGTAATGATATTTTTCCAAAGTTAGTCCTATATTGCTAGGCCCATTAAAGACTTGTCACTTGCGAGGTGCTTTTACAAGGAAAATGATACAAACTGTTGATGAGAAAAGCATTTTGGTCAAAATCGGTGGTGATCATATGGTACAACAGGAGAAAACAATATTGGACTAAGTGGGACTCCATTATTGTCCAACTTTCGTAAAGCTGACACGTAAAGAACTCGTGAAGTGACTGGGATTGGAGTGCATTATCCCGATCAAAATCTGGACTCCGGCTGCTGCTGATTTGCTGGAGCCAAGCATAGCTCTCCTATTTTTTAGCTGGTGGGGACTGAAGTCAATTTCAGTACAAAAGAAATGGTGGAATTGGTCTCACTTGTTAATCAAGCGTAATAGTTACTTCAAAAAAAAAAAAAATCAAGCGTAATCAGATGGAGGAACTTGCTCTTTCGGAGATTCCGTAGATGTAAAAATGATCAGATGACTCGCTGAAATACGAATAGGAATACATAAGAGAAATGCAACTTAAAAAAGATAAAACTAGAGGCAAGTTATTCATTTATCTGGATATTCATGCCATCAGCATGTATATGGCTCTTGAATTTTTTTTTTTTTTTCATTTACTAACACGCATATATATTATCACTGACGTCCTTTACAGTTATGTTAGTGGTTAACTATCATGTGCCTAAATACGACGGATTTTGCACTTGAATCTCAGCTTCTCCTACTTAGAACAATTTCGGAGGCCATACCCGTCTTTTAGTAGACGGAGCCTCACACGATATATGAAAGTGTGGCCAGATTGCACGCATCGACAAAAGTACAAAATGGAGCTAAGGTTTGCCAAGTCAATGCAAAAAAAAAAAAAAATACAGGTAAGTTAAAAGAGTTATCAAGCTTTTGATGAAATATAATATCTTATTGATAAAAGATCACGGGATCCTTGATAACAAGTACCCGGATTTTATCAAATGTCATAGGGAAGTTGAAGAGTTACATATGATGATTGCTAGCTGGCCTTCACCTTAGTTTGCGAAAATGGCGGTCTCTTCAGTCTCCACTTCTATTTCCGATTTTCCTTGGTGTTGATCTGGTGGGCAATGACAGTATGTGTAAGACAACAAGATACAGAACATATATTGACATTTTAGATTGTGGCAAAGTTCTTGACGAGGTATACCTCTTCAGATACAGCAAATCCTCCACCCCCTCGGCATCATCAATCCTTCCCTCCACATCTTCCTCTTCACTCGTATCTCTCAAAGATCCCCTTTGCATCGATCTGGTGGGCCAACACAATTTGAGACAATGAGATAATTACTCCCTTGATTCTGGTTTTTACGCAATACGGTTAAGACATTTAAGACATTTTTGACATTTAAGAAATTTTTAGTTTGTAACAAAGTTTTTGTTGAGAACTCTAGGTATGTCAATAAGTCCATCACCAAACAACTTATTACATGTTTCTATTGAGCCTTCTATGGTCACTTGAGGAACCGATCTCTTGTCGTCCCTTGTCGAGCCCGAATACCGTGCTGTTATTTTTGCGTAAAGTGTCGTCCCATATAAACACTTAGAAATTTTCAGTGATAATCATTTGTATGGTATGACAATTTGTGTAGGAGCTATGACACAGTTGTGTTCTATAACGGAAAAACTTATAAAGAAAATTTTTTAACAATAAGGAAAATCAAATTCTCCTAAGGATGCGTAGAGCTTAATACACCCGACCCCAATACTCAAAGCATCATGGAAAATTGCACTACACTGCGTGTACAAAAGATATTATTGCTTAGCTCAAGTCAAGTTCAAATAGTATATTTTCTTGAAAGTTGCATTAATTTTTTTTTTTTTTTAGTTCTCCATTGGACTCGTTTTGGCAATTCTTCTCAACGGACACGAGGAACTCATCAAATTGATTGTTCAAGACCTTCGAGTTAAGCTGAAGGGTCAAACATTGGTTCATTACCGAGCCTGGGGTCGTATTGAATGATCAAGAAGAAGGCATGGTGAAAACTATCAGATGCCGAATTTGAAGGAGCACGTTTTGTTGTAATTTACAGGTTTGGTGGTGGTGGTAAGATGACTTTGGTGGTGTTATCTTTAGCTAGTTATCTGCTAGCTTCAACTTTTATGCAACTCGAAGAGGGTAGTAGGCCAATAAAGAGTGCATATCTTGATTCAAACACTTTCCAATTCTTATGTAACTTCTGATAGAAGTTATAAGGACACCACAAATGATGTAACTTTCGAATGGCAGTTATTTGAGTGTCATGATTTTCTTTTTTTATTAATTGAATGCCATGGCTTATAAAAAAATGTTCATTTGAGTGCCTTGACTCCAAAATTTCAATGGGTTATTTAAATGATTTAAATTTTCAAAAAAAAAAAAAAAGAAGTTCACCACAAGTGCTATGATACATTGAATTTCTAGCACTTGTAGTTAACATCTTAGAAAAAATTACGGCGCACTATTGAACGTTTCTTAAAAGTCGGCATTCAAGTAACCGGAAAAAAAATAACTATAGCACTCAAGTAATGAAAAAAGTGAGTGTCATACAAAAATCATGATACTCATAATGACATTTCTCCAATCTAGGGGGCATTGTGGACTTATTAAATGCAAGATTCTTTTACAGGAAAGTAACACATTTTGATGTGAAAAGCATTTCGTCCGAAACCAGTAGTCTCCACGTGGTACCACAAGAGAAGGCATTATTGCACTTAGCGGACTCTATTTTTGTGCAATTTTATTAAAGCCGATACTTGAAGAGTTCGTGAAGTGACAGGGATCGAAGCATATTATTTGGATTCAAATCTGGATTCAAATCTGGACTTGATTTGCAAGTCTAAGGTTGGAAATTAGATTTCTCAGTTTATTCTCGATTTTGAGATAACTAAATTAGTGAGCGAATAACTTTAGCAAAATGGATTCGAACGTCGAACAATATTAGGTGGCAAATGCCTTCACTTGTTTGTTGTCAAAGATTGTAATGGCTTGGAGAAACTCCAAACAAAATCGCCCAGCAAAATAAATTATGGTCACTGTTGATGTCGGTCGATGCTGGTTTATGACTCTACTTTAATGAGTTTCCACTTGACTTTCACGGAGACTTTGTTAAATTAATGTCTCAAATGTGAGCCGTTTACAAAACTCGACCTGATTTTGGTGAGTCTTTAATTTTGATCGTGAAGAGCTCTCTCACTAAAAGACAAAACAGAGGCACACTTTACTTTATGATATTTCACTGGAGGGCGCAAAAAGTTCATTGTGAGAGAGAAACAAATCCTTACTATGACATTCTTAAGCAAGGAGGGAAAGGAAGCTATCAAACTTAGGAGAAATACTTAATTTAGACGCAAACATGTTTTGGCTCTTCTCGGTGCCAATTTCTAGTCTGTTTGATTGACTCTAAAAGAAAAGGGAGTATTACCAAAAAAGTCCTAAACTTATTGTAATTGTGCCAATTTAGTTCTAAACCTTTTTTTTTTTTGGCCAATTTAGTCTTAACCTTTTACAATTGTGCCAATTTAGTCCATCCGGCCAAAATTGGCCGATCCCGTGACGTGGACGCCCGGTAGGGACAGTTGGCCGGTAAATGCTGATGTGGCAATTTTAAAATATTTTTTAATGTTTTTTCGATTTTTTAAATTTTTTTTTGTTGAATTTTTGAATTTTTTTTTTTTTTTTTGTCATCTTCTTCTTCCTGCGGCCGGCAAGGCTCGCCCCCGCCGCCACCGGCGAAGGCGATCCTCGCCCGGCCGACGGTGAGGTCGTCGTCGCCACATCCGGCGAGCTCGGCCTCGCCCGGCCATGGCGAGTCGAGCCTCACCGTCCCTGGGCGAGGAGCCTCGCCAGCCACCGGCGAGGTCGACCCCGGCCTTGGTTGGGCGAGGCGTTCCCCTCAATCTCCTCTGCTCCGTCCACTTGCATATAAAGGCGCGCGCATCGGGCTGCCGAATTTGATTGAATCGGAGAGAAAGCCTTAATCGCGAACCAGTAGAGAGACAGAGAGAGAGAGAGAGGTAGAGAGAGAGAGAGTGGTCGTGCTTGCGAGGGAGAGAGAGAGAGTAGAGAGAGAATGTCTACGACGGGCAGCGGCGACAGCAGCGGTCAGGAAGAGGACAAGAAGCCCTCGCACAGCCAAGGCGAGGGTCGACCTCGCCGGTGGCCGGCGAGGCTCCTCGCCCAAGGACGGCGAGGCTCGACCTCGCCAGATGTGGCGACGACGGCCTCATCGTCGCTGGGCGAGGCTCGCCTTCGCCCGGGCTGCGAGGGTGAGCCTCGCCCGGTGGCCGGTGAGGCCGACCTCGTCGGCCCACGCCTCGGCCGGCTGGCCAACGCCAACCGAGGAAGAAGAAGATAGGAAAAAAAAAAAAAAAGAAAAAAAAATTTTAAAAAAATTTTAAAATTAAAAAATTCGAAAAAAATTAAAAAAAAATTATTAAAAAATTGTTCGCCGGCCGGCTGGCGTCCATCCATGTCAGCGCCGATCGCCTAATTTTGGCCGGATAAATTGAATTGGCACAATTGTAAAAGGTTTATGACTAAATTGGCCAAAAAAAAAGTTTAGGACTAAATTGACACAATTGCAATATGTTTATGACTTTTTTGGTAATTCTCCCAACAGAAAATGTAGTTCGTTGGATGTTTAATTTTACTTCTAACTTTTAACTTTTTCTATTGTACTTTTTATTTTAGCGTAAATATTTGATGGTTATTTATTAATAGTGAATTCACATCGTGCATTCGATCATGATGCATCGCCGAAGCAGACAGAACTCAACTTTTCAGTGAATGTTTTCAATTGAAGAAAATATTTTAATTTCGACCCATTTTAACGAAAACTCTCAAAATCAAAAAGCGAGAAAAAATTTATGCATGCTTCTATCTTCCGACTATCTGGACATAGACAGCTTCGCATTCAAAATTTCACACCAACCTTCAGCATTTCTTCGTCCACTCTCGATTGCTCTATTTTCAACTGTTCACACGAATTTTCAATAACTTTCGATTTCTCCATCAACAAAAATATGGTAAAGTACAGAACTCAAGAAAAAAAGCCTAGCTTTTATGTTGACGAAGACTAGCTGATCAACTTGGACATACATAGCTCTGCATTCAAAATTTCACATCAACCTTCAGCGTTTCTTCGTCCACTTTCGATTACTCTATTTTCAACGGTTCACACGAACTTTCAAAAGATTTAGATTTCTCCGTCAACAAATATATAATGAAGTAAAAAACTCAAGAAAAGAAGCCTAGCTTTTATGTTGACGAAGACTAGCTGATCAACTTGGCTTACTTTAGGGGCGATAAAGGATAGCCACGTGATGAATTACGTAATCAAGTACTACTATTCCGGCATTGGGAGTGTGTTTATATTCTTTTTTTTTTCTTATGAGGAAGGGGAGATGTACATTGATCAAGCCCTTCAACTTTTCAATTGACCTGTGTTTTCAAGATACTTGCCTCCAGACGATTACTATAACCTCTCGGAACATGTCATTTCGACTTTAGGGAAGCTTCTTTTGGCTCTGGAGGTCATTGGTTCCTTTCTTTCTTGTAAAGATAAATATGGTGTGAGTAGACATGTTGAAGAAGTTGCGGGTAATTCTCGCAAGGTAGGCTGGTAAATGTTGATGATAAGTTCCATGAGGTTAGATTATGTGGAAAAGCGAGTATTTTCCGACTGTTTTATTTGTATTTCGCGAAATGGATAATCATATTACATCTAATTAAAGGAAAAAAATCCTATACTTGTCTTTAATAAATGAAAATCATGTTTGGTATTCTACAAAATAAAGTTGCCATTCATGTGAAAGGGCAACAGCCAAGTCATAACACCGAATTGTGTCCAACTTTAGAAGTTGATCTTCGTCCAACAGAATCTGACATAATAATAAAATGGCGCATAAGGGAAATACTTAGCATGTTGCTCAACATCCCAAAGAAATAAGTAAAACAAAAGTCCTAAATTTATTACATTGATACCAATTTAATCATAAACTTTTCAATTGGACCAATTCGGTCCTAAACTTTTTTACGTTAGTACCAGTTTAGTCCATCCGACTAATTTTAGCCGTCGGACGCCGACGTGTCAATTTTTTAAATTTTTTTCTTTTTTCTTTCTTTTTTCCTTTTTCTTTTCTTTTTTTCCTTTTCTTTTCTCTCTTCTTCTTCCTTGGACTGTCCTTATGGTGGCCAATGAGTCTCATCCAATTAAAATGTTTATAATTGAATTGATATTAATACAATAGTGTTAGAACTTTTTTGGTACTTTTCCCACATCAAAAATGCCTGACCTACTCTTCATTTATTCTTAACGTAACTTCTTCTCTTGAGTCACGAAGGGAGTCTCAATTGTAGGGTAGGGCAAAGCTGGTGGAGATCAATAATGCATATTCTGATTATTTTAGGCAAATAACAAGAGCTTGGAGCTTAAATAAAATAAAATTAATTTTCAACAGACCATCGACCGTCCACTTGGGCTCTTTGTCATCGCCACAACTAAACTATACTTTACAGAGAAAGTAAGATAACAAATTCAAATGCGGACGAGTGACAACCTCTAAATATGGATTTATTTTCTTTAATTATAGGAAACTTCTTGGAAATGGGAAGCAATATCAAAGGTTAATGATTTGCTCCCACAGAGGATGATGTGCGGAACAGCTGGACAACAAGATTTTTTAGATGTAAATTTGTATTTTGTATTTTGTTTTTGTTTTTATTTATTTATTATTTTTTATTTTTTATTTTTGCATTCTTTGCAATCTATATATTCAAAGTATGAAAATCTAGATACCCCAAGTATCATTACTTTACGACATTCACTTAAATGTCAACCTTAACTCCAGTAAGGTGCTTGTTTGAATTGCTATAGTTTTTTTTTCGATCATTTAAATGTCATATAACTTTTCAATTGATCACATGCATGCCATAACTTTTTAAAAACATTCACTCAAGACTTCATAATTGGGTGAACATTTTAAAAGAATTATGGAACTCAATTGATTGATGGAAAGTTATGGCACTTAAATGAACAATTTTTTTGTAAGTCATGGTACTATAGTGAATGGAAAAAGAGTTAATAGAGCTCAAATATGATATTTTTTGTGTTCTTATCCCAAAATAATGTACAACATGTGTACATTGGATGACGAGAGGGTCATCTTTGGGAAAAGAAAACATTATACAACTAAGTAAACTAAATCCATTACTTTTTACTAGGTAGCCAAAATCAGCCTTAATGGTTTCTGGATTTGCACAGTTTCTTGTCAAGGGGCCATATCTTTGCTGAGGAGGATAATTTTGTGGAGCATCCCGCTGCATAGGTCCCTTCATAACCATTTTGAGGACTCCCTTGTCTATTCGGCACTTGACCCCCTTTGACGTTCATATATGGGTTTGGTCATAGTAGTTTCTATTGCGGTCACGCATTCTACCTCCTAGCCTCCCATACTAAACTGGGGGCGGTGCATACGTGATTACTCCATCATCATATTTGTCACCTAACGATTCAGTAAGTTCAACAAAATAACAAGCAGTGCAGGGTCACAGATTATAAATGTGTTGTAAGGTTTGAGCTTATGGAATTAGAGGTTGAATGGATTGTTTTAGAATACAGAGATATTAAGCCACACTCTCGTTGTCATCTAACAACTTAAGTGTTTAGAATAGTTGGAAGTTGTATCATAAAATTTCACACAGTATTAAAGCAAGAAGGGGAGTGCCGAAATATATGAATATTAAACTACGCTGTATGTGCTCTAACTTTTAGATTGGCAGTGATCGCAAAAAATTTCATAAATTAAATGACTGAAAAAGGGTGTCAGACATGTATAGTAGATGAAATTCCTTCTAGATTCAAGTCACACCTCTGCACTCTGCGTTTTGGGGATCAACTTAGGTCTCAAATACATAAACCCTGACCATGACATTCATAAGAAAATAGGGGAAAAGGCCCAAAGAGGAAAAAAACTGTCCAATGCATAAGAAATACTCAATTCAGACCAAAAAAAATGTTTTTGGCTCATCTCGCTGCCAATTTCCAGTCTGTTTGATTGACTCTGAAAGCATAACAAAAAATAAAGTTCGTCCGATGCTCTATTTTACTTCTGAATTTTAACATTTCTCTATTTTACATTTTGTTTTAGCGTCAATGTATGCGGTATATATAAATATCAATTATTCGGAAGCCTCTTTCGGATGACCAAGTATGTTTGCTTGCTTCACCGGTCTCGGATTCTGAGATTAAGAATACTTTGTTTTCGCTTGCTAAGGGCAAAGCCCCTGGCCCTGATGGGTTCACAGCCGAATTCTTCAAAAATAACTGGGACATAGTAGGGTCCTCAGTCCTTGAAGCTGTTAAAGACTTCTTCTACTCGGGTTACCTCCTTAAGGAAGTGAATGCAACTATTCTGGCTCTTGTTCCCAAAGTGCCGAATGCCTGTGAGGTTAATGACTTTAGACCAATTGCTTGCTGCAACACTGTCTATAAAATTATCACAAAAATTTTAGCTAACCGAATTGCAGCGGTCCTTCAGGATCTTGTCAGCCCGTCCCAAAATGCGTTTGTCAAGGGAAGGAGGATCAGAGATAATATTTTGCTTGCTCAAGAATTGTTTGTCGGATTCCACCTTGACCCATATCTTCCAAAATGTGCGGTTAAAGTAGATTTTCGCAAGGCTTATGATACAGTTGATTGTGATTTCTTGGAACTTACTCTTAAAGCTTTCCGTTTTCCTCAATGGATTATCCGGTTGATTATGGTTTGTGTGCGTACACCCAGGTTCTCAATCTCTATTAATGGAGAGCTCCACTGATTCTTTCTTGGAGGTAGAGGTCTTCGACAGGGAGACCCGATGTCACCATATCTCTTTACCTTAGTTATGGAAATCTTCTCTGGGATTTTTGAACCTAAGGACTTCTGTCAAGGAGTTCAAGTTCTATTGGAGGTGCAAGGCTCCTAAGCTTTCTCATCTATTTTTTGCTGATGATGTTTTCCTTTTTTGCCAAGCGTATTGGAATTCGGCAGTAATTCTCAAGAGAAGCTTGGACATTTTTTCATCATGGAGTGGACTGGTTCCCAACAAGAGTAAATCTGATATCTTCTTGTCGGGTGGGACGCCATTGTTGCGGAATAGTATCCTTTTAGAGTTTGGTTTTCGAGAAGGCAAACTTCCGGTTTGTTACCTAGGGGTGTCGATAATCTCATCAAGGTTGGGAAAGGCGGATTGCCTTCAGTTGATTAACCGTATTACGGCTAGAGTTCAATCTTGGGCTCATAGATTTTTATCGTTTGCCGGGAGGCTCCGGCTTATAAGGTCGGTTCTCCACTCGATTCAAGCTTTTTGGGCTAGTGTGTTTACTTTGCCGTCCTCGGTCATTTTAGGTATTGAAAGCATTATTCGCCGGTTTTACGTGGAAGGGCTCCTCCTCGATAAGGGGGGGCTAAAGTTTCTTGGTTGGATGTTTGTGTGCCTAAGGATGAAAGAGGTTTGGGTATACGGTCCGTGAAGGACTGCAACAAAGCCTCTATGCTTAAATATATTTGGATCCTCTTTACAGACAAAGAATCTTTGTGGTGTCGGTGGATACATTCGAATTTCTTAAAGAAACATAATTTTTGGGTAGCCCCTCAACCATCTGTTTGCTCTTGGGGCTGGAAGAAAATTCTTCAACTTCGTAGTGGGTTTAGGCAGTCGTTTGGCTGGGAAGTTGGGAATGGGCAGTCAATCTCATTATGGTTCGACAATTGGATGCCTTGTGGCCCTCTCTATTCACTGGTCCCTGACTCCTTCTTGAATGACCTAGACCTCCCTGTGCATGCGGTGGTGGCGAGACTCTTTACTCTCATGCAGCTACTTCCACTAGATTACGACTGGAGGAATGGGGTCTCTCATTTCCAACCCTCTCTTCAGCCTATGATCGGTTTGTTTGGCGCGTAGACCCTTCGGGATCGTTCTCTGTCGCCTCTGCTTGGAACTCCATCGAGTCAAGAAGATTTGAGTCCCCCGGCTCCTTTTGTGCAGGATGGGGCCTTGGCTCCTCGTTTTCAATTTTTGATGTGGCTCATCATCAAGAATCGATTGCCGACACAAGTGCGTCTTCTTGCTTTTGGCGGGATTGATCACTCGGTCTCGTATCTTCGCAAGTCCCAGCCGGACTCTATTGACCACCTTTTCTTCGAATGTAACACCTCGGCTACTCTAGTTTACTTACGGCTTCTAGATGCAATTTGCCATGGAGAAATGGCACATGGGTGGACAACCTTTACTAGGCTATGAAGTTTCTTGCGGGTAAATATTTCTTTCATAGCATCGCTCGGTTTTCCTTTGGAGCTTTGTGTCATCTAATCTGGAAGAAAAGGAATGACATGATATTTCGAGGAGATACCTTAGCTATTCCTGCCCTCAAGAACCACCTGTTTAAGGTGGTCAAAGATAAGGCCATTACATATAAGAATGTCCCTGACACTCCAAGGAATCATCGCCTTCAAAGAGGATGGGGTTTTGACCCGTCAGTTTTCGCTAATCCTCCGGTGTTTTGAGCTGTCGGGAGTTGCGCTTTTCAGTGGTCTTCCCCTAGTGTGCGGGGAGGTTCGGTTTGGAGGTGTTGTGCCTGTTGCTTTGTGGTTTCTTTTCTTGTACTGCCGTCTGGCTTGTATGCGGCCCCCCTTCCACTCTTCCTGTTTTTTATGCAACTAGAGTGTAAGTTTTGGCGCCTTTTGTACATTTGTCCTAAGCTCAGTAATATATTCTTACCGTTACCAATATATATATATATATATATATATATATATTAATAGTGAATTCACATCGTGCATTTGATCATGATGCATTGTTGAAGCAAAGAGAACTCCACTTCTCGGCCAGCGTTTCCACTTAAAGAAAAGGTCTAATCTATCTTTTATTTTCAACCCATTTTGACAAAAACTTTCAAAATCAAAAAGCGAGGAAAAACCATGCATCTATCTGCCAGCCAACTATTTGGACATACATGGTTTCACATTCAAAAGTTCACACGAATATTCTGTGTTCCTTCGTCCACTTTCGATGATGCTATTTTCAACGGTTCACACGAACATTCAAAAGCTTTAGATTTCTCTATCAATAAATATATAATAAATTACAAAACTCAAGGGGAGAAGCCTACTTTTCCGTCGACGAAGACTAGCTAATCAACTTGGCTTACTTTAGCTTGATCAAAAAAAAAAAAAATTGGCTTACTTTAGGGGCGATAAAGGATAGCCACGTAATAAATTACGTAATCAAGTACTACTATACGGGCATTGAGGGCGTGTTTATATTCTTTTTTCCCTGTGAGGCAGGGAAAGTGTACTTTTATCGAGCCCTAAAGCTTTTCAATAGACTTATATTAACAAGAGACTCGACTCCTTACTACAGCCTCATGGAACATTTCATTTCGATCTTCTTTTAGCTCTTGAGGCCATTGATTTCTTTCTTTCTTATAAAGACAAACCAGTGTGAGTAAGACACATTAAATAAGTTATACTAGGAAACGTTGATGATAAGTTCGGGATAAGAATAATGTGAATGTCATAATTTTTATACAGCGCTCATTTGAGTGTCATAACTTTTTATTTTTCATTTATTTAAGTGCTACAAATTAAAAAAATTAATCACTTGAGTGACATTGGCTAAAATCCAACATGAACACCAAGCGTTCTACATGATTTTGTCAGCATTGACGTAAATAATTTTTTAATATTTTTAATAATTTTTTAGTTTTAATTATTTTTTAATTTTGTCTTTTCCCTTTTTTGGCCCCATTTTCAAGGCCAACAACCCTCATTGACTGCGAAACCCTCGCTCAATCTGGATAAGGGTTGCCTTGCCCTCAGCCATGAAGGCCTTGAGTGAGGCCATTGCGACCTTGCCTGTTCATGGCCACACCGAGCGAGGGCCGCGTCACCCTTGGCTACGAAAGCCTTAGCCAAGGCCATCGTGGCCACCCAAAGCTTGTTCATGGCCACATTGAGCGAGGGCCGTGTCACCCTTGGCTGCAAAAGCCTTAGCCAAGGCCATCGTGGCCACCCAAAGCTTGTGAGGGCATTCGGCCTCACTCACTGCGAGATGAGGCCGAGATGGCCTCGCTCAGGGCCTTTGTGATCAAGGGCGAGGCCTTCGCAACCAGCAAGGGTGGCTATGGAAAAAGAAAGGAAAAAAAATTTAAAAAAGTCCATGTTGATGGGAAATTAATAAAAAAATCCAAATGATTTGCTGAAAATGTCATTTAAATGATCGATTTAATTCTAATGTAGTACTTTAGTGAGAAAAAAAAATGGCAATCAAATGAGTGTTGTCACAAGTTATAGCACTTGGTTTGTTTTTTTCTGTAAGTTCCGAGAAGTTAAATTATGGGTAAAAGCAAGTAATTTCTGATTGTTTTGTTTGTCTTTTGCTGGATGGATAATAATATTACATCTAATTATAGGATACTAATCCTTTACTTGTCTTGAATAAATTAAACCATGTTTGGAATTCTAGAAAAGGAAGTTGCAATCCATGTGAAAAGGCGAATTCTGTATCCAACTTTAGAAGTTGATCGTGGTCCAAATTAGCATAACTCAGTGTTTTCCTTTGTCAGCAATCTCTTAAAGTTACCCAACTTTCTATAGAGATTGCTAATCTAAATTAGCATAATTCACCAACTATTTTCTCCTTAGATTACATATAGTATCAGTTTACCAACTCTTTTTCAAGTTACATACATTTATTTGGTTTTCTTAAATTTGTCAACTGTTTTTTTATCATTTACTAACATTTATTTGCTTTCTTAGTAAGGTCTTGATGACTCCGCCCTTAGTTACAATGAGTCACCTTTTCCATCCGACGAAGTTGTTAACTTGGTCATCAGCCCTCATTTTAGTTACTTACCAAATTTATTTTCCTTTTAATAACCAATATTTTCTTATTTTTTTACCAAATTTTATTAACAGTGTTTAACTCGTCTTAAATTTACCTAACTCATGCATCAAACTATTAACATTATTTTAATTGAATGATTAACTTTTCTCTAATTAAGTTATCAAATAGTTGGCTACTAATTGTCATATGAATTACTTACCCACATGTATTAATTTTTTTTTTTATAAAAAAATTATCTGCTTTGCTTTTTGAGGGGGTGAGATAAGTCGGGGCATTGATAATTTTTAATCAACATTTTTTTTTTTTTTCACTCCCACCAGCTCTTTCATAAATCTATAGGCAGGGAAAGAACTCAATTTTTTAGAATATTACGTAGAACTTCGATCAAAAGCTTATAGAATACCATCTAGGTGGTTGGTCTAAAGCTAAAATGGTCACTAGTCTTTTACGAGGTCATAAGACAAACTTGCCAACCTAGGAAGCACGACACTTTCCGATAGCCTTCATATCATGTTGGAGTGTCCGATACTTTCCAACACTTTCGACGCCTAGTCAACTCTCTTGACATTTTTCGACACTCGAATCTATAATTTCTAACATGTGAGTTCGGAATTCGACACGAGATTCCGATATGCATAGGATTAAATTTAAAATTTTTCAATAAATGAGGAGTCAAAATGTAAATATATAAATAACAATAATAAATATAATAAATGGGGAAAGAAGAAAAACCTAATTTTTTCTTCTCTTCTGACTCTTACTTTTCGTGTACACAATTCAACCCCGAAGTTTGTTTTTTCTCTTCTCTTCCAACATGCTCTAATACCCGAGTTTAGAATGTGGATTGCTTGTTTTCTTTTCCTCCAAGTTTTATGGATTATTAGAATGGAGTTAAATTTATCAAATTGAAATAATATATGATATTAATTAATATTGGATTAATTTTTTTAGTGTAAATTCATTCTATTTATTTATGAATTAGAATTAAATTAATTTGATTAAAATCATCATAAAAATAATAATTTATCATGTATAGATACAAATATATATTTAATATATAATGTGTTTCAACATGTCGGCGTATCATATTGTGTTGGGTCGCGTCGGTGTTAGTGCTTTTTAGTTGCCAACTTTCCAATAGTGAAATCGACATGATGTAAAGTAATTATGAAATTTTCGTTTTGGATTTGATTATTCGCCCATCAGCACCATCGATGATCTAAATGTTCGAGCTGCGAGCATCTATAGAAGAGTGAAAAATCGTCATCCTTATTTGGCGAATAATACGGTGCAAAAAATGCACTAAAGTCTTACAGCTTTGTAAGACTCAACAAAACTTTGCTGGATTGTGAAACGTGATTATCTTAATTCAATAGAATAAGAATTTATGTAAAATGTTTAAAGTCATATTGTAATGATGCCATGTGCTATTTCCGTTACTCAAAACTACCATAACTATAAAGATGCTAACATAGTTATAAGTTAGATTTAAAATAGTGAATACGAATATCACGAAACCTACCCATGTCAAGGGTTTAACTCCCATAATAGTTCCGTGATTTAAGCGGGAGTCTTGACGGTGGGTTGCTGAACTAGTCTCTCTCGACGTATAATCAGTGCTGTGCTCCCATCTAGCTGGTGAGCTAGGCTGGATCCTTGGCATAAATATATATGTCACGAATATCACGTGAACAGTCGGTGCATGGGGATCTATATTATTTTTCTCACTTAGTTGCTTAATATGTGTCTAAAAGGCATTTGTTAATATAATTTATTTTACAAATGCTACTTATTTATCTTTTTTCGCATCCTATTTAATCCGCGCATATTAAACCACTTCCGTTATCAGAATTAGAAGGCTATAGAATATTTGACATCACCGTCACCGTCCCTTGTTGGAGCGATGGACTCTCCGAGGAAACCTCACTCCGGGCAGTTGACCGGGGTGCGACTCCCGAGGCCCGTCCCTTCAACAGCAACGGTACTAGTACCACCTCAGAGCGGCCAGCCAAACCCAGAGTGAAAAGCGAGAGAAGAAAAACACCCAATGCGTTCCACCGTCCGAGGAGATCACACTGTTTACATTCACTCTTCCACTTCCCTGGCCTCGCTCTCTTACATTTGCGTCGTGGCTTAACTCAGTCGCGTCCTCCATTGTCATTCAGTACTGCGAACATATCTGAGGCCAGTGTCGTTGCGGTACTCTTTACCACGAGAAGGGAAAAGATTGATTGCCGATTCATTCATGGTGGTTGAGCTCCCTCAGGCTTGAACTTTAAACCTGGGAGCTCCTTCTGTGGCGCGCTGGATCCACCCGCAGCCATGAACAACAGCGGGGAACAGTCTGATACCCTCCGCACCATCTACTGCAACGATCGCAAGGCCAATCGGCCGATGAAATTCAAGGTCAGTTGCGTTTGTTTCGTTTCGTTTGCCTCCATTCCAATCCGTCCATGTTTGGTCGCGAGATGTGCAAGGTGAAAGCGGTGCAAGAGGAAATTCTTTTGGTCAAGAGGTCGCAGGAGAGGCTTGTGCTACGAAATCACACGTCGATTTCAAAAAAATAATGCTCACAAACAATTCACCAGGCAAAATATAATAATAAAAAAAAACAAAATCATAAGAATACGCCAGAAAATTTATTATTGAAGTTCATCAAAACCTGGCCTACGTCTTCGCGTAGAGACACTCTGCGAATCTACTAGATTTCGAAAAAAGTTGGAATACAACGATAATTAGGGCACAAAGAGATTGAGAACCCCTATAAAGAAAAAACTCACTTTTTTCTTTTCTCTTTTTCTTTCCTCTCTATTTTTTTTTCAGTATCTTAGGGTGCGTTTGGTAACGATTCTTTTACGGGAACCGATTCGACTAGAAATGATTATTTTTGATTACTTATTCTGAGAACCGATTCCGAGTAAAAAAGCGCGTTTGATAACTGTTCAAAATTTTTTATTCTGGAATAGATTTGATTTTGGTACCGTGTTAATTGATTATGTTCCAAATTAATTTCTTTTGATTTTTAAATAAATTTTAAATAATTTTTTTTACTTTTTACTTTTTTTTACTTTTTTTTCCCTTTTTTCCTATTCTTCTTCTTCTTCTTCTTCTTCTTCTTCTTCTTCTTCTTCTTCTTCATTTGGCCGGTCGCCGGACCGGCGACCGGCTAGACAAGGGCTAGCGACGCTCACCGGAGCGTCGCCGGCCCTTGGCGAGGTCGGCCTTCGTCGGCCGAGCCTCGGCCGGGCCCCGGGCGAGGCTCGCTGGCCACCGGCGAGGCCGGGCCTCGCCAAATCTGGTGAGGCCAAGCCTCGTTGGTGGCCGGGCTTGCCTCTCAGTGAGCTTGTTGGACCTCGCCACGGCACAGCGAGCCTCCGTAACCTCGCCGGACCGGCGACCGTCGCGATCGGCGGCGGCGGCGGGCGGCGGCGGACGGCGGCGGGTGATGGCGACGGCAACGGGATGATGAAAGAGAAGAATGAGGGTTTTGCCCTTTTGATTCTTTTTCGATTCTCGGACGGAGAAGCAATTTTTTTTTATTCTCAAATCTTGTCCAAAATTGTTCCTAGGAACAAAAATTTTACCAAACGCGATTCTCGCCCTAAACCGATTCCTGGGAGCAAAAAATCAGAATCGGCACTATTTGGCACGTTGCCAAACAGGCCCTTAACGGCTAGTGTCTTGCCATCGCTAATATAAAGATACCACTTTTAATCTAAAAGCAAATCTGATTGAAAAGACAAAAAAGCCCCTAAAAATATTTGGCTTCATTTATAACAGCTTGGAAATGGAGCTTGAGCGTATTGAGTTTGACACGTTTGATTTAATTTAAGCTTTATCTATTTCACGGAAAATGAATGATTTAGTAAATATTTTCTAAAGGATTAATACCTTTAAAAACCTCAAACTGATACACCTGTGACAAATTTACCAAAAATTATTTTTTTGACCATGAAAAACCCCAAATTAATATACATGTGACAAATTTATCCCGACTGACTATAAAAAAAACCCTAAACAAATTTACCCGAAACCAATTTATTTGACCGCAAAAAACCCTAAACTAGTAAATTTGTGTCAAATATACTCTCCGCTAAATTAGATTAATACTACAAAAAAATCACAAAAATTGTAAACTGTGACAAACAGAGCGTAAAATCCTAAATTGGTATACCAATGAACTGGCACGTGTCATTTAACTTAATAATTTGACTGTAAAATTTAACAAAAACTAGCAGAGGGTAAATTTATCATAAGTGTATCAGTTTGGGTAAATTTGTCAAAGGTATACCAATTTGAGGTTTTTGGTGGTCAAAAAAATAATTTGGGATAAATTTGTCACAAGTTTGCCGGTTTGAGGTTTTTCGGGATATTAACCCTTTTCTAAAAGATGTTATTTATATCGTTTATAAAAATGAATACATAAAAAATATTTTCTTTACTAACAAAAATATTCAAATATAAATTATTGTTGGTAATGAAAATATTTTTCATGAATGAATTATTTTCATTAATACAAGCGTTTTTCTTTAAGAATTTTTTTTTTTCAAATCATCTATTTTTTCGTGAAATAAACTACTCTTAGTTTCCTTTTCTCGTTTCCAAATATCGCCGAGAGTGGATGAATTTGGTTTCTTCCGGTTCTGATGTGAAAATAGGCTTTTTCTAAGTTTTTAGTGATTAGTAATTTGGTTTCTCTCAAAGTGGTGATGAGTCTTTGCTGCCCTTAATACCATAGAGCATGATCTGCTATTGTATGGTGTACCGGTGAATAATGCAGATAAAGCCATTGGTGGAGCTGTTGAACTGAAAACTGATATGGCTGGACTCACGTTAAGGAAATTATTGTGGAAAACAACTAATCTGTTGATATGCCCCCGCAATTGGAAATATTATCAAAAAATACTACACAAATTGTACTTGTGCCATCTTAAACCTTTTAAATTTAATAAATTTAGTCATAAACCTTTTGATAATTTATCAATTAAGTCATTGTAGTAAATTTTGGTTGAAAATTGGTAACTTGGATGCTAGTCATTCTACAAGTATAGTTAGTGCTGACGTGGACAAATTTTGCAATTTTGTAAAAGAACTTTTGAATTTTTTATTTTTCTCTTTGCTTTTTATTTTCATTGTCTTGGCAAGTGTCTCCAGTGACCCTCGCCTAACCTTGAGTGAGGGTCGCCTTGCTCGCAACCAGTGAGGCCGTGATGACCTATGCAAGTCCTTTGTAGCCATGTCGATTACGAGTGAGGGCGTGAAAGCCCTTGCTAGATGTGGGCACGGCCTTCATGGTCAACAAGGGCTTTTGCGGCCTTACCGGCTACAGGCCAAGTGGTCATCGCCTAGTCTGTGTGAGCCCTTCGCAGCGGGCAAGGGCCTCACCAGCCACAAAGAAGAAAAGGCAAAGAAAAAAAAAGAATTCAAGAGTTTTTAGAAAGTGACAACATATTATCCATGTTGTACCATATAAGAAGACCGCCGTCCACGTCACCAATTTTTTTACCCAAATTAGCTGTGAAAACTCAATTGGAAAATTTTCAAAAAGTTCAAGATTAAATTGGCCGAATTGAAAGATTTATGATTGAATTGATACAAGTACAATACATTCGAGACTTCTTTGATAATTTCCCTTCGCAATTTGAGCCATGTGAATTTTGATCTTTCTGCTAGGAAAAAATATTAAATCTTCAATATTTCGATTTGTGATGAGTATCATCTAAGACAGTCATTTAACAAATATGAAGAGATGATCACTAGTTTGCTTTAATTTACTTGTCGTTCCTTGAACTTTGTTTCTGTTATCCATGATTGTTAGCAAGCCTTCCGTCGGTTTTTATATTTTATCTTTTTTTCGGTAGCCTTCTGTTGTTCGAGAAGATGGACAATCAGTGATTTTTTATTTTTTTTTCAGAGTCGTGTAGACAAGTAATATACATAATGTTTAATAGTTCATCCGCCTTGTTGCCTGACTACAAATTATGAGCATGTTCGGCCAGTTGGCAGCGTAAGGAACGCTCTATATTTCATGCCCGCCTGCAGAAACTTGTAATGTTAGGAAATTATAAACTAATAAGATGGTCTTGATGATTCCCATCCTTGTTGAAGCTGTTGAAATTCTTATCACTAACCGAAACTGCATTTTTATTGGCTTTTATACCCAAATGATTGCATCACCTTAACTGCATTTTTGTTGGCCTCTCCGCACAGTTTGATGACCCCACTTGTAATCGATTGCTTTTAAATCCAATTCGTCTTCCTTCATTTTTTTTTTGTCCATCCTTTTTCACGTTTTCAAAAAGAAAAAAAAAATTGAAAGCTCCGAAATCTTACAGAATCATATGTACCAATAATTTCCTCTAGTTCCTTGAGTAAACTCTTATTTTTAATTTTTTTTTTTAACTGATAATGCCTCTTTTACATAGATTAGCTCAATCGTTTGTCTCCCCATGGAAGTTTAATTTTCTTGGTGATTTCACAGTGGACCAAAATATTCGACCCAAAAAAAAAACAGTGGACCCAAATAATGAAGACTTAAAATATATATATAAAGAAGACTTTGATGAACAAGTTGCTACTCTATGTCCACCGTATAGAAGAACTGAAACCTGCTCTAGCTTTTTCGTTTTTTATGACTATCAAAGTTTCTGGACCTTTTTATGTTTCAGATGGATAAGAGCCCTTTTCAAGAAATTTGTTCTGCTAATTGATTCATTATAAGGGTTCAACGAGGAGAATTCATCAAGAGGCTATGGTCATATCGTGCTGTCTTGCTGCATTTATTATTATCTTAGATTTGACTGGCGACCCTAACATTTGAGCTTGGACGCTCCAACTTGACCAGAAGCTTTATGTTATATCCAATCTATCATAGATGCAATTTCAATAAGTTTTGATACTTGAATGAGATTATTTGCCATTGTCATTTTATAATATTAATGGAGCTTCCAAGGTTTCTTGCTCTCTTTTTTTGTCTTTAACCGCCACGTTTTCAATTGTCAAGGGAAACTCAATATCAACAACCAAGTACAACTTCTTCACATTTATACCTAAAGGGTTGTTTGAACAGGTAAATCAGTGTGAATTCTTTCGTGCCATAGAGTTTATGGTTTCTTACACCCATTGCACATTTTGCAAACATTGTTTTGTGTTGATGCATTACTGGTCATGTGGTATTTCAATTGATTAGATGCCTGACATTGTCATCAAATTGACAGTTCAGGCGGATTGCTAACCTGTACTTTCTCATGATATCAATTTTGTCGGCTATACCTTTCAGGTATGTTAAAATATTCTTGGACCGTACTGGCCAAACTGTTTGTATCAGTGACCGTTGAGACTAGCACACTCTTGGGTACCATCATTTTAGAGTTTCTCATCTGATTTTCAATCATGCCTAAAGTTGTCATTTGGCATTTTCTTGGTCATAACTATGATGGTTTGCGGTGTTCATCTACTATCAATTGCTCTTATTTGCAATATATGTACTCCATATATTACACATTAATAGCCCGTTTCTAAGATTCTGTACATTGTGAAAGCCGGTAGTTATTTTCTTATGATACGATGGGCTATGCCAATTCATGCAAAAAGTGAATATACAGGAGCAGAAAATAAAAGAACCTGGTTGGTGATGGATGGAATGTAGTGGATGTGCCTTCCCGCCTTCCGAGCAACTCATTTGAAAGATTGAACTTCAATTTGGAATTCATATCATATCATTAAAAAAAAAAAAAATCTGGGAAGTTCAGGGCCTGTTTGGCAACGTGCCAAACAATGCCTAATTCTGATTTTTTATTCCAAAAATTAGTTTGGGACGAGAATCGCATTTGGTAAAATTTTTGTTCCTGGGAACAGTTTTGGACAAGATTTGAGAATAAAAAAAATTTGATTCTCCGTCCGAAAATCAGGAAAAAAATCAAAAGAGTAAAACTCTCATTTTTTTCCTTTCGTCATCCCGCAATTGCTGCCCACCACCACCTGCCACCGTCTGCCGCCATTTGTCGCCGGTCGCCGGTCCGGCGAGCTCGTCGGAGGCTCGCCAAGCCAGGGCGAGGTCCAGCGAGCTCGTCGGAGGCAAGCCCAGCCACCGGCGAGGCTCCCCCAGCCCCGTCGGTGGCCGGGCCGGCCTCCCCGGGCTAGGCAAGGCCGGCGACCACCGCCGGGGCCGGGCGAGCCTCACCGGCGGCTAGGTGAGGCTTGGCCTCACCCGACGGGCGAGGTCGAGCCTCACCGGGGCGGGCGAGGCTCGCTTGGCCCGCCGGCGAGGCTCGCCCGCGCCCCGGTGGCCGGTGGCCTTGCGAGGCCGGCAAGGCGGCGGCCACCGGCGAGGCTCAGCCTTGCTAGATCTGGTGAGGCTGAGCCTCGGCGGGGTTAGGCGAGCCTCGCCTAGCTACCCGGCGAGGCTCGCCCTCGTCTAGCCGGCGACCGACCAAATGAAGAAAAAGAAGAATAGGAAAAAAGGAAAAAAATAAAAAAAAATAAAAGGAAAAAAGTAAAAAAATTATTTAAAAATCAAAAGAAATTAATTTGGAACATAATCAATTAGCACGGTATCAAACGCAATTCTATTCCAGAATAAAAAATTTTGGACAGTTACCAAATGCATTTTTTTATTTAGAATCAGTTCCCGGGAATAGAATAAAAAATAATCATTTTTAATCAGAATCAGCTCCGGGGAATAGAATCATTACCAAACGCGCCTTCAATCTCTTTTGGATTCTCTTTCACTACTGGTTTCATTCTTTTCTTAGAAACTCTGCGCTAGAATCAATGTTGTAACTTAAAATATCACATAATGCTTTAGTATACAAGTTTCTAACTGCTCAGTATGTGATCCAAATGTTCCTGTATGTTTTCATGATTTTATGCACTTGTGAATTGCGGAAAGTTCTGGAAAGAGTGCCTTCTCTGTAATGATCTCCTTATTACTTGCTTTCATGTCGGACCCTTCATAGACACGTGTAGTTCTGATGTCTTCTTGGGCTTTTCAACTGTGGCTTTACCATATATATAATTTATGAAGTACCTTTGCCTTTTTATTGTGCCTCAAAGATAATATCGTGCTGTAACGAACTGCTTTTGATGTGTCAGTCCTTTGAGCCTTGTAACAAGTATGGTCCCCCTCTGTTTGGTTCTTCTCGCATCTCTTTGCAAAGAGGCCTATGAGGACTGGGTAAGTATAATATCTCATGCATAATTCGTCTTAATCTGCATGCCGTCAAGATTTCTTCTTCTTCCTCTTTTGTTTTTTATTCAGCAATTTCAGTTCTTGTGATGCTATTTGGTGTTTCTAAAGGGTTGGTTTTGTTTCCTATATACCAAGTCATATAATCGCGTTAGAGGAGATACTAGAATATGCTTAATCTCTCTTTTTTTTTTTCCTTCTATTTATGCATAACAGAAGCGTTTTCAAGCTGACATGGCAATAAATAACACTCTTGTGGACGTGTTACGAGATCAACGGTGGGAGCGCCTCCCCTGGGGAAAGCTACAAGTTGGAGATATTGTGAAAGTGAGTACTGTTTATGCTTTCGGACGGAATTTTTTTTTTAGTGATTTGTCATGTGATTGTGTTTCTTCCAGTGAAAGACCTTGTTTTATTAAAGTAAATCATTTATTTGTGGAAGGGTGTCATCTTCGGAGTGCTATCTTTATGTGGGAATTGGTAATATCATGCAACACAGTTTTTATCATTTTGCGTTAATTCTCTGATTTTATATGGGGTGATTATTGCTAATCGAGCTTTTATAACCATACCGCCTTCACTGTATATTCCACAAATTCTAAATATATCTCTCTCCGACATCCAAGCTTGTCTTCTGCGTTTTAGACTTTACTATGCTTGTCTTCTGCCTTTGAGAGATTTTGGTGCTTGGAAGAAGCCATTGGCTCTGCTAATTCTGGGGAACGGTGACTGAGCATCTTGGGGCTCCAATTAAGGATAAGGTGAGAGAAGTTTGTCCGAGATGGTTTGGTCACTTTGAACAAAGGTTTTAAATGCTTCAATAAGGAGAGGCAATCTGGGCATGAAGACTCAGGTTAGAAGGGGGAAGGGAAGACCCAAAAGGCGTGGAAAGAGCTGACAAAGAAAGATGTGGACCACATAAAGGTTACATAAGAAGACATGGTGCAAATAGCTGGCTTCACTTTGAGGGATAAGGCTTTTCTTGTTGTCATCGTAGACATCCCTGTACTGTGGTAGTGTAGCTTTGAAACCGAGAGGAACCTGCTATGAGAACCTCTATTGTAGGAGTGTATTTTCTCCAAGACGTGCAATAATGCTGCATTCTGTTGGCTGTACTCATTATAATGTTGCACTTGGATGTTTCCCCATGTATCAATGAATGTCATTAATTTGGTAATGGCTGATTCATATTCTGATTTTCCTTTTACTGTGGTGAAATTGTTTCTTGCACCCGTTGCAGGTTAAGCAGGATGACTCCTTTCCCGCAGATTTGCTTTTTCTTGCCGGCACAAATGCTGATGGTTACTGCTACACTGAGGTTTTAGATCAATCATGCTGGTTGCATTCCGTTGCTGTTATTTCCCTTTGTCATGTTTGGCTTTGCCTTTCCAAATTTTCAGACTGCAAATTTGGATGGCGAAACAAATATAAAGATCCGGAGGGCTTTGGAGAGGACATGGGATTATATAACCCCAGAGAAAGCGTCGGAATTCAAAGGTGAAGTTTTCTTTAGATTTCCTCTATTGTCTTCTCAGTATTTCTATGGACTCCATGCCCATTCTTTTTTCTTTACCACTAATATTTTCGTATGACTTCATTAAATTTTATTTGTGACAAAATGGACAAATTTGATTTATATGCTCTTGGAGGGGAAGTGCTGAAAGATAGTCATAATTATTAGTATAGGTTTTTTTTTTTTTTTTTGGTCGGATATTAGTATAGGTTTATACTCGGTCTATGGTGTACTATGGGATATCTATAATTACTATATTGAATAATATGAATGGTTAGGGAGACCAACCCCAATCTTCCAATAAGAAAATCCCTCTCTTGGATATCACTTTTACGGTCATTCATATGTTTCTGTGACTAACTTTCAAGCAAAACGTTTATTGTTTGCTATTATTACGCTTTTAAATTTTCAAGGATAAGATCATGTTATTTTGTTAGAAATACTCGGGGTTCTGCGCGTACTAGACAAACATACAAGTTAAGTCAGTTGTTCACCGGCCATTGCCCAGTGCAGACTGGTTGCAAATGCCGGTTTGCCGTATAACTTCCTGCACACCACACTTTAATAGCTCTTATTAGCACAACTTCATGCTATTTAAAAAGGCTTTACTATCTTCACGGGTGGAAGCTTTTCGACAGTTGGCTCTTCTCTCCCTCTCTCTCACATACTGCAAATTTCGCTTGTCTTCTCTCAAAAGTTTTCTATACCTCCTGCTTTAATAGAATCGGGTGGGAATTATACTCTTTTTACCTTTTATTATGTTGGTAAAAGTTACTTTATCTCTTATCCGATGAATACTAACATCACATGAGGAGAAGAGAGGAGGAAAGCCCTTTGTATGCATGAAAGAAAGCCCCTGGACGCAAATCAAGGCAACTAGTAGAGAATCTGAAAATAGAAAGGAACTTAGTCGCTGTTTTACAAAAGAATCACTGTTTGGATATCTAAGAGCCTAAAGGTTTAGCTCTTAAATAAGTGCCGCAGCATTCTTATACCTACAAATTTGTTTTTTTGGAAAGATAAACTATGCCACTTTGGTGTAGGTTCCATTTATTCACCTGAATTGATAAGCTCATCCCTTTCCTGTGCAAAACCATGTGCTCGAAGATTAAGTGGACATAGCTTGTTCATGGTCTTCAACTTTGTAATATAGTAGTGGGAAGATGAGATTGCTTCATTCTTTTTGCTGGAAAGTTTGGACATCTAGCCCTTGTCCTTGTTTTGGAAATTTGCAGCAAGAAGGATCTTAAATATTCATTTCCTTTGCTTTGCTTGCTTTTTACAACTTCATGTTGTTCTGATTGATATCTCCATATGATGAGCTCTCGGATCACTGATGGCTGTTGAGGAACTTCATGATGGTGTTGTATTTTTTTTGAGTGAAACATGACGATGTGAATGACCTCTCTAACCCATCCTTTGATGTGCTGTACATGATCATGTCTCATTCATTGTTATTTGCACGATTGGTTGATTTTCTTATGCCAATAAATCTTACACGAAAAGCCATTTTATATGATCTTTATTCTTCCAAGAATCCCTTTTGAAGCCAACAAAACAGCATTGATACTGCTTCCAGTGACTTCTGCTTTTTAAAACCATGCAAGGAACCAAATATGTTGGTGCTCTAGTTGATGGGTTGACATACCTAGAATTTCCTTCCAAATAGTATATGTATTTTTGTTACTTACAAAGTATGAGATATGGAACTTTTAACTGCAGATGTGCTTGTGTCCCAAATGCTGGAATGCTGATGGATCCAAATTATGGATTTTATGACTAGTTTTGGAATATTTGTCATAAAGAATTCTTTTGCTTGCTCCATGGTAGATTAAACCGCAAACATCTACCTTCCAGTTGGCTCTTTGTGAGGTCTAAGCAACTGTTGTCTTCTCTGCTTCTGTAACATGTGCTCTGTTTATGCATTTGTACCACGAACATAAACAATGGCTTGAAGCACAGACTAAACAATCGTCTTGTTCTCCGTTTCTGCCTCACAAACCTCACAAACTTATCTTCCAACAGGAAAATAAAAACTCATTAAACATTATGGCTAATTGCAGGCAAAGTGCAGTGTGAGCAACCAAATAATTCGTTGTACACGTTTGAAGGCATTCTTATTCATCAAGATCAAGAGTTATCTCTCAACTCAGATCAAATTCTGTTGCGGGTATGGTTTGTTTCCTGCTTGTTTATTGTCCTTTATTCAGTTTGTAGGTCTTCATTTTTTCATTCATTGGGTTGTTTTAATATTTTTTGACACACGAACCTCTCACTCAGGTTCTCCGAATCTCTTGTAAATATATGCTTTAGAAATGCATTAGATCATTCAAGTAATGTGGATTTAATCTATTCATCTGCTTCTGGATGTTATTTATGTTGATGTGGACTCTTCATTCACTGAACTGTGGCACCGTGGCATAACATGTTCTCAGGGATGCAGTCTTAGGAACACTGAATACATTGTTGGTGCTGTCATTTTTACTGGTCATGAGACCAAGGTATGCTTCCAGAAATACATTCAGACCCCTGTTTTGGTCCTTTGTTACTTTCCTTGGTAGTGGAGATCTCTGATGTGATGGAACAGATTTAATTCTGCTGATGTGAAAATGGTATCTTTGTAATACAAACATGCCCTGAATTGTGGCATGCATTCTCCATCTATCTTGAGAACACTGATTTTATTAGGTCCATCTCTTGTTGGCGCTTGCAGGTTATGATGAATGCCATGAATGTTCCTTCCAAGAGGAGTACATTAGAGAGAAAACTGGACAAACTTATACTCATCCTTATTGCCACTCTCTTTGTCATGTGTGCCATTGGAGCCATTGGCAGGTGCGGCAATTTCCTGCCGTGGATTTCTTGAATATGCTACCATTATGATATGAAAATTACTTATTTAACAAAACAAGAAAGAATCCTTATCCCTGCTATTGCTATATTTTCTCGTCATTATCTTCACATGATCTCATGCATGGAGTTACGCAGTGCTACTTCTATAAATCGCAAGTATTATTACTTGGGTCTGGGGAAGGGAGTGGAAGCCCAGTTTAACACTGACAACAAACCAATGGTACTTTATAATCGTGACTCTCTCTCCCTCTTGCGCGCGCGCACAAACACACGCACACAGAGGCACACGAACACATCCGCGCACCTTAATATTTTTTTTTGCACTACTTTGTTTTTTTTTTTTTTTTTTTTTTTTTTTTTTTTCAGGTATTTGCGTCGACAATGCTCACCCTTGTTACCCTTTTCTCAACTATTGTCCCAATATCTCTGTACGTAACCATTGAGGTTAGTCTTCCAGGCTTGTGGCCTATGCAGATGCTCAAGTTGTCTTGCTCCACAACAGAACTTACTTATCTAAATATGATTCTTTTGCCTCCACATTCAATTTGTGTTTATCCTTTCGTCCAAATTTCAGGTGATCAAATATATTCAGTCCACGCAATTCATCAACAAGGATTTGCACATGTACCATGTTGAGACCAATACCCCCGCCCTTGCTAGGACTTCCAATTTAAACGAAGAACTCGGACAGGTAGATGTGTATTATGGTTTAGTTGTTGGCAGTGAGGTCATTCTCATAACTATGCTGTACAACCGTAACTATAACAGCGTACATAAATGACCTTGTTATACTTTATAGAAAAGATAAAGCTGTCCGAGCAGGTCTTTGTCACTTCACTACTAACATGTCAAGAAATTGCTTTTCCAGCCGTTACAATATTTAAATAATAAACCATACGTTTATCTAATAACTTAAACTTTTAAAATAGTTGACAGTAATCTTATAAAATCTCACTAGGTATCAGAGTTAGGAGATCTTAAATTCGAATCTTCCAAGCCTCTATTTGCCTCCCAAATTGCGTATTTTCAGGCATAAGGCTAAAATCCACCTTACATGTGAGGGAGAGTGTTGGAATATTTAAATAATAAATCACGCTTTCATTTAATAACTTAAGTTTTTAGAACAGTTAGTAGTGATCCCATCAAAATCTCACATGGTATCAAAACGAGAAGTTTAGAGTTTGAATTTTCAAGGCCCCTATTTGCCTCTCCAATCGAATATTCCCACACTTTATGTTGGACTTTCGAATTTTTTAGGCCCATATTTGCCTTTAGTGGCTTAAGATTTTAAAACAGTTGGTAGTGGTTCTACTAAAATCTCACACCAATTATTGATTATGGAATTTGCTGCTTGGTACAGGTGGAATATATATTTTCGGATAAAACTGGAACTTTAACTAGCAATATGATGGAGTTTTTCAAGTGCTCAATTGGTGGAGAGGTTTATGGGATAGGCATGACTGACATAGAGATGAATGAGGCGCGACGGACTAGCGAGAGAGTGGAGGTATATCGGGACATTTCACGTGAAAATTTGTGATGCAGTTGTATCAATTGATAAATTTATGTGGCTTCACCATGCAGATGCACAAGTCCGCCTATGCGGCCGGCGAGAAGGGTTTTAAATTTGATGATCCAAGGCTTATGCACGGAGCTTGGATGAATGAGCCAAATCCTGATATGTGCAAGGTTGGTGTTACATTAGAAGGCAACTTGCCCATAAACTTTTCTCGTTTGGTGAAGGTTTAAGTATCAAAGTATGCTGACGCTTAGGATACACTTTGATTGATACTGTTGTTGACTTTTAGGAGCTAGTTTTTGCCCCTACATGCTATTGAAGGTACGGTTAGATACATGCTTATGGTTTAGCTCGCACATCTGTATGTTTGTGTGTGCACATAGGTGGATGGGTGGTTTGCAGGCCCACATAGGAATGCACACGCTTAGACATCTCCTTAAATGTTTGAGTCATCTCTAGTGTCTTCTTAGATGCGCCCTGTCCAAAGTTATGCTAAAAAAGGCTTGAATATCTTTTTTTATGAGCATTATGAGAAAGAGGTATGATGTGTGATCCTCCTAGATTGAAAGATCTTGATTGATATGTTAATGTTTGAAAGATCAATTGCACACTTTGTATATAAGTCACAAATAACCAATGGAAGACGGTAACAAGCAATATAGGCCAGGTAAGTTAATTTCTTGAAATGTTATGCGTTTGGGAATATGCTTTTAGATATAACCAACTACTCAAGAGATGCTCTCCTAGATCCAATTTTTGCTCGTCTCCTTTTATCGATCCACGTTGTATGTAACCACGATGCAAGTGTCTGAACTGCAGTAATTGCAACGCAAGCTTAAATCTTGTGAATTATTGCCAGTGATTTTGTTTTCTCCCATTAGAAGCTTCAAATTAAATGCTAAAATCTAAGATATTTATTATGATGAAGTTCTGGCAATCTTTTAGTTTATGCTTTATGTGGTCTTATTGATCAAGTAAACAAAAATATTCATGATATCTCACATGTGGCCCTCCTCTCTCTTAAAGAATGCTGATATGTCCTTTATCTGCAGGAGTTTTTCAGGTGCATCGCTATATGTCATACTGTATTACCTGAAGGAGATGATTCTCCAGAAAAGATAATATATGACGCTGGATCACCTGATGAAGCTGCACTGGTGATTGCTGCAAAGAACTTTGGTTTCTTCTTTTATAGGTTCGCCCTTACCACATCTGCACATGATGAACTTTTTCTTTACTTTTATAGCCTTCTTTGGCCACTAACGAGGAAGTTCATCTTCCATATAACTGAAAATATGCGTTGATCTAGCACAAGTACGTCACTATCAGGTTTGGCAATATTCTTACCTGATAAGTTGTTGTTTGACCAAAAATAGCGTTTGCAATGTCAATTCCAATCATAAAGGATGCCGGTAATGGTTCTTATGTTTGTCTTAGTCATTTGTTATCTTATTTAGCCAAAAGATTGTTCTATTTGCAGGCGTACACATCATATGTTATATGTCCGAGAATCTCATGTGGAAGAGATGGGTAAAATTGACGACGTCGCCTATGAGATTCTCGATGTCCTTGAGTATAACAGGTGGTCAACTTTTCCTCTTATTCTTGATATAAATATTTCCTTATCAGATGAAACTAACATCTTTGCTGTCTTTGTACAATATCTAGTACAAGGAAGCGTCAGTCTATCGTGTGCCGTTATCCAAATCGCAGGCTCGTTTTGTACTGCAAAGTAATAAGATTTGACATTTTTTCCTCCCTTGTACGAATGAGATTGCCAAATGCTGCTCAGAATCAAATTTGACTTTCCGAGGAACATACTTTCTGCAGGGAGCTGATTCTGTGATCTATGAGAGGTTAGCTCAGGGCCAAGATGACTTGAAAACAATAACCAGGGAAAACTTGGAAGAATTCGGATCTGCTGGATTACGTACCCTATGCTTGGCCTATAGAGATTTGAGTCCAGACACATATGTAGAGTGGAAAGAGAAGTTCAACCAGGCTGAAAAATTACTAGCACACCGTGAGAAGAAATTGGATGAGGTACATGACATTCTAACATGTCAATTTGCACTAATAGAATAAGCATAGACTAAATATGCTTTGTTCTTGCTTTCCACTTCACGCCCCTCCTAACCTATATCGAACACAAAAGTGTTGCTCTTCTTAATCTTAATGCACATCTATGGTTGATGTTACGACCTACCCCTTAGTAGGGAGGAGTGTAGGTTTAAGGATATTGCCTAAAGGATGAGTTTACAGTTTATAATTTAGACACAAGTTCTCCCAAACCCATACCTTGTGCGATAACGGTGTTCAAATTGATGATATGAAAATTTTGTAAAAAAGTAGTTGCCACTAGCCTATTAGGGTCGGCTGCATACTTCACTTCCTACGCAACTAGGAAATCTTGGAAAATGATAAATGTCAATCCTAACTAAACTAAAATGAAGCAAAAATTAGTATCAATACTATGCAACCAAGGGCAATTGTCCTTAAGGACAATCGGAACCCTAAAGTAGAGCCTCATGGGCTTGTTTAGTTTTTTAGCACAATTTTAAAGTCAAGGGGCTTCCACATTAAAAAAAAAAAAAAAAAAAACAGCCCAAAAAGTCTATTTTTAATTTTTTTGAGGAATTATAATTTCTATTTTTAATTATTTATTATATTTTCCAATTAATTTCTTTCAACCTTACTCTCTTCCTCTGGCTTCCCTCTCCTTCTCTCAAACTCTCGGGTCTCTAAAGATGTGTTTAGTAACACTTTTATTCGAGGAGCAATTTCTTTTCATAAATAGTTATTTTCTATTTATATTCCTTGGAACAATTTCTAAGTAAAATAATGCATTTGATAACTACTTAAAATTTCAATTCTCGAAATTAAAAAAGAATAGGAATTTGTTTAGCATGACCTACAATTTTTTTTTTTGTGACATTGATTTTTTTTTTTAAATTTTAAATAATTTTTTTAGATTTTTTATTTTTTTCCTCTCCTCTTCTTCTTGTTCCTCCTCTAGCCAGCAGTGGCGATGGCCTAAGGCACGAATGATGACCACCAGTTAGAAGAGGAAGAAGAAAAAGGAAAAAAAGAAAAAGAAAAGAAAACAAATGACTTGTTCTAGAAATTTTTGTTGAGAACAAGAAGATAATTTTTTTTTTTACTTCTTATTTGTGTTCCAAATATATTCCTTAACTACTAGTCCAATATGAGAAGTAAAAAAATTAGTTGACATTACCAAACAAATTCTATTATTTTATTGTCGAGAAACAAAAGAACAAAAGAACAAAAAAAAAATTGAAACGTTGCCATGCAGATCCTCCTCACTCTCTTGGATATCTTTCTCTCGATTTCCCACCAACAGAAAACAGAGATTTTTTTCTCACGTTACCTTCTCCTTTTTTATCCCTCTCTCGGTCCTTTCTCTCTCCTCCAAGGTGATGCCGGCTAGCCCCATACCGCACGACATTCCCTTTGTCAGGCATCGCAAGCGGCCCTGCCTCCGCACTGCATTCTTCTGTCCTTCATCGCATACCTCGTCCTTTCCATCGTTAGCCAACATCCATATACCTCGTCCTTTCTATCGTTAGCCAACATCCATAGACGAGGAGGAGGAGAAGAGAGGATGAGGGGGCTAGGCCTGGAGGAGAAAAAGAGATGGGCAGCGTGAGGGAAATAAGAAGGGGAGAGAAGAAGGGGAGAAAAAGAGAGGGGTTGAGAAGGCCCAACCCAGGCCTGACCCTATTTGATTTTCTCATTTTTTTTTTAAAATAATTATAATTAATTTTTTTCAATTTTTTTAATTTTTTTCAAATATTTTTAATTATTAATACTAGTAATGCAAATGTTCCAAACGTCCATATGCAATGCAATTTAATGGAAATTATTTGCTACGGATTAAAAATTAATTCTTAATTTTCTACATAATTAAGTTATAAGTAAAAAGGAAAAATTTAATTGTCAATAGCTGAAAATGACGATCTCTGCATAAAAACCATCCTTTGCGGAGTCTTATGACTTATGTTCAAGACACTCGACATTTCTCTCTCCCCCTCTCGATATCCGCTTTTTTATGTAATAACATACAAGATAATCTATTGTCTTAAGATTCCTTTATTAACTAGGTTTCTTTGTTTGCCAATTTCAATTTGAATATGTAAGTATGAAACGAGGGTCTCTTTTGCATACTGCAAATTTAAAGGATGAAATGAAAATTGCATCCTGATATTTTGGAATATGAAAAGTCATAGTTGTCTTTTCAGTGAGAAGGTCCACGTAGCTGACTCCATGAAGTTGTCATCACCGCTGTTCTGTCGGGGAAGATGAATATCATTGATTAAAGGAATCAATTATGTGGCTTGTCATGGTTCTTATCGTATGCTTCAATCAGTAGTATTTAAATTGTGATTCTTGTGTAGGTTAAAGAACTAATAGAAAAGGATCTTATATTGATTGGATGCACTGCAATTGAAGACGGACTTCAGGAAGGAGTACCAGATTGTATAAAAACTCTTTCTAAAGCTGGGATTAAGATTTGGATGCTAACAGGGGACAAGATGGAAACGGCTATCAATGTAGCTTATGGTGTGTGATCTATTACAGAGCTGCCTGTCATACGTTATTACCCTGATGTGACTGAAATATAAAACCTTTTTTGCTGCAGCATGCAAGTTGATTGATAATGATATGAAGCAGTTTATCATTAGTTCGGAGACAGATGTGATTAGAGAATCTGAAGAAAGAGTTAGAGGAACTACTTGCTTTAGCCGTTTGTTCTGAGAAATTTACCAGATCTATTCATATAACTAAGTATTTGCTGGCCAGGGTGACCCAGCTGAGCTAGCACGTGTAATGGAGGAAGAAGTCAGAAAACAGCTGAGTAATAGTCTTGAAGAAGCACAAAACTGTTTTCGCTCTGTATCTGGTCTAAAACTTGCTCTCGTGATTGACGGAAAGTGCTTAATGTATGCATTGGACCCAAATTTGCGTACAAAGCTACTGAATTTAGGCTTGAACTGTACTTCAGTTGTTTGCTGCCGTGTCACTCCTTTACAGAAAGCGCAGGTAGCCTCTGATGACTGTTAACATTGCATGTTACAAGAGATCGAACTAAATCCATGCTAATTGATTATGTATCACATAATTACAGAAATATCAGCTCCACTGTACTGGAAATTGTTGCTAGCTGACATTTTTAATTGTCTTGTCACTGGTTTCATTTCTTTTGAAGATAAGTGGTGCTTCTGATAACATTCACGCCATGACTCTTTGTGAAAATGATCCTGCAACTGGGTCACAAAAACTATCATATGCTATCCGCTCATATTTCATTTTTGAAACTTCAAATTGGTGCCATTTTTCATCAAGTGAGTGTAGGAAGAACTTTCTTTCCATTATTTGATTTGCTGATCAAAGAAGTGTAGGAAGAACATTTAAAATGGAACAACAAGCAAACTAAGCTTCATACCACTTAGTTTGAGTTAGCTATGCGAATCCTTTGGGACCATAGCATAGTAACTATATCAAGGCTTCTGCAAGCTATGAACAGTGAATACTGCATGTCCTCTTTATTTATCATCTCCTTCCACGTTTTTTAGGAAAGATATCAAGCACTTAGAGCTTACAGAAGATTTGATACAGAATAGAGCACAATAGCGTAATAAGATGTTATATATCTGACCTGACTTATGGCAATATGGCAAAGGTTTAATTTTTGTTCCGGTATCATGAGTTTCCTTTCTTTATTTTAATGCCAACATATGTTTACTGGGATGTATGGAAAGGGGTTCATGAAGCATATACAATTTCAACTCTCAGTTATTACTTTGTGTGTGGGTAAATTTCTTTGATTAAGCTGTGCATGGTTACTTCCCAGCTGGACATTTTCCGGAGCCTAGTCTACATCAAGTGTAAAGTATTGAACAATTACGTGGTTTTACTATTCGGTTCTAGGTAATATCTCGAGTTTATGTTACTCTTTATAGGTGACAAGTCTGGTGAAGAAAGGAGCTCGCAAAATAACGCTCGGCATTGGCGATGGTGTCAATGATGTTGGCATGATTCAAGCGGCTCATGTTGGTATTGGCATTAGTGGATCGGAAGGATTACAAGCTGTGATGGCTAGTGATTTTGCAATTGCACAGTTCCGGTTTCTTTCAGATTTACTTCTTGTGCATGGAAGGTGGTCATATCTCAGATTATGCAAGGTCAAGCATATGTCGTGGGGACTTGATATTTATATTGTCACATAAGATAGATGGCCTAATAAACAGCAGCTTTCTGTCTCTGCAGGTTGTTACTTACTTCTTCTACAAGAACCTTACGTTCACCTTGACTCAATTTTGGTTCACCTTTCAAGCTGGATTTTCTGGTCAGAAATTCTATAATGATTGGTTCGATTCATTGTATAACGCCGTGTTTACTTCTCTTCCGGTGATCATTTTTGGGCTTTTTGAGAAGGTAAGTTTCATTCATCAAATTACCGCACCTAGAATTCCTAGAAGGATTAATCGTTTTGACTATCTTTTTTTTTTCTTGACTCAATGAGTTCATGACATCTTGCGTTCCGGATGATAAAATCTGTTTAGTAGTTGCTCGCAAATTGTAAATCTTCTAAAATCTTCAAGAGAAGGGGAGAGAGAATCAATAAATATTACATCCTAACTAAATACCTATATAAAAGAGTACATAGATGGCTTTATATGGAGATTACGAGATACCCTAATAAGATCGTAATTTACTTATCAATAACTATTGACTAATATTCTTGAACATATTTTTCAACACTCTGTGCGTCTAGTTTGCATATGACTCTCAAAGTCTTTGAAGAAAGCGCTATATAAGTCTTTTTTTCTTTTTCTGTTTTTTTTTGGTCGAATGCGCTATATAAGTCGAAGAATAATTTTTTGACTCATATTTAGGGCTGGGTTATAAATGGGTTGTTAGACATTTAAAGGGCGAGTGAAAACGAGTTTAAAATATTAAAGTCCAATCAGAGTGGGTCAGGATCTCTATGACCCATTTAACATTGAAGATAGATAGAGAGAGCCATGGAAAGGCTTCTTTATTCTTCTTTTTCCCCCCTTCCCGTATTCACCACCGCACCCTTTCGCCCTCGCTGAGACTCAGTTTCTCTTTGTCGGCGCAGCCCAATTCGAGGCACATGGGTTCCATCTCGTGCAAGCATGGGAATTCACCTCTCCATCCCTTTCTTCGAAATCAAATTGATGCAGTGGTGGGTGGTGGTTGTGGTGGCTCTTGTTGAGTGCGGTAAAGCGGTTGTGGTGTTGCAATTGGGCGTGTGATGAGAGAGAAGGCAAAAAAGGTGAGGTGTTTGGGTCGCGCATGGATTAGACCATAACTTGATCTTGAGCTCCCTTATTACCTCCACAAGTTGGTTCTTGGGGCATCCATTTTTCAAAAGTAACAAAACGAAGAGTAAAAACGCTTAAAAAAAAAAAATCTTGAGACGAGTTTAGTAGTAGTCGGTTGGTTGGGTATGAGTCGAGAAATTTACATTATAAATAAATGGGTTAAAATGGGTTAAGTGGATCAATTCGGGTTAGGCCATTTATAACCCCACCAAACTAAACTCAATCCACTCATTTGCTGGGTTTATTGAATAATGACAGCAGGGTTTTTTAACTGAAGGAAAAAGAAAAGATAAAGTTGGGGTTTTGATTTGGGTCCCTCTCTTTTGGTGGGTCTCTAGGCAGTAGCTCCAATTTATAAATCATGAGAGACTAACAAAGCTCCGATTTGTTTAATTCGGACCACTTGCTAACCGTCGACTAATATTCATAAACATACTCCAGCGCAAATCACAATAGGAGCAAATAATTGACAGTGTTATTGCATGTTTTTCCAGGATGTTAATCCTTCACTTTCGAAGAAGTATCCACAACTCTATAAGGAGGGAATCCAGAATTCATACTTCAGGTGGAAAGATGTGACAGCCTGGGCTTTGTCTGCAGTCTACCAGTCTCTCGTCATTTATCACTTTGCGACAGCTTCTAGTTCTGCTGGCCTAAATTCATCGGGAAAAATGCTCGGCCTCTGGGACGTCAGCACGATGGCATTTACCTTTGTTCTCATCACTGTCAACTTGCGCCTTCTTTTGATGTGTATTTCAATTACAAGATGGCATTATATCGCTATCAGTTTAAGCATCCTTGCTTGGTTTGTTTTTGTTTTCATATGTTCACTTATAAGTGTGAGTCTTCTCCCTTTCTCGGGCTTCTTTCCTTCCCTTCACCTCATCTAGTCCTTTATTTTTTATTTTTTGGGTCAAACAGCTAGTCCTTTATTGGATAGCAATTATTCTAATATTCGTCTTATTACATGTATGTGCAGGAAAATCTCTATCATGTCATCCATAGGATAATGAGTACAGTCTACTTCTACCTAGCGTTTCTTCTGGTTCCAATTGTCGCACTGCTTGGCGACTTCTTATGGCATGGGTAAGATTTCAGACTTTTATCTGGCCAAAAAAATAAATAAATAAAGCTCAGGCTTTTTTATTCTTAGGCATGTTTCTCCCTCACAAACGCGGAGAAACACTGTAACATAGTCCTTAAGTAAATTTGCTCATGAATACTGACTGCAATTCCGCAATTTGGCTTTTCTAAAAGTAACGGAGGACGTTTGTCATGGACAATATAATAGAGGGCCTCCTTTTTCTTTCAAATAGCCTTCCTCATCTTCATTGCCGATTTCGTGGCTCCTTTTTTCCCTATTTGCTCCAAGACAACATACATGGCATGTCATGTCCGTACTTTTTTCCAATTTTTCATAAATTTATTGGTGTCCTTCAGATGGTCCATCATTTGCGAATTGCATCTGCTCCGCTTCTCTCTCTCTCTCTCTTTCCCCTCTCTAGGCTGAACATTGCACGATTTCTCGAATGTGGTTACAGTATAAATCCTCATCAACCTTAATTGGTATAAGTATTTATTGGCTTGTGGGAACTTGACTGCCCGCTCATCTCGAGTGATTGATTTCTGAATTCACCATATTCTATTTTGCGGATTATATTTATTAGCAAAGCGTGTTTTCTTCAAGTAATTGCAATGGATACTTCCTCTGATTAGTTTCTTTCTTTTTCCCCACTAATTTTTCATGCACCTGGCTACAGGGTTCAAAGGTGGTTCTTCCCATATGATTATCAGATAATACAGGAAATTCACAGGCACGAGCCCGATGATTACACCGGGGCTATGGGCTTGGAAATCAGGAACCAGCTCACGACGGATCAAGAGCGGAGCTTTGCTATTTCTTTACTTCCACGTGAGACATCCAGGTACACTGGGTTTGCTTTCGACTCACCTGGGTATGAGTCATTTTTCGCTTCACAACATGGTGTGTATGCCCCACAAAAAGCTTGGGATGTCATAAGAAGAGCCAGCATGAGGACGAAGCCGAGGACATCGACCAGAAAATGAACTTTAAGTGCTACACTTCGATTTGGGCAGCGAGCCGTATAGATTCAAAGTTGTAAAGTTAGCTGTACCATAGTCGTTGCTTCTTTCTTATGAATTTTATGTACGGACATTATAGTTGCCGTCCATGCTTCAAACCCGAGACACTTTTAGAGGAGCCACAGTGGCTAAGCAATTTGGGCAGCGAGCCGTATAGATTCAAAGTTGTAACGTTAGCTGTACCATAGTCGTTGCTTCTTTCTTATGAATTTTATGTACGGACATTATAGTTGCCCTCCATGCTTCAAACCCGAGACACTTTTAGAGGAGCCACAGTGGCTATTGCTTACCTACTTACTAGCTCGGATGTAAATGCATATGTTTCGAGGGAAGGAAAGGGAGGAATGTGATGATTCCAGACTTCCGGACTCCTTCCAGAAGCCAAGAGCATCACTCGTTCCAGAGAAGTAGGAATGCTGCCTACATTCATCCTGTACGTGCATTTAAGGGCTAGTTCTAGCTAAACCGCGAAGTCTCAAGTGCTTTTCTGGAAACGTCTTTTTATGTCGTCCTGTTCATTGTTTCTTGTCAAAGCTTTCTTCATAACGGTGGCGTACCTTTTTATTCGCGGCCGGCTTGCGGTTCATTTCATGCTTCGCGACTGCTTTCCTCCAACCCGAAATGAACATTATGCATTATGTAATACTTGCTTTTGGGAATTAACCTTGAGAAATCCTTACTTGTTTGTTCTCGTATCACAGACGCTCGAATAGTCATGCATCATGGGCCAAAGTTGCCACGAAGTATACGGATACCAAGCCAGAAACGTATGCAGATAGATCTAGATTTTGGGTAGTCAACGTTTGCATGAACAAAATCATACCGACGGTCAGGAGAATTCTAAATGGGCCTCATTAAATAACGTCGCTGCTTTATACATTGATTCAATTTTTATTTTTATTAGGCAGAAGTCCAATTTCCAGAATCAAAATATTATTCGAAGGGGTTGTCAGAAAGAAAATCATAAGCAGTACAAAACTGGACCTGATCGAATCAAACCGAAACAATATTTTCAGTTTGACAAATTTGAAAGTGGTGAATTCAGCAAGAAGAAGAAAAAGGAAAGGGGTTAAATCATAAGAGAGAGACTTGAAAAGAAATTTCGAAGAAGAAAACCGATAACTTAATCCTCAAGATTTCTTCTTTCACTAGACTAACACATTTGAAATTAAAAAAAAAACTCATTATAAACAATGTATAACCGGAAATCCTATCAAAGAAAAAAGATATTGTCACGAACCAACTATTAACATTTATTTCGTATAATTCTAATTTAAGATCAAATTTGAATATATATATATATATACGGCACCTAATAAAATCCAAATATTCAAGTAACCACCAAAACCAACCCCACTCGCATTGGACTGAATCGAGTTCGTAGTTAACTTGATAGTGAAGTAAATTAAGCTCCACGCAAATCAACATTTTGGGAACGCCAAAGCGAACTATGTATTTCATTTGTGCACATAAGCATTACGAAGATGACACAAGAATCATTGGTTTGATTGTATCCCTAGTGGACGAGAATAAGAAAGAGGAGAGGAAAATAGATGAGAAAGAAATATAAAGGGAAAAGTGCCAAAAAAGTCCTAAACCTTTTGTTTTTGTGCCAATTTAGTCCTAAATATTTTTTTTTTGTGCTGATTTAGTCTTAAACCTTTTTAGGTTGTGTCAATTCAGTCATTTTCGGTCAATTTTGGCTGGATTTTGCTGACTAAACGTCGGCTGGCGGACGTGGTATGATCGGCGTTGATGTGGATAATTTTTAATAATATTTTAATATTTTTTAATTTTTTAATTTTTTTCTTTTTTCTTTTTCTTTTTCTTTTTTTCTTCTCTTCTTCCTCCAGTCGATTGTCGAACATTGGCGACCGGCCAGAGGTGACGGTTGGCGAGGTCGAGGTCGACCTTGCCGATCACCTCGCTAGTGGCCACGAGAGCGGCCTCGCATGGGGCAGCGAGGCTCGCCCTCGCCGGCCATGGGCGAGGCTCGACTCTCACCAAATCCCTCGAGGCCGCCCTCGAGGCCTGGGCGGCGAGGCTTGCCCTTGCTAGATCTAGCGAGGGTCGAGCCTCGCCCATGGCTAGCTAGGGCGAGCCCCGCTAGCTTGCCGAATATGGTGGCGGGTCAGTGAAGCGGTGAGCAGCGGTGGACGGCATTGGGCGGTAGCATTGCGGTGGTGGTCTCGCGTGGCTAGGGTTTCCTTGGCTTGGTCGGGAGAGGACTCTCTCTCTCTCTCTCTCTCTCTCTTAGGTCCTACCCAGATCGAACGCCCTCAGATCTTGAACCGAATTCTTGAAGAACAATCCAGGACGTGCACAACAAACAAAGGAAGGTCGGGGACGGAGCTTGTGCGACAGACGACCGCGAGCTCCGGCCTGGTCCGACCAACGCAAGGCACAAAAAAGGACCGAGGCCTACCGGAGCTTCGGCGCTTGAAACCAAGCGTAGCCATAGGCCGACGATCACAGCTCAGGTGCGGTGGCCGGCGGTCTACCCCTCCAACTCTCTCCCCCCGCTCGAACCCCTCACTTGCCAAATCCGGCCATCACCTCGGCGGTCGCCGAGGTTCGCGACTAGCCGAAGGAAGAAGAGTAGAAGAAAAATTGAAAAAGAAAATAAATAAATAAAGAAATAAAGAAAAAAAAAATCAAAAATATTAAAATATTATTAAAAGTTGTCCACATCGGCGATCGATCGGCCCGTTAGCCGACCGGCATCCACTCAGCAAAATTCGGCCAAATTAGTACAACCTAAAAATGTTTAGGACTAAATCGGCACAAAAACAAAAGGTTTAGGACTTTTTTTGCACTTTTCCCGACAAAAAAAGATGGCTCAATCCCGCACGATACTCTAAAAATTTGCAGAGTGTGATAAATGTTTTTTCTCATTGTTCGCTCTTTGACAAAACTGAATCAGATAGTGATATAGAATGGGTAAGTATAGTCCTCATATAAAATCTGAAATATAATCTGAGAAAGATAGAAAAATCCAATGGAGTAATTTCTAATATGATATTCATTGATGGGAGTATCAAGACCTCAACCATATAATTATATACTAGGTCGTGCCATTTGCCACGAAATTCCCAAAGCAAATCGGAATATAAAAATGTGAGGGCTTCCGAGTTCCGTTTCCCAAAGCAAATCGGAATATAAAAATGTGAGGGCTTCCGAGTTCCGTGTTCGATCCGAGCTCTCTTCTTAACCCGGCAATATTAAACCCAAAGCATGTCGACAACAAATTTTCTTCAACGTGGGGATCTGGAATCTTTTACGGAATCTCGTGAGCATCTCGCCCGTGACAATTGTTCATAATTTTTTAATTTTGCAAGCCAAATAATGGCCGCCCTTTGCAAAAGAAAAGGGTTTGTTTTATTAAAGCGTGTTATTTCGTGTTAATATATTGGCTAAGCATATCGTATGATATCATATTCTAATTTTCTTTCCAAAATCTGTGTCAAACTGTGTCAAGGGTCATGTCCCATATTAGCATACCGCTGTTTTAGAGGATGAATTTTAGTTCTTACAAGGGAATAGATTAATTTGAATTTAGAAAATGTCATAAATTGATAGGATGATGTTACCTTAACCTCTCGCAAATTATGGTTTCCTCTAATGGTAAGTGTTAAAATATGTCTTAAGTATGAACGTATTGAATGTGACCAAAATTGGATTAGAGTGCATGGACATGTTGTATTATGCAACCGACTTCGGAATTGGAAAGAAAAAGAAGGAAATTGTGAAAATCTGGATGCTTGTTCGAGAAGCATTGGACGTGAGTGAAAACACGTGAGTTTCCTTCTTCTACACATTGAAGTTGGCTTCAACGTAAAGAAATTTCAATATAAACGATCTTATCCATCCTCAATTTGAAGATTTTAACTATTTAATTTCTTACTAACCATCAAATTAAGGATAGATAAAGCCGTTCACAAAAATTCCTTTTTATGGTTATAATGTATGTTAAAATACTCTTTTTTGAGTGTCAGATTTAAAAAAAAAAAAAAAAAAATTTCCCTCAACACGCCACCCTCTTCAAGCAATTCCATTGTTTTGCAGTTTCACTTGCACCGATATACACGGGGGCAACACATATTCCAAGAAATACTTTCCAAACCTATAAATTAAGAAAAAATGCAAAATGTAGGGGACTTCGACTTTGTTTCGACGGAAAATTCGGCGCGTTTGACGCGGTTTATTTTGAACTTGGTCATCACAATGCTGAAGACTTAAAACTGATTACTATCGATGAGAAGAAAGGGCAAAACTAATGTAATATGGGAAGAGTTGGCACGAAAAGGACGAAAGTGACGTCCATCTCTTTTTACACGAAGAGCAGGTAGTAAAGTTGCGTGTGACCGGGTGCAACGACTTAACCAATTGAAGTCTTCGTTTAATGTTTTATTCTTTAGCTAACTTCCAAGCTGTAGCTTGGTGGCTTTTAAATAGAGTCGACCAAAAAAAAAGAAGAGGTTTTTGGCATCTGTCTGAAACGTGCTACTGCATTGACTAATTCGATCAGTCTTATTTGTTCCCTGAAAGCTGGGTCGGCTCTCAGCAGCAATACCCTTATCTGGCAGGGCATGATGGAGAAAATCTGTGAAATTAGTAGAGTATCCGGTCCTTTAAAACTCAAGAACACGTCTGGCTGAACTCCAGATGTGCCGTAGCTAGTAAAAACTCAAGAAAACAAGTCATTTTGTATCATTTGTGTATTTGCTGCTGGCTGCAGATGAATTTCTCGGTAGTACGATTGCCATAGGAAACACGAAGATGCCGTAAGCCTTCAAGCAAACTTAAGCTGCTAAGGGACAAATTGATGCAGGTTCTAAAGGCATAGAAGAAGCTGCTGTCCTCGACGTCGTAGCCTGGGCGGACATGCACATTAAAGATTTGAAAATGTTTGAAACTCTGCTGGAGATGGTAATCTTGCTCCCATTAAGTGCTGTTATATTTCTCGTTTTGGCGTTCTTGGGCTGCATGAACATGGAATGATTTCTCAGTTGTCTTCTTTAAGAGTCAAAGATAAGAATAATGAGGAAGAAAAATATTATGTAACATAATGATTTAAGAAGATGAGTATATAAGAATCAAGGGAGATACTACACAATGTTGAGAGATACGAAGAATCAAGGAAGATACTGCACAAAGTGTAGAGATGTAAATAGTCAAGGAAGATATACAAAATCATTGATTATCTTTCAATGATTTCTAATATCCCCTTAAACTTAGGGTGACTCAGAAAATGTCAAGCTTAGTTTAGAGAAAGATCCAGAAAACGCTTAGGTGGATGTGCCTTTGAGAAGACATTGCCAATTTGATCAACCAATGAAGTAGAAATGAGGCGACTTGTGATATTTTGAAATTCAATCCCTTCCAAAATATATGAAATGATTATTTCATCAATGCACTAATAGTTAATTTACTATGAATTTATTACTTATGAGTTAACTAACCTATTGAGAGAGCCCGTAAATGATTAAAACGCAAAAGACCAAAGAATTCAATTAGGGATAAACCATTTGACCATAAGGATCGACAATGGTCAATATTATGCTGTTATAAATAATTAGTGAATGGATATAAATTAATTTGACAAAAGTACGTAGTCGATTCACAGGTGGTTCCACAAAATTACAATACTCGCTGTGAACGATGATAACTAATTTTCTATTGTTCTTGTACTCGGGGTATGTGATTGAATTCTTGTAATTACATGATAACTGAGAGTCATTCACGATTCGAAGAGGCACAGACGTATATTGAAAATTATTGATCACGGGTCAATCGCGTGAAAACTCCTAAAAGTCACCCAATAGTTTATGTCGTACTAAAGTTGCATTTGATTGATTTTAATCATGAAATTTGATTCGGTTTCAAATATCAAACTTTCGAGGATTTCAAGATTAACTTATTGGACGTTGCCTCATTTATCTGCAATTATCGACAAGCTTAAAATTTTTGGACAAGGACTAATCGGTCAAGAATTGAAGGTCAGAAAGAGAAGCCAAACCAAGCAAAGGCCAATGGGCCTCACGCCCATGATGTTTGGCCAAGAAAGCCCAATTGGGCCAGCCAAGCCCAATTCAAGCCCATTCAAGCAAATGGGCCCAACTGCAAAATTTGAAAATTTTGGCCCAAAACTTGTGAAATGTCCAAGATGCCTCTTCTGGGTAATGTGTCAAACTGAGCAAAAAATGGTGAGCGGATATATAGAATTACAGAAGAATCCATCTCTATTCCACGCAACTTCATACAATGCAAAATATTTAGTGTTTCGCGACGTCCCGTTTCTAACAATACTCAAAAACCATTGCATTCCATGAGCCTATGTCTCAGAACAGCACATCATCAAACGCCCGACGAGCATTACCTAAGTAATCATGTTGAGCGTACGGGCGAGAGGCTGAAGCTTGTGGAGCTGGGCCGGGTGTGAGATGGGCATGGTTTAATGGGTCAGATCGGACTGAAATGCTTGGGTGATGGGGTCGAATTTATTCTCTCTTATTAATTATTGTTTTTGGCCGCGGGACTTCCACCTCAATTTCGGCTTTGACGCTCCCAGAACCCATGTTACTACCACGTCAGTCAATCAATCGTCTTCTCTTGGAAACTGTCTCTTTCTTTGTCGACCACATAAAACTAAGTTTCTAGATTACAAGGAAAGTTTTACTTTTCAAATTAGTGATAATTAATGAATTCACAGCCGTAATATCTAATTTGTTTGTAGTTTTTGCTCATTTACAAGCTTCCAAAAATTTGATTGGTGTAATATATATTTTATTATATCGTTGCATATTACTTCTCCTCCATAAATTCATGTTGACAAAAATATATAAAATAATACAACAATTATGTCTTAGACCAGTGTGCGGGATCTTCCGGTCATTGGTTAGGAAAAAAATATTTAGTGGTTTCCCATTGCCACACCTAGACATAAGATGGCTGGTGGAATCGAGGAAGGAAAAGGAAAGAATGTCGGCAAGAAACTTCATGTGTGGCTTGGAATCAACCATCTAAGAGAGTGCTGAAAATTAACATAGGCGGGTCCTTTGCGGTTGGAGATTCAGTGGGAAGTATAGTTGGAATGTGTTGTGACAAGACTGAGAGGTTAATTGATAAATTTGCGAAGGAGGTGAGCGATAAGTGCAATCATAGATCGCGAGTTGCCATCTTAGGAAGTACAACCACTTTCACCGATTGCAATCTCCTAAAGGCACATTATAAGCACATTTGGATAGCAAATCAAGTGATGCACTGAATTAACAAGGCTCATTGTTGCAAAATCCTTCCTTGCAATTGGGTCCCTCATCTTCCACGAGTTTTATCGGACCTTGTTTGCTTGGAGGCAAATTGGTCATGTAATTCTGGTATCACTTCAAGTAATGAAAGCAGTTAGTTTCCGACAAACCGAAAAACTAACAATTGGCAAAATAATCTAAATATTTCGTCATTTGCACACACGTGGCTCATGCATGATCTAGTCATTGTCTAACGGCTAAATCACGTAGCTAATAACAAGGTCAATATACACAATTATAATATTATTTTCTAAATCTCTCACAGATCCTAAATTTTTATGTTTAAATCATCCTCATCCCAAATCATTTACATTTGACTCTAAAAATGATCTTAATTTTCCAATTGTTTTCCCTATACATTTACATCTTTTTTTTTCCTCACCTTTTCCCCGTAATCTCTCAACAAAACCTATCTAAGAAGATTGCGTGGATAACACTTGCCATCAAAAAACCAATAGTCTCTTCCTCGCCTTCGATGCTCATCAATTTCCAGGCTTTATTTAGAAGAGCTATAGCTTAGACCTAACTGATCCTTCAATTGTGCGTGTTTTTGCCAATATATTGTGCACAACACCAATTGCGAGCTGCTCAATCATGATGTCCTTTCCTTCCTCGGAGTGTCCACTAATCACTACTATTTAGAATGATGTTTCAAAGATACATTTTTTGTTTCATTAGAATTTTCATGATAAACAGATAGTTTATTCTCGTTACTGATTATTTTTGCCCTTTCGTTTTTAGTATGTCCTACGATTGTTTCTTGGAATCGCAATAACTTGACATAGAGGATGATACTTACTCTAGGCAATCAAATTGGTGACAATTGTCAACTACGCTTGATTCTTGAATTTTCACTTTGTGAAAAAAGTTATATTTTTCATTGTAATATCCAAATGCGGACTTTATCGTTGGCATATGGTGCACGAGATGGATAAAACGTTGATAGATTGATGAGTTCTAGGCGCAAATTGTTCTAGTCCTTATATGTCTCTTATTGCATGTTTATTTCTGTCAAAGTAGAGATGATGCCGATCCCTATTCCATTGACATTCTATCCATGACATTATCGCTTCTTTCCATGGCGTATGATAGATCCTTTTTAATTATTTTGTTTTTTTTGGGGGGGGGGGGGGGTGGGGTGAATGATTAAGAGTTTTGATGATGAACATTTATGATTAAAGACAACGACGGGATGAAAAGATTAGATGAGATAAGGAGAGAGAGTTTATCCGTTTAACCTCTCTTTGTCATGCGTCACGAATTCACCCCCTCCCTCTCATATTCTCCTTGTCTCCGTCATTATGTATGTCTCTTTAGTCATAGAAGTTCATTCTCATTATCGTCCTCGCCCAAAATGAAAATATACAAAAGGATCAATGTTGGAAATATGAAGATACTGATTCTGAGTATCAATTCAAGTATCAGTGATTGAATCAGTCTGTTAGTGATTAGCTTGGTAAAATAGGAAAATGAAAATATTATGTAATCGGTGTATTTTTTATTTCCCATATTATTTCCTCTCACTAACATTATAAGTGGAGGATCATACTTGTACATCGAATATACAGAAATACACAAAATCATCTTTCCTCTCCATTCCTGTTATGGTATCAGAGCATCTCATTCTGACCTAGCTTCCGCAAATAATCTGAATTGCCTTCGGTAGTTTTTCAATTGTTGTTGCAAAATCTCTTGTTGCAAAACAGATTGACACACCGATTAGGAATTCAATTGTTCAGATACCCATGGCTAGAAATCAGAGCAACAAGTCGAGCAGCAGCAACGACCAAGAAGTGATCTCACCTGTGGAGGAATCGCTCAACCATCCTACTGAAAATCTGCCACAAGATCAGATTGTTCAGACCCAGATTGATGAAACCCAGAATTTTCAGCCACAACTTTCGGCTCCATTACCGACACCTATTCAACAATGGCCATACATTAGCTGGTATCCAATTCATGGCCAATGGCCTGCTGGACCTAGTCACGCATTGGCTCAACAGAGCTTACCTGGAGAAGGAAATGAATCGGGATCTGGAATTCGACCCGAAGGAAATAATGCATCACAGGACACTCGTTCCAGTGGTGGATCGGGACTGGGTTTCGGACCCGGATCTCAATCCGCTTTCTTACCATACGGACTTCCCTTCAACAGCGGACATCCCGAGCCTGGCGACCCCCTCTACACGTCGCCAGCCGACGGACCGGAGCTACGACTCATCAGTATACAACTCACCGGACCAGAAAATTACAACACCTAGGCTCGAGACTTCCGGCAAGCACTTGTTACAAAAGAAAAAGACGGCTTCATAGATGGAATCGTACCTTACCCAACTAACAAACGACAACAACGCCTATGGCGAAAATGTAATCAACTAGTTCGTACCTGGATTGGGAATTGCCTCGCTCCAGACGTCGTGGCAGGGCTTCCACCGACGGAGGACTCAAAAACGATTTGGGCGAACATTCGAGAAATTTACGGACGGCTCGATCCGGCGAAACTCTTCACCATCACTCAAGCCATCTCAGACCTGAAGCAAGGGAACTCGTCAGTTGCTGCCTGCTTCAACCGACTTTCCGCTCTCTGGAACGAGCTTGAAGCGGCCGAAGAACGCCTTGAGGGTCCCGAATCCACACTGCAGCAATACCGAGCAATCAAAGAGAGGGAGAAAGTAACTCGTTTCTTACTGATTTCGAACGACACGTACTCATCCTTCCGTTCGCAGATTTTAGCAATGGATCCCATGCCCTCGCTCAGCCGAATCTACCAACTGGCCGTCCAAGAGGAAAGCCAGCGGCAAGCCGCAGCCGAGCACGGAAGAGTGGGCGAAGGAGTCGCCCTTGTTGCTTTCCAGAGGGGTCTCAACTCAACGGAGGTGCCGCACCGTGGAGGTCAAGGCTTCGCCGTAGGAACAGAGAGCTTCGGGCAAGGAGGAGAACTGGGGGCTGCGGGGAACCGATTTGGGGAAATAAACCCTAACCCTAATTTGCGATCCAATGGCTGGGATGCTGGGAGAAGATCTGACGGCTCCTATTCCTCCATTTATCCGCTCGGATCCAACGGCCAGGAACAAAGAAGATTGGACGGTCCTCAACTGTCCGCTCACTCGGCCGAATCAAACGGTCCCTACTTCGCCACGTCAGCACCCGCGTATAGAGCATCCGGTGGTCCACGACATGCCACGTCATTCACAAAATCTGCTGGGCAAAATTTCAAAAATAAGGGTAAATACTGTGAATATTGTAAATGTCCTCATCATACTATTGACACATGCTGGAAGTTACATGGAAAGCTAGGTGATAAAAAAGGAAAAAGAAATTGCTGCTTACCAAGTTTCAGCACGGAGGACTGATGGTGCAAATCAGATCATTACCCAAGATCAGTACCAGAATATTATGAAGGCATTAAATCAGTTGTCCATTAATGACAAGACTGCAAGTTTCTCAGGTACTTTCTTATGCAAGACAAATTCAATATCAGTTGATGCATGGATAATTGATTCGGGTGTTAGTGACCACATAGTATGCAATGAACAATTATTTTTTGGTATCCAAGAAAGGCCACATTCCTCAACATCTGTACGTCTGCCCAATGGAAACATTATTCATGTCAGTAAAATTGGAACAGTCCAGCTTACAGTCCAAAAATTGTTCTCAAAAATGTCCTTTTCATACCTGAATTTGAGTTCAATCTTTTATCAGTCTCAAAAGCTTGCGAAGATAATTCTTGCCGGGCTATATTCAATTCAAAAAATTGCTTCTTTCAGGACCCTTTGACTAGCAGTCTAATGGGCTTGGGTAGTGTCGCAGAAGGATTGTATTTTTGGACCAGTCTCCAAAAAGATCTTGATTTTACCAGTCAAAGCATTTCTTGTAATGCCATTACTAGTAATAAAGATATTGTTTTTCATCAACGTTTGGGTCATTCTATGCGTTTTCCTTATCCTCAATGCCCAATATGTCCATTAGCAAAGCAATCTCGAAAACAATTTCCCGTCGACATCAAGAGCTACCAGTGCTTTTTCCTTACTTCATATGGACATCTGGGGACCCTATCACACTCCACATCGTGATGGGTCTCGGTTTTTCTTGACCATCGTTGATGATTACACTCGTGCTACTTGGGTTTTCCTTATGCAATCCAAGAGTCAAACTTTTTCTACTCTGTCGAATTTCCTATCTCTCATTAAGAATCAATTCGACAAACCAGTCCAAAGAATTCGTACCGATAATGGACGTGAATTTTTTTCTGCGGAATGTGTCTCTTTCTTATCTTCTAGAGGAATTCTACATGAGAGTTCGTGTACCTACACGCCTCAACAAAATGGGATTGTTGAGCGCAAACATCGTCACCTCTTAGAAGTAGCTCGAGCCCTCAAATATCAAGCTTCTATACCAGAAAAATTTTGGGGTGATTGTGTGGTCACAGCAGCTTACTTAATCAATCGCATGCCAACTAGAATACTTGAAGGACGAACTCCTTTTGAATTGCTTTATGGAAAGCAACCAATGATTGATCATCTTCGAGTCTTTGGATGTTTATGCTATGTGGCAGCCTTAGGGCCACGAAGTAAGATGGATCCTCGGGCTATGCAGTGTATTTTTATGGGATACCCTTCTTTACAGAAAGGCTATCGAGTCATGGAGATTTCCACAGGGCATTTTTTTGTGAGCATAGACGTTATTTTTCATGAAGACATCTTCCCATTTAAAGAGGCAACGTTGTCATCATCAACATCTGCTCATCAACCTTTCTTGTTAGAAGATGATTTACCTGTCCAACCTCAGTATGTACTCTTTGCACTAGAAAAGCATATTCCGAGCTCAACAGAAGATTCCAACTCAGGTGATGACACACCAATTTTCGCACCTGGAAACAATACCTCATCCAATTCCCAGGAGACCTCATCGCCAACAAATCATCAGAGGCTATCTCCTGCCACAACAACGGAGCCAAGGATTGAGCAGCCTCGGCGTTCTGGATGGTCTACTCGACCTCCTACATGGACAAAAGATTATATATATCCTATGGTGGATTCTTCAGGTACACAATATCCTGTATCCTCTTATGTTTCATTTGGAAGGTTATCACCAGAACACATATGTTGCATTAGTAGAATTTCAGAAGAGCAAGAACCGTCTTCCTATTCAGAGGCGGCACGTGATCCCAAATGGCAACATGCAATGGAGCTCGAATTACAAGCCCTCCATGAAAATCATACTTGGGATATTGTTTCCCTGCCGGCCGGACGAAAACCTATTGGGTGCAAGTGGGTTTATAAGATAAAATTCAAGGCAGATGGTTCCATTGAGAGATATAAAGCTCGTTTAGTAGCGAAAGGTTTCACACAACAAGAAGGGTTTGACTATCATGAAACATTCTCTCCTGTAGCTAAAGAAGTGACTGTTCGCTCTTTTTTGTCCTTTGCTGCCTTTCGCAACTGGCCATTGCATCAAATGGATGTCCATAATGCATTCTTACATGGGGATCTGGATGAGGAAATATATATGGAACTTCCACAGGGATTACGCAGCCATGGGGAGTCTCGTGTATGTCGTCTCCGTAAATCCCTGTATGGACTTAAACAGGCTTCTAGGCAATGGTACGCCAAGTTCACTGCTGCATTGACCGACGCAGGATTTCAGCATTCCAGACATGATTATGCTCTATTCACATGGACTAAAGGTACTTCGTCCATCTTTCTCTTAATATATGTTGATGACATTCTTATCATGGGGAATAATGAGCTGGCTATTACAAAATTCAAAAACTACTTGGGTGCCACTTTTCACATAAAAGACTTGGGGCCTACTAAGTATTTCCTCGGCATTGAAATAGCTCGATCTGACAAAGGAATATGTCTCAGCCAACGAAAATTCATTCTAGAAATAGTCTCTGAAGCAGGATTATCGGGGTGTAAACCAGCTGTTATACCGATTGAACAGAATGCGAAGTTGACGACATATGAGTATGATGAGAGCTTGTCTTCACTTGTTGAGGATGTATTACTCCAAGATCCATCAAGATATCAACGGCTTGTTGGGAAATTGATTTATCTCACAATGACAAGACCGGATATATGCTATGCAGTGCAAATACTCAGCCAATTCATGCACAAGCCGAAGCAGTCACATATGGATGCAGCACTAAAAGTTGTGAAATACTTGAAGGGATGCCCAGGACTCGGCATTTTTTTGTCTCGAGATTGTGACATGAAAATGACAGCATATTGTGACACAGATTATGCTACTTGTCCGATAACAAGAAGGTCCATTACTGGTTTTTGTATCAAATTAGGAAAATCACTCATCTCATGGAAAACAAAGAAGCAATCAACCGTGTCTTTGTCATCAGCAGAATCAGAGTATCGAGCTATGGCAAAAATTGTTTGCGAAGTAATCTGGATTCGAGGATTACTTTCAGATCTCGGAGTACAAGTCAATGGATCCAGCGAATTATTTTGTGATAATGATGCTGCACTCAAATTGGCAGCTAATCCTGTTTTTCATGAAAGGACTAAACATATAGAAGTCGACTGTCATTTCACTCGGGACAAGATTTGGGAAGGAATCATAACAACGAGAGGAATCGGAACTATTGAGCAACCTGCAGATATTTTTACCAAGCCACTATGCCAAAGACAACATGCATACCTATTAGGCAAGCTAGGCGTCCTTGATATATACAGGCCACCAGCTTGAGGGGGAGTGTTGGAAATATGAAGATACTGATTCTGAGTATCAATTCAAGTATCAGTGATTGAATCAGTTTGTTAGTGATTAGCTTGGTAAAATAGGAAAATGAAAATATTATGTAATCGGTGTATTTTTTATTTCCCATATTATTTTTTATTTCCCATATTATTTCCTCTCACTAACATTATAAGTGGAGGATCATACTTGTACATCGAATATACAGAAATACACAAAATCACCTTTCCTCTCCATTCCTGTTAATCAAGAAACGCATCTTATGGAGAAATGAGAGTAAATGGAGACATGGTCCAAGTGATAGGGGTCTCGTTATTGGCATTATGGTGCGAATGAACTTATGGAAGATGTACAAACACTGTTATCAGCATTTTGGTGTGAATGTACTTGAGGGGGCTCCCGAAGTTGCCAATCATCGGGAACTAATCATTGATCATGTTGCTGGACATAATCTTGGCCACTGGTATCTCCATGATTCCAATGAGCTCGACCCCAAACACGTCATTTTCCTTCACATAGAACTCCACCTTCACGACGGGTGTGCCTTGGGAATATAGAACCGCTTGTCCCACAGGGGGTTCTTATAGTTTGGGACATCCCAGTTCGGCCAACCGTGGCCCCGTTGGGCATACATAGTGGGCACCTCCCTGAGGAGTAGGCGACGGGGCAGGGGCGCAAGATGGCCCCAGCATGGAGTAGCACTGCCTTATTCTTTTTGAGCGTAGGTCCATGTTTAGTAGGGATTTGGCCTCCACTTTAAAAATGTCCAATTTTTATTTTTTTTAATCGGTCATACTCTATTCATACTCTAATTCTCACTCTTAGACTATTGTCATGTCTTCTAACAGGTCGTGCGAGTTGAAACTCACACTTGAAATTAAATTGTCGCTTTGCAGGAAAATTGGTCCCTACTTTAATGTCGTAAATTTTAATCCATTGGATGCATCAGCTAATTGCTTGTTATTCTCACCCGCACTTTCAATTTTTTTAGTTGGAACATCTTTCAGCCGAGCATGACTTTTCTGGTCAATTTCCTTCTCGTGTCAAATGGCGACCTAATTAATTTAATGGACTCGAGTTTTGGGCACATTTGAAAACAAGTGGTATCGTCAACCAAGTCACACGTCCTAGTACTCCAGAACAAAATGGGGCCACTAACAATTTGCATTTTAAAATTTGGATGTCCATGCTCATTCATTTAGGCATACTTATGCTATTATCTAATTTATGTATTTATTTTATTAATCATTACAAGCCCTTTTTTTTACATTTTCCTTTTTATTAAATTCATTCTGTCAATAAAAGAAAACTTCATATTCTAATGATAAGAATATGGTTAACTTAAATTTGAGGTAACTTGTCAATTCAAATTCATGAAATACTTTCTCCAATCACATTAATTGACTAAGACTCGAATCACAACTCATCAATCTCAATTCTATCACGAAATTTTTTTGTCTAAAAAAATCATAAACTTTCACTATAGTCCCAAATCTATCCTCACATCCAATAATCACTGCTAGTTTCTTCAAAATTATCATTAGTAGGGCCAGTTTTATGTTCAATACCAGAACACATGTCTTCATCATCATCCTTACCTTCCTATGGAATAATAGCAGCCTTTTGATATATATAATTTTGAGGAAATCAGTGGCGATTGTTAGATGTGGGGCATATTTGGGACTAGAGTAAAAATTTGTGATTATTTTTTAGATGACAAAATTCAGGGTAAAAATTGAGATCATACTTAAAATTGGTTTTTTTTTTTTTTTTTGAGGGAATTAAGATTTATGAAAAGACTTGATAACTAAGACAGTCTTCTTGCTCTATCTAGCAACAATGATCTATTCTTCCTTTTAAAGAAAAACAACTAGTGATTTTCGTCCACTTCCCTTACGTTGCCGCCTCCTCGTTATATATACTGCTTTGTACATACAATGGTCCATCTTTTTTAGGTAAAATTTTCTGTCCTTGAAAAAAGAGTATTTATATACGATAAAACCATCATTAATTAAAATATTTTTAGTAAAGAACTTCTTGTTAGACACAATATTAAAGTTACATATTGTCATCATCTATACTCATCAAGCAAAAAATCTTGTTCAGATAACCATTTAAGTTCGTATGGAATATTCTAAGAACACTATTCACAAAATTTTCGATTCGAGATTTGTAATTTTTGACTTGTTAATGATTACAATACACATTATCTTGACTCCATATTTCATGGGTGAAAATCTCATCCTCCCTCGATCTAAATCCCGACAACATCACTGAACAGGTCCGAAATCGATTTTGTTCCTGCACATTGTCTCTTTTATTGGGGAAGACTTAAAGGACAGAGACAAGGCTGGCTCATGTAGGCCCGTGAAGATTTTGTCGGCCCATTTCTTGCTAGGGTATTCACTATCCTTGTCCATAGACATTCTAAAACCATCTCGTCAGTTTATTTGCACGTTTTTTTCTCCTAATTAACTCTATGTAATCTTAATTTGTCTAATCGAATTATCTACTTTTAAATGAATCATACAATAATCATGTCCATCGAACACCAAAATTCAGGCCAAATACACTGAAGTGGCCATTAGGCAATGCTTGATTTATAACAAGGGTAAAACTCAGTCATCTTAGACTCCTACATGGATGCTACTGTGGAAAAATTTAGCCAACGTTGATAGTGTCAAAGTACGATGTGGATGAAATTTAGCCAATACGGACGCTCATATTGGAAAAATTACTATATGATGTGAATATGTCATGTCAATAACTGCATGATAATTTTGCAAACGAAATTTAATATATTTAGCATTTATTCTTCTGAGTTTAGTCTGGAAATGTCCGTTTTGACTGGTTGGCTTTTCCAAGTAAGAACGTCCTTTTCCCTAAAACATTACACGTGATATACACTTAATAATTTTGACAAACATTATGTCACTCAAATGTCCCATTATTTGCCAACCAAAAGAAAAAAATGTCCGATTATTTCATGTCTAATGCCATTTTAAATAGGTCCAAAAACCATTCTCCAATAACCAGCCCATTTGCTCGGACAGTCCATATGATCAACAAGGTCGGATCGATGTCCTCTTCACTGTTCTTGTTTATTCAACATTGATCATAAGCTTCCACAGAGGAAGCTCCGCAGCCCGAACATAAGTCCATGGAAAGCCACGTTTAGTCACACAAGTTACTGATGCATGAGAGGAATAATCAAAATTGGGTTTTGGGAGCAAAAGAAAAGCGCCAAAAAAAGAAAAAAGAAAAAAGAGATATTTTCCATTAAAAACGATGGTGTATTTTTTTACTTGATGAAAATTTATTGATGGTGTTGCCTACGTGCTTATTACTTTTTTTTGTGAAGTTTAGCTTTTCATACATTAACCGAAACATTAATCGCAATTAGCTTCATATTGACATGAATTTATCACTTTGTTTAAAAAAAAATGGCCACTATTTTCTTCCATAAAAGATATGTACAGTAATGCAAAATCAATTTTGTAAGGGGTATCTATCCAGCTCAGCAAATTCTGTAACGTTTTTCTCGACGGGATTGTCTCGTTAAAAAAGAAAAAACAAAAAAAAAAATTAACGGGGCGCCCTCCGCGAAAGAAAGAGTCCGTGAACTCTCTTTATTGTGTGGACATATATTGATGGTTTATTGAAATGGGCCAAACTTATTTATGGACTAAATTGAGTGAATTGGGCTTGTCTGAAAAAAATTCTCTCATGGGCCAGTTACGGATTCGGGCCAGATTCATAAATCCAGAAAGGGTCGATATGGTGGTTCTAATGGATTCAGATTTTTATTTATTATGTTTTGTTACAAAAATGCATATTTGATTTATTGGAAAATATTTAGGCGTGATAAACTATTCTTAAAAGTGCAGTTGCAATCCATGTGTAAGTGCAACAAGTCAAGTAATAACAGGAAAAAGAAAAAAAAAGTCATAACAGCGAATCCTGTTTCCAACTTTAGAATCTGGTCTTGGTCCAAAAAATCACGGTAGAAAGGTAAAATTGCACAAAAGGAAAATCCTTTGCATGTCGATGAACAATCAAAATGCATGTCCCAGTCTTAATTTTTATTTTATCGTCTGCGTTTCACACCAAATTGAATTTATAAAATATAAGTCACCTATCCTCTTGAATCGAAAAGGAAATCTCAAATTTAAGAAAGGGCCAAGCTGGTGGCAACCAAATAATTCAGAGTTTGATTATCTAATCAACTAACAATAGCTTAGAGGTTAAATAAGACGTTACTTTTCAAAAAATACGGACCTTCCACGTTGGCTCTTTGTCGTCACCACAACTAATTTATATTTTAAAAGAAATTATAAAAACAAATTCAAACGCGGACGAATGACGTAGCGATGGCGGCTTCCGACGAGAACAACCCAATCTTTTAAAATGGGCTTATTTTCTTACATTGCTGGTCGAAAGAAACTTCCTCCAAATGGGAAACGTATATTAAATGTTGATGATAAGCTTCCATAGAGGATGATAATGCCGGACAACTCTGGCATTTTGCAGGCAGTGGGCCCGACGGCAATTTTAGCACGAAAAGGTGGTGGACTGGGCTCGCTTAATTTTAATCAGAGGGGTACAGGTTTCGGAGATTTTATTTTTTTATATTGGGCTATCAGTATGACTAAATCTATTAGCTTTTATTATATAGATAAAATCAACATCATTGATTTCTAAATATACAATTACTATGTAGTCACGCGTGTCTATGCATGATTACTCCATTTTTATATTTCTCACCTACTATGATTTCTAGATATACGATTACTATGTAGTCACGCGTGTCTATGCATGATTACTCCATTTTTATATTTCTCACCTACTGATTGCTGCGTTAAATAAGAATCCTTTTTTAACACGAGATTATGAAAAGTCAAAACAACAAGCGAGATGAATTGGCTATATTTCTTAGTCATCACATAAACAAACAAAAGGAGAAACTTAAGGAGATGTAATCCTACTTGATAATACCTAAACAGCGTCCTAGGCAGCTGGCCTACGGAAGTATGTTCTTATCATCTTCTGATGAGACAATCCCGTCGAGATTCATCCAACAGAAGCTAGGTCAGCCTGGCCAGCACGATCGTCCATCATGAGTGTTTTTAAATAGCCGTGGTGGTTAAATGAAAGTGACAAAGCAGCACTCCACTAAGGCATCTATGTTTGAAAAATGATGAATTCCCGTGAGGTTCTTTTGTGCCTTGGCCTGGTATAAGGGGCAAGGGAGAGCATTAATTTCCATAAAGCTTTAGCATGACATTCCCATGTAAAGAGGGTGAAAACTAAATAAGCTGTCAAAGGCATAAGAAGTACTCAATTCAGAGCCTAACCATGTTTTGGCTCACCTTGGTGCCAATTTCTAGTCTGTTTAATTGATTTCTCCAAATTTGGTTTAACTGCATGGCCCCTATCGAGAGGGAAAACCCATAGATGCTTGCGTAACTTCAGTTAGTTCAGAGGACAAGTCTACTTTTCGCGTTCGATCGAGAGAGAGAGAGGCAAGCAAAATCACTAGCCAGTTTGATTGGAGCCGTCATAAGAAGATAAGAGATAGTAGTAATATAGTTTAGTTAAGATAAAGTGAGTCCTAATCAACCACACAAAGTGCATTTATCTAATTGGATTTTACTCTTTATTTTAGCATCTATATTTGGATTATAAATATCAGTACTAAATTAATGTTTGCACAGAATTATAATCATGACGCATCATGGAGGCCGAGAGAGCTTAAGTCAACGTTTGCGCTTTAAAAAAGGTCCATACTATCTCTTACTTTCGTCCCATTGTGAACAAAGCAGAAAGGGAATATACGTAGTCTTAATTGCAGGATAGGGCCTAATTGGTGGCAATCAATAATGCAGATCACGACTATTTTAATCAAATAACAATGGCTTAGAGCTTACAGAAAACATTGGCTTTCAACAAACTCTCGACCGGCGACGTTGGCTCTTTGTCTTTGCCACAACTAAACTACATTTTCAAAGAAATTAATAAAAAAACAAATTTAAACTTGGACGAATGACGTGTGGTGGCAGCTTCTAGTGAGAGCAACAAAATTAATGAAAATGGTTTTTTTATTTCGTAATTGATGGTCGAAGGAAACTTCCTCGAAACAAGCCGAGAGCAAGACAATATTTGAAAATGGGTTTGTTTTCTTTCATTGCTGGTAAAAGGTAACTTCCACGAAAGCAATAAGATTTTTTTCTGGAAAATGTCTTTTTCAGAAAAGATAGGAGATAAGTACAAGGGATGTGTATTGATTTTGATCCAAGCTTGGAACTTGATTGGACCGGACCAAATTAACCGATTTAGGGTGGTTTGATCCGGTTCTCAAGTCCATTCTCATCACTTTAACATTTTGTTGTCTATTGCTCAACCTTTCCTTTCTTATTTAAACGACGGCATGCAACTCGACAATAGTCATGTGAGTCAAAAAATTTAGTATTAAAACAGATATTATTATTATTTGCGACCTTTCCTTGCAAGCTAGCCACCAGGGCAGTCATGTTAACCTTCGTTCTTGAGAAAATTATCAATCAAATTCTAAACCTTTTGTAATTTTATTAATTCAGTCCCAAACTTTTTTTTTATAAATATTTTGTAATTATGTCAATTCAATCCTAAATCTTTTGTATGCCAATTCAATTGATCTAGCCAAATTAGGCTAGCCGACGCTAATGTGAATAATTTTTAATTATATTTTTTTTATAATAATACTACTGTGGCCTTGAAGGGATGTCTATAGCTGCTTCTCCTTTTTCCTTTTTTCTTTTTCTTAGAAAAAAAAAAAGGCAGGGAACATGTACTTTGATCAAGCCCTCTAGCTTTTCAGCAGACTTACGGTTACAAGAGACTTGCCTCTAAACGACTATTGTAGCCTCTTGGAATATGTTGTTCCGAGAAGTTATGGGCGGTAATGATGGGCTCATGACCTACATCTTAAAAAGCGATGGTCACAAGTTTCGATTGATATTACAAAGTATAAATGTACAAATTTATAAAAACCATTCATTAACAAATCTTCAATACTCGCTAAAATTCTACATTTATTGGTTAGACAAAATTTAAGAGTTATAACTAGGCAGTTTTTTTCTTCTTTTTTTATCACAAAAAAAGGGTTTTCTTTTTAGAATCAAATATAACAGAGAAAATTCGAAATAAAGGCTTGAAGTGCCTTCATTTTCTCACATAAGGACCTAAACTGGATTTTATTTTAAATGAAGTGTTATTATTTTCTCAAATAAAAGTTTAAAGTGAATCTTATTTCAAATAAAGGTTTGAAGTAATTGTGTATGTTTCAAATAAAAGCTTGACTTTTCAATTGGTTAAGGGCCCGATGGCCAACTGGCCACCACCGGTGATGCTAGAAAGGTTGGGTGAGGGTCGTCCTCGCCGACCATTGGTAAAGGTTGGTGAAGGCCTGCCAGCCCTTGTTGACTACAGGCAACACCACCCTCACTTGATCTAGCAAGGGTTGACCTTGCTTAGGGCCAACAACGACTTGGTGGCCGTCCCATGCCTTTGGCCAACGAAGGTCACCGAGCCCTCGTCCACGGCCGGCAAAGGCTATTAGGCCTTATCACCCTTTAGAAGTAGTTAATGAGGCTGGTAGAGCCATCATAGGCCTTTATTAATAGCCGGTGAGGGCCGTCGAGTCTTGGCCAGCCGTTGCTAACCCTTGCCGGAAAAAAAAAAAAAAAAGTGAAAAGAAATTAATAAAAAAGACAAATTCAAACTTGGACGAATGAAACCACTAGGAGTTCGTCCAAGTAGCCACCCTTCCAACTTAGAAGGGGGAGGTGGGGAGTTCAAATCCTCACCTTTTCAGGGGGGTTGGGATGGGGATGATTTCATTTCAGGAGTGGGTTTCAACTCCCACGCCTTGCAAGGAGGCATGACAAAAGTATGAAAGTAAGTGTTATAGTAGAATTAGAGTAGGACCGACAAAAAAAAAAAAACTTGGACGAATAACGTAGTGATGGCAGCTTCTAGTTCTAGTGAGAGCAACAAAATCAATGAAAATGGTTTTTTTATTCTGTAATTGATGGTCGAAGGAAACTTCCTCGAAACAAGCCGAGAGCAAGACAACCTTTGAAAATGGGTTTGTTTTCTTTCATTGCTGGTGGAAGGTAACTTCCACGAAAGCCAATAAGATTTTTTCTAGGAAATGTCTTTTTCAGAAAAGATAGGAGATAAGTACAAGGGGTGTGTATTGATTTTGATCCAAGCCTGGAACTCGATTGAACCGAACCAAACTGGCCGATTTAGGATAGTTCAATCCGGTTCTCAAGTCCGTCCTTACTACTTTAACGTTTTGTTGTCTATTGCTCAACCTTTCCTTTCTTATTTAAACGGCGGCATGCAACTCGACAATAGTCATTTGAGCTAAAATTTTTAATATTAAAACAGATATTATTATTTGCGACCTTTCCTTGCAAGCTAATCACTAGGCAGTCATGTTAACCTTTGTCCTTGAGAAAATTACCAATAAAATTCTAAATCTTTTGTAATTTTATTAATTCAGTCCCAAACTTTTTTTGGCCAATTTAGTCATAAAAAATTTTGTAATTATGTCAATTCAATCATAAGTCTTTTGTAATTATGCAAATTCAATCTACCTAGCCAAATTTGGCTGGTTGACACGAATATAGATAATTTGTAATAATATATATATTTTTATAATAATACTATTGTGGCCTTGAAGGGGTGTCTATAGCTGCTTCTCTTTTTTCTTTTCTTTTTTTTAAAGAAAAAAAAGAAAAATAAAAGGTAGGGAACACACACTTTGATCAAGCCCTCCAGCTTTTCAGTAGACTTACGTTTACAAGATCTTGCCTCTAAACGACTATTGTAGCCTCTCGGAACATGTTCTGAGAAGTTACGGGCGGTAATGATGGGATCATGACCTACATCTTAAAAAGTGACGGTCACAAGTTTCGATTGATATTGTAAAAGATAAATGTACAAATTTATAAAAACCATTCATTAACAAATCTTCAATACTCGCTAAAATTCTACATTTATTGGTTAAACAAAATTTAAGAGTTATAACTAGGTAGTTTTTTTCTTTTTTCTTTCAATCACAAAAAAGGGTTTTCTTTTTAGAATCAAATATAATGGAGAAAATTCGAAATAAAGGCCTAAAGTGCCTTCACTTTCTCACATAAGTACCTAAAGTAGATTTTATTTTAAATGAGAGCTTGAAGTGCTATTATTTTCTCAAATAAAAGTTTAAAGTGAATCTTGTTTCAAATAAAGGTTTGAAGTAATTATGTATGTTTCAAATAAAGTTTGACGTTTTAGTTGGTCAAGGGCCCGCTGGCCAATCGGCCACCAGTATTGCTAGAAAGGCTGGGCAAGGGTTGTCCTGGCCGACCATTGGTAAGGGCTGGCCAAGGCCTGCCAGCCCTTGCCGACTGCAGGCAATGCCACCCTCACTTGATCTGGCAAGGGTCGACCCTGCTTAGGGCCAACAACGACTTGGTGGCCATCCTTGCCCTTGGCCGATGAAGGTCACGAAGCCCTTGTCCACGGCTGGCAAAGGCTAGTAGCCTTACCAGCCTTTAGAAGCAGTTGACGAGGTTAGTAGAGCCATCATCGACCCTTATTAATAGCCGGTGAGGGTCGTCGAGTCCTGGCCAACCGCTGCTAATCCTTGCCGGAAAAAAAGAAAAGAAAATGAAAAAGAAAAGTGAAAAGAAATTAATAAAAAAGACAAATTCAAACTTGGACGAATGACGTAGTGGTGGCGGCTTCTAGTGAGAGCAACAAAATCAATGAAAATTGTTTTTTTTATTCTATAATGGATGGTCGAAGGAAACTTCCTCGAAGCAAGCCGAGAGCAAAACAATCTTTTAAAATGGGTTTGTTTTCTTTCATTGCTGGTGGAAGGTAACTTTCACGAAAGGCAATACGATTTTTTTTTAGAAATGTCCTTTTCAGAAAAGATAGGAGATAAGTACAAGGGATTTGTATTGATTTTAATCCAAGCTTGGAACTTGATTGGACTGGACCAAACTAACCGATTTAGGGTAGTTCGATCCGGTTCTCAAGTCTATCCTTACTGCTTTAACAATTTGTTGTCTATTGCTCAACCTTTCCTTTCTTATTTAAACGACGGCGTACAACTCGACAATAGTCATGTGAGAAAAAAGTTTAGTATTAAAACAGATATTATTATCATTTGCAACCTTTCCTTGCAAGCTAGCCACCAGGTCAGTCATGTTAACCTTCATTCTTGAGAAAATTACCAATAAAATCCTAAATCTTTTGTAATTTTATTAACTTAGTCCCAAACTTTTTTTTGGCTAATTTAGTTATAAACATTTTGTAATTATGTATATACCAAAAAAAAAAATTTGTAATTATGCCAATTTAATCTTAAATCTTTTATAATTATGCCAATTCAATCTACCTAACCAAATTTGGCGGCTGACGCTAATGTGGATAATTTTTAATAATATTTTTTGTTATATTAATACTATTGCAGCCTTGAAGGGGCGTCTATAGCTGCTTCTCATTTTTCTTTTTTTTTTCTTATAAAAAAAAGGAAAAAAAAAGGTAGGGAACATGTACTTTGATTAAGCCCTCCAGCTTTTTAGCAGACTTACGTTTGCAAGAGACTTGCCTATAAACGACTATTGCAGCCTCTCGGGACATGTCGTTTCGAGAAGTTACGGGCGGTAATGATGAGCTCATGACCTACATCTTAAAAAGGGACAGTCACAAGTTTCGATTGATATTACAAAAGATAAATGTACAAATTTATAAAAACCATTCATTAACAAATCTTCAATACTCACTAAAATTCAACATTTATTGGTTGGACAAAATTTAAGAGTTATAACTTGCCATTTTTTTTCTTTTTTCTTTTTTTAATCACAAAAAAGGTTTTTCTTTTTAGAATCAAATATAATGGAGAAAATTCCTAGTAAACGCACGAAGTGCCTTCATTATCTCACATAAGAACCTAAAGTGGATTTATTTTAAATGAGAGCTTGAAGTGCTATTATTTTCTCAAATAAAAGTTTAAAGTGAATCTTGTTTCAAATAAATGTTTGAAGTAATTATGTATGTTTCAAATAAAGTTTGACATTTTAGTTGGTCCAATCGGCCACCGGTATTGCTAGAAAGGCTAGGCGAGGGTTGTCCTGGCCGACCATTGGTAAGGGCTAGCCAAGGCTTGCTAGCCCTTGCCGACTGCAGGCAACACCGCCCTCGCTTGATCTGGCAAGGGTCGACCTTGCTTATGGCCAACAACGACTTGGCGGCCGTCCCTTGCCCTTGGCCAACGAAGGTCACCAAGCCTTTGTCCACAGCCGGCAAAGGCTAGTAGGCCTTATCGGCCTTTAGAAGTAGTTGACGAGGTCAGTAGAGCCATCATCGACCCTTATTAATAGCCAGTGAGGGTCATCAAGTCCTGGCCAACCGCTGCTAATCCTTGCCGGAAAAAAAGAAAAGAAAAAGAAAAAGAAAAGTGAAAAGAAATTAATAAAAAAGACAAATTCAAACTTGGACGAATGACGTAGTGGTGGCGGCTTCTAGTGAGAGCGACAAAATCAATGAAAATGGTTTTTCTATTCTATAATGTATGGTCGAAGGACACTTCCTCGAAGCAAGCCGAGAGCAAAACAATCTTTGAAAATGGGTTTGTTTTCTTTCATTGCTGGTGGAAGGTAACTTTCACGAAAGGCAATACGATTTTTTCTGGGAAATGTCCTTTTCAGAAAAGATAGGAGATAAGTACAAGGGATTTGTATTGATTTTAATCCAAGCTTGGAACTTGATTGGACCGGACCAAACTAACCAATTTAGGGTAGTTCGATCCGGTTCTCAAGTCTATCCTTACTGCTTTAACATTTTGTTGTCTATTGCTCAATATTTCCTTTCTTATTTAAACGACGGCATACAACTCGACAATAGTCATGTGAGAAAAAAATTTAGTATTAAAACAGATATTATTATCATTTGCAACCTTTCCTTGCAAGCTAGCCACCAGGGCAGTCATGTTAACCTTCATTCTTGAGAAAATTACCAATAAAATCCTAAATCTTTTGTAATTTTATTAACTTAGTCCCAAACTTTTTTTTTGGCTAATTTAGTCATAAACATTTTGTAATTATGTCTTTACCAAAAAAAAAAATTGTAATTATGTCAATTTAATCTTAAATCTTTTATAATTATGTCAATTCAATCTACCTAACCAAATTTGGCTGGCCGACGTTAATGTGAATAATTTTTAATAATAAATTTTTTATATTAATACTATCGCAGCCTTGAAGGGGCGTCTATAGCTGTTCTCATTCTTTTTCCTTATAAAAAAAGGAAAAAAAAGGTAGGGAACATGTACTTTGATTAAGCCCTCCAGCTTTTTAGTAGACTTACGTTTGCAAGAGATTTGCCTCTAAACGACTATTGCAGCCTCTTGGGACATGTCGTTTCGAGAAGTTACGAAGGCGGTAATGATGGGCTCATGACATACATCTTAAAAAGGGACAGTCACAAGTTTCGATTGATATTACAAAAAGATAAATGTACAAATTTATAAAAACCCTTCATTAACAAATCTTCAATACTCACTAAAATTCCACATTTATTGGTTGGACAAAATTTAAGAGTGATAACTAGGGAGTTTTTTTCTTTTTTCTTTTTTTAATCACAAAAAAGGTTGTTCTTTTTAGAATCAAATATAATGGAGAACATTCCAAATAAATGCGCGAAGTGACTTCATTATCTCACATAAGAACCTAAAGTGAATTTTATTTTAAATGAGAGCTTGAAGTGCTATTATTTTCTCAAATAAAAATTTAAAGTGAATCTTGTTTCAAATAAAGGTTTGAAGTAATTATGTATGTTTCAAATAAAGTTTGACATTTCAGTTGGTCAAGGGCCCGCTGGCCAATCGGCCACCGGTATTGCTAGAAAGGTTGGGCGAGGGTTGTCCTGGCCGACCATTGGTAAGGGCTGGCCAATGCTTGCTAGCCCTTGCCGACTGCAGGCAACACCGCCCTCGCTTGATCTGGCAAGGGTTGACCTTGCTTAGGGCCAACAACAACTTGGTGGCCGTCCCTTGCCCTTGGCCGATGAAGGTCACCAAGCCTTTGTCCACGGCCGACAAAGGCTAGTAGGCCTTATCAGCCTTTAGAAGTAGTTGACGAGGTCAGTAGAGCCATCATCGACCCTTATTAATAGCCGGTGAGGGTCGTCGAGTCCTGGCCAACCGCTGCTAATCCTTGCCGGAAAAAAAGAAAAGAAAATGAAAAAGAAAAGTGAAAAGAAATTAATAAAAAGACAAATTCAAACTTGGACGAATGACGTAGTGGTGGCGGCTTCTAGTGAGAGCGACAAAATCAATGAAAATGGTTTTTTTATTCTATAATGGATGGTTGAAGGAAACTTCCTCGAAGCAAGCCGAGAGCAAAACAATCTTTGAAAATGGGTTTGTTTTCTTTCATTGCTGGTGGAAGGTAACTTTCACGAAAGGCAATACAATTTTTTCTAGGAAATGTCTTTTTCAGAAAAGATAGGAGATAAGTACAAGGGATTTGTATTGATTTTGATCCAAGCTTGGAACTTGATTGCACTGGACCAAACTAACCGATTTAGGGTAGTTCGATCCGGTTCTCAAGTCTATCCTTACTGCTTTAACATTTTGTTGTCTATTGCTCAACCTTTCCTTTCTTATTTAAACGACGGCGTACAACTCGACAATAGTCATGTGAGACAAAAATTTTAGTATTAAAACAGATATTATTATCATTTGCAACCTTTCCTTGCAAGCTAGCCACCAGGGCAGTCATGTTAACCTTCATTCTTGAGAAAATTACCAATAAAATCCTAAATCTTTTGTAATTTTATTAACTTAGTCCCAAACTTTTTTTTGGCTAATTTAGTCATAAAAATTTTGTAATTATGTCTTTACCAAAAAAAAAAACATTTTGTAATTATGTCAATTTAATATTAAATCTTTTATAATTATGCCAATTCAATCTACCTAACCAAATTTGGCTGACTGACGCTAATGTGGATAATTTTTAATAATATTTTTTTATATTAATACTATCATAGCCTTGAAGGGGCGTCTATAGCTGTTCTCATTTTTCTTTTTTTTTTCTTATAAAAAAAAAGGAAAAAAAAAAGGTAGGGAACATGTACTTTGATTAAGCCCTCCAGCTTTTTAATAGACTTACGTTTGCAAGAGACTTGCCTCTAAACGACTATTGCAGCCTCTCGGGACATGTCGTTTCGAGAAGTTACGGGCGGTAATGATGGGCTCATGACCTACATCTTAAAAAGGGACAGTCACAAGTTTCGATTGATATTACAAAAGATAAATGTACAAATTTATAAAAACCATTCATTAACAAATCTTCAATACTCACTAAAATTCTACATTTATTGGTTGGACAAAATTTAAGAGTTATAACTAGGCAATTTTTTTTCCTTTTTTCTTTTTTTAATCACAAAAAAAGGTTTTTTTTTTTAGAATCAAATATAATGGAGAAAATTCCAAATAAAGGCCCGAAGTACCTTCATTATCTCACATAAGAACCTAAAGTTGATTTTATTTTAAACGAGAGCTTGAAGTGCTATTATTTTCTCAAATAAAAGTTTAAAGTGAATCTTGTTTCAAATAAAAGTTTGTGAATCTTGTTTCAAATAAAGGTTTGAAGTAATTATGTATGTTTTAATTAAAAGCTTGACTTTTCAATTGGTCAAGGGCTCGATGGCCAACCGGCCACCAGTGATGCTAGAAAGGCTAGATGAGGGTTGTCCTCGCCGGCCATTGGTAAGGGCTGGCTAAGGCCTGCCAACGCTTGCCAACTGCAAGCAAAGCCACCCTCGCTTGATCTAGCAAGGGTTGACCTTGCTTAGGGCCAATGAGGACTTGGTGGTCGTCCCTCGCTAGTGGCCGACGAAGGTCACCGAGCCCTCATCCACGGCCGGCAAAGGCTAGTAGGCCTTATTGACCTTTAGAAGCAATTGACGAGGCTGGTAGAGCTATCATCGACCCTTATTAATAGCCAGCGAGTGTTGTCGAGTTCTGGCTAGCCGCTGCTAACCCTTGCCGGAAAAAAAATGAAAAAAAAAATGAAAAAAAGGAAAGAAAAGAAAAGAATAAAAAATAATTTTAGGTTAAAATTGTAATTGGATGAAAATGCCTTTGATTGGTTGAAATATTTAGCCAACCGACGATTGGTAAAGTCAAACCCTTATTTGAAATGATTATGGCTACTTTAAGCCCATATTTGAAACTACTATGGCCACTTTATGCCCTTATTTGAAATAATTATGGCCACTTCATACTCTTATTTGAGAAAATAAGAACACTTCATGCCCTTATATGGAATTTTTCCAAATATAATGTAATAGCTATATATAAACAACATCATGAGCTAATCAAGAGACATCGTTGTACACAAATTAAATAGTAGTTTAAGGGTAGACTAATACTAAGCCAATAATTGATTAATTAATTGAAGAAAGTAGAATAATGCCAATTTATCTTCTAGTGAGACATGGTTGTACACACATTAAATAGTAAGAACAGCTACATCACGGGCTTATCGTCATTTTCTTTATTACATCGGTCACGGTCTACTTTCATAAAGAGTAAATGACATTGATTAATCTCATTGTTTATTTTAAATTTTGTGTTTAGCTTTATCTTATAAAACAAGTCATTTTTTCATGGGCCCAAGCCAAATGCTTGCTTTGGCTCTTGAGGTCATCGGTTCATATCCTTCTTATAAAAACAAATCAATGTGGATAGACACGTCGAAGAAGTTACGGTTGATTATCCCAAGGAAGCCCAGGAAATGTTGATGATAAGTTTCCAGAAGTTAGATTATGCGGACAAACAAGTATTTCTGCATTCTGTTGTTTAGGTTTTGCAGGGTGGGTTATGATATTGCATCTAATTATGGGAAAAGGATATGTTGTTTAGGTTCGCAGGGTGGATTATGATATTGCATCTAATTATGGGAAACAAATCCTTTTTGTGTCTTGAATAAATAAAAACAATGTTTGGTATTTTAGAAAACGAAGGTGCAGTCCATGTGAAATGCAACAATTAAGTAAAGAAAATAAGATCGAAATATAAAATTGAACTTAAGAAAAATTCATAGCATGTTGCTCTAGATTCAAAATGCCTCACCTAGTCTTTATTTATCTCACTGTTAACTTTTCCCACCTCACTAAAATTATTAAATATACGTAATGTGCCCTCTTGAATTAGAAAGGGAATCTCAATTGTAGGATAGGGCTGTTACCGATTAATAATTTAGATTCTAATTATTTTAACCAAATAACAATTACTTTAGAGCTTACATAAAACATTGCTTTTCAACAAACTGTGGAACGTCCACATTGCCTCGTTGTCATCGTGACAACTGAACCACATTTTAGAAAGAAATTAAAAAGAAAACAAATTCAAATGTGAACGAATGACATAGTGATGAGGGGCTTCTGGTGAGAGCAACACAATCTTTGAAATTGGGTTTATTTTCTTTCATTGTTCGTCGAAGGAAACTTCCTCAGAACCAGTCAAAAGCAAAATCTTTGAAAACGGGTTTATTTTCTTTCGTCGCCGGTGGAAGTAAACTTCCTCCAAAGGGGATAAGATATTTTTTGGGGAATATCTTTTTAAGAGAAGATTACTACCCAAACATGGAGTTAATTGACATTATGATTTCTGTGGTCATTAATCAACTAATCATCCAAAAGGAAGAGGCACATCAGGATTTGGCACCCCTAAATCAGACTTGCTGTTTTATTGTACATTTCTCCATACTTTATACAGGAGTTATTCTCTTTTATTTAACCCAGTAAACTATCCTGATCATACACGCAAATTTATTTAATACGTGCACAGTTATTCACGGTTTATATGACTGCGATCCCATTATAATGACTTCCTCCATGGACCATTTTGCTGATAATAATTCAACGTATGTGGACGTGTCGAAACAAAGGTGAACCATTTTGATCACATCCTTTTCATTAAAAGATGAAAAAGATGTGAGCACCTTTAGATATCAATGCCGATTCTATCTCCAGATCCGATGTATGAAACGCTGTTCTGCTATGGTGATCAAGAAGGAACCCTCTAGGATGCCAAGGACCAAACGATACTAAAGCCTTTTTCTAAATCCTAATAGATTGCTTATCAAAGTCACGATTTCATCCCTAACTTGAAGTACTTTTTTTTTTCCCAAAAGTTTGAGGGAACACGTAGAATCTGTTGCAACTTTATAAGGACAGTAGCTACCGCATTAAGAAAACACCCTGATGATAATATCACACTGTAAATGCCGGTGAGTTTACGTGTGTATAATTAAGTCACGCTTCATTTATCAAAGAGATCTAAGCACGTGCATTGCGTCCCTTTTCCTTCTGTGACTTCCGGTGGTGAGAGTTAGGGCGTGCATGACAAAATTTCTGTTCCAGAAATTGATTTATCAATTTCTATTCTGAGCAAAAAAACCTGTTTGATAACGATTCAAAATTTCTATTTTTGGAACAGAAATCCGTTTGATAACAGAATAAAATTTCTACTTCTAGGAATATAAATTGATTAGATAACAACATAGGAAATCCTCAAATACAAAATAATAGTCCAAATAATACTAATATATTACAAGAGGTGAAAATACAATTTCATGGAATTTCCGGCATATTATTATCCATTGCCATTTTATTGGCAATGGTTTTCCTAAGCGTAGGGAGAGAGAGAGGGGTGGGGGGAAGACCTCGAATTGGAGAGGAAGGAAGGCACAATCCAAATCCGAACGGGGATGCGGACGGAGGAGGCGAGTCCGACGGGACGACCGAGCAAATTGGACGGTCTGAGGACGGCGACGGCAAGATGAGCGACGATCTGACCGGCAAGAGGACAGCGTCGGCGTTAGAGTCAACAGTGGCAAGAAGGATGGATTCGGAGTTGACAGTGAGGATGGACAGGTTGTTCGGAGTCGACGGCGCTAGGGTTTGGTTGAAGCGTTGAGAGGAGAAGGAGAAGCAACGCCCAAATAGAAAAGCTCGTGAACGAAGAAGGATGCCCAAATGGAGAAAAGAAAAAAAATCTATTTTTACCTTACCAAAAAAAAAATTCTATTTCTATTTCAGAAACTGAGAAGTTAAAAATTTTAGTTTTTGATTTCTTTGATTTCTCTATTTCTAGAATAGAAATTTGTTTCAAAAATAGAGAAATCAAATTGCATTACCAAATGTATTTTTGTTCTAAACCTGTTCCGGGGAACAAAGAAATAGAGAAATCAAGAAACAGAAATTTTATCATGCGACATGATTTTATAATGAACTTATGGTCATTTTAATAATGACACAATTTTAATATCCAGAGGGAATGAAATTACTTAGTGGAAAATTGACTATTGTTGTCAAGGGGCCTTTCATTTCTTTATGACCCCTAAAATTCTGATGTTCTTGGCTTCCTACGACGACTCAATAATTTTCTTATAAACAACTTTTGGTGAAAATAAATTTTGTTAGGTACTTTCAGTCATTAAAGTACTCGAAATTGGGTGCCCAAGTTTCGTTGCGGCCAATTGGTCGGCCATGTTCATTCAACTCGTCTATTGAGAGTTGCCTCATGTACTTAATTCTATGTCTATTTAACATTTTCTCCGCAGTCTATGCTATTACTTCTCTTTTATGTAGGATTCGAGGTTTGAGACTTGTGCAATCCAAAATATATATTGTGACTAAGTATACGATTATATACTATTATGCACACATTAATGCGATGATCTCAGGCTTTTCAGCAATTTCTTTTAAATTTCTATAGTGCGGATTGGAGCTGTATAGAAAAGTTACTAGGTATATAGGTAATTACGAGCATTTGAATTAAATATATTCTTCACTCTTCTTCTCCAATTTTCAGTTTTGTCTATTTTCTGTACAATTGAGTATATCCTTGAAGATGTAGGGGCTGAATACCTTCATCCATTGGTACAAATCCTCAATTGAGAAGACAAAAGATATGTAAAAGAAAGGCTGATCTATTTCCACAAAAGAAAGTGAAAAGGTGCAAAAATAATCGAATCTAATAGCGTGTGCGCACCAATTTTCACTGGTCCCGTTGATGAGGTGTAATTAATCAATGAAATTGGCTTATAGGACCTCCGGTTTCCTCTATTGGAGTTATATATGTAGTTCAAGACTTATGCATATTTACAAGATTAATAAATTGATGTCTCTGAGATATCAATGACTGTCTAGAGCTTTTTGAGCATCCCCCAAGTCACTATCAAGTGCGGCAAATCCTACATCCAATACACATCAGATAATCACTAGAGACACACAAAACTATGCTCTGGCTGCCAATAATGCAGTCAATGTATGGCTTAAGAACTGGTCTTGCCTTGGCAGGTTTCCTCCAGACATATGTACTATCCACCCTTAGGCATAGTAGGGCATAAACAATATCATTTTGACCCATTAAATAATATCAATAGTCGATGTGAGTATCAATGTTCTTCTGAAGTTATATAACACATGAATTTGTTTACCATTCAATAGTCCCTCCATGTTTTACTAAAAGTAAATGTCACCGAAAGAATGCGAACATATAAAAGTTTGCCCATATTGACGTGTGATATTCGGACGTCAAACCTTACATGGTTCTTAAACCCAAAATATGAACCTAGCAATCCATCCATTCAAAAATTTCATTCTATTTCACATGCAAACCAAACTTGTAATCAAATTTGATTATCCAAAGTCCATTAACAGCAGACCAAATAAGGTACACCCGAATAATCGGGAATGGATTAATTAACTAGAGTTTGCACAATTCCATTAGAGGCCAATGTATAGAACTGCCCTGACCAGGCATGAGATAAAAGTTCGGTTCTAATGAAGTGAAGCGCAATCATACCATCCAAAAATTTCATCCTCTCTCATGCGTAAGCCAAACTTGTAGTCAAATTTCATTATCAAAAGTCCATTAATACAAACAAAATAAGGTACACCCGAATAATAGAGAATGGATTATTTAACTAGAGTTCGCATGAGTCCATTAAAGGACAATGTATATAATTGCCCTAACCAAGCACAAGTAAAATTCAGTTCCAATGAAGTAAGCTCAATCAACCCATTCGAAATTTTTATTCTCTCTCATGCGAGGCCAAACTTGTTATTACATTTCATTATCAAAAGTCCATTAAAACCAGACCAAATAAGGTACACCTAAATAATCGAGAACGGATTATTTAACAAGAGTTTCGCATGATTCCAGTAGTGGCCAATGTATAGAATTGCTTTGACCAAGCATGAGATAAAATTCGGTTCTGATGAAGTGAACTGCAATCCATCCATTCAAAAATTTCATCCTCTCTCAGCATAAACTAAACTTGTGATCAAATTTCATTATAAAAAGTCCATTAAAACGAGACAAAATTAGGTACACCCGAATAATCGAGAGCAGATTATTTAACTAGAGTTCGTATAATTCATTAGAGGCCAATATATAGAATTGCCCTGACCAAGCATGAGTAAAATTCAGTTCTGATGAAGTGAAGCGCAATCAATCCTTTCAAAATCAAACTTGTAATCAAATTTCATTATCAACAGTCCATTAACACAAGACAAAATAAGGTACATGTGACACGGACACGCGGCATGACATATCGACACATCATTTCTCAAAAATCGAAAATTCCGACACATTGTGACACATTATATATTAAATATTAAATTAATATTTTTATTTTTAATTAATTTGATTCAAATTTACAAATAAATAAATAATAAAAAAGATCTTACAATTAATTTACACTAACAATATTAATAAATCTATTCATAGGAAATTTGAAAGACATATTATTATTTAATGCATATCCATATTTGGGAACATTTCTAAATTTAACAAAAATTATAAATGAAACTAATGGCTAACAAAAAATTATAATCAACTTATTTAAAAAAATCTATGATCTTCTATAATGATTAAAATTAATCATTATTTAACTTTTAGTATTTTTATTTTTAAAAACTATTTTTAGCTTATTTATTTATTTATTTAACAAATATAACATCGCCATCCAAAAATTATTTTCCTCCTCTTTTTTTTTTCCCAAACCATCTTCCCCAAAATTTATTTCCCTCCCCCATCTCTCTCTCCCTCACGCCACCTCAAACCCAACCCACCCCCCTTTCAGTTTCTTTTCCTCCTTTCTCCCCCCGATAACTTGTCAATTCCTTAGATTTTCTCTCCCACCCCACACCACTGATTTCTTTCCCTCGTTTGTCCCCACCCCCACTTGTCATTTCCCTCGTTTCACGCCACCCCCACCCCTTTCCCCCATCACCTGTTGTTTCTCCTCCACCACCCCCCACCCCCCGGCGCGTCTCCGCCCTTGGTTCTTTCCTTTTCTTCCCCCTCCCCCCATCACCTGTAAACCGTGACCTACTCTTCCTCCTTCTCACATGATCCTCTCTGCTCTCTTTCAATCTCCTCACCGCCTCACCTCCGGCCCTTTCTCCTTCGTAGCTGCACTCTCAGCCTCGTTGCCGGCCCTCCATCATAGCATCACAATCGCGACCCTCTAGATTGCCTTAGTCTCTATTTTTCCTCTAGCCCTACCTCACTAAGAAAAATTGATCACGTGACGAAAAATCCGATACGTGTTGAACACATGTCTCAACGTGTCCCAGTGTGTCCGAGCATGTCGGACACGTCAACACGTGTCGAGACACGGAGGCTCCGACAACGTGTTTGTGCTTCATAGTATATGGCTATGCACATATTAAGTCGAAGCTAGACAGGACAACGTTTAGAGAGAGAGAGAGAGAGAGAGAGAGAGAGAGAGAGAGAGAGGATAGTACATGGAGCTGGGCCCTAACGTGAGGTTGAAAAAGCAAGAAGCTTTAATAATCACAACATGATCCACAATGCATAAAGTCATACTGCCTATATGCATTGTGAGGTTGTAAAAACACGAATCTTCAATAATTGCAACATGAACCACGGTGGCCAAAGAGCAATTAACTCCCCTATTAAACTCTTTTAACTTCACTTTGTTTTGTCCTCCTTCTCCTCATCCTCCTCCCTTACGTTTTAGAGAGAGAGAGAGAGAGAACAGCAGCATCAGCGCAATGATTGTGGACATGTATGGTTGGTACTTGTTAGGGGAGGAGAGAGACCCAAGGATTTGGAGAGGGTCATTAAATTGTTGACGAGGTGTAGTCAATGAATGCAATCAGGCTATTAAAGTGAGGTTTTGAAAAATAAACTATGAGTATAATTAGTAATTTCTATAAGAAAAATAAAATGAAAAGCCGTCTTTTATGGACCTCCAATTTCTCTTAATAGAGTTGTACATGTAGCTCAAAGCCTATGCATGTTCACAACATGAATAGATTAGTGTCTCCTAAATATTAATGGAGTGCCTAGGTCTCTTTAAGGATTCGATGAATCTCCATTAGATAGGCCATCCCTTTATCTCATACACATCAAATAATTACCGGAGATAAACACTTATGATAAATTTACCTTTTATATTACATTCTTTTGAAAATGGGCAAGTTTCCACTTTTTTTTTTTTTTTTTGGTCTCAATTTCTATTTGAAGTTGGTTTTAGCAGCTTAACGATCTAAACTTGAGAGCTTAGTCCCTCGTCCTCTTTTTTTTTTTTTTTTTTTTTGGTAGTTCCCGGGAAAGTTTGGTGAGAATTTCTTCTATACTAGAAACTATTAGTTATTTAAATTCTAACCTTAATCTCACATTATTCATGTTTATTCATTTGAAAAAGAAAAGAATTAAGATGTTGGAAATGAGAAACTAGTTCTATTAAAATTTACATTCAAATGATGAGGCATGATCAATTAAAATCTAACGATAAAATTTTGGGTCACCGGGTTGGAAGAATTTGTGGTTGATGGTCGTAGTATAATCAACTTAAGATTAACGGGGAAATTGAGCATGGCTCTTATAAATCTTATCTTTATTTCATTTCATCAAATAAATTGGGCGTTATAGAGACGCAACACCTATCTTCTGTACAATTGATGTAGGGGAACATTTTCGTATACTTTTCACATGTCAATTGTCGTACAAAGCATCCAGGTAAAAGCAAAGACAGATGGACTAAGTAGCCTTCATGTGCAGAAAGTCGTACTGCCCATGCGCACCACCGGGTTGAATAACACGAAGGTTTAAAATTGCCAAACGACCGGGGATGGCCGAACAGCGTACTTCAACTCCATCGTGGTTAACTCTTAACATCAGTTCGTTCTATCTTCCTCCTCCAGCAGCAGCAGCAGTAGAGCAACGATGGTGGACGTGCTGTTGGCACGTGTTAGGGAGGGAGAGGGATGTACGGATTTGGAGTTTGCAATGAGAATCCTCATTATTTTTGCAAAGAATCGAAAATATGGTAATTAAGGGGAGGATATTAACAGAGAGAGGTCACAAAAGGAGGTGGTCAGGCTCGACCATTGAATAGCGTGAGATTTGTATAATTTCTGAAATAAGCTCACGTTATCAAGTTCATGCTACGTTTAACATGAAGTCAATGATCCCCTTAACATGCATATTTACATACAAATACACTTTATATTCAGTAGTACGGTTAACGAGGTGTCAAAGTGAGGTTCTCAGAGATAATTGATAATTATGCTTATTAATCCTTATAAAATTAAAACTTCATTTGTTTCTTGAAAAATAAATTGATCGAGGAAAACATTTTCTTTGGAGAGAAAAAAAATTCTAAAATAAAGAAGGAAAAACATTTTCTTTACTCACTCTCTTTTAATTCACACCCTTACTAGCCCTCTCTTCTTTATTTCTTTTTTTACTTTTTGTAAATTCGATTTTTTTTTCTTTTTTTTTTCCTCCTTCTCGACTGGTGCTGGCTACGGTGGTGACCGACGGCCGACCGTGGGCTAGCCTCGAGCCTCAAGGCCTCGGAGCTGCTAACGATTGATGGACGGCGATGGCGGTAGATAGCTTGGACAATTCTGGCATTCCGCAAGATGTGGGGTCTGAAGGTAATTTTAGTCCAAAAAGAAAGGGTGGAATGGGGCCCACTTGTTTTAAATCAGCATCCTTAAGGTCAAGTAATGGAGGACGCGAGAGGCATCTTAGGGTGTGCATGGAAACACTCCAAAAAAGTGTTTCCAGAACACTTCTGTACGGAAAGTGTTCCCGGGAGCAAAAAAAGAACATAAACGCGTTTGGTTGCGTTTACGTTCTTTTTTTGTTTTTTTGTTTTGTTTCGAACGAAATAAGAACAAAAAAAAAAAAAAAACAACAATTTGTTATTTCTTGCTCCAAAACATTTCTGGAGAAACATTTCTCTTCTCTCTCTTCTTCTTCTTCTTCTTCTTTTCTTTTTTTTTCTTCTTTTTTCTTTCGCCGATCGCCGGCCTCGGCCATGGCCGTCGAGGCTCGGCTCGCCCGGCCAAGGCGAGGCCGAGCCTCGCCCAACCACCGTGAGGCTCGGCCTCGCCGGGCCGGCGAGCCTCGCCATGGCTAGGCGAGGTTTCATTGCCCCGTCGGCCGAGTCGCCGAGGCCGAGACCGGCCGAAAAAAAAAAAAAATAAAAAGAAAGGAAAAAATAAAAAATAAAATAAAAATGTTTAAAAAATTAAAAGAAACAAAAAAAGAATAAAATTTACCAAACGTGTTTCTGTTCATTTTTTATTCCCGGACCAAACGTTACTAAACGTGTTCTTTTGTTCAAAAACTATTCCCCTAACAAACACTTTTTTTTTTTCGCTCCTGCGAACAAAAAAAGAACGAAACAAATCCATGCGCGCCCTTAGGGAACATCAATTTAGTAAGGCCACATGTATAAATTAACGCTTCGTGCCGCTTTCTCCCACCCCCATTGCATCGTCTAAATGATTTCTTCCTCGCTCTAGAAACCCTCTCTTTCACCTGATCTTCTGCGGCTGTTCTTTTTGTTGGAACCGCCGCGTGTGCATCGTATTGAATCCTTCCCCTTCTTCAGTCATTGTCGTTTCCGGGTTCCCTCAGTTTCGCCTTCCTCGGAATATATAAATTCTTAACTCTCGTTTCTCCGCAAAGAAGGAGGAAAGAAAGCCAGAAAGGCAGAAGAAGTCGAAACGTGGGGAAAATGGCGGATATTGTTGTGCCTGTAGCTGTCGAAGTGGCAAAGTGCCTGGGGGCTCCGGTCGGTCGGCACTGCAGCTACATAATATTCTGCGACCGCTACGTTCGCCAACTTAATGATGAAATTGAGAAGCTGGTTGCCACGAAGGATGACGTGCTAATTTCCATCGATGAAGCTCGAAACAACATAAAGCCGATCAAACCCAGGGTCGAGGAATGGGTGAAAGATGCCGAGGCCGGCGCCACCAAGGCACGCAACATGCTGGAAAATGAAGGAAGAGCCGAGAAAACTTGCTTCTACGGGTGGCTTCCCAACCCAAAGGCGCGATATCATCTCGGCAAAAAGGCGAGCAGGACGGTCAAGGACATCCAGGCACTCATTGCAGGGGGTCGATTCCAGAAGGTTGACTTCGAGAATCCTCCGCCAGGGCTTGTTGGCGGTGCTTCCGACGTGAATTCGTCGGCCGGTGATGGGGGCAACACTATGCTCAAATCGCAAGCTTCCACCTTTCAGGACGTAATGAAAGCTCTGTATGATGAGAAGCACAAAGTGATTGGGGTCTACGGGCCTGGCGGCGTGGGGAAGACTACTCTATTGGAGATGGTCGAGGAGAAACTCAATAAAGAGGGGAAAGAGGGGGGACCGTTCAACATGATCGTCAAATCGAAAGTCTCGCAGACTCCAGACTTGACGAAAATCCAATATGATATCGCTTACGCCTTGGGTCTAAAAGATCTGAAGGATGAGCCGAGTGAAGAGGGAAGAAGAGATCTTCTGTTCAAGAGATTACAGATGGATCCGAGTGAGAAGTTTCTCATAATATTGGACGACCTATGGGCGGAACTTGATTTGAAGGCGGTTGGAATTCCTTTGGGAAATGAGAGCATGAAATGCAAATTGTTGCTCTCTTCGAGAGATAAAAGAGTGCTGGAGCAAAGGATGAATGCCGATCAAACATTTCCTCTTAAAAGTTTAGAGGAAGAAGAAGCTCTCAAGCTATTTGAAAAGATAGTCGGCAACGGGCTCAGAGACGATAAGGAATTGAAAGAAAAGGCGGCTCAAGTGGTTACCAAGCTTGCAGGTTTGCCTCTCTTGATTAACTCCGTTGCCAGCACCTTAAAATGGAGCGATGTGTCCACATGGGAAGACATGTTAATAAAAATAGAAGACCCGAATAACGAGAGAATAGTGAAGTGGAGTTACGACCATTTGGAGGGGATAAGTGCCAAAAAAGTCCTAAACCTTTTGTCTTTGTGCCAATTTGGTCATAAACCTTTTTTTGGTGCCGATTCAGTCTTAAACATTTTTAAGTTGTACCAATTCAGTTCTTTCCGGCAATTTTGGCCGGATTTTGCTGACTGGACGCCAGCCGGCTGACGTGGCCTGATTGGCGCTGACGTGGACAACTTTTAATAATATTTTAATATTTTTAAAATTTTTAAAATACTTTTTTAATACTTTTAAATTTTTTTTTTCCTTTTTCCTCTAGCCGGTCGCCGAGGTCCGACGACCGGCCAGAGGCAACCGCCGGCGAGGTCGAGCCTCGCCGGCCATGGGTGAGGGCCGGCGAGGCTTGACCTCGCCCATGGCCGCCTCGCCGGATCCAGCCATGGGCGATGGGCGAGGCTCACCTCGCCGGATCCGGCGAGGTCGAGCCTCGCCGGCCCTCGCCCGACCTCGCCGGATCGAGGCCATGGGCGAGGGCCGGCGAGGCTCGACCTCGCCCGGATCCAAAGCAAGGCAAGCCTCACCCATCGCCCATGGCTGGATCCGGCGAGCGGCCATGGGCGAGGCTCGCCCTCGCCGGATATGGCGAGGTCGAGCCTCGCCGGCCCTCGCCCATGGCCCGATCCGGCGAGGTCGGGCGAGGGCCGGCGAGGCTCGACCTCGCCGGATCCGGCGAGGGCGAGCCTCGCCCATCGCCCATGGCTGGATCCGACGAGGCGGCCATGGGCGAGGCTCGCCCATGGCCAGATCTAGCGAGGTCGAGCCTCGCCGGCCCCCGCCCAACCTCGCCGAGATCGGGCCATGGGCGAGGGCCGGCGAGGCTCGACCTCGCCATATCCGGCGAGGGCGAGCCTCGCCCATGGCCTGATCTGGCGAGGAGGCCATGGGCGAGGCTTGCCCTCGCCGGCCCTCGCCCATGGCCGGCGAGGCTCGACCTCGCCAGATCCGGCAAGGTCGGCCTCACCCTTGCCGGCGGTCGCTTCTGGCCGGTCGCCGGACCTCGGCGACCTGCTAGAGGAAAAAGAAAAAAAGAAAAAAATAATAAAAATATTTTAAAAATTAAAAAAATATTAAAATATTATTAAAAGTTGTCCACGCGCGCGATCATGCCACATCACCGTGGGCGTCCGTCAGCAAAATCCGGCTAAAATTGGCCGGAAAGGACTGAATTGGCACAACTTAAAAAGGTTTAGGACTGAATCGGCACCAAAAAAAGGTTTAGGACCAAATTGGCACAAAGGCAAAAGGTTTAGGACTTTTTTGGCACTTTTCCCCCATTTGGAGAGTGAGGACGCCAAGTGCTTATTCTTGCTTTGTGGTCTTATTGGTGGGACCATTAGAGTCGAACTTCTGCTAGGACTAGGCATGGGTTTGGGCTTGTTTGGGGGATTCGATAACAAGATGCAAAGTTCAAGGAATAGATTGAATACGATGCTCAATAGCCTCCATTCCTTATAGCCTCCATTCCTTTTGTTTGTTACAGGATGGTGGCGATGGTAAGGAAAATGTGACCATACATGATCTTTATAGCAAGGTAGTTGTCTCAACTCCATTTAGAAGTCAGAATTCCTTAATGATGAACAATTACGTTTCGTGGCCAAAAGAAAAGCTTGAGAAATGTTGGGCAATATGCCTTGTTAATGTTTACGGTGATAGCCTTGCTGAAAAAACGCGGTGTGTGTTTCCCGACTTGAAGATATTCATGTTGTCTCAACTTGGGTTGTTCGAGATGCCTGGACATCAACATGATGGGAGAGATTGTTGTGGACTAGATTTCACAAACATGAAGCAGCTCCAAGTCCTATATCTTCGCTCCATACATATCACCAATTTACGTTCCTGATTGGCATCCTCGGGAACCTCCGCTCAGTATACTTAGACTATTGCATTGTGGACGATGTGGCAATTCTTGGCAAGCTCAAGGCATTGCAAATTCTCAGTTTGGTAGGATCTCAAATTTTTAAGCTGCCTAAAGAAATCGGGGAACTTAGGAATTTGAGATCATTGAATCTAAATGATTGTGACTCACTTGAGATAATCGAGCCTGGTGCCTTGAAAGGCTTAGTCAACTTGGAAGAGTTATATATGAAGGGAAGCTTTAGTCAATGGATAGTTGATGATGAAATACCAGAGGAATCGTATAATGGTAGGCTTGTTGAGTTGAAGAGCTTGAGAAAGCTAGCCTCTTTAGAAATATCAATTTGTGATCCCATCGTACTCTTAAAGGATGGTGACCTGCCATTTGGGAACCTGATCAGATTTTGGATCAACATAGGAAATGCTTACAGAAGGGGATTTCGTGGTTTGAGAACCATGAAACTCCAATTGGGAGAATGCGATGGTATTCTCTCAAAAGAATGGGTTCAGAAAACTCTACAGAAAACTCAATACTTATATTTGGATGGATTGGGAGAGTTCAAGGAGAATGCTCACGAGTTGTGCATTCAAGGATTTACGCAACTGAAGCATCTCGACATTCATAATAGCCCCTCAATCAAGCACATCATCAGTTCATTAAATGACTTTCTCACTGCATTTACGGATTTAGAGTCTTTGTTCCTCGAAAATCTTATTAATCTGGAGAAGATATGCAATGGCCCCATCACACCAGATTGCTTCAGCAAATTGAAAGTTGTGCATATCAAAAAGTGCCACCAATTGAAAAATCTGCAATTCCTGTCAGAGATGCAAAGACGTGTACATTTGAAAGAGATTGAAATATGGGAATGTGACTCATTACAAGCCATTATCACAGATGATGCAGGAAAAGTAGAAGTTGTTGTTGATGACATGGTTGAGTTGCCTAATGTACGTCGTCTAGATTTGCGTAAGTTACCAAATATGACAAGCTTTTGCAGTAGAGCTGAGGGTGCTCCAATTTAGGTAACTTTTTCATTTTTTGGGTATAAGTTTCCTTAATTCTTAATCTTGCAAACGATACCTAAATTATACAATTAGAGGGGGATTTAGGATAAGATGATATTGGTGTTCACCCAGCCTCAGTGCACATTGCATCAAGTTTGATTATTTGTACGTCTTGAAACACAAATAAAACACAGAACATACATTTTTATTCGCATTCAACTATAGCGAGGGGAAGCCTTTTTCTACAACTTTTTTTTCCACTAATTACTTGGGCTTTAACATGGGTTTGTACTACGACAAATTTCTTACTCATTTAACATTTTTAATGAGAAGAAAAAACATTGTACATAACAAGAATGAATCTTAAATGAATGCACGAAATTCAACAATTTCAAAATGAAGAAAGTGAGAAAATAAATAAATAGAAGGCGAACCAGTAACAAAGAAAGTCCACATAATTCATATTTCACTGACACGCAAGTTAGCAATTGATTCTAACATGTCATGCCAACTTGACCATGTCAATGTCGTTCTACTTATGTCATCCCTTCGTCTCAATTAAGTTTTTGACATTCTTGAGAGACATCAAACTCATTCATATATTTAAGTTTCTTTTGTTATGCGGAAGATTCATTGTTGAAAAATGTTTTCCTGGCAATCATTTTTCTTCTTTTCTTGTATTTGGTTCTGCTGAAAACACAATCCGAGAGAAACTAACCCAAATAAATCATATTTACTTGTTCATAATGAAAAGCAATAAGTTAACAAATAATTTATTAAAAATTTAACTCCGGCCTGAATTTGTCTTTATTTTTTAAGGTCAAAATAGAAAAACGAAAGAAAGGATAATAATTACGATGACAATTGTTTTGAAGATCAGCAGATGATTTCAAAAGAAAAGAGAAAAAAAAATTATGGTCATAGCTTTGAAGATCAGCCAAATCAAAGATAACAATAATGATGACATGCGGGAGCAGCATGATAGTGGTGAGGAAATCCTGCTGAAAATGATTTTGTTTTTTACATAAGAGAAATTCATTTTCTTGGATTTTAGCCTGAGAGTTTCAGTCATTTTCTCATATCCAAACACAAGAAAATTCTAAAAGCATTTTTCTAAAAATAGATTTACTTGTAACTTACCTTTAATGAGTTTGATTGTGGTGCTTCGTTAGGTTTCATTGCCTTGCTTGGAATCCCTAGTAATGGTTGGACTCCTTGGCCTAGAAAAGATACTCTACAGTGAACCCTCAATAAAATACAGTGGTCTGAAATCGCTAAAGATAGAAGAATCTAAATCCACATTGAGTATTCCGAAAGATTGGATACTGAAGCTGCCAAATTTGGAGTCAATGGAAATTGCGGGCTCTCCATCAGCAGAAATAGTTTTCAACCTAGAGGAGCTGAAAGTCACTAGAGAAGTCGAGATTCTCTCTCGGCTAAGTACACTGGCATTATCTAAGTTGCCAAACCTGCAGCACATGTTGAAACAAGTTGTACAATTACAAGGAATATCGATATTTCAAAACTTGAAGAAGCTCTCTGTCTGTGAAACGGGGTTGTCATTTCTCTTTTCGATGTCTGTGGCTAAATGTCTTAGAGAAATTAGAGACATTAAAGTGGAGAACTGTCCAAATATGAAGACGGTGATTATGGATGAAGAATGAACAGATGGTATTATAGAGTTACCACTACTGAAGCAACTATCTATAACATGTTGTCCCATAGAGAAATTCTTCTCATATCCTCATGGAAAGAAAGAGTCAGTAACCACTACTTCAGATTCACAAGATGCTTATTTCGATTCCTTCTTTGATCAAAAGGTACAAATCCCTTCTCTTGAGATTATACCCATAATAGCCACAAGCACACAGTTTGCAAGGCAAGTAATAAAATCTCTTTAAAGATCTTTATTTGGTTTTATTGGTTAAAATATGGTAATAATTTATAACTATATTTGTTAGATAGAGCCCACTAATGGAAAATTCATTCTACCACCATATCAGATAGATTGTTGGGATTAGGTCAATTTCACAAATTTTTCATAGCTACAATCTGACACAGCTCTTATAAGCAGGTCAGTTTACCGAGCTTGGAGGAGTTAAAGCTTAAGTCAGAAGGATCCTTCAAAGGAATAAGGCACAGTGAACTTATGGAAAATTCCTTCTGCAAATTAGCCACCCTCTCTATTGGATATTGCTCTAAGCTACACAACGTCTTCCCTTCCACAATCATAGGGAGATTGCACAATCTAACAATTGTTGAGATTGAAAACTGTCCCTCTCTGGAATCATTGTTTGATTGTGGGTCCATAGAAGTAAATACTGTGCAAACAATTGCTCCCCAAATTAGAAGTAAAGATGGTGAGGGAAGCAGGAAAGTTGAAATGTACAGTGAAGAGCGACTCCCAAATGATTTTGGGTTTTCCTAGTCTAAAAGAAGTTCGTGTTTGCAGTTGCTACAACCTAAGATATCTCTTCCCTAGTTGTATTGCCACAACTCTAGAGAAACTCGAGAGCCTATGGATTAGCAATTGCGAACAAATGAAGGAAGTGGTTCCTAAGGAGACAGCTAAAGGGGATGATGAATCATCACAATCGTTGTTCAATGAGATGGTTTGCTCTATCCCTTACTATGTTCATTTGTATTCTCGCATTTCATATTTTAGAACGAACAATCTAATAATTTGTCCTATTTATCCTCCTTTCTCACATTAAACTCGTGCAGGTTAGATTCCCCAATATAAGAAAACTACAAATTGAAGGTGCGTGGTGCAAAGAGCTATGGAACAATCAAATTCCTTATGATTCCTTTTGCAAACTAGAAGTTCTTCAATTGGAGCACTGTGACAATCTCCTATGTGTTGCCCCATCTCACATGTGGAAGAGACTGCAGCTTTGTCTCAACTTTCTAAAAGTGAGATCGTGTCGTATGGTCGAGATCATATACAAAAGTGATGGGACAGATACAAAGAGTGGTAAAATGACGACGCTGGTTTTGCAAGATCTTGAAAACTTGAGGCACATTTGGCAGTCCGATGGTTTCCCAAATGTCCCATTCCCAAACTTGAGATACGTAGAGGTTGTGAGGTGCTCCTGTTTGGAAATGCTTTTCACAACCTTCACGGCAAAATTTCTCGGGCAAATCGAAGAGCTGGTAGTAGAGTCATGTGAAGATATAAAACTAATTGCTGGCCATGAAGAATGTGAAGAAGCAGCCGGTACGACAATCACCTTCTCCAAGTTAACTATTCTTAGACTTTTCAAGTTGCCGAAATTCAGGGGCATCTTAGCTGAGAAATACTCTATGGAATTCCCATCCTCGCAAGTCTTTTGTATAGGAAGCTGTGGAATGGCGCCAGACCAAGGCCTTGATGACTGGGAAAGGTACCAAAACCGCAAGTGGTTGGACTTAATGAAATGGTGTTTTGAAGTGTAATCGTTTCAGACTTCTGCAACGGAAAATGGTGTTTGGCAATATAAAATAACGCGTCTAGTAATATGATATCATGTTTCCGCGTTATCTTGTATAGTTCCCACAAAGTCTCTTGACTATTTCCTTCAATAATCATTGCTCTGGTTTGTCTCCTGTCCCTTGGATCTAAGGCCGTGCTGAGCGAGGTCACTTGTTCATTCTGACTGAGAATGTAGAGTTGCTAACAACGCATGATTCTAATAAAATGACTGTCCATCCAAACATTGTCTCTTAACTGACAAGCATGTAAGAGTTACTAGTGAGTCCCAGTCACTTCCTCTAAATTTCTAAAGAGTCTTTCATGGACAGTAACGAATGCATTGCATCCAATTTGTATCGATATGGTGGTTCTGCATTAATAAGCAAGTGAAATATTCAAATAATTTTTCATCAAAAATGACTATTAGGAAAGAAATAATTCTTTTTTTATTCAAATTTAGAAACGTAAATATTTTCTCATTCTCACTAACTATTTACTACTTGATAGTTGGATATTTTGAAATGTGATGTTCATGATTAGTAACTTAGAAAGTTACTCTTGGTATTTTCTTGTTCATAAGGTCAATTTTACTTGTTATTAACAAGAAATTTTGCTCTAAACTCATTAATAATGAAGGCATTTAGTAAGCAAAAAGCACTTCTAATATAATATATTACCGGGAGATTCTCTGCCTATAATTTTACTCTTCTCTTGACAAAACTCTTCAAATTTTATCTGGAAAAGAAAAAAAGCCGTTTTATTAAATATGAATGCATCTAATGTGCAAAAATCAATTGTACTGTTTTATATATACCAGATTTCAGGCTCTTTCAAGAATTTCACAAAATAGATAAACTCCATACATACGAGTTTTACCAACTAAAGTACACTTTTTAGTAATTTTGTCTCGTGAGAAAGATCAAAACAGGTTTCTTCTCTCTCTCTCTCGATCGAATTCACTGGCTAACAAGGCCTCATCACGTGGCCCTCAACAGAATTCACTTGTTCTCTTCCTTTCTCTCTCTACATCTAACGATCTGAGTCGATTCCCTTTCGAGATCAGGCTCGGCGCGCTCTGCAGAGTGGGGCCAGAGAATAAACAGAGCCACCTTCGCACGCGCAAAAGGAGCTCCACAAATTCTCTCTAGCCCTGGTTTGAAGGGACTCACCTGATTTTTGAGCATTTATAAGTCGCTCTCTCTCGGAGATTTCTTTCGAATCCTTGCCTCTCCCTTCGTTGCTGATCGTCACCGCTTCCTGATCGCCAACAGTTCGGTCTGTAATGCCGAAGTTCTCAAGCTTTGATCACGACTGCCTGCTTCGACGATTCCAATCCTGGATGTTGCTTCTGTTATCTCCTTACTCGTATCCGATGTCAATCGCTATAGCTAATCATTCTTCATTCAACTCAACCACATTTGCTCTGTTTTCCGTTGCTTCTTATACGAAGCAGAGGCTGAGTGCTGTTGTTACCGTCTGTGCGAAAACGGCTTCAACTGAGGCTATATTGATGATCGAACTTGCCGACTGCCTTTGTGATGATTTGGATGCGAATCACCTGTTTGATGAAATTCCTGAACTTAGTCAGTTTGTATTTTGATTCAAGTCTTGACCTAGAATTTCCTTCATTACTAGATTATTGATTAATTTCGGTCATGTAAGCGTATCTGAGGTCTGTTTCTTCGTAAAAAATCATAGGTATTCAATTTTGAACTTGCTTTGGATGTGCTACAACCTGTTGATACATGCTGATTCGTAATTATCACAGCCCTGAGCTGATGTCATTTGGTCCTTGATATTGATGTCATTCCACTCAAGTAAGCATGTGTAGTGAATTTCATGTTCCCTTGAAAGGGATTTATGTCATGAATGAATTAAATTCTACCGTAAATCGATCCTTTTATGCTGACCGTCTTAAAATCCCTGATTTAGTGTGTTTTCGATTCCAATTTGAGGCTAGTTTGGTTAGGGGATCGTATATACTCATGCTAGGAAAGCATTATGGTGAATCTCATGCCAATTTGCGAGAATTGGGGTCATCACCAAACTTGAATATGTTAGAATCGAAGTATTGCATGCTGACCGTGATTGCTTTGTGTAAATTCGGTCTTTATTTGCCCCTAGTTGATGCCATTTTGATCAAATAGACTTATATGCGCTTGTAGGAAGATATGGCTTCATTTTCATGTCGATTAATCGTCAAAGGATCACAATTTGCTGTCTCATATGCTCTGTTACAATTATGAATGTCTGCTGGAAGTTGTGGAATAAGTATGAATTAGATGGATAAGTGATATGGTGTATGCAGGTTCCTTGTCAATTTCACATGTTCGGATGACAGTTGCATGATTAAATTGATTTATGTATGTTTGGTATCGCCATGAGAGTCTTGGCCTGATTATTGGATTAGAGAACTCCGATGTTAACCGAACTTTAATCCCATGATTCTTTTGATTTCAAAGCTCGGGGCATCTTTTTTTTGTAATATTAAATAATTTGAAGAATACTGACTTCGTTTAAAGGTGATATGGTAGACTAGCCATATTTGAGGAAATCTCTCAACGAAACTGGTCACCGAGGCCCAATCAAAATATTGCGTGGACGACACTTGCCAACAGAATTCCAATATTCTCTCCCTCTCCTTTGACGCTCACCATTTAAGGCTTATTTATGAGAGCTATTGCTTAAACCTGATTGATCCTTCAAGTGTGTGCGCTTGTGCCAATATACTGTGCACAACACCTATAACGACCTATTGATGACGCTAGTGGAAATATCTTTCGGGGAAGCTAGAACTCACATTTGGTTGTGAATTCCAATGTGGCAGATGAAGGCATATATCTCTTTGTCCTTTCCTTCCTTGAAGTTCGCTGGCCACTGCCGTTTAGAATGATGTTTCAAAGATATGTTTCTCATTTCATTGGAATGCTCATGATAGACTGATAGTCATCTGTGTCAACAGCACTAAAGGAGCACAACAGAAGATTATCGCTGGTGGGGGTAGGGAAGCTTGGTCACCAGCAATAATTTAGCCACCTATCCAATTGCCAACAGTTCCGAGGACTGAAATGCCACAGTACTCAAACTTTGGTCATAATTGCCTGCTTCGATGATTCCATTCCTTGACATTGCTTTTGTTATCTCCTTACTCATATCCAAGGTCAATCGCTATAGCTAATCATTCTTCATTCAACCAAACTGCATATGCTCTGTTTTCCGTTGCTTTTTGTGTGAAGCAGAGGCTAGGAGCAGTTGCTACCGTCTATGTGAAAATGGACTGTGATTGAGGTTGTATTAATTATTTGAATGTGCTGCATTTCCTTTGCAATGATTTGGATGTGAATCGTTGCTTTACTTTTGCTTCTAAGCTCCCTAGCCGAAATATATACCACCTGTTTGATGAAATTCCTGAACTAAATAAGTGTGTATTTGATTCAGGTCTTGACTGAGAATTTCATTCATTACTAGGTTTTTCATCAATTTTGGTCATATCAGCCTAGTTGTGTTCTGTTTCTTCATCGAAAATCATAGGCATTCCATTTTGAACTTGCTTTGGATTTGCTGGAACCTTGTCAATACATGCTGATTCGCAGCTGTTGCGGCCCTGAGCTAAAGTCCATTGATCCTTCATTTGATGCTATTCCACTCAAGTAAGCATGCCCGGTGACATAAGATCATGTTACGGTGAATTTCATGTTCGCTTGGAAAAGATATTATGTCATGGATGAATTAAATTATATTGGAAATTGATCCTTGGATGCTGACCATGTCTTGATATCCCATGATTGGGTGTGCATTTGATTCCAACTTGAGGCTAGTTTGGTTATGGGATCATATATGTTCATGCTAGGAAAGTAATATGGTGAATCTCATGCCAACTTGAGGCTAGTTTGGTCATGGATTGATGCCATTTTGATCAAGTAGACTCATATGTACTTGTGGGAAGATATGGCTTCAATTTTGTGCCAATTTGTCATCAAACAATCACGATTTGCAGTCTTGTATGCTCTGTTACAATTCTGATTGCTGCTGGAAGTCATGGATTAAGCACAGATTAGATGGATTTTGTCTCAACTTACTTGTCTTTTTTATTGCCCATTGGGCAAGTGACATCACGTGTTCAAGTTCCATGTCAATTTCACATGTTCAGATGGCGCTAGTTGGCTGTTAGTCCCACTAGAATGAAATCAAGGACTGCATATCAAAACAGATTTGTATTAACAAAGGATCTCAACTACTAGGGGTCAACACTCACTTGTGAATATTCACATCAGCTTAATTCCCTAAAAAAGCACAAACTTTAGGTCGACCTTTGTCATGAGTCGAACTTTTTTTGTCTAGAAAGAATTAACTTCCACTTAAGTCCCAAATTTGATCCCCATTCAATTGCCATCCAAAATCACTGTTGAAGGTCTTACGTGGCAGTCAGTTGTAAATCCATGTCAGCTAACTACTCACCAAAATGATGCTTTGTTGTTCTTAAAATTTGGGAAAAATCGAAGCAATTAGAGCTGGATTCTTCAATTCTGCAGACAAAAGTCTTCAAATTTTGCGTTTGGGAATCTTCAATTCGTCAAAAAGACTCACGCTCGAGAGAGTTGGTTTGTTGAGCTTTTAATAAACCAATTCTGAACTCTGCTGGTCTCATGATCCCAAGGACGGGTGCTCGACCAAAGACAGCATCTTCTGCAGGATCATTCTCAGTGAATCGCCCGCATTCAAGGTATTTGATTGATTTTGACTCTGGTTCTTCTGAATCGAGGATGGATAGCTATCTTTCTCAATGTCAAAGCTCATTTCAATTCATGGTTTTGTATCTCATGCGTTAATCTTGCTGAAAGATGCCCGCTTGATGTCCTGCTGGGGTTGCCGATCATGTGTGGAAGAATTACATCCACATACTGTTCTCATATTTTGCCTATCCGAAAACTCAATGGAATGTTGACTCTTCCGCATTACACTGTTTGTCGTGCATCATTAAGCATTACTGATGCGGCTATGTGTTTGACAAACACTTTCAGAATGTATGACACATGATGGCTAGAATGATCAGATCCTTCTTCATTCATTTGATCTTATTCATTTTGTACTTTCAGCTCTGTGAGGATGAAAAGTGCCTATGCATATTGATTCGAGTCTTCTGAGCCATGGGTAGGGTGTTACTCATCCATCATTCTGCAGTAGATGATCCCTTGAAATTATTGTCCTTAAACAAGGATAAACTGATGGGCAAAAATGTCATTTTTGCTGTTGTGATTAACTTCTCCGTTGTTTAGCCAGGACTTCTTATAGTCTCATCTGATCACTCTCTCCAGATTGTGTAACCTTGCTTCATAAACAATAAATTGAGATGAATTAATGTGTCCTAGCAGTTGTTCTCATGGCCTAAAGAACCCACATCTTAGTCAAAAAAATTCTACCTGTAGATCAGCTTAGATCCTGACAATTGAATGTAAATACTAAAAGAGAGCATTGAAGAGAAAGAGGGTTTTGATTGTTATTAATGCAAACTGTCCTCTCGAGGAATTTCGCACTTTTGTTTTTTCATAAACCAACTTCTGTTCTTGAAAAATCTTTTTGCGATGTAAGACTGTACGAACTCACTCACCTCAATTGTAACCTGGGACGCAGTGCTTCGTCCACGATCTCCTGCGAATCTGTGGCTTTCATACCGGGCGGGCCTTATTGTTTAACAACCAACTCGAGTACATTAATGCCACGCGGGACATGCCGTGGTCCCTCGCCTGGAAGCTGGATCGTTGGCATAGGAGGAGCGGGGTTTATAGCCGATGGCAAGCTAAGGGGATGCATGATAAAAATTATTTCTGTTCCAGAAATGATTTTTCTGTTCCAGACCAATTTCCTAACGTAAACTTGTTTGATAACGTTCTTTGAAATTTTCTATTTTTGGAATAGGTTTCTATTCCGTAAATAGAAATGGAGGAGAAATCAGAAGTAGAAATTTTTTACTTCTGATTTCTTCCAGAAATCAATTTCTGATTTCTCCCCCTAACCCTATTTTTGTAATGTATTTCTATTATTTTGTATTTGGGGATTTAAAATTTTTGCTTTTGTATTGTGATAATGTATTTGATAATTCCTATCTCAATTCTTGTAATGTGATGTTCTACTTGATGATTTCCCTTATTTGTAATGGTCCTTGTTACATTTCGTAAAATTCGCCAATTTTGTAAAATTTGCCACAAATTACCCAATACACTTCTTAGTGTTTCTTTCTAAAACGATTGCTCAATATCGTAAACCGTGGCGGTGATCAACGTGACACACTAGTATGAAGGGAATTAGAATATGGTCGCCCGCCTTCATTCTACTAGAATTTTGGGAACCTTCTATCATGCTCAAGAGTAATGCATATTGATTTCTTTGTTTTATTGTATGGAGACTATTGATAAGTATATTGTTTGACCGTAATTACCTATCTACGTGGATGCTAAAGAATTTTGTGTGAAAATTTAGAAAATTTGATATAACATCTCTTACTTTGTATTTTTTTTTTTTTTTTTTTTTTTGCAAAAAGGGGAGACTTTACTTTAAAAAAAAAAAAATGCATACTTTGTATTTGGGTCAATGATGTCATAAGCATATGAAATTTGTAAGAATGTACATCTCATTTGCTCCAAAAAAAAGAAAAATTTGTTTTAAGAAATAGAAATTTTATTCGGTTATCAAACGAATTTCTATTTCGAAACAGAAATTTTGTATCGTTATCAAACAGATTTTTTCCTCGAAACTCGCCAGAAATAGAAATAGAAAAATTCATTTCTGTTCCAGAAACTATTTCTGGAACAGAAATGTTGTCATGCACCCCCTAAGTAGCAGGGGACAATCGGGGGTTCCTCAGTGCCAGATAGGCAAGTTACTTTTTGTCCAGCGTGGATGCGTTTTCATGGATAAAAAGATTGCGAGATGGCTGGATAGTTCTAGCGTTTTGGAGGCGGTAGGGCCCAAAAGGCAATATTAGTATAAAGAAATGGTGGAGGGGGTCCACTTATTTTCAATCGAAAATTGCATGGCCAGTTGCGGGCCGGGGATTTTGCTCTTCCGTCCAACAGCACCTTGACCACCTCTTGAACGGCTACTTTGAAAATTGCAATTCTATAAAAAAGATTCAAAGCTTGCCGTAAGGATTCGGTTTCCAACTTCTTGATATTTTAAAAGCGTGGCCATAAACTACTAATATTATGAAGAATTTTACCAACATACGAATGGATTAATAAATTGCCAACTTCTTATCAACATTGTAAGGGATTTAGAAATATCCAAATAAATTAGATTTACCAATGTCAAAATAAATTAGCAAATTACGCATTCTTTTTTTAAAAAAATTAGACACGTGGTTCATAAGTTTTTAATGATGTAATTAATATACTTATGTCAGATTAATTTGTAAGTAACCTCTTAGCCTAGTTGGTTAGGATCTCACCCTGAGATCCGGGAGGTAAAGGGCTCAAAGCCCCTAATATTTATCTTGTCCCTCGAATTGAGGTGTGTGTTCAGTGCTGTTTTAATTCCACCTTCAAATGCACGTACTCAATTCAGGCTTACTCGATGTTGGGGTGGCGTTACTCTTGGCGCACCATGAGGATCTTTTAATTTCTTAAATTGATCGATATATTTCAATTTTTTATCCTAAATTATCTATTTTTCAGTTAGAATTTGTATATCGTGGATATACATGTAATATATACCTTTTTAACTAGAATTTTTATTATATCCACAATCAATACAAAATAGCATCTATTGTAACACTACAATATATATACACACACGTGTATGATGACCGTCCGATTATGTAAGGTTAATTAAATCTTGGAGTACATGCGTAAGTATATTTTACCATCGAGTAAAATTATTTTCGTTTTGGGTGACTGACCGAATTAGGAGGGTTGCTTTTTTAAGGATATTTGTTGTTGTTAGTCATAAAACAATTTGTACAAATTGGGGACTAAATATGTAATTGCGTATGGTCATGCACACTTTAACGTGATGCTTTCAAGCTTTTTCAGCAATTCCCTTTTAATTTCTATTTTACTAGGTATCATATACTTGAATAAAAAGATAGTCTTTACTTGAATAATATTAGCATTCACATATATGAAGTCGTCCTGCCAATTCAATTATATATGTAATTCAAAACCTATGCACCGTCACAAGATTAATAGATAGATCTTTTTTTAATATCAATAGTGTCTAAAACTCTTTGAGTATCCAACTAATCTCTATACGGTGTGATGGTCCCTCCATCTCACACACATGGGGTAATCACCGGAGACTCATAAATGTGTGCTCATGGGAGTGGCCGCAAGAGAATGTACAAGTGTAGTTATTCAATCACAAGCTTTGACAAAAAAGATAAACGCACTTACCACTTGAACAACCTCTTGAGGTTGAAAAGATTAGTATCGCTTAGTTTTCTTGGAATAAAGCTAAACTGATCTAGTATAAAGCGAATCTCTTCATCTTTTCCTTATAAAAGAATTCTTCATTTCCCAAATGATAACTGCCATTGTGATTGTGGTTTTATACCATCTACTTTTGAAATTTTTTAAGTTGCCACACTTGACTTACGTGTGGGCCGAGCCCTTCTTCTTATTCTTTATAACTCCGGGAAGGGTTGGAGAATATTTCTTCTACACTAGAAATTATTACTTATTTAAATTCTAATAGTAGTCTCACATTATATATTGGTTTTACCATGTGAAAGAAAGAATTAAGATGTAATACATGTCATTATGAGACCCAAAAAACTAGTTTTGTTAAAGTTTAGATTCAAATCATGAGGCATTATTCCTCAGCATCTTATTTGTGTTGTTGCTCCGTCCTCCAAATTGACTTACACACTAGTTTATTTTCAGCAGTCACCGTAGTTTGATCCATCTTTCTGTTAAAGCTAGTCCAGTCAAGCTTTGGTTCTCTTCTTACAGCAACCAATGAACTTGTCATCTAGGAATCTCAAAAATTCCTCTAGTACATTAAGAGAAGATGCATTGATGTTCTCTTTTTATCATGATGCTTATTGAGGAGAAGATGGAACTTCCTAGATTTAACTAGTTAAATGGCGATCGTGTGGCAATTTTCAATAGAAAGTCCCATAAAAATTTACAATTCTAGAAAATACATGTGCACTAAATTTTTTCCACGGGATTTCAATGTTAAAAATCTCCAATTGAATTCCTTAATTGTGTAAAGCAAAGTGAGTCAAGTTGGGAAAAATCAGGAAAATACGACGCTTCGGCCTTCCACCATTGCAAAAGGTCAACATTGTCTTCCTCGAATTTTTCAAACGTAGTTCCTTGTTGAGATATCCATTCATCTGAAGAGCAATCGACAACGAAGTGCCCAAGGCCTGCCCCTTTTTTTTGGCAAGCTGCTTGTGGCGCAAGAGCACAGGTCTGAACCGGCACAGCCCATTAGCCATCCTAACTAAAACCTATCTATTTGGGCTCATGTACACTAGGAAGAACCTCATAATATTTTCAGGTAGCTGAGGATCCTTCGCTCAAATTGTTACCGACACCTTCGTAGATATTTTTGGAGCTTTAATTAAGATTACTAGAAACAGGTATGTAAGGTTGAAAAGGATCAGACGAGCACATGCACTAGACAAAGTTTGTCCCCTTTCTTGAGATAGGCTCATGTCACTTTTGTCAGTCAGTGCTACTTCACTCTGCCCTTCCAACTCTTACTTTGGTTTTTTCTGGACTAGACAATGTGTGAAACGAGAGATAGGACGGTACGGCGGAGGTCCCTAGACATGAGGTTTGACATAATAACAAGCTTTAAATTATCATGTGACCCTTCATACATCGTACTCTCATCTGTAGAACAGGCCAAAGCTTTAATAATTGCGAAGTGACCGACAATGGGCAAAAATTAACTTAACTCTACCCCGGTTAAACTCTTAACCTTACTTTGTCCTGTCTTCCTCCTCCTCGCCAGCGTTTCAGAGAGAGGGAGAGAGAGCGGTACAGCAACAGTAGCATCAGAGCTTAATCAAAATGTGGCATTTTTTATTTTTTTTGGGGAATTCCATAGATGTTTTAGATAATTAGATGACACGCTATACAGTCTGTGCACATCGACGATGGGCCAAGAGATGCAGGCGATGGTCATTCCCATATTCTTGTAACTCAACATTTGCTTATAGTCTATAATAATTCGTTTGCTGGTACTAAAAATGGACTCTGACAGTATAATTGAAGCCAATGGAGTAAGCATGTCACCATCCGCCATGGAAAGAATAGGAAAAACACAGCAATTTGGCCTTCCACCATAGCAAAAGGTCAACATTGTCTTAATTTTTCAATGCAGTTGCTGTCGTCTTGACCTCACCAGCAACCGACACCAAAGTGCCCAAGGCCTGTCCCGTTTCAGCCCGGGAGCATGGGTCCGAACAGGCTCAACTCGCCGGCCAACCTAATTGAGATCCGATTAGGGTTAATTTACATTCGGAGGAATCTTACAATTCTTTTCAAAGGTTGGGGATCCTTTACTGAAGGGGTTGCCGACACTTTCATAGATATTTTTGGAGCTTCAACTCGTCTCATTCAAACATCTATCACGTGTCTCACCTCGTAGCAACAAAGAGTCAAGAAAATGCAATAAATATTGTGGGCCCCCACTGAACTCGTCATTCAAGGGAAGAAGGCACTCATTTTTGCCTTTCCCTCTATTTCCTCCCACTTTTCGGAGGAACATATCTAGTGGATTCACAAGAAAATCTTGCTCTACCGTTCCCTTCGTATTCCTTAAATCTTTATGTCCTCCCCTCTTTTCACCCCATTCCTAAAACCCACTTCATTCTATGGAATGGCCCGATTCGATTTCATGTGGATCTTGCTCTCAAAAGAGAAATTGAATATCATGGCTAATATACTAAAAAAATTTATAAGGTCCACAGTTTGATAGAATAATAGCTCCTATTACGACACTATAATAATTATACGTGCAAGATTATTATTTGATTATATTGGATTTTTTAAAAAAAATTCTCATCGATTAAAACTGTTTTAGTTTTGGGCGATCGACCAAATTAACAAGTTGCTTTTTTCAGAATATCTATTGCTATTTTTCATAAAACAATTTATATGAATTTGCCATCAGATATTTAATCATACATGGTGGTTGTGGACACATTAACTTGAAGCTGGAAAGCACAATGTGCAGAAAGAAAGGACAGTACGGTAGACTGGGTCCTCGGGCTTGAGGTTGACATAACAGGAAACTTTAAAAATTGCAACCTGACCCACAATGTAGCAGGTCGTACTCCTCACCTACAGCATGCGGTCGACATTAACACGAAGCTTTTAACAATTGCCAAGTTAACCCTTCACTTCACTTTGTTCTGCCTTCCTCCTCATCTGCGTTTTAGAAAGAGAGAGAGAGCAGCATCAGAGCAAGGATCGTTGAAGGATTTGGGAGTTTGCAATTAGAAGCGTCGGCCTTTTGATGAATTGTTCACGTCACTTATTTTTGGAAAGAAATAATAGGAAAGAGGGTCATTACGTGGAGGTTATTAGCAAAGAGAAGTCAGTAATGTAGAGAGAGACAGAGAGACATCGTAAGGTCAAGCATTGAATAGCGTGATACACTTGACATATGTATAATTATGTAGAAAGACTCTTCATATTCCCTAGATCCGTTAACCAGGTGCAACCAATCAAGGAAATTTTCGAACTATTGACGTGAGGTTTTGGAAAATAAACGATGAAAAGGTCATCTTCCACAAAACCTTCATTTTATCCCAATGGAATTGTGTATGTAGCTCAAACCCCACGCATATTCACAGGATTAATAGATAGGCATTATATCAATAGAGTTTCAAAGATTCTTTGAGCATCCGACAAATCTCCATTAGGTGCGGCACTCCCTCCAATTCATACACACCAGATAATTAATAGAGCCACATAATTTTTACATTAAACTCTTTTTAAAATCTGTTATTTGCCTTCTTCATCATCTTCTTCTTCTTCTTTTTTTTTTCTATCTCAATTTCTATTCAAAGTCAACTTTGACAGCTTATCGTTCTAAATTTGGGAGCTGAGCTCCCCATCCTTCTTTTTTTTTTTTTTTTTAAACTCCTGGAAAGGTTTGGTGGATATTTTTTTCTATATTAGAAACTTTTACTTATCTAAATTCTAACCTTAATCTCACATTATAAATGTTTTTTTCAAAACTCTAGACTGAAATTAAATGTGGTTTCAAATGTAAGAAACTACTATTTTTTAATCTCACCTTACTTGTCAAAACTAGGGGTGTGCATGGTCCGGGCGGGCGGTTCCCGACCTAGAACCGGGAACCGCCCGCTAAGTACCGGTTCCGAAAAATTGGAACCGGGATCCACCCATTTGTCGCATGGATCCACCCGAGAACCGGACCGCCGGTCCGGTCCGGTTCCCGGGTGGATCCATGGAACCGATCTTGACGCGGCGACGCTGGTTCTTCGGGATCTGCAGAAGGGTCGCTTGGGCAAGAGGCAGCGGCGGAGCTGGGTCGCGGGTCGCTGAACTGGATCGCAGGTCGCAGGGAGGCTGAACGGCGACGGCGTCAGGGCTGAGATGAGCTCAGATCTGTAGTCGTCGAGTGAGATCAGCGCGGTTGAAGCAGGGGACACCGAGCGTTGGTCGCGGATGGGTCTCGAGGGTTGCTGGAGTCGCGGCCACCGGCGTGAAGAAACAAGCGGCGGTTGCGGTGCTGCACGTCGGGGGGAAGGCGGATCTGGCAGGGAGGCTGAACGGCAACGGCGTCAGGGCTGAGATGAGCTCAGATCTGTAGTCTTCGAGCGAGATCAACGCGGCTGAAGCAGGGGACGCCGAGCGTTGGTCGCGGATGGGTCTCGTGGGTTGCTGGAGTCGCGGCCACCGGCGTGAAGAAACGAGCAGCAATTGCGGTGCTGCACATCGGGGGGAAGGCGGATCTGGTAGGGAGGCTGAACGGCGACGGTCAGGGCTGAGATGAGCTCAGATCTGTAGTCGTTGAGCGAGATCAGCGCGGCTGAAGCAGGGACGCCGAGTGTTGGTCGCGGATGGGTCTCGTGGGTTGCTGGAGTCGCGGCCACCGACGTGAAGAAACGAGCGGCGGTTGCGGTGCTGCACGTCAGGGGAAGGCGGATCTGGCAGGACGACGATGGCGGAGGTGCAGAGCTGTCGCAGGTCGGTGGGCGCGCGGGTATGAGATCGGAGTGGCACCGGCAGGAGGGTGGCGGACGACTGGGCTACAGCGGCTTCGCGGCTCGTGCGGTGAGGCAGACGCACAGGTCACCGAGGAGGAATCGAAATAGCGAGAGGAACTGAGGAAGAGAGAGAGAGAGAGAGAGAGAGAGAGAGAGAGGCAGCCGCAGAAACCAAAGAGAAGTGGAAGAGACAGAGAGAGACCTAGGTTTGTTTTAGTAATTTCTTTTTTTTTTTAATTTTAAAAGGGAACTGGTCCGGTTCGGGTGGGCGGGCGAGTGGATCCGCCCATGAAACTGGGAACCGAACCGGTTCCCACCGGTTCCCAAAAACTGGAACCGGGAACCGGACCGGTTCCTCAAGAACCGCCGGTTCCGGGCGGTTCCGGTCCGGTTCCGGCGGTCGGGTGGATCCCTTATTTTGACACCCCTAGTCAAAACACTAGACTAAAATAAAATGTGTCTTGAAATGAGAGGTACAATTGGCAGCAACCTAAAAATACCTAAGAAGTTGAATCAAAGGAATAGATGAAACAACAATTGAAAACATTGAAGAAACTTAATTATATTATACATTATATATGAAGCGATAATCAAAACAACAATTTAAAGTGGAAGAACACAAATATTTGATTATGAAGCAGAATAATAATGATAGTATTTGAACTTGACAATATAATAGTAGGAAGAAAATAATTTTTTCAAATCATGTCTTAGGAAGAATATAGGTCTCATTAATATTTTGTGGGCCCACAGGAAAAAAAAAAAACTTCTGTTCACTCCACTAGATCAATCAACATGGACATTTCAATCATCGCCTGTTTTTCTTTAATACCATATTTCTAAACAAAATAAAGAAATGACTAATTTCTTTCAAGGGAGAAATGAAATGAGGTGATGTTGTTAGAATAAATTCCATATATTTCAATCTTGAACCAAAGAGATTTAGTGATTATGTTAAGCCGTGGGTTTGGGGGAAACCAAATTTGAGCTACAAAAGGACGATGATTATCCATATCTTTGTGCTCGGAGGACACGAGAGCCTATGTGGAGTCACCCTCCCTAGGAGGGTTATCTCTTCATTTTATCTCTTGAACTGCTCAGGTCAAATGTTAAGCCTAGTTTTTTTTTTTTTTTTTTTTTTTGGTCAGATGTTAAGCCCTAGTTTGGGGGAACCAAATTTGAGCCAGAAAAGGACAATGATTATCCACACCGCCTAATGCCAGGAGGATCTATATTACATGAATAAGTAAACTAAGGTTACTAAGATTACTAGGAAGAGGTATGTAAGGTTGAAAAGGGTGAGACGAGCACATGCAGTAGACAAGGACAAGCCAGAGAGTGGGAGACGGTCTCACATGTCACTTTTGTCCATTGGTGCAGCTTTGGTTGTGCCCTTCCAACTCTTGCTTGGATTTTTCTGGACTGGGACAACGTGTGAAAAAGAAGAAAGGACGATAGGGGGGAGCTGGGTCCCTAGACGTGAGGTTTGACATAACAACAAGCTTAAAATTTATATGACCTAGGACGATGTATCAAGCCCTAGTCCCAATCTACTGATGAGGTCAACTGAACGCGAAGCCTTAGGGTCACATGATAAAATTTAAAACAAAATCAATTTACGACTGTAAATCAATTTCTTAATTTCTATTTCCTGCATGTTTACGAAAGAAATAAACCCAGTTTGATAACGATTTTAAAACAAAATCTGTTTGATAAAACAAAATTTCTATTTCTAGGAATAGAAATTGATTAGATAACAATATAAGAAATCCTCAAATACAAAATAATAGTCGAAATAATACTAAAACAACATAGGAAATCCCCAAATACAAAATAATAATCGAAATAATACTAATACATTACAAAAGTTGAAAATACAATTTCATGAAATTTCCGACATATTAGTATCCCTTGCCATTTTATTAGCAATTGTTTTCCTAAGCATATTTATTTAGTTTCCCTCCTCGGTCAATGTATCGTTTGCAAGCTCATCATGCGTAGGTTTAGACAAATATTGCAGAAGCATGAATATGGATGCCATCAATGGCGCCTATACAGTCTTGTCATTTTATCAAAAACTAGTATTATACAAGATTATCAACAAAATAAAATTAATGGTGTAAAGGAATATATGAGAATTCTACTTTAAAGTAATGTTTATGATTAGGAACTAATCGGGGAAGGTTGGTTTATTTTGATTCTCGAATTAAATCAGATCACAGTTGCTCATCCTTAATTTCTTTATTGTTGCTTAATGAACCTTTAATGGCCCTTGCATAGCAAAGAGAGAGATTTTCTTGAATCTCTTGCCTTCGAATTAAAATTCAAGATTGTGTAACAATCTAATTATTTTGATTTTGCAAAAATTTTGAATTCGTTAAAAAAATAAGGTTAAATTTCTAGGCATGTTTTTTATTCATTTATTACGTAAGAACTTTTTCTACAACTAGCCATGGACGTGCATTTTCTAAGAGGAAAGAGCCCTATTGTTTTTAAGTAAGCATTTAAGAACTTTGGTTGTTTTTGAAAATTGGGGACCCATTCGATTGCCTTTCATTCTAAAGAGGAAGTTATAAAAAAAAAAAAGAAAAAAAAATGCAAAAAATAAATAAATAAAAAACACGAGCAAAATAAGAAAAAGAAAATTAGCAATAATTTGTGAAGTTGTGGTTATAAGTGAATTAAGTTAGCAAGAAAGTGCAAGGTTCTTTTATATGGTTTGATTTCGGTTTCGATTTCTATTTCGAAACCGAGAAGTTAAAAATTTCAAATTTTCGATTTCTTCAATTTCTCTATTTTTGGAATAGAAATCTGTTTAAATAGAAAAATCAAATTGCGTTACCAAACGGATTTACGTTCCAAACCCGTTCTAAACGCAGAAAGCAGATAAATCAAGAAAAGAAATTTTGTCATGCGCACCCTTAATAATCACCAAGCGACCAACGATGGCCAAAGAGGAACTTAACTCTACCTTGGTTAAACTCTTAACCTCGCTTTGTCCTGTCTTCCTCCTCCTTGTCTGCGTTTTAGAGAGAGAGAGAGAGAGAGAGCAGAGCAGAGCAACGATAGTGGAAATGCGGTTGGTATTTGTCAGGGAAGGAGAGACACATGAGGTTTTGGAATTTGCAGAGAATTGTTACGTTACTCTGTAGAGAATTTGGCAAGAGGGTCATTACGTTGAAATTATTTGCAGAGAGCTCAGAGAGAGAGAGAGAGAATTACATAAAAAAACACTTCATATTCACTGGATCAATGAAATTGGGTAGTTTTAGAACTTTTAAAAGTGAGGTTTCGAGAAATAAATGATTAATATAATTAGTAACTTCTATACAAAAAAAAAAAGTGTACCTTCCATGAACCTTCAATTTCTCACAATGGAGTACCTATGCACATGCACAAGATTAATAAATAAGCATCTCTTAGATATCAATGGAGTTTTTTTGACTCTTTGAGCATCTTACTATTCTCCATAGGTGGGTAGTCCCTTCATTTCACACATATCTGATAATTTTTTTATTACATTTTTTTTAATCTTTTAGTTGCCACATTTGATTGGTATTTTTATCTGAGATTATAATTGAAGTTGATTTTGGTAGCTCAATGTTCTGAGTTTGAGAGCTGAGTTCCCCTTCGTTTTTTTCTTAACCCCCGGGAAGGTTTTGTGAATATTTTTTTCTATACTAGAAACTATTACTTATCTAAATTCTAAACTTAATCTCACATTACATATGTTTCTTTCATATGAAAAAAAGAACTAAGATATAAATCTTGCATAGTTATGAGGCTGAAAATAGTTTCATTAAAGATTAGATTTAAATGATGAGGTATGATTACTTAAAATCTAACGGTAGAAGTTTTGGGGCATGGGCTTGGAAGAACTTTTGGTTGATGGTCGCATCATAATTAGCTTAAATAACAATAAGAAATTGAGCGCAACTCTCATTGATCTTATCTTTATTACATTTTTTCAGACATTATAGGAGACACGGTACCTATTGACTCTCGTCATCCATAAATCAGTCCTTGGTAATACTCCTTACTATCTCAAAGGGCTTGCTGAAGTTAAGGAAATTACAAACTATTCAATGCAAATGCCTCACGAGGATACTTGATCTATTCGTGCTTGAGGAATGTACAATCATTGGAACTATCTTATCTAAAAAGAGCGGTTGAGATTCAAGGTTTGGGGGAATCAGGATCTTTGTTGCATGTGATTCGATTGAAAGATTATGCGAGTTGAAGAAGCTAAGGCCTGTTGAACTGAAAGGTTGTATCTAAGACCCATGGAAGGCCACAATAGCTAAGAGTCTATAAAGTAGTAGGAGACTAAAGGTAGCGGATCTCTTGAAATGCGTTGCCCAATGTAACAACTGTAGTGGCTATTGTGGTAAGAGAATACCGTGATATGTGAGGTGATTGTGGTAGACTTGCAATATTTTAACTAATCTTTAGGTGTCATGGACTCTAATTCTTCATCTTAGGTATCATCTTGTACAACGTAGGTATGCATTAAAAAATCGAGTTATCAATAACTAGACCTATTTAGATTTGTGAGTAATACTACTTAAGTATTAAATGATGAATTGGGATTTTGGTATTGTTTCATCAAAGTTCAGATATTCAAAATTGAATTATACCATATACTGCCGATATTAAAGTAGATACTTATAAATAGGGTCTCGACTACTAGAGGTCAACATCCACTCTGTACTGTCAGTAGTATGGGTTGAGTATCTCAACTCAAATTGTGCTTTGCAGTAACATTATAGCTTATCTTCACCCAGGCCCATCAATCTATAAGAAGAAAGAATGAGAGATGAGCTGCAGATGGTTTGCATAGAGAAACAAAGTGGACGAACAATCCAACTTTTTCACTCTTTGGAATGGTGCATGGAGATGTATTATACAGGGGTGAGAGGTTTTTTTTTTTTTTTTTGCTGATTAATATATTCCTAATTTAATCCCACCACCTGTTTTTGGTATAACTGTTGAATATCACAGCTACACATTGAATATGTGATATTTTTGTAATTTTTTATTATGTATGTGGTCAATAGAAGAATGACTTCTATTGCCGCACTACACTATTTATACATGCATGCTGACTATTTGATTATATCAATATATATTGAATTGTATGGGTAAATATATTTTACCATCGGTTAAAATCATTTTTTTGTTTTGGCTAATCAACCGAAGGAAGAGGCAGCTTTTTTTTTTTTTTTCAGAATATTTGTTGTTGTTATTCATAAAATAATTGGTACGAATTTGGGACTAGATATGTAATCATTATAGGTTATTGCCACATTAACACTATGAAGTTAATATTAGTGTTCATATGTCTAAAGTTTGAACGACATATAGGACATGACGTGTATGATGTTGTATTGACATCTAGCGTGTGAGGTTGATATAACACGAAACTTAATAATTGCCACATGAACAATGAAGACAAAAAAGCAACTTTAAATTTACCATGATTAGCTATTAACATCACTTTCTTTTTGTCTTCATTTTGGTAAAGCACTATGTCTATCTTTCCGTCTATTAAATTGAAATCGTGATCAATACTCTAGACTGCAATTGAATGTAGCCTCAAATGAGAGGTGCAACTGGTGGCAATATCGTAGGGAAGTTAAAAATAATGAAGAAGTTGAATAGAAGGAATAGACAAAATAATAAATAAGAATATGGGATATGTTCAGCAGAAGTCCTAAAACTTGTCAAGAAAGTGCAATTGAGTCCTAAAACTTACAAAAAGTGCAATCAAGTCCTAAAACTTGTCAAGTTGAATCAATTCAAATCCTAAAGTTAACACCGTCAAAAAAGTTAACGGAATTGCGACGTGGTGCGACGTGGTGCCGACATAATATTTTTTATGAATTTTTTATTATATATAGGGCTTTTTAAAATTATTTTTTATTCAAAATATTTAAAAATAAGATAAAAAATTAAAAAGGAAAAGCTAAATTTATTTAAAAAACAAAACTATTAAAAATACAAATAAAAAAGGCTGCCGGTGGAGCTTCCGCGGCCGCCCATCGCCGGAGGGGCCGGCGACGGCCGCCGGAGGGGACGACGATGGTCGCCGGCCCCGGGCGAGGTGGTCGGCCCTCGCCGGCAAGGTCTCGTTGGCCCTGTGTGAGGGCCGCCACCCCCCCGGGTCGGGCGAGGACGCCCAGATCTGGGCATGCCGCCCCTCGCGAGGGCCGGCGAGGCCTCGCGGGGGGCCGGCGACCATCGGCCTGGGGTCGGCGATGCTCGCCCAGATCTGGGCGAGCAGGCGTCGTCCGATGAGGCACTGTCGGACGGGTCCGAGGGGGAGGAGCAGCCGTAGCTCGACGAGCCGGCCAACGAGGAGGACGAGGAGGAGCTCGAGGCCGTCGCCCGCTCCACCAGCTCCGCCGACGAGGACGACGCTGCCCCCACCGCCGACGACAACGAGAATGGCGAGGCTGAGGAGGAGGAGGACCATGAGGTTCGGTTGCTCAGCACCCAGATCTGGGCGAGCATTGCCGACCCCAGGCGAGGGCCGGCGAGGCCTCACCCAAGGCGGGCGATGGTCACCAACCCCCGCGAGGGCCGGTGAGACCTCGCTCGTGGCGTGCCCAGATCTGTGCGTCCTCGCTCGATGACACCCAGATCTGGGCACGCCGTGGGCGAGGTCTCACTGGCCCTCGCGGGGGGCCGGCGACAAATCACCGGCCCATCCGGCGGCCGTCACCGGCCCCTCCGGCGATGGACGGCGACAGAATCTCCACCAACAGCCATTTTTTTTTAATAGTTTTATTTTTTAAATAAATTTAGCTTTTTCTTTTTAGTTTTTTTTTTTATCTTATTTTTAAAGATCTTGAATAAAAAAATAATTTTAAAAAGCCCTATATATAATAAAAAATTCATTAAAAATATTATGTCAGCGCCACATCAGCAATTCCGTTAACTTTTTTTACGGTGTTAATTTAGGACTGAATTGAACCAACTTGACAAATTTTAGGACTTGATTGCACTTTTTGTAAGTTTTAGGACTCAATTGCACTTTCTTGACAAGTTTTAGGACTTCTGCTGAACATATCCTTAAGAATATTGAAGAGACTTAGAGAGAGCTAACTGTTCCTGCGCAGCTGCTGATCCTGTTTCCGCCTGGTTTAGCCGACGGTTTGCCCCGAAATTTGGTGTCAAGAGGCGCCGTCCTACACTCTTTCAACCCCTCCGATCCATTTCCGGGTACGTCTTCTTATCGCGGGCGGATTGGGATCGATGGGTTAGGGTTTCGCTGTTCTGGTTTTCTGGGTTTCGATTCTTCTGCAATGGATAATGTCGGGCATCAAACCCAAAGGAAGGATAAGAGGTTGAGTCTTCGACTTCCGCCTGCCCAAATGAGTGTGCATAACCCCTCGGTTGGCCCTGCCCTGGCTGCAGGGAATCGTGGTGCTCCATCCGCATCCTCTCCTGCGAACTCGCGCCCTTCCTTTGTAGCTGGTAGAGGCCGACGGAACAAGGGAAGATCGAACTCTAAACGGCCCGCCTCTAGAGGTGTATCTAAGTCTAGAGTTACTCGGTCCTGGGCGTCGGTTGCTAGTGCCGCGAACAAGGGGTACGATCTGGAGTTCTCACCTCCACAGATCATAAGTAATAAGGCTGTTGTGCATATGGATGACTCTGATATACTAGCTGCTGATCCAAGACTATATGATTGCCTTGTGGGTTACTTTATTGGGAAAAATCTCCCATTTAAGGTGGTTGAGGAGGCTCTTAGAAGAGCATGGGGTCCGACGTTGCAGGATGTTCTATCCAACAGCAGGGGAGTCTTCCTTCTGCGAATTGCAGACAGGGACTTCAGACGAAAGATCCTTGAAGGTAGTCCTATTACCATTGCTAGAATCCCCTTCATGTTGCAGCAATGGCGTCCAGGGGTGGAGCTTAAAAAGGATACCCATATGACGGTTCCGATATGGATAAGGTTGAGAAACCTCCCACTTGCCTACTGGTCGGCCCAAGCGATTGGTAAAGTGGCTAGCGCCATTGGAAAACCATTATACGTGGACAAAAGGACTGAGGAGATGTCCATGATATCCTTTGCCCATGTCTGTGTAGAAATAACTGTACAACAGCCCATGTTTGGATCGGTTGAGTTGAACACGGATGGGAAAGTCGATATTGTAGAGGTGGAGTTTGAGTGGAAACCTTTAGCTTGCCTAAAATGTGGTATATTCGGCCATGTATGCAAAGAAGCTGCTCCTGCATCAGTTCATGATTTACCTGCAGAGGAACCAAATGTGAATGTGCAGAGGCCTACAGAAGCTACGGCTGATCGGGTCAAAGGAAAGGGAATTGCCTCACAACCTGCACCTATTCGTGACAGGGAGGACCTCCAGAACCTTCAATCGGCTCCAGTTTCTGCAGAACGTTCTGCTGGTGCGAACAACAACAGACCTGTCTATATTGGAGAACCTAGCTCGCCCCGGATAGACCCACCTACTCCAGACAAGATGATGGCCTTGCATAATGCTGATCCGCTTGTTCCTGCACAAACGGAGGATTCAGAATGGAAGCAAGTGAGTAAAAATAGGAAGAAGAAAATGAAGCAAGCTGCGCGAGCTGCAGCAGCTGCTGAAGCGGCTTCCAAGGCATCCATTGCTACTGCGTCTTTTGCATTATCCCCTTTAACGGAAGATGGCCAGGCATTAAAGCCAGATCCCTTGAACCACAAGGATGTCCCTCCAAAAGCACACCAGCATAATGATCCTCCTATATTGACGAATCCTGCGGAACCGCTGGAGTTGGAGTCTACGTTAGTGGTTCAAGAGACTTCGGAAGATATATGCAACTCTAGTATCCATGATTCATCGGAGGATGATAGCTCGGTGGATAAGGAACCTTCTCCTCCAAAAAAACCACCTGTTGCATTGTCTGCCAATCTCCAAGAACAGTTGGCTAAACTGCTTGAGGACTCCCCTCAACCAATTGCTCCGAAGAAGGCCATTACGGCCTCTAAAGTCCCTCGCAAGAGGTAAGTTCCCTCTCCTTCTTTTTGGATGTTTTTTGGGTTTTGGAATATAAGGGGAATTGTGAATCCGCTGCGGCGTGCCGAGGTGAAGCGTTTCGTTTCGGCTAATAAATTATGCTGTATTGGTTTGATTGAAACCAAAGTGCCTGAGGAATTTTTTGAGTCAATCTCCTCCTCGCTGATTAGGGGGTGGAGTTGGATTGGGAATTATGATAGTTCTCCTAGAGGAAAAATATGGGTTGGATGGAACCCGGAAATTATCTCTCTTTCTCCTGTTTCAATCACGGACCAAGCTATTCATGCTACTATCCATTGTCCTTTGTCCGGTTGGAATTGTGTCATTTCTACTGTCTATGGTGAACATACGTTTATCCGAAGAAGACCTCTATGGGAGGACATTCAGCATTATAATGATATTTTCCAGGATGTTGCATGGCTGGTTGCGGGGGATTTCAACGCGATAAAAGACCCATCGGACCGTGTTGGAAGCTCCACTAACTGGATCCCGTATTTTGACGAATTTGCTAATTGTTTGTGTCAAACAGAGCTCTCAGACCTTAGATCCGTTGGACTCCGGTACACCTGGACTACCTCCTCCGGTAGCTCAAGGAAGATGAGGAAGATAGACCGGGCGATGGTTAACGTCAAATGGAACTCTGAATTCTCATTCTCTGAAGCGGCTTTCCTTAATCCAGGTATCTCCGATCATACTCCAATTGTGGTTAGAGTCCTCATCCCTCCTCGAAAGAGTAAGCCATTCAAATACTTTGAATTCTGGGAGAATCATCCAGACTTCAAGTCCATAGTGCAGCAGGTATGGAGCTCCCCAGTTAGAGGTGTCCCTATGTATCAATTAGTCTCCAAACTCAAGATGCTTAAAGCTCGACTTAAGAGCCTCAATCACGTCGCCTTTTTCTGATATTTCACTAAGAGCTGCTGAGGCCAGAGAGGCCCTCTACGCGGTCCAATCTGATCTGCAAGCTGATCCAATGAATATCCATCTTGCTGAAAGGGAAGCATCTTGTCGTCGAGCCTTCATCGAGTTCAGAAACCATGAAGAGTCCTTCTTCCGTCAAAAGTCGAGGATTAAATGGTTGAAGGAGGGAGACAAGAACACGAAGTTCTTCCATCACTCTGTCAAAAAGAGACAGCTAAATAACAGAATCCTTTCTGTTAGGGATCCGTCCGGTGTGATAACTTCGGACCCTCAGGTTGTGCCCCAGGTGTTTATTGATTTCTTCTCTTCATTATTATCCCCCCATGATGCATTATCTAGGTCGTCTATTGAGGATCTAAAGAAGTTTATCCGCCGGCCTTTGTCTTCTGAACAGATCCGAACCTTTAATGTTATGGTTTCTGATGCGGAAATCAAATCCACGGTTTTCTCACTTCCCAGAGGGAAGGCCCCTGGGCCAGATGGCTTTTCGGCCGAATTCTTCAAATCGAATTGGGATGTTGTTGGTCCATTGATTTTGCTGGCGGTCAAGGATTTCTTTCAATTTGGAAGGCTGCTCACAGAGGTAAATGCAACAATCCTTGCTCTTGTGCCTAAAATTCCTAATGCTACTGCAATGTCTGACTTTAGGCCAATTGCATGTTGTAACATCATTTACAAGATAATCACTAAGATTCTGGCCAATCGTATAGCAATGGTCCTAAATGATCTTGTTAGTCAAGCACAGAATGCATTTGTTAAGGGGAGGAGAATAAGGGATAATATTCTCCTTGCACAAGAATTGTTTGCGGGTTTCCATTTACAGCCATATCTTCCTAAATGTGCCGTTAAAGTGGACTTCCACAAGGCATATGACACGGTGGATTGGAATTTCTTGGAAAGCACCCTCCTTGCCTTTCGGTTCCCTGAGAGCTTTATTAAATTAGTGATGGCTTGTGTCAGAACTCCTAGATACTCTATAGCTATAAATGGTGATCTTCATGGGTTTTTCCCGGGAGGACGCGGCCTCCGCCAAGGTGATCCTATGTCCCCCTACTTGTTCACTCTAGTTATGGAAGTATTTTCGGGTATCCTGACATCTCAAACGGCTAATCAAGACTTCAAATTCTTCTGGAGATGTAAGCCAGTCCGGCTTTCCCATTTGTTCTTTGCAGATGATGTGTTTCTCTTCTGTCAAGCGGACTGGAAATCTGTTTCCATGCTCAAAAGAGGGCTCGACATCTTCTCTTCCTGGAGTGGTCTGCTCCCTAATAAGAATAAAAGTGAGATCTTTATGGCCGGTGGAGAACCAACTTTGAGGAATAAAATTTTGTGGGCTTTCGGATTTCAAGAGGGAAAGCTCCCCGTCCGGTACCTGGGAGTCCCCATCATCTCCTCTAGGCTGTCCAAAGCAGACTGTATTGCCTTAACTGATCGTATCACAAATAGAATACAGTCATGGGCTCACTGGTTTCTATCTTTTGTTGGAAGACTCCAGCTTATTCGGTCTGTGCTCCACGCTATCCAAGCGTTCTGGACGAGCGTCTTTACACTTCCCGCGTCGGTCTTGGCTAGTATTGAGCGTATTATGAGGCAATTCCTTTGGAAAGGTACGGGCCTTGGCCGAGGAGGAGCTAAAGTGGCTTGGGAAGATGTCTCCCGTCCGAAGATTGAAGGGGGCCTCGGCATTCGTTCGCTCAGGGATTGCAATAAGGCCTCTATGATCAAGTTCATATGGATTCTCTTCTCCGATAGAGAATCTCTATGGTGCCGTTGGATCCATTCTATCTTCCTTTCCAAGAGGAACTTCTGGACTGCCAACCAACCGGTAACATGTTCGTGGTCTTGGAAGAAAATTCTCCAATTAAGGTACCAATTCCGAACATCTTTTATGTGGAAAGTAGGAAATGGTTTTTCCGTGTCACTATGGCATGACTATTGGTTACCATGCGGGCCATTAGATGGATTCGTTCCTTTAACTTTTCGTGAGAGCCTCTGTATCCCAGACTGTGCGGTTGTAACTGATTTATTCACCCCTCTCGGTAGTACTCTGAAGGAGATGTTAGTGAGATGGGCTATCCCGCTTCCTGTGTTATCTTCGGCCAATGACAAGTTTGTTTGGTGCCATCATTCATCGGGAATCTTCTCGGTTGCATCGGCTTGGAACCTCATCAGAACCAAGAAACCGCATGTTAAGTGGGCGTCCCTTATTTGGGATCCTGCCATTCCACCCCGATACCAATTCATATTGTGGCTAATAGCGAAAAAATGCCTACCCACTCAGGTTTTTCTCCTTTCCTATGGCCGTATTGATTATAATGTCTGTGCTTTTTGCAATGAAGTTCCCGACTCTATAGATCATCTTTTCTTTCGGTGTCGCACCTCGGCTTCTCTGGCATACTTCTGGGCCGCCAGGTGTAACTTGCCGTGGAAAAATAGATGTTGGGATGAGGCGCTTGCTTGGGCCTTGAAATTCCTTAAAGGGAATGATTTTTTCCACAACATTACTCGGTTTGCCTTTGCTGCACTTTGCCATCTTATATGGAAGAAAAGGAATGCTATCATCTTCAGGGGAGAATCTCTCGTTATTCCAGCACTTAAGAATCACCTTCTCAAGGTTGTTCGTGACAAAGCACTCACCTTCAAGGATGTTGATCCTTCACCGAGGAACCTCAGACTTCAAAGAGGGTGGGGCTTCCACTCGTCGGTCTTCTCGTCCTTGCCGGGAGCTGCTTAGCTTGTCCTTCTCATTCACGTTTCCGCATTCGCCTTTGCTTTGGTAGCGATAGGAGAGTCGGTTATGTGTTTTCGGTTGTTCCTTTCTTTCGGCTAGCTTTTGTTAGCTTTGTCTGTTCCTTTTACATCGGTTCCCCTCCACTTTGGCCTTTTGGCTAAGAGTGTAGGTTATGGACCCGATCTTGTGTATTTGTCCAAGCTCTTTAATATTATTATTACCTTTCACCAAAAAAAAAATATTGAAGAGACTTGATTACATTACACATGAGGGATGAAGCAATGATTAAAATAATAATTTATAGTGGAAAAATACAAATATTTGATTACGAAGTAGACTAATAATTTATGAATCGAAATTTGGACTTTAGCTGCTGCTGATTTGCTAGAGCCCAGCATTGCTCTCGTAATTTTTAGCAAGCAGGGCCTGAAGTCAATTTCAGTACAAAAGAAATGGCGGAGTGGGCCCTCTTGTTTTCAATCAAGCGTGATCCCGTGGCGGCATTTGTTCTTTGCGAAATTCTGTAGCTGTTGCGTAAAGATGATAGGACGATACGCTGAAATACGAATACAAATGCATCAGAGAAATACAACCTAAGAAATACAAACACACATGTATATTATCCTTCACAGTTGTATTAATAATTAACGATCACGTGTCTAGATATGGTCGGATTTTGCACTTCAATCTCAGCTTCTCCTGCTTTGAACAACTCTAGAGGCAACGCCTTTCTTCTAGTAGATGAAGCCTTACGTGACCCGTGTAAGCGCAGGCAGCTTGCATGCATCAACAAAAGTACGAAACAAAGCCAAGGTTTGTAGAGTCCATGCAAAGAAATACCGGTAAGGTAAGAGTTGCCAAGCTTCTGACGAAAGATAACATCACATTGACCAAAGATCAGGGGAGCCTCAATAACAAGTACTGGGATTTTCACAAGTACGAGAGGGAAGTTGGGACCAAATATGGCTGTGCGCATATTAAGTCGAAGTTAGACAGGACAACATTTAGAGAGAGAGAGAGAGAGAGAGAGAGAGAGATGGTACGGGGGAGTTGGGCCCCTTGGCGTGAAGTCATATTTGCCCGTATGGATCATGAGGTTGGCATAACACGAAGCTCCAACAATTGAAACGTGATCCACGATGGTCAAAAAGCAACTAACTCCACCCTGGTTAAACTCTTCCCCTCACTTTGTTTTGTACTCCTCCTCTACGCTTGAGAGAGAGAGAGAGAGAGAGAGAGAGAGCAGCGGCAGCAGAACTGGACGTGGACGGTTGGTACTTGTTAGGGAAGGAGAGAGACGCAAGGATTTGGAGTTTGCAGAGAATAAGAAAGGGTCATTAAATTGTTAATGAGGTGCAGTCAACCAATGCAATCGGGCTATTAAAGTGAGGTTTTGAAAAATAAATGAAGAGCATAATTAGTAATTTCTATAAAAAAAAGTAATAAAATGAAAAGCCGTCTTTCATGGACCTCTAATTTCTCTTAATAGAGTTGTGTATGTAGCTCAAAGTCTATGCATGTTCACATTGGTGTCTCTTAAATATTAATGGAGTGCCTAGGTCTCTTTGAGCATCCAACGAATCTCCATCAAATGGGCGGTCCCTCCATTTCATACACATTGGATAATTACTGGAGATAAATAGTTTTTATTAGAACACTTATGATAATTTTACCTTTCATATTACATTTTTTTTTTTTTTTTTTTTTTAATGGGCAAGTTGCCACACTTGATTTTTTTTCATCTTAGCTTCTATTCAAAGTTGGTTTTAGCAGCTAACGGTCTAAACTTGGTCGTTGAGCCCTTGCCCTTTTTTTGTTCCTGCTAATTCCTTGGAAGGTTTGGTGACTATTTTTTCTATATTAGAAACTATTATTTATTTAAATTCTAACCTTAATCTCACATTATTATTATTATTATTATTATTATTATTATTATTATTATTATTATTATTATTATTGGTAAAGGTAAGAAATTAATCTCACATTATTCATGTTTATTCATTTGAAAAAGAAGAAGAAGAAGGAATTAAGATGTTGAGAATGAGAAACTAGTTCCATTAAAGTTTGCATTCAAATTCAAATGATGAGGCAATGATCAATTAAAATCTCATTATAAAATTTTACCGGTTGGAAGAACTTGTGGTTGATGGTTGTAGCATAATCTGCTTAAGATTGATAGAGAAATTGAGCATGACTCGATGTATCTTATCTTGAATAAATCTCGTCAAATAAATTGGGCGTTATCGAGACGCAACGCCTATCTTCCATTCAATTGATGCAGGGGGCTGAACATTTTCGTGTACTTTTCACACGTCAATTGTCGTACAGAGCATCTAAGGCTCTGTTTGGCAACTTGCCCAACAGTGACTGATTCTGATTTTTTGTTCCCAGAATCAGTTTGGGACGAGAATCGCGTTTGGTAAAATTTTTGTTCCCGGGAACAATTTTGTTCCGAGAATCAGTTTTGGAGAAGATTTGAGAATAAAAAAAAAATTGATTCTACGTCCGAGAATCAGAAAAAGAATCAACACAATAAAAACCATTTTCTTTCCTTCGGCCATCCCACGACCGTCGTCCGCCACCGCCCGCCGCCCGCCACCACCGCCGCCCGCCGCCGCCGCCGCCGCCGCCGCCCGGTCCGGCGAGCTCGCGGAGGCTCGCCCGGCCAAGGCGAGGTCCGCAAGCTCGCCGGAAGCTCGCCCGCCCACGGCGAGCCTCGCCGGCCGGGCGAGCCCACTGCCACCGGCCGGCTCGCCTTAGCGACCGGTGGCGGGCGGGCCTCGCCCAGCCTCGGCGAGGCCCGCCTGTCCACCGGCGAGGCCCGCCGCCACCGGCGGGCTCGCCTTAGCTCGACGGTGGCCGGGCGGGCCTTGCCCGGCCCGGCGAGGCTCGCCCGGATCGGCAAGGCCGAGCCTCCCGGCCGGGCGAGCCTCGCTCAGCTGCCGGCGAGGCTTGGCCGACGAGGGCCAGCCTCGCCGAGGGCCGGCGACGCTCTGGTGAGGTCGCCGGCCCTCGTTCGGCCGGTCGCCGGTCCGGCGACCGGCCATAAGAAGAAGAAGAAAAATAGGAGAAAAAGGAAAAAAAGAAAAGAAAAAATGAAAAAAAAAGGAAAAAAGGAAAAAAGGAAAAAAAAAGAAAAAGAAAAGAAAGTAAAAAAGTAGAAAAAATTATTTAAAAATTTAAAAAAAAAATTGGAACGGAATCAATAAACACGTTATCAAACGCAATTCTATTCCGAATCGAAATTTTAGACGATTACCGAATACATGTTTTTACTCAGAATCAGTTCCCGGGAACAGAATCAAAAATAATTATTTCTTGTCAGAATTAGTTCCCGGGAACAGAATCGTTACCAAACGCGCCCTAAGTAAAAGCAAAGATAGATGGGATGGTTCAATGGAGTCGGGCCGTAGCCTTCGCGTGCATAAAGTCGTACTGCCCATGCGCACCACCAGGTTTTTAATAATTGCCAAGCGAGCGACGATGGCCGAGCAGCAAACTTGAACTCCACCCTGGTTAACTCTTAACATCACTTCGTTCGATCTTCCTCCTCCTTTGTGTTTTAGATAGAGAGAGAGAGAGAGCAGCATTAGAGCAACAATGGTGGACGTGTTGTTGGCACGTGTTAGGGAGGGAGATGCACGTACAGATTTGGAATTTGCAATGAGAAGCGTGAATTATTTCATTATTTTTGCAGAGAATCGAAAAGATGGTCATTATGGGGAGGTTATTAGCAGAGAGAGGTCACAGAGGAGGTGGTCAGGCTCGACCATTGATTAGCGTGAGATCCGTATAATCCCTGAAATAAGCTCACCTTATCAAGTCCATGCTACGTTAACATGGAGTCAATGATCCCCTTAACATGCATATTTACATACAAATACACTTTATATTAACTAGTATAGTTAATAAGGTGTAATTAATCAATGAAATTGGATTTTTTAGAATTATCAAAGTGAGGCTCTCATAAAAAATTGATGGTTATGCTTATTAATCTTTATAAAATTAAGACTCAATTCATTTCTCAGAAAATAAATGGATTGAGAAAGGAGAACATTTTCCTTAAAGGAAAAAAACTTCTAAAATGAGGGAGTGTCTCACTTGCTTTCTTTTATCTCACACTCTTAGAGCGCGTTTGGTAGCGATTTTGTTTTACGGAACCGATTCTAACTAGAAATGATTATTTTTTATTCTATTCCCGAAAATCGATTCGAGTAAAAAAAATGTGTTTGGTAACTGTCCAAATTTTTTTATTCTTGAATAGAATTGCGTTTGATACCGTGCTAATTGATTATGTTCCAAATTAATTTCTTTTAATTTTTAAATTATTTTTTTATTTTTTTCTTTTTTTATTTTCTTTTTTTTTGTTCCCTTTTCTCCTATTCTTTTTCTTCTTCATGTGGTCGGTCGCCGGACTGGCAACTTGCCAGAGCGAAAGTCGGCGACACTCACCGGAGCGTCATTAGCCCTCGGTGAGGTCGGCCCTCGTCGGTCGAGCCTTGCCGATGGCGAGGCTTGCCTCTAGCGAGCTCGTTGGACCTCGACCTAGCACAGCGAGCCTCCGAGCGAGCTCACCGGACTGGTGGACGGTGGCCGGACGGGGGCGGTGGTGGACAGCAATCGCGGGATGATGGAAGGGAAGAAGGAGACTTTCACTGTTTTGATTCTTTTTTTTTTTTATTCTCAGACGGAGAATCACATTTTTTTTTTTTAATTCTCAATTCTCTTCCCAATCTATTCTCGGAATAAAAATTTTACCAAACGTGATTCTCGTTCCAAATCGATTCTTGGAACAAAAAATCGAATAAGACACTGTTTTGGCACGGTCCTTACTAATCCTCACTTTTTTCTTTTCATTTCTTTTAAATTCAATTTTTTTTTTTTTCGCTTTTCCTCCTTCTTGACTTGTGCTGGGCCGTGGGGCCTTGGAGCTGCTGATGATTGATGGACGGCGACGGCGGTAGGTAGCTTGGACTATTCTCGCATTCCGTAAGATGTGGGGCCTGAAGGTAATTTTAGTCCAAATAGAAATGGTGGAGTGGGGCCCACTTGTTTTAAATCAGCATCCTCAAGGTCAAGCAGTGGAGGACGCGAGGGGCATCTTAGGGAACATCAATCTGGTAACGCCACATGTATTTATTAACACTCCGTGCCCCTCTCTGTGACCACCATTGCATCGGCTAAATGATTTCTTCCTCGCTCTAGAAGCCCTCTCTTTCACCAAATCTTCTGCGGCTGTTCTTTTTGTTGGAACCGCCGCGTGTGCATCGTGTTGAATCCTTCCCCTTCTTCAGTCATTGTCGTTTCCGGGTTCCACTAGTTTCGCCTTCCTCGGAATATATAAATTCTTAACTCTCGTTTCTCCGCAAAGAAGAAGGAAAGAAAGCCAGAAAGGTAGAAGAAGTCGAAACGGGGGGAAATGGCGGATACTGCTGTGTCTGTAGCTGTCGAAGTGGCAAAGTGCCTGGTGGCTCCGGTCAGGAGGCACTGCAGCTGCGTAATATTCTCCGACCGCTACGTTCGCCAACTTAATGATGAAATTGAGAAACTGGTTGGCACGAAGAATGACGTGCTAATTTCCATCGATGATGCTCAAAACAACATGAAGCCGATCAAAGCCATGGTCGAGAGATGGGTGAAAGAAGTGGAGACCGTCACTAACAAGGCGCGCGACGTGCTGGAAAATGATGGAAGAGCCAAGAAAACTTGCTTCTACGGGTGGCTTCCCAACCCAAAGGCGCGTTATCGTCTTGGCAACGAGGCAAGCAAGATGATCAAGGAGATCAAAGAACTCATTGAGCAGGGTCAATTCAAGAGGGTTCACGGCAAGATTCCCCCGCCGGGGCGTGTTGATAGTACTCCCCATGTGAATTCGTGGGCCGGTGATGGGGGCAACACTATCTTCAAATCGCAAGCTTCCACCTTTCAGGACGTAATGAAAGCTTTGTGTGATGAAAAGCACAAAGTGATTGGGGTCTACGGGCCTGGTGGCGTGGGGAAGACTACGCTGTTGGAGATAGTCGAGGACGAACTCAAGAAAAAGGGGAAACCGTTCCGCACGATCGTCAAATCGGAAGTCTCGCAAAATCCAGACGTGACGAAAATCCAATACGATATCGCTTACGGCTTGGATCTAAAAGATCTGAAGAATGAGCCGAGTGTAGAGGGAAGAAGAAAGCTTCTGCTCAAGAGATTACAGATGGATCCGAATGAGAAGGTTCTCATAATATTGGACGACCTGTGGGCGGAACTTGATTTGAAGGCGGTTGGAATTCCTTTAGGCAATAAGAGCATGAAATGCAAATTGTTGCTTACTTCGAGAAATAAAACAGTGCTGGAGCAAAGGATGCATGCCGATCAAACATTTCCTCTTAAAAGTTTAGAGGAAGAAGAAGCTCTCAAGCTATTTGAAGAGATAGTCGTCGACAAGCTTAGAGACGATGAGGAATTGAAAGCAAAGGCGACTCAAGTGGTAAACAAGCTTGCAGGTTTGCCTCTCTTGATTAACTCCGTCGCAAGCACCTTAAAATGTAGCGATGTGTCCAAGTGGGAAGACATGTTAATAAAAATAGACGACCCAAATAATGAGAGAATAGTGAAGTGGAGTTACGACCATTTGGAGAGTGAGGAAGCCAAGTGCTTATTCTTGCTTTGTGGTCTTATTGGTGAGACCATTGAAGTCGAACTTCTGCTGGGACTAGGCATGGGTTTGGGCTTGTTTGGGGGATTCGATAACAAGATGCAAAGTTTAAGGAATAGATTGAATACGATGCTCAATAGCCTCCATTCCTTTTGTTTGTTACAGGATGCGGGCGATGGTAAGGAAACAGTGACCATACATGATCTTTACAGCGAGGTGGTCGTCTCAAATGTATTTAGTGATCAGAATTCCTTAATGATTGACAACAATTATGGCTCATGGCCAAAGGAAAAGCTTGAGAAATGTTGGGCATGCCTAGTTAATGTGGGCAGCAATAGGCTTGTTGAACTAATGCCGCGTCGGTTTACCCACGTGGAGATACTTATGTTGTCGGAACAGTACGATATGGGAGATTGCAGTAGAATGGATTTCACATACCTGGGGGAGCTTCGAGTCCTCTATCTTGGCTCCTTGCATATCACTAGTTTACCTTCCTCGATGGAAATCCTCGGGAATCTCCGGTCATTAAGCATAAGTTGCCATGTGGAGGATGTGGCAAATCTTGGCAAGCTCAAAGCATTGCAGATTCTTAGCTTTGTAGGGTCTGAAATTTCTAAGCTGCCTAAAGAACTGGGGAAACTAAAGAATCTGAGATCGTTGAATCTAAGCAACTGCTACTCGCTTGAGAAAATTGAGCCCGGAGCCCTAAAAGACTTAATCAACTTAGAAGAGTTACTTATGAAGGAAAGCTTTGATCAATGGAGGGGCAAGTTTGAACTTGCCGAGTTGAAGAGCTTGACAAAGCTAGCGTCTCTGGAAATATCGATTTATGATCCCATGATACTCTTGAAGGATGGTGACCTACCATTTGAGAAGCTAGAGAAATTTTGGATCAATGTAGGAGATGCTGAGGCGAGGGAATATGAAGGTTTGACAACCATGAAGCTCAATTTGAAAGGGCGTGATCGTATTCTTTCTAGAAAATCGGTTACGAAAAATTTGCAGAAGACTCAATGCTTATATTTAAGCAATTTGAGTGAGTTTGCATTGAGCCCTCGCAAATTGTGCATCCAAAGATTCCCAGAAGTGAAGTATCTCGACATTGAAGACAGCCCCTCAATCAAGTACATTGTTGATTCATCCAATTGCCGCTCTCTCACTGCTTTTGGGAAGTTAGAGTCTCTTTTCCTTGAAAATCTTATTAATTTGGAGAGGATATGCCATGGCCCCATCGCACTAGACTGCTTCAACAAATTGAAAGCCATAAAGGTCGAACAATGCCACAAATTGAAGTACTTGTGGTGTCTTTCAGATTTGCGAAGACTTGAACAGTTGGAAGATATTGAAGTTGGGAATTGTGAGTCAATGCAATCCATTGTCATACATGATGCAAGAGAAGATATAATTTCTGCCAATAACAGAGTTAAGTTGCCTAATGTACGTCGTCTGGCATTGTCTGAGTTACCAAAGATGACGAGCTTTTGTACCAAAGCTGAAATGACATCAGAGGATACTCCAATTCAGGTAATTTTTTTCTTTTCATTTTTTTCCCTCTTATCAATTTTTCCTATGAGGACGAGATGATGTTGGTGTTCACTCAACATTAGTATATATTGCATCTAACCTTGATTATTTGTACAATTTTATTGACGTTTTGATTTACAAATAAAAAATCCTCTCAAATAGAACACAGGTCGTATTATAATTAGAGGGAAGCCGCTTTCCAGGACTGTTTTTTTATTTTTCTAAAATTTTTCAACGGTAGATAATTGCACCCTTAACTGGGGTTTCTACTGTGACTAATTTATTATTCATTTAACATTCTTAATGAATTGAAAAAAATAGTAGTTTGCTGAACGACTGAAAGCGAGAATGAATCTTGAATGAATAAATAAAATTCAATAATTTCAAAATGAAGAAAGCGACGTCCGGAGATTCAAAAAATGGATGGCGAGCAAGGGGCAACATAACAAGAAAGTCCCCATAATTCATGTCCCACCTAACATGCAATTTGCAACTAATTCCGACATGTCATAACAAGTTGCCAATGTCACCGTGTCAACATCATTGTGCAATCGAGCTGCATTGAGAGCGTGATAGCGTTGAGGATTTCCTCATGAAAATGATTTTGCTTTTCACATAAGAGATTCTTTTCTTTTCTTTTTTAATAATTTCAGCCCGAGAGTTCCACTTATTTTCTCGTGAAAATAGCTTTACTTGTAATAGACTCACCTTTAATGAGCTTCATTATGGTGCCACATCAGGTCTCATATACTTGTGGAAAGAAAGAGCCAGTAACCACTACTTCAGATTCACGAGATGCTAACTCCGATTCCTTCTTTGATCAAAAGGTACAATTCCCTTCTCTTGAGATTATACCCCTACTAGCCATAGGCACATGCTTTGTTGGAGAGTGTAATAAAATCTCTTTGAAGAATTTTATTTGGTTTTATTAGTTAGAATGTGTTCATTATTTATAATTACATTTGTCATAGTAAGGCCATTAGTGAAAAATTCATTCTTCCATCGCATCAAATAGATTGTTAAGATTAGGCTAAATTGTCAGATGTTTCATACCTATGATCTAACGTATAACTCTCATGAGTAGGTTAGTTTACCAAGCTTGGAATTTTTATGGCTTCATTCAGTAGGATCCTTCAAAAGGATACGGCAAGATGAACTTTCTAGAAGTTTTTTCGCGAATTAGCCACCCTTATCCTTGAAAATTGCTTTGAGCCACTCAACGTCTTCTCTTTGACAATCATAGGGAGATCGCACAATCCGAAAGAAGTCAGAATTTCAAACTCTCCCCCCTTGGAATCGTTGTTTGACTATAGGTCCTTTCATATTATCATGTATTAGAGCGAACAATGTAACAAATTGGTCCTACTTTTCCTCCTTCCTCACATTATCTTCATGCAGGTTACATTTCCTAATATAACAAGGCTGGAAATTGGGGGACTTCAATGCAAAGAGCTATGGAACAATCAAATTCCCACTGATTCCTTTCAGAAGTTGGAATCTCTTAAATTGTATAACTGTGACAATCTCCAACGTATTGCCACTTCTTATATGTGGAAGAAGTTGCAGCGCTATCTCAAGGAACTGAAAGTGATTTCATGCCATTTGATCGAGATCATATACGAAGGTGATGGGACAGATACAGAGAGTAATAAATTGAGGAGGCTGGTTTTGCGTGATCTTGAAAACTTGAGATGCATTTGGCAGTCCGACACTCTCCCAAACATCCCATTCCCAAATTTGAGAGACATAGAGGCCGTGAGGTGCCACCATTTGGAAATGCTTTTCCCTACCTTCACTGCAAAATTTCTCGGGCAAATCGAAGAGCTAGTGGTGGAGTCATGTGAAGATATGGAACAAATTGCTGGCCATGAAAAATGGGAAGAAGCGACCAGCACTACAGTTACCTTCTCCGAGTTAACTGATCTTAGACTTTTCGAGTTGCCGAAATTCAAAAGCTTCTTACCTGAGAAATACTCTCTGAAATTCCCGTTCTCCGAGGACTTCCCATCCTTGGAAGTCTTGAGTATAGTAAGCTGTGGAGCAGAGCCGGACCAAGTCCTTGATTACTGGGAAGACTCCCAAACAGAAGACTCCCAAACAGAATGAAGACTTCGTAAACATTCATAAGACATCCGGTATTCCTTCAATATTTCACTGCTTTGGTTTGGCTTTCTGTTCCTTTGAATCGAAAATCAGTTTGTTTTAGCTAAAGACACAATTCTCAGTGGGTCCCAGACGCACTGTACATCACGTGGCCCTCTCTCTTCCTTTCTCTTTCTTTCTCTCTCTCTAGCTCTCTTCCTTACTCTCTTCAACTAACGATCTATCGATTCCCTTTTATCCCATCCGCCAACAGCCGCCGCTGAGAGTCCATCGCTGGCCACCACACGACATGGCACGCTGAGAAGGGAGAAAGAACAGAGAGCATTGATCGAAGGCTCGGTGATTTCGATTGAATCCTTTCCTCTCACTTCGCTGCTGGCCGTCACCGCTTCCCGATCACCACCTGTTCCGCTGCCGCGAAGAAGTTCTGTAATGCCGGAGTGCTGGAACTTCGATCACGACTGCCTACTTCGACAATTCCATTCCTTGATGTTGCTTCTGTTATTTCTTTACTCATATCCGATCTCAATCGCTATAGCTATTCGTTCTCTATTCAACTAAACCATATATGCTCTGTTTTCTGTTCCTATTGCTACTGTCTGTGTGCAAATCGACGACTGTGATTGAAGGGTTGTATTAATGATTTGAAGCAGTGCTTCTCGGCCTAAATTAATGTACGCGACCTGTTTGATGAAATTCCTGAACTAAGTCGGTGTGCATTTTTTATTCAACTCTTGACCAAGAATTCCCTTGATTACTAGATTGTTGATCTATACTGGTCATTTAAGCATATTTGAATTCTGTTTCTTCATAGAAAAACCATAGGTGTTCGATTTCAAACTTGTTTGGAATCTGCTGGAACCTTGTCGATACTTGCTGATTCGCCATTGTTGCGGCCCTGAGCTGATGTCAATTGGTCCTTGATTTTATGCTATTCCACTCAAGTAAGCATGTGCAGTGATATAAGATTGTCTTCTGGTGAATTTTATGTTTGTTTGGAAAAGAAATTATGTCATGAATGAATGAAATTCTACTGGAAATTGATCCATGTATGCTGGCCCTGTCTTGATATCCCTGATTGGGTGTGCTTTTGATTCCAGCTTGAGGCTAGTTTGGTTATGGGATCATATATGTTCATGCTAGGAAAGTAATAGGGTGAATCTCATACCATTTAGCGAGAATTGGGTTCATCTCCGAACTTGAATATGCTAGAATGAAGTATTGCATGCTGACCATGATTGTTTTGTTTAAATTTGGCACTAATTTGGTCTTGGATTGATGTCATTTTGATCAAGTAGACTCATATGTACTTATAGGAAGATATGGCTTCTATTCATGTCAATTAGTCATCAAAAGATCACGATTTGTGGTCTTTATGCTGTGTCACAATTTTGAACATGTGCTGGAATTTTTGTCTCAGTTTGGTTGCTTCTTTATTGCCCATGGATAAGTGATATGCACGTGCATGATTAAATTGATGAGATGTGTGCTTGATATTGCGATGAGAGTCTTGGCCTGATAAATAATTTAGAGGACTATGATGCTAATTGAAGTTTAATTCCATAATTCTTGCGATTTTAAAGGAAACCCTCTACTAGTACACATATTTTGAAGGTGATCTATTAGACTAAGCCAGATATGAGGAAATCTCTTAAGAAAGCTTGTCAATGAGGCCCCTCGAAATATCGCATGTATGACACTTGCCACCAAAGTACATGTATTCTCTTCCTCTCCTTCGATGCTCAGCATTCAAGGCTTATTTACAAGAGCTATTGCTTAAATCTAATTGATCCTTCAAGTGTGTGTGTTTGTGCCAACATACCAGGCACAACACCAATTGCAACCCATGTCCTTTTTCTCGAAGTGTTCACTGGTCACTATAGTTCAGAATGATGTTTCAAAGATACAATTTTTGTTTTCCTCCCTCCCCCATGGAATTCGCAAAAGCATGTCACCAGCACTGCCAGTAATCTACCTTTGAAATCCATCAAGACCCTGCCCATATGTTCCACCAGGAGTAGGTCCCTAGTTCCGATCGTCTCTCCTATAAACTATTCTGCAATGGAGGTGCAGAGTTCCATCTATCTCCTTGCAGCAGGTCTCTCTATTGATGATAGTAATTATTTTTTATGACCCTGCTGATTGGAGGTCCCCTGATCAGAAAAAGTTGAATCTTTTCCCTCTAAGAAGTTTATGCTATAAATCTCAAATGGAAAACACTTGGCCAAGAAGAACTTGATGAAACATATGCATTTATCTTAATGTCCACACGATAACATCAACTCATCCAAAGCATTTTATATGACAATGGCATCGTGTGTCCTTTCCACAAGTTGCTTTAATTAGGAGAGAGCATCCATCTAAATCACAACTTTGTCCTGCTCATGAATGCTCATTCTACTCATATTTCTCAATTTCAGCTCCTCAAAACACTGCGATTTAACCCAAAATCACTTGAAAATTTTGTTATATATCATTGCATTTGCACACTCTCAGAATCGAATGCCACTAATTTTACATAGTCGATCATGTCGTGAGAGCATCGGGAAGAGTGGTGGGTGATCCGAGGATTTTGCCACCCACATCAGGAAACGTTTCGAAACTGGCCAAAGGACCAACTTTACCGTCTCTGCTCACATGGATGGGATACTGCATCAGGTGGCCTCTCATTTCCTTGGGATTATGTTGGTCCTCATCCACATAAGCTTTCCAATTGCGTTCGGCTATTATGTTCACCTCCTCCACGCATTCAGTGCTTTGAGGTTCCCTAAAACTGTCCTCTAAATCTCCCAAGTGCTCCGCCCAAAGCGACATCCTATAACCATAAACCTGCACAGCAAAAGTTAACATTATTAGTCACAAGCTTAAGGTTTTGATATATGTCGCTACACTCGCAAGGGTGTCTACCTAGTACCTCCATTTAGATAAGAGGCTAATCCGATATACTAACCTGGCCATGCGGATGCCTCTTTTTCCCAGCCCAAGTGTGATGCGGCTGATAGGTCCCCATCGCGATTTCGGTGTCTCTTGAGCCATCTAGAGATCTTTGGTTGATATTTGCCGATCCCATGATCACATACTCATCATCTACTATCATCCCTTTGGCATGCACATATATCATGAACCTGCGAAACTTTTGAACCGAAGCCTGCATGGATAAAAACGACAACATGTTTCAAAGCAGAAGTCTTTCTACCACTCGTTCAAAAACCATAGCTCTTAATGACTATTTTTGTTTTTCAAAGGAAGAATCCATGAAAAGAGTACAGACATATACCAAGGCATTATTTTCGGATTGTTGATTCATTGCTTGGGATGAAGACTGTGTAGAGGACAAGGGCTCCCGCTTGCCAAGGCAATAGAAGTTCAAGTAATCTGACGGATGGTACTTGTGTGACAACCCGGTTTTTTCAAGAGCCTGGGCTATAATTTTGTACATCATCGTCATGGTTTGTCCCTGTCCACATTATCAATACACTAATATGAGAGTAGTGAATGTTTATCGCTTGGAGAAAAATACTAAGATGACCTAAACAAGGTCGGGTCTCAAATTTTCCCCTTTAAGTAGCTAGGTTTGTTCTGCTTGGATCACTTCCTTTTCTACTTAACTCTGTTCATTGTGTCATTTAGTTTCAATTTGCTAGGACATTATTTTTATTGATATACCGTTATCGAGAGGCATGTGTCATCGCTATTTCTTTGCAAGATGAAAGAGTTTATCCTTGATCTGACCTGCCAGAAGAGAATTTCCTGCACTGCAGCACTAGTAGGGACACCCTCCGGCCACATCGGTATCACTATATACACACAGAAGCGCTCGTTTTCACTTATCTTACTTGCGATCTTCAATGCCAGCTCCATCGGCACTAGATTGTTTGCACCTGCTTGTCAAAACCAAATCAAGCGTTGGTTGCCATCAAAACTTGAACTCAAGAAATTAGAAAGGCCGAAACAAAACTAGAAATGGGGGAAAAATCTAAATTTAAAAAGTTTTGATCTCGGAAATATAACATATTGAAACAGAAATCAATTTTAATGCCTTACACAGTGAGTTCTAGCTATTATGAGCTGATACACAATCCCCAGAGGAAGCAAAGTCTGAATACTCTTTACTAGAGGTGCTATTGCTCACTAAACTCAAGTCAGTCAGAATGAATAGAAATGTGAAACTTATACCTGCATTTTTGTATGATGGCCAATGGTAGGAAGAGCCAAGAAAATACTGGTTTTCAATGTAGATGAAGTGTTGCGCCGATCTAATCGCTTTCACGTAAGCCGTGTGAATGCTCTTGTCAACTTTCAAGTTCTTTCCGCATATAAGATTCTGCAACCATGAAGAGATTGAAAGAAGCAACATTATCATTGTGGACTTCAATCTATATTCAAAAACACTAAGGATTGTGCATAAGAAAGAAAAGTGACTTTCTAATGTGAGGAAAACTTTTCGAGTTACGTATATAACGGCCACTTGCCTATCTACTAGCATGGTATTAGCAGCTAAAACTTACTTGCTTTGCAGCCTCTTCAACGCTCTTTGGGAATCCCTTTACAGATCCCGAATCAATCGATCTAAAGATCTATACCAACGTAAAATAAACATGAAAGACGATCATTACACTTTGTTTTGTTTACGAATGAAGTCCTCAAAAATGGTCATTAATTTTACATAAAGTTTCCCAACCTGCACGTGCCAATTTTCCGGGTCATCTTCGTCCCTAACTTGTACTTTTTTGTCACCATCGGGACTTGTCGAGGGACAAAGTATCCATGAAATCCTGTCAAGCCTTAAGAGAGCATTCTCATGCCAATGCCTGGCATTTTTCAGCTTGAACTCGCGCCACTTCGCCACCTTTTTCCATCTCTGTTCGAAATTCTTCAATATGTCATACGCAGCTTGTCCCTCAACTTTGCAATGTAGATCATGCCACGGTTCCCTTGGGACATTGACAGTGGACTACAGTTGTCACAAAAAAAAAAAAAAGCAATGATCAAATGATCGGAAAATAACATTTACATGTCTTTACAGTGCTGAAGGTAAACATTAGCTTAATTACCATGAATGTTGGGTTGTGAATGTCATTCTTAAAGACAGTGTCAAGATCGCTATAGAGTCTATGCTCGGGAGTGTCGTATCGGCCATCACATAGGTCCAACCCACCAATGAAAGCCGTTATTTTGCGGTTGTTTCCCGAGGCTTGAGTGTCGAGAACCACACACTTTTGGTGGTGCGTGTACAAGGTCCCCACCACCTGGACTACAAAAGATCCATACACCAACAAATTAAACCAAACATTTTCGTAGATTTATGCTGGATTTCAATCGAATGGGCAGCCTCTGCAACACTGTAAAATTCCCTATTAGAACTATCCTAAATGCATGTCATTAGGTTAGAGAACACATGATATGATCTAGGACAGCATGAGACAGATCAATAACTTCCGTGGATTGTCTAATGAAAAGAAAATCTTTCCTATGAAATTATACCCGAATGGAATAATCAGGTAATATACAGCAAAAGCAATGCTTTTGATGCAATCAAACAATGAGATTTTGATTAAGGATCGACCTAAACATCTAAGGATACATACCTGTTGCTTGAAAATGCTGAGTTTGGTGCTTGCATAACGAGGAGCAAGCACACAGCGGACGCCAGAGTGTCGGAAAAACTTCTTCGTCTCTTCATCATGAGTTTGCATCACGCCATCCTGCACTAACAACATGGCACATGCCGAGTCTCAATGATGAGAGATCTCAATAAAGAACTATCTTTTCCTAAGTTGATAAACGTACAGATTTTCTGTCACAAAGAGCATGGATTTGAAATTTGGCCAAATGGTGGGTTGCACCATAAATAAGGATACTTATCCAAGAAAGAGCCATGATATAACATATTCTCCATTCGCATTTTGTAAAGGCTAACTGAAAGAAAGAACTATTAAAGGTCAAGATTTTGATTATTCCAGCCTTTGTGTTAAAAAACAGAAAACTTCTTATTCTGTAAATATTCATTAAGCCAACACTAAAAGTAAGAAAATCCTTTACTAACTATGCACCATTGATAAAAGGGTGATCCTTAAATTCGATGCTGGTAAAATAAAAATGTGTTCGCATACGGCTCTCATCATTATTGATGCATTAGTCATAACTTGAACCACTCTACTGCACCGGCCCAACAAATCAATAGTGTTGGAAGCCGTGGGCGGACAAATTTTTCTCGACCCAGCAGTATTCCGATCATTTCGCAAACCATAAAGACATTTCCATGTTTCAGCAATGTATTACATGTAAGCATGGTTTAGTATTACCGTCTTCAAGAGGAACTTGTCGTGTGAAGTCTTGTCGTCCCAAACAAGCACGACCACTCGGACACCTTCCTCGGACTTGTACTTTAGGAGCTCCCCTAAAGAGAGCTCTCCTCCATTCGGCAATTCCCTTGTGGGCTCTCTCACAAGCCTCACAGGATGATAAATGGACCAACCAATGATGTAGATCAAGTGGTGGGCCTCCAAAATGGCATGGCATATGTCCTCCCAGCACCTGCCTTGCTCATAAATCTTCCCATCATCAAGCAAAATCTGAGGCAGCTTGCCCTTTGGGACATGAGCATCTTGGTACAGTGTCACATCCCCACCTTTCCTAAGTGGAAAATATGTGTTCGGGACACCAACATAGTTTGGCCCAACCCCAACACCATCCTTGTATAAGGGGTTGTCACTAACTGGCCTGAATTGGATTGAGATGTGAAGTTCCGGGTAGGGCTTGAGAGGGCTCCCGAAGTTGCCGATTATCGGGAACCAGTCATTAATCATGTCGCCGGATACAATCTTGGCCACTGGTATCTCCACGACCCCGATGAGCTCAACCCCAAACACATCATTGTCCTTCACATGAAACTCCACTTTCACAACCGGATGCGCCACGGGAACGCAAAACCGCTCGTCCCACAGGGGGTTCTCGCAGTTCAGGATCACCCGGGTCTGGGCAACCGTGGCTCCCGCCAGGCAGACGGATACGTAGGGATCACTCGTGATCATTGAGTTCTTCCCTGAGGAGCGGGCAGGGACGGGCCGCTGCCCGTGTAACGCAGGCACGCAGGGTGGCCCGATCATGGAGCAGCACTGCCTTATTCTCTCCGAGGCCAGGTCCATGTTTGGGAGGGATTTGGCCTCCACTATGTACATGTCCAATTCGCCGTGCAAGAAGATTGGCCCTGTTGTGACGTTAAGCCCATTGAGTTTTCCCGGTTCAGTGTCTGCGTTCCCTGGGATTTCATCCTCGTTGCCCACGCTTCTTTGCGCCGGGTGCGAATCTTCCATCTTCTCAAGCACTTCTTGATCACCTCAATTTAACCCAAATTTGGGCAGACTTTCGCACCTAATAAAAGCTGATGCGGTCTGCTAAATTGAAACTCATTTGCTCTAAAGGAATGTACCGATTTGTTCGCTTAATTTCTGAAACCCTCAACGAATTCGGTCTCTGCAGAATTAGGATCCGCAGGTGCTCCTTGCTGAAAATCACACGGAATTAGGGTACATTATTTTTCTTGCGCATGAGAGAAAATGATCCCATTCGTAAGTTCATTAAAAGAGGTACAAGAAAATCTTTAATAACTTTTCTAAAAAGAACAAAGATTAACAGATCTTGTAATTCAAGGAAATGACAATCCTCATATCACAATTGATCGATAGGTAAAAACAGTATGCCCGGAAATCTGAAGCCTTGGGGAAATAGCTTGACGAGAAGGAAAAAGAGTGAAAAGGAGAGTTACCTGGTGTTGGAAAAAGCAAGGAGGACCCAGAATTGGGGAGACGAAAAGACACCAGACAATGGAAAAAAGAGCTTTGCGAGATTTTTGCTCGTTGGAGAGAAAGAAGACAGAAAGAAAATGTCAAAAGACAACACCACAGAGAGAAAATACAGGAAAAATCGAAAGCGAAGATGGTGGGAAGCCTCAGATGATGATGTGTAAACCACCTTTATCTCGAGGACTCGTCTTGGTGACTCCCTTTCTCATGTGACCCGATGAGGTACACCTTTCAATTTTAGATGGTTGATGGGAAAGTAATTGCGGGGAATTAGGGGGTCGATCGAATGTCATTCGATTCATCCTCTCTAGTCATTAGCAAAACTTAATTAATTGACTTTGCCATAGTCCACTGAAAAAGGAGAAAAAACTCACACAGGTATGTGTGAGATCTAGAGGAAAAAGGCAACAAGTTTCGTTGAACCATATCCAGGCATTTAGTAAAGCAGCTTATTCACCAGTGGTGCAAGAGAGTGACGATCCCACGAGGTATATTTTGAATAAGTACACAGACTCGGCGACGAAAGTTAAGTCTGACGCAAGAAATCCAAATTTTCTGGAAGAAAACAAATGCATAATCCAGCTCACAATCGCATTAATTTTGGTGAGGGAGATGGGATAGGCATTTTGTAGTGATTATTATTGTTTCCATGCATGTTTGCTGAACTTGGACTTGCATGCATGCACACACCCACACACACAGAGGAATTCATCTCATACCTCACAACTATTTATAGAGAGAACCGCCAGCCTATATGAAAAATGACATGATCTAAAATGAGGACTTAGTTCTCAACCTACTATCCTGACCATGTGTAACATCGTGACTCCTGCAGGAACCACATCAAATCCTCTCGAGAGAAGTCGTGCAAATCACCATCTTTGCAAGCCTTGCCATCCCAAGGACCCCATTTGAGCTCTCTAATATCTCCTCTGCAGAAGACAGCGGTGTTGAGGTATGTCAGAGGCAGCAAGACAAGAAAAGCTCACACTTAACAGCTACAATGTAACAAGTTAAGATATCCCCAAATGAAGCAATGAGATGGTCATGGTCACGGCAAAATTGACGAGAAGAAAAGCAAATGCAATACTGGACAACACTAAAATAATTTCTCTCTTTTCTATCATATTTCCGGGGCAGAGCAAGAGGTAAAGAATGCCTGTGAGCCTACCTTGCCCATAAACTTGGAAAAGCTAACCCCATGGAAAACAAAATAACACATCAGATAGCAAAATTCTCATGTTAAAGACTGCAATGCAGAAGTATGCTTCCGCCCGAGAGGAAAAGAAAATACACAAATATAATGAGATTTGGATGAGTATGCACAAAAAATCATGCGACAGGACAAGTTCATCTGTATTTTAATCACAGAAAAAAATGGCTAATTTCAAGGTCCAGCCCGCAACCAACATTAAAGCCAATGTCATGACAGATGCAGTGCAAGCATGTATCTCCATCTTAAAACAAGAAAATGTGCATTACTTTGGAATAGCAGCAAGACTAACTTCGCGGCCCTTGTTCACAAAAGCAACCGCCCACTGTAAACTACTTAAGTTTACACACGACATAGATCAACCGCCCCCTTATCCAAGTTCAGTGAAGAAATCTCGCTAAGCATCCCACTTAACACCTCTCTCAAGAGTAAAATAGCAACAATCAAAACCAATTCTTCATAATCTTATGGCAGATGCATAGCAAAGTACTCATTTGCCTCAACGCATCACCCAAACTTGGCATAGTTGAAATCTCATACAATGATAATCATTTTACACATGGCTAACAAGTAATGACTAACATACTCTTTATGTATGTTAGTCAAGGATCTATTTCAATAGACTATAAAAACTTACTTGCTCAATTCCCCCTTGTCCTTCTGGTCTGTAGCTCCTCTGGTCTTGCTGCGTGCTCCACTGGTCTTCCTGCACATTCTTTTGCCCTGGTGGTGTGAACCTTTGTCCTTCGCCATATCCCATATAATTCTGTCCATAACTGGGATTCATTCCTTGGCCATGTGCACTACCAGTACCCTGCCCTTGAAATCCATCAGAACCCTGCCCATATGTTCCACCAGGAGCAGGTGCATAGTTCCGATTGTCGCTCCTATAATCATTCTGCACTGGAGGTGCAGAGCTCCATCTATCTCCTTGTGGCAGGTCTCTCTGCTGCTGATGGTAACTGTTGTTATGACCCTGTTGATTATAGTTTCCCTGGTATGAAGGTACTGGATCCCTCCTCTGCCCTTGATATGGATCCCTTCCACCAGGGGCATAATTCATATTGCCCATTGGCATGGGATTTCTTCTTTCACCTTGCCCCGGGGGACCATAACTTTGCTGAGGAGGATAATTTTGTGGAGCATCCCGATGCATAGGTCCTTGATAACCATATTGGGGGCTCCCTTGTCTGTTTGGCATTTGACCTCCTTGCTGGTCATATCTAGGTTGGTCATAATTTCTATTGCGCTCACGCCCTCTACCTCCCGGCCTCCCATACTGAACTGGTGGTGGCCTATGCGTGATTACTCCATTTTCATATTTGTCACCTAATAATTAGAAAGTTCAACAAAATAACAAGCGTTCCAGGCTTATCATAAACATGTCCCAGAGTTGGGATTAAGGAATTAGAGGCTGAAGGGATTAATTAAATGCGGAAGTTGTGGCAGAGATGTCTAGTAGATGAAATTCCCTGTGGAGTCAAATCATACCTCCGTACTCTTTGTTTTGGGGATCAATGTAGGAATCAGGTAATATAAAGATAATTCCAGGTAGATCTGTTTATAGCTCAATAAGTCAGTGCAGAACGATGATGAGATACTATCATTCATTGATTCCAATGAGAAACTGATTAAAGACACTTGCCTCTAAATTGCTCTGACTCTGCTTCAGTCATCACGGCCTGAAACCCCTGATAAGTGGTGGTGCTACAGGCATAAATTCTCTTTTTTGCTTCTTCCAAACTGAAACACAAAAAATGTCATCTCATTCAACACGCAACTAAGAAATATCAACAATGATTCAACAGAAACTGGCATATCTAGTGTAAATGCAGAGAACAAATTAAATTACCTAGCTTTCAACTATGAGAATCATTCACTTGACATTTACTTAAGAAAATTACAAGATAAGAAAAAGCCTTACCATGACATTCCTAAGTACAGCGAGAAGAAATGCTGTCAGAAGGATAAAAAGGGACAATAGTGTCATTGTCCCTAAACTTCAGCCCAATGTACGATGTCATCCTTACTTTTAATTCATTCAATGTGGTTCTTGATTTACTTGTGAATGTATAATGTGGTCCATTTGTTTGATCACCCATGGGAAAATATCACCACAAGTCCCAAATTATTGGGTAATGTGCAACCGAGTCCCTCAAATTACAATTCATTCAATCTAATTCCTCAAATTTTCCTTACAAATTCAAAGAAGTCTTTTGTACAATTCACAAGGATCATTGACTATAAAAAAAAATATTTTTGATTTAGAAAATAAATTGAAATGAAAAGATAATCTTCAATTTAGACAATACTACAATTATGAAAACTTGAGAATGATACCACATGACCAATCTGATTTTGTTGTGGAAAGGTGAGCGACTAGATTGACAAATTGAAAGTTTAGGGACTAGATTGCACATAATGCGATAGTTAAGGGACATGTGTTTTCTTTCTCCCTCATTCAATGAAACAAAAAGACTACATTGTAGCAGAAAGTTCAGAGGAGACACAGAATGAATTAAAAGTCAAGAATGAAAATGCACATTAGACCAAATTTTAGGGGCTATTAGTATCATTTACCCCCATAAGAAATACTCAATTCAGACCCTGAACATTTTTTGGCTCATCCCGGTGCCAATTTCCAGTCTGATTAATTTGTTCATTCCAATTTGGTTCATCTGCACAGCCCCTATTGGGTGGAAAGGCGCAGACACTTGAGTAGCTTCAATGAGTTATGAGAACAAGTCAAACCTTTAGCCCAGGGGCTGACCTCCCCAAGTTGCAACCAGTTAGGAAAGAGAGAAACTTCAGCCTCTTCCAAAATCACTAGCCAATTCTAAAAGATATGTCACCTTACACCACTGACATTCTGCCTTAACTACCATATCACCTCTTCCCTGCATCGGAAGAGCATCCCAATTTCCCAGAAATCCCTTTTTTTTCTTTTACTGTTGAGGAGGGCTTCAATCCCTCCCATAAATTAGAGTTCATTAGACTTCCAACCTGTACTGGCAATGCTTTTCGGCAACACCTGACTTATCCCTAAGCATTGCCAGTACTGAGACACCCATAAATCTCCAAGCAACACTCATTTTCAAATTTTAAATCTTATAAATTAAACATAAGGCTCCAAAGCCTCTTGATGACCCACTCCACCTCTGTCTTCAATTGGCAATGCTCAAGCTACCACTAATGGGCAACAATATAATGGAGTCTTTGTCACAAAATTGATAAGGCACTAAGCTAAACACTTTGGACTAGATCTAGCACTGTAAACTCCATAGTCCGGCCACAGAAACAATTAGATAAACATGTCAACTAATCATTCTAAGGGAGATGTCTTTCTCTCGGGTTCAAAACCTGATGTTGAGTCCTCTGGCGCAAGTCTCCTCGTAGGTGCGAACCATCTCCTCGGGCGTGGGCTTGGGGTCCTTGGGGAAGTCCACGGTGATGAGCCAGTGGTTGAAGTCGCACCCCTCGAAGAGCACCGTGTCCGGATCGATCTTGTCGCCGTCGTTGTAGCCGCCGGCGTTGTAGGCCAGCGACCGCGAGAAGAACAGCGACGCCGCCGCCGCCGCCGCCGACGAGGAGCGAGGCCGCAGCGCGGTTGCCGCGGGAGGCGGCGTCGCCGGCCGCGACGGAGACGGCGCGGGCGCGGGGGCGGCGGGAGCCGGGGGAGCGCGACGAGGGCGCGGAGGAGGGCGGGCTGCAGCGGCGGCGCGGCGAGGGCTCGCCGGAAGCGGACCAAGCGCATCGCCATGGCTGCCGTTGAAGAGAGAGAGAGAGAGAGAGGGTTTTAGGGGTTTTTGGGAGGAGCTTCTCTCTGGCGAGTGCGACTTCCGATTTGCAGGAGCGAAATTTGATTTTTTTGTGATTTTCGACCGGGAAAAATTACGATTCGGCCCCAGATTTTTAGGGTGGTTATTGATTTCGCCCCACCCAGTAAATCCCTCGATATTTTTTCCGAATTGGTTTTTCAATGTACGCCCTAAGGGTGAGCGTAGATGGTCGGGTTGGTCCGGCCACCCCTAACCCTGTGACCAACCCGTCGATGTTGGTTCCATTTTAGGACCGGGACCGACCCTATCAACACAGGGACCAAGGATCGGACCGACCCAATGGGTTGATCCCGATTCCAAGGTCGACCCGGACCGATCGATAATTTTTTTGTCTTATTTTTTATACTCCTTCAAAAAAGCAAATCTACAAATTCAAATTACGCATCCATTGACAATGCGGCATTGTGCAACTAAACTATAAATACTAATATATATTTAGCAAATTTAAGATGATACAATAATAGAAATTTCGTACTTGCTAACCGCTTATTGAGATATGGGACAAGATGGAAAGTTCTTGTAATCATTTATCTTTAATATTCATAATATCATATGCAAAAACATTTTCCCGCATTTGATCATGTAGAGTCCACTCAATCAAAAAATGAGCTTCACACTATTTGACTAACAAATCACTGTAACAACCGTAGTGCTACTCTACTCTTTCAAAAACTTCTACCATTTGACACAAATTAAAAAGCAAAGCATTAATAAAATACAATTACACCATAAAAAGTTCAAAATACTTAATATAAACCATGAATATATAACTTCACGTCTTATTAATTCACTTGAATTTCTAAACACCCGAAAACAAAATAAACGACACATAATTAATACTTAATAAAAGTTTTAAATTAAAATTATTATTAGTGCTATTGATAGAACATCTCAATATAATATAATATAATAGATATTTTACTTAGGTTTGAATATATAAAAGAATTATAAATAATATAATACAATATACAGGGTTGGTCCAGGGTTTGACCGACCAAAAACTCTTAGGATCGAGGACCAACCTGTACAGTGTTGGTTCTGAAATTTCAGGACCAAGGACCGACCCAGTCCCCTTGGGAACCTGACCAAGACCGACAGGGTTGGGCCGGTCCAGGGTCGGTCTAGGGTCGACCATAGACCGCTGCTCACCCCTAGTACGCCCGCCCCGACTCCGACCCGCAAGTTCGCCTCAAATGTCGGTCACGTGACCGAGGGCGGTGAGGACTTCGAGGGCGAAATCGTCTTTTCTTGGCGAGAATTATATTTTCGCCCTTGGATTTGTTGCGTGGTTGGAAATTGCCCCCCGACGTTTCGAATTCTTTTGCAACGTGCCTCTTCGTAAAAGATGTTTACTCTATTATGTCCGAAACCCATCTCGCCTCTTCGTAAAAGAAATCTTCCATAACTGAAGAAAGAGCAAATATTCTTGGATAAAAAAGAAAAAACAATTGGATACTCTTTCCCCTCCTCCCCGCTCGTTTGTTCATTTCTTTTTTTCTACTTCCTTTCATTTTTTAAATTCTAATTAAAATGCACGAGTCGATATTAGTTGAAAATCGATTCGAGACCTAAACAAGGGATCAAGGGCCTGCCCCTCCTCCCCATCCCCAACCTCTTTCTCTTCGTCTCTTTTTTAGTCTTCTTTCATTATTTAATTCTAATTAAAAATCTTGTAATTTACCGTCACTGTAAGGAGAAGACTGTCAAGATTTTTTGAAAAATCAAGAGGCATATTGCGAAACTTTGATACATCAAAAGGTCATTTGTAATTACTTAGACAAATTTCGAGGCAAAATTAATTTATTAGACGATTTGTCTTCAAGTTTTTGATTCCAAAAATTTGGAAACCGGTCGGTCTCGAATTCCTCGTGCTGAATCGGTAGAACCAGCAATGACCCTACTTCCTCTTTTGCTCTTATTTTGGTCACTTTTCTGGATTTTTTTTCAATAGCCTTTCTTGTATTTGTTTGTATTGGGGAAATCTTGTGCTACAGATGGTGAAGGATTGTGAGGGACCCATCTTCTGAATTTTACTTATTTGAGACCAAAAGAAAATAATTTTTAGCATATTTGCACAAAGAAAAATGAAGAAAACTTCATTGATTTCATATATCTTGGTTTCTGTTTCTCTTCCTTCTTAAAAGTTAAAACTCCCCATCCTGAAAAAGGGCAAAAATGAAGGAGTGGCACAGGAATTAAACTTCACTGAAATTTAAATAATAATAATTAAAAACACCTAGCTTATTCCCGAATTGGCCCCAAGCCATTTCATGGCCAATACGATTGCTGTCCAATTCCATGAATTTTTAACCGATTCTAACTTGATAAATTCCATCGACCAATCCTAATCACTCATACTTTTGATATGACTTACTTAAAAAATAATGTCTTCACAGTTTAACATTTTATTGAGCAAATTCTTCCTTTTGCTTTTTAGCCTACGGAATCTAACAATACAATAAAATAAGCGGTCTTTTTATTTGCAAGAGCATATTACGCCTCAAATGAGCAGAATTTGATTTTTCGTGATTTCTAACTTGAGAAATTACGATTTGGCCTCGGATTTTAGGGTGGTTATTGATTTCGCCCCACCCTGTATCTCTAGATTTTGGCATAAAACCCTCGATATTTTTTCCGAATTGGTTTTCAATGTACGCCCGCGCCGACTCCGACCGCAAGTTCGCCTTAAGGTCGGTCACGTGACCGAGGGCGGTGAGGACTTCGAGGGTGAAATCGTCTTTTTATGCGAGAATTATATTTTCGCCCTTGGATTTGTTGCGTGGTTGGAAATTGCCTCCGGACGTTTCGAATTCTTTGGCAACGTGCCCCCCACCCAATACCTTTTGAGATTAGTTGCGATCTTTCCCTCGAAATAATTGTGGAAAATGAGAGAACTAATTTTAATTAAGGAAAATTGATGGGAAGTGAAATGGATATTTCTAGTGAGGAGAGATTATAGAAATCATTTTCGAAAGGATGCTTACTCTATTATGTCCGAAAGCCATCTCCCCTCTTCGTTAGAGAAATCTTCCACAACTCAAGAAAGATCAAATATTCTTGGATAAAAAAAAAAAAATCAATTTGATACTCTTTCCCCTCCTCTCCACTTTGTTAACCCAAACATCAAATAAGATATAAGTTATCTGATCTATAGTTATATGTGGTCCACTTGCTTCTAGTTACAATACATGTTGTGGGCTTCAATCTAAGGTGTAAAGTCATCATACCACATTCCTCCGGTGGTAATGTTTATATGAAGTGGAGATTATACTATTCAGAATATGAATATGTATTTATCATCATTTTTTTAAAATAGTATGTAAGAAAATTTCGTAATTAGTATGATATAATCTAAAATGATGATACCATGAGTCTACACTGAACCATGGATGAGAAAACTTGCATATTCGTTCATGATACAAGATTTTGTTAAAAAATATCTAGTCTAAAATTATTTTTTTAGTATTTCCAAATATCATAAATCTCATGTGGTATGATATCATATAACCAATATAAATGATAATTGACAGGTCACATCATTAGTTAACCGTTAAAAATCAGAAATTAGTTAAAAGTCGAATTCTCTTTATTTGAATGTATTATAATATGTGCTTCATACAAGTATTTTTTGGAAGTTCAACAAATACAAGGGAAATGAAAGTTCAATCGATAATCATATATATACATCTTTTTTTTTTCAATCTGCTTTTTAAACATACCCATAAGGGAAATAATGGGGAGTTCAATGTTCATGGAATACTCAATAATTTTTTGAGTCCAAATTAAGATGGGTAAACTTCATAGATAACTTGTCAATTATGTTGAACATTGTTAATTACGATTGCAAGTAAAGTGTAATTGTAGGGCACGACAAATAACTTCTCTTATACTCTTCGTATCCATTGATTTCAACTCTACGATGAAGCCATTGTGTACCTACGATACAAATAAATAAAATTAAAGGTTCAACCTTAAATTCTGATAACTTATTTCACACATCATTGTATTATAGCATTTGCCTTCATGCTTTGCTAATCATCAGGTCATACTCAACCTTCCTCAGCAAAGCGTGATATAGAGGATCAACAATAGTGGTCATCATCGTTGTGGCGATACAGGTCACAGTTGTGTAGCACACACAAGTATGAGATAGAATTAAACTTCACGATTAATGAGGTCTCAACTCTTGCACACTATAGTGATGCTAGATTACTTCATGTTTGCTTTTCATGAAAAAAATACCAATTGAAATGGCTGTACTACCAGTTATGGCATAATAATCGTTATGGCTACAACACAATTCAGAATTGCCTATAACAACAAGAAATAACTGGTCCTTGACAAGCTGCTTCATGAGCAGTGTAAGTTGAGGATAAGCTGTCATGTTCCTCCCTTCTAGATTGAGCAAGAAAAGATGTATCCATGTTGACAAAGATGCGATAGGAGAAATGCAAATGTTGTGGGCAATGCCAAAAAAAAGTCTCTTCAAGAACTTAATTTACCTCCAAGCAAAGGAAAAAGAAGAGCCTACGAGTCCATAGTTAAAAATTCTATTTCTATTTAAATTGAACTTCTTATGCCCTAAATTGTCACAAGTTGCGAGGACTTGAAACTAAGTGGCCACCCTTCCAACATGGAAGGGAAGGTGATTGCTATTGGGAAATCCCCTCCTTCTCGAAACTCACCAGGATTCTGGGGTAGGGACCCTTCAGTTGCTCGAGAAGTGGGTTGCGAAAACTCTTTACCTCTAGAAACCCCCAAAAACTTCGGCGGGGGAACATTTCCTTAGTCTGCGAGTGAGTGTAGAATAGGAATAGAGTAGGATTGACCAAAAAAAAAAAAAAAATTTGATAAAAAAAAAACACTTGATTGAAGGCTATTGCTATCGGGAAATCCTTTGTTCCTCACAGTGTTCTAATTGAACTCACCACCATTCTGCCATTGCTACCCTTCATTGCTCGTATGGAAGGGAAAAAAAAAACTCTTTCCCTCTAGAAACCCTCGAAAACTTCTGTAGGAACCATTTCCTTAGCCTTTTCAAACTGAATGTAAGGGCCATTGGAAAATGTCCTAGTTCGGTGGACCTAGCACCAGAAAAAGGTCGTCATCTTAGCTTGTGCATGTATTCTTTCATTCTGAGTAATATTTGTAACTTGAAATGTTGAAAAAAGACTCATGACTTGCCTGCCTCATTCTTCTTTCATCTTCGCATGCCTCCACTAAAAAATGGTCCTTCTCATTTGCCCTAATTTGTATTTAAGAATGCAACCGCACAGCTGTTTGACCTAGTTGACCAAGATCCAAGGGGTCTTCTATTTGCTTACTATTTTGCTCCTCCGCCGCCCATCCTTCAAATCAAAAGAGAAGGTGTTTCCAGTAGAGTTACAATGCGTTGGTTATACATCCGCTTAAAGAAGTTGAGTAACGTACTATTCCTGAATTCATGTGATTTTGGCTAATATGTATCTGGCGATGGTGATGGTCCAACTAGATACGGGAAGCTGGTCCAGTTCAGTCTTATTATGTAAAATGTCTAGGTCAAGAACCGGAGTTGATCTGGTTCGACCGGGTTAAGCTGGTTCTACTCAGTAAACCAGCAAGTAGGTCAACGTAGGCCTTTGAAAATGGGTTATTTGCATTTTATTCCCTCCAGAACTCCAGAGCCAGCAGCGCATCAACAAAGTACTAAAATTCACTTCCGAGATCAAGATATACATAGTCTGCACTTTATTTTAATGATCTATTTTCTGGGGAAAAAAAAAAAGACAAACCCATCTGAGAAACATAATTTAGAAAGATGTGTCAGCGGCTTCATCACCAAAAAAGGTGGAAGAATAAGATTGCCCCAGTCCCATTAAGCCATCACCCTAGATTAAGTTCTACCAGATACCTCCATCTCTATAGCACTATAATGTAAAGTGCAAAACTGAAGCTTTCTAAGGTAATCCTTCATTATCTGCCAAGTTTACCATGGCATTAAACGCCACATATCGAAAATACCCAACCAGAAAACTTGAATTCTCACTGGAAATGACAAACCTTAAATAACACAGTTTAAAATCAAATCTACGAGGCATGACAAGCAATTCAGTTGAACCTCCAATCTACAGATGACTGCAGCAAAGAATCTAAGCCAAGGCTACAGTACAGTTCAACAATGTTCACGCCATCATCCTAGTAATAGAGACAGAAAAATGTGGAGGCACAAACAATTAATATTGCAGTATTCTTGATCAACCTGACAAATATTCCCAAAAGATATCCAGTTACATCAAAACACTAAATCAGATGATGCGCATGATAAATCATCATGTTCTTATGCAAGCTGGCAGACAATAAGCTTCACAGTTCAACTGCACATGAATGATGAAGAAATTACCATCACTGTGGATCAAAATCATGTGTTTGGTTCCAATAGACGACTAGATTCTATTTCTTCTCTAGACTGCCTGTGTTTTTTAGCCTCGTGACTGTATTTAAATCTATTTTGACTCAGTACATAAATGAACAATACTAATAGGAGAATGACATCCATGCTTTAGATGACAGGAAAAATCAAATCATTGAGATAGTTGACTAAACCAATGAAGCAAGAAAACAGGCAAAAGGATTTCATACAAGCAAGAGACATAAAGTTTACACCAAGGAAGCATGTTTCAGCTACGAATACAACATAAGCTGTTGAGGTGGCATGTTTATGACTACGACGAAGACAGACGTGACATGGAATCTGCTTTTCCTTTTCATAGTTGAAATGAAGGAATTTAATTAAGAAAAAAAGGTCACTAAGAGTGCCTCAGCAGTATGATCTTTCAATGTATCCCGACAGTTAAAGCTCCCATGTTCAGAACCTTGCCACACCCGCATAGTGTGCAGATCATTGCAAGCCCTTAGACTCAAGCATGTCTTCGTTTATTTTGTCAATGCAAATTCTTGAAGACGAGGCATTCCCAAACTAACCCAGATCAAGCATTATTCACCAGTCCTTCCATCATAACATGCTCAACATGACTAGCCTAATTTTGGTTCTACAAGAAGACAGATGAAAGGTCAAAATCCTACTATATGTTTGACGACCATGCATTAAATTATCAGCACATGAAGCACACAAACAATGGAAGCATTTTCAGCCAAAACATCAGCTACATATAACAAATTCTGGATGAAAGAGGAATATTTAGAATCCCACCTTGGAATGACAAATGTCAAGAGTTGTGATGCCCGGTTTGCCAGTTTCGTGCAGCGGATAACTAGAAAGTTGGCTGTACCTCTCCACATCCTCAACAGGTGCCAGTGTAGCGGGAATCTGACAACACTTAAGGTCAGTTATAGATTAGAACATATAACCATGAATGAGAAGCGAAAATGAAAATAAAAAGCCGCCGCCAAAAGGACAAGGGAAAAATTATGGCATAAAAAGTAAAACCAGAAGGCCTAAAAATTGATCCTAATGTACCTGTCACTTTTTATGCCGTTGAGAAAGTGCTAAGTTACAATCTATTATCACAGCAATGATGCTTGCAGAATCGCAATTGCTTCCCAGCATAGCCTGACTCTTCATCTAGAGAAGCTATGACATACAAAGAAAGCTGAAGTAACTACTTGATCACTGATCAAATGCCAAAAAGCTACGCAAGGCATAAAAAGGAAGAACCTTTTCTCCCATTGTTCAAGGCAGGAGCATTCACTGCAATATCAGAAGATACTGTCATGGATATCTGTCTTTCAACCCGTGCAAGTAATGACCGGGCTTCATCCCTTTCCTTTTTTAAGTCTTGCAATAACATGGCAAGCAGCATCATGGATATCTGTCTTTCCACTGATGAATCTTGCTCCTTTTCTCTTTAGCGGAGGCAGCTACATGGATACAACAGAGTACAACATTATTATAATAGCGACGTGCTCATCAGATTAGCAAAGAAATGCTCACGGCAGATGAACTTCGACTTTCTGAAAAGGTTACCAAGAAGAGACCTCATAACTCGAGGAGGCTCAGAGCCCAGAGTTTGATTCATTTTCCCGACATTGAGGTGTTCATCCAGAACCATCAGCTCCAACAATTTTCTACGGCTCTGCATACAGGCTTCAAAGAATTGCGTCTGAACAAACAAGAATAATAATTGCTATAAGAACAAAGTCGGGTGCAAATCTTGACATGGCAATAGGTGCACCCAATGTTTCTTAAATCAGGCAGATGCCTTTCTAAGGACATGAGCTACAGAGAACATCTCTCCAATTAAGAAATGAAACGTGCATTTAATCACCCACCTTCTACTTGCATCGCATCAACAGTTTTGACACTAGTCAACCCAGCTACAGTCCACAAAATAGTCGGCTAAGGAGACGCACTTACATTCTATCCAGATGATAATATTAGCATAGAATAATGGCCACACCTTCATTTACAAGTACATCAAAGAAAATAAGCAAATAAGAGTTATTCTACCTATGGCAACGAAAGCAGAAATTCAGCATCTAGTTTCTTTGTCACGGCCATCATGTGAACAGAAACTTATCTTCAGCTCAATAAAATTGTGAATAGCGACCCTTTTGGACCAAAAGGAAAAATAACCTGCAGCAGGGGAAATAATTAGAAACCATGAATACTGCACTTAGTAAGAGGTAGGGAAGGATGATTGAAGTACCTGCAAACAAGATGACTTAGACCAAATCACTCGTATAAAGGAACATTACTATGGACCTATGGTATTCCAGGAAGGTGAGAAACCAAACTTATAGAATTGCTAAGTTTTCTGGGGTGCTCAGTCCAGTGCAAAAACAGCAACTCCAACTTCTTTTCTTATGCCTTGGCAGCAATTCGTGCCCTAAGAGTCTGGTGCAAATTGCGGTTGTAAATAAAAGAGTAAATGTCAACTGCTTCATTAACTAATAAGACAAGAACCAATTACTTTGATTCTCGTTCTTTCTGAATGGATATAATTATAACTGGAAGAAAAGACAAACCAAATCTTGCTTCTCTTTTTCCGCAATTTGCCCACACTCTAGCCGCCTCTGCTTTTCACTTTCTTCACGCGCTCTTTGCTCAGCCTACAAGAAATGTGACGTTCAGGACTAGATGATGAGAAATAGCCAACTTGCTTGCACCGAGTTGGTTCTCTGATAAGTCACAAAAGATGAATCAAGCAAATTCTGTAGTTTTGTGTTAGATTGGCACTGCAATGTTCCATACAGAGGAGGCATCATCTGCTCAGATGTCTAAAATAAGGACAACTTACAGTAGCGAAAAAGCACCTCTTAAGGCTATTATGATCCAGGTCAAGAGCATAGCCAGCATGATAAAGCACTTTCACCAAAGAAACATCAGCAATCATGTTCTTTATTTTATATCCAAACTAGCATGGGGATTGTTTTGAGCCAAAGATCATTCCATAATGCAGACATACTAGTCTAGCAATAGAAGAAAAGGAAATAACAGCCATTTACTTCATAGTAGCACACTGTACAATCAATCACATTCCTGTGATCGACTCTTCTCACCTGAATTTCATCAAGAATATCAGCCACTATAATCAGCCAGATATGTAAAGAATTTGACCTCCGCATAAATGCATCCGATCCCGACAGTCAAATGTCCTCCTTTCTGAATATCTGGAAGAATTCAACACAGCAGAGAATAATGAAGGGATTAATCACTTTCGGAATTCCTTATGGTACATGAAGATCGAAAAAAAATCACGTGACAGAATGAAGATGCAAAATGTACATTGCCAAGCGGTTCAGATGAACAAATGGGATTTTCTTTCAGAATGTAGGACTCAAGTGACAAATAAAATTTCTTGAACTATCATGTTTTGTTCAAATCAGAGGGAGAAGTTGACAGCGACGATGATGCTGGAATGAAAGATCATCAGAGCTGCTATGAACACAAAAACAGAGAGAGAATCAGAAATACAGAGGGCGGTGAGGACTTCGAGGGCGAAATCATCTTTTCGTGGCGAGAATCATATTTTCGCCCTTGGATTTGTTGCATGGTTGGAAACTGCCTCCCGACGTTGCGAATTCTTCTTCTAAACATTAAAAGTTACGTAGAATTCTCCCGACTTTTTGGATTTTTTTTTGTTGCGTAAACTGTTTTGAACAGTTTTTTTCCTAAATGGTTTAGGTAACAAACAGTTGTTGAACTGAAAACAGTTTTACGTAAACCTCATAAATTCTGGGTTCCCCTCGCTGAATTCATCCACAGATATCCGCTCAAAATGGCAGACCGCGTCGAGTCATGTGTATTTCTTGCCCTTTTTGCAACAATTGTTCCCGCCGTTCTGATTTTTCTTGTACTACCTTATTCCATCCTTCCGGATATAGAGCTGACCCCAGCTTCCTCTCTCTCCTCCGTCGACGTGTCCAGCTCCGCTATTACCGGTCAGTGGAACCTGTCTCTTTTCATGAAGAACCCAAGTCAGAGCATCGCCGTCGAATACACCGGGATGACGGTCCTGTTGAAATTCGATCATCGGCTCCCCCTCTCAAGCCCCATGCTCGTTCCGGCCTTCATTCAGGATCCGGCCAACGTAACCATCGTGCAAACCAAGTCGCGGTCGAAGATCCCCATATTCAACGATTTGTACGTGAGGGGCCTGGTGCGTGCGTTGAAGGGGAAGGAGATGAAGATTCAAGTGTTCGTGGAAGCCAAGCGGAGGCTGCACTGGGGTCTGTTCTCTGTGTCTGTGTTCGACCTGAGCGTCTGGTGCCCATACGTTACCTTCACCGCTCCAACAGACGGCGAGGACAGCAGAGATTGGATGAGCCTCGGAGGCACCCTGAATTGCTATGAGTATTAACTCAACCTCTCTATATACTGGTAAGTATAAGTTCCTGTTCTCGTTGCACAGAAAAACATAGGCAGCGTAGCCAACGGCGACGCCCACGCACGACACGTGAAGCTCTGCCATCGGAAATGAGCTGAGGCTGTCTGTCAAGGAGGCTGTGTCGTTTGGCTCTGTCCACCTTCAGGGTCAAGAGCTCTGTCGGTGTTGATTTCCTTTTTCAGAGAGAGGACATCGTTTTTCTTTTTTTTCGATATGGACTTTCCGGTTCGAAGAAGATATATCTTATGAACAAGGTTTGATTGTGTTCTGATCTTTTCGTTTTCTTTTTTTGGTTTTTTCAGATTTTAGAGACTCTGGTGGCTTCTCCAAATTTGGGCATCGGTTAGGCATCGGTTGGAGTTGTCATTCAAATGCTGTTACTGGTTTATATGCTGTACTTCTTTCGACAATGTGTATTTCTCCTGGTCTCAAATGGAGTCTGTCGTTTTAACATAAAATTTCGGATCATGCATCGGCATACAATCTGAAAGCTCGTACAATGAGAGTCAGTAGTTAAGTGACTTCATTTGATGACAATTTGTCATTGCTTTCGCCTCCATTTCATGCTTTCCTCCACTCGGTCTTCTTTCCGACCACCGCGCGGCGAGAGAGCGCGAAAGTGAGGGTCCGACTTCCTCTCCCAGCCTCTCAATCACTTCTCCAAGCTTCCGTCTGTAAATCTCTCAGATCTGATTCTTCCGCATCGTTATTGCTATTGCCCGCTCCTTGCTCGTTAGATCGATCAGCTCCTTTTACATTTCGTCTGACTTTCTTCTTGTTCTCTGCACTTTCCACGCCTTGACAGATTAGCCTATTACCATTTCTAAGTTTACAGAAGTTTCAGATCTTGGTTTTGTCCGCTTTCTTCCTCATCGTTTAGTTCCTTAATTGCTTAAAGGTTGATAGTGCTGGTGTTTGTCTACTGTTATTTCCAACAAGATATCTTTCTCAAATTCTCCAAGCGTTTTGCTGACGATGTATTATTATATGCATTCCTAACCACACCAGTCCCACTTAAAACAGAAAAACAACTCATTTTGCAATTCTTGCTTCACGACTGTCACAAAAGAAATACGGACTCGATGACGAACGAACTGCTGTACGGGTCTATGCCTAACCAAATCATTAATGAAAAAGGGAGGGACACGAACTCAACAGTATTGGCTTGCAGGGGAAGAGGCGGCAGCTCCTTGGATTTTCTCAGTTGGAACACCGAGTAAGAAGAGACAGAAGGTGAACAGAAAACAGTGAAATAGACCCACCAAAGAATTAGCACAAGAGGCCAGTTGCTTCTGCCTCCTTCGACAAATGTGTTCCTAGAAATGAAAGACGCGAGGATCCAAGTGACGGCCCAAATAAAGGTGTCTCCATCCACAATTCTGTGAACCCAATAATAATAAAAACAAAAGCTAACGTATACCATGGAGATTATGACACTGCAAAGCAGAATCGCCATTGAAGAGACAGTTTGCTCATTACTCTGTCACTGTGGATTATCTCTGCATCACCACCACCGCCACCACCACCATACCTTCTCTGTTTCCGAATGTTAATCAGAACCCACGTCACCAAAACGAACCCAAACACTACATTCACTAGCTCAAGTGCTATATACAAGTTGACAGCTCCCAAAACTCCGGGCGAGATGCTTTCCATTGAAATGGCCATGGACACTGGAAGAACTCTGTAACTACAAGAACCTGCAACCCAAATGAGAAAAGAAAGTAAAAAAGGAAACTTGGTTCAAGCTTTTCGCACTAGAATATCAAGAAACTACAGAATGACGAATTGAACGGTTTCCTTCTCGCTACCCGTTGGGGGGGGGGGGTGAGGAGAGAGAGCTTTCTGTTTTCCTTTCCAGATTCAAACCTGGGGAGAGAGATGATGAAGAGAGAGCACGTGGTTCTTGGTCGTGCGTGGGTTGGTGGGCGATAAAGCGTGCTTTTCAGTGGGAATGCGCGGTCACTGAGTCTGGTTTCTGAGAATGGTTTAAATAGACGCCAGAGCAGCTAGAAACAAAAGTCGAAACGAAAGAAAAAGAAAACAATCGCCATTGCCGTAATCTTTTAGTTAGCAGCCTACTGCTTCCATCGCTATCCCCCTAAGACGGAACGTCATCCATTTTTGTAGTATTAACATCATTATGTTACCAAAGCAATACAGTAAAACAGGCCAGAATCTCGACCGCCGCTCCCCCTCAAAACCACCGAGCACTATTCACGCCGGAAGAGCGAGCCTGTCGCCATTTCTTTTGGTAAAGCTTCTTTATCTTCGCTGTTTTCCTGTTCTTCTTTCTGTTTCCTTACATATTCCTTCGGCAGGGAGGCGTTCTCGGGCATGCACCGTTTGCTTCGCTAGTTGTCAATTCCGAGGGCAGAAGATGTCTTCGTTCGTGTCTTCATCTAACGATACAGAATCTGCCTCTCGGCTTTTTCTTGTTCGTATTCTTTCACCTCCTGAAAATGCGGCCAAGAGAATATCCCCGCTGTTGCAGTCCTATAAAAAGAAATACGGACTCTATGAGAAAAAGCTGGCGAACGAACTGCCGTACGGGTGTATGCCCTCGAATAGTAACAATGTGTTTCCAAGTCTTTCCATTTGAGGTCGTTTTTACATGTTCATCAACCATCGAGTGTTTCCACTCTGATTCTCTATCGCTGCACCCTCCTGGCTATTTCAAAGTATAATCTGCACTCGAGACTCTTGTACGGCACTTTAGACTTGTCCGGCTTCTTCATCGGGCTTGGATCTGTAAAAATTGGTCGAGTTCTAAGGGTTGGGTTCGGTTTTATCCGGGTCACATCCCTTTTGTCCAGTGGGATTCCATTTCTGAAACTCCATCTTCATTGAAGAGGACCTGCACTGTTCCGCATCATGCTAGCTTATCAGAAACGAACTGAAATTACGAATTAGAATAATACCGTTAGCTGTTAAAAGAACATGTAGGAAGCTTTCCCTTTGATTGCGAAGGAGCGACCATTGGTTTTGCTCTCCGTAAGAACAGCAAATTTGGACTGAAGACACATTTCTAACCTTGCCATCACAACTCAATGGTTAGGAAACAGTGCATCCCTATCATTACTCACTACATACCCATTGAGAGCTTATGCAAGGCTCGCAAAGTAAAGGAAGCTTTGAATTTGCTTGATAAGATAGAAGTAAAGAGGAATTACACCAGATATTATGAGTTGTCACACTGGTTAATGGGCTTTGTGATCATGGGGAGCTGCGGTAAGGTTTCTCATCCGAAAGCATCATACAATACCTTTCTGGGGAAACTATATATTAATCTTGCAGCATCTCTTTTTAAATGAGTGTCAGAGGTCACCTGCCCAACAGTCACACGTGCTGTGTGATGATTGATGGATTCTCTAAAGCAGGGATGTTGACTTTGGATGTAACCTGCTACTCGGAAAAATAGAGAACGGTTTCTTCCAACGTTTGCTTCATTTGGACGAGTAAGAAATTGCCTTTGTGCGAAACATAGGGTTCATGAGGCTTTGTGGTCATTCACCTTATGGGTCACAAGGTATTGTTCCAAAGGTAGTGAAGACTGTTTTCTGGCTGACAAAAATGGAGTAACAGAACCTAAGATTATTCAGGAAGACTTGTTGAAGAGAAGTGGTATAACTTGTTATGTTTATGAACTTCTCCATGAGAGTGTTCAGGACAAAAAAAAAAATGCTAAAGAAGATGCTCACGTGATCAGAAGAAGATGTCCTTGTCTGTTCATATATCAATATCTTAAAAGAATGTAACAGTTGTACATTTTTGCATGATTTTAAATTCCAAACCTCGTGAAGCTTCAATTGCTATTGCCATGTAAGAAAAGCTCTACTGGCATATTGACAAAGAAGACATTTAACAGGATTGTATGAGGATGTGGTGACAACGTAGTATTACGTTGAACTACATGTGCACTCATGCAGAGGACCATCGCTCTGTCATAGGCTGCTCTTTTCTTTGAAGACAGGACTCCCGACATGTCGGCAAGCACCTCCGCTGAGTGTCCTGTGTATAATGCTTCCTTAAGGCCCAGTTATCTTTACTAGACTATTGAGGATCAACTCTTCGTGTCATGGAAGCTAGGGTAAGACATTTAACTACCTCTTGGTAATTTACGTTCTCATTTCTAGCGGAAAAAAGGACATTTTGTTTTAGGTATCTTAGTTCCCCATATAATGCTCTATATGTTTATTGTGTTACTCTAAGAGTGTGTTTCGTTCAGTATTTTAAAAGCTCATTGGGAAAATGCAAAGTAATTTAGCCTAAAGGACTTTAGGTAAATACAAATGCCGTTTGGTAACTTTGAGAGGTATGTTGTTTGGTTGAAAACTATTTGAAAAGCCCTTTGGGTGATTAACATTATTTTTTTTTAATTTCATTTGTTTAAAATTGAAAAAAATAATGTATGCAACTTTTTAAATATAAATTTTGACAATAATACTAAAAAAATCAAATACATATTTATATATATATATATATATATATATATATATTAAAGACCAAACCCTCCATTTTTTTAATTTTTATTTGCTTAAAATTGAAAAAAAAATAATGTATGTAACTTTTTAAATATAAATTTTGACAATAATGCTAAAAAAATCAAATACATATATAATTTTTTTTTTAAAAAGACCAAATCCTTCGTTGAATTTTTTTAGTTTTTATTTGTTTAAAATTGAAAAAATAATGTATGGATCAAGATCATTCTTGATGACTTGAAGGTTGAGTGGCAGAGTCCTATGAAGCTATTTTGTGACAATAAGCTTGCAATTAATATTGCTCATAATCTTGTGCAACACGACAGTACGAAACATATTGAGATTGATAGGCACTTCATCAAGGAGAAACTTGAAGAATGATTGATTTGTTTGTCTTATGTTCCTTCGAGACAACAAGTGGCGGATGTCTTGACCAAAGGGCTTAATGATGGAAGTTTTCATGAGCTAATTTCCAAGCTAGGAATGGAAGATATCTATTCACCAGCTTGAGGGGGAGTGTTGAGCTGTAAATAGACAAATTATATGGCTGTAAATACATAGGATTTTTTAGGAGGTTTTTTATTCTGATTTGATTATGATTAAATCCCACAAATCATGGGATTATAGCTGTTAACCCACAAATCGTGGGATTTTAGCTTTTCTCCTTTTTTTAGGCTTTCTTTCCTTTATTTTTGTTTGCTAGGATTTATCTGTGTATTAGCCTATAAATACAACATTGTAAATCACTAGAAGATATGAATGAGAATAACAATTTCTCTCCATCTAAAATTTCACAAAGAGGCAATTGACCTTCTTTCATATTTTAATTCTAATTAAAATCTTGTAATTTACTGTCACTATAAGGAGAAGACTATCAAGAATTTTAAAAAATCAAGAGGCATATTGCAAAACTTTTATACATCAAAAGGTTGTTTATAATTACTTGACAAATTTCGAAAGAAAAATGAATTTATTGCCTTAAAAAGACGATTTGCCTTCAAGTTTTTGATTCCAAAAATTTGGAAATCGGTCGGTTTCGAATTCCTTGTGCTGAATTGGTAGAACCAGCAATGACCCTAATTCCTCTTTTGCTCTTATTTTGGCCATTTTTCTGGATTTTTTTTTTAAGCCTTTCTTGTATTTGTTTGTATTGGAGAAATCTTGTGCTGCAGATGGTGAAGGATTGTGAAGGACCCATCTTCTGAATTTTACTTTTTTGAGACCAGAAGAAAATAATTTTTAGCATATTTGCACAAAGAAAAACGAAGAAAAGTTAATTGATTTCATATATCTTGGTTTCTATTTCTCTTCCTTCTTAAAACTCCCCAACCTGAAAAAGGGCAATAATGAAGGTGTGGCATAGGAATTAAACTTCACTGAAATTTAAATAATAATAATTAAAAACACCTAGCTTATTCCTGAATTGGCCCCAAGCCATTTCAAGGCCGATAGGATTGCTATCCAATTCCATGAATTTTTAACCGATTCTAACTTGATAAATTCCATCGACCAATCCTGAAACTGATCACCCATACTTTTGATATGACTTACTTAAAAAATAATGTCTTCACAGTTTAACATTTTATTGAGCAAATTTCTCCTTTTGCTTCTTAACGCCTCAAATGAGCGGAATTTGATTTTTCGTGATTTCTGACCGGAGAAATTACGATTTGGCCCCGGATTTTAGGGTGGTTATTGATTTCGCCCCACCCTGTATCTCTAGATTTTGGCATAAAACCCTCGATATTTTTTCCGAATTGGTTTTCAATGTACGCCTGCGCCGACTCCAACCGCAAGTTCGCATGTGAGTGAGGGCGGTGAGGACTTCGAGGGCGAAATCGTCTTTTCAATGCGAGAATTGTATTTTCGCCCTTGGATTTGTTGCGTGGTTGGAAATTGCCTCCAGACGTTTCGAATTCTTTGGCAACGTGCCCCCCACCCGATACCTTTTGAGATTAGTTGCGATATTTCCCTCGAAATAATTGTGGAAAATGAAAGAAATAATTTTAATTAAGGAAAATTGATGGGAAGTGAAATGGATATTTCTAGTGTGGAGAGATTATAAAAATCATTTTCGAAAGGATGCTTACTCTATTATGTCCGAAAGCCATCTCCCCTCTTCGTTAGAGAAATCTTCCACAACTCAAGAAAGATCAAATATTCTTGGACAAAAAAAAAAAATCAATTTGATACTCTTTCCCCTCCTCTCCACTTTGTTAACCCAAACATCAAATAAGATATAAGTTATCCGATCTATAGTTATATGTGGTCCACTTGCTTCTAGTTACGGTACATGTTGTGGGCTTCAATCTAAGGTGTAAAGTCATCATACCACATTCTTCCGGCGGTAATGTTTATATGAAGTGGAGATTATACTATTCGGAATATGAATATGTATTTATCATCATTTTTTAAAAATAGTATGTAAGAAAATTTCGTAATTAGTATGATATAATCTAAAATAATGATACCATGACTCTACATTGAACTACGGATGAGAAAACTTACATATTCGTTCATGATACAAGATTTCGTTAAAAAATATCTAGTCTAAAATTATTTTTTTAGTATTTCCAAATATCATAAATCTCGTGTGGTATGATATTATATAACCAATATAAATGACAATTGACAAGTCACATCATTAGTTGACCGTTAAAAATCAGAAATTAGTTAAAAGTTGAATTCTCTTTATTTGAATGTATTATAATATGTGCTTCATACATGTATTTTTTGGAAGTTCAACAAATACAAGGGAAATGAAAGTTCAATTGATAATCATATATACATCTTTTTTTTTTCAATCTGCTTTTTAAACATACCTATAAGGGAAATAATGGGGAGTTCAATGTTCATGGAATACTCAATAATTTTTTGAGTCCAAATTAAGATGGGTAAACTTCATAGATAACTTGTCAATTATGTTGAACATAGTTAATTACGATTGCTATATAAAGTAAAGTGTAATTGTAGGGCACGACAAATAACTTCTCTTATACTCTTTGTATCCATTGATTTTACGATACAAATAAATAAAATTAAAGGTTCAACCTTAAATTCTGATAACTTATTTCACACATCATTGTATTATAGCATTTGCCTTCATGCTTTGCTAATCATCGGGTCATACTCAACCTTCCTCAGCAAAGCGTGATATAGAGGATCGACAATAGGGGTCATCATCGCTGTGGCAATACAGGTCACGGTTGTGTAGCACCCACACAAGTATGAGATAGAATTAAACTTCACAATTAATGAGGTCTCAACTCTTGCACACTATAGTGATGCTAGATTACTTCATGTTTGCTTTTCATGAAAAAAAAAATACCAATTGAAGTGGCTGTACTACCAGTTATGGCATAATAATCGTTATGGCTACAATACAATTCAGAATTGCCCATAACAACAAGAAATAACTGGTCCTTGACAAGCTGTCATGTTCCTCCCTTTTGGATTGAGCAAGAAAAGATGTATCCATGTTGACAAAGATGCGATAGGAGAAATGCAAATGTTGTGGGCAATGCCAAAAAAGTCTCTTCAAGAACTTAATTTACCTCCAAGCAAAGGAAAAAGAAGAGCCTACGAGTCCATAGTTAAAAAAATCTATTTCTATTTAAATTGAACTTCTTATGCCCTAAATTGTCACAAGATGCGAGGACTTGAAACTAAGCACTGATTGAAGGCTATTGCTATCGGGAAATCCTTTGTTCCTCTCAGTGTTCTAATTGAACTCACCACCATTCTGCCATTGCTACCCTTCATTGCTCGTATGGAAGGGAAAAAAAAAAACTCTTTCCCTCTAGAAACCCTTGAAAACTTCTGTAGTAACCATTTCCTTAGCCTTTTCCTGATGTACGAAAATTTTGAGCAAACCTTCTTATTTTTCCTTTTATTGATCCATCATCAATAAGCAAAAGAATAAAAACTGAATGTAAGGGCCATTGGAAAATGTCCTAGTTCGGTGGACCTAGCACCAGGAAAAGGTCGTCACCAGGAAAACTGAATGCAAGGGCCATTCTGAGTAATATCTGTAACTTGAAATGTTGAAAAAAGACTCATGACTTGCCTGCCTCATTCTTCTTTCATCTTCGCATGCCTCCACTAAAAAATGGTCCTTTTCATTTGCCCCAATTTGTATTTAAGAATGCAACCGTACAGCTGTTTGACCTAGTTGACCCAGATCCAAGGGGTCTTCTATTTGCTTACTATTTTGCTCCTCCCCCGCCCATCCTTCAAATCAAAAGAGAAGGTGTTTCCAGTAGAGTTACAATGCGTTGGTTATACATCCGCTTAAAGAAGTTGAGTAACGTACTATTCCTGAATTCATGTGATTTTGGCTAATATGTATCTGGCGATGGTGATGCACATATCAATGTTTTGAGCACCTAACCGAACTGGATGGTTCAACTAGATACGGGAAGCTGGTCCGGTTCAGTCTAATTATGTAAAATGTCTAGGTCAAGAACCGGAGTTGACCTGGTTCGACCAGGTTAAGCTGGTTCTACTCAGTAAACCAGCAGATAGGTCAACGTAGGCCTTTGAAAATGGGTTATTTGCATTTTATTCCCTCCAGAACTCCAGAGCTAGCAGCACATCCACGAAGTACTAAAATTCACTTCCAAGATCAAGATATACATAGTCTGCACTTTATTTTAATGATCTATTTTCTGGGGAAAAAAAAAAGACAAACCCATCTGAGAAACATAATTTAGAAAGATGTGTCAGCGGCTTCATCACCAAAAAAGGTGGAAGAATAAGATTGCCCCAGTCCCATTAAGCCATCACCCTAGATTAAGTTCTACCAGATACCTCCATCTCTATAGCACTATAATGTAAAGTGCAAAACTGAAGCTTTCTAAGGTAATCCTTCATTATCTGCCAAGTTTACCATGGCATTAAAACGCCACATATCGAAAATACCCAACCAGAAAACTTGAATTCTCACTGGAAATGACAAACCTTAAATAAAACAGTTTAAAATCAAATCTACGAGGCATGACAAGCAATTCAGTTGAACCTCCAATCTACAGATGACTGCAGCAAAGAATCTAAGCCAAGGCTACAGTACGGTTCAACAATGTTCACGCTATCATCCTAGTAATAGAGACAGAAAAATGTGGAGGCACGAACAATTAATATTGCAGTATTCTTGATCAACCTGACAATTATTCCCAAAAGATATCCAGTTACATCAAAACACTAAATCAGATGATGCACATGATAAATCATCATGTTCTTATGCAAGCTGGCAGACAATAAGCTTCACAGTTCAACTGCACATGAATGATGAAGAAATTACCATCACTGTCGATCAAAATCATGTGTTTGGTTCCAATAGATGACTAGATTCTATTTCTTCTCTAGACTGCCTGTGTTTTTTAGCCTCGTGACCGTAGTTAAATCTATTTTGACTCAGTACATAAATGAACAATACTAATAGGAGAATGACATCCATGCTTTAGATGACAGGAAAAATCAAATCATTGAGATAGTTGACTAAACCAATGAAGCAAGAAAACAGGCAAGAGGATTTCATACAAGCAAGAGACATAAAGTTTACACCAAGGAAGCATGTTTCAGCTACGAATACAGCATAAGCTGTTGAGAAGGCATGTTTATGACTACGACCAAGACAGACGTGACATGGAATCTGCTTTTCCTTTTCATAGTTGAAATAAAGGAATTTAATTAAGAAAAAAAGGTCACTAAGAGTGCCTCAGCAGTATGATCTTTCAATGTATCCCGACAGTTAAAAGCTCCCATGTTCAGAACCTTGCCACAGCTGCATAGTGTGCAGATCATTGCAAGACCTTAGACTCAAGCATGTCTTCGTTTATTTTGTCAATGCAAATTCTTGAAGACGAGGCATTCCCAAACTAACCCAAATCAAGCATTATTCACCAGTCCTTCCATCATAACATGCTCAACATGACTAGCCTAATTTTGGTTCTACAAGAAGACAGATGAAAGGTCAAAATCCTAATATATGTTTGACGACCATGCGTTAAATTATCAGCACATGAAGCACACAAACAATGGAAGCATTTTCAGCCAAAACATCAGCTACATATAACAAATTCTGGATGAAAGAGGAATATTTAGAATCCCACCTTGGAATGACAAATGTGAAGAGTTGTGATGCCCGGTTTGCCAGTTTCGTGCAGCGGATAACTAGAAAGTTGGCTGTACCTCTCCACATCCTCAACAGGTGCCAATGAAGAGGGAATCTGACAACACTTAAGGTCAGTTATAGATTAGAACACATAACCATGAATGAGAAGCGAAAATGAAAATAAAAAGCTGCCGCCAAAAGGACAAGGGAAAAATTATGGCATAAAAAGTAAAACCAGAAGGCCTAAAAACTGATCCTAATGTACCTGTCACTTTTTATGCTGTTGAGAAAGTGCTAAGTTACAATCTATTATCACAGCAATGATGCTTGCAGAATCGCAATTTCTTCCCAGCATAGCCTGACTCTTCATCTAGAGAAGCCATGACATACAAAGAAAGCTGAAGTAACTACTTGATCACTGATCAAATGCCAAAAAGCTACGCAAGACATAAAAAGGAAGAACCTTTTCTCCCATTGCTCAAGGCAGGAGCATCACTGCAATATCAGAAGATACTGTCATGGATTTCTGTCTTTCAACCCCTGCAAGTAATGACCAGGCTTCATCCCTTTCCTTTTTTAAGTCTTGCAATAACATGGCAAGCAGCATCATGGATATCTGTCTTTCCACCGATTAATCTTGCTCCTATTCTCTTTAGCGGAGGCAGCTACATGGATACAACAGAGTACAAAATCATTATAATAGCGACGCGCTCATCGGATTAGCAAAGAAATGCTCACGGCAGATGAACTTCGACTTTCTGAAAAGGTTACCAAGAAGAGACCTCATAACTCGAGGAGGCTCAGAGCCCAGGCCCCAGAGTTTGATTCATTTTCCCGACATTGTGGTGTTCATCCAGAACCATCAGCTCCAACAATTTTCTACAGCTCTGCATACAGGCTTCAAAGAATTACGTCTGAACAAACAAGAATAATAATTGCTATAAGAACAAAGTCGGGTGCAAATCTTGACATGGCAATAGGTGCACCCGATGTTTCTTAAATCAGGCAGATGCCTTTCAAAGGACATGAGCTACAGAGAACATCTCTCCAATTAAGAAATGAAACATGCATTTAATCACCCACCTTCTACTCGCATCGCATCAACAGTTTTGACACTAGTCAACCCAGCTACAGTCCACAAAAGAGTTGGCTAAGGAGACGCACTTACTTCTATCTAGATGATAATATTAGCATAGAATAATAGCCACACCTTCATTTACAAGTACATCAAAGAAAATAAGCAAATAAGAGTTATTCTACCTATGGCAACGAAAGCAGAAATTCAGCATCTAGTTTCTTTGTCACGGCCATCATGTGAACAGAAACTTATCTTCAGCTCGATAAAATTGTGAATAGCGACCCTTTTGGACCAAAAGGAAAAATAACCTGCAGCGGGGGAAATAATTAGAAACCATGAATACTGCACTTAGTAAGAGGTAGGGAAGGATGATTGAAGTACCTGCAAACAAGATGACTTAGACCAAATCACTCGTCTAAAGGAACATAACTATGGACCTATGGTATTCCAGGAAGGTGAGAAACCAAACTTATAGAATTGCTAAGTTTTCTGGGGTGCTCAGTCCAGTGCAAAAACAGCAACTCCCACTTCTTTTCTTATGCCTTGGCAGCAATTCGTGCCCTAAGAGTCTGGTGCAAATTGTGGTTGTAAATAAAAGAGTAAATGTCAACTGCTTCATTAACTAATAAGACAAGAACCGATTACTTTGATTCTCGTTCTTTCTGAATGGATATAATTATAACTGGAAGAAAAGACAAACCAAATCTTGCTTCTCTTTTTCTGCAATTTGCCCTCACTCTAGCCGCCTCTGCTTTTCACTTTCTTAGGGCGCTCTTTGCTCAGCCTACAAGAAATGTGACGTTCAGGATTAGATGATGAGAAATAGCCAACTTGCTTGCACCGAGTTGGTTCTCTGATAAGTCACAAAAGATGAATCAAGCAAATTCTGTAGTTTTGTGCTAGATTGGCACTGCAATGTTCCATACAGAGGAGGCATCATCTGCTCAAATGTCTAAAATATGGACAACTTACAGTAGCGAAAAAGCACCTCTTAAGGCTATTATGATCCAGGTCAAGAGCATAGCCAGCATGATAAAGCACTTTCACCAAAGAAACACCAGCAATCATGTTCTTTATTTTATATCCAAACTAGTATGGGGATTGTTTTGAGCCAAAGATTATTGCATAATGCAGACATACTAGTCTAGCAATAGAAGAAAAGGAAATAACAGCCATTTACTTCATAGTAGCACACTGTATAATCAATCATCGACTCTTCTCACCTGAATTTCATAAAGAATATCAGCCACTATAATCAGCAGGAAATCATCATAGGTAGTTTATAAAATGCAGATGCTTTGGCTAGTTCAAAGACCAGAAACCGGCAAGAGTAACAAGTACCTACTCTTTGTAAAGAATTCGACCTCCGCATAAATGCATCCGATCCCGACAGTCAAATGTCCTTATTTCTGAATCTCTGGAAGAAATTCAACACAGCAGAGAATAATGAAGGGATTAATCACTTTCGGAATTCCTTATGGTACATAAAGATCGAAAAAAAAATCAAGTAACAGAATGAAGATGCAAAATGTACATTGCCAAGCGGTTCAGATGAACAAATGGGATTTTCTTTCAGAATGTAGGACTCAAGTGACATATAAAATTTCTTGAACTATCATGTTTTGTTCAAATCAGAGGGAGAAGTTGTCAGAGACGATGAGGCTGGAATGAAAGATCATCAGAGCTGCTATGAACACAAAAACAGAGAGAGAATCAGAAATACAGAGGGCGGTGACGACTTCGAGGGCGAAACCATCTTTTCGTGGCGAGAATTATATTTTCGCCCTTGGATTTGTTGCATGGTTGGAAACTGCCTCCCGACGCTTCGAATTCTTTTTCTAAACATTAAAAGTTACGTAAAATTCTCCCGACTTTTCGGATTTTTTTTTGTTGCGTAAACTGTTTTGAACAATTTTTTTCCTAAATGGTTTAGGTAACAAACAGTTGTTGAACTGAAAACAGTTTTACGTAAGCCTCATAAATTCTGGGTTCCCCTCGCTGAATTCACCCACAGATATCCGCTCAAAATGGCAGACCGCGTCGAGTCCTGTGTATTTCTTGCCCTTTTTGCAACATTTTTTTCCGCCGTTCATATTTTTTATAATACCTTATTCCATCCTTCCGGATATAGAACTAAGTCCCGCTTCGTCTCTCTCCTCCGTCGACGTCTCTGGCTCCTCTATTACCGGTCAGTGGAACCTGTCTCTTTTCATAAAGAATCCAAGTAAGAGCATCGCGGTCGAATACTCTGGGATGACGGTCCTGTTGAAATTCGATCGTCGGCTCCCCCTCTCAAGCCCCATGCTCGTTCCTGCGTTCATTCAGGATCCTGACAACGCGACCATTATCCACGCCGAGTCGCGGTCGAAGATCCCCATATTCAACGACTTGTACGTGAGGGGCCTGGTGCGTGCGTTGAAGGGGAAGGAGATGAAGATCCAAGTGTTCGTGGAAGCCAAGCGGAGGCTGCACTGGGGTCTGTTCTCTGTGTCCGTGTTCGACCTGAGCGTCTGGTGCCCACACGTTACCTTCACCGCTCCAACAGACGGCGAGGACAGCAGAGATTGGATGAGCCTCGGAGGCACCCTGAATTGCTATGACTATTAACTCAACCTCTCTATATACTGGTAAGTATAAGTTCCTGTTCTCGTTGCACAGAAAAACATAGGCAGCGTAGCCAACGGCGACGCCCACGCCTGAGGCATAGGCTCAGCTCTACGACACGTGAAGCTCTGCCATCGGAAATGAGCTCTATCTGTCAAGGAGGCTGTGTCGTTCGGCTCTGTCCACCTTCAGGGTCAAGAGCTCTGTCGGTGTTGATTTCTTTTTTCAGAGAGAGGACATCGTTTTTCTTTTTTTCCGATATGGACTTTCCAGTTCGAAGAAGATATATCTTATGAACAAGGTTTGATTCCGTTCTGATCTTTTCTTTTTCTTTTTTTGGTTTTTTCAGATTTTAGAGACTCTGGTGGCTTCTTCAAATTTGGGCATCGGTTAGCATCGGTTGGAGCTGTCATTCAAATGCTGTTACTGGTTTATATGCTGTACTTCTTTCGACAATGTGTATTTCTCCTGGTCTCAAATGGAGTCTGTCCTTTTAACATAAAATTTCGGATCATGCATCGGCATACAATCTCAAAGCTCGTACAATGAGAGTCAGTAGTTAAGTGACTTCATTTGATGATAATTTGCCATTGCTTTTCGCCTCCATTTCATGCTTTCCTCCACTCGGTCTTCTTTCCGACCACCGCACGGCAAGAGAGAGCACGAAAGTGAGAGTCCGACTTCCTCTCCCAGCCTCTTAATCACTTCTCCAAGTTTCCGTCTGTAAATCTCTCAGATCTGATTCTTCCGCATCGTTATTGCTGTTGCCCGCTCCTTGCTCGTTAGATCGATCAGCTCCTTTTACATTTCGTCCGACTTTCTTCTTGTTCTCTGCACTTTCCACGCCTCGACAGATTAGCCTATTACCATTTCTAAGTTTACAGGAGTTTCAGATCTTGGTTTTGTCCGCTTTCTTCCTCATCGTTTAGTTCCTTAATTGCTTAAAGGTTCATAGTCATGTGCTGCTGGTGTTTGTCTACTGTTATTTCCAAAAAGATATCTTTCTCAAATTCTCCAAGCGTTTTGCTGACGATGTATTATTATATGCATTCCTAACCACACCAGTCCCACTTAAAACAGAAAACACTCATTTTGCAATTCCTGCTTCACGACTGTCACAAAAGAAATACGGACTCGATGACGAACGAACTGCTGTACGGGTCTATGCCTAACCAAATCATTAATGAAAAAGGGAGGGACACGAACTCAACAGTATTGGCTTGCAGGGGAAGAGGCGGCAGCTCCTTGGATTTTCTCAGTTGGAACACCGAGTAAGAAGAGACAGAAGGTGAACAGAAAACAGTGAAATAGACCCACCAAAGAATTAGCACAAGAGGCCAGTTGCTTCTGCCTCCTTCGACAATTGTGTTCCTAGCGTAATATGAAATGAAAGACGCGAGGATCCAAGTGACGGCCCAAGAAACAGTGTCTCCATTCACAATTCTGTGAACCCAATAATAATAAAAACAAAAGCTAACGTATACCATGGAGATTATGACACTGCAAAGCAGAATCGCCATTGAAGAGACTCGAAGTTTGCTCATTACTCTGTCACTGTGGATTATCTCTGCATCACCACCACCACCATCACCACCATATCTTCTCTGTTTCCGAATGTCAATCAGAACCCACGTCACCAAAACGAACCCAAACACTACATTCACTAGCTCAAGTGCTATATACAAGTTGACAGCTCCCAAAACTCCGGGCGAGATGCTTCCCATTGAAATGGCCATGGACACTGGAAGAACTCTGCAACTACAAGAACCTGCAACCCAAATGAAAAAAGAAAGAAAAAAAGGAAACTTGGTTCAAGCTTTTCGCACTAGAATATCAAGAAACTACAGAACGACGAATTGAACGGTTTCATTCTCGCTACCAGTGGATAAACTTCAAGAACATGTACAGGTAATGGGGGGCGGGGGAGAGAGAGAGCTTTCTGTTTTCCTTTTCAGATTCAAACCTGCGGAGAGAGATGATGAAGAGAGAGCACGTGGTTCTTCGTCGTGCGTGGGTCGGTGGGCGATAAAGCGTGCTTTGCAGTGGGAATGCGCGGTCACTGAGCCTGGTTTCTGAGAATGGTTTAAATAGACGCCAGAGCAGCTAGAAACAAAAGTCGAAACGAAAGAAAAAGAAAACAATCGCCATCGCCGTAATCTTTTAGTTAGCAGCCTACTGCTTCCATCGCTATCCCCCTAAGACGGAACGTCATCTATTTTTGTAGTATTAACATCATTATGTTACCAAAGCAATACAGTAAAACAGGCCAGAATCTCGACCGCCGCTCCCCCTCAAAACCACCGAGCACTATTCACGCCGGAAGAGCGAGCCTGTCGCCATTTCTTTTGGTAAAGCTTCTTTATCTTCGCTGTTTTCCTGTTCTTCTTTCTGTTTCCTTACATATTCCTTCGGCAGGGAGGCGTTCTCGGGCATGCACCGTTTGCTTCGCTAGTTGTCAATTCTGAGGGCAGAGGATGTCTTCATTCGTGTCTTCATCTAACGACACAGAATCTGCCTCTCGGCTTTTTCTTGTTCGTATTCTTGCACCGAGACTATCACCTCCTGAAAATGCGGCCAAGAGAATATCCCCGCTGTTGCAGTCTTATAAAAAGAAATACGGAGTCGATGAGAAAAAGCTGGCGAACGAACTGCTGTACGGGTCTATGCCCTCGAATAGTAATAATGAGTTTCCAAGACTTTCCATTTGCGGTCGTTTCCACATGTTCATCAACCATCCATGTTTCCACTCTGATTCTCTATCTGCGCTCGAGACTCTTGTACGACACTTTAGACTTGTCCGGCTTTTTCATCGGGCTTGGATCTATAAAAATTGGTTGAGTTTTAAGGGTTGGGTTCGGTTTTATCCAGGTCACACCCCTTTTGTCCGGTAGGATTCCATTTCTGAAACTCCATCTTCATCGAAGAGGACCTGCACCGTTCCACATCATGCTAGCTTATCAGAAACGAACTGAAATTACGAATTAGAATAATACCGTTAGCTGTTAAAAGAACATGTAGGAAGCTTTCCCTTTGATTGCGAAGGAGCAACCATTGGTTTTGCTCTCCGTAAGAACAGCAAATTTGGACTGAAGACACATTTCTAACCTTGCCATCACAACTCAATGGTTAGGAAACAGTGCATCCCTATCATTACTCACTACATACCCATTGAGACCTTATGCAAGGCTCGCAAAGTAAAGGAAGCTTTGAATTTGCTTGATAAGATGGAAGTAAAGGGGAATTACACCAGATATTATGAGTCGTCACACTGGTTAATGGGCTTTGTGATGATGGGGAGCTGCAGTAAGGTTTCTCATCCGAAAGCAACATACAATACCTTTCTGGGAAAACTATATATTAATCTGGCAGCATCTCTTTTTAAATGAGTGTCAAAGGTCACCTGCCCGACAGTCACACGTGCTGCGTGATGATTGATGGATTCTCTAAAGCAGGGGATGTTGACTTTGGATGTGACCTGCTACTCGGAAAAATAGAGAACGGCTTCTTCCAACGTTTGCTTCATTTGGACGAGTAAGAAATTGCCTTTGCGCGAAACATAGGGTTCATGAGGCTTTGTGGTCATTCACCTTATGGGTCACAAGGTATTGTTCCAAAGGTAGTGAAGACTGTTTTCTGACTGACAAAAATGGAGTATCGGCACCTAAGATTGTTCAGGAAGACTTGTTGAAGAGATGTGGTATAACTTGTTATGTTTATGAACTTCTCCATGAGAATGTTCAGGACAATAAAAAAATGCTAAAGAAGATGCTCACGCGATCAGAAGAAGATGTCCTTGTCTGTTCATATATCAATATCTTAAAAGAATGTAACAGTTGTACATTTTTGCATGATTTTAAATTCCAAACCTCGTGAAGATTCAAGTGCTATTGCCATGTAAGAAAAGCTCTACTGGCATATTGACAAAGAAGACATTTAACAGGATTGTATGAGGATGTGGTGACAACGTAGTATTAAGTTGAACTACATGTGCACTCATGCAGAGAACCATCGCTCTGTCATAGGCTGCTCTTTTCTTTGAAGACAGGACTCCCGACATGTCGGCAAGCACCTCCACTGAGAGTCCTGTGTATATTGCTTCCTTAAGGCCCAGTTATCTTTACTAGACTATTGAGGATCAACTCTTCGTGTCATGGAAGCTAGGGTAAGGCATTTAACTACCTCTTGGTAATTTACGTTCTCATTTCTAGTGGAAAAAAGGACATTTTGTTTTAGGTATCTTAGTTCTCCATATAATGCTCTATATGTTTATTGTGTTACTCTAAAAGTGCGTTTGGTTCAGCATTTTGAAAGCCCATTGGGAAAATGCAAAGTAATTTAGCCTAAAAGACTTTAGGTAAATACAAAGGCTGTTTGGTAAACTATACTTTAAGAAGTAACTTTGAGAGATATGTTGTTTGGTTGAAAACTCATTTGAAAAGCCCTTTGGGTGATTAACATTATTTTTTTTAATTTCATTTGTTTAAAATTGAAAAAAATAATGTATGCAACTTTTTAAATATAAATTTTGACAATAATACTAAAAAAATCAAATACATATATATATATATATTTAAAGACCAAACCCTCCATTTTTTTAATTTTTATTTGCTTAAAATTGAAAAAAAAATGTATGGAACTTTTTAAATATAAATTTTGACAATAATGCTAAAAAAATCAAATACATATATAATTTTTTTTTAAAAGACCAAATCCTTCTTTGAATTTTTTTAATTTTTATTTGTTTAAAATTGAAAAAATAATGTATGGATCAAGATCATTCTTAATGACTTGAAGGTTGAGTGGCGGAGTCCTATGAAGCTATTTTGTGACAATAAGCTTGCAATTAATATTGCTCATAATCCTGCGCAACTCGACATGACAAAACATATTGAGATTGATAGGCACTTCATCAAGGAGAAACTTGAAGAAGGATTGAATTGTTTGTCTTATGTTCCTTCAGGACAACAAGTGGCAGATGCCTTGACCAAAAGGCTTAATGGTAGAAGTTTTCATGAGCTAATTTCTAAGCTGGGAATAGAAGATATCGATTCACCAGCTTGAGGGGGAGTGTTGAGCTGTAAATAGACAGATTATATGGGTGTAAATACATAGGATTTTTTAGGAGGTTTTTTTATTCTGATTTGATTCTGATTAAATCCCACAAATCGTGGGATTTTAGCTTTTCTCCTTTTTTAGGCTTTCTTTCCTTTATTTTTGTTTGCTAGGATTTATCTGTGTATTAGCCTATAAATACAACATTGTAAAGCACTAGAAGATATGAATGAGAATAACAATTTCTCTCCATCTAAAATTTCACAAAGAGGCAGTTGACCTTCTTTCATATTTTAATTCTAATTAAAATCTTGTAATTTACCGTCACTATAAGGAGAAGACTATCAAGAATTTTAAAAAATCAAGAGGCATATTGCAAAACTTTTATAGATCAAAAGGTCGTTTGTAATTACTTGACAAAAGACGATTTGCCTTCAAGTTTTTGATTCCAAAAATTTGGAAACCGGTCGGTTTTGAATTCCTTGTGCTGAATCGGTAGAACCAGCAATGACCCTAATTCCTCTTTTGCTCTTATTTTGGCCATTTTTCTGGATTTTTTTTTTTTAGCCTTTCTTGTATTTGTTTGTATTGGAGAAATCTTGTGCTGCAGATGGTGAAGGATTGTGAAGGACCCATCTTCTGAATTTTACTTTTTTGAGACCAGAAGAAAATAATTTTTAGCATATTTGCACAAAGAAAAATGAAGAAAAGCTAATTGATTTCATATATCTTGGTTTCTGTTTCTCTTCCTTCTTAAAACTCCCCAACCTGAAAAAGGGCAATAATGAAGGCGTGGCATAGGAATTAAACTTCACTGAAATTTAAATAATAATAATTAAAAACACCTAGCTTATTCCTAAATTGGCCCCAAGCCATTTCAGGGCTGAGAGGATTGCTATCCAATTCCATAAATTTTGAACCGATTCTAATTGGGTAAATTCCACCTCTAGAGTGAGAATCGACCAATCCTCAAACTGATCACCCATACTTTTGATATGACTTACTTAAAAAATAATGTCTTCACAGTTTAATATTCTATTGAGCAAATTCCTCCTTTTGCTTCTTAGCCTACGGAATCTAACAATACAATAAAATAAGCAGTCTTTCAAATTAATTAAATATAAGCTAAATAAATGGACGAAAGAGAAACTTTTCAGTTTTGACTAATATTTTCATCAAAGAAATGATTTAACTTTGAAAAATAAGTGAAGAAAACCATTTACAAATTTAATCTATCATCTATTATCAATAACTATTTTTTACATATATTAAATCCAGTGAAAAAAAGGGAAGTTAATAAATATAATCTGTCATGTGTCTTAATATTAGAATTCTACAAATCTTTTACATATTGTTAAACATTTCCTTTGTAAATTTTATATATTTATCAGTATTTCCTTTCCATAAGTTAATACTTCAAATATTTATCAATGAAATAATTTTGATTGATCTTTAAAATGTCAACTTTTCGCATACACACAACACGTGTGCACATTTTTTTAAAAATAATTTTAAATATGTGTGACATTTATTTTTACTTTATCAACAAATTTTTGCATTAGCTAATAATTCATATGTTTCTTAAGATGCATGGCGAGTTTATGAAAATTTGCTAGACCTGTTTGATGGGACAAATGAAAGAGCTTGGATTTTGCTAGGGAAAATAACTTCGAAATTGAAGACTTCACCATCAGGACATGAAAGAATGCTCCCCAATCAAAGATAATTAATTTTGACGTTCAACACCAAAGAACTAGAATAAAATGAATTCCTCGCTTGAGAAGAATTCTCATATATTATCAAATAAATTTTGAACTTTTACAATTAAGAATGCACCTCCTATTTACGAACAGGCTAAGACATAAGAATTTAAAAACATTGAATTAGGAAACATTCAACTTTTAGAAACTCTATCTTATACCTTCTCCTCATTGGTCCCATCAAATCATGTTGTGGTCCAAATTTCCGTTTGTCTGTGCAAATATCAAATGGACCTACTTGATTGTGGAGGTTGGAGGTGGGCTTGTGAGTAAGAGTGCACAAAAGAATTGAAACCACTTGAAATTGGATCGGATTGTTGTAAAACCGGTTGTTCCCATGGAATTGGTCTAATTCCCTGTTCTAGTTGTGGAACTGCTCACCCGAACTTTGGATTGATACATACATATATATGATTTTTTTTAAATATTTATGCAAAGCATCTATATGCTCTTGAGTTTGATGTATTTGGGCTCGAAGATGACCGAAATGAGTTCAATTCTAGCCTTGGGGGCTCTTTTAATGAGTTCGATTCTATGGGCTAGATGGAAAATGGAGGAACCTCTAGTGGGTGTTTTCCATAAGTGGGCAAATAACTTGAGTGCTAGAGGCATCTTTGGTCCAACATTCCTCAAACCTAAAAGGAGACAATGCGGCAAGGGATTATTCACCATAGGTACTGAGGAGGATTGATTTGTGGTCCAAAGCAATTGCGGTGAGGTGAGTGACGATGGCTTTCTAAAGCTAATGACACTAGTTTGGGTTGGAGCTACACTTGTCAACTATTCAGATTACCTAGGATCGAATTTGTTGGGGACATTTCAACTGGTCCCATGGACCATTATACCTATCAATTATTCAGAACACTCCAAAATGAATTTGTTTGGGACATTTCGACTTATTTCATGGACCCACTTGGAAACTGTGGTTCTCAGTTTCAATTTTTCAAAATCAGTCCATAGTGAGTGATTCTCAATTCCTGGAAAGTCCACCTTGAAACCAATCACCCATACTTACGAGTTAAGTGTCATCAAGAAACTCGATGCTTCCGCATCACTTTAATAATTCAATTTTATAGAATCTTTTAAGTAGATTATTTTCATTTGAAAATTGTGTTTGTAGGATGGTCACACGGGGAAATGTAATGATAAAGCAAAATATTATCGTTTTCAAAATATTGACTATCATAAAATTGGAGTTGAATCGATATTTAAATTGAGTTTTTCTAAATTACGAGGGCCAATAATTTATATTGTAAAATCTATTTAACAATCAAAGTATATAGGACCAGCACTTGCATTACTTTTTCATATTATGAAAAAAAAAATTATCAAGCTTAAGTAACTTAAGCATTTGACTCTCTTAGAGAAAACTGGATGGCTCTAAATATCATTTGAGTACAACATCCCTGTTAAAGTCTTGTATTAGTAAAGTTCAAAGGCTCTAAGGGTGGGCACCAAAATGCAATGCCAACCAATTGAAAAGAACATTCAAGAAATCACAAAAATATTACAACAGCAACAAAAGTAATAATGGTGCATTTGTTTTGACAAAAATGAATTATTTGGAAAATATATTTTTTAAAAATAATTATTTGTATCACTTACAAAAACAAATGAATAGAAAAAATTCACCGTTCATGAAATTGTTTACACATAAATTGCTGTTGATAATAACAAATTTTTCATTGATAAATTATTTCAAACGATACATGCGATTATTTTTTAGGGAAATATTTTCTAAATCATTTATTTTTTTCTAAACAAAGGCAGTCTCGATAATGTTATAAATGCTAGATATCATCAACTTGACTAACTTATTATCTTCAGTTTGTTAATTAATTGCTCCCATTTAATGTGAAATCTAGTGTTATTTACTCAAATTCAGTGGCCAAATTTACTTTCTACAATAGGCATTCATGAGTCACTCAGACTACATATGAAGTCCAAATAGGATTCAAAGTACATGCTAGATGTCATCCAACCAATGTGGTCTCCGTTTAATTTTCTTTGGGAGCATTCTGAAGGTAAAATCTTAAATGTGGGTTTCGATTACAGGATGCGTTACGCCTCAAATGAGTGAAATTTAATTGTTTTTAATTTTTGACTAGGAAAATTACAATTGGCAAGATGGTTATTGATCCCCCCACCCCAAAAAAAAAAAAAAAAAAAATCCAGTGTCTTGATGTTAGCATAAATCCCTCGATATTTTTAAAATTGATTTTCAATGTCCCCAGCATCGACTCCGACCACAAGTACACCTTAAGGTCGATCACGTGACATCACGTGACCATGGGCGTGAGGTATTCAAGGGCGATATCGTTTTTCGCGGCGAGGGTTATATTTTCGCCCATAGATTTGTTGCGTAGTTGTAAATTGCCTCCTGATGTTTCAAATCTTTCTGCACTGTGCTCCCCATCTTTTGAATTAGTTGCAATCATACCCTGAAAATAATTGTGGAAAATGAGAGAATTAATTTTAACTAAGGAAAAATGATAGGGAGTGAAATCAATAAATAGTTCTAGGGATGAGAGATTATAGAAATCATTTTCAAAGGGATATTTACTCTAATTAAAATGCTCAAGTCAATCTTAGGTGAAAATTGATTTGAGACCTAAGCAAGGGATCAAGGACCTCCCCCCCCGGGATTTCTTTTTTAGTTTTGTTTCAGTTTTTAAATACTAATTAAAATTGTAATTTACCATTAGTACGAGGAGAAGACTGTAAATAATTTTAAAAGATCATGAGGCATATTGCAACATTTTGATACATCAAAACGTCATTTGTAATTACATAGCAAATTTTGAGGCAAAATGAAATTCTTGTCTTAAAAAGATGATGTTGCCTTCAAGTTCTCTTGAAGATGGGTCATGTGACATCCCAGGATCGACTTTTAAGTGAGAATGTCATTAGAGTCAATGCTAAAGACATTGCAATCAATTTGAAAACAACAATGATTGATGCCAAGTTGAGATGTTGTGAGGCAAGTTGTGACGACTGTCACGATTTGAAGGGCAAATAATAATATTCCATTAGTAACTTCATTTTAAAATAGTCTGACAAAAAGCAACCACGTGAACATATAAGTGGGAATAAAGGGTAAGAGTTTTAGTTCTTGGAAAAATAAACATAACATAAATATTCATTACATTTGGGAAAAAAACAACCATGGGGGTTGAAATCATAGTGTACTTTCGATCATGGGGAGCATCAATCGAGTCTAGGCGATTTCCGATTTAAAAAATTTGTAATTGGTTATAAATGGACGGTTTGCAATTCCTTATGTTGAACCAGTACCCTTATTATTGACTAGAATTTGGACTCTTACAGCTATGCACCTCCTATTCACAAAGAGGATAAGACATAAAAATCTTAAAACAGAATTAGGAAACATTCAACTCTCAGAAACTCTATCTTGGACCCCTTCTCCTCATTGGTCCCATTAAATCATGTTTTAGCCCAAAAATCCGTTTGTTTGCGCAAATATCAAATGGATTTAATTGATTGAGGAGGTTTAAGGGGGGCTTACGAGTCAAGAGTGTGCAAAAGAACTGAAATTGCTTGAAACTGAATTGGATTGTTCCATTTGATTACTAATTCTACGTATGGACTTGCCCATCTAGATCGAACCGGTACACACACATATATATTTTTTTATGTAGAGCTTTTATGTTCTCTTGAGTTTTGATGTATATGAGCCCAGAGATGACCAAAGTGAATTCAATTCTAGCTTTGGGGGCTCTTCTTCTTCTTCTTCTTCTTCTTTCCTTTTTTTTTTTTTTTGGATTAGTGGGGGACTCTCTTAGTGAGTTCGATTCTATGGGCCAAATGAAAAGTAGGGAAACCTCTGATGGGTGTTTTCCATGACTGACAAATAACTTCAATGGTAGAGGTGTTTTTGGTTCAACAATCTTTAAACCTGAAAGGAGATGATAGGCCAAGGGATTATTCTCCATAGTTGTTGAAGAGAATTCATTCGTCTTCTGAAGCAATTGCAATGAGGTGAATGACGGTGGCTTTTGAAAGCTAATGACACCTGTCAACTATTTAAATTACTTGAGAATGAATTTGTTGGAGACATTTTGACTAGTTCAATGGATTATCAGGAAGCTACAACTGTCAACTGTTCAGAATACTTTGGAATGAATTTATGAGGGACATTTCGACTGGTTCATGGCCCACCTAGGAACAATGGTTCCTGGTTCTAATTTTTTGAAAAGATTATTAATGGACGGTTCTTGGTTGCAAGTTGGAAACCACCTATCCTACAACCGATTACCCCTACTCACATGTTAATTGTCATCAATAAACTTGATGTTACCCATCACTTTAATAATTCAATTTTAGAGAATCTTTACATTAAATTATTTGACAAAACTATTTCATTTAAAAATAGTGTTTGTTGGATGGTCACAAGGGAAACCATGCATCTAGAAAACAAAAAATGTAAAGATAAAGCAAAATCGTTCGTGCTTTTAAAATAGTGATTGTTAAAAAGTTGGAGTTGAATCGATATTTAAATTGAGTGTTTCTAAAATACGAAGGCCAACTAATTTATATTGTAAAATCTATGTAACAATTAGAGTATAAAGGACCAATATTTGCATTAATTTTTCATATTATGAAAAAAAAATTCTTTATCAAACTTAATTAACTTAAGCATTTGGTTCTCTCGGAGAGAATTGGCTGGATCTAGAGGTGTTAAATGGGTTGTGCAACCCATTTATGAACCCATTTATGGTTAAATGGGTCATTAATGGGTCAAGATTTATCTTATAAAGCACCCATAATAAGTTTTAATGGGTAAACACTAAGATATATGGGTTTTAAATGGGTCAGCTCTTTGACCCATTTATAACCTATTTATCAACCCATTTTTCACTCAAAAACTCATTATCTCTCTCTCCTCTTTAACTTTACAATTTTTTTTTATAAAAACCGAAATTATAATTCTTTTTTCTTTTTTCTTTCCTTTTTTTCTTTCTTTCTTTTTTTTTTCTTCCTCCGGTCACCGCCACGGCGATGGCCGGTGACGTCAGCGAGCCTCGAGCTCGCCGGTGTCGGGCGAGCTCAAGCTGCCATGCCGCCGCCTCGCCGACGTCCGGCGAGGCTCGAGCCTCGCGCATCTAGCGAGGGTAAGCTCGAGCTCCCCTGACATTGGCGAGCCTCGAGCTCTCCAGATCTGGCGAGGCAAAGGCCTCGCTGACATCCGGCGAGCCTCGAGCTCGCCGGATCTGGCGAGGCGGAGGCCTCGCCAACGTTCGCTGAGGCTCCAGCCTCGCCGTCGGGCGAGCCTCGAATCCGCCGCGTCGAGCGAGGCTCCAACCTCGCCAGATCGGCGAGGGCGAGCTCGAGCTCGCTTAGCGTCGCGAGCCGGGCGAGCCCCGCCCGCCTGTGGCCGGCCGCCGGTCGTCGTCGTGGCCGGCGGCCAGCCAAAGAAGAGGAAGAAGAAAAAGAAAAAGGAAAAAATAAAAATAAAAATAAAAATAATTAAAATTTTAATTTAAAAAATAAAAAAAATAAAAATTTTAATTTTTAAAAAATAAAAAAATAATTAAAATTTGATTTTTTTAAATAATTATTTTTTAAATTTTTATTGTATAAAATCATGTTAGCAATACCATTTTAATATATATAAAAGCTTTTTTATGTTTCGTTAAATGGGTCGGGTATGTGTTAGGTATAGGTCGGGTCGGGTATGGGTCAAAAAATTTACACTACAATAAATGGGTCATAAACGGGTTAAATGGGTTGATTTGGGTCGGACCATTTATGACCCGACCCAAACCCGACCCAACCCACCCGTTTAACGGGTCTAGCTGGATCTAGCACCATTTAAGCACAACGCCTTTTTCAAAGTCTTGTATTAGTAAATTTCAAAGGCTCTAGTTGTTGGCGCCAAAATACAATGACAACCAATTGAAAAGAACATTCAAGAAATCACAAAAATATTGCAACAACAATGAAATAATGGTGAATTTGTTTAAGCAAAAATGAATGATTCAGAAAATATTTTTCTAAAAATAATTGCTTATATCACTTATAAAAACGAACAAATGGAAAAGAATTTCACCATTCACAAAGTATTTAGACATAAATTATTGTTGATAATAAAATATTTTTCACTAATTAATTATTTTAAATGATAAATACAATCATTTTAAGGAAAATATTTTTCAAGTCATTTATTTTTTTCTAAACAAACAAAGTCCTGGTAATATTTTAAATGCTAGATATCATCAACTCGACTCACTTACTATCTTCAGTTTGTAATTTAGTCACCTCTATTGAATGCAAAATCTGGCGTTATTTACTCAAATTCAATGGGTGGATTTACCTTCCACAATAGGCATTAATGGGTCACTCGACTGCGTATGGAGCCTAAAAAGGTTTCAAAGTACATGCTAGATGTCATCCAACTAATAAGATATTGGCTTAAATGGTAATGGAATTTGTTTCTCTTCTTGTGGTCTTGGGGTAATTCTTTTTGGGAGCATTACGAAAGTAAAATCTTAAATTTACCGATTTAATCTAGGGGAAGTGCGCCTTTAAGATTATCTCGGAAAGTGGACCGAGACGTGCGAAAGCAGTCCGAACACCACTCTCGGCCACAGAAAACAAAACCAAACCGACCAAATATCATCCTAACGATATTTTAAAAGATTGGCGGGCGGATGTTACAGAACTCATAATAGTAATATCCGGAGAGAGAGAAGTAGGGTCGATATTGTTCCGCCATTGATTCAGTAAATTTTCTTCTGCTCATCACATTATTTTCTAGCTTCATAATCCATAAATCCACCCTTTTATCTGTATGAATCCTCAGCAAAATCATGTCATTTTCCCTCTCCCACATATTTTATTCCTTTTAATCCGCAAAATAATTTACTTTTCCCCAATTTTCCAACAATTTTAACAGGTAAAGCAAGGTAACTCAATTCTCCCAAGCAAGAAAGTGACTAGATTGGAAGAACCTCTTGGAGGACGAGGACGAAATTGAACAAAAAAGGTAAAAATCCTGCGCCTTTTTCCTTTTGCGCGACTGATTTATAATCTTCTGCAGCGGCCCCTCCATTTCTTCATCTTTCAACTTTTCAACCCTAAAGTTCTCTCTCTCCCTACCGGCCAGCGGCTCTGCTACAGTGCACGGCATCTCCGGCGGAGGCGGGCGGCGGCGGCGGAGCGGAGCCACGACCTCTGAGGAGCGGCGGCGGCGGCTCCTGGACGGCAGCGTCCACCAGCTCGATCCTCTCTTCGGCCGGCGGATTCCTGGCCCGAGGTTCGTTCCTCCGCTTCATTTTTCCCGGGCAAAAGCCCCTGCCTGCGATTTACTTCGGTGCCTGCGCGTGTGGAAATGATCGGGGCTATCGATCTCGGTCGCGGAATCGCGTGTAGTTCTGAGCGGCAGGCTGTTTGATTCCGGTCGTCTTCAGTCGGTTTGGTCGGATTTTTCGACCGTTACTCAGTGGCGATTGGTTTTTGTCACTGGTGTTCGATGTGTTTGATTCGTTGAGGTCGGCAGGAGTTCGGAAGTCGTCTTCCCGCGTTCTTCATTTCGTCGATAGTTGTCTCGTTTTCTCTCATTTCATACTCCGGGTTCGCCGTTCTTTTCTTAGGAAATAAGTAATTCAAAGGTTTGGTTAGGGATCTTGCGTCGAAGGTCACACGGGGCGCCCTTTTAGGTTTGCTGAGATGTGTGATACTTTCTCATGGATTTCCGCTGCGGGTTCAACGAGTTTGAAATGTGCAATTCGAGGACCCTGCCTCTCGAGGGACTCCTTTACATTCGGGGTATTTGAAGAACTATTTGTAGATGTGGATTCGCAAAGGAAGAGAATCCGATAGCCTTAATTTGATTCTTTTGTACATTCCTCAGTTGAGTGAAGTGTTTGGAATTAAGATGACTGAGAGTTTAGTGGACGAAAGGATCCGCAAACAACAATGCTTCCTTTTATTCTTGGCCAAATACAAGCAGCAATACACCAGTCACATGCTTTGAAATTGAACCGATTGAATTTACAAAATTCATCATGGACTCCAGTCCACAGTTGCCAAAAAAAAAATAAAAATAATAAAAATAATAATAAAAATAAATTGAAGAATTAGATGGAGGCAAAGTTCTTGGTTGACTTTGTTTTTGGCGAAGATAAGGAAATATTTTGGCAAAAGCTTGAGAATATTAAAGGCAAAGGCATAGTAGAAGATGAGGTGGAGCTTCGTCATGGAAAAGTGATACAGAAAAGTAGTTATGGAACGTGTAATGTCAGCATGGGAGGTTTGATGCTAATGGTTAATTAAAGAGGTACCTAAGTGGAAGTAAAGAGTTCAAATTCTTTCCCCATCTATTGGCTGAAGAGCTAATGGCTGCATTGGGTTGGAGTATCATGTACCCCATGGAAGTTTTTTGGGTATATTTTCACAAGCATTAAATTTCTTGCATTCATGTTTGGTTGTCATCTTTTCAATCCTTTTGTCTTGTATATAACTCTGTTATATGAGGAAACAAAGAGAATGGGAACCGATGGAATGTGTAAAGGCAGAAATAGAACAAGAAGAAGTGGCAGCTTAATGCAATGATGAAGTTTCAAATACAACATTGTCCTTGGGAACAAGGATTCTTGAAGGGGAAAGAAGTTCGTGAATGACAAATAATCAGGATTATCAATCTTAGTCACTGCAGCTTGTGCAATTTGCGCTAGAGAAATGTTCTAGCTGGCTTTTAAATAGTTATTTAGATGCAATCAGTTCTTCTACTTCTTCTTCTTCTTCTATGTCTCTTTCTCTGTCTCAACTCTGGTTCTCTTCTCTTTCTTGAAATTTTTCCCTAAGTTTTTCTGCTAACATCAGCTTCTAGGTGTTTCGGAAAATTTTTGTGGCTGTTGATTTTATTTTGGTTAGATGTCAGATGAAAGTTAAAAGTTTACATACTATATTGTAGATCCAAGAACTGTAATAACCAGGTTTTGAATAATGGCCAAGTCTGAACAAGGGAAAAAAAATTAGTTTCTTGCACTGGTGAACATTCCTTTGTTAATTTAGGTGGTTAAAGTTGTGTTTTTAAGGTGGCGTATTATCAATTGGGAGGTTCAAAAAATTGCGAAAGTCCAGGTCTTCTAGGAGTAATGGCATAAGACTTGTGGCTTGTAATTAGATAATTTTCAGGAAGATAATTGTCGTGAATTTTTTAACGATTCTTTCTTACAAGCATCCTTGCCAATGGCAATCGCGAACATTAGTAACTTCGTGGATCTGATAATGTTGATAAGAAGGAGCATCCCAAACTACTTGAGTCCTTGATCCTGTGGATTTGTTCATATCTTTGTGGTTTTAGCAATAGATTTTATGCTTATGTTTGCATACATCCATGTTGACAGAGAAGGAGATTTTCCAACTTTTACTTTATACGTCACAAAGATTGATCTTCAGGATCCTTTGGTATCCCTCTTGATCTTTTATGTAAAGATTTTAAAAGTTCCATTTAGATCTATAATAGTAATTGGTTTGGTTTAGTGGATATGATAACCTTTTTTGTGACTAGTCTATGCAAGAAATCTCGTTTCATTTAATATGATAGCAATATGTGTGGGTATGATTTATTGTATCTTTTCTTTTTATGTGCCAAAGTTTATAGAGTGGTGGATCGTCGTTTATTTTTGTTGCCTCTTAAATGCTACTACGATTTTATTCTGCAGTAGTGCAGACATCAAATTTAAGTTTTACGTATTGCTTCTTGATTTGCTTGTTTGTTTTACTTTATGTGATGAGTTCATTAAACGAGCAATTATCTTCGCCTTGCAGAATATGAGCAGCTTGGTCGAACGGCTGCGTACTAGATCAGAACGAAGGCCAATTTACAGTATAGATGAATCGGATGACGATGATTTTGTTCCCCGAAAACCTGGGGTGACTCAGGACAAGCTAGAAAAGATAGTCAGGGATGACGCGGTCTGTATTAGCATCCTTTTTTTTCCATTTTTCCTTTTTTCCATGATTGTAGCATGTTTAAATCGATGCTTCTCCTTTACACTTGAGAGTATGCATTTAAGATGGAAACAGGGGAGTTGGCTGAAAAAGATGGACAGTAAGGATTGCGTAATATCATTTAATCAGCTTTGTGACGGAAAGTGGCTTCCAATTGTGCCCTAATTTGGATTTGGGTGTTCACTGTACTTTTGTGCAGTGCTTGAGATTTGTTTTATTTTCTTTTTCTTATATCTTTTAGTACTGTGATTCGAAACACGTATTCTTGGTTTTGCCATTATTATTGTTATCTAGTTTATTTTTCTAAATGAAAGTTAGATCACAGTTGCCTCCTTAATGATGCAGTTTTCATTTCTGAACCGGTTATCTGCTTTCTTTGATTAACAGAAGGAAGATTCATGTCAAGCCTGTGGTGAAAGTGAAAATCTTTTGTGCTGTGAGACGTGTAATTATTCTTACCATGCCAAGTGTTTGATTCCGCCACCCAAAGCTCCTTATCCCAGCAATTGGAAATGTCCTGAATGTGTATGGCTCCATTATATGTATTCTCTTTTCATTCTTTTGGCAACTTTTCAATTGTTCGGCTTATGTGAGAACTGGTATTTTGTGATTTCAGGTTAGCCCCTTAAATGATATTGAGAAGATTTTAGACTGTGAATTGCGCCCCACTGCAGCTGACGCTAGCGATGCTTCTACACTGGGTACAAAGCAAATTTTTGTGAAACAATATCTTGTGAAGTGGAAGGGATTGTCCTTTCTGCATTGCACCTGGTAATTTTAGGCTGCATCATTTTCTCAGTAATGAGAATTGCCTTATGAGATTGATTACTTCTATGATTTTACTTTTTGTGTCTCTTTTGCTATTGCTGGGGAAATCCAACTTTTCGTTGGGTGTTCAGCTTTGCTTGTTATGCAACTTCCATCGTATATTCTGTTCAGGATCCCTGAGAAGGAGTTTTTTAAAGCTTTCAAGTCAACTCCACGGTTAAAGACAAAGGTGAACAACTTCCACAAGCAAATGGCATCAAACAATAATGCCGATGATGAATTTGTTGCCATAAGACCAGAATGGACTACAGTTGATCGGATTATTGCATGCAGGTTTGATTATCTTGACCTCTAGTTCTTTGGGAGATCAATTTATTTTTGCTATCTAATCTACTCTTGAGGTGGGGTTTTGAGTACTAGTGCTCCTAGGTATAATGTTGTACATCCGTCATGCTGCTAGTACTTTTCAATTTTTCCAACTTAGACTGTCATAAAGAAGAATTGGCTTCTCTATACTTGGTTTGGAAATCAAGAAAATATTTAATTTTTGATCTGGTTTTATTTATTCCTCAGTTTCCATGCTATGTTGATCTTTTCTACGTTCTCATCTGGCGATTTATTGGTATTTTGATTTTTGATTTGTATTATTAAGCGTGGTGTCGTGTACTGAATGCTGTAGGGGAAATGATGATGGAAAGGAATATCTAGTGAAGTGGAAAGAGCTTTCCTATGATGAATGTTACTGGGAATTCGAGACGGATATATCTGCGTTCCAGCCGGAAATTGAAAAATTTAATCAAATACAGACCAGGTCTCGCAGATCATCTTATACTAAACAAAAGAGTAGCCTTCGAGACTCTTCTGATCTGAGGAAGAAGCAGAAGGAGTTTCGTCAGTATGAACAGAGTCCAGAATTTCTTACAGGCGGTATAATTCTCATTGTTTGTTGGTGTTGCATATTGCTGCTTCAATTTATCTTCCGTCTTTTTCCTTATCTTTGTACATCTGTTGCTTGTGATAATGAAGGTTCACTGCATCCATATCAGCTTGAAGGTCTTAATTTTCTACGCTTCTCTTGGTCTAAACAGACACATGTGATTCTTGCTGATGAGATGGGTCTCGGTAAGTCTTTGTCATGAGGAAAATTTATGCACTGAATTTGCTTTTGTGTTTTCTGTGTAAGCTATTCTTTGTTTTTTGCAGGCAAAACTATACAGAGTATTGCTTTTTTAGCATCTCTGTTTGAAGAAAATTTATATCCATTCTTAGTTGTAGCTCCACTTTCTACTTTGCGGAATTGGGAACGGGAATTTGCTACATGGGCACCTCAATTGAATGTCGTATGTATATTAAACTATTATTGCATCATATTTAATCAGCAGTATTGGTGACCAACGTGATGTGAGGTTGTACTTTCATAGGTCATGTATGTTGGCTCTTCCCAAGCTCGTGCCATTATACGGGACTACGAATTTTACTTTCCTAAGAGCAAGAAGCTCAAGAAAAAAAAATCTGGCCAGCTTGTTAGTGAGACCAAGCAAGATAGGATAAAATTTGATGTCCTCTTAACATCGTATGAGATGATTAATCTGGACACAGCATCATTGAAGCCGATACAGTGGGAATGCATGGTAAGATCTGTTGGTAATTGAACTCATAAAGATTACCCAACATGACGAAGGCTTGACACTATGTTTTCCCTCAGATTGTTGATGAAGGTCATCGTTTGAAAAATAAGGATTCTAAATTGTTCCACTCATTGAAGCAGTATTCAAGCAGACATCGAGTCCTATTGACTGGAACCCCACTTCAGGTGAGTTGTTTATAATATTATCCTGTCCTAAGTGTGAAATGAGAGTACTGCCAAGTATTAGGATTCACTTGAACAACTTTCGACTTATAGCTAGATCTGCATTCACTCAAATCTTGTAGTGTTTTTTATTATAACAACTTCCTACTTGAATGCTTAGCTTATGTTTGATTCACAGAACATTGAAGCCTTTGATAGAGAAAATCACGTGTCCATTATTTTTTTAAAGATGATGGAGGGTGTAGTTTTCTTGAGGTGCAAGCCAAAATGTCATGAGTTCATTGCCCATATCTTTACAGCTTATGGCCTACTCAATTTCTTGACCTGATGTGGAAAGAAAAACCGTTATTGCCGTACAGACTGATGGGATAAGCAAACCCAATTACATTTGCAGCTAGATTTAGCTTTTTTTAAATTCTGCGTATAATCTTGTTTCCATCCTCTTGTGGCGTGTGCTGAGAACAATTTGAGGATGGTGTTTACTAACTTAGTTGGGGCTAGGGTTTGAGCGACTGAGTTTGGAATGCTGACTGAATTTCTTGGTTAAATTGTCAATCTTTCCTTCTGAACACTGAACCACACGTTCTGTTTATTGGTTCTGTCATTAGTTAGTATCAACCTTATAGTATCTTTTCATTCAGAGAACATCAGTGGAGCATTTTTGTTGATACAAGTCTGAGTTCCTTTACTTTTTCCTGGTGGAGTCAAGACTAGTGTTAATTTTGTGTGTAATTAATTTAGAAGAATTACCTTGGGTGGGTGGTTCGCAGCAAGTAAACTTTGGATGTTGTTTAAAGCATGGAATAGTTAAGCCAAGCACCAGTGTCTTAGTTGTGGTAACAGAACTAAGGATTAGATATCTTGTGTATGGAATTTTTCCCTTTTCTAGCTTTTCTTCTATTCATGTCTGTGTTTTGTATTACCATTGTTTTACTTAAGTTATTAGCAACAATTACTCACAACTGCTTGTTTGGTACATTTTCAGAATAATCTGGATGAGCTTTTTATGCTTATGCATTTTCTTGATGCTGGGAAGGTTTGTCTACATGGACATTTAGAATATATCAGAGTACTGTTTCTAGATCTATGATGGATTTGAATGTGGCTGATACCTCCCCGATCGATTTTGGTGCCTGCAGTTTGGAAGCTTGGAAGAATTCCAGGAAGAATTTAAGGACATCAATCAGGAGGAGCAGATTATAAGGCTTCATAAAATGCTGGCTCCACACCTTCTCCGAAGTATTGACTCTTAAACTAGTGATTCAAACATTTCACGATTTACAAAGGAGAACAGACGATTTTTTGTCGACACTTTTGGCTGAAAGAGCTATAAATATTCTTGGCCTTTTGTAGACTTCATAAAATGCTGGCTCCACACCTTTTCTGAAGCATGACTAACTAGTGATGCAAATGTTTCACATTTTACAAAGGAGAAGAAACGACTTTTTGTCAACACTTTTGGCTGAAAGAGTTATTTCATCTTCTTGGCCTTTTGTATCCCTTGTCAATTTTTCTTCACTGTAAGTGACAATAATTATCCCTAAGATGCGATTAAATTAGAGAATCAAATGTTTTCTCTCAGTGAAGTTAAATTCCAGTGACGTCCTGGATAGGATTTATACTGATTGGAGACAATAGCTCTCGAGTAGAATATTTGTATGGCTGTAGATGCATGGTATAGTAGACGTATGGTTACCATATGTAATGGGAGTTTCATTTTCAATAGGTTTAGTCTTCTTATTGGATGTGAATCTAATTTGTGTGATACTGCAGGAGTAAAGAAAGATGTCATGAAGGAGCTGCCCCCAAAGAAGGAACTTATTTTACGTGTTGAGTTGAGTGCAAAACAGAAAGAATACTACAAGGCCATTCTAACCCGTAATTATCAGATACTAACACGGCGAGGTGGTCCCCAGGTAGAATGAGAGATTTACTGGAAGGAGCTATATTTTATATTTGACAACATCATTCTAATTAAATTTTGTTCTGAGTGGCAGATATCTTTGAATAATGTGATTATGGAACTGCGGAAACTGTGTTGCCATCCTTACATGCTAGAGGGAGTTGAACCAGACATAGAAGATAGTGGCGAAGCCTACAAGTATATCGTGATCTCTTTGATTTTGTATCATGTTACTGAAGATGGCTCTAATGTTTGCATTTCACTGAATTTTTTGTGATTTGCTGCCTAGAACACTTGACATGGTTATGAGAGCAGCCACGTATTTGATCCGATGTTGTGATGGTCTGCTAGTTCGATGTTCAAATTAATGAGTCCCCTTTTTTCTTCTTCTACTTATCTTTCGACAGACAACTCCTGGAATCTTGTGGGAAATTGCAGCTGTTGGACAAAATGATGGTGAAGCTTAAAGAGCAAGGACATAGAGTGCTTATTTATTCACAATTCCAGCATTTGTTAGACTTACTTGAAGATTACTGCACTTACAAGGTATGCATCTGATGTCAATACTTTGAATGTTTATTCTTTTTGGCATGTAATTTGTGGTATTTAGTGTTCTAATGTCATTATTGGCCTATACGATGGGTGCGTTCGCATCATATTTCCCATGCAGAAATGGCAATATGAAAGGATAGATGGCAAGGTAGGTGGAGCAGACAGACAAGTACGTATTGATCGCTTTAATCAGAAATCCTCCACCAGATTTTGTTTCCTTCTCTCTACAAGAGCTGGAGGCTTGGGAATAAACCTTGCTACTGCAGACACCGTAATTATATACGACAGGTAATATGGTTGATTTTATCCTAATTTCTAATTGTATCTCAGAGTTTGCCCTGAATAGATATTATTAAGTGGTTTGGCACCTAAATTAGTAAGTTGAGAGATAGTACATTGGTTATGTATGTGGCAATCTGTGATTTGTTGAACTAAAAACTTTTAAAAGAGGATTTGCTTTATTGTCATATCTATGTTAGATGGATAATGGTGTTGACATAGTTATCTTCCTTGGGAGGTGCCTTTCCTCTCCCACGGTAATTAATGTGAAATAGGAGGAAATGAGAATCTATTTTATTTGGCAAGAAAACTTATACCTGGGGCTAACTTTGGAGGATGTCGCTTGTGAGAACAAGGAATCCAATAGGGAGGGTTTGAGGACACGTAGTGTGTTGTTTGTGTAAGCATGTTATGGGGATAATCTTGTTTACGTGGTGTGTTTTGGAGGACTATGGAGTATTCGATACTCCATAGTGAATTGGAGCCTGGAAAGGTAAAGTTTCTTTATCTCCTTCTTTAAGCAGTACTCCTTTTTCCCCTTTCAACCAAAATTTTTATGGATCAGAGATCCTGTTTGTTGTTGCTCTCTCAGTACAACAATTTCTCATTCAATTCTGAAATCTATTTTTTCTGATTGTTATTAATTTTGATTATCACTAGATCTGGAACCTGTTCTTTGGGCAAACATAAAGAGTATTTTCCATAAATGAATGAATAAGAACAATGTAGGTGTTTATTTTTATGACATTGGATGTCTGGTTTTATTGGACACCCAATTAGTTTAATTGGGTCGTGACATCTCCCATCATATTGCAATTAGATATTTTTTTGTGGATCAGAGATGTTGTGTTGTTACTCTCTCAGTACAACAGTTCCTCATTCAATTCTGGAATCTATTTTTTCTTGTTGTTATTAATGTTGGTTATCACTGGATCTGGAACCTGTTCTTTGGGCAAACATAAAGTGTATTTTCCATAAATGAAGAAGAACAATGTAGGTGTTTATTTTTATGACGTTGGATGTCTGGTTTTATTGGACACCCAATTAGTTTAATTGGGTCATGGCATCTCCCATCATATTGCAATTAGATATTTTTGTTGTAAGAGTAAGGGCTTGTTTCGTATTTGGAAACAACTTGTGGATGGTTAAAGATATAATTTGTAAATGATAATTATCATTTTCCATAAATGCATATCTAATACTATGTATCTCTAATTATATCAAATAATGAGAGATACCAAATTAATCTGTTGTGGATCCTTCGGCAGACATTACTTGTATTTGAGCGTGTTTTTTTGGGGAACTTCTATTTAAGCAATTAGTTCCTTTAAACTTTGTAACAAACACTTGATTGATCAAGGATTCCTTGATTTTAATCAGTATGCGTTTCTTTAATAAACTTGAGAAATTTGTCTTGAATGATTTATGCAAAATGTAAATTGTGCAAAGTTTCTTTAGAAACTGTCATATCATTTAATGCATGACGTGTTATGTATTGGTGCTTGTCTAGTGCACTTTTATTTATACAGCTTTCCTATCTTTGCCCATTTTTAACAGTAGGAAATATGATTAGTATCTATGTTCAGTTTTATATAATTATTGGTCACCTACATGTTATTTTGGTGTTCTTTTAGTTTTTCTTTCTCCTCCCTCCCCCTATGTCTCACGCTTGACATCTCTCTCTCCCTAAGGTCTCTCTTCCTGCTCGGGCCTCACCCACCCACCCACCCACCCACTCCCTCTCTCTCTCTCTCTCTCTCTCTCTCTAGGTCAATTTATATTCAGGTACAAGAACATTAGATCTGTTGAAAGCTAATTGCTAGAAATTTTATGGGCGGAGTATCTCTTAGTTTTGAACAGATACTGAGGATATATCTCATGAGTAGGAGTTGAAGGATCTTTGGAAAGCAGAAATCATTACTTCTCCTATTATTTGTTTTTAATGTCCGAATGGGATAATAAAAAGCTAGAAAAGACGCGAATAAGGCGTTTTTCAGCTTGTCTATTCCAGCCATTTTGTTGGAGACTTTATGGAATGTATTTCTGTTTAGAGTGGGGGATTGCCTCAATTTTTTTATTCTTTCTTTGGTTCTGGAATTAGTTGACAGTGTTTATATAAGTATTCCTTTATGACGTGGTTAAGGCATTCTAGTTAGTCTAGTTTATGTCAACATTTTAGATATTGCTAATGATGGGTAGCTTTCCTTATGTGGCCTGCATTTATTTTTCTCTTTCTAATGGAAATTTCTTCCACTTTCTTTTTTGTTTTTGCAGTGATTGGAATCCACATGCTGATCTACAAGCAATGGCCAGGGCTCATCGACTTGGACAAACCAACACAGTTTAGTGTTGTTATTTAGATATACTGCAGGACGTTTTTTTGTATTTTTTTTTTTTTGTCTTGACGAAAGAGGTTCCTTTCCTGTGCTCAGGTAATGATATACAGATTGATTACGCGAGGTACCATTGAAGAAAGGATGATGCAAATGACTAAGAAAAAGATGGTTTTGGAGCATCTGGTGGTTGGAAGGCTAAAGGCTCAAAACATTAACCAGGTGGACAGCACCCATCCTCACAGATAACTCCCTCTCTCAGAAGTGAAAATATAAATAACTTCCTTCGAGCAGTTTAGACCTGTTTAAACACTTAAATGTGTTTGCGGAATTTCTTTTGTGTAATACATAGACTATATCTCTGAAATCATCATGAAAGAACTCCAGTTTTAGACCTACTTCTAACCCCCATCGCCACACCTCAGTACAGCCCCCCTCCCTCCTAGTGGTGAGAGTTCTGATCTGTTATTGTCTGGTCACAGGAAGAGTTAGATGACATAATAAGATATGGCTCGAAGGAGCTATTTGCTGATGAAAATGATGAAGCTGGAAAGTCCCGCCAAATTCACTATGACGATGCTGCCATAGATAGGTGAGCTTCCATCTTTGTTATCTCCATTACTTAAAAAATTATAAATAATCAACATGAGTTTGTCATGCTTTATAACAGACTACTTGATAGAGAACAAGTTGGAGGTGAAGAGACGACAGTGGAAGATGATGAAGATGATGGATTTCTGAAGGCCTTCAAGGTTTTAAACTTAGCGTCAAACCTTGAAAATTATAGAACTTTTGTCTTTTGTGTGATGTGATGGGAGATTTGTCTTTGTCTAGTGAGCTTAAACTACACATTGCATTTAGTTTTAGATTTCTAATATCCAAGAAAGAAGTGGCTTAGGAGTTATGAGACTCTCCAAATGGCAGTTCTTTACTCCTGGATGAGGGATCATTGGTAGGCAGGATAAGTGACAGTCTGTCTGGTTAACAGGACTGAGAAAGTGGGAATAAAATAAAAGGAATTGGTGAAAAAAAATTGAGAACGAGAATAATAATCACTCGCTGAGTTACCTTGTTTAATGACGCTTTAGAAATGAATGTATGGTTTAAATTTTGTAGGAGTGAATTACTATGATACTAAATAATACATGGATTTCTAAGATGTACTTACCACATTAAGTTTTCTTCCACAAAAAGATGCCAAGTAAAAGCCTTAGCTATTGGTCCATTTATGAAGTTACGATATTTGTTGACTTTGATTCATTACCACCTCTCCCTATTCCCATTCCGTCGGCTCTGTACCTGGTAGGGCTTTAGTATATGACAGCCAAGCAGGCACCTTTTGTTCACTTCCTTCATCAAGAAAATCCATCCTGCTTCACGGTGCAATGTTTCGAGGCAAAGAGGAGGCTAATCACAACCAGAGGAGATCGATAATTTCTTTCGATTTGATATTCTTTTCCTTTTCAAGGGGGGAAGAGGAGGCTAGGGGTTGTGGTTGTTGTTGTTTTACTTCATTGGGGCTGCTGAATTGCACATTTCCTTGCTAGGACTAATCTTTCGATAGGCATGAGGTTTAGGGCTATGATCTGACATACTGCTATCTGACAGTTATTTGACCTTTCACTGTACATTTTTCCCCACAAGGAACTGTATAACCTGTTCACGTTTTAATTTCACACTTTCTCAATTCTAAATCATTGCATTTGGCTTTGTTGCACGTCTTTTAATCAAGAAAGCGAGACACTGGCTGGGATGTGACCTAGATCAAAGTCCTTCTAGGATGTTCCTTCTGTATTCCATATCACCACAGGCCTTCCTTTTTCTTTTTATTATCATAGTCACTGACGATTTGGCTTCTGTTTTCTCTGGTGGGGTAAATCTTTTTTGTGAGATCCACTTAGATGTGGAAGGTTTTCTAATAACTGTAAAGAAATTGCGAGCTTTATGGGCTTAGTTCCACACTGTGTCATTTTTTGTGACCTGGCAATGAAGGCTGGGTTGAGCAGCTAAGCTGATACTCTGGGAATGAAACTAAACTTCACAAGGAGACAAAGATTACACACATGGGAGTCCCTGCATGTCTTGAGTTGGCTTATTCTAGAAATTATCAGACTGCCAACACTTTATTCAGATGTATGCTATTAGAACTTTAGTTTCTCCATTTGAATTCATAAAATTTATGTGACCTTCTTCCATTGCTTGAGCCTCTATATACTTATTGGTGATATCTATGATCTAAACAATTTGACTTACTGCTGAGCACTCCATGGAGTAGAGTCCAAGTGTCGGTTCTTCATTTTTAGGGCATCATGCTATGAATCACTATAAATGCCTTTTTTCTAGGTGGCGAATTTCGAATATATTGATGAAGTAGAGGCTGTGGCTGAAGAAGAAGCGCAGAAGGCTGCTGAAGAGAGTAAATCTACCATGAGCAATTCAGAAAGAACAAATTTCTGGGAAGAGCTGTTAAGAGATAGATATGAAGTGCACAAAGTCGAGGAGTTTAATGCCTTGGGGAAGGGGAAGAGAAGTCGAAAACAGGTTTGTACTGCATGTTTTTGCCATGCTATAAGAAAGTGGCTTGGGTGTGCTGTTGATGATGATTATTGAATGAATCAAGCTCTAGGGAACTTTTTCTGTTAGGCTGTCAAAGAATTTCTCATTTTTATAGAGTTACCTTATTTCCTGTTATATGTTTGGAGGTCTAGAGCGATCATTAACACAATCAATCTGAACATTCAAACTTTGTTCTATTCAAAGTGGGTTATTGTGAATTTTATAGATGGTATCTGTTGAGGATGACGATCTTGCCGGACTGGAAGATGTGAGTTCCGAAGATGAGGATGATAACTATGAAGCTGAATCCACTGATGGTGAAGCTGCTCTTCCTGGAATTCAAACTGGAAGAAGGCCTTATAGAAAGAGATCTAGGGGTATGTCAATTTCTTTTTCCATTTTAGCCAGTGCAATTTGTGCTTGATTACCATATTGTGCTTTTTCACTGAAGTGCTCATCTTTGATCATGTTTCTGCAGTTGACAGTACAGAGCCGCTTCCTCTTATGGAAGGTGAAGGACGATCATTTAGGGTACTGGGATTCAATCAAAATCAGCGGGCAGCCTTTGTGCAGATTTTGATGAGGTTTACTTCTGTATATGCAAAATTCAATCATCCATTTGTTGGGTTCAGATTAAATCCTGCAAGCTTGTGCAGTGATGAACAGACAATTTCTTTCTTTTCTCTCTCTCTCTCTTCTTCTTCTTCTTCTTCTTCTTTTTTTTTTTTTTTCGGGTATCTTAATTGCTGATTTTTTTTTCATAGGTTATCGTGGATTCTGCATTTTAGAAAGTGAAGCTTATTATTGAAAATGTATTATTATGAGTTAAGAATAAACTTTTATAATGAGACTTACTTGGAGCTCTGATGCAGATTTGGAGTTGGTGACTTTGACTGGAAGGAATTTACTCCCCGTTTAAAGCAGAAGACTTATGAGGAAATTAAAGAGTAATGTGTTACCATCTTACTTTATAGTTTTGAGAAACTAGGGATTGGAACATGATTCTAATATTTTGCTCTTTTGTTTGATATTTTCTGTATAAGATATATTCTGTTGGATGAACTTTTGCAGGTGCTGTTATGTGTTACTTAGGCAACTCATACACTTGAACAGAAATGTTTGAGTTACATTTTTCAATTTTCCTCAAGAATGAGTTTTGGTTTTATCAATTCTCCTTTTCTCAGGATCACTAGATAGCACAGGTCTAAATAGGCGATTATGATCTTTCGCTTCTCATATAGTATGCTTTAGGCATCTTAATACTGTCAATTAAGACGGATTGGAGGATTGACTTATTGAAGCTTATTCCAGGTTTATATATAAGACTACTGGGAGTACTTGGTACGCTTATGGTGGGATATTGCAATTCGATGTTTAGTTTGGGCCTTCCCCCCTTTTTTTAGAGAAAGGGGGAGAGGAGGAGGAGAGAGAGAAGAGGGGGGGGGTTCAGGTTCAATGGAAAATGCTGAGGTTCTCTGTAAAAGGAAGTTCCGAATACATTGCAATCACTGAAACTGGAGCAATGTTGCAAGTTCAGCCGTTCAGCTCATATCACTGCTTTGTCCTTATATGGTGCATGTTTATATCTACTTCATTGAGTGTAGATTGTCGCATGGTTGCACTTGTAGTATTCCAGTTATTTTGTCAATTTAGTTCAGCTTACTATATGCATAGTGTGCTGTGTATGATTGTACAGCTGTCGATCATACTACACATTGGTAAAATATCCATTGGAGCAAGATATTAGTTTTTGGTATATAATTGGCTGAAGTCATCACTTTTGGATTTTGGATTGATATTTGGCATGATAAATGTGTATGCCATGCATGTTTGAGTAGCATCAAGCCATAATTGTATTCCTCCTAAAGCTGTACTTGTTCTAGTTATAATTGGTGTTACTAAGGAGTGGATCTGTTCTTACAGATACGGAAGACTATTCTTGAGTCATATCGCTGAAGAAATTACAGATTCGCCAACCTTTGCAGGTAATTAGTGCTTGTGTCCTCTGTTTACTTAAATCTAGGGATTTTGTATGTCACATTTTGTTAATTATCTTGCTGCTTCTTGTGCCTTGTTTCTCATGATGGTTTTTTACAGATGGTGTACCGAAGGAAGGACTTAGAATACAAGATGTCCTTGTCCGAATTGCTCAATTGATGCTGGTAAAGGAAAAGGTAATTTTTTCAGTAGTGCTTTAATCTTTCTGTCAGTGTATCAGACAAACATATATTGAAGTCATTCGTTGACGGGTGGGCTGGGTTTTTGTGCTTGTCTTTTGCATTTGTCTTGTTTAGTAACACTGGAATCAATTATAGCATATGCAGAGATGGGCCATTTGGCGTTCATTAGGTCTGAGGCAATTTGCTTGATGCTTGGGCTATGATCAATGCGATTATCTAAGTGAAAAAATAAGCTGATCTGGATCAATTCTCACGATTTTGACAGACATCAAGTTGATCTGTGATAAGCATATGATATCATAGTGCACTGATTATCTGAGTGAAAAGATAAGCTGATCTGGAGCAATTCTTACGATTTTGACAGACATCAAGTTGACCTTTGACAAGTGTATGATATTAAACTGCACCAATGTGGTTCCTCCTATTTGCAACCTAGTATTTGAAAAAGATCTAAATAATGCAACATCCCTCATTTTGAAGGCCTGCCTATCTTTCTCCTCCAAATAGTCCAAAAAATGGAAGCAGGGATTAAAGACAAGACTTTCCATGTTGTTACAACAGTTCAACCTTGACCAACCTAAGAGTTACCGGCTAACAGACTCTGCCTGTGGGCAAACTAATGTGCAAGAATGATAGAGACGCATTTCAAAGTCTCTGAATCTTGGGGCAATGGAGCATAGGAGAAAAAAATATGTATAATGCTTACCAATAGAACACCTGCTGGCTAGCAGCCAAGCGTTTCTCCCCAAATTTTGTATGGTTAAATTTCAACCCCCAGCACTCCCATTAAAAAAAAAAAAAAAATCTGTAGGTTATTTAGTTTTCAAACAAATCTTGCAAGGAAAAGGTTGCCAGCTTCTGCTGTGTACAAGTAATAGCTCCTGTAGGCTCATTTGCCAGGGAAGATCCCATGATAGCTATTTAATAGTCATCAGATAATCTCTCCATTAAATGATTATTTGCAAAAAGGTATTTTGGAGGTCAATGGCTTATGATACTGGCTGTATACTGTGGTACTTTATGACAGCTACTGGGTGGGAATCACTGCAGGCATTTGATTGCACCAAAGACGTATTTTGTTAGCCTATCTATCAAAGGAATTTCTCTGGTCTGGTCCTTATCAGGGATAAAAAGTACCCATGATCAGGATTTATGTATATTCTATAGCTTAAGCTTATCATTTTGTAAATTTTCATATTCATTTCATATGTAGTTTGTTTTTTTTTCCTAATGTTCACATGGAAAGATTTGGCCTGTCAGTCGTTTTATGTGCTACTGATTCTGCCTTGATAGCTTTCTTCCTTCCAATGGTGCACGATTTCACTTTCAGTCCCTGAATTAACTTTTGCACTTATTAATGGTGCTTGCAGTTTAAAACTCAAAGTAAACTATTTTGATCGTGATAGTTCATATTGAAGGATCACTTGCTTTCTTTGGTCTGATCTTGAAGAGTTTGGTCATATGATGCACGTGTCTTTAATCATAACTTGAAGAAGTTGTAGGTGGTGGTGTCTACATACAGTCTCTAAGAATCTGTACCGGACAATGTTCTACACACTCATAAATTCAGTTCGGCATATGAAGATTTAGAAAATAAAATTGTTTTATTGTAGGATGTTTGCCTACTTATCAAAAATGATAACATGTAACTACAGGGGATTTTAATTTTTAAAATAATGTAAGTTACCTTTCAACAGAATTCAAGGAGATTTATGTTATTGTTGACTTCAGAAGATGAAGATGCCTGTCTGCTAAACATGCCTGTCTGCTAAACAAACTTGTGGAGGTTAGATAAATTTGGAATTTAAGTTGCATGTGTGCTGTTCACTAAAGATCTGTCACATGGTTTGGCACCTTCCTGGTCATTTTGCAATAAGAGATCTATGGCTAAAAAGAAGAAAAAAAAGAAAAGAATTGCTTGTCTGCTAGAGCTGGGGCTTACGTAATCAAGAAGTATATGGAATTACAGCCTGCTTCCCTGTGCCCTACATAATGTTCCCTGACTCAATCAGTTGGGGGTACAAACTTGATGTAGCTTTATGATTGGATCATTTTATGTAGGGTAGGTAGGGTATATTTCATAATATATTGTTATTACATGAATTGGCCATCTTATTTGTTTTGTCTCTCTAGTGCATTTCTTGGCCTTTGACTTTTGGTTATATCAAGCTGAATAGTATCAGTTCAGCCATGAGTAATGGCGATAGCATTTTCTGAAAATGTAGGTGCTGTCAGCATCAGAAAATGTTGGGGCACCACTTTTTCCAGAGGAAATATTATTGCGCTATTCTGGATTGAAGCCTGGAAAATTTTGGAACGAGGAACATGATCTATTGTTACTGCGAGCTGTGCTCAAGTATGCCTTCTAACCTGTTTATTTACTAAATTGGTGCTCTGACATCTGGTTTCATATGGTTAGTATCTATTGAAGCAGTGTGCTTTCAACAAGTGCTCCAAATTACTATGTTTTTAAGAGCGCTTTTCCAGATTTCACTTCAGTGTATGTCCCATCATTGCCTCCCGCATTTCCCCAGGAGACTTCATACTACTTTTAGTAATGAATGAAGCCTTATAAGATTAGCGACTCAATAATTTACTAATCCTTTTTCTGATTTTTTTCCATGCTGATGTGACTGAGATTCCAATGGCACTCATCGGACCAGTCTGCATGATAGAAAATGATTCTTGTTGCCAGAAGCTAGGTGAACTTAAATAGCTCTTTTTTTTCAACAACACCCCCACAATCAACAAACCAATTCTTATCTTGTTAGGTGGTTGTGGACTATATGAAAGTGTTCTATTTTATTGCGGTCGGTTCTCTGTCAAGTCTTCTGAAAAAAATAAAAAGTCCATATCTTTTTAAATCTTCTCCTTCAAAATTGGTTTTTTTATGCCCTGTATAGCCTGGCTCTTCATTTCAGCAGCTCATCATTGGAGCATCCAGAGGCCTTTGTTTCACATGGCAAAACACTTTGAAAGAGTATCTGCTATCTTGTCTTCAATTGGCCCTTCACCCACGTTTGCTCCGAATAATTTCATTCATTGTGTATCTTTCCTAGAGTGTAAGCACATCCATGAATCATTTTCATCTCCACTACACTCAATTTGTGTACTCGGTGGTGTTTGACCGCCCAGCATTATGGTGCCATAAAGCACTGTTGGTCATATTGTCACCCTATAGGTTTCCCTTCTGCTTTAGCGGCATTTGGCAATAGCCAAAACACCACATGTACATCTTGATGTAATCCATCTTTCTTTTGCTCTACTAGTAAGGTATTTGTCAATTTCCCTCCTTTTGCAAAATGGATTCAAGTAGCGAACCCCTACTCTTACTGATTTTATGCTACTCCTTACATGAAAACCGGTAGACTCCAACCTTTTCCACCAGAGGTCAAGCTTCTCATTTACTCTTGCTTGGTTTATCATGTAGGAGCAATATATCGCTTTGTACCAAGAAAAGTGCCTTTTTCATATCTGCTTAGGCTGGCTTCTTTTGAAAAATGTCATTCCATTTAATTTCTTCTACTAGTAGGGATGTCATACTAGATTGCTGGTCTAGGGTATCATGTGTACCTGATGAATGAGAAGTAAACCTTCCTGTTTGTATTAATTTGATTCTCGTTGTATCATTTCTATCCTTGAATTTGAAGGCATGGATATGGACGATGGCAAGCTATTGTGGATGACAAGGACTTGAGGGTTCAAGAGGTCATCTGTCAGGAATTAAATCTTCCCTTTATAAATGTACCTATCCCAGGACAGGTTCCTGTTCAACCTCAAAATGTTACTAATAGTACTGATGCAACTGCAAGCAACAACCAGCCCCAGGGAAATGGCAATGGAAATGATCCAGCCGTTAATGTATCACAGAGAGTGACTGAAACTGCCACCCAGGGACAGGTGTATCAAGATTCTAATCTTCTATATCATTATAGAGATATGCAGAGAAGACAAGTTGAGTTTATCAAGAAAAGGGTGCTTCTTTTGGAAAAAGGACTTAATGCAGAGTATCAGCAAGATTACTTTGTGAGTTTAAATCTCTCCAGTTTTTGAACACTTACCATGAAGAAATTATTTTACTGTAAGTTCTGCTTGAAGTAATTTCAAGGAATGTGGCTTTATAGTTTACTGTGTTGGGCTTCACTGTCTGCATAATGGAGACTGCATCAAATTTTGAAGATTCGGGGTATGATTGGGTTCAGAATGAACATAATAGGGAAATCAAATGTGGTAGACCAGTTCTGGAATAACTGGATTAAATTAGAAATGAGGAGTTAAAATTATTAGCTCGTAGATGCCAATACTAATTTAAGTAGTGTGTGGTCCCTTGGGATTTCCACTACAAGTTTTTCAGGGTATTGGGTAAACTTTTGATATTGCAAACACTCATTTAATCCATCTGGTTTAAATGATTCATTGATCTGAATGGGGCAAAACTTTGTTATTAACGTTGAGCATTTTATGTTACTCCATCATATCACATTGAGGTTTTGGTTGATTCATGCCTGGCTGATACTTTTTTCCACTGATTAATTGATTTCAGGGAGAGTTAGGAGCAAATGGGAATGCTTCTGAGGCGCCTGAATCTGAACCTCGAGCACCAGAGGCACCCCCTCCAAGCTCTGATAATGTTGATATGAAGATAATTGAGCAGCTGCCTCAGATTAAAGTCATTGGTAAGGAACCTTCCCCTAGTCTTCAATTTTGGGTGATTGTTTCAAGCTTATTAATGATGTGGACCTCATAATGACATCTTTCATTATTTTTTTATTGAAAGAAATTCTTCTTTTCTTTTTTTTTTTTTTTGCTTATATGTGCTGATGCATTTATTTCTTTATTACATGCACACTTCTTTGATGAATATTATCTTTTATAAGTATATGAAAGGGAACCAAGGGAGTGTGTATTCCATTCTAATGGCATTTAGTGTATGGGTGGGAGGAAATCAGTTCGTATCTTTAAATCCTTTACATATAAATTTTTCTCACAAGTTAATTATGTGACCATTTTGAGTAGGAGAACGCAGGATTATTCCAAACGGCGGTCGCTGATTTCGTGTGCGACCATTTTTTTCAAATATTTTTCCCTCTATTGCAACCTGATTTATAGTTCGGATATGCAAGTCCTTAAATTTTTTGTAAAATGTTATATATTGAATTAAAAGAACCTTGCCTAACATAGTTAGGCATATTATGATATATTACGTGATCAAGGACAATTAAGCTTTTGAAGAAGAATCTGAGCTTGAACACTAACTTCAGCTCTTAATATAGTATGTTGGTCAAGAAAAACTCATAATAAGTATAGATTATGGGGGTTGAAATATTCTAAGCAAACTGGACTTATGCTGATAAGTAGAGATCAAGGGTAGAAAGTATATGACCATTCTTCATTTTTTCACTTGATGTGCGCACGATAGGGATTATACAACAGAGAGGAATGCTGCATTTTGGGCAATAGATGCAGGACATATTTGCATTTAGAACTTAGAACTATCTATTTATGTCCACAAAGAAGTACATTGATTGGATGACTCTTTTGTGTCAACTCTTTCCCCGTGGTTCATTGTATGTTTGTCCACAGCTGCAGAGGAAATCTCCGCTGTTGCTTGTGATGATGACTCAGACCGAATGGAGCTTGCGCGGGTGTATAACAAGGTGCCTCTATCGCATTCGTCTATGATAACTTTATTTCGAAACGTTAGCATGTTGGCTTTGGTGCCGTGAATATGAATTCTGTCCATGAAACTTTTTGTTCTTCTGAGGATCTGCACAGTTGATCTTTAATTTTTCCATCTTGATTGCAGATGTGCAAGGTTGTTGAGGATAATGTTCATGAATCAGTGCAGACGTTCTATTCTGACAGCCCGGCCAGTCATAAGTTGCGGAAGAACCTTATTCCGCTTGAAAACGCCTTTGAAAGCATAACTCGAATCCTAACACCTGAGTCAGGTGACCCTCCTAAGTCAGAAGATTCAGTGGTTGGTCCAGGTCAACAATCAAAGGCTGAATCGTCCAAAACCACTTCTGCATCCTTCACTCAAGAAAATGGCAGCGCGAGTGCTGCCGTGGCAGACACTGAAATGCAGGAGTTAAATGAAGATACGTCGACGAGAGAAAGCAGGTTAGCCTCAGCGCGTGAGAATCATGCGCAGGAAGAGTGTGTGCCTCCAGATGATGCTGCCGCTGGGGAAGATTCTAACTTACCTGGGATTGAACCTTCAAGCTCGGCTGTCACTAAGGACGACGACGTGGAAATGAAAGAGCAGGATGTCCCTGACGAGGCAGAAAACCCCGAACCCAATGGAGCTGGTGGTACTTCTGAGCCTGTGATCGTATTGGACGACTAAAAGATACAGCGGCGACATTGCTGACCCAGCAGCAGGGTCACCTCTTTAATAATAAAGTTCTTACAGACTATCGTTCCGAACCATCTGAATTTTACATTATTGATGCATGAGACTTTTATTGCTAGACCCTTTGCTCGAGAGGTCCCGACGGAAACGTTGCGCCCGTCTCATTGGGATTTTCGAGGTCGTTTGTTTCTCTGCCGTCTCGGCGTCTCCTAATCATTTGGAGTCGGTTCACAGTTAATTGTTAAAAGACTGGTATGGTGCAGTTTAATTGCCGAGAGAACTTGATCTTTGCTGCAGTTTGAGACTTTGAACAGAATAATGGCTTGTGCCAATGTTTGACCGGCAGGGCTTATGGAGGAGCGCTCCATGTACATATTTTCATAGCAGCTTTTCAAATTTACCTTCTGCAATATTTGCTATATGTCGAAGGAAATGCCTCCTTGGATTTATCCATTTCAGTTTTTATCTTCTTCTTTTTTACCCCCTCAAGATGACTTTTTTCAAAGGCTATGATTGTAAAGCGGTCGAAAGATAGAAAATCATCGCGCCGCTTTCTAAATTCAAAATCTACCTATTACTAACGAAAATAAAATAAAATAAAATAAAAATAAATTTTCTGTTTTTAAATTTACAAAATAATTGCATGTGGTGCGCGTGAGTTGAAGAGTGAATCGTTTTCACTTGCGGATCAAACGTTATTTTAGTTCGATGTTCATATTATTCAATGTGCCATGATAATGAAAAAAACGTGAGCACAGTGAAATTATCAGCCTTTCCTTTTCCTCAGGCAAGAGGGAGAGGTTATAATAACATTAAAAAAATAACATTATGTAATTTCGTACCGTTTCATTCAATCACAGGTGTGAGGCTTATAAGTTGGCTGAATGATGTTGCGGGAAGCACAGGCTGATTCACAAGGAACTCGAAAGAGATACGTGGTTACTGGTGATTAGCCACTTTCGAACAAATGACAATGACGGAGAGTCTATCTTTCCCTCGATGATCTCTTTAATTGTCCTTGTATTTAATATCAGAAAGATGTCGGGACGCAATAGTTGAAGGTCATGTCTACATTTAATTTTTTTAAAAAGAAAGCAAAATTATATAATTTTGTATTTAGATGAAAATTTCAAAGGCGGGTCCATCCACTTGGGGGAGTTTTTCCTCGGACCTTTCATTTTCCTGAATCACGCTCGTGTTTCAACGGGGAAGACTTAATGGGGATCCAAGCTGGTTCCCCTACCCCCTTTAAGGGGCTGTGGAAGGGAGAACCAATGTGGCCAGTATATTTTTCTCAAGACTCCGGACCCAGGCCTCTACTTAGACTTTTCTTATGGTCAAAATCTTTTAAAGACTTGCTCAGTTCCATAGTTGAAGGTCATGTTTACAGTTAATTTTTTTAAAAAGAAAATAAAATTATATAACTTTGTATTTAGATGGAAATTTCAAAGGCGTTTCTTCCTTGTGGATTTTCCACGGAAAAGGCCAAAAGAAGAAAAGCACAGATGCATGTTCAACACGCGTTCAAACCGGCACCTGCGGTACGACTCCCCCTCGCTTTACGGTCTCCTCGTAATCATGAGTCGAACCTCATCCGAATGTTAAAAAAAAACAAAAGAAGAAGGAAGAAGAAACAAGAGATCCCCAATTGCTCACGCGCCTCCTCTCGGTTTGCATTGCACGCTCTTGTCAATCATCTAGAAAAGAGATCGAGACGAAGGGAATGGAAAAAAGGGGCAGCGCGTAATCATGAAGATTGCGACTTCTGAACGTGCACAAACTTCAAATTTAAGCATGATTGTTGGGCTTCCTATATCTTCTTTGATTTGATAGACCTAAGTAAGTACTATGAATCTCATGATAATCTTATAACAACCCACTAATATTCAATGACCAATTAGAAATTGCAAGTTGGAAACCTAGGACGACATCTAATTTAAGTCGGTGGAGGTAAGTGAGATAGGTACGATTTGGGGTTCTTATTTTCATAAAATGTGATGAGTATCGTGTCAAACTCATTTGGAAAAATTTGTCAATTGTAGGATGAGAGGAGGTAAGAAAAAATGACCCTTGATTGTTGGTGGCTCTCTATCGCCACGTCAGCTCCACTTGTTCTTTTACGTGATTTATGGGATGATCAGTTTCTAGTCCAATTTAATAAAATGATCACTATTTTTTATTTATGTTTCCATTCAAAATAATATCTTATCGTTCAAAGCATGATCAAGAACAAAGTTAGAACTCAAAATAAATTTTATGCTTTTAAGACTTTTATTTCCTTGAAAACAATAAATTATAATCACTAATTTTTTTGAAGAAATAAAAAATAATATAAAGTACATGTAGTAGGTCCAGTTACTTCGTATAACTGGAAATTGGACTATTTGACACCAATTTAACTTTTAAGAATCGAGAACTAGAATAATATTCTAAAAACTAGATCGAATTAATCTAAATTCTCGAATATGACAGTTTGTTGTGCACACCAGCAATGACTTATCCATTTCGCACAGTGAACACGTCATCAATTGGGGGGGAAGATACTAGAAGAGTAGATTTGAACGCAAGGAAGATCCAAATTCAATGCATTTCCAGTTTAAAACCATTATTAAACTGAACCCCATCCATTAAAGCTCTCCTCTCCACTCCCCAACACGCGCGCACGCGCCCTCTTCCCACCGTCCACGGCGCGTAGAATACTTCTCATTCTCTCATTAACTCTCTCTCTCTCTCTTCTCTGCGAAACGCCGCCGTTTTCGACCTGCCGAGATTTTCGCACACTTTCTTGACCTTCAAAAATCTCAACTTTGTCCGAACAGTAAGCCACTTCTCCTATCTCTTCTTCTTCTTCTTCTTCTTCTTCCTCCTCCTGTTCCTTCGAGTCCAAGCTAAAGATCCGAACGCCCACCTTCGTCCCCCTTCGATCCGCCTCTCTCCGAGCTTCTTCGGGTCGCTGGAATCTCTCCTGGGATCTGGGTCCTTGGACCGCGCGCTCGGAGCGAGCTCCCCTGTTTCTTGATCGGCGGATAAGGTAGGAAGGCGCGGCGGCGGCGGCGGTGGCGGCGGGAGGTGAAAGCATGGAGAAGTACGAGCTGGTGAAGGACATAGGATCTGGCAACTTCGGGGTGGCCAGGCTCATGAGGAACAAGGAGACGAAGGAGCTCGTCGCCATGAAGTACATCGAGCGCGGTCACAAGGTGGGTGTGTGGGTGTGTGGGTGTCTGTTTTTTCGGGTTCTCTGTTGTAAATTTTTCAGCTTTCGGGTTTTCTTTGGTACCCAGTTGGGAAAGATCGAATCTTGGGTGTTGTTGGAGCTTGCTAATGGGATTTTGGTTGATTGGTCTTGTTGGTTTTGGGTTGTAGATTGATGAGAATGTGGCTAGAGAGATTATGAATCACAAGTCGCTTATCCACCCGAACATCATCCGCTTCAAGGAGGTAAGTTTTGTGATTTGATGCTCTCGTGACGCCTTTTTATTTTTTTTTTCTGGGTTTATTTCGTGGGCATTGTGTGGAGCGATTTCTTGTGAATGTTTAGTGGGTGACTTGAATGTGTGGGCTTGAAGTGATGCTCGATTTGATGCAGGTTGTTCTGACTCCTACTCATCTCGCCATCGTGATGGAATATGCAGCTGGTGGGGAGTTGTTTGAGAGGATCTGCAATGCTGGGAGATTTAGTGAAGATGAGGTCTGCTAAGTATTTTCCTGATTTGAGTGTTTTATCGATGACTATGATGCGAAATTGGGTTGCGGGGCCAAACGAAATCACCTTGAAACATAGACTTTATGTTGCTAATTGCTTTAGTTACTGAAAGATTAAACAAAAGGGGAAAACTTTCCATTTCAGGTAAGGCCAAACAAAAAAAAAAAAAAAAATCTGTCCGGTTTGTCCTTCTGTTTGGAGATTACACTGAGCTCGGTATGTTTGATTTTGAGCTCAAGATTTGCTTTGTGTAATTCACGCAGGCTAGGTATTTCTTCCAGCAACTCATCTCAGGAGTCAGCTATTGCCATGCCATGGTGAGCATAATGTCAAGTTGCCATCGTTGACACTGTCTTTCTGCTGTAGCTTCGAACTAATTTTTAATCCTGTATATCTATTACAGCAAATATGTCATAGAGATTTGAAGTTGGAAAATACTCTACTGGATGGTAGCCCTGCACCTCGTCTGAAGATATGTGATTTTGGTTATTCAAAGGTAACCTGTAGATGAAGTTGGATGAAAAGTGTCCATGTGCTTATTCTAATCCTATCGGTAACTTTTCCTCTTCTTTGTCCATGCATCTCTAGTCATCCATTCTGCATTCAAGACCCAAATCGACAGTTGGAACTCCAGCATACATTGCACCAGAGGTTCTCTCTAGAAGGGAATATGATGGCAAGGTATGCCAATTTGATGCTTTTAGATAGGAAGTAGTTCCACAGTGATTTACAGCTCAAATCTTCGATGCAAGATTTCATTTTGTCTTGTGCTGAAGGTGTGTATGGATGTGGCTCTTTTCAATTGCCAGTCGTGTTATAGTTTATAGTGAATTACAAGATTACACTGCAGCTTCAAGAGTTCTGCAATCCTTTCATGTTTTGGATGAGCAAGCACTCTTCTCTGCAGTCCCTTTTTTTTTTTTTGGGGGTCATGTTTTGGATGAGCAAGCAATCTTTTCTAGATTGTTTCACCTCATGCTTCTTGCTATTAACTTATATTGGCATACAACCAGGACTGTTGTGGATCGAGGTGATCCATCACATAATTTTCGGTTTCATATGACCTTTTGCAGTCTCCTTTCATATATGATTTACCGGAATGCTAATTCTTGCCAAAGTGTGAGTACCTGGCTATGATGTCTTTGAACTCTTCTGTGGGGCTAAAAAATTTTCGATCTTGTCTTCATTAAATCTCTTCAATAGATCTGCACATTGAACATTAAGTAGGTTGATGTGTCCTGCCTATTGCAATACAGATGACCTTACATCTTGTGTCTCCAATTGCCTCTGAATCCACCATATGCCAAATTTACTGTTTATCAAGGACCTACTTTATTTTGCATCAACTATTGCTCCTGAATACATAATATGCCAAAGGTACTGTCTATGGCTCACTTGATGAGAGATCTGCTTGCCAGAGATGAGAACCAGTCTACTTTTTAGCATTTCTTTTGTTCTCCTTTTTTCTCCTCACAATCATTGGATTTGATTTCATCATAAGCACTCTTAGCTTTCCCCCCAGTTGCAATCCATTTTAAGGTTAGGATTAGGATTTGATGTCTCGTATTTTTTGGTATAAAAACTGCATCTGAACTGAAATTAAGAGTAGAAAGAGAATGAACTGAAGGACTGGAAATTGGAGGAAGAGGAAGTTCCTCAGCTGTTTGGAGTAACTTAAACTGTTTTGAATCGAGTAAAATGTAGAATTCTGATATCTTGAATTAACCTTTGTGTCCTCCAAGATGTCCTATTAAAGACAAATACGTTTGAGTCAATTTGGTGATCAAATGGGAACTCTTACACAGAAATTCTGTCCATATTCTTATAAATTAAAAATAGCGAATTCTGTCCATTTACTGCTCCAAGATAGAGCGATGAGAACTCGTGCTTTGGAAAGTAAATTTTTGAGTCCACGTTTTCCAGTTGTGTGATAATTTTTCTGCAATGAGGCAAAAGTTAAGAAGTGTGTCCTCTTGAGTCTTATTGGTTCCTTGAATATACAGATGGCAGATGTGTGGTCTTGTGGAGTAACTCTTTATGTGATGTTGGTTGGAGCGTATCCATTCGAAGACCCTCAAGACCCAAAGAATTTTAGGAAAACTATGAATGTGAGTGTACTTTCTTTTAGGCAGATAATTGATGTAATCCATTTCCCTTTCTCACGCCACTTAAACTGACACACATGTTTTCTTTTTGCAGCGTATAATGGCTGTTCAGTATAATATCCCCGACTATGTTCATATATCTCAAGACTGTAAACACCTCCTTTCTCGCATTTTTGTCGCAAGTCCATCCAGGGTATGTAGATTAAGGAGATGTGCTTTTATCTGAGGATGCAATCAAGTGAACTGTTGAATGTCAATGATTGTTTGTAACATCTCCCTTTCCTTTTGAACCATGCGCCAGGCCATGCATACGTTCTTCCTGCTATTTCGACTGTCATATTCTTCTATTTTGGCCACAAGGTGTTTTGCTTCATCGTTTGACTAGTGAGGCTGGGATTAGTCTATAACAAAAAAATAAAGAACAGAAAACCCAAGCTTGGTGGTGGGAGAAGCGATTGGGTCATTACTTTTCTGTGAAAATAAGAATTGTATTAACAGTCCTTGCATCCACACTAGTAACTGTTACTGTGATATTCTTTCCAGAGAACCACTATCAAAGAAATCAAGAGTCACCCATGGTTCCTCAAGAATTTACCGAGGGAATTAACAGAAGCAGCTCAAGCCATAGAATACAGAAAAGGAAACCCGGGTGTCTGCCTTCAAAGTGATGAAGAAATCATGAAAATTGTGGAAGAGGCTAGAGTTCCCCCTCCTGCTTCCAGAACAGTTTCAGGCTTTGGTTGGGCAGGAGAAGACGAGGACGACGAGGACGATGGAGACTTGAAAGACTTGAAAGAAGAAGACGTGGAGGAAGATGACGAAGACGAGTATGAGAAGAGAGTGAAGGAGGCACAAGCAAGTGGAGAATTTCAGGTCACCTAGATCTATTCCTTGTTGGGGCCTCATTGTTTTCTGTTATCCGATCTTTGTCGCCAGTTGGCTCCAATAAGTTTACTCTGTAAATTTGGGTGTCAGAAGTGTGTAAGTTTTCAGGCTTGTTTATGGTCTTGGCCCGACTACATAGGGTTTATAGATTGTCTGAGTTTGGAGATGTAGGCACAAAGCATAGATTTGACAGTCACTTTCATTTTATTTTATTTTTTGTCTCGGATGTTCGAGTCTAAAATAGGTACAATGTGGAGGTATAGGTATAAGAATATGCAGTCCTTGCATGGATACATATCCTAGCCTGTGTACCGTCATCGACCATTGTCGCAGGAGCGATACCAGATGTTATGAGAGTCAGCTTAACCATGTTTCTGTACCGTCTGTTGGTTTTTAGCGCAGTGACATGTATGATCAGACATTCTTTACTGGGGTTCTGTCCTACTTCAATTGAACTTGTAAAACTTCTGTGATATTTCGTTTCCTTTTAATGGATGAGTGTCCAAATTGCCTCCATCGAGTTAAATATGCCGGGGAGTGTTTAGATTAGATAATGTCCAAAGGTAGGGTGAGTTTTGCTTGGTCACCAATAGATGCATTTTGACCCATGTGTTAATTCACAATAAGCTTGTATCATGGGTTGGTAATTTCTTGGCCGTAGAATAGCCTGTGCAGCGCTTGATGAGATGATAATATCGGGGCAGCTTTTTTTTTTTCAATGATTATTTCAGAGAACAATAATGCGGGGCCAGCTTTTTTTTTTTAATAATTATTTCATAGAACAATAATGCGAATAGCTTTCTTGTGTTGGATCGTCGCAGCTTATTTCAGCTATCTAGCCCATCGAGTAAGACAATATATCACTTTAGACTCAACAAGTGGTTATAGCTTGCAAGCACTATTAGGTTATAATATCACTTTAGACTCAACAAGTGGTTATAGCTTGCAATAGCATCATTAGGAGAGCGATATCTACTCCCGATCAGTTTGTATATAAAAGGTCAACCTTGCTTTAAGAGCTTCATAGAGATATAATTGTTTTATTCTAAAACTTTTAGTACCAACCATCTTGGACTAGTTGTATTTATCACTCATTCTTTGCTCAATAACCTCAAGCTCTACTTATAAGGGTTTAATTCCACAACACACTCATTGCATTGCTTCCCTCTGTTTCCTAATCATTGATGCACCACTTTGGACCATACATCAAATGACAACACTTGCCCAACAAAATATGCCACTCCATTGATAGCTTTTTTCCCCTCCTGCATCTATTTGGGCCCCTTCAGTCACTTGCGTTTTCCCTGACAAGTGACATTTCTAGGCAACTGCACCTTTTGGTAGCACCCTATTTTACTAACTAAGCTTTTCTTGATCTAAGTGGACTAATGAAGATATTTTTGCCAATTGATCCAGGAACGTTTTCCTTATTTGGTGAGGAATTGGTTCTTTCCTGTGTCTCAAGTGTCATCTTAAAAACTAGTCGGGAGCCGTACTTTCTTTGAGCATATTTTTTCTCGATGATTTACTCTCAACTCTCGTAGGATCGGGTAGACCATAGGTTTTCTTCGACTCAAACTCACTTACTAAAGGGATCCTACTTTGATACCATTTGTCATGAGCCGATAGTCCCATGCAGCGCCTAGTGAGCAAATAATACTAGACCAACATTTCTTCTATAGTTGTTTTAGAGAATAATACGACAAATAACTTCCTCATATCGGATTGTATCACGTCTAGTTTAGCTCAAACGTCTAGTTTATCAAGTGAGATAACAAATTACATTAGACTTAACAACTGATTTTGGCTTTATCATGACCACACAAAGAAAGTTGCATCATCTCCCGATCAATTTGTGCACGAAATGCCAATGCCATCTTCAAAGCTCCATAGAGATATAATCATTTTATCTTAAAACTCCTAATATCCTACGGATCAGTTGCATTCATCCCCTCCGCAACACTCACTCTTCACACCCATGTTCCCCATTCACAAGGGTATGTAAGTACAAAAGAATCATGGACCGTGACCCTTGCATCTATTTATACCCAAAAGAGGCGGCAGGAGTAGTAAACAGGGGTTAGCGATGGATTTAGTTGGTTTAGTCGATTCTTTCTAAGCCGAAAACGTGGTTGCACGTTCGTGTTTTGAATGCAGCGATAATTTACATACGTCTTTCTTGAAATTATGCGGGCACTTGATGTCGTTGCTCTTTTTGGATGAACCATATCACGTCCGATTTCCTAGTGAAGAGACGTCGGGTGGAGAGACATGTATGTTTATATTTGAAAGAGGTAGGAAGTTGCGTCACTTGTGGATATAGACTAGGCTATAAGAAAACGCTCTCTCCCTCCCTCCCTCTCTCTCTCTCTCTATCAAGAGATGTTCACTCATAGATTAGGTCGCAAATAATGCTCTTTATCAACAATACCACTAAGATTGCGTCCAGAATGACGGACCGATGAATCGATGTAGATACACAAAACCATATCGTTCTCATTTCCTCCTTGTACAAGGACAGCAAAGCCTAATCCGCAACAATTCTTTGAATATGTATCAAAGGCAAAAGCCCTAGTCAATTAAATAGAGAAAAACTTTCATTATCAGGGGATATATACTGCACCTGCATCTTTATTTCACCTCTGGTGCTGCCCTTGAGAGCACCTCGTGAAGCTTTCTAGCCTCAGTGGAGATGCATTCCCGGTCGAACAGGGCCGACACGACCGCTACTCCCTTGAGATTTGGCAGCCCAAGTTCCATCACGGCATGTGCGTTCGATATGCCGATTCCCCCGATTGCAACGACTGGCAGCTTAGAAGACAAACAAACAGCTTTCAACCCCTCCAAGCCAATGGTGAGATTGTTCTCCTTTGTGTTCGTCGGATATACGCCTCCAGAACCGATATAATTGGCACCATCCATATATGCTTGTTGGGCTTGCTCCGGTGTCTTGCATGATACCCCGATGATCTTCTCTGGGCCAAGAAGGGTGCGTGCGGTGCGAACAGGCATATCGGATTGACCGACATGGACCCCATCAGCATCACAAGCCAGAGCAATGTCGATGCGATCATTTATTAGTAGAGGAACGCCCTGGAACGGCATACTTCCATGCAGGATTTAGCTGCTTCAAGAAAGTTCCTCGTTTCCGCATCCTTTTCCCTGGAAAAAGGTACCAAAAATCATGCTTATCATAAGCAGTCCCATCTGAAGCGCTTTATGGCCAATCTCATCAATATGGGAAGATGACTGCCCGAAGCATACGATATTCCTTAAATGAGAATGAACTAGCTTGAACCACTTAACCAAACACCCGTAGAAGATCAACAACTCACTATATTTTGACCGTGTGTTCAGGAAAAAAAAAAGAAAAAAAAAAGGAAGTAAAATTAATTTATTCACTCTCACTCTTGACTGGATATTTAGAAGGTGTAAGGACAATGGAACATTCCCTCAAGAGTCATTTCTTCTCTACTGCCCGCTTTTGAGCCCATATTTAGTATCCTGGAGAGCCATCGTTAGTGGTCTACCTTTTCTCCTTCTGAGACTTATACACAGATGATTTTGATATCACATTTCCAAAGTGCCATTGTTCTCTCTGATCACCTCAGCCTCAGGTAAGCATACTCTTAAGTGCCAAACAAGCTCAGTATTGATCACTGAGAAGTAAAAAATTTTATCTTTTCAGAACATCAGAGCTTCTTATATCGTAAACTTTTCATTAAGATTTGAAGATAAAGGCAAAATATGTCATTCGCCACCCCCGAGTCAGAACAAAATGCTTAACGTAAATGCTAAATAGCAAATTTAGATGGAAAGGAAACCTTGGAAGGACAAGACCACTAAATATTTACAGAAATTTGTGCCTTTAGTTGCAAACTGTTCTCATAAGAGGTATCACTTTTGAAGCTTTATTATTATGTGCTTAGCAATGATACCACTGAAGTTTGTTGTCCTTTGGTCAGAACCAATATCTCTTCACTAGAAATGTTGAAATAAGTACTGTAAATAATTTATTCTCTTCAACAAACGTAGACAAACGACTCATATCCGGATGATGAACGATGCCTATTCACATCTCCAACCTGTACATAGGACTGGATAGTTTCTCATCACGGTGCACACACAGTACAAAAGAAACACACAAAATTCCAAAGTCTGGATTGGTCGGCAGACTTGCATGCTTCTTGGACCTTGACAGTCGTTGTTTAAACTAGACAATGAAAGAAATGCTATAAATCACGCAAGGCAATGAGGCATGAAGTGTAAATGCACAAACCTCAGCTGAATAATGGTTGCACCTCCCTCAATTGCAGCTTTGACAGCATCTTCAATAGACCTGCCCCACTTTCTATTCATCCCCGAATCTGTAACAGCATATAAGAACAGATCACTTGGATCTAGGACCATCTTCTTCCTGAAATTATGAACCTTTCGGTTCAACATCAGAAAATGATCGAAAGGCCCTTGAGGTCCTTTTCCAATGCTTATTTCTTTGCTGTAGTCCAAGGCGTTCTCAACAAAGCGTTTGGCAACCTGCCAAATTTTTTAAGAAATGAAAGCTCATAAATTGATGCCAAATTCTTGCATTTAATCTCCACAAATGGTCCCCTCAGATTTACTCTTTGAATTTTCAATCTTAAATTCTAATGCTCAAGCAAATTAAGCCCCTCATCACATTTCCCTCACAATCATCCAACCCCATCGTCTCCCATTAATGGGTCATCAGTCCCCAACTGAGTTCTCATGTTCCTCTACATCATTCCCAAAAGGAATGATAATTTATACTATTACATAGGTCGTCTGATTTATGAGTACATTTTTCCCTTGGAACCCATTCTTATGGATTTTCATGTATTCAATTATCATAACTTATTGATATCCCTAAACATTCCTTTCCGCTCCTCTCATTACCAACTACCTATCAAGATAGAAAGCAACTAGATATTGATCCATCTCCCTGGGCCTATATTTATTCTTACATCATTTGATGCACTCCTAACCCTGTGAAAGCAAGCTTCACTTTCTCCTTTCACAAGTTCACATTTATGCCTATCACCAATATAGTACAATTTGTTGACATACATCACATATGCACAAAAAGAACGGATGTATAATATCTTCTTTTTGCACATGCAGAATACACTACTACAATATTCTTCTGCTCGATACATTACAAGTATAATCATAAATCACAGTGCCCTATATGCTATAGTAGCAAGCCTTGACCAATGTACCCAACTCCCATTTGTCGACTTTAGCACACAAAAGCCCATTCGGTAGCACTTCTAAGGCATTCTTTTCTGCTTCGAAAAAGAGGTCGCAACATTGACAGAATGACTCAGCAAAAATCTCATAACATAAGCTAAAGCTGCTCAAATCTACTACTCTAGGTTATCTTGTAATTTACATTTTCAAGTTGACTGTTTCATAAACAATTTTATGATGTTAGCTATTGAACCTAGTAATGATAGAGCAAAGGAAAAAGCTGTGCTGCTGCTGCCCTCTATAAATGTTAATGGGCTTGTAGCCTTCTACTAGTTGATGAGGCTTCCAGCACCCCAGTGATATAAATCAGTCAAAATTATTTGACCAAAAAAACATGCAAGTACGAACAGTGGTCTCCTAGAAATAATGGTTTCCTAAGAAGTGGCATTCCATCCATGAGTTCGTAACGAAATGGAAGCAAAGTTGGAGACTCAGTAAGCATTTCTCAAGCATTTCTCAAGCATATGCAATACCTGAACAGCAGGAAGCATAGAAGAACCTTTTGCCAGCTCAGCTGCTATGCATGATGCCAAAGTACATCCTGTACCATGAGTATTACGAGTTTTAACACGGGGTGCACGCAGCTCATGTATTCTTTCACCTACAAGACATACAAGAGAAAAGTATTGGTTCACAATGTAAAGGAATCACACGCTTGAAAGTATAGAGAATACCAACACAAAAGATTCTAGAATCAGACCATCAAAGAAAACATCAACAGCATCAGAAGATCCAGGAAGGTCGCCACCTTTGACAAGCACGTGTCTGTAAAGGATGTAGGTAAATAGTTAAAGCAGAAAAAAGTTCTCTTCCAGCTTAGGGAGTATTCAATCTGAATTGCCTTTTCTGTATCCTGGCAATCACTGCACAGTGGTTGCAGTGAACAAGCGTTTCACTTTAAAGAAGTCCAACATATTGAAATACTGAACTTGCGCACAGCCAATTAAAAAGAAAAAGATCAATTCTATAGTGATTGCAGGAGCATCCTTTTTTCATACATAAACACCACCAACTTGCTTAGGCAAAGTTGCTAAAGTTGCACCTAAAAGGCCAAAACTCTAACAGTTAGTCAGGCAATATCTGGAAGTTCCAACTGTAAGAGGCATATCATCCTACTCGCAAGCACAGCAAAAATTTCCACCAAGAAATGTACAATAACCAAATGTTGACCTTCTATCCACCATGGAACCTACATAGTCAGCATCAGTATAAGCTTGTAGCACCAATTTTTGATTTCTTGTGAATAGGACTCCTTTTTCGAGACTTCCTTTTAAATAATATAGCACTCGATTGACGGCTTGTAATTGTGATTCTCTTGGGTCATGCATAAATTGACTAATCGCACTTACTGAATAAGCAATATCAAGCCTAGTATGAGCCAAATAGATGAGTTTCCCGACCAATTTTGATACATTTTTCGATAGTCATAACCAAATTCTGATGATATAGCATTACTCAGGAGTTTCCTCAGGATTAATATTTGGGAGCAGTAAGTGTTTATCTAGTATGTATGAGATACAACAAATAATATTCGATAGTTATTAGTGCAATTTATCCTCGGTCCACAATGAGTCTAAAGAATATGCGTATGGACATATTATCCTCAGCAAAGCAGCTAATTGTTTTGCCAAACCCTTTCAGTTCACCTCAATTTTAGTTGTTCTTCTAGAAATTATAACAGAAATTGGAAACTAAATACAGACATTTCAAAATATCAAATATATCTTGAAGAAACTAACCTTGGCCCCATTTGATGCAATAACTTCACAGCAGAATGCATGTCAGCAATTGTCTCCAGTTGCCTACCCCCAAGTAAAGCAGATGCCTCCTTCAAATTTGGGGTAACTATATCGGCAATAGGAAGAAGCTCTTCTCTGTATCAGAACCAAAATTAGTGACTTGCCAAGTTTCCTACCAGCAAAACTAGTAGCTTTTTATTCTATTTATTGCATTCTTCTGGCTAGCTATGACAGTGAAAAGAAAGAACCCCTGCCTAAAGCAGCTACCCTTACTTTTGCACAAGAACCAAACTCTTACTATATAGATTACGTCTTGTTCATGAAATTATTATCTTTTGCCTTTCTGTCAATTCATTTTTCTCTCATTCAGTCAAAAAACTAATGATCTTCTCTCCTTCCATAATCTCTGCATATTAAGATTCCTCCTCAATCTCCACCTTGACTACCTCCCTCATCTTGCTCATATCCAGTATCACAGTCTATCATCCATAAATGACATTCATGTCTTCAATCTATTTCCTTCAGCAACCTTCTCTCTTCTTCCACAACCATGAAATGATGACTGTTCACAATTTTCAACATTTGAAGCTCATTCTGTACCAGGGATTGCAAAAATGTTAAGCATCGTGAAGATTTCTATCACTTGGACAGAACGGAAAATAGATGAGTTAGGAAAGACATAATGTCTATCATCTCTCTCTTCCATAGGACCCCCTTAGATCACTCCAATCTCTTTCATGAACGGACAGGCCCAGGCTCTTCTAAATTATGCGTTATGTAATATTTGAGTAACATTTGGTCTTGAACATACCGAAACACAGCAAGAACAGAAGGACCAGCAAGAACATCTCCACTGGTGGACACCATTACAGGATCAACTACTAAAGCTGCCTTCAATCACACAAATTCAGTCAGCTACAATGCCAATAAACCTGTGATTGCATATATATGCTTAAGCAGTTTTTATAACAGATTCATACCTTTAACTGGAAACTTGTTGAGACTGTTTCTAAGGATCCTAACTATGCCTGGTGAAGGAAGCATTCCAGTTTTGACCTATGAACATAAGTTAAACCTAGCGTTAATATCCTCATTGAACAGTAGTCTTACTTTATGATAATATGATATAAACGAATAAAATTCTTTTACAGTAATATGCATCACGATCAATATTAGCATTCTAGAATCCATAATGAAAGTGACATGGACCATTATTTGATAGATAGTTAAAAGTACTTTTCAATTGCAGATGTAAGTGAAAGATCCAACCAATAACTAAAGAAATTATGTTGTGCATTCAGTCAATCAAAATATTGAGTCTAAGTCCAACATTAGATTTCGAAAACCAACTTGGAATTTGATAAATTATCATCTTCCCCACTGATAACTCAAGATTCTCTCTAAGGTAGCTTTATCTTCTTATTATTTTTGGCCTTTTCTCCAGTGGCTTTTCACGTTTACTATTTTTTCTATTGTACAAGTGCATTAAAAGAGATTCAAGCTTCTAGGATTATGAATTTATGAAAACATATAAGAAGTGGAAATATGGCAGGATAACAGTTTTATACTGATACTTTAATATATACACACAAAATATAGCAACTGTCTTTTCTCTTCAATTCCAACTGAAAGTGAAAGTGAAAAGCTTCCTCCTCCAAGCTTTTAACAGAACATAAACAGATGCCATATGAAGAGCAGGGCATACAATCCCAGTAAGCTTGAAAATTTATCAAGCAGCAGAAGCAAGTAAAATTGACCAACCTACATTTAATCCTTAAGTCATCATTTCAACCAAACATCCCCCTACTTAGTCGAGAAAAAGTTGGATTCTAAATTGACACTCCACACGAAGGCCCAGAATAGTCAAGTCCCTATGTCATAACAATAAAGTTACAAAAGCACTTATCACAGTAAAGGAACTTCACAAGATTACCAGCCTACAAGGACTTCTCATCCTAGCCAAAGCAAACATGAGACCACCTCAAAGATAACTCTTGCACCCCCTAAAGCCACAGGTGCATAACTTTATCTTTGTCCCATAAGCAATAGCATCATCACTTGCCCTTACTCTAGTTGATAATATCTGAAGAAAACAGTTAAGTTTATCTGCCCTGGACCCAGACATCTTTCACTAGACCTAGAAACTAGAAAATTGTCAGCTTAACAGGATAATAAACTCATCCACTCGTCAACTAGCCAGCCCCCTAGCCGCTTTGTTTCTCCTCCTATGCCTGCAACACGCAAGACCTAAATTCTCCAGAGCCTCATCACCAGAGGAGATTAATGTTTCTGTCCAATTGTCCCATTCATCGAGTATCTGTTCCTCTGTCCCATTATGCAGATGAACACGAGGTTTAAGCAAAAGTGTCGATATTTTGCAGCAATTCACTTTCTACTTACCACGTCAACTTGCATGTCGGAGAGCACGGACTCCAGCTGCTCCGCCACGAATTCTTCCGGCACATTGTCGACGCCCTGCAATTTCGACCTTCATCATTCAACTCAAACATCCACCAGAGAACACCAAAAAAAACACCACCACCGACCTCAACAAATTAACCATCGAAACCACAAACCTGAACTCCGACGGTATTCTGCGCGGTGACCGCAGTGATCACGGTGGAGCAATACACCCCGCGCGCCGCGCAGGCCTTGAGATCGGCCTGGATCCCCGCGCCGGCCCCGGAATCGGAGCCGGCCACCGTCAGGACGTGAGGCACCTTCGCCATCCCGGCGCCGCTCTCGCCCGCTCCCGGCGCCTCCGCCGCCGCCTCCATTGCTCCGATGCTCCGAATCCGGCCGCTCCTCGAGCGCGACGAAGCCGAACCGCCGCGCGGCCGCCGGAGCTTCTCCGGCGAGATCGGCGACGGATGAGGAGGAGGAGGACTCGAGCGCGAGCGGTTCTGAGAAGCAAAGCATCGAGCGTCAGCATTGCAGAATCGCAGACGAAGAATCTAGAGAGAGAGAGAGAGACCTTGTGGAGGTTGAAGAAGACGGTGCAGGAGAGAGTTGCAGAGAAAGCCATGTAAGAGAGAGAGAGAGCGATGGGGAGTGATAAGCGAGATTTTATGTGACGGGCGGTCACCGGAGGCCCGTGAACGGCGCGCCTCATTGGTCAACGCTTTATTAAAATGGAGTCAACGTGCCACACGAAAAGCACAAATAATTTAAGATAAAAGAATAAGGGAAAAATTGGGTCAATCTATCCATTGCTTATATAATTTGAGAAAAAACTTTTTCAAAAGCTGGTCCCAGAATCACCACTTCCGCAACTGGACTCTCCAATTCCAATCGATCCAAAGTCTACGAAAGCAAATTGGAGACATTGAAAACTCGCTACTGACATTCACATTCACCTTTCGTCATAGGCCTATGTGGACACTGATAGATCCGCTAGAAAAGAAAGAGCTAAAGAGAGTTGCTTACTACAAAAAGTAAGGTCATTTTGATTCCCACGATCGGCTTACTAGGGAATTAAAGACTTCAATAAACTTATTGGCCTTATTTTAAGCATCAATTGTCATGAGTCATTTTCTAAATTTCAATTCGATCTTCTCAATCGCTTAGGCTGAACTCGAGTCCCCATCCTAGGAGCCGAGACTCAATGGTTGGACTCGAGTCCTTGGTAACGAGACTTGGGCCCATAGGATCCTCCCGTGTTGTCCTCCTCGCCTGAGCCTAAGATCCCAATATTGAAAAAGCAAAGTTACTTAGAAAAGAACAATAAAACTCGTTTTTGTGCTTACTTCTTTGCTAGCCAATTGGAAGATTTGTTTCTTTTCGAGTTTCTGAAAAAAAAAAAAAAAAAAAAAAAACAAAAACAAAAAAAAAAAAAAAAAAAAAAAAGTAATGCCCTTTAAGGAAAATGACTTGACTTGTCACTTTTCTTGTATGAACTTTCAAATTCGAGCTAAAATTGATTTCTTTGTATTTGTTTGCAGAAAACTCGTGTTTTTATTAATGGGGGAACTTGGATCGGGCCTGAAGGTGGGATGTAGTGTTTGGTAAAAGATTATTGGACCACTTTGTATTGACAAAGTCCAAAGCCCAAGGCCGGCACTCTTTGCTTCGGGTTTGGAGCATTTTTCAAAGGCTCTCTCCAAGTATTAATGAACCATTTCAATCCCCTTTCTTGCCATTTGAATTGAAACTTACTAAAAAGTTTCTGCTTTAACCCTCCAAATGCCCCCTGGGCATTGCAAACTCAAGTCAGCTATGCACTATTTCAGATCATGGCCTCAGGTCTCATCCGCAACGTCCTGTCACTGCCTAAGTGGCCATTGAGTTGGTCATCGAAGTCGCCATCGAATGCCCATGATTAGACACATATTAGACGTGGTGAGATTGAGATAGAGAGAGATTGGTGTCATGATTAGACACATATTAGACATGGTGAGATTGAGATAGAGAGAGATTGGTGTGGCAATGGTTGCCATCATCAAGCACCAGCCTGCACGCATTGCCTGAGATCACGTGATCTCGACGAGGCGATGATGTGGTCGAATGACCTTGGGCGACCCAATTGCTGATGTCAAACATTCCAAGCAAAGGTAGGTATCTGTCTTGCGTGGACTCAAGTGATGTCGGAGTCACGTTGCCATGCAGTGCCCTTAGAGAGGTCACAAGGCCATGACATCCCCCATCGCCTCCGGCCACTTCTTGCCCTTTCGAGCCTTCTCGAGCTTGACCCTATTGCTTCTGTTTTGTATTTTCGGCCTTTGTGTTTTCTTAGTTCTCTTACTGTCTTTTGTTTGGCAGGTTCAAGAGGACTAGTCTATCGTTTTTCAAGGAATCAAAGGGGTCTTTCTAGATAAATCACTTAAAAAGGACCCGTTTCAATCCCATTATAAAACTTTTTAAAAAATAATATAAATGGTCTATGAACTTTAACCTGTCTTTGAATTTATAATTTAGAATTTGTTCGAATGTAGTCTCTGAGCTATAACTCAATTTACAATGCGATTCCGAATTTTTAACTTACTTTATGGGGTGCCTAAACTTTTGGTATATGTTGAAATAATTTTCAATATTGTCCCCAAACTTGAAGTAATAAAATGATAACATTGAACTTTGTCATATAATTCAACTACTAAGTTAAAGACGTGCTAAAAGTTCACAGATCACATTAAACAAATTAAAAATTCTAACATTGCACATCTTCCCAAAGTTTAGAGATCATTTGTCTCGTAATCTCTAAAAATTTCGTCATTGCCTATACATTGCAGGATTACAACAGGAATTCACTTCTATACTACAACGGAAATTGGGAAACCATTCACTATGCTATCACGGTCAATTACATCAAATCCTTCTGATATGGAAATGTATAAATCAAGTTTTTGTCCTTTACCTAAATCAACAATTCAATCAATCGAAAGATTTGAATTGCAATTCTATCGTGTATCAATCATCTAAAAGTTGTCCCACAACGAGAATTTGAAAAAACTTTGAATCAACGTCCTTAGTCTACATCCAAATTCCAAAAGTCGATGGTTTTCCAAATGCATCCGAGTCCTTGGCCACCAAAGATCTACCTTCAAGTATACAACACGGTCGACATCGGCGGTCGAAGTCGAGTCAAATCCCAAAAAAGGGATACCCACTTCGTAAAAGCTGAATTTAAATATAAATTTCCACGAATTAGGAAAACAAATCAAAGTATTTTTCGAGAGATCATTTTCTAGGAAACCAAAAGGAATTTGAGAAACGGTTTTCTAGCGTCAAGACAATGGCAGGAACAATCCACGGGGCGAATCTGGCGTGATAGTGGCTCAAAACAAGAAATCTGGCGTTAAAACGTGCTCGAAAAGGCCCCAAAACGAATAGGAATCGGTTTCGAACACGACGATCAAGACGTGTTCCTGAAATCAGGTCCACGCCAGGCCGAAAGAACAGCTATCTAGAGAAGCTTTGTCCGAAACCAGAATCCATTGGTCCATTCGACATGGACAAGGTTGGCTCCATTCGTGAGAAACTCTGTTGGAGCTTCACCCTTTCTTCATTCTTTTCTTCATTCTTCAGTGAGATTCAGTTTAGAAAAGAGAAACATTTGGTAATTCCGAATCTCATATCGGGATGGTTGTTTCGCCTCTCCCTCCCTTGCCGTGTGTTGTGAATATAGACAAGCAAATTGGATAAAATAGTTGGAAGGAAGGAAATGAAATTAGTCACCAGATTTATGTGGTTCAGTCCCGAAGATTAAAACCTACATCCACAATGAGAACAACACGGAATTTCACTATAAAAACAAGCGATACAACAAAGATTACAATTACTCGAGTACGCAAACACTCTCTTAGTATTTTCCAACCCCCAATTATACCTAATAACTCATACAGTATTTAACTTCTCACAATTTTTAGTGAAACCTCACTTGAAGAATTACACAAATTCTACTCAAAAGAATTTAACTGATTAAATCACTCTAGTATAATTACAATGAGAAAATATCTCACGAGAAGAACTCTCTCTTCTCTTGGCCACCGAATGAAACTTAGCGCCCTCTTGGCCACCAAGGGAACTTGGCACACTCCTTAATGTTGGACGTCTCTCTCTTTTATAATGCAGAAGAGAATCTTCATCATTCAATGGCCATGACCATTGAATAATCATTATTGCACTTCATGATGCTCACATGGGAAAGAGACATCTTGTACGTTGGCCTTTCTTCTCAAAGTTCAGAAAGTCCACCTTGCATTTATTAAGATGCATATGGAAGCTTCAATCGAAATGTCCGACTATTTAATCCGATTCACCTGTCTATATTCTCAACATTGTCGATCGATCATGTAGCATACAACCAATTGTCATCGTCAACGTCGACTATCACCAACACCACCTATCGTCTTTGCAAGTTTGTCGACCGTTAGAATTCCACCATCGCTGGTCACCAAAACTAGTTAGGGGCTGTTTGTTTAAATTTGTTTATGTTCCCCGGAATACAAATTTTTGTTTTTTTTGTTTATACTTTGTTCTTGGGAACAAAAAATAATTTTTTTTTTTGTTCCCGAAAAAAAAAACTTACTTCTTGTTCCAGGGAACAATTCGCACTTTGTTTATTTTTCCTTTTTCTTCTTCTTTTTTTCTTTGGGCGGTCGCCCGGCGTCTTTTTTTTGTTCTTGAGCCAACGGCATCGCCTAGCGGTGGCCTAGCGAGGCCAAGCCTCGCCGGTGGGGAGGCAAATCGGCCAAAAGGAAGAAAAAAAAAGGAAATAAAAAATATAATATATATTAAAATATATAAACAAATTATTTCTTGTTTATTCCTTTTTTGGGAACAAATTTTGTGTAACAATTTTGTTTGTGTTTTTTTTTTTTTTGTTTTTAAACATTTTTTCTGTTTTTTGTTCACTGAAAAACACTTCTTCTTCTTTTTTCTTTGACCGTTTCTTGTTTTAACACTTTTGAAACACTTTTTTTTTCTTTTTTCTCTTATTTTCTTGTTCTTTTTTCTTTTTTCGGCCATGGCCATCGAGGGTCGAGGACCTCGCCGAAGCATCACCGGCCCTTGGCGAGGCCAAGCTTGCCCGAGGCCACCCGGAGAGGTTGAACCTCGTCGGGCCATCCGCCCGAGCTCGCCCGGCGGCGTCACCTAGCGGTGGCCTAGCGAGGCCAAGCCTCGCCGGTGGCTGGGCAAGGCCGTCGGCCAAAAGGAAGAAAGAAAAAAAAAAAAAAAAAAAAAAATAAAAAATTAAAAATATTAAAAAATATATACAAGTTTACCAAACGTGTTTCTGTTATTTTTTTATTCCAGGAACATAAATTTTGTGTAGTTACCAAACACATTCTTCTACTAAAGAATTGTTCTTCTACTAAAAAATTGTTCCTCGGAATATAAATAATTTTTTCTATTTCTCGGAAACAATTTTTGAACAAAAACATTACCAAACGCACTCTTAGCTACTTTGGTCACTATAGGACATCGATGGTCGATTGATCCTTTATCACACTCGTTTGGCCTCAAATGCCAATAACTGTTAATGACTTTCAAATGTTATTCGAGGAAAGATGTCTTCTCATGGGTATGAACACAGAGACTTCACTTGGAGACCCATCAAATTCAAACCTCCTTCATATCCTACCATAAAAATTTTGTAGGACCGTTACTAACCATCCTAAAAGGTTTGGTCTTCAGATAACAGCATGGTTCAATATTTAAATACCCTAACATCCATGCACCGGTTAAGTCCAAACATTTGATCCTGACGCCAAAACGGTTTGGGCGCACTTTGTAATATGGTATTCTCCAATACCCCAGTGAACCACACCAAGCCCGGGTTTCAATGAAAACTATCTTCTTAGGAGCATCCACATCTTGAGAAATGAGAAGTCATTTTGCATCTTTAAGTAAATTTAGCGTATCAACTTATACTTCGACAATTAGCTATTATATGAATTCACACTTCAAATGGGTGATCTTTTTGCTCAAATGTTCCTGTGAAAGGTTCTAGCAGTTCTTCGAGGTCTCTACCATTGCGAAATGCATGACTCATGAAGTAAGACCTCATTCCCTTTCGTTATAATTCTATCTTAATATCACATACTAATTTTCTCATCAAGTACCCATTTTATTTCGAATTACAAGTTCGACCAGATTATATATGTGTCGAAGATGCAAAAAGTAACTTATGAGAAATCATGGGGCATAAATATAATTCCCTAAAAGTTTAGGGGTGGTCCTCCTGACCCGCTGGATCTGTCCTTAAAGGATAGGATATGTCTGGTTGGAACAAGACCATCAAGATAAATTTGCTCAAAAGCAAAGTACTAAAAAAAAAGGTGCTTGGTTGGGCTCTAAACCAAAGAACTCCTTTGAATCATTTTTGTCAGATGGTTTACTTTAGAATTTGCAAATTCTATATAGTTTTTAGATTCATTATATTTTATTTTCTTATCTTGACTTACTTCCTGTTTAACTTTCGGTCTCAAATTTTTATTGACACCGTCTCTTTCTAACATTAGTAACTCAACAGACACCATGAATGCAAGATAGGGATAGTGACAAGACAAGCCCCAAAACTTGTTAGCTCCTTGCAGTCTAGTCCGAATATTTTATTTCGTTTATTTAAGTTATAAAATTTGAAATTTCGATGCACTTTGAACCATTCTTTCCATCGACCAAAAGACTCAAATTTTAGGATTAAAATTATATCGAAAGTTTTAAGATTTAACTGCACAAAATGGACAAGTTTTAGGGTTTACCCTGCAATTATCCCATGCCAAATATGTGACAAAATAAAGAATATGTGAACATATAAATATGATTCTAACGCTTGTTCTCGAGAAATTTATTTGTTCTAATATATGCCATTTCGTTAAAGTCGCTTTCATATGAACAACAAAGCCCATCTTTTTTGGAAGTCTCCAGTAATTCGGCGATTGAGCTCAAATTTTTTATTATACTCAAATCCCATTCTGGATAATCCCTTATATTCTTGCTAGCACTATCTGCCAGCAACTTGGGCAAAACTGTGGTACTAAAATTCCATTTTGACTAATGTTCTTTCTCCTCCAGACAAAAGAGCTGTACAAACGTGGTGACTCCTTGATGTAACATTGTTGTAATGTTGTGTAGGATTCCTTCATGCGTCCCTCATAGAGAGAGAGAGAGAGAGAGAGAGAGAGAGAGAGAGAGATCATGGTCCTAGTTGCAGACAAGGCCAAAACATTGCTGATTGCAGGCCAAATTCTACTTGCAAATCTTATCCACAGAGCACATCAAGTCACTCAGGCTTGCGGGTGCTTCTATATTGCATGCACCTTCCTGCAACTCCCCCTTTTCTTTTGGCAGGGCCACAACAAAAGTTTGGAACAGAGGACCACCACCACCTTCTCTCTCTTCCACACACACACACCAGAATCATCAATCACATTTGCAAAACCTTGCTCCTCTTTCATTCTTCATGCTCCTCCACTACATTAAACATTATTGCAAAGCCACACCCACCTTCCCTCTTCTTCCCACAATCAAAACATTAAACCAAACAATCTCCTCCTTCTCCTCCTCCTCCTCTTTTCCTCTTGAACACTTGCAAATGGAGCTGAAGTTTGCTTCAGGCAATGTTCAGACGAAGGAGGATTCCCACCAGAGCAAGAAACATCACTGGAGCAGACATGAGCACCATGAAGATGGGGAGGACTCAAGTTCAAGCAACTCCCTCAGCTTGAAGAACCTCTCCAAGCTCATCCTCCCGCCGCTCGGCTCTTCGACTGATAACCAGAACCAGATCGAGTCCCGAGGACGGGTCGTCTCTCCCATGGACTCAAGATACAGGTACTCCAGATTATCAGAATCTCTTCAATCATTGGAAAAGCAAAAACTGCAGTCGCATACATACTCATATGCATTTCCAAGACCGGCCATGAGGTCCATTGAGAAACGTACATCTCGATCAGATTTGTGTAGTTCTTGAACTGTGCAGGTGTTGGGAGACGTTCATGGTCGTGCTGGTTTTCTACTCAGCGTGGGTGTTTCCATTCGAGGTCGCATTCCTCGACTCGTCGCCGAACAGAGGGCTGTACATCGCGGACAACGTGGTGGACGCCTTCTTCGCGGTCGACATCATCTTGACCTTCTTCGTCGCCTACATCGACCCGCGGACTCAGCTCCTCGTCCGCGACTCCAGAAGGATCGCCACCAGGTACCCTACCGTACCGCAAAGATTTTCATCAGTACATCAAGTTGAATTATCATTAGCTTAGTAGTCGAGGAACCGACTTGTCTGTGTGGACTGATACGTGACACGCATTTGATTCTCCACACGACTGAGTGCAAACAGATCTTACGTTTTGGGTCCTGCAATCGGGCGGGTCCAACTCGGAAATCGACCTGATCGGTTCAGTTCCAAGCCTATCTATCTCCAAGAAATCGATCTGCTAACTGGTTTCAGAATAACTAGAAACTAGCCTAGGAGTTATGCTCATTTAATCATCCCATTTGAAATACTTGATATATTTCATGATTAAAAAGTACATATATTTGATTCTCATGGTTGCATTATTAAATAATTCATGGCACTTGCTCTAAGGGGCAAGATCAGGTGGTTTGAAATGATTTACCTGTCGCCCTTAGATACTGTAAGCATGTTGGACACGGGGACGAATTTAGGAACTCCAATGATTGATACAAGTTCGAGTGCCAAAGTTCGGCATTAGTCTATGCAAAGAAATACAGATATGGTCAAGGATTTAAAGTTCCCAGACAACCCTAGTTGGTCCTACCCCCCAGCCGCACCTTTGATCAAATAATTGAACTTCATAATTCAAATCCTCTGATTACGCTGCAAAAAGGACATGCACAGGACGACATTGCTCGAGACGTGTCGCATGCACGACCCATAGCGTGGAAATTTATGCGGTTTGATCAATATGAAATTACTTTTTCTCGGGTCGTTCTTATGAAGTGTCTAATCTCACATAAAGCAACTTTAAATGTCGGTTTTAACTTTAGGATAGAATAAGGCCTAATGAGAAAATGGCCAACCCAACAGGTGTACGGACGGAAATGGTCGGGCCCGCTTCATTGTGGGATCTCCCACTCCACCACTACACCCTCAAAAGTGGGATGAGTATATTGGACCAACTTAATTGGATATAGCTTGGACCAAACCGGACCAACTGGTTTGATTCGACTCCCAAGAGCATTGATTTGATTCCCCGTTCCACAAAAATGGAATTGGTGATTTCCAATTTGATTCCCGATTCGAGTAGGAACCGAATTGAACCAGACCAACTCTTTTTATAATTTTTTTTATTTCTTAATAACACCAAATAAATCCTAAAATAGTAACAACTCTGGTATTTTTTTTATCTTTTAAATTTTTAAATTTTCTTGCTAAGTGATTGGTTTCGTTAGACCAGACTAGATTGGTCAGTTCGATTCGGTTCCTAGTCTCAGGATTGTCCAATTTGATCCCGGTCCCAAAATCTAGGAACCGGATCTCTCGGTCCGATTCTTGATTCCTAGATGGGATCGGACCAGACCGGGAACCGATCTTTGATCCAAAACCTGACTTTAGACATCAAATTATCAACATGATTTTACCACCTATTGAATAGACAACAATAATAATGATAGTGCAAGAAATTAAGATAGTATTAATCTTATTGTTCCTCAGGATAATGTAATCTGTTCGACATGATCGAGCTAAATATTCCCGGAATTTGCTCGAATCAACAGAAGATATGGTCCAGTGATGATTCTGATTCTGGGTGAGGTATGGCTTGTGCACAGGTATCTGTCAACATGGTTCTTGATGGACGTGGCTTCGACGTTGCCGTTTGAGGCGTTGGGCTACTTGTTCTCCGGCAAGCCCAAGGTGGTCCTCTCCTGCTCCCTTCTCGGCATCCTCCGGTTCTGGCGTCTCCGCCGCGTCAAGCAGCTCTTCACCAGGTTCTTGCTCATCCAACCTCGTTCACCACAGAAAGCTCTCTTCAAGGAATTCACTGTAACTTCTGTTGCTGTCATGTGTTTTCTGCAGGCTGGAGAAGGACATCAGGTTCAACTATTTCTGGGTCCGTTGCACTCGGCTTCTTTTGGTACGTCGATGTATATAATAAGGCTGCTATGAACTCATTTATAGGCGATGTGGCGTGAGAGTCATGTTCTGGTAAAACGTCATCCGTGGTCCCTAAAGTTCGGCAAATTCTTGCAATTCGATCCATGTTATTTGAAAGACTACTTCATGTTTGATCGATTTTCGGGTTAGTAGCTTTCATTTGCCTTGAATAGGATCCACAGTTTAGATATCTGAAGAGGATTGGTTTGATCTAGTCGCATGAGTCGGATTGATACTAAATTTTTGCCATGCGCGTGTGCGGTCTTAGGTGACGCTGTTTCTGGCGCACTGCGCCAGCTGCCTTTGCTACTTGCTTGCCGATAGATACCCGCACCAAGGCAAGACATGGCTCGGGGCCGTGAATCCGAACTTCCGGGAGACCAGCCTCTGGATCCGCTACATCTCGGCCCTCTACTGGTCCGTCACCACCATGACCACCGTTGGCTACGGCGACCTCCACGCTGTCAACACTGTCGAGATGATCTTCATCATCTTCTACATGCTCTTCAACCTCGGCCTGACCGCTTACTTGATTGGCAACATGACCAACCTTGTCGTCGAAGGAACCTGTCGCACCATGGAATTTGTAAGCACAACCACATTGATCAGTATATGCATGGCACCATGTTTATATAGTTGTCTACATTAGTCCTGTTTGGTTAAAATGATTGCAGATTTAAGCAAGTTAAAGGATCCATTTTGGTATGTCGAGGAGATTGATGTTTGCGTGATTTGGTTTTGGTATGCGATGCAGCGAAACAGCATTGAGGCAGCAAACAATTTCGTGTGCCGGAATCGGTTGCCGCCAAGGCTGAAGGAGCAGATATTGGCTTACATGTGCTTGAGGTTCAAGGCGGAGAGCTTGAACCAGCACCAATTGATAGAGCAGTTGCCGAAATCGATCTGCAAGAGCATTTGCCAGCATCTGTTCTTGCCGACCGTGGAGACGGTCTATCTGTTCAAGGGCGTTTCTCGCGAAACCCTCCTGCTCCTGGTACGTCGCTTCACATTTACATGAGAGTCAAAAATCACAAAATATAATCTCGTAAGGCATGTGAAGCCTATGGTCGATGTAAAAATCGAGTAACTAGACACGCAGAAATTTAGTCCTAGCCATCCATGAACTTTGGTTACTCAGGACGCAAAATCAGTTAAATTTTTCTGTTCTTTTGCTGCATGCCAATTGCCCTGAAAATCTAATGTCATCGGGGTAGGTGGCCAAGATGAAGGCCGAATATCTGCCGCCAAGAGAGGACGTCATTATGCAGAACGAAGCGCCTGATGATGTCTATATCATCGTGTCTGGCGAGGTTGAAATATTCAACTGTGAAACGGAGAAAGAGCAGGTCGCTGGGGCTTTGCAGTCTGGGGACATATTTGGAGAAGTCGGCGCGCTCTGTTGCCGGCCTCAGGACTATACTTACCGGACCAAGTCCCTCTCCCAACTGCTGAGGCTGAAAAGGAATGATCTCATAGAAGCTATGCACACCCAACACAGCGACAACATAACCGTGATCAAGAATTTTCTACAGGTTCGCCGCTAGCATAAGACACAGTTCGCATTTCATCTGTTAAATCATCCGAGGCTTATGTTTTAACACTATGCGACGCAGCATCACAAGGAGCTTAAGGATCTATGCATAGAAGACTTCTTCACGGAGGCAGGACACGAGCATGACGACCTCCACTTGTTGACCGTGGCGAGTACCGGTAATGCTGCTATCCTCGAGAAGCTTCTCAAGGCGAAGTTGGACCCCGACGTCGGGAATTTAGAAGGGAAGACCTCGCTGGTACGTCTTCCTTAATCTCCGACCGATTCTTGTTTTCATTTGTACAACATATGCTCCGGTTTGGATTGAATAATGATTGCATCACGGTTGATTCCCGAACTGGAATGCCGCTTCAGCATAGACATTATCCATTACGGTTTGTCTGTAAATGGAAGTAAACTTGGAATGTTCAAACGTGTCAATTTACAAGTTCACTACTCATTTGATTCTTTAGAAATGTGAATGTACTGAAAGTTGTTTGTTGCGCTTATGACTTTGGATCAGCACATTGCGGCATCACTGGGCCATGAGGACTGTGTCTGGCTACTGCTAAAAAATGGATGCAACATGCATTTACGAGGTACCGTGTTATCGCCTCGCGACCTCGCCAACTATCATAGATATATGTGCTCCTTATATCCTTAATGTCCTGCATGACAGACCGGAACGGCAACAATGCGCTGTGGCACGCGATATCATCGAAGCAGCACTCAATCTTCCGAGTCCTGTACAGCTGTGCCGCCTCTTCTGACCCTTGCACAGCCGGCGACCTCCTATGCACTGCAGCAAAAAGGAATGATCTTGAGGTGATGAAGGAGCTCTTGAACCACGGACTGAACATCGACTCCATGAATCACCAAGGCTTCACGGCTCTCCAGATCGCCATGGCTGAGAACCATGACGACATGGTGAATCTACTCGTGATGAACGGCGCGAATGTTGCCTACTCAAACTTGCCCGATTTTCCTCCAGAAGCATTGAACGAAATGCTGAACAGGAGAGAGACGGGGCACCGTATTGCCGTGCCCGATGGTGCCACATTGCAGGATATGCCAATGAGAATGCACGAAGTTGAGCGAGAACTGACTCAGGAGAAATCGGACATGGCGATTTGTGCGAGGGTGAGCATTTACAGAGGCCATCCAGTGGCAAGAAGAGAGACCGTTGTGCCGAGGCAGGGAGGCTCATCCGATTGCCGGGTTCCATTGAGGATCTCAAGAGCATTGCAGGTGCATTCTCGTTCTTTCCTTCCACTCCCCTCTGAGTACGGATCATCTACTCGGTTTGTTCAAGAAAATGTCCAAAAGTCTTGCTGGTGAATTGTAAATCAGGAATGATGAGAAAAAGTCTTGAGTCTCCATTAGTCTGCTAGGAGTACCATCAAGAACTCTTTTGTTTTCGCAGGTAAGAAGCTCGGTTTCAATGCAACAAACACCATTATAGTGGATGAAGAAGGTGCAGAGATTGACTGCATCGAAGTTATTCGAGACAACGACAAGCTTTTCATGGTCGAAGATTCGAATTATTAGTCTCATTCCATGCTTCGGTCTGCTCTTCGCTTTATTAGGACGTTCAAGTATCATCAAGTAATTCCCATCAATCCTCTCCCCGGAAGAGTTTTCTCTTCTGCTTCATCATGTTATGGTGAGGGATCTGATTCTTGAACTTGCCAATAATGTTATGTATTAATTCAAAGAGAGAGATGCTGGGGAAAATGTGTACTGAATCTCACACATTAGCCAGAGAAAACATCTCTCTCTCTCCCCTATAACAGCACGGGAAATGACAAGAACTATAAAGAAATGAAGAAAGTAATTATAAAGTTATAGTTGTAAAATATTATAGATGATGGTGTTTTTCAGGAATGTAAAAGAACATGAACGTTAATAAAGTATATTCAAGAAATGGTAGAAAAGATTATTGTAAAGAATAATTGAGACTCATCGGGAGAAGCAGAAAAAAAAATGATGAAAGATATGAAATAGATGTAGAATGTCCAAGTCTTCTCAATTGGAGGGGCACTAAGAAATGAGGGGGGATAATTTCCTTCCTATCGGAGTAGAAAGTTATTTTCCTTAATCAAAACTCATTGTTATTGGTTCATCAAAAATGTTTACTCCACTAGTTTCCTCCACCCAAACGCAGGAAAGTCCAAAAGTAATTTTCTAGAATTAGTTTTTATCAAATAAACTAACTCTGAAAAATAGCTATATTCATATGAACATTCTAATAACGTAAATAGGGAAACCGGTCTTTCCACTTATATATAATAAGAGAAACTTAAAATCGCACATACATATGCAATTATGATATTTCTTCGTAGTAAAAGTGGAAGAAGAAAAGATCAATGAAAGTCATAATTCTTATTTCTTAAAAACCCACCTCTTCTATAAATACTCAACATGATTGACACTTCTCGATGGAGATGGCTCTCCCAATTGCCGGTGAAAATTCCTTTCTTAGTAAAGTTTCATTAGAAAATCAAGTACGTTGAATTTGTCGCACATCCTATAGTTCCTTTAAAGTATTTGTTAACATAAATCATCCAATTTAGGATAAGGACACTATAAGTGACATAACTTTTGTACAGTATTCACTTGAATATCATAACTTTCAAATGTTACTCACTTGAGCAATATAACTTTTTCTCAAGAAATTTATCCAAAAATTTATATACCTATTTACTTTTACCAATTTAGTCATAAATTTTTCAATTTTGCCAATTGATTCTTTAACATTTTCAAGTTTTATCAATTGAGCTCATGCAATCAATTTTAATTAGAAATTATTGACATAGACATTATTGTCCTATGTAATAGTTGACAACCTATGTAGGTCATCATAGAGGCTAAACAAAAATAAGGAAAAAATATAAATAAATAAAAATTAAAAATGTCAACTTCAGTAATTTCCGACTTAAATTGACCGGATAGAGTGAATTGATAATAATGTGAATGTGAAAATATTTAAAATAAGAATATCTAATGAAAAAGTTTAAGATTAAATTAATATTAATGTGGGAGGTTCAAGGTATCTTTCATATGTTTTTATTTTTTTCTTATGTTAAAGTCAACATCATGTGTTGCATCATGTGTTGGAAAGCAGGGACATGTGAATGAGTTGATTGATGGTGCCAAAGGACAAGAGGCACTACTAGCCCATTTCCTTTGTAGGGATTCACCAAGGGGAATGAATAGCCCCCGGGATTGGATACTATGAAATGATTGCACCATGCCTATTGCCTCACGAACCCGAATATGCAAAAAGGAATTTCGCCCTATTCGCTCCGCTCAAATTTCACACTCAAAGGCACTTGACAGCTTGATCTGATTGAGCGTGACTCAGTGGGGTTCTCCCACGGTTGGCACACTTTTTTTCTTCTTATGCCATCAAAATAGATTCTGTTGAAAAAGAGAAAATAAAAATGAAAATTAATTTTTATATGTGTCGCAAAAATTTTGGTTATTTCGAATTAAAAAAATTCAAGATGCATGTTCTGCAAGATTTAGATTATATAAAAATAAATTAAGATATATGCATGCTTTATGTTGCCCCCGAACAAGCCCACTTCAAGCTTCCTGAAAAGGTGCATACTTTCCAATCTTTTCCTAGGAATTGAGGCCGGACGGACGCGGAAAAGTGAGATGGTTAGATCAAATATAAGCCTGATTTTGCGGTATAATAGGTCTGATACCTTTTGAAATCAGCGTGCCTTGGGCCTCTATGTTTCAATTTGACAACTCCTTTCTTGATTGGTATTTCCTTCTATATGCTTTTGTTACCCTCTGTCCATCGTTTAGGTTGATTTAATTATTTCTATCGAGATACACGTGTGAGGTCATTAAGTAAGAAAGATTTGCATTAAAGTTATGGCATAATATGGATGAGTTATTATATCATAATTAACTCATAAGCCGTTAATTTAAGCTTGTAAAAGAAGATGAGTCTAACTAAACGTATTGATGGACTTGAGTTTGGATTGTCTTAAGGCGATCTCCAAGGCGGGTTGTGGTGGCTCCCAACAATTGCTATCAAGGCTAGTGGTTTTGGATGAGCTAGGTGCAATATGTGTGGATCGACATCCTCAAGGAAATGGACATTGAATGTGAGTCCTGATTGAGGTTGTAGATAGTGTGCTCCTGCTAAGCTTAGCCAAGCCCAGCGATTAAAGAGAAGTCAATTAGATGCCGTTTTCATGCCAAACATGGCTAAGCCATGGTGAAGATTCAATTTAAGATAATGTTGGCATAGAAGTAAGCCTAGATAAAATGAAAGCGGGTATAACATAGAAAGTTCACATCTGAGGGAGAAATTTGTTCATATACATGTAGGATGCTAAGGGAAAGAAGACCCACATCGCGGAAAGTATATTTCAGTGGGCTCATAATTCATTAATTTAAGTTTTTAGAGAATGAAGCTTGAATATGGTCTCTCTCTCATCATGGTCTCTCTCGATGACAGCATCGAACTTCAGCTTCCGACAGCATATCACTTGTAAAATAATAAAAAGAAAGGTGGACGGACGAAGTGGGATATCTTTGGGGGTACGGTTCATATCTGCCATGAGGTTCCCCCCCTTTTTTTTTGTTTCTGTGGATTCAATTGACTTGCCTGTGACGCAAGCAATTCCCATCGGAAAATCTCTAAGCTGTAATTATGTTGTTTCCCAACAAAGTCTCCCTTTGCTTCATGAACAATGGAATGGGTCCCTTCATAGCCAACCTCTTTTCTCGGCCTTTTTGGAAAAGTTGTCCTCCTAGGGACTACGTTTCAACAACTCAACTTTTCAGCCATCGAAACCCTCGATATCATCTCGTCACTGGCTCCATCAGGGACAGGTTTTGCCACAGCCATCGATGTCCATGGATTCGTATCCCGAACCGAGTGTTTCTATTCGTGAATCGGGATCCTAATGATTTTAGATATGGACGGTCCAATGAGGGCAGGACTTTTGATGTGCATTCATAGCATATTTCGTTTCGATGGAACAAATAATATGAACCGGAAGGATGAGATGGCCACCCCCTGTTGGCGAGTTTGAAAGATTTCCTACACCGTCCATCCTCATTTCTATATTTCATTTTGGTCTAGAGATTTATTTATAGGTAATGACTAATGTGTTCATAAGAATTCGAAAAACAACTGAACTCAGCCGAGCCAGACAGATCAAATTCGGTTTGTCTGTTTATTGATAAGTTAAGTAAATAAAATTTACTTACCTTTTAACTAATAAAATTTGCAGCTTAATTTAGCCAACTAAGTTATCCTTAATTTGACCAAGAGCTGGCTATGATTGTTGTTGTTCTTACATTTAGTTTAGTATTAGCGTGAATATATTCCTTTCGTTCACTGGTACTTTTTATGTTAAATTCCGCTCATCATTGAAGTTCGGTAGTTTAAGTACGTATCAAACTTTTTACTGGTATATTCAGTTTCATGGTAACGGTTTGAAACCGAACCTAAGTTACTAGACTAGTTTTAGTTGTAATTTCGTTGGTTTTGTTTGGATTTGACTCGAGATTTTTTCAAACTAATGAGCAGAAAATATCTTAGACCGACCCAAACTGAACCATGAACACCCCTACTATTTATAGTACAGAACAAAATACATAAGTTAGTTTCTCTTTTGTTGGCCGTGTAGATACATGTTAATAAACAGACATTAACCAAATAATGGCCGATTTGGATACACAACCTAGATGAACTAGTAATCTCTTTCATTGCATTTGAATCTTAGTCTTAAGAATAACAAAAGGAAAATTACCAAGAAAGTCTTAAACATATTGCATTTGTACCAATTCTATCATAAACATTTTTACGTTTTGCCAATGTAGTCCATTTGGCCAATTTTGGACAAAAATTGTTAATGTGGATGCTAACGGTTCTACATGATATGATCAACGTTAATATAGACAATTTTTAAATAATTTTTTTGAATTTTTGAATTCTTTTTTGGAAAATCCAACTAGTATACATGTGATAAATCTACCATAAACTAATTTTTTACCATCAAAAACCACAAATCAATAGACCTCTGACAAATTTACTCTTCATCAATTTTTGTTAAATTCTACCATCAAATCACTGAGTTGAATAATACGCAGTGTAAATGTTATTGATCAAATTTAACAAAAACTAATTAAAAGTAAATTTGTTACAAATATATCAGTTTAAAGTTTGTTGTGGTTAAAAAATTAGTTTGGAATAAATTTATCATTAATACACCGATTTTGGATTTTTGGTGATCAAAAAATTAGTTCATATTAAATTTATCATAAATAGACAAATTTGAGGTTTTTTGTGGTATTTGCCATTTTTCTTTCTTTGTTTTTCCCATTTCTTTTCGCCAATAGCCGGTCGCCAATGAGGGCTAGCCTCACCTGGGGGAGGGTCTCCCTCACCTGTGGTAGCAAGCAACCTCATCAATCCTCACCTAGGCTAAGGTGAACACTAGCAAAGGCCCCTCTTGCTAGATTTAGTAAGCTGACCATCGCCCAAGCCAAGGTAGCCTCATCTGGGCTTTCACTACGCAAGGGTCGACCTCCTTGGTGCTCACCCTTGTCCTTGCTCATTCGAGGCCAACCCTCACCAGCCATCATTTGTGGCAACTAGCAAAAAGAAAAAGGGAAAGAAAAAGAAAAGATTTAGAAAAATTATTAAAAATTTCCAAAAATTGTTAATATCGGACTATGCTACATAAAATAACATATGGCCATTTTTAACCAAAATTGATCGGGTAAATCATATTGGCAAATCATCAAAATATTTATGACTGAAATGACTAGATCAAAAAAAGTTAATATTAAATTGATATAAATATAATAGATTTAGAATTTGTTTGGTAATTATTCCGAATGAATAAAAGGCACCTAATGAATAACATACTTCTTCTACGACGTTTTAAAAAAATCATTGCCCATTAATTTTCTTTTGTTATAAATATTTCAAAACTTTTTTCTTTTGTTTTGGCTGAGTACGAGAAAGAAGAGATACGAATCGAATCCAAGATCTCTCTTTGAACTTCTTTAAGGCTTGATCATCATGGAGTCAAAATCCCCTTTTTCCTAATCACATAATTAATCAAGATAATCGATAGTACTGATTCCAGTTTTCGGATGGTGGGGCTCAATATTTTACTTTTGTGTGCTAGACGTATCCAATGTCTAGATACGTGTAATCGTCCGGGAAGCACACGTATGTTTTTTTTTTTCTTTTTCTTTTTTTCCAGTTTAACTTTAACTAATTAAAAAAATGCCTCGAATGAAATGTTGGGTACGAAAAGAAGACGATTCCACATTGTAGAAATCAATCAATCTTCGATGCACGGAGTCCAATCATTCGTACAATAGGAATTTGATGATCTCTCTCTCTTTCTCATCATGAAAGGATGCTAGAGTGTTCATTTTGCCTTTCTCCAACTCCTAAGCATATGCGCTTCACTAGTTACTAGGTTGTTGGCACACATGACATATTTTTTAATGGAAAATTTAACCGATAAATACTAACCTTATTGTTTAAATATCAATTCAGTTCTAAAATTTTTAATTTTACTAATTCTATCCTTAACTTTTATGCAAAATTTCAATGTAATCATTTCATCTAATTTTTGTCAGAAATCGTTCATGTGGTGGTTTAGTCATCATTAGCAGTGATTCCTAACAAAAATTTATTAGAATAATTATATTGATTTCGCACGAAAATGCAGGAATAAATTAACAAAATTCAAAAGTTTAAGATTAAAGTGGCATCCATATAATATGTTCAAGACTAATTGGGTATTATTCTCTATTTGAAGTTTTGAACTCAAGTAATTAGCAATAATTTCTTTTGATAGGACATGTAGTTTTTGGCATGTAAAATTGAAGAAAAAATTTTAGCTCGAGTTACGATAATAGCTGGAATCTTTTCCATTGTCAAGCATGTTCATGTAAATATTACCCAAGAAAATAAAGAGAAAAGGTTCACTAAAAATCTTCAAACTTAGTTGTGGAATTCAATTAGATCTTCTTACTTCGATGTAGATTATGATTCTTCAAGGCATGATGGAAATCTTATCACCAATGGGAAACAGAATAATTCCTTAATTTGGTGATGCACTTCAAATTCGTCGCCAAATTAAGAAATTGACAAGTCAAGATTCATTATCGTTTTCTAGAGGCAACTAAAGGGGACTAAACTTTGTCGAAAAAATATTTATAAAATGATGTTGTGGATATCACAAATGACATGTTTAGATTAATCACTTATTGAGCATGGAGCCATGAACTAATTTTACTTACTAGACACATCATTTACTAGACGAAATTGGGTCCACTTGTCAATGCATCAACAACACATCCCTCCATTCGAAAATGTCCACGAGAGCTGCTCAACCCAAGAAGCATAAAGTGGAATGATTTTACTCTTGTACCAATCCAATGACACTCACTAAAGAGATGGTCTCAAGAGATTCCCAAATTATCATTCCCTCCACTTCTTGGGAAACACCCATTATTGCACCCAGCAATTTAAACCCCCTTTTAACATAGAAACATGTGAATAAACCTCTTTTCTTTCAATACTAATCCACTTTATAAATCCCCTCTCTCCCTCTCTCTCTCCCCCCTCCCAATTACAAATAACCCACTAAATATATATCGATATCAACATACTAAATTATATAAATATCTATCATTGCGAGCGCTGAAATAGCTCGAACCTTTGAACACCCTTTCAGATTGCACTAGATAACGCAATACCGTAATCTCTAACTTACTATTTATTTACGTGTAATCTCAACAGTTCAACGATACAGATTGATTTGAATATATCGATAATTTAATATTGCGATTTCGATATGTCTTTTTTTACACATAATCCTATCAACTGGAGGATGAAACATCCGTGCATATGAGTGTTTCCTTATAAATATTGTGATTTCGATAATTTGATTCGAATATATCGATAATATAATATTGTAATTTCGATATATCTTTTTTTACACATAATCCTATCAATCGAAGGATGATACATAAGCATTCAAAAAATACATCCGTGCATATGAGTGTTTCCTTATAAATACGCCTGTCCATCTCCATCACCTTTTTTAATATCTTTTCACCATAGCTCTCTTTCTCTATCTCCCCCTCTCTCTTTCTCTCTTTGTACCCTCAAAGATGAATCCGCACTCACTATCATCATCATGCAAGAACGCCACCACTTCATCGGTGAGTGGCTTCTACAACTTCCTCACACAAGCGCTCGACGACTTGAATTCTTCCTTCCCGTCATCGTCATCTTCTTCGTCGTCGTCGTCGTCGTCGTCTTCTTCGACCTATGGCAACAGCTTCATGTCGATTCAGTACCTGCAGCAAGTCCTCCATTCGCTCCGGTCGGTACACTCTCGGCTGACCTCCCTCGTCCACGAGCTCCGCCTCCCCGTCGGCGAGAAGTGGCTCGACGAGTACATGGACGAGAGCGCCAGGATCTGGGAAGCTTGTAACGTCATCAAGTTCGGCCTCTCTCGGATGGAGAGGTATTGTACGACCGCGTCGAATGTCGTCTCGTCGATCCTCGGCTTGCATGATCATCACTTGGATCGTCGCCAGGTAACTTCTCTATATATCCATGAGCATGTTGAAGGAAATCAACCCTCTTTCTCTTTTTAATTGTTCGCAAGGTTTTCATTGAAACTTGGATGTTTCCTGATTTTGCTATGACTGTACCACACCAAGACAACCCTATTGATTTCGTTCTTTATCTCGTTTGAGCTTTGAAAAGGCGCTTCGGGCTATAGACGAATGTAGAAGAGAGGCGTTGGTGTTGGAGGAAGAGAACAAGCACTTGATGGAAGCAAGAGTTCAACCCCTCTCTCTATGCTTCAACGAGAACGTTTCATTAGAATCCAACTTCAATGGTTTCAGTGGCTTTAGGGGCGCTCTCTTTGCGATGAGGAATGTGAGCTCATTGCTCCTGATGGTTCTCCTCGCCGGCCTCGTCTACACTTGGCCGGAGTCGATCTTCCACCAAGGCGGGAATGAGGGGCACGCCGTGTTCGGGTCGAATTTCATGATCTCGTCGTCAAGGATCCAGCAGAGGATGGCCAGCGAGATCCACCGGATGAGCCGGCGGTCACCGCCACCGCCGATCCTTCTCTACGAGTTCAGGAGGGCGAGGCACGGCATGGAGGAACTCAGGGGGGTGTTGGAGAGGGGAGAAGAGGGGGAGCATCATCAGCTGGGGCAGGAACATGTGCAAGACAGGGCTGAGAATTTGAAGGGCTTGATTGGGTGTTTGAGGAGTGGGGTTGAGAGTGTGATGGTACAACTTGATGATTTGTTTGATGAAATAGTTGAGGCAAGAAAGAATCTTTTGGACTTGTGTAGCCGTAGATAGAGAGAGAGAGAGAGAGAGAGAGAGAGTATGGGTTTGCTTTCAAAATTTCAAACATGTGAGGCAATCAATTGATTGATATAGAGGAAAAGGTGCAAGAGGGTAAGATCATTAGATTCCCCACCCAAAAAGAGAGGGAGAGAGAGAGAGAAGAGGGTAGAATGAAAGTTGTCAAATTGGTTTGGTTCCATTGTTTTCTGGAGGATTTTTCTTTTTTATTAGTACTATTTATGAAATGTAAAGACAGTTCTAGGAGTCTCACATTTGCCTTGTAAAAGATGCAGGTGAATCAAATTCGGTTGTTATTGAATTCTCTTTGTTGCGTGCAAGTGTTATTTAAGCTGACCAAATGCAGATTATGATTGCCCAGGGCGACGCCCATAAAGAAGATATTCGATAATTATAACTAACTTATTTACCTATGATCAAGAAAGTTTGAGCGATGCAATTTTTCATGAATATTTGACTAGGATTTTTAATCTCAATAGTGCAATTCAAGTAAACATAAGTGAAAATCACAAAAAAAGAAATCATTATCTTATACTATCTCTATCTTTTCTCCTTTGATTTGCTTCTCTTTTGCTTCTCTTTTTGGTTGATATTATGTTGGTTTCCTTTGCCTTTTCTGATTTCAACGCTCTTCTGGTCGAACAAAGTATGGGATGCTTTTGAAGTATGGGCAGACTTTTAAAGTTTAGGCTATAGTTGGAGAGTGCCCCTAAAGCATTCGCTAAGTAGCTAATAAAGGAAACTGTGCAATTTGTAACCCATCATCTTTCTTGACTTATACGTAATAAGTGCAATTTTGGCACTTGTCAATTCAACATTATAAAGATCTACAAACCATATTGAGCCCGTTCAAGAACACAAGTTCTCGTGCAATTTTTTGTATTCTCTATGTTTTCAAGCAAATCTCTCGTATTCTTTGGAAACAATAACAGGGTTCTCGAGCCTGCAAGAGTTGAAAAACTGGCCTTAAAAGTTCCACAAAAGTAATTTTCTTTTTTCCCTTCTTCCCTCTCACTTTATTGATCTGCAACTTAGGATCCACGGTACTTGAAGCTACTAGAGAAACTTTTATTTGTTTTATCTTTTCTTCCCTTCTTTCAAAAGGGGGAAAATATATTCAATGCGGAAAATTCCCTGCAAGTTCTTGGCTTTGAAGAGAAGCAAGGTAACTATTCCCAGTAAAGAAACAAAGGGGCGAATATCTGATCTGCGCTGCATTTGCTTTAATGTAAAGCAAAATTATCCCCAACAGAAGGACAGATTCCTCTTCCTCTCCTTTTTTAACAAGAGGAAGGTGATAATGATTCTTCTTGTTTGCTCAGAAGAACACATCTTTTATATTCTCCTTTTGATTAAGATGGTATTCTTTTTTTTTTTCCTACATTGTTTTTACTAATTTAGATATTCTTTCTTCCTTTCGAGAACAGTTGTGTGGTTTGACCATAGCTTTGCTTTTAATGGCCAACATCTTCGCTGGCTGTCATTCACCAACCTTGTACGTCAAAGTCTTTCCTTATTTCTCTCTCCCTCTGGGGCCTGTAGGAACATCATCAGATTGCTACATCTGTCGAGACAATAGGGTTGGTTCAGTCTGCTACCGACGTCTTTTCCAGTTGTTATTGTTAGGTTTCGCTGGTTTTGAACCCTCGGTCAACCTGGTCTTCATTGACAGTCGACTGGTGCTGGTAGGCTCGTAATTAGAAAAACAAAGAGAGAGAAAGAATGCAGAGAGAGAGAGAGTTGTCATTATAGCTCTTGTTGCTTCAAAAGCTCAAAAGTCACAAAAGCTATCCCTTTTCACATTAGCGAGTTCCATTTTCCCCTGCTAACGTCTTACAGGAGCTAAATAAACTATGGTTAAACATTAGAAAGTACTGGAGAAGTAGGCAAAAGTAACTCTTAAAGGTCCAATCAATTCTTGTTTTCAGTGAGCTCGCCAATGAAAGCGAGTTCTTGACTAGACCTCAGTCCATCTAAGTCCACGATAGTTAGGTTAGTTTATTATGACATGGCCGGTCCAAAGGACACCGTAAATTAATAGGTAGAATGATGATTCCCATGACATCAGTAGTTTTAACTATTCCAGTGATCCAGCCATTTACAACTCCGCTCAAAATCACCAAGGAATATCCATGGGTCACCTAGCGTGTTCGAATTTGACATTACATAGAAGTTCAACACCCACTGTATTACAAAAACCGATCAAATATACATACATATAACAAGTTCAATATGCTTTGTCAATCAGTCAACACAAACAGAAGGATTGTCTAAACCTGTGTGAACTCCCATGCTGTACATTCTCCATCTTCAAACGGTTCCGTTTTTCACTGGAAGAAATCTGTCAAGTTAGCAAACAGAAAGGCCAGTCTTCACCACCACCACTTAACTGAACCTGATCTGTCCATGCACTGAAACAAAAGTTAATAAATGCACATATTGAAAAACTACACCTTCTTGGGCACCGTTCAGTATTTCACCTCCATAAAGAGCAACTTCATTTCCTCCAAATGAGAAACATGACAATCATGAGATTTCTCTGAGATTGCCACAAACTTAGATTGAAGTAGAATAGCCAAGATATGGCACTAATACTTGCTTCCACTAGCAAATCGTATTTACCGTTGCTCTTATATTAGCACAGAAACTATTGATCTGAGCAGCCCAAATCTCAAATCTGCACTAGATATCTGGATTTTCCTCTTTCAGCTCATAATCTTAATAGCTTTTGTCCTTGTCGAAACTCTCAGGACTTCGACCATGAAGGCAGCACTCTTCCTCCACTGTTAACATTTGATGCATCGACATCGACATCAAAGTCATAATCCTCAAAATCCAAATCATCTATACATGTAATGTCATCGCCTGGCTCGTTAACAGCTTGATTATTGTAATTTTGGGCCTCGATTACTGTGGCTCTTTTCTTCGATCGACCAGTGCTTCTAGTGAAATCATCATCCTCTTCATAGTTGGGTTTCGTGCCTCCATTTGCCTCTCTTCTCCTTTTCATGGAATCCATACTATCATTGCTACTGCTGCTGTTTCGATTATCTGTTCCCTGGTATTCCCTAATGGTGGTTTCTATGGTTTCTAGCAACCGATCTCCATACTTGCTTACCTTCGCCCTACACAGAAACATAAAAATAATTATCTGCTATTAGCAGAGCATGTGAGATAAAGTCTCCTCATAACTTACTTCCCAATGCCATTGATTTCAAGCAGTTCTTCCTTTGTTCTGGGAATTCTTTTGCTGATATGTTGAAGTGTAGCATTGCTGTCAAGGACCCAAAAGGAAAAAAGCAAGGGGGCTCGATGAATATTCACTCAATAGCACCACAAAACAAACAATTACAGACTAAACTCATGAAGGAGATGAGCTCACCCAAATATGTGATATGCCATGACCCCATCCCCAGCTTCCTTAACAAGAATAGTCCGTAGCATACGCAATGAAGTGTATAATTTGGCTGACAGGATCTGAAATACAAGGAGTTCCCCAAGCGGTAAAGAGAGACGAGCAACTTCATCCTTTTTCTTAGGAGAATGGACAAGCTAATAGATGCGTGCTCATGCATATATTTCCATACCAGATCGCCTTGAGCTTCAGGTTGAGCAGGACCATCTATCTGAGGCATCAATTTCCCAGAAGTCAACAATCCTTTGGCAGGAGTTACATCAGATTTACTAGACTTAGATATCTTTGCCACGGAAGGAAATCTGCAAAATATGGTGGCACTAGAGTCAAGCAAAAATTGCTTCATTTAGATTATCCTAGTATGTTATACATTTTGATACAAATATTAAGCTTTCAAAGCAGATCAAACAAATAATATGGAAAACTGGTGGCCATACTGTGGCTAAATCACCTAAAATGTATGGCTACTCAAAAGACTCAAGCGCAAATCTCCCAGTAGTAATGGAGATTTCATAGTTTTGTCACAGGACAAGTATGAGCAATACGTTTCACAACACCGTGATCGAACTATTAGAATATTTAAATGTTAATCACGCATTTATCTAACAGCTTAAGCTTTTAGAGCAATCAGCTGTGGTCTCACCAAATTTCACATGGTATTAGAGCTGGAGATCATAAGTTCAAATCTTTCCAAGCCTTATTTGTGTCCTCAATTAAATTTCCATGCTTAGTACTAAGCAAAAGAGACTAGAGTAAGCATGAAAAGGAGTATTAGAATACTAAAATGTCAAATCACACCTTCATATAACAGTTTAAGCTTTTAAAGCAATCAGCTATCGTCTCACCTAATTTTACAAACCTTTCCTCGGTGATCCTAAAGTTTCAAGTTTTCTCTTTTTTGAAAAGGTACTAAACGGCTCCCAGTAGAAGCCACTTATATCAAAATTATGCACAAAAGCTGCTTCTAACATTTTCAACAAATTTGATGTATGAAACTGAACTCTCCTGCTATACCAAAAGTGAAGAGCGCACAACCAATTATCCTAAAAAGAATCCCAGGAGGATTTAACTCTTCGAAATGCCCTTGTGTTTCTCTCTCCTATTAAGCCAAAAGCCAAGAAGAGAAATCATCTAGTAATCAGTTCTTTTTGAGATGCAAACCCACAATTCACGTCATACCATAACTGAGGGCAGCAAAATTACTCCTAAAATAGCAAAAATTGTAGTCCAAATCTTTCTGATCCAAAAACTTTAAGTTGTGTCGCACAATAAACCATATCATCCGTATGTATCTACTGATCGATCAAACTGGTTGAATAAATCTTTCATCCGTGCGTCAATGACAAAGATCAAAAACCGGTACCATCTGCAAGAAGGGCTTAAAATCTAATAGCATGAAAGGTGTTAGTTTCCCACCTAGAGGAAGAACTATAATTGAAGGGAGTTCAGGATAAAAGAGCAGTAGTAACGGCTGCAGGCCAAGCACAACAAATTGCTCTCACAAAGGGGAATCGACTACATCAATACTCCATGCCAGTGCTCCTATTAAGCACCATTTTCTCTCTGAGATTATAAACTCAACATTTTTAGACCTCATATAACCTTTTTACCACTCTTCTAGCGTAAGATCAGATTTTATACTTGGAACATTACTTCAAATGATAAACCACTATAAGTAGCTATCTCTGATCTAACTTATAATGAAAGTGAACATTTCTCCCAGTCTTCCTTCAAATTCCCAGCTATCCCCCAAAGCTCCTAATCTTGAATGCATTTGGATTATTTTTGCCGTATGAGTCAAAGCATAAAGAAGTAGATTTGAGTCGCAAATATGTTGCAATCATGACTTTACTGGAATTGAGATCCAATTCTATGATGAATGCCACCTGGCAAAACAGGTATGACGGGTATGAAATTAAGAATAAATTCATTGCAACCAGTGACTAGAGAGAGAGAGAGAGAGAGAGAGAGAGAGCATTGATGTGAGGGGCATTTGTGGAAAGGAAAGGCCTTGGACAAGATGCAAAAGTGAAACACTAATGGTCAGATGAGACAAAGATCCAGCATCTACCACAAAAATTTACAGTAGATCCTGTTGGCCCTAGTGGTTAGAATAGTCGGTTCATTACAATAGATAGCAGCAAATAAACACCCTCAGAAGTGCTTAGTCATATTAATCTTTTTTTTTTTTTTTGCCAAACACCCTTGAAAGTCCATGACCAAAACAAAATATCTATAATAAATTGTTGTTTCAATAATTAAGTCCCTAGTAGACCCACAAGATGCTTGCAACCAATAAATGTTGATTGTCATTGAAGGCAAGAAAAGGAAGGTTACTTTGAAATATCTCTTTGTTAAATATAAAATATGAAATGTCAAAGCTCCACAATTTGAGTAAAAAGCATGCAAAAGTCATGTTAATTTGGACAGGGATTAGAAGATTCAGATGAAATGCATCCTATGTGTCTCTAAGACATAATTGCAATTCAAGCTAAAGATTATGGAACAAAAAAAGTTTCCAAAAAGGCAATGCAACACCCTATCGGGGCAGAATAGCAAATGCATAAGTAGGCACATGGTTAATAAGCACCGTGAGATGCTGATGATAAATTTCCGACAATGAAAACAGAAAAATTTCTTGGTTCAGTGAAGGGATGCCCCTCTCATCACCAGTTAAAGAACAGCAAAATTAATGACAAACCTCAGTATGACAGATTGCCTTCCAGAGCAAAGATTGTAAGCCTTGGATTCATTTACCTGAACAGAAACAAACAAAGGAACATAGTCTCCTGTCTGAAAGCGAAAAGCAAGCATCCAAAAGGAGGGAGGAAAATTTTCTTCTCAATTAAATGATTAACCATGAATTTCATGGCCTCACGGAATCATAGCAGCGATATTTACCTTCAGTATTGATGACAAAGATCCATAAAGGTCACTTTTCCTAACATCCTCCACCAGGAAATCTTCAGTAACAAGATGCCGTAGCACACGGGAAGCTTCTCCCTTTGCTAGATGTTTCCCAGCTCCATGCAAATTCAACTTTTCATGTCGATGCTTTTTGACCTGATTTAACACTCCAATTTGAGAATCAAGCAAACAAAGACCAGGATGATCAATGGAGAATATCTAAGTTACTGTCTCAACATACAAATTGATTCAAAGAACCCCTGTAAACTTCTAATATGTGAGCTGAAGAAAACTGCTGCCCTGCTAACTTCACCAACTCAACCTACGCAACAGTAATTCCACATTCAAGTATGAGCAAAAGTCTTAGCTCGCAAGAGATTGGAGCAAACCACCACAGCAACCGAAAAAGACAAATAGTAAGCATTCAAACCAATTGCTTTGCAATCTCAGTCACATCCTTCTCAACAAAACTTTTGATCTTGAGGCAATTGTCACATGTTTTTCCGCAATTATTGGAATCAAATTTTTCTCCAAAATGAACAAGCTGTAGGAGACGTCGACAGTCAACATCATTTTCACAGTAACTGACCTGAAACAGTTGAAATGACTTTCAGACCATCTATAATAATTGGAACTTTAGAAAGCATCATTTGAATCAGTACAATACCATGCGCAGGAGATTGTCAGTATTTGTTTCGAGTACCCTTCCTGAATTTGCCATATTGATACGGTTATAACCATTTGAGAATGGACTTTGCTCTACTGCTCCTTGGCTAATCATATGTTTTACGCGTATCTGTCAAAGAAAATATAGAATACATAAAGTTCTATTATTTTTCCCTGATGTGCCATAATGTACTGAAGAGGTTACACAAAAGGAATTGTCAAAGCAATTTTTATTTTTAGTACTTTAGAAAAAGAACTTGATAAAATTAACCAACTTTCAAATTGCAAAGTCGAGCATGAACAAGAAAAGTCAGTACAATAAAGTCTTTGGAGTCATAATGTTCATAAACATACTAAAAGATGTAGGAGAAGGATAAGAAATATGAGTGCATAAATTTGGAGAAGAATCGCTGTATCAGCATTACATAATCACTGTAACTGTAGTACAACACACAAGACGAATGTTGACCATCTCGTCCAGCACGACCGCATTCCTGTGATATAACCAAAATCCAGAATCATCACCATGTCATGAGCTAAACCCAAAACATTGAATTACACACTGATTTTATTAATGTTCAGCAATTGAAACTTCCAGCACTCAAATGCACGATAGAAGCATCATCATGTTTCAAAATGCACCTGGTGATAACCTTCAATTGATTTAGGAAGGGAATGATGAATTACAAAGCGGACATCTGGCTTATTGATACCTACAAGACACATTGTCCATGGTCAAAATGCTATCGCATTTGATTACTACAATCAGAAATTGGTGAGAAAAGAGAAATACCCATTCCAAATGCCACTGTGGCACAGATTATATTGATCTCATCTTTGCTCCACTGCTTTTGGACGAATGCTCGTTGAGCAGGGTCCATGCTCCCATGGTAAAATGCTGCTTTATGTCCATATTCCTGACAAATACAATCATTATTTTTAACAAATTGTGGACAAGTAAAGGATCCCTTGAGTATTAGCTTTTACTGAAGCAACTTATCTAACAAATAAAAGGAATAAAAAGAAATCTGCTTTGCCTATTGCAATATAAGGCACACAACCCTGTGAAAATATAGGAAATTAAGAAATATTGATTGAAGAATATGAAATATACTTTGTGTACTCAAAAACGAGAGAGAAATATGCAAAAAGACTCAAATTTGTCTTCCCCCTTGATACTCTCGCACCACATAGCATGTTTAATATCCAAAACAACAAGATGATACTCATACTAATCTTCCATGAATTCATGGTACAATAATGGAAAAGTCAAAAAGGACATAAAAACCTAGCATCAAGAATGGAGTAAAATTAGCAAACATTCAGCTGCAGCATGGAGCTAACATATGTACACCTGACAAACATATTCAGAAATCGGTAAGAAAATAAATGCCAATGCATGTGCAAATGTACACGAGCATGCAAGCATATATACACAAGTAAACGACTGAACATGAATGCAATGCATGTGGTGGAGACACACAGATAAGGAGAAAAAATCTATATGCAATGTATGCAAAGCCACTGCAGTGCATACAGAGCTTCATGAGTCCTACACTCGCCAAAAAAGAGAAAATTTTCATGGGCTTGGTTGAGCTAAAAAAAGGATAGTCAAATCAGACTTGCAAGGAAATTCAACATTTCTGGATTGGGTTGGGAGTGGGGGAGGAGAAGGATACGGTTTCTTTAACAATTCGGAAATAGTCCTCTCTATGAAATCAAAAATTTTAAAAAATGGGAAGCTAAATGGCATATACTATATAGTAAATCAATTTTGTAAGCACTACTCAACAACCAAAACTAGCAATCAAATCCAAGGTGTCATCTTTTTTAGGCTAGAAATAATTTTTACAAAATTGAATCTATCTGATCATAGCAAGCAATCATGGCATGTGATCATATGTAGCTGAAGTCAGGCCAAATTTCAATTAAGGGAGCTACCATCTAGATGAGTCTGAATTCCATCAATTTAGGTCAAAATAAAAAATCATAACATCAATTCATATCAATCTAAAGCATGAAATTTTAACCCTCATGTCTAATATTTCATTCAAAAGGATGTGATAAATTGTGTTATTACCATGCGAAACATAATGCTGTCAAAGGTTTCAGCAAGTAGTTTCACGTAAGGTGTACTACTGAACTCTCGTACTAGATTATTCCAACCAGTTGGAGGTTATGTTCTAGCCTCACCAACAAGTCTTTAGTTCAACAAATTGAGGGACTTGATTTAAAAAAATAAAAATAAAAATCAAGCTGTCTCCACGTGAATATTATCCTATATGATCAAACAACTCTTAAATATGGTTGCCAACGGCATCAAACAGGACCAACCTGTAACTTTTCGGCAACCTTCTCACAGTCCATTCTTGAGAGACAATAAATTATCCCGCATTCATCAAAATGATTTTCTTTAATGAATTTGTCTATGTCCTCCAGACACTTTTTCGTCTTTGGAATGACAGAATACCTGCAAATTTCCTCGATCAGCTATAATTTCCACAGCAGAAAGATAAATGTCTCACTTAGATGCAAACCGTAAATTTGGACGATTAAAACTCTGCCGGAAAATAATGCAGTTGACAAGAGCAAGAGCTCGGACAACATCTTCTTTGACACTGGCTGTTGCAGTAGCAGTTAAAGCTAACACTGGAGTGCTAGGGAACTTCTGTTTCAGAATACCAAGACCCTGCATAACATACAAGATGATTGGCATGAAAGATGGAGCAGTACCAGTAGCATAAAACTCAAGAAACTTTTACCTCCATACCTGATAGTCGGGTCTAAAATCATGACCCCATTGACTCACACAATGAGCTTCGTCAATGACAATCCTAGCAAGAAGTTCACGAGCATGTAAACTTTCCAACTGCCGCAACAAAACATCGCTTCTGCATTAAAAAAAGAGGCAAAAAAAAGCTTTCTGAAATATTCAGAAGAATGTAAAAGAATATGTTATTAACTTCTTGGAGAAGAAAATGCTATAAATTCTTTTGAAAATTAATAATAGTAGATATTCAAAAATTAGATACTTCATTCAGATATTTCAAGAGAAACTGGGGTCAAACAACGAGCACCAAAGTATTATCTAGATGGTCAAGCTACTAGATGAGATGTCCTTCAGAGTTAAATGCATTAGCACTCCCGCGCCAAGGCTGGACTTTTGCCTAAGATTTAGGGTCGCAATTGATTATGAGTGGGTAGGTAAAAAAAAGGGCTAGAAATATTCGAGCTCTGAATCCTGCTCTAGTGCCACGTACAAATTCTTAGAGCACTTCCAACTTATCTTAAATATTTCTCCGCTCAATGATTTGTCTATCTATAGATATGTGTTCAGCCTTCATCACTGTTGAATTATCTTGATTTTTAGGATCTGAATATTCAGTCCTGATTTTTTGGGTCCTAATTATTAGGAAATAGCTGTAAATAATTAGTTAGGAAATGATTTATTAGTATCCCTTGATTTGTGGGATTATAGCTAAAAGATTTGTTTTTTCCAGCAGTGCCATTAAAATAGCTGAATTTAAAAATTCATCCACTAAATTCTTCAATCACTAATGTGAATTATGTATGATTTTATTTAATTCATCCACTAAGATGTTTTTATATGTCTTGAGCTATAGATATGCCAGAAGCTGCCTCTTAGCTATGCTCCAGGAGATTAAAAACCAATTTTTCTTGCATCATTTGTGAGGAGAATAACACTCACTTGGCAACCTTCTCAGGTGTGACATATAGGAGCTTGAATTTGCAATAATCAGAATTGAGTTCTCTAAGGATCTCCTGCTGTTCACTCCAGTCCATGTTAGCACTTAAGTAAGTCGCAGGAATATTAGCCTACAAGAAAAGAGTGCAGGAGAGCATTAGAGAAACAGTCCCGAAAAACCAAAAAAACTGAAGATATATGATGTAGACAAGAACATGTTAATCCAGCAAGTTACCTGCAACAAATGCATTATTTGATCTTGAATAAGTGAAACGAGGGGTGAGATAACTAATGTCACCCCTGGACATATTAGAGCTGGAAGCTGTCAGGAAAAAAAATAAAAGAGGAGTAATGCACAAGCTTTGAAAAACTTGACATATTGGATTCACAAGCCATCACACATTCCAAACCATGCACATCAAAACAGGAAGGTTTTGTAGCAAGTTACATGGATAATGGGACAAACAGCATGTTGAGAGAATGTCGAGTACCTCCATTTTTCTATGGAACTCCAGGGCAAATGAAGCTAAAGAAGCACTTACTGTACTAAAGTAATATTGCATGAACACAAACAAATATCAAACCTCGAACTTAATTTACCTGGTATGTCAAGCTTTTTCCACCTCCAGTTGGCATTAAAACAAAAACATCATATCTACTCATTGTGGCATTTATAATTTCTCGTTGGTTTGGGCGGAAAGAATGGTTCCCAAATACTTTTTTGTTATGATCCTGGCAGCAAAAGTTAGTAAGCAACAAGAGGTACAAGATATGCAAATAAAAGCTAAGTATTAAGTGGGCAACACCTCCAAGCTTTTTGTCCACGGGAAGCTCCAGCTGCTCCACTTTTTATCAATTGAACCTTCAGTATAATTAACCTCCACAGGCTTTTGAATGTATGAGTCTCTATCCACAGGAACTGATGAAACAGGAAACCTATCTGAAGTGAAAGAAACTGATGGCGAGTTCCATCTGTCATAACCACCAGGCTCATTTTGTGGATGAACATGGGCTTCTAGTCTAAAAGGTTCTACCCTAGATCCAAATGCTCGAGGTGTTTCATACAGGGAAGACGTCGGGGGCGCTGCAGATGCAGAAAAATGAGACTTTCTCCTTTCCTCATCAACCGTAAGAGAGCGAAGATGATTCTCAAGCTGCTGAATTTGCCTATTGAGGTGTGACCTAAAAAGTGTGCATACATACAGCATTTAAAAGTTATTGCATCCCCTATTAGAGCTTCTTTCTATAACATCTATACAAAAGCTGGAAATTATAACTAAAAGATTTTCATTCCTCCATTTTGCATGCATTAGATTCCAAGCAGAAAGGACTTTACGAAGAGAAGAAGCTGGGTAGGAGCAAACCTATCATGACGAAGCTTCTCCACCGCTTCTGGAGTTAGTTCGGTCACATTGTCAAGGAGCTCGTTGGATATTGCAATTAAATTGTCCTTCATTTCCTGCAAATGACGTGCAGCATCGGGGCAAAGGCCTAGCTGTATCCATTACAATATTGAGCATATCAAGCGTGGAAGAAAACAATATACGGCATCTTAATGGGACAAATGAAACTGGCCAACTCACTTTTAACCCATGACTGCAATTCGAACGCAGCTCCTCAGGCAAACAACTTTCATCTTGTTGTAAACTATTCCTTTCCACATCTGGAGTTATGGGTGGAAGCTTCTGGATTGATGGTTGAGGTGTTGAAGTGGATTGATAATGCTCCATTACTATCTGGTCGACATCAATACTCTGAAACCCACCTCAAATTGATGAAGTACCATACATGGCAAAGGCAATAAGATAAAATGCTGATCACAGAGACATCAAATAAATTGAACTAAGGTATGAAGTGTCTGATGGCAATTGAACTAAGGCAAAAGATGTTTTATCAACTGACTGAACCAGAAAGAAAGCTTTTAAGAAACAATATCAGTGATCCAATCATGAACTGTTAATCTATCATTCCTTAAGGATCATAAAGCAGATTTTTACTCTTTCTAATAAGTATAGAGTCTGGACACACTAATAAATGAGACCTAAACCTACTTAGAGTCAAAATTAGACTGACCTACCACCATTAGTCAATTCAAGTAACAAAACTGAAAAGCAATTTCTATTAGAAGAAAAGACTACTCCTTTTTCACAATGTTACAGTTTGATCAGCAGCTATCCACTTAAGGAAAAAAACTACCTCTAGAATATCATCGTCATCTAGCTCATCAGCCAAAACTCCCCCTGATGATTTCGTTTGTGCATTAGGCATGCTGTCTCTGTTCATTGCTGCTGAAAAGCCTTCACAATGTGCTTTATTCTCCCCTAAAATGCCATTTCCACTTTGCCTAGATGGAACTCCCCCTTCTGCAGCCTCATAATGGGCCAAAACAACTGGATTAGAAACATAATTATTTGACGCATCAATCCTGGCAGTCAATCCATTTAACTTTTTATTGCTTTCCCAAGAATGACCATGTTCTTTGCCACTGCTTGAGACAGTTCTGCTAACTTTATCAGAATGGCCAGCATTGTCATCCTTGACCGGCAAAGTCTTCCCAGGTGTTATGTATGTTCTAGAAGATATCCGAAGACTGGAAAGAGCATGCCAAGCCTGCGAATTTAACATGCCACAGTTCCATGTCAATCAAAACTTCAAAATATCACGGATAATTGCTTCCTCAGGAGAGCTAGAGTTACATTTACAATTTAGAACAATCAGCATAGCCATTGAAAACAATAGAACGCATAAAACTGTCCTCATGCACAAATTCTACAGCGAGCAAACGATGTTAAGAAAAGGGGCGAAACTGAAAGAAAATAAAATTACCAATACTGGAAGTATGATCAGCATCTCACATTACGTTACACATAAATCTGCTTAACAAGTTTACCTTGTCTATTTGGTTATTGGGTAATCGTTGGGGATTCACCATGGAGAAGACCATAGACCTAACGAACAATGCAAATAGTCAATAGGAGACCAATATAGCTCAAACAGAGTGCATAAGCATACAGCAAAGGCACAGGGCCCTTACTAAGCCTAAGGCAATTGTACAGGGTCATCATATAAATCAGCCAAACAGCAATGTCCGTGACAACCTGAGACGTGGATTCCAGTATCCATCTTTCACATAAAGAAACACTATCCTAATGTATGAAGTTGATAATGCTAGACTATAGAAACTGCCTCCAGAAAAATTCCGTGCAGAGCACAGTCAATCAATACATTGCAAACAGTTCTAAGCAGCAGCTGGGATTTTGACCCATTAATTTTCCAGCTCAAGATACCATGGCCACCAAAAGACCCACAAGCATGTAAATTCTGTCGCTTGGACCAGCAAAACAACTACATTAGGGAGAATCCGCAATCCCGACCGTCAACATTCCACTCTCAATAAAGAGCACGGGAAAAGAATTTCGTCTACAAGAACAGTAATTTCGTCGACCGACATCAACAGCAAACGAGGACACGACAACATCAGCAAAAGTTTCGGCCGACTCATCGTCGCAACGCGACGGTTAACCGAACCGTGATAACGAACTACCTCGACCCCATCGATTCTTGGACGGGAGGCCTCTGGTTCGGCAAAGAGTAGAGGAAATTCGAGCTCAGGAACTTGGATTGGTTCGAGAAGTTCTCGTGAGCGCTCGCGTGGTCCGACCAATTCACCCTCGGAAGCCGATCATCGCCCCCCTCTCTCCGACTGAAAATCAAACAACACCCAACCTCCAAAACATTATCTAAAAAAATTTAAAAAAAAAAAAGAATAGAAAACCTCCAGGAAACAGTAAAAACAGGGACAGCAGCTCTCACCGCGTTTGCATCTCATCGGTCGTCAAACCCGCGCACGCATCGCAAAATCAAAGCTGTCCACGAATCCCTAACCGGAAATCGGAGCTCGCGAAGGCGTGGGGGTTAGAGAGAGAGACTGATACCGAGAGAGAGGAAGAGGAGGAGAGAGAGAGAGGAGTCGGGATGAAGATGATGATGATGATGATGATGGTGGCGATGGAATGTCTGCTGCTGCTGCTGCTAGAGAGGGAGAGGAAGAGGAAGATGGCGGGATAACTCCATTTGGTTCGGATAGCAGCGGCAAATTCCAAATTTTTCAGCTGCGGGAAATTGAGAAAATGGAATGGAGTAATAAAAAAAAATGAAAATATTTTCGGCGTTTTCTTTGGATTAGAAAGGAATACAGCTAATATTCCTTGACCTTTTGGTTTTTATAATTTTTGTTTTTCCTCGAAAGCAATCCCTGGATAGTTGATATTTAAGAGGGCATTTAGGACGCGTTTAATAACATTTCTGTTTAAAAATTGTTCCATGAAACATAAATAGAAAAAAAGTATTTCTATTCGAAAAATAATTTTTGAATAAAAAAACGAATTTGGTAAAACTTGTTTTAAAAAAAAAAAAACGTAAACATATTTAGTAAATTTGTGTTTTTTTTTGTTTCTTTTAATTTTTTTTTTTTTAATTTTTTTTTTTAAATTTTTTAATTTTTTTTTTTCTTTTTAGCCGGTCGTTGGCCTCGGCCATGGCCGGCGACCGGCCGACGAGGGCCGATGGCCTCGCCCAGCCACGGCGAGGCTCACCGACCCCCGGCGAGCCCAAGCTCGCCCAGCCTTGCCTCGCGCTAGCCAGGCTTGGCCTCGCCAAGGGTCAACAACGCTTCGGCGAGGTCGTCGGCCCTCGACAACCTGGCCGCCAACCATGGCCGAGACCGACAACCGGCCAAAGAAAAAGAAAAAAAAAAAGAAGAAAAAAGAGGAGAGAGAAAATATGTTCTTAAAAATTGTTCTAAAAACAATAAACAAGTTTTCTTTTTTCTTATTTCTGTTTAAAATATGTTCATAAAAAAAAATATTTTGTAACAAAAACGTAAACAAAGGCGTTTCTATTCATTTTTTTTGTTTCCCGGAACAAAAAAATAAATTTTGTTCATAAACAGAAACAAAGAACATTAACAAACAAAGAAATTTTGCTAAAAATTTCAAAATAAGAGAGAATGTTTTTATGAGGATTATTTTTGAGGAAAATTGTTGGTTTTCATTTATTTGGTAATTTGAGAAAAATGGTTTTCTTTTTGCCAAGAAAAGAAGTCGTTTTTGCTCTATTCAAACTTGTTTTTGGGGATAATAGCACAAATGATGCATGACTTTAGCTAGATGTCCAATATTGTTCGAACTATTTAAGAGGATTTATTTTGGCTGAATATGCAAATTTCAAAATTGATCGAACATTTTTATATAGTGTAGACTATTTGATAATTTTTGGATATAACATAAAATAAATTAAAGTTTAAGGATGATATTTTTAAGGAAAATTAAAAGTTTTCATTTATTTGAACGTAAAATTTAAATATGACATTACACATTTGACCAAAGTTGTATGTCATTTTCCCTTATTTTTAGTCAATCAAAATATTTTTTGTAAATCAATTAATTTTCCGTCATTCAAACAACGAAAAGTAAAAATAAAAATAAAAAACAATTTTCGAATTATAATTTTCCTTCAATCAAACGAACTCTGACTCAATCTAATTCTTCCCCTTGATAAAGTAATGGCGTTAGTGGGGAAAAAAACTCCTTTTTATGCTAAGTTGGAAAAAATGTGTGCCATTCAAAATCCTTTAATTTTTGTTTCATTTATTTTGCAAAAAAATGAGCTGTGGGTGGCAGTCTTGCGACGATGATCAACGGTGATGGTCGGCAGTCGTATGGCGACAGGCGGCGGTCGTCCGACGGTTAGTGACGGTAGGCTGTCGGTGGATGGTGGAGGTCAACTTGCAAAGTCGTCAACTTGCCCACCTCTATTTAAAGGTTTAGATGGATCCCAACACATCCCCACAAACACAGGTCAAGATGGCTACCATCACTCTTCTTGTTTTTGCCATCCCCCTGACGGCCAGAGTCCCCACTCCATCCTCCTTCCCAAATACGGCCACCCCCTTGATGGCTGGAGCCACCTAGCGGCAACCGCCGCATGACCATTGCATGATCGCTGCATGACCGGCGCACGACCGTCGCACGATTGCCGACCGTTATTGCTGACCACTATCGTAGGAATGACTGATACCGAGAGAGAGGAGGAGAGAGAGAGAGCGAGAGAGAGAGAGAGAGAGAGAGAGGAGTCGGGATGATGATGATGGCGATGGATTGGCTGGGTGCTTCTTCTTCTTCTTGAATGTCTGCTGCTAGAGAGAGAGAGAGAAGAGGAAGATGGCGGGATAACTCCATTTGGTTCGGATAGTAACGGCAAATTCCAAATTTTCAGCTCCGGGAAATTGAGAAAATGGAATAGAGTAATAAAAAAAAAAAGATCAAAACATTTTCGGTGTTTTATTTGGATTAGAAAGGAATACGGCTAATATTCCCTGACCTTTTGGTTTTTATAATTTTTGTTTTTCCTCGAAAGCAGTCCCTAGAGAGTTGATATTTAAGAGGGCATTTATTTCGCTGAAAATTTCAAAATAAGAGAAAATGTTTTTATGAGGATTAATTTTGAGAAAAATTGTTGGTTTTCATTTATTTGATAATTTGAGAAAAATGGTTTCCTTTTTGCCAAGATAAGAAGTCATTTTCGCTCTATCCAAACTTGTTTTTGGGGATAATAGCACAAATGAAGCATGACTTTAGCTAGATGTTCGGTATTGTGTATGAACTTCTAATTTGTTTAATAGGATTCTTGGATTTTAGTTGAATGTGCAATGCTATTCCTCGACTTTTAATTTTATTTAATATGATCATTGAACATTTTTATATAGTGTAGGGACCACATTAAATATTTGATAATACTTTGGAGATAACATAAAATAAATTAAAGTTTAAGGATGATATTACATATTAATCAGAGCTCCATTGAACACATTAAAAGTTTAAGGGCGACGTTGCATATGAACTAAAATTCAAGAGCTACATTGAATGAATTAAGATTTCAAATATGAAATTACACGTTTGACCAAAGTGCAAGTACCATGTATGTCATTTTCCCTTATTTTTAGTCAATCAAAATATTTTTTGTAAATCAATTAATTTTCCGTCATACAAAGAATGAGAAGTAAAAAAAAAAAAACAATTTTCGAAATATAATTTTCCTTCAATCAAACGAACTCTGACTCAATCTAATTCTTCCCCTTGATAAAGTAATGGCGTTAGTGGGGAAAAAAACTCCTTTTTATGCTAAGTTGGAAAAAATGTGTGCCATTCAAAATCCTTTAATTTTTGTTTCATTTGTTTTGCAAAAAAATGAGCTGTGGGTGGCGGTCTTGCGGTGGTGATCGACGGTGATGGTCGGCAGTCATGCGGCGAGAGGCGGTGGTCGTCCGGCGGTCAGTGATGGCAGGCTGTCGATAGACGGTGGAGGTTAACTTGCAAAGTCGTCAACTTGCCCACCTCTATTTAAAGGTTTAGACGGATCCTAACACATCCCCACAAACACACGTCAAGATGGCTACCATCACCCTCCTCGTTTTTGCCATCCCTTTGACAGCCAGAGTCCCGCTTCATCCTCCTTCCCAAATACAGCCACCCTTGACGGCTAGAGTCCCCGCTCCGTCCTCCTTCCTAGATACAGCCACCCCTCTGACGGTTGGAGCCACCGCCGGCGACCGTCGCACAAACGTCGCCGACCGCCGCCACGACCATCGCACAATTGGCGCACAACCCATGCACGACCATCAAACGACCGGCGCACGGCCGACGCACGATCGTCACACGATTGCCGACCGTTGCCGTTGACCGCCATCATCGCAGGAATACCGCCCACAGCTCACATTTGATCAAAGTTCAAGTACCATGTATGTCATTTTCCCTTATTTTTAGTCAATCAAAACATTTTTTTGTAAATCGATTAATTTTCAGTCATTCAAACAGCAAAAAGTTAAAAAAAAAAAAACAATTTTCAAAATATAGTTTTCCTTCAAACTAACGAACTCTAACTCAGTCTAATTCTTCCCCTTGATAAACTAATGGCGTTAGTGGGGAAAAAACTCCTTTTTATGCTAAGTTGGAAAAAATGTGTGTTGACACCTAAATTTTGGCGATCCATTTAGTCATTTATTGCATAAAAAATTAGGGATTAATTTTATCCCTGAAAAATATTAATTGCATAGCTACATTTAGTTTGCATATTTTGCATTTTATTTTTGACCGGTGGCGGATGGGTCGAATTGGTGTTTTTGAGATTTAAATTAACAGGTCAGACTAAGCCCATGAGGAGTACAAATTGGCCCAAGCCCATTTTCTAAAATTGAGATTTGAAATGAGGATTTTTAGAATTTAAGAAAATCGAGACTATGATCTTATCTTTAAAAATCAGTAGAAAATATTTTGGAGATAAAGAGAATAAAATATTTTGATTAGGAGGTTATAGACAATCTTTTCGTCGGATGAAATATTCACAAAAAGATTGCATTTTATCTTGGCCTATAAAAGGGTGTGTACGTAGGGTTTTTAAAGGGGGGGGGCTTCTCTGGAGAAAAAAATTCAGAAAAGAAAAGAGAAGTGAGTTTGAGGGGGTTTTTTCTCTTCGTCGAAAAAAAGAAGACAAAGAAGTAAAAAGTGAAGGAAGAGAGAGAAGCCATCCGTGGAGTTTGAAAGTAAAAAGAGAGAAAGAGTACGAAGGAAGAAGGAGAGTGACGTGAGAGAGAGGGAGAGAGAGGAGAAAAGTAAAGGGGTGATTTGACCCCTACTATTCACCATCTTCCCCAAATCACTGCCCCTCCTCTGCAACCTCCATCCGCGAAGCTTCCGCCACCGTCCTTCCCCGACGCCGTGCCGCGCCTTAACACCTTGCCTCGCGACGACCCAAGCTCGAGTCGAGCCACTCTCCAACGCACCACCGCCCCACGGTCAGCCGCACGCCGTTTCGCCCGCAAGCTCGCACCGCCGCCCAGCCGCGCTGCTCGCGCCAAACCGACGCTCCGCTGTTGCTGTATCTTCGCCGGCCACCTCTGTCCGTGAGCACCCGCGACCCCCCTCGCGAGCCCAGTGCCCGAGCTCCGCCCCTGATCTGACCACGATCAGCTCCGCCCGAGCGACAACGCCGTTGCAGCCCGAGCCGATCTCGCCCACGAGTTGCTGGTTCGAGACGCCGGAGTGTCCCCCGAGTCCTCCGCCCGAGCGCCCTTGCTCCACGGGTTTTTGCTGTTGCTGCTCCCGTGCCGTCCCCGTCCTGCCTGACACGCGACCAACCGTGCTTTCCCTTCGCCGGAGCTGCCCTGCCGGACCGACGCCAGTTGCCGTGCCGATTAACCCGCTGCCTTGGAGACTCACGGTTACAAGCAGGAAAAGGAAAAACAAAAAAGAAAAAAGGAAATCCAATTAGGTAGATTAGTTTATTATTATTAGTATTATTATTATTCTCATTTATTTATTGTGCTTTATTTGATAGCTTTTCTTTAATTCATTTACAATATCGATGCTTATTTCAAAATATCTTACAGGCATTATCCATAAGGGTGTTCCCTAAGATTATTGTAATTATTAATTTGACCCGTAAGATATCGGGTCATTTTTTTAATTATATTAATTCTTGGGACTTTGGTTGATAGCATATTAATTGTTGAATCAATATAACTATTAATTTGATCCGTAAGAATTCGGATTAGATTTTTAGTTATTTTGATCTTCTTGTCGTGACATTCAGGATTATAGTAATCGTTAATTTGACCTGTGAGATAACAGGTTATTTTTTTCGATCATTGTAATTCTTTATTTGATTGGATGCCTTGATTAGTTTAGATTTGATTTTTAGTTGGTAATCGCATTGTCTTAAAAAGCCACTAAAAAATCTAAAAAATATTTGAATTAGGATTCAGTTTGTTTTGGAATATTTTTTGTTATCTGGCATATCTAGGATAGGGATTTCAGTTCGGAAAATATAAAAAAACCAAAAAAACTAAAAAAAATGCATTCATTTAGGATTTTTAGTTTCTGTTTAATTTAAGTTGCATTTTTAATTACATGGCAATTTTAAATTTTGAATTTTTAATAAAAAATATAAAAAAAACTATCATGCATATATCATGTTGAATTAGGGCATTCTTGCACGTCATTGCATGTTAGATTAAGATAACATCTTAGTTTAAATTAGGATTTAATGTGACTTGATCCTTAGTTTAAATTAGAATTTTAATCTAGTTAGATCATTTTTGCATTTTTAAATAGAAATATCAAATGCACGTCATTTAGTTTTTATTAGGTTCATTTAATTAGAACTTCCTCGTCATTAGACTAAGTCATTTAATAAACGTCGCGTGACATATAACTCGCATACTAAATTGTATGTTGCGTGTCATTTTAGTATATCATTCATTAGAATTATGTCATTTAGATTGCATTTAATTATTGCATTTCTTCATGTCATATAGTTTAGGTCATGCTGCCATGTCATATTAGATTATTAGCAAGCATCGCATGATTTTCATTAAATAAAGTGAAAACAAAAATTGTCACGGCTCCCTTCCACTCTTCGGTCTTCCTTAGAGTGTAAGCCTTTGGAGCCGTCTTTTGTATTTTGTCCAAAGCTAATATTATTTTTACCTTTACCAAAAAAAAAAAAAAAGTGAAAACAAAAATTGAAATTGCGTGTTAATTAGAAATCATATCTAGGGTTCTTGATGTGAATTCTGATTTAATAATGCAGATGCTTTCGTTGCTTCTAGGTATGTTTTGCAATGTTTAATTGATTTCTTGAGTGTTAAATTGGTGGTATGCGCACATGTATGATCACCTCACATGTTAGGAAGTTAAATTAAAATCAATTCAATTGCCAAACATTAAAAAAAAAAAAAAAAGGTACCGAAAGGGCACTAGGATAGTCTAGTGTAACCAAGTCCCCGAACTCATAAATCTCTGGTTCGTAGGAGTAAAGTAAATCTCCGTTACTTTACTTGGGTTTCTAATCGACCCACCAAAAATAGATTAGTGGCGACTCCTGATTAAAAATCATTTGCATGTTAAGAATTCAAACCTAAGTCGCGATTTGGTATGGGCTTGGAAGAGCCCGAGCTAAGTTTAAAGACTTAGTAATCCATTAACCTAGTTTTAGGTGGTGAACCCGCGAAAATTAGGTCGCGACAATGTGTTATTCAAAATCTTTTAATTTTGGTTTCATTTGTTTTGCAAAAAAATGTTTTATTTTGAAAAAGGATTCACTTGTACTGCTTGAAATGATTAACCAACAATAAATATTTTCATTATTGGCAACAATTCATATTTTAATTATTTGAAAGTGATGAAAATAATTTTCGTTCAATTATTTTTGTAAGTGATACAAGCGATCACTTTTAGCAATTATAAATTATCTATTTTTTTGCAAAATAAATGGACTCTTAGTTCTAAACTTTTTGATGATTTGTCAATTAAGTATTTTCGGGCAATATAATTGAAAATCATTGACATGGGTGTTGTTCATCCTATATGGCACGGTCAATGTTAACATGGACAATTCTCATAAATTTTTTTATTCTTTTATTTTTTTTCCTCTATGGTTGATGAGGGCCACTAGCAACCCTTGTTGGCCATTGGGTGAAGTGCAAAAAGTCCCTTGCTAGACTTAGGCGAGGCTTTTGTGGTCAGTGAAGGTTGTTGGTGACCTTTATCGTCATAATGAAAAAACAGAGAGAAAATAATAAAAAGAAAAAAAAGTTAAAAATACAAAAATTATTCACGTTAGTATTGGTTGTGTCACATAAGACAATTGGTGTCATTGTTTGCAATTTTCGACAAAAATTACCTAAAAAGACTCAATTGGTAAATTATCAAAATGTTTAGGATTATATTCACCAAATTAAAATGTTTAAGACTAAATCAACATAAATGCAATAAATTTAAGGCATTTTTGATAATTTCTTAAAGAAAGAATTTTAATGAGCATGTGCGGAGCTTAACTTATCGAAGGATAAAAAGATTAAACCAACACTAGCACTCAACATAATCTCTAAAGTAAAAATTGTATATATTATTATCGTAGGTAAAGCTGGAATTCCCATGGTGCAAGGAGTAGGGGCGAGCAAACCCGAAACTTGGAACTTAAATGTTGAAACAATCTTCCTCATTTTCTAGAACCTAAAACCTATTATGTCACAAGTTTAAAAGTCGATTTGAAGGTCCACCTAAGTTTCACCTATATTATTAATTAAATAATTATAATAAATCATCATTTTTAATTATCACCAGTTATTGCTACAATCCACTAACTATAACTTATATTTAGACACACACAAAATATGAAATATAAACAAAATAAAAGTCTTAGTCATAGAATGAAAATTTAGACTAGTGGTTATACATCATTTACTCATCATTGAATGCCGCAGAATAGCGTAAGATCACAAAAAATACAAATACTTATTCTAAATTATAGGTGTCAAGTTCCACTTATCTAGAACCGGGAATATATTTATTGAAATAAATTCCCAAATTTTTGGAACCTAAAACCTATGATGTATATCTTAGATTTCGAAACTGAATAGATTCTCATCCGTCCAATTTTTCGGCTTTTAGGTTTTATCCTAAAACTATGCTTACCCTAGCAGGAGGCACGTACAACCTTGCCCGTCGTGAGTTCGTGGGGGCGGAAACAAGGCATGCCACCTTTTCGACGGGTTTTGACCTTTGTCCAAAAGAGGCAGGGCACACCACCTTACAACGGGTTTTGAACGTTGTCCAAAAGAGGTAGTAACAATTACGATAGAATATAAAAAAGAAAAAAAAATCAAATTTGTCTTTGGTGAAATCACTGCTATGGAGCGAAGGCATCGTATTTCATTTGCCTCGGAATATGCATGCTAGGGAACTATCATCGACATAAAATTGTTCCCTGAGGATTTAGTAAAATTGCATCTGCTCCATATATTTCACAAAAAATAAATGATTTGAAAAGTATTTTCTAAAAGACAATTCTTTTTACCATTTAAAATATCTAGTCAGAAAAGTATTTTTATTATTGATAATAATTCATGTCTAAATAATTTTGATAGATGATGAAATTATTTTTCGTTTATTCATTTTTTTAAACAATACAAGTAATATTTTCAAAAAAGTATATGACAAATTATTAATTTTTGACAAAACAACGCAAGTGAAAAAGGGCGAAAGAAAATTATATAGTTTTTCTGCTTAGGCCTATCCCCACAAGATGAATAAAATAAATTATTACATATCAATTAGCGGCTATGAAAATCCAGTAGCCGATCTTTTCGTTGCATAAAACTTGCTGAAAATTGTCCCTCGTCTGTCTATATGCATCCAAATTCAAGGAAACGAATCTTAAATTTTAAGATTTTTGCAAGAAAAAGTAAAAGTTTAGACGAAATGATAATAAGTTCTAAAATTGACCTTATTAGAATGAGACAATATTTTTACTTTTTTGGAGATTATTAACATAGTTATGGATACTAGATAAATTCAGTAGTAATAAGTAATAAGATTTATCTACGAGAATGAGAAAATAATTATATATATAATCTCACACAAAATCGATCCCATCATGCGTGCCAATAATATGATATGTATATATATACCGATGTGTTTTTTTTTTTTTTTTTTTTTTTCTGGTGACCGGCGCACGACCGGCGCACGACCGGCGCACGACCGCGCACGATTGCCGACCGTCGCCGTTGACCGCTATTGCAGGAATGATTGATACCGAGAGAGAGGAGGAGGAGGAGAGAGAGAGAGAGAGAGAGGAGTCGGGATGATGATGATGATGGCGATGGATTGGGCGGGTGCTTCTTCTTCTTCTGGAATGTTTGGGTGCGTTTGTTTGCGTTTACGTTTAAAAATTGTTAGGGGAACAAAAATAGAAGAAAGTGTTTTTGTTCCGGAACAATTTTTAAACAAAAAACGCGTTTGGTAAACTTGTTCCGGAATAAAAAAAAACAGAACACGTTTGGTAAATTTGTATAATTTACTTATTTCTTTTATTTTTTTCTATTTTTTCTATTTTTTTTTTTTTGGCTGGTGGCCTCGCCCGGCCACGGTGAAGCTCACCCGGCCACGGCGAGGCTCGCCGGCCCCGGCGAGGCCGAGCTCGCCCGGCCGGCGAGGCTCGGCCTTGCCGAGCGACGCCGACTCGCCCAGATCCGGCGAGGCCGAGCCTCGCCGACCCCGGGCAAACTCGGCCTCGCTGGATGCGGGGCGAGATCGAGGCTCGCCCAACCAGCGCGAGGTCGGCCTCGCCTTGGGCGGGCGAGCTCAAGCTCACCCCGGATCCGGCGAGGCCGAGCTCACCTAGCGGCCGGCAAGGCTCGGCCTTGCCGGAGCCACCGCTAGTCGGCGTCGCTTGGCGTGGCCCGGTGGTCGAGCCTCGCCGGCGGCGGCGAGCTCCGCCTCGCCGGATTTGGGCGAGCTTGGCTCGCCCAAGCCAAGGCGCAGGACCCTTGCCCAACTACGGCGAGGCTCGGCCTCACGGGGCGCCGAGCCTCGCCGTGGTTGGGTGAGGCCGCCGGCCCTCGTTGGCGGTCGCCGGCCATGGCCGGAGGCCGGCGACCGCGAAAGAAAAAGAAAGAAAATAAGAAGAAGAAATAAAAAAGTGTTTTTAAGTTTTGTTTCCAAATAAAACACAAATTTGTTGTTTCTTATTTACTGCTTTTTTTTGTTCCCGGGAACCAAAAACAGAAAAAGTGTTCAAAAACAAAAAAAGAAACACAAACAAACAGGCCCTTTGTTACTGCTACTACTAGAGAGAGAGGAAGAGGAAGATAGCGAGATAACTCCATTTGGTTCGGATAGCAGCGGCAAATTCCAAATTTTCAGTTGCGGGAAAATTGAGAAAATGGAATGGAGTAATAAAAAAAAAAAGATGAAAACATTTTCAGTGTTTTATTTGGATTAGAAAGGAATACAGCTAATATTCCCTGACCTTTTGGTTTTTATAATTTTTGTTTTTCCTCGAAAGTCCCTAGATAGTTGATATTTAAGAGGGCATTTATTTCGCTGGAAATTTCAAAATAAGATAGAATGTTTTTATGAGGATTATTTTCGAGGAAAATTGTTAGTTTTCATTTATTTGGTAATTTAAGAAAAGTGGTTTCCTTTTTGTCAAGATAAGAAGTCGTTTTCGTTTTTGCTCAATCCAAACTTGCTTTTGGGGATAATAGCACAAATGATGCATGACTTCAACTAGATGTTCGATATTATGTATGAACTTCTAATTTGTTCAATAGGATTCTTGGATTTTGGCCGAATGTGTAATGCTATTCCTAGACTTTTTATTTATTCAATATGATCATTGAACATTTTTATATAGTGTAAGGAGCACATTAAATATTTGACAAAATATTTTGGGGACAACATAAAATAAATTAAAGTTTAAGGATGATATGACACATTAATCAAAGCTCTAATGAATAAATTAAAAGTTTAGGGAAAGTTTACATATGAACTAAAATTCAAGAGCTATATCAAACAAATTAAAATTTAAAAATGAGATTACACATTTAACCAAAGTTCAAATACCATGTATGTCATTTTCCCTTATTTTTAGTCAATTATAACATTTTTTGTAAATCAATTAATTTTCCGTCATTCAAACAACGGAAAGTTAAAAAAAAAGAAAAAAATTCGAAATATAGTTCTCCTTCAAGCAAACGAACTCTGACTTAATCTAATTCTTTCCCTTGATAAACTAATGGCGTTAGTGGGGAAAAAACTCCTTTTTATGCTAAGTTGATAAAAACATGTGTGCTATTCAAAATCCTTTAATTTTAGTTTCATTTGTTTCGTAGAAAATGGTTTATTTTGAAAAATGATTCGCTTGTACCGCTTGAAATGATTAACCAATTACAACAATTCATATTTTAATTCCTCGAAGATGATGAAAATAATTTGCAGATTTAAGCAAATTAAAGGATCCATTTTGGTATGTCGAGGAGATTGATGTTTGCGTGTTTTGGTTCTGGTATGCGATGCAGCGAAACAGCATCGAGGCAACGAACAATTTCGTGTGCCGGAATCGGTTGCCGCCAAGGCTGAAGGAGCAGATTTTGGCTTACATGTGCTTGAGGTTCAAGGCGGAGAGCTTGAACCAGCATCAATTGATAGAGCAGTTGCCGAAATCGATCTGCAAGAGCATTTGCCAGCATCTGTTCTTGCCGACCGTGGAGACGGTCTATCTGTTCAAGGGCGTTTCTCGCGAAACCCTCCTGCTCCTGGTACGTCGCTTCACATTTACATAATCTCGTAAGGCATGTGAAGCCTATGGTCTATGTAAAAATCGAGTTACTAGACACGCAGAAATTTAGTCCTAGCCATCCATGAACTTTGGTTACTCAGGACCGAAATCAGTGGAATTTTTCTGTTCTTTTGCTGCATGCCAATTGCCCTGAGAATCTAATGTCATCGGGGTAGGTGGCCAAGATGAAGGCCGAATATCTGCCGCCAAGAGAGGACGTCATTATGCAGAACGAAGCGCCTGATGATGTCTATATCATCGTGTCCGGCGAGGTCGAAATATTCAACTGTGAAACGGAGAAAGAGCAGGTCGCTGGGGCTTTGCAATCTGGGGACATATTTGGAGAAGTCGGCACGCTCTGTTGCCGGCCTCAGGACTATACTTACCGGACCAAGTCCTGTTAAAATATTTAATATATTTTATTATGATTCCAATATTCCATTCCCAATAAATTCCCTATATTAATTCCAATTATTGCCCAATTCATTACCCACGTGTATTAAGTGATATTTGTCCGTTATTACATTACCATAATGGTCTTGATGGGAGATGCGATAACGTAACCAACGGAATAAAATCGTCGGTCGTCTGTTTCAAACCCTAACAATACAGAAAAACACACACCATCAAGTTTTGGAAGGGGATTGAGCAGTAGAACAGGACGTGCGGTTTTGTTTTCAATTTTGCAGATCGCTCGTGTTGTGTGGATTCAAAGATTTTGAGGTTTCCCACTTCTAAGATTTCATCAATGGCTGGAGGTACGTTGGTATTTATGTTTCCGCTATTCGATCCCGAATTACATATGAATTTACCTGTGATGAGTAAATCGGGATCTCCAAGTTTGTTTATATTCAATCTAACAGTTGGTATCAGAGCCCTTATTTGCAATCTCTGCCTTGGTGAAACCTTTGGAATTTATTTTATTGAATTATATGTGGATAAATTTCGGATTTGTATATGGCTTGGATCGGAATTGAGAATTCCGACCAAATTCGGGCTACCCACCATGAGATATTGGATTTGAATGATCACACCGCCATTAGGAAGAGAAACCCATAAATTTTTCGACATATTACTGATCGTGAAGGTTAATCGAGCGGTGAATTTTTGTGGTTAGGGTTTGATAGGGCAGACTGTTTTTTTGGCTTAATTCGGGTCCATATATGATCGTTTTTGCTGGATCTTGGATCTATACGTTTGTCCGGCGTTCTCTTGAAACCCATCAACCAATTTGGTCGAACATGGGCTGTGGGAGGAGACCCGGACGGCGGAGCAGGCGGTCGCGGCGGAAGAAGCGGCGGAAGAGAGCCCGAAAAGACCTCGGGCGCGTCGTCGCACGCGCCCGAGCTGCTTGCGAGGGCGCGTGGGTAAAGCGGGCGCGTGGGAAAAAGCACGCGTGCGTTGCACATGCCCGTGGTTTCTCCATTTTGCCCCTCAGCTTTAGGAAAATTGCGATTCTGCCCTTGCCCGCAAAATTCTCAATTTTGCCCCTCCGCCTTTATAAAAAAATTGCGATTCTGCCCTTGCCTGCGCAAAATTCCGATTTTGCCCCACTGGGGTGTGTAAACTTACGATTTTGCCCTTTTTGGCGTGAAATTCCTATTTTACCCCTTAAAAGTAAAATTCCAATTCTAGCATTGCGTGCAAAATTCCAGTTTTACCCCTTTTGCACGTGATTTTACTGTTCTACCCTAAGGTGCAATTCTATGAAGAAAATTAATGTCTTGTGATCCGTATATATTTAATTAATTAAGGATTAGCCACAGCATCTTTGATTATATTAAATTATATACATTAAGAGCCTTTGGATCACATATGGTTAAAGACAATAATTGTAATTATTCACATTAATATTATGAATTTTATCCCACACAGAATTTTCAATATATTAATGTGATTAATTAGGATGAAATATTATTTCATCTTTCTTAATTTACCCACAGGGATTAAGGAAGGGAATATAATTTAATAGTTTTATCATGAAGTAATTATGAATCAATTTAAATTAGAAACTTAACCCACGGGTAGTTTTTGATGTTATATGATTCATATTGTAAAACATGTTTTACATTGGTAAAATATGATTTAAGTTTATTGCCTCAAATATATTGATATATAAGTTTCCTTTGATTATGTTGCAGTTTTACCTTCCTACGATTAGATTACGGTATAATTGTTCCCGAGTTAAGTGGAAATAACTTCAAATAATGGAGAGAATTAGTTCTTCTTCAATTGGGGTGCATGGATCTTGACTATGCTCTTAGATCAAACGAACCAGCTGAACCTATTGAGAATAGTACTCATGCTGAGCATACTCATTATGCTCAATGGGAGCGGTCCAACCGTCTCAGTGTGATGTACATAAAGACAAAACTCTCTGCTAGCATTCGTGGTTCAGTCATTCGAGATAATAATGCCAAGGAATTCTTTGAAGGCTATTGATGCTCAATTTGAGTCTTCGAGAAGGCGCATGCCATGACCCTAATTATGAAGTTCTCATCATTGAAGCTTACCGGTGTAAGAGGTGTGCGTAAGCACATCATGAAGATGAGGGACGTTGCTGCTTAGCTGAAGAATCTTGAGGTTGGGATATCAGAATCCTTTCTTGTATACTATATCCTAAATACTCTCCCACAAGAGTATGCTCCCTTCAAGATCTCTTACAACACACATAACACTAAATGGTCAATTAATGAACTCATGACCATGTGTGTTCAAGAGGAAGAGAGGCTACTAATGGAGAAAGGAGAAAGTGCTCATATGGCAACACGGGATAAGTATAAAGGGCAAGGCAAGCAAAAGGGGAAGGGTAAGATGTCTCTACCTCCCCAAGCTGGCATTAAGAAGGAATCCAAGTGCTTCTTTTGTAAAAAGAAGGGGCACATGAAGAAGGATTGCGCCAAATTTAAGGCGTGGCTCCAAAAGAAAGGTAACCAACTCATATGTGTATGTTATGAAACTAATATGGTTGATGTGAGTCACAACACCTGGTGGATTGATTCTGGTTCAACAATCCACATTTCGAATTCCTTACGGGGTTTTCGAACCAGCGGAAACCGGTGGGAAGTGAACAAGGCATCTATTCGGGAAACAAGATGCGCTCGCGTGTGGAAGCTATTGGGACATGCATATTAGTTCTCGGTAGTGGTTTTGTTTTAATTTTGGAAAAGACCTTTTATATTCCTAGTTTTTCTAGGAATTTAATTTCAGTTTCAAGACTTGTACCTTTGGGATACTCCTTTGAATTTTCAGATTTAACATTCAATTTATCGTATAAATCTAAAATTGTTGGGAGTGGTATTTTGTCTGACGGTCTCTTTCAAATTAATTTACAAAACAATACCGTTAATAATGCGATGCACGTTCATGATAATGCTGGGATAAAACGATGTGTTGTGAATGAAAATTCCTCTATGTTGTGGCACCGGAGGTTGGGACATATCTCCATGGATAGAATTAAGAGACTAGTAAATGATGGAGTACTTAATACTCTAGATTTTACTGATTATGACACTTGCGTGGACTGTATAAAGGGAAAACAGACCAACAAGTCAAAGAAAGGTGCTAAGAGGAGTACGAAATATTAGAAATCATACATACAGATATTTGTAGTCTAGATATAGACTCAAATGGTCAGAGATACTTCATTTCTTTCATAGACGATTATTCACGATTCATGTATCTCTACTTGCTTCGTAATAAGCATGAAGCATTGAATGCCTTTAAGGTATTTAAAACCGAAGTAGAGAATCAGTGCGACAAGCAAATTAAAATCGTGAGATCGGATAGAGGTGGAGAATACTATGGTAGATACACTGAAGATGGACAAGCACCTGGTCCATTTGCAAAGTTTCTTGAAGAGTATAGGATTATTGCCTAATATACTATGCATAGCTCTTTAGACCAAAATTGGTGTAGCAGAATGAAGAAACCAAATTTTATTAGATATGGTGTGGAATATGCTTAACATCTCCAAACTTCCTAAGTTTTTGTGGAATGAGGCTCTTAAAACGGCTGTGTACATATTAAACCGAGTTCCAACCAAGGTTGTTCTAAGGACGCCTTTTGAATTATTTAAAGGTTGGAAACCGAGTTTGCGACATGTACGTGTTTGGGGATGCCCATCTGAGGTAAGAGTCTACAATCCACAGGAAAAGAAGTTAGATCCAAGGACTATAAGTGGGTATTTCATTGGATATGCCGAAAAGTCCAAAGGATACAGATTTTATTGTCCATCTCACACCACTAGGTTTGTAGAATCAAGAAATGCTAAATTTCTTGAAAATGATCTGATTAGTGGGAGCGATCAATTCAAGGACTTTGTCCACGAAGAAGATCATTCGGATACTCAACCTTCCACCTCGAGATCTTTGGATTGGTTGTTGCTTACAACGCCCCTTCGATTCAACCGGTCGCTGAGCAACCAATCATTGAAGATCCACAACCGGCTGAAATTGATCCGGTAGACCAAACTATTAAGTAATTACCGAGATCTGTTGAACTTCCAATAGAACAGCATACTCCTCAGGAGAATGTTGATGCGACATTAAGAAGGTCTACTAGAATGAAGAAATCAACGATTCCTAATGACTACATCGTGTATCTACAAGAATCGACTATAATGTTGGAGCTGAAAGTAATCTGAGTCATTTTCACAAGCCATGAGTTGTGATAAATCTAATTTATGGTACAATGCCATGAGGGAAGAGATGAATTCTATGGCATCAAACGAAGTCTGGGATTTAGTTAAGTTGCCTGATGGTGCAAAGGCCATTAGTTGTAAATGGGTCTTCAAAACTAAGAAGGATTCATCAGGCAATATAGAAAGATACAAAGCCAGACTCGTTGCCAGGGGATTTACTCAAAATGAGGGAATCGATTACACGGAGACGTTTTTTCCTGTATCTAAGAAAGATTCTCTTCGTACTATTTTGGCATTGGTTGCCCATTTTAATATGGAGTTACATCAAATGAATGTGAAAACGGCGTTCCTCAATGGAAAATTAGAAGAAGTGGTTTACATAAAACAACCAGAAGGATTCTTCTCTAATGCTGGTGAGCATTTGGTATGCAAGCTTAAAAGGTCTTTATATGGCTTGAAACAAGCATCCCGCCAATGGTACTTAAGATTCCATGAGGTCATCTATTCATTTAGTTTTAAAGAGAATATCATGGATCAATGTATATACCGGAAAGGTTAGTGGGAGCAAAATTTGTTTCCTTGTGCTATATGTAGGTGATATTTTACTTGCAACCAATGACAAGGGGTTGTTATATGAAGTGAAACAATTTCTCTCTAAGAGTTTTGATATGAAAGATATGGGTGAAGCATCTTATGTCATTGGCATTAAGATCCACAGAGATAGACCTCGAGATATATTAGGACTATCTCAAGAAACCTATATCAATAAGGTCTTAGAGAGGTTTCGGATGAAGGATTGTTCACCAAGTATAGCACCCATAGCGAAGGGTGATAGGTTTAATTTAAACCAATGCCCGAAGAATGATTTTGAAATGGAACAAATGAAGAACATCCCATATGCTTCTGTTGTTGGAAGCTTGATGTATGCTCAGGTTTGCACTCGACCTGACATAGCCTTTGTTGTGGGAATGTTGGGAAGATACCAAAGTAATCCAGGTATGGACCACTGGAGAGCTGCAAAGAAGGTAATGAGGTATCTTCAAGGAACAAAGGGACACATGCTTATGTATAGACGGATGGACAACTTGGAGGTAGTTGCTTACTCGGACTCAGACTTTACTGGCTGCATTGATTCCCGTAAATCAACATCGGGATATATTTTTATGTTCGCTGGTGGAGCTGTATCCTGGAGGAGTGCAAAACAAACCTTGGTTGCCACTTCCACTATGGAGGCAGAGTTCGTTTCCTATTTTGAGGCCACCTCACATGGTGTGTGGTTGAAAGGTTTCATATCGGAGCTTAGAGTTATGGATTCCATTGCCAGGCCATTAAGAATATTTTGCAACAATTCAGCTGCAGTTTTTATGGCTAAGAACCACAAAAGTGGTAGTTGAAGCAAGCACATCGACATCAAGTATTTAGCCATCAGAGAACGTGTTAAAGAGAAGAAAGTGGTCATAGAACACATAAGCACTGAATTGATGATAGCTGATTCTTTAACTAAAGGCATGCCGCCAATGAGTTATAAGGATCATGTTTCTAGAATGGGCATTGGTCCAATTATGTAAATTTTTCTTTATATGGAAGAATTTATGAGACTTTTATTCATTGATAATGTTTTTCTCAATACAGTTGTATACATTTAGTTATTATGAGAAAAACAATTACGTTTGACCTTGGAGTAAACATAAGGTTTATTCATTAAGTTATTTGATCACATATGGGCTGATGAAATACATTGTGATACACGGAAGACAATACTCGCTCTAAGAGGACTCATTGCCGTGATTCATGTGTTTTATTTCAGTATGAAGTTTTGTGGGTTTGGGTTAATAACTCATTTGAAGGAATATTGGGATCAAGTGGGAGAATGTTAAAATATTTAATATATTTTATTATGATTCCAATATTCCATTCCCAATAAATTCCCAATAAATTCCCTATATTAATTCCAATTATTGCCCAATTCATTACCCACGTGTATTAAGTGATATTTGTCCGTTATTACATTACCATAATGGTCTTGATGGGAGATGCCGGTAACGTAACCAACGGAATAAAATCGTCAGGTCGTCTGTTTCAAACCCTAACAATACAGAAAAACACACACCATCAAGTTTTGGAAGGGGATTGAGCAGTAGAACAGGACGTGCGGTTTTGTTTTCAATTTTGCAGATCACTCGTGTTGTGTGAATTCAAAGATTTTGAGGTTTCCCACTTCTAAGATTTCATCAATGGCTGGAGGTACGTTGGTATTTATGTTTCCGCTATTCGATCCCGAATTACATATGAATTTACCTGTGATGAGTAAATCGGGATCTTCAAGTTTGTTTATATTCAATCTAACAAGTCCCTCTCCCAACTACTGAGGCTGAAAAGGAATGATCTCATAGAAGCTATGCACACCCAACACAACGACAACATAACCGTGATCAAGAATTTTCTACAGGTTCGCCGCTAGCTTAAGACACGGTTTGCATTTCATCTGTTAAATCATCCGAGGCTTATGTTTTAACACTATGCGACGCAGCATCACAAGGAGCTTAAGGATCTATGCATAGAAGACCTCTTCACGGACGCAGGACACGAGCATGATGACCTCCACTTGTTGACCGTGGCGAGTACCGGTAATGCTGCTATCCTCGAGAAGCTTCTCAAGGCAAAGTTGGACCCCGACGTCGGGAATTTAGAAGGGAAGACCTCGCTGGTACGTCTTCCTTAATCTCCGACCGATTCTTGTTTTCATTTGTACAACATACGCTCCGGTTTGGATTGAATAATGATTGCGTCACGGTTGATTCCTGAACTGGAATGCCGCTTCGGCATAGACATTATCCATTACGGTTTGTCTGTAAATGGAAGTAAACTTGGAATGTTCAAACGTGTCAATTTACAAGTTCACTGCTTATTTGATTCTTTAGAAATGTGAATGTACTGAAAGTTGTTTGTTGCTCTTATGACTTTGCATCAGCACATTGCAGCATCACTGGGCCATGAGGACTGTGTCTGGCTACTGCTAAAAAATGGATGCAACATACATTTACGAGGTAACGCGTTTATTGCCTTGCGACCTCGCCGACTATCATAAATATATGCGCTCCTTATATCCTTAATGTCCTGCACGACAGACCGGAATGGCAACAATGCGCTGTGGCACGGGATATCATCGAAGCAGCACTCAATCTTCCGAGTCCTGTACAGCTGTGCCGACTCTTCTGATCCTTGCACGGCCGGCGACCTCCTATGCACTGCAGCGAAAAGGAATGATCTTGAGGTGATGAAGGAGCTCTTGAACCACGGATTGAACATCGACTCCATGAATCACCAAGGTTTCACGGCTCTCCAGATCGCCATGGCTGAGAACCATGAAGACATGGTGAATTTACTCGTGATGAACGGTGCGAATGTTGCCGACTCAAACTTGCCCCATTTTCCTCCAGAAGCATTGAACGAAATGCTGAGCAGGAGAGAGACGGGGCACCGTATTGCCGTGCCCGACGGTGCCACATTGCAGGATATGCCAATGAGAGTGCACGAAGTTGAGCGAGAACTGACTCAGGAGAAATCGGACATGGCGATTTGTGTGAGGGTGAGCATTTATAGAGGCCATCCAGTGGCAAGAAGAGAGAACCGTCGCGCCGAGGCGGGAAGGCTCATCCGATTGCCGGGTTCCATTGACGATCTCAAGAGCATTGCAGGTGCATTTTCGTTCTTTCCTTCAAAAGTATGGGATGCTTTTGAAGTATTGGCAGACTTTTTAGGCTATTGTTGGAGAGTGCCCCTAAAGCATTCACTAAGGGCGCGCATGACAATCATTCTGTTCCAAAAATAGTTTCTAGAACAGAAATAGATTTTTCTATTTCTATTTCTAGAAGAGTTTCTAAGCAAAAATAACCGTTTGATAACGACACAAAATTTCTACTCTAAAATAGAAATTCGTTTGATAACGATACAAAATTTATTCATTTCGGACGGTGGCGGCGACGACCGATGACTTTAATATAAAAAATAAAAATAAAAATGATTTAGTAACAAAAAAAATGAATAAAATAAAATAAAACAAAAAAATAAAATAAAAATATCCTTAAAAATAAATTTATTCTATTTTATTTTATTTTAAAAATAAATTTATTTTAAAATGAATAAAAAAAATTATTTGGCAAAACACTTGAGGAAATAAAAATAAGTTTATATTTTTTTATCATAAATAAATTATTTTTAATAAATTTAATAAATTTATTTTTAATAAAATAAAAATAAAATGATAAATAAAAATAATTTATTTATTTTATTTTTATTTTTATTTTTAAATGAATAAAGAATAAAATGAATATTTTATTTTTAATTTTTAAATAAAATGAGGAGAGGCGGATGAGGAGGAGGAGGTAGAGACGTAGAGGAGATGAGGGAGACTTACCAAAATTAAGATTTAGTGAGAGAAATTATTTCGATTTCTCTTCCAAAAATCAGAAGTATAAAATTTTATTTTTGATTTCTTTTCCAAACTATTTCTGGAATAGAAATCTATTTTAAAATAGAAAAAACTGAATAGGTTTATCAAATGGATTTCTCTTCCGAAAGCAGTGCAGAACAGAAAAACTATTTCTGAAACAAAAATTTTGGGTTGTCATGCACCCCTAAGTAGCTAATAAAAGAAACTGTGCAATTTGCAACACATCATCTTTCTTGACTTATACGTAATAACTGCAATTTTGGTACTTGTTAATGAGATCCGCAAGTTTATTAGACCAAGTCAATTCAACATTATAAAGATCTACAAACCATATTGAGCCCGTTCAAGAACACAAGTTCTCATGCAATTTTTTGTATTCTCTATGTTTTCGAGCAAATTTCTCATATTCTTTGGAAACAATAACAGGGTTCTGGAGCCTGCAAGAGTTGAAACAACTCGCCTTAAAAAGTTCCACAAAAGTAATTTTCTTTTTTCCCTTCTTCCCTCTCACTTTATTGATCTGCAACTTAGGATCCACGGTATTTGAAGCTACTAGAGAAACTTTTATTTTTTATTATCTTTTCTTCCCTTCTTTCAAAAGGGGAAAATATATTCAATGCGGAAAATTCCCTGCAAGTTCTTGGCTTTGAAGAGAAGCAAGGTGACTATTCCCAGTAAAGAAACAAAGGGGCGAATATCTGATCTGCGCTGCATTTGCTTTAATGTAAAGCAAAATTATCCCCAACAGAAGGACAGATTCCTCTTCCTCTCCTTTTTTAACAAGAGGAAGGCGATAATGATTCTTCTTGTTTGCTCAGAAGAACACATCTTTTATATTCTCCTTTTGATTAAGATGGTATTCTTTTTTTTTTCTACATTGTTTTTACTAATTTAGATATTCTTTCTTCCTTTCGAGAACAGTTGTGTGGTTTGACTATAGCTTTGCTTTTAATGGCCAACATCTTCGCTGGCTGTCATTCACCAACCTTGTACGTCAAAGTCTTTCCTTATTTCTCCCTCCCTCTGGGGCCTGTAGGAACATCATCAGATTGCTACATCTGTCGAGACAACAGGGTTGGTTCAGTCTGCTACCAACGTCTTTTCCAGTTGTTATTGTTAGGTTTCGCTGGTTTTGAACCCTCGGTCAACCTGGTCTTCATTGACAGTCGACTGGTGCTGGTAGGCTCGTAATTAGAAAAACAGCGAAGATGTCCTCCAGACACTTTTGGCTGCCGCACGACCATCGCACGACCGACGCACGACTGTCGCACGATTGCTGACCGTCGCCGCTGACCGCTATCGCATGAATGACTGATACCGAGAGAGAGAGAGGAGTCGGGATGATGATGATGATGGCGATGGATTGGGCGGGTGCTTCTTCTTCTTCTGGAATGTCTGCTGCTGCCGTTGCTGCTAGAGAGAGAGAGGAAGAGGAAGATGGCGGGATAACTCCATTTGGTTCGGATAGCAGCGGCAAATTCCAAATTTTCAGTTGAGAAAATGGAATGGAGTAATAAAAAAAAGATGAAAACATTTTCGGTGTTTTATTTGGATTAGAAAGTAATACAGCTAATATTCCCTGACCTTTTGGTTTTTATAATTTTTGTTTTTCCTCGAAAGCAATCCCTAGATAGTTGATATTTAAGAGGGCATTTATTTCGCTGAAAATTTCAAAATAAGAGAGAATGTTTTTATGAGGATTATTTTCGAGGAGAATTGTTAGTTTTCATTTATTTGGTAATTTAAGAAAAGTGGTTTCCTTTTTGTTAAGATAAGAAGTCGTTTTCATTTTTGCTCAATCCAAACTTGCTTTTGGGGATAATAGCACAAATGATGCATGACTTCAACTAGATGTTTGATATTGTGTATGAACTTCTAATTTGTTCAATAGGATTCTTGGATTTTGGCCGAATGTGTAATGCTATTCCTCGACTTTTTATTTATTCAATATGATCATTGAACATTTTTATATAGTGTAGGGAGCACATTAAATATTTGATAATAATTTGGAGAAAACATAAAATAAATAAAGTTTAAGGATGATATGACACATCAATCAAAGCTCTAATGAATAAATTAAAAGTTTAGGGAAAGTATTACATATGAACTAAAATTCAGGAGCTATATCAAACAAATTAAAATTTTAAAAATGACATTACACGTTTAACCAAAGTTCAAAAACCATGTATGTCATTTTCCCTTATTTTTAGTCGATTAGAACATTTTTTGTAAATCAATTAATTTTCCGTCATTCAAACAACGGAAAGAAAAAAAAAAAAAATTCGAAATATAGTTTTCCTTCAAGCAAACGAACTCTGACTTAATCTAATTCTTTCCCTTGATAAACTAATGGCGTTAGTGGGGAAAAAACTCCTTTTTATGCTAAGTTGATAAAAATGTGTGCTATTCAAAATCCTTTAGTTTAAGTTTCATTTGTTTTGTAGAAAATGGTTTATTTTGAAAAATGATTCGCGTGTACTGCTTGAAATGATTAACCAATTACAACAATTCATATTTTAATTCCTCGAAGATGATGAAAATAATTTTCTTTCATTTATTTTTGTAAGTGATACAAGTGATCACTTTTAGCAATTTTAAATTATCCATTTTTTATTAAACAAATGGAGTCTCAATTCTAAACTTTTTTGATGATTTATCGATTAAGTCCTTTCCGGCAATATGGTTGGAAATTGTTGACATGGGTGTTACTCATCCTACATGGCATAGGCGATGTTGATGTGGACAATTCTCATAATTTTTACAATTTTAAATTTTTTTTTCCTCTGTGGTTGATGAGGGCCACTAGCAACCCTCATTGGCCTTTAGGCTACCAAGGCCTTGGGTGAGGTGTGAAGTCCCTTGCTAGACTTAGGCGAGGCTTCTGTGGTTAATGGAGGTTGCTGGTGAACCTTATTATCACAATGAAAAAATAGAGAGAAAAAAATAAAAAAAATTGAAATACAAATTATTCAATATCAATTGTGTCACCTAAGACGATTTGTGTCATCCTTAGCAATTTTTGGCAAAAACCACCTAAAAGGACTCTATTGGTAAATTATCAAAAAATTTATGATTATATTTACAAAATTAAAAGCTTTAAAACTAAATCGACACAAATGTAATAAATTTAAGGCATTTTTGGTAATTTCTTAAAGAATGAATTTTAATGAGCATGTGCACTTATCGAAGGATAAAAAGATTAAGCCAACACTAGCATTCAACATAACCTCCAAAATAAAAATTGTGTATACTATTATCATAGGAAAAGTTGGCATTCCCATGGTGCAAGGAGTAGGTGAGAGCAATTTTGAATTCCACTTGAAACTTGAAACTTATATATTGAAACAATCTTCCTCATTTTCTAGAACCTAAATACCTATCATGTCACAAGTTTCACATTTCAAGATCCACCTAACTTTCACCTATATTATTAATTAAATATTTTTAGTGGACATTGTTTTTAATTATCATCAGTTATTGCTACAAATCCATTAACTATAGTCCATATTTAAACACACAAAAAATATGAAATATAAACAAAATAGGTCATAAAATGAAAGTTTAGACTAGTGGTTATAAATCATTTACTTATGATCGAATGTCGCAGAATAGTGTAAGATCACAAAAAGATATGCATCGAGAAAAATACAAAACTTATTCCAAATTATAGGTTTCAAGTTCCACCTATTAATATATCTGTTGAAATAAATTCCCAAATTTTTGGAATCCGAAACCTATCATATATATCTTAGATTTTGAAAGATATGCATGCCACCTTTTCGACGGGTTTTGACCTTTGTCCAAAACAGGCAGGGCACACATCTTACAACGGGTTTTGATCGTTGTCCAAAAGAGGTAGTAACAATTATGATATAATATAAAAAAGAAAAAAAAATCAAATTTGTTTCATTTGCCTCAGAATATGCATGCTAGGGAACTATCATTGACATAAAGTTGTTCCCTAAGGACTTAGTAAAATTGCATCTGCTCCATATATTTCACAGAAAATAAATGATTTGAAAAGTATTTTCTAAAAGACAATTCTTTTTACCATTTAAAATATCTAGTCAGCGAAAAATATTTTTATTATTGATAATAATTCATGTCTAAATAATTTTGATAGACGATGAAATTATTTTTTGTTTATTCATTTTTATAAGCAATACAAGTAATATTTTCAAAAAAGTAAATGACAAATTATTAATTTTTGACAAAACAACGCAAGTGAAAAAGGGGTGAAAGAAAATTATATAGGTTTTCTGCTTAGGCCTATCCCCACAAGATGAATACAAGAAATTATTACATATCGATTAGCGGCTATGAAAATCTAGTAGCCGATCTTTTCGTTGCATAAAACTTGCTGAAAATTGTCCCTCATCTGTCTATATGCATCCAAATTCAAGGAAACGAATCTTAAATTTTAAGATTTTTGCAAGAAAAAGTAAAAGTTTAGGCGAAATGATAATAAGTTCTAAAATTGACCTTATTAGAATGAGACAATATTTTTACTTTTTTGGAGATTATTAACATAGTTATGGATACTACATAAATTCAGTAGTAATAAGTAATAAGATTTATCTACGAGAATGAGAAAATAATTATATATATATACCGATGTGTTTTTTGTTTTTGTTTTGGTGATCGAGGATCTGCTGGATACAAGTCTAATTATTTACGATATTTATTTATTTATGTGTTTATTTTTGGGTGTGTACGGATACAAGTCTATTTTAAGTAACCTAAAAAGATGGATAAAACGTTCGGCTCTAAATCACTGTCCTTATAGAAGGAACTTAACCGTCCATTGTCATAATTTTTCCCCAGTTCTTTCTAGGGTTTTTGCAGCAATCTCTCTGTCTCTCTGCATGTTCATCAACATCATCATCATCATCATCTTCCTCATCTGTACTCCCATGGGGGATCCTCGTTCACCGACGACCGATCTCTCGACTCTGCTCGGAGTCAATCACAAGAGCTCGACCGGCATTTTCGACATCTCCAAGGCCTACAAGTTCCTCCACCTGAAATGGCACACCGACAAGAGCCCGTCAAACAAAACCGAGGCCGAATCCGACAAGGTAACGAAACCGGGTCCATCATGTGCCAACATTGTACATTGTTAGAGCAAGATTTTTTATTGGTGATTGATGTTTTCGCGTTTGTCTCAGAGTTTTGATGGGAAAAGGAGCGACGAAAGAGTCACAAGCAGCGACGATGCGACGACATCGGACGGCTCGTCGCATCACAACCGCAGCGTCGATGACAGCTTCTTCTTTCGCCGCTCGTTCCTGTCGAAGAGCACGAGTCGGAGGAGCCACACGCCGAACCCGTCGCTGTCGAGGACGAGCAGCCGGATCAACACGTCCTCGTCAGATTTCAGTACTTTCTTGCGGAGCACGAGCAGAAAGGTGGGATCCGAGACCGAGGCTCCGGCCACCTTGTCGAGGAACATGAGCCGGAAAGGGAGCACCCCAATCTTGTTCTCGCATACGGCGGCCCGGCGGAAGCCCGCCCCGATCGAGAAGAAGCTGGAGTGCACGTTGGAAGAGCTGTGTCATGGATCTGTCAAGAAAGTGAAAATCAAACGAGATGTGATCGGCGACACGGGGTAATCATCTTTCCCCCTCAAATCATCATCTCTATTCTATCCTCTCTAATCAACATGGAATTGTGTTATAAATATCGAAATCGACATCAGAATTTTGCTTGAGGAATAACATGTTTCAGACATGATTATCATGCATATATCTACAGCATTGAATTTTTTAGCAAATACTGATTTTTTCCATCGCACAGGATCGTCCAAGAAGAGGAGACGTTGAAGATCAACGTGAAACCGGGATGGAAGAAAGGGACGAAGATATCGTTCGAAGGCAAAGGCGACCAGAGGCCGGGGTATCTGCCGGCCGACATCGTCTTCTCCATCGAAGAGAAGAGGCACCGGCTGTTCAAGCGGCGGGGCGACAACCTGGAGATCGCGGTCGAGATCCCGCTCGTGCAAGCCCTGACCGGGTGCACGCTTTCCGTCCCGCTATTAGGAGGCGAGGAGATGAGGGTTCCGTTCGATGAGGTCATATTCCCGGGGTACGAGAAGGCCATCCCGGGCCAGGGCATGCCGAACCCGAAGGAGGACGGCAAGCGGGGCGATCTCCGGCTCAAGTTCTACGTCGAGTTCCCGGATGAATTGGATGATGAACAAAGGTCTGAAATCCATAGCATTCTCGAGGGTTGCTGTTATACATGATCCTTAAAATCTAGGGTTGCTTCTTTTTCCAATTTCATGGCAGGTTGATATACAATCAAATGGGAATTGGTGATGCACTTGCTTAATATATTCGTGACATTTATATTTGCTAGAAATGTATATAGTTAGGTTAAACATCAGATAACTAATATTTTATACAAGTAACTTGTTCCAATTACGGTGAATTTAAAAGATGAACATTTAGCGATTACGTGCATCGAGATTATTAGGTCTTTCTATTCATAAGAAGTGAATTAAACAGGTGAAATTGCTGAGCTCGGTAACACGAGCTTGTAACTAGTTGGGGCCATTAATGTTGTGACATGAAGTACTCTGATTACATTGGCCCGACGGAAGAGTTAAGACTCATTGATCCATGTTGATATCCATGCTACCTTCCAGAGAAGTGACATATTTTAACGATCAATAAGCCGCCGAGGTGGCCAAAATGACCGAGTAAGTGTTGAAACTTCAGGGGATATAGAATTTCATGAGAGCTCCAGAAAAGTTCTCGAGTATATTATGGGGAATAAACATTTCTGTTCTAGAGGGTTCTATAATTAATGGGGTAATTTGTAAACAAGGAGATTGAATTTACATTGCAATTAAGGAGAGATCCATGATTGTAATTAGAGAGGCTCATATGTAAATACGGGTCTCCTTTCATTTATTTGTATCAGCCGCAAGCATAACACAGAAAGAGCAGTAGAATATTTCCTATCAAATCACTCGTCTCTCTATAGTTTTTTTTTTTTTTTTATTTGATACCGATGAATTGCTAGAGCCCCCTTTTGCTTATGCTATTTGGAGTCACACGATCCACTAGTGCCCGGTGACACCATTAGGCTTCACTGTAAAGCCGTTATTTAGACATAAATCTCGAGAGAAGCTATCATATGATCCCACCACCATGGCTCCCTGTTTAAAACGTGTTGACAACGTAGAGATTCGAACTCATTCTCTCGGCGATGAGATAGTAAAGCCCAAACCAACTGCATTACCCACCGGTGGGTACTCGTCTCTCTATAGTTTCTCTCACCATCCCAAACATGTCGAGTGAGCGCTAAATCAAGGGGAAGGTGGAGCTCAAGCAACTCTACTCAAGCATCGGCCCGTGACGCCATGGCCTTTTGAGTTTTGAACCTACCACTCCACCACAACACAATAGTATATACTTTAACATATACTACTAGCTAGCAAATATGGAACGCATTAATGACGCGTGTGCAAAATATTGTGAAAAGGACGTAAGGAAAACGCGTGATTTGAGTTATTTTTGGAATCAAATTTAAATTATTGCGGTATAAAGATGATGACTTGCGTGATTTGAGTTATTTTTATAAAATGATAATTATGTTCAATTTTAAATTACAAATTTAAATTATTGCGGTATAAAGATGATGACTTGCATTTGGAATCTAATTGGCGAGATTTATTTTATAAAATGATAATTATGTTCACATTTTAAATTACTTTCATGCCGGCTTGTGTGTGACCACTAATTATTATATTGGAGGTTTTTTTTTAATCGTTGATTAAAAAATTAACTTTAAAAATTGAAGTACGTGAGAGTTACATATATCAATATCTACGGTAATATTTTGGATGAAAAAAATGATTGTAGGATAGTGTGGATAAAAAGATACTCTGACAGACTAACACTACTAAATTTAGTGGTAAAACTGATTTTTTATCATTGTATCTACAAAGTGTATTTTATAATAACTATACACGTATTTAATATACACACATATAGGCTGTGTTTGGTCTTTCGGATTTCTACACAGAATTGGACTGGATAAGATATGATAAGAAATTCATAGATTTTTTCATATCCTATTCACTATTTGGTGATTTACAGATTTAAAGTCAAATATTCTCATATCCTATCCTATCCATTGTTTGGTAAACTACGGATTTAAAATCGAATATTTTCATGAGCAATTATAATCTTGAAAAAAATAAAATTAGGAAAGCACAAACTAAAGATTAGAGCGAAATCATCCAAAACGAACTATTTTTTTCAAATCAAGAGATTCTCACAAAATCACACAAAATCAATCCATGATTATGCATTATATGTGAAATGCATAAAGAATCTATATGAGATGAGTCAATTAAGAATGTTGCCTTGAAAGAATGTTGGCTTGTTAGAATTGGACCATTACAAATTATTTGTTGATGAGGATTTGTTATCCTTATATCTAGTGAGTAACTCCCATTGTGTTACATTAAGGTATATAACTGACTATAGCTAGCCTTGAGCTTAACAAAAATAATTTTGAATTTAGTTTCAACTGTCTGATTCACAAGCATCGGTTAGTTATCTTAAGTGACATCGATGGCCTTTATAGTTTTTAACCTTCCTTCAATCCACCACAACACAAGAGTATATACTTAACATATACACTAGCTAGAAAAATGGAACGTCATTAATGACGTGTGTTTAAAATATTCTTCAAAAGGACGTGCAATGGGGGAAAGGAAATAAATGAATAAAATTGCAGATATTTTTGCAATCAAATTTAAATTAACCGACAAGGTAAAAACATGATGACTTGCAACATTGGAATCTAATTTATATTTATTTTATAAAATGATAATTGTGTTCACATTTTAAATTACTTTCATGCCGGCTTGTTGACCACTAAATATTATATTGACATCCACTTTTTTTAAAATTTTTTTTAAATTGTTGATTAAAAATTAACCAAAGAAAGATATAACAAAATCAAACCTTGTAAAGCATGCGAATATCAATGCATAGAGAGAGATGAAATCTTGCGAGAGAGCAGAATTGCCGTGGCTCCTCACTGGAGATGGTGCTTGAATTTGTCAGATTAGAGCTACTGAGAAAAAAGATGTGTATTTTTTATTTATTTATTTTATGTGAGAGGAGTTGTGCGTGTTAGAAGGAAAAGGAAAAGGAGAGCATAGGGTTTTTTTTTTTTTTTAAATAATAGATTGATAAAAGAAATCCTATCTAGGTCCATCCACCACTTCCCCTCGGATTTCTTTATCTAGACTATATCCCTCTATATTTAACCTTATCCTATCCTAGTCGGCTGCCAAACATGAGATAGGATAAAACATATCCTATAGAGACTTTTATCCGGTCCATCATTAATTAACAAGGTCAATTAATGATGACATCTAAAATCTATTATTTTCTTATTTATTTTTGTTATGCAAAATTTCACTCTCCTCATTAATAACACCAGCTAGTTTAATTTCCATATCCATATATGTGTAAACTTGGCTCCTCCTCGCACGAGCTCAATTAAAACCTCCATGCCATAAATGCTTTTTTTGGAAAATGGCACAGAAAGGGAAAATTATAAAAAAAAAATTGATAAGGACTTAAAAATTAGTCAATTAGAAATATTTTAATTATCAACAACTATTGTCTAAACATTTTCATGGACGCTAGAAATATTTTTCATTTATTTATATTTTCAAGCGATCATTTTTAGGAAAATACTTTTCAAATCATTTATTTTTCGCAAAAAACGGAAACTCTCTCCTTAGAAATAGGAGAAAATTATTCATGACGCTTTAAAGATTATGACATTAAATGTTTAACATTCACTGCTTAATAGATAAAAGAAATTTTGATAATGGTTTTTATGGGAGAGAAGAAGGGAAATATATTTTAAATATGGGAATTCCTCTTCCATGATGTAATTGATAGGTATACTGTATCATTCTTATTTTTGCCAAATGTATCTTCACCTCATACTAATGCTAACTCAATGGAAATAATAAATCCGTGTATATCCATATTAAGTAAAAAGAGTGAATAGAACACATCAACTATTGCAATAGTGAGTGTCCAGCCAACTAATGCATCGGATCCCAACAATCTCCAATTCCTAACCATTTGAGAGGATCAAATTTCATCAGTGGTCCCTAAATTTTAAAATAATTTCCCAATATAGTCACGAAAATTCTAATTTTAGCCATCGATGTATGAATTTCCAATCTCATAATCAATACCTTTTGTGGGAATAGGCCGGCTCCGGGCAAACCGCCCATGTGGTGATGATCCCCGAGTGGCAATGGGTGCGGGATCTAGGAAAACCTCTCGTGCGTCATCCCCACCATCGGTTCGCCAGAAGTCCGTGGACGGCGAAAGATCAAAATTTGAGAGCATATTTGGGTTATCAAAACCACAAGTCAACGAGCTTATTACAAAAGGGTAATGAGTTCTCAAGAAAGTCACCTCTCTCTTTAGCAGTTAGCATGGTAGGTTTGGTCAAACACGTCCGGTTCGATGATATTAAGGGACTATATATACACGACAAAATTCAAAACTTGGGTAATGCCAAAGCTCTTGCATTGATTTCGTTCGTGGCGATCTTTTCCGCTTCGCTATACAAGAGAGAGAGAGAGAGAGAGAGAGAGAGAGAGAGAGAGAGAACGCGGAAGGAGAAGTTGTCTGGCAGGAAGGGAGGGAGGGAGGAGGGCGAAGGAACCCAAGAACCCAAGAAAGATGGCGGCAAGAGGAGAGACGAGCTCGACAGGAGGGAACGATGCAGCGCAGGATCCGTTCACGTCTGCCCAGAACATGTCCAAGAGACCTAAATGTACGTGCTCCTTTTCTCCTTCTCAAGGTTTTGGTCGTGTATCCCTCGTTTCATCTTGGCTTTTCTTGATCTCTCGTGATGGGAAAACTCTCTCGGTCCTTGACTTTCTTTGTCGCTGGGTACGAACCCCTGAGACGATCCTCATTGTTACGATGTGATTGTTCTTGATTCTAGGAATCTTCTCGTTCATCAACTCACGTCCTTTAGCCCGACGATCGTATGTCCTGAGTTGGGTTGTTCATATATAACCAAAAAAAGTATGACCTTCGTGTCCTTGGCCCAATGATCATATATACGTGGGAGATGATTGCACGGAAAGTTTGAGAACGAGGGTTTATATCTTCTTGAATAGTTTCAAGTTTCATCCAAACGTGAACGTCTGCTTCAGCTTTTGAAGGAATGCGTTCTTGGATAAATTGGCCAGTAGGTTGACGTTCCTTTGTTTTGTTTCATTAGAGGTTTTGGGAGGGGCGAGTATGGATAGATGTTTGAATGGTGTGTTTGGTTCAGCATTTCCAAGGGGCTTTTAGCCTCCAAATTCCCTTGGAGAAATGCTTGACCGTTTGGCAACCATTTTAAAGTAGCTTTCAAGTGAAAGTCAATATTGGGAAGGTTGAAAGCCCAATACTAGTAGGGACTAGCTTTGGGCTTTCAACATTTGGCCAAATGCTAAAACTTTTTTTTTTAAAACTATCATCACTCATTCTTCAAATTTCTTATTTTGCCCTCATTATTATTTTTAAATGCCAAAATAATGCTAAAAAATCAAATTTATATGAATGCTAAAAAAATTAAAAATATTTTGGTCTTTTAAAAAACTATTTATATATTTGATTTTTTTAGCATATATATTTGATTTTTTTAGTATTATTGTCAAAATTTATATTTAAAAAGTTGTATACATTATTTTTGTTTTCAATTTTAAACAAATAAAAATTAAAAAATTCCAACTAGGGTTTAGTCTTTTTTTTTTAAAAAAAATTATATATATGCATTTGATTTTTTAGCATTATTCTCAAATTTATATTTAAAAAGTTACACACATTATTTTTTCAATTTTAAAAAATATAAATTAAAAATTTTCGATGAAGGATTTGGTTTTTTTTTTTATATATATGTATTTGATTTTTTAGCATTATTGTAAAAATTTATATTTAAAAAGTTCCATACATTATTTTTTTCAATTTTAAACAAATAAAATTAAAAAATTCCAATGAAGGGTTTGGTCTTTTTTTATTAAAAAAATTATATATATGTATTTGATTTTTTAGCATTATTTTCAAATTTATATTTATAAAGTTGCATACATTATTTTTTCAAATTTAAACAATAAAAATTAAAAATTTTGACAAAGGATTTGATCTTTTATTTAAAAAAAAATTATATATATGTATTTGTTTTTTTTTTAGTATTATTTTCAAAATTCATATTTAAAAAGCTACATGCATTATTTTTTTTTCTCTTTTAAACAAATAAAATTAAAAAAAACTAATATTAATTACCCAAAGAGCTTTTCAAATGTGTTTTCTACCAAATGACATTTCTCTCAAAGTCTCAAAACATAGTTTACCAAATGGCATTTGCATTTGCCTAAAGTCTTTTAGGCTAAATTACTTTGCATTTTCCCAATAGACTTTCAAAATGCTAAACCAAACGCACCGAAGTGCTAATTCAGCCTACAAGAAAAAGATGGCGAAGTGCTTTTGATCTCAACAATGTATCTAATATGCAGAAATGCATTGCTATCAAATATAGTAAGACATTTTCGCAGTGCTCCTCCACTCAAATCCGAGTGATGTTGTACTTGGAATCGTCATCTTGCGATTGTCTATGTGCTCGGATCAATCTTATATGAGGAATTGGTTTCCTTTTTCTCTTCTGATAATTTTTTGGTGATGAAGCATTTGAGATGTTTTCAGGCATCCGAATCAAGTGAATGTTGATAGGGGCAAGTACTTTTTAGTTTTCTGACAATTAGAAGTTTTTTCAGCCATATTCCATTGTCTGTCGTTGTGTGTGTTTGATAGCCAAACAACTTGGGTAAGAACTATAGATTTAGCTTGATACAACATTTGCAAAGGGTTTATACTTGTTGGGGGTTTGTATTATTAGCTTTGATGCATTTGTCCTTGTTTTCGTTTTTCCAGATTCTAGGTTTACCCAACAGGAACTTCCTGCTTGCAAACCAATTTTGACTCCCGGTTGGGTACAGTCTTCAATTAGCAATATTGGTTCCTTTAAGTTGTGAAATCACAATATATTGTTGTGGAAAAATCATCTGTGGCTTCTTAAAAACATTTCATCATTTTCAGGTTATTACAGCTTTTATACTCGTCGGTGTGGTCTTCATCCCAATTGGCCTTGCCTCTTTGTTTGCCTCTCGAAGAGTAATGTTTCAATTTTCTCATTTCATGATATTTTGTTCTAGAGTTGATTTTCTTGTTTTTGTATTGTCAAACACTTCATATTCCTCTGGATGTAGGTAGTAGAAATTGTGGATCGATATGACGAAGATTGCATTCCTCAAAGTTTCAAGAACAAAACTCTCAGCTACATTCAGGACGATAAAACTAATAAGACTTGCACGAGAAGTCTAGTCGTGAGTTCATTTTCTGCTTACTGGGGAAGTTTTCTTTGGTTCATGCTTATCTCCATCTTTATGTGTGTTCTAAAAGAATCAATCGCTCCATTGTTGCAGGTCCCCAAGCAAATGAAAAGTCCCATCTACGTCTACTATCAGCTGTCTAACTTCTATCAGAATCATCGCCGGTACTCCTATTCATGTCCAGTTTATATTCCATCTTTCCTATGATTATACGCACAAACATTGATAAAAATTTTTCCACATGACGTCTTCTCTAGGTATGTCAAAAGTAGGAGCGATAAACAATTGCGAAGCAAGGACGGTGAGCGGAAAACAAACACTTGTGAGCCTGAAGATCAGGTGGGAGACGAAGATCCAATCGTTCCTTGTGGCCTCATTGCGTGGAGCTTGTTCAACGACACTTACAAGTTTTCAGTGAACGATACGACGCTGGATGTCAACAAGAAAAACATAGCATGGGATAGCGACCGAAAGCATAAGTTCGGATCTGATGTCTACCCGAAGAATTTCCAAAGCAGAGGTCTAATCGGCGGTGCAACACTTAATTCAAGCATTCCTGTAAGAGTTGGATCACTTCCATCTGATCCTTTCATTGGTTCGAAAAGTCACTCTCTCTCTCCCTTTCTCTCTCTTTTTACTATTAACTGATTGCATTATGCTTTCAACAGTTAAGTGAACAGGAGGACCTGATCGTGTGGATGCGCACAGCAGCGTTGCCGACTTTCAGAAAACTATATGGAAAGATAGAGGTTGACCTCGAAGCAAATAAGACGATCACGGTCACAATACAGAATAATTACAATACCTACGATTTCGAGGGCAAGAAGCACTTGGTGCTATCGACCGCCAGTTGGATAGGTGGGAAGAATGACTTCCTGGGGGTGGCATATTTGACTGTTGGAGGGATTTGCTTGTTCTTGGCAATTGCCTTCATCCTTGTCTACGTGCTCGTGCCAAGGTGAGTCTCAATCGGTTCAAAACATGACTGTTGCAATAGGTGTTTGAGAAAGATTAGCTTTGGGAAATTTGACCGTTTGATTTTGATATCATTTATCCTGTTGTCTTCTTTCTTTTTGTTTGATGATTTGGGCAGGCCTCTTGGAGATCCATCTTACCTATCTTGGAATAGGAATCCAGCTGGACGCTGGAGGTAATGCCCAAGTTTCAATTCTGGAATCCCATGTCTTGAAGGATTCTTGTCATGTATGGTACTTTGGTTTTCTGACATTTAATACTCTACTATTCAGTTGAGTCGTTGTAAAGGAGACTTCATCTTTTGTAGCTTCCTAAAGCTCAGGATGAATTCATATGTGCTTCTAGTATGAGTTTCTATCCATGATATGCACTCGTGAACGTAGGTATAAAATGCATGTTTTCACGCATGACCCACCAAACAGGCAGGTAAATTTTCCAGCTGTGACGAAACTGCGGTACACACACAAGTAAGCAATGATTTAGCAGGTGATGGAGTTTCTCCACTGATGAAACCAAATAGCTCTTGGCTTCACAAGAACCTGTGAAATTGTGTTTGCCAAAGAAAAAATTATCTTTGGCTAGTTTTTTTTTTTTTTTTTGGACGAAATTAGAACTTTCATTAAAACTTGGGATCTTCGGCTAGTTTGATGGTAACAAAATTGGAGATGTTAACATGAATTGGAAATGGGTATTTCTGTATTCTTGCTACCATTTCACACTTTCAGACCCTAGATGATGCTCAATTACAGACACAATCACTTGCTAGTTTTACAGTATGGAGTCGTGAATATATCACTAATGATGATTAGATCTTGATGAAGAAGAACAACTCACAGATCTGTTCAGAGAAACAGATGATTCACAGGTCTACAATCAAAGGAGAATACCACCATTAGCAGCAGAGGAAAGTGATCAATGAAACTTGAATGTGGCTTCAACCTGCTGCAGTTTCAGCATCTTTGCACAGTAAACAGAGATGATTTGTGCTCTCAAGTATAGCTCTGATACCATGAAGAAATTTATGAACAGAGAGAGAAAGAGAAACAGAGATGATGAACTTTTATTCAATGAGAAGTATTTTTACATCTGAGAGCTCGATTACTTGTTTGCTCTCTTCAGATCAGTTTATATATCAGCTGAAATTATCAACTGACTGGAAAAACTAACCAACAGAAAGCAAAACAGAATGTTTCAGCTTTACACACTTAAAACCGAATATTGATTCCGCAATGTAAACATGCTACACGTGCTACAATCTTCGTTGTTGACTTCTTCAGATTCAGACATTCTCATTTTCCTTCCTCTATTCTCGGCAACACCAGATTCTTCAATAGCTTTTCTTCCTCTGTTCTTGACAGCACCAGTAGCAACTCCTACGACCACTGCATGACCGCCTCGTGCCGCCGCATGACCGCTGATTGCCATCGCAGGACTGCCACCCTTAGCTCACCGGCCACTGCCCCTTCTTGCAGCTGGTGGGTTGTGGGCGGCAATCTTGCGATGGCAGTCAGCAGCGACGGTCAGCGATTGTGCGGCGGTCGTACGGCTGTCGTGCGGTGGTATCGTCGTGCGGCGGCGGGCGACGGTCAACAATCCGTGAGTAAAAAGAAAAAATAAATAAATACAAAAAATTATAAATTTTTATCAAACACATTTATATTCTTCTTCTATTCCAAAAATAGAAATTTTGTATAATTATCAAATACTTTATTTTATTCAGAAATTGTTTCCGAAGTAAAAATAGAAAAAAAACTCTTTTTGAAAAGAAATAATTCTCCGAAATAGAAACGTTGTCATGCGCGCCCTAATTTGTTAACTCGGTTCTACTAACTTGAGGGAAATTCACTTTCATGGATGAGGAAGATGGAGTGACATACCAAATTTTCTGTCACAATAGTTATGCTTGGGTTTAGAGTCTGACTTTTTCGTGTCTTAGTTGAAGTGTACGGACATTGTGCCTCACCTCGATTCCGCACTTTAGGTTTCTCGCTCAACATGGATGAATTTTGCAGAATTTTGCAAATGCACGTGACACAGTCTCCGTTACTCGTGTAGCCTGTGACTATATGGTTGATATATTATTGCTATCTTTTCTAAGAATAACTTTCAAGATATTATTACAGATGTATGTGAGCCATTTTTGTCAAAGTTCTGCATCTGCATCGAATTCTTTATCTCTATCTGCTTTTGATTTTCTGTCAACTTCGAAACATAACCTGCATTTGCATCTGCGCTTTTCATCTGTTCATCTTATTTTTATCAAACCCTATCAAGTACGTATGAATCCATCTGGTTTCCCCATCTGCCCAGGATAATTCATATACAGAAAGACAATTATACAGGTAAATCATTGCCTCTTCATTGCTCCTCACAGCTGGCATGTTTACCTGTCTGTTTGGTGGGTCATGCGTGAAAACATACATATATACTGACGTTCGCATATGCGTATGATGGATACAAACTCATACTAGAAGCACGTATGAATTCATCCCCAACTTTAGGAAGCTACAAAAGATGAAGTCTCCCTTTACAATGACTCAACTAAACAGTAGGGTGTTGAAATAATTGATAGGTATACTGTATCATTCTTATTTTTGCCAAATGTATCTTCACCTCATACTAATGCTAACTCAATGGAAATAATAAATCCGTGTATATCCATATTAAGTAAAAAGAGTGAATTGAACACATCAGCTATTGCAATAATGAGTGTCCAGCCAACTAATGCATCGGATCCCAACAATGTCCAATTCCTAACCATTTGAGAGGATCAAATTTCATCAGTGGTCCCTAAATTTTAAAATAATTTCCCAATCTTGTCACGAAAATTCTAATTTTAGCCATCGATGTATGAATTTCCAATCTCATAATCAATACCTTTGTGGCAAACCGCCCATGTGGTGATGATCCCCGAGTGGCAATGGGTGCGGGATCTAGGAAACCCTCTCGTGCGTCTTCCCCGCCATCGGTTCGCCAAAAATCCATCGACGGCGAAAGATCGAAAGTTGAGAACATATTTGGGTTATCAAAACCACAACTCAACGAGCTAATTACAGAAGTGTAATAATTCTCAAGAAAGTCACATCTCTCTTCAGCAGTTAGCATGGTGGGTTTGGTCAAACACGTCCGGTTCGATGATATTAAGGGACTATATATACACGACAAAATTCAAAACTTGGGAAATGCCAAAGCTCTTGCATTAATTTCGTTCGTGGTGATCTTTTCCGCTCCGCTATACAAGGGAGAGAGAGAGAGAGAGAGAGAGAGAACGCGGAAGGAGAAGTTGGCTGGCAGGAAGGGAGGGAGGGAGGAGGGAGAGAGAAGGAGGAGAGAACGACGAGCGGAGGAGGGCGAAGGAACCCAAGAACTCCAGAAAGATGGCGGAAAGAGGAGAGACGAGCTCGGCAGGAGGGCACGATGCAGCGCAGGATCCGTTCACGTCTGCCCAGAAGATGTCCAAGAGACCTAAATGTACGTGCTCCTTTTCTCCTTCTCAAGGTTTTGGTCGTGTATCCCTCGTTTCATCTTGGCTTTTCTTGATCTCTCGTGATGGGAAAACTCTCTCGGTCCTTGATTTTTTTTGTCGCTGGGTACGAACCCCTGAGACGATCCTCATTGTTACGATGTGATCGTTCTTGATCCTCGGAGTCTTCTCGTTCATCAACTCACGTCCTTTAGCCCGACGATCGTATGTCCTGAGTTGGGTTGTTCATATATAACCAAAAAAAGTATGACCTTCGTGTCCTTGGCCCATTGATCATATTTACGCGAGAGATGATTGCACGGAAAGTTTGAGAACGAGGGTTTATATCTTCGTGAATAGTTTCAAGTTTCATCCAAACGCGAACGTCTGCTTCAGCTTTTGAAGGAATGCGTTCTTGGATAAATTGGCCGGTGGGTTGACGTTCCTTTGTTCTGTTTCATTAGAGGTTTTGGGAGGGGCGAGTATGGATAGATGTTTGAAGTGCTAATTCAGCCTACAAGAAAAAGATGGCGAAGTGCTTTTGATCTCAACAATGTATCTTAATATGCAGAAATACATTGCTATCAAATATAATAAGACATTTTCACAGTGCTCCTCAACTCAAAACTGAGTGACGTTGTACTCGGAATCGTCATCTCGCGATTGTCTATGTGCTCCGATCAATCTTATCTGAGGAATTGGTTTCCTTTTTCTCTTCTGATAATTTTTTGGTGATGAAGCATTTTTGAGATGTTTTCAGGCATCCAAATCAAGTGAATGTTGATAGGGGCAAGTACTTTCTAGTTTTCTGACAATTAGAAGTTTTTTCAGCTATATTCCATTGTCTGTCGTTGTGTGTGTTTGATGGCCAAACAACTTGGGTAAGAACTATTGATTTAGCTTGATACAACATTTGCAAAGGGTTTATACTTGTTGGGGGTTTGTATTATTAGCTTTGATGCATTTGTCCTTGTTTTCGTTTTTCCAGATTCTAGGTTCACCCAACAGGAACTTCCTGCTTGCAAACCAATTTTGACTCCCGGTTGGGTACAATCTTCAATTAGCAATATTGGTTCCTTTAAGTTGTGAAATCACAATATATTGTTGTGGCAAAATCATCTGTGGCTTCTTAAAAACACTTCATCATTTTCAGGTTATTACAGTTTTTATACTCGTCGGTGTGGTCTTCATCCCAATTGGCCTTGCCTCTTTGTTTGCCTCTCGAAGAGTAATGTTTCAATTTTCTCATTTCATGATATTTTGTTCTAGAGTTGATTTTCTTGTTTTTATATTGTCAAACACTTCATATTCCTCTGGATGTAGGTTGTAGAAATTGTGGATCGATACGACGAAGATTGCATTCCTCAAAGTTTCAAGAACAAAGCTCTCGGCTACATTCAGGACGATGAAACTAATAAGACTTGCACGAGGAGTCTAGTCGTGAGTTCATTTTCTGCTTACTGGGGAAGTTTTCTTTGGTTGATGCTTTTCTCCATCTTTATGTGTGTTCTAAAAGAATCAATCGCTCCATTGTTGCAGGTCCCCAAGCTGATGAAAAGTCCCATCTACGTCTACTATCAGCTGTCTAACTTCTATCAGAATCATCGCCGGTACTTGTATTCATGTCCAGTTTATATTCCATCTTTCCTATGATTATACGCACAAACATTGATCAAAATTTTTCCGCATGACGTCCTTTCTAGGTATGTCAAGAGTAGGAGCGATAAACAATTGCGAAGCAAGGACGGTGAGTGGAAAACAACCAATTGTGAGCCCGAAGCTCTCATGGGAGACAAAGGTCCAATCGTTCCTTGTGGCCTCATTGCGTGGAGCTTGTTCAACGACACTTACAAGTTTTCAGTGAACGATACGACGCTGGATGTCAACAAGAACAACATAGCATGGGATAGCGACCGAAAGCATAAGTTCGGATCTGATGTCTACCCGAAGAATTTCCAAAGCGGAGGTCTAATCGGCGGTGCAAAACTTAATTCAAGCATTCCTGTAAGAGTTGGATCGCTTCCATCTGATCCTTTCATTGGTTCGAAAAGTCACTCTCTCTCTCCCTCTCTCTTTTTACTATTAACTGATTGCATTATGCTTTCAACAGTTAAGTGAACAGGAGGACCTGATCGTGTGGATGCGCACAGCAGCGTTGCCGACTTTCAGAAAACTATATGGAAAGATAGAGCATGACCTCGAAGCAAATAAGACGATCACGGTCACAATACAGAATAATTACAATACCTACGATTTCGAGGGCAAGAAGCACTTGGTGCTATCGACTGCCAGTTGGATAGGTGGGAAGAATGACTTCCTGGGGGTGGCATATTTGGCTGTTGGAGGGATTTGCTTGTTCTCGGCAATAGCCTTCATCCTTGTCTACGTGCTCGTGCCAAGGTGAGTCTCAATCGGTTCAAAACATGACTGTTGCAATAGGCGTTTGAGAAAGATTAGCTTTGGGAAATTTGACCGTTTGATTTTGATATGTTCCTTTTTCATTTTTCCTGTTGTCTTCTTTCTTTTTGTTTGATGATTTGGGCAGGCCTCTTGGAGATCCATCTTACCTATCTTGGAATAGGAATCCAGCTGGACGCTGGAAGTAATGCCCAAGTTTCAATTCTGGAATCCCATGTCTTGAAGGATTCTTGTCATGTATGGTACTTTGGTTTTCTGACATTTAATACTCTACTATTCAGTTGAGTCATTGTAAAGGAGACTTCATCTTTTGTAGCTTCCTAAAGCTCGGGATGAATTCATATGTGCTTCTAGTATGAGTTTCTATCCATGATATGCATACGTGAACGTAGGTATAAAATGCATGTTTTCACGCATGACCCACCAAACAGAGGCAAATTTACCAGCTGTGATGAAACCGTGGTACACACAAGTGAGCAATGAAGAGAGGCAGTGATTTAGATGTATGATTGCCTTTCCATATACGAATTATCCTGGTTTAACGATGATAGGGTATGATAAAAATAAGATGAACAGATGAAAAATTTGCGGATGCGAATGCAAGTTATGTTTCAAAGTTGACAGAAAATCAAAAGCATAGACACAGAAAAAGAATTTGACGCAGATGTAGAACTTCAACAAAAATGGCTCACATGCATCTGTGATCATATCTCCAAAGTTTTTCTCAGAAAAAATAGATTTAATATATCAACCATATAGTCACATCCTACACGAGTAACAGAGACTGTGTTACACGAACTGGCAAAATTTTGCAAGAATCATCCATTTTGAGTGAGAAACATAAAATGCGGACTCGAGGTGAGACACAATGTCTGTACACTTTAACTAAGACACAACAAAGTCAGTCCCTAAACCTAAGCACAACCACTGTGACAGAAGATTTGGGATGTCACTCCATCTTCCTTGTCCATGAAAGTGAAATTTCCCCAAGTGAGCAGAACCCACTAGAAAATTGTACTCTGGAAAGCACCGAGAGAAACTCAAAGTTCGTCGTGCATAGGTCTATCCAAAGGCAGATCCAAATTGGCAATTACATTATCGACGACATGGGGAATATTGATGCCCTCTTGGTTGCCTCTAACTCCAATCTCTGCCTGTCCTGCCATACCAGCCTTCAGTGCAGCTGTGACCTTCCTCTGCAATTTCAGTAGTCCGATGCGTTTCGAAACGACATATAGAACAGCACATGAGAACAAGATAAATCCAACAGCAATTATTATCCTGTCAATCAGAACCAGGTATTAGCTCAAGGCAATTCCAGGTAAAATATGACATGAATTGAGGAAAAAAAAAGTGTGCCCAAATCAAGACCTGTCAATCACATCTTGACGTCGCATTGTAGAAAGTAGGCTTCGGGTGCGCATCAACAACGAACGGTGGCCCTTGTACTCACTTTCAGCCTTCCTTAAGACTCCAGTCGATTCCTCTGCAAAATCCGCCATGAAAATGATACATTCGAGCTTCTTCGAAAGTCATATTTATCTATTTGCAGAGACAGAATATTGAAATAAGTTTCCCAAGATGCAAGCACTATTAGCAAATGCATGTCACTATAGATAGATTTTGCACATATGACAGATAAAAATTACCAAGTACTCTAGCTGATAAAGTTGTTAGTCTTTAAACTTCACTTCCCCACGAGCTTCCAACCCCAGAAGTGCAATTCCCTGTTTCCTCAAGTTAAATTGGTCTATAGTCCGGTTAACGTTTGCTTTGGATGCTTTAATCATCACTTTCTCATATTCTTACTGACAATACAGGAATAAAACTCACCCATTTTCTGTTGCTCACGATTCTGTCGCAACAAACTGTATGTGAGTGAAATTTCACTTTGATGTATGAAGTACAAAAGCAGACTTAATTCTCAAAATAAAAATAACTTATACTTTTTCTTTTTCAATAATTGACACAAAAAGGCTTACTAGACAATCTCAGGAATCTCTAACCCCAAGGGCTAATGGTTATATGCCTAATGAAGGTTTTAAATTATGTTGACAGAGTAAATTTTACAAATTTTGAAACATTCAACTCCACAAAAGACAGCTAATGTAGTTTGATTGGACTTCCAGTTAATTTTGTCATGATTGCCATTTTACCTTCTTTCCTGTCATGACATATTTATACATGAGTACCGACTACCAAACAAGTATTGCGTACCTATCTAATGGCAAGGGCCTTAAAAATATGAAAAGATTAATAAACATGTTCAAAGTAGGATACATTTCATAATTATCTTAATTTGATGATTGATAATACATGATTATGACAAGGGAACACAAACTGCTACCCTTACATATCACTTAACTAGCCCTTGTCTAATAATGTCCCTCTTTCTATTTGCAGAAAAGATCAAAGGTTTAATAGCCTAGAAGGAAAATACATCAAAATCCAAGATCTTAGCCAAGTGCTTCCTATGATAGAAAAGTGGAAGGTTGCTTTGAGACTATACCCCTCTTTCCATTACAAATCTTAGCTAGGAGAGCCCATTTCCATAGTGAGAGAAAAACTGAGGTCACAGCTCATGCATTTAACAGAGAGAGAAAGGCCAACCCAGAAGGATTTGTGACGAAAAAGTAATGATGAGAAAAAATCTGGAGCTTAGCAGTGCAACCATGACAACATGCATTTGCTTCAAAGCCTCTTCATAGGAGCAGAAAATACTTACCAACAGTCATGAGTGTATTTGCACTCCGTTCCACCTCCTGCAAAGTGGCCTTAGTGTTACAATCATTTTCCTCTTTGTATAATTCAGTGTTGGGAATTTGGAACAACATTAAATATCCATGATACAGACACCCTTAAAAGTGCGAGAAAAGAAGATGCAAAGCAAACTGACTCTTCACCTGGACCATCAGCTGACGAGTGCGGCGAAGGCTCTCTGTGATACTTTCTGCAGCAGATGTCATTCCAGCCTTTGTCCTAACAATTAGTGGTAGGCAGTAGAGATTAACCACATGGATGTCCGGAATTCCAGATATTAAAAGCCATACCATCTCAGAATAATAAAATATTGCAGAGTTAAATAAAAAAGTAAAAGAAGTGATACATACTGTAAATTGCGTCTCCGAATTGTTGATTCTTCTCCTCCACCAAGAAGCAATTCTCTCTAAAATGCAAGAAATCAAACGAGTTCATCCTCCTGAGCCCACATTTGGAACTCACCACATAGAAAAGTCATTGATTGAGCAAAGCAAAAATGAAGCATCATATAGATGAGACTGTACATACCTCTTCTTGCGCAGCCTTCTTCAGATTAGCTCTTGCTTGCAAATTAGCATTCCTCAACCTCATTCGCAAGCTGAGTACAGAGATGATCTTTGAAAATCTTCTACATATTGGTGTATGCACAACTATTTTGGTCATGTAGAAATATTTACATTCAGATTATTCAGGAATGCTCAAGCATTGGTTGTCAAGCATAGATATGAACTTTTAGGAGAGTTAACAAGAAATCTATATCAGGATTGGACCAATAAGACCACAAATTTTTCTCAACTCACAAGGAAGCAACTGGGGCTTATTCGGATTACTCTTTAACAAAATCCTTACAATTTAAGTTAAAAAGGCCAAACATACCTGGACCAACCATTTCTTTCAAACAAAAAAAGAAAAAGAAAGAAAGACCCTCAACAGCGGAAATTTCTGAAAACAAAAACTGTCATTAGCTTTTCTTAAAACAAGAATCTTTCATCATCATCCACACTTCCCAACACCATTTTCTAAAACAAATGATTTGGCCCACAATTGTAAGTTTTACTCCAGCTGATAACGACAACATGCACACAAGAAGCAGTCATCTTCCAGAGTTCACAAAATTACGCACATTGAGTTTCAGGTTAACCGATTAAGAACCAAGAACATACTTTTGGCTCTGGGTCTTCCACGACTCGAGCAACGACTTGGCAGATTCAACTGAGTCGATGGCAGGCAGCTGTGGGGCAAGAAGATCAAGTTTAAACTGCAGTGAATTCAACAGAGCCAAGCCATCCTGCGCCAGACCATTCAACCTTGGAAGCGAATTCTTCTCCTCTCTTGACTTCCCATACTCCTCAATTGCCTTTATATGCTCTTGGGTTCTGACATATGCCTCACCCCATTCCTTCTTCACTTCCTCAACAGCTTCCACTACCTTGTCCATTCTATAAAACAATTTTTCCCTCAGACAATCAGCTCAAAATCAAAAAAGGAGACATCAAACGAAATAATGCGATCCCATTTGACCCAGATTGAAAGAAATGCTAAATTCACAAGCTTCTCCAAAACCCATGATTGCAATTCAACTCCACAAAAAGACCCTCTTCATCATTCTCAGGCTCCAACAGCTTGAATAAAAGGAAAAAGGGAGACATCAAACAAATCAACACAATTCCATTTGACCCAGATTGAAGGAATGCTAAAACCATAAGACTTTTCACAACTGATGATTACAATTCAACTCCTCAAACAGACCCACTTCACCATTCTCGGGCTCTAGCAGCTCGAACGAAAGGAAAAATGGGGACATCAAATTGTCGCCACCCGATCTCACTTCCCTCGAAGTTAAAAGGGGAAAGGTCAGGTTTAGGGGTACTTGATCACGAGAGTTCTCTCACGAGATCACAAGCTCTCCCAAGCTCATACCCATGTAACATCGGGTTTATTTATGCGATCTAATTGTTTAACCACCTAAGAATATATAGGAGTCGCTACTAGCCTCATTCATTTTTTTTTTGGGTCGGCTAGAAAACTCAATCGAGGGTCGGGAGAGTTCCTTCGATTCTTACGCAACCATATACCTAGATTCGGGGACTTGGTTACACTAATACTTCTATTAGCGCCCTTTCGCACCTAAATAGTATGATGTGTTTTTCCTAACATGTCCATGCATTTCTTTGTACATTTTCGGGATCATCAATTCTAGACTAAGTGATCATGCGTGATGGATTACTTTAATTCTATTTTATTCCTTAAAAAAAAAAGGAAAACAATCAAGAAAAAACGGTAAATTTATCATGCAATCCTAAAAATATGAAAGAAAGCACAATTAAGAAAAATGAGAAAAAGAGAAAACCCGCAACTTGTCGGGTTTTATACAATGTACGAAACCCAAGACATATGTCGGGAAAACAAATAGTACATGATATCGGTCGGAATGGACATTGACCTCCACCATCTTCATGCCTTCTCCATCTTCAAAACCTTAATCTAAACCTAATCTAAGAAACATGGATTCCTTGCCTCATCTTATATGACTAAGATAACGCATAGAAATTGTTATTATAACGAATGAACATAGACATCAGACATGAACATGAATCTAGCAAATTCAAGTCACAAACCACAATTACAACTTGGTGACAACATATTATGAATATACACATGACATTCATAGCCAAGAATACAACATGTTCAGCAAGAACAACAATGAATCCAGTAAACTTGAGCCATGTATGGTAAGAGTAGACATATTCAGTGAGCTCACAATGCAACAGGTGTACGGATATAACAAATGGCACATGACGAGATAAAGATCATACAAGCTAATAGTGACTATGTACTTGCACATAAAACCCAAGCAAGATGCACAATAAACTTGCTATATGTAGTTCAAGTGTCGAGAAGGCACTAACATGAATTTTGGCCTCTAAGAGACCCAACAAGTATGAAAAGATGGGCATATATCAAGGCTTCAATTCTATAACAAGAGTTGAGAGCATGCATGATTTCGCTCACTAAGAGATATGCATGAATCTAACCAAAAATGTGTCATATAGAATAAAGGATGACAAACATTTCTCATCGAGAACTCAAAACCTAGTTGTGATCACATGGATGATGTGGACGAAATTTTATTGAAGACTCAACTTCAAAATCATCATGCATAAGACCACACAAAAATGGTAAACAGTCGGATTCATAGGGACGAGACAGCACTGCAGTTCAAGACAAATTCCAGATTTCAAAGCTCGATTTAAAAAATTGAAAAAGCAGGGCAAATGATGACCAAATCGCACATATATATGTCTATGGAAAGCTTGAGAAGTCTATTACAAATCTCAAGAAGACATTAAATCCTAATAACATCATCTACCAACTCAATTCATCTGAAACAGAACATCAGTAAGTCAGAACAGCAAATCAATCTAAAACTGCTGCAGAATTGACAGATTTCAAAAGTGTTTTTCAGCGACCAAAGTGTTTTTCAGTGACCAAACAACATCTACTATGGGCGTGCGACATATCAAATCGAAGCTCTAGGAGTGTATTTTTTATGTCTAGAAGGGCTCGAGATCAACGAACCTCATCTAGCACCTCGTTTCAGCCAAAACAGAGAGTGACATATCAGGCATACGAAATTGCAGATTAATACAAATCAAGCTCAATCAACCTCAAGTTCATGATTATTGATTGTCAATCCACAGAAAATCATCATATAAAAGCAATTAACCGAAGGAAGCACCCACTCCAAAAATCAAAGACAGCATTTCACTATATGTTGTAACTAAAGGCATTTCATAAAGCATCGCTCTATGATCTAAATTCCACTCCACCAGAAGTCAATTCCTCACCAAGCATGACTAATCTATTGTTTACACCAGCAACATCATATCAAGACAACCAGCTTTCTGTGTTACTTGAACCCTCATCATACGAAAGCATAATCCAAGAGAAGGATAAGCAGGGAAGCTTAACACAATACTGCAGCAGAAGACACCCAATCATGGGATATCAAGACATGGTCAGCATCCATGGATTGATTTCCAGTAAAATTTGATTCATCCCTGACATAATATCTTTTCCAAGCAAACATGAAATTCATAATAACACGATCTTATGTCACTGCACATGCTTACTTAAGTGGAATAGCATCAAATGAAGGATCAATGGACATTAGCTCAGGGCCACAACAGTTGCAAATCAGCATGTATTGAAGTGGTTCCAACAAATCTAAAGCAAATTCAAAATGGAACGCCTATAATTTTCAATGAAGAAACAGAACACAATTAAGCTGATATGACCAAAATTGATCAAAAACCTAGTGATGAATGAAATTCTAGGTCAAGACTTGAATAAAAAACACACTTATTTAGTTCACGAATTTCATCAAACAGGTAGCATACATTTGGGCCTACGGAGCTTAGATGCAAAAAGTAGAACAGCGATTCACATCCAACTCATCGCAAAGGAAATGCAGCGAGTTTAAATCATTAATAGAACCTCAATCACAGTTCATTTTCACATAAACGGTGGCAACAATTCCCAGTCTCTGCTTTGTACATAAAGCGCACAAGCACGTCTGACTAAGGAACCGATTCTGGAACTAAGATAAAACAGAGTAGCTCGAAACAAAAACCTAACCACGATCCCAATCTTCTAACTCCACGCCCGTAAAACCGTGGCGCCAAAAACAAACTAATCTGCTCTAATAGATAGCTACGACCTCAGTCTTTCCAAAGCAGAGAAATGCCGAGACCTAAAATCTAATACCAAGGACGACGCAACGAAACCTCAAGAACTCAAAAATGTCACCGCACCAGGAAGCTACCGTGACGCCATGGAATCAAAAAAGTCGGAAAGGGAGCGAGTTTTACCTCCTTCCAGTTCCCTAACAAACCAATGCCTCCATTCCGGAGGTCGATTCAACAGCGGCGGAAGAGAATTCGCGTCAGCGCCCCGGACGAAGAGAAACGAAGAACCGAAGGCGATCCGCAATCCCGAAGCGAGGAACCGGGACAAGGAAATGATCGGAAACTGATGTCGCCACCGCCGTCACTGTCATCGCCGTTGATCGGCTTCGAATCTAAGCCCCTCACCTTGAGCTCCTTCGCCGGCGATTACTCTGTTTTCTAGGGTTTTTAGGGAAGTGCAGAGGAGGAGGTAAAAATGGAGACATCAAATGAATTAACACGATCCCATTTGACCCAGATTGAAACAATACGCTAAAATCACAAGTATATCCACAACCTATGACTACAATTCAACTCCTCAAACAGACCCACTTCACCATTCTCGGGCTCCAGCAGCTCGAACGAAACGAAATCAATCCGAAGGAACATCTCAAAGCCTCCGAACCAAGAAAGCCGTCAGCCAACTCACCTTCGATCATGGACCAACGTCGACAATCTGGTCTGACCGTTTGCGCTTGAAGAGATCGCCGGAGAGAGACAGGATCGCCGGGAGCTTTCCGATGGTGATCGAGGGGGAGGAGAGAGAAACGCCTCCGGCTCAAATCCGACCCGTTTAAACGAACCGCGAACGGGGAATGAGGAATTTCCCTTTCTTTTTTCTTTTTTTGAATTCTGAGAATTTTCCGGATTTCTGGCTTTCTTTTCCTCTAGAACATTTCTTTTTTTTTTTTTTTTTTTTTTGGAAATTTAAAAGAAGATATGGTGAGATTTAATTTGTTTCGAAGAAAAAAGAATTTATGTGAAATATTAGCTTTCTGCTCAATATAGACAGAGTTTACATGTTTTCGTGGTTCCAAGCAAAAATCAGAGTGCAATTATCTAGATTTTTCTATTATAGACTTAAATGTGAGAAGATGAGAGGGAAGAATCCAAGAGAGAGAATTGGGAATTTTCCTTTGTATTCTCTGTGTGTGTTTCAATGTACAATATCCTATTGTTATAATACAAAAGTGTGTATAAGAAAAGCAACTAAATATATTACAATTTGTATCCGATTAGATTCGATACTAATTGATCTTGATTGAGGTATGGAGAATATTCTGCGTATCTTCCAACATTAAAAACAATCCTCTCAATCCCTTTTGTTTTTTTTAATTAAATACTCTGATAAAACTCATTCATGTCATGAGATAAATAATAAGTCTAATTTAATAAACATTCAACAAAATGAATGGTAAGACGATACAACGCCACATCCATCCAAATGGAAAATGGAATCTTAGGCTAGATTTTACGAAAAGATATTTCGTACAAGGATGTGCTATGTGATGATTTTATTACTTGACAATGATGTGTGATATAACAAGCTAATAAAGAGAGTGATTCCAAAATTTAAGTGTCATATAAGAGGACAAGTATATCATGCTGTTAAAACAATTAGTCAGTTATACCATGTCATTTGTAATTTTTTATGGTTAATACATAATATACTTTTACCAGCCTTTATTGTGGTTTTTTATTTAGTGATTGTATTAAGTAGGAATCCAATTGAGATCTTAGACCTCTTGAGGTGCAACATCTCGATCATATACCGCTCAATCAATCTTTTGGGGATGATAGATAGGAAATTTGACACAACCAAAAAATTAGTACTAAAATTTCTACTCATGGATCTTTTGGGCGAAACATTTTAATTCAGGGTTTAGTTTAAATTTTGTTCATGAAGCTCATATTTCTATCTAGATCCTGTCAATCATTGTCTTCAACTACCATGCTTAATTGCATAAAACTGCTAACATGGCATAGCTGAGGTGGCTATCTTTGATAGCCAATGCTCATGTGAGGCTTAATGCTGGAGCAGCATCGTAGGCTAGAGGCGACTGTAAGCCGAGCAACCGCCATGACTCAAGTCAATCCGTCAAATGGTGGGTCAAATCATGTTGAACATTAATTGATTAAAATTGACACATTTAGCCTATTTTGAATAATTTCCATGCAATACAAAACTAGTGACTCATAACCAACCCAACTCTTATTACTAAAACACTTCTATATTTAACATAATTTAAGAAAACTCATACCCAAACCGATGTCAGAGCATGGAATAAACAAATGCAAGATTGAGTGAAGCCAAGAGAGGGGAAAGGGCGCAAGGGTGGACATTGTTTAAATTATAAACCCATTCAACACTCATATTATTTTAAGTTTTATCGTCCTAAATCCATTTACCGAAAATAACAACCCAACCTATCAAACATAGGGGTTAAAAAATGCGCTTATAACGCATTTTAATAGGTTTACTTTCAAGACACCATGAGCAAATGGCAGCCCTCGGCAAAACCTTTCCATCGACTCGATCTCGGCCGATCCGCAAACTTCTTCATCGCGAGAGGGTTTGAGTAACAAAGTTAGGCCATTGATCACATCAGTCATGGCCCGTCCAATGATCATATCTATTGCAAACTCCTGCTCGAAGCACGAGCAAGCTTTGTTGCACGAGAGGCTACAAGGTAACGGTTAAGTTCTCTAGTGCGTAAACATCCGTGTTATCTCAATAAATAGGTACGGAAGCCAGCCACAAAGACCATCCAAAATTGCAAACTCTTCAACATACTACTAAGCAATGTTCTGGTATTTCTATTGTCCAACCCAGCAAAAACTTTAGGAATCGTTTGCTCACTTGAAGTATCTGTACATGCTTCGATTCACACGCCGATCAATTGCTACAAATCAAGAACAGTGCCGCAATACGATGCTCAAGAACACCATCATAACCTTTACAGTCTCAGCCCTTTTGATAATGCTTCGTCACATCAAAAGCTTTGTAAGTTCGTAACCAAAAATGGTGCGGGCTTTAACCAACCAGCAACTGAGAAAGCAACTCAACTAGTAGAATAAAACTCATGAAAACGATCCAGCAACCATAAGTTGACAGTTTTGATTCGACGTTCACATGAGTTTGTCAGCGTACACTTGTACAGGGTATCTCTTGCCCAATATTATCTCACCATTTGCCACTCAAAAATGCATTTGAAGTAGATATGAAGAAGCTACATCTGTATCACATCCGCATCAGTCAAACCTGCACAATAGCCCCGCCTACATTCAACTTTTACATTTCCTTCCCTCCTTCACAAATGAGTACGGCAAAGTGGCTAGATCTTCTTAACTCGACAATCAATGGCGTTGATGGTTACATGCCACCACAATGTAATCTGCTCATCGACAAGAACATTTTCAGAAAATGTCTAGTAGACATGAGCACCTAGTTACCTTATAGCGCAAAAAAAAAAAAAAAAAAGAAGAAGAGCTAATTGGACCATAAAACATGCATCAGCAGAATTATATTAATGCAGTTCTTCAGACTCTGCTGCCAAAAATCATAGAAGATGTGTTGCTATCTGTTTGCAGAGAAACAACAATATTGACAACTTGTATTCAACCCTCATATTATATTGTAGTGATCAGGCATACATAACAAGAATTGTATTTGGAGGATTTTTTTTTTTTTTTAACTGAACAAAGAAAAAAAAAAGGCTTAGGGTCTCTAACCTTAAATGGGAAACATGATCCTTCCAGAGCAGGGTATGTTCTAATATTTTAATCGATGCAGAGTCTCTGGGAATTTATTATTTTTCAAAAGACCAGCTCAAAGATATCCATTAGGCTGTAAGCTGCTTAGCAGTGATTCAGAAAAGAAAATCTTATTCTGTGAACAAACAGACAATTTTACAGTTCCTCAATTCACTCACAACCACATTTTCAAGAACCAGCCGCCTCTTCCTGGTGACTATGTATAGAAAACCACCACAGGTCATCCTCACTCGAAATGATCACATAGGTCCATAGAGATTAACATAACCGAATTACCTCGGGAACCTCATTTCTTCCCCAGTGGACGTTGCTTAGCAAGATAGGGAAGATTCACTACTCTCCCGGCAATGTCATCTCCAACGAGAACAGTGCTTCCTTCTGAAGCAGCTTGTCTTTTAATGTAACCCAAGCCAAAATACCCCGGTTCCCTTGTTGATGTGCAACTTGTCAGCTTTCCAATCTACAGGGTCCACCAGTACCAAAATTTTCTGATTCTCAAAGTTGAACAGACTATAAAAGTTATCTATGTCAATTAGGAGGCAAGATGGAAATTATTTCAGATGACAACCAAAAAAAAAAATAAAAATTGACAATTTATGCCAGGCTACAGTCTAAGCGTGTCAGTGGAAAATTCAGAGGCAAGTCATTGCAAAGCACCGGAAAATCCACTAGAGAGGAATTTCTTTGGCTGCAAAAGTAAATTTCTGTTCGAATTGAAAGATAGTTTCAAGAAAGGTATGAAATAGTTGGCTTAGGCATAGATCGCAGGAATTTTCCTGTCTTTTCGAAAAACTTAAGCATATCTTTGGTTATAAATCGAGCTTCTTTTGTTGATATTTTATTAGTACTACATCACTATAAAGCCACAGACTGTACCTTTTTCCCATCAACAAGGATGGGGCTTTCAGGTTTTGCTGGTGCATCTAGATGAACACCCCATAGGCTCTGTTTGACTCCATCATAAGTTATCAGTCTAGATATCGTCTCTTGCCCCTTATAACAGCCTGAGAAGTCAAGATAATGTAAATCATCTAGATTTCTTTGAAAAAAAAGGTTTTATTGTAAGGAGATACCCTTATCCAGTGATATTGAGTTCCAGAGACCAGCTTCTAAAACATTGTACTCTTTGGTAAGCTCCTTCCCAGGTGCTGGTCTTCCTGCAATGACCTTTAATGAGCAATGACCTTAATGAAAAGTAAAATGATAAATCTTGCTAACAAAGGTCCTATCATTGAACAACAGGTGATCCTGCCAAAACATACAATTTGCAAAGAAGAGAGTTGAAATCAGATGACATGTCCCAGTGAAACATAAAACATAGCCAACTATAGCACCAAGGTTGATTTCATGGTCTTAAAAGTTAAGCATGCATCAGCTCATGATCAGCAATACAAGAAGAAAAAAGCTCTAATGACCAAAAAAACCACTAGTAGGTAATGGAAGCTTATAAGTAACACCTCAAAGCAAACTCCACTGTTTAGAAAAGTGCATCAACAAATGCATTCCCTTGTCTGGATCCTGATCCCCATATATATGACCATAGCAGGGGGTCAAAAGCAGGCTGCTTGGTGGATGCCATCATAGAAAACATCCCAACAAAAACCCAAACATATATGTCCACTGCTAGAAATAGCGCCTTGAAACCATAGTTCACATTCACTCACGCTAAATCTCTAACTACTACATAAATTCATCCCCAGTATTATTGAGTAATTAGGGAAAAAGGCCCAAACAAACGATGGTATGCATATGCTAAAATTTTTTAAGTGATACTTTACATAAAATGCAATACATTTAGCCAAGAGAAATAGACCTCGCAGAATCCTTAGCCTTTCCCATGCATTAGCTCCCATTGGGATGGCACCATGAGATAAGAGGATATCCCAGACAGTTGTGGCAGCAGCAGGCGACGTCAAAATAGAATAACCTTCTTCAGAAACAAGATTTCCAACTCCTACCGTTACTGGCATTCCACTTATCTGAAAATTCAGAACAATCTTTCAATTGCACATCCAGGTTATATTACCTCGACTCTCCTCACACTTTTTGAACATCACAGACAGAGATCAAGAACTTGTAGGATATGATGATAAAAAATTTATAATGCCTAAACCATAGATACCACGCCAACAAAATTATGTCAATCTCTTTATAGCCAATAACTGCTGGACATGGAATATACAGATACCGTGTTCCTGCTAGCAGCCATGATAAACGATATTTTATTAAGAGCACATTGCAACAAATGACTATAGGTGACAATACTCATGCACTTCTTTGCCGCACCACTATACTCCTTTTCACATAACAGCTAAGGGAAGGAAGATGCTACAAATTTAATATGCCCGGATTCACAGGAACACCAGTTGAATTATATGCGATGAAATGCTATGCCCTCTAAATCAGCAACCAGAAGGATTTAATATCACTAGATCAAACAAACATTACACTATAATGTTTATGTGAGCCATATGGTTGTCCATCCAGATCCTTCAAATTTAGATGCTCCATAACCTGTAAAAATGTCAAAACATAACCAACAGAATCATAAATATGAACCAGGTGAAAGTTTGAACATTATGTCTGAGCTCATTGGATAGCACAATTACTTGATTGCTCTTAGGTCCCAAAAGGACAAAGAAGCTTGTCTGCTTGGTGATATCTGTGATCTCTACCTTATCAGCGAAAAATATGTACCTAAACAAAATTCAAAAGGTTAGATAATACTCGCTTAACAAAACATATACAATAAAACACATCAAACTACTTAGTTAAAGACAAATTTCATCTGTCAATTCCATGATTGTGCCAGAAGCTTGAGTTTGAATGGGAGCAAACAACAAAAAGCAAGCAGTATTTGAATATTTGAACCATTATACCAGTCGAAAGTGAGTCCATGACAAAAGAACATACTTTGTGAGCATTTCTGTTATGCTTTGACAGGTGACTGGAGAGACAACCAAAGTGATAGCGTTTTTCTGTTACATTTGATGGAGCAGTCATGACTACTGTAAAAGAATTATCTTAACTGCAGCAGAAGGAACAGAATACATTAAGGAACAAGAAGCAAGCAAAGCACTGATTTTTACCATGATCCATGCATAGCCAATATCGATTGTCCGTGCTGTTGGTGTCACAAAAACTGTGTCACAACCCTAGAGATTTGTGGTAGACATTCCATTAGCAAAGTGAGTACTTTATGATACCAGGAAACATGAGAGTACAGAGAGCTTGGTGGAAAAGATGAGCATATCATGTGTGAATCTCCTACCTCTCCTTCATTAAGGCATTCAAAATTTGCTGTGGTCTGATTTTGAAGAAACGAGACACGGTCTTCTCCACTAACTTCGTGTGAAATGCATTGATAAAAACAAGGATGAAAGCACAGAGAAACAAATTAGATGAAAGTTCAACAACCATGAGATACGATGTATTAGACAACTTAGATGCCCTAGAAGATTGGGGCAATGCCCCAGCACCACATCCTTATTCAGTGAACCACAAGTTTAAACCAATGAAGGGAGCATGAAGGAGATAAGTGATTTTCTAAGACAAGAAATGCAGAGGCATCACAACCCAATTTTCAACAGGCACATCATTTTGGAGGAAATTATTTCTATAAGAAGAATGACGCGACTGATTTGTTCAGTCAGAGTATACTTATCACTTATTATAAATAGGAGTTTACGAAGATAACCTTGACAAGACATCTAAAGTGTTTGACAGATAGCACAGGCACCCTTGTTACTGAAATTCCCATCAGAATATATTATCAGGCAATCAATCAAATGATCTCCCATAAGAAGCGACCCATACCTCTTATTCGTCCAAAATGCGACAAATCCACAACCTAGAGCATCATGTGTATGTATCAATGAATCAAATCCAACCGAGAAAAAAATGCCAATCACACAAAATGAAGAGGAAATAAGTGGCTGCTTATATGTTCAGCTTAACAATAAATTAAAGACCTAAGCAAGCAAAATCTCCAGCTTATAGTTTAGAAACAGGTCTCGTCTCAAACCATCATAGATTAAATGACCAAAGAGTCACCGCAAAATTGAAGTCCTCATTAATAGGAATGAAATGTGAAATAGTCCTCACTAGAGCAATCAATCTCAAAGCCAATGTCTAAGTATAACATGTTCAGCCAATGTTAAAACAAATATATCTTATCTATTCTCAATGAGGAGATACCACCCCTCCAAGTTTCTTATTCTACTCCTCCCCTCACTCCCCACAGGGTTCCTCACCCCTCCTTTTTCCTGAAGACCTGCATATCCGCCACTGCATCCTCACCTCGGCTTCTTCGCTCGATCCAAAGCTAATGAAAACCAGAAACAAAAAGCAAGTACAAGTCGGACGGTCGAGATGATCACATTTCCCGGACAAAAGCTCGAACTTGCTGGTTTAATATAGTAGCACGGACAAGCTAGAAGTAACACTCTCTTTCATCCCACCCCACCGCAGTCGATATAGCCTCATACAAGTCCAGCCCACCAGAGGCGCAACCAAAGGGTCCAACACACAGGCACGGGCGGACAAAACGTGAGGCACACTAGAATTTCTGTCCAAAATCAAACCACACTCGTGTACAAGAAGCACGAGGACAAGCGAAAGCAAAAAAGACTAGCCCACATACCGCGAGACCGTTATCAGCCGCATCCAATGCTTCGTCATCGTTGTCATAACTCTCCACAACCCCATCGTCCGACACCTTCGCTCCAGCCCCCACCATGGACTCCTGCAAGAGCGCCCCAACCCAGCAACCCATGCACCCAAAAAGCAACCCAGCACAGGACAGATGAAATAAACAGTCAACAACGAAAACCCAACAATGAATGACCAGAATTCAACTCCTCCAACATGCATTGGGGGGGCTTACGGCGAGGTCGTGATCGATGGGCGGAGGAGACAGGTCGAACGGGGTCGCCGCGACCGGAGAGAGGCGTCTTTCCATCTGGGTCCCGCTCCGACGCCATGGACGGAGGACGGGGACGAGGGTCGTGGCGCCCCCGACGGAGGAAGGACGTGGAATCGCGCATGGAGGAAAGCGAAACGCAATCGACGACGACGACGACGACGACATCGTTCGGAGTTCGAGCGAAGTGAACTCGTTCTGACAAGAAGAAGTAAAAGAAGAAGAGATTCCCAGGAAAGAAGGTAGGTGAAAGTGCAAATTCGAGCTTTTGTACTTATTATGTGACGTGGCAAAAGAAATTCAATCAATTATGTGCTAGTAATAAATAAAATTATATCAGACGGATTTCAAAAACCCAAATGTAAAATAGATTATGCTGAAAAATAAAATAGATTCGGAAGTATTATATATATCACGAGCCAAACATAATTGATCGATTATTCTATGTCTGTGTGTTAATTTATAATCACTATGTCTATTTAGTTTTGCAATTAAGGGTGTCGGCATTTGATTTCACTAGGGCCCGACATTCACAAGGATAGGGATTGTATAAGTAACATGATTACTTTTTTTCTTTGGTCGTGCATTTTTATCTCAAATAGTTGAGTCTTTTCAATTTGTAGAAAAATATTATAAACCTTTAATAAATTGAAGCCGACTTATTTTCTATGCGGTTGTATACACATCATAAACAAAACAAAACAAAACAAAAATAGAGTATTGTCGCGCGAACATCTAGGAATGAAAAGTACGAGTACGAGTGTCATGTTTCACTTCAATCGTACAAGCTTATATGTGTCAGATTAGAATTTCTTCAATATTCAAATAACCATCCGTAAAGTTTATCTATTATTCTCTACAAATTTTTAAATATGCATAATTTTGTCTTCAATATTTTGAAATGAAAAATTGAAAAATATTTGTCAAAAAAAAAAAAAAAATCTTCTCCCCTCCTCTCCTCTCATGCAAGATAAAACTCAGCGTCTGGTCCACAGAAAAAAGAGCCTCTGAACCTCGCTTTCTTCTCTTCATCTTCTCTCCGGTCTCCCTTCGCATTTCCGGCAACACCAGCATGATCTCGATCTCGACCGGCCTACTCTGCAACACCCATCACCATCGCCCCTCGCCGCTCCTCCCCAGCGCCGCCGCGAACCGCCGCCGGCCTTCCGGGACGACGACGGCCCGTCTCGGCCCGCGCCGGCCGGCCGGCGGAGCGAGGAGGCTCGTGGTGAGAGGCTGCGCCGGGGGCGATGACGCGGGAGAGAGCGCGGCCGAGGCCGAGAGGAGGCGGCGGAGCTTCTTGACGCTGGAGGAGGCCGGCCTCATCGAGGTCTCCGGCCTGAGCACCCACGAGCGCTTCCTCTGCCGCTTGACGGTACGAACATTCCGCAAATTTTCCACTTTTCTTTATCGCCATATAGAGAAAGCTTGGATTTTTTCTTTCCTGATCGTCGAGAAATTTCTTCCACGTTAATGGGTCGTTCGACGAATCGATTTCTGAGTAGCGATGTTGGGAAAATTTGCAGATATCGTCGCTGAATCTGCTGAGGGTGGTGGCGGAGCAAGAGGGTTGCGCCATCGAGGAGCTGAACGCCGGGAGGGTGTGCGACTGGTTCTTGAAGGACAAGCTGAAGCGGGAGCAGAGCCCCGAGTCGGCCGTCCTTCAGTGGGACGATTCCGACTTCCAGCTTTGACTTTTTTGCCTGCTGATTTCTTCCTTCCCTTCCTCCCTTCCTTCCTTCCTTTTCCGATGCAGAGTCTGTCGTTTTAGCTGCGTTCATAGGTAGGATTTGACCATTGCAGAGGATGACAGAGGTCGTGTCTGTCGTATCGAGCATGGACGTTTGTCCCTAACATGGCAGTTCTTGTGTATGGGAGAGAACGGGAATGGTGTGCCGAGTTCATAGGCGATGTGCCGGGCCATGACCATTAATCGGACTTGACCCGAGAAGGTCTTGGATTGTTGATACTAGATCTGTTGTCGAACGGGTGGATCGAGTTGGGATTTAGATGGATCGAAAATGGTCTTACCCAAATTAATCTTTTTCTTTTTATCAAGGGGCGTTTGGTCGGTTCAATGGTAGGTCAGTTTTTACTCTGTTACTAGTTTGTGGAATTGGGAACCGATCCATGTAAGTGGAATTAGGAACCGACCATCTAACCTTGGAATTGGCCTTATTTTGCTCTTTTCTTGCAAGAAAATAACTATTTATACAAAGAAAGTCTAGATATGATTCCATGGGAGAATAAAATAACTATCTCTATGACGTATTTCATCGAGGGTTCGGTGAATAAAATATAAAGAAAAATGAAATACTTAGGGCTGGTTCTGTTGGTTTGGTCCCAACCTCGTGGGAACCACTTAGCAGCTAGCTCAGTCCAGTTTCTAGTTCAATCTGAGTTCTCACCCTATTTTTCATATCATACAATTGTAGAGACCTATGATCTGTAATGAATCGAACCCATACAATGCTTGACCCAATCTAGGTTTCAATCATACGAACAATTTCTTTATAAAAAGACATGAAAATCGTGAAGTAAACGTGGGCAAACACCAAGATACAACCCATCCCTCTCTTTATTCTTAGGGTATTTTTTACATTTATTTTTCGGTCTTTTAATCGAGAAATAGAATTTTTGACGTGCTGGATTCCAAGGTATTATTTCCAAGAATTTTGGCAATTTGCTGAATTAGCTGCTGCCTTTTATGATAATTCTACGTCAATTTGGTACTCCTTTAGTCCACATTCCTCGTACCACAGACCCGAAATTCTATGAATCATTTGATTGTTGATGACGAAATTCAAGAAGGGAGTGAATCCGCACGATGTCTCTGCTACGGATAATATGGTCGCTCGAACTAGAGCAAGAGAGATTGAAAAATGAGAACAACAGCATTCGAGGCCATGCCCGCTTGTTATAAGGCGTCTTAAGATCAAAGCCAACACTGAAGAAGCACAGATGGAAAGTGCATGCGCACCTTCTCTCGGACATTGGCACGCTTGATGACCACTTTATTTTTGTTTCGGAATTGGTTTTCTATTTCAGATTTTTTTTTGAAGAGAAATAAAATAATTATCATATGCATTATTTTTCTATTTCAATTTAGAAAAGAAATAAAATGGTTATCATGCGTACTGTTTTTTAATTTCAGATTTACTTCTAGAATATAAATCCGTTTGATAAAATAATTTCATTTTTTTAATTTTTAGAATAAAATTTTAATTTAGAAATATGTTTGGAATGGAAATGAGAAGCATTTTTTTTTACTTCTCTATTCTTTAAATAGAAATAAGAAATAAGAACTCTCCTTATTGTTCTTTCTTGCTACTAGTTGCTGCCATCGACGGTTGCTACCGCCATAGGCCGCCGTCCACCCTCCCTTGCCATTCGCCGATTGCCATCGTCCATTTAAGAAGAAGAAATTTTGTGTCATTATTAAACAAATTTTTATAATGAGAACAAAAATTTTGTGCCATTATCAAATACATATTTTTGTTCAAAAACTTGTTCAGGAAATAAAAATAGAAAAATCAATTTTTGGTACAGAATGGTTATCATTTATGTCCAAAAATTTCAATCGGTTGCTTCTTATATAAAACGTCTCCTTTCTTAAAATTATTTTTCAGTAATTGGGTGAGGATAGTAGTGAAAGGGATAATAACAATAACTGTCTAAAATTTATGTCCAACCACACTTAAATCCTAAACCTGTTTGGGTTTGACGATTGAATCCTTCCATTAGCCACATTAATTCCAAGTGGTCGAGAAATCTATGTGGCCTTTTTTTTTTTTTTTTTCTTTTTTGTGAACATTTAGAAAATCATACAAAGATGAAAGAGAGGAGTCTTGAGGGAGGGATTGTGATCAAGGGACGCCGCTGTGGTTAACCTCTTTGCATCAAGGAAGGCCAACAACCTCTCATATGGGGCAGGGCGAAAATGGCCGGCCCTCGCTAGGCCACCGACCACCACAACCCTCGGTAGATCTATGTGAGGGCATGTGTCCGCACTTGAGTGGCGGTGATGCCACCCCTCACTACCACTGAGAGAGAATTGACAAGCCCACACAAGGGGCTGCCAACCCTTGCTGGATGGTGGCGAGGGGTGGTGCCACCGATTGGAGCGACCGCGCTTCTTGTTGCGATCTCGGTGAGAGGTTGCAGGCCCTGTTTGGTGTGAAGGGCTTGTGTACGGTAACCCCCTCACCCCGGACACTTGTGATTTCCTTTTAGCTTGTAAGTCTTTGTTGTCCTTTTTTTTTATTTAAACTTTAATTTTTTTTGGAATTTTAATCTTTTCTAAATTTTTAAATTTTTTTGACGTGACACTATTCAAACAATGTCATTTCACGTTCGAATAGCCGTCATAATCGTGTTTACATCCATGTGAGATTATAAAAAATAAAAAAAAGCCCGCATGTGATCTTCCTTTTAAAAAAATTGATGAACTTCAAGGAAGTCTTAAAATGAATAAATGTGAAAATTTAAGGATTTAATGCATTAAAAAAATTTTAAACTAAAGGTTGCATTAGGTGACTAGGATTAAGGCAAGATCGTGTATTTGGTTGCGGTATAAGATAGGACAAGGCCTGTCACGACCTACCCTCGAGGGGAGGGATTGGGTTTAAAGGTATTGCTTAAAGGACGAACCTAAGACCCATAATTAGGTGTGGGCTCTCCCAAGCCCATACCTGGCATGACATTGAGGTATTCTAAAGAATTTCGCAAAAATGAGTCGTCACTAACTTATTGGGGTTGGTTAGAAATCAAGTAAGGTAAGTGAGTATACCTCACTTCCTACACAATCAGAAAATCTAGGGTTAGGGATTTGATTACACTAATTAACCAATTAGTGCCATTTCGGTACCTAATCTTATTCATTTTAAAAGAAATGATTTTTGTCATGCAGTTTAGATTGATTTTATACTTTATCTACTAACATGTGGGTGATTATGCGGATGCGTAATCATTAAAGTAATAATCACAGCTACCAGGATCCTAATTGCAGTAAAATTGAGCAAGTGCCTTTAAACATAATTAAATATGCAAATTAAACATGCGGTATAATCAATGTGCAAGCAAATAAAGGCCTAATTATATAATTTTTTAAAATACTTTATTTTAGTATTATAATATTATAATATATTTTTAAAAAATTGGGTTGCATCCTCGGGTTGGGACCGACCCAGTTAGTTGAAAATGGCTCGAGCCCGGATTGGAATGGGCAAGACGGCTCAAACCCAGATTGGATTGGGCCACATGGCCCGAAACCAGATCGGACTGGGTCGCACAACCCAGGCTGGCGGAAACCTAGCCGGGCTGGGCCAGATGTGCAGGCCCAGTTTGGCAATTCGGTCTAATTTTTTTTTAAAAGGAAGCCCACAAGCCCACGTAGGAAAATAGCCTAAATCCAACCCTAATACTCGGCTCGGATTGTTCAAAACCCTACCCAATTCGCAACTCGCACCCGACCCGGTTTTTGGCCGAAACCCTACTCGGCCGCGACCCGATGGACGTCCCTCTCTTTGCTCGCAATTGAGGCGTCGCTAGACGGATGGACGGCAGCGGTCGGAACGGCAGCGGTGGGCGACTGCGACGGGTAATGGAAAAGTGGAGGATGACGGCATCAGAGGCTAAATGGCGGTGTTGAGCTGGTGCTACAAGGGGCTGGATCTCGTGATGGCTCGACATGGCAGGGGCAGGAATGGTAGAAGTCGTCGAGATGGGCGGTTGTTGGGCTTGTGCTGCGATGGTGTCGTTGGTAACTGAATGGCAGTGGCGACCGTCCTGGTAGCAGTCCGATGAGGCAAAAGCGTCGGGGACGCCACTCGATAGGGATCTAGTATAGCGATGGCATTGGGGATGGCGGTGACGTGGCTTGAGGGACGGCGTCTGGCTAGGGGTTGGGTTGTGGATGGCAACAACACGGAAGGGACCCAAACACAGCGACAATCGTTGGGGATGGCGAAATGGCAGCGGTAGACGACGGTAAAGCAGCGTTGTCTCCTAGATTTGATTGAAAACGATCAGATCTGGGCTCGCTTGGCGTTTCTCCTTCTCTAGCTTGCTCACCGCCGGAAATCTCTCCGGTGGAGGTTGTGTGAACTCCCCTCTTTCTCCTCCGTCTCCGTTCTCTCTCGATGGTGCTCTCTACTCTCTCGGTTTCCCCTCCTCCCTCCAACTCTCTCTCTCTCGAGCTTTACTCTACTCCTCTTTCCTCTCTGTTTCTGGGTTCTGCTTTTTTCTTTTTTTTTGGTCTCCCTATTCTCGTGCCTTTTGCTGTCAATGTAGTCCAGGAGCCTTCGTTAAGCCATTTCCCCCCTCTTTTCTTTCCTCATGCAACGTACAGAGAAATAGAGGGAGATGGAGCATGAAAAGAAAATTAGGAAGTAAAAAGGTGGGTTGGCTAGAGATTCGAAGGCAGGGTTTATATAGGGAAGCTTGACATTAGAAGGCTTCTGGTTTTGCCTCCGGAGTGAAGAAGCAAGGCGAGTCAAATGTGCTACGAAAACCAAGAAAGTACTTCAATGAGGGTGACGCGAGGGGTTGTGTCGATTCCTCTTGACGACGCTTCATCTTTTCCTAGGCCGACGCTTCTCAACCAAATTTGGCGGGATGTGCCTGCATCTCGAGCGAAGTGACATGTTATGGCTTCGGTTGGGCAGAGGGAGGGGGACGCTATGATAAAGATGCGCATGCGCCCCACGCGCCGCCAAACCTAGACTTGGAAGCGCACTTCCCCTCCCAACGGATCCTTCTCTTTTCGTCTCATTTTCGGCAGTTGGAACTTAATGACTTCCCTCATGTGCAATTCGAACTAGAGTGAGGGAGCAACCTCCTTTTTTTTTTAAAAAGGAAGTCCACAAGCTCATGTATGAAAACAGCACAAACCCAACCTTAATAACCAGCTCGGGTTGTTCAAAACCCTACCCGGTTTGTGATCCGTGCCCAACTCGGTTTTTGGCCGAAACGCTCCTCTTTCCTTTTTGTTTTTGGGTTCATTTTTTTTTTTTGTCTCCATGTCCTCGTGCTTTTTGCTATCAATGTAGTCCAAGAGCCTCTGTTGAGGCATTTCCCTCATCTTTTCTTTCCTCATGCAACTTAGAGAGAAATGGAGGGAGATAGAGCAGGAAAAAAAATTAGGAAGTAAAAAGGTGGATTGGCCAAAGATTCAAAGGCGGGGTTTATATAGGGAAGCTTGACATTACAAGGATTTCGATTTTGCCTTTGGAGCGAAGAAGCAAGGCGAGTCAAATGTGTTACGAAAATCGAGAAAATACTTCAATGAGGGTGACGCGAGGGGTTGTGCCGATTCCTCTCGACAACATTTCATCTTTTCCTAGGCTAACGCTTCTCAATCGGATTTGGCAGGATGTGCCTGCGTCTCGAGTGAAGCAACGTGTTATGGCTTCGGTTGGGCAGAGGAAGGGGGACGCTATGGCAGAGACGCGCACGCGCCCCACGCGCCGCTGGACCTAGACTTGGAAGTGCACTTCCCCTCCCAACAGCTTATTTGTTTTCGTCTCATTTTCGGTAGTTGGAACTTAGTGACTCCCTCATGTGCAATTCGAACTGGAGTGAGGGAGCAATTTTTTTTTTTTAAAAAGGAAGCCCATAAGCCTATGTACGAAAAACCTACCAAACTCGGCCCTAATAATCAACCCGGATTGTTTAAAACCCTACTCGGTTCGTGACCGCGCCCGACCCGATTTTGGGCCGAAACATTAACCAGTCGCAACCCGAAGGACATCCCTCTCTTTGCTCGTAGCTGAGGCGTCGCTGGGCGGACGAATGGTAGCGGTCGAAAAGACAACGGCGGGCAACGGTGAAGCAACATTTGGTGACGGGCGATGGGTGATGGCGAAGTGGAGGATGACGGCGTGAGAGGCTAAACGGCGGTGCTGAGCTAGTGTTCCAAAGGGGCTGGATCCCACGATGGCTCGACACATCATGGATAGGATCGGCAGCAGTTGTTGAGATGGGCAGCTGCTGGGCTGGTGCTGCGACGGGGTCGTTGGTGACTAAACGGTAGCGGCGGCTTGATAGGGATCTCATGTGGCGATGGCATCAGCGATAGCGGTAGTGCGGCTTGAGGGACAACATTTGGCCAAGGGGTTGGGTCATGGACGGCAGCGACATGGAAGGGACCCAAACACGGTGACAATCATTGGGGATGGCGGAATGACAGCGGCAGGTGATGGCAAAGTAGCGTTGTCTCCCAGATCTGATAAGAAACGATTAGATTTGGGCTTGCTTGGCGTCTCTTCTTCTCTAGCTTGCTCATCGCTGGAAATCTCTCTAGCGGAGGTCGGGTGAACTCCCCTCTTTCTCCTCCGTCTCTGTTCTCTCCCAGCGGTGCTCTGTGCTCTCTCATTTTCCCCTCCTCCCTCCAGCTCTCTCTCTTGAGCTCTACTCTGCTCCTTTTTCTCTCTGTTTCGGGTTCTGCTTTTTTCTTTTTGGTCTCCCTATCCTCGTGCTTTTTGCTGTCAATGTAGTCTAGGAGCCTCCATTGAGCCATTTCCCTCCTCTTTTCTTTCCTCATGCAACGTACATAGAAATAGAGAGAGATAGAAGCAGGAAAAGAAAATTAGGAAGTAAAAAGGTGGGTTGGCCAAAGATTTGAAGGCTGGGTTTATATAGAGGAAGCTTGACATTAGAAGGTTTTCGGTTTTGCCTCCGGAGTGAAAAAGCAAGGCGAGTCAAATGTGCTATGAAAACCGAGAAAGTACTTCAATGAGGGTGACGCGAGGGGTTATGCCAATTCCTCTCAACGATGTTTCATCTTTTCTTGGGCTAACGCTTCTCAACCGAATTTGGTGAGACGTGCATGCATCTCGAGCGAAGCGACGCGTTATGGCTTCGGTTGGGTAGAAGGTGGGGGACGCTATGGCAGAGACGCGCACACGCCCCTTGCGCCGCTGGACCTAGACTTGAAAGCGCACTTTCCCTCCCAACGAATCCTTCTGTTTTCGTCTCATTTTCGGTAGTTGAAACTTAGAGACTACCGTCATGTGCAGTTTGAACTGGAGTGAGGGAGTAATCTCATTTTTTTTTTAAAAGGAAGCCCACAAGCCCATGTATGAAAACAACCAAAACCTGGCCCTAATAACTAACCCGGATTGTTCAAAACCCTACTCGGTTTGTGACTCGCGCTCGACTCGATTTTTGGCTAAAACACTACATGATCGCAATCCGATGGACGTCCCTTTTTATGCTAATGGCTGAGGTGTCGCTGGGCAGATGAACGGCAGTAGCTGGAATGACAATGGCGGGCGATGGCGAAGCAGCATTTGGTGATGGGCGATAGGCGATGGTGAAATGGAGGATGACGGCGTGAGAGACTAAATGACGATGCTAGAGCTAGTGCTGCGACAGGGTCATTGGTGACTGAACTGCAGCAACGGCTTGATAGGGATCTAGTGTGGCGATGGCGTCGAGGATGGTGGCGGTGCAGCTTGAGGGATGGTGTCTGGCTAAGGGGTTGGGTCATGGACGACAGCGACACGGCGGAGATGCAGACATAGCGATAGTCTTTGGGAATGGTGAAATGGCAGCGGCAGGCGACGGCAAAGCAGCGTTGTCTCTCAGATGTGATCAGAAACGATCAGATTTGGGCTTGCTCAGTGTCTCTCATTCTCTAGCTTTCTCACCGTTGGGGATCTCTCCGCGGAGATCGTGTGAACTCCCCTCTTTCTCCTCCATCTCTGTTCTCTCCCAGCGGTGCTCTCTACTCTCTCGGTTTGCCCTTCTCCCTTAAGCTCTCTCTCTCTCAGCTCCACTCTGCTCTGCTTTCCTCTCTATTTCTGGGTTTTGCTTTTTTCTTCTTGTTTTTTTTTTTTGGTCTCCATGTCCTCGTGCTTTTTACTATCAATGTAATCCAACAGCCTCCATTAAGGCATTTCCCTCCGCTTTTCTTTCCTCATGTAACGCAGAGAGAAATAGAGGGAGATAGAGCAGAAAAAGAAAATTATGAAGTAAAAAAGTAGGTTGGCCAAAGATTTGAAGGCGGGGTTTATATAGAAAAGCTTGATATTACAAGGCTTTCGATTTTTTCTCCAGAGCGAAGAAGCAAGGTGAGTCAAATGTGCTACGAAAACTGAAAAAGTACTTCAATGAGGGTGACACGAGGGGTTGTGCGATTCCTCTCGACGACGTTTCATCTTTTCCTAGGCCGATGCTTCTTAATTGAATTTGGCGGGACGTGCTTGCATCTCGAGCAAAGTGACGCGTTATGGCTTCGGTTGGGCAGAGGGAGGGGGATGCTATGGCAGAGACACGCATGTGCCCCACGCGCCACTGGACTTAGACTTGGAAGCACACTTCCCCCCCAACGGCTCCTTCTGTTTTCGTCACATTTTCGGTATTTGGAATTTAGTGACTCCCCTCATGTACAATTCGAACTGGAGTGAGGGAGCAACTTCTTTTTTTCTAAAAAATGAAGCCCACAAGCCCATGTATGGAAACAGCCCAAACTTGGCTCTAATAACCGGCTCAGATTGTTGAAAACCCTACTTGGTTTGTGACTCGTGCCTGACCCGATTTTTGGCCAAAACACTACCTGGCCGCAACTCGATGGACGTCCCTTTCTTTGCTCACGGCTGAGGTGTCGCTAGGTGGACAGACGCAAGCGGCCGGAACGATAGCGACAGCCGACGACAAAGCAGCGTTTAGTGACGAGCAACGGGCAATGGCAAAGTGGAGGATGACAGCGTCAGAGGCTAAACAACGGTACTAAGCTTGTGTTGCAAAGGGGCTAGATCCTACGATGGCTCGACATAACATGAACAGGATTGGTAGCAATCAAGATGGGTGGCTGCTGGGCTAGTGCTGCGACGAGGTCATTGGTGACTGAATGGCAACGGCAACTCGATAAGGATCTAGTGCGGTGACGGCGTCAAGGATGGCGGCGGTGTGGCTCTAGGGATGGCGTTTAGCCGGGGGTTGGGTCGTGGATGGCAGCGACACGGCGGGGACCCAAACATGGCAACAGTCGTCGAGGATGGCGGAATGGCAACAGCAGGCAATGACGAAGCAACATTGTCTCCCAGATTTGATCGGAAATGATTAGATTTGTGTTTGCTCGATGTCTCTCCTTCTCTAGCTTGCTCACCGCAGGAAATCTCTCCAACGGAGGTTGTGTGAACTCCCCTCTTTCTCCTCCGTCTCTGCTCTCTCGGTTTCCCCTCCTCCCTCCAGCTCTCTCTCTCAAGCTCCACTCTGCTCCTCTTTCCTCTCTGTTTGTGGGTTATGCTTTTTTTTTTGTCTCCCTATCCTCATGCCTTTTGCTGTCAATGTAGTCCAGGAGCCTCCATTGAGGCATTTCCCTCCTCTTTTCTTTCCTCACGCAACGTAGAGACAAATAGAGGGAGATAGAGCATGAAAAGAAAATTATGAAGTAAAAAGGTGGGTTGGCTAGAGATTCAAAGGCGGGGTTTATATAGGAAAGCTTGGCATTACAAGGCTTTCGATTTTGCCTCCAGAGTGAAGAAGTAAGGCGAGTCAAATGTGTTACAAAAATCGAGAAAGTACTTCAATGAGGGTGACACGAGGGGTTGTGCCGATTCCTCTCGACGACGTTTCATCTTTTCTTGGGCCGACGCTTCTCAACTGAATATGGCGGGATGTGCTTGCGTATCAAGCGAAGCGACGCGTTATGGCTTCATTTGAGTAGAAGGGGGGGATGCTATGTAGAGACGCGCATGCGCCCCATGCACCGCCAGACCTAGACTTGGAAGCGCACTTCCCCTCCTAACGACTCCTTCTATTTTTGTCGTATTTTCAGCAGTTGGAACTTAGTGACTGCCCTCATGTGCAGTTCGAATCGAAGTGAGGGAGCAACCTCATTTTTTTTTAAAAAGAAAGCCCACAAGCTCATGTATGGAAATAGCCCAAACCTGGCCATAATAACCGGCTAGAATTGTTCAAAACCCTACCCGGTTTGTGACCCGGTTTTTTTTGGCTGAAACACTACCCGGCCGTGACTTGATGGACGTCCCTCTCTTTGCTCATGGTTGAGGCGTCGCTGGGCGGACGGACGCAAGCGGCCGAAACGACAAAGCAGCGTTTAGTGACGAGCAATGAGCGATGGTGAAGTGGAGGATGATGGCATTAGACGCTAAACAATGGTGCTTATTGTCTTTGCGAAGGGGCTAGATCTCACGATGGCTCAACATAGCATGGATAGGATTGGCAATATTGTCGAGATGGGTGGCTGCTGGGTTGGTGCTACTACGTGATCGTTGGTGACTGAATGGCAGCAGTGGCTCGATAGGGATCTAGTGCGGCAATGGTGTCGGGGATGGTGGCGGTGCGGCTCGAGGGATAGCATCTGGCCAAGGGGTTGGGTCATGGACGGCAGCGATATGGCGGGGACCCAAACACGGTGACAATTGTCGGGATGGCGGAATGGCAGCGGCAAGCAACATCGAAGTAGCGTTGTCTCTAAGATCTAGATCAGAAATGATTAGATATGGGCTTGCTCGATATCTCTCCTTCTCTAGCTTGCTCACCGCTAGAAATCTCTCCAGTGGAGGTCGTGTGAACTCTCCTCTTTCTCCTCCGTCTCTGTTCTCTCCCTGCGGTGGTCTTTGCTCTCTCGGTTTCCCCTACTCCCTCCAACTCTCTCTCTCTCTCTCTCTCTCTCTCTCTCTCTCTCTCTCAAGCTCCACTTTGCTCCTTTTTCCTCTCTATTTGTGGGTTTTGCTTTCTTCTTCTTCTTTATTTTGTCTCCCCGTCCTCATGCTTTTTGCTGTCAATGTAGTCCATGAGTCTCCGTTGAGGCATTTCCCTTCTCTTTTCTTTCCTCACGCAACACAAAGAGAAATAGATGGAGATAGAGCAGGAAAAGAAAATTAGGAAGTAAAAAAGTGAGTTTTGCTAGAGATTCGAAGGCGGGGTTTATATAGGGAAGCTTGGCATTACAAGGCTTCCAATTTTGCCTCTGGAGCGAAGAAGTAAGGCGAGTCAAATGTGCTATGAAAACCAAGTAGGTACTTCAATGAGGGTGACGTGAGGGGTTGTGCGGATTCCTCTCGACGACATTTCATCTTTTCCTAGGCTAACACTTTTCAACCGAATTTGGCGGGACGTGCTTGCATCTCGAGCGAAGCGACGTGTTATGGCTCAGTTGGGCAGAGGGAGGGGGACGCTATGGTAGAGATGCGCACGCGCCCCATGCGTCGCCGGACCTAGATTTGGAAGCGCACTTCCCCTCCCAATGGCTCTTTTTGTTTTCGTCTCATTTTCGGTAGTTGGAACTTAGTGACTCTCCTCATGTGCAGTTTGAATTGGAGTGAAGCAATCTCTTTTTTTAAGAAAAAGGAAGCTCATAAGCCCATGTACGAAAACAGCCCAAACCTAGCCCTAATAACCGGCCTGGATTGTTCAAATCCCTACTCGGTTTGTGACCCGCGCCCAACCCGATTTTTGGCCAAAACACTACCTAGTCGTGACCCGATGGACGTCCCTCTCTTTGTTCGCGGCTGAGGCATTGCTAAGTAGACGGTTGGCAGTGGTCGGAACGACAATGGCGGGTGACAGCGAAGCAGCATTTGGTGACGGGCGATGGGCAATGGCGAAGTGGAGGGTGACGACATCAGAGGCTAAATGGTGGTGCTGAGCTGGTGTTGCAATGGGATCGTTGGTGAATGAACGGCAACGCGGCGGCTCGATAGGGATCTAGTGCGGCGACGACGTCGGGGATGGCGGTGGTGTGGCTCGAGGGACGGCGTCTAGCTAGGGGGTAGGGTCATGGACATCAACAACATGATGGGGACCTAGACACGACGACAGTTGTCGGGATGGCGGAATGGCAGCGGCAGGCGAACGGCGAAACAGCGTTGTCTCCCATATCTGATCAGAAACGATCAGATCTAGGCTCGCTCGGCGTCTCTCCTTCTCTAGCTTGCTCACTGTTGGAAATCTCTCCGGTGAAGATTGTGTGGACTCCCCTCTTTCTCCTCTGTCTCTGTTCTCTCCCGACGGTGCTCTTTGCTCTCTCGGTTTCCCCTCCTCCCTCCAGATCTCTCTCTCGAGCTCCACTCTGCTCCTCTTTCCTCTCCATTATGGGTTATGCTTTTTTCTTCTTCTTTTTTGGTCTCCCTGTCCTCGTGTTTTTTGTTGTCAATGTAGTCCAGGAGCCTCTGTTGAGGCATTTCCCTCCTCTTTTCTTTCCTCACCCAACGTAGAGAGAAATAGAGGGAGATAAAGCATAAAAGAAAATTATGAAGTAAAAATGTGGGTTTGTCAAAGATTTGAATGCGGGGTTTATATAGGGAAGCTTGATATTACAAGGCTTCCGATTTTACCTCCGGAGCGAAGAAGTAATGCGAGTCAAATGTGCTATGAAAACTGAGAAAGTACTTCAATGAGGTGACGTGAGGGGTTGTGCCGATTCCTCTCGATGACGTTTCATCTTTTCCTAGGCCGATGCTTCTTAATCGAATTTGGCAAGACGTGCCTGCGTCTCAAGCGAAGTGACGCATTATGGCTTCGGTTGGGCAGAGGGAAGGGGATGCTATGGCAAAGACGTGCACACGCCCCACGCGCCGCTGGTCCTAAACTTGGAAGCGCACTTCCCCTTCCATCGGCTCCTTTTGTTTTCGTCTCATTTTCGACAGTTGGAACTTAGTGACTCCCCTCATGTGCAGCTTGAATTGGAGTGAGGGAGCAACCTCCTTTTTAAAAAAAAAAAAAAATGAAGCCCACAAGCCCATGTACGATAACAGCCCAAACCCGGCCCTAATAACTAACATGGATTGTTGAAAACCCTACTTGGTTTGTGATTTGCGCCCGACCCGGTTTTTGGCCGAAACACTACTCAGCCGCGACCCGATGGATGTCCCTCTCTTTGCTCACGGTTGAGGCATCGTTGGGTGGACGGACAGCAGCGGTTGGAATGACATCGGTGGGCGACAACGAAGCAGCGTTTGGTGACGGGCGACGGGCGATGGCGAAGTGGAGGATGACGACGTCAAAGGCTAAACGGCGGTGTTGAGCTGGTGCTGCGAAGGGGCTGGATCCCTTGATGGCTCGACACAGCATGGACAGGATCGACAACAATCGTCGAGATGGGCGGCTGTTGGGCTGGTGCTGCGATGAGGTCGTTGGTGACTAAATGGCAGTGGCGGCTTGATAGGGATCTAGTGCGGCAACAACGTCGGGGATGGCGATGGTGCGGCTCGAGGGACGGCTTCTGGCTAGGTGGTTAGGTTGTGGATGGCAGCGACACAGCGATAGTCGTCGGGGATGGCGGAATGGTAGCGGCAGGCGACGACGAAGCAGTGTTGTCTCCTAGATTTGATCGTAAACGATTAGATCTGGGCTCGCTTGACGTCTCTTCTTCTCTAGCTTGCTCACCGCTGGAAATCTCTCCGGCGGAGGTCATGTGAACTCCCCTCTTTCTCCTCCGTCTCTATTATCTCTCGGCGGTGCTCTCTGCTCTCTTAGTTTCCTCTTCTCCCTCCAACTCTCTCTCTCTCTCGAGCTCCACTCTGCTCCTCTTTCCTCTCTATTTTTGGGTTCTACTTTTTTTTTGTTCTTCTTGTCCTTGTGCTTTTTGCTGTCAATATAGTCCAGGAGCCTCCATTGAGCCATTTCCCTCATCTTTTCTTTCCTCACGCAACGCAAAGAGAAATAGAGGGAGATAGAGTAGGAAAAGAAAATTAGGAAGTAAAAATGTGAGTTGGCTAGAGATTCGAAGGTGGGGTTTATATAGGGAAGCTTGATATTACAAGGCTTCCGGTTTTGCCTCCGGAGCGAAGAAGCAAGGCTAGTCAAATGTGCTACAAAAACCGAGAAAGTATGTCAATGAGGGTGATGCGAGGGGTTGTGCCGATTCCTCTCGATGACGTTTCATCTTTCTTAGGCCGACACTTCTTAATCGAATTTGGCAGGTCGTGCTTGCGTCTCGAGCGAAGCGATGCGTTATGGCTTCGATTGGGCAGAGGGAAGGGGACTCTATGGCAGAGATGCGCACGCGCCCCACGCGCTGCCGGACCTAGACTTGGAAGCGCACTTCCCCTCCCAATGACTCCTGTTTTCATCTCATTTTTGGCAGTTGGAACTTAGTGACTCTTCTCATGTGTAGTTCGAACTGGAGTGAGGGAGCAACCTCCTTTTGATCAAAGCTCCAGTTCATGTTTGAACAATCCCTTGATAAGGCAAGAAATTCATCATGGGGTTGAGGAGGTGCGATTTGCCCGAGGATTGCACCTGGTTTAGCTTGTGCGACCCGGTTCGTGCCTCCTCTCTCCCTTGTTTTTTCGTTGTGCTGAAGGAGGATGGTTAGGACGGTTTGGTGACGCTGTGGATGGCATCGATGACGCGGCAGGCGGCATCAATGATGTCAAGATCTGCAAGGACGAGTGACAACCGCGGTGCTGGTGTGATCGTTAGCAACACAAGGCAGCAAGGGGCGGCGACGACGTCGGGGTCGGCGGTGTCGTCGGTGGTTGAGGAGGCGGCGATAGCAACAAGAACGATGACAACGAACCTCTTCCCTCTACATTTGGCTTACTTGGGCCGCAACGGCTTCACGGGGGCAAGGGCAATGGCGACGGAGCTTCGGGCGGTCAGAGGTGTTGGGTCGTCGTGACCATAGCAGGGGCGACAACGCAGTAGGGCAAGTGCGCGGAGGCGGTGATCAGTAGAGGCGCAAAGCAAGCTGCTGGCGTTGGGCTGCAGCGGCGTCGCTCGGAGGGGGAGTGGCTCGGACCGGCATGTAGGGGGGTTGATGCTCAGTTGACGGGCGAAGATGGTGGGCCGCGATGAGGGAGATGGAGTTGCAAGCAGGTGAGTCGTAGGCCGGCGCAGGTTCCAGGCGAGGCGGGGTGCAACGGTGGCTGGCAACCGGATGCGGACGGCGTAGACGAACAAGTTGAAGGACATCAGGAGTGGTGTTGTGGCTAGGTCGCGGCCGAAGGAGGGCGGAGTGGTTGCCCCCCAAAAGAAGATGAACAGTGTTGTTCCGTTTCTTCCTCCCCCTTACCCTCTCCTTTCTCTCGAATGCCTCAAGGACAAAGAGAGAAAGAGCCCCCCAAGAAGGCCGGGCTCATGTTGGGCCAAAATAAAAGAAAAGTGGGCCGGCCCAGGCGAGTAGAAAGAAAAAGGGAAAGAGAGAGGTTGGGCTGACCTGCCCTCGGCTTGGTCTCATTTTTCCATTTTCCTTTCTTTTTCCTTTCTCTCTCTTTTTTTTTTTTGTAATTAATTTCCTTTGTTAATTTTTTAATTTTTAATTTTTTTTCTTTTTGATGACGATTTTTTTTGAAAAAATTAAGAAAAGACCATTCAATATGTGGTGCAATAATGAAAACACAATACCTTTTAATGAATTTTTTTTTTTACTTTTCTTTCTTCTTTTTTTTTTAACTTTTTTTAGCGACTAATTCCTAACTTTTAATGCTATTAAGTCTTAAGTAAAATAGTAAAATTTAGGTGTCAACAAGGCTGAGTAAAAAGGGATACATCACATATGAAAATATTGCATTTGAGGGTGGAATAAAGATAAATAAAATTTCTTATTTTATGATATAAAAGCTATTTTCTCAAAAACCTTACCCTCACTTTCTCCTTTATGCCTCTAGTTCCCCCCTTCCCCCAAGTGAGTTCATGTTGAAGGTTCACCAAAGGGGTGAGACATTCGAACCGCGGAGATGAACAATCATGCTTTTTCTATCTTATTAGATTTGATATTATTTGGCCGATCAATCTTTCGATGTCGTAGTAGCTCATTTACCTTTCTTGTTGTAGTCGATTACGTGGTTCTTGGAATATTGCAATGAGCTCTTTTGCCTTTTAAGGTTTGGATTGTACAATGTAGTTGGTATTGAGAATTTGTTTCTTTGGGTTGAGAGAGGTAGGAAAGAGTCGGTAATAATTATGGATTGATTACTAGAAGTTACTTGTGCATCTTCGGATTCTTAGGCAGTGTAATGACGAAAGATTTTTACCATTCTTGTTCAGCAACTTCGAGATCTTTAGTAGCAAACCGTGAAAAGGGGTTGGTAATACTTTTCGTTTGTGCATTTTCGGCTAGAAAAATGAATTAATTAGCATGAATTTGTGAGATTCTTCCCATTTCAATTCTAAGCTCGCATTATTATCATTTCAAGTAGCCCTATTGGTTTGAGAAGGATATGGAGTGGGGCATTGAATGATTTTGTCATTATCTAAACCTAGCATTCTGTACTTGTCTAATGTCCTTGTTTATATATATATTTTGTCTCGTAGATATGGATCATGATAATAACAAAGAAATTTGTAGCATTTTGATGTTAGGGGAGATGAAACTACATGACATATATGATTATGGTGTACCATAGCACTAAAAGGTACTACCATTAGATTGCACATTTGTTATAAACCAAGCTTGTTTAGATGATCTTAATAACCCCAATGACTTGAATTGTTTGAAACAACTTAGGGTAGACAGAAGCACATTTGCTCAATTATGTGAGTTGAAAGGCAAAATGGTTTCTTGGCTTGGTTAACGGTGCCCATAAATGTAAGGTTTGTTGTGTAGTCCATTTGTTGTTTTATGACATTGAACGACATCGAACAATGTTTTTTTTTTTTTTTTTTTTTCGAAGTTGTGAACTACATAGATTTGGCCTTTTTTTAAGGAATAAGTACATTGAAAATCTTACAATTTGTCACGAAATTGCAATTAAGCCATGAAATTCATAAAATATAATTAAGTCATAAAACTCATCAAATTGGTTTAATCAAGTCCTTCAATTATTTGTATTTTTTTAAAAAAAAAATTAGAACTCGATTGTATTTTCATGACAATTTTTAGAATTTGATTGCTCTTTTTGAAAAAAATTTAACTCAGTTACACTTTCATAACAAGTCTTATGACTTCTAGTACACTTGTCCATTTTATCAATTGAAGGGTTGTGTGCGTAAACATTGTGATTGAGTAAATTGTGGTTTTGTGAAAGATTTTATCTCAAGAAAGAGGGACCATGCCTACTGCACCTGCAAACTCTTAGTCACAGCATGTGCTGTGCCTCCAGCTTGATTGCTTTAATGCTGGCTTTGAGATGTCTTCTAGAGGATGAAAGGATGATGGGAGCTAAAGAGATGTTGTTCCTCCACGCTTCCAACTCCTGTTAAAAGGTCTAGATTGCACTTCTTTTGTTCTTTTAACTATCTCGTGTGTTCTGAATTTTTTTAAAAAAAACTATCTTGTGTGCTTTTGACATGGTCCAACAATCTGGGGGCGAGGTGGTCCTTCGATAACCTATTTTATAATTAATAAAGAAATTAAAAAATTAGTTAGATTTCTAAGTTTTTTATTCTTTTTATCTCTATTAGAGTTGGGGGATAATAGAAGTGTATAAAGGAATCGAAAACCATCCGGATTGCTTGGATCTGGACCGGTTTGGAACAAGTGATTCTTAAGGAAACCGATCTGGTTTTTGATTCCATAGGCGGATTCACCCACCCGGATTGGACCGGTATTATAATAATATAGATTACAATAATATATTAGTTTTTAATATTAAAAAAATGAAAATTCGAAATTACTAAATCTGAAATGTGGGGCCCGTTATTCTCCCTCGCATTGCGTCTCTCTCTCGGTTCTCCACTTCTCCGTCTCCAAAATCACTCCAACTCTGTTGGTCTCCATCTCGCGACCACGCGCGCGTCTAGACTAATGACGGCGGCGGTGCCGCCTTCGGCCATTCAGCGCCGCCCTCTCTCTCTTTCTCGGCCGCTCGCGTCCATTTGCTGTAAGTTCGAATCTCTAATCTTCAATCGACTCGCTAAATCCGATTATTATTATTTATTTTTTTGGTCGAAGCTAAATCCCGTAAGTTATTCGTTTGTTTTGGGTGATCAACGCATTGTCTACAAGTTGGTGACAATTACGAGGTTATTTCTGGGGATTCTTTAATTGATATCCAAAGCATTATATGCTTGATATGCATTGTGGACAATGTAATATAAATTTTTTGGATAAATGGTTTACAAGGCAATATATGCCCGATATGCTTGACACTCTCTCTTGAGCGATTATTTCTATAACTCCTGTTTGTTCCTTGATTAATGAGTGATGTATATGCATCCAAGTTACCTGTTTTCACGTACAAGTGTCGATGTACAATGTTAAGATATATGGTATATACATTGTCGAAACATTTTCTGACAGCTTAAGCTAGTGAGGAAAAATGGTCAGTTCACACGTATTGCATATGCCACTGTGAAAAAGGGTTGGCACTACTTTTCGTTTGTGCATTTCCGGCTACAAAAATGAATTAATTAGCGTGAATTTGTGAGAATCTTCCCATTTCAATTCTAGGCTTGCATTATTATCATTTCAAATAACCCTATTGGTTTGAGAAGGATCTGCAGTGGGGCTTTGAATGATTTTGCCAATATCTAAACCTAGCAGTTTGTACATGCCAAAGTTCTCTCTCTCTCTCTCTCTCATAGGTATGGATCATGATAATAACAAAGAAATTTGTACCATTTTGATATTATGGGAGATGAAACTACATGACATATATGATTATGGTATACCCTAGAAGGTACTACCATAAGATTGCACATTTGTTATAAACCAAGCTTGTTTAGATTATCTTAATAGCTTCAATGACTTAACTTGTTTGAAACAACTTAGGATAAATAGAAGCAAATTTGCTCAATAATGTGAGTTGAAACGCAAAATGGTTTCTTAGCTTGGTTAATGGTTCACGTAAATGTTAGGTTTGTTGAGTTAGTCCCTTTGTATTTTTATGATATTGAACAACCTCGAACAATGTTCTTTTTTTCGAAATTGTGAGCTACATAGATTTGGCCTTTTTTTTTTGTATATATATTAAGGGATAAGTGCATTGAAAATCCCATGACTCGTCACGAAAGTGCAATTAAGTCATGAAATCTATAAAATGTAATTAAGTTGTAAAACTCATCAAATTGGTTTAATCAAGTCTTTCAATTATTTGCAGTTTTTAAAAATATTAGATACCAATTACACTTTCATGATAACTTTTGAAACTTGATTACACTTTTTGAAAGTTTTAGGATACAGTTGCCCTTTCGTGACAAGCTTTATGACTTTCAGTGCACTTATCCATCTTATCAATTGAAGGGTTGTGTTTTTAAACATCGTGACCAAGTAAATGTTGGTTTTGTGAAAGATTTTGTCTCAAGAAAGAGGGACCATGCCTAGTGCACATGCAAACTCTATGTCACAGCTTGTGCTGTGTCTTCAACTTAATTGCTTTAATGCTGGTTTTGATGTCTTTTAAAGAATGAAAAGATGATGGGAGCTAAAGAGATGTTGCTCCTCTGCTTACAACTTCTGTTAAAAGACCTAGATTGCACTTCTTTTGTTCTTTTAACTATTAAAAAAAAAAAAAACTATCTTGTGTGCTTTTGACACGGTCCAATAAGCTGGGGGCGAGATTGTCTTTCCACAACTTCTTTTTTATAATTAATAAGCAAATCGAGAAATCAGTGGATTTCTAAGTCTTTTATTCTGTTTACCTCCATTGGAGTGGGGGATAACAATAAGGAGTTGCATAAAAAATCGAAAACCATCCGGATCCTCTGGATCAGGACCTGACCAGCCCAGAACCAATGATTTTTAAGGGATTCAGTTCAGTTCCGATTCCATAGGCGGATTTTTATATACCCATATTGGACCAGTATTACTTTTTAATATTAAAAAATGAAAATTCGAAATTACTAAATCTGAAATGTGGGGCGGGTTATTCTCCCTCGCATTGCGTCTCTCTTGGTTCTCCGCTTCCCCTTCTCCATCTTCTCTCGAAATCGCTCCAACTCCGTCCGTCTCCATCTCACGGCGGCGCCGCCGCCGCCTTCGGCCGTTCAGCGCCGCCCTCTCTCTCGCGCTCTCGGTCGCCCGCCTCCATTTGCTGTGAGTTCGAATCTTAAATAGCCGTATTCTCTAATTGGATTTGGACGACAGAAGAGATGGTCTCTGCAAACAAGGTGACACAAAGAAGGCACCAGATGTTGTGCATTCGATGACTTCCAATGGCTGTGAAGCAGACATTGAGCATTATGAGGACATGTAGAGAATGACAAGGCCGTCATCTAGGCCCCTCGAGCTCTGCAAAGCTCGCGGGAGGTCCACATCGAGTCTGCGCAACCATGATCTGGTCCGAGCCAAAGGCGACAACCATGGCCAACCTTTGATTTGTGCCATGGACGTCACAGCCAGAGGCTCAAATGAACTACCGATATGAGCAGCTTTCTAGCCAGAATCACACCTCCTGGATTCCAAGATAAATTATCAAAACCTCGTAGATTTCGACGTTCGCGAACCTGGAGGAATTGAAAGAAGAGTAATGGGAATGTTCATGTTTCTTCCTCTCGCTTGGCTGTTCTTCCCGCTGTAGGTCGAGCGGAAAAAGTTCCTAGACATGGCTTCTTTCCCTCCCTATTGGGAACAAATAAGCGCGGGGAAGAGGGAGAGGGAGGCTATCGATTTTTGATATAATCGGATGGAGCTTTCTCGGAGGAACCACATCGGAGCTCTAAAATCACAATCATGTGCGTTCTCTACCATCTTTGACTGAAATTATCATGCCCCAAAATTTTCAACCTTTCAATCTTCTAGAGACATTAGGCCTTGATGCCTGGGGTCGGATTGGGTTTCTGTGATTCCCGACCCGACCTGAAATGTGCGCTTGACTCAACCCAAATTGATACTAGAAATATCCTATAATGGGTCGGGACGAGTTAGGCTGGCCAGGCTGGGCCAGCATTGGTTTTTCCTTTCACTTTTCGTGCGTGTTCAACGAGGATGAGGCAGTTAGCAATTGATTAGACCGATTAGCTAGGTGTTTCATCGTCATTGCATATGCATGGAGAGATAAAAAAAACCCGTGCCGGCCTGGTCTGACCTAGCCCCACCCGACCCGAATTTAACACAAACAATAGCAACACCTAAAAGACTTGATTCCAAAATACCCTAAATTTAGTGTCTGGGTTGTGCAGGGCCAGGCCAAGTCGGCTTGGCCGGGATGGGATTTTTGACATCCCTACTTGATGTTACGAGATGTTAAAGTAGATGTTTGTGAGTATTGTTTTATTATTAGATGTAAGCTGAGGCATTATAGGTTTGATGCGAATTTTCGAGCGACAGCCGTTACATGATTTGATGTTCTAGTGAAAAGATGAAAAAGGTTTGATATGAAGATGCAGTTCTTAGAAATTTTTGGCATGTTACTGCATGAGTGAGTTTATGCCACTGGATTGTGCAATTTGGTGGCATTTTTTTTTTTTTTTTTTTAGGAAGATGCAACCTTGATATTCAAGTTTTGCTTGATTATTAGATTTTGGCTGTTGGGGTTTAAGTTGCGACTTCTCTCTTGTATGGGCTTCGAAACTCTACCTGGTCTGCACCTACTTCCCGGTGATCAAGCCGAGGCTTTAAAGAGTACAAAAGAATTTGGTTAATATTCATGATCTGGCTGGTGGGTATTTGGTTTTGGGAGCTTCTACACTGAAAATTGACAGGAAGCTTGGATAGACATCAGGCTTTCAGTGGACAGTGTAATGAAAACAAGATGAGGCATAGCATTCCTCATGATATTAAGGAAATTCAATTCGTTCCTATCTCGTGGGAGGTCGGCAGGTTATGAATGCTGGTCAGTGTGCTTTTGTTGCTCGATTTTGACTTTAACTTCATGTGATAAAAGATGGAGCTTCTTAACAGTATCTGAGGTAACTGTAAATGTTTCCTGCCTTTTATCTCTTGGTGCTGACTTGATATGCACGAGAATATGTAATGTGTAATCTCGTATTACCTGCTGAATAGTTTCTATTGCAATATACAGAAGGAAAAGTCGTTCTATATCTCCGTGGCGATGCAAGAGTCGTTCTCCAATAGTGAGGCGTCACAGAAGTCGCTCCCCTACCCAAAGTGCTATAGAAGGCAAAAGAGTAGAAGTTCCTCTTTGGCTCCTACTCATAGCTCTTCTAATCCCTTGGGTCTGTGGAGTGCAAAAGTGCCAATGAGAAATTGAGAAAGGAGTTGAAAGCGTGAGTTTCGAGTAGTTCCATTTAAGGGTTTGTTTTTCAGAAAATGCTCTTTCTTGGGTTAGCTTTATGCATCATTTCCTAATCATACAGTAAGGGAAGAATGGCTTGGACTTGTTATTTTTTATTTCATAGTATATGAGCTGTGTTTAGAATGAGTGCTTTTCGATTTTATTGGGAATTTGTTATGGTTATTTCTTATCGATGGATCTGTTTTTCTTTATCCTTATTAATGAAATTGTTTGAGGATTTAATTTTATAGAAGATTTGTCTGTGAAGAACTAGAAGCACATTTGCATTTCTACATTGCTAAGAAAGTTTCTTGAGTTTAAATTCCATTGAATGCTGTTGGGTGCCAGCTCATCCAATTTTGAGTAATTTTACATAATTTAAGAGTTGATAATATATTCTTGAGTTGGCATTGATCATATCTTGCTTCATTGTCACTTTTCATCGTTTAAATTCGAGAGATATCAAGAAAGTGTACTCTAATGTATTATTATTGCAAGAAGACATTCTTTATGGGGACAAAACATCATGTACATTAAAGAATAGCCAAAATTTTCTCTCACCTGAATTAGTTATGTAGCGGTACTACAACCAGGCTTTAGGGCATGACTATTCCATAAGGAAGGAGTTGAAAGCGTGATCAACGCATTGTCTACAAGTTGGTGACAATAATGAGGTTATTTATGGGGATTCTATAATTGATATCCGAAGCATTATATTCTTGATATGCATTGTGGACAATGTAATATGAATTTTTTGGATAAATGGTTTACAAGGCAATATATGCCCGATATGCTCGACACTCTCTCTTGAGCAATTATTTCTATAACTCCTCTTTGTTCCTTGATTAATGATTGATGTATATGCATCCAAGTTACCTGTTTTCACGTACAAGTGTCGATGTACAATGTTAAGATATATGGTACATCCATTGTGACATATTTTCTGACAGCTTAAGCTAGTGAGGAAAAATGGTCAGTTCACACGTATTGCATATGCCACGGATGCTTGCTTTAGTGAAGCTCTTAGTTGTGGGGCTCATATTCTTAGGGTATATGGGAGTTTTCAAAGGGCATTAACATCAATTGTGATCTGGAAATAGAAAACGATTTTTCGTTTTGAGCTAATTGTCTTGGGGGAAAATTGTTTATAGAATGGACAAGGTAGTGGAGGCTGTTGAAGAAGTGAAGAAGGAATGGGGTGAGGCGTATGTCAAAACCCAAGAGCATATAAAGACAATTGAGGAGTATGGGAAGTCGAGGGAGGAGAAGAATTCGCTCCCGAGGTTGAACGGTCTGACGCAGGATGGCTTGGCTCTGTTGAATTTGCTGCAATTTAAACTTGATCTTCTCGCCCCGCAGCTGCCCGCCATTGATTCCGTCGAATCTGCCAAGTCGTTGCTCGAGTCCTGGAAGACCTAGAGCCAAAAGTAAGTTCTCGGTTCTTAATTTGTTGACCTGAGACTCAATGTGCGTAATTTTGTGAACTCTGGAAGATGATCGCTTCTTGTGTTCATGTTGTCATTAGCAGCTGGAGTTGAACTTACTATTGGGAGCCAAATCATTTGTTTGAGAAAAGGGTGTTGGGAAGTGTAGACAAGGAGGAAGAATTATTGTTTTGAGAAAAGCTAATGACAGCTTTTGCTTTTGGAATTCCTGTTGCTGAGGGTCTTTTTTTATCCAAATAATTAGTTCTCGTGCAAAAGCTGCAGGATGAAGGTACAATTGAAAGTGTTTTTAAGTAAAAACTGAACAGACCATCTAAAGTTAGTGAAAGGAGCTCGCGGAAAAATAGAAGATGAGGAGAAATATCTTCAAAGAGAAAATATCCCCCTTGCAGCTTTTGCAAGAGAACTAATTATTTGGATAAATATTGTTGGTTTCAAGATAAACTGCACCGCCACTCTTGTAAAAGATATGGCAACATGGAACTAAAGCATTAAATGCTTCAACATCAGCCACTTTGGTGTAATCATTCAACTTAATCATTCAACATCAAATTCCACAAATTTTCAAATTGAAAGAACATTCATATAGATGGACTAGCTGTTCAAATTCTTTTCGTTCAACTTTGGAAGTTACGCTTGGATAGAATCGTGGATGACATTGCTAACTATAATACCAAATGCTGAAACCAAAAGAATAATGGTATTATGAACTTTGGAAATTTAAAATGAGAGCACCAAAAAATGGAGAGAGAACCTTCTCATCGAGAATGCTTTCTCTTTGACTTCGTACTACAACTTTTGATCTCATGGCCTTTTATGAAAGTTGAACGTGCACTAAAAACACAAATGTTGACAATATTTAATGAAGAAAGATAAAATAGTTTAGGGTGCACTTGGCAACTAATCAAATAACAAATGATTTATTCCTTTATTCTCGGAAATAAATTTGGAATAGAAATCCATTTGATAAATTTTTTTGTTTTCAGGAACAAAAATCCATTTTTTTGTTCTCGAGAATAGATTTATAATAGAATCAATAAGTAAATAAAAAATTGTTTCTTTGTTTATGGAAACAATTCCGAAATCAAGCACAAATCTTTTTTTTTTTTCTTTTTTTGTTATTTTCTCCTTCTCTCTTCTTCTCTCTTCTTCTTCCTCCAACCGGTCACTAGCAATTGTTGGCTAGGCGAGGTTCGAGTGAGGCCGAGCCTCCCAACAGCGAGGCTCGACCTCGCCCAAATTTGCGAGGTTGAGGCTCGTGGTGGCCAAGCAAGCCTTTGGCAAGCTCACGGATCTCGCCCAGCTAGTCCTCAGCCACCACCATCGTAGGTCGCCGGCGACTGGCCACAAATAAGGAGAAAGAGAAAATGAAAAAGAAAAAAAAAGAAAATTAAGAAAAATATAATAAAAGTATTAAAAACTGAAAAGAAACAAAAAAAAATTAAGAATCCTACTAAACGCATTTCTATTTTGGGAGTAAAAATTTTTGACAATTACCAAACACCTTCAAATACTTAGAAATTGTATCAAAAAACAGAATAAAAAATAATCATTTCTAAGTGGAGATTGTTCTAAAAAATGGAAACGTTACCAAACGCATTATAATTTTGTCAAAAAATATTAACCAACTCTAACTTCAGCATAGAAGTTTTCATTCTTGAATTCTAAGGAGAATATGCAGTCCACCATAAATCAGGCCCGTCGATATCTTTTCCATCTTCATGGAGGTTTTGTCAACATAATAATCAATTTTCTTGGTCAAATTCAGACAACTTTTGGTAAGTCAAGTTGTTGTTTCAAAAAAGAAATTACATCAACGGTCAAATTCGACAGAATCGATAGATAAGTAATTTTTATGCATGCATTTTCCGCCGTAAAATTTCTTCTATCTTTCGTGGCCCACTTTGCATGTGCTCATTTTCCAAGCGAAGGTTTATGGGGGTGAAAAGTCAATTCACCGAAAAGACAATTATGCCCTTCTGAAATCAAAATGAAATTACTATTTATCTTGACGTGCGCCAACAGGCAACAATCGCAGCACAAGATGGAGCAAGTTAGCTGGGAAAAAGCACGCCTCCACCGTGAAAGTGTAGAATGCACAGTTTTCCTCTAATAGCCACGGAAGCCTTGTGATGGTAACGAGAAAATCATAATAGACAATTAAGAAACACACTTATTATACTAAACTACGGTACAAGTACAACACTTAAAATAAACACTCTCACACCACATATCAAATTTCACACTCAAACTAGCCGATGCATACATACACTCAACTATTCTATTTTCCTTTTTCAAATCACACAGCCACCGAGGTTGCGGTGCTTCTCTCTTAGAAGTTTGCCTTTGGGCTTGGTGACTTCCTATTTTGAAGCTCTCACTACTGGAGGCTTCCTTGAAGCTCACATATGTGTGGCTTTCCTAAAGCTCACCTTTGTACCCGGTGGCTTCCTCTCTAGCCTGAGGCTCTTTGCCTTTGTGTGGCGCGAGGCCCTCTCCTTAGCTTGAGGCTCTCTACTCCACCTCCGGTGGCTTGAGGCTGTTAAGCCTCTCTTTCACCTTTGAGGCATTTTGGCCTATCTTCAATTGCTTCATGTGAAGCCTCATATTAGGAAGTACCGACATTCTTCAAGAGTTTTCATGTCGTGTCGAACAACCTGACACATGTCCAACACCCTCCCACACTTTCGGACAATTTTTGACACTTGGTCAACACGTATCGGAAAATCCGACACTTAGCCAACTCTCCAAACACTCTCCTACAGGAATTTCGATATGCGAGTTTCTAACACGTGGTTCCGATACGTGAGATCAATTTTAAATTTTTCAATAAATGATGGGTTGAAATACATATGTGAAAAAAAAAAAAGAAAATAACAAATGGGGAAAAAAGAAAAATTCAGTATTTTTTTTCTTTCTTACTCTCACTTCTCATGATACACAATTCACCCCTTAAGTTTTTTTTCTCTTCTCTTTCGACATGTCTAATATGCGAGTGCAAAATGTGAATTGCTTGTTTTTTTTTCTCTAAATTTTATGGATTATTGGAATGAACTTAAATTTGTTAAATTAAAACAACGAATAATATTAATAAATTGTCGATTAATATTTCTAGTGTAAATTCATTATAGACATTATTTATTTATTTATTTATTTGTGAATATCATTACATTTAATATATAATGTATCCTAACACATAGAAATTTTCTATTTTAGAAAAAATGATGTATCGACATGTCGTGCTGTGCCGTGTTATGTGTCAGTATCGCTTTTACTTAGGCCTTATATATAGGTGAAGTTTCACCGCCTTCATTCCCTACTTTAATGTGAAAGGATCTGCGGCTAACTTTTTCTTCAAGCCCAAGTTAGCACGTTGAACCCTGCTTCCCTTCTTCCTTTTGACCGACGTGTTCACCGCTTCTTGAAGGCTCCACTCGCAGCTTGCGACAGGATATAATATTATTATAATGTGCGCCCCTGCTTTTTGACCGAAACTTCTTTCTCCTGTTGTTTTATTTAAGGAAGGTTCAATAGGCAAATTCCAATTGGGACACTTTTGTCTTCAACAGCTTCTCGTTGCTTCTTCATACTTGCGGCTTCTTGTTCTCATTTTAGGCGTTGACTTTAACAGAAAGGGCCCTCCGAGATGGCCGAGAAGAGCAAAGTCCTGGTGATAGGAGGCACTGGATACCTCGGAAAGTCCATCGTGGAAGCGAGTGCTAAGTCCGGCCACCCTACCTTCGCTCTCGTGAGGGAGTCCGCTCTCTCCAGCCCCGCGAAGGCCAACATCGTCGAAGGCTTCAGGAGCTTAGGCGTCAATTTATTTCATGTGAGTAGTTATTTCCGTGTGATTGTGCTTGTTGCCGCACCTGGTTCTGCTTCGACGGATTGAAGCTTCACCTGCCGTTAATCTCGTTTGCCGTTCTGAGAAATGTTTTTAGCGGTAGAATCGGAGTTGATTTTTATCTCACGCTCGTACGGGTTGATGGAGTCACCTTACGATTTGGTTGCTCTTCCTATTCTCTGACAAATCTTGTTGATGATTGTTGACTTTGTCAATTGCTTATTGAGGTTCCTGGTTATTTGATTCTCAGGGAGACATACACGATCAAGAGAGTCTACTGAACGCAATTAAGCAGGTTGATGTGGTAATTTCTGCAGTTGGGACAGAACTAGTAGAGGACCAAGAGAAGATTGTTGCTGCCATTAAGGCAGCTGGGAAAATCAAGGTGGTGCTGTTTCTAATAATTTCATTTTTGTTACTATAAAGGTTGCTGTGTTTGGATGTGAAGCTTCTTACGAGCAATTTGAACTGGCGAAAATCTTAGAAGGGGGTAAGGTGTACTTTAATTGGTGTTCTATGGGTGAGCACAAAGGTGAAATTTCTAACCACTTGTTGCTACAGTCTAGGGTGACCAGAGAGCTTTGAGAGCTGCTACTATGTGTGGTGTTCAATAGGTCATGCTGTACTTGGTGAAAGAAGTTTTGCTAAGCTGGTTTCTTTATAAGAAAAGGAGGAATACCGACAGGATATGGAAAACAACACCCGTTTGCTTGTTTTGGTGCGTCTGGCTGGAGAGAAATAGGAGTTCCATAAAAGGAAAAAGAGAATTAAAAAAGTTGCTCCAAACTTAAATATATGTGTGAGCTTATTCTCTCTTCTGGTATAAGTGCACCTCGTTCTCCTTGTGAGATCCGCCTTGAAGACTTGGGATGGATGGTCTTATTTATCTGCAGACTTTAACTTGTTTTTCTTAAATGGTCATGTATTTGTGTAGAAGTGATCTGTAGGTTCAAGGATAACTATTTCAAACCCAAGTATAGGACAGTGCGGGAAACATGAACTAGTTACTCCTGGAAATGGTCCTTTTGAGTAGTACTTACCTGATATCTTATTACTTGTGAAAGTGTCCAAGCAAGCAGAATGTTTGCCAATTTTATACTCGACAGTTTCTTCTAATTTTCTAATAGTAGTTGGGGTCGAATTTGCTTAATTGCTGAATTTATTGATTCACTTATAATCACTTTTTCCTCTGTTATAGTAACATATTGAAACAACATGAATTTCAGTCTCACATAAGTTTTGTCTTCTTGTCTTCTTTTTTGCCAAAATTCATATAAGTTTGTTGGTTAAAGGGAATATGCTCTAAATTTTTGTTGCTTTCTTATAAAGAAATTTCTCATGATTTGATTATGTTTCCTTTTAGAGATTCTTGCCTTCAGAGTTTGGATGTGATGTGGATCGTGTCCATGTTGTGGAGCCAATGAAAGCTTTACTTGCCAGTAAGGCTAAGATCCGCCGCCTTGTTGAGGCCGAGGGAATCCCTTATACCTATGTATGTTCTAACTGTTTTGCGGGTTACTTCCTTCCGACATTGTCACAGCCGGGGGCTACAGCTTGCCCTAGAGATAAAGTTGTCATCTTTGGGGATGGAAATGCAAAAGGTGAGAAGCAATTCATTGAATTGTGCATTTTCAGCCATTGAGATTTTTCTGTACATCTTTCGCGATTTAATTACGGTAGTGATCATAGTGAGGAGTAGTTCTTCAAGCTTGAGAATTCCAAGCAATTTCCTTATCTAGAGATGTTGGGCCTTTTGCATCCATTCGTCTTCAATTTTAGGGACTAATAGATGATATGAATATCATGAGGGTTATCTTATCATGTGGGTTAACTTGACACAGTTCCGTCTTTTTAGCATATAAAGATGGTTATCTTGATGTATTTGGTTGAGAAAGAACATTTGGCGGACGCCAAGTTTCTGGTGAATCTATTTACCAAGAGATTATTATTATTATTATTATTATTATTATTATTATTATTATTATTATTATTAAATACTAGCTGAAAGTAACTTTAGGGACATTGATGGATCTATGATTTATTTATCAACCAAATTCTAAAAATCTCCCGGTCAATGTACAGCGGTGATTAACAAGGAGGATGACATTGGCACCTATACCATCAAATCTGTGGATGATCCAAGGACCTTGAACAAAATTATGTATGTCAAACCTCCTGCCAACACCTACTCATTTAATGATCTTGTGTCTTTGTGGGAGAGAAAGATTGGCAAGAACCTAGAGAGGGTGTATGTTCCGGAGGAGCAGGTTCTGAAGAACATTCAAGGTTAGGGGTGCTTTTTTTATCAAATTTAAGTACGTGATATTATCTCCATTCTCAAGCTTCGATTGGTCTACTTTTCCGGTCATATTGTAGAGGCGGCGGTTCCACTCAAAGCCACGTTGGCCATATTACATTCTTGTTTCGTGAACGGAGACCAAACCAACTTCGAGATTGAGCCATCGTTTGAAGTGGAAGCTTCGGAACTCTATCCCAATATTGAGTACACAACTGTGGATCAGTACCTTGATCAATTTGTCTGATTATTGAAACCGACTATGCTCGGTAATTTCTCACATCAATTGGACTCGTAAATACTACACGATCATGGATTAGTACCTTCATCAGTTTGTCTGATAGTAGAAATTGACTGTGTTTGGTAGATTTCTCACATTGGTTTGAATCATGAATAATATGGGATTCTGCTAGTTAGGATCCTTGTGTGAAATGTCGCTCCCGCTGATTGTCTTATGGCGTGTACAACCTTCAAAGACAAGGACATACTATGAACATTCGATGTGTGTGCATCTATGCAGTGCTTAGAGAAGTTACTCATGTTTTGGAGTTTGATATGGCTTTATGGCCCAAGCTATGGGAAGCTAAAAAGTAGACATAGGTTTATCTAATTTTGTATATTATGTGTGGTACGTCCTTGGTGTGGGTAATGAATTGGAGCCGCCAATGATGAGGTCAAGCCTTGCCCCAGGCATGTGAGGTTGACCCTTGGTGAGGGCATCAAGGTCTTTGCTGAGGCCAAGCGATTGATGGAGGAAGAAGAGGAAAAAAGTACGTAAGAAATGAAAACAAAAGGAAGGGTAAAAAAGAGAGCGAAAAGAATATATATATTTAATTTCAAAAAAATTTCATGTGAGCATTTGCCATGTTACATCAGAAGGTAGACGTTGATTGTATCTGGGAAGCATCGGCAATCCGACACACGTTTGATATGCTTTGACACATTTCGACATGCGGTCAACAAGTGTTGAAAAATCGGACATGTGATCAACTCTCCCAACACGTGAGTTAGGAATTACACTTCGACACGTTTCGACATGCAGTTTATGGGTGTCAAAAATTTTGATATGTGGTCAATTCTCTTGACACAGTAGAATTCCGACATGCAATTCCGACATAGTCAATTTTATTTTTTTTAATAAATAAGGGGTCAAAATGTAAATATGTAAAAAAAGATAGTAATAAAAATAATAAAAGGGAGAAATGAGGAAAATTTAGTCTTCTCTTCTCTTTTAACTTTTACTTTCTGTGATTCACGATTTTTAGTATAAATTCATTCTAATCAATTTCATTTTTATCTATTTATTTATTTGTGAATTTGAATCAAATTAATTTGATTGAAACAAAAATATACATTTAATATATGTATCCTAATGTGTTGGATTTTTTTTTTTAGAAATGATATGTTGACTTGTCATATCATATCGTATTGTATTACGTGTCGCGTATCAGTGTCGGTACAACTTAGCATTGTATCGCAAGGTAAATCATTAAAAAAATTAGAACTAAATTGGCCAAATCAAAATAACTAAAATTGAATTGGTGTACATGTCAAAGGTTTAACAACTTTTTACTAGTCATTCCATATTTCAACACTTGTAATGTTGCTTTTTTCTCCCATAGGAGTTACAAATTACGAATATATTAATCTTGTGTAGGCCAATTAGTTAAAGAACGGTAATCTTGTGATGAACCCTCCTCGGAAAAAGAATTTATTGAATCTCGAAACAATAGCATAGTGGCTATGAATGTAGAGTTCACACCATTTTCTTATCTTTTTCACATGATAAAAGTCAACGTAAAAAAGCGGTTTCAACTACTTCCTCATCATTTATGATTACTTAAATTTATAGCACCATCAATTTTTTTTTTTCGCTAAGTTAAAATCTGTTCTACTTCACAATAATTTAGTTGATCACTGAAATCAGACAAAAATCATTATCTTCTGTCTATTTTCCCACTTTCCATGTACCCTTTTTCCAGTGAAGGATTCATCTCAACAAGAAAAATTGTTACAAGGAAAAGATGATTATGCCCATCCAAATTCATCCAATGACGCTCCATCCCGTCACGAAGGCAAGAACCCCTCCTCTTAGCTCTCTCTCTCTCTCTCTCTCTCCAGTTACGGTAGAGTCACTTCAGAGACCGATCAAGTTCGTTGGGAAGAATGGCGCCTCCGCCGTGAAAACACCCTCCAAGATGGCCGAGAAGAGCAGAGTCCTGGTGATCGGAGGCACCGGATGCATCGGAAAGTTCATCGTGGAAGCGAGTGCTAAGCCCGGTCACCTTACCTTCGCTCTCGTGAGGGAGTCCGGTCTCTCCGACCTCGCCAAGGCCAACATCGCTGAAGGTTTCAAGAGCTTAGGCGTCAATTTAGTTCATGTGAGTAGTTCTTCCCGTGCAATCTTGTTTGTTTCCCGCATTCGGTGCTCCTTTGAGGAATTGAAGCGTCGCTTGCCGTTAATCTCGTTCGTCGTTTTCGAGAAATGTCTTTAGCAGTATAATCGGAGCGCCTTTCAACTCCATCTTTCACAAGATCGAGTTGATATTTGGTGGTTCTCATTCCAGTCTCTCTCTCTCTCTCTCTCTCTCTCTCTCGTAGATATGGATCAAGATAATAACAAAGAAATCTGTAGCATTTTTATGTTAGGGGAGATGAAACTACATAACATATATGATTATGGCATACCCTATCACTAAAAGTTACTACCATAAGATCTCACATTTGCTATAAATCGAGCTTTGTTCAGATTATCTTAACAGCCTCAATGACTTGACTTGTTTGAAACAGCTTAGGATGGACAGAAGCACATTTGCTCAATAATGTGAGTTGAAATGCAAAATAGTTTATTAGTCTGGTTAATGGTGCTCGTAAATGTTAGGTTTGTTGTGTAGTCCCTTTGTTGTTTTATGACCTTGAACGACATTGAACAATATTCTATTTTTCGAAGTTGTGAGCTACATAGATTTGGCAAGGGATAAGTGCATTGGAAGTTATATAACTCGTCATGAAAGTGCAATTGAGTAATGAAATCTATAAAATGCAATCAAATCTTAAAACTTATCATATTGATTTAATCAAGTGCTTCAATTGTTTGCACTTTTTAGAAATTTTAGAATTTGATTACACTTTCGTAACAACTTTTAGGACTTGATTGACTTTTGAAAATTTTAAGACTCGATTGTGCTTTCGTGATAAGTCTTATGACTTCTAGTGGACTTATCTATCTTATCAGTTGAAGGTTTGTGTGCTTAAATATTGTGACCGAGTAAATGGTGGTTTTGTGAAAGATTTTGTCTCAAGAAACAGGGACCATGTCTAGTGCACATGCTAACTCTATGTCACAGAAATCAATTTCTGACCAAAATTGATTTTTCTATTTTTATTCCTTAGGCAAGTTTTTCAAATAAAATAGATGTTTGATAACAATGTAAGATTTATATTCCAAGAATATAAATTCGTTTGATAACAATATAAAATTTCTCTTTCTTGAGTGCGACTGGGGGTCGATGACTGGCGGCAGGCGATGAGGGGCGGGCGACTAGCGACGTGGTCCGACGACTAGCGACCAAGGAGCAGGCGGGTGGGCAGTGACGAAAATAAACAATGAGAAGAGTTTCTATTTCTCATTTTTATTTTAGAAAAGGAAAAGTAAAAATTTCTAATTTCTGATTTCTATTCGAAATTTATTTCTAGAGTAGGAATTTGTTCTAGAAATAGAAAAATGAAATTATGATACCAAACGGATTTCTATTCTAGACTTATTCTCAAAAATTAAAAAAAAAAAGAAAAAGAAAAATAGAGCAATATAAATTGTACTATGTGTGCCCTAAGTGTCCATCACGTCCAAAAAATTAGGTTAGTGAGGAAAAAAAAAAGTACACACGCATGCACTCACACAAAGATGGGCTAGGGTTGCATTCCTTGGTCGTGCCTAGGTAAGGTTGCGACCCTCGCCGGTCGCCACTGCATGTAAGGCACTTTCTCTTAGCCATGATATAGTGACAAAAGCAGAGACCTAGCTCATGTGGGGCTTGTAATCAAGTTTGCATTACCTAACTTTAGGTGGAAATTTAGCAAAGTGCAGAATGTATGAGAGAATTTGAGTATGGATTCGATGGGAGCCACACTGAACATCAAGCAGCCATCGAAGAAAACATACAGTTCAAGAATCCGATTGAGAAAAGTTTAGAGATGGCATGGAATAATTTGTTGAAGTTCACAAAAGGACTTCAAAAAACATGTTCAAGGATCCTGATATCAAGCAATTTGCAAAAGTTCATATTATAGAAGTTTTTTATGAACAAGTTCTAGAGAGTAACCCGACATGAGAAGTATGATTGTAAACAAGGTCTATCACGTTCGATGTTGCATCAACCCCAACGAACCAAGGTATATTAGAGCTGCATGCTACCCTCCGGAGAGATCATTTTGGGATGGACCGACGGTATGAATTAGCCTCTCACCATGACCTTTACCAAAATACCAACTAGATATGAGTAATTTAGGTCGGCTCAAAGTTCTAAGTTCAATTTCCAATTAAGCGGAATTTGAAAGGAAATAATTTGAGGGTAAGCTCAGTTTTAGACTTTTGTTATGCCTCTTTGCAAAGTGTAGGAGTTGAACCCCGTATCTATTATACTAGCATCCCCACGCCCCCAATTTCCTCACTACTGGCCGCATTCCTAGTGGCGATTATAAAGGCATAAGAGATAATCATTCTATTTATCTGTTTTTCTATTTTTCGGTTTACAAAAATATGTTTGGATAAAAAATTTGTTAAGTAACGCAATTTTATTTTTCTATTTCTAGAACAAAATTTTACTCCATAAATAGATTCGGAATAGAAATCATGAGTAAAATTTTTTCACTTTTCTATTGCTAGAAAAAAGTGAGACATAAAAACTATTTTCATCGCTTATCCTCCCTACTAGTTGGCCATTGACCCATCATTTGCCTCCTCGCCGCTCAGCCGTCCACTCGCCACCTGTTGCCCGCTTGCCTATTGCCTGTCCGCTTGCCGCCCGTTGTTCGCCGATCACTGGAGAGAAAGAAATTTGTGTCATTATCAAACGAATTTCTATTCTGGAAATAAAAATTTTGTGTCGCTATCAAACATATATTTATGTTCAAAAACTTCTCAAGGGAATAAAAATAGAAAAATCAATTTCTGATTAGGAATGGTTATCATTTACGCCCTATAATTTCAATGGTTTGCTTCTTATGTAAAACGCCTCCTTTCTTAAAATTATTTAAGTTCTTGGGTGAGGATAGTTGTGAACGGGATAATGACAATAACAGTTCGAAATTTGTGTCGAACCAACATTTAAATTCTAAACTTGTTCGAGTTTGATGTTTGAATCCTTCCACTAGCCATATTATTTACAAGTGGACGAGAAATCTATGTGGCATTTTTTTTAATCAAATTTTCTTTATATTTTTGTGAACATGTAGAAATACATAGAAAGACGAAAGAGAGAGGAGTCTTGAGGGAGGGATTGTGCTCAAAGAACGCCGCCACGGCCGACCTCTTTGCATCAAGGAGGGCCAACAACCTCTCATCTGGGCTAGGGCGAGAATGGCTGGCCCTTGCCATGCCACCGGCCACCATAACCCTTGGTAGGTCTATGTGAAGGCAAGTGCCCGTGCTCAAGTGGTGGTGATGCCACCCTCGCTACCACCGAGAGAGAATCGACAAGCCCACACAAGGGGTTGCCAACCCTTGCTCAGTGGTGGCAAGGGGTGGTGCCACCACAATTGGAGCGATGGCGCTTCTTGTCGCGATCTCGGCGAGAGGTTGCTAGCCTTTCTGGCATGAAGGGCCTATGTACAATGTCCCCCTTTCCCCTCTAACACTTGTAATTTTTTTAGGGTTAATATTTCGAAAAACTCCAAGCTGGTACACTGTGACAAATTTACCACAATTAATTTTTTTTATTATGAAAAACCTAAAACTGATATACCAATGATAAATTTATTCCGACTTATCATAAAAAATCCTAAACTAGTACACTTGTAATAAATTTACTCCAAACTAATTTATTCGATTACCAAAAATCTGAAAAATGTATATTTGTAACAAATATATCTTCCGTTAAATTCAATTATTACCATGAGAAATCACTAAAATTGCTTAAAAGTAACAAACAAAAAATAAAATCTTAAATTGATACACCAATCAATTGTTGTGTGTTATTTAACTTAGTAAACAGAAATTTGTCACAATTATATCAATTTAGGGTAAATTTGTTAAAGGTATACTAGCTTGGGGTTTTTTGTAATTAAAAAATTAGTTTATGGTAAAATTGTCACAAATGTATCAGTATGAGATTTTTCAAGGTATTAACCATTTTCTTTATTTTGTAAATCTTTTTTGTCTTTTTTTTTTAATTTTAATTTTTTGTTAATTTTAATCTTTTCTAAATTTGCAAATATTTTTTTTTTATGTGACACTATACAAACAATGTCATTTCACGTTCAAACAGCCGCATAATCGTGTTTACAGCCATGGGAGATAAAAACAAAAAGCCCGCATGTGATCTTCCATTTCCAAATAAAATTGTGGAACTTAAAGGAAGTCCTAAAATAAATAAATGTGAAAATTTTAGGACTTAAATACATTAAAAAAAAGTTTAAACTTATGTTAAAAGATCTAGATTGCACTTCTTTTGTTCTTTTAACTATCTCGTGTGTTCTGAATTTAAAAAAAAAAAAAAAAAACTATCTTGTGTGCTTTTGACATGGTCCAACAAGCTGGGGGCAAGATTGTCTTTCCACGACCTCTTTTTAATAATTAATAAGCAAATTGAGAAATCAGTCGGATTTCTAAGTTTTTTTTTTTTTTTAAAATGTTTACCTCCATTGGAGTGGGGGATAACAATAAGGAGTGCATGAAAGAATTGAAAACCATCCGGTAGCACTTGACCAATTCAAAACCAATGATTTTTAAGAGAGTCAGTTCAGTTCCCGATTTTGTGGGCGGTGATTTTTAAGGAAATCGACCCAAAACCAATTATTTTAAAGAGAATCAGTTCAGTTCCCGATTTTATGGACGATGGTTTTTAAGGGAATCAGTTCGATTCAATGGCCAGATTTATAAACTCATATTCTACTGGTATTATTTTTTAATATTAAAAAATGAAAATTCGAAATTACTAAATCTGAAATGTGGGGCCCGTTATTCTCCCTCGCATTGCGTCTCTCTCGGTTCTCCACTTCCCCTTCTCCATCATCTCTCGAAATCACTCCAACTCCGTCCGCCTCCATCTCACGACCGCGCGCGCGCGTCTCGACTCACGGCGGCGGCGGCGCGGCCTCCTTCGGCCGTTCAGCGCCGCCCTCTCTCTTGCGCTCTCAGTCGCTCGCCTCCGTTTGCTGTGAGTTCGAATCTTAAATAGCCGTATTCTCTAATTGGATTTGGACGACAGAAGAGATGTTCTCTGCAAACAAGGTGACACAAAGAAGGCACCAGATGTTGTGCATTCGATGACTTCCAATGGCTGTGAAGCAGACATTGAGCATTATGAGGACATGTAGAGAATGACAAGGCCGTCATCTAGGCCCCTCGAGCTCTGCAAAGCTCGCGGGAGGTCCACATCGAGGCTGCGCAACCATGATCTGGTCCGAGCCAAAGGCGACAACCATGGCCAACCTTTGATTTGTGCCATGGACGTCACAGCCAGAGGCTCAAATGAACTACCGATATGAGCAGCTTTCTAGCCAGAATCACACCTCCTGGATTCCAAGATAAATTATCAAAACCTCGTAGATTTCGACGTTCGCGAACCTGGAGGAATTGAAAGAAGAGTAATGGGAATGTTCATGTTTCTTCCTCTCGCTTGGCTGTTCTTCCCGCTGTAGGTCGAGCGGAAAAAGTTCCTAGACATGGCTTCTTTCCCTCCCTATTGGGAACAAATAAGCGCGGGGAAGAGGGAGAGGGAGGCTATCGATTTTTGATATAATCGGATGGAGCTTTCTCGGAGGAACCACATCGGAGCTCTAAAATCACAATCATGTGCGTTCTCTACCATCTTTGACTGAAATTATCATGCCCCAAAATTTTCAACCTTTCAAGCTTCTAGAGACATTAGGCCTTGATGCCTGTGTTATCAATGGGTGGGGTCGGATTGGGTTTCTGTGATTCCCGACCCGACCTGAAATGTGCGCTTGACTCAACCCAAATTGATACTAGAAATATCCTATAATGGGTCGGGACGAGTTAGGCTGGGCCAGGCCGGGCCAGCATTGGTTTTTCCTTTCACTTTTCGTGCGTGTGCAACGAGGATGAGGCAGTTAGCAATTGATTAGACCGATTAGCTAGGTGTTTCATCGTCATTGCATATGCATGGAGAGATAAAAAAACCCGTGCCGGCCTGGTCTGACCTAGCCCCACCCGACCCAAATTTAACACAAACAATAGCAACACCTAAAAGACTTGATTCCAAAATACCCTAAATTTAGTGTTTGGGTTGTGCAGGGCCCCCAAGTCGGCTTGGCCGGGATGGGATTTTTGACATCACTACTTGATGTTACGAGATGTTAAAGTAGATGTTTGTGAGTATTGTTTTATTATTAGATGTAAGCTGAGGCATTATAGGTTTGATGCGAATTTTTGAGCGACAGCCGTTACATGATTTGATGTTCTAGTGAAAAGATGAAAAAGGTTTGATATGAAGATGCAGTTCTTAGAAATTTTTGGCATGTTACTGCATGAGTGAGTTTATGCCACTGGATTGTGCAATTTGGTGGCATTTTTTTTTTTTTTTTTTTTTTTTTTTTTAGGAAGATGCAACCTTGATATTCAAGTTTTGCTTGATTATTAGATTTTGGCTGTTGGGGTTTAAGTTGCGACTTCTCTCTTGTATGGGCTTCGAAACTCTACCTGGTCTGCACCTACTTCCCGGTGATCAAGCCGAGGCTTTAAAGAGTACAAAAGAATTTGGTTAATATTCATGATCTGGCTGGTGGGTATTTGGTTTTGGGAGCTTCTACACTGAAAATTGACAGGAAGCTTGGATAGACATCAGGCTTTCAGTGGACAGTGTAATGAAAACAAGATGAGGCATAGCATTCCTCATGATATTAAGGAAATTCAATTTGTTCCTATCTCGTGGGAGGTCGGCAGGTTATGAATGCTGGTCAGTGTGCTTTTGTTGCTCGATTTTGACTTTAACTTCATGTGATAAAAGATGGAGCTTCTTAACAGTATCTGAGGTAACTGTAAATGTTTCCTGCCTTTTATCTCTTGGTGCTGACTTGATATGCACGAGATATGTAATGTGTAATCTCGTATTACCTGCTGAATAGTTTCTATTGCAATATACAGAAGGAAAAGTCGTTCTATATCTCCGTGGCGATGCAAGAGTCGTTCTCCAATAGTGAGGCGTCACAGAAGTCGCTCCCCTACCCCAAAGTGCTATAGAAGGCAAAAGAGTAGAAGTTCCTCTTTGGCTCCTACTCATAGCTCTTCTAATCCAAGCCTTGGGTCTGTGGAGTGCAAAAGTGCCAATGAGAAATTGAGAAAGGAGTTGAAAGCGCGAGTTTGGAGTAGTTCCATTTAAGGGTTTGTTTCTCAGAAAATGCTCTTTCTTGGGTTAGCTTTATGCATCATTTCCTAATCATACAGTGAGGGAAGAATGGCTTGGACTTGTTATTTTTTATTTCATAGTATATGAGCTGTGTTTAGAATGAGTGCTTTTCGATTTTATTGGGAATCTGTTATGGTTATTTCTTATCGATGGATCTGTTTTTCTTTATCCTTATTAATGAAATTGTTTGAGGATTTAATTTTATAGAAGATTTGTCTGTGAAGAACTAGAAGCACAACAACTAGATGTATTTGCATTTCTACATTGCTAAGAAAGTTTCTTGAGTTTAAATTCCATTGAATGCTGTTGAGTGCCAGCTCATCCAATTTTGAGTAATTTTACATAATTTAAGAGTTGATAATATATTCTTGAGTTGGCGTTGATCATGCCTTGCTTCATTGTCACTTTTCATCATTTAAATTCGAGAGACATCAAGAAAGTGCACTCTAATGTATTATTATTGCGAGAAGTCATTCTTTATGTGGACAAAACATCATGTACATTAAAGAATAGCCAAAATTTTCTCTCACCTGAATTAGTTATGTGGCGGTACTACAACCAGGCCTTAGGGCATGACTATTCCATAAGGAAGGAGTTGAAAGCGTGATCAACGCATTATCTGCAAGTTGGTGACAATTATGAGGTTATTTATGGGGATTTTATAATTGATATCCAAATCATTATATTCTTGATATGCATTGTGGACAAAGTAATATGAATTTTTTGGATAAATAGTTTACACGGCAATATATGCCCGATATGCTCGACACTCTCTCTTGAGCGATTTTTTCTATAACTCCTGTTTGTTCCTTGATTAATGATTGATAAATATGCATCCAAGTTACCTGTTTTCACGTACAAGTGTTGATGTACAACGTAAAGATATATGGTATATACATTGTGGACACATTTTCTGACAGCTTAAGCTAGTGAGGAAAAATGGTCAGTTCACACATATTGCATATGCCACTGATGCTTGCTTTAGTGAAGCTCTTAGTTGTGGGGCTCATATTCTTAGGGTATATGGGAGATTTCAAAGGGCATTAACATCCATTTTATTCTTTTGTTTTCGGTAATGGATTTGGAATAAAAATCCATTTGATAATTGTTTTTGTTTTTGAGGACAAAAATCCATTTTTTCCCGAAAATAGATTTAATATAGAATCAATAAGTAAAAAAAAAATTGTTTTTTTGTTTCTAGGAACAATTCTGAAATCAAGTACAAATCTTTTTTTTTTTGTTCTTTTCTCCTTCTCTCTTCTTCTCTCTTCTTCTTCCCCTAACCGGTCACTAGCCATTGCTTTGGCTAGGTGAGGTTCAGTGAGTGAGGCCAAGCCTTGTCGCGAGAGTCTTCTGGCCAACAGCGAGGCTCGACCTCGCCCAAATTTGTGAGGTTGAGGCTCGTGGTGGCCAAGCAAGCCTCTGGCAAGCTCACCGGATCTCGCCCGACTAGTCCTCAGCCACCGCCATCGTAGGTCACCAGCGACTAGCCACAAATAAGGAGAAAGAAGAAGAGAAAATGAAAACGAAAATTAAGAAAAATATAATAAAAGTATTAAAAATGAAAAGAAACCAAAAAAAAATTAAGAATCCTACTAAATGCATTTTTATTTTGAGAGTAAAATTTTTGGATAGTTACCAAATGCCTTCAAATGTTTAGAAATTAATTCCGAAAATAGAATAAAAAAGAATCATTTCTAAGTGGAGATTGTTCTCGAGAAGATAAATGTTACCAAACGCACTATAATTTTGTCAAAAAATATTAACCAACTCTGCCTTCAGCATAGAAGTTTTTATTCTTGAATTCTAAGGAGAATATGTTATCCACCATAAATGTCGATATCTTTTCCATCTTCATGGAGGTTTTGTCAACATAATAATCAATTTTCTATCTTTCGTGGCCCACTTTGCATGTGCTCATTTTCCAAGCGAAGGATAATGGGGTGGAAAGTCAATTCACCGAAAAGACAATTATGCCCTTTTGAAATCAAAATGAAATTACTATTTATCTTGACGCGCGCCAACAGGCAACAATCGCAACACAAGATGGAGCAAGTTAGCTGGGAAAAAGCACGCCTCCACCGTCAAAGTGTAGAATACACAGTTTTCCTCTAATACCCACATAACCGTTGTGATGGTAACACGAGAAATCATAATAGACAATTAAGAAACACACTTATTATACTAAACTACGGTACAAGTACAACACTTAAAATAAACTCTCACACCACATATCAAATTTCACACTCAAACTAGTCGATGGATGCATACACTCAACCATTCTATTTTCCTTTTTTCGAATCACATAGAGCTACCGAAGCTGTGGTGCTTCTCTCTTAGAAGTTCGCCTTTGCGCTTGGTACTTCCTATTCCAAAGCTCTCACTACTAGAGGCTTCCTTGAAGCTCACATACGTGTGGCTTCCCTAAAGCTCACCTTTGTACTTGGTGGCTTCCTCTCTAGCTTGAGGCTCCCTGCCTGTGTGGCACGAGGCCCTCTCCTTAGCTTGAGGCTCTCTACTCCACCTCCGGTAGCTTGAGGCTATTAAGCCTTTCTCACCTTTGAGGCATTTTGGCCTATCTTCAAATGCTTCATGTGAAGCCTTCTATTAGGAAGTATTGATATTCTTCAAGAGATTTCATGTTGTGTCAAATAACTTGACACGTGTCCAATACCCTCTCACACTCTTGGTCAATAGATATTGGAAAATCCGACACTTAGTCAACTTTCCAAACACTCTCCTATAGGAATTCTGATATGTGAGTTTCCAACATATGGTTCCGATACGTAAGATCAATTTTAAAAATTTTCAATAAATGAATGGTTAAAATATATATGTAAAAAAAAAATAATAATAAATGGGGAAAAAAGAAAAATCTTGTATTTTTTTCTCTTTTTGAGTCTCACTTTCCATGATACACAATTCACCCCTCAAATTTTTTTCTCCTTTTTTAACAAGCCTGACACGTGAGTACAAAATGTGAATTAACTGTTTTTTCTCTAAATTTTTTGGATTATTGGAACGAAGTTAAATTTGTTAAATTAAAACAACGAATAACATTAATAAATGATCGATTAATATTTTTAGTGTAAATTCATTATAGACTTTATTATTTATTTATTAATTTGTAAATATCATTACATTTAATATATAACGTATCATAATGTATATAAATTCTCTATTTTTAAAAAAATAATATATCGACATGTTGTACAATGTCGTGTGTCGAGATCGCTGTTACTTAGGCCTTATATATAGGTGAAGTTTTACCGCCTTCGTTCCCGACTTTAATGCGAAAGGATCTGCGGCTAACTTTTTCTTCAAGCCCAAGTTAGCACGTTGACTTTAATGCGAAAGGATCTGCCTCTAACTTTTTCTTCAAGCCCAAGTTAGCACGTTGACTATAATGTGACAGATATAATATTATTATAATGCGCGCCCCTGCTTTTTGACCGAAACTTCTTTCTCCTGTTGTTTCCATTTAAGGAAGGTTCAATAGGCAAATTCCAAATGGGACACTTTTGTCTTCAACAGCTTCTCGTTGCTTCTTCATACTTGCGGCTTCTTGTTCTCATTTTAGGCGTTGACTTTAACAGAAAGAGCCCTCCGAGATGGCCGAGAAGAGCAAAGTCCTGGTGATAGGAGGCACTGGATACCTCGGAAAGTCCATCGTGGAAGCGAGTGCTAAGTCCGGTCACCCTACCTTCGCTCTCGTGAGGGAGTCCGCTCTCTCCAACCCCGCGAAGGCCAACATCGTCGAAGGCTTCAGGAGCTTAGGCGTCAATTTATTCCATGTGAGTAGTTATTTCCGTGTGATTGTGTTTGTTGCCACACCTGGTTCTGCTTCGACGGATTGAAGCTTCACCTTCCGTTAATCTCGTTCGCCGTTCTGAGAAATGTTTTTAGCGGTAGAATCGGAGTTGATGTTTATCTCACGCTCGTACAGGTTGATGGAGTCACCTTACGCTGTGGTTGCTCTTCCTATTTTCTGATATATTGTCTTTGTATATGGTAGAAATCAGAATTCACGTTCATCTCCTTTTTCAAATGCCTGACGAAATCTCAGCTTTGCATGATGATACAAGCGTGCACATTTTCAGACAAAATCTTGTGGAAACTTCCGTATGCTTTAGCTGTTTATGAGACAGCTATAGCTACGGAGCTGCACTTTGCTGTGTAGACAAATCTTGTTGATGATTGTTGACTTTATCGATTGCTTATTGAGGTTCCTGGTTATTTGATTCTCAGGGAGACATACACGATCAAGAGAGTCTACTGAACGCAATTAAGCAGGTTGATGTGGTAATCTCTGCAGTTGGGACAGAACAAGTAGAGGAGCAAGAAAAGATTGTTGCTGCCATTAAGGCAGCTGGGAATGTCAAGGTGGTGCTGTTTCTAATAATTTCATTCTTGTTACTATAAAGGTTGCCGTTTTTGGATGTGAAGCTTCTTAGGAGCAATTTGAACTGGTGAAAATCTTAGAAGGGGGTAAGGTGTATTTTAATTGGTGTTCTATGGGTGAGCACAAAGGTGAAAGTTCTAACCACTTGTTGCTACAGTCTAGTGTGACCAGAGAGCTTTGAGAGCTGCTACTATGTGTGGTGTTCAATAGGTCATGCCGTACTTGGTGAAAGAAGTTTTTCTAAGCTGCTTTCTTTATAAGAAAAGGAGGAAAACTAACAGGATATGGAGAACAGCACCCGTTTGCTTGTTTTGGTGCGTCTGGCTGGAGAGAAATAGGAGTTCCTTAAAGGAAAAAGAGAATAAATAAAGCGGATCCAAACTTAAATATATTTGTGAGCTTATTCTCTCTTCTGGTATAAGGGCACCTCGTTCTCCTTGTGAGCTTCGCTTTGAAGACTTGGGATGGATGGTCTTATTTATCTGCAGACTTTAACTTGTTTTTCTTGAAAGGTCATGTATTTGTGTGGAAGTGATCTGTAAGTTCAAGGATAACTATTTCAAACCCAAGTATAAGACTGTGCGGGAAACATGAACTAGTTACTCCTTGAAATGGTCCTTTTGAGTAGTACTTACCTGATATCTTATCAGTTGTGAAAGTGTCCAAGCAAGCAGAATGTTTGCCAATTTTATACTTGACAGTTTCTTCTATTTTTCTAATAGTAGTTGGGATCGAATTTGCTTAATTGCTGAATTTATTGATTCACTTATAATCACTTTTTCCTCTGTTATAGTAACATATTGAAACAACATGAATTTCAGTCTCACATAAGTTTGTCTTCTTGTCTTCTTTTTTGCTAAAATTCATATAAGTTTGTTGGTTAAAGGGAATGTGCTCTAAATTTTTGTTGCTTTCTTATAAAGACGTTTCTCATGATTTGATTACGTTTCCTTTTAGAGATTCTTGCCTTCAGAGTTTGGATGTGATGTGGATCGTGTCCATGCTGTGGAGCCAGTGAAAGCTTTACTTGCCACTAAGGCTAAGATCCGCCGCCTTGTTGAGGCCGAGGGAATCCCTTATACCTATGTATGTTCTAACTGTTTTGCGGGTTACTTCCTTCCGACATTGTCACAGCCGGGGGCTACAGCTTGCCCTAGAGATAAAGTTGTCATCTTAGGGGATGGAAATGCAAAAGGTAAGAAGCAATTCATTGAATTGCGCATTTTAAGCCATTGAGATTTTTTTGTACCTCTTTCATGATTTAATTATGGTAGTGATCAGAGTGAGGAGTAGTTCTTGAAGCTTGAGAATTCCAAGCAATTTCCTTATCTAGAGATGTTGGGCCTTTTGCATCCATTAGTCTTCAATTTTAGGGACTAATAGATGATATGAATGTCATGAGGGTTATCCTATCATGTGGGTTATCTTGACACAGTTGTCTTTTTAGCATATAAAGATGGTTATCTTGATGTATTTGGTTGAGAAAGAACATTTGGCGAACGCCAAGTTTCTGGTGAATCTATTTACCAAGAGATTTTTTTTTAATTATTAAATACTAGCTGAAAGTAACTTCAGGGACATTGATGGATTTGTGATTTATTTATCTTTATTTATCGGCTAAATTCTAAAAATCTCCCGGTCAATATACAGCGGTACTTAACAAGGAGGATGACATTGGCATCTATACTATCAAATCTGTGGATGATCCAAGAACCTTGAACAAAATTCTGTACGTCAGACCTCCTACCAACACCTACTCATTTAATGATCTTGTGTCTTTGTGGGAGAGAAAGATTGGCAAGAACCTAGAGAGGGTTTATATTCCAGAGGAGCAGGTTTTGAAGAACATTCAAGGTTAGGGATGCTTTTCTATCAGATTTAAGTATGTGATATTATCTCCATTCTCAAGCTTCGATTGGTCTACTTTTCTGGTCATATTGTAGAGGCGGCGGTTCCACTCCATGCCGCCACGTTGGCCATATTACATTCTTATTTCGTGAACGGAGACCAAACCAACTTCGAGATTGAGCCATCGTTTGGAGTGGAAGCTTCAAAACTCTATCCCGATATCGAGTACACGACTGTGGATCAATACCTTGATCAGTTTGTCTAATTATCGAAACCAATTGTGCTCGGTAATTTCTCACATCAACTCGAATCATAAATAATACACGACCGTGGATCAGTACCTTGATCAGTTTGTCTGATAGCCGAAATTGATTGTGTTTGGTAGATTTCTCACATCGGTTTGAATCATGAATAATACGGGATTCTGCTAGTTAGGATCCTTGTGTGAAATGTCGCTCTCGCCTATCATCTTATGGCGTGTACAACCTCCAAAGACAAGGACATACAATGAACATTCGATGTTTGTGCAACTATGCAGTGCTTAGAGAAGTTACTCCTGTTTTGGAGTTTGATATGGCTTTATGGGCCAAGCTATGGGAAACTAAAAAGTAGACATGGGTTTATCTAATTTTGTATATTATGTGTGGTACATCCTCGGTGTGGGTAATGAATTGGAGCCGCCAATGATGAGGTCGAGCATTGCCCCAGGCATGTGAGGTCAACCCTTAGTGAGAGCATCAAGGTCTTTGCCAAGGCTGGATGATTGATGGAGGAAGAAGAGGAAAAAAGCATGTAAGAAATGAAAACAAAAGGAAGGGTAAAAAAGAGAGCGAAAAGAATATATATATTTGAAATTTCATGTGAGCATTTGTTATGTTACGTTAGAAGGTAGATGTTGATTGTATCTAGAAAGCATCAACACTCTTCTAGATGTATTCGACACTCTGACACGTATTTGATATGCTTTGACACATTTCGACACGCGGTCAACAGATGTTGAAAAATCGGACATGTGATCAACTCTCCCAACACACGAGTTAAGAATTACACTTTGACACGTTTTGACATGCAGTTTATAGGTGTCGAAAAATTTGGTATGTGGTCAATTCTCTTGACACGGTTCAACATGTGAGTTTAGAATTCCGACATAATCAATTTAATTTTTTTTTTTTAATAAATAAGGGGTAAAAATGTAAATATGCAAAAAAAATAGTAATAAAAATAATAAAAGGGAGAAATGAGGAAAAATTAGTCTTCTCTTCTCTTTTAACTTTTACTTTATGTGATTCACGATTTTTAGTATAAATTCATTCTAATCAATTTTATTATTATCTATTTATTTATTTGTGAATTTGAATCAAATTAATTTGATTGAAATAAAAATATACATTTAATATATATATATATATCCTAATGTGTTGGAATTTTCTTTTTTTAAGAAATGACATGTTGACTTGTCATATCATATCGTATCGTATTGCTTGTCGCGTATGAGTGTCAGTACAACTTAGCATTGTATTGCAAGGTAAATCATTAAAAAATTAGAACTAAATTGACCAAATCAAAATAACTAAAATTGAATTGGTGTACATATCAAAGGTTTAACAACTTTTTACTAGTCATTCCATATTTCAACACTTGTAATGTTGCTTTTTTCTCCCATAGAGGTTAGGATTACGAATATATTAATCTTGTGTCGGCCAATTAGTTAAAGAACGGTAATCTTGTGATGAACCCTCCTCGGAAAAAGAATTTATTGAATCTCGAAACAATAGCATAGCGGCTATGAATGTGTATCCAAAGCATTATACCATATATCTTAACATTGTACATCGACATTTGTACGTGAAAACAGGTAACTTGGATGCATATACATCAATCATTAATCAAGGAACAAACAGGAGTTATAGAAATAATCGCTCAAGAGAGAGTGTCGAGCATATCGAGCATATGGGGCATACATTGCCTTGTAAACCATTTATCCAAAAAATTCATATTACATTGTCCACAAAGTAAGTTATTGGTTCTTAATTTGTTGACCTGAAACTTAATGTGTGCGTAATTTTGTGAACTCTGGAAGATTATTGCTTCTTGTGTTCATGTTGTCATTAGCAGCTGGAATAAAACTTACAATTGGGAGCCAAATCATTTGTTTGAGAAAAGGGTGTTGGAAAGTGTAGACGAGAAGGAAGAATTCTTGTTTTGAGGAAAGCTAATGACAGTTTTTGTTTTTGGAATTTCTGTTATTGAGGGTTGGCCCATGTATGTTTGGACTTGTTTAACCTAAATTGTGAGGATTTTGTTAAAGAGTAATCCGAATAAGCCCCAGTTGCATCCTTGTGAGTTGAGAAGAGATTTGTGGTCTTATTGGTCCAATCTTAATATAGTTTGCCTGTTAACTCTCTTCAAAGTTCACATACATGCTTGGCATCCAATGTTTGTGCATTCCTGACTAATCTGAATGTAAATATTTTTACATGACCAAACTAGTTGTGCATACACCAATATGTAGAAGATTCATAAAGATCATCTCTGTAATCAGCTTGCGAATGAGGTTGAGGAATGCTAATTTGCAAGCAAGGGCTAATCTGAAGAAGGCTGCGCAAGAAGAGGTATGTACAGTCTCCTCTACATGATGCTTTGTTTTTGCTTTGCTCAATGAATGACTTTCTATGTGGAGTTCCAAATGTGGGCTTAGAAAGATGAACTCATTTAATTTCATGCATTTTGCACGGGCTTGGGGGAGCAGTTTAAGGACCTACTTAGGTCCATAGGGCCTTGCTCCGGCTCGGCCGACCAGCTGCCTTCATTTCCAAGATATTGGACTGGCAGTTGTCGAGAGGCTAGTGCAGCAGAGCCAGGATCAGCCGGGGGGTGTTTCCAAATTTGGTTACAAATTCCCATTGCGGTTAACCCTTCCGTTTTATTTACGTGGAACGGGGGCTCCGATAACCACAGCCTTTGTTTAAGGTCCTTAGGCTAGACCAATGGGCTTAGAAAGATGAACTCATTTAATTTCATGCATTTTAGAGAGAACTGCTTTTTGGCGGCGTAGAAGAATCAACAATTCGGAGATGCAATTTACAGTATGAATTCTTTTACTTTTTTATTTAACTCCACAATATTTTATTATTCTGAGATGGTATTGCTTGCAGTATCTGGAATTCCAGACGTCCATGTGGTTAATCTCTATTGCCTATTGTTATACAAACTACAAGTAGCTGATTTACCACTAATTGTTAGGACAAGGGCCGGAATGACATTTGCTGCAGAAAGTATCACAGAAAGCCTTCTTCTTTTCCCGCACTTTTTTAGGTATCTGTATCACCGGTATTTAATGTTGTTCTATGTTCTCAACACTAAATTAAACGAGGAAGAAAATCATTGTAAAACTAAGGTCACTTTGCAGGAGGTGGAAGGAAGTGCAAATACGCTCATGACTGTTGGTAAGTATTTTTTGCTCCTATGAAGAGGTTTTGAAGCAAATACACGTTGTCATGCTTGCACTGCTAAGCTCCAGATCTTTTCTGATCATTACTTTTTCGTCACAAATCCTTTTGGGTTGGCCGTTCTCTCTCTCTTAAACGCATGAGCTGTGACCTCAGTTTTTCTGTCACAATGGAAATGTGCTCCTCTCGCAAAGATTAGTAGGAAAGAGGAGTATAGTCTCAAACCAACGTACCACTTTTCTATTATAGGAAGCACTTGGCAAAGATGTTGGATTTTGATGTGTTTTCCTTCTAGGCTATTAAACCTTTTGTCTTTTCTGCAAATAGGAAGAGAGACACTATGAGAGAAGGGCTAGTTAAGTGGTGTAAGGCTACGGTTTGTGTTTCCTCATCGTAATCATGTAGCATCAATCATCAAATTAAGATAATTATGAGATGTGTCCTACTTTGAACATGTTTATTAATCTTTTCATATTTTTAAGGCCCTTGCCATTAGAATGGTACTCGATACTTGTTTGATAGTTGGTACTCATTTATACACATGTCACTACAGGAAAGAAGCTAGAATTGCTATTATGACAAAATTAACTGGAAGTTCAATCAAACTACGGTAGCTGTCTTTAGTGAAGTTGAAAATTTCATGGTTCAAATTTGCTGTCATCATAACGTAAAACCTTCACTAGGCATATAACTATTAACCCTTAGGGCTAGAGATTCCTCAGACTGTCTAGTAAGCCTTTTTCTGTCAAATATTGAAAAAGAAGTATATTTTATTCTAATTTTGAGAATTAATTCTACTTTTGTACTTCCTGCATCAAAGTGAAATTTCACTCGCATACAGTTTGTTGCGACAGAACCGTGAGCAACAGAAAATGGCTAAGTTATATTCCTAGATTATAAGAATATGGGAAAGTGATGATTAAATCATGCAAAGCAGCGTATTGTACATTAACTGGACTATAGACCAATTTAACTTGAGGTAAGTATGACCTCACTTCTGGGGTTGGAGGCTTGCAGGGAAGTGAAGTTTAAAAGCTATTAGTACTTTGGTAGTTTTTATCCCTCATACGCGCAACATCTATCTATAGTGACACACATTTGCTATTGCCTGCATCTTGGCAAAACTTATTATTTTTTCGTATTTTGTCTCTATAAATAGATAAATATGACTTTCGAAGAAACTCGAATGTATCATTTTCTTGGCGGATTTTGCAGAGGAATCGACTGCAGTCTTAAGAAAGGCTGAAAGTGAGTACAAGGGCCACCATTCATTGTTGATGCACACCCGAGACCTACTTTCTACGATGCGACGTCAAGATGTGATTGACAAGTCTGGATTTTGACAAAATTTTTTCTTTCTTCTATTCATATATGATATTTACCTGGAATTGCCTTGAGCTTATACCTGGTTCTGATTGACAGGATACTAAGTGCTGTTGGATTTGTCTTGTTCTCGTGTGCTGTTCTCTATGTCATTTCGAAACGCGTTGGGTACTGAAATTGCAGAGGAAGGTCACAGATGCGCTGAAGGCTAGGATGGCAGGACAAGCAGAGATTGGACTTAGGGACAACTGAGAGGGCAGCAATATCCCGTGTTGTTGATAATGTAATTCCCAATTTGGATCCACCATTGGATAGACCCATGCATGACGAACTTTGAGTTTGTCTCGGTGCTTTATGGAGTTTAAAGGCCTTAATGATAACGTTTTTATTTCTCTCGATTTTCATTTTTTTTCTTTCAAAACAAAAAAAAAATAACAGAAATCTATTTGGTAATACCAAATTATTTTTCTATTCTCCGGAATAGAAAAATGGTTAGGGAATAGATTTAGAACAGAAGCATGAAAAAAAAAAAGTAACTTCTTGTTCCCAGGAACAATTTCTAGAAATAATTTTTTTTTCTTTTTTATTTTTCTTCTTTTGCGGCCACCATCAGTCGCTTGCCAACCGTTGGCTACCTCTTGCCGCCTGTGGCTACCATCGGCAGTTGACCGTTGATGACGATTGCGGCCGCCCGTAGCCCACCAGCCGATGATTACCACCGTCCATCGACAGCCTTTTGTTACCAACCATGGCACGACCGCCTCGTGCCGCTGCATGACCGCTAATTGCCGTTGTAGGACCGCCACCCTTAGCTCACCGGCCATTGCCCCTTCTTACAGTCAGTGGGCTGTGGGCGGCAATCTTGCGGTGGTAGTCGGCAGCGAGACGATCGCGATTGTGCGGCTGTTGTGCGGCGGTGATACTTTGGTCGTGCGGCCGTCGTGCTGTGGCAGGCGGCGATTGGCGATCCGTGAGTAAAAAAAAAAAAATAATAAATACAAAAAATTATAAATTTTTAGCAAACGCATTTCTATTCTTTTTTTATTCCAATAATAGAAATTTCGTATAATTATCAAATACTTTATTTTACTCAGAAATTGTTTCCGAAGTAAAAAAAGAAAAAAAAAACCTTTTGGAAAAGAAATAGTTTTCCGGAACATGCGTGCCCTAATTTATTATCTCGGTTATGCTAACTTGAGGGAAATTCACTTTCATGGATGAGGAAGATGGGGTGACATACCAAACTTTCTGTCACGATGGTTACGCTTGGGTTTAGAGACTGACTTTTTCGTGTCTTAGTTGAAGTGCATGGACATTGTGCCTCAGCACTTTAGGTTTCATGTTGTGAATTTTGCAAAATTTTGCAAATGCGCGTTTCCGATACTCGTATGGTTGATATATTAATGCTATATTTTCTAAGAAAAACTTTCAAGATATTATTACAGATGTATGTGAGCCCTTTTTGTCGAAGTTCTGCATCTGTATTGAATTCTTTATCTCCGTCTGCTTTTGATTTTCTGTCAACTTCGAAACATAACCTGCATTTGCATCTGCGCTTTTCATCTGTTCATCTTATTTTTATCAAACCCTATCAAGTACGTGTGAATACATCTGGTTTCCCCATCTGCCCTGGATAATTCATATACGGAAAGACAAGTATACATGTAAATCATTGCCTCTTCATTGCTCCTCACAGCTGGCATGTTTACCTGTCTGTTTGGTGGGTCATGCGTGAAAACATACGTATATACTAACGTTCGCGTATGCGTATGATGGACACAAACTCATACTAGAAGCACGTATGAATTCATCCCCAGCTTTAGGAAGCTACAAAAGATGAAGTCTCCCTTTACAATGACTCAACTAAATAGTAGTGTGTTGAATGTCACAAAGCCGAAGTACAATACATGACAAGAGTCCTTCAGAACATGGCAATCCAGATTTTGAAACTTAGGCACTAGTTCCGGCGCCCTGCTGGATTCCTATTCCAAGATAGGTAACATGGATCTCCAAGAGGCCTGCCCATATCATCAAACAAGAAGAATGAAGACAAAAGGAAAAAGGTTAAAAAGGAACATATTAAAATCAAATGGTCAAATTTCCCCAAGCTAATCTTCTCAAACACCTATTGCAACGGTCATGTTTTGAACGATTGAGACTCACCTTGTCGTGAGCAGATAGACAATTATGAAGGCTGTTGCCAAGAACAAGCAAATCCCTCCAAAAGCCAAATATGCCACTACTAGGAAGTCATTCTTCCCACCTATCCAACTGGAGGTCGATATCATCAAGTGCTTCTAGCCCCCGAAATCGTAGGAACTGTAATGAGAGTGGATGTCCTAAAATTAGTTGTTACTTATTTGGAGATAAGTTGATTATTCATTAATAATTTCATAACATAGGTGGTAAATTTAACCTGGTCATACCAAAGTTTAAAGCAAAAGTTGGTAAAGTAAAAGAGAAGTTTTTTTTTTTTTTTTTTGGGAAAACAGGAGAAATTGATTATTTTAAAAAGATAAATAAACAATTGGAATTAAACGGCGAAGGAACCGGTACAGAAGCCATCGTTTGCAAATCTCGTGCCTTTTGTGGATTGATTGCTACAGATTCAAAATGATGCATGGGACCTTAATGTTTAAGCTTGATAAGAATCTGAGGCTTAACAATGCTTTTGCGACAGAAACATACGACTAAATAATATTTTCTAGATTGCCCAGTTCAAGAATTTACAACCCTTCAACTTTGTTACTCGTATGGGTCATTACCATTCCGAGATCGGAATGGACCTGAGAAGGTTGCGTTATTGATGCTAAACCTGTCTGGATCGAAAAGAGGTGCAACCCAAATTAATCTTTTTAAAAAAAAAATAAATTATCAAGGGCGATCGGTTTTATAGTTAGTCATTTCACATCTTGAAATCTAAAACTAGACTAGGTAGGGTCGATTCTCAATTGGGAACTAACCCATGTAGCTCTGGAACCGACATATTTTCCTTCTTTCTTTCTTTTTTTTTGTCTCTTCTTTTCCCCAAAAGAAAATAACTATTTGTATGTGGAAAGTCTAAAGATGATTTCACAGGAGAATAAAATAACTATTTTCACGAGGAATTTCATTGAGGATTCGCTAAATGAAAAATAAAAGAAAAATGAAATACTTAGGGTCGGTTTTGTCGGTCTAGTCCCACCCCCAAAACCAGGACCGAATTGGTTATTTTCTTGGAATTGGACCAAATCCCGTGAGAACCATCTAGTGACTGATTTGGTCCAGTTTCCAATTCAACCCAGGTGTTCATCCCTCTTCTTTATGTTATACAAATGTGGAGACCTATGGACGAGTTGGTCCAATCCAAACCTAACCCATAAAATACTTGACCCAACCCAGGTTCCAATTAGACTTGGAAATTATGATATAGACGTGGACAAACATCACTTAACATTAACTATTTTTTTCCCTTAGAAAAAGTCCACAAACCAAAATCCCCAAAAGAAAAAATCAAAAGCATAAAAACGTAATAACACAGAGCAATCGCCAACGATACTAGCGCAAGAATTTCAGACAGTTTTTCGCACGACCCAATACAACCCTGACGGTGAATGAAGAAGGTTGTGCTCGTGTGTGCAGGAACGAACAATTAAAAAAGAGGTGGCCGCCGGAGGTGGTGGCGGCTGGAGTCGATAGGTCGTGGCGGAGCAACCCACCCAAGTGCAAAATATGGGTGGATAATGCGTATGTATTTCTTAGACCCAATAAAATTCATATCTGATTGGACCTTGCTACTATTAATCCATAACGATGTAATAAATAAGTTAAAATAATGTGTATTTAACTAATTTTGCCACCCCTAATGGAAACTCATATTGATTACCTAAAAGAATGTTGTTCCCTAGGTGATGTTTTGAGAATTTGCTTCTGCTTTCTGAATAGTTCATCAGCAACTTTCCAAGGGCATGGATTTATTTGATACGATGAGTGAGTCATTCAACCATGAATCCACTATCCTGTCTACTTAACCTAAATGATACAATCCACCCCCTTCTGATTCTTATGGTATTTTACTAATTTCTACATTTATCTTTTGATGGTTTTATCGAGAAATATAATTTTCGACAGTCATTTTATGGAGAAATATAATTTTTGACATGCTTGATTCCAACGTATTCTTTCTAATAAATTTTGCAATTGCTGAATTGCTGCTGCCTTCTATGATAATTCTACGTTAATATGGTCCTTCTTGAGTCCACATACCTCATACCACATACCTAAAATTCTATGAATTATGTGATTATTGAGGACATTCGCTACTTGCCCGCCATGACGGTGAAATTTGAGAAGGAATCCAAGTGGTCACTCAGGATGATGGCTACAGGGAAGTAAACAGAGAGGGCGACGACAGTGGAGAGGAACAACGGTCACTCGAACTGGAGATACTGAAAAACGAGTACAGTAGCACTAGAACCATGCTAGCTCATTATAAGGAGAGTCCAAGATCAAAGCCAACACTGAAGAAGCACAAATGGGAAGTACATCTGCACCTTCTCTCGGAGATTGAGAATGCGAACACCCGTCTATGTCATGGGACTGTTTTTCATCTGGTGTTTTCATCCTCTTCTTCTTCACTCTGTTTTCTTTGTCGACAATCTGACTCATGTTGAGTTTCTACTTGCATTCTTGAATGATGCAAGACTGAACACACTGCAGGGGGTTAGACGTAATTAACTGCTACGAATCGAGTGCTGTCAACTCCTACGAATTGAACTCCAAATTCAAACGTAGTCCTTGTAAGTCAAACATATGGGAATGCACATTTTGTGCCAAAGCCGAAACTTTAGAACATCTGATGTCGAAACTGATGCTGCGGCAGCCAAAATTCATAGCCTCACAACTAGTTCATTGGAAGGAAATTTGGATGCAGACCCTTAGTCACTGAAATTCTGGAGCTAGTGAAAGATTTCAGAAGCACCAAGTTTTGTTTAATTAACAGAAAAGCCAATAATTGTACTAACTGGTCAGCTAGGCAATTCATAAAGGAAACGTCCAATGCTTCTTGGGAAGGTTATGCCCCCACCACCTTTGTCTGCACCATTGACTTCTGATGTATGGGGGAAAAAATACTTAATGTATTTAGTTTCGCTCAATAAAGTGGTTATATGGATGAAATGAAAGATTTGCAATCTTTCCACAGTCGTAGTTCCAATGAACATGATCAGTGGTAGATTTTACTTACATCAGAACCATCACAATCTTAAGATAGAAAAAGTAAATACGTACATAGATGAAACTCAAGGGAGAGTAAAGCATTGTGTTCATGCAAGTTCTAAGCCAACAAGCTAGCTGTACCGAAGAAATGTTGCCATTCTTTGGGTGCATAACCACACGACTCCTCTTTGATCTCCACATCTACACTTAGGCTACTGGAAGAACGGCTCCAATAGAGTGCGAATATTGGTGAAACTGCAAAAACCCATCCAAAGTATTAAGCCCTTTTTAGGTAAATAAAATGGGAGACATCTAAGATTATTAGATTAGAGGTTAGAAAATTAAAACAGTGGTGACATTATTCTATTATAAGATTTTTTTTAGAGAGAGAGAGAGAGAGAGAGAGACCCTGCAACATATTTAGCAAAACAAAGTTAAGACTGCGTCTGTTTACATTTCAGGGTAAGGGGAAAAATAAGAAAGGCTTCAAGCAAGTAAATGGCACTTTAGACACCAATGAATTTTCAAGATGTGGTATATACATGTAGTGTTGAGTCATAAGGATGAAATACAAATGTACCTCTTTCATAATATCTTCACATCTACGCAATAGCTCTTGTTGTTCAGCTGCACAGGATTCTCTTATTGAATTGGTACTTGAGGTAATGGAATCCACCTAAAAACTCAGAAAGAAGGAAACACATAATCACCACTTTGAAAAATTTCTGAGGCAAGATCATCCAGAATTATCAATTTCAGATGTGTTGTTTTGCAACATAAAAGAAGAGTTTCGATATTGTGCTATACCTCTCCCACCACACTCTCGACCTTCCTTTGTCTTTCCTCCAATTCATGTTTCCTAGATTTTATTTCCATTTTCACGTTATTGAATTCTCTTGTAGCTTCCTCACATTTGGTATGACTTTCCTTTTCTACCTGCTTTCTCAGTTGATCCAATTGTTCCTCTGGCAGAACACACATTTCAGCTCAAGGCGTGTGGTGAAAATTAAACTATTGTTGAACAAAAAAGAAGCAACAGAAGCACCTCTTCCCTGCAGCTCAATTAGGTTGGCATCATGTGATTTATCCAAGATTCCATCATCACTTAGCTTAGACTTTAGTGCTTTGAAATCTTTATCAATAGCTTTGGCAGAGTTAACCTACCAAAAAGAGCATTATCACAAACCCCAGTTAAAAAGCCTACATAAATGGTAAATCTCAGAGAAAACCAGAGATCATTATCATATTTCTTAAATTATAACGTCACGATCACCAATGCATAAAAATATCTTAATCAAAAGGCCTGATATCACCTGTTCCTGTATCTTTTGCATCACCATTAAGTGCTTGGACAATTTTTTTGACACCTGAAAAGAGAAATTAAAAAAATAAGCAGAAGTGGAACAATACACCAGTGCTGAATCTTCATTATTACAATTAAGAAATGAAATAGAGATAGTCTATAGAGATTTCTTTGAAGACAACTTGTTAGCATGTAAGAAGTGAAAGCAGGTCATGTGAAAGGATATTAACAACCCTTTGTCTAAGTCAAGGAAGAACTTGAAAGCTGGAGACTCTACCAATTTCTTGAGATATGCTCAAAAAATTCCTCTCCTCCCTCCAGCCACTTGGAGGAGCAGAGAATTTAATAAGCACAGAATGAAGAGCAGAATCTATTGAGATTTTGTGGATTGTAGTCACTAGCTTTAAAAAGAGGAAACACAAGGTTAGCAATCATTCATAAGTTGATTCCCTCAACTTATACCAGAAGGATCGGAGACTTAGAAAGTAATACCAGTGCGATAACAGAAATGCTCAACACCTAAGATATCCCTCATGATACAGGGCATATGATAGGATAAATGCTCACCCCCTAAGAAATCCACCTTAGGATTTAGGTCAGTAACTCATCACTCAATGGAATCCACCAAAGAGATGTAGAGTTAAAGTGAAATTCTAATCCACGAGTTCAACTATGAAAACCCACTATTTAAAACACTAATACACACGAGAAAGCCTTAGGGTGGTTTATGTAGACTTAACTTGAAAAAAACCTTCCAAACATAAGCAAATGCCAAGTCAATATATTTTTCATGATGAAGACTAACAGTCCCCAATCAAGACATAGAAACATTAACACTGACTCTTGACATAACTCTATAAATAATAAAACAATGCAATGGACTCAACAAACACTTGGAAATACTAAAAGACCCAATCTCATATTTCCTTACCACCTCTTAGTATTTTGGGCATAACTTCCTCTAGAAGACTCCCAAATGCATAAAACTTGATTTCTTTGAAACTAGACAAAATAGTGTTTTCCAGCATTTATTATTTGATCACATTGGAGCACGAAAATCCTATCAAATATCAAAACAAAGTGACCCCTCAAACTCTGCAGAAGAGATGCATTTAACCTCCAAGCAAGTTTGCAGTAACTGTTGGATGAGGTTTAATCTTCTTGAGATGTCCATCATATAATTTCAGCAATAATTATCCATGTACTTTTTCATACTGTACACTATCACCGACTGTACCTTAGCTAACCATATATTTAGCAGTCGCTCTTGAAAGAGCATTCTATCTGATCTCTGAGTACTTACTCATTTGAGAAAAGAGAAGCAAAACAAGGAAATATTTCAGATTCAGGTTGACAAACTATAAAAGGAAGAATTACCGCAGCTCAAGCATGACATCTCCATTTAATATTTTTTTGGGCATCCCTCCCTCTGCCATTTACAAATTATAGGGAATCAAAAAAAAAAAAAATCTTGTGTAGAGGTGGCCACGAGCACTTTTATGTGGACTTGTCAAATATAATGCAAATGGAACCATGGAGGATCAGTCCAGTTGAATTCAGGAAAGTCCAAATGGTTGCATCTGTTGCCGATTACGGCAAGCACAGGGGGGTCTATTTAAATATGGTGAAAACAGTGTCTGTAAGTCTAGAGGCAGCCTTGTTTTGCAAATCAATTTCCACGACAATGATTTTATGGCCTGTGTAAGTGGGGAGTGCAAAGTATAACAGGTTTCTATTCTTTCTCATTTAGCTATATAGTGACATGTAATATATCTTATGATGAATGCATCATATAGGAGCCCAACTCTTATGCAATTGAAACTTGGAAAGAAGATAAGGAAACTGGCAAGAATCAGACCTTTCCAGTACAATCTTCTAACTGCAGGTACACGAAATAAGTGGAGGTGCATGGAGTTTTTTTGGCATAAACTCTCTTTCATGTATGTAGCAAAAGCAAATGGTTTCACTTATCACAGTGGTACTCAGGCCAACTGTTCACACACACACACACACACATTCACTCTATAAAATTGCTTTTAACCTATCCGATATAGGTCAGCAGACCAAGGAACCTTTCTAATAAATGAGCTTATTGCATTAAAGAGGACAAGGTCGATACATGGCTAGGATTTAATACGTGTCAGGACACACACAAATGATCAGAAATCCTACCAAAAGGACTAGATGTGAAATGCTTTTTTTCAGCTGTGACTAGTCATTCAGATTTAAGTCCACTTTGTCAGAAATATTACAAATAACTGATTAAGCCTTAAATAAATCGTACGTTACAGAAAAAAGACTGATGAAGATTATGAACATAAAACTCAGAAAGCCAAAGATTATCTCAGTAGCATGAGCATTGACGACTTCTAGGAAAAACCTGAATATGCACTATCATGTTGTTCTATAATAGCTTAATGCAACAAACTGCTAGAGAGCTTGAATTAAACAGATTGAAGCCTCAAGCAGGCAACCCTGATTTGGGAAATAATGATTAACATATGGAAAGAGTATCAATTACCTTTGTGAAAACCTCCATAACGGCATTCTTGTCCTCAAAAGATTGCTTTGCTAAGTTTTCAGCATTTTTTGCCTCTTCGCGAACTAATTTTTTCTCTTCCAGAGACCCCTTCATGCAAAAACAACTTGAATCTCATACTATATATGCAAAGATAAGGGTGAAGGAGAAAAACCAAAAAAATAAAAATAAAAATAAAACATGGACATCATATGATGGGTTCTTATCATGTAAACATTGCTACTTCAGAAAGTTATGAGCAGATTAGTACTTGGTAGCAACACACTCAGACAAGAAAATCACATACACAGGTTCGTCTCTACAGATGCCCCTATCTGAGTCACAGGATGACAGGAGACCCCAGAAAAAAGCATGCTAAAAAATCATACGATCATGACCTCTAAAATTTGACAAGAGATGGGGCAGCAAATTGCAAAGTTCTACTGTCTCTTGCCCTTCAAATCTGGAGTTTTCCAAGTTGGTAGCTCGTTGAAGTTGCTAATAGTTCTCCAATGCTGTTGGTAGAACAATATGACTGGCAACTTGTTTTTCAGGTCATCCCTTAGTAAGTTACTGACACTATCAGAATTTTATCAATGTCCAAACAAATTAGTAGATTACTAACTCCTCTGCAGTTTTACAAGGTTCATTAGTAATTTTTCCACCACTGTAATATATTTACCAACATTCAATACAATTAGTAATTTATGAAATTATTTGAAATATTACAAGCATAATTAGTAAAATACTGACTATTTAACAAATTTACTAGCCTCCCAACAAGTTAGTAAGTTACCAAGTTTTTTGAAGTTTTACAAGTATAATTTGTAAACTACTGACTAGATAAAGAGTTTGCAAGTATCCCAATAAATTATTAAACTACCAACCTTTTGAATTTATCAACAATATCAGGATTTTACCAATGTATAAATGAAATAGTAAATTACCAACTCCTGAGAAATTGTACAAATGTCGTTAGTAACTTACTGTGACTATGAAAGATGTAACAATGCTCTACTAAATTAGTAACTTACCAACTTCTTTAAAATTTACAAGTTTGTTAAGCGAAATACCAACCCTAGAAGGAATTTACCCATATTCCAATAAGTTAGTAAGCTACAAAACTTTTTTCAAATTTTACAATAAATGTTCGTAAAGTACTAACATTGAGGAATTTACCAATACATCAGTTAATCAAGTTCTTTGAAATTTTACAAGTGTAATTGGTAGATTACGGACATTGTAAGTGATTTACCAGTGTCCAATATTGCACCAACAGTCCTAAATGTTAGTCAAATCCTATACATTAGAAAAGTGCAATCAAGTTCTAAACATTTTGAATTCAATATAATTAAGTCCTTCCAAAGAACGCTCAGCCAATTTTGCTTTTGTGGCATGCGAAAATCCAACATGACACTTTTGTAATAGTTATGTATAAATGGTGCCAAGGGCTGACTAGCCCTTGGAAAGTGCGGGTGAGGGCTTGCAGCCTCACGCGATGGTGGCATTACCACTTACGAGGGTTGGCTTGATGGTGGTGAGCACCAGGCACCCTCCACCCTCATTGTGACTTTGACAATGTTCACCAACCCTTTCTGGTGACAAAGGGGGTGGCAGCTTTAACCCTCATCCCAATCCTGTGGTGTCTTTTTTTTTTTTTTTTTTTTTTCGAACGCAGTGTCACAAAATTTACATTATTTTGTTTAAACTATTGAAAATAATTTAAAGAAACATGTAGGATAAAAAAATGATTAAAAAAAGGCTATGTGTGCGTTTCCGTCCACTTGAAAATAGAGGATTTGCTAAAAGGACTGAAGTGGATGAAAGCCAAAAGTTTTAGCATTTAAATGAATGAATGGAAGTTAGGATAGAGTGCATGAAGTTCACAAGTTTAAGGACTTGTTTGTAACTATCCCTACTTATTTAATGAGATGTTGGCAAATTCCTTGTAGGGAGATTTCACTAACCATACTTGTAAACTTTCAAAAAAGGCAGACATAAGAGACTAGTCATAGATATCAGAAGGCATAGGAACAAGCTTAAATATATGAGATGAAAAATAGAACTTAAAAATGTTTCCCAGCACACCTGAAGTTTATCGGGTGACTGGACTATTTTCGAGCGTAATTCTGCATTGGCTTGAACGCTTTGCACAAGCTCACGCTCTGCATTAAAGATCTGAAAAGCATGACAATAAGAAATAGTTAAAAGGGCATTGATATGAAGCGGGCACCAGGTCAAAAGGGGAGTAGTACTATTTCTACTGCAACTAATCATTAGGCCATAACTGAGAAAAGCAAACAGGATTTCCATTTGTAGACAAATGCAAGCATAACTATCACCAGTCTGATATGAAAGCATGGGTCAACTTCATTAGAGTACTTTTCCAAACAGATAAAAAAGAAGAAAAAAAAGAGAGAGAGACTCTACTACTGTAAACTCGATACGCGTACTCACAGGCAAGACAGACTATGTTATTGCAGCATTGAACCTGGATATTCTATGTTAAGCAGCAGCTGAAAGACCATCTCCCCTCAGCTGGATTTTCAGATAAAAACTATCGTGCTTTCATTGTGCAAATGAAGTGATCTGTCCCTATCCTAACTAGAGTTTGATCCTCTAAGGCTGATATCTTAGGGTATGCACGTTTCTAATTTCCCAAACCCTCGAGAAAAGCCAATCTACAATCTGTACAAAATTAACAGATAATGAGATATCAATCAAGCCACCAAGAGTGATATTATCTTTGCACACTTCAAAACACGTTATGAAGTAAATATTCACATAGAAAGACATTGAAACATGCAAAGTTTATCCTTTTTAAACTTTCAAAACATTTTAGATTAAAGCTTAACAAGTTCCTGAGGTCACTCTTTAACGTGCTCTATACGTGGAAACAGAAGGTGAATATCACTTTCTTGTCACATAATACCTTTCCTGTTACATAATACTACACAGCAACTTCCTTTTTAGTGTGGAAACTCTAACAAGATATTGGTTGCAAGGCAATCTGCAATTACAACACACTCAATTTTAGTGCTTCTGCTTCCATTGTTATACTGTCATTCTGCTTACTGATAGAATCCCCGAGACCAACATGTGACGCTCAACCTACAGAAAGGCCTATATCATGATTAAGGAGTTCATGCGGTGTGCTAAGCACATTTATTGGACACAATCTAATTTTTTTTAGTTAATTTCATTGTGTGTACTTGATATTTATAGGTTGACAGTTTCCATCATCAATTTGCTTTAAGAAATGAAGATGCAGCTGGTTGTTTGTAGGGTGTGAAGGAAATAACCCACTTTAAAGATAAAAAAAGATGTAGATTATCTAGTAGTTAAACGATGCTACCATACAACAGGCATCCCGCGGACCCTTAAAGATAGAACTACCGACTTTTAATGCATAATGGAACTGGAGCCCTTCAAAAGCACACTTGTCTCTGTTCAGACAATTCAAGAATAGTTTTAGGGATTCAGATTGTGTTTACCAACTTTTGCTTATTAAAGCAAGAGATGAACCCACAAACACAGGTCTGCTGACAGAATTGTCTTGCAGGAAGTGGGATTCCCTAGTAACAAGCCTATGCACATGACCAAATGACAATCAAGCAACTATTACATTGCCTTCAATAAGGATTTTCACCAATTTCTTACTCGTGAAGTGGATTATCACTTTATTAGACACTTAGTGAGAATATCACCAACAGTCATGGCTTTTCTCTGGGGAAAAAGTATGTGGTATCATTAAAAATGCATTAAATAAATGACATTTTGACAATATTTGTGATAACTCGGCCATGATTGATATCTATGCTCTAACTTGATAGGAATGTCTAAAGCTTTATAAGTCCAGAAATTGTGCTGACATCATTACAACTCAGAGGAGTTATCTTTGGTGAATGGCACTGCCGCATTATTCTCTGCTTAGTTCTTCCTTTCTCACAACAATTCAAACTTGAAAACCTTCCAGCAAAATAAATCACCTTGAAAACCCTAATAATGGCATACGCCACAACATCCCAAAGACTGAAGATGTAATTTCTACAAGAAGAACAGGAGATCAAAAACCGTGAGGAAGAAGGCAGAATGGTAGCAGCCAGAGTATTACAAGTCTAAACCAGAAAACAAAGATGGATGCCATACAAATTATATGGTTCAGACTAATCAAAGTAAGAAAACAAATTATATGGTCCAGAACAGGATGCTGCATTAACTTCAGTTTACTTGCATTGCTCCAGCATTTCTTGTTAAAAAAAAATTAAATTAGTTATCATAATAGCACCAGAGGACCCCGTCTCCGGTAATGACTCTAAATCGTAAAGTCAACACATCTAAATCTACAATGTAAATTCAGAAGGGAGTGCAGAAACAGCAAACACGACACCTACAAAAAACAGTAAGAAACATGCACTATGGTGGGCTCACCTTAGCATCCATTTCTATAGTCATATCCTTCAGCTTCCGATAGGTAGTTCTCAAAGACATCTGATGATTGTTAAGTTCTGATATTGTCTGGCGCAGTTCTTTCAGTTCTCTATCTACCTCTTGTACAAGAGGTAATTCCCTCTGTCTGGCTTCATTATACTCTGCAATCTCTGCATTCAACTGTATCAAATGTATTATATGAATTCATGCTCGACTTGCATAGAAAGTGCTTTCATTGCAGTTGCTTTTTGGGTACCTGTGATAACTTAGCCTCCCATTCCTTCTGTTGCTCATCAAGGAGGTTCAGTTCTTCTACTATAGGTTTTAATAGATTCATTTTGTTGTCTCTGGAGAACGGTAAAAATGTGAAAGGAAAAAACATGTATTAGGTGCATACGAAAGATGAAACTCCTTGGATACTCATTATCCAGATATAAGTCATCTAGAAAACCAAGTGAGATGGATTATGCCTTAATACATAAAGTAAAAAGTTATGTTTTGCTGTACATAAATGTACCGTACAAACAAACAATTTGAATGATCGTTACAAGACATTGTGTACTTTGCACTAACTTGATCATGCCTGTCCGGGCATGATAGCCAATTTTTACATGTCATATGCAGTTAAACCACAAGCGCCCATGTACTAGATGCATAAACAAAGATGTGTGAACAATTTGGGGAAGGGGGGGAGGGGGCGGTTGTAGATCTTGAACTTGGTGATCTAGGAAATATTATTTAGCTGTGTACATTGCGCTAGCATTGTTATGCCTCAAATTCTTATAAGCTTAAACATTAAGGCCCTATTCATCACTTCAAATTTGCAGCAATCAATCCACAAAGGCACGGAATTTGTAAACGATGGTTTCCCGACATAATTACTGCACCAAACTCACTTGTGAAAACAGAAATTTAGAATGGCACTGACGAAAATCTCGGTCCGTTCCCCATTGGGCTTGAGCAGATCTTTCACGGTAAACTGCGTGGGACAATGCAGCGAGGCCACGACCTCCTTGACCCTGCTGTACAGGTTCATCCGCGGCACCATCTCCACGTGGAAGTCTGGGTTCTCGAGCTGCTCGAGCGCCGCGAACTCCATCTGCCCATCTTCCCTGTACAATAATGCTCAATAACTCAAAACAAACACGACCAACCGCGCGAAATGGTCGCGCCTTTAACGGGCCGGGTCGAGATTACGCGGACTCAAGCCGCGAAATTTCGAATTTTGAGGAACTGGGTATCCATGAAATGGAGGAAATGGAGATGGGTAAGCTTACTCTTGGAAGGAATCGAGGTAGATCAGGAGCTGGGTGTAGAGGTCGGTGACAAAGTCCGGGGTGGGATCGGCGAGGTGGTGGGCGGAGACGTTGCTGAAGATCTGGGAATCGACGAGGAACGAGAGGATCTCCGACCGGGTGAGCCGCGGGTACTCGAACCTCGACATCGGAGCGGGCTCCGGGCGGCGGCGAGCGGCGGAGCGAGCGCGGAGGAAGATGGGCTGAGAGAGAGAGAGAGAGAGGTTTCCCGCCCAAAGGCAGAGGCTTCTTTTTCTATGTTTTTTAACCGACGAGGCAACCGGTAATAACCGGTAAAGTTTTTATTCATTTTTTTTTTTTCAATTTATCAGCTTTTTTTTTTTTTTTGACCTGTTGGCTTTTATTTATCTTACTTACCAACATATTAAATTTACCAACTTTTCTTTCTTTGCAGAATCTACTGAACCTCAATCGTAGCGATTGCTGATTTTTTTTCGATTGAATTATCAATTTGAGTTACCAGCTCTTTTTAGAATTTCTAAATCCCAAGTTGAATGATCACCAATTTTTTTTATTAATTACCGACTAATTTTATGTTATTGGTCCTTATTTGAAAAAAAAAAAAAAAAAAATTCTATGTTTCAAATTATTAATTTGTTTTTTATTTTTAAAATACCATCTTCTTATATCTCATAAAAAAAATTGGGAAAATCTCAAATAATGACCCAAAGTGAGTCTATTTTTCTCAAATAAGGACTCAAGTAGTCGTTGTCCCAAATGAAGACCCAAAGTGGCTAACAAGTCTCAAATAAGGACCTGAACTTGTCGGTCGGCCAAAATGTTAACCGGTCGACGAGAGTATGACATTTCGATGGCGGAATATGGGCAATTTTGTCCCCAAAAAAAATATAAATAGAAATTAAGGATGTGCATGACAATTATTCTTCCGAAATAAACTTTTCTATTTCTATTTCTAGATGAGTTTCTAAGCAAAAATAACCGTTTGATAATGACACAAAATTTCTTCCTTTCGAAAGACGGCGATCGGCAAATGGCGGTGGCGGCCGGCAAATGGCGGTGACGGACAATGGCTGGTGGTCGACGATGGCGGCCGGTGATAGGCAATGACGGTGGCGGTCGGCGGCCGGTGACAGCGGGGGCCGCGGGCGCGAAACGACCGATGGACGGTGGTCGGCGGCAACAAATTAAGGACCGGTTGACGAACGATGAAAAAAAAAAAAATTATTTCTCATTTACTGTTCTAGAAATAGAAAAGTAGAAAATTTCCACTTCGATTTTTATTCCAAACCTATTTGTGGAATATAAATTTATTCCAAAAATAGATAAAAGAATAAGTTTATCAAACGAATTTCTATTCTAGAAACATCTGGAATAGAAAAATTATTTCGGAATAGAAATTATTGTTGTCATGCGACAAATCCTAAAAACCACACCCAAACTTTTCACGTTCTTTTAAAACTCTTCATATTCTCAAGTTTTTCTTCGTTTGCTCTTCATCTTCTCCATTCTTTGTACTCTCTCACTTGGAGCATGGAAATTTTCTCTTAATAGAACACAAATTGAAACACAACAAGAAACCCCTACTTTCGTTTCTTCACATCTTCTTTTATTTTTTGTCTTAATTTCTTTCCAACGAAGAAAACAAATCTTGAGTAAAGCCGCCTTTTCATTATTGAGACACTTGTGTGTAACACGAGGGCCTCGATTCTTCATTATCTTTTCCTAGGTTCATCATAAATTTTGATTCACACTCCCACTTAATCGAGGTCGGTTTCGTTCAAATTGAGAGGGAGGGAGGGAGGGAAGGCACATACCTTGGAACTCGGGAGACAGGGATCTTGCTCCATTAACGAGAATTTGGGTTTTCCAAATGAGAGGGGTCCAAATGAGAGGGGACAAAGAACGTAAAATATGAAAAGCGGAAGAAGAAGAACGTGAAGAGTTTGGGGGTTTTGTTTTTAGAGTTTGTTAATTTCTATTTATAATTTTTGGGACAAAATTGCCCATATTTTGGCCACCGTAAATGTCACACGCTCGCTGGCAAGTGAACATTTTGGCCGGCCGATGGGTGCGGTCCTTATTTGAGACTTGTTAGCCACTTCACATCTTTTTTTGGAATAATAGTCACTTTGAGTCCTTATTTGAGAAAGTAGGCTTACTTTGAGTCATTATTTGAGATTTTCCCAAAACAATTTCTCTTATTATTTATTGCCTTTTATTTATCAATCTTAACAGCTTGAATTTACCAAATATTATATGAAATTATCAATCTTTATTAGTGTGACTTAAGAATTTTCACCAATTAAATTAGCCATAATTTAGACAACATTTTAAAGTAAAAATTCTAAATAATGGTCCGAAATGTCCTCATTTTCTTAAATAAAGATCTAAAGTGATTATAATTATTTCAAATAAGGGCCTAGCCTCGTTGACTTGCTAGCCACAAAAATTTCTGGTTGATTGATAGTATTTTCATCCAAATACAATTTAAATGGAATCAAATTATATTATAAATAAAAAAAAAAAAAAGAACAGACGGAAAAAAAGAGCAACACACAAGTGGAAAGGCACTCCCTCTTGCTTACGGTTGTCACTCCATCACCAATGGAGTAGCAACGAAAGCCGACGAGGTCATCGACACTTGGGGAGGGCCAGTAGCCCTAATCGACCAAAGGTGAGGGCTACTAGACATAGGAGAGGGCAGCAACCCTCTCCCAAATCTAGGCAAGAGTGATTGGTGGTGCTAGTTGAGGGCCGCCTAGCTTGCGTGATGGTGGGCGACCCTCGCCCAGATCGGGCAAGGGCAGGTGTCCCTTGCCCAAATTTAAGACAAAGGTCGTTGCCTTCTGCCGCTCGTGGCAAGGGCTTGCTGCCCCTTGACTCTAGTTGACTAAGGTTGCCGACCCTCCCCCAAGCATTGAAGACACAGCCAACCTTTGTTGTTGCCCCACTAACGATGGGGTGGTTGCTCTTGCTTGTGTTTTCTTTTTTTTTTTAGTTTTTTTGAAAAGAAAAAAGAAAAAAACAAAATTTTAAAAAATTCAAGAAGACAAAATTGTCCTTTGCATTTGGTGAGTTCAAACCCTTCTTTGGAATTATATATGCATCTCAGACCCTTTTTTAAAATAAAGTACACTTCAGGCATGTATTTAAGAAAATAAAGACACTTCAGCTCTTATTTGAAATAATATCCATTTTAAGCCCTTATTGAAGAAAATAAAAACATTTCAGGCCCTTATTTAAAATTTTTCTCATTTTTAATTTGAATTACTTACTGACGCTTATTTATTTATACTTTAATTTCCAGCTTTTTTTTTTATTGAGTTACCACTTGCGGTTGCACTATTTATTTGTTCTTCTTTTTTTTTTTTTTTTGTCTAACCAACTTTCTCCGACAAAGAAAAAAGCTTTTCTTATTTTTTTTTACCAATTTTATTGACCAAACGCTTTACAAATTGGCCAGCCAAAGCGGGAGCGAGACCGCCGGATCACATTTGGAAGTGGCTTCAAGAGTAGCAATGCAGCTTGGAAGCGCAGAGCCGATCTTGAACCTCAGGTTAAGAATGCATGCTCAGAGCCATAGGATCCATTTGTACCCTCTGCTCATATCCCAAATGCATCCTGAATATACACGAAACAACAGGAAGTGGCAGATAAGCCATCCTCTAATAATGTGTATGTGAATCGTATTCTCGAAGAGACAGTGTTCTACACTGCAAAAGAACAGCAGCCAAAGGCAAGAAAAAGATCTCATTTTTATGCTGCATTGACTAAAATAGGACTGATCATTAGGAGATGGGCATAGTGATCCAACACAGGATGACTGCTCTTGTAAATCCCTCCACTTTCTACTAAAGAAAAATTTACATTGAACAACAAACGCAAAGGCGTATGCTGAAGGAGGAAATACTCTACACCAACACCTGTTAGGCTATGTACCTCGCCAAGATAGCCAAGGAGGTTCAATTAACAAAAACTCAGGCTAATAAACTTCAACCTATAAGACAGGGAGCTTGCTCTAATCATTCTCCTGCTACATCTAACCTCTGCCGAGCATAAGCACGTATACTTCTTGACAGCATCATAAACCAGCTGCATTATCAAAGTTTAACCATGAGTTTGTGATGTCTTGCATAATCTGCAGGGGCAGGCACAACATACCAAGCAAGAGAGAACCTGACAAAAGGATTCAGCATAATGGTTAATGCCTCACAGGCAGAAGTTTTCAACACAGCAGAAAGCATCACGCACCTCTATTACTATGGCAAGGATTGCTGCAGTAGGTCATGTAGCTTGACAGGGTTCCAGAAATACCGCTTTCAACAACTTACCACGCTGTAGAGGAATTACGAGTCATGCACGAAAGGCAGAGGAGCCAGTTCCTACAGAAAGGTTAACCAGTAAGGAAAACGCAGCATATAGTCTGCTGAGGATACTTATTACAGATAAAATCACCAAAAGCACAGCCACATTACTAGGCTTAAAAGGGTCATTCTATCAACCTCGAAATAAAAAGGTGTAACGGATGACTATGAATTCATGTCATCAAAAATTAAAATAGGTCACCACACAAATCAAGCAACACATATTACCACGGGTTTAATGTCAAATTATCAGCAGAAGTGTGATACGCAACAACAAACAGCAAGAAATGACAGCACCCAACTAGTATTAAGTTATTAACTACAAAAGATCCACATGCTGGTTGCGATTTCTACAGCAGTTGGGAATGGAATTCAGACCTTAATTGAAAAGGCCATAGCAGATGCAACCCACTCTTAAGAGAAATTTGGCATAACTACATTGCAAAAACTCATCCCAAAGTTTTTGTTCTATTTTTCCCACCTATTTTGAGCCCTTGTTTGCGGTTTTATTAGATTAGCATATCAATAGATACAACACTAAGTTGAAGATTTCTAAGCAAACTGACTCTGTCAGTAATCACAACCAAAAAATGAAAGTGAGCAAAAATTGTGTGTTTTGATTGTGATTGATCTCAATTTTTAATGCAGTTGCAATTGAGTGCTCTCTCTTTCTCATGTGTCAGAAGCCAAAGTCACTCATACAACTTAGCGAACTACATGAAAATTGACTTAGAACACTCATAAGAGTCACATATGAATTTGCGTTTATGGGGCAACCTAATTAGTATAACCTGATTTAGAATACTATTAAGCGCATGCCATGTGTTATTGGGCATCCGAAATTATATATCTGGAGAATTTCATTTGCAGAGTATCTTTTAGAAAAATAGATAAGAGCTATGCTCTACTTAGAGCACTAATAGTCATTGATCCATCACAAAGAAAAAATAGCAGAATTACCTCAAATAACATTACCCGGAAATTCACTCCTTCCTCTTATGAGATCTCACTCCTTTCAAACTTAACTGATGCTTGGACAGTGTTTCCTTAATAAGCTCATCACCAAAGAAGCGTGAATTTTTTAGAATAAGGTCTCTTGTAGACAAATCAATAGCATAACCATGACCAGACATCCACTGCAACAGTTGGAGAAGTAATTCCTTCTTCTCAGGCAGAACAATAAATCGTGACACGGCCATATTAAATATTTTCTGCAAAGGAAAACACCATCATCAATAAATCTTGTAACTAGATATAAAAATCTCTAAAATTTTCATGAACTTTTTTTCATGCACAATTCTTATGAACTGAAGCATCCCACCCACAGAGAGAGAGAGAGAGAGAGAGAGAGAAAGCAAAAGAGATTATTTCAGAAATTGGAGTACCAACTTCTGCATTTTAAAGGTCAAGTTCCCAACATGCATAATTAGAGCAGAACGGAGCTGCTCACAATCTTGCAGGTCCTCAAACAATTTTTCTCAAGATTGGTCCAAAGAATTGAAAGCAAATTCAGTCACAGAACAAGAGATCAAGCATAAGAGAGGCACCGAATTCTTAAAATGTATTGCTTAAACTAAGAGAGGCATAAAAGGGATTTTTCTGGTTCTAAATAAACAACCAAAGACATCAAAGCAGTCACTTGCAAAAACAAAAATAACTACTGTGTTTTCCCCTAAGTGGGGTTAGCTCATGGGTCCTATGTCATTGCACACTATTTTGGACCACATGCTTTGTAATATCCAGTTAATCAAGATCTCTGTTAAAATACTGTGCATGTCTTTTTAGATTTTCCTCTATCCCTTTTACCCCACATCTCCACCATCACTTTACAATTTGAAAGCCCACATAAGTGAATTGATAAACTCACTTCAATAAGATAACTAGGGGCAAAGAATGTGATGCATATGCCTTAGCTTTCTTATTTCATTTGGCCATAAAAAAGCACTTATTTCTGTTTAGTTAGTGCAAATACTGACTGCTTGCCTGATCAATCTTATTCCCAGAGGCATGGATGACCTTCAACACATCATTTATCAAGTTGACATTGCCCGACTTCATAAATGCAGTTGCAAACTTCCTTACTGCTTGCTTGGAGATTGATCCTGCATTGTCCTAGCAATTGAAAGAAAAAATATATACATGTAAGCAATGGTGACCATTGAACACCCAAAGAAAGCCCAAAAAAAAGAAGTACCTTGACGACGACATAAGCCTCCTTGTAAAGCCGTCCAGAAATCAGAATGTGCAGAATTTTCTCATGGAGTGCCTTACACATACTTCTTTTGCTATACCTCAACATATTGTAAACAGAAAAGGCTTCTGAGTAGGCATTCATGTTACCAAGTTGAAAGATTAGGGAGGAGCAAAGTCCCTGCAGCAACATGGATACTTCAGAATCCTTCAAAATTATTACTAGTTTCTTACAGTAAAAGAAATTCATGAAGTGGCGCCAAGGGGATGCTACCCCGTTTGCAAAATTATTTACAAGATAAAGAGCCCACTAACGACGAAACTAATACTACCAACACCCAGCATTAACTGCTTGTTTTCAACTTTTTTAACAGGTATCTCTTTGTTTTTAACTAAAACTGCTTTTCAATGTTATCAGCAAGACTGTATCTTTTATCTTTGAATAGTAAGAGAAAAATCCTCATTTGTTCGGCATAAAAGGGAGGCTTGCTCCCTTGCATGTAAAGATTAAGAAGTCTGGCCTTGACAAGTGAGGTTTACTGCCCCTTATTCCTACATGCAAACAACAGACACAAAGAGGGGATCTTCACCACAGCTTTCACAGAATACCAGAATAAGCATTGATTCTTCCTCCATGAGTATAGTCTACAAATGTATTCCTATTTTTCTAAAAGAAGAAAAACAATCAGAATTTGGTTAACAGATTCAGCCATTTTGTGGCAAATGATGCCCCTCCCAACCAGAGATACTCCTCTCCTTCAAAAATCCAAAAAAGCCGAAGAACTCCTCACAAGGGTGACTTTCAATCATAAAAAAATAGCCACTTTTGGAACAGCACAGTTCAGTATCAGCAGCCAAAGGAAGCTTGCTCTCCCTACTCGGAGGTAAACACTAGAAGCTGTTTGTTGATAGATTTCAATACAAATTACCTTTTCCGTTAAGCTTGCTTATGTCAGAGTGCTGTCTCTTTGTTTGAAGATGTAATCACTAGTTCCAAAATGAGTGTAGATTGATCAAGCATCACAAAGGCACAAGCGTCAAAGGAATAGGCATTCGAAAACTTAAAATTAGTGTTCCATGTTAAGAGCAATGAACCTAATTTAAGTTATGAGACATCAGGATATCATATTAGAAGTCATCATACCTCCTCTGGTTGGTGCCCCTTTTTATGCATGTCCTCTATAGTCCTGTAAGCAAGTAGATATAATTTCTCCTTAAAGAAGTATTTGACTAGGATATGAAAGGTATTGTAATCAGGATTGATAGCTAGTTCATCCATCCTCTTCAATGTTTGCATGACACTCTCCATTTCACCTGCTCTGCAATAGGCGCAAAGCATTGTATTTAATATTACCAAGTCATATCTGTTAAATTTGGCTTCAAAGTCTTTGGCCAAGAGTTTGGCCTCTTGTAAAAGCCCACACCGGCAAAATGCTGAAATCATGATGCAGTGAGCATAGCCATCTGCAAGTAAAACATAACCATTATATTCACATAAGCATTGGCATTATACTATGGTAATGATACGAAGTTCTCCCTGCAGGGAAAAAATTGAAGTCCCTGCCCTCCCCCTTTTTCCTCCTTTCCCTCCCTCCCTGCACACTTGCAGACTGTTGTCTGCTTGACTTACATTAAAAGAATGGGACAGCACAACGGAGGATCTGATGCCACCAGACAGCAACCCAAAAGAAAACCATCTTTGCTAAGGACATCAAAGCTAATACAAGTAAAAGGATGAAATGATGCTGGTCCCAGATCTCATTTAGAAACTGAAAAGTTTAAAGAAACATACTGGAATTCATTGAACTCATTTCAAAAGTGCATGTGAGGGAACTTTACAAAACTCATTTTCCTCCTTAATAAACAAGGATGGTAGAGAAGATAACCCGATAATCAAATGAAATTGTAGTCATGCTTAGTTACCAGATTTGACAGATTTTCCCATCATTTCGTCAAATACTGATTTAGCTTCATCTGTCCTTCCAGCCTTAGCTAGGCCATCCATCAATAGACAGTATGACATCTACAAATTGAACACATGGTAAGTTACATAAATGATAACTTCAAGCAAAATTTGAATATACATAAAATGATGGAACATCAGTGAGAACAAATTACAGAAGGAGAACAAAGGATCAATCCACGAGTTTATCAACAGGTAAGCGTAAGACATATGTTGCTTACAGGTTTAAAATCTCTCATATTGGTACCTGTAGATCGTTGAGCAAAAAGTTGAGAATGTTGCACGTCAATAGTTAGCAACCTACCTTTCCTATGCTTTTAAAAGTTATTAGTTTCTTTTGAATTATTACAGAATGCCTAGTATAATATACCTGATTGTTGCTCAGTGTCTGCCATTCATAAGTCTTATCCCGCAAAAATGCAAGACATCATAATTGGCACCAGTACTAAAAATAGGCCATTTACCCACAATATACGTCTTATCAATGAGAGGATTCGATAGTTCTATGCCAGAAAGATTAAACATGGTTTCCACATTTTCTACTTCAAGGGTAGTAGAGAGTAACATCAATCAACTAAAGGAGCCTCCATGCTCTTCTTTTTGCACATTCCTCAGTCAAATCCTAATTATCAATATCATGGCACTCAACTACTGAAAGAAGTAAACACATCTGAAAAATCGTTTGAAGAGTTCTAAAAGTAGAAGTATAAAAGTTGCAAGACATGCATTATGGAGCTATGACTTTCATATGAACCCACAAAGCGGTACTGCAGGGATCCCCAACTACAAAACCCAAATGAAAAGTCATACTTAGAGCCCTCATCTTTTCACTTTGATGTCAATCAGAGATGTTATTTCTTGAAGCATGATCTGTGCTGTTGTATGAGACTAGCGCAAGGTAAATCAAAGCTCTTTGAGATAAACTGCCTAGCAATATGAGTATCAACGACAAGCAAAATCAGAGTAGTCGGAGATGTGAATGCTTTGGTAGTAAAGATAATCATAAAATAATAGATACAATGACCGTATTCCACAAAAGAAGATGAGGTGCAAGAGACTCAGTTAAAGAGAATGAAATATGAAAACATAACTCAAGATGGTATGAGAAAATACAATTTATGGTAGGAAAAGAGTGTTATCTGAGAGGAGAGGCTGAAAAAGACATGACAAAAACACAAAAAGCAGGATCTAGAAAATGGCTCTTTTAGAGGATATCCCACTAAATAGAGCCACTCACATAGTCAACCCTCCTTGGCAAAAAGGTTTTGTTCGTTTTCATCCTCACACAAAATTAAAGACTTTAAATTACACTGTATGATGATATTTGCACAGCATTGAGATCGAAAATGCAAGAAACAAGCTTCAAAGAATCCCTTATTGAATTTATGATTTCATATTGCAGCCCATCAGCAAAGGCATGCGGTAATATATGAGAAATCTAATAGAGAGAATCCTCTGAAAGTCTATGATGGTCTAATTTCTCAAGACTAAACTGTGTCACAGTTTCCCGTCCTGACCAGCTTCTGTCCCTTTGACTTCTGAGTTCTGATGAGAATACTATGCATATCAATTGTTTCAGGTTGGATATATTTCAAGCCTGTTATAGCTTCGTGTAGAAAGCAGAGAGAAAAGCACAATAATATACCTCATCTTTGGCATGGCCTAAGAGTTCCAGTTCGGCCAATAATTCTCTTGACTTATCAAATAAGCCTCCTCTGACGTAAACCTTTAGCAAAGTAGTCAAAATTACCTGAAAACCTTGCAGTAGTGAATGATGTCAACATGGTATAAGCATACTGTACATGTACACTACAAAAAGAAGTAATCAAAATTTCTGGTCAAGGCAACACACCTATGACACATACAAATTCAAGTGAGAGGGTTTTGACATTAGCCACTAAAGAAGCAGCTAGTAGACATGAAGTGGGTGAAAATGTTAATCACAACTGGGCAGCCTTAGAAGGCACCCTTCTGTCCACCCCACAAAGATTTAAGAGGAAGCTGTAGCAGTAGGAATAATACTTGAAATTGACAGGTACTCCTTTTATTTTGTTATTATATTATTTAATCAAACTGCCGGAGCTTGATTGTCAAATTTTGAGTTACTCAGATCTATTTAACTTTGGGGAGGGGATCAGCATCATCAGTCAGACAAGTGCAATGTAGTCCAAGCTACTCAAGCTAAACAGAGTGACTGAATCTAACTTCTAGGATGTCAGGGCAACAGGCTTTCCACAAGGCCCACACCCAAGATGCATACGGCATCAGTCATAAATAGGGATGGGCATGAGGGGCCATGCCTCAAGTAAAAATTCCAACAATATGTTTTTCAGCAAATTTTTTATATATATCCCCATTTTGATATAATTTTAATTAATAAAAAAAATAATGTAGTCGTGCCTTTTTTTTTCCTAAGATTATTTAAACAAATTTTCAAATAATTTAAGTAAGAGATATTTGTTCTTCCAAGAGATATTTTTTGCAATGAAAATCCACCCCATGCAGGTCGGGACCTGGTGGGGTGCTGCTCCCCATGTCCATCCCTGGTTGTAAAGTTGCTCTTCCATCTGAGAACATGGGTTTTTAAAACACTAAAGAGCTGCACCTTTTTCGCCTAGTTTATAGAAGTTTGGCAACAAATCAAAATAATAGTTTGAAAAGTAAAAGAACTATTAGACCTTAGGATGAGGAAATAGCACAAAATTTGGCAACTACATTTAAAAATAGGGTCCTCTTTAAAAGTTTCAATCCCACAATCCACATTACCATCTTCAAAATTATGTGCATGCATTCAAATGCATCTCATAACATAAAAATAAGAGATGAAGTTCGAAACGAACCTTATTGACAACTAAGCCTGCAGATTTCATATCCTGCACCAAGGCTTCTGCCTTCTTGTAATTACCATCAGCAGAGTATGCATTTAATAAAGAGCTATAATGGAATTCATTAGGTGTATGGCCTTCATTCACCATTTGCCTGAAGAAGCGCTCTGCATCTTCGCAATGATTGTTCGAAGCACACACAGCAATAAGAGTCCCATACATTACACTATCCATTTTAAGACCATTATACTCCAGTTCCTGTATCAGTTCCAATGCTTTGGCGTAACCATCATTGACCTTCATGCAACCTGCAAGTAACTAAGGATGATGAAGAAAGTAAGGATTGCTACTGCTCAAACCATGGACTTTACCAAGGAAGACTGCAATGATTTTCTGACTATTACTTCCTCAAACCTTGGAGCAAATCAAAGAGATGATGTAGATTAAAATTGGATTTATTAAGCAGTGAAGAAAAGGGTTAAATTTGCTTAGTGGGGCATTATCAGAGCAAAATGAATCCAGTAAAAATTATAGGAACCTTTCCATTCAAAAGACTCCAGATTGCACCCATCAAATTTTCAACTCTAAAGTTGATCAAGAGATTTCTTTGGCACATAATTGATCATTGTTGCAACAAAATGAGATAATTTGTTGCAACATAATGGAAGGGGCACCTAATGCCTATCAACTTCCATCAATGAAGCCATATACTATGAGAATGAGCAAAATAAGATGGGTCAATGTTGTGAAAGTTATACGATTCAAGACTAGAAACCACATGGTCCATATGAAACATGGGATGCGAGCAAAATAAGATGGGTCAATGTTGTGAAAGTTATACGTAAAATATGAACTAAATTCTAAAGAAAAACAATGACAGACTGGAACACTAGAAAATGACATGAAACTAGAGCATGAAAGCAGACAGAATAACATACAAAATAATAAAAAGGGGAGTATTTTGGATATGAACACCTGACCTGTGCTCTAGCATGTTAAATAATTATTTTTCCCAAAAGCTTAAGCTGTCAAGAATAGGCCTACAACTTATTTAGCATAACTCCTCACACAAATTTCCAAAGTTCATGTATCAGAATTCCAATATAATATAACAATAGATATTACGTAAAATTTAATTTTTTATTGGTCACAAATCCATCTACCACAAGTTGCTAATTTTATTACTTAAAGAAAGTTAACCAAGATGAGGTTAGAGTTGCATACCGTACTATATGTAATGATATCCGGTTTCAGTCCATCCCGCTTCATCTGTTCAAAACATTTCATGCCGATGCCGAATTTACCATTTCTGACAAGGCAACTAAGAACAGCATTACTTATAAAGACATTGATTCTCATTGAGGCATCTGGAATACTGTTATAGATTTCCAGTGCATTCAAAGGGTTGTGGCTTGTCCCTGCGAACTTTATATAACTGCTATAACTTGCAGCACTAATCTTCTCATGTTTCTGCATATACTGAAAGAGCTGCAACAATTTCAACAGAAAATCAATACCAGCTCTTCATTAGGTAATTAAAAGGAACAGAAAGAAAATGATAAACCATCTACTAAGCAAGAAGACCCATTGCTGGGCAAAATTTAGCCTGCCAAACAGAGGGCGAGCAGGAGACAGAGGAATGAGGCAGCAGAACATGTCAAAGGAAATGAATTAAGATCTTAAGCTTCCAAATCATGAGGGTGAAGCTAAAACCAATACCAAAAATCTTTTCGAGCTATTTGGCAAAATCAAGTTTCTTATAAGTTGTCATAGCTTATTAGATTAGTCCCACAATCCATTAGTATCAGAGCCGTTAGGACGTGTCTTTCTCCAATCACCAGCAAGTACTCATATATGACCCACAATTGACAAAAATGTGGAAAGAGACAATAAGAAAAGATCCGGTGAACTTAGAGCTTACAAAATTGATTCAAAATTGAGAGCATGGCATAGACGCCAATCCCTCATACGAGGATAAGTCTTGGGGTTTGTTTGTTGACTCGTGAAAAGCAAAAGCAACTTTGATACATCCCACCAAAATCTAAAATATAGTCAACTTTCAAAAAGCTATGAAGACTTATATGTGAATCCCCGTGTCAACATTTCTATAATATGAAAGCTTCAGATGCTTTAGACTAAAAACAAAGTCAAAGTGCGTGCATTACAAGATTGAAAAAGAAAAAAATAAGTAAAAGCCAGTCCAAACACACTCTAAACTTATTGTGTTTTATAATTTTTTTTGTCGTTGTAGATATTCATAAAGATGCATTACAACTTTTAAAAACATTTATCTCCAAGCACCATCAATTCAATGATTATTGTGAGCTGCTCTTTGTTCTTGACAAAATTGAAGAGTAAGCACGATTCAGCCACATCGCAATGAATGCATAATGGAACAAAACGCATGGATACCTTAAATCCATGACAGTCAGTCAATGCTAGTCCAGACAATCCAAAATTGTAAGTCAATGTTTGATATGAAATGACGGACGATATAAAACTAGGAAATAATTGAAAGAGATATTCCAGATCACTGGACCAGCTGAGTAGTACCACTGTCGATCATCGAACCCATGAAGAGAGTCCCGTCAAAATGCTGACTACATGCTACCTCTATTACTCAATAAGGCTACATTCATTCTTCCCGAGTTCCAGATAATCAATGCTAAAAGAAAAAAGAGTCGTGACCCCTTCAAAGATTAAATAAAGACAAGAGTGCTTAATATGGAACAGAGCGGGAGTTGAAAAGTTGGTTTGTGCATATATAAATTCAATCATTGATGATAATTCCAAATTTTATGCAACGAAAGGAGACACTTAAACTTATTCGACCAAAAAAGTGAATATAACTTTGAAAGTTTCAAAACCTTGGAAATATCTTGCATCCGGTTGAGCTTCCCGAAATACCTCAAAATGGCATTCAAGTCCTGCACCTTCAGTGGACCGCCGAGCCTGCACAGACACAAAACTAAAAGTCCTTAAGCTCCTGAGAACAGAAGTAAAGACAAGGAAAGAAATGACATTTGGCCAAAAGCGGAAGCGCGAGAAATAGGCCAATTCGGCGGCTTTTTTCTCAATTTCACGCGGAGTCTCATCAGTACGCATCAAGGGAATGGGAACGGCCCCATTTCCATATAAAGGACACGACAAGCATAAATACCCTCTTTAACTTCAATTCGGATGGACTGAATATCTTCCATACGAAATCGTAGAAAGATGCAACGATTTTTTCCAGGAAACATGCTTTCGAGACTTCTTTTGCATTAGATGCTGAGAGGGAACACACGAACTTGTGGAAGATGATTTCATCCAATGTTCCAAAATATGCATCGAAATTTTTGTTCTTTTTTCCCTAAAGACATATAAAAGATTCATGCTTTATGACATAAAATTCCATTCGGGATTCATTCTAAAATCTTCGAATGGCGCAACTGAACTCTCAAAATTCAATCTTGATTTCAAAAACGAACGCGCCGCATCGCCAATTAAACGAATCAAAGCACTTCACAAACAGCGTCGAAACAGCGCGGCGCAGGGCCATCGCGTTCCCCCCGCTCAGTCAGGACCGGACCTTTCGAGCGCGGCGTCCAAATCGGGCGACTGCTGAATTTCGAGCACCGCGGCCTGCCTGGCCAGATAAGACTTGGAGCTATGCTTCCGAGCGGCGGGCGGAGGACGGCGGGAGGCCGACTCGGCTCGGCTCGGCTCGGCGAGGGCGGCGGAAGCCGAGGCGGAGAGAACTCGAGAGGACCGAGCGGGTGTTCTCGAAGGAGGAGCCGACGGCGGACAGGGGAGCAGTGGCGCCGGCGGGCGGGGGCGGAGGATGTTCGGAGACGAGGAGGCGAGCGCGTAGGAAGGGATCGCCATAGCTGGGCCTCTGCTAGCTCGACGTTGAGGAGGGAAATGCGGACGAAGAAGAAGCTGAGAATGGAGAGTGTTTTCGTTTCCTCAAGGGGAAAATGGCGGGGTCCGGTGCGACCGGGGATGGGGTCGAACCGGCCTGAATTTCCGGTTCTCGATGGTTGAACCGTTCTGAATTTCCGGTTCTCGATGGTAGAAAAGGGTCAGCATCACAACAGTGACAAATTCATCCAAATTAATTTTTTGAGCCATAAAAACTCTAAATTGATATATTTGTAATAAATTCATATTTTATTAATTTTTTTGTTAAATTGGATTGATACCATGAGAAATCAAAAACTAGATAAAAAACCAAAATTAATATATTGTCAATTGCTGCCAATTATCCAATTCTGCAATTTCACGGCAAAATTTAATAGAAATTGAAATACGGTAAATTTGTCCCCCATAGTTTATGCTGTGTAAAATGGAGATCTCGTAACTAAATAGTTATGACTTCAATCCAAAGATAAAGATAGGATATACCAATTTGGGGATAGTTTTGGATAAATTTGTTACATGTATATTAATTTGGGATTTTTCATGATATTAACTATATAAGGAAAAATAGAATTACTTCTGCACCCATAAAAAGTTGAACCGCGATTTTTCAACATGAATACTGGATTAACGCACGGTTTTGTAATCAAATGGTGCAACTTTTCTATTTTGTTACAATTTTTTTATGCAGAACAAAAAGTGCTTGAGTTTTGGGTAGAATCGGGAATCAAAACTGGAAGCAACCAATTCAAGCAACGGTAGTTCCAAAACCGACTGGCTCAGTCCCCCGGTTCGGAGCTTTTTATGACTACCAAATCTATAAATTCTTATCCACCCGAGATTTACCCGTGATTGAAAAAATATTAGATTGACTTCAACGACACGCCAAATTGATGTTTAGTTTTTACAGTTCATTTAATTAAGAGTACTTTGATTTTTTAAAATCAGAAACTTGAAATTTCACATAATACATATATCTGTAAGTAAATTTTCACATGAAGGCAAAAGAGCTCATTTTGTTTTTCCTTAAACTGAAACAAACTGGTACCGGTGGCGTGGATGATAGATCATTGGCCCTCCCCGGTGGAGGCCAAGGTTCGAAGCCTACTTCGCGAGGTTGTTGAAGTCTTTGTGTGGTGACTTAAAGCGTGACATCGGGGTGGTGGTTTTCACTTTCGTCGCGTCGCTGGGAGGTTTAGGCACCTTTGTCGGTGCAAAAGTAGTTCCTTCTGTTCCAAAAAAAAAAAAAAAAAAACAAACAAACTGGGGTACTTACTTTACGATCTAAAACCTTGCTATGTTTTCTCAATTATAATTTGATATATATTCATTTTTACTGGAAAAACTACTAATTTTAACAAAAAGTCATGAACTGTTGATATATTCAAAATTAATAAAAAGTAGCTGACCAGGTGAAGAACTGAGTAGTGGTATTTAATATATTGGTAATTTCACTTCCATAATATTTGTAAGTGGTGAGCAGCTTTCTGCTTCAACAGTTGAAAGGAAAGCGCCTCAAGCTCAAGAACAGACATAAGATTTCTTGAGCTCCACGAATGGAAATGCTTAAATTTCCACAGGAAATTAAACAAAAAACAATCAATGCGACGTTACTGAAGGGCAGTGCCCGTGAAATGCCGTTCAGTAACTACAGCGATCCTTTCCTAAGTTCGAACCAGGTCGGGAAAACAGAACGAATTCGCTTCAGTCCTTTGGAGATTCAAGAGTAATATTAAGCTGTACTTATTGCAATATATACATGCAAACTGTTTGTTTTACAGACAAGAGGAGTTCCAACTAGCATCTACAGCCTTCATGATCCTTTCGTGCAGTTTGGCTCCAGAGCATGCGATTATACCTCGATCCAGACCTTCCAAATAAATACCCTTTGAAAAATCAAGGGCACGTCCCCTCGCATCCGTCACGACACCACCAGCCTCTTGTACTATCACAACTCCGGCAGCGTGGTCCCATATTTTCTCCTTGTAACCCGCCCTTGCGAACTTCATGAAGATCTCAGCATCTCCACGAGCTATGGCTGCATACTTGACCATGCTGTACACGCGCAATGGCTGCTTCCTGCAGAAACAGAGGTATTGTCAAGCATGTAAGCTCTCTCGCCAGTGTGTTCTAATTATTCATAAATCACTTCTTTCAACACCCGGAGTTCGTGGTGCTTGGGGAACATCTGCTTTTCCCATGACCAGATGGGCCTTCTTATGAGTTTTTGGTGTGCCTTAAATCCTAGGGTCTGCTAGTTTGTCATAATCTCAACAATTTTCTTGTTATGCAGCATTCAGGGAATATCTGTTATTTCGCATTATAAGTTACGCATCCTTTATGAATCATTCACTAATGCTTAAGTGGAGCTAAAATGTACTCCATTCCTGTTCATATCACCATGCAAAGCGGTGAACATAGGGGAAGAGACACGTACGCACCTAAGCCCAACACTGTGAGCTAGTCCAGCTGTGAAGGAATGACTTGAATTTGCCTTCTCAACTGGTTCGCAGAACGTTGCTAATGCTGGATTATCAATGGAAGAAACACGAACGGGCACTGCAGCGTTTGGCCACTCTAAACTCTTATTCTTATGGAGCAATGGCTGCATCCAGGCCTCGCCACTGCCTTCCCTGGCATAAAGTATGCAACCCCGGTCCCAAGATTCTGACGCCGGTGGGGTCAATTTGGTGATAATCCTATGGTAGCGATGGTGATAGTTTAGCCACTCCTTTTTCATTGGGTAATTGGGGCAGCCAAGAACTCCAAGGACCACTTTCCCATCTTCTATCAGTGAAAGAGCAACAGCATACTGATCACCACGCACAAACCCCAGTGTACCATCAACAGGGTCTAGCGCCCAAAACTTTCTGTTTAGCCTGCCAGCGGAGTTGCAACGGCCAATAGCCTCCAGCACTTCATTAGGGCCAAGGTTCCCTTGAGGAGACATAAGCCCGAATCGAGGTGCCTCAGATAGGGCTTCATTGACTGTTTCCACAACCGCTTTCAACAAGCCAGCTCCATCAGCCTTGGAGAGAGCATGTACATCCTCCTCGGCAACAATCGAGACATTGCTAGTTCCGAAAGACTCAGATAACAACAAACTTATTGTAGCTTGCACGCTCCAGTCTGTTTAGATGCAAGATCAAGAGCATTAGCCAAAATACTTGGTGAAGACTGCAACTGCATCATATAAAGCATGAACATGAAGAACTAATGGAACATGTTAAAAGTACACATTGGTTGAGGCCATCAAAAAATGCCTCTCTCTAGGATCTAAGCAATCAGGAAGCACTTGCTTCTCATAGAGCATAAACAAAGATTATACACCAAAAGTAGCACGACGTGACTGGTGCATGCGGAAAGAATCTCATGACTAATTCTAGTGACAGAATCTATAATCAAAGAACAAGCAGATTGGTTATATAGATAAACAAGTATGATAGAGCAAATTATAAACAGCACATATGATACTGCAGAATTATTTCAAGTAAATAGACAAAGAAAAGGAACAAAACGCTTAAATTTGCTGATGAGGGAAATAACCTAAGGTTCTACTTCATTAGGCTTTAAGGTTTTCATTTTTTTAGCAGAAAAAAGGCAGATAGTACTAATACATGATAGATTGGAGATACTGTCTTGGGGAAAGAAAAACCTACACGTCAAAGAAAGAGGCTTAAACATGTAAGCTATCATTTGGTATATGTAACTGAAAAATAATGCATTTTCAACCACACAAACTCAAGGAAGGAAAATTCTGATGTTGCAAATCGCAAGGGAAAAGAAAGGAAAACCCAGCAGTTACTTCACAACATAATTACATCAGAAAATTAAAAATCTGTAATTTGCCTAATTGCATCAACAAGGCAAATTAATGTGAAAAGTACAATTGATGCCACAGCGAAGTCTGACCCCCATGCAGAGAAGTTTGTGGGGACCTGGTTCTCGAGATAAAGCACTTAGTCAAATAAACAGTAGACACGTTCATAAAATTTTAAAATACAACTACAACTGAACCTCCTCCAAAGTAGGGACTCACTTGCATGCTAGTAAATAGGTACTCAAAATTTATAAACTGGCATTTGAGTTTCCTTAGGCAAATAGTTATTAGGGCGAATCCATTGCTTGCCTCGTCTAGAATGGGAACTCTATTCCAGACTCAGATTCGACAGGTTTTTAGAAAGCTTCATCAGTAAGCCAATTAAACTCTACTATTGCACCAACAGGAAAAGGTTCCCTTCTTTAACAAAGACTTCACTTAAAGATATTGCAGCTTCGAGCACTAAACATTCCACCAATCTCTCTACACGGTCAGGAACCAAAAGGTCTCTGGTCCAGTCATTTCTTATCACTAACATTACGTGCACTATGCGATGGAAGATATACCATCAGATTACTCACCAGTAAGAATTATTTGCAAATGAAAATGTGTAATTCAAGGACCACAAAGAGTAAAGCTATGTTCTAGCAATTACTCCAGAAATACCCTTAATTTATGGCATAAACCAAACTCAGAACCAATCCACATAATCACTCATCTGAACCAAACAAACAGAATTCACAATCACCACCCAACTTGCCCAATCCAAGAACTGCATAATTTAACAAAAAGTAAACAGTAGTAGTTGGCTTTTCTTTTACCAGCAATAGTGACTGGAGAATTATCATCCTTGGAGTGAACTTGCTTATCATTGCTGCCACTACTGTTGCCGTCGTTGGTCTTAAACACTAGAGTGTCCTGCACTTTCTGGCAAATCCAACATGCTATCTGTACGGCTCTAACTGCAACATCCAGCTCTCTGGAGTATCTCTCCCCCCCTGCTTCAGAGGAAAGACTCAACCTTTCGGGGTCCTCCATTAAAGGGTGTGATGGGCTTGTGCTGAAATTGGATGGGGAAGCGATCTTAAGCACATGTGACCTGTTCTTGGGTGAGTATACTGGTGGGCTGTAGCTTTGGGAGAAGAAAGAGATGAATCTGGCTACATGGTTGGACGAGAATTGAACACATCTCCCCTGTCGCAGCACAACTTGCGGGAGGTTTCCACCAATTCTCGGGCAACTGATAGGCATTTAAATCCCACCACTACCCAAAAGAAAAAGAAAAAAAAAACCAACAACAGAACTCCTCTCTCTCTCTCTCTCTCAAAAACCCAACATCTGAACTCTCTCTCTCCCTCTCTCTGCTCTCTGTGCGTAGATTACAAGAGTGGTCGTCGTACGATGTGGTTCGTGAGGGAGAAGGGACGATTGAGGGGATGAATATATAGAGGACAAAAAGACAAACCTCGAAAAAGAAAGAGAGAGAGAGAGAGAGAGAGATTGTGAAGTCTTCTTTTCCCATTACACCTCAATCAACGCATCTTCTCCAATCAATTGGAAATAATTTGCTTCGAATCCCCCTCAATTTTTACACCATGACGCGATGGTTTATCTTGCTCAGGAAAGCTGACTTTGTCCCACTTCCACTTTCGGGCAGTATGGAGGATAGAAAAACAGGTTACTACAACCAAAAAATTAAATTTTTAAGGTGGGTAATCTGTAACTTTTCAAAGTTCAGGGGCTATTTTGCAAAAGCTGAAACGAAAGAACCCATAACTTTAATAAGGTTTTTAATAATTGTCCTGATAATTTACGGACAGTTTTTTGTTTTTTCCTTCTTTCGGTGAGCACCCAATTTATCACAACCTTTCGATTACAAATTGCATCGTACTACATGAGGCTTGCATTAACTCCATACATCGAATAATGACCTTTTTTAGATGGATTTGCATTACTTCATCAATTTTATCATATTCATCGAAAATATATTTTCCATCGAATATTTAATATTTTCCTCTTTTTACTGGGGTTTTTCTTCTTAAACAAACATTCATGATTGCATACAAGCACAATTGATGAGTACTTTCATGCATCGACTAGTTTACCTATTAGGTCAATAAAAAGAAATAGGGAGTCCTCAATAATCAACACTTTTTTTCCTTGATTTGTAATCAATTCCTTGAAAAATAATCAATTTATTTTCTTCGTGAACTATATTCTTGTATTACTTTCCATTAGTCATAAGCAAAATGGAGCCCCATATGACATTTGAAGTATACTAATGGAATGGTACTTATCAATTATCATATATTGAGTCAAAAGAACAAGAAAAAGAAGGGCCAAAGATTTATTTTTCCTCTCTTATGTACCCTTTCCTTGAACTAAATACTAGAGCACATCTGAGTGCATGATGGGAAAACTTTTAGTATATAGAAAGTGGAATATTATGTATGAAATTATGCCCCCCCCCCCCACTAAACAATTATTATCTCCTCCAAAAACCTTTTGGCTACTGTGCTTTACTTGCATCACCATGAGATCATCCACACGTATTCTTGAGATTTGAGTTCTAGCACCACTGAGCTTGATGCACATGCAAATCGACAACCAAATAGGGAAATCAATCATTCACCTTCTTAAATTTAGATGAGATATTTCTGACTTCATTAATTTCGCAAAAATTAATAATTTTAAAAAACATTTTTTATACAAAATAATCATTTATATCGCTTGAAATAACTAATCAATAAAAAATATTTCATTATCAATGACAAATTATTTTTAAATATTTTTGTGGATGATGAAATTTGTGTATGTTCGCTCGTTTTTAAAAAATATTTTTAAAATTATTCACTTTTTATGAAATAAACGCATTATAAGCAATTAAAGTTCTTAGTTGTGACATTTGACACACAATGTAAGGGTTGTCTTTTTAGGCAGGAAGGAATCACTCACTCCAATAATTGGTCATAAAAAGAGAATGACTTGGTTGGTGGTTCATGTTCATGTGCATGCTCATGCTCATATTCATAAATTGGAGTGGATAGATGTAACTAAGAGTCAAGCGCATTATCATGCTATAATGATTATGTATGACTCAAACTAGAAAACTTGGATAAGAGAGATCATCTTTTGTACTGTTTTCCCACTTTGGTAAGTTGTAAGTGCTCTTTTGTTATATATCCCGTCTCAACAAGATAGAGATAATTGTTTAAAAAGTTCTAAATTTATTATACGACAGTCTTGGTCCCAAACTTTTTATAATTTGGTCAGTTTAATATTAAATCATTTGACGATTTGTTAATATAATCCTCCTAGGAAAAACTTGACCAAGAATTGTAATGTATATACTGGCCATTTTACATGGCACATGTGACATTGATGTAGACAAGTTTTGCAATTTTTTAATTTTTTTTTTTTTTTTCAAATTTTTTTCCTTCTTTTCTTTCCTTTCCTTTCCTTTTTATTTTTTATATTTTTTTCCTCTTTCACTCCACTGGTCTAGGGCCTTAGTGATGGCAGTGATGGCAGAAAAAAAAGGAAAACAAAAAGAAAAAAAGAAAAAAAAATCCAAAACTTTCTTTTTAAAATTGTACAAAAATTGTTGCTAGCACTGACAAGACCACGGCTTAGTATGGCTAGTATTTGAGTTAGTGATTTTTGGGCAGATAATTATATTGACAAATTATCGAAAGATTTAAAATTAAATTGGATAAATCAAAAAGTTTAGAGCTGAATTAGTTGGCACGCAATAAGTTTAAGACTATTTGGATAATTTTCCACTAAATATATGAGCTAAATATGAATGCATGAGCTAAGGGAGTGATGTTGCTTATATGCTTGGCATCTATAGGAACAACTTAATTCAGTCGCTACGATATTGACATCCAATATATCAACCATATTTAGGCAACGATTTTGGTCAAAAGATAAGAAGCAATAAGAGTCCCAAGAAAACAAAGCCCACAAGACCATTCACTTTCTCATAATTATGGTCAATGAGCTTTGGCATCACGACATTCCTTTTAACGGCTCATTTACTCTCATGTAAAATATATATTATTTATGTCAACATGACGAATGGATTGCGCTGCTTCGAGGCTACTAAAGCTTGTGGGACACCTCTCAAATCGAAATTAGCAAATTTCTTCAAATTCTTTATCTTCTATCATAGTCCAATCACATGATGGAGGTAAAACGCCTTTCTTACGAAAGCAACTCCTTCAAGAAAATTACCACGCTGTAGATTTGCTGACTGCAGCCTTATGTGAGCATGACGCAGAGATTCACTACTTCAGGAAGTTGCAAGGGAATCCACTTTTACTGCCGACTCTTTATGCCTGGCCAATTGGCCAATCAATCACGGGGCAGCCGCCAGTTTTGACTTGTAGTCAACCCGTTGGTTGCAATTAATTCCATTTTAACGGCATATGATAATTGAATGTCATGTTAGTAATTTGCAATGATTGTTGATTGAAAGAATTATATTGAAATTTTATGTAAAAATGTAAAGATGTATTAACAAAATTGAAAAGTATCCGTATGATAGGTTTATGATTGACCAAATAATTATCTTAACATAAGTATATTACTTATGTATTCTATTGCAGTAAAGATAAATCAGATGTAATCCCTCCAAAAATGAAATCATAGGTAATAAAATTAGTGCACTCAACCCTCTAGTGAATCACTAGGCACCCCTTCGGAAAGTTCAATTCTCCATATTTTCAAAATGGGTGGGAGGTAAGGTGGGGACATTTAATTTCAGGTACAGGGTTTGACTCTCACGCTCTATAAAAAAGCATGGCTAAAGTCTGAAAATAAGTTGAAAGTTGGAGCATGACGAAACAAAAAAAGAACAAGAAAAACATCTAATGGTTTTGAGTTCATTATGCGTGCTTATTGCCTTTTGTCGGGCTGCCTAAACATATCAAAAGGTTAAGTTCAATTGGTTCACAGGCCTCCAAGTTGCCAAGCCTCTATGTTTGTGTCCTAATCTATGAAAGTGATTCAAATGCACAGAGCAAGTAATTCATGGGACATGGTACAGGTGTGCCTATTTGTGCCACTAAGGATCTGTGCTTGAATCATTCAATCATGTGAAAGCTTGAAGCCGGACTCCTTCAGTAACATCACTGCAATGCGCAGTGAAGGTTGTTATCTGATCTGCCACCTGGGTCTGCCCACTGACTGACATGGGAGAGGTTTCTTATTAATCTGGGAATTTCTCTACACTTACATGTAGTATCCCCACTGAGTTTTCAGCCATCAGAAACTTCAGTAGTCATGCATAAGTGGAACCTTAATGATTTCTATTTTTATCTGACAAGAAAGCACACTTTAATTCAGTAAACCTACTAATGATATGTATTTTTACTTTCATAAATCAGATAAGCCCCAAATCAATACTTCAATGAATGATCAAATCGTACATGAGATTATTTTCATCAGACCGTAGGTGAGATTATTTTGTAGTTGATATGTGGGTGGAAAATCACTCGAATTTGTGTTTCGCACTTAAGACTTTATCTATATCCATCTATCGAGTGCCGGGTCGTCCATGCCATGAAGTGGGTTTTTTTTTTTTTTTTAACATCTTCTATTTGCATTCAGATTCACGAACCCATAATTGTCTCAAAGCTAGTGGAGAAGATGCCTAATGCATGAAAAGTTAGTAGCTAACAGAAGGCTCTTAGTTACTGAGCTGTCCTTTCAGCAAGCTGATTTTCTTGATTTTCTTGACAATTTTGGGTTGAGAAGTCCTATTCACGATCATGTGAGATCATGACGAGAAACATATCCACATTGAGCTTGAATCAATTGACTCAATGTCCTACACGTCGTTCAGTTAAAGCTACAGCACTTACCTAAAATGGAATCTACCGTAGTCAAAACCAAATGTAAAGAAACGTTCTGATCTGAATTGAAGCCACTGGAAACTAAAAAAGGTGCTTGATGAAGGGGTTTGACAAAAGCATCCCACATGGGAAGAAAACTGTGTCTTACGTTGACCTTCTTGAAAACTATCATCACAAGTATTCACTGTCCTAAAAAATAAAACTGATGACATGACAAATACTACTCTCATCGCACCCATTGTTAACCTTTTGGAATTGGCTTAGTAATTAAAGAACGGACATGGCCTGCATCATGCACGAAACTTCAGTTCTCTGCTGCAACGACTACCAAGTGCATGAATTATTCGTGAAAGTTCTTAATCATGTCTTACCTGGTTAAATTAGGATAAGAAATGCTTCTTAAACTCTAACTTTCCTCACTTAAGATGAAGCTCATCATCATAAACAAAGGAAGCATTATTGCACAAATCTTTTATGAATTACCATTTCACTTTCAACATGTACAACAAATGTAGAAGTTAGAACGTGATGCTCTGGGCTTAATGAAATTGCCTAGGTAGCATTTCCTCTCTTTAAAAGGAGTTCTAACCAACAAACTTTGTTTATGGTGTTCTTATCAAGAATCCTTTTTATGCAGATCGTCGCTGCAATAGCTTTGAATAAAAAACACTCGGTAGCATTTTTATAGCTATTGATAAAAATCCAAATGTACATCTTTAACTTACCGATCAGCCATGCATCGGTATATTCAATTCTAAGTTGATAATGACAACTTACTAACACGTAACCGACCAATTTCATATTGCTATCAGATATTGAGATTTTTCCATTCACAGACAACCAGTCTGGGATTTGGACAACTTATTTCAATGACTTATCAAAATTTGCCCTAATTTTGCCTATCGCCCTGCCCTAACATCCTTAAAGCTGCCCATTCATCAGGCAACTGGAAGGTGATGGCAGATGAACAAGAAGCAAAATCTCATGGTTCTTTCATTTGTTGGGTGATCAGCAACTGCAACTACCTAAAGACCGCACTTCCATATAATAAAGGGGAAAAAGAATCATACAAGCTGGTCATCAGAGAAGAACTGATACCACTACAATTGTATCTATCCATGTAATTTCCCCATAACCCGGACACCAAGTTGCGAAAAAAAAAAAGCCAAGTGCACATATGGAACAAACTACCTTCAACAATTTCATTTTGAGCCAAGAGCGAATGACAACTTGGGCCGCAATTTGTTCTTGCCCAACACTTTCATCTGATTTAGCCGTTGCTCCTCCTCTTCCTGTTTCTTCCTCCGCAAAGCCTCCTCTTTCTGCCTCTGGAGCTTCTCCAGCTCCAAATACCGTTCCTCTTCCCTCCTCTGCTGCTCTAAAGCTTCCTTTCTCTGAGCTTCTTCTACTCTCCTCCTGTTCTCTTCCAGCATCCTTTCTAGTTCCTCTTTCTCTCTTCGCGCTTGCTCCTGCAGCCGGGAGATTGTTTTAAGCTCCAAGAAAAGTAATAAAATAATAAGATCAACACAGTTACTTTCAGACTGGGCCCTCCAAAGGAAATGAAGCAGAACAGCTTGGATTTCCGAATTATCCTTCTGGCCACAGTTCCTTTGCTATTTATGCAATAACTACAAATTTGGTTCAAAATCTATCAGAGGTTTCAGGAGATCATGTTAGCATATCTTGAAAATGTCGTCTATCAAAGCAAGAAGATTCTAAAAAACATAAGAGCAGACATAACTGCAAGAACAACAAAGCTAGTAAAAATGAATACAAATCTGATGAGTAATGATACGCTTCTGCATTTTGACTAGGTGATGGCAGTAATTCATCCTCAAATGATCCTAGAGATAGGCTCGGTGATATACAAAAGACAAGTCCAGTGAACTCTACCTCCTTTTGTCTGGCTTGAATAAGGCCAATTTCCTTTTCTTTTTCAAGCTGTGCTGCAACTTCATCATGAAGCCTTCTCCGGCCTTCCTCCAACCTTCTTTGTACCTCTAGTTGGATCTCAGCAGAGCTCAAGCTCTCTTCCACTTTCTTCTGGATAGCTTCCTCTACCCTCTTAGCAGTTTCCTCTTCGATTAATTTCAATTCTGCCTCACGCTGACGCCTATAAAGAAAGAGAAAAGTCAACCAGGAAAAAATGAACACCCACCAAGAGCAGAATGATGTGACGAAAAGCTCAAACGAGGAAAAAAATAACCAAATTGGTTTTCCCACATTCCATGCTTCTTTCCTCATTTTATTAACTCAACTATTTCCAATCTGCAATAAAAGTGCAAGCTCACCATTATGACGGCAAAGGCACAACAACGCATGCTTATGTTTTAAAGCATACCTCTAATTGATTCCAGATCCAAATAAATGAGATTCAAAACTGGAACAGTAGATAAACGAAGCACCCATCAAATAATAAGAACTTGACTTAATAGCAGTATCTTCCTCCAGAAAATCCTGTGGAGAAGAATGTCAAGTAACATGCTGCAGTTTTAATCCTACTCAGTGAAATTCTTCAGAACCTGCACTAAAATACATTTTAGAGGAAAGATCTGCGGAGGCCTACATTGACACATTCTTCTGCTTTGCCACAAAAGGCACCGATAGATAGATGGCTAGAATTCGTAACTCCATAGTGAAAAGAACCGTTAGGGACAATCCTAAGCTCCATCACAACACAGCAGAAACATGACAGGCGAGATGACTGAATTAGAAACCACCTACAATCCCCATGAAGCAAAGCATATGTAACGAATGTTCATACACTCCGTTCTTAGTCTACACTTTTGCTATTTGCTTGTGGCTCCCACTGAGCATCCAATGCTCAATACGCACAGCAATGGAGAACTATTTCAGACAGCTAAATTGCTTTAAAAAGATAAAAGCAATGACGATCGACAAGTCATCTCATTAAATCAGTATGAAAACACAGTAAGACATCTAAATCAAGATCTTGTCAAATCACTGACTCAATAATTAATTGCAGGCTAAACAGAGCAGATAGCAGACTGCTGCTCAAATAATGTGATGACCACCACAAAGTGGAATAACTGAATGAAACTTTGTTTAACAATCATATGCACACAATCCATGTCAACTTAAACAAACAATAAATCCAGGAAACATGATGGGATAGAGTGACAAGAACAGATAGCAATTTAACAATCAAGCAACTGTGCCTTATTAACTACCCTTTTCTGATTAACAAACCCATTTGATGATTGTAATAGTGTAAACCTAGTGCATGAACTTCGTTTTCTATTTCCAGATCACAATTGATGTTAATGCCATTTGAAATCTCCCATATACCAGAAGAATATGAACCCCACTACTAAGAGCTTCACTAAAGCAAGCATCAGTGCCATATGCATTATGTGTGAACTGGCCGTTTCCTCATTTGCTTAAACTGTCAGAAAATGCATCCACAATGTATTTACCATATATCGTAACATTGTATGTTGACACTTGTACATGAGAACAGGTAACTTGATGCATATACATCAATCATTAATCAAGGAACAAACAGGAGTAATAGATATAATCGCTCAAGAGAAAGTGCCGAGCATATCAAAACATATATTGCCTTGTGAATTAACCATTCATCCCGAAAATTCATATTAAAGTGTCTACAATGCATATCAAGCATACAATGCTTTGCGTATCAATTATAGAATCCCCCAGAAATAACCTCATAATTGTCACCAACTCATAGCCAATGCAGTGATCATGCTTTCAACTCCTTTCTTATGGAAGAACTCATGCCCTAAGGCCCGCTCATAGTACTGCTACATAACTAATTCAGGAGAGAAAAATTTTTGGTTGTTCTTTAATGTACATGATCTTTTGTCCCCAAAAAGAATGTCTTCTCGCAAATAATAATACATTAGAATGCACTTTCTTGACGTCTCTTGAATTTGAACACTGAAAAGTGACATTAGTCAAAATTGGATGAGCTGGCACTCAACAGCATTCCAATGAAAAGTTAAACTCAAGATACTTTCTTAGCAATGTACAAATGCAAATACCTCTAGTTCTTGTGCTTCTAGTTCTTCACAGACAAATCTTCCATAAAATTAAGTCCTCAAACAATTCCGTTAATAAAAATAAAGAAAAAAAGATCCATCAATGAGAAATAACCATAACAAATTCCCAACAAAATCAAAAAACACTTGTTCTAAACATGGCTCATATACATATGAAATAGAAAAATCCAAGTCCAAGCCATTCTTCCCCTACTGTATGATTAGGAAGTGATATATAAAGCTCTCCCAAGAAAGAGCATATTCTAACAAACAAATCCTTCAATTCCACTACACCAACCTCCCCCCCCCCTTTTTCCAAAAAAAAAAAAAACAACTCTCAACCAGTTGGATAAAAAGATCAAAAGGGAAAGACCTAGCAAAATGAAAAGAAAGAAACAGAGGGGAAAATCAGAATTAGAACACAGCAGAGAAACATAACTTGACTCAGATCTACCTTTTCCTCTCTTCTTCTTCCTTTCTCAATTTCTCAATGGCACTTTTGCGCTCCACAGACCCAAGGCTTGGACTAGAAGAGCTATGAGTAGGAGCCAATGAGGGACTTCTACTCTTTTGCCTTCTGTAGCGCTTTGGGGTAGGGGAGCGGCTTTTGTGACGCCTCACTGTTGGAGAACGACTCTTGCGTCGCCGCGGAGATATAGAACGACTTTTCCTTCTGTATATTGCAATAGAAACTATTCAGCAGGTAATACAAGATTACACATTAAATATTCTCTTGCATATCAAGTCAGCATCAAGAGACAATAAGCAGGAAACGTTTACAGTTACCTCAGATACTGTTAAGAAGCTCCATCTTTTATCACATGAAGCTAAAGTCAGAATCGAGCAACAAAAGCACACTGACCAGCATTCATAACCTGCCGACCTCCCACAAGATAGGATCAAATTGAATTTCCTTAATATCACGAGGAATGCTATGCGTCATCTTGTTTTCATTACACTGTCTATTGAAGCCCTGATGTCTATCTAAGCTTCCTGTTGATTTTCAGTGTAGAAGCTCCCAAAACCAAATACCCACCAGCCAGATCATGAACATTCACCAAATTCTTTTGTACTCTTTAAAGACTCAGCTTGGTCATCAGGAAGTAGGTACAGACCAGGTAGAGTTTCGAAGCCCATACAGAGAGAAGTCGCAACTTAAACCCAAGCAGCCAAAATTTAATAGTCAAGCAAGACTTGAATATCAAGTTTGCGTCTGCTCAAAAACTATGCCCACCAAATTGCACAATCAAGTGGCATAAACTCACTCATGCAGTAAGTTACATGCCGAAAATTTCTAAGGACTGCATCTTCATATCAAACCTTTTTCATGTTTTCACTAGAACATCGAGTCATGTAACGACTCTTACCTGACAATATGCATCAAATTTTTCATACTGCAATGCCTCAGCTTACATCTGATAATAAAATGATACTCACATAACATCTACTTTAACATCTCGTAGCATCAAGCATCCTTCACATTCGGAGCTAAACCACATTCAGCAGAAATATGGGTGAAACAGCAACATCCATAGAGGAAGGATGTGCCTCACGCAGGACGTCGATTTGCATTTCATTTCAGCAAGAGTTACACGAAAGCCGCTTTCTTTCTTACAACTGTTAAAATTAAATTACGCCAAGATATAAACGGGATCACCTGCTATAGGAATAAGATGAATAGGGAGAGCGGCTTCTGTCTCTTCGACTCCTGCGGCTATACCTATGCCCCAAAGGAGAAGGTGAACGCCTTCGTCTATATGTAGGTGAACGAGACCTTGATATATCGCGAGGCATCTCCACCAATCTTAGCTTCACAAGAAATCAACCCAATATGAAGTTTCCTCTATTAAAGCTCAATAAAGAAACGGCTCTCTCCTGCAATGTCAAAGCAGTTGAAATTTACTTATCAAAGACGATAAATGTCAAAATAGTTCAATTCAGTAAGTGAACAGTTTGCTTCGTTGAGAAGTGAATCCACAAGACAAAGATACAGGTTCCAGCCTAGTTGCCCACATACCGAAGAAATTCATCAGCTGCAACCACAAAAGTGCAGGTGACTCGAAAACCTTTCCATTTTTAACTAGCGGGTGACAAAAACCCTCCAAAAGTTTCTCAATGGCACTCGAAAATCGATGGCAAGACATCATTTTGCGCACGAATTAGGGCATTGAAGGAGCTAATTTAGCTCCAACCATACAGAACCATGTAGCAAACAACAGAGGCAAAAAAAACACCACCACAATCATTCTCTTCCAGAAAAAAAATCTCTTGGCTCACGGAAAAGCACAAAACAGCTCAAACATCTCCAATCACCATCTAATCAGCATCTTGCCTCAAAACCAACGCTACCCAAATCCATGCACGTCACTGCACTCCCGAAAGGGCGAGACTTTACCGAATTGGACAATCGAACAACAAAATCAACACCAACCCAGATCAATCCAGAACCGACAAAATCAAAGTTCAACGACAAAGAACGACGAGCACGATCATCGCACAACACGGCCGTCGAGGTCATCCCGCGCGATTGCAAGATGAGGTCACCAATTCGACCTAACAAAATTACCAGTCGCAACAACGAGGAAGATCCAGCGGCGGCCGATCGTCTCATGTAGAATCCCAGAGAGAGAGAGAGAAGAGAGAGAGAAAGAAGAGAGAGAAGGAAGAGCTGCAAGAGGAACGGATTGACCTACGAAGAATCAGAGCATGCAATGCAGAGAGAGAGAGAGAGAGTTTGGGGCTTTTTTGGAGGTCACAGGTTGAACCCCTGTAAGAATCTAGGGAGGGGCGGCGGCTGAAATCCTTTGATCGAACCGGTTCGCTACTGAACCGGTTTAGTCATAGCTTTTCGAACTAGTCGGCTCGGTTTTGAGCAGGATAGAATATGAAATTCATGAATTTTACTATATCTTTAACCATGTCTGGTAAATTGAGATAATAAGATGGGGATTTTTTTTTTGCATATATAACATATTTAGAAACCACATATCAATGTAAGTGATATTATTCTTGATATCGGTGTCTCCCAATTCCAATAAAGATAAACATAAAAAAATGAAAATCCGACTAATTTTCAAATTTTCATGTTAATTGTTAAAAAAGGAGTTATCAAAAGACAATCTTGTGCCCAGATTGTTAGGCCACGTCAAAAGCACGCCAGCCAAAAGAAGTGCAATCTAGATCTTTAACAGAAGTTTGTACGAATAGAGTGACAACATCTCTTTAGGCCGCCATCGTCCTCTCAATCTCTAAAAGACATCAAAACCAGCATTACAATTCAATCGAAGAAATAGCACATGTTGTGACATAGAGTTTGCATGTGCACTAGAGATGGTCTATCTTTATTGAGACAAAATCTTTCACAAAAACCACCTTTGACACGATAATGATATTTAAACACACAACCCTTCAATTAATAAGAGATATAAGTGTATTGAAAATCTTAAAACTTATTGAAAAAGTACAATTTTGAAAGTTTTAAAATTCGATTATACTTTTGTGAAAAAAATTGAAAGTTTTAAAGATTCGATTTTACTTTCGTGATAGGTTTTAGAACTTGATTATATTTTTTAAAATTTTTAAGAATCAATTGTACTTTTATGACAAAATTTTGAAACTTTCAATGCACTTATCCCTTAATAAAAAATACCACATCTATGTAGTTTGCAGCTTTAGGAAAAAAAAAAAACATTATACGATGTCGTTCAACATCATAAAACAATGAAGGGACTGCACAATAGACCTAATATTTACAGGCATCATTAACCAAGCTAAGAAACCATTATGCATTTCAACTCACGTAATAAAGTTATGTACATATATCCATCCTAAGTTTTTCCAAACCATTTAAGTCATTGCTATTAATGAGGCTATTAAGATAATCTAAGCAAGCTTGGTTTATAACAAATGTGTGATACTTCAGTGTATGCTTATGGTAGTGCCTTTCAGTAGTAGGGTACACCATAATCATACATGTCATGTAGTTTTATCTCTTCTAACATCAAAATGCTATGAATTTCTTTTTTATTATCGTGATCCATATCTACAAGACAAAAAAAGGGGGACATTAGGCGAGTGTAGACTCCTAGATTTAGATGATGGCAAAATCATTCAAAGCCCCACTACATATCCTTCTCAAACCAACGAAGCTATTTGAAGAGATAATAATATGAGCCTAGAATTGAAATGGGAAAATTCTCACAAGTTCACGCTAAATTAATTCATTTTTATTGCTGGAAATGCACAAATGAAAAGTATTGCCAATCCTTTCTCACAATTTGCCACTAAAAAACCTGAAATTGCATAACGAAAATGGTAAAAATCTTTCTTGATTCACTGCTAAAGAACCTAGGAATGCACAAATAACTTCTAGCAATCAATCCATAATTATTGCCAAGTCTTTCTCACCTCTCTCAACCCAAAGAAAATGAACTCTCAATACCAACTAAGTTGTACAATCTAAACCTTAAAAGGCAAAGAGCTTATTGCAGCATCTCAAAACCACACAATCGATCACAACAAGAAAGGTAAACGGCCTACGGCGACATCGACAAGATAGATTAGCTAAAAAATAACAAATCTAGTGAGAGAGAAGAGGCGTGATTGTTCACCTCTGCGCTCAAGCCTCTCGCCGCTTTGGTGAACCTTCGACATGAACTCTATTGGGGTGGCGGACCAAAGGAATGGAGGAGAAAGTGAGAATAGGGTTTTTGAGAAAATAGCTTTTATACCATAGAAATAAGAAATCTTATCTACCTTTATTTCACTCTTACATACGATATTTTCATCCACGTTGGATTCCACTTTTGTTCAGCCTTATCCTACCTTGTGTCGCAACCAAACACGGGATCTTGCCTTAATTCTAGTCACCAAACATTGCCTTTAGTTCTAACTTTTTTTTTTTTGCATGTATTTAAGTCCTAATACCTTCACACTTATGCATTTTAGGACTTCCTTAAAGTTCGTCAATTTTTTGTGAAAATCACATGCGGGTTTTTTTTTTTTTTTTTCTGATTTCACGTGGTTGTTAACACGATGATGGAGGCTATTCGAACATGAAACGACATTGTTCGAATGGTGCCAAGTATTTGACACAAAAAAGAACAGTGCCACGTCAAAAAAAAAAAAATTAAAATTCAAAATAAATTGAAGGCTAAAAAGGGAAAAAAACTTGCAAGTGTTTTTTTTTTCTTTGGGGAGCAACCTCTCTTCGAAATCACGACTAGAATCGCCCTCACTCCAATGATGGCGGCACCACCCCTCGCCACCACCGAGAAGGGGTTGGCCGTCCCTTGTGTGGGCTTGCCCTCTCCCTCCCTCCCTTTGCGCAAATAGTAAAGAATAGTGCCATGTCAACAAAAATTAAAAAAAGATTAAAATTCAAAATAAATTGAAGGCTAAAAAGGGAAAAAAAAACTTGTGAGTGTTGTTTTTTTTTTTTGAGAGCAACCTCTCTTTGACATCACGACTAGAAGCGCCCTTGCTCCAATAATGGCGGCACCACCCCTCGCCACCACCGAGAAGGGGTTGGCCGTCCCTTGTGTGGGCTTGCCCTCTCTCTCCCTCCCTTTGCGCAAATAGTGGGGGGTGGCATCGCCGCCACGTAGATTTATTGAGGGGCTGTGGTTGTCAGAGCAGTGGCCTAGCGAGGGCCGGCCATTCTCATCTCGACTCAAATGAGAAATTATTGGCCCTCCTCAACACAAAGTGAGAAAATTATCAAAAAAAAAATTCTTAAATTTATTGTAATTATACTAATTCAGTTCACTTGGCCAATTTTGATCGGCCGATGTTAACCAAGATAACTTTTAATAAAATTTTTATTTTTTCAAATTTTTTATCAATTTTTTTTTTGCCTTTTCCTCTTCTTCTTTCCTCAAGAAGGAAGAAGGGGAAAAAGAATAAGAAACAAAAAAGGAACAATAAATTTTTTTGCAAAAAAATAAAATATTATTAAAAATTTCGTCATCATTTTCAATCAGTCAAAATTAGCTAGATGAACTTGACACAATTGCAAAATGTTTGGGATTTGGCAAAAAAATAAAGTTATGACTGAATTGACATAATTATAATAGATTTAAAACTTTTTTGGTAATTCTCCCGACACAAAGTGGTCGGTTGTCATAGCATTCCTTGAGCACAACCCCTCCCTCAAGACCCCTATCTCTTTCTTCTTTCTATGTTTTCCTTAATGTTTACAAAAAATTAAGAAACATTGATTAAAAAATGCCACGTAGATTTCTCGTCTACTTGGGAAATTAATATGGCTAAGTTAAGGATTCAAATGTCAAACCTAAACAAGTTTAGGTTTCGAGTGTTGGTTCGACATAAATTTAGAACTGCGATTGTCATTGTCCCTTTCTATTTTATATCTTAACCGGCAATTTTCATACTAGCGTTTGATAAACCTACTTGTGTGCAAAAAATAGAAGTGGATGGTTTGTGTAGTGGGTGAATGGTGGCAACTATCCTTACCCAATTAGCTAAAAATAATTTTAAGAAAGTAGAAGTTTTACATAAGATGCAACGCGTTGAAATCTTGTAATCAAAATTGTCTACAGATTACTGCCATAAATTGATAGCTTAGCTATATGAGGTCTTACCCTCAAAATTATTTCCTTTCATAGGTCAGAGGTGCAAATTCTGCTTATTTGGAAATTGAACTCTGAGCCAACCTACATTACTCTTATCTAATTGGTATTTTGGTAAAGGTCATGGCGATAGCCTAGTCCATATTGTCCATATCGTTCATGGTTTGTTAGGGTTGATGCAAACTTGAACACGAGAGATCCACAAGCTAGACATTCCATGACGGGATGTGGAGACTCTATCATGATGCCCACATTAGTCAGAAATATTAGTCACCTCATCTTACGATCATATTTTCCACATCATGTTACTCTCCACAACTTATTCAAAAAAAAGCGGTTAAAACTTTTGCAAATTGTGCAATGTGATTGTTGAAATTTTCTCATTTGAATACTCGAATTGCATGTTTTATTTTCTAATTGGCATTTTTTTATGGACTTTGACAAATTATTTCTTGTCATCCCTAAACTTTTCTCGACTAGATTCTTGAACTACATATTTTCTTGCTAACTTAGCCAATGTCGCATCGGCATCCTACAGGCGGCATGCTCGGCGAGCGTGGCTGAACCCTAGCCGTGCTCAAGCGACGATGTGGCCATCCTCTCTACATCTCTTTCATTATCCATTTGTTGCAATGAGGAAGGGACCGTTGTCTCGTTTTCTCCCCCGGCATCTCCATGGCTGCTTGATGTTCAGCACGACTTTCATCACATACATGCTGAAAATCTCTTAAACATTCTACACTTTGCTAAATTTCATCTGAAGTTAAGTACTGCAAACTTGATTACAAGCCCCATATGAGCTAGGTCTCTGCTTTTGTCGCTATGTCGGGCCGAGAGAAGTGCCTTGCATGCAGTGACGACTGGTGAGGGGCGCAACCTCACCTAGGCACGACAACGAAATGCAACCCTAGCCAATCTTTGCACACGTTTGTATGGATGTCTTTTTTTCCCCATGCCAATCTAATTTGTTAGACGTGATGGACACTTATTGGTCTAGGGTTTGAAGTCTATGTAGAGTTTATACTGCGTATGAAAGATAAAAGAGATCGACCATAAACAATGTAGTCTCACGTCTTCTATAAGGAAAACACTTTGGATGGGAAAAATGCGTAGAAATCTTCTTATGAAAGATACTTTTTTCATGAAATCAACCTTTTGGATTCTGCAAATAGTTTGTAGGCTAAAACACATTTCGTTGGTAATTGTTATCCAATGAGAAAAGGAAAATTTTTAACCTAAACTGATCATCTTTGTCATCATGAATTTGAACTTTTACTGAACCCAATCTTCACAAAAAGTCGAAATCTTTGCTTTTGCCACAATTATAACAAAGACTGTTGAACAATTATAACAAAGACTCTATTGCAACATAATTACTTATGGATTTTGCTTTGTCAAATCTTGATTGATTTTTTTAGATCCAAAAGCAGCTATTACTTTGTCTTTCTCATGTTCTTAAGTTAATTGTCGTGTTGCAAATCATAAGATGAACGCAGTTCGATAGTATTCTACTTACGGGTGATTGGCAGACGGAAATGAGTGTGTTTGGACAATAGTCTTATATGTAAAAGCTCGATTTGTCTATCTTTAGTTTGGCCCGGCCCAAAATTACTATTTAAATGACATGTGATGGGCAGTCTTGGACAACACATTAAGCCCAACCCGTGGATCCAATCCGGTCGAAGCACGCCCACTGATCACCTCCTCTGTCTTTGAGACGAATACTTCAGCTTTTTCCATTATGCCAAAGCTTGAACTTTGTCGTAGAGAATCCTTCTGGACCAACCTGAGATGTCCGTCATCGACTCCCAGGATCGGATACTGTGAAATATTATAATTTGCGAACTTGACAATACATGTTTTGAAAGCTGCAGTGTGGAAAGTTGGGCGAGTGAGCTGTTACTGGTTTTGTCTTTTTATCATCGAACGGTCATCCATTCCAAGGATCGGATACCCGAAGATCCACAGAAGGGCCCCCCCACAATAATTTATTCTCCAAGATAAACTTTCCCAAAATGCTTTCACAAATCTCTCCAAAAGATAAACCTATCCTCTTGAACATGGTGAAGGTGCAAATTAACTTGGAAGATACCAGCAATTGATCCATATATTATTTCAAATTGGCCTTTAAGGCCTCAAGCAAAGTGGCAAAAGTACAATTGACACCAGAAGTAGACCCACCATGGACATTGAATCATCCTCCACCACCACATTCTCAGCACGACCAGATCTCCCTATCTCAAGAAGGATGAACCTTGTGAGACGAAATCCCCTTCCAAGCAGTCTTCATGGAAGCAGTGGCCGAGTTGACCGCAGCCTCAATGTACTTCTTGGCGGCCGCCGTGGCCACCTTCTCCATCATGTTCCCCATCCGCCTGGCCTTCTCCGCCGTCTCCAGTAAGCTCTCCATCTCCTTCTTCGCCATCTGGTCCATCTCCTCCTCGAACCGCCGCATCTCCTCCATCGCCTCCTCCATGGCCGAGTCAAGGTAGGCCTCAGCCCGGTCCACCTCGGCCTCGGCTGCCTCGGCCTCGGCCAGGAAGTCGAACTCCGCGGCCGCCCACGACTTGTAGGCCTCGACCTCGAAGAGCCTCATTAGTTCCTCGATTGTGGCCGGGTCGAAGTTCTTGTCGTGGAGGGATTGGTCGGAGAGGAAGGTGAAATGGTTGAAGAGATCATCCATGGCTGCGGTCTGCCTTGAGAGTGAATAGTGAGAGGAGGAATTTGCAGATCTAGAGAAGAAAAAGTTGGGTGCGATAGGACAAAGATGATCATATTGAAAGGGTGGGTGGTGGGGTTTGGCTTTTTGTGGAATAATAGAAGCCACTCGATGGCAACTTTTAAAACGTACATTTTTTTTTTTTTTTTTTCTCTTTTTGCGTCATCCATGGACATGGCCATGGGAAAAGTCCTAAGAAAAATATAAAGCACTTTTAAGCTAAAGACATTTTTCAAAATACAAATTACGTTTGGTAAATTATAATTTAAAAATTCATTATAAAGTAAATTTTAGCAAAATAGTATTTGGATAAGTTATATTTACAAAACCCGTATTATTTTTAAAAAAAATTAATTGATGAAGGGTTGCGTACTGTCAGTGATTGTCGCCGTATTAATGTTGGCAGCTGTCGTCTGAGGTTGCTAGACCTTAAGTGGCCCCAGAGACCACTGGTGAGGGCCACCCGGGGTCGAAAGATTGTTAGTGGGAGTTTGACTGCCACTGAATCAAGCGAGACCCTCATTTGAGGTTACGTGGCCTTGGCAAGGGTTGTCGGTGGTCGGGCAACCCCTGGCAAGGGTTGCAAAACCTAGTTGAGACCCTTGCCAAAGTTGTCAACCACAGGCAAGACCCTTGCATGAGGTCATGCAGCCTTGACGAGGGTCACCTAAGTTCGTGCGATCTCAACAAGGGTCTCGCTTGTGTATCGCGACCCTTGCTAGGGGTGACCCATCGGCGATGGTCGCCTTGGTCATCATGACCATCACTGGCCCTCTCTAGTTTGTCACCTACCCTCTATAGCCCTGTGCAATCCAGACATCTACCTCAACGGAGAAGATGAACAGTAGAAACAAAGGCAAAACCAAAGGCTGAAAGCCCAAGGCATCCCAAGAGGTGCCTTTTCAGAAGGCTGGCTTTCCGCTAATGGAGTTTCTAAAATCTTTCCCAAACACCTAATATTTGGCCAAAAGGCCTTTAGGTGTCTAAAGTCCATTTCTAATGCAGGTTCCGAACACACCCAGACTTTACTATGTATACGTCTATAGAATACCCGGCAAGTGCCATGAAGCGGTTAAGGGTGCGTTTGGGAAGACTTTTGGGGAAAGTCATTGAGAAAATGTAAAGACCTTTTAAGTCAATGATGTTTTTCAAAATGCAAAGTATGTTTGGTAAATTTATTTGTGAAAGTCCATTGTGAAGTATACTTGTGCAAAATAGTGTTTGGGTAAATTAAATTTGCAAAATACTTTCATTATTAAAAAAAAAAAAAAAGGAAAGTTGGCTGGCTAAGGCTTCACCGTGACCGCCGGCCGAGGCTTCGCCGGTTACCCGAGGCCGAGGCTTCGCGCCGTGATCGCGGCCAAGGCTTCACGCCGGTTACCGCCGCCGAGGCTTCGCGCCAACGAAGGGTAGGCAATCTGGCAAGGGTCGCGGCAACCCTCGCCGTGCCTTCGTGCAACCCACCGTGCCGCGAAGATCACCACGACAAGGTCCCGGGTTGCGGCGAGGTCCCGGGTCGCCGCGACCTCCGGCGAGCTCCGCGACCCAGATCTGGGTCGCGGCGAGGTCATGGGTCGCCGAAGGTCGTGGCGACGACCTTGCCGCGACCCAGCGACCTTCGCGACCCGGATCTAGGTCGCGGCAACCGACCTCACCGCGACCCAGATCTGGGTCACGCGACTGGTAGGTGACGGTTGCTGGGGTGCGGCGACAGTCGCCGGCCTCTCTCCAAATCGTCGCCAACCCATCGCCACCTCGCCGGCCTCTCTCCAACCCGTCGCCGGCCGAGTCGCCACCTCGCCTGCCAACATCTCAGATTTCGACGAAGAGGAAGATGAACAGTGCTTCGGGCTTCCGAAAATGCTGAAAGCCCAAGGCAGCCTAGGACGTGCCTTGGTCTTTCAGCCTTTGGAAGGCCAACATTTCTTCAAGGCAGGTGTAAAATTTTTTCCCAAACACCCAATATTTTGGCAAATGGGCTTTGAGTACCTAAAGGTACTTGGCAAAGCTAATGCCAAACGCACCCTAAGTCCGGCTTTTTGCTTGTACAGGTCGCCCCAGCCTCCACTTTTCGTAGGAAATTCTTGAATTCTCCGATAAACCACGTCGACAACGGTCGGGTTATTGCTCGGCATGCTCGTCCTTCCAACTTGAGGCATGGATTCAAATTACCAAATCCGTCCATGAGCTGTCTCCGATGTTCGCTCAATACGCACAGGATGGGAGGACTGTCACATCCGACGGGAATTGGCTAGATGCTGAGCCTCGGACACTCGATTGACATTAAAAAACAACAAGAACTTGAGATGTGTTGCCCCACTTTGCAGTGCTTCAAAAAAGCAAAGGACGTGGAAAGAATGGTCTTCATATTGGGCTTGAGATTGGGAATACATTCGTTTTTTAATCCTCAAAACTCGAAGAGGGCTTTAGGCATCAGACCGTTGGAATAAGATCTCATCGTTCAAATGAGGGATCGTCCTTTTCTCTTTCGTGTATCGCATTAGGTGAGAAAGTTTATTGGATACTTTGAACTCGACCAATATCTTCCATAAATTTTCATTTACTTATCAAAATCAATGTCCGATTACCGATATTCATAATATTAACACGTAAGAAATTCTTGAGAAAAAAGATTCATCAGAAGTGAGTCGAAAGAGGATATCCAAATGTATTTGTATTGGAAGTAGATCGATTTATGTTACTCAATACAATATAGATGATTTATTTTGAATACTCATAACCTTGTAGATATAGGATTGTATGGGCAAATTCCCGATATGTGGCTGGGCTTAGCAATTAGCACAATGGATAAAAGGATCTCGCAGACCTTCTATGGCCCCGGTGAACGGCGACCTTCACAGTAACGGTCCCGAGGTGGAGATTTTTTTTTTTGTCGGGTAAGTCCCAACCTGCACAAAAGGCATAACCCTAGAGGAACAATTTCTCTAGAATGGCAATGTGCCGTAACATCTTTTATATTGTAATTACCCAATACAAAATTGTTGTGACTTATTTAGGTGTCAATAGGCCGTGATCAACGACGATTTCTCACTTGTTGTTGGCGACCGAATTGAAATTACTCGATACGAGAATTGCCCTTTTTACGAGCTTTTACATTATATGATACTCGGTAGTAAAATTAAAACTACGGAAAAATGCTATGAGGCGATGATTCCTTGATGGATTTTTTAGACTACTACAGCGGCTCCAGCTCTATTCACCTTTTTGGAAATGTCAAAGCTGGGAAATGTCACAGCTTCGACTTTATTGTCAGATTTGACATTTATATAGGAGGATGAGGACTGTAAATCCACATGGGCTAATTCAATGAAAATCATCCGTCAATTGTCACATCGAGTCACGACCTACCATGTAAATTTTAGATACTCATTGCGTACGACATTAGGAGCGAGAACCGAACAGTCCCTTTCAGAGAGAAAATACAAGGAAAAAGTAGGCAAAAATGATAACGTTGTTAACTTAGCATGTTGCGTCAATGTAATAAATATAAAGCTGTTGTGCCTTGGATTCTCTTAGGTTGTGAATTATGGTGGACCTTGAATTTTTAAGCTCAGTCAAAGTATGTTGCGATGATTTTTAACTCTTCAGTTTTAAAATTTGTAAGCTTGGTTTTTTACTTTTTAACATTTTATTCTTAATACAATACTAAATATCTCAGATGCTTAAAATGTAAGTTGGCATTTTTCAGTCAAGTAAAAAAAAAATCGTATTTTTAATTTTTTTTTCAATTTTAACTAAAAGTTCAAAAGTTACATAATTTTCAAGCTCATCCAAATAATTAGCAATTTTGTAGGGCAAATAATTTCTTAAAGAAAATTATATGATGCATCGAAGTCTGATTTCATTATATCCATTTTGAACCAATATTTTCCAATAGTTAAAAATAACAAGAACTCGAGATGTGTTGCCCCACTTGCGGTGCTTCAAAAAAGCAAACGACGTGGAAAGAATGGTCTTCATATTGGGCTTGAGGGTGGGATTACATTCGTTTCTTAATCCTCGAAACTCGAAGAAGGCTTTAGGTATCGGATCGTCGGAATAAGATCTCATCGTTCAAATGAGGGATCGTTCTTTTCTCTTTCGTGTCTCGCATTAAGTGAGAAAGTTTATTGAATTCTTTGAACTAGTTAGCTGGCATACTCAAAAAAAATGTGGAAATGCTTTTTTTTTTCTTGTAGTTTTTTTTTTTTTCGATTTTTGGTCTACAATTTCGATGGAAGTTCAATCTGATTAGATAATATTTGGGTCACTTGAAACAGCGCACTAGAGACCAAAAGTGGACAAATAACTTGAGTGCTAGAGACATCTTTGGTCCAACATTCCTCAAACCTAAAAGGAGACAATGGGGGCAAGGGATTATTCACCATAGGTATTGAGGAGGATTGATTTGTGGTCCGAAGCAATTGCGGTGAGGTGAGTGATGGTGGCTTTCTAAAGCTAATGACGCCAGTCTGGGTGACATTTCGACTGGTTCCATGGATTGCTATACCTGTCAACTGTTCAAAATAATCCAAAATGAATATGTTGGGGACATTTCAATTGGTTCCATGGATCCACCTGGAAACTGTGGTTCTCGATTTCAATTTTTCAAAATCAGTCATTAGTGAGTGATTCTAAATTCCAGGGTGAAAGGTCCACCTTGAAACCGATCACCCATACTTACAATTTAATTGTCATCAAGAAACTTGATGCTTTTGCATCACTTTAACGATTCAATTTTACAGAATCTTTAAAGTAGGTTATTTTCATTTGAAAATTGTGTTTGTAGGATGGTCACGCGGGAACTTTGCATCTAGGAAACAAAAAAGAACGTAATGATAAAGCAAAATATTATCGTTTTTAAAATATGGACTATCATAACATTGGAGTTGAATCGATATTTAAATAGAGTGTTTCTAAATTACGAGGGCCAATAATTTATATTGTAAAATCTGAGTAACAATTAAAGTATATTGCACCAGCATTTGCATTACTTTTTCATATTATGAAAAAAATTTCTTTATCAAGCTTAAGTAACTTAAGCATTTGACTCTCTTAGAGAGAACTGGACAGCTCTAAATATCATTTGCGTACAACATCTCTTCTAAAGTCTTGTATTAGTAAAGTTCAAAGGCTGTAATGGTGGGCGCCAAAATGCAATGCCAAACCAATTGAAAAGAACATTCAAGCAATCACAAAAATATTACAACAACAACAAAAGTAATAATGGTGCATTTGTTTTGACAAAAATGAATCATTCAGAAAATATTTTTTTAAAAATAATTGTTTGCATCACTTACAAAAACGAACGAATAGAAAAAACTTCACTGTTCATGAAATTGTTAAACATAAATTGTTATTGATAATAATAAAATTTTCATTAATTAATTATTTCAAACGATATATGAGATTATTTTTTAGGGAAATATTTTCTAAATCATTTTTTTTTTCTAAACAAAGGCAGTCTTGGTAATGTTATAAATGCTAGATATCATCATGACTTACTTACTATCTTCAGCTTGTTAAGTAATCGTCCCTATTTAATGTGAAATCTGGTATTATTTACTCAAATTCAGTGGACATATTTATTTTCTACAATAGGCATTCATGAGTCACTCAGACTGCATATGAAGTCCAAATAGGATTCAAAGTACATGCTAGATGTCATCCAACCAATGTGGTCTCGGTTTAAGTTTCTTCGAGAGCATTCTGAAAGTAAAATCTTAAATGTGGGTTTTGATTGTAGAATGCGTTACGGCTCAAATGAGCGAAATTTAAAATTTTCATTTTTGAAGATTACAATTGGCCAGATGGTTATTGATCCCCTGGCCCCTGGTCCCTTCCGCCCCCCCCCCCAAAAAAAAAAAAAATCCAGTATCTTGATTTTGGCATAAATCCCACGATATTTTTAAAATTGACTTTCAATGTCCCTAGCACCGACTCCGACCACAAGTTCACCTTAAGGTTGATCACATGACATCACGTGACCATGGGCGGTGAGGAGTTCAAGGGCAATATCGTTTTTCGTAGTGAGAGTTATATTTTCGCCCTTAGATTTGTTGTGTAGTTGTAAATTGCCTCCTAATGTTTCAAATCTTTCAGCATTGTGCTCCCCATCTTTTGAATCAGTTGCAATCATTCCTTGAAAATAATTGTGGAAAATGAGAGAATTAATTTTAATTAAGGAAAAATGATAGGGAGTGAAATCAATATATAGTTCTAGGGATGAGAGATTATAGAAATCATTTTCAAAGGAATATTTACTCTAATTAAAATGCTCAAGTCAATCTTAGGTGAAAATTGATTGGAGACCTAAGCAAGGGATCAAGGACCTTCCCCCCCCCCCCAAATTTCTTTTTTAGTTTTGTTTCATTTTTTAAATTCTAATTAAAATCTTGTAATTTACCAGGAGAAGACTGTAAAGAATTTTCAAAGATCATGAGGCATATTGCAAAATTTTGATACATCAAAATGTCATTTACATAGCAAATTTCGAGGCAAAATGAAATTCTTGTCTTAAAAAGACGAGGTTACCTTCAAGTTCTCTTCAAAATGGGTCATGTGACATCCCACGATTAAGTGAGAATGTCATTAGAGTCAATGCTGAAGACATTGAAATCAATTTAAAAACAACAATGATTGATGCCAAAGTTGAGATGTTATGAGGCAAGTTGTGACACTATCACAATTTGGAGGGCAAATAATAATATTCCATTAGTAACTTCATTTTAAAATAGTCTGACAAAAAGCACCCGCGTGAACATATAAGTGGGAATAAAGGGTAAGAGTTTAAGTTATTGGAAAAATAAACATAACATAAATATTCATTACATTTGGGAAAAAAACAACCATGGGGGTTGAAATCATAGCGTACTTTCTATCACAGGGAGCATCAATCGGGTCTAGGCGGTTTCTAGTTTAAAAAATTTGTAATTGGTTATAAATGGACAATTTGCAATTCCTTATATACCCTTATTATTGACTAGAATTTGGACTCTTGCAGTTGAGAATGCACCCCCTATTTACAAAGAAGAAAAGACATAAGAATCTTAAAACATAGAATTAGGAAACATTCAACTCTCAGAAACTCTATCTTGGACCCCTTCTCCTCATTGGTCCCATTAAATCATGTTTTGGCCCAAATTTCCATTTGTTTGCACAAATATCAAATGGATTTAATTGATTGAAGAGGTTTAAGGGGGCTTATGAGACAGAGTGTGCAAAAGAACCAAAACCGCTTGGAACCGAATTGGATTGTTCCATTCGATTACTAGTTCTAGGCATGGACTCGCCCATCCAGACTAAACCAGTACGCACACATATATAATTTTTTTTTTTTTATTTTTATGTAGAGCATCTATGTTCTCTTGAGTTTGATGTATTTGAGCCCAGAGATGACCAAAGTGAGTTTGTTCTAGCTTTGAGGCTTTTTTTTTTTTTTTTTTTTTTTTTTCGGTTAGTGGGGGACTCCCTTAGCGAGTTCGATTCTATGGGCCAAATGAAAAATAGGGGAACCCCTTATGGGTGTTTTCCATGACCGGCAAATAACTTGAATGCTAGAGGTGTTTTTGGTTCAACATTCTTTAAACTTGAAAGGAGATGATAGGCCAAGGGATTATTCTCCATAGGTGTTGAAGAGAATTGATTCGTCTTCTGAAGCAATTGCAATGAGGTGAATGATAGTGGCTTTCGAAAGCCAATGACACCTATATGGGTTGGAGCTACGCCTATCAACTATTTAGATTACTTGAGAATGAATTTGTTGTAGATATTTTGACTAGTTCAATGGATCACTGGGAAGCTACAACTGTCAACCGTTCAGAATACCTTGGAATGAATTTATGGGGGACATTTCGACTGGTTCATGGCCCACCCGGGAACAATGATTCCTAGTTCTAATTTTTTTGAAATCGATTATTAATGGACGGTTCTTGGTTGCAAGTTGGAAACCACCCATCCTTGAATCGATTACCCCTACTCACATGTTAATTGTCATCAAGAAACTTGATGTTGCCCCATCACTTTAATAATTCAATTTTAGAGAATCTTTACAGTAAATTATTTGACAAAATTATATTCATTTGAAAATAGTGTTTGTTGGATGGTCACGAGGGAAACCATGCATCTAGAAAACAAAAGTTGGAGTCGAATTGATATTCAAAGTGAGTGTTTCTAAAATACAAAGGCCAACTAATTTATATTGTAAAATCTGTGTAACAATCAGAGTATATAGGACCAATACTTGCATTCCTTTTTCATATTATGAAAAAAAAATTCTTTATCAAACTTAATTAACTTAAGCATTTGGCTCTCTCAGAGAGAATTGTTTGGCTCTAGCACCATTTGAGCACAGCGCCTTTTTCAAAGTCTTGTATTAGTAAAGTTCAAAGGCTCTAGTTGTTGGCGCCAAAATACAATGACAACCAATTGAAACGAGCATTCTAGGAATCGCAAAAATATTGGAACAACAACAACAACGTAATAATGGTGAATTTGTTTCAATAAAATTTTTAATGATTTTGAAAATATTTTTCTAAAAATAATTGCTTATATCGCTTATAAAAACGAATAAATGGAAAAAAAATTCACCATTCACAAAAATTTTAGACATAAATTGTTGTTGACAATAAAACATTTTTCACTGTTTAATTATTTTAGATGATAAATACGATCATTTTTAGGAAATATTTTTCAAGTCATTTATTTTTTTTCTAAACAAACGAAGTCTTGGTAATATTTTAAATGCTAGATATCATCAACTCGACTCATTATCTTCAGTTTGTAATTTAGTCACCTCTATTGAATGCGAAATCTTGTGTTATTTACTCAAATTCAATGGGCGAATTTACCTTCCACAATAGGCATTAATGGGTCACTCGACCTTAAATGGAGCCCAAAAAGGTTTCAAAGTACATGCTAGATGTCATCCAACCACTAAGATATTGGCTTAAATGGTAATGGAATTTGTTTCTCTTTTTGTGATCTTGGGGTAATTCTTTTTAGGAGCATTCTGAAAGTAAAACCTTAAATTTACCAAACTAATGTAGGGAAGTGCGCCTTTAAGATTATTCTGGAAAGTGGACTGAGACGTGCTAAAGCGGTCCGAACACCACTCTCGGCACGGAAAACAAAATCAAACCAGTCAAATATCATCCTAACGATATTTTAAAAGATTGGTAGGATGTTACAAAACTTAGAATAGTAATATTCAGAAAGAGAGAAGTAGGGTCAATATTGTTCCGCCATTGATTTAGTAAATTTTCTTCTACTCATCACATTATTTTCTAGCTTCATAATCCATAAATCCACCCTTTATCTGTATGAATCCTCAGCAAAATCATGTCATTTTCCCTCTCCTACATTTTTTATTCCTTTTAATCGGCAAAATAATTTACTTTTACCCAATTTTCCAACAATTTTAACCGGATGTAAAGCCACCAAGTCGTGGTAATTCAATCTCCCAAGCAAGAAAGTGACTAGATTGGAAGAACCTCTTGGAGGACGAGGACGAAATTGAACAAAAAAGGCAAAAATCTTGTGCTGCCTTTTTCCTTTTACGCGAGTGATTTATAATCTTCTGCAGCGGCCCCTCCATTTCTTCATCTTTCAACTTTTCAACCCTAAAACTCTCTCTCTCTCTCTCTCTCTGGCTAGCCGCTTTGCTACAATGTGAGGTGTCTTTGGCGGTGGGCGAGAAGGGATGGCGGTCAATGGGCTATCGTGCGGCGGTTGTGCGGCAGTTGGGCGATGATCATGCGGTGGTTGTTGGCCGGTAGGCGGCTGGCAGTCGAGCGGTTGGCGGTGGCTGTCATCGGCCGGTGGGGGTGGTCGGTGGGTGGCGGCGATGATGGTCATTGGCGGTTAGGGGTTGTGGCGACGATGGTTGGGCGGCAACGATGATGACAATTGCCGCGGTTAGCCGACGATGATCGGGCAGCGGCAGTGATGACGGTTGCCGGCGATCAGGTGGTGGCTGGCGGTTGGCCGACAATGGTCGTGGGTGGCAGCAGTTGGCAGGGGGCAATGGTGGCTGCAACAAGGAAGAAGAACAAAAGAAAAATAGAAAAGACAAAATGGACTTATTTCTAGAAATTAATTCTGGGATCAAGAAACTACTTTTTTTGGTTTCTTGTTTCCGTTTCGAATCTATTCTCTAGCTACTTTTCTATTCCGGGGAATAGAAAAATAAGTTGGCGTTACTAAATGGATTTTTGTTCTTTTTTTGTTTCGGGGAACAAAAGAACAGAAATTGGGAGAAACAGAAACGTTGCCATGTGGGCTCTTAGTGTTCATATAACTAGTTCATTATGTATTGTGTAATTTATTCCAACAAACTCTTGTTTATGTATCAAAATCAATCTATGACTACTGATATTCATAATATTAACAAGTAGGAAATTCTCTAGAAAAAGGTTCATTGGAAGTGGGTCGAAAGAGGATGTCCAAACATATTTATCATTGGACGTAGTTCGATTCATGTTACTCAATACACTGTATTGGGGTATACTCTGAATACTTGCGGGTATAGGATTGTATGAGTAATTTTTCAATAAATGGCTGGGTTAAGCATCTAGCACAATGGATAGAAGAATTTTGGGGAGTTTTCACGGCCCCGGTGAACGAGGGCCTTCATCATAAGAGTCATGAGGTAGCAAAATGCCTAATTTGGTAAGTTCTGACCCGCACAAAAGGTATAACCTCGTGGAGCTATTTCTTTAGGACGATAATGTGTCATGACATCTTATACATTGTAATTACCAACACAAAAATGTCAAGACTTAAATTGGTGTCAATAGGCTGTGATCACCGACGATCTCCTGCTTATTATTTGCTACAGAGTTGGAATTATTCACTACGAGAATCGCTCTTTTTATGAGCTTTTACATTGTATGATACTTGGTATTGAAATTACAACTATGGTTAAATGCTATGCGGCGATGATTCCTTGATGGATCATCTAGCTACTATAACAGCTCTATTGGCCTTTTTGAAAATGTCAAAGCGTCGACTTTATTGTTAGCTTTGAAATTTATGGCAAGGAAGAGGACTATGGTAGGTACAGGTTGGATTGCTAAGTTAATGAAAACCATAGGTCAATCGTCACGTTGGGTCACCACCTACCATGTGATTTTTAGATACCCTTCGTGTACGACATTGGGAGTGAGAAACAAACTATCCATTTTAAATGAAAAATACAAAGAAAAAATAAGACAGACGATAATGTTGTTGAGATTAAGGCTTTAAATTATAGATTTGGTCCACGGAGTTTCGATTTATATCTCAATTTGAACACTTAATTTGGCATGTTGCGTCGACGTAATAGACGCTAAGCTATCTTGCGTTAAATTTTCTTAGGTTGTCGATATGGTGGACATTGGATTTTAAACTCATCCTGATCCAATATGCTGAGGTGACTTTCCGAATATTAGGTCAACTGGACCTTAAAGTCCAAGGTAATGTAGGATGGTCCCATGCCAATTAGGTAAGCGAAATTTATGAAGGCTATTAATTTTGGAAATTCATCTATCACCATCTCAGTATTTGATTATGTGCAATGAAGGATCAGTACTAAAGTTACTTTTTTGTTTCCCAATCATATATGGAGTCTTTCTTTGATTAAGTAGCATGTGTATTTACCAACATATGCTAAGCATGGAAAGTATTTCTTAGTTTTTTTCATTTGAAATGAACTTTGAAACTAATTTGTAGTAAGTGGGGATTTTAAAATGGCTTTTGTATTTTTGAATTGACCTTGACCGATTGTTTATTCATCCTCATAAGTAGGGATGTCAGCAGACCGGTTCAATTAATCCTCGGATCCTCTTGAAATGTAGTGGCTTTAAGTCAAGTCATGGATGTCCGGATTTCTTTAGGATTAGAAAATCCTATTAGGTTCCGGACGAGTTTGGGATGCAAATATTACATGGCGTGCATTGATAATGAATGTTTTGAATGGGACGATGCACGTTGTTTGACCAAGTTATTTGCACTTTTTTAAATGGTAATTACAATTTATATTCGTTGAGTTATGGAATTCACTTATTAAATATTCATTAAGAGAAAATCATAATTGGGGATGTTCTAAGTGAACTTTAGATTTCTATATATGTAAATAAGTGCAGTACGAGATTAAATGCTGTTATTATGAATTAGGGATGAGTTCCCCCAATTCGATTGCCTTGTCAAGTTCGTTCAGACTCAATTATGATCATGACCATCTGGCCATGCTCATGTACTAAGCCGGTTCAATGCAATTGATTCATACTTCGAAACTCCGATAAATTCGATTGCGAATTTATGGTTAAACTTTCCTAGGATTCTTTACTTCAATTCACATCTCATGATCCATAATTTTTGAAATTTTTATTTGAATTCCGTTGGTCCACTCGGGTTACGGATTCTTACTATAAACAAACTTAAAGGCCAAAATTTCATCTTGAACATCAGATGCCAAATCAATGCAAAAGCAGTTTTATTTGTATTTGTAAAAAATATTTTTACAAATAGCAGAGGCAAAAAGACTGAGAAAATTAAAGGAAAATTGAATTTATGAAATGGGCAGTCGGTCCCTATTCGGTCCAATAAAACTAGTTACTATTTATTTTCATGTTTTCATTCAAATATCTTATTATCCAAAATATGATCACACAAATCGTTTACCTATAACTTTTCAATATCCTTATGAAAAATTAATTACATCTTAGCATTTTTGCGGCTAAATCCATTTTAAAATTGGTAAATGCATTGCTTGTGAAGTATGTGTGTCCAATGGATCACACCTACTAAAAAATGTTTTTTTTTTCTAGTTCATATAAAGTATCATATGGTATAAATTTAGCAATACTCTTCCTCCCGATCTGTTACAAGAAAGGGATAATATGCAACTTTCATGAATTTAGAGCTCCAACAAACCAACCGGGTGCTTTCATCTGAATATCTTATTCTCCCATTACAACTTCATATTTCTTCAGAAACAATAAACTAAATCTACTAATTTATTTGAAGAAATAAAAAATAACGATGAAAAAAAAGGTACATACAATCGGTCCCCCCTTAGAGTCACGAATCGGACTTTTAAGAATTGGGGAGCCAGATCAATATCAGTTTGGGCGGTCTGTTTTGCACAGCCCCGGGATGATATGTCATGTTAATTTATTTAATTTTCCTCGAGACAAGTAGTTGAGGAAGTAACAAATACTCAACGCTTGCCGAGAGATCACGGGACCAAAGGAGTTTGCCGAATTCTCAATCCAATCCTTCTTCTCTTTCTTCTTCTCATCTTCTTCGCAAATCCGAAGACCGATCCAATCGGAGCTGACCCGGGTCCGTACCCGCTTTCTCCATATTCTCCTTCTTCATCAATGGCGGCGAAGAGGGCATTGTCGCTGCTCTTGCTGCTATCGTTGTTGATTCTGCTGTGGCTGGCCGCCCATGACGGCGAGGATGCGATATGGATGACCCTGCCCCCGATCGGCACCAAGTGCGTCTCCGAGGAAATCTAGGGCCACGTTGTCGTCCTCGCCAACTACGTCGTCGTCTCCAACGACCACTTCCACATCCCCACCATCTCTGTCAAGGTTCTCGCTCGAATCCTATGCTCCTTTCCTTTCCCGTTTGAAATTCGCCTTTTTTTTTTCCCTTTTACGTGAGTGATTTATAATCTTCTGCAGCGGCCCCTCCATTTCTTCATCTTTCAAATTTTCAACCTTAAAATTCGACTGCGGACTGTCGCTTGTTGCCGCTAGCTACTAACTGCCGACCGTCGTCATTGACCGCCACCCACAACCCATCGACCGCAAGGGGTAGTCGGCATCTGTCGGTAGTCGTGGGACAGATCGTGGAGGCGCTTATGTAGTAGTCGAGTGACTATCGTGCAGCGGTCGGGAAGCGGTCGTCGGTTAGCGGTGTGGTTAGTAGTCGGGCGGTCCGATGCGGATCGATGGTGGTTGTCGGTCGATGGGCGCCGGCGAGTGATGGGCGGCCGACGGATGGTGGTGGCGGCAACATATGAATGATCGGTTGACGAAAGATGAGAAAATTTTTTTATTTCTCATTTTTTTCTAGAAATAAAGAAATAAGAAATTTCTACTTTTAATTTCTATTCCAAACCTATTTCGAAATAGAAATCTATTTCAAAAATAGAAAAAAATGGAATAATGTTATCAAATTGATTTCTATTCCAGAAACAGGTCTGGAATAGAAAAATTGTTTCTAGAATAGAAATTCTGGTTTGTCATGCACCCCCTTATTCTCCAATTACAACTTCATATTTCTTCAGAAACAATAAACTAAATCTACTAATTTATTTGAAGAAATAAAAAAAAATAATGATGAAAAAAAAGGTACATACAATCGGTTCCCTCTTAGAGTCAGGAATCGGATTTTTAGGGCGCGCATGATAAAATTTTTACTTCTCTATTTCTCTGTTCCTCGGAACATGTTTGGAATAGAAATTCGTTTGGTAACGCAATTTGATTTTTTTATTTCTGGAACAGATTTCTATTTCAAAAATAGATTTGAAAAATAAATCAGTGGTGGCGCTGCTGGCGGCGAGCTTTTCCCCCTAACTCAAGGGGAGGAGTTCGATTCCCGTTACCCGAGACACGAGGGGTGATGGTGACTCACGTGCCTCCTCAGGGTTTACTTCGCCGCGTTGTTGGCATACGGGGCTTCCCTTGGTCATAAAAAAAATTAGAAGGTAAAATTTTTAATTTCAGAAATTGAGAAATCAATTTCTGACCAGAAATTAATTTTGTCATGCACACCTTTAAGAATTGGGGAGCCAGACCAATATCAGTTCGAGCGGTCCATTTTGCACAACCCCGGGATGCTATGTCATGTCAATTTATTTAATTTTCCTCGAGAGAAGTAGCCGAGGAAGTAACAAATACTCAACGCTTGCCGAGAGACCATGGCATCAAAGGAGTTTGCCGAATTCTCAACCTAATCCTTCTTCACTTTCTTCTTCTTCTTCTTCTTCTTCTTCTTCTTCACAAATCCGAAGCCCAATCCGATCGGAGCCGACCCGGGTCTGTACCCGTTTTCTCCATCTTCTTCTTCCTCTTCTGCTTCATCAATGGCGGCGAAGAGGGCGTTGTCGTTGCTGCCGCTGTTGATTTTGCTTTGGCTAGCCGCCCTCGACGGTGGGGATGCGATATGGATGACCTTGCCCCTGACTAGCACCAAGTGCGTCTCTGAGGAAATCCAGGGCCACGTTGTTGTCCTTGCCAACTATGTCGTTGTCTCCGATGACCACTCCCACATCCCTACCATCTCCTTCAAGGTTCTTGCTCGAATCCTTTGCTCCTTTCTGTTCCCGTTTGAAATTCGCCTTTTATTTTTCCTTTTTACGTGAGTGATTTATAATCTTTTGCAGTGGCTCCTCCATTTCTTCATCTTTCAACTTTTCAACCCTAAAATCCGACCGCTGATCATCACTTGTTGCCGCTTGGCCGCTAACCGCTGATCGTCGTCACCGACTATCGCCCACAACCCATCAACCGCAAGGGGTGGTTGGCAACTGTGCGGTAGTCGTGTGATAGTCGTGCGGCAGTCGTGCAGTGGTCGAGTGACTGTCGTGCAAAGGTCGGGTAGCGATCGTTGGCCGATAGATGGCTAGTAGTCGAGTGGTCTAGCGGTGGCATTCGGTGGTAGTTATCGATCGGCGGGGGTGGCCGGTGGGTTGTGGGCGGGCGATGACAGTCACTAGGCGGTTAGGGGATGCGGTGACGGCGGTTTTGGTGGCGATGACAATGATGATCGCTAGCGGTCAACTGACGACGGTTGCTAGCAATCAGGCGGTGGAGGCAGCAGCGGCAACGACGACAATTGCCGGCAGTCAGGTGGCGTCGGTGGCGGCTGGTGGCTAGCGGTCGATCGACGATGGTCGTAGACAGTTGGAGGTGGCTGGTGATTGGCAGGGGGCCATCAATGGCTGCAACAAGGAAGAAGAACAAAAGAAAAAAAGAAAAGAAAAAATGGACTTATTTCTAAAAATTGTTTCCGGGATCAATAAGTTACTTTTTTTTTTTGTTTATTGCTTCTGTTTCAAATCTATTTCCCGGCTACTTGTTTATTTTAGGGAATAGAAAAATAAGTTGGCATTACCAAATAGATTTCTATTCTTTTTTTGTTCCGAGAAACAAAATAACATAAATTGAGAGAAATAGAAATGTCGCCATGTAGGCTCTTAGTGTTCCTATAACTAGTCCATTATGTATTGTGTAATTTATTCCAACAAACTCTCGTTTATGTATTGAAATCAATTTATGACTACTGATATTTATAATATTAACACCTAGGAAATTCTCTAGAAAAAGGTTCATTGGAAGTGGATCGAAAGAGGATGTCCAAACATATTTATCATTGGAAGTAGTTCGATGCATGTTACTCAATACACTATATTGGGGGTATACTCTGAATACTTGCGGGTATAGGATTGTATGAGTAATTTTTCAATAAATGGCTGGGTTAAGCATCTATTACAATGGATAGAAGAATTTTGGGGAGTTTTCACGGCCCCGGTGAACGAGGGCCTTCATCATAAGAGTCAGGAGGTAGCAAAATGCCTAATTTGGTAAGTTCTGACTTGCACAAAAGGTATAACCTCGTGGAGCTATTTCTTTAGGACGATAATGTGTCATGACATCTTATACATTGTAATTACCAACACAAAAATGTCAAGACTTAAATTGGTGTCAATATAGGCTATGATCGCCGACGATCTCCTGCTTATTATTTGCTGCAGAGTTGAAATTATTCACTACGAGAATCACTCTTTGTACGAGCTTTTACATTGCATGATACTTGGTATTGAAATTACAACTATGGTTAAATGCTATGCCGCGATGATTCCTTGATGGATCATCTAGCTACTATAAGTTTATAACAGCTCTATTCGCCTTTTTGAAAATGTCAAAGCATCGACTTTATTGTTAGCTTTGAAATTTATGGGAGGAAGAGGACTATGGTAGGTACCGGTTGGATTGCTAAGTTAATGAAAACCATACGTCAATCGTCACGTTGGGTCACCACCTACCATGTGATTTTTAGATATCCTTCATGTACGACATTGGGAGCGAGAACCAAACTATCCATTTTAAATGGAAAATACAAAGAAAACAGAAGACAATGATAATATTGTTGAGATTAAGGCTTTAAATTATAGATTTGGTCCACGGAGTTTCGATTCATATCTCAATTTGATCACTTAATTTGGCATGTTGCATCGACGTAATAGACGCTAAGCTATCTTGCGTTAAATTTTCTTGGGTTGTCGATATGGTTGACATTGGATTTTAAACTCATCCTGATCCAATATGCTGAGGTGACTTTTCAATTTTCAGTTTTGAAATTTCTAAGTTTGATCTTCACTTTTAAAACATTTAATTCTTTATAAAATTCTAAATATCTCAAATGCTTAATGTAAGTACAAATATTTTTAGTCAAGTAAAAATAAATTCGTAAGTTTTAAAGTTTTTTTTTTCAACTTTCATTGAAAAGTCAAAAGTAACCTAATTTTCAAGCCCATTCAAATGAAGTAGATCCTCATTTCACATAGTCACATTAAACCCATCTGCTTACCGATAACTCATTGTTAGGTTTACGTGTATATGATGGTTTGTGTGCATCCTTGAAAACTAGAAGAGTGAAAAGTTTCGAGACGTCATGTCAAAAATTACGTTAATTAATTTCCTAAAATTCATTTTGTGAAGTCACCATTTAATGTCGCTTTCCGAATATTAGGTCAACTGGACCTTAAAGTCCAAGGTAATGTAGGATGGTCACATGCCACTTAGGTAAGCGAAATTTATGAAGGCCATTAATTTGGGAAATTCATCTATCACCATCTCAGTATTTGATCATGTGCAAGGAAGGATCAGTACTAAAAGTTACTTTTTTGTTTCCCAATCATATATGGAGTCTTTCTTTGATTAAGTGGTATGTGTATTTACCAACATGTGCTAAGCATTGAAAATATTTCTAAGTTTTTTTTATTTGAAATGAACTTTGAAACTAAATTTTAGGAAATAGGGATTTTAAAATGGCTTTTGTATTTTTGAACTGAGCTTGAGCCGATTGTCTATTCATCCTCATATGTAGGGATGTCAGCAGACCGGTTCAATTAATCCTCGGATCCTCTTGAAATGTAGTGGCTTTAAGTCAAGTTTTAGATGTTCGGATTTCTTTAGGATTAGAAAATCCGATCAGGTTCCGGACGAATTTGGGATGCAAATATTCTATTGTGTGCGTTTGATAATGAATGTTTTGAATGGGATGATGCCCGTTGTTTGACCAAGTTATTTGCACTTTTTAGATGGGAATCAGAATTTATATTGGTTGAGTTATGGAATTTACTTATTATATATTCATTAAGAGAAAATCATAATAGAGGATGTTTTAAGTGAATTTTAAATATATATATATATGTAAATAAGTATGGTATGCGGTTAAATGCTGTTATTATGAATTAGGGATGAGTTCCCTCGACTCGATTGCCTTGTCAAGTTCGTTAGACTCAATTATGATCACGAGCCTCAAGTTCCCAAATCACACCCCATGAGCTCAAGATCATCTGGCCTTTCTCATGTACTAAGCCGGTTCGATGCAATTGATTCATACTTCATAACTCCGATAAGTTTTTTTTTTTTTGGTATCCAAGATCCAGCCTGGTACAATCTTACGGGTGCTCACAACCGCCACAGGGCCTGACAGGCCCAATGTCAACCATTGACTATACCTGGACTATGGACGAGTTCCCCCAACTCGATTGCCTTATCAGGCTCATCCATACTCAAATCTGATTACGAGTCTCGAGTCCCTAAATCACACCCCATGAGCTCAAGATCATCTGGCCATGCTTATGCACTAAGTCGGTTTGATGCAATTGATTCATATTTCGAAACTCCGATAAGTTTTTTTTTTGGTATCCGGGATCCGGCTAGGCACAACCGTACGGGCGTTCACAGCTGCCGTAGGCTCGATAGGCCCAACGTCAACCACCGACTATACTTGGATTAAGGACGAGTTCCCCCCAACTCGATTGCCTTGTCGGGCTCATCTATACTCAATTCTGATTACAAGCCTCAAGTCCCTAAATCACACCCCATGAGCTCAAGATCATCTGGCCATGCTCATGCACTAAGCTGGTTTGATGCAATTGATTCATACTTTGAAACTTTGAATTTTTTTTTTAATCCTGACACAATCTTAGGGGTGCTCATAGTTGCCGCAAGGCCCAATAGGCCCAACGTTGACCACCAACTATACCGGTACAACCTTACGGGTGCTCATAACCGCCGCAAGGTCCAATAGGCCTAACATTTACCACCAACCATACTTGGAGGGGAGCTAGCTCGAACCTACCACCAGGGCTTCCCACTTAAGACACTAGCAATTGGAGATTCAAACTCGTTTCCTTGGCGATGAGATAGTAAAAGCTCAAACCATCACGACTACCTATCGGTGGGTGAAACTCGATGAGTTCGATTGCGATTTATGGTTAAATCTCCCTAGGATTCTTTACTTCAATTCACTTCTCATGATCCATAATTTTTGAAATTTCTATTTGAATTCCGTTGGTCTGCTCGGGTTAAGGATTCTTACTATAAACAAACTTCAGGCCAAAATTGCATCTTGAACATCAGATGCCAGATCAATGCAAAAGCGGTTTTATTTGTTTTATTTGTTTTTAAATATTTTTACAAATTGCAGATGCAAAAGAAAAGAAAAGAAAAGACTGAGAAAATTAAAGGAAAAATTGAATTTATGAATTTATGAAATGGGTGATCGATTCCCTATTCAGTCCAATAGAATTAGTTACTATTTATTGTCATGTTTTCATCCAAATATCTTATTGTCCAAAATATGATCACACAAATCGTTTACTTGTAACTATTTAATATCCTTATGATAAATTAATTACATCCGACCATTTCCATGGTTGAGTCCATTTTGAATTTGATAAATGCATTGCTTGTGAAGTATGTGTTGTCCAACGGATCACACCTACTGAGAAAAGTTTTTTTTTTTTTAGTTCATATAAAGTATTGGATGGTATAAATTTAGCAAAACTCTTTCATATGTTACAAGAAAGGGATAATATGCAACTTCCACAAATTTAGAGCTCCAACAAACCAACCGGGTGCTTTCGTCTTGGATATCTTATTCTCCAATTACAATTTCATATTTCCTCGAGAACCATAAATTAAATCTACTAATTTATCTGAAGAAATAAAAAATAATGAAAAAAAAAGATACATACAATCAGTCCCCCTTAGAGTTAGGAATCGGATTTTTAGGGCGCACATAATAAAATTTTTACTTCTTCCGTTTCTCATTTCCCGAAATATATTTGGAATAGAAATTCGTTTGGTAAATTATTTGATTTTTCTATTTCCTAATATATTTCTAAATATAAATAAATTTAAAGAAAAAAATTATAAAATAAAATTTTTAACTTCTCAATTTTTAAAATAGAATTTACGATCGTAAATTTTGTCGCCGGACCAATACCGGACCAATATTCGGGCGGTCCGTTTTGCACACCCCGGGATGCTATGTCACGTCAATTTATTTAATTTTCCTCGAGCGAAGTAGCTGAGGAAGTAACAAATACTCAACGCTAGCCGAGAGATCACGTTATCGAAGGAGTTTGCCGAATTTTCAACCCATTCCTCCTCCTCTTTCTTGTTCTTCTTCTTTTTCTTCCTCGTCTTCTTCGCAGATCCGAAGCCCGATCCGATCGGAGCCGACCCGGGTCCGCACCCGCTTTCTCCATCTTCTCCTTCTTCTTCGATGGCGGCGAAGAGGGCGTCGTCGCTGCTGTCGCTGCTGCTGCCGCCGTTGATTCTGCTGTGGCTGGCCGCCCTCGACGGCGGGGATGCGGTATGGATGACCCTGCCGCCGACCGGCACCAAGTGCGTCTCCGAGGAAATCCAGGGCCACGTCGTCGTCCTCGCCGACTACGTCGTCGTCTCCGACGACCACTCCCACATCCCCACCATCTCCGTCAAGGTTCCCGCTCGAATCCTTCGCTCCTCTCCGTTCCCGTTTGAAATTCGCCTTTTCTGTTTTTTTTTTTTTTTTGGGGGGGGGGGGGGGGGGGGGGGGGCATCGCGCTTTGGGGGTTTTGATGAGGAGAGAAAATCGAGAGCAAACGCGGCCGAAAGATCGCCTTTTTTTTGTTTCTTTTTTTGTATCTTCCTTTTGGGATTCTGAGGGAATCGATTGAAGACGAGGATGTTGGATTTTTCGGCTGTCTGTTGTGGTGATCGGAGCCCTTTTTGCGTTATTGACTGCATGCGTGTTTGCGCGCCGGAGTTTCGTGTAGTCTAGCGGATGATAAGCGTTGCTGATGGGCGGATGAGCGGTTGGTGCTTTGGAAGCACAGGAGAGCCGAGTCGGAAGAGAGGGAATTTCGTTGAATTTGGTACTTCTTTAGAGCCCGGTCCGTTGACTCTCTTGGGTCTATGTGGAGGGAGGGGATGTGAATGTGCTACGTAGCTTTGGGGTTGGAATTCCCTTTCTTTCGACAATTTGCACGAATTGAAGGTGAGGATCTTGGATTTTCGGCTGTTTGTGTAGTTATTGGAGGCTTTCTGCGTTATGGGTTGCATGCATGTTCACGCGGTGGAGTTTCGTGTTGGTTTTTCTGTAGCGGATGATGAGTCTTTACAGATAGCAGGATGAGCAGTTGGTGCTTTAAGCAGGAGAGAACCGACTCGAGAAAGAGAGAATTTCTTGAATTTGTTACTTGTTTGGAGTTTTGTCCATCGACTTTTTCGGGGTCTATGTGGAGGGAGGGAGGGAGGGAGGGAGGGAGGGGGATGTGAATGTGCTGCATGATTTCCGGGTTGGAATTCGTTGTTGCTGGGAGAGGCGGAAGGGGGAGTGCTCTTGTAGGCTCGGATCTCGATGGCGATCGGCATTTTTCTCCGTTGGTGGTTAGCATAATTGCTATGTGAATGCTTAAGATAGATAAACCTGCTGTGAGTTCCCATCATTGCTGCCAATTCCCCATTCTTTGATGGGGATTTGATTTTGTTGAATTTCGAACTGATTGTTTGATACTATGAAGTTCAGCTCTAGACACTGCACCTCTCCTGTATTTTTATTTCGGGTTTTCTGAAGGGGGAAGTAAGGGGGGGAGTTGGTGCTGATGAGCCTCAAGTTGAACTCCCTTTGGTACCACAAATAATGGAATCGCTTCATAAAGGTGTTGCCTCAGCAGTCATCCTAGTAGTTCTACCTTACTGACTACTTTGGCAAGTCCAAGCTGAATAGCTGATTACTGGTTGAGAGATCTAAGGCATTCATTTATCTTTGAAGATATCTGTGGCGTTTTTCCCTACTTAATATTTCTTACTTGCATTAATGCTTATTTTGTGGCACATCATATGTTCAAAAGTAAACTTCCGGCATTTTCATGTGCTTGTTGGTATAAACAGCTTCCTTTTATAAGAAACTTTGCAACTAGCGAAAGTAAATATTATTGCTTCTTCCATGATACAGAGGATTGACTGATTCAAAAGTGGAACATCGGATGCTACTAAGTTGCATAATTGGTTTATCTATTCTAGTTAACCAGAGAGCCAATTAGAGAGATATCTTCTAGTGATTTTTGAAGTCATTTTCTCAAAGCAATCAGAATATTAACAATGATTTTCTTCCTCTTTCTTCTTCAGTTTCTGAGCCTTTAGCCTAAATTTAATTGCTTAATGCCAATTCCATCTGTTTTTGTAATCCCTGTACTATGCCTCCCTAAAAAGATGATGAATGTGAGTCTTATGTTGCCATAGTCACTGCTAAAGATGGCTTTGGAAACCCCATGGAATTAATAACATGACCTTTTTACTCTTCAGAAAAGTTGATTTTGTTAACCTAACCTATTTCCATGACAATTTGTTTTACACCTATAATTACGGTGAAACCTAACCTATTTCCATGACAACCTTAAGACATTCTTTGAACTTTGTGTATTGTTCATATCAAGCACGGCTGTCCTTTCTCTTGAACATAATCTACATTTAAGACTTGCGTATGGAATCAAGGCATATTGACTCGTATCCAAGTTGTTAACAAGTGAGCAAATCCCTAAGATCTAACCTATTTATCTCGTGGACAGGATTTGGCACCTCAATACAGAATTGAACCTATAGCGCCATGTCTTCCTTGACAGTCAAATAGTTCCTCATTCTTTGTGCTTTTTATTTCTGTGCCCTCATTTTTGGGAGACCTTCATAAAACTATTTTGTCTTTTGTTTTTCTTTTAATCCCCATTGAATACATCATTCTCAAAAGAAAGAAAAGGTGTCTAATTTGCTCACAGTGTTGATTATACTACTTTACACCTTGACAAACTGCAAATTCATTGAGCATTTGTTTAAAAATGGAGCATATAGATAAACCAAATTACCTTTTCTTTCATATGCATGACTAGTGCCAAGTGATGTTGGAACTTGAAATTACATATGTAGATTTAAGTCTCGGGACACAAAAAGATGATCGATTGCTATATATGCTCTCACTGGAAAATTTTCAAAACTAAATTGGATGGTGCAAATGATGTTTTACAGGCCTTGGCATTAGCTTTTCAGAAATTGCGAGATCCAGTTTACTCTGTTGTTTGAGGCTTAGAGATGTAGACTTATTTGTAGTGTGTATTGAAAGGCTTCTTTTGCAGTTTCTTCATTTTCCCGTTTGTCAACTATTGCTTTTACTTCAGTAAGTCCTTGTATATCTCCGTTAGGGCCATATGAATGACATAGAAAGTTTGGAATAGAAGGTTAAATAAAAGACTTACGGTTCTCAGTTACTGAAGGCATTGTTGTCATTTCAAAATCCATTGTAAAAGTTCAAGTTCTTGTTTCTGGATTTGAGGATTATGAGTGAATTGAATTACAAGATTTAGTTGGAAAAATGTCAAGCAGAAGATTACATGCATTGCGCATGATCCTTTATTAAAAAATGATACACCATATGAAAATGAAGAAGGTCCTTGGTATCTATGTTTTCATCAGTAAGATATTCGTTATAGTAATGAGACAACAGAGATTATGCTAGATTTCCAACATTTAGCTATTATGAAAGATGAAATACCTTTTAAGTAGTGATATAATTTGAAGAATAGTCTGATAATACTCTGCTTTCTTCTGAGTATTGGCATGTTTGTTCTACAGTAGACAAAGCCGAAGAACCTGCAGTTACTTGATTTACCTTTCCCTTTGTGCTCTCTTTTGTTCTTTTAGGAGATTTGACCCAGTTGATTAAAGTAGAGTAGACAACTTAAGCAACGATGAAATATGAGATGAGCAACTGTGCTTTGACAGATGGTGCAAGGAGACCCCCTTAATGCCTTAATCTTGACTTTCAAAGCCAACTCAATGTATTTGAATTCTATATGTAGGCATAAACTGGTTCGGCAAACTCAGTGTTGTTCTTGTCATGACCCATCTCTACCAACCCTATTCCTTTGAATTTATCTGTATTTTTAAGGGAAATGTTTTATTTGTCTCACTTCTTGGATTTTTCAATATTACCCTTTCTACTCACTGAACTCATTTTATCAAGTAAACACCCACTTCATAACAATCGCTATATTTACTCCATTAAATAATCACCCAACTCCTCTTAAAATGTTTCCTTTTTTCTTCATATGCAATCTCTCACCATTGCGTGCCTCAACACTAGTTGAATAAATACTAGAAGACTTATGCCGCCCAAGGCATGAGCTGAATAAGTGAATAATTAACTTTCTTCTCTAGTAACAAATGAAAAAAGTAACCTTTTTCTCACATAGATCTACTGATATTTGGGAACTAGATGAATGTTTGATTGAAGGCCAGCTCATGTTTGTCAAATTTTGGCTTCCATCTTTGTAGGTGACTTCACCATATGGCAACAATCTACACCACAAGGAGAATGTCACTCATGGTCAATTTGCATTCACAACTAGTGAAGCTGGCAACTACCTGGCCTGTTTCTGGGCGGATGGTCATAATCAAGGAAGTGGAGAAACAAGTGTCAATATTGATTGGAAAACTGGAATTGCCGCGAAGGATTGGGAATCAGTTGCAAGGAAAGAGAAGATTGAGGTAAGGACTGTGGTTTCTTGTTTAAATGGCCTGCAGTATTTCCATCCTAAAGGTAAATATTAGGAGATGATGCCTCTATATAGGGACTAACTCTTACGTGCCTCAGGAAGAGAATCTCCAACAAACTGGATTGTCTCCTAGACTCCAGAATTTAAAATTTCATACATTTGTTATGTCGTTGTCTGTATGTTTCTAACATGTGGACAATTAAAATCACAAATTGACTTCTTTTGTATTAATTTTCATTGGAGATTCGTAACTTGATATAGGTTGCACTCTTAATGTGCATTTTGATGAAGACTAATTGTTGTTAAAGACCCTGTGTAGATGTGGTAACTATGGCATTCTGTGATGCCTTAAAATAATAGTTATCTAATTTGGTTAAGTGACTGTTTCTGTTGTTTTTTTCTCAACATGAAGTAAAGTGGTGAATCTTGTTAGAAGGTGGACTACTAAAATATTGTCCCTGAGCCCTTTCTTTGTCTATTTTTTCTGGGATATCCATTGAAACTCCAAAATCCCGTGGGAGTTTCTTCCGACAGTGGCTTTCTCAATGTTTTCTCTTTAATGTTCTACAGGGCGTTGAGCTTGAGCTCAAGAAGCTTGAAGGAGCTGTGGAGGCCATACATGAAAATCTGTTGTACTTGAAGAGCAGGTAATTTTTGCATTTCTATTTGATATTGATATCCTCCTTTCACATTTCATAGTATTGTCCCTTAATCATTGCCTGTAATAACAGAGAAGCAGAGATGAGAATGGTGAGCGAAAAAACCAATGGTAGAGTTGCCTGGTTCAGTATAATGTCCCTGGGTCTATGCATTGTTGTTTCAGCCTTGCAGATTTGGTACTTGAAGCGATTCTTTCAAAAGAAGAAGCTTATTTAAGCTGAGACTAGCTACGTCACTGGTTAAAAGTGGATTCCTGAGACTTTTTGATTATTTGTTGCTATCGTAGTGTAGGAGGAGAAAAATTTTGACACAGGAAAGGACTAGATTTCACTGTTATAACAAGTAAAAATTATCCTCATTTCCTGCAGCAATGCACTCGTTTGTGGAGGCCCAATTTTGCTCTTCTGATTGCATGGTAATCCGGTCTGCTGTTAAGTTGAATTGATGATATTGACATATGAGAAACGGTCCAAAATGCGTGGAAAGTTGATGTGCTGGGGTCTGTTTCTTTCAAGATTGCCCATGATTTTACCTAAGAATGGTAGTCCAAAACATTGAGGAGCAACTTTAGTAGGTCAAATGCTTAAAAGAGTCACAAAAATGTGGCAACGGGCATGGTTTAGCTTGCCAAATTGATTTCAGTGTTGTTGGTGATTTGGAATAGGCAAGGATTGAGAAAAACGAGTGATATTGGCTAGTGCAAATGCCTGTGTTACCATGTCATTGAGAAACAAATGATTTTTGGTGCCGCAGTCACTTAAAACAATCTCATCGAACACCCACAAATTCCACAAATTGGTGAAGTGATTGAGTCTGAGCTTGTAGTTTGTACAGGTGATTCTGACCCGAAGCGGTTCGCATGCAATTCATGAATTCACTAACGAAACCAACTTTGGGGGTTCTCTTCCTTTTTGACCTTTGGGGTCGAGAGTGTGTTTCTTTCCTTTTGATACCTTAAATTAAGGAGGCCAAACAAACGCTCGCTCGAATCATGCAAACCTTGGGATGTTTTAGATGCGGTATTTCGTAAGCTTCGATGGCGGTGAGCTTTGATGGCGGCAAACGGTTCACGGTCAATTCGTTAAACAACATTCAAACAGAGAGAGCTAACTCTTCCGTTCCACCCTTACAAGAGCATTTCTTGTTTTTCCTTTGTTCTATCTCCCTCTCTCTCTGGCTGTGAGGCACAAGCCTATTTACTCTATGTGAGTTTTGAAATTCAAGAATATAACGCTGAAATTGAGATAAACAACAGACTACAATGAGATGAGAATCCTTACACTTTTTAGTCGGCTCAGCCCATCGAAATCCGGTATCTTGTTGCGGAAAACTTGCTGAACTCCTCTTCTGCTCTGTCTCAACAAAATCAGAGTCCACATAAGCCCAATAGAAGTCGTCTGTTGGCCCGCTATGCTGAAAACTTTGGACTCTTGAATTACATCCTCCATGCTCACACCCTTTAGATGCCTAGATTCTCGAACTGCTTTCATGTTTGATTTGAGCAGTATTCCTAGGAGATCATTTTCATCTACCCCTTCCTTCATTGCTTTCTCTCTTTTGGTCATTACTTCTTTCAGCAATCCTTTAACTTTTATGGTCGATTTCTTTCATCCTCTTGTGCAGTTTAATCGGCAAAAGGGTGCATCTTTTTTTTTTTTTTCTTTCCGGCAAGTCTACTTCAGGATGAAAACTTTATATGTTGCATACACTCAAATGATTTTTATCCATTCTCGAGTTGAGAAGTTGGAAAAAAGCAATCTCCCTACATACTATCTTGCAATCACAATCTAACCACTATCCATGATTTGCAAAATCATAAGAAAGTTGTCTTCATAAAATTTTCAAGTTCCTCGTGTGGCAAGATGCTTAAAGATCGGCACATGATTTGCAAAACAATTACAAAATTTTGAAAGGTCGCAATTGACTGTAGGATAAGGATTGAGGATGTCAAACTAAATTCTGCTACTCTGTTTTCTGGTTACATGCTTTTTAAACAGTTCCACTATATCAGGATAGACTATTGCCCTAATCATCTTGACGAACCTCCACCCGAGGGTACTATATAATGGATAAGAAATAATGTAGAGTGATTTCAATATATATAGAAAATTGTTAAGTGATTTGTGATTTAATCTAAACATCTATGTTTGTTTGGATTGGTTAATCTATGAAATTTTTTTTATAGGTTCTATATCTCTAATGTAATCATAAAAATCGGCTAGTTGTGTGAAATTATCTAATACAAAGTGTAATAATTCAAGAGTGATAATGATAATAAATAAGAAACGAATTAGGTGAAGAAATGAAATATAGATGAAGATTAAGCTAATTATGATTTCAATCATATCATAATATGAAACATAATTAAAATAACAATGTGATCTCACGCAAGGGTGGTAGTTCGTACTTAAACATAGATCCCACTGATATGCATAAGCAGTAATTAATATAACAATGTGATCTCACGAAGAGGCGGTAGTTTGCACTTGAACCAAGATCCCACCGATATGCGTGAACAGTAATTAATATAATAATGTTATCTCACGTAGGAACAATAGTCCATACTTGAGCAGAGATCCCACTGGTATGCGTGATAAAAAAAATGTGACATTTTACAAGGGCAGTAGTCCATGTGCAAGTAGAAATCCCATAAAAGCAAAAGAAGGCTAATGATATGAAGTGATAATGCTAACCAAAACTTGATTGATTTTATCATTGAGTGATAAGAAAACTTACATATAGTTGATATAAGTGATTGGAGATGATTACAAGTGATAAGAAATATCTTGAAAAAGTGATTATAAATGATAATGAGTGATTATAGGTGTTTGGGAAAAGATACAAGTGAAAGATACATGAGAGTGAAAGGATGTGATCAAAGGAGGCTTTTAGGATGCATAAAGGTAAGAGCACAAGAATGCAAGTGAGTTGAAGGCAAGCGATGATCCCCCTTCTTCTTCTACTCCTCCTTTTATAAGCAAAGCTTGGATGAAGTAAAATTTTTTTTGGATGAATTTACAGCCGCATCTTCAGTCCATCTTCAATCCATCTATAGCATGTTGAGATTTTTCAAATGGAAAATGATGATGTGCTTTGAAAATTCCTTTGTTGTCTTCTTCGATTTTTGTCTGTTTTGGTGATTGGTAATTTCCTCTACTCGTCTCCATCGTCATCTAACAAGTTGATGCCGTAGCAATCATTTTCATTGGTATTGCCATTGTGATAAGATTGATCATCATTAGAGGAACTTGGAGATTTTGGAGGTAGCTTGGTGATTGAGAATTCTAACATGAGTTTTGCCAATCCATGGCCATATTCTTTTGGTGACTGCATGGCAGCAAATGAGTTTGGGCTAGTGATTTTTGCTGAATTTTTTTTTTTTTTTATAGTAATTTTGTGATAAGGTGATTTTTGATTTTGCCGATTTAGCCAGTTCAGAACTACTTCATTGGAAAGATTTTCTATGAATTTGATATTGTCCCACCACTTAGTTTTGAATCTTCTAAGTAGGTGGAGGGGGTGTGAAGGATAAGAAGACCGTCTATAATCAAATTCTCAGGCTGTTACCTAGAAAACTCGGAAATTGATGAAAAAATGCATAAGATTTGAAAATTATGATTCATGATTTGGTTGGTTTGAAATGGGTGTAAAATATTTATAAGCTAGTTTTAAACTATGGAAGTAATATTTCAATGACAAGATTAAAGTGGCTCCACCATTTTTGGAACCAGAAAAGTAATTGTTCAATATTAAAATCTACTTTGAAATAAAAAAGCCAAGTGTGATGATTATTTTCATTTTGGTGGAAAAAAGTATTCCGCTAGGCTTCTTGGCAATCCCAATGAAGTGAAGGTTGGAAGATATGGTAATTTGGTGGTTAGTTTGATTTCAAATCATAATTTTATTATTATTTTTTGGGTATGACGGTTGGGTTTTGGCATCTCACCGGGGTATGAATTGGAGAATTGTGGTTGTTTTTTTTTTTTTTGTTTCTAGTTTGGTTTTGTTCCGGGTGAGGATTGTGGTTGTTGAATGAGTGGCATTATATGGATTTTCAGATGATGCAATATGTTTAAATGTGATAGATTTTTTTTAACAAGAATTTGCTCATAATAAGCTCGCGATTTTGACAGATCAGTTGGTGGGTAATGCTAATTTTCTGGAAAAACATATTTTGCATAAACTTTTGGATTTTTGTGGGGGAAATCTCTTTCAACTACCATGAGGTCTTGATGTTGGCTTTTGGTGATGAATTGTGATTTGGCTAACGATTGTGATGTGGTTATAAAAATAATTAAGATAGAGGGCTTTGCTATCATATATGAAGGAGATGGTTTTATGACAATTTCACTATTTATCCTTTCAAGTGATTGTAATTTTCTTGGATTGTGAGAGGCTAATGGTGATGGATTTAAAGTGATCTCAATTTTTTTAATAGATTTTCTTAAGCAATGTTTGCCCAAATTTTGATTGGAGCGGGTAATGACAATGATTTTTGGGTTTGTGATATGGATTGAGGTTTGTATGATTGTGAGAAACAATTTCTGATTTTGCTTGGGAGAGTAATGGAGACGGGTATAGAGTAAGATCAAGAGATATCGGTTATGATAATGGTGGTTGTTGGGCTTTGATTATATCTAATCATATCTGCAATTGCTAAGGTGATTGTGATGATTGTGATAATAGTGGTGATGATTGTTAGATTTTAGGTGACTGTTGAACTTTCATTATATCTGACCAAGCTTGTGAGCGTTTTTCCTCCGATTTGGCACTTAAGTGATCGGACGGAAACTTTTGGCACCAAAGTGAGCGCCGTACACAACTTATTGCACCATTAGTGTACTTATCCCTAATAATAGTGGTGGTGATTGTTAGATTTTAGGTGATTGTTGAACTTTCATTATATCTGACCAAGCTTGGAGCTAGTCTACTATTGGTGATTGGGATTGTGATTTTGAGGTTTTGGCAATAGCTTTGCCTTTATCTTTTTTGGACTTTGGCATTGTTTTCCCTATAGAAATTCTCTTGTTAAAAAATCGGGCAAATAATTTGATGATCCATTGATGATTTCAATATCAAAATTAAAGACATATAATATGGCTTCGAAAATTTGTTTTGAACCAATATTTAATACATTCTTTTGCTGATTTAAAATCAATATGTAATAAGAACTTTTGATTTAAAATATTACCTTGGAATTTAGATATTGCCAAAACAATGGCTAATATATATATTGATGGTAGAGTAATTTGTTGAGTTTGGTTCCAATGTTTAGAAACAAATTGTGCTATTTTTTTTTTACTATTTTTTTTTACTTGTTTTAGAATACCTCCATAACTTATGTTTGCAGTATTTGTTTCTACTATTTTGAAAGCAGAAGGATCAACAAGATAGAGGCAAGGTATTCCTTTAACATGGGTTTTGATTTTTTTAATAATATTACTGAGTTGAAGCCCATGGTGAAGGGTTTTTCTGTAATATTTGATGTAATGGTTTACATAAAATATTAATATTTGGGAAAAAATCTGTAATGTAATTTAGACTTCTTAAGAATCTTTGTAATTAGGTTTTATCTTTAATTTCATTAGGAAATTTTTCTGCAAAAAGGATTGATCTTTCAATTAGGATAATAGTTCCTTAAGAAATATAATGTCCCAATAATCTAATTCTTGTTTGAAAAAGTGATATTTTGGTTGGGGAAACTATTAAGCCATTTTTTCTTAATAATACTTATGAATACCGAGATATGTTTAAAGCGTTGACCTATATTAGTATAAAAAATAAAAACATCATCTATATAAACTAAAATATATTTGAAGTAAGGATTAAAAATATCATTAATTATTCTTTGAAATTCAGAAAGAGCATTTTTCAAACCAAAGTGCATTACTTTTTATTTATATTGTCTAAATGGTATTGTAAATACTGTTTTATATCTATTTGATTCATCTATTTGAATTTTCCAAAATCCATATTTTATATCAAACTTTGAAAATATTTTTGAGTTATAAAGTTGGTTTAGTAAATCCTTTTTGTTTAGAATTGGATATCTAATCTATTTGAATGCTTTGTTCAAAAGGTTTATAATTGATAACTAATATGGGTACTCCTTTTTCTAATTCAACATTTTTATTGACATAGAAAGTAGAGCAACTCCAAGGTGATTAGTTGTTTCTAATCAATTTCTTATCTAATAAGTCTTGAATTTTTTTTTGGCAAAATTGTAAAAACTTCTTGGTTCATTTGAGTTCGTTGAGCTTTTGTTAGAATTTTTTTTTTTATTTTATTAGAAATTTGATTCATAAGGAAGACTAACAATATGTTTCTTCCTTTCCCAAACACATTGGGTAAGGTAGAACATATATTTTGTTTGATATGTTTTTGGAGAGAATAAATTTTTTCTTTTATTTTTGGATCAAAAATTTTTGTTCTATCTTTTTGAATTCCAAATCATCTTTTAAATATTGAAGTTGATCTTTTTTTTTATTTTATGAGACAAGTTATTTCACATTGAGTATTTTTGTAATATGTTTAAATTTCTTGTCCGTGGTTTAGTAATGAGTTCAAAAGTAATGTTTTTATATAAAGCTTGTGTTTCAATATTAATTGAATAAAGGGTTTTCTTAGTATCACATTATGTCTCATATTTTTAACTAAAGGAAAAGATGTTTTATATGAAATTTGATTTTTTATTTATTTATTATAGAAGCTTCAGGCAACTTGTAACTTATTCTAAATTTGTCTCTTGAGGATGACTTTAATGATTATGTAGTTTTGTGAAAATATTTTGTTGGTATCAAGCATTCTCTTACACAATTAAGATTAGCTCCTATATCAAAAAGTGTTGTGGTATCAATAGTGAATTCATCATTGATTTTTATTTTTAATTTTATTATCCATTTTCTTGACATTATTTTTGATAAATTCATTAAAAAATTAGGATCAATGTTATCAGTTGGGTTTTCTTCTTCTTTTTCTTTTTCCTTTTGTATTTTAGATTTTATGGCCAAAATTTCTTTTTGTATTTGGCTTAGGTGTCTTTGAGAGCTTTTATTTCTAATCTTTGTTGATTTATTTCATTATTGAGATCATTTATATTGATAGGTCTAGATTGAATTTTCTTATTTCTATTAAGAACATCTTTGAGATTATAAGTTGTATTATAATTAGTTGGGATCTTAATAGAAGATTGGAGTCTATCTAAATATTATTTTTTGGCTTTTGGATCCCACATATTATTAGCTATTTCTAACAAGAATTGTTCTTCCTTTGTTAAAACATTGATTTCAAGTGTTTTCTTTAGGAGAGGAATTATTATTATTATAATTATTATTATTATTATTATTATTATTATTATTATTATTATTATTATTATTATTATTATTATTATTATTATTACTATTATTATTATTATTATTATTATTATTATTATTTATTTATTTATTTATTTATTTATTTATTTATTTTTTCAGATTCTAATGAAGTTTCTATCTCGTTGATTTGGAGGCCCGCTTCTTTAGGATAGTCTTTTGAAGAAGAATCATCATCTGTAGCATCCATGATGCTATTAAGCTGATAAAGAGTCTCTTCATTTATGGAGAGTTCATTTAATTTTTTTTTATTTGGCAATATTTAGAAATATGCCCCTTTTCCCACAATTGTAACATTTAGGGCGCGTTTAGTAACATTTCTATTTCAGGGAACATTTTTTGAACATAAATAGTTTTTTTTTTTTTTATCGTTTCTGTTATAGGGAACAATTTCTGAGTATAAGAACGCGTTTGGTAACTAAAAAATTTATTTACTCTAGGAATAGAAACTTGTTTGGTAACTTGTATAATTTTTTTTTTCTTTTAATTTTTCAATTTTTTTATTATTTTTTTCTTTTTTTTCCTTCTTTCTTCCTTTTGGCCGGTGACTTCACCGGCCCCCGACGAGCTTGAGCTCGCTTAGATCTGGTGAGGCCGAGCTTGCCCAGCCACCGCTAGGTTGGCATCGCCTAGTGGTGAATCGGCGAGACTGAGCCTCACCGATGGCTGGGCGAGCTCGAGCTAGCCCAACCAAGGTGAGGTCGAGCCTCATCGGTTGGCGCAAGGCTCGGCCTCGCTAGGCTAGGGCGAGGCTAACCTCACATCGCCTAGGCGAGGTCAAGCCTCACCGGTGACCTTGCCTAGTCGTCAAGGCCATCGGTGAGGCTTAGCCTCACCCGGGTAGCGCAAGGTCGATCTTGCCTTGGCTGGGTGAGCTCAACCTCGTTGGATCTGGGCGAGCTCGAGCTTGCCCAACCAAGGGGAGGCCGAGCCTCATCGTGGGTCAGCGATGCTCCGGCGAGGTCGCGGCCTCGACGGCTGGTTGTTGGCCATGGCTGAGGTTGGTGACTGGCCAAAGAAGAAGAAGGAAAGAAAAAAAAAAAAAGAAAAAAGAAGAAGAAAAAGAAGACGACAAAAAATGTTTCTCGCAATTGTTCCAGGAAATAAGAAACAAGTTTTTTTCTACTTCTTGTTTCTGTTCCAAATCCGCTTTTTTTTTTTTTTTTTTATGACCCTAGAACCCCCGTACAATTGGTAGCTGGCGAGGTAAACCAGGGGCAGTGCTAGCTTAGGACCCACCGCCAGGGCACCACACTTAAGAATCCTTAACGACAGTGCTGGGATTCAAACTCCCCCCCTCCCGGATGAGGGTGAGAGCGCGAAGCCAATGCTGCCGTTGCGGGCGGTGGTTTGTTCCAAATATGTTCTTAGAAACAAAAAAATAGATTTTTTGTTCCAGAGAGCAAAAGTGTAAACAAACGCGTTTCTGTTCTTTTTTTGTTTCCTGGAACAAAAGAATAGAAATTTGTGTTCTAGGGAACAGAAACAAAAATAAACAAACAGGCCCTTAATGTCTCTGGTAGTTTCCCTTTTTGGTTTTTGTTTGGGTTTATCACATTTATTGGTTTGTGATTTATTTTTGTAATGATTTTTAGATTTTCATTTTTCAGAAGGACAATTTTCTTTATACTTTGGTTTGGATGGAATGTATGAAGGCTCATATTGTGCACAGAAATATCCTAAATCTTTTTTGCCTAATTAATCTTTCTTTAATTGCTTTTGTAAATGTATTGAATTACACCTTTGGGTTCCTTGTCTATAAACGAGGTAAACTAGCTACAAATCTTTCCTTCCAAAAAGGTTGTTTTACGTTTGGTCTAACCAAAACCCTTTGTAGAAAAAGATCCTTATATTTTTGGAATCTCCCTAAAGATTTAAATTTCATGTTTGAAAGAAGATCTTGATTTACATATTTAATATGGGAAGGATCTCCTATGAAATGCTGTGACATAGAATAGATGAGAGTACAAAGCATCTTGAATGGCTTGCCCATTAGCATTTTCAATATGTTGTCCATATTCATCTATTTTATGTGCATTTAAGATTTGAGTTCTTTGTTCATCAGTAAGATAATTATCCGATCAACCTTTTTGTTGTCCTGTAAATCCAACTACTAAATGGTTAGTAATGGCATGATCATAAACTTCTTATTGAGTTTTATAAGCATTTGCTATCATAACCATTTGATTAAGTGTATTGATGACATTATTTTCAAAGACACCATCTATATACTATTCATAAATGGTATTGGGAGAATACTTATTTTGAACTCTTTGTGATGACACTTCAAGGACAATATCAGGAGGAGTGGCTCTTTGATAGTAAAGTTTTTGGAGATTTTTCCATGAGAGTCTATTTATTACAGGAATTGATTCACTTTCAGACTCTTCATTAGATTTTTCAAGGAGATTTATTTGAGCCAAGGGGAGATAAATTGGTTAACTTGATATTTTCTTTTAATAGGTTTGTCACCCAATCTTTTCCAAAAAGACATTGCAAATGAAACAATTTAATTATGTAAACTTTATCTAGTGAACTTGTTGACATGTAAATTTTGATGACCCATTTAATCATTTCCATTGAAAATGAGAAGTAGGTATCACTTTTTAGTGGTTGACTCCATCAATGATGCCGGCAATCTTTATTTTACCTGGCTGATTTAGAAAAGAGAAGTAGATATCACTTCGTTTTTGCCGCTTCCGCAGCCGTTGATCCATTTCTGCTGCCGCTGCTTAAGCCATTGCTGCGGCAGTTGGGGCCAGAGGTGGCCTTGTGTTGCTCGAGCTCTAACTGGAGCTTGAAGACGGAACCGCATCGCTCGCACTTCACTTTAGCTTTGCAGTGGACCATTTGGGCGTGGTACTCCAATATGCTCTTTGAGAACTTCTTCCCACGGCAATTACACTTCTGCATAGTTTTCAAGTTGAGGGAGAGTTCAAAGGCAGAGTTGAGGAGAAAAAGAGACTGAGGGTTGAGGGAGAGTTCGAAGGCGAGAGGAGGCAAAGTTGAGGAGAAGAGGAGACTGAGGGCTAAGGGAGAGTTCAAAGGCGAGAGGAACAGAATAACATTTGTACATGCAATGCATGCGGAGGTGATTTGGTAGGGCCCTAGATGAAGGAACGCGCAATGCCATGCCCCAAAACGGAGAGATCTCCAAGGACCTTGGGATGTGGCTTCTCAAACTCATCAATACCCATGATAACCATTCTTTATAAACATCAAATGGCAGGGAAAAGAATACTTGGAGTGCCAACACTTGATAAGGGGGACACTTAAATATCAAAAGTTACTAAAATGACACATTTTTTTTTTAATAAAAAAAAAATGGGACACCATAGTGCTAAGTTCGGTGAAGGTGGCCGAAAATCATTTGTGATAATTTTTTTAATAATATAACTTGCCTACTTGGCATGCCGGAGAGCTGAGTTAGTAACGAAAAACCAAAATGACATCATTTTATATATATTTTTTTTAAATTTTAATATAAATATTAAGTAAATTAAAATATTTATATTTATTTTATATTTAAAAAAAAGGAGGCATAAGGCGAGGGCTTAGCCTTTGCTGCCACCTTCCCATCGTCACCAAGAAGGGCTGGCGACGGTGGAGGAAAGATTGGCCGGGGTCGTTGGACCCGGCCAAAGGTTGGCTACCCTTGCTAATTGATGGTGAGGGCTTGTGAGCCCTCGCCTAGATCTAGGGCGAGGGTTGTGGTCCTCTCCCAGATCTGGGGAGGGTTGCTAGCCCTCGCTTGATTGTGCCAACGGCTGTTGCTCACTTGGGGGGCTAGGCCCAACAACCCCAGTTGATCCTCCGCTATTGTCGTCAGCCCTTATTGATGATGGTGAGGAGGTAGCGAAGGAGGGCTGAGCCCTTAGTCGCCTGCAATCTTCATCTTCTTTCTCTCTCTTTTTTTTTTTTAAAGATTAAAATTAGTTCTAAAATTAATTTAATTAATATTTATATTAATTATTTAGCCATGTCGAAAAAACAATGTCATTCTACAATTGTCTCATCGGAAAATCGTCACATTAGCATTTTGATCGGATTTTCTTGCCGTTAGAACTTAACTGATCCAATTTGCTTTGATTGTGGTATTTAAGTGTTACTTTTGTAACTTTTGACATTTAAGTATCCCTCCATGTTAAGTTTTAGCACTTGAAATGTCCGGCACTCTCAAATGGCAACCGGATTACAAATATCACTCATACGTTGGTATATTGCTACCTAAGTACACTCCAATCATCATCATCCACTCTATTGATTTGAGATGCACCAGATCTGCACGAATGCATTTCATGTAAGTTGCATGAAAAATGCATGTGGGATGCACGTGATATGCACGAGTTTGCAGGCCGACGAAGCTTTAGGTGATCGGTGAGCTTGAGGTATTATTTGAGATAAGGTTAGCCATTTCCGAGTCTTCTTTGGGTCAAAGGTCCACGTTGAGGAGGTTTCTCCTCAGGCCTATATTTGAAATTTTCCCAATTCTATATATTGTCCATTTGGGTACTTTAGGTGCTCAAGCGAATACATTGTTCATTGTTTTTTTTTTTATCACGAAATTGAGTTTGTCGAATCGATAATATCATACCATTGGCAAGAAAAAATCAATTTTGTCTTGACTTTGACGGCATGCGTACTGTATTTGTTGATGAAGTGATGATATAAAGGGAGAACGTGAGGCGGGATGCCTTTGGAGAGAGGAGTAATGAATTGAGATTGAGTTTGCTTGGTCATTCTCGTGATGTCTCTTGAAACAAAAGCCGGTGAGTAGTTCCGTTTAGACCTTGCCATCTTAGACATCTTTCTACCTTCTCTGGCCTCAATCATGATGGGACACTCAAACGATCTAAGAATAAGTTTTGACATTAAAGTGAGCGTTATACAAAAGTCATGATATTTTTAGTATTATTTTCCCAATTATTGAAAGAGTGAAAAAAATGTTCAATTCTTTCTAGAAAGGAATCCATGTAGTGGTAAAAAAGATGATATTAGATAGTTTATTCTCCATTTAATCAAAATTATAAATCAACTTATCAATTGATTATGACGTTGCACAAGGGATGAAAAGAGTCACGTCTAGCGCATACATGAAACGGAGTCTATATTATTAAGCTAGAACTTGCGCTCTTTTTGTCTCGCTTATAAAATCCCAATATTACCCTTATATTTGACAGTAAGATGATAAGACACCTTTTTATTTTTTATTTTTTATAATCAAGAAGGCATCATATGTTTACATGACCAATAATTTATTCTCAGCAAACGGAATCAGCCGTTTTATGCACACAACGGAGCAAACAAGAGCACAGAATCAGATCAAACGGAATGAGGGATGGTCATAATAAGGGGACCAAAACCTGTTGCGTACCACTTGGCCCCGCCCCATTTCTATTTTTATTCAATACTGATAGAGACTTAAGGTTTAGAGAAAGTACTTATTCTCTGAGTAATCATTCTGATGGCTAGTGCATGAAGAGATGACGCTCTTGTGGAAGAGAAAAGCGTCAAGCTCTTGAGCTGCATAAGGTGTGATGAAAAATAATGCGAAAGATTTGTGCCAAATTTTGTACTTAAAACATAAGTAAGCCAATATGGAAGAATTATACACCAAGTCAATCACCATGGTGCTAAAACTTTCCAAACAAACATCTTAATACCACAACTTTTTAGGGGATCACTAAGTGTTTCCGGCAACTTTTGGAAAAATAGACTTAAATATTATTTTAATAATGTTGACTTACTCGAGTTATTTAAATGGATGCTTTTAAAAAGTTTGGGTACTAAAATGATTTCTCCTAAAGTTTTGGCATCTAATTGATCCATCGTATAGTTTCGACACTAAACTCTATATTAAGTGCGACCTGCTTCGCTGTTCAAGGGGGCAATGCATTTTTTAGATCATTCATTAAGACTTTTAATGCTGGCTATCGTGTTAAAAACATAAATTTTTTCTGAAGTACACTTTGCATATACATTGTCATATATTGGCCAAAGGTCAAATAAAAGCACCAACTTATACCTCTGGACAAAAATAGTCTCAAATCACACGAAAAACGCATGACGAAAAATGTCCTACGGAAAATGTCCTACGGAAAATGTCCAACGGATATAAAGAAACGACTTTAGACCCTCTAGAGAAAAATAACTCCATGTTCAAACGACTCATAAAAGGCATGAAATTTTACTAGAGTGACGAAAATTTCCATCATTGTTTTTTCGTCAAATTTATTCGGCATCTCACGTGACCAATGATTATTCGTGCACAATAGACATGTCAACTAAGCTAAAACAACGTCGGCACTTAGACTATAATGGATTATTTGCTCAGTTCACTTTTTTTTTGGCTCAGTTCACTTAAGTAGAAATCATTTGGAACCCTAATTTGCAAACTTGAAACTCTAACCAAAATTCACGATTTTCCAAAAATCTACAAATTAGCTCAAAATGTAAATTTAATAAACCATACTTTGTGGACTCATCTTGTGGCGAAACCCTTGCCATCTAATCTACGAATTCGATTGGGGGCTAAACTCTTTTTCTCTTTGTTATCTGAAGAGAATGAACCAAAATACTATTGAAACAACGTCTTCTTAGTTTAAATGTCTACGGCGTTGATTTGGCTCAACTGATGTGTCCATCGTACCCGTCAACATCATTAGCCATTGTAGAAGAAGAATAAGCCTTTTGGTCAGAAAAGCTATTCGATATTTTTGTTGCTCGAGCAAAACATTGTGCTTTAATTTGGGATCATTTGAAAAATGGGTTTAGTTTTGTCCTAAGAATGAAAGCTTGTCCTTTTCTTTTATTCGGTGGATATTTGTCCTTTAAGCGAAAGTTTTTGCTTTTTTCGAATCTTTGAAAACTGGGGTTATGTTTGTGTTGAGAGTACAACAAATTCATGCTCTCATTTTTTTGGAATTTTTGGCCGTCAGTTCACTAGCAAATCGTATTCTCGAAAATTGTGCAAGTAGACTGCATAAACAGGAACAAATCTTATGGAGCATGATGCCATCATGAGAGGAAAAAATACAATGGGATGTGGTCCTCATTTTCTTTCTGTTGCTTCTAAATCAGTCAAGTACTTGCATGCAGTGTTTTCTTTCTCTTTTTTAATAAAAAGTGGCTTTACAGAGTTAATAATTCGTGCATCCGATGTATCTTTTTTTTTGGCTGAAGATGCCTTAGAGTTTCGAAGGCACCAAAGAAGTAAAACACAGTTAACTAGGTCAATCCAAGAAGAGCATGCTGGTGAATAGTGAAGAATTAAGAAAAAGGACGTAAAACACACATTTAACTAGCTTGAGAACAACTTTTCTAGTCAAGAAGGCATCATATGTTTAAATGACTTTTGGTTTATTCTTTAACAAACATGACAACTGTTTTAGACACGCAACGAAGCAAGCAGAACACAGAATCTGATTAAATACGATCCAACGATCCGATTCTAGTCAAGGTCAAGGGGACTCCATACTGGGGATGAGTAGTGAGCATGGGAATAGGGGCATGCTTGTAAGAAGGAGATAGCTGCATCGAGAAATTCTGCAAAATCAAGGTCAGAGCAACTTTGGCTTCAGTGAAAGAAAAGTTTTGGCCAATGCAATTTCTAGGACCCCAACTGAAAGGGAGAAAGCAGAGCTTGTTATTGGTTGCTTTTGAGACTCCCTCGGAGAATCTCTCTGGATCGAACTCTTTGGCATCATCACCCCAAATCTCTGGATCGTGGTGGATCAGGATCGTCGGCACAAAAAGCACAACTCCTGGAGGTACTTGTATATCTCCCAACTTGGTTGTCTTTTGAACTGTTCTCATCATCATAAATCCAGGCGGATACAACCTGAGCACCTCATTCAGTATCATGCTTACCTGTACAAAAATCAAGTTGTGGTCAGCCTGTTTTTATCCAAAAAGACATTGAAGATGTAACAATTAAATTATCTAAACCTTGCATAGTGGACCAAATTTATCAAACATAACATCATTTCTGTGATCTACGTTGTAACTTCGAATGGGAAGGCACAATCCATCTGTCTCCATTCTCCATCGCCTAAATATAAATATTTTCTTTTGGTTCAGGGGAAGGAGTGGCGAAGAACAGCAATTAGATTTCAGGTCAGGTGGTTACAACATTTTCCTTCAATTGTTGGCCTTCCATTTTCATCTGTTCTTTCTTTTTCCTTTTTCTCTTTTTGCAAAAAACCATTCGTTTGATGCGAGTTTTGAAATTCAGGAATATATGTCTTGAAATCTAGATAAACAGCAGACGACAACACGATGTGAATCCTTACAATTTTTAACTGGCTCAACGCATCAAAGTCAGGTTTGTTGTTGCCGAAAACTTGCCGGACTTCCTCTCTTGCTCTGTCTTGCCATTTCTGGTGCTTGCTTAACAAAATCAGAGTCCAAGCAATCAAAACAGAAGTTGTCTCTTGACCTGCAAAGTTGAATGCTTTACACTCTCCAATCACATCCTTCATGCTCATGCCCTTTTGATCCACGGACTCCTGAATTTCTTTCATGTTTGATTTTAGCAACAGTCCCAAGAGATCATTGTCATCTACTCTTCCTTCCTTCATTGCCCTCTCTCTTTTGGTCACTATGTCTTCCAACAATCCTTCTACTTTGCGGTTGATTTCTTTCATCCTCTTCCGCAGTTTGGTAGGCAAGAGGCTGCATTTTTTTTATTAGAAAATTAGCTTCAAGATGAAAACTTCACTCAGTAATTTAGTTTCTACAAGTTATACGTGTCCCGGTACATAAATGCACTCAACCAATTTCATCCATTCTATTGAGTTTAGAAGTTGGAAAACAGCAATCTCAATGAGAGCTCGACAGAAGATTTGCCTTACTAAACATTGTTTTGACAGAAAAAAATTGCAGCGTGCTATGCTACCTTGCAATCACAATCCAACCACTATCCGTGATTTGCAAAATCATAAGAACATTGACTTTAGAACTTTTCAAGTTCCTTGTGTGGCAAGATGCTTAAAGATTGATCGACACGTGATTTGCAAAATCACGAGACAATTGTGGAAAGTTGCAACTGACTCCATGGATAAGGATTGAGGAAGTCAAAGTGAATTTTGTTACTCTTTTTTCTTGTCAAATGCTTTTGAAACAGTTAAAGATGTTTGGATAAATTATTGCTAAATCATTCTCTACTTACCTCCACCCGGGAATAAACACGAGCTGAAGAATCTTGCTAGTGAGGGCAATTTGTTCTTGTTGAAGGGGGAGGATACTCATGACTTGGTCGTATGTTACACCGAAAGCAGCTCTACAGAGTACATCACCTGTCAAATGCTGAAGGTCAGGCCAAACATCCACTTCGCCTGCCAAACTTTGCTTCTCCCATCCCCTAATCATCTCCTCGCAACTTGACAATGTTGCAGTCACTACATACTGTAATTATTCAACAATTAGAAAGCTAAATGAATTGAATGTACAAATTTTTTAATTATCAATTATTTTAAGTTCCGTTAGATGTTGCGGCTGGTCAAGAAACTATTAGCTGCAAGCAGTAATACCTTCAGCTTCTCATAGTGAAAAGCCGGGTTGATGATCTTTCTATGTTTGACCCATTTCTCACCCTCAATCGTGACGAGCCCTGATACTAAGAGATCTTCCGTGGCCTTGGGATGTGGCTTTTCGAACTCATTGATCCGTGAAAATATTTGTTTCAACATGTCTGAGTCCATGATGGTCAATACAGGCGTTGGCCCAAACCATGTAAAGCAAAGCTTCCCTGCAACAAATATTTTTTGCATAATTTATTGACCATCGGTCGCTTCATAGCTGTCATTCATTTTTCATGTTACTTTTCCTAAAATCGATAATCAATGTTGTAAAATTTACATAATTGCAGGATTTGGTGGACTTGCTTTTCATGAATATATCTCGATTTTTTTTGGTCGAAGAATATATCTCGATTAAAGTGCTGAAAAGAGACCACAAATATGAGTTGAAATTGTATACTGTTTTATACCAAGAAATTGAGTTTGTCAAATCAATGATATTATACCTTCGGCTAACAGTTCAGCTGTATCTCTACTTTGATGCAATGCGTACCGTATTTCTTGATGGAGTGATGAAAGAAAGGGAGCAAGCGAGGCGCGACGTCATTTGAGAAAGGAGTAATTGGTTGAGATTGTGCTTGCTTGCCCATTCTCGTGTTGTCTCTCAGGTCTTGAAATAGAAGACTGTAAGAGGTTCCATTTAGACCTTGCCGTCTCAGACATCTTTCTAGCTTCCTCGGCTTCAGCCAAAACAAACACAGTGCTTTCCATGCACAAGTGAAGAAGGTGATTAGAACAAGGGAGAGAACGATTGAATATGCTGAGGACAGTTCCATATTCCACACTAAACATATGACACGCTCGTCTTGTTTCAGTGAGAGGAAATAAATAGGACTCTTGGGGAGCAGAAAGACATCGTTGAAAAAGGAATGCAATGACTTCCTTTTGGTGAGGGAGAACGTCCACCAAGAATGCTTCTTAGTTTCTAAGTGTGACATCTGTTTCACATGATATTGTAAAGAATTCGTTCACTTGTTACCTGTCCAGCCATGCACGCAAGGAAAAAAAAACTAAGCGGGATAACGTTTTTATTTCCAATCTTCAACCCTTCTTTTCAAATTATTTCAATGCACCACGAAAACCATTGGCCAACCACATTTATCGGCCAGGAAAGGAACTCAAATGTGACCATCTGAGGGTGGGTGTTAACTTATAACTACTTAACAAGATCTCACTTGTTTGATGTGGGACTTTAAAATGTTACATCCTTCGAGCGGTAAAATGGACAATTTATTCGTGAGTGGTAAATTTCAAAACTTTGTCAGTAGAATTAGGTGATTGGCAACTTGTTGGCTTGGTAATTTATCAACAATGTACGAGGTGTACCAATGTCAAATCAATAGTAATGCCATGCTTGTTTCACGAAAATTGAACTTCACTAGAAAAGTAGTTTCGGAGTAAGCAATGTTCAGGGAAGAATGATATGATTTTCCAATGCTTGGGGTGGTCTTCGCAAGTAAAGTGAAGCCTATATTCATATATTTGTCACCGAAAAACTCTAAATCTAATTTTTTTAGGAACGAAACCCCGAGCTCAACACTAGGATTCTTTTAAAACAAGTTCAAAAAGTTTCGCCCAACCCAAATCAAAAGGTATTTTTCTTTATCAAGGAAACTCAGGGATTGATAGGAAGCAATATAGGGAAGAATGGAGCTGAGCGGCACCACAACAAAAAAAGGCATAGAGGACTGGTTAATGCTATGTTATTTCTGTCCTATTGAAAGGATTCCAGCCTTGACGACTAGTCGAGAGGGAGTATTTTCTCTTGTGAGTAAGTGGGAATGTTGTAGGAGGGACATGCTGTAGCTTTGCTAGTGTTCTGGCAGAGCAGGAATTGTTGCTGTCGTGGGGAACTTTGTTACCCGCAACCTACTTGAATTTATTCTTGGAGTTCAACAGAAAAAAATGATGGTAACAATGCCAAAATTGTTGTAAGGTACCCACTTTGGTATCAGAAATTTTCGAAGGATTATATGAGTCCCACAACTTCAAGACAACGATTGCTTAAGTGACTTTGATGACTTAGACCGCCAGAAACCTTGACATGTTATTACTTCAATAACAAAAGCTCACCTGCGTCACTTAAATTGACGGTTTTATAAAGTTTTGACATTAAAACGATCATTCATAAAGTTTTGGCCCTATCTCAATCATTCATTATGTTTTGGCACTGAGGTTAAATGTCAGAAAGTTTAGAAAATGATATAGCACTTTGTGACACTTCATTATGTTGATGCATAGCATCATTGGTACTCAAGTTTTGGAAAGGCATAAAAATTCTTTTTCAACTGATTCACCTCTCACCTCTTGGTTTACATAACTTGGATCTCAAGATTTAGCAATGCCAAAAGGGCAAGGCCAGCCAAGGCAGGGCACGGCCTGTTCATGTGACAGGCCAAGTGGTGTCGTGGCCACGCAATAAAATTCAATAGCAGTCGATCCTTCTCAAGTGAAGAAGCAGCTAATTTCTACTTGAACTTGAAAGTAGTAAAACCATTATTTCAAGTTACCTACCAATAAAATTGCTTACTTGTCATATTGAAGAACCCTTGATAATCTAATAAGATCCCTTGTCAAATTGAAGAATCATTATGTGTAGTATCATCGTTCATTGTTTTAGAAGTTTAAATTATTAGATGAATAGATTGTTTATTATTTAAATATTTTAATAAATTTATTATAAAATTCGAAAATGATAAAGTCATAATTTGAAGTTGCTAACTGGCCAACGATCATGTCACTACCTTTCTGATGACGATTGTTTAACAATATCTGGGGAAACTGACAAGAAACATCATTCTCTGGAAGTCAGAGAATCTTATGATGTAATTTGTGATATATGAGACGAGGTTTCTTATTTAAAAGTGCTATTCTGTTCTTTATTGGTTTACACCAACAGCTGCTTCTTAATAAAGTCATTGAGCTGGCATCAAGCGGCGGCTTGAAGTTCACACGACGTCAGTAAACCAATCTTGCGTGACTCAGGTTGCCAAAATAGTGGTTGATAATATTTGGAATCATGGTTGATGGAGTCATAGGCGTTTTTAAAATTATGCGACGAAGTCCTTAACTCATAGTCGGTCCGGCGTGGCCTATGTTATTGCGAGGAAGTGTCAATCAATGTATTTATTTAAAAACAGTGATTACACATTTTTAAAAACTTCTAGGACTCTACTGATTAAATATAAACATTTATAACTCAATCAACCTACTAATACGATGTGTAGGACTTCCATTGTACTAAGCTCTTGGTTGGATAGGAAGTTCGAGACGTTTTGTCAACCTCATTTCTATCCGATTTTGTGGTAGTCATGAAAGGGGCCAATTTTTTTTAGATCAATATGATGATTGGTGGGTTACATAGATAGACAGCACAGATATTTTAATCTAACTAAAGATGAATATAATTGATGTTCATCTAAGGAAAACTAGCAATCATAAGTCTGGTTAACATGACCCATTAAAGAAAATGAAAAAAAGTGAGAGGAAGGGTAATTAATTTTGAGAAATGATTGAGTAATAGTTTTTAATGCACTGTAGGAATAATAATCTATTCAAAACTATAAAAAAATCATATAATTATACATTGTTGCGGGGTCAACTTCTTTAGGAATTTGTGGCTCCTAATGCAATGTGAATCTTGTATTAGTCTAAAGACTATTATGCTAGCAAAGATCATTAATTTTTGAAAAATGAGAGTGTGACGGTGCCTTTACTCTCCTATGAGTAACGGTGTTGTCCCCACCACACATTTTCCCTAAGAAAATCACCAATCTTATTTGATGGGTTCGCTAGCCCACCAAGTAAGATTCCTTAAACTAGAAAGAAAATATATTAGCCAAAACAAAGATGAGCGAATAAAAAAAGGAACTTATTAGCATCGTCCCATGTAAAATATTTTTACAGTAAGTGTAGAAAATAATGATTTAAATTTTTTTTATTTCAAGAGAATATAAATTTAGGATCACTAGCCACAGCACCTGTGCAAAATATTTTTTCACACCTATTGTCATGAATGAAAAATATCTACGATCTATTGAAACGGACACGGTTGTCAAAATTGAACTTAGATATTTTATACCACCAACGTTAAAACTCCATAAGCATATAGAGGGATGACTACTAATATTATACGTCAAGTAACATTTATCTTTGTAAAATTAAAGTAAAAAAAGAGGTCGACAACCTAGAAGTCAAATGTCCGGCTACCTAGAAGTCTATGAAACACTTGTAACTACATGAAGCGGTTAAATGTTTCAGTACACACCACCTTTGGCCTGTAAAGTAACTCTGATCCAAAGCACTTTCTACATAATTAGTGAAATTTGAACATATTATTTCTGGTGTCGAAGCTGGACATTTCCCAGTGCCTTGACTACTTTAGCGGCGGGGAAGAGAGATTAATTTGTTTTATAATATTTAAATGGAAGGATTTTTAATTTTATGCATGCAAATACGTCACAAAACACTAATTGAAAGTCCACGGCATGTGTAATCCATGTGTAAGATATTTACAATTAATTTTTTATTAACTGCTATATAGCTATTTTTCTTATATTTGGAGCGATATTCACCCTTAAAATACAAATTAATGCTCTCTCTCAACATTTTATTTTCCTTTCGGTTGTTCAAGTCCATGAACATGAAACATGAGATCCATATTGCACCATTACTAAAGAGAAGTAACGGTGCCGTAAGGCTCTAAGTATTCAATGCTAAGTTGAGTGTGATATAGCTAGTACGAGTACCTAGAGGGGGGGTGAATAGGTATACAAAAGATTTTTCTTGATGTTTGCACAATACTTAGACAGTTGAAGGATTTGTAACAAATAATAATCAACGTAAGACTGAGTAAAGGAAAGAGAGAATTGAACACACGGTTTATAGTGGTTCGGCTTGATTCAAGCCTACGTCCACTCTTCTGCACTGACAGCCAATTGGTTGGATTCCACTATGAACAAAGAGATGTTACAGCATTGATCTTCCTTGATTCAAGCCTACCACACTTGCTCAAGGTATCACCAAGTATAGACATTCTTTGTGTATACAATTTCGCTCAGAATGAATCGACTAATAATCAATATGCTTCAGACTCTAGAATTTCTCTATCGATCACGTTACTAACACAACTAGAATGTCTTCCTTTTTATACTCCTTTATGCCATCATACCGTTGGCACTTACCAAAGGAATTCCTCAAATCTACCCGTTGGACGGAATCAATTAAAGAAGATTATTCGAGCTATAAAAGGAACCTGACGATAGCCCATTAATCCTGTTCGCCCATACAATCAGGATCTTGGTTTCCAAGAATAGAACATTCCAAAAATATTTCGTCGACCAGACTAGACTGATAGAAACGTTTTGTCAGCTTCAAAATATTCTGGAAAGATTTCTCCAACAATATCCCCTTTTTGATGATGATAAAACTTTCCTGTAGATTTGAACAACTTTGACCTGCAAAAACATTTCTCAAGCAATACGGCTATCTCATAAAGATTAATAAAACAACCAGACTCTGCATCCACAGAAAATTGGTTAGTCTTTCATGAGTAAAAACAAACATAACCACAGCCAATTCAGTTTACTCAAGTCAAGTCATACTCAAAAACAAACATAACCACAAAAAAAACAAATTTAAAGTCAAGTTTAAAGTTCGTTCAAATTGCAATTCTCCCCCTTTTTGTCATCATTAAAAAATGTGAGAAAAGCGTCAGGTCTGCTTGGGAATGCGCACGATCTGGAAATCTCCCATTGACTGGACTATTCATTCTAGCCTCTTCAAGTCTTCCCTTAGATGAGCTACCTCCTCTCCTTTGGCATTGGCTTGAAGTTGTAGAGCCAGGTCTTTCATTTTGTCCTCTAGGGTAACTGAAGATGCTTGTCCAGCATTCTTCATGGCTTGAATTTCACAGTCCAGAGCATAGATTTGGCCTCGCATTTCCAGAAGAATATCAAGAATACGACGAAAATCTGCAGAATTGTCCGTCTGTGTACTTGCATTTGCTTTCTTAGATGGAGTGAATGCAGACGATGGCGCTTCTGTATAATCTTGCAGATTTGGTGTTGATGTATCGTGTCCTTCTTCAGGCAATTGAGAAGCCTGAAACTCTTCTGGGTCTGCTGGAGATTGTCTTAGACCTTCACTAATGGCAGCATGAGGTGTGGACCTTTCTTGCTCGCCAACTCCCTCTGTCTCTAGGACATCAAAAGGGGAAGAGTGATGATCATGCTCTTCTGTATCTTGATTCCCCTTCTCTCCAGATTCAGCTGCAGACTTTTCTTTCTCTTCCTCTCCTTCTTCTTCAGCTTCTTTCTCCTTCTCTCTCTGCTCTTCTTCTTCTCTGTTCTTGGCTTGCTCCTCTTCTTCTCTGTTCTTGGCTTGCTCCTCTTCTTCTCTCTGTTTCTTCTGAAGTTCTGTCGATTGAGGTACAGAACGTCTAGTCCTTATCAAGGTAGTGATTATGAGATTTTCCTCCTCATCTTCATCCTCCAAGATGAGAGTTTTCTTCTTTTTCGATGGGGCACTAATGGCCTCCTTCCCTTTTCTCTTTGAAGCAGACGGTACTGGAGACTTCACTCTGAATTTCTCCATTGTCTTGGAAAGTTCTTTCAGACGCATCTTCGTCAACATCTTCAAACCTACCACCATCTTATCGCACGGTCGAACACAAAGTGTATGTGGCGGTTCAATATTCGTGTGTCTGAAGATCTTGGTCACCAGACCTGGGTAAGGCAATTGTCCATTATCCTTTCGACATTGCTCTGTACATGTGAAAGAGAATAGTGTGAGGGAGAGAGAACTTCTTCCCTGAGTTGATTGCATACATCAATTTTGCTTCGGAATTAGACACATCAGTCTTTGATGTAGACTTGGGCCTGATGCAATTGATCACAATTTCGTGCAGCACAATATTGATGGCACGCATCCTTGGATAAATGATTCTTCCTTCGATATCTCTATCTTCAACAAGTTCCATTGAGGCACGAGCAACTGAGACTTTGACTGGTTGATAACGTCCTCGTTCAACTCCAATTATGTCCGCCAACATGTCTATGTCTACCACATAATCATGGTCTCTAACACTGAATGATATTCTATTCGCATCTATAAAGCTGAGATTCGAATAGAAATATGCTGTTAATTGTGCATAACCGTCTGTGGTATTGGTGCAGAATTGCTCAAGTTGAAGCAGTTTGAACTTCTCCCTTAAGTTCACATTAACGGCATCCAAAAAATCGAAATCGACACTCCTAGGGTTTATCACCCCTCGTTTCAGCAGTCTGAAGAACAAATTCTCCTATTCATTTGTTTTAAATAACTCCATCCTCTTTCCCTTCACCTTTGCAGCAATACCCATTCTAGGTTGAAAATCATTGAACATTTTATCATCGTCGTTTCCTTCAGTCGAATTAGGTCCCGACATACGGGGGTCACTGGGAATATTTGCAAGTGCTTCCTCTACTTTACCCTTGGGAGCAATTCCCAAATCCTCCATTTTTCTCAGAAAGATATACTCATTCCCATAATTCTTGTCTTTAAGAAAATCATCCACGTATTTCAACGGAATCCCAGTACTTTTCAACGCACAGTAGAGTTTGTAAATAAATGAGGGTTTTTGGACTCTTACAGGGTCTGCGTCCTCGATTATCTCTTCCTCCGGTTGTTGACCCGCATCATGTGGGGTAGATGGTGTTGAGTGACGTGGTGGAGAGTGAGTCGGGCTCTGTTGCTGACTCGATAATTCTTCCTCTTCGGTGAGATCGAAATGGGTAGGTCCCTCCTTCATCCTCTGTGGTCCCCTGTTCGCGATTCTTGAAGACTTCCTCGAAGAAGACATCCTTCCTTGTCGTTGAAAGATTCCTTTACTTGCTTTCCCAAGAAAAGATGACAACTTTCTCAAAGATGAACAAGAAGTAGAAACCAGATTGGGAGGAGAATGCCTTTTAGGGTTTTGAAGATTGGGTGAAAAAGAAAACTGTGTATATAACTCAGTTTTGAAAAGGGAAGTTCAATCGGCACAAGGAAAGTGTACGAACACCTCTTTTCGAAATCAATAACTGCCAAAATTAATCCTTTTGAAAAGACAAGATTTCGTTTTTCACGGAGACTATAAAATAACGGAACGAGAGATCATACCTTTTCGAATAATACGTTTAGATAAAATAGCAACTTACAATCTATAGCCATCAATGTCTGAGTTTGAGGATTTAGAGTCTGAGGGTTGGAGAGTCTCTAGACTTTAACTTCTTCGAGCTTCAAAATGTTGAGTCTGGAACGGATAAAATCGAATTGATTTTTCTCCAAAGGCTTTGTGAATATATCCGCTAGTTGACTTTTTGAATCAACAAATTGAATCGAGATTTCTCCATTTTGAATATGATCTCTGCTGAAGTGATGTTGAATCTCTATATGCTTTGCTCTTGAATGAAGAATTGGATTTTTGGTGAGATTGATTGCGCTGGTGTTGTCACATTTGATTTCTGTGCATGAGTCTTCAATCCCAAAGTCTTGTAGTTGTTGTTTTATCCATAGAATTTGTGAACAACAGCTTCCAAGAGCTACATACTCTGCTTCTGTTGTTGAGAGAGCCACAGTGCTTTGTTTCCTTGAAAACCAAGACACATCCCTTCCAAGCAACCGGCAAGTTTTGAAGTACTCTTTCTATCGACTCTGCAGCCGACCAGATCTGCGTCTGAATATCCCATAAGATTAAAGTCTCCCATCTTAGGATACCAAAGACCGATGCTTGAAGATGAAGCAATGTATTTAATGATACGTTTTAGCAGTACTAAGATGGGATTCTCTAGGATCTGATTGAAACCTAGCACATATGCAAACACTCAACAAAATGTCAGGTCTAGAAGCAGTTAGATAAAGAAGTGAACCAATGATGCTCCTGTACAGCTTTTGATCAACTTTCTTCCCTTCTTCATCTTTGTCTATCTTCAAAGAACTTGACATTGGTATATCAGTCTTTTTGCAATTTTCCAATCCAAACCTTTTGACGAGATCATTAGCATATTTTTCTTGATAAATGAAAGTTCATTCATTCAATTGCTTTACTTGAAGACCAAGAAAGAATGTTAATTCTCCCATCATACTCATTTCAAACTCATCCTGCATAGACTTAGAAAATTTCTTGCATAGACTTTCATTAGAGGATCCAAAAATAATATCATCCACATATATTTGAACGAGTAAAAAGCTTTTGTTTTCCTTTTTGATAAATAAAGTAGTATCAACTTTACCTTTGACAAAACCATTCTGTAATAAGAACTTATTTAGTCTGTCGTACCAAGCTCAAGGTGCTTGCTTTAAACCATACAAAGCCTTTTTCAGTCTGAAGATTGAGTTTGGCTTCTTTGGGTCTTCAAATCCAGGTGGTTGTTCCACATATACTTCCTCTTGGATAAATCCATTTAGGAAAGCACTTTTGACGTCCATTTGGAATAACCTGAAATTTTTATAACAAGCAAACGCAAGTAATAGTCGAATAGCTTCTAACCTTGCTACATGAGCGTAAGTCTCATCATAGTCTATTCCTTCTTCTTGTGTATATCCTTTGGCTACGAGTCTTACTTTGTTTCATACGACTTTTCCCTTTTCATTCATCTTGTTTCTAAACACCCATTTGGCTCCAATAACAGTTTTACCTTTCGGTTTAGATGTCAATATCCATACATCATTAATGTTGAACTGTCTAAGCTCTTCTTGCATAGCTTCGATCCAGCTTTCATCAAATAAAGCTTCTTCTATGCTTTTTGGTTCAATTTCAGAAATGAGAGCCACGGCACTAGACTCTTCACGTCTTTTGGATCTGGTGCGAATTCCTTCATTAATCTCGCCGATAATGAGATATTTGGGATGACTGGACTTATGCTTCTAGTTACTGGTTGATTTGTCTGGATGATGATCTCTTTCTTTATTTGAATCTTCATGGATATCTTGATGCTGGTTTTCCAGAGTTTGAGATACTTCTTGAGTTGTAAGCTTTGGAGGGTCTGGAGCAGGTTCAGACTCTTCATACTGAGTCTGACTGGATTCATCTTGCGTAGAGTCTTGAAATTTGACATTTATTGACTTCTCCACAGACTGGCTCTTCTTGTTATAGACTCTGTAGGCTTTGCTTGATGTAGAATATCCAGAAAGATGCCTTCATTTGATCTTTCTTCAAACTTACCAACTCGATCTTTTGCATTTTTCAATATAAAGCATTTGCAACCGAACACATGAAAGTATGAAACAATGGGCTTCTTACCTTTGAATAATTCATAAGGGGTTTTTTCTAGAATAGGTCTTAGGAAGACTTTATTGATGATATAGCATGCTGTTGAAACAGCTTCAGCCCAAAATTGTGAAGAAATTTTACTTTCAATTAAAAGAGTTCTAGCTATTTCTTGAAGAGATCTATTCTTTCTTTCCACAACTCCATTTTGTTGAGGAGTGTATGGAGAGGAGAACACATGCTTAAATCCAGATTTATCACACAATTTTGTAAAATCTTGATTTTCAAATTCACCTCAATGATCTGTTCTTATACTTGAGATAACACATCATTTTTCATTTTGAACCTTTTAGCAAATTTTTCAAAATACGAAAAGATTTCTGACTTAATTACTAGGAAATATTTCTTACCTCCAATAGTCTGGGTTCTGGTTGGTCCGAAGAGATCCATATGCAGCAACTGTAGTACATGGTTAGTAGAGACATAATTTATTGGCTTAAATGAATTTCTTACATGCTTTCCCAGAATACATGGTGTGCATGGATTGGACTTTTGGTATGGTAATTTGGGTAGACCTCGAACAAGCTGCTTTGATGAGATTTTAGCTAATTGCTTCATGTTGACATGACTAAGCTTTCTGTGCCATAAGCTTGCTTCATCTTGAATTGAGATTAGGCATTGCGATTCATTTAGTTTCATGTCTAAGAGGTAGATATTTCCATGTCTTCGACCCATGACAGACTGAGTATAGTCTTTACTGATTCCAGAGCATATTCCTTCTTGAAATGAGATCTTGAAACCAGTATCACACAATTGGCTAATGCTGAGAAGGTTATAGTTGAGTCCTTCCACTAGAGAAACATTGCTTATTGTGAGATTTCCAATTTTCACAGTTCCAAATCCCACAATGCTTCCTTTGCCGTTTCCTCCAAATGAAACATTTCCACTATTTACTTGAACAAGCTTTATGAAGCAATTTGAGTCTCCTGTCATATGTCTTGAACATCTGCTGTCAAGATACCACTTTACCTTTTTCTTAACGGAGACTTGCATTTAAAAGAGAGTCTCAAGCTTTCTTTGGCACCCAAATTTTCTTGGGTCCTTTGGTGTTAGTAGGATAAACATTATTAGGCCATACTTTTTTAACAGGCTTCCAAACCATATGACACTCTTTTTCAAAGTGATCCTGACTGTTACACTTTGAACACCTGAGAGCATTTCAACCTACAAACTTTACAAAAACTTTCTTGAAATGATTTTTGTAAGCCTCTCTCAATTGTCTTTTCTTAATTCTTTCTTTTACTTTAGGAAAATCAATCAATGGAATTGTTTCTGCTGTCATACCCAGACCAGACTTATTGAAGTAAGGTCTTTGAATTGAAATAACTTTTTCAAGTTTTTCGGATCCTATCAAAATTTCTTTGAAATATTTGATAAGTCAGTTTAAAAAAAAAAACGTTTTCTTTCAAAAGATTATCTTCTTTCTCTTTAAGAGTATAAACATTCAAGTCTAAACTTTTAACCCTTTCTTCTAAAATATTTTCCTTTTGTTTTAGAGCTGAGTTTTCCTTTTTAAGTTCAGAAATTCTTTTGAGAGAAGTCTTAAGACTAAAACACAGTTCATTAATGTATTTAGAGACCTTGACAGGAATTTTAAAATCACTTACCTCAAATTCACTGTCTGAGTTTGATCCAGAATTTGAGTCTGAGTCTGAATGTGCCATCAAACATATGTTGGCATATTCATTATCACTTTCTTCACATTTTGTATCACTCCAGGTTTCGGTTTTGAGAGCTTTTCAAAAATTTTCAGCTTTTCCTCTTTTCTTCTTCAGAAGAGGACAGTTGGGTCTGATGTGTCATTTTTTCTTGCATTCGAAGCAAACTACATCTTTGTTTGGTTCCTCATCATCAACAAACTTGGTCTACTGTCTTTGGAAACTTTGTTTCTTTGAGTTGAACCTTCTTCCTTTTCTATTCAATTTTCTGAATCTTCTTATCATGAGAGCAAGCTCCTCATCGTCCGATCATCTCCCGAATCAGTATCATCAGAATCATCATTTGATTTTAATGCAATGGATTTCTTACCTCTTGGATCTTTGTCTTCATTAATTCGTTCCACTTCATAAGACTGAAGAGTTCCAATCAGCTCGTCGACATATAGTGGCATAATTCTTTGCGTCTCTCTTATTGAAGTCTTTATATGATTCCAATCCTTGGAGAGTCCCCGCAGTAGCTTGTTCACCTTCATGGGATCAGAAATTTTTTGACCTTGATTCTCAAGACCATTGACAATATTTGTAAAACGACTAAACATGTCAGTTATAGATTTTCCTGGTTTCATTTTGAAGGCTTTCTATTGACCAAGGAGAATGTTAATTCTGGTTTCCTTCACTCGATCTGTTCCTTCATAGGTGATATGTAATCTGTCCCATACTTCTTTTGCTGTAACACAAGAAGATATTCTGTTATATTCAGTTGGTGACAAAGCACAATATAAAGAGTAAATTGCTTTTGCATTGAGTGATTGTCTCTTGTTTATCTCTTCCTGAGTCATTTTGCTGGTTTCAACAATTTCTTTCCCTCTTTCAGAGACTAATGCAGCAGTAGGAGTGATTCCTCTTTCTACAACGTCCCATTCCAGAGGATCCTTTGATCGTAGGAAATCTTTCATTTTGTTCTTCCAGATGTTGTAATCCTTTCCATCAAAGTAGGGTGGTCTGGTATTGCTTTGCCCTTCCACCAGCCCTGGTGCTAGCATACTAGCCATGGATCTTTTACTCTGAAGTAAAACACTTCAAATAAAGTAAGAACACGAGCTCTAATACCAATTGATATAGCTAGTACGAGTACCTAGAGGGGGGTGAATAGGTATACAAAAGATTTTTCTTGATGTTTGCACAATACTTAGACAGTTGAAGGATTTGCAACAAATAATAATCAACGTAAGACTGAGTAAAGGAAAGAGAGAATTGAACACGCGGTTTATAGTGATTCGGCTTGATTCAAGCCTATGTCCACTCTTCTACACTGACAGCCAATTGGCTGGATTCCACTATGAACAAAGAGATGTTACAGCGTTGATCTTTCTTGATTTCTAGGTGTAGATGATCTACCACACTTGCTCAAGGTATCACCAAGTATAGACACTCTCTATGTATACAATTTCGCTCAGAATGAATCGACTAATAATCAAGATGCTTCAGACTCTGGAATTTCTCTATCAATCACGTTACTAACACAACTAGAACGTCTTCCTTTTTATACTCCTTTATGCCATCATACCGTTGGCACTTACCAAAGGAATTCCTCAAATCTACCCGTTGGACGAAATCAATCAAAGAAGATTATTCGAGCTATAAAAGGAACCTGATGATAGCCCATCAATCCTGTTCGTCCATACAATCAGGATCTTGGTTTCCAAGAATAGAACATTCCAAGAATATTTCGTCGACCACCGGATCTTCAATTGATCTAGATACAAATAAAAGAATCCGATATATTTATCCAACCAAGAGATCTTCTCCAGAGAATAGGATTAAATCCTTAACCATAAACTTCGGCTCTAGATTTCCTTCGACACTAGATCAGAAAGACTGTCAATGAGAAAAGTCTTGAGTCTTAAGTCTTGAGTCTTGAGTACTGAGTCTGGTGATCAGAAAGTCTTCAGACTTTAAACAAACGGTCTACAAATATCCAGACTAGACTGATAGAAACGTTTTGTCAGCTTCAAAATATTCTGGAAAGATTTCTCCAACAGAGTGTACTTTTAGTTTTTCCCAATATAATATAACTGGTTGACTTCGTCAATATACTTAATCGAAAACCAGTTTCATGTAAAACATAACATGATACTCTATGTCAATTTTCCCAACTAATGCACGTTGAAATCCAAATTTTCAATTAAGGGACTGTACATACATGTCATAAGAAAACTAGGGATTGAATTCATCAATGACGATAAAATTTAAACAATAAAAGTACAAAAAAAGGTTATAAACATATTGTATTAGTACAAATTCAATTATAAACATTTAATTGGACCAATTAAATCCTAAATATTTTGCATTTATGCTAATTGAGATGGATTTTGATTTGAAATCACTGACATAAATGCTAGCCATCATATATGGTATAATTGGCATGATGTGGACAAATTTTGCAAATTTTTGATATTTTTCGATTATTATTATTTTATCTTATTATTATTATTATTATTATTATTATTATTGTGGCTAGTGGGGGTAATGGCCTTCGTCTAGGCCATGGGTGGCCTTGAGTGAGGGCTGCGAAGCCCTCACCAAAAGGGTGGCCCTAGGCCGCAATGGCCGAGCCCTAGTGGCAACTTTTATAATTTTTCTTTAATTTTTTCCCTTTTCTTTTCTTTGCGGCAGGCACCGGCGACCAATGCTTATTGTAGAATAGGGGAAAAAATTCAAAGAATTTTAAACAAATGAAAAAACCCTGGATGCCAGCACCGGTTATGCCACTTAGGACGATCGATGTTGATTAAAGCCACATCAACGATTTTTGGTCTTAATTGGCTATAAAGACTACGTTGAAAAATAATTTTTTAAGACTAAATTAGTAAAATTGGAAGGTTTAAAATTGAATTGGTGGATGTGGGATTTCATATTTTTGTTGCTTTACTTTTCTTTTCCTTGCATCTACTAGCCAAATCGAATCTGTTAGCTTTTAATATTAGTTTAAATAAGTTCACCACTAACTTTTATATCACGTTAAGCATTTCCAGCAAGGTGGTAATTTTAAATTCATACAATTTGACGAAGCACCCACATGCCGCAAGATAAAAGCATATATTTTTATCATAGACTTTGTTCACCTTCTTGAGTACAATTAACGGAGTTAAATGGAAGCCTGGCGTTTCACTTTTCAGTTTCCCCGCGATGCTTTTTCCATTGTTTTTTTTTTTTTTTTGTCAGTCCTACTCTATTCCTACTCTACACTCACTTGCAGACTTGTGCCCTGCCTCTTGCAGGGCGTGGGAGTTGCAACCCACTTTCAAACTTACGCGTTCCTACCCCCATCCCCCTATGAGAAAGTGGGGATTTGAACCCCTCACCTCCCCCTTCCATGTTGGAAGGGTGGCCACTGGGGCGAACCCCTAGTGGTTGCTTTTTCCATTGTTGATCATACGTAAGAAAGAGTAGCTTCAATTAGGAATGTGCAAAGGAACCAAAAATTGCTCGGAACCGAACCAGACGGAACCGGACCAGACTAGCCTAGAATGGCGATTCCTATGGGGATCGGTTTAGTTCCCAATTCCAATTTAATGGAACTAGTGAGTATTGGTCTAGTTCTCGATTCGAGGTATGGAACCGTCTACCTATCTACCCAGACTAGACACACCTACACACACACAAAGAAATTCCATCTCAATTACTTAATTATTTTGTAGTTTTTTTTTACTAATATATATACGTATTATTTAACATTATTGATTAAATTTGTCTATTAGGATTAATCCCCGTACTTTTTTTTATTCTAATAATCCATTTACTTACTTTCTCAACCAAAAACAAAATAAACAAAGAGAAAAGATGGGATTGATTGGAGATGTTCATAATGTTGCGACGTTTTGTTGTCATAATACAAAATTAAGAGTCAATGGCTAGTTCTGGAGCACAATCAAATCTCTCCTTAGCCACCTTGGCAATTAAAGTAGATTGACGTTGAAAAGAAGATGAATTAAACGATCAATATTTTAACTGCTGTGGAGGTTAGGACTTCTAATGTAGAGTCTAATTCTCCACATGTTCTTATTGTTAGGGAACCCTAAGAGGATCACACCATAAACTTCAAAGAAATTAAGTGCCTAGCAAATTAGTATTGTCTATTTGTTTCACCCTATAGTTTTCAATATTTAATCAAAAGCAATAGCTCACATTTTAACACAAATTTAAGGCCATACAAGCTTTGGTTAGAAACTAAGTTCACCATTATATTAATTGATGAATATAATGTTGTAGGGATTGGGGACTAGTTTTATGGACCCACCTGGGAATCGGATCGGACCGGTAAACCGGTTCTTGAGTGGATTCATGAAACCAATCGGTCCTTAGTAAACGATTCCTAGTTCCAATGCGAGAATTGCTCACCCGGACCATGCTCATCCCTAGCTTCAATGCCACTCTCTCCCTCACCTCCTCACTTTTTATTCCAACTTTCAAGCTTTTGCTTCTTTACTTTTAGTGACCTTTTCACTTATTTTTATGCAATTACCTAAAAAATAATTTATTTTTTGTGCTTGGTAAACAATTATTGACATGAAAAACACGATATATCATCGTGCACTATATAAAAATATAACTTCATCTCAACACAATCTTAACAAATTTTAATTCACGTTAATAGTATATGTCTAAATATGTATTACATTTATATTTTGCACTTAATTTTACTTTTATCCGATGTGCAGTTTGTAATTAGCTCTTGAAGTGAATGGACAAAGTATGTCATGCTGATCCTATGTTAGTTTGATGTCTTTCAAGTCATCTATATACTTCCAAACTTAAAAATAGAAACACTGTGATTTTTTTTTCCAACTTTTAGCTTGCTTCATCCAATCTGATGTAATTCATCAATTTAAATAAGTAGTATCTCAAACTTTTGATGATCTCTCAATTATTTTTAAAAATTAAAAGAAAAAATTACATTCAATGTATACCCACTCATCTCACCAATTTAGAGGAGTACGTTTTAATGATCGATCATTACAAATTATTAAACATCCTTGGGCGTACAATAATTATGTGAGTACTGGCCACAATTTTTTTAATAATTTTAATTTTTCTAATCTCTCTCTCTCTCTCTCTCTCTCTCTCTCTCTCTCTCTCTCTCTCTCTCTCTCTCTCTCTCTCTCTCTCTCTCTCTCTCTCTCTCTCTCTCTCTCCTTTGGCTCCGACAATCGACTAGCCCTCGCTGTCACTAGGTGAGCCTCACCCAGCCACTGGTGAGGCAAACCCCCATCGAATTTGGTGGAGGCTCGCTTCGCCTCGCCAGATTGAGTGACTGCGAGGACTCCCTCACCGGATCTAGCGAGGGCTTGCCTCGTAGTCGCTGGGTGAGGACTCCTTCATTGAATCTGGCAAGGGCTCACCCCACCAGTGTCTAGGCAAGCTCCTCACTAGATCTAGTGAAGGGGGCTTCATCGTTGCTAGGTTTGGCGACGCAAGCCCTTGCTAGTGGTTGGGCGAGCTCACTTTCGCCTAGTGTTAGCAAGGTGAGCTCACCAATTGTCTTAGTTCGACGACCCACGAGGGCTGGCTAGTCGCCAAAGCTAAAGGAAGAAGGGGGAACTCTCTCTCTCTCTCTCTCTCTCTCTCTCTCTCTCTCTCTCCCCTCCCTCCCTCCCTCCCTCCCTCCTTTGGCTCTGACAATCGACTAGCCCTCGCCGATCGCTAGAATGAGGCAATTGGGCGAGCTTGCCTCGCCGTCACTGGGTGAGGGCAAGCTCACCCAGCCACTGGTGAGGCAAACCCCCATCAAATTTGGTGGGGGCTCGCTTCGCCTTGCCAGATTGAGTGACCGCGAGGACTCCCTCACCGGATCTAGCGAGGGCTTGCCTCGTAGTCGCTAGGTGAGGACTCCTTCATTGAATCTGGCAAGGGCTCACCCCACCAGTGTCTAGGCAAGCTCCTCACTAGATCTAGTGAAGGGGGCTTCATCGTTGCTAGGTTTGGTGACGCAAGCCCTTGCTAGTGGTTGGGCGAGCTCACTTTCGCCTAGTGTTAGCAAGGTGAGCTCACCAATTGTCTTAGTTCGACGACCCACGAGGGCTGGCTAGTCGCCAAAGCTAAAGGAAGAAGGGGGGAACTCTCTCTCTCTCTCTCTCCCTCCTTTGGCTCCGACAATCGATTAGCCCTCGCTGATCGCTAGAATGAGGCGGTTGGGCGAGCTTGCCTCGCCGTCACTGGCTCCCTCCCTCCCTCCTTTGGCTCCGACAATCGATTAGCCCTCGCTGATCGCTAGAATGAGGCGGTTGGGCGAGCTTGCCTCACCGTCACTGGGTGCCCTCCCTCCTTTGGCTCCGACAATCGACTATCCCTCGCCGATCGCTAGAATGAGGCGGTTGGGCGAGCTTGCCTCGCCATCACTGGGTGAGGGCAAGCTCACCCAGCCACTGGTGAGGCAAACTCCCATCGAATTTGGTGGGGGCTCGCTTCGCCTTGCCAGATTGAGTGACCGCGAGGACTCCCTCACCGGATCTAGCGAGGGCTTGCCTCGTAGTTGCTGGGTGAGGACTCCTTCATTGAATTTGGCAAGGGCTCACCCCACCAGTGTCTAGGTAAGCTCCTCACTAGATCTAGTGAAGGGGGCTTCATCGTTGCTAGGTTTGGCGACGCAAGCCCTTGCTAGTGGTTGGGCGAGCTCACTTTTGCCTAGTGTTAGCAAGGTGAGCTCACCAATTGTCTTAGTTCGATGACCCACGAGGGTTGGCTAGTCGCCAAAGCTAAAGGAAGAAGGGGGGAGGAGGAGGAAGGAGAAGGGAGGGGAAAAAAAAAAGAGAGAAAAAGATAAAAAAAGATTAAAAAATTCAAAAAATAATTCAAAAAATATATTTTTAAAAATTTGTCAAAGGAGTCGACCGGCCAATTTTGGCCGGAAGGATTGAACTGGCACAATTGTAAAAGGTTTAGGACTCAATTGATCAAAAAAATAAGTTTATGATTGAATTGGCAATTACAAAAAAGGTTTAATACTTTTTTGGTAATTTCCCCAATAATTGTGTGTGATACTATTTTCATTGTGCTGGTAGGCACGAGCTTATTACTAGTTCTAAATAAAAATTCATGGCTATGTACTCTAGGCAGTACTTTTCGATCGTTCTTCATCTATTGAAGAAGATTATCACTTATCTTTTGTTTATCTTCTTAATTACAAGCGGTGGAACATTCTTTGTGGGCAAATATGTGCTTGGATGGTTGGACGATTAAACCCTAAGTTGCAAACTCGAAACACTAACCAAACTTCATGATTTGCTTGAACTCCAAAAATTAGCTAATATGTTATATTTAATAAAACCCTATGGCGACCTAATCTCGTGTCAAAATCCTAGCCCTCCAATCTGCGAAATCAATTCGGGGCTGAACTCCTTCTCCCTGTGTTATCCGAAAAGAACCAAAATCCTACTCAAACAACGTCGTTTTTGGTTAAAAGTATATGGCGTCTTCTGTCTTAAGGATATAAGTTTGTGCCTTTTCTTTTATTTGGGGAATATTTTTGTCCTTTAAGCGTAAGTTTGTGCTTTTTTTTTTTTTTTTTTTGAATCGTTTCAAAACCGGGTGTTATTTTTGTCTTGACTATACAAGTTCATGCTTTCTCTGGCATTGTTGGCCGTCAGATATTTGGAACACGTTTCACAAGCAAATTGTTTTCTAGAAATTAATACATGTAAGGTTGCATGAGCAGGAATAATTATAATTGAGTATGATGAAATCAAGAGAGGAAAAAATATATTCGCATGTGGTCTTCCTTGTGTTTCTGTTGCTTTGCCTTCCGTAAGGCAAGTACTTGCATTCAGTGTTTTCCGTCTCTTTTTAATATAAGCAACTTCATAAAGTTAACTATTCGTTTTTAGAATTAGAACAGATATATAATAAATTTTTGGCTAAAGATGGAAAGAAATTTCGCGTGTGGAACAATTCTTTTGGAAAGCACCAAAAGAGTACGTAAAACCCGGTTAACTAGGTCAATCCAAGAAGAGCAGTCTGTCGAGATGTAAAGAATTTCAAAATGAAAGCATATCATGAATTACGAACCACTTTTTTAGTCAAGAAGGCATGATATATTTACATTGACTTTTCCTTTATTCTCAACGAACATAACAAACCATTTTATGCACACAATGAATGGAACAAGAGGACATAATTTGATCAATTACGAATCAAGGAATTCGATCCGATTCTAGTCAAGATCAAGGGGACTCCATATTGGGGATGAATAGTGAACAAAGGAATAGGGGCATGCTTGTAAGAAGGAGACAGCTGCACTTTGAAACTCTGTAAAATCAAGGTCAGAGCTACTTTGGCTTCAAGGAAAGCAAAGTTTTGGCCAATGCAAGTTCTAGGGCCCGAACCGAAAGGGAAAAAGCAGAGCTTATTCTTGGTTGATTTTGAGACTCCCTCAGAGAATCTGTCCGGATTGAACTCTTTGGCATCATCACCCCAAATCTCTGGATCATGGTGGATCAGGATAATGGGCACAAAAAGCAAAACTCCTGGAGGTATTTGTATATCTCCCAACTTGGTTTTCTTGTGAACTGTTCTCATCGTCATAAATACAGGCGGATATAACCTAAGCACCTCATTCAGTATCATGCTTACCTGCATATAAATCAATTTGTAGTCAGCTTGTTTTTGTCCAAAAAGACATTACTAATGCAACTATCAAATTAATTAAAACTTGCCCGGTGGACCTAATATATCAAACTAAATATCATTCATGTGATCCATGTTGTAACTTCGAATGAGGGGGCATGATCCGTGTGTCTCACTTCTGTCACTAGCGGAACTTAACTTGAGTAACTATTGCCTAAATACTCATTTTTTACTTTTGGTTTGGGGGAAGGACAGCAACTAGATTTCGGTGCATGTGGTCACAATATTTTCCTTCATTTCTCGTTTGAAATTTCTTTTTTCTTTTTTCTTTTTGGCAAAAACCTATTATCTGATGTGAGTTTTCAGTTTCAGGAATGTATGTCTTGAAAGCGAGATGAACATCACCTATAATACGAGGAGAATCCTTACAATTTTTAGTCGGCTCAACCCATCAAAATCAGGTTTGTTGTTGCCGAAAACTCGCAGAACTTCCTCTCTTGCTCTGTCTTGCCAGTCTTGGTACTTGCTCAACAAAATCAGAGTCCAAGTCAGCAAAACAGAAGCCGACTCTTGACCCGCTAGGTTGAACGCTTTGCACTCTTGAATCACATCCTCTATGCTCATACCCTTTTGATGCCCGGATTCTTGAATTTCTTTCATGTTTGATTTTAGCAACAGTCCCAACAGATCGTCTTCATCTACTCCTCCTTCCTTCATTGCCTTCTCTCTTTTGGTCACTACGTCTTCCAACAATCCTCTTACTTTGTGGTCAATTTCTTTCATCCTCTTCTGCAGTTTGGACGGCAAGAGGCTGTATTTTTTTTTTTTTAACACAAGTCAACTTGAAGATGAAACTTTATACATTAATTTGGTTTCCACAGCTTTGTGTCTTGCAACATAAGTACACTCAATCATTTTCATTAATTCTTATGATTTTAGAAGCTGGAAAACAGCAATCGTGAGGACAATTCGATCGAATATTTGCCTTATTAAAAAATGTTTTGACAGGAAAAAAAATGCAGTAAGCGCAATATACTATCTTGCAATCGCAATCCAACCCCTATCCATGATTTGCAGGAAGAAAATTGTCTTCAGAAACTTTTCAATCCTTGTGTGGCAAGATGCTTTAAGATTGGTGCATGATTTGCAAAATCACAAGAAAATGGTGGAAGGTTTAAACTGACTTCATGGATAAGGATTGAGGAAGTCACTGAAGTCTGTTACTCTTTTTCTTGTTATATGCTTTTGTAACAGTTAAAGATCTCGGGATAAATTGTTGCTAGATTAATCTCGACTGACCTCCAGCCGGGGATAAACACGAATTGAAGAACTTTGTACGTGAGGCTCATTTGTTCTAGTTGAAGGAGGAAGATGCTCTTGGCTTGGTCGCAGTTACCACCGAAAGCAGCTCTATAGAGAACATCACCACTCAAATGTTGAAGGTGAGGCCACACATCCACTTCACCAGCCAAACATTGCTTCTCCCATCCCCTAATCATCTCCTCACAACTTGAACACGTTGCTGTCACTACATTCTGTAAGTTTTCAACAGTTAAAAAGCTATAGAGTAAGTAATTTTTAGTTATTAGATTTTCATGGACTACGAGTTTCATGTGCTGTTACAATGAAATGCAACGGGATTATTAATTATTTTAAGTTCCCTTAGATGTTTCATCTGGTCAGTAAACTTTTAGCAACGAGCAGTAATACCTTCAACTTCTCATAGTGAAAAGCCGGGTTGATGATCTTTCTATGTTTGGCCCATTTCTCACCCTCAATCTCCAGAAGCCCTGATATAAAGAGATCTCCAATGGCCTTGGGATGGGGCTTTTCAAACTCGTTGATACGTGAAAATATTTCTTTCAACATGTCTGAGTCCATGATGTTCAGGACAGGCGTTGGCCCAAACCATGTAAAGCAAAGCTTCCCTGCAATAACCATTTTTTACAAACTACATAAATAATCTAGGCGTCAAATGACTACCGGATCCCTTATATCACCCATTTCTGTACGTCAGGTGCTTAAACTAGCAGATAAATTGTAAGTACCCCACTTAAAACCCATGTAGCAGATCAATTTGCATGCGAAAATGAGCAACAAAGTAGCTTTCCGATGGTAGCTGACTACATAGCTGCCATTCACATGTCCTGTTACTTTGCCTCTAAAAACAACATTCAATGTTGAAGAAAACAGCCTTATGGTAGGATATGGTCTACTGGTTTTTCAGGATTATATCTCGATTAAACTGCTGAAAAGAAACCGCGAATACATTCTTTAGCAGGCTTTTAGCTAACAACTCCACCTTCTAGTGTGTTGAAATTGTAGATTGTCTTTTACCTGGAAATCGAGTTTGTCAAATCAACAATATAATATCATTGGCTACAAAAATTCGACTGTATCTCGACTTTGATGGCATGCGTACCGTATTTCTTGATGGACTGATGAAAGAAAGGGAGAATGCGAGGCACGATGTCATTGGAGAAAGAAGTACTGGATTGAGATTGCGCTTGCTTGGCCATTCTCAAGTTGTCTCTCAGGTCTTGAAACAAAAGCCGATAAGTAGTTCCATTTAGACCTTGTTGTCTCAGACATCTTTCTAGCTGCTTCGGCTTCAACCAAAACAAACAGAGTAATTTCCGTGCGCAAGTGAAGAAGGTGATCAGAACAAGGGAGAGAACAATCGAATAAGCCAAGGACATTTCCATATTCTGCGTCAAACATAGGATGAACTTGTCTTCTTTCTGTGAGTCGAAATATATAGTACTCTTGGGGAGCCGAAAAATAGACGGAGGCATAGACAAGGAAATAAAAAAAGGGGAAAAAACTTTGACGTACATGAGCTCATCCAAGAAACAATCTGTTGCGTAGATGTCGAAAGAAAAATTGCGTAGATGTAGAAAGTAAAATTGCGTAAATTTTGAAAGATAGCAATCTTATTCCTTTTTTATATCCATTAATGATCCATTTCTTGTCCAGCGATGCACCTGTCCACCGGTGCGTGTTTGACTCTCTCTCTCTCTATATAAATAAAGCTCATGCGAGTCACGTTTGACACGTTCGCATGCGACCTTTAACTAGTAATTTTATTTTCAGGGTCTGTCGAGAATATTCAAACTCAAATGCACTTAAATCTCAGCTACCACAATTTCAACAAACATAATAATGAACCCAAGGCACTAAATTATTAATACTATTTGTAACATGAATATCCCGAAACCATCAATGAATTTAATCAAGCACAAATTTGATCGAAGTGACTAAAACTTGAGGGAATCGACCTCGACGTGTGGAAATTAACTTACGTAGCATAAACTGGCAGTAATTCACTTGCCTCAGGTGTTGGACGAGCAGTGACTGCAGTTTGGCGATCTCTCGGACTCCCGGGCTGCAATGGTCCGAGTTGAGGCCCGGCACCAGCGGTCGATGGCGTGAGCTGCGACGTTGTGCAAGACGTGGAGCTCGCGTGCACAGTGAACGAACGGAGAAGGAGGGGCGGGTGTGACGGAGATTTCAGTGGGGGATTGAGTGAGGCTGGTAATCGTGAAAAGAAGGCGGCTTCGATCCCCTCATAGTTTGGTCACCCCTCCTCGTGTTGCTGTCCATCTTCAAACGGTGAAGTGGCTGATGGATCTTCAGCAATTCTCGCCAGTTGGAGGAGTACGTGTGCGTGAGTGGTGGACCGACGCTGACCGTTCACTCCTCTTCTTCGGCAGTGGAATTGTGGGCCAGTTGGGGAAAACGGGGGCGCCTTTCGGAAAAGTTGCGTTGCTGTAGCGCGGTGATGAGGCTGAGGTGGTGGTGACCGTTGCGGTGGTGACTTGGTTAGGCCGAGTGACTTGGAGGTGGATTCGAGTGGCTAGCTGAGGTGTCATGGTTGGTGACGGGGATGAGCTGAAGTGGCAAGTCCTTGCGGTGATGTGGTTGGCGTGATCCAATGGCAAGTTTGATGACGTGGCAATGGCTACGAATTGGTTGAGTCTCACGATTCCGTCGAGTGAAAATCCAGATGTCACGTTCTTTGACTGTCGAAGGCTTGAAGGACCTGTGTGGGAGGTGAATAAGCTTTAGAATGAGGGTTTGATAAAGTTTGGATGGGCTAGTATATGGCAAAGAAGATGAAGGTGTAAATATGTTTGGGAGGACCAGTGTGTGTAGAAGGTGAACAGCCAATTCAACGACAGTGAAATCAGCGAGGAGCGTGAAAAGACTAGAGAGACCCTTTGCAGAAGAAGCTCTTGCTAGAAATGATGTAGGAGGTGTGATGAGCTATGAAGTACCGACACTCTTCTCCAAGAGCTTTCGTATCATGTCGACACTTTGACACGTGTCCGACACTCTTTGATACTTAGTTAACACGTGTCGGAAAATCCGATATCTCGTCAACTTTCCCGACACTCTCTGACACTTGAGTCGAAATTCTGATATACAAGTTTATGACACGTGATTCCAATATCGAAATCAATTATAAAAATTCAATAAATGAGAGGTGAATATATATATTGTGAAAAAATAAAACATGATAATAAAAAGAAGAAAAACCTAACATTCTCTTCTCTTCTGACTTCCACTTCCCGTGATACACAATTCACCACTTAAGTTTTTTTATCCTCTTCCAACATATTAAACATGCGAGTCTAGAATATGGATCGCTTGTTTTTTTCTCCAAGTTTTATGAATCGTTGAAATATAGTTGAATTTGTCAAATTGAAATAATGAATGATATTAATAAATTGCGGATTAATGTTTTTAGTGTATTTTCATTCTAGGCTTTTTTAATTATTTATTTATTTATGAATTTAATTCATATTAATTTGATTGAAATAATCATAAAAATGACAATTTATTATGTATATATAAAAATATATTTAATACACAACGTGTTCCAACATGTCGAAATTCTATGTTTTTTAAGAAACGACGTGTCGGCGTGTCGTGTCGTGTCATATCACATGTCGCATGTCGGTGTTGATGTTACTTAGGTGATGAGTGCCCCTACAACCCTCGGAAAAAGAAGGCTAAAGGCCCTTTGCAAATTGATCTGAGTTCACATTCGTGTTTAACGGCTAGCTCTGAAAGTCATTGAGAGCAACCTGGAGAAGATCAAAGCAATTTTCCATTTTTGTGAAAGCAAATCGGTGAGTTGAATGGACTGTACAAGCAGAAGGCTCTAGTTCAAAATTATTCGGATTTATTTGGGGGAATATAAAAGAATTTGTCATCTGAAATTCAGAATCAGTCTGAGATAATTAGTATTCTTTCCGGTGTATGAGTGGAGGTTTCATTTTCAAGTGTTCTTGCATTTATCATTGTTATTCTTTATTGATTTGCATCACCGGGTTCTACTTAATAAATTAATTTTCTTGATTTGATATCAAGTGGAGGATTTCATTAAGTTAAGATAACATGAACTAAATCAAATCTGCGCGAATCAGGTGGTCGAAAATTAATAGCAGATAATCTTCATTTAATTGTCAGAATCACGGCCGATGCAGATTTGAGGAGGAAGAGAAACTTTTTTTTTTTTTTTTTTTGGTAAGGAAATTAACATAAACACTTATTTTTGGTCAATTGAGTGCCCCTATCTAAATGGGGAAGACAGCTAAGGGTGATATCATGGGAGATAGAAGTAAGGTATTTGAGAGAATATCAATGCATTATATATAAGAATCTCTTATCCTTTGTTTTCCTAAAGTTGTCAATGCCTTCAGGCTCAAGTGAGCGGTGATGCTATTAATTGAATAACTTAGTTAAGATCTGGAGATGCACTAATCAGCATCGTGAACTGCGTGCGTTTTATTCTACTAATGCACTTTCTTATTATAATACGCCGGGTATGTTCTTCTCTTTTCATAATATTTTCCAGAATGATGTTGCCATATTAATCATTTAGGTAATTTAACGGCAACGAGTATTATGTTAATTTCTTGTGACGTTTGGTGTTGTTTCTCCAATTGAAATTTCTTGTGCACGCCCATAATCTCTCTTGAAGTTCTCGTTTTAGAGTAGTTTTTCGATTTTTCAGGTTATCGTAGCCATATTTTTATCGCTGTCTTCATTTGGCTCTGTCTTCTTGGAGGTAATTAGCCTCAAGAGCTAACGATTTCTTTAACAAATAGAACATATCAAGATACAATTAAATTTGTTATCGTCTTAAGTAAAATATAACATGTTGATTGCCTTAGTGTTTGATTGTATTAGGGTGCATTTGTTTTGTGGAAATTTAATGTTGGGAAAATAATTTTTTATAAATTGTCACATGTATCACTTGAAATAATTAGTTAATGAAATATTTTTAATTATCGACAATAAATTTTGTCTAAACATATTCGTGGGTGATGAAAATTATTTTTTATTCATTCATTTGTGTAAGCAATATAAGTGATTATTTTTAGGATAATATTTTACAAATTATTCATTTTCCAAGAAACAAATACACCCCTAATTCCACATCGTATGCACTCAATCGATTTTCATTTGTAGGAACAATTGTTACACTTTCGGTCTTGCTAGATAGATGAGGACCCTTAATAATACACGGCCACAGTTCGTAATCTTGAGATTGAATAAAAATTCTTTTCGGATGACAAAGATGGCCTAACAATAGATTGACCTTCGGCTAGAGAACTGCCAACCATGTGATGTCAGGACCTTTTTTAGCTCGAAAAAATCAAATTAACACAGAAAATATCAAGCAAGAATTAATCGAGCAGCCACTCTGATACCAATCGTTAGCCCAAATATGTAGAATATGGTCAATATCAAATGTTTATGCACAAATGTGAGTTAGACAAATTATAAAATGCGTGACATGCATATACATAAAAAGAGTAGGGATGGAGACACGCTTAGCTGATTTATAGAGGTTTGGCCCAAATCGGTGTTTACTCCACTCTCCAATATCATTGGGGAGTAAGACTGAAAAGTGTAAATGAGAGTTTCCTAGCTCCTTAAGACTAAGGGCAACCATATTTATAGAAAACAATCAACTAGCTATTAGATACGTTTCTATTGGAAAAATTCCAATTTAGTCATTCTAACTGATTGTCACCAAAAATCATAGACATAGTGATCCACAAATTGTCAACATATCACGTAAAATAGCGGACAATGACTATATGTTATGATAGTAGTTTTTGGTGACAATTGACTGGATAGATTAAATTGAAATTTTGCATAAAAATTTAAGATTATATTAATAAAATTGAAAAATTGAGAATTGAAACATTCATATAATAGATTTAGGATTGTAATTATCGTTTTGAAAGGTTAGAAATTTGACCATGAGCCTTCGGAGTGTCCATCCATAAAAGTCCCGACACCTGCTAAATTAGGTTGGGCTGACAACTTTTAAATTTAAAATGCAGGTGTGGGGCGTCCGATCTTGTTCTTCTGGGCTAAGACGGTCTTGAAATGCTGTAAAAGAATACTCAGATACAAAAAATATAATTTTAATTTTTTTTGTCGTTTTTATTTTATTTTTACTCTAAGTTTCACTTTTAGGCTTTTGTCCTGCCTTCATACAAGGCATGAGAGTTGAAACACACTTAAAGCTAAATTGTCCCTACCCCAACCTTCCTAAAAAGGTGGAGATTTGAGCTCCTCACCCCCGCCTTCCCACATCACTAAGGCAAACCAAATAAATTAGGGTGATTAACATCAAACGGTTACAAAAGATGCATTTACCGGAGGATGCTTAGAAAAATTATGAGCTACCTTCTTCTGCAAAACATCAAAGATTTTATGTCCACATGTGGTGTGATTTCATCAAAAGGAAGTGAGGATTTTGTTCCGGCTCTGGAAGGGAATTTCAAACATCGAAATTAAATATTGTACAACTCAATGTGGTTTTTTGATGAAAAAGTACCCAAAAAAAAAAATCTTAAACTTATTATATTGATAGCAATTCAATCCTAAAAATCAATTTAACCCTGGCGAGGCAGGCCTCGGCCACTCCCTCCTTTTCTTTCTTCTCAACATAGGCAAAGCTCACCTCTGATTCCTCCATTGTATGGCAATTCCTCTTTGTTCAAGGTAAGCCCTTACTCTCTATTCTGTTTCAATTTGCATCCTCAATTGCAATGATAGCTCGCTCGAGGATGGTCGCTTGTTCTCGTTGATACCTCGACTGCCGTGCATGATTGTCCAGCGCTAATGAGAGCTGAGCTCGTGGTCTGTGTATGATTTTCGTAACCCTTGCCCGACATCACCCCGATGTGGGTGAGGCGTAGGCGGCCGCAAGCGAGTCTGCCTCGCCCAGATTTGGGGGAGGCCATCCTTGCTGGCTGCGGGTGAAGGCGGCCATGGCCTTACCCGTGGTTGCTTTGCCCTTGCCCACATCCAGGCAAGGTTGAGTGAGGGCCGCAAAGCCCTGACTGGAAACAAGGGCTTCGTAACCTTCGCCTAGTAGTTGGCAAGCTCCAGTGGACCTCACCGGTAAGTGGAAAATAAAAAAGACGGAAAAGAGAAGAAAAATAAAATTTTATAAATTACAAATTTCGGGACAAAATCACCGATCACAGTGAAAAGAAGAAAATAAAGAAAATAAAAAAAAATATTTCACATGACTAAGTCAAGTGGATCAGGCCAAAGAAATTTATTTGGCATATTACTTGACTAATCATCATTCGTGCACAGTAGATGTGTCAACTAAGCCAAAATACCGCTGTTTCACTTAAATTATAATGTATTTGTTTGATTAGCTTAAAAATAGATAATTTGGAACCCTAATTAGCAAACTCAAAACACTAACCAATTTTCACAATTTTCCGGAACTCCACAAATTAGCTCAAAATGTATATTTAATGAAACCCCAATTTGCGGACTCATCTTGTGGCAAGACCCTTGTCATCCGATCCGGGAATTCGACTTGGGGCTAAACTCTTTTGTTTTTTTTTTTTTTTTTTTTTTTTTTTGGGTAAGTGGGGCTAAACTCTTTTTCTCTCTCTCTTATCTAAAAAGAACGAACTAAAATGCTACTAAAATAATGTCATCTTTGTTTAAATGTATACGTCCTTGATTTGGCTCAACTAACGTGTACATAGCCACAGCAGATCATGCATAAGCTTTTTTGTCGAAAAAGCTAGTCGCTCGAGCAAACCTTCGTGCTTCCTTAGTGTCATTTGAAAAGTGGATTTAGCTTGTCCTAAGATGTAATTTTGTATTTATTTTTTTTAAATTCGGTGGATATTCTTTAAGCAAAAGTTCGTGCTCTTTTTGGATCGTTTGGAAGCTGGGGTCATCTTTGTGTTGAGAGTACAAATTCATGCTATTCATGCTCTTTTTTCTTTGGCATTTTTGGCCGTCAGATACTTGGGCTACAGTTAACTAGCAAATTGTATTATTGAAAATTGTACCAGTAATATAATGGGACCTTGAGAGGAACAAATATAATGGGATAGAGCATGATGCGATCTTGAGAGGAACAATTATAATGGGACATGGTCTTCCTTGTGTTTCCGTTTCTTCTTATTTAGTCAAGTACGAGTACCTGCATGTAGTGTTCTCTTTCTCCTATTAATAAAAGTGACTTTACAAAGAGTTTTACAATTCGTGCGCCAGATGTGATCATTTTTTGTGCTAAAGGTGCCCTAGAGTTTCGAAGGCACCAAAGAAGCACGTAAAACACAGTTAACTAGGTCAATTCAAGAAGAGCATTCTGGCGAGTAGTGAAGAATTAAGAAAGAGGACGTAAAACACATTTAAGTAGCTTGAGAACCACTTTTCTAGTCAAGAAGGCATCATATTTATAAATGACTTTTGGTTTGTTCTTTAACAAACATAACAAAACATTTTATGCACACAACCAAGCAAGCAGGAGAACATAATCTGATTAAATACAGTCCAAGGAATTCGATCCGATTCTAGTCAAGATCAAGGGGACTCCATATTGGGGATGAATGGTGAGCATAGGAATAGGGGCATGCTTGTAAGAAGGAGATAACTGCACTGAGAAATTCTGCAAAATCAAGGTCAAAGCAACTTTGGCTTCAAGGCAAGCAAAATTTTGGCCGATGCAAGTTCTAGGTCCCCAACTGAAAGGGAAAAAGCAAAGCTTGTTCTGGGTTGCTTTTGAGACTCCCTCGGAGAATCTCTCTGGATTGAACTCTTTGGCATCATCACCCCAAATCTCTGGATCATGGTGGATCAGGATCATGGGCACAAGAAGCACAACTCCTGGAGGTACTTGTATATCTCCCAACTTGGTTGTCTCTTGAACTGTTCTCATTGTCATTAATCCTGGCGGATATAACCTGAGTACCTCATTCAGTATCATGCTTACCTGCATATAACTCAATTTGTTGTCAGCTCGTTTTTGTCCAAAGAAAAAAAAATTAGAATGCAACGATCAAATTATTTAAAGCTTGCCTCGTGGACCAAAAAAAAAAAAAAAAAAAAAAAAAAAAAAAAAAACATTATACATGCAATCCATGTTGTAACTTTGAATGAGAAGGCACAGTCCATATGTCTCGCTTCTATCCCTAGCGGAGCCTGAGTGACTATCGCCTAAATGCTCCTTTTTAACTTTTGGTTTGGCTGGAAGGCATAGGGAAGAACAACAACTAGATTTCAGGTCAGGTGGTTACAATTTTCTGCTTCATTTTTTTTGGCCATTTTTGTTTGTTCTTTGTTCAACCATTTATTTGATGTAAGTTTTAAAATTCAGGAATATGTCTTAAAATCGAGATAAACATGACAGCAGTCCTTACATTTTTTAGTCGGCTCAACCCATCAAAATCAGGTTTGTTGTTGCCGAAAACTTGCAGAATTTCCTCTTGCTCTGTCTTGCCAGTTTTGGTACTTGCTCAACAAAATCAGAGTCCAAGTAAGCAAAACAGAAGTCGTCTCTTGACCCGCAAAGTTAAATGCTTTGCACTCTTGAATCACATCCTCTATGCTCATACCCTTTTGATGCCCAGACTCTTCAATTTCTTTCACGTTTGATTTAAGCATCAGTCCCAAGAGATCATCACCATCTACTTCTCCTTCCTTCATTGCCTTCTCTCTTTTGGTCACCATGTCTGCCAACAATCCTTTTACTTTGTAGTCAATTTTTTTCATCCTCTTCTGCAGTTTGGTTGGCAAGAGGCTGCGTTTTTTTATTAAACAAATTAACTTCAAGATGAAAAATTCAGACGTTGTTTAAGTATCTACAGTTTATGCACTCAACCATACTTCCATTCTATTGAGTTTAGAAGTTGGAAAACAGAAATCTCGATAACAGCTTGGTAGAAGATTTGCCTTACTGGACATTATTTCAAAAGGAAAAAATTGCAGCTAGCCCTAAATGCTACCTTGCAGTCACAATCCAACCACTATCCTTGATTTGCAAAATCATAAGAAACATTTCAAGTTCCTTGCGCGGTGAGATGCTTAAAGATCGGTATATGATTTGAAAAATCATTAGACAATTGTGGAAAGTCGCAACTGACTCCATGGATAAGGATTGAGGAAGTCAAACTGAAGTTTGCTACTTCTATTTCTTGTCATATGCTTTTGAAACAGTTAAAGATCTCAGGATAATATATTACTGAATCATTCTTGACTTACCTCCATCCAGGAATAAACATGAACTGAAGAATCTTGTTAGTGAGGCCAATTTGTTCTTGTTGAAGGGGGAGGATGCTCTTGACTTGGTTGTAGGTCACACCGAAAGCAGCTCTACAGAGTACGTCACCTGTCAAATGCTGAAGTTCAGGCCAAACATCCACTTCGCCTGCCAAACTTTGCTTTTTCCATCCCTTAATCATCTCCTCGCAACTTGAACATGTTGCAGTCACTACAAACTGTCATTATTCAACAATTAAAAAGCTAAATGAGTTGAATGTACGAAGTTCTTTATAATTAATTATTTTAAGTTCCATTAGATGTAGCATCTGGTCAGGAATTTGCGAGCAGTAATACCTTCAACTTCTCATAGTGAAAAGCCGGGTTGATGATCTTTCTATGTTTGACCCATTTCTCACCCTCAATCATGATGAGCCCCGATGCTAAGAGATCTCCCATGGCCTTGGGATGTGGCTTTTCAAACTCATTGATCCGTGAAAATATTTCCTTCAACATGTCTGAGTCCATGATGGTCAATGCAGGCGTTGGCCCAAACCATGTAAAGCAAAGCCTCCCTGCATTAAATATTTTTTTACAGACATAATTTATGAAGGTGTCAAATGGCTACCATATTACATATACTACCCATTTCTATATGTCCGGTGCTTGAAGCAGCAGATACATCATAAGTACCCGAGATTTGAAATCCATCTAGCAGATTGATTTGCACGAGAAAATGAGCAATTTTGGTAGCCTTCCAACCGTCCGTTACTTCATTCAGATTTCATGCGACTTTTCCCAAAAGCAACACTTAATGTTGTAAAATCTCCATCATAGCAGGATTTGGTCGACTTGCTTTCCGTGAATATATCTCGATTAAAGTGTTGAAAAGACACCATAAATATATATTCTGTAGCAGGTTTTTAGCTAAAAATTACAGCTTCTAGTGAGTTGAAATTTCATATTGTTTTATACCCGGAAAATTAGTTTGTTGAATCATTGATATTATACCTATGTCTAATAAGTTCAACTGTATCTCAAATTTGATGGAATGTGTACCGTATTTCTTGATGGAGCGATGAAAGAAAGGGAGCAAACGGGGAGCTACGTCATTTGAGAAAGGAGTAATCGGTTGAGATTGAGCTTTGCTTGCTCATTCTCATGTTGTCTCTCAGGTCTTGAAACAGAAGACTGTAAGAGGTTCCATTTAGACCTTGCTGTCTCAGACATCTTTCTAGCTTCTTCGGCCTCAACCAAAACAAACACAGTAATTTCCATGCACAAGTGAAGAAGGTGATCAGAACAAGGGAGAGGACGACCGAATAAGCTGAGGACAATTCCATACTCAACGCTATAACATATGACACGCTTGTCTAGCTCCTGTGAGAGGAAACAAATAGGACCCTAGGGGAGCAAAAAGACATGGTTGACAAAAGAATCCGTTGACACTTCAGCCAACAGATTTAAGCAACTCTCTCAAGCACACTTCACGACTTTATGGAGACATCTCAACAAACAGCCTGCATGCATGGAGATGAAATCGAAATGATTTTCCATCTAAAATAAGTATCAAGAACGATAATGTCATCACCAATCATCAACTTATAACTCAGATTTTCAATGATTTACACATAGGTTTCGTGGACGGAAATTGATCTCAGACTTCTCCAGAACAGAGCACAAAAGAGAGGAATGAAATTACCTTGTCGAGGATGGGTTCTGGGTTGCGCTTATTGATCAAGCTTCACGAGTAGGATCTGGAAAACGTCGCCAGTGAGAGTGAGTGTTGGTAATGAAGCTTCCAAACGCGAACGAGTTGCTCTGAATCTTCGCGGTTGGAGAACAGGGCCAAAACAGAGCATTCCCTGTGTTCTTTCGTAATCGGTGTGGACAAAGAAGAAAGTTGATCAATAATTTCCAAGATGATTCGCAAGTTTCGGTGATTGATCACTGCTTCACGAGCCATAGACCAGCTAGGCTTGCGGCCATGGACGAGACTAAAGCAACGTTGAAAGGGGTAACCAACGATGGAGCCTATTGTGAGATCAGTGACAGAGCTAGGCTTGCGGCTGGATCTGGACGAGCAACGACGGAGCCGACCACAAGCGATGATGGAGTTATAGCGTGGGCCGACCGCAAGAGACATTGGAGCGGGTGGAGATTGTTTCCGGACAGGTGGTGCTATGTGATGAAGGAGGAAGAAGAGAAAAATGATTTTTCAAAAAAATATATATTTTATTCCACCCCAGCAGAAACAAATATGTAAACAGTATAGTTTGGGTTGTCCAAAAAAAAAAAAAAAAACAAATATGTAAACAGTATAGTTTGGGACCATTAATACTGATTGGGCACACAGGCCAGCCACGTGGGTAGGAAAATTTGATAAACAAAATTGCCACATCAAATTTTGGGCAACCCATATATGGTTGGCATTTAAGTTGTCAATTTAAAAAAAAAAAATAAACTTAACAATTAAGTGATCCTAAAGAACTTTTGGCTTCAACTTCTGGCTCTTCAAATATCTTTCTATCAACGAATTTTATTTACGTTACTTATCAAGTCCTAAGAGTAACAATTGATGACTTGTTAGCATATAAAAATGAAAGAAAGATTGAAAGATGAATTGACAAGTAACTTTGCATTAGAATTTTAATTTTCAGTCTATCTATATTCTCTACATACTTACTTCAGTATTGATGGTGAAATTTTAGAAACAACCAATTTCTTCAATTAGGTAGTAATTCTTAATATGTAATATTGAAAATTTTGATATAGTTAGTAACTTTTTGACTTGATCAATGAATTTCTATATAAAGAAGTGCCTTTGGATACTCTTATGTGGAAATTTAATCGACCCATAACTAATTAGTGGTGACTACAAAAGGTAAGTTTAATAGCGAGATTTAATTTAGACCCAAGTTGCAATTGATGTGAGCTTGGGAGAATCCGCACTAGGCGTAGGTGTCACGGGTCGACAGTTCCTTGGCCGTGGAATAACCCATGCGGTGCCAAATGAGCATAATTCATCAGGCCAGCCTCATTCATTAGTTGTTCCATAGAACAATACGGCAAATAACTTCTATATACGAGATCATACCATGCTTAGCTTGGCTCAGGCATTTAGTCCATTGAATGAGATAACATATCTCTTTAGGCTTAACAACCGGTTTCAGCTTGTTATGGCCTCTTAAAGGGAGCAACATCAACTCTCAACAAATTTGTACACTAGAGGCCAACTCCGCCTTCAAAGCTTCCTAGAACCAATCGTCCTAACGCCACTCCTACAGACCAATTGTGTTCATCCTCTCTGCATCTTCACTCTTCACTTGTTAACTCCAAGCATAACTCACAAGTGTCACGAGTACGGGAGGATTCATGGATTGTGACATTCTCCCCCACTCAATTTTCAAGGCTCTCATTGTGATATGTTCTTCTCTTCCTTGTGTCCTTTAACCATTGATGCGCCACTTTTAGGATCACACATTGAATGATCATGCTCGCCCAATAAAACAGGTTTTGCTCCATTGGTAGCCTCTTTTGATCTCAGCTGTTCATACCTCTCTTTGGTCACTTGTGCTTCTCTGGCAAGTGTGGCTTTTCTCACCAATTGCATCTTTTGGCAGCACCATTTTTGCTTACTAAGCATTTTGACCCCACCAAACCAAATGGAGGTTCTTTTCTTGTTGAAAATGTGATAGTAGACCACTTCTTTAGATTCACCGATTGATCTAGGAATGTTATTGTCACGCCCCGATCCTCGGACGCGCGCACATCCTTCTACTTGGTCGATTTAATGCGATATCCCGGGACTATATATCGCCGACCCTTTCTTTTTGTTAAGCACATGCGGAAGCGATTATAAATCCCGGACAATAAAACAATGGGATAGAAAAGCGGGCCATATTTTTCATATTGAATTTCACAACCACACTTTCATTAACATAACTCATAGTATATTTACAATACTATTTACAAGCATAAAAGTCTCACACCTATCTACACTAAGACAGGGTGCACAAAAGGGATGGGATCTCAATCCACATCTGGGTCGTATTCAAGATCCCTCTCTGGATCATCTTCTACTTCAAAATACTTTCTCCCCTTCGGTTCTTCCTCCTCGCTTTTTCCTCGGGGTCCGAAATGGTTATTCAATAACCAATGAGACCACGTCTCGCCGAGTCCTACCCACTAAGACCCGATTAGTAAACTAATACGCCCGAGGGCTGCCTAAGCACATCATGGGTCAAAAGACTTACCTTGGCCTCAATTTCCTTCCTGCAAGTCAGTTCAAATAATAAATACTGATAATCATAACACCCAATCAATCAGATCGACTTAACGATCAATCGACTCAGTCGATTACATGTCATCAACACCATTACATGGTCATTCCGACTCTTCATTCTTGACTATGAATCACAACCCTATAGGCATAATTTATTTTTAGTGGAATCACGGCTCCACTTGGCAAATGTTCTCAACTTGGTGGCATCACGGCCCCACCTGGCAATTTTACTCAATCTGGTGGCATCACGGCCCCACCTGGCAAATGTTCTCAACTTGGTGGCATCACGGCCCCACCTGGCAATTTTACTCAATCTGGTGGCATCACGGCCCCACCCGGCAAATGTTCTCAACTTGGTGGCATCACGGCCCCACGGCAATCTTTAATCCAACTCACAACCTCACATAGTTACTTTCCCTTCAAGTACCGACATTTTCCAATTTTGGGACAATTTCTCATATTCACCAATTTCACTAAAATTTCATAATCTGATCCTCGAATAAATAAACAAAAGCACCATTGGAATCAGCATAAAATTTCGGTCGTCGGCTATCCCACCTAATTTCCGGAAAACAAATAATTAATTAAATAATTACGAAAAATATTAAATAAATGTAATAAATCCAACTTAGGCCCGTTATAGCCTAATTGGAAGCCAATACGAACCCGGAAATTACCGAGACTCGTTCCATAAATAACATGGCATGCCTACTTGCTAATGTCTATTTCTAACCACCTAACATGCATCATTAAGTCTCTAATTTAATTGATCTAAACTAATCTAACCTAACATGCATCATTTCTAAACGTATTTAGCAAACTAATAGAGCATTAGTGAGAAAAACTCACTTGACAAAAGCGGTGATCGAATCACCGCGACGGCAACGCGACGGCGGCCGAAATTGGGCTTTCGACAACACCGGCGGACTTGGACCGGGCCTTGGACTTGGCCCAACAAATCTCAGCCCAACTGAGATTTGTTCTTGCTTTTGAGCCAGACCCAAGTTGGGTTGGGCCTGCTGAAATGGGCTTGACCAATTAATTCACTTGGATTGGACTGGGCTTGAAGACTGCAGGAGATGGGCCTCAGTAAAATTCTGTTGATGGGCTGCTGGACAAAGACTTCGCAGGCTTCATGGCTGAAGAAGAAGGCCCAAAGAAGCTGCTGGTTCTATTGAAATCAATTCATGGGCTTCAATGGCCCAACTGCTGGGCTGAATTTGGACTGACTGAAGCTTGCAGATCTCGCTGGCTTCGCTGGGCCGTTGCTGTTGAGATGGGCCTCCACAATTTCGTGAGGGTTGAGGGCACGCCGCTGGAGAAGACTGAAGATTGGTGTCGCTGCAGTTGCTGGCGTCTTCAATCGTGAGCTTGCTGCGGACGTGTGGCGTTGGGGAGACTCACGCGGACAAGTAGCCGACAGAGTCAACTAACGGTGGAATCGTGGACTGCTCGTGGACGATGGAGGACGCCTGGCAGGAGTCTTGGTCTTCGGTGGATGGCGTGGTTGACTGTCTCCGTTCCCGCGGCTTCTCTGTTGGTGTGGCGTGAGTGGCCGACCAAACTCGGTGGAGTCGTGGACTTCCAGCGGTCAATCCATGGTTTCGCTGGTTCGTTTGTTGACCGAAGCAGAAAGAGGAGCGGGCAGATGGCAGCGTGGAGATGGAGCAGCTTCGTGGACGAAGATGGAGTCTTCGCTGGCGCGGCTGTTTGCTCGAGTTGAAGACGCGGACGTGAGGAGCAGCTTCGGTGGATCTTGCGACTTCACGGCAAGAAGATGGACCGAACGAGTTTGGAGTTCGGGTGCGCGGAGATGGGTGTGCAGGCACGGCTTCTCCGCTCTTGGCTTCGTGCGAGGAAAATGGAGAGATGGGGGAGTGAGTGTAATCGGTTAGAGGGGTGAGAGAAAGAGAGAATGGATAGGGATGAGTGAGGGGCCCTTTGGCTTTTAATTCTCACACAAATATCTCCCCAAGAATCACTCTTAGCCATGTATAATTCCTTTGGCTCCGATGGCCACACCAACACTTCTCACCACACTTCATTGGTGCATTTTGGCTAGGCATGAGGGGGATTACGAAATTGGCATCACCTCCTCTCAATTGGACACTTGAATAATTTCAATTCATCCTCATTTGGCTTCTATAAATCTCCGACACACACAACGGCTTAGTCTGAAAGTCCAATTTCCCATTAATTTAGCCAATTTGAACTTCTGCCAAATTTCCGCGACGTCCGAACCCAATTTCCGTAAAATTTCCCGAATCTCCGAAAATTTTCTAAGACTGAGTCGATGCTCTTAAAATTTATTGTGACATGGCCAAAACTTCAATTTAAAAATCGGACTCGAATTGGCGGTTAATTTTCATTCGATGCGTTTTTAGCGTGACCTAGACTATCGGGTAATTTTCGGAACTTTTTAAGGCAAGTGACCCGTGGTCGATTTTCTTCGAGCCACTATGAACCCACTCGACTCAATGGCGACTCTTGATTGTCGTGAAGATCTTGAGGATTCAATTACGGACACGCGGCTACCAAAACAATAAGAAAATCGATCTAGTGTCGGCCGACGAGAATTTTCTAATTCGGTGGTGTCACCCACGATTAGTCACATATCTCTATCGATCCAGGCTATCTCTCGATTTCAAATCGATTTTTAATCGTACGCATCGACCTCTAAAGATGGACACGGTCAAGAAGCCGATTCTTGATCGAGTTCTCAAGTCTATTGCCTTAAAATTCCTTAATAATTTCCCCAGATAGTCTAGTTATCTCGAGAGTGATCGGCTCTGAGAATAACCCTATAGACACGTCAATGAAATGCCCGATTTATTCAGTAGAAGACAGGGTTGAAAATTTGGGATGTCACAGTTATCCCCATTCAACGAGGATTTAGTCCTTCTCCAACTTTGCCCACTTGGTGAGGAACCGAATCTTCCTAGTGCCCCCATTGTCATCCTAGAAGCTAGTTGAGAGCTACACTTTGTCCGAGCACTTTTTGCCCTGGCGATTCACTTTCCGCCCTCGTAGGACTAGGTAGACCGCTAGTATTCTCCAGTTTAACCTATATAAGAGCTAGGAGTCCGATTCTTCGACTCACCCACTTACTAGAGGGATTCTTGTTTTGATACCATTTGTCACGGGTTTGAAGGAGGAATAAACTTTTTTTCTTAGAGGAGCTTGATCTGTCTCCTTAATTTTTTCCATTTCAGCCATTTGATCCTCTAGATAATGACGAGAAACAAATTTGCTAGATTCCATATATTGTAGTTTCTTTTGGATTGTCTCAAGCAATTTATTTGTGATGAAAGTCGTTTGATCAGCCTTCTAGTTAACATGATTAAGGCGAGCTTGGGTAGTTGGAAGTTTGATATCAATTGTCTCGAGAGCACTATTCTAGGCCAAAGCATTTTTTGACCACCAATTCAAAACAGCTTCAGTAGCTATGACTTTCTTTTGTCTCCATGATCATCAACATTTGTAGGGTTCGAGACTTCAGGCATATATCAGAACTGATGTTTAGCATCTGTAAATTCTTCTAATGTCGGAAATGGGGCACTAGATCTTTCTAAAGGTGGAAAGTCTAATAGTTTGAACATACAGACAAATGGAAAGACATATGGTGGTTTTGGTTTTAGGAAACTTGATGGCTAAGGTGCTTTGGGTACTCCTAAAGGAAAAGAGTTTTTCGTAACCCATTTGTGAATGGGTTTGTAGAAAGATGAGACAACTGATTTTTTTTTTTATTTTTTATGAAGAATTCTTTTTGGATGGTGATTGAGGTGGCGAAAGATCACATGGTTCTAGGATTAGTAGAGGAGATTGTGATCAAGGTGCTCCATACGAAACCATGAAATGATATTTTCCTCCAGCTTCCCCAGGAGGTTTGATAGTGGGCTCTCCATCAAGGTACTTATGGTAAAGTTTGTCTTTTGACTATTTCTTTCTCCTAGACAGTCTATCATCTTCTTCATCATCTGGGGAATTTGTACAAAGGGAACATTGGCACTCAAGATTCCAAAAATAATGTCCTATCCAAGGATCTTTGTAATAATGAATGAGCCTTCTTGCTTGTCAAAGAACTCGATCATGGGTGTTGGATTTGGATGACTGTTGTCAATTGGAAAATCAATTGCACAAAGTTTGCATAATAAAGATAGTAAGGAAGATAGGAGAAGTGGCTTCTTCCTTTTCCTTACTAAATTTAATAACAATGGTGCCATCTCTTTTCTTGGTGAATTAGGACCTTGTGGATTGGATTGGCCTAGAGTTCTCGTGGATTTTTTTTTCATAATTAGTTACCCAAGTGTTTGGAAGTAACTTAACTAGCTGATCTCAAGGAATTTTTCTAGGCACATGGATGCAAGAAGTCTGATCATTGTCCACCGAAATGAATAGGGCATCTTTGGAACCAAGAAAGTTAGGATCAATAGCACGATTTTGAACTCGATAGACCATATGATAATGCTAAGTAGTAGTAATAGAATCCGAAGTCTGTGGAGCTCCAATAATATGTAGTTAAACCATAAGGGCTAAGGGAAGTTGTGGAACCGAGAGAGCTGTGTTAAAGTTTGGAAAAAGTGTAACGGACATTGCTCCTGCATTAAGATTAGTTTGGATCGTACCAAATACAAGTATGTTGGTAATCCAAAAAGCATGTCTAAAAGAGCTATTTGTATAACCTTACTGTATAACCTTGCCTTTTAATCATGGCTAACACATTCCTTCTATGAAAGGATAAAGCAAATCTTATGGTACCAAAGGTGTGTACAACCTTGTTGTATGCTTTGTCATGGGAAGTTAGAAGGAATTTGAAGGGTAACAAAGTGTTCTTACTGAGTAGTAGGGATAAGGTGTTGATCAAATTTGGAAGACTGGACATACTCTTTAACCTCTCAAGGAGTATGCTTGATAAGCAACTTAATGGAACGGACAAGTGAAAAAGAGGAATGTCTAGCAAAAGTAGAATATGGATTAATAAGTGGAAGATGACTCTATGAAATTTTACAATCTTCATTGAAATAAGAAACCTCATAAAGATAGTCAATTTTAGAGACATTAGAAGTGAGAAGTTCTAAAGGAGGGCTAAAAGAAACTAGGGCATTTAGAGTGGTAGATGTGGAGATTTTAGAGGATTCTCTCATGGTATGGAAATTCTACCCTTCGCACTGAATAATCAACTCAAAACTAGAAATATGCTTAAGAATGTCATGGCTCCAATACCATAAAATTTGATTATGATCTTTGAGAACCATTTGACCCACCTATGGAGTTGAAGATGTGCAAAGAGTGATGATCACAACAAGACCCTTTCTAGAATTGACAAAAGATATTTGCTATTTCTCCCAATTTGCTTAGTTACTCTCTTCTTATTTATGAACATATCTCACATTTTTTCCTTTTTTTCACTACAGTCCCCTCAACTATATCTTGATTAGGGAGGGGAAAATTCTTGTTCTACTTGCCATTATTTTGCTGGTTTTTGTTAACTTGTTGCTAGACTAGATTCCATTGATTTGCAGAATAATCTAATAAACCAAGCTATTTTTCAATTGTCTCCCTCCTTATGGTCCCTAGATATGCTTATGAATTCTCTTATATTAACTCCTACATTTTGGCGACCCATTTAATTATTCATTAATTACATAAAAGATTATGGACTAATTTTTAACTCCTAGCAAAAAAAGTTTTCACTAAAATGTGTCACGCATAAATATTAGGTACATTGGCATTAATAATATAAATTATTCAAAAAAATTAATTAAATTAATTTTTTAATCAAAAAATAGACTAGGGCCAGGCCAGATTAGGCTTACCCGACCCCCTTTTTTTTTTTTCCTTTTTCTTTTCTTCTCTTCTTTCTTTTCCTAAGCTCGGCCCCGTTGGAAGATATGATTTTGTGATTTGTAATTATAGGAATATAAATGTATTTTAGGATAGAAAAAGATAGGCAATTCTTCTCTTTCCTTTATTATTTTCTTCCTTGTAATTAAATACACGAGAGATGTACGAATTACAATTAATGAAGAAGAAAACGATCTGCTTCTTCGTTCTTCCTTAGCCTTCATCATCTTCATCCTCCTTTTCGACATGGTATCGAGCCAATCCGGTTCGATTTTTTGCTTCCGCTTTGATTGCCTCATAAACCTACTTTGAAAATTCCGGAAGAGCGTTGCCAAAGGAATCAAAATTCTTGATTGCTGAAGGAATTTTACCCGCAAAAGAGGTTAACGAGGAATCAACTTCTTATTTACAATGTCAACACCACAAGATCTTACCTCTCCTCCCGTTGATCAATCCATGACGAAGCTTCGATGCAAGCCTTGGGAGATCAAGATTCGTCCGTCGTAGTCCCCGCACCCCGAACAGCCACGAGACAAATCCAGGGGCCAACATCCGCACGTGCGGTGGCAACATCGAGGCTCGAGGGGAATTGCGGGGCAACCATTCATAGGTCACCCCTACCGGTGGATGCCGTATCCATGGTATCCTAGACCTATTCCCAACTCATCATCGCCGGCTACCACAAAGCGGCGCGGTCGAAGAGGGTCCGCCAACCGGTGATGGGGCAAGCCCTAGCATCGACCGGAGCGGACGGGCGGAGCAAATACATCGGGTCAGAGAACCAATTCCCATTCAGGGTTTCAGAATGCAGATTACGGATTCGGCTTCGGCAGTTCGGGTCAGGGAACAAATCCCTACCCGACCCCTGCACCAGGTTTCTTCCCATATCAAATTCTCGCTACCAGTGGCCGGCCGGAACCCGGCGATCCGTTATATACAACAAACGGCGACGGACCAGAACTGAAAATCATAAGTCAGCAATTGACAGGAGCAGATAATTATTCAAGCTGGTCACGCGAATTTCGGCGGGCCCTCATAACGAAGGATAAAGAAGTTTTCATTGATGGATCTTTTCCGATGCCGTCCGACGAGAGAATGGCACGGCTCTGGAGGAGATGCAGTCAACTGGTGAGAACCTGGATCGGGAACTGCATCGCGCCCGAGGTCGCGGCCGGGCTTCCCCCGACGGAGGATCCGAAAAAGATGTGGGAAAACATAAGGGAGATGTACGGAAAACTCGATCAAGTTAAAATTTTTTATCTCACACAACAAATTTCCGATCTGAAACAGGGGAACATGAGCATCGCGACAATATACAACAAGCTTTCCGGTCTGTGGAATGAGTTGGAGGCAGCCGAAGAAAAATTCGACGGCCTGATATTATTCAACAAAGCAATACGGGCGGATGCGAGAGAGGGAAAAGGCGATACGATTCCTCCTCATTCTCAACGAAGCGTACTGTCGTTCGATCTCACATACTCACCATGGAGCCCCTAAGTCTCGGCCGTATCTATCAACTCGCCGTCCGGAGGAGAGCCAACAAGGATCGGCGGACCACGGCGAGGAGGAGACGGCATCGCTCTCGCAGCCAAGACCCATTTTCGCTCATCACAGAGAAGCTCGGGAAGGAGAGAGGCGGATCTAGGGTTGTTCTTTGACAACGAAAACCCTAAATCCCTTTTAAGGAGGAGCATGGATGGTGGAGATTACTCCCACCCTCAATCGGACGGTTCGCGGCCACTCTAGGGGGCGATAGGATCGGACGGCTTGCGCGATGTCCTCTCTAAAGCATCCGACGGCTCCCGAGCTATTTTCTTCAATCCATCCGACGGCTCACGAGGAAGCTACTTGATCGGATCGGACGGCCCGCGATCAATCAACGCGAGTGGGCTGGAAGGCTCGCGCGGCCCATTTCCAGGAGGGTCCGACGGCTCATATGGGCCGATTTCGGCACAGGCTTTTAGGCCCAATTCAAATACAAAAATTAATGGGCCACGGGGAAAAGGTAAATTATACTGTGATTACTGTAAACGCCCACACCATACTATTGAGAATTGCTGGAAATTGCATGGAAAGCCGGAGAAAAGGAAAAGGGGAAATTTTCCTCGGTTTTTCGAGTCTCGGGACAACAACGGGAAAATCAATTACTCTGAACAATATCACGAGTTGATGGACACTTTGAAGAAATTGGATCCTTCTGATAAAGGAGGCAGCTTCACAGGTACATCATATTGTTTGATGAACTCAATTTCTAAGGATGCATGGATTATTGATTCTGGTGCAAGTGATCACATAGTCTGTGATAGGAATTTACTTTCAGACATTAAAAAATTATCTTTTCCTATATCAGTACAACTTCCAAATGGAAATGACACCAAAGTTATAATGACTGGGACTGTAAAGCTTAGTTCTTTTATTACTCTTAAAGACGTGCTCTACGTACCCAACTTCCATTTCAACTTAATCTCAGTTGCTCGAGTCTGTGAAGAAAACTCATGTCACATCCTTTTCCATTCTGATAGATGTTTCTTTCAGGCCCTTTCGACTGGGAGACTGATGGGCTTGGGTAGAGTCAACCAGGGTCTATATTTTTGGTTGGATTCTCCGCATCTATCTAAATTATCTCCTGTTGCATTCAATAAGTCTCTTTGTAATGCTACTATCAATGACATCAATTTTCTTAATCATAAACAATTGGGCCACAGTGCATCTTTTCCTTGCCCTAAATGTCCTATTTGTCCTATGGCTAAACAAACTCGTGCTACTTTTCAAAATAGCACTTCTCGAGCAGATGATATCTTTTCTCTTATTCATGCTGATGTTTGGGGGCCCTATCATACTTTAAATCACGATGGGTCTAGGTTCTTTCTTACAATTGTGGATGACTACTCTCGTGCCACATGGATTTTTCTGCTGCAGTCCAAAAGTCGGGTCTTTTCTCATTTAAAGACATTCATTTCCTTGTCTAAGACTCAATTTCAGAAATCCATTCGTAGGATACGTCTTGATAATGGAAAAGAATTTTTTAATGCTGAATGTGCTTCCTTGTTCACTTGTAAATGGGATATTGCATGAGAGTTCTTGTACCTATACACCTCAGCAAAATGGCATTGTTGAGCGAAAACATCGCCATCTTTTAGAAGTAGCTCGTGCGCTTAAATTTCAAGCTTCTGTCCCTGAAAAATTTTGGGGAGATTGTGTGATCACTGCAGCATATTTGATCAACCGTATGCCATCACGCATTTTAAAGGGAAAGACCCCTTTTGAGTTATTGTATGGAAAAAAACCGAATCGAGCAATCTCGAGTCTTTGGATGTCTGTGCTATGTCACTACAGTGGGCCATAGAGATAAGATGGTGCCACGAGCTTCTCAATGCATTTTTATGGGGTATCCAACTTTGCAAAAAGGATATCGGGTTTATGCACCTTCTACAGGGAATTTCTTTATTAGTAGGGATGTTATGTTTCATGAAGATGTTTTTCCTTTTTCCTTAACAACTTTATCTGAAGAAGGAAAGACAAATCAGCAATTCTTGTTGGAAGAAGATTCATCATGTGAAGAAGCACTTATTATCCCTACTCTTCCACCAACAATTTATATCCTACCTCCAACACCTCTCATGAATATGGCTGAAGACTCTGTTGCACATCCTCATGAAGATCGATCATTGCATGATGAACCAGCACAATTGGCGGATACTTCGAAACCACTATTATCAAGAATTATCCACCACACCACAAGTGCCACAACGGCGTTCTCATCGAATCTCTCGACCACCAACTTGGACGAAAGATTATATATGTGGCTCTTCAAGATCATCAGGTACTCGTTACCCTATCTCCTCTTATGTGTCCTTTGATAGATTGACACCGGAACATCTATGTTGCATAAGTCGTATTTCTGAAGATCAAGAACCTGCTAGTTATAATGAAGCCAAAGATGATCCTCGTTGGCAAAAGGCCATGGAATCAGAATTACATGCATTGATAGACAATCATACCTGGGATGTTGTTTCAATGCCTGATCATCGCAAACCCATTGGATGTAAATGGGTATATAAGATAAAATATAAGGCAGATGGTTCTGTGGAAAGATACAAAGCTCGGTTGGTAGCAAAAGGCTTCACCCAGCGAGAAGGTTTCGACTACCATGAAACCTTTTCTCCTGTAGCAAAAGATGTCACGGTTCGTACTTTTCTGTCTATTGCTGCTTTTCGTGACTGGCCATTGCATCAAATGGATGTCCATAATGCCTTCTTACATGGCGATCTGGATGAAGAAATATATATGGAGCTTCCACCCGGATTACGGAGACAGGGGGAGTCGAAAGTATGTCGTCTCCGCAAATCTCTTTATGGATTGAAACAAGCTTCCGGACAATGGTATGCTAAGTTCACCAGCGCACTCTTGGCTCTTTGGATTCAATCAATCCAAGTATGATTATGCCTTATTCACTTGGACAAAAGGTATGTCATTTATTTGCTTGATGATCTATGTTGATGACATTCTCATCATGGGAAATGATGATTCTGTAAAGAAACTTAAAGAGCATCCGCATTTGACTTTTCATATCAAAGACTTAGGATCACCTAAGTATTTTCTTGGAATTGAAATAGCTCGCTCGGATCGGGGCATATCATTGAGTCAACGGAAATTTGTGATGGAAATAATATCAGAAGCAGGATTATCAGGCTGTAGACCGTCAATCATCCCTCTTGAGCAAAATGCTAAACTGACTTCTGTTGACTATGACACTGGTATATCCTTCTCTTCGGATGATCCGTTATTGCAAGATCCCTCAGGATACCAGAGACTCGTGGGTAAACTGATATACCTTACTATGACTAGGCCAAATATTTGCTATGCAGTTCAGACTCTTAGTCAGTTTATGCACAGTCCAAAGCAATCTCACATGAACACAGCCTTGAAGATTGTGAGATACTTAAAGACCTGTCCAGGTTTGGGAATACTTCTTTCTCGAAAGTGCAACATGGAGATGACAGCCTATTGCAATGCAGATTATGCCACATGCCCTATGAGCAGAAGGTCTATTACTGGTTTCTACATCAAATTTGGGGAATCACTTCTTTCATGGAAGACAGAGAAACAGTCTACTATATCTTTATCATCGGCTGAAGCTGAATACCGATCTTGGCCAAGATTATTTGTGAGATAGTCTGGTTAAGGGGTTTACTTCTGGATCTCGGAGCTCTTGTTAAAGGACCAACTCTACTCTTCTGTGACAATGATTCAGCACTCAAGCTTGCAGCAAATCCTGTGCTGCATGAGAGGACAAAGCATATAGAAGTCGATTGTCACTTTACTCGAGAAAAGATTCAAGAAGGAATTGTTGAAACAAGAGGAATTAGGACTTCAGAACAGCCTGCTGACATATTTACTAAACCTCTTTGTCAAAGACAACATACATATCTTCTAAACAAGCTAGGCGTCTTGGACATATACGAGACCACCAGCTTGAGGGGGAGTGTTGGAAGATATGATTTTGTGATTTGTAATTATAGGAATATAAATGTATTTTAGGATAGAAAAAGATAGGCAATTCTTCTCTTTCCTTTATTATTTTCTTCCTTGTAATTAAATACACGAGAGATGTACAGAATTACAATTAATGAAGAAGAAAACGATCTGCTTCTTCGTTCTTCCTTAGCCTTCATCATCTTCATCCTCCTTTTCTGACAGACCCCCTTCTCTTCTTCTCTCCTTCTCTACGTGTTTTGAATGCAAACACGATGACAAAGGGTAGGAGGACGACACAAGGACGATACAAGAGGAAGGACGAGCAAGGGGAATTTGGTGCTCGTGGTGCTCGGTCAGGATGACCGGTGGGGGAAATTGGCGATGTCCTTGGAGAGAGGGAGAGGGACGAGTATGAAAACATAGGGAGTGAGAGCTTGAGGGGCTCTTCTTCTTCGGCTGAAAATAGAGAGTGAGCCAAAGGGAGTGAGCCAAGAGGGAGAACTGCTTGAGAGAGGAGATCTAGGAGAAGGGTTTCATCTTTGGCCGGAACGACAGAGAGAAGCTCATCATATGTTCAAATCTCAATAGTAACCTAGATTCATTTACATTGCTTCTCTTTTATGAGACTTGTATATGAAATCGAGAATAACACAGAAATAGATTTGAGGGAAGATGGCCATGGACTGCAAGCTCCAACAGCAAAATAAAAAAAACAGACGAAAGGATCGGCCCTCCTTGTGTTTAGATGATAGGCAGCGGCAGCTATTTTCTCCCGGAGATTGTATTTCTATCCGATAAAAGGCCGGACATCTTCAACGCCAACTAAGCTTTCCAAAAATGGCAGTAACTGGAGCAACTCTTGATCCGATCGATCGTCAAACCAGCTCTCGATGGGTATTCCATTGTCCACTCATAATCAAAATGCCTGAGAAGAAAAAGAAGAAAAGAAAAAGAATTAAGAGATTGAGATGAAAAGGTAGACAGTAAAATAACTGGACCAACTAAACCAAATTCCTGTTCTACGAGAAAAGATGAATAAACTGATGTCAGTTAACAGGTAATGGCAGAATTGTGACTAACAGAGGAATAGATTTTAAGGAAGACGGCTGGAGCTTGAACAAGGCGATGGATGAACATGAGCGCGCAACAGAGTCGACACATAGAGAGGTGGTTTGAGCTCATTTACCATTTTCCCCAAAATGACAATTTAGGGCATAGAAGAAAATCAAGCACTGGAATCATGTTCTTCTTTATGGTGCAAGCAGGAGGAGAGGATAGTTATTGATGTCCTCGATCATCAGCCCCAATTTGTGAAGAAAATCAATTTCCTCCTTCATGACCTCCACAATGACCGAAACCTCTAGCCCGTTGGGCTCGTGGGGGACAATCCCAATCCCGCAAAAGAACTTGTAAGCCCATGCCTAATTCTCCATCCTCTCGCTTTTCATCTTCTCCAAGTTGTATGGGGACGAAGAGGAGTCCCTATCCATCCGGCCCAGTCAGAACCCTGTTCGGCCTCACCACGGTCGTATCGTTTGGCCTGGAGGACGAATTTTGCGTAGAGACGAAGGTTACAAATCATGAGATTTGCAAGATACGGCGGTCATAGCATCTCCGCAAAGGGAGGTTTGATCACCATGAGAGCTTGAATGAGAGAGAAAGAGAGAGCGAGAGAGAACGACAGGGAAAGACAAATTTTCTCTAGTGCGGCCTGGTTTTGTGATTAAGGCCACCTCATTATTTACGTGGACTTTCCTCTTTTCTTTTTCTTTTATGAAAAAGCCAACTAGACATTAATATTTAATTAAAGTCACATAATTATTTGTCAGAATTTCTTGCTGAAGGCACTTAAGTGATTGTTTTTCTTCACTTAAGTGAATCGGCGAAAACTTTGAGTATTAAAGTGATCGTTGTACACAATTTTTGACAATTCTAATATCCTTCTACAAAAATTAGTAATTTGGTCATAAGATGAATCCACCTAAAAGATCTCTTCCATTGATTAAACTGAAAGCTAGTTACTGCAACAATACCATTCACATGCTCAACAGTTCGACTAGCAAAATGTCGGCAGGTAAATCGTGCCTAAATGTAATGCTTTTAAGACCAAGCTGCTTAGTGCCGGTCAAAAAGCTGGGAATCTCGTTAGAGTCAGCACAGCGTAATGAAGACGGGGGTGTACAGCACGAAATGTTTGAAAGGGAACACTTCTTTGACCCAAAAAATACAGGAAACACTTCTTTTTCCAAAACCAGTTCCACACGTCCTAGTAGGGATCTCTAGTCTCAAGACCCACCTAACTCATACTACAGGACACAGCGATTTCAGTATAAATAGAGGACGTCCTCACAAGACCTCTCATTATACTACACACAAGTTTTACCAGACGAGAGAGGAGAAAAAGAGGGAGAGATGAAGAAGCTGCTGAGTTCATCAACAGCAGCAGCATTCGCTCTGGTTTTGCTTCTGTTGCTGGGAATGTGGTTACAGCTGAACGAAGCAGGAAGGATGCTCATCGAAGGCAAAGATGATGGAGGAGGAGGAGGAGGAGGAGGAGCGGCAGGGGCTACTTACCGGCTGAGCGGTCTTTTGGCTTTCCAGATCCTGCAAAAGGGTCCGGTTCCCGGTCCTGGAAATCCGTGCCACTATTCTGCACACGGATGCGATCCGCCCAAATGGAAGATCGGAAGAGGTGAAGGAGTGTAGTAGGAGCTTGTTCTCATGAAAGAGGGTGGGGTTGATTGTGTGTGTGTTGGTTCCTTGTGTTTCTAAGATTTAAGTACGAGATAAGTGTAATTGTAGCAACAATACAACCTGAAAGAGCAGGATAATATGTATGCAGAAGTTCCATTATCAAAAGAATAAAATCAAGTAGTTCGTGCCGATATTTTAGAATATTTCAAAGGATTAATATCACGAAAAGACAATAAATTGGTATAGATGTGATAAATTTACTCAAAACTATATATTTTTTTTATCACCAAAAACTCAAAAGTAATATATCTGTGATAAATTTACCATTAATTAATTTCCGTTAAATTAGATTAATATCACGATAAATCACAAATTTATGTACTTATGACAAACCGATAGTAACACCCCAAACATGTACATCAGTTAATTGCCACATACCATCCAACTGAGTAACTCAGTAATTTGATGGTATAATTTCATAAGAACCAATGGATAGTATATTGGTCATAGGCGTCACTTGATGTACATGACTTATGTCGTTGCTTAATATAACTGAGCAGAACATTTTCTCACGATCCGTTTTCATTATTTCCTTCTTACAGAAGATTCTTCAAACCGTGTGTTATATTATGTCTCAAGTTTGAGCCCGTGGGATTAATACGCATAAGTCTGACCTTGTGATGTCTTCGAATTTTGTTCCGACATTAATCCCGTCTCTTCTTGCGTATGCGTGGAATAAAGAAACCAGAGAAAAATGCATGGGGTTTTAAATTCTTCAAGCATGCAAGCAAAGTCAGAAAAGAGAGATTGTCTTCTGCCGAAAGAGGAAGTCCACAATCTTTTGCATTAAATATTGGACCCACCACCTGCTGCATCTGCATGAAGATGACTCCTCTTTTACGCATGCCTCTCTCTTCGAGAACAAGAAATTTGAAGACTTTGGCTCACCTCATTTCACGGATTGAAGGCACACCATTGTTGACTCTCCTCTGCCTCATTAAATGCTGTTCCCATGCACATGCACGATCCACATGCATGCTTTCAAATATGGTGGGCGTTCGGTGGCAATTGTGGGATTGTCTTGTGGGCGCCTGCGCCGCATTTAATGAGTCCATTTACTTTCTTCTTTTGTCCTGTTTTTTCTGCCCTCCTCACTAAAAGGAGAAGATGTCGATGCAGAAGTGTACAACGAGTGCAAAAACAGAAAAGAGCTCGAGAGAGAGCGAGAAGAAAGAGCTCGAGAGAGAGTGTGAGAGACGAGAGAGCTCAGAGAGGTTTTGTGCTGAGTTGAGTCCATTGAGTGTGAGTTGTTAAATACCGTGGGGATCGGGTATAAAATAGGACTGGGAAATACTTGAGTGCGTGTGTAATTGTAATCTTGTAATTCTCCGATTTATAATGGATTGATTTGCTGGCTCTCCCCGTAGACGTAGATTCCGACACTCAGACCGAAGTACGTAAATTGCTAGTGTAATTTATTTTTTTATTGTTCCTCGTTTTATTTCGATCGATTTTTATAGCTCCCGACATAATTGCAAAATTACGATCTGCTTCTGCTGCAACGCCGATTAACAACACCGTGCGTGCCACCTTACTATCGGGCTTGCTCACTTGAGTCAGCTAGTATACTAGTTGTGGCCCGGGGATAGTAACCGCACGATCCTTTGAACTAGAACAATGATTCAAATCGTGACACCCATTGACCAAAAGATCAGTGACACCGTCAATGCACGCTAAGGAGTTAGATTCTTCTTTGCAATTCATCTGGATCTATAGGCCTATTTGGATCTCCAATGTATTTTAATTACCAAATTTATATTAATTGAAATTAGTGACTGAAAAAGAAAATATTTTAACACATCTTTACGGGAAGGGCGGTCTTATTTTCACATCCCTTTTGACTTAAAAAGTACCTTTTTAAAGGTAATTGGCTAATATATCATTATAACATCCGATTTGGTCAAACATTTGCTGATTAGACATTTTTACTCTTGCTTTTACTGCTAAATTCCTATACAAAGTTTTTGTGATTTAAAAGATGAGACAATGAATAAAAATTAACAACTTCTTTGAGGAAATTGATAAGAGAATGAATGATAAAATAAAATCTTGTTGAAGAATACATGAGATTATTTATAAGTTTTATTACATGACTACCGAAGAAAACATATCGATCAAGACATGTACAATTGAAGTGAGATATATGTACAATCTTGAGAAATACGAAAAATCAAGAGGAATGCCCTAATTAATTTTTAACATTCTCGAATTACCATGTCATGGTTAGCTCCAAATTTGCTATGAAAGTTTTCTCTCTGAAGTTTTAATATCCCCTTTTAAAAGGTTTATGGCTTGATTGCACATATTGAAGAATCTAGGATTTATCACATCCTATTCAAAGTTTGAGGCTTTCAATGGATTTTCCCATTTTCTGACACAAAAGGGTTTAGTATGTCAGGTTTAATTCGAATGGAAAGTATAATACTTCAGCTATCTCAAAATTATCAGTACTGATGATATCACAATGCTGCGTAGCTAGATTAGAGAACCCTTCCAAGTATACAGAGCTATACAAGCAATTTGTTCCATTATACTACAGGAACAATGAGGACTTATGTGTATAGAAAGAAAAACTCAAAACTTAACGAGGTTTTAAAGAATTCTGCAGTCACTCCATTATTTACCGCCACACCTGAAGCCACCACAAATGATGGACAGGACTATGATCAGAATCAGAGCGACAACGATGCCGAGAACTATCCGCTTTATTTTAATGTTCTGCAGCCACATCTTCCTTCTCATTCGGGTCGCCTGCTGCCTGAAATCTTGCGCCTGAAAGTAGAAAATCTATGTCAATCGGAGGACACCGAGATCCTCAACTCTGTCATACTCAAAGAGGGCGGTCTTTGTTCTGGCTCCAAATTAATCACCAGTTTCCACTCCTTTTGTACATTTGATGTGAGAAGACTGGACAGAGGAAAGCGGACTATTGGAAAGCAATAGCAGTTAAAACCTTCACAAAGTTCAAATGACATTCCTTATAATAGTGGGGAAAGTTCTTGGTAAGTATACATCCCATATGCTGTTTTGTGCTTTAAAGGAATAATTTGATGCAAAATCTAGCAACACAGAATCAAAACTAGATCAGCAGTAAAAAATCCACTGAATTGCAAGATATGATATGTGTAAGGAAGTCCAATCCTAAAGCTTAAGCTGTCATATATAACTCATTATCAAGTGATTTAGGGCAATATTTCAACGATACGGCAAAAGGAATGAGAAAAGGAATAGGAACAGAGGATATTGAACTGAGAATACCCAACTTTGTTCATGTCCATCAGTTCTCGCTGAACTATTTAGAAGCTAAACTAGATGAGAGGACAATTGCCCTTGATAAAGCATCAAGGCTGAAGTGATGTGATGAAATGAAATATTTGCACGAGAGCGAGAAGAAGATGCGAGTTCAGGCTGTCCCGGTTGTGTTACGTAATCTGCTCAATTGAGCATTCAAGACTTGAATAGGGAAGAATAACAGTTCACGTATAGGCAAAACTTTTGTACTTCTGATTCAACAGTTGTCCAATGACCCGAATAAGTAGGTTGCACTAGTAGCTTGGCCGGTTCAGGAGACCGGAAGAAGACTACACCTGTAATATACTTGTGTTTGCAATCCAATTGTTGCCTCTAAACCGTCACTCTTGATGCATCAACCATTCAGTTTCTAAACACCAGATCCTGCTTCTTACATACAATAATTAGCTCCAGGATGGAAATCACACATCATAGATTGCTTACCTGAGATCGAAGATTCTCCGTCTTGTCGAGCAGAAGCTCAACTTCCTGACCACGATCCAGAACCTAAATGACGGGGGGACATAAGTCCGACATTGCACGCCCATTTCTCATAGTTCTAACTCAGTGGTAAAGCATAAGACAAGGGATGCCAACTCGCCTTTTCTATATACTCCATCATGACTCCTTTCACTTCTGATATCTGAGCAGTCAGTTTGGCAAGTTTGCTGATCTCTTCTGGATGATCCGTGCAGTACTGCATTTGCTCCTTCAGTTTAGGCCTATGTCTAAGCTCTGATCAGCATATCATGTGATGGAGAACAAAGAAGTCGCATTCATGGATTTGTGAAGACAAGGCGATGTTTACCCGAATTCCCTGTTCAAGCTATGCGCCACTGCAGTCGCGGCTTTTCCTCTGCCGTATCTGTTAGTAAACTCGTCCTTGATTCTCTCGAGAAAGACCATCGGAATCTGACGACCGATGGACTCCACTGCCACAATGCAGTATGCTGCGGAATTGAGATGGCCAAGTCAAGTTTCCAAGGAAAACTGTAAACACTCGACCACGAATAGCTTTCAGACGTATCTCGGAGCTATTGCAGCTACAAGAGAGACAACCAGCTACGGGAGAGAGTGAGAGAGAGAGAGAGAGATCATACTGAAGCCGCTGTCGACGAGGTAGCTGAATGTGTGGCCATCGCAGGTGAAAGTGAAGTGGTCGGTGCTGGGAGGGAGCTTCTGGAGGCACTGCAAGGCGATGCCGGTGAATTTCCCGCCGAACTCAGCGTACTCTGCTAACACTGCGGTGCCTCGTGCCACGAAGCTGTAGATCAGCGATTCGCGACCCATGTTTTATCGTCTCTGGAATTCGATGGGAATGGAACAAGAGCTCGATAGCGCAGTGAGAGCACTCCAACCTCCGCAACGAGAACGAGAGATTACGCATCCATTTTGCAGAGAAGTCACGGTACCGCCACCGTATCCATGCACTCCTCTTATGTTTTTTTACCCTCTAGGAAGAAGAAGACATGCAGTCCCTGAAGCTGCATGGTTTCTTCGATGTGATCATCAACTATTTATCCGGTTTAAGTCCTTGAATCTATGCATTTCTCTCGATCACGTCCCATCGCCAGTCGGTTCCGATCAATAAAAACCAATGCTCCTACGGTTCTAGTCCGATTTTGATAAGGTCAATCCGGACCCAAAATATCATTTCGCGCAATTGAACTATAGTTACCATGGCCCGAAAATAAGTCCTAATAAATGACTCATCATTCCATAGTAGCAATGTTTCATTTAGTGATAAAGATTTTGGCTAGGCATCAATCAACCCGCAAGTCGTCGACTTCAGTTTGTTGGAAATAGAGATAGATAGACTTAATTGGAAAAACTATACGGGTTAAATGACTCAATCACGTAAAACATAAGTTTGCAAGAAACTACATTGAAGCAACAACACAAGTGAGTCACAAGCAATGATCTGTTGATATCTCTAAATCCAAACATTCTATACATGGTGCGAGAATCTTATTATAAACTTTTCGTAAAAGCAGTCGAGAAGAAGAGTAGAAAAGGTAGTATGGAGTTGATCCCTAATCTCAACGAAACTACCGGGAAGCAAACGATGGAAAGAGACGTTTAGGCTGCCACTTAAACCACACCTTTCCTAGGCAAAGATCCTATGTACTTGCATAAATCAGTTGTGTCCACAATCAATTTTTGGGCACATATAGCCGACAACGTAAGTGGGCCCAAAAGTGGGCTTGAAAATGGGCCATATCGGTTTCAGCTCACTTCGATCGGTGTCCGAAAGCATAATTAGGGTTTTTTTGGTTTTGTGAAGAGTGAAATGTAATGCGCATGCTTTGAAAAAGTTGGCAGGGTCGTAGACATGAATTATTTAAAATTAAAAAAAACAAAGATGGAACAATTTGAGATTAGCGAGTAGATAGTGAGTAATGGAATAACTAGCCTAAATAGACCTAAAAAATGGATTTCGAGACCGGCAATTCTCAACATGACATGCAATTAAACAGGTTTGAACTTGGCATAAACAGGTTCTTATCTTGAATAGGGCAGCCCGTTTATGATCGGTAAATATCATGCCTTACATGGGGTCAACTACTTAACAGGTTCAAACATGAATCAATGCGCTTAATTTGTCACATAAAAGTGAATAGGATATTAAATATACTTTACCTCATTTGATACTTTATGTTTAGAGATTATTTTATCCTTAATAATTTATTGACAAAACACTTGCAAAAAAATAAGTCAGTAACATATCTTGATTTACTAACGTAAAGTGAGATTACTTGAATTGTCTAAATGCATGTTTGAGCATGTTAAGCACATTAACAGCATAAAACGTGTATTTTACTTTTAAACACATATGAACACATAGTTGTAAATAGGTCGATAGGTCGCGTTAAGTCAACCTCTATGATGACATGTTTGACAATCATATTAATCGCGTCATGTTACGTCATGTGGCCCATTTTACCAAAAGTATTATGTTTGTGCCGGTGTAATCCAATACATTAATTGAACGTGACCGATCCAGATTACTTATATTCATATCATACTTCCATTCCAACACAGCATACGACGCATCCTGATTTCAAGGGCTTCAATTTCAAAGACTTGTCTAGTCTCTTCAGATTGGACAATAACATAGTTCATTGAGATTAGGGCACCAAACTTTCTTTGAACTTTATAGTTATGACGTTAGAAAAGAAAAAGACAATATTAAAAACTGGGGCATTAGATTTCAATAAATCAGTAAGCATAATGTAATAAATAAAATAAGATCTTAAAACTAGGGCATGCTTGATTGACGCTTGCATGATTAGATTAATTTCGAATCCGGTTCAACTCAACGTCTCGGCCGAAGGCCGCGACCGCGAATGGCGCCAGAAAGGCGGGGCCCCTCTTCCATATATGTATAAATAGGAAGTCAATTTGTTTGAAATTGAATCTAGGGCAATTATAGCATACCATGCCAACTAGAATAGATTTGAATTTGTGGGCATTTTAGCACCGTACGATATTGATGAATTGATCTTCACGGTCTGATCAGATCAGGCAAAGAAAGCAGCTGATCCTTTTTGGCTGGTTGTCACCAGTCAAGTTATTCGATTGACCATTTTTGTTCATGGTCGTATTTACTTGACAATTTAGACTCCATTTATTTTGTGAAAAGTGCATAATTTGATGGAAAAATTCAAAAACGATCAATTGTATCGCTTAAAAAATAACTGAACAAAAAATATTTCTATCGTCTACGAAAATATTTAAATATAAATTATTGTTTATAATAAAAATATTTTCAATTGGATAATTATTTTAAGCAGTACAATCGATCGTTTTGAGGAATATATTGTGTAAATTATTTATTTTTCGCAAGACAAACAAAGTCTTAATAACATTTAATGAAAATTCGAGAAAATATTGATTGCACTAAAGTTTGGCTAGTGACTGATGACGCATCTACACTGACTTTTTAAATATGTAAAAGTTGCTAAGTAATACGACAATATTACTTTTTATTTAATTAGTGAAGAATAAAACTTGACTTTTGTATTAAAAGCCACTGATTACTGGGTTCAAACTTGCATTTTATGGTCGTTCTTTAGCCAAATCATATTGAATGCATCATTCGAACTCGGCTTAAGCATGATTTTGAATTTAATAGAATGATTTAGACAGTTGAATCCAATCCTGAAAATAACAAATGAAAATCAATGTCTTGATAATAATCTCTCTTTTTTTTTGGATGGTTTTATCTTTAAAAGTGTAATTTATTATGGAAAATTTCAGATGAAATTGCTAAGGTGCGCCTGACAAAATTTCTGAAACAGAAATTGATTTCGATCGAAATTAATTTCTCAATTTCTATTTCAAAATTGAAAAGTTAAAAATTTTAGCTTCGATTTCTTCTTCAAATCTAATTTTGGAATAGAAATCTGTTTTAAAATAGAGAAATCAAATTGCGTCACCAAACGGATTGCTCCAAACCCGTTCCCGAGAACAGAGAAACAGAGAAATCAAGAAACATAAATTTTATCATCCGCAGCCTAAAAGTACCCCTTACACACCTGTTAAGGACTGTTAATTCTACTACTTTACAAATACAAAAATTTATATTCGAATACTATTTTTCAATTCTTCGAGAGTCTCGATTAGTGTCTTTAGGGCACTAGTTAACAAGATGATAAATTTACTCAATCACATCGAAACTATTTACCCTCTAATCTTACCTAAGTCAAAGAGTCATCACTAATTATAAGTGAAATTACAGGTAGAGGTGTTAAATGGGTCATTGACCCATTTATGGACCCATTTATATTTAAATGGGTCATTAATGGGTCAAGCCTTATTTACTAAAACACCCATAAATGGGTTTTAAAAATAAAGAGAGTAAGATATATGGGTCTTAAATGGGTCAGCTCTACACCCATTTAAGACCCATTTATCAACCCATTTATTTTCATCCAAAATCTCACAATTTCTCTTTTTTTTTTTAACTTTACAAAAATATATTTTTAAAAAAACCGAAACTATAATTATTTTTTATTTTTTATTTTTCTTTCTTTCTTCTTCCTCCGCCGCCGGTCATCATGGCCGGCGACCGGCCGCGAGCCTTGAGTTCGAGCTCACGGCGTTGGGCGAGCTCGAGCTCGCCCCTCGCCGAATCTAGCAAGGCCGCCGATGCCCGGCGAGACTCGAACTCGCCGGAGTCGGGCGAGGGGCGAGCTCAAGCTGCCTGACACCGGCGAGCCTCCAGCTCGCCAAATCTTAGTTGTGTGTACCGAAGAGCCGCTGTTTCCTAGAGTTTGCCATTCCTCATCTTAGTTGTGTGTACCGAAGAGCCGGACTCATGTTGGTCTCGGTTTGATTCTGCTCTTGGCCGAGCAGATTCGAGGGTGTCGTGACTACTATTGAGGGGAAATAGATTTAGAGGTATTAACCCATACATCATGTGAAAGTGGAAAATAGGTTTCGTTCGAAAATTCTTCGAGAAGCCAAGATTTCGTTCGTCGGTGAACCGTAGCCGACTCGATTGTCCGTCACAATACAAATGTCATAAACCAGGTAGTTTCAGTTGTTTTCCATTTAGTTTTACTCAGTTTGGCTCTGTAGAATGGTTATCTAGAATGATGCCTTCTCCGATGATGTGAAATTGAGCGTGCTGCGATTGGTCGTTCAAGTGTGAATAACCCACATCAGTCATAGTCTCAATTTAATTCGGAATCTGAGCTCACAATGGTTAAAATCTCTCGCTCAACCAATTGTCCATAACCTATTGGATTATATGCCTATTAGAATATGAATAAAAGTCAGTGCAGGATTTGCTGGATGTGTGAATAAAACTATTTTAGCATTACTATTTTAAAAAAAATAATATATATATATATAAGAAATAAGCTCAGAAGTATTTTAGTAATATAATCTTTAAAAAAACGAAAAACATAGGAATAAGTTTATTTTATTAATATGGGTTGGGTCCGGTATGGGTTGGGTATGGGTTGGGTCAGGTATGGGTCGAAAAATTTACATTAAGCATAAATGGGTCATAAATGGGTTAATGGGTCAATTTGGGTCGGACCATTAATGACCCGACCCAAACCCGACCTGACCCACCCATTTAACAGCTCTAATTACAGGTCACAAACTGATTGTCCAATCAAAAACAAACATCATGTATTCATCGTTGTAAGCCAAACGTACATCCGTGTGTCCTCCACCGTGATAAGCATGACACCCAAGCGGGAAAATCATCATCGATCAAGATCCGGTGCTCCCAATTGCCCACGTGGGGCTCCCGTCAACAGTCAACGCCATCCCCTTGCTCATCACTACCGCGATCGAGTATTTTTTCCCCCTGAAATGCCCTCGTCCCATAGGGCAACGGTTTCGATTTCGATTTCTTGGCAGTGGTGGAATTTTAAATAATAATAATAAATTTTAAAAAAATTCACCTGCTTTTATTTTTGTCCACCTTTCGATGCCCACTATCTCTCTCCCCCATTTTTGCTTTCGCCTTTGCTTGTGCTCAACGTTCGGTAGCGGAAAGAGAGAGGAGGGGATAAAATAATACTATAAAGCTAAGATAAGTTGGGATAAGTTAGAATGTCTATGTGAATTAGATTGAGTATTATCCACATACTAATTTAGAGATATTCATAAGTCGGTATATGCATGGAGCTGTCAGCGGAAATTCGCAATCGAATCGGTGTATGAGGCTTATTAGTTCATATGTGAGAGCGAAATAAATTAAAATGTTTTTCATGATTTTTACTGACCAGACAAGGGATTTCTTTTAAGGATGTGCTACTAATTACATTTAGTTTTAATTGAATAGATTTAAAATGGTCTGGGTCTAATTAGTGGACCAATATAATAGGGTTTTTTTTTTCTCTTTACCGAAAAGATTCACGCCAAAGAAAATGATAATTTAGCTCAAAACTCAAATTATATTATTAAATTCATTTTTCAATCCAAATTAAATCGCGCTTCTTACCAATTTTTATCAATTGAACGAAAGGAAACCAATAAATTAACAAAACCACCGATGTTTATACACTAATTTTTTATTCCATGTGTGTAAGTCATGCGAAAAATTTCTATTGTCTTGGGTAGAATGCCTTTATCAAGTGATTGTTCATAACTTTTTGTGACGATCTACTTCATGTAAGGTTTCATCCATTTAATTTGAGTTGACCTACATTTCAATCAAATCATAATCAAACTACTTAATTTAGAAAAATCTTGAACCAAATAAATTATAGTCCTTCAAATCATTAGTCAATCCCACGGTCCCCAAAAAAAGAAAAAAACAACATGCATTGTATCACAACGGAAGGGAAAGGGTGGGCAAGAGGTACCAAATCAAAAGCACTTTATCATTTTTGGGCTGTTGAAACATTAGAATAATGTGGATAAGCTTGTCATAAGGTTAATCATGATTCCTTTTTATAACGATTACGCATGATTAATATGAATGGGATGAAGTAGAGAGTGCATGAGAAAAGATTCGGGCACTCCCTTCGAACTTGAATGACAAGTGGAGTGCCTTTTAAGATTCTAGTGATAGTCCTTCTGCTAGGAATTCTTATTCTGAGGTTAATAATTTAAGGTATTTATAAATAAGAACGATTGATTTAACAGTGTTTTGCCATGTGGTGAATCATACAAGTAAAATCAAATGGAAGATGTTTGGCCATGTGTGAAGAGAATACGATTAGATAGACATAAAGATTTAGATTGACATTAGATCCACCGAAAAAGGGTAAGGCTGGTATCAAGTTAGATCTTCCAATCCCATCTCTAGCTCACTAAACTATAACTCTTAAGTAATCCCAAATGAATAGACATAAATCCGCATCTTGCCACTAATTCGTAATTAAACCCAATAGAGGCCACGCGTGGCCCTAGTTGCGTGAGTTATAATTATAATAAGTATTTAGGTATAAGCCATCGATAACAAATTCAAAAAATTTCAATGAATGATAATCCTGTTTGCCATCCATATAAATATCACAACAACAAAATACGCTCAAATGATGATATAAATTAAATAAAAAGACAATATTTTCCTCCAATCCTAGTTGGAAGAAACTCCCCTAACAAAGATTCGAAATTATGAGTATCAATCATATACGAAGTTGAGGAAAATTAAATACTCCCAATAGCTGAGTTCCTTGGAATTTTGTCACAATATTTTTTGGAAAGGAATCCTCCTTCTAAATTCGATTTGGGTATATCGAAATCATATTGAAAAGATTCTTTGGAGTCATCTATAAGTATATCAACCAAATAAAGAAAAAAATTGAATTATCCGAGCTTATTTATTATCAATAATAAATAAATAATAGATAAATAGAAAGCATATGTCCTCTAGTGCGCCTAAGGAGAGAGAAAGCTGAAATGCAAAGTTAGAGAGAGAGAGAGAGAGAGAGAGAGAGAGAGAGAGAGCTTGCGGCGAAGAGAGAGAAAGTTCCCAGATGCTCCGCGAATGGGGAAAGCTGAGCAGCAAAACCGACAGCGGTGCACGTTGCTGAAAAAATAGTGGCGTTTGACAATGTCGTGGGCATTAACTAATCATGTTAGGACCTGAGCAGGTCCTTAAAAGGCTCAAGGGGATCGCCCCCACTGGAGGGATAACCTCCCTAGGGTGGGAGTCCCTGCATGTGGGTGCCCCCGTATCTGAAAAAATAGTGGCGTTTGACAATGTCGTGGGCATTAACTAATCATGTTGATGTGTTGGAGGTTTAAAATAATTCCGATAAGTTCCCAAATGAAAATTGTTTGGTGTTGATATTCGAAAATTAGATATGCTATCTAGGGATGTTGTCTCCCTTGTGTTTCTGTCGCTTTGTATTCAATCAAGTACAAGTACTTTTTTGTTTTTTTTGGTCGATTAGGTGCATGAACTTGAATGCAGTGTTTTTTTTTCCCTTTTAATATATGATTAATACCATAAAAAATCTGAAGATATGTATACTATAAGACCAATACTCTAAACGTGTTCCCAACCATAACTAATATCCATTGTGATAGTAATACTGAAAATTTATTTTGCGTCGCCAAACCTCTAAACAATGCCCACTATAATATCAATACCCAAATTTCCTTTCGTCTCATCAAAACCCACAAACGTGTATAGATGTGACAAAAATACCTCCGTCATTAATTCAAGTTTAGGGTATTGGTGACATGAAAATAATTTGGGATATTGATATCTTAGTGAGCAAAGTTTAGTATTTTTTGGTGATAAACAGAAGCTGTTATTGTACCACCGCCCACAGCGGCGTAGTTGGCTCGGGCTCTCCCCCTCATGAATGGGAGAAGTTCGAATCCCAAAAGCGTTGTTAGGGATTCTTATCTGGAGTACTGTGGTGGTGGGTTCTGCAGTCGCTCCGCCAGGGTTTGCTCGCCGACTGTCGGCTTATGGGATTTCTTAGGTTATCAAAAAAAAAAAAAACATAAGCTATTATTGTCAAATTGGACAAGTTTGACATATTAGTGACATGAAAAAGAAGATTAGGGTATTTGTGTTATAATGAGCAATAATTAATATTTTCATTTTGTCGCAACCTTCTTCAATGTGAACTACCAATAGAAAGCTAATGGATTACTAAATGGGCACAAACAATTGCTCATTAAAGGGATATGTCTATGTCACGGTCCATGAATCATTCCGTATTTGTGACACTTGTGAGTAATGCTTAGGGTTATTGAGTGAAGTATAAGGATACAGAGAGGATGAACACAACTGGTCTGTGGGAATAACGTCTAGATGGTTGGTGCTAAGAATTCTATGATAGAAAGATTATATTACTTAGGAGTTTTGAATGCGAGGTTAGCCTCTCGTGCACAAACTGGTCAAGAGCTAATGTCACTCTCTTGATAAAGTCATGGCAGGCCGAAACCAGTTGTTGAGCCTAAATAGATTTGCTATCTCGCTCGATGGACTAGATGCCTAAGCCAAGTTAGGGGTGGTACGATCTCGTATATAGAAGCTATTCACCGTATTGTTCTATGAAACAACTAATGAACGAGGGCTAGCCTAGTGAATTCCGCTCATCAGGTGTCGAACAGGTTATTCCATGGCCAAGGAACTACCAACCCATGACAAATGGTATCAAAGCCAGAATCCCTCCAATAAGTGAGTGAATCAGAGAATCGGACTCCTAGCTCCTGTGTGGGTTGAACTGGAGAATATTAGTGGTCTACCTGGTCCTACAAGGGTGGAGAGTGAATCACCGAAGCAAAAGGTGCCCAAACAAAGCGCGGCTCTCAACTAGCTTCTAGGATGACAATAGGGGCACTAGGAAGATTCGGTTCCTCACCTAGCGGGCGAGTTGGAGAAGGACTGAATCCTTGCTAAATTGGGATAATGTTCCTAGATTGATAAGTGAATCTAAAGAAGAGGTCTACTACCACGTTTTCAACAAGAAAAGAACCTCCATTAGGTTTACTGGGGTTAAAATGTTTAGTAGGCAAAAATGGTACTGCCAAAAGATGCAGTTGGCAAGAAAAGCCACAATTGCCAGAGAAGCGCAAGTGAATGAAGAGAGGTCCAAACATCTGAGATCAAAAGATGCTACCAATGGAGCAAAACTTATTTTGTTGGGCGAGCGTGATCATTCGATGTGTGATCCTAAAAGTGGTGCATCAATGGTTAAAGGACACAAGGAAGCGACAAAGCAGACCACAACAAGGGCCTTGAGGAATTGAGTGGGGGAGAATGTCATGGTCCATGAATCCTCCTGTACTCGTGACACTTGTGAGTGATGCTTGGGGTTAACGAGTGAAGAGTGAGGATGCAGAGAAGATGAACACAATTGATCCGTGGAAGTGGCGTTAGGACGATTGATGCTAAGAGTTCTAAGATAGCATGATTATATTACTTAGAAGTTCTAAAGGCAGGGTTGGACTCCAATGTACAAATTGGTCAAGAGCTGATTTCGCTCTCCTAAAGAGGCCATGGCAGGCCGAAATCAGTTGTTGAGTCTAAAGAGATTTGCTAATTCTTTCGATGGACTAGACACCCGAGCCAAGCTAGGCGTGGCATGATCTCGTATATAGAAGCTATTCATCATATTGTTCTATGGAACAACTAATGAATGAGGGCTGGCCTGGTGAATTCTGCTCACCATGTGCCACATGGGTTATTCCACGGCCAAGGAACTGCTGACCCGTGACACCTACACCTGTGCGGATTCTCCCAAGCTCAAATCAACCACAGCTTGGGTCTAAATTAAATCTCACTATTAAACTTACCTTTTGTAGTCACCATTAATGAGTTGTGGATTGATTAAATTTCCACGTAAGAGTATCCAAGGGCACTTCTTTATATGAAATTCATTGATTAGTTCAAAAAGTTACTAACTATATCAAAACTTTAAATATTACATATTAAGAATTACTACCTAATTGGAGAAATTGGTTGTTTCTAAAGTTTCACCATCAATATCGAAGTACGTAGAGAATATAGATAGTGACAAACTAAAAATTGAAATTCTAATGGGAAGTTACTTGTCAATTCATCTTTTAAGTCTTTCTTTCATTTTTATATGCTAACAAGTCATCGATTGTTATTCTCAGGACTTGATAAGTAACGTAAATAAAATTCGTTGATAGAAAGGCATTTGAAGTGCCATAAGTTGATGCCAAAAGTTTTTTAGGATCACTTAATTGTTAAGTTTACTTTTTTTTTTTAAAAGATGGCAACTTAAGTGCCAACCAGATATGGGTTGCCCGAAATTCGATGTGGCAATTTTATTTCTCAATTTTTCCCACCCACATGGCTGGCCTGTGTGCCCAATCGTATTAATGGTCCCAAACTATGTTGTCTACATATTTGTTTCTACTGGGGTGGAATAAAATATTTTTAAAAAAATCAATTTTCTCTTCTTCCTCCTCCATCATATGTAAATCCCTTATGAATTACAATACTTAGGCTGTGTTTGGTCATTCGGATTTCTAAACAGGATATGACTGGACATGATAGGATAAGAAATCTATGGATTTCTTCATATCCCATCAACTATTTGGTGAACTACGGATTTAAGGTTGGATATCCTCATATCTTATCCAATCTACTGTTTGGTAAACTACGGATATAAGGTCAGATATGTCTAGGTAAGTAATCGATTCCTTCTCCCACTAAAGCAAATATCATCGACACTCAACACAGACACTAATCACGAACAGCAAATGCGCTACAGATTGACCTCAAAACAGCAGATGCAAAGCACAAGACCATTCACCCACTCACGCAACAATCCAATCCATACTTAGAAACCATGAGGCTCACCATGTTAACAGTAGCTCGCGTAGACTGCATTGTTCACCACGCCATACTGATCCAATTCATAGTCACGGACCTTGAGCTCCACATCAATGAACCCACTCATTCTGCGAAGAACGACAAAAGATTGCAAACCTCATTAGTCATCATCACAAACCCAATTGACGCAAGTAAAAGACTCATCATCGCAATGCCCAGACGGATGCATTTGACAAGAGCGGTGAACCTCATCAGTCATCATCACAAAAAAAAAAAAAAAAACGAAAAGCTTCAATTTTCCCAAGCAATTAGCCACATTTGCCTCAATCAATCCCACCCCCCATAATTGCAAGCAAACAAAAAAAGCAAAAAAAAAAAAAAAGGGACACCACACTACCAATCCCACGAAAAAAAAAAAGTCAAAAACACAACAATAGAAAAATTCACATAGTTCCCTTGCATCCCGCCGTGCCGAAATGGGCCGCGACCGCCCGGACCCGACGGTGCGACAGGGATGATCGGGATGCCAACGGCCTCGGCAGCCAGGGTGCAATCAAAGTGGGGAAAACATTGCGGTGGGGGGAATCGATTGGGAGGGCGACTGGCGAGTGAATGCCGGTGGACGGGGGGGGGGGTCTTACCTTGATGGAGGAAGAAGGCTTTCGTAAAATTTTGATGAGAATCAGAGAGCTATTGAGGAGAAGGCTTCAACGTTGATACTTTGGAATCGAGAGTTGTGGTGAACGATGGAGAAAGAAAAAAAATCGTAGGGTTTTATGTTTCGGATAAAAGAAATCCTATCCGACCTTATCTCACCTCCCCCCTCAGATTTTTTTCCGATCTATATCCGGACTATATCCAACCTTATCCCATCCTAGACAGTTATCAAACACGGGATAGGATAAAACATATCCTATCCTGGTTTTTATCTGGTCAACCAAACGCAGCTTAAAGGATTATCGTTCAAAGGGAAGTAGACTACTTAAGAATTTCACATTTCATTTATGTAGTAATATAGAATTAAATGGCACCACCATCTCCACCCACTCTAGTGTCGCTTGCGGTCGGCCCACGCTATAACTCCATCATCGCTTGTGGTCGGCTCCGTCGTTGCTCGTCCAGATCCAGCCGCAAGCCTAGCTCTGTCCACTGATCTCACAGTAGGCTCCATCCTTGCTTACCCCTTTCCACGTTGCTCTAGTCTCGTCCATGGCCGCAAGCCTAGCTGGTCTATGGCTCGCGAAGCAGTGATCAATCACCGAAACTTGCGAATCATCTTGGAAATTATTGATCAATTTTCTTCTTTGTCCACACCGGTTACGAAAGAACGCGGTGCTCTGTTTTGCCCCTATTCTCCAACCGTGAAGATTCAGAGCAACTCGTTCGCGTTTGGAAGCTTCATTATCAACACTCACTCTCACTGGCGACGTTTTTCAGATCCTACTCGTGTAGCTTGATCAATAAGCGCAACCCAGAACCCATCCTCGACAAGGTAATTTCATTCCTCTCTTTTGTGCCCTGTTCTGGAGAAGTCTGAGATCAATTTCCGTCCATGAAACCTATGTGTAAATCATTGAAAATCTGAGTTGTAAGTTGATGATTGGTGATGACATTATCGTTCTTGATACTTATTTTAGATGGAAAACCATTTCGATTTCATCTCCATGCATGCAGTCTGTTTGTTGAGATGTCTCCATAAAGTCGTGAAGTGTACTTGAGAGAGTTGCTTAAATCTGTTGGCTGAAGTGTTCATCATATGTTCAAATCACAATAGGAACCTAGATTCATTTACATCGCTTTTGTTTCATGAGACTTGAATATGAAATTGAGAATAACACAAAGAAATAGATTTGAGGATAGACGGCCATGGACTGCAAGCTCCAACATCAAAATAAAAAAAAACAGACGAAAGGATCGGCCCTCCTTGTGTTTAGATGATAGGCAGCGGCAGCTATTTTCTCCCGGAGATTGTATTTCTATCCGATAAAAGGCCGAACATCTTCGACGCAAACCAAGCTTTCCAAAAATGGCAGTTACCGGAGCAAGTCTTGATCCGATCGATCGTCAAACCAGCTCTCGATGGGTATTCCATTGTCCACTTATAATCAAAATGCCTGAGAAGAAAAAGAAAAGAAAAAGAATTAAGAGATTGAGACAAAAAGGTAGATAGTAAAATAACTGGACCAACTAAACCAAATTCTTGGTTCTACCAGAAAAAAAGATCAATAAACTTGTTGGGAATATCGAATTCCCAAAAACCGAATTTGAGACTAAATCGAACCCCTAAAACGAATGTGAAAGACGAGCCCAGGAATAACATGTATCATCGATCGAAAGTTACACTACATAATCAAGTGTACCTTATTGTCTACAGATTAAACACCGACGTTGAAATTCGAGAAAGAATCTGATTCCGGTCTACCAAGGACCCTACTGTTGGTTCAAAGAGGGAACTTACGTTGGTTTTGGGAGAGGGGAAAAGAAAAGCACACGTACGTCAAAAGATGTGTTTTCTTTTTCTTTTTCCCCTTAAATACCTCTTCTCCAAAAGACGTGTCCATTTAACAAAGGACGCCCCTCCAAAAGTTACAACTCTTCAACGTATCCCTCCATCCATGGGCCCTAATTTTGTGGGCCAGGCTTTTAGGCCCAACATGGACGGACGGACCAACTTAGGCCCATCACATTAATAATTAAAACCATCAAAACTAATGTCAGTTAACAGGTAATAGCAGAATTGTGACAAACAGAGGAATAGATTTTAAGGAAGACGGCTGGAGCTTGAACAAGGCGATGGATGAACATGGGCGAGAGAACATGAGCGCGCAACAGAGTCGACACATAGAGAGGTGGTTTGAGCTCAATTGCCATTTTCCCCGGAATGACAATTTAGGGCTTAGAAGAAAATCAAGCACTGAAATCGTGTTCTTCTTTATGGTGCAAGCAGAAGGAGAGGATGGTTATTGATGTCCTCGATCATCAGCCCCAATTTGTGAAGAAAATCAATTTCCTCCTTCCTGACCTCCACAAAGACCGAAAACTCTAGCCCGTTGGGCTCGTGGGGGACAATGCCAATCCCGCAAAGGAACTTGTAAGCCCATGCCTAATTCTCCATCCTCTCGCTTTTCATCTTCTCCAAGTTGTATAGGGACGAAGAGGAGTCCCTATCCATCCGGCCCAGTCAGAACCCTGTTCGGCCTCACCACGGTCGTATCGTTTGGCCTGGAGGACGAATTTTGCGTAGAGACGAAGGTTTCAAATCATGAGATTTGCAAGATACGGCGGTCATAGCATCTCCGCAAAGGGAGGTTTGATCACCATGAGAGCTTGAATGAGAGAGAAAGAGAGAGCGAGAGAGAACGACAGGGAAAGACAAATTTTCTCTTGTGCGGCCTGGTTTTGTGATTAAGGCCACCTCATTATTTACGTGGACTTTTCTTTTCTTTTTCTTTTATGAAAAAGCCAACTAGACATTAATATTTAATTAAAGTCACGTAATTATTTGTTAGAATTTCTCACTGAAGGCACTTAAGTGATTGTTTTTCTGCACTTAAGTGAAGTGATTGTTTTTCTTCACTTGAGTGAATCGGCGAAAACTTTGAGTATTAAAGTGATCGATGTACACAAATTTTGACAATTCTAATATCCTTCTAACAAAATTAGTAATTTGGTCATGAGATGAATCCACCTAAAAGATCTCTTCCATTGATTAAACTGAAAGCTAGTTACTGCAACAATACCATTCACATGCTCAACAGTTCGACTAGTAAAATGTCGGCAGGTAAATCGTGCCTAAATGTAATGCTTTTAAGACCAAGCTGCTTAGTGCGGTCAAAAAGCTGGGAATCTCGTTAGAGTCAGCACAGCGTAATGAAGACGGGGGTGTTCAGCACGAAATGTTTGAAAGGGAACACTTCTTTGACCGAAAAAATACAGGAAACACTTCTTTTTCCAAAACCGGTTCCACACGTCCTAGGAGGAATCTCTAGTCTCAAGACCCACCTAACTCATACTACAGGACACAGCGATTTCAGTATAAATAGAGGACGTCCTCACAAGACCTCTCATTATACTACACACAAGTTTTACCAGACGAGAGAGGAGAAAAAGAGGGAGAGATGAAGAAGCTGCTGAGTTCATCAACAGCAGCAGCATTCGCTCTGGTTTTGCTTCTGTTGCTGGGAATGTGGTTACAGCTGAACGAAGCAGGAAGGATGCTCATCGAAGGCAAAGATGATGGAGGAGGAGGAGGAGCGGCAGGGGCTACTTACCGGCTGAGCGGTCTTTTGGCTTTCCAGATCCTGCAAAAGGGTCCGGTTCCCGGTCCTGGAAATCCGTGCCACTATTCTGCACACGGATGCGATCCGCCCAAATGGAAGATCGGAAGAGGTGAAGGAGTGTAGTAGGAGCTTGTTTTCATGAAAGAGGGTGGGGTTGATTGTGTGTGTGTTGGTTCCTTGTGTTTCTAAGATTTAAGTACGAGATAAGTGTAATTGTAGCAACAATACAACCCCTGAAAGAACAGGATAATATGTATGCAGAAGTTCCATTATCAAAAGAATAAAATCAAGTAGTTCGTGCCGATATTTTAGAATATTTCAAAGGGTTAATATCACGAAAAGACAATAAATTGGTATAGATGTGATAAATTTACTCAAAACTAATTTTTTTTATCACCAAAAACTCCAAAGTAATATATCTGTGATAAATTTACCATTAATTAATTTCCGTTAAATTAGATTAATATCACAATAAATCACAAATTTATATACTTATGACAAACCGATAGTAAAACCCCAAACATGTATATCAGTTAATTGTCACATACCATCCAACTGAGCAACTCAGTAATTTGATGGTATAATTTCATAAGAACCAATGGATAGTATATTGGTCATAGGCGTCACTTGATGTACATGACTTATGTCGTTGCTTAATATAACTGAGCAGCACATTTTCTCACGATCCATTTTCATTATTTCCTTCTTACAGAAGATTCTTCAAACTGTGCGTGCCACCTTACTATCGGGCTTGCGCACTTGAGTCAGCTAGTATACTAGTTGTGGCCCGGGGATAGTAACCGCACGATCCTTTGAACTAGAACAATGATTCAAATCGTGACACCCATTGACCAAAAGATCAGTGACACCGTCAATGCACGCGTTTAATAATCATATTAATCGCGTCATGTTACGTCATGTGACCCATTTTACCAAAAGTATTATGTTTGTGCCGGTGTAATCCAACACATTAATTGAACGTGACCGATCCAGATTACTTATATTCATATCATACTTCCATTCCAACACAGCATACGACGCATCCTAATTTCAAGGGCTTCAATTTCAAAGACTTGTCTAGTCTCTTCAGATTGGACAATAACATAGTTCATTGATATTAAGGCGCCGAACTTTCTTTGAACTTTATAGTTATGACGTTAGAAAAGAAAAATACAATATTAAAAACTGGGGCATTAGATTTCAATAAATCAGTAAGCATAATGTAATAAATAAAATAAGATCTTAAAACTAGGGCATGCTTGATTGACGCTAGCATGATTAGATTAATTTCGAATCCGGGTCAAGTCAACGTCTTGGCCGAAGGCCACGACCGCGAATGGCGCCGGAAAGGCGGGGCCCCTCTTCCATATCTGTATAAATTGGAAGCCAATTTGTTTGAAATTGAATCTAGGGCAATTATAGCATACCATGCCAACTAGAATGGATTTGAATTTGTGGGCATTTTAGCACCGTACGATCTTGATGAATTGATCTTCACGGTCTGATCAGATCAGGCAAAGAAAGCAGCTAATCCTTTTTGGCTGGTTGTCACCAGTCAAGTTATTCGATTGAACTGACCAAAAAAAAAAAAAAGTTATTCGATTGACCATTTTTGTTCATGGTCGTATTTACTTGACAATTTAGACTCCATTTATTTTGTGAAAAGTGCATAATTTGATGGAAAAATTCGAAAAAACGATCAATTGTATCGCTTAAAAATAACTGAACAAAAAATATTTCTATCGTCTACGAAAATATTTAAATATAAATTATTGTTTATAATAAAATATTTTCAATTGGATAATTATTTTAAACGATACAATCGATCGTTTTTAGGAATATATTGTGTAAATTATTGTATTTTTCGATAGACAAACAAAGTCTTAATAACAATTAATGAAAATTTGAGAAAATATTGAATGCACTAAAGTTTGGCTAGTGACTAATGACGCAACTACACTGACTTTTTAAATATGTAAAAGTTGCTAATTAATAAATAATATTACTTTTCATTTAATTAGTGAAAAAATAAAACTTGACTTCTGTAGTAAAAGCCACTGATTATTGGTTCAAACTTGCATTTTATGGTTGTTCTTTAGCCAAATCATATTGAATGCATCATTCGAACTCGGCTTAAGCATGATTTTGAATTTAATAGAATGATTTAGACAGTTGAATCCAATCCTGAAAATAACAAATGAAAATCAATGTCTTAACGTCTTAAGGTTAATGGTATCTCGACATATGTTATTTATGGAAAAAAATTGATTTCTCAATTTCTATTTAAAAAACTGAGAAGTTAAAAATTTTAATTTCTGATTTCTTCTTCAAATCTATTTCTGGAATAGAAATCTGTTTTAGAAATAGAAAATCAAATTGTGTTACCAAACGGATTGCTTCCAAATGCATTCCCGAAACGAAACAGAAATAGAAATTTTATCATCCGCAGACCTAAAAGTGCCCCTTACACACCTGTTAAGGGCTGTTAATTCTACTACTACTTTACAAATACAAAAATTCATATTCGAATACTATTTTCCAATTCTTCAAGAGTCTCGATTAGTGTCTTTAGGACACTAGTTAACAAGATGATAAATTTACTCTATTACATCGAAACTCTTTATTCTCCAATCTTACCTAAGTCAAAGAGTCATCACTAATTATAAGTGAAATTACAGGTCACAAACTGATTGTCCAATCAAAAACAAACATCATGTATCCATCGTTGTAAGCCAAACGTACATCCGTGTGTCCTCCACCGTGATATGCATGACACCCAAGCGGGAAAATCATCATCGTTTTCCATCATCGATCAAGATCCGGTGCTCCCAATTGCCCACGTGGGGCTCCCGTCAACAGTCAACGCCATCCCCTTGCTCATCACTACTGCGATCGAGTAATTTTTCCCCCTGAAATGCCCTCGTCCCATAGGGCAACGGTTTTGATTTCGATTTCTTGGTAGTGGTGGAATTTTAAATAATAACAATAAATTTAAAAAAATTCACCTGCTTTTATTTTTGTCCACCTTTCGATGCCCACTATCTCTCTCCCCCACTTTTGCTTTCGCCTTTGCTTGTGCTCAACGTTCGGTAGCAGAAAGAGAGAGGAGGGGAGAAAATAATATTATAAAGCTAAGATAAGTTGGGATAAATTGGGTTGTCTATGTGAATTAGATTGAGTATTATCCACATACTAATTTAGAGATATTCATAAGTCGGTATATGCATGGAGCTGTCAGCGGAAATTCGCAATCGAATCGGTGTATGAGGCTTATTAGTTCATATGTGAGAGCGAAATAAATTAAAATGTTTTTCATGATTTTTATTGACCAGACAAGGGATTTCTTTTAAGGATGTGCTACTAATTACATTTAGTTTTAATTGAATAGATTTAAAATGGTCTGGGTCTAATTAGTGGACCAATATAATAGGGTTTTTTTTCTTTTACCGAAAAGATTTATGCCAACGAAAATGATAATTTAGCTCAAAACTCAAATTATATTATTAAATTCAATTTTCAATCCAAATTAAATCGCGCTTCTTACCAATTTTTATCAATTGAACGAAAGGAAACCAATAAATTAACAAAACCACCAATATTTATACACTAATTTTTTATTCCATGTGTGTAAGTCATGCGAAAAATTTCTATTGTCTTGGGTAGAATGCCTTTATCAAGTGATTGTTCATAACTTTTTGTGACGATCTACTTCATGTAAGATTTCATCCATTTAATTTGAGTTGACCTACATTTCAATCAAATCATAATCAAACTACTTAATTTAGAAAAATCTTGAACCAAATAAATTATAGTCCTTCAAATCATTAGTCAATCCCACGGTCCCCAAAAAAGGAAAAAAAAAAACAACATGCATTGTATCACATGGGAAGGGAAAGGGTGGGCAAGAGGTACCAAATCAAAAGCACTTTATCCTTTTTGGGCTGTTGAAACATTAGAATAATGTGAATAAGCTTGTCATAAGGTTAATCATGATTCCTTTTTATAACGATTACGCATGATTAATATGAATGGGGTGAAGTAGAGAGTGCATGAGAAAAGATTCGGGCACTCCCTTCGAACTTGAATCACAGATGGAGTACCTTTTAAGATTTCTAGTGATGGTTCTTCTACTACGAATTATTATTCTGAGGTTAATAATTTAAGGTATTTATAAATAAGAACGATTGACGAACAGTGTTTTGCCATGTGGCAAATCATACAAGTAAAATCTAATGGAAGATGTTTGGCCATGTGTGAAGAGAATACGATTAGATAGACATAAAGATTTAGATTGACATTAGATCCACCGAAAAAGGGTAAGGCTGGTATCAAGTTAGATCTTCCAATCCCATCTCTAGCTCACTAAACTATAACTCTTAAGTAATCCCAAATGAATAGACATAAATCCGCATCCTGCCACTAATTCGTAATTAAACCCAGTAGAGGCCACGCGTGGCCCTAGTTGCGTGAGGTATAACTATAATAAGTATTTAGGTATAAGCCATCAATAACAAATTCAAAAAATTTCAACGAATGATAATCCTGTTTGCCATCCATATAAATATCACAACAACAAAATACGCTCAAATGATAATATAAATTAAATAAAAAGACAATATTTTCCTCCAATCCTAGTTGGAAGAAACTCCCCTAACAAAGATTCGAAATTATGAGTATCAATCATATACGAAGTTGAGGAAAATTAAATACTCCCAATAGCTGAGTTCCTTGGAATTTTGTCACAATATTTTTTGGAAAGGAATCCTCCTTCTAAATTCGATTTGGGTATATCGAAATCATATTGAAAAGATTCTTTGGAGTCATCTATAAGTATATCAACCAAATAAAGAAAAAAATTGAATTATCCGAGCTTATTTATTATCAATAATAAATAAATAATAGATAAATAGAAAGCATATGTCCTCTAGTGCGCCTAAGGAGAGAGAAAGCTGAAATGCAAAGTTAGAGAGAGAGAGAGAGAGAGAGAGAGAGCTTGCGGCGAAGAGAGAGAAAGTTCCCAGATGCTCCGCGAATGGGGAAAGCTGAGCAGCAAAACCGACAGCGGTGCACGTTGCTGAAAAAATAGTGGCGTTTGACAATGTCGTGGGCATTAACTAATCATGTTGATGTGTTGGAGGTTTAAAATAATTCCGATAAGTTCCCAAATGAAAATTGTTTGGTGTTGATATTCGAAAATTAGATATGCTATCTAGGGATGTTGTCTCCCTTGTGTTTCTGTCGCTTTGTATTCAATCAAGTGCAAGTACTTTTTTGTTTTTTTTGGTCGATCAGGTGCACGAACTTGAATGCAGTGTTTTTTTTTTCCCTTTTAATATATGATTAATACCATAAAAAATCTGAAGATATGTATACTATAAGACCAATACTCTAAATGTGTTCCCAACCATAACTAATATCCATTGTGATATTAATACTCAAAATTTATTTTGCGTCGCCAAACCTCTAAACAATGCCCACTATAATATCAATACCCAAATTTCCTTTCATCTCGTCAAAACCCACAAACGTGTACAGATGTGACAAAAATACCTCCGTCATTAATTCAAGTTTACGGTATTGGTGACATGAAAATAATTTAGGATATTGATATCTTAGTGGGCAAAGTTTAGGATTTTTTTGGTGATAAACAGAAGCTGTTATTGTACCACCGCCCACAGCGGCGCAGTTGGCTTGGGCTCTCTCACTCATGAAGGGGAGAAGTTCGAATCCCAAAAGCGTTGTTAGGGATTCTTACTTGGAGTACTGTGGTAGTGGGTCCTGCAGTCGCTCCCCAGGGTTTGCTCGCCGACTGTCGGCTTACGGGGTTTCCTAGGTTAAAAAAAAAAAAAACATAAGCTATTATTGTCAAATTGGACAAGTTTGACATATTGGTGACATGAAAAAGAAGATTAGGGTATTTGTGTTATGGTGGGCAATAATTAATATTTTCATTTTGTCGCAACCTTCTTCAATGTGAACTACCAATAGAAAGCTAATGGATTACTAAATGGGCACAAACAATTGCTCATTAAAGGGATATGCCTATGTCACGGTCCATGAATCATTCCGTATTTGTGACCCTTGTGAGTAATGCTTAGGGTTATTGAGTGAAGAATAAGGATACAGAGAGGATGAACACAACTGGTCTGTGGGAATAACGTCTAGATGGTTGGTGCTAAGAGTTCTAGGATATAAAGATTATATTACTTAGGAGTTTTGAACGCGGGGTTAGCCTCTCGTGCACAAATTGGTCAAGAGCTAATGTCACTCTCTTGATAAGGTCATGGCAGGGCGAAACCAGTTGTTGAGCCTAAATAGATTTGCAATCTCGCTCGATGGACTAGATGCCTAAGCCAAGTTAGGCGTGCTACGATCTCGTATATAGAAGCTATTCACCGTATTGTTCTATGAAACAACTAATGAACGAGGGCTGGCCTAGTGAATTCCGCTCACCAGGTGTCGAACGGGTTATTCCATGGCCAAGGAACTACCAACCCATGACAAATGGTATCAAAGCCAAAATCCCTCCAGTAAGTGAGTGAATCAGAGAATCGGACTCCTAGCTCCTGTGTGGGTTGAACTGGAGAATACTAGTGGTCTACCTGGTCCTACAAGGGTGGAGAGTGAATCGCCGAGGCAAAAGGTGCCCAAACAAAGCGCGGCTCTTAACTAGCTTCTAGGATGACAATAGGGGCACTAGGAAGATTCGATTCCTCACCTAGCGGGCGGAGTTAGAGAAGGACTGAATCCTTGCTGAATTAGGATAATGTTCATAGATTGATAAGTGAATCTAAAGAAGATGTCTACTACCACGTTTTCAACAAGAAAAGAATCTCCATTAGGTTAACTGGGGTTAAAATGTTTAGTAAGCAAAAATGGTACTGCCAAAAGATGCAGTTGGCAAGAACAGCCACAATTGCCAGAGAAGCGCAAGTGACCGAAGAGAGGTCCAAACATCTGAGATCAAAAGAGGCTACCAATAGAGCAAAACTTATTTTGTTGGGCGAGCGTGATCATTCGATGTGTGATCCTAAAAGTGGTGCATCAATGGTTAAAGGACGCAAGGAAGTGACAAAGCAAACCACAACAAGGGCCTTGAGGAATTGAGTGGGGGAGAATGTCACGGTCTGTGAATCTTCCCGTACTTGTGACACTTGTGGGTGATGCTTGGGGTTATCGAGTGAAGAGTGAGGATGCAAAAAAGATTAACACAATTGATTCGTAGAAGTGGCGTTAGGACGATTGATACTAGGAGTTCTAAGATAGCATGATTATATTACTTAGAAGTTCTAAAGGCAGGGTTGGACTCCAATGTACAAATTGGTCAAGAGTTGATTTCGCTCTCCTAAAGAGGCCATGGCAGGCCGAAATCAGTTGTTGAGTCTAAAGAGATTTGGTAATTCTTTCGATGGACTAGACGCCCGAGCCAAGCTAGGCGTGGCATGATCTCATATATAGAAGCTATTCGTCATATTGTTCTATGGAATAACTAATGAATGAGGGCTGGCCTAGTGAATTCTGCTCACCATGTGCCACATGGGTTATTCCACGGCCAAGGAACTGCCGACCCGTGACACCTACACCTAGTGCGGATTCTCCCAAGCTCAAATCAACCACAACTTGGGTCTAAATTAAATCTCACTATTAAACTTACCTTTTGTAGTCACCATTAATGAGTTGTGGATCGATTAAATTTCCACGTAAGAGTATCCAAGGGCACTTCTTTATATGGAAATTCATTGATCAGTTCAAAAAGTTACCAACTATATCAAAACTTTCAATTTTACATATTAAGAATTACTACCTAATTGGAGAAATTGGTTGTTTCTAAAGTTTCACCATCAATATCGAAGTAAGTACGTAGAGAATATAGATAGAGATAGACTAAAAATTGAAATTCTAATGGGAAGTTACTTGTCAATTCATCTTTTAAGTCTTTCTTTCATTTTTATATGCTAACAAGTCATCGATTGTTATTCTCAGGACTTGATAAGTAACGTAAATAAAATTCGTTGATAGAAAGGCATTTGAAGTGCCATAAGTTGATGCCAAAAGTTGATGCCAAAAGTTTTTTAGGATCACTTAATTGTTAAGTTTATTTTTTATTTTTAAAAATGGCAACTTAAGTGCCAACCAGATATGGGTCACCCGAAATTCAATGTGGCAATTTTATTTCTCAATTTTTCCCACCCACATGGCTGGCCTGTGTGCCTAATCAGTATTAATGGTCCCAAACTATGTTGTCTACATATTTGTTTATGGTGGGGTGGAATAAAATATTTTAAAAAAAAATCATTTTTGTCTTCTTCCTCCTCCATCATATGTAAATCCCTTATGAATTACAACCCTTAAAGGCTACGTTTGGTTGTCCGGATTTCTAATCGGGATATGATTGGATAGGATAGGATATGAAATCCTGGGATTTTTTTCTATCCCATCCATTGTTTGGTGAATCACAGTATTAAAGTCGGATATATTCATATCATATCATGTATTTTTTTTTATATAAACGGCATATCATTATAAATGAATCTAAATGTTCAAAAACGGAGATGGTGAAAATCTCTTGTAACACTACTCATTATTTTTATTTATTTTTATTTCATTTTTCCTCTTTTTTATATTATTTTCATTATTATTTCTTTTTTCCCTTTCATCATTCTTTAATAAAAATTTATCAAATAGTAAACTGTACTAACATATTTAAAATACAAAAATACCTAAAATATATAATAAATATAAATATTTAATTTATAGATTGAATGTTTATTATAAAATAGAATTAAAATAAGATTAATTAAAAATAAATTTTATTTTTATTTTCTTAAATTAGAATTCAAATATTATTTATATTGAAATATAATTTCAATTTTGTTAATTTAATAAATTTGTTATTAAAAAAAATAACTTTTCTATTATGGACGTTAGAAATCCTATCCACCTTTATCCCACCCCCCATGGGATAATTTTATCCTGTTTATATCCCCCTTATATCCGACTTTATCCTATCCCGAGTGAGCACCAAACGTAGGATAGGATAAATTATATCATATCCCGAATTTTATCCCGACTGCCAAACGCAGCCTAAAGGATTATCTTTCAAAGGGAAGTAGACTACTTAAGAATTTCACATTTCATTTATGTAGTAATTTAGAATTAAATGGCACCACCATCTCCACCCACTCCAGTGTCGCTTGCGGTCGGCCCACGTTATAACTCCATCCTTGCTTGTGGTTGGCTCCGTCGTTGCTCGTCCAGATCTAGCCGCAAGCCTAGCTCTGTCCACTGATCTCACAGTAGGCTCCATCCTTGCTTACCCCTTTCCACGTTGCTCTAGTCTCGTCCATGGCCGCAAGCCTAGCTGGTCTATGGCTCGCGAAGCAGTGATCAATCACCGAAACTTGCGAATCATCTTGGAAATTATTGATCAACTTCGTTCTTTGTCCGCACCACTTACGAAAGAACACAGGGAATGTTCTGTTTGGAAGCTTCATTACCAACACTCACTCTCACTGGCAACGTTTTTAAGATCCTACTCTGTTAGAAGATATGCAGCTTTTTGGTAGTTTATGATCTGATTTGATTATGATTTGTGTACATCAATTAAGGATTAGATTTAGATCTAGATTGATATAGATTGATTCATAGAATTTTTTATTTCTGATAATTGTACAATCCTAGTCTATATCTTAAGAGTCTGTACATTCAATACAATTCAATATAGAGAATACATAAAATCTATCTCTCTCTCTTGGCTTCTTCCGCCTCAATCTTTTCTTCCTTCTTCGTTTTTACCTTCTTTCATGGTATCAGAGCCTATTGGCTTTTGTTCTTCGCTTCCGCTTCAATCTTCCATCTCGATCTTCTGCCCAAAATTCTGACCTACAAAACAGAATAATTTCAGGCATTAGTATTTCTCTCAAGGAAGATTTTCTTAACTTACCATGGCTAATCCACAGGAAGAAGCCTTAACCATCCGTGACCAACCCGCTGAAGGAGTCGTTCCTCAGATCTCGCAGGCTCGGAATTCACCTGCAATTCCTCCTTCAATCGAAGGATCTTCAACGATGGGACAATTTCTGTTCCAGGCCCAACCCATTCAGTGGCGGCCCACGCAGGCTCAATTCGGTGTGGGGCAACCCATGATGGGCCAACCTTACCAGTGGGTTCCTTATCCACTCTACCTTGGGCCAAGCCCAAATTCGTCATCGCTTGGATATGTGGGCCACTAGATCCATGTCCAAACCAACGCGGGCTCGCCAACCACAAGTGGGGCAAGCCCAACCGAAGGAATGGAGCGGACAGACGGGTCAGGCGAGCCGGGTATGGGAACGAATCCCTACCCGGGTTTTTACAATGTGGATTATCCGATCGGGTCAGGCGAATCGGGTCCAGGAGCAAATACTTACCCGAATTTCGCACCCGGTCTTCTACCATTTCCAGTGGCGGCACTCACCAAACAACTAGAACCCGGTGATCCATTGTTCGTTTCCAGCGCCGACGGACCAGAACTGCGGCTAATCAGCCAGCAACTGACTGGACCAGAGAATTACACGAACTGGTCATAGGAATTCCAGCGTGCCCTAGCGACAAAAGACAAGGATGGCTTCCTCGACGGAACCATCCTAGTGCCTACCGAAGAGCGATTAGCCTGACTCTGGAGGAAGAGCAATCGCCTTATTCGAACATGGATCGGCAACTGCATCTCCTTAGAGGTCACGGTCGACTCCCACCAACGAAGATGCAAAAAACATGTGGGATAACATTAAAGAAATGTACGGAGGTTAGATCGGGCGAAATTTTTTAACCTCATGCAAGAACTTAATGATTTGAAGCAGGGGAACATGACGGTCATAGCCTGTTTTAATAGGCTCTCGTCTCTGTGGAACGACCTCGAAGCGGCCGAGGAGAGGCTCGAGGGCCCAGAGACAACAATCAAGCAGTACAGATCCATCAAGGACAGGGAGAAAGCTACACGCTTTCTCCTTATTTTGAACGAGACATACCTCGTTTTTCGCTCACAGATCCTCGCCATGGATCCGATGCCACCGATCGGACGGATCTTTCAGCTCGCTGTGCAGGAGGAGAATCAGCGGCTCGCGACACTAGACCACACCAGGATTGGCGAGAGCGTCGCACTCGCTGCTCACAGGGAGCGACGAGACACGGCCACCAAAACCCTAGCCCTAAATCGAGAGAAAGAGGGGCGAGCGAAATTAGGGTTCGCCGAAGAGGAATCTGGGGTCTTTAAATACCCTCGAATGGACGGACAAGATGGGATGCGAGGATCGAACGATTCGCAAAGACTTGATCTTGCGATCAGATCCAACGGTGGACAGGAGCCCACGCTTAAAGGGACGGACGGCCAAATTTTTGCCACGTCATCAAGGAATTTCGCGAAAAATTTCAAAGGAAAGGGTAAATTATTTTGCGAATATTGCAAACGTACTAATCATATGATTGATAATTGCTGGAAATTGCATGGGAAACCCGGTGAAAAGGAGAAAAAAATTTCAGCAGCTTATCAACTTAATGGACCGACTGGGAAAAATGTTGATTAGCCCATTTCATATGATCAGTATCATCAGCTGATGCAGGCATTGCAGAAAATGGATACTTCCAACAAATGAGGGCGTTTCTCAGGTATTGCACATTGCTTGATTAATTCTATCTCCAGAAAAGCATGGATAATTGATTCATGGGCAAGTGATCACATTATATGTGACAAGGGATTTTTTTCAAGTATAAATGGCAGATTGGCTTATCCTATTTCCGTGGAATTACGCAATGGGAATATTACTCATGTCAATGTGACAGGAACAGTGAATCTAAGTTCCCAGTTATTCTTTAGAATGTTCTCTATGTCCCGAATTCCAATTTAATCTGATTTCTCAAAAAGCCTGCCAAGAAAATTCATGTCGTAGTTTTCAATGCGACACTGTTTATTTCAGACCTTTCGACTCGGGAAACCGATGGGCTTGGGTAGTCTCTCTGAAGGACTTTTTTTTTCTGGACAAGTAATTTCAATTCTTCCAGCAATTTCCTGAATAAATCATCATTGTGTAACTTGATTAGCAATGATAAAAATCTTATTATGCATTTGAGATTAGGTCATAGTGCCTCTTATCCTTGTCCACAATGTCCCATATGTCCCATTGCCAAACAATCTCGTGCGCCTTTTCCATCCGGTAGCTCCCGAACTAGTGAGATTTTTTCCTTGATTCATGTGGATATTTGGGGACCCTACCATACGATAAATCATGATGGGTCTCATTATTTTCCCACTATAGTAGATGATTATTCTCGTGCGACCTGGATTTTCTTGATGCAATCTAAGAATCATACTTATTCTCACTTAAAGGTTTTCCTAACATTATCCCAAAATTAGTTTGGAAAGACCATTAAGTGGATACGTACTGATAATGGAAGAGAATTCTTCAGCCATGATTATTCCTTGCTAACACACATGGCATACAACATGAAAGTTCATGTATTTATACTCCACAGCAAAATGGAGTGGTTGAAAGAAAGCACCGGCACCTATTGGAAGTCGCACGAGCCCTGAAGTTTCAAGCATCAGTTCCATATGATTATTGGGGTGATTGTGTAGTTATTGCAGCTTATTTAATCAACCGCATGCCCACTTGGCTACTTAAAGAGAAAACTCCTTTTGAATTGCTATTTAAGAAGAAGCCTGAGTTACATCATCTCAAAGTCTTCGGTTGTCTATGCTATGCTGCAACAATGGGACCTCGAGACAAGCTAAGTCCACGTGCACGGAGATGCATTTTCATGGGATATCCTAACTTACAAAAAGGGTATCGTGTTCTTGACATCTCCACAAAGGAATTTCTTGTAAGTCGTGACGTCATCTTTCATGAAGATATTTTCCCTTTCTCTAAGAAAGTCTCTTTAGATGAAACCACAAAAACCACACCTCATGGCATATTCTCTGATGAAGAATTACCTCAAGATCCCACTTACATACCGCTAGCAGAGTCGAGGATTGCTCATCCTATTCCTCCAGCAATAGCATCAACTTCAAATCCTACTGGCTCCGAAGATGTTCTGGAAACAAGACTCGATAACTCTCATGCTCTTGAGGAAGATACGAATATTCTTTCGCCATCACCCACTGAGGCATCGCCTTTTGTGGAAATTCATTATCCACGACATTCTGGTCGTGCCACACGACCTCCAACCTAGAGTAAGGACTATGTCTGTGCTACTCACAATTCTTCAGGTACTCAATACCCAATCTCTTCCTATGTCTCTTTCCATAGATTATCGCAGGAACATAGATGTTGTGTTAATCGGTTATCACAAGAGAGGGAACCGTCTAGTTATCTTGAGGCATCCATTGATCCAAAGTGGCAACAAGCTATGAAGGCAGAACTTCAGGCACTAATTGATGATAACACCTGGGATCTTGTCCCACTTCCGTTTGATCGTAAATTGATTGGCTGCAAATGGGTCTACAAAACAAAATATCGTGCTGATGGCTCCATTGAACGATATAAGGCACGCTTGGTAGCTAAGGGATTCACACAAAGAGAAGGCTTTGATTATCACGAGACATTCTCACCAGTTGCCACAGATGTCACAGTTCGTTCTTTTTTGTCTATTGCCGCTATTCATGACTGGCCCTTACATCAAATGGACGTGCACAATGCCTTCTTACACGGTGACCTAGACGAGGAAATATATATGGATATTCCTCAAGGCTTACAGAGACAAGGGGAAAATAGAGTATGTCGTCTCCGTAAATCTCTTTATGGATTGAAGCAAGCATCCAAACAATGGTACGCCAAATTTGCAAATGCTCTTGCAAAAGCAGGCTTCCAACAGTCTAAATATGACTATGCTTTATTCACACGGACTGAAGGTATGTCATCTATTTATTTGATGATATATGTCGATGATATTCTTGTTATGGGAAATGATAAATCTACTATGGATAATTTCAAGGAATATTTACATACCACCTTCCACATTAAAGACTTAGGGGCACCTAAATATTTCCTTGGAATAGAAATTGCTCGATCTGATCAAGGAATTTCCCTCAGTCAGCGAAAATTTGTGTTAGATATCATATCAGAAGTAGGTTTATCAGGATGCAAGCCAGCCGTTATTCCCATTGAACAGAACACTAAGTTGACTACTGCAGAATATGATAAGGGCATATCTGAAAATGATGATCCCATACTTAGAGATCCATCAGGATATCAAAGACTTGTCGGAAAGCTCATATATCTGACTATGACTAGACCCGACATCTCATATGCAGTTCAGACACTTAGCCAGTTCATGCACAATCCGAAGCGGTCTCATATGGATGCTGCCTTAAAAGTTGTGAAGTATCTAAAAGGGTGTCCAGGACTGGGAATACTTCTCTCTAAACAGTGTGACATGAAGATGACAGCGTATTGTGATGCTAATTATGCTACATGTCCCATAAGTCGAAGATCGGTCACAGGATATTGCATCAAATTGGGAGAATCTCTCCTCTCATGGAAGACAAAGAAGCAGCCTACTGTATCGCTATTTTCAGCCGAAGTAGAGTATCGAGCTATGGCTAAGGCCACTTGTCAGATAGTGTGGATACGGGGATTGCTTAAGGATCTCGGGGTACAAGTGCATGGACCAACAAAATTGCATTGTGATAAAGATGCAGCTCTCAAACTAGCAACAAATCCTATAGTTCAGGAGAAGTGGACTGTCACTTTACACGAGAAAAGATCCAAGAGGGAGTGATCGAAACAGAAGGAATTAGGACAACAGAGCAGCCAACAGATATCTTCACCAATCCTTTGTGTCATAGACAGCATGCATATCTATTAAGCAAGCTGGGTGTCTTGGACATCTACAAGCCATTAGCTTGAGGGGGAGTGTTAGAAGATATGCAGCTTTTTGGTAGTTTATGATCTGATTTGATTATGATTTGTGTACATCAATTAAGGATTAGATTTAGATCTAGATTGACATAGATTGATTCATAGAATTTTTTTATTTCCGATAATTGTACAATCCTAGTCTATAACTTAAGAGTCTGTACATTCAATACAATTCAGTACAGAGAATACATAAAATCTATCTCTCTCTCTCGGCTTCTTCTGCCTCAATCTTTTCTTCCTTCTTCGTTTTCACCTTCTTTCATACTCGTGTAGCTTGATCAAAAAGCGCAACCCAGAACCCATCCTCGACAAGGTAAATTCATTCCTCTCTTTTGTCCCCTGTTCTGGAGAAGTCTCAGATCAATTTCCGTCCATGAAACCTATGTGTAAATCATTGAAAATCTGAGTTGTCAGTTGATGATTGGTGATGACATTATCGTTCTTGATACTTATTTTAGATGGAAAACCATTTCGATTTCATCTCCATGCATGCAGGCTGTTTGTTGAGATGTCTCCATAAAGTCGTGAAGTGTACTTGAGAGAGTTGCTTAAATCTGTTGGCTGAAGTGTTCGTCATATGTTCAAATCACAATAGGAACCTAGATTCATTTACATTGCTTTTGTTTCATGAGACTTGAATATGAAATCGAGAATAACACATAAATTGATTTGAGGAAGATGGCCATGGACTGCAAGCTCCAACAGCAAAATAAAAAAAACAGACGAAAGGATCGGCCCTCTTTGTGTTTAGATGATAGGCAGCGGCAGCTATTTTCTCCCAGAGATTGTATTTCTATCCGATAAAAAGCCGGACATCTTCGACGCCAACTAAGCTTTCCAAAAATGGCAGTAACCGGAGCAACTCTTGATCCGATTGATCGTCAAACCAGCTCTCGATGGGTATTCCATTGTCCACTTATAATCAAAATGCCTGAGAAGAAGAAAAAAAGGAAAAGAATTAAGAGATTGAGATGAAAAGGTAGACAGTAAAATAACTGGACCGACTAAACCAAATTCCTGGTTCTACCAGAAAAGATGAATAAATTAATGTCAGTTAACAGGTAATAGCAGAATTGTGACTAACAGAGGAATAGATTTTAAGGAAGACGGCTGGAGCTTGAACAAGGCGATGGATGAACATGGGCGAGAGAACATGAGCGAGCAACAGAGTCGACACATAGAGAGGTGGTTTGAGCTCATTTGCCATTTTCCCCAAAATGACAATTTAGAGCATAGAAGAAAATCAAGCACTGGAATCATGTTCTTCTTTATGGTGCAAGCAGGAGGAGAGGATAGTTATTGATGTCCTCGATCATCAGCCCCAATTTGTGAAGAAAATCAATTTCCTCCTTCATGACCTCCACAATGACCGAAAGCTCTAGCCCGTTGAGCTCGTGGGGGACAATCCCAATCCCGCAAAGGAACTCGTAAGCCCATGCCTAATTCTCCATCCTCTCGCTTTTCATCTTCTCCAAGTTGTATAGGGACGAAGAGGAGTCCCTATCCATCCGGCCCAGTCGCACCCTGTTCGGCCTCACCATGGTCGCATTGTTCAGCCTGGAGGACGAATTTCACTTCGAGATGAAATCAGATTTTACCCCCTTTTTTTTTTATTAATCAAAAAGCCCCACGAAAATCATCAAGGCAGTGGAGTCACCCACGATCGATCTTTCATCTCAGTCGAACCGACCTATCTCTGATTTCAAATCGATTTTATACAGTGTCGCAATGATTTCTAAAGAAGAGCACGATCAAGAAGTCGATTCCTGGTCGAATTCTCAAGTTTATTTGCCTTAAAATCTTTAATAACTCACTCAGCTAGTCTAGTTATCTCGTGAGTAGCCAACTTAGAGAAAACACTGTAATTGCGTCAATGAAATGCCCAATTTATCCCATCGAAGTTAGAGCCTAAAAATCTGGATGTCATAGTGACCATATCCAGTTATTCACCGTTTTAGTACCCCGGTCATTCACGACGTTACGTTGGGCACTTTTGAAGCCATCCCATGGCGTGTACTTACTGTTGTGAAGCACATCCTGCAATGTAAATTCTATAGAGTTTGAGCTTCGTGAATTTCTTCGTCAATCTCATGTATGATGACGTTTGCTTAAAGATTTAAGGGTTAATGCTCCGAAAAATCCTAAACTGATACATGCGTGACAAATTTACCTTAAACTATTTTTTTTAATCATGAAAAACCCTAAACTGGTATACTTGTAACAAATTTATTCCAATTGACCATAAAAAGTCCTAAACTGATATACTTATGACAAATTTATTCCAAATTAATTTATTCAACTGCCAAAAACCACAAACTAATACATATATGACAAATATACCCTCCTTTAAATTGGATTAATACCATAAAAAAATCGCAAAAATTATATAATTGTGACAAATTAAGAGTAAAATCCCAAATTGGTATACTAGCCAACTGTCACATGTCATTCAACTTAATAATCTAGCAGTAAAATTTAACGGAAACTAACAAAGGGTAAATTTATTAAAAGTGTACCACTATGTGGTAAATTTGTTAAATGTGGATCAATATGGGGGTTTTTGGTGGTAAAAAAATTAGTTTGGTGTAAATTTGTCACATGTGTATTAGTTTAGGGTTTTTTAGGGTATTAAGCCAAGATTTAATTTTTGTTTTGATTCTATTGAACAATATTATTTGTTTATTATTTTATTTTCACTCAAGGACTCCAAGAGAAAAAATATCTCCACTTGAGGAAACCTTGGAACATGAGTTTTTGCATTTCGTCAAATAACTTTAGTAGTTTGTCTCAATATTTTTCATGCTAAGCTAGCTTCACATTCTATATGAAATCAATAATCCCTCCTATATGTGGTAATATCTTAGAGTTGCATTGGACTTGACGGTCGATGTGGTCGATGATACGGAAAGTGCTAGGCATAAGCAATCGGTCTACCCAATTGGTGTGCAAATGAGATTTTTCCCATCATGTGGTCATTTTGTATAATCAAGTCACTAAACTTTGATTTCATTCGCCCGATACACTAACGGTATTTTATTTTCCCTTTTACACTCAATGTATTATGAAAACTTTTCGAACAATTTTTTCTACATAAGCGTAAGCGAAAGAAGGGCCGGCGGATTCTTAGTCACCAGGAAAAAAAAAGGCATACTCTGGTGGCATTAGTGATGGCTCCAACGACAAGGGGCACCATGAAACGGAGCTGCTCAATGCTTGCACCTAAGGTGAAAAGAAAGTTGTAGTCGTTTCCACCAATCTCCCCACAAGAAACAAAGACTTCTTGAAATATGGATCACAATCTGCTCAAAAGAAAGAATTAAAACAAAAATTAAATGGATAAAAGATGGGTTGGTAACCATATAAAAGATCGTTATGATTTTCTTTGTTTTTTTTTTTTTAATGATCCAAGAACACGGACAAAAAGCCACATCTATAAGAAAGTTTGTAAAACACCCTGCAAGGGCCATGAACTGATTGAGTTCATGCCTTTGGCCTGAACAAGTAGTCCTGATCAGAGCAATTTGAATGTAGTTAATAGAATCTAAGTAGATGATCTTTGGTTGCTTAGCTGGAAATCCGTAATGTTCCAACTAATCATGCCAACTGTAAAGTCACCCTATGAAAGATTTAGGAGCTACATATGCATGATATCAACCAAATCACCTAGATGAATAATCATACCTTGTTTAGATAAGATCGATGGTACAAAATGGAAGTACACACAAACTATCACTATAAAATATCAGTCCTCAATCGGAGCATACAAAAATGAGTTTATGTTTTAACTAGTTGGGTAGTACAAAGAGATGATTTGAGTCCCTTGAACCAGCTGAGCTGGACGTTTAAGGTATGATTCGTCCATAACAACGATCCAAGGTCTTGTGCATAAAAAAATGTCGGATCAAGTGCCGTGGCGCCGGCAACTGCAAAATTCACTCCACTACGAACATGATGTGGCTTCCGCAGCATTTTCATATGCGTATTGCATGCACACCATTTAAACATCTCAACTGATAGTTAAAGATTTCAACTGCACGCAGAGCATGATACGAACACCGCAGGTATAAATAGTTTTTCCTTGAGCATTGTTTTCTACTGCTAGAGATCCCAATATGTATACCAAAATTAGTGGCCTTTTGCATCAAATCCCTGTTCTTTTCCCTAAAAGCAGATTCATTTACAAAAGCAGATGAAGAGTCTGAGAGGACTACATACCTATGAAATCGATCATGAGACGTCCATCTGAAAAACGACCGATGGGATGCCCAGAGAAGGTTTTGCCATAAGGAAGCTTAGCCACAGCCAGAAATGCGACCGCCCCGGTACTAAGGAAGTTCCTGGTGTCGCTTGCAGAGTCGCTGAAATTGAGAATCGACTCGTACCTACGCGGGAGGGCCACGTTGGTCTTCAAAGACAGACAACAATGCAGAAGTATCGAGATTATTATATTATATTTCACGGGAATCTTGAGTATTTTCGAGAGAAGAAGTCTTGGAGATGCTAAGAGAGTTGGTAGACAATTTATGTGCTCTCTTGCTAATATCAATTTTGTGAAAAGATGGGGTTTGGAGGTGAGGTTGAATTGCTGAAGGCGGTGTAATCAGGAGTCACTGTGCCCTTTGCTTATACATTGGAGTGTCAGATGGAAGCTCGACATATAAACATGGTGACATGAGAATGTCGTCTTGTGGATGTCTGGGTCTTCCTAGGCGACTCATGTTGTTGATTTTTTATCATCATACAATGATGGCTTGATGTCCCAAAACGACCACCCGTTGAAAACGTGTTAAATGATTAAGAGCCTCATCTGTATTTTTTCCATATCACTACCGAACTGAACACGACAATATTTGAGTTAGCTCTTTCTACGAAAACGATGAAGTCTCAGACATTCTCTTACTTTTCAAACTATTTTGTATAGAGGAAACGATTTAGACTATTTTTGTTGGTTTCTAATCCAGTTAGGATGTATCATTACATTGGTCAAAATAATGGTGAAGAAGATATGATGTGAAATAACAGGTCAGATAGAATAGATTAATAGGACATTCTAAGGCATCAAGCAGTTCGAAATGAATATAATCCGCACGAGCTAATGGCAATTATTGTTAGCTGCTGAAATAATTGATAATATTGAAGGACACTATGCAAAATGTCACATGGTGTTGAACAGATCGATCTAACTATGACTTGTTTTCTTGCGTATTATGCATCGATAATCAAACGCAAAATTATTCTTTTTCTGGCTATGGTCCAAACTGGTTTTGGTTATTGGCTCCCACTTGGACATTAATTATATCCCTCGGCCTCATTTTTATTGTAATTCTAATCCAAAACGAGTTAAGAGACAGATGTATAAAGTGAGTATTCAATGCCGTATCAACTCTCCCATGTACGTCTCTTATCCCTAACGCTAATATGTGCACCTAAACAAATTAGTATCATCAGAGATATATGGTTAATTAAATACTTTGAAAACATTTTGATTAATATGTGTTATCCAAAATCATTCATATTAATATATCAACCCTTCAAAAACATAAATTCAATAAGTAAATTCATCTCTTGATTTGAGAGGATCGGATCATAAAACCAATTGTTGAGAAAAGTCGGATAGTTAATTAGTTGTGTGGCTCGCAATATCAACAATAATTTGCAAGATTTAATTCCATCGGTATTCATGAGTCATCACATGAATGATAATCCAACAAGAAAAGTTTACAGGATGGAAATCTGAAACAAGAACACATAGGTAGAACAACAAGATGTCAATCCACCGAACACAGTGACTCTTTATGACTCGGTGACCATGAGCATACATTCATCTTTGACATTAGAATCGATGCTTTATGCATCATCCCCTTCGGACTTCTAGGCAACGAGACGTGGAGAAGTGAAGGGACCGTCGAGTAAGCCCTTGGCCATGTGCCGATACGCCGCCTCGGTCAAGTGAACTCCGTCCCAAAGTATGGAGGCTGATGGATCTTTACACACGCTTGACGTGGCATCACACATCCTCCTGACGTAGAAATTAAATGGTCCACCAAATCCACAGCAAGCTACACGTGTTGATTTAGAGAAACCTGAAAACGAGGGGACATCGATCTCACCACTTAACCTTATAAGTTCATAAAGACGCCGCAAGTAGGATAAATCTTCAATCTATATACATAGTTGAAGGTTCTATATGCCTATTCACCATTGATCGTGAAAGTAAGAAGAAAGTAAACTCACCGTACTGTGTTGGTGATTCAAAGAGACGCATGATATCTCCATAATAATCCGCATAGATAATCCTTGCATGGCTATATTTTTGTCTCAAAACTTGCAACTCTCGTTGGAGATAATTGTTGTGATACTTGACGAATTCATTATAACGATTGAGACAACCAGTTGCCGTATTAGTGTCGTTCTTGGGAAGGCGCAGAGCTGTCGTTAGGAACAATGTCAAGCAACCAATTGGCAGATTCCCTGGCACTACTAACTCCACCACCCCGTGTTCGATGAGCATCTAAAACAATCACATGCCATGAAAAACTTATTGGAGTGCTAAAAAAAGGTTAACCACGCAAGATTTTATTGGACAAATAGTATTGTGCTTTGTTCCTTGCGAGAAAAAGAAAAAGGGCCATACGCTGGTGGCGTTGGCGATGGCTCCAACAACATTTCGCACAATGGGACGGAGCTGCTCAAAGGTTGCATCCTTGGCGAAAGCAAGATTGTAGTCATTTCCACCAATTTCCCCCACTAGAAATAAAGACTTCTTGAAATATGTATCGCAATCTACAAAAGAAAAGAACGAAAATAAAAATCAAATCATCAAATGACTCAAGTAATTGATTTAAAAATCCTAATAATGATATATTCCAATATTGAAGTCACTCAACGAAAGACTTCTTTTATTTTCCTTTGATATTGCAAGAGCACGAAAATAGAAACCCGTCTATCTAGAGACATAGGAAATGCTCTTCAATCCCCATAAATTAATAGACTAGGCCTAAGCGAGTGTGCCTCAGTTTCTAAGTTGCAAGTCTAAACATCTCAATCTATTGCACCAAACCTGTAGTGGTCATCCTACAAAAGATTTATGAGCTACAAAGACATGATATCTACCAAATCACCTCAGTAAATATCTTCAGTGAATACAATCGATCACAGAAAAGAGTAATTGCTATACATGTTAGTCCTCAATCGGAGCCTACAAAAATCGGGTTTATATTATTTACCTTGCTGGGTTGTGCAAAGAGAAGATTTAAGTTTCTTGAACCAGTCAAGCTGAACATTTAAGGAATGATTCGTCATTGTCATCGCTGGAATGCCTCGAGCTGCAAAGAATGTTGGATCAAGCGCTGTGGCACCAGCAACTGCAAAGTTAACTCCACTACGAGCATCAACTGAGCCGTTGACTATCTCAAGATATGGCTTCAGATAGGGTAACCCAACTGCTTCCGCTGCATTTTCATATATGTAACGCATATACACCAGTTAAACATCCAAAATTAACACCCCCATTGATGATAAAGACTGCTAAAGATTGTCATTAACTCCGCTTTAAATAAGAAGTTCTTTTTCCTGTTGTTTCGAAATAAAAATATGTACTGTCGTCAGTGAAATATCAACACCAAACGTAGAAAAATAGCCTTGTCTTTGACCTTGGATATATACTGCTGTAGATCCAAATATTCTCAGCAAAAGCTGCAGCCTTCTGATTTAAATGCATGTTCTCTTCCCTAACACGAGCATGCATTTACAAAAGCAAAGAAGAGTTAGAAGAACATACCAATGAAATCAATTGTAAGACGTCCATCTGAAAAACGACCAGTCGGATGCCCAAAGAAGGTCTTGCCATAAGGAGACATCGGCAGGAATGCATGATCCCCCGCAGATCGGAGGTAGTTCCCAGTGTCGCTTAGAGAGTCACCAAAGTTGAAAATCGACTCATACTTATGCAGGATTGTCGAGTTGGCCTTCAAAGCAAGGCAACATTGCAGAAGGATCAAGATTATTCCTGTATATTTCATGGCAACTCTTGACTATTTTTGATAGATAAAGTCTTGATGATGCTAAGAGAGTTGGGCAACAATTTTATATCCTCTCTTTGTTAATTTTCAGTTGGTGAAATTTGGGGTCTTCAAGGTGAGCTTAAATAGCTGAAATTGGTTCAATCGGTTCATTAAATTCTTTGCTTATAATAGAAAGGGTGAGATGAACGGGTAACCGACGGTAAGGGGGCATGAGAACGCCGTTTTTTCGTCATTGAGTCGTTTTGTCGTTACCTCTTACTCATCATTCCTATTGGGCCGACTAAGGTTGTTGATTTTAGAACTTCTTTTCGGTCCCCATTCGACTGGTGGGACGGCGTACGGAGCGACGTGGAAGATAGATGTAGTTATTTCTAAGGTCGTGGAGAATGTCTTTTTCCTCGTTTTGAACCTCCAATAATTTTCCAGAAACTATTTGTTGAAACCTCCGAAAACATAGGGGACCGTTAGCAGGTGCCGCAACTTGCGGGCTTCAAGGACTTAGCAATGCCACGTCGAAGACTTCTCTCATATTTAGTCAAGATTTATGAGAAAAGTCGATAATAATTTTCCTTTTCGTAAATTTAACTTTGTAAAAGATTAGCAAAATGATTAATCATATTCGAAATTTAATGAACATTTCTAATGACACTGACAATTTTCTTTTTAGTAAGAGATTATATTTTTCTGCCTTCGTTTTCCTGTGTGCGTTATTTAATTTCCTCCGAATTATTTATTTTCGCAAATTATTTTCTCAGCTGCATAATTCCTGTACCCCATTATGAGGAATCTTCCAAAGATGAGCCCAAGTTGGAACCCATGAGGTTTATATTATGCAGTCGAATCCATATTGACGCAATAACTTAAATCAGAATAAAGAGTCAATTTTCTATATCTAGTAAACCTCCACCCATATTGCTACGTCGTAAAACCTGCCTTCATTCATAGTCTCTTCCACCAAATCGTGAGGTGATGATATTTTTTCCTAAAAATCTGTAATTATGTGTGAAATTTTCCATAATACGATCACATTCATAAATCGGTGGCCACTAATTGACCACAAGTGGTTATTCTACTTGTTAAGAAAATTCGTGAAAAGAGTCCAAAACTTATTGCAATTTTGTCAATTTAGTTATAAACCTTCTAATTTTAACAATTAAGTACTAAACATGTTCACATTTTGTCAATTGAGTCTTTCCAATCAATTTGGCCAAAAGTCGTTGACATAGACACCAGCAGTTTTACGTAACATAATTGGCATTGACATGAAAAAAAAATTAAAAATTAATTATTTTCTTTTCTTTTTCCTTTATTTCTTTCCTTCTCTTTTCCCTCTTTTCTTTTTAGGCCAACCTCACCAGGGCCCCACGGCTGGTGAGGGCTTTGCTACCTCGTTTGTGGCTAGTGAGGCTGGCCTTGCTCAAACCATCACATCCACAAGGGAGGCCCCTTACCTAAATCAAATCAAGGCCATGGTGAGGCTAGCCTTGCTTGCGGCCCACAAGGGCATAGCGAGCTAGCCACTATAAAAAAAAAAATAAAACAATAAATAAATCAATAAAAAATTTAAAATATTATTAAAAAATGTTCATGTCAAAGCTAGCCATGCCATGAAAGATGGCCGACATCTATGTTGGCAATTTCTTGCCAAATAGACTCAAATAGCAAAATGTGAAAAGTTTTGGAACTAAATTGGCAAATGTAAAATAGGTTTAGAACTTTTTGGACAATTTCCCCCTTCCCCCACCCTAGGGCTCTATCTCTCTTTATCTCTCTATGGATCAATGCCATCGAGAAGATCCTTCAGGTCTATCAAAGGTTCAATTTTGTGAGAAATTTGAGTATTTTGAAATTCCAGTGAATAGATTCTATTAACATCGAAATTAGGATTTGAATGCATAGGTTTCAAAAACTATGAGGACTTGATCACTAGCACAAAATATTTGACTTTCTAATGTAATTTTTCATTTTAGATTCACTTGAATAACTTTATTCGTTGGTATTTCTGGTTTGTGAGATAAGATGAAGAAATTCAAAAAAAAAAAAAAAAAAAAAAATGTTGTCAACTAGTGGCTCCAATAAGAGTAAGTTCTTGTTGATTCCCACTTTGGTTGGAATAACCATTCAAAAAGTCCAAAATCAATTGCACTTTAGTCAATTCATTTTTAAATATTTCAATTATATTAATTGATTCATAAACATTTTCACATTTTGTCAATTGAGTCAATCCGGCCAATTACGTATGGAAATTGCTAAGATGGATGTTGATCGATTTACATGACATAGCAAGTGTTGATATGGACATTTTTTGAATAATTTTTTGATAATTTTTTGGGTTTTTATTTTTTATTTTCCTTTCTTTTTTTTACTATTTTTTTTTTTTTTTAAACAAAGGACCAATGACCCTCACTCAGCATTAAGCAATGGCATCGAGGCCCTTGACAAAAACAGGCAAGGGACCACCTCGCCTCGCCTAGGCTAGCCTTGCTAGTGGCCAACCATCACATGAGACTAGCCATCGGCAAAAAACAAAGAAAAAACAAAATAAGGAAAAAAGGAAAAAAAATCAAAAATTAAAAAGTTGTCCACATTAGCATCAATATACCATATAGGATAACTAACACTAACTAGATTGCATGTTAGCTTTTTTCCAATCAAAATCAATTGGATGGATTTCATTGGCAAAGATGAAAAGGTGTGGGACACAATTGGTACAACTAAAAAGTTTAGAGCTGAATTAGTTAAAGTACAATAAATTTGAAAAAAATTTCGATAATTTTCTCCTCTTTTTTACAATTGTGTTGTTCTACCTCTGAATCCCTCAAAAATCAAGATAAGCTTTTTCTTAATGCTACCGATATGGAATGGTGAATGATCACTGACCTTATCCATGAAACCTCTTCTTTTGCCACTTCATGTATATGGAACTCATGGTCGTGTGAATTGCAAAACGTTGAAAATTCCATTCAATAAATGAAATGACATGCCTTTTTCCATCAGTCATATTATATGTAGCTCCATCAATGTTGACACTTGCTGAGCTGTAGTGGATACCTGGTCCCTCGTCTAGTCTCCTCCATTCATTCATCCCTATGTTAGGACTGGCCACTCTGTTCTACTTGAATTTGTACCCTTCAGCCTCCTTATTTTCCATATTTTTTCAAACCCTTATACAATTTCAAGATGAGATTAAAAGCAAGGAAGCAAAAAACTTCAATTTAATTGTCGAAAACGGATTCCTAATAAAAATGGATACTTGAATTATCGAGTAACATTAAAATATAAATACAGAAACGTGCCCAAGAATACTTGTAACTATTGATACCTAAATTTTAACGACTTATTTAATCATTTATTAATCGCATAAAAAATTAGAGATTAAATTTTAAACCCTAGCAAAAATAATTTCCATTAAATTGCATGACATATTGACATTAGGAGTATTTGCATTGGTAGTAATAGAGCCTTTTTCATTAAAAGAGAAAAAAAGAAAATTAATTAACATAACCATTACTTAAAAGAGAAAAAAAGAGAGGAGAAAAACGAGATTGGGCTAGGGCCAAGCTGGCCCAGCCTTCTTTCCTTTATTCTTTCTTCTCCTCTTCTTCTCCTTGCTCCTTGCCTAGCTCTCTTCTCTTCTAGGCCCAACCCGCATGCCTATTCTTCTTCCTCCCCTTATGCCACTCGCGCCTTCCGCAAAAAGGAGAGCAACGGAGGTACAAAGACAGGGGAGTAGCAGGTTGCAACGTGATCCCAGGGTCGAGGATCAGGCCGGCCACTACAGGCTGGCGTTGGCAAAAGCCATGTGCACTTATCGCTGGCTAAGCTTAAAAGGAAGAAAGCAAAAGGTTTTCGGGGGTCTTCGACGAGAGAGAGGGGGAGGGGTCCGGCCGCTTGGGAGATCTTTGAGCAAGTGAGAGGAAGAGAACTAGAGAGTGAGGGAGCTCGAGAAGGTGGTCGACCATCGTTGGAGTCGGTTCGTCGGCCACCTTTGTTGGCCGTTGTTAAGGGCCCATGAGGGCCTACAAGCCCTCACTAGATTAGGCGAGAATCGGCCTCGCTTGGGGCTTTCGAGGGTTCGATGACCCTCGCTAGCCGCAAGCGAGGGCCAACTTCACCGATGACTATGAGGGCAGCCTGCCCCAAGGTGAAGGTAGCTCATCCAGACAAGAACGTCCCTTGCTGGCCACTAAGGAGGTCAACCTCGCCCAAATCTAGTGAGGTGACCCTTGCGAGGGCTAGCCTTGTTCGCGGCAGCCTCCTTAGGGAAGGGATCGCCTCACCAACATTGACGAGGGTGACTCTCTCTTAGCCCTTTTCGGCATTGCCAATGGGCGGTCAGCCACCAATGAATAAGAAAGAAAAGCCAAAAAAAAAAAACAGGGAAATTTTTTTTTTAAAAAAAAAAAAAGAAGATAAATGAATAAAATGCCATTGATCAATCAAAAAGTCAAGCCATTTTTTGAAGTAGACATAGTAAGGTGCTTTTTTGAAATAAGATCCACTTCAAGCTTTCATTTGAGAAAATAATAACACTTCAAGTCTTTATTTGAAACAAGGTCTACTTCAAACCTTTATTTGAAATAAGTCTACTTTAGAATTTTCCTCCAGTTCTATATATATGGTGTGTTTACTGAAAATTGGATTTTTGCTGCAATTTTTGTCACAATATACCTTTAATTTCGAATAACTATTTGACAATAGAAAAATTCCTCAATCGATAAGAAATTTTAAATACCAAATATCCTCCTTTTCCATTTTTTTCATAAATTAACTGGGAGTGTATGGAGGTATCCTTGATAATTTCAAGTTTTAAGATTAATTAAATCATTGAGTCTGCATCATGTCATTCATCTTCCAACAAGTACTTCCTATTGGAAGTTCCACTTTTGTTTCTTGCAACTTAAATTCTTTAAAAATATATTTTTCTCAATATTCTGAGGCCTATTATTGGAAAATTTGCCTAATTTCATTTTCAATCATCAATATATCATCAACAAATATCATGATAAATGAATTTCCTCTCCTTGAAGTAAATAGGGAATAAAAAAAAAAAAAAAAGATCAACAGTTGTTAATGTTGGAGAAATCTTTCCAGAATATTTTGAAGCTGACAAAACGTTTCTTTCAGTCTAAGTCTGGATGTTCGGAGACCGTCAGTTTAAAGTCTGAAGACTTTGTACTCTCAAGACTCAAGACTCAAGACTCAAGACTCAAGACTCAAGACTTAAGACTCAAGACTCAAGACTTAAGTCTATTCTCACCGACGTCTTTCTAAACCAAAGACGAAGGAAATCCAAAGCCGAGGTATATGGTTGAGGATTCGATCCTATCCTCTCGGATTAGATTCTTTGGTTGGATAATCATTTCGGATTCTTTAATTCTTATCTAAGATCGATTGAAGATCTGATGGTCGACGAAATAATCTTGGAAAATTCTATTCTTGGAAACCGAGATCCCGATTGTATGGGCGAACAGATTGATGGGCTATCATCGATTCCTTAAATAGCTCGGATGATCTTCTTGATTGATTCCGTCCAACGGGTAGATTGGAGGAATTCCTTTGGTAAGTGCCAACGGCTATGATGGCATAAAGGAGTATAAAAAGAAGACGTTCTAGTTGTTTTACAGGAGTGATCGATAGAAAAATTCCAGAGTCTGAAGAACCTTGATTGTTAGTCGAGACTGTTCGAGCGAAATTGTATACACAGAGAGTGTTAGTACTTGGTGATACCTTGAGTGAGTGTGGTAGATTATCTACACCAAGAAATCAAGGAAGATCAACACTGTAACAGCTCTTTGTTCATAGTGGAATCCAGCCAATTGGCTGTCAGTGCGGAAGAGTGGACGTAGGCTTGAATCAAGCCGAACCACTATAAACCGAGTGTTCAATTCTCTCTTTCCCTTACTCAGTCTTGCGATTGATTTTTAACTGTTGCAAATCCTTTAACTGTTTAAATATTGCACAATCTTCAAAGGAAATTGTATTATACCTATTCACCCCCCTCTAGGTTCTCATACTAGCTATATCAATTGGTATCAGAGCCCGTGTTCTTACTTTGTTTGAAGTGTTTTACTTCAGAGTAAAAGATCCATGGCTAGTATGCTAGCACCAGGGCTGATGGAGGGGCAAAGCAATACCAGACCTCCCTACTTTGATGGAAAAGATTACAACATCTGGAAAAACAAGATGAAAGCTTTTCTACGATCAAATGATCCTCTGGAATGGGATGTGGTGGAAAAAGGAATCACTCCTACTGCTGCATCAGTATCTGAAAGAGGGAAAGAAACTGTTGAAGCCAGCGGAATGTCTCAAGAAGAGATAAACAAGAGACAAGCACTCGATGCTAAAGCAATTTATTCTTTATATTGTGCCTTGTCACCTACGAATATAACAGAATATCTTCTTGTGTTACAGCAAAAGAAGTCTCGGGATAGATTACATATCACTTATGAAGGGACAGACCGAGTGAAGGAGACCAAATTAACATTCTCCTTGGTCAATATGAAGCCTTCAAAATGAAACCAGGAGAATCTATAACGACATGTTTAGTCGTTTTACGATATTGTCAATGGTCTTGAGAACCAAGGACAAAAAATTTCTGATCCCATGAAGGTGAACAAGCTTCTGCGTGGACTCTCCAAGGATTGGAATCATATAAAGACTTCAATAAGAGAGACGCAAAGAATCATGCCATTATCTCGTAAGACGAACGATTGGAACTCTTCGAGTCTTATGAAGTGGAACGAATTAATGAAGACGAAGATCCAAGAGGTAAGAAATCTATTGCACTAAAATCAAATGATGATTCGATGATGCAGATTCTCAAGATGATATGGATGATGAGGAGCTTGCACTCATGATAAGAAGATTCGAGAAAACTAAACGAAAAGGCGAAGGTTCATCCCAAAGAAACAAAGTTTTCGAGACAAAGAGACCAAGTCTCGTTGATGATGAGGAACCAAACAAAGATGTAGTTTGCTTCGAATGTAAAAAGAAGGGACACATCGACCCAACCGTCCTCTTCGAAAAGAAAAGAGGAAAAGCTGAGAAGTCTCGAAAAGCTCTTAAAGCTGAAACTTGGAGCGATACGAGTGTGAAGAGAGTGATGAGGAATATGCCAACCCGTGTCCGATGGCGCAATCGGACTCGGACTGGATCGACTCGGACGGTGAATTTGAGGTAAGTGATTATAAAATCCCTGTCAAAGTCTCTAAATACATTGATGAATTATGCTTCGGTCTTAAGACTTCTCTCAAAAAGATTTCCGAACTTAAAAGGAAAACTCAGTTTTAAAACAAAAGGAAAACATTTTGGAAGAAAAAGTGGAAAGTTTAAACTTGAATGTTTCTACCCTTAAAGAGAATGAAGAAAAACTTTCAAAAGAAAATGCTTTCTTAAAAACTGATTTATCAAATATTTCAAAGAAATTTTCAATAGGGTCGGAAAAACTTGAAAAAGTTCTTTCAGTCCAAAGACCTTACTTCAATAAGTCGGGTCTAGGTATGACAGCTGAGACAATCCCTTTGATTGATTTTCCGAAAGTAAAAGAAAGAATTAAGAAAAGACCTTCGAGAGAGGCTTACAAAAATCATTTCAAGAAAGTTTTTGTAAAGTCTCGTAGGTCGAAATGCCTTAAGGTGTTCAAAGTGTAACGATCGGGATCATTTTGAAAAAGAGTGTCCTATGGTTTGGAAGCTTGTTAAGAGAGTATGGCCTAATAATGCTCATCCTACTAACACCAAAGGACCCAAGAAAATTTGGGTACCAAAGAAAGCTTGAGACTCTATTTTGAATGCGGGTCTCGTCAAAAAGAAGGTAAAGTGGTATCTTGACAGCGGATGCTCAAGACACATGACAGAGACTCAAATTGTTTCATAAAGCTTATTCAAGTAAATGGTGGAAAAGTGTCATTTGGAGGAAATAGCAAAGGAAACATCGTGGGATTTGGAACCTGTGAGAATTGGAAATCTCACAATAAGCAATGTCTCTCTAGTGGAAGGACTAAATTATAATCTTCTCAGCATTAGCCAATTGTGTGATACCGGTTTCAAGATCTCCTTTCAAGAAGGCATATGTTCTGAATTAGTAAAGATTCGACTCGGTCTTTCATGGGTCGAAGGCATGGAAACATCTACCTCCTTGATGTAAAACCAAATGAAGAACAATGCCTAATCTCAATTCAAGATGAAGCAGTTCTATGGCATAGAAAACTTGGCCATATCAACAAGAAGCAATTAGCCAAAATCTCTTTAAAGCAGGCTTGTTCGAGGTCTACCTAAATTGCCATATCAAAAGTCTGACCTATGCACTCCATGCATTAGGGAAAGCAGGTAAGAAATTCATTTAAGCAAATAAATCATGTATCTACTAATCATGTATTACGGTTGCTTCATATGGATCTCTTTGGACCAACAAGAACCCGAGCATTGGAGGTAAGAAATATTGTCTAGTAATTGTAGACGATTACTCTCGCTTTACCTGGGTATATTTTCTTGCAAGTAAGTCAGAAACCTTTTCGCACTTTGAGAAGTTTGCAAAAAGGGTTCAAAATGAAAAAAGGATGTGCTATTTCAAGTATAAGAACAGATCATTGAAGTGAATTTGAAAATCAAGATTTTACAAAATTCTGTGATAAATCTGGTTTTAATCACATGTTTTCCTCTCCGTACACTCCAGAGCAAAATGGAGTTGTGGAAAGAAAGAATAGATATCTTCAAGAAATGGCTAGAACACTTTTAATTGAAAGTAAAATTTCTTCACGATTTTGGGCTGAAGCTGTTTCAACTGCATGTTATATCATAAATAGAGTCTTCCTAAGACCTATTCTTGAAAAAACCCCTTATGAATTGTTCAAAGGTAAGAAGCCTATTGTTTCATACTTTCATGTATTTGGTTGCAAATGCTTTATTTTGAAAAATGCAAATGATCGAGTTGGTAAGTTTGAAGAAAGATCGATGAAGGCATCTTCCTTGGATATTCTACATCAAGCAAAGCCTACGAGTCTATAACAAGAAAAGCCGAGTCTGTGGAGGAATCAATGAATGTCAAATTCCAAGACTCCACACAAGATGAATCCAGCCGATTCAGATGAAGAGTCCGAACACGCCTTAGACCTTCCAAAGTCTTCAACTCAAGAAGCATCTCGATTCGGAAGTCCAACTTCAAGATGCTTATGAAGATTCAAATAAAGAAAGAGATCATCAACCAAGCAAATCAACCAAGAATGGCGGAAACACAAATCCAGTCATCCTAAAGATCTCATTATTGGCGAAATCAATGAAGGAATCCGCACCAGATCAAAAAGGCGTGAAGAATCTAGTGCTTTGTTGCTCTCATCTCGAAATTGAACCAAAAAGCATAGAAGAAGCTTTATCGATGAAAGCTGGATCGAAGCTATGCAAGAAGAGCTCGAGACGGTTCAACATTAATGATGTCTCGGGAATTGACATCTAAACCAAAAGGTAAAACTGTTATTGGAGCCAAGTGGGTGTTCGAAACAAGATGAACGAAAAAGGAAAAGTCGTACGAAATAAAGCAAGACTCGTGGCCAAGGGATACACGCAAGAAGAAGGAATAGAATATGATGAGACTTACGCTCCTGTAGCAAGGTTAGAAGCTATTCGTCTATTACTTGCGTTTGCTTGTTACAAAAATTTCAGGTTATTCCAAATGGACGTCAAAAGTGCTTTCCTAAATGGATTTATCCAAGAGGAAGTTTATGTGGAACAACCGCCTGGATTTGAAGACCCAAAGAAGCCAAACTCAGTCTTCGATCGAAAAAGGCTCTGTATGGTCTAAAGCAAGCACCTCGAGCTTGATACGACAGACTAAGTAAGTTTTTATTACAGAACGGATTTGTCAAAGGTAAAGTAGATACTACTCTGTTCATCAAAAAGGAAAACAAAAGTTTCTTACTTGTTCAAATATATGTTGATGACATTATTTTTGGATCCTCTAATGAAAGTCTTTGCAAGAAATTTTCTAAGTCTATGCAGGATGAGTTTGAAATGAGTATGATGGGAGAGTTAACATTCTTTCTTGGACTCCAAGTAAATCAAATGAAGGAAGGAACCTTTATCCATCAAGAAAAATATGCGAATGATCTTGTCAAAAGGTTTGGATTGGAAAAGTGCAAAAAGACCGACATACCAATGTCATGTTCTCGAGAAGATAGACAAGGATGAAGAAGGGAAGAAAGTAGATCAAAAGCTGCATGAAGCATGATCGGTTCACTTCTTTATCTTACGCTTCTAGACCTGATATTTTGTTGAGTGTTTGCATTTGTGCTAGGTTTCAATCGGATCCTAGAGAATCACATCTCATTGCCGTGAAACGTATTATCAAATACGTTGCTTCATCTTCAAGCATCGGTCTTTGGTATCCAAAGAGGGGAGACTTTAATCTTCTAGGATACTCGGGCCTTCGAGATCCGGCGGTTGCGAGTCGATAGAAAGAGCACTTCGGAACTTGTCAACTGCTTGGAAACAGGACGGTGTCTTGGTTCTCAAGGAAGCAAAGCAACGTAGCTCTCTCAACGACGATGCGAGTATGTAGCTCTTGGAAGCTGCTGTTCGCAAATTCTATGGATAAAACAACAGCTACAAGACTTTGGCATTGAAGACTCATGCACGAAATCGAGATGTGACAACACCAAATAGCGATCAATCTCACCAAAAATCCAATCCTTCATTCAAGAGCAAAGCATATTGAGATTCGACATCATTTTATTAGAGATCATATTCAAAATGGAGAAATCTCGATTCAATTTGTTGATTCAAAGAGTCAACTAGCGGATATATTCACAAAGCCTTTGGAGAAAAATCAATTCGACTTCATCCGCTCAAGACTCAACATTTTGAAGCTTGAAGAAGTTAAAGTCTAGAGACTCACCAACTCTAAGACTCTGACTTTAAATCATGAGACTCAAACATTCATGGCTAAAGACTGTAAGTTGCTATTTGAAAAGGTACGAATTCTCGTTTAGTTATCTAATCTCGAAAAGGTACGGTCTTTTATAATTCGTGTGAAATTTGAAATTTTTAGGAATTAATTTTGGTAGTTATTGATTTTGAAAAGATGTGTTCGTACATTTTCCTTGTACCGATTAAATTTATCTTTTCAAATCCGAGGTACATATATATATACGGTTATTCTACGCCCAATTTTCAAAACCCTAAAAAGACACTCTCCTCCCGATACTGTTTCTTCTTCTTGTTCATCATCGAGAAAGTGGTCATTCTTCTTGGGAAAAGCAAGTGAAGGAATCTTCCAATAGACAAAGAAGGATGTCGTCTTCGAGGAAATCATCAAGAATAGCAAGCAGGGGACCACAAAGAATGGAGAAGGGACCGACTCACTTCGATCTTATAGAGGAAGAAGACTTATCAAGTCAGCGACAAAGTCCGATTCGCTCTCCTCCACGTCATTCAGCACCTCCTACCCCACAAGGTGCAAGTCAACATCTGGAAGAAGAGATAATCGAGGATGCCGACCCAATGACTTCCTTAAGGACAAAAATTATGGAAATGAGTATCTTTTTCTGCGGAAAATGGAAGAATTGGGAGTTGCTCCGAAAGGAAGGGCAGAGGAGGCTCTTGCGAACATTCCCAGAGACCCTCGTTTGCCAGGACAAAATCTGATTGACGGGAACGATGACGACAAAATGTTCCTTGAATTTAAACCCAGAATGGGTGTGGCAGCAAAGGTGAAAGGAAATGGGATGGATTTGTTTAAATCCAAGGATCAAGAAAAAGTGTATTTCAGGCTGTTGAAAAGAGGGGTGATAAACCCTAGAAGTGTCGATTTTGACTTCCTGGACTCCATCAACGTGAACTTAAGAGAAAAGTTGAATTTGCTTCAACTTGAGACTTTCTGCTCTGACTCTACAGACGGGTATGCTCAACTGACCGCCTATTTCTATTCAAATCTTAGCTTTTTGGATGCGAATAGGATTTCATTCAGTGTTCGAGATCAAGTCTACGTGGTAGATGTGAATATGTTGGCGGACATTGTTGGAATTGAACGGGGACGCTATCTCCCTATCAAAGTCTCACCTGCTCGTACTACTCGGATCTTGTCAAAGATATGGATGTAGAGAAGAAAATTACCTACTCGAGGATGAAGGCTATCAACATCGTGCTTCATAAGATTGTGATCAACTGTCTCAGACCAAAGTCTACGTCAAAGACTTCTGTGTTTCTTTCTGAAGCAAAGTTGATGTATGCGATCAACTCAGGACGGAAGTTTTCTCTCCCACACACTATTCTCTTCCATATGTACAGAGCATTGTCAAAAGACAAAGGACAATTGCCTTATCCTGGTCTGGTGACCAAGATCTTCAGACATCTGAACATTGAACCGCCTCATACATTTTGTGTTCGACCGTGTGAAAAGATGGTGGTAGGGTTGAAAATGTTAATGAAGATGCGTCTGCAAGAACTCTCCAAGGCAATGGAGAAATTCAAAGTGAAATCTCCAATCCGATCCGCTTCAAAAGGAAAGGAAAAGAGGCCATTGGTGCCCCATCGAAAAAGATGAAAAGAACTCTCATCCTTGAGGATGAAGATGAAGATGAAGATGATGAAGATCCCTCTATCCAAGCTCACAAGAACCCCGGACGTTCGTGTCTCATCCAACAGAACTTCAGCAGAACAGAGGAGAAGAAGATCAGAGAGAGAAGGAAAAAGAAGTCGAAGAAGAAGGAGAAGGAGAAAAAGAAAAGTCTGCTGACAAATCTGGAGAGAAGGAAGATAAAGAGCATGATCATCACTCTTCCCCTTTCAATGTCCTAGAGACAGGGGGAGTCAGCGAGCAAGAGCGGTCTACACCTCATGCTGTTGTCAGTGAAGATCTAAGACAATCTCCAGAAGACCCAGAAGAAGTTCAGGTCTCTCACTTGCCTGAAGAAGGTGATGCATCGATTCCAAATCTGCCAGACCATTCAAAAGCACCATCGTCTGCATACACATCATCTGAGAAAGTCAATGCCAGTACACAGACGGATGATTCTGCAGATTTTCGTAGCATCATGAATATTCTTCTGGAAATGCGTAGTCAGATATATGTTCTGGACTGTGAAATCCAAGCTTTGAAGAGCGCTGGACAAGCATCTTCAGTCTCTCTGGAGGATAAACTCAAAGACCTCGCTCTGCAACTTCAAGCCAATGCCAAGGGAGAAGAGGTAGCTCATCTGAGAGAAGACCTGAAGAAGCTCGAAGGAGTAGTCCAGTCCATTGGGGATTTCCAGATCGTGCGCATTCCCAAGCAGACATGACTCCTTTCTCACCCTTTTTAATGCTGACAAAAAGGGGGAGAACCAATTTGAACCAACATCTTTTAAAACTTTGACTTTTGTGGTTATGTTTATTTTTTAGTATGACTTGAGAACTTGAACTTGGGTGTGAATTTGACTGAATTGACTGTGGATTGTGATGCTTGACTGGTTGCATTTATTCAAGTATTGTTATATGGTGTTTCTCATGAAAGACTAACCAATTTTCTCGTGGATGCGAGTCTGGTTGTTTTATTAATCTTTATGAGTTAGCCATATTGCTTGAGAAATGTTTTGCAGGTCAAAGTTGTTCAAATTTTCAAGAAAGTTTTGTCACCATCAAAAAGGGGGAGATTGTTGGAGAAATCTTTCCAGAATATTTTGAAGCTGACAAAACGTTTCTTTCAGTCTAAGTCTGGATGTTCGGAGACCGTCAGTTTAAAGTCTGAAGACTTTGTACTCTCAAGACTCAAGACTCAAGACTCAAGACTTAAGTCTATTCTCATTGACAGTCTTTCTAAACCAGTGACGAAGGAAATCCAAAGCCGAGGTATATGGTTGAGGATTCGATCCTATCCTCTGGATTAGATTCTTTGGTTGGATAATCAGTTCGGATTCTTTAATTCTTATCTAAGATCGATTGAAGATCTGATGGTCGACGAAATAATCTTGGAAAATTCTATTCTTGGAAACCGAGATCTTGATTGTATGGGCGAACAGGATTGATGGGCTATCATCAGATTCCTTAAATAGCTCGGATGATCTTCTTGATTGATTCCGTCCAACGGGTAGATTGGAGGAATTCCTTTGGTAAGTGCCAACGGCTATGATGGCATAAAGGAGTATAAAAAGAAGACGTTCTAGTTGTTTTACAGGAGTGATCGATAGAAAAATTCCAGAGTCTGAAGAACCTTGATTGTTAGTCGAGACTGTTCGAGCGAAATTGTATACACAGAGAGTGTTAGTACTTGGTGATACCTTGAGTGAGTGTGGTAGATTATCTACACCAAGAAATCAAGGAAGATCAACACTGTAACAGCTCTTTGTTCATAGTGGAATCCAGCCAATTGGCTGTCAGTGCGGAAGAGTGGACGTAGGCTTGAATCAAGCCGAACCACTATAAACCGAGTGTTCAATTCTCTCTTTCCCTTACTCAGTCTTGCGATTGATTTTTAACTGTTGCAAATCCTTTAACTGTTTAAATATTGCACAATCTTCAAAGGAAATTGTATTATACCTATTCACCCCCCCTCTAGGTTCTCATACTAGCTATATCAGTTAACATCCAAGAAATTAAAGGGGAGGAAGATGAAGGACAAGAAGAAGAAGATCCGTTAGATTTTTCAGTTCTTGCGTTTCGAGCATTCGGTCACTCTCTGCTTCTTCTCTCTCTCTCTAACCCTCGAGCCGAGCTACACCGTCGTATCGTGGCCTCCAACCGCCGCCGCCGCCAGGCCACGTCGGCGTTCGGCAGCAGCGCCGCCCCTCTCTCCGCCTCATCCAAAACACCCTCCCCGAAACCCTTAGGTCCCTCGCTTCGGTTCTCCAGGATTGCTCGAAGATGGACGAGGACCAGGAGACGGAGAGGTTCAGGATGGACAACTATTACGACGACCGGCAGCAGATCAACGGGGAATTCTACTACCGCCGGCGGAGGGAGAAGCTTGCCCAAACCAAGGACGACGTGCTCTACGGCGTCTTCGCGTTGGGGGACTCCGATTCAGACTATGACGACTCCTCCAAGAGGAAGCGGAGGAAGAACAGGGACCTCCTAGGTAAGGTCGATCTATCGAAGCCCGTGAATTTCGTGTCCACCAGCACGGTCATGCTGAACAGAGAGATTGAGGAGAACTCAATCCTCTGTCGTGGATGAGGATAGGCCGGGCTTGGGGGTCTTGAGAAGAACCAACAAGGGATTGTGACATTCATTGAAGCAAAGTTGCGTCCTAGGGATATGGGTGTGGGTTTCAACGACTTACGAGGAAACTCTTGTAAAGGCACCTGTTGCCTCGTTAGGGCCAGAGGAAAAGAAGCCATCACCTGACGTACTCGGTAAGGAGAAGCTTTGGTCTAAGCAAGCAAAGAAGGCGACGCTGAAAAACAAAGCAAAATATATTAAAGTAGAAGAGCTGTTGGCGAAGAAGCAGGAACAGGGCGTTGAAGTTGTGCAGAAGGTACTCGACGTGTGTGGACCTCAGTTTAGGGTATTAGCAAACTTGGAGAATCTGAACGCGGAAGAGAAGGCAAGGGAGAGCGATGTTCCTATGCCTGAGCTCCAGCACGACATAAGGTCGATTGGCTGAGTTGGATATTCAGAAGATCGATAGGGACCTGAGGAATGGGAAGGAGAAGTTGCAAGCTGAGGCAGAACACCAGAAGAAACAACCGAATGACATGAAGGAGATCATGACATTAGACTCGCTAGCCAAGTCTTTTGGGGACATGCAAAGGAGATTTCCTGATGATTATAAGCTTTGTAACTTATCCTGCATTGCTTGCTCATTTGCACTCCCTCTGTTTATCAGAGTATTTCAGGGATGGGATCCTCTTCGAAATCCCTCACGTGGGTTGGAAGTTGTTTCACGGTGGAAATCTCTATTGCAAGGACAGGAATGTCCATATATATGGGATTTGGGATTCCCTTATACCCAGTTGGTTTCAGAAGTTGTCTTGCCTGCTGTGTGAATATCAGGCGTTGACACTTGGGAGGCAAGAAATCCGGAGCCAATGCTTCGATTTCTTGAAGATTTTGCGATCGGTCTTCTCGCATGTGGCCGCAAGTTCAAGTTTGTCAGTTTCTTCTCAAGTGAAGGGCATTTGGAATTCATTTATTTATTTTCATATTAACTGAATGTTGATATGCATGACAAAAGCAAGTATGCTGGCATCTTTGCGTCGCTGTGGCATGACTCTTCCGCGGTCTCTCTCTCTACAAACACAGCAGCCGAGCCTCCAGCAGTGGCTTTTCGTCTTAGAATCGGCAACATCCCGGCGCTCTTGAACTCGAGCTTGCTCTCCCTGCTGGATAAAGCCCGCTTATTCTCTCTTTTTACCTCATCCAAAGTGCAATCAACGGCAATGGAAATTTGGAAGATGGCGAGAGGATGGGAGAAAATAAAAGCAAAAGGGAAATCAAACAGACGAAATTTGGAATAAATCGAAGACAATTCTAGAGTTCAATCGGAGACGGAACGTCGCGGTATTTGTTGACTGTTGATTGAGGAAACTCCGTGGTCAAATTCCGTTGCCACGGCAGCAAGGCGAGCATCATCTTCAAACCGGTAGCGACGTTTTTTGTGCTTCGATCGGTGCTGGAAGCAACAATCGTCAGAGAGCTCAGTATCGATGAATCGTTGGTGGGTACTCCGTTCGCGGTTGGATTCTCTCTCTCCAGATTTTCTCCGACCAGATTTTTTTTTGCATCTTTTCTCTCTCTCTCGCTCCGGATTCTCCTTATTCATCTCCGCCAATTCAGATCTATCTCGCTTCAGATTCCCACAGTGAACGACACCGTCAGATACCACATTTGAGTCGTGGCCACACTAATTCCATTCTGATTCTTGTCGTCACTTTCCTGTCCTTGCACATGTCTGGACCAGATTTATATGTTGCCGGGCCATCTCAAGCTCATGCTGCCATCGCCGCCAAACCATCATCAAGGGTGTTTCATATCCAATTGAACTTCCAAGTCAAAATTTCGATTCACTCCAATATATGTTCTGTCGATTCTAGCTTCTTTCTGTTCGCTCCCACTTCATCACCATCTTTCGAACTCCTTTGTTATGCCCATGCCTCGCGCAAAGGGAATGCGGGGTGGTGTTCACTGCTTAAAAGAGCTTTATCTGATTGCCAAGGCTGAGGTTGGATGGATCATCATCATCTGGACAGGATCCGCCGATTCGAAGGATGAGATTCTTCGGGTTCACTCCCGGCACTCCTGCCGGTCCGACATCGTTTCATCAACCAACCGCAACAGAGGGCAATCTGAGTCATCAAAATCATTCGAGAAGATACGCCAAGCATGAAGATTGGCAGTGGTGAGCACGAAGAGAAAACAACGAAGAATAAAAAGGCGCGAAGCGGTGGATGGAGATGATTCGGATTTTGCGTGGGGATTGTGGGGAAAACATGAAATTGAAAATGAAAAAAGTAATCCCGATTCATTTGGGATTTTTTATTTATTTATTTTTAACCCAATAACAAATTTCAAACAAAATTGCTTCAATTTAAATCGCTAGAAAATGCCCATTGCAATGAATATTGACCAGTTGGCAAGTTCAAATTCTTATTTGATATTGACGTGAACATTTCACACTCTTATTTACAAGGAAATCCACTCTAAACTATTTTTTTTATATTTAAAAAAGATGATCTTATTTTAGATTTTTATTTGAAATTTTTCTTAAATTATGTAATGGCTGTTTTAGCAAGAAATACTGACTAATGCAGTCCTCAAACATGAAAATGGAAAGGGTGGGGGTTATGATGGTGGTATAAAAATGGAGGAGCTGGACTTCAAAGATTTGCATAAACACTTGTTGGGTGATGGTTATTGATCTTTCATTATTTCAATTTTGATGGCTCGGCATGAGAGGAAGGAGATGAAGCGATGGAGGAGTCTCTAAGGAGTATGACTGAGAAGAGGAAATTGGAATTTTCTTTAATTTTGTTCTATTATAAATTTCAAACAAACTTCCCTCATTTAAATGGTGAGAATCTCGATCGCATCACGATAAAGATTTGGTCCATGAAGGAACTCGAATCCGTATTTGATAATCAATCCCAGGTCTCTGAGAGAATCCTTGAACAACGAGTCGGGTTTTATACCTGACAGCCTCGTTTTTCTCATTTTGTTTTCGGATAAATACCCATTTATATCCAACGGGCTTTATATTATCGGGGATATGAGTTACAAGTCCAAAAACATCTCGTTTAGTTAGGGAAGCTAATTCAACTTTAATTGCTTCCTCCCACTTAGGCCAATCTTGCCTTTGATAATAGATTATGGCTCACAATTATCATCCATAATTTTATGAGCAATTGAGAATGCAAAAGCATCATCAATGATGATTTTATTTCGATCCCAAATTTCATTACAATATGTAATGGAATTCTCGGTATTCCCGGGGCTAGTGTTCCTTTCATGGGTTTGCGTCTCTTCAAGGGCAATAAGCTCTTTGGGAGCAAGCACAACGCTAGGCTCTTCTAGAGCGGATTCCTGATTCTTTCCCCTTCGTTTTCAAGTAGCAGTATCTTTTGATCCTATCGGTCTACCACGCTTCAAGTGCGGGGGATTTTAATCCATTTTAGCCTGTCGTTCAGGAACAACTATTTTAGCTAGAGCATTTGCAGCTGGAATATGATAATAGTGCAAATAAACGTGCAAATGTGACATTGCGAGTAGATAATAGGCAAACAATGGACCATCTACAAGATGCGTCCACTAATACCATAAAATATCGAAATAGTCCACTTAGTGGTTGTATTGGTCCACAAATATCACCCTAAATTTTTTGCAAGAATAGAGGAGATTCAAGATTAACATTTGTTATAGAATGTTTGATAATGAGTTTTTCTTATGAACAAGCCTCACAATTATAATCTTTGGACAACAATACATTTATATCCTTTAAAGGGTGCTATTTTGTATTTTGAATTATCTTACGCATCATTGAAGTGCCAGGTTGACTAAGGCGATCATGCCACAATCCAAACTGATAAAGGCTTACCAATCTCCAGGATATGGTGGCGTAGGTTTCAATAGCCTTAATCATAACACAATACAAACCCATAGAAGAAGCTTCTAGCTTCTCATGGATGGTCTTCAGGCCCATCTTATAAGAGAAAATGCCAATATATTCCTTATCTTACTCATAAATAGTCTTAATATGGTACCCATTACGGCGTACATATTTGAAACTGAGCAGATTCCTTTTTGATTTACTGCTTAGAAATGCATTCTCAATATGCAGGATTGTGCCATTTGACAAAATAATTGTGGCATTCCCAAAACCATCAATAATCGGAACAAGACCTAATATTGTATGGATTTGTGCCTTACGCAATGTCATACTTAAGAAAAAGTGTCTATTACGAAATATAGTATGTGTTGTTGCACTATCAAGCAAATAAACATCTTCCTTTTTTTCGATATTTTCCATTTGCATTTATATTGACAACTTCATGTGTCAAGTATTATAAAATTTGCATATAATCCTTGCAAAATCAAATCCTTAAATTCATTAAAAGGATTTCCTAATATCCACTGCCACTTCAGGACCAGAATGATACCTTTAGATTTGAAATTGGCTTCGGGCCAAGAAAAATAAAAATGAAGAATTGATAGAAGAAGATGAAGTATAAGTTGATTAATAAAATGAATACCCACCTTGCAAAATTGACTTACTCAGTTGGTAGATCTTCGTGCTGATAACGTGTTGTAAAATATTGTGTTGCGAATATATAATAGAAAAGAGATTGAGAAGAGAAAGCAAATGAACACTAGAGATAGTAAAGAAAGCTAAAGGAGAGAGTTTTATTTCTAGTGTATCACTGTTTTGTTTTTGTTGTGATTGTGTTCTATATTGTTGTATATCAAAACTAAACTATTATTTATAGGAGAACAAGAATATACTTAACATTAATATCAATGTATCGAATGATACATGTACTGAATAGGAGAGATGAATGTTCATTGTATAGGGAGATGTACTCAGAATGTATGATACGAATGTACCATACTAAGTACATTAGATAAGATGAATATAATGAATAATTCATTTATTTATGTAGTAATTTAGTATTGAATGGCACCACCTGTCCGGCCACCATCTCCACCCACTCTAGTGTCGCTTGCGGTCGGCCCACGCTATAACTCCATCATCGCTTGTGGTCAGCTCCGTCGTTGCTCATCCAGATCTAGCCGCAAGCCTAGCTCTGTCCACTGATCTCATAGTAGGCTCCATCCTTGCTTACCCCTTTCAACGTTGCTCTAGTCTCGTCCATGGCCGCAAGCCTAGCCGGTCTATGGCTCGCGAAGCAGTGATCAATCATCGAAACTTGCGAATCATCTTGGAAATTATTGATCAACTTTCTTCTTTGTCCACACCGGTTACGAAAAAACATAGCGAATGCTCGGTTTTGCTTGGAAGCTTCATTACCAACACTCACTCTCACTGGCGACGTTTTTCAGATCCTACTCGTGTAGCTTGATCAATAAGCGCAACCCAGAACCCATCCTCGATAAGGTTATTTCATTCCTCTCTTTCGTGCCCTGTTTTGGAGAAGTGTGAGATCAATTTCCATCCATGAAACCTATATGTAAATCATTGAAAATCTGAGTTGTAAGTTGATGATTGGTGATGACATTATCGTTCTAAATACTTATTTTAGATGGAAAACCATTTCGATTTCATGACTAAATCTAGAAATCTCCATGCATGCAGGCTGTTTGTTGAAATGTCTCCATAAAGTCGTGAAGTGTACTTGAGAGAGTTGCTTAAATCTATTGGCTGAAGTGTTCATCATTTGGTCAAATCACAATAGGAACCTAGATTCATTTACATTGCTTCTCTTTTATGAGACTTGAATATGAAATCGAGAATAACACAAAGAAATAGATTTGAGGGAAGATGGCCATGGACTACAAGCTCCAACAGCAAAATAAAAAACAAATGAAAGGATCGGCCCTCCTTGTGTTTAGATGATAGGCAGCGGCAGCTATTTTCTCCCAGAGATTGTATTTCTATCCGATGAAAGGCCGGACATCTTTGAAGCCAACTAAGCTTTCCAAAAACGGCAGTAACCAAAGCAACTCTTGATCCGATCGATCGTCAAACTAGCTCTCGATGGGTATTCCATTGTCCACTTATAATCAAAATGCCCGAGAAGAAAAAAAATAGAAAAAGAATTAAGAGATTGAGATGAAAAGGTAGACAGTAAAATAACTGGACCAACTTGATGGGTATTTTATAAGTGATGATGGGCCTAAGTGGGCTCGTCCGCCCATGTTGGGCCTAAAAGCCCGGACCACAAGATAAGGGCCCATGGAGGAACGATTGCGATGTAAAGGCTACGTTGTTTAGATACGAGGGGTTATGTCTTTTGGAGGAACGTTTTACATGGGAGAAGTATACTATCAATGCCATAAGTTATGTACGGCACTCACTTTGGTGCCAAAAGTTTCCGTCGGATCACTTAAGTTCCAAAAAATTTGAAAAATGCTCACTTTGGTGCCAACGCCGATCTGATCGGCTGGAAATCCGATGTTGCCTTTTTTTTTATTAATTAATTTCTTATATTGATGTGACTTGCCGGAGAGTCCAGTTAGCGTGTAAACCACCAAACGACGTCGTTTGGCGTCTTAAAGCCCAAGTCGAAACCCTAAATCCCCAAATTGAGAGAGAGAGAGAGAGAGAGAGAGAGAGAGAGAGAGAGAGAGAGAGAGAGAAGCCATGGCGGCGTTGTCTTTTTCCTCGAAGAACAACACCAGTAGAGAGAGAGAGAGAGAGAAGCCATGGCGGCGTCGTCTTTTTCCTCGAAGAACAACACTAGCAGAGAGAGAGAGAGAGAAGCCATGGTGGTGTCGTCTTCTTCCCCAAGAACAACACCAGCATAGAGAGAGAGAAGCCATGGCGGTGTCATCTTCTTCCCCGAAGAACAACACCAGTAGAGAGAGAGAAGCCATGGCGACATTGTCTTCTTCCCTAAAGAACAACTTGAGCACCAGCCACTCTTTGAGCAGAGCCCAATCCATCATCTCCATCTGCGCCCTCCTTGTTTCCCTCGCACTCCTCGTCTTCTCTCTCTCTCTGCACCTTCAACCCCCCTTCTTCCTCCTCCTCCTCCGCCCTCGCCTCCTATTTTCCCATCACTTCTTGGCCGAGCGATGGTGGCTGAGCACGGTGGCTAAGCGACGATGGCCGAGCATGGTGGCCGAGTGACGATGGCCAAGCAAGCTAGGTCGGCGAGGATGAACAAAAAAAAACCCTAATTTCAATCACAAATGAGCTATACGGCGTCGTTTTTCCTAAGCCATCCACATAGGACATCAAAACGACGTCGTTTTCTTAAGTAGGATAGAAAATGATGTCGTTTAAAGGGTTTATCGAATTTTTTTAAAAAATATAAAGCCACGTAATCATTTTGGTCAGAATTTCTCGCCGGTGGCACCAAAGTGATTATTTTTCCTCCGATTTGGCACTTAAGTGATCCAACGGAAACTTTTAGTACCAAAGTGAGCACCGTACACAAATTATGGCACTGATATTGTGAAAGTGCTAGTATAAACACCTAGAGGGGGGTGAATAGGTGTAAAAATAGATTCTGCAAAATACAGTGAAAACCTTTACTTTTAACTTGAGTCTGAATAACAACAGACTTTTGAAACTGAGTCTGAAGAGCAACAGACTTTGAGCGAGATCAGATTTTAGCAGTTAAATAGAACTACGAACATAATAAAAAGATTTAGGGAAGAGAATAAGAACACAAGGTTTATAGTGGTTCGGCTTAATCCAAGCATACGTCCACTCTCCCATGCTAACAGCCTTCTTAGCTGGATTCCACTATGCAATCAACAAGAGATTACAAATTTGAATGCAAATACTTAGCAGTAGATCATATTATCTCACTAAGTCACTCTTTAGGTATTTCTCTCATGATCACAAACGTTTAAGCTCACAAAGTGTATGAACAAAGATCGCTTAGACTTTGGAATTATAAATTCTACGCTCCATCTCTTACTTGCTCATCGGTCCTTCATCTCCTTAAATACTCCTCCACTTCCAAACTAGCCGTTGGATAGTATCTTGAGGATCGTCTTCCAATCTACTCATTGGACAGATCTGTATCTAGAAGATTTGGTAGCCGTTGAGTGACAAAAGTAGAATCCCAAATTGATTATGATTGCCTATACAAACAGAATCTTGGCTTCCATAAGTAGAGTTTCTTCTTATAGAAAGTTCTTGTCTTCAAGATCCAATCGTCAATCAATTAGATTGAGTCAATCAAATCAATTTTGATGTGGAATCCAAACTAGATCACTAGTCGTTATATGATTGGGCTTGTATTACGTTCTGTCGAATCTGGATGTAAAGTCTGAGAACAATAGACTTTACAATCTGATCTGAGTGCAATAGACTTTACAATATGAGTCTGAACAAATTTAACTTTAAGGTTTGAACACAATCTGAATAAGTTCAACTTCAGCATAGAGTCTGTTTTTTGGTTCAGTTTCAGCATAGAGTTTATTTTCTGGTTCAACTTCAGCATAGAGTCTGTCTTCTAGTTCTTCATTCACGTTCAGTCTGAAATTTGTCAAAGTGAATAGACTTTTGATCTACAATAGACTTTGACATTAAAGTCTGACAGTCTTCAAACTTTGACACAGAAGTCTGGAAATTTTCAGAATATACTTTGGACATAAGTTACATTCAGTCTTCTGGTTCTTCTAAGTGTCGCGACCAATTTTTTCGGGGTTTGGACAACCTAGGGTTTGGCTAATGGATTGTTAAGCCTAGACTTAACTCGGGCTCTCCCAAGCCCATACCAATTCGTGACTTTCGGTTCAAGTTCTTAACATGCAATGATTTTCGATTATGAGTCGCCACTAATCTATTTTTGGTGGGTAGATTAGAAACCTAAGTAAAATAACGGGAGAATTATTTTACTCCTACGAACCCGCAGATTATGGGTACGAGGACTTGGTTACGCTAGAATTCTCTAACGCCCTTTCAATATCTTTCTTTTTATTTTGAAAAATGTTTGGCAAACAGTTTGGATTGATTTTAAACTAATTCCCTAATATGTGAGGTGTTCATGCAAGTGCGCAAACCACCAATTTAACACTCAATTAAAGCAGAAAATAAATTGCAGGACTTATCTTAAAGCAACGAAAGCATCTGCAATGTTAAATTAAAATCCACATCAACAACCCTAGATATGATTTCTAATTAACACGCAATTTTTGTTTTGTTTTCACTTAATTAATGAGAATCATGCTTTATGCAATGCATGCCACTAATTTAACATGAAATGATATGACATGGCAACATGACTTAGCTTTATGACCTAAGCGATATGACATAAATAAGCATGTAATCTATCCTGAAGCATGAGATGGATTTATTCTAAAAATAATTTTTTTTTATTTTCCATGAGATTCGAAATTAAAGAAATGCAACACTTAAATATGCAATCCAAATTAATCTAATGACCTAATTCTAATGACGGGCAATTTCTAATTAAATGAACCTAACAAAAATCACACTAAATGATGTGCATTGTATGAAACTAATTCTATATGACATGCACATGATTTTTATTTTCCTAATAAGCATGCAATCTATTTAGGAGAAATCATATGAACCTATAATATGCAATCTTAACATGCAATGACGTGCAAAGAATGCCCTAATTCTACATGACATATGCATAATGACTTTTTTTGTGTTTTTCCTTTTCTTTTTCTTTTATGAAATTCGAAATTAAAATTGCCAAATAATTAAACGTGTAATTTAAACTAACATCCTAACTAAACGCATTTTTTGGATTTTTTCATTTTTTAAAAAATTTGAAATAAATAAATTTCCTATTCTAAACATGCAAGATAACCCTAAAACGAGGAATATTCTAAAATGAACCTAATCTATCTCTGATTTTTTGATGATTTTTTTTTTTTTATGAAAACAAAATTGATTCAAGCGACATGGCAGCAGATCAGAGCAAGATAAGATTGATATCTAAAAATTGACGAACCATATCTCGCGCATGAGATTGGGTTGTTCAATTTTAAATAAAACCGCGAATCGAATCTCGAGCGTGAGATCGGATTGGCGATTTTTCCGTGCGATTGCGAGTCGTATTTCAAGCGTGAAATCGGACTATCAATCATATGCACGTTGTGACGGCTATTCGAGATTATGATAACATCATTCGAGAGTTCAATCAAGAATGCAATAATTCAAGCAAGGCAACGGAACATATGAATCATGACTAAGATAAAATTATTACCTTGTTCAAACACTTGCTTGTCAAAATTGGACAAACTCGACACGATGAAGAGGTGGTGTTGTCTCACGGATGCTCAGCGGGATGCTCACGGTGAAGGGCAAAGAGTTATCATGGTGAAAGATCAAGGACCATCAAGAATTATTGACGTGCAGTAATATTGATCAACACTCATATGCACTTAAACATCAGAGAAAGTCAAGTCAACATACTCTAATCACGAAAACACCGATTTGCACGATTCATATTGGATCCGAGATGAAACACCAACAGTATGACTCGAAATTGACCCTCGTTATCCCAATCCTATCGACATGAACAAATTATGATATTACACTTCCCAAGCTCATAAGTCAAGTTCACGATTTTTTGACACCGATTGGACTCAGTAAATTAATGATGGTTAGATCATCTTCAACCTGTAAACAGGTCAAAACCAATCTCAAACTTACCAGTTGAAAGGAGCACACAATCTGATGGAGGTCAGCAATCGCTCATGGATAGCACGGATTCAGCGATGACTTAAATCGACCACGGGCTATCGCGGATGAGTTTCAGAACAGCGAGGTGGCAATTTGTGTGGATGCGAGCCTATGGATGACAAGCAAGAGAAGATCGCGTTGGAACTGTCTTGGCTTTCTTTTTGTGAGTCTTTTATTGCATGCTTTCTTTTCTTTTGTATCTCCTCCTAGATGTGTTACACTAGTGGAGACGTCCCTCCTTGTAACCTGCAGGAAAAGATAAAAACTTTTGGTCTCTCTTTCTGTGCATATCATGGCCGTCTCTCGATCAGGCGGTGCTCAGCGACAATTGGGGTAGCGGCAGGTGGCGGTCAACGATGGATCGGCAGCCGCGGGCGTTAAAGTTGTAGGCACCGAACTTCACGCTTGGAGACCCCCACTGGAAGAAGACAACCCCACCTTCTTTAGTTTTTTCCTTCTTCACGTGCTCTTGGTGTGATGTTCCTTGGACAACTACTCAGCCCGCCGATAGGAGGATGACAGCAGCTTCGGGCAGGTGACGTTGAGGAACTGCAGCAACTCCTTGTCGTCAGGAATCGCGACATAGCACAGCAAGAGAGGAGTGGACAGCGTGCAATGTTGATCTTTGCGGGAACTCATCAAGAAGCAACAGTCGTCTCGAAAGAAGACTGCCGGCATCAATGGACTAGGCTTCATCTCAAGGGACAACAGGCTTCATCGTCGTGGCTTGGATCGATTGGACTTCGCCGAGGGGGCTCCAAGAGGGTCGTCCTGCTTGTCGCGTTGTTGATGTCGTGGGAGCTCGTTGGAGGACTAGAAACTGGATGGGCGATAAGGAGCGTCGAGTGGCAGTGTTCCACTATGTGGGAAGATGCAACCTTGGAACAAGCGTTCGGCAGCAACACGGCACATCGCCGATCGAGAAGCGAGATGGCGCAGGGGCCGGGGCAACCGTGGCCGAGCTCTCCAATCTCAAGCCTCCTCTCTCTCCACTTTCGTGAATGAACGGGGCTCTCTCCAGATTTGTGGAGTATTAATTAATTAACTTTGATAAAATAATCCCTTTTTTTAATGTTCTATCATCACCAAAATTTAGGTGTCAACACTAAGTATAGTCTTTGATAATATCCCATTAAACATAGTTTGTTACTCAACCATTAAACACGTTAGTAGCCTTTGATTTATTTTGTCAGCTTCAAAACATCATAAGGGATTTCCCTAACATAGTGTACTTCTCCCGTTTTACGTTGAAGAGTTACGTCTTTTGGAGAATACGTTTTTAAGGGAAGAAAAGAAAAAGAGAACGTACCTTTTGGAAGAACGTACGTCTTTTTCAGAAGAAGAAACTCTCTCCCTCCAAAATAGAAACGTAAGAACAGTACCCTCACATTCAGAGTTTTCTCCCCATAATAGCAACAGTACGCTCCTCGGTAGAACGGGATCAAGATTCTTCCTCGAACTCCAACATTGGTGTTTAATCTGTGGCAAATAAGGTACGCTCGATTTCGTAGTGTATTTTTGATCGGTGATACATGTGTTTTCTGGGCTCGTCTTCCGCGTTCGTTCTAGGGGTTCGATTAAGTATCGGAACCGGTTTTAGGGAATCCGTTATTCCCAACATTGGTATCAGAGCCATTGTTTATGTTTCCCGATTCCTTTTCATGTTTATAATTTTTTTTTTGATTGATTTTTCGTGAAACACCACCGTCGACCGATTTAGGACGGAAAAATCCCAACACCCATACTGTTTCCCCTTGTTTTTTGATTTTCTGTAAATTGAAGTTCGTTTTTGATAGCGTAGGGTCGAAGCTCTCATTGATACGAGAAAAACGAGTAGTGGATCACCGCCGAGGGCCGCCGAACGCGCCACCACGTGCAGCCGGAAGGGACTAGGGTCGTCGGTGCATGCATTACACGCGCCGATACGGTCCCCATCAAGCGTGTGCGACGCACGCATGCGGTCACTAGCGCGTGCCATGCAACGCCAGCTGACGTCATCGTGACGTCAGCTGCGTACGCGCACGTGGCACGTGCCAGCTAACGTCATCATGACGTCAACATGCACGCGTGTGGCACGTGCCGGTCGGTTCGTCCAACCCAACCCGATCCGGTCTGATCCGATTTGACCGGCCCGACCCGTTGACCTCGACTTGTCTGACTGTTGACTTTGACCGTTGACAAAAAAAAAAAAAAAAAAAAGGGAGGAGGAAAATAATGTGTTTCTTTTGCCAAGTAATTCTATATGGATTATAAGTAATCCCTTATTTGTTCTACATTTGTTGTAGGAACAATGCCTCCCCGTAAGGCGCGCACATCTATTCGCGCAATTACCGATGAACAAAAGGAAATGCTTTCTAGGTTGATAGCTGAAGCTGACTGATTATCGATGGGAGAGTGGTGACTTAATTGATCATGTTCTCGTGGTCAACCGTAAAATACAAGAGGTCATATGGAATTGTCGTCCCATGCCACATTCTGAGATGGTGCGATTCTTCATGAACACTCTTCCACCGATATGGCAAGGAGTGTTGAATCACCTATGGGAGGTCAACAGAGCTACTACGTATAAGAGGCTTGTAATGACTTTTATAGATGAACATTACCGGATTAAAGCCACAAAGACTGCGACCCATGGAATGACTTCGATCCGGCGGGGAATGAATGTACGAAGGAGAAATCCTAAGGGATACCCGTCTATTTTACCGTGGCTACCTAGAATGTCTAAGGAATTTAAAGAATAAAAGATCAAGAAATTGAACAAAAATGAATCTTTCCAAGTTCATGTGTTGTCTTGGCATTAGATGTTTTTGACTGATCTTTATTTAAGTATGCTTTTATGGACATGTTATGTAAATGTTTTCTACCTAAATGTTGTTGGTGTAGCAACTGATATGTTAGTTGCATTATGTGAAAGCATTATTATTCTATCATTATTGGATGTCAAATATTATTTACTTTTGTTATTATTAACTATTGTGGGTAGTTCATAGAAGTTTTTGTAGCTTCAAAGAATTTATTTTGCATAAATGATTATATTAATAATAATTCCAAGTTATGATTTTTGGATGATGATTGGAAACTTAGTGACATTTTGATTCTGAATCCTTACTTGAAATTATGATGGGTTTGTGCAAAATTGATGCATAAATGATAGGCATTAATAATTTGTGCATATGTGTCTGATATGTTCAGATCAATAGCTTCAGCCACAAAGAGTATAGTTGCTGAGCTGAACAAAGGTGAGAAGCTCAACAGCGATAACTATGAAATATGGCACATGAAAATCTAATATGTGCTAGAAGAGCAAGAGGCATTAGAAGCTCTTAATCTGACCATGGAAGTATCTGAAGATGAAAACACTACACAACATAAGAGAGATAAGGATGCATTTGCTGCATGGAAAAGCAAGAACTCTTTTGCTCACATTACGTTGTTGAGTAGCATGGAAAATGATGTCATGCAAGAGTTCGGGCGTTTTGAGAATGTCAAGGAAATGTAGGAAGTATTGGCAGCAAGATTTGGTCATACTTCGGTGACCAGACTAAGACAGCTCACTATTAGGTTTGACTCTTACAAGAAGCCTCATGGTCACACCTTAGAAAGATGTCAAATATGATTAATGAGCTGAAAGATGCTGGCCATGTCCTAACTGATGAGCAGCAAGTGCAAGTAGTGATTCGTTCATTGCCTCAGAGTTGGGAGCATATGAATGTGCACCTAACCCATAATGAGAATATCAAAATCTTTGAGGATGCAATGCGTTATCTTGAGCTGGAAGAGGACTGCCTCTTGGCAGCTAAGCTGGAAATTGAAATTTATCATGCTGAGTTCCAACTCACATGGAGCTTCGAGCTCCAAACGCAAATGTCCTGACTGGTTTAATAAAAAGAAAGGCAAGGGAGCAAGTGCTTCAGGGAAGAAACCAAAGGTTGACCAACATGAAAGAGGAAAGCGTCCTCGAATGAAGAAGCTGACAAGGGTGAAGTGTTACAATTGTGATAAGAATGGTCACTATGCTCACGACTGTCATGAGCCAAATAAGGTATACACCCCTTGTACATTTTAGAATTTGCTTATGTGTCAAGTTCTGTATTCTTAACTGAGTCTAATCCTTTGTGGACTGTGGATTCATGAGCGATAAACCATGTAGCGAATGATAGAGAATCTTTCGTGGAATTTCGATGAGTACCAACTGGAACTAAGTGGATCTATGTAGAAAACAACTCTAGAGTAGAAGTAAAAGAATTGGCACCTACCAACTGAAGATACGTGGTGGACGCACTTTGTTCCTACATGATGTATTGTATGCTCTGAAGATTCGTCGGAATTTAGTGTCTGTTTTAGTGTTGGTTAAGCTTGGTTTTAATATGAACTTCCATAATAGTTGTGTGGATTTGTATTTGGATACAAATTACTATGGTTGTGGTTATTTTTTTAGATGGTTTCATTGTATTAAATATTGACTATGGTAATGCCAATGTTTGTTATTCCCTTTTCACGTCTCTTAATTTATATGATAATGATGTGAATGTGTGGCATGTTATACTTGGTCATATTGGCCAACAACGTATGAATAGACTAGCCAAAGATGGCTTGTTGGGTAACATTGAAAAAGTCGATTTGCCTATATGTGAACATTGCCTAGTGGGAAAAACGACAAGGAAACCATTTGGAAAATGTAAAAGAGCTTAATTTCCTTTGCATTTAATTCATTCTAATGTATGTGGTCCTATGAATGTGAGAGGAAGGCATGTGGCTTGTTTATTTCATCACATTTATAGATGATTATACTCGATTCGAATATGTCTATTTGATTTCTCATAAATCTGAAGCATTGAGTTGTTTCAAAAGGTTTATGAACTTGGTAGAAAATCAATTAGACAAGGAAATAAAAGTATTGAGATTTGATCGAAATCGAGAATATTTATCTGATGAGTTCAGAAAATTATGTGATGGAAAGGAAATCGAAAGACAGTTGTCTATTCCATATACTCCTCAACAAAATGGTGTTGCGGAGAGAAGGAACAGAACCCTATTGGAAATGGTTAGGTCCATGATGACGCATGCTAACTTACCTATTACCTTTTGGAGTGATGCGTTATTAATTGATGCATATATACTTAACTAGGTGTCTTCCAAATCAGTTACTTCCACTCCATATGAGTTATGGATAGGTAGAAAATCAGGCTTGAGTTTTCTTAAACCATGGGGCTGTGCTGCCTATACTCATGAGCCCTCTCACAAGTTTGGGAAACTGGGTCCTAAAAGAAAGAAGAGTATTTTCATAAGATACTCTGAACACTCGAAATTGTATATGTTCATAGGTGAGTAGGAAAGTGGAAGTATAACTGAATTTGAATCACATGATATTACATTCTTAGAGAATGAATTTCCTAAGAAATGGCGAAATAGGTGAGGATTACTCCATATTTTAAACCTTGGATCCAAATAATGAATTTAGTGGAGTTCGTCCAAGTGGGAGTAACATGAGAAGTGATGAATTTAATTCAATTCACTCTCAATTACAACCACATGATGAGACGATATTGTCATTATCTAATCTAAGTGGGAGCATAATAGGGAATGATATGTAAAGTGTACAATCTCCCATACGGCGAACAAGTCACAAAAGTATTCCCCGTCGACGCTTTAACATTGAAGGGGAAACTTTTATGGTTGCTCCACAAGATGAGAATGAGCCAAAAAATGTTAATGAGGCTCTAAATTGCCATAGTAAGGAAAAATCGATGCATGCAATGAAAGAGGAGATGGAGTCAATGAAGTCGAACCATGTTTGGGAACTAATTAATCTTCCAAAAGGACACAAAGCCATTGGGAACAAGTGGGTTCTCAAAATAAAGCATAAAACTGATGGTTCGATAGAAAGGCATAAAGCTCGCATTGTGGTGAATGGGTATAATCAACAGAAATGAATTGATTATGAAGAAACATTTTCTCTAATAGTGAGATTTACTTTGATTCGCATTATTCTGAGCAATAGTGGCTAGTATGGATCTTGAGTTATATCAAATGGATATAAAGACTGCTTTCCTCAATGGAGAATTAGAGGAAGAAATATATATGGAACAACCTGCTAGTTTCATTATGGAAGGCCAAAAATGAAAGGTATGTTGACTTTTGAGATCGATATATGGCCTTAAGCAATCGTCGAGACAATGCTATATACGTTTTCATAATGCCATAATGGTATATGATTTTACAATGATAGATGAGGATCATTGTGTATATATCAAAAGATCTAAAGATCAATTTGTGATCATATCATTATATGTTGATGATATACTAATTGCCGCAAACAATATGGAGTTTGTTAATATTGTCAAGAGTTGGTTATCTTCTAACTTTGAGATGAAAGATATGGGTGAGGCTGCATACATTCTTGGAGTTAAAATTTCAAGAGATCGTTCAAAGAGATCATTATTTCTTTCGCAAGAAACATACATAAATAATGTTCTTGAACGATTTCATATGCAAGATTGTAAACCCATAAATACTCCTATTGCAAAAGATGAAGGATTGAGCCATAAATTGTGTCCAAGGACTCCACAAGAAAATGAACAAATGAAACATGTTCCTTATGCTAGTGCCGTGGGATGCTTAATGTACGCTATAATGTGTACAAGACCTGACATATGTTTTGCAGTTGGAATGGTGAGTAGATATCAATCTAATCCAGGTCAAGCACATTGGAAAGCCGTTAAAAGAATACTGAGGTATCTGAAGGGAATTGCTGATTACAAGCTGAATTACCAAGAAAAAGATCTGCTATTTGAAGGCTATTCAGATGTTGATTGGGGATGAGATTTAGATGAAAGGAAATCTACCTTTGGATTTGCTTTCTTACTAAATAATGGCGCCATATCTTGGAGTAGTAAAAAGAAAACGTGTATAGCCTTGTCCACGATGGAAGCTGAGTTCGTGGCATTATTAGCAGCAGTACAAGAAGATGTTTGGTTTAAGAGATTTTTGGATAATTTAGGTGTTATTGAGTATGTTACAAATCCATTACTGGTAAACTGTAATAGCCAAGTAGTTATAGCGACACCAAAGATCCAAAATATCATAGCAATACCAAACATATAGATATCAAGTATAATTTTGTCAAAGATATTGTTACATGAAAATATGTAAACTTATAGTACATTTATACCCATATATTGTAGCAGATCTTATGATAAAACCAATACATAGAGATGTGTTTTGTGGTCATGTAAAATCTCTAGGACTGCGTAGAGGCTGATGTACTAAATATTGTAATTTCCCTGAAGTGTTCACATTTGATGAATTTGTGTTTTTCATCATTAATGCCTATGAATCTTTGTTTGACATTTATGCATTTTAGTGCTCAGTGCATTATATAAAGTTGAGAAAGTATGTCGAACAGATAAAAGATTAGCTCACTCACACGGGTAATCGCCTTTTATTTACTATATGATAAATAGATATGAAACGGCTTTTAAGCTTATTAGCTAGGTGATAATTGAGAGCTCAAGCTTAAAATACATATGTTACCTTAACTGAGTATTAAGATGATGACATAATTTTTACTATGTCCGAAAATAAAATAACACAAATATTTTACTTTATCTATCTACGATATCATATGTGAGTTTTGATGAATTCTGTGAATGAGTAGATATGTGAACTCAAGTTGGACATTAGGTATGTCTGAACTATTACATGTACGGTATTGATGGTGTAGACACACGCTCCATGAGAAATGAGTTAATACCGTAATACATATTTCATACCACGTATGCATAAGACGACCAATGAGAGTGTCAAAAGTTTGATCTCAACTTTTATCCCGCATGAGACTCTTGAGGAAAAGAATTTATCAATTTTTAGTGCCCTCATGACTCTTACTTATTCTCAAGATTTCTATTCAGTATTTGTTATCTTAGGATGTTGCCAATGATCATGAATTGATTCGATCTAATGAGACATTTCTAAAAAAGCAAGTTGAACTGAAATTAAGAGTTTGAAGGAAAAATGAAGATCGAATTAGGATAATCACATTCTAGTTTTGTATTCACTAGTTGACCAATTATGACTATCTTTGGGATAATCATAATTATGAATACAATGTATATATCATTGTTTAAAAAGAGATCAAGAGAGAGATATAAATGTGATCGATCGATCTATGGTACTGCATACTAAATCTACTCAAAGTGTGATACCCATTATGAGCTACTATATATTCCTAATAGATGTATGGCAACAAGCTCTCAAAATATGCTGGTCGCACGGATTATTCACCGGTATGGATGTTGTAGAGAAGTAAAGAGAATCATGTTCGGTTCACCATATGCGAGTGGGAGATGATGCGTATTTTATATGTGATGATGGGCCTAAGTGGGCCCGTCCGCCCATGTTGGGCCTAAAAGCCTGGACCGCAAGATAAGGGCCCATAGAGAAACAGTTGCGATGTGAAAGGCTACGTTGTTTAAATACGAGGGGTTATGTTTTTTGGAGGAACGTTTTACGTTGAAGAGTTACGTCTTTTGGAGAATACGTTTTTAATGGGAGAAAAGAAAAAGAGAACGTACCTTTTGGAAGAACGTACATCTTTTTCAGAAGAAAGAAACTCGCTCCCTCCAAAATATAAATGTAAGAACAGTACCCTCACATTCAGAGTTTTCTCCCCCTAATAGCAACAGTACGCTCCTCGGTAGAACGGGATCAGGATTTTTCCTCGAATTCCAACATTGGTGTTTAATCTATAGCAAATAAGGTACGCTCGATTCCATAATATATCTTTGATCGGTGATACATGTGTTTTCGGGGCTCGTCTTCCGCGTTCGTTTTAGGAGTTCGATTAAGTATCGAAACGGTTTTAGGGAATTTGTTATTCCCAACACAACTAAACCAAATTCCTGGTTCTACGAGAAAAGATGAATAAACTAATGTCAGTTAACAGGTAATAGCATAATTGTGACTAACGGAGGAATAGATTTTAAGGAAGACGGCTGGAGCTTGAACAAGGCGATGGATGAACATGGGCGAGAGAACATGAGCGAGCAACAGAGTCAACACATAGAGAGGTGGTTTGAGCTCATTTGCCATTTTCCCCAAAATGACAATTTAGAGCATAGAAGAAAATCAAGCATTGGAATCATGTTCTTTATGCTGCAAACAGGAGGAGAGGATAGTTATTGATGTCCTCGATCATCGGCCCCAATTTGTGAAGAAAATCAATTTCCTCCTTCATGACCTCCACAATGACCGAAAGCTCTAGCCCGTTGGGCTCGTGGGGGACAATCCCAATCCCACAAAGGAACTCGTACGCCCATGCCTAATTCTCCATCCCCTCGCTTTTCATCTTCTCCAAGTTGTATAGGGACGAAGAGGAGTCCCTATCCATCCGGCCCAGTCGAACCCTGTTCAGCCTCACCATGGTCGCATTGTTCGGCTTGGAGGACGAATTTCACTTCGAGATGAAATCAGATTTTACCCCTTTTTTTTTATTCAATCAAAAAGCCCCACGAAAATCATCAAGGCAGAGACATAACAAGCTCTGATACCAACTGTTAGAAATTTTGCGGAAAACCAAGATCAAGATAATCAACATCAAATGCGGATATGTGTAAATTTGGTACTAACCTCTAGTCATTGATGACATCAAGAACAAATACGCGAAGTTTGAACAATTGTGAATAGGCACTTCGAGCCAATTGCCTTCTCAACGTTGATGGTATATTTTTTGATTATCAAATAATCAAAATAATGAAAATTAGGGGTGAGCGGTTCCAGGTTCCGGTTCGGTTCCGTCCGGAACCCGGAACCTACCTCGGGTACAGGTTCCTCAAAATGAGGAACCTAGAACCTACCCGTGGGAACCGAGAACCTGGAACCTACCCTGTCACAGGTTCCAGGGTCGGTTCCAGGTTCCAACAGGTTCCTTTTTTTTTTTTTTGTTATTTTCAGATTTGAACTATAACATATGCGCACGTTACCCAAAAAAACTATAACGTACGCGCATGTTACCAAAAAAACTATAACGTATGCGCACGTTATAAAAAAAAAAACTATAATGTACTTGATACATAAACTTCGCACTGCACAACAATAATAGAATATAATTAGAAATTTCAAAACAAATAGCAAACTAGAAAGTAGAAATAAAACACCACTAGAACAAAAATGTCTAGAGGTACAAGTTTTGAAAAAAATTTCGATTAAACCCTTAAATGAACTCAAAAAATTCTGAAATTTGGACACGTTGTATTTAAGACCTAGAGGTACAAGTTTCATGAGAAATTGTAGTCCAATTCGTTCTAGATTAAAAGATAAAATCGATTTACTTTTCCTATTCTCTACTTGCACAGTTTTTGAAATTTTTTTGGTTAAATAGGCAAATGAACTACAAAAATTACGAAATTTAAATATGTTGTAGGGAAGACATGAAGAGAGATATTTCATGCAGAACACATTTCCAAAAGAACCTCATACAAAATGATATAGTCCACGCATTGCAACTTACAAGATCCAAACACATCAGATTGCACAGTTTTAAAAACATTTCCGATTAAATACCCAAATGACCTTCACAAATTATGAAATTCGACTATGTGATAGCCAAGACCATAAGGTAGATACTTCATGAAAACATCGAAGTCAGATTCGTCCTAGATAATTAAATATGGACGGTTAAAATCCCTGTTCGTAGTACCGTAATTCCAGATCTAACCATCTCCAAAGGACCACGCTTTCACCTACCTATTCTTGTTTGTTTTCTCTAAATTTTTTATATGTGGTACCTCAGGATGTCCTTTACAACTTTTGTTAAGAAACCAAAGTGAAATTTCGACAAAAAGGTTGCCTTACAGTCTATGCATTCATCAAGGGTCGGTCCCAAAATCTCCGGATCCAGTCTTTCCAAAGAATAACGATTTCACCCACTTATACTTGTTTGTTTTGTCCCAAATTTGAGTATGTTATACTCCAAGAAGTCCTTTACAACTTTCATTTAGAGGCCGAAGCCAAACTTCAACTAGAACATCACATACAAGTCATCCGCTTTTTCTGCCCTAAGTAACCGGTTCCGGTTCCAGGACCGGTTCCGGGACCGGTTCCGGTTCTGGTTCCGGTTCCCAGAAAAAAGGAACCGGAACCGGAACCGGTCCCCCTTGGAACCGGGAACCAAACCGGACCCTCCTTTGGTTCGATTCCGGTTCCCGGGTAACCCGGGAACTGCGCTCAGCCCTAATGAAAATAATGAGAGATTTTGACTTAGATGACCTATTTATATGACTATACAAATCCTAATAGATGTAGTCTTTAGGGGTGTGCATGGTCCGAGCGGGCAGTTCCCGACTAGAACCGGGAACTGCCCACTAAGGACCGGTTCCGAAAAATTGGAACCGGATCCGCCGTTTGTTGCATGAATCCACCCGGGAACCGGACATCATCACGGCTTCAACCCCAACATTACGCAGGTATGCAACCACGCAAAAAACAGCACTAATTCTCAACCTGCGCAATCACGACAAAAGTAAGCTCATGTTCCTCCGTCGAGACTCCCAAGAACACTACTCGAATCCAACTTCAATCTCAATCAAAACAAAAAAAAGGAATTGCAATTGAAAGAAATGTAACATTTAGAATGCTACAACATTCTCCTGATATGCACAATCCATTCATCCAAACCCGAACAATCGCAATCCTCTAGTTAGCGACCAAGCAACAAGCATCTAGAGCTAAATTAGAGTGTAACCAGTTGAAAAAATACAATACTACGTTCACCACCAATCCAAGTAGACTGTGATCGCCACGCCAATTGAAACTCAGCCTATTCTCTAGACAATCCTAGGCACAAGAGAAGCTCAAAGCTAGCATTTTCCTAAAAATAGACTCGGTCCAGTCCGGATGGGCGGGTGGATGGATCCACCCATGGAACCGGGAACCAGACGGGTATCCACTGGTTCCCATAAATTGGAACTGGGAATCGGACTGGTTCTCTCAAAAACCACCAGTTCTAGGCAGTTCCGATCCGATTCTGAGGCGGTCGGGCGGATCCCAGTTCTTTTGCACACCCCTAATAGTTTTCCATCAAGACAATTATCTTTAATTGGGTGATCACAATAGTTACTAACAATTTGATTTGAATAATAAGATGTCAATGAAATCTAATATGGGCAATTTTAAACCGAATGTAGGATCATGTTAAATAAAATTATAGCACAGCGAACAACAGCCGAAGAACCTTTCCCCTCATTCATTCCTCTCTCGCTGATTCTCTCGCTCGCTTTTCCTTCCAGCCCCTCTCAAGCCAACGTCTTCTTTGACTTTTTTTATTTTTATTTTTTTTCAAGTTCTCTCTCCCACTCTCTCATAGCCAAAGCTAAGGAAAATAACAGAGCATAACTTGTATAAATAAGCTCAAATCACAACAAAGTGAACGCGGAGATGGATGAAACGAAGATGTCCAGAAACGATAAACGCCCAAAACGGACAAAAGTTTAAGGGAAGTCATGTGGGCTTCACTTAGGCATCAATACAAACAGTTGGAGTGCACCACTAGGACAAGCGATCCACAAACCAAAACAAGACTCGAACTCACGTCGACAACCACGACACATGACGAACAGGGATACCTGGACAAAGTGTAAGGGCAACATGAACCCGACCTCGCATGAACCAAATGGCCACGAACTCTGGGCCAACACCACCAGAATAGGGGCAACCCAGGGCATTCGGTGAAAGAAACAGGGTGGTATCAAATGTTTACTTGACTTTTCCTTTATTCTCAACAAACAGAACAATGTGCACGCAACGAAGAAATCAGGAGCACAACATCAAATCAAATAGGAACCGAGGGATCCGATCCGATTCTAGTCAATGTCAGGGGGACTCCATGTTGGGGATGAAGAGTGAACATAGGAATGGGGGCGTGCTTGTAAGAAGGAGATAGCTGCACCGAGAAGTTTTGCAAAATCAAGGTCAGAGCAACTTTGGCTTCAAGGAAAGCAAAGTTTTGGCCAATGCAATTTCTAGGACCCCAACTGAAAGGGAAAAAACAAAGCTTATTCTTGGTTGCTTTTGAAACTCCCTCAGAGAATCTCTCCGGATTGAACTCTCTGGCATCATCCCCCCAAATCTCCGGATCATGGTGGATTAGGATAATGGGCACAAGAAGTAGAACTCCTGGAGGTATTTGTATATCTCCCAACTTGGTTGTCCTGTGAACTGTTCTCGCTGTCATATATGCAGGCGGATATAATCGAAGCACCTCGTTCAGTATCATGCTTACCTGCATATAAACCAATTTGTTGTTAGCCTTTTTTTGTCAATAAAGACATTGAGAATGCAATGATTAAATTATCTAAACCTTGCCTTGTGGACCTAATTCATCAAACTGAATACCATCCAAGTGATCAATATTTTAACTTTGAATGCAAAGAGTACGATCCGTATGTCTTTCCTCAGTCACTAGCAAAGAGACGAACAGCAACTAGATTTCAGGTTAGGTCTTTACAATTTCCTACAATTTTCGCTTTTCACTTTTTTGTTTGTCCGTCCTTTTTTTTTTTTATTTTTTTGCAGAAATCCATTTATTGATGCAAGTTTTGAAATTCAGGAATATATGGAGTTAAATTAAGATAAACAGCAGACAACAGTGCAACGGGAATCCTTACAATTTTCAGTCGGCTCAACCCATCAAAATGAGGTTTTTTGTTGCCGAAAACTTGCAGAACTTCTTCTCTTGCTCTGTCTTGCCAGCTTTTGTGCTTGCTCAACAAAATCAGAGTCCAAGTAAGCAAAATAGAGGTAGCCTGAGCCGCAAAGTTGAACGCTTTGCACTCTTGAATCACATCCTCTATGCTCATGCCCTTTTGATGCCCAGACTCTTGAATTTCTTTCCTGTTTGATTTTAGCAACAGTCCCAAGAGATCATCGTCATCTACTCCTCCTTCCTTCACTGCCTTCTCTCTTTTGGTCACTACGTCTTCCAACAATCCTTTGACTTTACGGTCGATTTCTTTCATCCTCTTCTTTAGTTTGGTCGGCAAGAGGCTGCATTATTTTTATCCAAGTCGACTTCAAGGTGAAAACTTTAAACAACAATTTGGGTTTCTATTGCATATATGCTTCACTACATCAATACACTCAATCACTTTCCCCCGTTCTATTAAGTTTAGAAGTTCCAAAAATAGAAATCTCGATAACAATTCAATTCAAGATTTGCCTCACCAAACATTGTTTTGACATGAAAAATTTGTAGCGATCCCTGTATACTATTTTAAGATGGCAATCCAACCACTAACCATGATTTGCAAAATCATAAGAAAATTCTGGAAGGTTGCAACTGACTCCATGGATGTTCTCTCTTTTTTGTTATATGCATTTGCAACAGCTAAAAGATCTCGGAATAAGTTGTTGCTAAATCTCGACTTACTTCCACCCTGGGATGAAAGCCAACTGCTGAATTTCGTTAGCGAGCCCAATTTGTTCTTGTTGAAGGAGGACGATGCCCTTGACTTGGTCGTAGGTACCAGCGAAAGCAGCTCTACAGAGTACATCGCCCGTCAAATGCTGAAGGTGAGGCCACACATCCACATCACCAGCCAAACTTTGTTTCTCCCATCCCCTAATCATCTCCTCACAACTTTGACATGATGCTTCCGCTACATGCTGTAATATTTCAACAATTAAAAAAGGCTAAATAAGTTAAATGTATGTATTTTTAAAACATTAAATTTCTGTGGACCACGGCCATAAAATGTGACGAAATTATTAATCATTTTAAGTTCCATTAGAAGTTGCACTTGGTCAGGAAATTATTGGCCCCAAGCAGTAATACCTTCAACTTTTCGTAATGAAAAGCCGGATTGATGATCTTTCTATGTTTGGCCCATTTCTCCCCCTCAATATCCAGGAGCCCCGATGCCAAGATATCTGCAATGCCCGCAGGATGTGGCTTCTCAAATTCATCAATCCGTGAAAATATTTCTTTCAACATGTCTGAGTCCATGATGTTCAGCACAGGCATTGGCCCTAACCAAGTAAAGCAAAGCTTACCTGCAATAACCAATATCTAGAGATATCATTTGTTAAGGCGTCAAATGGCTACTGGATTCCATATTTCACCCATTTGTGTGTGTCAGGTGCTTAAACCAGCAAATGCATCGAAAGCACCTGACTTCAAACCCATCTAGTAGATCGATTTGCATGAGAAAATGAGCAATATTGGTCGCCTTCTGATGGTCGCTGGCTACATAGCTGCCATTAATTTGTCATGTGACTTTGCCACTAAAAGCAACACGTTTAGTGTTGGAAAATCTGCCTTATAGCAGGATTTGCTGAAAAGGCACCAGAAATATATTTTCTTTAGCAGATTTTTAGCTAGAAATTACAGCCTAGTGTGAGTTGAGATCGTACTTTGTTTTGTACTAGGAAATTGAGTTTGTCCAATCAACAATGTTACACCATTGGCTGGAAAAATTCCACTGCATCTCAACTTTGATAAAATGCATACCGTATTTCTTGATGGAGTGATGATAGAAAGGGAGAACACGAGGCACAATGTCGTTGGAGAAAGGAGCAATGGGTTGAGATTGAACTTGCTTGTTCATTCTGATGATGCCTCTCAGGTCTTGAAACAAAAGCCTGTAAGCAGTTCCATTTAGACCTTGTCGCCTCAGAAATCTTTCTAGCTTCTTCGGCTTCAACAAAAACAAACTCAGTATTTTCCATGCGCAAGTGCAGAAGGTGATCAGAACAAGGGAGAGAATAATTGAATAAGCCAAGGACGTTTCCATATTCTACGTTAACAACGTATAACACGCTTGTCTTGTTTCTGTGAGAGGATTTAAATAGGAATCTTGGGGAGCAGAGTTATGGACAAAGGGATAAACCAATATTTTACAACAAATTATTCATTCTGAAAGGGTGATTGGGGCTTACTTCTCGCGAGAAAAAAAGGCAGTAACAGTCATGATGCTATCAGATGGTGAATGTTCAAAATTATCTCAGGATGTTTAGGTCTATTTAGGCTAGTTAGTCCATTACTCACTGTTTACTCGCTAATCTCAAATTGTTCCATCTTTTTTTTTTTAAAAAATAATTCATGTCTACGACCCTACCAACTTTTTCAAAGCATGCACATTACATTTCACTCTTCATAAAACCAAAAAGACCCTAATTATGCTTTCGGACACCGATCGAAGTGGGCTGAAACCGAGATGGCCCATTTCCAAGCCCACTTTTGGGCCCACTTACGTTGTCGGCTATATGTGCCCAAAAATTGATTTTGGACACAACTGATTTATGCAAGTAATAGGATGTTTGCCTAGGAATGGTGTGGTTTGAGTGGCAGCCTAAACGTCTCTTTCCATCGTTTGCTTCCCGGAAGTTTCGTTGAGATTAGGGATCAACTCCATACTACCTTTTCTACTCTTCCTCATGACTGCTTTTTCGAAACGTTTATAATAAGATTCTTGCACCATGTATGGAATGTTTGGATTTAGAGATGCCAACGGATCATTGCTTGTGACTCACTTGTGTTGTTGCTTCAATGTAGTTTCTTGCAAACTTATGTTTTATGTGATTGAGTCAATTAACCTGTATAGTTTTTCCAATTAAGTCTATCTATCTCTATTTCCAACAAATTGAAGTCGACGACTTGTGGATTGATTGAAGCCTAGCCAAAATCTTTATCGCTAAATGAAACATTGCCACTATGGAATCATGAGTCATTTACTAGGACTTATTTTCGGGCCATGGTAACTGCAGTTCAATTGCGCGAAATGATATTTTGGGTCCGGATCGACCTAATCAAAATCGGATTTTTCTACTAGTACCGTAGGAGCGTAGGAGCATGGGTTTTTATTGATCGGAACCGACTGGCGATGGGACGTGATCGAGAGAAATGCATAGATTCAAGGACTTAAACCGGATAAATAGTTGATGATCACATCGAAGAAACCATGCAGCTTCAGGGACTGCATGTCTTCTTCTTCCTAGAGGGTAAAACAACATAAGAGGAGTGCATGGATACGGTGGCGGTACCGTGACTTCTCTGCAAAATGGATGCGTGATCTCTCGTTCTCGTTGCGGAGGTTGGAGTGCTCTCACTGCGCTATCGAGCTCTTGTACCATTCCCATCGAATTCCAGAGACGATAAAACATGGGTCGCGAAACGCTGATCTACAGCTTCGTGGCACGAGGCACCGCAGTGTTAGCAGAGTACGCTGAGTTCGGCGGGAAATTCACCGGCATCGCCTTGCAGTGCCTCCAGAAGCTCCCTCCCAGCACCGACCACTTCACTTTCACCTGCGATGGCCACACATTCAGCTACCTCGTCCACAGCGGCTTCGGTATGATCTCTCTCTCTCGCGTAGCTGGTTGTCTCTCTTCGAGCTGCAATAGCTCCGAGCTAGGTGTGAAAGCTACTTGTGGTCGCGTGTTTAAAATTTTCCTTCGACAAACTGACCTCACCATCTCAATTCCGCAGCATACTGCATCGTGGCAGGTGAGTCCATCGGTCGTCAGATTCCGATGGTCTTTCTTGAGAGAATCAAGGACGAGTTTACTAACAGATATGGCGGAGGAAAAGCCGCGACCGCAGTGGCGCATAGCTTGAACAGGGAATTCGGGTAAACATTGCCTTGTCTTCACAAATCCATGAATGCGACTTCTTTGTTCTCCATCACATGATATGCTGATCAGAGCTTAGACATAGGCCTGAACTGAAGGAACAAATGCAGTACTGCGCGGATCATCCAGAAGAGATCAGCAAACTTGCCAAACTGACTGCTCAGATATCAGAAGTGAAAGGAGTCATGATGGAGTATATAGAAAAGGTGAGTTGGCATCCCTTGTCTTATGCTTTACCACTGAGTTAGAACTATGAGAAATTGGCGTGCAATGTCGGACTTATGTCCCCCCGTCATTTAGGTTCTGGATCGTGGTCAGGAAGTTGAGCTTCTGCTCGACAAGACGGAGAATCTTCGATCTCAGGTAAGCAATCTATGATGTGTGATTTTCATCCTAGAGCTAATTATTGTATGTAAGAAGCAGGATCTGGTGTTTAGAAACTGAATGGTTGATGCATCAAGAATGACGGTTTAGAGGCAACAATTGGATTGCAAACACAAGTATATTACAGGTGTAGTCTTCTTCCGGTCTCCTGAACCGGCCAAGCTACTAGTGCAACCTACTTATTTGGGTCATTGGACAACTGTTGAATCAGAAGTACAAAAGTTTTGCCTATACGTGAACTGTCATTCTTCCCTATTCAAGTCTTGAATGCTCAATTGAGCAGATTACGTAACAAAACTGGGACAGCCTGAACTCGCATCTTCTTCTCGCTCTCGTGCAAATATTTCCTTTCGTCACATCATTCCAGCCTAGATGCTTTATCAAGGGCAATTGTCCTCTCATCTAGTTTAGCTTCTAAATAGTTCAGGGAGAACTGATGGATATGAACAAAGTTGGGTATTCTCAGTTCAATATCCTCTGTTCCTATTCCTTTTCTCATTCCTTTTGCGGTATCGTTGAAATATTGCCCTAAATCACTTGATAATGAGTTATATATGACAGCTTAAGCTTTAGGATTGGACTTCCTTACACATAATATCTTGCAATTCAGTGGATTTTTTTACTGCTGATCTACTTTTGATTCTGTGTTGCTAGATTTTGCATCAAATTATTCCTTTAAAGCACAAAACAGCATATGGGATGTATACTTACCAAGAACTTTCCCCACTATTATAAGGAATGTCATTTGAACTTTGTGAAGGTTTTAACTGCTATTGCTTTCCAATAGTCCGCTTTCCTCTGTCCAGTCTTCTCACATCAAATGTACGAAAGGAGTGCAAACTGCTGATTAATTTGGAGCTAGAACAAAGACCGCCCTCTTTCAGTATGACAGAGTTGAGGATCTCGGTGTCCTCCGATTGACATAGATTTTCTACTTTCAGGCGCAAGATTTCAGGCAGCAGGCGACCCGAATGAGAAGGAAGATGTGGCTGCAGAACATTAAAATGAAGCGGATAGTTCTCGGCATCGTCATCGCTCTGATTCTGATCATAGTCCTGTCCATCATTTGTGGTGGCTTCAGGTGTGGCGGTAAATAATGGAGCGACTGCAGAATTCTTTAAAACCTCCTTAAGTTTTGAGTTTTTCTTTCTATACACATAAGTCCTCATTGTTCCTGTAGTATAATGGAACAAATTGCTTGTATAGCTCTGTATACTTGGAAGGGTTCTCTGATCCAGCTACGCAGCATTGTGATATCATCAGTACTGATAATTTTGAGATAGCTGAAGTATTATGCTTTCCATTCGAATTAAACCTGACATACTAAACCCTTTTGTTTCAGAAAATGGGAAAATCCATTGAAAGCCTCAAACTTTGAATAGGATGTGATAAATCCTAGATTCTTCAATATGTGCAATCAAGCCATAAACCTTTTAAAAGGGGATATTAAAACTTCATAGAGAAAACTTTCATAGCAAATTTGGAGCTTACCATGACATGGTAATCTGAGAATGTTAAAAATTAATTAGGGCATTCCTCTTGATTTTTCGTATTTCTCAAGATTGTACATATATCTCCCTTTGATTGTACATATCTTGATCGATATGTTATCTTCAATAGTCATGTAATAAAACTTATAAATAATCTCATGTATTCTTCAACAAGATTTTATTTTATCATTCATCCTCTCATCAATTTCCTCAGAGAAGTTGTTAATTTTTATTCATTGTCTCATCTTTTAAATCACAAAAACTTTGTATAGGAATTTAGCATTAGGAGCAAGAGTAAAAATGTCTAATCAGCAAATGTTTGACCAAATCGGATGTTATAATGATATATTAGCCAATTACCTTTAAAAAGGTACTTTTTAAGTCAAAAGGGATGTGAAAATAAGACCGCCCTTCCCGTAAAGATGTGTTAAAATCTTTTCTTTTTCAGTCACTAATTTCAATTAATATAAATTTGGTAATTAAAATACATTCGAGATCCAAACAGGCCTATAGATCCAGATGAATTGCAAAGAAGAATCTAACTCCTTAGCGTGCATTGACGGTGTCACTGATCTTTTGGTCAATGGGTGTCACGATTTGAATCATTGTTCTAGTTCAAAGGATCGTGCGGTTACTATCCCCGGGCCACAACTAGTATACTAGCCGACTCAAGCGCGCAACCCCGATAGTAAGGTGGCACGCACAGTTTGAAGAAGCTTTTGTAAGAAGGAAATAATGAAAACGGATCGTGAGAAAATGTTCTGCTAAGTTATATTAAGCAACGACATAAGTCATGTACATCAAGTGACGCCTATGACCAATATACTATCCATTGGTTCTTATGAAATTATACCATCAAATTGCTGAGTTGCTCAGTTGGATGATATGTGGGAATTAAATGATGTACCTGTTTGGGGTTTTACTATCGGTTTGTCATAAGTATATAAATTTGTGATTTCTCGTGATATTAATCCAATTTAACGGAAATTAATTGATGGTAAATTTGTCATATATATATATATATATATATATTACTTTGGAGTTTTTGGTGATAAGAAAATTAGTTTTGAGTAAATTTTTTTACATCTATACCAATTTATAGTTTTTTCGTGATATTAACCCTTTGAGATATTCTAAAATACTGGCACGAACTACTTGATTTTATTCTTTTGAGAATGGAACTTCTGCATACATTATATCCTATTCTTTCAGGTTGTATTGTTGCTACAACTAGACTTGTCTCGTACTTAAATCTTAGAAACACTAGGAACCAGCTAACACACAATCAACCCCACCCTCTTCCATAAGAACGACCTCCTACTACACTCCTTCACCTCTTGCGTTCTTTGATTTGGGCGGCTCACATCCATGCGCAGCGTAGTGGCATGGATTTCCGGGATCGGGAACTGGACCCTTTTGTAGGATCTGGAAAGCCAAAAGACCGCTCGGCCAGTAAGTAGCCCCTGCCGCTCCTCCTCCATCATCTTTGCCTTCGATGAGCATCCTTCGTGCATCGTTCGGCTGTAATCACATTCCCAGCAACAGAAGCAAAACCAGAGCGAATGCTGCTGCTGCTGATGAACTCAGCAGCTTCTTCATCTCTCCCTCTTTTTCTCCTCTCTCGTCTGGTAAAACTTGTGTGTAGTATAATGAGAGGTCTTGTGAGGACGTCCTCTATTTATATTGAAATCGCTGTGTCCTGTAGTACGAGTTAGGTGGGTCTTGAGACTAGAGATTCCTACTAGGACGTGTGGAACTGGTTTTGGAAAAAGAAGTGTTTCCTGTATTTTTTTGGTCAAAGAAGTGTTCCATTTCAAACATTTCGTACTGAACACCCCCGTCTTCATTACGCTGTGCTGACTCTAACGAGATTCCCAGCTTTTTGACCGGCACTAAGCAGCTTGGTCTTAAAAGCATTACATTTAGGCACGATTTACCTGCCGACATTTTGCTAGTCGAACTGTTGAGCATGTGAATGGTATTGTTGCAGTAACTAGCTTTCAGTTTAATCAATGGAAGAGATCTTTTAGGTGGATTCATCTCATGACCAAATTACTAATTTTTGTAGAAGGATATTAGAATTGTCAAAAATTATGTACAGCGATCACTTTAATACTCAAAGTTTTTGCCGATTCACTCAAGTGAAGAAAAACAAGCCGATTCACTCAAGTGAAGAAAAACAATCACTTCACTTAAGTGCAGAAAAACAATCACTTAAGTCCCTTCAGCGAGAAATTCTGACAAATAATTATGTGACTTTAATTAAATATTAATGTTTAGTTGGCTTTTTCATAGAAGAAAAAGAAAAGAAAAGTCCACGTAAATAATGAGGTGGCCTTAATCACAAAACCAGGCCGCACTAGAGAAAATTTGTCTTTCCCTGTCGTTCTCTCTCGCTCTCTCTTTCTCCCTCATTCAAGCTCTCATGGTGATCAAACCTCCCTTTGCGGAGATGCTATGACCGCCGTATCTTGCAAATCTCATGATTTTGTAACCTTCGTCTCTACGCAAAATTCGTCCTCCAGGCCAAACGATACGACCGTGGTGAGGCCGAACAGGGTTCTGACTGGGCCGGATGGATAGGGACTCCTCTTCGTCCCTATACAACTTGGAGAAGATGAAAAGCGAGAGGATGGAGAATTAGGCATGGGCTTACAAGTTCCTTTGGGGGATTGGGATTGTCCCCCACGAGCCCAACGGGCTAGAGTTTTCAGTCATTGTGGAGGTCATGAAGGAGGAAATTGATTTTCTTCACAAATTGGGACTGATGATCGAGGACATCAATAACTATCCTCTCCTCCTGCTTGCACCATAAAGAAGAACATGATTTCAGTGCTTGATTTTCTTCTAAGCCCTAAATTGTCATTCCGGGGAAAATGGCAAATGAGCTCAAACCACCTCTCTATGTGTCGACTCTGTTGCTCGCTCATGTTCATCCATCGCCTTGTTCAAGCTCCAGCCGTCTTCCTTAAAATCTATTCCTCTGTTAGTCACAATTCTGCTATTACCTGTTAACTGACATTAGTTTATTCATCTTTTTTTCTGGTAGAACCGGGAATTTGGTTTTAGTTGGTCCAGTTATCTTACTGTCTACCTTTTCATCTCAATCTCTTAATTCTTTTTTTCTTTTTTTCTCTTCTCAGGCATTTTGATTATAAGTGGACAATGGAATACCCATCGAGAGCTGGTTTGACGATTGATCGGATCAAGAGTTGCTCCAGTTACTGCAATTTTTGGAAAGTTTAGTTGGCGTCGAAGATGTCCGGCCTTTTATCGGATAGAAATACAATCTCCAGGAGAAAATAGCTGCCGCTGCCTATCATCTAAACACAAGGAGAGCCGATCCTTTCGTCTGTTTTTTAATTTTGCTGTTGGAGCTTGCAGTCCATGGCCATCTTCCCTCAAATCTATTTCTGTGTTATTCTCGATTTTGTATACAAGTCTCATAAAAGAGAAGCAATATAAATGAATCTAGGTTCCTATTGTGATTTGACCAAATGATGAACACTTCAGCCAACTAATTTAAGCAACTCTCTCAAGTACACTTAACAACTTTATGGAGACATCTCAACAAACACCCTGCATGCATGGAGATGAAATCGAAATGGTTTTCCATCTAAAATAAGTATCAAGAACGATAATGTCATCACCAATCATCAACTTATAACTCAGATTTTCCATGATTTACACATAGGTTTCATGGACGGAAATTGATCTCACACTTCTCCAGAACAGGGCACAAAAGAGAGGAATGAAATTACCTTGTCGAGGATGGGTTCTGGGTTGCGCTTATTGATCAAGCTACACGAGTAGGATCTGAAAAACGTCGCCAGTGAGAGTGAGTGTTGGTAATGAAGCTTCCAAACGCAAACGAGTTGCTCTGAATCTTCGCAGTTGGAGAATAGGGGCAAAACCGAGCATTCCCTATGTTCTTTCGTAACCGGTGTGGACAAAGAAGAAAGTTGATCAATAATTTCCAAGATGATTCGCAAGTTTCGGTGATTGATCACTGCTTCACGAGCCATAGACCAGCTAGGCTTGCGGCCATGGACGAGACTAGAGCAACGTTGAAAGGGGTAAGCAACGATGGAGCCTATTGTGAGATCAGTGACAGAGCTAGGCTTGCAGCTGGATCTGGACGAGCAACGACGGAGCCGACCACAAGCGATGATGGAGTTATAGCGTGGGCCGACCGCAAGAGACATTGGAGCGGGTGGAGATGGTGGCCGGACAGGTGGTGCTATGTGATGAAGGAGGAAGAAGAGAAAAATGATTTTTTTTTTTAAATTTATTCCACCCCAGCAGAAACAAATATGTAAACAGTATAGTTTGGGTTGTCCAAAAAAAAAAAACAGTATAGTTTGGGACCATTAATACTAAATGGGCACACAGGCCAGCCACGTGGGTAGGAAAATTTGATAAACAAAATTGCCACATCAAATTTTGGGCAACCCATATATGGTTGACATTTAAGTTGTCAATTAAAAAAAAAGAAAAAGAAAAACTTAACAATTAAGTGATCCTAAAGAACTTTTGGCATCAACTTCTGGCACTTCAAATATCTTTCTATCAATGAATTTTATTTACGTTACTTATCAATTCCTAAGAGTAACAATTGATGACTTGTTAGCATATAAAAATGAAAGAAAGAATGAAAGATGAACAAAAAGAATTGACAAGTAACTTTGCATTAGAATTTTTAATTTTCAGTCTATCTATATTCTCTACATACTTACTTCAGTATTGATGGTGAAATTTCAGAAACAACCAATTTCTTCAATTAGGTAGCAATTCTTAATATGTAATATTGAAAATTTTGATATAGTTAGTAACTTTTTGACCTGATCAATGAATTTCTATATAAAGAAGTGCCTTTGGATACTCTTATGTGGAAATTTAATCAACCCATAACTAATTAGTGGTGACTACAAAAGGTAAGTTTAATAGTGAGATTTAATTTAGACCCAAGTTGCAGTTGATGTGAGCTTGGGAGAATCCGCACTAGGCGTAGGTGTCATGGGTCGACAGTTCCTTGGCCGTGGAATAACCCATGCGGTGCCAAATGAGTAGAATTCATCAGGCCAGCCTCATTCATTAGTTGTTTTATAGAACAATACGGCAAATAACTTCGATATACGAGATCATACCATGCTTAGCTTGGCTTGGGCGTCTAGTCCATCGAATGAGATAGCATATCTCTTTAGGCTTAACAACCGGTTTCGGCCTGTTATGGCCTCTTAAAGGGAGCAACATCAACTCTCGACAAATTTGTACACTAGAGGCCAACTTCGCCTTCAAAGCTTCTAAATAATATAATCCTTCTATCCTAGAAATCTTAGCACCAATCGTCCTAACGCCACTCCTACAGACCAATTGTGTTCATCATATCTGCATCTTCACTCTTCACTCGATAACTCCAAGTATGACTCACAAGTGTCACGAGTACGGGAGAATTCATGGATTGTGACATTCTCCCCCACTCAATTCCTCAAGGCTCTTGTTGCAATCTGCTCTTCTCTTCCTTGCGTCCTTTAACCATTGATGCGCCACTTTTATGATCACACATTGAATGATCATGCTCGCCCAACAAAACAGGTTTTGCTCCATTGGTAGCCTCTTTTGATCTCAGCTATTCGGACCTCTCTTTGGTCACTTGCGCTTCTCTGGCAAGTGTGGCTTTTCTCACCAATTGCATCTTTTGGTAGCACTTTTTTTGCTTACTAAGCATTTTGACCCCACCAAACCAAATGGAGGTTCTTTTCTTGTTGAAAATGTGATAGATCACAAACCACTTCTTTAGATTCACCGAGTGATCCAGGAATGTTATCCCCATTCAACGAGGATTCAGTCCTTCTCCAACTCTGCCCACTTGGTGAGGAACCGAATCTTCCTAGTGTCCCCATTGTCATCCTAGAAGCTAGTTGAGAGCTACGCTTTGTCCGAGCACTTTTTGCCCCAGCAATTCACTTTCCACCCTCGTAGGACTAGGTAGACCGCTAGTATTCTCCAATTTAACCCATATAAGAGCTAGGAGTCCGATTCTTCGACTCACCCACTTACTAGAGGGATTCTTGCTTTGATACCATTTGTCACGGGTCTGAAGGAGCATTAAACTTTTTATCTTAGAGGAGCTTGATCTGTCTCCTTAATTTTTTCCATTTCAACCATTTGATCCTCTAGATAATGATGAGAAACAAATTTGCTAGATTCCATCTATTATAGTTTCTTTTGGATTGTCTCAAGCAATTTATTTGTGATGAAAGTCGTTTGATCAACCTTCTAGTTAACATGATTAAGGCGAGCTTGTGTAGTTGGAAGTTTGATATCAATTGTCTCGAGAGCACTATTCTAGGCCAAAGCATTTTTTGACTGCCAATTCAAAACAGCCTTAGTAGCTATGACTTTCTTTTGTCTCCATGATTATCAACATCTGTAGGGTTCGAGACTTCAGGCATATATCAGAACTGATGTTTAGCACCTATAAATTCTTCTAATGTCGGAAATGGGGCACCATAATTAGATCTTTCTAAAGGTGGAAAGTCTAATAGTTTGAACATATAGACAGATGGAAAGACATATGGTGGTTCTGGTTTTAGGAAACTTGATGGCTAAGGTGCTTTGGGTACTCCTAAAGGAAAAGAGTTTTTCTTAACCCATTTGTGAATGGGTTTGTAGAAAGATGAGACAACTAATTTTTTTATGAAGATTTCTTTTTGGATGGTGATTGAGGTGGCAAAAGATCACATGGTTCTAGGATTAGTAGAGGAGATTGTGATCAAGGTAGTCCATACGAAACCATGAAATGATATTTTCCTCCAGCTTCCCCAAGAGGTCTAATAGTGGGCTCTCCGTGAAGGTACTTCTGGTAAAGTTTGTCTTTTGACTATTTCTTTCTCCTAGACGGTCTGTCATCTTCTTCATCATCTGGGGAATTTGTACAAAGGGAACATTGGCACTCAAGATTCCAAAAATAATGTCCTATCCAAGGATCTTTGTAATAATGAATGGGCCTTCCTTGCTTGCCAAAGAACTCAATTGGAAAATCAATTGCAAAAAGTTGCGTCATAAAAATAGTAAGGAAGATAGAATAAGTGGCTTCTTCCTTTTCCTTACTAAATTTAATAACAATGGTGCCATCTCTTTTCTTGGTGAATTAGGACCTTGTGGATTGGATTGGCCTAGAGTTCTCGTGGATTTTTTTTTTTCATAATTAGTTACCCAAGTGCTTGGAAGTAACTTAACTAGCTGATCTCAAGGAATTTGTCTAGGCACATGGATGCAAGAAGTCTGATCATTGTCCACCGAAATGAATAGGGCATATTCGGAACCAAGAAAGTTAAGATCAATAGCACGATTTTGAACTCGATAGACCATTTGATAATGTTAAGTAGTAATAGAATCCGAAGTCTATGGAGCTCCAATAATATGTAGTTAAACCATAAGGGCTAAGGGAAGTTGTGGAACCAAGAGAGCCATGTTAAAGCTTGGAAAAAGTGTAACGGACATTGCTTCTGCATTAAGATTAGTTTGGATTGTACCAAATACAAGTATGTTGGCAATCCAAAAAGCATGTCTAAAAGAGCTATTTGTATAACCTTACCATATAACCTTGCCTTTTAATCACGGGTAACCCATTCCTTCTATGAAAGGATAAAGCAAGTCTTATGGCACCAAAGGTGTGTACAACCTTGTTGTATGCTTTCTCATGGGAAGTTAGAAGGAATTTGAAGGGTAACAAAGTGTTCTTGCTGAGTAGTAGGGATAAGGTGTCGATCAAATTTGGAAGACTGGACGTACTCCTTAACCTCTCAAGTAGTATGCTTAATAAGCAGTTTAATGGAACAGAGAAGTGAAAAAGAGGAATGTCTAGCAAAAGTAGAATATGGATTAATAAGTGGAAGATGGCTCTATGAAATTTTACAATCTTCATTGAAATAAGAAACCTCATAAAGATAGTCAATTTTAGAGACATTGGAAGTGAGAAGTTCTAAAGGAGGGCTAAAAGAAACTAGGGCATTTAGAGTGGTAGATGTGGAGATTTCAGAGGATTCTCTCATGGTATGGAAATTCTTACCTTCGCACTGAATAATCAACTCAAAACTAGAAATATGCTTAAGAATGTCATGGCTTTGATACCATAAAATTGGATTATGATCTTTGAGAACCATTCGACCCACCGAAGGAGTTGAAGATGTGCAAAGAGAGATGATCACAAAAAGACCCTTTCTAGAATTGACAAAAGATATTTGCTATTTCTCCCAATTTGCTTAATTACTCTCATCTTATTTATGAACATATCTAACATTTTTTTTTCCTTTTTTTCACCACAGTCCCCTCAACTATATCTTGATTAGGGAGGGGAAAATTCTTGTTCTACTTGCCATTATTTTGCTGGTATTTTGTTAACTTGTTGCTAGACTAGATTCCATTGATTTGCGGAATAATCTAATAAACCAAGCTATTTTTCAATTGTCTCCCTACTTATGGTCCCTAGATATGCTTATGAATTCTCTTATATTAACTCATAAATTTTGGTGACCCGTTTAATTATTCATTAATTGCATAAAAAAACTTATGGACTAACTTTTAACTCCTAGCAAAAAAAATTTTCACTAAAATGTGTCACGCATAAATATCAGGTACATTGGCATTAATAGTATAAATTATTCAAAAAAATAAAAATTAATTAAATTAATTTTTTAATCAAAAAATAGACTAGGGCCAGGCCAGATTAGGCCTACCCGACCCCCTTTTTTTTTTTTTCTTTATCTTTTCTTCTCTTCTTTCTTTTCCTAAGCTCGGCCCCCTTCTCTCCTTCTCTCCTTCTCTACATGTTTTGAATGCAAACACGATGACAAAGGGTAGGAGGATGACACAAGGACGATACAAGAGGAAGGACGAGCAAGGGGAATTTGGTGCTCATGGTGCTCGGTCAGGATGACCGGTGAGGGAAATTGGTGATGTCCTTGGAGAGAGGGAGAGGGACGAGTATGAAAACATAGGGAGTGAGAGCTTGAGGGGCTCTTCTTCTTTGGCTGCAAATAGAGAGAGGAGGGCGAGACCGAAGAGAGAGCTGGAGGAAAAGAAAAAACAGAGAGAGCTCGAGAGAAGGTGAGCCAAAGGGAGTGAGCCAAGAGGGAGAACTGCTTGAGAGAGGAGATCTAGGAGAAGGGGTTCATCTTTGGCCGGAACGACAGAGAGAAGCTCATCATATGTTCAAATCTCAATAGTAACTTAGATTCATTTACATTGCTTCTCTTTTATGAGACTTGTATATGAAATCAAGAATAACACAGAAATAGATTTGAGGGAAGATGGCCATGGACTACAAGCTCCAACAGCAAAATAAAAAAATAGAACTTTCAAACTGCGCATCTATGGCCTCCAATAAAGCCTTAGCATTGCTATGCTGAGAAACTGAACCACGAATACTAGGAGATATCTTAGCTCTTATAAACATGGCACAAACGCAGTTGGACCGCTCCTATGGTTATAAAGAGCTATCTCACTGGAGTGCTCGAATCGATAGGAGCGGGTGGTTCGTCTTTCCTTATAGCATAGTCAATGTCCATCCACCCCAATTGAAGAAGAACCGACTCCTTCTAAACTTTATAGTTCTCACCATTCAGTATGAGAACATCAAACTAAAATTCAGAGAAATTCACAGGTTGCGAAAACTGCATATCAAATAATCATGCTTATGTCACAAAATTTGAGGCAAATATAAATAAATCATGTTTTACCAATGTAAACATGTCACAATATGAATCACATAACATAAAAACTACATGTGGGTTAAGTTTTTAATTTAAATAGATTCATAATTACTTCATGAAGAAACTACCATATTATATGCCTTTTCTTAATCCCTGTGGGTAAATTAAGAAAATAATATGATATTTCATCCTAATTAATCATATTAATATAATGAAAATTCATGTGGGATAAAATTCATCATATTAATATAATAATTACAATCAATGTCTATTTCTAAATATGATCCGGAGGCTTTTAATATATAATTTAATTAATTAAAGATGCTGTGGCCACTCCCTAATTAATTAAATATATGGACCATTGGACATTTAATTTCATGCATAAAATATTCATAAAAATGCATGAAATGACATAATAAATAAATACATCAAGGGCAGAACAGTAAATAAATAAATTGGCCAAGGGCATGATTGCAAAAATTTAAAAATTTGGGGCAAAAGTGTAAAAAGGGAGCCGTGGTGGGAGACGACAGGCGCGTGCCAAGCAGGTGCACGTCCACGCGCCAGAATCGGCGCAGGCGCATGCCCCGCATGCGCGCCCACGCGCGTAACGGTTGCCGCGCGTGTGAGAGCGCGTCGCGCGTGGATTCTATGCGCCCGCAACCGCGTCTTGCAGTGCGCGCGTGGGCTCTACGCGCCTTCTTCCTCGCGAACAAAAGCATTTTCTTCGCTGTTTTTCGCCGTTTCGCCGGCCGTTTCTTATCCGGCAGCCCATTTCAGACAAAAATAAATAATGGGTTTTGAAGAACATGCCGGCACGACCATGTGGGTCCAAATTTCGGCGAAAATGAGCAAAAATTGGCCCCAAAATCAAACGAAAATTTCCCAAAACACAATTCCTTCAACTACCGCGACTTCCGCCACCCAATTAGCCTCCAGCGAACACCGATATGCCGAAACAACTCATGGCTAACATTCCTTATGGCGGTGCGATTGTGCGGGTCCGAAATCAAGGGGTGGGTCGCCAGAATTTGCCTAGAATTTGGGAGTTTCTCTCTTGGCCTCGACATTCCGTTACTGTTCATGTTCTAAAAGCCCGAAAAACACACCAAAAATTCGAGAAAAACAAGACAGAGGCACTAGACACGCTCTGATACCAAATGTAAGACATAAATAATTCATATGTGAAAGCCAAGATCGTTTATAGACAAACCTCCAGCCATTGTTTGCATTCCCGTTCGTCAAATGTCCTGAAAAATCAAGAAAATAATAGGCACACTCTACTAACCAAATCTCCTCACGTACTGATGGTGTATTCTAAATGTGAGGATTTTGTGTTAGACCTTGTGATCACCTGTCAGAAATGAACGTACGTTCCTATTTATACATCGTCTCCCATCAAGACGGGCGGTTGTCATGAAAGGGTACGAAGCGTAGAAAAACTTCATGTCGAATAGTCGCAACTTTAAGAGAAAATTTGGGTCTAAAATGTGGGATCACAAAAAAATAAATAACAAGTCAACCATACACATTGTTTATTCAGATTTACCATGCGCACGACAAGTTTCGACGTGGTGAATAATTGTCATGAGGAGATCAGATGATAATTGGTCAGAATCAAATTGGGGAATTTAAAAGATTTGATACTTGAAAGTCAGAGAATCAGTCTAATATAGGGGTGAGCATTAGTTCAAGGTCAACCCTGGATCGACCAACCCTGCCGGTCCTAGTCCAGTTCTTAGGGAGACTAGGTCAGTCATTGGTCATAGGATTCCTGGACCAGCACTATGCGGGTTGGTCCTCGGTTCTGGGAATTCAGGGTCGGTCCAACCCGGACCAAAATGGCATAAACAACTTCTTACGACTTCCTCCGTTAGTACTCGTTATCTTCTATCTTATTTATCCTCTTAGTCTTCAATTTGCCGAAATCGAAAGAAACAACTTCTCCACTCGCTACTCGATACTCGCCTCGCTCACTTTAGGTCACTTGTGCCACTCGCCGCTCGATACTCACTTGACTTGTTTCTCCCCACCTAACACTCAATGCTCACCTTGTTTGATGCTCACCCTACTCGACCCTCTCCACTTGCCTTTCTTTGTTGACCTCGCTCGTCATCGAACCCATTAGATTGGTCCGATCATCGGTTGCCTTTTCAAGGAGAACAAAAAATGAAATAAAAAATTATCGATTGGTCCTAGGTTGACCCTGGAACCAGACCGAACCCATTGGGTCAGTTTGGTCCTCAATCGTTTTTTCAAGGAGTACAAAAAATAAAATAAAAAATTATCAGTTGGTCCTGAATTAACCCTGGAACCAGACCGAACCCACTAGATTAGTCCACTCCTTGGTCCCAAGCTCAATAGAATTAGTCATCGATCCCAAAAATTAAGGACCAGCACTGTGTGAGTTGGTCCTAGGGTTAGGGGTGAACCGACCCAACCCAGACCATGCTCACCCCTAGTCTAATATAATAAGTATTCTTTAAGATGTGCGAGAGGAGGCGTCTTTTTTTTTTTTTTTTTTTTTTAAAGTGTCCTTGCCTGCATCATTGGTATTTTTGACTGGTTTGCATCTTTGGATTAGGCCGGTCCACCCCCTAACTCTAGGACCAACCCATACAGTGTTGATCCTCAATTTTTGAGATCAAGGACCCACACTATTGAGCTTGGGACTGAGGACCGGACCAATCTTATGGGTTCGGTCCAGTTCTAAGGTCAACTCGGGACCAACTGATAATTTTTTATTTTATTTTTTGTACTCCTTAAAAAAGCAATTGAGGACCAGACTAACCCAATGAATTCATTATGGTTTCAAGGTCAACCTAGGACTAACCAATAATTTTTTATTTTATTTTTTGTATTCCTTGAAAGGACAACTGAGGACCATACCAACCCAATGGGTTCAAGATAAGTGAGGTCAGCTAAGAAAGGCAAGCGGTGAGGGTCAAGTGGGGTGAGCGTCAAACAGGATAAGCATCGAATGTCAAGCGAGGAGCAACAAGCCAAGCAAGCATCGAGCGGTGAGCAGCACAAGTGACCTAAAGCAAGCAATGCAAGTGTCGAGTGGCAAGCGAAGAAGATGTTTATTTCAATTTTGGCAAATTAAAGACTAAGATAACAAATAAGACAAAAGAGAACGAATACTAGAGGAGGATGCCATAAATAGTTGTTTATACCTTTTTGGACTTCGTAAGGACTCTTTACAAAAATATTTTCCTCATTCGTAAATTATGACTATTGACACCGTAAAAGACATTAAAAATCTAAATTACTAAAGAACAATATAAAATATTGTTGATGTCGTTTATTTTAGGGTTTTCTCTATATAAAAAAATTATAAATAATATTATATATATTCGGGGTTGGTCCGAATTGGATCGACTTGGAACTCTCAGGACCAAGAACCGACCCACACAGTGCTGGTCCAAGAATTCTAGGACCAAGGACCGATCCAGTCTCCTTGAGAACTGGATCAGGACCAGCAAGATTGAGCCGGTCCAGGGATGCTCACCGCTAATCAACAGCTGCTACTTAGTAAAGCCATTTTCTTGATATGATATCAAGGTGGAGGCTTTTACTTAGCTCTATCACATAAACGAAGGTAAAAGTACACTATAAGTATCAAAAGTTTACTCAAATGGACACTTAGGGCATGTATGATAACGTTCCTCTTTTATGCTTTTTATTTTTTTTGTTCTTTTGTTCCCATAATAGAAAAAAGAATAAAACTTCGTTTAATAACATCAGTTAATTTTTCTATTCCTTGAAATAGAAAAATGGTCAGGAAATAGATTTAGAACATAAACAAAAAATAGAAAAAAATAACTTCTTGTTCTTATGAATAATTTCTAGAAATAAGTCTTTATCTTTTTTTCATTTATCTTTTCTTCTTCTTCCTCTTCCAATCAATTGGTGGAGACTCGTTGCTCACCTCTTGTCGCCGATTGCTAGTCGCCGCATGGCACTAGCACCCACCAGTCATCGGCACCCAAAATTTTATAGTACAAAAAAAGTCTCAATCGATATGACATGAAAACTAAGATCTCAATTAACCAATTGATGTGATGTTGAGGACTCCAGCATATTTAGCCTCACCATTGGATTTGAAGTTGGGGACACTTTCTTTTAACCTCACTCCAATCCAGTTATGTGGTAGCCATGGAAGGACCCAATTATTCTCTTATTAACTTTTTAAATAGTGGGTTACCTAGATAGACATCACCAATGTCTAAATTTGACTTAAGATAAATATTAATGACATCCGCATAAGGAAAATTAGCCAAGATTAACATGACCCATTATAGAAAGCCAAAAAAAGGTGAGAGCAACATCGAGGAAACCGGGCGACTCGATGCCGGGTTCCCTTGGAAAATCGTGCCCCTTGGCGTGTTTGCTAGCCCACCAAGTGAAATTTCTTAAGTTAGAAATAACAACAAATCAGCCAAAATAAATTTACGATCACTATAAGAAGCGATACCAGTGCAAAATATTCTTTCACACTTGCATTCGTAAGTAAAAAATATCCACAATCTAGTGAAATAAGCACGGTTATTAAAATTAGAACTTGGATGTGTGGGTATCTTTACTTGGCTTACGAAGAAACTTTTTTATGCGTTAATAGTAAAAATTCAAAAATATATAGATAGATGACTTCCAAAATTCCACATCAAGTGACACCTATCTTTGTGCAATCGATGTTAAAAGAGATTGATAAACTTTTTGCTTATAACCTGGGTGTATGGCTTCAAGCATCCAGCAACCTGCAGCCCATGGAACGCTTGTAAACCGCAGTCGAATGTTCGGCTGTAAAAGTGACTCTACCCCCAAAGTAGTTCGTATGTAATTAGTGGGATTTGAACGGATAAGTTTTAGTTTTCAAGCTAAAAATTTCCCAATGCCCTAACTACACTAATTGAGGGGGAGGAAAGACTAATTTGTATTATACTGTTTAAATGGAATACTTTCTGATATTGTGTATGCTAATAAAACATAAAACACTAATTGAGAGTCAACGGTATATTTTATCTATGTATAACATATTTACTTTATTTTTCTATTAATTGCTAAATTTTATTTTAGAGCAATATTCAACCCTCATAAAAACCAATGCTCTCTCTCAGCATTTTTTTATATTTTTTTATTTCGCTCCTTCCCGTTGTTCAATTCTTAAAAAATGAAACAAGTGATCCGAATTGCGCCGTTACTCATGTGAATTAACGGTGCCATAAGGCTCACGATGTTCTTAGTTTTTCATTGCTAATATCAAACAGAAAACATGTGATGAGCATTAAGACCAAAAAAATAAAAGAAAACATGTGAAGAGCGTACCTTATCAAAATACTTTTGAGTAGACGTGCACTCAACCCCAATCCACTAAGCATATTGTGTCACGTTCCGAACCCCAGGCACGCGCACATCCCTCAGCGGTCGATTAAAAATGCGATGTCCCAAGATGCATCACCAACCCTTTTCTTTTTATCTTTCAATTAAGCACATGCAGAAGTGAATTAAATGAACACCCGGACAACCAATAAACACAAGGATAGTAAAAAGATGCTAACACTTTTTTCACAAACTACTATTCATATACATGTCAAGTTAGCCCTACAGTTCTATATACAAAAGTCTATCCCAAAAAGAAACTACTGGACAACCTATACTCCGGATCCCTTCGACTTTGGCGCTAGATCCTCCACGACATGACAATGTCCATGGGGTGAGCTACCTCCCCATCCTCGGTTTCGACAGTAAACCCATCAAAACCCTATAAAGGACCCTCCCGAGTCCTGTTAAGCTCGTTAATATACCACACTTTGAAGCGATGAGGCACCAAGTGAGGAAGCTCTCGTCGACCCAAATCGTGGTCACCACTAACTCACGAGTCCAGGTGGTCCTGAGAATAGGGAAGAAAGTAGACTTAGAATCCATGTGCCACAGCATCCCAAAACGAACATGACATATCTCCATGCTAAGAATCTGAAAAAAGGGTTAACCATGATGGGGTGAGATAAATCTCAGTGAGTAAAAACCCTAAACCCCAATTATGATGCAAATTCGTCTTGAAGGTTGTCCTAAACATGCACCACACAAAACTTACCTCGCTTCAACGCGTCCCTGCACATTAGTGCATCACATATGCATTATAAATATCACAAGCATAATTTAATAACCGAAACACATCATTTCAATCACAAACATCCACACGGGTCCTGATTATAAGGTAAAACCGTTATGACACATCACATACCGTGCCACACAATTTTGCCCGATAATTAGACGCAGTTATCACAACCATTCAAGCATGTTCCAATTATTATGACCCATCGGCCACGGCCAACTCAATAGTCAGCAATCATCCAGCATAACCGGGCATCGTCCCGCTTCATTGAGCATGACAACGTTCAACACTACACGCCCAAATAGCATTCCATAAAGGAGCATCGGTCCGGCCTCCATCGTGACCGGCATCTGTTGACATGGGGCATCTGAATTTAATCAGGCATCACCTCCTCGACTCTCATCGGGTGACGGGTTCCGATAGTGACCACACGCACACACATGCTTGGCCAAAAACACCATGCTTTGCATCCAAATACCTTGTATTTAAATAATGAACTTGGCCCCTTTTTTTCGTATTAAAAATCTCGGTAAAATAATCGTGCGTGGTCATGTATTTAAATCGAACCATTAAACGCGATACGTTCCAATTTCAAAATTCCACGATTTTATATAGTACATAAAATTTTGGCATAAAAAACCGACACCTAGTATTTTTCTATTTAAATACCATAAAATAAATTTTTGCAATAATAATCAATAATTACTACCAAGCACTCAATTGCACATATAAGCATAAATAAACCATCAAATTCATGTAAAAGTTCAATCACGAGAACGAGCGTAAAATTTCACTAAATGGCTAATCCGTCACAAATTACGCTAATTATAATTAATTAAATAAATTGTAATTAAATAAATAAATTTAACTTAATTAACCTAACCATGTTTAACTAATATAACTCAAGTTAACTAATCTTGTCATGCCCTGAACCCCAAGTGCGTGAACATCCCTTGATGGTCAATTGAAAATGCGACGTTCCAAAATGCGTCGCCGAACCATTTTTTTTTTTTTTTTATCTTTCAATTAACGCATGCGGAAGAGAATTAAATAAATACCCGGACAACCAATAAACATAGGGATAGTAAAACACGATTGCGATTTTCCCATCAAAACCACAACTTATTTATCCACTATTAACCCTAGAAAGTTTAATGATACAAGCCTTTCCACGGCCACTTCCTATCAACCCTCTCAAAATCCTCAAGGATTAGGGTCCACCTAACTTCACTAACAGCAGAACCAGCCAACAGGTGTCGCATCTAATGCCTGCCACATCTGCACTTAGCAGATCTCCACGTTATGGCCCTAAAAAAGATTAACCCATGACAGGGTAAGATAAAAATTTCAGTGAGTCAAAACCCTAAACCCCGATTAGGACGCAAATTCACCTCAAAGGTGGTCCTAATCACACACCATACAAAACTCACCTCGCCTCAGCACGTACTTGCACATTAATTCATCACATATGCTATCATCAATGCAGCAAGCGCAGTTTAATAACCGGAATACATCATTTCAATCACATGAATCCCGATTATAAGATGAAACTGTTATGGCATGCCTCATACCGTGCCACACAATTTTGTCCCACAATCAAGCGCAACTATCACAACCATTCAAGCGTGTTCTAGTTATTACGACCCATCGGCCACGACCAACTCAAAAGCTAGCAGTCATCCGACGTAACCGGGCATCGTCCCGCTCCGTCGGCCACAACAACATCTAGAACTCCCACCTAGATGGCATTTCATAAAAGAGTATTGTTCCGGCCTCCATCGCAACTCGACTTCCGGACCCCTACCGGGCATCCGATAAAAATTGGGCATCATCCCCAAACTCCCATTGGGTGATGGGTTCCACTTAGTGACCATGCAAGCACATCATCAATCAACCCATTTCTTATCTTCCATCAATTAGCCCAAAATACCAAAATTCCTTTTAGAACAATAAACCTTGCAATTCCTTTTTTTTTTTTTTTGTTCAAAGCTTTCCAAAATAAATTCGTACGGGGTCACGTATTTGAAATTAATCCGCCAAACTTTGCACGCATCTAGTATAAAACCTCTCATTTTATCGAGCACATAAAAATTTGCATCCAAACCCCACACCTCATTTATTTTCTATTTTCTTTTCCAAACACCCTTTTTTAAGACAATCTTTAGTAACCCTTTTTTTTTGTTCAAAACTTTTAAAAATAAATTCATAAGTGCTCACGTACTCAAGATTAATCTATCAAACTTTGCACGTACCTAGTTTAAAACATCATTGTTTTATTGGGCAAATAAGTTTTGGTGTCCAACCCAACACCTAATTGCTTTTCTAATAAAATGTCCTTAAGGCCATCTTTTGTAATAACAACAAACAACCACCATAGAACAACCATCCACACATTATCACACATAAGTCCTAAGTATGCCAAAAGTCAACCACATCACCAAATATATATTATCCAACAAGTACAATACTAAAAATAACCACAAAACCACTACTGGCCCTAACCGGTAGAAACCGGGTTCACTCGCATGTCTCCAAGTTTAATTCCAGAAACATAATCAAACGAGTTTTGAAAATTCTCAAATTTGAATATATTAAAAAGGACACTTAAAAGAGCACTTTTTATGCAGACACATTGACCCAGATCTTTCTAGATTAAGAGTAGTAAATCGCTCAAGTTGTTACCAAAACTGTGACCATGTCCAAAAATTCTGCTTTCCAAAATTAGTTTATTTTGAAGTCCAAAACTTATCCATTTGATCTGAAATTTGACTATGTTAAACCACAAGATGTGATAAACAACTTTTGTGAATGAACTCTTTCAAAATTCGAGCCCTAAAAATTGATAAAAATCTATTGAATACCAAAAGGTCACAAGTTCCTGCACCAACCTGAGATTCTGTTTTGCAAATGATGAGGCTAAAAATCCCTAAAATCTTAAGTAAAAATATTTCATAACTGAATGAAGCAACCTCAAAATCGCAGCACATTTCCATCCAAAAAAATAGCAAACAACCAGGGTCTAGTAACTAATCCGGAGAGAAATCCACTAAACCAAACTAAACCACCCTCATTAGTATTAATCTAACCAATTAGATTAACACTAATCCATCTTAAAGCTAATATAATCAAACTAGATTAACATTAATCCATATTAAGGCTAATTAACATTAATCTAACCTCGTAAATGTAATTAACAACCTAATAAAGGATTAGGGAGTTAACTCACTGGATTGGGATGGTGGCAGGTTCACGGTAATGATGGTGAGGACTTGAGACTACTGCATCTCCAGCGAAGCTCAAACGGCGAAGGAAAAGGCCAGGTGAAGCTCACGACCAAAGCAGGTTCGATTCTATGGCTGAGCTGGTCGGGGGCCATTGGATGGACACGAGGCTGCAGTTGAGCTGAGGCACGAAGCCGGTGGCCAAATAGCCCAGCTGGAGGCGTGAGGTGGCGGCTGGACTGAGTTGGAACAAACTGCTGGACTTGGACAGAAGGCTGGTGGGTGGCCGTGCGTGGAGCTGCAGCTATCTTGGCTGCTCCATGGAGTTCTGGACGTGAGGGGTGGTGAAGATGGAAGCTGTTCTGGCGTGAATGGTGCTGGACTGGTTGTTGAAGATGAAGACATTGGGGTGGTGAGATGCGGTGGAGGTGGTGAGGTGCAGGTGGTTGAGGTGGATGTTGGCAAAAGTGGAAGGGAGGATGGGTGTGCTGATGGTGGAATTGGTGGAGTTGGGCATAAGATTGATGCTACTTGTGAGATGAAGGCACTAGCAAAAAAAGAGGGGGAGGGAAGGGGGCTATTGTTGTTGGATGGGTAGTAAAGAATTTGTAAGGGAAAGAAAAATGGAAAGAAGAAGCGTGAGGGAGGATCGGCCGAAGGGGAGGTGCACATGAAAGAATAGAGGGAGATGGGGGAGAGAGAGGGAATCAAGAAGTCAAACTAACTACTAATAGAAAGCCTATGGTAAATATCTAACTCATGATCACAATGTCACCAAAGTCCTCATGTTTAAAGTCCATGGCCCAACCAATGGCCATTTTTCCTCTTAATTCTCACAAATAAACCAATTTGGAGGTAGAAAAAACCCATTTTTTAGCCCATACGAATTTCCCTTTTTTTTTTCCGTTTTGTCGAAATTTATTTTTCCGCAAAATTCCGGACTCGATGAAAATTCACCAAAAGATGAGATGACGTCCTATAAATGAATTGTGACGCACTCGAACATCTGATTCCCGAAACCAAATTTAATTTCGTGGTTAAAATGAATCGAACACAATTTTGGTACAACCTAACATATTGGGTAAATTTTAAGGATTTTAGCGCGTTTGACCCATAGTCGATGATTTTTTATTCACATTTGTGCATCTCTGAATCATAGACGACTCTTGGTTGTCGTAAAAATCACAAGGTTTCAATTACGTGTAATGAGTACAATTTCGATAAAAAAAAATCGGGTTAGTGCCATTCGACGCGAATTTCGCAATCAGGTGGAATCACCAGTAATTCAATTATGTAGCTTCGTCGAATCGACCTATATCCGATCACTAATTGATTATAACAGTGTTGTATTGATCATTGCCGATTATTATGGTTGAGTAATCGATTTCCGATCAAATTCTCGAGTCTGCCGCATTTATATCCCTTAACGGCTTCACCTAATAGATTAGTTAACTTGTGAGTAACCAACTTAGAGAAAAATGACCATAGGCGCGTTGACGAAATGCCAATTCCATATTATTAAGATGGGGTCGAATTTTCAGAATGTCACAAACTTAACGTAAGGTAGGCTAACCTAAGTAAACTAACCACCTAACCAAACTAACTTAACTAATTAACCAACCTATCTAGACTCCGCTAGTTACATTAACTTGGATTAACCACTAATCCTAATTAACACTAATCTAACCCCTTAAGAGCAATTAACTACTTAATTAAGGATTATGGAGTTAACTAATTGGATTAGGACGACGGCGGGTTCACAGCGACGGCGGCGTGACAGCGATGAAAACTCGAGACAACCGAGTCTCCAATGGAGCTCAATCAGTGAGGAAAAATAGTCGTACAAGCCTTCAGCCAAGGTTGGTCGGTTATGTGGGCTGAGGCGAATGGAGGTGGCTGGATGCGGCTGGGCTAAACTGGAGCTGGGCGAGTTGGTGGTAGCTGGACAAGCAGAGGCTCGAGATGGGACAGTGGGTCGATGATGGTGGCAGTGTGCGATTGAGGCGATGAGTTGCTTAGCTGGACACGGGGCTGGTGAGTTGGACCGGTGGCGAGGGCAAGAGCTACAGGCAACCAAACGCGGGCTGAGTTGGAACGAGCTAGCGGGCAGACGGTGATGAGGCGCGGATGTGAGGTGTTCTAGCGGTGGATGGGAGCTGGACAAGCGGTGTGGGTGGTCGATCGGTGGGTGGTGGATGGTGGAGGGTTAGCAAAGGGAAGTGGCTGGTGGTATGGGCAGTGATGGAGGAAGCTACGGCAACTAAACGTTGGCGTGGCTAGGGGAGGGAGTTGGTTCAACAGGGAATGAAAATGGAGAAGGGGAATGAACGTAAGAGAAAGATGATAGGAAGAAGAAGCAACAAGGGAGGGGGTCGATTGTTCTGCAGGGTGCACGCATGGAGAGATAAAGAGAATTGAAGAGAGAGGAAGACAGCCAAGAAGTCGAGACAAGGGCCAATAGAAACCTAGGGAAAATATCTAAATACACAAGTGATATGCCCCAAAGTCTTCAGCCCTTGAAGTCAATTGGCCCTCCAACGAGAATTTAGCTCTCATTTTACCCAAAATAAACCATTTTGGTAGCCAATTAAGTCCTTTAATATGCCCATCCGAATTTCACTTCTTTTCCGATTTGTCCGAAATTGATTTTTCCGCAAAATTCTGGACTTGACGAAAATTTTCCGAAAGATGAGACGACATCCTAAAAATGAATCGTGGCATACTCAAATGTCTGATTCCTGAAATCGAACTCAATTTCGTGTTAAAATCAACCAAACGCAATTTTAGTACAACCTAACATATCGAGTAGCTTTTAGGGATTTTAGCGCGTTTGACCCGTGGTCAATAATTTTCTATCCACGTTTGTGCATCTCTGACTCATAGATGACTCTCGGTTATCGTAAAAATCGCAAGGTTTCAATTACGTGTATCGATTATAATTTCGATAGAAAATCGAGTTAGTGCCATTTGATGCGAATTTCGCAATCCTACAAAATCATCCACAATTCAATTACATATTTTCGTCGAATCGACCTATATCCGATTACTAATCAATTATAACATTGTCATATTGAACCTTGCCGATTATTACAGTCGAGCGATCGATTTCCGATCGAATTATCTAATCTGCTGCATTTATATCCCTTAACGGCATCACCTAATAGATTAGTCAACTCGTAAAGGGCCAGCTCAAAGTAAAATGACCATAGGCGCGTCAACGAAATAACAATTTCATATATTCGAGACAAGGTCGAATTTCAGGATGTAGCATATTGTATCAATTCTTGTCGAGCATAATGATGCAAATTGAGTCTGGATATCTATCTCCCTATATAATATAAGTGGTTGACTTCATTTTAATTACTTAATCGAAAATTAGTTTCGTGTATAATATAACTACAATATTCGGCGACAATCGCTAGGTTTCAGAAAATTGTCTAAGGCCTTATTTGTTTATTTTTGTTTCTATTCCCCAAAACAAAAATTTATGTGATTTTGTTCTAAGGAACAAAAAAAAGAACAGAAATGCGTTTGGTAAAAAAATTTGTTCCCGAGAACAGATTTGGAACAGAAACAAACAGTAGAAAAAAGTTGTTTCTTGTTCCGGGAACAATTCCGAGAAACAATTTTTCTCTCTCTTCTTTTTTTCTTCTTCTTCTTCTTCCTTTTGCCGCTTGCCGGCCCTTGCGGTGGCCTAGCGAGGCTCCAACGAGCTTGCCGAAGCTCGCCCAGCCGATCACCAACCACCGCCGTGGCCGGCAACCGGCCACAAAGAGAAAGAAGAGAAAAAAAAGAAGAAAAAAATTAAAAATATAATAATAAATTTTGAAAAACTAAAATAAACAACAAAATTATACAAGTTTACCAAACACATTTCTAATTCTAGAGTAGAAATTTTCTGCAGTTACCAAACGTGTTTTTATACTCCGAAATTGTTCCTGAGAACAGAAACAAAAAAAATTATTTTTGTTCAAAAATTGTTCCTCAAAATAGAAACCTTACCAAACGGTCCTAAAAAGTCCTAAACTTATTGCACTTTTATCAATTCAATACTAAGCATTTTGTTGTGCCAACTGGGTTATAAACATTTTTATGTTTTGCCAATTGAGTCCATCCGATCAATTTTAATTGAAAATCACAAACGTGGATGACAATTGTCCTACGTGGCATAATTGACGTTGACATGGATAATTTTTAATAATATTCTAATATTTTAAGAATTTTCTTTTTTTATTTTTCTTTTTTCTCTTTTCTTTCTTTACTTTTTTCCTTTTTTTTTCTTTTTTTTTTTTTTTCTCTTCTATTCTTTTCTTTTCTTTTCCTTTTACCTTTTGCCCTTTGTTAGCCATTGTCGAGTCTCGTCAATGGCTAGCAAAGGTCAACAACCTCGGGTGAGGGATGCCAACATCTAGCCTAGCAAGGAGTACCCTCGCCGGATCGGGCAAAGGTCTCCCCCTCCTGGGTAGGCGTGGGCCATCCTTGCCTGGGCTAGTGGGGGCAACCTTCGCCTTTCCAGCCTAGGCAAGGGCAGCCCTCACTTGAGGCTAATGAAGCAAAAAAGAAAATAAGGAAAATGAGTAAATAAGGAAAATAAAATAAAAAAGGAAAAGGAAGATAAAAAATAATAAAATATTATTAAAATGTCCATGTCAACTCGGGCTTGGTCATGTAGGATGACTAGCTTCAACGTCAATAATTTCCTAGCAAAATTGATGGGATTGGCTCAATAGTCAAAACGTGAAAATGTTTAGGACTTAATTAGCACAAATAAAATATTTATGACTCAATTGGCAAAAATGCAATAGGTTTAAGAATTTTATGACAATTTTCCCACTAGAATTCTATAGTGGGGAGGGAGCAAGAGGGGGTGAAACCAAAATTGTTGAATTCAAATGTGCTATAGTTACATATAGAAAATAACATGGTATACAAAAAGTGAAATAGTGGTATTTATTTCTATTGTTGATTAGAAAATTAACGAGAAGAAATATTAAACAAAAAATTTATGTCGAGTACTTTCAATTTATCTTAAGAGACTTGATTTTTTTAAAGACAAACTAATTATAACAGTATTATATCACTTAAGTAAAGAACTGAATTTTATCAGAGATCGTGAGTCTTTACTTGTATAAATTAGAAAAGGTTATGCTAAGGACATATATTTCATATCTATCTTTAATCGCAAGAGTGAATAAAATGATTTTTTTATTAACGTCTATATAAAAGGAAAAGACCAAATAGTAATAATAGTTGGTAAAAATATAAAAGGGAAGGCCACATCTTTACATGAAATTTGAGAAATTAGCCAGCAGTTTAGGGAGACTAGGCAGTATTACCAGTCCTGAGAAGTTTACTGATTAGTCTTTAGGCATAATATGATAAATTGCAATAGACTAAAAGATAAAGAATCATGCATGTTAATAGAAAAAATAAGTGATCTCCTAGAAAGAAGAATGCTAAAGAAGGAGAACTATTTTTCGCAAAAGCCGCTTTTAGTTGTGCCACAAAAGGTGTGTTTTTTAAGGACTTTTTTTTTTTTTTACATCAGATCACATATATTACGTCGATTTTTAGTACGTCACAACAACTATGCTTTTAAAATATCACGCATAAATTGAGAATGTATTCCTCTTGTAATAAATAACATTTGAACTTTAGATATCTTTATTTTCTTTTGCATGATTTTTTGAGTCCTAAAAACTTAGAGGTTTAATATAATTCCGATACCTTCCCATATAAAAAATGTTTGATATTGATATTGGAAAATAAGATGTGCCTTTTGGTCTTCTTTTGGGTTTCGGTTGCTTTGTATTCAGTCATGTACAAATACTTGCATGCCGTGTTTTCCCTCTCTTTTAATAAGGGACTTTGCAAAAAGGGTTTAACAATTCGTTTTTCGAATCAGAGTCAGATGCATCATTTTTTTTTTACTATGGCAAATGACATTTCAAGTGGGAACAGCTCTTTTGGAAGGCACCGGAAGAGTACGCAAAACCCAGTTCACTAGGTCAATAAAAAGAGAGCACGCTAGCTAGTAGAAATCAAACCAATCATTAATTAGGGAACACTTTTCCTGTCAAGAAGTCATCATATGTTTACTTGATTTTTCGTTTATTCTAAAAGACCAAAACAGACTGTTTTATACATGCAACGAAGCAAACAAGAGCACGGAATCCGATCAAATAAAAACTGAGGAATTTTATCTGATTCGAGTCAAGATCAAGGGGACATCGTATTGGGCATGAGGAGTGAGCACAGCACTGAGAAGTTCTGCAAAATCAACGTGAGAACAACTTTGACTTCCAGCGAAGCAAAGTTTTGGCCAATGCAAGTTCTAGGACCCCAATTGAAAGGGAAAAAGTATAGCTTGTTCTTGGTTGCTTTTGAGACTCTCTCAGAGAACCTCTCAGGATTGAACTCTTTGGCATCATCGCCTCAAATGCCTAGATCAGGATGACGGGCACCAAAAGCAGAACTCCTGAAGTTATTTGTATATCTACCAACTTTGTTTTCTTGTGCATTGTTCACGTCATCATAAACACAAGTGGATATAACCTAAGCCTCATTCAGTGTCATGCTTATGTCACAATCCAAGGAGAACTGTCGGCCCGCGACATTTATCTGTGTGTAAATCGGTTTGTTGTTACCCTGTTCTTGTCCAAAAAGACATTGAGAATCCAACAAATAATTATCTAAACCTTGCCTAGTGGGCCTAATTCATCAAACTTAATATCATTCATTTGATCTATGCTGTAAATTTGAATGAGAAGCTACGTGTCTCCATGCGTCTCTCTTTCTGTGTGAGTATGTTGGAGGCTCCGTGTGTCTCTCTTCTTTTGTAACCATGTTGGTGTTGTTTAGAGAGAGATAGAGAGGCTGCAAACATCACCTCGTCACAACCACCTCCCATGTTGAACCTCCTACATGACACTCCGATAGGATGAGACTGCCTCTAGCATGTCTTTACTAGAAGCACGCAACAGAAATTTGATACCTTTAACATCCTCAGATTCCAGGTTATGAGAATAAGGTTTGGGGGTCGATCATGGGAATCAATAACATAAATCTTGGATAGACCAAGACATGGCATGTTTAGCCATGGATCCAGAACACCCGATCGAGACCTAGTTAGGGCAAATAACCAAGACCAATCACAAGGTTTATTCTAAGACATCCAATGGACCAATTCTAATTGAAAATGGTCATTGACAAGTTTAAGAAGGCTACCCACTTAGTCGCCCTCATTTGGTTAAAGTTTAGTAAACTTTGGCATAAACATTGATTCATAGTTACGTCAATTATGTACAAATATGAATGACTTCTCCAATTAGGCAACACCCTATGTTAGTCTTATGAATGCCTTGGATGTATTTGTTGGAGAAATCTTCTTGAAGTGTTTTGAAGCTGACAAAATGTTTCCATCAGTCTAGTTTGAAGGCTTGCAAACTCTGCTATTTAAAGTCTGAAGACCTCCGGATAGCCAGACTCAAGACTTAAAGTCTATCCTCATTGACAATCTCTAATCCGTTGAAGAAAGGTTATCCAGAATTTGATGTTTCGTTAAGGATTTAACCTTATCTGGAAAAGACATAACGGAATCCTTTGAATGATCGAGATTGACTCGAAGATTAAGGAACCGATGATTGCCTAAATATTCTTGGAATGTTCTACTTGTGGAAACCGAGATCCTGATTGTATGGGCGAACAGGATTGATGGGCTATCGACACGTTCCTTTAATAGCTCGAATAATCTTCCTAATTGATTCCGTCCAACGGGTAGATTGGAGGAATTCCTTTGGTAAGTGCCAACGGGTATGATGGCATAAAGGAGTATATAAGGAAGACGTTCTAAGTTGTTCGAGGTGTGCGTGATAGAAGAATTCCAAAGTCTAAAGCTCCTTGTTGTTTAGACAATTCCTTTGAGCGAAACCTTGTATACAAAAAAAGAGTCTATATTTGTGAGAAACCTTGAGGAGGTGTGATAAAACATCTACACTGTGGAATCAAGGACAAGCTGTGCTATAACTACTCTTTTGTTCATAGTGAAATCCAGCCGATGGACTATCGGTGCGGAAGAGTGGACGTAAGCTTGGAATAAGCCGAACCACTATAAACCTTATGTTCAATTTTCTCAACCTTACTCTCTTTACTTTGATCGTATTTCATTTTGTTAATCAATAATGAACTCCTTTCTATCGGTTGCCTAGAATCACTTCCGTATTTCGATAAATTGATTATGCACCTATTCACCCCCCTCTAGGTGCTTATACTAGCTATCTCAATTGGTATCAGAGTTCGTGTACTCACTTTGTTTGAAGTGTTTTACTTCAGAGTTAAAGATCCATGGCTAGTATGTTAGCTCCAGGGCTGGTAGAAGGGCAAAGCAACACCCGAACGCCTTACTTTGATGGAAATAACTACAACATATGGAAAAACAAGATGAAAAGGCGTTCTTAAGATCAAAGGATCCTCTGAATGGGATGTTGTAGAAAAATGAATTGTTCCTAAAGCTGCACCTGTCTCGAAAGAGGAAAAGACACTTTGACTCTAACGAAATGACTCGGGAAGAGATAATCAAGAGACAAGCTCTTGATGCAAAAGCTATTTATTCCTTATATTGTGTTTTATCACCTACTTAATATAACAGAATATCTTCTTGTGATACAGCCAAAGAAGTCTGGGATAGATTACACATTACTTATGAAGGAACCGATCGAGTGAAAGAGACTAGAATCAACATTCTTCTCGGTCAATACGAAGCCTTCAGAATGAAACCAGAAGAATCTATAACTAACATGTTTAGTCGTTTTACAGAAATCGTGAATGGTCTTGAAAATCAATGTCAACCAATTTCTGATCCCATGAAAGTAAACAAGCTACTACGTGGACTCTCTAAGAATTTGAATCACATAAAAACTTCAATCGAGAAACCCAAAGAATCATGCCACCTCTGCGTCGATGAGTTAGTTGGGACCCTTCAGTCTTATGAAGTGGAACAAATCAATGAAGACGAAGATCCTAAATGTAAGAAATCTATTGCATTAAAATCTAATGATGATTCTAATGTAACAGATTCTGAAGACGACATGGATGATGAAGAACTTGCTCTCATGATAAGAAGATTCAAAAAGCTTAATAGAAAAGGAAGAAGATTCAATTCAAGGAAACAAAGTTTTCAAAAACAACAGATCAAGTCTGTTGAAGATGATGAATCAAACAAAGATGTAGTTTGCTTTGAATGCAAGAAAAAGGGACACATCAGACCCAACTGTCCTCTTCTGAGGAAGAAGAAAGGAAAAACTGAAAAGTATTGAAAATCTCTCAAAGCTGAAACCTGGAGTGATACGGAGTGCGAAGATAGTGATGATGATTATGCCAACATATGTCTAATGGCACAATTAGATTCAGAATCAAACTCGAGACCGATTCGATTCGGAAAGTGAATTCGAGGTAAGTAACTTCAAAATCCCTATTAAAGTTTCAAAATACATTGATGAATTATGTTTTAGTCTTAAGACTTCTCTTAAAAGAATTTCCGAACTCAAAAAAGAAAATTCTACTTTAAAACAACAAGAGAATGTTTTGGAAGAAAAAGTGAAATGCTTAGACCAGAATGTTTCTTCTCTTAGAGAAAGTAAAGATAATCTTTTAAAAGAAAATGCATTTTTGAAAAATGATATTTCAAATATTTCCAAAAGATTTTCTCTAGGATTTGAAAAACTGGAGAAAATATTTTCTGTTCAAAGACCTTATTTTAATAAATCTGGTTTAGGAATGACTGCTGAAACCATTCATTTAATCGATTTTCCTAAAGTAAAAGAAAGAATTAAATAAAGACCCACAAGAAATACTTACAAAAATCATTTTGAAAGAAACTTTGTAAAACCAGTAGGTCGCAATGCTCTTAGATGTTCAAAATGCAATAGTGCAGATCGTTTTGAGAAATAATGTCCTATGGTTTGGAGACCTGTCAATAAAGTATGGGCAAAAACCGTATATCAGACTAACTCAAAAGGACCCAAGAAAATATGGGTACCAAAGAAAGCTTGAGTTTTTTTTTTTAAATGCAGGTCACTATCAAGAAAAAAGTGAAATGGTATCTGGATAGTGGATGCTTAAGACACATGACAGGAGACTCAAATTGCTTCATAAAGATTGTTTAAGTGAATTGTGGAAAAGTCTCATTTGGAGGAAACAGCAAAGGAAAAATAGTGGGATTTAGAACTGTAAAGATTGGGAACCTTACGATAAGCAATGTTTCTTTAGTTGAAGGGTTCAACTATAATCTGCTCAGTGTCAGTCAACTGTGTGATGACGGTTTTAGAATCAACTTTCAAGAGGGTATTTGTTTAGGAACCAGTAAAGACTCTACTCAGTCATTCATGGGTCAAAGACATGGAAATATCTACCTCTTGGATGTGAAACCAGATGAATTGCAATGTCTAATATCAATCCAAGACGAAGCGAGCTTATGGCATAAAAATCTTGGGCATATCAACATGAAGCAGATAGCCAAAATCTCAGCAGAAAAGCTTGTTCGTGGTCTACCCAATTTATCATACCAAAAGTCTGAGCTATGTACACTATGTATATTGGGAAAATAGGTAAGAAATTCCTTTAAGCCAATAAATCAAGTTTCCACTAACCGTGTACTGCAGCTCTTGCATATGGATCTCTTCGGACCAACAAGAACGCAGAGCATTGGAGTTAAGAAATATTGCCTAGTAATTGTGGATGACTACTCACGATTTACTTGGGTATATTTCTTGGCAAGTAAATCTGAAACCTTCTCTTACTTTGAAAAATTTGCTAAGAAGGTTCAAAATGAAAATAGGTATGTTATTTCAAGTAAAAAAAAAAAAAAAACCATGGAGGTGAATTTGAAAATCAAGATTTTGCAAAATTTTTTGTGATGAATCTGGTTTTCAGCATTTGTTCTCTTCTCCGTATACTCCAGAACAAAATGGAGTTGTGGAAATGAAGAATAGATCTCTTCAAGAAATGGCTAGAACTCTTTTGATTGAAAGCAATATCTCTTTACGATTTTGGGCTGAAGCAATTTCAACATCATGTTATATTATCAATAGAGTTTTTCTAAGGCCTATTCTAGAAAAAACCCCCTATGAACTATTTAAAGAAAAGAAGCCCATTGTTTCATATTTTCATGTATTCGGATGTAAATGTTTCAATTGAAAAATGCAAATGATCGAGTTGGTAAGTTTGAAGAAAAGTCAGATGAAGGCATCTTCCTTGGATATTCAACCACAAGCAAAGCGTACAGAGTCTACAACAAGAAGACTCAAATTGTGGAAGAATCAATGAATGTCAAATTCCAAGACTCTATTCAGAATGAATCTATTCAGACTCATCTTGAAGAGATTGAATCTACTCCATACTCTACAAAGTCTAAATCTCAAGAAGCAACTCAGACTTTGAAGAACCAGCAGCAAGTGACTATTGAAGATTCAAGTGAAGGAAGTGACCATCAAGCTAACAAATTGACAAGCAACTGGAAACATAAGTCCAGTCATCCCAAGGATCTTATTATTGACGACATCAATGAAGGAATTCGCACAAGATCTAAAAGGCGAGAAGAGTCTAGTGCTGTGGCTCTTATTTCTGAAATAGAACCCAAGAGTATAGAAGAAGCTTTATCCAACGAGAGCTGGATTGAAGCTATGCAAGAAGAACTCAGACAATTCAGAATTAATGATGTCTAGGAGTTGACTCCTAAACCAAAAGGTAAATCAATTGTTGGAGCTAAATGGGTTTTCAGGAACAAGATGGATGAGAAAGGAAAAGTCATAAGAAACAAGGCTAGACTCATGGCCAAGGGATAGAAGCAATTCGTTTATTACTTGCATTTGCTTGTCATAAAAATTTCAGGTTATTCCAAATGGATGTCAAAAGTGCTTTCCTAAATGGATTCATCCATAAAGAAGTCTATGTGGAACAACCACCAGGATTTGAAGACCCAAAGAAACCAGACTCGGTATTCAAACTCAAAAAGGCATTGTATGACTTAAAGCAAGCACCTCGAGCTTTGTACGACAGATTAAGTAAGTTTTAATTCGAAATGGATTTGTTAAAGGTAAAGTAGACACTACTCTTTTTATTAAAAGAGAAATCAAAAGTTTTCTGCTTATTCAAATATATGTTGATGATATTATCTTTGGATCCTCTAATGAAAATCCGTGCAAGAAATTTTCTAAGACTATGCAGGATGAATTTGAAATGAGCATGATGAGTGAGTTAACCTTCTTTCTTGGACTTCAAATAAAACAATTGGAGGAAGGAACTTTCATTCATCAAGAAAAATATGCAAATGATCTTGTCAAAAAGTTTGGACTGGACAATTGCAAAAAGGCTGACATACCAATGTCAAGTTCCTTGAAGATAGACAAAGATGAAGAAGGAAAGAAAGTTGATCAAAAGCTATACATGAGTATCATCGGATCACTTATTTATCTTACTGCTTCTAGACCTGACATTCTGTTTAGTGTTTGCATTTGTACCAAATTTCAATCAAACCCAAAAGAATCTCATTTGAATGCTGCGAAGCGTATTATCAAATATATTTCACCAACTTCAAGCTTTGGTCTCTGGTATCCAAAAATGGGAGACTTTACTCTTCTTGGATATTCAAACGCAGACCTTGCTGGATGCAGAGTCGATAGAAAAAGCACCTCGGGCACTTGTAAACTACTTGGAGGCAGGACAGTGTCTTGGTTTTCAAGAAAGTAAAGTACAGTTGCTCTCTCTACAGCAGAAGCAGAGTATATAGCTCTCGGGAGTTGTTGTTCGCAAATTCTGTGGATAAAACAACAGCTAAGAGACTTTGGAATTGAAGATTTATGCACGGAGATTAATTGCGACAACACCAGCGCTATAAACCTCACCAAAAATTCAATTCTCCACTCAAGAGTAAAGCATATAGAGATTCGACATCACTTTATTAGAGACCATGTTCAAAATGGAGATGTTTCAATTCAATTTGTTGATTCAAAGAACCAACTGGCGGATATATTTACAAAGCCTTTGGAGAAAAATCAGTTTGAAACTATCCGTTCCAGACTCAACATTTTAAGGTATGAGGAAATCAAAGTCTAAAGACTCTCAGACTCAGACATACAAGATAGTGACTGTAAGTTAGTCTTTCTCTCTCTCTCGAATCTTATCTTGAAGAGGTACGATTGTCAGACTGTGTTTAAATTGCTATATTTAATCGACATAATTATTGCATCGTTTCCTTTTCAAAAAGGAAGTTATTTTTTAAATGACTATTTTCGCGGAAAAATGACAGTTATTTTAAAAGGCATCTCTTTACTTTCCTTTGTGACGGTTCGTCTATCTCCCTTTTAACCGATCGTGCACTGTTGATTTCTCTTCACTTTACTCTCAAAAACCTAGAAAGCATCGATCATCCATTCCCATTTTCTTCCCTTGTTTAATCTTCAAAAAGTTGTCGTCTTTCTTGGGAAAGTCAAGCAAGGAATCTTCCAAAAACTGAGAAAGATGTCATCTTCAAGAAAGTATTCGAGAATCGCAAGCAGGGGACCACGGCAAATGAGTGAGGGGCTTACGCACTTCGATCTCACCGAAGAAGAAGTGTCTCCAGAACAGCAACCGAACCCACAACATTCTCAGCAGCATCATTCTCCTCCATCTAGTCCTCAAGGCGTTGATCATCAACAAGAGGAAGAAATCATTGAGGATGCAGACCCTGTAGGAGTTCAAAAGCCCGTTTTTATTTATAAGCTATATCGTGCTTTAAAAGGAACTCATACTCCCTTGAACTATGTCGATGATTTTCTTAAAGACAAAGGATATGGGAACGAATATATCTTTTTGCGAAAAATGGAAAGTTTGGGAATTGCTCGTAAAAGGGTGGCAGAGGAAACCCTTGCGAATATCCCAAGTGATCCTCGTGATTAGGACCGAATCCTGTAGATGAGAATGATGATGACAAACTGTATAGCCAATTTCAATCGAGAATGGGTGTTGTGGTTGAAAATCGAGGAAAAAGGGGAGACTTGTTCAGATTGAAAGAACAAAAGGATCTGTACTCAAAATTGCTTAAGCGTGGAGTGATAAACCATAGGAGTGTGGATTTTGACTTTTTGTGCTGTGAATGTGAACTTGAGGGAAAAGTTTGGTTATCTTCAACTTGAAAAGTTCTGCTCCGACACTACAGAAGCCTATGCTGAACTAACCGCATATTTCTATTCAAATCTTAGCTTTTTGGATGCGAATAGATTTTCTTTCAGTGTCAAAGATCAAGACTATGTTGTGGATATAGATATGCTGGCAGATGTGTTAGGAGTTGAAAGAGGAAGATATCAACCGATCAAAGTTTCCATTGCTCGGGCCACACTAGAATCGGTGAAGGACAAGAGAATAGAGGAGAAGATCACCTACTTAAGGATGAGTGCATTCAACATTTTGCTTCACAAGATTGTGATCAATTGCCTCCGACCAAAATCAACTTCCAAGACTGATGTTTCAAGTTCAGAGGCAAAGCTGATGTATGCCATCCTTACTGGGAAAAGGTTTTCTCTCCCTCACACTATCATGTTTCACATGTATAGAGTAATGATGAAGGATAGAGGTCAACTTTCTTACCCAAGCCTTGTTACGAAGTTATTCAAACATCTGAATATTCAGCCTCCGCAAATCTTTTGTGTTTGATCGTGCGATCATATGGTGGTAGGACTGAAGATGGTGACCAAAATGCATCTGAAGGAACTGAACAAGGAGTTGGAGAAATTCAAGGAGAAGACTCCAGTCAAAGCTCATCAAATATCTTCTTCAAAACGGAAAGGAAATGAGCCATTGGTTGCTTCAAAACTGAAAAGAAGAACTCTTATTGTGGAAGATGAAGAAGATGATGACCTTACCATTTCCGCCATAGCTTTGAAGAAGCTAAGTCGTTATGTTCCAGAGTCAATGGAACAACGTGAGACAGAAGGAAAGAAAAGAGAAGGCCAAGAGGAAAGAGAAGGTCAAGAAAAAGAGAAAGAAGAAGAAGAAAGAGAAGAAGAAGAGAAAGAAGAAGAAAGAGCAGTTGGCGAAAAAGAAGCAGAGGAGGAAAGACCTGAAGAAGAAAGAAGAGAAGAAGGTGAACCTAAGGAACACTCTTCTCCATCTGTAGGCATGGAAACAGGGGGAGATCAAGAGAAATTAGGGAAGTCCTCATATCCTGATGCAAGTGAAGGAGTCAGTCGCTCACCTGCAGACCCAAAGGACGCTTATGCCTCTCAATTTCCAAAAGAAGGTTATGAAGTTTCATCGCCAAACCTGCGAGATTATTCTGATATGCGATCATCTGCAAAACGTACTGAAGCTAGTACGCAGACCGATAGCTCAGCCGATTTTCACAGAATTATGGATATTCTCTTGGAGATGCGATGCCAAATTTATGCCTTGGGATGTGAGGTTCAAAACTTGCAAAATGCGCGTCAAGTTTCTTCATGTTCATTGAATGATAAAATTCAAGCCCTCTCTGTTCGGATTCAGGCCAATGCCAAGGGTGAGGAGATTGCACAACTGAAGGAAGACTTGAAAAGGCTGGAAGACATCGTTCAGTCTATGGGAGATTTCCAGCTTGTTCGCGTTCCCAAGCAATCTTGACTTCATTCCATTTTCATCTCAACCTTTTTTTAATGCTGACAAAAAGGGGGAGAGATGCAAGATATGAACAATTTGACTTTTAAATCGTGTGGTTTGTTGGACTGTGTGGTTACAGTTTGTTGGATTTTGTTGGATTGTTTTATCTGTTTGACTTTGTTTTCATGTCTGGATGAGAACTGAACTAGACTTGGACTTGACTGCTTCTATTAACTACTATTGATATCTTATGGATGGCTTTATCACATATTAGACTAACCTATTTTATGTGATTGCAGATTCTAGTGTTATTCATTTAACCATTTATCTCTATAAGATATGCATATGTGTTTGAGAAATGTTTTGCAGGTCAAAGTTGTCCAAATCTGCAGGAAAGTTTTGTCACCATAAAAAAGGGGGAGATTGTTGGAAAAATCTTCTTGAAGTGTTTTGAAGCTAACAAAACGTTTCCATCAGTCTAGTCTGAAGGCTTGCAGACTCTGCTATTTAATGTCTGAAGACCTCCGGATAGCCAGACTTAAGACTCAAAGTCTATCCTCATTGACAGTCTCTAATCCGTTGAAGAAAGGTTATCCAGAATTGGATGTTTCGTTAAGGATTTAACCTTATCAACTAGAGAAGATCTCGTGGCTGGAAAAGACATAACGGAATCCTTTGATTGATCGAGATTGACTCAAAGATTATGGAACCGATGATTGCCTAAATATTCTTGGAAGGTTCTACTTATGGAAACTGAGATCCTGATTGTATGGGCGAACATGATTGATGGGCTATCGACACGTTCCTTTAATAGCTCGAATAATCTTCCTAATTGATTCCGTCCAACGGGTAAATTGGAGGAATTCTTTTGGTAAGTGCCAACGGGTATAATGGCATAAAGGAGTATATAAGGAAGACGTTCTAAATTGTTTGAGGTGTGCGCGATAGAAGAATTCTAAAGTCTGAAGCTTCTTGTTGTTTAGACAATTCCTTTGAGCGAAACCTTGTATACAAAAGAGAGTCTATATTTGTGAGAAACCTTGAGGAGGTGTGATAAAACATCTACACTGTGGAATCAAGGAAAAGCTGTGCTGTAACTACTCTTTTGTTCATAGTGAAATCCAGCCGGTGGGCTGTTAGTACGGAAGAGTGGACGTAGGCTTGGAATAAGCCGAACCACTATAAACCTTGTGTTCAATTTTCTCTCCCATACTCTCTTTACTTTGATCGTACTTCATTTTGTTAATCAATAGTGAACTCATTTCTATCGGTTACCTAGAATCGCTTCCGTATTTCGATAAATTGATTGTGCACTTATTCACCCTCCTCTAGGTGCTTATACTAGCTATCTTAGTATTTAGAACATGAATTAATTAATACGAGGATGAATCATTGGACAAGTGTCAAGAGGTGGTTGGGGTACTGGAATCTTCCATAATCTTTTGATTTAGTCTATCCTTATCTATTATGTGCCACATGCCATTTGCAAGAAGAATGAGAAAACTTGCATGCCAAGAAATTGGCAAAAGTATTTAGGCCTCATTTAATGATTTTGGACTTTAGTTCATTAATGGCATGGATGAATCAACTACTTAGGTGTCCTCTAGAATCTTAGGTGAATCTTAGGTTATGATGGCCCTAAATTGTAGCCTTGGTGAACAAGACAATGACCAACCAATTAGAAGAATGCATTAGGCATTAAAGGGGCTTATGTGTCCCTTAGGCACCATAGGTAATAATGAGCCTAGAGTGAGCCTAAGAGGATAAGCAATTAGATGGACCAATCACCATCAAACATGAATAAGCATAGGTGTCAACTAAGGAGACTAGATATGCCAACTTGTTCCTTAGGCTTAATCATGAGATTGGCACTAATAATTGAAGAGGAGGAGGCCTATAAATAGGAGAAGGCATCCTCACATTTTGAGACCTAGCCATTCTCTCCTTTCCTCTCCCTTTCTCTCCTCTCTTTCATGTCATTCTCCTCCAAGCCACCCTAAAAGCCAACTGACCACCAAACAAGCATCTTGGAGTTAGGTCCAAAAAGTTGTGAGTAGACTTTCCTAACTCTTCGATAGGGAGATGTGCTACGCATATTGATTTTATGATCATGTCATTGTTTGTTGTTGCATCAAGTAAATTCATGGTCTTGCGTGGATGTCAAGCACACTCGAATGTCAAGGAAATGTCTTATGTGACTTTGGGCGTGCGCCGAGGTGGGTGCACGACCCACACTTGATTTCAGGACAACATTGAGACATGTTGTTACTTGAGATAAGTCACAGTCGATGCCAAAGCCAGAGTGAACGGTTCCAAGTGCAGACCATGAAGCCAAGTCGCATCCGGCATGAGTTTAATTTAGTAAGACATAAGAGTCATTCATTAGTTCATCTTGCATAGCACACCTTCAGGCCTTTCATTTGGCTAAAATTTTAAACATAAAATGAATCAATTGATGCTTGAAATGCATGAACACATAAAGGACTTATATGCTGATGCTAGGGGATGCCGAGTCATTGCCTAGGGTAAAGTCCTAGATGCTGATGTTGTCTTGAATTCCACAAAATTCAATTGGGAAATCTAGGAAGGCTTGAAGATTTTGAATTATTTGTTTCCTAATATATTTCCTAGATTTGGGTTCAAAATTTGATAATATCTTTATGGTGGAATTCATTTCCTACTAGGTTTAGGAAAGTGGGGATCTAAAGATCTATTTATTTCAACATTGTACCTTGTACTCTTTGACATACGCTCAAATAAGAAATCGTCTCTCTCTCTCTCTCCCGTGGACGTAGGCGGATCTTTCACCAAACCATGTAAATCTCCGTGTTCTTGATTATTCTTGTTTTCTTTCTCATCTAGTTAGGGTGCTCTTCCGCACAACAATTGGTATCAAAGCAATCCAAGTTCTCTGTTCTTGTATTGCGACTTCTAACTAGATGGCTGGAAAAGGTTCAACCGTTTGATTTGATATTGAACGATTCACTGGGAATAATAGTTTTACACTATGGCAGAGAAGGATGAAGGATCTGTTGATTCAACAAGGTTTATCAAAGGTTCTTCTGGGAAGATCAAACAAGCCAAACACCATCACTAATGATGATTGGGCCAACATGGAGGAGAGGGCGTGCAGCGCAATCTAATTGAACCTATCGGATGAGGCCCTTTAATATGTAGTGGAAATCGAATTTGCTCCGAAGGTATGGCTCAAACTCAAAAGCATTTACATGACAAAATCTCTTACGAACAAGTTGTTCTTGAAGAAGAGATTGTATTCACTTCAAATGAGTGAAGGAGGAAATCTGTTGTAACTCCTCAACGTGTTCAATCAGATGATTAGTGAACTTACGAGCTTGGAGGTAAGGTTTGAGGATGAAGACATAGCTCTTCTACTAATGGCATCGTTGTCGGATTCGTTTGACCACTTGGTAACTATGCTCCTTTATGGCAAGGAAACCTTGGAGATCGAAGAGGTGACTATTGCCCTAATTTCAAACAACACCCATAAAAGGGCAAGTAGTTCAAAATCTTGGAGAGAGGGACTCTTTGCAAAGGAGAAAAGCAATCAAGGAAGAGGAAGATCAACGGATCGAGGATCGAGCAGTAGGGGTCGATCAAAATCCAAGGGAAAGTTCAAAGGAAGATGCTACGGGTGCAATCAGGAAGGGCATACCAAGAGATTCTGTCCAAATAAGAACGAGAAAAAGAAGAAGAGCTCAGATGAGGCAAGTATAACCGACAGCATTGAGACCAATGATGGGGACGTCTTGTCCATATCGTCGGGGAAGGACACCTTTGAAGATTCGTGGATCATGGATTCCGGATGCACTTTTCACATGTGTCCTCATCGAGAAGCCTCCGGTGAGTACAAGGCATATGGTGGTGGTTCAATTCTCATGGGGAATGATACTTCGTGCAAGACTGTGGGTGTTGAAACTGTGAAAATCAAGATGTTTGATGGCATGATTAGAACCTTGGCAGACATACGTCATGTTCCAAGTCTAAGGAAGAATTTGATCTCATTGGGAGCACTTGAATCCAATGGATGCAAGTACACGGCTCAAGGTAGAGTCTTGAAGGTGATTAAGGGAGCTTTGGCTGTTCTTAAGGGATAGAGACACGGGAACTTATATCGACTTATAGGAACCACAGTGCAAGGTGGAGCATCTATATCCACGGATGCTAGCACAGAGATAGATAACACCTATCTATGGTATATGCGTCTCAGGCACATGGAAGAAAGAGGGTTGATGGAGCTTCACAAGAGGAATGCACTCCAAGGTATAAAAACATGCAAATTAGATTTCTACAAATTTTTTGTGTTTGGAAAACAATGCAGAGTACGATTCAATGCTACAACTCATACAAGCAAGGGCGTGCTCGAGTATGTACATACGGATGTATGGGGTCCTTCACCAGTAAAGTCAAAAGGAGGGAAGGAATACTTCGTGACATTCATTGACGATTTCTCTCGTAAAGTTTGGGTCTACTTCATGCGATACAAAAGTGAAGTCTTTGAAAAGTTCAAAGAATGGAAAGCTGAAGTTGAGACTTCAATGAGGAAGAAGGTTAAGTGCTTGAGATCGGACAATGGAGAGTACAAATCGACACCATTCATGGAGCTTTGCAAGAATGGTGGGATTAAACGTCGCTTCACAATTCTGAATATGCCCCAATAGAATGGCGTAGTGGAAAGGATGAATATGACCTTATTAGAGAGAGCTCGAAGCATGAGGCTACATGCGAGACTTGAGCAAGAAGTTTTGGGCAGAAGCTGTCTACATGGCATGTTATCTTGTGAATTGATCTCCATCAATTGCAATTAAATGCAAAATTCCCAAAGAGGTATGGACTGGTAAAATTGTCGATTATTCTAATTTAAGAATATTCGGTTGTCCTACTTTTGTACATGTGCAGAGCTCGAAGCGCTCGAAATTGGATCCAAAATCAAAACAATGCATATTTCTCGATTACAAGAAAGGAGTGAAAGGATACAAATTATGGGATCCAAGTGAGAAGAAAGTTATGACATGTAGGGATGTTATATTCGATGAATCTGCAATGTTGAAGTCAAGCTGCGTGCCACACGCGGCTGCTGAAGAGGAGAGTGATAAATCTATCGTTAAGGTGGAGCTTGAAACCAGAGAATCTGCAGAGAATGGCGAGTCATCCGATGAAGCTTTGGAAGTCAAAGAAACGGTAGAATTTCCTTGTACCATTGCGACGGGTCGAGGAAGGTGCACTCCCAAAGCACTAGAGAGGTACGGTTTTGAGGATATGGTTACTTATGCTCTTACCGTAGGCTCTGGCGATCCAAGCTCCTACCATAAAGCTTTGAAAAGTGATCACAAAGAAAAGTGGATGACCGCAATGATGGAGGAGATGGAGTCGTTACAAAAGAATGAGACATGGGAACTTGTGAAGAAGCCTAGGGATTGGAATGTCATTGGTTGCAAATGAGTTCTTCGAAGAAAGGAAGCAGCAATGGAGAAAGAGCAAGAGAGATACAAGGCCCAACTTGTTGCTAAGGGCTATGCACAGAAAGAAGGGATTGATTACAACGAGATATTTTCCCCTATTGTAAAACACACATCAATTTGTGTTTTACTAGCTATGGTAGCCATGTATGACTTGGAGCTTAAGAAGCTAGATGTGAAGATGGCATTCCTTCATGGTGACTTGGAGGAGAAAATTTATATGGAGCAGCCCAAAGGCTTCAAGGTGGAAGGGAAAGAGGATCATGTTTGTTTGCTCAAGAGATCACTTTCCGGTTTGAAGCAATCTCTGAGGCAATGGAATAAAAGGTTTGATTCTTTTATGCTTCGTATTGGCTACATGAGGAGTGTGCATTATTCTTGTGTCTACTACAAAGTTTTGGATGATAAGTCGCTTATTCTGTTGATGCTCTATGTTGATGACATGTTGATTGCTGCAAGAAAAATGAGAGACATTATTTCCCTAAAGTCTCAGTTAAGTAGTGAGTTTGATATGAAGGATCTTGGTGCTGCAAAGAGGATCCTTGGCATGGAAATCTTTCGAGATAGACATGCAAGTAAGCTTTGGGTAAATCAAAAGAAGTATGTTGAGAAGGTCTTGAAGCGATTCAACATGGATAAAGCTAAACCGGTTAGTACACCCTTATCAAATCACTTCAAATTATCTGAGAAACAATGTCCTGTTTCACATGAGGAAGTTGTAAAGATGTCTCAAGTACCCTATGCCAACGCAATAGGGAGCCTCATGTATGCTATGGTTTGTTGCAAACTGGATTTGGCTCATGTGGTGAGTCTCGTCAGTCGATACATGAGCAATCTGGGTAAGGAGCATTGGGAAGCTGTTAAGTGGATCTTTCGTTATTTGGCTAGAACTGCCAAAATGGGTTTAATGTTCAGTTCCAAGGGAGGATCAATCAATTTAGCAGGTTATGTTGATTCAAACTTCGCTAGTAATTTGGACAAGCGAAGGTCCATCACAGGATATGTCTTTACTCTTGGTGGTGGAGCAATTTCGTGGAAGGCAATGCTTCAACCTACTGTAGCATTGTCTACAACCGAAGCTAAGTATATGGCAGTAACTAAGGCTGCAAAGGAGGAAATATGGCTGACTGGTTTGGTCACAGAGTTGGGTATAAAGCAAGAAAGTGCTACATTATATTGTGATAGCCAGAGTGCAATATGTCTCGCAAATAATCAAGTGTTCCATTCCTGAACGAAACGCATTGAAGCTCAATACCACAAAATTCGAGAATTTGTGGAGAATGGTAGCATTGCTTTCAAGAAAATCCATACTAAAGATAATCCTGCAGATATGCTCACGAAGACGGTTACTACAGAGAAGTTGAAGTCCTGCAGGGACTTGATATCTCTCACTCATCATTGAAGTTGATGGAGCCCGCACCGATCCAGGTGCAGGCTTACCTTTGCGGAGGTACGGTGGAGGGGGAGATATATTCGTTTTCTTGGTTCAAGTGGAGGCTTGTGGTTTATTCAAGCCAAAGGTGGAGATTTGCTGATTTTGTCTTGAATTCCACAAAATTCAATTGGGAAATCTAGGAAGGCTTGAAGATTTTGAACTATTTGTTTCCTAATATAATTTCCTAGATTTGGGTTTTAAATTTGATAATATCTTTATGGTGGAATTCCTTTCCTACTAGGTTTAGGAAAGTGGGGATCTAAGGATCTATTTATTTCAGCATTGTACCTTGTACTCTTGACATACGCTCAAATAAGAAATCGTCTCTCTCTCTCTCCCGTGGACGTAGGCGGATCTTTCGCCGAACCACGTAAATCTCCATGTTCTTGATTATTCTTGTTTTCTTTCTCATCTAGTTAGGGTGTTCTTCCGCACAACACTAGATGCCGTCCCGATATTGAGATCGTGGACAATGCCGGCCTGAGTAAGGCCGATGCCTAGGGGTCGTTCGAGATGTTGTCTTGATAATGAGATCAGGATGATACCGGTTGCCATGGGAGGGACTGTTGCCCGGTTGTTACCAAAAGAGTCAATTAATTTCGACTAATATGATACTAAAAAAAAAAATGAAAGTCCATGTGTGATGCTTCAATTAATGCTTGCAAAAGCTAGGTTTGTTTTGATATGTGCTATTGAGTCTTTGCATCGATTTGAGCGTATGTTGCATCGGGTCACTTAGTGCTTCATGGGTCTTATGTGATGCACACTTTTCTCTTAGTGACCGAAATGACTGTAAGCCATGGATTTTTTTGGAAGGCTTGTTCTTATGCACTAACTCATTGTCTTAATGCTGGAAAGCACATAGATGATTGAGATGTGTTCATATGCATAAGCAAGGCAAGGCATGAACCTTTCTATTGATTTGCCATCACAAGTGGACGGTGATTTTGTATCCAATGATCGACGACGAAACATCCTCCTATAAGAGAACTAAGAATTTCTACTTATTGAGTCACCGACTCATTCCTATTGTTTTCACCATTTCAGGTGTGTGATGGATGAATCAATCCCATCGATATGCTTACCATTGTGACAAACATAGTAAATGTAGGAGAGGACATCACATACTAGAAATACACCACCACCGTTTGAGTCCAAGAAAGAGTAGACATTTTGGTTCTCCATGTGTACAAAGCCCAATGCCTCATTTTTTACGGGGACATCATAAGTCCCATTCGTGGTTTCATTCCTCCAGCGAATCTCATGGGAACGTCATAAGGGAATGGGCCTAGGATGGAAACCATTTTTGAGAGAAGCTCGGTAGAGGAGTTAGGCTACCCCAGCCTTGTGATCGACTATGTGTGAAAATGAAAATAAGTAGATCGGGATTAGAATGGGCATGTAACCGAAATAGTTTTTTTATATGTGTATATGTGTATGAATATATGTTACTTTTAATTGATTGGCTTGTATATGTTTTGCTCGGCTTCCATGTTTGTTTGTATGGGGATTGTTTATGATTGTTTTCGCACGTGCTTAATTAAAGATAAAAGACTTTTGGGACGTTCGACATTACTTGGGGTGTCGATGCTAATCCATCGGATCTTGCTCTCATACCAAGGATGGAATGGGGGTGTGATAGTAATTGCAAAAAGGAAGCCCAAATTCGAGTTTATCAATATATCCAGTTGAACTCACATTCACTCAAAAACTTAAACCAATGAGCAATGTGTTAAATAAAATATATTAACTACCTTATACCATATCAAATATGTGGAAGATCTCTAACACGGCTCACTCACACATGCATTCTAACAATATTTCACTCACATGTGAGCTCAGTGTTAGGTTCGCTTCCCCTTAATTCAAGCATCCTTCTAAATCAACTTCCTAAAGGCCTGCATTGCTACGCCACAATGCCACTAGCTCGAAAACCACAACCATGGGCTCCAATACCATTTGTTGGGAACACGCAATAGAAATCCGATATCTCTACGTGAGGAGATTGCCAAGATGAAGTCAAAAACGAACCTGTCAATATATCTCGTTGGACTCATATTTACTCAAAATTTAAGCTAATAAGTTATGAGTCAATTATCATATAATAACTACTCTATATCACATCAAAGATGTGAAATTTCTTTAACACAATTTACTCACATGTGCATTCTAATAATCTTTGTGATTATATCTTTTATCACCTCTCATGAACCTCAATCCTATCGAGAGGCTTATCGTGAGCTCATTAGCAGAAAGGTATGTTTGAGGAACTGTAGGCAAAGAGTCGTACGTGGTACTGGCTGATTTTGCTCTCCGGAATATTACATAGATTGCGAGTGGGTTAATGAAGTTTTAAGACTCACTCTGACAAATCTATTGAGTAGTACAATGGGAGCTCGGCATCGACATCTGTCTGTATTCTATAGGTTGTTGCTGAGCCTTGCGGTCGGAATCATAAATGGACATAGAAAACGTTTCTTTGAGTGGAGGAACAAGTTCAGATGCAACCCCCTATGGCGTATGATTGTCCTCCAGGCAAGGTTTGTCGTCTTAGACAAGTCTTTTACGCCTTTGAAACAGGCATCACGTGCTTGGTTCACTGAATCCAGCGCTGTTGTCGAACGGTTTGATTTTCTTTTTAGCCATCACGCCACAGCTCTGTTTATACAGAAGCTTGATTGAGGCATCATCTTGTTTCTGCTCTATGTCGATGGCTTTTGGACCAAAGTTCAGAATTAATATTTACAAGGCCACAGCACCCGGTCTACTCTTGGCGCACCCAGCATATATTGATGAGAAAGACAGATCAATTGTATACAGGAGCCATAATGCATTTGCAACATTGGTGTTCAATATGTTCGCATGGTGGGGAAAAGCACAATCTAGAAATTCTATGATTCATCCGACAGGAAAATTTGGGAACATGGTCGATATACTCATCCTCCATGTGACTCAGCATCGGTCGGTAGCTCTTCAATGCTTGAAGTGTAGCAGATTATATACCAAATTGACAGTGTCACGCCTAGACTTATTGAAGACTAATTTATGATCTAAGGATAATTGGTTTTGAGAAGGGTAGGTTCCGGATCAAAAACTCGAAACTTAACCTATCGAAATCGGCTCCTTTGAAATCAGGAAGCCAACCATTAAAAACCGACTTGGAATCAAACCGGTTAATTCAAAGATCGATCTGAAAATCAAGCTCTGTTATATAATGTACACTTGACTTGACATATATATCCATATAGATAAAAAATTTCTACAATTTACAAATCTCATAGATATTTTGAGCTTTGTTAGTATGATATGAGACGAGAAATTATATGGTTTGATTTATCAAATTCCCATTATAGCATGAATAAAATCAACATCTACTTCTAATGAGATCACACCGTGTAATGTAGTCATGGAATCTCGATGTTTTGCAAAAGATGGTAGCTTATAATTTTTCAAAGTACTCTCGAGTAAATGTGTGTTTAACCTTTTGATGTGAATTAAATACTTGTTTTCATCATTGTTGACCCTAATTTAAATTTGATGATTACAAGGCTCACTCAAATATGTTATTGATTATTTGGAATTATATCTATTTTCCTTGAGTATTTTTTGCAGGATTTCAAGACCATCTCAGCCTTGAAGAACAAGGTCCGGTACCCGATCAGGTAAACACTCAGCCGTCCGGATACCCGGCTAAGTATTGCCTGGACACCCGACTCCTACGGTTTAAAATTAAATTTGTCAGTCCAGTTCAGCGACTTCCGGAGCCTATTTCGGATGGAAACCCCGAAGTCTTGATAGTCGAATTTCTAGCCTTTGGAAATGTATCTAACGGCTAGGTGAGACCGAACCACTATAAATCGGCTGAGTGTTTCTCTATCCCTCTTCTTTAAATTATATACAACTCATGTATTTGATAATTTGGGTAACTCAATTCTGTGCATAAACATTTCACCAAAAATGCTTTCCCCACGACACATCCTTCCATTGCTTACCAACCTCTCAACTACGACGGAGACGACAAAAGCTATGCAGGCCATGCAGTCCTCCTACTGAATTTCAAGATTTGAATAACAATTTATCAAAAATCTTCGCTCCTTCTTCTTCCATTCATTTGATACGAGAAGATTGGAAGAAAGCGGACAATTGGAAGGCAGTAGAGAATTATAACCATTTGTTGCTGGTCTAGTAGCTATGGCTGTTAGCTTTTAGCTTGACCTTTAGGTTTTGGTGTTTGGAGTCAACTCTCATTTTAAAAAGTAGAATAACATTCGGACTCCGTTCGTTTCACAAAAAATAATTTTCAGAAAAATAATTTTTAAATTTTTTAACATTCATTTCACGAAAAATGAATTACTTTGGGAAAACATTTTCCATGAAGAGAAAAAACTTTCTAAAATAGGGGAAAATATTTTCCACTTTTGAAAAGTAGAAAACATTTGCCCTGTTTGCTCTATCTTATCTCACACCTCCACAAATTCAAACTTCTTTATTTTTTTTATTTTTATTTTTATTTTTTATTTTTATTTTTTTTCTTTGTTTTCTTCTTTTTCTTCTCTCTCAACCCATCGCCAACCACGACCACAGTAGGCAACTAGCCATAGGCGAGCTCGAGGCTCTCCCACCTCTGGTGAGCTTGGGCTCATTGCTTGCCAAATCGGCGAGTGCAAGAGTGCAAGCATCAAGCTCAAGGCTAGCCAATTTGGTGAGCCTTGAGGCCGGCAAGCTCAAAGCTTGCCGATCTAGCGAGGCCTAAGGCTAGTGAGCCTCGATACAGTGATCACCACCAATTCATGCAATAATCCTCAAGTGTTCGAATTAGTTTTTCCGATGGCAAAGGCAATCTCAAGAAGCAATAGCAGATGGTGAGTTTCTATCTTCGATCCTCCCTTTTTTTTCCCTTGGAAGTTGAAAATATGGATCTGGTTTTTAGGTCGATCTTCAAGTTTTTGGGGTTTCGTTTCTAATCACTGATGATTACCTTTTTGAGGCTCGTGCTCACCGGCCTCAACCCTCGCCAAATCGGTGAGCTCCAAGCTCTTCAACTTCAAGCCTCACCAAATCGGTAAGCCTTGAGCTCGACGCTTGCACGCACCGATTGGCAAGCAGCAAGCCTGAGCTCAAGAGAGGTGGGCAAGCCTCAAGCTCGAGGCTTGCCTATGTGGCCAGGCGTCATGGCTGGTGAAACCAACTAAGAAAAGAAGAAAAAACAAAGGAAAATAAAGAAAAAAAATAATTTAATAATCAATTTTAAAAATATATAAAATATAATGAAAAATCAACTTTTAAAAAATAAAATAATAATAAAATTATTGAAAAAGAGTGTATGGAGGAAAAGATTTTCTTTACCAAACAATGGAAAATGTCCTATACTTCTTTTCAGATTTCACCCAAATACCAGAACATAAATATTTTCTAAAAACACAACAATTTCCGTGAAATGAATGGCCCTCAAATCTTTAAAAAGGTCAAATAACATTTCTTAGTAAGGTCTACACCCGTCATGTTATTTTGTGGTTTAAAGGAATAATTCATTGCAAAACCTGGCAACAAAGAATCAAAAGCCGATCAGCAGAGACGGCAGCATGAAATCCGTCGAATCACGAGAAACAATATGGCAAAAAGGAATGAGAAGAGGAATAGGAACAGATGGTAGTGAACTGGGTATCCCCAACATCGTTCATGTCCAACAGCTTCCCTCTGAACTATTTAGAGGCCTAAAGACTCTAAACTAGATCACAGTACAATTGCACTCGACAAAGCTTCTAGACCGAAGTGAGGGAAAAAAGTCGTCTCTTCTCTATGAATATGAGGAAAGGCAGTATGATGATTGAATTATCAAAGCTGTGACTGATATCTCGACAAACAATATGTATTAGGAAAAAGTATGTTGTCCTGCGGTGATAATATGTAAGTGTGGCGTGTGATATAAGTTGTTGCACAATACGCTTTCACATGTATATAAAATAATTGGAAAAATTACTCGATCAATTCCAAACCTATCGTACAAATATAGATTTAGTTCTAAACTTTTCGATTTTGCCAATTTAGTCCTCAATCTTTACACGAAATTCCAATGTAAACCTTCGAATCAATTTCCACTAGAAACCACTAATGTAGTGATCCAATCATCGCCAATCATTCTACGTGTACCATTGCCACATTAGCGATTTTTGGCAAAATTTGGTTGGAGGACCATATTAAATTTTCGCATAAAAATATTTAAAATTAAATTAACATTGGAAAGTTTATGAAAAATTTGATGTCTGCATAATAGGCTTAGAATTAATTGGCAATTTTCCCATAAATAATTAAAAATTCTCATTGCTGACTCAAATTAGTTTGCTTTTATGTTCTTACTCCTGTATAACAAATAGAACAAATAGAATGGGATCCTTTGACTACATTTTATTTTCTATATATTCAAGAAATGGATAAATTGTACAACAAATGAGTACTCCATAAATGGGGATACATGCCACATAAACATCCCTAAGTCTTTTACGAAAGCGATATACCAACAAAATTTTGATTATTTTTTGTCGAAGTGTATGTTGCTGGACCCGATCTTAATGTTACAAATTTTGATGGGTCTGAGTATTTTCAAATCTTCAACTATTTTCTTATCACTGAAGCCGAGTTGGATTGGATTGGGTAAGGGTTGGATCTGAGTTGGGTTGGGTATGAGTTGCTAAAAAAAAAGAAAATTACCAAAAAAAGTTCTAAACTTATTGTAATTATGTCAATTTAGTTATAAACTTTTTTTTACCAATTCAATCCCAAATCTTTTGCAATTGTGCCAATTCAATTCATTTGGCCAATTTTGATCAGTCGGCATTGACATGGATGCTGGCTATCCAATAGACGTTGATGTAGACAATTTTTAATGATTTTCTTTCAATTTTTTATTAATCTTTTTATTTATTTTTCTTTTTCTTTTTCTTTTTTCTCTTCTTTCTTTTTTTTGTTTTTTCCCCCACATTCTCACTAGCCACTTGGTGAGGGCTGCAAAGGCCTTGCCTAGCCTTTGGGGGGTGAGGCTTGGGGGCTGTGGGCAAGGTTGCCTTCGCCTGCGGCCGACAAGGCCATGGCGAGGGCTGTGACCCTCGTCAACAACTAGTGAGGGCTTCATGGCTCTCACCCAGTGGCTAATGAGCTTCACTAGAGCCTCACCAACCACAATGTGCAAAGAAACAAAAGAAGGAAGAAGAGGAGAAAAAAAGGGAAAAATAAAAAAAATCACTAAAAAATGTGAAAAATAAAATAAAATATTATTAAAAATTGTCTACGTTAACGTTGGCTAACCAAAATTGGCCAAATGGACCAAATTGACACAATGGTAAAAGATTTAGAACTAAATTGGCTAAAAAAAAAATAGTTTATGATTGAATTTGCACAATTGCAATAAGTTTTGGTAATTTTCCCTTTAAAAATATATCCAATGATTGGACCTATTTTCAAATCACCCAAACTTGACCCGACCTAACCCGACCCACTCATTTGACAAGTATTGTCCTGCCCCAAATCCGCAGTCGTGCGCCCATCCTAGCTTGGTCGATTAGGGGTGAGCATGGTTCAGGTTGGGCCGGTCCACTCCCTAACCCTATGACCAACCCGCACAGTGCTGATCCTTAATTTTTCGGACCGATGACCGATCTTATTCAGCTTGGGACCGAGGACTGGACCGACCCAATGGGTTCAGTTCGATTCCAGGGTCAATCCAAGACCAATCGATAATTTTTTATTTCACTTTTTGTACTCTTTGAAAAGCAATTGAGAACCGAACTGACCCATTGGGTTCGGTCCAGTTCCAGGGTCAACCCACGACCAACTAATAATTTTTTATTTTATTTTTTGTACTCCTTAAAAAAAACGATTGAGGACCGAACTGACCCAATAAGTTTGGTTCGATTTTAGAGTCAATCCAGGACCTACCAATAATTTTTTATTTCAATTTTTATTCTCCTTAAAAGGGCAACCGAGAACCATACCGACCCAATGGGTTCGATGATAAGCGAGGTCAGCTAAGAAAGGCAAGCGATGAGGGTCAAGTAGGGTGCATTGAACAGAATGAGCATCGAATGTCGAGCAGGAAGCAACAAGCCAAGTGAGCATCGAGCAGCAAGCGGCACGAGTGACCCAAAGCGAACAAGGTGAGTGTCAAGTGGTGAGTGAATAAGTTGCTTCTTTCGATTTTGGCAAATTGAAGACTAAGAGGACAAATACGACATGAGAGAATAAATATTAAATGATGATGTCATAAGGAGCTGTTTATGTATTTTTGGACGCCGTGAGGACTCCTCACAAAAACATTTTCCTCATTGATAAATTATGTTTATCGACACCATAAAAGACATTAAAAATCTAAGTTATTAAAAAATAATGTAAAATTACTTAAACTCCTCACTAAATAGCTATTTAATATTGTTGACGCCGTTTATTTTAAAGTTTTCTCTATATTATATATATATAATCAAGGTTGGTCCAGGTTGGACCGACCCAGAACTCTCAAGATGGAGGACCAACCCGCACAATGTTGGTCCAAGAATTTTAGGACCAAGGACTGACCCAATTTCCCTAAGAATCGAACTAGGACCAGTAGGGTTGATGTGACATCCTGATTTTCAGACTCTAATTTCGATTGGTTAAATTGGGCATTTCATCGACGCGACTACAGTGTTTTCTCTGAGTTGGCCACTCACAAGATAACTAGACTAGCTTGGTGAGTTATTAAGAACTTTAAGGCAAATAGACTTGAGAATTCGACCGGGAATCGATTTCTTGATCGTGCTCATCTTTAGAGACCATTGCGGCATAATATAAAATCGATTTGAAATCAGAAATAGGTCGGTTCGACTGAGATGGATGACCGATCATGGGTGACTCCACTAAATTGGAAAATTCTCGTCGACCAGCAGTAATTTGATTTTACTATCGTTTTGGTACCATGTGTCCGTATTTGAATCCTAGATATTTTCACGACAATCAAGAGATACTAATGTGTCAAGTGGGTTCATTGTGACTCGAAGAAAATCGACCACGGATCATTTGTCCTAAAAAGTTCTGAAAACTACCTAGTAGCTTAGATCTCGCTAAGAGCTCGTCGGAGTGAAATTAACCGCCAATCTAAGTCTGATTTTAGAAATTGAAGAGTCTGTCATGTCACAGGTCATTTTAGGAGCGTCGGCTCAGTATCAGAAGATTTTTCTAACAACTGAGACATTTTGGGAAAAAGTTGAGTTAGGGCCATTTTTATCGGAAATTGCAGAGGACCGTTCTTGAATTCAAAATTGGGATGCAAGTAGGCTACATTGGTAAAGAAAAACACCAATTTGATTGATGAGGTGTTAAATAATTTAATGGGGGTCAATTTGATTTGATTCAAATGGGATTAAGGTCTAATTGGAGGGAAAAACCTAGCAAAATTCGTAGGCCACATCTACCCCACATTTTGGCCTATCTTAAAGCTTCTAGAAGGGGCATTTTTAGCAAGGAAAAGTGAGTGGAAGATAGTTGGTGGTAGGCCATGAGAGAGAAGAGAGGGAAACCGGTTCCCTTCTTCCCTTCTTCCTCTCTCCCGTCGCCTACCACTTCTTCATCCCCCATCGTGCGAAGACCTCCGGAAGAACCAGAGAAGAGCTACATGTCGCCAACAAGCCGCCCAGAGCAGCCGTCGCCGCCTCTCGCCATCGGGCTGCTCACCGTCCACTTGCGCCACCACCGTGCCTCCACCTCCCTCTCTTTTCCCTTGTTTCGTCGAGCCCTTTGTCCTCCATCTCTCTTTTTGTTTGTCGCCCAGCAACCGAAGACCAATGAAGCCAGCAACCGTCGCAGCCATCCCCGGGAGCCGCCGCACGCCACCTCGCCACCATTTGTCTCACTCTTGCCCACCGTATGCCGTCTACCCCTATCCGAACAAGCTGCTGTCCAGCTTCTATTACGCCTCTGGTCGGTCTCATTCGGCCACCTTAGGCCGCCGCCCGGCCTCCTCCAGCCGCCCGTCGACCTCACCGGAGCTCCGCCTCGCCCTCCGCCGCCCTTAGTCGCCTCAACCGGCCCCGAATCTGCCTCAACCAGCCGTGCACAAAGAAGACAGAAAATGGGTATTGCAGCGAGGTTTTGGCCCGTTTTGGCCGTCTTCCTAAGCCCGGATGCTCAGCTCATTTTGAGGAAAGTTGATCCTCGGGTCAAGCCCGTCGTTTTGAGTGAGTTTTACTCACTAATGCCTTCTTAGTTTGCTAACTACACTTAAAGGTTGATTAGTGTTAATTAAGTGTAATTAGGTTGTTAAATTAGAATGGATTAGCGATTATTAGTTAATTGCATTGCATATTAGTTAGGTGGTTAATGTATTTAGATAGAGAATTTCCTATAGTATTTATTGGATGCTTCGTGGGATTTTTCCCGACCCTTATCTGGGGTTAATTAGGTAATTCGGGCCTAAATGGTATTTTTAAGAATTAAATATTAATTTTTGAAATTAATTATTTAATTATTTAATTTTCCGAAAATTCAACTAGGATGGCCAATGACCGGGATTTTATGCTGATGATCGTGGCGTAGTCCGTTTATTTAATTTTGCTTTATATTGTGCTAAATTGAATTTATTGTATTTATTTATTTATTTTTCGAAATTAATTATTTAATTATTTATTTTCCGGAAATTCAACCGGGATGGCCAGTGACTGGAATTTTGTGCTGATTGTCATGGCACTGTCTGTTTATTTATTTGAGCTCTACGTTGCATGAAATTAAATTAATTGTGATATTTTGGGATTTATTCCTAAATTGAATAAGGTTGGTTATTAATTGAAAAATAACCAAGCATCGGTTATTAATGCCAAAAATATTTGAGGGGACTACAGAAAATGTGGGAGTTATGGAAAGGAAAATATTATATTTTGGCTAAGACCAACCATGTGCCCACACACGATATTTTATCGAATATGATAAAAGATGAGAAGAAATGATGTGTGACATGCCTCGGCGATTGTCACATCGCTTTGGCATATAGGATGCTTTAAAGGATGCACGTAAATTGTTGAATATATATCAAGCCTGTGTGGCAATAATTAATCATGCCTATGTGGTGATAATATATCAGGCCTGTGTGACGATAATTGATCATGCCTTTGCGGCGTAGAACATGCCTTTGTGGCGTAGAACATGCCTATGTGGCGTAGATCGTGCTTGCGTGGCCGTATTTCTGTATGTCGAGTAGCGTGCCCATGTGGCTAAAGGTAATTGGAATGCCTAAGAGCATGCACATAAAGTGTTTATGGTACATCACCTTGGCGAAGTTGACACCCGAGAGCATTGATATGACTCTGTAACTCAGTGTACTATTGGAGGTTATATGGGATGAAATGAATGACCTAGAAATGGTCCGACTAACATGTAATCGACTAGATCGATTGAGTCTTGCTTTGATCTGGTGTTGTGAATTGATTGATTGAATGAGAATGATCGTGAGTGGTCTTGTTGGCGTGTAATTGACTAGGTTGATTTGATCGATGCTTCGATCATTGATGTGATTGTTTGGGTGCCTTTTGATATGTGCTAATATGCATGTGGAATTTGAGGCTAAGGTAAGCCCTCTGACTCATGTTGTGCATAGTCAATCCTAAGATGTATTAGTTTACTAATCGGGTCGTAGGGGGTAGAACTTGCTGAGACGTGATCTCATCTCGGTTTGGGGAAAACATTTCAGGACCCTGATAAAGAACCCGAGGATAAAGAACTCAAAGAGGTGTATCTGGAGGAGAACCCCATAGATGATCCAAGGTAGAATCCTAATGACTTTTGCTGTAGAATCAATTTGAGTAGAAACCAATCGCTTTAGTATGGCTTGTATTTGATCATAAGGGTGTTGGTTTTTAGGTTCAATTTCCTAGTCCTACTTGTATATCCCATTGCTTTATTGTCTAGGGATTTTTATATATGCTTCCGCATATGCTATTAAAAATGAAAAGGGTCGGCGATATGTAGTCCTAGGATATCGCATTATAAAATCAACCATGATTGAAGGATGGTCACGTGACCAAAAGTCGGGGCATGACAGTTGAGCCAATCCAAGGTCGGTGCAGGGTTGACCCTAAACCGATGCTCACCCCTATGGTCGATTAAATAGCGACGTCCCAGGATGCATCGCTGACTCATTCATTTTAATATGCATGCGGAAGCAGATAAATAATCCCCAAACAATAACACAATGGGATAGAAAAGTAGGGCCACAAATTTTAAAACCAAACCAACAACCACACTTATATACATTGTAAACCCTGATGTATATTTTAGAATATAAACTACCCAAGTCAGGTCCTACTCAAATTAATCAGAAAACAAGGTTTGCAAACAGGGGTGGGGGTTTCCAATCCACCACGGGTCATCATCATCCTCGATTTCTCCTTCTTCCACACTCCAGCTAGAGCCTACTACCGAGTACACCAGAGAATCTGGATCATCAAGCTTAAGGTCCTTCGCGTCCACCACTAAACCATCCTTAGGGTCTGTCGTACCCTTCCCGAACACAACCTTCAACACATACAGAGGTACTTCCAATTCCGGTATGGGGCCCTCTCTCTGTCCATTATGATACAGGCAATACCATGCCCTGTATTGATGGGGTACCTTTTTGGATAGACTCGCATCAACCCAGATTATGGACTTCAGGGTGCCCACGAATCGGAATGTAGTACTTTTGTTGGGTAATCTTCTTGGGTTGCCCAAAATACTTAGGATGAGCTGTCATCTAAGGACCTAAAATATTATCCCACAACGGGGTGAGATGACGTCTCAGCGAGTTCAACCCACTAAGACTCGACTAGGAAGAAACTACGCCATAAGGCTGCATAGGCATAAACATGAGTTAGAGGACTTACCTTGATTTCAATTCCTTTCTGCCAATCATTATAATTCAAACAGTTAATCAATCATTTCAACCAAACAAATCGAATCATCGATCAATCGACTCAATTGATTACATGTCATGAAGACCATCACACATCAATTCAATTATTTACTTTAACTATAGATTTAGCCACACTCGGGCACGACCTACTACATCTTCGACGATGAATCACGGCCCGATGGGCACGACCTTGGTCAGGTAGTAATCATGGCCCAATGGGCAAAACCGACTCCAATTTCAGTGGTTTATCACGGCCCAACAAGCACGGCCTGGATCAGCTGGTAATCACGGCCCAGTGGGCACAACCATACTTCGGCGGTTTACTTGATCTAACTCATAACGTCACACGATTATCCACTCACAGCCAACAACCTTGCCCTTCACAATTAAATTCCTCAATTACCACGATTCTTTCGCCTATTTTCCTCAAGTTAACAACACTCGATAAAAATAATCGTGTGTGGACACATGGTCAGTCTCAGCCAAAATATAATCTTTTTTTTTTTTGGTTAAAACCAAAATATAATCTTTTATCACTTGAAAATCCCACTATTTATTATAGTACATAAAAATACTTTTGGTGCTGTAAACCGACACCCGGTGATTTTATAATTAAATACTAAACTTAAATAAATTTTGGGATATATCCCAAAATTACAAATCGCAAACAATCAGAACAATTTATCATCCAAAAAAATAATCTAACAACATCATTGCAATCAGCATAAAATTCCAGTCACCGGCTATCCTGGTCTAATTTTCGAAAATTAATTAATTAATTAATTACGAAATTTAATAAATAAATGCCAATAAATAGAACTTAGGCCCGTAAAGTCTAATTAAAAGCTAAGATGGGCCCGAAAAATTTTTGAACCGCTCTAGATAAATACTAGAGCTTGTCTAGACCCTAATTGCATTAGACTATCCACCTAACATGCATCGACAATTAATTAATTCACTAACCCATTCTAATTAACCACCTAACCAAGCTTAGTCTAAATTAATCAACCCTTAAGAATCATTAACCTACTAAGCAAGGATTAGAGAGTTAAACTCACTTGTTAATTAATCCACTCGGATCAAATTGACGGGAATGCAACGAGGGGCAAGAAACTTCAAAGCGGGCTTGCCAACCGGGGTCCGGAACGCCTCCAAAATAGGCCTAAACAATGCTAAAAATCCTCTACACTCAGCTTCTGGTTGGGGTTGGTTGAGGCGGCTTCGATGGTTGGCTTGGGTCGGAAACCAGCAATAGCAGGCGATGGGGCTGCTACGGCGGCCAAGGGGAGCTTAATAGGTCTCTGGTGATCACGGCGGTGACAAACGACGTCTTGAGTATCCGCTGGTCACACGAGCTGGCGAGACGGCAAGGCTAGGACGACGAGGTCGCGCGGCCTCATGGCTAAGCGCTACAGGGGGTTGCTCGGGCTCTTATGGTGGCGTGCGACGACAAGCGGCTTCAACGGCGGGCTGTCTCTGCTGATTCTGTATTTTTAGGGTTGAAAGCAACTAGAAGAGAGTATGGGAAAGGGGTGTTGATGGCTGAGGGAGAGAGGGAAGAGAAGAGGGGGAAAAGGGGGGCCTACTTGGTCTTCAATTAACTTCTTTGGTCCCCTTGACCATTACCCACCACCAGCTAAATCCCTTGGCCAATTTTCAGCCACCAATGCTCTTCTATAAGTCTTAGAAATGGTCCATAAGTCATAGGCAAGGGGGGCACACAAATTTCAAGTGATTTCCCTCTAATTGGACAACTAAGGCTTCTTGAATAAAATCAATTGGTCTCTATAAATTCAATCAATACCTCATAGATCTAGTTGATATTTTTCTCACCAATTGTCCTACTCACATCTCAATTTTGCGATAAAAAATGGTCCTCTAATTTTTCTGGACAAAAATGACCCTACCTCGAATTTTTCCCAAAAAGTCTCGGTTTGCAAAAAAATCTTCGGAGACTGAGCCGATATTCCTAAAATGACTCGTGACATGATAGAACTTTCAATTTCTGAAATCGAATTCAAAATCGCAGTTAATTTTTAATTCGGCGCGATTTTAGTGTGACTTAAGCTATCAGGTAGCTTTCATAAATTTTTAGTGCAAATGACCCGTGGTCAATTTTCTTCGAGTCACAATGAACCTCTTCGACACATTGGTGACTCTCGGTTGTCGTGAAAATCTCGATGATTCAAATACGGACGCAGGGTACCAAAATAATAAAAAAAAAAATCAATCTAGTGCCGGTCAATGAGAATTTTGTAATTTAATTGGATCACCCATGTTTAGCTACACATATCAGTTGAACCGACCTATCTTTGATCCCTGATCAATTTTTAACTGTGCTGTAATGACCTATAAAGATGAGCACGGTCAAGTAGCCGATTCCTGATCGAATTCTCAAGTCTATTGCATTTAAATTCTTTTATTGTTTTCTTAAATAGTCTAGTTATCTCGAGAGTGGTCAGCTCTGAGAACAGCCCTATAGGCGCGTCGATAAAAAGCCTGATTAATTTAATTGAAAGCAGAACTGAAATATCCAGGATGTCACAAGTATAACTTCACATTATATTTAGCTAAAGCACTTCAACTTTCAACACTTTATATCTTTTCATAAGACTAATAAATTCAAATACGATTGTATCACATAATTTTTATGAAAGTAAATACAACATTGCTTTTATTTACTATTGGGTAGTTCAAAGTACTAACAAAATTCAATTATAGCATAATCTGGTTTTCTAAGAATAGTTTTGCAAGTTTCATTTACAATGGGCGCGTTTGGTAACGTTTCTGTTCAAAAATTGTTTCAGGGAACAGAAATAGAAAAAAGTGTTTACGTTCCGGAACAATTTTGAATAAAAAGACGTGTTTGGTAAACTTGTTGCGGAAATAAAAAAAAAAATGAACAAAAACACGTTTGGTAAATTTTATTCTTTTTTTGTTTCTTTTAATTTTTTAATATTTTTATTTATTTTTCATTTTTTCCTTTATTTATTTTTTCTTATTTCGGCGATCGCCGACCTCCGGCGATTGGCCGGCCAGGGCCAGCCGCCTCGCCCAGCCATCGGCGAGGCTCGGCCTCGCCTTTGTTTGGCAAGCTCGGCCTCGCCGCTGGGTCGACGACGCTCCGCGAGTCGCCGACCCTTGACGGCGTCGCCGGCCCTCGACGGCCGATCGTCGGCCATGGCCGAGCCCGGCGACCGACGAAAGAAAAAAGAAGAAGAAAAGAAAAAGAAAAGAGAAGAGAGAAGAAGAAAAGAGAAGCGTTTTTTAAAATCGTTTCGAGAACAAGAAACAACTTTTTTTTGTTTCATTTCTGTTCTTTTTGTGTTCTGGGAACAAAAAAAAACAAAAAAAGAACAGAAACGCAACCAAACGCGTTTCTGTTCTTTTTTGTTCCCGGGAACAAAAAAACAAAAAAAAAGTGTTCCAGAAACACTTTTCAGGAATGAAAACATACAGGGCCAATGCAATCAAAGTAAAATTGTGATAGCATCATATTTATATTATGTTATATTAATGTCAAAAAAATTTACTGACTTTTAGGGTAAATGAGGATATATACTTCTACCGCATTAAAATTCGCCTTATATATTGTTAATAGTCGCCGACGGGATGCAACCACTAGCGACGCCAACGGAGACGCTGGTTTAGGCTTCGCTTAGGGCAGAGAAGGGATTCTTCGATTCTCGCATCTTTTCTCTCTTTTTCTTTTACTATTTTCTTTTTAGAAAAATTTTTATTCCAATTCGTATGGGATAAAATTCCCCTCCCCTGGGTTGGGATAAGGCATTCGAGATTCACTCAAACCTATCCAGACTTATTCAAATCCAAGTTGTTTCCAAACGCCGAATAGGATAATTTACATTATCCAAAGTTTTACCCGAGCAATCCAGCAAACCCTGGGGTTAAAGAAAGAGGTGAACTCAACAATTGGTGCAATCTACTTAGCCGCCCTTTTTTTCGTCTCACTCCTCTCTCCTGTGCAGCGCTCACGGGAATCACCCTGACGTGGTATCCTTCAACCTCACCCCCCAGATCCCTTTATTAGCAGGGCCGCATGTTTGTTGAGAAATGCAATGCTTTTAAGACCAATCTCCTTAGTGCCGGTCAAAGCTGGGATCTCATTCGAGTCAGCATAGCGTGATGAAGACGGGGGGGTGTTCAGGACGAAATGTTTGAAATGGAACACTTCTTTTTTCCAGCTTCAGGATAAAATTCTCCAAAACACATTTTACACGTCCAAGGAGGAATCTCAAGTCTCAAGACCCACCGAACTCACACTACAGGACACAGCGATTTCAGTATAAATAGAGGACGTCCACACAAGACCTGTCATGCATGTAACAGAACACCTCTCATTATACCACAACACGAGTTTTACTTGGCGAGAGAGGGGAAAAAGAGAGATAGATGAAGAAGCTGCTGAGTTCATCAGCAGCAGCATTCGCCTTGGTTTTGCTTCTGTTGCTGGGAATGTGGTTACAGCCAAACGAAGCAGGAAGGATGCTGATCAAAGACAAAGATGAAGGAGGAGGAGGAGGAGTGGCAGGGGTTACTTACCGGCGGAGCAGTCTTTTAGCTTTCCAGATCCGAGCAAAGGGTCCAGTTCCCAATCCCGGAAATCCGTGCCGCTACACTCGAAGCACTTGTAAGCCGCCCAAATGAAAGAACGGAAGAGGTGAAGGAGTGTAGCAGGAGGTCGTTCTTAGGAAGAGGGTGGGGTTGTTTGTGTGTTAACTGGTTCCTTGTGTTTCTAAGATTTGAGTGCGAGATGAGTCTAATTGTAGCAACGATACAATCTGAAAGAACAGGATATAATTGTAGCAATGATTGGGTGGGACTACCCCGTACTTTATTCAAAACTGTTTTTTCCTTGATACAAAAAGTTTTTTTATCCACCTCCAATCTGCATCAGCCATGATTTTGAGTAATTAAATTAGATTATCTGCTATTAATTTTTTGCCAACTGATTCACAAAGATTTGATTTAGTTTATGTTATCTGAACTTAATTAAATCCTCCACTCGACATCAAATCAAGAAAATTAATTTATTAAGTACAATCTTTTGATCAAAACACTAAAGAATAACAATGATAAAGACAAGAACACTTCAAAAAGAAACCTCCACTCTACATCGGAAAGAATACTAATTATCTCAGACTGATTCTTTCAGATGACAAATTCTTTTAGATTCCTCCGAATAATTCTGAACTAAAGGCTCCTGCTTCTACAGTCCATTCAACTCACCGATTTGCTTTCACAAAAATGGAAAATTGCTTTGAGCTCCTTCAGGTTGCTTTCAATGACTTTCAGAGCTTGTAAGCTTCCACATTTTCCATGCTAAAATACCGTTCTAATTAGGGAAAATGATAATAGTGAAAAAAAAAATCATACTTAAAAGGCCATTAGTTGTTGTTTATATAATTGGATTTTTTAAAAAATAAGTCTTTCTAGAGCACTTATTAAGAACACATTTGAGAAAAATGTAAACTTTTGAAGTATAAAGCTCTTGATGGTTCTATTAATAGTATAAGGCTTGCTTAGCAACAAAAGGTTTTTCAAAGGAGTGTGGCATTGGCAAATGAAGAAACCTTTGCTCCAACTTCTCAACTAGTAGTTGTCCTTTCTCTATCGACCAAATGTCAAATAAAACCACCAACTTATATGTCAGGACAAAAATAGTCTGAGTTTTCAAACGGAAAAAAGAAAGCATGAACTAAAAATATCCATCGGATAAAAAAAATTTACTTTATACTCTCGACAAAAATAACCCAATTTCCAAAGGACCGGTAAAAAGGCATGAAATTTAGCTTGAACCTCAAAAATATCCATCATTGGCTTTTCCGTCGAAAGACAATACTTATTTGGCACTCATTTGACTAATGTTCATATGTGTATAATACACGCGTCAACTGAGTCAAAATAACACAGTTTAGCTTCAACCATAATGGATCATTTGCTTGATTCGCTTGGATACTAATCATTTAACCCTAATTTAAAAACTTTAAACACTGACCAACCTTCACGATTTGCTCAAACTCCACAAAATAACTCAAAATCCAAATTTTTTAAAACCCAAATTTGTGAACTCGTCTTGTGGCAAAATCCAGGAATTCAACTTGGGTCTAAACTCTTTCTATATATCTCTATTATTTGAAAAGAATGAATCAAAATCCCTCTCAAACAACATGATTTTGTTTAAAAGTATATAGGCTATAGCATCAATGCCGCTCAGGACGTGTCACGTCAACATCGTTAGCAATGCCCGTTGCCATATGTTTTTGTTTTTCCTATTCGTTGGATTTTTTTGTGCTTTAAGCGAATGTTCGTGCCTTTTATGGGTCATTTGAAAACTAGGGTTATTTTTGTCTTGAGAATTCATGCTTTCCTTGGCATTTTTTGGCCGTCAGATATTTGGGTTCCAGTTCGTTAGCAAATTGTATCCTTTAGACTTGTACATGTAAGATTGCATGACTGGAATAGAACTCATAGAATATGATCCATTCATGAGAGGAAAAAATATTGGGATGTGGTCTTCCTGGTGTGTCTGTTGCTTTGTATTCAGTCAAGAACAGGTACTTACATGCAGTGTTTTCTCTCTCTTCTAAGCTAAGCGACTTCATAAAAAGTGAATAATTCGTGTTTCGGACCAAAACCAAATGTCTGTATAATGCTTTTGGCAAAAGGTGGCATGCAATATTTCGTGTGGGAACGACTCTTTCAGAAGACATCAGACAATACGTAAAACCCGGTTTACTAGTTCAATCCAAGAAGAGAATGCTGGCGAGCAGCGAAGAATTCCAAAATGAAACCCTATACCATTAATTAGGAATCACTTTCCCGGCCAAGGAGGCATCTTATTTTTACATGACTTTTGTCAACAAACAAAACAGACCGTTTTATGCATGCAAGGAAGCAACAAGACCTCAGAATCTGATCAAATACCAAATGAGGAATTCGATCCTATTCTAGCCAAGATCAAGGGGACTCCATATTGGGGATGAGAAGTGATTATAGGAATGGGGGCATGCTTGTAAGAAGGAGATAGCTGCACTGAGAAGTTCTGCAAAATCAAGGTCAGAGCAACTTTAACTTCAAGGAAAGAAAAGTTTTGGCCAATGCAAGTTCTAGGACCCCAACCGAAAGGGAAAAAACAGAGCTTGTTCTTGGTTGCTTTTGAGACTCCCTCGGAGAATCTCTCCGGATTGAACTCTTTGGCATCTTCCCCCCAAAACTCTGGATCATGGTGGATCAGGATGATAGGTATTGAAAGCAGAACTCCTGCAGGTATTTGTATATTTCCCAACTTGGTTGTCTGGTGAACTGTTCTCGTCGTCTTAAATGCAGGCGGATATAACCTAAACACCTCATTCAGGATCATACTTACCTGCATGTAAATCAATTTGTTGTCAGCCTGGTCTTGTCCAAAAAGACAATGAGAATGCAATGATTAAATTATCTAAACCTTGCCTACTGAACCCAATTCATCAAACTCAATAGCATTGATGTCGTTTATGTTGTAACTTTGAATGAGAGGGTACGATCCATATGTCTTGCTTCTGTCACTAGCAGAACAGAACGTGAATGATTACTGCCAAAATACTCCTATTTTTTCTAGTTTGGGGGAAGGGGAGGGAAGAACAGCACAGCAACTAGATTTCAGGTTAGGTTGTTACAATTTTCTTCATTTTTGGCTTTCGTTTTTTGTCTGTTCTTTTTTCTTTCTTTCTTTTTCTTTTTTTGTAGAGACCTATTTATTGATGTGAGTGCAGGAATATATGTCTTAAAATCTAGATAAATAGCATACTACAATACAACGAGAAATCCTTACAATCTTTAGTCGGCTCAACCCATCAAAATCAGGTCTTTTGTTGCCGAAAACTTGGAGAACTTCCTCTCTTGCTTTGTCCTGCCATTTTTGGTACTTGCTCAACAAAATCAGAGTCCAAGCAAGCAAAACAGAAGTCGGCTCTTGACCTGCTAAGTTGAACCCTTTGCACTCTTTAATGACATCCTCCATGCTCATACCCTTTTGATGCCCAGATTTTTGAATTTCTTTCATGTTTGATTTTAGCAACAGTCCCAAGAGATCATCGCCAACTACTCCTCCTTCCTTCAATGTCTTCTCTCTTTTCATCACTATGTCTTTGAACAACCCTTTTAGTTTATGGTCGATTTCTTTCATGCTCTTGTACAGTTTGGTTTGCAAGAGGCTGCAATTTCTTATACAAGTCAAATTTAAGATGAAAACTCATACTTTAGCTTCGTTTCCACAGTTTATGTGCGTCTCACTAAATAAATACACTCAATTTTCATCCATTCAATTGGGTTTACAAGTTGGAGAGCAGCAATCTAGATAACAATGCGATAGAAGACTTGCTTTACTACAATACCATATGAGATTTTGTACAACCACTACTAACTGTTTAAAAGCTTAAGCCTAAGCTTTTGCATTGAACTTTCTAACATAGTATTAGAGTAGAAGATCCTGAGTCCAAATCTTTACAAGATCTATATGCCTCCCTAATTATATACTTTCCACGTTTTAGGCTTAGACCAAAGTCCAGCCTATGCGTGAGGAGGAGCGTTAAAATATTTAAATATTAAATCACATTTTCATCTAACAACTTAAACTTTTAGAGTTGATGGTAGTTCCACAAAATATCACACTGCACATTGTTTTGACAGGAAAAAATTGCAGTGAGCCCTACATACTATCTTGCAATCACAATCCAACCACTATCCATGATTTGCAAAATTATTAAAATTGTCTTCAGAGACGTTTCAAGTTCCTAGCAGGACAAGATGCCTAAAGATCGGCACACTGATTTGCAGAATCATAGAAATGGGGAAAGTTGCAACTGAAGTTTGTTACTCTATTTTCTTGTTAAATCCTTTTGCAAAAGATCTCGGGATAAATTGTCACTAAATTAATCTCGACTTACCTCCACCCAGGCATTGAGACGAAATGAACAATTTTGGAAGCGAGGCCAATTTGCTCTTGTTGAAGGAGGATGATGCTCTTGGCTCGGTCGTCAAAGCTACCCCCGAAAACAGCTCTGTAGAATACATCACCCGTCAATTGCTGAAGGTGAGGCCACACATCCACTTCACCTGCCAGACTTTGCTTCTCCCATCTCCTAATCATCTCCTCACAGCTTGAACATGTTGCAGTCACCACATACTGTAATTGAACAATAAAAAACGTTAATGAATTGAATATTATTATATTTCCATGGACTAAGAATTTCAGGCTTGGTGGACATGAAATATGATGCGATCATTAATCATTTTAAGTTCCGTTAGATGATGCATCTGGTCATGTAACTTTTAGCACCAAGCAGTAATACCTTCAACTTTTCATAATGAAAAGCTGGGTTGCTGATCTTTCTGTGTTTGGCCCATTTCTCACCCTCAACATCCACAAGCCCCGATAGTAAGAGATCTGCGATGGCCTTGGGATGCGGCTTTTCGAACTCATTGATCCGTGAAAATATTTCCTTCAACATGTCTGAGTCCATGATGTTCAGCACAGGCTTTGGTCCTAACCACGTAAAGCAAAGCTTCCCTGCAATAACCATTTTCTAGAGACATCACTTATTAGCTCAAACTTACAGCTTCTCGTGAGCTGAAATTGCACATGATTTTTTACCGGGAAATGAAGTTTGTCCAATCACCAATATTACCATAGGCTAGAAAAGTTCAATTGCATCTCAACTTTGATGGCATGCGTACCGTATTTCTGGATGCAGTGATAATAGAAAGGGAGCAATCGAGGCGCAATGTCACTGGAGAAAGGAGTAATGGGTTGAGATTGAGCTTGCTTGTTCATTCTCACGATGTCTCTCAGGTCTTGAAACAAAAGCCTGTAAGGGGTTCCATTTAGACCTTGCTGTCTCAGACATCTTTCTACCTTCTTCGGCTGCAACCAAAACAGACACAGTAATCTCCATGCACAAGTGAAGAAGGTGATCAGCACAAGAGAGAGAACAATTGAATAGGCAAAGGACATTTCCATTTTCTACGTTGAACTTATGACACGCTTGTCTTCTTTCTGCGAGAGGAAATATATAGGAGTCTCGGGGAGCAGAAAGACAAAGGCATAGACCAAGGGCCCAAAAAAAAGGAGAAAAGATATTATATTGTTTCTTGAGATGGTGTACAAATGAGCTAATCCAAGACACAGTCAGTCTTGCGTGTTTGACTAAAATGAGGATTAAAAGTTCAGCGGTTTTAACGGCAAATGTCTCTGGATCTAGAGTGTGAAATGTTATTTCCAGTCTGCGATCCTTCTCTCCGAATCATGTTATAATGTACTGCTCAATGCACCCCGAGAAGTGGAAGTCAACCATACACGCTATTATTCAGATTTACCATGCGCACGACAAGTTTAGACGTGGCGAATAATTGTCATGAGGAGATCAGATGACAGTTGGTCAGAATCAAATTGGGGAATCTAAGAGATTTGATATCTGAAAGTCAGAGAATCAGTCTAATATAATAAGTATTCTTTAAGACGTGCGAGAGGAGGCGTCTTTTTTTTTCTTTTTCTTTTTTGAAGTGTCCTTGCCTGCATCATTGGTATTTTTTACTGGTTTGCATCAACAGCTGCTACTCAATAAAGCCATTTTCTTGACATGATATCAAGGTGGAGGCTTTTACTTAGCTCTATCACATAAACTAAGGCAAAAGTACGCTATACGTATCAAAACTTTACGCAGGTGGACAATTAGGGCATGTATGATAACATTCCTCTTTTATTTTATATTTTTGTTCTTTTGTTCTTTAAAATAGAAAAAAAAATTCAATTAATAATGTCAGTTAATTTTTCTATTCCTTGAAATAAACAAATGATAAGGGAATAGATTTAAAACAAAAGCAAAAAGTTAAAAAAAAAAAAACTTTTTGTTCTTAGGAACAATTTCTAAAAATAAGTCTTTATCTTTTTTTCATTTTTTTCTTTTCTTCTTCTTCCTCTTCCAATCAATCAATGGAGACTCATCGCTCACATCCTGTTGTCTATGAAGTACCGACACTCTCCAAGAGCCTTCATGTCGTGTCGGACATTTCGGCATGTGTCCGACACTCTCAAACACTCTCCAACACTCAAATCGAAATTCTGACATACGAATTTCCGACATGTAATTCCAATATCGAGGTCAATTTCAAAAATTCAATAAATGAGATGTCAAAATATATATATATATATATATATATATATATATATATATGAAAAAATAAAACACAATAATAAAATAATAAATGGAGAAAGAAGAAAAACATAGTTTTCTCTTCTCTTTTGATTCTCACTCCCGTGATACGCAATTCACTCCTTGAGTTTTTTTTTTTCCTCCTCTTCCAACATATCTCACATGCAAGTCCATAATATGGATCGCTTGTTTTTTTTTCCAATTTTTATGAATTATTGAAATAAAGTTGAATTTGTCAAATTGAAATAATGAATTATATTAATAAATGGAGGATTAATGTTTTTTGTATATATTCATTCTAGGCTTTTCTATTTATTTATTTATTTATGAATTTGATTCAAATTAATTTGATTGAAATAATCATAAAAATGATAATTTATTATATATATAAATATATATTTAATATATAACGTGTCCCAACGTGTCGAAATTCTCTGTTTTTTTAGAAATGATGTGTCGATTATTAGGTGTCGTGTCGTGTCGTGTCGCGTGTCACGTGTCGTGTCGGTGCTCTTGAGCCGATCGCTGGTTGCTAATCGTCGCATGGCACCAGAACCCACCAATTGTCGTCGGTAGCCAAAAATTTATGGTACAAAAAAAAGTCTCAATCAATATGACATGAAAACTAAGATCTCAATTGACCAATCGATGCAACGTTTAGGACTCCAGCATATTTAGCTTCACCATTGGATTTGAAGTTCGGGACACTTTCTCTTTAACCTCACTCCAATCCAGTTATGTGGTAGCCATGGAAGGACCCAATTATTCTCTTATTAACTTTTTAAATAGTGGGTTACCTAGATAGACATCACCAATGTCTAAATTTGACTTAAGATAAATATTAATGACATCCGCATAAGGAAAATTAGCCAAGATTGACATGACCCATTATAGAAAGCCAAAAAAGGTGAGAGCAACGATATCCTCTCTATCGAGGAAACCGGGCGACTCGAAGCCGGGTTCCTTTGGAAAATCGTGCCCCTTTGGCGTGTTTGCTAGCCCACCAAGCGAAATTTCTTAAGTTAGAAATAACAACAAATCAGCCAAAATAAATTTACGATCACTATAAGGAGCGATACCAGTGCAAAATATTCTTTCACACTTGCATTCGTAAGTGGAAAATATCCACAACCTAGTGAAATGAGCACAGTTATTAAAATTAGAACTTGGATGTGTCGGTATCTTCACTTGGCTTACGGAGAAACTTTTTTATGCGTTAATAGTAAAAATTCAAAAATATATAGATAGATGACTTCCAAAATCTACATCAAGTAACACCTATCTTTGTGCAATCGATGTTAAAAGAGATTGATAAACTTTTTGCTTATAACCTAGGTGTATGGCTTCAAGCATCCAGCAACCTGCAGCCCATGGAACGCTTGTAAACCGCAGGCAAATGTTCTCCTGTAAAAGTGACTCTAACCCAAAGTAGTCCGTATGTAATTAGTGGGATTTGAACGGATAAGTTTTAGTTTTCAAGCTAAAAGTTTCCCGATGCCCTAACTACACTAATTGAAGGGGAGGAAAGACTAATTTGTATTATACTGTTTAAATGGAATACTTTCTGATATTGTGTATGCTAATAAAACATAAAACACTAGTTGAGAGTCCACGGTATATTTTATCTATGTATAACATATTTACTTTATTTTTCTATTAATTGCTAAATTTTATTTTAGAGCAATATTCAACCCTCATAAAAACCAATGCTCTCTCTCAGCATTTATTTTATTTTTATTTTTTTGCTCCTTCCCGTTGTTCAATTCTTGAAAAATGAAACAAGTGATCCGAATTGCGCCGTTACTCATGTGAATTAACGGTGCCATAAGGCTCACGATGTTCTTAGTTTTTCATTGCTAATATCAAACAGAAAACATGTGATGATCATTATGACCAAAAAAATAAAAGAAAACATGTGATGAGCATTATGACCAAAAAAAAAAAAGAAAACATGTGATGAGCGTGCCTTATCAAAATACTTTTGAGTAGACGTGAGCTCAACCCCAATCCACTAAGCGTATTGTATCAATACTTATCTAGCATGATGTTGCAAATCGAGTTTGGATATCTTTCTCCCTATATAATATAAGTGGTTGACTTCATTTTAATTACTTAATCGAAAATTAGTTTTTCGTGTATAATATAACTACAATATTTGGCGACAATCGCTAGGTTTCAAAAATTATCTAAAAAGTTCTAAACCTATTACACTTTTATCAATTCAATACTAACCATTTTATTGTGCCAACTGAGTTATAAACATTTTTATGTTTTGCCAATTGAGTTCATCCGACCAATTTTAATTGAAAATCACAAATGTGGATGACGGTTGTCCTACATGGAATAACTGACGTTGACATGGATAATTTTTAATGATATTTTAATATTTTAAGATTTTTTATTTTCTTTTTCTTTTTCTTTTCTTCTCTTTTCTTTCTTTACTTCTTTCCCCCTTTTTTTCTTTTTTTTTTTTTTTTTTCCTTTTCTCTTCTATTCTTTTTTATTTTCTTTTCCTTTTTTTCCTTTTGCCCTTCGATAGCCATTGTCGAGTCTCGTCATTGGGCTAGCAAAGGTCAACAACCTCGGGCGAGGGATGCCAACATCTAGCCCGACAAGGACTTCCCTCACCGAATTGGGCGAAGGTCTTCCCCGCCTCGGTAGGCATGGGCCATCCTTGCCTGGGCTAGTGGGGGCAACCCTCGTCCTTGCTAGCCCAAGCGAGGGCGGCAGGCTACCAAGGGTAGCCCTCACTTGAGGCCTAGCAAAGAAAAAATGAGTAAATAAGGAAAATAGAAGAAAAAAAAGGAAAAATATAATATAATATAATATAATATTATTAAAATGTCCATGTCAACTCGGGCTTGGTTGTGTAGGATGACTGGCTTCAACGTCAATAATTTCCTGGCAAAATTGATCGGATGGACTCAATAGGCAAAACGTGAAAATATTTAGGACTTAATTAGCACAAATAAAATGTTTATGACTCAATTGGCAAAAATACAATAGGTTTAAGACTTTTTGACAATTTTCCCACTAGAATTCTATAGAGGGGAGGGACCAAGAGGGGGCGAAACCAAAATTGTTGAATTAAAATGTGCTATAGTTACATATAGAAAATAACATGGTATACAAAAAGCGAAATAGTGGTATTTATTTCTATTGTTGATTAGAAAATTAACGAGAAGAAATATTAAACAAAAAATTTAGGTCGAGTACTTTCAATTTATCTTAAGAGACTTGATTTTTTTAAAGACATACTAATAATGACAGTATTATATCACTTAAGTAAAGAACTGACTTTTATCAGAGATTGTGAGTCTTTAGTTGCATAAATTAGAAAAGGTTATGCTAAGGACATATAATTCATATCTATCATTAATCGCAAGAGTGAATAAAATGATTATTTTTATTAACGTCTATATAAAAGGAAAAGACCAAATAGTAATAATAGTTGGTAAAAATATATAAGGGAAGGCCACCTCTTTACAATTTGAGAAATTAGCCAGCAGTTTAGGGAGACTAGGCAGTATTACCAGTCCTACGAAATTTCCTGATTAGCCTTTGGGCATAATATGATAAATTGCAGTAGACTATAAGATAAAGAATCATGCATGTTAATAGAAAAAAAATAAGTGATCTCCTAGAAATAAGAATGCTAAAGAAATAGAACTATTTTTCGCAAAAGCCACTTTTAGTTGTGCCACAAAAGGTGTGTTTTTTAAGGTTTTTTTTTTTTTTTTTACATCAGATCACATATATTACGTCGATTTTTAGTACGTCACAACAACTATGCTTTTAAAATATCACGCATAAATTGAAAATGTGTATGGATTGACAAAATTTAAAAGAAAATTTTCCTCTTGTAATAGATAACATTTGAACTTTAGATATCTTTAATTTCTTTTGCATGATTTTTTGAGTCCTAAAAACTTAGAGGTTTAATTTAATTCCATACCTTCCTATCGCGACCTCTTTTTTTCCGGCGCCCGCGATCGGGTACGAGCACCTAAGGAGGCTAATGGCTCGGCTGAATTTAGTTATGCCCGGACTCTCCCAAGTCCACCAATTCACGACTTTAATAGTCTGAGTTTTTAATCTGTAAATCAATTTTTAAAATGGAGTCGCCACTAATCGATTTGGGGTGGGTTGATTAGAAACCCAAGTGAAGTATCGGGAGAAATACTCACTCCTGCGCAACTAGAGAAATTAGGATCGGGGACTTGATTACACTAGTTAATCACTAATGCCCTTTCGGTACCTAATCTTGTTTAAACCTTGAGGTTTTTGGATGTTTGGGGGATTTTCCATGCATTTTGGGAGGAAAAGCACTTTTTGAGTCCTTTTCTCATTTTTGGACATAAAAGGTATTTTTTTGTTTTTTGGTATTTTTTGAAAAAATACAAGTCTTTTTGGTTTTTTCTGAATTTTTTTGGCTTTTTCATGAATTTTTGGCTTTTTTGGATTTTTAGCATTTTTTGGAAAATAAAATATTTTAAAATATTTTTCAAAATATTTTTGGAAAATAAATTATTTTTTATTTTTATTTTTATTTTTATGAAAATAAAACATTTTTCGACATTTTTTAAATATTTTTTTGATTTTCTGGAAATTAAAACATTTTTGACTTTTTTTTAAAATAAACTATTTATTTATTATTTATTAGAATATTATTTTATATCAAAATAATAAAATAAAATAAAACCGACCCGGGTCGGATCCACGGGGTTGGGTTCGACACGGGCCGGCAACCAACACATGGTCGCGGGCCCGACTCGATTTTTCACCCTTTTTCTCTTTTTTTTTAAAACAAAAAAAAAAACGACACCGTGGCCGGCGTTTGGAGATGCCCGACCCGACCCGATGACCCGGCCCGACAACCCGCTCTACGACCCGGCTCGTCAACCCGCTCCCCCGGCGACACCCTACCCGGATCCGACCCGGCTTTCGACCCAACCCGCGCCACCACACAAAACCCTACCCACTTCGTGGCCCGAGTCCGATACGATGACCCGAGGCCGTGACCCAAGAAATCGAGAACCCTAGGGTTCTCAATTCTTGGTGTCGAGGTGAGGAATGCTGAGACGCTGCGGCGGCGACGACGGCGACGATGGCAGCGACAAAGGCGGCAACGACAATTGGACTATGGGGGAGGGGTGATGGCGACGGCGACAGCGGCGGTGATGACGACAACCTTTATTAATTGTGGCGAGGTGGCGAATGGTCGCGATGATAGGGCAGTGACGGCGACGATGCTAGATCAATCGAGGGCGGCGACGGCGGAGACGAGCGACGGCAACAAGGGCGGCGACGACTGCAGCGAACAACGACGACAATAGTGGGTCCTGGACGGTCAGATCTGGCCGGATCCGCACCAGGTTACTCTCTCTCTCCCTCGGACTCGCCCTTCGAGCTCCTCGAAGTCTCTCAAGGGACCCCAAGCTTCGGCTAGCCTCTCTCTCTCTCTCTCTTTGTGTCTATCTCTCTGTCTCTACCTCCGACAACGGAAATGGAGGCCTATTTATAGGCCAAGGGGCGGCCGGTCAAGGAGCTTGACCGGCGGCTGCCGCGACCCTCGCCAGCCGAACCGGCATCCCATCCGACGCCAGCTACCCCCCAACTCCAGGTCCCATCGCCGTCCGGTGCAAGCTGCTCCACATGCATCGCTGTTCATTCCGTTTGCTCCGGCGTCGCACCTTCGGCGCGTGTGCTGCAACAGCGCGAGGAAGAAGGAGACTCGGCTGGGTCGGGCTGAGGCGAAAGTGGGCCAAGGAGGCCTAGAGGAGGGGGGGTTTATGCTTTTTTGCCGTTTTTCTTGTTTATTTATTATCCAAAAACGATAAAATAAAATAAAGAAATAAAGTAAAACCTAATTAATTAAAAGGAGATTTTAGGCGTCAACACCTGCCCCTCTTTGAAGGTGAGCTCGCAAAGGTTGCATTCAAAGACAAACTGATGCCTAAATTTTATCCATACATGCGTAACAGATTATATTTTACTTGAGACCTATTATCCTATGCAAAAAGAGCAATATAACATTACATATACTAAGACAAATAAGAAGATACCTGTAGTTACTTACCGGGAGGGAGTGAGATAGGGTGTGAGCCCCGAGTTTGGCAAGTATCAAGGCGTCATCTTACCTAGTGATATGAAGAGGTTGCTTTTCCAAGGCTCGAACAATTTTTCGGTCGCCTGTTAAAACAATCAATGATTTGTCTAGGACCCAAACCTTTCTTCGATCGCCTTGATGGAAAATTGCTCCTCTAGAACCCGAACCATTCTTCGGTCGCCGTGACAGGAAATTGCTTCTCCAGGACCTAAACCATTCTTCGGTCGCCTATTAAAACAATCAATGATTTGTCTAGGACCCAAACCTTTCTTCGGTCGCCTTGACGGGAGACTACTCCTCCAAGACCTGAACCATTCTTCGGTCGCCTGTTAAAATAATCAATGATTTGTTTAGGACCCAAACCTTTCTTCGGTCGCCTTGATGGAAATTGCTCATCTAGGACTCGAACCATTCTTCGATTGCCTATTGGAGCAATTAATGGTTTGTCTCGGACCCGAACCATTCTTCGGTCGCCGTGACGGGAGATTGCTCCTCCAGGACTCGAACCATTCTACGGTCGCCTATTAAAACAATCAATGGTTTGTCTAGGACCCGAACTATTCTTCGGTCGCCTTGACGAGAAATTGCTCCTTCGGATCCGAACCATTCTTCGGTCGCTGTTGGAGCAATTAGTGGTTTGTCTCGGTCCGAACCATTCTTCGGTCGCCATGACGAGAAATTGCTTCTCCAGGACTCGAACCATTCTATGGTCGCCTATTAAAATAAGCAATGATTTGTCTAGGACCCGAACCTTTCTTCGGTCGCCTTGATGGGAAATTGCTCCTCCAAAACCCGAACCATTCTTCGATCGCCTGTTGGAGCAATCAGTGGTTTGTCTCGGACCCGAACCATTCTTCGGTTGCCGTGACGGGAGATTGCTTCTCTAGGACTCGAACCATTCTTCGGTCGCCTGTTAAAACAATCAATGATTTGTCTAGGACCCGAACCTTTCTTCGGTCGCCTTGACGGGAAATTGCTCCTCCAGGACCCGAACCATTCTTCGGTCGCCTGTTGGAGCAATTAGTGGTTTTTCTGGACCCGAACCATTCTTCAGTCGCCGTGACGGGAGATTGCTTCTCTAGGACTCGAACCATTCTTCAGTCGCCTATTAAAACAATCAATGATTTGTCTAGGACCCGAACCTTTCTTTGGTCGCCTTAACGAGAAATTGCTCCTCCAAGACCCGAACCATTCTTCGGTCGCCTGTTAGAGCAATCAGTGGTTTGTCTCGGACCCAAACCATTCTTCGGTCGCGTGATGGAAATTGCTTCTCCAAGACTCGAACCATTCTTCACCGCTGTTAAAACAATCAATGATTTGTCTAGGACCCGAACCTTTCTTCGGTCGCCTTGACGGGAGATGCTCCGACCTTTCTCAAGGCATCTCATTTGTGGGTGCCTGATTTGTATCGAGGATACTAATTGGTACCTGACCTTTCTTAGGAGATGCGCCGACCTTTCTCAGGGCATCTGTTTTGTGGGGGTGTCTGACCTCTGTCAAAGACAACAGCTGGTACCCGATTTTTCTCGAGAGGATGCGCCGACCTTTCTTAGGGCATCGATTTTGGAAGATACCTGGGCATTCACAAACACATCAAAGAGTACCTGGATATTCACAAGTACTAACCTGAAGGGTATTTGGGCCTTTGCAGGCGTCAAAATGGGTATTTGGCTGACCATAGGCATTGAAAGGGTACTTGGATGATCACAAGTATGAATTCTTGGGGGATACTTGGACATTCACAAGCATCGAAGGGGTACTTGATAATTGGAAATATCAAGGACATACCTTGGATATTTGTGAATGTGTCCCATCTCTTGGCAATTGGAAAATATCGATGGCATACTTGGGATATTCGTGAAGGTCTCTCACCTCCTAGTAGTTGGAATATCGAGGACATACTTTGGATATTCATGAAGGTCTCTCACCTCCTGGTAATTGGGAATATTGAGGACGTGCCTCGCATATTCATGAAGGTCTCTCACCTCCTGGTAATTGGGAATATTGAGGACGTGCCTCGCATATTCGTGAAGGTCTCTCACCTCCTGGTAATTGGGAATATCGAGGGTGTACCTGGGATATTCATGAAGGTCTCTCACCTCCTAGTAAAGGGGAATATCGAGGACGTACCCCGCATATTCATGAAGGTCTCTCACCTCCTGGTAAAAGGGGAATATCGAGGACGTACCTGGGATATTCGTGAAGGTATCTCACCTCATGGTAAATGGGAATATCGAGGACGTGCCTTGCATATTCATGAAGGTCTCTCACCTCCTGGTAATGGGAATATCAAGGGCGTGCCCCGCATGTTCGTGAAGGTCTCTCACCTCCCGGTAAAGGAGAATATCGAGGACGTACCCCGCATATTCGTGAAGGTCTCTCACCTCCTGGTAAAGGGGAATATCGAGGACGTACCTGGGATATTCGTGAAGGTCTCTCACCTCCTGGTAATTGGAATATCGAGGACGTACCTTAGATATTCATGAAGGTCTCTCACCTCCTGGTAATTGGGAATATCGAGAGCGTACCTGGGGTATTCGTGATGGTCTCTCACCTCCTGGTAAATGGGAATATCGAGGACGTACCCCGCATATTCGTGAAGGTCTCTCACCTCCTGGTAAATGGGAATATCGAGAACGTGCCTCGCATAATCAAGAAGGTCTCTCACCTCCTGGTAAATGGGAATATCGAGGGCGTGCCCCGCATATTCGTGAAGGTCTCTCACCTCCTGGTAAAGGGGAATATCAAGGGCATGCCCCGCATATTCTTGAAGGTCTCTCACCTCCTGGTAAAGGGGAATATCGAGGACGTGCCCCGCATATTTGTGAAGGTCTCCCACCTCCTGGTAGCATAAACTTGAATGTAGCACGAGGCTTACCTGGATGGTCACAGGCACTCAAAAGGGCTAGAACACCTGGGTAACCATAAGTGTACAAAGTACTGGAATACTTGGATGAACACAAGTATTTAATGATATGATCTGGGACCACTCAGGCTGATCTAGGTGCTAGAAAGCATACCTGGACGGCGGTGCCAAGCAAAGCAATGGAATGCTTGAACAGCTGCTATATTATTTAGGGACAACTCGGGCAAGCTGAGTGACATGAAAAGGAAGTACCTAGACAATGGTGGGTACTTGACGATATGGGGATATCTAGACAACAGTAGGTATTCAACGATAAAGGGATACTTGGTCAGTTGCAAGTATCAATACTCTGAGGACAACTCGAATAGGTCGAGTGTTAGGAAAATGGAGTATCCGAACGATGGCCGGTACTCAAAGACAATGGGGATACCTAAACAGTAGTAGGTATTCAAAGATAAAGGGATACTTGGTCAGTCACAAGTATCAATACTCTGGGGACAACTCGAATAGGTCAAGTGTCAGGAAAATGGAGTATCCGAATGATGGCCGGTACTCAAAGACAATGGGGATACCTAAACAGCAGTAGGTATTCAAAGATAAAGGGATACTTGGTTAGTCACAAGTATCAATACTCTGGGGACAACTCGAACAGGTCGAGTGTCAAGAAAAGGGAGTATCCAAACGGTGGTCAGTACTAAAAAACAATGGGGATACCTAGACAGCAATAAGCAAAACTCAAGGGACGACTCAAATAGGTTGAGTGTCAATAAGAGAGTACTTAGACAATGGTAGGTACTTTAAGAAAAATGGGGATAGAGATATGCTTTCCTGGCAATATCTCTGATCTCTGAGAGTATGCTTGCTATTTGCACAATATGCGCACATGATTGTATATGCTGTAAATTCACGAGCTCAAATGAGATTCATGCATGATAATTTTGTCAATTTTACATCATCTGATTTCCACCGGGGAAGATTTAGAAAAACAACCTTCATTTAGAATGTAGATGTCTTGAGCATGCCAGATGAGGGACTTTCAGTCCGAAAGGACTTTTCACTCACTCTCTTGGAAAAAGCTATCCTGACCATTAATGCAGGATTTATAAGGACCACACTATCTCACTATCATCATGTCAACAGGGGTCTGAGTTTTCTCGCGAACGGTACGACTTTGAAATTGTGATGAAGACTTGGGCAACGGCTCATCAAATGGGACCGTCGAGGTCAAGGCTCCTAAACGAAGTGCCACACGATCATCCTTAGGTTTGCAAGTCAAGAATCCTGCGAAAAGAGATAGAATAATCTTGCCCATACCTCTTTGAGCGATGCGTATAGACATATGAAATCTTACATTAATTAAAGTGCCCCTAGTTTGAAGAGACTTTTTACAATGGGATGCAATGTAGGCTTGACTCATGTGTAAAAAGGTGAGAGCTAGTGATCGCCTTGGCATTTGTCACCGGTCTTCCTTCTCATAGTCCAATGAAGGTTCCATTAATTGAACCACAATAGCAACTTCTCTCGGGAATACAAACAGCTGTATTTTTTGTTTGGAGACATTGGCCTTGCTTTTACCAGGCACACTTTGCTTTTTTATGTCCATAGTTTTTGTTTTTGTGTTTCATCTATAGGCATTGACCTTGCTTTTACCAGGTACACTGCTTTTTTATGCCCCTATTTGTTCTTGTTGCTTAAGAGCTGATCTTGATAGGTTCAAGCAAACGCCTTTGTTAGACTATTGAGTCTTCATCTTCTTCCGACGCTTCTGATTATGCTGCTCAAACGGCAGTAGCTTCTGCTTTGCCTCCATGTGAGGGTGAATTTATAGACTCGATTGAGTTGTATAATGGACACAAGTGCATAAAGAAAGAACTACTCTTCATGACTCTATGGCACTTAAATTAACGCGAATGTTCATATGTACTAAAGACACTCAAAGATTGATGCGAGTGCAAGCAAGAGAATTTCTATCCCTTTTCTCACCTCGTGATGCTAACTTGCCTTCAACTTGCCCTAGTGTGGGGTGGTTCTTTGACGGGGGTAAGACAGGAATTTGGTCGGTATATAGGGCTCACAGTGAGCAGTGGAGTGCCTCTCACTGTTTTGGTCATCATACCATTTGCGAGAGAACTCTTTACCCTGTAGTCATAGAATTTTCTGCACTCATCTCACAAGTGTGTAGATGGGGACTGTGTGGGATATGGCTTGCCTGTCATCATTCTAAAACGCCTCATATAGCATGCTCAATTAATCTTGTATTCTTCACTTAGCTGTCTATTCTAATAATCCTTAATAGAATCAAAGATTTAGATAGACAAAATCATCATGCAAAATTCACCTGGAGAAAGGCATGCAGTATTTTAAATGTGATGGAGTTTGTACTCTCAAAACAAATGAATGGTTTTGACTCAAAAAAGGCCCTATTGACAACTTTAGGGGCTAACATAATGGTGTTTCCAAATATGTTAGATTTTGAACATCAAAAGGGTTATTTGCAAATGGGTATCGATGGTTATCCCTATTGATTAGGGATATGACACATGAAGGATCAGCCGGGGTTGGGGATCTGATAGGGCATCTCTACTTTTGCCCCTGCAGGAGAGAAGATGTACAGGTAGATCAATTAGTCTGGCCAACATCAAATGTGAGTTGAGGCCTGAAGGATCTCTGTCATTTGCTTTGGCAATACTTGAGACGTCATTTTGCTTGAGAGAGTTTGTCATGCCTCTCATTGATTTGTTATCTTTGTTTTTTATAGTCAGGTGATCCTGCAACAATCAAGAGGGAATGTGTTAGTCATGAACTCTTTCAAGAGTCGAATAACTGGAAGCGATACAACTTTACCCTTCAATGGTTTGCAAATGATTGGGTGAACCTGAAGTGAAAGGGGGACACAAGGTCCTATGTCCCTTGCTTCGTTAGGTCAATTATTCTCTGACTTGGCTCCTAGATGACATGTCTTTTTACACGAAGCCAGGTGAATTTGATGTGGGTCAATTCCACGTACTAGCTTGGCCAATATTGATTTACCTAACCATCAAGTTTGGCTCTTGAATCCTGATGTTTCTTGTCAATAGGGGAAATATGTCAAAAATGAATTCAAAGAGGGGGGAGTATTGGAGACGATACCAAATTACTCTTCTCCAAAGTTTATATTTGCTGACTCCTAGGGATATTTGAATATCGATGACAGCCTTTTCGTCTCAGCACAGTTTAACATTTCTTTCGATTGGCCTTCCTCACTCATGGCCATGTATGCAGGATTGACAGTTGTCGATTTATCTTCAACCCCTTTGGAATTTCTCCTTCTATCTTTAACTATAGTATCATTGGGCAAAAGTCATGTACCTCAAGCTTCTATGGAATCTGAGATCAAAATCTCAAGCTTTCTGATGGCAATTACTTCTTGGAAGAATATGCGTCTGGAGTGAAGTTTCTAGATTCCAAAGTCATTGTCTAGGGTGCGGGGCTATAGATTGCTTTGATTGTCTAGATTTTCTCCTTGTTGACAATAGCCAATTCATAAAAAGACCCCTTCCTTGTGCTTCTGGGCTTGTCGAAGGAGTTGGGCAGGAGTAGGGTGGAGTGCGTAGAGTTCTTAGGGACAGTTTGATTTTCAACCATATGCCTGTACCTATTACGTCTTATCTTTTGTTTCTTGAAAATAGAAGAGAGAGGACATCATTTCCAAATCATATTCAAAGAATAAGACTTACCCTCTTTTGGTGTAGGATGATTCTTTATATTTGCCCATGTTTTCTTCGCAAGGTGTCTTTGAATTTGGCAAGTTCACATGATGCACCAGCTTCAAATGCCCTCTGTCACACTAAATCAAGGGGGATGGAGATGATATTCTGAGACACACAGTAAGTGAGTTAGAAAGACAAACATGATTTAATCTATCATCCTGTTTTAACATAAGCTTTTGGGTGATGAAACATTTTTTATTTTCAAAATACGTTTTTTGGGGGAGAAAAAGCATGAGGAAGCCCAGCCCTCAGTATTCTCCTTGGATGATATATTTTCTTTCATGGTTGGATAGCATCACTGGGCAGGTTTGGAGTACCGCCTCATGCTCTTAAAACAAAATATTAGAATTGTACAATAGAGTACTTGGAATAGAAAATACAACAGTAGCACATTAGACAAGATAAGAAACACGCAATTATAAAAATAATTAAAACCCATGAAAACTCCTGTGCAAAGGAGTGCTTTGATAGTGTTGGTCTTGAAGTTAAGCATCTTTGAATTCCTCACCTTCAGTGGAGTCGAAGTATTCGCATGCAAGGACTATCTCGTTGAAGTTGCGGAAGTGTAACCCTTGCAACCAACAACGACGCTTACAGGACAAAACTTCTATGAACTGATTTGCCAATTCTTCTTCGATCAATTCAGGGTAGATTTGCATCATGAAGGCCTTCCACCTCCCTGCATACGCTCGGAAATCTTCCATTAGTCCTCTTCTGAAGTGGGCCAAACTCTCGCAAGGCAACTTAGTTCCAATCTGGCTTTTGTACTGATGCAAGAATGTGGAACTCAGCTCATTCCAATCTTTTAGGAGATGAATATCTGCTGTGATGAACCATTGCAACGCGGATCCCGTGAGGGTTTCTTGGAACGCTTGAGTTGTGAATGACATCGGGCCATAATACCGACTCATTTCAGCATGGAGGTACTACAAGTGGGCCATGGGGTAACTCGTACCGTTATACTTGCGGATATTGGGTATCCACATTTCTATGGGGGTCATGATCCTACAAGGGCAAGACGAGCCCGGTATGTCTTGGTTAGACCACTGGTTTTCCCACTGCATATTTGTAGTGGTGAATTTTTCTGCTTTAGGGAAGCTGGACTCTATCGAGATTACCCCATTGCTTTCTTCCGGGTCAAAATTACCAAAGGAGGATGAGGCATTTAAGTTATCCTCACGAACAGGTGATGAGCTTAGTACTTCGTTAGGATTGTAGTGGATAAAGATGCACGTTTCCTCTTCTAACGGGCCTTCATCCCCGGGTGAGAGTAGGAAACAGTTATACGATGAATCGTCAGTTTCATTATCGAAATAACGCTAGAAGTCCTTGGGATTGTATTCTAGGGCCGGCAAGTCTTCAAGGTTGTACTTTAGGGAATGGTAACCTTCAAAGCTGTATTCTTGGGAATGCTCAAAACTTTGGTGCGGTGGCTCGTCGGCAAATGCTACATTAATCTGCTTAGGCTTTCTTTTTTTGGCTTCTGGTCCAAACCTTTTGAGTAAGGCCCTTCGTTTTACCAGCTCAATTCTGTCAAGGGAAGTGAGCGACATTAGAGTTTCACTGTCTGATTCACTTTCCAAGTTGATAAGGGTTGGTATTCTTTGAACCCTAGCTTTTGGAGTAAGCTTGGGGAGTTGTTGTTGGAGAAATCTTTCCAAAATATTTTGAAGATGACAAAACCTTTCTATCAGTCTAGTCTGGATATCTGCAGATCGTCTAGTTTAAAGTCTGAAGACTTTCTGATCACCAGACTCAAGATCCAAGACTCAAGACTCAAGACTATTCTCACTGACAGTCTTTCTAATCCAGTGATGAAGGAAATCCAGAGTCGAAGTATATGGTTGAAGATTCATTCCTATCCTCTGGAGAAGATAAATATAACGGATTCTTTTGTTCATATCTAGATCAATTGAAGATCCGATGGTCGACGAAATATTCTTGGAATGTTCTATTCTTGGAAACCAAGATCCTGATTGTATGGGCGAACAGGATTGATGGGCTATCGTCGTGTTCCTTTAATATCTCGAATGATCTTCTTGATTGATTCCGTTCAACGGGTAGATTGGAGGAATTCCTTTGGTAAGTGCCAACGGTATGATGGCATAAAGGAGTATAAGAAGGAAGACGTTCTAGTTGTGTTGGTAACGTGTTCGAGGTCTACCCAAATTACCATACCAAAAGTCCGATCCATGCACACCATGTATTTTGGGAAAGCAGGTAAGAAATTCATTTAAGCCAATAAATCATGTCTCTACTAATCATGTACTACAGTTGCTGCATATGGATCTCTTCGGACCAACCAGAACCCAAAGTATTGGAGGTAAGAAATATTGCCTAGTAATTGTGGACGATTACTCCCGCTTTACTTGGGTATATTTTCTTGCAAGTAAGTCAGAAACCTTTTTGTATTTTGAAAAATTTGCTAAAAATGTTCAAAATGAAAAAGGATGTGTTATCTCAAGTATAAAAACAGATCATGGAGGTGAATTTGAAAATCAAGATTTTACAAAATTGTGTGATGAATCTGGATTTAAACATGTGTTCTCCTCTCCATACACTCCTCAGCAAAATGGAGTTGTGGAAAGAAAGAATAGATCTCTTCAAGAAATGGCTAGAACTCTTTTAATTGAAAGTAAAGTTCCTTCACGATTTTGGGCTGAAGCTGTTTCAACAGAATGCTATATCATCAATAGAGTCTTCCTAAGACCTATTCTAGAGAAAACCCTTATGAATTATTCAAAGGTAAGAAGCCCATTGTTTCATACTTTCATGTGTTCGGTTGCAAATGCTTTATATTGAAAAATGCAAAAGATCGAGTTGGTAAGTTTGAAGAAAGATCGATGAAGGCATCTTCCTTGGATATTCTACATCAAGCAAAGCCTACGAGTCTATAACAAGAAGAGCCAGTCTGTGGAGGAGTCAATGAATGTCAAATTTCAAGACTCTACGCAAGATGAATCCAAATCGACTCGGATGAAGAGTCCGAACCGCACTAGACCCTCCAAAGCTTACAACTCGAAGTATCTCGGACTCTAGAAGACCAAAGATCAAGATGTTCATGAAGATTCAAATAAAGAAAGAGATCATCATCCAGACAAATCAACCAAGAATCGGAAGCATAAGTCCAAATCATCCCAAAGATCTCATTATCGGCGAAATCAATGAAGGAATTCACACCGATCCAAAAGACGTGAAGAGTCTAGTGCTTGTGGCTCTCATTTCTGAAATTGAACCAAAAAGCATAGAAGAAACTTTATCGATGAAAGCTGGATTGAAGCTATGCAAGAAGAGCTCGATACCTTCAACATTAATGATGTCTGGGAATTAACATCTAAACCAAAAGGTCAAACTATTATTGGAGCCAAATGGGTGTTCAGAAACAAGATGAATGAAAAAGGAAAAGTCGTACGAAATAAAGCAAGACTCGTGGCCAAAGGATACACGCAAGAAGAAGGAATAGACTATGATGAGACTTACGCTCATGTAGCAAGGTTAGAAGCTATTCGTCTATTACTTGCGTTTGTTTGTTAGAAAATTTCAGGTTATTCCAAATGGACGTCAAAAGTGCTTTCCTAAATGGATTTATCCAAGAGGAAGTTTATGTGGAACAACCGCCTGGGTTTGAAGATCCAAAGAAGCCAAACTCAATCTTCAGACTAAAAAAGGCCTTGTATGGTTTAAAGCAAGCACCTCGAGCCTAGTACGACAGATTGAGTAAGTTTTTATTACAAAATGGTTTTGTCAAAGGTAAAGTAGATACTACTTTATTTATCAAAAAGGAAAACAAAAGCTTTTTACTCGTTCAAATATATGTGGATGATATTATTTTTGGATCCTCTAATGAAAGTCTATGCAAGAAATTTTCTAAGTCTATGCAGGATGAGTTTGAAATGAGTATGATGGGAGAATTAACATTCTTTCTTGGTCTTCAAGTAAAGCAATTGAAGGAAGGAACTTTCATTTACCAAGAAAAATATGCTAATGATCTTGTCAAAAGGTTTGGATTGGAAAATTGCAAAAAGACTGATATACCAATGTCAAGTTCTTTGAAGATAGACAAAGATGAAGAAGGGAAGAAAGTTGATCAAAAGATGTACGGGAGCATCATCGGTTCACTTCTTTATCTTACTGCTTCTAGACCTGACATTTTGTTGAGTATTTGCATATGTGCTAGGTTTCAATCAAATCCTAGAGAATCCCATCTCGTCTTTAAAACGTATTATTAAATACGTTGCTTCATCTTCAAGCATTGGTCTTTGGTATCCTAAGAAGGGAGACTTTAATCTTCTCGGGATATTCGAGACGCAGATCTAGTCACTGCAGAGTCGATAGAAAGAGTACTTCAAGAACTTGCCGATTGCTTGGAAGCAGGATAGTGTCATGGTTTTCAAGGAAACAAAGCACTGTAGCTCTCTCAACAACAGAAGCAGAGTATGTAGCCCTTGGAAGCTGTTGTTCGCAAATTCTATGGATAAAACAACAGCTACAAGACTTTGGGATTGAAGACTCATGCACGAAATCAAATGTGACAACACCAAATAATCAACCTCACCAAAAATCCAATTCTTCATTCAAGAGCAAAGCATATAGAGATTCGCCATCACTTCATCAGAGATCATATTCAAAGTGGAGAAATCTCGATTCAATTTGTTGATTCAAAAAGTCAACTAGCGGATATATTCACAAAGCCTTTGGAGAAAAATCAATTCGATTTTATCCGTACCAGAATCAACATTTTGAAGCTCGAAGAAGTTAAAGTCTAGAGACTCTCCAACCTTCGACTCGAAAGTTGATGATCATCGACTCTAATCTCTCGACTCTAAATCCTCGAGACTCGACATTGATGGCTATAGACTCGTAAGTTGCTATTTTATCTAAACTTGAAAAGGTATGATCTTTTGTTCAGTTATTTTGTAGTCTCCGTGAAAAACGAAATTGTCTTTACAAAAGGATTAATTTTGGCAGTTATTGATTTTAAAAAGGAAGTGTTCGTACACTTTCCTTGTACCGATTGAACTTCCTTTTTTTCAAAACTGAGTCATATATATACGCTTTCATTTTCCAATCTTCAAAACCCTAAAAAGCATTCTCCTCCCAATCCGATTTCTACTTCGTGTTCATCTTCGAGAAAGTTGTCATCTTTTCTTAGGAAAGCAAGCAAAGGAATCTTTCAGCGACAAGAAATGATGTCTTCTTCGAGGAAGTCTTCAAGAATCGCAAACAGAGGACCACAGAGGATGAAGGAGGGACCTACCCATTTTGATCTCACCGAAGAGGAAGAATTATCAAGTCAGCAACAAAGCCCGATTCACTCTCCACCACGTCACTCAACGCCATTTACCCCACAAGGTGCGGGTCAACAACCGGAGGAAGAGATAATCGAGGACGCAGACCTCGTAAGAGTCCAAAAGCCCTCTTATATTTATAAACTCTACCGTGCGTTGAAAAGTACTGGGACTCCGTTGAAATACGTGGATGATTTTCTCAAAGATAAACATTATGGGAATGAGTATATCTTTTTGAAAAAAATGGAGGATTTGGGAATTGCTCCCAAGGGTAAACCAGAGGAAGCTCTTGCGAATATTCCCAGTAACCCTCGTATGTCAGGACCGAATCCCACTGATGGGAACGACGATGATAAAATGTTCAGTGATTTCAACCTAGAATGGGTATTGCTGCAAAGGTGAAGGGAAAGAGAATGGAGTTATTCAAATCAAAGGAACAAGAGAATTTGTATTTCAGACTGCTGAAACGAGGGGTGATAAACCCTAGGAGTGTCGATTTCGATTTCTTGGATGCTGTTAATGTGAACTTAAGGGAGAAGTTCAGTCTGCTTCAACTGGAACGTTTTTGCACTGATACCACAGACGGTTATGCACAACTGACTGCGTATTTCTATTCGAATCTCAGCTTTCTAGATGCGAATAGAATATCATTCGGTGTTCGAGATTAGGATTATGTGTTAGACGTGGACATGTTGGCAGACATAATTAGAGTTGAACGAGGACGATATCAACCAGTCAAAGTCTCAGTTGCTCGTGCCTCAATGGAACTTGTCGAAGATAGAGATATTGAGGGAAGAATCATTTATTCAAGGATGCGTGCCATCAATATTGTGCTACACAAAATTGTTATCATTTGCATCAGGCCCAAGTCTACATCAAAGACTGATGTGTCTAATTCTGAAGCAAAACTGATGTACGCAATCAACTCAGGAAAGAAGTTCTCTCTCCCTCACACTATTCTCTTTCACATCTACAGAGCAATGTCGAAAGACAAGGGACAATTGCCTTACCCAGGTCTAGTGACCAAGATCTTCAGACACATGAATATTGAACTGCCACACACACTTTGTGTTCGACCGTGCGATACGATGGTGGTAGGTTTAAAGATGTTAACGAAGATGCGTCTGAAAGAACTTTCCAAGGCAATGGAGAAATTCAGAGTGAAGACTCCAGTTCCGTCTGCTTCAAAGAGGAAAGGGAAGGAGGCCATTGGTGCCCCATCCAAAAAGAAGATAACTCTCATCTTGGAGGATGAAGATGAGGAGGAAGATCTCACAATCACTATCTTGATAAGGACCAGACGTTATGTACCTCAATCGACAGAACTTCAGAAGAAACAGAGAGAAGAAGAGGAGCAAGCCAAGAACAGAGAAGAAGAAGAACAGAGAGAGAAGGAGAAAGAAGCTGAAGAAGAAGGAGAAGAAGAGAAAGAAAAGTCTACAGCTGAATTTGGAGAGAAGGGGAATCAAGATACAGAAGAGCATGATCATCACTCTTCCCCTTTTGATGTCCTAGAGACAGGGGGAGTTGGCGAGCAAGAAAGGTCCACACCTCATGCTGCCAATAGTGAAGATCTAAGACAATCTCCAGCAGACCCAGAAGAGTTTCAGCCTTCTCAAATGCCTGAAGAAGGACACGATACGTTGACACCAAATCTGCAAGACTATACAGAAGCGCTATCGTCTGCATTCACTCCATCTGAGAAAGCAAATGCAAGTACACAAACGGACAATTTTGCAGATTTTCGTCGTATTATGGATATTCTTCTGGAAATGCGTGGCCAAATCTATGCTCTGGACTATGAAATTCAAGCCATGAAGAATGCTAGACAAGCAACTTCAGTTACCCTGGAGGACAAAATGAAAGACCTCGCTCTACAACTTCAAGCCAATGCCAAAGGAGAAGAGGTAGCTCAACTAAGGGAACACTTGAAGAGGCTAGAAGGCGTAGTCCAGTCCATGGGAGATTTCCGATCGTGCGCATTCCCAAGCGGACGACTTCTTTCTCACCTTTTTTAATGATGACAAAAAGGGGGAGAAGCAATTTGAACCAACCAGTCAACTTTCTTTGACTTTAAATTTATTTTTATGGTTGAATATGTTTGTTTTTTAATATGACTTGAGTGAACTTGGGTGTAAACTTGAATTTGACTGAATTGGCTGTGGATTTAGATGCTTGACTGTTTGCATTTATATCAAGTGTTGTTATATGGTATTACTCATGAAAGACTAACCAATTTTCTGTGGATGCAAAGTCTGGTTGTTTTATTAATCTTTATGAGATAGCCATATTGCTTGAGAAATGTTTTTGCGGTCAAAGTTGTTCAAATCTACGGAAAGTTTTGTCACCATCAAAAAGGGGGAGATTGTTAGAGAAATCTTTCCAGAATATTTTGAAGATGACAAAACGTTTCTATCGCTAGTCGGATATCTGCAGATCATCTAGTTTAAAGTCCAAGACTTTCGATCACCGCACTCAAGATCCAAGACTCAAGACTCAAGACTCAAGACTCAAGACTATTCTCACTGACAGTCTTTCTAATCCAGTGATGAAGGAAATCCAGAGCCGAAGTATATGGTTGAGGATTCATTCCTATCCTCGGGAGAAGATCTCTTGGTTGGATAAATATAACGGATTCTTTTGTTCGTATCTAGATCAATTGAAGATCCAATGGTCGACGAAATATTCTTGGAATGTTCTTGGAAACCAAGATCCTGATTGTATGGGCGAACAGGATTGATGGGCTATCGTCAGGTTCCTTTAATAGCTCGAATGATCTTCTTGATTGATTCCGTCCAACGGGTAGATTGGAGGAATTCCTTTGGTAAATGCCAACGGTATGATGGCATAAAGGAGTATAAAAAGGAAGACGTTCTAGTTGTGTTGGTAACGTGATCGATAGAGAAATTCTAGAGTCTGAAGCACCTTGATTATTAGTCGATTCATTCTGAGCGAAATTGTCTACATAGAGAGTGTCTATACTTGGTGATACCTTGAGCGAGTGTGGTAGATCATCTACTCCTAGAAATCAAGGAAGATCAACACTGTAACATCTCTTTGTTCATAGTGGAATCCAGCCAATTAGCTGTCAGTGCATAAGAGTGGACGTAGGCTTGAATCAAGCCGAACTCACTATAAACCGCGTGTTCAATTCTCTCTTTCCTTTACTCAGTCTTACGTAGATTATTACTTGTCGTAAATCCTTTCAACTGTCTAAAGTATTATGCAATTATCAAGAAAAATCATTTATATACCTATTCACCCCCCTCTAGGTACTCGTACTAGCTATATCAGTTGTCCAGTCGTGCCCCGCTCTTGAACAGGCTCTGAGTCTATGATCTCATACAAAGACTCCTTGCCTTTCCTAGTGGGAAACTTTTCAGTAACAGGATGCTGCCCAACTGCCCACTCATTATGTAAGGCTTCATCAACACATTTCTTTCCTATCTCAGTAACTAACGGTTCCTTGTGCTCCACGATCATCGGCTCTTCGTAGGGCAAGGTGATGTCAGGGCTGATGTCAATATCATATTCTTGATGGAAAGCATGAATTAGTTCCCTCCAGGTTTTAAGAGGACTAATCTTCCTGACAATGTACCATCGCAAGGTAGGGCCAGTCAAGCTCGATTGGTATGATTGAATCATCCTTCGGACCAAGTAGGCCTGCAAGTAGGTCTCTGGGCAGGAGGTGTCAGCATACCTTTCGCATTCGGGTGCTTTGAGTTTTTCAAGGATCCCAATACTGGTGTAATTGGACAAGTCCATGGGATTCTGCTCCTGCAGCTAGCTTAACTTTTTCATGATCCTTTCAAATTGCCTATGGTACTAGCTATTTTTCTAGCAAATTTGCAGGAGTCATGACGGTGTTTGAGGCAACTATAGAATTGGGCTCAGCTTGAGCGGATTTCATTTGTCTCCAGAGTTGTTAAAGGACAATGGACATCTGTCCTACGCCGTTTTCAATGTTAATGAGGCGATTTTGTACATCATTCTGATCGGGCCCTATTACATGAGGCCATTCGCGGACTATTGGTGGCCGGCGATTCATAATTACCTGCTTGTTGCAAAAACAATGGATGAGCACGAAAGTAAACAAAGATCAACCCATGGCAATGATCTAACTACTTTCTTATTTATCAAAAGATAATTTTATAGACCGCAAATTTCTGACATCTAGAACTTGAAATTGAAAAGACAGAATGAAATACTAGACATTAAACAAAGGTCCCTAAACAATGGGACAAAACTTTCACAAGGTTAACACTAAGGGGCACATGATTGCCAATTTATATGCGACGGGGAGCCTTGCGCTTGCGCAGATGCTTGCTTTCTTGGACCGGCTCTGAGGTGTGTATCCAATCCATTCCCAAATTCCTCCCCATGAACTCTACTTGCTCGTGTTGACTGCTCTCACTGATTGAGTGAGGGACTGACGGCTTCCATTTTGTGGATGTAGGACATGGAGGCGTGGTGGGCTTTTTCTTCTCCCTCAAGCCCTTTAGGTACCACGATCCTTTTGCATAGCACTTGTCCTAGGTTTCCTCAGCGGTAGAAATTTCGAATGCATAGTCACGGCTTGTGTTGAAAAGAACTGGAGGGATCATCATCTTGAAAGGCAGTGGGATCTCCTGAAGGGCTCCATATTGTCGTGCTACCCGATACGGTTAGTAGGGAATGGCGCTGGTGAGGCTGAGCAATGGAATTGGGCGGGTGCGCATATAAGCAAAGCAAGCACTCTTTTCATGGAACCAACCAGCACACCATTGGAATGCCTCAGGAGCTAGGTTTCTTAGGAAGTTTACCCAATTTAAACAGCTTTGATTGGGAATATACAGTCCTAAAATCATAAATTTTTGTAACGGATTTTCGAAAGCACTTGTTTTAGACGATCGCATGAAGTCTCGAAATTCACTTAGGTGAGAAAAGAACTAGACTTGTAAAATTTCAGGAAACGCTCGCATGATTTTCTCCGAGTTGTCTTTAAAACGATTAAAGGACAAGAATGTTTCAGTTAAAATCATGTTGACATAATTCCCCCCTCTTAAGATCTGATCAACTATCCATGCCATCTTGGGACTTATGGCATTTCTTTGATGGGGGAAGATGATGAGCCCAAAAAGGCCAGGAGGAAAATCTCACTTTTCCGGGTCATAGGCTGATTTTGGAAACAGCATTCATAAATTCTAGTGGGCGGTATTATGATTGTCTTCAAGAATTTGTCTCATGACATGGATTTCAGTTCCTAAAAGTCTTGCTAACCCGCGCCATGGGAGGGCGCCTATCGATGGCTTGATAAGCTTTTTCTCAAGAGGCATTCCAGTGATGATGTTGTATTCTTCCAGGTTGGGGTTAGCTCAAACCTACCGAATATAAAAGTAATTGTCTTCGGGCACCAAAAATGTGCCATGGCTTGTATGACTTCAGGACGAACAGTGATTTGGATCAAGATAGGAGATGACCAATTTTGGCCTTCACACGCTCTTGGGCAAACTGATCTAATTGACCCCACCTTCTGAAGAGCTCCGCCTTGGGAGCAGGAATGAATTGGACATCATCTCTCCCCATCACATATAAACTGGGACTTGAAAAGCTTATCCTAAATTGCCATGGACCAAATAAAAAGATTGAGTAAAAGTAAAGAAATCACTTTGCTTTTAAAGAAAAATGGCAAACACAAAGATATGCGCATGGGATGTGCGGCTTGATTTCTAACTGAGAAGGCTTGTTGAGATTAAAAGGATATACGCCCGTCACAGTCTCGAGTTAGCAGTATACCCTCCTAACCTCGGCTAAGAAATTCGAGGAAAAGAAAGGCAACCTCTACATCGCAGTCTCGCGTTCGAGGTCGTATCTTTCTTAACACCATCCTAGAAATCCTATGGCGGCCCAAGTCCGGCGGCCGGGTTGTGTGTGCCATGTGTAGTGTTTAAAACAGTAAAGCATGCACAACAGTTTATAATCACAAGATAATATATTTTAAGCAAAATTAAAATAAATTTCTAAGCTTTTGACCTGCATAAAGAAAAAATCCTAAGTTAGTAAAGAATTTAAACAAGACGAAAATGGCCTAAGTCCTCAAAGTCCCCAGCGGAGTCGCCAAGCTGTCGCGACCTCCTTTTTTCCGGCGCCCGCGATCAGATACGAGCACCTAAGGAGGCTAATGGCTCGGCTGAATTTAGTTATGCCCGGACTCTCCCAAGTTCATCAATTCACGACTTTAATAGTCTGAGTTTTTAATCTGTAAATCAATTTTTAAAATGAAGTCGCCACTAATCGATTTGGGGTGGGTTGATTAGAAACCCAAGTGAAGTATCGGGAGAAATACTCACTCCTGCGCAACCAAAGAAATTAGGATTGGGGACTTGATTACACTAGTTAATCACTAATGCCCTTTCGGTACCTAATATTGTTTAAACCTTGAGGTTTTTGGATGTTCGGGGATTTTCCATGCATTTTTGGGAGAAAAAACACTTTTTGAGTCATTTTCTCATTTTTGGACATAAAAGGGATTTTTATTTTGGTATTTTTTGAAAAAATACAAGTCTTTTTGTCTTTTTCATGAATTTTTGGCTTTTTTGGATTTTTGGCATTTTTTGGAAAATAAAATATTTTTTAATATTTTTCAAAATATTTTTGGAAAGTAAATTATTTTTGATTTTTTTTTATTTTTTAGAAAATAAAACATTTTTCAACATTTTTTAAATATTTTTTTGATTTTCTGGAAATTAAAACATTTTTTATTTTTTTGAAAATAAACCATTTATTTATTATTTATTAGAATATTATTTTATATCAAAATAATAAAATAAAATAAAACCGACCCAGTCGGATCTGCGGGTTGGTCCGACCCGAGCGGCGACAAAGCACGCGGTCGCGGCCCGACTCAGATTTTTTGCCCTTTTTCTCTGTTTTTTTTATAAAAAAAACGACGCCGTGGCCAAGCGTTTGGAGATGCCTGGCCCAACCCGATGACCTAGCCCGACAACCCGCTCTACTACCCGGCTCGTCGACCCGCTCCCCCGGCGAAACCCTACTCGGATCCGACCCAGCTTTCGACCCAACCCGCAGCCGCCGCACAAAACCCTACCCACTTCGTGGCCCAGGTCCGATACGATGACCCGAGGCCGTGACCCGAGAAATCGAGAACCCTAGGGTACTCGAATCGTGGCGTCGAAGAGAGGAATGCTGAGGCGCTGCAGCGGCAGCGACGGCGACGATGGCAGCGACAAAGGCGGCGACGACGATTGGACTATGGGGAGGGGTGATGGCGACGGCGACGGCGGCGGTAACGACGACGACCTTTATTACCTGTGGCGAGGTGGCGAACGGTGGCGATGACAGGGCAGCGACGGCGACGATGCTAGATCGATTGGGGGCGGCGACGACGGAGATGAGCGACGGCAACAAGGGCAGCAACGACTGCAGCGGACAACGACGGCAACGGTGGGTCCTAGACGGTCAGATCTGGCCGGATCCACGCCGGGTTACTCTCTCTCTCTCCCTCGGACTCGCCCTTCAAGCTCCCCGAAGTCTCTTGGGGACCCCTCCGAGCTCGCCACGCCACGGCCGGCCTGCACTCGAGCTCCCCGAAGTCTCTCAGGGGACCCCAAGCTTTGGCTAGCCTCTCTCTCTCTCTCTCTCTCTCTCGCCTCCGACGACGGAAATGGAGGCCTATTTATAGGCCGAGGGGCGGCCGGTCGACGGAGCTCGACCAGCCGATGCCAGCTACCCCCCTACTCCACGTCCCATCGCCGTCCGGTGCAAGCTGCTCCACGTGCATCGCTGTTCATTCCGTTTGCTCCGGCGTCGCACCTCCAGCGCATGTGCTGCAACGGCGCGAGGAAGAAGGAGACTCGGCTGGGCCGGGCTGAGGCGAAAGTGGGCCGAGGAGGCCCAGAGGAGGGGGGTTTATGCTTTTTTGCCGTTTTTCTTGTTTATTTATTATCCAAAAAAGATAAAATAAAATAAAGAAATAAAGTAAAACCTAATTAATTAAAAGGAGATTTTAGGCGTCAACACTTCCCATATAAAAAATGTTCGATATTGATATTGGAAAATAAGATGTGCCTTTTGGTCTTCTTTTGGGTTTCGGTTGCTTTGTATTCAGTCATGTACAAATACTTGCATGCCGTGTTTTCCCTCTCTTTTTAATAAGGGACTTTGCACAAAGGGTTTAACAATTCGTTTTTCGAATCAGAGTCAGATGCATCATTCATTTTTTGACTATGGCAAATGACATTTCAAGTGGGAACAGCTCTTTTGGAAGGCACCGGAAGAGTACGCAAAACCCAGTTCACTAGGTCAATATAAAGAGAGCACGCTAGCTAGTAGAAATCAAACCAATCATTAATTAGGGAACACTTTTCCTGTCAAGAAGTCATCATATGTTTACTTGATTTTTCGTTTATTCTAAAAGACCAAAACAGAATGTTTTATACATGCAACGAAGCAAACAAGAGCACGGAATCCGATCAAATAAAAACTGAGAAATTCTATCTGATACGAGTCAAGATAAAGGGGACATCGTATTGGGCATGAGGAGTGAGCACAGCAATAGAGACATGCTTGTATGAAGGAGATAGTTGCACTGAGAAGTGCTGCAAAATCAACGTGAGAACAACTTTGACTTCCAGCAAAGCAAAATTTTGGCCAATGCAAGTTCTTGGACCCCATTTGAAAGGGAAAAAGTAGAGCTTGTTCTTGGTTGCTTTGAGACTCTCTCAGAGAACCTCTCGGGATTGAACTCTTTGGCATCATCGCCTCAAATGCCTAGATCAGGATATGGGCACCAAAAGCAGAACTCCTGAAGTTATTTGTATATCTACCAACTTAGTTTTCTTGTGCATTGTTCACGTCGTCATAAACACAAGCGGATATAACCTAAGCCTCATTCAGTGTCATGCTTATGTCACAATCCAAGGAGAACTGTCGGCCCGCGACACTTATCTGTGTGTAAATCGGTTTGTTGTTAGCCTGTTCTTGTCCAAAAAGACATTGAGAATCCAACAAATAATTATCTAAACCTTGCCTAGTGGGCCTAATTCATCAAACTTAATAACATTCATTTGATCCATGCTGTAAATTTGAATGAGAAGCTACGTGTCTCCATGTGTCTCTCTTTCTGTGTGAGTATGTTGGAGGCTCCGTGTGTCTCTCTTCTTGTGTAACCATGTTGGTGTTGTTTGGAGAGAGATAGAGAGGCTGCAAACATCACCTCGTCACCCTCCCATGTTGAACCTCCTGCACGACACTCCGAGAGGATGAGACTACCTCTAGCATGTCTTTATTGGGAGCATGCAATAAAAATTTGATACCTTTATTTAGGATAATTGTAACATCCTCGGATTCTAGGTCATGAGAATAAGGTTTGAGGATTGATCATGGAAATCAATAACATAAACCTTGGATAGACTAAGACATGGCATGTTCGGCCATGGATCCGGTCCACCCGACCGAGACCCGGTTAGGACAAATAACCAAGACCAACCAAGAGATTTATTCTAATACATCCAATGGACCAATTCTTATTGAAAATGGTCATTGACAAGTTTAAGAAGGCTACCCACTTAGTCGCCCTCATCTGGTTAAAGTTTAGTAAATTTTGGCATAAACTTCGGTTCTCATAGTTACGTCGATCATGTACAAATATGAATGACTTCTCCAATTAGGCGACACCCTATGTTAGTCTTATGAATGCCTTGAATGAATTTTGGACATAAATTAATTAATATGAGGATGAATCATTGGACGAGTGTCAAGAGATGGTCGGGATTCTAGAATCTTTCAAAATCTTTTGACTTAGTCCATCCTTATCTATTATGTGCCACATGCCATTTGCAAGAAGAAGGAGAAAACTTGCATGCCAAGTAGTTGGCAAAAATATTTAGGCCTCATTTAATGATTTTGGACTTTAGTTCTTTAATGGCGTGGATGAATCACATATTTAGGTGTCCTCTAGAATCTTAGGTGAATCTTAGGTTATGATGGTCCTAAATTGTAGCCTTGGTGAACAAGACAATGACCAACCAATTAGAAGAAGACAATAGGCATTAAAGGAGCTTATATGTGCCTTAGGCATCATAGGCAATAATGAGCCTAGAGTGAGCCTTAGAGGATAAGCAAATAGATGGACCAATCACCATCAAACATGAATAAGCATAGGTGCCAATTAAGGAGACTAGATAGACCAACTCGTTCCTTAAACTTAATCATGAGATTGGCACCAATAATTGAAGAGGATGAGGCCTATAAATAGGAGAAGGCATCCTCACATTTTGAGATCTAGCCATTCTCTCCTTTCCTTCCCTTTATCTCCTCTATTTCATGCCATTCTCCTCCAAGCCACCCTAGAAGCCGACCAACCACCAAAAAAACATCTTGGAGCTAAGTCCAAAAAGTTGTAAGTAGACTTTCATAACTTATGTTGGCTTTATATGGTTATGCTTGTTGTGTTTCTATTTGTTTGTTGTTGCATCAAGTAAAGTCATGGTCTCGCATGGATGTCAAGCACACCCAGATGTTGAGGAAATGTCTCATGTGACTTTGGACGTGCGCCAAGGTGGGTGCACAACCCACACTTGATTTTAGGACAACATTGAGACATGGTGTTACTCGAGACAAGTCACGATCGATGCCAAAGCAAGAGCGAATGGTTCCAAATGCAAACCGCGAAGCCAAGTCGCATCCAGCTTGAGTTTAATTTAGTAAGAAATAAGAGTCGTTCATTAGTTCACCTTGCATAGCACGCCTTTGGGCATTTCATTCAGCTAAAAGTTTAAACATAAAATGAATCGGTTGATGCTTGAAATGCATGAACACACGATGGACTTATATGCCGACGCTAGGAGATGCCGGGTCGTTGCCTGGGGTAAAGTCCCAAATGCCATCCCGATATTGAGATTGTGCACGATGCCAGCTCGGGTGAGGCTGATGCCTAGGGGTTGTCCTAGATGACAATGCTGGTTGCCAAGGGAGGGACCGATGCCCGGATGTTACCAGAAGAGTCGATTAATTTCGACTAATATGATACTGAAAAAGAAAAATGAAAGCCCATGCGTGATGCTTGAATTGATGCTTGCAAAAGCTAGGTTTATTTTGATATGTGCTGTTGAGTCTTTACATCGATTTGAGCATATGTTGCATCGGGTCACTTAGTGCTTGGATGGGTCTTATGTGATGCACACATTTCTCTTAGTGATTGAAATGATTGTAAGCCATGGATTTTTCAGAAGGCTTGTTCTTATGCATTAACTCATTGTCTTAATACTGGAAAGCACATAGATGATTGAGAGCTGTTTATAGACATAAGCAAGGCAAGGCACGAACCTTACTATTGATTTGCCATCAACAAGTGCATGATGATTTTGTATCTAATGATCGACAATGAGACGTCCTCCTATAAAAGAACTAGGAATTTCTACTTACTAAGTCACCAACTCATTCCTGTTGTTTTCATCCGACAGGAAAATTTGGGAACATGGTCGATAAACTCATCTTCCCTGTGACTTAGCATCAGTCGGTAGCTCTTCAATGGTTGAAGTGTAGCAGATTATATACCAAATTGACCGTGTCGCACCTAGACTTATTGAAGACTAATTTATGATCTAAGGATAATTGGTTTCAGGAAGGGTAGGTTCCAAATCAAAAGCTCAAAACTTAACCTATTCAACCAAAAAAAAAAAAAAAGAAAAGAGAAAAGAAATCAGCTCCTTCTTTGAAATTAGGAAGCCAACCATTAAAAACTGACTTGGAATTGAACCAGCCAATTCAAAGATCGATCTGAAAATCAAGCTCTGTTATACAATGTACACTTGACTTGACATATATATCCATATAGATAATTTTTTTCTACAATTGACAAATCTCATAGATATTTTGAGTTCTATTAGTATGATATGAGACGAGAAATTATATGGTTTGATTTATCAAATTCCCATTAGAGCATGACTAAAATCATCATCTACTTCTAATGAGATCACACCGTGTAATGTTGTCATGAAATCACGACGTTTTGCAGAAGATGGTAGCTCATAATTTTTCAAAGTACTCTCGAGTATATGTGTGTTTAACCTTTTGATGTGAATTAAATACTTGATTTCATCATTGTTGACCCTAATTTAAATTTGATGATTACAAGGCTCACTCAAATATGTTATTGATTATTTGGAATTATATCTGTTATCCTTGAGTATTCTTTTACAGGATTTCAAGACCATCTCAGCCATGAAGAACAAGGTCGGGTACCCGATCAGGTAATGGCTCCACACTCAGCCGTCCGGATACCCGGCTAAGTATCGCCTGGACACCCGACTCCTACGGTTTAAAATTAAATTTGTCAGTCCAGTTCAGCGACTTCCGGAGCCTTTTTCGGATAGAAACCCCGAAGTCTTAATAGTCGAATTTCTAGCCTTTGGAAATGTATCTAACGGCTAGGTGGGACCGAACCACTATAAATCGGCTGAGCGTTTCTCTATCCGTATTCTTTTAATTATATACAACTCATGTATTTGATAATTTGGCTAACTCAATTATGTGCATAAACATTTCACCAAAAATGCGTTCCCCACGACACATCCTTCCATTGCTTACCAACCTCTCAACTACGACGGAGACGACAAAAGCTATGCAGGCGATGCAGTTCTCCTACTGAATTTCAAGATTCGAATAACAATTTATCAAAAATCTTCGCTCCTTCTTCTTCCATACATTTGATATGAGAAAATTGGAGGAAAGCGGACTATTGGAAGGCAGTAGAGAACTATAACCATTTTGATGAGTTGCTGGTCTTGTAGCTATGGCTGTTAGCTTTTAGCTTGACCTTTAGGTTTTGATGTTTGGAGTCAACTCTCATTTTAAAAAGTAGAATAACATTCAAACTCCATTCGTTTTGCAAAAAATAATTTTCAGAAAAATAATTTTAAAATTTTTTAGCATTCATTTCACGAAAAATGAATTACTTTGGAAAAACATTTTCCATGAAGAGAAAAAACTTTCTAAAATAGGGGAAAATATTTTCCACTTTTGAAAAGTGGAAAACACTTTCCCCGTTTGCTCTTTCTTATCTCATACCTCTACAAACTCCAACTTCTTTATTTTATTTTTTTAATTTGAATTATTTTTTTTTTTTTTTGTTTCTTTTTTCTTTTCTTTTTTCTTTGTTTTCCTCTTCTTCTTCTCTCTCAACCCGTTGCCAACCACGGCCACAATAGGCGACCGGCCACAAATGAGCTCGAGGCTCGCCCACCTCTGGCGAGCTTGGGCTCATTGCTTGCCAAATCGGTGAGTGCAAGCATCAAGCTCGATGCTCGCCAATTTGGCGAGGCTCGAGGCCAGCAAGCTCAAAGCTTGCTGATCTAGCGAGGCCCGAGGCTAGCGAGGCCCGAGGCTAGCGAGCCTCGATACAACGATCACCACCAATTCATGCAATAATCCTCAAGCGTTCAAATTAGTTCTTCCGATGGCAAAGGCGATCTCAAGAAGCAATAGGAGATGGTGAGTTTCTATCTTCGATCCTTCATTTTTTTGTCCCCTTGGAAATTAAAAATTTGGTGCCAGTTTTTAGGTCAATCTTCAAGTTTTTGGGATTTAGTTTCTAGTCACCGATGATTACCTCTGTTAGGCTCGTGCTCACCAGCCTCAGCCCTTGCCAAATCGGTGAGCTCCAAGCTCTTCAGCTTCAAGCCTCACCAAATCGGCAAGCCTCGAGCTCAATGCTTGCACACACCGATTTGGAAAGCAGCAAGTCTGAGCTCACGAGAGGTGGGCAAGCCTCAAGCTCGAGGCTTGCCTGTGTGACCAATCGTCATGGCCGGTGAAACCGACTAAGAAATAAGAAGAAGAGGAAAACAAAGAAAAAGAAAAAAGAAAAAAAATAATTTGATAATCAATTTAAAAAATATATAAAGTATAATGAAAAATCGATTTAAAAAATAAAATAATAATAAAACTATTGAAAAAGAGTGTATGGAGGAAAAGATTTTCATTACCAAATGGTTGAAAATATTCTATACTTCATTTTCAAATTTCACCCAAATACCGAAAAATAAATATTTTCTAAAAACACAACATTTTTCATGAAACGAACGAACCCTCAAATCTTTAAAAAGTTCAAATAACATTTCTTAGTAAGGTCTACAACCCTCATGTTATTTCGTGGTTTAAAGGAATAATTCATTGCAAAACCTACCAACAAAGAATCGAAAGCCGATCGGCAGGGACGGCAGCATGAAATCCGCCGAATCGCGAGAAACAATATGGCAAAAAGGAATGAGAAGAGGAATAGGAACAGATGGTAGTGAACTAGTTATCCCCAACATCGTTCATGTCCAACAGCTTCCCTCTGAACTAGATCACAGGACAATTGCACTCGACAAAGCATCTAGGCCGAAGTGATCAGAAAATGAAACGCTTGGATAAGACCAAAAAGAAGAACGCAAATTACAAAAGATGCGTGATAATATCAGAGAGTTTATTTTTTGGGGGGGTGGGGGAAAGTCGTCTCTTCTCTATGAATATGAGGAAAGGCAGTATGATGATTGAATTATCAAAGCTATGACTAATATCTCGACAAACAATATGTATTAGGAAAAAGTATGTTGTCCTGCGGTGATAATATGTAAGTGTGGCGTGTGATATAAGTTGTTGCACAATACGCTTTCGCATATATATAAAATAACTGGAAAAATTACTCAATCAATTCCAAACCTATTGTACAGATATAGATTTAGTTCTACACTTTTCGATTGTGCCAATTTAGTCCTCAATCTTTACACGAAATTCCAATGTAAACCTTTGAATCAATTTCCACTAGAAACCACTAATGTAGTAATCCAATCATCGCCGGTCATTCTACGTGTAGCATTGCCACATTAGCGATTTTTGGCGAAATTTAGTTGGAGGACTATATTAAATTTTCACATAAAAATGTTTAGAATTAAATTAACATTGGAAAGTTTATGAAAAATTTGATGTCTGCATAATAGGCTTAGAATTAATTGGCAATTTCCCCATAAATAATTAAAAATTCTCATTGCTGACTCAAATTAGTTTGCTTTTATGTTCTTACTCATGTATAACAAATAGAACAAATAGAATGGGATCCTTTGACTACATTTTATTTTCTATATATTCAAGAAATGGATAAATTGTACAACAAATGAGTACTCCATAAATGGGGATACATGCCACATAAACATCCCTAAGTCTTTTACGAAAGTAATATACCAACAAAATTTTGATTATTTTTTGTCGAAGTTTATGTTGCTAGACCCGATCTTAATGTTACAAATTTTGATGGGTCTGAGTATTTCAAATCTTCAACTATTTTCTTATCACTGAAGTCAAGTTGGATTGGATTGGGTAAGGGTTGGATCTGAGTTGGGTTGGGTACGAGTTGCTAAAAAAAAGAAAATTAGCAAAAAACAGTTATAAACTTATTGTAATTATGTCAATTTAGTTATAAAAATTTTTTTACCAATTCAATTCTAAATCTTTTGCAATTATGCCAATTCAGTTCATTTGGCCAATTTTGATCAACTAGTGTTGACATGGATGCCGATTGTCCAACAGATGTTGATGTAGACAATTTTTAATGATTTTCTTTCAATTTTTTTATTAATCTTTTTATTTATTTTTCCTTTTCTTTTTCTTTTTTTCTCTTCTTCCTTCTTTTGTTTTTTCCCCCACATTATCACTAGCCACTTGGTGAGGGCTGCAAAGGCCTTGCCTAGCCTTTAGGGGGTGAGGCTTGGGGGCTGTGGGCAAGGTTGCCTTCGCCTGCGGCCAAAAAGGCTATGGCGAGGGCCGTGACCCTTGTCAACAACCAGTGAGGGCTTCATGGCTCTCACCCAGTGGCCAATGAGCTTCACTAGAGCCTCGCCAACCACAATGTGCAAAGAAGCAAAAGAAGGAAGAAGAGGATAAAGAAAGGGAAAAAAAAGAAATGGAAAAGAAAAAATAAAATAAAATCACTAAGAAATGTGAAAAATAAAATAAAATATTATTAAAAATTGTCTACGTCAGCATTGGCTAATCAAAATTGGCCCAATGGACCAAATTGACACAGTTGTAAAAGATTTAGAACTAAATTGGCTATAAAAAAAATAGTTTATGACTGAATTTGCACAATTGCAATAAGTTTTGGCAATTTTCCCTTTAAAAATATATCTAATGATTGGACCTATTTTCAACTCACCCAGACTTGACCCGACCTAACCCAACCCACTCATTTGACAAGTATTGTCCTGCCCTGAACCCACGGGTGCGCGCCCATCCTTGCTTGGTCAATTAGGGGTGAGTATGGTTCGGGTTGGGCCGGTCCGCTCCTTAACCCTAGGACCAACGCGCACATTGCTGGTTCTTAATTTTTGGGATCGATGACCAACCATATTCAGCTTGGGACCGAAGACTGGACCAACCCAATGGGTTTAGTTCGGTTCCAGGGTCAATCCAAGACTAATCAATAATTTTTTATTTCACTTTTTTGTACTCTTTAAAAAGCAATTGAGAACTGAACGACCCATTGGGTTCGGTCCAGTTTCAAGGTCAACCCATGACCAACCAATAATTTTTATTTTATTTTTTGTACTCCTTAAAAAAGCGATTGAGGACCGAACTGATCCAATGAGTTTGGTTCAGTTTCAGAGTCAATCAAGGACCAACCAATAATTTTTTATTTCAATTTTTATTCTCCTTAAAAGGGCAACCGAGAACCATACCAACCCAATGGGTTCGAAGATAAGCGATGTCAACTAAGAAAGACAATCAGTGAGGGTCAAGTAGGGTGAGCATTGAACAGAATGAGCATTGAATGTCGAGCGGGAAACAACAAGCCAAGTAAGCATCAAGCAGCAAGCAGCATGAGTGACCCAAAGCGAGCGAGGTGAGTGTCAAGTGGTGAGTGGAGAAGTTGTTTCTTTCGATTTTGGCAAATTGAAGACTAAGAGGACAAATAAGATAGGAGAGAATGAATACTAGAGGATGATGTCATAATGAGTTGTTTATGTCTTTTTGGACGCCATGAGGACTCCTTACAAAAACATTTTCCTCATTGGTAAATTATGTTTATTGACACCGTAAAAGACATTAAAAATCTAAGTTATTAAAGAATAATGTAAAATTACTTAAACTCCTCACTAAATAGCTATTTAATATTGTTGACGCAATTTATTTTAAAGTTTTCTTTATATAAAAAAATTATAAGTATATATATATATATATATATAGTCAAGGTTGGTCCGAGTTGGACCGACCCGGAACTCTCAGAACTGAGGAGCAACCCGCACAATGCTGGTCTAGGAATTTTAGGACCAAGGACCGACCCAATCTCCCTAGGAATCGAACTAGGACTAGTAGGGTTGAGCCAGTCCAAGGTCGAGTGCAGGGTTGACCCTAGACCGATGCTTACCCCTATGGTCAATTAAATACATCACCCGTCAATTGCTGAAGGTGAGGCCACACATCCACTTCACCTGCCAGACTTTGCTTCTCCCATCTCCTAATCATCTCCTCACAGCTTGAACATGTTGCAGTCACCACATACTGTAATTGAACAATAAAAAACGTTAATGAATTGAATATTATTATGTTTCCTTGGACTAAGAACTTCAGGCTTGGTGGACATGAAATATGATGCGATCATTAATCATTTTAAGTTCCATTAGATGATGCATCCGGTCATGTAACTTTTAGCACCAAGCAAGTAATACCTTCAACTTTTCATAATGAAAAGCTGGGTTGCTGATCTTTCGTGTTTGGCCCATTTCTCACCCTCAACATCCACAAGCCCCGATAGTAAGAGATCTGCGATGGCCTTGGGATGCGGCTTTTGGAACTCATTGATCCGTGAAAATATTTCCTTCAACATGTCTGAGTCCATGATGTTATTGTTGGAGAAATCTTTCCGAATATTTTGAAGCCGACAAAACGTTTCTTTCGTCTAGTTTGGATATCTCAGATCGTCTAGTTTAAAGTCGAAGACTTTCGATTACTGACTCAAGATTCAAAACTCAAGATTCAAGACTTAAGACTCAAGACTCAAGACTATTCTCATTAACGTCTTTCGATCCAAAGGACGAAAGAAATCCGAGCCAAGTATATGGTTGAGGATTTAATTCATCGTCTGGAGAAGATCTTTTTGGTTGGATAAATATAACGGATTCTTTTGTTCGTATCTAGATCAATTGAAGATCCGATGGTCGACGAAGTATTCTCGGAATGTTCTATTCTTGGAAACCAAGATCCTGATTGTATGGGCGAACAGGATTGATGGGCTATCGTCGGAGTTCCTTTAATAGCTCGAATGATCTTCTTGATTGATTCCGTCCAACGGGTAGATTGGAGGAATTCCTTTGGAAAGTGCCAACGGGTATGATGGCATAAAGGAGTATAAAAAGGAAGACGTTCTAGTTGTTTGAGTACGTGATCGATAGAGAAATTCCAGAGTCTGAAGCACCTTGATTATTAGTCAATACAGTCTGAGCGAAATTGTATACATAGAGAGTGTCTATACTTGATGATACCTTGAGTGAGTGTGGTAGATCATCTACACCTAGAAATCAAGGAAGATCAACACTGTAACATCTCTTTGTTCATAGTGGAATCCAGCCAATTGGCTGTCAGTGCAGAAGAGTGGACGTAGGCTTGAATCAAGCCGAACCACTATAAACCACGTGTTCATTTCTCTCTTTTCTTTACTCAGTCTTGCATTGATTATCATTTGTTGCAAATCCTTCAACTATCTAAGTATTGCGCGATTATCAATAGAAAAATCTTTTATATACCTATTCACCCCCCTCTAGGTACTTGTACTAGCTATATCAATTGGTATCGAGCTCGTGTTCTTACTTTATTTGAAGTGTTTTACTTCGAGTAAAAGATCCATGGCTAGTATGCTAGCACCGGGCTGGTGGAAGGGCAAAGCAATACCATACCACCCTACTTTGATGGAAAGGATTACAACATCTCGGAAGAACAAGATGAAAGCTTTCCTACGATCAAAGGATCCTCCGGAATGGGACGTTGTGGAAAGAGGAATTACTCCTCTTCTGCTGCATCGGTCTCGAAAGAGGGAAAGAAACTGTTGATGCCAGCGAGAATGACTCGGGAAGAAATAAACAAGAGACAAGCACTCGATGCAAAAGCAATTTACTCTTTATATTGTGCCTTGTCTCCAACTGAATATAACCGAATATCTTCTTGTGTTACAGCAAAAGAAGTATGGGACAGATTACATATCACCTACGAAGGAACAGATCGAGTGAAGGAGACCGAAATCAACATTCTCCTCGGTCAATATGAAGCCTTCAAAATGAAGCAGAGAGAATCTATAACAGACATGTTTAGTCGTTTCACAGATATTGTCAATGGTCTTGAGAACCAAGGACAAAAAATTTCTGATCCCATGAAGGTGAACAAGCTACTGCGTGGACTCTCCAAGGATTGGAATCATATAAAGACTTCAATAAGAGAGACGCAAAGAATTATGCCTCTATCTATTGACGAACTGATCGGAACTCTTCAGTCTTATGAAGTGGAACGAATTAATGAAGACGAAGATCCAAGAGGTAAGAAATCCATTGCATTGAAATCAAATGATGATTCTGATGATACAAATTCAGGAGATGATATGGACAACGAGGAGCTTGCTCTCATGATAAGAAGATTCAGAAAACTGAATAGAAAAGGAAGAAGGTTCAACTCAAAGAAACAAAGTTTCCAGAGACAGCAGACCAAGTCTATTGATGATGAGGAACCAAACAAAGATGTAGTCTGCTTCGAATGTAAGAAAAAGGGACACATCAGACCCAACTGTCCTCTTCTAAAGAAGAAAAGAGGAAAAGCTTAGAAGTTTCGAAAAGCTCTCAAAGCCGAAACCTGGAGTGATACAGAATGTGAAGAAAGTGATAATGAATATGCCAACATATGTCCGATGGCACATTCGCACTCGCACTCGGTTGGATCGACTCGATTCTGGATCGACTCATGACGGTGAATTTGAGGTAAGTGATTTTAAAATTCTTGTCAAAGTCTCTAAATACATTGATGAATTGTGTTTCAGTCTTAAGACTTCTCTCAAAAGGATTTCCGAACTTAAAAAGGAAAACTCAGCTCTAAAACAAAAGGAAGCCATTTTAGAAGAAAGAGTTAAAAGTCTAGACCTAAATGTTTCTACTCTTAAAGAAAAAGAAGATAATCTTTTGAAAGAAAATGTTTTCTTAAAAACTGACTTATCAAATATTTCAAAGAAATTTTCGATAGGATCAGAAAAACTTGAAAAAGTTCTTTCAGTTCAAAGACCTTACTTCAATAAGTCTGGTCTAGGCATGACAAAAAACAATTCCTTTGATTGATTTTCCAAAAGTAAAAGAAAGAATTAAGAAAAGACCTTCGAGAGAGACTTACAAAAATCATTTCAAGAAAGTTTTTGTAAAGTCTCGTAGGTCGTAATGCTCTAAGGTGTTCAAAGTGTAACATCAGATCACTTTGAAAAAGAGTGTCCTATGGTTTGGAAGCCCGTTAAGAAAGTATGGCCTAATAATGTTTATCCTACTAACACCAAAGGACCCAAGAAAATTTGGGTACCAAAGAAAACTTGAGACTTTCTTTTAAATGCAGGTCTCCGTCAAGAAAAAGGTAAAGTGGTATCTTGACAAAGTGGATGTTCAAGACACATGACAGAGACTCAAAGTGCTTCATAAAGCTTGTTCAAGTAAACAAGTGGAAATGTTTCATTTGGAGGAAACGGCAAAGGAAGCATTGTGGGATTTGGAACCGTGAAAATTGGAAATCTCACAATAAGCAATGTTTCTCTAGTGGAAGGACTCAACTATAACCTCCTCGCATTAGCCAATTGTGTGATGCTGGTTTCAAGATCTCCTTTCGGGAAGGAATATGCTCGAATCGCAAAAGACTCTACTCGCCTTTTATGGGTCGAAGGCATGGAAATATCTACCTCTTAGACATGAAATTAAATGAATCACAATGCCTAATCTCAATTCAAGATGAAGCAAGCTTATGGCACGAAAGCTTGGTCATATCAACATGAAGCAATTAGCCAAAATCTCATCAAAGCAGCTTGTTCGAGGTCTACCCAAATTACCATATCAAAAGTCCGATCCATGCACACCATGTATTCTAGGAAAGCAGGCAAAGCCTACAGAGTCTACAATAAGAAGAGCCAGTCTGTGGAGGAGTCAATGGATGTCAAATTTCAAGACTCTACGCAAGATGAATCCAGTCAGACTCAATATGAAGAGTCTGAACCTGCTCCGACCTTCCAAAGCTTACAACTCAAAAAGTATCTCGACTGAAGACCAAAGATCAAGATGTTCATGAAGATTCAAATAAAGAAAGAGATCATCATCCAGACAAATCAACCAGTAACTGGAAGCACAAGTCCAGTCATCCTAAAGATCTCATTATAGGCGAAATTAATGAAGGAATTTGCACCAGATCCAAAAGACGTGAAGAGTCTAGTGCTGTGGCTCTCATCTCGAAATTGAACCAAAAAGTATAGAAGAAGCTTTATCTGATGAAAGCTGGATCGAAGCTATGCAAGAAGAGCTCAAACAGTTCAACATTAATGATGTCTGAGAATTGACATCTAAACCAAAAGGTAAAACTGTTATTGGAGCCAAATGGGTGTTCAGAAACAAGATGAATGAAAAAGGAAAAGTCGTACGAAATAAAGCAAGACTCGTGGCCAAAAGATACACGCAAGAAGAAGGAATAGACTATGATGAGACTTACGCTCCTGTAGCAAGGTTAGAAGCTATTCGTCTATTACTTGCGTTTGCTTGTTACAAAAATTTCAGGTTATTCCAAATGGACGTCAAAAGCGCTTTCCTAAATGGATTTATCCAAGAGGAAGTTTATGTGGAACAACCACCTGGGTTTGAAGACCCAAAGAAGCCAGACTCAGTCTTCAGACTGAAAAAGGCATTGTATGGTTTAAAGCAAGCACCTCGAGCTTGGTACGACAGACTAAGTAAGTTCTTATTACATAATGGTTTTGTCAAAGGTAAAGTAGATACTACTTTATTTATCAAAAAGGAAAACAAAAGCTTTTTACTCGTTCAAATATATGTGGATGACATTATTTTTGGATCCTCTAATGAAAGTCTATGCAAGAAATTTTCTAAGTCTATGCAGAAGAGTTTGAAATGAGTATGATGGGAGAATTAACATTCTTTCTTGGTCTTCAAGTAAAGCAATTGAAGGAAGGAACTTTCATTTACCAAGGAAAATATGCTAATGATCTTGTCAAAAGGTTTGGATTGGAAAATTGTAAGAAGACTGATATACCAATGTCAAGTTCTTTGAAGATAGACAAAGATGAAGAAGGAAAGAAAGTTGATCAAAAGCTATACAGAGCATCATCGCTTCACTTCTTTATCTTACGCTTCTAGACGACATTTTGTTGAGTGTTTGCATCGTGTTAGGTTTCAATCGAGATCCTAAAGAATCCCATCTCAAGCTGCAAAACATATTATTAAATACGTTGCTTCATCTTCAAGCATTGGTCTTTGGTATCCTAAGAAGGGAGACTTTAATCTTCCGGGATATTCGACGTTGCATCTAGCCGGCTGCGAGTCGATAGAAAGAGTACTTCAGAACTTGCCGCTTGCTTGGAAGCAAGATGCTGTCTTGGTTTTCAAGAAAACAAAGCACCGTAGCTCTCTCAACAACGAAGCAGAGTATGTAGCCCTTGGAAACTGCTATTCACAAATTTTATGGATAAAACAACAGCTACAAGATTTTGGGATTGAAGACTCATGCACTGAAATCAAATGTGACAACACCAGCGCAATCAATCTCACCAAAAATCCAATTCTTCATTCAAGAGCAAAGCATATAGAGATTCGACATCACTTCATTAGAGATCATATTCAAAATGGAGAAATCTCGATTCAATTTGTTGATTCAAAAAGTCAACTAGCGGATATATTCATAAAGCCTTTGGAGAAAAATCAATTCGACTTTATCCGTTCCAGACTCAACATTTTGAAGCTCGAAGAAGTTAAAGTCTAGAGACTCACCAACCTTAAGACTCTGAAAGTTGATGACCGTCAAACTCAAATATCTCAGACTCAGACGTTGATAACTATAGACTGTAAGTTGTCATTTTATCTAAACTCGAAAAGGTATGATCTTTAGTTCAGTTATTTTGTAGTCTCCGTGAAAATCGAAAAACTTGTCTTTTCAAAAGGATTAATTTTGGCAGTTATTGATTTCGAAAAGAGGTATTCGTACATTTTCCTTGTACCGATTGAACTTCCCTTTTCAAAACTGAGTTATATATACACAGTTTTCACCTTCAATCTTCAAAACCCTAAAAAGCATTCTCCTCCCAATCCGGTTTCTACTTCGTGCTCATCTTCGAGAAAGTTGTCATCTTTTCTTGGGAAAGCAAGCAAAGGAATCTTTCAGCGACAAGAAGGATGTCTTCTTCGATGAAGTCTTCAAGAATCGCGAACAGGGGACCACAGAGGATGAAGGAGGGACCTACCCATTTCGATCTCACCGAAGAGGAAGAATTATCGAGTCGAAAGAATGACCCCGATTCACTCTCCACCACGTCACTCAATGCCATCTACCCCACAAGGTGCGGGTCAACATCCGGAGGAAGAGATAATCGAGGACGCAGATCCTGTAAGAGTCCAAAAACCCTCCTATATTTATAAACTTTACCGTGCTTTGAAAAGTACTGGAACTCCGTTGAAATACGTGGATGATTTTCTTAAAGAAAAGAATTATGGGAATGAGTATATCTTTCTGAAGAAAATGGAGGATTTGGGAATTGCTCCCAAGGGTAAAGCGGAAGAAGCGCTTGCGAATATTCCCAAAGACCCTCGTATGTCGGGACCAAATTCGACTGATGGGAACAACGATGACAAAATGTTCAGTGATTTTCAACCGAGAATGGGTGTTGCTGCGAAGGTGAAGGGAAAGAGGATGGAGTTATTTAAATCAAAGGAACAGGAAAATTTGTTCTTCAAACTGCTGAAACGAGGGGTGATAAACCCTAGGAGTGTCGATTTTGATTTCTTGGATGCTGTGAATGTGAACTTGAGGGAGAAGTTCAGTCTGCTTCAACTGGAACGTTTTTGCACTGACACCACGGACGGATATGCACAACTGACTGCATTCAAATCTCAGCTTTATAGATGCAAATAGAATATCATTTAGTGTTTGAGATCAGGATTATGTGTTAGACGTGGACATATTGGCGGACATAATTGGAGTTGAACGAGGACGTTATCAACCAGTCAAAGTCTCAGTTGCTCGTGCCACAATGGACCTTGTTGAAGATAAAGATATTGAGGGAAAAATCATCTATTCAAGGATTGGTGCCATCAATATTGTGTTGCACAAAATTGTTATCAATTGCATTAGGCCGAAGTCTACATCAAAGACTCGATGTGTCTAATTCCGAAGCAAAATTGATGTACACAATCAACTCGGGAAGAAGTTCTCTCTCCCTCACACTATTCTCTTTCACATGTACGGAGCAATGTCGAAAGACAAGGGACAACTGCCTTACCCAGGTCTGTGACCAAGATCTTCAGACACATGAATATTGAACCGCCACATTCACTTTGTGTTCGACCGTGCGATAAGATGGTGGTAGGTTTGAAGATGTTAACAAAGATGCGTCTGAAAGAACTTTCCAAGGCAATGGAGAAATTCCGAGTGAAGACTCCAATTCCATCTGCTTCAAAGAGAAAAAGAAAGGAGGCCATTGGTGCCCCATCCAAAAAGAAGAGAACTCTCATCTTGGAGGATGAAGATGAGGAGGAAGATCTCACAATCACCGCCTTGATAAGGACAAGACGTTCGTTCCCCAACCAACAGAACAACAACAAGAAACAGAGAGAGAAGAAGAAGAGCAAGACAAGAATAGAGAAGAAGAAGAGCAACGAGAGAAGGAGAAAGAAGTCAAGAAGAAGGAGAAGCCGAGCAAGAAAAGTCTGCAGGCTGAATCGGAGAAAAGGAGAATCAAGACACGGAAGAGCATGATCATCACTCTTCCCCTCTTGATGTCCTAGAGACATGGGGAGTTGGCGAGCAAGAAAGGTCCACACCTCATGCTGCCAATAGTGAAGGTCTAAGACAATCTCCAGCAGACCCAGAAGAAATTCAGGCTTCTCAAATGCCTGAAGAAGGACACGATACGTCAACACCAAATCTGCAAGACTATACAGAAGTGCCATCGTCCGCATTCACTCCATCGGAAAGAGCAAATGCAAGTACTCAGACGGACAATTCTGCAGATTTTCGTCCTTTTATGGATATTCTTCTGGAAATGCGTGGCCAAATCTATGCTCTGGACTGTGAAATTCAAGCCATGAAGAATGCTGGACAAGCATCTTCGCTACTACCCTGGAGGATAAAATGAAAGACCTCGCTCTGCAACTTCAAGCCAATGCCAAAGGAGAGGAGGTAACTCAACTAAGGGAGGACTTGAAGAGGCTAGAAGGCGTAGTCCACCCATGGGAGATTTCCAGATCGTGCACATTCCCAAGCAGACATGACTCCTTTCTCACCTTTTTTAATGATGACAAAAAGGGGGAGAAGCAATTTGAACCAACCAACCAACCAACTTTCTTTAACTTTAAATTTATTTTTGTGGTTAAATGTGTTTGTTTTTTAGTATGACTTGAGTGAACTTGGGTGTGAACTTGAATTTGACTGAATTGGCTGTGGATTTAGATGCTTGACTGTTTGCATTTATATTAAGTGTTGTTATATGGTATTACTCATGAAAGACTAACCAATTTTCTGTGGATGCAGAGTCTGGTTGTTTTGTTAATCTTTATGAGATAGCCATATTGCTTGAGAAATGTTTTTGCAGGTCAAAAAGGTTCAAATCTACAGAAAAGTTTTGTCACCATCAAAAAGGGGGAGATTGTTGGAGAAATCTTTCCAGAATATTTTGAAGCTGACAAAACGTTTCTTTCTGTCTAGTCTGGATATCTGCAGATCGTCTAGTTTAAAGTCTGAAGACTTTCTTATTACCAGACTCAAGATTCAAGACTCAAGATTCGAGACTTAAGACTCAAGACTCAAGACTATTCTCATTGACAGTCTTTCTGATCCAGTGACGAAGGAAATCCAGAGCCAAAGTATATGGTTGAGGATTTAATCCTATCGTCTGGAGAAGATCTTTTTGGTTGGATAAATATAACGGATTCTTTTGTTCGTATCTAGATCAATTGAAGATCCGATGGTCGACGAAGTATTCTTGGAATGTTCTATTCTTGGAAACCAAGATCCTGATTGTATGGGCGAACAGGATTGATGGGCTATCGTCAGGTTCCTTTAATAGCTCGAATGATCTTCTTGATTGATTCCGTCCAACGGGTAGATTGAAGGAATTCCTTTGGAAAGTCCCAACGGGTATGATGGCATAAAGGAGTATAAAAAGGAAGACGTTCTAGTTGTTTGAGTACGTGATCGATAGAGAAATTCCAGAGTCTGAAGCACCTTGATTATTAGTCGATACAGTCTGAGCGAAATTGTATACACAGAGAGTGTCTATACTTGGTGATACCTTGAATGAGTGTGGTAGATCATCTACACCTAGAAATCAAGGAAGATCAACACTGTAACATCTCTTTGTTCATAGTGGAATCCAGCCAATTGGCTGTCAGTGCAGAAGAGTGGACGTAGGCTCGAATCAAGCCGAACCACTATAAACCGCGTGTTCATTTCTCTCTTTCCTTTACTCAGTCTTGCATTGATTATCATTTATTGCAAATCCTTCAACTATCTAAGTATTGCGCGATTATCAAGAGAAAAATCTTTTATATACTTATTCACCCCCCTCTAAGTACTTGTACTAGCTATATCACAGCACAGGCTTTGGCCCTATCCACGTAAAGCAAAGCTTCCCTACAATAACCATTTTCTAGAGATATCACTTATTAGCTAAAAATTACAGCTTCTCGTGAGCTGAAATTGCACATGATTTTTTACCGGGAAATGAAGTTTGTCCAATCACTAATATTACCATTGGCTAGAAAAGTTCAATTGCATACCGTATTTCTGGACGCAGTGATAATAGAAAGGGAGCAATCGAGGCGCGATGTCACTGGAGAAAGGAGTAATGGGTTGAGATTGAGCTTGCTTGTTCATTCTCACGATGTCTCTCAGGTCTTGAAACAAAAGCCTGTAAGGGGTTCCATTTAGACCTTGCTGTCTCAGACATCTTTCTACCTTCTTCGGCTGCAACCAGAACAGACACAGTAATCTCCAAGCACAAGTGAAGAAGGTGATCAGCACAAGAGAGAGAACAATTGAATAGGCAAAGGACATTTCCATTTTCTACGTTGAACTTATGACACGCCTGTCTTCTTTCTGCGAGAGGAAATATATAGGAGTCTCGGGGAGCAGAAAGACAAAGGCATAGACCAAGGGGCCCCAAAAAAAAAAGGAGAAAAGATATTATATTGTTTCTTGAGATGGTGTACAAATGAGCTAATCCAAGACACAGTCAATCTTTCATGTTTGGCTAAAATGAGGATTAAAAGTTCAGCGGTTTTAACGGCAAATGTCTCTGGATCTAGAGTATGAAATTTTATTTCCAGTCTTCGACCCTTCTCTCCGAATCATGTTATAATGTACTGTTAAATGCACCCCCAAAAGTGGAAGTCAACCATACACATTGTTTATTCAGATTTACCATGCGCACGACAAGTTTTGATGTGGCAAATAATTGTCATGAGGACATAAGATGATAATTGGTCAGAATCAAATCGGGGAATCTAAAAGATTTGATTTCTGAAAGTCAGAGAATCAGTCTAATATAATAAGTACTCTTTAAGACGTGCGAGAGGAGGCGTGTTTTTCTTTTCTTTTCTTTTCTTTTCTTTTTTTTTTTTTTTTTTTTTTTTTTTTTTTTTTGAAGTTTCCTTGCCTGCATCATTGGTATTTTTGACTGGTTTGCTTCAACAGCTGCTACTCTATAAAGCCATTTTCTTGATATGATATCAAGGTGGAGGCTTTTACTTAGCTCTATCACATAAAGTAAGGCAAAAGTACACTACAAATATCAAAATTTTACGTAGATGGACACTTAGGGCATGTATGATAACGTTCCTCTTTTATGTTTTTTTTTTTTGTTCTTTTGTTTCAAAGAATAAAAATTCGTTTAATAACGTTAGTTAATTTTTATATTCCTTGAAATAGAAAAATAGTCAAGAAATAAATTTAGAACAGAAACAAAAGGTAGAAAAAAATAGCTTCTTCTTCCTAGAAACAATTTCTAGAAATAAATCTTTATCTTTTCTTCATTTTTTTTCTTTTCTTCTTCTTCCTGTTCCAATCGATCAGTGGAGACTCGTCGCTCACCTCTTGTTGTCTGTTGCTAGTTGTCGCATGGCGCTAGCACCCACCAGTCGTTGTCGGCCGAAATTTGATGGTACAAAAAAAGTCTCGATCGATATGACATGAAAACTAAGATCTCAATTGACCAATCAATACGACATTTAGGACTCCCGCATGTTTAGCCTCACCATTGGATTTGAAGTTCGGGACACTTTCTTTTAACCTCACTCCAATCCAGTTATGTGGTAGCCATGGAAGGACCCAATTATTCTCTTATTAACTTTTTAAATAGTGGGTTACCTAGATAGACATCACCAATGTCTAAATTTGACTTAAGATAAATATTAATGACATCCGCATAAGGAAAATTAGCCAAGATTAACATGACCCATTATAGAAAGCCAAAAAAAGGTGAGAGCAACGATATCCTCTCCATCGAGGAAACCGTGCGACTCGAGGACGGGTTCCCTTGGAAAATCGTGCCCCTTGGCGTGTTTGCTAGCCCACCAAGTGAAATTTCTTAAGTTAGAAATAACAACAAATCAGCCAAAATAAATTTACGATCACTATAAGGAGCGATACCAGTGCAAAATATTCTTTCACACTTGCATTCGTAAGTGGAAAATATCCACAACCTAGTGAAATGAGCACGGTTATTAAAATTAGAACTTGGATGTGTTGGTATCTTTACTTGGCTTACGGAGAAACTTTTTTTATGCGTTAGTAGTAAAAATTCAAAAATATATAGATAGATGACTTCCAAAATTCTACATCAAGTAACACCTATCTTTGTGCAATCGATGTTAAAAGAGATTGATAAACTTTTTGCTTATAACCTAGGTGTATGGCTTCAAGCATCCAGCAACCTGCAGCCCATGGAACGCTTGTAAACCGCAGGCGAATGTTCGCCTGTAAAAGTGACTCTAATCCAAAGTAGTTCGTATAGTGGAATTTGAACGGATAAGTTTTAGTTTTCAAGCTAAAAATTTCCCAATGCCCTAACTACACTAATTGAGGGGGAGGAAAGACTAATTTGTATTATACTGTTTAAATGGAATACTTTCTGATATTGTGCATGCTAATAAAACATAAAACACTAATTGAGAGTCCACGGTATATTTTATCTATGTATAACATATTTACTTTATTTTTCTACTAATTGCTAAATTTTATTTTAGAGCAATATTCAACCCTCATAAAAACCAATGCTCTCTCTCTCTCTCTCAGCATTTGTTTTATTTTTTTATTTTTGCTCCTTCCCGTTGTTCAATTCTTGAGAAATGAAACAAGTGATCCGAATTGCGCCGTTACTCATGTGAATTAACGGTGCCATAAGGCTCACGATGTTCTTAGTTTTTCATTGCTAATATCAAACAGAAAACATGTGATGAGCATTATGACCAATAAAATAAAAGAAAACATGTGATGAGCGTGCCTTATCAAAATACTTCTGAGTAGACGTGAGCTCAACCCCAATCCACTAAGCGTATTGTATCAATTCTTATCTAGCATAATGATGCGAATCAAGTTCAGATATCTTTCTCCCTGTATAATATGAGTGGTTGACTTCATTTTAATTACTTAATCGAAAATTAGTTTGTGTATAATATAACTACAATATTCCGTGACAACCGCTAGGTTTCAGAAAATTGTCTAAAAAGTCCTAAATCTATTACACTTTTATCAATTCAATACTAAGCATTTTATTGTACCAACTAAGTTATAAACATTTTTATGTTTTGTCAATTGAGACCATCCGACCAATTTTAATTGAAAATCACAAACATGGATGACGGTTGTCTTACGTGGCATAATTGATATTGACGTGGATAATTTTTAGTAATATTTTAATATTTTAAGAATTTGTATTATTTTTTCTTTTTCTTTACTTCTCTTTTCTTTCTTTACTTTTTTCCTTTTTTTCTTTTTTTTTCCTTTCCTTTTCTCTTCTATTCTTTTTTTCTTTTCTTTTCCTTTTTCCTTTTGCCCTTTGTTAGCCATTGTTGAGTCTCGTCAATGGCTAGCAAAGGTCAACGACCTCGGGCAAGGGATGCCAACATCTAGCCTGGCAAGGACTACCCTCACCAGATCGGGCGAAGGTCTCCCCTACCTGGGTAGGCATGGGCCATCCTTGCCTAGGCTAGTGGGGGCAACCCTCGCCCTTGCCAGCCTAGGTGAGGGCAGCAAGCTGGCAAGGGCGGCCCTCACTTGAGGCTAGTGAAGCAAAAAGGAAAATAAGGAAAAGGAGTAAATAAGGAAAATAGAGAAAAAAAGAAAAAGAAAATCAAACTAATAAAATATTATTAAAATGTCCATGTCAACTCGGGCTGGTCATGTAGGATGACTGGCTTCAACATTAATATTTTCCTGACAAAATTGATCAGATGGGCTCAATAGGCAAAATGTGAAATTGTTTAGGACTTAATTAGCACAAATAAAAGGTTTATGACTCAATTGGCAAAAATGCAATAGGTTTAAGACTTTTTTGACAATTTTCCCACTAGAATTCTATAGAGGGGAGGGAGCAAGAGGGGGCGAAACCAAAATTGTTGAATTAAAATGTGCTATAGTTACATGTAGAAAATAACATGATATACAAAAAGTGAAATAGTGGTATTTATTTCTATTGTTGATTAGAAAATTAACAAGAAGAAATATTAAACAAAAAATTTAGGTCGAGTACTCTCAATTTATCTTAAGAGACTTGATTTTTTTAAAGACAAACTAATTATAACAGTATTATATCACTTAAGTAAAGAACTCAATTTTATCAGAGATTGTGAGTCATTACTTGTATAAATTAGAAAAGGTTATGCTAAGGACATATATTTCACATCTATCATTAATCGCAAGAGTGAATAAAATGATTTTTTTTTATTAACGTCTATATAAAAGGAAAAGACCAAATAGTAATAATAGTTGGTAAAAATATAAAAGGGAAGGCCACATCTTTACATGAAATTTGGGACATTAGCCAGCTGTTTAGGGAGACTAGGCAGTATTACCAGTCCTAAGAAGTTTACTGATTAGTCTTTGGGCATAATATGATAAATTGAAATGGACTAAAAGATAAAGAATCATGCATGTTAATAGAAAAAATAAGTGATCTCCTAGAAAGAAGAATGCTAAAGAAGGAGAACTATTTTTCGCAAAAGCCGCATTTAGTTGTGCCACAAAAGGTGTGTTTTTTAAGGATTTTTTTTTTTTTTTACATCAGATCACATATATTACGTCGATGTTTAGTACGTCTCAACAACTATGCTTTTAAAATAGGGAAAATTACACAAATAGTCCCTATATTTTTACTCAATGTCCAATTTCGTCCCTGAACTTTCGATTGGCTCAATTTGGTCCCTAAACTATTGATAAAATGTCCGATATAGTCCCTGAACTTTCGAATGGCTCAATTTGGTCCCTGAACTATTAATAAAATGTCCGATCTAGTCCCTGAACTTTCGATCGGCTCAAGTTGGTCCCTGAACTATGATGAAATGTCCGATCTAGTCCTTCGTTACTATTTTTCTTTTTTTTTTCCTTTTTTTTTTCCTTTTTTTCCTCTTTTTTTTCCCTTTTTTTCCTTTTTTTTTTTTTTTTTTTTTCGCTTTCCCTCCGCCGGAGCCGGCGGAGGGCCGGCGTCCGGCGAGGGAGCCCCTCGCCGGCGTCCTCGCCCATCTTGCGAGGGAGCCCTCGCCGACGCCGGCGAGGGGCTCTCCCTCGCAGACCGCGAGGGGCCGTCCTCGCCGGCGTCCCTCGCAAGTGGGCGAGGGCTCTCCCTCGCCGGCGTCGGGCGAAGGGCTCCCTCGCGAGATGCGCGGCGAGCCCCTCGCCCGACGCTAGGGCTGCGAGGGCTCCTCGCCCGACGCCGGGCTGCGAGGGAGCCCCTCGTCGGCGTCGGGCGAGGAGCACCCCTCGCCGGCGTCGGGCGAGGGGCTCCGCCCCGACTGCGAGGGCGGCCCTCGCCGGCGTCGAGCGAGTGGCTCCCTCGCAGATCTGGCGAGGGAGCCCCTCGCCGGCGTCGGGCGAGGGAGCCCCTCGCCAGATCTGCGAGGGAGCCCTCGCAGCCCGGCGTCGGGCGAGGGAGCCCTCGCCGGCGCCGGCGAGGGCTCCTCGCGGATCTGCGAGGAGCCCTCGCTCGACGCCGGCGAGGGCCGCCCTCGCCTGCGTCCGGCGAGGGCGACCCTCGCCGGAGTCGGCTTCCCTCCGCCGGAGCCGGCGGAGGGAAGAGAGAATAAGCAAAAAAAATAAAAAAATTTATTTAAAAATTAAAAATTAAAAATTAAAAATTATTTAAAAAATAAAAATAAAAAATAAAAAAGGAAAAACAGTAACTAAGGACTAAATCGAATATTTATCAATAATTTAGGGATCAAATTGAGCCGATCGAAAGTTCAGGGACCAAATCAGACATTTATTAAATAGTTCAGGGACCAAATTGAGCCGATTAAAAGTTTAGGGACCAAATCGGATATTTATCAATAGTGTAGGGACCAAATTGAGCCGATCGAAAGTTCAGGGACCAAATTGCACATTAGGTAATAGTATAGGGACCATTTGTGACATTTTCCCTTTAAAATATCACGCATAAATTGAAAATGTGTATGGATTGACAAAATTTAAAAGAAAATTTTCCTCTTGTAATAGATAACATTTGAACTTTAGATATCTTTATTTTCTTTTGCATGATTTTTTGAGTCCTAAAAACTTAGAGGTTTAATTTAATTCCAATACCTTCCCATATAAAAATGTTCGATATTGATATTGGAAAATAAGATGTGCCTTTTGGTCTTCTTTTGGGTTTCGGTTGCTTTGTATTCAGTCATGTACAAATACTTGCATGCCGGGTTTTCCGTCTCTTTTTAAAAAGGGACTTTGCACAAAGGGTTTAACAATTCGTTTTTCGAATCAGAGTCAGATGCATCATTCATTTTTTGACTATGGCAAATGACATTTCAAGTGGGAACAACTCTTTTGGAAGGCACCGGAAGAGTACGCAAAACCCAGTTCACTAGGTCAATATAAAGAGAGCACGCTAGCTAGTAGAAATCAAACCAATCAAGAAGTCATCATATGTTTGCTTGATTTTTCGTTTATTCTAAAAGACCAAAACAGACTGTTTTTTACATGCAACGAAGCAAACAAGAGCACGGAATCCGATCAAATAAAAACTGAGAAATTCTATCTGATTCGAGTCAAGATCAAGGGGACATCGTATTGGGCATGAGGAGTGAGCACAGCAATAGAGACATGCTTGTATGAAGGAGATAGTTGCACTGAGAAGTGCTGCAAAATCAACGTGAGAACAACTTTGACTTCCAGCAAAGCAAAATTTTGGCCAATGCAAGTTCTAGGACCCCATTGGAAAGGGAAAAAGTAGAGCTTGTTCTTGGTTGCTTTTGAGACTCTCTTAGAGAACCTCTCAGGATTGAACTCTTTGGCATCATCGCCTCAAATTCCTAGATCAGGATAACGGGCACCAAAAGCAGAACTCCTGAAGTTATTTGTATATCTACCAACTTTGTTTTCATGTGCATTCATCACGTCGTCATAAACACAAGCGGATATAACCTAAGCCTCATTCAGTGTCATGCTTATGTCACGATCCAAGGAGAACTATTGGGAGAAGTCATTCGAGATTCATTCGAACTCATCCAGACTAATCCAAATCCGAGTTGTCTCCAAACGCCGAATAGGATAATTTATATTATCCGACGTTTTACTCGAGCAACCCAGCACGCCCTTGGGTTAAAGAAAGAGGTGAAACTCAACAATTAGTGCAATCTACTTAGCCGCCCTTTTTTTCATCTCACTCCTCTCTCCTATGTACATGTGTGTGCGGCACTAACGGGAATCGTCCTGACCCGGTATCCTTTGGCCTCACCCCCCAAATCCCTTTATAAGCAGGGCCGCATGTCTGTTGGCAATTTTTTTTTTTATCAGTTTTATTATATCCCTACTTTAATTTTCACTTTCACACTTTTGTCATACCACTTTGCAGGATATGGGAGTCGAAACTAATACTTAAAGTTAAATCATCGCCACCCCAACTCCTGATAAATGCCCAACCCCTCGATAAATGCAAGGCTTATAAGACCAAGCTACATAGTGCCGGTCAAAGCTGGGAATCTCGTTAGAGTCAGCATAGCGTAATGAAGATGGGGGTGTTCAGCAGGAAACGTTTGAAAGGGAACACCTCTTTTTTCCAGCTTTAGGATAAAATTCTCCAAAACCCATTCCACACGTCCGAGTAGGTATCTCAAGTCTCAAGATCTACCTAACTCATACCACAGGACACAGCGATTTCAGTATAAATAGAGGACGTCCTCACAAGACCTGTCATGTGTATTATATAACACCTCTCATTATACTACCACAGGAGTTTTACCCGGCGAGAGAGGGGAAAAAGAGAGAGAGAGAGATGAAGAAGTTGCTGAGTTCATCAGCAGCATCATTCGCCTTGGTTTTGCTTCTGTTGCTGGGAATGTGGTTACAGCCAAACGAAGCAGGGAGGATACTCGTCCAAGGCAAAGATGAAGGAGGAGGAGGAGGAGGAGGAGGAGGAGGAGCGGCAGGGGCTACTTATCAGCCGAGCAGTCTTTTAGCTTTCCAGATCCTGCAAAAGGGTCCAGTTCCCCCTTCCGGAAATCCATGTCAACGCTTATGCGAGCCACCTAAATGAAAGAACGGTAGAGGTGAAGGAGTGTGGTAGGAGGTCGTTCCTATGGAAGAGGGTGGAGTTGATTGTGTGTTAGCTGGTTCATTGTGTTCTTGAGATTTAAGTACGAGACAAGTCTAGTTGTAGTAACAATACAACCTCAAAGAACAGGACATAACGTATGCAGAAGTATCATTCTGAAAAGAATAAAATCAAGTAGGTCGTGTCAATAGTTTAGAATATTTCAAAGGGTTAATATCATGAAAAACTACCAACTGCTATAATTATAAAAAATTTATCTCAAACTAATTTTTTTTTCTTTTAACAAGTCCAGTGGATCTCTTCCGCCTGTCAAAGCTCAGCTCAACTCAGCATATTAGTCGTATTCATGATTTTATGAAGAGAAGGCGACATTTATCCAAATGACCTGTTCAAGCTATACTCCACCAATGGACTGAACTCCCACGATTCATTGATAAAGATATGTCAGGAAAATATTAATAAAGTATCGACTACCAAAAAAAGTAGTTAAAACCACTTTCCACCATATTTGTTCTAATTGAAATCATTTACAAACAAACAAAAAAAATAACACATGCTAATATACTTTACTTTTGTATTCATTCTGGAAAGTGATTACCCAATAAATTACCAAATTGTATTTTTCACCAAGGCATTGTCAGCCCTGTCCCATAAATTGGAAGTAACTGCCCAATTTTTTAACAAATGACAATTGCTGACGAAGTGGTAAAAAACTAAGTTGGTTATTATCACTGAAAATTACATTAAAGAATGAAGGCCAATAAGATAGGAAAATAAGACAGAACACGCCTATCGTCTTGAGAATATCGGATTCCCAAAAACTGGATTCGACACTAAATCGAACCCCTAAAATGAATGCGGAAGACAAGCACAGGAATAACATGTATCACCAATCGAAAGTTACACTACATAATTGAGCGTACCTTGTTGTCCATAGATTAAACACCAATGCTGAAGTTCGAGGAAGAATTTGATCCCGGTCTATCAATAGGCATACTGTTGGTTCAAGAGGGAGAAACTTACGTTGGTTTTGGGAGAGGGGAAAAGAAAAACGTGCGCACATCCAAAAGGTGCGTTTTCTTTTTCTTTTCTCCTCTTAAATACGTCTTCTCCAAAAGACATGTTCCTTCAGCAAAAGACGTCCCCCTAAAAGTTACAACTTCTCAACGTATCCCTCCATCCATGGGCTCTAATTTTGTGGGATAGGCTTTTAGGCCCAACATGGGCGGACGGGCCAACTTAAGCCCATCACATTAAATAATTAAAACCACCATCTCCCACTCGCACATGATGGGCCGAACAGGATCCTCTTTACCTCTCTTCAACATTTATACCGGTGAATAATCCGTGCGACCAGCATACTTTGAGAACTCGTTGCCATACATCTGTTAGGAATATATAGCAGCTCATAATAGGCATCACACTCTGAGTAGATTTAGTATGTAGTACCCTAGATCGATCGATCACATTTATATCTCTCTTGATCTCTTTTAAACAATGATCTATATATCGTATTCACAATTATGATTATCCCAAAGACAGTCATAATTGATTAACCAGTTAATACAAAACTACAATGTGATTCTCCAAATTTGATCTTCCTCTTTCCTTCAAACTCTAAATTTCAGTTCAGCTTACTTTTTAGAAATGTCTCATTAGATCGAATCAACTTATGACCATTGACAACATCCTAAGATAGCAAACACTGAATAGAAATTTTGAGAATAAGTAAAAGTCATGAAGACACTAAAATTGAGGAACTCTTTTCCTCAAGAGCCTCACATGGCATAAAAGTTGAGATCAAACTTTTGCCACTCTTATTGGTCGTCTCATACATACGTAGTATGAAATACATATTACGGTATTAACTCCTTTCCCATGGAGCATATATCTACACCTCCAATACCGTACAGATGATAGTTCAGACATACCCAATGTCTAACTTGAGTTCACGTATCTACTCATTCATAAAATTCATCAAAACTCACATCTGGCATTATAGACAGATAAAGTAAAATATGTGGGTTATTTTACTTTCAGACATAGTAAATATTATGTCATCATATTAACACCCAGTTAAGGCGACAAATATATTTTAAGCTTGAGCTCTGAATTATCACCTAGATAATAAGCTTAAAACAGTCTCATCTCTATTTATCACACAGTAAATAGAGGCGATTACCCGTGTGAGTGGACTAATCTTTTATCTGTCCAACCCGTGTGAGTGGACTAATCTTTTATCTATCCAACATACCTTCTTAACTTAATGTAATGCACTGAGCATTAAGATGCATAAAGATCAAACAAAATATTCATAGACAATAATGATGAAAAAACACAAATTCATTAAATGTGAACACTTCATGGAATTTACAATATTCAGTACATCAGCCTCTACGCAATCCTAGAGATTTCATATGGCCACAAAACACATCTCCAGGTATTGACTTTGTCATAAGATCTGCTACCATTCTATGCGTAACATGTACTCTAAGTTCACATCTTTTCATGCAACCATATCTGTGACAAAGTTATACTTGGTATCTATATGTTTGGTCTTACCATGATATTTTGGATCTTTAGTGTACGCTTTTTCTATTTGGCTATCACAGCTAACCAATAATTGGACTTGCAGCTTTCTCAATAACACCTAAATGATCCAAAAAATCTCTTAAGCCAAACACATTCTTATACTTCTACTGATAATGCCACGAACTCAACTTCCATTATGAATAAGGCTATACACGTTTGTTTCTTACTGCTCCAACATATGACGTCATTATTTAGTAAGAAAACAAATCCAGAGGTAGATTTCATTTCATCTAAATCTCCTCCCCAATCAACATCTAAATAGCCTTCGAGTCGCAGATCATTTTCTTGATAACTCAGCGTATAATTAGCAGTTCCCTTTAGATACCTCAGTATTATTTTAACGGCTTTCCAATGTGCTTGACTTAGATTGGATTGGTATCTACTCACCATTCCAACTGCAAAACATATGTCAGGTCTTGTACACATCATAGCGTATATCAAGCATCTCAATAACACTCGCATAAGGAGCATGTTGCATTTGTTTTTTTTTCTCTTGTGGAGTCCTTAGACACAATCTGTGGCTCAATCCTTCACCTTTTGTGATAGGAGTATCAATGGGTTTATAATCTTGCATACAAAATCGTTCAAGAATCTTATTTATATATGTTTCTTGCGAAAGAGATAACGATCTCTTGAAACCTTAACTCCAAGAATGTATACAGCCTCACCCATATCCTTCATCTTAAAGTTGGAAGACAACCAACTCTTGACGGTATTAACAAACTCCATATTGCTTCCGGCAATTAATATATCATCAACATATAATGATATGATCACAAATTGATTTTTGAATCTTTTGATATATACACAATGATCCACATCTATTATTGTAAAATCATATGCCATTATGGCATTATGAAAACGTATATACCATTGTCTTTGATGACTGCTTAAGGACATATATCGACCTCAAAAATCGACATACATTTTCTTCTTTGCATTCTTTAATGAAACCAACGGGTTGTTCCATATATATTTCTTTCTCTAATTCTCTATTGAGGAAAAGCAGTTTTTACATCCATTTGATGTAACTCATGATCTATACTAGCCACTATTGCCAGAATAATGCGAATCGAGGTAAATCTCACTATAGGAGAAAATATTTCTTCATAATCAATTCCTTCATGTTGATTATACCCCTTCACCACAAGGCGAGCCTTATGCCTTTCTATCAAGCCATCATATTTTCACTTTATTTTGATAACCCACTTGTTCCCAATAGCTTTGCGTCCTTTTGGAATATCAACCAGTTTCCAAACTTGGTTTGACTTCATTGACTCAATCTCCTCTTCCATTGCATGAATCCATTTTTCTTTACTAGAGCAATTTAGAGCCTCATTAATATTTCTTGGCTCATCCTCATCTTGCGGAGCAATCATAAAAGTTTCCCTTTCAATGTCAAAACGTCGATGGGGAATACTTTGGCGATTTGTATGCCATATGAGAGATTGTACACTTTGCACATCATTCTCCATTATGCTCCCACTAGGATTAGATAATGATGATGTCGTCTCATCATGTGGTTGTAATTGAGAATGAGTTGAATTCAATTCATCATTTCTCATATTACTCCCACTTGGACGAATTCCACTAATATCATTATCTTGATCCAAGGTTTCAAATAGGAAGTAATCTTCCTATATTTCGCCCTTCTTAGGAAATGCATCATCTAAAAATGTGACGTCTCGTGATTCAAATTCAATTATACTTCCATTTACATGCTCACTAATGAACACATACATTTTCGAGTGTTCGGAGTATCTTATGAAAATACTCTTCTTTCCTCTGGGACCCAATTTCCCAAACTTGTGAGAGGACTCATAAGTATACGCAGCATAACCCCATCGCTTAAGAAAACTTAAGTCCAGTTTTCTACCTGTCCATAACTCATATGGAATGGAAATAATTAATTTGGAAGGCACCCGGTTAAGTATATAAGCAGCAGTTAACAACGCATTACTCCAAAAAGTGATAGGTAAGTTAGCATGTGCCATCATGGACCTAACCATTTCCAGTAGGATTATGTTTCTTCTTTCCGCAACACCATTTTGTTGAGGAGTATATGAAATAGACAACTGTCTTTCTATTCCTTTTTCATCACATAATTTTCTGAACTCATCAGATAAATATTCTCGACCTCGATCGGATCTTAATACTTTTATTTTCTGGTCTAATTGATTTTCTACCAAGTTCATAAACCTTTTGAAACAACTCAATGCTTCAGATTTATGAGAAATCAAATAGACATATCTGAATCGAGTATAATCATCTATAAAAGTGATTAAATAAACAGCCACATGCCTTCCTCTCACATTCATTTGACCACAGACGTCGAATGGATTAAATGCAGAGAAAATTTAGCTCTTTTACCTTTTCCAAATGGTTTTCTTGTCGTTTTCCCTACTAGGCAATGCTCACATATGGGCAAATCGACCTTTTTAATATTGCCCAACAAGCCCTTTTTGGCTAGTTTATTCATACATTGTTGGTCAATATGACCAAGTCTAGTATGCCACACATTCACATCATTATCATTAGGAGACGTGATAAGGGAATAACAAACATTTGCATTAACATAGTCAATATCTAATACAATGAAACCATCCAAAAAATAACCACAACCATAGTAGTTTGTATCCAAATACAAATCTACACCTCTATTATGGAAGTTCATATTAAAACCAAGCTTGACCAACACCAAAATAGATACTAAATTTTGACGAATCCCCAAAGCATATAAAACATCATGTAGGAACAAAGTGCATCCACCACGCATGTTCAATTGGCAGGTGCCAATCCCTTTAACTTCAGCTCTGGAATTATTTCCCACATAGATCCACTTAGTTCCAGTTGGTACCCTTCGGAATTCCACGAAGGATTCTCTATCCTTCGCTACATGGTATGTCACTCCTAAATCTACAGTCCATAAAGGATTGAATTCAGCCAATAATACAGAACTTGACACATAAGAAAAGTTCTCAAATGTACATGAGGTGTTTACCTTTTTCGGCTCACAACAGTTGCGAGCATAGTGACCTTTCTTGTTACAATTGTAACACCTCATCCTTGACATTTTCTTCACTTGAGGACGTTTTCCTTTTTTGTGTTGGTTAACTCTTGTTTTCTTGTAATAAGGACTTAACCCTTTGCATTCTCACATATTAAACGAATCAATACGCTTGCGCTTAGAGCTCAAAGCCCTTTTTGAGCTAGAACCAGCATTGCAAATATCTATTTTCGGCTTAAATGCCGATAGGCAGTCCTCTACTAGCTCAAGGTGGCGCATAGCATTCTCAAGATCTTCCATAACATGGTCAAGAGCTTCTAATGCTTCTTGCTTTTCCAGCACATATTGAATCTTCATATTTAATATTTCACAATTGCTGCCATTCATATCAGCAATTATGTTCTTAGTTGCTGAAACCATCAATCTAAACACATCAGACATATATATACACGAATAATTAATGCCTATCATTTATGCATCTACTTTGCAAAGACCCATTATATCAATGAACAATTTCAAATAAGGTTTCAGAATCAAAAGGTCACTATGTTTCCAACCATCCTCCAAAAATCCTAACTTAAAACTATTATTAATATAATTGTCTTATACAAAATAAATTCTATAAAGTTACAAAAACTTTTATGAACTACCCACAACAGTCAACAATTAACAGAAAGCAAATAATATTTAACATCCAATAAAATAATGATGCTTTCACATAATACAACTATCCACTACACTAAGTAATATATACATAGGAAAATATCAACATAGAAAGAGATATTTACACCAAAAACATCTCAAACTAATCTAAAAGATAAATAGGGAAAGTCTCTGCTATTCTATCAGTCAAAATATCTAAGAAATTTGAAGGCACATTTGTCAACCATGGAAAAGCTTTTGGAGAGTTCTCATGTCGCCTCCAAGGCGCATTTACTTTGCGCCATGTGGTGCTCAATTTAAGGGTTAAAGTTTTGGTTAACTCAATCTTATAGTACTCTCTTACAAAATCTACTACTAGCCTCCTATAACCCAGGACCACGTTGACCTCCCATAGGCGATCTAACACTGCTTGCCATTCAGGTAGAAGAGTGTTCATCAAGGCCGGCACCTTCTCAAAATCCGGCATAAGATAACCATTCCAGATGATTTCTGTATCATCGATTAACCATGACCACATGTGATACTAAATCACCGTCATGCCACCAATAATTAGCTAACTCTAACATCAGCCTTTTAAGTCTTGCACTTCCTTCGTCCGTTCTCGGGAATGCAGGTATCCGTGCATAACGCATTATAATTCCTGCAACAAATGTAGAACTAAGAATGGATCACTTATAATCCATAATGTACATAAGGGAAAATACATAATTTTCCATAATTCATGTAACAAATGCAAAATAAACAATGGATTACTTATAACCCACATAGTCATAATGGAAAAAGAAACATATCCTTTTTTTTTTGTCAACGGTCAAAGTCAACCTTCAAAGTCAACGGGTCAACGGTCAAAGTCAATGGGTCAATGGGTCAACAGCGGCGGGTCGGACCGAATAGCCCGATCAGGCCGGTCGGGCAAACCGACCAGCACATGCCGCGCGCGTGCATGGGCTAACGTCACATAGACGTTAGCCGGCGCGTGCGCGGCACGCGCCAGGCTTCCGCACATGCGTCGCACACACCTTCGGCCAAAACGGCGCGTGCGTTGCACCGCTGCGGGGGAGCGAATTGGCATGTGCAACGGCTGCACATGGCGGCGCGTCCGGCCGCCCCTAGCGGCAATCCGCCACTCGTTTTTCTCATCTCGACAAGGGCTTCGATCCTACGCTTTTAGAAAAAAATTTCGACTTACAAAAAATCGAAAAAACGGATGAACAGTGCTCGAGTGTCGGGATTTTTTTGCCTCGATCGGTGTCAGCCGATTAATTTCGCAAAAATTTAATTAAAAATAATTTATAAACATGAAAGAGGTCGGGAAAACATGAACTAGGGCTCTGATACCAATGTTGGGAATATCGGATTCCCAAAAACTGGATTCGACACTAAATCAAACCCCTAAAACGAACGCGGAAGAAAAGCCCAGGAATAACATGTATCACTGATCGAAAGTTACACTACATAATCGAGCGTACCTTATTGTCCACAAATTAAACACCAATGCTGAAGTTCAAGGAAGAATTTGATCCCGGTCTACCAAGAGGCGTACTGTTGGTTCAAGAGGGAGAAACTTACGTTGGTTTTGGGAGAAGGGAAAAGAAAAACGTGCATACGTCCAAAAGGTGCGTTTTCTTTTTCTTTTCTCCCCTTAAATACGTCTTCTCCAAAAGATGTGTTCCTTCAACAAAAGACGTCCCCCCCAAAAGTTACAACTCCTCAATGTATCTCTCCATCCATGGGCCCTAATTTTGTGGGCCAGGCTTTTAGGCCCAACATGAGCGGACGGGCCAACTTAGGCCCATCACATTAAATAATTAAAACCATCATTGTCATATAATCCTCTTGTGAGTGTCTTGTTCCGGATTTGTCCACGGACCCGAAATATCGACTCAAGCAAGAATAGATAATGTATGTAAAGCCCTTTCTCGTTAGTCACTTGATGTATGTGGCTTATGTCGTTGATTAATACAACTGAGTAGAACATTTTCTTATGAGCCGTTTTCATTATTTCCTTCTTACAAAAGATTGTATGAAATATGCGTACAACCTTAGTATCGGAGGTTGCGCACTTGAGTCGGCTAGTATACTAGTTGTGGTCCGGGATGGTACGCAACATGCCGCACGGTCCTTTGAACTAGGACACCTATTGACCAAAGGATCATCCGGTTCTATAGGCCTATTTGGATACTCGTTATTATAATTGCCAAATTTAATTGATTGAATCTAATGACTTTAAAAAAAAAAAACACACACAACAAAAGATCTTAACACATCTTTACATGAAGGGCGGTCTTATTTTCACATCCCTTTTGACAAAAAACGTACCTTTCTTGAGGTAATTGGCTAATAAATCCTTATAACGTCCGATTTGGTCAAACATCTATTGATGAGACATTTTTACTCTTGTTCCTAATGCTAAATTCTTCTACAAAGCTTTTGAGATTTGAAAGATGACACAATGAAAAAAAAAATTAACAACTTTCTCTTGGAAAATTTGCAAGAGGATGAATGATAAAATGAAATACTGTTAAAAAATACAAAAGCCTATTTGTAAGTTTTATTGTATGACTATTTAAGTTAACATATTAATCAATATATGCATAACCAAAAAGAGATATACGCGCAATCTTTACAAATATTAAGAATCATTGGAAATGTCCTAATTAATTTTTTAAATTCTAGGACTATCGTGAAAGTTTTCTCTCTAAAGTTTTAATACACCATTTTAAAAGGTTTGCGGCTTGATTGCACCTATTGAAAAATCCATGATTTATCGCATCTTGTACAAAATTTGAGACTTTCGATGGATTTTTCCATTGTCTTAAACATAAGGGTTTAGTATGTCAAGTTTAATTCGAATCAGTACTATTGATGTCACAATGTTGTGCAGCTGGATCAGAGAACTCTTCCAAGTATACAGAGCTATACAAGCAATTTATTCCATTATACTACAGGAAAAATGAGGACTTGTGTGTATAGAAAGAAAAAACTTATAGAGGTTTTAAAGAATATCAAATCTACAATCACTCCATTATTTGCCACCACACCTGAAGGCACCACAAATGATGGACAGGACTATGATCACAATCAAAGCGACGACAATGCCGAGAACTATCGGCTTTATTTTCATGTTTTGCAGCCACATCCTCCTTTTGATTCGGGTCACCTGCTGCTGGAAATCTTGCGCCTAAAAGTAGAAAATGCACATCAGTCGGATGCCAAGATCCTTAATTCAATCATACTTCTATCTCCAAATTAATCACCGATTTCCGCTCCTTCCGTACATTTTATTTGAGAAGACTGGGAAGATGAAAGCAAACTATTGGAAAGCAGTAGCAGTTAAACCTTTAAAAAGTTCAAATAACACTTCTTATAATAGTGGGAAAGTTCTTAGTGAGCTCTTATTTGATGCAAAAGCTAGCAACATAGCATCAAAAGTAGATCAGCAGCAAGAAATTTATTGAATTTCAGGAAATGATGGGTGTTAGAAAATTCAATCTAAAAGCTTAAGCTGTCATATATGACTCATTGTCAAGTGATTTAGGACAATATTTCAACAATACGGCAAAAGGAATACGAGCAGAGGATACTGAACTGGGAATACCCGACATTGTTCATGTCCATCAGCTTCTCCCTGAACTATTTAATGGCCCTAAAGACACTAAACTAGATGACACGACAACTGCACTTGATAAAGCATCTAGGCTGAAGTGATATGAGGAAATGAAACATTTGCACTAGAGCGAGAAGATGATGCGATTTCAGGCTGTCCGGATTTTGATACATAATCTGCTCAATTGAGCATTCAAGACTTGAACAGGGAAGAATTACTGTTCACTTATAGGCGAAACTTCTATACTTCCGATTTAAAATTGTCGGATGACCCAGATAAGTAGGCCGTACTAGTAGCTCGACCAGTTCAGGAGACTGGAAGAAGGCTCCAATTGTCATGACTCATTCAGTTTCTGAACACCAGATCCTGCTTCTTACATACAATAATTAGCTCGTTCAATAAGATAAGCCGGCATCGCTCCAGGATGAGAATCACACACAGTAGGCTGCTTACCTGAGATCGAAGATTCTCCGTCTTGTCGAGCAAAAGCTCAACTTTCTCACCTCGATCCAGAACCTACTTGACAAAGCAACATAAGTCCGACAATACACGCCAATTTCTCGTGGTTCTAACTTAGTGGTAGAGTATAGCACCAGGTATGCCGACTCACCTTTTCTACATACTCCATCATAACTCCTTTCACTTCTGATGCCTGAGCTTTCACTTTGGCAAGTTTGCTGATCTCTTCGGGATGATCTGTGCAGTACCGCATTTGCTCCTTCAGTTTAGGCCTATGTCAAAGCTCCGATCAGCATATCCTGTGATGTAGCACAAAGAAGTCACATTCATGGACTTACAAAGAGATGACGATGTTTACCCGAATTCTCTGTCCAAGCTATGGGCCACTGCGGTCGTGGCTTTTCCTCCACCATATCTGTTAGTAAACTCGTCCTTGATTCTCTCGAGAAAGGCCATCGGAATCTGACGACCAATGGACTCAACTGCCACGACGCAGTATGCTGCGGAATTGAGATGAACAAGTCAAGTTTGTCCAAGGAAAACTGTAAAAAACGCGACCACAAGTAGCCTTCACACGTAGCTCGGAGCTATTGCAGCTACAAGAGAGATAACCAGCTACGAGAGAGAGAGAGATCATACTGAAGCTGCTGTCGATGAGGTAGCTGAATGTGTGGCCATCGCAGGTGTAAGTGAAGTGGTCGGTGCTGGGAGGGAGCTTCTGGAGGCACTGCAAGGCGATGCCGGCGAACTTCCCACCGAACTCAGCGTACTCTGCTAACACCGCGGTGCCTCGAGCCACGAAGCTGTAGATCAGCGATTGGCCCATGTTTTGTCGTCTTTCGAATTCGACGGGAACGGAATGAGAGCTCGATAGCGCAGCGACAACACTTCAACCTCCGCAAAGAGAACGAGAGATCACGCATCCATTTTGCAGAGAAAGTCACGGTTCCGCCACTGTATCCATGCACTCCTCTTATGTTTTTTTTGCCCTCTTGGAAGAAGAAGACATGCAGTCCCCGAAGCTGCGTAGTCTCTTCAATGGGATCATCAACTACTTATCCTGTTTAAGTCCTTGAATTTATACATTTCTCTCAATCATGTCGGTCACCTTTCGGTTTCGGTCGATTAAAATCGATGCAGCCGGTAGTGGGAGAAAAACCCGATGTGAAGTAGGGTCGGTCCAATCTCAAAATATCAGTTTGCGCGATCAAATTGTAGTTACAATGGCCCAAAAATAAGTCCGAGTAAATCACTCATCATTCCATGATGGCAATGTTTCATTGAGTGATAGAGATTTTGGCTAGGCATCAATCGACCCGCGAGTCGTCGGCTTCAATTTGTTGGAAATGGAGACGGATGGATTTAATTGGAAAAACTATTCGGATTCAATGACTCAATCACATAAAACATAAGTTTGGAAAAAAACTACATTGGAGCAACGATACAATTGAGTCACGCATCATGCTAAGTAATGATGTGTTTGCATCTCTAAATCCAAACGTTTCATGCATGGTGTGAGAATCTTAGAATAAACGTTTCGAAAAAAGCAATCGAGTGGGTCGCACTTTCGATGTGAATGATAGTGTGGAAGAGTAGAAAAGGTAGCATGGAGTTGATCCCTAATGTCAATGAAACTTCCAGGAAGCAAACGATGGAATGAGACGCTTTGGCTGCCACTTAACCCCATCTTTCCTAGGCAAACGTCCTATCACTAGCACAAATCAGTTGTGTCCAAAATCAGTTTTTGGGCACATATAGCCGACAACGTAAGTGGGCTTGGAAATGGGCCATATCAGTTTCGGCCCACTTCGATTGGAAGCTTAATCGCGATGAATTGATCTCCACGGTCTGATCAGATCAGGCAAAGAAAACAGGTGAATCCTTTTTGGCTGGTTGTCAAGTTATTTGCTTGACCATTTTCGTTCTTGGTCGTATTTGCTTGACGATCTAAACTCCATTTATTTTGTGAAAAGTGAAAAAATTTGATAAAAAAAAATCAAAAAATAATCAATTGTATCGCTTAAAAAAATAACTGAACGAAAAATATTTTTTATCATTCACAAAAATATTTAGATATAAATATTGTCTATAATGAAAAAATTTTTCAATTAGCAAATTATTTTGGATGATACAATCAATGATTTTTAGGAATATATTTTGCAAATGATTTATTTTCTACAAGATAAACAAAGTCTTAATAACATTTTATGAAAATTCAAGAAATTATTGGATGCACTAAAGTTTGGCTAGTGACTGATGAGGTCTACACTAACTTTTCAAATATGTAAAAGTTGCTAACTAATACGATAATATTACTTTTATATTTAATTAGTGAAAAATCAAACTTGACTTTTGACTACTGGATTCAAACTTGGATGTTATGATTGTTCTCTAGCCAAATCATATTGAATGGTTCATTTCGACTCAGCTTAAGCACGATTCTGAATTCAATAGATCAATTTCGACAGTTGGATCCGATCCTAAAATAACAAGTAAATATCAATGTCTTAACATCTTAATATTAAAGGTGTTTTGACCTAGAGAAACCATCTTAAAAATAAAAAGTCTCTCTAATAATCGCTTTTCTTATGACAATGTTAACATTTAAAGTATGATTTATTATGAATTATTCAAGACTGTTCCAAGTAATTAAAATTCTCTTAGGGTAATGAAAACACTAAGGGCACGTTTGGCAACCAGCCAAACAGTGAAATTTTTATTTTTATTTTTTTTGTTCTCGGAAGTAAATTTGAAATAGAAATACATTTGGTAAAATTTTTGTTTCCGGAACAAATTTTTATTTTTTTGTTCCCGAAAATAAATTTGAAACAAAATTGAGAAGTAAAAAAAAAAATTGATTCTTTGCTCCCAGTAACAATTCTATAATCAAGCCAACCTATTTTTTCTATTTTCTCTTCTTTCTTCTTCTTCCCTCTCTCTTCTTCTTCAACCATTGTTGCCGACCGACCCACCACTACCGCCCACCACCGCTTGTCGCCGGCGATCGATTAGTCAAGGTCTAACAAGCTTGACGAAGGCTCACTATATCACGCCCCGATCTTCCGAGCGCATGCACATCCCTCAGTGGTCAATTAAATAGCAACGTCTAAGGACGCGTCACCGACCCATTCATTTTTATGCGCATGCGGAAGTGAATAATTAATCCCTAAATAACAACAAGATGGGATAGAAAAATAGAGCAAGAATTTTCCTTTGACCCAACCCACACCATTATATACATATCAAGCTATGTCATTTACAATATGAGCCGATCTATATAAGGTCTGCAAAACCAAGGGGGGGTAGAGGCTACAGATCCTCTAATAAGTCGAATCTTCGACTGAATACTCTAGGTCCCTGGCTCCAACAGACACAAGTCCACCACTGAACCAATTGGTGGGACGGCCGTGCATTTCCCAAAAACAACCTCCAACACATACATAGGGACCTCAGACTCCAATATGGGACCCTCTCTCTATCCATTCCACTCCTGACGATACCATGATCTATATTGATGGGGTACCTTCTAGGGTAGACCCGCATCAACCCAGATCACGGACTTCACGAGCTCATAGATCCATCCCCTTGGGTTTCCATGAAGCGGAATAAAACACTTCTGTTCGGTGACCTTCTTCAGTTGTCCAAAATGCTCGGGAGGAGCTGCCATCTAAGAACTTGAAAGTGTTATCCACAATGGGATGAGATGATGTCTCAGCAAGTTCACCCCCTAAGTCCCGACTAGAAAGAAAATACGCCCTAAGGGCTGCTTAAGCACGAGCACAAGTGAGAAGACTTACCTTTGCCTCAATCCCTTCCTGCAAGCCAATACGATTCAACCACTCAATCAATCATTCAGCAATTCAATTCGTCAAATCAGATCATGCCATCGATCAATCAAACCAGTCGATTCCATGTCATCAAGACCATCTCTCGATCAACCCAATCAATACTATCTATAAAGTCCGATCACATCAAGTTTTACTCAAAAGATAGATAGTATAGCCCACTCTAAGATGATAAATAGTATACTACTCGCGCTAAGTTGATATATCAAGGCCCTCAGGCTAATATAGTATACTAACAATGCTCACCAGAAGCTGCTAAGGTATATTGCTCACACTAGGTTGATATATCAAAGCCCGTAAGCTGATATAGTATACCAGTATACTACTCACTCTAAGCCAATATATCAAAGCTCGTAGGCTGATATAGTACACCATTCTGATCAATCAACAATTTCACCACTTTTATCATTTCCGATAAAAATAATCGTGTGTGGGTACACGATTAACATTAACCAAAATACAATATTTTTCCTTTTGAAGATCCTACTAATTTCAATAGTTCACAAACACATTTTTGGAGTTGTAAATTGATGCCTGGTATTTTCTAATTAAAAACAAAAATTACTCAATTTTGGAATAAATTCCAAAAATTACAAATATCACTCAATCAACACAAATTAACACTCAGATAAATAAACCAAACACACCATTGCAATTAGCATGAAATTCCGATCACCGACTATCCCGATCTAATTTCCAGAAAATAATATTTAATTAAATAATTACAAAAAGTAATTAAATAAATACCCAAAAATGCAACTTAGGCTATAAAAGCCTAATTAAATACATAAACGAGCTCGGAAAATTTCCGAATCACTTTAGATAAATACTACAGCTAATCTAAACTCTAATTATGCTACTCTAACCACCTGACATGCAATAACGATTAATTAAATTGCTAATCTATTCTAACTAAGCACATAATCCATGCTTAACTTAAAATAATCAATACTTAAACATAATTAACTCCCTAAGCGGAGATTAGTGAGTAAATTCACTGGATTTGTGAGCCGGTGAGTTCACTAGGACGGTGAGACGGAGATGATCGACAAACTCTAAAGCGGGAACACCTTTCGAGGTCGGGAAAGGCTCGGAAAAGGACCCCGAAGCTTCAAGACCCCAGCTGGGTCTCAGTTCTGGTCGGTGAGTCAAGGAGCTGCTTCGAAGGTTGGTTGAGCTAGAAATGGCCAAAGATGAGCGGTGGAGCTGATGCAAGTCCAGGCGGGGCTTCATGATGGCAAGCGGTGGCTAAACGGCATCTAAGGAGCTTTGACGCGGCTTGAGCGGCTCGGGACATAGCTAGACGAGCTCACACATAGGCGGACGGGCACTTGTGATGTGTGGGCAGATGCGTGATCAACGGACGGCGAAGCGGCGTGCAATGGCTTCGAACGGGCGGGCACGGCTGGTCGATGGTGAGGGGAGGGGCTGAGCTTGGTTTCTCTGAAATTTTTGGAGTTCTTAGGTCTGAAAATTGGGGGGGGGGGGGGCTGACGGCAAGGGGAAGGAGGAGGGAACAACAAGGCTTAAGGGGGCCACCTTGGTCTCCTATCTATCTTCTTGTCCCCTTGACCAAGGCCCCATCATGGCTGCTGGCTTCCTCAGCAATTTTCTAGCCTCAAAACTTCCTCTAGAAGCCTTGGAAGTGGTCCAAAAGTTAAGGGGCATGGGGGCTACGAATTTTGGGCATAAATTCCCCAAATCTTCTTCAATCCCCACTTGAATTAATTCAATTCAGCCCTAAAAAATTCCACCGTCGAGTCCTAGATCAAATTGTATTTTTTTCTTGCCATTATAACCAATTTGCATCCCAACAACGGATAAAAAAATGGTCTCCTGAATTTTCCGGTCGAAAACGGTCCTATATCGACTTTTCGCCAAAAATCTCGGTTTGCAGAAAAATCTTTGAAGGATAAGTCAACGTTCCTAAAATGACTCGTGACATAGCAAAACTTTCAATTTTTTAAATCAAATTCAAATTCGTGGTTAATTTCAGTTTGAAGCGATTTTAGTTTAACCTAGTCTACCGGGTAACTTTCAGAAATATGTAGTGCGAATTACTCGTGGTCAATTATCTTTGAGCCACAATGGACCTCTTCGACACATTGGCAACTCTCGGTGGTCGTGAAAATCTCGAGATTTAAAATATGGACACAGAGTACCAAAATAACAGAAAAATTAGTCTAGTACCGGTCAACAAGAATTTTGTAATTTGGTGGAATCATCCACGTTTAGCCACAAATCTCTATCGAACCAACCTATCTCTGATCTCTAATCGACTTTTAATTGTGCACGTAATGATTTCTGCAGATGAGCACGGTCGAGTAGTCGATTCATGATCAAATTCCCAAATCTACTGCATAAAAATCCCTTAATGGCTTTCTCAAATAATCTAGTTATCCCATGAGTGATCAGCTCTAAGAATAGCATTATAGGCGCATCGATGAAAGTCTCGAATTATTTAATTAAAAATAAATTGAAATTTCAAAATGTCACACACTAGGCCAGGGCAAGGCTTGGCGGGCCTTCCCAGCCCACTGGTGAGCCTCGCCTAGCCGAGGAGGCTCGCCCAACCATTGGCAAGGCTCACCTGGCTGAGGCTCGACCTTGCCCAAATTTGGCTTGGCCAAGCTCGCTTAGCCACCAACATGACTCAACCTCGTCGGGCCACCGCAAGGTCTACTTCACCCTGGCTAGAGGTCGAGCCCGATCGTTGATGGGGCAAGCTCGGCCAAGCCTCACCCAGTTGCCGATGGGCCTCACCGAGGGCCGACGACGCTCTGACGAGGTTGCCGTCTAGCCGCCAATTATTTTAAGGTCAACGACTGGCAAACCTTGAAGAAGATTCATTAAGGAAGTTTTTCCAAATTCAAAGTACAAAAAGCTCTATAAAATTGGAAAATGGCAAAAGTCTAGGGATTTCGAGAATCTAAATAGTGAAAACCTATGAAACCTTAAGTGGCAAGCCTAAGGAGAAAGGGTGGTGCCCTACTTGATCTTCAAGATCCCTTATCATCATTTTTCTAGGTTATGAGTTGCTCCCTACCATTAATGAGCTTATGACTCACCCCCCCCCTTGACATTTAACCATTCAAAATTTAATGATTACATTTTAAGAGTAAAGCTAATGGGGTCAAGTGTCCTACTTAATCATCATGTATTAATAAGCCACCTTCCAAGGACATTAAATACATCATGGGAAATATCAAGTTAGAAAGCCATCTCTTTGAACGGGAGTCAATCGAGTCCAATCACGATCGATTATCTTATTTGGCCTGAGGTTCGTTCCTAAGCCATGATGGGATAAAGCCGAATGCAACTAGGCTTAACTAGTGAAACCGAGTTCAGATTTCCCCTCTATCGAGAAAAGGCTTGCAACAAGGTCCAAGGGCCAGGCCTTGGATTGGTCGACCGGTCCCTCGGTTAGTCCGCGAGTCAGTCTAGGGTCCTGCGCCACAATTTATGGCCAATCTAACACTGAACCACGTTGAGTTTATTTGATCCATAGTCGGTTCTCGGCCGTCATGTAATCATGTAGGATAAATTGATCCGCCTCAATTCACGGTCAAATCGAATTGATCCATGATCATCCATGACCAATACAACGACCGAGCGGAATCACCCACAACCGGTACAATTACCGGCAAGGTCAAGCCACGACCATCCACCGATTCGTGGTGGTGCGGAATTGTCCCACAATCGATCCTTATGATCGAATAATCTTTCCATGGTCAAATACTCTATAACCAATCCTTGGGTTGCCGATCCCCGAATAGGCTACTCCGCTCATGACCGACTCTCAGGCCAGCTCATGGCCCAGTCCCACCATTGGCATACCAATCTTTGGCCTACTAATCTAACCAAATAAGGGTTGAATTCGAAAAAGTTACATCTTATTGGGCCATTTGGGGTTTGAGTCATCTTTGTAATAATGACTATATTAATTAGGGGACACCTAAGCCTTATGACTCAACCTAGCATTAATACACTATAGTCCAAAAGCATTTAATGTGTCTTTATCCCAGTCCAAGAAGACTCTAGATGGCTTGCTCCTCAAGTTGGGCGTGCAACCCATTCCTCTCCAAGTTTGGCGTGTGACCTCTCATTCTAAGTTGAAGAACAGTTTCAATCAACTTTCGAAATCAATGTCATTACCTTATCAAATGGGCTCGAAAAATTATGTACTTTTAATATGTTGTCAAGAAGATCTTAAGAAACATTTTTTATGAAGAAAACTTAGCCAAATTCATGCCGTGGGAAGAGTAGAAATTCACCGAATACAACCTAAGAATTCGTCCGTCGAGCATATTCAACCGTTAGAGAGAGAGACTCATTTCAAAATCAAAATCTTCACAAAACTCTTTGAAACTTTAATATATTGTAGATATGGATGTCATTTAAAACTTTCATGAATGAAGCATGGTTAAATTTGAAAAGGAAAATTTTATAAAAATTCGAGAAGACAACCCGATCATCATTTTCACTACACAGGACAGGTTCCAAACGGTGAATGATTGGGCCTTCGTCCCTACCATTTGACCTCAAAAAACTATGAAATATAAGTATGTTTTAGATCAAGATGTTTAGAACAACTTTCATGAAGGAAGTTTCTTTAAATTCTCACCAAAAAAATCTGCGTAAAATTGGCAAATAGCACAAGTCCAGTAATTTCGAAAATCAAATGTGGCAGTCTTAATTGGAAATAGGAGGCGTCCCAGTTGGTCAAGAAGCATTAATTGTCGAGCATCGTTACCTTCAAAGTTTTCAACTAAGTCCTAGGTTAGCTTAGACACTTCATCCCGACATTGAATAATTAGAAGCCAAATGTAATTAATGTGCTATTAGCTTGTCTAAGAATGTTTGACTTGCTTGCTCTTTCTTCCAATAGATATGTAGTCCATTTCTTGGCCTCCAAGATCTCCTACTTAGTTTAGGGTTATAACTAGGCTAGGCTATAGGGACACATAAGTCTTTACATCCATCATCCTCATTTAATGCATTTCACACTTGTTCACACTTATTTTCTGAGAACATTTGACTAACCTAAGGCTTATCTAGCTTAGCCTCCTAGTTGGGACCAAAATAAGGGTCGAAATCGAGAATGTTACAATGATGATCCAATTTCTAGAGTCTAGAAAAGTCTAGAAAAATCCTACAAAAAATCTATTGTTTGGGCGGCAACAAAAAAGTTTGGAGTCCACTAAATATGTGTAGAAAAAAGAACATAAAATTATCTCTACAAAAAGGCAGAGATATTTGACTTGAAAGTCGGTTCATAAAGCTCTATGATAGAGCTAGCTAAGGATAAGAGTAGTAGAAAAATCTCTGACTTTAGCATTTTGCATGGGTAAGTTGGTGATGTAGGATTATAAATAGAGAGTAGATGTCCATCTTACTCACTCAAACCAAGAGCAAAATTCTCCTTCCTTTTGTAATACCAATTAGAATGATAAAAGCCTTTCTTTCTCTTTGTTCCGTTGTACTTCCTTGCCATAATAGGCCTTTGATATACATATCTTTGTTGTTTCCTAGCCATATTTCACACACATCAAACATCGAGCTTCCACAAATACCAACATGCTTCTTCTCGAGATGTAAGGGAATATGTGACTCAACATTGGCACGAGTATCCGAGTCCTCTATTGATTCCTTTTTTTCATTGCCATGGCATCCAATAGAGATGCAGACCTTTTTTTTCTTTTTTTGTTCAGAAATACAAATAATTTCATTGACTCAAAGCAAGTTTGTGAACATCATAAACTAAAATATCCAACATAGACTTCAGGATAAGACAGTGTGGGGAGTTCTTTTTTTCAAAGGCCTTTGCCACCCAATCTATAAGCTTATTCGCCTCTTTGTACAATGAGTTAGACGCACAAAACTGAGATGGGCCAACTTCATTTTGTGAATATCGGTCCAAGCCCTAGTATCCCATGGGCTTTGTTCTTCGTTGGCCGCATAAATGGGACAAGATCAAAATCCATGCCCGACCATGTAACCTACTTAAATATGTTCATAAGAATAAATGTTGGTCAAGTTAAATCTATTATCAAATTAAAAATGAAAAATTACCAAAATTAAAAATATGAATGGAAAAAAATGAAAAAACCAATATGAACTATATCAAATAAACAAGCTAAAAATTGAAAAAAGAAATCTCATCCTATTTGCCAATCTACAACAACTCTAACGTTTAGCATCGAGCTGTCATCTCCATCAAATCAAAGCCTTCGTCGAGCCATCACCATGGCTGGGCAACGTAGCTGACGAAATTCTGTTGTGGTCATGTTACCGACACCAACGGCCACCATGTGTGGGCCCTGCCTCCTCTTCAAGCCTCCTATTCTTTTTCTTTTTCCATTTCCACTTGTTAGTGAGTGGCCTAGGCTTGAGCAATGGCTTTGAGGCTCGGCCCAATTTGCCCATTAATTTATCAAAAATTACGTTGATGAAATATTTATTTTAGTTTATTTACCCTGTAATACAAACTTCGAAAATATTGGAAGAGAAAGTGAGGTAAAATAGAATAAGAAAAGCATTTTATGACACACTTAAAGAAAATACAAATAAATTATGGAATTATTTTCTGTGACATCCTTGTTCCAATCCCGATTTTCAGAACGGAACTATATAGGCGAAAAATCGTCGAACGGGATTACCATGAGGATTGATAAACCACGAAAGTGCGGAAATGTCACTTTGGGGCTGAAATTTAATTTCCCATCGACAGATGCGGAAATTTGAAAAGTCAGGAACGGGCCACGAACGAGGACTCGGTGGGCCCAAGCCCATGTTGGTCGACACAATGGGCCCAAGCCCATGGAGCTAGGCCCAATTGGGCCCATGCCCACATTGGGCGACCCATGGGCCACATGCCCAAAAGGAATTGGTGGCCCATGAGGGCCATGGACCCTCCAAGCCCATGAAGCCCTCTCTTGTAAGATCTTGGCATTAATTGCCATCAAGTACGTGAATAGTGCATGAATAGTGCGTAATCTTGGTAAAATGACCAAAATGCCCTTCCATTCAACTAAGGACAAAGGGGCAAAGTTGGGAAGTGGCATGGAGGGGGCGGCATTGAGCTTGAGGAAGGCTTAAAGGAGGACAATCTAGTCTAGTCTAAACATATCCTAAGCCTAATGACCCATGTGTGCAATCTCCTCATTAATTGTCTTGGATTTTCCCTCTTCAAGAAGTCATTTCCACATCAATTGAACCCTAGATTTAGTATATTTGAGGGATTTGGAGTACAAGGCATTAAATGGGCAAAGATTTCTCTCACTCTCTCTCCTTTCTCCCCTATCGTCAACTCTCTCTCTACCACTCTCACTCTCTCTCATTTTCTCACTTGGTTGCTCTCAAACTCATCCTCTCTCTCTCTCTCTCTCTCTCTCTCTCTCTCTCTCTCTCTCTCTCTCTCGCCGTAGCCAAAACCCTCACTCCATTTTCATCTCCATCTCAAGCTTGTTTCCTCATTTTTTTTTTCTCTTGTTTTCCCTCTTCGGCAATCGACCATCACCCACCGGCATTATCTGAGTTGAAATAACTGAAGGTGGAGATGCAGGAATTGTTAGATAAGGGATTCTTACGTCCCAGTGCATCACATTGAGGAGCATCGGTCTTGTTTGTGAAGAAGAAGGATGGTTTGTTGCGTTTGTGTATCGATATTCTCCAAGATCGACTTGAGGACAGGGTATCATCATTTGAGGATTTGAAAGGAAGACATACCGAAGTTAGCATTTCGCACTTGATATGGCAATTGTGAGTTTACTGCATTATCGTTTGGTTTGACGAATCCTTTAGCTATTTGTATGGGTCTGATGAACAGGGTGTTCAAAGGGTACTTGGATTAGTTTGTGATCACGTTCATCGTCATTATCCTGGTGTATTCGAAGAGTGCTGAAGGGAATGAGAGACATTTGAGGATGATACTTCAGACCTTGAGGACTCTGGAATTTTACGATAAGTTTAGCAGATGCGAGTTTTGGATGACTCATGTTGCGTTCCTAAGTCATGTGATTTCAGGTGAAGAAATCTCCGTGGACCCCGTCCAAGATTGAAGCAGTGATCAGTTGGCTGAGATTGACTACAGTGAAAGAGATCAGAAGTTTTCCAGGTTTAGCAGAGTATTACAGAAGGTTTGTGGAAGGGTTTTCAGCCTTAGCTTTGCCGTTGACTCGACTACTGAAGAAAGAAAAGAAGTTCGTGTGGATAGACAAGTGCGAGCGTAGTTTCCAAGAGCTTAAGCAGAAGCTGACTACCGCACTTGTGCTGATCATACCGTCGGTCCTGGAGGATGCGAGATCTACAGTGATGCGTCGTTTAGAGGACTGGGTTGCGTGCTGATGCAACATGGTAAGGCCGTTGCATAAGTTGAGACCTCATGAGCTGAATTACTCGACGCATGACTTAGAACTTGCAATAATAATTTTCGCTCTGAAGATTTAGAGATATTATTGGTGTGAAGAAAGACTCCAGATATTCGCTTACCGTGAAAGTCTCAAAATATTTATTCTCTCAAAATGAATTGAATATGAGATAGCGTTGTGAACTAGATCTTTTGAAGGACTCAGATGGTGGTATCTGGTATCACCCTAGAAGGATGAAAGAAGTTACTGATGCGTTGAGCCGAGAGTCTTCATTTGTGCATATGCTTTGGTTAAAGTATGGACCTTACTTGAAAAGTTCAAAATTCGGTTTTCAAATCGAGGTGGGCCACCTTCGAATTTTATGGCCACCCTCAGAATTGAACCGAATATTCAGGTTAGAATCAAACGCTTCAAAGTGGACAAACTCGAGATTCAAAAGATTCTGCAAGAGGATACCGAGAGAAAGTGGGAACACGTCACAATGGATTTTTGTGACAAGTCTATTGAAGAGTCAATGTGTTAATAATTTCATTTCGGGTAGTAGTTGACAGACTGATGAAATCAGCCCACCTTGTGGCTGTGCTGAAGGATCTTGATTTGATTAAGCATGCAGAGGTGTTTGTGCATCAGATAATTCATTTGCATAAAGTGTCAGTGTCAGAGTTATATCAGATCTTGACTAGAGGTTCCTAGTTTCAGTAAATCAGTCAGATAGTTCCTTTTTAGTCGGTGCAGAGCAGAGTATTCAGAACTTCAGTTGTTGAGTGGAGGTCAGAGAATGAAAGGTTGCAGCTCATAGTTAGTTCAGCAGTTAGTGGGAGCGAGTGCGGTTATTAGTGACAGATTAAGGACCGCTCAGAGCTGCCGGGAAAATTCACGCAGTTAAGTGTCGAAAATCTTTGAATTTTCAGGTTGAGAATCATGTTCATCCTTAGATGTCGCCTAGAATAGGGACATCTCAAATTGTTAAGAAAGGAGAGCCGGAACTGTTTAAAAGGCGGAATATTTCGAGTTTGAGATCAAAGGAGAATTTTGGCTTTAAATGGAAAAAGAAAGTGATTTGGGACACCGTCAGCGCCTCTAGCCAAGTGGTATCCAGGGTGAAGCTACAGGTCCGAAGTCGGGAGTTCGACTCCCCGACGCAGCAGTTAGCCGCTTTGTAAAAAAAAAGAACCAAAATTTTTTGCAGCTTTCATTTTTGTAAAGATGGACAAGTGCTTAGCCTTTTTGGGAATCAAGAATTGGTTTGGCCAATTTGGAAATGTTTCGGCAGAACCGAGGATCTTGGATAACAGTTTGAAGAAGAAGTCCGAAGCATAATGAAGGAGCAGAATTGATGAAACGACAATACCCCACCATTTTGAAGAAGAATTTTAATGGTTTAAATTTTGAGGACGAAATTTTTATAAGAGGGGAAGAGTTGTGACATCCCGATTTTCCAATTCTGGTTTCAATTAAATAAGTCGGGCATTTCATCTTTTCATCTATAGCTTTCTTCTCTGAGTTGGCCACTCACGAGATAACTAGTCTATCAGGTGAAGCCGTTAAGGAATCTAAACACAATAGACTTGAGAATTCGACCATGAATCGGCTACTCGACCGTATTAATCTGCAAGGATCATTACGACACTGTCAGAATCGAACAGAGATTAGTAATAGGTCGATTTGATCGAGATATGTGATTAGAGTGTGGGTGATTCCACCTGATTGCAATATCCTCGTCGACCGGCACTAGACCAATTCTTCTGTCGTTTTGGGTACCCTGTATCCGCAATCGAAATCTCGAGATTTCTACGACAATCGAGAGTCGCCAAGGTGTCGAAGATGCACTTTGTGGCTTGAGAATAATCAACCACAGGTCAATTGCACAGAAAATTCCTAAAAGCTACCCGGTAGATTAGGATACGCTAAAGTCACGCCAGATTGAATTTAACCGTGAAATTCAATCCGATTACAGAAATTGGAAGTTCTTTCAAGTCACAATTCATTTTAGGAATGTCGACTCATCTCCAAAAGATTTTTCTACAAATCGAGATTTTTGGCAGAAAAGCAAAGTAAGGCCGTTTTTGTTCGGAATTGTCAGAGGGCCGTTTTTGATTGAATCTATGGGATGCAAGTTGGATCATTTGATGGGAAAATGTCATGAGAAGGCCGAGGACACATGGGTTGATCTAATTGAGCTTCAATTGGATGGAATTGAGTGAGAATTGATTGAATTTGATGTACAAATGTCTAAAATTCGTATGCCATGGGGCTAGGGACATTTTGCACCTATTAACAAGCTTGTGGAGGAAGCTTGAGGAGAGAGAGTGGCTAATGGCATGTGATGTCATGGTGGGGGCAAGTGGAAGGAGAGGTTGACAAGTGTTGCAAGCTAGAGAGCCATCAAGGGAGCCCCCTCTTCAGCAGCTTCTTCTTCCCCATTTCTTGGCTTTCTCCATGGTTGAGGCTTAGGAAAAGCTCAAGAGAACCAGAGGAAACCGAGCTCACCAGCCCCTCCATCGTCGCACGCCCGGAAGGCCATCGTCGGCCGTTTTCCTCCCTTGTTTTCCCCTCGTTCCAGTTTCTGCTCCAACTAACCTTTCGCCAAAGATTCGAGTTAAAAGTCGACTTCCCCGATGAATCAGCGAACGCTCCACCCACGTCCGTAACGAGGACATCCAGCCCATTCTGGAGCATCCTGCCTCTTGCCGGAAGGATTCTCCGGCCGTTCCGAAATCCTGAGAGAAGCTGTCGTCGGACCGTCTGGACTCGCCCGGTTCCGCCTGTTTCGAATTTTCTTGCTATTTCGCCCCTTTCCGACCCATCCTTTGTCCATCCCAACCTCCTACAAGATCCCCAAGACCCTTGGGAGCCATTGGTTGCCAACCACCCGCTCGCCGGAGCTCCGATCGGCCCGTTTTCACCGTTGAAGTTGCCTTTGGTTTCTTCTCTGCGGTTTAGCCCAGATCAGAAGCAGAAGATAGCAAGAAGTTCCAGACTTCGAGGCCCATTTTCAGTGTCATCCCGGCCTCCGTTGGTGTCGCCGCTTTGGGATTTATCAACCGCCTTGGTGTCGGGAATCGCCGTGAACTCACCGGCGCGCAAAACTGGTGAGTTTATCATATAATTCTTGCTTAGTGAGTTAATGACACTTAAGGGGTGTTTAGATTAGTCTAATTAGGTTTATGTGATTAAATTATTTTATTTTAATGTAAATTAGATTAGTTCTATGATTAGTTTAATGGATGTTTAATTCGGGCTAATTGTATGTTAAATTAGTGTAATATTGTTTAAGCCCTAATTAATTATTTTTAATTAATTAATTATTTCGAATTTATAAATATTACTTTATTAAATTATATTATTATAATATAATATTTAATTATTTAATTTTCGGAATTAAATTTAATTATTTAATAATTTCGAAAATTATGCCGGATGGTCGATCGTTAGAATTTCTCACTGATCGCGGCGAAAGTGCGATTGATTTGTGTTAATTGTATGCTTAAATTGATAAATTGAGTGATTGATGATTATGGTTAATAATTCCAAAAGTGTGGAATTGTGTAAAATTGATGAAGTTGTGGTATTTAACTTGAAAATACCCGGTGTTGGCTTTTAGCACCGTAATTGGTTGGTAGGACCAGTTTGAATCTATTGATTGATTGGATGGAGGATTGGTTTGGGTTATTGTTGAATTGATAGCTTTGGCGAGCAGTTGTTTATATATGTATTAGCTTGGTCAAGCAAATATTATATACATATACGCTACAGCTTTAGTGAGCTATCTATACGCTACAGCTTCAGTGAGCTATTATATGAGCTACAGCTTTTGAGAGCTATTATATCAGCTACAGCTTTGGCGAGCTATTATATTATCTATCAGCTACAGCTTTGGCGAGCTATTATATTATCTATCAGCTACAGCTTTGGCGAGCTATTATACTATCTATCTATACAGCTTGAGCAAGCTACCGTCTATATATTACAAATCGGAGAGCATGTGTCGTATTAACGATCGGTTTGATAGACGGTATTGAATGATAGATAGTAATGGTTGATAGATAGTACGGATTGAAATGGAAAGATAGATAGTATGATGGAATTGAATCATTGCGAATGATTGGATTGATTGAATTGATAGATCGATGTAAGACCGATGTAAGTGTCGGTAGTTTCAGCTTGTAAGAGCATTGCTTGAATATGAATTGTACTGACGTGCAGGAAATGGACTGAGGCGATGTAAGTCATCTATCCTATTTGTGTGGCTAAAGCGCCCTGAGGCATATTTTCTTCCTAATTGAGTTTTAGAGGGTAGGACTCGCTGAGACGTAGTCTCATCCCGGTTGTGGGATAATATTTCAGGTCCCTAGATGACGGTCGTGGAGGACCGGAAGTCCTGGAGTTCGAAAGGTGGAGACCGAAGAATCGGTGAACATGTCTGACTAGTTGGTCTTAGGACAGTTCCCTTTTTGTTGAGCCTGTCTATTTTGTAGACAATCCAGTGTTGTATATAAACCTATGTGTTTATAGAAAGCTTGTTTGGTTGTGATTGATTGCCTGCTTTTCTATCCCAAGTTAAATGTTGTCAGGGGATTTGTTTCGCTTCTGCATTCGTAATAAAATGAATGGGTCGGCGACGTGTCCTGGGAAGTCACATTTCTATCGACCAGAGTGGGATGTGCACGCGCTCGGAGGATCGGGGCGTGACACGCTATGTCACCACCATCTGGGTTGATGATGGACTACCTAACCTAGTGGCTCACCGTTCATGGCGTGGTACTTCTACGTAGGGAATGAGAGCCACGGTCCCATTTGTGGTTTCAATAGTCCACCGGGTGCCAGAGGCTCAAGGGGAGGCATTAGCTGGGATGCTATGGACATGGATGTTCTCGATGGGGAGGTGTCCGACCTTGAGCTCGACCCTGAGATAATCACCAAGTTGGAGCCTTGAATATTTGAGCCCATAGCTGGTTAGGTGATAGTGGGGTTAGTAAAACTTTTTGGAACCGCTCTCGTAGTGCTAAAGGTGCTAGGTTTACCACAAACCCTTTTTGGTGAAGGTCGTGGCTGCGCATTTAGGCTAACAGGATGTGGCGAAGCTTAGATAGGTTTAAGCTGATGTGATTAACTTATGTGATTATGGCTTGTATTAGGGATGACTACTTGATGCATGCATATATATATATGAACTTTCAACATTTTTGGCTATCCCTATTTGATGATTGGTTTGAGATTTGTTTATGCTTCCGCTTGTGCATTTAATCATTTTGGCGATTGGATCGGCGATGCCTTCTGGGACGTCACAAACAAATGACCAAAATGGTAATTATGATGGGCGTGGGTTGTCATGCGGCCATAATAGATCGGGGCGTGACATTTTCTGTTTATCTTTCCGTTTTATCTATTATTTAGCTCAGCTTTTATTTTTCCTTTAAAAAGTAAGACATTGCCCATGTGATTGGGCCAATAAATTCCGGTAAGTGAGCTTGGCTCTTGCCAGAACCTGCTGGATTGGGTTTGGACATGGCCCCTAAAAGTTCAAACCAAACTTGTTAAGTAATCAAGTCCAACTAAGTGTATCCCATCACATCATATTCAAATATGTTTTCGCCTATATTTAATGTTTTATCTCAAAAAGTGTTCCCATCATATGAAATTGCATCTACCAGCTCTAAGAATGGATAGGACGATGTTTTTTTACCATAATTAACGTGGGGTTTGGGACTAGGCGCCCCTATTCCCTCCATCGTAGGGTAAGGGGTGAGCTAAAATAGCAAGTAATTGCATTAAAAAAAATTATAAAAACGATGACATAATACTAGGAGATAATTTGAATGGGAAATAAAAGTGCGAGGACTCACAATTTAATCGACCAATGGAAGCTTCACGAATCATTTAATAAAGAGGTTTGATGCATATTCATAGTACAATTAGCATATATTTAACATCAATAAAGAAGGGACCATATAATATTGTCGGAATTTATTATCATATTACTAATCATAGCTCAATTTAGATATCTCACGCACGTATTTTATTTTTGGAACTCGCTTTCATGCAAAAATAAGTCAAAAAATTGATGTTGCATCAACTTGACTACTCGAGCAAGATGTTTCAGCTTTTGGCGCTTGACTCATAATTGACTTGGACTATAAACGTATGAAAAGCCAAAAGAAAAAATCAAAATTATGGGAGAAAACTTTGACCCAAGACACGACAGATGTAAATGGAATTTTGTGGAAAGCGAGAAAAGAGTTTCGAGATAAGAATATGACTGCTCAATCCTCTCGTGATTGACGGAGAATATAAGGCACTAATTTGTTCAATCTCTCGTCGTCGGTCTTCATCCACAAGGACTTCGTACAATACAAGGCACCAATATTAATATTACTTTCTCTCCCCTCAACTTTTTAAAGGTGTGTCCTATCAAACAATATTATGTTATAGATTAGTATTAATATACCAAACCACAGGGTAGATTATAAGTGAATAATAAGCCATTTTCAATAATTAAAAACAATAGACCACATTACTTAATGTACCATATTTATGAAACATTTTTAGTGTGTTTGACATTTCTCTTTCTTGTTTTTGTTGTCCAAATGAAAACTAGCGAGATGCTAATATATGGATGACACTACATGTACTTAGACTTTACTCGAATTCACTAAATGAAATGATTCGCAATGTGGCATGCACTCATGTCATCAAATAAGTGTGGAATCAGCATTGGAATGAAATTTGTCAAAAGGCGGAAAGAGATAAATTGGGCAAGATCAATTCAAGGAAATGTAGTTTTCTATTCCACCATCATTTCTTCTCAAAATTACACAAAGTGCTTTCAAGCATCGGGAGCTGCCATTCAAGTTTGCCTGACAATCGTTGAAGGAATTGTCATTCAAGTTTGCCATTAAAGAACGGGTAGGCCTGGATCAAGGGACCGCATTTTCTGCTTCGAAGAGGCGCGGGCAGAGATTTAGGGCTCTCCCTTGTTCTTTTTCAGGCGGGTCTGTACCCTTAGCCGCAGCATCTTTGGGAGGTCGGCCCTCGCTAGCCTTGCCCAAGGCCGGTGAGGCTAACCCTCACCAATCGTGGCCTTTGACTAATCGCCGGAGTTGGGCGACCAGCCAAAGGAAAAAAAAAAAAGGGGGGGGGAAAGTAAAAAAAAAAAGGAAAAAAAGAAAAAAGAAATTGAAAACATAACAAAATTCAAAAAAATATTCTAAAATAAATAAAATTTATCCACATCAGAATTGGGTATGTCACGTAGGATGGTTAGCGTCCACGTCGGCGAATTCCGGCCAAAATTCATCGGATGGACTCAATTGACGAAAGGTAAAAATGTTTATGACTCAATTAGTAAAGTTGAAAGGTTTATGATTGAATTAGCAAAAATGCAATATGTTTAGGACTTTTTGGATAATTTTCCGGACTTTCTTCCATCCGCAAAATCCGCAAAGAGGAGATGGATCAGAAGTCTGATAAGTTTTTAAGAGATAGGGACTCTGGCAGTAACAAAGAGTCACCCTGTGAATCGGTGGATCCCACACTTGTTGGAGACAAGGGCAGAGACAGACAGGTTGGCAGGTGGATAGCACCCCAATACCCTCCTTAGTTTTATGTCGGGAGGGCCCCGCAAAGAGCGCGCGACGCCGGATCAAATGGACTCCCCCCTCTTGGGGAGCCCCCGTCATTTCCGGACCTTGGATCAGCTGGATTGGGGCTTTGATTCCCTATCTTCATCATTTCCAAGGGAGTAGTTTAAGGTCCTGCTCAGGACCGCTGTTTAGAAAGTATACGAATGTTGAAAGAGTGAAGTCTGGGGACAAGGGCAAACGTGAGGAATGGGATCTCTATGCCGCATTAAATAAGTTCGCAAGCAAGGGACACGCCGAAGACCCACCTTTCCAGCTAAATCCAACAAGAGGACCCTTAAATTGACTATAACATCCGTGGTCCGCAAGCAACGACTGACAAGGCCCGGACTCCATAAAACCTACAAACGTTGTTGAGCATGCTATTCAGGAAATGATAAATGATAGGTATTGGACTCCAATTGACCGTACATTAAAAAAACGAAAAATCGACTAGCAATTTTACAGCGGATGCCTAAAATTTAATTATAAGTGTGGAGCAGTAAATGAATGGCTTGGTTGAGTTTGGAGGATCAGCTGAAAATGGGTGAACTCATTAAAACTTATTTCTTCCATAATGACTCTATATTCAACCTGACCCATCAAAATTTATACCCACCGGTTTAACCAGCTTAATTATTTTAATAATAATATATGTTAGTTGAGTAAAATCTAACACCAAATCAAAAAAGAAAAATTACCAAATTGCAACCATGTTGGCAAAAAAGAAGAAGCAGATCTGAACTTCATTAAAAAAAAAAAAAAAAAATCATCTCATTTGCAAATCTGCAACAACTCTAACGTCCGACATTGAGCTGTCAGGCTCCTGGATCATTGTTCTGGTCAAGCCGTGGCCGAGCATGCGTGCTTGTGCGCTAGAGCGTATGATCACAAGCTCAAGGCCAACTCTTGGTTTCGTGCTTCACCGTGAGTTTGCAGTCAATTGAACACCAAGCTCGATCCACTAGTTACATGACTATTTCGATCAAATCCAAAGAGCTGTAACATATAGGATAGTTGACGTCTACGTCAACAGCTTTCAACCAACATTGGTCGGATGGACTTAATTGACAAAATGTGGAAAGGTTTAGTACTCAATCGATATAATTGAAATGTTTATAACTGAATTGATAGAAACACAATAGGTGTAGGACTTTTTAGGTAATTTACCCGGATTTAATGCAAGTTGTTAATACATTTGGCATTTCTATAACCTCAATTAAGAGGGCACCAAATAATGTTTTTGGTGCTCTAATTTTTTTATTTGTTCAAAAGTGATCAGGTCTAATTAAGTGTATCTGATCAAGTCAAATTCAGATATATATGTTTTCCCCTATATTTGATGTTTTATCTCATGGAGCGTTCGGGTCGTATGAAATTGCAACTACCAGCTCTAAGAATGGGATAGGACGAGGCTTTTTGACCATAATTAACGCGGGAATGGGACTAGGCGCTATTCCCTCCATCCTAGGGCTAGGGGTGAGCTCAACTAGCAAGTAATTGCATTAAAAGTTAATTAAAAAAGAACGATGCGATAATACATTAGGAGATAATTTGAATGGGAAATACAAGTGTGAGGACTCAAAACAAGCTTGTGGGTTTCATTCAATTGACCAATGGAAACTTCACAAATCATTTAATAAAGAGGATTTAATGCATATTCCTAGTACATTTAGCATTTCTTTAACCTCAATCAAGAAGGCAACCACTGGAGGTTCGCCCCAGTGGCCACCCTTCCAACATGGAAGGGGGAGGTGAGGAGTTCAAATCCCTACATTCTCAGGGAGGGATGGGGTGGAGACGCGTAAGTTTCAGGAGTGGGTTTCGACTCCCACGCCCTGCAAAAGGCAGGGCAAAAGTCTGAGAGTGAGTGTAGAGTAGGAATAGACTAGGACTGACAAAAAAAAAAAAAAAAAAAAAAAAAAAAAAAAAAAAAAAAACCTCAATCAAGAAGGCACCATATAATATTTTCAGAAGTTATCATCAAATTTTTAATCGTGACCCAAAATAAATATATTACTCATACATATATAATATTTTTGGAACGCGCTTTCCAACAAACGTAAGTTAAAAAAAAAATTGAGATTGCATCAAGCTTGACCACTTGAGCTTACTGTTTCAGCTTTTGGTGCTTGACTTATAATTGACTTGGACTTTAAACCAATTTCGTGCGAAAAGCCAAAAGAAACAATCAACAGCAAGGGAGAAAACTTTAACCAAAGACATGACAGATGTAAAAGGAATTTTGTGGAATAAGAGAAAAGAGTTTCAAAATAACTTCACCTTTTTATGAGTCTCGCGTCCATATAAAGAGTCGACGGTGGCACTTTTTGTCAAGGATATGAAAGCTTCATTCCTACTCGATCCTCTCGTGATTGACGGCGAATTATAAGGCACCAATTTGTTCGTTCTTCAGTCTTTGGTCTTCGTCTCCATGGACTTCATAGAATATGAGGCACCAATATTGATATTGTTTTTTCTCCCCTCAACTTTATGAAGGAGTGTCCTTTTGGACAATGCTATCTTATAGATTAATATTGATATACCAAACCACATGGTAGATCAAAAGTGAATAATAAGCCATATTCGATAATTAATGACAATATGCCACGTCACTTATTACACCAAATTTATGAAACATTCTTAGTGTTTTTGACATTTCTCTTTCTTGTTTTGGTTGTAAACGTGAAAACTAGCGAGACGTTGATAAATGAATGACACCACTACGTGTACTAAGACTTTACTCGAATGTTCTAAATGAAATGGTGTGTAGTGCGGTATGCACCCATGTCACCAAATAAGTGTGGAATCAGCATTACTATGGAGTTTGTGAAATGGAGAAAAGACATAAATTGAGCAAGATCAATTTAAGGAAATTTACTTTTCTATTCCACCATCATTTCTTCTTAAAATTACACAAAGTGCTCTCACGCATTACTGGGAGCCTCCATTCAAATTTGACTAACAATCATTGAAGTAATTCAATGATGCATATAGCGCATTGCCTTTACAAGATTCAACAAATAACTCCCAAGGGGTGGGACTTTGTCCCAAGTGACACTTAGTTCTAGAGCTGAGGAAAAAAAGAAGAAGATGTAAGCAATGAGTTGGCTTAGATCAGATGGCCAACATTTCCCTTTTAATCAGTATCAAATTTTGATTTGGTGGGCGATGCTACTTAACTATTTTATGTATTGACGGTTTGGTTCTGTTGAAGATAAATATCCAAGTTTAACTGACGGAGCAAACAGTAGTCAAGACTCCACTCAAGGCGTACATTATCCTGAAGGAGACCTACTGCTCAAGTCTCTATTTTATATCCCCGCACAAGAGGACTCTCTCTTTAGCGAAGAAAAATAGGGGACGCACCAGTGACGCTCTCTTTGATCGCACGGAGTTCTAAAAACGGTGGATCTTGTGACGTGAGTCGCACGATGAGTTGTTCTATCAATAACTACTGTGAGTTTAGACGTAATCAAGGCGTGGAAGACACTCGAACTTACAAGCAATTATAACACTCGAACTTGCGAGCAATTATAACTCTATGGTTCTCCAAGTATCAGTGGATTATAGCTGCTTACTCTTCCAGTTGCATAGGTATCAATTTTCGGAAAGAATCATGTAAATCTCAGAAATTCTTTATTGTTTCTCGTTTATTTCTCCTGTGATTCCGCATTAATTAATTGCAAGATTTGTTAGTTTCCACATTATTCACAATAATTTATTCAGTCTTCGATCTTCAGTCTTCAGGAGAGAGAAAGTTTATGGAACTTTCCATGATGGAGTTAGTCAATAATTGATTTGTGCATAGAGCGGAGGTTTATAAATTCAGCTCAAATTGAAAGTGGATCACAAGACGAGATGAGGAAACAACTGTTTCTTATTCTCAACTCTATTCTCTTGTGGTGGTGGAGCTCAATCACAATCTTTGTAGCATACTCGCAAAACCAAACAGATCGGCTCACGTTAGCCTCCTTCAAAAATGCAATACACGAAGACCCATTCGGAGTCTTGAGCTCTTGGAATGATTCTACTCATCATTGTGAGTGGCAAGGTGTTTTGTGCAGCAAAAGACATCCTGGGAGGGTCACATCCCTGGTCCTTAGATCACAAGGCTTGAAAGGCTTCCTATCTCCTCAAGTAGGTAACCTCTCTTTTCTAAGGGTTATAATTCTGCAGAACAACAGCTTCCATGGCGAAATCCCACCACAAATCAGCAACTTGCTTCACCTACGTGTTCTTTTTCTTAGTAACAACTCATTTGGCGGGCCGATACCGTCCAATCTTTCCCGCTGCTCGAACCTTGAGATCCTGAATCTCATAGATAACCAACTTGTGGGGGGAATTCATTCCCATCTTGGTTCTTTAACAAGACTTAAATTCTTGGGCTTGACTCGGAACAGTCTTGTAGGTCCTATTCCTCGTTCGATTGGAAACCTTTCGCTGCTAGACCATCTCTCACTGGCAAAGAACGTGTTAAGTGGAGAAATACCTGCGGAATTGTCCAGACTCAAGAGATTGACATTTTTCCAACTAGCTCTCAACAAACTAACCGGTGAGGTTCCAGCAGGGATTTTAAACATCTCTGACCTTTTTTTATTCGATGTTCGTTATAACCAGTTGTCGGGAAGCTTTTTCAATGATGTCGGCACCACTTCTCCTTCTCTACAAATATTTGGCGCCAGAGATAACTTGTTCACTGGGATGATTCCGTCAACGTTAACGAATGCCACAGGTCTTAGGTTACTCTCTCTTTCCGTGAACAATTTCCATGGGCCAATACCGAAAAATTTAGGAAGGCTAAAGGGCCTTTTCTTGATTACATTGTCGGGTAACCACTTGCAGGATGACTTGAGTTTTATTTCTTCTTTAGTTAATTGTTCCAACTTAGATACTCTTAGTATGAATAGGAACTTGATTCACGGATCGTTGCCGAGATCCATCTCCAATCTCTCCACCAGCATTAAGCGAATTTCTTTGGGAAAGAATCGGATCCAAGGATCTATTCCTTTAGCCCTCGGAAATCTCTTCAACTTGTCTTATCTGAGTTTAAGGGATAATTTTCTAACTGATTGCATTCCTCATTCCATCGGAGCACTTTCCAACTTGCAGATACTTTTTTTAGGCGGTAACATGTTTACTGGAGAGATACCGTCTTTGATTGGCAACATTACGTCGTTAAATTTGCTTGACCTTTCCGATAACATTTTCCAAGGCTACATACCGCAAAGTCTTGGCAACTGCAAGCAATTAATTTCGCTTGATCTTTCGAACAATAACCTAATTGGCTCAATTCCTGTCGAAATCGTGGGTCTTTCTTCCCTGTCGATCCTCTTTAGCTTAGCAAATAATAATTTAAGTGGATCTCTTCCATTGCAAGTTGGATCTTTAAAGAATCTTGGCGTAATAGATTTGTCTTACAACGGATTGACCGGCTTAATTCCAACGTCCATCAGCGAGTGCTTGGTATTGGAGAAACTTTACTTAGAAGCTAATTCTTTTCATGGTCAAATCCCTGAAGCTTTTCGCCCATTACGAGGTCTACAAGAGTTGGACCTTTCCAATAATAATTTTTCTGGTCCAATCCCGAGCTTTCTCGCAGAGCTCGCGCTACTCATGTACTTGAATTTGTCCTTCAATCAACTAGAAGGACAAGTTCCAGAGGGTGGACTTTTTCTTAATGTAAGTTCTGTATCGATTTATGGAAATACAGAACTCTGTGGAGGTGTTCCCGGTCTGAAGCTTCCTCTTTGCAAATCACCAAGCTCTACGAAGTCTTCTTCAACCAAGGCTAGAGTAATATATGTGGTAGCTGGCAGTTTGTTATGTTTAGCTTTGTTGCTCCTATGTCTGTCTATCTTTTATCGCAAAAAGAAGCAGACAACAACCAATGCTTCCACTTCATTATCTTTCGAGAACCAATTCTTGAGGATTTCTTATGAAGAACTCCTGAGAGCGACTAACGGATTCTCTGAGACCAATTTGATTGGTAAAGGGGGATATGGCACAGTTTATAAGGGGATTCTTGATGGAGGTGCCACGGTGGCGACGAAGGTGCTCAATCTAATGCAAAGAGGTGCTTCAAGGAGCTTTATCTCTGAATGTCGAACTCTAGGAACCATTAGACATCGAAATCTCGTGAAGATACTAAGTGTCTGTTCGGGCGTGGACTTTTGTGGCAATGACTTCAAAGCTCTAATATATGAGTTCATGGCTAATGAGAGCTTGGAGGAGTGGCTGCACCCTGGAACTATAGGACAAGATGATGAGTGTAGCGAATCGAGAAATCTGAGACTAGTGCAAAGATTAAATATCGCCATTGACATAGCTACTGCAATCGAATATCTACACAAGAGTTGCTACCCAGCCATCGTCCATGGAGATCTGAAGCCGAGTAATGTGCTTCTAGACAATAACATGATGGCTCGAGTTGGAGATTTCGGACTTGCAAAGATCATTTCAACAATGTCTATCGAAGCCATAGAAGTTCAAGACCAAGGTAGTTCAACTTCAACCGCAGTCAGAGGATCCATTGGCTATGTGCCTCCTGGTATGAAACTGTCATATTTTCTTGATTAGTTTTTATTTGATTGCGATAGTAATATGTGAGTGCCAAAAGTTTGACTAAACAATTATTCTTGATGTTATGTTATGATTTGTATGCTCTGACACCTCTTTCTCACAACTCAATTCCTCTTTCTGCTATTAATAGCTTTTGCAGAAAAAGAAAATGCATATCTTTTTGTACAAAAAGGTTAATAGTAGTTTGCCCTAATTGTATTTTAAATTAAGATGAGAATAAACCATTGTAATTTTGATCAATGAGTGGAAAATTTTTAGACAAAACTTGTGAATCCATGTGAATAAATAGATTAAGCCTATCGTATCATCTCATATTTATATTTCTTTCTATAATATGTATTTTGTCTCATATCACGTTCATGCCATTAAAACAGATTAATCTCTTTTGGAATATTATGACTTAAGGTCTTAACAATAAGTAATTTTTCCTTTACGGCAGACCCTTTCATGACCAATAATTTAATATTAGAAAAATATATTAGATGACATGACATTTATGCCAGAAACTGTTGGAGGATACACTAATTCACAACACGGTGGGCTCTACCCAACTATCACTTTCCCTAGACTTATTGGTTAAAGCATATTAAGACAAATTTACGCATTTACAAGTATAAATCCATCACCGTCAACAAATCACTCTAAGTCTCTTCTTCCCCTCCCCCCACCGTGTTCATTTTTTTCCTGTTCTTCTAGGCATTTTCTTCTCATCTTTGCATAAAAGAAAGTGGTGTATAGGTATTAAACATAATTTGTATCACGAAAATGACGAGCCTCATGTGGATCCCATATGTTTCCAGTTAAAAAAACAACTATTCAAATTTAGTTAACACATAGACTTCTGCCAAGGCCTTAACCCAACACATTTTCTTCTTTTTCTATTTTCACCCGTATCCTACTAGAGGACAAATCCACTTTTGATGTTTAGGCAATTTGTGTAGCAAACATGTGACAACTTTGGTTACACTTAGTAGTTTTGGAGAAGAAGAGTTTATATGTTGTTAACTAACCTTTGGTGCACTTTATGAATTCTAAAATCCTATTTCTCTACCATTGATGCATTTATCAACGGTTAATGCACTTTATAAGAGTTCACACGATAGGCGCTAAACATCAGCCATATACAGTAAACTAAACAAAAATTAAACAGAGAGAAATGAAAGCAAAAAACTAGTAGGGGGCTTTGGGACCCTCTGCCTTGCTCTGGCAGAGGATCCCTTGGCCTCTGCCATGCATAGGGGGCCCGATTGTGAAGTGAGTGGGGGCTTGCAAGCCATCTCTCTATGTTGGGCGCAATAGGCGCGATCCCTCACAATTTTCTTTGGCAAGCTCTTGCAAATGGACATCAAGCAAAATCCCATGTGACTTAGAAGCTTTTTCTAAACAATTGACTTCAAGAAAAAGTGTATGTTTGTTCCTATTAATGTCTTGATGAAATTTTCAGAGTATGGCATGGGACACAAGGTTTCCACACTTGGGGATGCATACAGTTATGGCATTCTATTATTGGAGATGTTCACAGGAAAGAGACCCACTGAAGAGGCCTTTGGGCACCATCTTAACCTCCACAACTTCATTCGAATGGCTCTTCCGGATCGAGCAATGGACATTGTAGACTTAAGGCTTTGGAGTGAAGCTAGTGATCGACAACAAGAGATGAAAATCAGAGATTGCATTATCTCTGTATTCGAAGTTGGAGTCGCATGTTCGGTGGAATCACCACTAGATCGGATGGACATGACCGAGGCAATAAGGAAATTACACTCGATCAAGGTGAGTTATGAAACCGAAGAGAGGATAACAGGTATGTAGCTAAGTCAGTTTTCTCATTTTGTCTTGGAACTTTTTCACTGGTAGTGAAAATCATCGTGTGAAGGCAGTGCTAGCAAATTTACATGAATGTCTCCCTAACTAATCTGCCTCCCCATACCTATTATGTGTGTTTTTTATTATTACATTTTGTAATCGTGGAAAGTGGATGTATGGAGTTAAGTCTACCTATTTCCACCAAGTAATCATGTAAAATTTGATGAATTGGCTTATTTGTCTAGTTCTTTTCATTTCTGATGCCAATGTGGATCGATGCATTACTTAATTATCATGGCTGGGCCATTGCCCTTACCTCTCTCTCTATGCACGCTCGTGTACTAGAATGTGACCTCACCGTGAGGTCACAAGCTAAAGGCCAACTCTTAATGCCGTGCTTAACCGAGAGCCCGCGGTCAATTGGAGACCAAGTTGATCAAATCCAAAGGCAAGGAGAGGGAGGCAACCTTATCACAAGATCATGAGGTCAAGGCTAACTCTCGAAGTCTCTGTTGAGAGTGACCTCACTATCAATTGGAAGCCATGCTTGATCGAATTCGGGTGACATTGCAAACGAAATTATGTTGTGGTCATGTTGCCGACACCGGTTACCACCATGTGTGGCCCCCTACCTCTTTTGCAAACCTCCTTTTCTTTTATTTTTTTTCTTTGCTATGTCATTCAATTACAGGGTTTTTTTTTCTGTTTTTTTTTTTTCGATAGAGATACAAAGTTAACAAAAACATAAATGAGACATGATCAAAAAGGGAACATGGATGCATATTTGTTGCACTCGTCGGTGTGCTTATCACACTGTCTAATTATCCTTGTCAAGTCTTCCTACTCAACCAACCCTCTCTCTTTCTTCACCATTAGCCACCGTCTTCGGTCGTTACGGCTACCTGTCATCACGGTCGCCTCCTCCTTGTCTCACCACTTTCTCCTTCGTGTCATCCACAACCATCTTTGCTTTCTCTATTTGCTGATCGAAAACACTCTCTCCTTCACTGTCTCTTCTCTCACTGCCAAATTTCTAAGGTCTCTGAACCACCATTGATTACCTGATTTAGCCATTATGGCCTTTAAGATCTCATGGAAATCTCAATGGACAGGCCAAATGTAGGAGGCATCTTCAAACCTTGAGACGACTTTTTGATGTCATCATTGTCAACAACTTGATTGTAGATGACGAGAGGAGCTCAACACGAGGTCTTGAGACCCACCAAAGGCATAAACTTGACATTCAAGCAAGTCTCATTCTCCCCCCACCCGTAGTTATGCAGAGCTAGTGCGCCAAGTAGAGAGAAAGCCAAACTGAAAAACTGTAGAGTTTGAGAGAGAGAGAGAGAGAGAGAGAGAGAGAGAGTTTCTATGGGGCATAGGCCTCCCAAAAGGTAATAGAGGCTTTGTTTTTTTTCCCCCACAATCTCACCAACAACTTGGCGAGGGTCACAAAGGCCTCCCCCAAATTTGGGCGAGGCCTGGGGGCCATGAGTGAGGTCGCCTTCACCTGCAGCTGACAAGGCCATGGTGAGGACCGCGACCCTCGTTGACGATTGATGAGGGCTTTGTGACCCTTACCCAGTGGCCAACGAACCTCGCTAGAGCTTTGCCAGCCACTATGGTCAAAGAAGCAAAAGAATGAAGAAGAGGAAAAAGAAAAGGAAAAAGAAAAAGAAACGCAAAAGGAAAGGGAAAAATACATAATTGTTTAAAATTTTCAAAAAAAAAAAATTATTAAAAATTTCCATGTCGCAATGGTCAGCAAGCGTACACATTAGTGCCAACCGGCTAAAATTGGCCAATGGATTGAATTGATACAATTATAAAATATTTAACACTGAATTGACATAATTATAATAAGTTTATAACTTGTTTGGTAATTCTACCCTGAAAACATATCACATAATTGGACCCATTTTTAACTAACTCAGACTCAACCCGACCTAACTCAGCCCAACTCACTCATTTGACAAGTATAACTTCCCATTATACTTTGCTAAAGCACTTCAACTTTCAACAGTTTATATCTTTTCATTAGTAAACTAAGAAATTCTAATACGATTGTATCACATATTATTTACGAAAGTAAATACAACATTGCTTTTATTTACTATTGGGTAGTTCAAAGTACTAACAAAATTCAATTATAGCATAAGCTGGTTTTCTAAGAATATTTTTGCAAGTTTCATTTATAATACAATCAAAGTAAAATTGTTATAGCATCATTTTTATATTATGTTAGATTAATGTCAAAATCTTGACCTACTTTTAGGGTAAATAAGGATATATACTTCGACGGCATTAAAATTCGCCTTATGTATTGTTAATAGTCGCCGAAGGGATGCAACCACCGGCGACGGCAAAGGAGGCGCTGGTTTAGGCTTCGCTTAGGGCAGAGAATGGATTCTTCGATTCTCCCTTCTTTTCTCTCTTTCTCTTTAATTATTTTCTTTTAAAAAAAAATATTTCAATTCGTATGGGATAAAATTCTCCTTCCCCTGGTGTTGGGATAAGTCATTCGAGATTCATTCGAACTTATCCAGACTAATCCAAATCCGAGTTGTCTCCAAATGCTGAATAGAATAATTTATATTATCCGACGTTTTACTTGAGCAACCCAGCACGCCCTTAGGTTAAAGAAAGAGGTGAACTCAACAATTAGTGCAATCTACTTAGCCGCCCTTTTTTTCGTCTCACTCCTCTCTCCTATGTACATGTGTGTGCGGCACTAACGGGAATCGTCCTGACCCGGTATCCTTCGGCCTCACCCCCAAATCCCTTTATTAGCAGGGCCGCATGTCTGTTGGCAATTTTTTTTTTTTTTGTCAGTTCTATTATATCCCTACTTTAATTCTCACTTTCACACTTTTTGCATGCCTCTTTACAGGGTATGAGAGTCAAAATTAATACCTAAAGTTAAATCGTCCCCACCCCAACCTCTCGATAAATGCAATGCTTATAAGACCAAGCTACATAGTGCCGGTCAAAGGTGGGAATCTCGTTAGAGTCAGCATAGCGGGGTGTTCAGCAGGAAACGTTTGAAAGGGAACGCCTCTTTTTTCCAGCTTTAGGATAAAATTCTCCAAAACCTATTCCACACGTCCGAGTAGGAATCTCAAGTCTCAAGACCTACCTAACTCATACCACAGGACACAGCGATTTCAGTATAAATAGAAGACGTCCTCACAAGACCTGTCATGCACATCATATAACGCCTCTCATTATACTACCACACGAGTTTTATTTTCACATCCCTTTTGACAAAAAAACGTACCTTTCTTATAACGTCCGATTAGGTCAAAAATCTATTGATGAGACATTTTTACTCTTGTTCCTAATGCTAAATTCTTCTACAAAGCTTTTGAGAGTTGAAAGATGACACCATGAAAAAAGATTAAGATTTGAAAGATGACACAATGAAAAAAAAAAATTAACAACTTTCTCTGGGAAAATTTGCAAGAGGATGAATGATAAAATGAAATACTGTTAAAAAATACATAAGCCTGTTTATAAGTTTTATTGTATGACTATTTAAGTTAACATATTAATCAATATATGCATAACCAAAAAGAGATATACACACAATCTTTACAAATATTAAGAATCATTGGAAATGTCCTAATTAATTTTTTAAATTCTAGGACCACCGTGCCATAGTAAGCTCCAGTTTTGACTTGAAATTTTTCTCTCTAAAGATTTAATACACCATTTTAAAAGGTTTGTGGCTTGATTGCACCTATTGAAAATCCATGATTTATCGCATCCTGTACAAAATTTGAGATTTTTGATGGATTTTTCCATTGTCTTAAACATAAGGTTTAGTATGTCAGGTTTAATTCGAATCAATACTATTGATGTCACAATGCTGTGCAGCTGGATCAGAGAACTCTTCCAAGTATACAAAGCTATACAAGCAATTTATTCCATTATACTACAGGAAAAATGAGGACTCGTGTATAGAAAGAAAAAACTTATAGAGGTTTTAAAGAATATCAGATCTGCAGTCACTCCATTATTTGCCACCACACCTGAAGGCACCACAAATGATGGACAGGACTATGATCAAAATCAAAGCGACGACAATGCCGAGAACTATCGGCTTTATTTTCATGTTCTGCAGCCACATCTTCCTTCTGATTCGGGTCGCCTGCTGCCGGAAATCTTGCGCCTAAAAGTAGAAAATGCACATCAGTTGGATGCCAAGATCCTTAATTCAATCATACCAAAAGACGGTAGTCTTTGTTCTATCTCCAAATTAATCACCGATTTCTGCTCCTTCCGTACATTTTATATGAGAAGACTGGGAAGATGAAAGCAGACTATTGGAAAGCAATAGCAGTTAAACCTTTAAAAAGTTCAAATAACACTTCTTATAATAGTGGGAAAGTTCTTAGTGAGCTCTTATTTGATGCAAAAGCTAGCAACATAGCATCAAAAGTAGATCAGCAGCAAGAAATTCATTGAATTTCAGGAAATGATGGGTGTTAGAAAGTCCAATCCAAAAGCTTAAGCTGTCATATATGACTCATTGTCAAGTGATTTAGGACAATATTTCAACGATACGGCCAAAGGAATAAGAAAAGGAATAGGAGCAGAGGATACTGAACTGGGAATACCCAACATTGTTCATGTCCATCAGCTTCTCCCTGAACTATTTAATGGCCCTAAAGACACTAAACTAGATGACACGACAACTGCACTTGATAAAGCATCTAGGCTGAAGTGATGTGAGGAAATGCAACATTTGCACTAGAGCGAGAAGATGATGCGAGTTCAGGCTGTCCGGATTTTGATACATAATCTGCTCAATTGAGCATTCAAGACTTGAACAGGGAAGAATTACTGTTCACTTAGGCGAAACTTCTATACTTCCGATTTAAAATTGTCGAATGACCTAGATAAGTAGGCCGTACTAGTAGCTCCACCAGTTCAAGAGACTGGAAGAAGGCTCTAATTGTCATGACTCATTCAGTTTCTGAACACCAGATCCTGCTTCTTACATACAATAATTAGCTCGTTTAATAAGATAAGCCGACATCGCTCCAGGATGGAAATCACACACAGTAGACTGCTTACCTGAGATCGAAGATTCTCCGTCTTGTCGAGCAGAAGCTTAACTTCCTCACCTCGATCCAGAACCTACATGACAGAGCAACTAAGTCTGACAATACACGCCAATTTCTCATGGTTCTAACTTAGTGGTAGAGCATAGCACAAGGTATGCCGACTCACCTTTTCTACATACTCCATCATAACTCCTTTCACTTCTGATGCCTGAGCTTTCACTTTGGCAAGTTTGCTGATCTCTTCGGGATGATCCGCGCAGTACCGCATTTGCTCCTTCAGTTTAGGCCTATGTCAAAGCTCCGATCAGCATATCCTGTGATGTAGCACAAAGAAGTCACATTCATGGACTTACGAGGAGATGGTGACGTTTACCCGAATTCTCTGTCCAAGCTATGCGCCACTTCGGTCGCGGCTTTTCCTCCGCCATATCTGTTAGTAAACCCATCCTTGATTCTCTCGAGAAAGGCCATCAGAATCTGACGACCGATGGACTCAACTGCCACGATGCAGTATGCTGCGGAATTGAGATGGCCAAGTCAAGTTTGTCCAAGGAAAACTGTAAAAAAACGCGACCACAAGTAGCCTTCACACGTAGCTCGGAGCTATTGCAGCTACAAGAGAGACAACTGGCTACTGAAGAGAGTGGGAGAGAGAGAGAGATCACACTGAAGCCGCTGTCGACGAGGTAGCTGAATGTGTGGCCATCGCAGGTGAAAGTGAAGTGGTCGGTGCTGGGAGGGAGCTTCTGGAGGCACTGCAAGGCGATGCCGGTGAATTTCCCGCCGAACTCAGCGTACTCTGCTAACACTGCGGTGCCTCGTGCCACGAAGCTGTAGATCAGCGATTCGCGACCCATGTTTTATCATCTCTGGAATTCGATGGGAATGGAACAAGAGCTCGATAGCGCGGTGAGAGCACTCCAACCTCCGCAACGAGAACGAGAGATTACGCATCCATTTTGCAGAGAAGTCACGGTACCGCCACCGTATCCATGCACTCCTCTTATGTTTTTTTACCCTCTAGAAAGAGGAAGACATGCAGTCCCTGAAGTTTCGTGGTTTCTTCGATGTGATCATCAACTATTTATCCCGTTTAAGTACTTGAATCTATGCATTTCTCTCGATCACGTCCCATCGCCAGTCGGTTCCGATCAATAAAAACCAATGCTCCTACGGTACTAGTAGAAAAATCCGATTTTGATAAGGTCGATCCGGACCCAAAATATCATTTCGCGCAATTGAACTGCAGTTACCATGGCCCGAAAATAAGTCCTAGCAAATGACTCATCATTCCATAGTGGCAATATTTCATTTAGTGATAAAGATTTTGGCTAGGCATCAATCAACACGCAAGTCGTCGACTTCAATTTGTTGGAAATAGAGATAGATAGACTTAATTGGAAAAACTATATGGGTTAAATGACTCAAATCACGTAAAACATAAGTTTGCAAGAAACTACATTGAAGCAACAACACAAGTGAGTCACAAGCAATGATCTGTTGATATCTCTAAATACAAACATTCCATACACGGTGCAAGAATCGTATTATAAACGTTTCGAAAAAGCAGTCATGAGGAAGAGTAGAAAAGGTAGTATGGAGTTGATCCCTAATCTCAACGAAACTTCCGGGAAGCAAACGATGGAAAGAGACGTTTAGGCTGCCACTCACACCACACCATTCCTAGGCAAACATCCTACTTACTTGCATAAATCAGTTGTGTCCACAATCAATTTTTGGGCACATATAGCCGACAACGTAAGTGGCCCCAAAAGTGGTCTTGGAAATGGGCCATATCGGTTTCAGCCCACTTCGATCGGTGTCCGAAAGCATAATTAGGGTTTTTTTGGTTTTGTGAAGAGTGAAATGTAATGTGCATGCTTTGAAAAAGTTGGTAGGGTCGTAGACATGAATTATTTATTTTAAAAAAAAAAAGATGGAACAATTTGAGATTAGCGAGTAAACAGTGAGTAATGGAATAACTAGCCTAAATAGGCCTAAACAATGGATTTCAGAGACCGGCAATTCTCAACATGACATGACATGCAATTAAACAGGTTTGAACTTGGCATAAACAGGTTCTTATCTTGAATAGGGCAGCCCGTTTATAATCGGCAAATATCATGCCTTACATGGGGTCAACTACTGAACAGGTTCAAACACGAATCAATGCGCGTAATTTGTCACATAAAAGTGAATAGGATATTAAATATACTTTACCTCATTTGATACTTCATGTTTAGAGATTATTTTATACTTAATAATTTATTGACAGAACACATGCAAAAAAAAAAGTCAATAACATATCTTGATCTACTAACGTAAAGTGATATTACTTGAATTGTCTAAAAGCATGTTTGAGCATGTTAAGCCCGTTAACATTATAAAATGTGTATTGTAGTTTAAACACATATGAACACATAGTTGTAAATAGGTCGACCTATCGAGTTAAGTCAACCTCTATAATGACATGTTTGATAATCATATTAATCGCACATGACAAATCCAGATTAATTATATTCATATCATACTTCCATTACAACCAGGCATACAATGCTTCCTAATTTGAAGGGCTTCAATTTCAGAGACTTGTCTAGTACTCTTCAAATTGGACAAACATAGTTGGTTCAAATTAGGGCACAAAACTTTCTTTGAACTTTACAGTTATGACGTTAGAAAAGAAAAAGACAATATTATAAACTGGGGCATCAGATTTCAATAAATCAGTAAGCATAATGTAATAAAATAAAATAAGATCTTAAAACTAGGGCATGCTTGATTGACGCTAGCATGATTAGATTAATTTCGAATCCGGGTCAAGTCAACGTCTTGGCCGAAGGCCACGACCGCGAATGGCGCCACAAAGGCGGGGCCCCTCTCCCATATCTGTATAAATAGGAAGTCAATTTGTTTGAAATTGAATCTAGGGTAATTATAGCATACCATGCCGACTAGAATGGATTTGAATTTGTGGGTATTTTAGCACCGTACGAGCGGTCTGATCAGATCGGGGCAAAGAAAGCAGTTGATCCTTCTTGGCTGGCTGTCACCAGTCAAGTTATGATTGACCATTTTTGTTCATGGTCGTAGGTACTTGACAATTTAGACTCTATATATTTTGTGAAAAGTGAATAATTTGATGGAAAAATTCGAAAAACGATCAATTGCATTGCTTAAAAAATAACTTAACAAAAAAATATTTTCATCGTCTACAAAAATATTTAAATATAAATTATTTTTATAATAATATTATTTTCAATTGAATAATTATTTTAAATGATACAATCGATCGTTTTTAGAAATATATTGTGCAAATTATTTATTTTTCGCGAGACAAACAAAGTCTTAATAACATTTGATGGAAATTCGAGAAATTATTGAATGCACTAAAGTTTGGCCAATGACTGATGACGCATCTACACTGACTTTTTAGATATGTAAAAGTTGCCAATTAATACGATAATATTCCTTTGTATTTAATTAGTGAAAAAATAAAACTTGACTTTCGTAGTAAAAGCCATTGACTATTGGGTTCAAACTTGCATTTTTTTTTTTTTTTGTTCTTTAGCCAAATCATATTGAATGCATCATTCGAACTGGGCTTAAGCATGATTTTGAATTTAATAGATTGATTTAGACAGTTGGATCCAATCCTGAAAATAACAAATGAAAATCAATGTCTTAACGTCTTAAGGTTAATGGTGTCTTGACGTATGTTATTTGTGGAAAAGAAAACATCTAAAAATTGAAAAGTCTTGATAATAATCTCTCTTTTTTGGACGGTGTTAACTTTAAAAGTGTAATTTATTATGGAAAATTTCAGATGAAAATGCTAAGACTGTGCATGATAATGCTTCTTGGTTGGGAAAGAGTTTTTTTTTTTTTTCAAAAATAGTTCTTTTCTATTTCTATTCCGGGAAACATTTTTTGAGTAAAAAGACCCATTTGGTAACTACACAAAATTTATACTCTTAGAATAGAAAAAGAATAGAAATGCGTTTGATAACGCAACGGTTTCTTTTTTGTATTTATTCATTTTTTACTCTTACTCATGGATCATTGACCACCAACTGTCGGCCGCCACCACCCGCCGCCACTGCACAATTGCTGGCCGCCAACTGTCACCGTCAACCCCTGCCGCACAACCCATCAGCTGCCACCAACCGCTGTCGCACAGCCCATCAGCCGCCGACGGTTGATGGGCTGTGCGGTGGCAGTCAGCGGTGACAGTTGACGACCGACGGTGGTGCAACAGCGGCGAGCGACGGTGGCCAGCGGTGGCTAGCAATTGACGGTGGCTCCAAGCGGTTGGAGGTAGCCGTAGCAAGAGAGAGGAATAAAAGAAAAATAAAAAAGAAAATTAGCTTATTTCTAGAAATTGCTTCCAGGAACAAGAAACAACTTCTTTTTTTACTTCTCATTAGTGCTCCAAATCTATTCCCGAGCTAACTTTCTATTCCGAGAAATAGAAAAACAACTTGGCATTACCAAACGGATTTCTGTTATTTTTTTGTTCCGGGAAACAAAATAACAGAAATTCGGAGGAATAGAAACATTACCATGTGCTGCCTAAAAGTGCCCCTTACACACCTATGAAGGGCCGTTAAGGGCACGTTTGATAACATTTCTGTTTAAAAATTATTCTATGAAACATAAATAGAAAAAAGTGTTTCTGTTCCGAGGAACAATTTTTGAACAAAAAAACGCATTTGGTAAACTTGTTCCGGGAATAAAAATAAACAAAAACACGTTTGGTAAATTTATATAATTTTTTGATTTCATTTATTTTTTAATATTTTATTTTATTTTTTCTATTTCTTTCTTATTTTCTTATTTATTTTTCCTTTTTTTCTTTTTTCTTCTTTTGGCCGAGTCACCGCCTCGGCCATGGCCGTGACCAGCCGACGAGGGCCGGTAGCCTCGCCTAGCCATGACGAGGCACGCCGTAGGCGGGCGAAAGTCGGCCTCGCCTTGGTTGGGTGAGCTCGAGCTCGCCCAAATCCGGCGAGGCCGAGCTCGCCCAGCGGCCGGCGAGGCCGAGCTTGCCCAGCGGCCGGCGAGGCCGAGCTCGCCCAGCGGTCGGTGAGGCCAAGCCTCGCCGTGGCTGGGCGAGGCCGCCGGCCAAAGAAAAAAGAAAAAAAAAAAGAAGAAAAAAAAGTGTTTCTAAATTTTATTTCAGAAACAAGAAACAACTTTTTTTTTGTTTCTTGTTTCTGTTCCAGATGTGTTTCTGGGAATAAAAAAAACAATTTTGGAATAAAAACGCACCAAAACACGTTTTTGTTCCTTTTTTGTTCTCAGGAACAAAAAAACAGAAAAAAGTGTTTAAAAATAGAAAAGAGAAGTGAAAACAAACACAACCTAATTCTACTACTCACGAATACAAAAATTCATATTCAAATACCATTTTCCAATTCTTCAAGAGTCTCGATTAGTGTCTTTAGGACACTAGTTAATAAGATAATAAATTTCCTCTATTACGTCAAAACTCTTTTCTCTCTAATCTTACCTTAGTCAAAGAGTCATCGCTAATTATAAGTGAAATTATAGGTCACAAACTAATTGTCCAATCAAAAACAAACATCATGTATCCATCGTTGTAAGCCAAACGTACATCCGCGTGTCCTCCACCGTGATATGCATGACACCCAAGAGGGAAAATCACCATCGTTTTCCATCATCGATCAAGATCCTGTGCTCTCAATTGCCCACGTTGGGCCCCCACATTGGTCAACAGTCAACGCCATCCCCTTGCTCATCACTACCGCGATCGAATAATTTTTCCCCTTGATATGCCCTCGTCCCATAGGGCAACGGTTTTAATTTTGATTTCTTGGTAGTGGTGGAATTTTAAATAATAATAATACATTTTTAAAAAATTCACCTGCTTTTATTTTTGTCCTCCTTTCGATGCCCACTATCTCTCTCCCCCACTTTTGCTTTCGTCTTTGCTTGTGCTCAGAGGAAAGAGAGAGGAGGGGAGAAAATAATATTATAAAGCTAAGATAAGTTGGGATAAGTTGGGATGTCTATGTGAATTAGATTGAGTATTATCCACTTACTAATTTAGAGATATTCATAAGTCGGTATATGCATGGAGGTGTCAGCGGAAATTCGTAATCGAATCGGTGCATGAGGCTTATTCGTTCATATGTGAGAGCGAAATAAATTAAAATGTCTTTCATGATTTTTATTGACAAGACAAGGGATTTCTTTTAAGGATGTGCTACTAATTACATTTAGTTTTAATTGAATAGATTTAAAATGGTCTGGGTCTAATTAGTGGACCAATATAATAGGATTTTTTTCTCTTTACCGAAAAGATTCATGCCAAAGAAAATGATAATTTAGCTCAAAACTCAAATTATATTATTAAATTCAATTTTCAATCCAAATTAAACCGCGATTCTTACCAATTTTTATCAATCGAACGAAAGGAAACCAATAAATTAACAAAACCACCAATATTTATACACTAATTTTTTATTCCATGTGTGTAAGTCATGCGAAAAATTTCTATTGTCTTGGGTAGAATGCCTTTATCAAGTGATTGTTCATAACTTTTTGTGACGATCTACTTCATGTAAGATTTCATCTATTTAATTTGAGTTGACCTACATTTCAATCAAATCATAATCAAACTACTTAATTTAGAAAAATCTTGAACCAAATAAATTATAGTCCTTCAAATCATTAGTCGATCCCACGGTCACCAAAAAAAAAAAAAAAAAAACATGCATTGTATCACATCGGAAGAGAAAGGGTGGGCAAGAGGTACCAAATCAAAAGCACTTTATCCTTTTTGGGCTGTTGAAACATTAGAATAATGTGGATAAGCTTGTCATAAGGTTAATCATGATTCCTTTTTATAAGGATTACGCATGATTAATATGAATGGGGTGAAGTAGAGAGTGCATGAGAAAAGATTCGGGCACTCCCTTCGAACTTGAATCACAGATGGAGTACCTTTTAAGATTTCTAGTGATAGTTCTTCTACTACGAATTATTATTCTGAGGTTAATAATTTAAGGTATTTATAAATAAGAACGATTGACGAACAGTGTTTTGCCATGTGGCAAATCATACAAGTAAAATCAAATGGAAGATGTTTGGCCATGTGTGAAGAGAATACGATTAGATAGGCATAAAGATTTAGATTGACATTAAATCCACCGAAAAAGGGTAAGGCTGGTATCAAGTTAGATCTTCCAATCCCATCTCTAGCTCACTAAACTATAACTCTTAAGTAATCCCAAATGAATAGACATAAATCCGCATCCTGCCACTAATTCGTAATTAAACCCAATAGAGGCCACGCGTGGCCCTAGTTGCGTGAGTTATAATTATAATAAGTATTTAGTTATAAGCCATCGATAGCGAATTCAAAAAATTTCAATGAATGATAATCCTGTTTGCCATCCATATAAATATCACAACAACAAAATACGCTCAATTGATAATATAAATTAAATAAAAAGACAATATTTTCCTCCAATCCTACTTGGAAGAAACTCCCCTAACAAAGATTCGAAATTATGAGTATCAATCATATACGAAGTTGAGGAAAATTAAATACTCCCAATAGCTGAGTTCCTTGGAATTTTGTCACAATATTTTTTGGAAAGGAATCCTCCTTCTAAATTCGATTTGGGTATATCGAAATCATATTGAAAAGATTCTTTGGAGTCATCTATAAGTATATCAACCAAATAAAGAAAAAAATTGAATTATCCGAGCTTATTTATTATCAATAATAATTAAATAATAGATAAATAGAAGGCATATGTCCTCTAGTGCGCCTAAGGAGAGAGAAAGCTGAACTGCAAAGTTAGAGAGAGAGAGAGAGAGCTTGCGGCGAAGAGAGAGAAAGTTCCCAGATGCTCCGCGAATGGGGAAAGCTGAGCAGCAAAACCGACAGCGGTGCATGTTGCTGAAAAAATAGTGGCGTTTGACAATGTCATGGGCATTAACTAATCATGTTGATGTGTTGGAGGTTTAAAATAATTCCGATAAGTTCCCAAATGAAAATTGTTTGGTGTTGATATTCGAAAATTAGATATGCTATCTAGGGATGTCGTCTCCCTTGTGTTTCTGTCGCTTTGTATTCAATCAAGTACAAGTACTTTTTTGTTTTTTTTGGTCATCAGGTGCATGAACTTGAATGCAGTGTTTTTTTTCCCTTTTAATATATGATTAATACCATAAAAAATCTGAAGATATGTATACTATAAGACAACTCTAAATGTGTTCCAAACCATAAGTAATATCCATTGTGATATTAATACTCAAAATTTATTTTACGTCGCCAAAACTCTAAACAATGCCCACTATAATATCAATACCCAAATTTCCTTTCGTCTCGTCAAAACCCACAAACGTGTACAAATGTGACAAAAATACCTCCGTCATTAATTCAAGTTTAGGGTATTGGTGACATGAAAATAATTTGGGATATTGATATCTTAGTTGGCAAAGTTTAGGATTTTTTGGTGATAAACAAAAGCTATTATTGTATCACCGCCCGCAGCGGCGTAGTTGGCTCGGGCTCTCCCCCTCATGAAGGGGAGAAGTTTGAATCCCAAAAGCGTTATAAGGAATTCTTACCTGGAAAACTATGGTGGTGGGTCCTGCAGTCGCTCCCCCAGGATTTGCTCACCGACTGTCGGCTTACGGGGTTTCCTGGGTTATCAAAAAAAAAAAAAAAATAAACTATTATTGTCAAATTGGACAAGTTTGACATATTGGTGACATGAAAAAGAAGGTTAGGGTATTTGTGTTATAGTGGGCAATAATTAATATTTCCATTTTGTCGCAACCTTCTTCAATGTGAACTACCAACAGAAAGCTAATGGATTACTAAATGGGCACAAACAATTGCTCATTAAAGGGATATGCCTATGTCACGGTCCATGAATCCTTCCGTATCTGTGACACTTGTGAGTAATGCTTAGGGTTATTGAGTGAAGAGTAAGGATACATAGAGGATGAACACAACTGGTCCGTGAGAATAACGTCTAGATGGTTGGTGCTAAGAGTTCTAGGATAGAAAGATTATATTACTTAGGAGTTTTGAATGCGGGGTTAGCCTGTCGTGCACAAACTGGTCAAGAGCTAATGTCACTCTCTTGATAAAGTCATGGCAAGCCGACATCAGTTGTTGAGCCTAAATAGATTTGCTATCTCGCTCGATGGACTAGATGCCTAAGCCAAGTTAGGTGTGGTACGATCTCGTATATAAAAGCTATTCACCGTATTGTTCTATGAAACAACTAATGAACGAGGGCTAGCCTAGTGAATTCTGCTCACCAGGTGTCGAACGGGTTATTCCATGGCCAAGAAACTACCAACCCATGACAAATGGTATCAAAGCCAGAATCCCTCCAGTAAGTGAGTGAATCAGAGAATCGGACTCCTAGCTCCTGTGTGGTTTGAACTGGAGAATACTAGTGGTCTACCTGGTCCTACAAGGGCGGAGAGTGAATCGCCGAGGCAAAAGGTGCCCAAACAAAGCGCGGCTCTCAACTAGCTTCTAGGATGACAATGGGGGCACGAGGAAGATTCGGTACCTCACCTAGCGGGCGGAGTTGGAGAAGGACTGAATCCTTGCTGAATGGGGATAACGTTCCTAGATTGATAAGTGAATCTAAAGAAGAGGTCTACTACCACGTTTTCAACAAGAAAAGAACCTCCATTTGGTTTACTGGGGTTAAAATGTTTAGTAGGCAAAAATGGTACTACCAAAAGATGCAGTTGGCAAGAAAAGCCACAATTGCTAGAGAAGCGCAAGTGACCGAAGAGAGGTCCAAACATATGAGATCAAAAGAGGCTACCAATGGAGCAAAACTTATTTTGTTAGGCAAGCGTGATCATTCGATGTGTGATCCTAAAAGTGGTGCATCAATGATTAAAGGACGCAAGGAAGCGACAAAGCAGACCACAACAAGGGCCTTGAGGAATTGAGTGGGGGAGAATGTCACGGTCCGTGAATCCTCCCGTACTCGTGACACTTGTGAGTGATGCTTGGGATTATCGAGTGAAGAGTGCGGATGTAGAGAAGATGAACACAATTGATCCGTGGGAGTGGCGTTAGGACAATTGATGCTAGGAGTTCTAAGATAACATGATTATATTACTTAGAAGCTCTAAAGGCAGGGTTGGACTCCAATGTACAAATTGGTCAAGAGCTGATTTCACTCTCCTAAAGAGGCCATGGCAGGCCAAAATCAGTTGTTGAGTCTAAAGAGATTTGCTAATTCTTTCGATGGACTAGACGCCCGAGCCAAGTTAGGCATGGCATGATCTCGTATATAGAAGCTATTCGTCATATTGTTCTATGGAACAACTAATGAATGAGGGCTGGCCTGGTGAATTCTGCTCACCATGTGCCACATGGGTTATTCCACAGCCAAGGAACTGCCGACCCGTGACACCTACACCTAGTGCGGATTCTCCCAAGCTCAAATCAACCACAACTTGGGTCTAAATTAAATCTCACTATTAAGCTTACCTTTTGTAGTCACCATTAATGAGTTGTGGATCGATTAAATTTCCACGTAAGAGTATCCAAGGGCACTTCTTTATATGGAAATTCATTGATTAGTTCAAAAAGTTACTAACTATATCAAAACATTCAATATTACATATTAAGAATTACTACCTAATTGCAGAAATTGGTTGTTTATAAAGTTTCACCATCAATATCGAAGCAAGTACGTAGAGAATAGAGATAGAGATAGACTAAAAGTTGAAATTCTAATGGGAAGTTACTTGTCAATTCATCTTTTAAGTCTTTCTTTCATTTTTATATGCTAACAAGTCATTGATTGTTATTCTCAGGACTTGATAAGTAACGTAAATAAAATTCGTTGACAGAAAGGCATTTGAAGTGCCATAAGTTGACGCCAAAAGTTTTTTAGGATCACTTAATTGTTAAGTTTATTTTTAAAAAAAATGGCAACTTAAGTGCCAACCAGATATGAGTCGCCCGAAATTCGATGTGGCAATTTTATTTCTCAATTTTTCCCACCCACATGGCTGGCCTGTGTGCCCAATCAGTATTAATGGTCCCAAACTATGTTGTCTACATATTTGTTTCTGCTGGGGTGGAATAAAATATTTTTAAAAAAATCACTTTTCTCTTCTTCCTCCTCCATCATATGTAAATCCCTCATGAATTACAATCCTTAAAGGATTATCGTTCAAAGGGAAGTAGACTACTTAAGAATTTCACATTTCATTTAAGTAGTAATTTAGAATTAAATGGTACCACCATCTCCACCCACTCCAGTGTCACTTGCAGTCGGCCCACGCTATAACTCCATCATCGCTTGTGGTCGGCTCCGTCGTTGCTCGTCCAGATCCAGCCGCAAGCCTAGCTCTGTCCACTGATCTCACAGTAGGCTCCATCGTTGCTCACCCCTTTCAACGTTGCTCTAGTCCCATCCATGGCCGCAAGCCTAGCTGGTCTATGGCTCGTGAAGCAGTGATCAATCACCGAAACTTGCGAATCATCTTGGAAATTATTGATCAATTTTCTTCTTTGTCCACACCGGTTACAAAAGAACACAGGGAATGCTCAGTTTTGCCCTATTCTCCAACCGCGAAGATTCAGAGCAACTCGTTCGCGTTTGGAAGCTTCATTACTAACACTCACTCTCACTGGCGACGCTTTTCAGATCCTACTCATGTAGGTTGATCAATAAGCGCAACCCGGAACCTATCCTCGATAAGGTAATTTCATTCCTATCTTTTGTGCCCTGTTTGGAGAAGTGTGAGATCAATTTCCGTCCATGAAACCTATGAGTAAATCATTGAAAATCTGAGTTGTAAGTTGATGATTGGTGATGACATTACCGTTCTTGATACTTATTTTAGATGGAAAACCATTTCGATTTCATCTCCATGCTCCATAAAGTCGTGAAGTGTACTTGAGAGAGTTGCTTAAATCTGTTGGGTGAAGTGTTCATCATATGTTCAAATCACAATAGGAACTGAGATTCATTTGCATCGCTTTTGTTTCATGAGACTTGAATATGAAATTGAGAATAACACAAAGAAATAGATTTGAGGAAGACGGCCTTAGAATGCGAGCTCCAACAGCAAAAGAAAAAATAGAGGAAAACAGAGGAATAGATTTTAAGGAAGACGGCTAGAGTTTGAACAAGACGATGGACGAACATGGGAGAGAGAACATGAGCGAGCAACAGAGTCAGACCCAGAGAGGGATGGCTTGAGCTCATTTGCCATTTTCCCCAAAATGAATATTTAGGGCATAGAAGAAAATTAAGAACCAGAATCATGTTATTGATGTCCTCGATCATCAGGCCCAACTTGTGAAGAAAATCAATTTTCTCCTTCATGACCTCCACAGGAGCAAAAGCTCTAGCCCGTTGAGATCGTGGGGGACAATCCCAATCTCGCAAAGGAATTTGTAAGCCCATGCCTAATTTGTTGGAACCAAAAGGATTTGGAGGGAGAGAGTGTAAACACACAAAGAGATTATATTACACAATATGCCTTGTAAAGGCTTAATAGAGTACACACATTAACTTTGCTAAGCTTAAAACTCTCTCTAAAATCTCACTCTCTCACTAAATAAACTAACGTAACCCTATATTTATAAGCATCTTCCACCGCCTGGACTTCACCGTCTGAACTCCACCACCATTGTCTTCAACATGCAAGAGTTGAAGTTGAACTTTTCTTCTTGGTTAAGAGTCAACAATTGTGGGCTACTTTTCCTTCACGTCCAAGTTGCCAGCCGCAAGTTTCTCTTTCCTTCGTGCTTACACTTGCTGCCCACGTCCAGGCTTCATGCATAATGGACTTTCATTATTATATTAGGTGTTGACTCCAACACTCTCCCTCAACACCTAATACTCTTCTTCTATAGCATTTGATATTCATCTTCTTCAGTTGCCGAGGCAACTGTGACTTCCAACTGAGCTTTGGGAAGCTCGGATTTCATCAATGCCATTTCACTTTGCGTATCAGTCTCTTTTTCCTTCTCATGGAACTTCTTTTCTACAATCTTCCATTGGCTCTTGAAACCTCTTTTATTTCTAAAGAGGGTACGTGCATCATCCACGGTACATGCTAGCACCACATCTTCGTCATCATTGACGATATGTGCATGTTCCGTCATCTTTGCTTGACATTCGGATTTGTAATGTCCGAATTTATTGCACTTGAAACACCTGACTTTTGATTTGTCACGTGTTTTATATCTTCTGGTGAAATTTGAATTTCCACCCCTACCTCAGGTACCTCCATGACCTTGTCCACCTTAATAATCTCCTTGATTTGATTGAACAACCCGACTCTGCAATATTTGCTCTGTATTCGAACTGATGGACTTCTGGTTCATTCTTTGCTCATGTGAGCATAATGAACCCATCAACCGCTCCAACATCATGGTTGATATTGTTGGAGAAATCTTTCTGGAATATTTTGAAGCTGACAAAACGTTTCCATCAGTCTAGTCTGAAGATTTGCAGACTCTACTATTTAAAGTCTGAAGACCTCCGGACTGCCAGACTCAAGACTCAAAGTCTATTCTCATTGATAGTTTCTAATCCGTTGAAGAAAGGCTATCCAGAACTTGATGCTTCATTAAGGATTTAACCTTATCGACTGGAGAAGATCTCTTGGCTGGATATGACGTAACGAATTCCTTTATTCGAATCAAAATTGATTAAGGATCCGATGATTGGCGAAGTATACTTGAAAGGTTCTACTTATGGAAACCAAGATCCTGATTGTATGGGCGAGCAAGATTGATGGGCTATCGACATGTTCCTTTAATAGCTCAAATGATCTTTCTAATTGATTCCGTCCAACGGGTAGATTGGAGGAATTCCTTTGGTAAGTGCCAACGGGTATGATGGCATAAAGGAATATAAAAGGAAGACGTTCCAGTTGTTCGAGGTGTGCACGATAGAAGAATTCCAAAGTCTGAAGCTCCTTGATTCTTAGTCAATTCATTTACTGAGCGAAATCTTGTACGCAAAAGAGAGTTTATATTTTGAGATACCTTGAGAAAGTGTGGTAGAGTATCTACACTGTGAAATCAAGGAAAAGCACTACTGTAACATCTCTTTTGTTCATAGTGAAATCCAGCCGGTGGGCTGTCAGTGCAAAAGAGTGAACGTAGGCTTGGAATAAGCCGAACCACAATAAATCTTGTGTTTAATTTTCTCTTCCCTACTCTCTGCTTTACTTTAATCATAATTCGTTTTGATAACTAAAGGAGAACTTCCTTTCTATTGTCTACCTAGTATTGTTTTCATATCTCGAGAAATTGTTTTTACACCTATTCACCCCCTCTATGTACTTATACTAGCTATATTAGATATATCTTAGCCTTCTTCGATCGCCGTAACAACGTAGTCAAACCTTTCAGTCAAAGACCTCAAGATTTTTTCTACGACTCGTACATCTTGGAGTTCTTCACCATTAACCCTCAGTTGGTTAACGATGGTTTGTACACGATCAAAGTAAGCCGAGATAGATTCAGAGTCATTCATGCGTAAAGACTCAAAATCTCCTCAAAGTGTTTGGAGCCGCACCTGCCTAACATGATCATCGCCTTTGTAGGATTTTTGCAATATATCCCACGCTTCTTTCGCAGTCTCCGCGCTCGATATTTTCTCAAATATCGTCTCCTCCACGGCTTGAAAGATCGTAAATAATGCTTTCTGATCTTTCTTCCGAGTTTCCACCAATAAATCTTTCTCCGTCTTTCTTAAAGCATCGAATGCTTCGGCATCGGCCACTTCAATGTAGCCGTTCTCCACCAGGTTCCACAAATCTTGGGATTTGAAAAGAACCTTCATTTGGACGGACCAGTTGTTGTAATTCTTTCCGTTCAACTTTGGGAGTAGCAGTTGAACAGAGTTGGTGGAAGCCATTGCTAGCTTTGAGTTCACGATCCTTGATCGACTGCTCTAGGTTCTCGGTCTCCGACCACTGGTTTTGATACTCCAATCCTTGGCCTACTCTGGATTCACGATCCCTAACCGCTAGCTCTAACACGGTCCCTAACCAACTAGCTCTGATACCAATTGTTGAAACCAAAAAGATTTGGAAGGAGAGAGTGTAAACACACAAAGATATATTATATTACACAATATGCCTTGTAAAGGCTTAATAGAGTACACACACTAACTTTGCTAAGCTTAAAACTCTCTCTAAAATCTCACTCTCTCACTAAATAAACTAACGTAACCCTATATTTATAAGCATCTTCCACCGCCTGGACTTTACCGTCTAAACTCCACCACCATTGTCTTCAACGTGCAAGAGTTTGAAGTTGAACTTTTCTTCTTGGTTAAGAGTCAACAATTGTGGGCTACTTTTCCTTCACGTCCAAGTTGCCAGCCGCAAGTTTCTCTTTCCTTCGTGCTTAAACTTGCTGCCCACGTCCAGGCTTCATGCATAATGGACTTTCATTATTATATTAGGTGTTGACTCCAACATAATTCTCCATCCTCTCGCTTTTCATTTTCTCCAACAAGTTGTACGGGGACAAAGAGGAGTCCCTATCCATCCGGCCCAGTCGAACCCTTGGCCTCACCATGGTCGCATTGTTCGGCCTGGAGGACGAATTTTCTGTCGAGACGAAGGTTTCAAATCGTGAGATTTGCAACATTCGGCGGTCGTAGCATCTCCGCAAAGGAAGGTTTGATCACCATGAGAGCTTGAAAGAGAGAGAGAGAGAGAGCGAATGAGAATGACAGAGAAAGAGACAGCGAGAAAGAACGACAGAGAGACTAATTTTCTCTAGTGCGGCCTGGTTTTGTGATTAAGGCCACCTCATTATTTACGTGGACTTTTCTTTTCTTTTATTTTCTTTTATGAAAAAGGCACCTAGACATTAATATTTAATTAAAGTCACATAATTATTGTAGTCAAGATTTCTTGCTGAAGACAGTTAAGTGATTGTTTTTCTGCACTTAAGTGAAGTGGTTGTTTTTCTTCATTTAAGTGGATCGGCAAAAACTTTGAGCATTAAAGTGATCGTTGTACACAATTTTTTACACTTTTAATATCCTTCTACAAAAATTAGTAATTTGGTCATGAGATGAATCCACCTAAACTGAAAGCTAGTTACTGCAACAGTACCATTCACATGCTCAACAGTTCGACTGGCAAAATGTCGGTAGGTAAATCGTGCCTAAATGTAATGCTTTTAAGACCAAGCTGCTTAGTGCCGGTCAAAAAGCTGGGAATCTCGTTAGAGTCAGCACAGCGTAATGAAGACGGGGTGTTCAGTACGAAATGTTTGAAAGGGAACACTTCTTTGACCCAAAAAAATGCAGGGAACACTTCTTTTTCCAAAACCCGTTCCACACGTCCTAGTAGGGATCTCTAGTCTCAAGACCCACCTAACTCATACTACAGGACAACGATTTCAGTATAAATAGAGGACGTCCTCACAAGACCTCTCATTATACTACACACAAGTTTTACCAGACGAGAGAGGAGAAAAAGAGGGAGAGATGAAGAAGCTGCTGAGTTCATCAGCAGCAGCATTCGCCCTGGTTTTGCTTCTGTTGCTGGGAATGTGGTTACAGCCAAACGAAGCAGGAAGGATGCTCGTCCAAGGCAAAGATGAAGGAGGAGGAGGAGGAGTGGCAGGGGCTACTTACCGGCCGAGCGGTCTTTTAGCTTTCCAGATCCTGCAAAAGGGTCCGGTTTCTGATCCCGGAAATCCATGCCGCTACGCTCGGAGCAGCCGCGGATGCAAGCCGCCCAAATGAAAGAACGGAAGAGGTGAAGGAGTGTAGTAGGAGGTCGTTCTTATGGAAGAGGGTGGGGTTAATTGTGTGTTAGCTGGTTCCTTTCTTTCTATGATTTAAGTACAAGATAAGTCTAATTGTAGCAACAATACAACCTAAAAGAACAGGGATATAATGTATGCAGAAATTCCATTCTGAAAATAATTAAAACAAGTAGTTCGTGCCAGTATTTTAGAATATTTCAAAGGTTAATATCATAAAAAATTACAAATTAATATAATTGTAATAAATTTATCTTAAATTAATTATTTTTTTATTTATTTTAACAAGTCTAGCGGATCTCTTCCGGCTGTCAAAGCTCAGCTCAGCATATTATGCGGTAGAGAACAAATAAGTCGTATTCATGATTTTTTTTAAGAGAAGGCGATGTTTATCCAAATGACCTGTTCAAGCTATACTCCCACCACTGGACTGAACTCCCACCATTCATTGATAAAGATATGTCAGGAAAATATTAATAAAGTATAGACTACCAAAAAAGTAGTTAAAACCGCTGTCCACCATGTTTATTCTAATTGAAATCATTTACAAACAAACAAAAAAAAAACTAACACGTGCTAATATACTTTACTTTTGTATTCATTCTGGAAAGTGATTACCCAATAAATTGTCAAATTGTATTTTTCGCCAAGGCGTTGTCAGCCGTGTCCCATAAATTGGAAGTAACTGCTCAATTTATTAACAAATGACAGTTGCTGACGAAGTGGTAAAAAACTAAGTTGGTTATTATCACTTAAAATTACATTAAAGAATGGAGGCCAATAAGATAGGAAAATAAGACAGAACACGCCTATTGTTATATAAGTCTCTTATGTGTGTCTTGTTCCGGATTTGTCCAGGGACCCGAAATATCGACTCAAGCAAGAATAGATGATGTCTATAAACCCTTTTCTCATTAGTCACCTAACGTACATGGCTTATGTTGTTGATTAATACAACTGAGCTGAATATTTTCTTATGAGCCGTTTTCATTATTTCCTTCTTACAAAAGATTGTACGAACTGTCCGTGCAACCTTAGTATCAGAGGTTGCGCGCTTGAGTTGGCTAGTATGCTAGTCGTGGTCCGGGGATGGTACGCAGCATGCTGCACGGTCCTTTGAACTGGGACACCTATTGACCCAAAGATCATCCGGGTCTTTAGGCCTATTTGGATACTTTTTATTATAATTGCCAAATTTATATTGATTGAATCTAATGACTTTACCGACCAAAAAAAAAAAAAAAAAGATCGTAACACATCTTTACACGAAGGGCGGTCTTATTTTCTCATCCCTTTTGACAAAAAAAAAAAAAACGTACCTTTCTTGAGGTAATTAGCTAATAAATCCTTATAACGTCCGATTTGGTCAAACATCTATGGATGAGACATTTTTACTCTTGTTCCTAATGCTAAATTCTTCTGCAAAGCTTTTGAGATTTCAAAGATGACAAAATGAAAAAAGATTAAGATTTGAAAGATGACACAATTAGAAAAAATTAACAACTTTCTCTGGGAAATTTTGCAAGAGGATGAATGATAAAATGAAATACTGTTAAAAAATACATAAGCCTATTAATAAATTTTATTGTATGAATATTTAAGTTAACATATTAATCAAAATATGCATAATCAAAAAGAGATATACACGCAATCTTTACAAATATTAAGAATCATTGGAAATGTCCTAATTAATTTTTTAAACTCTCAGACCACCGTGCCACGGTAAGCTCCAGTTCTGCCATGAAAGCTTTCTCTCTAAAGATTTAATACACCATTTTAAAAGGTTTATGGCTTGATTGCTCTTATTGTAAAATCCAGGATTTATCGCATCCTGTACATACAAAGTTTGAGGCTTTCGATGGATTTTTCCATTGTCTTAAACAGAAGGGTTTAGTATGTCAGGTTCAATTCGAATCAGTACTATTGATGTCACAATGCTATGCAGCTGGATCAAGAGAACTCTTCCAAGTATACGAGCTATACAAGCAATTTATTCCATTATACTACAGGAACAATAAGGACTCGTGTGTATAGAAAGAGAAAACTTATAGAGGTTTTAAAGAATATCAGATTTGCAGTCACTCCATTATTTACCACCACACCTAAAGCCACCACAAATGATGGACAGGACTATGATCAAAATCAAAGCGGCGACAATGCCGAGAACTATCGGCTTTATTTTCATGTTCTGCAGCCACATTGTTATATTATGTCTCAAGTTTGAGCTCGTTGGATTAATACGCATAAGTCTGGCCTTGTGATGTCTTCGAATTTTGTTCCGACATTAATCCCGTCTCTTCATGCGTATGCGTGGAATGAAGAAACCAGAGAAAACTACATGGGGTTTTAAATTCTTCAAGCATGCAAGCAAAGTCAGAAAAGAGAAATTGTCTTCTGCCGAAAGAGGAAGTCCACAATCTTCTGCATTAAATATTGGACCCACCACCTGCTGCATCTGCATGAAGATGACTCCTCTTTTACGCATGTCTCTCTCTCCGAGAACAAGAAATTTGAAGACTTTGGCTCACCTCATTTCACGGATTGAAGGCACACCATTGTTGACTCACCTATGCCTCATTAAATGCTTTCCCATGCACATGCACGATCCACATGCATGCTTTCAAATATGGTGGGCGTTCGGTGCCAATTGTGGGATTGTCTTGTGGGCGCCTGCGCTGCATTTAATGAGGCCATTTACTTTCTTCTTTTGTCCTGTTTTTTCTGCCCTCCTCGCTAAAAGGAGAAGACGTCGATGCAGAAGTGGACAGCGAGTGCAAAAAAGAAAAACTGAAAAGAGCTCGAGAGAGTGTGTGAGAGACGAGAGAGCTCAGAGAGGTTTTGTGCTGAGTTGAGTCCATTGAGTGTGAATTGTTAAACACCGTGGGGATCGGGTATAAAGTAGTACTGAGAAATACTTGAGTGCATGTGTAATTGTAATATTGTAATTCTCCAATTTATAGTGGATTGATTTGCTGGCTCTCCCCGTAGACGTAGGTTCCGACATTCGGATCGAATCACGTAAATTTCGGTATCCTTTTCTTTTATTGTTCCTCGTTTTATTTCGATCGATTTCTATAGCTCTTGACATAATTGCAAAATTACGATCCGCTTCCGCTGCGACGCCGATTAACAACACACATCTTGCTTCTCATTCGGGTTGCTTGCTACCGGAAATCTTGCGCCTAAAAGTAGAAAATGCACTTCAGTCAGATGCCGAGATCCTTAATTCAATCATACCGAAAGACGGTAGTCTTTATTCTATCTCCATATTAATCACCAATTTCTGCTCCTTCCATACATTTTATATGAGAAGACTAGGAAGAGGAAAGCAGTTATTGGAATGCAATAGCAGTTTAACCTTTAAAAGGTTCAAATAACACTTCCTATAATAGTGGGAAAGTGGGAAAAGTACCAAAAAAGTCCTAAACCTCTTGCATTGGTACCAATTCAGTCCTAAACTTTTCAATTGGACAAATTCAATCCTAAACATTTTAATATTGGTACCAACTCAGTCCATCTGGCCAATTTTGGCCGGCCGGTGCTGACGTGGACGTCGGCTGATGGCCGGACGCTGACGTGGCAATTTTTATGATTTTTTCGAATTTTTTTATGATTTTTTCGAATTTTTTTATGATTTTTTATTAATTTTTATTAATTTTTTTCATTTTTTCTTTTCTTTTTCCTTTTCTTTTCTGCTTTCTTCTTCGTGGTTGCCAGCGAGCCTCCAGTGAGGCTCGTCGGCCACTGGGCAAGGGCCGTGGCCCTCGCTTGGCCTCTCCCAGAGCCGCCGGCAAGGCGGCTTCGCCCGGATCTGGGCCAAGCCAGCCTCGCCCGCGACTGGCGAGGCCATGGCGGCCATCGCCAGGGCAGAGGTGAGGGCCGCGAAGCCCTCTACAGCCACCGGCGAGGGTCGCGACCCTCGCTCGGCCTCGCCCTAGCCTTGCCGCTGAGTCCCCGGCGCCTCCTCCGCTGTCGACCCCAGAGCTTCTCGACCTCGTCATCACCACCCTCACCTCCATGAGATCCCAATTCGAGGCCCTGGTCCCCCACCTCCCGTGACTCACGCCGCCGCTCTTCCGCCCAATCTTTGCCTCCGAAACCCTAGCCCGCCGCCCCAACACCCTCCTCTCCTTCTTCCAAGGCTAGCCTCGCCCGCGGCCCTAGGCGAGGCCGAGCGAGGGTCGCAACCCTCGCCGGCGGCTGGCGAGGGCTTCGCGGCCCTCACCTCCGCCCTAGTGATGGCCGCCATGGCCTCTCCAGCCGTGGGCGAGGCTGGCCTTGCCCAGATCCGGGCGAAGCCGCCTCGCCGGCGGCTCGGGAGAGGCCGGGCGAGGGCCGCGAAGCCCTCGCCAGTAACCATGAAGAAGAAAGCAAAAAAAAAAAAAAGGAAAAAAATTTAATAAAAATTAATAAAAAAAATCGAAAAAATCATTAAAAAATCATAAAAATTGCCACGTCAGCGTCTGGCCACCGGCCGACATCCACGTCAGCGCCGGCCGGCCAAAATTGGCCGGATGGACTGAATTGGTACCAATATTAAAAGGTTTAGGACTAAATTGGTCCAATTTAAAAGTTTATGACTAAATTGATACCAATGCAAGAGGTCTAGGACTTTTTTGGTACTTTTCCCGTGGGAAAGTTCTTAGTGAGCTCTTATTTGATGCAAAAGCTAGCAACATAGAATCAAAAGGAGATTAGCAGCAAGAAATTCACTGAATTTCAGGAAATGATGGGTGTTAGAAAGTCCAATCCTAAAGCTTAAGCTGTCATATATGACTCATTGTCAAGCGATTTAGGACAATATTTTAATGATACGGCAAAAGGAATGAGAAAAGGAATAGGAACAGAGGATATTGAACTGGGAATACCCAACTTTGTTCATGTCCATCAGTTCTTCTTGAACTATTTAGAAGCTAAACTAGATGAGAACAATTGCACTTGATAAAGCATCTAGGCTGAAGTGATGTGAGGAAATGAAACATTTGCATGAGAGCGAGAAGAAGACACAAGTTCAGCCTGTCCCGGTTTTGTTACGTAATCTGCTTAATTGGTCATTCAAGACTTGAACAGGGAAGAATTGCAGTTCACGTATAGGCAAAACTTATATACTTCTGGTTCAACAGTTGTCCAGTGACCCGAATAAGTAGGCTGTACTAGTAGCTCGACCAGTTCAGGAGACCGGAAGAAGGCTCTAATTGTCATGACTCATTCAATTTCTGAACACCAGATCATGCTTCTTACATACAATAATTAGCTCGTTTAATAAGATAAGCCAACATCGGTCCAGGATGGAAATCACACACAGTAGACTGCTTACCTGAGATCGAAGATTCTCCGTCTTGTCGAGCAGAAGCTTAACTTCCTCACCTCGATCCAGAACCTACATGACAGAGCAACGTAAGTCTGACAATACACGCCAATTTCTCATGGTTCTAACTTAGTGGTAGAGTATAGCACAAGGTATGCCGACTCACCTTTTCTACATACTCCATCATAACTCCTTTCACTTCTGATGCCTGAGCTTTCACTTTGGCGAGTTTGCTGATCTCTTCGGGATGATCCGCACAGTACCGCATTTGCTCCTTCAGTTTAGGCCTATGTCAAAGCTCCGATCAGCATATCCTGTGATGTAGCACAAAGAAGTCACATTCATGGACTTACGAGGAGATGGCGACGTTTACCCGAATTCTCTGTCCAAGCTATGCGCCACTGCGGTCGCGGCTTTTCCTCCGCCATATCTGTTAGTAAACTCATCCTTGATTCTCTCGAGAAAGGCCATCAGAATCTGACGACCGATGGACTCAACTGCCACGATGCAGTTTGGTGCGGAATTGAGATGGCCAAGTCAAGTTTGTCCAAGGAAAACTATAAAAAAACGCGACCACAAGTAGCCTTCACACGTAGCTCGGAGCTATTGCAGCTACAAGAGAGACAACCAGCTACGGAAGAGAGTGAGAGAGAGAGATCATACTGAAGTCGCTGTCGACGAGGTAGCTGAATGTGTGGCCATCGCAGGTGAAAGTGAAGTGGTCGGTGCTGGGAGGGAGCTTCTGGAGGCACAGCAAGGCGATGCCGGTGAATTTCCCGCCGAACTCAGCGTACTCTGCTAACACTGCGGTGCCTCGTGCCACGAAGCTGTAGATCAGCGACTCGCGACCCATGTTTTATCGTCTCTGCAATTCGATGGGAATGGAACAAGAGCTCGATAGCGCGGTGAGAGCACTCCAACCTCCGCAACGAGAACGAGAGATTACGCATCCATTTTGCAGAGAAGTCACGGTACCGCCACCGTATCCATGCACTCCTCTTATGTTTTTTTACCCTCTAGAAAGAAGAAGACATGCAGTCCCTGAAGTTTCGTGGTTTCTTCGATGTGATCATCAACTATTTATCCCGTTTAAGTCCTTGAATCTATGCATTTCTCTCGATCACGTCCCATCGCCAGTCGGTTCCGATCAATAAAAACCAATGCTCCTACGGTACTAGTAGAAAAATCCGATTATGATAAAGTCGATCCGGACCCAAAATATCATTTCGCACAATTGAACTGTTGTTACCATGGCCCGAAAATAGTCCTAGTAAATGACTCATCATTCCATAGTGGCAACGTTTCATTTAGTGATTAAGATTTTGGCTAGGCATCAATCAACACGCAAGTCGTCGACTTTAGTTTGTTGGAAATAGAGATAGATAGACTTAATTGGAAAAAAACTATGAGTTAAATGACTCAATCATGTAAAACATAAGTTTGCAAGAAAGTACATTGAAGCAACAACACAAGTGAGTCACAAGCAATGATCTGTTGATATCTCTAAATACAAACATTCCATACACGGTGCAAGAATCGTATTATAAACGTTTCGAAAAAGCAGTCATGAGGAAGAGTAGAAAAGGTAGTATGGAGTTGATCCCTAATCTCAACGAAACTTCCGGGAAGCAAACGATGGAAAGAGACGTTTAGGCTGCCACTCAAACCACACCATTCCTAGGCAAACATCCTACTTACTTGCATAAATCAGTTGTGTCCACAATCAATTTTTGGGCACATATAGCCGACAACGTAAGTGGGCCCAAAAGTGGGCTTGGAAATGGGCCATATCGGTTTCAGCCCACTTCGATCGGTGTCCGAAAGCATAATTAGGGTTCTGTTGGTTTTGTGAAGAGTGAAATGTAATGTGCATGCTTTGAAAAAGTTGGTAGGGTCGTAGACATGAATTATTTATAAAAAAAAATAAAAAAGATGGAACAATTTGAGATTAGCAAGTAAACAGTGAGTAATGGAATAACTAGCCTAAATAGACCTAAACAATGGATTTCGAGACCGGCAATTCTCAACATGACATGACATGCAATTAAACAAGTTTGAACTTGGCATAAACAGGTTCTTATCTTGAATAGGGCAGCCCGTTTATGATTGGCAAATATCATGCCTTACATGGGGTCAACTACTGAACAGGTTCAAACATGAATTAATGCGCGTAATTTGTCACATAAAAGTGAATAGGATATTAAGTATACTTTACCTCATTTGATACTTCATGTTTAGAGATTATTTTATACTTAATAATTTATTGACAAAACACTTGCAAAAATATAAGTCAATAACATATCTTGATCTACTAACGTAAAGCGATATTACTTGAATTGTCTAAAAGCATGTTTGAGCATGTTAAGCACGTTAACATTATAAAACGTGTATTGTAGTTTAAACACATATGAACACATAGTTGTAAATAGGTCGACCTATTGCGTTAAGTCAACCTCTATAATGACATGTTTGATAATCGTATTAATCGCACGTGACAGATCCAGATTAATTATATTCATATCATACTTCCATTACAAACCGGCATACAGTGCTTCCTAATTTGAAGGGCTTCAATTTCAAAGACTTGTCTAGTACTCTTCAAATTGGACAAACATAGTTGGTTGAAATTAGGGCACAAAACTTTGAAGGGCTTCGATTTCAAAGACTTGTCTAGTACTCTTCAAATTGGACAAACATAGTTGGTTGAAATTAGGGCACAAAACTTTCTTTGAACTTTACAGTTATGACGTTAGAAAAGAAAAAGACAATATTATAAACTGGGGCATCAGATTTCAATAAACCAGTAAGCATAATGTAATAAAATAAAATAAGATCTTAAAACTAGGGTATGCTTGATTGACGCTAGCATGATCAGATTAATTTCGAATCCGGGTCAAGTCAACGTCTTGGCCGAAGGCCACGACCGCGAATGGCGCCAGAAAGGCGGGGCCCCTCTCCCATATCTGTATAAATAGGAAGTCAATTTGTTTGAAATTGAGTGGAGGGTAATTATAGCATACCATGCCGACTAGAATGGATTTGAATTTGTGGGTATTTTAGCACCGTACGAGCGGTCTGATCAGATCGGGGCAAAGAAAGCAGCTGATCCTTCTTGGCTGGCTGTCACCAGTCAAGTTATGATTGACCATTTTTGTTCATGGTCGTAGTTACTTGACAATTTAGACTCCATTTATTTTGTGAAAAGTGAATAATTTGATGGAAAAATTTGAAAAACGATCAATTGTATCACTTAAAAAATAACTGAACAAAAAATATTTTCATCGTCACGAAAATATTTAAATATAAATTATTTTTTATAATAAAAATATTTTCAATTGGATAATTATTTTAAACGATACAATCGATCGTTTTTAGGAATATATTGTGTAAATTATTTATTTTTCACGAGACAAACAAAGTCTTAATAACATTTGATGGAAATTCAAGAAATTATTGAATGCACTAAAGTTTGGCTAGTGACTGATGACGCATCTACGCTTTTTTAGATATGTAAAAGTTGCTAATTAATACGATAATATTCCTTTGTATTTAATTAGTGAAAAATAAAACTTGACTTTCGTAGTAAAGGCCATTGACTATTGGGTTCAAACTTGCATTTTATGGTTGTTCTTTAGCCAAATCATATTGAATGCGTCATTCGAACTCAACTTAAGCATGATTTTGAATTTAATAGATTGATTTAGACAGTTGGATCCAATCCTAAAAATAACAAATGAAAATCAATGTCTTAACGTCTTAAGGTTAATGGTGCCTTGACGTATGTTATTTGTGGAAAAGAAAACATCTAAAAATTGAAAAGTCTTGATAATAATCTCTCTTTTTTTTTTTTTTTTGGACGGTGTTAACTTTAAAAATGTAATTTATTATGGAAAAATTCAAATGAAAATGCTAAGGCTGCGCATGATAACGCTTCTTGGCTGGAGAAGAGTTTTTTTTTTTTTTTTTTTTTTCAGAAATAGTTCTTTTCTATTTCTATTCCGGAACAATTTACGAGTAAAAAAACATGTTTGGTAACTACACAAAATTTCTACTCTTAGAAAAGAAAAAGAATATAAATGCGTTTGATAATGCAACAGTTTCTTTTTTGTATTTATTCATTTTTTATTCTTACTCATGGATCGTCGACCACCAATTGCGGCCGCCAACTACCGCCCGCCACCGCCCGCCGCCACTACACAATTGCGGCCACCAACTGTCACCATCAACCACCGCCGCACAGCCCATCAACCGCCACCAATCGCCGCACAACCCATCGGCCGCTAATGACCGCCGACGGTCAATGGGTCATGCGGTGGCTAAGCCGTTAAACGGGTGGGTCGGGTCGGATTTGGATCGAGTCATTAATGGTCCAACCCAAATTAACCTATTAACCAATTTATGACCCATTTATGTTTAATGTAAATTTTTCGACCCAAACCCAACCCGACCCAAATCATATTAATAAAATATTTTCATATTTAACAAATTTAGAAAAACTTATTCCTATGTTTTTTTTTAAAGGTTATATTATTAAAATACTTATATTATTTTTTAAAATTTGTATTGCTAAAATAGTTTTATACAATATAAATTTAATGGAAAATTTTTATAAATTTTAAAATAATTATTTTAAAAAATCGAAATTTAATTATTTTTTAAATTAAAATTTTAATTATTTTTATTTTATTTTTAAAATATAATTTTCTTTTTCTCTTTTCTTTTTTCTTTTTCTCTTTTTTTCTTCTCCTTCTTCTTCTTCTTTGGCCGGCCGCCGCACGACGACGGCCGGCAACCGACCACGGGCGAGCCTCGAGCTCGCCGACGCCGAGCAAAGGCCTCCGCCTCGCCCCTCACCGGAATTGGCAAGGCTTGAGCCTCCGCCTCGCCAAATTCGGCGAGCTCGAGGCTCGCCGGTGTCGGGCAAGCTTGAGCTCGCCCTTGCCGAAATTGGTGAGCTCGAGCTCGCCGACGCCGGCGAGCTCAAGGCTTGCACAGTCGGTTGTCGGCCGTCACCATGCCGGCGATCGAAGGAGGAAGGAGAAAGAAAAAAAATTAAAAAGAAGAAAAATAAAAGAGAAAATAAAAATAAAAATAATTATAATTTCGATTTTTATAAAGTTAAAGAGAGAATGGAGGAATTATAATGTTTTTGTTAAAGATGAGTTTTCAACCCAACCCATTTAAAAACCCACTTAAGACCCACCTATCTTAAACCTTTAATTGTGAAACCCATTTAACTATCTTTTGTTATAAATAAGTGACCCATTTTAACACCTCTAGCGGCGGCAGTCGGTGGCTGACGGTGGTGCAACGGCGGCGGCGGGCGGTGGTGGCCAGCTATCAGCGGTGGCTCCAAGCGCTTAGAGGTAGCCGCAGCAAGAGAGAGGAATAAAAGAAAAAAAAAATTGGCTTATTTCTAGAAATTGTCCTAGGAATAATAAATAACTTTTTTTTACTTCTCGTTAGTGCTCCAAATTTATTCGCGGACTAACTTTCTATTCTAGGAATAGAAAAACAACTTGCATTAAACAATTTACTTCTTTTTTTGTTCCAACAAACAAAAGAACAGAAATCGAAATAGAAACATTACCATGCGCTGCCTAAAAGTGCCCCTTACACACCTATTAAGGGCCGTTAATTCTACTACTCACAAATACAAAAATTCATATTCGAATACCATTTTCCAATTCTTCAAGAGTCTCGATTAGTGTCTTTAGGACACTAGTTAATAAGATAACAAATTTCCTCTCTAACGTCGAAACTCTTTTCTCTCTAATCTTACCTTAGTCAAAGAGTCATCGCTAATTATAAGTGAAATTATAGGTCACAAACTAATTGACCAATCAAAAACAAACATTATGTATCCATAGTTGTAAACCAAATGTACATGCGGGTTATGTCCTCCACCGGGACATGCACGACACCCAAGAGGGAAAATCATCATCGTTTTCCATCATCGATCAAGATCCTGTGCTCTCAATTGCCCACGTTGGGCCCCCACATTGGTTAATAGTCAACGCCATCCCCTTGCTCATAATTTTTCCCCTTGATATGCCCTCTTCCCATAGGGCAACGGTTTTAATTTTGATTTCTTGGTAGTGGTGGAATTTTAAATAATAATGATAATAAATTTAAAAAAAAATCACCTGCTTTTATTTTGTCCACCTTTCGATGCCCACTATCTCTCTCTACCACTTTTGCTTTCGCCTTTGTTTGTGCTCAGCGGAAAGAGAGAGGAGGGGAGAAAATAATATTATAAAGCTAAGATAAGTTGGGATAAGTTAGAATGTCTATGTGAATTAGAATGAGTATTATCCACATAATAATTTAGAGATATTCATAAGTCGGTATATGCATGGAGGTGTTGGCGGAAATTTGCAATCGAATCAGTGCATGAGGCTTATTAGTTCATATGTGATAAATTAAAATGTTCTTTCATGATTTTTATTGACCAGACAAGGGGTTTCTTTTAAGGATGTGCTACTAATTACATTTAGTTTTAACTGAATAGATTTAAAATGGGTATGGGTCTAATTAGTGGACCAATATAATAGGGTTTTCTCTTTACCCAAAAGATTCATGCCAAAGAAAAGGATAATTTAGCTCAAAACTCAAATTATATTATTAGGTTCATTCAAATTAAATCGCGCTTCTTACCAATTTTTATCAACTGGATGAAAGGAAACCATAAATTAACAAAACCACCAATATTTATACGCTAATTTTTTATTCCATGTGTGTCAGTCATGCAAAAAATTTCTATTGTCATGGGTTGAATACTTTCATCAAGTGATTGTTCATAACTTTTTGTAACGATCTACTTCATGTAAGTTTTCATCCATTTAATTTGAGTTGACCTACATTTCAATCAAATCATAATCAAACTACTTAATTTAGAAAAATCTTGAACCAAATAAATTATAGTCCTTCAAATCATTAGTTAATCCCACAATCACCAAAAAAGAAAAAAGCAACATGCATTGTATCACATCGGAAGAGAAAGGGTGGGCAAGAGGTACCAAATCAAAAGCTCTTTAATCTTTTTGGGCTGTTGAAACATTAGAATAATGTGGATAAGCTTGTCATAAGATTAATCGTGATTTCTTTTTATAAGGATTATGCATGATTAATATGAATGGAATGAAATAGAGAGTGCATGAGAAAAGATTCAAGCACTCCCTTCGAACTTGAATGACAAGTGGAGTACCTTTTAAGATATCTAGTGATAGTTCTTCTGCTATGAATTCTAATTCTGAGGTTAATAATTTAAGGTATTTATAGATAAGAAATGATTGACGAATAGTGTTTTGCCATGTATGATTGACGAATAGTGTTTTGCCATGTGGTGAATCATACAAGTAAAATCAAATGGAAGATGTTTGGCCATGTGTCAAGAGAATACGATTAGATAGACATAAAGACTTAGATTGACATTAAATCCACCGAAAAAGGGTAAGGCTGGTATCAAGTTAGATCTTCCAATCCCATCTCTAGCTCACTAAACTATAACTCTTAAGTAATTCCAAATGAATAGACATAAATCCGGATCCTGCCACTAATTCATAATTAAACCTAGTAGAGGCCACATGTGGCCCTAGTTGCATGAGGTATAACTATAATAAGTATTTAGGTATAAGCCATCGATAGCAAATTCAGAAAATTTCAACGAATGATAATACCGTTTGCCATCCATATAAATATCACAACAAAAAATACGGTCAATTGATAATATAAATTCAATAAAAAGACAATATTTTCCTCCAATCCTAGTTGGAAGAAACTCCCCTAACAAAGATTCCAAATTATGAGTTCATCAGCAACAGCATTCGCCTTGGTTTTGCTTCTGTTGCTGGGTATGTGGTTACAGCCAAACGAAGCAGGAAGGATGCTCGTCGAAGGAAAAGATGGAGGAGGAGGAGGAGGAGGGGCGGCAGGGGCAACTTGCTGGCCGAGCGGTCTTCTAGCTTTCCAGATCTTGCAAAAGGGTCCGGTTCAGGGTCCCGGAAATCCATGCCAATACAGTCGGCGGAGCGGCGGCGGATGCAAGCTGCCCAGATGAAAGAACGGAAGAGGTGAAGGAGTGTAGTAGGAAGTCGTTCTTATGGAAGAGGGTGAGGTTAATTGTGTGTCAGCTGGTTCCTTTCTTTCTATGATTTAAGTACGAGATAAGTCTAATTGTAGCATCGATAAAACCTGAAAGAACAGGGATATAATGTATGCAGAAATTTCATTCTAAAAATAATTAAAACAAGTAGTTCATGCCAGTATTTTAGAATATTTCAAAGTTAATATCACAAAAAACTGCAAATTAATATAACTATAATAAATTTACTCCAAACCCATTTTTTTTTATTTTAACAAGTCTAGCGGGTCTCTTTCGGCTGTCAAAGCTCAGCGCAGCATATTATGCGGTAGAAAACAAATAAGTCGTATTCATGATTTTATCAAGAGAAGGCGATGTTTATCCAAATGACCTGTTCAAGCTATACTCCACCAATGGACTGAACTCCCACCATTCATTGATAAAGATATGTCGGGAAAATATTAATAAAGTATCGACTACCAAAAAAGTAGTTAAAACCGCTGTCCACCATGTTTATTATAATTGAAATCATTTACAAACAAACAAAAAAGCTAACTCGTGCTAATATACTTTAATTTTGTATTCATTCTGGAAAGCGATTACCCAATAAATTGTCAAATTGTATTTTTCACCAAGGCGTTGTCAGCCGTGTCTCATAAATTGGAAGTAACTGCCCAGTTTATTAACAAACGACAATTGCTCACGAAGTGGTAAAAAACTAAGTTGGTTATTATCACTGAAAATTACATTAAAGATTGAAGCCCAATAAGATAGGAACCCTATTGTCATATAATTCTCTCGTGAGTGTCTAGTTCCGGATTTGTCCAGAGACCCAAAATATCAACTCGAGCAAGAATAGATAATTTTTTTTTTTTTTTGTAAAGCCCTTTCTCATTAGTCACTTGATGTACGTGGCTTATGTCATTGATTAATACAACTGAGCAAAACATTTTTTTATGAGCCGTTTTCATTATTTCCTTCTTACAAAGAATTGTATGAACTGTGTGCACAACTTTAGTATCAGAGGTTGCGCGCTTGAGTCAGCTAGAGCCTAGTACTAGTTGTGGCCCGGGGATGGTACGCAGCATGCTGCACGGTCCTTTGACCAAAGGATCATCTGGTTCTATAGGCCTATTTGGATACTTGTTATTATAATTGCCAAATTTAAATTGATTGAATCTAATGACTTTAAAAAAAAAAAAGATCTTAACACATCTTTACATGAAGGGCGGTCTTATTTTCACATCCCTTTTGACAAAAGACGTACCTTTCTTGAGGTAATTGGCTAATAAATCCTTATAACGTCCGATTTGGTCAAAAATCTATTGATGTGTTAAGATCTTTTTTTTACTCTTGTTCCTAATGCTAAATTCTTCTAAAAAGCTTTTGAGAGTTGAAAGATGACACAGTGAAAAAAAATTAACAACTTTCTCTGGGAAAATTTGCAAGAGGATGAATGATAAAATGAAATACTGTTAAAAAATACATAAGCCTATTTATAAGTTTTATTGTATGACTATTTAAGTTAACATATTAATCAATATATGCATAACCAAAAAGATATATACGCGCAATCTTTACAAATATTAAGAATCATTGGAAATGTCCTAATTAATTTTTTAAATTCTCGGACCACCGTGCCACAATAAGCTCCAGTTTTGCCATGAAAATTTTCTCTCTAAATTTTTAATATGCCATTTTACAAGGTTTACGGCTTGATTGCACCTATTAAAAAATCCAGGATTTATTACATCATGTACAAAATTTTAGGCCTTCGATGGATTTTTCCATTGTCTTAAACATAAGGGTTTAGTATGTTAGGTTTAATTTGAATCGGTACTATTGATGTCACGGTGCTGTGCAACCGGATCAAAGAACTCTTCCAAGTATACAGAGCTATACAAGCAATTTATTCCATTATAGAAAAAACTTATAGAGGTTTTAAAGAATATCAGATCTGCAGTCACTCCATTATTTGCCACCACACCTGAAGGCACCACAAATGATGGACAGGACTATGATCAGAATCAAAGCGACAACAATGCCGAGAACTATCGGCTTTATTTTCATGTTCTGCAGCCACATCTTCCTTCTGATTCGGGTCGCCTGCTGCCGAAAATCTTGCGCCTAAAAGTAGAAAATGCACATCAGTCGGATGCCAAGATCCTTAATTCAATCATACCGAAAGACGGTAGTGTTTGTTCTATCTCCAAATTAATCACCGATTTCCGCTCCTTCCGTACATTTTATATGAGAAGACTGGGAAGATGAAAGCAGACTATTGGAAAGCAGTAGCACTTAAACCTTTAAAAAGTTCAAATAACACTTCTTATAATAGTGGGAAAGTTCTTAGTGAGCTCTTATTTGATGCAAAAGCTAGCAACATAGCATCAAAAGTAGATCAGCGGCAAGAAATTCACTGAATTTCAGGAAATGATGGGTGTTAGAAAGTCCAATCAAAAAGCTTAAGCTATCATATATGACTCATTGTCAAGTGATTTAGGACAATATCTCAACGATACAGCAAAAGGAATAGGAGCAGAGGATACTGAACTAGGAATACCCAACATTGTTCATGTCCATCAGCTTCTCCCTGAACTATTTAATGGCCTAAAGACACTAAACTAGATGACACGACAACTGCACTTTGATAAAGCATCTAGGCTGAAGTGATGTGAGAAAATGAAACATTTGCACTAGAGCGAGAAGACGATGCGAGTTCAGGCTGTCCGGATTTTGATACATAATCTGCTCAATTGAGCATTCAAGACTTGAACAGGGAAGAATTACTGTTCACTTATAGGCGAAACTTCTATACTTCCGATTTAAAAATTGTCGGATGACCCAGATAAGTAGGCCGTGCTAGTAGCTCGACCAGTTCAGGAGACTAGAAGAAGACTCTAATTGTCATGACTCATTCACCATATCCTGCTTCTTACATACAATAATTAGCTCGTTTAATAAGATAAGCCGGTATCGCTCCAGGATGAGAATCACACACAGTAGACTGCTTACCTGAGATCGAAGATTCTCCGTCTTGTCGAGCAGAAGCTCAACTTTCTCACCTCGATCCAGAACCTACATGACAGAGCAACATAAGTCCGACATTACACGCCGATTTCTCATAGTTCTAACTTAGTGGTAGAGTATGGCACAAGGTATGCCGACTCACCTTTTCTATATACTCCATCATAACTCCTTTCACTTCTGATGCCTGAGCTTTCACTTTGGCAAGTTTGCTGATCTCTTCGGGATGATCCGCGCAGTACTGCATTTGATCCTTCAGTTTAGGCCTATGTCAAAGCTCCGATCAGCATATCATGCGATGGAGAACAAAGAAGTCGCATTCATGGATTTATGAAGACAAGGCGATGTTTACCCGAATTCTCTGTCCAAGCTATGCGCCATTGCGGTCGTGGCTTTTCCTCCGCCATATCTGTTAGTAAACTCGTCCTTGATTCTCTCGAGAAAGGCCATTGGAATCTGACGACCGATGGACTCAACTGCCACGACGCAGTATGCTGCGGAATTGAGATGGCCAAGTCAAGTTTGTCCAAGGAAAACTGTAAAAAACGCGACCACAAGTAGCCTTCACACGTAGCTCGGAGCTATTGCAGCTACAAGAGAGACAACCAGCTACGAGAGAGAGAGAGAGAGATCATACTGAAGCTGCTGTCGATGAGGTAGCTGAATGTGTGGCCATCGCAGGTGTAAGTGAAGTGGTCGGTGCTGAGAGGGAGCTTCTGGAGGCACTGCAAGGCGATGCCGGCGAACTTCCCGCCGAACTCAGCGTACTCTGCTAACACCGCAGTGCCTCGAGCCACGAAGCTGTAGATCAGCGATTGGCGACCCATGTTTTATCGTCTCTGGAATTCGATGGAAACGGAACTAGAGCTCGATAGCGCAGCGACAGCACTCCAACCTCGGCAACGAGAACGAGAGATCACGCATCCATTTTGCAGAGAAGTCACGGTACCGCCACCGTATCCATGCACTCCTCTTATGCTTTTTTACCCTCTAGGAAGAAGAAGACATGCAGTCCCTGAAGTTGCGTAGTTTCTTCAATGTGATCATCAACTACTTGTCCTGTTTAAGTACTTGAATTTATACATTTCTCTCGAACATGTTGGTCGCCTTTCGGTTCCGGTCGATTAAAATCGATGCATCTGGTAGCGGTAGAAAAACCCGATATGGAATAGGGTCGGTCCAATCTCGAAAAATCATTTTGCACAATCAGATTGTAGCTACAATGGCCCGAAAATAAGTCAAAGTAAATGACTCATCATTCCGTAGTGGCAATGTTTCACGTAGTGATAGAGACTTTGGCTAGGCATCAATCGACCCGCAAGTCGTCGACTTCAATTTGTTGGAAATGGAGATGAATGGACTTAATACGAAAAACTATACAAGTTCAATGACTAAATCACCTAAAACATAAGTTTGGAAAAAATTATATTGAGGTAACGGTACAAGTGGGTCACACATCATGCTAAGTAATGATCTATTGGCATCTCTAAGTCCAAACATTCCGTGCACGGTGTGAGAATCTTATAATAAACGTTTCGAAAAAGCAATTGAGGGGTCGTGCTTTCGACGCAAAAAGTAGTGAGGACGAGTAGAAAAGGTAGTATGGAGTTAGATCCCTAATCTCAATGAAACTTCCAGGAAGCAAACGATGGAAAAAGACGTTTAGGCTGCCACTTAACCCCATCTTTCCTTGACAAACATCCTATTGCTTGCATAAATCAGTTGTGTCCAAAATCAATTTTTGGGCACATATAGCCGACAACATAATTGGGCCCAAAAGTGGGCTTAGAAATGGGCCATACGGTTGCGCCCACTTCGATCAGTGTCCGAAAGCATAATTAGGGTTTTTTTTTTTTTTTTTTTTTTTTTTTTGGTTTTGTGAAGAGTGAAATATAATGTGCATGCTTTGAAAAAGTTAGTATAGTCGTAGACATGAATTATTAATAAAATAAAATTTTAAAAAAAAAAGATGGAACAATTTGAGATTAGCGAGTAGACAGTGAGCAATTAAACGGGTTTGGAGTTGGCATAAACGGATTCTTATCTTGAATAGGACAGCCTGTTTATGATTGGCAAATACCATGCCTTATATGGTGGTCAACCACTTAACCAGTTCAAACACAAATCAAAGCGCTTAATTTATCAGGTAAAAGTGGACAGAATATTAAATATGCTTTACCTTGTTTGATACTTCATGTTTAGAGATTATTTTATCCTTAATAATTTATTGACATAACACTTGCAAATAAAAAAGTCAATAGCGTATCTTAATCTACTGACGTAAGGTGAGATTACTTAAATGTCTAAAAGCATGTTTGAGCATATTAAGCGCATTAACGGTATGAAAGGTGTATTGTAGTTTAAACACATATGAACACGTAATTGTAAATAGGTCGACCCATCGCATTAAGTCAACCCCTAAAATGACAGGTTTGACAATCATGTTAATCACGTCATATTGCATCATGTGATCCATTTTATCAGAAATGTTATGTTCTTGCCAATGCAATTATATTGAACATGACACGAACATGACATATCCAGATTCAATATATTCACGTCATACTAACGTAGCACAGCACTTCCTGATTTCAAGGGCCTCAAATTCAAAGACTCGTAAAGTCCCTTCGGATTGGACAAAAACACTATTTGTCGAAGTTAGGGCGCAAAACTTTCTTTGGACTTTATAGTTATGATATTAATAAAGAAAAAGGAAATATTAAGAACAAGGGCATCAGATTTTAATAAACCAGTAAGCATAATGTAATGAAATAAAATAAGATTTTAAAACTAGGGCATGCTTGATTGACGCTGGCATGATTAGATTAATTTGGAATCCGGGTCAATTCAACGTCTTGGCCGAGGGCCACGGCCGCGAATGGCGCCAGAAAGGAAGTCAATTTGTTTGAAATTGAATCTAGGGCAATCATAGCATACCATGCCTAACGGAATGGATTTGAACTTGTGGGCGTTTCAGCGCCGTACGATCGTGATGAATTGATCTCCACGGTCTGATCAGATCGGGCAAGGAAACAGGCGACCCTTTTTGGTTGGTTGTCAAGTCGTTTGCTGACGATTTTTGTTCCTGGTCGTACTTGCTTGACGATATTTGAAAAAGGATCAATTGTATTGCTTAAATAAAATAAATAAACAAAAAAAATTATTACTCGTGAAAATTTTTAGAAATAAATTGTTATTTATAATGAAAATATTTTTCATTGACTAATTATTTTAAACAATAAAACGGTCGTTTTTAAGAACACGTTTTCAAATCCTTTATTTTTCGCAAAATAAATGAAACCGTAGTAACATTGAATGAAAATTTAAGAAATTATTGAATGTACTAAAAGTTTGGCTTGTAACTGATGATACATCTATATGGACTTTTTAAATATGTAAAAGTTGATAGCTAATATGATAATATTACTTTTTATGTAATTAGTGAAAAATCAAACTTGGTTTTTTAAGGAAAAGTCAGAGACTACTGGGTTCAAACTTAGACTTTATGGTTGTTCTTTAGCCAAATCATATTGAATGGGTCATTCGGACTTGGCTTAAGCATGATTCTGAATTTGATAGGTCAATTTAGATGGTTGGATTCGATCTTGAAAATAACAAATAAAAAAACAATGTCTTAACGTCTTAAGATTAAATGTGTTTTAACCCAGAGAAACCATAAAGTCTCCATAATAATCATTTTTTTAATGACAATGTTAACATTGAAAGTGTGATTTATTATGGAAAATTCAAGACGGTTCTGAGTAATTAAATTTTTTTAGGGTTGTGAAAATGTTATAAGTGCCCCTTAGACGCCCGCCGACGGTGGTTACTTCTACTTTATAAATATGAACGTTTTTATTAAGAATCTCATTTAATGTCTTTAGGACACTCATTAATGAAATCATTAAAATAAAAACTGCTCAAATAGCAGTAATTATGAATGAAATTAGGGGCCACAAACTAATTGTCCAATTAAAAACAGACATCATATACCCATAGTTGCAAACCAAACGTACATGCGGGTGTCCCCCACCGGGATATGTACGAGAACCAAGAGAGAAAATCATTATCATTTTTTTTCAGCAATGTTGATATTTAAAGTGTAATGTAGTATTGAAAAATTCAAGATATTTTCGAGTAATTAAAACTCTTTTAGAGTGACGAAAAATGTTGAAAGTGTCATTTACACACGTACTAAGGATCGTTAGTTCTATTTTATGAATATGAAAATTTCTATTCAAATACAATTTTCCAATTCTTAAGAATACCAATTAGTGTCTTGAGGACATTTGTCGACAATATCATTAAAATAAAAATTACCCAATATCACAAATCATGAATGAAATTATGGGCCAGCGAACTAATTTCCAATTCTTGGGAGTACCAATTAGTGTCTTTAGGACATTCGTCAACAATATCATTAAAATAAAAATTACCCAATATCACTAATCATGAATAAAATTATGGGCCACAAACTAATTTCCAATTCTCGTGAGTACCAATTAGTGTCTTTAGGACATCCGTCAACAATATCATTAAAATAAAACTTCCCGATATCACTAATTATGAATGAAATTATGGGCCACAAACTAATTGTCCAATCGAAAACAGACATCATGTATCCACAGTTGTAAACCAAACGTACATACGTGTGTACTCCACCGTGATGTGCATGACACCCAAGAGGGAAGATCATTATCGTTTTCCATCATACATCAAGATCTTTAGCTCTCATTTGTCCACGTGGGGGTTCCGCATTGGTCAACAGTCATCGCCATTCCCTTGCTCATCACTACTGCTATTGAATAATTCTTACCTTTGAAATGCCGCTGTCCTATAGGGCGACAGTTTGAATTTCGATTTCTTGGTGCCGGGGGTGGAATTTTAAATAATCATAATAAAAAAAAAAAAAAAAAAAAAAAAAAAACATTCATCCTGCTTTTATATTTGTCCACCTTTTGATGCCCACTATCTCTCACCCCCTACTTTTGCTTTCGCCTTTGCTTGTCCTCAACGTTCGGTAGCGGAAAGAGAGAGGTGGAGAAAATCATATTATAAAGTTGAGATAAGTTGGGATAAGTTAGAATGTCGATGTGAATTAGAATAAGTATTGTGGACATGATATTTTAGAGATATTTGTAATTCAATATATGCATAGAGATGTCCATGGAAATTCGCAATTGAATCGGTCACAAGAGGTTTATTAGCTCATATGTGAGAGCGAAATAAATTGAAGTGTTTTTCATGCTTTTCATTGACAAGGCAAGGGAATTTTTTTTTAGGATATGCTAGTATTGCATTTAATTTTAATCGAATGGATTTAAAATGGGTCTAGGGCCAATTAATGGACCAATAGAATAGGGTTTTCTCTTTACCCAAAAGATTTACACCGAAGAAAAGGTTAATTTAGCTTAAAATTCAAATAATATTATTAATTCAATTTTCAATCCAAATTAAATCATGATTCTTACCAACTAAATAACAGCTAATTAGAATAGTTTGAATTTTTTTTTTTTGTAAAACAGAGGAAACCAATAAATTAACGAAACCACCAATATTTGTACATTAATTTCTTTCTTTGTAACGATCTACTTCATGTGAGATTTCATCCGTTTAATTTGAGTTGACCTACATTTCATTCATAATCAAACTACTTAATTTGGGAAAATCTCGAACCAAATCAATTATAGTCCTTCAAATCATTAGTTTAATCCCACGGTCACCCAAAAAAGAAAAAAAAAAAAAAAAAAAGCAACATACATTGTATCACATCAGAAGCAAAAGGGTGGGCAAGAGCTACCAAATCAAAAGCTCTTTATTCTATTTGGGTTGTTGAAACATTAAAATAATTGGATAAACTTGTCAAAATGTTACTCGTGATTCCTTTTTATAAGGATTACGCATGATTAATATGAATGAAATGAAGTAGAGAGTGCATGAGAAAAGATTCGAGCACTCCCCTCGTACTCGAATGACAGGTGGAGTACCTTTTAAGATTTCTAGTGATAATTTTTCTACCACAGATTCTTATTCTTAGGTTAATAAATTAAGGGAATTTATAAGTAAGAAGGTTGATCAGTAGTGTTTCGCCATGTGGTGATTCATGCAAATTAAATCAAATGGAAGATATTCAGCCATGTGTCGAGAGAATACGATTAGATAGACGCAAAGACTTAGATTGACATTAAATCCACTAAAAAGGGTAAGGCCGGTATCAAGTTAAATCTTCTAATCCCATCTCCAAATCACTAAACTAAAATTCATAAGTAATCCCAAATGAATACAGATGAATCCCTATCCTACCACTAATCTGTAGTTAAACCCAGTAGAGGCCACGTATGGCCCTAGTTGCATGAGATGTCACTATAATAAGTCTTTAGGTATAAGCCTTTGACAGCAAATTCAGAAAATTTCAGCGAATGGTAACACATTTGCCATCCATATAAATATCATAAAAAAATACACTCAATTAATAATATAATTTCAATAAAAAGACCTGATCGGAAGAAATTCCTTTGGCTCTAACTAAATCTAATGAGGATTAGAAATTATGGGTATCAATCATGTACAAAGTTAACGAAAATTATATTTCATTGGTATATTGAAATCATAACAAAAAAGATTCTTTGGAGTCATCTATAAGTATATAATCCAAACAAAGAAAAAAATTAAATTATCTGAGCTTATTTATTAATGATAATAAATAAAATAAAATAAAATAAAATAAAATAATAGATAAATAGAAAGCATATGTCCTCCATGAACGCTTGCCTCTCTCAATTCTCCCACCCACCAGTAGTCGCCCAGTGCCAGTGCGCCGAGGAGAGAGAAAGCTGAACTGAAAACTGCAGACTTGGAGAGAAAGCTAGAGAGAGAAAGCTTGGCGTCGTGTCCGTGCGCGCGGCGAGGAGAGAGAAAGTTCCCAGATGCTCTGCGAATGGGGAAATCTGAGCAGCGAAACCTGCAGCGGCGGCCACGTGGCGAGGGCGGGGCGGCCGGCGGCGGCGGCGGCGGCTCGCGGTTCTGCTGCGAGAGATGTTCGGTGGGGCTCCGCCGCGTCGCGGGGAGCTCAGCCCGCGGTGCGTCTTCGTCCTGCTCCTAGGCATCGCCGTCTTCCTGTCGGGGATCTTCTGGGTGCTCCCGCTGCGGAGCGCGCGATCCGGTTTCGATGCGAAGGATGCGGTGAAGCGCGGCGGTACGATTCTCGAGCCTCGGTCCTCGGTCCTCGCTGGTCTTACGGTTCAGTGGGCCGCGACTATTTTGGTGTGCGCTTGTGTTCGTTTGTGCTCCAATTTTAGGAACTAACGCTGCGCGATTTGGTCTCTGCTGATGATTTGGTTTCTAGGGTTCTTTGTTTTGCTCGTCTAGGAGCAGGTCTAGGAGCCGGGTTTTTCGGTTTCGTGGTGCCTGGGGACATTGTTAGGGTTTCGGCGTTTACCACTTGATGGGCATGTGGTTGGTTTTGGGGGCTTAGTGCATACTAGCGGACTAGCAGTAAAGTTTCTAAATTTAGAGGTCTCGAGTTTTCCAATATGTGATGTTCTTCCTGGAGATTGGGCGCTGCTGCTGTCTGTGCGAATCTGCAGGCAGATTTTACACTGTGGTTCATGAGCAAATGGTCGACAGCTTCTTCTGTAGTTCACTGAGGACCCAGACAAAATCTAGGATAGGAAATCTTCAATTAGAATAGTCAAGAGCTGTTTCCTAAGGCAAAAATGGTTATACATATAGGTACACACGCGTGTGCACACCCCATTGAGGCCACCGAGAATAAATAATTGATGCGTGGTGAGTTTGGGTGAGAATGTGGAATGCTTTGATGGAAAGAAAGTGTTTGATGTGTTTGCGAAAACTTAGCATTGGGATAAAAGAGTTTACTACCAAAGCATAAGGGAATGTTCCACCAACTAAGGATGAAGAACTTTAAAGGTTCACCACCAAAGAATTGGGTAAAGAACTGAAGGAATCACTACTTGAGAGAGATCCTCAGATATTATCAACTGAAAAATCTTAATCCATACAACTGAGAATTCACCTCTTATTTTTAGAGGGGCTTGGATACTAAGCTTGGAAACTTTAAAGTAGGAAATCTTAGATTGGGAAATATTAAACTAGGAAAATATTAAATTAAGAAACATCAAATTAGGAAATAAATTTGAACTAGAAACCATAGAAATTAGGAAATAGCCCTCCAGCCTTTAATTCAGTTAAAAGAGCCTTTATTTTTAAATTTCTAGAAATTCCATCTTGGACGCTTTCTTCTCAGTGGACCCATTGGATCATGTTGTGGCCAAAATCTCCCTTTACTTGCATTAACATAAAATATTCTTTACTGGAAATAGTCCCTTCATTAATAACATTGATGGATCTATAGCCCCCGAGAGTAGTGCCATTTCTTGAGTTATCTTTGAGGTAAAAGAAAGTACACTGAAATGCGATTCCTGGTCAGGGCAGCTTTACGAAAAGTGTTACTTAACATTGAATTGAGCTGTGCATTCACTGCTCTAGTTTGTTTTGATAGAGCAATTTTGCTTCCTGCTACTTTCTGTTGACATTTATATTTATTCATCAATGCCAAACTCATATTAATTAATGCACTTGCAAACATAGGTTGTGTGCCGATCCACTTGACTTCAGACAACAGTTGAGAGAACACAGGGTATGTACATACCAAAGAAACAAAAGGATCTTTGAGAATGTCATTTCAAACTAGGTGGTGTTCTCTTAAATTGAGGGATATTTTTCAAGGATGGATTGTTATAATATCTCAGACAGATGAGATGTTTGATTTGATTAGCAAAGCTGAGGGATTCATATGTTTTCAATTTGTGACAGTCCTATGGTGTGCTACATTGTTATTATACTGACTTCTCATCATCATGCAGAAACAAATAGCCACGTGTTCTATAGAGTATGTCAATTGAGTCACACACTCGAGGATTTGTATGGCGAGTGTGATTGATGCATTTTAAGTTTATGATAGCACTCTGGTGTGTTGACATTGTATTTATTGGCTTTTTCATCATTCTCTTGAATCAAATAGCTAGTATGTCTTTAATGTGGCGGGGCCAAGTCATATATATAAATATATATTGGTCGAAAAGAGTCATATAAGTTGAGGAGTTCAATATTTAATAATTCAAGCTCTATTGTTAGTTCAGTGTTGTCCTTTGAACTATGAGCGAATGTTTATTTATATAGGACAATAATAAAAATGGATGGTGAGAATATTCATGTGTAGGGAAAGAAGAATTTTTCTCTCTAGTGGTATTCTATCAAGTAGTTGGAGCTAGGCAAACCTAAAATCTACCAAATCTGAATGACTTTATTGCAGCCCGTGTTGGACAGTATTCGTGTTCATAATTGCTACTTTGTTTAAATGCTCTACAACAAGGTAAAAGAAGGCGCATCAACAGCACCTTCCTTTGACTCACCGAAATTGCATTTTATAGAAGGATGAATTTCAATCAAAGTCACCAATCTGGAGGATAAGAAAGTTGTTATATCTGTACATCTTAGTGTTCTACAGATAATAATCTGCTGTCAGTCGGAGAATAGTTTGATTGCAGACTGGTTGAGTCGGATAAGAGTATGAAGTATGTTATGCACACAAGAAAGTAGAGGAAAGAGGGGGGTGGGGGTATTCTAAATGGATGATCTGTTGACTCTTGGACATACTATCCGAAGGAATTTTTTTTTCCCTGAGTATTACACACAACTTTAAGCTTGATAGGCACTAATAATAACTTATTTCTGAATAAAGCTTTTAACTTCATAGACCTTTTGTAGTCTCTCCAATATTCTATCTTATTTGACGTAGATTAATGCTTTGTTTGGGAAATTGGGGACAATGGGGGAAAGAAAATTTGGGTGGAAATATTTTTAAAATTTAAAAAAAATTTGTGTAGGTTATGGATGGAAAATTTAAAATAGTGGGCACTTTCTTTGGATTTTCCTCCCCATCATGCCTTCAACCATAGCATAAGTGTGGAATTGTGAGGCAAGCCAAAACCTGTAAATACTGATGTTTGAATCTAATTTATCCTAACTAAAAATCATTGGATCGGTTCCATACTGGATACTTAAAATGTGACTAGTAAAGGATTTGCTTTTACCTTCACGAGTAGGCACTAGGCAAGCCTTACATCACCTTGTCTCTGTTTCTATTGTGTCTGATTAGCGTGTTCCAAGAATATTTTAGCTTATCATAAATGACGAATCCAGCTGGTAAGGTGTCCTCTCCATGCCCATGTAACAAGACAATTTATTCCCCCCTCTCTAGAATATAGTTTTCATTTGATTCATATGAGATAATGGCATGCTCATTTTTGCCCCTCTGGTTCTCACGAGTCCTGTACATATTTTTAGAAGGTGTATAAGTGAATGACTGCATGCTGTCTACTTATCAGACATGTATCGTGATGAGGCATTGATTGCTGCATTCGTTGATGTTGCGGCTCTTGGGTGTCGAAAAGGTCAAATAGATTTCCTTTCCTGGTCTCCCTGTCCTGCTCACCCTTCCATCAGTTTGTGAGATAGATACCCAAATGGGCACATGCCATCCAAGCCAAACCTTTATAACAATTTTTTGTGACTGAAAATTGAGCAGTGAGAAATGACATCAAAGGAATTAGTTTTACACTCATGCCTGTGAGTGCCTTTGAACTGGAAAAATCAACTTGTCCTACCTTTGAGCTCTTACAAATAATACCATTAAGTGGTCCATGCTTTCTTTTTGTTATCTGTTCTTATGTTAATGACTCTTTCCTTTCTTAATACTCACTCAACCTTTGATATGTCTGTTTAACAGCCACTGTTCAGGTATCTTTTCGGTTGGAAAAGCCAGTTTCCGAGACTGTTATGTTCATTGGAAGGTTAGAATATGACATATACGGTGAAATTGGGGTTCCCGATACAAAGGTAATTGAATGTTACACTGCATATTTTGTTTACTTTTTAATCAGAGATGAAATTAACGCAGAAGTGGTTTGAGCAGGTGGCGGTATTATCGGCGCACCAATCAGGCTCGACTAACTATACTGATGTGGTGTTTGGTGTTCTGTCTGACCAACTGAATGGTCCAATTAATCAAGTGTGGCTAAGCGTTCTGAGATCGTATTTGATTGGCCTCTTCCTCCAGCAATCTAATCTAACTGTTACAGCCTCCCTTTTTGGGCAACCATCTGAACTTCAGATTTTGAAGTTTCCCGGGGGAGTCACTGTGAACCCATCTGTTTCAATCTGGCAGATGCCCCAGATCCTATTTAATTTTACTCTCTACCAGTCTATATGTGGTATACAGGAGAATTTTGTTGAGTTCAAGGAACAGCTGAAAGAGGGATTGCATCTAAGGTCTGATGAGGTGAGCCAGTTGTCCAGATGAGTTTTACTGATCTGCACCATCTAAGTGTTTAGAATTTCATCCGAACCACCATTTTGAGATCTATTGTGACTGAAAAGTTAAAATTTCACGAATAGCATGATGTTGGAAGGCTGTTGTTCTGCAAAGTTTGAAATTGGACAGGGGAAGAATCCCTTTTCATTTGTTTTCTAGGTAAAGTTGTTTAATGAGTTACTTATCTTATACCTTCTTCTGTGCACATCCCCATGTACATGGAGCATGTTGGTTCTTTGTTCAAAAATGTTAATTTTCAAAACACAAGGTACATTGCATCGAGTTTAGTGTCGAGATCTTCTCAATCTTGCAGTGCTTCCAACAAAAGCTGCTAGATGAGATTCAAGATTAGCTTCACAATGTTTGTACATGCATTTTATGTTTCACCAGGAGTAAAGCATCTAATATGTTTATATGAATTCCTCCTTACTATTTTCTCTGTTTTGTAATCTAATTTTCTGTACTCTGACACTCTTTCCCTTTTATACTTTGCTGATTTGTTTCTCCAACAGGATGTATATGTGCAAATTACGAATATGGAGGGTTCAACAGTTGCTCGCTTTGTCACAATTGAGGCTTCTGTTACTTCTGATTATGGGAAACTTCAACCGCAAAGATTAAAGCAATTAGCTCAAATAATCTCAGGATCTCCTGAAAATCTTGGTCTTAATAATTCAGTTTTTGGTAATGTTAAAGGTGTCAGCTTGTCATCTTATTTGGAGGGCACCCTTACACCACCTCCAGCTGCATCGCCCGGCTTTGTGCCATCAGCTTCTCCGTATAGCTCACCTTCTTCATATTCCCCAGCTCCCTCACCTCACCCACATCCAGTACCACGTTGTCCTAAATGTGAGATCTCTGTATATTTTGGCTACCTTTTTATCTCAAGTCCTCGAAGGATGGGTCCTATGTCAGGTCACACAACGGATTGTACATGTGGTGGGATCACAGTTGCTCCAGCCGCCTCACCTTTTCATTCTAGTCCAGCTCAAACTCCGACCTCTCTACCTCCTGCACCTGCTGTGCATTCACCTTATATGTCTCCAACATCACGACATTCTCCATCTTTCTCGCCAGGGCCAACAGTGTCAATTGCCTCCCCTCCAGTTAAAAGTAAAGGACTTGGAGAAGGCCCTGTATCCCCTTCTCTTGCGCCACTTCAATCATGTAAGCTTCTTAGTTTTGAGACAACATTCTCTATTTATCTTGATAATTTCTTTTTTAATACATTGCATGTGAGGGGTGGATTATGAAATAATTCAAGTGAAAGATCATGGTGAAGAATGCAGTAAACTGTTTATGCTTTCTTAAAGATTAGTTATGCTATGGTATATGCTTTAAGATCTGTTGATGCATCTGGATGGAACAGGATTTAAAATTGGCACTCTTCTTTGTAGAGCAGCATGATTTAATGCTGTTGGTAATTGAAAATTGTGACTAGTGATCATGAGCTTGAAATATATGTAATAATAGCACAACAGCATTAATTATGTATAAGTTGAGTGGCATTTTAGGGCATTTGCCGTCAGAGGTGGGATAGATCGCATGTGGAAAATTTGGAGCATTGAGTTGATTGATTGGGATTGCAATAGAGTGATAATTCGCATCTTGGCTTCCGAATGATTCACAATTTGATTGATCCATCCCGTGTTCATAGTTCAATTCCACCTTCGGGGTGCAATCATTTTGAAGTAGATAGTTCTTATTTATCGTTGCTACACTGACTGTATTGTACCATCTCTTGATTTCTATCAGGGAAAAAGGGTGGTTTATCCCCTGACAGCTCTAATACATTAGGGTAGTTAGAGTTCAGAATAATATTTTGAGATTCTGTCATCTGTTCATATTATTTGGTACTTGATGAATGAAGTGAGGGTGGATGCCAGTGGATAGCCATGCTATGTCGCATTAATGAGTGAAGAAGGCTGCAATTTATTTATTTATTCTGTTTTCTAATTATCTTGATCAAGCTATACAACTAATTCATAGTGAGAGACTTTAATTTTCATTAAATGTTCTTCACACAGCCATAGGTTTCACTTTTGGCTTTCATGGTAGTTGCCGGTACTTGGTGCAATCTTATTTGTTATTCCTGATCCAGAAGTCACCTTTTTTCTTTCCTTTGGTATTATCTCACAGCAAGCTCGATTTCTGTGTCAATTGTAATTTGATTTCTCTGCAACTTTCCTTTATATGAGCTTGCAGTTGGTAAATACAGTGACAAAACTTTTTACATCTTGATGGTTCTTCATATTATAATATGTTGTCTAGAGTTGCAGGTGGAAGGGTTTTCATTCTTTTTTTTTTTTTTCAATTTAAATTCAAGAGTTTTCTATCTTTGTATATTGATGACATATGATTTAAGTTCTAGTCAGATAAGAATCATGAGATCACATGTGCCATTCCGAAATTTAGCCACGTTTAATTTTTTCTGCATTTTATTGTTGGCTGTCTAGATTTGAAATGTTTTTTCTACTGGCTATCTTTACTGTCGGCCTTTCCATTTGTATTTGACACCGCATGTGCTTTTGCAGCTTTTGCAGTGCCTCTGTCTCCCATAGATATGTGGTTGCTGGTGCTCTCTACATTTCTGATTAATCTGCTGGGCTGGTTGAGTTCATAAATCTGCTAAACATGTGTTCAGAGAAAGAAAGATGAGGACAATGTCAACATGCTAACGTCCAGTTTTGTTCTCCTTCGGGAAGTTGAAGAAACCTCTTCTTTTCTTGGGCAATCCAATCAAGGTAAATCGGTCAAAGCCAAAAAAGGTGGCAGGCCGCTCATCTATTCTGTGTTACAATGTAACTTCATTCCCAAAGGGAAGCCCAACTTGAGGGTGATTTTGTGAATAGGTGAGAAACATAGGTTGCAGGTTCCAAAGGGAACTTTAATCATGTCAATGCAATTGTAAAAAAATAACCCAAGGCTCCTTTTGGGCATCTGCAATGCGGGCAGAAGCTATTGCCATAAAAGAAAAGGAATGGAGTACTAATAGTGTTATTTCATATGAAAATGATGGTGGAAATAATGCCATTGTCAAACTTATGCATCCTCTTGAATCTTGTGTGATTGATCGTGTATACTTGATCACAAGTAAAAAACTCCTGCCGGAGTAAAGCGTATCTCCAAGTAGTATGTCACTCTTGCATAGAAGAATTTGCAATTCGATTATCATTGAAGCAGTAGTTTCGTATCTCATTCTGTGATCTTTGAACGTCCTCTAATAGTTGCAAGGCATCAATTGAGCATGCCTTGCAGTTTTAACGAGAGATTTCTCCATTGCACCTTCCATGGCCGGAGCAAGTTGCGGCCAGAATTTCCTTGGTTGAAATTGTTGTAACCTTTGCTCGATGTCTTCAATACCCAAGTTGTCGAGGACAGCACTCCGTGCATTACAGTAATGATGGTCGTGAACATAAGCGTGCATCACATGTTTCATCTGGGTTTCCTGCAGTAATGTTGCAATGGCAAAGGACAGCAGTTGCTAGTGTAGCAACCTTTTGGAAAGGAGACATGCAAGTTTCTATCTTCACTCTCTTGCTAGCCTTTTTGATTTCTGCTTCTAGTGCACGAACGACGCCCATTAGAAAGGAGTCCCACCATCCTTGGTGGTAAACCTGGTTTTGCTTTACAAGGAGTCTTCATGGCTTCAACTTAGAATTGGAAAACTGCATTGTGACGATGGTAAGGATTGACTGTCATGCTTGGTGGGGACTAGTTGAGTGTTCAAGGAGTTCTCCACATCCAATCGTTATATGGAAGTGAAGATCGGCTCTTGTCGAAAACTGAATTGGAATCTGTACATTTGCTCAGGACTGAATTCATTATCTTTCCCGGTTACTTTATTCCTTCCCCTTCGCTTTGGTACACACTTTAGGAGTGATGCGGATACAAAGGGACTTATGGCTTCTTTGGAAGAACAACATGAAAATAGACCGATTTTAAACCGCTAGAGGTCATCACCCTCATCGCTGTGGTAAAGAACGTGAGTCATGCTCAGTAAAATATGTAACCCAAATTCAGAAAAGAAAAAGAAGGCAAATCTCTCTGCGTTTTAGCCACACGGCAAAATCACTTCGAAGGGTCTTTGGAGTCTGGAGGAGGAGGTTTGCAAAGAGCTTTCGAGGCATTGAATTTCATAGAGCATGAGGATTTGAAGCAGGAAACTCTTTTAAGATATGAATATAATCTTCTCTCGAAAGATTTCTAAAAGAGACTGCAAGCCAATGAACAACTACACTCGCTCAAATACAGCCCACCTCTCTCTATTAGATCTCGGATCTACACCGCCTTTGGCGATCGCCCTCCTCGATGCTCCCCCTCAACCACCCCGCTCCGGTCTTGCCACCCTAGCATTCATCTAAACTTCGGAATCCCGGCACCACCTCCAAATGGTCGCGGACCAAAACCTCTCTCTCTCTCTCTCTCTCTCTCTCTCTTCAAAGTTTTACATTGCTAATACGATGCCTGCTTGCATGGCAGAATACCGAATGAGCTGCATCAACGTCAAGTATATGGATAAAAACTTAACGCATAAGCTCAGTTCATCCATGTAAGTAGTCTGGAATCTAGCGTAAATTCAAGGCCGAACGGTTATACATATATACTCAGTTTGTCCATGTGAGTAGTCTGGAGTCCAGCTTAGCCCAGCTTGGACAAAATTGTGGGTTGCGCGGTCATAGGGGCATGCTCCTACTATATAATATAATGATAGAATATATTAAGTATCCAATACAATGATGCTTTTAATGTCCATCTATAAGTCCTTAATTTTCCTCAAATCTGTCATAATTTACTTGAAATCATTATATTGGAGTGATTCAGCTTTATGGGTTGTATTTATTGGAAAAATTACCAAAAAAAGCTATAAATTTATTATTTTTGTATCAATTTATTCCTATAAATCTGTATGAGGCAAATGAAGAGAGATCAAACCTAATATCATGAATTTCATTCGCTTTGCTTTTAGCTCTAAATCTTCCAATCCTATTCTTTTAATAGAACTTTTTTTTTTTTTTCAGTATGTCGCTCCACCTTCTTCTCCTTCCTCCGGTCGGTGAGGTCACCTCACCTACCACTAGCGAGGCTCCCTCCACCGGCCAACAAAGCAAATGAAGAGAGATCCAACCTAATATCATGAATTTCATTCGCCTGCTATCTCCTCATCTTCCTATATACAAGTCACAGCTTACTTACTAAAAATAAATAAAAATTTAAAAAATATTTAAAAAATATTTAAAAATTCTTATTTTTGTTTTTAAATTATAAAATGGAGAAAAAAAAAGCCTTCCTTTTTTATTCCTGGGCACTCTAGCTGTTTTCTTTTTTTCATCTTCTTTGTGGGTTCGATGGATTTTTGTTAGTCCATCCTCTCATAGATTGGGTTCTCCTTGGGTGATCGAGCCCTATCTTTCCTTTTCATATATATGGGCTTCTCCGAGGGGCTTGCCTTGGGAATTGCTTTTGTTGTGAGGATCTTATTCACTTCTGAAGCGGCGCCATATACTAAGAATATGATGATGCCGTTTGGGGCGGCTTCGGAGGAGCTGCCGCAGGCACCAGCACCGACGGCCCTTGATTAAGGGCAGGTAGCCTTTGCCGAGAGCTCCAGTTGGTGAGAAGCCCTATCACTTCCAAATAATTCAACAGCATCAGAATGCCTACGTAAACATGTGAAAGACCAAATTCATATGCTTTTAAATATAGGCAAGAAGAATTTCGTGGCTTTAGCCGGGGGCCCGTGCTTGGAACTAACTCAATTTATTGATTAATACCCCTTCGGGTATGAAGAGTTCTTGATAGTTGCGGTGGCATGACATTGGAGAACTCATTGTTATTGCTTTCTGAATTTTGGCTTCACCAACATTTTGTTATAGTAGCTAGGTGGTTAACTGTTCCCTTTCGCGCACTATCACAAACCTGAAGTGCAGAAACCGACTTTATCCTTTCTATTTTATTACCCCTAGAACAAAACAATCATCCTATAAGGAGTCCTTAATTTTCCTCAAATCTTTCATAATTTACTTGAAATCATCCTATAAGGAGTGATTTGGCTTTGTGGGTTGTATTTATCGGAAAAATTACCAAAAAAGTCCTAAATCTATAACTTTTGTACCAATTTAGTCATAAACTTTTCAATTGAACAATTTAATCTTAATCTTTTCGCATTGATACCAACCCAATTCATTTAGCTAATTTAGGTCAGAAATTACTGACGTGGACATCGGCCGATCGGCGTTAACATGAACATTTTTAATAATATTTTAATATTTTTAATATTTAGAAATTTTATTTATTTATTTTTCTTTTACCTTTTTTTTCCTTTTCCTTTTTTGGTGGCCATCACTGGCCACCACCCATAGCCATGGTCGCTGTGAATGTAATAATTGTATGACCTTTTTTGTACTTTTCCCATAATTTATCTGTAGTGTTCGTAACTTGATTTCATATGGATAAGTAATATTATTGTTGTGGACGCTAATTTGATCAAGAGTAACATGAAAATGGTAACATTTAGTGATTAAGCACTAAAATAGTAAAATATCATAAATGGTTGTAAGTAATCAGGATCCTTGATAAGTTTTTGTAAATAACAAGTCAGTAATCATCCTTCAAATGCACTAATTAACCTCTAAGTCTCATAAGGTTGAATTTTCCAACTTTAATAGCTTTCCATGAAATATTGTAGACAACTCGATTTCTATTGTAAATTTTTTGTCCTCTATTTGCAATAACTTACCTTAGTTGTATTAGCATTCCTTTACAGTTCATTAGTGTAATGGCTCTATCCAAAAGTAATTATCTTTCCTTAAATGCGTGATATTCCACAAACGATGGTAATATTAACAATTTTATGTTCAGCAATTTTTGTAATGAAAAAAAAAATAACATATGGATGATGACCGTAACAAAATGAAAGTTGGTGAGTAGTTGAAAGTTTAGGGGTAAACTTTGTAATATCCCTAAAGTTTAGGGTTTTTAATATAATCTCTTAAAGGGTAAATGACACAACTGTCCCTCATTGAACTTTAAATTTGTTCAATGTGGCCCCAAAATTTTAGCCTAATGTACAATCTTGAACTTTTAATTTATTTAATATGTTTGAAAATATTAATTCATGTTCAGTTTAAGATAATAATCAAAATTTAATTCAGTTAGTCCATCATAATTTTAAAATTTTTTTATATAGTCATATTAGATAAATTTAAAATTTATTATATTGCACATTAGATAAAGTTGAAGGTTCTTTTTGTCATTAAAAGAAAATCTTAAAAGAGACAAATAGCTGAGGTCACACGCCTCTTGTCACATTCCTCGCCGCTTTCAAAATTTCCCGAACCCGACGCCTCCATCTCCTCCCCCTCTCTCTCTCCCCAAATTCCAGCGCGCCTCCCGAGCTCCGACGAAGGAAGGAGGGCTCCCCATCATCGGTCAGTGTCGCAGGTTCCTCTGATTTCTCTCTGGTCATGGGATCCTGACGCTTCCCGCTTTTTGCAGCAGTTTTTAGATTGATTTCTGGTCGTGGGTCGGTTTCTTGATTCCGGTCCGATTGGCTTGTGATTGAGTTTAGTGGGCTGCGGTTGATGAATTCTGGGTTTGGACTGGGGATGTCTTCTGGGTTGTCTCTCTTTTGATCGTGGACATCTGCCTGTTTGTCGTTTTGGCATCCGTTGTGGCGGCGGGTGGGGTGGTTGGTGTTCTGAGGCTGGTACTGCAGGGCGAATATATTATGTGATGTGGCGGAATGTAAGTAGGGTTGGTAATTTCTGATACGAATTAAGTGTTTTGTGTACGATTGAATGTAAACGTGACGCGGATTTGATCGACACAAGTGATGTAGCGTAGTTATAAAGAAATTTAGTGTTTATAGGGACACTGGCTCGACTGAATTTGAAAACCCGATTTTGACATGTGAACACGAATTGCTAGGCTAGCCCTATAGAACGATGGATTGAAGTGTGTCACGGCTTTTGCCCTTAGTATACTTGGCGTGTCTTGTGTCAGACTGATATAGGTGTTTAGATGATCGCCAGACTTCTTGATCCCAATGTGGCTGATGCTGTGGTTGTGTGACCTGCAAAAAATCAATTCTTGTGCCTTGCTGTCTTGCAGGTTGTGCATTTTATCTGCTTCGACTTGACCACAATGGTTGTTGTGAAAGATGCTGCAGTTACCCGACCTGAGAAAAGTCAGGTTCTTGCTCCACGCCTTAGGTGATTCTCGGTCCTGCTATATTTCTTTTGTGGAACTCCGTCACTCCCATGGACGGATCATGAGTATGTTTGCCCTTTTGACCGAGTCGATGCCATCGCCTTTCCTTTTGAATTTTTTCATAGGAACAAGAAAAGGACGAGGGAGACGACCACAGAGGTTCCCAATAACACCACTGAAGAATTGGTATGCCCCCATTTGAACTGAACATAATGATCCATCAATGTATGCAATAGGCCAAAGGTGACAGTGTTGCTTCTTGTGTAGGATATTGATGAAAGATTGGACCGGCTGGAATCACGCGTCCACAAATTGCGCAGGGTCCTGTCAGAGATGTTAGAGGATGTAAGAAAACTGAAAGCGGAGGTATCACGATTGAGAGCCGGAAGGGGAGATGCCGTAGAACCAGAGCCTAGCCTAAGTGACTCTGCCTCATCTTGCATAACCGTAGATCATAGCCTCAGAAGCTGCGCAGATTCGAGAAGCCGCCTCCAATGAACTGTGAGAGGCTTCGCCGTGAATGTGAAAGGGAGTTCCTTGTGTTTCACTGTGGGCTCCTTCTCAGGTTACCGCATGCTTTCTGGTTTCTCATTAGCTGAACTGAACGCCAGGGAAATAACTTGTTGACCTTTTAGTCAACTGATGTACAGATGAAACTCAGTCTGTCTTTGGCACAGTGGACGTACGCCATCAAAAATTTGGCGGATTTTATTTCAGAATTGACTTTAGACAGAGAGGTGCACCTCAGGCATGACCCATTTTCTGTGCTTGTCAAGTATGCTTTTCCATGTCGAACCTGTGATTGATCGGTCAAGCTCGTGATTCTAACTAGCTTGCTAGGCTGATTGAGTAGTCAAATTCGCATATGTCAACCGTTATGCATGCATTTTGAGTTCAAGCTTCACTGGAGAAGATTGGAAGTTACTGTGTATCAAGTCGAGTCTAGTCAAAGCTTGAGATCATTACTGCTTAGAGATTATTACAAAGAACATTATGAAGTTTGCACCCACGTCTCAAATATCTATCTCCATTTCAGATTCTGAGTTTTTCACTTTCATGTTAAATTCTATCCTCATAACTCCATGATTTTTTTGACAAAATTGCCATTTTCCTTGTCCAAAATCCTGCTGTCCCGGGTTGTCGCCAACCTCAGACTCAAGGCCGGTGACGGTTGCTGCTGCTTTAGATCTAGTCTGATCGAGGCTGGGCGACCTGATTCGGACCAGATTGGGGCCTGTTCTCCCATGGCCACTGCGAGCTCCACCATGGAGCTCGCCGATCTTATGGCTCGCCGGGCTCGCGACTCATGCCGGCACAAGATGTTCGAGCTCCACTTTCACTTGACGCTGCCTCCAGTGCCCTATTTGCAAATATCCCTAATCTTTTAACTTAAGCTCGACCACAAAAATGTGTCCAACACATTCTCCTAAATTGCTTAGGAAAATTTTGAAAAAATTTGTGAAGTCTATGTGAGCGTCGACCTTGCCATGGAACTGCATTGGCTATTTATTAAAATGTTTAGGATTAAATTGGCCAAATTAAAAAGTTTATGATAGAATTGACATTCGTACAATATTTTTATGCCTTTTTTGTAATTATCTTATACAAAAATAATGTGTTAAGAAAAGGCTCACAATTTTCGTTCATCAAGCAATAAGACAATTTATTATTGAGAATTTGATATGTCTCTATCACGACACTTCATAAAACTGATTTTATAGATTTATTTGAATTTCACTTAGCATCACGCAATCTGAAGTTTCTAACATCGATAGTGAGCCACTCCCCCCTCCTTTGGCACTAACCCTATAGCCGTGTCGCTTAAATGCGAGCCGTTAAAATGCCATTAGCTTCGTCTTGTCGCTTTTGAAGTTTGGCAGGCCAAAATTAGGGTTTCTCCATTTAGCAAAAGGGCGAGGCGCACCTCCATTTCCAACTTTCGTGACCGATCTCTCTCTCTATTCATACCTCTTGTATAATTAATCTGGCCGGTTTACTTTATAGATGATCTTCAAATTAGTCTAATATGTTCCTTATAGTATTAAAGTACTGTTCCTTGCCCTATATGGATTTTTCTTTACAACCAGCAAAAAAAATTATCATAGTTTCCATCTAAGTAATATTGACATCAATACACCACACATGACACAATACAACGTAACATATCGACATGCCATTTCTAAAAAAATAGAGAATTCCTACACGTTGGGATGTGTTGTATATTAAATGTATATTTTTATTTATACATGGAAAATTATTATTTTTATGATTATTTTAAATAAATTAATTTGATTCAAATTCATAAATAAATAATAATAATAAAAGAATCTAAAATGGATTTATCTTAAAAAAATTAATCCACTATTTGTTAACATTATTTATTGTTTTAATTTGACAAATTCAATTCCATTCTAATAATCTATAAAATTTCGAAAAAAGAAGAAGCAAACACTTCATATTCTAAACTTCGCGTGTCAGAGCGTATCGGAAAAGAAGATAAAAAAACAAACTTGGGGGTGAATTATATATCACGGGAAGTGAGAGTCGAGAGAGAAGAGAAGACTAAGTTTTTATTTTTATATTTATTATTTATTATATTTTTTCATATTTACATATTGACTTTACGCGAGAGTGTAGGGAGAGTTGATCAGGTATCGCATTTTCCAACACATGTTAATCAAGTGTCGAAGAGTGTCAGAGAATGTTGAACATGTGTTGGAGTGTCCGACATGATATGAACTATGAAGGCTTCAAGAGAGTATCGATACTTCATAGGTTTTTGTCACCACCATGGGCCTCAAGTATGCCTCTCTTTATTTCACTCTCTTGCATGATTAATCTGTTCGGTTTAATTTGTCTGTGATCTTTAAATCAATCTAATATGGGATCCATATAGTATTGAAGCATTCCTTCATGCCCCATATGAACTTGTTGGCCTCTGGCCTCCTTGGCGGTGTCCTTTCCTTCAGCTTCTGATAGACCGCCGCTTAGGCTCCAAATGACTCATTCACCCTCACCTGAGTCGCTTGACTAGAGAGAGAAACTCTAGGACAGACTAGTTTTTATTGCTCAATCGCTTGAAAAAATACAAATGATGGGAACCTATATATAGTTGAGCCCCTCTTGCTAAGACAACTAATCGCTCATTTGATCCAACAATGGAGATCCAATCTCCCAATCTACTAATTAACCCATTTGACTATATATACATTTCCTTTAACTCTGTAAGAGTACTCTGGAATTCTCATGAGAACCTTAGACCTCAAGAAGCTTCAAGGCATATCTCGATCATCTTGGCCATCTCCTTTGGTCCATGACACGAGATCACAACAATGACTATAATTGCTTGAGCTTCATAAAGGTTATGGAACGAAGGAGATTTGGAGCTCGCAGCCATGGTAGCTAGAGCTTCTTCGAGTTTTCAATATAAAAAATATTTGCATTCTAATTTAAGAAATTAAAAATAAAAAAAATAAATTTATTTTTAATTAATATTATTTTAATTTATATATTCAAATTTAATTATATCTTATAATAAACATTCAATCTATAAATTAAATATTTATATTTATTATATATTTTAGGTATTTTTGTATTTTAGGTATATTAGTACAATTTACTATCTAATAAAATTTTATTAAAGAATGATGAAAGGGGAAAAAAGAAAAAATAAAGAAAATAATATAAATAAGAGGAAAAAAAAATTCTTTACAAAAAAAAGAGGAAAAATAAAATAAAATAAAAATTAAGGAATAGTGTTACGAGAGATTTTCACCATATTTGTTTATGAACATTTAGGTTCATTTACCGACCCTTGCAGCCCTTGTGAGGCAAAAAGGAAATCTTCGACCTGCGTCAGCTGATGTGCGTTTCCCTTTGAAGTCTAAACTGATGCCACCCTCGGTGAAAAAGCGAGGTGGCAAGAAAAGGTAACTTTCTCTCCTTTTTGGCTCCCATGTTTTTTGGTGTTTGGAATATTAGGGGTCTCGGCACCCCCTTAAGCGTGCCAAAATTAGGCATTTTGTGAGAACCAATAACATTTCCCGTATTGGTATCTTGGAGACTAAGATCTCGCCTAATGTTTTTCATGATATCTCTGCCGCTTTGCTTCCCGGTTGGAATTGGTGCTTCAATTATGAGCATTCGGCAAGAGGTAGAGTTTGGGTGGGTTGGAACCCCGCTATGCCCTTTTTGTTATGTCCGATTGCTCCTCTCGTGCCATTCATGGCCACTTGAGATCTATCACTCGATGGCACTTCCTTCTACTTATCGGTGGTTTATGCGGAGCACTCTTTTGTTTTGAGAAGACCGTTGTGGGCTGAGTTGAATCACTACAGCCTTTTGTACACGAATGAGCCCTGGATCGTTGCGGGAGACTTCAATGCTATCCGGTATGCCTATGATAGGGCGGATAGATCAAACTACTGGATTCTAGCCTTTGAAGATTTTGGCAATTGTCTCATTCAAGCTGGCTTGGATGATCTTAGGTTTGTTGGTAATTGCTTTACTTGGGCAGCCTCCTCTGGACCTAATCGCAAGCAAAGGAAGATCGGCAGGGTTGTTGTAAATTCGGCTTGGAACTCTACATTTTCTTATTCTGAGGCCTCCTTCTTGGCGCTGGGTGTATCGGACCATTCCCCAATGGTTGTTAGGATCCTCCCTACTCCAAACAATCATAAGCCTTTTAAGTTTTTCAACTTTTGGATGGCCCATCCGAACTTCTTTGAGCTGGTAGCACAGGTATGGGATTCTTCCTACGTTGGCTCGCCCATGTATACGCTTTGCTGCAAATTGCGTGCTCTAAAGTACAGACTTAAAGGCCTAAACAAGACAGCCTACTCGGATATCTCAACTCGTACGGAGGAAGCTAGAAGTCTGCTGTTGATTGCCCAAAATGCAATTCAATTAGACCCGCTCAACCGCTTTAGCCGATATAGAGAGAGATCACTGCAGCTTTCTCGATCTTCGCATCCAAGAAGAGTCCTTCCTCGGACAAAAGTCTAGAGTGCGCCGCGGCTTAAAGAAGGCGACGGCGAAACACGAAATACTTCCATCACTCGGTCAAGCGGAGCCATCTCCGGAATAGAATATTATCAATTATGGATGGAGATCTCCGGACATCGACCCTCCGAAGTTCAGCAACTCTTTATCTCCCATTTTCGTAACCTTTTGGCGGCTTCCCCCCTGCTGTAAAGCCTTCATCTGATGATATTCGTGCTCATTTGAATCATACTATCAGCAATGCTCATTTTCTTAGCCTCTCTTGACCTGTTACGGATGATGAGATTCGGGAAACCATGTTCTCCCTTGCAAATGGTAAAGCCCCTGGCCCGGATGGATTCAACGCAAATTTCTTTAAGCGGTCGTGGGACATAGTTGGTCCTTCGGTGATTTTGGCGGTTTGCGATTTCTTCAACTCGGGCCAACTCCTTCGACAGATTAATGCCACTATCATCACCTTGATTCCTAAAATCCCAAATGCCTCGATAATCAATGACTTTCGCCCCATAGCCTGTTGCAACACTATATATAAATGCATCACCAAGATTCTTGCTAACAGGTTAGCTTCCATTCTTCCTTCTATCATTAGCCCTCCTCAAAACGCCTTTGTTAAAGGCGAAGGAGCGATAATATCCTACTAGCCCAGGAATTATTCTGTGAATTCCATTATGAACCGTACCGGCCTAAATGCATCGTTAAGGTTGATTTTTCTAAAGCTTTTGACTCGGTGGATTGGAATTTCATTGAGCTAACCCTTAAAGCTTTTGTCTTCCCTGGTGTGTTTATTGACCACATCATGGCTTGTATCCGGTCACCCATGTTCTCCATCTCCCTAAATGGTGAGCTTCATGGTTTTTTCTCAAGCAGAAGGGGAATTCGTCAGGGTGACCCGATGTCTCCTTACATCTTCACTCTCGTTATGGAAGTATTCACTAGTATCCTTAACCGCCAATCCAATAAGCCAGGCTTCGATTACTTTTGGAGATGCAAAGCCACTAAGCTCTCCCATCTCTTCTTTGCGGATGATGTCCTATTATTCTCGAAGGCCAGCTTGACCTCGGTGCGAATCTTAATGGATGGGATCCATCTCTTTGCCGATTGGTTAGGTCTATTACCCAATCTTCACAAGAGTGATATATTTATCTCTCGGAGGGCCTCCTTCTCTTACGGATGCCCTGGTAAGTGCCTCAGGCTTCCAATTAGGATCTCTTCCGTTTAAGTACCTTGGTGTGCCTATTATTTCTACTAGACTTAGGAAAGTAGATTGTGCTGCGTTGGTGAACGCTATCACCTCGAGAGTCCAATCTTGGACCAACCGATTCTTGTCCATGGCAGGCAGGTTGCAATTGATAAAATCGGTTCTCCACTCCATCCAGGTGTATTGATCGAGTGTCTTTATATTGCCTTCTTCGGTTATTAAGCGAATTAAACAAATCTTTCGACAATTCCTTTGGAAAAGGCCTACCTTGAGTTCAGGTGGGGCTAAGGTGGCTTGGGAGGATGTTTACCTACCTAAGGAGGAAGGTGGGTTGGGGATTCGATCCATTCGAGTAAGTAACTTGGCGGCAATGATCAAGCACTTATGGATCCTCTTTACTGATAAAGAGTCCCTATGGTGTAAATGGATCCACTCAAACTTCTTAAAGCATAAGAATTTTTGGATAGTGCCTAAGCCAACGTCCTGTTCATGGGCTTGGAAGAAATTACTTGGTCTCCGTGACTTGATCCAAACTTCGCTTTAGATGGAATGTTGGCGATGGCTCTTCACCTCCTTCTCGGTTCGACTATTGGCATCCACGTGGCCCTTTCTATAAGATCTTCTCTAATCGTGATATCTATTGCTCCGGTATTCCACGTCTTGCTACAATTAGAACTGGTTTGGCAGCCCTGTCCACCCCTTCCTCATTTGCGGGTGTTATTGCGACTTGGGAGGAGCCACTTCCGAACCTTAATGGGGAAAATGACCGACTGGTTTGGCTGGGTCACCCGTCTGGAACCTACTCTTCAGCTTCTGCTTGGAATCTCCTGAGGACGAGGAAGCCATTTAGTCACTGCTACAAGTTTATTTGGAGCCCCTCTCTCCCTCCTCGTTATCAAACTCACCTGTGGCTGATTACTCGCAATTGCCTACCAACTCAGGTGAGGTTACTCACCCATGAAAGAATCCCGGATGTGTCTTGTGCATTTTGTTCAATTAGACCGGATTCAATCGATCGCCTTTTCTTTGGCTGCTCCATTACTCATGGCCTTGCGGCCTTTTGGGCAGCGAAGTTTAATCTTCCTTAGAGAAACCAGACTTGGAAAGTGAACCTTTTGTGGGCTATTAATCACTTATCTGATTCAGGGTTCCATCAATCAATGGCTAGGTTTTCCTTTGGTGCCTTATGTTATCTTCTCTGGAAGGAGAGAAACAATATCATCTTCCGCAACCAACAGCTCTCCCTCCCAGCCATGACAGCCCATCTAATCAAAGCTGTTAAAGACAAGGCCCTTACATTCTCCAAGGTCCCGAATATCCCCCGCAACAAACGTCTTCAGCTTAGTTGGGGTATCCACCCTTCTATCTTTGAGTAAGCGTTTCGACCTCCTACTGAAGTGATCATTTGGCCGTCTCCATTCGTGTTTTTCTTTGCATTGATGATGCTCGTGGGTAGCCCCCTCTTCCCCCTTGTTTGGGTGGTTCTCTATCTCGTCTTTCCCTTGGTCTTTTAGTCGTTGTTGTTGTTGCTTCCAGTTCACCCGGCTACTGCTTTCATTTGGTTGTATCCTGATGTTGTGGGGTTGTATTTTTGCCCTCCCTCTTCGTTTTTTTTTTTTTGGCATGCTTTCTGCCCTGGCTGCGTTGTTCGTCAGCCTCTTTTAGCTGCTTGTTTTTCTATTTCCTTTTTCCTTCTCTCGCAGTTCGGGTTGGCACCCTTCCACTCGAGTGGTACTCTGACATTCTGAGTGTAAGTTTTTGGTGCCGGCTCTCCCCTCGTGTTTTTGTATGGCCTCCGGCTCTCTTGTCTATCTATATTACTTACCTTTACAAAAAAAAAAAAACATTTAGGTTCATTTATAATGACATGCCATTTATATCAACAAAATATACATGATATGATATGAATATATTCAACTTTAATACTATGATTCATTAAACAATTGACAGGATATAAAAAAAAATCAAAGGATTTCATATCTTGTATTATCAAATCCAATCCCGATTAGAAATCTGAACGACTAAGGCTGCGCATGACAATGCTTCTTGGCCGAGGAAGAGCTTTTTTTTTTTCTTTTTTTCTTTTTTATAGTTCTTTTCTATTTCTATTCTGGAGAACAATTTCTGAGTAAACGAACCCGTTTGGTAACTACACCAAATTTCTACTCTTGGAATAGAAAAAAGAATAGAAATATGTTTGGTAACGCAACAATTTCTTTTTTTTGCATTTATTTATTTTTTATTCTTGCTCACGGATCGTCGACCATCGCCGCCTGCTGCTGCCGCTACACATTTGCCCGCGGCCGACACCACCAAGAACCACCTCTCGCAGCCGACCGCTGGCGGTCGATGGTCGGCAGCGGCGATGGTCGATGGGCTTTGTGGCGACAGTCGCTAGTGACTATCGGCCGCGGGCGGTTGTGCAGCGGCGATGGTGGTGACGGTCGGTGGGCAACTGGCGGTGGCGGTCGGCAGTGGCTCCAGGCGATTGGAGGTGGCCGCAGCAAGAGAGAGAAACAAAAGAAAAAAAATTGACTTATTTCTAGAAATTATTCCCGGGAACAAGAAGCTACTTTTTTTTTGTTTCTCAAAACTATTTCCAAGAACAAAAAATTAGAGAAATTGCTCCTGGGAATAAATGTTTTACCAAATAGGTTTTTGTTCCTTTTTTGTTCCGGGAAACAAAAGAACAGAAATTGGGAAAAATAGAAATGTTACCATGCGCTACTTAAATGACTTCAGTCTAGTTGTAGTGCTTCCAACAGTTTCTATATAGCTTATCAAGACCATGCAAAAAAATTATTTTTGGTCAGCATAATAGAATGAAGTATGAGCATGACATTGCTCGATGCCCCAAAGTATATCATACAAAGGTATAATCATCAAGGCAATCTTCTACACCATGATACGTTCATGATTTCGATTTAAAAAAAAAAATTATTAAGATAAGGGCGTATTTGCTTGAGCGAAGAAGTTTCTTGCAAGTTAGTTTTATGAATTTTCATGGTCTTGGTAAGGATGGGCTTGGCAAGGCCTAGGTAGCCCCGCCTAATGAGCCACTCCGGCGATTCTGGCATGTGGAAAGCTATGAAGGCAATCACGAGTACAATTGATGGGATTGCTCCAGCAAAAAACATCACACGCCATGCATATTTGAGGAGGAGTTTGGAGAAGATATAATTTGATAGATTACCAAAAAGAGTGCCAACGCTAATACACACCCAAATCATGGAAACAAAAAAATGAAAAAGATGCTACAAAATTAGAAAGAAAAAAAAGGAAATGAAAATAAATAAGTACATCAAGAAAGGAGATTCGGATGCCACGAGAGAAGGCAGGGGAGATCTCGGTTGCATAGATTGGGGCAATCGTCGCTGAGGTTGGCCAAGGAGCGGTCGACTAGCAACATGGCAAAATTTTGGGCTGAACCCATAATGACGGGCCCAACGAAATATATGGTCCCCGCCATCACAATTGTCCAACGGCGACCAAACTTCTCAGAAATCACTGTCGCTGACACCACCCCAAGCAATGAGAACATAGCAAGGATGCCCGTCATGAGCTGAAACTGCAAATTGCTTAGAGCCAAGTCCATCTTGATATATGGTGCAAGCCTGGTCATCAGCAATTGAACTGCCAAAAATTCAAAATAATAATGTACGTGCGATAAACGTGCAACATACGTGCGATATACGTGCAACATACGTGCGATATAAATGAATTTTCATGGTCTTGGTAAGGATGGGCTTGGCGAGGCCTAGGTGGCCCCGCCTAATGAGCCACTTCGGCGATTCTAGCATGTGGAAAGCTATGAAGGCAACCATGAGTACAATCGAGGGGATTGCTCCAGCGAAAAGCATCACACGCCATGCATATTTGAGGAGGAGTTTGGAGAAGATATAATTTGATAAATTGCCAAAAAGAGTGCCAACGCTAATACACACCTAAATTATGAAAACACAAAAATGAAAAAGATGCCACAAAATTAGAAAGGAAAAGAGGAAATGAAAATAAATAAGTACATCAAGAAAGGAGATTAGGATGCCACGAGAGAAGGCATGGGAGACCTCGGTCGCGTAGACTGGGGCAATCGTCAAGGTGAAGCTTGCACCGAGGCTGGTCAAGGAGCAGCTAACCATCAACATGGCAAAATTTTGGGCTGAACCCATAATAACGGGCCCAACGAAATATATGGCCCCCGCCATCACAATTGTCCAACGGCGATCAAATTTCTCAGAAATCACTATCGTTGACACCACCCCAAGCAATGAGAACATAGCAATGATGTCCGTCATGAGCTAAAGCTGCAAATCGCTTAGAGCCATGTTCATATTGATATATGGTGCAAGCCTGGTCATTAGCAGTTGAACTGCCAAAAATTCAAAATAATAATGTATATGCGATAAACGCGCAGCATACATGCGATATGCGTGTAACATACGTGCGATATAAATGAATTTTCATGGTCTTGATAAGGATGGGCGGTGGCCCCGCCTAATGAGCCACTCCGATGATTCTGGCATGTGGAAAACTATGAAGGCAACCATGAGTACAACTGAGAGGATTGCTCCAGCGAAAAGCATCACACGACATGCATATTTGAGGAGGAGTTTGGAGAAGATATAATTTGATAGATTGCCAAAAAGAGTGCTAACACTAATACACACCTAAATGATGAAAACAAAAAAAAAATGAAAAAGATGCCACAAAATTAGAAAGGAAAAAAAGGAAATGAAAATAAATAAGTACATCAGGAAATGAGATTAGGATGCCACGAGAGAAGGCAGGGGAGATTTTGGTTGCGTAGACTGGGGCAATTGTCAAGGCGAAGCTTGCGTCGAGGCTGGCCAAGGAGCAGCCGACCACCAACATGGCAAAATTTTGGGCCAAACCCATAATAACGGGCCCAACGAAATATATGGCCCCCGCCATCACAATTGTCCAACGACGACCAAATTTCTCATAAATCACTGTCCCTGACACCACCCCAAACAATGAGAACATAGCAAGGATGCTCGTCATGAGCTGAAGCTGCAAATCGCTTAGAGCCGGTTCGTCTTGATATATGGCGCAAGCCCGGTCATCAGCAGTTGAACTGCCAAAAATTCAAAATAATAATGTACGTGCGATATAAATGAATTTACGTGGTCTTGGTAAGGATGGGCTTGGCGAGGCCTAGGTGGCCCCGCCTAATGAGCCACTCCGGCGATTTTGGCATGTGGAAAGCTATGAAGGCAACCACAAGTACAATCGAGGGGATTGCTCCAACAAAAAGCATCACACGCCATGCATATTTGAGGAGGAGTTTGGAGAAGATATAATTTGATAGATTGCCAAAAAGAGTGCCAACGCTAATACATACCTAAATGATGGAAACAAAAAAATGAAAAAAAGATGTCACAAAATTAGAAAGGAAAAAAAGGAAATGAAAATAAATAAGTACATCCGAAAAGGAGATTAGGATGCCATGAGAGAGGGCAGGGGAGATCTCCGTTGCGTAGACTAGGGCAATTGTCAAGGCGAAGCTTGCGCCGAGGCTGGCCAAGGAGCGGCCGACCAGCAACATGACAAAATTTTGGGCCGAACCCATAATGACAGGCCCAACGAAATATATGGCCCCCATCTTCACAATTGTCCAACGGCGACCAAACTTCTAACAAATCACTGTCGCTAACACCACCCCAAGCAATGAGAACATAGCAAGGATGTCCATCATGAGCTGAAGCTACAAATTGCTTAGAGCCAAGTCCGTCTTGATATATGGCGCAAGCCCAGTCATCAGCAGTTGAATTGCCAAAAATTCAAAATAATAATGTATATGCGATAAACGTGCAACATACGTGTGATATAAATGAATTTTCCTGGTCTTGGTAAGGATGGGCTTGGTGCAGCCTAGGTGGCCTTGCTTAATGAGCCACTCTGGCGATTCTGGCATGTGGAAAGCTATGAAGGCAATCACGAGTACAACCGAGGGGATTGCTCCAACGAAAAGCATCACACGCCATACATATTTGAGGAGGAGTTTGGAGAAAATATAATTTGATAGATTGCCAAAAAGAGTGCCAACGCTAATACACACCTAAATGATGGAAACAAAAAAATGAAAAAGATGTCACAAAATTATAAATGAAAAAAAGGAAATGAAAATAAATAAGTACATCCGAAAAGGAGATTAGGATGCCACGAGAGAAGATAGGGAGATCTCGATCGCGTAGACTGGGGCAATCGTCAAGGCGAAGCTTGCGCCGAGGCTGGCCAAGGAGCGGCCGACCAGCAACATGGCAAAATTTTGGGCCGAACCCATAATGACGGGCCCAACGAAATATATGGCCCCCGCCATCACAATTGTCCAACGGTGACCAAACTTCTCAGAAATCACTATCGTTGACACCACCCAAGCAATGAGAATATAGCAAGGATGCCCATCATGAGCTGAAGCTGCAAATCGCTTAGAGCCAGGTCCGTCTTGATATATGGCACAAGCCCGATCATCGGTAGTTGAACGGCCAAAAATTCAAAATAATAATGTATGTGCAATAAATGTGCAACATACGTCCGATATACGTGAACATATGTGCCATATAAATGAATTTTCATGGTTTTGGTAAGGATGAGCTTGGTGAGGCCTAGGTGGCCCCGCCTAATGAGCCACTCCGGCGATTCTGGCATGTGGAAAGCTATGAAGGCAACCATGAGTACAACCGAGGGGATTGCTCTAGCGAAAAGCATCACACGCCATGCATATTTGAGGAGGAGTTTGGAGAAGATATAATTTGATAGATTGCCAAAAAAAGTGCCAACGCTAATACACACCTAAATGATGGAAACAAAAAAATGAAAAAGATGCCACAAAATTAGAAAGGAAAAAAAGGAAATGAAAATAAATAAGTACATCTTAAAAGGAGATTAGGATGCCATGAGAGAAGGCAGGGGAGATCTTGGTTGCGTAGAATGGGGCAATTGTTAAGGCAAAGCTTGCGTTGAAGCTGGCCAAGGAGCGGCCGACCAGCAACATGGCAAAATTTTGGGCCGAACCCATAATGATGGGCCCAACGAAATATATAGCCCCCACCTTCACAATTGTCCAACGGCGACCAAACTTATGAGAAATCACCGTCGCCGACATCATCCTAAGTAATAAGAACATAGCAAGGATGCCCGTTATGAGCTGAAGCTGCAAATCGCTTATAACCAGGTCTATCTTGATATATGGCGTAAGCGCAATCATTGGCAGTTGAACTGCCAAAAATTCAAAATAATAATGTACGTGCGATAAACGTGCAACATACGTGCGATATAAATGAATTTCCGTGGTCTTGGTAAGGATAGGCTTGGCGAGGCCTAGGTGGCCCCGCCTAATGAGCCACTCCGGCGATTCTGGCATGTGGAAAGCTAGGAAGGCAACCACGAGTACAACCGAGGGGATTGCTCTAGCGAAAAGCATCACACGCCATGCATATTTGAGGAGGAGTTTGGAAAAGATATAATTTGATAGATTGTCAAAAAGAGTGCCAACGCTAATACACACCTAGATGATGAAAACAAAAAAATGAAAAAGATGCCACAAAATTAGAAAGAAAAAAATGGAAATGAAAATAAATAAGTACATCCGGAAAGGAGATTAGGATGCCACGAGAGAAGGCGGGGGAGATCTCGGTCGCGTAGATTGGGGCAATCGTCAAGGCGAAACTTGCGCCAAGGCTGGTCAAGGAGTAGCTGACTAGCAACATGGCAAAATTTTGGGCCGAACAGATGGGCCCAACAAAATATATGGCCCCCGCCTTTACAATTGTCCAACGGCGACCAAACTTCTCAGAAATCACTGTTGCTGACACCACCCTAAGCAATGAGAACATAGCAAGGATGCCTGTCATGAGTTGAAGCTACAAATCGCTTAGAGCCAGGTTCGTCTTGATATATGGTGCAAGCCCGGTCATCAGCAGTTGAACTACCAAAAATTCAAAATAATAATGTACGTGCGATAAACGTGTAACATACGTGCGATATACATGCAATATACGTGCAATATAATTCCTCGAAGAAAATGATGGGGTAGATGTGTTAGGAGCCCATGCATCTTCCCCATCGTCTTCTAGCTCTATCTCGATCCCGTGTGCTCCAAAAGCCTCCACATTCTCTTATTGCTGGTGTCCCAACCCATCTCTCCCATTCTCTCATTCTTCTCCTTCATGGAACATCTGCAACAAAAATGTCCGGTAGCTATCGTCTAGCTCTTCATCTCCTTCGTTGAACATCTGCAACAGAAATTCCCGATAGCTATCATCCATCCCAAATGGCTGACAATCCATCCACTCAAGTGTAGAAATGTGTTTGGTAATGCAACAATTTCTTTTTTGCATTTATTCATTTTTTATTCTTGCTCACGGATCGCTAATCGCCGCCGCCACCGCATGGCCACCCGTGGTCGATGATCATCGGCAACCATCGTCGTAGAGCCCATCGACCGCCGCCTCTTGCAGTGGGCTATCAATGGTCGGAGGCGATGACGGTGATGGGCTCCAATGATGGTCGGCCGCTCGATCGATGCAGCGATTGGCGGGTGATCGTCGGCCGATGGGCGGCAAGTGGTGGCGGTTGGCAGTGGCTTCAAGTGATTGGAAGTGGCCGTGGCAAGAGAGAGAAACAAAAGAAAAAAAAAAGAAAATTAACTTATTTCTAGAAATTGTTCCTGGGAACAAGAAGTTACTTTTTTTTTTGTTTCTCAAAACTGTTCCCGAGAACAAAAAATTAGAGAAATTGTTCCCGGGAACAAATGTTTTACCAAATAGGTTTCTGTTCTTTTTTTGTTATGAGAACAAAAGAATAGAAATTGGGAGAAACAGAAACGTTACCATGCGCTGCCTAAACGTAGCCTGATATGATTAGATATGATATGATATGAAATTTATGGTGTTTGCTATATCTTATTTACTGGATTGTGATTATAGTAATAGAGTCAAATATATTTACATTATATTAATATAATTTAATCAAAAAATTTATAAATGAAAATGGTAAAAATCTCTTGCGACACTCTTATATGCTTTATTTTAATTTATTTTCCTCTCTTTTTTAATTAATTAATTAATTAATTATTTCTTCCCCTTCCCTTATTTTCTAGTAAAATTTTATTAAATAGTAAATTGTACTAATATACCTAAAATACCTAAAATATGTAATAAATATAAAAATATATTTAAGCTTATATATTGAATTATATTATAAAATATAATTAAATTTGACTATATAAATAAAAATAATATTAAATTAAAATAACTAAATTGACATTTTTTCTTATTTTGAATCTTATATTAGAATTCAAATATTATTTATATTGAAATATAATTCTAATTCTGTTAATTTAAGAAGTCTGTTATTTGAGAAAAATAACTTTTCTATTATGATTATTAGAAATCATATTCATACTTATCACAATTCTTCTATGGAATAATTTTATCTATTTTATATTCCTCTCGTATCCAACTTATCCTATCTAGAATAGACATCATATGTAGAATATTCGGAATTTTATCCTGGCTGCCAACCACAGCCTTCGTGAGTATTTCATATGATCTTGTCACCTCATTTTCTAACCTCTTCAAGGGATGGTGAGCAAAATGGGCTTTTTTTCTGGCCCATCTATTTGGTATGTAACTTACAGGCCCAATAATTGCATCCATCAAGCGCCATTAAAGCCCATTTAGCTTCTTCTTCCCCGCTTTTAAGGCTTGGCGATTAGGGTTTCCGCTCTACCCTGCAGAAGCGGCGAGGCAGAACCTCCATCTCCACCACCTCCTGTCGCCGGCGCCATGGTCCTCAAGTAAGTTCCTTTCTCTCCCTGCAATTTCTTTCTGGTCGGTCCGCTTTTTCTGCCGTCGTTGAATCGGTCTGCATGCTGTCATTTCGGTGGTTTATTGTTTAGATGTGATTTGACGGGAATCAGGGGATTCTTCCTGTGTTTTCTTTGGGTTCTGCTGATGCCTGGCGATGGAGCTTTTGTTTGATCGATCGATTGAGTGCCGATTGTTCGGGATTGGGATCGTGCGTGTGTGCGTGTTGTGAAAGATTCTGCTTGCGTCTCTGGAACTGCCGAATATGCAGATTGAATCTTCAGGGCTCGACTTGGCTCTGCTGTTGACGTGAATTTGAGGGGAAAAAGGAAACTTTTGTGTTTTTTGGGAATTAGGAAGAGACTGGATATGGGTTTAGAACCCTTTGAGCCGTAGATGGCGTGGGAAATTGCGGGTGGCGGCGAATGTTCGTGTGCAGCTCAAGCTCTGATGAGATGAAAGATGCCTTTCTGTCTGCTACTGTGCAATTTGTCTTCCTGGACGATTCTCGCATGTTTCCTTTGTAGTTTGCTGGTGCTAATGTAGCTTATTCGGAATAATTGTTTGGTTTTCTAATGACCTTTTCTTTTGGAATAATAGGACTGAGCTTTGCCGCTTCAGCGGTGCCAAGATTTATCCTGGCAGGGGAATCAGATTTATCCGCTCGGATTCCCAGGTGAGGCTTGTTGCATGGTTTCTTTGTGGTGGATGGCCTTCTCAGTCGTACTTTTCGTGAATGATTCTCCTTGGCTTTGCATTGGTAGGTTTTCCTCTTTGTCAACTCGAAATGCAAGAGGTACTTCCACAACCGCTTGAAGCCGTCAAAGCTCACATGGACGGCCATGTACCGGAAGCAGCACAAGAAGGTGAAGAAAGCATCAGCCAGAAGGGTTATGGGGTTATGAGGAAATGGCAGAATTTTGATATCTTTTTTCTCCTTTATTGATATTGTAGGATATTGCTGCTGAGGCTGTGAAGAAGAAGCGCCGTGCCACCAAGAAGCCATATTCCAGGTCCATAGTCGGTGCCACCTTGGAAGTCATTCAGAAGAAGAGAGCTGAGAAGCCAGAAGTTCGAGATGCTGCACGTGAGGCTGCTCTGAGGTATGTAACTTACGAGCTCTTCTCTTGTCACCATGGAGTGTGTTTGCACTCCCTACTCACCAGCTTTTCATGTCGGTTTCTCACTGCAGGGAAATTAAGGAAAGGATCAAGAAGACGAAGGATGAGAAGAAGGCGAAGAAGGCTGAAACGATGGCCAAGTCCTCGAAGTCACAATCCAAGGGAGCCATGCCCAAGGGTGCTGGACCTTCTAAGGGCCCTAAGCTTGGAGGTGGCGGCGGAAAACGTTGAATTCCCGTTTAAACTTCTAGATTACCTACTGTTTGTTTTGATTTCTGTCTCAATTGAGCAGTATATTTTGTCAATCTTTGCGGTATCTTCTGTCGGAACCGCTTAGTTTTTGTTTAGTGCAAGTTTTGACAGTGCTGTAAACTGAATCATCAGTTGAAAGTTTGTGCTTCTGATTTGCTTATGCTGGTTAGTGTTAGGCTCTTCGATTTGAACTACCTTGCTAGTTTCTGAAACGAGTTGTTTTACCAAGGTCTTTTCAGTCCTGTCCGAGCTCCTTTCATCCTGGAACACTTTTGGGAGTATTATCAAGTCGGGTCGGTCCGATGTGGCGGCGGTCTTGACTCGATTCAAATATTTCGATCCTAGAAACTGGACTTGGAATTGATCTGAGTATGGAAGTACTTGTGTTGGAGCTCGACTCTAACAGAGAATTTGGATTTTCGAGCTAGAATCAACGATTCTCGACTCCAGTCAAGATAATGAGTAAACTCGAGATCGGGCCAAAGAAGCTCGAATATCTTCCCTTAATATATGAAATTTTAAGGATTTTCTTGTCTAATTTACATGACTATTAACAAATTAGAATAAAACAGTTATGCTCGATACTGCTCGATTAGGCTCTCAAGTTTGTCGAGCTGATGTAGATCTTCGATTGGCACTAGCTTAATTTAGTCAAGTTGTTTTTGACTAAAGATCGAGTACTTATATTTTGAGCATTTTTTTTCTTATTTAAGTATGGTGGTTCGTAGAATAAATTCGGATCGAGATGTGGGATAGAGTGGCATTGATCTTAGGGAAAATTTTAAGTAAGGATTTAAAGTGTTATCATTTTCTCAAATAAGGGTTTGAAGTGGACATTATTTGAAATAATAACTTAAATTATCATCATTTTCTCAAATAATGGACTGAAACAAACATTCTTTAAAATAAGAAAGCCATATTAGTTTAAAAAAAAGGCCTCAACTTATTATTTGATAAGGGAAATTTTGTCTTTTATTTTTTTTTCATAAAAAACAAACTCAAGAAAAAATAAAAAATTAAAAGAAGAACAGAGACAACAGGGTGGGCCCTCTCCTACTTGTGGTTGCTACCTTATTGTTGATCTTCTCCTAGCCCTTGCCTCTCATCGACGATGGTTGTCGGCACTCGTCTAGGCGTCAGCGACCTCATCGACTAGCCACCGCTCCACCGACGATGGGGCGATGGCCACAGGTAGGAGGGAACCCCTCTCGCCTCTATTTTGTGTTTTTTAGTTTATTTTTTAAAATTTTTAATCTAATTTTTAGACCAAAAAAATTAATTTAATCTGAATTTAAATTGTGTTTTGATGAAAATACGTAGAGTGGGTTGGAATTTTTTGCCAACCGGTGAGTCAATGAAGTTAGGCCCTTATTTAAAATAAATATAACTATTTCATGTCATTTTTTGAGACTGATATAACCACTTTAGGCTCCTATTTGAAATAAGATCTATTTCAGACTCTTATTTACGAGAATGAGTACACTTTGGGCCCTTATTTGAAAGTTTCCCTTAATCATATTATAATATGGTTGTCACAAATAAAGGCTCTTAAGAAAATAGAATTGCTAAGTTCAGGAGCACCTCAAATAAAAAAGAAAGAAAAGAAAATTGAAATTCACCATATTTCAAACTTTTGCCTTCAATGGAAATTCTCAATGTCAATTCACATTTTAGGTATATGGCCAATTAGAGCAATTATTGATGTTTTGGAAAGAGCATGTATAGTATACACCTCCAAGTCTAGTGAATTTTTGGGATTATCTAAGAAAGGGATTGGCAAAAAGGGGAAGATCTCATTTTGATAATCTAGAAATCTTATCATTCCAAATTGAGTAGTTTACCCTAATAAAACCTCTAACCCCATCCAAACCTTTAGCATCCAAATGAATCACAAGTCTCTTATTGTAATAAAACCAATTCAGCTCAACAAACCTAATTTAAAAAATAGCGCAAGGGCGATCCACTACTAAATCACATTTCATATATTTGTAAAAAAGATATTTACCAAGATAATTTAGGAAAATTAATCAAATCGACCAATAGGCAGCCAAAGATCCCGACAAGTTTATGGATGATAAAAGTCAATGTTGGGAGAAACCGTTATCGGTTACGAGACGTCAAGACCAAATTATGAAACACCAAAAAGTTAGGAGTAACCCGCAACAAATGTCGGAACCTAGGCAAAATGTATTTCGCCATGAAAGCAAGTAATTTCTAATTCTTCTCTGATTCAGACAAATCAATTTTCCCATAAAAAAAAATTAAAATTGGGAGGACAGTGACATAACAAGAAAAATCTGATGAAGGCTCCCCCAACAAGACACATTCAGCCACTAATCTCTCAGGAAGACCTGCCGGTAGAGGGTTAGCTAACCTCGTCACCAAGAGCCGACTCGTTGACCCCCCAACTCAGCGCGCCGACTCAGCGTGTCGACTCACCGAGTCCATTTTCTCTCTCTATCTCTCTCTTTCTCCTTCGTTTCCGCCTGAGCGGATTGGGTTGTTCCACAGCAATCCATCAAAACCCCCCCTCCCCCCGACCCACAAACCCTTTCTCTCTCTACACCGACCCATCTCTCTAGAGAGAGAAAGTCGCCACCTTGAGGCGAAACCCACCTCCAGAACCGCCATGGATTCTCACTGAGCCAGGGAGGAAGAAGAACCATCCATCATCTCTCTCCAATTCTCTCTCTCTCTCTTGCCCGCTCGAGGAGGAGGAAGCCCAAGAGAAGTTTCGGCGCGAAAGATGTCGTTCCCGGTGTTCCGGACGGCGCAGATCATGCCGCTGAGCTCGCAGGCTCAGGTGGCCGCCGCGAAGAACCCCGCCTTGCCTTGCCCGTTCCTGAAGCCCGTCCTGCCCGCCCCGAAGCTCGGCGGCCCGCCGTCGCCTCCGGTTTTCGGGAAGGCGGTTCGGAGAGCTGGCGTCGCGGTTAGGTGCTCTTCGGCTCCCGCTTATGAGTCTGCTGCGCTTGACGGGAGCTCCGGAGGAGGGGAGGCGAGGGCTCTCCTGGAGAAGTGCTTCCGGGCGCCGAGCTCGGGCGGCGGTGGTTCGGACGGTTGCGGCCCGGTCATGAAGGGGGGGCAGTTCGGGGCGTTCGGCGCGGTGACGCTCGAGAAGGGGAAGCTCGACATGACGCAGAAGCAGACCACGTCTAGCCCCGAGGTCTGTCCTTTTCTGTCTCGGTTGCAATTTGCGATTTACGAGTTTCCTGCGGTGTGTTTCTCGCGGAATTCGTCGTGGTTTTGTTGTTGTTGTTGTGCGTTAGGAGACGGAAAGGAGAAGTAGGAAATTAAATTGTACCCGGACAACTGTGGAGGTCGGAGAATTGGAATTCATGGACAGAACAGTAGAGTTTCGGTCTATCTGCAGAGGAAATTAAACTTGTGGTATGGGCAGTGTCTGGTTTGGTGGATGTTGTACTGCCTTTGCATTTGAAAGGGAAAGAAGGAAGAAAGACTGAATAAGATAACATGTGAAAGAAGGATACTCATAACCATTGGAGTTGATGTTCTCACTACCGTCATGCAGTCGTAACTAGACATCTTAACCCTAAAATCGAGGGAAGGACCGTAAAGAGTATTCTATTTTATAAGACTGAAATTTCAATAGGACCATCTGAAGAGGCTATTGGTGGATCTTTTCCAAAGATTTTAGTTAGCTGGAGTACTGTGTTTTGTGGTGCATAAAATTGGACAATTTGACTTAGAAGGTGCAGTTTATTCTGCTTTAACTTCATCCCAAACTCCTTTGAAGCTTGAGCAATAAATAAAAACCATATAGCATCGATTGCTGAAGCACGAAAACCCTCATTTCTATCCATTTACATTAAGAAGACATGCTCATTTCTTCTTTGTTAACGATGGACATGGAAAAGTTACATGACATGATGTAAGAAGTCTTTGGATATGGAATTTTATGGGCTCACAGACTAGACTATTCATTTCATGGTTGAGTGGATGTTAATCGTCGGTGTATGAACTTAGTACCCTGAATTTTTTTTTGTTTGGGGGGGGAGGAGATACTTGCTAAGGGCAGTTGGTGCATTGCGTGAAGTTATGTCATTATGCAATTTTCAACTTCAACTCCTGAGGGTTGAATTGTTTTATCCACATCGATGCCATAGATCAATACAAACTCTGAGTGCCCTTCACCTATGCTCACTGAAATTAATGTTGCTTTATGGTTTAGATTTTTAACATGTTGCTCTTGTAATTTGTTATGGTTGGGATTAACCTTCGAGGGGAGTCATTTTGCGGTTTAGATTAAGCTTAGAGGTGAGTCATTTTATGGTATAGATTATTCTTCCAGTAGTCATTTTAGTAATATGTTTCTTTCGAACACACGAACTGAAAGTCCCTCACCAAAGCCCAAAGTTTTTGTTATTCAAGTAGAAATTCACAATGAGGCACCAAGACAGTGCCAACCCATCCACAAAAGGAGCTTGATGCACAAGAGCTCAAAGCCGACATAATAAGGGGCTCATTAATGAGTTAGGGAATCTACAATGTAAATCAAAGTATTTACATCTTAAATAAAACCCAATATACCAAAGGTGGAAAATTTAAACCAATTTTGAATAATCTTGAACAGAAAACTCTTTTTCCTTTAAAAGCTTTCTTGTTCTGCCTTTCCCAAGCCAACCAACCCAGAAATGGAAAGAGGAACTGTGGCTATCCACTTTGTCTTATGGCAAGGGATAAGAATACCTTGCCATGCCCATAGTTCTTGCTTAATGGATCTTGCTATAAACCCACAATGCCCCCATACAGGCATAACAGGTTAGCCCAAAAAGTTGTTGTCCCAAGACAAAGAAGAAGTGTGACACGGTAACTAATCCCAGCATCGAAGTATAGAAAAAACTCGTAAGCAAGAAACTTCTACATATCCTTGATCACTAGAAACATAATTGTCAACTATAAACCAAAACTGAAATTCTACCTTAAAGTAGCTCTGTTGCATTATATTTAATCTACGTTACAACTCCGTTCATTTAATGTTATTTGGTGTCATTGAGCAAAGAGATATCATTTGTCATGTGTATCTTCTAATTTTATGTATTGATAGTTAAAGGATTAATCATATAACCATCTAGATTTGGAAATAGAAAAATGTGAGGCTTGTGATGATTTGGAAATCTTCTATACTAGGTAATCAAGTTCTAGTATACTTTTGCAAGAAAATAATTAAGTTGGCTGTTTTGATTGGATTCTTTCATGGATTTATATCAATAGTCATATTTTGTGCTAGTAACTGTCAGTTCTTGACTTCTATAAGATGATTAGGAAATTCTTTAAGTTTACCCAACAAACTGAGAAATAACTCTAGCAATTTTGCATGGATAATTCCTTAATACAACTTTTTATTTTCTTTGGCTTTTTATTCTTTGCCCTGATGTAGGCTTGTTAGTTTGCTTAAAATTCACGATTAGTGCTGAATTTTTTTTTACAGCTTGCAACAGGAGGAGGTGGTGGTGATATTGGAAAGAGGATCAGTCATGGGGGAGGTGACGGAGGTGATGACGATGGCGATGATGATGATTATTTTGACGACTTCGATGATGGCGATGAAGGTGATGATGGAGGGCTATTTAGAAGGAGGATGTTTCTTGAAGAGGTTTGCATTTATGCTAACACGCATTCTTATACTTCAGAAAATGTCAATATATCTTATGCACTGGCCTGATATATTGTTTTCTTTCTCCCAGCTATTCGATCGCAAGTTCATTAATGCAGTATTAAACGAATGGCAGAAGACGATGATGGATTTGCCTGCTGGCTTTCGGCAAGCATGTGAAATGGTGTGGATTCTTCCTCTCTATGTTTTTCCAACTGTTTACATATCCAAGAGAATACTGAAAATGGCTTGCAGGGTTTGGTCAGCTCCGCTCAAATGGTTAAGTTTCTGGCAATCAATGCTAGACCAACAACTGCCAGGCTTATATCGCGATCGATACCGGAGGCCATGTCTAGGGCATTTATTGGCAGGTAATGGTGACAAATAACTTCCTTATGCTGTAGCTGGTCAGAAACAGTTCCAGCTTTAGTTTTTAAATCTTTGGATGAACTGCTATGTGTGTGAGCAGACAGCGATTTTGGGGATTGTGCAGCTATGAATCTTAGACCAAGTGACCTTGTTGCTTCTCGGGAGAGCAGCGATTTGTTCAAAGTTCTAGTTATCTTTATAATAGTGAAGAAAATTTTTAGTAAACATTCTGAGCGCCAGATCTTAGTAGATGTTCGTTTCCCCACTTTGACAGTAAGGGGTGATGGGAAGCTGCTTCAACCATGGTAGGTATGATGCCTTCCTTCGATGGATCTTGTTGCCAAGGTTGAAGAGCCAGATTCCCATGTACCCTAGATATCTGAAGGGTCTAGATTCATAATTGGGGATGGTTTCCACTTCTTAATAGATTTTTCCCCACCTCTCGATTTCCTTGAGAAAGGACGCCCATTTAGCTATTTCAGAAATGAAAAAGCTCCTCAGACCATTGCTGTTTATCCAGCCAAATTATTTGAGGACCATCACAGCCCATTTAGCTATTGATAGACTTTCTTTTTTCCGTTTCAAGAAGAAAGTGCAAGATGCATGGTTCAGTTTTTGCACGTGCACTTGCTTGTGATTGCCAACAAACTTACTCTTGTCTGTTGCATTTTTTGATAGGATGATTGCAGATCCTGCATTTCTATATAAGCTTCTCCTAGAGCAGGCTGCCACCATTGGTTTTGCTGTTTCATGGGAAATGAGGAATCGTAAAGAGAGGTTTGTGCCTCTCTCTTTTATTACAGGATATACAGGAGTAATTGATGTGCTCCTTGGATATGCACAAATGACTTCTTTCTACTTGTTACAGGATAAAGCAGGAGTGGGATTTGGCGCTTATAAATGTTCTCACAGCATCTCTGTGCAATGCTGTTGTTGTTTGGTCACTCGCCCCATGTCGTTCATATGGGGACACATTCCGGTTTGATCTACAAAATACATTGCAGAAGCTTCCCAACAATATATTTGAGAAGAGTTACCCAATGAGAGAGTTTGACCTGCAAAAGAGGGTCCAATCTTTTTGTTTCAGAGCTGCAGAGCTGTGTATGGTTGGGTTGACTGCGGGGGCAGTGCAAGGTTCTTTGTCCAATTTCCTAGCAAGTAAAAAGAAGGAAAGGTAAGCATTTTTCTGAGGCAACTTTTTCCTGGTGTGGTGATGCTGCTTTGAAAGGATAATAAATAACAAGAATAAGGTTCCATCTTGCAATGGAAGAAAGTCCTAAGATTTATTTGCTGACCTAGAAATAATTGACAGGTTATCGGTGACAATACCCTCAGTGAGCACAAATGCACTTGGTTATGGTGCTTTCCTGGGCATATATGCAAACTTGAGTTATCAGCTTCTATGTGGATCTGATAGATTGTTGACGAATCATTTTGATGTTATTGGAGTGGCCCTGTTCTTTGGAACTGCTCTGAGGTACTCTCTCTCTCTCTCTCTCTCTCTCTCTCTCTCTCTCAAGCTTGTCAGGATACTTTCATCAGGCACTTCCTCGGCTAGTTATCAGCTATTTTGTGGTGGTGAATTCATGGAAGCTGAAAGTGCCGTGTGATTGTTTGATTGACTTTGAACATGCCTTACATGGCTTTGGTCCTAAATTCATCTTTTATTTTATGTAGGATTATGAATGACAATGGAGGACAGACATTGAGGCATGCCTGGCTTGGCATGGAGCCTGATCCACTGGCTCATTCAGATAGCCTTCTGAAGGCTTATAATAGGCCTGAAGAAGTTGTACCTAAGTCCTCTCCCAGTTGGTTGATATCGAAAAATGCCATTGTTTCTGGTCTTGGACTTTTTGGTAGCAAGGAAGGTAACGCAGATACTGTCAATGGGGAAGCACCGCCTCCAAAGGCAAGGAGGAAGAGGATAGTCAGGAAGAAGGTGACAACAAGTTGAGCATAGATTTGTTGTACTTAAGTCGTGCCTCCAATTTTGCCTTCTAATGGAGATATATGACCTTACATTCTTTGCTCAATTAACCTCGAAGATCGTGAATTACCGGGGCTCGTAGTCGTTGCCCGTCCAGAGCTGAAGTCTGAACACATGAGCTATGGCTGAAAAGATGGGTTGTCTTTTTTTTTTTTTCTTTTCTTTTCTCTTCCTTTTTAGATACATGGGTTCGGGGAGGGTTGAATCTTAAGCATCATCTTTCCCTTATTGATTTGTTTTTGACAGTGGGATAACTTCCTATATGTTACTTGAAATACTCATTGTAATTTCTTTAGAATAAGAGGTGATACTCTGATACCCGCGTTGGGGATTCATGCAGGGAGACATTGAATTTACCGTCTTCACATCAAGCTGGTGTTTGACATTGTCTTGTACATTTTGAATCATCTGAATTAGGGGTTATATTGCCATGCACTGTTTCTTTCTTTGTTGTGCTCGTCTTGGATCGTATAAGCAAAGTTACACAAAGATACTATCAGCTTTATCGGCGAGCATCTGGACTTTTTAGTGTGGTTACCATTGGGTTAATTATTGGGAAAAGTTGATAGGAGGAGGGATGGTAAAACCAGGGCAAAAAACCTGAGAATCTCAAAATAAGATGCTTTAGTATTTTTCCGTGCCTAGAGAGGCTGGGGTTTGCCTTTGCACAGATTGCTTGTTTAGGTGAGAATGGGTAGGAGTGAGCAAAATGGACTGATCGAACTGGAGACTGCCAGGGCTATAGATTGGACCGGCTGGTTCGATCAGCATCATCTGCTTCCCATTTCCATAAAATTGGAATCGGAGTCATTGAGAGAGACAAACCGACTCGTGAGTGTCTTTATGTCATGTCTAGGCAGTCCGGTTCCTGGTTCCGAGTTATTTTAAAGATTAGAGCTCATCCTGTGAAGTCATACCATTGTTTTTTGCCCTACTGGCAATGTTATTTACAGGTGGGACGTTCACAGCATAGAGATGTCCGAAAGGAGGCTTGTCTCCCTCAGTGATATTTTGTGCATCCATGATCATCGGGGGATCAACCTCGTAGAGAAAGATCCAAGGACTGCTGTTTTGTCTTTGTGCAATGTTTAGATTGTACAAGGATGGCCGGCCTGATTATCGAACGTAGGCAAAGAAGTCGGATATGTATATAAATTTATATATAACAATGTCTGCTCCGAAAATTGCCTCTAAACTTTAAGACTCGATTTTTAGAAATGCCCTTCATTGTACGAGGTGGATTTGTTGCATTTTCCACATAAAAAGGCTGCCACCCGAGCGAATATATTTTACGTTGCAAATTCATTGTCCGCCATAAATTTTCAATTTTTCATTTTTTGCTTTTGACCTTTAGCTCCAAAGTTCAAAGTTGCAATTACTACTCTCTTTATTTGTGGGAAAAAGTACTAAAAAAATCTTAAAATTCATTAAGTTGGTATCAATTCAGTCATAAATCTTTCAATGAACCAATTTAATCATATACTTTTTCATGTTTGTACCAATTAAGTTTATCTGATTAATTTAGATCGAAAGTTTTTTATGTAGATATCGACTGTTATACGTGATATGACTAGCGTTAATGTTAATATTTTTTAAATATTTTTTAAAATTGTTTTAGTTTTTTTGAATGTCTAATTTTTCTTTGCTCCAATTTTTTTTTTTTTTTTTTTTTTCTATTGTGGTTGGGAAGAGTCACCGAAGCTTGTAGGTCATTGAACAAAGGCCGCAAAACCCTTCTTGGCCGTTGGTGAAGCCAGCCTCACCATGGCTTAGCCGGCTGCAAGCAAATGCAACCTCACCTATGGTTGGGAAGGCCATGGGCCATGGCCACCTTTGCTTGCAGTTGGTGAGGTTGGCCTCACCCAAATTTGGGTGAGGGGGCCTTGCTTTTGGTTGCTTGGCAGGCCGTCGTGAAGGGCCTCATTGATAGTGGGTGAAGGCATGGCCTTGCTAGTCATGAGCAAGGTTACCGTCATCTGTGGTCGGCTAGGCCATGGCAAAAATGGCCTCGCTTGCGGCTGCTTGGGCCTTACCCACATTTGGGTGAGGCTGAGCAAGAGCTGCTAGCATCGCTTGGTTCTGGGCGAAGGTGCAACCCTCACTTGTGGTTGGTGAGGGTGCGGAGGCCCTCACCTATGTCCGCAAGGATAGGGACACCCTTGCTTAGTTTAGGCAAGGGTTAGAAAAAAAAAAGAAAAAGAAAAAAAATAAAAACATAAAAGAATTGAAAAAAAATATATCAAAATATTATTAAAAATTATCCATGTTAGTGCTAGTGGTGCTACATAAGAACTTGATGTCCACGTAAATAATTTCTACCTAAAGTTGGTTTAATGAACTCAATTGGTAAAATGTGAAAATGTTTAAAGATTCAATTAGTAAAATTGAAAGGTTTGGGATTAAATTGAAAATTGGCAAAATTACAATAGATTATGAAGTGATACCACTGCATGAAGTTCTTTTAAGTGATGAAAACTACAAACGGGGTTATGGATATAATCTGAAGTCTGATTTTGTCTGGCATAAACCAGAATAAACTCACTTTTCATGGATTTCATGAAAAGTTGTGGTCAAGTAGGAGACAGTTTTGAAGGACAAGATCATTGATCTACAGCCTGTCTCTTCTTTTATCTTTCCTTGCCTTCTAAGTAAAAGGACACAACTAACAATATTACATGCATTAAGGTACGACAAGCATACGACACGAGAACAGAGATCCTAAATCCTTTATCCATATGTAGATAATATAATATAATATGAATTATGACATGGAAATTCCAATTCGAAAGATGAAAGAAGAGTTCTGTTCCAGAGTATGGAGGACATAGGAGTACTTTTTGCAAAATGGGTTGTCCCATGTTTATTCAAGAAATGACAAAACACACTGCGCATAAATAATATAGTTCTAAAAGTGAAAAGGTATGGTAATGGATTACATGCAAAAACCAGCTGAAGATGAGTTAGGAGCAAGGTATCTTGTCGATCATTGAACTAAGCAAGGAACCCACTCTTTATTCTATGCTGTCTTAGCTCCCTCTGTTCATAGATTCACTCTCCTTCACACGCATTCTTCTTCTTTTTCCGACGTTGGCTGGTCATATAAACACAGGCATACACACATCATGCACGTCGAAGTGTAGCCCTCATCGGCGACAGAGGACAGGCCAAAGAGAAATGGCTTTTCACGCCAGTCTGCTCCTCAAAGTCTTGCTCCTACTCGGCACGGCCGCAACAGGTAAGACGTCGCAGTGTGAACCTCACTAGTTGTTCACAACAATTTGATCCAGTGATAAGCTTCGGAACTAACTTTTCTCACTTGGGTGTCGACAGTTGAGATGATTGAGGCACTGAAAGGCAGTGTATTTGCTTAGTTAGGACAACATGCTTGCTTTACATGGACTTTGAACCAAACTGTTAAGTTTAATTCTTGGCAAGTTTAGCTAATAGTTATCATTCTTTCTGGCCAAGGATAAATGACATTGTTCTTCGCTTTATGTTGCCGTTGATTGCATGATTCTAGTGGATGATTTCCGATTTTTACTACTTGCCGTAGTTGCATGTTCTTCAATGTTGGGTCCTTTTGTTGGCTCAGGTTCAAAGTAGGTGAAGCATAAAATATTTTCTTTTCGTTCTTTTTTGGTTTTGTGTGATCAGAAGTAGCCTCTCAAGGGACCAGAAAATTTACTATACAAAACAACTGCAAAGAGACTGTATGGCCAGGGATAACAAATGGTGAAAGTTTCAACCGCAGTGGCTTTGAATTGAAACCGGGCCAATCTGCCGTCTACACTCCATCGGCGACTTGGTCCGGGCGGATCTGGGGCCGAACCGGCTGCAATTTTGATAAGAACGGCAACGGCGCGTGCCAAACTGGTGCATGCGGCAATTCCTTGAGCTGCCTTGGGCCTGGGAGCCCGCCTGTTTCGGTTGCCGAGTTCACCCTCGGAGATCCGGATTATTATGACGTTAGCCTCGTGAGCGGCTTCAATTTGCCCATAGTGATAAAGCCCGTGAATGCTAAGGTAAATTGCAGCACCGCCGGGTGCGACGGAGATTTGAGATCGAATTGCCCCTCGGAGCTCACCGTTAAGTCCCATGGGAAGGTGATTGCTTGCGACAGCGCATGCGATAGGTTCAACACGGATGAGTACTGTTGCAGGGGCGCTTTTGGTACTGCAGATTCTTGCCAGCCAAGTAACTATTCAAAGGCTTTCAAGTCTTTCTGCCCAGATGCTTATAGCTACGCGAAAGACGACCCGACGAGCCTCAAAACATGCTCTAGCCCAGAATACGTCGTGAGCTTCTGCTCGTCGAGGTAAATTCTCGACATCTATTCTCTTTTCCTTGTTTTGATATGATCGCCGGTGCTTCACTATCACCTACCTGAGAACATTGAGAAGTTGTAAGACTGCCATTTTCCGAGGCCTGAACCTCACAGCATCTGATATAATTCAAGTCTACACCATAAGTTAGTGTAAACCTTTCAGAAAAATGAAATGCTTAACTTATGCAGATTCGACGATACCGTTTATCGATAAATGCTAGCTTATCATAAGGGCTCAACATGTTATTATACCGATTCATCGAACATATGTGCATCTTGAATACAGGAATGGAACGGTATGCTCTGTTCATGACGGTACATTGAAATGCAGTGGATCAACTGATCTGAGGGCACCCTCCTACGGATGGTGGTTTCCGGCGATCGTGCTGCCCATGATCGTCGGCAGCCATCAGTTTTTGGGGTTCATTATGTGAATCGACTTTTTGAATCTGTATATTGACGCGATCGTGTTGATTCGGGACTATAATTTGGTGGTTTTTCTGATTTCCAAACAACGCGTGTGATTTTAAACAGTGCCGAGCTCGATAACAAAAGAACGTTTGATGTTCACATGTATAGTGAGGGCTATATGCACAAAGAAGTACAAGAACATGTAAATGAAAGGAAAGAAGTGCGTGTACATATAGTGATCCTTTATTCTTGATTTAAGGGAGGCTTTTATTTAACGGATTTTTATTATGTCCGCTGTCAATATTAAAGACATAGTCGCACATTCACCGCTAGATCACTGAAATAAACAGTGAATTTGTAAATGTTTTTTTTACAATATCGGTAATCCTAATGCACTTTTGGGCCAGGAATGTATCTTTTTGTTCTTCCAATGTGGTCCTTGCATTTGTAGTTTGTGCAATCCAACCTATGCAATTCTACAACTTTGGCGAATAATTCATCCATTTTCTATGGATGCCGAATTAAAAATATTGAAGGGGGAAAATTTTACTGAAAATTTGCTTGATCTTATCTTGGACGAGTGCTTCATGCAAAATTGATTGTGTCTTTTTTACTGAAAGCGTCGAAGGAAATGCCACCTTATATGGTAAAAGAGAGGTAAGAGCTTAGTCTAGCAATTAGTCACAGGCAAATAAAAGTTATTCGAGAAGAAAATAAGAAAGAAACCCTGGAAAAAAGAAAAAGAAAAAGAGACATGCATCGGTCGGCCATCGACATTAGAGCTCCTACAATACATGAATCATCGTCATGTGATATTCTATTATTCATGACAAATTAAATTGATTGTTTGTCCTCCAAAAGAATGTCTAGATCAGTAATTCGTTTGGTGAACAAAGCGATGAGTATAGATCGCATAAATGACTTGTGCCTAGTCCGGAACAGAAGTTTGTTGTGAAGCTCGCTACAGAAGTTTGAATACGCCGCTGCTGCTGTCAAAGATCGAAAGACTTAACAACCTACACAGTAGATGAGTTGATGAGCAGATTGTCAACTCGAAACTAGCAAGCTTTCCAGTCAAAGATGGTCGTCACCAGCCTCGAAAATTTCAAAAGATGAAACCGATTCTAGACCAAGGTATGATCCTCAAAGAAGAGGTCACGGCCAAAACCGAAATGTCCAAGCTCTTACGCAGAAGGAGCACTCATGTTCAGACAAGCAACGAGAACGATTGTATTCTCTGTGCTGCATATGCAGATCATATGGCCATGACACTAAGTTTGTTGCCGTTTCAGATGCAGAAGATGTAGAAATCCCAATCACTCCCAAAGAGAATTGCTGCCACACGAGTGTACCAAGAGAGTTCTCGTCCGTACATGTCACCAACTATGCAGAGACTCACTCAAGGCCAAACAAGAGATTATGTGAATCTGGTTGGCGATGGAATGAGTCAAGATTGTCTTTGCCACATTCAGGTGGTCAAAATGAATAGCTGCAACTGATGAATTGGCGCAGATACCTTGCTCTCCACTTCTTACAATCTCCAAATCACAACTAAATAAGGTTGAGCAATAGCTTCTGTGATTTCATAATTAAACTGTTCATATTTTGGATCTCTTTGGGCTCAGGCAAACATTTGCAACTTTCATTTTTTGAGTAAAGATGAAAAATCACCGAAGTTTCTAGTTTCAACTTAAAGAAACATAATGTTTACTTCTAAATAAATTTGAACATGTTCTTTTCTAAGTTAAGTTGCAAGCCTTCACCCTAGCTCTTTTAGAATGAAAATTTCCAACCATACTTCGCCTTTTTTTTCCCAGTTTACAGTCATAAATTGAAATTGGTTTGCTCTGTATTCGCTTGAAAATTGTTTTCACTATGAGTTGATAACCTATGTTTATTGTTGTTTTCGTTTTAGACAGAAGATAAAAACAGAATCAAAATTAGAGTTTTGGGAACTCCAACGCGAGAAGAGAATGTCATCTAATCAAATCTTAACAACCCCATGCAAATTGTTTCGGGCCGAGATTACTTAGGCTAAAAAACAAGGACTTAACCGATTTATGCATTTTGCATGGTTGTTTTATGGACTTCCAAGTAATCAGATCTCTCTACCTGTGCCCCTAAAAAAAATAAAATATTAAAAAGGGTATCTGTTTCATGCTACTTTCACAAGAATATCCACTTGATCGTAATCATGATAATCAGCGCACCGCCGATTTTTAGGGTTTCTTTCGCAAGTAAATTTTGCATTTGGACATCTGCCTTGCTCAATTTGTGCTTATTTCTGTTTCTGGTTTCAGAACTTCTCATGCGTTCTAGACAGCGCCGAGAATGAAACAGAACTTCCAGGTTCATTCCAGTGTTTACGGAGTCCTAGTGATTTCTGGGCACTAAGTGTATTAGCAAGTATTGTAAGGACAAAAAAGCAAAAATGCATGTATACACGATGAACTGACGAACGGTGAGCCATAACGCTTTATTATTATTATTATTTCTTTTTATTTTGTGTTTTTTTTAGAAGAGAGAAGAAAAGGTCCTAACAATCAGATACGTTCCAAAAATACTTTATGTACATGAATTAAGAATAAATAGCAGGGAAAGTTCACCACTTATAGCCAATTGCCGCCTCTCAGCTTGCCTTGCGATCTTTCTTGTTGTCAATTGTCATTCCTCCGCTGGGCGACCCGGACTCTTCATTTTGGTAAGGCAAAACTACGACAGGTGCGGCTGGTACCATTTCCCAACGCTCCTTTAGCAAGCTCATGAACCTCTTAACCATTTCTTTCCGGAAGTCCAGTTCCCGTGTGAAGAGGTCAAACAGAAGAAAACTTAAGATATATTTGAACGAGAAAAGAAGCATGATTGTCGCCGAAGATAACAGAACCAGGGCAACCTCTGTTGTTATCTGTAAAGAGGACAGAATTAGACATGTGCTTTTCGGACACATATTTTGGGAAATGGTTCATGCACGTATACTCATGAGAGAGAGAGAGAGAGAGAGAAGGGGGAACGGTCAAGCATCAAATGTAGATATATCGAGAGACTAATGTCATATAGAGAACCAGAAAGGCAATAAGCAAAATACTACAGAAAGCATTTCTTTCCCGAGATCTTGATATAATTCTTTATTTATGTATATATCTTGGTATGGCACTGCCCCATATGTTAACTAGGTAGAAGGTAGAGCGTTAGAGAAGTCATTGGCCACACATATACTATAGTTTTGCTACCCAAGAGTTGAAGACTAAGTTATACCGAGAAACCAGCAAAATATCAATCCCGCAGAAAGAATGTGATCATACAAAAATTGAAAGTAATGACAGAAGCATGGTTGTCAATCCATTGTGGCTCGAGACACAACCTTTATATAACAGTAGATGACAGTAGATGAGATAAAACCAGGTCAGTCAAGTGTTACCGATGGGGACAGCAGCAGTCCTCTAAGTTGCAGGCAGGGTAGTATTAAGTACTGACGTTATTATCTTAGATAACTAATGATGGAAACCTGCGGCCATGTTGCAGATGGAAAAGCACAATTAAAGATTCAAGAATACATGTTGATAAAAGATTTAGAATTATGAAATTCATCTTTGCCTCACAGGATTGACCCCGTATATTATTGGGAGTTTAGTATAAGTAATGGAGGGTCATACTCATCTGTGGACTATCCTGAGAGTTCATACATATGTGAATTTGGTGAAGACAAGATATTGTGTGCCATAAAGCTAGAGCTTCTCAAGTTAATTGGTCCAGGATTTTCCTAAAAATATGACCTGGAAACTAGAAGTTGCCATAACTTTAGCATAAGTTGCCGGGACACCTCCTGAGTATTAGCCAAATTATAGTGACAACCTTGTGTTTATAGAAACTAGACAAACACCTCTGATCAGTGAAGAATTTAAAATTATAGAATTTTCTTTGCTTTTTGTTTATGCCTTTTATTAATCCAACTGAAAAGTGCTGATATGGATGCAATGAGTCTTTGTACAAAAAACCATAACAACTCAGAGCATCGTGCCCATAGGATAGACCGCTTGCCCAAAAGGAAATAGAACCTAACATGTGTCCTATGCAAAAACCAGAGCAAAGCACCTGCATAGTGGGTTGAGTCTATTTCATTTTAAGCAAGTTTTCAAGCCAATGACATGATACCACATGCTATTATGAGCTGTATAACAGAATAGATTACATCACAATTTCAGTTAACTTGGATGAAAAGACAGACAAATTTATTAATTTTTTTCTTGGTCTAATAAGAGGTTTCAGCTTAGTTATCAAAATGCAATGGTTTCGATCTAGTTAAAACAAACTCAGAATGTGCCACGGTAACTTTAATATGAAATATGCAATTTCTACTAACTGATAAAGTAGACAATATGTTAACGGAACCAAATCCACTAACCTGAATAGATAAAACAAGGCTCCATTTTTTTCGCGTAAATTGAATGATTTTGAAAACATTTCTAGAAATAATTAAAGGTGTCACTTGAAACAATTAGTCAATAAAAAATATTTTCATTATCAATAATAATTTATATCTAAAAATTTTCATTGACGATGAAAATATTCTTTATTAATTCATTTTTATAAGCGATACAAGTGATCGCTTTTAGGAAAAAAGTTTTCTAAATCATTTATTTTCCACGAAAAAATTGCACCCCAAGTTTAACTTTTTTCAAGGAAATGTGTTGACGAGGACTCACTCTCTTCCAGTTTTAGATCTCCACTCCCCCTCTAGTAAGGTAGAAACTATAATACCAAATGCACCCAAGAAATGACAGGAACTAATTGTTCTCGTGTCTTCAATTTTTTTCCTTAAGGTGGAACTATATACAGTAATATGCACTTTAATGTGATAGGGAAAAAATGCATCACATTACATACTATATCAGAAGAAAAGTTACTAAATGGACTCACAAAAATTACCAGACACAAACGAGATTTACGTAAAATGGCAGAGACATAACATTACAATGAAGATGCAAGTGAAAAGGCCCAAATGAAATGAACAGAGTTCTTTGAAAATGAAGAAAGATCTTGAGTACCATTAGAGAGGACATTGTACATGATAGAGTGCAATGGAACAAAATGATCTATTGGCAGCTGTTGTTTTTCTTATAGAAGCCAAAAAAAGGATGTTCAGGAATATGACAAAATGCTTCAAAAAAAGAACATCTATTAGTCAGTCATGTCAATGTACCTGAGGATGACCAGCAAGCACAATTGTTCGTACTTTTAGAAGTAAAATATTCACATTCTGGAGATAGTTCTCAACATCACGCATGGCATCCTTCACAGCTATGATTTTTTGAATGGTATTCGAAGGTGGCTGATCACGAATTGTAACTGATCCAAAAGATCTTCCAAGGCGGCCCTGCTCCTTTAACCCTTTTAATGTCAGCATACCGGCTGCAAGAATAATTAATGCCGATGGAAATACATATGGCCATAAATTCCTGCAATGCATTACATCATGTCGCCAATGAGTGCTGAAAGTTAAAGACTACTTGAAAAATCATAAAAAATGAAGGAATGCTAAAAGTAAAAGACTACTGGAGTAATCATAAAACCAAGTGTCATCTTCTAATCTCCAAGATACAGAAGGCAAATTTTAAACTTTGATTTTTTTGGCATCACAAGCTGCATGTCCTAGGTGACATATGAAGGATGTTTACAACAATTTTGTTCACCTTACGAGTTGAAAGTAGGCATAAATGATTTAAGAATCAGTTCAAAGTACTAAATTCAGCGAAAAAACAATCTGTCAATATGAAACATATTAATCCCAACTTAAATTATAGTTTCAAACCATCTAATTGCAATGCATGTTTTGTTCTCTAAATCAAGTATCAACTTCGGAATGGTTAGATCTTACCAAAAAAAAAAAAAAAACTTTGGAATGGTTAGAAGAAAACTTTGAAGGTTTCTCTCCACGACTAGGACTAGAGGATGATGACAATGACCGCATGTCAAAAGCCTACCTGAAAATCAAGGTATATGCACATGCAAGAAATGAGACTGTGAGGTGAGGCTCCTCCCAGCGTCTGAGCCTTTCAAAACTTTTGATAGCCATTGTCAAAGGAAATATAACTTCCTGCAATATGAAAAGATTTTAACTGAAAAAACAATAGTTTGAAGATCTTCAAATACCACAACAAGAAGCATCAAGTTAGCTTTTGTTGATCAATAAAAGGGAATCCCATCAGCACCAAGAAAAAGAGAACAAAAAAAAAAATAAAAAAGAAAAGAAAAACACAAGCAGCTTGCCCTATATACAAAAATAATTGACAGGCAATTGCAACCAACGAGTGAGATCATTTTCATCAAGTCTCCTTTGATGATTGCCATAAGTGCAATGACTGTGGAAAAGGAGTAAATGGTTTGCGAAGCCAATTGAAATAGGACAAAATGGACACAACGTATTCACATGTTACCTTGACACGGAAGGTGGCAACTAGAGTCTCTAAAGGCACCTACTCAAGGCTTGAGAGACAACCGGGTCACACATTATCAATATACTAGTGATGCCAAAGTCTGCATTTGCCACTTAGTTCTTTCAAGCAAGTAAAATGCACTAAGTGCCATTGGCACCAAGATTTACTTGCATTCTCATGTCCAGCACACTGAGCACCTAACCATACTACATGTCTTGTGTTTATGATTTGGAGCTTAATTATGTTTATTGCTTCCTCTCTGCCCTTTTCAATGTTAATCTTGATGGTTCAGTGGAGACAAACTTCTTTGAAGTCTCCTTCTGTTGGGCTGCTTCTTGGTATAGACTTCAGCTTATCTTAGAAAATGAAATTTTATTTTGATTGATTGGTGTGGGCATGAGGCATCTAGGGAATTCACAAAGCATTTATTTCTTCACTCTGATATTGTTCAGTAATTCTGGCATTTCATTGCCAACAGTTGTTTCAGTGTTGCAACTCTTCTTACTCTTGCTCTCACCTATTTAAAAATCTCAGCCTGTTGGCTCCACTTTGTCTCATGTGGTGCACTGGGAATAAGAACAATTTGAAGAATTTGAATCTTCTTCTCTTTTCCTTAGGTATCCAGACCTGGGGCTCGATTGATCTCAAGTGTTGCAATCAAATTGCCCCACCACATGAATTGGTTAAGGCTAAGTGCACAAAGATTACTGTGAGTGGAGACCTAAGAACTGGACCGTTAAGCCAAACTGTTCGGGGTTAGGATCTGAATCAGTCTTCACACAATTGTATTTTGTTGATTTTCACTTCTTGCTCTGATCTTACAATGAATATGTGTGGTCTTCTCAGTTTTTTTTTTTTCAACCTGTTCTTGTGTCAAATTCTCAATAAAATCTACTGACAAAGATCACAGTTTTAACTCCTGTGGTAAACAATTCCCAAATTCCCTTTTTCGAACTTTTATCATTTTGAGCTATCCCTCCTGAAAAGTTGTATCACCAAGCCTCTTTCTTCCTGATCCATTTTGATCTATTCAAAGATAAAAGGAATGGTGTCACGGCACATACGTGTGGGGATTTTTCTTTTGGCCAGAACATTCGTTTATATTCATTACCTTAGTTATGTTCCATCTATCTTGTGCAATGCCGTGGCTTTCTACTCTATGATTTGCAGTCATGTTGTTCATCCTTCAAAATAAGTTATAATAGTTGGTCACTAACCTGGAACCCATTTCTTTTAAGGTACAAAAAAGGTTTTCGTTTTCCTATTACTTTAAAAGGCTACACACAGATTGTAAATCTCTTAATCAGTTCATGCATGAAAACTCATTTCCTGTTAAAATGTGAAGTTGGTAACTTCTAACTTAATTGCACTATTGTTTGTTCTTTTTTTTCTTGTAATCATGTGTTTATAACTAAAAAACATTGACCTGGTTAGACATCAGGAAATCTTGTTTGAAGTGGTTCCCTATAGTTTTTACCTTTTATTCGGAAAAACCAAAATTTTAGTTGATCTATCTTGAAGTGATGCATTAATTGCTTTTAGCGCAAAATGACAATCTTTGTAGTTGTCTTTCTATGGTTTGATATCCCCTCCAATTTCCTTCCCTCCCTCCATTCCCTTTCATCCTCCAAACAAACAAACAAACAAACAAACAAATCAAATCAAAGTATGAACTACTTAATTATAGTTGACCAAGAGATATGAGAAAGGAAAGGACAAAAGAAAATTATACCTTGAAAAGGTCTATGTTATTGGGGATTCCCTTCAGCATTGCAGCATCTATTGTCGCTTGTGTTTTTTCAACCATCTCGCCTTTCTTTCTGCATATAGTTGCTGCTTTTTCTACCAGGCTTGCATCAGCCACAACAAGATTTTTACTTAATACAAGACCTTGTTTTATTGATGCATTCCTCCAAAAAGTGGCAGAAGAGCTGGAAACCCAAGATGGAGATCTCATCCATTTTCTCAAGTATATGCTTCCATCTATGTCATAAATATGACCGGTATTTTCTGATATTTCATCAGAAGGCAATGATTCTTGATCTGATGGAGCGCCTGCTTCTGTATACCTTGTAACTAGCTGTCCACCCCAAAATTTCAAAGCCAGAGCTTGGCAAACAACACTACCATGGGGTGAACTTTGTAGGTACGAAAACTGAACAAGTTTAAGGGGATTATCCAACAACCTACGCATAAATTGAAGAGCCTGAAGTCTAGCTATGCTATTAATGGCGCTCATGATTGCTCGTTCCTTTCCTTTATGGGCTCCATATACATGAGAGATAGATTGATCATTGTCTTCAGGACCATACTCACGGATGAACTTGTGCAAAGCTATAACTTCACATATGAAAGCATGCCAGACATCTCTTCTCATCTCGCCTCCCAAATCAACAAATTCCAAAACCCATGTCTCTGACCTGCACGCAGTTGCATAGAAATTTTATGACTACGTACATTGCTGTTTTGAGCGGAATTTACAGACAAAGCAAAAGAACAATCAATGAGGATCAATGCAGATAAACCAATAGAACACATTCAAGCCTTGCAATGAAACCACTCCCGCTTTGAGAAATTTTGGTTGCATTATACGGACAATTTTTTTACATAATATAAGTGTACTCCATGTGCTGATAAAGTTCTGTTCCTACAATAGCTACACTTGCAAGTGAATATGTTTTATAAGAAAAATACACTAAAATCACTCATAATGTCAGTCAAGTTCTACTTGCCAACCTGTGTGCTTTAAACTCGCAGTTAACCCATCAGTGGTCGCAAGTCATTGTTGACTAATCCATTAGGGCTTATTTGAAAATCTCCAGAAGCAAGGAACAATGAATTGTAAATTTCAGCTCTTAAATGAAGCTTGTAAGCTCATTTTCCTGTTGCTCCTTGAAGATTTGACAGTCCGAACCTTCAGATTCCATCCCTTATCATTTAGGTTTTAGCTATCTGTAACCATTTTTTGTTTTAGGCAATCAACTATTATATTTAAATAAATGAAACGTGAAAGTAATCAGTTTTCCTATTTACATTGTGACCAAATTGGACAAGACAAAACCTCTCCGTGACAATATATAGTTGGTATTTCATTTAACAAGAAATCTGATTGGAAAACATAGAAGAACAACATACAGTTTAGCTTTGAAATTTTTTTACGAAAAACAAACATTTTTTTGAAAACTATTCAGATTTTGGAAGATTTTTGATAGAGGTTTAAAGGTTTGTTTAGCTTTGACAATCTTGTTAACAAAGCAGTTTAGAAATAGAGGTGGGTGATAGGCAATGGTGGAAACAACACAGTTAACAAGTAGAATGTAGGCTATACCACTAGCTGCTTGAGTTTAATTTTCTCACTATTAATGGAAGCTTTCATCGTTTTGCAATAGATCTACAGCAGCAACATGATCAGCAAGGGCTTGTGAGATAATCTTGCAACATGTCCACTTATTGTACCCTCAAATGCTCTACAGCAAGTCTAGAGGAGAGATAAATCCCAGAGCAAAGTGACCACTCATGTATAATTGAGACTAATTCATTAATCTACAGCATATAATTTATCTTGCTTTCTGTCTCATTAGAACAGCTTCAATAATCTACACCCTGAGAGTGGTATTTCTAGATTTATCTCGAATGGTTGAACTTGGGAAGTAAAACAAATGAGTATACTATAATAAATGCAATACATCATTCCAGAATAATCATCAGATAAACGCATGGGAAATCCATCTGAATATGACCAATAGCACCAAAAGTATGCTTCAACAAGAATTTAATGTGCCAATTTGACCTACTCAAAGATATAGTTCTATATGCTACCCTATACCATCTTTCCTAAGTGTACAGATCATGGCGTCAAATATCTGCACTATGTTTGTATTAACAATTACATTCAGCTAAACCAGACATGCTGATTCCTTCATTACTCCATCATAGTGAACTGTGTTTGAAGAGGTTAGCAGGTTTAAGAAAAATGCAAAAGACTGCTGTTTCTGTAAACATGGACCATCTTCATCCATATACATGAATTTCTCTGAACAGTCGATCTTCAACTACTATCCCATAAGCAACTGAAGAACAAGTAAAATAGAAAATACGCAACTGAGACTGACAACAGAAGCTTACTCACTGAGGACCACAAGAAATAGAGATAGCAGAGTCAAAAAGAAGAGATCCCAAAGGTCCAACTTTTGCTTTTTCCACACCTGCTCCAGGTATTGTAAGATCCAGCATTGCTGAATCTTTGCGTCCCATTAAACCAACTGCCTACAGTACAGAGGTCAATGAATTGAAATGTTATAAGCAAGAATTTCTCATACAAAGTTAACATCAGAATTTGTGAAGCTCTCATTTTGTTAACGGAGATGTATCGTACAATTTCCTCTCGGTGGGACCAACAGCTTTGGCAAATATAATCAGGACAATTCATCATCCTTAGGGTCCTTTGTATGAGTCGAAAAGGTCCATGAACATCTAGAAGATCTGGTATTAGATGGAGAGGACTTCTAACCTAGATTCAAGCTGAAGTCCAGAGGAACAACAATTCAGCGATGGAAATTACAAACTTCATTTCCATCTTTATATTTTCTCTCTTAAATTCTATTTCTAATGCCTTTGTCATTTCTTTGGTATATTATCACAGCTTTTCTTTTTTAATTGCCGACATTGCTTTTGCACATGCACATGGTCTATACAGCCCCTCTGTGATTCTCAACATCTTTGTTGTATGTAAACTATGCGGAGTTTCCTTGCATTTCTCTGATTTTCACCATTAATGAAAGTGGGCTACTTTTCAAAACTGTGAAGCTGACTTCATTACTTCATCTGGTTCATTACTCTTAATATGCAAGTGAATCATAATACTTTGGGACATTATGATTCACCCTGTTCTTCAAAGGAAGGAAAACAGTAAACCAAACAAACCAGAAATGTAGCATGACCTTATGAACCATCACTGATGCATGACACCCCAGTATATTATTACCTCGAAATAGATTGCTTTATCTGTCAAGATAACATTTCCTGGCCATCCCATATTATTGTCCCATTTAAGCACAGGCCTTTTCCTGCTAGAGCCAATACATAAGACCTGCTCCAGAGAGATCTTTGTACCTTCTCGAGCCTGATAAGATTTTCGTCCTTCATGTACCCTTCATTGCAACAGTACAAATTCCAATTATCATCTGCTAAGGGATAGTTGGGGCCATTGAAAATGCTAGCAACATGCATTTGCATACTGGAGGGAAAAAAATGTCTCCAAATAAACTATATGCAATAAGTAGTAACACTCTTGTAAGAGAGTCAGAATAGCTCAACACCAAAGTTCTAAAATTTAGCAAGGGTTCTAAACAGTTTTTTTCTTATTTAATATATTTCTTCAATAAAAGAAATTCGCACATTTAGCTGTAAGCCTTTAACTTTAATGGGAAAGGGCATCACATACTGGAAGGCTAAAGATGCAAAATTATATACCATGTGACAAACATATAAAAACCAAATAATTCAATACTTAATTTGAAAGAAACATTTTCAACATCACAGCAAAATAATACAATTTCCTGGTAACTTTAATCCTAATGATAGAAAATCCTACAAAGTTGATCGTATGTGTTTCTACAAAAATAATCTGAGATTAAATCCTAAGCAATACTTACTTGAGAAGCTCGTCTACGTAAGTTAACCATGAGCTCAAGGAGATGCCATTATCATCAGCAAGGGCCTTAAATAGATTATGCACTGTCGATGAATCAGCCACTCCATGGACAGCAGGAGCAATTCGGGTAAAAGCCTCTTCGCCTACAAGCTTACTCTAGAAAAACAAGGCAAAGCAAGTCTTAGCTTTAAGCGAATCTTAGTCTGAATTATTGACCACCACTTTACACATCAGCAAAAGCAACTCCATTCAACTATCTCATGCCTTTAACAGTACAAAGAAGCATTATCAACAGAGTAAAATTCCACACACAATAAATGATAAAAAAGCAACACAACAACAGAAGATGAAGCAAATTCTAGGATCTAATAAGACATTTGGACTATAGTTATATGAGGCAGATCTAAAGGTAGATCCAAAATGTCAACTTCCAATTAACATCACTTTCTCAACATGGATAAATAGAATCAAATATAATTTAAGATTCATCCGGGAGTCTGGGCTGGAGTTATCTGTGTAAGGGCAGCTGTGAATTAGTACACTTCATACGTCGGACATAACAATGTTTGGAATTCAGTTTTAAACACATGCATGAACTTTATGAAAGGAAGCTTGACCGAGGACATTTAAACTTCCATTTATTTGCCCATCACTAAGTTGTGAAAACAAATGCACATAGGTCTTATGCCAGTCAGCAATTTAGATTTTATTGGACCAACAATAAGTAAATAATCAAGTTCATGCAATCTAATGTGGCAGAGATGACACAATCTAGTGCCTCTACACGGATTGATCTGCTTCATTGCAATCACATTTAGTTTCTTCAAAGCCATTTCACAGAGGCTTCTATGAAAATCTGGTGAGTTAAGCCTAGAAACAATCAACAAAATTGAGATTATTAACCTTGACAACTTAATGTTACTTGTCCATGAAACCTTTTCGTCAGTAATTAGAGACAAAAATATAACTGCTTCCTCAAATAGACTGAAGAAAACGCTAAATATTGTGATGGTTTAAAGGCATAAATATACTAAATGTCTTCTACACAATTGTCAATAAGGCAGTAGACAGGCCCCCAATTAATCAGCTCAACCACATTTAACAAGAGAAACGTTTCCTTCTTTGAAGCCCTAAGTTTACATATCTTCAACATTTGCTAGTCAGGATGAAATAACGAGACTAAAGCCATGTTAAATTACACTTTTTTCTGGATTATCCTGAAAAGAACCTGAAAGGAAGCTCTCTCCACAGCATCCTGGTTGGCATCTCCACAGTAGGGATTCCCCCAGGCTAGCATCGTTATGAAGATTAGCTTCTGGAATGCAGGTTCCTGAAAACAAGTAATAAAAGCATCCGGAGATCACACCATGCCAAAAGATAAGCTATCCATTTAGAGAAAATACTTTAAGGATGCCTAACAAATAACCTTGACGATGAAAATGAGAACAAGAATACTCTAAGAGAGAGGTTAGGAAAATAGATCTTTCCTCTGTCCCTGTAGCACATACAACAGGTCCATAGTAATTCCTATAGATATTATTCCACCACCATAACTATCAAAAGCAGCATCCAAAACAACATCAACAGCAGGGATAAAACCTTGCCCATCAGCATGAAACAGGAGGCTGATGTGAAAGATTCAGACATATTAGCCTCGTGGATGGTCCACAATTGGAAAAGATGACCATGATATGACTACCACAGCAGAACTACAAGACCAACAAGTAGTGGCCCTATGCACTGTTCTAGACAGATCCAGGATTTGAAGATATACTTCTTGCCTTCTTTAGTGATGATGGTGTCCTAGGTGTTGTGCATCATTGGATCAAACCGTCTCATAGAGTTGCTTAAAATAAGAAAAGCACAATTGCTTTTACTTGATTTTAAAGAGGACACTTCAGAGAATCATCAAACTTTGCAGTAGGATGATGTCAACGAAATCTAAAAGTCAAATGGTCTGTTACTGCCCTTCAGAACCTTGACATTCTTCATGTGCAAATACATTAGGCATCCTTGTACTTAATATCGAGCACAGAGCATTACATGGTCTACATGATCGTGGATAGAGAAAAAATATAGTTGTCATAAACCCATGTTAAGCTTACAAACCTTAAGGCAAGGATGAAAATGGGAATCATCCCTTGACAAGAATCTGAAGCAGCAGTACTCCACCAAGTTCCTTGCATCGTTATATACAGACTCAGGGACCAGGGCTTTGAATATCTTTTGCATTTTCTGACCAGTCAATCCATTCATCCTGCATATCTTAACTTCACAAAGTCAAACACATTTCCTTCATTAGTCTGACAAATACAAAACATAAAAGAAAAATTCAAACAGACACAACAAGGCAACTCAGTCAACCCCTTCATCCTGCATTAAAAAGGTACGTACATGCCTTATGGATAAGTTAAAATACAAATGCAAATGAAGCACGCCATGGATGATTAAAAAAGAAAAATAAGAAGCGAACTGTCTCTTTCGAGAACGACTAAACTCCGACCGTCGTCAATCGATGCGCTCACCTGCTGAATTGCTCTATCGCCAAAACAGCCTCCCAGGACAGCACCCCGTTCGGCATCCTCCGCTCCACCGTCCGCTCGCCTTCGAAGATCTCCCCCATGTCCCGAGCGATCGAGACATTCCCCGAATCAGGCCTTTTGCCTTGGCCGCTCTTCACCAGCGGAGACGTCGCTTCTCTCAAAAAGCTCTGCGTCTTCGACAGCCACGAGGTCACCTGCTCCTGCACCGCACCTGCCAAGAGCAACAACAACAACATCAACACCGGATTCCGCCGAATCTCACTAAATCCACGCCGCGAACGAACATAACCGTCAGGTCATCGAGCTATCGACAATCCAGCAGCAGCATCCGTACACATCCACAGCAACAGCATCACTTACACCGACCAACTAGAGAGCAACTCTAGAGAGAGAGAGAGAGAGAGAGAGAGAGAGCTCACTGGCGTCGATGTCGCTCAGCTTGCACCGAACAACTAGAGAGAGAGAGAGAGCTCACCGGCGTCGATGTCGCTTAGCTTCCAATTGTCGCCGAGAGACTGGCGCACGAGCTTCAGCCGCGGGGCCCGCCGGGAGCGGGCGGCCGGACCGCCGCCGGAGAAGAGGGAGCCTACGCGATAATACGGCGGCGGCGGCGGCGGCGACGGAGACGGCCGCGGCTTCGGCGGGGCGAGCGAGAGCTTCGACTGCATCATCTTCTCCCTTCAGCAGCGACTCGCGATTGGCGTTCTCATCGTCGGCGAGAAAGAGAGAGAGAAGAGAAGAGGCGTGCGGGATAAAGCGACTTCGCAATTCCTGGACGGTGCGTGTCCCTGTCTGGCGGGGGCAAAATGGTCAAAGGATAGTGATCTACCTCGTGCTTTGCGAGGCGAGGATTTTGGCTCGAAGCGAGCATTTGTTTATCATTTTTTAAAAATATATATACTTTTTTATAGAAATAATGACGTAAACAGCCGCTAAACCTTAGTTCAATATGCAATTTGATCCGTAAAATTCAGTCTAATGTGCAATATGATCCTTCAAATTTGGCATCCATGGATTGTACAAAATATTAGACTGAATTGAACAAATTAAAAATTCAGAACTAAAATTGTACGTTGAATTAAAGTTTAAGAACTGTTTATGTCATTTTATTTATTTATTGTATATTTGGGTTGTAATAAAAAATGTACACCTACAAAGTGACTTTTCATATGAGAAATGAAATAAATAATAAAAAAGACGAGATCCCACCAAAAAGTTTGAACGTTATCCACCTTTAACATAACGAACGCAAAAGTATCTTTTTGCACGATTACCTCTCGAATGACCTGTAAATATCAGATGTGACGATGTGAGTGGACAACAAAAGGCAAACGAAGCAGCATGGATTAGTTTCATAAAAAAAATCTAGATTTAACCTACTTTTCTAAGTGATCAATATCTCCAAACTCATAAAGTTCATCTAAAAGTACAATTCCTCTAAGACAACAATCAATGATTCGTGCCTCGTGGGAATGATGATAGATAAACAAAGTTAAAGTGACTTTAGTTATGTCGAAAGCGACGCTACTTTATATCACTTCGAGGGATTTAAAATTTGCCAATGAGATACTAGTTATCGTGGAGGTTTTTTTAACTTCTCTCTTTCTCTTCATTGATTGAGGAGCAAAATTGTAATTTGGATGGTTTACTGATGGCAAGATTGGAATAGATGAAAATTTGTTAACCTGCTCGTGTTGCTTTTCAAAAATGCTCAAAGCCAAAACAGGTGGGTACTTCTCGAGTTTTAGGTTTTAAAAAGGCAATTTGGGGTTCGAAGTGAGCATAATTCCCTAAAAAACCTCGAATTTTGGATTTAGCTACAATTCTACCCTAAACTTTTCAAAAAATCTTTAACTTTCACTTTAGTTTAAATCTACCATTGTTAATCATCCATGCAAAAGCTCTATTAGTTGTTTAATGTAGCATTTTCATGTCAGCAATGAATTTTTGTCAGATGCTTATGTGAATTTTTTGTCATTGTTCATCATGCTTATTTGTTTCATCTTCTTTATTCCTTGCAACCTCTGTTAACAAAGGTTCTCAAGCATGGAGCCCAGATCATTCATTTCAACTAAAACATGCTTGATTTATTTTATGAAAAATGAATGACAACAATTTCCTAAAAACAATTGCTCGTGTCGCTTGAAATAATTAATCATTAAAAAATATTTTTATTACCGTTAATAGCTAATATCTAAAAAATTTCATGAACAATAAATATATTTTTCATTAATTCACTTTTGTAGGCAATACAAATGATTATTTTTAAGAAAATATTTTTCAAATTGTTAGTTTTTCACAAAATAAATAAAGCCTAACTTTTCAAAGACAAATTCTTCCCCCTCTTTTTTCCCTCTCACCCAATTAGTAACCAAATATATTAGCACATTGATGAGTGAACCCCACAGCACAGCACCTCCAGATATGGTGCCCTCTTTTTTGGCTCTCACTCAACTAGTAACCGAGTCACTGCATTTGCGTGCTCCATAGGCTTTTTAATCTTGATATGGTGCTCTCTTTTTTCTCTGAGAATGGTACCATATCTTATTGTATCCAACTCCAAGTACGAATGGAACTTTTCTGGACAAGGGATAAAAAGCCATTGGTCAACTCTTTTCCGGAGTGGGATCCCCCTTGATCCCCGCTATGCCCTTTTCCTAGTGTACTAGGCTGGGTACAGGAAAATGACAGGGTCCTACCCCTGGCATGGGGGTGGGGTTGGCTGTGATGTCATTTCTTGCAATATGACTCCTTTTCCTGCCAATTATGATTGTTAAAGCAAAGTTAGTGGGGACGGTGGTCTGCCCTGCTCTTTGCTTTATGAAGTCTCTGGCATCTCTCCTCTGTGACAACAGGCTTTTGTTTAGATTTCTGTTGATGTCTGCTCGAGTTCGTGACAGTTTGTCTGTTAGCCCATATAGCTGTGGAAGTGAATGGAATGGAGCAACCGCATCCGAAGAAGTCGGCTCCAAGGAAGATTAAGAGATGAGGATACTGGTTTTTCAAGAAGCACAAGCCCAGGACGTGTGAATCTTAGAATGCATTTAATTCAGCTTTCCTAAATGGCTTTTAGCTTTTAGCTTCTAAAATCTCCTAGGGAAATATTGAAGTGTTCGGCAAGTATTTTGAAGTAACTTTTAGCCAAATTCTAGCCTTAAAAATATTGAAAGTCAAAAGCTGAACCTATCCAGCATTATGAAGTAGCATTGAATGAATTTTGAAACTAAAATTAAAATTACTATTTGATTTTACGATTTTGCCCCTTTTGTTATTGTTCATCTTCTTCATCAAATTCTTTAGTTTGGCCGGCAATGAGGAACCGACGAAGCAAAATTTGGCCATCGAAAGGCTAATGACCTAGATGACTGCCACTAGAGGTTGCTCGACCTTGTATGACCGCTGCCTAGGTCACGATTGCTAGGAGTCGCATGACTCTTGCAAGACCCAGATGAGGGCTGCTTGTGTTGCGTGTTAGGATAACAAATTTTTAAAAATCAGACTGAATACACATGCAATGTACGTGCGATAAATGTGCAACATACGTGCGATATACGTGCAACATACGTGCGATATAATTCCTCGAAGAAAATGATAGGGTAGATGTGTTAGGAGCCCACGCACAAGCGATTTTAAGAGAACAATGCTGCAAAAAAAAAAATCGAGATTATTTCCTTTTTATTTTCACGAATTTTGTTTTAAATGACGATAATATCCAAACAAGGGTCCAACGTAATTCACATAAGTGCAGCACTGTCATAATTCGAATGAAGCATAGAAATGAAAAACATCAGCATTACGCAAATAAGTCCAGCCACAATACTCCAGTAGCACATGCCGAGTGAAGATGAGTTTCCTATCCTACAAGAGACCCCAAATGGGAATCTTGATTTAGCTACACAGTTGAACGAGGATGGCCGCACAGCAAAATGTGTGCTGCTTTTATTACCAAGCGTCCCTTTTTTTATTTTTTGCTCTATGGTGGATTACATGAAAATGAAAGGAGTCCAAAAACAATTACAGGCCCCGTTAATCAATTTTGAAATGATTATTTAAAATATATAGAAGAAAAAAACGGAGGGACAACACGGATTACCCGGATCCACAGTCACTGGGCTTCTTTTTATGGGGGGAATGGGCTGGGCTCAATTCCTATTTTCATGCCGCCTTGTCTATATAGTCGGCAACGCTCTCTCTGCGCTCCAGAACGCTCCAAAACTATCTAGGTCGCCGAAGATACGCTGCTAGGGGCACGTATAACAACCATTCCGTTTCGGAATTAGTTTCGAACAAAAATATATTTTTCTATTTCTATTTCTAGAAGAATTTTTAAGCAAAATAACCGTTTGATAACGATACAAAATTTCTACTCTAAAAATGGAAATTCATTTAATAACGACACAAAATTTCTTTCTTTTGGATGGCGGTGGACCAGCGGATAGAGGTGACGGATGGCGGCTGGCAATCGGCGGCGGCAAAGGACTGACCAGCGTGATGGCGATTGATGGCAATCGGTGGCGCGGCGGGCCGGCGTCGCGGTGCCAACGGCTAGCTACCTGCGGCGGCGGGTGGCTGGCAACCGATGGACGATGGTCGGCAGCAACAGATGAAAAACCGATTAACAAACAATTAGAAAATTTTTTATTTCTCATTTCTGTTTCCGAAATAGAGAAATAGAAAATTTCTACTTCTAATTTTTATTCCAAACTTATTTCTAGAATAAAAATCTATTCTAGAAATATAAAAATGGAAAAAGTTTATCAAACGGATTTCTATTTCAGAAACAGTGCGAAATAGAAAAATTGTTTCTGGAACAGAAATAGGTAGTTGTCATACACCCCCTAGGTCGCCAAAGTTATGGCGCTCGTCCGTTGCTAGGTCGCCGAAGGTACACCGCTCATCACTGCTAGGTCACCGAAGGTATGCTGCCCCCTCGCCGCGCTCCCCACGCAGCAACCACATTGTGGCCTCTATCCTCATTGGTGACGGCGGGCGGCGTCGCTGTTCTTCTCATGGTCGTTGGCCTACAACGTCGGCGGCTACAATGAAGGCGACAAGATCGATTCGGACACGGTGCTAGCTCCTCCAAAAAAAACCCCTAAAACCCTCTCTCTCTTCAACGGTAGCCTTGGCGATGCGCTTGGTTCGCTTCAGTTCGGCTTCAGTTCGTGCGAGTTGTCCAATTCGTGCGTGTTTTCTTTCCTGTACCTAGAGTATCACTTCTCTTAGAGCTAGGGCTTCGGCGATCCACATGGACGAAGCAGAGATTGCCTTCGCGAAGCCGTGAAGGAGAACTCCGGCTTCATTTCTGCAGACTCTAGCTACTGATCCGACTTTGGACAATTTGCACCAGGAGCAGTCGACGTTAATTTTTATCTCGTTTGCTGAAGGTGGGTTCCAGTTCAGATCTGTTTGTGGGACTTCTGGTGATTCTCTTACACCTTTCTTCCCCCGCAGGTTCCATCTCTTGAAGAGTGCTGCTGTGATGGTTGTTTCTTCGTGAGCTGTGGATGGGTCGAGCTTTCGCCCTTGGAAGACCAAAGCATTTCGACTTTTCCAGATCTGCCACAGAGTAGCAGCAAACAAGACTTTTCGAGTGTTGATCTTCCCAATTATTTTGTATCTCTCTTGGTGGTTGTGTCATTCTCTAACATCTTATTTGGCGGGCTGTTCTATGTCATTGGATGAGAAGATCGGACGTGATCATTATTATGGTTGTGTATATGATGTACGTGCGATAAACGTGCAACGTACGTGCGATAAACGTGCAATGTACGTGCACGATTGAAGAAAATTATGGGGAAGATGTGTTTGGAGTAGTCGATAAAATGGGTTGGAAAATGGGTTGGAATAGATTTCTATTCAAGAAATAGAAAAAACAGAATAAGTTTATTAAACGGATTTCTATTCCAAAAACAGATCGGAATAGAAAAATTGTTTCTGAAATAGAAATAGACAGTTGTCATGCACCCCTTAGGTCGCCGAAGGTACGGTGCTCATCCGCTACTAGGTCGCCGAAGGTACGCCACTCGTCGCTGCTAGGTCGCCAAAGGCCGCCCACAGCAACCGCGCTGCGGCCTCCGTCCTCGTGGTCGCTGGCCTACAACGCCGACGGCTAATCGATCCGGACACGGTGAACCCAAGCCCACGCCCGAGGAGAAGACCGCTTGCGTTGTTTCTTTCCGCATAGTGACCGCTTGTGTTGAGTGTGATTGTGTCGGAAATGCTGCTTCTTCACCGGAGTTAAGCAACATTTGGCTAGAGGTTGCTCGACCTTGTATGACCGCTGCCTAGGTCACGATTGCTAGGAGTTACATGACTCTTGCAAGACCCAGATGAGGGCTACTTGTGTTGCGTATTAGGATAGCAAATTTTTAAAAATCAGACTGAATACACATGCAATGTACGTGCGATAAATGTGCAACATACGTGCGATATACATGCAACGTACGTGCAATATAATTCCTTGAAGAAAGTGGGGAAATGATCATTGCAAATGGCAACCTCATGACCTAAAAGGCTAAGTTTTTATTTTTCTCGGTTGGTTCCCACCTATCTGCTCCTCGTCAGTGGCGGTGGCGACGTCGCTGTTCTTCTCGCGGTCGCTGGCCTACAACGCCAGCGGCTACAACGATGGCCACAAGGTCAATTCGGACACAGTGCTAGCTCCTCCAAAAAAAAAAAAAAAACCCTAAAACCCTCTCTCTCTTCAACGGCAGCCTTGGCGATGCGCTTGGTCCGCTTTAGTTTAGCTTCGGTTCGTGCGTCTTTTCTTTCCTGTACCCAGTACCGCTTCTCTTAGAGCTAGGGCTTCAGCGATCCACACGGACGAAGCAGAGATCGCCTTCGCGAAGCCGTGAAGGAGAACGCCGGCTTCATTTCTGCAGACTCCAGCTACTGATTCGACCTTAAACAATTCGCACCAGGAGCAGTCGACGTTAATTTTTATCTCGTTTGCTGAAGGTGGGTTCCAGTTCAGCTTTGTTCATGGGACTTCTGGTGATTCTCTTCCACCTTTCTTCCCCCGTAGGTTCCATCTCTTGAAGAGTGCTACTGTGATGGTTGTTTCTTCGTGAGCTGTGGATGGGTCGGGCTTTCGCCCTTGGAAGACCAAAGCATTTCGACTTTTCCAGATCTGCCACAAAGTAGCGGCAAACAGGGCTTTTCGAGTGTTGATCTTCCCAATTCTTTTGTATCTCTCTTGGTGGTTGTGTCATTCTCTAACATCTTATTTGGCGGGTTGTTCTATGTCATTGGATGAGAAGATTGGACGTGATCATTATTATGGCTGTGTATATGATGTACGTGCGATAAACGTGCAAAGTACGTGCACGATTGAAGAAAATGATGGGGAAGATGTGTTTGGAGTAGTCGATAAAATGGGTTGGAAAATGGGTTGGAATAGATTTCTATTCGAGAAATAGAAAAAATGGAATAATTTTATTAAACAGATTTCTATTCCAGAAACAGATATGGAATAGAAAAATTGTTTCTGGAACAGAAATAGACAGTTGTCATGCACTCCTTAGGTTGCCGAAGGTATGGCGCTCATCCGCTGCTAGGTCGCCGAAGGTATGCTGCTCATCGCTGATAGGTCACCAAAGGTTGTCGGGATCTTTGATCATCCATAAACTTGTCGGGATCTTTGGTTGCCTATTGGTCGATTTGATTAATTTTCCTAAATTATCTTGGTAAATATCTTTTTTTACAAATATATGAAATGTGATTTAGTAGTGGATCGCCCTTGCGCTATTTTTTAAATTAGGTTTGTTGAGCTGAATTGGTTTTATTACAATAAGAGACTTGTGATTCATTTGGATGCTAAAGGTTTGGATGTTTAGGGTAAACTACTCAATTTGGAATGATAAGATTTCCAGATTATCAAAATGAGATCTTCCCTTTTTTGCCAATCCCTTTCTTAGATAATCCCAAAAATTCACTAGACTTGGAGGTGTATACTATACATGCTCTTTCCAAAACATCAATAATTGCTCTAATTGGCCATATACCTAAAATGTGAATTGACATTGAGAATTTCCATTGAAGGCAAAAGTTTGAAATATGGTGAATTTCAATTTCCTTTTCTTTCTTTTTTATTTGAGGTGCTCCTGAACTTAGCAATTCTATTTTCTTAAGAGCCTTTATTTGTGACAACCATATTATAATATGATTAAGGGAAACTTTCAAATAAGGGCCCAAAGTGTACTCATTCTCGTAAATAAAGGTCTGAAATAAATCTTATTTCAAATAGGAGCCTAAAGTGGTTATATCAGTCTCAAAGAATGACATGAAATAGTTATCCAGCATTCTGAAGTAGTATTGAATGAATTTTGAAACTAAAATTAAAATTACTATTTGGTTTTACGATTTTGCCCCTTTTGTTATTGTTCATCTTCTTCAATGAGGAACCGATGAAGCAAAATTTGGCCATCGAAAGGCTAATGACCTAGATGACTGCCACTAGAGGTTGCTCGACCTTGTATGACCGCTGCCTAGGTCACGATTGCTAGGAGTCGCATGACTCTTGCAAGACCCAGATGAGGGCTGCTTGTGTTGCGTGTTAGGATAACAAATTTTTAAAAATCAGACTGAATACACGTGCAATGTACGTGCAATAAATGTGCAATATACGTGCGATGTACGTGCAACATACATGAGATATAATTTCTCGAAGAAAATGATAGGGCAGATGTGTTAGGAGCTCACGCACAAGTGATTTTAAGAGAACAATGCTGCAAAAAAAAAAAAAATCGAGATTATTTCATTTTTATTTTCACGAATTTTGTTTTAAATGACGATAATATCCAAACAAGGGTCCAACGTAATTCACATAAGTGCAGCACTGTCATAATTCGAATGAAGCATAGAAATGAAAAAAATCAGCATTACGCAAATAAGTCCAGCCACAATACTCCAGTAGCACATGCCGAGTGAAGATGAGTTTCCTATCCTACAAGAGACCCCAAATGGGAATCTGGGAATCTTGATTTAGCTACACATTTGAACGAGGATGGCCGCACAGCAAAATGTGTGCTGCTTTTATTACCAAGCGTCCCTTTTTTTATTTTTTGCTCTATGGTGGATTACATGAAAATGAAAGGAGTCCAAAAACAATTCCAGGCCCCGTTAATCAATTTTGAAATGATTATTTAAAATATATAGAAGAAAAAAACGGAGGGACAAGACGGATTACCCGGATCCACAGTCACTGGGCTTCTTTTTTGGGGGGAATGGGCTGGGCTCAATTCCTATTTTCACGCCGCCTCGTCTATATAGTCGGCAACGCTCTCTCTGTGCGCTCCAGAACGCCGCTCCAAAACGCTCCAAAACTCTCTAGGTCGCCGAAGATACGCTGCTAGGGGCACGTATAACAACCATTCTGTTTCAGAATTAGTTTCTGGAACAAAAATATATTTTTCTATTTCTATTTCTAGAAGAGTTTTTAAGCAAAAATAACCGTTTGATAACGATACAAAATTTCTACTCTAAAAATGGAAATTCATTTAATAACGACACAAAATTTCTTTCTTTTGGATGGCGGTGGACCAGCGGATAGCGGTGATGGATGGCGGCTAGCAATCGGCGGCGGCAAAGTGATCGCGATGGTGGCGATTGATGGCGATCGGTGGTAGTAGCGGCTGGTGATCGACGGTGGCAACGGCTAGCTACCGGCGGCGGCGGGCGGTTGGCAACCGATGGACGGTGGTCGACAGCAACGGATGAAAGACCAGTTGATGAACAATTGGAAATTTTTTTATTTCTCATTTCTGTTTCAGAAATAGAGAAATAGAAAATTTCTACTTCTGATTTCTATTCTAAACCTATTTTTGGAATAAAAATCTATTCTAGAAATAGAAAAATATAAGTTTATCAAACGGATTTCTATTTCAGAAACAGGTCTGAAATAGAGAAATTATTTCTGGAACAGAAATAGGTAGTTGTCATACACCCCCTAGGTCGCCGAAGGTACGGCGCTTGTCCGTTGCTAGGTCGCCGAAGGTATACCGCCCCCTCGCCGCGCTCCCCCCGCAGCAACCACACTGTGGCCTCCGTCCTCATTGGCGAGGGCGGCGGCGTCGCTATTCTTCTCATGGTCGCTAGCCTACAACGTCGGCGGCTACAACAACGGCGACAAGATCGATTTGGACACGATGCTAGCTCCTCCAAAAAAACCCCTAAAACCCTCTCTCTCTTCAATGGTAGCCTTGGCGATGCGCTTGGTCCGCTTCAATTCGACTTCAGTTCGTGCGAGTTGTCTAGTTCATGCGTGTTTTCTTTCCTGTACCTAGAGTACCACTTCTCTTAGAGCCAGGGCTTCGGCGATCCACATGGACGAAGCAGAGATTGCCTTCGCGAAGCCGTGAAGGAGAACGCCGGCTTCATTTCTTGCAGACTCCAGCTATTGATCCAACCTTGGACGATTCGCACCAGGAGCAGCCGACGTTAATTTTTATCTCGTTTGCTGAAGGTGGGTTCCAGTTCAGCTCTGTTCGTGGGACTTCTGGTGATTCTCTTCCACCTTTCTTCCCCCGCAAGTTCCATCTCTTGAAGAGTGCTGTTGTGATGGTTGTTTCTTCGTGAGCTGTGGATGGGTCGGGCTTTCGCCCTTGGAAGATCGAAGCATTTCGACTTTTCCAGATCTGCCACAGAGTAGCAGCAAACAAGACTTTTCAAGTGTTGATCTTCCTAATTCTTTTGTATCTCTCTTGGTAGTTGTGTCATTCTCTAACATCTTATTTGGCGGGCTGTTCTATGTCATTGGATGAGAAGATTGGACGTGATCATTATTATGGCTGTGTATATGATGTACGTGTGATAAACGTGCAAAGTATGTGCACGATTGAAGAAAATGATGGGGAAGATGTGTTTGGAGTAGTTGATAAAATGGGTTGGAAAATGGGTTGGAATAGATTTCTATTCGAGAAATAGAAAAAATGAAATAAGTTTATTAAACGGATTTTTATTCCAAAAACAAGTATGGAATAGAAAAATTGTTTCTGGAATAGAAATAGACAGTTGTCATGCACCCCTTAGGTCGTCGAAGGTATGGCGCTCGTCTGCTGCTAGTTTGCCAAAGGTATGCTGCTCGTCACTGATAGGTCGCCAAAGGTATGCCACCCCCTCGCCACGCTCCCCCCACAGCAACCGCACTGCGGCCTCTGTCCTCGTGGTCGCTAGCCTACAACGCCGGCGGCTAATCGATCCGGACACGGTGAACCCAAGCCCACGCCCGAGGAGAAGACCACATGCTCGAGGAGAAGACCGCTTGCGTTGTTTCTTTCCGCGCAGTGACCACTTGCGTTGAGTGTGATTGTGTCGGAAATGCTGCTTCTTCACCGGAGTTAAGCAACATTTGGCTATGGCTAATTGTGGTAAAAGTTTCAAACTTTTTGCTTGAGGCACATTCGTAACACATGTTTTTTTTTTTTTTTGGTCGGAAATAGTAACACATGTTCATCGCGTAGCTGTTAATACTATGTCGATGACACATTTTCTACAAAACAACTTAAAGCATAACTTGCTTTTTGGTCAAGTGGTCCTTTCCAATTTGCCATTAGTGGTTTCATTTTTATTTTTTTGTCATCATGTTATATCTTGATTTCAACAAATTTGACAGATCAAGAGCCTCTTGGGAACAAATGTTGAGTGGATGTACTATATTCTCGAGGCATTTAATGTTGGTAATTTGCAACGCTATCAAGAACTATGTCATGTACACAATGCTGCTCTCAATGCACAACCTTGTTTGGTTGAAAATGAGAAAAAACTATTGGAGAAAATCAACATTCTCTGCCTAATGGAAATCATATTTAGGTCCCGCTTCCTATTCTTTTCCTATCTCCATTTTTCTCATACTTAGTATTTCATATTTTGCATTATAAGCATATATTCCTCCCCATATAAAGTATACAATTTTATCCTTGCAGCCGTGCATCAGAAGATAGGACAATTCCACCGAGTTTTATTGCTGAATCACAAAGCTTTGTGTAGCTGATGTTGAGCACCTTCTCATGAAGAGCCTTTCTGTAAGTCTTCCCAATTCTTTTGTATCTCTCTTGGTGGTTGTGTCATTCTGTAACATCTTATTTGGCGGGCTGTTCTATGTCATTGGATGAGAAGATTGGATGTGATCATTATTATGGCTGTGTATATGATGTACGTGCGATAAACGTGCAACGTAAGTGCACAATTGAAGAAAATGACGGGGAAGATGTGTTTGGAGTAGTCGATAAATGGGTTGGAAAATGGCAAAGAGATGTCCTAGTCAAATGTTTGAATAGAGAGACCGCCTGATGTAGAATCTAAATTGAAGGTCTGCATCGGTAAAGTTGCTATATTTATGCTTCTCGAAAAAGCGAGGGCCGAAGAGCATCATGGTATCTATTCTACATGCCTATTGGACAAATTAGATCACAACAGCGCACACTAGCATGTAATGGACACATTCGGTTGGATAGAAGATGTCCCATCATGCACCAATGTTGTGGTTGGTATTCACAATGTCATCGTCGCACTCGTTAGGTATGCCAGCATCGTTCTTGATTTGGGCCAGCCGAAGTGCAGCCTCCTCCCCAGATATGGAGGTCTTGGTGAGGATGGGCTTGACGAGGCCTAGGCGGCTATGCATGATGAGCCTATTAGGCGATTCTAGCATGTGGAGAAATATGAAAGCAAGCACAAGTATAGCTGAAGGGATTGCTTCCGAAATAAGCATTCAATGCCACACATGGTTGAGGCGGAGATTGGAGAGAATATAATTGGATAGATTGCCAAATAGGGTGCCAATGCTAATACACACCTAAACCGTGGAAACAAAAAATGAAAAGATGCCAGAATTTTAAGGAAAAATAAATTATTACCTTAGTTAGGGCGTCAAGATGCCATTAGGCAATATACTTATAAAAAAAAAAATTGAAGAAAGTGGGGCAATGATCATTGCAAATGGCAACCTCATGACCTAAAAGGCTAAGTTTTTATTTTTCTCAGCTGGTTCCCACCTATCTGCTCCATCGCGGCCCCCTCTATTCCCCCTCTCCCCCCTTACCAAAAAAATAAAACCCTTCATTTTCTTGCCCTCTCTCGGCATGATCACTTTTGCACATCATTAGTTTCGATTTTCAAAATAAATGTTGACATAGCAAATTTTTAAAATCAGACCGAATACACATGCAATGTACGTGCAATACACTTGCAACATACGTGCAATAGTAAATCTATGAAGTTACACATGCTTATTATTAACTAAGGATGAAAATATATCAAACTGTCGAATAGCTTGAAGATATTGACAACCGCCCTATTAATCAAGAAATAACTAATGGTAGCTGTGAAGAAGATTAACTGCATCGTGAAAAAAATTGTAGAAAGGGAAGATACATAACACATTCCACAACGAGGCTAATGAACTTCAATTTCAAGATCTCAGCAACTGAACCATCCGACAGTTCTTCTTGAGCTCTTTCACAGACACTACAAAGCATGAAGGATCAAAGCAGAACATGTACAAAGAAAGGAAACTCACAGTTCCTTCTAGCATTTTCAGTAATGCCTGTCGAACACCCTCCCCAGAAACATCTCAGCCAATATCTACGTACTCCTGCACAAAAGTTCCACTTTAGATAAGCAAAATCTCATGTATGTTATAATAATGGTGGAATATCTATAACTTAAATTCTGGACATCTAAATGCAATACACAACTCGAACAAGATTAGAAAGGGCAAAAAAGCCCAAAATCTTGATTACCAAGAAGATGAATAACGCTCAACTCGAGATTCTCATCCTTAGCTCGCAGATATCGATGTTTTAGCTTTGTCAATAATATCTTGTGGCACCAGAACCCTGTGATGATTCAAGCTTTTTTCCCCCTTTAGCCGGTGAACCCTCCCCAATGTTCCCACACTCGGATCTGGAAAAGCACTACACAAGTGCCTGATTTTTTTATGCACAAGTGCCATCGCACACCTTAAACAAAACGAGATGCAACAGAAAAGCTTTATATCAGGTAATTCATCACTCTATTTCAGAAAATCTACAACTCTTAACGCTTGTTTTATTGCAAAAGGTGGGAGAGGAGAAAGATAAGACTTAATGCATGCCTGGCGCCTTAAAAATAGTGATTTCAATCAACTAAGCAACCCTTCATTAGCAGCCATTACGCATGATGAGGATCGCATGTTCAGTTATTCCTTAAGAGTAACTTCTCTGGTTTACATATGACCCAAAACTTGATTTATATGTTTAAATGAGCTTTTGACCTGTTTTCCCAAAATACATAAAGTACACAACTCAGACTTTTGGTACACCATTCTGGGAAGATTACGAACCAGCTTCTTGGACGATAGTTTAGCAATCTATTTCATACTCACATGTCCAAGCTTGTGATGCCAAGGATATGCTTCATCTTGAATTGATATAAGATATTGAGAGCTCTCTGGACTTATGTCCAGAAGATAAATATTGCCATGTCTTTGCTCAGTGAAAGATTGAGAGAAGTCTCGACTAACTAGAGTTTTCTTGGAAATTGATTCTAAATCTTGTATCATATAGCCGGCTTATGCTCAAAAGACTATAATTCAAACTTTTCAACAGAGAAACATTGTTGATGATCAAACTTCCAATTCTTACTATTCCATGTCAAATAATCTTTCTTTTGCTATTCCCACTAAACGAAACATTTCCTACTTTTTTTTTTTTTTATTTTACGAAACTACTTGAATCTCCATTCATATGTATAGAACAACCACTGATCAAGTATCATTTGCTTTTCCTTTTAATGGTAACCTACAATTAAAAAGAAATCTCAAATTTTATTTGGTACTCAAATTTTCTCGGGTCCTGGTGAGTTAGTTTTAAAAATAGCCTTTGCCCAATCTTTCTTAACAGGTTTCCAAATATTAGAATATTTATTTTCAAACTGTTCAGAACTGTTATACTTAGAACATTTAAAAGCACTCCAGCCAATAAGTTTTACAAAAACTTTTTGAAAATGATTTTTGTAAGATTTTGGAAGTTTTTCTCTAAGTCTCTCATTAACTTTAGGAAAACCAATCAAAAAAGTACTTTCTTTACTCATACCCAAACCATATTTGTTAAAATAGGTATTTGAGCCGAAAGGATTTTCTCTAAAGTTTTTGATCATTTAGAATACTTTGTAGAAATATCAGAAATCTTCTTTTTCAAACATTCATTTTCTTTTAAAAGAAAATTAGTATATTCTTTCAAATCATCAAAATCTTTTTTTAGACTCTCAAACTTTTCTCTCCAAGAATTATCCCGTTGCCTGAGTTTTGAATTTTCTTTCTTTAATTCGGAGATCCTTTTAAAAGAAGATTTGAGGTTCAAGCAAAGTTCATCTATATATTTAGAAACTTTAATTAGAATTTATGAATGACTTACTTCAATTTCCTTGTTAGATTATGAGTCTTTGTTTGAGTCTGACTCTGATTATGAATCTGATTCTGAGTAAGCCATCAAACAAATATTTGCAAACTCCTCTTCACTTTCCTTACATTCTGTGTCACTCCAAGTTTCCGCTTTTAGGTTTTGTTGTATTTTTCATACTTTCATTTTTTTTTTTTTTTTTTTTTTTTTAGCAAAGGATAGTTAGGCTTGATGTGCAGGATAAAGTGAATTCGCCTTTCCTGGACGGTGCGTCCTTGTCTGGCGGAGGCAAAATGGTCAAAGGATAGTGATATACCTTGTGCATTGCGAGGCGAGGATTTTGGCTCGAAGCGAGCATTTGTTTATTATTTTTTTATAAAATATATATATTTTTTATAGAGATAATGACGTAGAGAGCTGCTGAATCTGATTCAATGTGCAATTTGATCCCCAATATTCAGTTCAAGATGCAATATAATCTCTCCGGATTGAACAAATTAAAAATTTAGAGATAAAATTGTTTAAGAACTGTTTGTGTTATTTTTTTTAATTGTATATTTGGGTTGTAATAAAAAAATGTACAGACTTTTCAGATGAGAAATAAAATGAATAATAAAAAGACAAGATCCCACCAAGAAGCTTGAACGTTGTCCACCTTAACACTAACGAACGCAAAAGTATCTTCATGCATGATTGCCTCTCGAATGACCCCTAAAAATCAGATGTGACGATGTGAGTGGACAACAAAAGGCAAACGAAGCGGCGTGGATTAGTTTCATAAAAAAAATCTAGATTTTCCCTACTTTTCTAAGTGATCAATATCTCCAAACTCATACGGTTGATTTAAAAGTACATTTCCTCCAAGACAACAATCAATGATTCGTGCCTTGTGTGAATGATGATAGACAAACGAAGTTAAAGTGACTTTAGTTATGTCAAAAGCAACGCTACTTTATATCACTTACAGGAATTTAAAAATTGCCAACGAGACGTTATCGTGTGGAGGTTTTTTCATTTCATTCTCTTTTTCTCTTCATCGATTGAGGGGCAAAATCTAAATTCGGATGGTTTAGTGATGGCAAGATTGGAATAGACAAAAATTTGTTAACCCGCTCGTGTTCCCCTTCAAAAATGCTCAAAGCCAAAACAGGTGGGTACTTTTGAAGTTTTAGGTTTTAAAAAGGTTTTAAAAAGGCAGTTTGGAGTCCAAAGTGAGCATAATTCCTTAAAAAACCTCAAATTTTAGATTTAGCCACAATTCTACCCTAAACTTTTTGTATCCTAAAAAAACTTCTAACTTTTACTTTAGTCACAAATCTACCATTGTTAATCATCCATGCAAAAGCTCTATTAGTTGTCTAACGTAGCATTTTCATGTTAGCAATGAATTTTTGTCATATGCTCATGTGGATTTTTTGTCATTGTTCATCGTGCTTATTTGCTTCATCTTATTTACTCCTTGCAACCTCCGTTAACAAAGGTGCTCAAGCATGGAGCCCAAATCATTCATTTTGACTTAAACATGCTCTATTTATTTTGTGGGAAATGAATAACGACAATTTCCCATTGCTCGCGTCGCTCGAAATAATTAATTAATAAAAAATATTTTTATTACCGATAATAACTTATATCTAAATATTTTCATGAACAATAAATGTATTTTTCGTTAATTCATTTTTGTAGGCAATACAAACTATTATTTTTAAGAAAATATTTTTCAAATCATTTGTTTTTCGAGAAAAAATAAAGCCTAACTTTTCGAAGGCAAACTCTTCCCCCTGTTTTTTCCCTCTCACTCAACTAGCAACCAAATATATTAGCACATTGATGAGTGAACCCCACAGCACCTCCAGATATGGTGCCCTCTTTTTTTGCTCTCACTCAACTAGTAACCGAGTCACTGCATTTGCATGCTCCATAGGCTTTTTAATCTTGATATGGTGCTCTCTTTTTTCTCTGAGAATGGTGCCATATCTTATTGTATCCAACTCCAAGTACGAACGGAACTTTTCTGGACAAGGCATATAAAGCCATTTGTGTGATGTCATTTCTTGCTATGCCGGCTCCTTTTCCTGCCAATTTTGATTGTTAAAGCAAAGTTTGTGGGGACTGTGCTCTGCCCTGCTCTTTGCTTTATGAAGTCTCTGGCATCTCTCCTTTGTAACAATTAGCTTTTGTTTAGAGTTCTGTCGATGTCTGCTCGAGTTCGGGACGGTTTGTCTGTTAGCCCATACAGCTGGGGAAGTGAATGAAATGGAGCAACTGCATCCGAAGGAGTGGGCTTGAACAGTAGAGCTGGAAAAAGGGTTAAAAATGAGTCATATATGAGTCAAGTGAAGTTAAAATATGGGTTAAAAATGAGTCAAGTGGAAGTTAAATATGAGTTAGAAATTGGTCAAGTGAAAATTATATATGGGTCTAAATGAGTTATTAGGAAAACACTTTAAATTTTAAATCCATGACCTTTTTTAACTTTATAAAAATATTTTTTTTTTAAAAAATCGAAATTATAATTATTTTTCATATTTTAATTTTTCTTTTCTTTTTTTTTTTCTTTTTCTTTCTTCTTTCTTTTTCTTCCTTCTTTAGCCAGCGGCTGGCAGGGCGACGGCCGGCCGCCGGCCAGGCAAGGCTCGACCTTGCCAACAGGCCGCCGACTAAGGAAGTTGGTTTGTTAGCTATTTTTTAGGAAGTGGAACAAGTCTTTTGCACGTTTATGTGCGGTTCTGTTGCGGTTCTTGGTGGATACTTGCTCCAAGTTGTTGGATATGTGTCTCCATGTGAACCGGCAAAATGGATCAAAAACCCATATTATGACCCATTTTTAGTTAAATGTATCATATATAGGTCAAATGAAGTTAAATATAGATTAAAAATGGGTCAAGTAAAAATTAAATATGGGTCTAAATGAGTTATTAGGAAACCACTTTAAATTTTAAATCCATGACCTTTTTTAACTTTATAAAAAATCGAAATTATAATTATTTTTCATATTTTAATTTTTCTTTTCTTTTTTCCTTTTCTTTCTTCTTTCTTTTTCTTCCTTCCTTGTCGCCGGCGACGGGCCGGCGACAAGTCGATTGGCGAAAAACAGAACCGCACACAAACGTGCAAAAGACTTGTTCCACTTCCTAAAATATAGCTATAAAACCAACTGCCTAACAAATAAACTTGACTGAACTTAAAAAAAAAACAAAAAACAACAGAATATCAGCAGCACACGGAGACACATCTCCAACAACTTGGAGCAAGTATCCACCAAGAACGATGCCTTCATCACTGGTGAGGTGGCTTAGCCTCGTGGCCTTGATCTGGCTCCAGACCATCGCTGGGACGAACACCAACTTTCCGGCCTACTCATCGCAGCTCAAGCAAGTCCTCTCCATCTCCCAGGTCCAGCTCAATTTCACAAAATAAAATAAAAGCAGTATATCCTAACTCGTATAGAAGAGTGGATTTGCTCGGTTAGTTAATATCCTAACTCGTATAGGAGAGTGGATTTGCTCAGTTAGCTACTACCTCTCTATACTTCTTGAATAAAACTTGCGCGTACGCGCGTACAAGACTAGAGCTAGGACAGTCCCGAGTAAGCAAAGACATCCCCAGATGACAGAACGTTGCGCGTACGGCACACCTCCCTCTCTGGGTGGTCCTCCTGGTCAGCGCGCTGCTCGGGCTCGTCGGGAACGGCGTCCAGTACCTCTTCGTGGCCGACAAGGTCACCTCGGTCTCGTAGCCAGGGATGTTTCTCCTCGCCTTCCTCGCCGGGAACAGCATCTGTTGGATCAGGGTCTGTTATGTTGTGGCGATCAACAACTTCCCGCTCCACCACCAGGTTGCCGTCGGGCTCACCACCAGCTACCAAGGGCTGAGCGCCGGTGTCTACACGGATATTGTTGACGCCGCTGATGGCAGTGCTTACGTAAAGTGCCCATGTGGCGGGGCTGAGGAGCAGGAAGTAAGCGCCGACCATGGGCGCCATCAATGCGGCCATTGATGCCGGTCTCGACGCCACGTACTTCCTCCTGAAAGAAACAAAGAAAACGTTCACTCCATGACTTAAACTTTTGGACCATGACTTAAATTCTTAGGACGCTTTGAGAACGTTGTCCCAACAGCTCGTGTCCGTTCAAACGTAGCAGACATTGATCCGCGCTCCAACATTGGAACAAAAGAGCCCACTTTTTTCACCTAAAAGTCGACGCACAAAATGCAGGAAAGCGATATAAATGGGACGAATTTCTTCGCGTAACGGAGATATCATGTCATCCGACGCAAGCGCAGACGTGAGAACAGCTTCTTATAATCGACAATGCACTAAACAGATATCTTATATGCAAATGCATAGAAGTCTCCTATCTAGAACGTGCCTAACATCGCGTAGAGAGACTGGAGACGGCGCTCCATTGTCAGTGTTTTGACTAGTTAGGGAATAAGGACAATTAATGCTGAAGACATTTACGTGCAAATGCCATGGTTGTTCGTCCACTTCAAACTCTGGAGTAATTATTGAACTCCACGCTTAGCTATCAATCTAACGGCACTAATCGAAACATTGACAAAAGGAGGAAATGGCGGTCGTAATTACCTTTCGAAGAGGTAGTCGAAGAGAGACGGCCGTCCGAAGAACCTGAACGATGACGAAAGAGAGACCAGCGACGTCGTCTTTGAGCTCCCCCGGGACTCGGCGATCTGCCCCAGGTTGTTGAGGAACACGAGCCCGAGCGTCGCCCCGAGCAGGTACACGAAGAAGTAGAGCCAGAACTCAACTCGCTTCACCATCTCTTTGGCTCCAACCTCCTCTCTAACACCATTAATTGTCGCTTCCTCGCTTGAGGGAACCACAGCAACCACCTCTTCCTGGTCGCCAACCTGGGATGGTCCTCCCACTTGATCCCACTCTTGTCTAGGCCTTCGCCGTGCTCTTGCTCGGTCACCACGTCGTGTACCTTCATCTTGGTGTGGGCGAGGACGTGCTTGAGGCATATGGCAAGCGGTACAACGATGGGGCTCAGGAGGAAGATGCCCATCCCCATCGCATTGTACCCCGCCGGTAAGGCGCCCGACACCGACCCCATACTACTCACCACCGCATAAACTCTGGTTGCGATTGTTATGATGAATAGGATTATGAACCCGGCATGCGCATTCTTGCTTGCCCCTGGACTGTCCGCACCGACGACGCGAACAAAAGGGGTGGTTGCTAGTGAGACGGCCATTGGCAGGACTGAACTGAGAAGTAGATATGCTTGAGCTCTAGCCCAGTCCAGCTGCGCCTATCGAGCGTGGCGTCAACAATATCCGTGTAGACACCGGCGCTCAGCCCTTGGTAGCTGGTGGTGAGCCCGATGGCAACCTGACGGTGGAGTGGGAAGTTGTTGATCGCCACAACATAGCAGACCGTGTTGATCCAACAGATGCTGTTCCCGGCAAGGAAGGCGAGAAGAAACATCCCTAGCTACGAGACCGAGGTGACCTTGTCGGCCACGAAGAGGTACTGGACGCCGTTCCCGACGAGCCCGAGCAGTGTGCCGACCAGGAGGACCACCCAGGAGGACCACCCAGAGATCTGGGGATGTCTTCGTGGGACTGTCCTAGCTCTAGTCTCGTACGCGCGTACGCGCAAGTTTTATTCAAGAAGTATAGAGAGGTAGTAGCTCTGTCATCTGGGGATGGAAATCCACTCTTCTATACGGACTTGAGCTGGACCTGGGAGATGGAGAGGACTTGCTTGAGCTGCGATGAGTAGGCCGGAAAGTTGGTGTTCGTCCCAGCGATGGTCTGGAGCCAGATCAAGGCCACTAGGCTAAGCCACCTCACCAGTGATGAAGGCATCGTTCTTGGTGGATACGTTGGAGATGTGTGCTGCTGATATTCTGCTGACATTCTGTTGTTTTTTTTAAGTTGTTAGGCAGATGGTTTGTTAGCTATATTTTAGGAAGTGGAACAAGTCTTTTACACGTTTGTGTGCGGTTCTGTTGCGGTTCTGTTTTTGCATGTTTGTGTGCCATTCTGTTGCGGTTCTGTTTTTGCATGTTTGTGTGCCGTTCTGTTGCGGTTCTGTTTTTGCACGTTTGTGTGTGGTTTTGTTTTGCACGTTTGTGTGCAGTTCCAAAATAGGTTCTCATGTAGCATGACCTTATGAACCATCAATAATGCATGACACCCCAGTATATTATTACCTCGAAATAGATTGCTTTGTCTGTCAAGATAACATTTCCCGGCCATCCCATATTATTGTCCCATTTAAGCACAGGCCTTTTCCTGCTAGAGCCAATACATAAGACCTGCTCCAGAGATATCTTTGTACCTTCTGGAGCCTGATAAGATTTTCGTCCTTCATGTACCCTTCATTGCAACAGTACAAATTCCAATTATCATCTGCTAAGGGATAGTTGGGGCCATTGAAAAAGATATCAACATGCATTTGCATACGTGGGAGTCAATTTAACTAGAGGGAAAATGTCTCAGAATAAACTATACACAATAAGTAGTAACACTCTTGTAAGAGAGTCAGAATAGCTCAACACCAAAGTTCTAAAATTTAGCAAGGGTTCTAAACAGTTTTTTCTTATTTAATATATTTCTTCACTAAAAGAAATTCGCACATTTAGCTGTAAGCCTTTAACTTTAATGGGAAAGGGCATCAGATACTGGAAGGCTAAAGATGCAAAATTATATACCATGTGACAAACATATAAAAACCAAATAATTCAATACTTAATTTGAAAGAAACATTTTCAACATCACAGCAAAATAATATAATTTCCTGGTAACTTCAATCCTAATGATAGAAAATCCTACAAAGTTGATCGTATGCGTTTCTACAAGCATAATCTGAGATTAAATCCTAAGCAATACTTACTTGAGAAGCTCGTCTATGTAAGTTAACCATGAGCTCAAGGAGATGCCATTATCATCAGCAAGTGCCTTAAATAGATTATGCACTGTCGGAACCATGAATGTCACAAGCAACCAAGAAAACTCTCAAAATGGGCAACTTCCGTATTGTTCACCCGCCTTTGTAAGTGCTGCATGCAAGTCCCAGTGTGCTATTCATCTGCACATGAAAGGTTGTGAGAAGCTTCAGCACGTGCTTCTTCCAGTTTCATCACGAGTTCTCTCACAAACTCTGTATTCGTCCCGTGAGTAACACGCAGTATGTCAACTGCCTTGGTCAGTGATTTGATAGCATTTCCTGTGTCACCAAGTAACCTGCAGCATGTTAAACAGCAAGCTTGAAACAAAGGGAAATGCTGAGTACATTCCATAAAGGGTGGGGGCAAATTCTGAGGCCATTTTCATGCATGAAGTGACATTAAAATGACCAAGCAAGTCCTCCAAGCAGATTATGTATTTTTACTTCCACAAGAAACAACAGACGGATGAACAGTTACAAATTTCAAACAAGAGGATTCCAATGAAGTCATGTTTTCAACTTCAGAAGAGAGCAGGAGAGGGCTTACAACTAAGAAAATGTGATAAACCTTGTTACAACTAAAACAATTCTTGCCATTGCAAGAACACAATGATTGCGTTAAGATTGCCTAATTTTTTGATGACACAAGCCACCGTTATAGTTAAAACAGTTCTTGTGGTTGCAAATTTTTGGACAATACAAGCTATGGTTATACATTCATCCTGTAAAGCTGGTTTTCCACGTCCTAAAAAACCTCTCTATTTCAGGTGATGCTTTGTTAGCATTGCTCTTTGAAATAACATCGCTAAAACAAATAACAAATTGGTGACTGAGCACACCAATAGATCTGCAACAGATCGCACATTGCTTGGTCTCAAATCTGTCATAATTGCATGTAGCATGAATTTATGTGAGCAACTTCTCCAACAAAGTTAAGGTGAGGGATATACGTCATTGAAAAATCAATGACTGATGTGAATTTCAACAGCCTAGCGTTAAAATATCAAATGTGGGAGAGGAAAAGGAAAAAGCAAGGGAAATGGAAGGAAAAAAAAAACACAGACCATTCAAGTTTTCCGCTGGTATAGTATTGCAACCCAAGCAAAGGATGGTACCCTGGATAGACTCCTGCAGCATGAAGTCAAAGTCAGAGTTTCAGAGGAAAAATAACAAAAAACCAGAAAAATCATTTCAGCACTTCCTTTAGATCAAATAAAGACGAAAAAAAATCTAGCAAATATCTTTTGCAGACAATGAAGCATTATTAGTCACACAAACACCGGCACAACGACGGAGTGCCCCCGCATTATATGGATCAAATTCTGTTTAAGTTTAGTTACCTTAAGCTCATTGCTGTATGTTTGCTCTGATGATTATTATTAATATTAGTACACATCAGGAGCATCACTCCAGGCAGCACAAGTTGAACAAAAACCGCACATCCTTAACCAAAATAGTGGGCAATGCTTGATATGGCTCCCATTAATGTTTTCAATACTGATAAGGACTAAAGAGCAAAAGAACAGTCCTCCGTCAATCAAATTCACTCATGGATCAAATGAATGTGACTTCATGTGACAAAAGCTCCTGCCATATGGTTGGATAAAATGGGAGAAAAACTACCAAGCTAATTATTCAACACTGGACCACATGCAATCAAATGATTTTACTTCCAAAGTTTCCAACCAAATTACAGCTTAATGGTCTCAGTTGAAAATACTCTATCACCCTTATTTTAAAGGATCTATCAAAAATCTAGTATGACACTTTAACCACAAGCCACATGATATAACTTGTTGGTTTTGGCCGTTCCTCGAGATTTTTCGAAGAAAAGCTAATAGGAACCTAATTTCAAATAACCTGATTAACATTCTTAAATAGAGAGACGTGATCGCTTACAATGAGCTTTTAGATTAAGGGGAAATGAAGATAGGTGGAAACCAAGCTTACAAACAAAAACTCTTGCCAACGGAAAAGAGGATTGCTCAGCAGAACTTGTTGTAGTGAAGCTCAATTGCTATTCTACTCAATTAACTCAAAGATGAATGGTGTTGCTATTTCTCATCCACTTATTTCTAACTTATATGTGAGCATCAATCAAGAATGACATGCAAACTTGACAAATATCTGTATTATGAATCTATAATTTGTGAACCCTGAATTGCTCAAAAAATTCTGACAATTCCCATAAAATTAAAAATAAAAATGGCATACTTTCATAAACTGGAATAGTTAGCTTGCAGTACACCAGAGCTTCCTTCCAATCTTGCAGATCCATCAACATCTGCAGTTCACAAATGCTTTAAGTGTTAAGCAACTAACACGAGGACAAGTCAGATCACAATTTGGAACCACGTGAAGATTACAGACACTTTCATTCTTCATGAAAGGATCAGATAACACCAAGCTACAATTCACAGAAGCTAGCCCTCTACAGAGAAAACATAAGAACAAGGAGGAAAATCAATGCAGTCTATCTGATACAAATTCGTTTGCAGACCACTCTTGAGAAAAATGGAAACTGGAATCATTCAAAAGTGTAGAAAGACATTTCCCACTACATGGAAATTTGAATACCACAAAATTTGACAAATCATATGTTTCTTAGTTTGCGGAAACTAGTTCTCCACCACACACTTCTATAAAATGGCATATCTCCTAGTTTTTTAGGGTCAAGAGAATTCACTTCTGGTAGACGGACAGCACTAAAACAAAATACCTTTCAAAAGTAAAACTGTTCACAACAACAGGGCTGCAGATGCTTTTAAAATTCTATTAATGAGGGATAGAAGCTATAATAGGATTAATGAGAAAAAGAAACTACCTTCAATATCTTTTCTCGGGTTTGCAACAAGATGATTGAAGAAGGATGATATAGTTTCCCTTGGAGATTCTCAATCATCTTATAGGTGGAAACAGCTTCTTTATGTATTATAGCAAGTCAAGTTTAAACTTTTCTCAAATATGCAGCCAAATGGATGACTTGTTATGAAATGGGAAAACTGAGAAAAAGGAAGTAATTCTAAGTGAACTTTTACACCATTGAAATGCAGCGAGAGAGATTCAGGTAATACAGACGATACATCAACATGCCACCAAAATTAGTTAGCAATATGGCTGTGAAGAAAGGATACGACTAGGGGATGTAGACGATGACGTCCTCTCTGACATCAATTTAATTTCACTAGCAATGCCTCTTATCTCTTCTTTGTTTCTTACATGTCCACACTGTTGGCACACAAATCCTTGTTTCTCTGCATATGCAAGGAAAACCATGTGAAAAACTTCAGCTATTCAATAAAAGTGCCGATCTTGACCCACATACCAGAGTCACGGAGCAGGAAACCAGAGCATCTGTCATCTTCACATCTGTAGCCTTCCAAAATTGCACTTTCTTTGATATCATCAGGTTGCCCCTTAACAATTAATTTACATTTGTTAACCCAAACAGCGAAAAAAAAAATGCACATTCTCAAAACTCAACAGAAAAGATGCAACACGAGCAATCACAATCAAACTCTTAATGTAGAAAGTTACCAATTTGGCACAGCGAGGGCATGCACAAGCAAAGTGGTATTGTTCTCTAAGAGACTTCAGTCTAGTCGTAGTGCTTCCAGCAGTTTCTATATAGCTTATCAAGACCTAGCAGAAAAATTATTTCTGGTCAGCATGATAGAATGAAGTATGAGCATGATATTGCTCGATGCCCCAAAGTATATCATACAGAGGTATAATCATCAAAGCAATCTTCTACACCATGATATGTTGGAGTAATGGGAAAGAAAAACACGAAATATATCTCAAAACAAACAGCCTCAAAATTCTGATTCATTATTATCCTACAACAAGAAGGTTGTGAACAGGCAATTTGACCAGATTTATGTGAATTAGCGCTACATAATCCACGATAAGCAATTAAATGCTTATATCGATACACTGACCGGAGCATCGCAGCTGGTTTGGTGTAGAGGTTTAGGTTCAGGGTCTTAAAGTCACCATCACTTAAAGTTCAGTGGTTGAAAGTTTCAGCACTCATTTTGCAGCTTCATCCAGCAACCTTTAGTTAGGCAATGATGATGAAAAGAAGGTAAGAGATACCACAGCTAATTAACATCAATTGGCTAGAAGGGTGGCTTCTCTTTATCCATCCATTGGAGAAGCACGATCCACTAACAAGAATCTGCTGATAAAACTCAATAGTGAAATGCACAATGAATACCTTTCATCTGGGAAAACATTTACAATTCCTTTTTTCCAACCTTAATTCTTCTGAAAGCTTATCATGGTGTCCAGCATTTGTTTCAGTTCCACAACATATTCAATAAAATTCTGCTGGATTGTACTATCAAATTTTGAACTCATAAAATGTCCAAAGCATAAAATTTTCTATTGTAAAAGGTCCAAGTCGAGATTCCACATCGAGGCTTTGCATCTACAAAACCATGAACCATGTTTGACGACTGATCAGAAGCAGTAATTTTTCCTGAATCAGATTTTTTTATATATTCCTAAATTAGATAAGATATAGCTGAGTGCCAAGAATTCCCCATTAATCTATAAAAGATCACAGATTTCTGCAGCCTGACATCTAAAATTTCGTGCAGCATAATATAATTCAACATTAAATTATTGGGAGTTGGACAGACTAGAAGACGCATAAGCAATGGTCATCACCATGTTGGAATACTGGAAACAAAGTTTTCCGTCATTAATCCTGGATGTCATGTTAAAGTTCTGCTGAAAAACTTTACCAAAAAAAGTTCTGCTGAAAATCCACCAGCTACCCTATCATTAAGTAGGAATTCCAGCAGTGAACTGAAAAATGATGAGTCAGTCTCCATTTCATTTCAAGAGAGTAGCAGGGGAACCAAGGAAAAAAAAAGCATAGACTACCTCCGAACCTTGCGGTATATGTTGTACAGCACGAACCACAGCCGTCCTTCCCTCGAATAGCAATACTGCATTTGGCAAACAGCTATACAAGCAAGTCAGCAGCAATATATTGGAATGGCAAGCATAGAAGATGTCAGACCAATGTGGCAGCTACCTGTGATTGATTATAGAGATGACAGGATAGAGTCCAGTTCCTAGCGGTCTCAGCTCACTGTCACAGATTGTATGTGCATTACATGAAAGCTGCATATTAGCTGGGTTTTTAGCGCATCAGCAGGTTAACCAACTTCAAAACTAAAATGATATTTCCAAATGTCACTGATTACAATTGCTTTGATGCACATTGCAAATATAGAAAAGATAACAACAGTACGCCGGCTAGTCTACATGCTACATTAGACATAAAGACACAAGAAGCCTTATGTGTCCAAAATCATGGTTTGCCCACCGCTTTAAGGGACAAAAATATAAGATACAGAAAGCTCTCTAGAGAGCAGCACTCAAGCAATTTGAAAGCATTTGTATTTATGCTCTTAACAAACATCTATGCTTATGTGGCAAAGACAGTGGGCATGAAGTTTTAAAAATGGACCTTGGAAAAGTTCTCTGCAACTTCTTTGATGTTGATCTCAGGCCACTGGAGTATTATATTAATGAGGTTAGCCATTTGGGCATATAGCACCAGCTGCTTCTCATCAATTTCCGACATGTCTTATCAGAGAAGGTTCAGTGAAAACAGTTAAGTGGATAATCAATAATGGGTAAAAACTATTGAACTATGACCAATGACTACACCAAAGAAGCCTAAAAAGGATACGAGACACCAATGCATCCACCAGACTATAATTGTCCATTGCAGTAGTCGAAATGATCTGCACAGAAGCAAACAAATCATTGATTAATGATGTGCTCGCCTGGATGGATGCCAGAAGTTATTCTGCATACTGACCAATCAATTTTGCAAGCATTCTCTCTCCAGAGAAGAACATCATAAGAACTGGAAACTCAAACAGTTTACACGAGAATACAGTTGATATTGATGCTAGGCACAATATTGCAAAGACACGAATCTTACCAGGTCCAAAAAGTGGGAATCCATACCTTCTGTTTCAGTAAAGCAAGACACATCCATTGGAAGTAGAAATAAATATTATCTCACCTCTCTCCCACTAAATATATTACTGTCATTAACAGCAGCAACATCGACAGCAAACTATGGATGCTTGTCAACTTACAGGAAATTTTTAAAATTAACAGACAAACATGTGCATCTATGCTGACTACATCAGCAAAAACGAAAATTAAAATTATTTGACTTCTAGTTAACTAGAGATAGAGGTTCAACTTAAGAAACCTTCAAATGTCTATAACATCTCTCTAACCATGAATAAATAATCTGCTCAGTAACAAATAGATAAACTAAAGTGAAGTGCAAAGGGTGATTGCATTGATCATATCCTCCTGATAATATGGTTCATGATCTCCATCAAAAATACATCAGATCTCATTTGTCCTTTGTAAATATTTGACTTCTCTAATTTTTCTAGTTAAAGTTTATAGCAAGAGGTGCATAAACTACCCAAGAGGTAGTACAACAGAATAAGAACAATCATTTTATCTGTAGGAACAACGCAAAAAACTTCCTCCAGAAGCATCTTCAAACAAAGACCGAGATTAAGGATACAAATTGCCAGCAAGACAGAAGTATAGCAAGTCAATAGCCAAGTCTTCGACCAAAAACCAAAAAATAGCCAAGTCAAAAGCAAGCAAAAATCAACAAATTCAATGGATGAAAAATGAAGTCTAATGAAATTGGAAACTACTGGGGAAGAACATAGGGGGAAAAGAACCTTCTCATCTTGCAGCTTTCTTCGTATGTAGAGTTTAATCATCAAACGTATGGAAGGAGTAACAGATTTCCTCTTCTCCTTATCGAGCCTCGCTAGCGCCATGCATTCAAGCCGATGCATCTTCCACTCTGATTTCTGCACACATTAGTGAACAGCAACTCAACTCAATCATCCACTACACTCAACTCAAGTTCGGGACTTGCGAACCAATCACTATCCACTCTCCAGAAACTTCTCTCCCTGATTCTTTATAGCTCCAAAGATCAAACCTTCACTCACAAGCAAAGTACCGCATAGATGAATTTCACTACACCACCAGCTGATTGCCCCCAAAAGATTTCTACTTGAGCATAATGCTAATGAGAAACAATGTCAAGACAGAGCAACTTCACTGAACCCACCATCTCCGTGCCACAATACCTGACAAGAGCTCCTGCAGTACCACCCCGCCCGACAACCCAAGCACTTCCTTGGCAAGCCGAGGTGAAACAGCAGTTGCACCTCCGGCTCTGCCCAGTCAGGCACAAAAACATAATGCTAACACAAATTCGGGACTCGCGGACCAATCACTACCCACTCCCAAGAAACTTCTCACCCTGATTCTTTCTAGCTCCAAAGATCAATCCATCACTCAAAAGCAAACCACCGCATAGATGCATTTCACCCTACCATCACGCGATTGCCCCCTAAAAGAGATTTCTATTCGACCATAACGCCAATGAGAGACAAACGTCAGGACTGCATACCTGGCAAGAGCTACCGCAGTACCACACCGCCTGACAAGCCGAGCACTTCCTAAGCCGAGCCGAGGTAGCAAAGCAGCCGTCGCACCTCGGCTCGGCCGCGTTGGGCCCGAAGACATACGGCTCTTGGCTGAGAATCACTTGCCCTGCATCATCCAACAACCGACATTAACGCCTCCGCAACCCAAAAAAAAAAAAACTAGGCAGACAGACAGGACCAAAGTTCGCTTGGCTAGAGAGAGAGAGAGAGACCGTGGTGGAAGTCTCTGGCGGCGAGGAGGCAGCGGCCTTTCTCCGGAAGGGAGGCGACGGTGAGGCACCGGTCGCGGAGGGCGGCCTTCAGGTCCTCCATGGACACGAGAGCTCCGGGACGGGCCGGCGGTATTCGGCGGGAAATTTAGTGGAGACGCGAAACGGATTCGTCGGAAGTAGGGGCGCACCTCTGGAGCTCGAGCTTCAGTCATTCCATGGAAATGTTAGAGAGAGAGAGAGAGAGAGTGGTGTTTCGTGGGTTGCCTCGAAACTTCGACGGGCCCAGAAGGGGAGACCGTCGGACACCGGCGTGTCGCGGGGTCCCGGCCGTCTGAGGTTCTAGTGCGAATTAGGGATGAGAAAAACGCCTAGACTGGCCGGTTTAGTCTGAAGCGAGTCCGTCCAGTTCTTGATTCTTAAAACTAGAACCGGTATCCTGATGGTTTGGTTCCTGATTGTTAGAGGTGAACTGCTATCCTAGTGATTTGGCTCTTGATTTTGAGAGGAAATCGGACCGGAACTTTTATTATTTTCATTTGTTGGAAAAATTAGTCAAAATTGGACAATAAAATATTTAAAGTATAGGATTTGTCTCAAATTCTAAATTTGTTGCCGATCTTGGATAATAAGAACATGTTTGGTAACATATGAAACAATGATTGATTCTGTTTTTTTCTTCCTTAAAATAAAAAAATAAAAAATTCGTTTGGAGCATGATCAACAATTAAATAAAAGTTGATTATTGTTCCTGCAAACAACTATACTAGAAGTCAAAAAGAAAAATTAAGAGTCATGCAAAATGAATTTTTTCTAGAAATAAAAGTTTTATGTAGTTACCAAATAACATGAAATACTCGAAAACTCCTTTGGGAACATAATAAAAAAATAAAGTAAAAATTGTCCCTAAAAATAAAATGGTTATCAAAACATCATAAAAAATATCCAAATGAAAATATTGAAAACAAAAATTAGTGATCGATTTCATTGAACTGGATTAGAATCAAACCGAGCTGGACCAGTCCCCGATTCCCAATTTTAAGAAGTGATCCTCCCGATGGGATTCCCGATTGCAATGGGACCAATGGAACCGAAAAACCGGATTAAGAACCAATAACCCCTGGTGCGAATCAACCTCGCCTCGAGCGATCTCGCCGGACCTGGCCACTGGGCCGATGGGCCATGAAAACGTTAGAACTCCTCCAAAGGAAGCATCACTCGTTCCCATCCCTCAACACGCAGTTCAATCTCCATTCGATGCAAAAAGTCATTCCCTCCCACTGCAGCAAGCAAAGCATAGGCCAACGCAACGTCCTTCGCGCTCCCTCCATGTCGAATCCGCGCGAACCCGAGAACGAGAAGAAGAAGAGGACGAACCCCATCGCCGTCTTCATGGCCTTCGGCACGAAAGGCGACGTCTTTCCCATCGCCGTAATCATCATCCCCCCGCCTTTCCCCTGTCATCTTGCGAAGCGCTCGAGTCGTTCTTGATTCTTTCGAATTTTGTTCATTGCCATCTCCAGGCGATCGCCGCTGCATTCGGCGGCGAAATGAAGGACTACAGAGTGTTCTTCGTCACTCATTCCGCGCACCAGGTGACTTCTCTTTTATCTCTTATGCTTGTCGATTAGTTCTGGGCATGAATTTGTCGGAAAGTTTGAAGTTCGTTGCTGTTTCTTGCAGAGCTTGAGTGCCCATTTGGCCGAAAGTGGGGTGACCCATGTGCCGGTTTCGTCGCCGCCCGTTCTTGCCGTTCGGGAAGATAGCGGCCCCGCAGGTTTTGGTCGCTTCACTTCATTGTTAATGGATTCAAGAGAAAGAGACACATGGTTTATCTGAAGTTCTCCAATTGATTTATTTAGGATCGTCGGAACCGTCGTTCTCTCTACAGAAGAGGAACGTTACTGATGCGCACAGACAAGAATGCTTATTGGCAGTCGAGAGCATCTTCGGACCTGAAGAAGTCATCGCCGGGGACTTTATTTTGATCAACTTCTTTGCTCTGGTACTTGTATTTTACGCATGGAAGATGCATTTGTCTGGCCGAAAGCTGTAACTGTTGCTGTTGATATGGAACATGCTCTTATAAGTTTCCAAAAGCAGCACTATGCTGTACAAAAATACGACTTCATGTCGACTTTTGAAGATAACTTCTGTTTATTGCAGCATATCATGATCCAATTGGAAAGAAAAAAAAAAAAAAAAAAAAAGGAAGAATGCCCGTCTTTTTATCTGCTTTAAGCTTTCTAGCTATTATAGAGCAATTACTATAGTTAACTGGTGTAGCATTCTAGTCATCTATAATTCCTGAAAAGGGTGTAGATTATGGGAAGTGCTTATGTACCTGAAACTGAAAGAATTACTTTCCCTGACAATATAGGAGGGATGGAACCTTGCAGAGCTTTTTCAGGTCCGCTGTGTGGTTGCTGCTCCATATGTCGTTCCTTATAGGTAATGGTGAAAAATACAGTGATTATCCTCTATCTTGAACTTTTAGTCTCACTTTTATAGCTCTTTGTGGTTGTCATTGCTGATGTTGCCATTTCCATATGATTTGTTTGAGTCAACCTTGTGCTTAATTCTTTCCCGACTTGTGAGAATTTTCAATCTCAACACAACTACTTAAGCTATAAGGGGTTGTGTGAATGCATCATTCAACTTTTAATAATGCGGGTAGTGTGTCAAACCTTTTCATTTTCCTTGAGATATTGCCTTTCCATTTCCGCTTAACAAAATTTCTTATGCATCCTGGTTATTATTGTGAAGGGTTCTTAAATTTATACCTTCATCTTTCTTTCTTCATGTTGTCTTGCTTCACAGTACCTATTACATCCTCTATAAACTTAAAAGGCATCAACTTGGCCGGTATTGTCATGCCACACTTTTGCATCAAAAAAATTGTGTATAGTATTTCTGGATGTCTGTTCAGTATTTGATATTATAAATATGTGTTTGACTTTATTTATTCTTCCCTGCATATTGCTGTCCTCTATGATAGGTGATTAAAATCTAAGTTTGACCATAGAAAGGTTCAACTCAAAGTTGTTACTCTCCTCTTGAATGTTGCTGCTACCTGAACTTATGGCTAATTGATCAAGTTACTCTCAATCTCAGAAGACCTAAAGCAAGTATTATGGCTTTCTTTATGAGACATGGGTGTAGAACTCGGATTTTCCACCATAAATCTAATTGGTTTCAGCATACTGGGATTGTGGGAGATTTTACATCAGGACAGGGACCTCTAAATAGCGTTTTCCCATTGTTTAATGAGAATCAGCATGAGATTTTTTAGGGATATAAAATGTAGTGGTCCTGTTTCTCGCTTTTCTTTCAGCATCCCTTTTCAGGAAGTATTTTGAAGTAGTTTTAATTCCATATTCTACTGGTACCTATCCGAGAGTGAATATTCATCTGCTAATTTGTCATCTGTTGTATAGTGCTCCTTCATCATTCGAGCGTCACTTCAGGAAGGAATTTCCCTTGCTGTACGATTATCTCCAAGAAGCTCCCAGTGGCAAGGTATCCTTATCATGATAACTTATAAATTGATGTTACAAAATATTTCTAATTTTTTTCTTTAATAAACCTTGATATAGGTTGTTACTGACGTGAGCAAAGGTTTTACAAAATTTACCTACTTCCTATATTGATTTCTCGCCCCTTTCAAGTTCATAGGTCTGCTGGAAAGATGTGATGCATTGGATGTGGCCACTTTTTTCTGAAAGTTGGGGCTATTGGAGAAGTGATGTCTTACATTTAAGTTCCATTCCTTTTACAGTCAGTGCTCTCAACACTTGCAAACTCTTTCATGCTTTTATTATTGGCTTCTACATTTTTGTGAATAAGCAATGATACCTTTTGGCTTGGATGCTGTGTGAACCTCTTGGCAATATGACTTCTGTTTGACAGTGCAGGACCCAGTGACAAGTCTTCCAAAGTGGCACGAGAGAGATCCATCTCCTCTACTCTTGTAAGTTTTCAGGCTTTTTCCATTTGAAAACTATATTATAGGCACTTTAGTAATTAAGCAAGAACGATTGTCTGGATCTGAATGGAATATCTCTTTTCTGTAAGATTTTTTTTTTTTTTTTTTTGGTTGGGGTGGGGGGGGGGGAGGAAGCTCCTTTTATATTTTATACTTATCACTAGATCAATGCTATCAAGATCATTGTATGCATCCAGGATTAGTAAACGATCTAAGGTTTGAAACTGATTCATCTTTGCCGATTGAGAGATTTTGAGAGTGAGACAACCTTTGTGCTGCATGATTATATTCAACAAGTGTGAAATATTATAAGCATGGCATCTGCCCACGTGCGCCCACACCCTTGTGTGTCCACGACCATATCTTTACCTAAACAACACCAGAGAGAGGGAGTTACGCATCTGCACTGTGAGTAACATGTTGGTACAAAAAGAGCCAGAGTCTGAAATGTATTTCCAGAAACTTTTCTGTCTTTTTATGTCTTTAGTGATAATAGTGTAAATTTTCTGGATAATTCAGTCCCTGTCCTATTGATGGTACTTGGAAAGTTGAATACAGATCTACTTCAATGGACAACTTCAAGTAAAACACTTTTTTGTGCCGCAGAATGCAAATTATGGGGTTGATTACATGGTCTGTCATCTCAATTTGCAGAACTATATAAACTACGACGAATTATTTGCTGATGAATTTCCCATAACGAGCAAAAGCTTCTCGTCTAATTAATCACAAAAAATTTGTCCATCATATGGTTTATAATAAACTGGAGCTTAACTATGCTATCATCCATTTTCTAGTTTGCAGCAGCTGGCAAATTCATCAAATGCCTTTTTGATGCAATGCTGTTTCTCCAATTGGACAATGTTTAAAACCCGTTTATTATATTGTTTGACAGGTATGGTTTTAGCGAGGATATTGTTGAACATCCTGGTATAATACAATTTGGGAGTGGCTCATCACATGCTAATAGTTCACACAGAAAAGATTAACTTCTATTCTGGGGCTGCCATTTGCTTGAAAAACTGCTTAGGCATGCCTGAGTAAGGGGACACCTAACAGTTGTAGAGCCGTATCATCTAATATTTGCTTGCAAACAACCCTTAAGACAAATTATCTGCTTAGAAGAAGTTCTCAGATGTTGGCTTTTTGAATGATCATGTGTATCTTTGGTTTTCACTGACTAAGGCTAATAGAAAACTCTGGTGCTTGGTTAAAAAATTGAATCAACATGCCATGCTTAGAAAGCTGTTACATGACCCTTCCATCTGTGGTTAGTCTGCATGAGTGTTATCTTTTGTTATTCAATTTCCACCTCATGGTTTGATTTTCTCATCAGCACAAGTATATCAACAGATTATTGGCCATCAAATGTTCGTGTTTGTGGATTCTGGTTTATCCCAATCGAGTGGCAGTTTTCCTGTCAACAGTGTCTTGAAGTTGCAGTACTTGATTCAGAAGTGCATTCAAAGACAGAATATCCAACATGTGCCGTTCATGTTCAATTGCATTCTTTCCTAAAGAAAGAAACTTCAACACCACTTGTTTTTGTCAGCCTGAGTTCAATTGGGAGGCAAGTTCTTTTCGGCTTACTTTTGCCTCTTTCTATGTGTACAGACGACAAAAAATGAGCCGGCACTTTTTATAAGGAAGCAAAAGAAAAACAGTTATGGTAACTTAATAAGTAAAGTGTATGTGGTGGAATTAGAAAATTCCTTAGCAAAGAAACTCTCAACTGTTGATGTCAATACTAGTATTTGTAACAGTCTCTCGTGCAAATCATTAATTTTGTATGGTATCCAAACCACTTTTAATAGATATGTTATCCTTTCTAATAGTTTGGTGTTGGTGCCTACTGACTGTATTTACACACTGCCAGTCTGTGTCTCTAAATCTCTCTCTACCATGTGTGATTGTCTGCAGTATGGGCTTTATGCGAAACCCTCAAGCTTTTCTTGCTGTACTGCAAATTGTTGCCAGAATTACAAATTACAGGTTCATTCTTTTTACTGCTGGTCACAAACCCTTACAAGCAGCAGTTCTTGCTGCTGCTACAGAGGAATCATCAAGTTTTAGTCAAAGACAGTTTGGTGAAGATGGGATAGTACTATTCAATGGACGACTCTTCTGCTTTACTGGGTCAGTTATTTTTTTATTTTTTAAAATTTTACATTAGCGTCGGTGAGTGAGAATTAAGAAGAACCTAGAAGGATAAAATGATGTCAAAAATAGTTGATAAGGTAATATGAGGGTCTTATTAGATAACTTCAGAGTCTAGCAATTGAAACCGAGCAATGGGAAAAGAGTGAAATTGTGAGTTTATCCTTATTATCCGAGCTTTTTGAAGTTTTGAAGTCCAAACCTTATATCTGCTCAGTGTCAATTGAATTCACCTTTGGCTTTGTTTTGGGAAATTTAGCCTGAAGCTTTGAAAGAAAAATGAGAAGATAAAAGAGGATTGATTGGTTTCCTTGGCTAATCACATTTATTTTTCTGCATCTTATTTTTTTCATGCATGTTCGTGATAAGTAATAGGACCAGCTACCTTAACTGGTCTATAATTACCGTCTTTCCATGCACGTGCATAGATTTCCAATTTGAAAGTTTATTGGGCTTCTTATTGTGTATCTTAGAAGCATTCCATACCTCTGGCTGTTCCCAAAATGTTCAGTTGCAGTTCATCATGGGGGAAGGTGAGGTGTTTCATCATTATACACTAGTTCCGTGTTTACGGCATTCGCGCTACCAGCCCCTTCTCTCACTTGTGCTGCATTATTCTCTCTTAATGAACGTTAGTGGGTCAACCGCAGCAGCACTTAAAGCTGGTATACCCCAGGTTAGTTGTGAATTTAATGTCTTACTAATGCATATTTGTTGTTTCAGAATTGCTTCATTGCATGATTGACTTATTTGTGAACCATACCTTTGAAGTAGCTTGAGGTTCTCGAGAAACCAAGCGTGTACCCTTTTTATATGGTGGATCATGAAAAAAAGACGTCATGGTAATTGTAGGAGAAAGTGTCAACTGGAATCTCTGCAAAGGATTTCTGTGATTGTATCTGCTATTAGGGACAAAATGGCTGCACGTGTTTAACTTAATACTTAAAATGATGACATTGGTGACATGACCAGGGTGTCAATTATTCTGTTTCGTTTGGGGAACACATTGGAGTTATTACTTGCTTTTTATCATCACGAATGCAATGATAGTATCATCAATATGTAGAGGATGGGAGATTATCCTAATTTTTGCCCGCTCTACTTAAGTCCTGAATTAGCCCAATCTTGTCAGACAGGTCATCTGAAAAAATTGTAAGATGACCTGGACGAGGTCAAGGACAAAATACAAGAAGTAAAAATTGAAGGATTACAACCTCAATTTTCCATGCATCCAGGCTCAATTGGGAATTATGGATGTAATTTCCATGATGGTAACATTTCAATCTTAGTTTCAGCCACAATTAAAAATAAAAGCCAAAGGAATGCTGAAATCTTACTGCCTCTTCAGAGCTTATTAGTTTACATCAAATATAAAAAGATCTAGTTCACCATATCTTGCCTGCAATAAGATTTGTCGCCTTAAGTTCTTTTTCTGGTTTGTTGATGTGGATGTATGATGAGCAATGCCTGTTTCTTGGCTCTGGCTTCATGCACCTTTTCATTTTGAGTGATTGTGCTCTCTCTCTCTCACAATCTTAAGGTAATTTGTCCGTTTCTCCTGGATCAATTCTACTGGGCTGAGAGGATGTTCTGGCTTGGGGTGGCCCCTGAACCACTTAAAAGGTGCCATTTGCTCCCAGAAAGTACTGATGGCACGTGCATTATGGAGGCTGCAGATGTGTTTTCAGGTTCCATTCACACTGCACTTTCTGCTGCAGTCCAAGCACGTGCATCAGAAATATCTTCAAAAATTGCTCACCAGGTAAATAACTTTCATGCTTGGGTATCCTAGATGCATATGTTTATCTGCTAAGAATGTTCAGGATTCACACACTGGCTTGCTGATAATATCACTGGCCTAGGTCCTGTCATGAGATCAAATGGCTCTTTTTCGTGACTGGGTGGTGGTGTTTCCACCACCCTAAGTTGGATGTTAAGTTTTGCCACTTAAGCCTTGTTTGATGTTGTAACTACTTGGGAAGGAATCAAAGACAGTCACACAAATTGAGCAAAGTGGAAGATTTGATTGCACAGAAGAAATTTTTTATGATGAAATTGAAAAATTGCAAGTCAGAGGACCAACATTCTTCCTGAGCCTTATTATATGTTCCTTTGCTACGCGTTTCAATAAAATATGATTTATGAAGTTTAATGTACTTTATGTTGTGATGAGGATTTTGACCATGTCAATTCTTAGGATGGAGTCTCGGAGGCTGTGAAGATTCTGGAAAGGGAGATTTGTTATTAAGATGGAAGGTTCCTTGAGCTGTACGTTATGTTGTGATGAGGGTTTTGACCATGTAGTTCACAGTATATACACTGCAATGAAATGAATTGTGTTCTAGACAGTTACATGCAGATTTTGGGATTTAGTATCTTCTTCTCATAATGGACAGGACATACAGGGATGGAAACAAAAGGTAAACCCAAGAAATAAGGGCAGAAGTTATAGGGCACACTAGACATGAATTGCCATTAGATCTTGAAAAGGATATTGAAAAGGACCAACTCTGTTCGGATGTCTAGAATACTTTCAAACGATGAGAAATATCGTTGTGGTGCAATTAGGAATGCCTCTAGACAGAAGAAGATTGAACAAGAAACTGATTTTATGGCACTTCCAACTGACCACAAGAATCAACTCCACAAGTTTCCTTGTTGGCCAACAACCACAGAATTGACCTAGAAGGGACAACGCAATCCTCCAAGCTCCACACGACAACGTTAGTTCCACAGCATGGAGAGGAAAGTGATGTTATGATTCAGCAACACATGAAAAAATCTCCATGGAAAAAGATGAAACTTAAAAAAGTATTCGAAAAGGAACGGCAAAGGAATCAAAATGGAGCCTGAAAACTCTATTTATATGCCTAAGATGATAGTGGAATCATCGAATTTACCTGGACAACCACCTAAGACCTATTTAAGGTTAAGGTCATGAACGTGAAATAGATTTGAATCGAAAATCTTACTTTTATACGAGACCAGTGAAGTGACGACACCATTTGAATGAAGTGTATCTACAAGCAGGATGCCTGCTCTATGCCCAGATTAGGGAAAATGGAGTAAATTTTCATTATTTTAATTTGCAATGTCATTTTTGAATTTTTAATTTATTCAATGTGATCCCTGAATTATTAATAACTGTTCAATTTAGTCCATAAATAACATGAAAATATCCAATGTCATTCTTCTGTTAGTTCAAATTAATGGAATCTGTTGACATGCCTTCTAATCCATAAAGTTTGAGCGGTGAAAAGAAATTTATACATGAATAGTATTCTAATATTAATCTCGAATCAAAAAAAAATTTCAATTTGGGATACTATCACAGTAGAACTCAAAACGAAATCTCTACTAGAGGAAACCAATCAAATTTTCCACTTCACCAAATAACGCCGATTGGTCGTTTGTTCGTTTGTGAGCATACACAATCACTTTATTGAATATATACCCATAGTTTAAAAATCAAATTAAATAAATTAAAAATCCAGAAATAATATTGCATTTTGGTCTAAAGTCAAGAGACCATGTGTCATTTTCCCCCCAGATTAGAATCCTTGAACAAAGATTTGATAGACAAGACTGAAGAATCTTCACACCAGCACTAGAAGATCATGAAAGCGCTAACATAGCATTAATCTAAGAGTTGCATGTTTGCGTCCAACTGTGGACATTCTTCCATTTGACTCTTGACGGTCCAACATCCTCGCAAATATATTTCTGTTGCCACTGAAGTGTAGAGAGGCAGCAAATCACACTTCAACAAAACGGAGAAAATCTGAAATGTCCATTACTAGGAAAAAATCTAGAAAAGAGCTCAACCTTCTGCTGCAGATGATAGATCAATGTGGCTTACACTTTAGAATAGAAAATGCAGATGGAAATCAGACAAAAAACTTGCAGAGTACAGTCAAATTCTGACTCCAAAAAAAAATGAGCTTTCCCTGAAAAATGAACCTACATTGTCTGATATTCTTTTGTGCTATTCTTATCCCCTTTCCGAGCTTCTAGATGTAACTTAGTGCAGCCACTACTGTACAAAGCTTATGCACTATATTGTTTTACCCCCTCAATTTGCATCTGGTATTACTCTACAGGAAAGAAGAATGATCTTGTCTGCCAGTCGGGCATGATGCAACTGGATTCACAGGGGTGAGGCATAACGTACGATTCTTAGCATCTTCTATCAGGATTGGTCCAAGCATCTTCTTATCAATCAACTGTACTATGCAGAACTATTTTTATCAAACGGAAAATTATTTTCAACTACTTCTGCAACTGGGTTCTCCTCAGCCCAGACAGCAGCATCAAGGTACCCAAGCTCAAACAGCCTGTCAAGGATATCATCTTCTGCAGGTTCGAGCGCCCAATTGAAAAGCTGAAAAAATCCTATTGTCAATATCTTCACCGAGGATAATCAAAACTTTGTGCAGCAACCAAGATTACCTCTCTGGAAGTCGCCCTATTTTCTGGATTGCAATCTGGGCTGATCCCAATCCCTTGCAACCCTAGTTGAGTGGCTGGAAAGGCACACACCCGAACCTGTAGGGGGAAAAACTGGGATAAATATGACTCGTTCATGAATAGCTTTTATGACCAATTTGAATGGTCAAGCTTGAAAAATCACAGAAATGTCACCCAATTGAAATAACCATCATATCCAAGTACAGGCAAATAATACTCTCACAAAGTACTAAAGGAATCTCTAGAATATTCACTTTGCCGCTTTCCAATACCGGCGAATGCAATTTGTAATACTAATATTATGGCCAAAAACACAATGATCCCTGCCTTAACTAGATGCTTGAATGCACTGCAAAGGAGTAATGACACTTTACCACTCACAAAGTACATTAAAACAAGAAGATATATCTACCAAATAGGCATGCACCATGCATGAGAATTCATGTGAGCCACATTCACCAGCTACCAACAGGGAAAATGGCCAAGGTGGAAATATACAAGATAGAGTACTATATAGAAGGGGGTAAAACAAGCCTAGATAAACACATCACCAGGGAAACTGCTTGAAGAAAGGATGAGAAAAATTAAAGAAATGCTGAAGCCATTCAACAAGTTCCATGCTAAAGAGTAACGAGTATGCAAAGAAAAGTTCAAGAGCCTTTTCATACTACCAAACAACAAAAATATATCTCCTTTAGGATAAATATGTTAATTCGAAAACTGAGAGTCATCATTGATGAAGGTTTAGTAAACAACTCAAGGCAAGCACTGACACTAAGTTACAGGTAGCCAAAACTAGTCATGACATTTCCACTCCCAACTGATGGCTATTGGAATGGACCTAAATAATTCTAACCAAGTAATTAGTCCACCTTTCTCCCCAGTAGGTCTCCATCACCTGACCATGTTCCATATTTTAGATGCTATGATGTAGAAACATGTGGTTTCTTTGGATGCCAGCTAAACAGAGACAAGTTCACATGATTTTCCAGGACAAATGAGCTCTCACTCTTTAACATGTTAAAGAAATGTAATATCTCAAGCACATACAGTTTGAGCAGCAGATGTAGGTGGCATGAACAATGTCAGACCCCCATCAATGCACAGTCGATTACGAAATAATGTGGCTGGTTGTGGTGCGAGATATCTGCACCATATTATATCTCTCCATAAGCTGCATTGGATAAGGCAATTTACCACAAAGAAAAGAAATTTAGCAATTGTTCACCCTGGGATGAAGGAAGAAGTGACTACTGCATTGATAAGATCTTCTCTGGAGTCAAACTGATCCACCAGCAAACCCCTAGGCCTCCAAAGGATCTGGGTAACGGCAACTGCAACACCAAAATCTTAAGAAGATGCTGCAAGTAATACTTGCATAAAATTTAATACCTCAACAAAAACTCATTTTAAGTGGCGACTTTTATGAACTATCGCAGACATAAGCCACTAGTCGAGTTCGTCTAATTGCATACAGAAGATTAAGCTTAACATTCAGAAGTCTTTCCAATCTAGTCCTGTAACCCCTAAAAGTCCAATACAAACTTCTACCTAGAGAAGTCTCAGCTACCAGAGAAAGGCATAGCTGCTGCAACACCCAACACATGTTCCAGTCACGGATACCACTTCGGTTCAAGACTTATTCTATGAAGAAGCAAAATCTGCTACTGTCCATGAACTGCCGCTGGTTATGAGAAATTCAATGCCCATGCTTTGTGAGACAAATCCTAATCTCAAACCAAAGTAGGATGGACAAAAAAGGGACCAAAGAGAGGAGCTTAAAAACAAGACACCGTGCTTATAATAAGAGGAAATAGGGGACAACCCATAACTCCAGGCACCACAAGCCACCAAACAGATATTCTTCCCATCACCTCCCTCACGTCACCTCACTTCACCTCAACTCCCTCCCTCTCCTCCCTCTCTCTCTCAGGAGTACACCACGTCTTGAACTAGAGACTTTGTGTGCATCCACATAAGTGTGAGTTGTGTGTCAGTAAGTTCATATAATATACCCAAATTACTGCTTTTTTGTGCATTGCAGCAAGTGTACAACATAAGCAGTATGACAGGTTCTTGATATTACACAGGAAGGCTAGGTATTGGGACTTTTAAGGATCATTAAGAGTTGCAATTAGGTTGGGATAGGCTCCGGCATAGTCATTTGTCAATTAAAAGTATACTAATACCCCAAATCTTTGTCTACTACTCTATCAAGCATTAGCATTCATATTTAGCTCCCTTGATTTAGTCACTAATACTCTTCAACAAATTTACACAAACTCAATATCATATTGTCAGAAAATCAATGGCCATTCACACAACAACATATAATTGCTAGATAGAGCAGACAGAACAGCAGGCACAAAGAGAGAAGAGAGGATGAAAGATGGAATTTGCACTTACTGCGGACCCTTCCATTGGACCTGGTATGAGCATCTTCAGGAAGAAAATTATCAAGCACATCACGAAGAACAGCCTAACACAAGGAGCATAAGAAATGCCAATGTTTATGGCGAACATAGACTAAAACTTCATACTAATGAAAACCAATGTCATGTTACGTAGAGCTAAATGTTTCTGACAACAAAATAGTGACCTGCAGAAACAGTGAATAATGACAAAAGCAGTATGTTTTTGGTCTGCACAAACTTTTTGACTTGTCAATTAACAAGATAACTGAGAAAATGTTATGCCTACGACTATGGGGAAAGATGATATGGAGATAAATAAAATTAAAGAAGTATCATGTAAAAAAAATACAGTCCATACCCCAAGCCGAAAAGCAGTTCCTCTTCTCCGACAATCCTCAGCTAGTACCTTAGTAGCCACTAAAGCCTCTTCCATGCTGGCTCCAGAAGCAATCACTGCACATACAATGGCGCCAGCTGATGAACCGGCCAATGGTGTGGTTTCCTGATATGAAAAAGACAATCTTTAACCTAAGTAAATCACTATGTCACTAAGTGGACAAGTGACATCACAAGTACATAGAAACCCATGCAATGCATAGGGAAGCTACTAGATACACACAACATATGAAAATATAATCTGTTATCCTCAATATCAGCAAACTACTTGCTCATTCTCAGTAATTAAAGCAGACTGGCGTAAAGAACACACAAGAAAGGAGTTAACATTTCACAGTTAGAGGCACATCAAACCCATTAAGAGGATCATCTTGCAAATGTTCAGCAAGTACTCTCTCCTCATTGTCCCGATTATTTACAGGCACACCAAACCCATGAAGAGGGTCATCTCGTGAATTGCGCCGAACTAACCAAGACATAAGAAGCCACGACAAACTTCAGACCAAACTCAACTTCCAGTGAGCACACTTCAATATCATTTTACCCTCCAATCAGCCAAGAATAATCTACCAAAGTGACCCAGCGTTGGAAAACAAAATCGAACCTTGATATAGCCCTTCTCGATGAGGAGCTGCGCGACCCCGAGATGGTATGGGAACAAGAGCCCAGCAGCCGAGAAGCTGAACCCGGGGCTCGTCACCACCCTCCTCCTCTGCTCCGCCTCCGCGTCCTTAATACTCTGCTCCCATATCACGTCCGGCTCCACATCGTCCTCGATCACGATGCTGATCCTCCCCTTCACGTCGTACCTCCCCCCGCTCCCCACGCCGGCGCCGACACCGACGCCGACGCCGACGCTCGCGCCGTCCGGACCGTCCCCAGGCTCCGACCCGGCACCCGCTTTCTTCCGGCTGTTGCGCCTCTTAATCAGCCGCGAGGCGATGCCGAGGAAGAGCTCCCCGGTGGCGATGGCGAACGATTTCTTCTCCGTCTGAGACGAATCCACCTTCTGGGTCTCGTCCCGGTCCTCGTCCTGGTCCTGGGTCCGGGTCTGGCCGGCCTGCGCCTTCCCGGTCGGGTTCTGGTTCTGGGTCGAAGCGGCGGAGGAGGACGGTTTTGAGGAGAAGGCGAGGGTCTGGGGACGGAGGCGGAGGCGGGCGAAGGTGGGTGTGGAGGTGAGAGTAGAAGGGAGGGGGCAGGCAAGGTGGTGGGGAGGAGGAGAGAGATAGAGGGAGGAGAGAGAAAAGGGAGGAGCCATGGAAGGAGGAGGAGGAGAGAAGGTTTTTGCAGAGGGGGTGTTGTAGTTTGGCTCCCCACCTCAGTGGCTGTTCTTCCTCCTTGGGGAAGAAAAAGTTTTTCTTCAAGTGTTCTTGATTTTTTTTTTTTTTTGCTCTTTTTCTTGTCTTTTTTCCTTTTTTAGGTTGAATGATAAGTAATGTAACTAGTTTTTCTTGGTCCTAAAAATATATTGGTTTTTTCAATTTTGTAATTTTTAATAGGTCGTGTTAATGGGTATCTGATAAAAATAAATAATTCGATTTTGAAGTATCAAATTGATAATGAAAATGCCAAGTATTGGCCACATACTTTTTTTGCTCGATTGCTGCCGGCCAAATCCTCATTGTTAACTCTAAAAATGGCATGTCGATCATTACGCATGCAATCGGATAAATGATAACTTTTCCTTCTCGATTAATATATTAAATATTGGATAAGAAAGAAAATGCCTACTTAAAAATCACATGACTAAATAAGGAATTGCTCCACATATTATCTAACATTTACATAATTTCTTTAATTTGCCTCGTGAGTGGTTCTCAAGACACTCATTCATAAAATACATTCAAAAGAATACACCATCTCGATTGGATCAATGTCCCTTGTTATTTATAGAAATTCCTTAATTTTCGTCGCAAGCAATTTTAGAAGTACTCATATAAGAATTCATTCGAAAGATTCCACAATTTCAGCTTGATTAGTATCTATTGTGGTCCACGGAATTTCCTTAATTTACGACATTTTCGAAATGCTCATCTAATCTAATCCATGATTTCACCTTGATTAGTACCCCTTGTGATCCTACTATTAAAAAAGTCAAGTTTTTGCAAATGATGAGCGTCTCGTTTGTTTCGGTTGGTGTTTTCTTGAACGTTCGTGCTTGGCCGGCAGGAGAGAGAGAGAGAGAAGAGACGAGGGGGGCCGCGGCGGATTCCGCCAACCGAAATAACGGACATAACCGTCAAATTCCAGAATTTGGGGTTTTATTTTATTCGGATGGGACTTTTCTAATTGAAAACTTCCTTTATGCCCTTTTCTTTTGGTCTGTATCTATCAATATATCAATTCCATGACGGATCCTTTCGACATCAATCACGCCTCCTCCATGACATCATCGAAAACGAGGAACGGACACTTCGATGTTTTAATTTTAAGTGTGTGTCTCGGGTTGGATACCGGTATCAAGATTCAATGCACGTAGCGTGGACTCGCGTACCCACCAATTAGTAATTAAAGCATGGGCCCGACGAAGACGTCGACCCATCAAACCCCTTTTCGAAATAATATGAAAAAACATGTTTTTCTAACGTAAGACACGTCGTCTCCTTTTCAAAGGAGTAAAAAATTTGCCCTGACCTTTCTAATTGGAGAAAAGAAACGTTGGACATAGAGCTCTTCTTATGATTTGCAATTTGGGGGATTGAGCAAGGCTAGTGATACAAGTCTCTAATGCTCAGCAACTCCAGTTCGTCACAGATTAGTAATGTGCAGAGGGCAATAGAGTTATCGAAATGGATCCCGACAGTCACACACGATGCAATTTTCCCCCAGTAATGACAAGTCGATCGAATCATCAAGATACATCGAAAAATTCAGTTTAACTTTGTGGAAAACGATTCGAAATCCTATATACCCGAAGTATAGGCAGAGTAAATTGAATGTGAAGACCCTTTCACATTATGCAGGTCTTACAATCCATTTACTAGTCAAACAGCCTGATCCGATTTAGAAGAACTTCTGTACCTTACTATCTCAATGCCCAAGTAATCAAGAGGACCAGGAACTGCGACATGAGGCTTCCCAACTTTCACTCGAACAGCCGTTATCTGGGGGAATTTCTCCAAGGTAGTCGACGTGATGTGTTCTGCCACTGCCTCTAGAAGATTCTTGGGCGGTCCTTCCACGACCCCCTTAACGATGCTGTCGATTAGACAGAAAGTTAAACTGGGAATAGTTGAGACAATCAATGAATTCAACATAAGTATAATACTGCTACATTCCTCACGATAAACCAAAACCATGGCCCACATTAATAAGTTCAATGGAACAATAACATGTAAGTAGATTTGATGGGTGGGACAACAAAACATTCGTTCAGAAAAGGGAAAGTATTTGAAGGCAAGAACATGGCGAGCAAATCAACTTTCACACGGATGACATTTGTCAAGGCACTTCGACTATCGCTACTAAATATGCATGAAGTGACTCACCGATAGATGTCGGTGTAACTGACAGTATCAGACAACACGTCTGACTTTCCAGCTGCCTGCAGATCCATCCAAGCATCAACATCGACCAAAAATTTCTGACCCAGTTTCCTTTCTTCTGGCTTCACCCCATGGAAACCATGGAACAACAAGCCTCTCAATATGAGCTTGTCACCCCTCAACACCTCATCCATTGACATTCCTAACAAAAACGACATCAATAGGCTTACCAGAGAAACATGCTAATAAAATCATTAAAGAGTAAGGTCATTTCTACTTGAGCAATAGACAACAAAAGAAAATTAAAAAATGGTAATTTGCTTTAACTTCCAAATACTCATCATCATCATATTGACTAGTTATCAGCAATTGCTACGATCTTCGGCTTCAAAGCTTGCCCTAGAGATATGCTGAGGAGTATAATCATGCAAATGCATCAGGGAGAAAAAGAAACTATGTAACATCTCTAATTTCCAAAATCACTGATAAAGGTTCCATATGAGTAAATGTAGCCTCATTTCCCTACACAGACACAAACTCCAGCCCATTTATTTAGCTTTTGCCAATTCAGCTGCCATGAAGTTCCAACAAAATCACGAGTTGTTTTTGGCACCACGAGGTCCATGAATCCACTTAACTAGCTCAGTGAATCAAAGAGAATATGACGTTCAAATCTGATGGCCACCAATACCGAAGGGCGCTTTTTCTGAAAGAATATTGCTCCAAGAAATTTGCAACAAGAAAGAGGAGCCCCTTGACCCACGCCCGTCTCTTCCATACAGGAAAGAAGCGTCAACTAACCACCCGACATTTCCACAAACACGTGGTGAGCATGAGAAGGCTCCAAACAGAAGGAAACAAAAACAACCCGCGAGGCACCGGAGCAATACGGAACAGATCACCCCACGCTTTAACGTTCGGAAACACAAAAATTACAAAGAGAGAGGCAAGACCCATTACGCAAGAGCGCTGAGAATGCAAGAAAACGAGCAACCCGGAATCAAAGAACGGCGAATCAAAAGCAAGAACGCAAGCAGACACGCTAGGTGTACACCATACCCAGCAACGAGAGTTACAAAAGGGAGGACGTAGCTACTTACTGATGTCGGAGAAGACAGATGAACCTTGCAAATCAACGATGATGTCGCCACCAACATCCACCGAATTGCCACGCTTGTGCTTGGAGGAATGAAGACTACCGCGCCTGGTTTTACCAGCTTGGGGAGTAGAAGATAGAGGCCGATCAGATGGGCTGGTGACCCGGGCCTGGGATGATCCATGGGGATGATTGTGAAAAGTTTCGATAATTTCCAAAAGGCCCCTCCAATTGGTCGCCTTATTTGCAAAAGACCCCCTTAGAGTGAGACTTTCCCCAAAAATACCCCCAAAGTGAATCATCGAGCTCCAATTGACCCGCTCCCTGACCTCGCCACGGTGCTAAGTAGAGGTGTCAAAAACCGAACCGAAAAATTCGGTTTTTTCGGTTTGGTTTTCATTCGAATCAGTTCTCATTAAAAATCGAATTTTCTTTTTTTGGTTCAATTTTTATTGGTTAATCAAACTGAACCAAACCAATAAGAGCTTATTTCTTGGAAACGGAAAATATATACAACTGAAAAAAAAAAAAAAAAGATAAAAGATTGATGCAAAAACCGAACAATACCAAAATTTTGGTCCGGTTCGTATTTGGTTCGGTTCATAAGGTTTTCTTAACAGTTCGGTTTAGTTCGGTTTTTTGAAAAATCAAACCGAACCAAACCGTTGACTATCGCGTACCCATTTCTAGTCAATAGGCTGGGGCATTTGCAAACTATCCAAAATAATCTATTATTGCACATCTTGAAGAAAAGAACTTTCTTTAATGTCATAGTTGGTTTTCATGGGCTCTCTATCTTCCAAAGGAAGAATGCTAGATCATTCTCCAAATCTGTGGCTCTTTATGTCCAAGCCAATTGACATGGCGATGGTAATAATTTCCAATACTGGGTTCCACTTCACCAATTTGATGTCAGGCCTTTCTCTCTCCTTCACTCACTTGTCTTCCTTGCCAAGGTTCACTTCTCTAGTTAGTGAAAAGATATCATGCTCATCAATCATGTACTTTTTTTTGTGGGTGCATTTGATTAGTCACGGTCAGACTTCTCATTTCGCTCGTGCGCTTATTCAATGATAGTTTTGTTCTGAAAATTTTTTCTGAATAAGCATTTGAGGTGAGACAAGTTTGATGATGACGTTGAATTTTAGAAGTGGGCTCTGCTTGGTTGGACATAATTCAGTGGAAAGAACATGTCTTGCCGGTGTTATGATTGGTGACCCTCTCAACTGTTCATATTGGAAACTCACTTTCTTGCAAGACATTTCGTTGTTACAAAACTGTGGAGGTTGTTTGGTGTTCATTCAAACTTTCTTAAATATTATTTTCATAATTTTATCAGATTATATTAATTAAAATACTTGACCTTGTAAAATTTAGACTTTTTAATCAACTAATTTTAGTTAGGTTGAATCACGGGGATTGATTTTTTAACAAAGAAATATCGAGGCCATCCATTCGTTCCAATTTCTAAATATTCGCGATCCGACACTTTTTTTTATACCAAACCACATTTTTAAATCATCGCCACACAGACTTTTCGTAGAAGTAAAGTTGCATTAATTGGATATCACATGTTATGCTGATTCAAAATTTGGAAAAAAAAATACACAAATGTCATTTTTCAAAACTTTTCCTATTAAATGATTTTCATTACCTCCTAATAGTCATCTTAGATTATAAAGAAAAAACAAAAGGTAACCCCAGCTTAATACATAAGCTTCAGTATATTTCGCGATCACGATAAGTATAACAAGCAAAGAGTTAAAGGAAAGTTTTTCTCGGATGAAATTATCTTGCCATACCCATTTAGACTACCTTGATTATTTGCCGTTAATGAATCTTAGATTGATAGCATTTTTCTTGCTAAAGAAAGTTTGAACAGGTATGGACATGAAGTATATCAACCCTCCTTAGATTAGGCCAAGTCGATGAATCATCTGGCATAATGCTCCTTAATTTCGTGTAAGATTTCGAAATGATATATACACCGATTGGCCGATCCAAATTGTAAGGTCAACGTTCCACATATCCCCAAAGAACACGACCACCCTCATGGCCAAGGAGAAGAGGAGCAACCTATACGAAAATTGGATAATCAAGTCAAGGCCACAACCTTCGTCTCATTAGACAAGCGAACTCGCCATGCATAGATGTGCTCCCATTAGATTTAGGCCTAGAATTTAGGGATGCTTTATATTGACGATTTTCTTAATTGAATCGAGACTTTTGTACCGAATTTTGTGTTTAAATTAATGAAAGTTATTTACTAGTGTCCTCGAGATGTCAGATTGTAGAGCAATTGCCATGGATCACTGCTTCGAAACAATATACTCTCTTACAAAGAAGATCTAGGCAAGAATGTATTTCCATAAAGGCAAAGCTCACGGAAAATTTTTTGGCCTTTCCTTCATCATATTAAACAGTGTTGTCCAAAGGATTGTATTAATTTTGTCGAGATTGTTATTTATGTTGATTCTTTTGATCAACGCGGCTTCAAGGCGTTCGCCTATTCAAATCCATTTTGTAGCTACAAGGATCAATAGAGAGGAACAATACACTCAATTTAATGTCTTGGATAATAAAATCACCGAGTTAGCCACCCAATTTGCCCAATCCGCGAACAAGATCGAGCTAGTCTTGTGGCTGCAACCCCCAATAGAGACACACCCGTGGCTACTCCTGAGTCTAGTAATCCCAACGTTAGAGGGAACGTCACCAAACCAACACTTGTGGTAGTCAAGCTTGATCCCATCTCGGAAGCCATCTCCGCCCGAATGGAAGAAGAGAACAACAAAAGATTCACCAAGCTTAAGGAGAAGCTTCGAGCCATTCAGGGATATAAAGCTAACTTGATAAAATGGACTTTCCTGACCTGATTTTGCTAAATATGATGGCAATGGCGATCCAAGATTCTCAGACACAATGATGATCTCAATTCCCTAGATGCTCAAATGCTATAGTTGGGATAGTTGCTCAATTAAATCATTTGAAAATATCTTTTTAACTTTGTGCAATTATACAAGGTTAAACTAATCATTTGACCCACATTTTTGAAAAATCAAGTGACGAGCTTCTCATAGGTGCAAAGGTCAAATCGATAGGACATTGAACAGAAAAGTTATGATAGATCTAATTTATGGATGAAAATTGCATGTATAATGGTCATATTTTTTCAAAGAATCCAATTTCTCAATGTTAAACATCTTATGGCCCAATATTACATGTGCTCTGCACATGTAATTATGACGTGTAATTTTCGGTCACCATGGTCCATGAACGGATGGGCTTGGCTGAATTTTAGGGAAATTCCAAAAATATGTTTACTTTTTCAAATAAGGACCAAAAATGGATCTTATTTCAAATAAGAACTTAAAATGCCATCATTTTTCAAATAAAACCTTAAAGTAGATTTTGTTTCAAATGAAGATCTTGAAGTGGTTATGTCTATTTCAAATGAGAGTATGAAGTGGCTATGTCTATTTCAAACAAGAACTTAATTTTCCGACGATCAAAGGTATTTTCGTTATTTCTCATTTTCACATTTTTCTTTCCTTTTCTTTTTTCTTCTTCCTCTTCACCAATGGTTGGTTGCCCACCAACAGTGCCCGCAAAGGGCTGGGCGAGGGTCACCCTCACCAATGAGGGCCACCCACGCCAGCCACAAGCAAGGGATGGCCTCACCTAGGCAAGGCAACCCTCGCCATAGGGCCATCTACAAGATCGGCCCTCGCAGGCCTCAAGCGAGGCCAACCCTCGCCCGCGACCAACAAAGGTCGGGCAACCTCGCCGGTCGTTGGTAAGGGCCGGCAAGGCCACCCTCGCCAAATTTGGTAAGGGTCAACCTCATTGTTGTCACTCACTAGCGAGGGTGGTCAAGCCCTCGCCCGGGGCAGGCAGGTTGGCCTCACCCACTATTGGCAAGGGCTTGTAGCCCATCACCAACCCTTACCGGTGACTAGCAAGATCACCCAACCCTGGGGATGGACCTACAACAAGGGCCACCTCACCTAGGTGAGGTCGTCCATCACCTATGACCGGCATGGGTGGCCCTTGTTGGCATGGGTGACCCTCCCTCACCTAGTCGATGACTAGCCGGCCACTAGATGAAGAAGAAGAAGAAGAAGAAAGGAAAAAAAAAGGAAATGGCAAATGGTGAAAATATCCTTGATTGGTCGGAAAATTTAGCCACCAGTGACCAACGAGGTCAGGATCCTTATTTGAAACAACAAAAATCACTCCATGCTCTTATTTGAAATAACCAAGACTACTTTAGTTCCTTATTTGAAACAAAATCCATTTAGAATAATTATTTGAAAAAATAATGACACTTCGGATTTTTTTTTTGAAATTTTCCTGAAATTTTATGGTCTTGTGGATTTAATCCTGAAAATTCTGTGAAGTTTAGGGACTCTACGGTAAAACCCATTCAGCATTTCTATGACTAGGCTAATTTAAAATGCAATTTATGTGGACCCGTTATTATTTAATGCTCCTAACACGCAAATACAAACTATCATACTTGTTTTTAGCAGTCAAGGACAAACTCCTCACTTTCTTATACAATATGAAAAGACCTAATTAAAATTTAGGTGTCAACCTCATAATTATGAAAAAATAACTAGAGTTGCATGAGGCCACTATACTAATTACAACAAGAGAAGTTTAAAATGAAGTTCTTCCACATCCTATACTTTCGAGTATCTTCACAGGATCTATTTAAGAAAGTCATGTCATCGAATCAAAATGTACCCCAAGCCTTAAAGGATGTCCCACATGCAACTTTGAAACCACTTGCTATATTAGTGGGACAGGGGACATCAACCGTCTATCATTTCACTTTTGTCAAAGCTATTAGACTCTTCTAAAGACGCAGCACATCGGATTCATGTGTATCAAAATATTTAAATATTAAACTACTTGTTCATCTAACAGTTTAAATTTTTAGAACGGTCGACATCGGTCTCACAAAAATCTCACAAGATGTCATAGTAGAAGCTACTTCTTTTTGTCAAATCTATAGGCATGTCTTTCCAAATTAACTATTTGTGGGTATTGTAAATGCTTGAAACCCTTGATGATTCCGGCCAATCAATGTTGATCCTTCTTCTATAGGATTCGGAATTTCCTTTGGCTGAGTAATTATCCTTCTATCTTTTCGAAAGGTAATCTAGATCATTGACCAAGACTTTAATTCTCATTTCATAGATGGGTTGGGAAGACCACGAATACTTTAATAATTTAATATCTATTACAAGTAAGATTAACTCATCCCATATTATTTTACACTCATCCACGCTTTATGCAATTTGTTCGATTTTTAGATAACAAATATTTGGCATTTGATAATGTGCCAAATTTAGATTCTTCGAATGTAAATTAATTAAAAGTTTCTTTTTTCTAAAATTTGAAAAAAAAGAAGAAGTGATAAATAACCGCGATCATCCATGTGTAAAGCTTTCTTCAAATTGAAGCGTCAATCTCAACCATTGTTTGAATTAAGAGAAGAAGTGTTTTAGGTGTTAAACGGAAGAGAGACGAATGGGAAAAAAAAACATTTTAAATTAGGTTTACGTTCAATCAGCCAAATATGCCCTTTTATTTCTCCCTTTTTTTGCTTAATAGTTTGACCAGGTCGAATGAATCGGCAGAATTTTTCAAAGCAGCCTTTCAAGAGCGACCCGGAAGAGGCACGGGCAACGAATGCGGGAAGCACGTGAAGAAGAAATGGAGAGAGCGGTGAGCTTGTACTTTGGTCTGTCCTGTTTAACCTCTTTAGTTCTCGTGACTAAAATCATTCTTGTCATTTCTAGACGCCTAGCTAAGAACCGAAAGATTTTCGTTCGACTTCAATCTCATTCCTGAAAGTTATTAGAGCACTTGTGTCCTTATTAGTACATATATGTTTCGCATATATGTTTATTGGACAATTTTATAGAAGTTATTTTGTGAAATAATTTTATAGATTTGTCATCTCAATTTTCCGACCATGGATTTTGAGCAGATTTTTTTTAAAATTTTTTGTTTATTGGATATATAGAAAGATAAAAGAGCTGGTGAGTGGGCAACAATTAATGAATACATGCTATTCTATATGTCAAACTGATGAACCGCGTTTTTACTACATGGTCAAAGCAACGATCTAGAAAAGATATTGACATATCAGGCTGCACTATGGACAAAAGCTCCTCTTTACAGTGTAAACTTCCTGAGCTTCTGAAACAACCGCCTCTCCTGAGTAACTGTAAATTAGCATTATCATGATTCTCTGGCCAATTTGTTCATCTGCATAATCAGCAATCACTATTCTCGTCTCAGAGAATCCTCTGTGTCATGTCGGTGACATGTCAGGTAAATCTGTTGCCTCTCCATTATTAGTCAAGCATTGGCAAGCATGCCTACCAGTATGCCTACCAGTTCATCGAGTTGATTCTCCTGAGAGGGCGTCGCGGTCGGCGACTTTCCACGACCGGGATGAGATTCTTCACCAGCTGCATGAAACAGGACTCAAGTTTATCTTCAAATCAAAATCCAAACCAAGTGCACCTTTATGCCAGGATGAATTTCAAATTCAGGGAAACAAACAAGACAACAAAGTCAAGATTATGAAGTATGTGCTGCACCTTCTTTTCTTAGGATAAAATTCAGAATGACGAAAACAAACGATGCAACATTTTCAAACGATATTCAGTATATATTAGACAAAAGAAGAGTCCTTTATCACGTCCTATAAATGCAACACTGGACCATCAGCACAGAAGTCAACATAAAAAATAAAAATAAAAAATTCAGAGGATGTGAGGACTTGGCATTCAGTGATGCAAGAAGAACTTGGTTTTCCTCCCTTTTAGGTGTAAAATGATAAAGTTCCCATATAATTTATCATTCTTGGGGAATGGATTAGTGTATCGCTCAACCACTGAAACACACAGACAGGATATTATGCTTGTCGTTGCCTTATCTCTGCTAATCCTTTCCACACAAGGAGACAATAAAACCTCTAGCAGCATCAGCTTTATTTGAGACTGAATCAGTAGCATCCGGTTTCGTTCAAGAAGATTAAAGGGCAATTAATTATATTTATGTATGTAGTCTATATCGATATCTAGACAGAAATGGCACATCTTGTCTGTGTTATCGCGATTCTCAAACTTTTGAAATATGTCATGATAATAAGTAAACACAAGAATTTTTGAACATTTTAAACAACATTTCGCTAGAGATAGCAATGCTCAACACATGCTCCAATCGTGTAGAAACTAGAAATTCCCTTAACCAAGGGAGAAAATAAACTCAGTGTTACAGTGGCACACCAACGTAGTTTCTCATATAGAGCATGATAAGTCAGTTCTTATGTCAACAGATGGTACCACCTCTATATGACAAGATAAATTGTTCAGAGGGTATTTAAATCAGTTACCATGAATCCAGGGGAGACAAGGACCAACAGGTCATCTTTTCTCAGGATAGACACCAAAGCATCAATAAGAGGGCATAGACTATCGGTTTTCATGCAAGAAACCTTCCAAGCACATTATCCATCACTCTATACTTCCTTATTTGAACAATTGTCTTAACAATGTTGCCATTATTTTCGCTTTACAAGGTCCACCAAATCAAAGTTAGCTGCACTTTTTACCAGGCAAAACTATCCAACATTTTGTAAAAGAATGTCAAGCAGAAGAAGACACGGCAGAGTCTTAAAAAACTCCAGCTTAAAATGATGAACAGGCTAGAGATATTGCCATGGCATTTACCTGTTTAAGCCGCTCTTTGCTCTTCTCAGCCTGCATATAGTGCACAGACTTCTTAGAACTCTCTCAATGAAGAATACTTATACTTATCTACATACGTCTTTTTTGAGAAAAAAGTTCATCTGCTTCATCATCACTAACCAATGATGAGTATGTTGTGGATGTAGACAACCTAAACTGGAGCATATATGTTGGAGGCAGAGATTTAGACGAGACTGCAGGACTAAAACAGTCCCTCATTTCTATTTTTACTAAAAAGAAGGTTGATAATGAGAAGTCTACCCCAACCAAAACGCCCAATCCCCAACAGGAGACTGGCCAAAGAGATTGCACCTTCAATGCCAGATGCTAAGGCCATCACAAGTTTCTCCAAGTGCCATAGTCATTTATTGCTAACCTCATAAGCTAGTTCTGAATTTCCCAGATAAATCGCTGTCCGTTTCAAGATTTTCTTTTTGACCCATTAAGGAAACAAAATCTGCAAGTTCCTTCCCCATTTACAACAAATTACTCATCATAGCGTCACTATCTGTTTCTGCTGAGGCTCCTAAAATGACTGGTGTTGGCTAAAGCTCCGATGGAATAAAAATCAATGATGGAACATAATCCTGTTAGGCGCTACCTTTACAGTATGACTATGAAAAGAGCTGCCATCAGTTGAACGAAAAGAACCCCCCAATGAACTTTGTATGAATATTTTTACTCAATTTGATCAGATGGCCAGGATCGATGGGAGCCCTAATTTATACAAAGCATACCTCTTCCCTCAAAAGGCGTGCCTTTTCCTCCTCCAATTGGGTCACCAAAGATTCTAATTCAGCAGTATATGCCTGAAAAAGCAGAAAGAAAATTGTCAGGATTCCTCTTCTGAAATTAAAACGATCGCAGAGATAAGCAATCATTCAACTTCGACAAGAAAAAAAAAATTTTTTAACAGTCCCAATGTTTCTGGCAACGGAGGCCATTGCAATGTGCGTGACAGATGGAAGAAAGACAAAAAAGAGATGGCGAAGGCAATGACATCAACCAGCGAGCAACTTGTTATCGTGTGTATACAAAGTTCGCAGCAGAAAAATAGGAATTAAAAAAACATTGGGAGGCGGACCAATTAACATAAATGTAACTGGATTGCTCTGAGGCCGAGCGACCGTTTCACAACAAAAGTCACACTGACCAGACTAAAGAAACGAGTTTTTCACCAACACTGGATCCGTGTGAAATTGGAAGAAGCAAGAAATGCATAAAAGAGTAGGGGAAAGACCAAATAAAATTACCTGCTTGCGTTCTCGGGACCTCGCCGCCGATTCTCGGTTCTTGATCATCCTCCTCTGCTTCTGCTGCGTGGCCTTATCCACCGGTTCCTCCACGGCCCTTCTTTTCCCTCTACCGACCACCACTCTCCCCTCAATTCCGCCATTGTTGTTACTAACGCCGCCGCCCACACCCACGCCCACGCCCACGCCCACGCCCACCCCAACGCCCACCGGCCCCCCCACCTGAATCAAATGCCCGTTCAAGTCACCCGCAGCCTCCCCGCAGTAACCCCCTGCTCCTCCGCCGCCGCCGCCGCCGCCGCCGCCGCCGATCCTCACGTCCTCCTCCCTCACGGCCCCGCTCTTCGTCAGGAAATCCTCCAGCGTCATCTCCTCCTCTCCCCTGCCGCTCGCCCCATCGCTCCCCGCCACGATCTGCTTCCACACCTCGTCCACCGTCTTGATCCCGCCGCCGTCCCCTCCCCCGCCGCCGCCCCCGCCCGGCATCCCCGCGCTGTCGCCGACGACGCCGACGCCGCCGTGGCCGAACAGCGAGTGATCGGGAGTGGCGGGGCCGTCGTCGGAGTAGATGTTCTTGAGGAGGTCGTCCATGCTGACCGCGCCGGAGCTATCCGCGGCGCTGGCGTTCGTGCTGGCGGCGGCGGCGTGGCTGCTGCTGCTCTGGTGGTGGTGGTCCCGGAGATCGGAGATCAGGGCGGAGAGGGAGGATGATATAGAGGACTGGAGCGGCAGATCCTGATTCCCTCTCGACGACGTCGTCGAGGTCATCACCTTGGACGACGCCATGGCCGGGAAAGGCTGCGCGTATCGCTCGGCCTCGACTCAACCCGGCGGTCTCCCGATTCTGTTTTCCCCCCGGGCGACTCGGTAACGAAGCTCAATCCCTCGCCGGCGGCGACCTCGTCCCCCAACGGCCGCGAAGGCGGCGGCGATTCCGATTGCGACGGCGGCGCGGCCGATCGCCGCGGCGGAGAGATTTTTAGAGAGAGAGAGAGAGTCGGGGGCAGTTGAAACGAGAAGGAGAGAGGAAGTTGCGCCTTGAGGGGACTTCGGGTTTTCACTTGGGAAGGATTTATAATAAGCACGAGAACGGCGCCGATGCTCTTTGCCGCATTTATCGCCTTTATTTATTTATTTATTTATTTTATTTTCTTTACTTTTTTTATGATTTTTCTTTTTTCCAACTAAATGAAAAAAAAATTATGAATTTTGGAAAATATTCTTTTTGGGTCGAGGATTTTGAAAAAAAAAATTCGAGAATTTCAAGCGATTTTTGAGAGTTTGACGGCTCAGAAAAGAAAAAAATATAATTACAAATTTAAAGTGAAAGTCGATTAAGATAAGCACTTAATAGATCCTTTTTTGAGTATTGTATACGTGCAACAACCATTTATAGCTTCAACATCCCTTTTTATTGATTTTATGATTTTTCTCTTTTCCAAATAAATGAAAAAAATTATGAATTTTGGAAAATACTCTTTTTGGGTTGAGAATTTTGAGCAATTTTAAATTAGTAAAATCCAGAGTCCGACGGCCCGGAAAAGGAAAAAAATCAAATCACGAATTTAAAGTAAAAGTTGATTCAAATAAGCACTTAATAGATCTATTGAGTATCGGATACGAGCAACGACTAATTATAGCTTCAACATCCCTTTCTATTGATTTTATGAGTAGAGATATACTTTGCAAATGAGTCAACAATTCATCGTGATCCTCCTTTAAAATTTTGAGATTTTTAAAAGATATACAATATATAAATAATATATACATATGATGAAGCACTTTAAGTCAGAGCAATGCTATCCTAATCATATGGCTCGTTGAGAAATAGATGGATATTTTAATCGCGCGTGGTATGTCACTAGGTGTATCGACGTATTCCGATCGTCAATACACGTCTCGTAATACTCAGCAATGGTTGAGAACTAGTGGTGGCATCAGCAAGAGTGTCACGTGGCACGCGACTAGAAAGCATGTCGATCAATGAAGCATTGACTTAATTCATGCATTTTGGAGCAATGGATAATGTATATTTAATTTAGTTCCTTAATTGCAAGGAAATATTTGACATTGACAAGATTGAACTTACGGATAAGATTAAATGTATTAAAAAAATTATAAATTATATTAAACGAACCGAAAGAATTCAGATATCAGGTCACGCGTTCTCATCGATGCACCGACTTCTGGTACGTGCAATCGACGGTTGAGAATTCGACCGGCGGAGGGAGGTCCCATCCCGACGGAAGGGCGCGATGGTAATTTCGCCGGGTGGCAGCAGGGGGAGGGGGGCCCCACAATTTAAGAAGAGTCCTTGGGGGGGGCCTTTCGGCTAGTTTCGTACGTTGGTCAAAGTCCGGTTTTACACGAAGTCGGCAGGATTGCGGATGAAGACACGACCCGGTGCGGCTGCTGCTGCTGCCCGTTTCTTTACGGTGAAACCAAAAAAAAAAAAACAGTAAAGGCGAAAGCGCGTTTCGCATTTCTTTATTCATTTTATTTCTCTTTTCTTTTTTTTTTTTTTTTTTTTGTCCCGAATTTAGGATGATAAAGAAAGCGGATGAAAGAGGCTGTCCATTTCGAAAGAGTCAAGAAGAAAATATGCTATGATGTGTTAAAGAGAAGAAGGAGAAGAGGAGTTTTTATGGGTTTTTGTTTGTATTTGTAGCTTGGCAAAAGAAGGAAAAAGATTTTACACGTTTGGCATCTTTTTGTTTTGAATTTTGTGAACTCTAGTTTCTTTTGTTCATAATTTTGTGCGTGGTGATTGTAGTGACAGGAGCTCTGACTTTCGTAAAAATAATATTGATTAGTGTAACATGGGTAAAAAAGATTATATCTTCATGTAATGTTCAAATAATTCATGTTAAAGCACCACGCGTGTGATATTTCTATAGGTTATATATCCTCTTTCATGTACACGTGGTCTTCCTCCTCTTCCAATTAACTTAAAACTTTCATGTTGAACGTTTTAATAGGATATCAAATCCTTTAAACGTCCTGTCCTATGTGCTGTTCCTAATTTGTTCTTTCAGCCCATTCTAACAAGATATCAGAGCTCCCGAACATCGATTCTCACTCATTGTTCCTAATTTGACTTGCATGTGCAGACGATTTCATGTGGGTTTCAAGTTCCTAAAGCTAATATGCTTATGAGCTTTATATTTTTGTCATGTTAGTTTAAGCTTTCGAGCTAGGCATTTTAAAAATTGGGTTTGTCCATGAAAAACTTAAGCAGCAAGGAAAAGGCCTACACAAAGGGGAAAGTGGGGGTTTGGAGAAATCGATGCGAGGATAAAATGGTCATTTCATTATTGGAAAGGTGGACAAGAAGATAAGACAAGTAGGAGAGAGAAGGGGTGCGTTGACTTTTGGTGTTGACTTTCGTGGCCTCGTTGAGATTGCCGCCGGTCTGGTGACGCAGCCCCTTTGATTCGTTTGGTTTCATGCGGAAAGCAATGGAGTGACATCGACCGCGGTTGTTGCGGTCGGTCTGTGGGCGGACGGCTGCGACTGGAACTCGCTACCAAAAAGGCAGATTCCAACTGAAGCGACGACGTTTTCGACGAGGCAAGCCGGATCACGCGTCGAGATGCCGGGCTTTGTCGGGTCCAAAATGGTGAGAAGGGACCGGCGAGCATCAAATTTTGATTCGATTTAGAGATCGACTGGACCACCCTTGGATGGACCAATTGATCGTTGGTTCTTGAAAAGAATAGTTTGATTCTCTATTTGGGCGAAGATTAGGTTCGATGTGATTCTAAGTTGAAATGTCTTTCAACGGGTTTTGAAATCTCTTTTTGAAGGGGAAAAAAAAGCTTTTGCATCTATCAAAAATTGAATCACGGTACACAACATTAATAAACACTATAAACACTTAGCTAACATATGTTTTTGTAGTGAACTGGTGCTTTTGTTGTTGTTGTTATGATCGTAAAATGATTCAATGTTGATCGATTCGGTTCCTAATTTCGATCATTTGAAATCAGGAGTTATAAGGTTAGTTCTTGATTGTAATTCTGCAATCCATTTGCCTGGAAATCAACCACCCCCATGAAGGGAAAGTGATACCATAAGAGTGTCATAATCTTTACTTAATATGTGAATCCAAGATTAAAGAGAGGTTATCACTCGGCAGCACTTGCGATTCAGGTAGACGAACCTTGTCACTATGATTTCAGCAAGGTGCTAAAGGTTTAAAGCACATTCACCAAAACAAGACGGGCACTTGGGATATGAACACTGCTCGACACATTAGCGAAAATTTTTCCAAATATAAAACTAATTCTTGAGAATTGTCAAAATGTTTATGTTACAAATCACGCATTCATTTAATAACTTTTAAAATCGTTAGTTATGATCCTACAAAATTTCACATAATATCAAAGCAAGAGGTGCTGAGTTCAAATTTTTTAGGCTTCTAATTGCATCTCCAATTACATATTTTCACATTTTAGACTTAATCTAAAAAACAAAATTTTAAAATAATTAGTTGTGGTCCCACAAAATCTCATTAGAATTTTATAAGCTACTCCATTAATAGTTATGCCAACCTTGTAGAGCACACAACCTGCATACCATCTCTTTCAAGATTTTCCTTTGAAACGAGATTTTAGTGATTTTTCTTATTAAGGTATTTAATTTTTTCTTCTAAGATGCGCGCCAATTTATCAGCGTTGGTAATTGTGATTGGGCTATCTGATTAAAGTTCAAGGCCTTGGACTTTGTTAAATGGGCCAATTAATTAGTGATTAGCCCACTAATCCAGGGAGAGAGAAACGCTCTTTCTCAATAAATCCATTTTTGCTAGACCTTCTTCCTCCGCCCATACCGTAAGTAGAAACAATATGGACCGTGGGGCGGGGCCTAGAGACATTTCATATGTCTATCACGTCAAGAATTTGGACCGATTGATGGATCATATTACCCGCGTGATACATTTTTACCTGGGGTCGTGTCCCAAGTAAAAATGCTATGGAACCGCCTAGAAACATTATATATATATATATATATCGGTCACATCAAGGATTTAGATCAATCAGCCGATTGATCGTATTACTTACAAAACACATTTCTCATCTCGTAAGACGCTTTGATAGATATTGCATGAAATACCATCTCCCAATTAAGAGTATCGTGAGCGCCTTGGGAGTTCAATCGGCATCCGCTTCATCCGTGGTAAATAAAGGCATGATGAGATTCACTGACAAACAATCAGACCGCATACACGTACGTTGCAATGTATGTGATAAACGTGCAACGTATGTGCGATAAACGTGCAACGTTCGTGCGATATACTTCCTTGAAGAATATGATGGAGAAGATGGGGAAAAGTGCCAAAATGGTCCTAAACCTTTTGTCATTGTGCCGATTTGGTCCTAAACCTTTTTTGGTGCCGATTTGGTCCTAAACCTTTTTAAGTTGTGCCAATTCAGTCCTTTCCGGCCAATTTGGCCGGATTTTGTGACTGTCGCCGGCCGGACGTGGACAATTTTTTATTAATATTTTAATATATTTTGAATTTTTTTTTTTATTTTTATTTTGTTTATTTTTTTAATTTTGCTCTTCTTCCTCCGGCCGGTCGCCGGACCTCGGCGACCGCTCGAGAGGCGACGGCCGGCGAGGTCGAGGTCGACCTCGCCGGCCACCTCGCCGGTGGGCGCGGGGCGACCTCGCGCTGGGCGGCGAGGCTCACCCTCGCCGGATCTGGCAAGGGTCGAGCCTCGCCCATGGCCGGCGAGGGCGAGCCTCGCCCGCCCCGCGCGAGGCCGCCCTCGAGGCCTGGGCGGCGAGGCTCGCCCTCGTCGGATCTGGCGAGGGTCGAGCCTTGCCCATGGCCGGCGAGGGCGAGCCCCGCCCGGCTTGCGGATCTGGCGAGTGAGGGGGTTTGAGCGGGGGAGAGAGTCGGAGGGGGTAGACCGCCGGCCACCGCACCTGAGCCGCGGCCGTCGGCCTACGGCCGCGCTTGGTTTCAAGCGCCGAAGCTCCGGTAGGCCTCGGTCTTTTTTTGTGCCTTGCGTTGGTCGGACCAGGCCGGAGCTCGCGGTCTTCAAGGATTCGGTTCGAGATCTGAGGGCGTTCGATCTGGGCGGGACCTGAGAGAGAGAGAGAGAGAGAGTCCTCTCCGGCCAAGCCGAGGAAACCCTAGCCACGTGAGACCACCGCCGCAATGCTTTGCCGCCCGATGCCGTCCACCGCCGCTCGCCGACCCGCCGCCATATCCGGCGAGCCGGGCGCGGCTCGCCCTCGCCGCCCGGGCCTCGAGGGCGGCCTCGCGGGGCGGGCGAGGCTCGCCCTCGCCGGATCCGCGAGGGTGAGCCTCACCGGCCATGGGCAAGGCTCGACCCTCGCCAGATTCGGCGAGGGCGGCCTCGCCACCCCGCGCGAGGTCGCCCTCGCGGCCATCGGCGAGGTGGCCGGCGAGGTCGACCTCGACCTCGCCGGCCGTCGCCTCGGCCGGTCGCCGAGGTCCGGGACCGGGCCGGAGGAAGAAGAGCAAAATTAAAAAAATAAACAAAATAAAAATAAAAATAAAAAAATTCAAAATATATTAAAATATTAATAAAAAGTTGTCCATGTCAGCCGGCCGGCGACCAATCAGCAAAATCCGGCCAAATTGGCCGGAAAGGACTGAATTGGCACAACTTAAAAAAGTTTAGGACCAAATCGGCACCAAAAAAAGGTTTAGGACCAAATCGGCACAATGACAAAAGGTTTAGGACCATTTTGGCACTTTTCCCGGAGAAGATGTTAAGTTTTGCCACTTAAGCCTTGTTTGATGTTGTATCTACGCGGGGAGGAATTAAAGACAGTCACACAAATTGAGCAAAGTGGAAGATTTGATTGCATAGAAGAAAATTTTTATGATGAAATTGAAAAATTGCAAGTTAGAGGACCAACATTCTTCTTGAGCCTTATTATATGTTCCTTTACTACACGTTTCAATAAAATATGATTAGTGAAATTTAATCGTCGTCAATTCTTAGGATGGAGTCTCGGAGGCTGTGAAGATTCTGGAAAGGGAGATATGTTGTTAAGATGGAAGGCTCCTTGAACTGTACTTTATGTTGTGATGAGGGTTTTGACCATGTAGTTCACAGCACATACACTGCAATGAAATGAATTGTGTTCTGGACAGTTATATGTAGATTTTGGGATTTAGTATTTTCTTCTCATGGTGGACGGTACATGCACGGATGGAAACAAAAGGTAAACCCAAAAAATAAGGGAAGAAGTTTTTTTTTTTTTTAAAAGGCAAGTATTATAGATAGATTAGAGAACCAGGAAGCCATACAAAATACAGCAGAGAAGAGCCGGCACCAAAAAACTTGCACTCAGAAGGTCAGAGAACCAATCGAGTGGAAGGGTGCCAACTCGAGCTGCAGAGAAAGATACAGGAAACGGGAAAAACAGGTAGCTAGAAGAAGGCTAACGAACAGCATAGCCAGGGCAGAAAGCAAGACAAGAACAAACGAAAAGGGAGGGCAGAAATACAACCCAACAAAACCAGGATACAACCAAACCGAAGCAGCAGCCAAGTGAACTGGAACCAGCAACAACAGCGATTGAAAGACCCAGGGAAACACGAGATAGAGAACCACCCAAACAAGGGGGAAGAGGGGGCTACCCACGAGCATCATCAATGCAAAGAAAAACACGAACGGGGCACAAAAACGAAATGGCCATATGATCACTTCAGTAGGAGGCCGAAACACTTACTCAAAGATAGAAGGATGGATACCCCAGCTAAGTTGAAGACGTTTGTTGCGGGGATATCCGGGACCTTTGAGAATGTAAGGGCCTTGTCTTTAACAGCTTTGATTAGATGGGCTTTCAAGGCTGGGAGGGAGAGCTGTTGGCAGAAGTTATAGAGCACACTAGACATGGATTGCCATTAGATGATTTTGAAAAGGACCCACTCTGTTCGAATGTCTAGGATACTTTCAAACGATGAGAAATATCGTTGTGGTGCAATTAAGAATGCCTCTAGACAGAAGAAGGTTCGAACAAGAAACTGATTTTATGGCACTTCCAACTGTCCACAAGAATCAACTACACAAGTTTCCTTTCTGGCCGTCACAAGTTTCTCTAAGTGCCATAGTCATTTATTGCTACTACCTCATAAGCTACTTCTGAATTTCCCAGATAAATCGTCGTTCGTTTCAAGATTTTCTTTTTGACCCATTAAGGAAACAAAATCTGCAAGTTCCTTCCCCATTTACAACAAATTAATCATCATAGCGCCACTGTCTGTTTCTACTGAGGCTCCTAAAATGGCTGGTGTTGACTGAAGCTCTGATGGAATAAGAAATCAATGATGAGATGCTATGGAACCAAAGACAGACACAAATTGAGCAAAGTGGAAGATTTGATTGCACAGAAGAAATTTTTTATGACGAAATTGAAAAATTGCAAGTTAGAGGACCAACATTCTTCTTGATACATTTTTACCCGGGGGCGTGTCCCAAGTAGAAATGCTATGGAACCACCCGGAAACATTATATATATCGGTCACATCAAGGATTTAGACCAATTAGCCGATTGATCATATTACTTACAAAGCACATTTCTCGTCTTGTAAGACGCTTTGATAGATATTGCATGAAATACCATCTCCCAATTAAGAGTATCGTGAGCGCCTTGAGAGTTCAATCGGCATCCGCTTCATCCGTGATAAATAAAGACATGATGAGATTCACTAACAAACAATCGGACCAAATATACTTGCAATGTACGTGCGATAAACGTGCAACATACGTGCGATATACTTCCTCGAAGAACATGATGGGGAAGATGTGTTTGGAGTAGTCAATAAAATTGGTTGGAAAAGGGCAGAGAGATGTCGAAATCGAATGCTTGAACAGATAGACCCACTTGATGTAGAATCTAAATCGAAGGTCTGCGTGTCGCTGTATCTATGCCTGTTTGGTAGATATATCTTCTTGTTTTAATGTACTTTGTGACTGGTAAAGTATCATTACCTCCTGTGCAGTGCATTCAAGCATCTAGCTAAGGGAGTAATCATTGTGTTTTTGGCCATAATACTAGTATTGCAAATTGCATTCGCCAGTATTGGAAAGCGGCAAAGTGAATATTCTAAGGATTCCTTTAGTACTTTGTGAGAGTATTATTTGCCTGTACTTGGATACGATGGTTATTTCCACTGGGTGATTTCAAGCTAGACCATTCATATTGGTCGTAAAACGAGTCATTTTTATCTCAGTTTTTCCCTCTACAGGTTCGGGTGTGTGCCTTTCCAGCCACTCAACTAGGGCTGCAAGGGATTGGGATCAGCCCATATTGCAATCCAGAAAATACTAAATAGGGCGACTTCCAGAGAGGTAATCTTGGTTGCTGCACTAAGTTTTGACTATCCTCGGCGAAGATAATTGACAACAGGATTTTTCTAGCTTTTCAACTGGGCGCTCGAACCTGCGGAAGATGATATCCTTGACAGGCTGTTTGAGCTCGGGTACCTTGATGCCGTGGTCTGGGCTAAGGAGAACCCAGTTGCGGAAGTAGTTGAAAATAATTTTTCGTTTGATAAAAATAGTTCTGCATAGTACAATTGATTGATAAGATGCTTGGACCGATCCTGATAGAAGATGCTAAGAATCGTACATTATGCCTCACACCTGTGAATCCAGTCGCATCATGCCCGACCGGTGGACAAGATCATTCTTCTTTCTCGTAGAGTAATATCAGATGCAAATTGGGGGGTAAAACAATATAGCACATAAGCTTTGTACAGTAGTGGCTACACTAAAGGCGCGTTTGGTAACATTTCGTTTAAAAATTGTTCCGAAAATAGAAATAGAAAAAAATGTCTCTGTTCCAACAATTTTTGAACAAAAAAACGCGTTTGGTAAATTTGTTCGGGAATAAAAAATAAACAAAAACACGTTTGGTAAATTTGTATAATTTTTTATTTATTTTATTTTTTAATATTTTTTCTATTTTCTTTCTTATTTTCTTATTTATTTCTCCTTTTTTTTCTTTTTCCTTTTTTCTTTTTTCTTCTTTTGGTCAGTCGCCAGCCTCGGCCATGGCCGACGATCGGCCGACGAGGGCTGGTGGCCTCGCCCAGCCACGGCGAGGCTCGCCGGCCCCGGCAAGACTCGGCCTCGCCTTGGCTAGGCAAGCTTGAACTCGCCGACCGCTGGGTGAGCTCGGCCTCGCTGGATATGGGCGAGATCGAGCTCACCCAACCCGGAGCTCGAGCTTCGCCAAGGACCGGCGACACTCGACCTCGCCGGGGGCCGCCAACGCTCCAGCGAGTTCGCCGGCCCTCGACAGCCGGTCGCCGGCCCTGGTCGAGGCTGGCGACCGGCCAAAGAAAAAAAAAAAAAAAAGAAGAAGAGAAGAAAGTGTTTCTAAAATGTGTTCCAAAAACAAGAATTTTTTTGTTTTTTGTTTATGTTTCAAATGTGTTTCTGGGAACAAAAAAATAATTTTGGAACAAAAACGCAAACAAACGCGTTTTTGTTCCTTTTTTGTTCCCAGAAACAAAACAAAAAAAACAGAAATTTTTGTTCCTGGAAATAGAAACAATTTTTAACAAACGCAGCCTAAGTTGCCTATACCTTACATCTAGAAGCTCGTAAAGGGGATAAGAATAACACAAAAGAATATCAGACAATGTAGGTTCATTTTTCAGGGAAAGCTCAATTTTTTTTGGAGTCAGAATTTAAGGGTACGTTTGGCAACGATTCTGTTCCCAGGAACTGATTCTGACTAGAAATGAATATTTTTTATTCTGTTCCTGAGAACTGATTCTGAGTAAAAAAACGCGTTTGGTAACTGTTCAAAATTTTTTATTCTGGAATAGAATTGCGTTTGGTACCGTATTAATTGAGTCTGTTCCAAATTTTTTTTTAAAATAAATTTTAAATAATTTCTTTTCTTTTTTACTTTTTTCTTTTCTTTTTTCCTTTTTTTTCTTTTTTTTTTCTTTTTTTTCCTATTCTTCTTCTTCTTCTTCATTTGGCCGGTCGCCGGACCGACGACCGGCCAGACGAGGGTCGACGATGCTCACCGGAGCGTCGCCGCCCTCGGCGAGGTCGACCTTCATCGGTCAAGCCTCGCCGGCAACTGAGCGAGGCTCGCCCAGCCCAGGCGAGGCTCAGCCTCGCGGGTGGCCAGGCTGGCCTCACCCAGCCTTAGCGAGGCCAACTTGGCCACCGGCGGGCCGGGCGAGCCTCACCGGTGGCCGGGCGAGCCTCACCGACAGCTAGGCAAGCCTCGTCCAACCGTCGAAGAGGCTCACCCTGCCCCGCCGGTGGCCAGGCCGGCCTCGCCGGGGCTGGGCAAGGCCGGCCTGGCCACCGGCGAGGCTGGGCTTGCTTTGGCGAGCTTACTGGTGGCTGGGCTTGCTCTGAAGAGCTCGCCGGTGGCTGGGCTTGCCTCCGGCTAGCTCGCCAGATCTCGCCCTGGCCTGGCGAGCCTCCGGCGACCTCACCGGACCGACGACCGGCGGTGGATCGGCGACGGACGGCGCGGGCGATGGCGGACGGCAATTGAGATGATGAAAGAGAAGAACGAGGATTTTACGTTTTGATTCTTTTTTCCGATTCTCGAACGTAGAATCAAATTTTGTTTTTTATTCTCAAATCTTGTCCAAAATCGTTCCGGAAACAAAAATTTTACCAAACGCAATTCTCGTCCCAAACCGATTCTCGGCAACAAAAAATCGGAATGCACTTTGTTTGGCATGTTGCCAAACAAGCCCTAAGCGTACTCTGCAACTTTTTTATCCGCAACGAGAATGCCCGGTAGCTATCATCCGTTCCAAAAGGCACTCAATGTCCATGGTAGCTGCTATATGGAAAATGAAAAGTCAAGAGAGCAAATCAGTATGGACATAGGATATGGATAACTATACATAATACACATGAAAATAGAGGAAAAGATAGTTTTAAGGATTGACTATTCTCAAATAAAGCTATTCAAGGTAAGATCAGGCAAGTTTAAAACAAAAGGATGAGCACAACGTCCCCAGACTAAACACAGATGTCCCAAACAAAAGAAGTCAATGCTTTGAAGAATCGGCACTTCTCAAATAGGCCGTGCAGTCTTCCGCATTACACCGGGACAAGCTAGGTTCATCACCCCCCAAAAAAAAAAACCTTTATTCTCTTGCCTACTCCCGCCATGATCATTTTTACACATTAGTTGTTTCGATTTCAAAAAAAGTGTTGGCATAATAAATTTTTAAAAATCAGACTGAATACACATGTAATGTACGTGCAATAAACGTGCAACGTACGTGCACGATCGAAGAAAATGATGGGAATATGTGTTTGGATGGAGACCTATTAGGGAGAAGGGTGTACTAATTACGTGGTGAGAATTATTTAGGTCCATTCCAATATCCGTCAGTTGGGAGTGGAAATGTCATGACTAGTTTTGGCAACCTGTAACTTAGTGTCGGTGCTTGCTTGTTCATTTAACCTTCATCAATGATCACGCCCAGTTTTGGAATTAACATATTTATCCTTAAGGAGACATATATTTTCGTTGTTTGGTAGTGCGAAAAGGCTCTTGAACTTTTCTTTACATACTCTTTTTAACTTTTTAGCATGGAACTTGTTGAATGGCTTTTTTCAGCATTTCTTTAATTTTTCTCATCCTTTCTTCAAGCACTTTCCCTGTTGATGGGTTGTTGACACCTAATTTTTGCCCAAAAATATTTCATTCCGGCATATAGATTATCTAGGTGTTTAATATCGTGTTTTAAATGAAAGATGTTTTTCCTATAAAAAAAATAATAATAATTTTAAAAAGAGAGAAGAAATCGAAAAAAAAAAAAAAAGAAAGCAAGTTGGGGCCAACGATCTAAATGTGACTAGCCAAGCCTAGGAGGTCAGATTGGAATTCAAATGACAAGTTGGGGCCAAAATGCAATTTCCAAAAGTCGAGGGACCAATTCGCAAATTTTGCAAAATTTGCGCCCGAGCCCTTAAATCATCATCTTGGTCATCAATTAATTTGAAATTGAATTTGGGTCAAGTAGAATCAATCAAATTGAGCCAAAAAGACCACATTTGTATTGAATTGGGTATTTTCGGATAAGAAAATGGCCAACTTTGAAGGACTTTCTTGCAAAATTGGATGGAGATAATTGCGAAAAATGGTCAAAATCTTAAACTACTATACATGAGCTTTCTAATTGATCAAAAAACGCAGCCAAATTAGTGGATTAAAGCACTCAAATCAGCAGCCAAAACTCAGTCCACGAGTTGGTCTTAATTCGGAGTTGCTGAGTAAGCAATTTGGTGGCCCCACCATATCCTCCTCAGCTGCCCAACCAGCCCGATCTTTGCACGTGATGGGAGACCGTATATAGTAGTGCAAGTGGACGAAAATTGGCCAGGGATAAGCTTCTGACAACACCGGAAATTCGCAGCAAAGTCTGCACACTCAACAGCTGCAAAACTTAAAAAATTGGCTAAGTCTGAAGAGTAGGTGAAGTAGCCCTGTTGATAGGCTTGGTAGGTGGACAAAAGGCTGACCAAAAATCTCTTAATTCGGGGGATAAGATCACTGAAGCAAGGTATTTGAAGGCATGAGAGAGAGGAGACGAGAGGGAGGGGGGAGAGCTCGGAATCGTCCCCCAAAGAGGCCCTCAGAAGCAACTCCAGAAAAGAAAACCCAGAAATTCCAGATCAACCTCCAGAGAGAAAAGGGAAATTTTCGCAAACTTGCAGCCAAAATTAGCCAAAACCTTAAACTAAAGAGTGAAACTTCACTCAAAGATCTTTCCATCCATAGGTCGCACGTCCAAAATGGAGATCGGGAAGGCCACCTAAAGCCCCCCGAAAAACACCCTCCAGGCGGGCCAGGAAACACTGAAAATTTTTCTAAGTGTTGAGCCCAGTTGGTCACGAGTGATGAAAAGGCAGTGTTTTTGAGAAATTTGAGAGACAAATGAGGAAAATCTTAACTTTTAACCCAAACTATAATACATATAGTTTGGCGTGGTGTCAAGTTTTCCAACAAAATACGTCCTGAAGTCTAATGTTAGAGGTTAATGAAAACCTTCGTTGTCAGTTCTTTTTTTTTGCAGATCTCATTTCCAGTTGAAGAAGCCAACTTCCACGTGCTTCCAGAGGACAATTTCTCGGTTGTCTTGGCCAAGAACCACTTGAAACGGAAACTAGGAAGTAAGGTAAGCATCCTAGATGTACGTATTTTCTAGTTTGAGCATGTTTTGATCATGAAAATCAAGAGGAAAACCAGCCCGGAAAACTGATTTCTGAAGCTGAAATTTTTCTAAGTGTTTGAAATCTCTTCAAGAGTTTTGCATGTGTGCTTCTTGGAGAGATCGTTTTGATGTTTTTCGGTGAGTCATTCTCTATGATGTTTGTTGCATTTGAAAGCTCATGTTACCTACTTTCACGTGGATTAAGTAGCATTTCCCTTAGATCTCGTATGTGATGAGTGTTGGGGCTTGAATATGGGCATGTAACCTGTTTGCTTGACTTGGATTCAAACCCAGATTTGCAAAATCAACTCAAACCCGTGCATTTGAGGACGATTTTAGCTTGGTTCTAGTGTGTTTTTAGCTATGATTTCTATCTAATCTTGTTCTTTGCATGTGGTAGTATAATCTTGATACTTTAGTTCCACATGAGATTGCTTATGAGTGGAGATTGAAGGCTGCAAACATGGCTCGAGAAGGCTATTTGGGCTAGTTTAATGCACACCAAGTATTCGACAAAATGCCCAAACTAAGCTTCGGTCTTGAAACGGTCGATTTGAGCTTGATTATTGTGATATTCATGTGCTGTGTTACCCCATGTTAGCATAGATCGGCTTAAAGAATTTATTATTTTTTTAAAAAAATAATTTTTTAAAAAAAAAAGAAAAAAATATGAAATTTTAAAAAATATCAAAAAATGTTAGATATCATCAAATTAGGATATAAATGACATATATAAAAATTTCCTAATTTTAAAAGGTCATTTTCCTAATTTAATGCTATTTTTGGTATTTTATAACCATTTTTGTAAATAATCCATTTTGCGTAGATTAAAACTATTTAAAGTAATTTCATGCATATTTGAATTCTCATTTTGCTCATGGGGGTCCTGTCTCGGGGCATGATAACAAGGCCATGTAATATTATTTGCCCGACTTCTATCGGGTTTACCTTTTCCGCGTTTATTTTCAAGTCATTTCAATTTCTTAGATGTTTACTTACGCGCCGCTTTTCATTAATTTGAGTGTAAATTTCTCTTCTAAATTATGTTAGGATTAGTCTAGACGTTAAAAAAAAAAAACTACAAAAACATTTGCATGGACATTTAGTGTTTTCATAAAGATTATAATTGGTAATCAAGAATGTGTGGCCATTTAGATAAATAACTTTCCAAGTTAGTGGTACCGCAAGGGCGCTAATAGAAACATTGGCGTAAACAAGTCCCCGTTCCTAGAAATCTTTGGTTGCGTAGAAATCGAGACACCACTCCCGTGTCTCGATTGGTTTCTAGCCGACCCCAATAGGCTAGTGGCGACTCCTAGAAATATTTAGGTTGTTAATAATTGAAATATGAAATCCAACGCCGCGCGAGGTATGGGCTTGGGAGAGCCCGCGCCTAATTTAAGGCAATTGGTCCGCTTCTTTAGGCAAATACCCCTAAACCTTCTTCTTTTTCCCCGGACGGAAAAAAGGAGGTCGTGACAGCTTGGCGACTCCGCTGGAGACTTGGTTGCCAACCTTAGAGGACTTAGGCCATAATAATTTGGTTGGTTGTTCACTAACATGGTCTTCATTTGATAGCGTGTGTCAAAGTCGCGTGGAAAATAAGGTTAGTCCGCTAACAATGTGTTAAATGTTTTTGTAGGTTTGGAGTAATAAGGGGTGGAGTGTTTGTTAACCCATTTCTTTTGCAGGGAGGCGTAGGAATGTATGCCTATATGGATGAAATTGAAGTGTTGTTTGGATATCAATTGTTGTGCGTGCCTTCATACTTGCACTACACATTTACACACACAACCCGCGATCTAAAACCCCGATCGCACCAAGAAGCCCATAGGAGGTGCCAAAAGATGGAACCCGTGCGGGGAATGACCCATGGTTATCCACTTTTGGTCCCGCTCATTATGATTAATGACAAAGAGAACTGTCCGACGTAAGTGCGGAGTGGGGAAAACTCTTTTAATCTAATCAAAATGGGGACTTTAAGCCTTTAGAATTCCACCTTTTTGCGTCAAACCTCACAACTTTACATCCGCATGTCTATGTAATTGAAAAAAAAAATGTCTCTTCACCCACTGTAAGTATGGTTTCTCCATCTACTTGCTCACTTCGGATTGAAATTCTCACTTTTTGAGATTCGCGAAAATCAATGGAATGCCCTTAGCGATATAGGCTTGGCTCTCACTCTTAATAAATAAACATTTCAAATACCTTTGATCTAACCCCATAAAACAAATGTTTTTGTTTTCAATTGTGAACTCAAAGTCACATTTCGTATAGAAATTCTCTCAAGTCAAGATTACATTTTGGGGCATAGAATTAAAATCAAATTTTCAATAAAATTCTTTCTTGGTCACATTCCGAAATTAAAATTCAAATCACATTTTGTGTATTGATTTCTCAAAATAAAAATCACCTCACCTTTGCATGAGTGAAATTACAAATTAATCTTTCAAAATCAATGCCCCATTTGTGTATGAAACTTTTGGAACAGAGTGGGCATTCAATTGATAGCCGTGGATCGATCTTTTAATGAAATCTCCTCTTACTAATAAAATCTTGATGAAATACCAAATTTTCGTAAGTGGATACTACGAAGAAGGTATCGTCGCCTTGATTTCATTGTAAGAGGCGGCTTTATTGAAAGATCAATTTTTCATCCATGTATTGACATTATCTTCCTTTCGCAGGTCATGCGTGACAACCATTCCTTGAACTCCTCTTGCTTGACCATGCCAAAAGTGGACTTTAAAGCTAGGACGAGAATTGTGCTTATTATACTCCTCTACGAAAGAGCTTCTTGTACTTTATTCTTGTCATTATTCCTATTAGGAACCGTGTTTTGTGTTTTGGGTTTTGATTGTGGACCCAATCAAATGCTTTTGTAAATCATACAACTCACATTTTTTAATAATGAAGTTAGAGTTCATAAAAGTTATATTCTTTAAAACACTTGAAGTGTTTCAAACGGACCTTCTGGGCTGAGTTTTATGCCTTAGCTTCAAAATGTTTGAAAATGAGTTTCAAGAAGAACTTGCGCAATATTTTATCTCTTCACTTAATCGCTTTTGCAGGTTGATCCGCAAAACGATGCTTTGAGGGGGTAAGGTTGTAATCGTTCCAATAGGGATTTCTTATGCAACCACTAACTTGACCATCCATTTTTGTTAAACAGGTAAAATGATGGTTTTGTTCAAGATTGACATTTATTTCCTTTGGAAAGACAAAAGCGTGGGCTTGTCCCTAATAGAGCAAGTCATGAAATGCACCAATTCATGCTCATTTATGGGCATATTTAGTTGAGCCATGAACTATAAGAATATTTTGGCAGGATATGAATTCAAACATTGCTATTAAGTGTGAAAAGAACCATCAAAGCCTTGAAAATCACAAATCTACCAGCCTAACGGCAATCTTTATTGCTTCGAAAGTGGCTTCCACAGAAGTTCCACATCCTGGACGACCTCATATTAATTTGACATTCTTTGTGGAAAAAGAAATTTATAAACATTCTTTGGCATCAAACTATTTCATTGGTTGCAAACAAGAAGCAACTACAATTCCTATACTTCCAATGGTGTTTTGGCATCCAATCCTATATGGAGTTAATTATTGGTGGTTTGCAAGACAACACTTCAAGATGTAGATGTACACAAACAAGAATCAGTCATCAAATGTTGCCTTCAAATAAAAAGTGGTAATCGTTTCAAGTTAAATTCGATTTATTTTAGGAATGATTTGTCCTTGCACTTTGTGCAGATTCTAGTGAGGCAAATTACTGGCAAGCAACAAGATTACACATGGAGGACAACCTGGTCCAGAATCACACAATCTCTAAAAGAAAAGGGTGTGTTCGTTCCAAAAGTCAAAACAACTCATTCATAAACTGACATAGCCACCCATGCTTACAGATTGTGAAATGGGAAATGCATTGATGCAACAAAAAATGGCGAAAAATCACCTAGCCTAAAAGGGGTATGCGGGAAATTGAGTAAAGCATAAAGGGTTCAAATGAAACAGAGATTCATCAATCCAACATGATGAAGCTGCATATGGACAAGTTATCTAACTCAATGTGGCATACATTTGACCATAAGGACAATATCTCCCCCTCTTCCACAAAGATACGATGAGATGCGGAATTGCTCGACTTTGAAAAAGGGTGTACTTCGTTCCTAAACTTAATGTACCTAAGAGTGGAAATAATACATTGTTTCCATATGTGTAGGAAATTTTAATTGGGGCAGATGGCCACAAAATGGATCGGGGGCACGCAATGCCTAAGTCACCCGACTTCTAAAAGGGGAAAATTTCAAATGGAATAGACATTTGCCAAGTGAATTACTACCAATCATGAAAGCAAATCCCTCTTCATAGCCAAGAAACGAGATGGAACGCAGTCATCAGATATGCCGTAAAAGGGAGTATCCCGTTCCTAAAATGAATCATGTCAAATATGAAAATAACATATTACATCTCTTTTTCCTTGCAGTTGATAAATGGGGCAAGTCACTCAAAGTAGGGTAACTCTCACTCATGAAGCAAGATGAAACAAAATCAATTGATTCGGCACAAAAAGTGCACTTTGACCGATGGAGCAACACCTTATACCAAGAAGGCATGCTAAGGCCCAGCTATCCATTTTGATGGAATAAATGGAGCAAAACATCCAAGGAGCAATGCCCTCATGTGTCGAAACAAGGAGTACCCCTCTCCTTTCATCTTTGACGCCCACTCAGAACGAGTGAATTCGATAACATCTAAATGGCTCATTTGAAAGCAAGATCTTCAAGGAAATGTTAACACCTGAGGAGCAAAGCACATGAAGAGGAAACACAAGACATTTAAAGTCAATTGCAGGAGAAGGGTAATTCGGTATCGTTTCCAAAATGCCCCTCTCTAACTTCATTATTTGACGTAGTTCCCTTGTTTGATAGGAAGCGTCGGTATTCAAGAAACAAAATCGAGAAATTGATTTAACCATAATCCATATTGACCAAGCAAGCATGTGGAGCCAACACATGTCAAAGTCACCTACGTTGGCTTAAAATATGTGTCATTCTAGAGCCAGTTCAATTAAATAAAAAAGAAACATCCCATGGACACTACTAGCGCTTCGGCCTGGTGGTATGGGGAATGAAGTGGTCCAGAAGCGGCCAGGGTTCGATCCCTGGAAACGGCAACGAGTTTGCCATAAAATGTAAAAAAATAAATAAAAATTTTTACATCTTTTACTTTTGCAAAAGGAGGAAAGCGCTCGAACTAATGAGACCAAAGACCTGAGAATCTCTTCAAGCCTTAAAACAATAGGTTCATGCTACTGTTTGCTGCCCAAATGGTGAAACTGACCAAGGGTAATGTTGTATCGTTCCCAGTTTTACGATCCCTGAGGATTCATGTACTAACACATTCCTTTTTGTTCTTCGTAGGGTCGCCTGACTACTAAGGCACAGGTAAGTACCCCTCTTCTCAAAATCAAATGGAAAACAAATGGAGAATTTTCATTGCAAGAAAGAACATTTAGTGTTTTTCTAGAAACAAGCACAGAAAATGGAAATTGAAGAAACAAGTTTTCCACAAAGTTTGCAAAAATCTTCTTTATCTTTAAATTGTCCATCCACTCAATGGATCACTCATTTCAAATCAAAATTCTCTATGGAGGTTAATCCACCCACATGATCTCAACAAAAATTGAAAGGTGATGTTGCTTATGCCAAGCGAGAAACACTTAGGATGAGGAAAGGCAACCCATTTCCAAACATGTCCTTTAAGCACTCTGGGATTCGAGTGAAAAAGAAAACCTGTGTCGTTTGAGGTCAATGAATTCATTCGCAAGCGATACATGGATCAAGATGATAAGAGGCATTTCTTTCCTCTATCATACATACTGCAGGTGACAATAGTTAACCCATTTGAGCCTTTTAATGTGAAGAATTTTCTAAAAAATACCCCTGTCAAGAACCACCCCATGATGGGGGCAATTATGGAGGTTTGGGTTGACATTATTTGGAGAGGAAAGATGAGAAAGGTTTCTTTGCTCTCACTTGCATAAATCTTTTTGTGGTAACTTCAGGTGAATTCTTATGGAAGCTCGAAGCATCCCAAGATGAAGAAGAGCATTCTTTTCTCTACCCAAACACCGATACCCTTTGCTTAAACCAAGTTGAGCCTAATTGTTCATTTCCAAAACTTGAGTGGTGATTACCTCCCCACATTGGGGCAAGGCATATGATTTGCCAAGGCAAGTGATGTTTACGTGAAAATGCGGAAAGCATCTCGAAAGTCCTAAGAGTTTAAAAAGTTCAAAAGAGCAAAAGTCAAATGAAAATTAGGGGTATGAAAAAGCAGTATGCCTGGTAAAAGCAAGGCCAATGCCCACAAAAAAAAAAAGGGAGTGAGAGTGGAAGAAAAACAATTGCATCAAGAGGAATATCTTTGTGAAAGCAAAAATGGCAAAAAATGCCTGCATTGAAAAGGAAATCACTGCAAATGCAAAAGCCATTATGTTAAGATGATTAGTCAAGGGACTTTCGAGACAAATTCGAGGGCTTTCAAAAAAATGGATGATATGGTAATGATGCCATGATAATCACCAACTCTCAAATCCCCCTTTGACAAAAAGTTCTTAGCCTTTTGAGCTAAGCCTTTTGAACCTTTCCTCGAATCAACATTATGACCCATTTCCGAAGTCTCTTCAGATTGGGATGATTCAAAGTGGGAATAAGGACTTCCCAAAGAAGATGCCGCTCGAAGAAGTGAGAGCAAGGTTATTTTATCTCATCTTAAGGTTTCTTAACTTGTAAACCCGACGAAGATGTTGATCGATGATTAATTCATTTCATAGCCAATGATGCTTATCCATTGCTAAAACCATGACCAAACCTGCACTACGATCCTCTTAAAAGACCTCTTTGATTGGTCAATGTCTACTTATTGCGAATGATTCAAAACCTTGCACACTGGAAGAGTGAGGTTGAGTGATCAGTTTTTTTTCCCACATGAGTAGATGGGATCAAACAGCCATTTTCTTGAGAATATGTGAGAAGCCCTTTCTAACTAAGGGTCCTTGCTTGGCATACTTAACAAACATTTCTCATAAGTCAAGGTCATTTCGACAAGGACTTTTCTCCCAAGAGAATTTGACGATTAATGATATCATCCGAGCGTGATGACAATTTTGCGAGTTTGTCAAGTTGTCCGAATTAGTTTCATTTGTTTATGCAATCATTGCTTTCTCATTACCGATACACTTTTGATATTGTTTCTAATGACATATGTTGAAATTGACCTCATCTAGTATGCTTTCGCTACTAGAATACTTGTTATAATGAATATTATTTGATGTGTAGTATCAATTTCAGAATATTCTTGAATGACAAGTTCCTCCAATGAAACCACACAATTTCAAAGGGTTCATGGATTAGCCTTAAACCATGCATTTTCAAAGGGTTCTTGGTTAACCTTAAACCTTGCAATTTCAAAGGGTTCATGGGCTAGCCTTAAACCATGCATCTTCAAAGGGTTATTGGTTATCCTTAAACCATGCATTTTCAAAAGGTTCTTGGTTATCCTTAAACCTTGCAATTTTCAAAAGGTTCTCGGTTATCCTTAAACCTTGCAATTTTCAAAAGGTTCTCGATTATCCTTAAACCTTGCAATTTCACACGGTTCATGGGTTAGCATTAAACCATGCATTTTTAAAAGGTTTTTGGTTACCCTTAAACCTTGCAATTTCAAAGGGTTCATGGGTTAACCTTAAACCATACATTTTCAAAAGGTTCTTGGTTATCCTTAAACCTTGCAATTTCAAAAGGTTCATGAGTTAGCCTTAAACCATGCATTTTCAAAAGGTTCTTGGTTATCCTTAAACCTTGCAATTTCAAAAGGTTCATGAGTTAGCCTTAAACCATGCATTTTCAAAAGGTTCTTGGTTAACCTTAAACCATGCATTTTCAGAGGGTTAATGAGTTAGCATTAAAGCATGTATTTTCAAGAGGTTCTTGGTCATCCTTAAACCTTGCAATTTCAAAAGGTTCTTGGTTATCCTTAAACCTTGCAATTTCAAAAGGTTCATGGGTTAGCCTTAAACCATGCATTTTCAAAAGTTCTTGGTTACCCTTAAACCATGCAATTTCAAAGGGTTCATGGGTTAGCCTTAAACCATGCTTTTTCAAGAGTTCTTGGTTAGCCTTAAACCATGTAATTCAAAAGAGTTCATGGGTTAGCCTTAAACCATGCATTTTCAAGAGGTTCTTGGTTACCTTTAAACCATGCAATTTTCAAGGGTTCATGGGTTAGCCTTAAACCATACATTTTCAAGAGGTTCTTGGTAACCCTTAAACCATGCAATTTCAAAGGGTTCATGGGTTAGCTTTAAACCATGCTTTTTCAAGAGTTCTTGGTTACCCTTCAACCATGCAATTCCAAAGGGTTCATGGGTTAGCCTTAAACCATACATTTTCAAGAGGTTCTTGGTCATCCTAAAACCATACAACCACACGGTTAGTGGGACTGCCTTAAACCACAGGGTTAGTGGGATTGCCTTAAAACCACAGGGTTAGTTGGATTGCCTTAAACCACACGATTAGTGGGATTGCCTTAAACCACACGGTTAATGGGATTGCCTTAAACCACACGGTTAGTGGATTTACCTTAAACCACACGGTTAGTGGGACTGCCTTAAACCACACGGTTAGTGGATTTGCCTTAAACCACACGGTTAGTGGGACTGCCTTAAACCACACGGTTAGTGGGACTGCCTTAAACCACAAGGTTCGTGGGACTGCCTTAAACCACACGGTTAGTGGAACTGCCTTAAACCACAAGGTTCGTGGGTATATCCTTAAACCACACCTTTCAAATTGTAAAAAAACAAAAAACAAAATTAGGCGTCACCTTATCTTTGAAAGAAACCACTTTGAGCTTCCTTCCAAAGAGGGGCAGCTGTTGACACCTAATTTTTGCCCAAAAATATTTCATTCCGGCATATAGATTATCTAGGTGTTTAATATCGTGTTTTAAATGAAAGATGTTTTTCCTATAAAAAAATAATAATAATTTAAAAAAAAAAAAAAAAAAAGAGAGCAAGTTGGGGCCAACGATCTAAATGTGACTAGCCAAGCCTAGGAGGTCAGATTGGAATTCAAATGACAAGTTGGGGCCAAAATGCAATTTCCAAAAGTCGAGGGACCAATTCGCAAATTTTGCAAAATTTGCGCTCGAGCCCTTAAATCATCATCTTGGTCATCAATTAAGTTGAAATTGAATTTGGGTCAAGTAGAATCAATCAAATTGAGCCAAAAAGACCACATTTGTTTTGAATTGGGTATTTTCGGATAAGAAAATGGCCAACTTTGAAGGACTTTCTTGCAAAATTGGATAGAGATAATTGCGAAAAATGGTCAAGATCTTAAACTACTATACATGAGCTTTCTAATTGATCAAAAAACGCAGCCAAATTAGTGGATTAAAGCACTCAAATCAGCAGCCAACACTCAGTCCACGAGTTGGTCTTAATCCTGAGTTGCTGAGTAAGCAATTTGGTGGCCCCACCATATCCTCCTCAGCTGCCCAACCAGCCCGGTCTTTGCACGTGATGGGAGACCGTATATAGTAGTGCAAGTGGACGAAAATTGGCCAGGGATAAGCTTCTGACAACACCGGAAATTCGCAGCAAAGTCTGCACACTCAACAGCTGCAGAACTTAAAAAATTGGCTAAGTCTGAAAAGTAGGTGAAGTAGCCTTGTTAATAGGCTTGGTAGGTGGACAAAAGGCTGACCAAAAATCCCTTAATTCGGGGGATAAGATCACTGAAGCAAGGTCTTTGAAGGCATGAAAGAGAGGAGACGAGAGGGAGAGGGGAGAGCTCGGAATTGTCCCCCAAAGAGGCCCTCAGAAGCAACTCCAGAAAAGAAAACCCAGAAATTCCAAATCAACCTCTAGAGAGAAAAGGGAAATTTTCGCAAACTTGCAGCCAAAATTAGCCAAAACCTTAAACTAGAGAGTGAAACTTCACTCAAAGATCTTTCCATCCATAGGTCGCACGTCCAAAATGGAGATCGGGAAGGCCACCTAAAGCCCCCCGAAAAACACCCTCCAGGCGGGCCAGGAAACACTGAAAATTTTTCCAAGTGTTGAGCCCAGTTGGTCACGAGTGATGAAAAGGCATTGTTTTTGAGAAATTTGAGAGACAAATGAGGAAAATCTTGACTTTTAACCCAAACTAGAATACATATAGTTTGGCGTGGTGTCAAATTTTCCAACAAAATACGTCTTGAAGTCTAATGTTAGAGGTTAATGAAAACCTTCGTTGTCAGTTCTTTTTTTTTTTTTTTGCAGATCTCATTTCCAGTTGAAGAAGCCAACTTCTACGTGCTTCCAGAGGACAATTTCTCGGTTGTCTTGGCCAAGAACCACTTGAAACGGAAACTAGGAAGTAAGGTAAGCATCCTAGATGTACGTATTTTCTAGTTTGAGCATGTTTTGATCATGAAAATCAAGAGGAAAACCAGCCCGGAAAACTGATTTCTGAAGCTGAAATTTTTTTAAGTGTTTGAAATCTCTTCAAGAGTTTTGCATGTGTGCTTTTTGGAGAAATCGTTTTGATGTTTTTCGGTGAGTCATTCTCTATGATGTTTGTTGCATTTGAAAGCTCATGTTACCTACTTTCACGTGGATTAAGTAGCATTTCCCTTAGATCTCGTATGTGATGAGTGTTGGGGCTTGAATATGGGCATGTAACCTGTTTGCTTGACTTGGATTCAAACCCAGATTTGCAAAATCAACTCAAACCCGTGCATTTGAGGACGATTTTAGCTTGGTTCTAGTGTGTTTTTAGCTATGATTTCTATCTAATCTTGTTCTGTGCATGTGGTAGTATAATCTTGATACTTTAGTTCCACATGAGATTGCTTATGAGTAGAGATTGAAGGCTACAAACATGGCTCGAGAAGGCTATTTGGGCTAGTTTAATGCACACCAAGTATTCGACAAAATACCCAAACTAAGCTTCGGTCTTGAAACGGTCGATTTGAGCTTGATTATTGTGATATTCATGTGCTGTGTTACCCCATGTTAGCATAGATCGGCTTAAAGAATTTATTATTTTTTTAAAAAAATAATTTTAAAAAAAAAGAGAAAAATATGAAATTTTCAAAAATATCAAAAAATGTTAGATATCATCAAATTAGGATATAAATGACATATATAAAAATTTCCTAATTTTAAAAGGTCATTTTCCTAATTTAATGCTATTTTTGGTATTTTATAACCATTTTTGTAAATAATCCATTTTGCGTAGATTAAAACTATTTAAAGTAATTTCATGCATATTTGAATTCTCATTTTGCTCATGGGGGTCCTGTCTCGGGGCATGATAACAAGGCCATGTAATATTATTTGCCCGACTTGTATCGGGTTTACCTTTTCCGCGTTTATTTTCAAGTCATTTCAATTTCTTGGATGTTTACTTACGCGCCGTTTTTCATTAATTTGAATGTGAATTTCTCTTCTAAATTATGTTAGGATTAGTCTAGACATTAAAAAAAAAAAATACAAAAACATTTGCATGGACACTTAGTGCTTTCATAAAGATTATAATTGGTAATCAAGAATGTGTGGCCATTTAGATAAATAACTTTCCAAGTTAGTGGTACCGCAAAGGCGCTAATAAAAACATTGGCGTAAACAAGTCCCCCTTCCTATAAATCTTTGGTTGCGTAGAAATCGAGACACCACTCCCGTGTCTCGATTGGTTTCTAGCCGACCCCAATAGGCTAGTGGCGACTCACAGAAATATTTAGGTTGTTAATAATTGAAATATGAAATCCAACGTCGCGAGGTATGGGGCAGGAGAGCCCGCGCCTAATTTAAGGCCATTGGTCCGCTTCTTTAGGCAAATACCCATAAACCTTCTTCTTTTTCCCAAGACGGAAAAAAGGAGGTCGTGACATGTGTTTATCCAGGCTTGTTTTACCCACTTCTATATAGTATTATATTTTGTGTATTTCCACCTTGCCCATTTTCTTGTTGGTAAATGTGGTTCACATGAACTCTCATGCATGGTGCAGGCCTGTTTGGTAAATATATCTTCTTGTTTTAATGTACTTTGTGACTGGTAAAGTATCATTACCTCATGTGCATGATTTTGAGTCTATAGCCATGTTTGCCATAATACGACTTATATTTGTAATGCCAAATTTTTGTAACTGTAGATCCACAATGCATGATTTTGAGTCTATAGCCATGTTTGCAATTGAAGCCATGATGTAGAAAACCCTAAATCGTGTCGAGCCCATCACCTCGATCTCGTTAATCACATGCAAATTGCAGCTCCCCTTCCAAAATTTGGCTACATTCCTAAAATTCAAACTCATGCCCTCGAAAAAAAATCGGCAATTGGCAAAATTTGACTCGCTAAAAACACTATCTTTGGAGATGACTACCGGATAAAACTTACATGGAGTCACGACTATCAGAAAGCTCGAGACTAAACCATTAAAAAATAAAAATAAAAAAATAAAAATCCATTTCCCGCCAAATAAATATAAAAAATAAGAAAAAAAGAAGCTCCGAATCCACTAAAAACCGAACAAACCGACCCAACGGCCAGCGTAACAGAACCCGATTCAAGTCGGGTCGAATCGTATCAAAAATCAAATCACCTGCCTCCGTCTTCGACTGAGCTCTCCAAGAAAAGCTTTCAAGAAACATGGCGCCGCCCCCCGCCACCGCCGCCCGCCGACGCGGAGCCGCCGCCATCGCCGTCCTCCTCGGGACGCTCGCCCTCGCGCTCCTCGGCCTCCCCGACGGCGCCGCCTGCGTCCCCGTCGAGGACCTCGACGCCGCGCTCGCCGCCCTCCGCTCCCGCGGCTACGGCCTCGCCGCCAACGCCGTCGCCGCCTCCGACCTCCGCCTCGACCTCCTCGCCGCCGCCTCCGCCACCCTCTTCGCCCCCGTCGACTCCGCCCTCTTCACCCTCGGCATGGCCCTCCCCGCCCCGGCCTACCTCTCCGCCCTCCGCTCCCACGCCGTCCCCCGCCGCCTCTCCGCCGCCGACCTCCGCCGCGTCCTCTCCTCCTCCTCCGGCGCCGCCGTGGTCGTCCCCACCCTCCTCCCCTCGCGGTCCCTCCGCGTGACCGCGGGCCGACATCCCGACGAGATCGCCGTGGACGGCGTCGAGGTGGCGACACTCGGGGTTTTCTACGGCCGCGACGTGGCGGTGCACGGGCTCCGCGGCGCGCTGAGCTTCCGATCTCAGCCGACCGGCGGCGGTGCTCTTCCTCGGTGCTCCGCCGTCACTCCGGTTCGATCTTTGTCCGGGTCCCCAAGGTTGCTCCGCCGTCCAGCCGTGTGAATGATCATTCCGCTCAGCGCTTTGCCAACCTCACTGATTCGTTGCCTCCGGAACGACAAGAGAGCTATCCGCCGTCGCCGGAGATTCGACCCTTGTCGGCCCCTTTGCCCGCCCTGGCGGAGATTAGTTCTGTTGCTCGAGTGGGTGAGGACGGCAACGACGGCGACTGGAGAGGAAGATTCGGCCTTCCAGCTGATCCGGCACCGACCATGATGCCGCTGTTTGACAACGGCGGTGGCCAAGGAGAGGGTTCGCTCGAGATATCCGAGCCTTTCGACGATGACGAGTTTTGGGACGACGATCCCCTTCTGCCTTGACGGCCCGCCGGAAAATGGGGGATGCATCCCGCCGACGGCGACCGGTTACCTCTGGATTTTGTCAATTTTTTGGCCGAGTTTTTACTTAGGATTGATCTTTTCTTGTTCTCATTTTTTTGGTCCCTTTTCACAATTTCCCTTTTCCTTCCTGGGGACGGAGGACTGATTGTGCATAGAAATTTCTGATCACAGTAGAATGCAAATTTCATTAGAAAGGTCGCGATTCGCAGCTTTCGGATCTCTTCCATCGACCCTCGATTCATTTTGAATCTGATATTGCATAAGACACGAGCCAAAATTCACGAGCCGTGTTTTCATAGTTCCAAATTCAAAATTCTATGTTCGATTTCACGTATATCAGGAGAAAGACAAGGGTGTTCCTCAGATCTTCTCTTCTATGAACGTTTGATCAATTCACTTTGGCCAATCTAATTTATCAAAAGAAAGGAAAGGTTGTAGCACTGAACTGCGAGCGAAGCGTCGCGCAGAGACATTTTAGTTTCGAATTGAAAACATCAACGCGATTGGCAAACCCACTTCCCGGCCAACGAGGGAATATCAGACATCCAAGCCGAATGCGAGATACAAAGCCACTCCTATGCCGGATCCATCGACCAGTAGATTGTACAACTAAACAAGCGCATGTCGCAACCACCGAAAAGCATATGGCAAAGGGATATAAAACCCACCGATCAGACCCCTGCACAAGGATTGGGGAAAGAAGCGGCAAAGGTCCCTGAAAGATGCCGGTGCTGCTGGTACAGCTCAATAAAAGATGGAAGAGAGCTAGGCAATTGAAGGCTAGGTACCATGAGAATGCAGGAATGGCAACATCAGACGCTTGCCAATGAATTCACAACAGGTTCATATACCGCCTGCACTTAGAAAAACTAGCACTTTTCTTGCCAACTACTAAGACAAACCCGGAAAATGCTGACGGGTTTTGCCATCAGACAGTTGTTCTTCATGTAAAAGCATCATCATTGAGACAGAATGCTTAACAAAAAATATAACCCCAATATCAAAAGTACAATGTCGTTCACATCAAGATGCAACTGACAGCATTGCTAAAAGACTTATGTATCACTCTGATCTCACACCAATGAAAGTACGGCTCAATCTAAATCTCACACGGGATACACAAGGCATGATTCATATCCAGGGGAAACTTGAACGAAAATAAATCAGCAATATAAGCACTACGAAAAGAGTACCTAACTAACCAACAAAAGGCATGGTGAAAGGGAATTACTCGGAGCGAAACGCACGGTAAGATACTGGCTTCATTAGCTTAGTGATTAGTATTATCGGGTTGTGGACTGGCGTTACCTGCTTCAGCCTTGGATATTTCATCACCTCTGCGGGGGTTCTCGTCGACATCCAGCACATCGTCCATCAGGTCATCCTCTCCAACGTTAATGTCTTCAACGTCCTCATCCTCATTACTACCTGCACCGGGGATTTTCCTGGTCTTGGGTCCATGCTCCAGCCTGTGGGTTTCCAACTCTTTATCCATAGTTTCCTGTAAGTTCAGATCGTCATTTGCTTTTCTCGCTTTCCTTGCATTTTGCCACCTCTCCAACTGCTTCTCGACATTTGCAATATACTGATCGCCAATCTGTTTCTGATATTCAGATAGCTCCTGTCGCCTAGCGTTCTTCCACTCCAGGAAATCCTGTTTCATAGATAAAGCACAGATTGATAATGCACACCAAAAGGGCCAAATGAAGAAAAAGGGCATGCTGACTTAATTTTGCCTTGTACAACTTGCTGACATGTAATGGAGAGGTAAACATTAGGTGTTTCTCCAATTGTTGTAAACACTGACAAAATGATGAAACCATTTTCAGTGGCTATGTATCCATGTCTATGTTCAGATCAAAATACCTAAATATCTCTAAAGATGCACATGCACCTTGACTTTCCTTGAGAATAACAGCAGAAAGAAACCAACCTGCTCCTTTTGCTGCTCGATCAAGGTTGCATCTTTCTCAAATGGTTTTGCAGGTAGATAGTATATGGACGGTTTTGTTTTAGTCCTGCAAGATAAGCATAGCACCACCCCTTAAGCACGTAAAAAGCAATAAGCAAATGATAGTTATTCTACCTATGGCAATGAAAGCAGAATTTCAGCATCCAGTTGCTTTATCACCGCCATCATATGAACAGAAACTTATCTTCGTCTCAATAAAATTGTGAATAGGGACACTTTTGGACCAAAAGGAAAAATAACCTGCAGCAGGGGAAATATTAGAAACCATGAATACAACACTTAGTAAGAGATATTGAAGGATGATTGAAGTACCTGCAAACAAGATGACTTGGACGAAATCACTGATTTGAAAGAACATTATAATGGTATTCAAGGAAAGTGAGAAACCAACCTTATAAAATTGCTAAGTTTTCTATGGTGCTCAGTCCAGTGCAAATACAGCAACTCCAACTTCTTTTCTTCTGCCTTGGCAGCAATTCGTGCCCTAAGAGTCTGATGTGAATAGCAGTAGTAGACAAAAGAGAGTATATGTCAGCTGCTTCATTAACTAACAAGACAAGAAACAAGTACTTTGCTTCTCTCTCTTTCTGAATTGATATAACTGAAAGAAAAGACAAACCAAATCTTGCTTTCTCTTTTCTGCAATTTGCTCACGCTCTTGCTGCCTCAGCTTTTCACTTTCTTCACGCGCTCTTTGCTCAGCCTACAAGAAATGTGATGTTTAGGACTAGATGATGAGAAATAGCCAACTTGCTTGCACCAAGTTGATTCTCTGATAAGTCGCAAAAGATAAATCAAGCAGATTCTGTAGTTTCATGTTAGATTGGAACTGCAATGGTCCCTACAGAAGAGCCATGATCTCCTCAGATGCCTAAAACATGGACAACTTACAGTAGCAAAAATGCACCTCTTAAGGCTATTATGGTCCAGGTCAAGAGCATAGCCGGTATGATACTCACCAATGACACATTGGCAATCATGTTCTTTTTTTTTTTTTTTTTGGTAACCAAACTAGTATGGGGATTCTTTGAGGCGAAGATCATGTAATTGACATACTCGTCTAGCCATAGAAGAAAATAAAATAACAGCCATTTACTTCATAGTAGCACACTTTACAATCAATCATATTCTTGTAATTGACTGTTCTCACCTGTGTTTCAAAAAGCATATCAGCTAACTATAATCAGCATGAAATCATCATAGGTAGTTTCTACAATGCACATGCTTTGGCTAGTTCAAAGACCAGATCAGCAAGAGTAACAAGTACATACTCTTTGTAAAGAATTTGACCTCCGCATAAATGCATCGGATCCTGACAGTTGCATGTCCTCCTTTCTGAATCTCTGGAAGAATTCAACACAGCATAGAAAATGAAGGGATTAATCACTTTCAGAATTCCTTGTGGCACTAAAAGATTTTTAAAAAAAATCACATTAATGAATGAAGATGCAAATTGGCATTACCAAGTGGTCCAAATGAAAAAATTGGATTTCTTTCAGAATGTATGACAAATATAATTTCTTTAAATATCATGTCTTTTCAATTCTTGCCACAATACGATGTCCATAAAACGTAACTATACCAAGCAAAGAAAAGAACATGCAAAAGACACGATGCCCAGGGTTAATGCCACGAGGATTTTCTAAGAGAGCAGAAAAGCACAGACAGTTTTCAGAATTTAAAGCAATATAGACCAGATGGTAACCAAACTTAGGCTAATGCCCTCAGCAGAAATTGCATGACACAGAATACCTGTCAAAGATGCCAGGCAATGCTTCTAAGAGAGCAGAAAAGCACAGACAGTTTTCAGAATTTGAAGCAATATAGACCAGATGGTAACCAAACTTGCTAATGCCCTCAGCAGAAATTGCACACAGAATACCTAAAGATGCCAAATCCATACAAGTGTACTAGTAAAGAATCCTCTTAAGAACACTTCAGCAGAAAATACTAGCTCAGGATAAAACTTAACATGGTTCGAAATATCTAGATAGAGGACAAGATATTTAATAAAGAAGATTTCCAAAATCATCTTGTCCAGTTGATTCAAAGGCACTAATCAGAAGGGAATTAGATGGATTTTCCTTTTTCTTGTAGTATGTAAGGCATAGGCCAATGAGTACGACTCATGCTTAAGACGACAGACGCCTTAGTATACTAAACATAAAGTAACAGCCCACCAACTAAAACACATAAAAAGGAATTAGATGGATTTTCCTTTTTCTTGTAGTATGTAAGGCATAGGCCAATGAGTACGACTCATGCTTAAGACGACAGACGCCTCAGTATACTAAACATAAAGTAACAGTCCACCAACTAAAACACATAAAAGTCTCTAGGGGAACGTCGATTTTGGCAATCTAAAATGGGACCAAAAATACATGTGTACATTCCAAATTGCATGTTGGTAAAGGAACCATGAATCCCCATGATGAATGCTCTCTGATGAATCTTCAGCAGCATGTGCTTATGATTGAGGTACTAGAATAAAATGCCAATTCATTGTTTTTAAGTGACTGAATTCAATAAATCTCAATGACTTGATTGCTCATCTCACATAACACTAAGTAACTAAGCAAAATCTTTCGAATAAGACCTTTCTTTACTGCATCTGTTACACAAGGATCCTACAAGTTGTTTTCACAGTACATTATCAAGTAGAAGTTTTCCCATCATTAATGAGTTTCGCAACCAAGAACCTTGACCCAAAAAGATAGGTATCGAGTTACATTCAGATTACTTCTAAATAAAAGTTCTTTCCACTACATGCAATGGACATTACAGATCACCAACCTGCACTCACGATTATACGGTTAAGACAAATATTAGCACAAACATAGAAATTTTCTGTAATCTCCATCATTTGGTAACAATAAAAAGAACATCTGTCTTGATCAGTGCTCAGTAACCACTAGAAAAAGATATACTTGAGGACATGAAACAAATTTGTCATACCTCTAAAGTTCCTAAAAGCTGACCCAGCATTCTTTTATTCCGATTGACCAAGCTAGGGTCCTCATTCTTTGGTAAAACCCTTGGAAGAGGTTCCGTTTCCGGAGCCTCAAATTCCTATATTATAAGGTTAACAGAATATAGTTAGTGCACAGCAGCAGCCTACAAGAAGTGATGCAATAATCATGCACATGTCTTACCATCTTTCCTGTTCGCTGAGTGAAATCTCTCCTTGACCTACCGCCCTGCTGCCAATCAGATGGCTGCTTATCAACTTGATTTGCACCAGCATCTCCCTCCACCAACGAATCCCTCATCTTCACATCCTTTGCTGCTCCAGCATCCTCTATTATCTCTCCGTCTTCCACCTTCAATTCCAATCAAGTGCATACATGTGCTTATCAGGAAATGGGTAACACACAAATTAATACTTATTCAAGGCAAGCAAGTTGACTGCACACGACATCTCTCTCACCTAACGAGCAATTACATCCACTTAAAGCACAAAAAACTGTCGAATACCCTCTTCACTTTTCTTGACAATCAGATGACCGAACCCTAAAAGAATAAGAAAAACACGAACCTTGACGACTGCGGACAAAAGGCGGCGCTTGACAGGAGGCTGATCTTCGTTCTCGGTCCTCTCGGCCTGAAGGCCAAACCCCAGAACCAAAAATCTCAGCAATCCAAGCAACAATCCAAAACCACCAGCTCAAAAACACGAACTGAACCTCAAAAGGGCAGATGAAAGACATTCTATTCGTCTTACCGGGCGAACGAAACCGCGCTGCCGAGCTCCATTGGCGGCCACGTTACGAGGGCCGGCGCCAGAAAACCCCCCTCTGCGGAGGCCCCTCGGGTCTCGAAGCCTCTCCGTTATCTGCTCCAACAACCCCCGACAAACACAGAAGACGCAAACGACCAATTAACGATACGAACTCGACCAACCCACGAAGTCTTTCGAAGAGACAGACAAAGGGTACCTCGCGTTGCTGGCGATGGAGCTCGTCGATCTCCTTGCGGAGCTCCTCCTCGCTCTTCTCCACCGCCGCGCTCCCCATTTCCGGGCTCCTTCTCACGGATCGAAAATGGGTCCCGCCGTCGGTAAGAAGATACCCAGATGGAGATGAGGTCGGAGGAGGAGGAGAAGGTTTCCGCCGACGATAACGGTGGAGAGCAGGGGAAGAGAGGAGGCCGGCAAGCGCAGGTGGGGAAACCCTTCCTTAGGTTTATGGCTTTTGCGTACCGAAGGAAAGATTACTCAATTAAAGTGAAAAGACAATGTGGGGGTCGAGTCGATGCTGCTCGATGCGTTTGAGTTTAGATTTGATTGGAATTATTCAAGACTCCAAAATCAATTAAAGCTTTGATCCGTCTAGCTTGGGCTCGGTTACAACAAGTTTTCAATTAGGTCGGAATTTAGGTTGACTTAACTTGACTCGAATAAGTTAATCGATAAATTTTAGTCGAACGAACTCAACCGATGCTCAAAAGCTCGAATTCTAAAATTACACCATAATTGTAAATTAATAATTTTATGTATTTGTTTAAATCTGCAAGTGTATGTGACTTTCATATATAAATTGTAATTCCATGATAAGGCTTTGGAGCTATTCGAGTCTAGCATTTTCAAATTTGAGCTTGACCTTGATTTTAGCATTAGTGCTTCTTGGACTTGACTCGATTTTCGCATTATTTGGCATCAAAGCCTAAGGCAAGAGATAGTGATACGCAATTTCACAAATTTTTTCGATTTTTTAATTAATCGGTCATCTAGAATTGTCATGGAATGGTCTCCATAATAAATCATGAAGAGTCAGCTAGCCTTGGAGTGAAAACTGATCAAAATTGATTTAAACAATGAGCGTCTTGTATATAACCGTTTCAACTTCAAAAAAATTACCATTGAAAACTTTAATAAATCATGCAATGACTAAGAAATCTGAGATGATAAATCATTTTAATTGCACAAGATTTTGATAAACCACTTTACAATAAAAAAGAAAGTGCTGTAAAAGGATTTTACTCATGCTTTTGTAAAATTCGATGGAACTAATCAAAACAAAGTACTCCAAAAAGTACCAAGTATTCGTACCAGATAAAAAGGATTTATTAGATGGAGCCCAACTATATAAGTGGGCCATTTTCCCCTAACCGACACCAACTCATTTATCCAAAAAATAATGGGCCTTTTTAATTTAACAGGGTTCATATGCTTTTTGGGCCATTTCTAGAAACGCGGGCTAATACTTAATCACATAATATTTCAATTTTCTGAAAAAACAGGGACAATGCATGTTAGCCCAAGTACGGTTAATTAATGTGGCTAGACGGTTGGTGCAGGCCAGTAGTCGACGGTAGATGGGCCCGCCCTGTAAGGACATAGTCTCCTCTCCATTCCTAATGCTAGAAAGCATTTGCGGTTTGTCCATCAAAATCGGCTAAGGCCGATCGAGCTGGGGTTTTCGTATCGCTTCGTCCGTACATATTATTTCGACTTAGGGTGCGTTTGGTAACGTTTACGTTTAAAAATTGTTTATGGGAACGAAAATAAAAAATAAAAAAAGTGTTTACATTTTGAGAACAATTTTTAAACAAAAAACGTGTTTGGTAAATCTATTCAGAAATATAAAAAGAATAGAAACACGTTTGGTAAGTTTGTATAATTTTTTTATTTCTTTTAATTTTTTAATATTTTTATTTTTATTTTCTATTTTCTTTCTTATTTTTCTTATTTATTTTTCCTTTTTTTCTATTTTCTTTTTCCTTTTTCTTTTTTTATTCTTTTGGCTGGTCGCCGGCCTCGGCCATGGCCGGCGACCGGCCGACGAAGGCCGGCGGCCTCGCCCAGCCACGGCGAGGCTCGCCGGCCCCCGGCGAGGCTCGGCATCGCCGGCCGCTGGGCGAGCTCGGCCTCGCCGGAAAAAGGCGAGATCGAGCTCGCCCAGCCAGGCGCGAGGTCGGCCTCGCCGCGCCGGGCCGACGGTGACCCAGAGCCACACCGTCGTCTCCCTCCACCGCATCGGCGACCGCCCCTCCGCCTCACGCCCGATCGACGCATCTGCAGGTCTCGAGCCTCCGTTCACCATCGCCGCATCAGATCTCATCACTCCGTGACCCACAACTTTGAGATCCACTCGATGGTCGACCCCGCGCCGGCCCACGACTCAACCAGCCATCCCCGCCGCTCCTCTCCTAGACGTCCGCCGCTTAAGACCCCACGGCCGAGCCCTACACCGCGGCCGCCGCCGCCGCCCGGCGACACACCGCAACCCGGCTCCGTCACCCGCTTGCGGTGGAGACGCTCAAAGCGGCTGTCGGCGCCGAAGAAGACGACGGTGGAGAAGCCGGATGGTCTCGAGACAGAGGCGGCTGTCGACGCCGGAGAGTGGGAGGCGCCGGAGAAGACGACGGTGGAGATGCTTGCAGGAGGAGAGGCTCGCAAAGGAGAAGACAATTTGTTTCTTTTTTGTTCCTCAAACATGTTTCAGAAATAAGAAACAAGAATTTCTTGTTTCTTATTTATGTTCCCTTTTTGTTTAAACAAAAAAAAAAAAAGGAACGAAACGCACCCAAACGCGTTTTTGTTCCTTTTTGTTCCAAACAAAAAAACAAAAATTTTTGTTCCCAGGAACAAACACGTGCAAACAAACGCTCCCTTAGTAACACTAACTTGTTTGTTCTAAATGAATGGGCCTTCTGAATTGACAGGGCTCTTTTGGAGGAGTTAATCAGCCCATACAAACTTGTTTGTTCCAAATGAATAGGCCTTTTGAATTGACAGGGTTCTTTGGGAGGAGTTAATCAGCCCAGCCTCTTGAAGGTAATGTTGGATTTGCTTTTTGGGCTGTAGGAAGTTCAAAGGGACTCTACTATCCACATCTGGATTTTCTTCTGGCTAAGAAAGGAGGCAGGTCATCTAGGGTTTGGCCCTAAAAGAGGAAAGGAATAAGTGGCAAATATGCATCACTTGGTTATCTGGCTTTCAGAAATTTTTATAAATTTGAACTAATATTTATCAAGTTTACGAAAAATATGGGTATCCAATCAAATTATACTTAACTATGCATATCTCATTCGTTATTAGTAATTAGGCGAATTGTCAATGGTAATCAACGATGGATGGATCTATTGAAATAGTTTGCTCTCCACTCTTCATTCTAAACAACATTACGGGTTCATCCATCAAAACCTTCTCACTGAGCCCAAGAGAGGAAGATTAAGCTGCGGCTCCATTTGTGCGGTACGTTATGAAGACAGCAACTCGATTCGGCACAGCTCTATTGGGGTATGTACATCGAACTTTAGATTTTCTAAATCTATATAAAAATCTTAGATTGTTGTACTTCTCACACTTGCTCCATGACTTATTACTAGTGTATTTGATAAGATGAGTTTGTTCAATCGAGATTGTGACTAGATTTCACATGTTTAAATTAGAGAGGGGAAAGAGATTATATTTGTGAAAACCAATATAAGTAATTATTGAGCATCGAAATTAAGCAATTCTTGCATCTTCATACAAGAAATTTGATCCTTGCTTGAGGAATTAGACTTCGAGTGTTGCAGATGGTGCTCTCAACACGAAAAACTCGTCCTAATTTTATTTTTTTTGGTCGAAAAGGCTTCATTTCATTACAAGTCAAATAGGTAAAGTAGGACACGAGCCCAACTGGGCTTCAGAACAAAGAACATCAAACAGCGGTTGGGGTGGGCATGATACCCAGTTCAAAGGGAGGGATTGATTGAGTTGGGCTTTTATGACCCAATCGGCAGCCTTGTTTTGTTCTCTGAAGCAGTGAGTTAGTCGTAAGTGAGGCGAAGAGGACATGGAGGCTCAGCCCATCTTGACTTGTGCAGCAACTTCCCACGGTACTTGGTTCTCCCCCAACATTGCCTGAACTAAACAGCAACAGTCATACTCAATAGTTGTACTTTCACTTTTACCTTTCTCTTTCTCCCATTCGTGCACAAACTCCATCCCCTCGAGCAGAGCTAGGGTTTTGCTTGGAGTGCAGATTGCACTCTCACCTGGCGTGCAAATCCTCCTAATAAAACTCCGGCGGCATCTCTACATACTCCGGCGATTGCTCCGGTGGATGTGCCCTAGCGAAACCCTCCATCTACGTTTATTTTCAGCAACTTCGAGTTTACCAAGAAGCAAAGAAGTCTCCAATAATATATGCAAGACACAAACAGCCAAAACGTCAAAAACATGCTCCATGATTTGGGTTTCAAGGAAAATTTATGAAAATATTCTGCATCGATTGATTAGATAATTGACAACGATGGCTCTTTGCGTACCGAAGGGAAGATTACACGATTAAAGTGAAAAGACAGAGTGGGGGTCGAGTCGATGCTGCTCGATGCTTTTGAGTTTGATTTGATTGGAATTATTCAAGACTCCAAAATCAATTAAAGCTTTGATCCTTCTAGCTCAAGCTTGGGCTCAGTTACAAAAGTTTTCAATGAGATTGGAATCTAGGTTGACTCGACTCGGCTTGAATAAGTTAATCGATAAATTTTAGTCGAACGAACTCAACCCATGCTCAAAAGCTCAAATTCTAAAATTACTCCGTAATTGTAAATTAATAGTTTTATGTATTTGTTTAAATCTGTAAGCAGAATGGATCTCGTAAGATTCCCAATAAATTCTTCGATTTCTTCCAAAAGTAGATGATTTTTCATCTCCTTCTCACGTTCCGTGAATAACTAGAAATATCTAGAAAGGCATTTAGAGAATCAATATGATTCTAGTTCTATTTGTTCCATTTGAAGAAAGGAAGGATCCCAAAAAATCGATATTTCTTTTAGTTATTGAATCTATCTTTGATTAATCAATGTGTGATATTTCGTTCCATGATAAGGCTTCGGAGCCATTTGAGTCTAGCATTTTCAAATTTGAGCTTGACCTTGATTTAGCATTCGTGCTTCTTGGACTTGACTTGATCTTCTCATTATTCGGCAAGAGATAGTGATATGTGATTTCACAAATTATTTCGATTGTTTTAATTCATCGGTCATCTAGAGTTGTCATGGAATGGTCTCCATAATAAATCATGAAGAGTCAGCCAGCCTTGGAGTGAAAACTGATCAAAATTGATTAAAACAATGAATGTCTTGTATATAACCGTTTCAAACTCTATCCTATATATCGAAGAAATTAATATTGAAGGCTTTAATAAAGCATGTAATGATTAAGAAATCTCAGGTGACAAATCAATTTAATTGCACAAGATTTTGACCAACCACTTTACAATAAAAAAGAAAGTGCTGTAAAAGGATTTTACTCGTGCTTTTGTAAAATTTTATGGAACTAATCAACACAAAGCTCCAAAAAGTACCAAGTATTCGTACGAGATAAAAAGGATTTATTAGATGGAGCCCAACTATATAGGTGGGCCTTTTTCCACTAATTGACACCAACTCATTTATGCTAAAATGAATGAGCCTTCTTAATTTAACATGGTTCATATGCTTTTTGGGCCAATTCTAGAAACGTGGGCTAATACTTAATCACATAATATTTCAATTTTGTGAAAAACAGGGACAATGCATGTTAGCCCAAGTATATTTAATTAATCAGACTATTGGGCTTTGGGTGTCTCATTCGTTAATAATGTGGCTAGACAGTTGGTCTAGGCCGGTAAGTCGACGATGGATTGGCCTGGCCTGCAAGGACACACTATATGAATAGGCTACATTGGTCCATCAAAATCGACTAAGGCCGATCGAGCTAGGGTTTTCGTAGCGCTTTGTCCATACATATTATTTTGACTTAGTAACACTAACTTGTTTGTTCTAAATGAATGAGCCTTTTGAATTGACAGGGCTCTTTGGGAGGAGTTAATCAGCCCACACGAACTTATTTGTTCTAAATGAATAGGCCTTTTGAATTGACGGGGCTCTTTGGGAGGAGTTAATCAGCCCAGCCTCTTGAAGTTGATGTTGGATTTGCTTTTTGGGCTGTAGGATGTTGAAAGGGACTCTACTATCCACATCTGGATTTTCTTCTGGCTAAGAAAGGAGGCAAGTCATCTAGGGTTTGGCACCTAAGAGGAAAGGATTAAGTGGCAAATATGCATCACTTGGTTATCTGGCTTTCAGAAATGTTTATAAATTTGAACTAATATTCATCACCTTTATGAAAAATATGGGTATCCGATCAAATTATACTTAATTCCTGCATATCTCATTCGTTATTAGTAATTAGGCCAATTGTCAATGGTAATCGATGATGGATGGATCTATTGAAATAGAGTCGCCTCTCCACTCTTCATTCTAAACAACATTACGTGTTCATCCATCAAAACCTTCTCACTGAGCCAAAGAGAGGAAGATTAAGCTGCGGTTTCCATATGGCTTCGTTTGTGCAGTAAGTTACAAAGACAGCAACTCAATTTGGCATGGCTCTATTGGGGTATGTACATCGAACTTTAGATTTTCTGAATCTATATAAAAATCTTAGATTGTTGTACTTCTCACACTTGCTCCATAACTTATTACTAGGGTATTTGATAAGATGAGTTCGTTCAGTTGAGATTGTGACTAGATTTCACATGTTTAAATTAGGGAGTAAAAATATATTATATTTGTGGAAACCAATATAAGTAATTATTGAGCATTGAAATTAAGCAATTATTGCATCTTCACACAAGAAATTTGATCCTTGCTTGAGGAATTAGACTTCTTTTTTGGTCTAAGAGGAATTAGACTTCGAGCGTCGCAGATGATGACTCTCAACACGAAAAACTTGTCCTATTTACCAAGAAGCAAAGAAGTCTCCAATAATATATGCAAGACACAAACAGCCAAAACGTCAAAAACATGCTCCATGATTTGGGTTTCAAGGAAAATTTTTGAAAATATTCTGCATCGATTGATTAGATAATTGACAACGATGGGGGTTGGTTTAATTGTTAACCAGCAAATGTGCACACGGATTGGGGCCGACAATTGATATTTGCAAGATTGGCTAAATTGCTTTATTATGAAATATTTGAACAATTAATAGGAAAAAAATAAATTACTGGTAGAATTACGCCATCGAAAGAAATTGTATATGTGGAAAGAAAAATATGTCAAGATTTGATTTTCCTCGGGAAGGTTGCTATAGGAGAGAAAAAATTCAAATTTTTAATATTGGAACATGTAAGAGGTGAATTAACTTTAAGATTTACCCTTATGAATGACATTTATAAAATAAATATTCGAGGAGGGGAGAGAAAAATCTAAAATCTCTAAAGAGTAGGAGGTCCCTTTTGTTTTTGTATAATGTATGGACAAGAAATAAACATGTATAGGTGGATTGGGTGCAAACCAATCTAGAGTCATTCTAGAATGGTCCCTCTAGTAACTCCCAAACCGTTTCAATCTCTATTTTAAGAGAGATACCACAGCAACGTAATAGATTGATATAGATGTCATCAATTTTAATGTGATCGGTTCCGAATCGAGAATTTAGAATTTACCCTACTTGAAACCTAAAAAACAGAACAAGTTTCCTTAGGAATTGGCCCAAAACCGGGAATTGGCCCAAAACTGAACCAGCCAATCCCAAACATACTTGGCGATAGTTGAATAAGGCCAGTTTGGTTCGATTCGAATATTGAGTGGAACTTGCCCAATTGATCACATCTAGTTTAAACTCAAAACTAAACCAGTGAATGAGCTCTCTTCCCATTAAGACTATATAGTTGGGGCCCGACTATATATAAGTGGGCTTTTTCCAAACTACTCATCTTCAATTTGTTTTTTGTGTTAAAGCATGTCGAAAGGACTCTACTATCCACGTCTGGATTTTCTTCTGGTTAAGAAAGGTGGCAGGTCATCTAGGGTTTGGCAGAACATGCATAACAGGTAATCTCACCGTTAGAAATTTCTAGAAATGTGGGCTAATATTGATCATGGAATATTTCATGTTTGCGAAAATGGATTATCATTAAGTAACGTAACAAGAAAATTGGTTTAAGTCAATTGTACGGAACCTGATAGGATACATCACATAAATAAGCGACCTCGTCCCCGCTCTTAGTTCTAAGAAAATGTTGCGGTACATCTATCAAAACCACCCAAAGAAGCGAAAAGGAAGGTCGAGCTGCAGTTTCCATATGGTTTGTTTCGTATAAATCGTTTCAAAGACGGTGACTCGATTCTACATGGCTCAATCAAGGTATGCACTCTCGATTCAATCTCAAGGTTTTCTAAATCCATGAATCTTAGATTGACGTATATCTTACTCCAAACCCTATTTTCCCTCCTAGTTTGTCTCAGTGCTGATTCTAGAAACCCCTACGCCTCCATGACTTATTGCTTGTGTAGTTGATAATGTGTAATTAATCTGCGGTTAACAGGTTTTCATTAATTAAAGGATTCATTAGGCTTGCCATGATTATCTTCATAGCCAAGTACGAATCTCTCTTTAACGAGCTTTTAATTAATTTTTTTTTTACTACATAGTGGAAATGTTAATTGTGATCGTAGAGACCAATATAATTAATAATTTGCCTTAAAATTAAGGAATTATTTACACGTTATGCTAGAAGCTATATTTGAAACTAGGGTGCATTCAATTCTATGAAACATGGATAATTTGGAAAATATTTTTTGAAAAATGATAGCTTACATCATTTAGAAAAATTAGTTAATAGAAAATATTTTCATCATTAATATCAATTTATGCTTAACTATTTTTGTTGGTGATCAAATTTTTTAAAATAATATAAGCAATAATTTTTCACAAAATGTTTTCCAACTTACTAATTTTTTGCGAAACGGATGCACCATAAATTCTCATGGCTAGCAAAGAAATGAAAAACAAAGAAACAAATTGCATTCTTGCTTGAGGAATTTGACTTTAAATGCCGCAAATGATGACTCTTAACACGAAGAACTTGTCGGATTTAGCAAGAGGCAAAGAATCTCTAACAATCTTTGCAAGATACAAACATCCAAAACATGCTTCATAATTTTGTCTGTAAGGAAAGTTGAAAATTTTCAGCATCTATTAGATTATCAGCAATAACGGGATTGGACGCACACTCGTTGCACTTGCACGCGCAAAATATTCTTCTTAGGAAGATTGTTGTAGGATAGAAAAAATTGAAAATTTCAATACTACAACATATACTAGAAAGATAAAATTTATTAACTTACACATCTGCCCATAGTTACGAAGATCAAAAAATAGATATTTGAGGGCATTATGTGAAAAAAGAAAAAGATTTGATATCCCTAGAAGAAATTATGAGGTCCTTTTTACTTTGCATAATGATATAAATAAGGATAGACATGGATGTGTGAATTAGGTGCAAAACATCGATTCGATCCATTGTTACATCACTAATGTGAAATCAGCTTCATACTTGGGTTGTCCATAAAAAATTTGACTTGTGCGTTACCTACTGTATGAGACTAATCAATACAATATTTCATGTGATAAGAGTTTACCAAACTAATATGAGTTTCCTCTGATGATAGAAAACAATTTCGAAAAGCTCTAACACCATGTAAGAAGCTTGTAGGAGCTTAGTCCATGTACAATACCCAACCTAATTACGTAAAAACAGTGACTTTTATAGGTGTTTTTAGGGGTGACTCATAGAAAGTACTTAATAATTTTCCCTCCAATATTTCACCCTCCCACCAAAATCCAATATTTATATTCCATCTTTGGAATATAAAGAAAAAAATTGCTAAATGAGTCTAAAATCACTAATTCTATACTTGCCCTAGTTCTACCAAAAGAAGCATTAGTAAAAAGTGAAAATAGAACAAAATAAAATCATCTTCTTTATCTAATAAAAATAATAGCACTTGGTATAATTAAATGTCGGTAACAAGAACCATTGACATTGACCTTTGCAAACATGTAGAGAAATTTAATGAAGGGTCGCTCCATATTTATGCGTGAACAGCGTGCTTCTGTGAAAAAAAGATTCTTCTGCATCAGTAGACCTAATATCTTAAAGACCCTACTTTAGTGCTAACACGCCAATTAACACATGACAGTCGCCTTCCTCTCCAAGCACAAGCTCATCCAGTGCAGAGAGAGAGAGAGAGAGGCTGGCACTATTAAAACGCTTCTGAAGATCCTAAGATCATGGGAGCTTTGCCTTGAGATTGGAGTTGGAATATATAAATACACATGAAAGAAGAGATATCTGGAACTCAAGAACATGAAAGGAAAACCAGACTAAACAAATCCACTGCTGGTTGTATTAACCCTAGGATTGACCACACTAGAATGAGCTTGAAAAGATAAGGGTGCGTAGGATCTGAAAGTATACATTTCGACTTGTCTGTGAATTTAAATTACAGCACTTATTCTTTTTTTCTTTTTTTCTTTTTTCTGGGCGCAAGATTCTAGTAACTTTATGGTAAGAGTTGAATTGGCTTACCATTAGGAGAGAAAGACTCAAGAACCAGGTTGTTGCCGCCACCGTTTGATCAGCCACCACCCTCCCCATCCCTATTTGATGAAGAGGGCTCCATAGGACGATGGCTCTCGCTCATTATTGCCCCGCTCTTCTCTTTGTTATTTATGAGCGACGTCAAAGCAGCCGCCACAGCAACCCTAAACTGGGGATCACAGGCGAAGGAGCTCGCACTCGCGTTCTCAGCCAATCCTGGTGGCTTGTCTGTCCCTCTCGAATTGCCTGAGAAAGCGTCGTAGCTCGGCCTTCTGCTCATCCAAGAGGTATCCAGATGAGACAACGGGTAATTCACGGCAGAAGTCGTCCTCATCGGCAAGTTGTGCGGCAGCTCATAGGGGTTCACGTGGGTGAGATCGAGAACGATGCCCTTAGAGGGGTCGTTGCTAGGGTTGAAGCTTCGCGCTCTTGGAAATTGAGAGGGAGCGCTGGAGTTTGCGATGTGATAGGGAAGCGATGACGGTTGCGCGTTGACGAAATTTGAAGACATAGATCCATTCGACGAGAGGGGATTCATGCTTGAATCAAGTAATACAAAAGAAGCTGCATTGGAGGCTGTTGAGGCCATGGCTGTTGCACCCACTGGGAGGGGATGGTTGTGTGTTCCTTCATAGGTTGTTATCAAGATGGACATGTCCTCCAAGCATCTTTGCACCTAATTAAAAGTAATATCATCACATGTGAAACCTTATTAGTTGAATTTTGACAGTGTAAACATATATTGAAACCTTGAAAAGAATTCGTGCACCGTTCATACCTGTTTTCTCACTGGACATCCCGGTGCCACTGTGCACCGGTAATATGCTCGAGGACATGGATTCCCTTTTGCAATTTTCTGACCGTACTTTCGCCATTGACAACCATCGCTCAACTGCACAAATATACCCCTAATCAGTACTCCTAATTCGATTTTTTTTCCACAAGTCATGTTCTCGGTGATTACTGACTGAATTTCAATTGAAATTGGACCTACCGTAGCTGCTTCGCATCTCGCTCGAACTGTGACTCGAGATTTCCTGTTGGGCATGGAGGCGACATGACTTGTTACGCCTGCAAATTGATCGTTCCTTTGGATCTTGTCGTGTATCAATGGGAAATTTGTGTGATTTTGGTCCTTGCGGATGCCATCTTCTTTATGCACTTGTATTCCTTGTGGGTTGGCGCCAATTTGCAACCCCAGTGACAACCCTAGATCTCTCTCCCTGAGGGCGTCGTTTTTTGGGGATGGCGACGGAGAGTTCTCTTTGGGGTTGGACATAGATTTTGGTTCGTGATCGGGTTTTCCTCTTGTGTAGAGCGAAAGAAAGGTTGAAGGATCCTAAATCAATAAGACCATAAATAGAAAGGGAGCTTTCGATAAAACTACGGCAATTAAACCTCAGTATAACTTCATGTGAGAATTCATTTATACGCATGATACGCAAAGAGACCACTTTACCTTTGATTGGTTGGATTGATGAACATCGTCGAGTTTGAGCTGGAGATCATTGTATTCCTTCATTGTTTGCTCCACCACCCTCCTCAAAGCCTTGTTTTCTTCTTTCATCCGATCCATCTCCTTCTTTAAAACGCATAACTACACACAAAACAAAGACACGAACGTATATCTTCACAGGTTAATACACCAGACAAAAAGATTAGCTGAGTTCAAATGAGAGAGACCAGGATCGATCCGAAGGCAATTTACCTCTTCCGTTTTCATACTATCTTGTAATGATAAATTGGCCGACCCATGTTCTTCATCACCATCGCGGTCTTCTTCTTCTCGTCGTTCTTGTTCTTCACCTGAAGCAGTTGTCACTACACCCTCGGCTTCTTCTGGACTTCCCACGCGTTCCTGATCATCGTGATGATCAGCCACTTGCACTTCGCAATGATCTTCGGTTGATCTTTCGCCTTCTTCTTCAGCGTCTAGCTTCAAAGATAGATCGATGTCCATGACCTTGAAAGCATGAGAGAGAGAGAGAGAGAGAGAGAGAGAGAGAGACGCAGGGACGCAGGCTCGTCTCTCTTGAAATATAATCTCTCTCTCTCTCTCTGAAATGTACAGCTTTTGAGGTACCGAAGTCAATTCCCTCGTCTTAAGACTTAAGTATTAGACAAAAAACCAAGGAGGCATCTGCGGGTTTGACTTTGATTTGGGTCATTAATTAAAGCTTTCAATAAAATACATACGAAAGACTGAGCCATTAGCAACTGGCGATGGTATAATTATATACATAGACTCCTGTGTTTGGGCACCTCAAAGTTTTCAATTTGTGGGCCCATCCTCAAGGTGAAGAAAATAAATAAATCCCTATTGTATATAGATGTTTGTGTGTCTATATATATATATATATGTATAGAGAATGTATAATGTATAAGATCTGTAAGACGACCTACGCACACCATTGCTTGTGCGCCACACACTTGCGAAGACTAGCCGCTAGGGTTTCTATATGGTGACCTTGCTATGTAGGCAAATGACATCTAATCTATAGTTTAGATTAATTGAAACTGTTGTTATCAAGTCATATAAGAGAAATGCTTGAATTTATTTGCCTAGATATGACTACAACTACAAGCGACATCTAGTTATGAATAGTTAAGTGTGATATCAAGGATTAGCTCAAGCCGCAATGTCGACGCTGATTGATGCGAGATGAGAGATTTGACTCGATTCGAAAGCTAATGCAATTGTGTCTAGGGTTAATCCTCTCAAGGTCACACACAATCAATGCTAAATTTTTCCATGAACTTCATCCAACCCTATGTGGGACAAGGTGGCTATGCAAATTTGAGACTGATCGAGCTACCTCACATTTATGGAAAATAGTATATTGGAGGATTTTCTAAACACAAACTATAATTAGTGATTTAACTAGAAATCCGATGAAATTTACTCCCCTCCAAAAAATCCTTCTACAATATTCACAAACTCTGCCCCAACACTTCGAATAATTATCGCGTAAGCTAACGTATTGGTCAATATTTAAACATATATATATTAACTTCCATAGAAATTTGTACAAGAAGAGCAAAAATACCCTTTCATGTTGCACGACAAACCATTACCAATGACTGATGAATAAAACCTTCTCATGACCTAGGGTTTCAAGTATTTGCAGCCTTTCTTGCAATGAACAAACAAATCATTCATGATGGAGTTTGATAATTGGAATAGGGAAAAGGCCAATCCATACGAATACCGTCATGTATCGTTTAACTAATTCGAAGGGTTAATACATTAACTGATAAGGAAGACCTCACATGACATTCAAGCAATTGGACCCTATACAATACTTGTATTAGGAGTATTATGTCTTATTAAGCATATAAATTTTATAAATCAATCCTTGTACAGTTATCGATGCTCATTTTGTTTAGTAGACTTGGAAAACTGTTTGCTCACTTATAGATAGAGTTACATATTCTCTCAAATTGGAAATAACAAAAAAAAAAAAAAAAAAAAAAGGGTCGATTATCTTCACCAAAAAAAGAAAAAGGGTCGATTAAAAAATTCATGAAGAAGAGGAGATTCGGTGGGGGCAACTCCAGATTTTTTCAACACATAAGAAAGGAAAACCAGGTTCTTCTTGTGGGTTCCCAAGAAAGCAATTTGAAAATGAGATTAGATGAATATACAATAGAGGGGAATTGTTGTGACGTCATATCGCGGTGGGAATATGAGCCCCGTACGAAATCCCATGAGAAAGAGAGGACCCTAGGGATCAGATCTCAGAAATTGTCAACTACAATGACCTTGGACCCTCTCTCTCTCTCTCTATCTTTTTCCCATTCCTTGCTTATTTCAAGCCCTTATTTTACGTCTCTTTCTATTCAATCATCGCCTACGTTAGCATGGAAAACTAAACAGGGCACAAGTCAATAGTTGCCCCTTCTCTACTCAAAGCTGAAATGTGAATAACTTATGGTTAGATGGATGATCCATTGACCGGTCTTTAACAAAGGACAAGAATCTGATGAAATTTTCTAGAGAGTATTATTTACATTTTAAATTTACTTCTTTCAAAAGAGGACGCATCATGATATTTGAATATCCAGTGATTAAGACGTGTTCTCTTTTCTTATTTTCCTCCCTCTTTTATCTTTTTCCTCGGTTTGCTTTTCCCCATTTTCTCTTTCTTAGTTTTCGCTCCCTCCTCCAGTCAAACCGCCACAACTCCATGCCCCTGCTGTCACGATCACGGTTCCACTTGATGCCGTCGGTAGCTTCTGACTCTGGCTGATACTCCTCTCCAATTAAGGCGATCATGGAGGTCATGACCCTTGGAGACTAGCATGATGCGGACAACCTAACTTTGGTCATGAACCAGTAGAGATCATGGTGATCGCAGCACCAAGAGTGAGTTCCGAGCAACTTGTTTGCCTCTTCGAATGACCTTACTTTTTTCATGCCTGCCAAACAACCTACATATGAATGAATCGATAGAGGTAACAACCTTAGGACTTAAAATGCTACTCATCTCTTTTTGCTTACCAATTTCTTTTGTTGGGTATATAAAAAAAGTAAGAGGGGAAAGAAAAGGAGGGGGTCGTATTACATTACTTGAATTGCTAGGTTTTTTTTTTGGGGGGGTCAGAGATTGCTAGGGTTAGGGCTAAGCAAATGTTGGTACAAGTTTGACCCCACTGCCGAACCCTAACCCAACCCCGCCGGCCACCCAAGTAGCTTCATAGGCCATCTACTGGTTATATTTGCAATTTGTTTACTCTTTTGGTTCCCTTTAGCAATTCCTCCGGGTCATCTTCCTTTTCGGCTAGTTTGCTCCTGGTTATAGAACGAGTTCCTTTCACACTATATGAAAGATGCTTCTTCTTTTTTTGTCTTTTCTCAATGTACTTTTCATAAAACATAAGTGATTCCGTCAAAAAGAAGAAAACTCCTTAATTCGAAGAAAAGAAAACGGACGGTATATAATCTCGCTATCAATCACATTCATAAAAGTCGCACAAGACGCACACATTACATCATAATCTTTATGTACTTTCTATGCGTAAACAGTATTTCTCATAATCATGTCCGTTAATATTTTCTAGTGAATTGATCCGTAACAATGATATCCCATCAAAAGGCATGTTAACACAATGACAACATGTGTATACATTAAAATCGTCAAAATAAGTCATTTTCCACAAGAGTTTCTTTCATATCATAAGGATCATACACTATATACATGCTTTATACAAGGATAATACGCATGACATATACATATACAAAGACTATGGTCACAATCAATGTGCATACAATAAGAAATTACATAAATTAAACAAATCATGTGATTATTGATCTGGTTTCATGCAATGCACGAGGGCTTGGCCTTCTCGCAATGTAGGCTTGATTTGCGCGCGGTCACATGTCGATCGCGACTCCGATCCCTATGCAAAGGTCAATCCTCTCTCTCTCTGCCTCGTGCATTGACTCCCCATGATCATTTTTGCGCAAGTCGAGGCAAAAGGTGAACGGGGCCCCTTAAATTATGGTAGGAATCATGATTCTATTCTTTAACTTTTCGAATCCTCCTTTTAAGCTATCCTCCCTTTTAAAATGACTTGGTAAGGAAGACATTTTGCCCATGGGATCTACTTCAAAGGGTCAAAAGATATAACTTGTGTGTCCAAACCGTGATTGCTTTTACATGTTAGGTGTATGGCACAAGTTCGATTTCAAATGTCATAATTGCATACCACTCTGTATATTCGAGTCTACCACCCGGGTCTAGACAGCGTCCTCCTTAATCCATGAAATTAGTAGGGTAGTCTATGGACCCGAAATTCACCCACTCAAAGTGGGCTTCCTTTTCATGAAAAATAGACAATGAAGATAGCTCTCGAGCATTTATTTCTTTCGAAATTTTTGTGTATATCAAATTCAGCCATTGTACATTTACTTATTAATCATCAAATATAATAATCTCCCCCATCAGCAAGGCGAGGGAGGAGGGAAAGATAAAAGGATAATATTGTAAGCAATTTATTACATGATGTAGTAGATAGTGATAACACTAAGGCTCTGTTTGTTTCGCGAAAAATATGGGATTCTGGAAAATATTTTCCAGAAAGTCATTTTCCAGAAAAATGTAATTATTTTCCAACTTCTGAATGAAATTTGAATATGAAGTGGAAAATATTTTTCGATATTCGATAAAAAAAATATTTTCCTCCATATACTCTTTTTCATTTATTTTATTTTTTAAAATGGATTTTTCATATTTTTTTTTAAAATCGAATTAAATTATTTTTAATTTTTAAAATCTATCGTTTTTTCTTTTTTATTTTTCTTTGTTTTCCATCTCCTTCTTTCTTGGCTGGTCACCGGCCATGACAACGGCCCACAACCGACCACCGGCAAGCCTCAAGCTCGTCGACGAGCACGAGACTCACCTCTCACCAGATTGGTGAGCGTGAGCATCGAGCTCAAGGCTCACTAGATCGACGAGCGCGAGCTTGAGATTGACGACCTTGAGGTTCACCTAGCGATGGCCGGCAACTAGCCAAGAAAGAAGAAGATGGGAAACAGAGAAAAGAAATAGAAAAGAAAAAGGAAATTAAAATAATTCGAATTAAAAAGAACATTAAAATTAAAAAATAATTCGAATAAAAAAAGAAAAAAAGAAGAAGAAATGGGAAGATGAAGTGAGAATTTGTAGAGGTGTGAGATAAGAGAGATCGAGTAAGGAAAATGTTTTCCACTTTTCAAAAGTGAAAAATAGTTTCCCCTAATTTAGAAGATTTTTTTTCTTTTCATAGAAAACGTTTTCCCCAAAGAATTCATTTTCCATGAAATGAACATTGAAAAATCCGGAAAACGTTTTCTCGGAAATTATTTTCCGTGAAACGAACAGAGCTTAAGAGAAAATTACACTCTATTTTGACAACAATTCAATGTAACTAATATTGTGCTTTTAGTATCTATAACAAGTAATACGTGAACGGATTCTCTATAGAGAGAGAGAGAGAGAGAGAGAGAGAGAGAGAGAGAGAGGGGGGGCTTACATTATAATAAAGATCGCTAGGAATCCTCTAATTTAGGGAATGGTAAATTGCCTCTTTTATAAAATTGGCTTGATAATCAAGACTAAGATATGATAGGGAGCACCGATAAATCATCACCTCCAACCATAGCGAGGTCACCACCTTCGGCCACCACCAACGGCACCGCCGCCGCCGCCGCTGCCTTATTGCAGCTTTCCTTTGCCTCTCGACCCTAACCTTGGGGATAGAGCTGCAAAGAGAGTTGCGATTTTAGCGATGTAGCTTATTGTAGATCGTCCATTTTATCGACCATCAAGAAGTTAAAGATGTAAATTTACACCTCGAATTTCTAGGATCTCAACCTTCACAAAAAAAAAAAAATAATAAAAATAAGAAAACAGATCAAAAGCTTTTTCGCCCTCCAATTTGGTGGGGCTACACGAGTCGTCTACCTAATTGTCTAATGCCCTAAAAACTGGTCAGTAGGGTGAGAGACTCAAAACTTCATAAGCGGTACCTTAATTTCCTCATGATACCTTCCCGTGTTTGACAATTTCACACGGATGGATTAGAGTTTGAACGATGATTCTCCCTACGCTCAAAAAAGTTGATTAACTATTGCAATTAGACTTGAACAACAACAGCCACCTCTATGAGCTTTTACATGCAAATATGTCAGATATTTCAACAAGAACATTATAACTCTAGGATATACTTTGTTAATTTCGTAAAGGAGTGAATTATTGATTTCACTAGTCCTTAAACTTTTTCTCTTTATTCAATGTCATCCCTAATCTCTTTTCTTGTTAAATGTCATCCCTCAACTTTTCGAAAGTGATTCAACATGGTCATTTCGTTGATATCATTGACAAAATCTTCAGGGTTTGTAACTTATCATTGTTTTTTTTTTTTTTCAATTTCATCCTCATACTTTGTTTATTTGTTCAATATAGTCATTGAACTATTTTGTTGTTTTCTCTCGCCTAATTATGTCATGTCAAATTTAGATTTAATCCCGATACAAAATGTTTATCAATTATGTTACGTCATTAAAATAAAAAATATAACGTGTTAGTCAAATGGATTACACAACAGAAAAATTGAAGTTATGAATTCTTATACATTAAAATGCTTACTTGTATTTACATATTGTAAGTATTTCTAACCGTATCTAAGCAGGTCGTGTTAATAAAGAAACATCTTAATGTTAAACTAAACCATTCCAAGAGCGTCATAAAAGGGATGAAAGGGTCAATCTACGCCTTAGTTATTTTCTATTCATCACCATTAAACTTATAAGGATACATTGAAGCGTGTAGCGTGTATGGCTTGTCAAAGGTTGTGTGTAAAATGACCAGTCCTAAATAAGTGTCATCGATATTCGTCTTGAAGAGTACCCAATGACTTTCACCATGCTCAAGCGGACACCATCAGAGAGAAATAACCAAAATATTAGAGTTTAAGGATGAAAATGAACGGACAAATAAAGTCTAAGGACGAAATCAAACAAAAAAATGATAACAAGTTAGTACCTTTAATTGACACATCAGCAAATTTCATTAAATCTGTAACGGAAGGACCATATAGAATGAACATAAAAAAGTTCATAGGCAACACTAAAAAAAAAATCATAGAGGACATTCAACAATGAGTAAAAAATTGAGAAGTACTAGTGTCGCTACCCTATATAAATCGTCAGTTTAGGCATGTCTCTATCTAGACAATGTTTGCTTCACCACTAGAAGAGATAAATCAATATAAAATATAAGAACATCGATTGGCTCGGAGGCGGTTGACCTCTCATATTAGTTTGCAATTAAGAAATTCATCAATGAATTCCGCAGCCTATCTATCAAATTCATTACAAGACTCTTTTTTTTTCTTTTCTCATACAAGATTAAGTCATCCAATTCACTAGGAGAATTACTAAAAAAGTCATAAACCTATTTTAATCATGCCAATTCAGTCAAACTTTTTTTTTTGTCAATTTTGTCATAAATCTTTTGCATTTGTACTAGTTTAATTCATCCGGTCAATTTTGGCCGGCTAACACTAACATGATAGTGTCAGCACTAATATGGTATTTTTAAACTTTTTTTTATTGTCTTTCTTTTTTTTTTTTTAAACTCCCCCTTCCTTAGGGCGCTAGCCGAGGCAAAGTGTTGCTGCCCTCCTAGTCTAGGCAAGGGCTATGACTACCTTGCTCGCCCAGATCGAGGGTCCCAACCCTCACCGTCCTAAGGGAATGGAGGGAGAAAAAAAGAAGAAGATGAAAATAGAAAAAAAAATTATTATATTATTTTTAAAGTGTCACGTTAGCGTCGACCAGCCAAAATTGGTTACATAGATTGAACTGGCATAAATAAAAAATGTTTAGGACTGAATTAGTAAAGATAAAAAAGTTTAAGACTAAATAAGCACAATTGTAATATGTTTGGACTTTCTTTGATAATTTTCCCTATCTTTGTCAATAGCTCACCTACGAGGTCTTCCTTCTTCTAAACTATAGATATTATAGTATGAGATTACAATTCAAATTAATGGTTTGCATCTCACGTTGCAATATACAACAACTGACCTTTCTCAATCGTTATTGCACGCACGCAACTAAACTTAGTAAACCCTTGGAAACTTCCGGGTGATAAAATAATTATATTTTTTATAATTGTTTTCTGATCCGGTTTCTAGCTGGAGCCCACGTGAAATTTGTCAAAATCGAAATTGGTTTTTTTGGGTGTGTACATGAATACCAAAGGCATTTACTCATGTCTTTTCAAAGGTTTCTTGTGAGCTTGAAACTTTGACCTGTGATTTGCTGCTTCTTGATCCCAAATGCCAAAAAGTCTCAACCGACGAATTTCTCTTTGTTTTGAACTCGAAAAGATGGATGGAATTTGTGGTCGAATTGATTATTAGACCAATAGGAAAATTTGTATTGCACGTCCTATATTGTCAGTTGTTGAATACGACCGATTGATGAGAAAGGTCGACTGATAAGTGAATTTCAACCATTGGATGATGATGATGATAACTCACCATGCATCGTCGTATCTTAGAAATTTTCCAGTGGCCAATTATGTAGCCGCGTTTAATGCACTTTGCAGGTTTACAGAGATACTATTCGAAACATATGAGCAACATGCATGAGGGGGTTGCGGCCCTTGCGTGGTCTAGGCGAGGGCCGCTGGCCATCATCAAGGCTCCGGTGCCCCCGTTGACTGGAAATCTAGGAAGATGAAGGAAAAAAGAAAAAAATTTTTTAAAAATTCTCAACACGATATCATTTTGAGCTCCATTAGACACATCGGATCGCGTAGGAAGGCCGATGCTGACTAAACCATCAAGTTAATCATTTCCAACTTGAATTAGATGAGTGGACATTATTGAAAAATCACCAAATGATTTAAATTTTTTTAGCCAAATTAAAAAATTTAAGAATAAATTAATGGTTGTACACTACATTTAAGACTTTTTGGGCAATTTTGGCCATCATGAATTTTGAGTTTAGGCACCAATTTACACCTTGACAATAATTACTGCCGTCGCCTTATTTATGAGGAGCGGCCATTTTACGTCCCAAAACGCTCCGGTCACATTGACAGCCAACCTAAGCAAGAACCTTCTAACGGATGATAACCAAAACAATTTTCGGGTTTTCTTCAATAATTCTCAGATGAAAAGCCAAATTTAGGTAACTATTCTGACAAAAAAAAAATAACACACTAAAAATAACGCCAATTTTTTTTTATATAAAATGACCAACAATTCAAATCAAATAAGGATAATTACCAACAAATTAAAGAATTATTTCCGAAGAGTTCTGACAGTCTAAAATATTGATTCAGAATCTCTGGTTACCAGATTTTTCTCCGAGTCAACATGCATGGCTGACACAAATCCTATTAAGATAAGGCGATATGGCCCGAGTCTTTTGGCATTTTTTTCTCACGATGACGACAACGAGAATTGATGCAGTCTGTTTCCTCTTTCTTTCCCCCACTTTTCACGCCCGTGAGAGTTGAAATGTATGGTCATCACAACTTTTCGATCTTTTTTCATAAGATCTACTAATGATTAATTTAACAATTTATTGCGTGAAGAGGTTCAATCGACCTGATGTAGCCATGTAGAAATCGATGGCCAATCTATTCTTGGAGAAGTGACCTCAAAATGGTTAGAATATCCTAGAGTTGACCCGGCTCTGTTCAATTTTATGCAAACTCGTCTGAAACTGATCCGATCGGATAAGAATTAAGTCTTCTTTTATGTACAATTATCGGTGCACTTCGCAAAATTTTACGATCTTCATATGAATATCGGCAAAAGAGAATTGTAACACTCTTTATGACACATTATGGACAGGCGGGATTTACACTACAGAGGACTATAAATGAATTTAGGGAGAGAGTGAGCATTCCCAAACGAGCACAAGTAGATTAGCAAAGGCCAGAATTGACGTGATTTGTCGAGTGTATGGGCTGCATTCACCTAAAGTCCAACAGCAGTCGCTCTTAACTCGGGCAGTTCGACGCCATCGAAATCCGCTGCTGCTAAAAAAAATGTCTTGACAGAACGACATCTAAATGGTGAAGTAACTCGGGAGGCTTGGGCATGTGGCCCGACCCGACCTAAACTCGTGAATAGGATGGTTTGCATAGTAAGAGTCAAGACATCACATGTGAACTTGATGCGCTCCATCCCTCCCCTTGCAGAATCCTAATCATGCGTTTTGACATGGGGCAAACAAACGTTTGTCCGTCACATTGAGATATCCCTGAAGCTCAAATCAGTACCAAATGCCCCCTGTCCCAAGTTAATGCTACCGATAACTTCTTCGACAAAGTCAGGTCATGTCTATGATGCACAATGAGTCCAAAGAGATCGACTCGTGCAAGCTACAGAACAGAGAAAACTCTCGACCAACTCCAAAACCTTACCGCTCAGCGGGGCGAGTTTGCACCAAACAGCCTCTATGTGTACCACTATAGACAAGTATTTACTTAGGTATCTCCATTTTGACGAAAAATCGACAAGTACAAAAAATTCTAAGGTGAACTGATATAAGTTGGTTAAAATATAGAGATCAACGTCAGCAAGATAAACTTCCAAAGATAGATAGAGATGTATAAGGGACAGAATTTCCCCCTCAATCACTCTATTAAAATCTCTGATGAAAGGAACAAGATATAATATCTAGCAGATTAACCAGCGCGAATCAAACCCTTTCATTAAGTCAACTCGAAGCAACAATGCAAACTCAAATATATCCTATGAAGTGGAGAAAGCCGGCAAGGTTGTGTTAAATCTATGTTTACTCTCAGGAAAAAATTCCACAAAATCCCATAAGTTTTTGTCATATCTGACAACCTTATCTTTTTTTCTTTCTCCAAGTATTTGGCAACCTACCTGATGCCATTAATATGAATATGATGTAAAACTGTGTATTATGAAAGAAAAGCATCATGATGCAGGAAATCCAAAGAACCATGCCAGTAACGAGTTTATTCCTAAAAAAAAATTCCCGCCCCATTAGTTTCTGGAGACGATATATACATTACATCCCACAAATTAATCAAGAAAAAGGCTTACAAAGCACCATCGAAGGATAGATTAGTTACAATCACCCAACCTCTATCCTCTACATACTCCATATGGTCATGAGTGCTCTTGTTGAAGGATCTAAAAAAATTATGACAGGGGAAAAGCCCTACAACAAGGCACAGAGCTTAGGCAAGGAGGTACTTTTTCCAGCAGCTTCCCCAGAACCAGGAAAACAGAAGCCTCAATCTAATTCCCATGCTTAACGGTATAAATGAATGACTTTTCACTCATATCAATAGAAAGCTAAGAAATCGCAGCAGGAGAAAATAAAGACAGCCCAGAGAACAAGATGCCAAAAAAACTATCTCATCTTTCTATTCCTTTAATCAGATGACCAAAAACCGTGAGCTATTTGTCAATTGCCTAATCTCACAAAAAAGACCAAATCCAAAAGCAAATATATTAAAGAAAGAAGCATTTTCCTTTTCTTTCCCCTTTTCCCTATATGTCCCTCAGCTATTCCTACAGCAACCTCTGAAAAGGCAGGCAGAGCACATAACAAGCTAATTCGAAGATCATACTTCTTCAGCTTATTCCCACTGCCTCCCAAGCAAAGATAGCCACATCCCCACCTCCTTCAAAATATTAGATTGGATTTTCATCCATTGAAATAATTAAAGATTATAATCAGCTTTAAACAATTAATCACAACCTTGGACTTCACTGCTGCACTTGGCAGATCAAGATCGCACGTGAGACCCAGCAGAGCTCAGTCCAAATGACTCAATGCAGATCTTTCCATTCATGTTCGGGTGGAGAAATTTTTGCTGGTCCCCAAGGGGTTGGGACGATGGCCTCAATTTCATATACTACATTAACATCAAACGTCACAAGTCAGATGTCTATTAAATGAGACAAGCATATAGTGAATTATAATACATATATTTATTGCGCTAGTTTTTTGAAAAAAGAGATGCCCACCTCTTCATAAAATGCACTTATTTCCTCCTCAGTAAGGCCTTCATCATCTCCATCTGCAGCACCCTCCTCCCACCCAAGAGAACGCAAAAATGCAAACTCTTCCTCATTTGAATAGTTTAAATGCTCCTCTCCATTTCTGATCAAACCCAAAGTACATTCACATGCATCACCATTTTCAACTATCTCTCTGGCATGCTCAGTTGGAAAGTCTGAAACAGAGATAACTGAAGAACTTTGATGCTTAGTTTCCAAAGAGATAGAATCAGTGCCAGCCTCAGCACTCAAAAGCTCTGATTTTTCCTGATCAGAAACTGATACAGTACTAGTAGTATCAGTTCTAGTATTGATGCTCGTAGAAGATTTCTGCTTTATGAGATTGAAGAAGTCATTACGGCTTTGAGTTTGCAAAGATGGTCTCTTCTCTAAAGTCGCCAATGATGTAGCTGGCTTACGCTCAGAACCTCCCAAGTTCTGGTTGCTGACAGAATTCTTAGAGTGAGAACCAACAGATGATGGTGCCAGATTTAGGGGGCTACGTGGAACTTTGACTCCATTTGGGGAAACCAGGTTTTCATTCACTGTTGAAGAGAGACCATTTAGATCCCCTGATGGTTTCAGAACTTGCAACTTTCCTAGATTAGAAGTCTTCCCAACATCCACTCTTGCAGGCCCGCCACGCATAGGCTGATTGCCATAGGGCGTAGGGGAGAACTTAGTAGTCTGCTGTGCAGCTCTTGTTTTTGATTTCTCCATCGAACTAAGCAACTGGAAGAAATATGAGAAAACATCAAGCACACAACTAAATTAAAATTGACCATCAAACATGGCAAGACATATCTAATTTTTAATAGAACAAATCAGCTGCCACCACTATCTATTCAGATTCAGAACTCGCTATTCCGAAATTTGTTCCATCAAACTTCTTCAGGGAAAGAAAAATAGTTCTTACACCCACCCCCAAAAAACAACACAAGACTTCCATCAAACTTCTCCGAAGAAATAAAAATAGTTTATACCCCCAAAAAAGACCGTTTGGGCAACAAAATACAAAAATGCAAATGTCTCTATGACATGCATGCACATGGGACTGTCTCACGGCTCCCTCTGACCTCATCAAAGGTAACTGAGAAACTGTAAGTATTAAAAGGGCGTCATTAACTCTTGCAATTAAGAATTCAAAACAGGAAATTTCATTCTCTCCATCAAATTGCGAATGCACTACATCTACATTTGTAAGCTCAAGCATACACAGAAAATCGAAACAATCTCAATATAATGATGGATCAAAACAATCTCAATAAAAGGATGGTCAGTTCTCCATGACTTGTTACACTGCCTCACAAACAGCTTGTTCAAGACGGTGCAAGGAAAAAAGTAGCACATTATTAGTTTTCAAGAAGGTTTAGAATGTAGAACAGAAGAAAATTGACACGCCACCCTGAAGAAGAGGGCATCCAGACCAGAAGAATGCTCCATACATTTAGCCAACCAGAACATATTAAACGAAATGAAGAATTTTCATTCACAGCATGAAAATGAAAATGCAAATAACAAACTGTGATCACTATTCTTACGATGCCCCATAGAGGGGGAAAATAACTTGCATAATTTGTTGTTAAACATACGGGCTCCCAACATTGTCAGCAATAATGCAATGGAACTCATAGAAAAACTCTATAAAAGTCACATAAAGCCACACTTTTATCTGGTGGAACTTGCAGAGTACATGCCACACTTATAATAATACTAAACAGCCAAATTATGCAACAAATTTTTACACAAACATAAAGCTCTCTTACAACCCCATTATATAATTAAAAAACTTGGTCTAGACAGGCTGACCTACTAGTCCTAATAGGCTAATCCCACGATTAAATGCATTCACAATGCAATCAATCTCAGACCAAACAAGTATTTCAACCTGAGCAATTAAGAGTGGAGATTATTGGCTTAAGTCATGGTAATTTTAGGCCATGGAATGGGGTACCACCAGTTGCAAGCACAAGATAAGGTACAGATCTATTTATAAGTTGGATAATGGCTCATGAAAATATTTTTTGGACAATTTACTATGTTGAAGGGGAGCAAGTGTTTTCGTAGGCATTACTTTTCAGCACTTGCAAACTTGTCTAACCAAAAGCACATGCTCTGGCATTATCAACTTACAATTTTTCTTATGATTCCATTAAGCAGTTAATAAATGTAAAATTATACCATATTCAAAGCTAAGAAATGCCTAATACTAGAAGCTCCATGGGGTTACTATCAAGGATCTATTTGTGTCGACCAGATCAAAAATATGGAGCTCGTAATGGGAATTTGTCCATCCAGATAATGGGACCAAACAATTCTTCCATTTTCGTGACCTAAAGTTAAAACTACCAAAAAAACAGAATCAGACATCCAACTTTGTTTGATCTCTGAAGGTGAAGTGTGACAAGTCAGCCCAAATCAACAACATAATGTAACATTTAGAGTTATTAGAAGAACAAAAGCAAGGACAGTGGTGATACACAATAATGAGATCCTACAAGAGAAGCGCAATACAAAGAGGCACAGTTTAATGGATAACAGGTTGATTTCTTTCAGATATTGAGATAAAAGCCAAGTATATATGGGCTTTAGAGTCTTGCTTTGGACAAAGTGAAGCATCAGTGAAATTATTATGAAAAATTATATCACAATTTTACGGGCACATATGGACGAATATCATTTTTAATGTTGTCTCAAAACTGCATTTCGAATAGTTTTAATTGGGATATGAAGCAGTCTAATCGATTCCACCTGTGCATCTAATAGATTAGAGCCTCTATAACCCAGAATACAGTCATGAAATTAGAAACATTACCTGAGATTTGGGCATGGATGGCGTCACAGGGATCAGTTGCCTTGATTGTTTGATGGCCAACTCTTCAAGCCTCTGACTATCAACAGACAACTGCAAATTCTAAAGTTATCAGCCTAGAAACCCATCTATATGTTCAAATACAGCATGATAGATATAGACGAACATAATAAAATTCCAACAGGGGACTATATTTACCTGAGGAGGTGTGCGAGCACGAGAGGGACTTTGGGCAACAGCCTCTGACATTTTAAGGCCATTCATATTTTGACCTAAAATAGCCGAGCTTCCAGGTACAGTTTGCGGAGACGGCAAACCAGTTGCGTTATTGTTTCCAACCACTCCAGGCACCTCTGCCAAAACCGTCCACCCATCTGCACTAGTTTTGTCTGAATTAGCACTTGAAGGCCTCTGAAAGGTAGCAACAGATCCCACAGAAGGTACTCTTGCTACTTCAGAAATTCTTTGCCTCTCTTCAGTTCCAAGAAAGGGAAAGTCCTGTCCCAATGCAGCTTCAGTGGTGCTACTTGTATCTCTGCCTTTTGTAAGCAAACCACTAGTGATGCTGCGGCCCCCATTTCTCGCATTACTACTATCACCAGCCACTGGACTACGCAAGGTCTCTTCCTGTCTCCTGCCGTTCATAGACTGTGAACGCCGTAGCACATCCTTGTCCAACTTACCCGGCAGCAAACTACCTAGAGGATCAGTATAATCTCGATTCTTCTGTAAACCAAAGAATGGCTTGTCATTGTGAGGGAATTCAAATAAATCTTCCAAAGCTTCATCCCGATGAGTTCTACTACTGCTGAAAGATCGTGAGTGTGTTGATCCCTTACTATTGGAGCTCCGACGAAAATAAGAAGAAGTGGTTCGATCAGACACCTGAATTCCGCTGCTTAAAGAAGACCTATTTCTCACGTTCTTATTCGCAGAACGATCATCTATCAAAGGAAAAATAAAACAATCATATAAGTTATCCATTAACGTAAAAAGCCAAATAATAGCTTCAGCGGAGACTATACAGTAACTTGGAGAGGCCATACATATCCAAGCAAAACCCAGCTCACAATCTGCACTACTGCTATATCCATACAAACTCTACCTCAACTAAATGCAAAACCTAAGGGAAGTATATTAACAAAAAAGGCTACTCAAAACAAGGGTTAATTGCATATACACATCAAAACGTTAAAATATAATACAGTTCCTGCACACCTTTATTTCTCATATGAATCTACAGAAACTAAATTACTTTTGCCACAAAAAGAAAACAAAAGGATTATACTCAAAAGGTTACAGAGTAATGGATAGATCATCTTTAATTGTGTTGCAGAGTAGCAATATGACAGTACAATAGCAAAACGGATTAACTCCAATAATCTTATGTCTGCATCCTAAAAAACTTCTACATGCCATCTCAACTATCATGCTTCAAAGCTCGAAACTCTGTTAACTTTCCTCCTTATTTCATCCCAACAAATGATTTCCATAGGTAGATTTGCCATCCTCTCCTACACCCACATCAATGAAAACTTTCGCATGCCATCTCATGTATCATGCTTCATAAGTCTAAACTACAATTACCCTCCCTCCCAATAAACTTTAACAACTAGATATGATATTTCCCGCAACACCAGATGTCAGAAACAAAGACACGTGCCATTTAATGAAAAAGGTACCTGAGCGCAGAGAAGATGAAGATTGTTGCTGTCTACTGCCACCTCCAGAGAGGCTTCCACCGCTCTTCAACCATTCTGGAACTAAAGAAGGCTCACTCCTATCCATCATTATTAAATAACATGATCATTGACAATACCAAGAACCACGATCGAAATTCCTTTCCTTCTAAAAATCTCCTCAGCGTCCTACGAAACTGTCAGAAACCTCCCCCAATCCAGCCAGAACCCCCCAAAATTCCACTTTCGGTCGGCAATAAACTCCACGGACCTTCAATGGAAGACCCTCCCGAAACAGTCAGCACCCGATTATCGTCGCCGCAACTTCCAACCCCTCAGGCTCGCCAAAAACTGCTCGCTGCAGACTACCCGGCTTTTCTTTCTTGCCCTCTCTCTCTCTCTGTACACTATACACAATTACCCCGCAGTCAAAAAGCCCTAAACTCCAAACCAGAGAAAAAAACCTATCAATGAACGAATGCCGAGAAGCAGCAAAACGATGGTGCCCAAGAAAGGTTATTTATCAACGGCCAATGTCGGTGAAGAACAGGCACAAGAAGCGAACTTATCCAACAAGGCTAATTCGCCCAAGAGAAGCGTTCGAATCGACACGAGAACTCCCACTGCGATTAATCCACCGAAGAACCCAACCGATTCCGCGACCGACCAACCAACCCGAAACGAACCAGAGAAACAAACCCTAAGAATCGCCCCCAAAAAAATTAGCGGGACCGAGAACCGCCCCCGAGAAAAAAAGCTAGGGTTAGCACTCCGCGCAGAGAGGGCAGGAGAGCGAAAGCGACAGAGGAAAGAACTTATCGAGACCCCGAGGAGAAGGGGATTGAGGAAGAAGCGCCCCCACACCCCAACCCGAACGAACGAATTGGGAAACGAGGCGGGGCGGACAAAGCCCGAGCCCGAGCCCGAGAAAACGCTACCGCCGCCGCACACCGCCGCCGCCGGCCGTCGACGACACCCGAAACTGGCGCGGCGGCTACCGGCTACCTCTTCCTCCCACAGCGGCGGAGCGAGTTTCTGGCGCAGAGCAGACCCCAATCGCCAATGGCGGAACCCCGAGAAACGCCACCGAGATTCAAACCCAGAAGAGATAGAGAGAGAAAGGACGAGGGAGGCTTCTGTGTGGGGAGTGCTTTTGGGGAAGTCTAGAGAGAGAAGGGGGGGGAGAGGATTTTGATAGCTGGGCGAATAAGAGAGGGAAGAGGAGTGCAGAGAGAGAGAGAGAGAGGGGGCGGGGAGGAAATAAGGAATGTTGGCCTCTAAAATCTGCCCCGTGGGAAGGTGCTCCCCTCTTTTCCTCTCCTTTTCTCTCTCTCTCTCTCTCTCTCTCTTCCTGTTTTTTTTTTTTTTGAATTTACATTAAGGAAAAAAGAGAGGATTTTTTTTTGATTAATTTATTTACTTGATGACGATTTGGTTCCCTCTTTGGAAAGCCTCTCTCTCTATCTACCTATCATCTATCTCTATCTCTAAACCCTAACTTGCCTTTTGGCCTTTTGGTGGGCTTTTTGGAGCGAGAGGGATTAGGATGGTCGTGTTGCATCATGCATTGGTGAGAAAGCTTGCGTAGCAAGTTTCCAGAGTCTGAATCCGATTTGGGCTGTGAGTGCTTTCTGTATCCACTTCAAATCGACATGTCTTATCGGATTCTTGGAGTTTCTGGGTTCCTCACCGAAAGGTCATCCTGCATGTTCGGTGAATATATCATTGACAGAGTAATAAGATTGCGCTCTTTATTTTAATATGTCGATACTCACGTGTCTCAATCTTTCAATTTGGTACTATTTTTCGAGTCTATCCGCAGCTTTAGCATTTTACATCTAGAGATGCCAAGGTCCACACATAACCCAAATGAAGTAGTTTAAGGATTTATTTCGATTCAATTTTTTGAATTTATATAATGGGAAGGAGGATTTTTTTTTTCTGTTGTTTGTATTTGCTGGCGATTTGGTTCCCTCTTTGGAAAGTCCCTCTCTCTCTCTCTTTCTCTCTCTAGACCGTAACTTGCCTTTTGCCTTTCCAATAGCTTTTTTGAGTGAGAAAAAAGATTAAGGATAGGATAATGGTTGTTGCTACATTGTGAAAAGCTTGTGTAGCAAGTTTTTATGGTTTGTATTTGATTTGAGCCATAAGTACTTTCCATATTGCTTCAAATTGACATACCTTATGGGATTCTTGTGGAAGAGGAAAGAATCTCGCGTGATGATGGTTATCTGTGTACCGAGGATTATCGTTTGGACGGTTTGATTTACTCGTGTATCACTACAGCCAATTTTTTAATCGAATTCTTCCACACGTGAATCAACTAACGAAAAGTGCGTGACTTATTTTTAACCTCTATAATGGACCTAATAAAATCAAAATTACAAATGGTTGTAAGTCAATGAGCCTCCGTTGAGCCTCTATCTGTCGGCATCAAATTTACATCGCAAAATTCCTCTAGAGCAAGAAAGGCAATCATAAGTAGTTGTAATTTGCACCTAATTTCGCATCCCTCGATTCTCAAAAATTGAAGCATGTGTCTTCGAAATTGCTCGAGAGCAGTAATTTTTTTTTTTGGCCTTTGGAACACCATATAAAGAGAGCTCTCGCTACATATGTCTTTGAAATTGGTGTTGCATTAGTTACTAGAATCGAAACATTCCATAACAGATGTGACGCAATCGCATTGATCGCTCTCTCCACGTCAATTTTTTTGTAGGGCAAAAAAACAAAATTGCATACATCAAGTTGATAGGGGCTTCACTGCCCAATCCTCCAGTCAATGGTGGATGAAAGAGAGCCGCTTTTGTGAAATTCTTGTTACAAAAAGCATCCTTCTATGCATCTTTACTCCTTACTCGGAACCAACACGTAGATCATGCGATACGCGCGCAAACTTACTACAATTGTGCAACATGTTCTGCATCTATTCAAAAAATGCAATATATATGTATGTATGTATATGTATGTATATTGATTTCGTTATTACACATTGGATTAGGGCTTTGTTGTTTTGCAAAAATTTCAAAGAAAGTGATAATAATTTTTTTAGTATTTGACTGAAACCTAAAAATAATTAGAAAATGGTTTCCATCATTTAGAATGAAAAATCCGATCAATCTTTCCTAAGGAAAATTGTTAAAATGCTTGAAATTTCATTTTTAGTTTTTTGTTTCTTTTTTCTCTTTCTTTCTCAGCTAAGGATTTTCCATAGGTGAGGGATGAGCTCACCCAAGGCCAGCAAAAATCGAGCTTATCAAATTCCAACGAGTCAAGTTGAGCCAGCTTTTAGTGAGGCTTCACCTTGCCAATTTCAATGAGCTCAAGCCGTGCTGGCCTTAGGGGAGCTTGTCCTCCACTCGTGCCCGACGATCGATCGAAGAATAAGGAAAAAGAAAGAAACAAAAAAAATAATGAAATAATTGAATACGTTTAAAAAAGAAAACAATAAAAAATTAAAAAATATAATTAAAAAGGAGTGCATGAATATGAAGGTGCTTGGTTTGGGCCAAAGAAAGGGAGGGAAAGTGATATCCTCTTTTTGAAAGTTGAAAATCATTTTTCCCACTTTTGAAGATTTTTTTTTCATTTACGAAAGATATTTTCCTTAACTAGTTTATTTTAATCAAATCAATTGTCAAAAAATTTGGAGTTCTTTCTCTCTTTTCCGCAAAATAAATACAGCCGTGAATATGCATGCTAGATATCATTTCTCACCAAAAACATAATTATCATCGACGGGCCAATGATTTAAAAAAAAAAAACAAAACATCGTATCAGTAATGGAGAAGTACACACGTGGTCAATGCATTGACGCCAAACATAGGATTTTCCGTTCAAATATCTTCAATGCAGCAACTTTCCTAGGACAGGTCCTGTCGAGGTGGAATCATGCATGACATTGAAAGACAGCATTTCAATATTATTCAATCTTCAACCATTGACTATTTTAAAGGGATTTTGTTTGCTGGCTACGCCTATTTTCTGCTTTTTAGTTTATTTTTTGGAATAAAGAAAAAGGGAAAACGGGCTGAAAATTTTGGTGGAAAATGGCAAATTTTTTTTTTTTTTTTTGTTCGAGAGATGAGGGGTAGGAAAGTTTAAAATTTTCAGTACTTTCTACTTGGATTTTGGTTGTAAGAAGAATTATAATTATAGATACCGATGTTCGATGAAATGTACATATGTACGTGCCACCAGCATTCCATGGGAATGCTAATTCAATCTTTCATTTATTGATGCTAATATTATGATAAAGTATATTCATTATATAACTGATTATCATGGTGTTGTTAAACAATACTTTTAAGATTAATGACTATAAATTATATAAATAATTACTAAATTTCTAAGTTTGACCAATCCAATAGTAAACCGTTATTGATTCTATTACGTGCAGTTAAATAATATTTTATAATCAATGATGAATATAATTCGGTTTAATTTAATATTTTCCAATTAAATACACGTTATAGTAATTTATGGAATTCTTTATGAATATAAGTAATTGATACCAGATGGATATTTTAAATGGATATTGTACTAATCAATTGTTTCATAAACTGGTTGATGGATATCTTAATCGATGTTACATGGACATATTATAATTCTCGTTATTGCTGACTATTTGATAATTATAATGACACCTATTTATCAAAACTGCATAAAAATTATTATAATATTGTAAGATAATTAACATTATTTGCAGCTGGGTTTAAGATACACTATAACAGTTTGCGCATAATTAGGAAATTATGTATGAAAAAAGTGTACAAAAAAGGGTACTTTATATAATGGAAAAGGAGGATTTTTTTTTTCAATTGTTTGTATTTGCTGGCGATTTGGTTCCCTCTTTGGAAAGTCCCTCTCTCTCTCTCTAGACCCTAACTTGCCTTTTGCCTTTCCAAGAGCTTTTTTGAGTGAGAAAAAAGATTAATTATAGAATAATGGTTGTTGCTGCATTGTGAAAAGCTTGTGTAGTAAGTTTCTACGGTTTGTATTCAATTTAAGCCGTAAGTACTTTTTATATTTGCTTCAAATCGACTTACCTTAAGGGCTTCTTGTGGAAGAGGAAAGAATTTCACGTGATGATGATTATTTGTGTATCGAGGGTTATTGTTTGGACAATTTGATTTACTCGTGTATCTCACTGCAACTGATTTTCTATCAAATTCTTCCACATGTTGATCAACTGACGAAAAGCACGTGACTTATTTTTTACCCCCATAATGGAACTAATAAAATCCAAATTTACAAATGGTTATAAGTCCGTGAACCTCCATGTGCCAACATCGAATTTACATAGCAAAATTCCTCTAGAGCAAGAAAGGCAATTGGAGGTAGTTGTAATTTGCACCTAATTTTGCATCCCTTGATTCTAAAAAATTGAAGCATGTGTTTTCGAAATTGCTCAGTAATTGTTTTTATAGTAATTGTTTTTATTCTTTTTTGCCTCCGAACCCCGTATAGAGAGAGTTTTTGCTGTACGTGTCTTTAAAATTGGTTTTAGTTATTAGAATTGACTAGAATTGAAAAATTCCATAACATATGTGACACAATCATATTGATCACTCTCTCCACATCGTATTTTTTGTAGGGCAAAAAATAAAATTGCATACATCAAGTTGATAGGGCTTCGGCCGCCCAATCCTCAAATCAATGGTGGATAAATCTTTACTCCCCACTCGTAACTAACATGGAGATCATGTGATACGCGAGCAAACTTACTACAAGTGTGCAACATGTTCCGCACCTATTCAAAAAATGCAAAAATATATATAATATAGCATAAAAAATATATATTTGTTTTGTTATTACAAAAAGGATTTAGGCTTCATGGAAAATTTCAAAGAAAATTATAATATTTTTTTGGTGTTTGGTTGAAACTTTAAGATAATTATAAAATATTTCCATCATTTAGTATGGAAAATCCGATCAATCTGTCATGAGGAAAATCATCAAAATGCTTGAAATTTCTTTTCCTTTTTTTTTTTCATTTTTTGTTTTTCTCTTTCTTTCTCAACTAAGGATCAGCTATAGGTGAGGGATGAGTTCACCCAAGGTTAGCAAGAATTGAGCTTGCCGAATTCCAATGAGTCGAGTTGAGCCAGCCTTAGGTGAGCACCTCGCTAGTTTCAACAAGCTCAAGCTGCGCTAGCTTTAGGGGAGCTTGTCCTCCGCTTATGTCAACCCATCAAAGAATAAAGAAAAAGAAAAGAAATAATCAAATAATCAAATATGCTTAAAAATAATAAAACAAAAAAGAAAAGAAAAAAAGGAGCGCATGAAGAAGAATGTGCTTGGCTTGGGTCAAAGAAAGAGGAGGGAAAGCGATATCCTTTGATTGAAAGTTCAAAATCATTTTTCTCATTTTTAAAGGATTTTTGTTATATACAGAAAATATTTTCTTTAACTAATTTATTTTATAGAAGTCAAATGTCGAAATTTTTTTTTTCCTCTTTTTCATGAAAAAAATAGAGCCGTAAATATGGACGCTATGGCATTATCCATCACTAAAAACATAATTATCATCGAGGAGCCGATGATTTAAAAAAAACAAAAATTATCAATGATGGCAAAGTACACACGTGGTCAATGCATTGACGCCAAAATTTAGTATTTTCCGTTCAAATATCTTAGATCCAACGTTAGCGACTTTCCTAGGACAGGTCCTGTCAAGGTGGAATCATGCATGACGTTGAAAGACAGCATTTCGATATTTTTCAATCTTCATCCATTGACTATTTTGACGGGATTTGCTTGCTGGTTACGCCTATTTTCTGCTTTTTAGTATATTTTTTGGAGTAAAAAAGTGGAAAACGGGCTGAAAGATTTGGCGGAAAGTGGCAAATTTTTTTTTGATTTTTCGTTTGAGAGACAAGGGATAGCAAAATTTAAAATTTTCGATACTTTCTACTCAAAGTTCGATCGTCCGACCACTAATTGCTAAATATAACAAGAATTATAATTACATATATTGATGTTCAACGAAATGTACAAATACGTGTACCACCAGCATTCCATGGGAATGCTAATTCCATCTTTCATTTAGTGATGCTAAAATTATGATAAAGTAGATTCATTATGTAACTGATTATTATGGTGTTGTTAAATAATACTTTTAAAATTAAGGACTATAATTTATATAAATAATTACTAAATTGCTAAGTTTGAGCAATTCTATAGTAAACTATTGTAGATTATATTATGTGCAGTTAAATAATATTTTGAATCAACGATGAATGTAGTCAATTTAAAATTGTCAAGTTAAATACACATTATAGTAATTTATGGCATTCTTTAGGAGCATTAGTAATTGATATTAGATGGATATTTTAATTGGATATTATCCAAATCAATTGTTTCATGAAGCTAATAATATATTGTAATCCGTATTATTTGATAATTATAATGACACGTATTAATCGATATTGCATAAAACACTATTATAATATTATAAGATAATTAACGTTATCTACAGCCGGAGTTAAGATTTGCTATACCAGCATGCACATAATTAGTTAATTATGTATGAAATAGGTGTGTATAAAAAAAAAATAAGGGTGTTTTAGGAAATCTATTAGTTAGAAGAGAGAAAAAATATAAGCGGTAGGCTCCACAGGAGAGATATAAAGGAAGGGTAATCAAGGAAATACAGAAGTAAGAAAAACCAGTGTTTTTCTCTCATATGTTTACAATATTTATGAATACTAATTTATCAATTATAATTTTTATTAAATACTTGATAAATTATTTCAAAATTGAAAAGAAAATTATTTTGTGCTATAAAATTATAAATATAATTATATAATTTTATCACAAAAATTGATAATTAATCTTATAAAATTTTCATTTTAGCCGGCAACCAAAACGAGATAAACCCCATTCCATTCAATTCCAACTAATTTTCTTTTATGATAACAAGATAAAGAAATCATAATTCTTATTCCATTTAATTCCTACGTACCGAACACAACATCAATATTGCCATATTGGTCGACGCATCTGAAATGATGGCAAAAAATGGCATTTAGCGTGGCGTAGATAAAAATAAAAATAAAAACTGCATTTCCATCTCTCTGACAAGGTCACGTGCGTGACGCTTTTTAAGGAAAACTTGATTGATTCGTGGCTACGGTACTCATATTCGAAAACGAAACTACAAGTTCGAAAGTCCCTATTCACGTGTATCCACCCCAAAGTGCATGGGGGAACATAATGCAATCTCCACTATAAATTTATAAAGCTTGATGGCTGCTTCCGACAATAAAGATTCTCGCAAGTGAGAAAAAAACCGACCAACCCCAACTGACTCGACCTTTTAGGACCAGGCTTAGGCAAGGATTTTGAGCTTTATTTTTTTATTAAGATTAATATCACAAAAAGTCTCATTCTAACACACTTGTAACAAATTTATTATATGTTAATTTTTCATTAAATCTTGCTGTAAAATGTTTGAAGAGAGTGATTCAATTTGAGATTTCACTCTTCATTTGTATACTAGTTTGTGATTTTCTTGTGATAATAATTCAATTTAATGAAAACCCGTGGTGGGTAAATTTGCGAAGAATGTACTAGTTTGAGAATTTTGATGAAATTTGGGATAAATTCGGCATAAATGTATCAATTTGAGATTTTTTTATGATATTAATTATTTTTTTTTTAAAAAATCTGAGTCAGTCTGGAGTCCTTCTGCCCAACCTAGTCTAGCCCGGCTTAGTAGGAACTAATTTTTCGAAAAAAAATAATTCCACTCGACAAATGGGATGAATGTTAGAAAACTTGACCTCGATAGGCTTGACCTTTTAGGTGGGGGCCTAGGCAAGGATTTTGGGCTTTATTTTTCTATTAAGATTAATATAAAAAAAATCTCAAACTGATATATTTGTGATAAATTTATTACTTGTTAATTTTCATTAAATCTTGCTGTAAAATGTTTGAGTTTGATGACGTGATAGAAAGTACACTGGTTTTAAGGTGGATTTTTTTTTTTCTGTTGTTTGTATTTGCCGGCGATTTGGTTCCCTCTTTGGAAAGTCCCTCTCTCTCTCTAGACCGTAACTTGCCTTTTGCCTTTCCAATAGCTTTTTTGAGTGAGAAAAAAGATTAAGGATAGGATAATGGTTGTTGCTACATTGTGAAAAGCTTGTGTAGCAAGTTTCTATGGTTTGTATTTGATTTGAGCCATAAGTACTTTCCATATTGCTTCAAATTGACATACCTTATGGGATTCTTGTGGAAGAGGAAAGAATCTCCCGTGATGATGGTTATTTGTGTACTGAGGATTATCATTTGGACGGTTTGATTTATTCATGTATCACTGCAGCTGATTTTTCAATCGAATTCTTCCACGCGTGGATCAACTAATGAAAAGTGCGTGACTTATTTTTAACCCCTATAATGGACCTAATAAAATCCAAATTACAAATGGTTGTAAGTCAATGAGCCTCCGTCTGTCGGCATCAAATTTAAATCGCAAAATTCCTTGAGAGCAAGAAAGGCAATCATAAGTAGTTGTAATTTGCACCTAATTTCGCATCCCTTGATTCTCAAAAATTGAAGCATGTGTCTTCGAAATTGCTCGAGACCAGTAACTTTTTTTTTTTTGGTCTTTGGAATACCATATAAAGAGAGCTCTCGCTACATATGTCTTTGAAATTGGTGTTGCATTAGTTACTAGAATCAAAACATTCCATAACAGATGTGACGCAATCGCATTGATTGCTCTCTCCACATCAATTTTTTTGTAGGGCAAAAAACAAAATTGCATACATCAAGTTGATAGGGGCTTCGACTGCCCAATCCTCCAATCAATGGTGGATGAAAGAGAGCCGCTTTTGTGAAATTCTTGTTACAAAAAGCATCCTTCTATGCATCTTTACTCCTTACTCGGAACCAACACGTAGATCATGTGATACGCGCACAAACTTACTACAATTGTGCAACATGTTCCGCATCTATTCAAAAAATGCAATATATATATATATATATATGTGTGTGTGTATGTATGTATGTATGTATGTATGTATGTATGTATGTATGTATGTATATGTATGTATATTGATTTCGTTATTACACATTGGATTAGGGCTTTGTTGTTTTGCAAAAAATTCAAAGAAAGTGATAATATTTTTTTTAGTATTTGACTGAAACCTAAAAATAATTAGAAAATGTTTTCCATCATTTAGTATGAAAAATCTGATCAATCTTTCCTAAGGAAAATTATTAAAATGTTTGAAATTTCTGTTTTAGTTTTTTGTTTCTTTTTTTCTCTCTTTCTTTCTCAGCTAAGGATTTTCCACAAGTGAGGAATGACCAAAGACCAAAAATTGAGCTTATCAAATTCCAACGAGTCAAGTTGAGCCAGCTTTTAGTGAGGCTTCACCTTGCCAATTTCAACGAGCTCAAGCCGTGCTGGCCTTAGGGGAGCTTGTCCTCCACTTGTGGCCAACGATCGATCAAGAATAAGGAAAAAGAAAGAAACATAAAAAAATAATGAAATAATTGAATATGTTTAAAAAAGAAAAAAATAATTATATTAAAAAATAATTAAAAATGAGTGCATGAAGAAGAAGGTACTTGGTTTGGTTCAAAGAAAGAGGAGGGAAAGTGATATCCTCTTTTTGAAAGTTGAAAATCATTTTCCTCCTTTTGAAGAAGTTTTTTTTTTCATTTATAGAAAATATTTTCCTTAACTAGTTTATTTTATCCAAATCAAATGCCAAAAAATTTGGAGTTCTTTTTCTCTTTTCCGCAAAATAAATACAGCCGTGAATATGCATGCTAGATATCATTTCTCACCAAAACCATAATTATCATTGATGGGCCAATGATTTAAAAAAAAAAAAAAACATCGTATCAATAATGGAGAAGTACACAAGTGGTCAATGCATTGACGCCAAACATAGGATTTTCCGTTCAAATATCTTCAATGTAGCAACTTTCCTAGGACAGGTCCTGACATTGAAAGACAGCATTTCAATATTATTCAACCTTCAACCATTGACTATTTTAAAGGGATTTTGTTTGCTGGCTACGCCTATTTTCTGCTTTTTAGTTTATTTTTTGGAATAAAGAAAAAGGGAAAATGGGCTGAAAATTTTGGTGGAAAATGGCAAAAAAGAATTTTGATTTTTTGTTCGAGAGATAAGAGGTAGGAAAATTTAAAATTTTCAGTACTTTCTACTTGGATTTTGGTTGTAAGAAGAATTATAATTATAGATACCAATGTTCGATGAAATGTACATATGTACGTGCCACCAGCATTCCATGGGAATGCTAATTCAATCTTTCATTTATTGATGCTAATATTATGATAAAGTATATTAATTATATAACTGATTATCATGGTGTTGTTAAACAATACTTTTAAGATTAATGACTATAAATTATATAAATAATTACTAAATTTCTAAGTTTGACCAATCCAATGATGATTCTATTATGAGTTAAATAATATTTAAATAATCAATGTTTAATTTAATATTTTTCAATTAAATACACATTATAGTAATTTATGGAATTCTTTATGAATATAAGTAATTGATACCAGATGGATATTTTAAATGGATATTGTACTAATCAATTGTTTCATAAACTGGTTGATGGATATTTTAATTGATGTTACATGGACATATTATAATTCTCATTATTGCTGACTATTTGATAATTATAATGACACCTATTAATCAAAACTGCATAAAAATTATTATAATATTGTAAGATAATTAACATTATTTGCAGCTGGGGTTAAGATACGCTATAACAGTATGCGCATAATTAGGTAATTATGTATGAAAAAGGTGTACAAAAAAAGGGTATTTTATATAATGGAAAAGGAGGATTTTTTTTCTATTGTTTGTATTTGCTGGCGATTTGGTTCCCTCTTTGGAAAGTCTCTCTCTCTCTCTCTCTCTAGACCCTAACTTGCCTTTTGCCTTTCCAAGAGCTTTTTTGAGTGAGAAAAAAGATTAAGGATAGAATAATGGTTGTTGCTGCATTGTGAAAAGCTTGTGTAGTAAGTTTATAGGGTTTGTATTTAATTTGAGCCGTAAGTACTTTTCATATTTGGCTTCAAATTGACATACCTTAAGGGATTCTTGTGGAAGAGAAAAGAATTTCACGTGATGATGATTATTTGTGTACCAAGGATTATCGTTTGGACAATTTGATTTACTCATGTATCACTGCAGCTGATTTTCTAATCAAATTCTTCTATGTGTTGATCAATTGACAAAAAACGCATGACTTATTTTTTATCTCCATAATGGAACTAATAAAATCCAAATTTACAAATGGTTATAATTGACAAAAACGCATGAACCTCCATATGGACCAATAAAATCCAAATTACAAATGGTTATAAGTCCGTGAACCTTACATAGCAAAATTCCTCTAGAGCAAGAAAGGCAATTGGAGGTAGTTGTAATTTGCACCAAATTTTGCATCCCTTGATTCTCAAAAATTGAAGCATGTGTTTTCGAAATTGCTCGAGAGCAGTAATTGTGTTTTTTTTTTTTGCCTCCAGAACCCCGTGTAGAGAGAGTTCTTGTTGTATGTGTCTTTAAAATTGGTTTTGCATTAATTACTAGAATTGAAAAATTCCATAACAGATGTGACACAATCATATTGATCACTCTCTCCACATCCTTTTTTTGTAGGGCAAAAAACAAAATTGCATACATCAAGTTGATAGGGCTTCGGCTGCCCAATCCTCAAATCAATGGTAAAGGATAAAATTCTTTTACTCCCTAAGCATCTTTACTCCCCATTCGTAACTAACATGTAGATCACGTGATACGCGAGCAAACTTACTAAAATTGTGCAACATGTTCCGCACCTATTCAAAAAATGCAAAAATATATATAATATAGCATAAAAAATATATATTTGTTTTGTTATTACACATAGGATTTGGGCTTTGTTGTTTCGTGGAAAATTTCAAAGAAAATTATAATATTTTTTTGGTGTTTGGCTGAAACTTTAAGATAATTATAAAATATTTTCCATCATTTAATATGGAAAATCCGATCAATCTTTCTTGAGGAAAATTGTCAAAATGCTTGAATTTTTTTTTTCTCTTTCTTTCTCAACTAAGGATGAGCTATAGGCAAGGGATGAGCTCACCCAAGATCAACAAGAATTGAGCTTGCTGATTCCAATGAATCAAGTTGAGCCAGCCTTAGGCGAGGCTTCACATTGCCAGTTTCAACGAGCTCAAGCTACGGTAACTTTAGGGGAGCTTGTCCTTCCCTTATGGCTAGCGACCTATCAAAGAATAAGAAAAAAAGAAGGAAAAGGAAAAGGAATAATTAAATAATCCAATAGGCTTAAAAACAATGAAACAAAAAAAGAACACAGTATGAAAAAAAGAAAAAAAAGGAGCGCATGGAGAAGAATGTGCTTGACTTGGGTCAAAGAAAGAAAAGGGAAAGTGATATCCTTTTATTGAAAGTTGAAAATCATTTTTCTCATTTTTAAAGGAATTTTTTTATAGACGGAAAATATTTTCTTTAACTAATTTATTTTATACAAGTCAAATGTCGAAAATTTTTAAGTTTTTTTTTTCTCTTTTTCATGAAAAAAATAGAGCCGTAAATATGGACGCTATGGTATTATTCCTCACCAAAAACATAATTATCATCAACGAGCGGATGATTTAAAAAAAGCAAAAATCATATCAATGATGGCAAAGTACACACGTGGTCAATGCATTGACGCCAAAATTTAGTATTTTCCGTTCAAATATCTTAGATCCACCGTTAGCGACTTTCCTAGGACAGGTCCTGTCAAGGTGGAATCATGCATGACGTTGAAGGACAGCATTTCGATATTTTTCAATCTTCATCCATTGACTATTTTGACGGGATTTGCTTGCTGGCTACGCCTATTTTCTGCTTTTTAGTATATTTTTTGGAGTAAAAAAGTGGAAAACGGGCTGAAAGATTTGGCGGAAAGTGGCAATTTTTTTTTTTTGATTTTTCATTTGAGAGACAAGAGATAGCAAAATTTAAAATTTTCGATACTTTCTATTAAGTGTTCAATCGTCCGACCACTAATTGCTAAATATAACAAGAATTATAATTACATATCGATGTTCAATGAAATGTACAAATACATGTACCACCAGCATTCCATGGGAATGCTAATTCCATCTTTCATTTAGTGATGCTAAAATTATGATAAAGTAGATTCATTATGTAATTGATTGTTATGGTGTTGTTAAATAATACTTTTAAAATTAAAGACTATATTTATATAAATAATTACTAAAAATTGCTAAGTTTGAGCAATTCTATAGTAAACTATTGTAGATTATATTATGTGTAGTTAAATAATATTTTTAATCAATGATGAATATAATCAATTTAAAATTGTCAAGTTAAATACACGTCATAGTAATTTATGGTATTCTTTTGAGCATTAGTAATTGATATTAGATGGATATTTTAAATGGATATTATACAAATCAATTGTTTCATGAAGTTAATAATATATTGTAATTCTCATTATTGCTGGCTATTTGATAATTATAATGACACGTATTAATCAATATTGCATAAAAAATTATTATAATATTATAAGATAATTAACGTTATCTACGGCGGGAGTTAAGATTTGCTATACCAACATGCACATAATTAGTTAATTATGTATGAAATAGGTGTGTATAAAAAAGGGTATTTTAGGAAATCTATTAGTGAAAAGAGAGAAAAAAATATAAAAGTGGTTCTTCACGATTGGGGAGGTAGACTCGACAGGAGAGAAATAAAGGAAAGGTAATCAAGGAAATATAGAAGTAAGAAAAACCAGTGTTTTTCGTTTTTTCTCCCATATGTTTACAATATTTATGAATACTAATTATCAATTATAATTTTTATTAAATACTTGATAAATTATTTCAAAATCGAAAAGAAAATTATTTCGTGCTATAAAATTATAATTATAATTATATAATTTTATCACTAAAAATGATAATTAATCTTATAAAATTTTCATTTTAGGCCATTCTCAGCAACCAAAACGAGATAAACCCCATTCCATTCAATTCCAACTAATTTTCTTGTATGATAACCAGATAAAGAAATCAGAATTCTTATTCATTTCATTCCTACGTACCGAGCACAACATCAATATTGCCATATTGGTAGACGCATCTGAAATGATGGCAAAAAATGGCATTTAGTGTGGTGTAGATAAAAATAAAAATAGAAACTGCATTTCCATCTCTCTGACAAGATCACGTGCGTGCGTGGCGCTTTTTAAGGAAAACTTGATTGATTCGTGGCTACGGCACTCATATTCGAAAACGAAACTACAAGTTCGAAAGTCCCTATTCACGTGTATCCACCCCAAAGTGGACGTGGGGAACATAACGCAATCTCCACTATAAATTTATAAAGCTTGATGGCTGCTTCCGACAATAAAGATTCTCGCATAACATTAGGGGTGACAAAAAAACCGAACATCTGAAAACCCGACCCGACTGGCTCGACCTTTAAGGCCCGGTCCTAGGTGGGGATTTTGGGTTTTTTTTTTTTCTTTTTTTATTAAGGTTAATATCACAAAAAATCTCGAACCGATATATTTGTGACAAATTTATTATATGTTAATTTTCATTAAATCTTGTCATAAAATATTTGAAGAGAGTGATTCAATTTGAGATTTCACCCTTCATTTGTATACTAGTTTGTGATTTTCTTGTGATAATAATTCAATTTAATGAAAACCCACGATGGGTAAATTTGTGAAGAATGTACTAGTTTGAGAATTTTGATGAAATTTGGGATAAATTTGACATAAATATATCAATTTATGGATTTCGGGCTTCATTTTTTTCTTTTTAAGAATAATATTACAAAAAATTGCAAATTAGTACATTTATAATAAATTTACTATTTGATAATTTTCATTAAATTTTGTCATAAAATGTTTGAGTTTGATGATGTGACAAAGAGTGTATTGATTTGTGGTTGTTCGTGGTCAAATTTAATAAAAATTGACGGCATGTAAATTTATCACATATATATTAATTTAAGATTTTTGGTGAAATTTGAGATAAATTTGGTACAAATATATTAATTTTGGATTTTTCATGATATTAATTTTTTTTTCTAAAAAAACTGAGTCGGTCTGGAGTCCTTCTGGCCAGCCCGGTCCGGCCCGGTCGGGCCCGGCCCGGCAGGAACTAATTTTTCGAAAAAAATAATTCCACCTGGCAAATGGGAATTATGGGAAATAAAGAATATTCTCCGTCCTGTTTTCGAGCCTCGGCCACATCGCGGGACAAAAAGAAGAAGAAGAAGAAGACAAAATTCTAATAAAATAAGCGAGAAAATATTTTGACTAGGTAGCGCGCCACAGTTTTCTGACCGGTTCAGAGACGCCGCCACGTGGCAACGCGTGTTCTTTCACCCTTTCTCTCTCTTCCTTTCTCCCTCGCGCAGCTCGCTCGGATTCTTCCATGTCCACGGCTGCTCGTCGTCTTCTCTGCAACTCCCGATTCCCCGCTGCGAGGACCAGCAGAATCTCTCGGATTCTCTCTCTATAACTGAACCTGCACTGCGGACTGAGCAGGCGGAGTGAGAGAGAGAGAGGGAGGGAGGCGAGCTGAGCTGAGCTGAGCGACCGATCGGCGGTTTCCGATGGAGGCGAGGCACCGGGGGGCGCGGCCGCGGCCGCAGCTCGACCGCCGGAACGCCATCAAGAACATCGACTACGACGCGTCGTCCGCCTCCACCTCGACCTCCTCATCCTCGGCCTCTTCTCTGGCCCTCGACCGCCTCTCGGTCTTCACGAGCTTCCGCGTGAAGGGCGAGGAAGGCGAGTTCGACATCATCTGCAGCAGCCTGGGGCTCACGCCCGAGGACTTCTCCATCCCCATGGAGGCCTGGCGGTCCAGCAAGGCTCGTGATCTCACCCCTCGCTTGCGCCTCCAGAGCGCCGCCGTTTTAGCTCCCGACGGCGACGGCGACGACGAATCGCCGCGCGGTGGCGATGGCGGCGGGTTGGCTGCTGGAGTGGATAGTATCGAGCTCGAGAGTGGGATATCTATATTGAATGGGAGTAGAAGTTACGGTTCAAGCGGTTTGGAAGATAGAGTTAGGGTTTTGAGTCGTAGGACTCGTTTTAGGAATAAATCAGCGGGCTCTGCTTTGAACGTTTCTCGCCCTTTGGCCGATGTTATCTGTGCTAAAGATCGTGGAGATTGTGAGAATTGCGAAACGGATAATGCCGGGGGAGCAATTAGGGGATTGAGGCCTCCGGTCCTTAGTCCGCCGCCAGTTAAGTTGCCGCCTGTTGTGGACAACGTGAGTTCCACTTGGGAATTGTTGAACTCGTTCGGTCCTCAAGAAGGTCCTGGAGGAGATCAGGATTCTCCTGTTTGCCCTTCGAATAAACAGGATTGGTCGGATGGAGATGATGAGAAGGTTAGTAAGGAAAGGATTTCGCCAAGAAAAGATGATTCGGACTCTCATTTGTCAACTTCTGTTGAAGATAAGGAGTCTACGGATAACGATGGGGTGGGCAACGCCCCTTCTGCCAACATTTCAGAACTAGTGCCCAATGTTATTTCAGAACCAGTGCGCAATGTTTCGCCCGAGGGGAGTTTCAGACAAAGGATCACCTCATGGCAAAAGGGCGAGCGGTTGGGAAGTGGGTCATTTGGTACTGTATATGAAGGCATCAGCGAGTAAGATTCCTTTGCTTGTCTCTTTGATAATCAGTAAGCATTTTCTAGGATGAAGTACTCCATAATGATGTTCATTTGAAGTTTTGGTGCCACTTGTGAGCACTAAATGGTTAGAATTAGGAATACTTGGGCTAGTCATTTGTGGAATTAGAGTTCCAGCATTATTGGTAGAGAACTTATTGAAGAGCATACTTGATTATTGAACATATTGATGAAGTAAAGATATGATATTCCAAAAATCGCCTATTTTTAATTGTTCTCCATTGTTTTTCTGCAGTTTTACTAGCTTGAATAGCGGGCTATTCTTTTTTCTTTTTCGAAGAATGGATAGTGTGATAAATCAGCGTGTACAGGAAATATGCTTTGGAACTGTTAGTTGATTCTAAATGCAAATGCTGAAAGCTAAGGAACTATATAGTGATATTGATGATAACATCTCTTTTTTTTCTTCTCAATTCTTATTTACATCATTTGGAGTGCAAGAATTATCTTAAATATGTATTGTCAAGGCATCATTCTCAAAAGAATTGGCATTTATGTCTTATTTCTCTCTCTCATGCTTCTCTGTTGCCACAGGGATGGATTCTTTTTTGCTATAAAGGAGGTTTCTTTGTTAGATCAAGGAAGCCAAGGCAAGCAGAGCATTTTGCAGCTTGAGCAGGTATGTGCTTGTTTCTTTCTGTATCTTGTGAACTGGCCTTAGGCATGGCTACTCGACTTACCTCATTCTTACAATTGCCAAGCTGGCGTATATGCACAACTATTTATAAGTCTGCCGTATATATAATCATAAATCTGGTTTGAGTTCAACAGATATTCTTTTCTCTTCCTTTCTAGTTATACTCTGCTTTCTTTTCAGGAAATTTCTCTTTTAAGTCAGTTTGAACACGAGAACATAGTGCGATATCTCGGCACAGACAAGGTGTGGTTCCTTCTTGCTAAGTTGTTTTCTGCAGTATCTTTCACTTTGGCATTAATTATGTTATTGCTGAGCAAAATATTTAGGGGAACATGGCTGTGATCGCAGTCACAATATAGTGGCTGCATCTTCATCACTGCATATGTTTGCTGCAATAGCCTGGGAATAAGATCACAACAGTCACAGCTTATTAGCTGTAGCAGCCACTTGTGACATAGACAGACATTTTAGGTCCCGCTCCCATCACAAGAAAAGTTTGTGATGAATTGACTATTCCCTGCAATGCTAATTTTATGAGTAAAGAAAATCTGTAGAGCAGATGTCGGAGAGCCTGTCATGTAATCAATTAACCCTTTGTTTTCTAGAGGTCATGATTTACAAATTAGCTATCTTGCAAACTGAAGATTCAGGTCAAACTCTCAGGTTTAATAAAAAGGAATCTGACACTTGGAAAAACTGCAGCCCTGATTAATAAGACATTGGGGGGTAGGGGTGATGATAAGAAAGAGAAGGCTTTAATCTTCAGGTATGCTTTGATTGACAATCCGATGGTGCAGATGACTAATTTCCAACCTTTTCGCCCTTGTCCATGACTGGTCGTGGCTGTAGTAATGACAAGGGAGTTCCTCCACAAGTTAGATTTTTTCCATCTGTTCTAGTCCAGCGTGTCATTTAGTTCCACACATTCTTATGCAACATCATATAGTTCTTAACCTCTAAATAGAGAGAACTAAAAATAGAATTGATCATTGTTCAGGTGAGGGAAGTAGTTCCTATCTTGGTGGCTTCAATGTTTGAGTACCTTTCAGTTATTATTATTATTATTATTATTATTATTATTATTATTATTATTAATTTTTTTTATTTTATTATTATTATTATTATTATTATTATTATTATTATTATTATTATTATTATTATTATTATTATTATTATTATTATTATTATTATTATTATTATTATTATTATTATTATTATTATTATTATTATTATTATTATTATTATTATTATTATTATTATTATTATTATTATTATTATTATTATTATTATTATTATTATTATTATTATTATTATTATTATTATTATTATTATTATTATTATTATTATTATTATTATTATTATTATTATTATTATTATTATTATTATTATTATTATTATTATTATTATTATTATTATTATTATTATTATTATTATTATTATTATTATTATTATTATTATTATTATTATTATTATTATTATTATTATTATTATTATTATTATTATTATTATTATTATTATTATTATTATTATTATTATTATTATTATTATTATTATTATTATTATTATTATTATTATTATTATTATTATTATTATTATTATTATTATTATTATTATTATTATTATTATTATTATTATTATTATTATTATTATTTTTTTTTTTTTTTTTTTTTTTTTTTATTATTATTTTTTGGACATAGCTTGGCAAGAAACATCACATTCTAAGAAAGTGCCAAGACATAACTTCCTTTTGGAGATGAAACATGCAAAGATTGTTGCTGTTAAACACAATTTGGTTTGGTATGCCTACAATCCACCACATTGTTTTGTGGGAATGAGGGGTTAATGCTATATGACCTCTTATTCTTCCACCAGGTGCACTGTGCAACTGTTTTTGTTGGCACTGCTGCAACTTGAAACCATGACGACTGCTTATAACTTGGATATGTTTGTTGTACAAGGAAACGAGCAAAAGAAGAGCTTGGTCCCATTTGTTCTTGCCTTATTTTCCCTTTTTAAGTTCGCAAAAAGCTAAGTTTGCAAAATTGCTTTTATATTGTCATATGATGTGTACTTCTACTAAATTAACCCCCATCAAACAGATTGTCACTAAACATCGATTGGTTGTTGAGGAGGTCCTCAATATCAAAGTGCACTTGAGGAAGCATAACGAACCTCAGGGCCTTGTCTAGGGGCGTCTTGCCTTGGCACATCCAATTGCTGTGGGAAGGGTGTTGTCATGTATCCAATGATTAGTTTGGTGTTATAAGAGGCCTAAACATCCAGCACAATTAAAATGAAGAAAACGTAGAAATCACTGATGTAGTATGTTTTATTTTATTTGCTATTGTTATGTTGTCTCTAACGTAACTTGTTAAAATATGTCATATTGTTTGTTTATGGGGTTTCGATGGGCCTTATGTATGTCTAGCCTCCTTCCACTTCATAACTTAATCTTCTGGGTCTTAACATGGTTCCAGTGCCATATATCCCTTAATTTCTTTCTGCGCATGGCTCTCTTTTCATCCTTTCTATGTGCTGTTCTTAGTTCGTTTGCACGTGATAAGGTGTTAAAGTATTCCATATGTGTTTTCAATGTGCTGTTCTTAGTTCGTTTACACGTGATAAGGTGCTAAAGTATTCCATATGTGTTTTCGATGTGTCTTATACACAATTCGTCCTAGACCTAATAATTTGAAATTTTTGGGTCGGATATTGTAACATATGATTTTCTTTTCTCTTCCCAGGATGATAAGAAGCTTTACATATTCCTTGAGCTCATGACCAAAGGTTCACTTGCAGCCCTTTATCACAAATATAACTTGAGAGATTCCCAAGTCTCTGCATACACTAGGCAAATTCTAAATGGTTTAAAGTATCTTCATGACCAGAATGTGGTCCACAGGTATTATGAGAAACATGCTTGACTTTGCATTTAGTTTTGACCTATTGGAATAGTGATCACACTTGTCATTTCTGATGGATGGTTAATTTTGGTAAGGAAAGAGACAATAATCAAACAAAGAACACAGGGAAACTTGTACATTTAGTTTCATAGCACACTTCCTGGGTGCCTTTTGATAATACTTCTTTTACTATCCAAATACTTTCCTGTATTTAAGGGTGTTGTCAAATCTTTGAACCAAAATGTAGTGTTATGAAAAGTAGATTTGTTGTGATAATCAGCATGCAGCGAAGTAACACTATGAGCTTGTACAGGATTATCTAGCATAGACAGGATTATTTTACTATGCAAATGCTTGAAGGTGGAAATGTAAATTTGCAATATTGTTAACTGTGAGGATGATTATGAAAATTTTAATCTTTTATAAATCTTACGAACAGCTATGTTGGTTTCTCATGCTTCCAGTTCCTTCATCCTGTAGGGATATCAAATGTGCTAACATACTGGTTGATGCGAGTGGATCTGTGAAACTTGCAGACTTTGGATTGGCAAAGGTATGTCTCATCAGTGAGAGTGAATTCTCTCTCTCTCTCTCTCTCTCTCTGTGCTCGTGCACGAGAGCAACAAAGATGCATTTACAAATACATACACATGCGCACCTGATAAACACAGACACACCTGATAAACACAAACACGCGTATAGACATGCACAAAGTGACAGGTGTTGTCCTTTAATTTTGCCGAAATGACATATTGACATTCTGTGTTTGTTCATCCAGGCCACCAAAATGAATGATGCTAAATCCTCCAAAGGAACTGCTTTTTGGATGGCACCTGAGGTTTGCACCCTCCACTGCCATTATTTTAACATACTATCATTAGCTGTATTAAGCACAAATCTTTGCAATTTTTTCATCGTTGTTGTTCGTAAATGCAGGTTGTCAATCTAAAGAACAGAAGCTATGGGTTGGCAGCTGATATTTGGAGCCTAGGGTGCACTGTTTTAGAGATGTTAACCCGCCGGCCTCCATATTCTCACTTAGAAGGAGTACGTCACTAACTAACCTTTTTTTTATGTTTTATATCCTCGAGCGGTCGTGTTAGAGGATATGTATAGTTTTTATGGCCAATGGTTGTTTGGGATTCTGGAGCAGATGGTTATCTAACAGTGTATGAAAATTCTGTTGAACATTTGAATCTTAACTCTCTGAGGTAATTTGGCGTTATTGTCTATACTTTTAATTACAAGCATAAGTTTATGGTGTCCAGTGGCATACATTTATATAATTGCATATTGTATGTATGTAAATAGTATCCCACCAACTGAAGTGGGGAACCCATATGACCTTTTAGTCTCACCAATCTCTCCATCTTCTCTTTCACTGTCACATGGTACTTGAGCAACCAAGAGAGCCATCTCTGCTCCAGTCCTGAGAGCAGATATTGATTGCTTCATGTTCCCTGCTGTGCCCTCTCATTGGGAGGTTGTTCTCTGATTTGTCACTCGCCTTCTTCAACCTTTGGTGTTTCCCTCATTGCCTTCAAGTGTTTGAATCAATCAATGACCTAAATGGCTGTCTTCTCTACTAGGATTAGTGACTTTTGATATGGAAGTGGGTAACTTTTCAATTTGGTTGGTAATTTTCATGTCTTATGTTGAGTTGGCAACTTCTCTGTACACATAGTAAGTTTTCCATAAGGGATGGTAATTACTGGCTAGCCAGTAAATCACCTTATGATGTTATCCATTTTTGGGCATGACGGCTTAGAGATCCCTTCCTTTTGGTAGAATGGCTGCTGCTGAAGTTTGGAGTGCTCTCATCTTCTGAGTGACTTTGAAGTCTAGACTGCTTTTGTTATAGAGGAAAAAAGAAATAATACCATCCCTCTCAAAGCCATCATAAAACATAAGTCGATGCCCCCTTTCTTTTTACTTTTTTTGTTCACATTAGGACTCTTAAAGATTTCAAGTAAAAAGGAATAAATACTTAATGTTTAATTAGGAGTAGTTGGAAACCATTTACATTTTTGGTCCCTGTGAACTTTTAACATGGTAGATGATTGCTTGAAGCATGATGCCCTCAGAATTGTATGTATATCTTATTGGTTTATGAAGCTGTCGTATGTTAGTTCCCTCAGGATTTATGATTAACACAAGCCTCTACTATGTTCTTTCTTATTGTGCCAGATGCAAGCATTGTTCCGAATAGGCAGGGGTGAACCACCTCCAGTTCCTGATTCTTTATCAAGAGACGCTCGAGACTTAATCCTTAGTTGCTTGCAAGTAAACCCGAATGATCGGCCTTCTGCAGCAAAGTTGCTAGACCATCCCTTTGTGAGGAAGCCACCGACTTCTTCTGGTTTTGCTTCACCTCGTTTCAACAGCATATTGTCGTAAGGTTTTGCTAAGCAATCCCTTTTAGTCCATTGCTTTGAAGGTAATTTTACACTCTTCATTTGTTATTTTCTTGTTGCATTGCTAGTGAAAGTATTCTTCTTTAGGGCTAATGGCAAGATACCTTCATCAACTTACCACATTTCTTCTGTTTACTCCGAAAATTTGTAACTTTTAACAGTCTACACTATGCTTTTATATTGGAGCAAATACTCCATGTATCTATAGGGTCTATGGTCAGTTTCCCAATTCCCTCACAAACAATTTTCTATTTTCACTAGATCATCCTGAAACTTTTAATTTGGCGAGTTACCCATAGTGTTTAATTGGTACAACAATGGTTAATTTGTCTTTCCCTAGGGTAGAGGTATGTGCAATTCATCATTGCGCCATGAAAACAGCCATTGTTGTAGTTTTCCTTAGCATTTATGTGTGTGTAAATCTAGGAATATCATGAAAGTTTCAGTAGTGTGACAGTGACAATGACACCCTGAGAAACCAAAATGGACAAATATGCTTTGTACTTCCTGCTGTTGTGGAACCTCCTGGCAAAGTTGCTTCATTTCCTCAGAGATTTCACTGGACACTGAACGGAAGCCCCAGACTAATTTGGGGAGCAACTTAATTGAATGGCCTCGTCTTCTTTAGTGGGCGGGTGTCTTTTGGAAGAGTGTTGTCTCCCAAAACAAATGGTCTCGTGCTTTAAAGCATTCGGATGGGCATGATAATAATTAGATATTTTTAATGTTGCCTATTGACTTTTCTTAGCCACCTCGATATTGTCAAAATTCTTGCGTTTTGACTGCAAACCAAGTCTTTCCAGCTGTAAATTTTTAACTCGTTACATTAGATGCTCGGATAGGAAAAACAGAACGGAGCAATATTCAGCTTCCACTGGTGTTTGCGTAATCTTAAGCCAAATGCTGAGTGTCATCGTAGTTTTTCCTACCTGAAATCATTTGTAGTGCATTGGTAATGCTGCAGCAATTCATTGGACCACTCAATGGTCAGCGGCATATTAATCACTGGCTAACACTCCCTAGCATCGCCAAGCTTGTAATGCGATGTTTTTTTTCTTGCCAGGTAACTTCTCTTTGGCAGTGAGGGGCAAATTGGAGCTTCTCAAGGATCAGCAGTCCTTGCGAAGGATCTTGGGCTGCAACTGATTTTCTGGTGTCTTTATTCTGCTCAAGTTAAGCATGTGTTGTTCATCTGGGAAATGTAAATAGCATGCCCTGTTGTATATTTTCCCGTTAAAAAGGAAGGAAGAAAAAGAAGTTAACGACGACCCAGGTTTTCTGCCTCTAGGAAGCGTAGATAGGCGCGCCCAACTTCTACGGGATAAGCAATCGGTGAAGATCGGATGTCCCTCGGGATCCGTGACGGAATGCCACATTTGCTTTGTTGTTGCTCGTTTGATATCGGGCCATCATCTGTAAATTAAAGTGTTTTTATTAATGGCATGTCGCTTCAAGATGAACGCTTGTATCGAATGATGAAAATTCAAGATGAACGCTTGTATCGAATGATCAAAATTTTGTGCCGACAACAATCAAGCTCGTGGATGGAGGAGCAAATCTAGTTTTTACGGTGCCGTAGAGAAGGTTCTTGGGAAACTAACTTGATCAGAAAACACAAAAAGGCCGAGGAAGCGAGGGTTCACGATGGTGTTGCCTCTTCTTGTTTTGCCGGCGGAAAAGAGCTCGAAATTGCATTTCTGAATTTCTTCTTTACTTTCTTTTGATGGCTTCCTGCCGCTTCATTTCAGATGGTCTGCTAAAAACGAGATGGGGAACGCACATCATGCCGCGTGAAACTGCACTTGCTCACTCTGCAAGGAATAATCTTCTGCCCGAAGAAGATCAATCGATCGCGTTCTGAAAGGATGGATCCTACTGGTCATATGGCCCGACTCAAAATTCTGTTTACTTTTGGCCCAGAAGATGTCTAGCCCATATATTTCAGCGACCAGAATTCAATGATTACGGGCCAATGTAACCTCCCCACCCTTTCTTCACCGCCCCCACCACCCTCTCTCCAGTTTCATCTCTCCGTCACTCTAATCTGGAGCTCTTCACCTAGTCGGCAACGGTTGCCGCTGACCCTCTCAGCAGACTCGGTGCTGACAAAGCTCAGATCAGCTTTCTTTGGCCTCAGCCAAATCAGGTTCCCAACAACTCCTACTGAACAAATTGATGCTAATTGAATACCGTTCTTTATTGACCAACCAATTGATGAAGTCAAGATCTTATATTTCAAAAATCACGTAAAGTTAGCTGTCTACCATTGCTTTTTTTTTTTTTTTTTGGTAATTTTACTAGCTTGAATAGCACACATTTTTTTCTCCTTTTTTTGAAGAATGGATAGTGTGACAAAATAGTTCGTGTGGAAAACATGAAGCTGTTAATCGATTGTAATTCAAATGCTGTTAATTGGCTGTAGAAGGCACATTTCTTTTTCATCCTTGTCGGTTGTAATTGCTGGTCGTCAACAATGGAAAGAACAGTAGCTATGGGTTGAAAGCTGAAATTTGGAGCCTGGGGTGCACTGTTTTAGAGATGTTAACACGCAAGTGTCCATATACTGGCTAAGAACAGGTATGTAACTAAGTAACCTTCGTTTTATGTTTTCTATCCTCGAGATCCATGTCAGGACAGAGTTACTAAATAAGTTTAGCACATGTTGTGATGAGTGCATTATGCCGTCATTTTGAGAAAACAAAATGAGCAAGGGCACTTCATAGAAAAGAGAGAGGACAAAGAATTCAATGATAATTATTAAGAGTATGGTCATGTTAAAGGATATGCATAGTACTTATGGCCGATGGTTGGGATTCCGGAGCAAACGGTTGGCTAACATGGTATGAAAACTCGGTTGATTATTTGAATCATGACTTTCTCTTTTAAGTGATTTAGCTTGGCTTAGGAGATCGGTATAGGAAATTATTTTGTTTCCATTTACTTTTATCACAATTTCCAACAATTTTATTTCCGAATCCTTAGAATTAGGAAGTAGATCACAAGTAGGAAATCTATTCCTATTCTCTTGCGATTTTCTAGCTGTCCTGGGCCATAAATATGTCATCTTCTCTGAAAGTATGATATGTAATAGGAAACAGAAAAAACCACATTTCTTCTTTGAAATCTGGATTGTCTAGTACTTTTAATTATTAGAACAAGTGTACAGTGAGTGTACGGTGGCTTAAGTTTAGATTATTGCCCATTGTAAATTATCTTCTCTAAAAGTATGACATGCAACATCATGCATTGGTCCTTGTGAATTGTTTCATATTGTCCGCCTTTCCCACCTCTGCAATAACTGTGATTCCCGAATGATCATGGCAGATGATTGTGTCGTAGTCCTGAGATTTCCCATGCATAAAGGACCGTGCATAATTGAACAAGATTGACCAAGTTGCCTAGGTTTCCAGAGTTCTCTAGAGTATTTCTAGGGATGGGCAATACAACAAATATATTGGGGTCTAAAGCATTTTAGGCATAAATATCAGGAGTTGGTAGATGGGAAAATGTAATTTCTACCGTTAGATCGAATGTCAATTAATGGTTGTAATGAGAGGGCCTCTTATATAAATATGGGAGAGCCCTCTCTCATTTATATCCATAAAAGACTTGAGGAATAGAAATCATTTTCTGCCGCGGCTTCTCTGATAAAGAAACCTCCCTTGACTTGACATAGTTAAAGAAAATCCATGCACTCTCATGTAAAGAAAGAAACTCAAGTTACTGGTTTTTGAAATACTACATATTTACTTTGTCAATTTGTTCAATACTAAAGAAAGGTCTTCAATAATTTCCATACCAGTCAAGCTGGAATTTAAAATCTTGACTTGAAGAGCAAACACTTTAAGTAATTGGAAAAACGTTTGCTTTGTCTTTTTCAATGATTCTCTTATGTCAACTAGAATATTACAAGTTCTATTGTAGAGTCATGATTGGCATGGTTCTAAATTCTGCCCCACATCTTCCTCATCCTTATACTCCCCATCTTCTCATTCAAGCAATACACCTTAGTCGAATTGCAGCTATGGAAGGTGGTGGAGGTAGTAGAAGGAGTGGCGATAAACTCAGAGCTTCCCTCCGCCATTTGCACAAGGGTGATAGCGCTTTGCTCCACCATTTGTGTGACGGTAACAGTGCTCTACGCATGAAAAAATCAAGCGGGAGAAAAAGGGAGTTATAAAAGCTTAAAAAATATAAACTACAGTATGATTGCGAAATAAACCGGCCTCATTTTGAATTTGAGGCTAGAACTCCATACCACTCAAGTTAGAACTCCAATTCCCAACTTGAAGATCAAACACTTTAAGCAATTAGAAAAGCATTTGTCATATCTTTTTAAATGATTATCTCATATCAACCAAAAGATTACGGGTTCTATTACATAGGCATGATTGGCATGATTCTAAATTCTTGGTGCGAGGGTGTGGCTCACATTATCCTCGTCCTTATACTCCCCATCTTCATTAGTCGACTAAGAATGGTTGGAATCATTCCCATTCGAGCAATACGCCTTAGTCGAATTGCAGCTATGGAAGATGGTAGAGATAGTAGAAAAAGTTGCGATCAACTCAGAGCTTCCCTTTGCCATTTGAGCGAGGTGATAGCGCTTTGCTCCGCCATTTGTGCCACAGTAATAGTACTTTATGCATGAAAAAGATCAAGGGGAGAAAAAGGGAGTTACAAAAGCTTAAAAAATATAAACTACAGTATGATCGTGAAGGTAGAAATAACGTATAGACATAAACCTTGATGGACTTCATTTTGAATATGAGGCTAGAACTCCATACCAATCAAGTCAGAACTCCAATTCCCAACTTGAAGATCAAACACTTTAAGCAATTAGAAAAGCGTTTGCCATGTCTTTTTAAATGATTCTCTTAAATCAACGAAAACATTACATGTTTTATTACATAGGCATGATTGGCATGGTTCTAAATTTGTAGTGCGAGGTTATGCTACACATCATCCTCGTCCTTATACTCCCCATCTTCATTAGTTGAGTAAGAATGGTCGGAATGATCCCCATATGAGTAATACACCTTAGTCGAATGGTAGCTATGGAAGATGGTGGAGGTAGTAGAAGAAATGACGACCAACTCGGAGCTTCCCTCCACCATTTGCGCGAGGAAAACAGCGCTTGTTCGGCCATTTATGCGATAGTAAAACGGTCTACGGATGAAAAAGATCAAGTAGGAGAAAGAGGAAGTTCTAAAAGGTTAAAAAAAATAAATTACAATATGATCACGAATGTGGAAACAACTTATAGACAAAAACCCTAATGGGCTTTATTTTGAATTTAAGGTAAGAACTCCATACTAGTCAAGCTAGAACTCAAATTTCCAACTTGAAGATCAAACACTTTAAGCAATTGGAAAAGCGTTTGCCATGTCTTTTTAAATGATTCACTTATGTCAACCAAAAGACTACATGTTCTATTACATAGGCGTAATTGGCATGGTTCTAAATTCCTGATGCGAGGGTGTGCCCCACATCATCCTCATCCTTATACTTCCCTTATTCACTAATCGAGTAAAAACGGTTAGAATTATTGCCATTTGAGCAATACACCTTAGTTGAATGGAAGCTATGGAAGATGGTGGAGGTAGTAGAAAAAGTGGCGACCAACTCAGAGCTTCCCTCAACCATTTGCTTTGCTATGCCATGTGCACGACAGTAACAATGGTCTACAGACAAAAAAGATCAAGATGGAGAAAGAGGGAGTTGTGAAAGGTTAAAAAAAAAAGTTACGATCACAAAGGTAGAAACAACGTATAGATATAAACCTTAATGGGCTTCATTTTGAATTTGAGGCTAGAACTCCATACCAATCAAATTAGAACTCCATATAAACCTTAATGGGCTTCATTTTTAATCGAATGGCAGCTATGGAAGATGATGGTGGCAATAGAAGATGTGGCGGCCAAGTTAGAGCTTCACTCCACCATTAGCGCGAGGGTAACAATGCTTTGCTTCGCCATTTGCGTGATGGTTACAGTGTTTTGCGGATGAAAAAATCAAGAAGAAGAGGGAGTTATGAAGAGGTTAATAAAAAAATTAAATTACAATACGATTGCGAATGTAGAAACAACGTATAGACAAAAACCCTAATGGGCTTCATTTTGAATTTGAGGCTTTGTATTCCATACCAGTCAAGCTGGAACTTCGATTCCCAATTTGAAGATCAAACATTTAAGCAATTGGAAAAACGTTTTCCATAAAAAAAATTAAATTACAATATGATTGTGAAGGTAGAAACGTGTAGACAAAAACCCATCTTCATTTTGAATTTGAGGCTAGAACTCCAGGCCAGTCAAGCCAGAACTCTAATTCCCAATTTGAAGATCAAACATTTAAGCAATTGGAAAAGCGTTTGCCATATCTTTTTAAATCATTCTCTTATGTCTACCAAAGGATTAAATGATCTATTATATAGGCATGATTAGCATGGATCTAAATTCCTGATGCGAGGGTGTGCCCCACATCATCCTCGTCCTTATACTCCCCATCTTCACTAGTCGAGTAAGAATGGTTGGAATCATCCCCATTTGACCAATACACCTTAGTCGAATGGCAACTATGGAAGATGGTTGAGGTAGTAGAAGAAGTGGCCATCAACTCAAAGCTTCCCTCCGCCATTTGCGCGAGGGTAACAGTGCTCTGCTTCGCCATTTATGCGAGGGTAACAGCGCTATGTGGACGAAAAAGATCAAACGGGAGAAAGAGGGAGTTGCGAAAGGTTAAAAAATAAAAAATAAGTTACAGTATGATCGCGAAGGTAGAAATAATGTATAGACACAAACTTTAATGGGCTTCATTTTGAATCTAAGGCTAGCACTCCATACTAGCCAAACGAGAACTCCAATTCCCAACTTGAAGATCAAACATTTTAAGCAATAGCAAAAACCTATGCCATGTCTTTTTAAATGATCCTCGAATGTCAACCAAAATATTAAGCATTAGGCATAATTGACATAGCTCTAAATTCTTGGTGTGAGGGTGTGCGCCACATCATCCTCGTCCTTATACTCCCAAGAACGATCTCCATCCGACCAATATACCTTAGTTGAGTGGCAGCTATGGAAAATGATGGAGGCAATTAAAGGATGTGGCGGCCAATTTAGAGCTTCGCTCCGCCATATACGCAAGGGTAACAGTACTTTGCTTCGCCATTTGCATGATGGTTATAGCACTATACAGATGAAAAAATCAAGTAGGAGAAAGAGGGAGTTGCGAAAGGTTAAAAAAAGGTAAATTACAATATGATCATGAAGGTAGAAACAACGTGTAGACTAATGGGCTTCATTTTGAATCTGAGACTAGAATTCCATAAAAGTTAAGCCAAAACTCCAATTCCCAATTTGAAGATCAAACATAATTCAAATAATTCATCCACCCCAGATGACATAAAGAAAAAAGGAGGAGAAAAAAAAAGTTAAGTCTCATTGATAGTTCTAAGATAGTTTCATTTTAGCATTTGAATTTACAATCAATTCACAGTTTCTAAAGCATGTTTCCCACACACACTGATTTATCACAATATCTAAGCATAGAATTGCAGCGCTTATGCCATCCGTACCTCAAATGAAACATGGAGAACACCGATTGTACTTGGCCCCAAAATTGACTATATCAAGAGTAATTAAATGATTATCAAGAAGAGGCAAAACAATCTTACTCAGTCATGACTTCATGGACATCTCCACATGACTCTTTTCCCAACAGTTCTGGTGATATCATAAACGATTGTTGGATGAAACCCTTAATTTTGAATAGTCTAATGAATATTTTTCTAGGCTTGTAATTCGCTAAAATGCTTTCCGTGGGCATTTCTATGGGCATTTTAGGCACTTTTATGTTGGTGTTTCTTTTTATCAAGGAACTAAACAATCTTTCCTAATGGTTCATAGAAATCTCCACATGACTCCTTTCCCAACAGTTCCGGTGATATCATGAACGATTGTTGGATGAAACCCTAATTTTGAATAGTCCAATGAATATTTTTCTAGGCTTATAATTTCGCTAAAAGGCTTCCTGTGGGCATTTCTATGGGCGTACTAGGCACTTTTATGTTAGCGTTTCTTTTTATCAAGGAATTAAACGATCTTTCCCAATAGTTCATAGACATCTCAAAATGACTCCTTTCCCAACAGTTCCAGTGATATCATAAATGATTGTCGGATGAAGCGCTAATTTTGAATAGTCCATAATTTCGCTAAAAGGCTTCCCATGGGCATTTCTATGGGCGTTTTGGGCACTTTCATATTAGTGTTTCTTTTTATCAAGGAACTAAACGATCTTTCCCAATAGTTCATAGACATCTCCACATGACTCCTTTCTCAACAGTTCTAGTGATATCATAAACGATTGTCGGATGAAACCCTAATTTTGAATAGTCCAATGAATATTTTTCTAGGCTTGTAATTTTAGAGTTTCTCGTGGGCATTTCTATGGGCGTTTTGGGCACTTTTATGTTGGTGTTTCTTTTTATCAAGGAACTAAACGATCTTACCTAATAGTTCATAGATATCTCCACATGACTCATTTCCCACACACACTGATTTATCACACTATCTAAGCACATAATTGCAGCGCTTATGCCATCCGTACCTCAAATGAAACATGGAGAACACCGATTGTACTTAGCCCCAAAATTGACTATACCAAGAGTAACTAAACGATTATCAAGGAGAGGCAAAACAATCTTACTTAGTCATGACTTCATAGACATCTTCACATGACTGTTTTCCCAACAGTTCCGATGATATCATAAACAATTGTTGGATGAAACCCTTAATTTTGAATAGTCTAATGAATATTTTTCTAGGCTTGTAATTTCGCTAAAAGGCTTCCCGTGGGCATTTCTATGGGTGTTTTGGGGACTTTTATTTTGGTGTTTCTTTTTATCAAGGAACAAAACGATCTTTCCCAACAGTTCATAGACATCTCCACATGACTCCTTTCCCAGCAGTTCTGATGATATCATAAACGATTGTCGGATGAAACCCTAATTTTGAATAACCCAATGAATATTTTTCTAGGCTTGTAATTTCGCTAAAAGGCTTCCCGTGGGCATTTATATGGGCGTTTTGGGCACTTTTATATTGTTGTTTCTTTTTATCAAGGAACTAAACAATCTTTCCCAATAGTTTATAGACATCTCCACATGACTCATTTCCCACACACACTGATTTATCACACTATCTAAGCACATAATTGCAGCGCTTATGCCATCCGTACCTCAAATAAAACATGGAGAACACTGATTGTACTTGGCCTCAAAATTGATTATACCAAGAGTAACTAAACGATTATCAAGGAGAGGCAAAACAATCTTACTCAGTCATGACTTCATAGACATCTCCACATGACTCTTTTCCCAACAATTTCAGTGATATCATAAACGATTGTCGGATGAAACCCAATTTTGAATAGTCTAATGAATATTTTTCTAGGCTTGTAATTTCGCTAAAAGGCTTCCCGTGGGCATTTCTATGGGCATTTTGGGCACTTTTATGTTGGTGTTTCTTTTTATCAAGGAACTAAACAATCTTTCCCAACAGTTCATAGACATCTCCACTCATTTCCCAACAATTCCGGTGATATCATAAACTATTGTCGGATGGAACCCTAATTTTGAATAGTCCAATGAATATTTTTCTAGGCTTGTAATTTCGCTAAAAGGCTTCCCGTGGGCATTTCTATGGGCGTTTTGGGCATTTTTATGTTGGTGTTTCTTTTTATGAAGGAACTAAATGATCTTTCCCAATAGTTCATAGATATCTCCACATGACTCATTTCCCACACATACTGATTTATCACACTATCTAAGCATAGAATTGCAGCGCTTATGCCATCCGTACCTCAAATGAAACATGGAGAACATTGATTGTACTTGGCCCCAAAATTGACTATACCAAGAGTAACTAAACGATCATCAAGGAGAGGCAAAACAATCTTACTCAGTCATGACTTCATAGACATCTCCACATGACTCTTTTCCCAACAGTTCCGGTGATATCATAAACGATTGTCGGATGAAACCCAATTTTGAATAGTCTAATGAATATTTTTCTAGGCTTGTAATTTCGCTAAAAAGCTTCCCGTGGGCATTTCTATGGGCATTTTGAGCACTTTTATGCTGGTGTTTCTTTTTATCAAGGAACTAAATGATCTTTCCTAACAGTTCATAAACATCTCCACATGACTCATTTCCCAACAGTTCTGGTGATATCATAAACGATTGTTGGATGAACCCTAATTTTGAATAGTCCAATGAATATTTTTCTAGGCTTGTAATTTTGCTAAAAGGCTTCCCGTGGGCATTTCTATGAGCGTTTTGGGCACTTTTATGTTGGTGTTTCTTTTTATCAAGGAACTAAATGATCTTTCCCAATAGTTCATAGACATCTCCACATGACTCCTTTCCCAACAATTCTAATGATATCATAAACGATTGTCGGATAAAACCCTAATTTTGAATAGTCCAATGAATATTTTTCTAGGCTTGTAATTTCACTAAAAGGCTTCCCGCGGGCATTTCTATGGGCGTTTTGGGCACTTTTATGTTGGTGTTTCTTTTTATCAAGGAACTAAACGATCTTTCCCAATAGTTCATAGACATCTCCACATGACTCATTTCCCAACAGTTCCGGTGATATTATAAACAATTGTCGGATGAAACACTAATTTTGAATAGTTTAATAAATATTTTTCTAGGCTTGTAATTTCGCTAAAAGGCTTCCCGTGTGCATTTCTATGGGCGTTTTGGGCACTTTTATGTTGATGTTTCTTTTTATTTGTTTAATGAGGCCAAGAGTCTAAGACTTGTCGAGAACAAAAAATATATTTTTAAAAAGGATTGGGTTGGGTTGGCCTCGAATTGACATTCTATAGTGACGTTTTTTATTTATTTATTTATTTACGTTGCCTTTTTTAAGGATACGTGTTAACGAAGCCGAGCCTTAATTGGCATTCTATATTGGTGTTTCTTATTTACATTGCCTTTTTTAAGGATACGTGTTAACGAATCCGAGACCTAATTAACACATGAATGGATAAGAAATTCATGTTAAGAACCACCGCCAACTAGGAAGAAAAGAAAATGGGTCAGGTTGGATTGGTCCTTAACAATCTATATTGGTGTTTTTTGTTTTTGTTTCTTTTTTGAAGGATACGTTTTAACAAAGTGGAAACTCAATTAAAACTCCAATGGATTGGAAGATCATATTGAGAACTACCTCTAACTATAAAAAAAAAGAAAATGGAACGGGCCGGGTTGGTCCTCAAATCATGGGAACTTGTCCGTATGACGTCCCATACAATTTCACTCCACGATTAAAGGGATAAAAAAAATAACAAAATTGAGGATGGCATGATTATGTAGCACTCAACCTGATAAGACAAATATCGTCAAGTATCCTATTGGCCACGATCAAGGTAGGCCAAATTGCGTAAAAGTCGCATGATATCATATGAGGTGGAGAGCATCCATTTGTCCATCAAACTCCATCAATCTTCACTCCTCAATATTTTCCTTTTAACCCATTATTTCAAATCCAGTAGAGTTTGCACTTTGCATTCGGTAACAAATTTAAAGAACATAGACACTATATATACATGCACGGTTTGCACCGACTTAAAAGTTAAGAGTAGACTATTAATGTTATGAATTTTTGGAGTGGAGTAAGCACTAAATGGTACAAATGCCGTAAGCTGATGAAGATATCTTCCCATTAGCCCCAAAGATGACTTCCACAGAAATGAACCCAAAAGGGATGGCATGGCAAAACCTCACTATATAGAAGTAGGCGGGTTCATCACCAAGGGATGATCTAGCAATTGCGCAACAGTAGGTTGATTCTTCGGATTTTGTTGCAAGCATCTGCGGATGAAGTCTCGGGCGTCTTTTAATAAATATTTCGGAAGTAAAGGAGGTTCACCCTTGCGAATTTTCTCCAATGCTTGCTCCTACCACAATAAGAATGAAAACGAAGCAGACACTAGTGTTAATCACAAATCTAGTGGGAACTAACATATGACAGTTGGATAAATCTAAAGAATTTAGAGAAAAGAATTGTGATAATTCTCTATATTTTTGTACTAGGATTACAAAGCTATTTATAGGACTTCTACAAGTACCAACTAGGAAAAAACATATCTAAATAACATAGCTATAATCCCACAAATCAAGGGTACTAATAAATCATTTTCTAACTAATTATTTACAACTATTTCCTAATAATTAGGACCAAAAAATCAGGATTGAATATTTCTAATAATCAAGTTATAAAAATCAAGATAATTCAACACTCCTCCTCAAGCTGAGGAATAGATGTCTTCCCTTCCCAGCTTGGAGATTATTTCGTGGAAGATCCCACCATTAAATCCTTTGGTTAGCACATCAGCCAATTGATCTCCGGAAGGTATGTAAGACATGCAGATCAACCTCTATTCTATCTTTTCTTTGATGAAATGCCTATTAATTTCAATATGCTTCATCCTATCATGTTGTATGGGACTATGAGCAATATTAATTGCTGATTTATTGTCACAATACAGCTTCGCAGGACCCTCCCACTTGATTTTCAAGTCTTCTAGGATGATTTGAAGCCATAATAGCTCACATATTCCTTGGGCCATTGCTCGAAATTCTGATTTAGCACTTGATCTTGCAACCACATTCTATTTTTTACTTCGCAAAGTCACTAAATTTCCGCCAAGAAATGTGTAATAACCAGATTTTGACCTCTGATCCACCATGGACCTTGCATAGTCAACATCGGTATAAGCTTGTAGCACCAGTTTTTGATTTCTTTTGAATATGACTCCTTTTTTGGTACTTCCTTTTAAATAACGTAGCACTCGATTGATGGCTTGTAAGTGTGATTCTCTTGTGTCATGCATAAATTGACTAATCACATTTACTGAATATGCAATATTAGGCCTAGTATGAGCCGAATAGATGAGTTTCCCAACCAATTTTTGATACATTTCTCAATCTACAATATGTTCTTCCTTTGCATCCCCAAGTTTTTTATTAGGCTCAATAGGTGTAGCTACTGGTTTATAGCCAAGTTTTCCAGTTTCCTTCAAGAAATCAATCACATAGTTCTGTTTTTTTTTTTTTTTGCCAGTCCTATTCTATTCTTACTCTAACTCTTACTCTTAGACTTTTGTCTAGCTTTCTTTTAGGGCGTGGGGATCGAAACCCACACTTGAAATTAAATCGTCCTTACTCCAACCCCCCTAAGAAGGTGGGGATTCGAACCCTCCACCTCCCCATTCCATGTTGGAAGAGTGGCCACTGGGGTTACATACTTCTGTTGTAAAAAAAAATTCTTTGTCTAGAGTAAGAAACTTCAATGCCAAGAAAGTATTTGAGCCTTCCTAGCTCTTTTATTTCAAACTATTTAATCAAACACCGCTTTAGCTCCTGCTTCTCCTCATCATCGTCACCTGTGACCATAATATCATCGACGTACACTAGAAGTTCCGTCTCTCTCCCTCTTGCCGAACGCTTAATGAAGAGGGTATGATCACCTTGGCTTTGTTTGTAGTTTGAAGCTTTCATAACTCTGGAAAATCTCCCAAAGTAGGCTCTAGGTGATTGCTTGAGCCCATATAATGCTTTATGTAATCTACATGCTTTGTTTGTTGTCTTTTCTCATTCAAATCCTCACAGAATACTCATGTAGATCTCCTCTTCTACGTCTCCATATAAGAATGCATTCTTCACATCATATCGTTGAAGTTGTCAATTAAAGTGAGCCGCCAAAGAGTAGAATTGTCACAGTATTCATCTTTGCCACCGGAGTGAATGGCTCCTGATAATCTACTCCATAAATTTGAGTACAGCCCTTTGCCACCAGTCATAATTTATATCTCTCAAGAGAACCATCAGCTTTGTATTTCAAGGTAAAAACCCATTTGCAGCCCACAGGATTCTTTCCTTTCTATTTTTCGACAATCTCCCAAGTTTGTTTGTTTGTTTTTTTTAGTGCATCAATTTCTTCTCTCATTGCATTCCTCCATTCTTCTTTAGACAATGCCTTGGATAAAGTATTTGGAGTAGAAATGCTGTTTAGACTCACAATGAAATTTTAATGAGGTGGTGATAGATGGTCAAGTGACACATAATAAGATAGTGGATATAATGGTCGCTTTGTGCACTCTCTAGTACCTTTTCTAACAGCAATGGGAAGATGCGAGTCATTTTCTAGCATATCAATTGACTGTTTATACAAAGGAGAGTTGGAACTTATCGAAAATTCATTTGCAAAACACGAATGGGAATTTTGAACTTGTGTTTGGTCTAAAATAGCTATATTTCTTGAGTATACCTAAGGAAATCTCATAGAATCATAAATACGGGGAGATACGGGAGTGGACACTTGTTCCGGAATAGACTCAATCGTAGAGAGTGAGTCCGGAATTGAAGTAGCATGAACTGATTCATGAGGAGCCCGTTGATTAGAGGTGGAGGCTGATTGGTTAGGAGTTGATTGATCAAGGATTGGTTGATCAGAAGTGGGAGATCGGATTAGAAGATTATTATGAGGTAAGTCAAGATTAAGGCCGTCAAAGTCTTTATCTTCAACTAATGACTTCTCCCTTTGAAGATAAGGCCATGGAAGGTAAGGTTTTCTTTTTACAAATACAACATTGATTGATATATAGGTCTTTCGAGGATGAGGATGATAACATTTATACCCCTTTTGTACATAGGAGTAACCAAGAAAGACACACTTGATTGCTCTAGGATCTAGTTTTCCCTTATGCTAATTATGAACATGTACAAATGAGGTGCGATTGAAGACTCTAGGTGTAAGATTATTTGTTGTCTTGAAATGGGGATAAAAGCTAGAAGAACTGCTATAGGAGTTTCGAAATCTAATACTATTGATGGCAATCTATTAATCATGTATGTAGATGTAAGGACGACTTCCCCCCAATAAGACTTAGGGACATTTCCATGAAACAACAATGCTCGAATAGTGTTGAGCAAATAACCATTTTTCCTTTCAGCCACCCCATTTTACTATGGTGTGTTTATACAAGATGACTCATGAACGATCCCTTCATTTTGGAAATAGGTTGACAAGATCTGATTAAAGTAGTCTCTAGCATTATCTGATTTAAAGCTCTTAATTTTAACTCCAAATTGATTTTGAACCATAGAATTAAAATTAGGAACAATACTACTTACATCAGATATGTGTTTGAGTAAGAATATCCATGTGACCCTAGTGCAATCATCTATTAGAGAAACAAACCATTGAGCCCCTGAGATATTTGGAATTGTGGAAAGTCCCCAAATGTCACTATGAATCAAATCAAAAGGATGAGAACTTCTTTGGTTGTTTATAGGAAAAGATAAACACGTGTGCTTAGCCAATTCACAAGTATCACATTGGAATTGACTCATATCTAATCCTTTAAACAAAGAAGGAAACGTGATATTTAAGACACGGAAAGATAGATGACCAAAACGAAAATGGTAAAGATAAATGACATCCTTATTTGAAGCACTAAGAAATGAGAAGGGTGAATTGTTCATGACTTTCTTTGAAATCCTCGGCGTCTCAAGATAGTACAACCCATTCTTTTCCTTAGCAAGTCTAATCTTCCTCTTCGAATCTTGTTCTTGAAAAACACAGTAGGTAGGGTAAAAAATTGCACAACATTTGAGGTCTGTGGTGAGCCTTTGTATGGAGACAAGGTTGGCTAATAGTTTCGGCATATGGAGGACATCTTTTAGAGTGAGAACACGCGTAATATGGATATCACCAATTCCTGTAATAGTGGCCAGAGAACCATTTGTCACCACTATTTTTCTATTGCTTGGACATGGGGTGTAGGTACTAAAAAAATGTGAAGTGTGAGTCATGTGATCAATGGCACTTAAGTCTATTATCCAAGCTTCAATTGAAAGTTTTTATGAGGCATTTAGACTAAAAGAGAATAGAGGCTTACTTGAGAGTGCTAAGGAACATGCACCAGAGGGTTTGTTAAGAGATCCTAGAAGGCCTTTAATTCTTTCTATTTCCTCAATGTTGAAAGATTCTTTCACCTGTCCTTTACTGTGATTGATTTGCTGGTTGGTTTGTTCAATTAGATGAGCCTGGGGCCTTGGTTGTCCTCCTTTGTTTCCCCACTCTTGGCTTGAGGTTGTTGGTTTGTCATTCAGCTTCTAGCAACGTTCCTTTGTATGCCTTGGCTTCTTACAGTAGGTGCATCACAAATTGTTTCGGTTATCCCTCCATGTAGGCCTTGAAGTATCCACCTTTCCTCTTTCTTGTGTTGACGCATTGCAAGTTATTAATGCTGAGCCTTCCATAGCTTGAGCCTCTAGCATTACCTTCGACTTTCTTTTGCCCGGATTGGAGAGATCGTTTCTTTCAAAGAAAGGATTTCTTCCTTTCCAAGTATCTAAATCCTAACTCGGTCAAATTCCAAATTAAGACCTCCCGAGAAATCATATACTCGATCCTTTTCAATAAAGGTTTTTAGAGTTGTAGCATCGCCCACACAAGTCATCTCAAATACTCAATAATGATCGAGTTCTTGCCATAGATTTTGAAGGGAATTGGCATATTCTGTCACCATTTTGTTCCCTTGTTTTGTTGCACTTGTCTTTACCTTGATTTCATATACTTGTGTTGCATCTTGAGCCTTTGAATAAGTCCTGCGAATAGAATCCCAATCTCCTTTGCAGTTTTAAGAAAAATACATGTATCACTTATGGCCGGATCCATTGAATCCCAAAGCCATGACATGATCATTGAATATGCTTCATCCCATGCGTTGAACATGGGATCTTCTGGTGTTGGACCTATTTCGAGAAGATGGTTGAGTCTTCCTTTACCCTTCAAATAGGTCTTGACAGATTGTGACCATTTGAGATAATTCTTTTCATTTAGCCTTTAAGTTGCCCTCACATTTTGTAGATCTCTGGTCATATGGTTGGTGTTGGCCTCCTCAGTTTGACTCGAAGTATCTCCAATCAGTTTCGTCTTAGACATGGATAATTCCAGGCACAAAGAAAGTACTTGGAAAGGAAGAGCAAAAATAGAAGCAATAAAGGTTGCTTGTGAATGAGGTTTTAGGGCAAAAATTGAGACAAGTTTAGAAGCGAAGAGGGGAAAATATAGCTAAAGGAACACAACAATGATAGTTGCGATCATATTGTTAAGCATAAAGAGAAATCCATCAACGAAGGCTGTGATTGGAAAGATTATTGCATCAATGAAGGATGCATGCAACACTACCCCAGAAAAATGAGCCTAATGCTCTGATGCCATGAAGAATTTAGAGAAAAAAATTGTAATAATTCTCTATATTTTTGTACCAGGATTACAAAACTATTTTATAGGACTTCTACAAGTACCAACTAGTAAAAAACGGATTTGAATAATACAGCTATAATCCCACAAATCAGGGGATACTAATAAATCATTTTCTAACTAATTATTTACAGCTATTTCCTAATAATTAGGATGCAAAAAATCAGGATTGAATATTTCTAATAATCAAGTCATAAAAATCAGGATAATTCAACTAAATCAATAAGATATGTAGACAAATCTAAGCACATCATGCTTCTGGCAATCATCTGCATTGATCATTTTAGCGCACTTAGTCGTTTTGTTTTCTCAAAATGATGGCCTAATGAACTTCATCACAACATGTGCTCAACTTATTTAGTAACTTCGGCATAACATGGATCTTGAGGATATAAACATAAAAAGAAGGTTACTAAATTATCTACCGGTGCATATTCAGAATATGGAGGCTTGCATGTTGACATCTCTAAAACAATGCACCCTAGGCTCCATATATCAGCTGACAACCCATAGCTTCTGCCCTCTTCATTTTTGAAGACCTGCAGTTACAACCAACGAGGATGACAAAGAAATGGTAAAGATGCGCCTTCTACAGCCAATGATAAGTATGTTGAAAAAATGACAGCAGAGGGTGTAAACCTCAGGCGCCATCCACAGAAGAGTTCCTTTGAAGGAATTAGCCGAATTCTTTTCGGTGGCCTGTACAAATTAACACAGAAAGTTGACGTGTTATCTAAGAAAAGTAAAGGACAACACATGCTTCACTTGGTTTATGTCTATACATGTGTTTGTCATGCGCGCACGTGTATGTATTTGTACATGCATCTTTGTTGCTCGCACGCACCTTGTGCATGTGCATGTATTTGAGCATGTGCCTTTGCTGCTCGCGCAAGCACGGAGAGTGTTGCTTTCGTTGATGGGACATACCTTTGCCAATCCGAAGTCTGAAAGTTTCACAATTCCATTTGGACCAACCAGTATGTTAGCACATTTAATATCCCTACGGAATCAAGAAACTGGAACCATGAGAAACCAACACATATGAAAGTAGGATATATAGAAGGTTAAAATTTTCATCCCTCAAAGTTAACAATAATGCAAATTTATATTTCACCCTTCAAGCATTCACATTGTAAAAGAATCTTTTCTATGCTAAATATTGCCGAACAAACTCATAATGCTGCTTCTTTGTTCCCTAATTGTCACAAGAAATCTACTTATCATAACATTACATTTGGTTTAAGGATTGGACAACTCCCTCAAATCCACAGAAAGGTATATGGATAAGTAAAAGAAGTTGTCACGCCCCGATCCTTGAGCGCGTGCCCATCTCTCTCTGGTCGATACAAATTTGCGACTTCTTAGGACGAGTTGCTGACCCATTTCGTTTTATTGCACATGTGGAAACGAAATAAATCCCCTGACAGTAGTCATCTCGGGATAGAAAGGCAGGACAACAAATTCACAAACAAAATACACCTTTATATACATATTGAGTCATGTACAAGGTCTATGACCAAAAGACTACAAAAGACGAGGCGGTCCTAACTGACCTACGCTTTAGATCACCTTCTCGCCACTCCAGGTCCTCCACTCGATGATCCTGAAAATTTAAGCCTATGACGGGATGAGATATAAATCTCAGCAAGTTCACGCTCTAAACCCCGATCAGGAGGGAAATACGCCTAGAAGCGTCATAATAACACAATCACACAATCATAGGGGCTTACCTCGTCTCAGGTCCACCCTGCAGGTCAGTACAATCAAATACTCGATCAAATAATTCAATTCAATTTAATTCAACCATCATTCAGTCGACTCATTCGACTTCATACCATCGATGCCATCTATAAACTCTATCATTTCGAACACTGCTCATCTAAGCTGAAATAGATATACTCATATATCATTGCTCCCCAAAGCTGATGTCTAAAATTTGCTCATCGAAGCTGATATCTAAATTTGCTTATCGAAGCTGCTAGATCAATTATAGCTCACCGAAGCTGCTAGATAACATGTGCTCGCTGAAGTTGCTAAATTACTATTGCTTGCCGAAACTGATATCTATAGTGCTTACCGAAGTTGCTAAAGTATTATTGCTCACTAAAGCTGCTAGAGATCTATAATGGCCTTAATGCTCCCCGAAGCTGAACCATGATACATTACTCCTGGCCAAGGATCTTGTGCTTCGCACATCAATTTCTCAATTAAATACCCAACTTGGCCTAATTCCACCGTATTAAAATGTACCGATAAAAATAATCGTGTGTGGGTACACGGTCGGCCTGAGCCAAAAATATAATATCTTTATTTTAGAAAATCCCACTATTTAGACAGAGTCTGAAAACATTTTTGGCATTGTAAACCGATGCCCGGTGATTTTCCAATTAATTACCGAAATTAATAAATTTTGGAATAATTTTCCAAAATTACAAATCACCTTCAAATTGCACAAATTAATAGTCAGATAAATAAACCAACCACACCATTGCAATCAACAGGAAATTCCAGTCACTGACTATCCCGGTCTAATTTCCGGAAAAATAATTAATAAATAAATAATTTCTAAAATTAATTAAATAAATCAATTGAAATTATAAAAATACCAACCTAGGCCAAAATCACTAAATTAAATACCGAAACGGGTCATAAAAATTACCGAACCAATTTAGATAAGTAATACAATTTATCTAGGCCTCACTTAATCTAATCTAACCACCTAACATGCATAATAGAATAATTAAATCACTAATTTAATCTAACTAACCACATAATTCCTAATTAAATTAAACTAAATACTCCTTAAACGTCATTAGCCTACTAAGAAGAGTTTAGTGCATAAACTCATTAGTTTATTGCAAAAATAAGTTCACTGCGACGACAACGCTACGGCGGCCGAAATTCGAATTTTCGGCGGCGTCGATGGACACTTGGACCAGGCCAAAAAGCCTTGCAAGCCCACAGCAAGTGTTGGGCTTGATCTTAGGCTTGGGTTGCAGCTGGATTGGGCTTGCTTCACGGGCTTGGGCTGCTAAAAACAAAAACTTGCTGGGCTTCGCTGGACTGGGCTGCGGAAAATGAAGACGGGCTGAAGTCGCGGGCCTCAATAGGACTTGACTGGCGTGGCCTTCTACTGGGCTTGGTGAAGATGGGCCGAACGGTGCTAGAGAGGAGGCGTGAACAAGGAAGCGGACGAAGGCAGTGACAGAGAGGAACGAAGGGGGTGGACGTCGGGCCAGGTGGCGTCGTTGGCGAGGAGGGGAGTCAATCTTGGTGAAGTTGACTGGTGGCTGAACATGAAGAAGCTGCAAAAGAAAAACTTCGGTGGACTTGGACGTGTGGGGAGGGGTCAACCTTGGGGGCTTTGGCAGCTGAGGGTTGACTCGATTGAAAGCAGCAATTGGTGTGGAGGTCGGGTGTGAAGATGGACGATCCACAGAAAGAGCTGGCGTTGAGAATTTCGGTGAGGTGAGGGCTAAGCTTCGGATGAAATAAAAATGAAAGCAGGGCAGTGGTTCTAGTTCTGGGGCAGGAAGGCCGACGCATTAAGGAAAAAGGAGGCCTCAAGCGTGTTCAAGAAGATTGAGCAAAATAAGGGATTAGGTCAAACCAAATTATCTCTTGCATTGATTGCATGTCCCCTCCTAATTCTTTCCAACAATATAAGTCCATAATTCAATCCAAATGGAAGCCAAAATTGAAGCCCCTTCCATGGTTCCGAATTTCACCCAATTAGTTTCAATTTCCTCACTCGATTCCCCACATCAACGTCCGAATTTTCCAAATCGAGGTCCAATTTCGATGAAGAAAAATCTCGTACAATTTTCTGCAAGTCCTCAACACTCAAAGGTTCGGCTTGGAAGTCCAAATTTCCTTCGACTTAACCCATCCAAATTTCCGTTAATTTTCGAAACGCTCGTATCAATTTTCCGTAAAAATCCGAAATCTCTTAAATTTTTTCGAAGGATGAGTCGACGTTCCTAAAATAAATCGTGACATGACAGAGCTTTCAATTTATGAAATTGGGTTTAAATTCGCGGTTAATTTCAATCTGGCGTGCTTTTAGCGTGACCTAACCTACCGGGTAGCTTTTAGGCATTTTAGTGCAATTGACCTGTGATCGATTTATCTTGAGTCACAATCTACATCTTCGACACATTGGCGACCCTCGGTTATTGTGAAAATCTTGATATTTCAATTACGGACATAGGGTACTAAAAAATAATAGAAAATCGGTTCAATGCCGATCGACAAGAATTTTGCAATCAGGTGGAATCACCTATACTTAATCACACACTTCAATCGAATCGACCTATCTCTGGTCTCTAATCAGTTTTTAATTGTGCTGTAATGACTCTTGCAAATTAGCACAGTTGAGCAGTCGATTCTTGGTCGAATTCTCAAGTTTTTTGCGTTAAAATCCCTTAATGACTTTTCCAAATAGTCTAGTTATCTCATGAGTGATCGGCTCAAAGAATAGCACTATAAACACATCGATGAAATGCCCGATTTATTCAATTGAAATCAAAATTTGAAAATTCAGGCTGTCACAGAAGTATCGTCAAAAGGCATCCTAGGGGTGTGCCATGGAATATAATTTACAAATGTCAATGTGCTCTTTGTTTGGTTATGATCTCTTTCCTTAATAAAGTCAACCTTCCATTAGAAATGAGAAATGTGATACTAATTCGATTAGTCAAAAACTAAAACGCAAAGTCAAGCATCTTTCTTCTACCTGTGTTTCACCTTCTTGTCATGATGATACTTTAAACCATTTAAAATTTGCCTAGCGTATGAGGAGACTTGGGATTCTTTCAAGGCGTATTTGCAATAATAATTTGAAAGTGACCCTCTGGTCATGAGCTCAAGGAATACGTAAAGCTTCTCATTATCCTGGAAGAGAATGAAAATCATGTGTTAGAATATCCAACTCAAAAATTCAAGCCATTAGGTGAAACAAGAAAAAGCACATGAGGCACACTGAAACTACCTAGACAAGTGATGTGGAATACTGTGTCAGCCTCTCTCGTGTGCAAACGGATCGAGAACATCACATGGAATTGCTGAAAACAGAGTCATGTACGGAAATAAATTGTGGCAGAACTTGGTTTCGAAATTATGCCGGAACTCAAAAGATTATATTATTAGGTGAAAGGGGGCTATATGTATTTGGCCCATCGAAACCCCATAAACAAACTATATGGGATATTCTAACAGGATACATTAGAGACAACCATACCAAACAACAAATAAAATGAAACAAATGTCAGTGACATTTAACTTTTTCTCATCCTAATGATGCTAGATGTTTAGGCCTGCTATAACACCTAACTAATCATTGGATCAAAACAACACCCTTCCCATAGCAATCAGGTCTACGAAGACAAGAGACTCCTAGAAAAGGCCCTGAGGTAATTAATTTCACAGGGACTAGAAATCATTGTTAAGTTGGTTATGCTTAATGGGGGTTAATTTAGTAAAAGTTTGCATTAGATGACAATTTAACAGTAATATTGTTGACTTAAATCACTGTGTCCAAATAGATTGAGAACGGCACTTGAACAATGATCAATTCCATTTTCAGTTTTCTCTACATGTAGAGGTAAGGACTATATGATGCTGCATAAAAAAGAGCAATGGAATAAAAGACACACTGAACTAGAATAGATGGAAAAAATCAGCTAATGGAGGAACTTCATTGTTATTGTTTATTACGGGTAATAGTCAATTCATCACAAACTTTTCTTGTGGCGGAGGGGACCCAAAATTTACCGTCTCTGTCACAAGTGGCCGTTACTGCTAAAAAGGCACAACTGTTGTGATCTTATTCACTGGACAATTGCAGCTAACACATGCAGCGATGAAGATGACACCACTATATTGTGGCTGCTATAACACCCATAAATATCTTGCTAAGTTCTGATGATATCATAATCGATGCCAAAGTAAAAGATATTGCAGAAAGCAACTTAAGAAGGAAACATGTCACGCCCCGATCCTCAGGCACGCGTACATCCCTTACTTTTGGTCGATTTTGAAAGCGATATCCCAGGATGTATCGCTGACCCTTTTCTTTTTAATATGTACATACGGAAGTAGTTATAAATCCCCGGACAATAAAGCAATGTGATAGAAAAGTTGGGCCATATTTTTCATACTGAAATTCACAACTACTCTTTTATACAAGCACCTTATAGTATATAATGCAATACTATTCTTAGGGGTTTGATCTAACCCTTATCTACATATAATCAAGGTATGACAAAACAGGATGGGATCTTAGTCCTCATCCAGGTCATACTCATGATCCTTCTCATGGTCATCTTCTTCTCCAAAATCTTCATTCTCATCTGGTTCCACATTAGGGTTCTCTTCAGATTCCTCCTCCTTAGGCTCCTTATCAGGGTCCTGAAATGGTTATTCAATAACTATTGAGGCCACGTCTCAGCAAATTCTACCCCCTAAGACTCGATTAGTAAACTAATACACCTTAGGGCTGCCTATGCACAACATGAGTCAGAGGACTTACCTTGGCCTCAGATTTCACCTGCATATTAGCACATATCAAATAGACATTTAGGCAATCACATCACTGATCGAAGCATTGATCAAATTGACCTAGTCGATTACACGCCAACAAGACCACTCACGGTCATTTCTATTCGATCAATCAATTCACAACATCATATCAAAGCAATGATCAATCGACCTAGTCGATTACATGTCAACGATGACCATTCCCTGGCCAATTTAGTTCAATCAATCAATTCGTGACAAACGGATCAAATCATATCGGTGATTCCATCTATACTCGCTAATTAATCTCAATGTTCCAATTCAACATTCCCACTCAAATATAGGCTCAAAGCGCTAGAGGTGACCCTAACACGAAATCTTATCATCGTGCGGTACTTAGTCCTTGCCCACAATTCATAATAGTATAAGATGCTAGCGGTAACTCACACAAAATATCGCTATTGTGTTGTACTTAGTCCTTCACTACAAAACGCAATAGCATAAGGCACTAGAGGTAACTCACACAAGACGTATCACTTAGCCCTTCACTATGCATATCAATACTGCAAGGTGCTAGAGGTAATTCCCATGCGACTTAGGTCGCCATGTAACACTTAGCCATTAACTACAATAAGCAATGGTATAAGGCGCTAAAGGTAACCCACACGAAGTCTTGCCATCATGTAGTACTTAGTTCTTTACCTGCTCATGATCCATTGGCTTCCCTCAACACAACACACATCATATCAACTTCCAATAATCATCTTGCTTCAATTATAAACCAACACATAATTAATTCCTCACGGCCCAATGACAAAGTGCCTCGCACTTAGATTCATCAATTAAAGTAATGTCTTGGCCTAATTTCTTTGTATTAAAAATACCCGATAAAATATCGTGCGTGGGCACACGACTGGCCTTAGCCAAAATATAATATTTTTCTTTCCATAACTCCCACATTTTCTGCACTCCATTCAAATATTTTTGGCATTATCAACCGATGCCCGGTTATTTTTCAATTAATAACCAAAGATTATTCAATTAAAGAATAATTCCCAATTTTACAAATAATTCAATTTAGCACAAAATAAAGCTCAATTAAATAAACGGACTACGCCACGACAATTAGCACCAAATTCCGGTCACTGGCCATCCCAGTTGAATTTCCAGAAAATAATTAATTTCGAAAAATAAATAAATAAATACAATAAATTCAATTTAGCACAATATAAAGCTCAATTAAATAAAAAAAATTGCACCATGATCATCAGCATAAAATCCCGGTCACTGGCCATCCTAGTTGAATTTTTGGAAAATAAATAATTAAATAATAAATTTCGAAAATTAATATTTAATTCCTAAAAATTCCATTTAGAACCGAATTGCCTAATTAACACCTGATAAGGGTCGGGAAAAATCCCAAGAAGCATCCAATAAATACTATAGGAAATTCTCTATCTAAGTATGCTAACCAAACAATTAATATGCAATGCAATTAACTAATAATCGCTAATCCATTCTAATCTAACCACATAATTGCACTTAATTAAATCTAATCAACCTTTAATTATAATTAGCAAACTAAGAAGGCATTAATGAGCAAAACTCACTCAAAACGACGATATCGACGTGAGGATCGACTTTCCTCAAGGCGGGCCGAGCGTTCGGGCTTGGGAAGGTGGCCAAAACGGGCCAAAACCCCATTGTCATACCCATTTTCTGCCTTCTCTGTTTGCTGTTGGAAGGGGCGGATTCGGGGCTGAGATGGCGGAGCAAGGCTGATGGAGGGCAAAGGGAGCTTCGATGGGTCGAGGTGGCAGCGTACGGTGGCCGGAGGTGGCTGAACTGTGGCTGTCTTTGCCAAAACGGAGCCGGACAGGCTTCGGAATGGCCGAGCTGGGCGAGAGGGCGGTCAAGGCGCGCGAGGACGGCAGCACGGCGGCGAACGGCGGCGAGGCGACGCTCTGGCCCGAAGGCACGACATCGACGGCAACTCTGGCGAGGCTGCAGCTCCTTTGAGCATCGCCAGTCGCTGCTTCTACTTTTGCTGTTCGGGCCAAGGACATTTAGCTCCTCAACCCAACACATATCACCTCAATTTCCCCATAGTCAACATGCCTTGACTATAAACTATCACACAATTATTCACTCCGGGCCAAGGACATTGTGCTTCACACTCGAATTCTTCAATTAAAGTACTGTCTTGCCTTAATTTCTTCGTGTTAAAAATACCTGATAGAAATAATTGTGTGTGGGTACACGATCGGCCTGAGTCAAAAATGCAATATTTTTCTTTTAAAAAATCCCACTATTTATATAGTCTGAAAAATTTTTTAGCGTTAAAAACTGACTCCTCGGTAATTTATAATTAATTATTGAAATTATACAATTTTAGGGTAAATTCCCAAAATTACAACTTAAATTCAAATTACACAATTCAACACTCAATTGCAAAAATTAACTACACCATTGCGATCAGCACGAAATTCCGATCACTGACTATCTCGGCTTAATTTCCGGGAAAATAATTAATAATTAATTACAGACATTAATTAAATAAATCAATTTAATTTATAAAAACACTAACCTAAGCCAAAATTATTAAATTAAATACCAGTACGGACCTGGAAAATTTCCGAATCCTTCTAGATAAATAGTACAGTTTATTTAGGCCTTAGCTAAATCGTGCTAACCACCTAACATGCTTAATTAAATAATTAAATTTCTAATTTAATCTAAATAACCACCTAATTCCTAATTAAATAATTATAAACATTCATTAAACGTTATTAGCCTACTAAGAAGAGTTTAGAGTATAAACTCACCGGTTTATTGCGGAAACCGGTTCACCGCAACGACAACGTGAAGGCGGCCGAAATCCAAATTTTCGACGGCATCGGTGGACACTCGGGCTGGACCTAAAATCGGCTCAACAAATCTCAGCCCAATTTGAGATTTGTTTTGGATTTGGGCTAGGCTTACTTCGCAGGCCGGTGGGCTGACTTCAAGACTGGGCCGAAATCCCCTGGGCTGATTTTGCTTGGGCTTCAAATGGGCTCCATCGTTGAAGAAACTGGGTCGAAATTGCTGCAGGCTTCAAGTGGCGTGGGCTGCTGGGCTTCGCTGGAGTTGTTGGGCTGAGCTAAAAGAAAAGGAAACTGCTGGGCTTTCGGTGGAATTGGGCTGCACTTAAAAGGGCCCACGATGCTTGACAATTGCGAGCTGCTGGAGACGTCGAACGTGAAGCTGTTTCGGTGGTCTTCTTCGCTGAAGGTTGACCGAGCTTGGAGATGGGCGCGGAGAGCTGCAGCGTGGCGTCACAGCGTGGAGAGGAGTCAACGAACCAGCAAGAGACCGAAGCTGGTTGACTTGAACGTGGCGGAACTGGGAGAAATTGGTGGAAGTTGCTTCGGTTGGGGAAAAATCGAAGGTGGCAGGCAAACGTGGAGAGGTGGGGCGGATGATGGATGATGAAGATGAGAGATAATGATGATGATGTGGGCGTGGCTTCGGCAGAAGGATGAGGGAGCAGCGAACACGGAGCTGCTGCAGGCGTTGAATTCCAGTGGATGGCCGATCTTCAACGAAGCAGAAGAGAAGCAGCTGCGTCAGTCGGAGAGCAGAAGTCGGTGGGGAGCGGCAGCACGTGAGTGGGGAAAATTCTTCGTGGACGTGCTGGCAGCTGGGCAGAAGACACGAGCTGGATGAAGCAAGAACGTGGAGATGATGGGCAGGTGTTTTCGGTGGGAGGTGAGCTTCGGACGTGGGAAAATGAAAACAGAAACAAGCGGGCAGAGATTGAAGGAGATGAAGTTGGCGAAGGCGTGCACGGCAAGTTGAGAAGAAAGGGGCCAAAAAGTCTACAAAATCAATCAATTCCCTTGAATGCTTGGTCCCCCAAAGCCCACACACAAATATCTAATGCTCCCAATTACTTTCTTGCACTAATATCCCACAAACAATCCAAATTGAAGCAAAAATGCAGCCCCATAATAGCATACGAATTTCTTAAATTTTGATCCTCAATTTCTTTATCAAATTCCTCAAATTGATGTCCAAATTCGTTGAAGAAAATGTTCATACTATTTCTGCAAGTCCCCATCATTAAATAGCTCGGCTTAGACTTCCAAATTTCCTTTAACTTGGCCCATAAGAATTTCCATTATTTTTCCGCAACGTCCGAATCAATTTTCCGTAAAAATCTCGGAATCTCTGAAAATTTTTCGAAGGATGAGTCGACGTTCCTAAAATAGCTCGTGACACCACAGAACTTTCAATTTTTGAAATCAGGTTTAAATTCCAGGTTAATTTCACTCGAGCACGCTTTTAGCGTGACCTGGACTATCGGGTAACTTTTATGAATTTTTTGTTGCAATTGATGCCGGACGTACAGGGCCTCTTATAATACCTAACCATCATTGGATCAAGACAACATCCTTCCCACAGCAATCAGGTGTACGAAGACAAGAGGCTCCGAGAAAAGGCCCTGAGGAAATTATTTTCACAGGGATTAGAAATCATTGTTGAGTTCGTTATGGCTCCCGAATTGCACTTTGGTAATGAGGAACTCCTCAATAAACGATCAGTGTCTAGTGAGAATCTGCCTGATGGGGGTTAATTTAGTAAAAGTTCACATCAGATGACAATTTAACAGTAATTTTGTGGACTTAAATAGGAAAATAAGGCAAGAATGCATGGGGCTGTGCCATTCTGTTGTTGATTTCCTCGAACACCACGAATATCCAGGTTCTAAGCGTTTACCACGGTTTCAAGTTGCATCAGTGCCAACAAAAAAAGTTGCGTGGGTCCTATTTCGTTAGTCCCTCATTGCCACAAAACAATGTGGTGGATTGTAGGAATAGTAAACCAAATTTGGTTCGAAAGCGACAATCTTTTGCATGTTTCATCTCCAAAAAGTTATGTCATGGCACTTTCTTAGAATCTGATGCCGCCAAACTATGCTCAGAAAAGAACCAAAAAAATGGATACTTGAACATTTAAGCCACTAAGATGGGAACTGCTTCCCTCACTTCAACAATGAACGATTCCACACTCAGTTTTCTCTACTTACAGAAGTAAGGACTATATGATGCTGCATAAATATGAGTAGTGGAATAAAAGACACGCCGAACTAGAATAGATGGAAAAAATCAGCTCGCGGAGGAACATCATAGTTATTGCTACAGCCAAGACCAGTTATAGTTGAGGAAGAAAAGGTGGGTGCACTAGTCATGCGGACATCAGATGGTCAATTAAAGGACCCATGAAGAATTAAATGACTTCAATTTCTCATCCTTCGATTCCTTTCTATTAGTCCTGAGAGTTGACCCAAATCTTCAGTATCCAAGATATTGTAAATCATTCACCACCAGAAAACAATGGGTTAATTGATTACAAGACAGGTTCTCTTTAGAGGGGCGAAAAAAAAAATTACTTACATTGTGATAGAGAGAGAGAGAGAGAGAGAGAGAGAGAGAGAGAGAGACAAAGACTCCATAAACTGACATCTACTCTACGTATTTTCTTTCTCGTATAATTACTATTGCAGGTAATGGTAAATTCATCACGAAATTTTCTTGTGGTGGAGGGGGACCTTAAAATGACCATCTCTGTCATGAGTTGCGGTCACTCCTAAAAAGCCGCACCTGCTGTGATCTTATTAACAGGATAATTGCAGCTAATACATGCAGTGATGATGATGCCAGCACTATCTCGTGGCTGCTATAACACCCCCAAATTATTTTTGCCGAGTTCTGGTGACATCACAATCGATGCCAAAGTGAAAGACACCGCAAAAAACAACTTAGCAAGAAGGAACCGCACCTTGTCTGTGCCGATATATTGAACTATGTTCTCATGTTCCAACTGACTTAAAAGAGAAATGTCCTGAAAAAGAAAGCAGAGTATCACTAGAGAGAAAGAGTCGAAAGAAAAAAATTATCGAACACACACCTGATCTATGGTTTTGTGCAAATACAGAAAGATACAGAAAGACACAAGCAGTCACCTGCTCAAGCTGCACTAAGCTATGATTGGTATGATCTGACAAAAAAATCTCCTTTACAGCGAAGTAGGATCCATCACTGTGGAGATAAAGAAGCGAGGTTTCAATAAGTTCCACAACACTCAAGCTAGAACTCCCTAGAACTCCAATATGAAGATCAAATCCTTTAAGCGTGTTTGGCATGTCTCTGTGAACCAAAAAGATTACATGATTAGGTCCCAACGGCACAGAGACGCCATGGGAAAAACATCCGATCATACTTCGCCCCCCAATCATTAAACGATAATCAAAGAGAGGAAGAGGGAATATCACTCAGTGATGACATCATAGGCATCTCCGAACGAACCCTTTCCCGACACCCGCAACTTCCTCCACGAGTTGATTCTAAATCGCCGGCAGAAGAGATGTTCCCCGCACCATGTTCATCCTCCACCGACTCCTCGTCTTCAACAGCAGAACGGTCCGAATAATCTCCATCCGACCAATCCAATTCATTCGAAGGGCAGGTGTAGAAGATCGTGGGGGAAGGTGGAGGAGAAGTGGACATGCAGTCGGAGCTTCCCTCCGGCATCGCGATCAAAGAGAAGAGGAGGAAAAAGCTTTGCGAAGGCAGGAAGATACTGAAGCGAGGGGACACGAACCCTATCATGGTCATGGTTGGTTTTCTACGTGCTGAAGGGTGGGACCCACAAAATATAATCGCGATATTTCGGATAGCGTTTTAGCCAACTTAAGGATAGCGGAGGAAGCGCGGTCCTTTATTTATGTTCGCCGCGCCCCTGTACGAACAGAAAAGGGTACCAAGGCTCCGCGGTTTGCCTGGGATAACTCAATCCATATCCAATCTATTTAACTAAATCCAGATCTATGATTGTATATACGACAGCCTTATAAATAGTTTCGCATGGAAGTTATAAGATCTTAATCAAGTAGTCATATGTCATGGCCAAGAGGTTCCGGTGCTAAGGAGCCGTGACCTTGCCGTGGAGGACCTCCTGTGCTCTCTCGGATTCCCATTAAGTCTTTTTCTTGAAGTTTTCAAGGGTGGGCAATACCGTCATTATGCATAATTCTAGAAGTCTCTAGCTTTATTTGTTGGTAGCTAATATTTGTCATTTATGTTGGTAGTTGAGGTGGTGCGATCTCGTCCGCCGGATGAATTCTAGATCAACGGATGTAATCAGAGAACCTCGAGTATAAGAAGGGATGCCCTCCCCCTCATTTGTATCCATCCAATTATTTCAGTAATACACAGTTCATTTCTTTCCAAAGCCTCCTCTCTCTAGAAACTTTTTCTCTCTACGATCCGATTGAGCGAGTAAGTGAGAGTTCGATCAAATAAGGCTTGGATCAAGTTCGATCAAGCAAGGCTTGGCTTAGGTGATGAGTGAGTAGGTGATCAAGCAAGGCTTGGCTTAGGTGATGAGTGAGCAGGTGATGAGTGAGCAAGTGAGTGTTCGATCAAGCAAGACTTGGCTTGGATGATTCAAAATAGCTAAAGTCGCTGTGATGCGGTCACGATTCCAATTGATTAGCCCGTGACACATGCCCAAAGGCCAGTTCACAACATACAGAATGAAACGAGCAGTTACAAGCTCAAGCTGCACTAAGCACTAATTGGCTTGACTTCCTTGATCTAATAATGAAACCTCCTTTACGGTGAAAAAGAATCCATCCTTGTGGAAATAGGAAAGCATGAGAGGGAATTTAATTGTGAATGCTGTCTCGACCACACATAGTTTAGATAATTCGTCCACCCTAGATGATATAAAGGGGAAAAAAGTTAGTCTCACTAATATCACTAAGATAGTTCCATTTCAGCATTTGAATTTACAATCAATTCACTGTTTCTAAACCATGTTTCCTACACACACCGATTATGCCATAATAGCAGCGCTTATGCCATCCATACCTCAAAGGAAACATATTGTATTTGACCCCAAAATTGATTATGCAAATAGTAAGTAAACGATTATCAAGGAGGTACAAATTACAATTATTTGATAAACAAGTTTGGGGTTAGTCAGATAACATATAGAAGTTTAATCTTTTCAATTAAAAAATGAGTTCCTTAAAAAGAATCGAAATTGATGGGCTTTCTTTTTGTCACTTCCATCCAAAAGAATATACAAGTTGTTGAATTATTTAACAGATCCATGCGTTTGTAGTTGATGGAATGTGAAGGAATGTATAAAAGCTCTATTTGTCCATTGTCTTTTGTTACATTTGCGAAGGACGCTGTTTTGGATATTGATGCCATTTTCACATCTTTCATCTGGAAAATTTCCTCGAATAAACTGCCGTTGATACATTAATTTAACCTTAGAAAACTTATGGTTGTTTGCTTAATTTTTACAGAATATATTAGATCATCTAGTGACTCTTCAAAGTCAATTGTTCTCTCTAACTGACGTCTGCGGTTGAAATATCATCACGAGGAGCAAATTTTAGCTTACATAAATATTCAAAAATTCATATTGCAAATTTTGAATGTGAGAGACAGGCAAACCAATGCCAACAAGTGTTCTAAAGTGAAAAGAAAAAAAAGCACGAGTATTGCAATAAAACGAGCGATCGAACAATAATATAGACGAAAAAAGAAAATAAATCGGACATCGGATTTCCGGATTTATGTGGTTTGATCGTAAAGATCTACGTCCACGGGGAGAGCAGCGACGAATTTCACTATAAATCAAGCGATACAAGGAAATTACATCCAATAACGCATGCGGTGTTTAACCCCGAAATTCCTTAAGAAATAATCTCTCAATCTTACGAAGGAATTATACGCAAATATTACCACAAGATTTAATTGGCCCTTATTCTTTCCCAAAATTTCTCAAGAAATAATCTCTCAATCTCAGGAATTACACGCAAATAATTAGCCATTATTCTTTTGCCGACTTCTCATAGGATTCTATTTCCTATTTTAAACGATTTTATCCAAAACATATCTTTGTATGTTTTAAACAAAATTCAAATCCAAGTGAAAGTTGGACTTTCCTATTTTAGCGGCCAAATTCTCCAACGCGCATTCGAATTTTGGAAAGTTGATCTTCGGATCTCGATTTCGAACGTTCGCAACATATCCAATTCAAAATATTCGGAATTTCACATTGGACTTAAACTCGAGACATATTTTAACACAAGAATAATATTTTACTAAATTAATAGAAGCAAGACATATATTTTTCATTGGATTGCGGAGCCTAAATTAACATATAGACCAAAGGAACGTAATATGTCGATTAGGGGGAATTAATTGCCCATTCAAAATAAAACCCGATTAAATAAACGGACTTTACCATGGTCATCAGATAGGGCCCGCATGTTTTTGTTCTTTATTTCTGTTCTTGAACACTTTTTTTTTTTATTTTTTTGTTCCCGGAACAAAATAGGAACAAAAAGAAGAAACAAAAATTTTTTACTTCTTGTTCTAGAAATAATTTTTGAGAAACATTTCTCTTCTCTCTCTGCTTCTTCTCTTCTTCTTTTGTTCTTCTTTTTTTTTTTTTTTTTACTTTCATTGGTCACCGGCCTCGGCCATGGCCGGGCGACCGACCGTCGAGGGCCGGCCAGCCGAGCCTCGTCGTGGCCGGGCGAGGCTTGCCCCGTCGGCCGATCGAAAAAAGAAAAAATAAAAAAGAAAGGAAAAAAATGAAAAATAAAATAAAAATGTTTAAAAAATTAAAAGAAACAAAAAAAGAATAAAATTTACCAAACGTGTTTCTATTCATTTTTTTTTCCGGAACAAACGTTACCAAACGCGTTTTTTGTTCAAAAAATCGTTCGCAACAAACACTTTTTTTATTTTTTTTATTTCTATTCCTAACAAAAAAGAATGTAAACGTTACCATTTCGCACCTATAATATTCCGGTCACTACTATCCCAGTTAAATTTTCGGAAAATAAATTATTAATTAATTTAATTCTGAAAAATAATATTTAAATATAAAAAATTCTACTTAGGACCGAATTGTCAAATTGAAGCCCGATTAGGGTTGAGAAAAATCCCGGGCTACCCTCAATAAATAGTAGACCATGTCTACTTGCTAAATACATATTCAATTTGTCTAATTCGCATCACAATTGACTAATAAACACTAATCCATACTAATCTAACTACCTAAACCTAATTAATTAAAACTAAATCCTTAAGTGTAATTAGTTCACTAAACAATGATTAATGAGATTATTCACCGCGCGCAAATCGGATCAATCCGACGAGGATGGCGCGAGGAACGATTCCTCCCAAAGCACGACTCGGGTTCGGGGCCCGGAAACCTCACAATGGGCCTAAAACCGCTGCTGGAAACCCATTTTCCAGCTGCTGTTCATGGCCAAACGAGGCTGCTCCGGTGGCTGAGATGGCGGAGCAAGGCCGGCGGAGGGCGAGAGAGGCTCCGGCGGGTCCGAACGATGGCCGGATGAAGCTGGTCGGCGGTCCGGCGGCTTCTTCAGCTGCTCCCGAAGCTGGACAGAGACTAAACAGCTGCTGGACGGAGCTGCTAGACGGCGAGGACGCGAGGGACGAGCGGCGGGACGCGCGGGCGGCGTGCGGGCGACGGAGCGCGGCGGCGACGGCGAGCTTCTTCGGTTTTCTTCCCTCGGCGAGGCTGCCTCTGTTTCTGTTTTGGTCTTCGTTCGAACAAGAGGGGGGAGAGAGTGTCGAAGGGAGAGAGAAGAAGAGATGAGAGAGAGAAGAAGAAGATAAAAGTTTGACTAGTCAAAAAGTAAAAAGAAGAATGGAGAAGTAAGGTGGAAGGCAGCAAGGGGAGCATTCGGTGGAGGCTTCGCACGAAGGGGAGGAGAGAGAGAGAGAGAGAAGAAAAAGAAAGAAAGAAAGAAAAGAGAGAGAGAGAGAGAAAGGGGAAAAAGGTATTTGGCTAAAAATGAAAAAAGAAATGGGAAGGACATTAAAATAAAAGAATCTTTTCAAATAAAAAATTCTAATTTTAATTTCTTTTAAATTGGCTCAATTATTCCCAAAGAATTTCCAACTAGAGTTCTTGATCCCTACTTGCAATTACATCCAAAATCCCTCTTAAATTTCTCTCAAATAACTCTCCCAAAAATCAATTGATATTTTCATTATCAAATTGATTATTTTCTTTATCCAATAATTTCCCATATTTCTCAATTTCACCATCAAAATTAATCCCCGGCTTCAATTGAACGAAAACGGCCCCAACTTGACTTTTTCCCAAAAAGTTTCGGTTGATAGAAAAATCTTCTGAGACTGAGTCATGGATCATAAAATTTATTGTGACATGACAGAACCTTCAATTTCTGAAATCGGACTTAAATCGAAGGTTAATTTTCATTTGGCGCGTTTTTAACGTAACCTAGGTTACTGGGTGGTTGTCAGAAATTTTTAAGGCAAATAACCCGTGGTCGATTTTCTTCAAACCACTATGAACCCATTCGACTTAATGACGACTATCGATTGTCGTGAAAATCTCGAGGATTCAATTATGAACACACGGTACCAAAATGACAGTAAAATCAAATTAGTGTCGGTCGACGAGAACTTTCCAATTTAGTAGAGTCACCCATGATCGGCCATACATTTCAGTCGAATAGACCTATCTCTGATCTTAAATTGATTTTTAACTGTGTCGCAATGGCTTCTAAAGATGAGCATGGTCGAGAAGCCGATTCTTGATCGAACTCTCAAGTTTATTGCCTTAAAATTTCTTAATTACTTACCCAGACAGTCTAGTTATCTCAAGAGTGATCGGCTATGAGAATAGCCCTATAAACGCATCAACAAAGTGCCCGATTAATTCAATAGAAAACAGGTTGAGAAATTCAGGATGTCACAAATATTTTACTAAAGCATAATGAAATCCAAAGAAAATGGGACTTGGCCACTAATAAAAAGTTTATATCGAAACCTGATATCTATTCGATTTATGAACGTTTTCTCAATTATATACACTCGGATTGATTCGTTCTCAGGTCCATCAAAAAAGCTTTCTTGCTCTCCGTTGGCAGATCCTTCCGTTTTTCCTAGCGATTCCTCTGCTGCACTATGCCGAGATCGAGTAGGTAACGACCTTCGATTCCGCTCCTCCTATCTCCATCGAATCAGGACAAGGATCGAGTGTTCATGGTTCTTAATTAACAGGTTCGTTTTCCATGTGTTGTGTGTAGGTATGGCCTGTTTGGCGTTTCTTTTGTTCTATCCACAACTGTACCAAGATTACTGGAAAAAGTTTTAGGGATCAACTGTGGTAATCATGATCTAAATGTGTGCTTAAGCAAAAATATAAAGCAGAGATTTGGTGTCAAAGATATCTTGATAATACAGCATTCCAAACAAAAGAACAAGTCAAAGATATACAAAAATCTTACTCAGTCATGACTTCATAGACATCTTCACATGACCCCTTTCCCAACAGCCTCCGCTTTTGCCATGAGTTGATTCTTCGCTTGAAAACCCTGTGGGGAGAAACAGGGCGCCATGGTTCTAAATTGCGGCGGGTGTGCCCCTGTCCTCGTACTTCCCAATCCCCCACCCGAGCTACATACCTCCGTCGAAGCGCAGTTGAGGAAGACGGTGGAGCCGTCGAACTTGGAGCTCTTCTCCGCCATTCGCACGGCAACAGAGCTCTACTCCACCATTCAAGTGGCGAATGAATATTTTTCTGGGCTTGTAATTTCGTTAAAAGGCTTTCTGTAATCATTTTTGTAGGCATTTTCGATACTTTAACATTGGTGATTCTTTTTTTTTTCCTTATTTGTTTAACGAGGCCAAGAATCTAAGATTTATCGAGAACCAAAAAAAAAAAAATTAAAAAAGGATCGGGTCAGTTTGGCCTCGAATTGGCATTTTTATATCTACGTTTCTTATTTATGTTGCCTTTCTTAAGGATAGGTGTTAACGAAATCCAGGCTTAATTAAAACACAAATGGATAGGAAAATCACGTTAAAAGCCGGCACCAACTAGAAAGAAAAGAAATTGGGTTGGGTCAAATTGGTCCTCTAACAACCTATATTGATGTTTCTTGTTTTTGTTTCTTTTTTGAATGACACATTTTAACAAAGCCGAGACTCAATTAAGACTCCAATGGATTGGAAGATAATATTGAGAACTACCTCCAACTATAAGAAAAAGAAAATAAAAAGGATCGGGCCGGATTGATCCTCGAATCATGGAGACCTGTCCGTATGACATCACATACAATTTCACTCCATGATTAAAGGGATTAAAAAATGTAACACTCAACACGATAAGACAAATATTGTCAAGTATCCTCTTGGCCACAATCAAGCTAGGCCAAATTGCGTTAAAGTTGCACAATATCATCCGAGGTGGAAAGCATCCATTTGTCCATCAAACTCCATCAATCTTCACTCCTCAATATTTTCCTTCTAATCCATCATTTCAAATCCAGCAGAGCTTGCAATTTGTACATTCGGTAACAAATTTAAAGACCGTAGACACTATATATACATGGACTGTTCGCACCAACTTAAAGGTTTAGAGTAGACTGTTAATGTTATGAATTTATGGAGTGGAGTAAGCACTAAACGGTAGAAATGCCGTAAGTTGACGAAGGTATCTTCCCATTAGCCCCAAAGAAGACCTTCACAGTAATGAACCCAAAAGGGATGGCATGCCAAAACCTCACGATATATGAGGTTGAGCAAAAGTAGGTGGGTTCATCACAAAGGGATGGTCTAGCAACTGGGCTGCAGAAGGCCGATTTTTCGGATTTCGTTGCAAGCATCTACTGATGAAGTCTCGGGCATCTTTTGGTATATATTTTGGAAGTGAAGGACGTTCACCCTTGTGAATTTTCTCCAATGCTTGCTCCTGCCGCAATAAGAATGAAAACGGAGCAGACGCTAGTGTTAATCACAAATCCAGTGGGAACTAACATATGACAGCTGGATAAATCAATAAGATATGTAAACAAATCTAAGCGCATCATGCTTCTGGCAATCATCTGCATTAATCATTCTGGAATGACGGTTACTGCAGAAGTGGGAGACATGATGATATGTAACAGTTCGAGGGGATCAATGCGTGAATCCTTTCCAACTACTGCCAATAAAGCAAAAGCATCTATCGCTTTTTGCTCAAAATTCATAAGTGTCCGATATTTAACCAAAAAGCAAAAGAAACGGGGCATCAGTTGCATGATTTACTATGCCTTTTGAGTACGATGGTATTCCTTTTTCTCCTTTATAATAAATAAAATTCATAGATAAGCACTAGACAGTGCAACCTTCACAATTCACTCGCAAGACCAGAGCACTCCCAACTTCAGCAGCAGTCATTCTATCAATAAAAGAGTGTTTTTGTGTTGTTGTGCCCTAAAAAGGAATAACATCAGTGGGTAATTTACTGGCTAGAGCCACTAATTACCATCCCTGTTCGAAAACTTACTATGCATATGAAAAAGATGCTGACTTGACCTAGACCATCAAAATTGTCATAATATTCAAAAGTCTACCAACCAAATTGAAAATACCTTCCATATCCAAATAACTAACCCAAGCAGAGGATCCAGGTCAATGATTGATTCAGAGAAGAGAAGCAGATAACCAACACTCGAAATCAATGAGGGAGTCACCACGGTTGATGATGACGAGTGACAGATCAGAGGACAACCACACGTTGAAAGGAAAGGACACAGAAGGCAACACGAAGCAAACAATGTTGGTGCTGCTCCCAGTACTGGAGCAGAGATGGTGATAACAATAGTGGGATTTGAATCTCTCTTGGCTGCTAGAGTACCATGTGGCAGTGAAGGAGCAGATGGAAAGGTTCTTGAGACTGAATAGTAGGGTCATATGTATACCCAATATCCATAGATGAGATACTATTTACATATATACAATATGCGATTATCTCAACGCATGCCACCGCCCACTCAGTGTACACTTGTAGCAGTAATTTAAAGTTTTAGACAACAATACCAAATTGGTTAAAAGAGAAAACCAAGATTCAAATATCAACCCAGTTTTCATACCATGTTAGCTAACCATTTGCTCCAGAATCCCAACCATCGGCCCTAAATACCATCCATATCCTTTAACATGACCATACTCTTGATAATTTTCATCGAATTCACTGTCCTCTCCCATTTCCATGTAGTGCCCTTACTCATTTAGTTTTCTCAGAACGACGGCCTAATGGACTCATCACAACATGTGCTCTACTTATTTACTAACTCCAGCATAACATGGATCTTGGGGATATAAAACATAAAAAGAAGGTTAATTAAATACCAGTTTAAAGCCAGAATATTGACCCCCCCATGTTAACATCTCTAAAACAGTGCACCCAAGGCTCCAAATATCAGCTGCCAACCCATAGCTTCTGTTGTTTACACTTTCGAAGACCTGCAGTTACAACCAATGAGGATGAAAAAGAAATGTAAATGATATACGCCTTCTACAGCCAATGATAGAATGTTAAAAAATGGCAGCGCTAGCTGTAAACCTCAGGCGCCGTCCACAAAAGAGTTCCTTTGAAGGATTTAGCAGCATTCATTTCGGTGGCCTGTACGAAAAAACACAGAAAGTTGATATGTTATCTAGGAAAAGTAAAGGACAACACATGCTTTAGTTTGTGCAGTCTATAGGTGTGTTTGTCTTGCGCGCATGTGTGTGTATATGTACATGCATCTTTGTCGCTTGCACATGCTTTGTGTAGCGTATGTATTTGGGCATGTGCCTTTGCTGCTCGTGCGAGCTCATGCGTGCAGAGAGAGAGAGAGAGAGCTTGATTTCGCTGATGGGACATACCTTTGCCCATCCAAAGTCTGCTAGTTTCACAGCTCCATTTCCATCAATCAGTATGTTAGCACATCTGATATCCCTACAGAATCAAGGAACTGGAGGCATGAGAAACCAGCACATATGCAAGTAGGATATCTAGAAGGTTAAAAGTTTTCATCCCTCACAGTAAACAGTATTGCGAATTTATGTTTCCACCTTGAAGCATTCACATAGTAAAAGAATCTTGTCTATGCTAAATATTACAGAACAAGCTCGTAATGCTACTCCGTTGTTTCCTGATTATCATGAGAAATCAACTTCTCATAACATTATATTTTGGTTTAAGGATTTGACAGCTCCCCCAAATTCACAAAAAGTATTTGGATAAGTAAAAGAAGTATCATCAAAAGGATCCATGGGATGGCATGGGACAAGATAGACAAATTTCAATGTGCTCTTTGTTTGGTTATGATCTCTTTCCTTAACAAAATCAACCTTACATCAGAAATGATAAGTGCGAATTGCTATATCAATTAGTCAAAACTACTAATGCAAAGTCAAGCATCTTTCTTCTACCTGTGTATCACCTTCTTGTCATGAAGATACTTTAAACCATTTAAAATTTGCCCGGTGTAAGAAGAGACTTGGGGTTCTATCAAGGCACGTTCTCGATAAAGAGTTGCAACTGAGCCTTTGATCATGACCTCAAGGAATACGTAAAGCTTCTCATTATCCTGGAAGAGAGTGAAAATCATATATGTTAGAATAACCAACTCAAAAGTCTAAGCTATTAGGTGGAACAAGACAATGTATATAAGGCACATTGAAACTACATAAACAAGCAATGTGGAATACTATAACGGGCCCCTCTTGTGTGCAAACAGATAAAAAACGGCACATGGAATAGCGGAAAAGGAAGTCATGTATGGAAATAAATTGCAGCATTAGCTGCTTCCGAAATTATGTCAGAACCCAAAAGATTATGCTTTTGGGTGAAAGGGGGCTACAATTATATAAGGCCCATCAAAACACCATAAACAAACTATATGGGATATTATAACAAGATACGCTAGAGACAACCATACCAGATAGAAAATAAAATGAAACACACATTGGTGACGTTTAACTTTTCTCATCCTAATGATGCCGGACGTACGGGCCTCTTATAATACCTAACCATCATTGGATCAAGACAACATCCTTCCCACAGCAATCAGGTGTACGAAGACAAGAGGCTCCGAGAAAAGGCCCTGAGGAAATTATTTTCACAGGGACTAGAAATCATTGTTGAGTTCGTTATGGCTCCATAAACTGACATCTACTCTATGTATTTTCTTTCTCGTATAATTACTATTGCAGGTAATGGTAAATTCATCACAAACTTTTCTTGTTGTGGACATCTCCGTCATGAGTTGCGGTCACTCCTAAAAAGCCGCACCTGCTGTGATCTTATTAACAGGATAATTGCAGCTAATACATGCAGTGATGATGATGACAGAACTATATCGTGGCTGCTATAACACCCCCAAAATATTTTTTCCGAGTGCCGGTGACATCACAATCGATGCCAAAGTGAAAGACACCGCAGAAAGCAACTTAGCAAGAAGGAACCGCACCTTGTCTGTGCCGATATATTGAACTATGTTCTCATGTTCCAACTGACTTAAAAGAGAAATGTCCTGAAAAAGAAAGCAGAGTATCACTAGAGAGAAAGAGTCGACAGAAAAAAATTATCGAACACACACCTGATCTATGGTTGTATATACGTCAGCCTTATGAATAGTTGTGGAAATACAGAAAGATACAGAAAGACACAAGCAGTCACCTGCTCAAGCTGCGCTAAGCTATGATTGGTATGATCTGACAAAGAAATCTCCTTTACAGCGAAGTAGGATCCATCACTGTGGAGATAAAGAAGCAAGGTTTCAATAAGTTCCACAACACTCAAGCTAGAACTCCCTAGAACTCCAATATGAAGATCAAATCTTTAAGCGTGTTTGGCATGTCTCTGTGAACCAAAAAGATTACATGATTTGGTCCCAACGGCACCCGGACGCCATGGGAAAAACATCCGATCATACTTCGCCCCCCAAACATTAAACGATAATCAAAGAGAGGAAGAGTGAATCTCACTCAGTGATGACATCATAGACATCTCCGAACGAACCCTTTCCCAACACCCGCATCTTCATCCACGAGTTGATTCTTCGTTTGAACCTCCGCGCGAGAGAAACGGGGCGCCATGGTTCTAAAGCGCCGGCAGCAGGGATGTTCCCCGCACCATGTTCATCCTCCACCGACTCCTCGTCTTCAACAGCAGAACCGTCCGAATCATCTCCATCCAACCAATCCAATTCATTCGAAGGGCGGGCGCGGCAGATCGTGGGGCAAGGAGGAGGAGAAGTGGAGGACATGCAGTCGGAGCTTCCCTCCGGCATCGCCATCAAAGAGAAGAGGAGGAAAAAGCTTTGCGAAGGCAGGAAGATACTGAAGCGAGGGGACACGAACCCTATCACGGTTGGTTTTCTACGTGCTGAAGGGTGGGACCCACAAAATATAATCGCGATATTTCGGGTAGCGTTTTAGCCAACTTAAGGATGGCGGAGGAAGCGCGGCCCTTTACCAACAGAAAAGGTTACCAAGGCTCCGCGGTTTGCCCGGGATAAGGGAGCTGCTACCCGACCCGACTAAGGGCTGTTTGTTTTCACTTCTTTGTTATGTTTAAAAATAGTTTTTTTTTTTTTGATCCTGGGAACAAAAAAGGAACATAATCGCGTTTGTTCGCGTTTTTGTTCTAAATTTTTTTTTTGTTCCCAAAAACACATGGAACAGAAACAAGAAACAAAAAAAAAAATTTGTTTCTTATTTATGGAACAAAATTTATAAACACTTTTTCTCTATTTTCCGTTTTCTTCTCTCTTTTTTCTTCTTCTTTTTTTTCTTTATTTTTTCGTTGGCCGATCGCCAGCCTTGGCCGAAGGGCGACCGGTGGTTGAGGGCCGGCGACCTCGGCTGGAGCGTCATCATCCCCGGCGAGGCCGAGCGTTGCCCGGCTCCCGGTAAGGCCGACCTCGCGCCGAGCTAGGTGAGCTTGATCTCGCCCGGATCCGACGAGATCGAGCTCGCCCGGCCAAGGCGAGGCCAAGCCTCGCCCGATTACGGGAGACTTGGCCTCGCCGGGGCCGACGAGCCTCGCGTGGTTGGGCGAGGCCGGCGGCCCTCGTCGGTCGGTCGTCGGCCATGGCCGAGGCCGCGACCGCCAAAAGAAGAAAAAAGAAAAATGAAAAAGAAAAAAAGGGAAAGAAAATAGAAAAAATAAAATAAAAATATTAAAAAATTAAAAGAAATAAAAAAATTATACAAATTTACCAAACGTGTTTCTATTCTTTTTATATTTATGGAATAGATTTACCAAACTTGTTTTTTTGTACAAAAATTGTTTCTTGAAGCAGAAATACTTTTTTTTTTATTTATGTTCCTAGAAACAATTTTTAAACAAAAATGTTACCAAACGCACCCTAATTTTCAATATATATCCGATCTATTTAATTAAATTTATGATAGCTCGTTTCTTTTTTTTTTTAAATAATATTGTTAAAACACTTTCACGCGATAAAAATTTAATGGACAATTTTTATAATTTAAAAAAAAAAAAGTTTCTATTGTTTCTAAAAGTATTTTTCAGAAAAATTACAATATTTTTTAGTTTTTACTTGAAATTGGAAAATAAATTAGAAACTATTTTCTACAGTTTGGCATAAAAATATGATTAAATTTTCATCCGTGCACTTCTTTAATATTTTTAAATTTTTCAAAAAATCGTATTTACTATTATTTTTTTATTTTTCCTTTTATAAAAATAAAATTTTTAATTATTTATTTTTTGTTTTTCACTTTTATTTTTCCTTATTCTTCGATTTGCGACGATCGATGACCAGCCATAGGCAAGCTCGAGCTCACCCAATTCCAACAAGCTCGCTTCAAACAAGGCTTTGACTTCGCCGGATCGATTAGGGGTGAGCGGTTCCAGGTTCCGGTTTGGTTCCGTATGGAACCTGGAACCTACCCTCGGGTACAGGTTCCTCATTTTTTGGAACCTGGAACCTACCCGTCGAGAATCGAGAACACGGAACCTACCCCCGTCACGGGTTCCGGGGTCGGTTCCGGTTTCCAACAGGTTTTTTTTTTTTTTTTTCTATTTTTTAGATTTGAACTATAACGTACGCGTATACTCTATGGTCAATTCCCAATAACCTAATTAAGACCTAGCAAATGACAAGAAAGCAGCGGATGGCAACTCCCACTAGCATAATTAAGAACAAGCAACTAACAAGAAAGCAATATCCCATCTAGAAGGAAGCGCCAATATCGTACAATAAATGGCAAAATGAAAACTGACAATACTCCTCGAGACAATGCTTGGTTGGAACGACTAATTTGATGCGATCGTGTCCATAAGCTCATATGCAATATAAACATCATTGAAAACCTCTCTCTGTGGCGGTGGAATAATATCTCTAATTGCCACAACCTGCATTAACATAATATGACCTCACATAAGCATACAAGAATCATAATAACCGAAAAGCAAGTTCTGTTAAAATTGCCATGCAATACCAATTCTGCATTGATTAAAGAGCTTATTTTGTATCTGGCATAGCCACACCATAAATAAATGTAGCTTCATTAAGGACCGCATGCATGTGGATTCCCATCAATCATAGTTCAAAACTTGTTCTTTATACCAACGAGAACACTTTCATACCATTACAAATTGCATCTAGTTAGAATATAACCATCTATTCCATCTCTAAGAATGATGAGTATCAGTGCCCTTCTATATCAGTACAATAGAAATTAAACTTCTAAAAAGTTCAAAGAAGGACGTTCAACTCGTAAGTAGCAAAGTTACAATAAGACTTTCTATATCTTGATGAGTGATGACAATACTCTGACTGGTGTTTCAGTATGTTCTCTGTCTCGTTAACAATTGATGCAGAGAAATGGTAACACAGAACAACATGGAGACTAGATTATCTTAAGCAATCGATATCCCTTCTAGTGAAATAGAAGATTCAAAGCTCTACTATTTGCTGCACTAACTCTTAATTCGTTGTCCACAGCAGGAAATGCTAATTCACCTGTACTGCACATTCGTTAGACTTAGAACCAAGATGGAGAGCAACGTAAATGCACCATTGCATAATATCAATGGCACTACCAACACCCATAAGCCAACCATCAAAGAAAACAACACACTTCAAACAACCCAGAAAGCCATTCTCAATCACGTAATAGAAAAACTGTAACGCAAGGGATTCACTGACGTTTTCATGGTCCATGTGCCGGAGGAGCTTGATCTCATGGAGGGTCCTCTTCGCGTCGATCTTGTTATAGAAAGCATTAGCAATCTTCTTTATGGCAACGTGCTCATTCGTCTCCGAATTCAAAGCCAAGCTAAAACCCAAAAAAAGAAGCACAACTCAATCAAAAACGAATAATAAAAAGAAAACTTTACGCATTGCTTCTAATAAGGAGTTAAAACAGAGCAAGTCCAAGAATCACCGAATCAGTCACTCACTCCCTATGCTTATGCTGGTATTACCCCGAGATCGTACAAATGAAATTCACAGCATTTGATGGTATTACCCCGAATCGTACCCTTAGAGAGAAGGTCCAGAAATCCAATTTTATCGGGCGAGCGGCGTCCGGCGCTGAACAGCTACCAAGCACAGAGTAGGATAGGACATATCCTATTTGACTTTTACATAGATGACCAAATAAAACCTGAAGGTCTTCTTTGAGCCCAATGGGAAGATACCTCCATCAACTTATCACATTTCGACTATTTACTTCAAAAGTTTATAACATTAACAGCTTATTCTAAACTTTTAAATTGAAGCGAACCGTGCATATATTTATAGTATCTATGGTTTTTAAACCTGTTAACAAACGTACAGATTGCAAACTTTACCAGATTTGATATGATGGGTTCGAAAGAAAATCCTGAGGAGTCAAGATTGACGGAGTATGAGGGACAAATGGATCCTCTCCGTCTCGGAAGCGAATCTCAATTGCTACGATAACTACTTCGGTGAGAAATCTCCGCTCGAAGGCTGCTTCATAGCCCAACCCTCTCTCCAACTCTCGTGCTCTGCATCCTCCTCAAGTGGGAGTTGACTTCGCGCTTCGGGGATGACAAAGCTTAAGAGGAGAGGAGACCATTGAGAAGAAAGCGGACAGGTGTCTTGTTCTTATTTGTTGATAGTGTGCAACCTTTACCCAATTTGGTCCAGCTTGATCACGGCCAAGATGCTCTTCGATGATTTTTATCTTATCAGGTTGAGTAGAACCCAATCATGCCTCCCTTAATTTTATTTTATTTTTAAAATTGTTTTGATCCCTTTATTGGTGGAGTGAAATTGAGTGAGACCTCATAAGAACATGTTTCCATGATTTGAGAACCGACTTAACCTAACCCATTTTTTTCCCTTTCTTGTTTGAGGCGGAAATCGATTCTCAATATGATCTTCTTACCCATTTGTAGTAGGGTGAGAATATCGAACTGACTGAACTGAAATTGCCTGGACTGGATCATATCGAACCGGACCAGATTAGCCAAATCTAGGTAATTCCAAGGACGTCGGTCGAGTTTGCGGGTGGTTTTCAGTCTAGTTCCCAATTTCGACTATATTTTTTTACAAAGCAACAAACCATAAAATAACAATAAGTCCATATTTTTTGGGGAAGGATTTACCTTCAAAATGCTGAAATTTGGAGGCGGACTTGCCAAGTGACCGGTTCCATTAGACTAGACCAGATCGGTTGGTCCAGTCTGATTCCTAGTCCCAAGACTGCCCAGCAGGTTCCTGCATGTATTTGCTCCAACTATCCTAGGAATAAGATTACAGCAATTGCGTCTTTTTAGCTATAACAGCCACTCATGACATAGATAGACATTTTAGGTCCCCCTCCCACCAGAAGAAAAGTTTGTGATGAATTAATTATTACCCAGAATTGTGATTATTTGAGTAAAAAAAAATAAATATGTAGACGTTAGTTTATGAAGAGGGCCTATCTTGTAATCAATTAATCCTCCGTTTTCTAGGGGTTGATGATTTACTGTTGGAGAAGGAATCTGATTTAGTCTGAAGATTGATTCAGAAAATCATAGATAATCGTAGATACGATTTACTTTAGGAAAGTTAATATTGTGTAGATATTTTCTGAGTCATTTTCTGATTCATTTATTGTACTACAAATATACCTGTACATTGATATGCAAAGTAATACAGAATACAGAAAATTACTCTTCATCTTCCCGAATTCTATCATTTACAAATTAGTTTTCTTGCAAAGGTCAAACTCTCAGGTTTAATAAAATGGAATCTAACGCTTAGAGAAACGGCAGCCCCGACTAATAAAACACGAAGGGGGGAAAAGGATAAGGAAGAGAAGGATTTAGTCTTCAGGAATCCTTTAGATGACTAATTCCAACCATTTCGCCTTTGTCCATTACTGGTCGTGGCAGTAGTAACAACAATATAGTTCCACCACGAGTTGATTTTTTCCATCTATTCTAGTCCAGCGTGTCATTTAGTTCCACTTATTCTTATGCAACATCATATGGTTCTTAACCTCCACAATAGAGAGAACCAAAAAGGAATTGATCATTGTTTAAGCGAGGGAAGTAATTCGCATCTTGGCGGCTTCAGTGTTTGAGTACCTTTCAGTTATTTTTTTTCTAGACAGTTTGACACGAAGAATCAGATTCTAATAAAGTGCCACGACATAAATTCTTTTTGGAGATGAAATATGCAAAAGATTGTTGTTGACGAGCAAAATTTGGTTTGGTACCCCTACAATCCACCGCATTGTTTTGTATTGCTATATGACCTCTTATTCTTCCGCCAGGTGCACTGTGCAACTGTTTTCGTTGGCACTGCTGCAACTTGAAACCGTGATGACCGCTTATAACTTGGATATTTGTGTTGTCCGAGGAAACGAGCAATAGAAGAGCTCGGTCCCATTCGTTCTTGCCATATTTTTCCTTTTCAAGTTCACAAAATTGCTTTAAAATTGTCATTTGATGCGAACTTTTACTCGGTTAACCCCTATCAAACGGATCGTCACTAAACGTTGACCGGTTATTGAGGAGGTCCTCAATACCAAAGTGCACCTGAGGAAGCGTAATTAACCTCAGGGCCTCATCTAGGGGCCTCTTCCCTTGGCACACCCGATTGCTGCGGGTAGGGTGTTGTCATGTATTCAATGATTAGTTTGGTGTCATAAGAGGCCTACACATCCAGTGTAGTATGTTTTATTTCATTTGTCATTTGGTATGTTGTCTCTTGATGTATTTTGTTAAAGTATCTCACATCGTTTGTTTATAGGGTTTGATGGACCTTATATACATGTAGCCTCCTTCTACCTCATAGCTTAATCTTTTGGGTTCTAACATGGTTCTAGAGCCATGTATCCCTTAGATTTTTTGTGCGTGGCTCTCCTTTCATTTCGGGTTCTCTTTGCATGTCCTAGGAGGAGTTAAAGTAATCCATATGTGTTTTCTATGTGCCTTATATACCTTTCCTCCTCCACCTAATAATTAGAAATTTTTCGGTTGGATATTGTAACATATGATTTTCTTTTCTCTTCCAGGGTGATAAGAAGCTTCACATATTCCTTGAGCTGATGACCAAAGGTTCACTTGCAACCATTTATCACAAATATAATTCAAGAGATTCCCAAGTCTATGTATACACTAGGCAAATTCTAAATGGTTTAAAGTATCTTCATGACCAGAATGTGGTCCACAAGTATTATAAGAAAGATGCTTGACTTTGCATTTAGTTTTGACGAATTAAAATAGTGATTCACGCTTCTCATTTCTGATGGATGGTTGATTTTGGTATGGAAAGAAATCACAACCGAACGACGAACACAGGGAAACTTAAATATTTTGTTTCATAGCACACTCCCTCGGTGCCTTTTGATAATACTTCTTTTACTCATTCAAATACTTTTCTGGATTTAAGGGAGTTGTCAGATCTTTGAACGAAAATGTAGCGTTATGAGAAGTAGATCTGTTGTGATAATTGGCATACAACGAAGTAACATTATGAGCTAGTACAGCATTATCTAGCATAGACAAGATTATTTTACCATGCGAATGCTTGAAGGTGGAAATGTAAATTTGCAATATTCTTAACTATGAGGATGATTATGAAAACTTTAACCTTTCATAAATCTTACCAACAGCTATGCTGGTTTCTCATGCTTCCAGTTCATTCTGTAGGGATACTAAATGTGCCAACATACTGGTTGGCAAAGGTATGTCCCATCGGCGCCCCACCCCCACCCGGGGGTGCGCTCATGCATGAGAAACAAAGGCAGATGCTCAAATACACACACATGCACAAAGCGTGTGTGGGCAACGAAGATGCATGTACAAATACATAGGCCTTCTCGCATGACAAACATGGTTACTTTTCCAAGATAACGTATCAACTTTCTCTTTTTTTCCGTTCAGGCCACTGAAATGAATGTGGCTAAATACTTCGAAGGAACTCATTTGTGGACGGCGCCCGAGGTTTGCAACTTCCGCTTCCATTTTTTTTAAAAACTGTCATTTGCTGTAGAAGGCACATATCATTTCCATTTCTTTTTTATCCTCATTTGTTGTGACTGCAGGTCTTCAAAAATGTAAACAACAGAAGCTATGGGTTGGCAGCTGATATTTGGAGCCTAGGGTGCACTGTTTTAGAGATATTAACACGTGAGGGTCAATATTCTGACTTTGAACCGGTATTTAATTAACCTTCTCTTTATGTTTTATATCCTCGAGATCCATGTTATGCCGGAGTTAGTAAATAAGTTGAGCACATGTTGTGATGAGTCCACTAGGCCATCATTCTGAAAAAACAAAATGAGTGAGGCCGCTGCATAGAAAAGAAAGAGGACAGTGAATTCGATGACAATTATCAAGAGTATGGTTGTGTTAAAGGATGTGGATAGTATGTAGGTCCGATGGTTGGAATTCTGGAGCAAATGGTTAGCTAACATGGTATGAAAATTTGGTTGATATTTGAATCTTGGTTTTCTCTTTTAACCAATTTGGCATTGTTGTCTAATACTTTAAATTACTGCTACAAGTGTACACTGAGTGGGCAGTGGCATGTGTTTAGATAATGGCATATTGTACAAATGTATATAGTATCCCATCTATGGATATTCGGTACACGTATAACCCTACCATTCAGTCTCAAGAATGTTTCCATCTGCTCCTTCACTGTCACATGGTTCTCGAGCAGCCAAGAGAGATTCAAATCCTAATATTGTCATCACCATCTTTGCTCCAGTTCTGGGAGCAGCACCGACAATGATTGCTTCGTGTTCCCTTCTGCGTCCTTTCAACGTGTGGTTGTCATCTGTCAGTCGTCATCGTCAAACTTGTTGATTCCCTCATTCATTTTGAGTGTTGGTTTTCCGCTTCTCTTCTCTGAATCATTGACTTGGATCCTCTGCTAGGGTTACTTATTTGTATTTGGAAGGTATTTTCAATTTGGTTGGTGACTTTTGAATATTATGACAATTTTGATGGTCTAGGTCAAGTTGGCATCTTTTTCATACACGTAGGAAGTTTTTGAATGCGGATGGTAATTACTGGCTCTAGCCAGTAAATTACCTACCGATGTTATTCCTTTTTAGGGCACGACAGCACAGAAACACTCTTTTGTTGATAGAAGGACTGCTGCTGAAGTTGGGAGTGAATTGTGAAGGTTGCACTGTTTAGTGCCTATCTATGAATTTTTTTTATTATAAAGGAGAAAAAGTAAGACCATCTTACTCAAAGCCATAGTAAATCATGCAACTGACGCCCCATTTCTTCTACTTTTTGGTTAAATTTAGGACATCTAAGAATTTTGAGCGAAAAACAATAGATACTTTTGCTTTATTAGCAGTAGTTGGAAAGCATTCACTCATTGGCCCATGCCAGCTATTACCACGTCTCCTACTTTTACAGTAACTGTGATTCCAGAATGATCAATGCAGGTGATTGCTTGAAGCATGATGCCCTTAGATTTGTCTACAAATCTTATTGATTTATCCAGCTGTCATACGTTAGTTCCCCCTGGATTTGTGATTAACACTAGCGTCTCATACGTTTTCATTCTTGAGGCGGCAAGAGCAAGCATTGGAGAAAATTCGCAAGGACGAACCTCCTCCACTTCCGAAATCATTATCAAAAGATGCTCGAGACTTCATCCGCAGATGCTTGCCGCAAAATCCGAAGAATCGGCCTTCTGTAGCGCAGTTGCTAGACCATCCCTTTGTGAAGAAGTGAGGAAGCCACCTACTTCTGGTTTTGCTTGACCTAGTTACAAAAACAAATTATCGTGAGGTTTTGCCATGCCATCTCTTTCTAGTTCCTAGCTTTGAAGGTCCGGCATTTGTACCGTTTACTAAACATAGTAACTTTAATAGTCTACCCTAAACTTTTAAATTGAAGCAAACAGTCCATGTATTTATAGTGTCTATGGTCTTTAAACTTGTTACCTTATGTACAAATTGCCAACTCTGCTGGATTTGAAATATGGGTTCGAAGGAAAATATTGTGGAGTCAAGACTGATGGAGTTTGATGGACAAATGGATCCTCTTTGGCTCGGAAGCGAATCTCAATCGCTACAATAACTACTTTGGCAAGAGATATCCACTCGAGGGGTGCCGGTCAAGGACATTGTGCTTTGCACTTAAATTTCTTAATTAAAATAATGCCTTTGCCTATTTTTTTCGTGTTAAAAATACCCGATAAAAATAATCGTGTGTGGGTACACGGTCGGTCTGAGCCAAAATTTCCATATCTTTACTTTAGAAAATCCCACTATTTATACAGTGTTTGAAAACATTTTTGGCGTTATAAACCGATGCCCCGATAATTAATTGAAATTACTTAATTTTAGGATTAATACCCAAAATTATAGTTTCCACTCAATTTGCAAAATTCACACTCAATTGCAGAAATTAACCACACCATTGCAATCATTATAAATTCCGGTCACCGACTATCTCCGGTCTAATTTTTGGAAAATAATTAATAATAATTAAATAAATTATTGAAATTAATTAAATAAATACACATTAATTCAATAAATACAAACTTAGGCTTAAAATTGCTAATCTAACCACCTATTGAACTAATTAAATTATCCTAACCATTCTAACTACTAGGCCACATAATAAACTAACTAATTACAATTTCTAACCACCTAAATCACTAATCTAACCTAAATTAATTAAATAAAATAATAATTACACTAATCTAAGCTTAATTAAATCTAAACACCCCTTAAACGTCATTAGCCTACTAAGAAGAGTTTAGTGTATAAACTTACCGGTTTAACGCGAAAACCGGTTCACTGCGACGGCGGCGGGACAAGGGCCGAAACTCGGGCCTATGGCGACGCCGAGGGGAGCTTGGGCCAGGCCAAACAAGCCTTGCAAGGCCCACGATTACTGCTGGCCTTGGCTGAGCTTTAAGTGATGGGCTGAGACACAGGGCTGGGCTGATTTCGCGGGCTGCAGTGGCTGAAATTCACGGGCTTCAAATGGGCTGAAACGGGCTGAAGAATTGCGGAGGCTGAAGACAGGCTGATTCTGGCCTGACTTGCAGCTTCAAATGGGCTGGGCTTAGAGACTAAAGATGGGCCGAAGACGATGAAAATTTGCGGAGATGCTGGGCTGAATTTGTGCGGGCCGTGGGCGTGAACAGAACCGGCGAAGGAGCAGCTGGCTTCGCGCGTTGCTGCAGGGGAACACTGGGCTTCGAGGGATGAAAGGAAGGCAGAGACCGCACATGGACATGTGGCCACAAGCTGGGAATTCGGTGGGGACGCGCGAACGGAGGAGAGAGAGACGAACGGGCTTGCGAGTCAGCTTCGAGGAGAATTCTGTTGGATCGTTGACTCTGTGCTGGCGTTGGGGGCTCCGTGGGTGGAAGCTAGCACGCGGCAGCTTGGAGGATTTGCGATGGAGAGAACAATGAAGCAGCAGCGTGGCGTGGATGTGATTCGCTGGTTTCAATCGGTGCAGGGGCTCGGCTTCTTGACTGCTGGTAGCATTTGGAGTTGACTCGGTGGAAAGTGAAGACGCTGGCAACGGTTTGGCAGAAATGGAGGAAGATCGTGGGCTGCTGCAGAGGTCCACGGATGGAGTGGGGCTTCGAAAGTAAGAGGGAAAGATGGGAAGGAACCGAAGCAGAAAATGAAGTGGAAAAGCAGAGGGGTCGGCCACGTAGAAGATGGGAAAATAGGAGAAAAGTCCAAGAGAAAATATCTAATTCATCATTAGATGCCTAATAAGTCTTTCAAGCTTATCCTCATGTCCCCTAATTCTTTCTGGAATAAATTTCCTACAATTCATCCAATTTGATGCCAATTGTTGCACCCCATGCCAAGGAATTTCTTCAATTTTGGACCTTAATTTCCTCACCAAATTTCCCAATTTGGTGTCCAATTTTGTCAAGGAAAAAGCCCATACAATTTCTGCAAGTCTCCATCACCAAATGACTCGGTAAGGAGGCCAAAATCCCTTTAATTTGGCCAATTCGAATTTCCGTTCGTTTTCCGAATCGTCCGAATCAATTTTCAATAAAAATTCTGAACTCGACGAATTTTCTCCGAAAAATAAGACGACGTCCTATATATGAATCGTGACATGCTCAAACATTCGATTTCCAAATCCGAATTCAATTTTGTGGTTAAAATCAACCTGATGCGATTTTAGTTCAATCCAACCAATTAGGTAGCTTTTAGGGATTATACCGCGGTTATATCCTTTAACGGCTTTACTCAATCGATTGGTTAACTCGTGAGTGATTAGTTAGAGAAAAATGACCATAAGCGCGTCGACGAGATGCCCATTTCATATATTCGGATATGATCGAAATTCGGATGTCACATCGGATCATTGAGCTCATTTGTGCAGGCAAGGAGGCTCTATAGTATGCCGAGATAGCAATCGCAATCTGTCTTCATCTTCGAGATCTTGCATTCCATATACTCTATGTGCTCCGACGCTGTATCCATCGGTGAAAAAGAGCTTGAAATTGCACTTCTGAATTGCATCTTTACTTTCTTTTGATGGCTTCCTGCCACTTCATTTTAGATGGTCTGCTGAAAACAAGTTGGGGAAACATATCATGCTGCATGAAACAACACATCCTCACTCTGCGAAGAATAATATCAATCGATCACGTTCCAAAAGGATGGATCCTACTGGTTGTACGTCAGGACTCAAATTTTGTTTACTTTTGCCCCAGAAGATGTCTGGCCATATATTTCAGTGACCAGAATTCAATTATTACGCGCCATAGGACAATGCTTGTTTTTGAATCGTTTTAATTAGCAGTTGACAACACTCTTTGAGCCTATCTCGGGTTTGAGAAACTTAAGATGCGTCTCAGCCGACTCGCCCTGTGCGCCCATGATCCCTAGTGAATCGTGGAGTTTTGGGCACTAGGGCACCCTTTTTTGGTCGATAGATTTAGGATTTAGATTTCGATATTTTCTTCTTTAATTAAATCAATTTACAATATTTATTTAGTATGAGAATACTCAATTTATTTTTTCTGTCATTTTTAAGTTTTTTAAATTCGTCAAGAAATCTTATCTTTGGTTGGGAAATACCGTAGGATATAGTGTTGGCTAAGGTTTTGTCATGTTTAGTAAATGACTCATTTGGAGTAGGGTTTTTTTTTTTGGTCGAAATGAGGCGTATTATTTATATTATAAAACTGAACCAGCATACCCAACAATTGGGGCATCAATACATAAGAGGGCCCAAAGGCCTAGAGGTGGAGAAGCCAGCTAGTTGGGACGAAGTGTTTTTTCCTTTGTTGTCGCGTGGCCTAGTCTGCCATAGCGTTGGTAGATCGTGGACAGGAAATCAGGCCCACTAGCGGCAATTGCTGAAGAAGATGCTTGCATTCCGTCCAAATTGCACGTGCATCCCAGCTGAACTCGTCCGTGTGCGTGAGGGACTTCACAAGACTTCTGCTGTCAGACTCGACCGAAGCCTTCCCCAGCTGCTTCTGTTTTAAGTACTCCAGAGCTTCAAGCACTGCTAGGATTTTCAGCTGAAAAATCGATTCCGCCCGAACTAGCTTGGTGAAGTCGTCCACAAGGCTGCCGGAGGAGTCCCGGACAATGCAGGCGACAGCTCCTTCCATTGACCCCTCGCAGATAGACCCATCAACATTGAGCTTTGAAGATCTTGCTGCCGGAGCTATCCAGGTTGGAGATGTCTCAATATCCTCTTCTTTTCCTGTGCATAAATCCCCATTTTGTTTGTAGCTATCTTGCTGAAATCGAGCCAGATCTACCACTTTGCAGGCATCCGGCTTAGTACCTCGAAAAATATAATTGTTGTGCTCCTTCCATACCTGCCATAGGATGTTTCCGATTGTTTCCAAAGACGGTAGGTTCGTGTTTTTCCTTATAATTGGAGTAGGGTTTTACGCATAGGAATATTCGCTCTTTTATCGTGTAACTAATATTGCCTCCTTTCAGAAATACAAGAAAATCCAGAAACTTTTCTCCGCGTGCTTTGCTCGTGTACGCTTTGAGCACGTCGTCTCGCGAGTTGCAGCTGCTGTCCAGCTGTCTTGCCTTTCCCTACGTCAGTGAAGAGGACAGAACGCGAACCAATTTAATGCATGGAGACCGGCTTGATCCATTGGAGCACCGACAGTTGCATTGACCCTTTTTTAACGCAACTAATATATACCAAAAGAGAAGGGATAATGACACAACAGTTCCTATTTAACTTTTGAAATTTTAATTTATCTAATATGATTTATAAATTTTAACTCAATATAGAATATGAATTTTTTATTTGTTCAATATAATTCTTAGACTTTATATAGTTTAGTTTAGAGATCATATTAAACATGTATTAAAAATTTAGAGATTATATTAAATAAATTAAAAATTCAGAGATCATATTGTATATTGGGGGGAGACTTGGGTAGATGTGAGAGGAAGCTCCAAGCCAATGGCCAATCCTCCTTCTTCCATGACCTTCCACAGCTGCCGTTCGACAATGTGTTAGTCCGATGGAGACGAGAGGAGTTTGTGGATGAGAGTGATGTGGGGAACACCCTTCTTGTCGATTGATAGAATAAAGTGAAAAAGTGAATTTCTGTATATTTTAGTGTGTGTAATATTGATGATACAAGAGCCTATTTATAGGCTATTCTAGACAACTATCTAAAATAATAAAATATTACAATATCAAAATGAAATCAATTATAATAAATATGAAATCAATTATAATCAATCAGGAAGATAGATATTTGTAACATCTCCCTCAAACTCAAGGTGACATAGAAGATGTCAGCTGAAGTTTGGAGAAAAGATTTTTAAAATGCCCAGGTGGATGTGCCTTCGTGAAAACATCAACCGTTTGATCAATTGAGGAGGTGGGAACAAGACGAACATTGCCATGAAGCACATTAGAGCGTATGAAATGATAGTCTATTTCAATATATAAACATCATTATGAGCTATTTGGATGGCACTTCAGTTATCACAATGAATGGCCATTCCACCATTATGACGAACTCCCATGTCTTCTAATAACCACCATAATCATAATAATTCCGAAGTTGTATCAGCAAGGGCACAATATTTTGCTTCCGTACTCGACCGAGCGATGGTAATCTGTTTCTTACTTTGCTAGGAAATAAGGGACTTCCCTAAGAAGAAGCAATAACTTGTAGTAAAGCGACAATCAAGAGGATCACTAGCCCAATTAGCATTAGAATAAGCTATTAACTCTAAGGATGAGTTAGTAGAAAAATGAAGACAATAAAATAAGGTACCCTTAATGTAACGAAGAATTCGAAGAATAGCAGTAAAGTGAGTTGTTCATGGCGCAATCATGAATTGACTCATAGTATGAATAGCATAAGTGATGTAAGGGCAAGTAACAGTGAGATAAATCAAAGTGTTTTATAACACCATTTTATATATATAAGAAGTAAGTTTTTCTAGATTTTGTTAAATGAGTCGGGTCGGGTATGAATCAAAAAATTTGTATTACAATTAATGAGTCAATTTATGTCGAATAATTTATAATCTTCCCAACTAATTGCTGAGAAGGTGGGATCTCCCGCCTCCTGACCCTTTTTCACGTGGAAAGGGTGGCTTGCGGGCAAGCCCCACGCGGTTAACACGTCAAATTGATGAACTCATGAGTGGAAGCTCCCGCTTCAGAACGGGGGCCTGCTGTGTCTTCCTCTCTCTTCAATGCCGCGAAGCAGACCAAGCCACGGAGGTGGAAATCGCTCCTCAAGAAGAAGTCAAGTCTCGCCCGCTTGACTTCGTCGCCTACCTTGGCGAGGAGAGAAGAAAAGTAGGAAAAAGATTTCAAGCTTTCAAAGACTTTGCAAGTGCGGTTTTTATTTTCCTCTCTTTGAGACGGAAAAGTCGCTCAAAGTCGCCCCAATGCGGACGCGGGGGCCCTCGTTTCATGTCCACTATTCCTCCTCCTCCGGCAGCGGCAGGTTTCTCCAGCCCCACCAGCCCCCCTGGATTTATCCTCGCCCTTCTAGCAATCGGTCGAGATATCTGTTGAACTCGTTCGGTCCTCAAGAGGGCCTTGGAGGAGAAGAAGATTCGCCTGTTCGCCCTTCGAATAAAGAGGACAGGTCAGATGGAGTTGATGAAAAGGTTAGTCAAGAAGGGACTTCGTCGGGAAAAGATGATTCTCTATTGTCGACTGCTGAAGAGGAGTCTCATGATAAGTATGATGTGGGGAACATCCTTTCTGCCGACATATCAGAACCAGTCCACACTGTTTCTCCCTGTGCGAATCTCAGACGAAGGATCACCTCCTGGCAAAAGGGCGAGCTGTTGGGTAGTGGGTCGTTTGGAACTGTCTATGAAGGCATCAGCGAGTAAGATTCCTTTGCTTTTCTCTTTGCTAATCAGTAAGTTATTCTCGCTATAAGTATTTTTCTGGGACGAAGTCCGATCGGTGTTCTCCCGATGTTCATTTGAAGTTTCCGTAGTGCTGCATTCCTAGTTAGAATTAGGAACACTTCAGCTAATCATTTGTATGCGTTTGAACACGTTATCTTTTGATTGATATAAGGCGTGTTTGAACATACGTGAGAAATGTTTATCCAATTGCTTAAAGTGCCAGATATTCATATTTCAAATTGGAGTTCTAGAATGATTGGTATTGTACTTATTGAAGACCTTATTGAACACACTGATGAAGTTAAGATCTAGTGAAATTTAGTTGTTTTTTGTTTCTCTATAACTATAATAGCTTTAATAGCGTGTGATTTTTTTTTCTTTTGGTGAAGAATAAATAGTGTGATAAATCAGCGTGTGAGGGCAACATGATTTTGAAACTGTTACTTGATAGTGAAGTCAGATGCCAAAAGCTAGGGAATCGTGTTTATGATATTGATGAGAATAACTCTTTTTCTTTTTTCTTTCTTTATGCAAGAATTATTTTAACTATGTCTGGTTACGGTATCATTCACGAGACAATTGGCATTTATGTTCTATTTCTCTCTCACGCTTCTCTGTTTCCACAGTGATGGATTTTTTTTCGCTATAAAGGAGGTCTCTTTGTTAGATCAAGGAAGCCGAGGCGAGGAGATGTTGTTGCAGCTTGAGAAGGTAACTGCTTGTTTCCATCTGTGTCTTGTCAACTGGTCGTGAGGCATGACTACTTGACTTGCCTCTTTCTTATGAATGCCGAGCTGATGTGTATGCCCAAATTACTTATTGGACTGCTGTATATACAAACCATAAATCTGGTGTGAGCTCACTAGATTTTCTTTTGACACTTTCTTTCTAGTGATTCTCTGCTTTCTTTTCAGGAAATTTCTCTTTTAAGTAAGTTTGACCACGAGAACATAGTTCGATATATCGGCACAGACAAGGTGTGGTTCCTTCTTATTAAGTTGCTTTCTGCAGTATCTTTCACTTTGGCATTGATTATGATATCACTGGAACTGAGCAAAATATTTAGGGGAACATGGCTGTGGTTGCAGCCACAATATAGTGGTCACATCATCATCACTGCATGTATTTGCTGCATTTATTCTGGGAATAAGATCACAGCAGTTGTGGCTTTTTAAGCAGTAGCAGTCACTCGTGACAGACAAATATTTTAGGTCCCCCTCCTACCACAAGAAAAGTTCGTCATGAATTGACTATTACTTGAAATAGTTAATTATATGAGTAAAGGAAATATGTGGAGTATACGTCCCTTTATGGAGTCTCTCTCTCTCAATGGAAGTAAATCTTTTTCCTCCCTTCTAAAGAGATCCTGTCTTGAAATCAATCAACGCTTTGTTGGGTAGTTGTGGATGATTTACAAATTAGTTATCTTGCAAACTGAAGATTCAGGTCAAACTCTCAGGACTAACATAAAAGAATCTGAGGCTTAGAGAAATGGCAGCCCCCTCTAATAACACATAGAGCGGGGAAAGGATGAGAAAATGAAGTGATTTGATTCTTGAGGTATCCTATAATTGACCATCTGATGGTCCACATGACTAATGCGCCAACCTTTTTCTCCCTCGTCAATAATTGGTCGTTGCTGTAGCAGCAACAATGGATTTCCTCCACAAACTGGTTTTTTCCATCTATTCTAATTCAGCGTGTCTTTTAGTTCCACTCACTGTTATGCAACATCATATGGTTCTTAACCTCTACAAGTAGAGAAAACTAAAAATGGACTGATCATTGTTCAAGTGAGGGAAGGAGTTCCTATCTTATGGCTTAAATGTTCAAGTACCTTCGGGTTATTTTTCTCTAAGCATAGTTCGGCAAGAAGCATCAGATATTAAGAAAGTGCTATGACAATTTCTTTTTGGAGATGAAACAAGCAGAAGATTGTTACTGTTCAAACAAAATTTGGTTTGCTACACCTACTATCTGCCACATTGTTTCGTGGCAATGAGGGATTAATGATATCTTCTGCTAGTGCACGATGCAACTGTTTTTGTTGGCACTGCTGCAACATGAAACCGTGGTGAATGCTTATAACTTGGATTGTGTTGTACAAGGAAATTAACAAAAGAAGAGCTTGGTCCCATCCTTTCTTGCCTTATTTTTCCTTTTATAGTTCACAAAATGCTTTTATATTGTCATCTGATTTAAACTTTCACTAAATTAACGCTGATCAAGCAGATTCTCACTAAACACTGATCGGTTATTGAGGTGGTCCTCAAAACCAAAGTGCACTTACGGAGTATAACCATGTTCACAATGATTTCTTGTCCCCGTTTGTTAGGGCCTTGTCTAAGGGCCTCTTGCGTTCGTACACCTGATTGCCGTGGGAAGAGGGAAGAGTGTGTTGTGAGTTAATGATTAGATAGGCCTCATAAAAGGCTTAGACATCCAGCATCATTAGGATGAAAAAAAACGTAAACATCACTGATGTCTTTGCTATCTGGTATGGTTGTCTATGTATCTGGTTAAGATATTCCATATCGTTTGTTTATGGGGTTTCGATGGGCCTTATATACATATAGCCTTCATCCCTTGGTTCGTTGGGCCAAGGGAACACAAGGGAACAACAAAAGAAAGCTTTTTTTATTTAGTTGTAGTACATACAAAGGAAGGGAGGAGCTTACCTATAGCCTTCCCTATTTATAGTCCCTTAGCCTAATCTTTTGGGTTCTGACATAGAGTGGGAATCAGGTTCTGCCCCAATTTATTTTTGTGCTTTGCTCCCTTTTCATCAATTACATGTGCCGTTGTTTGTCTGGTTTGCATGTGAGAGAGGGTGTTAAAAGTATTCCACTTCGCTTGTCTATGTGGTTCCATTGTGCTAGGTCGGTACCAAATACCATAATTAGTAGTTCCTCGTAAGTATCTTAGAATTCTCTTGGCAGCTCCAAAATAATTTGACTTGGACTTTTATCATTTTTCAATAGTTTCTCATTCATCACTAGTGGTGTTGAAACTATTTTGCAATTATTCATCTTGAATTTCTTTAGGAGGTTTTCGGTATATTTCTTTCTAGTTCATAAAGCCCAAGTCCGTCATTTCAAATGTCTTCATCTTTTCTTCTTTAAATTCTCGGATCATTGTCTCATTGTTTCCTGTATATATAAGATCATCTACATATAGAGAGACAATGAGAGAATCGTAATATCTCACAAAAGAAATATACCGAAAAACATCCTAAAGCTTAAAGGGTTGTTTTTGGTGTCACTTACCAAAAAATACAACTCCATAGTTACAACTATAGTTGGATATTCTAACATATAATGGCACAAGATGAAGATTTCTTTACTAAAGTAAATATACGGTCTCAACAAACTAAAAATGATGGAAGGAGCAAAAACAAAAGAGGATGACAAAGTACAAAGGAAGGGGAGGAGCTTTTTTGCTCTACCTTTTCTACTCTCCCCCTTCCCTATTTATAGGAGTACTTCACAGACATTGAGGACTTCAGGTGACTGTATTATTCAAAGGTTCAACCAATTTCTTGTAGAGAAGTCTAGGAAGTTCTAGATTTTTTCACAAAATGGATCATATTTTAACAATCACAAACACAAGTTGAGAGATTCCCAAGTCTCCTCATTCACTCGGCAAATTCTAAATGGTTTGAAGTATCTTCATGGCCAGAAAGTGGTACACAGGTATAAGAAAATTCTTGACTTTGCATTAGTAGTTTTGACTAATTGAGATAGTGATTTACACTTCTCATTTCTGATGGAACGTTGATTTTGGTAAGGAAAGAGATCATAACCAAACAAGGAGTACACTTTTCTTAATATATTTCTTACCTTTTACCAAAAAAAAAAAACCTTATCCAAATACTTTACTGGATTTAAGGGAGTTGTCAAATCTTTGAATCAAAATGTAGTGTCATGAGAAGTAGATTTTTTGTGATAATCAGCAAACAAAAGAGTAACACTACGAGCTTTTACAGCAATATTTCGCATAGACAAGGTTATTTTACAATTGGAATGCTTCAAGTTGTTTATATCTTTTACGCACAACTGTGCTGTTTTCTCATGCTTCCAGTTCCTTCATTTTGTAGGGATATTAAATGTGCTAACATATTGGTTGATGCGAATGGATCTGTGAAACTTGCAGACTTTGGACTGGCAAAGGTACGTCTCAGCAGCAAAAGTGAACTCTCTCTCTCTCTCTCTCTCTCTCTTTCTCTCTCTCTCACTCACTCATGCACGCATGCGTGGGCGTGCGAGCAACAAAGATGCATGTACAAATACGTATGCGTGCAGGAATATGTGCAGGCATTGAAATTGTGTAGCACACATACAAATGGATGAGCGCATGACAAACACGTGTAGACATGTGTTGTCCTTTACTTTTCCAAAATGACATATCAACTTTCTGTGTTTATTCATACAGGCCACAGAAATGAATGCTGCTAAAACCTCCTTAGGAAGTACTTTTTGGATGGCACCCGAGGTTTGCGTCCTCTGCTGCTATTTTTTTCAACATACTATCTTTAAGCTGTAGTGAGTGGATGTCTTTTTTATTTTTTTCTTCCTTGTTGGTCGTAACTGCAGGTCGTCAATCCAAAGGGAAGAAGCTCTGAGTTGAATAGAAGCAATGGGTTGGAAGTTGATATTTGGAGCCTAGGGTGTACTGTTTTAGAGATGTTAACGTGCCAGCGTCCATATCCTAAATTAGGTAAAGTATGTGATTGAGTAACCTTCTCTTTATGTTTTGTCTCTTTGAGATCTGTATTATGCCAGAATTGCTAACTAGTTGCAACATTTTTGTTATTGCTACTCATGATCTGAGCTAAGGTAAGTTGAGCGCATGTTTTGATGAGTCCATTAGGCCGTCATTTTGAGAAAATGAAATGAGTAAGAGCACTATGTAGAAAAGAGAGAGGACAGAAAATTATTGACATTTGTCAAGAGTATGGTCGTGTCAAGGGATATGCATAGTATTTATGGCTGACAGTCGAGATCCTGGAGCAGATGGTTATGGTATGAAAACTCAGTTGAATATATTTTCAAATGTTTTCATCATTTCTTCTTTGAATTCTTGGATCATTATCTCATTATTTCCTATATATATGATCATCTACATATAGAGAGACAATGAGAGTGTCGGTCTTGATATAGAGTGTCTCACTCATACTCCTCCTGAATCCTTGCTTGATGAAGTACTCATCGATTCTACTATACCATGCATTGTTTTAACCCGTATAGGGCCTTTTTAAGTTTTAAGACTTTTTCTTCTTGGCCTTTGAGAATAAAGCCTTGTGGTTGTTCTATGTATATTTCTTGAAGATATCCATTTAAGAATGCTGATTTTACATCTTATCTAGCTTACTCCTTTTTTGAGCAGGGATGTGGACGTAGCAAATGCATCCAAACACTTTGAGATGCTTTGCTGAAGGCTTCCGTCCACTCCATGCTTCGACTGGGAGTTTTATTTGGAACATTTAATAGGTATACAACAGTATAAACTGCTTCGCCCGAGAAAGTGTTGGGAATGCCTTTCTCTTTTAACATAGACCTTGCCATCTCCATGACGGTTCTATTTTTTCTTTCAGCTACTCCATTTTGTTACCTCCTTCATCTTCACAAAATTTATTAAACTCCTTTGAATTGTATTCTGTGCCTGTCACTTCTTAGGACTTTGATTCTTTGGCCACTTTGATTCTCTACGTGGTTCTTGAATTTTCTAAAGATAGAGAAAACCTCGAGATCTTTCTCGAAGAAAGTATACCCACGTCATTCTTGTATAATCGTCAATGAATAAGATGAAATATTTATTTTCACTAGGTGTAGGTGTCCTCATCGGACCACACACGTCCGTGTGGACAAGTTCCAAAGGCTTCTTAGCTTTCCATGAAACTCCGGATGGGAAGGACTGTCTCGTTGTTTTCCAAGAAGACAGCCTTCACAAACATCTGAAATTTCTGTGATGGCTGGAAAATCTCTCATCATATTTTTTTGATGGAGAATTTTTAGCCCAGCAAAATTGAAGTGGCCAAATCTTCGATGACAGTCGAGATCCTGGAGCAGATGGTTATGGTATGAAAACTCAGTTGAATATTTGAATCTTGACTCTCTTTTAAGCAATTTGGCATTGTTGTTTAATACTTTTAATTACTAGTATAAGTTTACACTGAGTGTACGGTGGCATGCATTAAGATAATAATGTATTTTATATACGTAAGTAGCATCCCCCGATAGGTGTGGCGTTTACATATAACCCTACCATTCAGTCTCAAGGATCTCTCCATCTTCTCCTTCACTGTCACATGGTCCTTGAGCAACCAATATCGTCATTGCCATCTCTGATCCAGTCCTGAGAGCAGCACTGACAGTGAATGCTTCGTGTTCGTTGTAACATCCCTTATTGTGTGGTTGTCCTCTGATCTGTCACTTGCCATTATCACTTTTGGTGTTTCCCTCAGTATTGATCCTCCGCTGCTCTTGTCTGAATCAATTGTTGACCTGAATAGTTTGTCTTCTCTGCTAGGGTTAGTTACTTTGGATATGGAAGTTATTTCCTACGTCAAGTTGGCAACTTCTCCATACACGTAGTAATATTTTCCATCAATGATGGTAATTACTCACTCTAGCCAGTAAATCGCCTACTGATGTTACCCCTTTTTAAGGCACGACAGCACAAGAAAGCCCTTTTGTTGATAGAATGGCTGCCGCTTGAAGCTTGGAGTGCTCCTGTCTTGTGAGTGAATTGGGAAGGTTGCACTCCATTTGTGCTTGTCTGAATTTAATTTATTAAAAAATGAGAAGAAATGATACCATCCTACTTAATGCCATCTAAAACATGCGACTAATGCTTGCTTTCTTTTTATGTTTTCATTAAATTTAGGACACATAAGCATTATTAGCAAAAGCAATAGATAATCATGTTCTATTGCAAGTAGTTGGAAACCATTCACATAGTTGGTCCCTCTGGACTGTTACATATCATCCACTGTCTCTCGCTTGTGCAACAACTGTGATTCTAGAATGATCATGGCGGATGATTGCCTGTAGCATGATGTGCTTAGATTTGTCTACAGATCTTATTGATTTATTCACCTATCATATGTTAGTTCCCTCTGGATTTATGATGGACACTAGCCTCTATTAAAGTATTTTTTTCTTATCGTGGCAGATGCAAGCATTGTTCAGAATTGGCCGAGGTGAACCTCCTCCAATTCCTGACTCTTTATCAAGAGACGCTCGAGACTTCATCCTCAGATGCTTGGAAGTAAACCTGAATAACCGGCCTTCTGCAGATCAATTGCTAGACGATCCCTTTGTGAGGAAGCCACCTGCTTCTTCTGGTTTTGCTTCAGCTCGTTTCAACAACATATCATCATAAGGTTTTGCTAGGCCATCCCTATTGGTCCATTGCTCTGAAGGTAATTTTAAACTTTTCATTTGTTATCTTGTTGCTGCATCGCTAGTGGGACTATTCTTCTTTTGGGCTAATGGGAAGATACCTCCGTCAACTTACCACATTGCTTCTGTTTACTCCAAAAATTACGACTTTCAACAGTCTACACTAAGCTTTTAAATTTTGAGCATATAGTACATGTATTTATGGGGTCTATGGCTAGTTTCTCAATTCCCTTACAAACTTGCCGTGTTTTACAGTCTCTCCATAAGCCCTAATATTTACACCAGATCATCATGAAACTTTTAATTGAGCGTGGTACCCATAGTGGTTAATTGGTATGTCAATGGTTAATTTGTCCTTTCCTGGGGGAGAGGTATGTGCAATTGATTGCCATGAAAACAACCATAGTTGTAGTTTCCCTTGGCATATATAAGAATCTAGGAATATCAACGTGAAAGTTTCGGCAGTGTGACAGTGACAATGACACTCTGAAAAACCAAAGTGGACAAATATGCTTTGTACTTCCTGCTGCTGTTGAACCTCCTCGCAAAGTTGCTCATTCCCTAAACTGGACATTGAACGGAAGCCCCAGACTAATACAGGGAGTAACTTAATCAAATGGCCTCATCTTCTTTCGCGGGTGGTGTCTTTTGGCGGAGTGTTGTCTCCCAAAACAAATGGTCTCATGTTTTGACGCATCGGGATGGACGTAATGGTTGTTAGATATTTTTCATATTGCTTATCGACTTTTCTTAGCCACCTTGATGTTGTCAAAATTCTTGGTTTTTAGATTCATCCTTTTGTGTTTTGATTGCAAACAAAGTCTTTCCAGCTATAAAGTTTTAACTTGTTATGCTAGACATTCGGATAGGAAAAACAGCATGGAGCAATATTCAGCTCTCTGGTATTTGTGTAAATCATATAAGCCAAAATGCAAGGGTGTCATCATAGTTTTCCCTACTTAAAATCATTTGTAGTGCACTGGTAATGCTGCTGTGATTCTTCGAACCACTCAATAGTCAGCGTCATATCGATGACTGGCAAACACTCTCAAGGCTTTGCCAAACTATGTGATACCTTTTTTTTTTAGCCAGATAACATCTCTTTGGCAGTGAGAGCCATCTGTTTAATTTGGAGCTTCTCAAAGATCGACTGTCCTTGTGAACGGTTGTCTTGGGCTGCAACTTATTTTCCAGTGTCTTTATTCTGCTTGAGTCGAGCAGGTTGTTTATCTGGGAATTGTAAATGGCATGTCATGTTGAAAGGAAGAAAGCAGAGAGGTTGACGAAGACACAGGCGTCTCTGACGACAGGTTGTCTGCCTCTAGGAAGAGTAGATAGGTGCACACAACTTGTACCAGATAAGCAATCGATCAAAATTAGATATCTTTGGGATCTGTAATGGAGCCCGCATTTGCTTTCATTTTGCTTGTTTGATATTAGGCCATGTTTGATAAATTCAGGGGTTTTTATCAATGACATGTCGCGTCAAGATAAGCGCTTCTATCGTGTCATGCAAATTTTGTACTAACAACAATTGGGCTTATTGATGCAGGGGCAAAATACTGAGTTTTTCTCCTTTTTTTTTTTTGCATTTTTCATTCCTGTTTATTTCACAAACACCAAAATGAAGAAATAACTACACTTCCCAAGTAGAAGAAGGCTCAACTTAATCAGAACCCGACTTTAATTACTCTCTCTCTCTATCTCTTTCTCTCTCTCATATCCTACCGGAAGATCAAATGATCATGTTCCAAATGGAGGGATCCTACTGATTGTAAGGCATGACTGAAATTCTGTTTACTTACGGCACAAAATATTTCTAGCCATATATTTCAGTGCCAGAAGTCAAATGATCAGACCATAACATACCTTCAGGACGTCTGCAGCTTCTCTTTCCACAATGTTCAAGTTATGAGCTTCTACTTCAACATCCTCCACCATCCTTTGCACCTCCAGTGCATATCTATGAATGTAGTCTTGTATTTCTTGCTTCAGTTCATTTGACCTTCAAGCTAAGCAAAATTATTGTACTAGAGCTTTTGCCAATACGAGGCAAGTAGTCCACAAATTCTTGTAATATGCTAACTCTCTTGATGAGTTATACAGCTAGGTCCTTGAGATGTTAAAGGATTAAGCACATCTATATGTACTTGTATAGAAGCAAAATAAAGCACGTGTTAACCTACAATATTTTTCCTGACACTAGTGATAACTTTTAGCTAGTTTTGTTCTCAAAGGACACCCACATCATATGCTTCTGCAAGTAACATAAAGAGAAAGAAAATAATTGCAAACATTAAAAAGAATCCCGTTTCGCGTTTGTAATGATGACTTCTATGACAGTTTTGTTCTATAGGTATATCAAGCACCGTATCATTACTCCTCAATACTGAAATGAACAATAATATTCTCAACTGCCGTTGACTACCCAGAACAAGCTGTCGCTACTCAAATCTCCCAGCCAAAAGTCTACATTACCAACCTCTCGCGCCAATTTTGTCAATACACTCTACACTAAGTAAAATGGATGTTATCGTCAGTTTCACTTTCCAATTTCACCAACATATCCGTAATTTCATTGGTATCATATTATTCATCAAGAAGGCAAAACCTAACTTTGAGTTCTAAGAGATGCACAGACCGAACACATTATGTGTTGATAATCTGTACTTACTTCATCAACACGTGAATGAAGTTGCATAACGCGATTTCTCTTCTCCTCAATACTAGCAGCAGTTTCTTTGGACTGTTGCTGGAGGATGATTAACACTCCAAGTTTCTCCACCGAGCTTTTGTTCATGTCATCGGCATGCATGTTGAGTGCCGAGTTTAGTGTCAACTTGTAGTCAATGCTTATCGCCTCCGCAGGCGTAGACCCTTTTGCATTCAACACATACTGGTAGTCTGAACCAAGCTTCAACCTAGAATCACAAAACAAAAGAGCAGTTGAACGAGAAGAACTACAGAAAATCACTCTAAAAGAAATAAATTACTCGATGGGATGATAACATCGTAATTAAAGCTTTACAACCTCAAACTTGGCACTTAGAATAACTCGACACATTATTTATGGTTGTCCTCAGAACAACTTAGCACGAAAAGATAAAAAGCTACAGCATCACTTCTTGATGAGATCAAAACAAATAAACTCAACACGTGCCAAATCAGTATAGGCATAAGAACTAGCACTGAAGAGATACAGACGTACAAATACATGAGAATGTAAGTCTTGTTGATGTTGAAGTGTTGAAAGACAAAATTGAACTGAATGCTTGATTAGGTCCATATAACCCCAGGCTATCTATTTATAATAAAACAAAAATGCCAAAATTACAATATCACCCTTATTGCCCCCGTACATAAAATAACAAAGGAAATAGACAAATACCCCAATTAGCGAGGTACTCTAAACACTCCCTCTCAAGTTGGAGCATAAATATCACACATGCCCACCTTGACTAAAATAGGATGAAACGATTTAACCCTTAGTCCTTTATTGAACACATTAGCGAGTTGATCACTAGACTAAACAAAGGGAATACAAATTAAACCACTCTCCAACTTCTCCTTGATAAAGTCCCTGTCAATCTCCACGTGTTGTACGATTATGCTGTATAGGATTGTAAGCAATACAAATAGCAGCCTTATTATTACAATATAGCATCATAGGAACACGAATAGATACACCAAGATCTTCAAGTAATCCTTTAAGCCATAACAACTCACAAATTCTCTGTGTTGTTGCATGAAACTTTGCTTTAGCACTAGACCAAGCAATTACATTATGCTTTCTACTGCAACAACTCACAAGATTCCCTCCTAAGAAAGTACAATACCTAAAAATAAACTTTCAATTAGGGGATCCAGTCCAATAGCAACTGCATAGGCTTCAACTTTCAAGCCATCATGAGGACACAAAAGAATCTCTTTCCCAAGAGTAGACTTCAAATACCAAAGGATCCAAAGAACGGCATTCATATGAGTAGAGTATGGATCATGCATAAATTGACTCACTAGGCTCATGGCAAAACCAATATCAGGTTGAGTGTGGGACAAATAAATCAACTTGCCCGCTAACTGTTGATAATCACCCTTATCCACTGGATCACCATCCCTTTCACAAAGACGAGTATTGGCCTCAATAGATGTATCACAGGGATGACATCCCAATAACCCAACTTTTGTCAACAGATCAAGGATATACTTCCTTTGGGATAGAAACACACCTTTTAAAGATCGAGCAACTTCAATCCCAAGAAAGTACCAAAGCTTTCCAAGATCCTTTATATCTCAAACTCCTATCCAAGAAACTTTTTCAACCATTTGATTTCATCATTATCATTCCTCGTGACAACAATATTGTCTACATACACAATAAGAATAATAACTTTAGCACTTGATCTCTTCACAAACAAAGTATGATCAACATTACTTTGTTTATACCTAACGGAAACCATAACTTTTTGAAACTACCAAACTAGGCTCGAGGTGATTGCTTTAAACCATAAAGTGCACTTTTCAACTAACACACTTTACCTTGAGTTTTGTCACAAGAAAACCTAGAGGAATCTCTGTATACGCTTCTCCTAACTCCCCATGAAGAAAGACATTCTTCACATTTAACTACTAAAGATCCCATCCTTGGTTAACAGCACAAGAAACTAACACTCGAACAATATTCAACTTAGAAACAAGAGCAAATATTTCTTGATAATCAATCCCATAAGTCTAAGTGAATCCCTTTGCCACGAACTGTACTTTATATCTGTGCATAGTACCATCCATATTCTATTTGACTACAAAATGCTACCGGTTGTTTCCTAAGAGAAAGAAAAACAAGATCCCACGTGCCATTTTTTTTTTTTCAAAGCATGCATCTCCTCCAACATTGTTGCCTTCGATTCTCATTTGCAAAAGCTTTTCGCCAATTCCACGGAATAGAGGTAGGAGATGGGGAAGATACAAAAGCATGATAGGAACTAGACAAAGTCATATGAGACAACATGGGATATAGGATGTTGAGTACAAGTTCTAGTGTCACACCCCGATCCTCGAGCGCGTGCCCATCTCTCTTTGGTCGATAAAATTTTGCGATTTCCTAGGACGAGTCGTTGATCCTTTTCATTTTATTACACATGTGGAAGTAAATAATAAATCCCTTGACAGTAACTATCTCGGGATAGAAAAGCAAGGCAACACATTCACAAACAAACATGCTTTTATAAACAACGGGTTTAGATACAAAAGGAGTTTGGTCAAAAGTCTACAAGAAGGTTGGCTCTCAAAAACAATAAATTGTCCTACGACATACTAGTCGGACTCAAACGCCAATCCTTCTAACTCCACCTCCACAACCTCTGGGGCTTTGGTCCTCAACAACCGCCTGCTAAATATCTGAAAATGATTATACAATAATCAGTGAGACAATGTTTCAGCAAGTCCACGCTCTAAACCCCAATTAGGAGGGTAATACACCTAGAGGTGTTCTAACCACACAATCACGCTTTTAGCATAAAGGACTTATCTCGCCTCAGTTCCACCCTGCAAGTTAGTACAATTAAATACTCGACTAAACAATTCAATTCAATTCAATCCCATTCAATTCAACCATCGATCAGTTGACTCATTCAACTCCATGTCATCGATCCCATCTATAAATTCTGTCGATTTGAACACTGCTCACCTAAGCTGAAATAGACATACTCATATATTATTACTCCCAAAGCTGATGTCTAAACTTTGCTCACTGAAGCTGCTAGGTCAACTAATGTTCACCGAAGCTGCTAGATAACATGTGCTCGTCGAAGCTGCTAGATAACATGTGCTCGCCGAAGCTGCTAAATCAAGTATTGCTCATTGAAGTTGCTAAATAACTATAATGCTCACCAAAGCTAATATCTATAGTGCTCACCGAAACTGCTAATAATCCATAATGGTGTTAAAGCTCCCCGAAGTTGAATCGTGATACAATACTCTTGGCCAGGGATCTTGTGCTTTGCACATCAATTCCTCAATTAAATATCCAACTTGGCCTAATTTCACCGTATCAAAGGTACCCCATAAAAATAATTGTGTGTTGGTACACGATCAATCTGAGCAAAAAATATTATATCTTTACTTTAGAAAATCCCATTATTTATACAAAGTCCAAAAACATTTTTGGCGTTATAAACCGACGCCTTGGTAATTTCTAATTAATTAAAGAAATTATACAATTTTGGGATAAATTCCCAAAATTACCACTTAATTTCAAATTGCACAATATAGCACTCAATTGTAGAAATTAACCACACCATTGCAATCAACACAAAATTCTGGTTATCGGCTATCCCGGTCTAATTTTCGGAAAAATAATTATTAATTAATTAATTTCTAAAATTATTAAATAATTCAATTTAAATTCTAAAAATACCAACCTAAAGCCAAAATGGCTAAACTAAGTACCGATATGGGCCCGGAAAATTTCCGAACCCTTCTAGTAAATAGCACATCTTATCTAGGCCTTGATTAATTTCATCTAACCACCTAACATGCACAATTAACTAATTAAATCACTAATCTACTCTAACTAACCACCTAAGTCCTAATTAAATTAAACTAAACACTCCTTAAACGTTATTAGCATACTAAGAAGAGTTTAGTGCATAAACTCACCGGTTTATTGTGGAAACTGGTTCACCGCAATGACGGCGTGACGGCAACCGAGCTTGGGCTCGCGACGACACTCACGGGCTTGGACTAGGCCTAAACTTGGCCCAACAAATCTTAGCCCAAACTGAGATTTGTTATTGCGTTGGACTGGGCTTGCTTCGTGGGCTTGGGCTAGTAACTGGGCTTGACTGCATGGGCCTCAAGTGAGCTGGAATTGGGCTGAGGATGGGTTTTAAATCTGGGCTGGGCTGCTGCGAAACTTTCTGGACTGAAATTCACGTTGATGGACTTCAATTGGGTCGAACGTGCTGGAGTCTACGGCCAAAGCTGGGCCCGAATATTTGCGTGGGCTGCTGCTGCTCGCGTGGCTGAAGACGCTGGGTGAAGACACGAGCGAAAGAGAGAGAGCAGCTTCGTTGATCTTCGGTGGCGGTGAAAGCGGCAGGGAAACTGGCGTGGACTGAGCGATCGAGCAGCAGCCTCGGTAGAAGTTTGAGACGCGTGGGCTGCTGGCAAGGGCGGTCAACACGGCTGGGGGAGAATTCCTTCGGTTGACCAAGTGGATGCGTGGCAGCAGAGGGGAATTGGGAAATGAGGGCTTCGGTTCGTGGGCTTGTGGCCGTGAGAGAGAGAGAGAGTAGAAGAAAGATGATGATGGATGAGGAGCATGGATGAGGGATGAACGAGCGGTCTTCGAAGTGAGCAAAAATGAAAGCAAAGATAGAGGCTGAAGGAGAGACGACACGAAGAAGTGGAGCAGACGATCGGCAGAGATGGGGGAAGGAAAGCTTCGCTGGCGTGAGCTGCTTTGGAGTCAACGGCGTGGGCGCAGAATTTGCTGTAGTTGACCGGTGGAGATGAAAACAGACATGCGGCAGCTTGGACGCGTGCGGCTTCACTACCTAAAAGGAGAAGCAGCTGCTGGAGTTGATGCAATTCCGTGGAGCGGCGAAGGAACAATGGGAGAGAAGCATAGGCCGTGAGGTAGAGGTCGACTCCGAGAGAAATGAAGACAGCTAGGGGGGGGTGGGGGGAACCAAAGTCAAGAATAAAAATCTTATTTCATCATTGCTTGGTCCCCCCAAACGTCCCCATGTTTATCCTCTTAGTCCCCAATTCTTTCTTGAATTAAAATCCACCATTAATCCCATTTTAAAGTCAAATTTGTTGTCCCAAAATCCAACTCCAAATTTCTTTAAATTTTGGCTTCAATTTCTTCATGATATTTACCAAATTGAGGTCCAATTTCGGTGAAGAAAAATCCCTAACAATTTTATATAAGTCCCCAACACTCAAAGGCTCAGCTTGAAAGTCCAAATTTCCTTTAATTTGGCCCGTTCAAGTTTTTGTTAATTTTCCGAATCATTTGAAACGACTTTCCGCAAAAATCTCGGAATCTTCGAAAATTTTTCGGAGGATGAGTCGACATTCCTAAAATAGATCGTGATATGACAGATTTGGCATCCTAAAATTTTGTGACAACCTCTAGAGTACCATGAACCATGATTAGGTAATGGAAGTGCCGTTTGATTTTGTATTAGCCATTGAATCAATGAATTTCAATTAATTTAAAGCCGAGCATTGTAATGGATGAATAGGAGTTGTTCGCCTACTGTGGGATGCATACCTACAGGAAATTTACTCTCCTTCCCTGGTTCTAAGTCTAGGTCCATTCGTGGTATCAGAGCCATGTTTTCGTTTTTAAAGTTATCCATTCCATGCGCTTGATAGGTGAATCCAGTGCTGAGAAGATCTCTTCACAATATGTCCACAAAACTAGAAATCCTCGAAGCACTTGTTTCTCTTGCTCCTTCTCCTTCATCCTCAACCCCTCCAGAGTTTCATGTCTCCAATACTTCTAAGATAGATTATCTTTATAAAGTCTCTCTTAGTGATGAAACCAAGATTTCCGAAACTCAACTTCCTCTCATGAATCCTTACTCTGCTTTTGCCAAACCCACCTCTTCATTCTCACCCATCCGCTCCATTCGACAACTCATTCACCAAACTCCTAAGCAAGTAAAGGAGTACGTCCAGTCCTCCAAATTTAACCAACATTCTATTCTTGCTACTGAAAGGAGTACTTTGTTACTCTTCAGATCCCTCAAGAATTTCCCAGACAATGGGCTCAACAGGGATACACTCATGTCCATTATGGCGTTGTTTGTCTTGCTCTTACCTTTCATGGTCTTAAAGGCTTGTCAGTTGTGGTAAGAATTGCTTTGTTGGATATCGGGTTTTTGCAATACCAACATGCTTGCATTGGTACTGTCCAAACTACTTTGAATGCTGGAACAGTCTTTGTGACTTTGTATCCAAACTTCAATATCGCTCTTTTAGACCCTCACCTACTCTCTTTCCTAAAATTTCAAGTCCAGCTCACTGGAGCACCTCAAACCGCTAACTTTGTAACTACAACACTTCATTACCATATGGTTTATCGAGTGCAAAACCATGCTCTTGATCTGAATTTCAACAATAGCAATGAAGATGCTTTGTTCATCTCCATGCAGAATGACCAGGCGTCATGCATCAATGTTCCCAGACAAATCCCAAAAGATACATTGGCCAAACTCCTTCCAGAGACTTGGATTACCAACTATGAAAAGCTGCACCAGCATAACAAGCCTTTCTAGTCTACGGACTCTGAGTTCGTCCGAAAAAAAAATGGAACTGTTTCCATCAAATTTGGCAAGGAAAAGGAAGAAAGTCCTTCTATCTTCCAAACACTCTTCATGATTGAACCATGTGTTCTAGAATCAATTTCCGAGCTAGATCCAAAAAAACTTGTTCGACACTTTAACAGTGATGGACATCTTGTTCATTACTACAAAGACAATTATGGCAATTGTTTTTGGGATTCTTTTTTGTCAATGTTCATATTGCACCAATTCCCCTGACGAGGTAGATCCTTTAGCAAGATCTCCACCTCGACGAAAAAAGCCAAAGGATAAGGTGTACCAAAGGTACTTGAACGGAGATCCCTCCGTTGATACTCTTGGTGAGTATGATAAATACCAGTTTATGGTTTCTTATGCTCCACCTCCACCATCAGAGTTCAAAACTACACCCCAAGTTTCACCAGATCCACCAAAATCACCCCCACCATTTCCTCCTTAGAAAAAACAAGCTCTCTCCCCATTCTACAAGCCAATCCTAAAATGGGCTAAGAAGTACTCTTACCCCTTTGAAGTTCCAGCATAAGCACCATCCACTTCTTCTATCACCATGTTCCATGATACTGACTTTCCTCCTTTTGTCAAGGAAAGTTCTAAACTCACGTTTTCTGCTTTAGAATAGTTTATTTATCCACATGGCAAATATCGCCATGTTCCCAAAATTCCTACCCCCACTGATGTGGATGAACATGGGAGATAGAGAAAAACTCCTGCTGCTGAAGCTGTTCTAAATTGGCAATCAGAGACTTTGTTAGCATAAAATAATGCTTTCAAAGCAATTGATTCCAAGATTGGAAATGTGCAACAAGATCTCCGAAGGTATGATGAAACCACCAAAAAGATACTTTCTGAGTTCTAGAAAAGGCTTCACGCCTTAGAATCAGGACAACATCTTGGGTATCATTATCTTGAGAATCCAAAGCCAGAGATAGAAAAGCTCAAGAGGCAAATCCAACTTCTCAAAGAAGGAAGGTTTAGACCTCTCGATCCACCACCATAGCACCTTCTAGGGTCAACCTTGGATCGAATTGGCCCAACCCCGCGATCCCCGGTCCGGGTATTTGCCTCCACCACCACAAACGTCTATTTTTGTTGCCATTCCAAAAGATCCCTTAGCACTAATAAAAGAACTAGATATGACAAGTGAATTAACAAGATGTGAAACTACATGAAATTAAGTATTTTGAACTTTTTATGGTTTAATTGTATTTTACTCAAAACCTGCACTTTGCTTTTCAATTTGTGTCAAATGGTAGAAGGAAAAGAAAAAATGCCGCCTACAAAATCGAGTTCAATTATTATAAGAGAAAGGTCGATCGTTATGATGTGATCCAATCCATTAGAATCCTTTCTAAAGGATTTGGGTACTCAGAACTTTCCATCTTGTCCCATATCTTGATGAGCGGTTAGAATTGTGTCATCTTAAATTTGTTAAATATGTATTGGTATTTATAATTTAGTTGCCTAATCTTGATCTTGTCATTCCCTTATTCCTGTGCTCAATAGGGTTGGTCCTCGGTCCTAAACCAACCCGGACCACACTCACCCCCAATAGACGTTATGCTCCCTTCGCTTGAGCAAACTTTTTCTATTATAAGAGAAAGGCCAGATCAAATGATGTTAATCCAATCCATTATAGTATCCCTTTCCTCCTCTTCATCCTTCTCAATTCTTATAGTTGATTCTCTCCCTATTGCACCAGTAACTTCATCAATATTCATGACTGATCTTCCGGATGATGAGATGGAATCAAACTATTCTGAGTCAGAAAATGTTCAGACAAGCTATCCTGCACAGCATGTATCCATAGCATCAAAACAGTTCTTCACTATTGATGATATCCCTTAGCATAAATGGCTAGAAAGACTTGAAGACTTTCATACTTGGTTCAATACTCAGTCCATTACCAACCATGATATGAATGATGTCCTTTACAACTTTGTCACAAGGTTCACAGGCAACCTCAAACTTTGGTGGAAATTAATTTCAAAACAAGACTAGATCCATTTCCTGATGTCACCAAATTTCGACCATGCCATCACTCTTTTATATCATGTCTTTGGGAAAACCCACTGATCTCATAGAGATGAAAAGAAGAGAATTTTTCGAAAGAAAATGCTGCTCCCTCCAAAAGAAGCATCTTGATAAGCATTATCGAGTGATGCTTCAGCTTTTTTATCAGGTTGGCGCAGATCCAAATCTAAAGCATGTTTTCCTTACTTCCATCTCTAAAGAACTATTCAAGATGGTTGAAAGATCTTTCTTTAGAAAACAAAAGAGAATACAAGACATTCCCTTGGGAGAAATACAACAAGAAGTTCATTTATGTCTCGAAGAATTATGCTTAAAGCGCCAGATGGTCCGTACCTACATCACAGATGACAAGTGCCTTGAATCAGCTTGTTCTCGCTAGAAGTTAAAAATCAAATGTTCCAAGCAAGACTGTGATGGTACTTGTGGAAAGTTTTCCCCGAAAAAGAAGCATTACAAGAAGTTTTGGATAAAGAAATCCAAACATGGCTCTAAGCATTTCCCGAAAAAAAAAGAAATGGCGATACCTATGCAAAAGGAAGGATCGCACAGGCCAAAAGAAATCAAACGAGATTGGGACACCTAGAGTGTCATAACTTGGCATGGAGGGACACTTAAGTTCTATAACTTTAAAATGGTACACTTAAGTGCCAATATCGGAGTAAAATTGGACACTAAAGTGCCACTCCGGCGAAAATCCGGCCAAATGGCCGATGTGGCCATTTTCCGGCGAGTTCGGTCCAAAACGGCGTCGTTTTGCACGTTGACGTGGCGGAGAAAATTAATTTTAAATCTAATTTAATTAATTTTTATATTATTATTTATACGTAGACACGAAACGGCGTCGTTTTTGCATTTTCTCCGCTACGTCAGCGTGCAAAACGACGCCGTTTTGGACCAAACTCGCCGGAAAGTTGCCACGTAAGTCATTTGGCCGGATTTTCGCCGGAGTGGCACTTAAGTGTCTCATTTAACTTCAAAACTAGCACTCAAGTGTACCATTTTAAAGTTATCGCACTTAAGTGTCCTCCCGTGCCAAGTTATGGCACTTGGGCTGTTTTTCTGCCGAAATCAAACCGTTGCTACATTTGCAATCAGAAAGGACATTTTGCCAAAAATTGTCCCCAAGCGAGAAAATGTCAAAATTGTCTAATTCATCACATTGAGAATGAAACAGGTATCTCTCTTGAAAATGATGATATTGAATCCTTATTCTCTGCTGATGAAGAACCATCTGAACAAACTCTTTGTGTCATCCCTTTTTACCAAACTCTTAGTGAGATTGAGTTAGACTCGGAGTTTGAAAACATTTTTCACATATCCCTCACATCTTCAGAACCAAATCTTGACATATTTTCAAGCCAAACCCACTGTCCTCATTTCCCTATAAAGATCCTTACCTCAAAGTTTGCAAAACCAATTACTGTTATTGCTCTCATTGATATTGGAGCAAGTTGTTCCATTCTAAACACTAAAGTCCTGCTTGAAGAATATTGGACTCCCTATGTCCGATATTTCAACTCTGCTTCTGTAGATACTTTTTCCACAAATGTCAGGACCACTCCAGTAACCGTCCAATTTTTTCCTCAGTGTTCCATAACCACAAGGATTTTTGGATCAAATCTCCCCAATAAAGACCTGATAATTGGGTGGGATATCATGACTCAAATCTCTTAGCTCCGCATCATCCCTGGAAAAGGTCTTAGATAGAAACATCAATTCTTTGAGTTCGTCAATATTCATAGACTCTTTTCCATTCAGATGAGTCTACTAGATCCAATCATGCAAAAGTTGCTAGAATCTTGTTAAGAATTTCATTCGAAATTCGCTAAAAAATGTTCCCATCCTTTATGGGAAAATCCAGAATTCTTTGTTCGCCTCTCTTTCAAGAAGAATGAAGACATCAACCCAACAAAGGCGAGTCACATGGGAATGAAGCCAAAACACTTGGCTTTAGCCCAAAGGGAATGCTTATAATTATTGCAGCAAAGCCTTATTGAAGTCTCTAATTCTCAATAGGCTTGCAAGCCTTTTATGTCAATAAGTGCGCTGAGCAAAACAGGGGAAAAATGAGATTGGTGATCAACTATCAATTTCTTAATCTTTTTCTCCAAGATGATAAGTTCCCTTTACCATCCAGAGATTCTCTCTTTACTAGTCTAACCAAGGCCCACATATATTTCAAATTCGACCTCAAAGCCGGATTTTGGCAATTAGGCATCCATCCTGAAGATAGATCCAAAACAGGATTATGTATCCCGAACCAGCACTTCTAGTGGAAAGTTCTCCCTTTTGGCCTAAAGGTAGCACCATCCCTTTTCTAAAAGGCCATGTGTCATATGTTCCAACCAATCTTGGCAAGTGCAGCCGTATACATCGACGATATTCTACTCTACAGTCCTGATGAACAGTCACACTGTCAACTCCTTGAGCAATTTGCAGAAATCGTGAAGAAGCATGGTATCATGCTTTCTCAAAGAAAGATGAATATCGCCTAGACAGAAATTGAATTTCTTGGTATGCACCTTAACAAAGGTACATATTATCCAGGGCCACATATCGCTCAAGAATTATTGAAGTTTCCTGAAGACAACTTCACAACAAAACAAGTTCAGCAATTTTTTGGGATAATCAATTATCTCAGGGATTTTGTCCCAAACATTGCAAAACTCTTGATTCCTTTACAATTCATGCTGAAGAAGAATCCTCCACCTTGGGGAAAACCCCATACTAAAGCAGTCGCTGAGCTTAAGGAGATTATGCAGAATCTCCCACCATTACAAATACCATCAACAAGAAAAAGAATTATTCAAACTGACGCCAGTGATGAATATTGGGCAGCCATCCTCTTTGAAGAAATTGATGGTAAGATACATCTCTATGCTCACAAAAGTGAAAAGTTTTCTCAAGATAAAATGCATTATCACTCTACCTTTAAAGAAATCTTGGTAGTCAAAATTGGAATAAAAAAGTTTGAGTTTCACCTCATCGGCCATCACTTCCTGATAGAATTAGACATGTCATCTTTTCCTCAGATGACTAAGTTTAAACAAAAGCATATTCCAAATTCTCAACTGCTTAGATGGGCTAAATGGTTTTCAAAATACTCTTTTGAAACTAAACATATTCCTGGGAAAAAGAATGTGCTTGCTGACTTCTTGTCAAGACCAAAAGCACCAGCTGAAAACAACATGTACATCAAGAGGCCCGCTTTTCATATGCTTAATCATGGCGTGGAATATAAGATTGAGAAGATCAAAAATTTGCCAAGCTGGAAATATCCTCAGGAGATTATTCAACATATCTAGAATGATAGTCTCACTGAGAACCTGGAAAACCTCATGTGGCAATGCCACACAGATCTATTCAGATTCAATGGAGGTTTGATTCTTCATCCTTTTGGGTTAAATTTGAATTATCCATTCATTCATCCCCTTATCTGGAAGGAAGATGATTTCCCTGATCAACTCAAGATGTTATTATGGTACTTAACCAATAAGTACTTAATAGCCATTGAAATTCCAACCAGAAGATTTATTCCCAACCTCACCAGGATATTCTTACTCGGAAGAAAGATTGAAAAAGAAAGTGATAAGAATCTCTTATGTTTTCTTAATTAGTTTTATCATCCTACTCACTGGAAACATCTCTTGGAAAAAAAAATGAGAACCATGACCCAAAATCCTGAAGTCCATACCATCCTGTTTTTCCGACGTCCATGGCATTTTTTTCAAAAACAATGGCAACATCATCGACGCTCCACAGGAAATAGGAACCACATCCTATAAACCGTACTTAGACATTCGATAAGCTCGGATTCACAAATCTTATCAAAGATCTGATAGATCTTGTGCACACCAATACCGAGAACTCCAAAGAATCTTGTGCCAGGAAAAAAAACTATTCCCGAAGAGATATGGAATAATGTACCCACTACGTGAGATCATTATGACCTAGCACCAGAAGCTAAGGAAGCACTCAGGCAATATAGACAAGCTGCATCATCCCAAGATCATGAAGTGACAAGTGAAGATGATATTGTCCAGTCTACTCAAGACCCTTATGCACGCTTTGGAGGTCCTCTTTCCCAAGATCCCTATAATCCAGGACTTTCGTCCTTATCTCAAAACATGGACGCATTCTTTTATGCACAGTCATCCAATTGGCCTCAGCCAAGCATTCCTGCCAACACTACAAGTGACAACACAAACTGTGCTGAAGAAGAAGCATCCTATTGGGCTCATGTAGAAGCATCCTCATCACAACGACTGAACCAAATCCTCTCACTAGAAGATCTTGAAGCTCTTGAACAAAAATATGAGGAACATCTTCTAGAATGTAGCTTAGATGACTTAGTATGTAGCTACAATGCTTGTGACGGATGAGACCGTTGAGTCCGTACAATTTCACTGTAGCAAGTCAATGTTCACTTTTACTGTAGCACTAGGTTAGGGAAAGTACTGTTTATAGTACTGTTACTGTATTCATAGTGTGCGAATAATTCCCTCCCGGAAGTTTCCGGTGCCTTTGTTTGTATCCGGACCCATGAGCTTGGTCCTTGTGAGTGTCTTTGTGACCTCTTATCGTCTATAAAAGGCGAGGAGGGTGTATTGTGTTGGGTAGAGTCCCTTGAAGTAAAGTGAATGTTTTGTGAAAACATTTCCATGGCTTTCTAAATCCCTCCTCTTCTCCAAGCTGGTAGGATCCGCCAAGAAATGCAGCTTGGGTAGGTTAGAAACGTTTCCATCTTGGCATCCTTAAGTGTCTCTAGGCTCTGAACTAAAGGGTTGAGTGGTTTTCTGCTAAAAGGTTGTCCCTGAAGGGCTTGAACGGGAGTTATTTGCCTACTATGGGATGCATACCTAGGAAAAATTTACTCTCATTCCCTATTCTAAGTCTAGGTGTCTACAAAGGATCCAAGGATTTTATTAAGGTGCAATCGATATAGAAATCTTATTCTTGGTGGTGCGCTTTATAAGTAGAATTTTATTGATTTAAATTACAAAGTTTTGTGGGCTTATAAGTTGAAATTAGGTGTTAATTTTAATGAGGGTTAAATGGAATAGGAATAAGAGAGGGTGGGCTGATTTTTAGGCCCAAAGACTGTCCAACCAGCCCACGCCAACCCCTTGGTCGATCGGCCCATGAAGGCCCAAGACCGACCCAACATAGAAGCCCATAAACCCTTGCATGTGAGTTGCCAAGTGGCATGGAGGAGAAGCCAAGTGTGGCTGCCCCCATTGGCTTCCTTGGGTGGCTTCATGCAATCAAATGATTGCAAATGATTGTAGGGGAAGGAAAGTAAAGAGAGGGAGGCGGATGATGAAGGGGAATCCACCGAGAGAGAGAGAGAGAGAGAGAGAGAGAGAGAGAGAGTATCGCCCAAGAGAGAAAGGGAAACTGAGAGAGAGGAAGAGGGAAAGAGAGGAAGTGGGCGTGCGAGAGGAAGGATGAGGACCGTCCGCCTAGCTCGCTGCCGTCCGTTCGCCACTTTGCCGCCGTTCTTGTTGCTGTTTGTGCTTAAGTTTAAGGCAAGTGAAGTCCTAAAACCTACCCCTTGCATTGCTGTGTGTGTGTAGTAGATGGTAAGTCTTGGTTGTGGTAGATGGGATGAAATTTCGGAGCTTTGGAGAGAGATTCGTTGGCCATGCATGCTGTTTCTGGAAAGACCAGTCCGACCATCCATGAGTTTGTGTGCTGCATGAGATTTTTTGGTTGGAATCTTGTTTCTATTTCTTCATGAGAGTTGTAGAGAACACCTTGAGGAACAACATACTAAAATTTGAGGCAAAACGAACAAGTAATGATTAGTGAAATGATTTTTCCTTGGAGAAGCTAGATTTGGAATTCGTTGTGCTGACCTTTAGAGATTTCGTGGTCTGTAAAGTAACTTTCTTGTGAAAATCTCACTTTGATCTCTCAATGAAAGTTGTAGTGTACTGCTTGAGGTAAAACATATCAAAATTTTAGAGGAAATGAACAAAAATAGGTCGGTGAAATTGTTGTTCTTTGAAGACATTGGATCTGGGAAAAACGCTACCTTGACCCAGTATGATTTTGTGATTTTCATAAAATCATACAGTTAAAATTTGATCACGTGTCCTTAATGAAAATTGTAGGTAATATTCTGAGGAATAACATACAAAAAAAGTTAGAAGAAACGAACATATGTAGGTTGGTGAAATGAGTTTCTTTTGACAATCGTTGTAAAACATCAATAAGTGTATGCGAATCGAGAATTCTTGTCAGAAGCAGATTGATTAAATAAGCAACGGTTAAAATATCATCACTCCTATACTGAGCTTGGACATGACGAGCAAACATAAGAGAAATAATCTCGATTTTTTTTTTTGTAGCATTGTTCTCTTCGAAACGCTTGTCATCCCTACACTTGAGTGGATGGATTGTCGGCCATTTGGGGTGGATGATAGCTACCAGGAATTTCTGCTGTGGATGTTCAACGAAGGAGATGAAGAGCCGGACGATAGCTACCGGACCTTTTTGTTGCAGATGTTCCGTGAAGGAGAAGAAGGAGAGAATGGGAGAGATGGGTTGGGACGCCATCAAGAAGAGGATGTGGAGGCTTGCGGAGCACACGAGATAGAGATAGAGCTAGAAGACGATGGGGAAGATGCATTGGCTCCTCCTCCGGTCAAAATTGATCATCTAGATCGATTCATTTTGACATCTCACTCTTTATTTTTTATAAAACAAGTATCAATTGAGTATCGGTGCAGTGGACATTGATTTGTAGTATAGTGGATAGTGAAAAGAGCAAGGGCGTGGTATAACATATATTTGAATAGAATAAAAAAATCAATTGCAAAAGCAACAATAGATTAGAGTGAGGTTATTAAGGGCTGTTATCTCTTAATTGTTCATTGCCTAGTTTAACTTTTAGAGATCGAATATCATAACTTACGAAATTTAATATGATATTCTTTTATCATGGCTCTCATTTGAAGCTTGTGGATCGAGTCACTGCTAGACAGATAATGATACCTTAGCTGATCTTTATTCATTTAGTCATTGCTAGACAAAGAAGGATTGATGACTTCGATCCTCCGGCGAGGCCACTTCCGAACAAGTATGCCACAGTTTACGCCTTAGCTGCATCTTTGGCCACCATTTCGCTAGCTTATGATTAGTCTCTCTTTTGTTCAATATTGTGAAGGGAAGACCGTTAGTCTAGTGATTTTGGTGTACTTTTTTGCAAATAGATTTTCTCATTATTATTATTTTTTGAATTTTGGCAGTTCAATTGCTGATGAGCGGGCTTGCGCCATATATCAAGACAGACTTGGCTCCAAGCGATTTGTTGCTTTAGCTCATGACGGGCATCCTTGATGTATTCTCATTGCATGGGTTGGTGTTAGCAACACTGATTTCTAATAAGTTTGGTCGCCCTTGCACAATTGTGAAGATGATGGGGAAGATGAGTGGGCTCCTAACACATTTAACCCATCATTTTCTTCGAGGAATTATATTACACGTACGTTGCACGTATATCGCACATGTGTTGCACGTTTATCGCATGTACGTTGCAAAAGCAATGGCAGACCTTGTTTGGATATTATCGTCATTTAAAAAAAAATTAGTGAAAATAAAAGGGAAATCATCTTGATTTTTTTTGCAGCATTGTTCTCTTAAAAATGCTCGTCATCCCTACACTTGAGTGGATGGATTGTCAGCCATTTGGGATGGATGATAGCTATCGGGAATTTCTGCTATAGATGTTCAACGAAGGAGATGAAGAGCCGAACGATAGCTACGGGACATTTTTGTTGCTGATGTTCCGTGAAGGAGAAGAAGGAGAGAATGGGAGAGATGGGTTGGGACACCAGCAAGAAGAGGATATGGAGGCTTGCGGAGCACACGAGATAGAGATAGAGCTAGAAGACGACGGGGAAGATGCAATGGCTCCTCCTCCGGTCCACAATGATCATCCAAATCGGTTTGTTTTGATATCTCACTCTTTATTTTTTATAAAACAAGTATCAATTGAGTATCTGTGCAGTGGACATTGATTTGTAGTATAGTGGATAGTGAAAAGAGCAAGGGCGTGGTATAACATATATTTGAATAGAATAAACAAAGTAATTGCAAAAGCAACAATAGATTAGAGTGAGGTTATTAAGGGCTGTTATCTCTTAATTTGCCTAGTTTAAATTTTAGCGATCGAATATCGTAACTTACGAAATTTTATATGATATTCTTTTATCATGCCTCTCGCTTGAATCTTGTGGATTGAGTCATTGCTAGATAGATAATGATACCTTAGCTAATCTTTATCCATTTTGGTCATTGCTAGACAAGGATTGAGGACTTCGATCCTCCGGCGAGGTCGCTTCAGAACAAGTATGCCACAGTTTATGCCTTAGCTGCATCTTTGGCCACCATTTCGCTGGCTCCAAGCGATTTGCTGCTCAGCTCGTGACGGGCATCCTTGCTGTGTTCTCATTGCTTGGGTTGGTGTTAGCAACACTGATTTCTGATAAGTTTGGTTGCCGTTGCACAATTTTGAAGACGATGGGGAAGATGCGTGGGCTCCTAACACATCTACCCCATCATTTTCTTCGAGGAATTATATCGCACGTACGTTGCACGTATATTGCACGTGTGTTGCACGTTTATCACACGTACATTGCAAAAGCAACGGCAGACCTTGTTTGGATATAATAGTCATTTAAAACAAAATTCGTGAAAATAAAAGGGAAATCATCTCGATTTTTTTTGCAGCATTGTTCTCTTAAAATCGCTCGTCATCCCTACACTTGAGTGGATGGATTGTCAGCCATTTGGGATGGATTATAGCTACCGGGAATTTCTGCTGCGGATGTTCAATGAAGGAGATGAAGAGCCAGACGATAGCTAAGAGACATTTTTGTTGCAAATGTTCCATGAAGGAAAAGAAGGAGAGAATGGGAGAGATGGGTTGGGACACTAGCAAGAAGAGGATGTGGAGGCTTGCGGAGCACATGAGATAGAGATAAACCTAGAAAATGATGGGGAAGATGCATTGGCTCCTCCTCCAGTCGACAATGATCATCTAGATCGGTTCGTTTTGATATCTCACTCTTTATTTTTTATAAAACAAGTATCAATTGAGTATCGGTGCAGTGGACATTGATTTGTACTATAGTGAATAGTGAAAAGAGCAAGGGCATGGTATAACATATATTTGAATAGAATAAACAAATCAATTGCAAAAGCAACGATAGATTAGAGTGAGGTTTTTAAGGGCTGTTATCTCTGAATTTTTCTTTGCCTACTTTAAATTTTAGAGAGCAAATATCATAACTTACGAAATTTTATATGATATTCTTTTATCATGCCTCTCGTTTGAAGCTTGTGGATTGAGTCACTGCTAGACAAATAGCGATACCTTAGCTGATCTTTATTCATTTGGTCATTGCTAGACAACGAAGGATTGAGGACTTCGATCCTCCAGCGAGGCTGCTTCTGAACAAGTATGCCACAGTTTACGCCTTAGCTACATCTTTGACCACCATTTCGCTAGCTTATGGGAAGTCTCTCTTTTGTTCAATATTGTGAAGGAAGACCGTTAGTCTAGTGATTTTGGTGTACTTTTTTGCAAATAGATTTTCTCATTATTATTATTTTTCGAATTTTGGCAGTTCAACTGCTGATGAGCGGGCTTGCACCATATATCAAGACGGACCTGGCTCCAAGTGATTTGCTGCTTCAGCTCGTGACGGGCATCCTTGCTGTGTTCTCATTGCTTGGGTTGGTGTTAGCAACATTGATTTCTGATAAGTTTGGTCGCCATTGCACAATTGTGAAGACGATGGGGAAGATGCATGGGCTCCTAACACATCTATCCCATCATGGGCTCCTAACACATCTATCCCATCATTTTTTTCGAGGAATTATATCGCACGTAAATTGCACGTATATTGCACGTGTGTTGCACGTTTATCGCACGTACATTGCAAAAGCAACGGCATACCTTGTTTGGATATTATCATCATTTAAAAGAAAATTCGTGAAAATAAAAGGGAAAAAATCTCGATTATTTTTTTGCAGCATTGTTCTCTTAAAAACGCTCGTCATCCCTACATTTGAGTGGATGGATCGTCAGCCATTTGGGATGGATGATAGCTCTCAGGAATTTCTGCTGCAGATGTTCAACGAAGGAGATGAAGAGCCGAACGATAGCTACTAGACATTTTTGTTGCAGATGTTCCATGAAGGAGAAGGAAGAAAGAATGGGAGAGATGGGTTGGGACACTAGCAAGAAAAGGATGTGGAGGCTTGCGGAGCACACGAGATAGAGATAGAGCTAGAAGACGATGGGGAAGATGCATTGGCTCCTCCTCCAATTGACAATGATCATCCAGATCGGTTCGTTTTGATATCTCACTCTTTATTTTTTATAAAACAAGTATCAATTGAGTATCGGTGTAGTGGACATTGATTTGTAGTATAGTGGATAGTGAAAAGAGTAAGCGTTTAGTATAACATATATTTGAATAGAATAAACAAATCAATTGCAAAAGCAACAATAGATTAGAGCGAGGTTATTAAGGGCTGTTATCTCTAAATTGTTCATTGCCTAGTTTAAATTTTAGAGATCGAATATCATAACTTACGAAATTTTATATGATATTCTTTTATCATGCCTCTCGTTTGAAGCTTGTGGATTGAGTCACTGCTAGACAGATAATGATACCTTAGCTGATCTTTATCCATTTTGGTCATTGCTAGACAAGGAAGGATTGAGGACTTCGATCCTCCGGCGAGGTCGCTTCCGAACAAGTATGCCACAGTTTACGCCTTAGCTGCATCTTTGACCACCATTTCGCTAGCTTATGATTAGTCTCTCTTTTGTTCAATATTGTGAAGGGAAGACCGTTAGTCTAGTGATTTTGGTGTACTTTTTTGCAAATAGATTTTCTCATTATTATTATTTTTTGAATTTTGGCAGTTCAACTGCTGATGAGCGGGCTTATGCCATATATCAAGACGAACCTGGCTCCAAGAAATTTGCTGCTTCAGTTGGTGACGGGCACCCTTGCTGTGTTCTCATTACTTGGGTTGGTGTTAGCAACACTGAATGCTGATAAGTTTGGTCGCCATTGCACAATTGTGAAGACGATGGGGAAGATGCATGGGCTCCTAACACATCTACCCCATCATTTTATTCAAGGAATTATATCGCACGTACGTTGCGCGTATATCGCACGTTTGTTGTACGTTTATCGCACGTACATTGCATGTGTATTTAGTATGATTTTTAAAAATTTGCTATCCCGACTTTTTAAAAAAAATAAAAATAAAAACCACTAATGTGTAAAAGTGATCATGGCGAGAGAGGATAAGAGAATGAAGGGTTTTTTCGAGGGGATGTGGAGGGTGGGCGATGGAACCTAGCTCGTCCTTCAAATCCTAATAGTGTTATCACCATCGGCACTCCAGCTCCGGAAGCGGCACCGACATTGATTGCTTCGTGTTTCCTTCTGCGTCCTTTCAACGTGTGGTTATCCTCTGATCTATCACTCGTCATCATCAACCTTGTTGATTCCCTCATTGATTTCGAGTGTTGGTTTTCCGCTTCTCTTCTCTGAATCAATCATTGACTTGGATCCTCTGCTAGTGTTAGTTATTTGGATATGGAAGGTATTTTCAATTTTGGTTGGTGACTTTTGAATATTATGACAATTTTGATGGATTGACATCTTTTTCATACACGTAGTAAGTTTTCGAACAGGGATGGTAATTAGTGGCTTTAGCCAGTAAATTACCTCCTGATGCTATTCCTTTTTAGGGCACGACAGCATAGAAACACTCTTTTGTTAATAGAATGACTGCTGCTGAAGGTGGGAGTGCTCTGGTCTTGCGAGTGAATTGTTAAAATATGTCTCGAGTTTAAGCCCAATGCAAAATTACGAATATTCCGAATTGGATATGTTGTGGATGTTCGAAATCGAGCAAAGAGGATCCGAAGATCAACTTCCCAAATTTGAATCTGCGTTGGAGAGTCTGGCTACTAAAATAAGAAAGTCCAACTTTGACTAGGACTTGGATTTTGTTTAAAATATAGATATGTTTCGGATAGGAAACAAAATCCTATGAGAAGTTGGCAAAAGAATAAAGGTTTTACTTATATATAGACTCGAGGCTGTGGGTGATAGATGTGGATCACAAATTGTCTTGAAGCGCCGTGTGAGTGCTTGGTGTTCCGCCGTTGATCGTGAAGAATTGGTCTTGAAGCGCCGTCTCGTTGTCAAGTGCTTGGGAGGGATTTTCTTTGTCGTGAATTACATCCAAGAAGGTTTAGTGTTGAAGCCAATTAAATATTGTAGTAAGATTTGCGTGTAATTCCTTTGTGAGATTGAGATATTATTTTTTGAGGAATTTCGAGGCTAAACACTGTGTGTGTTATTGGATGTAATTGGGGCTTGGAAACACCGAGAGAGTGTTTGAGTGACTCGAGTGTATAATCTCCTTGTATCGCTTGATCTATAGTGAAATTCGCTGCTGCTCTCCTCGTGGACGTAGGTCTTTATGACTGAACCACGTAAATCTGGTATCCGATTTATTTTTCTTCTTCCGTCTATATTTTGTTCGATCGCTTGCCTTATCGCAACATGAATTGTGAAGGTTGCACCGTGTAGTGCTTATCTATGAATTTTATTTATTATGGAGGAGAAAAAGTAATACCATCCTACTCAAAGCCATAGTAAATCATGCAAATGACGCCCCGTTTCTTCTACTTTTTGGTTAAACATTAAAGAATTTTGAGCAAAAGGCAATAGATACTTTTGCTTTATTACCATTAGTTGGAAAGCATTCACTTATTGGCCCTTGTGAGCTGTTACATATCATCCACGTCTCCTACTTCTGTAGTAACCGTGATTCCAGAATGATCAATGCAGAAGATTGCCTGAAGCATGATGCCCTTAGATTTGTCTACAAATCTTATTGATTTATCCAACTGTCACATGTTAACTCCCCCTGGAGTTGTGATTAACGCTAGCGTCTCCTACATTTTCGTTCTTATTGCGGCAGGAGGAAGCATTGGAGAAAATTCGCAAGGGCAAACCTCCTCCTCTTCTGAAATCATTGTCAAAAGATGCTCAAGACTTATGCTTGCGACGACATTTGAAGAATCGGCCTTTTGCAGCGCAGTTGCTAGACCATCCCTTTGTGAAGAATTGAGGAAGCCACCTACTTCTGGTTTTGCTTGACCTCATTACAAAAACAAATTGTCGTGAGGTTTTTGCCATGCCATCCCTTTACGGTTCATAGTTCTGAAAGTCTTCTTTTGGGCAAATGGGGAGATACCTTTATCAACTTACCACATTTGTGCCGTTTTACTCCAAAAATTCATTATATTAACGGTCTACTCTAAACTTTTAAATTGGAGCAAACGGTCCATGTATTTATAGTGTCTATGGTCCGTTTCCCAATTCCCTAACAAACTTGTCACGTTCTACAGTTTTGTCCATAAGTTTTAATCATTCCACTAGGTTGTTCTGAAATTTTTCATAGTGGTTAGTCAGTACATGATAGGTTAATTGGCATTTCCATAGGGGAGAGGTGTGTCCAATTGATTGTCACGCCATGAAAACAACCATAGTTGCATTTTCCCTTAGCATTATACAAGAATCTAGGAGTATCAATATGAAAGTTTTGATAGCATGATTGTCACGCCCGACCTTGGGGTGCTTGCCCATCCCTCTCTGGTCAATAAAATTTGCGACTTCCCAAGATTAGTCGCTGACCATTTTCATTTTTTTACACATGCGGAAGCGAATAATAAAATCCCTTGTCAATAGCTTGGGATAGAAAAACAAGACAACAAGTTCACCAATAAAACACACATTTATATATACACCGAATCATATACAAAGTTTATGACCAAGACTACAAAAGACTAGCCCTTCAAAAAGAAGTGATCCTAATTAACCAACACTTCATATCACTTTCTCTCTACTCCAAGTCCTCCACTTGACGACCTTGAAAATTTAGCTCACGACGAGGTGAGATATAAATCTCAGAGAGTTCACGCTCTAAATCCCAATTAGGAGGGAAATACGCTAAGAAGCTTCCTAACCACACAATCACACAATCAATTAGACTTAGCTTGTCTCAGATCCCCCTGTAGGTCAGTACAATTCATATCGCAATCCAAAACAACACTCAAGCTCAATTAATTGGAATGCAATACTCAATTCTCAAATAAGTACAAGGGTCCTAATTATAAGGCCAAATTGTTATGACACTTTCCATACTGTGCCACACAATTTTGTTCCATAATCTGGCGCATTCAACTCAATTAATCATGCATTCCTAATTTTGATATCGGCACATAGCACGGCTTACTCTTTGTTCGGCAGTCTTCTGGCATTGCCAGACATCACCTCACTCCATTAAACACGGCAATGTCTCCATCAAACGGCTTTCCTGAAGGAGTACAGGTCCAAAATCTACTATGACCGGCTTCCCGTTGTCTAGGGGCATCCCATATAGGGGTAACGTCCAGCTTAACAGCCAGGAACAATTCTTTTAATCAACACATGACAATTCAATCTCGGCCCAAGACACCATGCCTTGCACTCAAATGCCTCTATTGAAATGGTAATCCTAGCCTATTTTCTTCGTATTAGAAATAACTAGTAAAGTAGTCGTATGTGGAACACGATCAATTCTACCAAAAAAATGTGATACCATTGCTTTTTAAAATCCTACTGTTTTATATAATACTTAAAACTATTTTCAGTATCAAAATCCGACACCCGAGATTTTCTTAATAAAAATTGAAATCACCAATTTTTGGAATAAATAACCAAAAATCACATCAACACTCAATTTGCACAAATTAACATATAATTGCAGAAATTAACCACACCATTGCAATCAACACGAAATTCCGGTCACCGTTATCCCGGCCTAATTTCTGTAAAAATAAATAAATAAATAAATAATACGGAAATTAATTAAATAAATCAATTTAAATCCTAAAATACTAACCTAAGCCAAAATCACTAAATTAGATATCAAAATGGGTTCGAAAAATACCAAACCAATCTACGATTTATCTAGGCCTTAGCTAAACCATTCTAACCACCTAACATGCACAATTAAATAATTAAATTTCCAATTTAATCTAACTAACTACTTAATTCCTAATTAAATTAAATTAAACACACTTTAAATGTCATTAGCCCACTAAGAAGAGTTTAGTGCATAAACTCACCGATTTATCACGGAAACTAGTTTATCACATGATGGCCCGATGGCGGCCGAAATCTGAATTTTTGGCGGTGTCGATAAACACTCGGACCGGCCCAAAGGCCTTGCAAGCCCACAGAAAATTACTGGGCTTGGGCTTGGCTGCGGTTGGGCCTCCTGAAAATGAAGATGGGCTGACTTCAGTTGGGCTTCAAATGGCGTGGGCTGCTGCTGGGGTTGGGCTAATGAAATGAAGACGGGCTGAAGCTTGCAAGTGGCTTCGAGATGGGCTGCTGAATTTGCGTTGAAGAAGCTGGGCCGAACAAGAACTCAAGAGTGAGCTGCTACGTGGAGATGAGGCCGCGTGAGGAGTCAACAATCGAAGGCTGGCGTTGAAGATGTTGCTGTGGTGATGGCCAAGGGCGACAATGTTGGCAGCTGGGGAGAAGACACGAACGGCAGCAAGCTGGGAAATTGGAGGTGGGCTGAGCGATTTGTTGGTGGAAATGCTGGCACTCGGCAGGGAAAACGAGCCCAAAATGGAGAGGAATCGTGAGCTGGCTTCGAGGAGTCAACCTTGAGGGAGTTTGCTGGGGCTGTTCGGTTGATGGTTAACCGAGCGAGAGAGGGACGCGGACAAGTGGCGCGGGATTGGAGGAGAGGTGGAGCTGAGCTTCGGTTGAGGAAATAGCCGAAGATGGAGCAGCGGCACGTGGGTGGTGGAAGGGACTTCGCTGGAACGAAATGAAGGAAAAAGCAACGGCCGAAGGAGCAGATGAAAAAAATGGAGAAGTAGAAGCCACGAAGGAGAAAGAGAACCGGTTGCTTGGCGTGCTCGAGAAGCTTGGATGGAAGGGGAGCAAAAAGTCATGATAAAATATCCTAAATCATAATTGTTTGGTCCTCCTAAGTTTCATGTATATCTCTAATGTTCCCCATAATTCTTTCTTGCCCAATTAATCACAAATAACCCACTTTTGATGCCAAAAATGCAGCCTCCTTTCATAGCTCCGAATTTCTTAAATTTTGGCTTCAATTTCTTCACCAATTTCTCCAATTCGACGTCCAATTTCGTTGAAGAAAAATCCCATACAATTTTCTGCAAGTCCCCAATACTCAAAGGCTCAGCTTGGAAGTCCAAATTTCCTTTAATTTGGGCCATCCAAATTTCCACTATTTTTCCACGACGTCCGAATCGATTTTCTGTAAAAATCTCGGAATCTCCGAAAATTCTTCGAAGGATGAGTCAACGTTCCTAAAATAGATTGTGACATGACAAAACTTTCAATTTTTGAAATCGGGTTCAAATTCACGATTAATTTCAATCTAACACAACTTTAGCATGACCTGATTTATCGGGTAGTTTTTAAGAATTTTTTTGGGCAATTGACCCGTGGTAGATTATTTTCGAACCATATTATATACCTCCGACTTATTGGCGACTCTTGATTATCGTGAAAACCTTGAGCTTTCAAATACATACACCGAGTACAGAAATGACAAAAAAACAATCTAGTGCCGTTCGATGATAATTTTATAATTATGTGGTATCACCTAAACACTAATTACATATCTTAATCGAATCGACCTATCTCTAGTCTCTAATCGATTTTTGACAGTGCCATAATGACCATTACAGATCAACACGGTCGAGCAATCGATTCTTGACCGAATTTTCAAGTCCATTGCGTTAAAATCCTTTAGTGGCTTCTTCAGATAGTTTAATTATCTCATGAGTGATCAGCTTAGAAAATCACATCATACCCGTGTCGACAAAATACTCGATTTATTTAATCAAAAACGAAATCTGAAAATTCAGGCTGTCACAATGATGGTGACGTGACACTGAGAAACCAAAGTGGATAGATATGTTTTGTCCTTCCAGTAGTTGTTGAACCTCCTCGCAAAGTTGCCTCATGCCTTGAGAGCACTTTTGTTGGACGTTGAACGGAAACCCAGTCAAGGCGAGGTCGAGCCTTGCCCAGCCACGGCGAAGCTCGGTGTTCTTCGAGTGCATTTATGGCTACGATAGGCCAAAAGGAAGAAGGAGAAAGGGGAAGAGAAGAAGAGAAAAGAGAGCAAAAGAAAAAAATATAAACTTATTCTAAAAATTGTTCTTAGGAATAAAAAGTAACTTTTTTCTTTTTCTTGATTTTGTTTCAAATTTATTTCTGAGAACAGAAAAATAGATTTTTATTCTCGAAAATAAAAATTTTACCAAACAATTTTTTATTCTTTTTTTGTTAAGAGAAATAAAAGAATATAAATAATTGTTCTCGGAAGGTTCCCAAACATAGCCTTACTATGTCCTTGAGTTTTCATTTTTCTGGGGAAAATTCCAGGCCTTGACCACCTTTTCGCAAATATACAATGCAGATATTCCGTAATATGATAAGAATAAATGTCAACTCTTATTCAATGCGAGAATAAGCCAAACAGTCGTTTTCCTAGCAAAATTTGCGGAGCTCCCGAGAAACTCCTAAGGGAAAAAAGTCAATTACGCCTGCTTGACGTGGGTCTTCTACCTCCACGAAGAAAGGAAGTCATATCCTCCCGATCCTGCAGAAGAGAAAGAGATAATCTTGAAGCTTTCAAAGCCTTGGCAAGTGCCCCTTCTTTTTTTCCTGAAGTACGTCCAGTTTGTAAACATTGAGCAATGGAGACTGCTGGGGGAGGAATTTGGGGAGTGAGGCCTCCGGTCCTTTGCCCGCCGTCAGTTAAGTTGCGGCCTGTTGTTGTGGACAAAGTCAGTTCCACTTCGGATCTGTTGAAGTCATTCGGTCCTCAAGAAGGTCCTGGAGGAGATGAGGATTCTCCTGTTCGCCCTTTGAATCAAGAAGGTCCTGGAGGAGACGAGGATTCTCCTGTTCGCCCTTTGAATAAAGAGGATTGGTCGGATGGAGATGACGAGAAGGTTAGTGAAAGAAGCACTTCGCAAGGTATGGATGATTGGCACTCTTGTCTGTCAACTTCTTTAAGAGATGAGGAGTGTGATGATAAGGATGATGTGGGGAACACCCTCCCTGCCAGTGGGAGCAAGGATGATGCGGGGAACACCCTCTCTGCCAGTGGGAGTTTCATACAAAGGATCACTTCATGGGACAAGGGCCTATTTTTGGGAAGTGGGTCGTTTGGAAGTGTCTATGAAGGCTTCTGCCAGTAAGATTCCTTTGCTTTTCTCTTTGATAATCAGCAATTTACTCGCTATACACATTTTGTGGGGAAAATTGCAATTGCTGTTCTCCCATTGTGATGTCATTTGAAGTTTTTTATGGCACTTCTGAGCACTGCTAGTCGTAACATGTTATCATTTGGTTGACGTAACGCTCATTTAAACAGACATCACAAATGTTTATCCAACTTGCTTGATCTTCATATTTGGAATTGGAGTTCTAGCATGATTGGTATGGTACTTGTTAAAGACGATTCTTGATTATTGAATGTATTGATGAAGTAAAGATCTAATATTTCAAAAATTGCGTATATTTAGTTCTCCATTGTTTTTCTGCAACTTTACTGGCTTGAATAGCATGCTGAAAGCTAAGGAACTATTTTAGTGATATTGATGAGAATAGCTCTTTTTTTTTCTCCTCTCTTTTTCTCTATAAGAATTGGTATTTATGTTATATTTGTCTCTCTCGTGCTTCTCTGTTTCCGCAGTGATGGATTCTTTGTGGTTATAAAGGAGGTTTCCTTGTTAGATCAAGGAAGCCAAGGCAAGCAGAGATTATTGCAGCTTGAGCAGGTAATTGGCTGTTTCTTTCTGTATCTTGTGAACTGGCCCTTAGGCATTACTACTTGACTTACTCGTTCTTATAACTGCCAAGCTGATGTATATGCTAAACTATTTATAAGAGTGCCATATATACCACCATAAATCTGGTGTGAGTTCAATAGATGTTCTTTTCTCTTCCTTTCTAATGATACTGTCCTTTCTTTTCAGGAAATTTCTCTTTTTAGTCAGTTTGAACATGAGAACTTAGTGCAATACTTTGGCACAGACAAGGTGTGGTTCCTCCTTATTAAGTTTCTTTCTGCACTATCTTTCATTTTGGCATCAATTATGTTATCGCTGAACAAAATATTTAGGGGAACATGGCTGTGATTGCAGCCACAATATAGTGGTAGGTTCATAACCACTGCATATATTAGCTGCAATTATCCTTGAATAAGCTCACAGCTGTTGCGGCTTTTTAGCTGTTACAGCCACTCGCAACAGAGACAGACATTTTAGGTCCCCCTCCCGCCACAAAAAAAGTTCGTGATGAATTGACTATTACCCGCAATAGTAATTATATGAGTGAAGGAAATATGTAGAGTAGATGTCAGTTTATGAAAACTCTCTCTCTCTCTCTCTCTCTCTCTCTCTCTCTCTCTATGAAAGTAAATTTTTTCCTCCTTTTGAAAGAGAGCCTCTCTTGTAATCAATCAACCCTTTGTTTTCTGGAAGTGGATGATTTACAAAATAGCTTTCTGGCAAACTGAAGATTCAGGTCAAACTCTTGGGTTTAATAAAAAGGAATCCTACACTTTCTGGCAAATGGCAGCCCCGACTAATAGAACAAAAGGGGGAAAAGGATAAGAAAGCGAAGTCATTTAATCTTCAAGTATCCTTTAATTGACCATCTGATGGTCCACATGACTAATTTCCAACCATTTCTCCTTTGTCTATAACTGGTTGTGGCTGTGGTAACGACAATTGAGTTCCTCCACTAGCTGATTTTTTCCATCTATTCTTGTCCAGTGTGTCATTTAGTTCCACTCATCCTTGTGCAGCATCATATAGTTCTTAACCTCTATAGTAGAGGGAACTAAAAGTGGAATTGTTGATCATGAGGGAAGTAGTTCCTGTCTTGGTGGCTTAAATGTTTGAGTACCTTTCATTTTTTCCCTAGACATAGTTTGGCAAGAAGCATCATATTCTAAGAAAGTGCCATGACATTAGCTTCTTTTTGGAGATGAAACATGCAAGGATTGTTGCTGTCAAAAAAATGTGGTTTGTAGCCTACAATCCACCACATTATTTTGTGAGAATGAGGGACTAATGCAATATGACCTCTTAATTCTTCCGCTGGGTGAAATGTGCAACTGTTTATGCTGGCACTTCTGCAACTCAAAACCATGATTATCGCTTATTCAGTCTTGCCTTATTTTTCCTTGTTAAGTTCACAAAATTGCTTTAAAATTTTCATTTGATGCAAACTTCTACTCAATTAACCCCCATCAAACAGATTGTCACTGAACACTGATCGGTTGTCGAGGAGGTCCTCAATACCAAAGTGCACTTGAGGAAGCGTAATCAACCTCAGGGCCTCGTCTAGGGTCCTCTTGCCTTGGTAGACCCGATTGCTGTGGGTAGGGTGTCGTCATGATCCGATGATGAGTTTGGTGTCATAAGAGGCCTAGACATCTAGCACAATTAATGAAAAAAGCGTAAACATTACTGGTGTAGTATGTTTTACTTTATCTGCTATTTGGTATATTGTGTCTAATGTATCTTGCTAAAATATCTCCTATCATTTGTTTATAAGGTTTCAATGGGCCTTATATACATGAAGCCTCCTTCTTCCTCATAACTTAATCTTTTGGGTTCTAACATTGTTTTAGAGCCATCCCTTAATTTCTTTCTGTTTGTGGCTCTCTTTTCATCAATTCTATGTGCTGTTCTCAGTTCGGTTTGCACGTGATAGGAGGTGTTAAAGTATTCCCTGTGTTTTCAATGTGCCTCATATACATGTTTGTCTTCCTCCTTCTAATAATTTGAAATTTTTGGGTTGGACTTTTCTCTTCCAGGATGATAAGAAGCTTTACATTTTCTTTGAGCTCATGAACAAAGGTTCACTTGCAACCATTTATCACAAATACAACTTGAGAGATTCCCAAGTCTCTGCATACACTAGGCAAATTCTAAATGGTTTGAAGTATCTTCATGACCGGAATGTGCTCCACAGGTATAGGAGAGATGCTTTACTTTGCATGTTGTACACTTTTCATTTCTGATGGATGATTGATTTTGATAAGGACAGAGATCCTAACCAAACAAAGTACACGGAAACTTATATATTTTGTGCCATGGCGCACAACCTTGGTGCCTTTTGATAATACTTCTACTTATCCAAATACTTTTCTGGATTTAAGGGAGTTGTCAAATCTTTGAACCAAAATGTGGATTTATGAGAAGTAGATTTGTTGTGATAATCAGCAAACACAAAGCAACTCTGACCTTGTACAGCATTATCTAGCATAGACAAGATTATTTTACAATGTGAATGCTTGAAGGTGGAAATGTAAGTTTGCAATATTGTTTACTGTGAGGATGAATATGAAAATTTTAATCTTTTATTAGTCCTACGCACAGCCATGCTGGTTTCTTAGCTTTAAGTTCCTTCATTCTGTAGGGATATCAAATGTGCTAACATACTGATTGATGCAAGTGGATCTGTGAAACTTGCAGGCTTTGGATTGGCAAAGGTATGTCTCATCAGTGAAGTGACTTCTCTCTCTCTCTCTCTCTCTCTCGCACGCGTGCGCTAACAACAAACGCACGTGCTCAAATACATACGCATGCACAGTGCGCACGAGCAACAAAGATGCATTTACAAAAACATATGTGTGCACACCTGACAAGCACACGTATACAAATGCACAAAGTGACAGGTATTATCCTTTACTTTTCTGAATATGACATATCGACTTTCTGTGTATATTCTACAGGCCTTTAGAATGAATGATGCTAAATCCTTGAAAGGATCTGCTTTTTGGATGGCACCTGAGGTTTGCACTCTCTGCTGCCATTATTTTAACATACTGTCATTAGCTACATTAGGCGCATATCTTTTCCATTTTTTTCATCCTTGTTGGTTGTAACTGCAGGTCGTCAATCCAAAGTTCAGAAGCTATGGGTTAGCGGCTGATATATGGAGCCTAGGGTGCACTGTTTTAGAGATGTTAACCCGCCAGCCTCCATATTCACCCTTAGAAGCAGTATGTTACTAAGCAACCTTCTATTTATGTTTTATATGCTTGAGATCCATATTTTGCCAGAATAACTAACTAGTTGCAGCTCTTTTGTTATTGCTGCTTTTTGTCTGAGCTAGCTTAGTTGAGCGCATGTCTTGATGAGTGCATTAGGCTGTCATTGTAAGAAAACAAAATGACTAAGAGCATTACTTAGAAAGGAGAGGACAGAGAATTCAATGATAATTATCAAGAGTATAGTTGTGGCAAGAGGATATGCATAGTATCTTATGGCCAATGGTTGCTTTGGATTCTGGAGCAAACGGTTATCTAACATTGTATGAAAACTCAGTTGAATAGTTGAATCTTGACTTTCTCTTTCAAGTAATTTGGCATTGTTGTTGAATGCTTGTAATTACTAGTACAAGTTTACAGTGTACGGTGGCATGTGCTTGCATAATCGCATATTGTACATATGTAAACAGCATCCCACCAAATGAGGGGTACACATATGACCCCACCATTCAGTCTCAACAATCTCTCGATCTTTCACTGTCACATGGTACTTGAGCAAATAAGAGAGCCATCTATGCTCCAGTCCTGAGAGCAGCACTGATATCGATTGCTTCGTGGTCCCTGCTGTTTAGTCAACAATCTCTCAATTTGTCACTCGCCTTCATCAACCGTGGTGTTTCTCATTGCCTTCGAGTGTTGACCCTTCACTGCTCTTCCCTGATCATTGACCTAAATGGCTGTCTTCTCTACTAGGATTAGTTACTTTGGATATGGAAGTTAGTGAATTTTCAATTTGGCTATCTTCCCAGCTGTCATGTGTTAGTTCCCCTCGGATTTATGATTAACTCAAGCCTCTACTACGTTTTCTTTCTTATTGTGGCAGATGCAAGCATTGTTTAGAATTGGCAGGGGCGAACCTCCTCCAGTTCCTGATTCTTTATCAAGAGACGCTCGAGACTTAATTCTTAGATGCTTGCAAGTAAACCCGAATAATCGGCCTTCTGCAGCGCAGTTGCTAGACCATCCCTTTGTGAGGAAGCCACCTACACCTACTTAATCTTGTTTTGCTTCACTTCGTTTCAACAATACATATGGTCATAAGGTTTTGCTAGGCCATCCCTTTTTAGTTCATTGCTGTGAAGGTAATTTTACTCTCTGTTTGTATTTTTGTTGTTAGACTGCTAGTCTTTCTTTTAGGCTAATGGCAAGATACCTTCATCAACTTACCACATTTCTACTGTTCACTCCAAGCCTACCTATTCAACTTTTAACAGTCTACACTAAACTTTTAAATTTGGAGCAAATGGTCCACTAAATTATAAGGTATATGCTCAGTTTCCCAATTCCGTTACAACCTTTCCACGTTTCTACTGCCTGCTCTAATATTTCCACCAAATGATCCTGAAACTTTTGAGTGAGTTACCCATAGTGGTTAATTGGTATGCTATAGGTTAATTTGTCTTTTGCTAGGGGAGAGATTTGTGGAATTGATTGACGAAAACAACCATAGTGGCAGTTTCCCTTAGCATGTATTAGAATCTAGGAATATCAATATAAAAATTTTGGTGGCGTCGGTAACGACGACCTTAAGAGAAACAAAAGTGGATAAATAGGCGTTGTGCCTCACTGCAGTTGTCTAACTTCCTCGCAAAGTTGCCTCATGTGCTAAGAGCTTTTATTGGACATGGACATGTCACACTCCAAATCCTATAAGGATAGAGGTAATGACATGGCTGTCTTTCCATCCATAGGACAAGGTCTCAAATCACCAAAATCCAACTTCTAAAAGTCCCCGCAATAATGCTATCACTCTTACGGCCACTAAATAAAGGACTTAAAAAAGATGAGAGATGAATGGAATAAGCAACGATAGTCCACTGACTAATGCATCTATTTTTAAGTAGATTGAGCACTGATTATGTATTTTCACAAAATCAAACAACAACTCATTTAACTCAAATCTAGAATATAAATTTATAATAAGAGAATAAGTTATGTATGCTTCAATATAGCTATATTCATAGCATAAATATCCATACAATAATATCAAAAACAAATCTCAATGGTCCAATTCATTAATCAATCTTGTCAAAATCATACACCAATGGTTCATTCTATTGATAAGCTTGTATTGCATCATACGTTAATAGTCCATTCCATTGGCCAATTTTGTGTTTAAATATCAACCATAGTCACACAAATAAATATCCATACAATAATATCAAAAACAAACATCATTTGTCCAATTCATTAATCAATCTTGTCAAAATCATATGCCAATGGTTCATTTTATTGATAAGCTTCTATTGCATCATACGTCAGTAGTCCATTCCATTGGCCAATTTTGTGTTTAAATATCAACCATAGTCACACAAAACACCCAATGACAAGGCAACCATCTCCCTTCTTGGCAAAGTCTCCACTTATATTGCAGATGGTTGGCCCACAAGGATATCTATCCTAAACTAATAATGTGTCAGCTCAATGGACTCATAGCGATATTAAACATCAACATCAATCCACAACCTCCTTTGTACTTGGCAATGCCTACAACCAAATAACAAGTGACTAAACGAATGGACGAACTTGTGATCCTAACAACTAAACAAGAATCGACGTTAAAACCAAATAAAACTCTATTTCAATTACAAAATGGCTAAATTATACCTAAACGCTAACAAAACGACTTTTATACGCTAACAAATCACTTAGTCAAAGCGATTAAAGTTGAAACTTAGTCAAACCCAAAATTTTACTCTAACCAAGTCGTTGCTTCAAACCAACCTCCATCAAACCCCACAACTCTACAACAACATAATTTACCATTTCCATAAAATTCCATGACTTAGCATCTCAAAAATTAGACCTACGGCTCAAATCTTACAAAACTTAAAATGTGTGACCTAACTCCGAGAAATTACTTCGATCAGAAGAAGAGGGGTATGAACACTTATTGGGTGTTGTGATATGAAGTCATATGGCTTGGCGAGGTCTCCTTAATGGATACTCTTAAAACTTTCTTTTCCCGCTTTCTTTATTTTTTTTCATCTCCCTCCTTTCCCTTTCTTTCTCTGTTTTTCGGTCGGGGGAGCTCTCGGTCTTCTTTTAAACCAAGCGCTCACTTATGACTTCATTGACCGAGTCAACATTTTCTTTTTATGTTCTTTTTTTTTTTTTTTTTTTTTTTTTACTTTTCCCTCTTTTTGACTTTTCAAACCCATATTTTACGCTAAGAGGACCATATCTGCTCCAGTCCTGAGAGCAGCACTGATATTGACTGCTTCGCGGTCCCTGCTGCGTCATTTCATCGTGCGGTTGTCCTCTGATTTGTCACTAGCCTTCGACAACCGTCGTGTTTCCCTCGTTGCCTTCGAGTGTTGACCCTTCGCTGCTCTTCTCTGATCGTCGGCCTAAATGGCTGTTTTCTCTACTAGGAACTTTGTATACGGAAGTTCCGCTAGCTCGTTTCGCGAAAATATTACATTTAAAAAAATATTTTCTAAAACATTATTTTTAAGAAATAATTAATATTTTTCAATATTTGCCTTAAAAATTAAAAATAAATTAGTATGAAATTCAATTGGATTTCCCATTGTGTACTCCTTTTAATAATTTTTTTATTGTCTTGTGTATCGAATTTTAATTATTTTTATTTTTAAATTTTCTTTCTACTTTTTCTTTTTTTCCCCATCATTTTTTATTTTCCTCCTTATTTGATCGGTCGCCAGCCACAGCGACCAGCCAAAGGTGAGCTCACCGCTCGCTAGAGACTTGCACTCGCCAACCGAGCGAGCCTCAATCCTCAAGATTGCTGGCCTTGGGCCTCGCTAGATCAACGAGCTAGGGGCTTATGCTTGCCTATCTAGTGAGTGGCTAGCTCAAGCTCGCCTGTGGCCGGTCGTTGGCCATCGACATGCCAGAAAGAAGAAAAAAATAAAAAAAAAATGATTAAAATTTAATTAAAAAAAAAAAAGAAAAGAAAGAAAGAAAAGAAGGTTAGCAAGGGTGTGAGATATGAGAAAGTAAGGAAAATGTTTTCCCCTACTTGAAAAGCGGGAAACATTTTCTCTTAGTTAAAAAGATTTTTTTCCGTTGGTCCCGACCACTTCATTTTCCGTGAAATGATTGTTGGAAAATTCGAAAAACATTTTTGTGGAAATTGCTTTCCACGAAATGAACTCATCCCTAGTGAATTTTTGATTTGGTTTCGAATATTATGAGAATTTTCATGCCTTAAGTCAAGTTGGCAACTTCTCCATACACGTAGTAAGTTTTCTTAAGGAGATGGTAATTGCTGGCTCTTGCCAGTAGATCAACTCATGATGTTATCCCTTTTTAGGCACGACAACTTGGAGACCCCCTTTTTTTCGGTAGAATGGATTGGAGTGCTCTCGTCTTCTGAGTAATTTTGAAGGTTGCACTGCTTTTGTGCTTATATTTGGATTTTATTTAGTATAAAGGAGAAAAAATAATGCCATCCTTGTCAAAGCCATCGTAAAACATATAAGTAATGCCTCCTTTCTTTTTACTCCTTTGTTAAGATCAGGACTCTTAAAAGTTTCGAGCAAAAAGGAATAGATGCTTATGTTTAATTTGGAGTAGTTGGAAAACATTTACGTAGTTGGTCCGTGTGAATTGTTAACATGGCAGATGATCGCCTGAAGCATGACGCGCTTAGATTTGTCTGCAGATCTTATTGGTTTATCCAGCTGTCATATGTTAAATCCCCTTGGGTTTATGATTAATACAAGCCTCTTCCACGTTTTCTTTCTTATTGTGGCAGATGCGAGCATTGCTCAGAATTGGCAAGGGCGAACCTTCTCCAGTTCCTGATTCTTTATAAAGAGACGCTCGAGACTTAATTCTTAGATGCTTACGAGTAAACCCGAATAATCGGCCTTCTGCAGCGCTGTTGCTAGACCATCCCCTTGTGAGGAAGCCGCCTACTTCTTCTGGTTTTGCTTCACCTCGTTTCAACAACATGTCGTCATAAGGTTTTGCTAGGCCATCCCTTCTTGGTTCATTGCTGTGAAGGTAATTTTACTCTCTCTGTTTGTAGTTTTGTTGTTAGATTGCTAGTTGGAGTATTCTTCTTTTGGGCTAATGGCAAGATACCTTTATCAACTTACTATATTTCTCATGAATACTCCAAACCTACCTATTTAACTTTTAACAGTCTACACTAAATCTCTAAATTTGGAGCAAATAGTCCATGCATTTGTAGACCATGTTTGGTTGTCCGGATTTCTAACTATGGTAGAATTTGATAAAATATGATATGAAATTTTATTTAATGTATGGTGAACGATAGTAATAAATTAAATATATTCATATCATATTATGTATATTATTTGGTATAAACGGCATATCAATATAAGTGAATAAAAAAGTTCACAAAAAAAAATGACAAAAATCTCTCACGACACTTTTGCCTACTTTATGTTTATGTGCTTTTTTATTTTTATTTTTCCTTTCTTTTTTATTTTTTTTTCTTTTTTACTTCCATTTTTCCCCTTCCATCATTCTCTAATAAAATTTTATTAGATAGTAAAGTGTACCAATATACCTAAAATACAAAAATACAAAAAATATATAATAAATGTAAATCTATCAATATTAATATATTGAATATATTATAAAATAAATTAAATTCGTATATATAAAAAAATTGAATTAAAAAACTAAATTGTTATTTCTTGTTATTTTGAATTTCTTGTATTAAAATTCAAATATTATTTATATTGAATTATAATTTTATTTTTATTAATTTAAAAATTTGTTATTTGAGAAAAATAACTTTCTTATTATGGATATTAGAAATTCTATCCATCATTATCCCACATTTCTTGTGGGATAATTTTATTCGGCTATATTTCTCTTATATCTTACTTTATCCTGTCTTGAGCTGACACCAAATATAGGTTAAAATATTCTAAAGTTTATCCTGATTACCAAACATAATTATAGGGTTTATAATTGATTTCCTAATTCCCTTACACACCTTCATGTTTTTATTGTCTGCTCTAATATTTCCACCAGATCATGTTTTCATAATGGTTAATTTGTTCTTTGCTAGGCAAGAGGTATGTGCAATGGACCGTCACGCCATGAAAACAATCTTAGTAGTAATTTCCCTTGGGATATATAAGAATCTAGGAATATCGACATGAAAGTTTCGGTGGCATGACAATGACAGTGACAATGGCACTCTGAGAACTCATAGTATACAAATATGCTTATATGTGGAAATGATAAGATCTTATAATTTACGTCAATACGAAAATCACCAAAAAGATAAATGAGAAATAATAAAAACATTAGAGATTTACGTGGTTCGGCCTAAGTATCGGTACTTATATCCACGGAAAAGCTAATAGCAAATAATTCGCTATAATTGAAAAATTAGAATTTGTTGTAAAATATCGCGTTGCGAATATATAATAGAGAAGAGATTTGAGAAGAAAAAGCAAGTGAACACTAGAGATAGTAGCAAGATGAGAGAGTTTTATTTATAGTATCTCACTGTATGTGTTTACGTGTGATTGTGTATTGTACATCAAAACTAAACTCCTATTTATAGGAGAACAAGAATGTACTTATCATTAATATCAATGTATCGAATGATACATGTACAATATAAGGGAGACGAACCTTCATTGTATAGGGAGATGTACTTAGAACATTTGATACAAATGTACCATAATAAGTACATTGGATAAGATGAATATAATGAATATTCATTCATGTATTCTATCCATTCATGTATTTCATAACACTCCCTCTTGAATATTCATCATATTCATTACAAATGTGCATCGAATGATACTGCCTCATTAAAAACCTTAAGCCGGAAAAACCCAGTGGGATAAAAACCGAACAAAAGGGAAAAAGAGTGCAGAGCACAAATGTTATGATATCTCCCTTTTATGGATGCATTAATTGCCTCGTTAAAAACTTTAAGCCGGAAAAACCCCATGGGAAAAAACCGGACATAAAGAAAAAGAGTGCAATGTATATATAGCCACTCTTGGGACTAATCATTATTGCATCTTGTGAACTAGCCGCATATCAATGCTGCAATGCATAGTTCATAATATCTCCCCCTCAATAGAGCCATATAGCCACTTCTGGGGCTAATTAATCTTACATCTTATGAACTCGCCTCATACCAATGCCATATACTAATTTCTCAAAACTTGATGTTGGCAATGATTTGGTAAAAAGATCTGCAAGATTATTTATGGATCGAATCTGTTTAACGTCAATTTGTCGACTTTCTTGGAGTTCATGAGTATAGAAAAATTTCGGCGAGATATGCTTGGTCCTATCACCTTTGATATATCCTCCCCTGACTTGTGCAACACAAGCAGCATTATCTTCATAAATTATAGTGGGAGAATTGGTAACCGGTATTAAGCAACAAGAATTATGAATATGTGTTATAACGGATCTTAACCAAACACACTCTCTTCCAGCTTCATATAAAGCAATAATCTCAAAGTGGTTAGAAGATGTAGCTACTAGCGATTGCTTCGTAGAACGCCAAGAAATAGCGGTGCCGTTATAACAAAATAAATACCCGGTTTGAGAGCGAGCCTTATGTGGATCGGATCTATATCCAAGATCAAAGCATATCCAACTAAACCAGAGTTAGTGGAATCCTTGGAATAATATAATCCCAAATCTATGGTTCCTCGGAGATAACGGAAAATATGTTTAACTCCATTCCAATGTCTCCGAGTTGGCTCAGAACTAAAACGTGCCAATAAATTTACCGCAAAAGCGATATCTGGTCTCGTATATTGTGCCAAGTACATCAAAGCCCCAATTGCATTGAGATATGGTACTTCAGGACCAAGTATCTCTTCATCAGATTCTTTAGGACGAAATGGGTCCTTTTGGGGATCTAGAGACCTTACAACCATAGGGGTGCTCAATGGGTGAGCTTTGTCCATGTTGAAACGTTTAAGCAATCTTTCAACATATGCTTGATTGATGGACGATTATTCCATTTTCTTTATGCTCAAGCTCTAGACCAAGACAAAGTTTGGTTTTACCCAAATCTTTAACTTCAAACTCCCTTTTCAAATATTCAGCAGTTTCAGCTAACTCTTCTGGAGTTCCAATTAAATTTATATCGTCGACATAAACTGCTATAATAGCAAATCCAGTTTCTGATTTCTTAATAAACACGCATGGGCAGATAGGATCATTTTTGTACCTTTCCTTAATTAGGTACTCACTTAGGCGTTGATACCACATGCGACCGGATTGCTTTAACCCGTACAAGGATCTTTGCAATTTTATTGAGAATAAATTGCGGGGAGTGCATGCTTCAGGCATTTTGAATCCCTCGGGAATTTTCATATAAATATCAGAGTCTAATGAGCCATATAAATATGCCGTCACAACATCCATAAGACGCATTTCCAATCTTTCAAAGATTGCTAGGCTAATGAGAAAACGAAATGTAATCATATCCATCACGGTGAATATGTCTCATTATAATCAATCCCGGTCTTTGGGAGAATCATTGGGCAACGAGTCGGGCTTTATACCTAACAACCTCGTTTTTCTCATTTCGTTTTCGGATAAATACCCATTTATATCCAACGGGCTTTACATTATCGGGGATACGAGTTACGAGGTCCAAAAACCTCTCGTTTAGTTAGGGAAGCTAATTCAGCTTTAATTGCTTCCTCCCACTTATGCCAATCTTGCCTTTGACGACATTCAATAATAGATTGTGGTTCACAATCATCATCCATAATTTGATGAGCAACGAGAATGCAAAAGCATCATCAATGATGATTTCATTTCGATCCCAAATTTCATTACAATATGTAATGGAATTCTCGGTATTCCGGGGCTAGTGCTCCTTTCATGGGTTTGCGCCTCTTCGGGGGCAATAAGCTCTTTGGGAGTAAGCACAACGCCAGGCTCTTCTGGAGCGGATTCTTGATTCTTTCCCCTTCGTTTTCGAGGAGCAGTATCTTTTGATCCTATCGGTCTACCACGCTTCAAGTGCGGGGGATTTTGATCCATTTTAGCATGTTCTTCGGGAACAACTATCCTAGCTGGAGCATTTGCAGCTGGAATATGAGACTTCGTTACCTTAGTAGCATCATTAAATGCGTCAGGAAGTCTATTGGCCATAGCCTGTAAATGGATTATGCGCTGCACCTCGTTTTCACATTCAGGAGTCCTTGGGTCTAATTGAGATAAATTTTTCTCATTTTAAGAGAAAACCTTAACTGGTTTTTGTTTTGCGATTATGGAAGTTGTAGGTATTCCAATTGATGGAAACCTAGTCTCATCGAAATGACAATCTGCAAACCTGGCAGTAAAAAGATCACCAATAGTTGGTTCCAAGAACCTAATGATAGATGGTGAATTAAACCCAACATAAATGCCCAAACGGCGTTGGGGACCCATTTTCGTCCTTTTTGGCGGTGTTACAGGCACCTGTACTGCACAACCAAAGGTGCGTAGATGTGAAATATCTAGTTCATAACCAAGAACCATTTGAAGGGAAGATTGTAAAAGATTAGTAGTGAGGCGTAATCTTATTAGATCTACCGTATGCAAAACTGCATGACCCTATACTGTAACGTTGAGATTCGTTCTCAATAATAGAGTACGGGCAATGATTTGGATACGTTTAATTAAGGATTCTGCCAATCCATTTTGAGTATGAACATATGCAACCGGGTGCTCAACCTCGATTCCGAGTGAAGCACAATATGTATCAAAACTCTTTGATGTAAATTCACCAGCATTATCCATCCTTATGCTCTTAATTGGATAATCAAGGAATTGTGCCCGAAGCTTTATAATCTGCGCAAGTAAACGTGCAAATGCGACATTGCGCGTAGATAATAGGCAAACATGGGACCATCTACAGGATGCGTCCACTAATACCATAAAATATCTAAATGGTCCACTTGGTGGTTGTATTGGTCCACAAATATCACCTTGAATTCTTTGCAAGAATAAAGGAGATTCAAAATTAACCTTTGTTATAGAAGGTTTAATAATGAGCTTTCCTTATGAGCAAGCCTCACAATTATAATTTTTGGACAATAATACATTTATATCCTTTAAAGGGTGCCCTTTTGTATTTTGAATTATCCTACGCATCATTGAAGTGCCAGGATGACCAAGGCGATCATGCCACAGTTCAAACTGATCAGGGCTTACCAATCTCCAGGATGTGGTAGCGTAGGTTTCAACAGCTTTAATCATGACACAATACAAACCCATAGAAGAAGCTTCTAGCTTCTCATGGATGGTCTTCAGGCCCATCTTATAAGAGGAAATGCCAATGTATTCCTTATCTTGCTCATAAATAGTCTCAATATGGTACCCATTACGGCGTACATCTTTGAAACTGAGTAGATTCCTTTTTGATCGAATGCTTAGAAACGCATTCTCAATATGCAGGATTGTACCATTTGGCAAAATAATTGTAGCATTCCCAAAACCATCAATAATCGAAACAGGACCTGATATTGTATGGATTTGTGCCTTACGCAATGTCATACTCGAGAAAAAGTGTCTACTACAAAATATAGTATGTGTTGTTGCACTATCAAGCAAACAAACATCTTCATTTTTCTCGGTATTTTCCATTTGCATTTATATTGACAACTTCAGGTGTCAAGTATCATAAAAGTTGCATATTAGTTATATAGTCGAATAAAATTTCAAAGATAAATATTATATAAGGTTCATAAGTATTTCATAAAGAACAATAAAAACGTAATACATTTAAAGCGAAATAACATAAAATTCAAAGTTCAAATTATCATCCACCAATCTGATTCATCAAAGTAATCGAGAGGTCCTCAAAGAAATCGAGACATCCAATGATGCATTTGCTACTTCGGGAGCAAGATGAGTCCCACCAACGGAGATATTGTTGGCCTCAACAAAGTGGTTATGGCGTAGGATTGATTTCAATGGCATGAGATTCACCACGCTTGCCCGTATGCTTTAAAGATGCCTGGTATAGGTCAACAAAATGTTTTGGCGTACGACAGTACGTGACCGGTGCCCATCATGCCACAAATGATGACAAATACTTTCATTAATCACATTCTTTTGCTTCTTTTCTTTGCCATGATTCAGGCCAAAGTTTGATTTCCTAGGGCGGTTAAATTTCTTGCCATCCCTTCTAGGATTATATTCTTGCCTGCGCTTATAGCCCTTAAAATGGCCAGTATTTTTCTCAAAGTTAGCATGTGCTTCGGCAATGCTTTTGAGCCAGCAGGTCTAAGATCATGATTTTTGAGCAGCAATTCATTAGTTTGCTCGGCGAAGAAGAAGCACAGAAATTAATTCAGAATATGTGGCAAACTACGTTGCCGGTATTGCTGTTTTGCAATACAATATTCGAAGCATGAAAGGTGGAGAAAGTTTTCTCAAGCAATTCTGCATCGGTGAGTTTGATACCGCATAACTCAAGTCGAGAAACGATATCAAATAAAGCAGAATTATAGTCGAGACACGATATAAAATCTTGCAGTCTGAGATTTTGCCAATCATATTGTGTTTGAGGGAGGATGACAATCTTGGTATGATCATACCTATCTTTCAACCTCCTCCACAAGATCTGAGGGTCTCGAATAGATAAATATTAAGTTTGCAAGCTCTCATGCAAATGACGACGAATAAAAATCAATGCATTGGCTTTATCTTTGCATTTGAGGTTCCATTCTCTGTAATTGCATTAGCGAGACCTTGCCCTTGGAAGTGCATTTCCATGTCAAGGCACCATGATAGATAATTCTTTCCACTCACTTCTAGGATGTGGAATTTGGGCTTTTCAATATTTGCCATAATCCTTGCAAAAATAAATCCTTAAATTAATTAAAAGGATTTCCAAATATCCACAGCTACTTCAGGAGCAAAAGGATACTTTTAGATTTAAAAGTTTGGCTTCGGGCCAAGAAAAATAAAAATGAAGAATTGATAGAAGAAGATGAAGTATAAGTTGATCAATAATAAGAATACCCACCTTGCAAAAATTACTTACTCAGTCGATAGACCTTCGTGCTTGCAAAAGTTACTTACTCAATCGGTAGATCCTCGTGCTGATAACGTGTTGTAAAATATCGCGTGGCGAATATATAATAGAGAAGAGATTTGAGAAGAGAAAGCAAGTGAACACTAGAGATAGTAGCAAGATGAGAGAGTTTTATTTATAGTATCTCACTGTCGTGTTTCTGTGTGATTGTGTATTGTACATCAAAACTAAACTCCTATTTATAGGAGAACAAGAATGTACTTATCATTAATATCAATGTATCGAATGATACATGTACAAGATAAGGGAGACGAACCTTCATTGTATAGGGAGATATACTTAGAACATTTGATACAAATGTACCATAATAAGTACATTGGATAAGATGAATATAATGAATATTCATTCATGTATTCTATCCATTCATGTATTTCATAACAGAATTTACAATTGTTCACACACTCGAATGTTTTCCATATCTAGATTTAATCACAAATCTAAAATGTTTGTAAATAAATAACTCACTTGAATGTAAATTCAAGGTACAAAATTACCGCACATTTAAATTCAAAGTAAAACGTTTTACATAGACCAAAACAAGAACTGGGGCGTCTGTCTTTTCTTCAAGTACGTATAGCTTCGCGTTCTCTTTTCAAGGCTTGTGCGGCGTCCGGACGCGCGGCTTCTTTGCCTTTTCGTGTGCCGCTCTCCTTTTCAGAAAGAAAAAATACCTAGACAGTTTTATGTGTGCCAAAGTCAACACTCTAGACTTTGGGCCCCATTGCTTCACCAAATCCAACTCATTGATCCAACTCCAAAGAGGATTCTTCTTCTGCCTTCTTGTGCACGTACAAGAAAAAAAAATAGAAAACCCTCACTTTTTCTTTTTATCTTTATTTTATTTCTTCCTTTGTGCAGCTATAAGGAGTCCAACAAAAAAGAGCTTCTTTATCCAATTTGAAATCTATCTGAAAAATCTTTTTCAACAAATTCGATTTAACAAATCATTATCCGAATTCATGTGTTTGAACAAAGATGCATGTACAAATACATGTGTTCTTGCATTACAAACGCACTATAGACATGCACAAAGTGAAGCATGGTTACCTTTCCAAGATAGCATATCAATTTTCTCTGTTTTTTCGTTCAGGCCACTGAAATGAATGTGGCTATATCCTTCAAAGGAACTCATTTGTGGACGGCGCCTGAGGTTTGCACCTTCCGCTGCCATTTTTTTTTTTAAAGCTGTCATTTGCTGTAGAAAGCGCATATCATTTCCATTTCTTTTTCATCCTCATTGGTTGTGACTGCAGGTCTTCAAAAATGTAAACAACAGAAGCTATGGGTTGGCAGCTGCTATCTGGAGCCTTGGGTACACTGCTTTAGAGATGTTAACACGCGTGGGTCAATATTCTGACTTTGGGCTGGTATGTAATTAAGTAACCTTATCTTTCGAGATCCATGTTATGGCAGAATTACTAAATAAGTTGAGCACATGTTGTGATGAGTCCATTAGGCTGTCATTAAGAAAACAAAATGAGTAAGGGCACTACATAGAAAAGAGAGAGGACAGAGAATTCAATGACGGTTACCAAGATTATGGTCGTGTAGAAATATATTCATAGTATGTATGGCTGATGGTTGGTTGGGATTCTGGAGCAAATGTTTTAGCTAACATGGTATGAAAACTCAGTTGAATATTTGAATCTTGGCTCTCTCTTTTAAGCAATTTGGCATTCTTATCTAATACTTTTAATTACTACTACAAGTGCAATTTGGCATTTATCCTACTCAAAGCCATCATAAATCGTGCAACTAACGCCCCATTTCTTGTACTTTTTGGTTAGATTTAGGACACTTAAGAATTTTGAGCAAAAAGCAATCGATACTTTTACTTTATTAGCAGTAGTTGGAAAGCATTCACTCATTGGCCCTTGTGAGCCATTACATATCATCCACGTCTCCTACTTCTGCAGTAACCGTGATTCCAGAATGATCAATGCAAACGATTGCCTGAAGCACGATGCCCTTAGATTTGCCTACAGATCTTATTGATTTATCTAGCTGTCATATGTTAGTGCCCCTTGATTTGTGATTAACACTAGCGTCTCCTATGCTTTTGTTCTTATTGCGGCAGGAGCAACCATTGGTGAAAATTCGCAAGGGCAAATTTCCTCCACTTCTGAAATCTTAATCAAAAGACGCTCGAGACTTCATCTGCAGATGCTTGGGACGAAATCCGAAGAATCGGCCTTCTGCAGCTCAGTTGCTAGATCATCCCTTTGTGAAGAAGTGAGGAAGCCACCTACTTCTGGTTTTGCTTGACCTTGTTACAAAAACAAATTGTCATAAGGTTTTGCCATGCCATCCCTTTTCGGTTCATAGCTCTAAAGGTCTTCTTTTGGGCAAATGGGGAGAAACCTTCATCAACTTACCACATTTGTACTGTTTTACTCCAAAAATTCATGACGTTAACGGTCTACTTTAAACTTTTAAATTGGAGCAAATGGTCCATGTATTTATAGTGTCTATGGTCCGTTTCCCAATTCCCTAACAAACTTGTCACATTCTACAGTTTTGTCCATATTTAATCATTCCACTAGGTTGTTCTGAAACTTTCCATAGTGGTTAATCAGTACATAATGAGTTATTTGGCATTTCCAAAGGGGAGAGGTGTGTCCAATTGATTGTCATGCCATGAAAACAACCATAGTTGCAGTTTCCCTTGCAATATATAAGAATCTAGGAGTATCAACATGAAAGTTTCGGTAGTGTGACGGTGACGTGACACTCTGAGAAACCAAAGTGGACAGATATGCTTTGTCCTTCCTGCAGTTGTCGAAGCTCCTCGCAAAGTTGCCTCATGCCTTGAGAGTACTTTCATTGGATGCTGAACGGAAACCCCAGACAAACTCGGGGAGCATCTTAATCGAATGGCCTCGTCTTCTTTTGTGGGTGGGTGTCTTTTAGAAGAGTGTTGGGGAAAAGTGCCAAAAAAGTCCTAAACCTTTTATCATTATGCCGATTTAGTCCTAAATCTTTTTTTGGTGCCGATTTAATCCTAAACCTTTTTAAGTTATGCCAATTCAGTCCTTTTCGGCCAATTTGGCCGGATTTTGTTGACCGGCGCCGACCGGCCGACGTGAACAACTTTTACTAATATTTTTATGTTTTTGAATTTCTTTTTAATTTTTTTTTAATTTTTTAATTTTTTTATTATGCTCTTCTTCCTGGGCGGCCTCGTGCGGGGTGGGCGAGGCTCGCCCTTGAGGCCTGGGCGGCGAGGGCGAGCCGCGCCAGCTCGCCGGATATGGTGGCGGGTCGGCGAGCAGCAATGGACGGCATCGGGCGGCAGCATTGCGGCGGTGGTCTCACGTGGCCAGGGTTTCCTCGGCTTGGCTGGGAGAGGACTCTCTCTCTCTTTCTTTCTTGATCTCTCTCTCTCTCAGGTCCTGCCCAGATTGAACGCCCTCAGATCTCGAACCGAATCCTTGAAGACCGCGAGCTCCGGCCGGTCCAACCAACGCAAGGCACAAAAAAAGACCAAGGCCTATTGGAGCTTTGGCGCTTGAAACCAAGCGCGGCCGTAGGCCGTCGATCGCGACTCAGGTGCAGTGGCCGGCGGTTTACCCCCTCCAACTCTCTTCCCCTACTCGAACCCCCTCACTCACCAGATCTGGCAAGCTGGTAGGGCTCGCCCTCGCCGGCCATGGGCGAGGCTCAACCCTCGCCCATCCGACGAGGGCGAGCCTTGCCGCCCGGGCCTCGAGGGCGGCCTCGCGGGGGCGGGCAAGCCTCGCTGCCCCGCGCGAGGTCACCCCCGCGGCCACCGGCAAGGTGGCTTGCGAGGTTGACCTCGACCTCACCGGCCGTTGCCTCTGGCCGGTCGCCGAGGTCCGGTGACCGGCTGGAGGAAGAAGAGTAGAATAAAAAAATAAAAATAAACAAATAAATAAATAAAAATAAAAAATTCAAAAATATTAAAATATTAGTCAAAGTTGTTCACGTCAAATGGCCGGCGTCTAGTCAAGAAAATCCGGCCAAATTGACTGGAAAGGACTGAATTAGTACAACTTAAAAAGGTTTAGGACTAAATCGGCACCAAAAAAATGTTTAGGACTAAATCGGCACAATGATAAAAGGTTTAGGACTTTTTTGGCACTTTTCCCTTGTTGTCTCCCAAAAACTAATGGTCTCATGTTTTAAAGCATCGGGATGGACATGACGGTTGACTTACAAGATTTTTTTCATGTTGCCTATTGACTTTTCTTAGCACCTTGATAGTGTCAAAATTCTTGATATTCAGATTCCTCCTTTTGTTGATTGATTGCAAACCAAGTCCCTCCGGCGAAAGAGTTTTGACTCGGTTACGCACAGATAAACCCATGATTGGATCATTGTGGTCGGGCTCCAAATGATGACAAGTCCTTTGCTTCTCTCTGATGATCATTCGGATAGGAAAAACAGAAGGGATATATGCACAGATACTTGTCACCATAAACCGATGATTGGATCATTCATGGGTCAGGCTCGTCGTGAGGCTTGGCCACGTCCATTCTTTATCAGGGCATTGCCGGTATGTTAATGGTGGTCCCCCAAGAATGAAGAGAAAAATGGATCCATAGCACGGTAGTTAGTCTTACCATAACTTTGAGTTTTCATTTTTTTGAGGAAAATTCCAGGCCTAGATCACCTTTTTGCAAGTATACGATACAGATGTTCTGTTATATAGTAAGAATAAATGTCAACTCTTATCAACGCGAGAATAAGCCAAACAGTCGTTTTCCTAGCAAAATTGTGCGGAGCTGCTGAGAAACTCCTAAGGGAAAGAAGTCAATCACGCCCGCTTGACTTGGGTCTTCTACGTTGGCGAAGAGAGGAAATTATATCCTCCCGATCCTGCAGAAGAGAAAAAAGATCATCTTGAAGCTTTCAAAGCCTTTGCAAGTGCCCCTTTATTTTTTTTCCTGAAGTACGTCCGGTTTGTAAACGTTGGGCAATGGAGATTGCTGGGGAAGGAATTGGGGGATTGAGGCCTCCTCCGGTCCTTACCCCACCGCCAGTTAAGTTGCGGCCTGTTGTTGTGGACAACGTCAGTTCCACTTGGGATCTGTTGAAGTCATTTGGTCCTCAAGAAGGTCCTGGAGGAGACGAGGAGGATGGAGATGACGAGAAGGTTAGTGAAAGAAGCACCTCGCAAAGTAGAGAGGATTGGCACTCTTGTTTGTCAACTTCCGTTAAAGATGAGTATGATGATGAGGATGATGTAAGGTGGATCACCCAGTGGGAAAAGGGCCAGTTTTTGGGAAGTGGGTCGTTTGGAAGTGTCTATGAAGCCATCAGCGAGTAAGATTCGTTTGCTTTTCTCTTGATAGTCAGTAAGTTATTCTCGCTATACTCATTTTATGGGGGAAAGTGCAACCGCTGATCTCCCATGCGATGTCATTTTCAAGTTTTGACGGCACTTCTGAGCGTTGAATTGTGTGGTTAGAATTAGCAACACTTGGGCTAGCCATACATATGCAGTAGAACTTGTTATCAATTTGATTGACATAAGGGGCATTTAAACAGACATGACAAATGTTTACCCAATTGCTAAAAGTGCCTGATCTTCATATTTCGAATTGGAGTCCTAGCATGATTGCTGTGGTACTTATTGAAGACCGTTCTTGATTATTGAACAGATTGATGAAGTAAAGATTTAGTATCTCAGAAATAGCGTATGTTTAGTTGTTCTCCATTGTTTTTCTGCAACTTTACTAGCTTGAATAGCGTGCAATTCTTTTCTTCTTTTTTTCTTTCTGATGAATGGAAGGTGTGATAAATCAGTATGTATGGGAAACACCCGTAGAAATGTTAGATGATTCTAAATTCAAATGCTGAAAGCTAAGGAACTATTTCAGTGATATTAATGAGAATAGTTCTTTTCTTTTCATCTCCTTTTCTTTATAAGAATTGGTTTTTGTTCTATTTCTCTCTCATGCTTCTCTGTTTCCACAGCAAAGGATTATTTTTTGCTGTAAAGGAGGTTTCCTTGTTAGATCAAGGAAGCCAAGGCAAGCAGAGCTTATTGCAGCTTGAGCAGGTAACTGCTTGTTTCTTTCTGTATCTTGTGAACTGGCCCTTAGGCATGACTACTTGACTTACCTCATTCTTATAACTGCCAAGCTGATGTGCATGCTAAACTATTTATAAGACTGCCATACATACCACCATAAATCTGGTGTGAGTTCGATTGATGTTCTTTTCTCTTCCTTTTTAGTGATACGGTCCTTACTTTGCAGGAAATTTCTCTTTTAAGTCAGTTTGAACATGAGAACATAGTGCGATACTATGGCACAGACAAGGTGTAGTTCCTCCTTACTAAGTTGCTTTCTGCAGTATCTTTCACTTTGGCATCAATTATGTTATCGCTGAGCAAAATATTTAGGGGAACATGGCTGTGGTTGCAGCCACAATATATTGGTAGCTTCATAATCACTGCATATATTAGCTACAATTATCCTTTGAATAAGATCACAGCTGTTGCAGCTTTTTAACCGTTACAGCCACTCACAACAGAGACAGAAATTTTAGGTCCCCGTGCCACCGCAAAAAAGTTCATGATAAATTGACTATTACCCACAATAGTAATTATATAAGTAAAGGAAATATGTAGAGTAGATGTCAGTTTATGAAAACTCTCTCTCTCTCTCTCTCTCTCTCTCTCTCAATGAAAGTAAACTTTTTCCTCCTTTTGAAAGAGAGCCGGTCTTGTAATCAATCAACCCTTTGTTTCCCGGAAGTGGATGATTTACAAAATAGCTTTCTGGCAAACTGAAGGTTCAGGTCAAACTCTCAGGTTTAATAAAAAGGAATCTGATGCTTTATGGCAAACGGCAGCCCCAACTAATAAAACATAAAGGGGGAAAAGGATAAGAAAGCGAAGTCATTTAATCTTCAAGTATCCTTTAATTGACAATCTGAAGGTCCACATGACTAAATTCCAACCATTTCTCCGTTGTCTATAACTGGTCACGGCTGTAGTAACAACAGTGGAGTTCCTCCACAAGCTGATTTTTCCTTCTATTCTTGTCTGGTGGGTCATTTAGTTCCACTCATTCTTATGCAACATCATATAGTTCTTAACCTCTGCAGTAGAGGGAACTAAAAATGGAATTGATGATTGTGATGGAAGTAGTTCCTATCTTGTTGTCATGATTCGATGATTAGTTTGGTGTTACAAGAGGCCTAGACATCCAGCACAATGAAAAAAAAAAAAAACGTAAACATCACTGATGTAGTATGTTTTATTTTATCTGCTATTTGGTATATTGTGTCTAATGTATCTTGTTAAAATATCTCATATCGTTTGTTTATAAGGTTTCGATGGGCCTTATATACATGTAGCTTCCTTCCACCTCATAGCTTAATCTTTTGGGTTCTAACATTGTTTCAGAGCCATCCCTTAATTTTTTCTGTTTGTGGCTCTCTTTTCATCAATTCTATGTGCTGTTCTCAATTCGGTTTGCACGTGATAGGAGGTGTTAAAGAATTTTCTGTGTTTTCAATGTGCCTTATATACATTTTTGTCTTCCTCCATCAAATAATTTGAAACTTTCGAGTTGGATTTTTCTCTTCCAGGATGATCAGAAGCTTTACATTTTCCTTGAGCTCATGACTAAAGGATCACTTGCGTCCATTTATCAAGTATACCACTTGAAAGATTCCCAAGTCTCTTCATACACTAGGCAAATCCTAAATGGTTTGAAGTATCTTCATGACCGGCACGTGCTCCACAGGTATTATAAGAGAGATGCTTGACTTTGCACGTAGTACACTTTTCATTTCTGATGGATAATTGATTTTAATAAGCACAGAGATCCTAACCAAACAAAGAACACGGAAACTAGGGGTGAGCGGTTCCAGGTTCCGGTTCGGTTCTGTCTGGAACCTGGAACCTACCCTGTCACAGGTTCCAGGGTCGGTTCCAGGTTCCAACAGGTTCTTTTTTTTTTTTTTTTTTTTTTTTTCATATTTGAACTATAACATATGCGTACGTTACCCAAAAAAAAATATAACGTACGCGCACGTTACCAAAAAAACTATAACGTACGTGCACGTTACCAAAAAAACTATAATGTACGTGCGTGTTACCAAAAAAAAAACTATAACATATGCGCACGTTACCAAAAAAAAATTATAACGTGCACGCACGTTACAAAAAAAAAAAAATATAATGTATGCGCACGTTACAAAAAAAAACTATAATGTACGCGTATACTACACGGTAACTTCCCATTAACATGTTATCTTGATACATTAACTTCGCACTGCACAACAATAATAGAATATAATTAGAAATTTCAAAACAAATAGCAAACTAGAAAGTAGAAATAAAACACCACTAGAACAAAAATGTCTAGAGATACAAGTTTTGAAAACAATTTCGATTAAACCCTTAAATGAACTCAGAAAATTCTAAAATTTGGACACGTTGTATTTAAGACCTAGAGGTACAAGTTTCATGAAGAAATCGTAGTCCAATTCATTCTGGATTAAAAGATAAAATCGATTTACTTTTCCTATTCTCTACTTGCACAGTTTTTGAAACATTTTTGGTTAAATAGGCAAATGAACTACAAAAATTACGAAATTTAAATATGTTGTAGGGAAGACATGAATAGAGATATTTCATGCAGAAAACATTTCCAAAAGAACTTCATACAAAATGATATACTCCACGCATTGCAACTTACAAGATCCGAACACATCAGATTGCACAGTTTTAGAAACATTTCCGATTAAATACCAAAATGACCTTCAAAAATTATGAAATTCGACTATGTAATATCCAAGACCATAAGGTAGATAATTCATGAAAACATTGAAGTCAAATTCGTCCTAGATAATTAAATATGGACGGTTAAAATCCCTGTCCGTAGTACCGTAATTCCAGATCTAATCATCTCCAAAGGACCACGATTTCATCTACCTATTCTTGTTTCTTTTCTCTAAATTTTTGATATGCTGTACCTCAGGATGTCCTTTACAACTTTTGTTAAGAAACCGAAGTGAAATTTCGACAAAAAGGTTGCCTTACAGTCCATGCATTCATCAAGGGTCGGTCCCAAAATCTCCAGATCCAGTCTTTCCAAAGAATAACAATTTCACCCACTTATACTTGTTTGTTTTGTCCCAAATTTGAGTATGTTATACTCCAAGAAGTCCTTTACCACTTTCATTTATAGGCCGAAGCCAAAATTCAACTAGAACATCATATACAAGTCACTAGAACATCCAAGGTCGAGCTTTTTCTGCCCTAAGTAACCGGTTCCGGTTCCGGTTCCCAGAAAAAAGGAACCGGAACCAGGAACCAAACTGGACCCTCCTCCAGTTCGGTTCCGGTTCCCAGGTAACCCGGGAACCGCGCTCAGCCCTAACGGGAACTAATATATTTTGTGTCATAGTGCACACCCTTGGCACCTTTTGATAATACTTCTTTTACTTATCCAAATACTTTTCTGGATTTAAGGGAGTTGTCAAATCTTTGAACCAAAATGTGGTGTTGTGAGAAGTAGATTTGTTGTGATAATCAGCAAACAACCAAGTGACTCTATGACCTTGTACAGCATTATTTAGCATAAACAAGATTATTTTACAATGTGAATGCTTGAAGGTGCAAATGTGATTTTGCATATTGTTAACTGTGAGGATGATTATGGAAATTTTAATCTTTTGTTAGTCCTACGCACGGCCATGCTGGTTTCTCATGCTTTAAGTTCCTTCATTCTGTAGGGACATCAAATGTGCTAACATACTGGTTGATGCAAGTGGATCTCTGAAACTTGCAGACTTTGGATTGGCAAAGGTATGTCTCATCAGTGAAAGTGACCTCTCTCTCTCTCTCGCATGCCCGCCCTAGCAACAAATGCACATGCTCAAATACCTACGCATGCATAGTGCACACGAGCAACAAAGATGCATTTACAAAAACATATGTGTGCACCCCTGACAAACACACCTATAGAAATGCACAAAGTGACAGGTATTGTCCTTTACTTTTCTGAATATGACATATCGACTTTCTGTGTATATACAGGCCATTAAATTGAATGATGCTAAATCCTTAAAAGGATCTGCTTTTTGGATGGCACCTGAGGTTTGCACTCTCCACTGCAATTATTTTAACATACTGTCGTTAGCTACATTAGGCACATATGTTTCGCATTTTTTTTCATCCTTGTCGGTCGTAACTGCAGGTCGTCAATCGAAAGTACGGAAGCTATGGGTTGGCAGCTGATATATGGAGCCTAGGGTGCACTGTTTTAGAGATGTTAACCGGCCAGCCTCCATATTCTCCCTTGGAAGCAGTATGTTACTAAGTAACCTCCTATTTATGTTTTATACGCTTGAGATCCATGTTTTGCCAGAATAACTAACTAGTCGCAACTCTTTTGTTATTGCTGCTTTTTGTGTGAGCTAGCTTAGTTGAGCGCATGTCGCAACGAGTCCATTAGGCTGTCATTGTAAGAAAACAAAATGAGCAAGAGCATTACTTAGAAAAGAGAGGAAAGAGAATTCAATGATAATTATCAAGAGTATGGTTGTGTCAGGAGGATATGCGTAGTACTTATGGCTAATGGTTGCTTGGGATTCTGGCGCAAACGGTTATCTAACATGGTATGAAAACTCGGTTGAATAGTTGAATCTTGACTTTCTCTTTCAAGTAATTTGGCATTGTTGTCAAATGCTTGTAATTACCAGTACAAGTTTACAGTGTACGGTGGCATGCGCTTACATAATCGCATATGGTACATATGTAAACGGCATCCCACCAAATGAGGGGTACACATATGACCCCACCATTCAGTCTAAAAAAACTCTCGATCTTTCATTGTCACGTGGTACTTGAGCAACTAAGGGTGCGTTTGGTAACGTTTCTATTCAAAAATTGTTCAAGAGAACAGAAATAGAAAAAAATGTTTCTGTTCCGAGGAATAATTTTTTACCAGAAAGATGCGTCTGGTAAATTTGTTCCGGAAATAAAAAATGAATAGAAACACGTTTGGTAAATTTTATTCTTTTTTTGTTTCTTTTAATTTTTTAATATTTTTATTTTATTTTTCATTTTTTCCTTTCATTTTTATTTTTTCTTCTTTCGGACTGTCACCGGCCTTTGGCGACTGGCCAATGGGGCCGGCAGCCTCGCCCAGCCACGGTGAGGCTCACCGGCCCCCGACGAGGCCGAGCCTCACCTAGATCCGGCGAGGCCGAGCCTCACCATGGCCGGCGGGGCTCGGCCTCGCCGGATCCGGGCGAGCTCGAGCTCCCCGATCATGGCGAGGCTCGGCCTCGCCGGGGCCGCCGGCGACGCTCCGGTGAGGTCGGCCCGACCCTCGACGGCGTCGTCGGCCCTCGATGGCCGATCGCCAGCCTATGGCCGAGGCCGACAACCGGCCAAAGAAAAAGAAAAAGAAAAGAAGAAGAAGAAGGGATTTTTCAAAATCGCTTCTAGAACAAGAAACAAATTTTTTTGTTTCTTATTTCCGTTCTTTTTGTGTTCGGGAACAAAAAAACAAAAAAAAGAACGAAACGCAACCAAACGCATTTCTGTTGTTTTTTTGTTCCCGGGAACAAAAAAAACAAAAAATCTGTTCCAAGAACAGATTTGAGGAATGAAAACATGCAGGGCCTAAGAGAGCCATCTAATGCTTCAGACCTGAGAGCAGCACTGATATCGATTGCTTCATGGTGCCTGCTGCGTCATTTCATTGTGTGGTCAACAATCTCTCGATTTGTCACTCGCCTTCATCAACCGTGGTGTTTCCCTCATTGCCTTCGAGTGTTGATCCTTCGCTGATCTTCTCTGATTGTTGGCCTAAATGGCTGTCTTCTCTACTAGGATTAGTTACTTTGGATATGGAAGTTAGGGCCTGTTTGTTTGCAACTTGTTTCTGTTCCTAGGAACAAAAATTTCTATTTTTTTGTTCCTGGGAACAAAAAAGGAACAGAAACGCGTTTGTTTGCATTTTTGTTCCAAAACTATTTTTTTGTTCCTAGAAACACATTTGGAACAGAAACAAGAAACAAAAAAAAAAATTGTTTCTTGTTTCTGAAACAAAATTTAGAAACACTTCTCTCTTTTTTCTTTTTCTTTTCTTCTTCTTTTTCTTTGGCCGGTCGCCGGCCTCGGCCATGGCCGGCGACCGGCCGTCGAGGGTCGGCGACGCCGTCGAGGGCCGGCAACCTCGCCGGAGCATCGCCGGCCCCCAGCGAGGCCGAGCGTCGCCGGCCCCTGGCGAGGCCGACCTCGCGCTGGGCTGGGTGAGCTCGATCTCGCCCAGATCCGACGAGGCCGACCTCGCCCCTGGGCTGGGCGAGCTTGATCTTGCACAGATCCGGCAAGGCTGAGCTCGCCTAGCCAAGGCGAGGCCACCGGCGACCGGCCAAAAGAAGAAAATAGAAAATAGAAAAAATAAAATAAAAATATGAAAAAATTAAAAGAAATAAAAAAAATTATACAAATTTACCAAACGTGTTTCTGTTCATTTTTTATTCTCGAAACAAGTTTACCAAACGCATTTTTTTGTTCAAAAATTGTTCCCGGAACGAAACATTTTTTTTCTATTTCTGTTTCTGAAACAATTTTTAAACAGAAATGTTACCAAACGCGCCCTTAGTGAATTTTCAATTTGGCTATCTTCCCAGCTGTCATGTGTTAGTTCCCCTCGGATTTATGATTAACACAAGCCTCTACTACGTTTTCTTTCTTATTATGGCAGATCCAAGCATTGTTTAGAATTGGCAGGGGCAAACCTCCTCCAGTTCCTGATTCTTTATCAAGAGACGCTCGAGACTTAATTCTCGGATGCTTGCAAGTAAACCCGAATAATCGGCCTTCTGCAGCGCAGTTGCTAGACCATCCATTTGTGAGAAAGCCACCTACACCTACTTAATCTTGTTTTGCTTCACTTCGTTTCAACAACATATGGTCATAAGGTTTTGCTAGGCCATCCCTTTTTAGTTCATTGTTGTGAAGGTAATTTTATTCTCTGTTTGTATTTTTGTTGTTAGACTGCTAGTCTTTCTTTTAGTCTAATGGCAAGATACCTTCATCAACTTACCACATTTCGACTGTTCACTCCAAGCCTACCTATTCAACTTTTAACGACGCGCGGACCCTGGAGTGCCTTAACTTTGGCCAAAGGGACACTTAAGTGCCATAACTTACGAAAGGTACACTTAAGTGCCAAAATCGGAGTAAAAAGGGATCACTTGAGTGCCAATCCGGCCAAAATGTCGACGTGGCACTTTTCCGGCGAACCAAGTTCAAAATAACGCCGTTTTGCACGCCGACATGGTCAAAACGGCGTTATTTTGGTTGACGTGGCAAAAAAATAATTAATTAAATTAAATTTATTTTAAAAATTAAAAATAATAATTTAAAAATTAAATTTAGTTAAAATATTTTAAATTAATAATTTTAAAATTAAATTTAGTTGAAATGTTAAAAAATTAATAATTAAAAAAAATTTTAAAAAAAGGAAAGGGGGAGGCGGGCCGAGGATTAGCCCTTAGCCCGCCGCCGGGAAGGGCCGGCGACGGCGGGGGAGGGTCGGCCGGGTCACGGGCCCCGGCCGGGCTAGCGACCCCGGCCAACCGACGGCGAGGGTCGGCGGCCCTCGCCGGTCGGGCCAAGGGTCGGCGGCCCTCACCCGGTCCGGGCCAAGGGCCGCCGCCCGCCGGGGCGGCCCTTGGCCCAGCCGGTGAGGGCCGCCGACCCTTGCCGGATGCTGGTGAGGGCTCGCGGCCCTCGCCGGATTTGGGGAGGGTCGCGGCCCTCGCCCGATCCGGCGAGGGCTCGCGAGCCCTCGCCGCCCGGCCAACCGTGGTCGCGACCCGGCCGGGGCCGGCGACCCCGGCCGACCCTCCCCCCATCGTCGCCGGCCCTTCCGGCGACGGCGGGGGGATGTGCGGCGGCGGGCCGAGGGCTAATCCCTCGCCCGCCTCCCCCCCACCTTTTTTTTAAATTTTTAAATATTAATTTTTTTAATATTTCCACTAAATTTAATTTTAAAATTATTATTTTTAAATATTTTAACTAAATTTAATTTTAAAATTATTATTTTTAAATATTTTAACTAAATTTAATTTTAAAATTAATTTAATTAATTTCTTAAATTTTTTTTTACCACGTCAGCCCAAAACGACGCCGTTTTGGCCACGTCAGCGTGCAAAACGACGTCGTTTTGGGCGCACTTCGCCGGAAAAACGCCACGTTGGCGTTTTGGCCGGACTTTGGCGGAGTGGCACTCAAGTGATCCGTTTTTCTTCGAATGTGGCACTTAAGTGTACATTTCGTAAGTTATGGCACTTAAGTGTCCCTTTGGCCAAAGTTATGGCACTTGAAGCGTTCTTTTGCCAACTTTTAACAGTCTATACTAAACTTTTAAATTTGGAGCAAATGGTCCACTAAATTACGAGGTATATGCTCAGTTTCCCAATTCCGTTACAACCTTTTCACGTTTCTACTGCCTGCTCTAATATTTCCACCAAATGATCCTGAAACTTTTGAGTGAGTTACCCATAGTGGTTAATTGGTATACTTTAATTTGTCTTTTGCTAGGGGAGAGATTTGTGGAATTGGTTGTTATGCCACGAAAACAACCATAGTTGCAGTTTCCCTTAGCATGTGTTAGAATCTAGGAATATGGATATAAAAATTTTGGTGGCGTGTCAGTAACGATGACACTGAGAGAAACGAAAGTGGATAAATAGGCTTTGTGCCTCACTGTAGTTGTTGAACTTCCTCGCAAGGTTGCCTCATGTGCTAAGAGCTTTTATTGGACATGGACATGTCACACTCCAAATCCTATAACGTTAGAGGTAATGACATGGCCGTCTTTTCATCCATAGGACAAGGTCTCAAATCACCAAAATCCAACTTCTAAAAGTCCCCGCAATAATGCTACCACTCTAATAGCCACTAAATGAAGGACTTAAAAAATATGAGAGATGAATGAAATAAGCAATGATAGTCCATTGACTAATGCATATATTTTTAAGTAGATCGAGCACCAATTATGTATGTTTACAAAATCAAACCATAACTCATTTAACTTTAATCTAAAATATAACAAATTTATAATAAGAGAATAAGTTTCGTATGGTTCAATATAGCTATATTTACAGTATAAATATCCATACAATAATATCAAAAACAAATATCAATGGTCCAATTCATTAATTAATCTTGTCAAAATCATACATCAATGGTCCATTCTATTGATAAGCTTGTATCGCATCATACGTCAATAGTTCATTCAATTGGCCAATTTTGTGTTTAAATATCAACCATTGTCGCACAAAACACCCAGTGACAAGGCAACCACCTCCTCTCTTGGCAAAGTCTCCACTTATATTGCGGATGGCTGGCCGACAATGATATCTATCCTAAATTACTATACGTGTGCCCATAAGTACCTCAATGGGCTTATAGCGATATTAAACATCAACACCAATCTACAACCTCTTACATACCTAGCAATGCCTATGACCAAATAATGAGTGACTAAACAAGTGGACGAACTTGTGATCCTAACAACTAAACGAGAATCGACATTAAAACCAAATAAAACTCTACCTCAACTACAAAACAGTTAAACTATATCCAAACGCCAACAAAATGACTTTTATGCGCTAACAAATCGCTTGGTCAAAGCGATTACTCAAACTTAACGATGTGAAACTTGAACGCGTGTGATCCTAACAACTAAATGAGAATCGACGTTAAAACCAAATAAAACTCTACCTCAACTATAAAGCGGCTAAACTATATCCAAACGCCAACAAAATGACTTATGCGCTAACAAATCACTTAGTCAAACTTAACGATGCGAAACTTGAACATAAACCCCAAAATTGTACTCTGACCAAGTCATTGCTTTAAACCAACGTCCATCAAACCCCACAACTTTACAACAACATAATCTACCATTTCCATAAAATTTCATGACTCAACATCTCAAAAATTAGACCCGCAGTTCGAATCTCACAAAACTTAAAATAAGTGACCTAATTCCGAGAAATTACTTCCACTGGAAGGAGAGGGGTACGAAATTTATTGGGCATTGCGATACGATGTCAAATTGGCTTGGTCAGGTCTCCTTAATGGATAAGCATAAAACCCTCTTTTCCTGCTTTCTTGTTTTTCTTTTTTTTTTCCTCCCTCCTTTCCCTTTCTTTCTCTGTTTTTCGGTCGGGGGAGCTCTCGGTCTTCTTTTAAACCGTGCGTTCACTTACGACTTCATTGACCGAGTCAACATTTTCTTTTCATATTTTTTTTTTATAAGATTTTTTTCATGTTGCCTATTGACTTTTCTTAGCCACCTTGATAGTGTCAAAATTCTTGATTTTTAGATTCCTCCTTTTGTTGTTTGATTGCAAACCAAGTCCTTCGGGCGAAAGAGTTTTAACTCAGTTACGCACAGAAAAAACCCATGATTGGATCATTCTGGTCAGGCTCCAAATGATGCCAAGTCCTTTGCTTCTCTCTGATAATCATTAACAGAAGGGAAATATGCACAGATACTTGTCACCATAAACCGATGAATGGATCATTCATGGGTCAGGCTCGTCATGAGGCTTGTCCACGTCCATTCTTTATCGGGGCATCGCCGCTATGTTAATGGTGTTCCCACAAGAATGAAGAGAAAAATGGATCTGTAGGACGGTAGTTACTTTTACTATGTCTTTGAGTTTTCATTTGTTTGAGGAAAATTCCAGGCCTAGAAGTTGGAAGATCTTAGAATCGATTCTGTACATAATTGATTCTAGTAAATATTAGTAAATAGGAAACTCTGATACATGTATATTACTTTTCCTATTTTACTTTTTCCTTCTTGCACTATTTATGTACAATGTAATAGCACGATTGAATGCAAGTCAGACAATACAATTTCCCCAAAGTTCCTATTACCTTTCTGTCATGGTATCAGAGCATCGTTTCCTGCCCTAGCTTCCGCGACCTTTCTTGAATTGCCATTGCTTCTTTCTGATCTAAGAATCGAGGATCCCTTCCTGCAAAACAGATTAGCAAAGCCATTAGGAATTCATCCTTTGTGCCATGACAAAAGATAAAGATGTTATGAATCCCTCAGAAAAAACTTCATCAAAAAACGATCAGTTCCTTATGTTTGATGAAGATATATCATTTGCACCTGGTTTTCTCGTGGCACCTCAATCATCCATCACACAAGCACCGGTGGAATCTCCAAATCAAGAAATTGAATCACCTATCTCACGTGAAGAAGCTCCATTATCTTCTTCAACAGAGGAAGCAACGGAGATAGCTGCTGAATCATCTGAGGCCTCTGAACAATTAGATGAGCTACCCCGTCGTTCTGGAAGACAAACACGTCCACCCACATGGAGTAAGGATTATATATGTTCTGCTGCAAACTCTTCAGGTACACAATATCCGATTTCATCCTATGTTTCTTTCAATCGGTTATCGGGAGAACATATGCGTTGTATAAGTAGAATTTCATAAGAATGTGAGCCATCCTCTTTTGCTGAGGCGGCACAAGATCCCAAATGGCGACATGCGATGGAATCTGAACTTGCTGCCCTCATAGATAATAATACTTGGGATGTTGTTCCCTTACCACCACATAGAAAGCCAATTGGATGTAAATGGGTTTACAAGATAAAGTTCAAATCAGATGGCTCCATAGAACGTTACAAAGCTAGATTGGTGGCCAAAGGCTTTACCCAAAGAGAAGGTTTCGATTACCACGAGACTTTCTCTCCAGTCGCAAAGGAAGTTACTGTTCGGTCCTTTCTATCTGTTGCAGCAGTACGAAATTGGTCCTTACACCAGATGAACGTCCACAACGCCTTTCTTCATGGAGACTTGGATGAAGAAATTTACATGGATCTTCCTCAAGGATTACGCAGACAAGGGGAGTATTGGGTATGTCGTCTTCGCAAATCCTTGTATGGTTTAAAGCAGGCATCTAGACAATGGTATGCCAAATTTACTGCTGCTTTAACCAATGCTGGTTTTCAACATTCCAATCATGATTATGCTTTATTTACACGAAATGTGGGAAGATCGTCGATTTACTTGCTGATATATGTTGATGACATATTGATTATGGGAAATAATGATTCCCATGTTGCGAGATTCAAGGAATATTTGCACTCTGCTTTCCACATCAAGGATTTGGGACCTCCTAAATTTTTCCTTGACATTGAAATCGCAAGGTCTGAAAAAGGAATTTCCCTCAGTCAGAGAAAATTTATTTTGCAAATTGTTTCTGAAGCCGGATTATCAGGTTGCAAGCCAGCAGTAATTCCCATTGAATAGAATGTCAAATTGACAACATATGAGTATGATCTCAATTCTTCTTCATCGACAGGATCCGTTACTTAAGGATCCGTCGGGTATCAACGGCTTGTTGGTAAATTGATATACCTTACCATGACAAGACCTGATATATGCTATGCGGTTCGGATATCACCAATTCATGCATATGCCAAAAGAGTCACACATGAATGCAACCTTGAAGGTTGTAAGATATTTGAAGGGGTGTCCAGGACTTGATATATTTCTATCACGTGAATGCAACATGGAGATGACAGCATTTTGTGACACTGATTACGCCACTTGTCCAATGACCAGAGATCCATCACCGGTTTTTGTATTAAACTAGGAAAAACGCTGATATCGTGGAAAACAAAGAAGCAATCCACCGTATCACTTTCATCACCGAATCAAAATATCGAGCCATGGCGAAAACTACCTATGAAATAGTCTAGATACGAGGACTTCTTTCTGATTTGGGAATACAGTCGTGGACCAAGTGAATTGTTCTCAAGCGATAATGATGCTGCACTTAAATTAGCAAGAAACCTAATTTTTCATGAAAGAACAAAACACATAGAAGTTGACTGTCACTTCACTCGTGACAAGATCAAAGAGGGAATTCTCGTTACAAAAGGCATCGGAACAGCAAATCAACTAGCAGATATTTTCACTAAGCCGCTCGCAAAGACAGCACAAGTTTCTATTAAGCAAGCTAGGTGTCATTGACATATATAAACCACCAGCTTGAGGGGGGTGTTGGAAGATCTTAGAATCGATTCTGTACATAATTGATTCTAGTAAATATTAGTAAATAGGAAACTCCGATACATATATATTACTTTTCCTATTTTACTTTTTCATTTTTGCACTATTTATGTACAATGTAATAGCACGATTGAATACAAGTCATACAATACAATTTCCCCAAAGTTCCTATTACCTTTATGTCACTAGATCACCTTTTCGCAGGTATACAGTACAGATGTTCTGTCATATAGTGAGAATAAATGTCAACTCTTATCAACGCGACAATAAGCCAAACAGCCGTTTTCCAAGCAAAATTGTGCGAAGCCGCTGAGAAACTCCAATGGGAAAGAAGTCAAATCTCGCCCGCTTGACTTCGTCTTCCACCTTGGCGAGTAGGAAGTCATATCCTCCCGATCCTGCAGAAGAGAAAAAGATCATCTTGAAGTTTTCAAAGCCTTTGCAAGTGCCCCTGTTTTTTTCCTGAAGTACGTCCAGTTTGTAAACATTGGGCAATGGAGATTGCTGGGGAAGGAATTGGGGGATTGAGGCCTCCGGTCCTTACCCCGCCGCCAGTTGACTTGCCGCCTGTTGTTGTGGACAACGTTAGTTCCACTTGGGATCTGTTGTACTCATTAGGTCCTCAAGGATACGAGGATTTTCCTGTTCACCCTTTGAATATAGAGGATTTGTGGGGTGGAGACGACGGGAAGTCTAGCGATGGAAGCACTTCGCAAAGTCAGGATGATTGGCACTCTTGTGTGTCCACTTCTCTTACAGATGAGGAGCATGATGATGAGGATGATGTGGAAATCACCCTTTCCGCCGGTGGGAGTTTCAGACGAAGGATCGCCCAATGGGAGAAGGGCGATTATTTGGGAAGCGGGTCGTACGGAAGTGTCTATGAAGGCATCCTCGAGTAAGATTCGTTTGCTTTTCTCTTTGATAATCGATAAGTTATTCTCTCTATGCGCATTTTCTGGGGGAAAGCGCAACTGCTGATCTCCGTCGTGATATCATTTTGAAGTTTTGACGGCTGCTGTGGTTACAATTGGCAACATTTGGGCTAGTCATCCGTATGCAGTAGAACATGTTATTCGCATTTAAACAGACATGACAAACGCTTATCCAATTGCCAGAAGTGCCTGATTTTCATCTTTCGAATTGGAGCTCTAGCATGATTGGTACTTATTGAAGACCGTTCTTGATTATTGAACAGATTGATGAAGTAAAGATCTAATATTTCAAAATATGTTTAGTTACTCTCCATTGTTTTCTGTAACTTTACTAGTGTCATTTTTTTCTTTTCTTTTTTCCTTCTGATAAATGGATAGAGTGACAAATCAGTATGTCAGGAAACGTGCTTTAGAAAATTCTAAATTCAAATGCTGAAAGCTAAGGAACTATTTTAGTGATATTGATGAGAATAGCTCCTTTCTCTTCTCTTTTTCTTTTTAAGAATTGGTATTTATTTATTTTCTATTGCTCTCTCTCACGCTTCTCTGTTTCCACAGGGATGGATTCTTTTTTGCTATAAAGGAGGTTTTTTTGTTAGATCAAGGAAGCCAAGGCAAGCAGAGCATATTGCAGCTTGAACAGGTACTGCCTGTTTCTTTCTGTATCTTGTGAACTGACCCTTAGGCATAACCACTTGACTTACCTCGTTCTAATAACTGCCACGCTGATCTATAGGCTAAATTATTTATAAGACTGCCGTATATACCACCATAAATCTGGTGTAAGTTCAATGAAAGTTCTTTTCTCTTTTTAGTGACACCCTGCATTCTTTTCAGGAAATTTCTCTTTTAAGTCAGTTTGAACACGAGAACATAGTTCGATACCTCGGCACACAAAAGGTGCGGTTCCTTATTACTAAGTTGCTTCCTACAGTATGTTTCACTGTGGCATCAATTATGTTATCGCTGAGCAAAAACAATATAGTGGTAGCATCATAATCACTGCATATATTAGCTGCAATTATCCTGTGAATAAGATCACAGCAGTTGCAGGTTTTTAGCTGTTGCAGCCTCTTGTGACAGAGAGAGACATATTAGGTCCCCCTCCCACCAAAAGTAAAGTTCACGATGAATTGACTATTACCCGCAATAGTAATTATATGAGTAAAGAAAATATGTAGAGTAGACGTCAGTTTATGAAGTCTCTTTCTTTCTCTCTCTCTCACTCTCTCACTCTCTCTCACAATGAAAGTAAATTTTTTTCCTCCCTTTTAAAAAGAGCCTGTCCCGTAATCAATTAACCCCTTTGTTTTCTGGAGGTGGATGATTTACAAAATAGCTATCCTGCAAACTGAAGATTCAGGTCAAACTCTCAGGTTTAATAAAAAGGAATCTAGCGCTTAGAGAAAGGGCAGCCTCGACTAATAAAACATGAAGGGGGAAAAGGATAAGAAAGAGAAGTCATTTAACCTTCAGGTATCCTTTAATTGACCATCTGATGGTCCAGATGACTAATCTCCAACCATTTCTCTGTTGTCCGACCGATTCACCGCTTTGGACACTGAGTTCTCACGGCTTTAAAACGCGTTACAGGTTAGAGAGACTCAAGCCTTATAAACTAGCCCAAACTCCCCCTAAGCGATGTGGGACTAGAGAGGGAACCTTATCCCTTCCTCGCGCACGTCCGGGGACCGAGGCGCGGACGCACCGCCACCTGAGCCAGGTCCTTACAAATGGTATCAAAGCCGACTCCCGACTGCGTGTGGGGCCACAGCGAGAGCGCTCTACTCCTAAGGGGTGGAGAGTGTGACAGCTCAGGCGGCGATACGTGAGGAGGAGGGATGGCGGTGCATCCGCGCCTCGGTCCCCGGACATGCCCAGGGAAGGGGCGCGTCTCGTGTCCCACATCGCTTAGGGGGAGTCTGGACTAGTTTATAAGGCTTGGGTTCTGTAACTTGTGTAAAGCGTTTTACGGGTCATTACAATTTGAGTACCTTTCATTTTTTCTTCTAGACATAGTTTGGCAAGAAGCATCAGATTCTAAGAAAATGCCACGACATAACTTCTTTTTGGAGATGAAACGTGCAAAGATTGTTGCTGTCAAACAAAATTTGGTTTTTTTGCAAACAATCCACCACTTTGTTTTGTGAGAATGAGGGACTAATGCAATATGACCTCTTGTTCTTCAGCCGGGTGAACTGTGCAAGTGTCTATGCTGGCACTGCTGCAACTCAAAACCGTGATGAGTGCTTATAACTTGGATATTTGTGTCGTGCGAGGAAAAAGCGAAAGAAGAGCTCGGTCTTATTCGTTCTTGCCTTATCTTTCCTTGTTAACTTCACAAAATTGCTTTAAGATTGTCATCTGATGTAACCTTTAACTAAATTAACTCCCATCAAACAGATTGTCACTGAACACTGATCGGTTGTCGAGGGGGTCCTCAACACCAATTGCACTTGAGGAAGCGTGACCAACCTCAGGGCCTTGTCTAGGTGCCTCTTGCCTTGGTACACCCGATTGCTGTGGGTAGGGTCTTGACATGATCCGATGACTAGTACGTTTAGTATGTTATAAGAGGCCTAGACATCCGACACAATTAAATTGAAAAAAACATAAATATCACTGATGTAGTATGTTTTGTTTTATCTGCTTTTTGGTATATTGTCTCTAACGTATCTTGTTACCATATCTCTTATTGTTTGTTTATAAGGTTTCGATGGGCCTTATATATATGTAGCCTCCTTCCACCTCATAACTTAATCTTTTGGGTTCTAACATTGTTTCAGATCCATCCCTTAATTTCTTTCCGTTTGTGGCTCCCTTTTCATCAATTCTGTGTGATGTTCTCAGTTCAGTTTGCATGTAATTGGAGGTGTTAAAGTATTCCCTATGTGTTTTCAACGTGCCTTATATACATTTTTGTCTTCCTCCATCTAATGATTTGAAATTTTTGGGTTGGATTTTCCTCTCCCAGGATGATAGGAAGCTTTACATTTTCCTTGAGTACATGAACAAAGGTTCACTTGTAACCATGTATCACAAATACAACTTGAGAGATTCCCAAGTCTCTGCATACACTAGGCAAATTGTAAATGGTTTGAAGTATCTTCATGACCAGAATGTGCTCCACAGGTATTATAAGAGAGATGCTTGACTTTGCATGAAGCAAACTTTTCTTTCTAATAAATGATTGATTTTAATAAGGAGAGAGATTCTAACTAAACAAAGAACACGGAAACTTATATTTTGTTTCATGGCGCACACCCTCGGCGCCTTTTGATAATACTTCTTTTTACTTATCCAAATACTTTCCTGGATTTAAGGGAGTAATCAAATCTTTGAACCAAAATGTGGTGTTATGAGAAGGAGATTTGTTGTGATAATCAGCAAACAACAAGGTGACACTATGACCTTGTCCAGCATTATCTAGCATAGACAAGATTATTTTACAATGTGAATGCCTGAAGGTAGAAATGTAATTTTGTAATATTGTTAACTGTGAGGATGAATATGAAAAATTTTATCTTTTATTAGTCCTACGGACAGCCATGCTGGTTTCTCATGCTTCCGGCTCCTTCATTCTGTAGGGATATCAAATGTGCTAACATACTGGTTAATTCGTTTGGATCTGTGAAACTTGCAGACTTCGGATTGGCAAAGGTATGTCTCGTCAGTGAAAGTGAACTCTCTCTCTCTCTCTCTCTGTCTCACGCATGTGCTAGCAACAAAGGCACATGCTCATATACATACGCATGCACAGTGCGCGAGCAACAAAGATGCATTTACAGATACATACATGTGCACACCTGACAAACATACGTATAGAAATGCACAGAGTGACACGCATTGGCCCCGTTTGGTTGGGCTTTCCGAAGGGGCTTTGGGGCCCCAAAGCCCCTTCGGGAAAATTTTGTGTGTTTGGTTGAGCTTTTAAATGCCCATTTGCAAAATGCGAGCATTTTAGATGCTGAAAGCCGAAAGCCGGGGAGGACCAACTTTGAGCATCGGGCATTCCGGAGATGCGATTTTACTGTTCACCGAGTTACTGTTCATCGTCTCCTTCGCGTTCGTCTTCTTTGTGCGGTGGGCGGCTCTTAGCCGCGAGCGGCCAGATCTGGCCCCCCGGCGGCCAGATCTGGCCGCCGGAAAGCCTCGCCTGAGGTCGCACCACCTCAGGCGAGGTGGCCTGAGGTCGGGCGCTGGTCGCCCGGTCGCGAGACCGAGCGACGCCGCTGATGTCGCGCGGACCTCGGCCGGCGTCGCTGGGTCGCGCGACCAGGGCGACGCCACCCGAGGTCGCGTGGACCTCGGCCGGCGTCGCTGGTCGCGCGACCCGGCGACCCGGCGAGGCCGATCTGGCCGTTCGGCGGCCAGATCTGGCGGTCTTGAGGCCAGATCTGGCCGTCCGGCGGCCAAATCTGGCCTCCGCGACCTCTGGCGGCTAGATCTGGTTGTCCGGCGACGGCCAGATCTGGCCGTCCGGCGGTGGCCGGCCGCCGGAATTTGATTTCAGACTTAAAAAAAAATAAAAAATAACAAAAGCTACTTCCAAATGTGAATTTTGCCAAACGGTGTTTATACTAAGTTGCATTTCAAAGCTATAATTTACCAAACGGTCTAACATTTTCGAAAGCCCCTTTCCCTCAAAGTATTTGCATTCTCCCAATGGCATTTCCCCAAAGTCGAACCAAACGGGGCCATTGTCCTTTACTTTTCTGAAAATGACGTATCGACTTACCGTGTATATTCATACAGGTCACCAAAATGAATGATGCTAACTCCTTGAAAGGATCCCCTTTTTGGATGGCACCTGAGGTTTGCACCCTCCACTGCCATTATTTTAACATACTATCATCAGCTGCATTAGGCGCATATCTTTTCCATTTTTTTCATCCTTGTTGATCGTAACTGCAGGTCGTCAATCTAAAGAACGGAAGCTATGGGTTGGCAGCTGATATTTGGAGCCTAGGGTGCACTGTTTTAGAGATGTTAACCTGCCGACCTCCATATTCTGACTTAGAAGGAGTATGTTACTAAGTAACCTTTTTCTTATGTTTTATATCCTCGAGATCCATGCTTTGCCAGTATAACTTACTATTTGCGACTTCTTTGTCATTGCTACTTTTTGTGTGAGCTAACTTATTTGAGCAAATGTTGTGACGAGTCCATTGGGCTGTCATTTTAAGAAAATAAAATGAGTAAGAGCATTACTTAGAAAAGAGAGGACAGAAAATTCAATGATATTTATCAAGAGTAGTCGTGTCAGAGGATATGCATAGTTTTTATGGCGAATAGTTGTTTGGGGTTCTGGAGCAAATGTTTATCTAACGTGGAATGAAAACTCGGTCGAACATTTGAATCTTGACTTTCTCTTTCAAGTAATTTGGCATTGTTGTCTATACTTTTAATTACTAGTATAAGTTTACGGTGTGCGGTGGCATACGTTTAGATAATCGCATATTGTATATATGTAAATAGTGTCCCATCAAATGACATGGGGAACACATATGACTTTACCATCTAGTCTCAACAATCTCTCCATCTTCTCTTTCACTGTCACATGGTACTTGAAGAGTCTGCTCCAGTCTACTACGTTCTTTCTTATTGTGGCAGATGCAAGCATTGTTCAGAATTGGCAGGGGCGAACCTCCTCCAATTCCTGATTCTTTATCAAAAGAAGCTCGAGACTTTATTCTTAACTGCCTACAAGTAAACCCAAATGATCGGCCTACTGCAGCGCAGTTGCTAGACCATCCCTTCGTGAAGAAGCCACCTATAAGTTTTTGCTAGGCCATCCCTTTTTGGTTAATTGCTGTGAAGGTAATTTTACTTTTTCTGTTTGTATTTTTGTTGTTAGATGGCTAGTTGGAGTATTCTTCTTTTGGGCTAATGACAAGATACCTTCGTCAACTTACCACATTTCTACTGTTTACTCCGAACCTACCTATTCAACTATTAACATTCTACACTAAACTTTTAAATTTGGAGCAAATAGTCCACGAAATTATAGGGTCCATGCTTAGTTTCCCAATTCCCTTACACCCTTTTTTCACGTTTCTACTGTCTGCTCTAATGTTTCCACCAAATCATCCTGAAACTTTCAATTGAGTGAGTTGCCCTTAGTGGTCAATTGGTATGCTATAGGTTAATTTGTCTTTTGCCAGGTTAGAGGTTTGTGGAATTGATTGTTATGCCATGAAAACAACCATAGTTGCAGCTTCCCTTAGCATATATTAGAATCTGGGAATATCTACATGAAAGTTTCGGTAGCATGACAGTAACAATGACCTTATAAGAAACGGAAGTGGATAAATAGGCTTTGTATTTCCTGTTGTCGAACTTCCTTGTAAAGTTGCCTCATGTCGGAAGAGTTTTTATTGAACACTGGATGTGTCACACCCAAAATCCTGGATAGGAGTAATGACATGGCCATCCTTTCATTAGACAAATGCAACTTCAAACCACTAATGACAGATTCATTTCCAAATTGAGTGCAAGAAGACAGAGAAAGACTAGAAGACACGCTGCTTCTTTCAAGTACAAAATGGCACGTGCATAAATGGAGGCAATAGTATCCCCAAATCACAGAGAGACCAGTCCAGGTGAGAATCGAGCAGCAAGACGGCCAGCAGCTTGAGCAGAAAACACATCAAGGCCGAGGAAGCGATGATTTACAATTTTATTGCCCAACTTGTTGTTTTCGACGATCTGCATGCTTCGGATCATCTCCAAGATCTTGATACAGTGATCCGAAGGTCGAGATGGCAGTGGGTCCGGTGAAATTGATGGTGAAGGAGATGAATCGGAGGAGGAGCTAGAGGAGCAAGTTTGACACGGAACTCAAAGTTGTGAAATCTGAATATCGCGGGAGACTTTGCGGCGGACAAATGAGATATTTTAACGATTTTCAAAAAATTTTATTTTTAAGATTTCTAATTCGACCTTTTTCTGTCCTTAATTTTATATCGTATTCCAATTAAAATACAGACGCAATCTCCTCTGTATTTCAAAGCCGTATCAACCGACAAAAAGAAAAAGCAACCTTCGAGATTTTCTTATTCTGGCTTTCTTTTGATGGCTTCCGTGCTGCTGCTTGTTGCCTGCTAAAAAGCCCCAGGCTGGGAAAAGCCCATCACGCCGGCATGAAACTATACACGCTCGCTTTGCAAGAAGAATAAATCTTCTACCCGAAAGAGAAGATGAATCGATCACGTTTCAAAAGGAGGAGGGATCAGGACTTGATTGGATGGTGTTGCGACCTATTCTCAGGAAACAGGTTTAGGGGTATTGCTTAAAGAACTGGTTTAAGGCCCATGATTAGGCGTGGACTCTCCCAAGCCCATATCCGTGTGACATTGTGATATTCTTTAAAATTTTGCAAAAAAAAAGTCGCCACTAACCCATTAGAGTCGGCTAGAAATCAAGTGAGACATAGAAGTATACCTCATTTCCTACACAACTAGAGAATCTAGAGTTGGAGACTTGATTACACTAATTGACCAATTAGTGCTCTTTCGGTACCTAATTTTGTTCATTGAAGATAATTTGGATTGATTTTATATCTATTCACTAACATGTAAAATAATCATGCGAATAAGCAATCATTAAAGTAATAATTATAACTACCAAAATTCTAATTGCAGTAAAATTGGACACATGCAATTAACATAAATAAATAGATAAGCAAATCAAACATAAGATATAATCGAAAAAACAAGCAAATAGAGGTCTAATTACCTTAAGAATGCAAAACATAATCATTCCTAACCAAACCCTACACTCTTAGGGATTTTATATATATATATATATATATATATATATATAGATTAATTAGCTAATTTTTTCATAAAGAAATTTTTTAATTTTTTTAATGCTTTTTTTTTTCAAAAAATATTTATTTATTTATTAATAAATTAATAAATTTTTCCCCGGAACGGGTCGGGTCGGGTCGAGTCTAACCCGATTCGACCCGATCGGGTCCGGGTCGACTGGTTTAGGCCCGACCAAACTTGGGCCCGATAGCCGGGCCCAAGCGAAAGCGGGGGTCGAATAGGCCAGATCACAGATCTGGCCCACTCGACCAGCGCCCCTTTGGTCGTGACCGGGCAGTCCCAGCCAGGGGCGCCATGAAGGCGCACGCAGGTGACGGCGCCGCCGTGGCAAGGCAGGGTGATCGGCGCGGCTTCCCTGGCTGCAACAGCGTCTCTCCGACAGCCAGGGGTCCTAGGGGTTCACGCGGAGGAGCTTCGGGGAGAGAGAGCCCATTCGGGCATTATAGCGAACAGGCGGAGGGCATGGGCGAATCAGGGGGCTTCCGGCCTAGTGGGGCTCGAGGCGGTGGCGGCGGCGACCAACAAACAACCAGCCATAAACAGAGACCTAAGGGGGAATCTACGGAGGCCGGAGCTCGCCCAAAACGGACGGGACGAGCTCCGGCGAGCTCGAATTCGAAAATGCACACCAGATGTTCGACGAAATACCAACCTGAGTCCGGCGGAAATGGCGGCTCGGGAACCCGTCGGCTGCGGCGGTGGTGACCTGGAAGCGTGTCAGCGGCGGTGACAGCGACTGATTCTCCTACCTCCTCCTGTTTCTTCCCTCTTTCACTCTCTGTTCGCTCTCCTCCCTCTGTCTCCTCGCTCTCTGTTCTGCCTCCTGGGCTCCGGCGGAGTCGGAGTCGGAGGCGGTCGGCGACTCCGGTAGTGGTCGACGGCAGCGATCGACGGCTCCGGGGTCTCTCTTCTCCTCTCCTCTTCTCGGTCTTTTCTCCCTCTCCCCTCTCTTTTTCCCCTTTCTTCCCCCTTTCTTCTTGCTTTTTCGACCGTTCGGCTCGAGCGCGTGCCCTCGGCTGACCAACCCGCGGGCTCTGCCAGCCGGCTCTGACCTGAAGATCGCGCCGCTCGCCTGCCACCCTGCGGATCATGCTGTCCCCTGCCGCCGCTCCTCCCTGCTCTGGCGTCTGCTTTCTGCTTTTTTTCTTCGCAGGTTTCCCGTGCAGAAAACGGCTGAGGGAGAAGACAACGGTGCGGGGCGGGCCGAAGGGAAGAAGAGGGCTGGGCCGCGCGAAGGGGAAAAGAAAAAAAGAAAAATGAAAAAGGAGGGGTTGGGCCCAGGCCCACGCAGGGAGAAATAAGAGGAAGAGGGGCGGGCCGGGCCAAGGCTGGATCCGGCCCGACCCGAACCCCCACGGCTTTGCTTTTTTTTTTTTTTTTTAAGGAAAATTAATAATTAAAAAATTTTACTTTGATTTTTGATTTTTTGATTTATATATTTATATATATACTTTTTGAAAGATAAAAGTTAGGTGTTAACAGATGGCCACCCGACTCAAATTCTTTCAATATTTGTTTACACAGAACAATATAAACAAGAATTCTGTATTGATGATCACAGAACAATAAAAATACATCATGCCTGTCTTGGGCTCGATGGGTTCCTCGTGCTTCCCGCTTAATTAGAGTTCATCTCCCTTCGCGAATAGAGACGGAGAGAAAGAGGAAAAACATACAATTTGATGCCTGCAAAAGGCCACAATATTCTCGTTCTAGGATTCCAAAGCCTTTACTCGTTCCCCCTTTTTCCCACTCTCTTTCACCCTTTTTCGTCGGGGGAAGCGCACGGCTGCGACCGCGCAAAATGAGGGTGAAGAGCACCGAGGTGGTGGCCGCTGACGATGGGAAGACTGATGATTCCGACTTCTTCTCGTCACTTGCTGTAATAGAGGGAGGCCCTCCCCAGGTTCTGCATCTCGATCGTACTTATGGGAATTTTAAGCTGATCTACGATTCAATAAAAGCGTGAGAGCTCTATTTTTTCTAGCGATGGGTGTTTCAAATTAAAGAGCACCTCATGGAAAAAGCTTAAGTAATTGGGAGGTGGGGCAAATGGAATTGTCTTGAAGCCATCACTAAGTAAGGACATGTTTGGTAACACCCAAAGAACAATTTTTGAATAGAAATAAAAAAAAAATTGTTTCTTTCCCATAAACAATTTTTTAATATAAGAACTCGCTTGATAATTTCACAAAATTTCTATTCCTAGTAATGAAATGCGTTTGGCAAAATTATATAATTTTGTTATTTTTTTTAATTTTTAAATATTTTTATTATATTTTCCTTTTTCCTTTTTCTTTTCTCACCTTCTTCCTTTTTGTGGCCGGTCGGCGATGGCCGGTGACCCCGGATGAGGTCCGACGAGCTCACTAGAGCCTCACCGGGAGGCCGGGCGAGGGCCGGCGAGCTCACTAGAGCCTCACCGAGCCGGGCGAGGGCCGGCGAGCTCGCTAGAGCCTTGCCTCGCCCACCGGGAGGCTCGGCCTCGCCCAAATCTAGCGAGGTCGAGCTTCCCGGGGCCTTGCGAGCACCGCAAGGCTTGGCCTCACTAGATCTGGGCGAGGTTGAGCCTCGCCGATGGCCTCGGTGGCCAGGCAAGCCTCGTCAGGCCACCGGCGAAGCTCGACTTGGCTCGGCCTCTCTAGGGGCCGGTGACGCTCCGGCCAAGTTATCGACTAGGGGTGAGCATGGTCCGGGTTGGTCCGGGCCACCCCTTAACCCTAGGACCAACCTATACAATGTCGGTCCTAAATTTTTAGGACCAAGGACCGACCCTATTGAGCTTGGGACCAAGGACCGGACCGACCCAATGGGTTCGGTCATTCCAAATCAACCCGGACCGATCGATAATTTTTTTCGTTTTATTTTTTATACTCCCTAAAAAAGCAAACCTACAAATTCAAATTACACATCCATCGACAATATAGTATTGTGCAACTAAACTATAAATACCAATACATATTTAGCAAATTTAAAATGACACAATAATAGAAATTCCGTACCTACTAATTGCTCATCGAGATATGGGACAAGATGGAAAGTTCTTGTAATCATCTATCTTTAATATTCATAACACCATATGCAAAAACGTTTTCCTGTATTTAATCATGTAGAGTCCACTCAACCAAAAAATGAACTTCACGCCACTTGAGTAGCAAATCACCATAGCAACTATAGTACTACTCTACTCTTTAAAAACTTCTACTATTTGACACAAATTGAACAAAGCAAAGTGTAGCTGAAATTCATTAGTAAAATACAATTAAACCATAAAAAGTTCAAAATACTTAATATAAACCATGAATATATAATTTCACATCTTGTTAATTCACTTGAACTTCTAAACACCTGAAAACAAAACAAACGACACATAATTAATACTCAATAAAAGTTTTAAATTGAAATTACTATTAGTGCTATTGATATAACATCTCAATATAAATATAATATAACAGACATTTTACTTAGGTTTGAATATATAAAAGGATATAATATATAATATAATATAATATAATATAATATAATATAATATACGGGTTAGTCCAGGGTTGGACCGACCCAAAACTCTTAGAACCGGGACCAACCCGCACGGTGTTGGTCTTGGAATTTCAGGACCAAGGACCGACCCGGTCCCCCTTGGGAATCGGACCAGACCGAACTCGGGGGTTGGGCTATCTAGGGTCGACCCTAGACCGCTGCTCACCCCTATTACCGGCCATGGCTAAGGCTGGCAACCAACCCAAAGGAAGAAGAAGAAAAAGAAAAGAAAAAGAAGAAAAAAAGAGGAGAGAGAAATTTTGTTTCTAGAAATTGTTCTTGAGAATAAGAAATTACTTTTTTCTACTTCTTGTTTTTGTTCAAAATCTGTTCCCGAGAACAAAAATTTTACCAAATATGTTTCTGTTCTTTTTTTGTTCTAAAGAATAGGAACACTTTTTAACAAACAGGCCCTAAGATTCCTCTACTTCTCTTTGATAATCATTTTGAACATTCTTGGTATGATCAATTTTTTTGGTGAAGTAAAATTGGTATTATGCTTTCCGATGGTAATTCTAAGCGTTGAACTTAGAATTAAGAACACTTGGCCAACATGTATTTGTTGAGGCAACCTCATCCAATCTCCAAAAAATTCCAATTCGAACTTTTTATACTTTTGGAATGGAATATTTATGGAATCACACGTATAGGATCAAACCTTATTCCATGGTATTTACATGAGAAATCTCTTTCTTATTCTTAATTAAGCCCCCACGAGGGCTTAGTTGACCCATGATTTATGTTTCATCTTTTGTTTCTTTTTTTCGAGAAATATATAGATCAATTCCCATTCTTTCTTTTTCTATTGATTATTTTTTAATCGAGAAATATGGATATAGATCCTTTGTTCATAGATTAATGAAAATGCGCAAAAGCTCTATTTACATATGCCATTCTATGAGTCTTCCTTCCCAAAGGTGTATCCAATTACTTAAAATGCTTGATCTTCACATTGGGAATTGGAGTTCTGGCATGATTGGCATGGCATTTATTGAACACCATTCTTTATTACCAAACATATTTGATGAATTGAAGATTTGTATTTCAAAAATCACGTAAATTTATTTGTTCTCCATGGCTTTATTGTAAAGCCAAAAACCCCAAAATTTATCCAAAGTGACAAATTTATTTCAATTTTTTTTTTGTGACATAAAAAACCATAAACTTTGCTAACTGTAACACTTTTATTTCAAAAAAAAATTCATGGCACAAAAAATCCTAAACCTATATTCATGTGATATATTTACCTCAAACTATAAGACATTTTTGTCTTTTACTTTTTAATTTTTTTTGCTTCTTCTCTCTTCCCTCTGTCGGCCATGGCGGAGGGTAGAGAGAAGAAGAAAAAAAAAAAAAAAAAAAAAGAAGATGAAAATGCCCTTGGCCATAGAGTTTGGATAAATGTATCACAATTAGCAAAATTTAGGATTTTTTTATATTACAAAAAAAACTTAAGATAAATTTGTCACTTTGTGTAAAATTTGGGATTTTTGATGACTTTTTCCCCTTTTTTTAATCCCTTAAATCGTGGATTGAAATTGAGTGAGACGTCATACATACATCTCCCAGGATTTGAGGACCTAGCCGGACTTGACCATATTCTTCTCTTCCTAGGTGGAAGTGGTTCTCGATATGATCTTCCTACCCATTCATGTCTTAATTAAGTTCTCGGCTTTGTTAATATGTATGCATCCGCAAAAGAATAGATAGGAACAAGAAACACCAACATAGGTTACTAAAAGGTGAGACCCAGAAATAATTAAATGGACACAACACTTTATTGGGGAGTGTTTCAGCCTTATTAAAAGCCGAAAATGCCGTCAGCCATAGAAATATTCATGGGACTTGGAGTGAAATGGTCCTCTCATGTTCCACAACAAAGATGTTAACCACGACACAGGCGTCTCCCACGACAGGTTTTTTGCCTCTAGGAAGCGTAGATAGGTGCGCACAACTTTTGCAGGATAAGCAATTGATGAGGATTGCATAACCTTGGGATCCGTGATGGAGTGCTCTTTGCTTTTTGCTTGTTTGATATTAGGCCATGTCTCATAAATTTGAAATGTTTTTATTAATGACATGCCGCTTCAAGATAATCGCTTCTATCATGTCATGAAAAGTTTATTTGGATGACAATCAGACCTGTCGATGCAAGGATCAACTTACACTGTGGTGGTAGGGAATGTTGTTGGGAAACTAGTGGTGCTTACTGCTTACCGAGTCCGTCTATAGTTCTTTTCTTATTCTTATTATTATTATTATTATTTTGCGCTTTTCATTCTCAATCATTCCGCCAACACCAAAATGAAGAAATAATTACACTTCACTTTTACGTTGACTAGCTTTAGAATCTTTGTTTTCCCGTCAGTTATTGCAATAAATCAAACCCCGGAAAGTCCGACTGGATTGGCACTTTCATTTCCAAATGGAGTGCATGAAGACATCGACCAGATAAACAAGATTAGAAGACACAGAAAACACGCTGCTTCTTTCAAGTACAACATGGCATGTACACGATCAGAGGGAATCGTGTACCCAGATCACTGAGACCAGTCCAGGTGAGAAGCAAGCAGTAAAACCGCCAGTGGCTTGAGCAGAAAACACATCAAAGACCAAGGAAGCGATGATCTACGATGGTATTGCCTAACTTCTTGTTTTCGATGGTTCGCATGCTTCGGATCGCAGAGCTCATTTGTGCAGTCAAGGAGGCTCCATTGTCCCGCCGAAATAGCATCTGCAGTCTCCAAGAGATGGGTCTTCATCTCTGAGATCTTGGTATGGTGAAGCCGAGCAGGACTATGGTTCGGAGGTGGAGATGGCGGCTGATCTGGCGAAATTGGCGGAGAAAGAGACGAACGGCAGGGAGCTAGACCTAGAGAGAGCGGGTTCGAGTCGCTAGTGAGGGAACTGAACTGGTGAAATCTGAATATGGCCGGAGTTTTGTGTTGGGCAAGTAAGATTTTTTAATCCTATCTTGAATTGTACTGAATAATTTTTACCATTCAAAGGATATTTTAGAAGAATTCTAATTCGACGGTTTCCTATCATTTGTCAGTCCAGATCGCTGTGCCAGGACACATATAGACATGCGAAAAGAGCTTGAAAGGAACAGCTTCTGGATTTTTCTTCGCTTTCTTTCGATGGCTTCCCTGCTGCATCATTTTAAGATTATCTGCTAAAATACCCAAGTCGTGAAAAACAAATCGTGCCGGCATGAAACTAAACATGCTCACTCTGCAAGAATATATCTTATTTTACGCGAAGAAGATCAATTCGGTCACGTTCCAAAAGTGAACGATCGATCCTACTTGATGGAACTCGAATTGTCCATTCTCGCCTCACGCCTAAACACAATCCAGGAAAAATAAAAAGACAAACCAAGTTACTGTTCATAGTCAAATGGAATCTCCCTGCTCTAGCTCCACCACCACCACCACCACCACCGACACCACCCCCACCCACTCAACCACTCTTTCTCTCTCGGATACGAAGCTCGTCGCGTAGTCACCGATGGTTGCCCCCAACGCCGCTCTCGGCGGCAACCGTGATGAGGAACTCTCCTAGCAGCTCGAATTACTTGCATTTTCCTCTGAGTCAAACAACGCCAGGTGCGGCAGAAGTTGTTGATAGCGCCTTTTTTCTTTCTTCTTTTATCCCTTTCTTCGTCGTTTTCCTGTTTTCTTCGATTTCTTTATTGGTTGAGAGCTCAATTCATCCACTGTTTGATCGAGATAGAGGTATTAGTTTGGTTTCTTAGCTTGGTTTTAGCTTGGTTTGAAAGTCTTAGCATTTTTAATCGAGAAGCTTAACATGTTGAATGCAGGGCACCAGACGAAATTGTCCCTTCTGATATATCGGTGTCCGCTTCCGAGGGTAGTAACTTGACCTGCTCATGATCCTCTCATTTGATTTCATGGACTTTCCATGCGTTGTAGCCCGATCTTGTGGTCACCATGTTCTTATTCTTTCTGTGTTGCTGAAATCATGATTCCTAAAATTGTGCAGATCCTGCGGCGGACTCTGCAACAATTCAGAACCTGGGTGCTATGTTGTTATGTTGATCACTCCTCCTGCCGATTTAGACCCAAAGTCCCACGTCGCTGTGTCGAGCACCCCCGCTTCTGTCGCGTTGAACACCCCTCCTACCGGCAATAGGCACCTTGTTTTTGTGATGAACAATTTAGACCCAGAACCATATGCTGTTGTGTTGAACGCCCCTCCTGCCAGCAATGTAGAAACACGGCACCGCTTTTCTAGCAATAGGGTTCTCATCGGGCGAAAATGCACCTCGTGGCAAATTCGTGAGAAGTTGGGAAGCGGGTCATATGGCGATGTCTATAAAGGTTTAGCTGAGTAAGATTCTTTGCGCCTCTTTGATAATAATTTAGTTATTCTTGGTATAAGCAATTTTTGGGCCGAAGTACTATCGTGTTCTCCCATTATGATATTTCATTTGAAGTTACGATGGCACTTCTTAGTGCTGCAATTTTGTGCTTAGAATTATAGGAACAATGTCTAATCATTTGGCTGACACAAGGCCCATTTAAAGAGACATGACAAAGACTTATCCTTCACATTGGGAATTGGGGTTCTAGCATGACTGGTATGATACTTATTGAAGGCCATTCTTTATTATTAGATAGATTGATGAAGTAAAGGTTATGTGTCTAAAAAATCACGTATACTTAGTTAACTGTACTAGCTTGTATAATGGGCAATTTTTCTTGCTTCTTTTTTGGAAAAATGGATATTGTGATAAATTAGTGTGTGCAGTAAATATGAATTGAATGTAAATTCAAATGCTGAAAGATATGTGACTATCTTAGTGATGTTAATGACAATAACTCTTTTTTTTCTTTTTATCATCTAGAGTGTACAGATTATCTTAATCATGTTGGGTCATGGCATCATTCACGAAAGATTTGACATTTATATTCTATTTCTCTCTCATGCTTTCTCTATTTCCACAGTGATGAATTCATTTTTGCTGTAAAAGTGGCTCCTTTGGCAGACGACAACAAGCGGAAGCAGCTTGAGCACGTAACTGCTTGTTTCTTCTTGTATCTTGTGCATTGGCCCTTAAGCATGACTACTTGGCTTACCTCGATCTTATAAGTGCCAAGCTGTTGTATATGCAAAATTATTTATAAAACTGCCGCGCATACAACCATAAATCTGGTTTGTGTTCGATAGATTTTCTTCTCTCTTTCTTTCTAGTGATACTCTGCTTCTTTTTTCAGGAAATTTCAATTTTAAGTCAAATAAAACACAGGAACGTAGTGCGATATCTTGGCCAAGACAAGGTGTGGTTCCTTCTTACTAAGTTGCTTTCTGCAGTATCTTTCACTTTGGCATCAATTGTGATATTACGGGAACTGAGCAAAATATTTAGGGGATCGTGGCTGTGATTTGCAGTCACATTATAGTGGTGGCATCATCATGAGTCGTCACTACATGTCTTATCTGCAATTATCCTGTGAATAAGATCACGGCAGTTGCGGCTTTTTAGCAGCAATGGCCATTGGCCACTCATGACAGAGGCAGATATGTTGGGTCCCCTCCACCACAAGAAAGGTTTGTGATGAATTGACTATTACCCATAATAGTAATTATATGAGAAAGAAAATATGTAGAGTAGACGTTAGATTATGGAGTCTCTCTCTCTAGAAAGTGCCTGTCTTGTAATCAATTAACCCTTTGTTTTCTGGTGGTGAATAATTTACAATATCTTGCAAACTGAACATTCAGGTCAAACTCTTAGGTCTAATAAAGTGGAATCAAATGATAAGAAAGTGAAGTAATTTAACCTTCAGGTGTCCTTTGATTGACCATATGATGGTCTGCATCACTAATGCGCCGACCTTTTCTCCCTCAACTATTATATAACTGGTCGTGGCTGTGGCAACAACAATGGAGTTCCTCCACAAGCTGATTTTTTCGATATAGTCTAGTCCAGCGTGTCTTTTATTCTACTCATCTTTATGCAACATCATATGTTTCTTACCTCTACAAGTAGAAAAAACTGAAAATGGAATTGATCATTGTTCAAGTGAGGGAAGTAGTTCCTATCTTAGTGGCTTAAAAGTTCAAGTACCTGTTTTTTTCCTTCTAAACATAGTTTGGCAAGAAGCATCAGATTCTAGGAAAGTGCCATGACATAACTTCTTTTTGGAGATGAACCATGCAAAAGATTGTCGCTTTCAAACCAAATTTGGTTTACTATACCTACAATCCACCCCATTGTTTTGTGGCAATGAGGGATTAACGAATTAGGGCCCCTCTTTCTTATGCCAGTACACTAGGCCACTTTTTTTGTTGGCATTGATGCAACTTGAAACTGGTGAACGCTTATAACTTGGATGCTTGTGTTGTACCAGGAAACCAACAAAAGAAGAGCTCGGCCCCATGAGTTCTTGCCTTAGTTTCCTATTTGAGTTCACAAAATTACTTTTAAAATGTCACCCGATGTAAACTTTTACTAATTACCCCCATCAAGCAGATTCTCACTGAACACTGATTGTTTATTGATGAGATCCTTAGTACCAAAGTGCAATTCCAGAAGCATAACCAACTCAACAATGATTTCTAGTCTCTGTGAAAGTAATTTCCTCAGGCCTTGTCCAGGAGCCTCGTCTTTGCACACTCGATTGCTGTGGGAAGGGTGTTGTCTTGATTTGGTGATTGGTCAGGTATTATAAGAGGCCTAGACATGAAGCATCATTTGGATGAGAAAAACGTAAATGTCACTGATCTTTGTTTCATTTTATTTGCTACCCGGTATGGTTGTCTCTAATGCATCTTGTTAAAATATCTTATGTAGTTTGTTTATGGGGTTTCGATGGTCCTTATATGCATGTAGACCCTTTTCACTTAATAGCATAATCTTCTGGGTTCTGACATAATTTCGGAACCAGGTCCCCGGCCCCCTTTCCTGCCCAATTTATTTTCGGTATATGACTCCCTTTTCAGCAATTCCATGTGCCATTCTCAATCTGTTTGCCCATGAGAGGGATGCAGTTTCAATGTGCCTTATATGCTTTGTCTTATTCCACCCAATACCGTAAACTTTTGAGTTGGATATTCTAACATATATGACTTTCACTCTCTTCCAGGATTCTGAGAAGCTCTATTTATTCCTTGAGCTCATGCCTTATGGTTCACTCGATACTCTTTGTGAGAAAAGAAGCTTGACAGAATCGGAAGTCTCCAAAATCACTAGGCAAATTCTAAAGGGTTTAAAGTTTCTTCATAGCAAGAATGTGATACACAGGTAGAAGAAAAATGCTTGACTTTGGATTAGTAGTTTTGACTAATTGAAATAGCGATTCACACTTCTCATTTCCGATGGAAGGTTGATTTTGTTAAGGAAAGAAATCATGACCAGACAAAGCGCACATTGAAATTTATATATCTTGTTTCATGGCACACCCCCATGTTGCCTTTTGATGATACTTCTTTACTTGTCCAAATACTTCTTGTGGATTTAAGGGAGTTTTCAAATCTTAAACCAACATGTAGTGTTATGAAAAGTAGATTTCTTGTGATAATCAGCAAACAACAAAGTAACATTACTCGAGCTTGTTTATCAGTATTTAGTGTAAAGGGAAAAATTGCATTGTATTATTCAATAAAAGTCTATATATACATTAAGTAATCAGCAACAAAATTAACCCTAAAAATCTCTTTACCCTTTTATACCTCTAACAGACCACTTTACCCTTTTATAACACTTGACATTTAGCATAGACGGGATTATTTTACTATGTGAACGCTTGAAGGTGGAAATATAAATTTGCAATACCGTTAAAATGTGAGGGATGAAAATTTTAACCTTTTATATTTCCTTCTTGCATCTTGCTGCGTTCTCATGCTTCCAGTTCCTTCCTTCCGTAGGGACATTAAATGCGCCAACATACTGCTCGGCGAAGGTAAATCCGCGAAACTTGCAGACTTTGGATACGCAAAGGTATGTCCCATCATCAAAAGCAATCTCTCTCTCTCTCTCTCTCTCTCTCTCTCTCTCTCTCTGCATAAGCGCATGAGCAGCAAAGGCACATGCTCAAAAACATACGCATGCACAAAGCGCGTGCGAGCAACAACGATGCATGTACAAATACATACACGTACGCGCTTGACAAACACACGTATAGACATGCACAAAGTGAAGCACATGCTGTCCTTTACCTTTCCAAGATAAAATATTCACTCTGTTTACTCATACAGGACACAAATATGAGTGCCGCTAAATCCCCAGTAGGAACTTCTTTGTATATGGCGCCTGAGGTTTGCACCTTCCGTTGCCTTTTTTTTAACGTACTATCATTGGCTGTAAAAGGCACATTTCCTTTCCATTTCTTTTTCGTCCTCCTCGGTTGTAACTGCAGGTCATCGGGAGTGAAGACAAGGTTAGCTATGGGTCAGCAGTTGATATTTGGAGCCTCGGATGTACTGTTTTAGAGATGTTAACCCGCAAGCCTCCATATCCTGACTTAACTGAAGTATGTAATTGAGTAATCTTCGTTTTATTTTATGTCCTCGAGATCCACGTTAGGAAAGAATTACTAAATAAGTCGAGCACACGTTGTGATGAGTCCATTTGGCCATCATTCTGAGAAAACAAATTGAGTAAGAGCGCTACAGAGAAAAGAGAGAGAACAGATAAATCAATGACAGTTATCAAGAGTATGGTCGTGTTAAAGGATATGCATAGTATTTATGCCTGATGGTGTGGATTCTAGAGCAAATGGTTAGCTAACGTTGTGTGAAAACTCTGTCGAATATTTGAATTTTGACTCTCTTTTAAGTAATTTGACATGGTTGTCTGTTGAAAAATTCGGAGAAATTCTTGGGATAGGAAACTATTTTGTTTCAATTTGTTTTATTTCCTTTTCTTTCTGAATCCTTAGATTTAGGAAGTAGGAAATCTGTTCCTATTTTCTTGCTATCTTCTAGCCGTCCTAGGCCATAAATATGTCATCTTCTCTGAAAGTATGATAGGCAATGATAAAAAGAATAAACCACTTTTCTTCTTTGAAATCTGCATTTTTTTGGCAGTAATTGGTAAGCTTTCGCGCATTGGTCCCAGTGAACCATTACATATCATCCACATCTCCTACTCCTGCAATAACCGTGATTCGAGGACTGATCATGGCAGATGATTGCCTGAAGCATGATGCGCTTAGATTAGTCTACAGATCTTATTTGATTTATCCGGCCGTCATATATTAGTTCCAATTGTATTTATGATTCTCTGCTACGTTTTCTTTCTTATCGTGGCAGTGGCAAGTATATTACAAAAGTATGAAGGGTGTATTTCCTGAAGTTCCCAAAGATTTACCAGGAAAAGCTCGTGACTTCATCGTCAAATGCTTGCAAGTAAAACCCAGTGATCGGCCTACAGCGGCGCAGTTGCTAGACGATCCCTTTGTGAACCAGCCACCTACTTCTACTGGTTTTGCTTCACCTCACTCCAACAACATGGACTCATGAGGTTTTACTCGGCCACCATCCCTTTACGGTTCATTGCTCCGAAGGTCTTCTTTTCAGCACATGGGAGGAAGACACTTTCGTCAACTTTACCACATTTATACTGTATACTTCAAAAATTCATAACATTTACAGTCTAGTCTAAACTCTTAAATTGGAGCAAACAGTCCATGTAACTATAATGTTCCCAATTCCCTAACAAACTTGAAACGTTATACAGTTTTCCCTGTAAGTTTTAATTATCCCACCGTATCTTCCTGAAACTTTCCATGGTGGTTAATTGGTACGCCATAGGTTAATTGGCTAGCCATGAAAACAACCAGAGTTGCAGTTTCCCTTAGCATATATAAGAATTTAGGAGTATGAACATGAAAGTTTTAGTAGCGTGATAGTGAGTCACAGTGACCTGTCACGGTGACGCTTTGAGAAACGAAAGTGGATAAGTAGGCTTTGTTCTTCCTGCAATTGTCGAACTTCCTCACAAAGTTGCCTCATGTGCTAAGAGCTTTTATTGGACATTGGATGGGAGTTCTGGAGTACTTCAGCGACCAAATTAATCGGAAGGCCTCGCCTTCTTTTGGGGGTGGGCGTCTTTTGGAGGAGTGTTTAGTCTCCCAAAAAAAAAAAAAAACGAAATGCTCTCGTGTTTGAAAGCATATGGTTATTAGATATTTTTCATGTTGCCTGTTGACTTTTCTTAGCGGCCTCGATAGTGTCAAAATTCTTGGTTTTTAGATTCGTCCTTTCGTTGTTTTGATTGCAAACCAAGTCTGCCCAGCTAAAGAGTTTTAACTCGTTGTTGAAAAAAAAAAAAAGAGTTTTAACTCATTATGATAGACGTTCGGATAGGAAAAACGGAATGGAACAATAGTCAGCTTTGTTTGGTGTTTGTGTAAATCTAATATGCCAAAATGCTGGGGGTGTCATCATAGTTTTTCCAATTAAATTGTTGGTAGTGCAATCAAAATGCCGCTGTAATTCTCTGAGCCACTCAATGGTCAGCGGCATATCGATGACTTGCAAACACGCCCGAGGCGTCGCCAAGGTTGTGATGTGATGCTTTTCTTGCCAGATAACTTCTCTTTGACACTGATGGGCATGTATTAAATTGGGGCTTCTCAAAGGATTGACGTTCCTTGCGAGCGGTCTTGGGCTGCAACTCATTCTTTGGCGTCCTTATTCTGCTCAAGTTGAGCATGCATTGTTTATCTGGGAATTGTAAATAGAATGCCGTGTTGTATATTTTCCGTTAGAAAGAGAGGAAGAAAACAAAGACGATGATGAGGCCGCGGCGCATTTGACCGACAAGTTTTCTGCCTCTAGGAAGCGTAGATAGATGCACATGACTTCTCCAGGATAAGTAAATCGATCAAGGTTGGACACACTCAATATCTGCGATGGAACGTGCATTAGCTTCCTTTCTGCTTGTTTTTATTAGCGACATGTCGCTTCAAGATGAGCGCTTGTATCGTGTGATGAAAATTTTGTACCGACAACAATAGGGTCCGTCAACACGAGGAGCAAAAACTGATTTTACATTGTGGTATACGCTCACGCTCAACATCTAGGAGGCAGGGTTCTTGGAAACATAGCGGTGCATCCCGAGAGTCCTTCCTAACCTTTTCTTCATTTTCCTTTATCCTTTTTCTCTCTTGTCAATTTTAGATCTTCCTTTTGTGTAAATGTCTTGATGGGGAGTGTGTAGCATTTGGCTAAATGTGTAAATGGGTTACGAGAGGGCACAATGGGCAAGCACTTCCTTTCCTTTCTCTATTTTTGTTTTCAATGGCCAAATTTTCTACTGCATAAAAATCAATTGGAGTTTAAAGTGGCAATTCATTTTCATCCCATTTATGCTTGTAAATGATCAAATATACATGTTGACATCACAAAATTTGTACTTAAGTTGGCAATCAGGTTTCTGATTTTTGAGGCTTCCATTGCTCTTGGCATTTGAGATCAGCTCTTCATTTTCTTCAATTTGCTGGGAGTTCCCCACCGCAATGTAATCAAACGTGAACCCTTCTCAATTCACGTCGTAGTTGTCAAGAGTACAGAATATGCTACTGGAGCTTCTATTGTACATAAAAGGTGTGTCCACCGAATGGGTTGAGAACATAATGATAAGAAGAAATAACTTTCGTTATTACACCCGACTCACCTGAACCTTAGGGAACCATTCGCTCAAGTATTTCAATGTAATACCTAAAATATTGCAATAAAAACAACCCTCCAAAGTTCGATTGGATTGACAAATTCATTTTCAAGCCAGTGCAAGAGGAAACTGGCCAACGAACAAGAGAAGAAGACACTTCTACTTGTTCAAGAACACTATGGCATGTACATAATGATGCAGTTGTGTACCAGATCACAGAGAGACCAGTGAGGGGAGAAGCAAGCAATAGAACGGCAGTTTGCTTGATCAGAAAACAAAAAAGAACGAGAAATCGAGGATTTACAATGCTATTAAATGACTTTCTATTTTTGACAATACACAAGCTTCAAATCATCGAGCTCATTTGTCCATTTGTCCAGGCAAGGAGGCTCTGTACTCTGCTGAGATGGCATTGGCAGTCTCTGAGAGACTGGTCTTCATCTCGGAGATTTTGCTTTCCATGTACTCTTTGTGCTTTGACACCATATCAACCAGTGAAAAGAGCTCAAAAGCGCACTTCTGGATTTCTTCTTCACTTTCCCTAATGGCTTCCTGCTGCTTTATTTTAGATGTCTGCAAAAAATGAGTTATATAAAAAACTATACATGCTTACTCAGCAAGAATAATCTTCTACCCGAAGATCAATCGATCACATTCCAAAAGGAGAAAACCTACTGATTGCATGGCATGACTTAAATTCTGTTTATTTACGGCGCCAAAGATTTCTAGCCATATATTTCAGTGCCAGAATTCAAATGATTGGACCATAACATACCTTCAGGACCTCTGCAGCTTCTCTTTCCACAATGTTCAAGTTATGAGTTTCTACTTCAACATCCTCCACCATCCTTTGCACCTCCAGTGCACATCTATGAATATAGTCTTGCATTTCTTGCTTCAGTAGATTGATTTGACCTTCAAGCTGAGCAAAACTCTTGCATTAGAGCTTTTGCCAATACGAGGAAATAACAGACAAGTAGACCAGAAGTTCTTGTGTTATGCTAACTCTCACGATGCAATATATCACTATTGTCCTTCCGATGTTTCAGATTAAGCACTTCTACATGTACTTCTACAGAAACATAATAAAGGATGCTAAGCCTATGCTATTTTTCCTGACATTAGTTAGCCAGCTTTGTTCTCAAAGGACACCCATACCATATTCTACAGCTCCTCATATTATGTTTGGTATTGACAGAAGAAAATTAATTGCAAATATTAACAGAATTCCTAATTTGTCTGTGATAATGTATTAAACGAACTGTTTTGTTCTAAAAGTATATCAAGCACAATATCATAACTCTTCGATACTGAAATCATATAAATTTTTCTACTGCCGTTGACTACCCAAAGCAAGCAATTGCTATTCAATCCCCCGGCCAAAAGCCTACATTACCAACCTCTTGCCGAGTCCATCATTACACCCCACACCAAGTAAATTGGATTATCGCCAGTTTCTCTTTCCAATTTCACCAACAAATCAGTAATTTCATTGGTATCATAAAGGCAAAAGCTTTCAGTTCTAAGAGATAAGACAGTCTGAACAAATCGTGTATTGGTACTTAATCTAAGTACTTACATCATCAACACGGGAATGAAGTTGCACGACACGATTTCTCTTCTCCTCAATCCTAGCAGCAGTTTCTTTCGACTGCTGCTGAAGGATGATTAACTCTTCAAGTTTCTCCACCGAGCTTTTGTTTATCTCATTGGCATGCGAGTCAAGTGCCGGCTTTAGCGTCGACTTGTAGTCGATGCCCATCACCTCAGCAGGTGTAGACCCTTTTGCATTCAACACATACTGGTAATCTGAACCAAGCTTCAACCTAGAATCACAAAACCAAAAAGAGTAGTTAAACGAGAAGGACTACAGAAAATCACTCAAAAGGAAAGAAATTGCTTGATGGGATGATAACGTCATAATGAAAGCTGCACAACCTCTAACATGGCACTTAGATTAACTCAACACATTATTCGCGGTTATTAACCTCAGAACAACTAAGCACGGCAAGATTCAAAAGTAAAAACGTAAAAAAGGAACTATGGCATCACTTCTTGATGAGATAAAAACAATTAAACTCATCACAGGCCGAATCAGTACATGCATAAGAACTAGTTGAAGAGATACAGACACACAAATTCATGGAGAATGTAAGTCTGTTGATGTTAATGTTGAAAAATTCCATGAGATATCTATCGACCAGTGTCTTGTATATAACCAAAACAGCAAACATACCCAGATTCAACCTTGTAAGTACTAGACGATTTCCAAAATGGCATCCAAACACCAAGGGCACATGACATGGAAAACAGTAAAACCAATGAAGAACAATTAACAAAATTTGCAGCAACTGCAAGAATTAGGAACTTACTTCCGGACAGCCTTGTTGCATTCCTTGGCGAGTTCCTCCAGCTCCTTGAATTTGAGTGCGAGGGCCCTGTCGAGATCCCAGCACTTCTCCTCGTACTTGTTCCTCTCGATTTCAGCATCAGCAATCTCCCCCTCCACCGCCTGCAACTCCTTCTTCATCCTCTCCGCATCCCTCGAGTTGAACGTCTGCAGCTGGACCGTCTTCTTCAATTCCTCGTTCTCCTCGCGTATCCTCCCCTCCTCCTCCTCCTTGGCCCTCAACTCCTCCTTCTTCTTCTCCAATTCCTTCTCCAATGCCGGGATCCTCCCCGTGATCTCGCCTATTATCGTATTGAACTTCTTCACATCCTCCTCCAGCACGCTCTTCTCCTGCTCGCGCAGTTCCCTCTCCGACGGCCCCGTCCTCAGCTTCTCCACTCTGGCCTCAACTTCCGCCGCATTCTTCTCCAAGTTCTTCACATTCTCCGCCAGATTATTCCTCTCCTGCTCCAACTTCTCCACGAACTCCCTATCCAGCGCATCCACAGCATCATCGTCTCCACCAATGAAATGCAGGTAGCTCTGGAGCGCGTACTCGTCCATCGTGTTGTTTTCCCCGAACGAGCGAGACTTGGAAGCTAAGTGGTCGTTGTACGACGCGATCTGGACGAGCCAGTGCAAGACGGCGACGAAGGTCGGCCAGGCGTGGGGAGTGGCCGGCGTGCGGAGCGCCGACTTGGTGACTTTGAACGGGCAGTTGAGCGATTTGAGCAGGACGGGGAGGTCCTCCTCCATCTTAGGGTTGGGGTAGTCGAGCTGCGAGATCACGAAGTTGAAGATGGCGGTGATGTCCTTGGCGGAGGGGAGGGCGGTCTTGATGAGCACCGGGAAGGCGCGGGCGGAGAGGAAGCAGTTGACGGCGCGGACGGCGGTCTGCTGGTAGGACCGGTCGTTGAGGAGGTCCGCGGCGGCGGAGGAGCGGCCGACGCCGGCGGAGGAGGGGCGGCTGCTGGCAAAGCTGGCGTCGGAGTCGCGCCCCCCGCCGCCGAACTGGCGGTGGTCCGGCGGCGGCGGAGGAGGGGCGAAGGACGGCTTCGCGCGGCCGCGACCTCTTCCCTTCATCGCGTTAGGCGGTTTCCCCCGATCGAAATGGGGAAATGGGATTTTCCTTTTTCCCTTTTTATATTTTTGCAGGAATATTAAATTAATTTGATTTTGAGTTCGGGGGAGATTTTCCCGCCTAAAATGCAAATGGGTATTTTTTTTTTTTAATGCTTTGCTAATGGACTTTTTGTTTTTTATTTTTTTACGAATTAGAATCGAGACGTGGCGCCTTGTCAAATTGACCATTTTATCCTTCAATGCGACTACCCTAAATCTGGCTTCATACTCAACTTCTTCAATGCGTTCCGTGCGCTTAATTTTTTAACCTTATTACATTTGTTATTGGTATTTTGATTACCAATATGTTTTTATTACATTTCTCAGCACAGCAAAATTGAATTAGTTCATATGCTTGAAGGTGGCTCAAGAAACAGTGTCATACAAACACCAAGACAAGCTATGATGTGTCAAATTCGGCATCGCAAATCAGTCAATCAAGACTACCCAAAGTCAGATACTAAACAGTTGCACCTTCTCTTTTTTCCATCGTATTTAGTACTGGAAAGATTTCTCATCTTGCTCTCTCTGCAGATCAGGAGAAAGAGAAGTCTCTACCCTAAAAAAACTCCATGTCGAAATGACTTAAACTGGAGCCTCCATTAGAGGCAAGGAGAGATTCGATAAGTCGATGGGAGATCGAGTATGGAAATTCCAAGTCAGACTGGAAAACTATCATATCAACTTCATGGATTTCGGCAAATCGTAAGGGGGACTTTACCTTTATTCTTACTACATACGAAGTACATGTATGGTATAGCTGCGAAGGATGGGCAAATCGTAAGGGGGACTTTACCTTCATTCTTACTAGATACAGAGTACATGTATGGTATAGCTGCGAAGGATCTAGGCCTAGAGTTTTCCTCAGGAAAAATGAAAACTCTAAGGACATTGTAAGAATTAACTGCAATGCTATACATCCATTTTTTTCTTTATTCCTGTGGGAACACCGTAACATACCGGCGATGCCCCGATTAAGAATGGCAGAGTGCAAGCTTCACGAGCCTGACCCATGAATGATCCGATCATCGGTTTATGGTGACAAGTATCTGAGCATTTCCTAGTATTGGAAAGTTCTGTCGATTTCTTTTTGGATAGTTTCTTTCGGGGATTACCTCCATTGTTCTTTATATCAATTGCCTTGAACTCATTTGCTAAGGAATAGCACAGAGCGCATCCAGTGGAATTCGACCTTGCCTTCAACCACGCATCCAGCATGGCCTTCCCAAACCGGTCGATATCCTTATCGGTCACTTCCCATAAATTGGCGACGATGACAGGGGAACCGGCTAAGAGGTAGGACAGTGATGTACCTTCTGGAACATAAGCCCCGTTAAGAAGCAGAGAACCGCTACTACATCCCATCAGAAGAGTAGCGGCACAAGTGTCCAGCTTCTGAATATCGTGACGTGGAATATATTGCGATCCTGTGTCAGAAAATCCCAATATAACATTTCAGTGTCATGTGGAATATGTAGTACCATTATATCAATTCCAGGAGTGGGTCGAATTTCAGGGTAAAATGAAGAAATTTACCACTCCCATGGCCAAAATATATAAAGAGGTCATGGCTCGTCAAGGCAAGGGCCAATTCTTTCGGCACGGGTGCAAAACCGGCATTACCCTGTATGGTAAATCACGTCAGATTACAGTTTAACATCATGACCGTCATATTCACTAGCGTCAACAGACATCAACAGACTACAAAAAGTACCTTCAGCTTTTGATCTCTAAACCAGTTCTCAAATTCAACTTGCGTGCTGCTGAGATCGCCACTGGGATTCAACAGATAATATGCATCCAACGGATCTATAAACGGAAAAGAAGCAATAGGAGGTCCCCTTGCTCCTCGCGCTGAGAGCTTCTATCCAGTGTCTGGAAAATGCTGCCTACGGAAGGCATACGATAAACCTCTTGGTTTCTTAGAGCCGGTAAGTTCTCCCACGGTAGCATCTGCAGAAAATTGTATGTGGAATCAAATGAAAATTGCTAAACAAGACACTAAAGGAAAAACTAACAACGCGCCCAAAACTTGTAAAACAATCCCAATCAAGAAAATTACAACAAAATAAGCATTACCCCACTAGGAGGGGTTAGCTCAATGAATTCTTTCACGTCAATTCGCTCGATTTCCTGTCAAATCTTATGAAAGATCTAAATACGCCATATGACCTACGGCAGAATTTCCTACCATTTTCTAGTGGAACATGACAGTGCATATAATAGATGGTACCTTGCTGTGGTATGGCACAACTAAGTCAAACTTTCCTGGAGGGACGGGAAATACCAACATAAGGCCAAACCTCAATTTTTTATGTTGATAGCATTACGTGTGCTTATAAGGGAGAATTGAGAACCACGGGACACTAACTCCTAACTTTTTGCCTTTCAATAGCATAAAAAGAAAATATAACCAAAATATATATATATGGAGGAATATACATTTTAAATATTGCCATTAGCCCACAAACCCTGCCACCAAAGGAAATAAGTACCAAAAATCCAGCCACTGGTTTTAAAATGAGATGCTGCAAAATTTCAATCATGTATGTCACCCTTTAGCCAGGAAAAGTTAGAGAATTAAATCTAATAATAGATAAAGAGTTAGGGGAGTGGCAGACAAACCTGCACCTCGCAATCCAACACTAAAATAATTGGCTCTCTATACATATGATCATCCTCTTCAAGCTCCTTTATTGCTTCATTAATCAATTGAAAGGCCTGCTCCGACAATTCACTGGGCCCTTTACTTGATGAAATACTGTCCCTTTCTTTGACAGATTGATTTATGCTGCCAACATAGCAAGTTCTGTTTGACTGTAACAGTGGTATTAAAGCTTCCCTTTTACTGCCCAATTTATGCCCTCCAATCATAACCTCAAGTAAACCTGCATCAATGTTGATTTTGCACTTATGCTTCAGGTTATCAATCAGTTTCTTTAGCACAGTTTCCATTCGTGTGCAATTCAATGATCCTCCAAGAAGCAGACATCTCCAAGATCCAAACCATGATTCTTCTAATTTCCTAGTTTGTGATGACAAAACATAAGCGAATAGCATCAGTCTAATTTCAAGCTTATGGACAGAATGCCGCAACAGCAACACTGCAAAAATAAAGAAAGTAAAAAAATGAGTAGTATCATCATAACTTTAATGACCATTCCTGTCTACTGTCGCAGCATGCTTGGAAGAACTCACCCCAGCAATTTACCCAGGCGGAGATCAAGATTTTTTCTCTTACTCCACCATAAAAGCCTATTTTCTTTTGTATCTTCCAAAGCATGGAGAGAACATGACAAGTAATTTTCCTCTAGTATCTCCTTAAATGCAGGAACTACATTGTTGACCACACTGGAACCCCAGGGACAATGCCAATGTTTATCCAGCGACTTGTTGCCAGAAGAAGATTCATCTTCTGAGTTTGAAACTTCATCAAAATCATCTGAGAAGTTTTGAAAAGATTAAGTCGAATTAAATCCCTTGCTAGATTGCATCATTAATACTGGAAGATTCTGACAACTAATATTTATGGAGCAAACGGGAAGTACCTTCCAATATTGGATCCAAGGGCATAAGTACAACAATAGGCTGCGAACCGTGGTTCAAGCGAGATAAAATCATCCATGCATGGATATGAGAAGGATATAGCAATAGCTCTTGCAACAACTTAGCATCAGAACCATCAACAACACTTATACAGAGCACTGTGGCACAAGGAAGACCCCCAAAGAATCTTCTAACAAGATCTTCAAGATTTTGAATAGATTCTGGAGCAAGCCTACACCAAGAAAACAAAACCATGTTCAGTGAATCTGATGCAGAACATAAGGGAGATCAAATCTAAATATTCTTATTTGGCAAAATCATTCTTCTTAATGAATTGTTCTACTATTTGTTCACATCAGTATATGTATATCAGCTAGTGACATAATTGGCTATGCTTCTTGGAAAAGAGACCTGAGATATTTGTGTAGATCTTTCTTCCCGATTTCTTCCATGATAGAAGTTGTGCCAGCAGCAATCAGTCCCTGGCCCTAGAATATGTTCATGTTAGCTATCAGATTAACCCTAGAGAAGAAATAAAGGAGAACTGTACTTCGTATCTGTCTCCTACTTTGAAATAATAAGTTAACATGGGATACCTCGGCATCCGACATGGTACGAGCTTTACACTTCTGAAATGTGTTATAGGTGAACAGGTGGTTTACATGAGCACCTAGAGAAGCTTGATGAAAAAATGAAGCCCAATGGTTTTCCGAAAGCGCATCAGAAGATGGATAAGTCTCACTTGTGGTAGCAGAGAGTATGTATGTAAGAGCAAGCAACTTAGAAACCTGTTTTCAGTTGACAAGCCAATGATCAATACAACTTAATCATGTGAAGGTCGAAATATAAAAACACCAACAGTTAAAAAGTTGGAAGGGTCTAAATGCATGCTTGTTTTAGATGAAACTAACATACATTAATACACTTTTCTCTTTTAGATAGGCAATAAAGGATTATACTAAAATGAAATTACCACTACAACTGAAATGTACAAGTAAAGAAAGAAAGAAAAGCAAAAGCAAAAGCAAAGGAAAATGTCAAAAGACTATTCGAAGTCAGAACAAGATGTCCAAAGCCAAATAAATTGGTGTTGCATGAGTACAACTGGTTGAGCAGGAGCACTGTCCTAGTTCAGCAGCTGTGACGGCAAAGCAGTTAAAAAAGAAAAAGGACCACCAAAAGCAGATATTACCTTTTGCATCAGTGTTGGAACCTCATGGCAGAGTACAAAGGCTAGCTTCAACCAAGATGCTATTTGAGGAAGTTGAACGTGAGACAATTCACAGCAGATTACCCTGGTCAAACAATAAGCCAATAAAGAAAAGACAATTGTTGGGCATCTGTTCCCCAAAAGCATTCTATCAAAGTGGATCAGCAAATTCACATCATAAGTAGACAAGGACGCCATGTCCGTGTTTGTCAGGTATAATATGTATAAGAGAGTTTTAGGAAATCTGAAGTTCAATACTGTTTTCTTATCAAAAGCAAACTTCAATTGGTAATATACATCCCTTCAAGAGTTCAATAAAATGCTGTTTCAGCTTGTATTTTTGGAATATCAGGGGTTAAGATTACAGATACAGTGCCATACGACCATAAAATGTGGACTGTCTAGGGCCAAGAAAAGAAGCGGATGTATATATAGACAAGGTACACAAGAGAGTAAATAACCTTAGACCATAAATCACTAGAATTTCCCCAAAGAAGGAACAAAAACCACAAAGTAATTGTAATGAGAAGCTTGAGTAAATGACTCCAAAACAAGAACACAAGACAAACGAAAGATTTGGAGACACGGGACATAAACACAATCTCCAGAAGCTTACCTTGTATTCTGTGTATGATAACTCTTCAAAGAAAACCAACTAATGTTGTAAAGCACAGCAGCACGTTCAATTCGAAGACCATCTCTTTCAGTCTCCTTCCCAACTAAATCAAGCAGTAGGGGAACTGGAACACTGCATTGACTTGACAAGTCTCCACTAACTACATTAGATATGCTCTGCAACAGTATCTCATGTGTTTTATGAATTTGACCAAGTGTTCCTCGGCATTTTCCTGAAATGCAACTCAGAAACATTTATTTAAGAAAGAAAAAATGATAAATGTACTTTTAAAGCAGACATTCAACAGTAATATAAGATTTAATGACACTTACCAATTCCAATGAATAGCCATGATGAAAGCCGCCTAGAGAAAAACTCCAATCTCATATGTATAAAACTGTTCATGGATGCAGATTTAATATTCTCAACATGCAGGCAATTCCAACATTTCCATTTGCTGCAAATGCACAAAGCCTTAGTGCCAGAATCGTGTGCTAAGCTTTCACAATGCAAAAGCCCCTCTGTCTTATCTGAATTGTCATTGCAACCAGATATATGCCTTCCTTCTGAAATATTTGTCGGGTGTACTTGTACATCACTTGGTAGGCTCGTACCCTGACTCAAACATCTGTTTCTCGAACGAGTTAATCTTTTATTGCCATCATTAGTCACAGGCAATTCCTTTACTATTGATTTAGGCAGAGTTTTTGCCTTTCTACCCTTCTTATTTTCCACCTTACCAGTAAGTCTTTCCTTCGTGGGAACACATCTACCATTCTGCTCATTAGATGAAGAGTGGAGCGAAGCATTAGTTTTCCTATTATCATCACTCTTGTCACTAGGTCTTTGGACCATTAGGCTATCACTATTTCCTTGCCGTAGAGAACTGACAGGAATTCTCAATCCAAGAAGAGCAAGTCTGTCTAGTGCCGACTGATAGAGCTCTTCAGCATGAGTTAGTTTATCTGCTGAAACAGAGCTGCTGTCATCAGACTGAGCTCTAACCAAATCTCCGAGTTGTAAATCTACAGTAGCTTCAAGCAACAATCTACATTTGGAGCAAGAAAATGTTGCCCCACAGTCCATCAAAAATCGTCTTGCAGTTTCAAGTTCTTTACTGGCCATATCCCAGCATCGTTTTCGACAATAAATCTTTCCTGAATAAACACATAACTAAATGTTATATCGGATGCTACCATCTTCCTTCAAGCCAAAGCAGAGAAAAATATATCATATACTCAAGGTAAGGGAGGCCATTATGATAATCTCTGATAATGTACCTAAGACAGAGGAAAAGGCAACATCAAACTGCGGCAAGTCTTGCAACTGAGAGATATTTTTCCCCCAAAGCAAAAAGGTTTCCGCTTCAGTTCCATTTCCAATAAGTTCAAGGATAGTACCCACCTACATGATGAGATCATCTAATCACTCTAAAAGTAAAAAATAAAAAATAAAAAATTGGAGATGAACTAGATGTAATGCATATCAGTTTTCACAACACACACTGGAAGGAGTGTAACCTGTAAGGTGCTTTCTAGGTAACCTTGCATTATATTCCAGGGACTGAGATAGCAGCTTTCCACATTGAATGAGTTTGAATCAAATGACCATACTTCAGCAGCCTCAGTTTTTGAGACATGAAGACTCCTCAAAGAATAATTGTGCTTCTGAGCAAACTCTCCAGATTCACCATGCTTTTGAGTCTGCTCGACAGAGTAAGTGAATTTTTCTTGAAAGAGTCTAGTGCGTAACTCATGCGACTCTTTAGCAAATAATAGGGCCTACAAATAAACCATAGGTTCTACATTAGAAGGATAATCCAATACTGGCAATGCTAGATGAATGATGAAAAGCTAATAAAACTTGCTTGCCACAGTCAACAATTCGGTGTCATAGCAAACAATGAACATAGTAATTGCTTTGAAGAGACTTAGCAACTAAAAAACCCACAACAAACAAACCATTGCTATTAAGGACCAAATTCAATAATAAAAGCCAATATATATTATTGCCCAAACCCTTTTACTTTCCAGTAGCTTAAACTGTCATAAAACATTTAACAATGTTTATAACATTTTTCTCAACCCCCGCCCTCGCATGTGAGTAGGTCCCTCACTTGCGCCAGACAGGACGTGGACATAATCAAGTTAACAAAATAACCAGGGATCAGAAAACAGGAAGGATAACGGGGATAAAAGGCAAGAGAAAATTGCAAGGGTCTGCCAGGATTTGAACCCCTGGCCTGTGCTCCAATACCATAATAGGCAAACCTATTTTCCTAAAAGCTTAGACTGTTAAGAAATGGGTCAACAGTGTTTTATAGCATATTCCTTATATATATGTACACACACACACTCATGGTCGAACCTACTTAACCATTACCTCGTGTAAGCGACCACTCAAGATCATTCTTTGAGATAGATCATAATAAAGAAATCCAGCTAAGTAGACAGCACGGGTTGATAGAGGCACCTACAAGGGAAGTCCAAATAAAAAAATTTCAAATGATGAAACCATATGGAAATAAAGCTCCATTCAACTGCTTGTGAGGACCTTACACTTGAAAGAAGTCCAACGGCTGCCTCCTTAACTAGATCACCTCCAATATATGGTTCCGGGTAATTTCACAGCAAGATTCCTTGCAATAGAGTGGTAGTAATGATGAGAGAATATTCTGAAACCCTACTAACAACGGTTGTGATTCCTTAAGACAACACATCCAATGATCCATAGACTTGAAGATTTCACCACATTGTTCTGAAAGAACTGTTATGAATGCCTCACTAATGGGTGAGAAGCAAAGGGCATGACTCATCCTTCTGGACTCCCATAAGAGGGTCAAGTACTTTTGTGGCTCTAAATTCTTCGACTTAAAATATCCAATCATCAGCTTAAATAGTTTATGGCTGAATGAAGAGCAACCCTGGAAATGCATAAAGAAACGCCACTTCAAAAAAAAAAAAAAAAAAAGGAAGAAGAAGAAGAAGAAGCAAATGATAATGAAAATCATTCACAGTAGTTCCTCTCTGAGCATGTATTACTTCAAATACCTTCAATGACAAAATATCGACAATATTATATAATAATGGCAGTGATATTTCTGCTAACACGCTGTCATCTTCATCCAAAGAGCAACCATCCGAATTCTTGATACTTAGCCAGAGGTTCATTGCTGCATTAATATCCTCAAGTATTCCCTGCTTATAAGCAACCCAACAGAAAATAAACAAAAAGATTGTTAAAGAGAGTATGATTGGGGCGTGCACAGCTAGAAATGAAGTGCTCAAAACAAGGAACTAGCCTTCCATGCATCTGCACCTTTGATTTTGGTTCCGCCTCCTGAGTACAGAGAGCACGCAGAGAATACGCAGAGGCTAATAGATAACGTTCTGAGACAGCAGAGCATGACAATGATTTAATGACACAATCCTGCACCGAGTCAAATGTTAAATCGTCAATTCATCTTAGGAAGAAAAAGACACAAATCCATTCAACCCAGATGCATCTTCTAGCATGAACCAGGAAGTAAAGTGTGCATACTCACTATGGTGGATATTGCTTCAGACAAACACTGTATGCAGCTTTTTAACCCATCACTTCCACGGCATTTTAGAATCCTCCCTTTTTTTATTAAGAGTCTTGCCTTCTGGAAACCGCTAGCTTTTGCAAAGTAAATTTCTTGCAAAAGCTTATCTATGATTTTCAATCGCATCCTACTGCATAGCTCTGGATTTGAGGAATTTATTTCATCATACGCAAGGAGCTCCTAACCACCATAGATCGAAACGAGTAATATTAGTAATCCATAATATGTGTGTGCGTGCATACACACCAACGCCACTCAACCACCTAGCCATGACCATCCACAATCCATTATAAAGCACAAGGCTATTTTCAAAACACATGTGAAACATACACATACTCATGCACAGGGTAGAGAAACTAGGATTTTCTTCCTAAAAAGTATCAATACAAGGTCAAACCTGCTCTGATATTATGGCAAGAGTTGCTTTTGGAATTTCGATGCAGGATGAGAGCAATTGGTATAAAATTGGCAGACTATCCCCAGCATCTGCATTTCTGTGTTGTTTACATTGAATCTGAAAGACAACCAAAAATCAGAATAAAAACAACATAGGAAATAGCAAAAAGTTCTCAGCACTTCACCTTAACCCACTGCTTCACCAAAGGCAGAGGACCTGGCAATCCACAAACCAAGTCCATAGCCATTGACCAATTTTTTAGGGCGCCTATACATTCTCTATTAACCTTGTCGCTGCCACATTGGTGGAGAACATCCAAATGAAAAGCACTTCGTGCACACGCCTCATTGATATCGTTAACGGCATCTCTAGTCAAACCAACGGGCTCACTGGGATTCTGCCCAAGCAACTGACAATTATGCATAATGTACGTCCATGAAGCTCTACATGACAGTTTCAATGCCTTAGAAGCCTGTGAGACAGAGAAAAAATCCATAAATAAAGCTCCTCCTAGAAAAAAAGAAAACCTCTTCTCTATTAAGTAACACCCCTAGGGCCCAAGTTCAATCTCACTTTATTTTAAGGTGATTTGTTATCTATCAGTCAATTAAATCAGATCGAACTTAGACTCATAAGATTGTGCCAAGGCACCAAAAATTAGCAGATCTATTGTGAATATGGCACTGCTATCAACGCGTCAAACCATCAACTGTCATGACAAGCAATGCAGTTACAGTGTACTTTTAAACTTTTCCGCACACTCATAAGGGTTAAACAGAAAATTTATCTTAAAATTGACCTATATCTTAAAAAATTATAAGCGACATTCCACATGCATGCAATAGGAAAAGAGCTGTAAAAACATTAGCCTTTCATATTCGATTCAATGTAGGATCATGATCACCGTCCTTTGTCACAGTGTTCCTTTGAAAGTAGAAGAACAAATGAGAAATCTAAACAGAATGTTTGGGACCCTTTTCTATTTATAATATGCACAGACTATTTACAATTTATGCCACAGGAAACACCTATACTGAGCTCCTCAGCACTCACCCTCAAGTAGGAGTGTATTTGCTACACGTTCCCAACTTGTTACAAATATAACTCACACAAGGACCCCAAAGAGACTCAGTAGACAAATCAGCGTGTCAATCATTCAGATTTACAATTTGACTATACTACAATCACAATATCAATGCAATTCAAACAAATTTAGCAGACACACTAGCATCAAGACAGAGATGTTAAATGACAAATAAACTGGAGTTTCTCTCCATGTCTTTTTTGCTGCTTATAAAAAAGCCATACAAAGTTTACAGAAGTGATCATTAAACAAAAGAACATAAGCATAACTGATCAACTTGTTAGCTTGTTACTCATCATAACAACATTGCCCTTAGTTTCATTCACAATTAGCTTCTTTGCAGCTAATCAGTGCATTATGCTCAACAAAGTTCAAGCGTTGATTAAACAATAGGATGCTTTGTTAATATGTCTGCCTCAAAAATTGATGTCTTTGTTGTTAAACACAGACATCTTGGCTCCTCTCACATAATATATTTCTACTTATAAGCAACTTTAAGGGCACTTATTGCCTTTAAGATGGTTCCTAATATAAACGTTCCTCAACTCGATATTAAAAAGAAAACAAAAACTTCCAGACAAGTCAGAATCGCATACATTACTCTTTTGGAAAGAGAATGAGTAATTATGAAGTCATGGGGTAAAATCATCATGATAAGCAAAGCCAATCTCAGCGTCATAGAGAAATTACATGTTTGTCGCTCAATCACATTTCAACATGTTATGGGCAAAGCAAGTAAATTGTCATTTTCAGCTATCAATTTTTCAAAGACATTTTTCCACTGACCTCTTCTACTTGCTTATTCCTGTAAAAGAGGATGCTGAGGTTATAAAGCGAGGCAAACAAAAATTTCAGCCACTGAGGTTGAACCCATTCGCTTGCAATGACATATTCTATCAAGTGCATATTCTCCTGATAAGAAAAAGAAAACGTGTCAATCCCATTGCCACATGTATAATGCCAATATGTTGGACCAAGAAGCATCATGAGTCACAAAGAAAATGGAATGGCAGCATTACATGGGAAAGGCATAACCTGCAAGTTGAGCTTCGTCACAAAAGAGAGAGTGAAAGCAGCCACCAATATTGCTGGTACTGCTTTACTGTATTCTTCATATCTATCCATGTCCTTCCCATATTTGCTACTGCACAAAAAACCCTCAACTGTCAAAGGCCCCCTTTTATGAAAGTATGATGTACTAGACTTGAAAGACAATACTAACAAAACAAAGATGAAGATCATAAATCATCTTCCACAGTGATCTGACCTACTACTACAAATCCACTAAAGCATAAAAGCGAAAGGTGCATCAAACAACTGGCTTTAATGGACGAGTTCTTGTCAACAAGTAACCCATCATGACACAATGAAAGAAAAAAACCAGAGAAGATAAAAATGGATCCATGACTCCATTAGTTCTGCAGAGAAAAGTTCAACTTGTGCTGTAAATGCTATCTTCATAGCCAGAACTCGTATATGGTACTACTGATTCTTTAGAAACTTAACAATCTACCATTTTGTGACACCATTAGCTTTGAAGAAACCAAGAAGCTAAGGCTAGAATAATCACCAAGGAATTCAACACCCATGTTTCAAATGATATAAGCAAGATTTACATACCTTTTAAAGAAAACAAAAACATCCAAGAAATGATTGCAAGCATCCTGCATGGCACAGAACTGGGGAGAAGCAGAATCGACATCACTTCCAGCAATTATGTGTTTCCTTTCTGAGTTTATCAATTCAGCAAGCAGCTGACACAAAAATTTCAATGCACTTAAGTAAGACACAAAATAAGTCTCATCGCCTCTCTCCTCAAAGGATATAGAAGTGCCAGAGTCAAGATCTATCCTTGAACATGTAAGGCTAAAAGAATCCTCGGATAGATCATTGGATGATGAATAATTTCTTTTGGACTCGATGTGGAAGTAACTTCTCAATAAACTGAATAAAGATGGTAAAGAGTTGAGTCTGTGCCCATTGCCTAAGAGTATTGACATTGTAGAGCCATCTTCCTCAACTTTGGAAGTTCTCGAACCACCGTCTTTTGGTTTAACCTTGCCATCAAGTATATACAGACCAAGAGCATAAAGCTTCAAAATCAAACTAATAGGCATTGAAACCTGCCATTTAAAATGAATATCCATTAGCAAGGCAGGAAACTTCCGAAAGCAATGGTGAATACAATGAAGCAAGGGCAACTGCTGGACAAGAAAAGCTACGTCAAGTAGATACCTTTTCAGTAGCTATGTCATTTATATATACAGAAAATTTACAACAGAAACTGGCAGTCACATCTCGACATCTATCAGCACAATAAGAAAAAAGTGCCATGATATCTGCTCCAGTGTCACCTTTCTCAATCTGCCAAAAGAGTATCTTGGTTAACAACCCAATCCATAAGTAGAGCTCAGTAAAAGAATATTACAAAATTGCAATGCTATATGAGATGATAGGCTACACTTAACACTCATGTAAGTATACTGCAGCACTTCAACATTTATACACTTTTGTCACATAAAAGGGGACATGATCAAACAATCTTAAGTAATGAAAAGACATAATTGGCTCTCACTTCACAAATCGATATTTACATCAAGAAAAAGCATATGATTGTGGAACAAGCAAACACACTAGAGGGAGGTAGGGAATTTTATTGCACTACTGATATACAATCTGCAGCTTCTGTTGTTAGGTTTAAAACTATGAGCTGGCATTATTTAGGGGAACTTAGGGCTTAAAGGCACAATAGGATTGTGGAAGGTTTGAAATTAGCTTATCCAACGTTGAAGAGCTTTGTTTTAAATAACGCTAATCACTTACTTCTTTTCAGTTTGGTTAGCCTTTGTTAGTTCATGCATTTTGCTTTCTTATTTCCTTTCAGCTGTTATTTCTGACGCATTTCCTTCTTTGCCCTCTTTGTGATGTCCTTTTTTTATTGTTAGCCAAGGGATCACTGGTTAAAAAACTGCAAATAATAACTAAAGCTAAAGCCAAAGAAAACTATCCATTGGCATTGCATCCAATCCAACACACATCCACACAATTGGGCTATCTACAAATGAAGAATTTGAACTTTCTTCATTCTTTCAACTCTTATTGTTTGCTCGCCCTTACAAAGGTTAAGTCAGAATGATATTTAGAAAAGTTCATCTACTTGGCACCTCCCCCCCTCCCCCAAAAAAAAATAAAAAGAAAGATGCAAACATATGTCTCTATCTACAGCTTAGACAAATGCGTCCTATCTGCCAACATTGGAGACATAAGCAGAGATGGAATTGCAAGTAGATGGATTAAAAAAGATGGAAAGTGTAAGGCAGACTAAAAGATTGTACTCTGATTCTCATTGCTCTGCACAAGCATCGCTATTAGAATACTATTATCAAACAATTCGTGATTAAAATGTTTTCCTTCAGCTGACACCATAATCTTTGGTCATAAGTTGACAGTGTTAAAATATTACCTTACCTCTCAAAACAAGAGATAATGCGAACTAAATGAACATTCTCACTGATGCATTTGTCCTGATAACCCCTGTAGGATGTCAATCCTATTAGACATGATCACGTTTTCAATAGTTTCATCAAGACCTAGCAAATTCACTTTGTTCAAAAAGGAAAAAAAAATCAATTTGTTTGTATCTGTTTCAATTTTAATTGAGACGATTCTGCTTCATCACACTTTGGAATACATCTAAATAAAAAAATTTCCAAGCTTCGCTTTGTCTAATCATAGACAGCATATTTAGTATGTTTGAACTTTGAAGTAGTTGCAGTCTAGCTATAACTTTATCCAGGGGCTTACAACGCCCTCCAACCCCCCCCCCACCAAAAATTAAATAAAAAAGGAAAAAGAAAAAATAAGGAACACACAAGAAAAGCAGAAGAAGAAGGAGAAGAAGAGGGTAAAAAAACAAATCTGCATTGTCAATCGCAGGATTGGAGTTTGCTTTGCTACCTCCTAGTCCAAGCATATTTGATCCTTCATGGACTTCTACAGTTACTAAAACTCTCAACAAAGAAATATTCATGAAAAACATAAAAGGGAGGAAAAAATATAATCCCCAAGCTATGCTTTCCACTCTCAGTCTTGATTAACAAACAGCTTTGAAATCCAAAATCCATTCTACACCAGCATGTGCCTCCCCATATAGCAACATGTGAACTTCAAACATAGTGGATGATACCATTTTAAGACGCATGGAAATTAGGAAATATATGCCTGCAAACGTACTGATAAAGAATTTGTGAAAATAAATTCCAAGATTTTGGATTCAATTTCTCCAATCACACGCCCAATTACTACCATGTACGTAAAAGTTTACATTAGCTGGACTTAGTGAAGGAAATGCTACAAGTACCCATGAATATTCATTATGTAACTCCGTTAGTGTCCCCTTTCGACGTTTCCTTACAGAATGTATATACTTTTCCAGGCAAACTCAAATGCTATTCTCAAAGACTTACCTTTCCATCACGGCCACTGGATTCTAATAAACAAGTTAGCACATCAAATATGAGTGATGCTCTTTTCTCTGATGATGATATTAATATGGAACATATCCTGCGAGCAAACTGCAAAAAGCAACTACCGATTAGAAACACTTACGCATCCTTCATGGCCAAAGGAGGCAAAACTTAAATTTACTTAACCTTGAACATTTCATCTTTCCTTGATGACTTCTCATACTCGATTAAAGTTGCTGTACAGAATGAACGCACAAAATCCCCATCAAAACTGCTTAACTCCCCAATCATAAAGACAGTACATTTCCCCAGGTAAGTAACAAGCGCTCTCTGCAATTTGTCATATGCATTTGCATCCAAGGCCCTGGCAATTCAATATCAGAAACCCATAAGCTTAATAATGTAGCAGGCACCTATAACCGTCCAGCTTAGAGCAATAAAAGAGATAACTAAATTAAGCCCATCATATGCTAAACGATTTCAAAAAAACAAGATATAAGAGTCTGAATTGCTGCACTCCGTCAGCCAATAAACAGGGGGAAAAAGATGCTGCTCTAAAATACAGAGAACCAAACAATGCACGAACCCGAACCATGGTCGGACCTCATCCACCAACCCGAGCACCTTCAAGTAATCCCCAGCGTCCTTGCTTTGCCCCGTCGCCACACACTTCAGGATCATCACCACCAACTCAACCACCAAAACCGCAAATTCCCCATCCTCACACGCCTGCTTCCCCACCGGCGGCAACAATCCACCTCTCGCCTTCCCCCTCCCGCCGCCGCCGCCCCCGAAATCGATCCCGCGCAGGCTCTCCAGCAACCGAAACCCCTCGCGCACCGCGTCCGCGTACAGCCCGCAGGACTCGAAGCAGCGCAGGTACCGCAGCCGCTGGACGTGGACCGAGTAGGGCTTGCCGGCCAGTTGAGAGGAGAGCGAGTCCAGGCAGTCGAGGCACAGCCGGTAGGTCTCGAGGAGGCGGGACTGGTCGGGGCGGGGGGCGGAGAGGAGCTTCGGGAGGAGGGAGAGGCAGCGGTTGAGGAACGAGAGGTGCTGCTTCGCGAGGGACCGGATCGTGCTCTGCTGCTGCTGCTGCTGCTGCTGCTTCTTGGGCTTCGCGGCGGCGGCGAGGTCGGAGAAGGGGCGGAGGTGATGGGAGAAGAGGGAGTGGATGTCGTCGGAGGAGGAGTGAGGGGAGGTGAGGAGGGATTCGAGCTTGGAGAGGAGCGCGGATTGGACTGCGTCGGACGCCATTGTAGAGATAGAGAGAGAGAGAGAGGGAGGATGTTGAAATGAAGGAGACGACGGTGGGGGGTGGTCTTTTTTCTTGAGGCGCGAACGGGGGCCGCCTTGGGGCGAAATCGGTTTTGAAATGCAATGCGCCTGAAAGTCGGAACGGCGACGTTTTGGAGACCTCCTCTTTTAAGGGGCGAGTACCCCCCCGCACTCCTACTCGCAACTGCAATTTTTTCATTTTTTAAAGGGATTATAGAACAAATGATCCATGAATTTTCTGCCCAATGTGTGATGTCGTCCCCAAAATTTCAATTTATGCAATTTAATCCCTAAACTTTTGCTCAATGTGTAATATCGTTTTTAGACTTTTAATTTGTTTCCACATAGTTAAACTATTGATAAATGTTTAATGTAGTTCATAAATTATATAAATATATCTAAAAGTTCAAGGGACCACATTAAGTATTGAATCAAAGTTTTTAGAGATTATATTGAAATAATTAAAAGTTCATAAACGATATTACACATTCAATAAAAGTTCGGAGATCACATTTAATAAATTAGAAGTTCATAAATGACATTGCAAAATATAAATTTAGTATTTTCCCTAGTCTTAATTACCTAAGATACATAGGCCCCGCATGTTTTCACTTCTAAAAACTGTTTATAAACAGAATTTGTGTTTTTTTGTTCCTAGAAACAAAAAAAGAACAGAAACGCAAAGTTCTTGGAACAAATTTGAAACAAAAAATATAAACAAAAAAAACTCGTTCGTTCGTGCCCGAAGCTTTCGTTCGTGCTCTCAACAGCTCACCCTTCTCTCCAGCGCCTCCCACTCCGGCTGACTCTCCGGCGACTCCCCACTCCGGCGACTCTCCGGCGCCTCCCCACTCAGCTGACTCTCTAGCACCAACAGGTGGTGCTCCTTCACCGGCTGAAGCTTCCAAATCCAGGTAAAAGTTTCAGCTGCTCCTCCTCCATCTCCATTCGAAGAGGGCTTCGATGACAGCCACCTTCACCGACAGCCGGGACGGTCGCTCCAATGACAATCGCCCAAATCTGCGCGGATCCGGGCGACGACCGTCGGAGCCGCTCTACCGAGCCGGAGCCGCTGCGTGGTCGCTCGGCGGAGCGGCTCGAGTCGCTCGAGCGACGAGCAGCCTCTCTCGCCGCCTAGAGCGACCGACCGAGCCGAGCCACAAGCAAGCCGTCGCCCGGATCGCGGATTTGGGCGACGGCCGCTCACTGAAGCTACTCGCTCGCTCGGCGGAGCGGCGCAGCGACGCGCTGCCAACTCACTCGAGCGTGGCCGCTCTGCGCGAGCGAGCAAAGCGGCGTAGCTCGGTCGAGCGAGCCGCTGCGCCGCGCTCGCTTGACCGTGGCTCGCTCGGAGCGGCTCACTCGAGCGTGGCTGCTCCGCGAGCGAGCACGGCGGATGGAGCAACGCTCGCTCGAGCGAGACTGACTGATTTAGGCATTTTTCCCTTCCATCTCTCCTCCTGCTCGCCAGCCGTGCCCTCACACATTCTCTCTCTCTCTCTTCCTTAACTTCGATTTTCCGAGCGATTCTATCGGATTTTCCCGAGAAAATTTGTCCAATCAGGTAACGCTTTCGGCTCCCCCTCAACTGTTTCCACTTCCCCTCCTCTCTCTTTTCTCTATTTCTTTTCGTCTCCTTTGACCCGTGGAAATGCAGGCTGCAAGAAGAGCTCTCGCCTCGAGCCCGTTCGATTCATCTCCGGCTCGTTCTCGAGGGAGTCCGTGGAGGGCTAAGTGAAAGCGCACTCCTTCCCGCGGTACATTCGATCTCGAGGCGGTAGTAATCCGAATCTCGGAGTCTGCAACGCGCCGCATCAGCTTCAATAGGACCGTGGACCTTGCACTTGTTTTGCAGCGATCCAAGGGTGAAATCTAGAGGTGAAAACTTGAGCTTTTGAATGATTTGATGGTTTCCATTGTCGTTTGTTTCGAAACTTGAGTATTATCCATAAATCTGGCAATTCCGATTGGTCTTTAGGTCTGTCGATCAATAATATGTACCATGGCCCGAAAATGTGCACGGTTGGACCAACCACATGCTTTCTTTATTTCATTCTTTTGTGTGCTGAAGCTACTATAGATGATGTTAGATAAACAAAAGTTTATATTCCTTGGACCAATTTTGTAGGGCGAGCGAGATAAAAGAAAAGAGGTTGTAAAATATTAGTTCAGGGGCAAGATATAAGAATGTCACATGAAATTTTAAAGGTTAAAGTTAACAGAAGGCACTAAGGTCCATCATTATTTGCACAAGTGAAAAATGTGAATCTTGTTGTTTGAATTCCGTCTGAATTCCTTCTACTTATGTTGGCTGAAACCTAAAGTTGATAAAGATTAACAAATTGGCATTTGCCTCGTGGCTTATTTCGAAAGAAGGTAAGAAGCAATGGTAATGCTGCCTTGTGTTGCCTGAAGTTCATGGTTGCATATTGTATGTAGCATTACAATGAAATGCTCAGGCTGATCGTTTGGATTTCACAGCTAAAAAATATGTTGGATAGAGAGCATTCTGTTTGATTGATCATTACTAGTCATAGTACTATGTAGTTCTTGTAGCTGAAATGCAACTTATGATCTGTTTTACACAAGTTAGTTCAAGAATTATCAATTTTGAAAGTTAAGTCTTCTTGGCTTGCATCTCTTGAGAATGCTTTTGTGTATGGCATATATAGTATTATGTTATTGATTTAACTGATAACTCATATGCTGCTCAACCGATCAAAGATTAAATGGCATATGAGGCACATAAATTCAGTGCAAAGTGGACCGAGTCGGTGACCAACCTATTTATCGGTTTGTTGGTGGATGAGGTCAAAAAGGGAAATCGAACCTCTTCTACTTTCAACAAAGCAGGTTGGAGGAATATCAAAACTAAATTCAGTAGACAAATAGGGTGCCAATATAGCATGGTCCAGCTGAGAAACAAGGTAAACAAACTGAGAAAACAAGTATGGTAGTTTTCAGAAACTTATGTCTCAATCTGGATTTGGTTGGGATAATGTCAATAAAAGAGTTGATGTTGACAATCCAAGCATTTGGGAAGATCACATCAAGGTATTTTGTAGAACTTTTTTGTCATTTTTGATGTCATTATATATGTATATTTTAAAATGTATAATTATATTGCTGAAATGTCATTATTGTGAAAATTGTAGGAGAATGTAGAGTGGGCCAAATTCAAGAAGGACGGATTTCCCCAAAAGAGCCCGAGTTATGTATTGTATTTGGTGGTACATATGCTACTTTGGAATATGGCGTTGGAAATGCTCAAGATGTGACGGGGTCGGAGGAAGATGACAATGGTGATGGCAATGGAGGTGGTGCTAACGGTGGTTACAATGCATATTGTGACAACAATGGTGGCAATGCCTATGGTGATGCCGATGGTGGCCATACGGATGACTTCGCCGATCACCACACTAATGAGAGAGTCTTCACATCAGACGATGCTGAAACTTCAACTCGTGGAAAGCACAGATTGGATAGGACTCCAAACACTAAGAGGAGAAGGAAGAGTACCCAAAAGAGTATTGATGACACTTGCAAAGCCATACAAGACTTTTTGAAAGTTAAGTCAAGTCAATCGATAATGGCTCGCGACCTCCGGGGTTATGCCATCACTTGTGGACCCTTTTTCCATAGAGGCTGTGATGGATATTCTACTTAGTATGCCCGAGATAGACAAAGATGTTTACAACAAAGCTGTGGATCGAGCATGCGATAGTGCCTCATTGAGGATGGCTTTCATTAAATCCACACCTAAAAGGAGAAATGGACTTCTTCATCATCTTTAGTAGATGTTTGGAAATATGTTATGGATTGCATGGCCTTGCATTAGATTGTATAACTTTATGTTATGTATTAATATTTAGTTTTAAAGATATTAGTGTTGAGACTCTTGGTACTTACATATAATGGCATCTTCTATTGAGACTATGACTTATGTTATTAATTGTTATTGGATATATTTTCAAAATCTATATTGATGTTTGTATATTTTTGTGATGGTATAGGTACTATGGAAGAGAGATCAGATGGTATATGTAGAGAGATCAGATGGTATAGGTAGGACAAGTTCAACAATTTTTGAATGATGATGATCTTCGCATATTTCTAGCGTGGTTGTGTACGGTTGTGATTGACATGTCCGTACATACAAGAGAACCTATTAGGGATAACAAATTATTAGGATCCGAATGGATAATGGAGATTGTTTCTGGACATTCAGATATGATATATGAAGCCTTCAGGATGGAGAGGCATGTTTTTATGAATTTATGTGATTTGATGAGAGTAAAAGGTTGGTTAAAAAATAGTCGATATGTTCGAATAGATGAACAAATTGGGATATTCTTATCTTTGGTTTGTCACGGTAGCTCAAATAGAGATTTATGTTAGAGATTTCAACATTCTAAAGAAACGATCAGCAAGTATTTCAACAAAGTGTTGAAAACAATTATCAAACTTGCAAAATAGATAATCAAACCACCGTCCTTTGATGTCATCCCACAAGAAATTCTTATGGATCCTAGTCATAAGCACTACTTCAAGGTATGATTTCTATATCGACTTTATAACGTCAAATACATGTTGTTCATAATCTTATATAATCTTATATTGGCAATAAATTGACAAGACTGCATAGGTACTATGGATGGTACCCATATAAATGCTATTATCCCGCTGTCTGAGCGGGTTCGATTTAGAGGCGTAAGAGGGACTACCACTTAGAACGTGTTGTGTGTTTACTCATTTGATATGAAATTTACTTTCGTGTATGTTGGATGGGAAGGATCTACCAATGATTGTCGAGTGCTTTCGGCAAAGACTCGAAACTCCTCAATTACAATTTCCCCAACCACCACATGGTATTTATTTTGTTAATATAGACATTTGTAATTATATTATGGTTGAATATCACAACAAATTTATATATATATATATATATATATATATATATATATATATATATATATATCATGTTGTAGGGAAATACTACGTGGTAGATTCGGGTTATGCAGCACTTCCGGGATTTTTAACTCCATTTAGAAAGGAACGGTATCATCTCAGCGAATATAGAGGGAGTGGGAGACGGCCAAGAACAGCAAAAGAGTTATTCAACTATAAGCACTCTTCACTAAGAAATGTAATTGAGAGGTCATTTGGGACATTAAAGAATCGTTTCACCATTTTGAGACATATGCCTCCATTTACAATTCGGAAGCAAGCACTTGTTGTAATTGCATGTTGTGCTCTTCATAATTACATTCGTGATCAAGATAGGATGGACAGAAATTTTTCCATTTATAGAGATCCGGAGTATCCATTTGGACCTACAAAAGTGGAGGTTGCAGATCCTAGTCATGAGCAGGAATCTGGGATGAACATGCTTAGGATAAGAATTGCAAATAAAATGGCAATGGATCACAATATGCATGAGATTTGTTAACTTTTGTAATATTGTTTTTAAGTATTCACTGTGATGAAGTTGAATAATGAACTATATTGCTTTATTATTGTGATGTCATGTATGAAAGAGTTTATGTTGAGATGTATAAGATACTCTTCTTTTTACTAGTTCTTATTGTACGAACTTTAGTTATAATTTTTTTTTAAGTACGCACATATGACTATGTTGGAAATGTTTTTCTTCACTCACCATTATCAAAATTAAATTGATGAGAATTTCATGAGAATGAGAATTCAATCAAGTTTAAATGTTATAAAAATAAAAAAATAAAAAAAGTACTTGAAAAAAATTTGATTCTAACTTTACATACAAAATTTTCTACCAAGTGTGCCATATGATCATGTTCAAAATGTTTGTTTTCACTCACTATGGACAAAATAAAATTAATGAGTATTTCATGAGAATGGCAATTCAATATCAAGTTTAAACTTTATTTTAAAAAAATATTTTTTTTTAAATTTAAAAACAGAATTTTTGTACAGTTTACCAAACGTGTTTCTGTTATTTTTCTATTATAGGAACATAAATTGACTGCAGTTATCAAACGTGTTTCTGTTCTTTTTTATTTCAAGAACAGTTTTTTTTTACACTTACCAAACGCGTTCTTTTGTTCAAAAACTGTTTCCGCACGAAACACTTTATTTATTTATTTATTTATGTTCCCTAGAATAATTTTTGAACAAAAACGTTACCAAACGCGCCCATAGGTTTATTTGTTTTTACAATTTTGACAAGTCTTCACATGGTGCTACCTACCACATTACACCACAGAAGGCATGACTTAATTTCACATAAAATCGACGAATTTGGTCGAATATTTTAATTGTGGTTAAAAATGGATAGCCTGGCACTTGTGCTTAACATCCTTGTCATTTGCACATTTACTAATTTTCAACACAGCATAAGAATCACATAATCTATCCCCGTGTTGAATTTAATAAAGTGAGTACTCCTTAAAATTCATGTTAGCTATTTTGATAAAACATTTGATTATCGATTCATCTTCAAGTTTAATTGCGCTGTTGAAATCAATCAATTTAATATAAGTAACTGAGTATAGGATAAGGTATTCGTTCCTGTAGGTATTGCGTGGTATATGAAATGCACATTGCTAGTGTACTTAATGTATGCTGGTACGTGTGTGGTTTATACACTTGAGGACTTTATTCAGAAAAAAACAGGTTATTATTACGTCTCATGTTGTCAATTCTTCACTAATTACATAGCATATAGTAGTTGAAGTGAATGGCGTCCTTGGTACAAGAAATATTCTTTCCAGGCAAGAGAAAACATTACTAAAAAAAAATGTATTTCCACTCATTTAAGAGAAAGAAAATTAGTACATATGAATACTAGAAAGACCATGGACAAAAGGGTCTGTTGTGCATTCTTAATTGTGTATTTTCTTTCATCTTTTTTGCTAAAATATCGTTTCAACGCAAATAGTTATTAAGTGAAGAAAAAATAATTAAAATTATTACACGTAGAAATATTCATATTGTACCGAAGGCACGATTGGTTAACTAGTTCTCTTCAAGACCGGTCAACGACTCAGGGAGCCCAGCGATTTTTATTTTTATTTTTGATAAATCATACTTTCGATTTCTATGTTTTTGTGATCCTTACTTGTACAAGCATTTAAATGCAATTTTACACGTTGATCCTTGGATTTTGGCAATGTTGAATTTTAGTCCGTGTACTAGTTTTTGTAAAAAAAATGAAAATTAGTCTCTATATCATTCTTCAAAAGATAACCTAATTAAAAAGTCAAATCAAGACAGACTATTAAAATGCGATACCTATTATTGAAGTTCATCAAATCAATTAACAAGTGATGGCGTCCTTATTTCGCGTTCATATCATATAAACATAAACTACTCACGTGTAAAAAAAAAGATGCTCATGAACCTAGAGTTGTGAATGATTTGAAAAACATTTCTCAAAAAATAATTGTTTATATTATTTAAAAAATGAATGAGTGAAATATATTTCCATTATTTATAAAATATTTGTGCTATAAATTACTATTGATGGTAAAAATATTTTTCGCTAAAATGAATACTATGACATTTTTTTTAAAGTAATCAATTTACTTTTTAAAAAAATATCTCATAAAAAAATAAAATATTAAATTATAATAGTTTCCAAAATTAGGTCGTTGACTCGTTATGACAAAAATAAAATAAAAATTGAGAAAGCATAATTTTCTGGCAACGACCCTGGGAAACGGAATAATCCGACCCAATAAATATATATGATATTTGTGTTTTCGCCATGCCAGGGTGGGGGTTGTTTTTTTGCACTCATCTAATTAATATTCGCGCAAATATTTTTTTCCGTGAGTAGGAGAAAAATCCGCGCATATTAACAGTGAATATGCAAAATATGGAAAATAAAAGAAATCACCTAATTACGAAAAAGAAAAACTCTCAAAATCATACTCTCCGCAATGTCCCGTTTACATAGAGTCACAGTACATAATTCATTGATTGCTAGCTCATCAAACCAATCGGAAGATGAGAATTACATCTCTGATCAATGTAGGTTGCTGATCAGTTATTCATCGACAATCGGAAGATGAGAATTACATCTCTGATCAGTGTAGGTTGCTGATCAGTTATTCATCGGCAATCGAACGGGGTGATTTCAGCCCACATTTCCCTCCGCCGCAACGTCTGCATGTTGGAGAAAAAAAATAAAAAATGAAATTGCTGATCCTGTGATCATCTTCTTGTTAATCTGACCAGCTCGGATTAATTGTCATGTCATGTCATTTTAACTCATGTGAGGGATCGGGTATGAACCCAACGCTGTTTGGAACGTGTGGACATTCCCGTGATCCCGATCAACATCAATTCGCAGCGAAATGACCAGAGGCCTTGATCTTTTACAACATCAAGTACGAATTTTCCAATGGCACGCAGGATGGTTCTTTCATCACCATGCTAGAAACTCGGACTATCGAAATCGCACTCATCCAGCAACATGTTTAGACAGGGATGTCAAGGGGTTGGGTCGGATTGGACCGGGGCAGGTTTTCATGATACCCGAACCAACCCGAAACCTTACAGGCACACGTTTGACCCGACTCAAGATCTGAATATCATATAACCAAGAGAATGGGTCGGGTTGTGTTAGGCTGGTGCCGACATCTAATAATTCCTATGGATTAAGACCCAACCCCAAAATATTCTAATTTTAGGGTCTGGCCTGACTTGGATAAGTCCTTCGACACTCCTAGCCAGACCAAATTCACAAATTCGGGGCTAAAACGAGAACAAATCCGCTCATTCGGGGCTAAATTGGAAACGGCAAAACATGCTTAAAACGCGAGAGAGAGAGAGAGACCGACCTGGTCCGCACTTGATCCCGCACTTAGCGTTGCACCGCGACACCAGCCTCGCTGCACAGTTCGCGAAAAAAGATAAGATGCCATTTACCGCTAAAATCCTTCGAGAATCCTTCTCAGATCCAACCGACCGGCGAAGGGAAGCGAAAAGCTACTCACAGTTGGGCTCGTACTGGACGCACGAGGTGGAGCAAGCGTCGTCGCAATCCTCGGGGCCGGCCTCGACGACGACGTCCATCCGCGAGAAGACCGCGGTCAGGATCAGCACCGCCAGCAGCATCTCCTTCGTCTTCATCTTCATCGCCATCATCTTCGTAGCTTTTCCTTGGTCTTTTTCAGTGGATGGAGAGGGGAGTGTGGAGAGGTGAGGGGGTGGGCCTTTATATAGGATCGATCCGCTGGAGTGACGATTTTGCCCGCGCCCCGTGCCGGAAACTACGGGACTGCCATGTTAGTGGATGTTTTTTTTTCTTTTTTTGGTCGAAATGTTAGAGGATGAGAGGGGAAGCCGCCAACGTTGAATCTGAATCCTCGGGTGCGCCGTTCGGATTGCGTGCGTCTGACACATACGCGGAGTCAAAGTTTGACCGTGGGCTACTCGAGCCGAGCTCGAGCGGCTTGGCTCGAGCCGAGCCTGAGCTTAGGCTGCAATCCTCGGCTAACCGAGACGAGCTCGATGAAAAGCTAATTGAGCCGAGGTGGGGGTCTTGAGGAGTCAAGCCAAGCTTGAGAAATTAAGCTCTATTGACTCCATTACACATCAATAATTGTTATCATATGAGGTTGTTTGTATCGTTTCTTATAACAATGATATCTTATAAGTTTAATCAAATTAAATGAATCGAGAATTATATGACCAAGCCATGCTGAGCCATGTCAGTTTTTTAATCGAGGGATGTTCATATTGGGCACGTTTGGATAATAAATTAAGCTTGCTCTTGGATCATCATTTATCACCTTCTAATTTTTCTTCTGTCAAAGGAATCGATACATAGGCTATGCATGACAACACTTCTTGGCTGAGGAAGAGTTTTTTTTTTTTTTTAGAAATAGTTCTTTTCTACTTCTATTCTGGAGAACAATTTCTGAGTAAAAGAACCTGTTTGGTAACTACACAAAATTTATACTCTTGGAATGGAAAAAGAATAGAAATGTGTTTAGTAATGTAATAATTTCTTTTTTGCATTTATTCATTTTTTATTTTTACTCACGGATCGCCGACTGCCGCTGCCCGCCACTGCTGCTGCACGACCGCCCACGGCCGATCGTCACCGGCGACCACCGTTGCAGAGCCCATTGGCCGTCGCCTCTCACAAATGGTCATCGGCGGTCAACAACGACGATAGCCGATGGGCTTTGTGGCGATGGTCGTCGGTGACAGTTGACCGCAGTAGTCGTGCAACGGCGGCTATGGCCGGCGGGCAGCCAGAGCGGCGATCGGCAGTGGTTCCGGCGATTGGAGGTGGCCGCGGCAAGAGAGAAAAACAAAAGAAAAAAAGAAAGAAAATTGACTTATTTCTAGAAATTGTTCCCGAGAACAACCAGTTACTTTTTTTTTTTGTTTCTCAAAACTGTTCTTAGGAACAAAAAATTAGAGAAATTGTTCTCGGGAACAAATGTTTTACCAAATAGGTTTCTGTTCTTCTTTTCTTCCGAGGAACAAAATGTGTTAGGAAATTGTGAGAAATAGAAACGTTACCATGCGCTGCCTAAAAGACTTTAGTCTAGTTGTAGTGCTTCCAACAGTTTCTATACAGCTTATCAAGACCATGCAGAAAAATTATTTTTGATTAGCATAATAGAATGAAGTATGAGCATGACATTGCTCGATGCCCCTAAGTATATTATACAGAGGTATAATCATCAAAGCAATTTTCTACATCATGATACGTTCATGATTTCGATTAAATAAAAAAAAATGTTGGGATAAGGGCACGTTTGCTTGAGTGAAGAAGTTTCCTGCAAATTAGTTTTATGAATTTTCATGGTGTTGGTAAGGATGGACTTGGCGAGGCCTAGGTGGCCCCGCCTAATGAGCCACTCCGGTGATTCTGGCATGTGGAAAGCTATGAAGGCAACCACGAGTACAACTAAGGGGATTGCTCCAGCGAAAAACATCACACGCCATGCATATTTGAGGAGGAGTTTGGAGAAGATATATATAGATAGATTGCCAAAAAGAGTGCCAATGCTAATACACATCTAAATGATGGAAACAAAAAAATGAAAAAGATGCCACAAAATTAGAAAGGAAAAAAAGGAAACGAAAATAAATAAGTACCTCAAGAAAGGAGATTAGGATGCCACGGGAGAAGGCAGGGGAGATCTCGGTCACATAGACTGGGGCAATCGTTAAGGCAAAGCTTGCGCTGAGGGTGGCCAAGGAGCGGCCAACCAGCAACATGGCAAAATTTTGGGCCAAACCCATAATGACGGACCCAACAAAATATATGGCCCCCGCCATCACAATTGTCCAATAGCGACCAAACTTCTCAGAAATCACTGTCGCCGACACCACCCCAAGCAATGAGAACATAGCAAGGATGCCCATCATGAGTTGAAGCTGCAAATCGCTTAGAGCCAGGTCCGTCTTGATATATGGCGCAAGCCCGGTCATCAGTAGTTGAACTGCCAAAAATTAAAAATAATAATGTACGTGCGAGAAACGTGCAACATATGTGCGATATACGTGCAACATACGTGCAATATAATTCCTTGAAGAAAATGATTGAGTAGATGCGTTAGGAAATTGGGAGAAACAAAAACGTTACCATGCGTTGCCTAAAAGACTTCAGTCTAGTTGTAGTGCTTCCAGCAGTTTCTATATAGCTTATCAAGACTATGCAAAAAAATTATTTCCAGTCAGCATGATAGAATGAAGTATGATGATGACATTGCTCGATGCCCCAAAGTATATCATACAGAGGTATAATCATCAAAGCAATCTTCTACACCATGATACGTTCATGATTTCGATTTAAAAAAAAAATGTTGGGATAAGGGCGCGTTTGCTTGAGTGAAGAAGTTTCTTGCAAATTAGTTTGATGAATTTTCATGGTGTTGGTAAGGATGGGCTTGGCGAGGCCTAGGTGGCCCCGCCTAATGAGCCACTCCGGCGATTCTGGCATGTGGAAAGCTATGAAGGTAACCACGAGTACAACCGAGGAGATTGCTCTAGTGAAAAGCATCACACGCCATACATATTTGAGGAGGAGTTTTGAGAAGATATAATTTGATAGATTGCCAAAAAGAGTGCCAATGCTAATACACGCCTAAATGATGGAAACAAAAAATGAAAAAAAAATGCCACAAAATTAGAAAGGAAAATAAGGAAACGAAAATAAATATGTACCTCATGAAAGGAGATTAGGATGCCACGGGAGAAGGCAGGGGAGATCTTGGTCGTGTAGACTGGGGCAATCGTCAAGGCGAAGCTTGCCTTTTCCCAACGAAATATATGGCCCCCGCCATCACAATTGTCCAACGGCGACCAAACTTCTTAGAAATCACTGTCGCTGACACCATCCCAAACAATGAGAACATAGCAAGGATGCCCGTCATGAGCTGAAGCTGCAAATCGCTTAGAGCCAGGTCCATCTTGATATATGGTGCAAGCCCGATCATCAGCAGTTGAACTGCCAAAAATTCAAAATAATAATGTACGTGCGATAAACGTGCAACATATGTGCAATATAATCCCTCGAAGAAAATGATGGGGTAGATGTGTTAGGAGCCCACGCATCTTCCCCATCGTCTTCTAGCTCTATCTCTATCCCATGCGCTCTGAAAGCCTCCACATCCTCTTCTTGCTGGTGTACCAACCCATCTCTCCCATTCTCTCCTTCTTCTCCTTCATGGAACATTTGCAACAAAAATGTCGGTAGCTATCGTCCGGCTCTTCATCTCCTTCGTTGAACATCCGCAATAGAAATTCCCAATAGCTGTCATCCATCCCAAATGGCTGACAATCCATCCACTCAAATGTAGAAATGTGTTTGGTAACACAACAATTTCTTTTTTTGCATTTATTCATTTTTTATTCTTGCTCACGGATTGCCGACCGCCACTGCCCGCTGCCGCTGCTGCACAATGGCCTGTGGCTGACCGTCACCGGCGACCACCGTTGCTGCACGATGGCCCGCGGCCGACCGTCATCGGCGACCGCTGTCATAGAGCCCATCGGCCACTGCCTATCGCAGCCGATCGTTGGCGGTCGGCTACAGCGACAACCGATGGGCTTTGCGGCGACGGTTGCTGGTGACGGTAGGCTGCGGTGGTGACGACCGGCGTGCGGTCGGCGGCGGCGGTCAGCAGTGGCTCTAGGCTATTGGAGGTTGCCGTGGCAAGAGAGAGAAACAAAATAAAAAAGAAAAGAAAATTGACTTATTTCTAGAAATTGTTCTCGGGAACAAGAAGCTACTTTTTTTTGTTTCTCAAAACTGTTCCCGGGAACAAAAAATTAGAAAAATTGTTCCCGGGAACAAATGTTTTACCAAATAGGTTTATGTTCTTTTTTTGTTCTGGGGAACAAAAGAACATAAATTGGAAGAAATAGAAATGTTACCATGCGCTGCCATAAAAGGATCTAGTAAAAATATCAGAAATCACCACAACAAACAAAGACCATAAAATTGTAAAACTAAAATCCATAAATCAAGGTACATTATGAGAGCATGGTCGGTGTAAGTAAGCATGCATTCATCCTTCAAAAAGAGATTTATGACTACATATAAGCAAAACAATTGGTGGTTGACAATCAAATCACACATCATTATCATGTTAAATTCGTGACAAAAGCTAAGATGGTGTGAAGACCGTGACTAAGGATTTATATCTTTAAAGCAAGTAACTTAGTGACTTGATTAATCTTGGTAAGAAAACCGATGAAAAATAATAATTAGATCTATAAAATATATTGAAATAAGTAGCTCGATATATATAAAAAAATACGTGCTTTAATTTGTTGATGAGAGTTGTAACATGCTATTTATGTTAGGAAGTGGTGCAAATCGTTAAATATCTAACTTATTAGTTCGTCAAAACAACTAGAGATAAATGCATTATATTTTCTTTAAAACTTGGCATGATTGGGTCATAAAATTAAAATGACTCCAGGACTATCAATCTTGATTGGTTTGCCCCTTGACTCTAAATTTGACACGCTTCTTATAAAAAGAAGAGCTAACAAAAGTTACTCTTTTACTTAGTTAGGTAGTTAGCCAATACATATAAAATTCTGAGTGGGGAAATCTTCCATACTTAGCTGGACCTATTTAAGACCGTACTCATGATCTCTCACATATGCAATATGTCTTATGGACATGGAATTGGTCATACCCATTATGCCATAACTTAATATATCACGTCATATATCCATAGAAAGTAGCCTATAATTCTATGCTATAGCCAAACCCACATCCACAAAATACCCTACTTTTTTTCACGGACCTAGTAAGACAGAACAAGAGCTTGGGTCGACAACCAAAGATGGATCCTATAAATATTTTCTCAACAGGGTAAAATAATCCACAATTGCATAGAAATGAAATATATTAATTTGAGGTATAGAAGCAGTTACACGTAGAACTCAAGAATATCCTCCTCTTTAATTGAGATTTATGAAAAAATTATAACAATGTAGTTGAATTAATCATGCAAAAGGGAATCGCAAGACTTGGGTATATCTTACACCCTTTGCATTCCATATCGTATAGACAATGTCTGACTATTTATCAAAATGCCCACTTTTGGACAAGTTGAAGTTGCCTCCTTTTTGGCACGTCCACATGGCTGCCTGTATTTGGGACAATTGTACATCGTACGATTATACAAGGTCAGTCGCTCGTTCAACTTGATCTTCCCCTTCTCCTCTTTTCTCTTCGAGACTTTTTTTCATCACTTTGCTCTCCTTCTGCGATGGCTCTCGAACATCGTCACCCTCCTTAACATCGTTCTCGTTAGGAGAGGCGACAACGATCTCGATGGATTTAGACTCACTGGGACTGCTCAATGGTACTAACCGATTCGTCTTCTTATCTTCCTTCCTTTTGCCCCACAGCACTGCATAGAGACCGAGTACTATGAGCCCTGACCCTAGAATGCTGCCATAAAAATAGATCGAGAATTTCAGATATCTCGTGTTAATTTATTTGAAGGGTTCGAATACTTTAAAAATATGTGTATATCTATCAATTTATATACCTTCCCATATGCAATTTTTCGTCCAACACCATAGACCCCGCCAAGGCCACGGTCACCAGCATCAAAGGATTGAAAATCGACACGAACACTGGTCCTCTCATCCGCACACACCAAGCGATCAGAGTATAGCACAACGCGGAAGCGACTATCCCCTACAACACCACGGATGAGGATTAGTTGACGACACGTAACTGGGTAATTCGACGGTTGATATTGAGCCCTAATGAATGTGCACGACATTGGTAAGTAAGGGGCTTGTAGTGGGTACCGAGTATGATACGGTGAGGAGCCTGATGTTCCATCCGAGCTTCCACTGGCTCCAATCCCTCTCTCGGCACAGTGCATAAACCGCCGCTTGGATCGAACCCATGAAGGTCATCAGGGCCGTGCTTGTGTATTGGTGCGGGAAACCTTCGCTCATCTTCGCCTGTCCAAAAGATCATTTTCCATGAGGACGACGACACGAAGCGAAGCAAAGGAAAGATCTCACGCAGTGAAACGAAGCAAGGTCAAAGGCGAAAACATGAAGAGACGTGTTGGAAAGAAAAGGCGAAGACCCACCTGAATGATCAGCCACGAAGCGTAGCAGAAGCAGCTGGCCACGGCCAGAAGCGATCCCACGAGGAGATCGCTCGAGCCCTCCTGGCCCCGCTGGGTCGCCGCCACGTGGCGCAGCAGGTTCACGTGCGTTGACCAGAGGTTGACTTCCGCGCCCTTGTAGAACGTGAGCAGCATCGCCCCACCGATCCCCATTAATGTTCCCGCCGCCTTTGCCGTCCCTGCAACCGTCCTCACCCTCACCTTCTCCAACCTAATCTCGATCGACCAACGCGAACATGAAAGAAAACAGCAACCCTCGTCAGAAGAACATCTCAGCTGAAGATCCACATGCTGAGGAACTTGCAATAGAAAATCCTGTACATACCCAAGAAAAACGGCCAAGACGAAGGTCACGGCAGGGACGAGGTTGGCCATGGCAGAGGCGTAGGTCGCCGATGTCATGGATAAGCTTGCTAGGTACAAATTTTGCCCCATTGATCCCCTGCAGTTCATTCAATCAGAGTCAACAATAGAAGACCAGAAACTTCCCCATGCATGAACACCTGAGCCTTCCGTATTTATGCACTGGAAGTCTGTTTTTTAAAAGAAAAATCTAGTAAACGTTGTATATCTAGTCTGCTGCAGTATATGGAAACATGGCTTTTAGGCTGTTATCACAAGTGCTATCTTCATAGCACCACAAGCCACTAAGCATTTCCCAAATGTTATGGATCAAACAACACGAGGCACTTACCCAAATAACCCACAAAAGAAGGCTTGCACAAGCACTGTCCATGTTATCTTTGGCCTGCTCTTCCTGTTATATGTGAAGGAAGGAAATCAGTATACGCATACGTATTCGAATAGATTGATATCACAAAGGGAAAATGTATACTCCGTTTGACAAGAGAAGAGTGTGTGACCTTTCTAAGAATAAAGCCAGAGGGGCCAGCAGAGCCGTCGCGAACATGAACCGGTAGGCAATGACCACTGACAGGTTCATCCCGTCGCTTGCGGCAAGCTTGTACAGTATGTTGACGCCGGCGAAAGCAACCTGGACGACCACCATCATCAGTGCGGCCTTCATTTCGTGCCTGGCCTTGAACAAGCGATCGCTCGAAACCCTCTCTCTCTCTCTCCCCCTCGAGATATCGGTTCCTTGAACGAGTGTGAAGGTATTTTAGGTAAACGCGAAACTTGAAATAAGAAGGGATCTGCTGAATCTTTGTACTGAAAATGAGTAAGAGAGTGAAGAATGGATGATGCAGAAGAGAGAAGCGTCTGTGGGATATATATAATGCAACAGAGAAAGAGGCCATCAGGTGCTTTGCTTGGCTATGTACTCACGTCACAATGCATTGAAGGACCCTCGCACGTGCGATCCCCGGGCTGGCACGTGGCAGGAAGAAGAGAGAGAGAGTCCATTTGGGTGTTGGCTTCTTCAGTGCGCAGCGGTCAAACAAATCCAAGAAAGTGGAACCGCTTTTTAGGGCAAAAGCATCGCGTGGCTTCACGGATGATCACAATCTCCACTAATTACATGTATAAGTTGATGCGAAGTATTACTTTACTTTACCATTGTGTGCTTAGCTACCCATTCAGGCAGATCAAATTAATTGGATTCCTAAGTTCATTTTGCGCTTCGAGAGCATCTATTTGTCCGCGGAGATTGATTGGGTCAAAAAATTCGGATGCCCTATACCATTAAAAAAAATACTACGCATTTAAGTCTTAAAATACAAGGAAGCTCACATGCTTTAGTAATTGAGGAGCAGTCGTGTGCACATGCCAAATTGGTGCGGCCTATTAATGTTTACTATTGTGCAGGCTGATTTTATGGATTTAATTCGGTCATGAACCTGTCAGAAGGTGAAAGCAAGCAAGAAACGAAAGAGAGAAAGGAGAAGAGCACGGTTTGGGAAGAAGATTTTCTTGTATATTCTCTGTGTGTTACAATGTACAATGCTTTGCTGTTTATAATACAAAGTATATACACAAAGAAAAAGGCAATGTAATATTCTACAAATCAATCTAATATAAGATTGATTCTTTGTAATCAATCAATTCCCAATATACTTTCAGAATCTTTTTGCATATCTTCCAACACTCCCCTCAAGCTGGTGGCTTGTAAATGTCTAAGACACCTAGCTTGCTCAGTAGATATGCATGTTGTCTTTGACATAGGGCCTTGGTGAATACATCTCGCATGTTGTTCGTAGTTCCAATCCCTCTTGTCTCTATTATTCCTTCTTGAATCTTCTCCCGAGTGAAATGGCAATCTACTTCTATGTGTTTGGTCCTCTCGTGCATTACAGGATTTGCTGCAAGTTTCAAGGCTGATTCATTGTCGCAAAATAACTTCGTTGGACCCTTTAGGCGTATTCCGAGATCACCAAGTAATCCTCGTATCCACACAATTTCACATGTGGTTTTTGCCATGGCCCTATATTCTGCTTCAGTGAAGATAGAGAAACCGTTGCTTGCTTCTTGGTTTTCCATGAAAGAAGTGAGTCTCCCAACTTAATGCAAAACCCGCTTATGGACCTTCGACTCATAGGACATGTTGCATAGTCTGCATCACGGTATGCTGTCATTTCCATGTTGCATCTTCTAGATAGAAGTATCCCGAGTCCTGGACATCCCTTCAAATACTTCACGACCTTTAGAGCGGCATTCATATGAGATTCCTTTGGTTTGTGCATAAATTGACTAAGATTCTGCACCGCATATGATATATCGTGGCCTGGTCATGGTTAGATAAATCAGTTTTCCAACGAGCTTCTGATAACTCGTCGGATCCTGTAATATAGGATCATCCTGAGAAGTTCCTCCAGGTGGTCTGCTGTAGTCAATCTGATATTCTGCTCGATTGGAATGACAGTGGCCTGCATCCTGATAAACCAGCCTCTGAAATAATCTCTAACACAAACTTCCTCTGACTGAGAGAAATCCCTTGATGAGATCGGGCGATCTCAATCCCAAGGAAATATTTTGGCGCTCCCGCATCTTTTATATGGAATGTAGTATGTAAATATCTCTTTAAGCTTTTTATTGCAACTTCATCATTCCCCATGATAAGAATGTCATCTACATAGATCATCAAGTAAATAGATGACGTACCTTTATTCCATGTAAATAAGGCATGATCATACTTTGACTGTTTGAAGTTTGCACTGATGAGAGCATTGGCAAATTTAGCATACCATTGTCCGGAAGCTTGTTTTAGCCCATAAAGGGATTTGCGGAGACGACATACTTTATTCTCCCCCGTCTCCGTAAGCCCCGAGGAATTTCCATGTAAATTTCTTCATCCGCATCACCATGAAGAAAGGCGTTATGAACGTCCATTTGGTGCAACGTCCAATCATGGATGGCTGCAACTGATAAGAAAGAGCGGACGGTGACATCTTTAGCAACAGGTGAAAAAGTTTCATGATAGTCGAAACCTTCTCGTTGCGTATATCCCTTGGCTACTAGTCGAGCTTTGTACCGTTCAATGGATCCATCAGCTCTATACTTTATTTTATAAACCCATTTGCATCCTATGGATTTCCGATTTGAGGGCAAAGGAACTATTTCCCATGTGTGATTATCAGATAGAGCCTGTAATTCTGCTTCCATGGCCTTTTGCCAGCGTGAATCGATGGATGCCTCATGGTAACTAGATGGTTCTTTCTCATCTGATATACGACTAATGCAACATCTATGCTCTGACGAGAGTTTGTCAAATGAGACATATGAAGATATTGGATAGTGAATACCGGTCCATTCAAAGCGCATACATAGTCTTTTGTCCATGTTGGCGGTTTCGTAGCTCGCCCCGAACGTCGTGGATGATCCGTTGGTGGTGGAGGTGAGGATACGTCCGCAGCATTATTGGTGATTTGTTCGCCAGAATCATATTCACCAGGGATTGGAAGGGCAGAGTCGCTTTCCAATGTGGCCTGCTGAAGTGACTGATCAACTGAAGAAGGTGGAATGACTTGTCCTGGTGATGCTGCTAGAAAATATTCAGGAGATATATTTTCCTCAATTGGGGAAAGATGAGGACTATTGGAGATATCCAAATCCTCTGTAGAGACCCGAAATGGAAAGATTGTTTCGTGAAATATGATATCCCTGCTCACGAAAAATTCTCCCGTGGATGGATCTAGGACATAATAACCTTTTTGTAAGGTAGGATAACCCATGAAAATGCACCTCCTGGCACGTTGACTCATTTTGTCTCGAGGTCCCACAGTTGCAGTATAACAAAGACAACCAAAAACTCGAAGATGATCTATTGTTGGTTTCTTTCCATAAAGAAGTTCAAGGGGTGATTTACCATCTAATATCCGAGTAGGCATTCGGTTGATGAGATAGGCTGCAGTGAGGACACAATCGCCCCAATATATTGCCGGAATAGATCCCTGAAACTTCAAAGCTCGCGCAACTTCCGAAGTGACGATGCTTACGTTCCACCACTCCATTCTGTTGTGGAGTATAAATGCAGGAGCTTTCATGTAGAATGCCATGAAGCAAGAAAAGTGATCTGCATTCATGACTAAAAAATTCCTTCCCATTGTCAGTGCGTATTCGCTGAATTGATTTTCCAAACTGATTTTTAGTCAGGGCGATGAACGTTTTCAAATGAGATTGGACTTGAGCCTTTGATTGCATCAAGAATATCCATGTAGCCCGAGAGTGATCATCCACAATTGTAAGAAAATATCGTGAACCATCACGATGTGTTGTGTGATATGGTCCCCGACATCAACATGAATCAAAGAAAGTATAGTAGTGGAACGCTTGGTATGTAAAGGGAAAGACGTGCGAGGTTGTTTTGCAAGAGGACAGATAGGACATTTAGAGTATGGAAAAGAAATACTATGCCCCATTCTTGAATGCAAAAGAAAGTCTTTATCATTGGCAATGGCATTACACAACGATAACTTATTGAAAGGAATTGAATTCAAATCTAGATTACTTGGAACACCGGTCCAGAAATATAAGCCTTCGAAAGACTACCCAAGCCCATCAATTTCCCGGTCGAAAGGGCCTGAAAAAAACATGTATCAGCATTGAAAAGTACTTGACAGAATTTTCTTTGCAGACTTTGGATATGGAAATCGAGATTGAACTGAAATTGTGGGACATATAGGACATTTTTCAGAGTAATTTGGGAGCTAAGTTGGACGGTTCCCGTCATTGTGACATGAGTAATATTCCCATTTGGGAGTTGTACAGAAATTGGTGTGTCCAATTTCCTATGCATTTGTGAGTAAAATTTAATGTCACAAATGATATGATCACTTGCTCCTGAGTCAACTATCCATGCCTTCTTTGAAATTGAATTAATCGGGCAATGGGATATACCTGAAAAATGACCTCCTTTATTTCCAATGTCGCTTTCTCGTAATGCCCGCATCAACCGCCGATATTGCCCATAGGAAATTGGTCGGTCACTAATGGATCCAAGAGGGTCCAATCACCCGGTAGGCTGCGAGAATACCCTTTCTTTTTTTCTTTTTCTCCCGGCTTTCCATGCAATTTCCAACAATTTTCTATGGTATGATGGGGACGTTTGCAATATTCACAAGATAATTTACCTTTTCCCTTGGAATTTTGTCCGAAATTTCGAACGATGCGGAATAAAATTGGCCGTCGGATGATTTAATCGTGGAATTATCTCCACCGTCCAATGCACCGTACGTGACGCCCGCTTGCGGACCGTCGATCGACGCGCTAAGTCTGGACCGTCGGATCTCCGTGGGTAATCAAGGCCGTCGGATCTCCGCGGAATTCAAGGCCGTCGATCTCCGCGGAAAATCCAGGCCGTCGGATCTCCGGATCAAATCTCCACCGTAGACGCCTTCCCTTTTAAGGGTTCTATCCGCGGATGCGGATGCAAACCCTAGCCCCTCGCGAACTTCTCTCTCCCGGGCTAGGGTTCTCGCACCTGTTTCTCTTCCGCGGCGATCTCCGCGAAGAGCGAGTGCGATGGCTTCGCCTCCTCGTGCTTGCTCCGGTGCTGTGAGCCGTTGGCTTTCCTCCTGGACAGCCAACTGAAAGATCCGGCCGAGGGGTGGCACGGGATCCATCGCCAGGATCTGCGAACGAAATGTTAGGTACGTTTCGTTCAATATTAAGAGAAACCGAGTGGATTTCTCCCTCTCTTTGATGGACTTGTACTTGCTCGAGGGTTTCGGGAGGTCCCTCGAGTTTTTCTTCCGTGGCCTCGAGCTCGTTCCAGAGCAATGACAGTTTGTTGTAAATCGCCGTGACGGACATGTTTCCTTGCTTTAGATCTGTTAATTCCTGCATGAGACAAATTTTTTTTGCTCGGTCGAGCTTCCCATACATTTCCTTTATGTTGTCCCACATGGTTTTTGAATCTTCCGTCGGTGGGAGTCCTGCTGCGACGTCTGGCGAGACGCAGTTGCCGATCCAAGTGCGGATCAGGTGATTGCACTTTCGCCAGTGCCTCGCTAGCCTTTCATCCGTCGGAACAGGTACGGTTCCGTCAAGGAAACCGTCTTTATCTTTTGTGACGAGGGCCCGCCGGAAGTCTTGCGACCATTTGTTGTATTTTTCCGGCCCGGTCAGTTGCAGGCTAATCAGTCGCAACTCTGGACCGTCGGCGGTTGATACGTGCAGGGGATTGCCCGGCTCCGGCCGACCCGTGATTGCCGCAATCGGAAAAGGTAAGAATCCGGGTGAGAGGTTCGGGTAGGGATTCGTCCCCGTACCCGACCCATTAAAACCGGTTCCATGACCCGTATTAAAAAATTCCGGATGAGGGTTTGTTCCGGATCCCGCTTCTCCGCACCCGTTTATTCGTTACGCCGGCGGCTGGATTTGCCCCGCTTGCGGATGGTAGACTCCGTCGGGTTGAACATTGCTTTGGTAACTTGTTACCCCCGGCAATGATGGATTCGGGCCTTGCCCGACGTACCATGGATAAGGTACCCATTGGTAAGGATGGCCCTGAATGGGCTGCCCCATATTCGCCTGAGCCGGGTATATCTGCCATTGAGTCTGTATTTGTTGTTGGGTTGTGGAAACTGCAGGTATCGCATGGATGTTGTGCCCTTGTGTTTCTCCTATCGGTGTGACGTTGCCTGTGGAGGGAACGCCGGTTGTTCCAGGGAGCAGATCCTCTGGATTCATGGTAAAAAATTCGTTTCTTCTTCCTTCGTACAGATTCTTTCGTGATCAAGACGTTGATCTGTCTTGTAGGTTCGAAAGCAATCAATTGCGGAAGATGGAGCTTAAAACCGAAAGCTCTGATACCATGTCAGAAGGTGAAAGCAAGCAAGAAACGAAAGAGAGAAAGGAGAAGAGCACGGTTTGGGAAGAAGATTTTCTTGTATATTCTCTGTGTGTTACAATGTACAATGCTTTGCTGTTTATAATACAAAGTATATACACAAAGAAAAAGGCAATGTAATATTCTACAAATCAATCTAATATAAGATTGATTCTTTGTAATCAATCAATTCCCAATATACTTTCAGAATCTTTTTGCATATCTTCCAACAGAACCTTTCGATTGATCTAATATAATCCTAATCCTTCCAGTAATGCAATGAAGTTATAAAACCTTTCAACTGATCCATGTAGGATGGGCAACGATGACTAGACCACATTGTTAGCAATGTCAGGAAAGTTTTCCATGCCAAATCACCAATCATGACACGTAGGATGGCTGACGATGAACGGACTGCAACGTTAGCAATTTCAAGGGAAGAGAGATTTGGTCGGGAGGACTCAATTGCATTTTCACACAAAAGTTTAGGTATATTGTATTAACTAAAAGGTTCATGATTTAAATTGAATATCAAATTTTCTTATATTCTCCTCCAATTAACTAGAAAAGATACTCACATAGTTAAGAAAAATGTGGAAAAGAAGAATATAGTATTTTTTCGATATGTAGTAATGAGGAATACACAAGCTTATTTATAAGCAATATGAGATGGTTATCTAAGGTAAAAAAATTAAACATAATATGAAATATAATTAACCAAGGATATGCTATATTAAAGGGGATTTATGCATAATCCTGAGAAATATTCAGGATCAACTAATATCCTAATATTGCTAACATCCCTTCAAACACAAGATAAGTTGAAACAAATTGAGTTTGAAAAATAATCCGAACAACATCACAAAAATCTTCGATTAAAATAAGCTCAACGAATCAAAGACGAGGTGGCGTGGCTATAGCAAGCAGAATAAGCCAGACACTGCTAAGCAAAGGATACCATGCAAAGACATGTCTTTGCGGTGTCAAAAAATACCTCCATTGAAAATAAAAGCTTGACTTGGCTATGCATTAGAGACATCCTAACACAACCACCGTGGCACTTGCTTAGACAAGAATTGTAACATCCTGGGTCCCACTTGTGTGATATTGTCCGCTTTGGACATTGAGTCCTCACGTCTTTAAAACGCGTCACACAGGTGAAGACTCCCCGCCTCACCGCCTGATATTGTTCGCTCTGGGCCCGTACCTTTGCGGCCACCCTCACGGTTTTGTTTCCTACGCAGCGGAAGCTCTGCTCAGAACGCGTCACACATATTAAGGGACCCAAGCTACTATTATAAATTGGCCCAAGACTCTCTCCCTAGGCGATGTGGGACAGGGACCCCTTCCTTGCGCACGTCCGGGGACCGAGATGCGGACGCACCGCCATCCCTCCTCCCGCGCACCGCCGCTTGGGCCGTCGCACTCTCCCCTTGGGAGCACAGCGCCCTCGCCGTGGCCCCACACGCTGCGGGAGTCGGCTCTGATACCATTTGTAACATCCTGGGCCCCACGTGTGATATTGTCCGCTTTGGACACTGAGTCCTCACGGCTTTAAAACGCGTCACACAAGTTTAAGAGGGACCAAGCCTTATAAAGGCTCCCAGGAACCCCTCCCTAAGCGATGTGGGACAAGAGGAAGAGGAATCCCTTCCCCTTCCCTTGCGCGCGTCCGAGGACCGGAGGCGCGGACGCACCGCCATCCCTCCTCCCCGCGCACCGCCGCTCGGGTCGTCACACTCTCCCCCCCTTAGGAGCACAGCGTCCTTGCTGTGGCCCCACACGCTGTCGGGAGTCGGCTCTGATACCATTTGTAACATCCCAGGTCCCACTTGTGTGATATTGTCCGCTTTGGACACTGAGTCCTCACGTCTTTAAAACGCGTCACGCAGGTGAAGACTTCCCGCCTCACCGCCTGATATTGTCCGCTCTGGGCCCGTACCTTTGCGGCCACCTTCACGGTTTTGTTTCCTACGCAGCGGAAGCTCTACTCAGAACGCGTCACACATATTAAGGGACCCAAGCTATTATAAATTGGCCCAAGACTCTCTCCCTAGGCGATGTGGGACAGGGACCCCTTCCTTGCGCACATCCGGGGACCGAGATGCGGACGCACCGCCATCCCTCCTCCCCGCGCACCGCCGCTCGGGCCGTCGCACTCTCCCCCCCTTGGGAGCACAGCGCCCTCGCTGTGGCCCCACACGCGGTCGGGAGTCGGCTCTGATACCATTTGTAACATCCCGGGCCCCACGTGTGATATTGTCCGCTTTGGACACTGAGTCCTCACGGCTTTAAAACGCGTCACACAAGTTTAAGAGGGACCAAGCCTTATAAAGGCTCCCAGGAACCCCTCCCTAAGCGATGTGGGACAAGAGGAAGAGGAATCCCTTCCCCTTCCCTTGCGCGCGTCCGGTCGGACTCGGTGTCCAAAGCGGACAATATCACACGTGGGGCCCGGGATGTTACAAGAATAATACACTTGGGTGAACATTGTCGAGCTGCAGGGATGGATTTATTTGCTTGAGATGCATGGGTGTGCCGTTGAGAATGATAAAGTAGAAAAAAATAGAATTGGGAAATTTCAAAGGTGCACCAGGTGCGTGGTGCACGGGGTGTGAAGTGCACTAGAATTGCGTTTTCGATGCCAAGTTAAAAAGACATTCTCTATCAAACGACATATATGCATAATACTGAGAGCCACGAGGAATCAACTAAATATTGCTAACACTTACATATGGACGGGATGACGCCGGGGCAATCTTTTAGGTGCAGTTTTTCCTGGTGGATGCATGTAGACACGCCAAAAAGACTCATGCTATATTTTCTTCCATCATCTATCTTCTTTTCATGGGGTGGCTGACTAAGTTTGTATATGATAGCTGTTAGGAATCGCCATCTTTTCTTCCATCATCTATCTTCTTTTCATGGGGTGGCTAAATTTGTCTATGATAGCATTATTTAAGTTTCACCGCAAAATCACAAGAAAAAAGAGAGTAAAAGCGAGAAAAAATCGAGACACGAGGTTTTTATCCCAGTTCATCTTTAAATAAAGGCTATATCTAAAAGAGGATTCCACTACAACTAATATCTTATGCTTTTTATTGCATCCTTCAATCACAAGAAAAAAAGAATGTACATACGCACACTCTCACACCCCCAGTTGCTATTCATGGCTCAAGCCAAAATTATCAATAAAATATGAGTTCAAATTATAAAAGTCCCCTAGTATCTCGGGGGTGCTGTCCCCACAACTCTCGGATCCTACAAGCTCATCAGGGGGCGGGACCCCCATGTCATTTTCTCGATAGAGAGTATGAATCATATCACAACAAAGACTCCATCACGACATTCCCCTCTAATATCAAGTTAAGAAGATGCTTTCTATCAAAGGAGATTTATGCATAATCCTAAGAGCTACAAGGGATCAACTAAATATTGCTAATACGTATAAAGAGGACTTAGATATGGAGGTGATGATGCGGGTGCAATCTCTTAGGTGCAGTTTTTCCCGGTGGATGCATGTAGACACGCCAAAAAGACAAATGCTATATTTTCTTCCATCATCTATCTTCTTTTCATGGGGTGGCTGACTAAGTTTGGGTATGATAGCACTGTTAGGAATCGCCGTTTTTTCTTCCATCATCTATGTTCTTTTCATGGTTTGGTTAAGTTTGTCTATGATAGCACTATTTGAGATTCGCTGCAAAATCATAGAAAAATAATGTAAAAGCGAGGAAAAAATGGAGATACGAGGCTTCTATCCCGGTTCATCTTTAAATTAAGGTTATTTCTAACAGAAGATTCTACAATAACTAATATCTCTTGCTCTTGATTACATCATTCAATTATAAGAAAAAAAGAATATACATACACACCTGCCAAGTTGCTATTCATGGCCCAGGTCAAAATTATCAATAAAATATGGGTTCAGACTATAAAAGTTCTCTAGCATCTTGGGGGCATTGTTCTCGCAACTCCCGAACCCTGCACGCTCATCGGGGAGTTGGGACCCCTGTGCCATTTTGTCGATGAAAAGTATAAATCACACCGCAACAAAGATTCTATCACGACATTCCTCTCGTGTTTTATTTATAAAGTTGATCAGGGCTTTAGACGATGACAAACAAGTGAAGAAATTACGAGGCACGTGAAAAAGAAATGAAAATAATAAATGGCGGCACGGGCGGGCACGCGGGCGGGAAAACGTCTGGCGTGACGTTATTGAACGGAGGGTTACCGTGGGATGGCGCTCCTCTCATGCAAATCGGGCGTCGAGGTTGGCTTCGACGTCCCTTCCTTTCGAGCGCGTGCGCCGGCGACTGTGCTTGTCCCCAAAAAGTTCGTGTCGGGTCGCGTTGCTTTCCACCGCCTCCCATTTGACTATTTTTTCATTCCACTAACGGAAGCTGCAGCCAATCTGGCCTTTCGGATTTGAGACCTAATTTGTCTTTTGCTTCGATCTTTACTAAGCACTCGATTCCACGAACCGTCTCGTACACACACATCTCGATAAAATTATCCAAAAAATCCTAAATTTATTATACCTTTATCAATTTAGTTCGAAATTTTTTAATTATGTTAATAGAGTCTTAAATTCTTTTTACATTTTCCTAATTGAGTTAATCATGTCAATTTTAACTAGAAATCGCCGAAATGAATGTTGACAATTCCCGGTAATTAACAAGCCCTCTCTCCAATTTGTCATGCATTTGCATCCAAGACCCTGGCAATTCAATATCAGAAACCCATAAGCGTAATAATGTAGCAGGCATCTATAACCATCCGGCTTAGAGGAATAAAAGAGATGACTAAATTACGCCCATCGCATGCTAAACGATTTCAAAAAGACAAGATATAGGAGTCTGAATTGCTGCACTCCGTCAGGCGAATAAACAGGGCGGAAAAAGGATGCTTCTCTAAAATACAGAAATCCAAAGGGAGCACGAACCCGAACCACAATCGGACCTCATCCACCAGCCCGAGCACCTTCGAGTAATCCCCAGCGTCCTTACTTTGCACTCGTACTCGCAACTGCAATTTTGTTTTTTTTTTTTAGGAATTATAGAACAAATGATCCATGAATTTTTGATCCAATGTGTAATGTTGTTCCTAAAATTTCAATTTATGCAATGTAATATCTAAACTTTGGCTCAATGTGTAATATCGTTTTTAGACTTTTAGTTTGTTTTTACGTGGTTCATGAATTATTGATAAATGTTTAATATAATTCATGAATTATATAAAGATATCTAAAAGTCCAAAGGACCACATTAAGTATTGGACCAGAGTTTTTAAAGACTATATTGAAATAATTAAAAGTTCCCAAACAATATTACACATTCAATCATAATTCAAGAATCACATTAAATAAATTAGAACTTCATAAATGACATTGCAAATATATAAATTTAGTATTTTTCCAAGTTTTAATTACCTAAGATATATGGGTTTATTTGTTTTTACAATTTTGACATGATGCTACCTACCACATTACACCATAAAAGGCACGACTTAATTTCACATAAAATCGACGAATTTGGTCGAATATTTTAATTGTGGTTAAAAATGGATATTCTGTCACTTGTGCCTAATGTCCTTATCATTTGCACATTTACTAATTTTCAACACAGCATAAGAATCTCATAATCTATCCCCGTGTTGAATTTGATAGAGTGGGTACTTCTTAAAATCCATGTTAGCTATTTTGATAAAACATTCGATGATCGATTCATCTTCAAGTTTAATTGTGTTGTAGAAATCAATCAATCTAATATAAGTTACTAAGTATAGGATAAGGTATTCGTTCCTGTAGGTATTGTGTGGTATATGAAATGCACATTGCTAGTGTACTTAATGTATGCTGATATGTGTATGGTTTATACACTTGAGGACTTTATTCAGAAAAACAGGTTATAGTTACATCTCATGTTGTCGATTCTTCACTAATTGCATAGCATATAGTAGTTGAAGTGAATGGCGTCCTTGGTATCAAGAAATATTCTTTCCAAGCAAGAGAAAACATTACTAAAAAAAATGTATTTCCACTCATTTGAGAGAAAGAAAATTAGTACATATGAATACTAGAAAGACCATGGACAAAAGGATCAGTTGTGCATTCTTAATTGTGTATTTCCTTTAATCTTTTTTGCTAAAATATCGTTTCAACGCAAATAGTTATTAAGTGAAGAAAAAATAATTAAAATTATTACACGTAGAAATATTCATATTGTGCCGAAGGCACGAGCAGTTAACTAGTTCTCTTCAAGACCAGTCAACGACTCAGGGAGCCCAGCGATTTTATTATTTATTATTTATTTTGATAAATCATACTTTCGATTTCTATGTTTTTTCAGAAAGTTCAATTTTGGTCCCCATGTTTTATTCGGTCATAATTCTAGTTTTTGTGATCCTTACTTGTACGAGCATTTAAATGCAATTTTACACGTTGATCCTTGCATTTTGGTAATGTTGAATTTTACTCCGTGTACTTGTTTCTGTAAAAAAAAAAATGAAAATTAGTCTCTATATCATTCTTCAAAAGATAACCTAATTAAAATTCAAATCAAGACAAACTATTAAAACGTGATACCTATTATTGAAGTTCAAATCAATTAACAAGTGATGGCGTCCTTATTTCACGTTCATATCATATAAACATAAACTACTCACGTGCGAAAAAAAAATTGCTCATGAACCTAGAGTTGTGAATGATTTGAAAAGTATTTCTCAAAAAATAATCATTTATATTATTTACAAAAATGAATGAGTGAAATATATTTTTATCATTTACAAAATATTTTTGCTATAAATTACTATTGATGATAAAAATATTTTTCACTAAAATGAATACTATGACAAATATTTTTTTTATAAAGTAATCAATTTACTTTAAAAAAAATATCTTACGAAAAAAATAAAATATTAAATCATAATAGTTTCCAACATTAGGTCGTTGACTCGTTATGACAAAAAAAAAAAAAAATGGGAAGCACAATTTGCTGGAAACAACTCCGGGAAATGGTCCAATCCGACCCAATAAATATATATGATATTTGTGTTTCCGCCATGTCAGGGTTGGGGGGGGGGGGTTGTTTTTCTGCACTCATCTAATTAATATTCGTGCAAACATTTTTGTTTACCGTGAGTAAGAGAAAATTCCGTGCATATTAACAGTGAATATGTAAAATATGGAAATTAAAAGAAATCCCCTAATTTTTTTTTGGTCGAAAAAGAAATCCCCTAATTACGAAAAAGGAAAGCTCCCGAAGTCAAACTCTCTGCAATGTCTCGTTTTCTTATAGTCTCAGTACATAATTCATTGATTGCAAGCATAAAATTCATTTCCAGCCGATCGGAAGATGAAAATCAAGGCTCCGATCAGCAGTGAGGATTGCCAATCAGTTATTCCTCAGCGATCGAACGGGGAGCGATCTCAGCCCACATTTCCCTCCGCCGCTGAGAGGTCTGCGCATCGGAGAAAAAAAAGATATAATAAAGACTGAACCTTTCACATACAGACTTCCCCATAATGCCGGACGACCAAATTCAAGATTAGTCAAGCAAGAGTCAGCGGGCGCGATTGATCAAAGCCGGGGGGGTGTTCACGTTGATTATCTATCTTACCCAGTTCATCAAGAGATGCATCAAGTGCTAAATTACAGATACTATGATCCTCTTCTTGCTAATCCAAGCATCTCGGATTCATTGCCATGTTGTGTCATCCTAACTAATGTGAGGGATCGGGTATGAACCCGACGCCGTTTGGAGCGCATGGATATTCCCATAATCCCGATCAATATATTTGTAAAGAAATAATCAGAGGCCTTGATTTTTCGCAACATCAACCACAAATTTTCTAATGGTGTGCTAGATAGTTCTTTCATTGCCATGCTTAGACTCGGGTGTAAATGGGTCGGGCCAAGCCGGGTTTTCATGATACCCGATCACGGACCCGAAACCTTAAAGGGGCATGCTTGACCCAACCCAACACCCCAATATCATATAATGCAAGAGAATGGTTTGGGTCAGGTCGGGCTAGCGCTGATTAGCTAAGCTCAAATCTAGAGTTTCGTCTTGCTAGTTGTTGGTGAGCACATGCATAGGGAGAAGGGCACCATCAATGATGCAGCCCGCATTGAAGACCAGCTCTCTCAACCAAGAAAATCGGCCCGCATTCAAGCTCGACGAAACCAAGAAGCCGTATCGACATCTTGAGTCCATCCCGCATTGAAGACGTTATGCTTTTACTATTTCTCCTAGTTTCAATGCCCTGTCTTTATTTCTTCTAGTTTCAATGTCTTGTCTTTATTTCTCCTACAATGCTTTGTCTTTATTTCTTTGACGATATAAGCCATCCAATTTCTTGTAGAAGACGAACACATTTGATGAATGAAATTTTTTTTGCTTTGAAGCAAGTATCGTGAATCTTGTAGAGTTCATCCATTTGAAAACCTATAAGATCCGTCCTTAAAGAGTCAGAGCTTTTGAAATCTGCACCCTTGAAGAGTTGAAGAGTTGCAGAAGAATCGGTGCCCCCTCAACTTCCTTGGAAGCCTAGAAGAGCAACCAACGGAGTTTCTATCTTTTCCAATTCCATTTGTTATTTCTAACCCAATTTCGACCATCCTACAGTGCTTATTTCAGAAAACCCAAAACATAGAAATTGTAGATCCAGAAGTCTTTGTTCATTTGGCTTTGGAATCAGGTCGATCATACGACTGTTCTCCTGACCTTGCGCAGTGCTGAAATTTCTGTTCGTCTTGTTTTTCCGTATGCGAGTTACTCTCCCGATCTTACTGTTTGAGAAAGCGTACCCTTGGCTTGCATCAATCAGCCTCACTGCACAGTTCGCGAAAAAAGAAAATATGCCATTTACCGCTAAAATCCTTCGAGAATCCTTCTCAGATCCAACCAACCGGCGAAGGGAAGCGAAAAGCTACTCACCGTTGGGCTGGACGCACGCGGTGGAGCAAGCGTCGTTGCAATCCACGGCGGCGGACTCGACGGCGACGTCCATCCGCGAGAAGACCGCGGTCAGGATCAGCACCGCCAGCAGCATCTCCTTCGTCTTCGTCTTCATCGCCATCATCTTCGTAGTTTTTCCTTGGTCTTTTTCAGTGGATGGAGAAGGGAGTGCGGAGCGGTGAGGGGGTGGACCTTTACAGAGGATCGATCCGCTGGAGTGACGATTTTGCCCGCGCCCCGTGCCGGAAACTACGGGACTGCCATGCTAGTGGATGTGAAGCGAAGCCCCCAACGTTGAATCTGGATCCTCGGGTGCGCCGTTCGGATTGCGTGCGTCAGACACGTAGGCGGAGTCAAAGTTTGACCGTCCTCTACTAGAGCCGAGCTCGAGCCGAGTCTGAGCTTCGGCTGCAATCGTCGGCTAACCGAGTCAAGCTCGATGAGAGTAAGCGCTATTGACTTCATCACACATCGATATTTATTATCGTAGGAGGCAGTTTCTATCGATTCTTGTTACAATGATATCTTACAAGTTTGATCAAATTAAATGAATCAAGAATTATATGATCAAGTCATGCTGAGCCATATCAGTTTTTTAATCGAGAGATGTTTGTATTGGGCGCGTTTGGACAATAAATTAAGCTTGCTCTTGGACCATCATTTATCACCTTCTAATTTTTCCTTTGTCAAAGAAAATGATACATAAAAGGCTCTATACAAAATATTAGAAATCACCGCAACAAACCAAGCCCATAAAATTGTAAAATTAAAATCCAAAAATCAAGGTTCATCATGAGAGCATGATCGGTATAAGTAAGTACGCGCTCATCCTTCAAAAAGAGATTTGTGACTATATCTAAGCAAAATGATTGGTGGTTAATAACCGCATCACACGTTATTATCATGTTAAACTGGTGACAAAAGCTAAGATGGTGTGAAGATTGTGACTAAGGGGGTGAATCTTTTAAGCAATTAACTTAGTGGCTTGATTAATCTTGGTAAGAAAACCGATGAAAAGTAACAAATTAGATCTATAAAATATATTGAAATAGGTAGCTTGAAAATATATATATATATATATATATATATATATATACATATATTTATATTTATATGATGTGCTTTAATTTGTTGATGAGAGTTGTAACATGTAATTTATGTTATGAGGTGGTGCAAATCGTTAATTATCTAACTTATTAGTTCGTCAAAACTACTAGAGATGAATGCATTATATTTTCTTTAAAACTTGGTTTGATTGGGTCATAAAATTTAAATGACTCCGGGACTATCACTCTTGATTGGTTTGCCCCTTCACCCTAAATTTGACACGCTTCTTATAAAAAGGAGAGCTAACTAAAGTTACTCTTTTACATAGTTAGGAAGTTAGCCAATACATATAAAATTCTGAGTGGGGAAATCTTCCATACTTAGCTGGACCTATTTAAGACCATACTCATGATCTCTGACATATGAAATGTGTTTTATGGACATAAAATTGGTCATACACATTATGCCATAAAGTAATGTATCACGTCGTATATCCATGGAAAGTAGCTAATAATTCCATGCTATAGCCAAAGAATTATTAGGCAAACCCACATCCACGAAATACCTTACTAGTTTCACGGACCTAGTAAGACGGAAGAAGAGGCCGGGTGGACAGCCAAAGATGGATCCTATAAATATTTTCTCAATAGGGTTAAATAATCCACAATTGCATAGAAATGAAATATATTAATTTGAGATATAGAAGCAGTTACACATAGAACTCAAGAATACCCTCTTTAATTGAGATTTACGAAAAAGATTATAACATTGTAGTTGAATTAATCATGCAAAAGGGAATTGCAAGACTTGGGTGTACCTTACACCCTTTGCATTCTATAATGTATAGACAATGGGTGCGTTTGGAAAGGCTTTTGGGGAAAGTCTTTGGGGAAATGCAAAGGCTATTGAGTGAATGGTGTTTTTCAAAATGCAAATTGTGTTTGGTAAATTGTATTGTAAAAGTCTTTTGTGAAGTACCTTTGAGTGTAATAGTATTTGGAAAAAAGAAGAGTTGGCCGGCCAAGAACAAGTAGTCGTCGGCGAGGAGCAAGCGGTTCGACGAAGGGCGGGCGATCCGATGTAGGCAAGGGTTGCGGTGACCAAATTTGTGACTAGATGGGTCACGCAAATGTTGCGACCTCTACGGAGGTCGCTTGAAGGTTGCGGCCGGTGACCCATCTTGTTGTAGCGTGAAGGTCACGACCTTTGCGGAGGTCGCCCGAAGATCACGACCGGTGACTAGATTTGCGTGGTCGCCTAAAGGTCGTGGCTAGCGACCCATCTAGGTTGCAGTGCGAAGGTCGCGGCCAACAACCACATCTAGTTGCGATCAGATATGCGACTAGATGGGTCACGCGAAGGTCGCAGCCTTCGCAGAGGTTGCCTAAAGGTCACAGCCAACAACCAGATTTGCATCGCGACCTCTGCGGAGGTCACCTGAAGGTCACGGCCGACGACCCATTTGGTCGCATTGTGAAGGTTGCGGCCGGCGACCATATCCGCGACCAAATGGGTCGCGTGAAGGTTGCGACCGGCGACCACATCTAGTTGCGACCAGATGGATTGTGCAAAGGTCGCGACCTCAGCGGAGGTCGCTTGAAGGTCACGCTCGGCGACCACATCTGGTCGCAACCTCCACAACGACCTCTCAATTGGAGGTCGTGGCGTGGTGGGTGCGACGGTCGTCGGTGACCGCCTGCCCTTTGTCGGCAACCCCTCACGAAGAAGAAGATGAATAGTCAGGGCAAAATCGGAAAAACGAAAAACCAACGAGGACAATTTGGGAAGAATTTTTTTTTTTATTTAGCCCCTCAGCTCAGCATGCCGAGAAGGCTAAAAGCCCAAGGCAACCCCCCACCTGCCTTGGGCTTTCAGCCTTGTGAAGGCTGGCATTCCCCAAATGGGGTTTGAAGAAATTTTACCAAAGACCCATAAATTGGCCCAAGGAGCTTTGGGTGTTTAAAGTGGCTTCTAAATGCCACTCCCAAACGCACCCATGTCTGGCTATTTACCAAAATGCCCACTTTTGGACAAGATGAAGTTACCCCCTTTTTTGCACGTCTACATGCCTGCCTGTATTTGGGACAATTGTACATCGCACGATTATACAAGATCATTTGCTCATTCAACTTAATCTTCTCCTTCCCCTCTTTTCTCTTTGAGACTTTCTTTCATCACTTCGAGACTTTCTTTCATCACTTCACTCTCCTTTTGTGATGGCTCTTGAACATCGTCACCTTCCCTAACATCATTCTCGTCAGGAGAGGCGACGACGATCTCGATGGAATTAGACTCACTAGGACGGCTCAATGGCACTAATCGATTTGCCTTCTTGTCCTCCTCCTTTTTGCCCCACAACACCGCATAGAGGCTGAGTACTATGAGCCCCGAACCTAGAATGCTGCCATAGAAATGGATTGAGAATTTCAGATATCTTGTGTCAAATTATTCGAAGAGTTCGAATACTTTTAAAATATGTGTATATCTATCAATATATATACCTTCCCATATGCAATTTTTCGTCCAACACCATAGACCCCGCCAAGGCCACGGTCACCAGCATCAAAGGATTGAAAACCGACACGAACACCGGTCCTCTCATCCGTACGCACCAAATGATTAGAGTATAGCATAAACCGGAAGCGACTATCCCCTGCAACACCACGGGTGAGGATCAGTCGACGACACGTAACCGGGTAATTCAATGGTCCACATTGAGCCCTAATGAATTTGCACAACATTGGGAAGTAAGGGGTTTGTAGTGGGTACCGAGTATGATACGGTGAGGAGCCTGACGTTCCATCCAAGCTTCCACTGGCTCCAATCTCCCTCTCGGCACAGTGTGTAAACCGCCTCTTGGATTGACCCCATGAAGGTCATCAACGCCGTGCTTGTGTATTGGTATGGGAAACCTTCAATCATCTTCGCCTGTCCAACAAATCATTTTGCATTACTATTTCTTGTTACGACAAATAGCTATTAGCAACATGCAACTGACCATATTTTCTCATTTTAAGAACGTTTTGATTAGTTATCCCAAGTAGTTACTATCTATTAGGTCACATTAGCCTCTTGCGAAGGGTAATCGGAAGTATCAATTTGACATCATCGGTGCAGGCAAAATGACCCTGTCCATTAGCATCGGGCAAGGCTAGGCTCTACTCATAAGATGGTAGGTGTGACTTTTATGGTTGCTTTGGATGTGTGACGTTAGGATTCAAATTAACAAGCTGCGCATCCAAGCTGAGCGCACTTAAACCACTCGGTCACTCCGATCCCTTGGAGGCTCATTAGGTCTTGTGGGTTGAACTCTTTGGTATCTAGATAAATCTCAGCCATCGAGAAGAATCTCATTTTTATAAATTTTTTTATAAAAGAACCTTGACTAGGCAAAGGTGAATCACGCTAGAAAGATCTCCACACAGTGAAACGAAGCAAAATCCAAAGGAACGTGGAGACGTATTGAGAAGAAAAGGCAAAGACCCACCTGGATGATCAACCACGCAGCGTAGCAGAAGCAGCTTGCCACGGCCAAGAGCGATCCCAGGAGAAGATCGCTCGAGCCCACCTGGCCCCGCGGGGTCCCCGCCACGTGGCGCAACAGGTTCACGTGCGTTGACCAGAGGTTGACTTCCGCGCCCTTGTAGAACGTGAGCAGCATCGCCCCACCGATCCCCATTAATGTTCCCGCCGCCTTTGCCTTTCCTGCAACTGTCCTCACCCTCACCTTCTCCAACCTAACCAACGTCAACATGAAAGAAAACCGCAACGCACGTCAGGAAAAACATCCCAGCTGAAGATCCCCGAGTTACTAAATCATAAGCCAAGTACATGTCGAGGAACTTGCATGAGAAAATCCTGTACATACCCAAGAGAAACAGCCAAGACGAAGGTCACGGCAGGGACGAGGTTGGCCATGGCCGAGGCGTAGGTCGCAGATGTCATCGATAAGCTTGCTAGGTACAAATTTTGCCCCATTGATCCCCTGCAGTTCATTCAATCAGAGTCAACAATAAATGTCCAGAAACTTCCCCATGCATGAACACCTGAGTCTTCCACATTTATGTACTTAGAAGTCTCTTTTAGAAGAAAAATCTAGTGAAGGTTGCATCTAGTCTGCTGCAGTAGATGGAAACATGGCTTTTATGCTGTTTACGAGTGCTATCTTTATAGCATCACAAGACACTAGGCATTTCGCAAAGGTTATGGATTCAACAACAACAGGCACTTACCCAAATAGCGCACAAAAGAAGGCTTGCACCAGCACTGTCCATGTTATCTTTGTCCTGCTCTTCCTGTTATATGTGAAAGAAGGAAATCAGTATACGCATACGTATTCGAATAGATTGATATCACAAAGGGAAAAAGTATACTCGGTTTGACAAGAGAAGTGTGTGTGACCTTTCTAAGAAGAAAGCCAGGGGGGCCAGCACAGCCGTCGCAAACATGAACCGATAAGCGATGACCACTGACAGGTTCATCCCGTCGCTAGCAGCGAGCTTGTACAGTATGTTGACGCCAGCGAAAGCAACCTGGACGACCACCATCATCAGTGCGGCCTTCATTTCGTGCATGGCCTCGAACAAACGATACATCACCATCGCTCGAAACCCTCCCTCCCTCCCCCCCCCCCCCCCCCCCCCCCCTCTCTCTCTCTCTTCTTGAGATATCGGTTCCTTGAACGAGTGTAAAAATATCTTTGTTAAACGCGAAAATTGAAATAAGACGGGATCTGCTGAATCTTTGTACTGGAAATGAGTAAGAAAGTGAAGAATGGATGTTGCAGAAGAGAAGAGTGTATGTGGGATATATATAATGCAACACAGAAAGAGGCCACCAGGTGCTTTGCTTGGCTAAGTAGTCACGTCACAATGCAGTAAAGGACCCTCGCACGTGCGAGCCCCGGGCTGGCACGTGCCAGGAAGAAGAGAGAGAGAGAGTCCATTTGGGTGTTAGCTTATTCAGTGCGCAGCGGTCAAACAAATCCAAGGAAGTGGAACCGCTTTTTAGGGCAAAGGCATCGCGTGGCTTCACGGATGATCACAATCTCCACTAATAACATGTATAAGTTGATGCGGAGTATTACTTTACTTTACTATTGTGTGCTTAGCTACCCATTCAGGCTGATCGAATTAATTGGATGCCTAAGTTTATTTTGCGCTTTGAGAGCATCTATTTGTTTGCGGAGATTGATTGGGTCAAAAAATTCGGATGCCCTATACCATTAAAACATATATACTACGCATTTAAGTCTTAGAATACAAGGAAGCTCATATGCTGTAGTAATTGAGGAGTAGTCATGTGCACATGCCAAATTGGTGCGGCCTATTAATGTTTATTATTGTACAGGTTGATTGTATGGATTTAATACAGTTATAAACCTTTCGATTGATCTGTAATAATCCTAATCCTTCGAGTCAACTGATAAATGTAGGTTGGGTAACGATGATTAGACCGCATCGTTAGCAATGTCAGGAAAGTTTTCCACGTCAAATCACCAATCATGACACATAGGATGGCTGACAATGACCGGATTGCAACGTTAGCAATTTTAGGAGAGGGAAGATTTGGTCGGGAGGACTTGATTGCATTTTCACACAAAAGTTTAGGTATATTGTATTAACTGAAAAGTTCATGATTTAAATTGAAATTTATACAATGGATTTATAACTAAAATATCAAATTTCCTGATATTCTCCTCAAATTAATTAGAAAAAGACACTCTTATAGTTAAGAAAAATGCATAAAAGAAGAATATGGTATTTTTTTATTTTTTTATATTTCGATATGCAGTAATGAGGAATACACGAGCTTATTTATAGGCAATATGAGATGGTTAATTAGGGTAACAAAATAAACATAATATCAAATATAATTAATCAAGGATATACTATATTAAAGGAGGCATATACATAATCCTGAGAGATATGCGGAGTCAACTAAATATCCTAATATTGCTAACATCTCCTCAAATGCAAGATGAGTAGAAACAAATCGAGTTTGAAAAATAATCCGAACAACATCACAAAAATCTTCAATTAAAACAAGCTCAACAGATTAGAGACGAGGTGGCGTGGCTATAGCAAGCATATAAGCCAGGCATTGCCAAGCAAAGGATACCATGGAAAGACGCGTCTTTGTAGCGTTGAAAAACACCTCCATTGAATATAAAAGCTCGACTTGACTACACATTAGAGATGTCCTAACACAACTGCCATGGCGCTTGCTCAGACGGGAATAATACACTTGGGTGAACATTGTCGAGCTGCAGGGATGGATTTATTTGCTTGTCACGCATGGGTGCATTGTTGAGAATGATAAAGTAGAAAAAAATAGAATTAGGAAAATTTCTGAGGTGCATAGAGTGCGAAGTACACTAGGATTGCCCTTTTGATATCAAGTTAAGAAGACATTCTCTATCAAAGGAGATTTATGCATAATCCTAGGAGGTATGAACTATGAGGAATCAACTAAATGTTGCTGACACGTATAAAGAGGACTTAGATATGGACGTGATGATGCCGGGGTAATCATTTAGATTCCCGGTGGATGCATGTAGACACACCAAAAAGACGCATGCTATATTTTCTTCCATTTTTCTATCTTCTTTTCATGGGTGGCTCACTAAGTTTGTATATGATAGCACTGCTAGGATTCGCCATCTTTTCCTCCATCATCTATCTTCTTTTCATAGGGTGGCTGCCTAGATTTGCCTATGATAGCACTATTCGCGATTCACTGCAAAATCATAAGAAAATAGAGAACAAAAGTGAGAAAAGAAATCAAGATACAAGGTTTTTATCCTAATTTACTCTTAAATTAGGGCTATATCTATAAGATGATCCCACTATAATTAGTATCTTATGCTCTTGATTACATTCTTCAATTACAAGAGAAAAATAATATATATACACACAATCAATTGCTTTTCATGGGTTCAAGTTAAAACTACTAATAAAATATAAGCTAAAAAAAGCTATAAAAACCTTCTAGCATCTTGAGGCCGCTGCCTTCTCAACTCTTGGACCTTGCATGCTCATTGGGGAGTAAGACCTTAGTGCTATTTTATTGATGGAGAGTATAAATCACACTGCAACAAGTATTCCATCACGACATTGCTCTCGCATTCTATTTATAAAGTTGAGTCGGGGCTTTACGACGATGACAAACAAGTGAAGAAATTACGAGGCACGTGAAAAAGAAATGAAAATAATAAATGGCGGCACCGGCGGGCACGCGGGTGGGATAACGTCTGGCTTGACGTTATTGAACGCAGGGTTACCGTGGGATGGCGCTCCTCTCATGCAAATCGGGCGTCGAGGTTGGCTTCCGACGTCCCTTCCTTTCGAGCACGCGCACCGGCGACTGTGCTTGTCCCAAAAAAGTTCGTGTCGGGTCGCGTTGCTTTCCACTGCCCCCCTTTCGACTATTTTTTCACTCCACTAACGGAAGCTGCAGCCAATTTGGCCTTTCGGATTTGAGACCTAATTTGTCTTTTGCTTCGATCTTTACTAAGCACTCGATTCCACGATCTGTCTGGCATTGTCCTTAATGGACCGGTGAATTCGCGCCGCATTTTTAATATATGACGATAAAATTATCACGAAAAATCCTTAATTTATTATATTAAATCAATTTAGTTCGAAATTTTTTAATTATGTTAATTGAATCGTAAATTTTTTTATGCTTCACTAATTGAGTTTATCTAGTTAATTTTAATCGAAAATTGCATTCCCCAGGTAAGTAACAAGCCCTCTCCGGAATTTGTCATATGCATTTGCATCCAAGGCCCTAGCAATAAAATATCAAAAACCCATAAGCGTAATGATGTAGCGGGCACCTATAACCGTCCAACTTAGAGGAATAAAAGAGATGACTAAATTAAGCCCGTCCCATGCTAAACGATTTAAAAAAAAAAAACAAGATATGGGAGTTTGAATTGCTGCACTCCGTCAGGCCAATAAACAGGGTGGAAAAAGATTCTGCTCTAAAATATAGAAATCCAAAGGGTGCACGAACCTGAACCATGGTCGGACCTCATCCACTAGCCCAAGTACCGTCGAGCAATCCCCAGCGTCTAGAGCTGGTAAAATGGGTCATAAACTCATATCATGACCAATTTTTAGTTAAATAGGTCATATATGGGTCAAGTGAAAGTTAAATATGAGTTATGAATTGATCAAGTGGAAGTTAAATATAAATTAAAAATGAGTCAAATGAAAGTTAAATATAAGAAGGTCCGAGAAAGTAAAACACAAAAAGAAATGAGTCTAAATGGGTTATTAGGAAACCCACTTTAAAGTTTAAACCCATGGCATTTTTTAACTTTATACAAATATTTTTTTAATAAAAATCGAAATTATAATTATTTTTCATATTCCAATTATTTTTCTTTTTTCTTTCTTTCTTTTTCTTCTTTCATTAGTCTTGCTTGATGCTTGACAAGCTCCATCTCGCTTGTTGTCGGTTGCCAACAGTCGTCGTGGCTGGCGGAAGAAGAAGAAAAAAGAAAAGAGAAAAAGAACAAATAATTATTACAAAATAAAAATTATAGTTAAAAATAAAAATTATATTTTAAAAATAAAATAATTAAAATTATATTTAAAACATTAAAAATTAATTTTAAAAAAATATATCTTAAAAAGAATTATAAAAATTTTCCATTAAATTTGTATTTCATAAAATTTTTAAAAAAATTGTATTGTATAAAAATGTTTTAACAATATTTTTTTAATAAAAAATTCATAAAAATGAGTTTTTTTAGGTTTAGTTAAAAATTTTTCATATTACAATTTTTAGTTATTTTATGGTATGTTCACTTCAAATAAGAGAAGCATGTGCATAGTCTATTTTTTTTTTTTTAAATATTTCAATTTGTATGTTTTTTAACTTTTTATTTTATTTTATTTACTATTTTTAATTTAATTTCAAGTTTTAATCCAATTAGCATATAGTAAAAGTGGGTTTTTTTCTAAAATATTAATAGGTTTTAGCAATACGGGTCGGGTCGAATATGAGTTACTAAATTTACATTATAATAATATAGGTAAAAACGAATTAAATTGGTAAAATATGAATCGGGTCAAATATGGATTGACCCATTTTCGACCTGACCCGACTCGACCCGTTTGCCACCTCTATTAGTGTCCTTACTTTGCCCCGTCGCCACACACTTCACGATCATCACCACCAACTCCACCACCAACACGGCGAATTCCCCACCCTCACTCGCCTGCTTCACCACCGGCGGCAACAATCCACCTCTCGCCTTCCCCCTCCCGCTGCTGCCGCCGCCAAAATCGATCCCATGCAGACTCTCTAACAACCTAAACCCCTTGCGCACCGCGTCCGCGTACAGCCCGCAGAACTCGAAGTAGCGCACGTATTGCAGCCTCTGGACGTGGACCGAGTAGGGCTTGCTGGCCAGTTGAGAGGAGAGCGAGCCGAGGCAGTCGAGGCACAGCCCGTAGGTCTGGAGGAGGCGGGATTGGTTGGGGCGGGGAGCGGAGAGGAGCTTTGGGAGGAGGGAGAGGGAGCGGTTGAGGAACGAGAGGTGCTGCTTCGCGAGGGACTGGATTGCGCTCTGCTGCTGCTGCTGCTGGTGGCCGCCGGCGGGCGCGGCGGAGAGCTTCCCGGGCTTCGTGGTGGCGATGTCGGAGAAGGGGCGGAGGTGATGGGGGGATGTGGAAATGAAGGAGACGACGGTGGAGGGTCTTCTTTTCTTGAGGCGCGAACGGGGGCCGCCTTGGGCCGAAATCGGTTTTGAAATGCAACGCGCAGGAAAGTCGGCACGGCGGCGTTTTTGGAGACCAACTAAAGGAGAGAGTAGACCTTGTGCTCCTACGCGCAAGTGCAAATTTCTCTCTAATTAGATTTAGGGAATAATAGCATAAATGATCTACGTACTTTTGGTTAAATGTGCAATGTCATCTCTAAAAATTTTGATTTGTGCAATGTGGTCCGTGAATTATAGCCCAACATGTGACTTCGTTTCTAGACTTTTAATTTGTTTCCATATAAGTCACGAACTATTGGTAAATATTCAATGTAGTTCATAAATTATATAAAAATATTTAAAAGTTTGAGGGACCTTATTAAGTATTGGGTCAGAGTTTTTAGAGATTATATTAAAATAATTAAAAGTTATCGTATATTTGACCAAAATTCGAAACCGCATTAAATAAATTATAAAATTCATGAATGACATCACAAATATATAAATTTAGTATTTTCCCTACTTTTAATTACCTAAAATATATAGATTTATTTGCTTTTAAAATTTTGATGGGTCTTGACATAATACTGCCTACCACGTTACACCACAAAAGGCACGACCTAATTTCGCAAAACATGGACGAATTTGATCGAACGTTTTAATTGTAGTTAAAAATGGATATTCTGGCACTTATACTACTCAATGTTCTTATCATTTGCACATTTACTAATTTTCAACGCGAGAATCACATATTCTATCTCCATATTGAATTTAATAAAGTGGGTACATTGTAAAATCCATGTTAGCTATTTTGATAAAACATTCAATAATCGATTCATCTTCAAGTTTAATTGCATCATTGAAATCGATCGATTTAATATAAGTAACTAAGTATAGGATAAGGTATTTGTTCCTGTTCGTGTGGTATATGAACTGAACATCGGTATTGCATTCAAATGTATGCTGTTATAAGGATGGTTTATACACTCTTGAGGACTTTTTTTTTTCTTCTGAAAAATAGGTTATTATTACACCTGTTACCTGTCAATTCTTCACAAATTGCATAGCATATTCCGTTGAATTGAATGGCGTCCTTGGTATCGAAAGAAAGAAAATTATTAAATATGAATACTAGAAGGATTATGGACAAAAGGATCAATTGTGCATTCTTAATTGTATGTTTTCCTTTCATTTTTTTTTGCTAAAATGTCATTTCCAATGCAAAAAATTACTAAGTGAATAAAAAGCAATAAAAGTAATTACACGTGCACATATTCAGATTGTGCTGAAGGCACGGGCAATTAACTGGTTTTCTTCAAGACGAATCAACGACTCAGGGAACCATGCGATTTTACGTTTTTTTTTCCCTTTTATTTTGATAAATCATATTTTTGATCCCTATGTTTTTAAAAGAGTTCAATTTTGGTCCACATGTTTTATTTTGTCATAATTCTAGCTTTTGCGATCCTTACCTGTACAACCCTTTAAGTGCAAATTTACACTTTGATCCTTGCATTTGGGCAATGTTGAATTTTCGCGTACTTGTTTTCATAATAAAAAGAATTAGCCTCTTTATTATGCTTTAAAAGATGGCCTAATGAAAATATCAAATCAAGACAAACTATAGAAGATGTGATACCTTTATATAAGTTCATCGAGTCAATTCGGCACAATTAGTTTAACTACATGCTATAATGAGTAATGGTGTCCTTATTTCGTGTTCATATCCAGATAAACATATTTAGAACTACTCTCATGGAAAAAAAAAATCAGGTGGGGATAATTCTCGAGCTCTATTTTTTTGAGAAAAATAATTAGTCTGGAAAATATTTTCCAAAAAATGGACATTTGTATTATTTAAAAAATGAACAAACAAATTATATTTTCATTGTTCATGAAAATTTTTAGACATCAATCACTGTAAATGATAGAATTTTTTTTCATTGATTAATTATTTTAGGTGATACAAATAAACATTTTTTTATAAGTTATTTTTCAAATTATTTTTTTTTTCACAAAATTGATAAAACCTCGAATTATAATCGTTCGCAACATGAGATCATTGACTCATTACTTAGTTTGAGAACCTGATACGACAAAAGAAAAAATAAAATGTGAAATGTAATTATATTTGTTTTTACCACAATGAGGGGGGATGTTTTTTCTGCACTCATCTCATTAATATTCATGCGTAAATTTTTTCTTGTGAGTATAATAAAAAAATACGTGCATATTACAAAAGTGAATATGTAAATTATGGAAATTAAAAGAAATCCCCTAATTACGAAAAAGGAAAACTCTCGAAATCAAACTCTTTTACATATATAGTCACAAAGTTAGACTGTCAAATGGGTGGGTCGGGTCGGGTCAAAAATGGATCGACCAATATTTGACCAATTTAACCCATTTTGACTCATATTCATGCAAAGATAAATCAAGTGACCCATACCCGACCTAAAACCTATTAATATTCTAGGAAAACCCACTTCTACTATATGCTAATTGGATTAAAACTTCAAATTAAATTAAAAATAGTAAATAAATAAAAAAAATAAAAAAACCTATAAATTGAAATATTTATAAAAAATTAGACTATGCACATGCTTCTCTTATTTGAAGTGAACATACCATTGAATAACTAAAAATTGTAACATGAAATTTTTTTAACTAAACCTAAAAAAGCTCATTTTAATGATTTTTTTAATAAAATAAAGTATTGTTAAAGCATTTTTATGCAATACAAAAATTTTAACAATTTTACGCAATACAAATTTAATGGAATTTTTTTTTATAATTCTTTTAAAAATATTTTTAAAAAATCAAATTTAATTTTTAAATATAATATTTAATTTTTTTTATTTTTTAAAAATATAATTTTTAATAATGATTTTTTCTTCTTCTTCGGCCCACCATCGGCTACGATGACAGTCGGTGACTCGGCCACCTGGTGAGATTGAGCTCGCCGATGTCGGGTGGGGCTTGATCTCGCCAATTTGGCGAGGCCGAGGCCTCGCCGATGGCGGCTAGCTTGAGTCTCACTAGATTCGGCGAGGCTTGAGCCTCGCTAGTCATTGGCGATTTGCCGGCGAGCTCGAGCCTCGCTTGGCCGGCCGTTGGCTAAGGAACGAAAAAAAGAAAGAAAAAAGAAAAAGAAAAAAAGAAAAGAAAAAAAAAATTGAAATATGAAAAATAATTTTTTTATAAAGTTAAAAAATGTCATGAGTTTAAAGTAGGTTTTCTAATGACTTAGTTTGCCAGCTCTAGTCACAGTACATAATTCATTGATTGCTAGCATACAATTCATTTCGAATCGCTCGGAAGATGAGAATTACAACTCTGATTAGCGTAGGTTTCCATCATTGTTCGTCAGCGATCGAATAGAGCGATCTCAGCTGACATTTCCCTTCGCCGGCAGAGGTCTGCAAGTCGGAGAAGAATAAAAAAAAAAATTGAATAACATAATAAAGATTGGACCTTCCACATACAGACTTTCCCCACAATATCGAATGACAAGTTCGAGATTAGTCAAGCAACAGTAAGCGAGGGTGATTGATCAAATCTGGGGCTCTTTACAATGATTTCAATCAAGAGAAAAATCAAGTGCTAAATCACTGATCCTATGATCATCTTCTTGCTAATCCGAGCAGCTTAGATTAGTTACCATGTCATGTCATTCAAACTAATGCGAGTGATCAGGCATGAACCCAACGCCGTCTGGAGCACATGGACTTTCCTACGATCCTAATCGACATCAATTCATAGTTAAATGACCAGAGGCCTTGAACTTCTGTGGCATCAAGTATGAATTTTCCAATGGTGCGCAGGATAGTTCTTTCAGCGTCATATTGGAAACTTGGACTATTTAGATAGAAATGTCAATGGGTGGGGCCGGGCCGAGGTTTAATGATCCCGGCCCCGGCCTGAAACCCTACAGGGGCATGCTTGACCTGACTCAAGACCCTAATATCATATTACCAAGAGAATGGGTTGGGGCGGGTTGGGCTAGCGCCGACATCTAAAAATCCCTACAGACTAAGACCCAACCCCAAGATATCCTTATTTTAGGGTCTAGCCTGACTCGGGTAAGGCCGGTGCGGGCTTTTTCGACCCTCCTAGTTTAGAGGGCCACTGGAGACCACGAGGAGTAAAACCAAACCAAATCCATAAATTCGGGGCTAAAAGTGATACCAAATCCACAATTCGGGGCTAAAACGACAACGAATTCACTCGTTCTGCGCAAAATTAGAAACGGCAAAACATGCATAAAATGCAAGAGGACTAAAATCAAACCAAATTCACACATTCTGGGCTACAAACGACGCCAAATCCACAATTCGGTACTAAAATGACAACAAATCCACTAATTCGGGGCGAAAATTGGAAACGGCAAAACATACATAAAGCGCAAGAGATAGAGAGAGAAACCTGGTTCGCACTTGATCTAGCACTTGCCGTCGCAACGCGCCATCAGCCTCGCTGCACAGTTCCCGAACAAAGCAACGCTTTACCGCTAAATCCTTCTATGATGGATTTTTTCTTTATTGATGGGCCTGAGTTGGCCCGTCCCGCCCATGTTGGGCCTAAAAGCCCGGCCCATTAGATTAGGGCCCATGGATGAAGGGGCATACGATTTCTTTTTGGAGGAACGTATATAAAGGGAGGAGAGAGAGGGAGAAGGCACATTTTGGCATAAGAATGTACGTACGTTCCTCTCCTTCTCTCCCTCCAAGAAAAAGAAGAAAAACGCTTACGGCGACACCGTCTTCCTTTCAAGGAAAAGTGGCATCATTGGATCAAAATTTCTTCCTCGATCTTCGGCATTGGTGTTTAATCTGTGGCTAACAAGGTACGCTAGAATCCGTGGTGTGCTTTACTATCGGTGATACGTGTTATTCCTGGGCTTCGTCTTCCGCATTGCTTTAGGGGTTCGATTTAGTGTCGAATCCGTTTTTCGGGGATCCGTTATTCCCAACATTGGTATCAGAGCCTTAGTTCACGTTTTCCCAATCAATTTGATGTTTTTTTGATTGATTTTTCGCAAAAAAAATTTCGGCCGTACGGATCAGGGCGAGAAATCCCGACACCCGAGCGTTGTTCGGCCATTTTTTTGAATATTTGTAAGTCGAAATCGTTTTCTGAACACATGGGGAGAAATACGACGTCGAGACGAGTTCGGCGACATGTCGCACGCCGCCGGAAGACGCCGCATGCGCCCCACGCGCGGCCAGAAGCCGCTGCGCGTGGGCGCGACACGCTTGGAAGCGTTGGCTTCGCTAGTGCGTGCGCCACACGCGCCGGTGACAAACCGGCACGTGCGCTCCGGCGACCGGCGAAACGGCACGCGCCGGTCAGCGAACCAACGCGTGCTGACGTCACTCGCTGACGTCACCCAACGGTCGGTAATCGTCGGGATGACGTCAGCGTCGACAACGGTTGGCCGGCTGGTCACCGGCCGGCGACCCGACCCGACGGTGACCGACCCGACCCGATCAGCCTGGCGCATGCCGCGCACATGTCGGCTGACGTCTACGTGACGTCAGCACGCTCATGCGCGAGGCACGTGCCGGCTGACGTCTGCGTGACGTCAGCCAGCGCACGCGCAAGACACGTGCTGTCGGTTCGTCCGACCGGCACTGTCAGTCCGACCGGTCCGTCCGGTCCGACCGGTCCACCGACCAGCGTGCCTTTGACCGTTGACCTGAAAAAAAAAGAAAAGAAAAAAAGAATTTGTTTCTTTTTCAGTCATGCCTATGTGGGTTATAAGTAATCCATTTTTAATTCTGCATTTGTTGCATGAATTTTGGAAAATTATGTATTTTCCCTTATATTTATTATGGATTATAAGTGATCCATTTTTAGTTCTGCATTTGTTGCAGGAACTATGATGCGTTATGCAAGGATACCTGCAATCCCGAGAACGGACGAGGGAAATGCAAGACTTAAAAGGCTGATGTCAGAATTAGCTAATTGTCGGTGGCATGACTGTGATTTAGTATCACATGTGGTCAAGGTCAATCGGATGATACAAGAAATCATCAGTAATGGTTATCTTATGCCGGATTTTGAGAAGGTGCCGGCTTTGATGAACACTCTTCTAGCTGAATGGCAAGCAGTGTTAAATCGGCTATGGGAGGTCAACGTAGTCCCGGGTTATAGGAGGCTGGTGGAAGCTTTTGTAAGAGAGTACTATAGGATTGAGTTGGCCAAAACTTCAACCCTTAGATTGAGCGCCACATGGCGTAGAGTGAATGCGCTTTGGTGGCGACATGAATGCTCTTCAAAAGTTTTTTTCCATGGTTGGCAAATGTGCCTTCAGTTTTCTCAGATGTTTTGATTGATAGATTAGAATGGACTTTCCCATTAATTTCCTAGATTAATTATGAGATGTTTTATGGGTGTAAATATCTCTTTCCATGTTGATTCTCTGTATATATTACTTAGTGTAATGTATAGTTGTATTAGATGAAAGCATTGTTATTTTATTGGATGTTAGATATTGTTGCTTTATGTTATTGAAGGTTGCTGTGGGTAATTAGCTGTTGGTAGTTTTAAAAGCTTTTGTAACTTCATAGAATTGATTTTGCATAAGACAATTATATTAATGATAATTTTAAGTTAGGATTTTTGGAGGATGATTGGAAACATAATGACCTTTTGATTCTGAAACCTTACTTGAAATTATTCATTGATATGATGGGTCTATGCAAAAATAGATGCATAAATGATAGGCATTAATTATTCGTGTATATATGTATGATGTGTTTAGATCGATGGTTTCAGCAACTAAGAACGTGATTGCTGATATGAACGGTAACGATTGTGAAATATTGAATAAGAAGATTCAATATGTGCTGGAAAAACAAGAAGCACTAGAAGCTCTTGACCATGTTATGGAAGATCTTAAGGATGCCATGCGCCACCTTGAGCTAGTAGAGGACTGCGTAACGGTATTTGAGCCGAAAATAGACATTTGCTATGCTGGTTCTAGCTCAGAAAGGGCTTTGTGCTCTAAGCGCAAGCGTATTGATTCGTTCAATATGTGGGAATGCAAAGGATCAAGTCCTTATTGCAAGAAATCAAGAGTTAACCAACACAAGAGATGAAAACGTCCTCAAGTGAAGAAAATGTCAAGGGTGAGGTGTTACAATTGTGACAAGAAAGGTCACTATGCTTGCAACTGTTGTGAGTCAAAAAAGTCAACACCTCTTGTACATTTGAGAACTTTGCTTATGTGTCAAGTTCAATATTATTGGCTGAATCCAATCCTTTGTGGACTGTAGATTCAGAAGTGACAGACCATAGAGGGAAGGATAGAGAATCCTTTGTGAAATTCCGACGAGTACCAACTGGAACTGAGTGGATCCATATGGAAAACAACTCTAGAGCTGATGTAAAGGAATTGGCACCGACCAATTGAACATGAGTGGTGGACGCACCTTGATGTTCTATATGCTCTAGAGATTCGTCGAAATTTTGTGTCTGTTTTTTATGTTGGTTAAGCTTGGTTTTAGTGTGAACTTCCATAATAGAGGTGTAGATTTGTATTTGGATACAAACTACTATTGTTGTGGTCACTTTCTGGATGGTTTCTTTGTACTATATGTTGACTGTGGTGATGTCAATATTTGTTATTCCCTTGTTTCACGTCTTCTACTTAATATGATAATGATGTGATTATGTAGCATGCTAGACTTGGTTATATTGACCAACAACATATGAATAGACTAGCCAAAGAGGGCTTGTTGGGCAATATTGAAAAAGTCGATTTGTCCATAAGTGAGCATTGCCTAGTAGGGAAAATGACAAGGAAACCATTTGGAAAAAGGTAAAAGAGCTGAATTTCCTCTGCATTTAATCCATTTGGGCGTCTGTGGTTCATTGAATGTGAGAGGAAGGCAAGGGGCTGTTTATTTCATCACTTTTTTTTTTTTTTTATAGATGATTATACTCGAGTCGGATATATCTATTTGATTTCTCATAAATCTGAAGTATAAGTTGTTTTAGAAGGTTTATGAACCTGGTAGAAAATCAATTAGACAAGAAAATAAAGGTATTTAGATCCGATCGAGGTTGAGAATATTTATTTGATAAGTTCAAAAAATTATGTGATGAAAAATGAATAGAAAGATAGTTGTCTATTCCATATACTCCTCAACAAAATGGTGTTGCAGAGAAAATAAACAAAACCCTACTGGAATGGTTAGGTCCAAGATGGCGCATGCTAACTTACCTATCACTTTTTGGAGTGATGCGTTGTTAACTGCTGCCAATATACTTAACCGGATGCCTTCCAAATCAGTTATTTCCACTTCATATGAGTTATGGACAGTTAGAAAACCGAACTTAAGTTTTCTTAAGCCATGGGGTTGTGCTGCTTATATTCATGAGTCCTCTCACAAGTTTGGGAAATTGGGTCCCAAAGAAAATAAGAGTATTTTCATGAGCTACTGCGAACACTCAAAAAGGGTATGTGTTCATAGGTGAACAGGAAAGTGTGAGTATAACTGAATTTAAATCACGGGATGTCACATCCTTAGTGGATGAATTTCCTAAGAGGGGCGAAATAAGAAAAAATTACTCCCTATTTGAAACCTTGGATCAAGATAATGATGTCAGTGGAGTTCGTCCAAGTGGGAGTAATATGAGATGTGATGAATTGAATTCAACTCATTCTCAATTGCAACCACCTGATGTGACGACATCATCATTACCTAATCCAAGTGGGAGCATTATGGGGAATGATGTGCTAAGTGTACAATCTCCCATACGGTGAACAAGTCACCAAAATATTCCCCGTCGATGTTTTGACATTGAAAGGGAAACTTTTATGGTTGCTCCACAAGATGAGAATGAGCCAAGAAATATTAATGAGGCTCTGAATTGCCCTAATAAAGAAAAATGGATTCATGCAATGAAAGAGGAAATGGAGTCAATGAAATCAAATCAAGTCTAGGAACTGGTTGATCTTCCAAAAGGACACAAAGCTATTAGGAACAAATGGGTTCTCAAAATAAAGCGAAAGGCTGATGGCTCGATAGAAAGGCATAAGGCCCGCCTTGTGGCAAATGGGTATAATTAACAGGAATGAATTGATTATGAATATACGTTTTCTCCTGTATTAAGATTTACCTCGATTCGCATTATTCTGGCAACAGTGACTAATCTGGATCTTGAGTTACATCAGATGGATATAAAGACTGCTTTCCTCAATGGAGAATTAGATGAAGAAATATATATGGAACAACCTGCTGGTTTCATAGTAAAAGGCCAAGAAGAAAAAGTATGTCGACTTTTGAGGTCGATATATGGTCTTAAGCAGTCATCAAGATAATGATATATACGTTTTCATAATGCCATAATGGCATATGACTTTACAATGATAGATGATGATCATTGTGTATATATCAAAATATCCAATGATCAATTTGTGATCATATCATTATATGTTGATGATATACTAATTGCCGTAAGTAATATGGAGTTTGTCAATACTGTCAAAAGTTGGTTGTCTTCCAATTTTGAATTGAAGGATATGGGATTGTAAACCCATAGACACTCCTATTGCAAAAGGTGAAGGATTAAGCCATAGACTGTGTCCAAGGACTCCACAAGAGAAGGAACAAATGAAACATGTTCCTTATGCTAGTGCTGTTGGGAGCTTGATGTACGCTATGATGTGTACAAGACCTGGCGTATATTTTACAGTTGGAATGGTGAGTAGATACCAATCCAATCCAGGGCCAGCACAATGGAAAGCCGTTAAAAGAATACTAAGGTATCTAAAGGGAACTGCTGATTATACGCTGAGTTATAAAGGAAATGATCTGTAACTCAAAGGCTATTCTGATGCTGATTGGGGGAGGAGATTTAAATGAAATGAAATCTACCTCTGGATTTGTTTTCTTACCGAATAATGGCACTATATGTTGGAGCAGTAAGAAACAAAAGTGTATAGCCTTGTCCACGATGTAAGTTGAGTTCGTGGCATTATTAGCAGCAGTGAAGAAAGTGTTTGGCTTAAGAGATTTTTGGATCATTTATGTGTTATTGGAAGTGCTGCAGATTAATTGTTGGTTAACTGTGATAGCCAAGCAGCAAAAGCGTACACCAAAGATCCAAAATATCATGGCAAGACCAAACATATAGATACCAAGTATAATCTTGTCAAGGATATGGTTGCACGAAAAGATGTGAACTTAGAGTACATACTACGCATAGAATGATAGCAGATCCTATGATAAAGCCAATACCTAGAGATGTGTTTTGTGGCCGTATGAAATCTCTAGGATTGCGTAGAGGCTAATGTACTGAATATTGTAATTTCCCTAAGTGTTCACATTTGATGAATTTGTGTTTTCATCATTAATGCCTATGAATCTTTGTTTGATCTTTATGCATCTTAATGCTTAGTGCATTACTTTAAGTTGAGAAGTATGTCGGACAGATATAAGATTAGCCCACTCACACGGGTAATCGTCTCTATTTACTGTGTGATAAATAGAGATGAGACTGTTTTAAAACTTATTATCTAGGTGATAAACGAGAGCTTAAGCTTAAAACACGTATGTCGCCTTAACTAAGTGTTAAGATGAGGATATAATACTTACTATGTCCGAAAGTAAAAATACCCCACACATTTTACTTTATCTGTCTAAGATGCCAGATGTGAGTTTTGATGAATTTTGTGAATGAGTAGATACGTGAACTCAAGTTAGACATTGGGTATGTCTGAACTATCATTTGTACGGTATTGAAAGGTGTAGACATACGCTCCATGGGAAATGAGTTAATACTGTAATACGTATTTCATACTACGTATGCATGGGACGACAAATAAGAGTGGCAAAAGTTTGATCTCAACTTTTATGCCATGTGAGACTCTTGAGGAATAGAGTTCCTCAGTTTTAGTCCCCTCATGACTCTTACTTATTCTCAAGATTTCTATTTAGTGTTTGCTATCTTAGGATGTTGCCAATGGTCATGAGTTTGATTCGATCTAATGGGGCATTTCTAGAAAAGCAAGCTGAACTGAAATTGAGAGTTTGAAGGAAAGAGGAAGATCGATTTTGGAGAATCACATTGTAGTTTTGTATTCACCGGTTAACCAATTATGACTGTCTTTGGGATAATCATAATTGTGAATACAATATATATATATATCTATATATATATATATATATATATATATATATATATATATCATTGTTTAAAAGAGATCAAGAGAGATATAAATGTGATCGATCGATCTAGGGTACTTGCATACTAAATCTACTCGGGATGTGATGCCCATTATGAGCTGCTATATATTCCTAACAGATGTATGGTAATGAGTTCTCAAAGTATGCTGGTCGCACGGATTATTCACTGTTATGAATGTTGAAGAGAGGAAAATAGGATTCTATTTAGCCCACCATGTTAAGTGAGAGTCTATGATGGATTTTTTTCTGATAGGGCTGAGTAGGGAATGTTCGCCCATGTTGGTTTTGGACCACCATGTGCGAGTGGGAGATGATGGATTTTTTCTTTATTGATGGGCCTGAGTTGGCCCGTCCGCCCATGTTGGGCCTAAAAGCCCGGCCCATTAGATTAGGGCCCATGGATGAAGGGGTACGATTCCTTTTTGGAGGAACGTATATAAAGGGAGGAGAGAGAGGGAGAAGACACCTTTTGGCATAAGAACGTACGTACGTTCCTCTCCCTCTCTTCCTCCAAGAAAAAGAAGAAAAACGCTTACGGCGACACCGTCTTCCTTTCAAGGCAAATTGGCATCATCGGATCAGAATTTTTTCCTCGATCTTCGGCATTGGTGTTTAATCTGTGGCTAACAAGGTACGCTCGAATCCATGGTGTGCTTTACTATCGGTGATACGTGTTATTCCCGGGCTTCGTCTTCCGCATTGCTTTAGGGGTTCGATTTAGTGTCGAATCCGTTTTTCGGGGATCCGTTATTCCCAACATTCTAGAATCCGACCGGCGAAGGGAGGGAAAAACCCGAAATCGGAAAAGCTATCCTCACCGTTGGGCTGGACGCATGCGGTGGAGCAAGCGTCGTTGCAATCCACGGCGGCGGAGTCGACCGCGACGTCCATCCGCGAGAAGACCGCCGTTAGGATCAGCACCGCCAGCAGCATCTCCTTCTTCTTCGTCTTCATCGCCATCATCTTCGTTGAATCTGAATCGCCCGGGGCAGAGTAAAAGTTTGACCGTCGGACACATGGGCGGAGTCAAACTTTGACCGTGGGCTACTGGAGCCGAGTTCGAGTGGCTTGGCTCGAGCTGAGACTGAGCTTAGGCTGCGATCGTCGACTAACAGAGCCAAGCTCGATAAAAAGCTAGTCGAGCCGAGGTAGGGGCTTGAGGAGTCTAGCTTGACCGAGGCGGAGGCACATGGAAATTAAGCTCCAACGACTCCATTACGCATCGCTAATGATATTCGTCCGAGTCGTCTGGATCGTTTCTTGTTACAATGATTTCTTATAAGTTTGATCGAATTAAATGAACCCAGAATTATATCATCAAGCCATGTTGAGGCATATCAATTTTCTAAATCGGGGGATGTTCGTATTGGGAGTGCGTTTGGAAAATAGATTAAGCTTGATCTTGGCCCACCATTTATCACATTCTAGTTGTTTCTTTGTTTTGGTCAAAGAAATGATGCATGAAAGGATCTATGGAAAATCTTAGAAATCACCCCCAACATAATAGGTCCATATAATTGTAAAACAAATTAAAATCCAGAAATCAAGGTATATCATCGGAGCATAGTTAACAGAAGTAAGGATGCGCTCATACTTCAAGAACAAATATGTGACTACATCCAAGCAAAAGAATTGATGGCGGATCACCAAATTACATATCATCATCGCATTAAACTAGTGACAAAAGCTAAGATGGTGTGAAGACTTTGACTAAGTGGGTAGAATTTTATAAGCAGGCAACTTAATGAATCAATTAATCTTGGCAAGAAAATCAATGAAAAACAACAAATTAAATCTATAAAACGTATTGAAATAAGTAATTCGATGTAGTGGTGAGCAAGAATTTAGATAATCCAATTCCCAGTTCCAAAGGGAGAACCAGACCTCCCGGACAGATTGTTTTTATGTATTTTTTATTTCTTAAAAGTAAACCTAATAATCCTAACCTAAGCCAAGCCAGTAAGCCTCATTGCCTAAGATTGTCCAAGGGAAGAAGCAATATTGTCCTCAAACTTCATCGTTTCAATTACTTCACTTGCCAACTATTTTACCATTTGATTTCACTCCCTCTCATCCCTTCCTCAACTCTCGGAATCTCTTTTATAAGCATTTTGTAAGATTACTATCAACTGTTTTAGAATGCGTGATTTATTATTTAAATATTCTAACATTCCTCGGTACACTTAGTTTAATCTTTTGCCTAGTACTAAGCATAAAAAATATAAATGGGAAGGCAAATGGGGCTCGTAAAGATTGAACTCAGAACCAATAGTATGTTAAATCATGTGGAGTCATCATCGATTGTTCTAAAAACTTAAATTATTAGATGAAAACATAATTTATTATTTTAATATTTTAACATCTTTCTCTCTCTCTCTCTGCGCACCTTGTTACAAACAACAGCAATGGCAAACTACAAGAGCCGCCACTAGCGGTAGCAGCAAGCAAAGGAGATGACCCTCTAGGCCTTGAACACGATAATCCAGCTCCAGTTCGAGAAGACTATCGAGAAGAAGGAGGTCCATTGCCTCTTCCTCCTCTTCTTCATCTTTCTCGTCCTCCTCCTCAATGGTATCTCCCAATCGTTGTCCTGCCTCCAATGCTGCCATGTTGGGTCTCGAACTCCCTCCTCTTCCTTGCCCACCTCGTCTTCTACATCTGTCTTCCACATCTCCATTGCCCAGACTCTCCGCACCAGCAACGGCTTCAAGTACCAGCGATGGTGCCACGGGACTAGTTCCACAGGATCACCTGAAATTGGACCGAACTGGGACCGGTTCCGAGCACATCCGATTCGGTCCTTGATTCCTAGATGGGATTGGACTAGATCAGGAATCGATCACCTCTAATTATGTTAAGAGGCGGTGCAAATTGTTGATGTGAGTTGTAACCTGCTATTTATGTTAAGAGGTGGTGCAAATTGTTAAATATCTAACTTATAAATTTGTTAAGACATCTAGAGATAATACAGTATATTTTCTTTAAAACTCGGTACGATTGGGTCATAAAATTAAATGGCTCCAGGACCATTCTTATAAAAAGAAGAGCTAACTGAAGTTACTCTTTTACTTAGGTAGCTAGCCTATATATAATATATATGGGGCTATATCTATACTTAGACGGACCTAGCGAAGACCATTTTCGTCATCTCACGTATGCATTATGTCTAGACGACATAGAATTCGTCATGCCCATTATTTCATAATATAATTTATTACGTGGTATCCACAAAAATTAGCCAATAATTCTATGCTATATACAGGGAATCATTAGGCGAACCCACATCCACGAAATACCCTACTTATTTCACGCACATAGTAAGACGGAACAAGATCCTGGGTAGTTAGCCAAAGATGGATCCCATAAATATTTTCTCAATGGGGTACACAATTGCATAGAAATGAAATATATTAATTTGAGATATAAAAGCAACTACATGTAGAAATCAAGTATACCCTCCTCTTTAATTGGGATTTACAAAAAAATTATAACATTGTAATTGAATTAATCATGCAAAAGGGAATGGCAAAACGTGGGTATATCTTACACCCTTTGCATTCTATATCGTATAGACAATGTCTGACTATTTACCAAAATGCCCCCATCTGGACAAGATGAAGTTACCCCCTTTTTTGCACGTTTACATGCCTGCCTGCATTTGGAACAATTGTACATCGTACGCTTATACAAGGTCAGTTGCTCGTTCAACTTGATCTGCTTCTTCTCCTCTTTTCTCTTCGAGACTTTCTTTCGTCACTTTGCTCTCCTTTTATGATGGCTCTCGAACATCGTCACCCTCCTTAATGTCGTTCTCGTTAGGAGAGGTGACGATGATCTCAATGGATTTAGACTCACTGGGACCGCTCAACGGCGTTAATCGATTTGTCTTCTTGTCCTCCTTCCTTTTGCCCCATAGCACCGCATAGAGGCCGAGTACTATGAGCCCTGAACCTAGAATGCTACCATCGAAATGGATTGAGAATTTCAGATATCTCGTGTCAACTTATTTGAAAAGTTCGAATATTTTAAAAATGTGTATACCTATCAATATATATACCTTCCCATATGCAGTTTTTCGTCCAACAACATAGACCCCGCCAAGGCCACGGTCACCAGCATCAAAGGATTGAAAACCGACACGAACACCGGTCCTCTCATCCGTACGCACCAAACGATTAGAGTATAGCATAAACCAGAAGCGACTATCCCCTGCAACACCACAGGCGAGGATCAGTAGACGACACGCAACGGGGTAATTCGATGGTCCATATTGAGCCCTAATGAATTTGCACGACATTGGGAAGTAAGACGTTTGTAGGGGGTACCGAGTATGATACGGTGAGGAGCCTGATGTTCCATCCGAGCTTCCACTGGCTCCAATCCCTCTCTCGACACAGTGCGTAAACTGTCGCTTGGATCGACCCCATGAAGGCCATCAGAGCCGTGCTCGTGAATTGGTATGGGAAATCTTCACTCATCTTTGCCTGTCCAACAAATCATTTTGCATTACTATTTCTTGTTACCGACAAATAGCAAATAGCAACATGCAAATGACCGTATTTTCTCATTCTAAGAACGCTCTGATTAGTTACCCCGTGTGGTTAGTATCTATTAGGTCACATCAGCCTCTTAGTAAGGGTAATTGAAAGTATCAATTTGACATCATCAGTGCAGGCAAAACCACCCGCCGGTCCATTAGCATCAGGCGAGGCTCTCCTCATATGGTGGTAGGTGTGACTTTTATGGTTGTTTTGGATGGGAAATGTTAGGATTCTAATTAACAAGCGGCACATCCAAGCTGAGCGCGCTTAAATCACTCGGTCACTCCGATCCCTGGGAGGCTCATTAGGTCTTGTGGGTTGGACCGTTTGGTATTTAGATAAATATCAGCCGTCGAGAAGAATCTCATTTTTATAAATTTTTTTATATAAGAACCTTGACTAGGCAAAGGTGAATCACGCTAGAAAGATCTCCACACATTGAAACGAAGCAAAATTCAACGGTACGTGGAGACGAATTGAGAAGAAAAGGCGAAGACCCACCTGGATGATCAACCACGAAGCGTAGCAGAAGCAGCTTGCCACGGCCAGAAGCGATCCCAGGAGGAGATCGCTCGAGCCCACCTGGCCCCGCCGGGTCGCCGCCACGTGGCGCAACAGGTTCACGTGGGTTGACCAGAGGTTGACTTCCGCGCCCTTGTAGAACGTGAGCAGCATTGCCCCACCGATCCCCATTAATGTTCCCGCCGCCTTTGCCTTCCCTGCAACTGTCCTCACCCTCAACTTCTCCAACCTAACCAACGTCAACATGAAAGAAAACCGCAACGCACGTCAGGAAAAACATCCCAGCTGAAGATCGCCGAGTTACTAAATCATAAGCCAAGTACATGTGGAGGAACTTGCATGAGAAAATCCTGTACATACCCAAGAGAAACAGCCAAGACGAAGGTCACGGCAGGGACGAGGTTGGCCATAGCCGAGGCGTAGGTTGCAGATGTCATCGATAAGCTTGCTAGGTACAAATTTTGCCCCATTGATCCCCTGCAGTTCATTCAATCAGAGTCAACAATAATGTCCAGAAACTTCCCCATGCATGAACACCTGAGTCTTCCATATTTATGTACTTAGAAGTCTCTTTTAGAAGAAAAATCTAGTAAAGGTTGCATCTACCCTGCTGCAGTACATGGAAACATGGCTTTTCTGCTGTTTACGAGTGCTATCTTTATAGCATCACAGGACACTAGGCATTTCCCAAAGGTTGTGGATTCAACAACAACAGGCACTTACCCAAAAAGCGCGCAAAAGAAGGCTTGCACCAGCACTGTCCATGTTATCTTTGGCCTGCTCTTCCTGTTATATGTGAAAGAAGGAAATCAGTATACGCATACATATTCGAATAGACTGATATCACAAAGAGAAAAAGTATATTCCGTTTGACAAGAGAAGTGTGTGCGACCTTTCTAAGAAGAAAGCCAGGGGGGCCAGCACAGCCGTTGCGAACATGAACCGATAGGCGATGACCACTGACAGGTTCATCCCGGTGCTCGCGGCGAGCTTGTACAGTATGTTGACGCCGCCGAAAGCAACCTGGACGACCACCATCATCAGTGCGGCCTTCATTTCGTGCATGGCCTCGAACAAACGATACATTGCCATCGCTTGAAACCCTCTCTCTTTCTCTCTCTTCTCTCGATATCGGTTCCTTGAACGAGTGTGCAAGTATCTTAGTTAAACGCGAAAATTGAAATAAGAAGGGATCTGCTGAATCTTTGTACTGAAAATGCGTAAAGAGAGTGAAGAATGGATGATGCAGAAGAGAGGAGCGTATGTGGGATATATATGATGCAACAGAGAATGAGGCCACCAGGTGCTTTGCTTGGGTATGTACTCACGTCACAATGCATAAAAGGACCCTCGCACGTGCGAGCCCCGGGCTGGCACGTGCCAGGAAGAAGAAGAGAGAGAGAGAGAGAGAGAGTCCATTTGGGTGTTGGCTTCTTCAGTGCGCAGCGGTCAAACAAATTCAAGGAAGTGGAACCGCTTTTTAGGGCAAATGCATTGCTTGGCCTTCACGGATGATCACAATCTCCACTAATTACAAGTATAAGTTGATGCCGAGTATTACTTTACTTACTATTGTGTGCTTAGCACGCAAGTGCCAGATCAAATTAATTTGTATTCCTAAGCGCCTATTTGTTCCCGGAGATTAATCGGGTCAAAAAATTTGGATGCTGTATACCATCAAAACATTATACTGCGCATTTACGTCTTAGAATACAACGAAGCTCATATGCTGTAGTAATTGAGGAGTAGTCGTGTGCACATGCCAAATTGGTGCGGCCTATTAATGTTTATTATTGTGCAAGCTGCTTGTATGAATTTAATTCAGTTATAAACATTTCAATTGATCAAACCGTATTGTCAACAATGTCAGGAAAATTTTCCACATCCAATCACTAATCATGACACGTAGCATGGCCCGACAAACCGAACTGCAACTTTAGCAATTTTAGGGGAGGGGACATTTGGCCGGGAGGACTCAATTGCATTTTTAGATAAAAGTTCAGATATATTGTATTAACTGACAAATTCATGATTTTAATTGAAATTTATAGAATGGATTTAGAAGTAAAATATTATTCTTTTTGATATGCTCTTCAAATTAACTAGAAAAGACACTCATATAGTTAAGAAAAATGCTGAAAAGAGGAATACACAAGCTTATTTATAGGCAATATGAGATGGTTATTTAAGGTAACAAGATAAACATAGTATCAAATATAAATAATCAAGGATATGCTATGTTAAAGGAGATATATGCATAATTTTGAGAGATATGCAGAATCAACTAGATATCCTAATAGTGCCAACATCCCCTTAAATGCAAAATGAGTGGAAACAGATCAACTTGAATTTGAAAATAATCCGAATGACATCATAAAAATCTTCGATTAAAATAAGCTCATTGGATCTAAGACAAGGTGGCGTGTGTGATGGCTCCAAGCTTCCGTTGATAAGAAGAATTCAATATGTTACCCGTGTGATGGCCATGAGTTCGGTGGTGGTGTCGGCTTCTTGAAATGAGAAATAAAAGGTTGAGAATCAAAGGCATTGGAGCCAAACAACATGCATCCTATGCGATCAACTTTGCTGGCGCGACAGTAACTTAACAACCGTAGCTGGTACGATTAGCGTGGCTACAACAAGCAAAGTATTGCTAACCAAAAAATACTATGCAAAGACGCAACTTTATGGCATTGAAAAATACCTCCATTGAAAATAAAAGCTCGACTTGTTACACGTTAGAGATGTCATAATGCGATCATCGTGGCACTTACTTAGATGGGAATAATAGACTTGGGTGAACATTGTCGGCCGGTAGGGATGGATTTATTTGCTTGGAATGCATGGGTGTACCGTTGAAAATGATAAAGTAGAAAAAAATAGAATTAGGAAAATTTCTGAGGTGCATATGGTGCGAAGTACATTGAAATTGCCTCTCTAATATCAAGTTACTTTCTATCAAATGAGATTTATGCATAATCCTAAGAGCTATGAGGAATCAACTAAATATTGTTAATACGTAAAAAGAGGACTTAGATATGGAGGTGATGATGCCGGGGCAATCTCTTAGGTGCAGTTTTTCCTGGTGGATGCATGTAGACACGCCAAAAAGACACATGCTATATTTTCTTCCATCCTCTTTATCTTCTTTTCATGGAGTGGCTGACTAAGTTTGTATATGATAGCACTCTTAGGAATCACCATATTTTCTTCCATCATCTATCTTCTTTTCATGGGGTGGCTAAGTTTGTCTATGATAGCATTATTTAAGATTCACCGCAAAATCACAAGAAAATAGAGAGTAAAAACGAGAAAAAATATCGAGACACAAGGTTTTTATCCCAATTCATCTTTATGGCTATATCTAACAGAGGATTTCATTATAACTAATATCTCATGCTTTTTGTTGCATCTTCCAGTTACAAGAAAAAAAGAATATACATACACACACTCCCACACCCCCAGTTGCTATTCATGGCTCAAGCCAAAATTATCAATAAAATATGAGTTCAAATTATAAAAGTCCTCTAGTATCTCGGGGGTGCTGTTCCCACAACTCTCGGACCCTGCGAGCTCATCAAGGAGTGGGACCCCATGTCATTTTCTCGATAGAGAGTATGAACCATACCATAACAAATCATGGCATTCCTCTCACATTCTATTTACAAAGTCAAGTTAGGGCTTTACGACAATGACAAACAAGTGAAGAAATTACTAGGATGAAAATAATAAATGGCGGCACCGGCATTCCCGCTGGTGGGAAAACGTCTGGCGTGACGTTACTAAACGGAGGGCTAACTTGGGATGGCGCTCCAATTTCATGCAATTCGGGCGTCGAGGTGGGCTTCGACGTCCCTTCCTTTCGAGCATGTGCACCGGCGACTGTGCTTGTTCTAGAAAAGTTCGTGTCGGATCGCTTTGCTTTTCCCACCGCCCCCTTTTGACATTTTTTTCACTCCACTAACGGAAGCTGCAGCCAATTTGGCCTTTCGGATTTGAGACCAAATTCGTCTTTTGCTTCGATCTTTACTGATCACTCGATTCCACGAACCGTCACGTATTGTCCTTAATGGACCGGTGAATTTGCACCATATTTTTAATATAAATACACACATGCTGATAAAATTGTCCAATTTTTTAAAAAATTTATTATACTTTTAGCAATTTAGTTCGAAATTTTTTAATTATATTAATTGAGTCTTCAATTTTTTCACGTTTTGCTATTTGAGTTCATCCGATCAAATTTAACCAGAAATTGCTGAAGTGAACATTGACTATTTTATTTTTTTCTCGAGTTTTTATGAAAAATAGAAAAGAAATTAAAATATAAATTAAAAAATTGCTCCCATTTTTCATTGACCATGATAATCATCTCATCTCACATTTTTCTGCATATAGTTATCATATCCTTTGCTTGGTGCTTTTAATGTATTTGCGAAAGTTTTTCAAAATATTGATATAGCCTATTTTACCATTCATTCCAGGTTATATTGTTAGTCTCAACAAAAGAAATCCCTCAAACAACAATAAAAAGGTGACCTTAGTCTTGATACTTGGGTGTAACATAGTGGAAACTATGATCACTAAGTGACCTATTCGAAACTGCCTATCTTCATTGTCGATATCAAAGACATAGTTCCCACGAGATGGTGTAAGTCCGATCAGAGTTTTCTAGCAACCGAAAGGCTGTATTCCTTGCATCGACAGACCTTCATATTGCCATGCGATCCACCAGAAGGACATTGGCTCCCCGTAGGTAAAACACACTGGTACACATCCATGCATTTGAAATTCTCAACAGTTTCTGGTTAGGTTAATGGCCGACTAGTTACTAAGGTCTTGACAGATGATAGGTCGACAATGAATTTGATTGCCTTACGAATGTTCCCTTGTTGGGTTTTGCTAGTGCGGTTGGCGATGCCGACGGGGTGGTGTTTGGTGACATTACAATCGGTACAAGAACACTTAAAAACGACTCGTCTGTAATTGATGCGGATGTACATACAATCTATCGCTGAATAGAGACAGGATTTGCAGTAACCATTGTGTACCCTAGATAAATTACTCATTTGCTAGCAAACCACCAGAAGCCGTTTTGAAAGATCTCGCTTTCTGTCGCGTGTCTGATAGAGCGGTCAAATGGATCCTAAAAGAAATGGACTGGTGACATGGCAAGGGGAGATACTTTATGAAAATATTTGGGAACACTGTGTTCTGTTAGAGTTTTTGCGAAAGCCTGAAGATTCCGATTATTGATGGATGGACAAAAGCCGTGCATGCATCATCAGAATCGAACGTGGAACGGGAAAAATTTTGTATTGACCTCCAGCTTTTGATGAAATTCGATTGAAGCAAGATTTGTATAGACTTGAATGATCATGAATAGGTACTTCTAGTCAATTTCCCTCTCAACGTTGATGGAGGGTTTTTAGATTATGAGAGGGTTTGGCTTATATGACTTATTTATATCCTCATGCAAAAACCCTTTCATATAACTTCTTCGGTCAAGACGGTTATCTTAATATTGGGCGATCATCATAGTTATCAAATAAAATGTTGACGGAATTAATTAATGTGGACAATAATAAATTGAATGTGGAATCACTCGCGATAGTCTAATCTCCAACAAGCGACAATTGCACCTTCCGAGCCAAGAGCTGCATCCCTTCTACATGATGTACAATAATGGCAATTCCATGCTTTCTTCTTTAGAAGGAGTGCTGGACACTTGAAGTGCTAAAACTTGACATAGAGGGACATTTAAACGCTAGAAATTAGGAAAGTGGTAAATTGGATTAGTTAAATGCTAACGGTGAGAAAATCCAGCCAAAATGTTGACATTGCGATCTTCCGACAAGGCAGGTGCAAAACGACGTCAATTTTGTATGCTATCGTGGTTAGACAAGTGCAAAAACGACGTCAATTTGCTATTGACATGGGTAAATAATAAATTTGAAAATTAATTAAATTTAATTTAATACAATTTTTTTTTTTTTTTTATAAAGGAAGATAATGAACAATTGCAGGTAGCTGAGGGCTTAGCCCTTGTCGTTGCCGCCTCTCTCTGTTGTCATCGGGAAGGGTTGGCGACGGTGAGGGGAGGGTCGGCCAAGGTCGCCGGGTCTTGGATAGGGGCCGGTGACCCCGACTAACCAAAGGTGAGGGCTTGCGAGCCTTGGACAAGATCTGGGGTGAGGGTCACAGCCTTTTCCTAGATCTAGTGAGGGCCTGTGACCCCAACCAACCCTTCCCCCACCGTTGCCAGCCTTTCTTGGTGATGGCGGGGAGCAAAGTGGTGATGAGGACTGAGCCCTTAGCCACCTGCAACTATTAATCTTCTTCCTTCCTCCCTTTGTCTCTGTCTCTGTCTCTGTCTCTCTCTGTCTTTGTCTCGATCTCTGTCTTTGTCTCCGTCTCTTTGTCTCTGTCTCTGTCTCTGTCTCTCTCTAAATTTAATTTAATTAATTTTTAATATTAAAATTCAAATTGACGCCAAAACGACTTTGTTTTTGCATTTCTTTGCTAAGTTAGCTCTCCGGCAAGCCATGCAGACGAGCAAAATTAATAAAAGAAATTGCCACATAGAATTTCGGGCAGGTTTCGCCAGAGGTGATACTCAAGTGTTCAATTTTTTTAAAAAAGTGGCATTTAAATGTCATTTTTAAAATTTTTGACACTTAAGTGTCTCATCGTGCCAAGTTTTAATACTTGGAGTATACTTTTGCCTCTTCAGAAGCATACATCGTTTTTGATTCCACAAAAATAGTTGACGGTCTTTAGCTTCTTTAGGTTGAACATGACGTTTAGTAGAAGTCTAGGTTACGAATGTGATTATTCCTCTAACATGGCGCCCACCTGAATGGTCTATTGCAAATCTCTCATGGGTAGATTGCTTTTAGGATCATTGCAAGATCAACGGCTCACGATAGCGTCGACTTAAGAATGCCTCCCATCAATCCAGTGCTCTCATATTTTTGCCAAATTTTTCAACATAAATTTTGTATTGTGTACTTACGACTCAAGGGTGTTAGTTCTTGATATTACACTAGCATTACAAGTTCAAAATTGACATGGCACGACTTTTATTAACTTTTTCTTTTGTTGAAAGAGATTTACATTAAAACAATTTGATAGCGAGAACAAATAAAAAAAATGATAAATGGATGCCAATAGAAATTGAAATGATGAGGATATTAGAAGAAAATCACATATGTGTGTATAGATATTTTTATATAAAAGATAACTAAGCTAATTCTTATTTCATCGGAACATCATTTTTTTCCCTTATACATTCACATAAGAGATTTCCTCTCTAATCATGTAGGAGGATCCCATGGAAAACAAACATCATAGTTCCCATTATGTTCATTGAATCGACAAGGACCAGTGTAACAAACTACCCAAGGACAACAAGCGCAATGTTTTTGGTCCCTCATTTGCACATAGATATCAAACTGCTCAAAATGACTTGACCATGCAAAGCTACAAAATAACAATGTCTTCTTAACAGGCTAAGTGGACGTGAAGGAGAATGCCTAGTTCACCTTTACATATTGGAACCCAAGATTGTCATCCTTGGATTTGCAATGAATTGTTAGAGTAGTTTCAATTGTCACATTGTTGAAGATCACGACATGCGCCTTGTCCCAAGGATATCCCAAACAACTAGTTAGCGACAAAGATCAAATAAATATGAGCTTAGCTGATGAACTCCCCATTGCGGGGGTATCTATGCTCCAATTTCAACATCATTCAGCTATTTAAGGACAAGGAATGTGATATAGCTAGTACGAGTACCTAGAGGGGAGTGAATAGGTATATAAATGATTTTTCTTTATAATTGCACAATACTTAGACAGTTGAAGGATTTGCAACAAATAATAATCAACGTAAGACTGAGTAAAGGAAAGAGAGAATTAAACACGCGGTTTATAGTGGTTCGGCTTGATTCAAGCCTACGTTCACTCTTCTGCACTGACAGCCAATTGGCTGGATTCCACTATGAACAAAGAGATGTTACAGTGTTGATCTTTCTTGATTTCTCAGTGTAGATGATCTACCACACTCGCTCAAGGTGTCACCAAGTATAGACACTCTCTGTGTATACAATTTCGCTCAAAATGTATCGACTAATAATCAAGGTGCTTCAGACTCTGGAATTTCTCTATCGATCACGTACTCAAACAACTAGAATGTCTTCCTTTTTATACTCATTTATGCCATCATACCCATTGGCATTTACCAAAGGAATTCCTCCAATCTACCCGTTGGACGGAATCAATTAAGAAGATCATTCGAGCTATTAAAGGAACCTGACGATAGCCCATCAATCCTGTTCGCCCATACAATCGGGATCTTGGTTTCCAAGAATAGAACATTCCAAGAATATTTCGTCGACCATCGGATCTTCAATCGATCTAGATACGAATAAAAGAATCCGTTATATTTATCCAACCAAGAGATCTTCTCCAGAGGATAGGACTAAATCATCAACCATATACTTCGGCTCTGGATTTCCTTCGTCACTGGATCAGAAAGACTGTAAATGAGAATAGTCTTGAGTCTTAAGTCTTGAGTCTTGAGTGCTGAGTCTGGTGATCAGAAAGTCTTCAGATTTTAAACAGAAGGTCTGCGAATATCCAGACTAGACTGATAGAAACGTTTTGTCAGCTTCAAAATATTCTGGAAAGATTTCTCCAACAGAATGGAGGCTATCATATGTGGTTAACTTTCCATAACCATATTATATGTAATTAGGTTCCTTTTTACTCTGGGATAAGAATGGCTTTATTACCTTTTATAATTTTCCTTTTTATGGTATAAGAATCTCCATATAAACATCTATTAGTACCAAGTTTAGTATCTTATGTATAGAATAATTATGATAGTTCTAAAAATATCTCTAGAATAATTCTTAGAATCCAGCTGCCACTTGGCTAGATACCATAAAGAGGGTAAGCGAGTGTAGAATATTTTCTTTCCTCTTATCACTAGCTAAATAAAACTAGCTAAATAAGACTAGCGTATACAAGCAATTTTCCCGTACTTTTGGTTTTAGATTAATCAGTCAACTAGCCAGTAAGATATGTTTCCAGCTGAAGGACATCACACTTATATTGTCATTATTCTTCGCTTCTTTTATACTCCCATGCGGACATTGTTATCAAAATCTTTTAATTCTCCACTCGCAACGGCTAGTTTTGATCCAAGATTTAAATAATATGTATCTATTAGGAAAATTTTATAAAACATTGTAGATATAGTTTTCCCGTTTATTCTTTAATTTTCAGTTCTGTATTTAATGATTTTGTGGCTGATATTGCTAGAATATTGTGGCTGCTTATTGCTGAGGTTATGTTGATATTAGTTGGTTGAGTTTTGGAAAGGTATTGGCCATGGAGTTCTTAGTGAATCGTTATCGTTTATCTCCAATAAAGTGGTATTTGTGCTAGCATGATGGAGAAAACCAATGTCACCATATTTAAGTTAAGTGCCTCAAATTATTCTATTTGGAAGTTTCGGATACAAGACTGTTGACACCTAAAGTTTGACCTTCTTATTTAATCATTTATTGCATAAAAAAATTAGGAGATATAAATATAGTTTAGCCATCATAAAAATTGAATGAAAATGCTACTTATAAAAATAGGGCGCTGAATAAAAAAATCCAAATGCGGAGAAGCTAACATTATTCAAACTCTTTCCTTTTAATTTGTTCCATTGCACGTCTATCTCATTAACAATACGCGAAATTTTTAGGCCAAAAAATTTGTTTTTCCAATCCAACAATTTTTTTTACTTGATATTTCCTACATTCGATAGTTAACAACCCAAATGAAACTTGTGTGAAAATCTACAGAAACAAATAACGTAATGAAAAATAAAACACAAATAAAAATACGTTCTACAATAAAGGTCAGCGCAAAGCATGGGTTACGCAATTGGAATGTTAATTTCACTTGTGATTCCATTGGCCTTTCAGTCAATTCAAAAGAGATATCAGTAGATAAGAAATTAGCTTTTGAAGATCTAAACATTAAAATGTTAATTTTGAATAGTTTAAAAAAAAAAAAAAAAAAACAAGGGTAAACACCAAAAGGATAGACAAAGCTTTTGACATGCTTGGATTGTGCACTCACTTACCCAAATAGCCCACAAAAGATGACCTGCACAAGGACTGTCCACGTTATTTTTGGCCTGCTCCTCCTGTTATACGCCCAAACACAAAATTAATATACACATACACATTAAAATCAATTGATATCACAAGAGTTGAGATTTGTGAATGAAGAGAAAAATAATATTCTATTTTTTGAAAAATATGTCGGAAAGTGTCCAAGTCATGATGGAACAGTGGTGGGCTTTCCAGGTTCGAGACGTGACGGCGCGTGTGGTAGCGTCTGGCGGTGGTTGGCAACAAAATTTCAGTATTTCTCTCGTTTGAGGGTGATGAGTCTGATGGTCGTGACCTTTTTATGAAATGAATAGTGGAAATGTGCTACACAGCAAGTTAAAGCTTCGGTCTTGACTGAAAATTGATAGAGATGCGGCCGGTGCGCTAGTGTCATGGCGGCCACCTTGTAGCAGACTCCATGGGCACACCTTAGGTAACAATGGCCCTAATACCAAGTTGAGATTTGTGAACGAAGAGAAAAATTATATTCTGTTTTCTCGGGTCCAAGACATGACATTGTAAGAGTTTTCCTAATGTGGACTAAATTAATTGATATTATAATTTACTGTTTTTACGGTTATCGTAAAACAGGGTTGGTCTAAAGAGATATAGAAGGTTTCTTAATTAGTCTAATATGGGCTGGCTAGTGTGGGCCGAGTTGAGCCTGGCCCGTAATGAGAGGGACTGGTTGGAAACTCTATAAATAGTGCTAAAGTCTCTCCTCTAACCCTAATTCTCACATGTATCCTCACCTAAGGGGCGTTTACCTAACGCTACACGTGAGGAGGGCCGCCTCATTGAGCCAGTGATACGGAGGGCAATAGAGGAGAAGGACTTGATGCGTGGATCCCCTTTATATGTGGGTAATCCCTTTTTCTACTTCCGCTTTATGTTCAATGGATCCAGGTGCGTTAATCTTTCTACTCAATTATGCATGTTCTTGTTCTGGTTATGGAGATCTTGGGGTTGCGCAATTTGCGTCTATCATGTGGTATAAGAGCAACCATAATCTTAAAACTCGAACACAATTGGTTTTGCCCTAATTTGTACGGATTTACCCTAATTTGTACGGATCTACCCTAATTTTTATGGATTAGCCCTAATTGGTACTGATCTTGCCCTAATTTGTGATTTTTGAGACTTTTTGTTCAATAAAAATTAAATTAAATCACAAATTCGGACTGGGCTCGACAAGACGAGCAAGAGGGTAGGCGGCGCGTCGCCGGAGGAGGCCGCACGCGCTTCCATGCGCTGCCACGCACCGCCTACGCGTCAAACGTGCGCCGCGCGTGAGATCCACGCGCCGAGCACTCAGGCGGCGCGTGTGGGCGCGTGAAGGCTCCGACCGGTGCGTGGCTGGCGGCGTTAGACTTGTATGGTGATTTCCTATCTCGTCGTATATTTATTTTATATGTTTGATGGTTTTATTGATGTGAAATTGCATATGAAACCCTAAATACGTGTATTTTTAGTGTATTTTGCGTATTTTTCTTGTATTTTCGGTGATTTTGGAAATACAGGTGATGGGTTACTAATATGTTATCACATAATAAAATGTGTGATTCATCAATAAAAATCAAACTTTATTGTGAATTGACGATGGCTTAATGAGATACAATTCGTATGAGATTGTATTTAAGCTATGTATTGAGCCGATGAGAAACAATAAAAATTATGAAACTTTTGTTACTCAGATGTACTCCTTTACACACTGGTAATCTTTGAATGATAGACGACTTAAGGACTCGTGACCAAACTGATGTACTGATTAACATATCTGCTGAATGTGAGTAATGCATGTCGATTAAGTTACTGCATATTGTACATGAACTCATCTGGTCACTTGTTAATGTCTATCAAGTTGAATATTTTTATGGTTAAGGAGTATGACAATATTTATGCAGAACAATAGTATCTACTGTTATAGTTTAGATATTTAGTTCTGTGGTTTGACTCAATTTATAGGCCACTGGTTGAAGTAATGATATTTGTTACCTAAAATTGATTAATAAATCAATTGTTGGCCTTGGAGTCATTTTTGCCTTATGAATTCATGAGTGATAATGGATCAGCTATCAAGCTTGTCGATTTTGTGCACCCTGTATTACTATTGATGTTAATTTGTGAGAGATATTATAGATCAGCATTCTTTTTATGTTGTTATGGTAATATGTAATTGTGGTGCATAAGAGATGTTTTATTCTCTGTTATGAGAAGTTTCTTGTGTTACTGTAATCAATGATCTCATTGGAATCTGTCTTTCAAGTTTGCTCTCTCTATATATATATATATATGAATAAAGCAATATAATTAGCATGATATGTGATTTTGGTGATATGATGCCCCTATCACTAAAGTTAAAATCACATATATATGGTGTATGTGAGGAGTAAAGCTTATATCCCTGGTATGAAAGAATTCCAATGATTCAATTGAGTAGTGACCGCCAAAGTGGCACGCTTGATTGGGTTTGAGAAATTTCGGTCTCGTATGATGATTGTGATGTCTCCTGGTCTAATGCATAATCATACTCCCAAAGGAGGTGATTGTGTATTAGTTCATGGAGGGATACATGATAGTGTGGTGGAGGAGTGACTGATTCTAGTGATTCATATGCCCAAAAGTGATGAATTCATGAAGAATTGGAACATATTCTCATAACCCTTATCATGTGGGGAGTGTACTATTGCATGTCATGTATTCTGCCCAAATGTGATTATGTGATTTTGCATGTAACTCTCTGGATGTGTACTTGTACGTCAAGTTACACAATGCTCACATGATGCTAATTATATACTGCTTGTTTTTCAGTCATATTTTCTGTAAATGTTAATTCCGTCACTATTGAGGTTTTTACTGCTTCAAATTTTAAGTTGTGGACATATGATTTGTTGCTTGAGAAAAGAGCAATTGAATTTTCTTATTGTCCATGAAGCGTTCCATTCTGGAACACTTGAAAAGAGGTTTGCCTGCGGACTGCACTGCTATAAGATGATGGAAGCCTTAGTTGCTTGAAATTATGTCTTATTTGATATTGAAATTAGGACACATCTGCAAAAATTGTATTTAAGTCCTAATGACATATACATCTCGTATATGATTAAAAGGTTGTCAGGTTTAACAGTGGCAATGAGTATTTTTGGCAAGTATGACAATGCGAAATAGCTTAAAGGGTTATTTGTCAAATACTTGGTAAATTCTTGGGTGGTAATTTAATTACTATACCTGAAAATTTTGACAAAAAGATTTGGGCGAAAGGCATAAATGCACCATATTGAACATGGTGATGAGTATGATTAGTAAGACTAATTTATCTGGTCTTTTGTGGGCTGATATTATGAAAGCAATTTTTTCATATACAAAAAGGGTATTGATTTTATGACCCTAAAGAAGGTATAAGAATTACGGAATTACATACTCTAAAATTTTTAAATATTGACGTAATTGTAGAGGATAGTTGCTCTCAGATTATTAAAGATAATAGTATGATGGATGTTATTATGTTTTTTTCTTTACCTATACAGATAATTATGGAATCTCCTGTATCATAGACTAAACTTGTTGAGGTTCAAGGTACTATTTTTGATATAGTTTATAATGAAATTTCTTAAACCTCTCAAGTGCAGAATGAAGTTGTTGCAGCTTTATTAAGGAGATTTGTTAAGGAAAGACAATCAGTTATACCATCAGACTATATAGTCTATTTGTGAAAGCATGAGTATAATATCCACTATATGGTTGATGTAATGACATATTTATAATTTTCGTTTCTTATTATCAATTAAGTATGTGATTAGATATCATAAAAGTCGATATACAATCTATGAAACATGTTTGGAAACTTACTAACTTGTCTAAAGATCACAAGTTTATTAGTTGCAAACAAAGATTGTGGAATTTAAAGCCAAATTTGTAACTAACGTTTTAACTCTGAAAGAGGGGTGGATTGTTTATAGTGAAGAAATAATTATTTCTTTAAATGTTCTTTCAGAGTGAACGTGACATTAATAATTTATTTTGATATAAAGTTACGCCAAATAGATACAAAATCTATATTGTGCAAACTGGATGATTTTGCAGCAGATTCAAGTAAACTTGTGTGTAGGCTGAAAAGTTCTAATTTATGGTCTTAAGCAAGTTTCCATACAATATTATTAAAGTTTCATAGTGTTATTATTTTGTTCCATTGAGAACAAAGTAATTCAATATACTTGCAAAGTCAGTGGGAGGAAATTTATTTCTTCTCATGTTTTGCTTACAAATTGTGACCTTGAGACATCTTATATCCTTTGTACGATGTACGTAAGGATTGTTTTTGCCATATTATATTAGATTTTTTCGAAGGACATTTGCTGATTGTATATTGGAAATATTCAATATACATCATTGCAAGCCAGGAATTGCTCCTGTTGTTAAGGGTGATGGACTAAATCTATTACATTGTCCTTATTTAGATATTGAGAAAATCTAATTAAATGGTGTACCTTGTGTCAGTGCACTAAAAGTATAATGTATGCTCGAATTTGCACTAGACTAAATGTTGTCTTTGTGACGGGATTTCTAGGCGATATCGGTGAAATCCAAGACATGATCACTGGGTTGCTGTCAAGAAGGTTTTAAGGTACTTAAAGAAGACAAGAGATTATATGCTAATTTATAGCCATGTTCAATTCTTGCAGTTAGTAGGGTATTTAGATGTAAACTTTGCTGGCTGTTATGATGACATGCAATCAATAACAGAATACATATTTATGTTAGCAGTAAGTGCAATAAATAAAGTCTTATGTCATCTTCTGCTATGTAAGCAGTGTTAGTAACATTCTTTTAGGCTGTTACTTGGGCTTTTAGGCTCCAAAACCTTATGACGAAATTGATTGTTTTAACTTGATGGATAGACCCATACGGTTATATTGAGATAACAAATTTGTAGTATTATTTATTTACTACAAAGGTCTTAAGGGGTCTAAATATATGGTGGTAAGATATTTTTTGACCATAAAAAAACGGTACAGAAAGGTGACTTATAATATAACATATTTTCACAGATGATGTGGTTGCGAGATTCACTAACTAAAGGCCTACGCCCATGTGTATTTTAGTAACATATCGTTAACATGGGCTTAGGAGTATCTTCGGATACTTGTTGTTTAGTGGGAGCTATTATGGCTTTATTTGATAAAGTTCACATACGTGGTTCGTTACATTTAGTAACGGTTTGATATGTATCAACTTTTGCATTCAATAAAATATTTTTGAATGTATTGTTATTATGTTGAATACATATTGATAAAGTCTCAAGGGATTGTATAAACCTTAAGTGAAGGCTAGGGGCATCCGGGCATCCGGTTATTAGCCTTGTGCATATGTCTTGTGATACATAAAGAAAGGTTAACCATAAGGACAAGACATATGTGGGTTCATTGGAACCATAAAGCATTCTCTTGTGGCACAAGTTTTTGTGACACCTAAGGTAAGAGAATGGTGACTGACAAATGGGATCTCTCTATGAGAGATGTTATCCATTTGCCACACTATCATATTGAATCCATATCAATAAAGTTGAGAGTACTCGTGACCATGGAAGGCTCTGTGTGTATACATGCAGTTACCGCCATGATTCGGTGTTTAAGACTTTATGAGATATGATTGACTATTAAGAATTATCTCTAGACCAAATGTACGCATATACGGTACGATTTCAATTAATATAGTCCAAGTGGGAGAATGTAAGAGTTTTCCTAATGTGGACTAAATTAATTGATATTGTAATTTACTGTTTTTACGGTTATCGTAAAGTAGGGTTGGTCTAAAGAGAGATAGAAGGTTTCTTAATTAGTCTAATATGGGCTGGCTAGTGTGGGCCGAGTTGAGCCTGGCCCGTAATGAGAGGGACTGGTTGGAAACTCTATAAATAGTGCTCAAGTCTCTCCTCTAACCCTAATTCTCACATGTATCCTCACCTAAGGGGCGTTTACCTAACGCTACACGTGAGGGGGGCCTCCTCATTGAGCCAGTGATACGGAGGGCAATAGAGGAGAAGGACTTGATGCGTGGATCCCCTTTATAAGTGGGTAATCCCTTTTTCTGCTTCCGCTTTATATTCAATGGATCCAGGTGCGTTAATCTTTCTACTCAATTATGCATGTTCTTGTTCTGGTTATGGAGATCTTGGGGTTGCGCAATTTGCGTCTATCAGACATGACAACATATAGTGGCGCGTGTGTCGGTTAGCAACAAAATTTCAGTATTTTTCTTGTCTGAGGGCAGCGAGTCTAAATGAACAGCGGAAGTGTGCCGAACAGCAACTAGAAAAGGAAATTGGTTTTGTCGGAAAACTAAACTGTACTCGCGCGTGCCCTTTCTAAGAAGAAAGCTATAGGGCCCATGATAGCCATTGCAAAAATTAAGCGGCGGGCGATGATGAGTGTCAGGTTACATCCCGTCGCTTGCTGTGAGCTTGCTTGGTATGTTGACTCCGGCGCATGCGACGTGGGGCGGCGTCCTTTATTTCATTCACGGCCTTGGACGAATGACACATTGTCGTTGCTCGAAACTCTCACTCTTTCTCTCTCCTCTTTAGATTTTGGTTCCTTGAACGAGTATGAAAGTGTCCTAAGGAAAACATGAAGATTGAAAAAGATGGGGTTTTGAATGTGGCATGCACATAATGCGATGGAGGAGGACAGAGGAGGCTTGCTATTTTGCTTGGCACCCATTTCGAGCAATTTGTGTTACATCATTAAACAAATTGTTTGTAGCTTGGTAAGTACATGGTTCAAAGGTTTCCTCCTACAACAATTTAGGGTAAAAAGAATTCCCCATGCTAATTATGATTCTTAATTTATTAATCGGATGAAAACTATGGGCAATATGATAAATTGTATTGGATGGTCTTGGGTTTCTCTTACCACAAAAGCTAGTTTAAAGGGTGAGACTTTCATTTACACTTATAAACCGATGATCAGTCCCTTCTACAATTGATGTGGGATAGTCTTAATAATCCCACCTCACACATTGGGCTTGGGTCCCTATCCCCCACACATCGAGCTTGAGTCAGAGCTACACAAGTTTTGGGTCCGGACTTATTGGTAAGTTAGGCTACAACTGATGTGGGACAATCTCAACAATCCCCCTTTACACATTGGGCTTGGGTCCCTATCCCCCGACATGTTGGGTCTGAGTCAAAGCTACAACAAGTTTTGAGTCCGGACTTATTGGTAAGTCATGTTACAACCAATGTGGGACAATCTTAACAATCCCCCCTTAGACATTGGGCTTGGGTCCTTATCCCCCCAAATGTCAAGCCTAAGTCATAGCCACAACATCCCAAAAATTTTCCTTGTGACTATTGGGTTTGGACTTGTAGGCAAGTTAGGCTCTAATACTGGTGTTGGACACTTTTGGCCCTCTCTCACTCCAAAAGTCACATCAAAGGGTGAGAGTTTTGCTCACTTTATAAATCGATCACCAACTTATTCCTCAACTGATGTGGGACAATATCAACAAATTGTCTGTTCTCTTTTGTCCTTACAAGGTGTCATCTTTCATTCTATTGTTCGAACTTATACGTATGCGAACATGATGCTTGCTAAGATGTACAATTAAGTAGCACTAGGATTTCTGCTAACTCCAAATTGCTAAAAGAATCGGATTTGTGTTTTTATGTGGTTCGAGAAAAGTACCAAAAAATTTCTAAACTTATTCATTAGTACAAATTCAGTTATAAACCTTTAATTAGGCCATTTTAGTCTTAATCATTTTCACATTAGTAGTAATTCAATTATTTCGATCAATTTAAGCTAAAAAATACTGACATTGACCCTTACCATCATATGTGGCATGATCAGCATTGACATGGATATATTTTTAAAATGAAATTTAATAATTTTTCCTCTTTTTTTTTTTTTTCCTTTCTCTTCTCTTTTAGTTGGTCCTTGGTCATTGGCCACTGGCCATGGCTAGTGAGAGCTGGTCTTGCCAGGTTGCACCTAGTAGGGGCGAGCACTGACAAGTAGAGGTGAGCATCGGTCTAGGGTCAATTTTGGACCGGCCCTAGACTGCCCCAACTTGCCAATCCTAGTCCGGTTCCTAGGGGGACTAAGTTGGTCCTTGATCCTAGGATTTCTGGACAAGTACTATGCAGATTGGTTCTTAGTCTTGAGTTTAGGGTTAGTCCAATCCGGACCAACCCGTATTGTACATATTATATATAATATATCTAAATATATTATTTATTATATATCAAATGTTATTTATAATTTTTATATAGAAAAACCTTAAGTTAAATGGCGTCGACATCATTAAATGGCTCCTTAATGAGGAATCTAAGTAATTTTACATTGTTCTTTACTAGTTTAGACTTTTAATGTCTTTTATGGCATAGACAATTATGATTTACAAATGAGGAAAATGTCTATATGAGGAGTCTTCACAGTGTCCAAAATGATATAAATAGCTCATCACGGTATTATCCTCAGGTACTCGTTCTCTCTGTCTTCTTTTTCCTCTTAGTCTTCAATTTGCCAAGATCAAAAGATATAACTTCACTGCTCACTGCTCGCTGCTCATCGCTCGGCACTTGCTTGCTTCTGGTTGCTCATATTGCTCACTCCTCGACACTCGACACTCGCCCTACTTGTTGCTTGTTGCTTAATGCTCACGCTGCTAGTCGCTTTACGCTCACCCCATTTGATACCCTTTGCTCACCTTTCTTCCCTGACCTCGCTTGTCACCGAGTCCATTCGGTCAACCCGGTCCTCCTTTGCCTTTTCAAGGTGTACAAAAAATGAAACAAAATAATTATTGATTGGTCTCGGATTGACCCTGTAACCGAACCGAACCCACTGGGTTAGTTGAATCCCTAGTTGCCTTTTTAAGGAGTACAAAAAATGAAATAAAAAAAAATTATCGGTTGGTTATGGACTAACCTTGGAGCCGGACTGAACCTATTGGGTCAATTCGGTCCTTGGTCTCAGGCTCAATATAGCCGAACTTCAGTTCCAAAAATTGAGGATCAACATTGTGCGGGTTAGTTTTAGGGTTATAGGGTAGACTGGCCCAACCTGGACCATGCTCACCCCTATTGACAAGGCCCCCTCGTTAGATTTGGCAAGGTTGATCCTCGCCCAAGCTAGGGCGACATGGCATGACACTTATGAACTTTGTTTTTTAAAGTTAAAAGAAATTTACATTAAAACATTTTCATGGTGATGACAAATGAAATAATTGATAAAGAGATATTAATAGGAAGTGAAATGATGAGGATATTAGAAGAAGCGTATAGATAATTATATTTGAAAGATAAATAAGTTGATTCATATTCCATATGAACTTCATTCCTCTCTCTCATACATTCAGATGAGTGGTTTTTTCTCCCTAATTGTGTAGGAGGGTTCCATGGAAAACAAACATCGAAGGCTCCGGTATTTTCATTCTTCCTACAAGGACCAGTAGGTAAGATGTTCCACTCACACAAGGTGGAGCAATGCCTATCATCCCTCTTTGTCACATATATATCAAACCACTCAAAATGATTTGGCCATGCGAAGCTACAAAAGAACAATGTTGTCCTAAAAAAATTGATATTAAATGAAAATTCCCAACTACTCGTTATATAATGGAACCCAAGGTCGTCATCCTTGGATTTGCAATGAACTGTGAGAGTAGTTCCAGTTGGCAAATTGTTATGGATTACAACATGTATCTTGCCCCAAACATCTCTCACATAATTAGCTAGCAATAAAGAACAAATGAATATGAGCTTAGCTGATGATTTCACCATGATGGGGTATCTATGATCCAATTTCAGCATCATTCAACTATTTAAGGATGAAGAATGGAGGATATCAAATGTGGCCAACTTGCCATAACCATATCATCTTTAATTAGCATTCCTTTTTCTTTTCTAGATTGAGAATTGCCATAGAACCTTTTATATTTTTCCTTTTTTACATTGGTATAAGAATTGCCATATAAACATATATTGTTACCTAGTTTAATATCTTTTGTAAAAATTATGATATTTCCAAATATCTCTAAATTTATTCCTCAATTTCATGCTAGATCTTTTGCAATTATAGGATCTAGCTGGCATTTGGTTAGATATTGTAAAGAAGGTAAGAGAAAAGTAGATTAATCAATCCTTTAGAGTGTTTTGTAGTCACTAGCTGGCATTCGGCTTGATACCATGTTTGACCTTTCCAAAAAGAAAACTATAGGGCCTATGATAGTTGTCGCTTGGTACGTTAACTTCGGCGCTACGACTTGGGGCGGGGTCCTTCAATTCATGCACGGACTTAGACAAACGATACATTGAGGTTGCTCGAAACTCTCACTCTCTTTCTTTCTCCCCTCTCTTTAGATTTGGTTCCTTGAATGAGTGTGAAAGTGTCCTAAGGAAACATGAAGATTGAAAAGGATAGGATTTTGAATGTGGCGCGCGTATAATGCAATGGAGGAGGACAGATGAGGCTAGCTATTTTGCTTGGCACTCATCTCGAGCAATTTGCGTTACATTATTAAAAAAATTGTTTATAGCCTAGTAAGTGGATGGTTCACAGGTTTCTTCCCACAACAATTTAAGGTAAAAAGAATTCACCATGCTAATTGTGATTCTTAATTTATTAATCCTTCGTGATACAGAAAATTGTGTTGGATGATCTTGGGCCTCTCTCACCAGAAAATTAGCTTAAAGGGTGCTTTCATTTATACTTATAAACCGACCCCTAGTCTCTTCTACAACCGATATGGGATAATCTCAACAAATTCCCCTTGGGTTAGAGCTGCAACAACCCAAATTCTTCCTTGTAACCATTAAGTCCAAAATTTGTTAGCAAATCGGGCTCTAATATTAGTGTTAGGTGGTATTGGGTCTCGCTCACCCCAAAAACCATCTAAAAGGGTGATCCTTTTCCTCACATTATAAACCTACTACCATCCCCTTCCATAACCAATGTGGGACAATCCCAACAAATTGTTTGTTCTCTTTTGTTCTTCGATGTTTGTTAATAATCTCCTTACAATATATCATCTTTCACTCTATTGTTTGTACTTACTGTTGGAGAAATATTCTTGAAGTGTTTTGAAGCTGACAAAACGTTTTCATCAGTCTAGTCTGAAGATTTGCAGACTCTGCTATTTAAAGTCTGAAAACCTCCGGACAGCCAGACTCAAGATTCAAAATCTATTCTCTTTGACAGTTTCTAATTCGTTGAAGAAAGGCTATCAAGAACTGGATGTTTCATTAAGGATGTGACCTTATCGACTGGAGAAGATCTCTTGGCTGGATATGACATAACGGAATCCTTTATTTGATCATGATTGATTCGGAGATTAAGGATCCGATGATTGGCGAAGAATTCTTGGAAGGTTCTACTTATGGAAACCAAGATCCTGATTGTATGGGCGAACATGATTGATGGGCTATCGACACATTCTTGCTCGAATGATCTTCCTAATTGATTTTATCCAACGGGAAGATTGGAAGAATTTCTTTGGTAAGTGCCAACGGGTATGATGGCATAAATGAGTATAAAAGGAAGACGTTCTAGTTGTTCAAAAGTGTGCACGATAGAAGAATTCCAAAGTCTGAAGCTCCTTGATTCGTAGCAAGTTCTTTTACTGAGTGAAATCTTGTACGCAAAAGAGAGTCTATATTTTTTAGATACTTTGAGGAAGTGTGGTAGAATATCTACATTGTGGAATCAAGGGAGAACTGTACTGTAACATATTTTTTGTTCATAGTGAAATCCAGCCAGTGGACTGTCAGTGCAGAAGAGTGGACGTAGGCTTGGAATAAACCGAACCACTATAAATCTTGTGTTCAATTTTCTTTTCCCTACTCTCTGTTTTACTTTGATCATAGTTCGTTTTGTTAACTGAAGGAGAGCTTCCTTTCTATTGTCTGCCTAGTATTGCTTTCATATCTCGAGAAATTATTCATACACTTATTCACCCCGCTCTAGGTGCTTATACTAGCAATATCAATTGGTATAAGAGCCGTGTACTCACTTTATTTGAAATGTTTTACTTCAAAGTTAAAGATATATGGCTAGTATGCTAGCTCCAGGGCTGGTGGAAGGGCAAAGCAATACCAAACCACCTTACTTTGATATAAAGGATTACAACATCTGGAAAAACAAGATGAAAGCGTTCCTACGATCAAAGGATCATCTGGAATGAGACGTTGTAGAAAAATAAATCACTCCTAAAGCTGCATCTGTCTCAGAGAGAGGAAAAAAACCGTTGAATCAAGTGAAATGACTTAGGAAGAGATAATCAAGAGACAAGTTCTTGATGCAAAAGCAATTTATTTTTTATATTGTGCTTTATCTCCTACTGAATATAACAGAATATCTTCTTGTGTTACAACTAAAGAAGTCTGGGATAGATTACATAGTACCTATGAAGGAACCGATCGAGTGAAAGAGACTAGAATCAACATTCTACTCGGTCAATACGAAGCCTTCAAAATGAAATCAAGAGAATCTATAACTGACATGTTTAGTCGTTTTACAGAAATCGTGAATGGTCTTGAAAATCAAGGTCAACTAATTTATGATCCCATGAAGGTAAACAAGCTACTGCGCGGACTCTCCAAGGATTGGAATCACATAAAGACCTCAATCAGAGAGACCCAAAAAATCATGCCACTATCTGTTGATGAGTTGGTTGTGATTCTTCAGTCTTATGAAGTGGAACGAATCAATGAAGACGAAAACCCTAAAGGTAAGAAATCCATTGCATTAAAATCCAATGATGATTCTGATGTTACATATTCTGAAGACGATATGGATGATGAGGAGCTTGCTCTTATGATAAGAAGATTCAGAAAGCTAAATAGAAAAGGAAGAAGATTCAATCCAAAGAAACAGAGTTTTCAAAAGCAACATACCAAGTTTGTTGATGATGATGAATCAAACAAAGATGTAGTCTGCTTTGAATGTAAGAAAAAGGGACACATCAGACCCAACTGTCCTCTTCTGAATAAGAAGAAAGGAAAATCTGAAAAGTATCGAAAAGCTCTTAAAGCAGAAACCTGGAGTGATACAGAGTGTGAAGAAAGTGATGATGATTATGCCAATATATATCTAATGGCACAATCGGACTAAGATTCAAACTCCGAGACAGAATCAGATTCAGACAGTGAATTTGAGGTGAGTAACTTCAAAATCCCTATTAAAGTCTCTAAATACATTGATGAGTTGTGTTTTAGTCTTAAGACTTCTCTTAAAATGATTTCCGAACTCAAAAGAGAAAATTTTGCTCTAAAACAACAGAAAAATGTTTTGAAAGAAAATGTGAAATGTTTAGACATGAATGTTTCTTCTCTTAGAGAAAGTGAAGATAACTTTTCAAAAGAAAATGCATTATTGAAAATTGATATCTCAAATATTTAAAAAAAAAAAAGGATCTAAGAAACTGGAAAAAAATTCTTTCTGTTCAAAGACCTTATTTCAACAAATCTGATTTGGGAATGACATCTGAAACCATTCCTTTAATTGATTTTCCAAAGGTGAAAGAAAGAATTAAGCAAAGACCCACAAGAGATACTTACAAAAATTATTTTAAAAAGATCTTTATAAAACCAGTAGGTCGCAATGCTCTTAGATGTTTAAAGTGCAATAGTGCAGATCATTTTGAAAAAGAATGTCTTATGGTTTTGAAACCTGTTAAGAAAGTATGGGCAAAAACCGCATATCATACTAACACCAATGGACCCAAGAAAATATGGGTACCAAAGAAAGTTTGACTTTCTTTTCTAAATGCAGGTCACTATCAAGAAAAATGTAAAATGGTATATGGATAGTGGATGCTCAAGACATATGACAGGAGATTCAAATTGCTTCATAAAACTTGTTCAAGTGAATGGTGGAAAAGTTTCATTTGGAGGAAATAGCAAAGGAAGAATAGTGGATTTGGAACTGTAAAGATTGGAAACCTCACAATAAGCAATGTTTCTTTAGTTGAAGGACTCAACTACAATTTGCTCGTGTCACGAGTACAAATTTTGTGTGATACCGTTTTCAAAATCTACTTTCAAGAGGGAATATGTTCAGGAACTAGTAAAGACTCTACTCAGTCATTCATGGGTCGAAGACATGTAAATATCTACCTCTTGGATGTGAAACCAGATGAATCGCAATGTCTAATCTCTATCCAAGACGAAGCAAGCTTATGGCACAAAAAGCTTGGGCACATTAATATGAAGCAGATAGCCAAAATCTCAGCAAATAAACTTGTTCGTGATCTATCCAATTTATCATACCAAAAGTCTGATCTATATACACCATGAATATTGGGAAAACAAGTAAGAAATTCTTTTAAATCAATAAATCAAGTTTCCACTAACCGTATACTGCAGCTTCTGCATATGGATCTCTTTGGACTAACCAGAACACAAAGCATTGGAGGTAAGAAATATTGCCTAGTAATTGTGGATGACTACTCACGATTTACTTGGGTATATTTCCTGGCAAGTAAGTCTAAAACCTTCTCTTATTTTGAAAAAATTGCTAAAAATGTTCAAAATGAAAAATGTTATGTTATTTCAAGTATAAGAACAGACCATGGAGGTGAATTTGAAAATCAAGATTTTACAAAATTTTGTGATGAATCTGGTTTTCAGCATGTGTTCTCCTCTCCATATACTCCAGAGCAAAATAGAGTTGTGGAAAGAAAGAATAGATCGTTTCAAGAAATGGCTAGAACTCTTTTAATTGAAAGCAACATCTCTTCACGATTTTGGGCTGAAGCAATTTCTACAGCTTGTTATATTATCAATAGAGTTTTTCTAAGGCCTATTCTAGAAAAAACCCCTATGAATTATTCAAAGAAAATAAGCCTATTGTTTCATATTTTCATGTGTTCTGATGCAAATGCTTTATATTGAAAAATGAAAATGATTGAGTTGGTAAGTTTGAAGAAAAATTAGACGAAGGCATCTTCCTTGGATATTCTACCTCAAGCAAAGCCTACAGAGTCTATAACAAGAAGAGTCAATCTGTGGAGGAATCAATGAATGCCAAGTTCCAAGATTCTATGCAAAATGAATCTATTCAGACTTATCTTGAAGAATTTGAACCTGCTCAAGACTCTACAAAGTCTAAATCTCAAGAAGTAGCTCAGACTCTGAAAGACCAGCAACAAGTGGTTATTGAAGATTCAAATGAAGGAAGTGATCATCAATTTGACAAATCAACTAGTAACTGGAAGCATAAGTCCAGTCATCCTAAAGATCTCATTATTGGCGACATTAATGATGAAATTCGCACAAGATCCAAAAGGCGCGAAGAGTCTAGTGATGTGGCTCTTATTTATGAAATAGAACAAAAAAGCATAGAAGAAGCTTTATCTGATGAAAGCTGGATTGAAGCTATGCAAGAAGAACTCAGACAATTTAGCATTAATGATGTCTGGGAATTGACTCATAAACCAAAAGGTAAATCTGTTATTGGAGCTATATGGGTTTTTAGGAACAAGATGAACGAGAAAGGAAAAGTCGTAAGAAACAAAGCAAGACTCGTGGCCAAGGGATATACGCAAGAAGAAGGGATAGACTATGACGAGACTTACGCACCAATAGCAAGGTTAGAAGCAATTCGATTATTACTTGCTTTTGCTTGTTACAAAAATTTCAGGTTATTCCAAATGGACGTCAAAAGTGTTTTCCTAAATGGATTTATCTATGAGGAAGTCTATGTGTAACAACCACCTGGGTTTGAAGACCCAAGGAAACCAGACTTAATATTCAAACTGAAAAAGTCCTTGTATGGTCTAAAGCAAGCATCTCGAGCTTGGTACGACATGCTGAGTAAGTTTTTAATTCAAAACGGTTTTGTAAAAGGTAAAGTAGACACTACTCTGTTTATCAAAAGAGAAAGCAAAAATTTTGTGCTAGTTCAAATATATGTCGATGATATTATTTTTGGATCCCCTAATGAAAGTCTGTGTAAGAAATTCTCTAAGACTATGCATGATAAATTTGAAATGAGCATGATGGGTGAGTTAACCTTCTTTCTCGGGCTTCAAGTGAAACAACTGAAGGAAGGAACTTTTATTCATCAAGAAAAATATGCTAATGATCTTGTCAAAAAGTTTGGACTAGACAATTGCAAAAAGGCTGATATACCAATGTCAAGTTCCTTGAAGATAGACAAAGATGAAGGAGGAAAGAAAGTCGACCGGAAGCTATACAGGAGCATCATTGGCTCACTTCTTTATCTTACTGCTTTTAGACCTGACATTTTGTTTAGCGTTTGCATTTGTGCCTGATTTCAAGTAGACTCTAAAGAATCTCATTTAAGTGCTGCAAAGCGTATTATCAAATACATTGCTTTAACTTCAAGCATCGGCCTTTGGTATCCTAAAAAGGGAGACTTTACTCTTCTTGAATACTCAGACGCAGACCTAGCCGGATGCAGAGTAGACAGAAAGAGCACATCGGGTACCTGTCAGTTACTTGGAAGCAGGACAGTGTCTTGGTTTTCAAGGAAGCAAAATACAGTAGCTCTTTCTACAGCAGAAGCAGAGTTTGTAGCTCTCGAAAGTTGTTGTTCACAAATTCTGTGGATAAAACAATAGCTAAGAGACTTTGGAATTGAAGATTCATGCACGGCGATTAACTGCGACAACACCAGTGCAATCAATCTTACTAAAAATCCAATTCTTCACTCAAGAGCAAAGCATATAGAGATTCGACATCACTTCATTAGAGATCATGTTCAAAATGGAGAAGTTTCGATTTAGTTTGTTGACTCAAAGAACCAACTGGCAGATATATTCACAAAGCCTTTTGAGAAAAATCAATTTGAAAGTATTCGTTCCAGACTCAAGATTTTGAGGCTTGAAGAAGTTAAAGTTTAGAGACTCTCAGACTCAAACAAATAAAACTTTGACTGTAAGTTATTCTCTATCTCGAATCTCATCTTGAAAAGGTACGATTATCAACCGTGTTTGATTATTTCTATCTTTAATTGACGTGATTATTGCAACGTTTCCTTTTCGAAAAAGAAGTTATTTTTGAAATGACTATTTTCTCGAAAAAGGCAGTTTTTTTTTTTGAAAAGACATCTTTACACTTTCCTTTATGATGTTTGGTATTTTCCCTTTTGACTGGGCTATATACAGTCGGTTCCTCCCTGCTTAACTCCAAAACCCTAAAAAGCATCGATCTTCCATTCCTGTTTTCTTCCCTTGTTTAATCTTCGAAAAAGTTGTCATCTTTCTTGGGAAAGTCAAGCAAGGAATCTTTCAAAGACTAAGAAAGATGTCGTCTTCAAGAAAGTCTTCGAGGATCGCAAGCAGGGGACCACGGCGAATGAGTGAGGGACCTACTCACTTTGATCTCACTGAGGAAGAGGAGTCACCAAGTCAGCAGCAGAGCCCGCAACATTCTCAACAACGTTATTCTCCACCAACTAGTCTACAGGGTGTGGATCATCAACAAGAGGAAGAAATCGTTGAAACGCAGATCCTGTAAGAATTCAAAGACCCTCTTTTATTTATAAGCTTTACCATGCTTTAAAGAGGACCGGTACTCCATTGAACTACGTCGATGAGTTTCTTAAGGACAAGGGATATGGGAATGAGTACATCTTTTTACGAAAAATGGAATGTTTGGGAATTGCTCCTAAGGGGTTGGCAGAAGAAGCCCTTGGAAATATCCCAAGTGATTCGCGTGTTGGGGGACTTAATCCGATAGATGGGAATGATGATGACAAATTGTATAGCCAATTTCAACCAAGAATGGGTGTTGTAGCGAAAATTTGACGGAAAAGGGCAGAGTTGTTTAGATCGAAGGAACAGAAGGGTCTATACTTCAAATTGTTGAAACGTGGGGTGATAAACCCTAGGAGTGTGGATTTTGATTTCTTGGATGCTGTGAATGTGAACTTGAGGGAAAAATTCAGTTTTCTTCAACTAGAACAGTTCTGTTCTGACACCACAGAAGCCTATGCTCAATTAACTGCATATTTCTATTGAAATATTAGTTTCTTGGATGCGAATAGAATATCTTTTAGTGTCCGAGATCAGGACTTTGTGGTTGATGTGAATATGCTGGCGGATGTGATTTGGGTTGAGAGAGGAAGGTATCAACCGATCAATGTTTCTATTGCTCGTGCCACATTGGAACTTGTTAAGGATAAAAGAATAGAGGAAAAGATTTCCTACTTGAGGATGAGTGCGTTTAACATTCTGCTTCGCAAGATTGTGATCAATTGCCTCAAACCGAAATCAACTTCCAAGACTGATGTTTCAAGTTCAAAGGTAAAGCTGATGTATGCCATCATCACTAGGAAAAAGTTTTCTCTTCCTCATACTGTTATGTTCCACATGTATAGAGCAGTGGTGAAGGACAGAGGTCAATTTCCTTATTCAGGTCTTGTGACGAAATTATTCAGACATCTAAATATTCAGCCTCCACAAATTCTTTGTGTTCAATCGTGTGATCATATGGTGGTAGGACTGAAAATGGTGACTAAAATGCGTCTGAAGGAACTAAGCAAGGCGTTAGAGAAATTTAAGGAGAAAACCCCTGTCAAGACTCATCAAGTCTCTTCTGCAGCGAAAAGAAAATGAAAGGAGTCCATGGTTGCTCCATCTAAGAAAAGAAGAGCTCTCTTCTTAGAGGATGAAGATGATGAGGATGACCTCACCATTTCTGCTATAGCATTGAAGAAGCTAAATTGTCCTGTTCCAGAATCAATGGAACGGCAGGAGAAAGAAGCAGAGGAGAGAGAAGACAGGAGAAAGAAGCAGAGGAGAGAGAAGGACAGGAGAAAGAAGAAGAAGAAGAAAAAGAAGAAGAAGAGAAAGAAGAAAAAGAGAAAGAAGAAGAAGAAAGAGAAGCTAGAGAAAAAGAAGCAGAGGAGGAAAGGTTTGAAGAAGAAGATGATGAGAGAGAAAATCAAGAGGAAGGAGAGCATGAAAAACACTCTTCTCCACCTGAAGGCATGAAAACAGGGGGAGATCATGAGAAAAGAGGAATGTCCTCATATCCTGCTACCAGTGAAGGAGTCAGCCGCTCTCCAGCAGATCCAGAGGACATCCATGCCTCTCAATTTCCTGAGGAGGGACATGATGCTTCATCGCCAAATCTGCGTGATTATGATATACCATTTTCTGCCTTTACTCCATCAGATCGTACCGAAACCAGTATGCAGATCGATAATTCAGCAGATTTTCGCACAATTCTGGATGTTCTCTTGGAAATGCGAGGTCAGATATATGCTCTGGGATGTGAAGTTCAGAATTTGCAGAATGCAGGTCAAGCTTCTTCAGGTTCCTTGAATGATCAGATCCAAGCCCTTTATCTTCAGATTCAGGCTACTGCTAAGGGTGAGGAGGTTGCACAACTGAAGGAAGACTTGAAAAGGCTGGAAGGCATCGTTTAGTCAGTGGGAGATTTCCAGCTTGTTCGTGTTCCCAAGCAATCTTGATTCTATTCCATTTTCATCTCAACATTTTTTTATGTTGACAAAAAGGGGGAGAGATGCAAGATTTGAAAATTTGACTCTTTAATCGTTTGAATTGTTTGACTTGGATTGTTTTGATGTTTGACTTTACTTTTGTGTTTGGATATGAACTGAATGTGGATTTGGATTTGACTGCTGCTTTTATACTAAGTATTATTGATATCTTATGAATGACTTTACTCTCATGCAAAGACTAACTTATTTTATGTGGTTGCAGATTCTAGTGTTATCATTAAGCTATTAATCTTTATGAGATATCCATATTACTTGAGTAATGTTTTGCAGGCCAAAGTTATCCAAATCTATAGGAAAGTTTTGTCACCATCAAAAAGGGGGAGATTGTTGGAGAAATATTCTTGAAGTATTTTGAAGCTGACAAAAAGTTTCCATTAGTCTAGTCTGAAGATTTGCAGACTTTGCTATTTAAAGTCTGAAAACCTCCGGACAGCCGAACTCAAGATTCAAAGTCTATTCTCATTTACAGTTTTTAATCCGTTGAAGAAAGGCTATCCAGAACTGGATGTTTCATTAAGGATGTGACCTTATCGACTGGAGAAGATCTCTTGGCTGGATATGACATAACGGAATCCTTTATTTGATCATGATTGATTCGGAGATTAAGGATCCAATAATTGGCGAAGAATTCTTGGAAGGTTCTACATATGGAAACCAAGATCCTGATTGTATGGACGAATATGATTGATGGGCTATTGACACGTTCCTTTAATAGCTCGAATGATCTTCCTAATTGATTCTGTCCAACGGGAAGATTGGAAGAATTCATTTGGTAAGTGCCAACGGGTATGATGGCATAAATGAGTATAAAAGGAAGACGTTCTAGTTGTTCGAAAGCGTGCACGATAGAAGAATTCCAAAGTCTGAAGCTCTTTGATTTGTAGCAAATTCTTTTACTGAGCGAAATCTTATACGCAAAAGAGAGTATATTTTTGAGATACCTTGAGGAAGTGTGGTAGAATATCTACATTGTGGAATTAATGGAGAACTGTGCTGTAACATCTCTTTTGTTCATAGTGAAATCCAGCTAGTGGGCTGTCAGTGCAGAAGAGTGGACGTAGGCTTGAAATAAGCCGAACCACTATAAGCATTGTGTTCAATTTTCTTTTCCTTACTCTCTATTTTACTTTGATCATAGTTTGTTTTGTTAACTGAAGGAGAGCTTCCTTTCTATTGTTTGCCTAGTATTGCTTTCATATCTCGAGAAATTATTTCTACACTTATTCACCTCCCTCTAGGTGCTTATACTAGCTATATCACTTACAAGTATGCAAACTTGATGCTTGCTAAGATGTACAATTAAGTAACACTAGGATTTCTGCTAACTCCAAATTGCTAAAAGGATCATATATTTGTTTTGATGTGGCTTGGGAAAAGTATTGAAAAAGTCTTAATTTTATTGCATTGATACAAATTAATTCCTAAACTTTTTATTGAGCCAATTTAGTGCTAATCATTTTCATATCAGTACTAATTCAATTTGTTCGGTCATTTTAAGCGAGAAATTGTTGATGTGGACACCTACCATCCTATATGGCATGATTAGCGCTCACATCGATATTTTTTTAATAAATTTTAACAATTTTCTTTTGAATTTATTTTCTCTTTCCATTTTCTTTTTGCTAGTCCCCAATAATCAACCATAGGCCATGGCTAATGAGAGTTGGCCTTGCCGAGTTGCACCCAAGTGGGGGCGAGCATCGATGATGCCCCCTTCATCAAATCTGGCGAGGTCGACCCTCATTTAGGCTAGGGTGACATGGCATGACACTTATTAAGCCTTTTTTTTATTAAAAGAAATTGACATTGAAACATTTTGATAGCAAGAACAAATGAGAGATGCTAATAGGAAGTGAAATGATGTGGATATTAGAAGAAGTGTATAATATTTATATTTGAAAGATAGTTAAGTTTATTCTTATTTCATCTAAACTTCCTTCTTCTCTCTCATACATTCATATAAGCGGTTTCCTCCCTAATTGTGTGGGAGGATCCCATTAAAAATAGATATTATATTCTCTGATACATTCATTAATCCTACAAGACCGGTGGGCGAGATCTCCTTGTTAAGGAAATCCCTTATGATGTTTTGAATATGGCAAAATAAATCCCTTATAACTATGCAGATGATAGAATATGTAAAGGATATTATCAAAGTCTATACTTGGAAGAACCAGAAGACAGACTTTATGCTGAAGCTAAATTTGTTCAGACTTACATCCAGATTGTAAAATCTATTGCACTCAGACTCAGATTGTAAAGTCTATTGTTCTCGGATTTACATCTAAAACGAGACAAAACGTAACACAAGTCCTAAATGTATAACGGCTAGTGATCTAGTTTGGATTCTACATCAAGATTGATTTGATTGACTCAATCTAATTGATTGACAATTAGATCTTGAAGATAAGAACTTTTTATATGGAGAAACATTACTTATGGAAACCGAGATTTTGTTTGTGTGGGCGATGAGAATCAATTTGGGATTCTACTTTTGTCACTCAACAGTTACCAAATTTTCTAGATACAGATCCGTCCAATGGTTGGATTGAAAGATGATTTTCTAGATACTGTCCAACGGCTAGTTTGAAAGTAGAAGAGTATTTAAGGATCAATGACCGATGAGCAGGTAGAAGACGGAGAGTAGAATTTATAATTCTAAAGTCTGAGCGACCTTCGATCATACACATGTTTTTGGTGAGCTTAAACGTTTGTGATCAGGAGAGAAATACTAAAATAGTGATTTAGTGAGATAGTGTGATCTATCACTAAGTGTTTGCACTCAAAGTTGTAATCTCTTGTTAATTGCATAGTGGAATTCAGCAGAAGGCTGTTAGCGCGGGAGAATGGACGTAGGCTTGATCTAAGCCGAACTACTATAAATTCTGTGTTCTTATTTTCTTCCTCGAACTCCTTTATTTTGTTTGTAGTTCTATTTAACTCTTAAAGTTTGAACTCGCTCGAAATCTGCTATTCTTCAGACTCAATTTCAAAGTCTGATCCTTATTCATACTTTACTCAAAATTTATTTTATTCTGTATTTATTTGCCAAAGTTTATTTTAAACACCTATATTGTGATAGCCTAAATTTTCAGAGTTCGTTTTCGATTAAATAAATTTGGCATTTCATTGACACGCCTATAGTACTATTCTTTGAGTTGATCACTCATGAGATAACTGGACTATTTAGGAAAGCGATTAAGGAATCTAAATGCAATGGACTTGAGAATTCAATCACAAATTGACTGCTCGATCATGTTGATTTGCAAGGGTTATTACAACATTGTCGAAATCGATTAGAGACCGAAGATAGGCCGATTCGACTGAGATATGTGATCAGAGTGTGGGTGGTTCCACCTTATTGCAAAATACTCATCAACCAGCACTAGACCGATTTTTCTATCGTTTTGGTACCCGGTACCCGTAATTGAAACCTTAAGACTTTCACAACAACCAATAGTCGCCAATGTGTCGAATATGTACTTTGTGACTCAAGATAAATCAATCACGGGTCAATTGCACCAAAAATTCCTAAAAGTTGCCCGGTAGTGTAAGTCACGCTAAAATCGCATCGGATGAAAATTAACTGTGAATTTAAACCCGATTTCAGAAATTGAAAGTTATGTCATGTCACGATCTATTTTAAGAACTTCAACTCATCCTCCGAATTATTTTTGGAGATTCCGAGATTTTTACGGAAAATCAACGGAATTTCGAATAGGCCAAATTAAAGGAAATTTGGACTTCCAAGCCAAGTATTTGAGTGTTAGGGACTTACAGAAAATTGTACATGATTTTTCTTCGTCAAATTTGGAGCTCAATTGGGGAAATTGTTAGAGGAATTGAAGCTCAAATTTGTCAAATTCGGAGCTATGGTTGGAGGGCTGCATTTTGGCATCAATTTGATGAATTTATGGGTTTAATTGGTTGGAAAGAAATAGGGGACATGCAATTAATTTAAAGGATTGGGTTGCTTGACTTTGGGGCCTCATCTCCAACTCCTTTAGCACGCCAACGCCAGCTGCTCCTTCCGTCTCTATCCCCCTTCGTGCGACGCCCTCCACTTCTACCTCACTTTCATTTTTCTTCTCGCCAACCGAAGCTGCATCTGCCACGTCCGAAGATCTCTCTCTCCCTGCTCCATCTTCGACCGTCTACCAGCGTCCTAGCTTTTGCCAGTACGCCTCCGCTAGCGAAGTTGTTGCCCACACGCTCGCAGATTCAGCAACGAAGCCCGAAGCCCACTAACGAAATCCATTTCTTTTATCCCTGCTTCTCTCACGCTGTCAGTGCCCCACCGATCTTCAATCTCCACCCAAGTTCAGCTGCACGTGGACTGGTTTTATTCGGTCAACCACTCACCAGCAGAAGCCCTCGTCGTTGACCCCTCCCCATGCATCCCGCAGCACCGAAGCAATCCAGCATCTTCGTTCGTGTCTTGCCAGCAGCCCACGAGGACCTGCAGCCCAGGCGTTTTGTTTCCTCAGCCCACAGTTCGGCCTCTTCAAGCCCAGCTTGCATTCTTTTCAGTCAAGCTCCAGCCCATCAACCGAGTGGCCCAAATCTTCAGCATCAGCCCGCCAATTGAAGCCCACGGATCCAACAAATTTTTGGCCTAGCGTCTCCATCAGGTTCAGCCCATTTTTAGTCTTGAAGCCAGTCCATTTTCAGCAGGCTCAAGCCCAAGTCTAAGCCCAGAAATTTCTATGGGCTTGCAAGGTCTGTTGGGCTTGGTCCGAGTGTCCATCGACGCTGCCGAAAATTTGGCCACTGTCACGCCGTCGTCGCGGTGATCTGGTCTTCGTTTTTAACATGTGAGTTTCACTCACTAATCCCCGCTTAGTAGGTTAATGATGCTTAAGAGTTGATTAGATTAAATTAAGCATGTTTAGGTGGATATATTATATTAGATTAATTAATTTAATTATATGCCGATGTATGTTAGGTGGTTAGTTAGTACACTTAGCAAGTAGACACGTTCTATTATTTATTTAACGAACCTTGGAATTTTTCCGGATTCGTTTCGGCATCCAATTAGGCATTACGGGCCTAAAAAGAATTTATTGCGTTTATTTAATATTTTTCGTAATCATTTCATTATTTATTTATTTTTCGGAAATTAAGTTGGGATAGCCGACAACTAGAATTTTATGCTGATTGCAGTGGTGCTTTCTGTTTATTTATTCAAGTACCAGATTGTGAAATTTTAGTGTAATTGGTGATTGTGGGGAATTATCCCAAAAGTGGATAATGCCGGTATTTAGTTGGAAAATGATCGTGAGATGTTGTGAGATGGATCAAGAAAGCCGCTGAAGTATGGCTGTGCCAATTGGGCCGAGATTCACCACCGAATTTGAAATCGGTTGGGCCCTTTTGAGCCGTGATTTGTCACTTCATAGAGGTCGTGCCCATTAGATTGTGATTCACCACCTTATAGAGGTCGTGCCTAATATAAAAGCTTGACTTGGCTACACATTAGAGATGTCGTAATGCAACCATTGTTGCACTTACTTAGATGGGAATAATAGACTTGGGTGAACATTGTCGAGCGGCAGGGATGGATTTATTTGCTTGGGATGCATGGGTGCACCGTTGATAATAATAAAGTACAAAAAATAAAAAAATAAAAAAAATAAAAATTTCAGATGTGCATAGGGTGCAAAGTGCATTGGGATTGCCTCTCTAATATCAAGTTAAGAAGATGCTTTCTATCAAAGGAGATTTATACATAATCCTAAGAGCTACAAGGGATCAACTAAATATTGCTAATACGTATAAAGAGGACTTAGATATGGAGGTGATGATGCGGGGGCAATCTCTTAGGTGCAGTTTTTCCCGGTAGATGCATGTAGACACGCCAAAAAGACACATGCTATATTTTCTTCCATCATCTATCTTCTTTTCATGGGTGGCTGACTAAGTTTGTATATGATAGCTGTCAGGAATCACCATCTTTTCTTCCATCATCTATCTTCTTTTCATGGGGTGGCTAAATTTGTCTATGCTAGCATTATTTAAGTTTCGCCGCAAAATCACAAGAAAAAAGAGAGTAAAAACGCGAAAAAAATCAAGACACGAGGTTTTTATCCCGTTCATCTTTAAATAAAGGCTATATCTAAAAGAGGATTCCACTACAACTAATATCTTATGCTTTTTGTTGCATCCTTCAATCACAAGAAAAAAAGAATATACATACACACACTCTCACACCCTCGGTTGCTATTCATGGCTCAAGCCAAAATTATCAATAAAATATGAGTTCAAATTATAAAAGTCCCCTAGTATCTCGGGGGTGCTTTCCCCACAACTCTCGGATCCTACAAGCTCATCAGGGGGCGGGACCCCATGTCGTTTTCTCGATAGAGAGTACGAATCATATCACAACAAAGACTCCATCATGACATTCCCCTCGCATTCTATTTACAGAGTCAAGTTAGGGCTTTATGACGATGACAAACAAGTGAAGAAATTACTAGGATGAAAATAATAAATGGCGGCACCGGCATGCCCGCTGGTGAGAAAACGTCTGGCGTGACGTTACTAAACGGAGGGCTAACGTGGGATGGCGCTCCAATTTCATGCATTAGTGGATCGCTTTGCTTTCCCCACCGCCCCCTTTTGACTATTTTTTCACTCCACTAACGGAAGCTGCAGCCAATTTGGCCTTTCGGATTTGAGACCTAATTTGTCTTTTGCTTCGATCTTTACTGATTACTCGATTCCACGAACCGTCACGTGTTTGCACCATATTTTTAATATAAATACACACACATGCTGATAAAATTGTCCAATTTTTTTTTTAATTTATTATACTTTTAGCAATTTAGTTCGAAATTTTTTAATTATATTAATTGAGTCTTAAATTTTTTCAAGTTTCGCTAATTGAGTTCATCTGATCAAAATTTAACCAGAAATTGCTGAAGTGAACATTGACCATTTTATATAGCATAGTTGGCATTGATGTTGACAATTTTTTAAATTTTTATTTTTTTTTCAAGGTTTTATAAAAAAATTAGAAAAAATTAAAATATAATTAAAAATTGCTCCCATTTTTCATTGACCATGATAATCATCTCATCTCACATTTTTCTGCATATAGTTATCATATCCTTTGCTCGGTGCTTTTAATGTATTCGCGAAAGTTTTTCAAAATATTCATATAGCCTATTTTACCCTTCATTCCAGGTTATATTGTTTGTCTCAACAAAAGATATCCCTCAAACGACAATAAAAAGGTGACCTTAGTCTTGATACTTGGGTGTAACATAATGGAAACTATGATCACTAAGTGACCTATTCGAAACTGCCTATCTTCATTGTCGATATCAAAGACATAGTTCCCACGAGATGGGGTAAGTCCGATCAGAGTTTTCTAGCAACCGAAAGGCTGTATTCCTTGCATCGACAGACCTTCATATTACCATGCGATCCACCAGAAGGACATTGGCTCCCCGTAGGTAAAACACACTGGTACACATCCATGCATTTGAAGTTCGCAACAGTTTCTGGTTAGGTTAATGGCCGACTAGTTGCTAAGGTCTTGACAGATGATAGGTCGACAATGAATTTGATTGCCTTACGAATGTTCCCTTGTTGGGTTTTGCTAGTGCGGTTGGCGATGCCGACGGGGTGGTGCTTGGTGACATTACAATCGGTACAAGAACACTTAAAAACGACTCGTCTGTAATTGATGCGGATGTATCATACAATCTATCGCTGAATAGAGACTGGATTTGCAGTAATCATTGTGTACCCTCGAGAAATTACTCATTTGCTAGCAAACCACCAGAAGCCGTTTTGAAAGATCTGGCTTTCTGTCGCGTGTCTGATAGAGGGGTCAAATGGATCCTAAAAGAAATGGACTGGTGACATGGCAAGGGGAGATACTTTATGAAAATATTTGGGAACACTGTGTTCTGTTAGAGTTTTTGCGAAGGCCTGAAGATTCCGATTATTGATGGATGAACAAAAGCCGTGCATGCATAATCAGAATCGAACGTGGAACGGGAAAAATTTTGTATTGACCTCCAGCTTTTGATGAAATTCGATTGAAGCAAGATTTGTAGAGACTTGAATGATCATGAGTAGGTACTTCTAGTCAATTTCCCTCTCACTGTTGATGGAGGGTTTTTAGATTATGAGAGGGTTTGGCTTATATGACTTATTTATATCCCCATTCAAACACTCTTTCATATAACTTCTTCGGTCAATACAGTTATCTTAATATTGGGTGATCATCATAGTTATCAAATAAAACATTGACAGAATTAATTAATGTGGACAATAATAAATCGAATGTGGAATCACTCGCGATAGTCTAATCTCCAACAGGCGACAATTGCACCTTTCGAGCCAAGAGCTGCATCCCTTCTACACGATGTACAATAATGGCAATTCCATGCTTTCTTCTTTAGAAGGAGTGTTGGACACCTGAAGTGCTAAAACTTGGCACGGAAAGACATTTAAATGCTAGAAGTTAGGAAAGTGGTAAACTGGATTAGTTAAATGCCAACGGCAAGAAAATCCAGCCAAAATGTTGATGTTGCGATCTTCCGACAAGGCAGGTGCAAAACGACGTCAATTTTGTATGCTATTGTGGCTAGACAATTGCAAAAACAACGTTAGTTTGCTATTGACGTGGGTAAATAATAAAATTTAAAATTAATTAAATTAAATTTAATACCACTTTTTTTTTTTAAAGGAAGATAATGAATAGTTGCGGGTAGCTAAGGGCTTAGCCCTCGTCATTGCCGCCTCTCCCTGCCGTCATCGGGGAGGGTTGGCGACGGTGGGGGGAGGGTCGGCCAAGGTCGTCGGGTCTTGGATAGGGGCCGGTGACCCCGACTAACCAAAGGTGAGGGCTTGTGAGCCTTGGACAAGATCTGGGGTGAGGATCACAGCCTTTTCCTAGATCCAGTGAAGGCCTGTGACCCCAACCAACACTTCCCCCACCGTTGCCGGCCTCTCTTGGCGATGGCAGGGAGCAGTGGTGATGAGGACTGAGCCCTTAGCCACCTGCAACTATTGATCTTTTTCATTCCTCCCTCTCTCTATCTTTTTGTCTCTGTCTCTCTCTCTGTCTCTGTCTCTGTCTCTAAATTTAATTTAATTAATTTTTAATATTAAAATTCAAATTGACGCCAAAACGACTTTGTTTTTGTGTTTCTTTGTTGAGTTAGCTCTCCGGCAAGCCACGTAGACGAGCAAAATTAATAAAAAAAAATTGCCACATAGAATTTCAAGCGGGTTTCGCCAGAGGTGATACTCAAGTGTTCAATATTTTAAAAAAGTGGCACTTAAATGTCATTTTTAAAATTTTTGACACTTAAGTGTCTCATCGCGTCAAGTTTTGACACTTGAAGTATAATTTTGCCTCTTCAGAAGCATACATCGTTTTCGATTCCACAAAAATAGCCGACAGTCTTTAGCTTCTTTAGGTTGAACATGACGTTTAGTAGAAGTCTAGGTTAGGAATGTGATTATTCCTCTAACATGGCGCCCACCTGAATGGTCTATTGCAAATCTCTCATGGGTAGATTGCTTTTAGGATCATTGCAAGATCAACGGCTCATGATAGTGTCGACTTAAGAATGCCTCCCATCAATCCAGTGCTCTCATATTTTTGCCAATTTTTTCAACATAAATTTTGTATTGTGTACTTACGACTCAAGGGTGTTAGTTCTTAATATTACACTAGCATTACAAGTTCAAAACTGACATGGCACGACTTTTATTAACTTTTTCTTTTGTTGAAAGAGATTTACATTAAAACAATTTGATAGCGAGAACAAATAAAAAAAAATGATAAATGGATGCCAATAGAAATTGAAATGATGAGGATATTAGAAGAAAATCACATATGTGTGTATAGATATTTTTATATAAAAGATAACTAAGCTAATTCTTATTTCATTGGAACATTATTTTTTTCCCTTATACATTCACATAAGAGATTTCCTCCCTAATCGTGTAGGAGGATCCCATGGAAAACAAACATCATAGTTCCCATTATGTTCATTGAATCGACAAGGACCAGTGTGCCAGATTACCCAAGGACACCAAGCGCAATGTTTTTGGTCCCTCATTTGCACAAGATAAAACTAAAATGACTTGCTTACAAAAGAACAATGAACAGGCTGAACTCCCTTTACATATTGGAACCCAAGATCGGGATTTGCAATGAATTGTTATCAGTTGTCACATTGTTGAAGATCCAATTTCAACATCATTCAGCTATTTAAGGATAAGAAATGGAGGCTATCAGATGTGGTTAACTTTCCATAACCATATTATATTTAATTAGGTTCCTTTTACTCTGGGATAAGAATGGCTTTATCACCTTTTATAATTTTCCTTTTTATGGTATAAGAATCTCCATATAAACATCTATTAGTACCAAGTTTAGTATCCTATGTATAGAATAATTATGATAGTTCTAAAAATATCTCTAGAATTATTCTTAGAATCCAGCTGCCACTTGGCTAGATACCATAAAGAGGGTAAGCGAGTGTAGAATATTTTCTTTCCTCTTAGTCACCAGCTAAATAAGACTAGCCTATACAAGCAATTTCCCGTATTTTGGTTTTAGATTAATCAGTCAACTAGCCAGCAAGATATGTTTCCAGCTAAAGGACATCACACTTATATTGTCATTATTCTTTGCTTCTTTTATACTCCCATGCGGACATTGTTATCAAAATCTTTAATTCTCCACTTGCAACGGCTAGTTTTGATCCAAGATTTAAATAATATGTATCTATTAGGAAAATTTTATAAAACATTGTAGATTTAGTTTTCCCGTTTATTCTTTAATTTTCAGTTCTGTATTTAATGATTTTGTGGCTGATATCGCTAGAATATTGTGGCTGCTTATTGCTGAGGTTATTTTTGTTGGAGGTAATAGGTTTGAGAGAGAAGAAGTAACTGCTTGAAATATTATACCAAGAGACGTCAAGTTTGGAACGCTCAACAGTATTACCTCTAGCATAGGGAAATCCTAGAGTTTTTATATGCACGTTATTGGACTCCGGCCCATATGGATCCAAATAACCATGCTTTTACCTATTGGGCTTGTATGTGAACATATTATTTTGGACTATATTAATAATATATCCAACAATCTCCTCCTATGTTCACCATACATCACAATCCAATAAGGTGGTCAGTGTAATATTCAAACAAACATGAATCATCCACATTTAGTCCAAGACAATCAACTCGGATCGGTCAAAGAGTATTCTAGCAGTAAAGTATTAAACTAAATCATCATATGCAATCTAAATAAATGAATTATTCTTATTATGAATCTGTTTTGAGATTAACAAAATCTAAATCCCAAAATAAATCTTAGACTCAGTTCACAATCAATATATGCATATTAATCAAGTATAAGTAGGCCAGTCAAAATAGTCTAAGGCCTTACAAATATAAGAAACAAGCATAATAATGTCCACAAAATAGAAATAGCAAAATGCAAGTCTCAAGTAAATGGACTTCATCAAAATAGGCAATAGCGGGTGAACTGTCAAGTCCCTACACGCTTTAAATGATATATATTCATTCATCAAGTAGGTTATTCTGGTCAAGATCCCACTCATTAAGCTCTCCTCCATCTTTGTCATTCCTTGTAGAATGCCAAATATGAATTTCATATTATCATGAATTCAATCATTTGAATAAAAACTTAGCAACATTCCATCAGGCAGAGAAGAACATATATTAATGTCATAAAGTGTCATAATATCATATCATAAGCATCAAGCTAGTTTCATAAATTATGAACAAGACCTAAACAATGTGATTTGCAAAGAGCCATCAACTTAAGTTTATTTGTAGGAGAATAATTATTGTCTAGTTTCAAAGAACATGACCAATAGTCAAGTCACTTATAATAACCTAGTCATGTAATATCAAGTTTCAATTAAGAACAAGACCAGCAGGCTTCTTATGTAAACAATTGTTTCTATATTTTAATTTGAAAATGTCACAATTACTGATTCCTTAAAGTTAAATAATCTAGCATCGAGTTTGGAATGAGATCATTTAACCAAAAAGGATAATCTAATCTAGTTGAATTGTATCATCAAGATTGGAATGACACAATTTTCCAGATAGAACATTTGAATTAGGTTAGAGTCATCTTCATCAAGTTTGGAATGAGATAACTCACAATTTTCAAATTAGTCAGCAACTGTGAACATCGATGAAACATATAAACTGTGCTTATCATTGTAGCCAATAAAGAAAGATTTGATAATTCAAAACACACAATTAGAAGGTAAGTAAATGGTAGTTAAGACTTGCCTATATAGTCTTTAACCCTAGTTCCTCCACTGTTTTGAATAATCGATCTTTAGGCATACCTTTGGTGAGAGTATCGGCTATGTTATCCTTCGATCTCACATCGATCAAGGTGATAACCCTTGTTCTCTCAGATAATTCAACAACGCATATCTCAGTCTCACATGTCTTCTCTTTGAATTAAAGAGAGAATTCTTGACGACTTAGACAGCTGCTTGATTATCACAGAATAGGCTTAAAGAATTTATCTTTAGCTGAGTCAAAGGAATATCCATAATCAGATTCTTTATCCATTTTGCCTTTTCACTGGCTGAGGCTAAAGCAAAAAGTTCCGATTCCATAGACGACAATGCAATACAAGTTTGTCATTTAGATTTCCAAGTAATAGCAACTCCACCTAAAGTGAATATATACCCACTAGTGGACTTACTATTTCCAATATCTGAGCACCATGAGGCATCAGAATATTCATCAATAGTTGGAGGATAACCAGAATAATAAAGAGCATAATCTTTAGTACCTTTAAGGTATTTCATTAGCCTATTGAGAGCATCACAATGCTATTTACTAGGATTACTAGTAAAACGACCCAGCATGCCAACTGTAAAGGCTATGTCGGGTCTAGTGCAACTTATAGCATACATGAGACTGCCAATCAGTTTTGAGTACTTTAACTGATCCACTCTAGTCCCTTCATTAGAACTCAGTCTGTTATTATAATCACATGGTGTCTCACTTGGTTTACACTTATCATATCCCCAAGTAGAAAGTAGCTGCTCAATATAATAAGTCTGACTAAGGGAGATAACTTGACGCTTAAAGCTTACTTTCATACCAAGAATAGTATTAACAATACCAAGATCTTTCATATCAAATTCTTTAGCTAAAGTAGCTTTCACGTCACTCATTACAGAATGATCGGAACCAAGAATTAACATGTCATCAACATATAAGCAAATGATGACTATCTTATTTGACATAGAACGATGGTAAAGGCATTTATCTGAATAGTTAGACTGAAAACCATAACTCTTTACCACTTTGTCAAATTTAAGATGCCACATCTTAGGTGCTTGTTTAAGACCATACAATGATTTATTCAATTTACAAACTTCGTCCTCAAGACCTTTCATAACATATCCTTTCGGTTGTTCCATGTAAATTTCCTAATTTAAATCCCTATTTAAGAAAGCTGTTTTTACATCCATTTGATGCACTACAAAGTGTTTAATAGATACCAAAGTAAGAAGAATTCTTATAGTTGATAGATGACACAGGTGAATAGTCATCAAAATAATCTATTCCACTTTGTTATTTATAGCATTTAGTTACTAAACGTGTTTTGTATTTGGCTATTGATCCATCACTATTCAGTTTCTTCTTTAACACCCATTTACAGCTTATAACTTCAGCCCATTTTGGCAAATTTACTAGTTGCCAAGTGTGATTCTGCAATAGAGAACTCATTTCATCATCTATGGTTTCTGCCCACAGTAGAGATTCCCTAGATCTCATTGCTTCCTGATAGGAGAATGGATCATCCTCAAGATGGTAAGCAACAAAGTCTTCACCAAAACTTTTGGGAATTCTCTCTCTTGTAGATACTCTTACTGGAATTGATTCAATAGCCAACTGTGTATAATTAGTGTCAGAAGGGCCTACTTCAGATTCTACAGGAGATTCTGAAATCATATATGTAGATCTAGAAACATTCAAGCGTTGATCTTTGAGAAACTTGTTTTCAAAGACTGCATCTCTAGATTCTATCACTGTGTTAGTAAATAGATCTAAAAACCTATTTGCAAGGCTATCTTCTACACTACCTAAATATACACAAGTAATAGTTCTAGATCCCACCTTAGGTTTCTTAGGATCTAGTATACTTACATAAGCAATACAGCCCCAAGTCTTAAGAGTATCATATCTACAAGGGCGCTTATGCCATATCTCATAAGGTGTCATGGACAATTTAGAGTGCAGCAACCTGTTCAAGATGTGATTAGCAGTTAGAACTGCTTCTCCCTAGTAGGAGGAAGGCATGCTAGCTGTAAGTAACATAGAGTTTAACATTTCAGTTAACGTTCTATTCTTACACTCTGCAACACCATTTGATTAGGGTGAATAAGGAGCAGTGGTTTCAAGTATTATACCTTCTGAAGCACAAAATTCCTTGAACCTTGACATAGTATATTCTCCTCATCTATCACTCCTAAACCTCTTAATTTTCAAGTTGAGTTGATTTTCTACTCTAGACTTGAAAATCTTAAATTTTTCAAAAGCATCATCTTTCGATTTCAATAAATAGACATGACAATATCTAGAAAAATCATCAATGAATGTCATTAGATACTTCCGACCACCTTTAGTAATGTAATTTCTAAAATCACAAATGTCAGAATGAATTAGCTCAAGAAGTTGTGTGCTTTTAGAAACCAATTTAAAGGGTTTTCTAGTGATTTTAGCCTGTGCACACACTTCACACTTATCAAATCGAATAGAAGTATCTAATGGAATGTTATAAGTTTTAGCTAAATGTTGCATTTTCTTGTAATTCACATGTCCAAGTCTATTGTGTAGCAACTTTAGATCAATCAAAGTAGAATTCACATAGTTTAAAAAAAAAAAAAAACAAGGGTAAACACCAAAAGGATAAACAAAGTTTTTGACATGCTTGGATTGTGCACTCACTTACCCAAATAGCCCACAAAAGATGACCTGCACAAGGACTGTCCACGTTATTTTTGGCCTGCTCCTCCTGTTATACGCCCAAACACAAAATTAATATACACATACACATTAAAATCAATTGATATCACAAGAGTTAAGATTTGTGAATGAAGAGAAAAATAATATTCTATTTTTGGAAAAATTTGTCGGAAAGTGTCCAAGTCATGACGGAACAGTGGTGGGCTTTCCAGGTTCGAGACGTGACGGCGCGTGTGGTAGCGTCTGGCGGTGGTTGGCAACAAAATTTCAGTATTTCTCTCGTTTGAGGGTGATGAGTCTGATGGTCGTGACCTTTTTATGAAATGAATAGTGGAAATGTGCTAAACAGCAAGTTAAAGCTTCGGTCTTGACTAAAAATTGATAGAGACGCGGCCGGTGCGCTCGTGTCATGGCGGCCACCTTGTAGTAGACTCCATGGGCACACCTTAGGTAACAATGGCCCTAATACCAAGTTGAGATTTGTGAACGAAGAGAAAAATCATATTATGTTTTTGCGAAAAACCCGTTGGAAAGCATACAAGTCACGACGAAGCAGTGGCGGGTTTCCTCGGGTCCAAGACATGGTGGCATATAGTGGCGAGTGTGGCGGTGTCCGGTGGCGGTTAGCGACAAAATTTCAGTATTTTTCTTGTCTGAGGGCAGCGAGTCTAATGGTTGTGACCTTTTTCAAAATGAACACCGGAAGTGCGCCGAACAGCAACAAGAAAAGGAAATTGGTTTTGTAGGAAAACTAAACTGTACTCGCGCGTGCCCTTTCTAAGAAGAAAGCTATAGGGCCCATGATAGCCGTTGCAAAAATTTCAGTATTTTTCTTGTCTGAGTGTCAGGTTACATCCCGTCGCTTGCTGTGAGCTTGCTTGGTATGTTGACTCCGGCGCATGCGACGTGGGGCGGCGTCCTTCATTTCATTCACGGCCTTGGACGAATGATACATTGTCGTTGCTCGAAACTCTCACTATTTCTCTATCCTCTTTAGATTTTGGTTCCTTGAACGAGTATGAAAGTGTCCTAAGGAAACATGAAGATTGAAAAAGATGGGGTTTTGAACGTGGCGTGCATGTAATGCAACGGAGGAGGACAGAGGAGGCTAGCTATTTTGCTTGGCACCCATTTTGAGCAATTTGTGTTACATCATTAAACAATTTATTTGTAGCCTGGTAAGTACATGGTTCAAAGGTTTCCTCCTACAACAATTTAGGGTAAAAAGAATTTCCCATGCTAATTGTGATTCTTAATTTATTAATCGGACGAAAACTTTGGGCAATATGATAAATTGTGTTGGATGGTCTTGGGTTTCTCTTACCCCGAAAGCTAGTTCAAAGGGTGAGACTTTCATTTACACTTATAAACTGAAGATTAGTCCCTTCTACAATTGATGTGGGATAGTCTTAACAATCCCACCTCACACATTGGGCTTGGGTCCTTATCTCCCACACATTGAGCTTGAGTCAGAGCTACACAAGTTTTGGGTCCGGACTTATTGGTAAGTTAGGCTACAACTGATGTGGGACAATCTCAACAATTCCCTTCACACATTGGGCTTGGGTCCCTATCCCCCGACACGTTGGGTCTGAGTCAGAGCTACAACAAGTTTTGGGTTTGGACTTATTGGTAAGTTATGTTACAACCAATGTGGGACAATCTTAACAATCCCCCCTCAGACATTGGGCTTGGGTCCCCATCCCCCCAAACGTCAAGCCTAAGTCATAGCCGCAACATCCCAAAAATTTTCCTTGTGACTATTGGGTTCGAACTTGTTGGCAAGTCAAGCTCTAATACTAGTGTTGGACAATTTTGGCCCTCTCTCACTCCAAAAGTCACACCAAAGGGTGAGAGTTTTCCTCACATTTATAAATCAACCACCAACTTATTCCACAATCGATGTGGGACAATATCAACAAATTGTCTGTTCTCTTTTGTCCTTACAAGGTGCCATCTTTCATTCTATTGTTTGGACTTATACGTATGCGAACACGATGCTTGCTAAGATGTACAATTAAGTAGCACTAGGATTTCTACTAACTCCAAATTGCTAAAAGAATCGGATTTGTGTTTTTATGTGGTCTAAGAAAAGTACTAAAAAATTTCTAAACTTATTATATTAGTACCAATTTAGTTATAAATCTTTAATTGGGCCATTTTAGTCTTAATCATTTTCACATTAGTAGTAATTCAATTTTTCCGATCAATTTAAGCTAAAAATTACTGACATTGACACTTGCTATCATATGTGGCATGATCAGCATTGACATGGATATATTTTTAAAATGAATTTAAATAATTTTTCCTTTTTTTTTCCTTTCTCTTCTCTTTTAGTTGGTCCTTGGACATCGGCCACTGGCCATGGCTAGTGTGAGCTAGTCTTGTCGGGTTACACCTAGTAGGGGCGAGCACAAACAAGTAGAGGTGAGCATCAGTCTCGGGTCAATTTTGGACCGACCCTAGACTGGCCCACTTGCCGATCCTAGTCCGGTTCCTAGGGGGACTAAGTTGATCCTTGATCGTGGGATTTTTAGACAAGTACTGTGCGGGCTGGTTCTCAATCTAAGGAGTTTAGGGTTAGTTAAATCCGGACCAACCCTAATTGTATATATTATATAATATATCTAATATATATATATATTATATATCAAATATTATTTATAATTTTTATATAGAAAAACCCTAAGTTAAATGGCATTGACAGCAATAACGGCTCCTTAATGAGAAATCTAAGTAATTTTACATTGTTCTCTAATAGCTTAGGCTTTTAATGTCTTTTATGGCATAGACAACTATGATTTACAAAGGAGAAAAATATTTATGTGAGGAGTCCTCAGAGCGTCCAAAATGATATAAACAGCTCCTCACGGTATTATCCTTAAGTACTCGTTCTCTCTGTCTTCTTTTTCCTCTCAGTCTTCAATTTACCAAGATCGAAAGAGGTAACTTCCCCGCTCACTGCTTACTACTCATCGCTTGGCACTCGCTTGCTTTTGGTTACTCATATTGCTCGCTGCTCGACACTCAATACTCGCCTTGCTTGTTGCTCGTTGCTCAATGCTCACGCTGCTAGTTGCTTGACGCTCACCCCATTTGACACCCTTTGCTCACCTTTCTTCCCTGACCTCGCTTATCGCCGAGTCCATTGGGTCAGCTCGATCCTCCATCGCCTTTTCAAGGCATATAAAAAATGAAACAAAATAATTATTAATTGGTCTCAGATAGACCCTGGAACTGAACTGAACCCATTGGGTTGGTCGGTCCTTGGTTGCATTTTCAAGGAGTACAAAAAATGAAATAAAAAAATTATCAGTTGGTTATGGACTGACCTTGGAGCCGACTGAACCTATTGCGTCAATTCAGTCCTTTGATCTTCGGTTCCAAAAATTGATGATCAACATTGTGCGGGTTAGTTTTAGGGTTAGGGGGTGGACTAGCCCAACCTAGACCATGCTCACCCCTACTGACAAGGCCCTCTTACTAGATTTGGCAAGGTCGATCTTCGCCCAAGCTAGGGCGACATGGCATGACACTTATGAACTTTTTTTTTTTAAGTGTTAAAAGAAATTTACATTAAAACATTTTCATCATGATGACAAATGAAATAAATGATAAAGAGATACCAATAGGAAGTGAAATGATGAGGATATTAGAATAAGTGTATAGATATTTATATTTGAAAGATAAATAAGTTGATTCTCATTCCATATGAACTTCATTCCTCTCTCTCATACATTCAAATGAGTGGTTTTTCTCCCTAATTGTGTAGGAGGGTCCCATGGAAAACAAACATCGAAGGCTCCGGTATATTCATTCTTCCGACAAGGACCAATGGGTGAGATGTTCCACTCACACAAGGTGGAGCAATGCCTATCGTCCCTCCTTGTCACATATATATCAAACCGCTCAAAATGATTTGGCCATGCGAAGCTACAAAAGAACAATGTCGTCATTATCAAATTGATATTAAATGAAAATTCCCAGCTACTTGTTATATAATGGAACCCAAGGCCGTCATCTTTGGATTTGCAATGAACTATCAGAGTAGTTCCAACTGGCAAATTGTTATGGATTACAACATGTGTCTTGCCCCATACATCTCTCACACAGCTAGCTAGCAATAAAGAACAAATGAATATGAGCTTAGTTGATGATTTCACCAAGATGGGGTATCTATGCTCCAATTTCAGCATCATTAAGCTATTTAAGGATGAAGAATGGAGGATATCAGATGTGGCCAACTTGCCATAACCATATCATCTTTAATTAGCATTCCTTTTTCTTTTCTAGATTAAGAATTGCCATCTAACCTTTTATATTTTCCTTTTTTACATTGGTATAAGAATTTCCATATAAACATATATTGTTACCAAGTTTTAAATCTTTTGTAAAAATTATGATATTTCCGAATATCTCTAAATTTATTCCTCAATTTCATGCCAGATCTTTTGCAATTATAGGATCTAGCTAGCATTTGGTTAGATATCATAAAGAAGGTAAGAGAAAAGTAGATTAATCAATCCTTTAGAGTGTTTTATAGTCACTAGCTAGCATTCGGCTTGATACCATGTTTGACCTTTCCAAGAAGAAAACTATAGGGCCTATGATAGTTGTCGCCGGTACATTAACTTTGGCACTACGACCTGGGGCGGGGTCTTTCAATTCGTGCACAGACTTAGACAAATGATACATTGAGGTTGCTTGAAACTCTCACTCTCTTTCTCTCTCTCCTCTCTTCAGATTTGGTTCCTTGAACGAGTGCGAAAGTGTCCTAAGGAAACATGAAGATTAGGATTTTGAATGTGGCGCGCATATCATGCAATGGAGGAGGACAGATGAGGCTAGCTATTTTGCTTGGCACTCATCTTGAGCAATTTACGTTACATTATTAAACAAATTGTTTATAGCCTAGTGAGTGGATGGTTCATAGGTTTCTTCTCACAACAATTTAGGGTAAAAAGAATTCACCATGCTAATTGTGATTCTTAATTATTTTTTTTTGGTAAAGGTGATTCTTAATTTATTAATCCTTCGCGGGATATAGAAAATTGTGTTGGATGGTCTTGGGCCTCTCTCACCAGAAAATGAGCTTAAAGGGTGCTTTCATTTATACTTATAAACCAACCCCTTGTCTCTTCTACAACCAATATGAGATAATCTCAACAAATTCCCCCTAGGTTAGAGCCGCAACAACCCATGTTCTTCCTTGTAACTATTGAGTCTAAATTTGTTAGCAAATCGGGCTCTAATATTAGTGTTAGGTGGTATTGGGTCTCTCTCACTCCAAAAACCATCTCAAAGGGCGATCATTTTCCTCACATTATGAACCTACTACCATCCCCTTCCACAACCAATGTGGGACAATCCCAACAAATTGTCTATTCTCTTTTGTTCTTCGATGTTTGTTAATAATCTCCTTACAATATGTCATCTTTCATTCTATTTTTTGTACTTACAAGTATGCAAACATGATGCTTGCTAAGATGTACTATTAAGTAACACTAGGATTTCTGCTTACTCCAAATTGCTAAAAGGATCAGATATTTGTTTTGATGTGGCTTGGGAAAAGTACTTAAAAAGTCCTAATTCTATTGTATTGATACAAATTAATTCCTAAACCTTTTTATTGAGCCAATTTAGTGCTTATCATTTTCATATTAGTACTAATTCAATTTGTTCGGTCATTTTAAGCGAGAAATTGTTGACGTGGACACCTACCATCCTATATGGTGTGATCAATGCTGACATCGATATTTTTTTAATAAATTTTAACAATTTTTTTGAATTTTTTTTTTTTCTCTTTCCTTTTCTTTTTGCCAGTCCCTAACCATTAACCATAGGCCATGGCTAATGAGAGTTGGCCTTGGCCAAGTTGCACCCAAGTGGGGGCGAGCATCAATGATGCCCCCTTAGCCAGATTTTGCGAGGTTGACCCTCACTTAGGCTAGGGCGACATGGCATGACACTTATTAGGCTTTTTTTTTTTTTTAAAAGAAATTGACATCGAAACATTTTGATAGCAAGAACAAATGAGAGATGCTAATAGGAAGTGAAGTGAAATGATGTGGATATTAGAAGAAGTGCATAATATTTATATTTGAAAGATAAATAAGTTGATTCTTATTCCATATGAACTTCATTCCTCTCTCTCATACATTCAGATGAGCGGGTTTTCTCCCTAATTGTGTAGGAGGGTCCCATGGAAAACAAACATCGAAGGCTCCGGTATTTTCATTCTTCCTACAAGGACCAGTAGGCGAGATGTTCCACTCACACAAGGTGGAGCAATGCCTATCGTTGTCACACCCCGATTCTCGAGCACGCACACATCCTTATGCTTAATCGATTTTAGAATGCGATATCCTAGGACTATGTATTGCCAACCCTTTAATTTATTAAGCACATGCGGAAGCAATTATAAATCCCAAGACAATAAAACAATGGGATATAAAAGTAGGCCATATTTTTCATATTGAAATCTACAACCGAACCTTTATACATGGCATTAGACAGAGCATTTCACAAACTATTCACCACTTCAAAATCTCACTCTATCTACACATATACAAAGGGTTCACCAAGAGATGGGATTTCAATTCTCATCTAGGTCATACTCAGGATCATCCTGATCCTCTTTTGACTTTTCTTCACTGAGCTCACATCCTTCAAGTTCTTCATCATTTTCCGACTCATTATCCTCTTCTGGTTCCTCCTCCACAGGCTCATCTATGGGCCTGAAATGTTGTCCCACAATCAGGATGAGACTACGTCTCAGCAAGTTCTACCCCACCAAGACTCGATTAGGAAACCAATATGCTAACCGGGCTGCCTATGCACACATGGGTCGGAAGACTTACCTTGGCCTCAGATTCCACCTGCATATTATCACATATTAAATAGGCATCCAAGCAATCACATCACTGATTGAGGCATCGATCAAATCGACCCAGTCGATCACACGCCAACAAGACCACTCACGGTCATTTCCATTTAATCAATCATTTCACAACATCAGATCAAAACAATGATCAATCGATCTAGTCAATTACATGTCAACGATGACCATTCCCTGGCCAATTCAGTTCAATCAATCAATCCATGACAAATAGATCAAATCATATCGATGATTCCATCTATACTCGATAATTAATCTCAACATTCCAGTTCAACATTCCCACTCAAATATAGGCTCAAGGCGCTAGAGGTGAACCCAACACAAAGTCTTGTCATCGTGTGGTATGTAGTCCTTGACCATAAATAAGGCGCTAGAGGTAACTCACACGAAATCTCGCTATCGTGTAGTACTTAGCCCTTCACTATGCATAACAATGCTGCAAGGCACTAGAGGTAATTCCCATGCGACTCAAGTCGCCATGTAACACTTAGCCCTTAACTATAATAAATAATGGTATAAGACGCTAGAGGTGACTTACACGAAGTTTTCTACTTCTGTAGTACTTAGTCATTTACCTGCTCATGATCCATTAGTTTCCCTCAACATAACACACATCACATTAACTTCCAATAATCATCTTACTTCAACTATAAACCAACACACGATAATCCCTCATGGCCCAATGACATTATGCCTCGCACTTAACTTTCTCAATTAAAGTAATGTTTTTGCATCATTTCTTCGTATTAAAAATACCCGATAAAATATCGTGCGTGGGCACATGACTGACCTTATCCAAAATCTAATATTTTCCTTTACATAACTCCCACATTTTTTGTAGTCCACCAAAACACTTTTGGTGTTGTTAACCGACACCCGGTTATTTTCCAATTAATAATCAAAGATTATTCAATTAAAGAATAATTTCCAATTTCACAAATAATTCAATTTAGCACAAAATAAAGCTCAATTAAATAAACGGACTACGCCATGACAATCAACACAAAATTCCGGTCGTCGGCCATCTCAACCTTAATTTCCGAAATTGAATTAATTAATTAATTAATTTCAAAAATTAATAATCAATTACAATAAATCCAATTTAGCTCAAATTGAAGCTCAATTAAATAGATGGACTGCGCCATGATCATCAGCATAAAATTTCGACCACCGGCCATCCCGATTGAATTTCCGGAAAATAAATAAATAATTAAATTAATTTCGAAAAATAATATTTAATTACTAAAAATTCCAATTATGCTCGAATTGCCAAATTGAAGCCCAATAAGGGTCAAGAAAAATCCCGAGCTACCTTCAATAAATAGTAGACCACGTCTACTTGCTAAATACACACTCAATTTGTCTAATTCGCATCACAATTGACTAATGAACACTAATCCATACTAATCTAACCACCTAAACATAATTAATTAAAACTAATCAACCTTAAGCATCATTAGTCTACTAATAAGGATGAGTGAGATTACTCACCAGAATCGCACGCAAATCGGACCAATCCGACCGGGGACGACATGAGGGTTGTTTCTTCCCAAAGCAACTCACGGATCCGGGGCTCGGAAACGGCCCAAAACCACCCACGAGCTTGTTGCTGGAAACCCACTTGGTGGGTTGCTGGTTTGGCTACAAAACAGAGAGAAAAAGAGTTCGTTGGGGGCGGTAAGGGGTTAGGAAGGTAGGTGGCGGCTTGGTGAGGCTACACGGTGGTTCCCGGCGACCGAAGGTGGTCGAACCGCAGTTTGTGGGGGCCGAACGGGGCTGGACAGAGGCGGCAAGAGCTGGATGGCGACCAGACTAGTGGAGGGGAGGAACGGCAGCTCGATGGAGGTGGTGGACGACGGAACGGCGAGTGACAGCTCCTTCAAGCGACGCCGGTTGCTGTTGCTTGCTTCGGCATCTTCCCAGATTTGCTGGGACATCGAGCAGCAAGTAGAGAGGGAGAAAGACGGCAACGACAGTGGCTGAAAGGAGTGAGGGAGAAACGGAGGTGAACGGTGAGCAGTGGAGCGCACGGGCGACGTGCGGGTGGCGGAGCGTGGGCGGCGATGGCGGGTTGTTCCGATCCCAGGCGAGCAGCTTCTGCTTCTGCTGTCTTCTTCTGTTGTCTTCAAACGAACAGTGAGGGAGAGAGAGAGTATCGAGGGAGAGAGAGAAGAAGAGATAAGAGAGAGAGAGAGAGAGAGAGAGAAGATAAGTGTTTGACTAGTCAAAAGTAAAAAGAAGAGAGGAGAAGTAAGGTGGAAGACAGCAAGGGGGGGCATTTGATGGAGGCTTCGCACGAAGGGGAGGAGAGAGGGGGAGAGAGAGAAAAAGAAAAAGAAAGAAAGAAAGAGAGAGAGAAAGCGGAAAAGATGTTTGGCTAAAAATGGAAAAAGGAAATGGAAGAACATTAAAATAAAAGAATTTCCTCAAATAGAAATTCTAATCTCAATTTCTTTTAAATTGGCTCAAAGATTCCCAAGAGAAATTTCAACTTAGAGCTCTTGGTCCCCATTTGCATTTTGCATCCAATTTCCCTCTTGATTTTCTCTCAAATAATTCTCCCAAAAATCAATTGATATTTCCATTATCAAATTGATTAATTTCCTTATCCAAGAATCTCCCATGCTTCTCAATTTCACCAACAAAATTAATCCCCAGCTTCAATTGAATGAAATCGGCCATAACCTGAATTTTTCCCAAAAAGTCTCGATTGTCAAAAAAATCTTCTGAGACTGAGTCCTAGATCCTAGAATTTATTGTGACATGATAGAACCTTCAATTTTTAAAATCGGACTTGAATTGACGGTTAATTTCCATTTGGCGTGTTTTTAGCGTAACCTAGGCTACCGAGTGGTTTTCAGAACTTTTTAAGGCAAATGACCCGTGGTCGATTTTCTTCGAACCATTATGAACCCATTCAACTTAATGGCGACTCTCGATTGTCGTGAAAATCTCGAGAATTCAATTATGGACACTGGGTACCAAAACGACAGTAAAATTAGATTAGTGTCGGTCGACGAGAATTTTCCAATTTAGTGGAGTCACCCACGATCGGCCATACATCTCAGTCGAACAGACCTATCTTTGATCTTAAATCGATTTTTAACTGTGCTGCAATGGTCTCTTAAGATGAGCACGGTCGAGAAGCCGACTCTTGATCGAACTCTCAAGTTTATTGCCTTAATTTTTCTTAATTACTTACCCATACAGTCTAGTTATCTCAAGAGTGATCATCTCTGAGAATAGCCCTATAAACGCATCAACAAAATGCCTGATTAATTCAGTAGAAAACAGGTTGAGAAATTCAGGATGTCACAATCGTCCCTCTTTGTCACATATATAACAAACCGCTCAAAATGAATTGGCCATGCGAAGCTACAAAAGAACAACGTTGTCCTCAAAAAATTGATATTAAATGAAACTTCCCAACTGCTCGTTATATAATGGAACCCAAGGTCGTCATCTTTGGATTTGCAATGAACTGTCAGAGTAGTTCCAGCTGGCAAATTGTTATGGATTACAACATGTCTCTTGCCCCAAACATCTCTCACACAACTAGCTAGCAATAAAGAACAAATGAATATGAGCTTAGCTGATGATTTCACCATGATGGGGTATTTATGCTCCAATTTCAGCATCATTCAGCTATTTAAGAATGAAAAATGGAGGATATCAAATGTGGCCAACTTGCCATAATCATATCATCTTTAATTAGCATTCATTTTTCTTTTCTAGATTAAGAATTGCCATATAACCTTTTATATTTTTCCCTTTTTACATTGGTATAAGAATTGCCATATAAACATATATTGTTACCAATTTTTAAATCTTTTGTAAAAATTATGATATTTCCGAATATCTCTAAATTTATTCCTCAATTTCATGCCAGATCTTTTGCAATTATAGGATCTAGCTGGCATTTGGTTAGATATCATAAAGAAGGTAAGAGAAAAGTAGATTAATCAATCCTTTAGAGTGTTTTATAGTCACTAGCTAGCATTCGGCTTGATACCATGTTTGACCTTTCCAAGAAGAAAACTATAGGGCCTATGATAGTTGTCGCTCGGTACATTAACTTTGGCACTACGACCTGGGGCGGGGTCTTTCAATTCGTGCACAGACTTAGACAAATGATACATTGAGGTTGCTTGAAACTCTCACTCTCTTTCTCTCTCTCCTCTCTTCAAATTTGGTTCCTTGAACGAGTGCGAAAGTGTCCTAAGGAAACATGAAGATTGAAAAGGATAGGATTTTGAATGTGGCGCGCATATCATGCAATGGAGGAGGACAGATGAGGCTAGCTATTTTGCTTGGCACTCATCTTGAGCAATTTGCGTTACATTATTAAACAAATTGTTTATAGCCTAGTGAGTGGATGGTTCATAGGTTTCTTCCCACAACAATTTAGGGTAAAAAGAATTCACCATGCTAATTGTGATTCTTAATTTTTTTTGTTGGTAAAGGTGATTCTTAATTTATTAATCCTTTGCGGGATATAGAAAATTGTGTTGGATGGTCTTGGGCCTCTCTCACCACAAAATGAGCTTAAAGGGTGCTTTCATTTATACTTATAAACCAACCCCTTGTCTCTTCTACAACCAATATGAGATAATCTCAACAAATTCCCCCTAGGTTAGAGCCGCAACAACTCAAGTTCTTCCTTGTAACTATTGAGTCTAAATTTGTTAGCAAATCGGGCTCTAATATTAGTGTTAGGTGGTATTGGGTCTCTCTCACCCCAAAAGCCATCTCGAAGGGCGATACTTTTCCTCACATTATAAACCTACTACCATCCCCTTCCATAACTAATGTGGGACAATCCCAACCAATTGTCTGTTCTCTTTTGTTCTTCGATGTTTGTTAATAATCTCCTCACAATATGTCATCTTTTACTCTATTGTTTGTACTTACAAGTATGCAAACGTGATGCTTGCTAAGATGTACAATTAAGTAACACTAGGATTTCTGCTAACTCCAAATTGCTAAAAGGATCATATATTTGTTTTGATGTGGCTTGGGAAAAGTACTCAAAAAGTCTTAATTCTATTGCATTGATACAAATTAATTACTAAACCTTTTTAATGAGCCAATTTAGTGCTAATCATTTTCATATCAGTACTAATTCAATTTGTTCGGTCATTTTAAGCGAGAAATTGTTGATGTTGACACCTACCATCCTATATGGCATGATTAGCGCTGACATCTATATTTTTTTAATAAATTTTAACAATTTTTTTGAAATTTTTTTCTCTTTCTCTTTTCTTTTTGCCAGTCCCCAATCATCAACCATAGGCCATAGCTAATGAGAGTTGGCATTGCCGAGTTGCACCCAAGTGGGGGCGAGCATCGATGATGCCCCCTTCACCAGATCTAGCGAGGTCGACCCTCACTTAGGCTAGGGCGACATGGCATGACACTTATTAAGCCCTTTTTTTTTTCGTGAAAAGAAATTGACATTGAAACATTTTGATAGGAAGAACAAATGAGAGATGCTAATAGGAAGTGAAATGATGTGGATATTAGAAGAAGTGCATAATATTTATATTTGAAAGATAGATAAGTTGATTCTTATTTCATCTAAACTTCCTTCTTCTCTCTCATACATTCATATAAGCGGTTTCCTCCCTAATTGCATGGGAGGATCTCATTAAAAATATATATTATATTCTCCGATACAATCGTTAATGCTACAAGGACCGAGGGGCGAGATCTTCCTGTTAGGGAAATCCCTTATAATGTTTTGAATATGGCAAAATAAATCCCTCATGACTATGCATATGATAGAACATGTAAATGATATTATCAAAGTCTATACTTGGAAGAACCTAAAGACAAACTTTATGCTGAAGCTAAATTTGTTCAGACTTACGTTCAGATTGTAAAGTCTATTGCATTCAAATTCAGATTGTAAAGTCTATTGCTCTCGGATTTACATCTAGAATGAGACAAAACGTAACACAAGTCCTAAATATATAAGAGCTAGTGATCTAGTTTGGATTCTACATCAAGATTGATTTGATTAACTCAGTCTAATTGATTGACAATTAGATCTTGAAGACAATAACTTTTTATTCAGAGAAGCTTTACTTATGGAAACCAAGATTTTGTTTGTATGGGCGATGAGAATCAATTTGGGATTCTACTTTTGTCACTCAACGGTTACCAAATCTTCTAGATATAGATCCGTCCAATGGGTAGATTGAAAGACGTTTCTCTACATACTATCCAATGGCTAGTTTGGAAGTAGAAGAGTATTTAAGGAAATCAATGACCGATAAGCAAGTAGGAGACGGAGAATAGAATTTATAATTCTAAAGTCTAAGCGACCTTCAATCATACACTTGTTTTTGGTGAGCTTAAACGTTTGTGATCATGAAAGAAAACTAAAATAGTGACTTAGTGAGATAGTGTAATTTATCACTAAGTATTTGCACTCAAAATTGTAATCTCTTGTTAATTGCATAGTGAAATTCAGCAGAAGGCTGTTAGTGTGGGAGAATGGACGTGGGCTTGATCTAAGCTGAACCACTATAAATTCCGTGTTCTTATTTTCTTCCCCGAACTCTTTTATTTTGTTCATAGTTCTATTTAACTCTTAAAGTCCGAACTCGCTTGAAATCTGTTATTCTTTAGACTCAATTTCAAAGTCTGATCCTTATTCATACTTTACTCGAAATTTATTTTATTCTGCGTTTATTGGCCAAAGTTTATTTTAAACACCTATTCTGTGACAGCCTAAATTTTTAGATTTCGTTTTCGATTAAATAAATTGGGCATTTCATTGACATGCCTATAGTGCTATTCTCTGAATTGATCACTCATGAGATAACTAGACTATCTAGGGAAGTGATTAAGGAATCTAAATGTAATGGACTTGAGAATTCGACCACAAATTGACTGCTCAATCGTGTTGATTTGCAAGGGTTATTACGACATTGTCAAAATCGATCAGAGACCGAAAATAGGCTGATTCGATTGAGATATGTGATCAGAGTGTGGGTGGTTCCACCTTATTGCAAAATACTCATCAACCGGCACTAGACCGATTTTCCTATCGTTTTGGTACCGGGTGCCCGTAATTGAAACCTTAAGACTTTCACGACAACCGGCACTAGACCTATTTTCCTATCGTTTTGGTACCCGGTACTGTAATTGAAACCTTAAGACTTTCACAACAACCAATAGTCGCCAATGTGTCGAATATGTACTTTGTGACTCAAGATAAATCAATCACGGGTCAATTGCACCAAAAATTCCTAAAAGTTGCCCGGTAGTGTAAGTCACGCTAAAATCGCATCGGATGAAAATTAACTGTGAATTTAAACCAGATTTCAGAAATTGAAAGTTATGTCATGTCATGATCTATTTTAAGAACTTCAACTCATCCTCCGAATTATTTTCGGAGATTCCGAGATTTTTACGGAAAATCAACGGAATTTCGAATAGGCCAAATTAAAGGAAATTTGGACTTCCAAGCCAAGTATTTCAGTGTTATGGACTTACAGAAAATTGTACATGATTTTTCTTCATCAAATTTGGAGCTCAATTGGGGAAATTGTTAGAGGAATTGAAGCTCAAATTTGTCTTTGGCATCAATTTGATGAATTTGATGAATTTATGGGTTTAATTGGTTGGAAAGAAATAGGGGACATGCAATTAATTTAAAGGATTGGGTTGCTTGACTTTGGGGCCTCATCTCCAACTCCTTTAGCACGCCAACGCCAGCTGCTCCTTCCGTCTCTATCCCCCTTCGTGCGACGCCCTCCACTTCTACCTCACTTTCATTTTTCTTCTCGCCAACCGAAGCTGCATCTGCCACGTCCGAAGATCTCTCTCTCCCTGCTCCATCTTCGACTGTCTACCAGCGTCCTAGCTTTTGCCAGTACGCCTCCGCTAGCGAAGTTGTTGCCCTCACGCTCGCAGATTCAGCAAAGCCCACTAACGAAATCCATTTCTTTTCTCCCTGCTTCTCTCACGCTGTCAGTGCCCCACCGATCTTTAATCTCCACCCAAGTTCAGCTGCACGTGGACTGGTTTTATTGGGTCAACCACTCACCAGCAGAAGCCCTCGTCGTTGACCCCTCCCCATGCATCCCGCAGCACCGAAGCAATCCAGCATCTTCGTTCGTGTCTTGCCAGCAGCCCACGAGGACCTGCAGCCCAGGCGTTTTGTTTCCTCAGCCCACAGTTCGTCCTCTTCAAGCCCAGCTTGCATTCTTTTCAGTCAAGCTCCAGCCCATCAACTGAGCGGCCCAAATCTTCAGCATCAGCCCGCCAATTGAAGCCCATGGATCCAGCAAATTTTTGGCCTAGCATCTCCATCAGGTTCAGCCCATTTTTAGTCTTGAAGCCAGTCCATTTTCAGCAGGCCCAAGCCCAAGTCTAAGCCCAGAAATTTCTATGGGCTTGCAAGGCCTGTTGGGCTTGGTCCGAGTGTCCATCGACGTTGCCGAAAACTTGGCCACTGTCATGCCGTCGTCGCGGTGATTTGGTCTTCGTTTATAACATGTGAGTTTCACTCACTAATCCCTTCTTAGTATGTTAATTATGCTTAGGAGTTGATTAGATTAAATTAAACATGTTTAGGTGAATAGATTAGATTAGATTAGTTAATTTAACTATCTGCCGATGCATGTTAGGTGGTTAGTTAGTACACTTAGCAAGTAGACACATTCTATTATTTATTTAATGAACTTTAGAATTTTTCCAGATTCGTTTCGGCATCCAATTAGGCATTACGAGACTAAAAAGAATTTATTGCGTTTTTTTAATATTTTTTGTAATCATTTCATTATTTATTTATTTTTCGGAAATTAAGTTGTGATAGTCGACGACTAGAATTTTATCTTTGATTGCAGTGGTGCTTTCTTTTTATTTATTCAAGTACCAGATTGTGAAATTTTAGTGTAATTGGTGATTGTGGGGAATTATCCCAAAAGTGGATAAATGCCGGTATTTAGTTGGAAAATGATCGTGAGATGTTGTGAGATGGATCAAGAAAGCCGCTGAAGTATGGTTGTGCCAATTGGGCCGAGATTCACCACCGAATTTGAAATTGGTTGGGCCCTTTTGAGCCGTGATTTGTCACTTCATAGAGGTCGTGCCCATTAGATTGTGATTCACCACCTTATAGAGGTTGTGCCTAATATAAAAGCTTGACTTGGCTACGCGTTAGAGACGTCGTAATGCAACCACTGTTGCACTTACTTAGATGGGAATAATAGACTTGGGTGAACATTGTCGAGCGGCAGGGATGGATTTATTTGCTTGGGATGCATGGGTGCACCGTTGATAATAATAAAGAACAAAAAAATAAAAAAATAAAAAATAGAAAAATTTCAGATGTGCATAGGGTGCAAAGTGCATTGGGATTGCCTCTCTAATATCAAGTTAAGAATATCAAAGGAGATTTATACATAATCCTAAGAGCTACAAGGGATCAACTAAATATTGCTAATACGTATAAAGAGGACTTAGATATGGAGGTGATGATGCGGGGGCAATCTCTTAGGTGCAGTTTTTCCCGGTAGATGCATGTAGACACGCCAAAAAGACACATGCTATATTTTCTTCCATCATCTATCTTCTTTTCATGGGGTGGCTGACTAAGTTTGTATATGATAGCTGTCAGGAATCACCATCTTTTCTTCCATCATCTATCTTCTTTTCATGGGGTGGCTAAATTTGTCTATGATAGCATTATTTAAGTTTCGCCGCAAATTCACAAGAAAAAAGAGAGTAAAAGCGAGAAAAAATCAAGACACGAGGTTTTTATCCCAGTTCATCTTTAAATAAAGGCTATATCTAAAAGAGGATTCCACTACAACTAATATCTTATGCTTTTTGTTGCATCCTTCAATCACAAGAAAAAAAGAATATACATACACACACTCTCACACCCTCGGTTGCTATTCATGGCTCAAGCCAAAATTATCAATAAAATATGAGTTCAAATTATAAAAGTCCCCTAGTATCTCTGGGGTGCTGTCCCTAGAACTCTCGGATCCTACAAGCTCATCAGGGGGCGGGACCCCCATGTCGTTTTCTCGATAGAGAGTACGAATCATATCACAACAAAGACTCCATCATGACATTCCCCTCGCATTCTATTTACAGAGTCAAGTTAGGGCTTTATGACGATGACAAACAAGTGAAGAAATTACTAGGATGAAAATAATAAATGGCGGCACCGGCATGCCCGCTGGTGAGAAAACGTCTGGCGTGACGTTACTAAACGGAGGGCTAACGTGGGATGGCGCTCCAATTTCATGCATTAGTGGATCGCTTTGCTTTTCCCACCGCCCCCTTTTGACTATTTTTTCACTCCACTAACGGAAGCTGCAGCCAATTTGGCCTTTCGGATTTGAGACCTAATTTGTCTTTTGCTTCGATCTTTACTGATTACTCGATTCCACGAACCGTCACGTATTTGCACCATATTTTTAATATAAATACACACACATGCTGATAAAATTGTCCATTTTTTTTTAATTTATTATACTTTTAGCAATTTAGTTCGAAATTTTTTAATTATATTAATTGAGTCTTAAATTTTTTCAAGTTTCGCTAATTGAGTTCATCTTATCAAAATTTAACCAGAAATTGCTGAAGTGAACATTGACCATTTTATATAGCATAGTTGGCATTGATGTTGACAAAGTTTTAAATTTTTATTTTTTTTCAAGGTTTTATAAAAAAATTAGAAAAAAGTTAAAATATAATTAAAAATTGCTCCCATTTTTCATTGACCATGATAATCATCTCATCTCACATTTTTCTTATCAAAATTTAACCAGAAATTGAACATTGACCATTTTATATTTGATGTTGACAAATTTTTTTTATTTTTTTTCAAGGTTTTATAAAAAAATTAGAAAAAAAGTTAAAATATAATTAAAAATTGCTCCCATTTTTCATTGACCATGATAATCATCTCATCTCACATTTTCTGCATATAGTTATCATATCCTTTGCTCGGTGCTTTTAATTTATTCGCGAAAGTTTTTCAAAATATTCATATAGCCTATTTTACCCTTCATTCCAGGTTATATTGTTTGTCTCAACAAAAGATATCCCTCAAACAACAATAAAAAGGTGACCTTAGTCTTGATACTTGGGTGTAACATAATGGAAACTATGATCACTAAGTGACCTATTCGAAACTGCCTATCTTCATTGTCGATATCAAAGACATAGTTCCCACAAGATGGGGTAAGTCCGATCAGAGTTTTCTAGCAACCGAAAGGCTGTATTCCTTGCATCGACAGACCTTCATATTACCATGCGATCCACCAGAAGGACATTGGCTCCCCGTAGGTAAAACACACTGGTACACATCCATGCATTTGAAATTCTCAACAGTTTCTGGTTAGGTTAATGGCCGACTAGTTACTAAGGTCTTGACAGATGATAGGTCGACAATGAATTTGATTGCTTTACGAATGTTCCCTTGTTGGGTTTTGCTAGTGCGGTTGGCGATGCCGACGGGGTGGTGCTTGGTGACATTACAATCGGTACAAGAACACTTAAAAATGACTCGTCTGTAATTGATGCGGATGTATCATACAATCTATCGCTGAATAGAGACTGGATTTGCAGTAATCATTGTGTACCCTCGAGAAATTACTCATTTGCTAGCAAACCACCAGAAGCGTTTTGAAAGATCTGGCTTTCTGTCGCGTCTGATAGAGGGGTCAAATGGATCCTAAAAGAAATGGACTGGTGACATGGCAAGGGGAGATACTTTATGAAAATATTTGGGAACACTGTGTTCTGTTAGAGTTTTTGCGAAAGCCTGAAGATTCCGATTATTGATGGATGAACAAAGCCGTGCATGCATAATCAGAATCGAACGGGGAACGGGAAAAATTTTGTATTGACCTCCAGCTTTTGATGAAATTCGATTGAAGCAAGATTTGTAGAGACTTGAATGATCATGAGTAGGTATGTCTCGAGTTTTCATGGGACTACACGAAAGATTACAAAAAGGAAAATAAAATTAGATACGTATTTCATCATCCACGGAAGGCTGCGGAATTCGAAACAGAAAAGGAAAGCCGCGTGAAGTCCCTTTGCACGTGGAAGGAAATAGGTGGGCCCAGGTCTTCTTCCCTGCTCGTCAAAAGCCACCGAAGTCCTGCGTGAGGATTTGTAAGTGGTGGGCCCAAGGTCAAACTTTTGACCTTGGGCACCCACGCATGAGACAAAATAAAACGCAGAGGGTTTTCTTTCTCTTTCGACGAGGGACTACCGAAACCCTACGGGAATATAAAAGAGGAGCCGCACGTCCGAGAAGTTTTATCGCACGTCCACACCGCTTGCAGAAGCCCTACGAAGAGGATACGTACGTGAAGACGTTGTTCTTGTTTGACGTACGTAAAGCGTTTCGCTCGAGCTTTGAATGTGCGGTAATTTTGTGCCGTAAGTTTATACCCTTGGAGTTGTTTATTTATAAACACTTAGGGTTTTTGGTTAAATCTAGGTGTGAGAAACACTTGAGTGATTGAGCGATTGTAAACTCTAATTCTCCGATTTTAGTGGATTATTTACTGCTGGCTCTCCCCGTGGACGTAGGTACCGATACTCGGACCGAACCACGTAAATTTCTAGTGTCCTGATTTTCTCATTTATTTCTCTGCAATTTCGTGTTGACATAAATTGCAAGATCCTATCATTTCCGCGTATTATATCCCAACAATTGGTATCAGAGCGTGGGGTTAGATTTCTTGATTGTGATTTGGGGCTTTTGCTTGTCTGATTATTATTTGGAAATTCTGTTATTGCAATTATGTCTAAGAGGAAATCTGAGATTGAGAAGTTTGATGGGAGAAATTGAGATAGCTAGTATAAGCACCTAGATGGGGGTGAATAGGTGTAAAAACAATTTCTCGAGATACGGAAGCGATACTAGGTAGACGATAGAAAGGGAGTTCTCTTTTGATTAACAAAATGAAATACGATCAAAGTAAAGTAAGAATAAGGAAGAGAAAATTGAACACAAGGTTTATAATGGTTCGACTTATTCCAAGCCTACGTCCACTCTTTTGCACTGACAGCCCACCGGCTAAATTTCACTATGAACAAAAGAGATGTTACAACACTACTTTTCCTTGATTCCACAGTATAGATATTCTACCATACTTCCTCAAGGATTCTCACTAATATAGACTCTCTTTTTGTGTACAAGATTTTGCTCAAATGAATTGACTAAGAACAAGAAGCTTCAGACTTTGGAGTTCTTCTATCGTGCACCCTCTCAAACAACTGGAACGCCTTCCTTATATACTCCTTTATGCCATCATAACCGTTGGCACTTACCAAAGGAATTCCTCCAATCTACCCGTTGGACGGAATCAATTAGGAAGATCACTCGAGCTATTAAAGGGACATGTCGATAGCCCATCAATCATGTTCGCCCATACAATCAGGATCTCGGTTTCCATAAGTAAAACCTTCCAAGTATACTTTGTCAATCATCGGATCCTTAATCTTCGAATCAATCATGATCAAATAAAAGATTCCGTTATGTCATATCCAGCCAAGAGATCTTCTCCAGTTGATAAGGTCACATCTTTAATGAAACATCCAGTTCTGGATAACCTTTCTTCAACGGATTAGAAACTGTCAATGATGATAGACTTTGAGTCTTGAGTCTGGCTGTCCGAAGGTTTTCAGACTTTAAATAACAGAATCTGCAAATCTTCAAACTAGACTAATGGAAACGTTTTGTCAGCTTCAAAACACTTCACGAAGATTTCTCCAACAATCTCCCTCTTTTTGATGGTGACAAAACTTTCCTGCAGATTTGGATAACTTTGACCTGCAAAATATTACTCAAACAAATATGGATATCTTATAAAGATAAATGGCTTAATGAATGATAATGCTAAAATCTGCAACCACAGAAATTTGGTTAGTCTTGCATGTGATAAAGCTATCCATAAGATATCAATAGTAGTTAATATAATCAGTCAAGTCCAAATCCAAATTCAGTCCACATCCAGACACAAAACTAAAGTCAAACATCAAAAAAATCTTCAAATATCAAAACAATCCAAAAGTTCAAAAGTTGTAAAGATTCAAAGTTTCCAAATCTCGCATCTCTCCCCATTTTTGTCAGCATAAAAAAGGTTGAGATGAAAATGGAGTAGAGTCAAGAATGCTTGGGAACACAAACAAACTGAAAATCTCCCATTGACTGAACGATTCCTTCTAGCCTTTTCAAGTCTTCCTTTAGTTGTGCAACATCCTCACCCTTAGCATTAGCCTAAATTTGAAGAGAAATGGCTTGGATCTGATCATTCAAGGAACCCGAAGAAGCTTGACCTGCATTCTGCAAATTCTGAACTTTGCATCCCAAAGCATATATCTAACCTCGCATTTCCAAGAGAACATCCAGAATTCTGCAAAAATCTACTGAATTATCGATTTGCGTGCTGGCTTTGGCATGATCTGATGGAGTAAAGGCAGACGATGGCAGATCAGCATAATCACGCAGATTTGGTAATGACACATCATGTCTTTCCTCAGGAAATTGAGAGACATAGATGTCCTCTGGATCTGCTGGAGAGCGGCTAACTCCCTCACCGGTAGCAGGATGTGAGGACATTCCTCTTTTCTCTTGGTCTCCCCCTATTTCCATGCCTTCAGGTGGAGAAGAGTGTTCCTCATGTTTTCCTTCCTCTTGATCTCTTTTCTCTTCTTCTTCTTTTTCAACTTTTTCCTTCTTAGCATCTCTTTCTTCTTCTTCTTTCTCCTCTGGTTCTTTTTCCTTTGCTTATTTTTCCTCTCTTTCTCTAGTCCTTTATTCTGAGTCTTTCTCTGGAACAGAACGACTCAGATTCTTCAATGCCATTGCAGAAATGGTGATGTTTTCCTCATCATCTTCATCTTCAATGATGAGAGCTCTTCTTTTCTTGGATGGAGCAACCATGGGCTCCTTCCATTTTCTTTTTGATGTAGAAGAGATTTGATGAGTTTTGACTGGAGTCATCTCCTTGAATTTCTCCAACGCCTTGCTTAGTTCCTTCAAACGCATTTTAGTCACCATTTTCAGTCCTACCACCATATGATCACATGATCGAGCATAAAGAATTTGTTGAGGCTGAATATTCAGATGTCTGAATAACTTCGTCATAAGACCTGGATAAGGAAGTTGATTCATGTCCTTCACCACTGCTCTATACATGTGGAACATAACAGTGTGAGGAAGAGAAAAATTTTCCCAGTGATGATGGCATACATCAGCTTTGCCTCTGAACTTGAAACATCAGTCTTGAAAGTTGATTTAGGTTTGAGACAATTGATCACAATCTTGTGAAGCAGAATGTTAAATGCACTCATCCTCAAGTAGGAAATATTTTCCTCTGTTCTTCTATCCTTAACAAGTTCCAATGTAGCACGAGTAATAGAAACATTGATAGGTTGATATCTTCCTCTCTTAACCCTAATGACATCCGCCAACATATCCATATCCACCACAAAGTCCTGATCTCGGACACTAAAAGAAAACCTATTCGCATATAGGAAACTAAGATTCGAATAGAAATAAACAATCAATCCAGCATGGGCTTCTGTGGTGTCAGAATAGAACTGCTCAAGTTGAAGAAAACTAAACTTTTCTCTCAAATTGACATTTACATCATCAATGAAATCAAAATCCACACTCATAGGGTTTATCACCCTACACTTTAACAGTTTCGAGTATAGAACCTTATGTTCCTTCGATCTAAACAACTCTGTCATTTTTCCTCGAATTTTCACTGCAACACCCATTCTTGGTTGAAATTGGCTGTACAGTTTGTCATCATCATTCCCATCTATAGGATTAAATCTCCCAACACGCGGATCACTTGGGATATTTGCAAGGGTTTCTTCAGCCAACCATTTAGGAGCAATTCTCCAACTCTCCATTTTTCGCAAAAAGATATATTCATTCTCATATCCTTTGTCCTTAAGAAATTCATCGATGTAGTTTAATGGAGTATCGGTCCTCTTTAAAGCACGATAAAGCTTATAAATAAAAGAGGGTCTTTGAACTCTTACAGGATCTGCGTTTTCAATGATTTTTTCCTCTTGTTGATGATCAACACCCTGAGGACTAGATGGTGGAGAATGACGCTGTTGAGAATGTTATGGGCTCTGCTGCTGATTTGGAGACTCTTCTTCCTCTGTGAGATTGAAGTGTGTAGGCCCCTCACTCATTCGCCGTGGTCCCCTGCTTGCGATCCTCAAAGACTTTCTTGAAGACGATATCTTTCTCAGTCTTTGAAAGATTCCTTGCTTGACTTTCCCAAGAAAGATGACAACTTTTTCGAAGATTAAACAAGAGAAGAAAACATGAATGGAAGATGGTGCTTTTTAGGGTTTTGAAATTAAGCGAAGAGAAACCGACTATATATAATTCAGTCGAAAGGAGGGAATACTAAACGTCGTAATGGAAAGTGAAAAGATGCCTTTTCAAAAAATAACTGCCTTTTTCGGGAAAATGGTCATTTCAAAATAACTCTTTTTTTTGAAAAGGAAACGTTGCAATAGTCATGTTAAATAAATATAGCAATAATCAAACACAGTTGACGATCGTACATTTTCAAGATGAGATTCGAGAGAGAGAATAACTTATAGTCAAAGTCTTGTATGTCTAAGTCTGAGAGTCTCTAGACTTTAACTTCTTCAAACCTCAAAATGTTGAGTCTGGAACCGATGATTTCAAATTGATTTTTCTCCAAAGGCTTTGTAAGTATATCCGCTAGTTGGTTCTTTGAACCAACAAACTGAATCGGAATTTCTCCATTTTGAACATGATATCTAATGAAGTGATGTCGAATCTCTATATGCTTTGCTCTTGAGTGAAGAATTGGATTTTTGGTGAGATTGATTATACTGGTGTTGTCGCAATTAATTTCCGTGCATGAATCTTTAATTCCAAAGTCTCTTAACTGTCGTTTTATCCATAGAATTTGTGAACAACAACTTCCAAGAGCTACATACTTTGCTTATGCTGTAGAAAGAGCTATTGTACTTTGCTTCCCTGAAAATCAAGACATTGTCCTACCTCCAAGTAGTTAACAGGTACCTGAGGTGCTCTTTCTATCAACTCTACATCCGGTTAGGTCTGCGTCTGAGTATCCAAGAAGAGTAAAGTCTCCCATTTTAGGATACTAGAGACCAAAGCTTGAAGTTGATGAAATATATTTGATGATACGCTTTGCAGCATTTAAATGAGATTCTTTAGGATCTGCTTGAAATCTGGCACAAATGCAAACATTAAACAAAATGTCAGATCTAGAAGCTGTAAGATAAAAAAAGTGAGCCAATGATATTCCTGTATAACTTCTGATCGACTTTCTTTCCTCCTTCATCTTTGTCTATTTTCAAGGAACTTGACATTGGTATATCAGCCTTTTTGCAATTGTCCAGTCCAAACTTTTTGACAAGATCTTTAGAATACTTTTCTTGATGAATAAAAGTTCATTCCTTCAGTTGTTTTACTTGAAGCCCAAGAAAGAAGGTTAATTCACCCATCATGCTCATTTCAAATTCATCATGCATAGTCTTAGAGAATTTCTTGCACAGACTTTCATTAGGGGATCCAAAAATAATATCATCGACATATATTTGAACAAGTAGAAAACTTTTGTTTGCTCTTTTAATAAACAAAGTAGTGTCTACTTTACCTTTTATAAAGCCTTTTTGAATTAAAAACTTACTCAGCCTGTCGTACCAAACTCGAGGTGCTTGCTTTAAACCATACAAGGCCTTTTTCAGTCTGAATACTGAGTCTAGTTTTCTTGGGTCTTCAAACCCAGGTGGTTGCTCCACATAAACTTCTTCATGGATAAATCCATTCAAGAAAGCACTTTTGACGTCCATTTGGAATAACTTGAAATTCTTATAACAAGCAAAAACAAGTAATAATCGAATTGCTTCTAACCTTGCTATTGGTGCGTAAGTCTCGTTATAGTCTATCTCTTCTTCTTGCGTATATCCCTTGGCCACGAGTCTTGTTTTGTTTCTTATGACTTTTCCTTTCTCGTCCATCTTGTTCTTGAAAACCCATTTAGCTCCAATAATAGATTTACTTTTTGGTTTATGAGTCAACTTCCAGACATCATTAATTCTGAATTGTCTCGAGTTCTTCTTGCATAGCTTCAATCCATCTTTCATCAGATAAAGCTTCATCTATGCTTTTGGGTTATATTTCAGAAATAAGAGGCATAGTACTAGACTCTTCGCGCATTTTGGATCTTGTGCAAATTCCTTCATTAATGTCGCCAATAATAAGATCTTTGGGATGACTAGACTTATGTTTCCAGTTACTAGTTGATTTGTCAGGTTGATGATCATTTCATTCATTTGAATCTTCAATAACCATTTGTTGCTGGTCTTTCAGAGTCTGAGCTGCTTCTTGAGATTTAGACTTTGTAGAGTCTAGAGCAGGTTCAGATTCTTCAAGATGAGTCTGAATGGATTCATTTTGCATAGAATCTTGGAATTTAACATTCATTGATTCTTCCACAGATTGAGTCTTCTTGTTGTAGATTCTGTACGCTTTGCTTGAGGTTGAATATCCAAGGAAGATGCATTTATTTGACTTTTCTTCAAACTTACCAACTCGATCATTTGCATTTGAATAACTCATAGGGTTTTTTTTTTTTTTTCTAGAATAGGCCTTAGAAAAACTCTATTAATAATATAACATGTTGTTGAAACTGCTTCAGCCCAAAATCGTGAAGAGATATTGCTTTCAATTAAAAGAGTTCTAGTCATTTCTTGAAGCGACCTATTCTTTCTTTCCACAACTTTGTTTTGCTCTAGAATATATGGAGAGGAGAACAAGTGCTAAAAGCCAGATTCATCACAAAATTTTGTAAAATCTTGATTTTCAAATTCACCTTCATGGTCTGTTTTTATACTTGAAATAACATATCTCTTTTCATTTTGAACCTTCTTAGCAAATTTTTCAAAGTAAGAGAAAGTTTCAGACTTACTTGCCAAGAAATACACCCAAGTAAATCGTGAGTAGTCAATAATTACTAGGTAGTATTTCTTACCTCCAATGTTCTGTGTTCTATTTTCCCAATATGCATGGTGTACATAGATAAGACTTTTGGTATGATAAATTGAGTAGACCACGAACAAGCTTCTTTGCTGAAATTTTGGCTATCTGCTTCATATTAATGTGCCCAAGCTTTCTGTGCCATAAGCTTGTTTCATCTTGGATTGAGATTAGACATTGCGATTCATCTGGTTTCACATCCAAGAGGTAGATATTTCCATGTCTTCAACCCATGAATGATTGAGTAGAATCTTTACTAATTCTTGAACATATTCCCTCTTGAAAGTTGATTTTGAACCTAGTATCACATAGCTGACTGACACTAAGCAGATTGTAATTGAGTCATTCTACTAAATAAACATTGCTTATTATGAGATTTCCAATATTTATAGTTCCAAATCTTACAATTTTTCCTTTGCTGTTTCCTCCAAATTAGACTTTTCCACCATTTACTCGAACAAGCTTTATGAAGCAATTTGAGTTTCCAAATCATGTGTCTTGAGCATCCACTATCCGAGATACCATTTTATCTTTTTCTTGATAGTGACCTGCATTTAAAAGAGAAACTCAAACTTTCTTTAGTACCCATATTTTCTTGGGTCCATTGGTGTTAGTATGATATGCGGTTTTTGCCCATATCTTTTTAACAGGTTTCCAAACCATAGGACATTCTTTTTCAAAATGATCTGCACTATTGCACTTTGAACATCTGAGAGCATTGCGTTTCTACTAGTTTTACAAAGGTCATTTTAAAATGATTTTTGTAATCATCTTTTGTGAGTCTTTGTTTGATTCTTTCCTTCACTTTAGGAAAATCAATTAAAGGAATGGTTTCAGCAGTCATTCCCAAACCAGATTTATTGAAATAAGGTCTTTGAACAGAAAGTATTTTTTCCAGTTTTTCAGATCCTATAGAAAATCTTTTGGAAATATTTGGGATATCATTTTTCAAGAATGCATTTTCTTTTAAAACATTATCTTCACTTTCTTTAAGAGAAGAAACATTTTTTCTAAACATTTCACTTTTTCTTTCAAAACATTTTCTTGTTGTTTTATAGCAGAATTTTCATTTTTGAGTTCGGAAATTCTTTTAAGAGAGATCTTAAGACTAAAACACAATTCATCAATGTATTTTGAAACTTTAATAGGGATTTTGAAGTTACTAACCTCAAATTCGCTTTCTGAATCTAAATTTGTTTCGGAGTTCGAATCTGAATCCGATTGTGCCATTAGACATACATTGGCATAATCATCATCACTTTCTTCACACTCTGTATCACTCCAGGTTTTTGCTTTAAGAGCCTTTCGATACTTTTCAGCTTTTTCTTTCTTCTTCCTCAGTAGAGGACAGTTGGGTCTGATGTGTCCCTTTTTCTTACATTCAAAGCAGACTACACCTTTGTTTGATTAATCTTCTTCCTTTTCTGTTTAACTTTCTGAATCTTCTTATCATGAGAGCAAGCTCCTCATCATCCATATCGTCTTCAGAATCTGTAGCATCAGAATCATCATTAAATTTTAATGTAATGGATTTCTTACCTTTAGGGTCTCCGTCTTCATTGATTCGTTCCACTTCATAAGATTAAAGAGTCCCAACCAACTCATCAATAGATAGTGGCATGATTCTTTGGGTCTCTCTAATTGAGGTCTTTATGTAATTCCAATCCTTGGAGAGTCCACGCAGTAGCTTGTTTACCTTCATGGGATCAAAAATTGGTTGACCTTGATTTTCAAGATCATTCACAATTTCTGTAAAACGACTAAACATATCAGTTATAGATTATTTTGATTTCATTTTGAAGGCTTCATATTGATCGAGGAGAATGTTGATTCTAGTCTCTTTCACTCGATCGGTTCCTTCATAAGTAATATGTAATCTATCCTAGACTTCTTTAGCTGTAACACAAGAATATATTTTGTTATATTCAGTAGGTGATAAAGCACAATATAAAGAATAAATTGCTTTTGCATCAAGAGCTTGTCTCTTGATTATCTCTTCTTGAGTCATTTCACTAGACTCAACAGTTTCTTTTCCTTTCTCTGAGACAGGTGCAGCTTTAGGAATGATTCCTTTTTCTACAACGTCCCATTCCAGAGGATCCTTTGATCTTAGGAACGCCTTCATCTTGTTTTTCCATATGTCGTAATCCTCTCCATCAAAGTAAGGCGGTCTGGTATTGCTTTACCCTTTTACCAGCCCTGGAGCCAACATATTAGCCATGGATCTTTAACTTTGAAGTAAAACACTTCAAACAAAGTGAGTACACGAGCTATGATACCAATTGAGATAGCTAGTATAAGCACCTAGAGGGGGGGTGAATAGGTGCAAAAACAATTTCTCGAGATATGGAAGCAATACTAGGTAGATGATAGAAAGGGAGTTCTCTTTTGATTAACAAAATGAAATACGATCAAAGTAAAGTAAGAGTAAGGAAGAGAAAATTGAACACAAGGTTTATAGTGGTTCGGCCTATTTCAAGCCTACGTTCACTCTTCCGCACTGACAGCCCATCGGCTGGATTTTACTATGAACAAAAGAGATGTTACAGCATTGCTTTTCCTTGATTCCATAGTGTAGATATTCTACCACACTTCCTTAAGGATTCTCACGAATATAGACTCTCTTTTGTGTACAAGATTTCGCTCAAATGAATTGACTAAGAACAAGGAGCTTCAGACTTTGGAGATCTTCTATCGTGCACCCTCTCAAACAACTGGAATGTCTTCCTTATATACTCCTTTATGCCATCATATCCGTTGACACTTACCAAATGAATTCCTCCAATCTACCCATTGGATGGAATCAATTAGGAAGATCATTCGAGCTATTAAAGGAACATGTTGATAGCCCATCAATCATGTTCACCCATACAATTAGGATCTCGGTTTCCATAAGTAAAACTTTCCAAGTATACTTTGTCAATAATCGGATCCTTAATCTTTGAATCAATCATGATCAAATAAAGGATTCCGTTATGTCATATCCAGCCAAGAGATCTTCTCCAGTTGATAAGGTTACATCCTTAATGAAACATCCAGTTCTGGATAGCCTTTCTTCAACGGATTAGAAACTGTCAATGAGGATAGACTTTGAGTCTTGAGTCTGGCTGTCCGGAGGTCTTCAGAATTTAAATAGTAGAGTCTGCAAATCTTCAGACTAGACTGATGGAAACGTTTTGTCAGCTTCAAAACAATTCACGAAGATTTCTCCAACAGAAATAACTTTGTGTTATGGAGCATCAATATGCGGGCTTTATTGACAACATAAGGTTTGGCCAAGGCACTAGATGGCGAAGATGAGTTGCCGATTATAATGAAGTCCTCAAAGAGGGTAGAGCTTATGCAAAAAGCAAATAGCATAATACTGTTAAATTTGTCGAATGAGGTCTTACTAGAGGTTATTAAGGAGAAGGATGCCACAGCATTATAGGCAAAACTTCAAACGCTCTATATGAAGAAAGGTTTGAACAATCGCTTGTATATGTTGAAGAAGATGTTTCAGTTTAGATATACTGAAGGTACGTCTATCAGAACCCACCTAAATGAATTTAATAAACTCATGTTAGATCTGAAGAATGTCGATAAGATACTTGATGATGAAGAATAGGGCATGATATTGTTAGCCTCTTTACCAGAGTCATGGAAGCACTTACTGATTCGTTGTTGCAGGGGTGTACTACTATTATCTCAGAAGAGGTAAAGTTCGCCTTATTCTCTAAGGAATGGCAGAGAAAGTTACGAGATGACGGTCTGGCGAAAGGGGCAGCGTAAGCACTGACGATTCGTGGTAAAGAACAACATCGAGAGCCTAGTAGTAACAGAGGTAAAAACAGATCAAAATCACGCAATAGAAAGTCCAAGGGACGCGTGAAGTGCTTTGAGTGTCATGAGGAGGGGCACATCAAGAGAGACTGTCCAAAGCGGAGAAATAAAGTTGATGGGCAGAATGCCACAAGCAGTGTGGCAAATGTTGCTGAGGGGAGCAATAGGGATGCAGAAGCTGTCTTATGTGTGATTGCTACTTCGTCACGAGACAAATGGGTGCTAGATTCGAGGTGTTCTTATCATATGACGTCTCATAAGAACTGGTTTACTACTTACCAAGCTGTAGATGGTGGTAGGGTTCTTTTGGGGAATAATGCAGTCTGTAAGGCTGTGGAGATAGGGATAATTCAGATCCAAATGCACGATGGGGTGGTTCGTACATTGATAGATGTGAGGCATGTACCGGAGCTCAAGAAGAACTTTATTTCTCTGGGGACACTCGATGACATCGGGTGTAGGTACACCGCTGAAGGTGGAGTACTGAAGATCTCTTGAGATGCTATGACAGTGATGAAAAGGAAGAAAGTGAATACTCTCTATCATCTACTCGGAGAGAACATGACTGGAAGTGCTGCTATTTCATCAGGTGAGTTAGAATCTAACTTAACTCAGTTATGGCATATGCGTTTGGGGCATATGAGTGAGGCAGATATGACGATGCTGAGTGAAAGGGGGTTGTTGAAGGGTCAGAAAACAGGGAAACTGGACTTATGTGAGCACTGCATCTATGGGAAGCAGCACCAAGTTAAGTTTACTATAGCTATTCATTTGACCTAACAACCAGTTAAATATATTCATTCAAACGTCTAGGGCCCGTCTTCAGTTCCTTCAAAAGGAGGTGCTCGATATATACTGACTTTTATTGATGATTATTCGAGGAAGGGATGAGTATACTTTTTGAAGCACAAATATGAAGTGTTTGATCGGTTCAAGAAATTTAAAGCATTGATTGAGAAATAGTCAGATAAGCAGATCAAGTACCTGAGAATTGATAATGGCATGGAGTTCTGTGGTAAAGATTTTATCGAGTTCTGCGAGAAATAAGGTATTGTAAGACACCGCACAATACCTGGGACACTACAGCAGAATGGCGTGGCAAAACGGAAGAACAAAATCTTGCTTGAGCGAGCTCGATGCATGCTTTTGCATGCAGGACTTGGCAATGAATTTTGGGCTGGAGTAGTGGACATGTCATGTTACTTGGTAAATTGATCTCCATCATCTACTATCGAGTGGAAGACTCCTGAGGAAATATGGTCGGGGAAACCTGTTGATTATTCAAGATTACATATATTCAGATGTCCTGCGTATGCTCATGCGAGTGATGGTAAGCTTGAGCCGAGGGCGAAGAAGTGCATATTTTTGGGTTATGCACAAGGGGTGAAAGGCTACCACCTGTGGTGCACCGATCCCAGATCACCCGGTTTTCTAATCAGTAGAGATGTGATCTTCGACGAGACTACAATGCTTCAACAGAGGAGTTCTGAGACATAATCAGCAGAGAAGACAGATCATGGTGTCATAAGTGAGGTGGAGCTTTAGGTGGAGACTCCGGAGACCTTGAAGGTAACAGAAGTTGAGACTGCAGATGAAGCCGCAGTTCCTGAAGTTGGTGATAGTGAACAACTAGCAAAATTGCAGCAGACTATAGCCGCAGATAGAGAAAGAAGGCAAATTAAACTACCGGTACGTTATGGTTATACAGATATTGCTTATGCATTGACTATAGGTGATGAGGTGGAGACAGATGAGCCTTCGTCTTACTCCGAAGCGGTGGCTAGTTTGGAGTCATTGCAGTGGCTAGGGGCTATGAGTGAAGAGATGGAATCACTCCATCGAAATCAGACATGGGAGTTAGTCAAAGTACCAAAGAGCCAAAAGATTGTCGGAAGTAAATGGGTCTTCAAATGGAAATAGGGCATTCCTAGTGTCGAGGCAGCGAGGTATAAGGCTAGACTTGTGGCGAAGGGGTATACACAACGTGAGGGCATTGACTACAATGAGGTGTTCTCTCTTGTGGTAAGACATACTTCTATTCGTGTTTTACTTGATTTAGTTGCTTGACAGGATCTCGAGTTAAAGCAGCTAGATGTGAAAACTGTGTTTCTTCACAGTGAGTTAGAGGAACAGATTTACATGAGGCAACCAGAGGGATTTGCTGTTCTGGGTAAGGAAGACCATGTTTGCTTGTTAAAGAAATCTTTATATGGGCTAAAACAATCTCCTAGGCAGTGGTATAAACGTTTTGATGCTTTTATGGTTAGTCAAAACTATTCGAGAAGTCAAATGGATAGCTGTGCTTATTATAGGAGATTGAATTATGGTTCTTTGATTTATCTACTCTTATATGTTGATGATATGCTGATAGCAGCTAAGAATATGTTTGATATAGATGTGTTGAAGAGGCAGTTAAATGCTGAATTTGAGATGAAAGATTTAGGTGCTGCAAAGAAAATATTGGGTATGGAGATTTTGCGTGATAGAACTGCAGGAGTTTTACGTTCGTCTCAAAAGAAATATATTGAGAAAATTGTGGCACGTTTTAACATGCAGTCAGCAAAATCTGTAAGTATACCTTTAGCAAATCACTTTAAACTTTCAGAAAAATTATCACCGCAGACTGAGGAGGAGGAGGAGGAGCATATGTCTCAAGTTCCTTATTCTAATGCTGTGGGTAGTATTATGTATGCTATGGTGTGCACTAGGCCTGATATTTCACAAGCTGTGGGTGTGGTTAGTCGCTACATGAAGCGTCCTAGTAAAGCTCATTGGGAAGCTGTGAAGTGGATCCTCAGATATTTGAAGGGGACAACAGACATGGGTATAGTATACCGGGGGGACAGCAATGGCAGTGAGACCAATGGTTTTGTGGATTCGGATCACGCCGGTGACTTGGATGATTGCAAATCTTTAACAGTGTACGTGTTTACGCTAGCAGGTGGTGTAGTTAGTTGGAAAGCGTCCTTACAAAGTCACATTGCCTTGTCGTCGACTGAGGTAGAGTACATTTCACTAACCTTTGTAGCGAAAGATGCGATATGGTTACAAAGTTTGCTATCGGACTTTGGGTTAGAACAGAAAAGTGTGAATATATACTATGATAACCAAGGTGCGATATATTTGGCATATAATCCAGTTTATTATGAGCAAACGAAGCATATTAACATCAAGTACCACTTCATCCGAGATGTCTTAGCTAAGGGTATTGTTATTGTTAAAAAGATTGTTATAGCAGATAACCTGGCAGACATGATGACTAAGTTTGTTCCTTTGGCAAAGCTCACTATTGGCGTCTGTGGAGAGTGAGCACCTATCGGGGCGTTAGGAGAGCAGCATGGATGATGAGCACTATAACTTGGTTTCAAACATCGAGCCAAGGTGGAGAATTATTAAATTATGTCTCGAGTTTTCATGGGACTACACGAAAGATTACAAAAGAGAAAATAAAATTAGATACATATTTCCTCATCCACGGAAGGTCGCGGAATCCGAAACAGAAAAGGAAAGCCGTGTGAAGTCCCTCTGCACGTGGAAGGAAATAGGTGGGCCCAGGTCTTCTTCCCTGCTCGTCAGAAGCCACCGAAGTCCTGCGTGAGGATTTGTAAGTGGTGGGCCCAAGGTCAAACTTTTGACCTTGGGCACCCACGCATGAGACAAAATAAAACGCAGAGGGTTTTCTTTCTCTTTCAACGAGGGACTACTGAAACCCTACGAGAATGTAAAAGAGGAGCCGCACGTTTGAGAAGTTTTATCGCACGTCCACACCGCTTGCAGAAGCCCTACAAAGAGGATACATATGTGAAGACGCTATTCTTGTTTGACGTACGTAGAGCGTTTCGTTCGAGCTTTGAATGCGCGGTAATTTTGTGCCGTGAGTTTATACCCTTGGAGTTGTTTATTTATAACACTTAGGGTTTGGGGTTAAATCTTAGGTGTGGGAAACACTTGAGCAATTGAACGATTGTAAACTTTGATTCTCTGATTTTAGTGGATTATTTGCTGCTGGTTCTCCCCGTGGACGTAGGTACTGATACTCGGACCGAACCACGTAAATTTCTAGTGTCTTGATTTTCTCATTTATTTCTCTGGCGATTTCGCGTTGATGTAAATTGCAAGATCCTATCATTTCCGCGTATTATATCCCAACATGACTTATTTATATTCTCATTCAAAAACCCTTTCATATAACTTCTTCAGACAAGATGGTTATCTTAATATTGGGCGATCATCATAGTTATCAAATAAAACGTTGACGGACTTAATTAATGTGGACAATAATAAATTGAATGTGGAATCACTCGCGATAGTCTAATCTCCAATAGACGACAATTGCATCTTTCAAGCCAAGAGCTGCATCCCTTCTACAGGATGTACAATAATGGCAATTCCATGCTTTCTTCTTTAGAAGGAGTGCTGGACACCTGAAGTGCTAAAACTTGGCACAGAGAGACATTTAAATGCTAGAAGTTAGGAAAGTGGTAAACTAGATTAGTTAAATGCCAACGGCGAGAAAATCCAACCAAAATGTTGACGTTGCGATCTTCCAACAAGGCAGGTGCAAAACAACGTCAATTTTGTATGCTATTGTGGCTAGACAAGTGCAAAAATGACATCATTTTACTATTAACGTGGGTAAATAATAAATTTTAAAATTAATTAAATTTAATTTAATACCATTTTTTTAAAAAGGAAGATAATGAACAATTGCAAGTAGCTAAGGGCTTAGCCCTTGTTGCTGCTGCCTCTCCCTGCCGTCATTGGGAAGGGTTGGCGACAATGGGGGGAGGGTCGGCCAAGGTTGCCAAGTCTTGGATAGGGGCCGGTGACCCCGACTAACCAAAGGTGAGGGCTTGCAAGCCTTGGACAAAATCTAGGGTGAGGGTCACAACCTTTTCCTAGATCCAGTGAGGGCCTGTGACCCCAACCAACCCTTCCCCCACCGTTGCCAGCCTTTCTTGGCGATGGCAAGGAACAGTGGCGATGAGGACTGAGCCCTTAGCCACTTGCAACTATTAATCTTCTTCCTTCCTCCCTCTCTGTCTCTATCTCTGTCTCTCTCTGTCTCTATCTCTCTCTTTGTCTCTGTCTCTATCTCTGTCTCTCTAAATTTAATTTAATTAATTTTTAATATTAAAATTCAAATCAACGCCAAAACAACTTTGTTTTTGCATTTCTTTGTTGAGTTAGCTCTCCGACAAGCCACGTAGACGAGCAAAATTAATAAAAAAAATTCCACATAGAATTTTGGGTGGGTTTCGCCAGAGGTGATACTCAAGTGTTCAATTTTTAAAAAAAGTGGCACTTAAATGTCATTTTTAAAATTTTTGACACTTAAGTGTCTCATCGTGCCAAGTTTTGACACTTGGAGTATACTTTTGCCTTTTCAGAAGCATACATCGTTTTCGATTCCACAAAAGTAGCTGACAGTCTTTAGCTTCTTTAGGTTGAACATGACGTTTAGTAGAAGTCTAGGTTACGAATGTGATTATTTCTCTAACATGGCGCCCACCTGAATGGTCTATTGCAAATCTCTCATGGGTAGATTGCTTTTAGGATCATTGCAAGATCAACGGCTCACAATAGCGTTGACTTAAGAATGCCTCCCATCAATCCAGTGCTCTCATATTTTTGCCAAATTTTTCAACATAAATTTTGTATTGTGTACTTACGACTCAAGGGTGTTAGTTCTTGATATTACACTAGCATTACAAGTTCAAAACTGACATGGCACGACTTTTATTAACTTTTTCTTTTGTTGAAAGAGATTTACATTAAAACAATTTGATAGCGAGAACAAATTAAAAAAAATGATAAATGGATGCCAATAGAAATTGAAATGATGAGGATATTAGAAGAAAATCACATATGTGTGTATAGATATTTTTATATAAAAGATAGCTAAGCTAATTCTTATTTCATTGGAAGATCATTTTTTTTCCCTTATACATTCACATAAGAGGTTTCCTCTCTAATATTGTAGGAGGATCCCATGGAAAACAAACATCATAGTTTCCATTATGTTCATTGAATCACAAGGACCAATGTGCCAAATTACCTGAGGACACCAAGTGCAATGTTTTTGGTCCCTCATTTGCACATAGATATCAAACTACTCAAAATGACCTGGCCATGCAAAGCTACAAAAGAACAATGTCTTCTTAACAGGCTAAGTGGACGTGAAGGAGAATGCCCAGTTCACCTTTACATATTGGAACCCAAGATCGTCATCCTTGGATTTGCAATGAATTGTTAGAGTAGTTTCAGTTGTCACATTGTTGAAGATCACGACATGCGCCTTGTCCCAAGGATATCCCAAACAACTAGTTAGCGACAAAGATCAAATAAATATGAGCTTAGCTGATGAACTCCCCATTGCAGGGGTATCTATGCTCCAATTTCAACATCATTCAGCTATTTAAGGACAAGGAATGGAGGCTATCAGATGTGGTTAACTTTCCATAACCATATTATATTTAATTAGGTTCCTTTTTACTCTGGGATAAGAATGGCTTTATCACCTTTTTATAATTTTCCTTTTTATGGTATAAGAATCTCCATATAAACATCTATTAGTACCAAGTTTAGTATCTTATGTATAGAATAATTATGATAGTTCTAAAAATATCTCTAGAATTATTCTTAGAATCCAGCTGCCACTTGGCTAGATACCATAAAGAGGGTAAGCGAGGGTAGAATATTTTCTTTCCTTTTAATTTTGATATTCAAACTCTTTCCTTTTAATTTGTTCCATTACACGTCTATCTCATTAACAATACGTGAAATTTTTAGGCCAAAAAATTTGTTTTTCCAATCCAACAATTTTTTTACTTGATATTTCCTACATTCGATAGTTAACAACCCAAATGAAACTTGTGTCAAAATCTACAGAAACAAATAACGTAATGAAAAATAAAACACAAATAAAAATACGTTCTACAATAAAGGTCAGCGCAAAGCATGGGTTACGCAATTGGAATGTTAATTTCACTTGTGATTCCATTGGCCTTTCAGTCAATTCAAAATAGATATCAGTAGATAAGAAATTAGCTTTTGAAGATCTAAACATTAAAATGTTAATTTTAAATAGTTAAAAAAAAAAAACAAGGGTAAACACCAAAAGGATAAACAAAGCTTTTGACATGCTTGGATTGTGCACTCACTTACCCAAATAGCCCACAAAAGATGACCTGCACAAGGACTGTCCACGTTATTTTTGGCCTGCTCCTCCTGTTATACGCCCAAACACAACATTAATATACACATACACATTAAAATAAATTGATATCACAAGAGTTGAGATTTGTGAATGAAGAGAAAAATAATATTCTATTTTTTGAAAAATATGTCGGAAAGTGTCCAAGTCATGATGGAACAGTGGTGGGCTTTCCAGGTTCGAGACGTGACGGGGCGTGTGGTAGCGTCTGGCGGTGGTTGGCAACAAAATTTCAGTATTTCTCTCGTTTGAGGGTGATAAGTCTGATGGTCGTGACCTTTTTATGAAGTGAATAGTGGAAATGTGCTAAACAGCAAGTTAAAGCTTCGGTCTTGATGGAGAATTGATAGAGACGCGGCCGGTGCGCTAGTGTCATGGCGGCCACCTTGTAGCAGACTCCATGGGCACACCTTAGGTAACAATGGCCCTAATACCAAGTTGAGATTTATGAACAAAGAGAAAAATCATATTCTGTTTTTTGCGAAAAACCCGTTGGAGAGCATACAAGTCATGACGAAGCAGTGGCGGGTTTCCTCGGGTCCAAGACACGATGGCATATAGTGGCGCGTGTGGCCGTGTCCGGTGGCGGTTAGCGACAAAATTTCAGTATTTTTCTTGTCTGAGGGCAGCGAGTCTAATGGTCATGACCTTTTTCAAAATGAACAGCGGAAGTGTGCCGAACAGCAACTAGAAAAGGAAATTGGTTTTGTAGGAAAACTAAACTGTACTCGCGCGTGCCCTTTCTAAGAAGAAAGCTATAGGGCCCATGATAGCCGTTGCAAAAATTAAGCGGCGGGCGATGATGAGTGTCAGGTTACATCCCGTCGCTCGCTGTGAGCTTGCTTGGTATGTTGACTCCGGCGCATGCAACGTGGGGCGGCGTCCTTCATTTCATTCACGGCCTTGGACGAATGATACATTGCCGTTGCTCGAAACTCTCACTCTTTCTCTCTCCTCTGTAGATTTTGGTTCCTTGAACGAGTATGAAAGTGTCCTAAGGAAACATGAAGATTGAAAAAGATGGGGTTTTGAACGTGGCATGCAAGGTAAGTACCCATTTCGGGTAAAAAGATGGGGTTTTGAACGATGTATTTTGCTTGGCACCCATTTCGAGCAAATTGTTTGTAGCCTGGTAAGTACATGGTTCAAAGGTTTCCTCCTACAACAATTTAGGGTAAAAAGAATTCCCCATGCTAACTGTGGTTTTTAATTTATTAATCGGACGAAAACTTTGGGCAATATGATAAATTGTGTTGGATGGTCTTGGGTTTCTCTTACCCTAAAAGCTAGTTCAAAGGGTGAGACTTTCATTTACACTTATAAACCGATGATCGGTCCCTTCTACAATTGATGTGGGATAGCCTAACGATCCCACCTCACACATTGGGCTTGGGTCCCTATCCCCCACACATCGAGCTTGAGTCAGAGCTACACAAGTTTTGGGTCCGGACTTATTGGTAAGTTAGGCTACAACTGATGTGGGACAATCTCAACAATTCCCCTTCACACATTGGGCTTGGGTTCCTATCCCCCGACACGTCGGGTTTGAGTCAGAGCTACAACAAGTTTTGGGTCCGAACTTACTGGTAAGTCATGTTACAACCAATGTGGGACAATCTTAATAATCCCCCCTCAAACATTGGGCTTGGGTTCCTATCCCCCCAATGTCAAGCCTAAGTCATAGCCACAACATCCCAAAAATTTTCCTTGTGACTATTAGGCTTGTACTTGTTGGCAAGTCAGGCTCTAATACTGGTGTTGGACAGTTTTGGCCCTCTCTCACTCCAAAAGTCACATCAAAGGGTGAGAGTTTTCTTCACATTTATAAATCGACCATCAACTTATTCCACACCGATGTGGGACAATATCAAAAAATTGTCTGTTCTCTTTTGTCCTTACAAGGTGTCATCTTTCATTCTATTGTTCGGACTTATATGTGATATGGCTAGTAAAAGTACCTAGAGGGGGGTGAATAGGTGTAAAGAGTAATTTCTCATGATAATCGCACAATACTAGACAGTTGATAGAATTGAGACAATTGATTCTCGTTAAACAACAATCAAAATAAGACTGAGAATAGGGAAGAGAAAATTGAACGCAAGGTTTATAGTGGTTCGGTTTATTTCAAGCCTACGTCCACTCTTCTGCACTGACAACCCATTGGCTGGATTCCACTATGAACAAAGAGATGTTACAGCACTGTTCTCCCTTGATTTCACGGTGTAGAAGATCTACCACACTCCCTCAAGGTATCACTAAGTATAGACTCTCTTTTGTGAATACAGTTTTGCTCAATATGAATCGACTAATAATCAAGGAGCTTCAGACTCTGGAATTTCTCTATCATGTATCTTCTTGAACAGCTAGAACGTCTTCTTTTTATACTCCTTTATGCCATCATACCCGTTGGCACTTACCAAAGGAATTCTTTCAATCTTCTCGTTGGACAGAATCAATTAAGAAGAACATCTGAGCTATTAAAGGAACATGTCGATAGCCCATCAATCCTGTTCGCCCATACAATCAGGATCTTGGTTTCCAAGAATAGAACCTTTAAAGAGTATTTCGTCAATCATCGGATCTTCAAATGATCTTGATTTCGAATAAAAGAATCCGTTATATCATACCCAGCCAAGAGATCTACTCCAGTGGTCAAGACCAAATCCTTAACCAAACACTTTAGCTCTGGATCGACTTCGTCACTGGATTAGAGACTGTCAATGAGAATAGTCTTGAGTCTTGAGTCTTGAGTGCTGAGTCTGGGGATCTGAAGGTCTTCAGACTCTAATTAGAAGGGTCTCCAATGAAGGTCTTCAGACTCTAAATAGAAGAGTCTGCAATGCTCCAGACTAGACTGATAAAAACGTTTTGTTAGCTTCAAAATATTCTGGAAAGATTTTTCCAACAATCTCCCCTTTTTTGATGGTGACAAAACTTTCATATAGATTTGAGCAGCTTTGACATGCAAAACATTACTTAAGCAATATGGATATCTCATAAAGATTAACAACTCAACTAGACTCTGCATCCACAGAAAATAGGTTAGTCTTTCATGAGTAAAGCCATACAATAACACTTTATATAAATGCAATAGTCACTTTCAAATCCACACCCAAGTCATGCTCAGAACAAATATCCAAACAAACTAAACTAAATTAAGAATTTTAAAGTCAAAGTTCAAAAGATTGCAATCCTCCCCCTTTTTGTCATCATTAAAAAATGTGAGAAAAAGTCAAGTCTGCTTGGGAACGCGCACAAGCTGGAAATCTCCCATCGACTGTACGATGCCTTCCAGCCTCTTCAAGTCTTCCCGTAGATGTGCCACCTCTTCCCCTTTGGCATTTGCTTGAATTTGAAGAGCGAGGTCTTGCATTTGATCCGACAGGGTAACAGAAGATGCTTGTCCAGCATTCTTCAGGACTTGAAGCTCACATTCCAAAGCATATATTTGACCCTACATTTCCAGAAGAAGATCAAGGATGCGACGAAAATCTGCTGTAGTGTCCGTCTGCGTGCTAGCATTTGCTCTATCGGATGGAGTAAAGGCAGACGATGGAACTTCGGTGTAATCGCGCAGATTTGGCGTTGAGGTATCATGTCCTTCCTCAGGCATTTGAGAAGCCTGAAGATCTTCTGGATTTGCTGGTGAGTGACTCACACCTTCACTGTGGACAGGATATGGTGTAGTCCTTCCTTGCTCGCCATCTCCCCCTGTTTCTAAGGCCTCAATTGGGGAAGAGTGATGGTCATACTCGTTAGCGTCTTGATTGCTTTTCTCTCCGGCTTCATCTGCAGACTTTTCTTTGGCGGCGTATTCTTATTCTTCAACTTCCTTCTCCTCTTCTTCTTTTTCTTTCTCTTCTTTCTCCTCTGCTTCTCTGGTCTCTTCCTTTTCCTCTTCTTCTCTCTGTTCTTTTTCCTCTGCTTCTTTTCCTTTTTCTTGTCGTTCCGTTGATTCAGATACAGAACGACTGAGCCTTTTCAATGCCAAGGCAGAGATAGAGAGTTCATCCTCTTCATCTTCATCCTCTAAGATAAGAGTTCTTTTCTTTTTGGATGGAGCATCCATGGGCTCCTTCCCTTTCCTTTTTGATGCATAAGATACTTGATGAGATTTGACCAGAGTTTTCACTTTGAACTTCTCCATTGCCTTATCAAGTTCTTTCAGGCGCATTTTTGTCAGCATTTTCAAACCCACCACCATTTTGTCGCATGGTTGAACACAAAGAGTTTGTGGAGGTTCAATGTTCAAGTGTCTAAAGATCTTAGTCACAAGACCTGAGTTAGGCAACTGGCCCTTGTCCTTCACCATCGCTCTGTACATGTGGAAGAGAATGGCGTGAGGGAGAGAGAACTTTCTCCCTAAATTGATCGCGTACATCAATTTTGCCTTAGAGTTAGACACGTTAGTCTTGGATGTCGATTTTGGCCTAAGACAGTTGATCACAATTTTGTGAAGTATGATGTTGATGGCATGCATTCTTGCGTAGGTAATTCTCCCTTCTGCATTCCTGTCTTTGACGAGCTCCAGTGAGGTACGAGCAATTGAAACCTTGACCGATTGATATCGTCCTCTTTCAACCCCAATTATATCTGCCAGCATGTCCACATCTACCACATAGTCTTGGTCTCAAACACTGAAGGATATTTTATTCGCATCTAAAAAGCTGAGATTTGAATAGAAATATGCTGTCAATTGTGCATAACCGTCTGTGGTGTCGGAGCAAAATTGCTCAAGTTGAAGCAGATTAAACTTTTCCCTCAAGTTCACATTGATGGCATCCAGAAAGTCAAAATCAACGCTTCTGGGGTTTATCACCCCACGTTTCAACAGTTTGAAGAACAGATTCTCCTGTTCATTTGATTTGAACAAATCCGTTCTTTTTCCCTTAACCTTCGCAGCAACACCCATCCTAAGTTGAAATTCATTAAACAATTTATCATCATCGTTCCCGTCAGTGGGATTCAATCCTCCTACATGAGGGTCACTTGGAATGTTTGCAAGTGCTTCCTCAGCCTTTCCTTTGGGAGCAATTCTCATATTCTCCATTCGTCGCAAAAAGACATATTCATTTCCATAACCCTTGTCTTTAAGGAAATCATCTACATAGTTCAGCGGAGTACTAGTGCATTTCAAAGCACGATAGAGCTTGTAAATAAAAGAGGATTTCTGAACTCTTACAGGGTCTACATTCTCGATTATTTCTTCCTCCGGTTGATGACCCACACCATGTGGGGTAGATGGTGGAGAGTGACGTGGTTGAGAGTGAATCGGGCTCTGTTGCTGTCTCGGTAACTCTTCCTCTTCGGTGAGATCAAAATGGGTAGGACCCTCCCTCATTCTCTGTGGTCCCTTGCTTGCGATTCTTGAAGACTTTCTCGAAGAAGACATCGTTTCTTGTCGTTGAAAGATTCCTTGACTCGCTTTCCCAAGAAAAATGGACAACTTTCTCGAAGATGAACACGGAGTCGAGACAGGATTGGGAGGAGAATGCTTTTTAGGGTTTTGGAGTTAAGCGAAGAAAACAACTGACTGTATATATATAACCTAATTTTAAAAGGAAAAACCAATCGACATAAAGGCAAGTGAACAATCGTCCCCTTTTAAAAAAAAATGATAACCATCCTTTTTTAAAGAAAACTGCCATTTTTAAATAGAAGTTATCCTTTTTGAAAAGGCAAAATTCCATCTTTTAAAGATAATATAAATCAATCATAACTGAACGAAAGATCGTACCTTTTCGAGATTGAATATTGAAACAACTTACAGTCTATAGCCATGAACGTTTGAGTCTGAGGGTCTGAGAGTCTTTAGACTTTAACTTCCTCAAGCTTCAAAATGTTGAGTCTGGAACGGATAATATCGAATTGATTTTTCTCCAAAGGCTTTGTGAATATATCCGCTAGTTGGCTCTTTGAATCAACAAATTGAATCAAGATTTCTCCATTTTGAACATGATCTCTAATGAAATGATTTCAAATCTCTATATGCTTTGCCCTTGAGTGAAGGATTGGATTTTTTGTGAGATTGATTGCACTGGTGTTGTCACATCTAATCTCAGTGCATGAGTCTTCAATTCCAAAGTCTTGTAGCTATTGTTTTATCCACAGAATTTGCAAACAACAACTTCCAAGAGCTACATACTCTGCTTCTGTTGTAGAGAGAGCCATAGTATTTTGTTTCCTTGAAAACCAAGACACTGTCCTGCTTCCAAGAAACTAGCAAGTTCCGGAGGTACTCTTTCTATCAACTCTGCAACCGGTTAGATCTGCGTCTGAATATCCAAGAAGATTAAAGTCTCTCTTTTTAGGATACCAAAGACCGATGCTTGAAGATGAAGCAACGTATTTAATAATACATTTCGCAGCACTGAGATGAGATTCTCTAGCATCTCGATTGAAACCTAGCACGATGCAAACACTCAACAAAATGTTAGATCTAGAGGCAATAAGATAAATAAGTGAACCTATGATACTCCTGTACAACTTTTGATCAACTTTCTTCCCTTCTTCATCTTTGTCTATCTTCAAAGAACTTGACATCGGTATGTCGGTCTTTTTGCACTTTTCCAGTCTAAACTTTTTGACAAGATCATTAGCATATTTTTCTTGATGAATAAAAGTTCATTCCTTCATACTCATTTCAAACTCTCCCATTAATTGTTTTACTTGGAGTCCAAGAAAGTTTTACTTGGAGTCCAAGAAAGAAGGTTAACTCTCCCATCATACTCATTTCAAACTCATCCTGCATAGACTTAGAGAATTTCTTGCACAGACTTTCATTAGAGGATCTAAAAATAATATCATCCACATATATTTGAACAAGTAAAAAGCTTTTGTTTTCCTTTTTGATAAATAGAGTAGTATCTACTTTACCTTTGACAAAACCATTCTGTATTAAGAACTTACTTAGTTTGTCGTACCAAGCTCGAGGTGCTTGCTTTAAACCATACAAGGCCTTTTTCAATCTGAAGACTGAGTCTAGCTTCTTTGGGTCTTCAAACCCTGGTGGTTGTTCCACATAAACTTCCTCATGGATAAAACCATTTAGGAAGGCACTTTTGACGTCCATTTGGAATAACCTGAAATTTTTATAACAAGCAAATGCAAGTAATAATCGAATAGCTTCTAACCTTGCTACTGGTGCGTAAGTCTCATCATAGTCTATTCCTTCTTCTTGCGTATAACCCTTGGCCACGAGTCTTGCTTTGTTTCTTACGACTTTTCCTTTTTCATTCATCTTGTTCCTAAACACCCATTTAGCTCCAATAACAGTTTTACCTTTTGGTTTAGATGTCAATTCCCAAACATCATTAATGTTGAACTGTCTGAGCTCTTCTTGCGTAGCTTCAATCTAGCTTTCATTAGTTAAAGCTTCTTCTATGCTTTTTGGTTCAATTTCAAAAATGAGAGCCATAGCACTAGACTCTTCGCGCCTTTTGGATCTTGTGCGAATTCCTTCATTAATGTCGCCAATAATAAAATCTTTGGGATGATTGGATTTATGCTTCCAGTTACTGGTTGATTCGTCAGGTTGATGATCTCTTTCTTTACTTGAATCTTCACGAACAGCTTGATGCTTTGGTCTTCCAGAGTTTGAGATGCTTCTTGAGTTGTAAGCTTTGGAGAGTCTGGAGCAGGTTTAGATTCTTCATGATGAGTCTGACTGGACTCATTTTGCATAGAGTCTTGAAATTTGACATTCATTGATTCCTCCACAGATTGACTCTTCTTGTTGTAGACTCTATAGGCTTTGCTTGATGTAGAATATCCAAGGAAGATGCCTTCATCCGATCTTTCTTCAAACTTACCAACTTGATCTTTTGCATTTTTCAGTATAAAGCATTTGCAACCGAACACATGAAAGTATGAAACAATAGGCTTCTTACCTTTGAATAACTCATAAGGGGTTTTCTCTAGAATAGGTCTTAAAAATACTCTATTGATAATATAGCACGCTGTTGAAACAACTTCAGCCCAAAATCGTGAAGAAATCTTACTTTCAATTAAAAGAGTTCTAGCCATTTCTTGAAGAAATCTATTCTTTCTTTCCACAACTCCATTTTGCTGAGGAGTATATGGAGAGGAGAACACATGCTTAAAGCCAGATTTATCACAAAATTTTATAAAATCTTGATTTTCAAATTCACCTCCATGATCTGTTCTTATACTTGAGATAACACATCATTTTTCATTTTGAATCTTTTTAGCAAACTTTTCAAAATACGAGAAGGTTTCGGACTTACTTGCAAGGAAATATACCCAAATAAATCGGGAGTAATCATCCACAATTACTAGACAATATTTCTTACCTCCAATGCTCTGGGTTCTGGTTGGTCCAAAGAGATCCATATGCAGCAGCTGCAGTACATGATTAGTAGAGACATGATTTATTGGCTTAAATGAATTTCTTACCTGCTTTCCCAATATACATGGAGTGCATAGATCAGACTTTTGGTATGATAAATTGGGTAGACCACGAACAAGCTGCTTTGTTGAGATTTTGGCTAATTGCTTCATATTGATGTGACCAAGCTTTCTGTGCCATAGGCTTGCTTCGTCTTGAATTGAGATTAAGCATTGTGATTCATCCGGTTTCACATCCAAGAGATAGATATTTTCATGCCTTCGACCCATGAAAGACTGAGTAGAGTCTTTACTGGTTCCAGAACATATTCCTTCTTGAAAGAAGATCTTAAAACTAGTATCACACAGTTGGCTGATGTTGAGAAGATTGTAATTGAGTCCTTCCACTAGGGAAACATTACTTATTGTGAGATTTCCAATTTTCACAGTTCCAAATCCCACAATTCTTCCTTTGTTGTTTCCTCCGAATGAGACTTTTCCACCATTTACTTGAACGATCTTTATAAAGCAATTTGAGTCTCTTGTCATATGTCTTGAGCATCCACTGTCCAGATACCACTTTACCTTTTTCTTGATGGAGACTTGCATTTAAAAGAGAGTCTCAAGCTTTCTTTGGTACCCATATTTTCTTGGGTCCATTGGTGTTAGTAAGATAAACAGTATTAGCCCATGTTTTCTTAACAGGTTTCCAAACCATAGGACACTCTTTTTCAAAGTGATCTGGGCTATTGCACTTTGAACACCTGAGGGCATTTCGACCTACAAACTTTACAAAAACCTTCTTGAAATGATTTTTGTAAGCCTCTCTCAGGTCTTTGCTTAATTCTTTCTTTTACTTTAGGAAAATCAATCAAGGGAATTGTTTCTGTTGCCATACCTAGACCAGACTTATTGAAGTAAGGTCTTTGAGTTGAAATAATTTTTTCAAGTTTCTCGGACCCTATTGAAAATTTATTTGAGATATTTGATGAGTCGGTTTTTAAAAGAGCATTTTCTTTCAAAAGACTATCTTCATTTTCTTTAAGAGTGGAAACATTCATGTCTAAACATTTAACTCTTTTTTTAAAAACGTTTTCCTGTTTTTTTAGAGCAGTGTTTTCCTTTTTAAGTTCGGAAATCCTTTTGAGAGAAGTCTTAAGACTAAGACACAGTTCATCAATATACTTAGAAACCTTGATAGGAATTTTAAAATTACTTACCTCAAATTCATTATCTGAGTCTGATCCAGAGTTTGAGTCCAAGTCTAATTGCACCATCAAACATAAGTTGACATATTCATCATCACTTTCTTCACACTCTGTATCACTCCGGGTTTCGGCTTTGAGAGCCTTTCGAGACTTTTCAGCTTTTCCTTTCTTCTTCTTCAGAAAAGGACAGTTGGGTCTGATGTGTCACTTTTTCTTACATTCAAAGCAAATTACATCTTTGTTTGATTCATCATCATCAACCGACTTGGTCCGTTGTCTTTGAAAACTTTGTTTCTTTGAGTTGAACCTTCTTCTTTTCTATTCAGTTTTCTGAATCTTCTTATCATGAGAGCAAGCTCCTCATCGTCCATATCATCTTTAGAATCTGTAACATCATAATCATCAATTGATTTTAATGCAATGGATTTCTTACCTTTTGGATCTTCGTCTTCATTAATTCGTTCCACTTCATAAGACTGAAGAGTTCCAACCAGCTCGTCGATAGATAGTGGCATGATTCTTTGCGTCTCTCTTATTGAAGTCTTTATGTGATTCCAATCCTTGGAGAGTCCACGCAGTAGCTTGTTTACCTTCATGGGATCAGAAATTGGTTGTCCTTGATTTTCAAGACCATTTACAATTTCTGTAAAACGGCTAAACATGTCAGTTATAGATTCTCCATGTTTCATTTTGAAGGCTTCATATTGACCGAGAAGGATGGTCTCTTTCACTCGATCAATTCCTTCATAGGTGATATGTAACCTATCCCAGACTTCTTTTGCTGTAACACAAGAAGATATTCTGTTATATTCAGTAGGTGACAAGGCACAATATAAAGAATAAATAGCCTTTGCATCAAGAGTTTGTCTCTTGATTATCTCTTCCTGAGTCATTCCGCTGGTCTCAACGGTTTCTTTCCCTCTTTCTGAGATAGATGCAACTTTAGGAGTGATTCCTTTTTCTACAACGTCCCATTCCAGAGGATCCTTTGATCAAATAAATGCTTTCATTTTGTTTTTCCAGATGTTGTAGTCATTTCCATCAAAGTAAGGGGGTCCGGTATTGCTCTGACCTTCCATCAACCCTGAAACTAGTATACTAGCCATGGATCTTTTACTCTAAAGTAAAACACTTCAAATAAAGTGAGTACACGAGCTCTGATACCAATTGATATGGCTAGTAAAAGTACCTAGAGGGGGTGAATAGGTGTAAAGAGTAATTTCTCACGATAATCGCACAATACTAGACAGTTGATAGAATTGAGACAATTGATTCTCGTCAAACAACAATCAGAATAAGACTAAGAATAGGAAAGAGAAAATTGAACGCAAGGTCTATAGTGGTTCGGCTTATTTCAAGCCTACGTCCACTCTTCTGCACTGACAGCCCACTGGCTGGATTCCACTATGAACAAAGAGATGTTACAAAGACTTTGTTCTCCCTTGATTTCACGGTGTAGAAGATCTACCACACTCCCTCAAGGTATCACTAAGTATAGACTCTCTTTTGTGAATACAGTTTTGCTCAATATGAATCGACTAATAATCAAGGAGCTTCAAACTCTGGAATTTCTCTATCGTGTATCTTCTTGAATAGCTAGAACGTCTTCCTTTTATACTCCTTTATGCCATCATACCCGTTGGCACTTACCAAAGGAATTCTTCCAATCTTCCCGTTGGACAGAATCAATTAAGAAGAACATTCAAGCTATTAAAGGAACATGTCGATAGCCCATCAATCTTGTTCGCCCATACAATCAGGATCTTGGTTTTCAAGAATAGAACCTTCAAAGAGTATTTCGTCAATCATCGGATCTTCAAACGATCTTGATTTTGAATAAAAGAATCTGTTATATCATACCCAGCCAAGAGATCTACTCCAGTGGTCAAGACCAAATCCTCAACCAAACACTTTAGCTCTGGATCGACTTCGTCACTGGATTAGAGACTGTCAATGAGAATAGTCTTGAGTTTTGAGTCTTGAGTGCTTAGTCTGGGGATTTGAAGGTCTTCATACTCTAATTAGAAGGGTCTCCAATGAAGGTCTTCAGACTCTAAATAGAAGGGTCTGCAATGCTCCAGACTAGACTGATAGAAACGTTTTGTCAGCTTCAAAATATTCTGGAAAGATTTCTCCAACAATATGTATGCGAACACGATGCTTGCTAAGATGTACAATTAAGTAGCACTAGGATTTCTACTAACTCCAAGTTGCCAAAAGAATCGGATTTGTGTTTTTATGTGGTCCAAGAAAAGTATAAAAAAATTTCTAAACTTATTACATTAGTACCAATTTAGTTATAAACCTTTAATTGGGCCATTTTAGTCTTAATCATTTTCACATTAGTAGTAATTCAATTATTCCGATCAATTTAAGCTAAAAGTTACTGACATTGACACTTGCCATCATATGTGGCATGATCAGCATTGACATGGATATATTTTTAAAATGATTTTTAATAATTTTTCCTTTTTCTTTTTTCCTTTCTCTTCTCTTTTAGTTGGTCCTTGGTCATCGGCCACTTGGCCATGGCTAGTGAGAGTTGGTCTTGCCGGGTTAAGCCTAATAGGGGTGAGCACTGACAAGTAGAGGTAAGCATTGGTCTAGGGTCAATTTTGGACCGACCCTAGACCGGCCCAATTTGCCGATCCTGGTCCGGTTCCTAAGGGGACTAAGTTGATCCTTGATCTTGGGATTTCTGGACAAGTACTGTGTGGATTGGTTCTCAATTTTAGGAGTTTAGGGTTTGTCCAATCCAGACCAACCCTGATTGTATATATTATATATAATATATCTAAAATATATTATATATTATATATCAAATATTATTTATAATTTTTATATAGAAAAACCCTAAGTTAAACGTCCTCGACAGCATTAAATGGCTCCTTAGTGAGGAATCTAAGTAATTTTACATTGTTCTTTAATAGATTAGACTTTTAATATCTTTTATGGCATAAACAACTATGATTTACAAAGGAGGAAAATGTTTATGTGAGGAGTCCTCACATCGTCCAAAATGATATAAACAGCTCCTCACGGTATTATCCTCAAGTAATCATTCTCTCTATCTTCTTTTTCCTCTTAGTCTTCAATTTGTCAAGATCAAAAGATATAACTTCCCTGTTCACTGCTCACTGCTCATCGCTCGGCACTCGCTCGCTTCTGCTTGCTCATATCGCTCACTGCTCACTGCTTGACACTCAACACTCGCCTTGCTTGTTGCTCACTGCTCAATGCTCACATTGCTAGTCGCTTGACGCTTGTTGACACCTAAATTTTTGCCCAAAAATATAACATTCCGGCATATAGATTATCTAGGTGTTTAATATAGTGTTTTAAATGGAAGATGTTTTTACTTTAAAAAAAAGAAATCGAAAAAAAAAAAAAAAAAAAAAAGAGCAAGTTGGGGCCAATGATCTAAATGTGACTAGCCAAGCCCAGGAGGTCAGATTGGAATTCAAATGACAAGTTGGGGGGCAAAATGCAATTTCCAAAAGTCGAGGGACCAATTCACAAATTTTGTAAAATTTGCGCCTGAGCCTTCAAATCATCATCTTGGTCATCAATTAAGTTGAAATTGAATTTGGGCCAAGTCGAATCAATCAAATTGAGCCAAAAAGACCACATTTGTATTGAATTGGGTATTTTCGGATAAGAAAATGGCCAATTTTGAGAGACTTTTTTGCAAAATTGGGTGAGCACAATTGCAAAATTTGTTTCTCATCTTAAACTACTATACATGAACTTGCTAATTGATCAAAAACCACAGCCAAAGTGATGGAGTAAAGCACCCAAACCAGCTGCCAAATCTCAGTCCACGATTAAGTCTTAATTTGGAGCTGCTAAGTAGCCATATTGGTGGCCCCACCATATCCCACTCAGCCGCCCATTTAGCTCAATCTTTGCACGTGCTGAAAGACCATATATAGTAGTGCAAGTGGATGAAAATTTGCCAGGGATAAATTGCTGACAACACTGGAAAATCGCAACAAAATCCGCACACTCAACAGCTACAGAATTGAAAAAAATTGGCTTAGTCAGAGAGTGGGTGAAGTAGCCTTGTTGACAGGCTTGGTAGGTGGACAAAAGGCCAACCAAAAATCCCTTAATTTAGAGGGATAAGATCACTGAAGCAAGAGGAAGAGAAGAGAGCTCGGAATCGTTCCCCAAAGAGGCCCTCGAAGCAACTCTAGAAAAGCAAACCCGAAATTCCATATCAACATTTTGAGAGAAAAGTGAGATTTTCACAACCCTTCGGCCAAAATTAGCCAAAACCTTCAACTAGAGAGTGAAACTTCACTCAAATATCTTTCTATCCATAGGTCGCACGTCCTAAATGGAGATCGGGAAGGCCTCCTAAAGCCCCCCGAAAAACACCCTCCATGCGGGCCAGGAAACACTGAACATTTTTCTAAGTGTTGAGCCCAGTTAGTCACGAGTGAGGAAAATGCAGTGTTTTTGAGAAAGTTGAGAAACAAATGAGGAAAATATTGACTTCCACCCCAAATTATAATATATATAGTTTGGCTTGGTGTCAATTTTTCCAACAAAAGACGTCTTGAAGTCTAATTTTAGAGGTCAACGAAAACCTTCATTGTCAGTTCTTCTTTCCTGCAGATCTTATTTCCAGCTAAAGAAGCCAACTTCCACGTGCTTTCAGAGGACAATTTCTCGCTTTCCTTGGCCAAGAACCACTTGAAAAGGAAACTAGGAAGTAAGGTAAGCATCCTAGATGTACATATTTTCGAGTTTAAGCATGTTTTGATCATGAAAATCAAGAGGGAAACCAGCCCGGAAAACTGATTTCTGAGGTTGAAATTTTTCTAAGTGTTTGAAATCTCTTCAAGAGTGTTGCATGTGTGCTTCTTGGAAAGGTCGTTTTGATGTTGTTCGGTGGGTCATTCTCTGTGATGTTTATTGCATTTGAAAGCTCATGTTACCTACTTTCACTCGGATCAAGTAATGTTTCCTTTAGATCTCATATGTGATAAGTGTTGACTTTGGTTCAAACCCAAATTTCAAAATCAGCTCAACCCACATATTTGAGGCCGATTTTATCTCGGTTCTTGTGTGTTGTAGGCTATGATTTCTATCTAATATTGCTCATTGCATGTGGTAGTATAATCTTGATGCTTTAGTTCCACATAAGATTGCTCATGGGTGAAGATTGAAGGCCACAAACATGGCCCGAGGAAGCTGATTTGAGATGATTTGATGCACGCCAAGTGTTCAACAAAATGCGCAAACCAAGTTTCGATATTGAAATGGTCGATTTGAGCCCGGTTATTGTGATATTCATGTGCTGTGTTGTTCAATGTTAGCATATATCGGTTTAGGAAATTATTATTTTTATTTAAATAAAAAAAAAAAATATCCAAATATCCAAAAATTTCAAAAAAAAAATATAAAAGTGATAGATGTATCAAATTAAGGAAAAAATGGCATCTATGAAATTTTCCTATTTTTAAAAGGTCATTTTCATAATTTAATGCTATTTTGGTATTTTATGATCATTTTTACAAATAATCCATTTTGCATAGATTAAAATTATCTAGAGTAATTTCATGCATATTTAAATTTCCATTTCGCTCACGGGGTCCTGGCACTTCGGAGCGTGATAACAAAGCCATGTAATATTATTTGCTCGACTTATATCGGGTTTACCTTTTCTGCATTTATTTTCAAGTCATTTTAATTTCTTGGATGTTTACTTACGTGTCGCTTTTCATTAATTTGAGTGTAAATTTCTCTTCTAAATTATGTTAGAATTAGTCTAGACATTAAAAAAAAAAGACTACAAAAACATTTGCATGGACACTTAGTGGTTTCATAAAGATTATAATTGGTAATCAAGATTGTATGGCCATTTAGATAAACAACATTTCAAGTTAGTGGTACCGCAAGGGCGCTAATAGAAACATTAGCGTAAACAAGTCCCCGTTCCTAGAAATCTTTGGTTGCGTAGGAATCGAGACAACACTCCCGTGTCTCGATTGGTTTCTAGCCGACCCTAATAGGCTAGTGGCGACTCCTAGAATTACATAGATTGTCAAGAACTAAAAAACAAAATCCAACGTCGCGCGAGGTATGGGCTTGGGAGAGCCTGTGTCTAATTTAGGGCTATTGGTCCGCCTCTTTAGGCAAATACCCCTAAACCTTCTTCTTTTTCCCCGGACGGAAAAAAGAAGGCGTGACAACGCTCACCCCACTTGACACCCTTTGCTCACCTTTCTTCCCTGACCTCGCTTATCGCCGAGTCCATTGGGTCAGCCCGGTCCTTCATCGCCTTTTCAAGGCGTATAAAAAATGAAACAAAATAATTATTGATTGGTCTCGGATTGACCCTGGAACTGAACTGAACCCATTGGGTTGGTTCGGTCCTCGGTCGCCTTTTCAATGACTACAAAAAATGAAATAAAAAAAAATTATCAATTGGTTATGGATTGACCTTGGAGCTGAATTGAACCTATTAGGTCAATTCAGTCCTTGGTCTCATGCTGAATAGAGCCGATCTTCGGTTCCAAAAATTGAGGATCAACATTGTGCGGGTTAGTTTTAGGATTAGGGGGTGGACTGGCCCAACCTAGACCATGCTTACCCCTACTGACATGGCCCCCTTGCTAGATCTGGCAAGGTTGATCCTTGCCCAAGCTAGGGCGACATGGCATGACACTTATGAACTTTTTTTTTTAAGTGTTAAAAGAAATTTACATTAAAACATTTTCATGATGATGACAAATGAAATAAATGATAAAGAGATACCGATAGGAAGTGAAATGATGAGGATATTAGAAGAAGCGTATAGATATTTATATTTGAAAGATAAATAAGTGGATTCTTATTCCATATGAACTTCATTCATCTCTCTCATACATTCAAATGAGCGGTTTTTCTCCCTAATTGTGTAGGAGGGTTCCATGGAAAACAAACATCGAAGGCTCCGGTATATTCATTCTTCCTACAAGGACCAGTGGGCGAGATGTTCCACTCACACAAGGTGGAGCAACGCTTGTCGTCCCTCTTTGTCACATATATATCAAACCACTCAAAATGATTTGGCCATGCGAAGCTACAAAAGAACAACGTCGTCATTATCAAATTGATATTAAATGAAAATTCCCAGCTACTCGTTATATAATGGAACCCAAGGTCGTCATCTTTGGATTTGCAATGAACTGTCAGAGTAGTTCCAGCTGGCAAATTGTTATGGATTACAACATGTGTCTTGCCCCAAACATCTCTCACACAACTAGCTAGCAATAAAGAACAAATGAATACGAGCTTAGCTGATGATTTCACCATGATGGGGTATCTATGCTCCAATTTCAGCATCATTCAGCTATTTAAGGATGAAGAATGGAGGATATCATATGTGGCCAACTTGCCATAACCATATCATCTTTAATTAGCATTCCTTTTTCTTTTCTAGATTAAGAATTGCCATACAACATTTTATATTTTTCCTTTTTTACATTGGTATAAGAATTGCCATAGAAACATATATTGTTACCAAGTTTAATATCTTATGAAAAGTTATGATATTTCCAAATATCTCTAAATTTATTCCTCAATTTCATGCCAAATCTTTTGCAATTATAGGATCTAGCTGGCATTTGGCTAGATATCATAAAGAGGGTAAGAGAAAAGTTGATTAATAAATCCTTTAGAATGTTTTGTAGTCACTAGCTGGCATTCGGCTAGATACCATGTCTGACCTTTCCAAGAAGAAAACTATAGGGCCTACGATAGCTATTGCTCGGTACATTAACTCTAGTGCTACGACCTGGGGCGGGGTCCTTCAATTTGTGCATGGACTTAGACAGACGATATATTGAGGTTGCTTGAAACTCTCACTCTCTTTCTCTCTCTCCTCTCTTTAGATTTTGGTTCCTTGAACAAGTGCGAAAGTGTCCTAAGAAAACATGAAGATTGAAAAGGATAGGATTTTGAATGTGGCGCGCGTTTAATGCAATGGAGGAGGACAGATGAGGCTAGCTATTTTGCTTGGCACTCATTTCAAGCAATTTGTGTTACATTATTAAACAAATTGTTTATAGCCTAATGAGTGGATGGTTCATAGGTTTCCTCCCACAACAATTTAGGGTAAAAAGAATTCACCATGCTAATTGTGATTCTTAATTTATTAATCCTTCGCGTGATACAGAAAATTGTGTTGGATGGTCTTGGGCCTCTCTCACTAGAAAATTAGCTTAAAGGGTGCTTTCATTTATACTTATAAACCGACCCCTCGTCTCTTCTACAACCAATATGGGATAATCTCAATGAATTCCCCCTGGGTTAGAGCTGCAACAACCCAAATTCTTCCTTGTAACTATTGAGTCCAAATTTGTTAGCAAATCGGGCTATAATATTAGTGTTAGGTGGTATTGGGTCTCTCTCACCCCAAAAACCATCTCTAAGGGCGATCCTTTTCCTCACATTATAAACATACTTGTAACGACCTGGGCCCCACTGTGTAATATTGTTCACTTTGGACATTGAGTCCTCACGGCTTTAAAGCGCGTCACCTGGGGACAGCACAATAAAAGTGTACGTGAAACGCGTCACACAGGTTAAAGGGACCCAACCCTTATAAACTAGCCCAAGACTCCCTCCTTAAGCGATGTGGGACTAGAGAGGATCCCTTCCCTTCCTTGGGCTGTCACACTCTCCACCCCTTAAGAGCACAGCGTTCTCGCTGTGGCCGACCACACGTGGTCGGGAGTCGGCTCTCATACCATTTGTAACAACTCGGGCCCCACTATGTAATAGGACAAGGTTGCACTCGGCCATTCCTTTCCCCAAACCGATATTGTCCGCTTTGGTGGCCCCATAGTGGGCCCCTCACGAGTTTGTTTTTAGCGCAGCAGAAGTGTATGTGAAACGCATTACACGGGTTAAAGGGACCCAAGCCTTATAAACTAGCCTAGGACTCCCCCCTAAGCGATGTGAGACTAGAGAGGACCCCTCCCCTTCCTTGGGTTGTCACACTACTACCATCCCCTTCCACAACCAATGTGGGACAATCCCAACAAATTGACTGTTCTCTTTTGTTCTTTGATGTTTGTTAGTAATCTCCTTACAATATGTCATCTTTCATTCTATTGTTTGTACTTACAAGTATGCAAACATGATGCTTGCTAAGATGTACTATTAAGTAACACTAGGATTTCTGCTTACTCCAAATTGCTAAAAGGATCAGATATTTGTTTTGATGTGGCTTGGGAAAAGTACTGAAAAAGTCCTAATTCTATTGTATTGATACAAATTAATTCCTAAACCTTTTTATTGAGCTAATTTATTGCTAATCATTTTCATATTAGTACTAATTCAATTTGTTCGGTCATTTTAAGCGAGAAATTGTTGACGTGGACACCTACCATCCTATATGGTGTGATCAGCGCTAACATCAATATTTTTTTTAATAAATTTTAACAATTTTTTTGAATTTTTTCTTTTTTTTTTCTCTTTCCTTTTCTTTTTGCGAATTCCCAACCATCAACCATAGGCCATGGCTAATGAGAGTTGGCCTTGGCCAAGTTGCAGCCAAGTGGGGGCGAGCATCAATGATGCCCCCTTAGCCAGATCTAGTGAGGTTGACCCTCACTTAGGCTAGGGCGACATGGCATGACACTTATTAAGCTTTTTTTTTTTTTCTATCATTAAAAGAAATTGACATTGAAACATTTTGATAGCAAGAACAAATGAGAGATGCTAATAGGAAGTGAAGTGAAATGATGTGGATATTAGAAGAAGTGCATAATATTTATATTTGAAAGATAGCTAAGTTGATTCTTGTTTCATCTGAACTTCCTTCTTCTCTCTCATACATTCATATAAGCGGTTTTCTCCCTAATTGCGTGGGAGGATCCCATTAAAAATAGATATTATATTCTCTGATACATTCATTAATCCTACAAGGACCGGTGGGCAAGATCTTCCAAGCACACCGTTTGCAATGTTTTCATCCCTCTTTTGCACATATATATCAAATTGCTCAAAGTGATTTGGCAAGCAAAGCTACGAAAGAACAATGTCCTCATTAAGTAATGGGGTTCAAATTTGAATACCTAGCTGCTCCTCATATAATGGAACCCAAGATTGTCATTCTAGGATTTGCAATGAACTGTTAGAGTAGTTCAACCGGCAAATTGTTATTGATTACAACATGTGTCTTGCCTCAGACATCTCTCACACAACTAGCTAGCAATAAAGAACAAATAAAAATGAGCTTAGCTGATGAATTCAGCATGATGGGATATCAATGCTCCAATTTCAGCATCATTTAGCTATTTAAGGATGAAGAATGGAGGATGTTAGATGTGGCCAACTTGTCATAACCATATTATCTTTAATTAGCGTTCCTTTTTATTCTCAGGGTAAGAATTGTCTTATTACCTTTTATATTTCTCCTTTTTTACATTGGTATAAGAATTGCCATACAAGCATATATTGTTACCAAGTTTAATATTGTATGTATAGATTAATTATGTTATTTCCGAATATCTCTAAATTTATTCCTTAATTTCACGCGAGATCTTTTGCAATTATCGAATATAGCTGGGATTTGGCTAGATACTGTAAAGAGGGTTAGAGGAGAGTAGATTAATCAACCCTTTAGAATGTTTTGCAGTCACTAGCTAAATAAGGCTAATGTATGCAAAGTGATTTTCCGATTACTTTTGGTTTTAGGTTAATCAGTCATCTAGCTAGTAAGAGATGTTTCCCGTTAAAGGACGTCACACTCATTATATTGTCATCATTCCAAGCTTCTTTATACCCCATACCGACGTTGTTATCAAATATCTTTTAATTCTATAGTCGCAACGCTGGTTTTGATTCAAATTTACATAATAGGAATCTATTCGGCGAATTTTATAAAAAATTGTGGGTATAGTTTTTCTATTTCGTCCTTGAATTGTCAGTACTATATTTACACGCTGGTTTTGATTCAAATTTACATAATAGGAATGTTCCTGCCAACCTGCTAACTTAGCATTTACTCTTGCCAAGATCCAGGAGAACATCTCCCTTTTGGAGCGGCCCCAATCTGATGGAATGCCCAAGTACTTACCATACTTACTGATAATAGGGACTCGGAGTTCTTGTGCTAGATTATGTTGTAAAGAAATAGGATAGTGTTTGCTAAAGAACACACCGGATTTGTTTCTATTAATGAGCTGGCCTGTTGCGAAACAATATTGGTTTAGGAGATTGGCAAGGTTCTGGCATTCAGAAATAGTGGCTCTAAGGAAAAATACTGAATCATCAGCAAAAAATAGGTGAGATAACTTAGGACAGTCTCTATTAAATTGAATCCCCTTTATATGACCCATAGCCATAGCTTGAGTGAGAGTAGTGGATAGGGCATTGGCAAGTAAAATGAAGAGATATGGAGAGAGGGGATCACCTTGGCGCAGCCCTCTAGTAGGCTTAAAGTAAGGAAGTTGTTCACCATTAAAACGAATACTAAAAGAGACTGTAGTAACGCAAGTCATTACCCGAGTAACCCAACTGTCATTAAAGCCCAAATGCTTCAAATAGGCTTCCAAAAAGTCCCATTCAACCCTATCGTAGGCTTTCTGCATGTCTGTTTTGAGAATAAGGTTGAAGCGTTTCTTGCATGCTCGCACTTTAAATTGATGCATGACTTCTTGAACCACCATAATATTGTCATGTATCTGTCTATCGCTAATAAAAGCTGCTTGCTCTTTGGAAATCAAAATAGACAGCCAAGGTTTAAGTCTGTTGGCCATAATTTTTGAAATGATCTTGTAAGCGAAGTTGCAAAGACTTATGGGTCGGTACTGTTCAATACTTTATGGATGCTGAACTTTAGGGATGAGGGCAATGATTGTTCTGTTTAGTCTAGGAGGCATACTATTCGGCGAATTTTATAAAAAATTGTGGGTATAGTTTTTCTATTTCGTCCTTGAATTGTCAGTACTATATTTACTGATTTTGTGGTTGATATTACTGTAACATTGTGGCTGGTTGTTGCTGCTGAGTTTATTTTGATATTAGTTGTTGAGTTTTGAGGAAGGTATTGATCTTGGACCGATTTAAGTTCTCATTGAATGATATCAAAGGTAGCATGATAGAGACTGCGCTTGAGTTAAATGCCTCAAATGAATCATTTCTGAAGTCTCTGATCGAAGAATGTTGAGGCCTAAAGCTTGACATTTTCACTTAATCATTGACATTGACCTCTAAATAAAAATATATTTGACGTTGCGTTATATACTTGGCAAACACTTGTGCAATGCCATCTCAGTGATGCGGTTCGTGTTAAGAAGTATTCGTATCGTAAGAATGGCATGAATGTCGGCTGGCCGGAGCAGGTTTCGCGTATATCCTCAACCGCTACCGCTGCATCATCCCGTGTGCATGATGATGCTACGACCAGAGAGTTTTGTAACCTTTGAACGAAATCTCTGAGGAAAAGCACATGTCGAGATGAAGAGAGCCCAAAGCTTTAACCTTCGCAGTGCAACTGAGAATTTCGAATGGCCTGAATATCGGTTGATATTCCAATTCCAATCATTTCGTTCATCTTCTGCTGTAGTTTCCATCTTCCCCCGTTAACCCATTCATCATTATCCAGCCGCCGCCCTCATCTCGGAAAGGAAACAGAGAGGGCTTCGCCCTGCGGTGTTTTCTTCGTCAGAGAAAAGATACTTATTGCCAAGGCGGTTACAACTCGTGATTGACAATCGTGCTTTCAAGACGACCTCTTCATCGCCTTTCCAGCATCCCCAAGCTGTCGTCTCCGCCTTTCCATCGCCTTTCCACTTCCAATCAATTGATATAATCTTTCTTTAGACAATCGGCATCCATTGTTATTGATTTGAATAGCTAATCGATTTTTCCAATCATAACTACTCGAGTGAACAACGATGGGCGAGGATGGCGTAACGAATGGGTTACCCAATGGGTCCGAGGCATTAATTTCACTAGGATGGACCTATTAATTCGTGTGTGTATAAGCTATCTTTAACAGAATATATAAAGTAAAACTTGAACCCATGTAGCTGGTGAAAATGTTCTTTTCATGAGGATTAGATGTATAATCTAATTTCAAGGGAGAAAAAAAATGAGAGATGATGAACCTCACCCCAAGTAAACCGTTCAGCAAGAAAATCCCTAGCCACATTGCCCGAAATGTATCGAGCGAAATGGAACACCTTTAATTTCACCATCTCCCATATAGTTCTCACATGGCTTGCTTCAGGGGACGTATCATGTGGAGCTTCTTTACCAAACATGCTTCTATAGTTTAATCGATCGGCTGGTGATCACTTTGTCAGTCAACGATATGGACATGGGTTGGGCAACCTGGATCCGGCCTTTCTAATTTATTATTTATTATTTATTTTTAAAATGTACGTTTGATTTGTCAGCAGTTTAAGACCATGATTCCATGAAATGTCTCGTGTCCTCTTTAGAGGACGGGACTTAAATGAACATGTGGCAACGTTGTATGTGCAGATATTTACACTCTCAAACATATGCAAGTCAACTAAACATATACCTCCAATATGTTATCAAATTGGAAATCAAATATAGACAATTGAAGATCTCTCAAATAATTTCTTATCCACGTTTTTGTTTTTTTTGTTTTTTTAATCTGGTGAATTTGTATTTGTAAGTTTAATGCATCTAGGCATAAGTAAAAGCAGCAAGTCTTCTCCCAAAACAAGCACACCCTTTAAATAAATCTTTGGAATTTTCTAGCATCCTTAATATGCATTGGACATGAGTTAATTCCTGGAAGAAGTACACCATTGTCGCAACCTCTTTTTTTTCGGCGCCCGCATTCGAGTACAAGTGCCTAAGGAGGCTAATGGCTCGGCTGAATTTATTAAGCCCGGACTCTCCCAAATCCACCAATTCGCAACTTAATGGTTCAAATTTTTAACCTGTAAATCAATTTTTAAAATGGAGTCGCCACTAATCAATTTGGGGTGAGTTGATTAGAAATCCAAGCGAAGTATCGGGAGAAATACTCACTCCTACGCAACCAGAGAAATTAGGATCGGGAACTTGATTACACTATTTAATCACTAATACCCTTTCGGTACCTAATCTTATTTAAACCCTAAGGCTTTTTGGATGTTTGAGGGATTTTCCATGCATTTTCGGGAGGAAAAACATTTTTTGAGTCTTTTTCTAATTTTTTGGACATAAAAGTGATTTTTTTTTTTGGGATTTTTTGGTATTTTTTTTTTGGAAAAATACAAGTTTTTTGGCTTTTTCTAAATTTTTTGGCTTTTTCATGAATTTTTGGCTTCTTTTTTTTTTGGATTTTTGGCATTTTTTTGGAAAATATGGAATATTTTTTATTTTTTTATTTTTTAGAAAATAAAATATTTTTTAATATTTTTTGATATTTTTGGAAAATAAAATATTTTTTGATATTTTTAAATATGGAAAATAAAATATTTTTTGATTTTTTTTAAAATAAAATATTTTTTTGTTTTTAAATATTTTTTAAAATAAAACATATTTTTTGATTTTTTTAAATAAATATTTTTTTATTTATTAGAATATTATTTTATATTAAAATAATAAAATAAACCGACTCGGATTTTTCATCTTTTTCTCTCTCTTTTTTTAAGCGAAATGGCGTCGTGGTCGGGCATTTGGGACACCCGCCCAACCCTACCCTAGTGGAACCCTACCCCGACTCCCAACCCGACTCACAATCGCCCCCGAAACCCTACCCAGTTCGCAGCCCAGGTCCGATCCGATGACCCGAGGCCGCGACCTGAAAAATCGAGAACCCTAGGATTCTCGATTCGCGGTGCGGAGAGGGGAAGGTTGAGGCGCTGCGGCAGCGACATCGGTGACGACAACAATGGCAGCGACGAAGGCAACGACGACGATTGGACTACGGGAGGGGTGATGGCGACGGCGACGGCGACAAAGGCGATACGCTACCTGCTCACGGTGCGATGGAAGCGGCGATGACAACGCGACCCCCTTTCCCTCCGATTTCTCTTGCTCGGCTACTTTCCCTTAGATCTCGCCTTCTTCGCTTCTCAGCCCGACCCTCTTCTTTCTCACTCCGGCCAGATCCGAGCCTCCACCAGCCAGATTTGACCTCCTCAAACTCGCTCGCCAGCGGCCTCCCCCAAAGTCTCAGCGGGAGGTCAGCCGAGCTTGCGACCCAAGTTCTCTCTCGCTTGCTCTTCGATTCCTCCCCCAAAGTCTCTTAGTGGGAAGATCTCAGAGCTCGCTCGTGCTCTTCGTCATCGACATCGGGGGCTATTTATAGGTGAGGGGGTGGCCGGTCGATGGAACCTCGACCGCCGGTCCCCTTCGCGCACCGAGCGGCCTTTGATGGCCAAACCGGTGTCCCATCCGATGCCAGTTGCTCCTCGCACGTCCTTATCCGACGCCAGCCGCCCCCTTGCTCCACGTGCGCTACTGTTCCTCCATTTTGCTCCGACATCACGTGCGTCCTCTTCTCCGGCGAGTGCTGCTTATCCGGTTGGGGAAGAAGAAAGGGGAGGAAGAAGACAAGGAGAAATGGCCGGGCTGAGCCACACGGCTGGGCTCAGCGGGCCTGCGAAGGAAAAGAAAAGAGGGAGAGGCTGGGCTTTGAAGGCCCAGCCCTTGTGGCTATTGGCTTATGCTTTTCTTTTTGTTTTTTTTTTTTTTTGTTGTTTTCTCTTTTTATTATCTACTTATCTGAAAAGACAAAATAAATTAAATTAAAAACTTAATTAATAAAATAAAATAGGCCTAAAATTAAGGCATCAACAACCATAAATGTCAAAACTTAGCATGAATGGACACATAAATGCCAAACTTCTAAAAGGTACACTTACGTATTTTTTATTTTTTGAAAATTGGATACTTTTTTTTTTGTTAGTCCTACTCTACTACTACTCTACACTCACTCTTAGACTTTTGCCCTGCCTCTTGCAAGGCGTAGAAGTCGAAACCCACTTCTGAAACTTACGCGTCCCCACCACATCCCCTCTTGAAAATGTGGGGATTTAAACTCCTCACCTCCCCCTTCCATGTTAGAAGGGTGGCCACTGGGGCGAATCCCAGTGGTTGAAAATTGGACACTTAAGTGCCAATTTTGTCGAGACTTGCCGGAAATCTAACATGACATTATTTTATTAATAAAACCATTTTACATGGCTACCAAAAATCCAATGTGGCTCGTCAAAAATCTGACGTGGCTCGCAAGAATCTGACTTGGCTAGATGTTGGCACTTAAGTGTTCATTTCTTCTTTGATTAGCACTTAAGTATACATTTTGGAAGTTTTGGCACTTATGTGTCAACCCATGTCAAGTTTTGATGCTTGGGGTGTTTTGCACTCAAAAATTGGTAAAAATATGAACTTTAGTGAAACATTGTAAATAAATATACCTTATTACTATTCTTTTCAATCAAAATCTTGTGAATTAATTAAAATACTTGAATCTTAGATAATTCTCTTAGAAAAGAGAACATATAAACTTCTCTAATTTGAACGTAAAAGAACGATGAATAATAGTAAGGAAAAGTCAATAAAAAATATTAGATTGATTGATCTATATTCAAGTTCTATTTTTCCTCTATCATTAATCTTACCAGGAATAAAGTCTTATTGAGGGTTATTTTGGACCGTTTAAATCTTAGGATGTATTTAAAGATATTTAAGGAGTGGAAAAAACCTTAGTCTAATCTGATCTATGTTTAAAAAAATCAGTCTTCCTTCTCCTCCCCTTCTAATGACGTGAATGGACTTGTCGGTCATTTCGGGGCAAGAACGGGGATGTAATAATGAACAAAGCAGAGAAAACCGATATAACTAATTCGCCTAAAAAGAAAAAAACATTATTTTGGCAGAAACAGTCAAGAAGGCTTACCTTTGCGGGGATGAATATTGTAACGTAGATAGGATTCTCCCCACTCGGTGAAACAAGGCAGAAATACCTGCATGAAATAGAAAGACCTAAAATGTAGAAGATCATACATGAGTGATTCGGCAGATTTAGATGTACTTTATTTTACGATAAGATCCATTTGTGTCGATATATATATATTATTTACATTCATAAGGCCACATGTTTTTGAAGAAGCTTTTACAGCTTGGGAAAGGGATTTCATTGAACAAAAAGAAAAATCTGCTTTAATCGATATGCCCTTAGACATGGCCATACATAACATAGAAATCACACTTATTGAATAATGGACAATTAGTTAGAGCAGCAGGTGCTGTAGCGAAATTGATTACAAACTAGGTGATATCGATCACATTAAAATTACTTTTAGGAAGGTCTGTTTAATATCCAAAAACTGCTGAGCAACATATGGATTAGTGGGATATGTTATGGTGAATTAGAAAAAAAAAATGGATAGAGCTGGATCTAGATAATGGATAAGTAAGGGTCTTGTAGGAGGAGGAGTGGTTATAATGTAGAAAATTTATTCATGTATACAACTAATCTATCAAGGAAATAACGGATCCATATATGATTGTAAAACACCGAGATCAATAAATACAGCGGAATTGAAGCGTACATGTTTGAGCCATCGTTTCACTTAAAGAAAACTAGATCACTCTGATAATCATGGATTTATCGGAATACCATATCTTTCTCTCTATGACCTATTTCGATATAGCAGCTTTCAATGGGATTAAAGCAACTGATAGATATAACCTACCCTTTTATAGGCTAGAGAGGGGACCTAGCAAACCCTAATCAACAGCGTGCCAATTGGGCCCTTCCCATTACGGGCTTAAGTTAAACACAATTGCTTATACTTTGCTGCTCAACCAGGCTCGTTATCAATAGATGCCAATACCCAATTCAATTAGATCACTTTATGGTTCAACAAATATTGGAATATCTATTAACCCGATTATTTAAAATAAAAAATCAATTAATTAATGTAAACCCATATTATAGGAAATTTTCAACATTCTCCCACTTGGGCTACATTAATTAACTTATTTTATTTTGAAAAAGATTTTATATTGAAAACAATACTATCGGGTTAATAACTAAAAAAATTGTTTTATGTAGCCACAACTTTTAAAAAATAATATTTCAATAATGATATCTCGATACCAATCCAATCTTATATAACCTCAATATAGGACTATGGAGATGTGTTAAGAAAATACCACAACACAAGACCTTCCATAATCACATATAATAAGCATTATATTTTCATGGATCATGGGTCTAGTAGTGTAGTAAGAAATAATGCCAATATGTGATCAAAATATACAATATTTCTTATCGGTCCTCAATGCAATTTCTCAACGACATGAAACTGCATTAGCGCAATTTCTAAACAACATGAAATTGCCTCAATGCGATTTCTAAACAACATGAAATTGCACAATTATGTCACAATCCAACATGAGATCTCATAATCAGTGACATCCAGTCATCTTTAAACTAAAATTTGTTTAAGGATACTGTTTTATACTTCAATTTCTTAGTCAACAGGAGAAATGATAACAATATAATCAATAACAATAGTTATTAAAATAAATGTTTTAATAAACATCATAAAAGCATTATCAATATGTATATAACTATAATATCCAAAAATACAATTTGTATAACTCCCACTAACAAAAGAAATCAAAAGAATCTTAAGCACCCATATTCTTTACATGTTCTTTAAATAAAATGAGTTGTAAACCTTTTGTTAAGGATCAGCCAATATGGACTTAGTTCTAATATTCTTAATTACAATGTCTCCATTTTTGACCAAGTCCTTAATAGTATAATATTTGATCCAATTAACATTTCAACCGTGGCATTGTTGTTATTTATAGCAAAAATAATTGTTTGTCACACATAATGCAATAAGATCAATTATGGGCAATAAGTATTTTAACAAAAATAATTAGTACATTATAAACTCCCCTTTGGGCAGAGTGTATAATACACCATTATTTTTCATAGCATGAAGTTTATAAAATAACAATAAGGAAAATTACATATAATTGTCAATGATCCATCCCCTTTGGACAGATAAATCATTTAAATTATACATCTCCATAATATCAATATATAGAGATGATAAATGAGAATTACATATAATCTTCAAGGATCAATCCCCTTTGGGCAGACAAATCCTTTAAATTATATATCTCCATTATCTCAACATAGAGGGGAATTACACATAACTCTCAAAAATTTATCTGCTTTATGCAGATAAACCTTTTGAGTCACACATCCCCATCATTTATCTCCAATATATCAATATAGAGGGGAATTACATATAACTTTCAAAAATTTATCCCCTTTGGGCAGATAAATCTTTTTGAGTCATACATCCCCATCTTTTAATTTTGGAATTTATCTTCATGCAATTTTCAATTTAATATACATAATAACCCCCTTTTGACAAGTAATTGTATATACTAATTTTTATCAATAAGGAACTTCAACAATTTACAAACTTTAACAATTTGTAAATAATGTTCCATTTAATTAATGACCAAAAATTCATCAAACAATATGAATCACTTTAGGACATGTGCTTCCCAAGATCATATTGCATTTATCAAGCAACAATTTTTACCACAATTTTTTTTTTAAATGGAGGGTGAGAAAAACAGTTTTAGTCCAAATCAATGAATTAACCCAACAAAAGAAAGGATAGGTGCATCTAGCACTTCAGCCAGCATGTTTCGTATTTAAGTTTAAATTACTCGTGCACAAAATACCAAACAAAGACACCCAGGCAGGAACTACAATCTTTACAAGAAAAAGAATGGCACCCAAGCTGCATACTCAACCTCAACTAAAATAGAATGAAGAACACTCTAAGCAAGCATTGTAACCAATTACATCAGACAGGGAAAACAACCCACCATTTTGTCACCTTTAGTCAATAGGTTCTCATGTTTAAATCAATAAATAAAAGTCCCACTAGCAATCTTAAGCTTACTTTCCCTTTTCTTCTACACAATGGCCGTTCACATAAAACACTATCACAAACCAAGTTCACCAGTCCATCAAAGAAAACCAAGTTCATCAGTCCATAAGTAGTACCCACGATTACCATCAATGGAATTCGTCTAAATTTAAATAAAATAAAAAAACGATCTTGAATCCACCACAAACAAGGATATGAAAGCCCACATCAATCAGTACACTAGCCACCAGATTCCAACATATGTGAATCATTAAACGCGAATCTACACGAGAAATCGAAGACGTTCAAGCCACTCAGCCCTCGAACCCGAATTGTTCATGCGCCCTCCAGTCAAAGCAAAAGCTACTGCCCAATAAGGCTCAATCCCATGAATCTAGCCCAAATCACACCAACACCATCTATGTTTCGCAGATATAGTCTAGCAGAAGCAAAATAGAGGCCCACGATTCACCAACGGAAACCCATGACGGGTCCCACATCAAGCACTCTTTTGTCCGTCAGATCCAAATGTAAACTTTCCAAAAATATTTAAGGTCCAGATGATTGTGAGAGAACTTCTCCCACAAGCTAAAACATAAGCACTTAACTGAGTACCTCCACATGTTAATTGGAACGGCAGCACTCTTTGTTTTATTGTATCTCATCAATCAGTCCTCCACCAGTCAGTCTAGTCCATTAACCCTTTCTCGAATTTGTGTAGGAAAGATGAAGCATCCATGTACGCAAAAACATTATCTGTCCCAGTAAACAAACTTGGCTAATTTAACTAGGAGTAGATGTCCTAGACTAGCCATGGTAGAGCACTCATGTCTGCTAGGACATTTGCATGCTCGAGTTCACAGTTTTCCATGCTAATTAGTGGAATAACAAACCTTTCATGTACGAGGATTCCTAGAAAACAATGGGAACTCTCTTCCTTGCACTTGCTTTTCTAATTATAAAAGCTATCAACACTCTATCTTTACCAATTAGTTTACAAGTACTAACCACACTTTGGAGCCGAACATAATCGACGAATCATCTGTCTCTTGCTTGTGAGAACTAACAACAATTTTATACTCGACCAGCAAACAGATTAATTAATCACAACTTTCTCGAGCAAGCATGTTGCAAGACCCCAATCATTATTCCAATTAAAACACTCAAAGCTTGATCAGCTAGATAACTATACATAAAGATCAGCATCAACCTAGTAACATTGAATGTGAGCCCCACACGTTCAACGTGGAATAACATCGTGAAATCCTATGATCGCACCATATAACGCAATCTACCAAAATTTATTGTAAAAAAAAAAAAATGGCATCAAGCAAGCACATTTACACTCCTTGTCATGAAAAATTAGCTAAAAAGAGGGCAAGCCTCGAGTCTAATCCAAAAGAAATTTTCGGTGGCTGCACGTGACAATCAAGATGAAGCTATAACCCATTAAAGTATGAGGGCGACTAGAAGAAAATAAAGACTAATAGTATGATAATCGAAAGAAACACACTCTTCTAGCATTAACAGAAGAATCTAAAAGCACCAAACAAAATAGATGTGGACACCTGACAATAAGATAAAAGCGCGGATGCCATGGAATATTAGGATTCAAAACTAAGTCTCCTTCAAAGAGCATTGGCCAAAGAGAGTGTACACATAAAAGACTTTCGCACATCAACTGCGATTTCTAGCGACTGCCACCGCACACATGTCGCATTATGCATTGGCACCCTAAAATCTTACATGCATAGTCAGTAGAATACTGTCCCTTGATCCTGTTTGATATGCAGGTATTTACCCTTAGCCTTCACCAATATATATTTAAAATTGGCCACTTATCTAAATATTTTCTTACGAAAAAAAACTATTAGCCATCATCTAACATAGCAACGCCCACACGAACAGATCCTTCGCCGATCCATCGCCGCAACACAATCGTGGTGAACGAATTTCACAGGCGCCTACCACCACAAAAATACAAATCTTCACAAACCCTCCATCCTCCTCGTCGCAAACGAATTCGGCATTGACTAGCGACTGTGGGCGAACTCGCCACGGCAACCGAACAAAACCGCCGAGAGGAGCAAGTCGATTCCGAAATCAGAGAACGACAAGTGAAAGAGCGCGTGTGTTGACCGACAGTTCATAATTCAAACGACACGGCGCGACGCAAAGAAAAGCATCGAGTGGAGAAGAAAAACGAAGGTAACGCTAGAATGTAACTTAAAATTCTAGAACTTTTTCATGTATAAACCCTAAAATTTAAAATTTAAAATTCTCTCTCAATTCTCAACGAAATTATGCAAATTATATATGGTTGGAAAGATCTCAACATGTAGAATGAAAGCACTATAGTTTCAGGATCATTCGAGCAAAATATTCACACGAAAAAATAATACCCATATCCGGCTTAAAGAGGAAAATTTCGAATTTTTTCATACAAAAAAAAAATTGGGTTCTACAATCATATATGATTAGCTCTGATACCACATGTAGAAAATTTATTCATGTATACAACTAATCAATCAAGGAAATAACGGATCCATATATGATTGTAAAACACCGAGATTAATAAATACAACGGAATTGAAGCGTACATGTTTAAGCCATCGTTTCACTTGAAGAAAACTAGATCACTCTGATAATCAGGGATCTATCGGAATACCAGATCTTCCTCTCTATGACCTATTTCGATATAGCAGTTTTCAATGGGATTAAAGCAACTGATAGGTATAACCTACCCTTTTACAAGCCAGAGAGGGGACCTAGCAAACCCTAATCAATAGCGTGCCAATTGGGCCCTTCCCATTACGAGCTTCAGTTAAACACAATTGCCTATATTTTGCTGCTCAACCAGGCCCGTTATCAATAGATGCCAATACTCAATTCAATCATATCACTTTAGGGTTCAACAAATATTGGAATATCCATTAACCCGATTATTTAAAAAAGAAAATCAATTAATTAATGTAAACCCATATTATAGGAAATTTCCAACATATAAACCCTATGAAACATTCCCATAGGGGTGGTGAAGGAACAACCCCAGTTGGCGGGGGGAAAACGCAAGACTTGGCCGGATTCTCATGCATTGATGAGGATGCTGTTGGTGTGCATAACCATTTAATATTATAGTTTCTCAATTATGATTAAACCTTACCTATTTTCCAAATATAAGCCTCACATGAGATCGATCTTTTAATGTATTATTTGTTAAATATGAGTCAAATAGGAGATAAGTTCCCAACGTCGTTATTCTCTTTCAAAGCCTATAAAAGATTAGGTACACGGATATTCTAAACTAAAGTTTATACATACATAACAAGAGTTTTTAAAGATTTATTATCACGATATGCATAAGACTGAGAGATGCAAAAATAGAGATTTGCAAGCATTAAAGATTTGTTAAAGTGACCATGAAAAAAATAAATAGGTAAAACTCATACGTGAGCGTGCCACGTTATTCAACCTCTCTTGAATTTTGCCACTTTCTATATAGATAAGAGTGTTGAAGGGCATTATTTATTTATTTATTGTGATATCCAAAAATGGGCTTTTGATAAGATCAGGATAGTAGTCGAGTCGGTTCAAAGTAATAGAGGCATTTTGGTAATTTTATGCCTGGAAATAACTTTGTTGAACTATCATTTTGAGAAACATTAGAAATGACATTTAATTTTATTTGACTCATTAGTGTGGTGCTGAGGATACCGAATTTTCATTTTAGGAACTTGGGATAGTTGAGAGTTTGAAATAAGTAATGTTCTGCCTATGTTAGGAATTTCTAAGATAGCATTTTTTCCAAGCTATTATTCCTGAATATTTTAGAACAATCATATTTCCATGCGGTAAAGTTAAATTAGACAATAATATGTGGATTAATCATTATATTGGGTTCATCCTCTCCTAGCGGATTTGTGCTATATAATCTGACGTTTTTCAAATTTAGCGAGAATTGCCGAGGATGGTCGGTGAAGTGGGATTAACTGGGGTCTGGTGGCATGTCGACGATGCTGGAAAGTCGTAAAGATTTATTTAATGTTCTGCTTATTTAAGGAGAAAACTTCTTATCTATGGACGCATTTTTACCGGATTCTTTTTATCATGGAGATTAGAGATATTGGATATCGAGATTTGAATTTCCAATTTGGCGATATATTCAGGATATATAGTTTAGGTGTCTCGTGTGCATTTGAGTGTATAAATATGTACATACAACGTCGTCACATGTACCTTTTCAATCCAATCATCTAAATATAGGGAAAAATACAAAAAAGTCATAAAATTATTGTATTAGTGCCAATTCAATCCTCAACTTTTTAATTATGTCAATTTAATTCTAAATCTTTTTACATTTTACCAATTAAGTTAATTAGGTTAATTTTGATTGGAAATCTAGCTTGAACACTAACCATCTTACGTGACATGATTGGCATTGACATGAACATTTTTAATAATATGTTAATATTTTTCTTATTTTCTTATTTATTATTTTATTATTTTTATTTTTCCTTTATTTTTTTTTCTTTCATTTTGGCTGGTGAGCGTCACGGTCCTTGCCCAAATCTATCTCCTTTGCACCCTCACTTGGGGCCAGTAGGGTCACAAGGCCCTAGGGGAGGGCTTTTGCGCCCTTACCCATGGCCAATGAGACACCAAAGTAAAAAGGAACAAAACTAAAAGGTAATATGGCAAAACGAAAGGTAATATGCGAATCCTAACTCCAGGCCAAAAAAGAAGAAAAAACAAAAGGGTAATGAAAATGAGATATCATACTTGATTTGTCGCTGATTTTATGCGGAAATTCTTATCCAAAAAGGATTGGATTGGACCGGATCTGTCTAGATCTCGGGCAGTCTAATGGAACCGGTGGAAGAGGGAGAGAGATATTCGATCATTAAGGTTGGGAATAGGCTTCCTATCTCTTCGAAAGAACAATTAAGAATGTCGACTGTCGTTTAAGAATAGTTAGATCAGTTCATCGGAATCAAAGAAACAATAAATAAATGTTCAAGGCAGCAACACCCATGTATAGGGCCTTCTCTTGAATTTGATAGATCCCAAGTCAAAAAAGATCTTGTTGCCCCTTTAGACTGAGCTGTTAAGCGCGGGAGCAACACTCCAGCCAAGGTTTTGGAGAGGACTAACCTGAATTAAGCAAACGAAAAACGGCAGTAAATGAACCCAATTCGAACATTCAAAGCTCGCGGTAAACACAAAAATTCCAATTAATCAAGGCTACATAAACACTTTCAAAGCGAGAGGGAGGCATTGAGTTCGAGGGAGTGGCCAGAGTGAGGGCTGCGATCCTGACCAACGGCCAGCCCTTGCCCAATGGCTGGCAAGGGTTTTCAGCCAAAATAAAAGGAAAAAATAATTTAAACTTTTTAAAAAAATTGTAAAATTTCAACATCAACGAGTTCTAGTTAAAATTGGCTGGATGAACTCAATTGATAAAATATAAAAATATTTATAAAAAAAATTGGTTAAATTAAAAAATTTAAGATTGAATTAGCGCAAATATAACATGTTTATGACTTTTTAAATACTTTTCTCTTTCAAGATGATACAATAATACGATGTTCTAGATAAAAGTTAGAAACAGAGACAGATTAGATCTCAAATCCAAGAAGCCAAATTGGCTGCGGCTTTCATTAGTGGAGGAAATAGATAATTAAAAAGGCAGTGGAAATCAGATAGCACTCAACCTGGTCAAGAAAGGTCTATCCATCCAGCACGCTCAGTCACTGTTGCACGTGCTGCGAACGAAGCCACGTCGAAATGAACCCCGACACACCTCCCACGTTAAACACTACCTTCAATAATGTCGCACATGAAATTTCACGCTCTTTCTTTCGTTTACCTAGTCGCGGTGCTAATGGAATTTCTAGAAGAATGTTCGCTTTTCTTTTCTTTTTTTGTCTTCAAAATAATCGCATCTATTCCTCGAAGCTCCTATACTTGTCTATCGTTGTCGGAAAGTCCCCACTCGAGATAGTATCTCAGTCCAAGCTTGAACTTGGCCTTAATGGTCCTCGTCCATCGTCAGCATTTAAGGAAAGAAAAACCCATAGAAGGCCATCACGAAGACTATCCGTTTGATAAATGAAGAAGGATTATCATAGCTACCCAGTCCGTGTAATCTATTTTGTCATGGAACACGCCTCGATCGCTATATATATAGCTCGACTTTGAAAATTTGACTTTCTATCCAATCAATGCTGATAGATGCGAATTGTGTAGAGAATGAATTACATTTACGGAAGGGCCAGTTAAGTCAAACTATATGAAATTTTGTGAAAGCATTATCAACCCCTCTAAAATTTAAATTCTTAGATAAGGCAAGCAAATAGACTGTGCGAGCCAGGGACAATTTGCTCAACCCCACCATAAAATTACCCAGCACGCATTCCATATGGCGTCACGTCCACGTCTAAACCTAGTTTAGGCGAGGTTATTTTCAAAGAATTTCCTAGTTAAATTAGGCACGAAGGCAGAAGTTAAATGGCCCCATCAATTTCACATGTGCACTCGAGTGCTCCACAATCACTATGACGGATGACTTCTGTCATATCCTAGGACTTAAATATGAATTACGTACGATTTGATAAATTTAAGTGTTTGAATTTGATTGCCCCGTTACCGTCTACGAACACAAATCCACACACACACACACACAACACACATATATCAGGCACACAAACACGACATAAGAGAAATAAAAGTGAGAAAGAAAAATCGAGACACAAGATTTATCCTTAACTAGGGATATATCTAGTAGAGGGTTTCACTATAATAAGCGTCTTCCACTTTTTTATTACTATCATCAATTATAAGAAAATCACATTATATGTAGGCAATAGTAATTATTTATGGACACAAACCCAGACTACCAATAATATACAATTTCAAATTATAAAAACTCTCTAGCAGCCGGGAGCCTTGTCCCCTAACCCCTGCCGAGGCAGCCCCTCAACATAGAGCAAATTTCCCATGTCTTTCTGTCAACAGAGTATGAAGCTAACATAAACATGGCACCAGTAGTCCATGCTGTAAATGATGACATTTCGCCCTAGGTGTACACGGATCAAGGGCCCAACTAACGTGTGAAACACTCCGCCTGAGGAGTACAGTCACGAGACCGAAACTAAAGGAATTGATGGGGCCTGCACAAGCGGTGGAGCATGTGGTTTTAATAGTCCAAATTAATTTTTTTATTTGCTTGAATCGGTAGCTAAGCACTTATGATATAAGTAAAATAATACTCGGCATCAACTTAGGTGTAATATAAGTGGACGTTGGGAACATTGGCAAAGCCATGCAATGCTTTTGACGAAACAAGCGGCTCCACTTCCGTGCGTTTGTTTGGCGTCCGTGCATTTGTTTGGCGATCGTGCATTGAAGAAGCCAACACCTGAATAGACTCTCTCTATCTCTCTCTCTCTCTCTCTCTATCCTTCCTGGCAAGTGCCAGCTCAGGGATGGCACGTGCGATGATGATTCAGTGCTTGGTGACGTGAGTACATAGCCAAGCAAAACACCTGGTGGCCCTGTTCTCTGTTGCATTATATATAACCCTCACTTCCCCTCCTGTCTTCCCGCAACATTCGTTCTACTCTCTGCCTCATTTTCAGGACAAAGATTTAGCAAATCCCATCTTTTTCAGTTTTCACGTTTGATTAAGATACTTCCTCCATACTCCTTCAAGGAACCAAAATCTTGTTTTCACGTTTGATCGAGATACTTCCTCCATACTCCTTCAAGGACCAAAATTTTGAGAGACAGAGAGAGAGATGACGTTGTCTCGTTTGTCCGAGGCCATGCACGAAATGAAGGCCCTGCTGATGATGGTGGTTGTCCAGGTCGCGTTTGCCGGTGTCAACATACTGTACAAGCTCGCCGCGAGCGACGGGATGAACTTGATGGTCGTGGTCGCCTACCGCTTCATATTCGCGACACTTTTCATGGCCCCTCTGGCTTTCTTCTTAGAAAGGTTACACACCACAACACACTTCTCTTTTTAAACCAAATTCTAATGTGTATAGGTATATACTGATTTCTTGTTTCGGTTTATAACAGGAAGAGCAGGCCAAAGATAACGTGGACAGTGCTTGTGCAAGCCTTCTTCTCTGGGCTATTCGGGTAAGTATATGTTTCTGGATGTACTGATGTTCAGGTTCTTGATTACCATGCCCTTTGTTTTGCTTAATCTATAACATGTGGGAAATGCTTTGTGACTTGTGGTGCTATAAGATAGCACTTATCAGAATAGCCTAAAAGCCATGTTTCCAACTGCAGCAGACAAGATACAATTTTTACTAGATGTTTTTACAACAAAGACGTCTAGAACATTAATATGGAGGACGCAGGTGTTCACGCATCGGGAAGTTTCTAGTCTTTATTGTTAACTCCGATTGAACGAACTGCAGGGGATCATTGGGGCAAAATTTGTACCTAGCAAGCTTGTCAATGACATCGGCAACCTATGCCACGGCCATGGCCAACCTTGTCCCCGCGGTAACCTTCGTCTTGGCCGTTTCTCTTGGGTATGTACAGTAATTCTCGCGCAAATTCCTCGACATGTAATCGCCTTATAATTTAGAAGAATCAACCATGGAAAATATTTTTGGGGATCTTCAGCTGGGATGTTCTTCTGACGTGGAGCGTGGTTTTGCTTCCGTGTTCACGTTGGTCGATCGAAATTAGGTTGGAAAAGGTGAAGTTGAGGACAGCTGCAGGGAAGGCAAAAGTGGCGGGAACATTAATGGGGATGGGTGGGGCAATGCTGCTCACGTTCTACAAGGGCACGGAGGTCAACATGTGGTCAACGCACGTGAACCTCTTGCGCCACGTGGCGGCGACCCAGCGGGGCCAGGAGGGTTCGAGCAATCTCCTCCAGGGATCGCTTTTGGCCGTGGCCAGCTGCTTCTGCTACGCTTTGTGGTTGATCATTCAGGTGGGTCTCTGCGCCTTTTCTTCTCGATACGTCTTCATGTTGCCGCCTTCGATTTTTCTTCGTTTCACTGTGTGAGATCTTTCTAGTGCCGATCACCTTTTCCTTTTTAAGTTTCTTCTAGTTTGTCTGGGAAATGATTGCATGCGCGTCCATACATCCCGAAGATTCTTTTCATAGAACGCGGATTTTCTATCCTGTTCGATGCTTCACTTATTATTGTCTCAATAGATCTAAGCGAGTGATGTGCGGTTTCTATTGAATCCCGACATCTCCCATCCAAAATAACCATGAAGGTGACACTTACCACCTTATCAAAACGTTCAGTTTTTTGCTTGAAATAAACAAATGGTATAGTTAAAATGAAGACAATATTGTCATGGGCACATCGCTAAGTGTTGTTTCTCAGTAACTAGAAATCATTATGAAGAATGATTTGTTTGACAGGCCAAGATGAGTGAGAGGTTCCCATGCCATTACACGAGCACAGCGTTGATGACCTTCATGGCGTCAATCCAAGCAGTGGTTTACGCATTGTGTCGAGAAAGGGATTGGAGCCAATGGAAGCTAGGATGGAACATCAGGCTCCTCACCGTATCATACTCGGTATACCTATGGCAAACACCGTATTCTCTAATATTGTGTGCATTTATTAGGGCTTAATATCGAACTATCCTAGCATGTGTCGTTAGCTGACCCGTCACCCCTTGCGTTGGCGCGATTTTGGTAACGGTGTTGTAGGGGATCGTCGCTTCCGGATTGTGCTATGCTCTAATCACTTGGTGCGTGCGGATGAGAGGACCAGTCTTCGTGTCGGTTTTTAATCCTCTTATGCTGGTGACCGTGGCCTTGGTGGGGTCTATGGTGTTGGACGAAAAATTGCACTTGGGAAGGTATATATATTGATAGATATATGTGTAGCTTTAAAGTATATGAACCCTTCCAATAACTTAACTCAAGGATATCTAAAATTCTCGATTTATTTTGATGGCAGCATTCTAGGTTCAGGGCTCATAGTACTCGGTCTCTATGCGGTGCTGTGGGGCAAAAAAAAGGAGACTAAGAGGATGAATCAATTAGTGCCATCGACTAGTCTTGGTGAATCTGAATCCATCGAGATCGTTGTCGCCTTTCCTGACAAGAATGGCATTAAGGAGGGCGAAAATGTTCAAGAGTTGGCGCAAAAGGAGAGCGAAGTGACCAAAGAAAGCTTTGAAGAGAAAAGGGGAGGAGGAGGAGAACCAGCTTAACGAGCAATTGACCTTGGATTACCGTACGATGTACATTGTCCCCAATATAGGCAGGCATAGAATTGCAAAAGTGTCAACTTCGACTTGTCCAAGATTGGGCCTTTTGGTAGGTAGCCGATATTGCACAGCAATGTCTATACCATAGTCAAGAACTTGAGATATCCCCGAGTCTTTAGCTATTCCCTTTTGTATAAGTAATCAGTTCATTCATTGAATGATATATCCAACTCAGATATTGGGCCTCTCCAAATGACAATCTTTCTTTTCTTTTCTTTAAACAATCTTTTCCTTCAACCCAATGAGAATGGGGAAAAATTGTCCAAAGATGTTTAAACTTATTAGACTTTTACCAATTCAATCACAAATATTTCAAAATTTTCAATTGAGTTCTAAATCTTTTTACATTTGTCAATTGAGTTTATCCGACCAATTTTGATCATAATTTGCTAATATGGGCACTGACTATCCTACGGTTGATATTGATATAAATAATTTTTTAATAATAATTTTTTTCTTATTTTTTTCTTCCTTTTGGCAGTGGCAGGTCAACCACAAGCCATGGTCGAGCTAGCTAGCCTCACCTAACATTACCTTTGCCTATCTTGGGGCTCGCTCTCTCCCAATTGCACCTCACCTATGGTAGATGAGGGCAACCTTGGACCAAGTGAGGCTAATCGGGCCAACCATAACCATTTATGATCAAGATGTTAGGTAAGGATAGCCTAAAGGTTGAAGACTAATCCAAAGTAGGAACTCATTTAAAAGGGACATGGCTATCTTGATATGGAAATAAACTAGTCAACTGAAACTATTTTGCTTTGACCATAGAACGAGCATCTTCTTTTGTGAGCTCATTTCATTGAACCGTTAAAATACTATATGCATGGGTACTAGAATCATAATGTTTCTACACAAGGGTGATCATATAGAACCACTCAAAACAGAAATCGTCTAGACCAAAGCACATTGGTCGGTTATGGGTGATTCCTGAGGTGTCAGTCCAATTCCCGTTTCCATAAAATTGGAAACGATGATTTTCAATTGGGTTCTCAGTGAAGAAAATAAGAGGAATTAAGAAAGCAATGATTCAAAGGTAAATTTCACAGGAGAAGAATGTTCTTCATTGAAAGCCATAATACACACTTCGCTTCTACAGTACATATTGTTATTTATGATGTGTTTGTTTCACGGAAAACTCATTGATAAAAGAAAATGCTTTCTGAGAAAGCATTTTCCAAGAATATGGTTTGTTTTCCTTTGTTTGGTGATGTATAATTGAAAATGTTTTCTACCGTTTGGATCCCATTAAAAAATAATTTGGTACTTCATTGTAGGAAAAAAAATGAATTTTAATTTTTAAAAAAATCAAAATTTTAATATTGTTGTTTTTTATTTAGTTTTATTTTCTTTATTTTTTATTTCCTTTTTCTCTTTTCCTTCTTCTTGTCCTTCACTCCTTAGCTTCCTCACGCCATCCCTTTTGCTTCATTTGGCAGTTCATTCCTGGTTGGCTTACAAAGGGTGAGCTCCAGCTATCGTCGAAGGTGACGAGCTCATCAGCTAGCTACTAAAGGCTACGAGCTCGCCCAATCTGGCGAGACTTGAGCCTCATCGAATGGAGGCCACGAGCTCACTTGATCTGGCGAGACTTGAAGCTCATTGACCTCAGGCAAGCTCAAGCCTTGTTGTCGAAGGCCATGAGATCGCTCGATCTAGTGAGGCCAGAACTCACTAGGCATCCTTGTGGTCGGCGACAGGTGGAGAAGAAGCAAAAAGAAAAAGGAAGAAAAGAAAAGAAGGAAATTCGAATTTTTTATTTTTATTCTTATTTTTAAAACATTTTCCAAATTTTAATTTTTTTCTAAAACTAAAAAATTCAAATTCAATTTTTTTTAAAAATATATTGTTATAAGAATAATTGTTCGTAAGCTAAGCATCAAATCTAAGCTTTGGTAAATTTGGAAAACGTTTTTCGGTCCTTTCAAAGGGGAAATCATTTTCCTGAATTTAAGCTTTGTTAGGAAAATGTTTTCTATTGACTAGGAAAACGTTTTCCGTTGACTCATTTTCCTGAGTGAACCAAACGCCAGAAAATGAGGAAAATTTTTTCTCCGAAAATGTATTCCGCGAAACAAACACGCCTTTATATTAGGAAGAAAACTAGATTTCCTATTCTATATTCCGAATATCTAATCTTACAGATTGAGTGAATCAATCAACCCTCAATTAGAATAATCATAATCAAATCATATTTCCTACTCTAATCTAATCTTCCAATGGCAGAATAATATTATCAACCTTATCAGCCTACCTCAAACTGGGGTTAGGTGGAAAACTTAGTTTCAGTTTGTATCGTAACCTACAATGATCAAAGCATGGTAAAGCTTTTGTAAATATATCAACAATTTGATGAGTAGCGTGAACATAGTGAACTTCAAGTAACTAGAGAGTGATTTTCTCTTGGACGAAATGAAAATTGATATCCATGTGCTTTGTCCTTACATGAAGGACTAAATTTGCTATCAATGAAATGGCTAGATAGCTTTCACTATAAAGTAGAGTCAGATCCGTGAGCCAGAATACCCAAATCTCTCAATACAAAAGAGATCCATATAAGATTCGTTGTGACAGAAGTTAAGGGCTTATATTCAGCTTCTATTGATGACCTTGACACTCTCACTTGCCATTTTATGGACCATGAAATGATATTCGATCCCAAGAAAGTGCAAAGCCTGGTCGTTGACCTACGAGTCTCAAAATAGCCAACCTAATCAAAGTCTGCATACCCATATAGATTCAGTGTGCCATTAGAGTGAAGATAAAGTCCCAGTTGTTGTTTCTTTTACATACTGCAATGCCCATTTAATAGTTTTAAATGGCCATTCATAGGAGAATGCATTTTTTTAACATATTTGATTTACTAAATAAGAGATGTCCAATCTTGTGATCGTTAGATATTGTAATCCACACGCAAGAATTCTAAAGGCATGAGGATCATGAAAAGATTCCATGTCTTGTTCTGTTTGATGAGTTTTGATAGGCAATGGGGTCTCAGTTGACTTGTTGTCTTGCATTTCTACTTTCTACAACAAATCACCAGCATGTTTAGATTGTGTTAAAAATAGATCCAAATTAGTAAACTTGGCTTCAATACCAAGAAAATAGTGAAGTCGTCCGAGATCTTTCATTGAAAAATATATGCTTAAAACTTCTATTAATTCCCAAAATAAAGATGATGAGTTGCTCGTGAAAATAATATCATCAACATATAATAATAATACCAAGGTGTGTTGACCCGTGTGAAGAACAAATAACGACCGATCGGTAGAGCTGTAATGAAATCCCTATTCTAGCAAAAAGTTGCTAAATTTTTCAAACCAAGCTTAGCAGCTTGTTTTAAGCCATGTAATGCCTTCTTGAATAAACAAACCAAATTAGGCATCGTAGAACTCATAAAGGTTGGCAGTTGTTCCCATAAACACCATCTCATTTAAAGACCCATGAAGAAACGTGCTCTTCACATTTAATTGATGGATAAACCATCCTTTAAAAATTGCCATGGACAACAATTCTTACAGTTAATGTAGCTAGTATAATCACCTAGAGGGGGTGAATAGGTGTAAAAACAATTTCTCGATATACGGAAGTAATACTAGGCAATCGATAGAAAGGAAGTACTCCAAAATGAATTACGGTCAAAGCAAAGTAAGGAGTAGGGAAGAGAAGATTAAACACAAGGTTTATAGTGGTTCGGCTTATCCCAAGCCTATGTCCACTCTTCCGCACTGACAGCCTATCGGCTGGATTCCACTATGAACAAAAGAGATGTTACAACACAGCTTGTCCTTGATTCCACAATGTAGATGTTCTATCACACTTCCTCAAGGTTTCTCACAAATATAAACTCTCTTTTGAGTACAAGTTTTCGCTCAAATGAATTGACTAAATAACAATGAGCTTCAGACTTTGGAATTCTTCTATCGCACACTTCTCGAACAACTTAGAACGTCTTCCTTATATACTCCTTTACGCCATCATACCCGTTGACACTTACCAAAGGAATTCCTCCAATCTACCCGTTGGATGGAATCAATTAGGAAGATCATTCGAGCTATTAAAGGAACATGACGATAGCCCATCAATCATGTTCGCCCATACAATTAGGATCTTGGTTTCCATAAGTAGAACCTTCCACGAATATTTCGCCAATCAATGGATCCTTAATCTTCGAATCAATCTTGATCAATTAAAAGGATTCCGATAAGTCATATCCAGCCAAGAGATCTTCTCCAGTCGATAAGGTCATATCCTTAATAAAACATCCAGTTTTGGATAGCCTTTCTTCAACGGATTAAAACTGTCAATGAGGATAGACTTTGAATCTTGAGTCTGGCAGTCCGAAGGTCTTCAGACTTTAAACAGCAGAGTCTGCAAGCCTTCAGACTAGACTGATGGAAACGTTTTGTCAGCTTCATAACATTTCAAGAAGATTTCTCCAACAACAGTTGCTTGTTTAACCATAGGATTTAAAATTTTGATGAAACCAACACCTTCCTCTTAATAGTACCCTTTCACCACTAATCGTGCTTTCAGTTTATTAAGGTTTCCTTTCGCATCCAACTTAGCTTTGAACATAGACTTACATCCAGTGATATTAATATCTGAAGATCTTGGTACTAGCTCCCATGTTTGTTATAATTTGAGAGCCTCCAATTCTTCTATCATAGTTTTCCTCTAACCTAGATGACTTAGCGCTCATTTAACTATTTCCGGGTCCTTTGGAATCTCACGGATTGCATAGAAAACATACTTCGAATTATGCTTCCTTATTCCCGATTTCAACCTTGTTTGCATTGGGTGAGTAGACTGTTGTTGAGTGGATGGAACTGGTATATCACTTGAGGTAGAGACTATTATTTTTTTATGTGTTTCACAATCTATGCATGATTCTTTTAAACCCAACCGTGGTCGTTACATATTTGTCTCATAAGGCAGCTCATAATTTTGTTGTCCAGTTGTTATCATCAAATAAAAATCTCATGCTCATGTGTTGTGATGTTTGCCCTTCACTTACTGTTGTTTCAGATTGTCTAGTAAAAAATTTCACCCCTTGTAACCAAGTCTGACACAATTGTGAATACCCAGGAAAAATAGTCTCCAATTTATTAGAAAATGGGAATCTCATACACCCTTCTTATAGGTGGATAAAGACATTGATAACCTTTATGTCTCTAACTATACCCAAGAAAAATGTAGGGTAATGAGCGTAGATCAAACTTTGTTGCACCATATGGTTTAAGATGTGGATAGCACTCACACTCAAAGACTCGAAGAAACCTATAGTCATGCTTTTTACCAGAGAGCTCACCAAATGAACTACTCATTTCCAACACTAGTGATGGTAGCAAATTGATGAGAAATATAGCAATAGAAAATGCATCGACCCAATAAATCAACAGTACCGGTGCATGATAAAGTATAGAAAGACCCAACTCAACCATGTGCTGATCTTTCATTTCGGCATTTCCATTTTGTTCTGGTTTATATGGGTAAGAGACCAACATTTTAATTCCTTTCTCATTCAAATGATTAGCAAATTGGCTACTATTAAATTCCTCTCCATCGTCTGCATTAGAAAGATTTGATTCAACTTTCAAATTGGTTCTCAACAAATTTTTGGAACATGACAAAGATGGAAAAGAACTTAGACTTTCTCTTCATTGGATACACCCATGAGAACCGTAAAAAACTCTCTTTGAAGACTATATAGAATTTAAACCATTGAAAAGATTCTACTAGGGGTAGGCCCCCACACATCACAATAGATTTTTTCAAGTGGTTTACTAGTTAAAGACTCCGAGATATTGAAAGTTAGCTTGTTACTTTTTCCAACCTAGCAGCTTACATATATTCTCTTTGTCACCTTTGTAGATTTGATCTTATTATTCTCCAGAAATTTTATTATCTAACAGTTTAAGTGTCCAAGCCAAATGTGCCAGACTTCACTACCGGCGGTCCACTTTCTTTAAGAGTACCATGCCTGTGTTTGTGTTTGATTCACCTTGTAAAGGCCCCCGCATTTCTTTCCCATAATTTCTGAATTCGTCAAATGGTCCTTGATAGACACACCAAGTTCATCAAAGATTAGAAAGCAAGGGTAATTGCCAATTAACTTAGATGCCAAACTTAAGTTTTCCTTAGTCTCTGGGACTTCCAAAACCTCATTTAAAGGAAATGAATGCAGTTTATTAGAAAAAGATGTTGAGCCAATATGAGTAATGGGCAAACAAACTTCATTTCCCACTATTACCGTGTCTAAACCATTGTAAGTAGATAAAGAATTGAGATTACTAGTCAATGATATGATATGGGCTATTGCCCTAGAATCTGGGAACCAAACTCCTCCTTGATCATCCTCCTAGTAAAGAGCAGTTAAGGCATTTAGTATCAACTTGCTTTGATAAGAATTATCAAAGCGGTACCAACAACGTAAAGGGTCATGTCCCGACCTCTTGCATATCTGACATTGAAGCTTCGTCTTATGCACATAAAACTGTTTATCTGAAGTAGAATGACCACCTATAGGTGAATACTCCTTTCAATTAGGAACCTTAGTCGTAGTGTTTGTATACGGAAGCCTTGATTCTATGGAGGTGAATTTGGTTTGTAATTTTCACTAGATTGATGACCAACATATGAATCACCAAAAGTTCCTTAGGGTCCATAGTTATGGAATTTGAGATAATTTCCAAACCTCCACCATATCCTCTTCCTCTTTTGTCAAACTTGTCATTTCTTCCTTCAAAACCTCAGTTAACATTTCTTTGGCCAACAAAAAAAATGTTGAATTAAATGAACCCGAATCAAATTCACTGCTCAACTTAGATTGATCAATCTTTTCACCAGTAAATGCCAAATTAGGTTTTATTTGATTCGACAAATAATTTTGATGTTGCACTTCATATCTCTTAAGGTCAACAATAACATCTCCGTAGCTTGACTCAAGTTTGAGACAATACATAATTCTCTTAAACGTCTCATAGTCACTTTTGAGACCTTCTAAAACATTGAAGACCTTTGTGATTTCATCGACTGGTTTCTCAATCGCATTTAACTGGTCACAAATTAATTTGAACTCATGCAAATACTCGGTCAAGAGCCTATTACACTTTAGATAGGATTGAAGCTTACCTCTTAATTCAAATTCTTTGGCCATAGATCTTTGAGTAAAACAATCACACAATGTATTCCATATCTCAAAAGCTGATTCAAGACCGATTATGAGCCCTAGCACATCCTTAGAAACGGATCCAATGATCCACAACGACACAAGTTGGTTGATACGATACCATCATTGATATTCTGAATTAAGGACATCTTCACAATTTTCCCCTTCTGTGTGTGAGATTCTAAGTGGTGGAGATTGAATTTGACCATTGATGGAAACCCAATAGATCTTGGCTTCTAATGAAGTGAAGGAATCATGTCTACCATAGAAGGATATTTCCTTCAAAAAGTTTGATAGTCACAAAGTTTGAGAGGTTTATGTGTATAGAATATGGGTATCTCGATTGTGGGTTTTTCGCCATGATTGTGTAGATGAAGAATAGATGAACTCAAGAAAAAGGATAAAAACAAATATGATAAAACTGACTCTCAATATAAGGCTCTGATACCGTGAAGAAAATCAAAAGAATGAAGTAGCAACAATTCAAAGGTAAATTCCCCAGGAGAAGAATGTTCTTCACTAAAAGTCATAATACACACTTTGCTTCTACAGTACATGCTGCTATTTATATTAAGAAAACAACTAAATTTCATATTCTATATCTTGAATGTCAAATCTTACGGATTGACCGGATTAATTAACCTACAACTAGAATAATTAAAATTAAATCATATCTCCTACTCTAATCTAATCTTTCGATGGCAGAATCAAATTACATCTCCTGCTCTAATCTAATTTTCCGATAATAGAATCAAATCATACTCCAATCTAACCTTCCGATAGCAAAATAATATTATCAACCTTATCACTTAGTTCTAGTATGGGAATCGGAACTCCGGGACTGAAGTTTAGGGTCGATTTATTTTTTATTTTTTTATTTCTTAAAGAAAAAATAGTGTTTGGTGGTGTGTATGTGTAAACCCTAACGAATTGCCTGCCTGTCATGCATCCTCTTTCCTTCTTGGTTCTCACGCCAATCGATTAGGGGAGAAAAGAACTTGCTGGAATCGAAACAAGCAGGCAAAACAAGAATGGGTAGATATTGAAAGAATGAAGATTGTCACCTTATAAGCCTCTAAGATTTGCTTGCACTTGGCCTTAAGGTCATACTCTTGTGGGGCTGCCACTTCATGGCCAGCTTCTTGTAGGCTTCTTTCTTCAAGTCGTCGTCTTTGGCGCTCCTATCCACCCCCAACATCCCTTGTCTTGAAGGCGAGTGCTATAATAGGTTTGGTTTTATTTGCAAACAATCTACTTAGGCTAGCCTCTCATGACGAAGAGATGATAGGAAAACAAAAGAAAGAAAGGAAAATCGTCCACATCAATTCCATTGAACTGTTTGAGACCAGCTCGATTTGGTCTAGTCCGTAGATTGGGTGATTTGGTTCTCATTTCCCATGTAGGACAAGAGTACATTGGGATTCAATCATCCCTATTTTTGCATGTTCATGCCCTCATTCTGTTCGCGTAGTTTTTCAAACTAGATAGACAATACGCTAAGATAAGGCTAATGCTTCTTGATTTTGAAAGATCATGAAATACTAACTTTCTAAAAGTCAGAAGTGTTCTCGAGTCTAAGATTCTTGAATTTAATGATGATCTCCTAATTTCTTGAATTCTCGGCTTAGTACATATTTAGAACTTTATAATAATTTAAATAATTTAAGCACAATTGTGGTGATTGAAATTTAATGGATAAAATATCTTAGCCATGTTCAGTTCGATTCCTACAAATTCGCGATCATTACACCTTTTAACAAAAATTGAACTACATTTTTAGAACAATCAGGTCAAGAGTTTTCTATAGATACAAAAATTAAGTCAATAAAATGTCAATGGAAAAATTATTCCCAATCAAAATTTAGCCAAATTTCGGTTAAAAATTTTGAATATGCTTTTTCAATGTTCGTCCTAATTAGATGATTTGAAATACTAGCAATTGTGAGTTTTAAAGCTTTGCAATCATCTAATTCAATAAAGACAATCTTATTTTCAAGGAAGAAAATATCACATACGTCTAGCTCGATTCCTAAAAATTTGCAATCTCAATACTTAAAAAAGATATAGTTACAATTTTTGAACCAATCGGTTGTACCTAATTTCCCTCCCTCTATTAAAATGAATGGATAATATTACAAAAAACTCCAAACTGGTATACATATGATAAATTTACCTCAAACTAACCCAAACCGTATAAATTTGCCATTTGTTAGTTTTTGTTAAAATTTACCGTCAAATTATTAAGTTGTATGATACATGGCAGCTGACCGATATACTAATATTGTAGTTTTACTTTATATTTGTCACAGGTGCATTAGTTTGTAGTTTTTCATAATATTAATCCAATTTAATGAAAACTTACAAATATAGAAGTTTTGGATTTTTAGTGGTATTAACCCTATAATGAAATCGTTCGATTAAAATCTAGCCAAATTTGATTAGTCAAAGTTCATGAAGTACTAGCTTTTTCTTGCGGCTATTAATTGTGGGCGAGCAATTTCAGGTTCTAAGTTTGAGATTCCTTACAGGTTCCATTTAAACTTACATGTTGGTATAGGTTTCTTTTCTTTAACTTGGAACCAAAAACCTATCTTGTCACAAGTTCTAAGATCAATTCCAAAATCTAACATGTTTTTTTTTTTTATTCATTTTAAGTTATGTAAAACGAAAGTGAATGCAACAACAAAAATGAAAGATTCTCATTTGTCAATAACAACAATCCATAAAAGATAAACATGTAAAATAAAATAAATAATAAAAGGTTCAAAACATGTAGAATAAAACCTAAATTATAGAACTTCAATCCTCAATCATCCATGAAAAATTGTTCCAAATTCTAACCACTTCAAATCAATTCAAACAACAATGATAATTAATTACACAATAAAAATTTTAAATTTTAAATTACTAGTAACTAAACAAAAATAATTATTAGCCTCACCACATCTATTCATTTTGCTTTAACTAGTAATCTCTATTTACTGATAATAATCTCCTTATTTAAACAATTCATATATTAAAAAAAGATTAAATAAAATTTTCACTTATTAAATATATAAAAATTACTATATAAAAAAAAATATAAACATCACTTTTAATTTCGGTTTGGGAGAAAAATTAGGAATTTTACTTGAGATTCCCGATTCAAGAAGTCTCTACAAGGCGTTCTATCAATTTGCTAGCCGTCTCCAAGGGTCGGCTTTCCCCAGGTTCTCTCCAGGCATCGTTGGTGACAAGTATAAAATATTGGAAAAATGTACTTTGCCATCGTGAGAAGTAAATTAGCTTTTTTGGTAATTTTCTGAAATAATACACTTTCAAATTCATAAAAAAATATTGATTGAACAATGATTAAATAGATTCACATACGTTATCAAAAAGAATTAATTCGAATGATTTTCGTGCAGCAAGTTTAACAATTATCGACGCCCCCCCCCCCTTTTTTTTGCAAGGAAAAATTTTCAATTGAGTTGTTGAAAATGACAGTGATTATTAAATCGAAAAAAAAAAAAATTGGTTACCCATCGATATATAAATCCAAAAAAACAATTACAAAGTTATCTTAGGAGTTAGGACTTCCGCAAATTCGATCCCTGCTCCGAGGCCGAACTGAAGGTGAGACCGACCGACCGACCGACCGAACTTGGGCCGTGAGCGCAGCCATGGCCACGGCCGCGGACGGCGGCACCGCCGCCAGCGACGGCGGAGCGGCGGTGAGGCCGGCGAGGCCGGCGCCGAAGCGGTTCATTAAGTCCCAGATCCCGGACGCCATCCTCAACAACGCCGCCCTCAACGCCGCCATCGCCCTTCTCCCGGCGAACTACAGCTTCGAGGTCCACAAGTGCGTCGCCCGCATCCTCGCCGCCGGCGCCAAGCGCGTGGCCCTCCAGCTCCCCGAGGGCCTCCTCATGTACTCCCTCGTCCTCTCCGACATCTTCGCCGCCTTCGCCGCCGTCGACCACTGCTTCGTCCTCGGCGACGTCACCTACGGCGCCTGCTGCGTCGACGACCTCGCCGCCCGCGCCCTCGGTGCCGACCTCCTCATCCACTACGGCCACAGCTGCCTCGTCCCCGTCGACGCCACCGCCGTGCCTTGCCTCTACGTGTTCGTCGAGATTCGGATCGACGTCGCCCATCTCGTGGAGACCCTGAAGCTGAACTTGGGCGGGGAGTGGTCGGACGTCGTGCTCGCCGGCACGATCCAGTTCGCCGGCGCGATTCGCGCGGCGAAGACCGAGCTCGAGGGCAGCAGGTTTAGGGTTTTGGTGCCGCAGGCGAAGCCGCTGTCGGCGGGTGAGGTTCTCGGCTGCACCGCGCCGAGGGTCCGGTCCGACTCGAACGAGGGGACGGTTGCGGTGTTTGTGGCGGACGGGAGGTTTCACTTGGAGGCTTTTATGATAGCGAATCCAGGGATTAAGACCTTCCGATACGATCCCTACATGGGGAAGTTGTTTCTTGAGGAGTATGATCAAAAGGGGATGAGGGAATCGAGGCGGAACGCGATATTGAAGGCGCAGGAGTGCGCGAGGAGTTGGGGAATCGTGTTGGGGACGCTCGGGAGGCAAGGTAATCCCAGGATTTTAGAGAGATTGGAGAAGAAGATGAGGGAAAAGGGCTTTGATTACACGGTGGTTTTGATGTCGGAGATCACTCCTGGGAGGATCGCTTTGTTCGAGGATTCTGTGGATGCTTGGATTCAGATAGCCTGTCCGAGGCTTTCCATCGACTGGGGGGATGCATTTCATAAGCCGGTATTGACACCATTCGAGGCGGAGATCACTCTTGGTTTCATTCCTGGTTGGTGGGAGAGAAATTCGAAGACGAATTCAGGTTGCGTGGCTGATTCCTGTTGCAGCAAGGGCGACTCGGGATGCGAATGCGGGAGTAGTGTAGCTTCGAAGAGTAATGATATTGGAGATTACCCGATGGATTATTATGCCCAGGATGGTGGGGAGTGGAATTCTACTTATGTGAAGAAGTCGTCCCGGCCTGCACGGAGGACTCTTGTGCCGTCTGCAGGCAGCAGTAGCATAGCTTAGCATTGGGTATGTACATCTTCTGTGCTGCTCATTTGACGCATAATGGTGCTTGAGTCTCTGTTTGTTTTACAAGAGTTAGCCAGTGTAATTTTAGTGAACTTGGCAGAGTTTTTCACTTGATTCAATTCTTTCACAGCCAGGAATTTTGCTTCTAGAAAGATTGCTTCCATTTGCTAGAGTTTTGTGGGGAACTGTAAACTAAAGAATTGAGTTTTAGCCAGTACTGAAAAATGGTTGCGACATTCGGCCTTCAAAATATGAGTTGGGATTGCAGACACTAAGATGGAATAAGTGGGGCAATCCAGTTACCCACTTCTGGTCTTCAGGATCAGGGACTTCTTTTGTTTTGTGTTAGGAAGCTGAAGAATTATGTGCTCATTAATTTTTATGGAGAAGCTAATTGTACTGCCTGTGCTGCTCATGGGATTTTGTTATTTTAGTGGAAATGTTCTTTTTACTGGAGAAATGAAAGTGACAAAAGAAAACGCAACAATGACATCAAGTAGTAGATATTGTTTCTTTTGCATTTTAGGTCATTTTTATTCTTTTTCTTCAGTAGATTAAAATTGAAACATAGAGAGGGGCAGGAAATACGATTCCAGTGACTTAATCATGCAGAAGGAAGTTCTCTGAGAGCATAAAGATGCAAAAAGAACTACTTTAAAAAGTGAAGCGAGATATGTAAGTTAAGAAAATGATTCAGGGAAGACTGTTGAAAATCTCATGGTTCACTGTACTTCCGTGTTGCTGGCATCTTTATTATCATCTTTATGTATTAGGAACCTTGGTTGTTTTAGCACAGTAACTCCAGATAAAAGCTACATATTTTGGCCGGACTCAAAACCGGTCTTGGCAAATATAATCCAGCTTAATTAAGGATTGGCCTTGTCTTTTATTAATAGTCTTCACATAGCTTGCTATTGTTGGATATTGCCTTCAGAAAGGCTATTTTGAAGCTTTTGAAGTAGGACTTATCCTAGACATCAGGACCTTAGTGCCAATCTTACCTCCTTTGAGTACATTTGCTTCAGTGATCCAAATGTGTGATGATAAGCCTTATGCTGTTGCACGTTCCAGGGCTAAGATCGATGTTCGTTGGAAGTATTACAGTCGTACATTCTTTCAGCTGCAAGTAATGAGTGGATCTTCCTAGGATGTTTAGTGCATTTAGGAACTCAGTGGAATACATGAAATCTTGTCATGCATGACAATTCTTGTCATAAGTTTTATGTTTATTGTGTTCTTCCCTCTCGTTAGAGTGAACATGTAGTCAATTATCTCATTCAAGTGCCCTTTAGAGGAGTGAATGGAAGAAAAATTACATGAACTCCACTCCTCACTTAATCTTCATCATGTTGATTGTTGGGAGAAGTTGGGGTATGTGCTTTCCCTTACCTGCTGAATAGGATGATGGTTCTTTTGTATTATGTGAAACTTCTCTGGGGTTTTTATTTCAGTCGATGGTCTTCTCCTTCTTTTTGAACTGTGCATGCTGCAGCGTCCTCATCATGTATGCGTCACCTATTGAATTCTTGTTTCGAGCTGTTCACTTGTCCATCAGTTAAAAGTTGCATATATAATCCACATCCTATCTCTAAAGCATGAACCATTTATGCATTCTTGAACAATATCCAATTGTTTACCTTTCAAAAGCACTGGCACAATTTGACTGAAATCACCTTTGAGAAGGTATGGTTTTCCCTTGAAATGGCTTGTCTGCAGCTTTAGGTACTCTGAAACTGATCGTGCCTTCACCATTCTTGAGTCATCTACATGGTGCCTTATCCCAAATTATGAAAGCTGCTTCATCAGGCAGCTCTGGTGAGATACCATTTCGGTCCGTTGGACATGTACTATCTTCGAAGAAGACATCTAGTGGTATGTCAAACCTGCTAATTGATGTTATTCTTCTGGGTAGAAGCAACGATGCAATTCCTGGTCGTAAATGCAGTGAATAGCTAACAGGCAGTTTAAATGCAGCAGTTCATTTGTTAAATTTACTTATATTCCAAGGTTGAAAAATTACCTGACCATAGTGGCTTCAATGATGGGACGACCATTTTTCATCGAGGCCTGAGTCTTGTAACCATAGTTTTATACAGAAATGCCTTCCAGTGCCTCCATGTCTATATACAAACACGATGCTGCCTTTCAAGTTTCTTTGATGGAAAAACGCACAGCCGCGGCATAATTTGTCTTATCTTGGTTAGTGTCGCTAGTTAGATGTTCTCGTCTTGGCCGTCCAATGTTGTAATCGAGCATTTCAGATAAGCACAAGGTTTTGATTTATTCCTCACAACTGAAGATTGGGATGGCCATGTAATTCTACATTCTTGCTGAGGATATCTTCTGAGAAAGTTCCCGGTTCTCCGACTGAAGAACAGTAGTTACCTCTCAACGGAAGCGTAGTGACAAGAGCCCAGTATGCACCGTTCACTCTTCCTCATCATGCAGTAGTCCTCTTTTCTGCGAATGTCAATTGCAGTAGTTTAAGGATCTTGGACGTAAGGTTATGTTCAACGAGTGGAATCCTGAGATTAGTATCTTTCTTCCGAATTTGGATGAGCATAATCTTGTTCTTGTCGTACACCTTTATAGTTTTTCTCTCCCTGCGGTGCTCTCTACTTGACTCATACCGAACTCATACTGATGGAAACTCCGCATATGGGCCGGTTGTGCTCATCCAATTCAACCGTCTGAACATGGTGTCCATTAAGGATATCCAAATAGCCTTTCTAGAACCGGCACCGGTTTAGTTCCATGTCCCAGATATGCACGTTCATGGGGAAAACATATCCTCGGTTCTCATGGGGTTTCAATTGACTCGGTAACCCAATAAATCGGGTTGGTTTCAGTGCCGTGAACCGGTCTTCTTAAAGAAGAGCCTTTCCAGTTGATGCCTATGTGGACATCCGAAGTCGGATGTGCATATCTTTTTCCCGTGATACGCCTTCATGTTTTCCTCACCCTATGCTCTCTATTCGACTCAATTTCAAACAAATACGAACGGAATTCTGCATATGTCAATTGCCGGTGGCTATAAGTCGGCCGTGCTCATCTCATTCCACCGTGTGAACGCGGTGTCTGTGGAGGACGCCCAATATAGCCTTTTAGAACCGGCACAGCCGGTTTAGTTCCATGTCCTAGGTGGGCATGTTCACAGGGGGAGAAAAGGAGTCGAATCCCCCTATTTGGGTCGTGGTTCAATTGACTCGCGAATCGAATAATCTAAGTTGGTTTCAGGCTAAGATCGGCTTTTGACTTGCTATAAACAGGTCTTCTTAGAAAAGTTTAGAGATAAGGGTACTAAAGATTCTAAAACTTATCACTAGAGTTTCTAAAACTTATTATGAAGGTATAATTGAGTTTCAAAATTTTTGAAAGTGTAATCGAATTCTAAAGTTTTTAAAAAGTCCAATCAAGTTTCAAGACTTGTCATAAAAGTGCAATAGAGTCATATGACTTTTAAAAAGTGTAATACATTAATTGACTTGATAGGAAAATTATCAAAATAGTCCTAAATTTTAATTTAGTTCTAATTTTTTTTAATTATGTCAATTTAGTTCATCCGACAATTTTGAGCTGGTCAGCACTAATGTTGACAATTTTTAATGAAATTTTATTTTTTTGGAATTCTTTTATTATTTTAATATTTTTTTTCTTTCTTTTTCACTTTTTCTTCACTTTCTTCTCTTTCCTCTAGCCAATTTCTAGTAGACACCGGCCAAAGGGCTCGAGGAAGCCTTGCTGTGGTTGGGCGACCTTGCCCAAGTTGCCAACTAAGTTGGCGAGGGTGGAGCCTTGCTAGTCATGGGCGAGGCTCGACCTTGCTGGAGGCTGCAAGGTCAAAGGCTGACCTCATGTGGTCTCTAGCGAGGGTTGCCAATGGCTAGGTAAGGCTCGCTTGCATCGAATCTTGGCGAGGGTCGAGCCTTGTTGGCCATGGGCAAGGCCCCACTTCACTAGAGGTCGTGAGGTCGAAGGTCGTGACCTCGTGCGGCCTCTGGCAAGGGTTGCCAGTGATTGGGCAAGGCTTGTCCGCATAGATTTGGCGAGAGTCGAGCCTTGTTAGCCATGGGTGAGGCTCGACCTTGCTAGAGGCCGCGAGGTTGAAGGCCATGACCTCACGTAGCCTTTAGTGATGGCTACCAATGGTTGGGCATGGCTTCCCCTCATTAGATTTGTAGGGTCGAGCCTTGTTGGTCATGGCGATGCTCGACCTCGTAGGATCCAGCAAGGCTCAACCTCACCCACGCTAGAGGTAGGCGGCACCTCAACTAGCCATGGCGAGGGCGGCCTTACCATCATTGGGCAAGGCTCGCCCTCATAGTGGCTAGTGAAGTTGACCTCACCAGATGTTCACCTTTGGCCGGCTGGCTAGAGGAAGGAGAGACGACGGAAAAGGAGAAAAAAAAAAAAAAAAAGAAAAAACGAATAAACAATAAATAATTTGAAAAAAAATAAAATATTATTGAAAATTATTTACGTCAACGTCGATTGAATGGATGATATGCACATTAATGCCAGTTAGTCAAAATTAGTCAGATGGACTGAATCAATATAATTGCAAAAAGTTTAGGAGATTTAATTGACAAAGAAAAAGATTTAAAATTGAATTGAAAAAATTGCAATAAATTTAAGATTATTTTGATAATTTTTTTTTTTATGACTTGACTACATTAATTTAATAAATTTTAAAATTTGCTTGAATTGTACTAGGCGGTTTTCTATATCTATGGCTCTTCCACCACGTTTTCTCTTGCTTTTGAAATCTGTGCAAGGTTGGGGCTCCACCACTTTCGATCCACCCAAGAACGATCCACCGACCCGAATTAATGTTCCTACGGCGCCCGGATTCAGGAAAAATTGCAGCAGTTGGCCCCCATGGCCTTCAATTCCTGGAGTCTGTCGGCCTTCCCACTGTCTCAATCAGAACGACCCTAATATCTCGTGGGTACTGGAGCAGTAGAGAAAGTTATTGCATTTGTACCAAGTCGATTTACTTCACAATCATGTTCATTTCGATTTTGAATAAGTTTCGTGAATTCTCGTAGCGCGCATTGAAGTCTACAGTCCTTTTTTAAGGAAGAACGTCCAATTCTAAGGAAGTTTGGCCACAATTAAGGTCAACCGCTTAATCTAGTAAATTTTAGAACTTTCAAGTCATCTCATTTATCTATAATTTTGATCATTTTAATTTTAAAAGGACTTCAAAAAGTTTAAATCAGCTGTTAGGGGGGCATATTTGGTTCCAAAGAAAGAATGTCTATTTCAAAGAAAGCTTTATTACAATTTACGGTCAAATGCTTGACGTTGTGAATGTATTGAAAGTGAGATTGGGAAAATTCCTAATGATGGTTGGACATTACTAATTATAGATTTGCCAATGGTTACTTTCTCATGTAAAAACCTGCTAATCACATTGATAAGTTAAGGGGTGCATATAACCAAAATTTCTTTTCAAAAATAATTTTTCTATTTAAACTTGTTTTACGGAATAGAAACTTGTTTGATAAACTTACTCGGTTTTTCTATTTCGGAATAAATTTCTATTCCGAAATTGATTTGAAAAATAAATCGAAATCAAAAATAATTTCTCCCACTAAATTCTAATTTATTCATTTAAAAATAAAAAAATATTAATATTAAAATAATTTATTAAAAATAAATAAATAAATTTTATTTATCATTTTATTTTTAGTTTATTAAAAATAAATTTATTAAAAATAATATATTTAATAAATAAAAATAATTTATTTTTATTTTTAATTTTATTCATTTTAAAATAAATTTATTCGTAAAATAAAATAAAATAGAATAAATAAAATAAATTTATTTTTAAGGATATTTTTATTTTAAAATTTTTTTTATGATTTTTTATTTTATTTTATTTTATTTTTTGTTACTAAATCATTTTTATTTTTTATATTAATGGTCGTCGTCGTTGTTGCCGCCATCCCAAAGGAAAAACTTTTGTGTCGTTATCAAATGAATTTCTAAGAAAAAATTTTGTATCGTTATCAAACGGTTATTTTTGCTTAGAAACTCTTTTAGAAATAGAAAAAGAAAAATATATTTCTTTATAGAAACTATTTCTAGAAACGAGAATGGTTGTCATGCGCGCTCTTACTAACCACGTTAAAACTCCAAGTTGCTAAAGGTGCGTTTGGTTAGACTTTTGGGGAAAGTCTTTAGGAAAATGCAAAGAACTTTAAGTGAAAAGGGTTTTTCAAAATGCACATGGCATTTGGAAAATTATAATATGAAAGTCAATTTCGAAGTATCTTTGGACAAAATGGTGTTTGGAAAACTTATATTTACAAAGCACATTTATTAATAAAAAAGGAAAAGAATATTCAATTTGGTAAAGGCAAAGTGGGTCGCGACGATATGGGATCATCGACAATGGCCATCAGGCGGCCCTTGGAAACCACCAGCAAGGGCTACCTGAGGTTGGGCGACCCCGGTGAGACCTCGCTTGAGGTCAGGCGACCCCTGGTGAGACCTCGCTTGAGGTTGGGGGACCTCGGTGAGGGCCGTGCTTGGGTCGTGCGACCCTGATCGGCCGTCGCCAAGGCTACGCAACCCTCGCCTGAGGTCGGGGGACCTCGGTGAAGGCCGCGCGACTGTGATCGGTCGTCACCGAGGCTACGCAACCCTCGCCTAAGGTCAGGGGACCTCGGTGAGGACCGCAACTGGGTCGCGCGACCTTGATTGGCCATCGCCGAGGCTACGCAACCCTTGCTTGAGGTCGGGGGACCTCGGTGAGGGCCGCACCTGGGTCGGGGGACCTCGGCAAGGGTCGCGCCTGGGTCTCGTGACCTCGCCGGTGGTCGCACGACCCCAATCAGCCATCGCCAAGGCTATGCAACCCTTGCCTGAGGTCGCGCAACCTCGGTGAGGGCCGTGCCTAGGTTACATGACCACGCTGGTGGTCACGCGACCCCGAGCAGCTATCGTCAGGGCCACGCGACCCTCGCTTGAGGTCGTGGCAACTCAGATTTGAGTTGTGAGGACTCAGATTTGGGCCGCCGTGACTTGCCGGGTCATTGAGTCGCCGTGACTCACGAAAGGTCATGCAACGCCGTGAATCACAAAGGTTGCCCGACTCTCCGACGATGATCGCCTAGATTGTCGCAACCACTCCGGCATCCCTCTAACCATCGTTGGCCCCTCACAGTCAAGAAGAACCAAACCGACCACCCTCGATGGAGAAGATGAATAGTGTCTCCTCACAAGGGTCAAAACGGAAAAACAAAAAGTTCGTAAGGACAATTTTGGAAAAAAAAAAAAAGAATGAATAGTACCCACGTGGGCATACCAAGAAAGCTGAAAGCCCAAGGCGGGTCATCATCTGCCTTGGGCTTTTAGCCTTCACGAGGCTAGTATTCTCCAAATGGGGGTTGAAATTTTTTTGCCAAACACTCCTACATTAGCCCAAAGATCTTTAGGGGCTCAAAGATACTTGGCAAAGTGGTTGCCAAACGGAACTTAAGTAGATGGAAAAATTGCAAGCTGTTGAGATGGTCTTTTTATATGAAAGGTTGAACCCGCAAACTTGCTAATGGGTTTGCTTTCATTTGTTTAATATGATCCAATAATTGGCAATGACTTTATGCAATTCATCAACTCGTGTAGCTTTCTCACTTTATACTTTTACCGATTAGATCTTATTAACACCTCAAGCACTCTAGGGATCTGAATATCTCGACTGCACTTATGTTGGTTTAAAAGAGCCATCCGAATAATAAATACTCCCTCCTACCGACGTACTCAAAAAGCTTAGCTTAGTACGGTGCTTAATCATTCCACCCCTTTTACCTTCTCCCTGTACTTGGCATTTCTATCTCGGCCAGTCCCAATCTAGACACAATCTCCATGGCCCCAAATCGGTCCGGCACACGAAACCCGACGCCAGTTGAGCCCGGCGCGAGGCTCTGCCGAATCTGACCCCAACGACCAGTCCACCCGAGGCCTGTCCTCATGTTTCATTTCGATCATGACGACAAAGTCTGTTCCTTTGACACGCGGTGTAATAAATAAGGAAGGTTTTTGCTCGAGCGGATGGTACTGTCCAGGCAAATTGCCAAAAATGGGCCCCCCCACACGAGCCCTCGATTTCTCCCCAACTTGATTTTTTTGGCCCTACCGTCATCTTCACGTGCTCCAGCTGCAGTGCATTACGGTTGACCAACTTTCTACTTCTTCTTCTTCGTCTCTTCTTCCTCCTAACGCTATTTTACAACAGCCGAGCTGGAGTGGGGCCCGCGTGTCCCAATCGCCTCTTCCCCGTGACCGCGAGTATCTTGTCGGGCCCCACCGCAAAGGAAAACGCCGATCTCTCATTGGCCCTCCTCTTCAGCGGCCCTTCTCATGCTCCGCTCCTAGTCACTATCATGAAAAGGAGGGAGAATACGGATTCTACAAATTTTGGGAAAATTTTTATCATAAAATAATTTGATCTTTTAGGCCCCATCTTAATAATATCCCTAATCTTAATTTATTAAGAAATCTTGACTTTTTTTCGTTCGCCTTTTTGGGAATTTTTTTTATTCTTGAACAGTTTCGACAATAAGGAAAAAGAAGAAGAAAGAAACTGATCTTCGATGTTCTGGTGACCGTACATGGGACTCTATGACCCTCGAGCTCCGTTGGACTTGCTAAGTTGAAGGCACAACTTAAAAATGCCAAGATGTAGGGTTAATATTATAAAAACCTCAAACTGGTACATTTATGACATTTACCCAAAATTAAATATTTTAACTACCAAAAACCCTCTAAATTGATATATCTGTGATGAATTTGTCCTCCGTTAGTTTAAAATTTGGCGTGAGAACCTAAACTAATATATCCGTCAATTACCAATTTAGTAATTTAATCGTAAAATTTAATGGAAATCAGTGGAAGGTAAATTTATCATAAGTTTACTAGTTAGAGGTTTTTTGTGATTAAAAAATTAGTATAAGATAAATTCCATAGATGTACTAGTTTAGAGTTTTTCGTGGTATTAGCCCATTAAGGAATCTCGACTTCTTATGGCTCCAGCCTCCAATAATGAGACGAAAAACCCAATCTTTGATGTTTGGGCAGCAGTACATGGGACTTTGTGACCATTCAGCTCGATTGGACCTACTAAGAGATGATTTGAACGAGCCTGGACAAAGCAGGTTTCCTTCTTGATTGAGGACCTTTGTGACCATTCAGCTCGATTGGACCTACTAAGAGATGATTTGAACGAGCCTGGACAAAGCAGGTTTCCTTCTTGATTGAGGACCACCCAGTCGAGTTAGATCCTATCACAAGCAAAGCTTGTTGTTACCTTGAATCATGGACCAGGTTCCTTGTCCTTGCTGGTCTTATCCCGATTAGATCTAGTCCATAACTGTCGTTATCGATAGCATCCACATTTACGCTTTTGAGAGCAATCTCGATAGAGAAATTACACTGATGATAAAGACATGGATTAAATTACAAGTTCCATACAGCAATAAAGTTGCCCAATGAGCCACAAATGGCCAGGACTGCGTCCCTATCTTTTCGCACTTTTTGCCCCCGGTCGTCGCAGGAATCTCTTTTCCTCCACCCCGCTCGCGGCCTTTGGACGATAGGCTTGGCCTGTTGGGTGTCTTCTACGGTACCTGTGATAAGAGTTTCCTCCCTCCCTTTTGCTTTTGCTAAAAGGGAAATTGATTTCTCAAGTCGGTAAAGAGTGAAGATGACGCTTTTGTTCCTTCTTTGATTCGACACCCGACTCAATAAAGAAATTCTACTTTTCTTCTTGTTGATTTCTCGATTTGATTGGACCCAATTGGTGCTTCAATGGCCCCTTTTTCAGTTGTTGGCATTTCGAGATGCTTTTCGAGCTTAAAAGAGGACAGATTGCACGCAAGATGCTTCGAGCTTAAAAGAGGACAGATTGCACGCAACAAAATGGTGCCAACAACTGAAAAAAGGGGCTATTGAAGCACCGATTGGGTCCAATCCAATCGAGGGCACCAACCGTATCGTTCATTATAAGGTAGGTGATGGCAATGATTGCGCAATGATGGGTTAGTACAAAACTAACGTTAGCTTTCGTTCATGATAGGATTGTTCCAACTCCATTGTCGGCTGATGATCTTTCGCTTCTTCTTCGGAGCATTAAATGTTGTGATTTAAGACGCAAGTTATCATGAGAATTGAGCATACATATCAAATGTTATGCTTGTAATACTTTGGATTAATACCGATAAAATTCTCAAATCAGTATATCCATGAGACATTTGCCTGAACTAATTTTTGTTTGATAGAAGACCTAAACACAAGCATCCTTGACTCAAATCTACTTTTCATTGACATTCCGCTCGATATTTAGGTAAAATGCATATGTGTCGACACATATGGGATCCGTCATTCTCCATGTCCAATCCATCTTGCAATCACGTGTTATGTGTGTTGACGCAAAGGTATTGGACAAAATATTGATAGGTGGTAGATTTGGGTTGTTTGAGATTTTTTGTAAAATAAAAATTAATTTAAGATAAATATGTCATGATAACCGTTTTGATATTTTTAAAGGTTTGAACTCTACTTTGCAATGAAGGTGGAACTATTTTTCATTAAATTCTGCATGACTAAGCTCCACGGAGTAGTTTCTTGAGTTGGTTCCAACAATCCTCCCAATTTTGATCATCGGGAAAATGCTATTTTTTTTGGCATTTTAGGTTCGGATGACTCAAATGTTCTAGCGACATGACTTTGTCACGATCATTATTGACTCCGAGGAACCTTGCACCTATAGCAAGGTACATTGATTATCTTTGTCACAAATTATCAATAGGGTATATCAAATCTAGGTCTAGTCACACCTCATCTATATCGCTTATATTTTATTGTATCATCCATTATGTCAAAAATGTACACCAAAAGAGAAAAATGAGATGAAGTGAAGAGAAAATCAAACTGGGTTTTGGCCGTTCCATGTGACATATCAACATTCATGTGATTGTTGGTTTTGAGATTCGAGAATATATGAGCAATCCATCGGATACGAAATGACCAGAGTGTAAATTGGGTTATGCGATGTTCATTGGCTTCATTTAGGATTCTATCGAGATTATGCGATGCAAGAGTCGTTGCAATCACCTCTAAAGTTCTTCTCGATTGGCTTGAAGTGTGGAACCCAATCTATGCTTCAATGATTCTCCATTTCATAAAGAAAAAAAATAAATAAATAAGGGAAATGAATTTCTCATGTCAACATTGAGTGAAAAAGACGCTTGCTCTTCTTTATTTAACACCCAACTCGATAAAGAAATTCACATTTTTCTTTTTGGCCCATTTTCTTGCATGCATTTTTGGTCCTATTTGTGTTAGAAGGCATCTCGAAGAGGCGACAAAGTAAATAAAAACAAGATGTGTATTGAAGGAATATTAGGGTCCCCCAAGAGGCACCAACCATTTCGTTTTCTATAAAAGCTCGACTGGCGTCGCATTGATTGTACGTATGGGGATACTACAAAATTAACTTTATCTTCTTTTCATATAATAGAATCGTTCCAACTCCACTGGCGGCTCATGATCTTTCCCTTCTCGTTTGGAGTATACTATGTCGTGATGTGGTGTACAATGTTATCTTGAGAATCGAGCATGCGTGTTGAATGTTGTACTTATTATAATCCTCATCATGGTCAATACCATTAAAAGTCCTAAACCCCCATGGTACTTTCACCCCCAAATTATTCTTGTCTCGTAAAAAAATACCAAACGGTTATTCTGACCTAAATCTACTCTCCGTTGGCATTTCATCCAATGCTTTGTCAAAAGGGATACGTATCAATACGAGTGGGTTTTCCATGCCTAATCTGTCGTTCTCCACGTCATATCTATTTTAGAGTCGTTTGTGATAACTCATATGCATTATAATGAGATATTGAATGGAATAATGACGAATGGAAGATAAGAGTAAGAGGCAATAGTTGTATTTTTTTTAATACGAAAATTAGTTTATGAATAAATGTATGAGGTACCGGTTTGAGACTTTTAATTTTTAATTAGAGCGGAACTATTTTGGATTAGATTTTGTATGGTCAACCTTCACAAAATAATTCCTAGAGCCAATTCAAACAACTCCTCCTAGTTTCGATCATTATGAAAAGGGCTAATACTATAAAAAAATCTCAATCTAGGTATATTTGTACCGCATTTACCCAAATTAGTTCTTGTGACACAAAAAATTCAAATTGTTACCCTTATCCCACATTTACATCAAACTAAATTTTGTATCATAAAAAAAAAAAAAAATCCTAAATCACTACACCAGTGTCACATTTATCTTAAACTAATTTCATGTGATCAAAAAACTCAGATCACCAGAATTAGAAATATTAGGGATTTGCCAATCTAAGACTTTGGTAATTTGGGTTTTTTATTTTTTTATTTTTTTTTGTGACATGAAATTTAATGTGTGCTAAATATGGCATAAACATACTAATTTGTGATTTTCATGACACAAAAATTAGTTCGCGACAAATGTAGCGCGTGTATCAATTCGGAACCTCGATGACATGAAACTTAATATTATGTACATGTGGCATGAGTGTGCCGGTTAAAAATTTTGATGATACAAAAATTAGTTTGAGATAAATGTGGCGCGAGTTTATCAATTTGAGATTTTTGATAATATTAACCCTCAAGAAAATTTTATTTTTTCAGCATCTCAGGCCGACATGACTTGAGCCATTCTATTGATTAGCCACAATGATCATTGAGTCCAAGGTTCATTTATTTTTCAATAATCTGTGTCACAAAGTATCATAAGAGTAAACAAATTTCAGTTCTTTTTCATTTTCCTTTTTGTGAAAGAAATTTTGCTTTGCTTCTAAGAAGGGGAATAATACCGTGGCGGCTAGACAAGCTTCATCCGTCGATCAAAATTATTATCATTTGCTTCTGTTTTCTTGTGTGACTTGAAGTTAATGCTCATTACATGACAATTTCATTTATATAAAGTGAAGAGAAAATCGAACCGGTTGGGTCCCTTCCATGTGACATATCGACATTAATTCATGCGATTGTTGACTCGAGTTCAAGAATCATGAGCAACCCACCTAATACGAGATGATCACGATGTGAATTGGCTTATCCGATACTCACCGTATTCATTTAGCACCCAATCGCCATCGTGTGATGCAAGGGTCTTTGCAGTCACATTCCTAATCCTCCGCACTAGATATAGCATGATTGGCTTAGCAATCACATGCACACTTTATCTCTAATGAGATCTTGTATTCATGCCTTTTGACCGATTTGTGGTCGTGGACCCGGGTTATATACTTTCTTATACGATACTCATGTGATTTTCTATTTTATTAAAAGTAAAGCAAATTAAAATAAAATGTTTGAATCAGCATGGCGAGCATTTTCATAATAATAAATAAAAATGAGGATCCTCTGCAATTTTAGAGTAACTGGACCATATTACTCTGAATTGACCAAAGTACCTCATTATTTAATTGGATTTACAGTACAACAATATTTCGTATCTTTTATCTGTGGGGTTTAAATGGAGCTTCTTCGTACTTATAAGTTTTAGATTTGGATTGGACATTTTAAATTTTTATCAAAACCATATTCGGCATAGTTTTTTCTATGTATATCGCCTCCTATTTGCCAAATTTCACGCATTAAAATACTTATAATCTCCTTCCATCGATAAATTTAAATTTTTGGAACAAAAAACTCGAATCCTCCCCTTCTCCCTCTGTCTCTCTCCCCCTCCACCTCAGCTGCTCGCCGCCCCTCACCACCATTGCCCATCGCAAGCTCGCCATCGCTGTCGCCGTCGCCGTCACCATCTCCCCAACCCCACCTCCCCTCTTCTTCTTTATCCCTACCCCTAGGACCTATGTTCTCTCTTTGCCACCAGTGGCGGAGGCCCTACAGGCCACAACCGCAATGGTGACAAGGCAGTGATGGCCTAAGGAGGAAGAAGAAGAAGAAGAGGGGGAGAAGTAGAAAGAAGGGAAAAGAAAAAGTCTAAAATAAATCTTAATTCTGAGTTGGATTTTCCTTTTCTCTTTTTTTTTTCTTTTCTTTTTGGCCCATCTCCTCCATATGTACAATCTCGAATTCGGCGTTAAATACTCCAACGAACTCCAAGCAAATCCACCATCCCGTTCCCCCTCTCTCTTCTCTCCATCTCCGACGCCCGATTCCTCAGCCTCGCCCTCTTGTTTCACGAGAAGAAACCTCATCGACAAGCAACCCAAAACCACATCCATTTCAGCCATCGACACTCTGCTTGCTGACTCGGTCCCTGTCCCCTCCTCCCCTCTCTCTCTCTCTAGGCGTTCAGACAAGTTGGCAGTAGCATCCAAACAAGGAAAAGCAGAGCCCCCTTTGTTTATCGAGGAGAGACAAAGAGAAACCCACCCAATCACGGGCTCGTCCAGTGCTTTATCCACTAGTGCACTATTGCTAGTGTATGTAAACACCCATCAAGATTCTCCCTGTTGGGTTCCTCCATATCAAGCGCCTCATTCACTGCAGCCTCGGTTTTCTTCCTCCTGTTCCTCCGTCCGATAGCCCATCAGCAATCACGGGCTGCTACAAAACAAACGCCTCCGCCCTGTTCAGCACCGCGTCCCGCCTTATATAACCCACGTATTGCTCGTCTTTCCTCCCCGTCGCAGGGCATTGCATTTGTTCAGAGAGTTGCTCTCGGGAGGTCGCGCGCCCTCCCAAGATGAAGCCTGCCCAGAACAGAGCGCCGAAGGTGTCCTCTGTTTTGCTCTGCCTCTGCTGCATTCATGCGTTCTTCTCGTGCGCCGTCCGGCTCGTCGCGGGCCAGACGCCCACGCCGGTATTCGCCTGCGACGTGGACGGCAACCCGAGCCTCGCCGCCTTCGGGTTCTGCAACACGTCGTGGGGGGTCGAGGCGCGGGTGGCGGACCTTGTGCAGCGGCTCACCCTGCAGGAGAAGGTCGGGTTCCTTGTGGACAACGCTGGCAATGTGGACCGCCTGGGGATCCCCAAGTACGAGTGGTGGTCGGAGGCGCTGCATGGGGTGTCGTACGTCGGGCCCGGGACCAAGTTCTCGAGCCTCGTCCCGGGGGCGACCAGCTTCCCCCAGGTGATCCTGACGGCGGCGTCGTTCAATGCCACCCTGTTCGAGACCATCGGGAAGGTTAGCGAGTTCACATCATATCACTCTCTCACTCTTCCTCTTTCTTGCGCTTCTCTGTTTTTGACTTCCGCGTGCGGATTTGGATATTGTATTCGTGTCCGCTCGTCGTAGTTGTCCTTATCATGCACAATGATATGATATGAAAAAGCTCGAAACTTTTATCCAACGTGATAAGAAAGTTCGTGACAGACGGCCATCAGAACGGCTGGCGGGGACCACCGGCCACCGTCACTCGAATCGGTCGATGCATTGCGCACAGTGAAATCAGAAACTTCACACCGTTACATAAGAATTTTCATGTAAAAGTAGCCGCGTCAAGATTCTGTGAATTCTTTTCATGTCATTCCTTCGATCTAAGTTTCTGCGTTGGTGGCTAGTGTTCCTGATATTCAGTTAATGCATGTTGACATTTGCGACCGACGTCCTAACTCGTAGTGTCGCATCTTGATTGCCATTCTATATCTTAACTCTCTAAATGCCGCGTTAAACAGGCCCCGATATATGTCATAGGTAGTGCTGGATGTAGGATTTACGCCTTTTCTTCATCCACTATTTGATTTGAATCCGAACCCACAAACTACAAGATCGAGAAGTACAAAAGCACATTGCTGCAGATGATTTCTCAGCTCTTTGCTGTGAGATTCCTGATACTAGGGAAAATGAAAACTCGCTTTTTTTGAGGTGAAACTGCAATGATGAAAATGGCCATGAAAAGTACTATGAAACTGGGAGGAGTAGAAGCGTCAGGGGCTGTAGGGGAAGAAGATCTTTTGGTTGGATCCTCAACCACTCTGGCATCAGTTGGTGCTACCTTTTTAGCTGTACACCATATGAAATGCAGTAAATGCAACCCCCCTAAAGAAAAAAAATAGAGAGAGCTGACCGACCCTGACTTTAAAGGCACTAGGCTAAAGTCTATCCATGCTTGGCTTGTTCCCACTGCCAAGTTTGACAAAAACATCAACAAACCTTCAACTGGGTTGTCTGTACTATTGTGGAAAAACAAGTAATGTTGACACAAGAATTAGTAGGTTTTGATCCTGTGTAAGGTTGCTGCATGAGGAAATCTTGCATACATTGAAAAGAAAAGGACAGTAGAGAAGGGTCTCTGCATCTATGAGTATCACCATCATTGGAACTGTTTGGTTGGTGTTTATTAGTTGGAGATGATAATTGCTGGAGCTGACAAAAGGAGGGTGGTGTCATGAGCATTGCCATGTCATTGCACAAAGGTAGTTCCTTCCTTTGCACTCAATGAGGGGGACCAATTTCAATTGTTAAATGCTGGAAACAGAAAGCATTTTATAAGGGAGGAGTGTTTAGATGATTCCACCAGAGTTTCGAATATATTGGAAGAAAGGATAGACAAGACTGTGACCGGAAAATAAGAGAAAAATCACGAGTTAAGCGATTTAAATTTTTGTGAAATGGGGGAATAAGGAAACACAAGTGAATCTTTTCCTAGTGATCATATAAGAATACATGATCTGTTTCTTGACAGTACTTCTGCAATACCCAAGCTTAAGACTTTCATTCCAATACCCTTAGATTTCATACTATCTTGCTGATTGTTGTCACATTTGTAGTCCGAAAATGAATTAGTTTCTCATTCCGACTAGGACAAAAAGTTAAACGTTCTAAAGCTCTGCACAATAATATGGAGAAGAGTAGACGAATTATGCAATAGCTTTGCTGAAGCAGGTGGTTTCGACAGAAGCCCGGGCGATGAACAATGTGGGGTTGGCCGGATTAACGTTTTGGTCCCCGAATGTCAACATATTCAGAGACCCAAGATGGGGGCGGGGCCAGGAGACGCCGGGGGAAGACCCGCTGCTTTCGAGCAAGTATGCGTCAGGTTATGTCCGAGGCCTACAAAAGAGCGATGACGGAAATGCGGACCGGCTTAAGGTTGCTGCGTGTTGCAAACATTATACTGCATATGACGTCGATAACTGGAAGGGTGTCAATCGCCTTACCTTCAACGCTGTGGTAAATGACAATTTTTGGACTTTTGTTTCGCTTTCATTCAATTTGATTTATCAACCAGTTACATGCATAACCATGTCAAGTTAATCTCCCGAACCTGTTGTGGTGGACTGACTAGGTAACACAACAAGATTTAGATGATACGTTCCAACCGCCATTCAAGAGTTGTGTCCTTGACGGCAATGTCGCGAGTGTGATGTGCTCCTACAACCAGGTTAATGGTAAGCCGACATGTGCAGACCCGGACCTTCTTGCTGGGATTATCCGAGGAAAATGGAAATTGAACGGGTAAAATTCCATTCTCGTGCATTGCTATTCGATACTTTTGATCGATTATTGTGACGTTCATGCAAAAGGATCGGTTAATGCAGATACATCGTTTCGGATTGTGATTCGGTGGAAGTTTTCTATAATAGACAACACTATACTAAAACACCAGAAGAGGCTGCAGCTAAGGCCATTTTGGCAGGTAGATGCAAATTTCATACTGTGCTTTGATTGATTGCAACGAGCCGCAGAATGCTTTTGTGTCGATGATTGTTATTCACTTTTTTTTAACAGGGTTGGATCTCAATTGCGGATCTTTCCTTGGCCAACACACCGAAGCTGCCGTGAAAGGCGGATTGTTGAATGAATCCGCCGTAGACAAGGCCATCTCTAATAATTTTGCCACGCTGATGAGGCTCGGGTTCTTTGATGGCGATCCGAGGAAGCAGTTGTATGGAAAGCTCGGCCCGGCCGACGTGTGCACACCGAGCAACCAGGAGCTGGCCCGCGAAGCTGCAAGGCAAGGGATTGTGTTGCTTAAGAACACGGCAGGATCATTGCCCTTGTCCTCGACCGCCATAAAGTCCTTGGCGGTGATTGGACCAAACGCCAATGTCACGAAGACCATGATCGGGAACTACGAAGGTGATCGAAGAATTTAAGCGATAGACCGCGCAACGTTGGATCAGCTTCATTATTTGTACCTGTCACAGAAAATACCTTAATTAGAAGTCCCATTTTCCTTGCAGGCACTCCTTGCAAGTACGTGACGCCTTTGCAAGGCCTAGCAGCCATCGTTTCGACAGTGTACGTGGCCGGCTGTGCGGATGTAGGATGCAGCACGGCCCAGACAGACGACGCGAAGAAAGCCGCGGCTTCAGCAGATGCAACGGTGCTTGTGATGGGCGCCGACCAGTCGATTGAGAGGGAGGATTTTGACCGGGTCAACCTCAACCTCCCAGGCCAGCAGTCGCTCTTGGTCTCAGAAGTGGCGAACGTGTCGAAGGGGCCTGTGGTCCTCGTGATCATGTCTGGGGGAGGGATGGATGTGTCCTTCGCCAAGGACAATGCAAAGATAACGAGCATTTTGTGGGTTGGCTACCCCGGCGAAGCCGGCGGCGCTGCAATGGCGGACGTGATTTTCGGGGACCATAATCCTAGTAAGATTCAGAGTCTTTGGCCACTTGAAATTTTGCAATCCTTGATTCAAATTCTGATTCACGAGTCGCTAAACTTTAGCTTGAATCAGGTGGTAGATTGCCAATGACATGGTATCCACAGTCGTTCGCAGACGCCGTTTTAATGACAAACATGAACATGAGGCCTGACCCGGCCACAGGCTACCCAGGCAGGACATACCGCTTCTACACCGGGCCAACCGTGTACGCGTTCGGGGACGGGCTGAGCTACTCTGCCTTCAGCCACCGTCTAGTCCAAGCGCCGCAGCTCGTGTCAGTGCCCTTAGAGGAGGGCCACGTTTGCCGCTCGTCGGCATGTGAATCGTTGGAAGCCACGGGCGAAAAATGCTCGAATCTGGCCTTCGATGTGCATCTGAACGTCAAGAATGTGGGAAGGTTCAGCGGCAGCCACACGGTGTTCTTGTTCAGCAGCCCTCCATCGGTGCACAGGTCGCCTCAGAAGCACCTGCTGGGCTTTGAAAAGGTGTTCTTGGCCTCACAAAGTGAGGCGCAAGTGCAATTCAAGGTCGACGTTTGCAAGGATCTGAGCGTGGTTGACGAGCTCGGCGGCCGGAAGGTTGCCCTGGGGACGCACATACTCCACATCGGCGACTTGAAGCACGCGTTGAGCATGCAGATCGGATCGTCTGGGCTCTCCCCGAGCCCTGCAGTGAAGTCATAAGCTTTCGCCGATCTTCGGTGAGACATTTCTGAATTGGGAAATCAAAGTGATATAAATTTGAGAGATGTTCGCAAGAATACTCTCTCATCCAATCCTCATGTAGCCAAATTGTTCAAAAGCAAATTGAAGTTTTGACTACTATGTAGGAACTATCCTTTGTTTTTAATTTACATCAGGGAAAATAAGTGAATACGACAGAGCAATACTTATTACAGAAGCTGATGGGGAAATCATGATTGAAGCTTATATGTATCAATACCTTTGTGAAGTATTGATTTTATTTGGTTGTATCAAAATTACAAGCTATTTCAATTATTTGACATCATTATTTGCGCTCTGTTAAAGTTACTAATCGATAAGCTAAAATTAGCTTGTAACTTAATTGAAGAATAATAGGTAATATTATTCAAATTAAGGGGGTAATGCCGTATAAGAACCAATAATTTTAACACACTGATATGTTATGCAAATAAATAATGATAAATTATTATAGAATTTGGTAATTTTGAATTGACCAAATAAATTTTGATAGATGACTCAAATAAGAGTTGATGAGTTCAAATGAGTTATAGTTTGCAATTGAAATAAAACCGATAAATTGCTATTTGTTTGTTTTGTCGAAAACGTAATATTTGAATTTTTTTTTTCTAAATACGATTGGTTATACTTATATCAATTAGAAAAATTAGTCAACATAAAAAGTCTTCATTATTGATAATAATTTATACTTGAGTAGCTTCGTGGATAATGAAATTATTTTTCATTCAATTATTGTTGTAAGTGATACAGATGATCATATGTAGAAAAAGTTTTCCAAATTACGGGTTTCTTACAAAACAAAAACATCCTTATAATAAGATAGTAATTGTAAATTGTTTGTAAGCTATGCAAATAAATGTTGCAAGTTGCCACAAATAATCTAACTTTGAGGGGACTAAATAATGTTGGTAATTGAGTCAAATAATGGTTAGAAAAGTAAAGATAATTTGTACCTAGGCAGGTCCTTGGAAAGCCTACAGGAAAGAGGGAAAGAGCTCCTCCAGGGTGGGAGTCCACATGCGCCTATTGCTAAATGGTGGGTAGGTCAGTATAGCTACTGGCCCCTATTTTGGGGTGTCTCCTAGCGAGAAAATATTGGGTGGGTTTAACCCAACACGTAGGCATATGGGTAAAACAATCGCGATCGACACGTGGCGCCACGTTGGCGAGGGCGTCGAGCGTTCAAAATTCGCGCGGCCGCGTGTGGGGCCCGCCACTCGACGCTTCCCCGCTCTGCTCTCCTCTGCGACGCGCCGCGCGACACGTCGATTCGTCCTCTCTCTCCTCTCTCTCTCTCTCTCCCTTCTCCGTTCCGTTCCGTTATGGAGGAGAGCAAAAAAATCGCACACTTCTCTTCCCCTCCTCTGCTCTCTCTCTCCATTCTCGCGCACAGCTGCTTCTCTTCCCCTCCTCTGCTCTCTCTCTCCATTCTCGCCGACGAGCTCTCTCTCTCCATTCTCGACTCCGACGCCCCTCAAGCCGGTTGCCTCCGTCGCCCCCGACGCCGCCTCCTCCTCCGCCCCCGACGCCCTCTCGCGACTCCGACGCCCCCGACTCCGACGCTCCTCAAGGCGGTTGCCTCCGACGCCTCCGACGCCGCCTCCGCCTCCGCCCCCGACGCCCTCTCGCGACTCCGACGCGCCCAACTCCGACACTCCTCAAGGCGGTTGCCTCGGACGCCGACGACGCCGCCTCCGCCTCCGCCTCCGCCTCCGCCCCTCAAGGTCGTGTTGCGGGTCCGCCGGTTGCCTCCGTCGTCCCCGACTCCGACGCCCCTCAAGCCGTTGCCTCCGTCGCCCCCGACTCCGACGCCGACGACGCCGCCTCCGCCCCCGACGCCCTTTCGTAATTTTTTTCTTTTTATGCTTCTTTCATTAGTCATACAGTTTATGCATCTAATCTGATGTGGTTAAGTGGTAAATTGTGTTTTGGGTGGCTTGTTAACAAGTGAAGCCTGCTATGTGATGAAACTAGGGCATTAGGGCATTTCTAGAACGATGCTCTTTTCAATATGATGTGGTTTATAACTTTGAAAAATTCTAGCATTTTTAGGGTCTATCAGGGTCTTGCAAGAGCGTTTGAGGCGTTTGAGCTGTCAAAAATTATGACAAAGGCCATTTTCTCCTAATGATTTCAGCTTTCGAGTTGGTTAAAATGCTGTGTCCCACAAAATGCACTAAACTCAGAATTTACAGCTCACTTAGAAGGTGTGCTTAATACTGACTGTTTTGTTCCATTGGGCGTTTGTAGGTCTTAGTACCAAATATGTTAAAAAAAAAAAAAAATTGGCAACTAGAAGTTCTTATGAAGCTATTCTGCTTTTATCTGTTAATTCTTAAAGTACCAACAGCTTCTGTAGAAATCTCTGTTGTGTTTGCATTAGTGGTAGGTGTAGCCGGTCTACGTTATTGCCAAGCACCGGTGGCATTCAACTCTTTGTTCAACCACAAATCGGATATACATCTTTTGCTTATTAAAAATTTTGTGCGCATGTTGCCTGAACTGTGATGTTTAATGCCCGAAAATGGATCACGGTCTTGACCTTTTTGCTAATGTTTTAAGTATTATCAACTCCAAACTTTCTATGTTGAGGTTTCTCACCTGCTGCTTCTTCGCAAAATGAATTCCACTTTTGGGGTCTGAATATTATTTTCTTCAATTTATTTATCTCTCGCAATCTTGATTTCGATGTTCCTTGCGGGGGATTATGCAATATTGCCAAGTTTTTGGGTGAGGAGTGCTATATAGATCACTATGTTCGTGATTTCCCCTATCTGTTCAATAATCTTGGGACGCATAACACTTGGTTGTCCAAAAGATCTCCACCCAATCTGTTCAGATGGCTTGAAAACTGCTTGCTACATGGTTTTAGCTCTGCTGATACCAATGATCTTCCACCTTTAATTTGTAAAGAGGGAAGTTTTGCTGCAAGCCGAGCTAAAAAAATAGTATCTTTTTATAGTTTACTATTCAGTGCCCAGAAGACAGGAGAGAATCTTCCTTGTGGAGTTTGCTGTAATGTTGCTACGGGATCTTATTCTACTGCTGAGGAGCATACCGTCTTGGCAATGGTTGGTGAAAAATTTGGACTGCAACAGCTAGATAGCCTACCTCCCGGCGTGTCTCTTCCTTTACGACATGTGAGCTATTCATCAGGACTTCCCACTTCTCCATTATTAAGTGCATCTTCCATGGTATCTCGTAACACAAACATTCTTGCAAAACCCTGTGCGGAAAATAGTGTAGTTATTCATCAGGCAAGCGTCCTTTAATGTCCCGGTGCTAAGCTGCAATGAAGAACATCAGAAATTTTTATGATGTTCTTCCCTATGGGCAATTGCCACTAGTTTCTGCATTTAATCGTGAGATGGAAGTAGAGTTTTTTGGTTTATTGATTGCTTGTAACAAGTCTTCATCCTCCTTTTGGGGCTGTACAATGGTGTCCTTATTGACATCCCTTGAACTTCTACTGACCATATTCACTGGACATGTATCATTCCCGATTCCCGACGTTTAATTTGTGCTCTTCGGGCTTTGGACAAGTGTCGAGAATCTCCTCCCATCGACCGGCCTGCAGCTGCTTATGTTCTTCTTGGTCGGGAAGATCTCGCTCTTACCCGTTTAGAGCGGCCTTGCAAAACGAGTGTACAAGAAGCACAGGCAAACGAGAATTTGATTGAAATGTCCACTCCCTACATGCTTCATTTGCATCCCGTGACAATTCCAAGTGTCGTTTTTGATTCATTTGGTTCGGAAAATGCTAAGTTTGAGGATGCAGATTCAACTGACAGATCTCACGATGGTATGGAGCATATCTTTACTTCTTGCACTCAGTTGCGGTATGGCCGAGATTTGCGACTGAATGAGGTTAGTTTTTTGTTTAGTGGTTGAGCCAATGTTGCTGTGAATTCACTGATTTGAATGTCATCATTTTTATACATGGTAGTGATTGCTCTTTCCCTTTTGTTTTGGGGGGGGGGGTCGGGCATTGGTTAATTTGTATTGCTTACCCCGACTCTTGTATGAATTGTCATTAATAGCTTTGATTACTTGAATATTGTGAAGCACGTCACCTAGCTAGGTTGAATCGTATGTCTGTCTTTTTTCTCCTTCGAGTTGAAGGCAAAGGGGCTAGTCATTTCTACGTTAAAGTCACAAATAGTGGGACATAGTTTCTCTAACTCAAATACGTTCCTCTAGTCTTATAGGCAATGCTCATTTGTTGGACGGTTTAGTTTCCTTCCATTTGCAATTTATGTATATATTTATATAATTTGTGTTTTTGTAGTTTCCTGCTTGGCTACATTCAACAACAGAAGAAAAAAAATCCTTTGGTTTTTTTTTGTGTGATATATCCCAAGTAGTTTTTGTTAGTACCCATAAGAGCACCTCATATGTTTCTTCATGTGATAAGTACATAAGCTCATTAAGTAGGAACATCATGAGCTAATGTGAGAACAGAGAAATAAGATTTCAAGCAAGGCTAGTGCCAGATAAGCTGTCACTGCATATCTAAAAAGATTAAAAGAATGAAAGGAAAGCAGAGGTGCCCCAGCTCATATCTGGAATTTTCATTTCATCTTTGCCTTGCAGTCCTCCGTCTAGAATATAGGAAGAGGGGCATGGCAGCACATGACATGGCTCCTAACAGCTATGTTCACGTCCATTAATCACACCTTTGCTCTCGCAGTGTTTGTTGGCAATTCTTTGTTTTAATTGTTTTTGCGAGGATGGCATTTCCATTGTAGATGTGGTGGAACTTAGATTTGATTGGATCTTGATATTTCTTTTATTCCCATCGGGTTAGACGTCTTCTCGGCTCTGCAAGACCTGTGGCAATTCAAACATCTGTCAACCCTAGTGCTTCTGATCAGGACCTCCAACAGGTATTGTTTCTTCTTTGGAAGTATTTCTGCATTGTATATGTCTTATGAATTATTACTATCAATTAGAGATTTAATCGGAACAAAAGATATAGCTAGATGCTTGAATGCTCAGAACTCAATTTCATCTTGATTGAGATTCATTTTCAGAATACGAACTAGACTTGAAAGGGTGGCCAATATACTTTAAAGACCAAATTGGCTTGAGTCAAGTCACGGCCATTCAAATGCGAGCAAAATTCCTCTGTAAAAATAACACATGGTTTTCCCGAACTATCCAGATAATGATCCAAATGGTTTTGACTCAAAATCTAAAGATACATGGGCTGCAGCTTTAAGGCTACTTGAATGCAAATCTAGCAACCTTTCATATGCAAGCTCATCTAGGAAGCAAGTGGCTATCGATCCGGGCAAAACATGCCATTAGAGAGCAATAGAAGGGGCATCATGAGGCTCCCACATATTTTCGGGTATGGGAAGGATTAGATGTATGTGCCTTTTCCCTACTTTGCACGCATTTCCCTGAATTGAACCTGTGACCTTTGCAGAGAGAGTGACAATGTGAGGAAAATGATCCAGCGTCGAAAATGAGTTTAGAACTAAAGGAATTCAACCAAACTCAATCTTGTTGCCAAAGTAAAGAAGTAACCCCTGTCTTGGATCCACCGACCTGTTCAAATATCCACAAGACAAGCAAAAGTATTGTTAGAAAGTCCAACCCAAAAGCTTAAGCTGATAGGTGGAGGGAGACCACATGAATATACTGAGCATTTAGGACCCCAAAGTGATGTGGGATAATACTTCAACAAATATTCGCCGGAATTACTTGTAAATCAGCATCTTAATAATGAAAGGGATTCGAGTGGTTAATAATTTGTTCATCTACCGTGTGCTTGTTTCGAGAAGTGAGGAGAGAGGGAGGGGAAGGGGGCGTATAAAGGAAGAGATTGCTTACTACATTGATGTTTGGATTAAGTATATTCTAAACCTACCTGCTTGCTTAGGCTCATGACTTGCTCGAGTTGGGAATTTAATCGGGCTAAGGGATAAACAGCTTGTTAATCTATTCTAGTTTAGTTTGAACTTGAAAGCCAAGTAAACAACAAATGGACCCAAATGGCTGATTGGTTGTTTGGCTTGTTTGCACCAGTGTTCAATCTTGAGTGATCGAATGTCGGTGCTAGGATACCCCTAGCAGTCATTTTTACATGTTATATGCTTTCCCCGTATCATTACCATTAAATTGTGCTATACATATGTCACCATGTCTTGGTCTCGGGAACTTTCATAATGTGGTTATCTATGTTCTCCTAAAATCATAAATTGCAGATAGTCGATATATTGCTTATATTCTGCTCTTTTTCCCCATTGAAGGTTCGATTATGGCGGTTTGCTCGAGGACCACCGCTCTTCCCATTGGTCGTGGTGCATTCACTCTTGCCACTATATATACACTCTTGACGAGGTGCAGCACATTTCTTCTCCGGCGACTATATGTTCCATTTTTTTCAGCTTCGGTTGAAGTTTATGAATGTTTCAATTGCTTTGGGCCTCGGAGAAGTTTATACCATTCTTGTAGGCCTTTACGGTGCCAAAGCTTGTTTTAGCTGGTCGATTACCCGCCCAGAGAATGCAACTGTATGTACTTGTTATACTCTTTTGATGAGATGTGCTTTAAAGTCTTTTCCTTCCTACCGGAGGAAAAAATCTTTGGCAGGATGTATCTAGTTAAAATTTTGACAACTTCTGATTGGTTTCCTTGCCACGTGTCTGAATTTCTGGCCTCTGCTGTCTCTTCTTGCATGTTTTTATATTTTGTAGGTAAATCTAGATCCAAATACGAGAAACATACAAGAACTTAAATCTTGGCCTGATTTTCATAATGCCGTTGCCGCTGGTCTAAGGCTGGCACCGCTTCGGTATCCATCTCTGAATTTTATTTGCTTATATATGTTATGAAGCATCAGCTAGTAGTTCTTTTTATGTTTTATAATTTAAAATAGCTTACGAGGCATCTCTAAATTACTGAGGTTGCTTTTTGGTCCGCAATGCTATGCAATCATTGACCCTTTTCTTTTACAAATATGCTGTCTATGTTTCTACCGCATCGATATGGGGTATTCTATTTCTAATAGGGAAAAGTGTCAAGAACATGGATAATATATAACAAGCCCGAAGAGCCAAATGCTGTACATGCAGGCCTCCTTCTTGCTTTGGGACTGCATGGGTATCTACGTGTTTTAAGTATCACCGACATATACCAGTATTTTTCACGGTTCATTCTCCTTGAGATTTATTCACTCTTCTGCTTGTTACCTATTTTGCTTTGGATTGGAGCACTTGACTATTTTTCAATGGTTGTTCTTTTTTTAGTATGGAAGATCCATGTAGCATCTATTGTTTTTTTTTCCTAGGTAAACAATCTTTGTTACAAAATTGTTTTTATAGACAAAAATTAGTCATCAAACTGATTAATCATCATACATAATCAGTTCCTTGCTGCTGTGTTGCCATTCACTGCTTTTACTTTCACATTAGCCTTTGTGGGCATCTCCATATTATATTCTGCATCCTTCATTATGATCCACTGTAATTTCAATTTTGAGGGTTTACTCTTCTGCTTCTGTGTCTTTGATAACAATTCATCTTTCTGTATCAATTTGAGTCATGTACTTGCATGCTCATCGGGGCTTGGCTTATAGATGCTTACGCTGATGCAGTTAGATTTGTTGGTTACTTTTTTTTCTCTCCCTTATGGCTAGTGTGCACACCTGTTAAACTTAACAACATTTTACACATGTTGATCTCCATTTAGTGCCTTCAGAACCAACTAGAGGCTGGTGGTGCCACTTCTGGCCGAGTTAAATTCCTGGAGCCAATTTGACCTTGAGACTCACATTTTTCTGGCCAATCAGCAGATAGACCAGTGGAGTTCTTCTTTCCCCATGATAGAAGGTTGTCCAGGCTGCCACATGATTAGGCATCACGGGCTCCGAGATGGATCACCCTGTCAATGACGGTCTTGACAAGCCTTTCTAGCATAAATTAGTTGTCAATTTAGGCATCCTGCTTGAAGTCATAGCTGCCTTAATCATTCGCCTCCAATGTTGATTTGGTGGTCTAGTTGTTGATCCAGATCCATTGCTTTTTGACTTATAGAGGTTTCCATGCGAAGTTCATAGAGCTCATTGTAGGAACTCGAAGTTCATAGGAGCTCATTGTAGGAACTTATTGCATGGTCAAGGTGGAATGTTTCTGTGGCTATTTTGGGCACACTGCAGACTAGTAATTTGTAAAATTAATGGAAACTAATGGTTTCATTTTGAAGGGTTTGGACTTAACAAAATGAAACTTTGGGAAAGTTTTAGTGGCCAAATTGAACAATGTAGGGGGGTTTATCTAGTTCCTCCAACTGTTTGATAATTAGTTAGAAAACAGAACCATCTTTCTCCAATTTTGCTGATCATTTAATGTTCTATTATGGAGTATAGAGAGTATAAAGTGCTTATGGTTGCATTTCAACCATCCAATCACATAGGACGTCTCTCCTTTAACTTATGATAGTGACCTTGTCAACTCTTTCTATGAAATTCTTGGATTGGCAGTATCTGGCCTAGGATTCCTCCATTATATAGGGCACTTAATTGTATATGTCACCTAAGTTGCTCGTGCTTACGAAGGCTTCGGCTTTTTTGTTTATTTTCTCTTGAAATTCCTCTACTTTTTCTATAATTCAAAAGTTTGATCTCTTTCTTGTTCCACCTACTATGTATTAATTGATTTTCTTCAGGATTGATATTGGTATAGGTGTCTTGTATTTTCAACTTTTCTGACGTTGTCATCTTTGGTCCTTGTCATCTGTCTATTTGTAGTTGTGTGGTTATGTATTCCAATAAGTTCTCTTCTGTTGTGATGCTTCATGCATGTAGGAACATGAAAGCACAACTGTGGGACTAATGATAGGCTTGGCAGCTTCTTATAGAGGGACAATGCATCCAGCAATTTCAAAGGTGAAATCTTCTTCCTTATACCATTTTACCGCTGCTCACTTATTTCATCACTCATACCGATGTCTATCGGAGTCATTGAAGTGCATCTTCATCTTGAATTTATAATCTAAGTATTCGATCAACCTTGGGAGTTATTGTTGCCAGTAGCTGCATGGTGGTTCGAGGTCTTTCTCCCATCCCCATATTTTGAGATTTTAGAGCGGTTTGAGCTTTTAATACTTGGAAAAAGTCAAAGTGATGTTGGGAAAGCCCTAACAGGGGCTCGATACTTGTAGTAGGAAAAGTAAAAGATAGCAAAAAGAACATTAGAAAGCTGGAACAAGAAATCTTATTCTCGGGGTTCATAAGAACCAATCATATATATTGAACATGGAAATGTAATGACAAAGAAATAAATGCCTATGCAGATGTAAGACAATCTCCACCCTTGATCGACATGATTTACTTTTGATATTGACCATTGGAGCTCATTAAATTTCACATGACTACCATGTGACCACTTATTAACCCTAAATAGTCCATGTAAAGACAAAATAAGAAAAAAAAACACTATCAATACTAGAAAATAGGATTATGCTCCCGCATCACAAAGTTACACTGTTTACAATGAAAGAAGTCTCGTTAAGCCTATATTTACAGTTCAATCATTTGTTAGGTCACAAATTTCTGTCTGTTAAGTACATTCTCTATATGACTGGCGTTCTGTGTTGCAGGTTCTTTATGTTCATATACCTGCTCGGCATCCATCAACTTTTCCTGAGTTAGAGTTACCCACACTTTTGCAGGTTTGCACCTTGATGCAGTTACTATCAGATAATTTATCACCAAGGGTGTAACCTGACATTTTGTGACTTAAAGTTATGAGTGTGCCTTCATGCTCTGGCAGCTGTGTGTATTGTGCCCCTTGTAATTACTAATTTTATCATGAGGGTGTTAAAGATCCATGAAATGCAGCCTAGCTTTGTCATATGATGCTAGTGACCAAAAGATAATCCTTTCAAAGCATCTGCTATCATTGCATGACCTGGTTGTTATAAATTATGCGAGTGAAATAGGTCGAAGAAGTGGTGGAGATAATGTGCTTGAAAGAGAGGGTTATGCTTTGTCTCTGCGGTTTTTCACCGGGTCTTGTTGCACTTGGTACGTGGTGTCTCGGTCTCTGTCAAAATTAGCAAGTTACTTTTTTCTTTGCAACATCGGTCATATGATGGTTTCACCATGCACCTAACATTCTATTATTGAATTCAAGGGCGTGGCTTGGACATGCTTGGATTTGTGGAAACTTTGCTTGATAGGCTGTTTGACTATATTGGTGGCAAAGAACTTCACAGCGTATGTACATACTTTTGTCCTATGTTTACTTATTGTTGCGGTAGACTGGTCGATAAAAATTATGGATATAAAGATCTTCGGTGAATTTGATCCTTGTATTTCACAAGATATTTCTCCATGATTTAGCCAATAAGTAGTTGAATGTTTTGCTTATTTCAGGAAAGATCTTATTTGTTGACACCCTCAACAGAGGAACACAATCGAGGATTTGGGCAGGTTACTTCAAACCGTTAACGCTCTAGATTAGAGTCTGCCTTCATGATACAATTATATAGGCTCAAAGTGGTGTCGTAAGATAACTAATGCTGTTATCACTTCCTCTTAGCTATTTTTTCTTTTTGTTTCCTAATGTTTTCATAGATGATGGATACGGCGGCTTTCAATGTTGATGTGACTGCACCGGGGCTATTGTTGCCCTTGCTGTAATGTTTTTAAAGGTACTTTCTGTTAAGTTGTAGAAGCAGTCCTAGTTGCTAGGATGTGGCAACATGACATCTTTATTTTTCTCTTGTATCTTCTAAGGGGTTCTTGCATTTACGTAATGCAGATGAATCCGAGGTGATTTTGTCTAGGCTTTCAATTCCTTGCGAGACAGTTTGATTTGCAATATGTGAGGCCCGACTTCATAATGCTTCGAGTTATTGCTCGGAACATGATCATGTGGAGCAGGTAACATTATTCGAGATACGCAATTCTGGAGTTGAAGTTGCGGTTGTTCTTCTCTAGATATAATCATGGTGATAAATATCTATCATGTAGGGTTCATCCTTCCAAAAACTGGATTGAGAGTCGGTGCACCGAAATAGTGAAAATCGGTGTTGAAGGCCTTAGAGAGGATGTTGAGAATCTCATGGAGACGATGTAGAAGCACTTGTTCGTGCATACATAAATATAGTAGCTGGAGCATGTATTTCTCTTGGTAATAATCTTCTCTGGATGAAAGAATTCATCGGTTTCTACTCTGGTTATTTGGTGGCTGAGAAAGTCCTTTTGACTACTAAGCACAATGATGATGAGCAGTACATCTGGGAGTCCCGTGCTGGTCGTTCCTTCACCGTTACGAGAGATGTGAGTGGGGAGCAACTCGGCAGAGGGACCAAGATTACCCTCTTCCTTAAGGAGGACCAGGTGAGTTCATTTACGGTTGCTTTTATGAATTGGTGGAGAAGATTTGCATTGGTTTTGGATGATACGTGATGCTAACAGCGTCACGTCTCTATTTTCCTCAGCTGGAGTACCTAGAAGAAAGAAGGATTAAGGACCTTGTGAAGAAGCACTCCGAGTTCATTAGCTACCCCATCTATCTATGGACCGAGAAGACAACCGAGAAAGAGATCGGTGATGATGAGGACGATGAGCCCAAGAAGGAAGAGTAAGGAGATGTTGAGGACGTCAATGAGGAGAATGAAGAAAAGAAGTCCAAGAAGAAGAAGATTAAGGATGTTTCTCATGAGTGGCAGCTCATTAACAAACTGAAACCCATATGGCTGTGAAAGGCGGAGGAGATCACCAAGGAGGAGTATGCTTCCTTCTACAAGAGCTTGACCAATGATTGGGAAGACCATCTTGCCGTGAATCACTTCTCTGTTGAGGGGCAGCTTGAATTCAAGGCTATTTTGTTCGTCCCAAAACGTGCTCCGTTCGACCTCTTCGATACTCGCAAGAAGATGAACAACATCAAGCTCTATGTTAGGAGGGTTCAAGGAGCTCATTCCAGAGTATCTTGGATTCGTGAAAGGAGTTGTCGATTCCGATGACTTGTCCCTCAACATTTATCGTGAGATGCTGCAATAGAAGAAGATTGTGAAGGTCATAAGGAAAAATCTTGTCAAGAAGTGCATTGAGATGTTCAATGAGATTGCAGAGGAGGACTTAAAAATCTATTTGATGGTTGAAAGTGTTTACTTATTTAGTCAATTGATGATACTATTTTGTATTTTAATAAATTAATTTTATAAAATGTATCGTAAATATTTATTTGTATTTGTCAATGATTATGGAGTTTCATATAACAACGTCCACCAATACTTATTTATCATTAGAAAGTTTTCATACCGATGTTTACTTAAACAATGCTTATGAGTAGCACCAAGATGTGAATTAGTAGTGAAGGTGCGGGGCATGAAAAGATGAGTGGACATTTTTTCCACATTCATATCATATTTGGATCTAATTCTTATATTTAGTAGTGAACTCAAGTGCCAAAGAAGTAGGACATCACAGATTTATTGATCATTCTCCGCAATTTAGTCGTTGATTACTTGATAGTATGATGTCGTAATGATGGACAAATGTCCAATTTAGTCGTTGATTACTTGATAGTATGATGTCGTAATGATGGACAAATGTCGCATTGAATCATAATTGGGCTTAGAACTTAAGCTTTGACGTACGCTCCTAAGTCAAAATGAAGAATGTTAGATTTGGATGTTCAAAAGAATATATTAGTACACAATTATAATGCACACATAAATGCTTGATAGCAAGAGTATTGGCCCTACAGGAGAAGACAACGTTCATAACCCATAATGGATCATCAATCAGAGTAGCTGCAAAACCTCTATAGACATTGCACATATCCATGACATTTCTTATTTTATCAGTCCCAAGTGCAGGTAGTACTTTCTTGTAGTGCTTTGCCCGCACCTTCCACTTACTATCATCGTGCTTGAAAGCACCGGCGCTTCTTCCTTGTATTTCTGACATGCGCTCAGGTGTGAAGTGCAGTCGCTCGAGCCATTTGGGGATGGATTTGAGACTGATATTCTTGAGCTTTGGATCCGGAACAACCACGCAAGGATGGAGCGGAGTATACCAAGCGAGTCCAGCTCAAGACCTATTAGCTGCCTTTTTGCTAAACTTGTAAACAGCACAAGCACTATATTATATGACGGTTCCTCTAGGCTATTTATGTTGCGACCGTGCATTATCTGTGCTTTCACAGGGGCCTCCCAATTCATTCATCCCAATATGTTGAAAAGAGTTTGATGACTCCTGTACAAGAAAATGACAAATATATTAATATTTATCTAAATAATATGCTTAGATAAATGTCTTAAATAATCCCATATCAATGAAAAGTAAATTGTACCTGACTCAAAATTGTTCCATGAGATCTATTATTGTACTCCAACATCTATCCAAAAATAAGCTACTAATAGTAAATATTACAATTGTAACAAAAAGTTGAAATAATACTAACAAATAAAATGATTCATAATAAATACCTGAGTAGTGAATGGAGAAAATCCATTGAAATTGCTTGGCGGCATGATATATGATGATTGCATCTACATTAAAAAAAAAAAAAAAAATGACCCATTTACCATAATGCAATTAAATTATCATAATTATTTAACTTTTGAGAAAGTGTTTTCTACCATTATAAAGAGGCATAGTAACTTGAAAAATATACAAATTGATTGATCACCAATTAAACTCTATACATAGCTATTTAATACCTGATTAGGAAATTGGCAAAATCCATTTCTAATCCCCGATGGCATGATGTATGGTGGTTGCTGCATCTATACAAATTTTTTTACCAAATTAGTAAATTGTAAATAAAAATGGAAAGCTAAGAACAACATACCTGATTATGAAAATTCATGGTTGGACCACCAATGTTGCTAGGATAAAGGATACTTTGAAACTGATTTTGATTACCCAAATAATTTGGAAAATGAGTTTCATTACGTGTTGCTTGAACAACCAACTCTACATTAGAAAGCAACAAAATGTTAATTAGCATCATGCAAAATAAACAGAAAATTTAACTTATCATATTAACCAAAATAATGTTACCTCGATTGTCTATTTGCATTGGGGGCATTCCTTTGCTAGATTTTTTCTTCTTTTTCTCAGTTGAACTTTTTAGTCTTCCATAACTGATTCCCTTTCCTTTCCTTCGATGGGGGTCTAATATCGAGATATCGCACAAAGAAGCCTCATTATCACCATCATCACTAGCGTCATCAGCCACGGGCATACTTGCATTGTATGATGAAATATCAGCATTCGCTCTTTGCATATGCTCATTCACTATCTGCATAGTGTTTGCATCTTTGGCTCCCAAACTCATAAGCTTAAAAGATTTTTGCATTAATGTGCAAAATCGGTTAAATGAAGACGGACCAGGTGGCAAAGATTCATCATTCACAATCCCTTCTTTGGCACCCTTGGTCCATCTTTTCAAAATATAGGGAGATGGAATGCTCTTAACTATCGATTTATTCTGATTCAACACGTACAATGCATGGCGACACAACCACCCTTTTGACTCAAATAATTTGCATTCACAAGAAATTGATAACTCCACAGGGTTAAATCTGACAATATATTCATGTCGACACCTTATCATATATGAATAAACCGATCCATCAAATGTAGTACCTGAAACATCTACGAGAGACATTCCATTAATTCTTCAGAAAACTTCTCAAAAATAGTATGGGTATAGACTGCAGCAGCATGGTCCAGGAGCTCATTAGACGAAACCTGCAATTTGAGCTTCCCACGAGACTTGTAATCATCTTGAATTTCAATTTCTCTCATGTGCTTCAGTTGGTCTTCATAATAGTAGACAAATTTTATAAGGGATGACGTCTTCTTCGAAAAATGCTGGAAGACATTGTTAGTGCTCTCACTTCTTTGACTTGACCTTATACCACATGAAAAAACATCACGACCAAAAGCTGAACTCCATTTATGTCTAAGGCCGTATAATCTCTGAAGCCAATTGTTGTTCTGAGTATCCCACTCCTTTTCCATTTCCATCCAAATAGATTCAAATTCGTCTTCCGATTTGCATCTATACATAAGCCTAAAAAAATACTTATCTCTAAAATTCGGCTTATGGTAAAGCTGTGGAATGTTTTTAATGGCATTTTGTATGATGTGCCAAGTGCATAAACGATGCTGTGAATTCGGAAAAACCACTCTAATGGCTTTTGCCATGGCTTGATCTTGATCGGTGAATATGGTTTTAGGAGCCTTATCTCCCATAGACTCCAAAAACACATTAAATAACCAAATGAATGATTCCGCCGTCTCATCCAACAAAAATGCACAACCAAACACAGTATTTTTCCAATGGTGATTAACCCCAACAAAAGGTGCACAAATCAAACTATATCTATTAGTTCGATACGTGGAATCAAACACTAGCACATCACCAAAACAATCGTAATCGAATTTGGACAAACTATCTCTCCAAAATAAATTTGTCATTCTACCTTGTTGATCTACTTGTACAGCGTAGAAAAACATTGGGTTTTCCATTTGCATGCGATGGAAATGATTCAAAAGTTGTTGACAATCTCCCCTTCCATAATCTTATTGCTTTCTATCTGTAAAAAATTTTGACAATCACGTAGAATGAAACCCAAATTTTTACTTCCACCTGCTTCATTTGCTAAGAACTTATATGCCATAGTCCCACCAATGCCTGCTTTCATCATGCCACTTAAAACACCTTTGCAAGTATCGGATATCATCCTTCCACATCTAATCATATGCTTCTGATCTTCCGGTACAAATGCATGATTATGCTCAGAAACATACTCTATAACCTCATAAACACCATTATCAACCTTAAATTTGATATGAGCAGGACACCCACATCTAACTTCAGCCCTCTCAAATTTCTTTTCTTGATCAGATGAGGTGATAGAATGGCCCTCACAATTGCACAAAAATGTTCGTCGAGTTATTTCTCCTTTCCTATTTTTAACCGTATGACCCTTCCTCACTCCAAATCCTTTTCCAATTGCATAAGCCACATACTTATAATATGCTTCATCTTCATTAGAAAAAACCATCCCGATGGCAAACTCAAAATCATTTTCCATATCACGTACTACGTGTGCAAGATGGGAAGTTTCATGCTACAACGAAATGAACAATAAATAATCAATAAAAAAATAACATCAAAATAAAACAAAATATATTTCACATTGTATGACAATATATTTCACAATTGTATGAGTAAAGAATTACCTTTGATTCAGCCATTCGATAACTTTACACGTGCAAATTAATTGAGGTGATGTCTTCAAAATAGAAATAAATCTTCAAGAGTTCCCTTCTAATAAAATACAAAACAAACCAAAAGAGCAACAGCGTTGATTTAGAAGTCAATTAGCGTCGTTGTCATCCACCTGCAAATCGATAGCACCATTCAATACATTCACAGGACAAACTAATATGCTTACATGTTAAAAAACTGACTCGGATGCAAATGAAAGTAGGCCACCCTCATATTTATTTAAAAAAAATAAGAGTCCAGTCCTGGCATGGGACTTGCTTAAATTGCATGATCTCATTATTGAAGAATAAAAGTACCAAAAGAAAAGCATAGAAACCTCCATACTTAAAACATCAATCTAATATCCCAAGGGTGTTCATTAGTGCAACATTTTACCTTGCTGATATACTAACATCTACCTCAATAGTATATCCATCACTTATCAGCATCAAGCTATAAAATGGGAACTAGCATGACCTGGTATGACTAACTTGGTCAAACCAAATTATCTTGACGGAAGAAAACAAGCCTCGCTGAAACTGAGCTGTTGGAGATGGGAATTTATTCTCACCTTTCTTAACTAAGCAACACAAAACTAATCAAATATGAGATACCATTGTTACCTTAGCGGAGAGACAAGATAACCAAGTCTTCCTAATATTATTTCCTTGGAAGTCCGGAAAGACAAAATGCTGACCGCAAGAAAAGACTCCAACCAGATAATGTACAATCGCAATTAATTTTCCTTTTATTCCACAACTTGAGACAAAAGCAGCAAAACTCAGAGAGGATGAAGGTACCAATATTCCTTGCAATTATGCTCAAGCAGATTAGTCTCAACGAACAATGATTAGATAAACAAAGTAGCTTTTCCACCAAAAGCATCCATGCGCGAGCTCCCTACAAAGTTACAGCTGCCATCAGAAACAGAATCCGTAGATTTGCAATTAATGTATTTCTAATCCTTTCAGCTTAAGAATCAATCCGATGGAAGAGATGCTCTACAATTGCTGAGAAAGACACCATCTAAAAGCATCCACGATGAAGAATACAAATCAGAATACCTAATTATTTAAAGGGTGAAGATGATGCTTCAAATAAGTGACCACATAATAAAATTAGCTGGGGCACGCATCAATTTGTAAACCCAATAATTCATACACTAAGTTGACATTTTTTCAATGAATCAGAATTGATCAAAAAATTTAAGGAACTAAACTAAATAATGCTGTGTAAAATTTTTAACAACGCTGTTGTCTTATAGGTCAAGAAAGGACATCATTAAATAATACAACCAGGGTACTTCTTCATCATCACATCTAATTTCAGGTTCATTTTCTTAGCCATCATCACTGAGCCAAGGGATACATTTATCCCTACTGGCAAAAGTTGGAAAAGGTAAAAGGAATAGGCTCAACAGCTGTCTCTGTTCATCTATATTAGTTTGTCTAATAGATTCCATGAAAAATGAAATTTCCACTCAAAGCTCTGTATTCTTTAAATACAGCAGAATGAGGACAGTTGATTTCTTCCATTCCCACGACCATTCTCCATAAGCGCTCAGTGCTAAGAATACTTACATACAGACTTGATCAAATGGAGCAACTCAAATGATGCATCCAAAAATAATGTAACTTCGCTAAAACATTTTCTAGTTAAAGGCCCACCCCAGCAGTTTCCGAATGTACATGGGAATGAGCACAAGGGAGGACAGAAACGACATACTTTTCTCACCTAAAGGTGAACGTCACAGGAGGGAGAACAGGTTTTAATTTTGTCAATGCCAAAATTCAGGAGCATCATCTGACATTAGTTTGGAGTCCAGGGGGGAGGAGGGAGGGGGGGAATTGACAAATATGATACCATGTAGGATCAATCTTTGGTTAATTTACTGACAGTTCGCTTTCACTTTTTTCCTTCGCCATTTATATTGGTTTTCCATACTTCTTCAGTGAACAGAATTTTTAGCGCACTGTGAATATGTCAAGCAAAGGTTTATTTGTCTTGGGCGGGAGCCTCTGGAACAGTTATGAATTATTTGAAAAGAAGGTGCAAAAATTTCACCTTATACCAATCTTTTTCTGGTCATTAGCTTGTGTACCTTAGTATTGTGTTGGTTTTTCAGATAATGAAATTGGATAAGTTTATGAATAAAAGCAGTGTACCAATCTTCTATAGCCTATAAATAAAAGCAGAAAAGAACAGATTGCATACATGATTCTATCTTTTATAAGTGGTGAACTTTCTCAGTTCAGCACTAAGGTTTTTGTTTCTTCTCTAGGAGCAATCGCTCTAATTTGGGCACCGGATCTTTTGTACATTTTGGCTATAGCTCAATATATTCTTACCTTATCATAAAAAATAAAAAATAAAAAGCTCTAATTTGGGCATCTCAGAATCACGACATTTTGGCTATAGCTCAATATATTCTTACTTTATCATAAAAAATAAAAAAAAAAGCTCTAATTTGGGCATCTCAGAATCACGAAGCACCTTCCAAAAGCAGCACAAATAGAAATATACATTCAGCTTGAGAATGTGATTGGCACAAGAATTACAACACTCGGAAACCTTTTTTTCCTGGAAATGACATTGAAAGCAAATGTTACTTCGGAGTTGGCTAAAGCACTTGTTGGCACTTTTTACTGAAACAAATGAGGTTGGTCCTAAGAGATGTCTTGTAGTCTAGAATACCCTAATCCTTCTGTAATCTTAGTCTTCTTTGGTGTTCAGCCCGCTCCTACAATTTTTTCCTTTTTCTATAAAATCTCATGTATAAAGAATCGACGCCAAGGAACCATATTCATTAATTACGTTAACGCGAGTGGTAAACTCAGACCTCCTACATTGCATGTCGCCTGGGTCCACGAACGGAATGGGAGAAGTAAATGCATAAACCTGTAGAACAAATAAACCAAGAGGCAAGGCGAGGCGAGGAGTGGCAACAAAGCCACCAAACTGCCTAAGATGGACAAAGTTCAAAAAGGCGATGCTGAATCTGCAGATTAGCCTCCAGTGGATTAAATGTTTTCTATGAATTGTCTCATTTTACCTTGTACTTGAGAATATCATATAAGTAGGGGGTGTACAAAACAATTGCACATCATAATAAATGCCTTCGGCTTCACTGTCCACATTAAAAATGCGCATCAAAGCAACATGAGAACACCAGCGTATGAGTAACATCCAAATCCTGATCACAAAAGATGATTTAATTCACGAGACAGTGATAAGAATAACGCTTTACTATACAACATACCTCTGCATGAACCGGTGGATGCAATAGCAACGTCCTTGAGACTTGCTATACTCCGGACATCTCCAAAGGAAATTTTCTAAGCCGAAGTGTCACACCTCCGTAGACATAGAAGGGCATTTTCACATGCCTGATTGGTAAGGAGAGAGAAAAAGCAAAATCATAGTGAAGACTGCATGCTATAATTTCGGAAGCATCGAAAGCAAAATGGTCCACATCCATATAAGTTAGACATGCCCCTTTTAAAGCGGAAAGTCCGCAAAAACACTGGACTGTAAACAAATGAAAGACTGGCATGACAAAAGTAAGTAAACTGCTACCGGCTGTGCATTATCGAGTATAATAAACATTAAAGAGCTACAGTACATAGTCCTGCGTTCTTGTTGACTGTCCTAGTTTGGATTGTCAATGCATAGCAAAAAATGTCTCAGACTCCTAAACTCTACCAAAAAACTTCTCCACCACCATTGCAGCCCCTTTTATCAGCCTCAAATGCCTGCCGCCCCCAGTGATACTATTGGTCCATTCAATTTAACCATAACTTTTAATCATTGAAGATCACAACATGTGTCAAATACTTAAAAGTATAACTGCAATCAAATGCATGCCAGCATTTTGCAGCTGGACAAATATCAGAGGCAGAAAAGTAAATATAATAGTTATATTTAGTATGAAAGATGTCACTCACTTTGCTAATTGACTGGATGAAAGCTCAAGAGCATGGAGAGTAGCTAGAGCACCACCTAAACTATGACCAGTAACATAGACATGCCACTTGTACTTGTGGCTCACAACCATCGTCCCCGCAAGAAAACATTTTACCATCAAGTTATCACAAGACAATCAGCTCTTGGTGATAGCACAAGATGGTAGCCATTTAGTAATGGAGAAAAACTTGTTTGAATGCATGGCCTTGGTATATGACAAAATGAAAGAAACCCTAGCAGTTAAGTTCACACTTTGAAGTAAGATATTGCCTGGAGGGCAAACAAACTGTTGAAGAATATCTGTCTACATTGAGACACATATGGTTAGTACACGAGTGTTGGGAATTCTAAATAAGGTAGTCAAGGATTTGGGTGTTAAGTAGATTGTCTCCCTAGGCTTGGCAAGTGAAGCATCAATATACTTATAAACATAAAGTCAAGCAAGTATTTTGTGTTCTCTCCTTTTGTATCTTCAGCAATCCCTAAATACTAAACATGGAATCGATCCACCAAGAGAGAGAAAACCAACAAATATGGGACTTCGTTGTTAACTCTCACTCGCTAACACAGCTTCCTTATTGAGTTCTTTGTCATCTCTCATGGGTAGCGACCATGAACAAATGCTACTCATATCGTCTCCCTTGGGGCCAGCACCTCCGTGCATCAAGCCCTCGACTCTTCATCCAATGCTACCGTCTCCCCCACCTATCTCTCGCACCTTGACATAGCTTCAAGGAGTCCCTCCTTTGTTGTCCACTTGCCTGTTTTCCAGCTCTCAATATCCCGACTATACCCCCTCTCGCGGGGATTCAACTCACACCAGCCCGGTGAGTCCCAATCCACATGAATTTATTCTGGGCTCCTTGGTGTCACTCACAACTTCAGGACCACTAATCCTCGAGGCTTTGTGACTCCAGACCCACAAAACTTACTGCAAAGAGCACAATGCAGCTCATGCAAGATACACCTCAACTCCATCACACAGCGATGCTCAAGGAGAATATCAACCAAGTTCATGGGGTCAACGCCTACAACTCTCCGAATTCTTTGGTGGTTTTTTAAGAGGAGCAAGCATGATTAGTTTATAATTTTTTTCTAGGAACAGCACTTACACAAAACCAATTGCCAGTTTGAGGAGTGATAAAATTCTTATTCTCACTGAATCATATGCACTTAAAAAGCCACTGTGCACCTGGGAAACAAGCAACAAAAATTTTGTAAGCAAGGAGAAGCATGATGGACGGATTCAGCAAAATACGCATCTCACAATAGTCAACAAAAGAAATCAAGATCTAGAATAGCAGATACTTGAACTTCTTCCTTGAAATCTCCACCAATCCTTTCGGGATTCAAAGTGTAGGAGCACAACAAAATAAACATCAACAAAAACAAAATTGACAAGTAGTATCGTGTATTACATTATCCCAACTTACATAAATATTTCAGAGGATAAGCATATTAAAAACCCAAAAGAATCGGTGAATTTGCATAGTTGACACAAGCAACAAGCAACAACCAAAAGAATTAGTGGATTTGAACAATTCAAACAAGCAACAAGCATGGACATCTTTTCACATAGAAAAGAAGACACCAAAAAGAGCACTGCTCGAAACCTTTCTGCAAACACAAAGTGCACTTTGACTTTGCAGTTCTCTCCTGTCTTCTGGGCACTGAATAGTAAACTATAAAAAGATACTATTTTTTTAGCTCGGCTTGCAGCAAAACTTCCCTCTTTACAAATTAAAGGTGGAAGATCATTGGTATCAGCAGAGCTAAAACCATGTAGCAAGCAGTTTTCAAGCCATCTGAACAGATTGGGTGGAGATCTTCTGGACAACCAAGTGTTATGCGTCCCAAGATTATTGAACAGATAGGGGAAATCACGAACATAGTGATCTATATAGCACTCCTCACCCAAAAACTTGGCAATATTGCATAATCCCTGCAAGGAACATCGAAATCAAGATTGCAGAGATAAATAAATTGAAGAAAATAATATTCAGACCCCAAAAGTGGAATTCATTTACTGAAGAAGCAGCAGGTGAGAAACCTCAACATAGAAAGTTTGGAGTTGATAATACTTAAAACATTAGCAAAAAGGTCAAGACTGTGATCCATATTCTGGGCATTAAACATCACAGTTCAGGCAACATGCGCACAAAATTTTTAATAAGCAAAAGATGTATATCCGACTGTGGTTGAACAAAGAGTTGAATGCCACTGGTGCTTGGCAATAACAGAGACTGGCTACACCTACCACTAATGCAAACACAACAGAGATTTCTACAGAAGCTGTTGGTACTTTAAGAATTAACAGATAAAAGCAGAATAGCTTCATAAGAACTTCTAGTTGCCAAATTTTGTTTTTTTAACATATTTGGTACTAAGACCTACAAACGCCCAATGGAACAAAACAGTCAGTATTAAGCACACCTTCTAAGTGAGCTGTAAATTCTGAGTTTAGTGCATTTTGTGGGACACAAAAGATTTTAACCAACTCGAAAGCTGAAATCATTAGGAGAAAATGGCCTTTGTCATAATTTTTGACAGCTCAAACGCCTCAAACGCTCTTGCAAGACCCTGATAGACCCTAAAAATGCTAGAATTTTTCAAAGTTATAAACCACATCATATTGAAAAGAGCATCGCTTCTAGAAATGCCCTAATGCCCTAGTTTCATCACATAGCAGGCTTCACTTGTTAACAAGCCACCCAAAACACAATTTACCACTTAACCACATCGATTAGATGCATAAACTGTATGACTAATGAAAGAAGCATAAAAAGAAAAAAATTACGAAAGGGCGTCGGGGCGGAGGCGGCGTCGTCGGCGTCGAGTCGGGGGCGACGGAGGCAACGGCTTGAGGGGCGTCGGAGTCGGGGACGACGGAGGCAACCGGCGGACCCGCAACACGACCTTGAGGGGCGGAGGCGGAGGCGGCGTCGTCGGCATCCGAGGCAACCGCCTTGAGGAGTGTCGGAGTCGCGAGAGGGCGTCGGGGGCGGAGGCGGAGGCGGCGTCGGAGGCGTCGGAGGCAACCGCCTTGAGGAGCGTCGAGTCGGGGCGTCGGAGTCGCGAGAGGGCGTCGGGGCGGAGGAGGAGGCGGCGTCGGGGCGACGGAGGCAACCGGCTTGAGGGGCGTCGGAGTCGAGAATGGAGAGAGAGAGCTCGTCGGCGAGAATGGAGAGAGAGAGCGAGAGAGGGGAAGAGAAGCGGTGTGCGCGAGAATGGAGAGAGAGAGCAGAGGAGGGGAAGAGAAGTGTGCGACTTTTTGCTCTCCTCCGTAACGGAACGGAACGGAGAAGGGAGAGAGAGAGAGAGGAGAGAGAGGACGAATCGATGGTCGCGCAGCGTCGCAGAGGAGAGCAGAGCGGGAAGCGTCGAGTGGCGGGCCCCACACGCGGCCCGCGCGAATTTTGAACGCCTGACGCCCTCGCCAACGTGGCGCCACGTGTCGATCGCTGATTGTTTTACCCATATGCCTACGTGTTGGGTTAAACCCACCCAATATTTTCTCGTCTCCTAGCACTAAACTCATGGGATAGAGGCAGCTCCCAGCTTCCACGCCTAGATAATTGGGAACATCCCTATAAAATTGATCTTCAATAGGTTCTTAAAAAGCTTTGGAGAGAAGAAAGATGGGTAAGAACCTTGAGAAGTGAGCCTTCCCAATGTCACTTCCTATTTTCCCTTTTAGCTGAGAAGAAAAACTTGGCTAGGAACGAAGGAGAGGTAGGGTGTGCGAGCATCAACACATTGAAATAAGGAACCTATTCATTCAAGCTGGATGTCAAGTTACTGAATTACTATTGGAAGTCCTTGTTGGGTTCTTCGGAATACTATTAACTTGTGTTTCGCACATTGTCTTGTAACCAACTTGTCAACCTAATACCCCTTAATTACAAGACACGGTGAGAGTTAACAAAGTAAAGATTGTTGGTAACTCAATTGGACAAAGTTGCTAAATCACTCAACTAATAATTAGTAATTTCGTATAAACATTAGTAACATTAACAATTGGTAACTTTACAGATAGATAGTGGTTAGTAACCAAAGTGCCAAAAAAAAAAAAGGAACATTAGTATGTAACTCAAATATAATTCGAACAGTTTACATTAGTTGGTAATTTAATAAGAAAAAAGTTAAGTAATTTTTCAACTAACGTTTAAAAATTTGATAAGAATTAATTTAACATAGTGGAGAACTTCTCATATGAATATTTGTAAACCAGAAAAACGATGGTTTTAATTACTCAAATAAGAGTTAGTAAACTTAAATTAGTTGGTAATTTAATTCAAAAAAAATTGATGAATTATTCAAATTATGATTGGCATTTTTTGTTGTTGAACAAAAGATAGTAACTTCAAACGGTTCATATAAATAATGATAAGTAATTCAAATAAAATTTTTAATACTAAAATCAGTCACCGACTAAATTTAAGAAAATTTATAAATCGATAATTTCGTATAAAAATATTTAGTAAATTTAAGGCGTTAAATAGCTAACGCTATGCAAGTGAAAGTAGAATTTGTTCCAAATCCTTGAGAGCAAGAGCCAGGACAAATATTCTTTCACCTTTCGCAAGTCCTGTTCTATTCTGGCCTTCATAGAATTTGCCCGCCTGCTGAACTCCTTTCTTCCTCCGCCGCCGCCGCCGCCGCCTCTTCCTCCTCCTCCTCCTCCTCCTCCTCCTCCAGTTTGCTCTCCTCATACTCTTCGAATCCTCTCATGAGTAAAAAACCCAGAAGCGGCCCACCCAAGATATGCATCTGAGCATAAGTGGAGCCGCAGCTTCTTTCTGGCATTTCGTCGAACAGGTGGTAAGCGTGCCGTTGGGATTTCGGCAACAAGACTGCATCGACCCGAGTGATGAGTGAAGTCTTCTCCCAGGTGAAGGTCGCGAATCTTGTTTTGCTGCAGTTGGGCATAACTTGCGGTGTTCTTTGCCGTTCTTCTTGCAAGAATTTTTCGGGGGAATGCCGTTGATTAGGAATCTGAGTCGTTCGATCAAGAAAGATCCTCTCTTGAATTGGCGGTCGCCTCTCGCTGATGGGTACATTATAGGTGGGGCCGCAATCGGCAATACCCTCGAGCTTACAAGTGCCATCGGTCTGTGCGTTCTTTGTTTGATGTAGAGAAAGACGGTTTTGCCTTGAAACTTATCAAGAGTAAAGTCGATAGGCAGTGCGTGGCTAGTTTTTCATCATTTGTCGAGACGGTGCTGGTACAAGCTAGAGATCCTGCTAAACTCAGCAGTGAATTGGTGACCGCAGTTGACGAGAGTAGGCATGACGATGTGTGGAAGTTGTATGAGCTACATATGCACATGGATGGGTTTCCCAGAAAATCTGTGTTGCGCAAGCTTATAGTGAGTTTGACTGAAGCCCTTGATGTCCAGTGGCTCAACAAAGCGTTTGGCTTGGTGGAATGCGCTTTCTAGGAGGGTAAGCAGAACTTGTTTGAGAAGGAGACTCTAATTTATCTCTCTTTCGGTCTCACAAAGGGTGGGTTACCAGTTGCTGCACTACTGTTTTGAGGAAGTTGGTTGGCATGGAAGAGTACCCACCTGTTGGGGCTTGGTCTTCTATCTTGGCTTACATGTCTCAAACAGCACCTGGAGCTTATCTTACAGCTGAACTTGTTCTTGAGATTGGTTATTTGTTTCAAGATGGACGAGTCGATCCTCATAAAAAGAGCAATGTGCCTTTGGTTGCTACAAAGCCCAATACTACTGCTTTTAACATTGCTTTGGCAGGTTGCCTCTTGTTTGATACTTGCAGGAAAGTGAAGGAACTCCTTGACATGATGATGCGGATACAGATTGAAGCTGACATAAACTTGTTGATCATAATGGCACATATATATGAGAGGAATGGCCGGTGAGAGGAGCTGAAGAAGCTTCAGAGGCACATTGAGGAAGCTCCGAACCTAACTTATATGCAGTTCCAGCAATTTTACAATTGTTTGCTTACTTGCCATTTGAAGTCTGGGGATCTACATTCTGCATCCAGCACGGTTTTTGATATGCTGCGCAAGGCAAAGGAAGCCATAAACTCGCTGCTGCTACTTTCGATTCAGTGGTACTAGGAAGGGTAATGATTTGATTGGTTGAGTAGTTTCTGATGAAAGCCATTGAAATAGCAAATTGGAATCCCTGGAGAATGTGTCATTGAAACAACAAGCTATTGTATCATATGAAAAGTTCTCTAAAGATCATAAATTTGAGAAACTGCAGGCTGAGGCAGAGCAAGCTTTTACTGGGTTCTCGGCTAAGTTGCAGGTGCAGGTGGAATTGGTAACAACTCACCGTGGGATTCTTCAACCCACAGAGAACATATACGTGAAATTGGTTAAGGCTTTTCTTGAAGCTGACAAAATCAAGGATTTGGCAGATTTCCTTATTAAGGCTGAGAAAGAAGACTTGCCTGTTTCAAATGATAGTTTGGCCTTGGTACATGCCATTAATTTGTGCATTTCACTTGGTTGGTAGGATAAGGCATACGATCTCCTTGATGAGATGCATTTGGCTGGGGTTAGAATGGGTTCTGCTGTGTATTCTTCTCTCTTGAAAGCATACTGCAAAGCCAACCGAGCCACAGAGGTGACATCACTTATCCAAGATGCTCGTAAGCAGGGATCCAGCTAGATGCAACATGTCGTGCAGGGTCAAGGCATGGGTGGCAAACCTGGTGCAGGCTGACCCTGCAGGAGAAGATTGGGTTCCTGGGGAACAGTGTGGGCAATGTGGAACGCCTGGGGATCCCCAAATACGAGTGGTGGTCGGAGGTGCTGCACGTGGTGTCATATGTGGGGCCGGGAACCAAGTTCTAGAGCCTTGTCCTCGGGGTGACGAGCTTCCCCCAGGTCATCCTGACGGCCACATCGTTCAATGCCACCCTGTTCGAGACCATCGGGAAGGTTAACAAGTTCACATCATATCACTCTCTCACTCATCCGAGTCATCTCTTTCTTGCGCCCCTCTGTTTTTGACTTTTGTGTGCGGAATTGGATATTGTATTTGTGTGCACGTGTTGTAGTTGTCCACATCATGCACAATGATATAATAGAAAAAGCTCGAAACTTTTATCCAACATGATAAGAGAGTTCATGTTGCGAAGCAACGACAGCCATCAGAATAGCTGGCGGGGACCACCGGGCCACCATCACTCGAATCAGTAGATGCAGTGCGTACAGTGAATTCAGTAACTTCATAACGTGATATATAAGGTTTCATGTAAAAGTAGATATTTCCGCCCTGCCAAGATTCTGTGAATTCTTTTCATGCCATTCCTTTGATCTAAGTTCTTGCAGGGGCCACCAACATTCACGACTGACGTCCTAACTTATAGTGTCGCATCTTCATTGCCATTCTATATCTTAACTCTCTCAATGCAGTGTTAAATAAGCCCTGATGCACGTCTTAGGTAGTGCTGGATGTAGGATTTATGTGGTATTTACATTCACTATTCGATTTGAATCCAAACCCACAAGCCATAATATCAAGAAGTACCTAAGCACATTGTTTCAGATGATTTCCCAGGTCTTTGCTGTGAGATTCTTGATACTAGAGGGAAATGGAAATTGCTTTTTGGAGGTGAAGCTGCAATGATGAAATTGGCCATGAAAAGTACTACGGAATTGAGAGGAGAAGCATTAGGGGCTGCTGTTGGGGGGATCTTTTGGTTGCATCCTCAACCGCTCTGGCATCAGTTCGTGCCACCTTTTTAGCTGTACATCATATGAACTGCAGTAAGTGCAACCCCCCTAAAAGAAAATAATGGAGAGACGGACCCTGACTTTAAGGGCACCGAGCTAAAGTTCATACAGGTTTGCTTGTTCCCACGGTAAATTTTGACAAAAACTGTTGGAGAAAACTCTTATTATGTTTTGAAGTTGACAAAATTTTTCTAAGTTCTATTTTTAGTTTCATCATGAGGTATACAGACTTCTGGTGAATTCTCTCAAAGTTTATTCTACATCAGAAGGCTACCCCACTCTGACGAAGACCCAGACTGAACGTGGGTGAAGAACGAAGATATAATCAGACTCAAGATTAGTTCTCTTTCTTTAAGGCTTCAGTTCGAATGGGATATTTATGGCTTTTTGGTTATAGATCTTACTTACCTTCTTTGGATATTATTATCAAAATCAATCAAGAACGGTAATATTATTTCGAAAGGCAAGTTTATTTGGAAAAAATCAATATTATTTCGAAAGGCAAGTTTATTTGGAAAAAATCTACTTATGGAAATCTAGATTTTGATTGTATGGGCGATTGGAATCATCGGGCTTTCATCACAATCTTCAAATGGTTTGAGATCTCCTTGATTGATTCTGTCCAACGGGATGATTGGAAGAATCCATTTGAAAGATGTCAATAGTCGAAAAGGCATAGAGGAGTATTTAAGGAGGTTTTCAAGTTATTCGAGAGGTGTGTGAAAGAAGAATTCCAAAATCTGAAGCTTCCAAATTACTTATTCAGTGCTCAAACTTGTATTGAAAAAGAGAGACTCTAGAAAATGTCTTTGTGAGAGCAATAGAATCTCTTTACTGAAAAGTCGAGATCATAAGGTTGTAATTGTGACATCCTGAAATTCGACCCCGTTTCAATAAAGTGAAATTGGCACTTCGTCGATGTGCTTAGGGTCCTTTTTCTCTAAGCTGATCACTCACGAGCTAACTAACCTATTGGGTGAAGCCGTTAAGGGATGTATCTGCAGTAAAATCCCTAAAAGCTACTCAATTTGTTAGATTGGACTAAAATCACGTTTGATCGATTTTTAACCACGAAATTGAACTCGATTTTGGGAATCGAATTTTAAGTGCGTCATAATTCTTATTTTTAGGATTCTGTCTCATTACCCGTCAAATTGTTGACGAGTCCGAAATTTCAATAAAGAAATTATTGGAGGAAAATTGAAGACCGAAAGGAATTAGAAAGGGAAAGAGAAAATAAAATAAAATAAGAGAAGTAATATGATTTACTTTTTCTTTTTCTCTCTCTCTCTGTCCCTTCTCTTTTCTTTTTCTCTTTTCTCTCTCTCTTCTCTCTCCTCTTTCCCTCCCCCTTCGTGCGATTCCCCCCCCCCCCCCCCCCGACTTTTCTCTCTCTCTCTTTTCCCTCTTTGACCGGTCAATACCTATCTTCTCTCTCTTCTCTCTCTTCTTCCTCCCCCACGCGACCGAACTCTCCCTTTTTCTTCTTCTCCTTCGTGCGAACCAGAAGCTGAGGAAGACTAGAAGTTGTAGCTCATCGTCGCTGCTCCGTTGCCGCTCGTCGCTCGTCGCCTCCCGCCCATGCTCGCGCCATGCGTCCGCGCCATGCGTCCGTCGCTCACTGTGAGCTCCGCCAACCGTCGCCCCTCGCGCCCTAGCGTTCTCCCGGCCCGGCCCCCCCGGCCGTCCGCTCCCGGCCCGTCCGGCCGCCGCCGTTCGACCCCGTCGGACCTCCCCGGCATCCCCCTCGCCCTCTGCCGGCCTCCCCGTGCCGCCCTAGCCGCCGGATTAGCTCTGGCAAGCCTTGAACTGCAACCCACGAAATGGGTTTCCAGCTGGTTCAGGCTTACTTTTGGGCCGCTTCCGGGTCCCAAACCGAGTTGTGCTTTGGGAAGAATTGTTCCTCGCGTCGCCCTTGTCGGATTGATCCGATTTGCGCGCGATTTTGTGAGTAATCTCACTAATCCCGGATTAGTTGGCTAATTATGTTTAAGGTTGGTTTAGTTTTAATTAATTATGTTTATGTTGTTAGATTAGAATAAATTAGCAATTATTAGTCAAATGTGATGCAATTTAGATAAATTGATTGCGCAATTAGCAAGTAGACGTGGTCTACTAATTATTGGAAGTGCCTCGGGATTTTTCCCGACCCTTAGTGGGCTCCAATTAGGCTTTTTGGCCTAAGTGGAATTGTTGGTATTTAAATATTAATTTTCGGAATTAAATTAATTAATTGTTTATTTTCCGAAAATTCAATGGAGATGGCTAGTGACTGGAATATTATGCTGATGACTGTGGTGAAGTCCGTTTATTTAATCGGGCTTTATTTTGAGCTAAATTGAATTTTTAATATTAATTATTTAATTTTCGAAATTAATTAATTAATTATTTATTTCCTGAAAATTCAACTAGGATGGCCCGTGACCGGAAATTTATGTTGGTAATCGTGGTGCAGTCCGTTTATTTAATTGGGCTTTATTTTGAGCTAAAAGAAATTTTTAATGTTTAATAATTAATTTTCGAAATTAATTAATTAATTATTTATTTATTTTTCGGAAATTAAGATTGAGATGGCCGACGACTGAAATCTCGTGCTGATTGTCGTGGTGCAGTTCGTTTATTTATTTGAGCTTTGAATTGTGCCAAATTGATTTAATTGTGGATATTTATGATATGTTCCTAAATTGATTATTTGGGTAAATTGAGTATGAATTAAGGTTGTGGATAATTACTTTAGAAATGGGATGAATTATCATGAAAGGCACGTGGCTCGGTAAATAGTACATCATATCGGAGAATGCACGTGGCTCGGTGATTTGGTATATCGCTTCGGAGAATGCATGTGGCTCGATGATTAGTGCGTCGCCTTGGAGAATGCACAGGGCTTGATGATTAGATATGTCACCTCGGAGAATGCACGTGGCTTGGTGACGAAGTATGTCGCCTCGGAGAACGCATGTGGCTCGGTGACTAAATGTATATATCACCTCGGAGAATGCATATGGCTCGGTGACGAAGTATGTCGCTTTGGAGAATGCACGTGGCTCGATGATTAAGTGTGGTATCTTGAAAGAGACACGTGGGCTCGGTAATTTGATGCATTACCTCGGAGAATGCACGTGGTCTCAATGAGTACAATTGGCATCTTGAAGAGACATGTGGGCTCGGTGACTTGATGCATCGCCTTGGAGAATGCACGTGGGCTTGCTGATTCAAAATGACATTTTAAAGAGCATGTGGCTCGATGATTGGTTCCATCACCTTGGAGAATGCACGTGGCTCGGTGATAAAGAATATTGCCTCGGAGAATGCACGTGGCTTGGTGATAAAGAATATTGCCTTGGAGAATGCACGTGGCTCGGTGATTGGTTTTATCAGTTGAGACTGTATAACAATGACTAAAATGACCTAGAGATGGTCCGGTTGACTAAGTCGATTGATCATTGCCTTGAGTCTGATGTTGCAAATTGATTGACTGAATGGAAATGACCATGAGTGGTCTTGTTGGCTTGTAATCGACTAGGTCGATTTGATCGATACTTCGATCTGTGAAATGATTACTTGGGTGCCTATTGTGAATTGTACTGACTTGCAGGTGGGATTTGAGGCCAAGGTACGTCTTCTGCCCTGTGCGTGTATAGGCAGCCTATAGTATAATGGTTTACTAATCGGGCTTAGTGGGGTAGAACTCGCTGAGACGTAGTCTCATCCCAGTTTGGGGAAAACATTTCAAGACCCCGATGAGGAGCTGATGAGGAGGAGTCTGAGAAGGAGAACTCAGAGGTAAATCTTGAGGAGAAGGATTTTGGAAGAAGAAGATAATCCCGAGAGGGGCCTTAAGTATGGCATGGATGGACTGAGAGTCTATCTTCTTTTGAGAATTCCTTTTGAAGTGAATAGTTATGAAGCGGTTTGTGTTTTGTATAAAAGTTTGGTTATAAATTTTAATATGAAAAATATGGCCCTGCTTTTCTATCCCATTGTTTTATTGTCTGGGGATTTTAACTGCTTCCACATGTGCTTAATAAATGAAAGGGTCGTCGATACATTGTCCTGGGATATCGCATTATAAAATCGACCAAGTGAGAAGGATGTGTGCGTGCCCGAGGATCGAGACGTAACAGTAACACTCTTTTTCGATTCATAGTGATAACCAGCCAGAAGGCTTTTGGCATGGAGAGTGGACGTAGGCTTAAATTATGCTGAACCACTATAAATCTCGTGTTCAATTTTCTCTTCTCCGAACTCCTTTACTTTATCTGTTGTGATATCTTTCTGTGTTTTTAAATAGCTGTTAAAGTCTGAAGTTTTTCTCAAAGTCTGTTGTTCATCGACTCAGTTCAAAAGTGAAGTTATTTTACTACATTTAATAAAAATCAGTTTTAACACATATTCACCCCATCTCTAGGTGTTTATATTAGCCCTTTCAAAAACATCATCAAACCTTCCATTGGGTTGTCCGCATTGTTGTGGAAAAACATGTAATGTGGACACAAAAAACGAGCATTTTGTGGGTTGGCTACCCCGGCGAAGCCGACGACGCTGCAATGGCGGACGTGATTTTCGGGGACCATAATCCTAGTAAGATTCAGAGTCTTTCGCCACTTCAAATTTTGCAATCCTTGTTCTGATTCACTGAGTCGCTAAACTTTAACTTGAATCAGGTGGAAGATTGCCGATGACGTGGTATCCGCAATCATACGTGGACGCCGTCCCAATGACAAATATGAACATGAGGCCCGACCCAGCCACGGGCTACCCCGGCAGGACATACCGCTTCTACACCGGGCCGACTGTGTACTCATTTGGGGATGGGCTGAGCTACTCCAGCTTCAGCCACGGTCAAGTCCAAGCGCCGCAGCTCGTGTCCGTGCCCTTAGATGAGGGCCACATTTGCCACTCGTCGGCATGCGAATCGTTGGAAGCCAAGGGCGAAACATGCTCGAATCTGGTCTTCGACGTGCATCTGAACGTCAAGAACGTGGGAAGGTTCGGCGGCAGTCACACGGTGTTCTTGTTCGGCAGCCCTCCATCGGTGCACAGGTCGCCTCAGAAGCACCTGCTGGGCTTTGAGAAGGTGTTCTTGGCCTCACAAAGTGAGGCGCAGGTGCAGTTCAAGGTCGACGTTTGCAAGGATCTGAGCGTGGTCGACGAGCTCGGCAGCCGGAAGGTCGCCCTGGGGACGCATGTCCTCCACGTCGGCGACCTGAAGCATGCGTTGAGTGTGCAGATTGGATCGTCCGGGCTCTCCCTGAGCCCGCCGAGACATTTCTGAATGAAGAAATCGAAGTGATAAAAGTTCGAGAGATGTTCGCAAGAACTCCCTCTCCACCGATCCTCATGTAGCCAAACTGTTCAAAAGCAAATTGAAGTTTCGACTACCATGTAGCAACTCACCTTTGTTTTTGATTTACATCATTGAAAATAAGAAAACACAACAGGCCAATTTTTACTAGAGAAGCTGATGGTAAAATCATGATTGATGCTTCTCCATTAAAATGCTAGATGCTTATCAATACTTTTGTAAAAGTATTAATTTGTATTTGGTTGTATCAAAGTTACAATCTATTCCAATTATCCAATTATTTACCATTATTTATTTGCATGGCGTACAGCATGAATCAATGAGCTAAAATTACCTCGCAACTTAATTGAAGAAAAATAGGTAATATTGTTCAAAGTAAGGTAGTAATGCCGTATAAGAACTAATAATTTTAACACGTTCATAAGTTATGCAAATAATTAATGATAAATTATTACATAATTTGGTAATTTGGAATTGACCAAATAAATTTCGGTAGATGACTCAAATAAGAGCTGGTGAGCTCAAATGAGTTATAGTTCACAATTGAAGTAAAACTGATAAATTGGTATTCGTTTGTTTTGTGGAAAACGTAAGATTTGAATTTTTGTTCAAAATGTGATTGGTTATATCAATTAGAACAATTAGTCAAAAAAAGCTTTCATTATTGATAATAATTTATACTTGAGTAATTTCGTGGATGATGAAATATTTTCATTTAGCAATTGTTGTAAGTGGTACAAACAATTATATTTAGAAAAAGTTTTTTTCCAAGTTACGGGTTTCTCACAAAACAAAAACATCCTAATATTAAGTTAATAAGTGTAAATTGTTTGTAAGCTACGCAAATGTATTTTGGAAGTTGCCACAAATAATCGTGAGTTTGAGGGGACTAAATAATGTTGGTAATTGAGTCCAATAATGGTTAGAAAAGTAAACATAATTTGGACCTAGGCAGGTCCTTAAAAAGCCTATAGGGAAACATGGGAAGGACTCCTCTAGGGTAAGAGTCCCCACGCTCCTATTGCTAAATGGTGAGGTAGGTCAGTTGATAGCCGATGGCCCATATTTTTGGGTGTCCCTCAGTACTAAACTCAATGGATGGAGGCAGTTCCCACACCTCGATAAGTATAGTGGCTAGGGACATCTCTATAAAATTGATCTTGAGTAGAATTGCAAAGGTTCAAGGGAGAAGAAATGTGAGAAATAACCCTAGGGTGGGACTTTCCAATGTCACCATCTATATTCCCTCTCAATTGGGAAGAAAAACTTGGTTGGGAGCAGAGGGGGTAGGATGTGTGGGCACCAGTACATTAACACAAGGAATGCATCCAAGTTGAATGCTGGGTTACTAAATTACCGTTGGAGGCCCTTGTCGGGTTCTTCCAGACCTTGCTAACCTAAACTCGTGCTTCGCACAATGTCTTGAAATTGACTTACCAACCTAATACCCCTTAGTTACAAGACACTGTGAGAAAAAAAGTAAAAGATTGTTGGTAACTCAATTGGACAAGATTTGCTAAGGACACGTTTGGTAACTATTCTGCTCTCGGGAATAATTTTTGCTCAAAATTTTTGATTATGTTTATAGGAACAATTTCTAAGCATTTGAAAGCGTTTGGTAATTTGTTTAAAATTTATATTTCCGGAATAGAAATGTGTTTGGTAAAATTCTTAAAATTTCTAATCCAAACCATTTTCTTTTTATCTTTTAATAATTTTATTAATTTTGTTCTCTCTTTTCTTTATTTTTTCTTTCTCCCTTTTCACCTCCTCATTTCTTTGGTCATTGGCCATGATCGGTGATCGTCTAGACAAGGGTTTGCGACCTTGCTAGAGCATCGTTAGCTTTGGTGACTTGAGCCTTGCTGTGAGCTAAGCGAGGTCAACCTCACCTAGCCAAGGCGATGCTTAGGCCGACGAGCGTCGCTGTGGGTTGGTGACACTCCAGCAAGGTTGCCGACCCTTGTCTAGCTGATCGCTGGCCATGGTTGAGGCCAACGACCGAATAAAGGAAGAAGAAGCAGAAGAAAAAAAAGGAAAGATAAGAAGAGGAAAGAGAAGAAAAGAGGAGAAAAGGAAACAAATTAGGCTTGATTTTAGGAATGGTTCTCGGGAAAAAGAAGCAATTATTTTATACTTCTTGATTCTATTCTAAATCTATTCCTAAGAACAAAAAAAATGGATTCTTATTTTCGAAAATAGAAAATTTATCAAATGGATTTATGTTCTTCTTTTGTCTTGGGGAACAAAAGAACGTAATCAATCACTATTTGGAGCGTTACCAAACGTGTCCTAAATCACTCAGCTAATAATTAGTAATTTCGTATAAATGTCAGTAACCTTAACAATTGGTAACTTTACATATAGATAGTGATAAATTGTTATATAAGTTAGTAATCAAAGTGAAAAGAAAAAAAAAGCTACATCAATATGTAACTCAAATATAATTCAAAGAGTTTACATTAGTTGATAATTTAATTAGAGAAAAGTTAGGTAATGTTTTAAACTAACGTTAAAAAATTTGATAATAATTAATTTAACACATTAGAGAAATTTGCAAATAAATATTTGTAAATTGATCGATTTTGAGAGGACTAGAAAAACGATGGTTTTAATTACTCAAATAAGAGTTAGTAAACTTAAATTAGTTGATAATTTAATCCGAAAAAATTGATAAATTATTCAAATTATGATTGGCTTTTTTTTTTTTTTTTTGTCGACAAAAGATGGTAACTTCAAAAGGTTCAAATAAATAATGATAAATAATTCAAATAAAATTTTAAAAATAAAAGCAGTCGCCAACAAAATTTAAGAAAATTTATAAATCGCTTGAATTAAAGTTGATAATTTCGTATGAGAAGATTTAGTAAATTTAAGGCGTTAAATAGTTACGGTATGCAAGTAAAGGTAGAATTCGTTGCAAATACTTTGGCAAGAGTCAGGTAGGACCCATATTCTTTCACCTTTTGCAAGTCCTGTCCTATCCTGGACTTCACAGAATTTGCCCGCCCGCCGAACTCCTTCCTTGGCCGCCACCGCTGCCGCCTCCTCCTCCGCTTTACTCTCTTCATACTCTTCAAATCCTCTCGTGAGCGAAAACCCAGAAACAGCCCATACAACATACGCATCTGCGCGTACATATGCGGTGCAGAGCGAGTTGCAGCTTCTTTCTGGCATTTCGTCGAACAGGTGGTGAGCGTGCCGCTGGGATTTCGGCACCAAGACTCGATCGACCGGAGTGATGCCTGAAGTCTTCTCCCGGGTGAATGTCGCGAACCTTGTTTTGCTATGGTTTGGCATAACTTGGGGTGTTCCTTGCCCATCTTCTTGCGATAATTTCTCAGGGGAACGCTGTTGATTAGGAAACTGAGTCGCTCGATCAAGAAAGATCCTCTCTTGAACTGGCGGTCGCCTCTCGCTGATGGGTACATTAGGGCCACAATCAGGCACTGCCTTCGAGTTTACAAGTGCCATCAGCCTGTCCGTTCTTTGCTTAATGTGGAGAAAGATGGTTTCGCCTCAAAACATATCACGAGTGAAGTCAATAGGCATTGCGCAGCTAGCTTTTCATCGTTCGTCGAGACGGTGCGGGTACAAGCTAGAGATCCTGCTAAACTCAGCAGTGAATTGGTGACCACGGTTGATGAGCGTAGACATGACGATGCGCGGAAGTTGTATGAGCTACATATGCAAATGGATGGGTTTCCTAGAAAATCTGTGGTACACAAGCTTATAGTGAGTTTGACTAAGACCCTCGATGTTCAGAGGCTCAACAAAGCGTATGGGTTGGTGGAACGTGCTATCGAGGAGGGTAAGCAGACTCTGATTTATCTCTCTTTGGGTCTCGCAAAGGGTGGGTTACCGGTTGCTGCATATACTGTTTTGAGGAAGTTGGTCGACATGGTAGAGTATCCCCCGGTTGCGGCTTGGTCCGCAATCTTGGCTTACATGTCTCAATTGGTCGTCGGAAGGTCGCCTTTAGGACGCACGCCCCCCACGTTGGGGACTTGAAGCATGCGTTAAGCGGCGGTTGAATTTTTAAGTATACGCCAATCTTTGCCGAGACATTTCTGAATGAAGAAATCAAAGTGATAAAAGTTTGAGAGATGTTCGCAAGAACTCTCGGCTCTCAACCAATTCTCATGTTGCCAAATTGTTCAAAGCAAATGGAAGTTTTGACTACTATGTAGGAACTCTCCTTTCTTTTTAAATTTACATAAGTGACAATAAGTAAATAGAACAGACCAATACTTATTAGAGAAGCTGCTAGTAAAATTATGAATTTTTTTTATATTTATGACAAATTTACCCTATATTAGTTTTCGTTAAATATAACAGAGCAACTCTCCTTTTGGTTGGACCGGCTAAGCTCGAAGGTGCGATTTGAGCGAGCTTGGACGAAGTATGTTTCTTTCTTGGCCAGGGACCACTCACTTGAGTCAATCAAGTCACAAGCAAAGCCTGTTGTTATCCTCTCATCATGAATTGAGTCCCCACTCTTGTCAGTTTGATCCCTAATCAATTCTAGTTGGTATTTATCATTATCGAAAGCAATCTTTGTTGAAAGAAGATATGATCTAGGATTTGATTGAGGATTTGGATTGATTGTAATTGATAGGAGATGTGATTATTTTAGGACTGAAAGATTAGAAGAATTTATTTACTTTTTTATTCAATTCTCTTGTACAATATATACATCATTGTATTACATCTAGAGATCTATGAAATATACACCACTTTTCCACATTACACAAATTCCCATATTCTTCTTCTCACCTTCTTCTCGGATTTGTGACATGGTATCAGAGCGACTCTTGATTCTGAGATAAGCTTCCGCACTAAAGTCAACCTCTGTTACTTCTCTGTTTTCTATTGCTGCAATCCTTGCAGAACAGAACATTGCCTAGTCTTCTCTGTTTCTCGTTTCTGCAACTCTCGCAGAACAGAACATCATCCGGGAAGAGGTTTTTCTTCCAGCCTTCACTTCTGTGTTCAAAAATTAATATGCAAAACAGAGTTGTTGTAGACCCTTTAGAAAAATTGTCACCATGACAAATCCACAAGAACTTACCTCAGGAGTTGGTGATCAGCCCGCAGGAGAGACAACGCCACAAACCTCACAGATCCAGGAGCCATCAGTTGTTACTATGCACGAAGAACAGATCCAGTCACAGAGTCAAACACAACATGCACAGTGGGTACCTATTCCGGCTTAGGCTAATTTGGTGCAACCCTATTTGAGCCAACCTTACCAATGGGTACCAAATCATTGGTATTATGGGATGGGCCCAAATGCATCATTGCCGGGATTTCGAAATGGTGTACAAACTGATGGAGGCCTACCAGCCAGTAGCGGGGCAGGCACAAATACCAGTTCACAGCAGACGGGCGGATCAACCAAGCCGGGTATGGGACCGAATCCCTACCCGGGTTCATTTTTTTCTAACGCAGGCCATTCAATCGAATCTGGGGGATCGGGTTTTGGGGAAATCCTACCGAGTCCGCCACCAGGGTTTCTCCCATACCAGATCTACGCTGCCAGCAACCGGCCGGAACCCGGCGACCCCCTTTTCACAACCAATGCCGATGGACCAGAACTGAAGCTTGTTGCTCAGCGGTTAATTGGACCTAATAACTACTCGAGATGGTCGCGTGAGTTCCGGCGCGCTCTAGTAACGAAGGATAAGGAGGGCTTTATTGATGGAATGGTTCCGATTCCGTTCGACGAACGACTAGTGCGACTTTGGAAAAAATGTAATCAGCTAGTCAGAATGTGGATTGGAAACAGCATTGCTCTCGAAGTCGCGGCCAGTCTTCCTCCAACGGAGGACTCGAAACAAATGTGGGAAAACATAAAGGAGATGTATGGAAAATTGGATCAAGTAAAAATCTTTTCTTTGATGCAACAGATCTCGGAATTAAAGTAAGGAAACATGACTGTTGCTGCGATTTTCAACAAACTTTTGAGTCTATGGAATGAATTGGAAGCGGCCGAAGAAAAATTTGATTGGCCGGAGCCGATTTTGCATTAATACAAAAATATGCGAGACAGGGAGAAAGCCATCCGATTTCTCCTCATATTAAACGAATCTTACCTTTCGTTTAGATCGCAGATCTTAACCATGGAGTCGATGCCAAGCCTTGGCCATATCTACCAGCTCACAATCCAAGAGGAAAGCCAACAAAGAGCAGCAGATCTCGGCAAGGAAGGCGACAGAGTGGCTCTGGCGGCGAGGGTTTCCTCTCGCCGCTACAGAAATCCACAGGAGGGAGAGAAAGTCAAAGATCTAATCTAGGGTTTCACGAAAACCCTAGATCTTATATACGAGCGATGGACGGTCAGGATTTCCCTGATTGATGATGCAGCGGGTTTCTACGGTTTCGAAGGCCCACGTGGGCAATTCTTTTCTGGGCTCGAAGGCTCATAGGCACCATTTGCCGCATCATCCAAAGGCCCATATGGAGAAACAATGGCCCACGCTGTTAGCAGGCCTTCTTCATTTGCAAAAAACAACAAAGGAAAGGGTAAGCTGTATTGTGAATATTGTAAACGCCCGCACCACACAGTTGAAAGTTGCTGGAAATTACATGGTAAACCTGGTGAAAAAGAAAAGGGAAAGTTTTCAACTGTCTTTCAGGTGATGGGTAAATCAACAGACAAGCCAATCACCCATAGGGAATATCAGGAGTTGATGGAAGCTCTTAAAAAACTGGATCCTTCTAACAAGGCAGGCAGTTTCACAAGTATTTCTTATTGCCTGACGAACTCAATTTCGAAGGATGCATGGATTATAGATATAGGAGCTAGTGATCACATTGTTTGCAATCCAAAATTATTTTCCAATGTCAAAAGGTTATCGTTTCCAATATCAGTCCAACTTCCCAATGAAAATACCATATATGTTGGAACGACTGGCACCGTAAATCTTAGTCCACTCATCATTCTCAAAAATGTCCTTTATGTCCCTACTTTCCATTTTAATCTCATATCAGTCTCTCAAGCTTGTGAAGAAAATTCTTGTCATGTCTCTTTTGACTCTGATAAATGTCTATTTCAGGCCCTTTCGACTGGCAAACTGATGGGCTTGGGTAGAATCTATCAAGGGCTTTATTTTTGGAATGATCTTCCAGGCAATTTTAAATTATCCTCTGTTGCATTCAATAAACCATTGTGTAACATTGTTGCCAATGAAAGAAATTTTCTTCATCATCAAAGATTGGGTCACACTGCTTCTTTCCCTTGTCCTCAATGTCCAATTTGCCCCTTGGCAAAACAAAATCGTGCCCCCTTTCAAAATAGTAAGACTCGAGTAAATGACATTTTTTCTTTGATTCATGCTGATGTCTGGGGACCATATCACACAGTAAATCATGATGGTTCGAGATTTTTTCTTACAATCGTGGACGATTTCTCACGTGCCACTTGGGTCTTCCTCATACAATCAAAAGGTCAGGTTCTCTCTCATCTCAAAATCTTTTTTTCCTTATCCAAAACTCAGTTTGGAAAGTCAGTTCGTCGCATCCGCACTGATAATGGTAGGGAATTCTTCAATGGTGATTGTGCTTCCTTTCTTACTTCAAATGGTATTTTACATGAAAGTACCTGCACCTATACTCCACAGCAGAATGGGGTAGTTGAGCGAAAGCATCGCCATCTCTTAGAAGTGGCACGTGCTCTTAAGTTCCAGGCATCTATACCAGAACAATTTTGGGGAGATTGTGTGATTACTGCGGCATATCTGATAAATCGTATGCCATCTCGCATTTTAGAAGGCAAAACTCCATTTGAATTATTGTATGGAAGGAAATCGGATCTGAGTCATCTCAGAGTCTTTGGTTGCTTATGTTATGTGGCTACAGTAGGTCCCCGGGATAAAATGTCCCCTCGTGCTTGACAATGTATCTTCATGGGGTATCCTAACTTAAAAAAGGGTTATCGAGTTTATGAACAGTCTACCGGGGAGTTTTTTTATCAGCAGGGATGTGGTTTTTCATGAAAATATTTTTCCTTTTCGGGATACTACTTCTATGTCTGTAGATGATACAAGAACTAATCATCGATTCCTGTCAGAAGAAGATCTATCTACTGGAGAATCATACTTTATTACTTCTTCTCCAAGACATCAGATAATAGATACAGTCTTGCCTTCACCAACCAATGATTCTTCTCATGATAATTCCGTTGAGCAACAACTTACGGAGCAAGAATCCCGGGAGATAAATCACGAAGAACCTACAAGTATTGAGGAATCATCTTTGAAGGTGCTGGATGAGCCACCACGAAGATCTGGTCGAGCGACTCGTCCACCAGCCTAGACTAAAGATTATGTCTACTCCTCATCACTATCATCAGGTACTCATTATCCTTTATCCTCATATGTATCTTTCGACCATTTGTCGTCAGACCATTTATGTTGCATTAGTCGAGTTTCTGAGGAAAGGGAGCCTTCTAGTTATAATGAGGCTGTGCATGATGAACGTTGGCAAAAGGCAATGGAGGTAGAACTTAAAACCTTGATTGATAATCATACTTGGGATGTTGTGTCATTACCGCCTGATCGCAAACCCATTGGATGTAAATGGGTCTATAAGATCAAATATAGAGCAGATGGCTCCGTGGAAAGATACAAGGCATGATTAGTGGCCAAGGTTTTCACACAGTGAGAATGTTTTGATTACCATGAGACATTTTCTCCAGTAGCCAAGGATGTCATGGTTCGCTCTTTTTTATTAGTTGCTGCTTTTCGCAACTGGTCATTACATCAAATGGATGTCCACAACGCTTTTCTTCATGGCGATCTAGAAGAGGAGATTTACATGGATCTTCCACAAGGATTACGGAGACAGGGGGAGTTGAAGGTATGTCGTCTCTGCAAATCTCTTTACGGATTGAAACAGGCATCTCGACAATGGTACGCCAAATTTACTGCTACACTAACGGGAGCTGGATTCATGCAGTCCAAACATGATTATGCTTTGTTCACTTGGGCAAAAGGTACGTCGGTCATATACTTGATGATTTATGTTGACGACATACTTATTATGGAAAATGATGATTCTGCTGTGAAGAAGCTTAAAGACCATCTACATTTGTCTTTTCATATTAAAGACTTAGGACCACCTAAGTATTTTCTTGGAATAGAGATAGCTTGTTTTGATCTAAGGATTTCCCTTAGTCAGCAAAAATTTGTGATGGAAATTATATCAGGAGCAGGATTATCAGGTTGCAAACCTGCAATTATTCCTATTGAACATAATGCCAAGTTGACAAGCATTGATTATGATGTTGGGACATCCTCCTCTGATGATCCATTATTGAAGGACCCGACAAGCTATCAAAGACTTGTTGGGAAGCTTATCTATCTCACTATGACCAGGCTAGATATTTGCTATGCTGTACAGACCCTCAGTCAATTCATGCACAGTCCAAAGCAGTCACACATGAATGCAGCCTTAAAAGTAGTGAAATATCTGAAGAGATGTCCAAGATTAGGGATACTTTTCTCCAGAAAGTGCAACATGGAGATGACAGCCTACTGTGATGCGGACTATGCTACATGTCCTATGAGTAGGAGATCTATTATTGGATTTTGCATCAAATTTGGGGAGTCATTACTTTCATGGAAGACAAAGAAACAATCCACTGTATCATTATCATTAGCAGAAGCTGAATATCGATCTATAGCAAAAACTATTTGTGAGATAGTGTGGCTTCGAGGCTTACTTTTGGATCTTGGAGTACAAGTTAAAGGTCCGACATTACTTTTCTGTGATAATGATTCGGCACTCAAGCTAGCAGCAAATCCTGTGCTACATGAAAGGACAAAACATATAGAAGTTGATTGCCATTTTACTTGGAAGAAGATCAAAGAAGGGATCATCGAAACTAGAGGAATCAAGACCATAGAACAGCCTGCGGATATATTTACTAAACCCTTTTGTCAAAGACAGCATACATATCTTCTAAACAAGCTGGGCGTCTTGGATATAAACAAGCCACCAACTTGAGGGGGAGTGTTGAAAGAAAATATGATCTAGGATTTGATTGAGGATTTGGATTGATTGTAATTGATAGGAGATGTGATTATTTTAGGACTGGAAAGATTAGAAGAATTTATTTACTTTTTTATTCAATTCTCTTGTGCAATATATACATCATTGTATTACATCTAGAGATCTATGAAATATACACCACTTTTCCACATTACACAAATTCCCATATTCTTTTTCTCGCCTTCTTCTCGGATTTGTGACAATCTTGATAGAGAAACTGCCCGAATGAGAATGACATAAATTAAATTACAATTTCCATACGACAATAAAGTTGCCCAACGAGCCATAAATGGCAGGAACAACGTCCATATCCTTTCGAGCCTTTTTCCAACTCGGTTGTCGCAGGGAATCTCTTTTCCCCCACTGCTGTGGCCTTTTGCCAATGCAGCTTGGCCTGTTGGTTGTCTCTTACGGTAAGTGCAATAAGTGAAGGTTTGGATCTTTTCCGAGAGGTCATATGTTCCTTCCTTCCTTTTGCTTTTGCAAAAAGGAAAATTGATTTCTCACGTCGACATGGAGTGAAGTTGACACTTCTGTTCTTCTTTGATTCCGCACCCGACTAAATAACAAAATTCAACTTTGTTTTTGTTGATTTTTTGCAACATTTTGTTGCGTGCAATCTGTCATCTTTTGAGCTGGAAAGCGTCTCAAAATGGTAACAGCTAAAAAAGGGGCTATTGAAGCTGTTGTGGAAAAATGTCCAAAGATGCACCAATCAAAGCACTAGTAGTAAATGATGAAAGCAAAATTGAAATTGCATGAAACATAAGATACATGTGAAGAACTCAAAACAAGAAAAACTATAGGGAGAGAGAGGGATTTCGCTATCTTTAATAACAAGTATGAGAGTGTAATCCAAAAGCTTTAAAAACTACTTGGTGAGTCACCGGATCTAAAGATCCAATGAGAATATACAAAAAACAAATGAAGAGAAATAATATGAAGGTTAGGATTTGAGATGTGTTATTAAACACTCTTTTTATAGTCTCCATTAAAAAAACCCTAAGACAAATGTGCATGGTCTAAAATACCATTATCTCTAATTCGAAAGTCAAAACTCAATAAATGTCCATATTGACTTTAAATCTCCATAAGAGTATTATGCCAAATACCACAAAACCTCTCTCCCTCACCATTAAAAGTGACCACACAAGGCTACCCCAAAATAGCCGAATTGACAACGCATACCCCTAAGCCTATGTGAGTGTGCTCAATGTAGGAAACAAGGGATGAAATGCCACCAACTTTGCCTAAGCAAATCAAATGGTTAAAGCACCAATCAAATCCAAGCAATGCTTGAACTTGGTTAAAGGAACTAGCTTGGTCAACATATTTGCTGGATTATCCAGTGTAGATACTTTTCTCATTGTAACTATACCTTAAGCAATCTCATAACGCACAAAGTGATACTTGATAGGGCTAGTAAGAGCACCTAGAGGGGTGAATAGGTGCAAAAAGAAGTATTGCAAGACTTAACAATTTAATTCGACTTTTGAGGATAATAGACTGAAGATAAAACAGACTATAAATAGATATATAAAGCTATGAATTAAAATAAAGAGATTAGGGAAAGAGAATTGAGACACAAGGTTTATAGTGGTTCGACTTAGATCAAGTCTATGTCCACTCTCTCGCACTGATAGCCCACTGGCTGGATTTCATTAAGAACCAAAAGAGATTTTACAGTCTCATGTTCTTGAATCCATAATGTAGAGACTCTACTACACTTTCTCAAGGTCTCACAAGTATTTAATCTTCTCTTTTGAGTACAACTTGAGCTTTAGCGATTGAATTGGCAAAAAATTAAGAGCTTCAGATATTGAAATTTTTCTTTCACGCACACATTAGAATAACTTGAGCATCTTCCTTATATACTCCTCTATGCCATTATAACCGTTGGCACTTTCTAAATGAATTCTTCCAATATACCTGTTGGAGAGAATCAATTAGGGAGATCTCGAGTTATCAATGGAATGTGATGATAGCCCACCAATCCTGCTCGCCCATACAATCGGGATTTAAGTTTCCATAAGTAGAACCTTCCAAGTATACTTCGCCAATCAACAGATCTAATTATCCAAATTAATTTTAATAAGAATAATTGATCACGAAATGCTTTCTCCAACCGTGAGATCTTCTTCAATCGTACGAACCAAATCCTTAAAGATATACTTGCATTTGGATAAGTCTTCTTCAACAAATAAATATTTTCTTCATTGGTTTGGAAGCTATCAGTGAGGATTGACTTTAAATCTTAAGTCTGGAGGTCTTCAGACTTTGACGATAGAGTCTGCAAGTCTTCAGACTAGACCGACGGAAATGTTTTGTCAACTTCAAAACAAATAAGGAAGTTTTCTCCAACAATCTCTCCCCTTTTGATGGTGACAAAACTTTCTTGTAGATTTGAATTCTTTTGTCCTGCAAAACAACACTTAAGCTAAAAAAAATATCTTCATAAATGATGAATAGATTGGAATATGGATAGTTACGATTCTGCAGCCACATAAAACATGTTACTCCTGCAAATTAATCTCGCAAAACAACTATCCAACCATAATCATTATCATAACTTAAGTTACTGCAAGCATTCATCAAAAGATCAAATCAAATCAAATAGTCCAATGTCAAAAAGTCCAACTAACCAAACAAAATACAAACAAAAGATGTGTTGTTCAGGTGTTCAAGTCAAAGTTAAACGAAGTCAAATCTGCACACACTTTTTCCTCCTTTTTGTTAGCAGCAAAAAGTGGAGAATAATAAAAAAACTTGAATAAGATCAAGGTTGTTTGGGGATGCAAATGAGTTGGAAATTCTCCATAGACTTGACAATCTCCTCCAGCTTCCTCAGATTTGCCTTTAGTTGCTATATATCCTCACCTTTTGCAGTTGCTTGAACTTGAAGATTGAGGACTTGTACCTGGTCGTGCAAAGAAACTGAAGTGGCTTTATGAGTATTCTGCATGGTCTGAAATTCACATCCCAACCCATGAACCCGAGCTTTGATTTCCAGAAGAATCTCCATCAGTCTTTTGAAGTCTACTGTGTTGTCAGTTTGAGTACTTGCTTCAGCATGATTGGTTTGTGGAGTGTTGATTGATGATGGAACTTCAATACAAACATCCAAACTTGGAGATGAAGCCTCAATACCTTATTCAGGAAAGTGAGAGGCATACACATCCTCTAGATCAGCAGGAGAACGACTAACATCATCGCTAGTGAAAGCAAGTGAAGAAGTACCTCTTTTATCAGCAGCTCCCCCTGTTTCATTGCCTTCAGGTGGAGAAAAGTACTCTTCTTGCTCTTGCTCTTCTTCAGCAACATGTTGATCTTGTCCTTCCTCCTCTACATAAGAATCATCATGACCCTCTTCTTGATCTCGTCTTCCCTCTTTTTCTTTTGTTCTTCCTTCTTCTTCTTCTTCTTCTTCTTTCCTCATCACTTTTCTCTATTCGTCACTTTGCTCTGTCTCTTCTATCAGGTCTTGGTTCTCTTGATCCTCGGTCTCTGGAATAGAACTTTGTAAATTTTTCAAGGCAAGTGCGGAGATAATGATGTCATCCTCATCTTCTTTATCCTGCAAGATGAGTGCTCTCCTCTTCTTAGTTGGAACTGTTATGAGCTCCTTGCATTTTCTTTTTCTACCCGTAGAGTCTGGTCGTGTTTTGACAGGGGTCTTTACCTTAAACCTTTCCAAAGCCTTGTTTAGCTCCTTCATACGTATCTTGGAAACCATTTTCAATCCCACTACCATTGGATCAATGGTTCGAACATACAGAATTTTGGGGGCTGAATATTAAGGTGTCTGAACAAACGAGTGACAAGAGCAGAATGAGGGAGTTGCCCTTTATCTTTTTCCATTATCCTGTACATGTGCATAAGGATAATGTGTGGCAAAGAGGACTGTATCCAATATTAATGGCATACATTAACTTTGCTTCAGAGTTTGAGACATCAGTTTTTGATGTGGATTTGGGTCTGAGACAGTTGATGACAATCTTGTGGAGCAAGATGTTAAATGCATTCATCTTGGAGTAAGAAATTCTTCCTTCAGCAATCCTATCTCGACCAAGCTCCATGATGGTATGAGCAGTAGATACACTAATTGGTTGGAAATGCCCTCTTTCCACCCTAATCACATTCGCCAAAGTGTCCATATTGACCACGTAATCCTTGTTTCTCACATTAAAGGAAAAACTATTTGCATCTAAAAAGGATAGATTGGAATAGAAATAAGCAGTAAGTTCTAGATGAGCAACAATCGTCTCTGAGCAAAATCGTTCGAGTTGAAGTAATGTAAACTTCTCTTGCAAGTTCACGTTCAACGAATCAAGAAAGTCAAAATCGACACTCCTCGAGTTCATCACCCCACGCTTTAACAATTTTGAATAAGCTCTTTTGTGTTCTTGAGAACAAAAAAGATTCGTCCTTTCACCACGAATGTTTGCAGCAACACCCATCCTAGGCTTAAAGTGAGTGAACATCCTTTCATCGTCATCTTTTCCTTTAGGTTGATTAAATGATCCAATCCGTGGATTACTAGGGAAATTTGCAAAAGCCCTTTCTGCCGAACCAGTGGGAGCAATGCCCAAACTCTCCATTGTTCTCAGAAAATGAGTTTCGTTTTTGTATCCTTTCTCGCTAAAAAACTCATCAATAAGAGACATTGTAGAACCACCTTCTTTTAAAGTGGTATAGAGTTTGAAAAGAAATGTGGGCTTAAGAGTCCTTATAGGATCTACATCCTCGATGACTTCTTCCTCTACTTGTTGTTGCGGGGGCTCTTGAGTTCTAGCCTGAGAAGAATGGCATGGCTGAGAATATTGTTGTTGACTTTCCTGCTGCCTTGGAGAGTCTTCTTCTTCGGTCATATCATAGTGCGTAGGACCCTCACGTATACACTGTAGTCCCATGCTCGTGATCCTCAAGGACTTCCTTTGGGAAGACATTGTCACAGTCTTTGAGAGATTTCTCGAGCTCGTTTCACGAAAAAGGTGATAAATTTATTGATTAAACTAGAGAGAAAAGGTAAGAAAGTGAAGTTGTGTGATCTAGGGTTTGTGAGTGAACACGAAGAAGATAGATTTCAATAGTATATAAAGCAAGTGATGCGAAGTAAACGAATCGTCATAAAGGAAAATCGTAAATGCCTTTTTGAAAAATAATAACTGCCCTTTCGAAAATAAATAACCGCCTTTTTGGAAAAGAGCAAAATTTAAAACAGATAATTCTAATCAAATAGCGATTAATAAATAATCGTACCTTTTCAAGTCTTTAACCAAAAATTACTAGTACCGAAATAACTTACAGTCGTAACTCTTGGTCTTTTGAGTCTGAGCATCTTCAGACTTTACTTTTGGGTTTGAGTACTTTCAGACTTTAATGGATAAAAGATGTGATGTTTAGTCTGGTGCGAATAGACTCAAATAGGCTTTTCTCAAGTGACTTTGTGAACATGTTCGCCAGTTGATTCTTTGAATCAATGAAATGAATCATGACTCTCCATTTTGAACATGATCTCTAATAAAGTGATGTCAAATCTCTATGTGCTTTGCTCTTGAATGAAGAATCGGATTCTTTGTGAGATTAATTGCATTGGTGTTGTCACATTTGATCTCGGTGCATGAATCTTCGATTCCAAAGTCTCTCGATTGTTATTTTATCCATAAGATTTGAGAACAGCAACATCCAAGGGCCACATACTCTACTTTTGTTGTTGAAAGAGTCGCAGTACTTTGTTTTTTTTAGAACCATGATACTATTTTGTTTCCCAGCAATTGACACGTTCGGAAGTACTCTTTTTATCAGCTTTGCAACTTGCTAGATCTGCGTCGAATAACCAAGGAGAGTAAGTCTTCTTCTTTGGGATACCATAGACCTAACTTTGAAGTAGTTGCCACGTATATGATGATGCGTTTTGCGGCACTTAGATGATATTTTTGGGATCAGATTGAAATCTAGCACAAATGCAAACACTAAACAGAATATTAGGTCTAAAAGTAGTAAGATAAAGAAGTGAACCAATAATACTTCTGTAGAGCTTCTGATCAACTTTCTTTCCTCCTTTATCTTTGTCCTGCTTCGAAGAACTTAACATTAGTATATCAGTATTTTTACAATTCTCCAAACCGAACTTTTTAACGAGTTCTTTTGCATATTTTTTTTGGTGAATGAAAATTCATTCCTTCAATTGTTTCACTTGTAATCTGAGAAAGAAAGATAATTCACCCATCATGCTCATCTCAAATTCCTCCTACATAGACTTAGAAAACTTCTTGCACATGTTTTTGTTAGGTGACCCAAATATAATATCATTAACATAGATTTGAACAAGTAAAATTTTTTTACCTTCCTTTTTAATAAACAGGGCAGTATCCACTTTTCTTTTGATAAAACCATTTTGAGTTAGAAACTTACTTAACTTGTCATATCATGCTCGAGGTGCTTGCTTTAATCCATATATAGCCTTTTTTAGTCTGAATACTGAGTCTGGTCTCTTTGGATCTTCAAATCCGGAAGGTTGTTTCACATAGACTTCTTCTTGGATAAATCTAGGGGTGTGCATGGTCCGGGCGGGCGGTTCCCGACCTAGAACCGGAACCGCCTGCTAAGGACTGGTTCCAATTTGTTGCATGGATCCACCCGGGAACCGAATCGCCCGGTCCGGTCCGGTTCCCGGGTGGATCCATGGAACCGATCTTGATGCGAAACAATTTTGATTTTCAACATAAAACGACTACGTGACATCAAAGCAAGCCAAAAAAAAGAAAAACCAAATTTAAGTACGTGGAACAAAAATTCATTTGTTGCAATTATAAATGCAACTAATGAAGGAATGGATGTACGTAAGTTGATATAGAGGTAGAGAGAGTAGTAAGTGTTTAAGAAAAATGGGTCTCTCTTAAATCTATGAACTGGACATATCCCTCATTAGGTTTAGCAAAATATCACAAGTCGCACAAACAAATCAAAGGAGATGAAATGAGGCACCATCCAAACACAGGAAAACAAAGGAAGTGCAACTAAACAAGACTTTATTGAATACATCACCTTCATCATTATATTAATAAATAAACTAAACAACGAAAAAGCATAAGAATTCCCCAATATTTAGCTTTGTATTCATCCTGCAGCAAAAACAATTGTCACAAAACAATTGCTTTGTATTCAATTTTAGTATTTTTTTTAATATTAAAAGGGAACTGGTTCGGTCCGGGTGGGTGGATCCGCCCATGGAACCGGGAACCGGACCAGTTCCCTCAAGAACCGCCGGTTCCGGGCGGTTCCGGTCCGGTTCCGGGCAGTCCGGGCGGTTCCCGGGTATTTTGCACACCCCTAGATAAATCCATTTATGAATGCATTCTTGACGTCCATTTGGAATAACCTGAAATTTTTATAGCAGGCAAAAGCAAGTAATAATCTAATTGCTTCTAACCGGGTTACTGGAGTATAGGTTTCATCATAATCTATCCATTCTTCTTGTGTATATCCTTTGGCCAAGAGTCTAGCTTTGTTCTTGACTACTTTTCCTTTTTTGTCCATCTTGTTCTTGAAAATCCATTTAGCTCAAACAATGGATTTACCTTTTGGTTTAGGAGTTAATTCCCATACATCATTAATGTTGAACTGTCTGAGTTTATCTTGCATTGCTTCAATCCGGCTTTTGTTAGCTAAAACTTCTTCTATGCTTTTGGATTCAATTTCTAAAATAAGTGCCACGGCGTTAGACTTTTCATGCTTTTTGGATCTAGTGCGAATCCCTTCGTCAATGTTATCAATGATGAGTTCTTTGAGATGACTAGACTTGTGCTTCCAGTTACTGGTTGGTTTGACAGATTGCTAATCTTCTACTTCAGTTGATTCTTCAACTTCCATTTGTTGTTGATCTTTAGAAGTTTGAGTCACTTCAGGAGAGATAGACTTTGTAAGGTCTGGAGCAGGTTCAGATTCTTTAGGTTGAGTTTGAATAAGTTGATTTTGTAAAGAGTCTTGAAATTTAACATTCATAGATTCTTCCACGGATTGAGTTTTTTGTTGAGTACTCTAAAGCTTTGCTTAAGGTTGAGTAGCCAAGGAAAATTCATTCGTCTGATTTTTCTTTAAACCTACTAGTTTGATCATTTGTATTTTTCAAAACAAAATATTTGCAAACGAATACATGAAAGTAAGAAGCAATAGTCTTATTTCCTTTGAATAACTCATAAGGAGTTTTCTCTAGAATAGGCCTTAAGAAAACTCTATTAATAATATAACAACCTATAGAAATTACTTTAGCTCAACAATGAGAAGAAATATTACTTTATATTAAAAGAGTTCTTGCCATTTCTTGCAGAGATCTATTATTTCTTTTCACAACTCCATTTTGTTCTGGAGTATATGGAGAGGAGAAAATATGCTGAAAACCTGATTCATTGCAAAATTTTGCAAAGTTTTGATTTTCAAACTCACTTCCATGGTTTGTTCGTAAGCTTGAAATATCATATCTTTTTTCATTATGAACTTTCTTGGCAAACTTTGAAAAGTAAGAAAATGTTTTAGACTTACTTGCTAGAAAGTAAACCCAAGTAAATTGGGAATAATCATCAACAATTACTAGGCAATATCTCTTTTCACCAATGCTTTGAGTTCTAGTTGATCCAAAGAGATCCATATGCAAAAGTTGCAAAACACAATTAGAAGAAACTTGATTTATTGGTTTAAAAGAACTTTTAACTTGTTTTTCCAACACACATGGTGTGTATAAGTCTATTTTTTGAAACTTCAGGTTGGGCGTGTTGGAGAAATCTTTCCAGAATATTTTGAAGCTGACAAAACGTTTCTATCAGTCTAGTTTGGAGCATTGCAGACCCTTCTATTTAGAGTCTGAAGACCTTCATTGGAGACCCTTCTATTTAGAGTCTGAAGACCTTCAGATCCCCAGACTCAGCACTCAAGACTCAAGACTCAAGACTATTCTCATTGACAGTTTCTAATCCAGCGACGAAGACAATCCAGAGCTAAAGTGTTTGGTTGAGGATTTGGTCTTATCCACTGGAGAAGATCTCTTGGCTGGGTATGATATAACAGATTCTTTTATTCGAAATCAAGATCGTTTGAAGATCCGATGATTGACGAAATACTCTTGGAAGGTTCTATTCTTGGAAACCAAGATCCTGATTGTATGGGCGAACATGATTGATGGGCTATCGACATGTTCCTTTAATAGCTCGAATGTTCTTCTTAGTTGATTCTGTCCAACGGGAAGATTGGAAGAATTCCTTTGGTAAGTGCCAACGGGTATGATGGCATAAAAGAGTATAAAAGGAAGACGTTCTAGCTGTTTAAGTAGATGTACGATAGAGAAATTCCAGAGTCTGCAGCTCCTTGATTATTAGTCGATTCATATTGAGTAAAACTGTATTCACAAAAGAGAGTCTATACTTAGTGATACCTTGAGGGAGTGTGGTAGATCTTCTACACCGAGAAATCAAGGGAGAATAGTGCTGTAACATCTCTTTGTTCATAGTGGAATCCAGCTAGTGGGCTGTCAGTGCAGAAGAGTAGACGTAGGCTTGAAATAAGCCGAACCACTATAAACCTTGCGTTCAATTTTCTCTTCCCTATTCTCAGTCTTATTTTGATTGTTGTTTGACGAGAATCAATTGTCTAGTATTGTGAGATAATCGTGAGAAATTACTCTTTGCACCTATTCACTCCCCTCTAGGTACTTTTACTAGCCATATCAGGGCGGCCCACGAATAAGGTTCTTGGAAGAGATCTTGGCAATTTGTTTCATGTTGACATGACCAAGCTTTCGATGCCAAAGGTTTGCTTCATCTTGAATTGAAATTAAACATTGAGATAATTCTGGTTTTATATCTAGAAGATAGATGTTTCCATGTCTTCGTCAAGTAAAAGATTGAGAAAGATCTTTACTAGTTCCCGAACATACACCTTATTGGAAGTTGATTTTGAATCCAGTATTGCATAGTTGACTAATGTTGAATAGATTGTAATTTAGTCCTTCCACCAAGGAGACATTGTTGATTGTGAGACTTCCAATTTTTACAGTTCCACACCCAACAATTTTTCTTTTGCTATTTCCACCAAAAGAGACTTTTCCACCATTTATTTGAACAAATTTGACAAAACAACTTGAATCTCCAGTCATATGTCTCGAACAACCATTATCCAAATACCATTTAACCTTTTTCTTGATAGTGACTAGCAATTAAAAAAAAACTCAAGCTTTATTTAGTACCCATATTTTCTTGGGTCTAGAGGAGTTAGTGCAATATGTAGTCTTTGTCCATTCCTTCTTAATAGGTCTCCAAATCATATGACATTTTTTTCTCAAAGTGTTCTAAGCTATTGTACTTTGAACATTTGAAAGCACTTCGGCCAATAGGTTTTACAAAGACTTTTTGAAAATGTTTTCTGTAAAAAGTTTTTATAGGTCTTTGTTTGATTTGTTCCTTCACTTTTGGAAAATCAATTAGAGGAATAGTTTCTGAAGTTATTCCCAAACCTGATTTGTTGAAATAAGGTCTTTGAACTGAAAGAATCTTTTCCAGCTTTTCAAATCCTATTAAAAATCTTTTTGAAATATTTGAAATATCATTTTTCAAAAATGTATTTTCTTTTGTAAGAGAGTCTGCATTTTCATTTAAAACAACAAAGTTTTTGTCTAAGTTTTCAAACATTTTTTTCCAAGAATTTTCCTGTTGCTGCAGTGTTGAATTCTCCCTTTTTAGCTTAAAAATTTTCTTAAGAGAGGTTTTGAGGCTAAGACAAAGTTTATCAATGTATTTCAAGACTTTAGTAGGAACTTTTAGATTGCTTACCTCGATTTCGGTGTTTGAGTCCAAGTCTCGTATCTATCTCTGAGTTTGAGTCTGATTCAAATTTTGCCATTAGAGAAATGTTGACATAATCTTCATCACTTTCTTCGCATTTAGTATCACTCCATGTCTCTATTTTGAGAGCCTTTTTGTATTTCTCAGTTTTTCTTTTCTTTTTCTTCAATAGAGGATAGTTGGATTTGATGTGTCCATTTTTCCTGCATTCAGAACAGATCACATCCTTATTTGCTTCATCATCCTTAGTTGATTTGTTTTGAAACCTTTGAGTGCTTTATTTCTTCCAATTGAATCTTCTTCTCTTTTTGTTCAGTTTCCGGTTGACACCTGAAATTTTTTATCGACATTTTAATAATTCATTTACAAGAAAAATATAAAAAATAAACAGCCAAAAAAAAAAGAAGAAAGAAAAAGAATGAAAACAAGAAAAAAAAAGAGAAGAAAACAAAAAGGAAACAAAACGAAAAAGGAAAAGAAAACGCTCAAAATATATATATATATATATATATAAAGGCTCGCTCATTTTTTGGTAGGAGGAGGCCATTGGACGATTTTTTTCTCTCTCTTGGAGGTCTCTCTCTCTAAAAAAACCGTTCGCGCGCGAATTCTCTCTCAGGGGACTCTCCATGAACTCTCTCTCTCTCTCTCTCTCTCGATCTAGACTAGATTTTTTTTTTTTTTTAGAGCGAGAGACCTCCAAGAGAGAAAAAAATCATCCAATGGCCTCCTCCCCCAAAAAATGAGCAAGCCTTTATATATATATATATATATATATATATATATATATATATATATATATATATATATATATATATATCTTTTTGAGCGTTTTTTCCCTTTTTCGTTTTGTTTCCTTTTCGTTTTCTTCTTTTTTTTTTTTTTTCTTGTTTTCATTCTTTTTTTTTTCTCTTTATTTTTTATATTTTTCTTGTAAAATGAATGATTAAAATGTCGATAAAAAATTTCAGGTGTCAACATTTCCTAAACCTCTTTATCATAAGAGCTAATTCTTCACCGTCCAAATCATCTTCAGAATCTGTAACATCAGAATCATCGTTAGATCTTAAAGCAATTGACTTCTTACCTTTAGGATCTTCCTCCTCGTTGATTTGCTCCACTTCACAAGACTGGAGTGTGCCAACTAGTTCGCCTATAGAAAGCGGCATGATTTTTTGTGTTTTCCTTATTGAAGTCTTTACGTGATTCTAGTCTTTGGAGAGTCCTCATAGCAATTTGTTGACCTTCATTGGTCCTGAGATTAGCTGTCCCTGATATTCTAGACCGTTTACAATTTCAGTAAAATGACTAAACATATCAATGTTAGATTCTCATGGCTTCATCTTGAAGGCTTCATACTGTCCGAGTAGAATATTAATACTTGTTTCTTTCATGATCAGTTTCTTCATAGGTAATGTGCAACCTATTCCAGACTTCTTTGGTTGTTTCACAAGAAGATATTTTGTTATACTCAGTAAGAGATAACACACAATATAAGGAGTAAATTGCTTTAACATCAAGAGCTTATCTCTTAGTTATTTCTTCTTGAGTCATTTCGCCAACATTTGCAACTTCTTTTCCTCTTTCTGAAATTGACGTAGCTTTATGAATGATTACTTTTTTTTTTACCACATCCATTCCAGAGGATCTTTCGATCTTAGGAATACTTTCATCTTTTTTTTTTTTTTTTTTTTCATATTTTGTATTCTTTTCCATCGAAATAAGGTGGTCTAGTGTTATTCTGGCCTTTAACCAAACCTAGAGCCAATATACCAGCTATAGATCTTTAACTCAAAAGTAAAAACATTTCAATCAAATGAGTACATAGGCTTTGATACCAATTGATAGGGCTAATAAGAGCACATAGAGGGGGTGAATATGTGCAAAAAGAAGTATTGCAAGACTTAACAATTTAATTCAACTTTTGAGGATAATAGACTGAAGATAAAATAGACTATAAACAAATATGTAAAGCTACGAATTAAAGTAAAGAGATTAGCAAAAGAGAATTGAGACACAAGGTTTATAGTGGTTCGGCTTAGATCAAGTCTATGTCTATTCTCCCGCACTGATAGCCCACTGGCTAGATTTTACTAAGAACCAAAAGAGATTTTACAGTCTCACGTCCTTGAATCCATCGTGTAGAGACTCTACTACACTTCATCAAGGTCTCACAAGTATTTAATCTCTTTTGTGTACAACTTAAAATTCAATGATTGAATCAGCAAAGAACTAATAGCTTCAGACTTTGGAATTTCTTTTTCACGCACACATGAGAATAACTTGAGCGTCTTCCTTATATACTCCTCCATGCCATTATAACCGTTGGCACTTTCCAAAGGAGTTCTTCTAATCTACTCGTTGGAGAGAATCAATTAGAGATATCTCGAGTTATCAAAGGAATGTGATGATAGCCCACCAATCTTGCTCGTCCATACAATTAGGATTTAGGTTTCCATAAATAGAAGATTCCAAGTATACTTCGCAAATCAACAGATCTAATTATCTAAATTAATTTTAATAAGAATAATTGATCACGAAATGCTTTCTCCAGTCGTGAGATCTTCTTTAACTGTACGAACCAAATTCTTAAAGATATACTTGCATCTATAGAAGTTTTCTTCAATAGATAAATATTTTCTTCATTGGTCTGGAAGCTATCAGTGAGGGTAGACTTTAAATCTTGAGTCTAGAGGTCTTCAGACTTTGACGATAGAGTCTGCAAGTCTTTAGATTAGACTAACGGAAATGTTTTGTCAACTTCAAAACAAATAAGGAAGTTTTCTCCAACAATACCGTATGTTGATATATTTTGTTCTCTTGTGATACATCGTGTTCTTGGTCAAAACAATTTGCACTTTGGTTATTGCAATAGATGACGAAGGCTTCGTCTTGCTTAAGTTCTATAATCAAATGCTTTGACCAAAGGGCTTCCTTTATAGCTTTCGTTGTTACCATATACCGCTTCCGCTATTGCCAATACTTTGCAAGATAAAGCAACTGTGTCATGTAAAATGGCACTCCAACTAACCGCAAAACCACCAAGCATAAAAGTATAACCTATCAAAGTCTCCTTTTGTTGAGATCGCTTACATAATCAGAATCGATGAAGCCAACGGCCGAATGTTTTATATCACAACCAAAAGGTTTATATCACAACCTCCATCAAAGATCAAACTCACATCTGAGGTACCTCGGAGGTACCGAAGAATCCATTTCATAACTTGCCTGTGAACTTTACCTGGATGTGTAATATACTTGCTCACAACACTAACAACTTAGGAAATATTTGGACGAGTGCAGACCATAGCATACATAAAGCTAGCAAAAATACTAGAATATAGAGCTTGAGACGTCTCATCTTCTTCTTCTTTAGTTTTAGGTGATAAATAAGCCGAAAGCCTAAAATGGGATGCAAAAGGAGTACTTACCAATTTTGCTCAAGACTTTCTCAGTATACTTCTTCTGCAAGAGGTATAACTTTCAACTTGTTTATCGCGACCTAACTTCAAGTGCACCACCTAAGGTTTGGCTAATAGACTACTAAGCCTAAACTTAGCTCGGACTCTCCCAAGCCCATACTAATTGATGACTTAGGTTCAAGTTTTTAACATGTAAATGGGTTCAAGTTTTTAACATGTAAATGATTTTTTAATTAGGAGTCACTACTAATATATTTTTGATGGGTTGATTAGAAACTCAAGTAAAGTAACGAGGGATTTACTTCACTCTTGTGAACACCTTTTTGGTAACTTTCTCTTTTATTTCAAAAAAACATTTTGTAGGCTACCCAAATTGATTTTAATTTACTTTCCTAACATGTGAGGTGATTATGCGTGTGCGCAAACCACCAATTTAATACCTAAAAATTAATAAATAAATTATGAGACTTATCTCATAGCAAATAAAGCATTTGCAATGCTAGCTCAGAATTCATATCAACAGTTCTAGATATGATTTCTAATTATCATGCAATCGCTCAATCTTTTTTAGAGTTCTTTTTATTATTTAATGAAACCTAATCTATGTGTAATGCAATGCAATGATGTGGAAAAATATGTCTATAGGCATGTGACATACAATTAAATAAACCTAATATATAAACTATATGTCATGCGACATTAATTAAATAATCTAATCTAATGACGGGCATATATTTAATGAAACTATCCTAATAGTTCACACATTTAAATGACCCTAATCATGCAATGACTTGATGACGTGCAAGAAATGACCTAATTCTAGGTGACACATGTGATATTGTTTATGTCTTTTTTTTTTTTTTTATAAAATTCAAAATTAAAATTTCCTAACAATTGAACATGCAATTTTAAATTAATGAAAAAAAAATCTAACATCCTAAACTAATGTTTTTGTTTCTTTATTTTTTATTTGCAGCAATTCGAAATAATAAAATGCCTAATCTGAATATGCAAACTATCTTAAAACAGGCAATATTCTAGCGAGAATCTCATCCAACTTGAATATATTTATTACTTTTTGGGTTTTCCTTTATGGAAACAAAATTACTTCAAACAAAGGCATATAAAGTAACATGACAACAAATCAAGCATGATATCTTTCGTGTCTGCCTAATTTTTTAAATTGACGAATCATATCTTGTCTATGAGATTGGATTGGCCAATTTCGAAATCGCGAATCATATCTCGGGTGTGAGATTGGGTTGGTGAATTTTCCATGTGATTGCGAGTCATATTTCGGATATGAAATTGGACTATCAATCGTATGCATGCCTTTTAAAGGTTTTTTGAGAAACTTTGTATAAGATATATCATTCAAATATTTGAATTTGATCACAATATCAACTAATTAGGTAAGGAAATAACCAAATTAAATTCAGATAATATATTTACCTATTTCGCAATATCATTCTCGAATTTGGACTCATCAGATTGTGGAACCAGAGATGGCTCGTGGTGATGTTCGATAATGGCTCACGGTCTACACTATTTGTCACGCCCCGATCTCCCGAGCATGTGCTAATCTCTTGGTGGTCAATTAAAATGTGACATCCTAGGACGAGTCTCCGACCCATTCTTTTTAATGCGCATGCGAAAACGAATAAATAAATCCCCAAACAACACAAATATGGGATAGAAAACCAGAGCCATAATTTTCGAAAATCAAAACACACCTTTATACATATAAGACTAATTCATATACATTACTAGCCGATATTTACAAGGTCTACAAAAAGGTCAATCCTCGAAACAAGCTGTCCTATGACTAGTTAGTCCAACTCGTTCGCCAATTCTTCAGTGTCCATAGGAGCTGGGTGGGACGATGGGTTCTCCACTACGACATCAGGAGGGTTAGCTGGGTCCTCGTCCAGAGTTGCATCAATTGTGACATCCTGAATTTTTCAGTTTTGCTTTCAATTAAATTAATTGGGCCTTTCATCGACGCGCCTACAGTATTGTTCTCAAAGCTAATAATTCGTGAGATAACTAGACTATCTAGGGAAGTCATTAAGGATTTTTAACGCATTAGACTTAAGAATTCGATCAGGAATTGACTACTCGATTGTGCTCATCTGTAGAGATCATTTCGGCATATTAAGATTGACTAGGGATTAGAGATAGGTCGGTTCGATTGAGATGTGTGGTTAAACGTGGGTGATTCCACCAAATTGAAGAATTCTCGTCGATCGGTAGTAATATGATTTTTCTGTCGTTTTGGTACCTTATGTTCCGTATTTGAATCCTTGAGATTTTCATGATAACCTAGAGTCACCAATATGTCAAATATGTTCATTGTGACTTGAAGAAAATCGACCACGGTCATTTGCACTAAAAATTTCTGAAAGCTATTCGATAGGCTAGGTTACGCTAAAATCACGCCAGATTGAAATTAACCGCGAATTTGAATCCGATTTTAGAAATTGAAAGTTCTGTCATGTCACAAGTCATTTTAGGAATGTCGACTTAGTTTGTGAAGATTTTTCTGCAAATCGAGATTTTTGCGGAAAAAGTCGAACTAAGGCTGTTTTTGACTGGAAAAATTAGTGGACCATTTTTTATTCCAAAGTTGGGATGCAAGTAGGTTCAATTGGCAAGGAAAAATACTAATTTGATTGTGAGCTCGATAATTGAATTTTTAGAGGCTGAAATGAATTGATTCGAAGAGAAATTGATGAGGAATTGAAGCAATTCCAAGCAAATTCGTGTGCCCCCCTTGCCCACAACAATTGGACCATTTCAAGCTTCTAGAAGAAGCAAGTGGTGGTTGGAAAACAATTGTGGAGGTCAGCTGGTGGTGGGGACCAAAGGAGGGGGACAAAGAGATGAGAGAGAGAGGCAAAGTGGTCCCCCCTATCCAATCGGTTCCCCCATTCTCCCTCTTCTCCATACTGTTGACCACCTCCTCCTCCTTCTTCATGTTTTGAGTTTAGCAACCCAAAACAATTGAACGAGTAGCTCCCCTCCATCGTCGAAGCTCATCCGAAGCCGGAGCCACCGCTGTTTGCCACCGTATGCCACCGCCGTTTGCCGCCGTATGCCACTGCTTTTGCCTGCAAAACCTTATAGTTGCCTCCATCACTTCTTGCTCGTCGTTTGCTTGCTGAACTAGCCAACGGAGTAGCTTCTGCAGCCTTCGACTAGAGCCAAACCAGTGGGTATTCCAGCCATTGTTTGGGCCATTTCCGGCTATTCCCGATCTTGTTTGGCAAGCCCGCTTTGGAGTTTTTCGAGCCTTGCCGCATCCCCGTCGTTTTGATCCGAGCGGATCATTTAACAAGTGAGTTTAACTCACTAATCCCTTCTTCGTAAGTTAATGATGTTTAAGAGTTGATTAGTTTATACTAAGTATGGATTAGGAGGATAGTTAAGGTAAATTAACAATTTAATTAACCGTTATTACATGTTAGGTGGTTAGTTTAGTGCAATTAGGGCCTAGACAAGCTCTAGTATTTATCTAGAGTGGTTTGGAAATTTTCCAGGCTTGTCTCGGCTTTTAATTAGGCTTTATGGGCCTAAGTTTGATTTATTGGCATTTAATAATTATTTTTCGTGATTAATTAATTAATTAATTATTTTTCGGAAATTAGATCGGGATAGTTGGTGACTGAAATTTTATGTTGATTGGAATGGTGTAATCTGTTTATTTAATTGATTGTATTTTGTGAATTTGGGTACTTATCCCAAATTTTATTTAATTTCAGTAATTATTTGGAAAATCAACGAGCGTCGGTTGACAACGCCAAAAATAGATTTGTGGATTGTGGAAATTAGCGAGATTTTCAAAGGTGAAAATATTGTATTTTTGGTTAAGGCCGATCATGTACCCACACACAATAATTTTTATCTAGTATCTGTAATTCGAGGAAAATAGGCCAAGATATTATTTTGATCGAGGATTTTAAGTGTGAAGCACACTATTCTTGGCTGAGGGTAGATGTTCGTGTGATGGTTTATAGTCGTAATGAGATGACTAGTGAAAGATGAGATGATGTATGCTGGGTGTGTGATAGTGTGGATTGGGGCATAGAAACCGTTGAAGTATGGCCGTGCCTGTTGGGTTGTAATAAACCACCAAATTATGACTATACTTGTTGGGCCGTAATTAATTGCCGAAGTGTGGCTGTGCCTATTAGGCTGTTATCAACTGTCAAAGTATGGCCGTGCTCGTTGGGTAGCAATTTACCGCCGAAACTTGGAATCGGCGGTGCCCGTTGGGCCGTAATTCATCATTGAATATTTAGTAGGCCATGCCCAAGAGTGGCTGTAATTAATAGTTGGAGTGAGTAATTGAATGACCATGTAATGGTCTTGTTTAATGGAATTGATTAGGTCAATTGATCGATGAGTCGATATGGTGTGAGGATTTTATTTGTTGATGTGATGAATGAATTACTTTATTGAATTGATCGATTGAGTGGTCGAATTATATTAACTTGCAGGAAGGAACTGAGGCCAAGGTAAGTCCTTTGACTCGTGTTTGTGCTTAGGCAGCCCTTGGAGCGTATTTTCTTCCTAGTCGGGTCTTAATGGGTTGAACCCTGTTGTGGGCTCAACATTTTTAGGTCCTTAGATGGTGACTGTGGAGGATCCGAAGCCCCAGAGTTTGGGGAGTCAGAGATCGAAGGATCGGCGAACGTGTCTGACTAATTGGTCTTAGGATAGTTCCCTTTTTGTTGAGCAAGTCTTTTGTAGACAGACCCGTGTTGTATATAAACCTTATGTATTTATAAAAGGTTTGTTTTGGTTGTAAATTTTGGCCTTACTTTCCTATCCCATTTTGTTATTGTCTGGGGATTATTATTCATTTCCGCATGTGCATTAAAATAAATGGGTCGGAAATGCATCCTAGGACGTTGCTATTAATTGACTAAGAGGGATGGGCACGCGCTCAGAGGATCGGAGCATGACAACCCCATTTAATGGTATCAGAGCGTGGTTTAGACACTGGAGTGATAAGGTGCGATGGTCTATGGGATAGTTAATAAGAAAGGCCTTTAATTCATGCTGGTGCATTTCTGTGATAGCTAAGTGGTAGAAATTGTTTGTTGTGTGGATCGCTCAGCTTCTAATTTTGTTTGGAATTGTAAGGTAGGTTTCAGTAGAAAATTGAGCCATGAGCGATCAGGAGCATAGGACTCCTAAGAAGTGTACCGTAGGGCTTGTGACTTGAGGTAGGACTCCGTCGAGGGTCAGTACTCAAGGAAGCCAAGGTAGAGTGTCAGCACAGGCTAGCGCTAGTGGCGTAGCACCACCTCCCGTTGGTGCTAGGGTAGTAGCCTCAGGTGATCTAGGAACCGTTGGGATCATGCAAGCGCTGAATGTGATGAGAGAGATGATGGGGGTAGTAGGCCCAGAATTAAGCTGTCGCTTTTACCACCACCGTTGCAGCCGCCACTACTGCTGCTACCAATGCTGCTATTGCTGCTACAGCCACCGCCGCACCTGTTGTCACACCGCCGAGGTTCCAGCTGGGAACATAGTTGTGGATAAGGAGAGACCAATCCACAAGTTAGTGGAACAATTTCTTGAAGCTGAGCTCGCCGAGGTTCACGAGTACTGGAGATCCAGAGACTACTTTTCTTTGGATTCAAGATTTGGATAAGGCGTTTGTACTTTTGAGGTGCAATGAGGAGGAGAAGGTTTTCCTAGCAGTATATCAACTGTAGGGTAATGCTAATACCTAATGGAGAGCCGCTAGAAAGATAGTATTTCCGGGAGGAGTAGTCCCGGTGTGGGACGCTTTCCTCAAAGCATTCAACGACAAGTACTTCTCGAGTAGCGCTCGAGAGCAGAAGATGGAGGAATTCCAACGTCTCCGCCAAGGGATGATGACTTTTGACCAGTATGAGGTCAACTTCATGGAGCTTTCACAGTATGTTCTGAGACTGATTGAGGATCTAGAAGAAAAAGCTCGAAGGTTCAGGAATGGCCTTTGGCTAGAGTTGAAGCAATCGTTGGTACCGTTTGATTTGAAAGACTATCGAGAAGTGTACAAGTGAGCCCAGTTGCTAGAGAGAAGTTTGAACGAACAAGTCACCTCATTTGGATCGAGGTTTAATTCGAATAGAGAGGGAATTCAACTTGGGAAGAGGCCCATGACCAGAGGAAGATTTCAAGTACCGCTTAACAGGAATGGTGGAATTGGGAAGTCAGGGCCTAGCCAAAATGGCATGTGTCGCTTGTGTGGAAGGCAACACAGATCAGCCCCATGTCAATATAGGCCGGGTACTTGTTTTGGGTTTGGCTAGCTGGGTCACATAGCCAGGAACTGTCCAAGGAGATAGGAGAGATTGAAGCAGTTGCCGCCGCCACCAACGTTGGGTTAGATTAGAGGGTATGTACTGCAGAATGCATTGCAAGGTGGATAGCTCAGACCCCCAGCTCAAGGAATAGTATATGCCATCACTAGAGGTCAGGCTGAGGACGTGCCTAATGTGATCATAAGTATGGTTTCGTTGAACGACTATCCCACTTATGCTTTATTCGATCCAGGAGCAACTCATTCTTTTATTGCCAAGTAGTATGTTAAACTGATAGGATTAAGTCCTGTATTATTGGAGTCAGTGGTTAGCATATTTACACCGTTGAAGGATAATGTGTTAGTTGCTTTGGGTTGTTTTGGTCGCAAGTTAGAAATTGGTGAGCGAGAGGGGAAAATAGATTTGTTAGTCCTAGCCATGTATGACTTTGATTTGATAATTGGCATGGACTGGCTCACCAAGCAACGAGCTAAAATGGGCTGTTATCGTAAAGCTATTCAGTTTGACTCGTTAGAGGGTGAAAGTTTCGAGTTTGTTGGGAGTTGAGGAGGACCCTTGATTGCTTTGATCTCGTCGCTTGAGGCAACTTGTTTGTTAGACGAGGGTTGTCAAGGTTACCTGGCATATGACAGTTGTGGAGCTGAAGATTGAAGATATCTCAGTGGTGCAAGAATTTCCAGATGTATTCCCAAAGGAATTGCTAAGGTTACCGCCAAAGAGAGAGAGAGAGAGAGAGATCGAGTTCGTGATCAAACTAGCACTTTGGGATGAGCCAATTTCTAAGGCTCCTTACCGGATGGCATTATTTGAGTTGAAGGAACTGAAGATGCAAATGCAGGTTTTGTTGGATAAGGGATTCATACGTCCTAGTGCATCACCTTGGGGAGCACCAGTTCTGTTCGTAAAGAAGAAAGATGGTTTGTTGCGTCTATGCATTGACTATCGTCAACTCAATCAGGTGACGATCAAGAACAAGTATCCACTCCCAAGAATCGGTGACTTGTTTGATCAGTTATAAGGGGCATTGATATTTTCAAAGATCGACTTGATGACAGGATATTACAACTGAGGATCAAGAAGGACATTCCAAAGTTAGCATTTCATACTCGATATGGTCATTATGAGTTCACTGTAATGCCATTCGGGTTGACGAATGCACCAACTATGTTTATGGATCTTATGAACCGAGTATTCAAGGAATACCTAGATTAGTTTGTGATCGTGTTCATCGATGATACTCTGGTGTATTCGAGAAGTGAGGAAGAGCATGAGTCATTTGAGATTAGTACTATAGACTCTAAGAGTTCACCAGCTGTACGCCAAGTTTAGCAAGTGCGAGTTTTGATCGACTTGTGTTGCTTTCTTAGGTCATGTGATTTCAGGTGAAGGAATTTCCGTGGACTCATTCAAGATTGAAGCAGTGATTAGCTAGCCAAGACCGACTACTGTGACAGAGATTAGAAGTTTTCTGGGTTTAGCAGGGTATTATAGAAGGTTTGTAGAGAGGTTCTCATCATTAACGTCATCGTTGACTTGACTCTTGAAGAAAGAAGAAAAGTTTGTGTGGACAGACAAGTGCGAGTGTAGCTTCCAAGAGCTGAAGCAGAAGTTGATTACTACACCTATGTTGACCATTCCATTTGGTCTTGGAGGATATGGATCTACAGTGATGCGTCGTTCATAGGATTAGGTTGCATGCTTGATGTAACATGACAGAGTTGTTGCATACGTCTCCTGTCAGTTGAGACCTCATGAACAGATACCCGACGCATGATTTAGAACTCACGGCAATTATTTTCACTTTGAAAATTTAGAGACATTATTTATGTGGAGAAAGATTCCATATCTTCATTAACCATCAAAGTCTCAAGTACTTATTTTCTCAGAAGAAGTTGAATATAAGATAGTGCCATTGGATGGAACTTCTGAAGGACTACGATTGTGATATTCTATATCACCTTGGAAAGGCGAATAAGGTCGCCGACGTTCTGAGTCGAAAGTCTTAAGTTGCTTATATGTTGGTTAAGGAGTAGAATTTAATTGAGAGAACTCGAGATTTGGTGTTCAAGTTTGAGGTAGGCCACCTTTTGAAATAAACCGAATGTTCAGATTATAATCAAATTACTTCAGCCGACAAACCCATATGTTCAAAAAATTCTGCAAGAGGACTCTGATAAAAGAAAAGTTGACTTTCAAATTTCTGATGATAGAATGTTGAGGTTCCGAGGATGATTGGTTGTACTTGATGATGCATAGCTTAGAGAGGATATTTTATCAGAAGCTCATCGTAGTAGTTAAAACATTCATCCTGGCAGTATGAAGATGTATAAGAATTTGCGTTAACACTATTGGTGGTTTGGTATGAAGGCGGACATCACCAAGCATGTCGCCAAGTGTTTGACGTGTCAGCAAGTGAAGGCTTAGCATTGCAAGTCGAGAGGACTTCTGCAACCTCTCAAGATCCCATAGTGGAAATGGGAGTACATCACGATGGATTTCGTGACCGGTTTACCAAGAAGTTAGAGAGGGAATGATTCCATTTGGATAGTGGTCTACAGACCAATAAAGTCGGCCCACTTCATTGCAGTGCGAAAGGATCTCAGTTTGGATAGCCATGCTGATTTGTACATGCGTTAGATAGTTCGAATGCATGGAGTGCCGGTTACGATTACCTCAGACCAAGACCTTAGATTCATGGCTGCCTCTTTTGGAAAAGCTTGAAGAGTGCTTTAGGTACAGAGCTGCAGTACAGTACGGTATATCATCCTTAGACGGATGGCCAGTTTGAGAGGACGATTCAAACCCTCAAGGACATGCTACGAGCTTGCGTATTGGATTTTAAGGGAAGTTGGGAAGAACAACTTCATTTGGTTGAGTTTGCCTACAATAACAGCTATCAGTAGAGCCTTCAGATGGCTCCTTTCAAAGCATTGTATTGCAGAGCGTGCAGAACACCCGTGTGTTGGGATGAAGTTAAGGAAACAAAAATCATAGGTCTAAAGTTGGTTCAGCAGTCAGTGGATGCAATTGCAGTGATCAGGAACAGATTAAAGACCGCTCAGAGTTGATAGAAAAGTTATGCAGACAAGCGCCAGAGATCATTGGAATTCCAAGTTGGTGATTACCTTTTTCTTAAAATGACACCAATGAGGGGTACCTCGCGCTTTGGCAAGAAAGGAAAAATGAGTCCGAGGTACGTAGGTTCATTTGAGATTCTAGAGAGAATCGGGATCCTAGTGTATTGTCTTGCGTTGCCGCCGAGATTGGTGTAAGTGCACGACGTCTTTTACGTGTTGATGTTGAGGAAGTATAAGCTTGACCCAACCTACGTGCTTAATTTTGAAGAATTGGAAGTGGATGATCGAGTGTCATACATTGAAAGCCCGGTTTAGATCGTGGATAGGAAAGAACGGGTTCTTTGTACAAAGACTATCCCATTGGTCAAAGTGGTATGGCAACACCAAGGTACTGAAGGAGCAACCCAGGAGACTGAAGAGTCAATGAGACAGTTGTACCCCCACCTTTTTGTTTAAAGATTGTAATGGTTTAAATTTTGAGGACAAAATTTTTATAAGAGGAGAAGAGTTGTGACATCCTGAATTTTTCAGTTTTGCTTTCAATTAAATTAATCGGGCCTTTCATCGACACGCCTATAGTGTTGTTCTTAGAGCTGATCACTTGTGAAATAATTAGACTATTTTGGGAAGTCATTAAGGAATTTTAACGCATTAAACTTGAGAATTCGACCGAGAGTCGGCTACTCAACCATGCTCATCTATAGAGATCATTTTGGCATAGTAAGATCAACTATGGATCAAAGATAGGTCAGTTTGACTGATATGTGCGGTTAAACGTGGGTAATTCTACCAAATTGAAAAATTCTCGTTGATCGGCACTAGTTTGATTTTTCTGTTGTTTTGATACCTTGTATCCATATTTGAATTCTCGAGATTTTCACGAAAATCGAGAGTCGCCAATATGTCAAAGAGGTTCATTGTGGCTCAAAGAGAATTGGCCACAAGTCATTTGCACTAAAAATTTCTGAAAGCTACCCGGTATGCTAGGTCACGTTAAAATCGCGCCAGATTGAAATTAACTGCGAATTCGAATCCGATTTCAGAAATTGAAAGTTTTATCATGTCACGAGTCATTTTAGGAACATCGACTCAGTTTCTGAAGATTTTTCTGCAAACCGAGATTTTGGTGGAAAAAGTCGAGGTAGGGCCGTTTTCGACAGGAAAAATCAGAGGACCTTTTTTGATTGCGAAATTGGGATGCAAGTGGGTTCAAGTGGTAAGGAAAAATACCAATTTGATTGTGAGCTCAATAATTGAATTTTTAGAGGCCGAAATGAATTGATTCGAAGAGAAATTGATTAGGAATTGAAGCAATTCCAAGCAAATTCGTGTGCCCCCCTTGGCCACAACAATTGGAGCATTTCAAGCTTCTAAAAGAAGCAAGTGGTGGCTGGAAAATAGGTGTGGAGGCCAGCTGGTGGTGAGGACCAAAGGAGGGGGACAAAGAGATGAGAGAGAGAGGCAAAGTGGTCCCCCCTATCCAACTGGTTCACCCCTTCTCCCTCTTCTCCATACCATCGATCACCTCCTCCTTCTTCATGTTTTGAGTTCAGCAACCCAGAACAACCGAACTAGCAACTCCCCTCCACTGTTGAAGCTTGTCTGAAGCCAGAGCCACCGTCATTTGTCGCCGCACGCCACTGCCTTCGCCTGCAAAACCCCGGAGCTACCTCCGCTTTTTGTCTCGCTGTTTGCTCACCGAACTAGCGACTGGAACAGATTCTACAGCCTTCGACCAGACCTCGTTTAGTGAGCTCGCTTTGGAGTTTCTTGAGCCTTTCCGTGTCCTCGTCGTTTTGATCTAAGCGGATCACTTAACAAGTGAGTTTAACTCACTAATCCCTACTTAGTAAGTTAATGACGTTTAAGGATTGATTAGTTTAGACTAAGTATGGATTATATGGATAGTTAGAGTAAATTAGCAATTTAATTAGCTGTTATTGCATGTTAGATGGTTAGTTTAGTGCAATTAGGGCCTAAAAAACTCTAATATTTATTTAGAGTGGTTCAAAAAATTTTAGGCCAATCTAAGCTTTTTATTAGGCTTTATAGGCATAAGTTTGCATTATTGGCATTTAATAATTATTTTATGTAATTATTTAGTTATTTATTAATTTTTCCAAAAATTAGACCAGAATAGTTGGTGACCATAATTTTATGTTGATTGTAATTGTGTGATTTGTTTATTTAATTGATTGTTATTTTGTGCAAATTGAGTGTGATTTTTGAATTTGGGTATTTATCCCAAATTTTATTTAATTTCAGTAATTAATTGGAAAATCACCGAGCGTCGGTTGACAACGCCAAAAATGGATTTGTAGACTATGGAAATTAGTGGGATTTTCAAAGGTAAAAATTTTGTATTTTTGGATAAGGCTGACCGTGTACCCACACACGATAATTTTTATCGGGTATCCGTAACTTGAGAAAAATATGCCAAGATATTATTTTGATTGAGGATTCTAAGTGTGAAGCAGACTGTTCTTGGTTGAGGGTAGATGTTCATGTGATATATGGATCGTTGCTCTCACAAGCTGATAAAGTGTACTACTCTCACAAGCTAACATATCAAGCACTTATAGGCTGATATAGTATACTGCTCTTACAGGCTGAATACCCAATGCTCACACAAGCTGAACTAAGATAAACTAACCGCAGCCAAGATCTTTGTGCCTTGCACACCAATCTCTCAATTAAATAACAAGCTTGACCCAATTTCATCATGTTAAAATATACCCGATGAAAATAATTGTGTGTGGGTACACGATAGGTCTCAACCAAAAGTATAATATCTTTATTTCATAAAATCCCACTAACTATATAGTCAATAAAAACATTTTTGGCGTTGTAAATTGACGCTTGGTAATTTTCTAATTAAATACTGAAAATATTAAATTTTGGGATAAATATACAAAATTACAATCAACACTCAATTTGCACAAAATAACATTCAATTAAATAAACCAATCATACCATTGCAATCAACACGAAATTCCGGTCACCGACTATCCCAGTTTAATTTCCAAAAAATAATAATTAATTAAATAATTATCAAAATTAATTAATAAATACCAATAATAAAAACTTAGGCCTGAAAAGCCTAATTAAATATCGAAACGAGCCCGGAAAATTTTCGAATCTAACTAGATAAATACTACAACTTATCCAGTCTCTAATTATTCTACTTTAATCACCTAATGTTGACACCTAAATTTTGCCTAATCATTTAGTAATTAATTGCATAAAAATTTAGGGATTAATCTTTAACCCCTAAGAAAAAAAAATAGTAAAATTGCATTTCATGTAGTTGCATTTGCATTGATACCAAAAGACAACAAGACGCAACGGCTCGTGGTCGATTACATGCACAAAAGGTGGTCTCTCTCTTGCTAATCTGAAAACACAATAAAAGTCAAAGAAAGAAGAAAGAAGAGTTCTTCACGTCCATTGTTTCTTCCTCATTAATGCATGCACATGCATGGATAAAATAGGGACGACGTGAAAATTCTAGAGAAGCCGCAAGCGTGAAGAAAGCAAAGAAAAATTCTCCACTGCACACGCGAGAATTCCGGAGAAAATCTGCAAGAAGATGGGCTCACAATTTTATAATATTCTCTCCTTCCCCGGAGAGCAAATCGGCTGGAGAAGAAAGAAGTTCCTGCACGTCCATTGTCTCTCGCTCATTAATGCATGCAGATGCATGCGCAAGAATCGGCGGACGTGAGGAGCCTCGAAGAAGCAAAAGGGAAGCCCATGATATATTATAATATACTCTCTCAAGTGGGGGTCGTGAATTTTGGTGAAGCGAGGAGAGTGTGCTCAAGAAAGAAGCAAGTAACAAGCAAAGAAAAGTCAATAGTTGTGGCTAAATTAATGAGTGTCGACGGTGGCCTCCTTATTTGAAAAAAATCCGGACGTGAACAGCAAGGAAAAAATGACGGCCGCCTCCTATTCACACTAAAGTCGGTTGGACTCCAAGAACCCTATAAATACGCAAGGGGGGAGGCCACGCAAAAGGGGGAGAAGGAAAATTGACGGGAGTGGTTTGTGAGAGCTATTAAAAAAGAGAGAACCCCATAGAGACACACGAGTGGAGAGAAAGAAAGAAATTAAAAAAAAGAGAGACGCTCATCGGGGAGAAACAAGAAAAAATGAAGTCGGGGGAGGAGATTAAAAAATAGAGAAAAGCAAAAGGTGAAGCCGAAAAAAGCAAAAAAAAGAAAACTGAAAGTACAGAGAGAGAGAGGGACGTGACGGCGGCTGCAGAAAAAAAAAAGAGAAGCGCCCACTGTTCTTCTTCTTCGCTGGACTTTCCTCCGGTTTCTGCTGCCCGCGTCCGTGCCCACGCCGCCGCGCTCGCACCGCCGCATCTCCACCTCCGCCGCGCGCCACCTCGCCCGCTAGTCACCGCCACTCCGCCGGCCATCCCCGTGCGAGCACCACCCACGTGCTCGCACCGCCGTTCGTCGCCCCTGCTGTGGCCGTGACGACCCGCGACTTCCGCTCCCCGCAAACCACCGCCACCAGCAACGCCTGCACCTCCGTCCGACGCCGCGCCACCGCCCAAACGCCCGCACCCTGCAGCACTCGTCGCCGCCCCTACACGTTGCTGCACCGCCTCACCCGAGCGACCACCCGAGCCGCTCCCACTCGCCCGCGCACCCGGACGCCGAACCACCGTACGTCCGTGCCGATCTCACGTCCGCACCACCTCCGCCGGTCTCCCCTTCGCGCGTGACCGATCCCCGTACAGCACCACCGCCCGACCACCAGCCAGCAACGCCCGCACCTCCACCCCACTCGTTCGCCGCGCCTTGCCCCCGCGCAACCCGACCCGACGTCGCAACACACCACCCGCGACCCGCTCTTCTCCGCCGAGCCCACCACATTGTCCACCGCCGCCGGTCCTCGCCGGAGCCCCCGAACGCCGGTGAGCAGCTACCCCCCCCCGGACTAACAACCTGCTTCCTTCGGAGACCCCGAGCCCAAGCCTTGCGTGGGGAAAGGAAAAGATAAAAAAAAAAAAAAAAAAAAAAAAAACAAAGGAACATTAGGTATTTTTTTTATTATTTTATTTTATTTATATAGTTTATAGTTTGTTTTTATATAGTTTCTTAGTGTGGTATAGTTTCTTAGTGTGATTATTCATTAATGCATGATTGAAATTCCAATGTGAAATAACCCCTCAAATTAGGGATTAGAGTCGATTTTCGAGCCGAAATCCGACTCACGATCTCTTGCAAAAATCGACAATCCAATCTCATGTCCGAGATTCGATTCGCGATTTAATTTAAAATTGACCAACCCGATCTCATGCACGAGATATGGTTCGTCAGTTTTAGGTATTAATCTTATCTTGATCGGATTAGATATCGGGTTATTTGAATTAGCTTTTGCTCTTGCAAAAAAAAAAAAAAAAAAAAAAAAAAATGCAAGTTAGATTAGATCTAGGGTTAGCGTATTTAGTTTTTTTAAAAATAAAAATAAAATAACAAAAATCCAAAAAAAAAAGGCATTCATTTGGGATATTAGCTTTTTAGTTTTATTTTTAGAATTGCACGTGTCAATCTAGAATTAGACTTTCACTTCAAATTTTTATAACAAAAAAAATCCTCAAAAAAATTAATTAATTTAGGATGCTAGTTTTTTAGGTTGCATGTTTAATTGTGTTTTAGAAGAAATTTTTAAAATTTCTAATTTTTTTTATAAAAAAATTTTCAAAAAAATCATGCATTTTAGAATAGAATTGCATGTCTCAATTTAAGATTAGATCAATTTGCATCTTAGGTTAGAAATTGCTAGATTAAAATAACGTCTTAGTTTAAAATAGGATTTAGTATGACTTAATCCTAAGTTTAAATTGGTTGGAATTTTAATTTAGCTGGGTAATTTTTGCATTTTTCTTAATTTCGAATATCATGAAAAATACAAAAATTTGTCTTTAGATAAATTAGTTTCAATTTTTAGGATAAATTGCATTTTTAGGAATAGAAATATCATGTGCACGTCATGTAGAATTAGGCTCATTTAATTAAAAATTGCCCGTCATTATACTTAGGTCATTTTGATTTGCATATTTAATTGTTGCATATTCATTAAGAAAACACAAAAAAAATAAATAATATTTTACTCATGTCATGTAGTTTAAAACACATTGTCATGCCATTCCATGTTAGATTAGTAGCATGCATTGCATATTGCATGATTCTCATTAAATAAGTGAAAACCAAAAAAGAAATTGCGTGTTAATTAGAAATCATATTTAGACTGTCGATGTGAATTCTAATCTAACATTGCAGATGCTTTCGTTGCTATAAGGTAAATCCTGCGATTTATTAATAGCTTTCTTGGGTGTTAAATTGGTGGTTTGCGCACCCGCATGATCACCTCACATGTTAGGAAGATAAATTAAAATCAATTCAAGCTGCCTGCAAAAAATATTTTGAAATAAAAAAGAAAAGGTACCGAAAGGGCGTTAAAGAAATCTAGCGTAATCAAGTCCCTGAACTCATTTAATCTCTGGTTCGTAGGAGTGAAGTAATCCTCCCATTACTTTACTTGGGTTTCTAATCGACCCACCAAAAATAGATTAGTGGCGACTCCATGATAAAAATCATTTGCATATTAAGAACTTAAATCCTAAGTCGCGAATTGGTATGGGCTTGGGAGAGCTCGAGCTAAGTCTAGGCCTAGCAATCCATTAGCCGAACCCTTAGGTGGTCAAAACCCGCTTCGGGGAGGTCGCGACAGCTTGGTGACTCCGCTGGGGACTCGAGTTGAAACTCTTAGTAGACTTAGGCCAATTTTCTTTTTGAAAAATATTTTTGTTTGGCAGCGAGGATCCCAGATAGGTCCCTAACATTTAAGGTGTTAAATGTTCTTGCAGAATGGGAGGTATAAGGGGAAGTGTTTGCTGACATTTGTTTTGCGAGGGGAGGTGTAGGAATGTATGGTTTACTTTCACTTATGAAGTATTGCTTGATATAAATTGCCGTGCATGCCTTGCATCTAGCACTACACTATTGCACACACAACCCGCCGCCGGACCTGGGCCGCATAGGATCATCTAGGATGGCATCGAGATGGATACCACTTCGACCGCATGCCTGCGGTATGAGTCGCACATCTCAATCCCGAAGTTTCTTTTTTGGCGTCAGGAGTACCTACCTCGGTTCGCATGCCCGCAACCCAGGTCGGCTCTTTGACCAAGCCGAAGTCATGAGGACCCGACTTAGTTCGCATGCCCGCGGCTAGTCCGATCATTCTTGTGGTTTCACTTTGTTAAGCCTGATAGACTAGAAATCGAGCCACTTACCATGCGCATGTCTATGTGATTGCCCTTTGTTTATTGGTAAAGTAAGTCTTCTAAATTCGCACTCTTGCAATCTACTTACTTTATTATATCATTTTATCGGTCCATGGCATTAGGATTGTCCTGAGTCTTGATCAATATACAATGGGAATACTGGACATTCGAATTATTCTCCCTCTAAAGGAAGAGCTTAGCGCATGGTGGGGCAAGTTAGACCAAGCTGGCCGTCAATTTGTAGAGTCACACATTAGTCGACTACTTCCATTGCTGCGTATCAACATCCATGGCGGCCTCATCCAAGCACTTGCTCATTGTTGGTGCCCCGAGACTTCTACTTTCATCTTCGGCGGTAAGCATGAACTCACGCCCACCTTGGAAGAATATAGCATTGCCATAGGAAAATCTTTGAAAGCTGAATTAATTAATCCACCTATCGGAATAGACCCCGTTGTGGCCTTATCCGATTTTCTGAGAATTAAGGAGGATAATGTAAGAAAGGTTTTAAAAGCTCACCGCAATACATGTCATTTATCTTTTCTAAAAGAATGTTTTGAAAATGGCAATTCATTTCAAATGAGAAGGGTTTTCCTTTTAGCTTTCTTTGGGTTTATACTTTTCCTCATTGCAAGAATGCTATTAACCCTTTGATGGCTCACTTAGTTGAACAAGTGTTGGGAGGAAAAAATTTCGTAAACACTATTTTGGCTGAAACCTTTCTTTCCCTCACTCGATTTAAAGGAAGCGGTGATAAGACATTCCATTCCTCTCCTGAGCTTTTACAAATTTGGTTTCTTTCTCATATAAAAGGGTTTGGTGGTTCAATGACTATACTTGATGTTAATAACTCTAATCACCCTATTATGAGATTTGAGAACAACCAAAAACATGCACCGGATTACCATTATTCTAGATGGCTAGCTTTCATGAAAAAACCAACTTCCAAGGGTTTCCTATGGCATGCTAAGTGGTTCCAAGTTCGTGTGGCGAGACTTTCATGTGGAGGTGTTGGCCCAGTCCCTCTATTGGGATTCACTGGAGCAACGGAATACTATCCAACTAGAGTGACCCGTCAGTATCAAGTTGTGCAAGAGCTTCCCCCGGCATTGCAAGCAGATCCATTCCGAGCCAACTTCGTTGATGGAGACCGAGGCCATGAAGATTCCATTCTCACAATTAAATCAATGTGGGATATGTGCCAGCCACGAAAACTCAAGTGGCCCGAGGAGGAGCTCAAGGGCAAAGAAATGAAGTATTATGCCTCAATTAAATACATTCAACAACACAAGATTCCAGAGGAGTTACTTCCAAAGATACCAAAGGCGCCCTTTGAAGATCACCAACCGCGCTGAAAATAAATGCCTCAAAAGGGTTGCTGAAAAAGCTCAAGAGGAGAATAAGCGATTGCGCCGAGTGGTGTCCCGAGTGTATATTGATCAAGCTAGATGAAGTGTTTGAGTCAATCTTGTTGTTTTCATTTCTAGATTAATGTTTAGGAAGTTGAGTCATTTACTTTCCTAGTTTGTTTGTTTAGGGCATTTTTGAGCTTCTATTTCATTAATGAAGTGCTTGAATCAATCTTGCTTCTATTTTGTTAGGATTGTCAAAAACTCCATTAATGAATAAAAGTTTTAGACCATTGCCATGGACCGGTGTATTTCATATGAGATACTTATTTTTGTCCGTTTCTTCAAATTAGGTGATAACGGATCCTCCACGTTCGCCCATCATTACACGATCAAGAGCAAAAATGGCCGACCAAATCGAAATGCGTGATCGTATGACCGCTGTGGAAAATCAACTCCAGCAGTTGCTCACCTCCATGCAATTTATGACCGATCAAATGCAATCCCTCCAAGTGCATCAGACTCTTGCACCCGCTCTCCTCGAGATAGTAGTCCCAAAGCAGACGGACAAGGCCCAAATGGGTGATGACGACATGCCTGAGTTAGAGGATGACCCATTGTTCGTCACTACCAAAAAAGCCAAGCCTGACAATGTCCCTAAGGCGGAGCAAGATGAACGCTTCGCCAAACTTGAAGAGAAACTGAAACAATTGCAAGAGTCACAGAATTCACTCCCGTTCGACTTGTCAGTTTATGAGAAGGTCAAAATGCCGAAGAAGTTTAAGATGCCGGAGTTCGAGAAATACGACGGTACTTCCTGCCCAAAGGCTCATTTGCAGATGTACCACGTACGCATGGCCCAATACGTCAAGAACGAGCCTCTCATGATCCAATCATTTCATGCAAGCTTGACTGGGCCCGCACTCAACTGGTACATAATGAAAAATATAAACCTTCTCGACACCTGGAATGAAGTGGCTGACGCTTTCCTAAAGCAGTATAAGTTCAACATGGACATTGCACCTTCCCGAGAGGATCTTGAGCGGATGGAGAAGAAGAAAAGTGAGTCATTTAAGGAGTATGCTGTAAGGTGGCGAAACTTGGCAGCTCAAATCACTCCTGAGCCTACAAACAAGGAGTTGATGAAGTTGTTCGTCAAGACTCTCCCGTATGAGTTCCGTAACCGAATGGCTAGCACATACGTTGAGAACTTCAACCAGCTTATCCCAGTAGGTGAACAGATCGAGATGGGGCTAAGGGATGGATGGTTCAATGAACCGACTCATCAAGGCAAAAGGTTCACCATGAAGAAAGATAAAGAACCAACCACTGAAGTCAATGTTGCATATGTGCAACCAGCCCCTAGTAAGCCTCCGATGGTTCGTGTCCCCGGGAATCAGCAAGATGGAGGCCGAGTGCCTGCACAGCGGCAATTCACCAAAAGGCAGTTCTCTCCTCTTCCTGGCCCTCTATCTCAGGTCTTACCGATACTCCGAAACAAGGGATTGATCTCCCACGAACCAAAGCGGCCCAATGCTGAAAAATTCTCCAACTATGATCCCTCAAAAAAATGTGAGTATCATATGGGAGAGGTCGGCCATTCAACTGATGAATGTTTGACTTTGAAACACAAGATTCAAAATTTGTTGGATACTAAGGCATTTTCTTTCCGTACCGCCCAACCGAATGTCCAGAAGAATCCATTGCCGGAACATCAGGGAAACGTGAATGCAATCTTTGAGTTCAATGCTGGCAAAAAGATGAACTTGAAGGTGTCTGTCAAAGATATCTATAGCGGATTAGTTAGAGTTGGTTACTATCCGACAGATGAGAATCCTCCCTTCCCTACCATGAAGGAAAGGGTTCAAGAAATGGTTAAGACTGGTGTGATCGTGTATGCTGACCAAGCTGGAATAGTGTCAACTATCTCCGAGGTCGTCATCGATTGGGAGAAAGAATTTGCTAAGTTAAGTGCTGAAAAGAGTGAAGCAGATCCATTGATCGAGGACATGCCCCCACTTGAGGACGCCTCCGACCATGAAGGATTGATAGTGGAAGTGCCTTCAACTGATGAAGAAATAATTATTGAGATGCCCCAGCTGTATGAGTACAAGGATAACAAAGCAGTCCCTTGGTCATACGAGCTAGATGTTGACCTGATTACAAGGTCTGGTCGGACCTATGCTCAAGCTAATGCCCAACCCGCAAAGCCAATTCTCGACAAAGAGGCCAAGGAATTTCTGGCTATAATCAAAGCAAGTGAGTATAACGTGGTCGACCGATTGCGGAAATTGCCCGCTCGAATCTCTTTACTTGAACTCTTGCAAACATCTCCTACACATCAAAAGTCTCTAATGAAGGTTCTAAGCGAAGTTCGTGTACCGTAGACGATCGAGAAAACAGGTTGGAGGAATTTGTAGGATCGATTCTTCTTAAGGATTTAATAGCCTTTTCGATGAAGAATTCCCTCTTGAGGGGAGGGACATACTAAGGCGTTATATATATCCGTCAAGTGCAAGGCTTCCCATGTGGCTCGAGTACTCATTGATAATGGGTCTGCCTTGAATATTTGTCCATTGGCGACTCTTCACCGCCTTAAAATAGATCCTTCAAAAATAAATGCTGCAAAGACCTCCGTCCGAGCTTTTGATGGTACAAGAAAGGAGGTGATAGGGGAGACCCACCTTGATCTGCAAATAGGGCCGGTGATGTTCAACGTCCTTTTCCAGGTGATGGACATTCCTACCGCATTCAATTTCCTATTAGGGCGTCCTTGGATTCATACTGCTGGAGCTGTGCCATCAAGTCTCCACCAAAGCGTGAAATTTGTTGTCAAAGGAAAGCTAGTCATTGTTCATGGCGAGGAGGATCATCGGATCTATCATGAGACGGCTATCCCCTATGTAGAGCCGGAACGTAGGGAGGAGTCGAGCTACCAATCGTTTGAACTTGTATCCACTATTCATGCATCTCGAGGATCGACAGCACCTATCCCTGATATGTCGAATGCAGCAGTTATGGTAGCAAGAGTGATGGTTGGAAATGGCTTTATTCCTAGCCGTGGACTTGGTAAAAAAGAGCAGGGTATCCGGAATCCTATTGAAGCCCCTCGAAGGTTTCGTTCCGCCGGATTAGGGTACCATGGAAGAGGTGGAGGACATGAACGAGAGAGGAAAAACTCATTACTCCTCGATATCCGCGAGACATTCCCGGGCCCTGCTAGAATGATGCATGATGAGGGAGGAATGATCGACACCCGAGGTATCGTGCTCGATGGATTAAATGGCATGGACGACTCGACAACTTCAAAGACAGAGGATCCAGATGATGGGATGGAAGGGATCACGACTCTATTCGATGATCTCCTCATAGGTGCCATTGATGAAGAACCATCGGAGGAAATGGGTGCTAGCCCACAAGAGTAACACGTTTACTTTTCTCCACTCCCCTGCTTGGGAATCTTATCGCTTTTAGGATTTGATGTTTTCTAGGGTTTGCTTATCGTATTCTGCATGTCGTTTGTCAGAAGTTGATGTTTGCTAGGGTTTGATTGTTAGGGTGTCATTTCACTTTGATTGCCGTACTTTTCAGTCCAATAAATGTAATTTGGTTGATGAATATCAATTACAATTACAAGTTTTATTTTGAGGGCATGATGGGGTATACCAAACCAGCCCGGTGATGATATCCAACCGATGAAAGAAATGAAAAATCCAAGGAGAATTCTGAGGCCTGGGCTTCATCATGCTTCCTCATGTCAAAAATTTTTTCTAAAATGTTTTGAAAAAAAAAATCAGAAAAAAATTTCAAAAAAATAGATAAGAAATCCATGCTGTTTAGCCCTGTTTGTCATTTTGAACTATCCATTTTATGTTTCAGGAGCAGCCTTATGGCAGGCAAGAAGGAGAAAATGGTCCAATCCAATACAATGAGAGATGACAGTGATGACCTTGATGATCCAAATGGTGACTCCATTGAAGTGCAACATAGTTGGGAGCAGCATGAAAAACCTAAAGTTCTCACCTCCGAGGAAACCATCACTATCAATTTGAGTGATGCCGAGGAGCCCAAAGAGATAAAGATTGGGGCAAATCTTCCCAAAGATGAGGCCGAGCACCTGACTCAGTTGTTAAAAGAATATCAGGATATCTTTGCCTGGACATATGCTGATATGCCAGGTCTAGATCCGTCAATTGTGGAACACTGTTTGCCCACCAATCCAGACATGCGCCCTAAGAAGCAAAAGCTTCAGAGGACTAAACCGGAGCTCTCGAAGAAGATAGAAGAGGAGGTAATGAAACTCCTCAAAGTGGGATTCATTGAAGTCTCGCAATACCCTGAATGGGTGGCCAACATAGTGCCGGTCATGAAGAAAGATGGTCGAGTCCGAGTTGTGTTGATTATCGGGATTTGAATAAGGCCAGCCCAAAGGACGACTTCCCATTGCCACATATCGATGTTCTCGTGGATAGTACTGCCGGATTTGAATTATTCTCTTTCATGGATGGTTTTTCTGGTTACAACCAGATAAGAATGAAGGAGGAAGACAAAGAGAAGACAGCATTTATCACCCCGTGGGGAACCTTTCATTATAATGTCATGCCATTCGGACTCAAAAATGCAGGGGCAACTTACCAATGAGCCATGGTTACGTTGTTCCATGACATGATGCATGAAGAAATCGAGATATATGTTGATGATATGATTGCAAAAACCCGACCTGGGAAAAGTCATGTTGAAACCCTCAAGAAGTTATTTGATCGGCTTCGTGAATTCAAACTCCGTTTAAACCCTGCCAAGTGCGTGTTCGGGGCAGCATCAGGAAAATTACTTGGGTTTATGGTGAGTAGCAAAGGGATCGAAATTGACCCATCTAAAGCCAAGGCAATACGTGAGCTGCAATCTCCGTCGATGGTGAAGGAGGTTCGAAGTCTCCTAGGGAGACTGAATTACATTACACGATTCATTTCTCAACTCTCTGAGACCGCTAAGCCATTCTTCAAACTCTTGAAGAAAAACGTACGAGTTGAGTGGAATGATGAATGTCGAGAGGCGTTCGATAAGCTGAAGCAATATTTGATGAATCCACCAGTTCTTGTCCCACCAATATCGGGGCATCCTTTGATTTTGTACCTCACAATCCATAGTGAGTCACTCGGCGCGATGTTAGCTCAGAAAAGTCCCGTGGATCGAAGGAACGGGCCATTTATTACCTCGAAAAAAAGTTCACCGTCTCGAGCTAAAATATTCTGATGCTGAAAAAACTTGTGCTTGCGTTAGTATGGGTATTGCATAGACTACGACAAGACACCTTGCATTACCAGGACGTTTCTCGTGATCGAGAACGATCCCATCAAGTATTTATTTAATCAACCAGCTTTGGTGGGTAAGCTAGCTAAATGGCAGGTCTTGATTTCGGAATTCGACGTGCAATTCATGCCACAAAAATCAATTAAAGGCCGAGTAATTGCTGATATATTGGCTGAGAATCCTAGAACCTTGAATGATGATGATTGTCCTCTGGATGATCGTATTTTGGCCATAAATGAAGATGTATGGTCTATGTTCTTTGATGGAGCTGTGAACTTGTCCGGTTCTGGCACTGGGGCAGTACTAATATCCCCAGACGGACAACACCACCCAGTAGCTGCGAAATTAATATTCCCATGCACTAACAATATAGCTGAATACGAAGCTTGTATTCTCGGACTTCAGGCCGCAATTGAAATGGGAGTGGCCAAATTGAAGGTATATGGAGATTCTGCACTGATCATACTCCAGACTGTAGGTGAATGGAAGACCAAGGATGCCAAATTACTACCGTATCATAAGTACCTCGAAGAGTTGGTGAAGGAGTTCGATGAAATCTCGTTTGACTATTTGGCTAGATCTCATAATCAGTTCGCCGATGCCCTGGCAACGTTGTCATCTATGTTGCAAGTTACTGATGGTTTAGAAGTTGAGCCTTTGAAAATTGAGGTTCTAGCCAAACCTTCTTATTGTATGGTCGTGAATGAAGAGCTTGATGAGAAGCCATGGTATTGCGACATCATGAACTATATCCAAAAGCAGGAATTTCCTGAAGGGAGCACTCTAGCCGATAGAAAATACATAATGAAGATGGCCTCAAAGTTCTTTGTCAGTGGTAAGAATTTATACAAGAGGTCTTATGATTCAGTTCTATTGAGGTGCGTAGATGAAGCAGAAGCTACCCAAATCATGCAAGAAGTGCATGAAGGAGTTTGTGGCTCACACATGAATGGGCACATGTTGGCCAAGAAGATTATGAGACTAGGTTACTATTGGCTTGCACTGGAAAGTGACTGCATATAGCATGTTAGAAGTTGCCATCGTTGCCAAATTCATGGAGATAAAATAAATGTTCCTCCAACGGAGTTGCACCAGCTATCTGAACCATGACCTTTCTCGATGTGGGGGATTGATGTAATTGGCCCAATAAATCCCAAAGCTTCAAATGGGCACCGATTCATATTGGTGGCAATAGATTATTTTTCAAAATGGATTGAAGCCGCATCATATGTTAATGTCACAGCTCGAAACATGGTTAAATTTATTAGGCGTGACATAATCGCCCGTTATGGTGTCCCCGAAGCAATTGTCACTGACAATGGGACAAATCTGAATAACAAGTTCGTGGATGACTTGTTCAGTGAGTTCAAAATCAAGCATTTGAATTCATCACCTTACCGCCCGCAAATGAATGGAGCTGTTGAGGCAGCTAATAAGAACATTAAGAAGATCCTGGCTAAGACAGCCGAGAATTATCGAGATTGGCATGACAGGTTACCTTTTGCTCTAATGGCGTATCGGACATCGATCCGAACATCTACCGGGGCAACCCCTTTCTCCTTAGTTTATGGCATGGAGGCAGTCTTGCTTGTGGAAGTAGAAATTCCCTCTTTGAGAGTCTTATCCCAAGTAGAATTGTCCGAGGCGAGAATGGACACAACAAAGGTTCGAGCAGTTGAACCGATTGATGAGAAAAGATTAAAAGCTCTTTGCCATGGTCGACGTATCAACAAAGAGTAGCCAAGTCTTTCAATCGGAAGGTACGGCCAAGACACTTCAAGTGAATGATCTAGTTTTAAGAAAGGTGTTGCCGATTTTTCCGATCCTGGAGGCAAATTTGCTCCAAATTATAGCGGCCCATATATGGTGAAGAGGGTACTCCCGGAGGTGCCTTAATCCTTACGAAAATGGATGGTCGTGAGTTTTCTAATCCTGTTAACTCTGATGCTGTGAAGAAGTATTACCCTTGAAAAAATTTGTTGTGAATTGAAGGAACTCATTTCTTCGTGGAAATGGATTGAATGAGATGAGAAGTAGGCCATGTTCCATACACATATCGAATTCATTTGATTCGGTATTCATTTGATGACCCGGTGTCGGTTCAATTAAATAAAAAAAGAAATGCCCGAGGACACCACCAGCGCCTCGGCCTGGTGGCACGGGGAATGAAAAGGTCCGAAAAAACCAGGGTTCGATCCCTGGAAATGGCAACAAGTTTGCCACCAAAAAAAAAAAAAAAAAAAAAAAAAAAATTTTTTTTTTTTCCAATCCTTTTCTTTCTTTTTGAGCTACAAACTCTTTGTGTTCAAAGCTGATGAGTTCATGAAGTAATTGTGACCTTTCAAAGGAGAATTTTGCATGATAGTTTTACCTGTTTAATTACCAATTTCACTGAGGATCGTCACCATCGATCAAGTTAATGAATGATGTGGAATGAATTGAACATGCTAAATGAGACATGTCGTCGATGATGAAAGGCAAGCCTATCCTATACACAGTCCCTTGCTCATATACTTGGTGAGATGAGTGTAGGAAATTCCATGTTTCTAAGGTAAAGAGTTTTCTCGCGAAAGGTACGATGATCGAAATGATGAGAGGCGGTTCATTCTCTATCCCAAACACTACGTGATCATCCATTGTTTAAACCCTTTTGAGCCCACACACGTGGATAATTTTTAAATTACCCCTGTCAAGAACCACCCCACATTGGGGCAAACTGGAGGTAAGACGACATCATGAGGTGAGGAATTTGATAGGAATATTCTTGCTCTCACTTGCATCAATCTTCAGTTATTGCTATTACATTGAATTCATACGATAATTCAAGTGCCTTAGGACGATGAGGAGCAGTTCTTTCTCTATCCTACACACTTTATCCATTGTGTAGCCCCTTGAGCCTGTAAATTCGTTTCATTTAAACCCAATTGGTGATCATCTCCCACACCGGGGCAAGGCAAAAGGCAAATGTTCAAGCAGCAAAATCCCAAGTGCTGACAAAAAATGAAAACTCCTCAAGAACCCAAATGTTAAAGCATTACGTGGTTATTAAAAAAAAAAAAAACAAAACAAAAGGGGCATGAAAAAACAGTGTGCCAGGTAAAAGCAAGGCCAATGCCTATAAAAAATGAAAGAAAGAGTCAAGATAAATGATTATCAATTGTAAAAAAGTGTATTCCCAGTGAAGTGGTACTCAAAGAACTCGAATGCCAAGTTTTTATAGTACCTATGAGGAAAATCCCACTGGTGAAGAAGAAAACCGGTGACAATGCCATGATGATCACCAATTCTCATCCCTCTATACATTTTGAGCCTAGTGATCCATTCACTTCCCAATCCATGAACTTAACCTACGCTATGTCCCTTACAAAGTCTCTTCAGATTAGGGCACCGAAATTAACGTAGGAATTCATATGCTTAAAAGCATCGCTCGAAGAAGTGCGAGCAAGACCATTTCTATCTCATTTCGCAGGTTCCTTGACTTGTAAACCTGAAGGTGATTGCGAAGTATTGTTCTTTCATTAGCCTTGACTTGAAGAGTCCCTCTTTGTTGAGCCATTGACCGAGCCTACATTACAGTCTTGATAAAGACCTCTCAGATTGACAAGGTCGTACCGCTTGAAAGAATACTCGAACCCTTGTTGACATGATGAAAGTAAGGTTGAGTGATTCCTGTGATCCCACATTAATGGTTGGGACAGAATAACCTTCTTAATGAGAGTGAGTGAAAGTCCTTTCTAACTGAAAGTCTCTCATTTATTATTCTTGAAAATCCATGTCATAAACGATGATTCTCCCCAGTGAAAATTTGGTGGTGCAAATATGGTAAAACCATCATGCATAAATCTTGATTGAATGGATAAAAAGCTTCAGTGGACTTTCGAGTGTGTTGAATTGCTTACTTCTTTGGCGAATGCATGTATTTTTGCTCTAATCATGTCTGACAGGTAATGTTTTCTTGAAGACCCAAGAGCTCCTGACATTTATGTTGCCTTTCAGAAGCCTCGAGGTGAGAAACCTTCATGAATATTTGAAGTACATCCTCGATATTCCAAAATTTATGTCTACCAAGAGGTAAGTGACCCTCACGAATATCCCAGGTTTGTCCTAGGCATTCCCAAATTCTTGATATATGCCTCAAAACTCGTTGTTAAGCATTTCACTCAGGATGTGAATGCTTTCCGATCTTTTTCGTTATACCTTAGTCTGGATCTAGGTATTTCGAATCTTCTTAATCCAATATTCATCTCACCTAACATTGAGTGTTTATTGGTTAAGTTCCAAAATTCTTGACATCTCAGTCTGGATCTGGATGTCTCAAAACTCTTCGTTAAACATTTCACTCTGGATGTGAATGTTTTTCGATCTTTTTCGTTATACCTTAGTCTGGATCTAGGTATTTCGAATCTTCTTAATCCAATATTCATCTCACCTAACATTGAGTGTCTATTGGTTAGGCCCCGAAATTCTTGACATCTCAGTCTGGATCTGGATGTCTCAAAACTCTTCGTTAAACATTTCACTTTGGATGTGAATGTTTTTTGATCTTTTCCTTTATACCTTAGTCTGGATCTAGGTATTTCGAATCCTCTTAATCCAATATTCATCTCACCTAACATTGAGTGTTTATTGATTAAGTCCCAAATTTTTTGACATCTCAGTCTGGATCTGGATGTCTCAAAACTCTTCGTTAAACATTTCACTCTGGATGTGAATGTTTTTCGATCTTTTTTTGTTATACCTTAGTCTGGATCTAGGTATTTCGAATCTTCTTAATCCAATATTCATCTCACCTAACATTGAGTGTATATTGGTTAAGTTCCCAAATTCTTGACATCTCAGGCTAGATCTGGATGTCTCAAAATTTTTCTTGTTCAGGCGACCGTAGAATGGTACGGGTCCTAGACACAACCAAGCAATGTCATACTGGGCGACCGTAGAATGGTACGGGTACTGGACATGTAACACCAACTATCTCGAGTTACTCTACCGTCCTCGAAGGTAAGTTATTCCAGGTAAGTTCCTTTTATCACTGGCATTAGCATTTCCATGCATCATATAAATTGCATTTTAAAAAAAAAAACAAAAAACAAAATAGTCCCGCCAAAGTATCATCCATTGCATGTTCATGATCAAAATTTAGGTATCATGTTATCTTTGAATGCAACCTCTGCGAGCTCACCTTCAAAGAGGGGCAGCTGTTGACACCTAAATTTTGCCTAATCATTTAGTAATTAATTGCATAAAAATTTAGGGATTAATCTTTAACCCCTAAGAAAAAAATAGTAAAATTGCATTTCATGTAGTTGCATTTGCATTGATACCAAAAGACAACAAGACGCAACGGCTCGTGGTCGATTACATGCACAAAAGGTGGTCTCTCTCTTGCTAATCTGAAAACACAATAAAAGTCAAAGAAAGAAGAAAGAAGAGTTCTTCACGTCCATTGTTTCTTCCTCATTAATGCATGCACATGCATGGATAAAATAGGGAGGACGTGAAAATTCTAGAGAAGCCGCAAGCGTGAAGAAAGCAAAGAAAAATTCTCCACTGCACACGCGAGAATTCCGGAGAAAATCTGCAAGAAGATGGGCTCACAATTTTATAATATTCTCTCCTTCCTGGAGAGCAAATCGGCTGGAGAAGAAAGAAGTTCCTGCACGTCCATTGTCTCTCGCTCATTAATGCATGCAGATGCATGCGCAAGAATTCGGCGGACGTGAGGAGCCTCGAAGAAGCAAAAGGGAAGCCCATGATATATTATAATATACTCTCTCAAGTGGGGGTCGTGAATTTTGGTGAAGCGAGGAGAGTGTGCTCAAGAAAGAAGCAAGTAACAAGCAAAGAAAAGTCAATAGTTGTGGCTAAATTAATGAGTGTCAGACGGTGGCCTCCTTATTTGAAAAAAATCCGGACGTGAACAGCAAGGAAAAAATGACGGCCGCCTCCTATTCACACTAAAGTCGGTTGGACTCCAAGAACCCTATAAATACGTAAGGGGGGAGGCCACGCAAAAGGGGGGAGAAGGAAAATTGACGGGAGTGGTTTGTGAGAGCTATTAAAAAAGAGAGAACCCATAGAGAGACACACGAGTGGAGAGAAAGAAAGAAATTAAAAAAAAGAGAGACGCTCATCAGGGAGAAACAAGAAAAAATGAAGTCAGGGGGAGGAGATTAAAAAATAGAGAAAAGCAAAAGGTGAAGCCAGAAACAGTAAAAAGAAAACTGAAAGTACAGAGAGAGAGGAGGGACGTGCGGCTGCAGAGAGAAAAAAGAGAAGCGCCCACTGTTCTTCTTCTTCGCTGGACTTTCCTCCGGTTTCTGCTGCCCGCGTCCGTGCCCACGCCGCCGCGCTCGCACCGCCGCATCTCCACCTCCGCCGCGCGCCACCTCGCCCGCCAGTCACCGCCACTCCGCCGGCCATCCCCTGTGCGAGCACCACCCACGTGCTCGCACCGCCGTTCGTCGCCCCTGCTGTGGCCGTGACGACCCGCGGCTTCCGCTCCTGCAAACCACCGCCACCAGCAACGCCTGCACCTCCGTCCGACGCCGCGCCACCGCCCAAACGCCCGCAAGCTGCAGCACTCGTCGCAGCGCCCTACACGTTGCTGCACCGCCTCACCCGAGCGACCACCCGAGCCGCTCCCACTGCTCCAGACCCGGACGCCGAACCACTGTACGTCCGTGCCGATCTCACGTCCGCACCACCTCCGCCGGTCTCCCCTTCGCGCTGTGACCGATCCCCGTACAGCACCACCAGCAACGCCTGCACCTCCACCCTGCTCGCCGCGCCTGCAACCCGACCCGACGTCTGCAACACACCACCCGCGACCTGCTGCTGCCGCCGGTCCGCCCACCACCTGTCCACCTGCCGCCGGTCCTCGCCGGAGCTCCGAACGCCGGTGACCAGCTACCCCCCGGACTGACAACCTGCTTCCCTTCGGAGACCCCCGAGCCCAAGCCTTGCGTGGGGAAAGGAAAAGATAAAAAAAAAACAAAGGGGGAACATTAGGTATTTTTTTTTTATTATTTTATTTTATTTATATAGTTTATAGTTTGTTTTTATATAGTTTCTTAGTGTGGTATAGTTTCTTAGTGTGATTATTCATTAATGCATGATTGAAATTCTAATGTGAAATAACCCCTCAAATTAGGGATTAGGAGTCTGATTTTCGAGCCCGAAATCCGACTCACGATCTCTTGCAAAAATCGACAATCCAATCTCATGTCCGAGATTCGATTCGCGATTTAATTTAAAATTGACCAACCCGATCTCATGCACGAGATATGGTTCGTCAGTTTTGGGTATTAATCTTATCTTGATCGGATTAGATATCGGGTTATTTGAATTAGCTTTTGCTCTTGCAAAAAAAAAAAAAAAAAATTCAAAAAAAATGCAAGTTAGATTAGATCTAGGGTTAGCGTATTTAGTTTTTTTAAAAATAAAAATAAAATAACAAAAATCCAAAAAAAAAAGGCATTCATTTGGGATATTAGCTTTTTAGTTTTATTTTTAGAATTGCACGTGTCAATCTAGAATTAGACTTTCACTTCAAATTTTTATAACAAAAAAAATCCTCAAAAAAAATTAATTAATTTAGGATGCTAGTTTTTTAGGTTGCATGTTTAATTGTGTGCAAATTTTTAAAATTTCGAATTTTGTATATAAAAAAAAACGAAAAAAATCATGCATATTAGAATAGAATTGCATGTCTCATTTTAAGATTAGATCAATTTGCATCTTAGGTTAGAAATTGCTAGATTAAAATAACGTCTTAGTTTAAAATAGGATTTAGTATGACTTAATCCTAAGTTTAAATGTATTGGAATTTTAATTTAGCTGGGTAATTTTTGCGTTTTTCCTAATTTCGAATATCATGAAAAATACAAAATTTGTCTTTAGATAAATTAGTTTCAATTTTTAGGATAAATTGCATTTTTAGGAATAGAAATATCATGTGCACGTCATGTAGAATTAGGCTCATTTAATTAAAAATTGCCCGTCATTATAATTAGGTCATTTTGATTTGCATATTTAATTGTTGCATATTCATTAAGAAAACACAAAAAAAAAAAAAAATATATTTTACTCATGTCATGTAGTTTAAAACACATTGTCATGCCATTCCATGTTAGATTAGTAGCATGCATCGCATATTGCATGATCCTCATTAAATAAGTGAAAACCAAAAAAAAAAAAAAGAGGGAAATTGCCTGTTAATTGGAAATCATATCTAGGTCTGTTGATGTGGATTCTGATCTAACATTGTAGATGCTTTCGTTGCTATGAGGTAAGTCCTGCAATTTATTCATCGCTTTCTTGGGTGTTAAATTGGTGGTTTGCGCACCCGCATGATCACCTCACATGTTAGGAAGATAAATTAAAATCAATTCAAGCTGCCTGCAAAAAAATGTTTTTTTGAAATAAAAAAGAAAGGTATCGAAAGGGCGTTAGAGAAATCTAGCGTAACCAAGTCCCCGAACTCACAATCTCTGGTTCGTAGGAGTGAAGTAATTCTCCCATTACTTTACTTGGGTTTCTAATCGACCCATCAAAAAATAGATTAGTGGCGACTCCATGATAAAAATCATTTGCATATTAAGAACTTAAACCCTAAGTCGCGAATTGGTATGGGCTTGGGAGAGCTCGAGCTAAGTCTAGGCCTAGCAATCCATTAGCCGAACCCTTAGGTGGTCAAAACCCGCTTCGGGAGGTCGCGACACCTAAGATGCATAAATGATTAATTAAATTACTAATCCGTTCTAACTAACCACCTAATATATACTTAACCTAAACTAATCAACCCTTAAGTATAATTAACTCCATAACCGGAGATTAATGAGTAAACTCACTAGTTTAATGCAAAAACTAGTTTACGGCGACGGTGATGCAACGGCGGCTGAAACTCCAACTAATGGCGGCGCCAATGGGAGCCCAGACTAGGCCGAAATCGGCCAGAAAGCCCACGGTTGGATGTCGGTTCTTGTTCTAAACTTGGGCTGGTCACATGGCTGAACGGCAGGGCTGTTTGCGGTGAGGTGGTGGCTGCGAAGGGGCCTCGGTGGAGATGCGGGTTGGACTTGCATGGCTTTGAGTGGGCTGCTTGTTGTGAATCAGTGGGGCTAGAAGACCTAAGGGTTGCTTCGGTGGGCTGGAGATGGGTTGTGAAGGAAACGGGTGGAGGATGGATTCGTCGAAGGAGCTGTCAGGCTCGTGGAGATGTTGGGCCGTTTGGTGAGTGGAGATTGCGGGTTGCTGGAGTCAACGCCAAGAGAAAAGCTTTGTGGGGTTGACTGGTGGGGGCAGACGACTGATGTGAGTATAGATGGGCAGGGATTAAGCTGCGTTGCTTCGGTGGAGGTGGTGCTTTGAAGGAACGAGAACATAAAACAAGGCAGAAAACATAGGGGTTGGGGGCAGCTGGCAGGTGCGTTCGAGAAGAGAGGGAGGAGAGAGACATCGGCTGGGGAAAGGAACGTGTGAGAATAGAACAAGGGAAAGAGAGAGATGTGCACGAGATGGATGGATAAGGGGGACAGAGGGTCTCGGCTGGGGGGGGGGGGAATGGAAACATGCAGAAAAAAATAAAGAAAAAAGAGAGAGAAAGAAACATGCGAGACAGGGAGTCTGATGGGGGAAAAAGTAGTCAAACACAAAAAATCTTGAATACTTGAGTACTTATTCAAGCTAATCTTCAGCTCACCTTCACTCAATAATATCAATTGGTCATCCAAGACCAATTTCAACACCAACTTGCACAATTGGAAGTCCAATTGAAGACCAAAATAAGACAGCCCCTCTAGCCTACGAATTTCACTTAATTGGACTTCCATTTCTTGCTAAGGAAGAAGCCCACATGATTTTTACGATTTCCTTTCATCAAATAGCTCACTAAGGAGGTTAAAAATCCCTTCAATTTGGCTTCTTCAAATTTATGTTCTTTCCCGAGTTGTTTGAATCAATTTTTCGTAAAAATCTCGAACTCGCTGAAAATTCTTCGAATGATGAGTCGACGTTCCTAAAATAAATCGTGATATGACAGAACTTTTAATTTCTAAAATCGGATTCAAATTAGCGGTTAATTTTAATCTAGCGCGATTTTAGTGTGACCTAACCTACTGGGTAGCTTTTGGGAACTTTAAGTGCAATTGATCTGTGGTTGATTGTTTTTGAGCCACAATGTATCCAAAACAACAACAAAATCGACCTAGTGCCGATCGATGAGAATTTTGCAACCAAGTGGAATCACCCACACTTTGATCACATATCTCAGTTGAATTGACTTATCTCCGATCTCTAATCGATTTTGACAATGCCATAATGACCCTTGCAGACTAGCACGTTCTAGCAGTCGATTTTTGATTGAATTCTCAAGTCTATTGTATTCATATTCCTTAATGGCTTCACTTGATAGGCTAGTTATCTCATAGGCGGCCAAATTTGAGAAAAAAACTATAGGCACGTCGATGAAAAGCTCAACTTATCCAATTGAAAACAGAATCTGAAAATCAGGATGTCACAACTCTTCTCCTCTTATAAAAATTTCGTCCTCGAAATTTAAACTTTTATAAATAAAAAAGGTGGGGCTATCGTCGGCTCATTGAGTCTTCACTTTCCTCAGCTGTTTCTTTAGTTCCGTGGTGTTGTCAGACCACATTGACCAAGGGGACTATCTTGGTGCGCATAATTCATTCTATCTGATCCATAATCTGAACTGGGTTTTTCATGTACGATACTCAATCGTCCACATCTAATTCTTCAAGATCTAGCATGTGAGTCGGGTTAGGCTCATACGTCCTCAACATTGACACGTGAAAGACGTCATGCACTTGCGCCAATCTCGGGGGTAATGCAAGATGATATGCTAGAATTCCAATTCTTTCCAAAATCTCAAAGGGATCTACGTACCTCAGACTCAACTTTTCTTTCTTGCCGAAGCGTGAAGTTCCCCTCATTGGAGACACCTTTAGAAAGATGTGACTACCAACGTGGAATTCTAATGGCCTTCGACGCTTATTTGCATGACTATTCTGGTGGCTCTAAGTGGTCTTTAATCTGTCTCTAGTGACTACAACTGCATCCATTGATTGCTGAACTAACTCTCGGCCTGTGGTCCATTGTTCTCTAACCTCATCCCAACAACCTGAAGTTCTGCACGCTCTGTCATACCACACTTCCAAAGGAGCCATCTGAATGCTCTATTGGTAGCTATGAACCTCGGGTCTTGGTTTGATGCAATCATCACCGACACTTCCTATAGATGAACTATCTAATGCACATACAATTCTACATGTATGTCCAAATCAAGGACCTTCTGTACAGTGATAAAATGAGCCGACTTCGTCAATGTGTCGACCACTCGCCAAATAGAATCATTACCTCTCTGACTCATTGGTAAACGTGTTACAAAATCCATTGTGATGTACTCTCATTTCCACTCGAGAATCTTGAGAGGTTGCAGAAGTCTTTCCAGCTTACAATGCTGTGTCTTCACTTGCTGACACATCCGACACTTGGCGACATGCTTGACAATGTCCGCCTTTATTCCAGACCACCAATAGTGTTGACACAAATTTTGATACATCTTTGTACTATAGGATGAATGTAGTAACTACTACGATGGGCTTCCGATAATATCTCTTCTTTAAGCTCTCTATCGTTAGGTACACACAATCATCCTCGGAACGTCAACGTTCCATCCTTAGAAATCTGAAAATCAGCCTCTCTCTTATTGATATCCTCTTGCAGAATCTTCTGAACATTTGGTCTATCAATTGAAGTGTCTTGATTCTAATCTACACATCCGGCTCAATTTTGAGGGTGGCCATAAGATTAGAAAGATGGCCCACCTCAAATTTGAAAGCCGAATCTCGCGCTCTCTCAAGTAGAACCCACTCCTTAACCATCATTTGTGCGACTAAAGACTTTTGACTTAAAGCGTCGGTGACCTTATTCGCCTTTCCTAGGTGATACAAAATATCACAATTATAATCCTTCAACAGTTACATCCAGCAACGCTATCTCATATTCAACTCCTTTTGAAAGAATATATGCTTGAGATTTTGATGGTTAGTGAATATTTGAAATCCTTCTCCACACAAATAATGTCTCCAAATTTTCTTAGCGAAAATGATTGCTGCAAGCTCTAAGTCAAGCGTTGGGTAGTTTAGTTCATGATGTCTCAATTGATGGGATGTGTATGCAACAACCTTATCATGTTGCATCAGCATGCAACCCATTCCTCTAAACGATGCATCACTATAGATCTCATACCTTCCAGGACCAGATGGAATAGTCAGCACAGGTGCGGTAGTCCTCTTCTGCTTAAGCTCTTGGAAGCTATGCTTGCATTTGTTTGCCCACAGAAACTTATCTTCTTTCTTCAAGAGTCGAGTCAACGGCGACGCCAATGCCAAAAATCCTTCCTCAAACCTTCTATAGTAGCCTGCTTAACCCAAGAAACTTATGATCTCTATCACGGTTGTTGGTATTGGCCAATTGATCACTGCTTCAATCTTGTTCGGGTCCATAGAGATTCCTTTGCCTTAAATCACGTGACCTAAGAATGCTACACAAGTCAACCAAAACTTGCACTTACTAAACTTGGCATATAGCTCATGGATCCTCAGGGTTTGAAGTACCATTCTCAGATAACTCTCATGCTCCTTAGCACTTCTCAAATATACCAGAATATCATCGATGAACACGATCATGAATTGGTCCAGATATTCTTTGAACACTTGGTTCATCAGATCTATGAAAATAGCTGGGGCGTTCGTCAAACCAAACAGCATTACAATGAACTCATAATGGCCGTATTAAGTACGAAACACTAACTTCCATATGTCCTCCTTTCTGATCCTCAGCTGATGATGTCCCGTCCTTAAGTTGATCTTTGAAAATATTGATACTCCTTGAAGCTGATCAAACAAGTTGTCGATCCTCAGGAGTGGATACTTATTCTCGATCATCACTTGATTGAGTTGACAATAGTCGATGTATAGATGCAATGAACCATCTTTTTTCTTCACGAACATAATTAGTGCTTCCCAAGGTGATGCACTTGAACGTATAAATCCCTTGTCCAATAATTCCTGCATCTACACTTTCAGTTCTTTCAACTCATACAACGACATCCGGTAAGGAGCCTTAAAGATTGGCTTTATCCTAAGTGCTAACTCAATCGCAAATTCTATCTCTTTCTTTGACGATAGGCCTGACAATTCCTATGGAAACATATATGGAAATTCTTGAACTACTGTGATGTCCTCAATCTTCAGTTCCTCAATTGTCTTATCTATGACGATCGCCAAGTAACCTTGGCAACCTCTGTCCAACAAACGGGTTGCCTCAATCGACAAGATTAAGGAAATCGAGGGTCCATCTTGATTCCCAATAAACTCGATACTTTCATGTGCTAACGGATTATGCTTGGTTGCTCCATGACAACAATTAATTACCACAAAATGCTCCTTGAGCCAGCTCTTTTCATATATGACGTCAAAGTTATACATACGCAACTAGTCGAGTATAACTATAGCTAGTGATTCTTCTTTCTAAAGCTTTATTTCAACAAACTGAAATTCTACAAACTTAACCCAAAACTCTGCCGCGCTACTTTAATAAAACCACCCTAAAAACATTCTTCCTCTGATCGGTGCATGGCTCAGTTCACTTCCTATCCCTTTCGTCATCCTAGTGGCGTCCTATCTGCGGCAGTAGTGCTTGTGCTCTCTTGAACCTACATAGACAATCCCTCACTTAATGGTCGTGCTGGCCATATCCATAACACGCTCCCATTGTACCAAGACATTGGATTGACCCATGCTTCCTTCTACGAACTCGACACACATCTGGTGAGTCCTCTGCCTCCCATCGGGTGGCAGCATGCACCATTCCTTGCACCAGAGGTCTGTTCCTATTACCCCCCGATGTGTTCTGTGGCACATTCCCTTTTTTATGTTCTATCGGCAACGGTGGCAACAGCAACTGCAGCCTCACTTGCTTGCGTGGATAATCTTTGATTAGGTGGTTGTGCTGGTGACACTTGTAACAAATCCTTTCCTTTTTACAACATGGGGCAGATTGATGTCTTTTCCTACAGACATGACACACCCCCTTCCGGTTGGGCATTGACTTTCCAATCCTACTCTTTCGGTTGAGTGGAATGTAATACCCTTCCTCTGACATCGGTCTTTTCCCCAAGTGATTGCTATCTTTGCTGGAATCGAATCTTGATCTAGATGTAGTAGCTTACTCCCTGATCACAATTCCGGGCTGAACCTCAACAGGTGTGGCAACAATAGGAGTTATGATACTAGTAGCGGTAGTGACAGCAGCAACAGCAGCAGCTTGGTCCTGAGCTTGCTGACTGAACAAGTTCCAAGGGTCACTAGTGCCTGAACGATCTTGTCGAAATCAGTACCGACCTGTAGCGGTACTCTTACATTCGCGCTGGCCTGAATCGGCGCTTTGCCACCACTACCTTGGGCACCGATCCTTGTCGGCATTCTACCTTGAGTTGTAGAGGTTACTGCCCTCTTACTAGGAGTCCTCAGCTCCTGATTACTTATGCTACGTGATCTTTATAGAAACCTGTTTTCTAATTCCAATATCATATTAGAATTTGAGTGACCCACACTAAACAATCTACCAAATAGCTATCAATCACATGCATCGGTATGAAATAAATACCATTCCTATTAACTATCCCATAATTTATCGCGCCTTATCACTCCAACTATCAACTAGTTCTGATACCATTCTTTGTGGGGATGTCATGCCCAAATCTCCCGAGCACATGCCAATCTCTCGGTGGTCGATTTAAATGTGACTTCTTAGGACGCATCGCCGACCTTTTCTTTTTTTTTTATGTGCATGTGGAAGCAAATAAATAAATCCCTAGACAACACAAAGATGAGATAGAAAAGCAGGGCCACAATTTTTGAAAATCAAAACACCTTTTTACATATAAGACTAATTTATATACATTACTAGCTGATATTTACAAGGTCTACAAAAAGGTTGATTCTCGAAACAAGCTATCCTACGACTAGCTAGTTCGACTCATTCGCCGATTTTTCATTGTCCATAGGAGCCGGGCGGGACGATGGGTTCTCCACTACGCCATTAGAGGGTCGGTGGGTCCTTGTCCAGAGTAGCATCAATCACCATAACAGGGTTATCAAAAGTCCTAAGGGGACCTAGTTTGACACTGTTGGGAGTGTAGCGGAACCACGCTCTGAATCGATTAGGTATCGCATGATGTGGAACCTCCTAAATCTAGATAGTCTCTAATTATGCTATTCTAACTACCTAACATGCATAAATGATTAATTAAATCACTAATCCATTCTAACTAACCACATAATCCATACTTAACCTAAACTAATCAACTATTAAGCATAATTAACTCCATAAGTGGGGATTAGTGAGTAAACTCACTGGTTTAACACGAAAATCGGTTCACAGTGACGGCGATGCAACATTAGCCGAAACTGAAACTAATGGCGATGCCAACGGGAGCCCGGATCGGGCTGAAATCAGCCACAAAGCCCACGGTTGGGCTACCATTTTGGTTATAAACTTGGGTTGGTCATGCGGCCAAACGGTGGGGCTATTTCGTGGTGAGGTGGTGGTTGCGAAGGGAGCTCGGTGGAGACGCGGACTAGACTTGTGTGGCTTTAAGTGGGCTGCTTGTTGCAAATCAGTGGGGCTGGAAGACACAAGGGCTGCTTCAATGGGCTGGAGATAGGCTGGTTGTGAAGGACACAAGCAGAGGAGGGATGTGTCGAGGAGCTGTTGGGCTCGTGGGGACATTGGGCCGTTCGGTGAGTGGAGATCGCGGGTTGCTGGAGTCAAAGCTAAGAGAAAAGCTTCGTGGAGTTGATTGGTGGGGGTAGACGGTTGACGTGAGTAAAGATGGGTAGAGGTCAAGTGGTGTTGCTTCGGTGGAGGTGGGGCTTCAAAGGAAAGGGAATGGAAAGCAAGGTAGAAAACTCAGGGGTTGGGGGCAGTTGGCAAGCGCATTCGAGAAGAGAGGGAGGAGAGAGACATCGGTTGGGGAAAGGAATGTGTGAGAATAGAACAAGGGAAAGAGAGAGATGTGCACAAGATGGATGGATAAGGGGTCAGAGGGTGTCGGTTGGGAGGGGGGGAAGGGAAATGTGTAGAAAAAAATAAAGACAAGAGAGAGAGAGAGAGAGAGAGAGAGAGAGAGAGAGAGAGAGAGAAAAGAAATGTGCGAGAGAGGGAGTCCAGTGGGGGAAAAAGTAGTTAAACACTAAAAATCTTGAATACTTGAGTACTTATTCAAGCTTATCTTTAGCTCACCTTCACTCAATAATATCAATTGGTCATCCAAGACCAATTTCAACACCAACTTGCACAATTGGAAGTCCAATTGAAGACAAAAATAAGACAGCCCCTCTAGCCCACGAATTTCACTCAATTGGACTTTCATTTCTTCGTTAGTTTCTCCGATTAATGTCCAATTTTGCTAAGGAAGAAACCCACACGATTTCTACAATTTCCTTTCATCAAATAGCTCACTAAGGAGGTTAAAAAAAATCCCTTCAATTTGGCCCCTTCGAATTTTCGTTCTTTTTCGATTCGTCTTAATTGATTTTCCGTAAAAATCCCAAACTAGCCGAAAATTCTTCGTATGATGAGTCGATGTTCCTAAAATAAATCGTGGTATGAAAGAACTTTCAATTTTTGAAATCGAATTGAAATTTGCAGTTAATTTCAATTTAGTGCGATTTTAGCGTGACCTAACATATCAGGTAGCTTTTGGGAATTTTTAGTGTAATTGACCCATGGTCGATTGTTTTTGAGCCACAATGTAATTCTTTGACACATTGGTGACTCTTAGTTGTTGTGAAAATTTCGAGATTTCAATTATGGATACAGGGTACCCAAAACGATAGAAAAATCGATCTAGTGCCGATCGATGAGAATTTTGCAACCAGGTGGAATCACCCACACTTTGATCACATATCTCAGTCGAATCAACCTATCTCTGATCTCTGATTGATTTTAACAATGCCGTAATGACCCTTGCAGACTAGCACGGTTGAGCAATTGATTTTTGGTCGAATTCTCAAGTCTATGGCATTCATATTCCTTAATGGCTTCACCTAATAGGCTAGTTATCTCATAAGCAACCAACTCTGAGAAAAGAACTATAGGTGCGTTGATGAAAAGCCCAACTTATCCAATCGAAAGCAGAACCTAAAAATTAGGATGTCACACTATCAGCAATGATGGACACTTTAGCATGGATCGCAGTGGTGATGGCTCTTAGCTTGGTGGGGGTTCATGAATATATACTTCCTTTGTGAATGGGTCTCACCTCTTTGCCGTTTTCTTCTTCTTCCTTTTTATTATCTTCCCCTAAAGCACTTGACTTTAGGGATTTGCTGCAGGTGGAGATATCTTTACGGATAAACGGCAAAAAGGAGTGTTACTGGTGGCGGAGAGTTGGAAGTTGCAAGACTAGTCGTTAATGTGATTGAGACTCATCAAGCCGTTGCAAAATAGAAGCACAAAAAGGTCGCTAACTTAGTTAGGCAGCGATCTCTTCATCATGGGCAAGAGGGATCCATAATAGCTCCTTGGCTCACGAAAGCAGTAGGGACATGATGGGTTGAGGTGGACAGTAGGGGCATCCTGGAGTTGATTCAGCAGCAACGTTGTCTTCATAGAAGGATAGCATCAGGTAGCATTAATTGGTAGAATATTGGTAGAGGCATCATTGGCCAAGACCAAGAAGCAGCTGCGTCTTCGTGGTTGTAGAGAACTCCACAATCAACGATGCAATAGATTCGTCAAAACGGGCGAGAAATCAAAGTAGCAAGTCATCACTTGAACAAGGGGAGCGGTAGTGTGAGACCTGCAGCAAAGGGCTTAGGCATCATAGGTGGGGTGCAGCGAGCAGATGAAAGCAAGGTCATGGCCCTGATGGGCTCAGCCGCGACACGCTCCTATCTCTCTCTACTCTGTATGATGGCTATCTCCTCTATTGTGTGGCCTCCCCCTCTCTTATATGCAAGTACGAAGCCCCCACCAAGGAAAGAAAGTGTGATAAAATATTATATAATCTCTATCCCTTTCTTCACTTTCTTCGCTTTTGTTTTTCTTTCCTCTTTAGGCGTGCGCTCGAAATTTGCAACTTTCTCATTTTCAAACAAAGAATATATCACACCATATACACTCTTTGCTGACTAACTATGCCTTAATACACCTTCGTTCTATTTTTCAATCCTTATTTTTCGATATATTGCTTGAATATATAAAACATCGACTACCATATCACCCTTTCTTTTTATTCCTTTTCATTTGTCAAATTTTCCTTTTATGCTTTTGAATGAATATAGACACAATATTTCTTTTGGTCTTGTTACGATGGTGAATTTTCCCTCCAAATATTTGACCAAGATATTTATTTCTTGTTTGAAATAAAAAAAAATATCATATCGAAGAATAGAATACCTTCATATCTGTTGGAGAAATCCTCTTGAAGTGTTTTGAAGATGACAAAACGTTTCCATCAGTCTAGTCTGAAGGTTTGCAAACTCTGCTATTTAAAGTCTGAAGACCTTCGGATAGCCAGACTCAAGACTTAAAGTCTATCCTCATTGACAGTCTCTAATCCGTTGAAGAAAGGTTATCCGGAAACGAATGTTTCGTTAAGGGCTTGACCTTATCAACTGGAGAAGATCTCGTGGCTGGAAAAGACTCAACCGAATTCTTTGATTGATCATGATTGACTCGAAGATTAAGGAATCGATGATTGCCTAAATATTTTTGGAAGGTTCTACTTATAAAAATCGAGATCCTGATTGTATGGGCGAACATGATTGATGGGCTATCGACACATTCCTTTAATAGCCATAATGATTTTCCTAATTGATTTCATCCAACGGGTAGATTGGAGGAATTCCTTTGGTAAGTGCCAACGGGTATGATGGCATAAAGGAGTATATAAGGAAGACGTTCTAAGTTGTTGAGTAGTGCACGATAGAAAAATTCCAAAGTCTGAAGCTCTTTGTTGTTTAGACAATTCCTTTGAGCGAATACTTGTATACAAAAGAGAGTCTATATTTGTGAGAAACCTTGAGGAGGTGTGATAGAACATCTACACTGTAGAATCAAGGAAAAGCAGTGTTGTAACTTCTCTTTTGTTCATAGTGAAATCCAGCCGGTGGGTTGTTAGTGCGGAAGAGTGGACGTAGGCTTGGATTAAGCCGAACCACTATAAACCCTGTGTTCAATCTTCTCTTCCTTACTCTCTTTACTTTAATCGTAATTCATTTTGTGAACTCCTTTCTATCATCTGCCTAGAATCGCTTCCGTATCTCGATAAATTGTTTATGCACCTATTCACCCCCTCTAGGTGCTTATATTAGCTATCTCAATATCTATTAAGCTAACCATTTGTTCGAGTCCATTCACTGTCGTCGACCCAATGCGAATGCAATAATAAGAAAAATATATGCACCTAAAATTACTTGTTATGCAATTAATTTTAATATTTCTATTTAGCGGCTAAAAATTAATCCCTAATTTCGAATGATCAAGTTGCCAAAATTTAAGTGTCAATAGCTATCCTCTTTGAAGGTGAACTCATAGAGGTTGCCTTCAAAGATAAATTGAGACCTAAATTTTGACCATGCACATGCAATGGATGATTTTTTTGTTGGAAAATGAATCCCATTTTAAAATACAATTTTTATAATGCATGGAAATGCTAATGCAAATGATAAAGGAACATACCTAGAATGACTTACCTTCAAGAAGGATAGAGCAATTCAAGATAGGCGGTTCACATGTCCAAGACTCGTTCCTTTCTATGGTCGCCCAGTATGACAGTATTTGGTTGTCTAGGACTCGAACCTTTCTTTAGTCGTCTTGGCAGAAAAATTACTTTTCAGGACCCATACATTTCTACGGTCGCATGTTAGAGCACTAGATGTTGTTTAGGACTTGTACCTTTCTACGGTTAGATGAACAAAAAATTGCTCATCTAGGACTGTACCTTTTTATGGTTGCTTGAACGAGAATTTTCTTTTTCAGGATTTGTACTTTTCTGCGGTTGCCTAAATGAGATTTTGCTTGTCTAGGACCTAAATCTTTTTTTGGTTACCTTAACATAGCAAGAAAAATCATCTATCTAGGATTTGAACCTATCTTCGATTGCCCAACATAATGGTAAGGGTTTTGCCTAACTAGGACCCAAACCTTTCTTTAGTCGCCTCGCATTACGACATAGATCATCTGACAAGAACTAGAACTTTTCTTTGGTCGCCTTAATCAGACTAAATTTGGAGAAAAATCTTTGGGAGACAGCTCAACCGAGTCGAGTGTTGGTGTACTTCAAAGGAAATACATGCACAATGACGAGTATTTAGAATATGGGCAGAGATATACTTACTTGGTGATATCTCTAATTCTTGAGGATATGTCTCCTAAAACTTAGTCATAGGAGAGAAAAGAAGATTAATCTATGAAGGTCTCTTACCTCTCGATAGAAAGAAATTGGAATATCGAGGGCATATCTCGAATATTCATGAAGGTTTCTCACCTCCTAGTAAAAAGAAATTTTGGAATATCTAGGATATACCTTAGATATTTGTGAAGGTCTCTCATCTATTGGTAGAAAGAAGTTGGAATATCGAGGATGCATCTCGAAAATCCTGTGAAGGTTTCTCACCTCTTGATAAAAAGAAGCTTAAATATCGAGGACGCAACTCGAATGTTCGTGAAGGTTTCTCACCTCCTGATATTTTGGATATATCATGAGGCTTCTAAAAGTAACCTGAATGTTAAGTGCTCTCGGGTCTTCAAGAAAACATTAACTGCCAAACATGATTAGAGCAAAAATAAATGCATTCACCAAAGCAATTAAGGCTATTATAGAACGCACACTTCAAAATTCACTAAAGTTTTTATCAATTCAATCAAGGTTTATGCATAATGACTTTTGCATCACCCAAATTTTCACTAGAGATATTATTCAAGAAAATTTTCACTCATGACATGGATTTCCTAAGAATACTAAGTGGATTTTAGTGGCCTTTGCTTTACTATACGACTGTTGAAAATGTTTAAAATCCACTAGTCTAGGCCATTTTTAGCTGATATGTCGGCTATGGGCATTGTAAAGGTCACTTATCTGAGTGTGACCTTGGCGGAGAATAGTCCAGCACCAAGAGGATATGCAGTGCATATCTTTAAGATCTCCCATATGGTATTTGTTGCTGCAAAGCCATCATTAACATTTTGACGCAGACTTCCTGCTTCTTTGCTGTTGGAATGTTGCTAGGTGTGATAAGTCACCTATTTCTTATTTGGTCAATATGAAGCGTATTCAATAATTTTATATTTAACATGTTGCAGCCTTTGCTTGGTCTTTTCCATTCGGAGCCTGGAAATGGATTGTGGAAACGGAAAGCTGATGTAGCTTTCTAGCATTTGCACCGTATGTTTGTATTTTGGGCTATTCGTTTCGATTATATTAAACTTTTGTGTCTTTCAGCTTGACCATTCGATTAACTTTAATGTGGTCTTTGGACCTTATAGACAATGAAGTTTTTCTTTGAGGGGACACTTGATGCGATTCCCAACTTTGTGTTGGACACACCTATTGTGAAGGTTCTGTGTGGTTCAGAAAACCCTTTCACTAATATACGAGATTTGCTGCCTCCTCCATACAAGGAAAGAGAACAAGAAGTGTCATATGCATAATCATTCTTTGTTAGTGCTACAACTCTCTCAGATATCTTGCAATTCCAAAGTTGATAGGAAAAAGAGAGAGATTAGTTAGCTAGGTCCTCTGTTGCAACTATTTTGGGGGATGGTTTGTCTGCTTTGTCATCCCATGTCCCATTTGTGATTAAGTACTATATAATTTCACTTTGTTTTTGTTGTTTTTGAAGTAATCATGAGGTTCTTAAGACAATCTTCCCCCCACACTTACCAAAAAGAGGTGAACGTAGTAGCTGCAATCATGTTTAGCTATTCAGATATTCTATAGAGGCTTTGTAAGGGTAAATGAATTTCCAAGAACCATCATCTCTTTTGGTTGATTAGAGAGACAAAAAAGGATCATCCTAAAGAAGTATATAGTGATTAAAAAAAAAAATCATCAGGCTATTGTTTATTTCTAAATGAATAAAGTGATGGAGCTTAATCAAATGTAATTAGACAACAAGGCCAGTCAAGAAGGTTTTGAGTGTTTGTGTTAAGGTGCAAGTTTAATACTTTTGTCAAGGTCAAACAGTTAAGAGTTTTAATGAAAAAAGAAAAGGAGACTACTAAGTCTATGACATCCTGATTTTCAACCCTGTCTTCAATTATATGAAATGGGCCTTTCGTCGATGTGCCTATAGTCTTTTTGTCTAAGTTGATCATTTATGAGATAACTAATCTATTAGGTAAAGCCGTTAAGGAATATAAATACGATCGACTTGAGAATTTGACTAGAAATTGATTGTTTGACCGTGCTAATTTGCAAGGGTCAATATGGCACTGTTAAAATCGATTAGAGACTGGAGATAGATCGATTTGACAGATGCATGTAATTAAAGTGTGGGTGATTCCACCTAATTGCAAAATTCTTGTCAAATGACATTAGACCGAATTTTCTATCGATTCTGTACCCTGTGCCTATAATTGAAATCTTGAGATTTTTACGACAACTAAGAGTCGCCAATGTGTCGACAATGCACTATGTAAATCGAAAATAATAGACCACAAGTCAAACACACTAAAAATTCCTAAAAGCTACCCAGTAGGTTATATCACGCTAAAATCGTGCCTAGTTGAAATTAACCACAAAATTGAACTCAATTTTAGAAATAAAAAATTCCGGTGTGTCACAATTTATTTTAGGAACATTGACACATCCTTTGTAGAATTTTCGCCAAGCTTGGGATTTTCAGCGAAAATCAAGATTTGATGAAATTGGAGGGGGAAATTCGAGGGCCACTTTTAGTGAGCATTGTGGCCTTCAAGTTGGAGCTATTGGTGAGGAAAATTGTAGAATTGAGTGCGGACTTCCTCCTTGGCATTATGACCATTTAATTGAAGTTAATGGGAGTGAAATTGAATTGAATTGAAGGTGAAATGCACAAAATTCGTAGGCCATGCGGGGCTACAACATTTCAGCATCATCCTTGGCTTCTTGGAGAAGATTGGAGAGGGAAAGTGGGCTGTGGATGAGGCTGAAGCTAGTGGGGGCCTCTACTTGAATATTTGGGATATTTTATTGAAGACTTTGTGGCCCCTTTGTCCCCCACAAACCAACAGTAGCCCATCTTCTTCTTCCTTGCCCCTTTATCCTCCTTTGTTGTTGAAAAACCTCCATTTCTAGAGTAGAAAGCCAACCAAGATCAGCTAGCCCCTGCCGTTACCGCCCAAGCCCGTCAAAGCCATTGTCACCCGGCTTGGTTGCCTGAGCTGCTGTTCGAGCTTCACCTATGCATCCCTGCGTCTGCGCCTCTAGCCTGAGCGCCTAAGCCATCTTAGCTCCGTCTGCGCCTTGGCAGCTGCAATCGCCGTCCGCCTCTACCCGTCTTGTCATGCCCCAAACCTTGGGCACGCAATAACCCCTTCCTTGGTTGATAGAAAGCGATGTCACATACTCATCATCGACCCTTCATTTTTAATCTTTCATTATGTACAAGCGGAAAACGAACCATCTTCCCATCAACAGACAATCAAGCAATAAAATAGGGATAGCGCAATGAATATAAGAAACACGACATCTACTCATATATACACATTTTTACATTTTCATATTGGATTAACCTTCAAAGGATCGTTTCCAATTTACAAGCCCAACAGAGGGGCCGATCCATCCACTAAGCCAGAACAAAAAGAGACTAGTTTAGGCTAACCCAACTATACAAAAAAAGAACCCTTGGGTTCGGCACTACAGGTACTCGGATCCAGTAGACTCAGACCTTGTCGATTCAAAGTTGGAACTGTACGGGTTTGTCACTGGTGAAGCGGGACCAGGATTCTCCACTGCGCCGTCAGGAGGGTCCAACTCCATGGTATTCTAGTCATCGTCCTTAAGGCCCTTACTAGGCGGTCCGTTAAAACCTCTCAAAGGATCGATCAGCATGTCGACATTCTGGATGAACCACGCTAGGAACCTGTGGGGTATCCATTGCCTTAGTCCCTCATCCACCTAGATGGTAGTGAGATACTTCTCATACAAGTGCACCCAACCCAAGAAGTGGTGGCGCATCATGATGGTGTCCTAGTCCTTAGGAATACTGAACCTCATTGGTGGAAGTGCCATCTTATGGACCTGAAAGTGGTTATACGATAACCAGTGAGATATAAATCTCAGTGAGTCCTCCCCTAAGCCCCTGATTAGAACACCAACTCAACTCGGGGTATCTCTCCAGAACCACTCCATAAACCAACCATGACTAACAACCACCAATCAACAAATCACAACAGTCAAGGTCAACTACTAACTACATAGTCGATTCGCATGCAACCTTACCTAGTATGCCATACCCTGCACATTGAATCTCAGCACAATACACGCAATGCACATGGCCATTAGATGATGCAATCCATCAATCACATACGAATAGCATCACAAGTGATCTCACTTAGCCATTGCCACACCCTGCAAGTTATCGATTCGTGCACGTGTGCCATAAATATTGTGCTCAACTCATGCACAGTCAAAACCTAATGATGCCATGATCTTCATATGCTCATGCTCAATAGTGTGCCACCTATCATGCATCAATTAGTCACACGGGTCTCGATTATAAGGTAAAATCGTTATGACATGTCTCCTACCGCACCACACAATTTTACCTCATAATAAGGCCTAACCATCTCAATCCTCATGTGTGTTCCAGTTCTTATGGCCCATTGGCCATTATCAACTCCCAGTTGATAGTACGGCTAACTTCCTAGTCAATGATACAGCTAACTTCCCAGTCAGAGCTCATCGATATCATCACTCATGTGCACTCTAGTTATTAATGACCTCCCAGCCATGGCTAACTTCCTAGTCAATGCTCATCCGACTCCCGACGGGCTACTGATAAAAAGATCGAGCTTCGTCTTGCCTCATCGGGCACGACTTCGTCTAACACTCCCATTTAGATGGTATCCCAAAGAGGGACATCGATCCAGAGTCTACTACGACTGGCTTCCGACTCCCACCGAACATCATCCCCAAACTCTCATTGAATGACAGTTTAACTTAGCGATCACACAAACATACCACCACATATCCTTCTCTCCTAAAAATGGTCCATTTTGGTGTCCCTCGAACAAAGCATATTTACCTTTTTGTGAAAATCACTCAATTCATGCGAATGCCCATGTATTTATGCACTCAAAATCACCTCATAAGATCGAAACGCATGAAATTAGACCACTTTTTATTCTCGGTGAACAATGCGCGTGAATAGTAACTCGTGAGTAGTGTCATGAACAGTAAATTCTAGAATTTAATAATTAATAAATTAAATCCAAAAATCATTAAAAACATTAATTAAAGCAAGCAATAAATGAATTAAGGCTAAACAAGCTTAATTAAGCACATAAGCCACAATTAAGCCAATAAAGTAAGATTAAACTAAACTAATCATAGTCATTCATCTAACAACCTATCTTAGGACTAACATAGCTTAATTAAATCTCCTAAGCTAGAATCAAAATTAATTAAACTATCCCTAAGCAAGTTTAAGCTCTAATTGGCAGATTAGGAGCTATGAGCCAAAGTCACGGATGCTGAGGCAACGACGGTGGCTACGCTCGAGGACCTCTACCATGACGATCCAAGGTAGTCCCAGGGATAAAACAACAGCCACAGCCTTTGGTTCCCTATGAAATTCCCAAAAACTAGACTACTAGAGGAGAAAACAAGTTGGGCGACTTATCGGAGCTCTAGCGAGGGGGTGGCATGCGATTGGTGGCACGGGTTGAGGGGGACCTGTTGGTAGTTGGGCTAGGTGAAAGCTTGGTCGAAATGGGAGAAAACGGGTTGAAAACGTGAAACAGGCAAAACCGAGCAGACTTTAGGTGGTCCAGCAAGTTGTTGCTTCTTGCTGGTGGACGGGTTGGTCGGCGGCTCCGTTTGGTGAGCGGCTGGGCTCGTCTATATGGTCTGGGCCTCCTGGACATGGTGGTGGGTGGAGCGTAGGTTGATTCTTACAGGAAAGCAACGAACAACTTGATTTTTTGGAGAAAGGTTAGCTGGAGTTAGGCGGCGGCTTTGATCGGCGAACAGCTAACTTCAAGCAGACGGTCTAGATGTCCTGAAGACAAAGGTGGGTGGCACAAAAGTTGATTCGTTTAGGAAGCCAACAATCAACTTAGATCTTTTGAGGAAGGTTTACTAGAACAGAAACTAGAAGAAAGGGAAAATGAGAAGAGAGGTCGGTCGAGAGAGGGCCGAAGGAGGGGAGAGAGAGAGTGATGAGAGTTGGTTGTCTTCCTCAACAAGTCTCTTTAATGCATGCTTCAACTCCCCATGCAAGGTAACATCACATTCTCTCTCTTCCTTTGCCCTTATCCACTTGCTTTTAGGGGCAAAATGGTAATTTCCACCTTGCACAAATTCCCAATTTGCCCTTGGGCCGAAATTGATGGGTGGGCCTAAGAAATGGGCTTGGAAATGAATAGTAATGGGCTCGGGAATTGGTTGGGCTCAAATGGGCTTAAGATTAGGTAATGGGCTTGGAAGATGAATAGTGGTTTTGGGCCAAATGGGCTCACTTACTTGCCCTAGGCCCACCATGGCTATCCTACCATGGGCCTAAGGCCCACACTAGCCTTGCTTGGCCCACGACCTCATGGGCTCGTTTTCTCGGTTTGAAAATCCCTTTTCCCAATACTCAGCTTAACTAGCGCTGTCGACCATCAAAGTAGCATAGTCCAAGGCCCGTCCCGGACGTTCCCAATAATTCGAAGTCCAATCTTTAGTTTTCATGCCATGTCAATTTCGTCCAATGCCATTTTGGTACAACTCAGATTAACAGGCGACTTCGAGGATTCACGCGTAACCAACTTGTGCCAAACCACATTCAAGACATCTCGACACATGGACATCCTTGAGTACATGAAATTGAGGAAAATATATTCTTATTTCAAAGTACACGATTACTGAGGATCGACCTAGGGTCGTTCGTGGGCTCAATAATAGTAAATGGAATCACTCGTCATTTCATTATGTTCTTTCTACGAATTGACTTCTAGTCATCCTTGAAATTGGCCTGCCTATTTATAGGATTGTCCTCACGCAAGTCTCACGGTCAAGTCTTTTTCCTAGGTCAAGTTCTTTAGTCATATGAGTTCTGTCCTCATTAGCCTTTCCTTTCAAGGTCAGTATCTCAGGAGTGATCAATTTTGAGTGAGATTAAATAACAATGCATTGACGAAATTCACATTCATTCATCCCTCAAAGGGCTCAAATTTCGGGATGTCACACGTCCAAGCTGCCATTGCATCCTCGAGCCCCTAGCAGCTCTGCCTGGTCTAGCCATGCTATTTTCGCGCTGTCCTAGCCCCTCAACTAGCCCCTTTTGTTCAGCCACAAAACCGAAGGCCAGCTTGAGCTGTGAGGCTTCATGTGCCTTTTTCGGACCTTTTTGGACCTCCTCGGGTGTCACTGTAGGCTCGAGTCTCGCTTGCCTCCGCGTCGCCGTTACTGCGAACTCATTAGCTTGTCAAATCGGTGAGTTTACTTGGTAAACCTTGCTTAGGGGGTTAATTATGCTTAGAGGAGGATTAGCTTAACCTAAGATTGGTTTAGGTGATTAGATTATGGTAATTAGTCATTTAGTTAGTTAATTAGGCTAATTAGATAGTTAGATTAGTTTAGTTAGGGGTTAATTAGATTGTGTGATTTAATTAGCTTAGTGCATTATTTATTTAAGTCCAATTAGGTGGTTGGATTAGTGTATATATCTTAATTAGTCATTTATTTAATTATTTTGTATTTATTTAATTATTTTTGTAATTTATTTAATTATTTAATATTTTCGGAAATTATACCAAGATAGTTGGTAGTTAGAATTTCGTGTTGATTGTCATGGTGTAGTTAGTTTGTGCAAATTGAGTGCTGATTGATGAATTTTGCTTTATTACTTCAAAATTTTGAAATTTTGGTATTTAATTAGAAAAATACTAGGTGTTGGTTTTTGACGCCCAAAATGTTTTTAAGTACTATATCTAATAGTGAGATTTTTAAAAGTGAGGATATCACATTTTATGGCTCAAGCTGATCATGTACCCACACATGATTATTTTATCGGGTATTTTTAATATGAAGAAAATAGGGCAAATACATTATTTTAATTGAGGCATTTGAGTGCAAAGCGTGATGTTCTTGGCCGGGATTTGATATGCATGGAATCGCTATGAGAACCCATCCCAAGCTTTTGAGTCGAATGATGCTCCTTCGGGAATGCCCCATGTCAACGGATGCTGGTCATAGTGGAGGCTAGACCAATGCTCTTTTAGGAATGCCGTCTAGATATAGACATTGCCGTGCTCAATGGTGTGAGGCAATGCCCGGCTATGCTAGAAGACCATTGATTATTGAGTTGGCCGTGACCATTGGGTCGTAATTAATTGGAACGCTTGAATGAGTGATTTGACAACGCCTGATTATGGGACAAAATTGTGTGGTATGGAATGGGACATGTCATAACAATTTGGCCTTATAATTAGGACCCTTGTGAGTGATTGATTTAAGGAAATGAAGCGTTCCAGTTATTGATTACATTTACTGCATATATAAGTGTTTATGAGTGGTACTGACGTGCATGATGGTGCTATGGCGAGGTAAGTCTCATTTGATGGTGTTAGGCTGCCTCTAGGTGTATTACCTTCCTAATCGGGGTTTAGGATGTAGACTTGTTGAGACATTGTCTCACCCCGTCGTGGGTTTAATCTTTATAGGTCTCTAGATGGAAGTCCGTCCCGTTCGTTTTGGGCAGCCACGAGGGTATAGCAAATAGAGTACCGACTTCCTTATCCCGAGGAGTCCCTGGATCCGTGAGCTCGTCGTGACCACAATATTGGTCAATGAGGGCATACCACAGTTGATACCTCATTGATTCAAGGCGTGGTTTCTTCACGAGTCTAACGGGGAACTAGAAGGTCCCATGGATGGTTTTGATGGACCCGCCGTTGAGGCTGAGGGTGAGGTGGTACTCGACCCTGTCGTGCATGTCGACATTATAGCTGATAATGTGGTGAACCAGGGGCCCGTGGTGGGGGAGCCTGCAGTAAAGCAGGTAGCTAATCTGCTTGACATTGACATCCTTGATGGTGTTGTGATAGACCCGGGTCCCAAGTAGATAGGGTCCAAGGTAGGATTAGCTAGGTAGTCCTTTTTGGGGTTTTGACTTTTGTATATGACATGCAGGCTGACCTGGTTTGTTTATGAAAGTGTGTTTGTGTTATTTGATTGTCCTACTTTCCTATCCCATATTTGAGTGTTGTCTTGGGATTGTTTATTACGCTTCTGCATGTGCATGAATTGTTTGAGTCAGTGACACTTCTTGAGAGCGTCGCAATTTAGTCGACCACTGAGGGATGTGCGCACGCTTGAGGTTCGAGGTGTGACAAAGATAATCAAGCATGTGTAGATTTACGGTAGCGTGGAGTTTTTCTTGGAGCTATTAAACAAACTTTGCACGGAGAAGGGTATAGTGAGACATTACACAACTATAACTGGTTGCATAGATGATGAGCTGGACATTACTAAAGACACCCCATAAAATCCTCTTCAATGCTAGTATTCGAGGAAATTCCTCATGAATGCAATTAGTACAAATAGCTAGATTTTCATTGACTGTGATTAAGTGACCAACTTCTGAAGAAATGTGATATGGTAAAGCTATTGATATTTTATTCTTGGAATATTTGGTACCCTTTGTGTTATAGTGAGAAAGTAAATATTTCTAAGCTATGTACAAGTTGATTAGAGCTATCGGTTGTGGTGCTCGAAATTAAATTCACTTGCTATGAGTAGAGAAGTTATAATTGATGAGTCTCCCATACTTTTGAGTAGGAGTGATTGTGGCGGTGTTTATACAAATCTGGATGGTTTTTTGGCTCAAAGGTAGAGTAGCAACTTGAAATCCTAGGGTAGAGGGTTCTTGTATGGTAATTGAAATAAATGATACTTCGTAGCAAGGCTCCACTTTTAAAGCTAATGGAGACTGTAGTTGTTGAGTTTGATAAGGTCTAAGTGTGATCTTTTGACAGATTGATGCAATGGTAATTGTCTGCGAATTCTTGTGCAGCGGTTGATGTTGTGGGTAGTCATTATCTTGATAAGGTCTATGGTTACGGTTTGATCTTGGAAGATCTCTATGAAAATGGACCCCTTAAGGAGCCATGGGAGAGTAGCAATTTCCAGGTTCTAGCAAAACAATTGTCAATTGACTTAAATATTGAGCCAAGATAGAGATTATTAGAATATGAAACTTGATCTAGTATTGTGCGAAAATGCAACTTGATGTGCAACTCTCGGATGTGACATGCTAAAAGAATCAAGGATTAATTTTCCTTAAAAAACAGGAAAATCACCTTTCCTCATCCGATTTAGGGGGTGCATGACAACCTCTGATTTCTATTTAAGAAACAAATTTTCTATTACAGACTTGTTTCTAGAATAGAAATCCGTTTGATAAAATTATTCTATTTTTCTATTTTTGAAATGGATTTTTGTTCTAGAATAGGTTTGAAATAGAAATCAAAAGTAACAATTTTCTACTACTCTATTTCTAGAACATAAATGAGAAATAAAAATTCTTCTCATTGTTCATCAACTGGTCCTCCATCTGCTGTTGTTGACCATCGTTCGCTGGTCGCCGACCGCCGGCTGGTTGCCAACCGCTAGCCGCCACCGCCGCCGCTACTGGCCGCTGGCCGCCGCCGTCGGCGGAAAGGAAGAAATTTTGTGTCATTATCAAATGGGTATTTTTGCTTAGAAACTCATCTAGAAATAGAAATAGAAAATTCTATTTTTCTTCCAAAAATCAATTTCTAGCCAGAATATCATTTGAGCCAGCCACAATTTTTCCTAATTTAGTTGGAAATATATGTTTTTATTCAATCTTGGGTTTTGGTGTTCTTGCCACTGGTACATAATGCTTTGCCTTGTATGTGCAATATAAGTTAAGCACTGAAGGTATAGCTCACTCGTGATTTACACATCGAAGGAATTTGAGGGTGTTGAAAGGGTAAGATTATGTGTACTATATCCTATGAGATCGAGAAAGATTATTTCGCGAGTGAGATTGAGATAGATTATTTCATGAATAATTGTTATGGTTAAACAAAATGCGTGTTATTGGGTAAAATTGGGGGTTATGAAATATTGAAAGTGTGTGAGTTGACTCTAGTGTGGTTATAATCTCCATTGTATTACTTGATCTATGGTGGAATCCTATATTGCTCGCTCCGTGGAGTAAGTCACATTGACCGAACTACGTAAATGCAATGTCCAATTCATTTCTTTTTTTTTCTATTTATTTTATTAGTCAATCGCTTGTTTTCCATAACAGATTGCTCCTATAGTCAATTCAGCTTACTCATACTAGTAAATTCAGCTTAGTCGTACAAGAAAAAAAAAATACTTTCCTTGGGGTATTCATGGAAAAGATAAATTCGGACGAAATCAAACCAAGATTCATCAGTTTGTTTTGGTTGGGGAGTAAAAAGAATAAACCAATTGGCTTGGCTTAGTTGTGGTTTACGTTTTCCCCATTTCAACCAAAGCGCTATTAAACATCCACGGATATGAAGAGTATGTCCTAAAGGAAGCAACCGATATCCTCCAATTTTTTACATAAAAATGTTACTTTCTATTAAAGGTACAACATTAAATTTGCCACACATATATCAAACCAGTGCAATTTGGATGTAATTTGTTCAAGCTTTCGTCATTTGGTATGAAGAAGGGCACGGAATCGCATGATATTTGAAATATTGAATAAATATAGTTTTTAGCAAAGGACACTCAATAATGTGTAGTCAGAGCAAATAAGCACATCTATTACATGATCTATTACATGAGGAAACGAAACGAAGGTGTAAATAAAGTGAGATTTGCAATGGAATTTGCACGTATGAGCCTCATCTTTTGCCGACTCGGTAACTGTCCATTAGTCCACCGAAGTATGAATGATGCCCCCTTCTATTTGGAATTGTTCACTAAAGCCAAGATGTACCATCAATAATCAAAACAAGGTGACAAGTTCTCCTCCTTTACTAAGTTGTTGAGCATGATTTTAAGGTCGGCAATGAATCGCAGCATGACCCAGCAATTCCACCCATACTTCACTTAGGATCACCCATTTGGTCTCCCCAAATTTCCCCAACTCTTTTGCAAGAATACATGCATCAAACAGTGCAAATTTGCTTTTGTCTCCTTTCACATCAGCAGGCTTCACATCTGTAGGAACAGAAATGAGACTTTGGCAAGCATATTTCTTCATTTTGTTCTTGTCAAAGATTTTTCCATCGAAGAACCTATCTGTCTCAGCACAAGTGTCTTGGAATCTTATTTGGCCAATCTTAGCCACTGCAGACATCATGCCAGGTTGTTTGATCATAAGATAAAGCATATAATTTGACAAGACCCTACTAGTTTTTCGGTGATGGTTTGTACTTTCATCAGTGTTGATTCGGTGGTAATGTGCCATAGTAAAAGGCTCTCATCATAATCGACATCATGGATGGCTGGGAGCAACATTTGGCAAACTTTCCCTGTTTTAGTATTCTCCAGAGCCCATTTACCTCAAGCAGCACATATCTCTTTTATACTTTGCAAATTATTTGCAATTGATGCCTTCCGTTTCAGCTCATCAAAAATCAGTTCACCTAATTTGTCATTGTATGGTTCTACCCGACCAAGCTTGAAGTTATCAAACAATTCTTTATCAAATAATTCTTAGAGAGGGATGAGACTAAGGGTTCCCTCAATCCACTTTCTTAGCCGAGCATCTATCAGTTTCTCAATCCATTTTGGCCACCTTCTCAGCCGAGAATCTATCAAATTGTATTGGGAGACAGATTTAGACCATCTAGCACTTAGTAGTTTATGCAATGAAAATGGTGAACTTTCAGATTTGAATCTGAGAAGGAACTCAATGAAGATGCTTCCTCGAAACAAACTTCTACCATGTTTCTCAAATGTCCCTATTTTTGCAATTGTCCAGTCCAAGCAAATGATCATACCAAGGATTGCAAATTCCAGGCCAATAGCTCCAAGGAGCAAGGTGTATATAATTTGTACATCATATTCGTGAAAACCATGCTTGTTTTGGACATGGAAACTTGCAAAAGTAGCAACAAAGCAGCTAACCTGGATAGCTCGGTAAATATACCCTGTTGGACTGTGAACGATGCCAGACTTGGTATAAAGAAGATCATAAAAGAAGTTGAGCTCAACCTCAATGACCCGAAGAGCATCCTTTGCAGTTCTGCTGCTGAAAAATTGCATGCTATCGTGGCGATCATGGAAGCTGAAGATGAGATCCACAAGGAGGCCTTTGAACTTTTTGAAGTAAAAAAATGCCTCTTTTATCACTGTTCTGTCGTCAAAAAAATTTTCACCTTCCGCTCCTACATGACGGGACGGCAACGAGGCTATTAAAAGTTGGATATTAGCTTCCTCCTGAGCAATGCATCCTTCCATGTCCTAGTGGCCCAGGATCAAGAGATGGGAGCAAGGAACCACGGAGTATACCAAAGCTTGCAAGATACAAAGCACGTGCTTGCGCTATATATGTTGGAAGAATGTTGGCGGAAGACGACTTACCCATTTTCAATGCGTAGTCAACAATTTACCCTGGAACGATCGTTAAATTGTGGATGAATTACAAACCATATTACTTGATGTTGGTTTGAATGCAATCACGAGAAAGCATCCGATTTTCATAGCGTAAATGTCAATTGTTCTTGTAAAGAAGAAATTGAATGCCTTCTTTTTCTTTTGATGGAAAGCGGACAAGAAAAAGAGAGGACTTTTTGAGCGTATGTTCTGCCAACCATCCCAATGATTATCTTCAGGAATCTTTTATATGACTCCCCCATACATTTTCAAATGGTGTCTTTCCATCGTAGTATATCAAGATAAAAATGTGTGTTCTCATTGCACCCCATTATGGACGTACTAATTAAGTACAACATCTCTCATTCGGACATGATGGGTTTGATAGCGCTCTATCAAGAATATAAGGCATTCAACATTCATCAACTTTACAAAACAATTCATATTGGCAAGTAAGCCGTACGATCAGTGAGTACACCTACACTTGAGAGCTTAAATTATGTACCTGTTAGGGATGACATAGTAGCTACAACCCCAAAAGAAATAAACAATTGATGTCTTACAGTGCCCTAGACATATTTTGTTACATCAATTCAAGTATACCTATCCCTCAAAGGCTATACCTGACTATTCTCGTAACATCATGTATTTACAATTATATCCGCAATCACAGAAGGCGATATAATTGGTCGACCAGTAAATACATGTGATAAATGTAAAACGACAATAGTCTTCCTTTCTACTCATGTCTCTCTCCATTTCAGAACAACTGCTTTCCTAGACACGCCTCATAAAGCCATATCTATTCATGACTGCTGGTAACATACTAAAGTAACAACATTGATCTTTCACTTTGAGAACATAGTAAGAAGTTTTATTACCAAGAAAAAAAAACATAGTCAGAAGTAACATATGGCATAAAATAAGGTAAATTATAAATTACCTCAAGGGCTCATACGATGATTAGATAGGGATAACTTTACTCACATTCCCTCGTTGATCGAACAATGCACATGTAGTATGAATTACATGCTATAGTGGATTTCTCTTTTTATAAGAGCGTATGTCATTTATTAAATATATTCACTATACGGATCTTAGCCTAAACATAGTCACATGCTTCTCACGTATTCATGTTTAGCTCGAGTATTACATCAGCTCGCTTTCTATAGCGCCAATTAAGTACTCACATCCGGCATCTTTCAAGCATACATGATTGTGGGACTATCATGTTCGATCTTATTTTAAACAAATCACAGACCTCATCTTGACTCCAATCAAGGCGACATCTTATTTTATGTACTAAACTTGTCCTTCAGCATTTATTTATACATAACGTCTCATCTCAACGTGCTAATTATAACACTTGAGATGATTGCTCGTGTGAGTAAGCCAATCATTGCTTGTTGATATACTTTTCAATAATATATGTGTGTATGTGCTAGTCTCATAATGGATTTGTACTTATTGATAAAATATCAAGTCATTAATAAACAAACAAGTACAATACATATGTCCAGAAATAAATAAACTAATGATCCTCTATAATAACACATATCACATTCTACACAATCCTAGTGACATCCTGTGGGTTAAGAATATGTCTTTAGGAACAGCCTTCGTAAAAGGATTAGCAACCATTTTATTGGTTGAAATATATTGTAGGATAACTTCTTTCTACGCTATTATATCTCTTATGAAATTGATCGTTATGTCAATGTACTTCGTCCTTCCATGATACTTGGGATCCTTCACATAGGCAATGGCTACTTGACTATCACAATAAATTATCACCGATTTTGGAACCTCAGCGATAGTGGCTAAATTTTCAAAGAAACATTTTAGCCATACTGCTTCTTGCACTGCGGCAGAGCATGCAACAAATTTTTTCTTCATCGTAGACAATGCCGTATATGTCTGTTTCTTGCTTTTCCAAGAAATTGCACATCTATTGAATAAGAATGCATATCTAGAAGCGATTTATGCTCATCCAGGTCTTCACCCCAATCAGCATCAAAATAGCCTAATGTGATAGCCTAATTGACGGTGCGCGGGGAGGAGGGATGGCAGTGTGTTCGCGCTTCGGTCCCTGGACGTGCGTAAGGAAGTGGTCCTCTCTAGGCCCACATCGCTTAAGGGGAGAGTCCTAGGCTAATTTATAAAGGCTTGGGTCCCTTTAATCTATGTAACGCGTTTTAAAGCTGTGATGGCTCAGTGTCCAAAGTGGACAATATTATATAGTGGGGCTTGGGTTGTTATAAATGATATCAAAGCCGACTCTCGACCATGTGTGGCTCCACATCAAGGATGTTGTGCTCCTAAGGGGTGGAGAGTGTGAAAGCCCAAGCGACAGTATGCGGGGAGGAGGGATGGTGGTGCGCTCGTGCCTCGGTCCCCGGACATGCGCAAGGAAGGGGTCCTCTCTAGTCCCACGTCGCTTAGGGAGAAGTCCTGGGCTAATTTATAAAGGTTTGGATCCCTTTAATCTGTGTAACGCGTTTTAAAGGCGTGATGACTTAGTATCCAAAGCGAACAATATTACATAGTGGGGCCCGGGTCGTTACACCTGATAAGCATAAATCATTCCCTTGATAACAAAGTCGATAGTCCATGGTACCTTTCAAGTATCTCAGTATCCTCTTCATTGCTTTCCAGTGTACTTGACTGGGATTTGATTGATATCGGCTCACCAATCTCATACCATAACATATTTCAAGTTGAGTACATATCATAGCATACATGAAACTTCCGACCGCACTAGCGTAAGGAACAATTTCCATTACTTTAATTTCTTCTAGAGTCTTAGGACACATTTTAGTACTTAGGCCTTCACCTTGCATGATAGAAGTATCAATGGGATTACAATGCTGCATATTGAAACATTTAAGAATCTTCATAATATAAGATTCTTGTGATAAAGTAAGGAGTTTCTTTTATCGATCTCTTTGGATCTTAACTCTTAATATATAAACAGTTTCTCTTATGTCATTCATTTCAAAATTGGAGGACAACCATTTTTTTTATGGTGATAATTAAAACCTTGTCATTTCCAACTAATAAAATATCGTCCACATAAAGTGATAAAATCACAAATTTGTCTTCGGACCGCTTGACATATACATAGTGATCTTCTTCGATCATCGTGAAACCAAAAGTTATTATGGCTTGATGAAAATGAAGATACCACTGTCTAGATTATTGCTTAAGACCATATATTGAGCGATGAAGTTTGCGAACTTTATGCTCTTAACATTTAGCTATGAAACTTATTGGTTGTTTCATATATATTTCCTCATCTAGTTCTCCATTGAGAAATGTTGTTTTCGCATCAATTTGATGTAATTCAAGATTCAAATGTACAACAATGGCTAGGATAAGTCGTATTGAGGCAAACCTTACAATTGGTGAAAATGTTTCCTCATAATCTATACTCTCTTGTTGAGTATAATCTTTCGCCACAAAATGAGTCTTATACTTTTCAATTGATCCATTCGCCCTTTGCTTAATCTTAAACACCCATTTGTTTCCAACGGCCTTACGATTGTGTAGTAGATCAACCAAATCCCAGACATGATTTGCCTTCATTGACTCTATTTCATCTTTCAAAGCTTTTCTTCATTCTTCCTTATCACAGGATGAGAGAGCCTCTTGAACAGTCTTTGACTCGGCATCGTCTTTTTGAGCAATCATAAATGCTTCACCTTCAATATCAAAATGATGACGAATAATATTTTTACGATTACTTTTATGTAATTGAATTTCTCTTGAATTCAGTTCATCAAGCAATGCAACACTTCCACTAGGTTTTGTATGTTGAGGTAAATCTTCATTTTCCTCTACAACTTTAGTGGGTGTATTATTAATATTTTCCATCTCATATAATTGGAAGTCTTTATCAATCTCACTTCTACTAGGAAAATCGTTATCTAAGAATGTGACATCTCATGACTTCATTTCTGTCATACTTCCATCAACTTGTTCACCTATGAACACGTACCCTTTGGAGTGTTCAGAATATCTTATAAATATACATTTCTTCCCTCTAAGACCTAATTTGCCATATTTATAGGAAGAATTATGAACATAAGCTGTACATCTTCATAGACATAGAATACTTAAGTTTGGTTTCCTACCAGTCCATAATTAATAAGGGGTGGAAATAACTAATTTTGAAGGCACTCAGTTAAGTACATAGATAGCAGTAAATAACGCATCTCCCCAATAGGAGATAGATAAATTTACTTGCTTCATCGTAGACCTAACCATTTCTAGTAGGGTTCTATTCCTTCTCTCGGTAACCGCATTTTGTTGTGGAGTACTAGAAATAGTCAATTATTGTACAATTTCATTTTCATCACAAAGAGACTTGAATTGCTCCAATAGATACTCATGTCCGCAATTGGTTCTCAATGCCTTTATTATTTTGTTCAACTGATTCTTTACCATCGTTATATATCATCTAAAGCAGTCTAATACTTCTAACTTATGGGAGATCATAATAATATAACCGAAACGTGTGAAGTCATTTAAGAAAGTGATGAAATACAAGGCTTCATGCCTCGCCCTCACATTCAAAGGACCATAAATGTCATAATGTATGAGTTGCAATGAAAATTCAGCTCTAGTCCATTTATCGAATGATTTTCTAGTTGCTTTTCCCGCTTGACAATGTTCACATACAAGTAAATTAACATTAGTGGGTAATCCTAAAATGTTTTCTCTAACTAATATTTGCATTCTTTGCAACCCGATGTAACCTAATCTAGCATGCTAAGTACTTGCATTAATCTCAACATTAGTAGAAGATGCAATTAAAGAAAAAAAAACATCAACATTAACATTATATTGATCATAGTCAATGTCTAACACCATAAAACCATTTAATACATGACCTGAACCATAATAAACTATTCCAAACAAAATATCAACATAATTACCACAGAAATTGAATACATAACCTAGGTTAAGAAGAACAACTACGAAAATCAAGTTTTGTTGAATATCTTGAGCATAGAGGACCTCATGTAGGAATAAGTTTCGACCATCACGTAAAATTAATTTACATGTGTCGATGTGTCAATACTTTTCACTTCAGTTCTTGAGTTATTCCCAACATATATCCATCTTCTTCTAGGTTGTATCCAACGATACTTCACAAATGTTTCTCAGTCTCTAGCTACATGATCAGTTGCTCATAAGTCTACAGTTCACATTAGATGAAATTCAGCAAGCATTACAGTGCTAGAAACAAAAGCATTACTTAAAGTAATTGAGTAATAGGGCATCTCTTTCGTCTCAGTGCATTCATGAGCAAAGTGACTCATATTGCCACTATTGTAGCACTTTATCTTGGCTTTGGCCTTGTCTTTCTTCCCACCACGCTTCTTGTGTCGAAAGGTCTTAGCCCTATTAGGTGTCTAATCAGTCTTCTTTCATTCATTGTTGAATTGATGATTCCTTTTGCACTTGAAGGCCGAAGTTTTGTGCGAACTCGATTCAGCAACATAAACATGGGTAGAGGATTTTGCAGTTGTGGCACCCCAAACCCCTCTTGGGTCGCCACAGGCACCAACGTTACACTTGATTACATCTCTTAGAAGAAGCGTCGTAAATCATGGACATTTTTTTTTTTTTTAAAACGATTCCAGCACGACTCATTTAGCGGAAGCAAAATATAACATCGCCATCTCTCCCTCCATCAACCATGATACAATTGCACACTACTAATCATCATAATAAAAGACAAAGCCATGACACTTTATATACATATTTTCAAGATGGGTTTCCTTGGGTCGGTACATCAAAAGAAAGGCCAGGACATGAAGCCACACTCGGCCTATACCCCAAAAAGAAACACTCGACCCACTACGACTAACGTGAAAGATCCCCCATCACTAGTGTCGGCTATCCATCCCAAAAAGTTTCAGCTCCTACTTGTCACGTACGGGCCCTCACACCCATCCCGGTGCATTAGGCGGTGGCGGCGGCAGCAACATCCCACGCATCACTCCGTCGCGACGAATGTGGACGGATATGAACTCCTGAACAACAGGGCCCCTAGCCAGGCTCACATCGTACATAACTAAACAGCGCACTCGAATATACGTAAGACCAGGAACAGAGGGATAGTCAAACTCCTCGCACTTGACCTCTACATCTGAAGGTAAGCCATAAAATACGCCCCGCGTGACAATAAGGAGCAGCATGCTGCTAATCTGAAATGTTGGTCTCCGAATGGGTGAGTACAACCACTCAACAGATAAAGGAATCCAATAACCACTCAATGTATCGTACAATACAATCACAACATCATACATGCCATTCATGCATCCAAGCATACTTACCTTAAAGCCATGCATATACCATCATACATTCTCATCACAATCATATCACATAAATATCATCATACCATAGGTGATCATTATTATGTCACATACATGTATCATCATGCCATAGGTGATCATCATCACATCATACACATGTCATCATGCCATAGGTGATCATCATCACATCATATCATATATGCATATCATCATGCCATAGGTGATCATCATCATATCATATCATATATGCATGATTCAATTTCCACTTTTAACTTTCAATTCGATCATAACATCACTCTTTCTCGGGATCATCAATTTCATCTCATACTTTACACTCGCACCCCATCTTGGCATCGCAAGAAAAACCTCCGGCATTCAGCCATTTAAGGCCACCGGGCATCCGACACCCCCACATTCCAGGCATCTCATATCCCAACTAGCATAATGAGGCATCCCCTCTGGCAAAGACCTCCGAGGCTTCGGGCACCCAACCATTCTGGGCATCTTGAAACTCCCGAGGCCATCTTGTGGCATCCCAAAAATTCAAAGCCAAGCCATAAGGTGTGTTAAAGTCTCTAATTAGGTGATAAAATTTTCCATAGCTTATGCTTTAGCCATTAGTCTTTTTAATTAGATGATTCGTGCATATGATTGTGAGAATTTAAATTTGATAGATTAATAATCTATGCTTGGCCATGTACTTTATAAATGAAATTTCAATAAACAAGATGTCCCAAGACTTTGGCCATGATGAAAATTGAAATTTGAAAATATTATAGAAGAAATTCAAAAAAAAAAAAAGGGAGAAAAAGTCAATTTTTAGGTTGGGCCTTAGGCCCATTGGCCAAAGCCTTGATGGGCCAAGCTAGTCGGCCCAATTAGGCCCACTAAAGGGGGCTGTCGACCAGCCCAAGAGGGAGGCCCAATAGTGGCTGGCCCAAGCCCAAATTCAAAAGCCCATAAGACAAGTGGCACAAGACTCTCATGCATTGGCCTAGACTAGGATGCCATGCATTGGTCCATTTAAGTGGCATGTAATGATTAGCAATGATGAGAGTTTGGGGGTATAAGAGGGAAGAGAGAGAGAAGGTGGACGGTTTTACCTCATTCTCCCAAAGAGAGAGAGAGAGAGAGAGAGAGAGAGAGAGAGAGAGAGAGAGAGGAGCGGCCGAGAGAGAGGAGGAGGAGAAACCGCCATCCGTCCGTCGTGTGCCGCTGTGTTCGCTGCCCTATACCGTCGACCGACCAGTCTAGAGGCAAGTGGAAGTCCTCTAGCTTCTCTTGCATACTTGTATGTTGTTTGCATGTTGAATTTTTGGGTGTTTAAGTGAGAAAAACCGAGGTGTGGTTGGCTTATTCTTGAATCGCATGACTGTTCTTGCTCGGATCATGTGAGTCAGAAAGTTGTTTGAGCTTGCATGTGTGTTTAGAGTTTGATTTTGGCTTTGATTTCTTCATGAAAGTTGTAGCTAACATCTTGTACTACAACATACTAAAATTTCGTGGAAAATAATGGATATTTGAGGGGTTAAAGTCTCATCCTACGGAGATCTCAGATTTGGAGAGTTTTTACTGACCTCTTGCTGGATTTGTGATTCCATGTTGGTTTGTGATGAAAATATCACTTCAATTTCTTCATGAAAGTTGTAGGGGATATCTTAAAATACAACATACTCAAATTTGAAGTGAAATGAACATGTATAGCCTAGTAAATCGACTAAATTTTGAAGACGATGATTCTGGTGATGTATTCCGAGACACCCGAGACTTCAAGGACCTAAATGATGACTATATGGCTTGGATTTCTTCATGAAATTTGTAAGAAAATGTCTTGGCTATAACTCAGTAAAATTACATAATTTTTGGAGACCATATGGATATTTTAATTGAATTTATTCAGAAATCGTGCATTCAGGTTTCATCCGAAAACTATATGATGTTTTGTGAAAATTGGGAAATTGTGTGAAATGTTATTTGGCCATGTATTTTGTATGAAATTATCATCCTATTGGCTTGCTTAATATTTGCTATAATTTTTATAATTTTGGGAATTTGTTGATATTAAATTTATGGAAATGACAAAAGTTGGATTTTAAATAAATAAATAAAATAAAATAAAATAGATTATTTTGGCCATAGATTCCATTTAATTAATTTATGTTGCATATGTGATAAAGTCTTGATATATGTGTAACATTTAATCGAGATGCATGTGTGATAAAGTCTTGGTATGCGTATGACATTGAATCGAGATGCTTGTGTGATAAAGTCTTGGTATATGTATGACATTGAATCGAAATGCACGTGTGAATTTCATGCCAAGTATGACTTGTTTGATGTCACGCCATGTGCCATGTTAAATTGAGATAAAAAATGGTAAATGTGGATAATGATAAGTGAGAGGTGGTTGTGGTAGAGGATGATGCCAGAATGTATAGAGATGCATTGCCGGATTACCCTGGGAGATTTAGGATGCCCGGAATGTGGGGGACTGGAAGCCCTGTCGGAGGTTTCTGTCCGAAGGGAATGCCTCGCAATGCCAGGATTTGGGGTGCGGGATGCTTGGCTAGGGAGTGTAAATGCCAAAAGCCCTGTCGGAGGTTTCTACCCGAAGGGAATGCCTCGTGATGCCAGTTGGGATGCGAGATGTCCGGAATGTGAGGGGCCGGATGCCCGGTGGCCCGGGAGGCTGAATGCTGAAAGCCTCGGAGGTCTTTGCCCGAGGGGATGATGAAATTGATGATTTGAGAAATGGGTGATGTGGTGATCCAATTGAAAACAAAAATTGGAAATTAAACCATGGCATGATATGCATGATGATATGCATGATGATGATGGTGACGATGATGATATGTGATGTGAGATAATAATGATCACCCATGGCATGATATGTATGATGATATGCATGATGATGATATATGATATGGCATGATGACATGTGTAATGTCATGATGTCATGATGATGATAACATGTATGATATAATGATGCCGTGATGATGATGACATGTGTGATGTCATGATGTCATGATAATGATGACTTGTATGATGTAATGATGCCATGATGATGATGACATATATGATATGATGGTGCATGATAGTATGCGCATGGCTTCAAGATAAGTAACGCCTACAATGCATGTATGATTTGTATGATGCATTGAGTAGTTATTGGATTCCTTATCTGCTGAGTGGTTGTACTCACCTCTTTTGGGGACCAACATTTCGGATTAGTAGTATGCCGCTTCTTGCCGTCGCGCGGGGTGCATTTTACGGGTTACCGTCCGACGTTGAGGTAGAGTGTGAGGAGTTCAGCTGTCCTTCGTGCTGGACTCATCTACATACGTGTGCACTGTTTTGTTACATACGAAATAGGCCTGGCTGGGGGTCCAGTCGTCAAGGAGTTTGTCTTCGTCCACGTTCGCCGTGATGAGGTGATGGGAGGGATGCTACCACCACCGCCACCTGACGCACCGGACTGGGTGTGAGACCTGTGTGCAACGAGTAGGGGCTATGATTTTTTGGGAGTTAGTTAGCCGACACATATGATGGGAGTTGAGCACAGGTGATGTAGAGGATCGATGATCCTTTTTGAGGTTTTAGGCTGGACATGGCAGAGTCCTAGCTTTTCCTTTTTGATGTACCAACCCAAAAGAAGTCCCATCTTGAAAATAGATGTAAATAAAGTGTCGTGGCTTGTCTATAAAAATTATGGTGATTAGTAGTGTGTATTGGTATCATGGATTTGTAGGGGGATAGATGGTGATGCTTTATTTTGCTTCCGCTAATGAGTCGCGCTGGGACCGCTTTAAAAAAAAATGCCTGTGAATAACGACGCTTCTTCTAAGTATAAGTACAAGAGGGTATTAAGGTGTAACATTGGTGCTTGTGGCGAACGGCGAAGGGTTCAAGGTGCTACACATCTTGCCATGTATCTCTATACATTCCAGGCATCCGGCACCCCTATCCCGGGCATCCTGATACTCCCAGAGCATTATCATCCGCCACAAATAGTTTCCTCATTTATCATTATTCATGCTTACCAATTTAGGTCTCAACTCAGCATGGCACATGGCAAATAAAATCACTTTCATCCTTCGATCTATACATGCATCATCAGTCATCATCATACATGCAGCAATACGCAATCATTCATAAACATAAAATTTATGGCATTCGTACAATTTAGAATAGTCCATTTATCATGCCTTTTTGAAATTTATTTAAATTCCAGCTTGTATCATTTTTGAAAATATTTAAATTAAATATCCATATGATTCTCAAAAATCTTGAAATTAAGACATGTGATAGACAAGGCAATAAGGCATTGATTTCATGAAAAAGACATGGCCAATAAAGTTCCACATATCATTCACACAAATACAGCATGCAATTTCGGATAAAAAAGAATGTGCAGTTTTTGAAATAATTTGATTAAAATACCCGAAAGACCTCCGAAAATTATGAAACATTACCAGGTTCTAGTCAAGACACTAAAGTGGATTTTTCATGAAGACTTCTAGGCCAGATTAGTTTTAGATAATTTTCTATAGTCGTCCGAAGCTTCTGCTTCTCATACAGAAACGTCCAGTGTAGTCATCTTCGAAATATCGAGTGTTTACCCACTTGTTCTTCTTCGTTTCCTCTGAAATTTGGATATTTTTTACTTCAAGAGGTCCCCTACAACTTTAATTAAGGGATCTAATTCAAATTTCCAAAGAAAAGTCACCATATGGGTCCATGAAGTCTCGGGTGTCCTGTACCACGTCTTCAGATTTACTGTCTTCAAGAGTAATTTGATTCACTAGGCTAAACTTGCTCATTTTACTTCAAATTTGAGTATATTAGTATTTAATATATTCTCTACAAGTTTCATGAAGAAGTCTAAGAGAGATTCTTAGTAAAAATCAACATGCAACCACGAATCCACCGAAAGGTTAGTGAAATCGTTCCAGATCTGGTGTCTCCATAAGATGAGAGTTTGACCCCTTAAATCTCCACCATTTTGTACCAAATTTTAGTATGTTGTATTTTAAGATGTTGGATACAACTTTAATTAAGTAATCAAAGTCAAAATTGAACTCAAAACATGCATGAAAGCTCTCACAAGATTCTGGGTCAGGCGGTTCATACGAAAACAGCATGCAAAGTCAAGAACAAACCACATTAGCTTCACTTCCGTGCCTCCAAACATCCTAGATTCCGACCACACATGCAAGACATTCGTGCAAGAGTAGAAAGCAGATCCCAACTTGCCTCTAGACCGAGGAGGACGACGGCACACGGCGGACGAACGGGCGGCGTGCGGCGGCGACGGGCGACTCCTCCTTCCTCTCGGCTTCTCTTCTCTCGGCCTCACTCTCTCTCTCTCTCGCACGATTCTCTCTCTCTCTCTCTCTCTCTCTCTCACTTGGCCGAACAACACAACCGGCCACCCTCTCTCTCTCCTCTTCCTTTTATTTCCCCAATTCCTCATCATTTGCAATCATTAGCTTGCCTCTTCCAATGGCCAATGCATGAACTCTTTCCACTTGTCATAACACATGCAATGGGATTTGGGCTTGGGCTTGGAGGCATTTGGGCCAGCAATGGGCTGGCCACTCCTCCCCCTTTCATGGTCAACGGCAGCCCACTTGTGGGCTTCAATGGGCCGGTCAACTCGGCCCATTAAAAGTCCACTCTTGGGCCTAAGGCCCAACCTAAATAAAATCAAATTTTACCCATTTCTTATTCTTTCTTTTAGGAATTTAATTACTAAATTCCACATAGCCAAAATCTTGTAACATTTTATTTATGGGAACTTAGTCTATAAAATGCATAGCCAAGCATAGATTATTCTCATTAATTTATCCTATAGTACTAATTTAAAAAAAAAAAAAAAAAACTCATGAACATAAGCACATAACACATATCCTTAAGAGAAAACTAATGGCTAAAACATAAACCATAGGTAATTTCATTACCTAATTATGGGCTTTAATTCCTCTAGAAGTTGTCTTGAATTTTGGGATGCCACAGCAGCCTCGGGCGCTCATCCTCTAATTCCTAATGATGTGCTATATCATCAAAAGTGACAATATTCTCTTTGCATGTCATATTAATCTTCATATGTTTCTAATTGTCGGGAAGAGACCTTATAATAGCTTGAACTTATTGTTCATCAGTAAGGGAGTGACCTGCCAACTTCAACTCACGAATCATGTTTGACATCTCCTGAAGATGCTGCCTCATCGTTACATTTGGGCGTTTTCGGTATGTGTCAAACTTGATAGTGAGTCTCCTTAGCTTAGTGGTAGATGAATCCCAAAACTTATCTTTCAAGGCAACCCATATTGCTTGAGCTTTATCATAACTTTCAAACTCACACATGAGATCATTTTGCATACAGCTCAGCAACGTGATGCGATTAATGCTATTTTTCTTTTCCAAGCTTGATAAGGGTTTCCAAAACATCTTGTTCTTGAAGGATGTACAGAACCTTTCGGTGCCAAATATCATAATTGTCATTGTTAAGCTTTTCACCCTTATTGAGGCCAGCCATAATGGTCTTGGATGCTGAAGCCATAATTAATTGTTATATCACATTGACATAATAAACGCGGAACTAATACTAGCACATTTTTCAGAGTAACACGCATATTTAATTTGTAGTAAAGACAAACTAAATTAATGATAATTCAATAAAAGACACATAAACGAAAGTTCATTATGTTCCCAATCAGCTCCTATGTACAATTGTTCTATTATCATTGATTAGTTTAATTTGCGCAAATTTTAAATTCTAGATGAGAACTCCTTTGAATTCTACCAAACTACAAACTCCCACTAGAAAATATAATTACACGACCTCATGTAATTTCTACATTTTTCCTTTAACACAAAAGCATAGCATAATGTAAATCAACATACAAAAATTAATCATGTTGCAACTACAATCAAAATCGTAATTTAACATGCAACGGAAAAATAAGGATTTCCTACCATTGTTCGAATTTTCTTGGAACTAGAAAATTGCAAGTATATTAAACTATATATATGCTATCATCGAATCATGCTCTACACAATATATATGATATCATTTTTATGTAAGCAAGCTATTGTATTTCCAAAACCATAAGAAAATACAAACTAAAAATGAATAAACTACGCATTAAACCCCCAAAAATACATGTACTTAGGGTTTCCTACACAATTTTATACAATTATAAATCTAAAAAATAGACAATAATTATACCACAATGTAGAGCATATCCATACGAATCAAATGTCACCGACCACGCTCCAATTGGAAATCTCATGCGCCTATACGTGCCACCTTAGTGCGCGGTGCATGTGGCGCATGTGCCGATGATCCTCAAAGGATATTGGCTGGTCTGACTAGTCCAACTAGAGACCAGTTCGACAAGTTTGACCGCTGGACCGGTTGACCAGTTTGACCGGTTTGATCGGTCAACGGTCGGGTTAGGTCCAAGTCGAGCCTTGGGTTGGGTCGTCGGTCGACGACTGGCCAGCCAACTGTCGTCGGCATGACATCATCGATGACGTCATTCGGTGGTTATCGACGGTTGGATGAAGTCATGGATGACATCAGAACACATTGGTTTGCCGATGTGTGCATGACACTAATGTGCTGGCGTTCCCAACACGTTGAGCGCATGGCTCCCACACATAGCAGCTTATGGCCGCCCGTGTAGGTGCGTCCTTTGTCCTGCAGCGGCACTCGACCCATCATCGGACTTGTCTCAACGAGTACTTTCATATTGTATATTTAAAAATTTATTTTGACTAAAAGAATATTTCGAAAAATGGCCAAAACCATACGGGTGTACCCCACGCCAAATCCGTTCTTCGCTTTGGTTCATTTTGACGATTCAGATTGCAATTCCAAGCAATAAACATCCAAACAGTGTAGATTTCATTCTCTTGATCTCGATATCAATTAGTAAACGAGAAAATTCAATGAAAACAAGGTAGAAATCATGACCGGGCTCTGATACCAATGATGGAAGAAGACGATTTACTTGTTTCTAATGCGCATCAACTATTTACCCTGAAATGATCGTTGAATTGTGGATGAATGATGAACAAAATTACTTCATGTTGGTTTGAATGCAATCACGAGGAAATCATTCGATTTCGACAGCGTAAATGCCAATTGTTCTTGTAAAGAAGAAATGGAATGCCTTATTTTTCTTTTGATGGAAAGGGTACAAGATATAGCACCCCTTGACTGCCCCCGATCCGTTAAGGTCGCCACAGTTCGCTTACCATTTACTTTCCCTAATAACATGTCACTTTGATACCATTTCAATTGCAGCGGATCCATACAACCATGGGGGTTTACATATTTTATTATCGGTCCATTGCACAGTTCATATGGCGGAAGTACATCCATCAACTCCCTTCCTTATATTCAGAAAACGATGCACACCTATTAAACATTTATGGGTAACAGCAGAACACTTTTATTTACTTAAACCAGATGGACATCATTCATCAGTACATCAAAATGCCATGGTTCTCTATACTTGGCTATACTTCAAAAAGATGACCGACATCTCCTCCAATAGTCATATACTTAAAGTCCATTGATCAGTGTCGTCGTCCAAAAGTTCCTTCCTTTGCTATCTTCCTCCTCGCGGTCATATCCAACCACTTGATCCATTTACTGGTGGTAGTGGCAGCAGAGGTATCTGATCTATTTTGAAATGTTAATCCCCAAAAGGGGTGCGTACAACCACTTAGCAGTAAATATCCACCAAACTACTAATTGCATCAAACAGAACAATCAAGGCATCATAACAAAGCATATATCATTCATGTATTCAAGCATAACTTACCTTGCAGCCATACATATGTCATCATACTATATGTGTATATATTATCATGCACTCAACATCAAGCATTTATGCATATATCACCATGCCATATATGCATATACCACCATGCACTCAGCATCAAGCATTCATGCATATATCACTATGCCATATGTGCATATACCACCATGCACTCATGCATATCTCACCATGCCATCGTGCATATACCACCATGATTCATATTGTCCATGCTATCAAGCATACATCACCATGAGATCCATTCATGCCTTCATGATCGCATTTTCAATATCAAATAGCATTAATTTACTTTCATAAGCAGATTATGCATCATGCCATATGCATACACATGTATATGATTCATTTTTAATTCTTATCTTTCACAAGGATCTCATTAATTTTTCTTCTCAGGGACCAATGTTTGCATCCCACAATTTATCACTTGCATCCAACTAGGCATCGTGAGGAACCTCTGGGCATATATTCAAAATACAACCGGGTATCTAGCCCCCCACATTCCGAGCATCTCGCATCCTAACTAGCATCACGAGGAATCCCCCTGGGCACACACCTCCGAGGCTTCCGGGATTACGTACCGATATACCACCAGGAATCCCCCCTTTTGGAATTATGTATCATATACCATCGGGCATCTCGAAACTCCCGAGGACCCTTCGGAATTACGCCACTAGGCCACCGAGCATCTGGCACCCCCACATTCCGAGCATTCTCACACTCCTAGGGCATTATCGACTCACACCTCCGACACTATCGTCATTTTCTTAATTTTATATTCACACATGTATCTCAATTTCAACATGTCATTTGATGTAATAATGCCAATGATCAATCAACCTTTTCAAAATCATATAATATGCATTGGGAAAAATATTATTTGATGCAATGGTTTTGAGAAACTTCATTGAATTCATGAAAATCCATAAATCTGTTGATGTCATATAATATACATGAATGTCACCACATCATTGCATGAATGATAATCCAAGATATCACAATTTATATAGCAAATCAATAACTTGTAAATAGAACAGTTTCTCAGCTTAAACAGAATGTATGTTGTTTATGAAAAATTCTGGAAAATTAGTAAACGATGGAAATTAATTCTGAAAATTTAACACATTGTAGATAAGATCTAAGGGAACACATTTCTTGAAGAATACCATATCAAACAAGGTTTCACAGAATACGTACAGGTCCATACATCACTGAAAAATGATTTTAACATCATCCATGCACAGTTTTGAAAACAATTTCGATTAAACCCTTAAATAAACTCATAGAATTCTGAAATTTGGACACGCTGTATTTAAGACCTAGAGGTACAAGTTTCATGCGGAAATCATAGTCCAGTTCGTTCTGGATTAAAAAATAAAATCGATTTACCTTTCCTATTCTCGGTATTGTTTTCCAGATCTACCCGTGTTGAAGAAAATTCGTTTCCTTGGTCATTAATGGTCCATTTACTCTGAAGTTTTAGTATGTTGTTCCTCATAAATCATAATACAACTTTCATTAAGAGATCAAGGTGATATTTTCACAAGAAGGTTACTTTACATACCACGAAACCACTGGAGGTCAGCACAACGAATTCCAGATCTAGTATCTCCAAAGAAAAATCATTTCACTAACCATTTCTTGTTCGTTTTGTCTCAAAGTTTAGTATGTTGTTCTTCAAGATGTTCTCTACAACTTTCATGAAAAAATTGAAGCAATATTCCGACTAAAAAGTCACATGCAACACACAAACTCAAGGATGGTTAAACTGGTCTTTCCAGAAACAGCATGCACGGCCAATGAATCTCTCTTCAAAGCTCCGAAATTTCATCCCATCTACCACAATCAAAATGCACCATCTTCTACATGCACATCACAGCAAGCAAAGGGTAGGTTTTAGGACTCTACTTGCCTTAGATTCAACCACAAAACAGCAGCAAACAGAGGCAAAGCAGCAACGAACGGTGGACAAACAAGTGGACGAACTCTCTTCCTTCTTCTTTGCATGGCCTCCTCTTCCTCTCTCTCTCTCTCTCTCTTTCTCTCTCTCTCTCTCTCTCTTTGGACGGTACTCTCTCTCTCTCTTCTCTCTCTTCTGGTTGAAATCCCCCTCCCCCTTTTCCTTTTAGTCAAATTAAAACCCTTGCATGCTCCCATTTTTGCATGGAGGGACACTTAGTTACAAAGGGGCAACACTTGGCAAACTCTTCTTGCCACTTGGCATCTTTGCCATGCACATGATGAGCCTTCATTTGGCTAGGCTTGGGCCAGCCTTGGTTGACCACTTCATGGGCTCCTTGGGCCGGGCCTCTTGGCCCACTTTAGGCCAACACTCTTGGGCTAAAGTCCAAACTTAAATGACCCAAGTTTATTTTTTTTATAATACATCTTAATCCTCATTTAAATAAATACCTAAGTGCATAATAAAATGGCCAAAAGACTTTGTGACATTAATCCATAAAAATCAAATCTATAAAGTGCATCGTCAAGAACAAAGCCTCCTTTATCAAATTGTCCTATAGCACCAACCTTGATCATCCATTAACATAAGATGTATTTCTGCCCAAAAATTATCCATTAAAATACTCGGCATTAATCTATTAAAATTCTTTGGTCTAAAGGCCATCAATAACACTTCCATCACATTTTCATAGGTTGTAATAGATCCAAAGGTTGCCATGAAATTTTGAGATGCCACACAAGAAAAGGAGAGAAATTTCTGAGCGTACATTTTGCCAACCGTCCCAACGGTTGTCTTTAGGAGCCTTTATATGACTCCCTCATACAGTTTCAAAAGGTGTTTTTCCATAGTAGTATATCAAGATGAAATGGTGCGTTCTCATTGCACCCCATCATGGACGTACTAATTAAGTACACCAATATATTTAATGCTTTCTCCAATGAACATGAAGATGGATGGGACAATTAGCTTGTTAGCGGGGAGGGTTTGGCAAAACACATAGCATGCAGAGACTAGATGGATTAAGAGATTAAGCAAGTGCCTACCCCACAGCTCATTATCCTCAAGTGCAAAAGCAGTCTTGTTGTAGGGTCCTCCGAGGTGTAGCGAAAGAAATGGAGCCCAAAAAGGCAAAAGGCAACCAGATGCATCAACCTGGGAATCTGAAGTACCCCCATGGATTTGGGCTTTGGAAATGAGTTCGAAGCATAGAGGGTGACGGAGTCAACAACCAAGTAAGCTGACCACAAGGGAGTCGTGATCCACCAGGTTGACGACCTCTTTCGAATGGACACAAAAAAGATGAGAAAGGCTTGTAGAGTGAAAACGATCGCCACTCGGAGATTGAGTTTCATCCATAGATTCTGGGCTTCTGCAAGAATTTTCGTAATTTCCATTTGATCCTCACTCTCTCACAAGATCATGAAAGGAAATGTTTTAGACAGCAACATGAGTATTATTACAGTGAGGCAATAGTTATTGAATAGATATGCAAAACCCGAGTGCTTAATGAGAGAGATGGTGACTTATTGAGGGTAGAGAGTCGATGATACCTTGAAATTTATTTACAATCCAATACGAATGGATGTCTTGCTTTATGCGATCGAGTGTCAAGTTAGGCCATGTGTAGTTGTAAAGGAGCTAGAAGCGATAGGACTCGAGCTGTGAGGTCCAGTCCAGTATGGAGTAGGAGGGGTCAGGTGTGAAACTCGTGGAATGTAAATTAAAGGCATGGAAACCAAAGCCCTTGAATTGTTGTTTGATATGTAATCATGCTTTAGCCTTTCTTCTTCATTTGTGGCAGTTGTTAGGGACATAAATTATATTTCTAATCATGCTTTAGCCTTTCTTCTTCATCTTTGGCTGTTGTTACGGATGTACATTATATTTTTAATCACACTTTAACCTCTTTTTTTTTTTTTTTTCTTTTGTAATATTCAAATCTTTTTGACCAAGACAAGAAGTGGTGAGATCCACTTTTGTTTTAAATTAAAAAAAAAAAGATGAAAAGGGAAATATATATATATATTGGGAATTATTCTACTCCTACTTTAAATCTGACTCTCAAACTTTCGCCTTGTCTCCTTGCAAGTGGATGCTCAACCCATTTAGAGAGGCTGAACCAGTTCGAGAAAGAGAGAGAAAAGAAGAGAGAGGAAAAAAAGGAAAGAAGAAGACAGGAAAGGGGAAGAAGAGGAAGAGGGTTTCTTGTGTGTACATCAACGGGACCTCATCAAGCCCACTTGATTACGTAACGCAATGCCTAGTAGTACTCATGCCCCATGTTCTTTCGATTGGGTTAGTTTTTGGGGTTAGGGCTCATTCGAAAATTAGTGAAAATGGAGCCACGAAATCCAATTTTTGAGTTGTAAAGCTTTGGTCTTCATGGGAATGGTGGATTATGACTTTGTGGAGCCATGGGTTTGATGGGCACCATTTTAGAGCCATGAGATTTTAGGATTTTGCAGAGGAGCTCTGCGTTGTGTTTAGGTTTGAATAATCACTTTCGATGACCGATTTGTTGTCTCATTGGAGTTATTTTGTTAGCATTTAAACTTAGTTTATCATAGCCATAGTTAAAATAGTGCTTTACTTGGTTTTTATGCTATTCCTCGCTTATTTGTGAGGGTCACGAGTTTGACGATACGATTAAAATTTATTAGTTGATCATAGGCAATGAGGCAAGTGGTATTATATCTTTTTTGAATTTGTATAACTCATGTTCCGAAAATACCATGGATTATATACAATATGAATTAAGAAATGACATTGTTATTGCATAAAAGACGGAACAAGCATTTACTATTCTTTGGTTACTTACAAATGTCTAGAAAGCGTGCTATGCACAGAATTGTGAAGAATTATATATGTAATTACTTTGTGACTAGTTTATGGAAATGTTTATGAATAATTTGAGAATTGGTTGCGAAAAGTTATTTGTTTGGTTTATGAGATTGATTTCTAGATTGGGTTTATGACTACGAACTTGGTGAGGGGTTTGTGGATATACATGTCATGCCCTGAACCTCAAGCACGTGCCCATCCCTCGGTGGTCGATAAAATTGCGACGTCCCAGGACGCGTCGCTGACCCATTCATTTTAATGCACATGTGAAAGTGAAACAATACCCCTGACAACAACTAACACGGGATAGAAAAGCAGGAAACAAATTCACAACCAAAACACTTTTATAAACACCCCGGTTTATATACAACACTAGTCTAGTCAAAAGCCTGCACAAACTGAAAAGCCTACAAGCCCACTAGGCACACGAACCCCCAATTGAAGACTCCGAGGTCTCCTGGGAACTTGGGTCCAGCACTGCACCACCAGGAGGGTCGGCTGTACCCTCGCCAAAAGTGACGTCTATTACTGAAGCTGGGACCTCACATTATGTAGGGGACCCACTCTATGTCCATTGAGCCCGCGACGATATCACGCTCTGAATTGATGGGGTACCCTCTAAGGTAGGCCCTCATTGACCCATATGTGGTTCTCACGAGTTCATTGACCTAGACCCCATGGCCCTCGGGAACAAGGATATCAGTGACCTGCTTGATAACCCTCATAGGCCGACCAAAATGTTCCGCGAGAACCGCCATCTAAGGACCTGAAAAGATTGAGCCCACGATAGGGTGAGACAATGTCTTCGCAAGTTCACCTCCTAAACTCCGACTAGGAAGAAAATATGCCTAGAGGCAGTCTATGCACACAAGACAGATGACTTACCTTGCTTCAGTTCCTTCCTATAAGTCAGTACAATTCACAAACCCAATCGATCAATTCAATTTAATCGATCAATACAACCAATTCAATCGATCATAAGTTCCAATTCAATTGTTGCTCACACAAACTGAGGTATATTAATGCTCACACAAGCTGATGTAAATTAAGGCTCACACAAGTTGACGGATCATTGCCCTCACAAGCTAACGGATCATTGCTCTCACAAGTTGACGGTTCATTGCTCTCACAAGCTAACAGATCATTGTCACACAAGCTGACGTACATTAATGCTCTCACAAGCTGACATACGATATTGCTCTCACAAACTGACATATGATAAATTAACTCTGACCAAGGACATTTTGCTTTGCACACCAATTCCTTCATTTAAAATAATGAACTTGGCCTATTCTCATCGTGTTAAAAATACCCGATAAAAATAATTGTGTGTGGTACATGATCAATTTGAGATAAAAATACAATATCTCCCTTTTAAAAAATCCCACTATTTAATATAGTGTCTAAAAATATTTTTGGCATCAAAAACCAATGCCCAATATTTTCTAATTAAAATACCAAATTTTTACAATTTTGGGATAATTACCCAATGTCACGCCTTGATTCTCTAAGCGTGTGCACATCTCTCGAGTGGTTGATTAAAAAGCAACTTCCCAAGACGCGTTGCCGACCCATTCATTTTAATGCGCATGCAAAAGCGAATAAATAAATCCCCAGACAACAAGATGGGATAGAAAAACAGGGCCAAAAATTTGCAAACCACAACACACTTATATACATATCAAACTATGTCATATACAATACTAGCTAACTATATACATGGTCTGCAAAAAGGGGGAAAGAGGCTATAGGTCCTCTAAACATTCGAGTCCTCCTCAGAATACACTAGGGACCTTGGGTCTGAAAGGTTTGGGTCAACCACCGAACCAGCAAGAGGGCCTATTATGCCTTTCCCAAAAGCAACCTCCAGCACCGACATAGAGACTTCGGATTCTGGTATGGGGCCTTAATTCTGTCCATTTTGCTCACAATGATACCATGATCTGTATTGGTGAGGTACCTTATTGGGTAGTCCCACATCAACCCGACCACGACCTCACTAGCTCATAAATCCATCCCCTCGGGTTCCTATGAAGTAGAAAATAACGCCTTTGCTCGAACCTTCTTCGGTTGGCCAAAATGCTCGGGAGGAGTTGCCATCTAAGGCCTTGAAAATGTTATCCCACAACGGGGTGAGACGACGTCTCAGCAAGTTCACCTCCTAAGTCTCGACTAGGAAGGAAATACGACCAAAGATTGCCTAAGCAAATACAAGACAGAGGACTTACCTTTGCCTTAGTTCCTTCCTACAAGTTAGTACGATTCCAACCACTCAAGCAATCATTTCAACAAAGTAATTCATTCAATCAGATCGAGCCATCGATCAATCAAACCAATCGATTTCATCTCATCAAGACCATCTCTCGGTCTACCCATTCAATACTATATATCAATCAATACTATCTATCAAGCCGTTTCCTTGAAACAATTATTGCTTATCTAAGCTGATACGAAAGAATGCTTGCCTAAGTTGACAGTGATAGATAGTATAGCTCACCGAAGCTAATATAGATAGATAATATAGCTCATCGAAGCTGATATATGCTCACCGAAGCTGATTTATGGATAATATACTCATCCACTGACAATTTCATCGTTTTCATAGTACACGGTAAAATAATCGTGTGTGAGTACATAGTATGTCTCAGTCAAAAATATAATATCATTATTTTATAAAATCCTACTAATTATATAATCAATAAAAAAAAATTGGAGTTGTAAACCGACGCCCGATAATTTACTAATTAAATATTGAAATTAATAAATTTTTCGGATAAATACCCAAATTAAAATCAACACGCAATTTACGCAATTTAGCAATCAATTAAAGAAATCATGCATACCATTGCGATCAACACGAAATTCCGGTCACTAACTATCCTGGTTGAATTTTCGGAAGATAATAATTATTTAAATAATTACCAAAATTAATTAATAAATACCAATAAATGCAACTTAGGCTAGAAAAGCCTAATTAAATATCGAAATGAGCCTAGAAAAATTCCGAACCTTACTAGATAAATACTATGGCTTATCTAGTCTCTAATTACGATACTCTAACTACCTAACATGCATAAACGGTTAATCAAATCACTAATCCGTTCTAACTAACTACCTAAACCATACTTAACTTAAACTAATCAACCCTTAAGCATAATTAACTCCCTAAGCGGAGATTAGTGAGTAAACTTACTGGATTTGCAAGTTGGTTAGTTCACTTCGACAGGGATGTGAAGACGGTCCACAAACTTCAAAGCGGGGACACCCTTCAAGGTCGGGAAAGGCTTGAAAATGGGCCTCGAAGCCCAAAATCCTTGCTGGACTTTCTGCTCTGGACAGTGGGAGGAAAGAGCTGCTTTGAAGGTCAGTTGAGCTGGAAACAGGCCCGACGGGTGGGTGAGTAGTTGTAGCGGCAATGGTGACGTTCGACAGTGGTGGGACGGCAGCGGAGGAGCTCCGGCTGAGCTCGATGGCTACGGGGGAGGCTTAAGAACAGTCTAGACTCATGGCTGAAGTAGGATGATGCATGGATGAACAGCTGGCGCACGGGGGCTCACGACTAGGCGCGACGACAAGCGGTTGTGCTGGACAGCTCAGACGGGCATTGACGGGCAAGGGAAGGCTGTCGGTTTGGCTTCTCTATTTCTTGGGAGCTTCGGGGGTGCTGGAAATGGAGGGAGTCGACTGGATGGGGGAGAATAGGGTAGCCAAAAGCCTTGAGGGGGCCACTTCTTTTTCAATTCTATCTTATTGTCCCCTAGAAGAGGTCCCACCTTGCTAGTTGTCTTCCTTAGCCATTCTCCAGCCACAAGACTTCCTTATGAAGCCATTAAGATGGTCCAAAAGTGTGGAGCATGGGGGGCTACGAATTTGGACTTGATTTTCCCTAAATTGGATCAATCATCTTCCAATTGAAGCCAAATTTCGGTCCTATAAAATTCACCATGATGTCCTCGATCAAATTGACATTTTCCTTGCCAATAGAACCAACTTGCATCCCAAAAATGAGATAAAAAATGGTCCCTTGAATTTTTCAGACAAAAACGGCCATATTTTGACTTTTCGCTGAAAATCTTGGTTTGCAGAAAAATCTTCAAAGGATGAGTCGACATTCCTAAAATGACGTGTGACATGACAAAATTTTCAATATCTGAAATCATATTCAAATTCGCTGTTAATTTTAATCTAGTGCAATTTTAGCGTGACCTAACCTACCAGGTAGTTTTTAGAAATTTTTAGTGTAATTGACTTGTGGTCGATTTTCTTCAAGCCACAATGTACCTCTTTGACACATTGGTGACTTTCGGTTGTCGTGAAAATCTCAAGGTTTCAATTACTGACACAAGGTACCAAAATGACAAAAAAATTAGTCTAGTACCGATCAACGAGAATTTTGTAATTTGGTGGAATCACACATGTTTAACCACACATCTCTGTCGAACTGACTATCTCTGATCTCTAATCGAACTTTACCGTGTCATAATGATCTCTGCAGATGAGCATGGTCGAGTAGTCGACTCTTTGTTGAATTCTCAAGTCTATTCCATTAAAATCCTTTAATGATTTCCCCAGATAGTCTAGTTATCTCAGGAGTGATTAACTTTGAGAATAACACTATAGGCGCGTCGATGAAAAACCTAATTTATCTAATTGAAAACAAAATTGAAATTTCAGGTTATCACACCCAATATTCCAATCACCACTTAAATTGCACAAATTAATACTGAATTAAATAAACTGAGCACACCATTGCAATAAGCTCAAAATTTCGGTCACTGGTTCTCCCGGTATAATTTCCAAAAAATAATAAATAATTAAATAAATACAAAAAATAATTAAATAATGCAATTAATTACCAAAAGATACCAACATAGGCCGGAAATAATAAATTAAACACTGAAATAGGCCTAGAAAATTTTCAAACCAATCTAGATAAATAGCATGATCTATCTAGTCCTTAGTTAAGCTGCTCTAACCACCTAACATGCGTAATTGAATAATTAAATCGCTAATCTACTCTAACTAACCACTTAATGCTAATTAGCCAAAACTAATTACCCCTTAAGCATTATTAACTCCATGAGCAGAGTTTAGCAAGTGAACTCATCGGTTTAGTGATCTGGTGAGTCCACGATGACAGCGACACGGAGACCGGTGACAAACAATCCTGCGTCAACACCGAATGGAGACCAGACAGGCTTGTAAACGGGCCATGAAGTCTCAAAGCCCTTGTTGGCTTTTTGGTTCTGTCCTAAGGCCAAGCAAGTTGGAACGACGGCTAGTTGGTGTGGAAACGGCAAGGAATGGGCGACGATGGTTGCAACGGTCGAAGGTGGAGACGGACGGTGGCTAAACAGCAAAGGTGGAGCTCCGGTGATACTCTTTTGGCGACCAAGGGCTCGGGGACGGTAGCTGGGTGTGAAACGAGTAGGCCCCACCACTTGGGTTATTATCCATGGCCAAAATGCAGCCCTCAAACTTCCCTAGCAAGCCAACCAAGTGATCCATAATTTTTCACCCCAAGGGACCTACGAATTTTGGAACATTTGCCACTCCATTCATTCAATTCCCCTTCAATTGAACTCAATTTAATGTTTATAAATCCAGCCAAGGTGCCATCGTCAAAATCAATATTTTCCTTATCAATTGAACCAACTTAAATCCCAAAAACGCGACAAAAACGGCCCTAGGATTTTCCCAACCAAAATACGCTTACTTTGAATTTTTGCCAAAAATCTCGATTTGCAGAAAAATTTTTGGAGGATTAGTCAATGTTCCTAAAATGAATTGTGACATAACAAAACTTTTAATTTCTGAAATCGGGTTCAAATTTGTGGTCAATTTCAATCTGGCGCGATTTTAGCGTAACCTAGCTTATTAGATAGCTTTTAGGAATTTTTAGTGCAATTGACCGGTGGTCGATCATGTTTTAGCCACATTGTACATCTTCGAACATTGGCAACTCTTAGTTGTCGTGAAAATCTCGAGGTTTCAAATATGGACACATGGTACCAAAACAACAAAAAAGGTGGGGGTACGGTCGTCTCATCAAATTTTCACTTTCCTAGGTTGCTCCCTCTATGCCGTGGTATTGCAAATCCACTTTAACCAACGGAATTGTCTTGGTGCACAAAATTTGTTCTTTCTGATCCACAATCTGAATCGGTTTTTCCATGTATGACACTCTATTGTCCATGTCCAATTCTTCAAAATTTAGCATGCGGGTCGGGTCAGGCTCATACTTTCTCAATATCGACACGTGAAAGACGTCATGCACTTGTGCTAACCTCGGCGGCAATGCAAGACGATTGCAAGAGTTCCTATTCTTTTTAGAATGTCAAAGGGACCTACATACCTCGGACTTAGTTTCCCTTTCTTGCCAAAGCACAAAGTACCCCTCATTGGTGACACCTTCAGAACGATGTGCTCACCACCTTGGAATTCCAATGGTCTTTGGCGCTTATCTGCATAGCTTTTCTGGCGACTCTAAGCGGTTTTTAATTTGTCCCTAATAACTGTAACTGCATTCACTGATTGTTGGACTAACTTTAGGCCTGTGATCTTTCGTTATCTGACCTCATCCTAACAAACTAGCGTTCTGCTACTATACAATGCTTCAAAAGCAGCCATCTGAATGCTCTGCTAGTAGCTGTTGTTGTAGGCAAACTCGACAAGATGAAGCTGTTCCTCCAAAATTTCCCTTGAACTCTAACACGCAAGCTCGTAGCATGTCTTTGAGGGTTTGAATCGTCCTCTTAGACTGGCCATATGTCTGAGGATGATAGGCCATATTGTACTACAGCTTCGTTCCTAAGGCGATCTGTAAACTTTTCCAAAAGGCAGCTGTGAATCTCGGATCTATGTCTGATGTAATCGTCACAGGCACTCCATGTAGACGAACAACCCGATGCACGTATAATTCTGCATGCCTTCCAAATCAAGGTCCTTTCGTACAGCAATAAAGTGAGCCGACTTTGTTAGTCTATTGACCACTACCCAAATAGAATCATTACCCCTCTGACTCCTTAGTAAGCCCATCACAAAATCTATTGTGATGTGTTCCCATTTCCATTTAGGAATTTCGAGAGGTTGTAAAATTCCTCCCGACTTACAATGCCATGCCTTCACTTGTTGACATGTCAGACACTTGGTGACTTGCTTGGCGATGTCCGCCTTCATACCAGACCACTAATAGGGTTAGTGCGGGTTTTGATACATCTTCATACTACTAGGATGAATGTTATAACTGCTATTATGAGCTTTTAACAAGATCTCCTCCTTAAGCTCTACATCGTCAAGTACACACAATCGTTCTCGGAACCTTAGTGTTCCATTATCAGAAATTTGAAAATAAGTATTTCTCTTTTCGGTATCCTCTTGCAGGATTTTCTGAATCTCTAGGTTTGTCAACTGAAGCGTCTTGATCTTGATCTACACTTCTAACCCAATTTTGAGGGTGTCTATAAGATTCGAAAGGTGGCCTACCTCAAATTTGAAAACTAAATCTCGAGCTCTCTCGAGCAAAATCCATTCCTTAACCATCATCTGTGCAATTGAAGACTTCCAACTCAGTGTATTTGTGACCCTATTCACCTTTCCAGGGTGATACAGGACATCACAATCATAGTCCTTCAGAAGTTCCATCTAGCGACGCAGTCTCATATTCAGCTCCTTCCGAGAGAATAGATACTTGAGACTATGATAGTCAATGAAGATCTAAAATCTTTCTCCACACAAATAATGTCTCCAAATCTTCAAAGCAAAAGTAATCGCTGTGAGTTCTAAGTCATGCGCCGGGTAATTCAGATCGTGAGGTCTCAACTGACGGGATACTTATGCAACGACTTTGTTATGTTACATTAACACGCAACCTAGTCCTCTAAACGACGCATTACTATAGATCTCATATTCTCCAAGACCAAATAGAATCATCAACATGGGTGCGGTAGTTAGCTTTTGCTTAAACTCTTGAAAACTACACTCGCACTTATCTGTTCATACAAATTTCTCTTCCTTCTTCAGTAGTCAAGTCAAGTGCAATGCTAATGCCGAAAACCCTTCCACAAACCTTCTATAGTACCCTACTAAACCCAAAAAACTTTTGATCTCTGTCACGGTTGTTGGTCTTGGCCAATTGATAACTACTTTGATCTTGGTCGGGTCCACGGAGATTCCTTCGCCTAAAATCACGTGACCAAGGAACGCTACACGAGTTAACCAAAACTCACACTTACTAAACTTGGCATACATCTCATGATTCCTCAAGGTCTTAAGTACCATCCTCAAATGCCTCTCGTGCTCCTCAGAACTTCTCGAATACACTAAGATATCATCGATGAACACGATCACAAACTAGTCCAGATATTCTTTGAAAACTTGGTTCATCAAATCCATAAAAGCAACTAAGGCATTCGTCAAACCAAACGGCATTACAGTGAACTCATAATGGCTATATCGAGTACGAAACGCTAACTTCGGTATGTCCGCCTTTCTGATCCTCAGCTGATGATATCATGTCCTCAAGTCAATCTTAGAAAATATCGACACTCCTTGCAACTAGTCAAACAATACGTCGATCCTAAACAGTGGATACTTATTCTTGATTGTCACTTGATTGAGTTGAGGATAGTCGATGCACAAGCACAACGAACCATCTTTCTTCTTCACGAATAGAACTGGTGTTCCTCAAGGTGATGCACTGGGACATATGAATCCATTATCCAACAACTCCTGCATCTATACTTTCAGTTCTTTCAACTCAGACAACACCACCCAGTAAGGAGCCTTAGAGATTGGCTCTATCCCGGGTGCTAACTCAATCATGAATTCTATCTCTCTCTCTGGCAGTGGGCCTGGCAATTCCTTTGGAAACACGTTTGGAAACTCTTGCACTATAACGATGTCCTCAATCTTCTGCTCCTCAACTATCGTATCCATGACAATTGCTAAGTAATCTTGGCAACCCTCGTCTAACAAATGGGTTGCCTCAAGCGATGAGATTAAGGTAACCAAGGGTCCTCCTCGACTCCTAATAAACTTAAAACTTTCACCCACTAACGGGATAAACTAAATCGCTTTACGAAAGCAGTACATCTTAGCCTGTTGCTTAGTGAGCTTGTCCATGCCAATTATCAAATTGAAGTCATACATGGCTATGACTAACAGGTCTATTTTCCCCTCTCACTCACCAATCACTAAGTTGCAATTAGGACAACCCAACACAAACAACACCTTATCCTTTAACAGTGTAGATATGCTAACCACTGACTCCAACAACTTAGGACTCAATCCTACCTACTTAACAAATTGCTTGGTTATAAACGAATGAGTCGTGCCAAGATTAAATAAAGCATATGCAGCATGGTCGTTCAGCGAAACCGTACATGTAATCACATTAGGCGAGTCATCTGCCTGTCTTCTGGTGCAATCTGTGACACGAACTCTCTATTTTGACCCATCGATGGTGGCGGCGATAACTGCTGTAATCCTCTCGGCCTTATGGGACAATCTCTAGCCTGGTGACCCTGTTGGCCACACTCGAAACAAACACCTAAGCTTGGGAAGCCGGTCAAAGCATGCCACGAAGCTGCTGCCATACCCATTTTTCTCCTCTTTGTTCGCTACTGGTTGAGGCTAGATTCGGGGCTGAGATGGCGAGGAAAGGTTGGTGGAGGGCGAGGGGACTCTAGTGGGTTAAGGTGGCGGCGTACGGTGGCCGGAGGTGGTCGAACCATGGCCTGTATTGGCCAAAACGAAGCTGGACAGCAACTCTGGAATAACGAGTTGGGCGAGAGGGCAGCCAAGGCGTGTGGAGCAGCGACAAGGCGATGGCGTGTAGCACGGCGGCAAACGATGGAGGGCGGTGGCATCACGCGTGGCGCTGGTTGCTCCGGCGTTCATCCCAGATCTGGGACTTTGGGCAATAGATGGAGGGGAGGACATAAGGCGTGAGGGTGGCCGCGGAGTTGCAACGACGTGCGGCATGAGTCGGTGATAACGGCCTTGGCTCCGGTGGTGGTTGTGATGGCGATGGCAGCTCCGGTTCAGCTGCTGGTTGTGACAGCAAGCTGCTGTCTCTATTTCTGCTATCTTCGAACAAGCCGAGAGGGAGAGGAAGAAAGAGAGTGTCAAGCGGATGAGGGAGGGTACTAAGAGAGTGAGAGAGATGAAGATAAGGATAAGAGAGAGAGAGAGAGAGAGAGAGAGAGAGAGAGGGGTTTGAAAAGTTAAAAATAAAAAAAGGGAGGAAGCCAAGTTGGAAGATAGCCATGTATTCGGTGGAAAGGGGGGCATTTCGCACGAGGGGGAAAAGAGAGAGGGAGAGAGAGAGAAAAAGAAAAAGAAAAAGAAAGAAAGAAAGAAAGGAGAGAGAGCTTGTGGGGAAAAAGGTGTTTGGCCAAATGAGGAAAAAGAAATGAGAATAAATTCAAAAGAAAAGAATTTCCTCAAATAGAAAATTCTTATTTCATTTTTTTTTTTAGTAAGCTCATAGATTCCCAAAAGAATTTTAGATTAGAGTATTCAGTTCCCACTTGCATTTCTGCATCCAATTTCCCTCTTGAATTTCTCTCAAATGACTCATAAAATCAATTGATGTCTCACTTATCAAATTGATTATTTTCCTCATCCAAGAATCCCTCATGCTTCTCAACTTCACAATCCCCGGCTTCAACTGAACGAAAATGACCTTAAATTGACTTTTTCCCAAAAAGTATCAGTTGTCAAAAAAATCTTTTGAGACTAAGTCGACTTTCCAAAATTTTATTGTGACAAGACAGAATCTTTAATTTATGAAATCGGACTCAAATTAGTAGTTAATTTCACTCGGGCGCGTTTTTAGTGTGATTTAGGCTACAGGGTAGTTTTTAGAACTTTTTAGGACAAATGACCCGTAGTCGATTTTCTTCTAGCCACAATGAACCCACTCGATTCATTGGCGATTCTCGGTTGTCGTGAAAATCTCAAGGATTCAAATACAGACATAGGATACCAAAACGATAGTAAAATCATATTAGTGCCAATCGACGAGAGTTTTCCAATTTAGTGGAGTCACCCACGATCGATCATTCATTTCAGTCAAACCGACCTATCTCTTATTTCAAATCGATTTTATATTGTGCCGCAATGATCTCTAAAGATGAGTATGGTCAAGAAGTCGATTTTTGGTTGTATTCTCAAGTCTATTTGCCTTAAGGTCCTTAATTGCTTACATAGCTAGTCTAGTTATCTTGTGAGTGGCCAACTTAGAGAAAAATACTGTAGTCGTGCCAATGAAATACCAAATTTATCTAATCGAAATCAGAACCCGAAAATCTGGATGTCACAGTCTAATTTACATCAAGTTGGCATCATAGGTCGATCCGTGGTCTGATTGGACTAAAATTTTGTCAACATATTCATGGCGCAATCTTCTTGAATTTGAATGGTTTGATATTTCGTTTGAAGCTCCTTACATCAGGTTTTTCATTGATTGATCAAAACCTGCGTTTTTTTGTCACATTTATCCTTTATCTCTTGTGAAATTCATGTGTATTGCCAAGAATTATGTTTTTAAGGTCTTTGTTGCTATGTACCTCTAGTATTTGCTAGGGAAGAATATCGTTCACCCAATTTTGTTGATAGTGAAGATTTTCGAGTGGACTTCGATCCCGTAGTTTTTTATCTCCTCACATCGAGGAGGTTTTCCATGTACAAAAGTTGTCTTGTGTTCGCATGTTTGTTAATTATTTTACTCTATTATATCAATTTCTATTAGGTTTAGAAAAGATGGGAGATTATTTTATTCTACTACGTTAATCTGATATTGTTCAAATTGTTACTGTTCTCCCATTAGAGTGGTATTAGAGCTTCTGGTTATTGCTTGATTTTTCTGTCTTGTGTTAAACAATGAAAATGAATACGAGTAGATTGGTTACACTGAATGGTTGAAATTATCATATTTGGATAGGGAAGATGGAAGACCTTTTAAATGTGAAAGATATTCATTTGCCCATATTTGCTGAAGAGAAACCGAAGAATAAAACTAATGTTAAATGGTCTATATTTCATCATCAAGTGTGTGGTTATATTAGACAGTGGGTGGATGATAATGTTTTGAACCATATTATTAAGGAAACACATGCACGCAATTTCTGGGATAAGCTCACTGTTATATGCTCGAAAGATCAGGAATAATAATTTATTTTTTTATAAAACAGATGATGGCTCGAGATATCAAGATGGTACTCGTTTGACTAATCATTTAAATTATTTTCAATGAATTATAAATCAGTTGGTTGCGATGGGAATCAAATTTGATAATGAGATACAAGCATGATTACTTCGTACTTTACCGAACTCATGAGAGACGTTCCGAACATCTTTTTCTAATTCTGCCTTGGATGGTATGATTACCATGGATTTGGTCAAGAGTAGTATTTTGAATGAAGAGCTGAGAAGGAAGACACAAGGATCGTCCTTTTCACATTATGATGCCTTGATTGTTGAGAAAATGGGAAGAAGTGAGTCTTGAGGTCCAAGAAATAGAGATAAAAAGTAGAGGCAAATACAATAAATTTGCTAATGTTGAGTGCCATTATTGTCATCAGAAGGGACATATTCGAGGTTTTGTCGCCAGTTAAAAATGGAAAAACAAAAGGAGAAAGGTAAAGAGAAGAAAGTGAAAATGACAGTGATGACAATCGTATTGCTGCACTTAAAAAACATTTTCTCATTATTTGTTATAGTGATATGGTGAATTTTGTATCTCATAAGATCAGTTGGGTAATTGATAGTGGTGCATATATTCATGCTATATCTTGTAGGGATTTTTTTATATCATATAGGTTAGGTGACTTTGGATTTGTGAAGATGAGAAACAATAGGCTAGCTCAAGTTGTAGGCATTGGTGATGTGTTCTTAGAAACCAACAATGGCACAATGTTAGTATTGAATAAAGTTAAACATATACCTAATATCCGTTTGAATTTGATTTCTATAGGCAAGTTGGATGATTAGGGGTATTGCAGCATCTTCAAGTAATTGTCAATGGAAGCTTACCAAAGGTTCTCTTGTTGTGGCTAGAGGTGAAAAATATTATTCGTTGTACATTATGCATGCAAAGTTGTCTATAGACAAAATTAATGCAGTAGACAGCGAAGATGCAGCTAAGTTGTGGCATAATAAGCTCAGTCACATCGGTGAGAAGGGTTTGTCAATATTGGCCAAGAAGAAGCTCCTTTTAGTATTGAAAAGTTCGGCGTTAAAGAAGTGTGCTCACTATTTAGCAGGAAAATAGAACATACTTGTATTTAAAAGCTCCCATTCTTCAAAAAAGTCAAGTATACTTGGATTTAGTGCATTTTGACGTTTGTGGTTCTATGAAAACAAAATCACTTGGTGTCTCTCTTTATTTTGTTACCTTCATAAATGATTTTTCAAGGAACATTTGGATTCATGCCTTGAAAACTAAAGATCAAGTATTAGATACTTTAAGCAATTTCAGGCTTCAGTTGAGAGACATACTCGAAAAAAATTGAAATGCATCAGAATTGATAACGGGGGAGAGTATATTGGACATTTTGATGAATATTGCAGACAACAAGGTATTCAACATCAAAAGACACTTCCCAAGATGCCTCGGTTAAATGGCTTAGCCGAGAGAATGAACAGAACACAATTTAGGAAATACTGAAAATAAATCAAATTAGGAATAAATTCCAAAATTCACAAATCACTCACAATCAGCACAAATTGGAGCTCAATTAAATAAACAAATCACACCAATGGAATCAACATAAAATTCCGGTCACCGGTTATCCCGGTCTAATTTCTGGAAAGTAAATTATTAATTAAATAATTACGGAAAATAATTATTAAATACAAATAATGCATACTTAGGCCCGTAAAGCCTAGTTAAAGGCCGAGAGAGGCCCATAAAATTTCCGAACTACTCTAGATAAATTTTAGAGCTGGTCTAGGTTCTAATTGCACTAACTATCCACCTAACATGCGTCGGTAATTAATTAAATTCACTAATCTAATCTAACTAACCACATAAATCATGCTTAGCCTAAACTAATTAACCCTTAAGCATCATTAATTTACTAAGTGAGGATTAATGAGTTAAACTCACCCGATTAATGATTCGCTCGGATCAAAATGACGGGGTCACAGCGAGGAACGACAACCTCCAAAGCGGGACCACTAAGCGGGGTCGGGCTGGGCCTGAAAATAGGTCTTGATGTCCACAAACCCCCGCTCGAAATAGCCTCTGAAATTGGGCCCAAAGAGCTACAACGGTGGCTAGTTCGGGCACTGTTTGAGCACAGTTCGAGGCTAGGTTCGGTGGCCACGGGTGGTGGTGCAGGCTGTTATTGAAACGGCCATGAACTGGGCCGAGTTGAGTCAACTATACTTGCTGAAACGGGCTGCCGAATGGGCTTTGAGGATGGGCCAACTTCGACGAGTGGCGAAGCGGTGACAGTCGGAGGAGATTGGTGGGGTTCAGTGGGGCAGAAACATGCGGGAAAAATAAAAATAAGGAGAAGCAGCAAGCTCGGCGGGGTGCATGTGAAGAAGAAACGGACGAAGTGGACGGGCCAATGGTGTCTTCGACTGAACCAGCAGAAGAGAAAAATAAACAAACAAGAATAGATGAGTCGGGGGGAGCTGGTAGGGGAAATTTGACCGAATGAGACAAGGAGGTTCGTCGAAGCCAGCGGCTAGAGAAAGATCAAAGAAGGAACAAAACAGAAATTAAAGATAAGATTGCAGGCATGGTCGGCTGCGAGGAAAAGAAAAAGAGAATAAGAGAGAGAGAAATGCACGTACACGGATAAGGAGAAAGAGGGGCCCATCGGCCAACATTCAAGCAAAAAGGGAAGACCACATTTTCACAAGGAACCTTTGACTGGGGAAATGAAATACGCGAGGGAGAGAGAGATGTTGCCGAAGGGGGAAAAAGAAATTCAAAAGAAAACTTCATAATTTTATCAATTTGGATCTACAAATTCCCACGTAGAAAGTTTGGTCTTCACTTGCTTCCTTGCACTATAATTCTCCCATAATAACAAGTCTTGGGTAGCAAAAATGGCCGTTCCTTTCAATTCCGAATTTTACTTCTTTTTCTTGGAATCCAATTTCCTAAACAAACCTCTCGATTGAGGTTCGATTTGTTGCGGAAAAAGCCCATGAAATTCCTTGTCAAATTCCCTTCAAATATGTCAATCCGAATTTACGTTCGTTTTCTGAATTGTCCAAATCGATTTTCCATAAAAATCATGAACTTGCCGAAAATTTCTCAAAAGGTGCGTCAATGTTCCTAAAATGACTTGTGACACAACCGAACTTTCAATTTCTGAAATTGAATTCAAATTCGCGGTTAATTTCAATCCTGTACGCTTTTAGCGTGACTTAGGCTATCGGGTAGCTTAGAAATTTTTAGTACAAATGATGTCACGCCATGATCGTCGGACGCGCGCACATCCTTCTACTTGGTCCATTTTAGAATGCGATATCCCAGGACTATGTATCGCCGACCCTTTCTTTTATTAAGCACATGCGGAAGCAGTTATAAATCCCCAGACAATAAAACAATGGGATAGAAAAACAATGCCATATTTTCATATTGAAAACGCATAACCAAACTTTTATACATAGCATAACAGGCTTTCATTATACTTCACAGTAGTATTCACCAAGGTCTAATTTAACAAATCTACAAATATTCACAAGGTTTTCAAAATGGGGAGGTCTCAATCCTTCTACGGATCGTACTCAAAATCATTCTCTTCACCCTCCTCTGATTCCTCGCCAAGCTTTTCCTGGAATCCTCCTCTTGAAGATCTTCCAACTAAGAGCTTGAAATTGGTTTTTACAACAACCAATGAGACTATGTCTCAGCGAGTTCTACCCCCTAAGACTCGATTAGGAAACCAATACATCACCAGGTTACCTAACACAACACGAGTCAGATGACTTACCTTGGCATAAGTTTCCAACCTGCAATTTAAGGTTATGCACATATGCCTCATATATTGCATTAAAACATTCAATCAATTCACAACCTCTAGATCAACTCATTGATCAATTGACCTAGTCGATTCACATGTCAATCAAACCATCTTTGGGTCACTTCACTTCCCATCATCACACCTCCAGCAGTACACTTAGTCACAGAGCTTCATTAATGCTCTCGGGCGTTACTTCTGCCAAGGTGACGTGTATAATGGACAGCACTCGTGCGTTCTTTAAGGCGCCATTTTCACCAGTGATACTCTCCATCACCGAATCACGTATGCCCATACTGCTGCATGTAATAGACAGCACTCGTACGTTCTTTAAGGCGTCGTTTTTACCTGTGATATCCTTTAATCACCGAACCACGCATGTCTCATTACATCGGTCCTGATTGGTTTTGGCCGAGAATTTCCCCAATTCACTTTCATAGTTCCCTCTACTTTATAGCTCATCAATACTAAATAGTCATACTCGGTCATCTACCAATCAATCACTCAATTTCATTCAATTTGGGATAAATCCCTAATTTACACAATCAATTCAATTCCGTGCAATGTAGGGCTCAAATAAATAAACGGATTGCACCACGACAATCAATACGAAATTCCGGTCACCGACCATCCCGAGTGAATTTCCGGAAAATAATTGAATAAATAATTAATTTCGAAAATTAAATAAATAAATAAGATAAATTCAATTTAGCACAATATAAAGCTCAATTAAATAAACGGACTGCAACACGATCATCAGCATAAAATCCTGGTCACCGGCCATCCTAGTTGAATTTCCAGGAAATAAATAATTTAATTAATTAATTTTGAAAATTAATATTAAATTCCTAAAAATTCCTTTTAGGTCCGAATTGCTTAAATAATACCTGATAAGGTATGGGAAAAATCCCAAGATGTGTTCAATAATTAATAGAACATGTCTACCTACTAATTACACCATCAATTTAACTAACATGCATTAACAAGTCTCTAATTTAATTATTTTAATCTAGTCTATCCACATAATTGCAATTAATTAAATCTAATTAACCCTTAGGCATATTAGTCTACTAATAAAGCATTAGTGAGTAAAACTCACTTGCACAAAACGAAGACCGGACACTGCGACGACGACGCAACGGCGGCCGAACTTGGGCCGAGCCAAGAACTTCGCAAGCCCGAAGAAACTCTGGGCTTGGGCCTGAACTTGGGCTTGAAACAAAGCTGAATTGGGCTTGCCTTTCAAACAACTTGGGCTGAAGTTTGGGCCAAAATTTGCTGGGCTTCAATTCTAATTGATGATGGGCTGAGTTCACGAGGAAATTGCTGGGCCTCAAGATGTCAAACTGTAGGCTACTTGATGGACCAAAATGCTGATCATTTGGGCTGCGAAGTGGGCTGTTATTGGGTTGCTCGCTTGAGAATCACGAGTTCTTGGGCCCATGAAATTTCGGTGGAACCGTGGTGTTGAAGCGGCGAGACGGAGCAGCTTCGTCTGGGCCATGAGGGAGTCAACGAAGAGGAGAGCTCCACCGTTCGTTGACGCAGGCGTGAGCTGAAGACGAAGACGCGTGGAGACTTCCTCCTTCGGTGGTGCTGGCGAGCTGGAGAGAGGACGCGCGCCGACTTCAATCCCGTGGGGAGCAGGTCAACGAAACTGGCGTTTGCTGACCGAAGAAGTGGACGACGCCTGGCAGAAGACACGGATGGAGGAGCAGCTTCGGTTTCGGTGGAGGGAAGACGTGGGCTTTGCTGGCTTACGGTCAACAAAGGGGAAAACTTGATGGTTTTGTTGGCGAGGGAAGGTAGGCCGTGGACATGTGGCGCTGCAGCTTCGGTGAAGTAAAAGAAAAAGAAGAACAGCCGAGGAAATGAAAGCGAAGCTAGAGGTTCATGCGAAGGAGATGAACGGCGGTTGAGCTGGTGTTGCTGGCTGCTTCTGCTTCCGCTGGCTTCTTCATTGCTGCAGGCGTGCGGAATGGAGCAAAGAGGAGAAGTCTTGGACGACAGCTAAGTGAGAGGGAAGAGAGAGATGGATAGAGATGAAGTTAAGGAGCCCACCAGCCTTCCTTTTCCACATGATTATCCCCTCAAACCCTTCCTAGCCAAGTCTTCTTCCTTGGCTCACCTTAGGCCAACAATGCACTCTCCAACACATCTCAATTGGTCCAAAAAAATGCTAGGGGAAGGGGGCTACGAATTTTTAAAATCATGGCTTCAAATGGGACACTCATCACATCTCAATTTCATCTCATATGGCCTCCAAAAATAATTTTAAAGTCCAAATTAATGCTACCCTCCTTTAAATCCGAATTTCACAATTTTTTGGGGCATCTATTTCTTCGAAAATTTCCCAAATTCGACGTCCAATTTGATGTAGAAAAATCCCACATAATTTCTACAAGTCCTCCTCGCCACATGGCTCAGCTTGCAAAACAAAATTTCATTTAATTTGGCTATTCGAATTTCAGTTGATTTTCTGCGGCGTCCGAACCGATTTTTCCGTAAATATCTCAGAATCTTTGAAAAATCTTCTGAGGTTGAGTCAACACTCCTAAAATTTATTGTGACACGACAGAATCTTCAATTTCTGAAATTGGACTTGAACTGGCGGTTAATTTTCATTCGGCGCGTTTTCAGCGTGACCTAGACTACCGAGTAGTTTTCAGAATTTTTTAGGGCAATTGACTCGTGGTCGATTTTCTTTGAGTCATTATGAACCCACTCGACTCATTGGCAACTCTCGATTGTTGTGAAAATCTCGATGATTCAATTATGGACACAAAGTACCAAAACAGCAGAAAAATCAAATTAGTGCCGGTTGATGAGAATTTTCCAATTTAGTGGAGTCACCCACAATCGACCACACATCTCAGTCGAACCAACCTATTTCTGATCTCAATTCGATTTTTAACTGTGTCGTAATGACCTCTAAAGATGAACATGGTCGAGAAGCCGATTCCTGGTCGAATTCTCAAGTTTATTGCCCTAAAATTCTTTAATAGCATACCCAGTTACCCTAGTTACCTCGAGAGTGATCGACTCTGAGAATAGCCCTATAGGCGCATCAATGAAATGCCCGATTTATTTAGTAGAAGACAGGGTTGAAAATCTGGATGTCACAAATGACCCGTGGTCGATTTTCTTCGAACCACAATGAACCCACTCGACACATTGACGACTCTTGGTTGTCGTGAAAATCTTGATGATTCAAATACAGACATAGGGTACCAAAATGATAGAAAAATTAATTTAGTGCCCGTCAACGAGAATTTTCCAATTTAGTGGAGTCACCTATGTTTAGCCACATATCTCAATCGAACGGAGCTATCTTTAATCTATAATCGATTTTTAACTGTGTTGTAATGGCCTCTAAAGATGAGCACGGGTGAGTAGCTGATTCCTAATCGAATTCTCAATTCTATTGCGTGAAAATCTCTTAATGACTTCACACGATAGGCTAGTTATCTTGTGAGTGGTTATCTCGAGAAAAACGCTATAGTCGTGTCGATAAAAGGCCCAACTTATCCAATCAAAATCAGACCAAATTTCATGATGTTACATTGAAACCATGGGTGCTTTAAATTGGGCCTAAAGGGCTAAAATGATCAAATTTGCAATTCAATGGGCAAAATTGCAAATGAACTAAAATTGAACTCAATTAGTGTCACAATTGCCCTATCTAATGGGCTACCCATATGTAAGATTACTTATCGTATTCAAATTGACCTTGAATTGAAGCGCTCGAATTTAAGTCAAAAAATGGATCTAAGTTTAATATTAAAATCAAACCTAGATTCATGAAATTAAATCATAGTCATGAATTTTGTCGATTGAAGCTTAATTGCTTGATTTTCTAATGCTTGGGAGGATAAATTTTTTAAAATTGATAAGTTCTTGTGTGAATTTCACAAAATCGATTTTGAATTTGGACTTATCTTAAGGAAATGAGCGAGAAACAATTGTCATTTCGTAAGTTATGAATGATCAATTTTCATCCCCTAATTTGGGCTCGAAATGACAATTTGTATTTTGACTCGATAAATCACAAAATGTAATGCACAAGGAGATCTCAAATAGTCTCTAAAACAAATGTCAAAGAAGGAACTACACCTAATTATGATTAGAATAAAAGTAATTTTATTTTTAGTTGATTTAGAACCTAAAACTGAAAAATTCAAAAATCAGGGTTTTTAATTTGTGAAATTTTCGACACAAAAGTCAAACTTACATTAAAAGAAATGTATTTTTGCATTTTTTACTTTCTTTCTTTCATTTTTCTGGTCAAATGTTTGACCAAAAGTCAACTAATTAGATGACTTTTCCTAAAAGATCGATTTTTTGGTTATATCTTTGCATTTTCAAGAAATTGTTTTTACAATAGTGAAATTAAAGCTAAATGAAATCTTTTTGAGTAAAAAGTTAATTTTTAATCAGAGGTTGACTTTTGGTCAAAGGGTTGACCAAAAGGTCAAATTGAAAGTCAATTAATGACTTTTCGGGTTTTTTTTTGAAAATGAATAAGAAATTATTTAAAAACACTAATGTAAAAGAAAGAAATGAGAAACGAAACTTTTTGGCCAAGAGATGAGGCTCCTTTGCAATCGAAACTCATATCTCAATTTTTTACCTTTGAATGACGCGTCAACTAAAAATCATTTGTCAATATAGCTAATGTTGCAGCAATAGGCATTGTATAGGTCACTTAGAGGAAATTCAATGTTTAATTTGGATTACAACTGCTTTGCATCGAGCCTTCGTTATAAGATTAGAGTTATGGTAGAGGGAGCGCCACAGCGAAGCACTTGCTTTGCTAGGCTTACAAATATTTAATTTTTGCCTCTTTTTGGACTCAGTTCACTGGCTTTGAAGGCCACTTTGGCAAAGATGATTTAACTATTGTATAAGTTTGGTAAATTATGATTTTCCTTTTTTGGCCACACTACATTCCAAAAGTTCTTTGCACTATAGTCTTCGGTAAAACTATAACCTTAAAGTGAGTTGTCATGATGCCTCTATATTTATGGGCTTGATTACTATATGGGTGATTTTAATTTGTAAGGTTTCTTCTCTCTCACCAACGAGACATTTCATTATACATTCTCGTAAGGTAGTACTCAATGGCATCATCCTTGCAGAAAGCTCCTTTACTGTGTTGAAGTTGACAAAATCTTTCCATAGTCTAGTTTGAAGACTTCCAGACTGAAGTGTTAAAATATGAAAACGGCCAGACTTTAGGTTTAAAATCTGTCCACACCGACAGATTCAAGACTAAATGCTACTGAAGAATGAAGATTTATTCAGATACTTGATTATCTTTATTTCTTCAAGGATTCGATCCGTATGGTTTATGGATGATTTTATGGCTGGATATAGCACCATATGATTGATTATCCTTATTGGAATCAATTCTGTTAATCAATTTTTTTGGAAAACAAGGAAACTTGGAAAGTTTTACTTATGAAAACCAAGATCCTGATTGTATGGGTGAACAGGATTGATGGGCTTTCATCTCAATCATCAAACGGCTCGAGATCTCCTTGATTGATTCTGTCCAACGGGTTGATTGGAAGAATTCCTTTGGAAAGTGCCAACGGTTATGAAGGCATGAAGGGGTATTTAAGGTGGATTCTTTAGTTGTTTGAGTGTGTGCGTGAAAAAAAAAAAATTCAAAGTTTGAAGCTTTCTAGTTACTTGTTATTTAATTCATTAAGCTCAAAGTTGAAAACAAAAGAGAGAAATTCTTGTGAGACCTTGTGAGAGACTAGTAGAGACTCTTCACTGTGAAGTTAAGATCACATTGCTGTAAAATCTCTTTTGATTCTTAGTGAAATCTAGCTAGTGAGCTGTCAACGTGGGAGAGTATACGTAGGTTTGATTTAAGCCGAACCACTATAAATCTTGTGTTTTTATTTTCTTTCCCGAACTCCTTATTTCAATTCATCGCTTTATTTAACTGTATATGTTTTAAATTCATTCATAGTATGTTATCTTCTAAAGGCAAATTACTTTTACTAAAATTTGCAAAAAATTATCTTCACACCTATTCACCCATCTCTAGGTATTCATACTAGCCCTTTCATATAATGCAACATTTTTTAAGCAATCTGTTATGAATGTGGAAATTGGTTTATGTACTTCACATTCTCAATGGAAAGTTTGATTTGCAATTGTGCTTTAATTCATGTTTGTATCTAAGGCGTAGTGGAGCTGAGTTGAGTTGACACAGACTATCAATTTAATTCAACTCGTATTGAATAATGGAGACTCGATCAATTATCTTACGAAATATGAGTCACGGCTCAGTTAAGCCCAAATACAAGCTAGAGCTGAAACTCAAGTTTTATAAGTATAATATAATTGATAATTTGTTATGTTTAAATGTCTTGCAATGAAAACAAAAGAAGAACTTCATTGCGAGATTAGGCTCAGGAGCTACTTGAGTTAAAAAATTGAACTCAAGCTGACTCAACTTAATTATCTAGCAGTTCAAACTTAATCGAGATCGAACCAATTAAGCTGACCTTGAGTAACTCATGGATAGATTGAGATCTTGATTTGGTAATACGTAGGCTAGGGAAACTGCCATTTTGTTTTGAGTTGGTGTAATCATCTGATTGGTAAAACTTTTTAGCGCCATCATTTGAAATGACATTCATGACTCACCAATTTTTTATGAATTTTTGTGTATACAAGTGAATGCAGCATCGCTAGAAAGACAAGCTCATGGGGCTGCCTATAATAAGGACGTATGACGCAACAAAAAATAACTTTCATAGGTCCATCCATGTCTTCACATGGTTAGCAGCTAGGGCATTATCAAATTCTTATTTATTGGTCCTTCTAGTTCTGCTTTAATTGCTTCAGTTAGTTTCGCCATTTATCTTTGAAGGGCCATACTGCGACACGATGAATAATTCAAGGGAATGTTTTATGGGATTAGAGAAAGGTCTTATTTTGTTTTATGATATAAAATGCAACAATAAAGATCATATCTGATTAGATGTTTAACTCAATTGAGCGGTGCTCGCTTTATGGTTGCAAATTTCGTCCACTGATTTCATATTGATTATGAATTTTAACAGCCCATGGCAGACTTTGATGTATGTAGAAAATGCCCGTTTATGATGTTCAAAGCAGTAGAGTCACGTACCATTGGGTATAGTTATACATGTCGCTGGATATTATTATCTGCTTAGTCATTGCCTCTGGTTTGCTTCAAGTATTTTCTGAAAAAAGCTAGTAATAACACCTAGAGATGGGTGAATAAGTGTACTAAAAAAATTCGCAAGGTTCAATAGAAATAATTTTCTTTATAATAAGACAGACTTTAAACGAATTCAAACTTTAAATAGTTAGATAAAACTATAAACAAAGTAAAGAGTTTAGGGAAGAGAATAAGAACACAAGGTTTATAGTGGTTTGGCTTAGATCAAGCCTATGTCCACTCTCCCACGCTGACAGCTCACTGGTTGGATTCACTATGAATCAAAAGAGATTTTACAGCAGTGTGATCTTGACTTCACAGTGAAGAGTCTCTACTAGCCTCTCACAAAGTCTCACTAAGTGTTACTCTCTTTTGTATACAACTTTGAGCTTAGTGTTTGGATTTTCAAGGAACTGGAAAGATTAAGACTTTGAAATTTCTCTTTCACGCACACACTCAAACAGCTAGAGAGTCCACCTTAAATACTCCTTCATGCCTTCACGACCGTTGGTACTTTCCAAAGGAATTCTTCTAATCTACCAGTTGGACATAATCAATCAAGGAGATCTCAAGCCATTTGATGATTGAGATGAAATCTCGTCAATCCTATTCGCCCATACAATTAGGATATTGGTTTCCATAAGTAAAACTTTCCAAGTTTGCTTGCCTTCCAAAAGATTTGAATATTGAGATTGATTCCAATAAAGATAATCTTGCATCTGGATAAGTCTTTATTCTTCAGTAGCATTCAGTCTGGAATCTGTCAAAGTGGGCAGACTTTGAATCTAAAGTCTGGTGGTCTTCAGACTTTGACACTTCAGTCTAGAAGTCTTCAGACTATGTAAAGGTTTTGTCAACTTCAAAACAATAAATGAGTTTTCTCCAACATTTTCCTCCTCACAATTTGCCAATTGCTTGAGAGTATGAAGTTTACGGAGATGCTGTTGTCGGAATTTATGGAAAGAGACCAACTCTGCGCAATTTGGCGAAGGTTTGGATGGAGGAAATGGCTTAACTAGATAATCTCCTTTTTTGCAGTGTTGTAGGGGTGGATTTTGGTGACCTTTGCTTTAGTATGCGACCGCTGGAAAAAAAATTAAGATCCATTAGTCTAGGCCATTTATAGCTGATGTTTCAGCTATGGGCATTGAAAGGGTACTTATCTGGGCGTGACTTTGGAGGAGAGCAGTCCAGCATCGAGAGGATCCATTAGTCTAGGCATTTTGGACTGTTTCCGAGGTGTGATTGCAGCCTTTGCTGGGTCTTTTCCATTCGGAGCCTCGAAATGGTTTGTGGAAACGGAAAGCTGATGCCTCTTTCCAGCATCGCACTGTATGTTTGTACATTAGGCTATCCGTTTCGATTATATTAAACTTCTGTCTTTCAGCCTGACCATTCGATTAACTTTAATGCGGTCTTTGGACCATGTAGACGTTGAAGTCTTTCTTTGAGGAGAAACTTGATGCAATTCCCAACTGTGTTGGATACACCTATTGCGGAGGTTCCGTCCTGTTCAGAAAACCCTTTCGCTAATATGTGATGCGCTGCCTCCTCCATGCGTGGAAAGAAAACATGAGGCGTAATATACATAATCATTCTTTTGTTTGTGTAACAGCTCTCAGAGAAATCTTTTAATTCCAAAGTCGATCGAACAAGGAGAGATTTGCAACTATTTTAGGAGGTGATCTGTTTTCACTGTCATCCCATGTCCCACTTGTGATTAAATACTGTATAATCAAACGAGTTGTCATGGTTATTTTGTCAGAATCACCTGGTATATGCAATTTTCGAACTGTTTTCATTGTTTTTTCAAGTAATCATGGGGTTCTTAAGACAAGTAGTCTCATTTTAACCCACACTTGCCAAAAAGAGGTGAAGATAGCGGCTGCAATCATGTTTAGCTATTTAGATATTCAGTAGAGGCTTTGTGAGGACAACTTAATTCCCAAGAACCATCATCTCTCATGGTTAATTAGGAAACAAAAAAAAGTTTCATCCTTAAGAAGTTAATGGTGATTTCAAAAACTTCATCATGCTATTGTATTTCTGATCGATTAAAATGATGGAGCTTAATGTAATGCGATTAGATATCAAGGCCAGTCAGGAAGGACTTGGGTGTTTGCGTTGAGGCACTAGTTAGATGTTTTTAAGTTCGGACAGTTGAGAGTTTTTTTTAAAAAGGAAGACCAGTGAGACAATCAAGCATGTGTAGACTTACAGGAGTAGTTTGGAGTTTTGCTCGAAGCTATTAAATGATTATGTATGAAAGAGGGCATAATGAGATACAATATTAGTGTTAGTGAACTACAACAGGTTGCGGAGTTGATAAGCAGAAGATTACTAAACACGCCCCATAATATCCTTTCCAATGTTGGTATGGTAAGAAATTCCTGGTGGAATGCGGTTAGTATGGCTAGCTAGATCCCCTTCGGCTATCATTGGGTGTTGAACCACCCCTCCTCCCCCCCCGCCCCACACAAAAGAATTGTAGTAAGGTAAAATTGTTGATTATTCTATTCTTAAATTATTCGGTACCCATGTCATATTTGAGTGAGTTATGACAAACTCGACGGGAGGACAAGAAAGTGCAATTTCTAAGGTATATACAAGTTGACCGGGGCTATCGGTTTAGGTGCTCCAAATTAAATTTACTTATTGTTAGTGAAGAAGATACAATTGACAAGTCTCCAATACTTTTGGATATAAGTGATTGTGGCAATGTTTATATAAATCTGAACAATTTTCAGCTCAAAATAGAGTTCCAATCAAGAACTCCTGAGGTAGAGTGTACTTGCGTTGTAATTGACATAGACAGAAAGGCTTCACCCATGGAGCCAATGGAGACTATAGTTGCTAAGTTTGATAAGGTTCGAGTTTGATCATTTGATAGCTATTGATGCAACAGTGGTTGTCTGCAAATTCTTGTCTAGATGTTAATGTTGCAAGTGAAATTGGTGCCTTGACAAATTCCATGGTTACGGCGAAATTCAAGTGGAATTTGGACTTTGAAGATCTCTATGGTGGTTGAGCCAATAAGGGTTTGTGGGAAAGTAGCAATTATCAGGTTCAGCGAAGTGATTGACTTGATTCAAATATTGAGCCAAGGTAAAGACTATTATAATATGTCTCAAATGTGAGCCCCTGTAAGAAACGTGATTTGATACTTTGCGAAAATGTGGCGTGATGTACAACTCTTGGATGTGACATGCTAAAAGAGTCCAGGACTAATTTTCCTTAACAAGACAAGAAAATCACTTTCCTCGTTCAATTTAGAAGTTGGCCACAAGGTTTCCTAATTTAGTTGGAAATATATATTAATGTTCAATCTTGGGTTTAGGTCTTCATATGGATGGTATTGTAAAGAAAACTCTTATAAGGTTTTGAAGTTGACATAACTTTCTTACTCTTATTTTTATTCTTACTATGAAGAATACTACACATCTATATTATATCATGGAATGTTGTCGAGTCTATTTTACTCCAAAAGTGTCTCATTTTGATGAGATCTAGACTGAACCCAAGTCAAGAATGGAGATATAATCAGACTCGGGATTATTAATCTTTCAACAAGGATTCAGTACGTATAAGATTTATCCTTAATATTTGGCTTTTTGGTGAAGAATCTCATTTACCTTTTCTAAATATATTGATGAAATCAATCTCGAAGACAAGTTCCTTTTGAGAAGCATCTACTTATGGAAACCTAAATTTTGATTGTATGAGCGACCAAAATCATTGGATTTTCATCTCAATTTTCAAATGGCTACAAGATTTCCTTAATCGATTCTATCCAACGGGTTGATTGGAAGAAATTCCTTTGGAGAATGCCAACGGTTAGAAATGCGTAGAGGAGTATTTAAGGAGGTCATTTAATCCATTTGGGATAGTGCGTGAGAATTAAAATTCCAAAGTTTGAGGCCTTTCCAATCACTTGTTCTTCATCGATAGTGCTTACAAATTGTAATCAAGAGAGAAAACACAAGAGGATTGACTAAGTGAGAGAAAAAGAAATTCTTCATTGAGTGTCTGTACTCAAATCGTTATACTTCTCTATTGATACTTAAGTGAAATTCAACTAGAAGGCTGTCGGTGTGGGAAAATAGATTTAGGCTTAATCTAAGCCGAACCACTATAAATCTCATATCTATTTTTCTCTTCCCTTAACTCTTTTGATTTGTTTGTTATAATCTTTTTTGTGTTCAGCTAATTTCTAGACCATCTTCTTTGATTATGAACTTATATCGAAGTCTAGTGTCGGTTTTAGTCAAACTTTGTTTGCGAAAATAATTTTATTGTTTTTATTGGCTTAATTTGCTTTCACACCTATTTACCCCACTAGATGGTAATACTAGCACTTTCAATTGGTATCAAAGCTGTAGTACTTATCTTATTGAAGTGTTTTTACTTCTAAACTAATGATCTTTTATGGCTAGTATCTTGGCTCAAGGACTGGTTGAAGGACATAGCAATACTAGGCCACCCTACTTTGATTGAAAAGAGTACAATGTGTGGAGAATAAAATGAAGGCGTTCCTAAGATCCATAGATCATTTGGAAGGGGATGCTATGGAAAGTGGAATCAATCCAAAGGCAGCATTAGCTTCAAACAAGGGAAAATAAGTGATAGAAGGATGTCAGCATGGAAAAGTGAATGTAGGCTTGATCTAAGCCAAACCACTATAAATCTCGTGTCTAATTTTTTCTTCCCTGAACTTTTTTGATTTGTTTGTTGTAATATTTTTTTGAGTTCAGCTAATTTCTAAACCATTTTCTTTGAGTTTGAACTTATATCAGAAGTCTAGTGTCAGTTTTAGTCAAACTTTGTTTGCGAAAATAACTTTTACTGTTTTTATTGGCTTAATTTGTTTTTACACCTATTCATCCCCTCTAGGTGGTAATAATAGCACTTTCAATTGGTTTGAAGTGTTTTTACTTTTAAGCTAAAGATTTTCTATGGCTAGTATCTTGGCTCCGGACTGGTTGAAGGATAGAGCAATACGAGGCCACCCTACTTTGATGGAAAATAGTACAATGTGGGGAGAATAAAATGATGGCATTCCTAAGATCCAGAGATCTTTTGGAATGAGATGCTGTGGAAAGTGGAATCAATCCAAAGGCAGCATCAGCTTCAAACAAGGGAAAAAAAGTGATAGATAAAAATGTTAAGGATTCCATTCAAGCATAAATTACCAAGAGATAGACTCTTGATGCTAAAGTTATTTATTTTTTCTACTATGCTTTATCTCCTATTGAATATAACATAATTTCTTCATGTAAAACAGCTAAAGAAATTTGGAATAGGCTTCACATCACTTATGAAGAGATTGATTGTGTAAAGAAGCAAAAATAAACATTTTACTTGGACAATATGAGTAATTTAGAATGAAGCCTGGAGAGTCTATTGATGATATGTTCAGTCACTTTACGGAAATTATAAATGGATTGGCATATCAAGATTAACCAAATTTTGCTTCGATGAAGGTCAACAAATTACTACGAGAACTTTCAAAGGATTGAAATCATGTGAATACTTTAATTAGGGACACTCAAAATGATCATGCCTCTTTCTGTTGACGAGCTAATAGGCACTCTTCAATCGTATGAAGTGGAATAGATCAATTGTGAAGATGATCTAAAAGGTAGGAAGTCAATTGCACTTAAGTCTAATGCTAATTTCAATGACACAAATACAAACAATGACATGGATGATGAGGAACTGGCTCTTATGATAAAGAAATTCAGAAAACTAAATAGGAAAGGAAGAAAATTGAAGTGGAAGAAGCAAAGCAAGCAAAATTTCCATATGAGATTGGTGGAAGATGTTAAAACAAGCAAGAATGTAATATGCTTTGAGTGCAAGAAGAAGGGACACATCAAGCATAATTGTCTCTTGCTGAAAAGGAAGAAAGGGAAGTATGAGAAATACAATAAAGCTTTTAAAGTAGAAACCTGGAGTGACACCAAATGTGGGAAAAACGAAGAGGAATTTGTGGAAAATGGAATTGTGGAAATGAAAAATAGATCATTATAGGAAATGATTAGAACTCTACTAATAGAAAGTAATATCTCTTCTCGGTTTTGGGCAAAAGCAGTTTCATCTGCTTGTTATATAATTAATAGGGTATTTTTAAGGCCCATCCTAGAGAAGACTCCTTATGAAGTGTATAAAGGGAATAAGCCAAATATCTCTTACTTTCATGTATTTGGTTGCAAGTGTTTTATTTTGAAGAATGCAAATGATTGATCTGGAAAATTTGAAGAAAGATTGGATGAAGGAATATTTCTTGGTTACTCTACATCAAGTAAAGCTTATAGGTTCATCAACAAGAATACTCAAACTATTGAAGAATCTATGAATATCATATTACAGGAAAGTATTTAGAACCAACAAGATCAGACTCAACTTGAAGACTCTGAACTAATTTTAGACCTAATAAAGTCTGATTCCCCCGAATCACTTCAGTCTACCGGTGATCAAAATCAAGCAGAGTAAAAGTTAGAAGAGTCGAAGAAAACAGACGATTTGTCATGCCCCGATCCTCCGAGCGCGTGCCTATCCCTCTGTGGTCAATTAAATAACAACGCCCTTGGATGTGTCACCAACCTATTCATTTTAATGTGCATATGGAAGCAAATAAATAAATCCCCAAACAACAATCAGATAGGATAGAAAAGCAGGGCAACAAATTTTGCAAACCACAACACATTTATATACACATACCAAACTATGCCATATACAATACTAGCCGATCTATATACGAGGTCTACAAAAAAAAAGGGGGTAGAGGCTACAGATCCTCAAACATTTGAGTCCTCCTCATAATACATCAGGGACCCTGGATCCGAAAGATTCAAGTCCACCACCGAACCACCAGGAGGGTCTACTGTGCCTTTACCAAAAGGCAACCTCCAACATCGACACAGGGACCTTAGACTCTGGTATGGGACCTTCTCTTTGGCCATTCCTCTCTCAACGGTATCATAATTTGTATTGATGGGGTACCTTATGGTGTAGGGACTCATTAACCCAGATCACAGACCTCACCAACTCATAGACCCATCCCCTTAAGTTCCCATGAAGCGAAATGTAAGATGTATGCTCAGTGACCTTCTTTGGCTGTCCAAAATGTTCAGGAGGTACTACCATCTAAGGACCTGAAAATGTTATCCCACAATGGGGTGAGACAACGTCTCAGCATATGACATCCTGAATTTTTCAATTATGCTTTCAATTAAATTAATCGGGCCTTTCATTGACACGCCTATAGGGCTGTTCTCAAAGCTGATCATTCTTGAGATAACTAGACTATCTGGGGAAGTCATTAAGGGATTTTAATGCAATACACTTGAGGATTCCACCAAGAATCGGCTATTTGACCGTGCTCAACTGTAGAGATTATTATGGCATAGTAAAGATTGATTAGAAATCAGAAATAGGTCGGTTCGACTGAGATGTGTGGTTAAACGTGGGTGATTCCACCAAATTGAAAAATTCTCGTCGATCGGCACTAGTTTGATTTTTCTATCGTTTTGGTATCCTGTGTCCATAATCGAATCCTCGAGATTTTCACAAAAATCAAGAGTCATCAATGTATCGAAGAGGTTCATAGTGGCTCGAAGAAAATCGACCACGAGTCATTTGCACTAAAATTTTTTAAAAGCTATCCGGTAAGCTAAGTCACGCTAAAATCGTGCCAGATTGAAAGTAACCACGAATTTGAATCCAATTTCAGAAATTGAAAGTTTTGTCATGTCACGAATCATTTTAAGAACGTCGACTCAGTCTCTGAAGATTTTTTTGCAAACCGAGTTTTTGGCAGAAAAAATCGAGATAGAGCCGTTTTCAACCAGGAAATTCCGAGGACTATTTTTTATCACGAAATTGGGATGCAAGTGAGTCCTAGTGGTGAGGAAAAATGCCAATTTGATTGAGGGCATGATGATTGAATTTTTTAGGGCTAATTGGTGTTGATTCAAGAAGGATTGAAATCCAATTTGTGCCAATTATGTACAAAATTCGTATGTCCCCATTGCCTACAACAATTGGACCACTTCAAGCTTTTAAAAGAGAGCTTCATGGCTGGAAAAACAGCTGTAGAGAATAGCTTAAAAGTGGGACTCACCAAGGGGACCAAAGGTGTGAGATTGGAGACCAAATGGCCCCACCAACGAAGCTGTCCCTTTCCCCCTTCCTTCCCCCTTAACCAGTTGAGCATCCCTAGCTCCAGCAAGCCTTGAAGCTCCAGCAACCCAAAAAATCAGTCAGCCTCATCCCTTCTTCGTTGCAACCAATCGTTCGACCACCTGCAAGCCCAGCTTTGCCGTCCCTACCAGCTAGAGTTACGTACGAGCCCGCGTGAGCTACGCACTTTTCCACCATCCTAGCTATGTCATTTAGTCTTGCTTGTTGTCCAACAAGTTGCCTGAGCCGTGTGGATGTCATCGGAGCCATCGTGAAGCCCCACCTCAGCCCGCTTGACCCTACTGTATCGTTGCCATCCACCCTCGCCTCTTCAAGTCAATTGATTTAGCCTCTCTTGGCCTAAATCAAAGCAAACCGAGTCGGTCTCCAGCTCACTATCGAGCCCATTTTCAAGCCTTTCCTGACCCCGTTTGGCGAGCCCGCTTTGCAGGTTGTCATTTCTTGCTGCGTCCTCGTCATTTTGATTCGAGCGGATCATCGAACAAGTGAGTTTAACTCACTAATCATTGCTTAGTAAGTTAATTACATTTAAGGGATGTTTAGTCTAGACTAATTATGGATTAGGTGGATAATTAGAGTAAATTAGAAATTTAAATTAATTATTGTTGCATATTAGGTGATTAGTTTAGTGCAATTAGAGCCTAGACAAGCTCTAGTATTTATCTAGAGTGGTTCGGAAATTTTTCGGGCCCGTCTCGGCCTTTACTTAGGCTTTTCTAGCCTAAGTTGCTATTTTTCGCATTTATTAATTAATTAATGTAATTATTTAACTATTTATTTATTTTCTGAAAAATTAGACTGAGATAGTCAGCAAACACAATTTTATGCTGATTGCGGTGGTATGATCTTTTTTATTTAATTGACTGTTATTTCGTGCAATTTGAGTGTCATTTGTGAATTTGGGATTTTATTCCAAATTTATTTAATTTCCTTAATTAATTAGAAAATCACTAGGCATCGATTTACATAATTGAAATTTTTTTTTAGTGACTATATAAATGGTGGGAATTTTAAAAGTAAATATATTATATTTTTTGCTTTGAGGTCGACTGTGTACCCACACATGATAATTTTTATTGGGTATCTCGTAAGTCGAGGAAAATAGGTCAAAATATTATTTTGATTGAGGATGCTGAGTGTGAAGCACATAGTCCTTGGTCGAGAGTAATTAATTGTGTGATGGTTATAGTCATATTAAGATGACTAGTGAAAGATGAGATGGCTCATGTTGTGTGTGACAGCGTAGAATAAGGCATGGAAACCGTTGAAGTATGGTTGTGCTCATTGGGCCATACTTAATCGCTGAAGTATGGCTGTGCCCGTTGGGCCGTAATGAACTGGCAAAGTAGGGCCATGCCCATTGGGCCGTAATTTACTGCCAAACTTGGAACTGGCTGTGCCCGTTGGGCTATAATTTACCGTCGAATATTTAGTAGGCCATGCCCAAGAGTGGGCGTAATTATTAGTTGGAGTGAGTATTTGATTGATTGTGTAATAGTCTTGTTGACATGAAATTGACTAGATCGATTGATCGATGATTCGATCTGAGTTAATGATTTGATTTGTTGATGTGATTCAATGAAATTACCAATCGTATTGACTTGCGGGAAGGAATTGAGGTCAAGGTAAGTCCTCTAACTCGTGTTTGTGCTTAGGCAGTCCTCATGGCGTATTTTCTTCCGAGTCGAGTCTTAGGGGGTTGAATTTGTTGAGACGTTGTCTCAACCCGTTGGGGGATAACATTTTAGGTCCATAGATGGCAGCTCCTCCTGAGCATTTTGGGTAACCGAAGAAGATCACGGAACATAAGTACTATATTCCGATCCATGGGCACCCTAGGGGATTAGAGTATGAATTGGTGAAATTCATAGTTTGGGTTGATGCGGGTCTACCCAAAAAGGTGCCCCATCAATACAGGGCATGGTATCGCTAGATTCGTAATAGACTAAGAGAGGGCGCCATACCAGAATTTGAGGTACCTCTATATGTGCTGGAGATTGCATTTGTGAAAGGTACGCTAGATCCTCTAGGAGGCTCAATGGTAGACCCGACGGACCCTGACCTTGAAGATCCAAGATCTCCTATGTATTCGTAGTAGGCTCCAACTAGCGTGTGGAGGGAGATGATGAGGAGGATGAGGAGCCGTAGTCTTATGAAAGCCCCTGTTTTGTAGGCTTTGGGGTTGCATGTTTTCGTACTTTTTTTTTGTTTATGAATGGAAATTTTGTTTTTTTGTTCCTAGGAACAAAAAAAAGAAAAGAAACGCATTTGTTTGCGTTTTTGTTCAAAATCAGATTTTTTGTTCTCGGAACACAAAAAGAACAGAAATGAGAAACAAAAAAAAAATTGTTTCTTGCTCCATAAACACTTTTGAAGAAACACTTTTTTTCTTTTTTTCTTCTTCTTTTCTTCTCTCTCCTCTTTTCTTCTTCTATTCTTCTTTGGCCCGTCGCCGGCCTCAGCCATGGCTAGCGACCGGCCGTTGAGGGCCGGCGATGCCGTCGAGGGTCGGCGACCTCGCCGGAGCATCACTGACCCTCGGCGAGGCCGAGCATTACCCAACCACGGCGAGCCTCATCGTGGCTGGGCGAGGCTACCAGCCTTGTCGGCCGGTCGCCGGAGGTCGGCGACCGGCCAAAAGAAGAAAAAATAAAAAAGAAAGGAAAAACTGAAAAATAAAATAAAAATATTAAAAAATCAAAAGAAACATAAAAAGAATATAAATTTACTAAATGTGTTTCTATTCATTTTTTATTCCTGGAACAAGTTTACCAAACGCATCTTTCTGGTCAAAAATTGTTCCCCGGAACAGAAACACTTTTTTCTATTTTTTCTGTTCCCTAGAACAATTTTTGAACAGAAACGTTACCAAACGCGCCCTTTGTGAATGGAGTGACTTGTATTGTATATATATGACTTGGTTTATATATATAAGTGTGGTTGTTTTTCAGTTCGAAAATTTGGTCATACTTTTCTATCCCATTGAATTGTTGTTTGGGGATTATTTATCTGCTTCTACATACGTATTAAAATGAATGGGTCAGCAATACGTCATAATACGTCGCTTTTAATGGACCAAGTCGGGATGGGCATGTGCTCGAAGGATTGGGGCATGACATAGCAAGTTCACCCCCTAAGTCCTGACTAGGAAGAAAATACACCCCAAGGGTTGCTTAAGTACAAACACAAATCAAATGACTTACCTTTGCCTCAGTTTATTTCTACACGTCAATACAATTCACATATCAAGTCAATCATTTCAATTTCAGATCATTAAATCAGATCATTAAATCAGATCAAGCCATCAATACAATTGATCTAGTCGATTCCATGTCATCAAGACCATCTCTCGGTCAACCCACTCGATACTATCTATCAAGTTCGATCACATCAAGAATTGCTCATCCTAAGCTGAAGATAGATAGTATAGCTTACGGAAGTAGCTCAAGTATACTGTTCACTCTAAGCTGATATATCGAGGCCCGTAGGCTGATATAGTATACTAACAAGGCTTGCTCTAAGCTGATAAATAATATAGCTCACACTAAGCTGATAAGGTATACTGCTCGTGCTAAGTTGATATAGCAAAACCTTCAGGTTGATATAGTATACCGATATACTGCTCACACTAAGTTGATTTATCGAACTTGCAAGCTAATATAGTATACCATCCCAATCATTTAACAATTGCACCACTTATATCATATCTGATAAAAATAATCATGTGTGGGTACACGGTTTGCCTTAGCTAAAATACAATATTTTTCCTTTTGAAAATCACATTAATTCCAATAGTCTATAAACACATTTTTGGCATTGTAAACCGATGCCGGTATTTTCTAATTAAATACTGAAATTAATAAATCTTGGGATAAATACCCAAAATTACAATCAACACATAATTTGCACAATCCAACACTCAATTAAATAAATCAATCATACCATTGCAATCAGCATAAAATTTCGGTCACTGGCTATTTGGTCTAATTTTCGAAAAATATAATTAATTAAATCATTACCAAACTTAATTAAATAAATACCAATAAATACACTTGGGCTGGAAAAACCTAATTAAATATCGAAACAGACCTAAAAAAATTTCTCTAGATAAATAATACAACTTATCTAGTCTCTAATTATGCTATTATGACCACATAACATGCATAAACAAATCACTAAATTGCTAATCCGTTATAACTAACTACACAATTCATACTTAGCCTAATCAACCCTTAAGCATAACTATCTCCCTAAGCGGAGATTAGTGAGTAAACTCACTGGATTTGCGAGCCGGTGAGTTCACTTCAATGGGAAGCGGAGACGCGCAACAAACTCTAAAGCGGGGGCACTAAGCGGGGTTGGGAAAGGCTTGGAAATGGGCCTCAAAGCTTCAAGACCCTAGCTAGGTTTCGGTTCTGGATAGTGGGCCAAAGGGTGGCTTGGATGGCTGGTTGGGCGAGCAAGGGTCGGTGGAGGCAGCAGCGGCCAGATAGGCAGCTCCAGCGACTAGACAGTGGAGGCACGGCTCCGACGGTGGCCTAAGGAGGCTCGGGATGGCAGGGGACATGAGCAAGAGGCTCGAACAGAAGCGAGATGGCAGGATGATGCGAGACAAGCAAGCGGGCTTGCGGCATGCTCGGGCGTGCGACGGCGGTGTTCTAGAGGTCTAACGGGCGACGAACGATGTCAACAGGGGGAGGGGGAGCTACTAGTCAAATTCTTTGGTTCTTGGAGGCTTCAAGGTTGCTGGAAATGGGGCATTGACCGGCTAAGGAAGGAGAAGGGAGACAACAAAGCTTGGAGGATCCCAAAGGCTTCAACCTCACCCCTTTTGTCCCCTTAACCATGGCCCACCTTGCTGGCTGTCTTCCTCTGAAATTTTCAGACCATTAGCTTGCTTAAGAAGTCTTGGAGATGGTCCAAAAGTGGTGGACCAAGGGGGCTACGAATTTGAAGCAATTTCCCCCAAATCCTCTTATATTCTCTTAAATTGATGCAATTCGGCTCTTATAAATTCCACTGTCTTGTCCTAAATTAAATTAACATTTTCCTCGCTAGTGGAACCAACTTGCATCCCAAAAACACATTAAATATAGTCCCCTAAATATTCAGGTTGAAAACAACTCTATCTTGACTTTTCGCCAAAAATCTCGGTTTGCAGAAAAATCTTCGAAGGATGAGTAGACATTCATAAAATGACTCGTTACATGACAGAACTTTCTATTTCTAAAATTGGATTCAAATTCATGGTTAATTTCAATCTGGCGCGATTTTAGCGTGACCTAGGCTACCGGGTAGCTTTTAAAAATTTTGGTGAAATTGACCTATGGTCGATTTATTTCGAGTCACAATGTATGTTACAGCTTGAATTTTCAATTATGTTTTCAATTGAATAAATTTAACCTTTTATTGATGTGCCGATAATACTATTCTTAAGGCTAATCACTCTTGAAATAATTAGACTATCTGGAGAAGTCATTAAGGAATTTTAACAGATTAGACTTGAGGATTCGACCAGGAGTCGACTATTCGACCGTGCTCATCTGTAGAGATCATTACGGCTTAGTAAAGATCGATTAGAAATCAAAGATATGACGGTTTGACTAAGATGTGTGGTTAAACGTGGGTGATTCCACCAAATTGAAAAATTCTCTTCGATCGACACTAGTCTAATTTTTTTGTCGTTTTGGTACTTTGTGTCTGTATTTGAAAACTTGAGATTTTCACGACAATTGAGAGTCACCAATGTGTCAAAGAGGTTCATTGTGGCTCAAAGAAAATCGACCACGGGTCATTTGCATTAAAAATTTCTAAAAGTTACCCGGTAGCCTAAGTCACGCTAAAGCCACGCCAGATTGAAATGAATTGCGAATTTGAATCTGATTTCAAAAATTGAAAATTCTGTCATGTCACAAGTCATTTTAAGAACGTCGACCCACTCTCCGAAGATTTTTTCTGCAACCCAGATTTCGGCAGAAAAAGTCGAGATAGGGCCGTTTTTTACCGAAAAATATAGAGGACCATTTTTATTACGAAATTGGGATGCAAGTGGGTTTCAATGTTGAGGAAAAATGTCAGTTTGATCGATGATACGTCGGTGGGATTTATAGGAGCCGAATTGCATCGATTTAAGAAGAAATTGAATCTAATTTGAGCCAAATGTGTACAAAATTCGTAGCTCCCCCATGGACACCACTTTTGGACCACTTCAAGGCTTTTAAAGGAAGAATTGTCGCTGGAAAATCAGCTGAGGAAGACAACTTGCAAGTGGGACCAAGTTGAGGGGGACAAAGAGATGAGAGAGAGAGACCAAGGTGGCCTCCCTTGCAGCAATCGGTCTCCTCCCTCTTCTATTGCCATTGACCACCCTCAATTGAAGACCAAGAAGCTTCAAAAACTCGAAGACAGAAAACCAGCAACTAGCCCCTTGCTCGTCGAAGCTCGCTAGAGCCTAAACAACCGTCGTCGCACCCCTGCAAGCTCGCCTGCTTGTCGCGTGTCACTTCACATCCCTGGCCATCATCTGCCCTTTCTCTCGCATCTAGCCTGTCCCTCGGGCCATCCCCTCCATTGCCGCAAGCCGCTTCCACCGCTTGAGCCGCCGTCCGACCACCACTTGCCCCCGCTAAGCTATCCACCTCTTCCTTGGTTAATTCTAGCTTGAGCTAAACCTGGGAGTAGCCTAGTTCAGCCCAAGACCAGAATTGAACAGTGGGTCTCGCTAGCATTGTTTGGCCCGTTTTTGTGGCTTTTCGGACCTCGAAAGGCACACTGCTTTGGAGTTTGTCGATCATCTCCACGTCTCTATCGTTGTGGTCCAAGCGGATTGTTAATCAAGTGAGTGTAACTCACTAATTCTTGCTTGGTAAGTTAATGATGCTTAAGGGTTTGATTAGTTTAGACTAAGTATGGTTTATGTGGTTAGTTAGATTGGGTTAGCAATTTAATTAACCGATATTGCATGTTAGGTGGATAGAATGGTGCAATTAGTAAGTAGATAAGCTGTAATATTTAATTAACAAGTCTCAAAAATTTTCTGGGCCCGTTTCGATATTTAATTTGGCTTTTTTTAGCCTAAGTTGCAATTTTTGGTATTTATTGATTAATTTTTGAAATTATTTAATTAATTAATAATTTTCTGAAAGTTAGATTGGGATAGCCAGTGATCGGAATTTTATGCTAATTGCAGTGGTATGATCTATTTATTTAATTGACTGTTATTTTGTGCAAATTGGGTGCTATTTGTGATTTTGGGATTTTATTCCAAAATTTAATAATTTCATTATTTAATTAGAAAATCACCAAGAATCGGTTTACAATGCCAAAAATTTTTTTATTGACTATATAAATGGTGGGAGTTTTGAAAGTAAAGATATTATATTTTTGGCTGAGGTCGATTGTGTACCCACACACGATTAATTTTATTGGTATGATAAAAGTGGTGCAATAGTTGGTTGAGTAGAATGGTATACTATATTAGCCTACGGGCTCAATACATTAGTTTTGAGTGAGCTGTATACCCTAAGTATCACACAACTTCGGTGAGCAATTAAGTATCGCACAACTTTGCTGATTAATTAAGTATCGCATAGCTTTGGTGAGCATTAGCCATATACTGTATCAGCCTACGGGCTTGATACATCAGCTTAGAGTGAATAGTATACGTGGTTGTTAGCTTTTGGCGAGCATTTTTTGTCTAACTTCAGCTTAGGGTGAGCAGTCCTTGATATGACCGGACTAGATAGATAGTATCATATTGAAGTGACCGAGAGTTGGTCTTGATGACACGGAATCGACTGAGTCGATTGATCAATGATTCAATTTGATTGGATGAATTGATTTGTTGATGTGGTTCAATGAATTTATGAATCGTATTGACTTGTAGGAAGGGACTGAGGCCAAGGTAAGTCCTCTGACTTGTTTTTGTGCTTAGGCAGCCCTTAGGGCGTATTTTCTTCCTAATCAAGTCTTAGGGGGTGAACTCACTGGGACGTCGTCTCACCTCATTGTGGGATAATATTTCGAGTCCCTAGATGGCAGCTCCTCCTGAGCATTTTGGTCAACCAAAGAAGGTGACAGAGCGGAAGTGCTTCAACCCGCTTCATGTAGACCCAAGGGGATGGGTATATGAGTTGGTGAAATTCATAGTTTGGGTCAATACGGCCTACCCAAAAAGGTGCCCCATCAATCCAGATCATGGTATCGCCAGGACTAGAATGGCCAGAGAGAAGAGTCTATATCGGAGTCCGAGATTCCTTTTTATGTCCTCAAGATTGCTTTTAAGAAGGGCATGACAGATCCTCCAGAAGGTTCAGTGGTAGACATAGAACCGGACATGTTAGAACCAGTGTACCTGGTGTACTCAGCTGAATGCTCCAATTAAGATGCGGATGAGGATGAAGATGAGGATGAGGATCCGTAGTTTTTTTCGAAACCCCCCTGTTTTGTAGACGTTATAAATAGATCGGCTAGTATTGTATATTATGACTTGGTTTGTTATATATATGTATATAAGTGTGTTGTGATTTCCAGTTTGAAAAATTATGACCCTACTTTTCTATCACATGTTGTTGTTGTATGGGGATTAATTATTTGCTTCCACATGTTCATTAAAATGAATGGGTTGGCGATGCGTATTGAGACATTGCTATTTAATCGACCATAGAGGGATGGGCACGCGTTTAGAGGATTGGGGCGTGACATCCCTGTTTAACTGGTATCAGAGCAAGGTTAGAGATTGAAGTAATAAGGTGTGATGACTCATGGGATAGTTAGTAAGAAATGTCTTTATTTCATACTAGTGCATATTTGTGATAGTTGGTTGATAGAATTGTTTGTTTGTATGGGTCGTTTAACTTCTAATTCTGTTTGGAATTGGAAGGCAGGTTTCAATAGAAAACTTGCAGTATGAGTGACCAGGAGCAGAGGACTCCTAGAAAGCGTAGCATAGGGCCTGTCACTCAGGGTAGGACGCCGATGAGGGTCAGTACCTGAGGTGGCCACGGCAAAGTGCCAGCTCAAGCTAGCGCTAGTGGAGTAGCATCACCTCCCATTGGTGCTGGGGTAGTAGCCCCAAGGATCCAAGGTTTATTGGCATTATGCAAGCCCTCGAGATGTTGGGAAACAAAATGGATTAGTAAGTGCAAATTCAAGCTGCCAATGCCACCACTTCAACCACCGCTACCACAGCTACCGCAAATGTCGCCGCAGAGGTTGCTGTTGTTGCTGCACTCGTCGCCGCACTTGCTGAGGTTCCATCAGGGAACATGGTCACTAGAAGACCGATGCACAAGTTGGTGGAACAATTTCTAAAATTGAACCCACCAAAGTTTTCTGGGGCAGGAGACCCCGAAGCTGCAACCCTTTGGATTCCTAATGTGCACGAAAATGGAGAAGGTTGTCGTTGCCACCTACCAACTGCTGGGCAATGCCAACACTTGTTGGAAAGCCACTAGAGGTACAATATTCCCTGAAGGCATAGTCCCGGAGTGGAATGCCTATAGTAAGTATTTCTCTGAGACTGCTAGAGAACTGAAGATGGCATAATTTCAGCGCTTTTGCCAAGGCTCAATGATGGTAGATCACTATGAGGCGAAGTTCGTTGAACTATCACCGTACGCTCCTGAACTGGTTAAGAATCCAGTGAATCGAGTTAGGAGGTTTAGAGACGGACTTAGGCTGGAATTGAGGAGTTCGCTAATATTACTCAACCTGAGGAATTATAACGACCTATATGAGCAGGTCTAGATGATAGAAAGAGATCATAATGAAAGAGCCGTTGCATCTGGGTCGTTGTTTGGATCAAATCGAGATGGGAATCGGTATGGGAAGATGTCCATGGTCGGAGAAAGATTTCCTATCCCGCCCAATAGGAAAGGTGGAGTTGGCAAGGCAGGGCAAAGCCAGAATGTGATATGTCGCTTTTGTGTAAGGCGACATGGTTCGAACCCATGCCCTTGAAGGATGGGTGCTTATTTTGAATGTGGCCAGCAGGGTCACATAGTCAGAGACTGTCCTAAAAGGCCAAGAGGACAACGCAATTATCGCCGCCACCACCAATGGGTCAAATTAGAGGATACGTGCCGCAGAACGCATTGCAGGGTGGACAGCTCAGACCCCCAGCCCAAGGAACTGTGTATGCTATTACTAGAGGTCAGGCAGAGGACGCACTTGATGTGATTATAGGTATGATTTCACTGAACAACCATGTTGCTTATGCTTTATTTGACCTTGGAGCGACTCACTCTTTTATTGCCGAGCAATATGTTAAGTTGATAGGATTAAGTCCTATATTGCTAAAGTTAATGGTTAGCATATCTACACTGTTAAAGGATAAGGTGTTGTCTGCATTGGGTTGTTTTGGTTGCAAGTTAGTGATTGGTGAGCGAGAGGAGAGGATAGACTTGTTAGTCCAAGCCATGTATGACTTTGATTTGATAATTGGCATAGACTGGCTTACCAAGCAACGAGCTAAGATGGACTATTATCGTAAAGCGATTTAGTTTAACCTGTTTGAGGGTGAAAGTTTTAAGTTTGTCAAAAATTGAGGAGGACCCTCGATTACTTTGATCTCCTCGCTTGAGGTAACTCGTTTGTTAGACAGGGATTGTCGAGGGTACCGGCAACCGTCATATCCACAACAGTTAAGGAGCTGAAGATAGAAGACATCTCAGTGGTGCAAGAATTTCCAGATGTATTCCTGAATGAATTGCTAGGCTTACTGCTAAAGAGAGAGAGATAGAGTTTGTGATTGAGTTAGCACTCGAGACATAGCCAATTCTAAGGCTCCTTACCGAATGGCATTATTTGAGTTGAAGGAACTAAAGGTGTAGATGTAGGAATTATTGGATAAGAGATTCATATGTCCTCATGCATCATCTTGGGGAGCACCAGTTATGTTCATGAAAAAAAAAGATGGTTCGTTGCATATGTGCATCGACTATCGTTAACTCAATCAGGTGATGATCAAGAACAAGTATCCACTCCCAAAGATAGATGACTTTTTTGATCAGTTACAAGGAGCATTGATATTTTCGAAAATTGACTTGAGGATAGGATATCATCAGTTGAGAATTAGGAAAGAGGACATTTGAAAGTCAGCATTTCGTACACGATATGGTCATTATGAGTTCACTATAATGCCATTTGGGTTGACGGACGCCCCAATTTCTTTTATGGATTTGATGAATTGAGTGTTCAATGAATATCTAGATCAGTTTGTGATCATGTTCATCGATGATATTCTGGTGTATTCGAGGAGTGATGAAGAACACAATAGTCATCTAAGAATGCTATTACAAACCCCGAGGATCCATCATTTGTATGCCAAGTTCAGTAAGTGCAAGTTTTGGTTGACTAGTGTTGCTTTTCTAGGTTACGGGATTTCAGGTGAAGGAAAACTCCGTGGACCCATCCAAGATTGAAGCAGTGGTCAACTAGCCAAGACCAACTATAGGCATAGAGATAAGAAGTTTTCTAGGTTTGGCAGGTTACTACAGAAGGTTTGTGGAAAGATTTTCGACTTTGGCATCGCCATTGACTAGACTCCTGAAGAAGGAAGAGAAATTTGTCTGGATAAACAAGTGCAAGCGTAGTTTTCAAGAGCTTAAGCATAAGCTAACTACCACTCCTGTGTTGACCATTCCATTTGGTCCTGGAGGATACGAGATCTATAGTGATGCGTCGTTCAGAGGATTGGGTTACGTGCTAATGTAATGTGGCGGAGTTGTTGCATACACCTCCCGTCAATTGAGGCCTCATGAACAGAATTACCCGACGCATGACTTAGAACTCACGAAAATTATTTTTGAGACATTATTTGTGTGGAGAAAGATTCTAAATTTTCACTGATCACCAAAGTCTCAAGTATCTATTCTCTCATAAGGAGTTGAATATGAGATAGCGTCGCTAGATAGAACTTTTGAATAACTACTATTGTGATATCTTATATCACATTGGGAAGGCAAATAAGATCACTGGCGCTTTGAGTCGAAAGTCTTCAGTCGCGCATATGCTAGTTAAGGAGTGGAATCTAATTGAGAGAGCTCGAGATTTGGTTTTCAAATTTAAGGTAGGCCACCTTTCGAATCTTATGGCCACCCTTAGAATTGAGCCAGATGTTCAGATCCGGATCAAGGCACTTCAACCGATAGACCCAGATGCTTAGAAGATTCTACAAGAGGATACCGAGAAGAAAAAGCCTGACTTTCAGATTATTGAGGATGGAACCCTGAGGTTTTGAGGATGATTGTGTGAACCTGACCATCTAGAGATTTGAGAAGAAGTCTTATTAGAAGCTCATCATATTAATTATAGCATTCATCTTGGCAGTACAAAAATGTACCAAAATCTGCGTCAACACTATTGATGGTCCGGTATGAAAGCAGACATCGCCAAGCATGTTGCCAAGTGTCTAACATGTTAGCAAGTCAAAGCTCAGCATTGTAAGCTAGGAGGACTTCTGCAACCTCTCGAGATCCTAGAGTGGAAGTGGGAGCAGATCACGATGAATTTTGTGACCGGTTTACCGAAGAGTTAGAGAGGTAATGATTCTATTTGGGTAGTGGTCGATAGGCTGGCAAGGTCAGCTCACTTCATTGCAGTACGAAAGGACCTTGATTTGGATAGGTACGCAGAGTTGTACGTGTGATAGATTGTTCGATTACATGGAGTGCCGATGACAATTACCTCAGACCGAGACCCAAGATTCACAGCTGCCTTTTGGAAAAGCTTGTAGAGTGCTTTAGGACCGAAGCTGCAAGGACCGAAGCTGCAGTACAATACAGCATATCATCCTCAAACAGATGGTCAATCTGAGAGGACGATTCAGACCCTGGAGGACATGTTGCGAGCTTGTGTGCTGGATTTCAAATGAAGTTGAGAAGAACAGCTTCATATGGTCGAGTTTGCCTACTACAACAGCTACTAGTAGAGCATTCAAATAGTTCATTTCGAAGCGTTGTATGGAAAAGTGTGCAAAACACTAGTATGTCGGGATGAAGTCGAGGATAGAAAGATCACAAGCCCAAAGTTAGTTTAGCAGTCAGTGGATGCCATTGCAGTCATCAGAGACAGACTAAAGATTGCTCAGAGCCACCAGAAAATTTATGCCGATAAGTGCCAGAAACCATTAGAATTCCAAGTTAGTGATCACATTTTTCTGAAAGTGTCACCAATGAGGGGTACTTCATGCTTTTGCAAGAAAAGAAAATTGAGTTCGAGGCGCATAGGTCCATTTGAGATTCTAGAAAGAATCGAAATCCTAGCGTATTGTCTTGCATTGCCACTGAGACTGGCACAAGTGCACCACATCTTTCACGTGTCGATGTTAAGGAAGTATGAGCTTAACCCGACCCACGTGCTTAATTTCGAAGAATTGGACGTGGATGATAGAGTGTCATACGTTGAAAGCCCAGTTCAGATTATGGATCGAAAGGAATAAATTCTACATACTAAGACCATCCCGTTGGTCAAAGTGGTATGGTAACACCACGGCACTAAAGGAGTAACCTGGGAGAGTGAAGAGTCGATAAGATGATTGTACCCCCACCTTTTTGCTTAAAGTGTTGTAATGATTTAAATTTCAAGAGCGAATATAAGAGGGGAAGAGTTATGACAGCATGGATTTTCAATTTTGTTTTCCATTGAATAAATCGAGCCTTTCATCAACGTGCCTATAGTGCTTTTCTTAGAGTTGATCATTCCTAAGATAACTAGACTATTTGGGGAAGTCATTAAGAAATTTTAATGTATTAGACTTTAGAATTTGACCAAGAGTCGACTATTCGACCGTACTCATCTGCAAAGATCATTACGGCACAGTAAAAATCAATTAGAAATCAGAGATAGGTCGGTTCGATTGAGATGTGTGGTTAAACGTGGGTGATTCCACCAAATTGAAAAATTCTCGTCGATCGGCACTAGACTGATTTTTCTGTCGTTTTAATACCCTGTGTCCATATTTGAAACCTTGAGTTTTTTACGATAACTGAGAGTTGTCAATGTGTTGAAGAGGTTCATTGTGGCTCAAAGAAAATTGACCACGGGTCATTTGCATTAAAAATTTCTAAAAGCTACCCAATAGCCTAGGTCACGCTAAAACTGCACTAGATTGAAATTAACCGCGAATTTGAATCCAATTTCAAAAATTTAAAGTTCTGTCATGTCACAAGTCATTTTAAGAATGTCGACTCACTTTCCGAAGATTTTTCTACAACCGAGATTTTGGCAGAAAAAGTCGAGATAGGGCCTTTTTCGACAGGAAAATACAGAAGACCGTTTTTTATCGAGTTGGGATGCAAGTGGGTTCTAATGGCCAGGAAAAATGTCAATTTGATTGATGATACGTCAATAGGATTTATGGGTGTGGCATCCGAGAATTTCGACAACCCTCAGACATGTGATGACTGTGACCGATCGATGGGAGTATCGTCGGATGGTGTCATTGGTATTTTGTAAGGGCATTGTTTTATTACCACCATCGGACCAAGGGGTCACAATTAGAAACGGATCGATCGTCGAATGAGTTATGGCATTTTCCTTATGTACTATCACTAGTGAGATTGACCTTATCTGCACCTTGCTGACTTCGGAAATTATTGATGATACATTACGGATTGACAGAAAGATGTGATCGAAGTTCTTCGCCATCAGCACAACATGTGATCATTGTTTCATTGCCACCCAACGTCCGGAAACATCTAACATATTTTATATGAGACCAATCGGACCTCCCATGCACATCGTTGCAATTCCATGCAATTACGTGAGTAACAATGCTTCAACCCACGCACGTGCTAAAGTTAAGGATAAAATCTTGGAGAATTGAACCGTGCATAAGGACCATGCATGTCTTTTTCATTTCGCAATACAGCAAGTAAGGAAATGAAATTCTTATCACCATGTAACTCTTTCGAGATCCTTCTCCATGCAAGAATTTCAGTCACATACTGGTACGAGAGATGGACTGAATAAGAGGAGATTAGTTGATTTCCTTGTAGACCATGAAAACCGAAATGCCCCCCTACTTGTGCGGAAATTTAAGGATTAAGCTCGGAAGAAAATTTGGGCCGTGTACTATGGACCGTGCGGCCACCAAAAGCCTGACCCAAATTAACCCCAAAACCCCTTAATTATCGACAAGCCAGTCAACAAATTCACAAGGTTTCTTCTCGTTGTTGACCAAGGGGAGGCTAGCAACGGCCACGTTGCTCTCTTGTGGACGTCCAGTGAAGCTCAAGGGTGAGCAAGATGATAACACGTTCTCAGCAGCTGTCCTCCATGCATGCATCCACCGAAACCCCTACATGCAAAATCATCATTAGCTTAACTAACATTAGAGGAAACAAGGGGCTCGGTTTTAAGAGAAAGTGAGAGGACGAGGCAGTTTTGTAACACACAAACAGAGAGAGAGGAAGAGAGGACAGCGAGCTAGAGAGAGAGTACGGCGAGGGAAAGGGAAAGAGGTCGCCCCTCTACCGTACGCGTGAGCTGCCGCTGTCGACATCGCCTGAGTTCGATGTCGCCGAGCCACGCCCGAGACCCGCAAACTTCGGTTTCGCTTGCCATTAAGCCGTAGGACTTGAGGCAAGTAAAAGTCTACTAACCTATGTAATGCAATACTGTTATTATCTGGTGTAGTGCAAATAGACTTGAGAAAATGTCGAGATGAAGGCCGAATGCCGAATTGTGGGTAATTGAAATGGACCGGAATTAATGGATTGAGGAAATACTTCGGTTTTCCATATGTTCTTTTAAAGTCTTTTGATCTAGAATCATAACTACAGATTTTTAGGGACTTTGGAAGCAAACTAGATAAGGTATAGGCGTGAGATTTCACTAAATCTATGCTGTCCAGGACAACTCACATGTAGTCAGTAACTTTGTCAATTTTTCTACCGAGGTTTCTAATTAGAATTTGGTTTCAATTTCTGAATGGAAGTTGTGAGGAATGGTTTAAATTATAACATGTATTTAGGTCAGATTTTCTGTATTAGTATAGTGGGCACAAAAACGATTTTGGTTGTGCGATGTTTTCTGTTAGTGTGTAAAATCAGAAAAACCTAAGTGCGTATTAAACTTTTATAAAATTTCGGAGTTGATTCGGGCAATACTTCTTCGACAAACTCGTGATATACCATTGTACGTACAACATTTGGGTTTATTTGTTTAGTTGAGGAGGTCGAAATGTTTTATTTTGTTATTGTGATATTGTGGTTAATGGAATAAATCTGTGGTCGAGTTATGCAACTTAATGTTCTCTGTACGTGACTAATTAGGTTTAGTATCCTTCACGAAATTTCTTCCTTTAGATCTTATTTACAACATATCAAAATTTTGGAAATTTTCGAGTTCGTTTAGGGGTTCTTTCGACATTTTGCTAAAACTGTGCATCCTGATTTTTAACTGCCTTTATTCCGAATTTGCACAATTTATTCCAAAGGTGAATGCATCTTGAGTTGTTTGGTATAATGGTTTTTGGGCATTCAGCATATTATTCAATACCGAGATTTTGATAAATACTCATGGGGCATTTGATGTCATGGCATTGCAAATGTTTTTGATATTGAAATGAGTTAAGTTGTTAATAATACCGTCGGACCGTTGAGTCGACGATGCCTCAGGAGTGTCAGGATGCCCGGTGGTATATCGGTACGTAATTCCGGAGGGTCGGAGTAATCATTTTCATGGTGAGCCCCGGAGGTTTCCCCAAGAGTGTCGGGATGCCCGGTGGTATATCGATATGTAATTCCAAGGGAGGCCCGGTGGTATGTCGGTACGTAATTCCGAAAGGTAGGGGTAACCATTTTCATGGCGAGCCCCATCAATTCCTCGTGATGCCAAGTGGGATGCGAGATGCTCGGAGGTGTGTGCCGGAGGACTTCACGACGCCGGGATTGGGTGCGAATGCCCAGAAGGACGCAAACATTGGTCCTCTAGGGGGTGAAACATTTTGAATGATAAAACAGATGATTATATTAAGTATAAGTGTGGTCTGGTTATGGGATTAAATTGTGTGGCATGAAATGGGACGTGTCATAACAGTTTGGTTCTATAATCAGGACCCGTGTGACTGAAATGGTGCATCTTAGCTTTGAAATTGCACTTGTTATTGCATTGAGAGGTTTTATGAAAAGGATGCACATCACTCATTTCCTTTGATTATACATGTTTTGCCTATCTTGCATGAAATTAGATTGTGATGGCTACGCACGATATAGTTTAGTGGATCTTTTACAGCTGATATAGTTTAGTGGATCTTTTACAGCTGAATGGTTGTATTCACCCCTTTTAGGGACTAACATTTCAAACTAGACAGGATACCTTTGCTGCCACTGCCACCGATAGATGAATCGAGTGGTTGGATATGACCGCGAGGAGGAGGACAGCAAAGGAATGAACTTTTGGACGTCGACACTGATCGATGGACTTTAAGTATACGACTGTTGGAAAAGATGTCGGTCATCTTTTGAAATATACTCAAGTATAGAAGACCTTGGCATTTTGATGTACCGACTAAAGATATCCATCTACTTTATGTAAATAAAGGTGTTCGGCTTTAACTTATAAAATGTTTAGTAGGTGTGCATCGTTTTTAATTTGTGAAAGGGGAGTTGATGGATGTGTTTCCGCTATGTAAACTGCGCATGGACCGATCTAAAAGATATAAACCCCAAGGACATATAGATTTATTATAACGGACATATAGATTTATTATAACTCTTTGGTATGAGAGTAATATATTATCAAGTCAAGTGGACTGTGGCGACCCTAGCAGATCGAGGGCCGTTCAAGGGTGGTACAATGGGAGCTAAATTGCATCGATTCAAAAAGAAATTCAATCTAATTTAAGCCAAATGTATACAAAATTCGTAGCTCCCCCATGGACACAACCTTTGGACCATCTCAAGACTTTTAGAGGAAGCCAATGGGTTGGAAAATCAGCTGAGGAAGACAGCTTGCAAGTGGGACCAAGTTAAGGGGGACAAAGAGATGAGAGAGAGACCAAGGTGGCCCCCCTTCCAGCAGTTGGTCCCCTCCCTCTTCTATTGCTATCGACCACTCTCCATTGAAGACTAAGAAGCTTCAAAAACTCGCAGAGAGAAACCAGCAGCCAGCCTCTTACCTGCTAAAGCTCGCTGGAGCCCGAACAACTATCGTCACACCCCCTTAAGCTCACCTGCTTGTCGTGTGTCATCGCACGTCCCCGGCCTTCATCCACCCTTTTTCCCGCATTCAGCTTGTCCCTCGGCCATCCCCTCCACCATCACAACCTATTTCCACCGCTTGAGCTACCGTCTGACCACCGCTCGCCCCTGCTAAGCCGTTCACCTCTTCCTTGGTCGATTCTAGCTTGAGCCGAGCCCGGAGCAACCTAGTTCGGCCCAAGACCAGAACTAAACAGAGTGGATCTCACCAGCATTGTTTGGCTTGTTTTTGTGGCCTTCCGGACCACGAAAGGCGCACCCACTTTGGAGTTTGTTGATCCTCTCTACGTCCCCGTCGTTGTGGTCCGAGCGGATCATTATTCAAGTGAGTTTAACTCACTAATTCATGCTTGGTAAGTTAATGACTTTTAAGGGTTAATTAGTTTAGACTAAGTATAGTTTACGTGGTTAGTTAGATTGGATTAGCAATTTAATTAACCGATATTGCATGTTAGGTGGATAGAATAGTGCAATTAACAAGTAGATAAGCTATAATATTTAATTAACGAGTCTCGGAATTTTTCCGGGCCTGTTTCGGTATTTAATTAGCCTTTTCCAGCCTAAGTTGCAATTTTTGGCATTTATTAATTAATTTTCGAAATTATTTAATTATTTATTTATTATCTGAAAATTAGACTGGATAGCCAGTGACCAGAATCTTATGCTGGTTGTAATGGTGTGATTTGTTTATTTAATTGACTGTTATTTTGTGCAAATTGGGTGCTATTTGTGATTTTAGGATTTTATCCCAGAATTTAATAATTTCAATATTTAATTAGAAAATCACTGGGAATCAGTTTATAGCGCTAAAAATGTTTTTGTCAACTATATAAACGGTGGGAGTTTTGAAAGTAAAGATATTATATTTTTGGTTGAGGACGACTGTGTACCCACACACGATTAATTTTATCGGGTATGATAAAAGTTGTGCAATGATTGGTTGAGTAGAATGGTATACTGTATTAGGCCTGCGGGCTCGATACATCATCTTAGAGTGAGTAGTATACCCTAAGTATTGCACAGCTTCGGTGAGCAATTAAGTATCGCACAGTCTCGGTGAGCATTAGCCGTATACTATATCAGCCCGCGGGTTTGATACATTAGCTCAGAGTGAACTATATACATGGTTGTCAGCTTTTGGCAAGCATTTTCTATCTATCTTTAGCTTAAGATGAGTAGTCCTTGATATGATCGGACTGGATAGATAGTATCGTATTAAAGTGACCGAGGGTTAGTCTTGATGACATGGAATCAATTGAGTCAACTGATTGACGATTTGATCTAATTAGATGAACTTATTTGTTGATGTGGCTCAACGAATTTATGAATCGTGCTAACTTGTAGGAAGGGATTGAGGCCAAGGTAACTCCTTTGACTCGTGTTTATGCTTAGGTAGCCCTTGGGGCATTTTTTTTCCTAATTGGGTCTTAAGGGGTGAACTCGCTGAGACGTCGTCTCACCCCGTTATGAGATAACATTTTAGGTCCCTAGATGGCAGCTCCTCCTAAGTAGGGGTGTGCATGGTCCGGAAGGAAGTTCCCGACCTAGAACCGGGAACTGCCCACTAAGGACCGGTTCTAAAAAATTGGAGTCGGGATCCACCCGTTTGTTGCATGGATCCACCCGAACCGGACCACCGGTTGGGTTCGGTTCTTGGGTGGATCCATGGAGCTGATCTTGAAATGAAACAATTTTGGTTTTCAACATAGAACGATTACGTGACATCAAAGCAAGCCAAAGAAAGAAATGCAACTGATGAAGGAATGGATATACGTAAGTTGATATAGAGGCGGAGAGAGTAGTAAGTGTTCAGGAAAAATGGGTCTCTTTTAACACTATGAACTGGAAATATCCCTCATTAGGTTTGGCAAAATATCACAAGTCGCATAGACAAATCAAAGGAGGTGAAATGAGGCACCATCCAAACACAAGAAAACAAAAGAAGTGCAACTAAACAAGACTTTATTGAATACATCACCTTCATTATATTAATAAATAAACTAAACAACCAAAAAGCATAAGAATTCCCCAATATTCAGCTTTGTATTTATTTTTAGTATTTTTTTTAATATTAAAAGGGAACCGGTTTGGTCTTGGTGGGCGAGCGGGCGGATCCGCCCATGGAACCGGAACTAGACCGGTTCCCACCGATTCCCAAAAGTTGGAACCGGGAACCAGACCGGTTCCCTCAAGAACTACCAGTTTCGAGCGGTTCCGGTCCCGTTCCGGGCGGTCTGGGCGGTTCCCGAGTATTTTGCACACCCCTACTCCCGAGCATTTTGGTCAGCCAAAGAAGGTAATAGAGCATAAGTGCTTTATCCCGCTTCATGGAGACCCAAGGGGATGGGTATATGAGTTGGTGAAATCCATAGTCTGGGTCAATGCGGGCTTGCCCAAAAAGGTGCCCCATCAATACAGATCATGGTATCGCCAAGAGCGAAATGGCCAGAGAGAAGGGTTTATACCGAAGTCCGAGATTCCTTTTAATATCCTGAAGATTGCTTTTAGGAAGGGCACGGCAGATTCTCTAGAAGGTTCCGTGGTAGACATAGAACCAGACATGGTAGATCAGTAGTTTTTTCCGAAACCCCCTTGTTTTGTAGACGTTATAAATAGATTGACTAGTATTATATATTATTACTTGGTTTGTTATATCTATGTATATAAGTGTGTTATGGTTTCTAGTTTGAAAAATTATGACCGTACTTCTCTATCCCATCTTATTGTTGTTTGGGAATTAATTATTTGTTTTCTCATGCGCATTAAAATGAATCGGTCGGCGATGCGTCCTAGGACGTCACTATTTAATCGACCATAGAGGGATGGGCACGCACTCGGAGGATAGAGGCATAACAATGTACCTCTTTGACGCATTGGTAACTCTCGATTGTCGTGGAAATCTCGAGACTTCAAATACGGACACGTGGTACCAAAATGACAAAAAAAATTAGCCTAGTGCCGATCGACGATAATTTTGCAATCTGGTGGAATCACCCACATTTTGATCACTTATCTCAGTCGAAACGACCTATCTCTGATCTCTGATCGATTTTTAACTATGCCGTAATGATCTCTGCAGATGAGCACGGTCGAGTAGTTAGTTCTTAGTTGAATTCTCTATTACATTAAAATCCCTTAATGACTTTTTCATATAATCTAGTTATCCCAAGAGTGATTAGCTCTAAGAATAGCACTATAGGCGCTTTGATGAAAGGCTCGATTTATTAAATTGAAAATATGACTGAACTTCCGGATGTCACACGATTAACAGTTCTTAACAGGAAACGACAAACCAAACAGAAATTGGAAGCACAAATCAAATCATCTCAAAGAACTCATCATTGGCAATTTAGAAGAAAGATCCACACCAAATCCAAAGCAAAAGAAGATTCCAGTGCATTAGGAATTATCTCAAAAATAGAACCAAAAGGAATAGAAGAAGCACTCTCTATTTGACAAAAGTTGGATAGGAGCAATGCATGAAGAACTTAGACAATTCAGTATCAATAATGTCTGGGAGCTGGTTTCTAAACCGAAAGGCAAGTTTGTGATTGGAATGAAGTGGGTGTTCAGAAACAAGATGGATGAAAATGGCAAAATAAACAGGAATAAAGGAAGACTTGTGGTAAAAGGACACACACAAGAAGAAAGAATAGACTATGATGGGATCCATGAACCTGTAGCCAGGTTAGAAGCAATTAGACTACTGCTTGCATATGAGTGCTTTCCTAAATTGATTTATACAAGAAGAAGTCTATGTGGAACAACCACCAGGATTTGAAAATCCCAGAAAATCAGACCTTGTCTATAGACTAAAGAAGGCATTGTATGGTCTGAAATAGGCACCTCGAGCTTGGTATGAGAGGTTGAGTAAGTTATTGATAAGTAATGGTTTTAAGAATGGAAAGGTTGATACAACCTTGTTTATCAAAAAAGAAGAAAAAGATTTTCTACTTGTTCAAATATATGTAGATGATATAATCTTTGAATCTTCTAAAGAGAATTTGTGCAAGAAATTCTCAAAGTCTATGTAGGAAGAATTCAAAATGAGCATAATGGGAGAATTTACTTTCTTTCTAGGTCTGCAAGTCAAACAATCAAAGAAAGGAACATTTATTTATCAAGAGAAATATGCTAGATGTGTTATTAAGATGTTTGGAATGGAAAATTGCAAGAAGATTGAAACTGCCATGTCAAGTTCTTCAAAGCTTGACAAGGATGAATGTGGAAAGAAAGTTGACCAAAAGTTATACAGAAGCATGATCGGTTCTCTTCTTTATCTCACTGCCTCTTGACCTAATATTCTACTCGGTGTGTGCATGTATGCTAGATTCTAAGCTAACCCTAAAGAGTCTCATCTTAGTGCTGTCAAACATATCATTAAATATATTGCAACTTATCCAAAGTTAGGTCTTTGCTATCTAAAAGGATGAGACTTTACTTTACTTGGTTATTATGAAGCTAATCTGGCTAGTTGTAAAGTTGACAAAAAAAGTACTTTAGGAACATGTCATATGTTGGGACAAATGTTAGTGTGCAGAACACCGTGGCTCTTTAAACAGTAGAGACAGAGTATGTTACTCTTGGAAGTTGCTGTTCACAAATTCTTTGGATCAAACAACAACTAAGAGATTTTGGAATAGAAGAACCCAGTACTGAAATCAGATGTGATAATACAAGTGCAATCAATTTTACCAGAAATCTAATTCTTCATTCAAGGGCAAAGCATATTGAAATGCTCCATCACTTCATAAGAGACCATGTGCAAAATGGCGAACTAATGTTCAATTCATTGATTTGAAGAATCAACTCGCAGATATTTTCACCAAGCCATTGGAGAAAGGCTTATTCAAGTCCATCCGTGAAAAGCTAAATATCACTCTTGCATTTGACTAAAGTCTATGGATGAGCAGACTCAACAAATCAACATGTGGAAAATACATCATTCTGAAAGTCTTCTAGACTCCGATAGCTTTATTTTAAATTTTGGCGCCTAACTCTCATTCCTTATTGATTAGGTATGTTTATTCTCAAATTATCACTTGCTTTCTATATTTTTTGAAATTGTAATATATCTGCTAATTTTGTCGGAATTTATTTCAAAAATTATTGACAGTTATTTTTTGAATTTTTTTTTCAAAAAGCAATTTCTTTTTATGACGATTCAGTTGCCATACTTCATTTTCTTTAAATCTTTCAAGTTTTTCTTCTTGATTACAGACTATTTTCAATGTCACGCCTCGATCCTCGACCTCGTGCCCATCCCTCACTAGTCAAATGAATAGCGACGTCCCAGGACGCATCGCCGACCCATTGATTTTAAACGCACATGCAGAAGCAATTATATAATCCCCATACAATAACACAATGGGATAGGAAAGTAGGGCCACAAATTTTAAAACCAACCACCTTATATATATATATAAAACTAGTCATGTCATAAATATATATATTACAATACAAATCCTATATATATACACACACACACACACACACATAAGGTTCGTTAACAAAGGGGGTTTCACAAACTATGGGTCATCATCCTCGATTTCTCCTTCTTCCACACTCCAACTTGAGCCCACTACTGAGTACACCGAATAATCTAGATCTTCAAGCTTAAGGTCCATAGGGTCCACCACCAAACCACCCTTAGGGTCTGCCGTTCCTTTCCCGAACACAACCTCCAATGCATACAGAGGTATCTCCGATTCTGGTATGGGGACCTCTCTTTGTCCATTATGATACAGGCGATACCATACCCTGTATTGATAGGGTACCATTTTGGGTAGACCCGCATCAACCCAGATTATGGACTTCACCAGTTCTTACTCCAGCCCCTTAGGGTGCCCATGAATCGAAATGTAGTACTTTTGTTTGATAATCTTCTTGGGTTGCCCAAAATGCTCGGGAGGAGCTGCCATCTATGAACCTAAAATGTTATCTCACAATAGGGTGAGACGACGTCTCAGCAAGTTCAACCTCTTAAGACTCGACTAGGAAGAAAATACGCCCTGAGAGCTGCCTAAGCACGATCATGAGTTAGAGGACTTACCTTGGCCTCAGTTCCTTTCTACAAGTCAATATAATTCAAACAACCATCCAATCATCATTTCACAAATCACTTTACCCAACTAGATCGAATCATCAATCAATTGACTCAGTCAATTATATGTCAACGAGACCATTCCCCGATCATCTCAATCAATACTATCTATAAATCCGATCATACCAAGGATTACTTATTATAAGCTGATAATAGATAGTATAGCTCGCGTAAGCTGCCTCAATATCGTATAGTATACTATATATGGTCACTAGAAGCTACCGCACTAATTCTCGTATAGTATATTATCTATGCTCACCAAAAGCTGTCGCAATTATACTAATCATCTAATCAGATCATCATTTTAATCTTCTAGAAGCTGCCTCAATACTCGTGTGTGGGTACACGGTTGACCTTAAAAAAAATACCATATTTTCACACTTGAAAATCCCACTATTTTCAAAAGTTCACAAATCCATTTTTTTGGCCAATAAACCAACACGCGATGATTTTCCAATTAATTACTGAAATTAAATAATTTTGGGATAAATTCCTAAAATTACAAATCACTCACAATCAAGACAAATTAAAACTCAATTAAATAAACATACCACAACATTGAAATTAGCATAAAATTCCAGTCATCGCTATCCTGGTTTAATTTTCAGAAAATAAATAAACAATTAAATAATTATGGAAATTAATTATTAAATGCCAATAAATAGAACTTAGGCCCGTAAAGCCTAATTAAAAGCCGAGACGGGCTCGGAAAATTTCCGAACCACTCTAGATAAATACTAGAGCTTGTTTAGGCCCTAATTGCACTAAACTAACCACCTAACATGCATCAATAATTAATCAATTCACTAATCAAATCTAACTAACCACCTAATCCTAGCTTAGTCTAAACTAAACAACCCTTAAACGTCATTAACTTACTAAGCAAAGATTAGTGAGTTAAACTCACTTGTTAATTGATCCAATCGGATCAAATTGAAGGGAACATGATGAGGGGCAAGAAACTTCAAAGTGAGCTTGCTAACCGGTGTCTAAAACAACCTCAAAATGAGTTGAACAATGTGTTGAAGAGCCACTCAGACCGGTTCTCATGCTGGTGGTGATCGGAGCTGCTTGGTGGCTGTTTGGGTGAGACAAGGCCGGCGGCGGGCGGGCGGAGCTTCGGCGGGGCCTCACATTTGCAGGTGGGCATCCCGGTAGCTCCGATGATGGCAGGGCAGTTGCGACGGCTCGAGGGACTTGCTGGGCTCACGGCGAAGATGGGAAGGTAGCCGAGGAGTGCAAGGCTGGCACGCAAGTGGATAGGTTGGGATTGGGCTCCGGCGGGCATGACAGCAGCATGTGGCGGTTCTGGTGAGCTGTTGGCTTGCTACTAGTCTTCTTCTCTGGAAATTTTTGGAGCTCTCAAGGCACAATGAAGAAGGAGAAGGGCTGGTCGACAGTAGCTAAGGGGGAAGAGGAGAAGAAGGGGCAAAGGGGGACCACTTGGTTTCCCTTATCTCATTTTATCCCCTTGACCTTGTCCACCTTGCATGGCTGGATTCCATGTCCAATTTTCAGCCACCAATGCCCTTCTAGAAACCTTTGAAATAGTCCAAATGTTGTGGGTGGTGGGGGCACACGAATTTGGCTTGGTCCCCTCCAATTGGACTTCAATTACTCATCGAATCAACTCAATCTAGACTCTCAATATTCAACCATCGAGTCCTCGATCAAATTAGCATTTTATCTCATCAATTTAACCCACTTGCATCCCAATTTCACAATAAAAATGATCCTCTGAATTTTCTAGACAAAAACGACTCTACCTCGACTTTTTCCAAGAAAGTCTTAGTTTGCAGAAAAATCCTCAAAGGCTGAGGCGACGTTCTTAAAATGATTTATGACATGACAAAACTTTCAATTTCTAAAATTGGATTCCAATTCATGATTAATTTCAATCCGGTGCGATTTCAACGCGACCTATGCTACTGGGTAGCTTTCAGAAATTTTTAGTACAATTGACCCGTAGTCGATTTTCTTCGAGCTACAATGAACCAATTCGATACATTAAAGACTCTCGGTTGTCGTGAAAATTTGGAGAATTCAAATACAAACAGAGGGTACCAAAATAACATAAAAATCCGTTGAGTGCCGTCTGACGAGAATTTTGTAATTTAGTGGAATCACCTAGGTGTAACCACACAGCTCCATCGAATTGATCTATTTCTGATCACTGATCAATTTTTAACTATGCCTATAATGACCTCTAAAGATGAGCACAATTGAGTAGCCAATTCCTAGTCGAATTCTCCAATCATTAAAATTCCTTAATGGCTTTCCCAGATAGTCAAGTTATCTCACGAGTGATCAGCTCTGAGAATAACACTATAGGCACGTCGATGAAAGGCCTTAATAATATAACTAAAAGTAGAAGTGAAAATTCCAGGATATCACAACTCTTCCCCCTTTATAAAAATTTCATCCTCAAAATTTAAACCATTACGATACTTTAAACAAAAAGGTGATGGTACAAACATATCATTGACTCTTCAGTCTCCCAAGTTGCTCTTTCAGTGTCATGGTATTGTTAGACCACTTTGACCAACGAGATGGTCTTTGTATGTAGGACTTTCTCTTTCATATCCACGATTTGAACTGAACTTTCAACGTATGATACTTGGTCATCCACATTCAATTCTTCAAAATTTAGCACATGGGTCGAGTCAGGCTCGTACTTTCTTAATATCGACATGTGAAAGACATCATGCACTTGCGCTAGTCTCGGCGGCAACACAAGACGATATGCTTGGGTCCCAATTTTCTCTAGAATTTCAAATGGACCTACGTACCTCGGACTCAATTTTTTTTTTCTTGCCAAAGCACGAAGTTCCCCTCATTTGTGATACTTTCAGAAAAACATGAACACTAACTTGGAATTCCAATGGTTTTCGGCACTTATTTGCGTAATTTTTCGGCATGCTTTGGGAGGTCTTTAATCTGCTTTTAATCACTGCAACGGCATCCACTGATTGCTGAACCAACTCTGGGCTTGTGATCATTCTTTCCCCAACTTCATCCTAACACACGGGTGTTTTGCAGGATTTGCCATACAACGCTTCAAAAGGAGATATCTGAATGCTCTGCTAATAATTGTTATTGTAGGCAAATTCCACTAGATGAAGCTGTTATTCCCAACTTTCCTTGAAATTTAGCACGCAAACTCGCATAATGTCCTCAAGGGTTTGAATTGTCCTCTTGGATTGGCTATCCGTCTTAGGATGATATGACGTACTGTACTGCAGCTTGGTTCCTAAGGCAACTTGCAAACTTTTCCAAAATGCAGTTGTAAACCTCAGGTCTCAATTTGAAGTTATCGTCACCGACACTCCATGCAGACGAACTACCTAATGCACGTACAACTCTACATGTCTATCCAAACTTAGGTCCTTTCGTATTGCAATGAAGTGGGCCAATTTTTTCAGTTTATCAACCACTACCCAAATAGAGTCATTACCTCTCTGACTCCTCGGTAGGTCAATCATGAAATCCATTGTGATATGCTTCCATTTCCACTCCGGGATCTTGAGAGGTTGCAAAAATTCTCCCGGTTTGCAATGCTGAGCTTTCACCTGCTGACACGTCAAACATTTGGCAACATGCTTGGCGATGTCCGCCTTCATACTAGACCACCAATAGTGTTAACGCAGATTCTGATACATCTTGATACTACCAAGATAAATGTTGTAACTATTACGATGTGCTTTTGACAAGACATCTTTTCTAAGCTCTACCTCATCAAGTACAACCAATCATCCTCGGAACCTTAATGTTCCATCATCAGAAATCCGAAAGTCAGTTTTCTCTTATTTGAGTCTTCTTTTAAAATCTTCTAAACATCAAGGTCTATCGGTTGGAGTAACTTGATTTTGATCTGAACATTCGATTTAATTCTGAGGGTGGCCATAAGATTTGAAAGGTGACCTACCTTAAATTTGAACACTGAGTCTCAAGCTCTCTCAATTAGGTTCCATTCCTTAACTAACATATGAGCAACTTAAGACTTTCGACTCAAAGCGTCAACAACCTTATTCACCTTTCCTGGGTGGTATAAAATATGACAGTCATAGTCCTTTAGCAATTCCATCCAACGGCACTATCTCATATTCAACTTCTTCTAAGAAATTAGGTACTTGAGATTTTGATGGTCCTTGAAGATCTGGAACCTTTCGCTACATAAATAGTGTCTCCAAATCTTCAAAGTGAAAATAATTCCTGCGAGTTCTAAGTCATGCGTCGGGTAATTTTGTCATGAGGTCTCAATTGATAGGAGGCGTATGCAACAACTCTACCATGTTACATCAATATGCAACTCAATCCTTTGAATGATTCATCACTATACATCTTGAATCCTCCAAGACCAGATGGAATGGTCAGCACAAGTGCGGTAGTCAGCTTCTGCTTCAGCTCTTAGAAACTACGCTTACACTTGTTTGTCCAAATGAATTTCTCTTCTTTCTTTAGGAGTTTGGTTAATGGTGACGCTAATGCTGAAAACCCTTTCACAAATCGTCTGTAATGACCTGTTAATCCCAGAAAACTTCTGATCTCTGTTACTATAGTCGGTCTTGGCCAATTGATCACTACTTTAAACTTACTCGGGTCCACAGAGATTCCTTCGCCTGAAATCACATGGCCTAAAAAGTAACACGAGTCAACCAAAGCTCGCACTTGCTAAACTTAGCATACAATTGATGGACTCTCAGAGTCTGCAATACTAATCTCATATGACTTTCATGCTCTTCCTCACTTCTTAAATACACCAGAATATCATCGATGAATATTATCACAATCTGATCTAGATATTCCTTGAACACTCGGTTCATCAGATTCATGAAGGCAGCTGGAGCATTCGTCAACCCGAACGGCACTACCATGAACTCATAATAACCATAACGAGTATGAAATGCTAACTTTGGAATGTCCTCCTTTTTTATCCTCAGCTAATGGTATCCTATCCTCAAGTCGATCTTCGAAACTATTGACACTCCTTGTAACTAATCAAACAAGTTGTTGATCCTCGAGAGTGGATACTTGTTCTTGATCGTTACCTGATTAAGTTAACGATAATCGATGCACAAACGCAACAAACCATCTTTCTTCTTTACAAACAAAACCGGTGCTCCCCAAAGTGATGCACTAGGACGTATGAATCCCTTATCTAACAACTCCTGCATCTGCACCTTTAGTTCTTTCAACTTAGATAACGCCATTCGATAATGAGTCTTAGAGATTGGCTCTATCCATCAATCACGAACTCGATCTTTCTCTCTAGTGGTAACCCTTGCAATTCCTTCGGAAAAACATCTGGAAATTCATATACCACGGCGATGTCTTCCATCTTTAGCTCCACAACTGTCGTATCCACAACAGTTGCCAGGTAACCTCGACAACCCTCATCTAACAAACAAGTTGCCTCTAGTGACGAGATCAAAGTAATCGAGGGTCCTCTTCGATTCCCAAAAAACTCGAAGCTCTCACCCTCTAACGGTCAAACTAAATCGCCTTGCAATAGCAGTCCATCTTAGCTCGTTGCATGGTGAGCTAATTCATGCCAATTATCAAATCAAAGCCATACATGGCTAGGAATAACAAGTCTATTTTCCGTTCTCACTCACCAATTGCTAACTTGCAACCAGAACAATCCAAAGCAGCTATCACCTTATCCTTCAACAGTGTAGATATGCTAACTACCGACTCCAATAAAAGAATAAAAGAATGAGTTGCTCCTATGTCGAACTGCGATTGTTCTCTTGGTCGCCTAGGACAATCTCAACTTAACATATTGCTTGGCAATAAAAGAATGACTTTCTCCTGGGTCGAGTTGCGGTTGTTCTCTTAGTCGCCTAGGACAATCTCTAGCTAAGTGACCCTGTTGGCCACACTCTAACAAGCGTCCGTCCTCCTAGGGCACGGGGTGGTACCATGTCGTCTCCCACAAGTGCCACACACATCATTTCTACTTGGCATAGACTTGCCAACTCCAGCCTTCCTGTTAGGCGGTACCGGAAATCTTCCTCTGATGATGGGCTTATTCCCATGTCAGATCCCTTCTCGACTCGATCCAAACCATGATCTAGATGCGGTGGCTCTTTCATTTTGATCTCTCTCGATCATTTGGGCCCTCTCATACAAGTTATTGTAGTTTCTCAGATTCAGCGAAATCGGTATACTCCTCAAGTTCGGCCTGAATCTGTCCCTGAATCTTCTCATTTGGTTTGCTGGATTCTTAACTAGCTCAAGAGCGTATTGCGATAGTTCAATGAACTTCGCCTCATATTGATCTACAGTCATCAAGTTTTGGCAAAGGTGTTGAAACTCTGCCATCTTCATTGCTCTAGCAATCTTAGAAAAGTATTTATTGTTAAAGGCTTCAACAAAGGCGTTCCACTCTAGGATGACACCTTCAAGAAATACCGCTCCTTGGGTAGCTCTCCACCACGTATTTGCAACTCTCTCCAGTTGATAGGTTGCAAGGACTACCTTCTCGATCTCGTTGCACATCAATGGTGCAAAAGTCTTTTCCAGTCCTTGAATCCATAAAGTGGCAACCTCAAGGTATCCGACCTCAGTAAACTTTGATGGATTCAATTTCAAGAACTGTTCCACCAGTTTATGAATCAGTCTTCCAATGACCACGTTCCCTAGCGGAACCTCAGTGGGTGCAACGGCAGGTGCAACAGCAGCAATGCATTGGCGGCAACGGTAACGGTGTTTGTAACAACGGCGGTGAAGGCAGTAGCTTGATTTTAGGTTTGCTGCCCTAACATTTCCCTCATAACATCCAATGCTTGCACAATCCCAATAGTCCCCTGATTGCCTGGGTGACGACTCCACACCAACTGGTAGTGGTGCTACTTCGCTGGCGCTAGCTTATGCTAGCGCTCTACCTTTGCTTCCTTAGGTACCGACCCTAGTCGGCGTCCTACCTTAAGTTATAGGTCTAACCAATCTCTTACTAGAAGTTCTCTGCTCTTGATTGCTCATGGCTTGAATTTCTACTAAAACCTGCCTTCCAATTCTAAATAGAATTAGAGGTTGAGCAACTCACACCAATAAACAATTCTACCAAACAACTATCATAGACATGCACCAACATGAATTTAAAGGCCATTCCTACTACTATCCCATAAACCATCACACCTTATCACTCCACTCCTAAACCACGCTCTGATACCACTAAATGGGGATGTCACACCCCGATCTTTGAGCATGCGCCCATCTCTCACTGGTCGAATGAATAGCGACGTCCTAAGATGCATCGTCGACCCATTGATTTTAAATACACATGTAGAAGTAATTATATAATCCCCAGACAATAGCACAATGGGATAGGAAAATAGGACCACAAATTTTGAAACCAACAACCACCTTATATATATAAGGTCCATCAACAAGAGGGGTTTCACAAACTACGGGTCATCATCCTCGATTTCTCCTTCTTCCACATTCCAACTGGAGCCCATTGCTAAGCATACCAGAGAATCTAGATCTTCAAGCTTACAGTCCACGAGATCCACCATTGAACCACCTTTAGGGTCTACCGTACTTTTCCCGAATGCAACCTCCAACACATACAGAGGTATCTTCGATTCCGATATAGGGCCCTCTCTCTGTCTATTACGATACAAGCGATATCATGCCCCATATTGATGGGGTACCTTTTTGGGTAAACCTGCATCAACCCAGATTATGGACTTTACCAGTTCGTACTCCAGCCTCTTAGGGTGCCCATGGATCAGAATGTAGTACTTATGTTCGGTAATCTTCTTGGGTTGCACAAAATGCTTGGGAAGAGCTGTCATTTATGGACCTAAAATGTTATCCCACAACGAGATGAGACGATGTCTCAGCATATCAACCCCTTAAGACTCTACTAGGAAGAAAATACGCCCTAAGGGCTGCCTAAGCACAATCACGAGTCAGAGGACTTACTTTGGCCTCGGTTCCTTTCTGCAAATCAATATAATTCAAACAACCATCCAATTATCATTTCACAAATCACTTTATCAAACTAGATCGAATCATCAATCGATCGACTCGGTCAATTACATGTCAACGAGACCATTCCCCGATCATCTCAATCAATACTATCTATAAGTCCGATCATACCAATGATTGCTTACTATAAGTCGATAAAAGATAGTATAGCTTGCTAGAAACTGCCTCAATATTAGTATAGTATACTATATATACTCACCAGAAGCTGCCTCAATATCAGTATAGTATACTATATATGCTCACTAGAAGTTGCCGCAATTATATTCATATAGTATACTATTTATACTCATTAGAAACTGCCGCAATTATACTGATCATCTAATCAGATCATCATTTTTATCCTTCCCAATAAAAATACTTGTGTGTGGGTACACGGTCGGCCTTAGCCAAAATACCATATTTTTTTTTTTTGTTGACCTAGGGAACTCACGCACCGTACCAACACGGATAGCCCAAAGGCCCGAGGTAACGGGGGGTAAACCCTGGGGGCGACATGTGCTAGCCACCACACACGTGCCATCGGGTAAGTCACCCTGCGACGCTCAGGAATCAAACTCCTCCCCTTGCGTTAGGGGGAGAAGCTCACCGCCAGTAGCGCCACCCAGGTGGGTGGTGCCAAAATACCATATTTTCACACTTGAAAATCCCACTAAATTCAATAGTCCACAAATCCATTTTTTTTTTTTTTTTTTTTTGCATTCTAAACTAACGCCAGGTGATTTTCCAATTAATTACTGAAATTAAATAATTTTGGGATAAATTCCCAAAATCACAAATCACTCATAATTAGCACAAATTAGAATCAATTAAATAAGCATATCACACCATTGCAATCGGTATAAAATTACTGTCACTAGCTATCCTAGTCTAATTTATGGAAAGTAATTAATTAATTAATTAATTATGAAAAATTAATTATTAAATGCCAATAAATAGAACTTAGGCCCGTAAATCCTAATTAAAAGCTGAGACAGGGCTCGAAAAATTACCAAACCACTCTAGATAAATACTCGAGCTTGTCTAGGCCCTAATTGTACTAAACTAACCACCTAACATGTATCGATAAATAATCAATTCACTAATCAAACCTAACTAACCACCTAATCCTAGCTTAATCTAAACTAAACAACCCTTAAACGTCATTAACTTACTAAACGGGTATTAATGAGTTAAACTCACTTGTTAATTGATGCGCTCGGATCAAATTGACGGGAACGGGACAAGGGGCAAGAAACTTCAAAGCGTGCTTGCCAACGGGGTCCGGAACAGCCTCAAAACGGGTTGAATAGTGCTGTGAAGACCCACTCATACCGATTCTATGCCGGTGGTGATTAGAGCTGCTTCGGTGTCTATTTGGGCAAGGTAAGGTCGACGGCGGGCAGGCGGAGCTCTAACGGGGCCTCACGGCTGTAGGCAGGCATCCCAGCAGCTCCGGCGACAGTGAGGCGGTTGCGATAGGCTCAGGGGACCTCTTAGGCTCACGGCGGAGATAGGACGGTGGCTAGAGGAATGCGGGGCTGGCACACAAGCGGAGAAGTAGGGATTAGGCTCCAGCGGGCGCGATGGCAACATGTGGTGGTTTTGGCGAGCTGTTAGCTTATTGATTTGCTTCTTTAGAAATTTTTTGAGCTCTCTATTAGAGAAAACTCCTTTATTGTTTTGAAGTTGACAAAACCTTTCCAAGTCTATATCAGAAGATCTCAAGACTTTACCTTCAAAGTCTGAAGACCAACAGATCATCGGATTTTAGTCTTAAAGTCTATCCTTGCTAACAGTTCCATACTCAAGTATGAAGACTTATCCAAATACGGGATTATTATCCAGATGCAAGATTATCTTCAAAAGTTTTGATTCGTATGATTATTGGAAGACGTTATAGGTGGATCTCACATATACTTGATTGATTATCCTTATTGTAGATTACTCTGATATGAAGATCTTTGAAATGCGAACAAACTTGGAAGGTTCTACTTATGGAAACTCAAGATTATAATCTATATGGGCGAATAGGATTGACGGGCACAATTCATCTAACGACTCGAGATCACCTTAATTGATTCTTTCCAATAGGTAGATTGGAAGAATTTCTTTGCAAAGTGCCAATGGTCGAGAAAGCATGAAGGAGTATATAAGGATTGACTCTTTAGTTGTTTGTAGAAGTGCTTGAAAGAGAATTTCAAAGTCTGAAGCTTTCTAGTCTCTTGCTTTTTTTATTCATTGAGCAAAATATTGTATACAAAAGAGAGAAACTCTTTGTGAGACTATATGAGAGCTCTGCAGAGACTCATCACTGTGATAGTTGAGATCACGAGCTGTAACATCTCTTTTGATCTTTAGTGGAATCCAGCCAATAGGTTGTCGGCAAGGAAAGTGGACGTAGGATTAACCTAAGCTGAACCACTATAAACTCTGTGTTTATATTCTCTTTTCCCTAAACTTCTTACTTTTATTTATTGAGTGTTTATTAGCTCAAGTCGAAACTAGTTTAGTGTTCATCATTTTCAAAAAGGAGAAAATTACTTTTACTAAGTCCTGTGGAAATTTTTATGCACACCTATTCACCCCCTCTAGGTGTATTCACTAGCCCTTTTAATTGGTATCAGAGCTTGTGTACTCATTTTATTGAAGTGTTTTTACTTATGTGTTAAAGATTTATGGCTACTATCTTGGCTCCAGGTTTGGTTGAAGGACAAAGCAACACTGGACCTCCCTACTTTGATAGTAAGGAATATAATGTTTAGAAAAACAAGATGAAGGCATTTATGAGATTGAAAGATCCCCTAGAATGGGATGTGGTAGAAAAAGGGATCATTCCTAAAGCTACATCAACCTCAGGGAAGGAAGTTGCAGATACTGAAGAACTGACACAAGCTGAAATAACCAAGAGACAAGCTCTTGATGCTAAAGCCATCTACTCTTTATATTGTGCTTTATCTCTATTGAGTATAATAGAATTTCATCTTGTAAAATAGCCAAAGAAGTCTAGGATAGGTTGTACGTCACCTATGAAGGAACTGATTGAGTTAAAGAAACAAAAATCAATATTTTACTCAGACAATATGAAGCTTTCAAGATGAAGCTAGGAGAATCTATCACTGACATGATTAATCATTTTACAGAAATAGTAAACGGTCTAGCATATCAGGAACATCCAATCTCAGGACCAATGAAGGTCAACAAATTGCTGAGAGGACTCTCCAAAAACTGGAACCACGTGAAGACCTCTATAAGAGAAACTCAGAGGATCATACCTCTTTTTGTAGATGAATTGGTTGGGACACTTCAATCATATGAAGTAAAGCAAATCAATGAGGATGAAGATCCCAAAGGTAAGAAGTCAATTAACTTAAAGTCTAATGATGATTCTGATGATACAGACCCTGAAGACGACCTGGATGATGAAGAGCTTGAACTAATGATAAGGAAGTTCAAGAAGCTGAACATGAAAGAAAAAAGGTTTAACTAGAAGAAGTAGGGAAATCAAATGATTTCAAAAGAAATCAAATGAGGATAATGAGATCAATACAAACGTGATTTGTTTTGAATGTAAGAAAAAAGGGGCACATCAGACCCAACTGTCCTTTGCTAAAGAAAAAGAAAGAAAAAGTAGATAAATTCAAGAAGGCTCTCAAAGTAGAGACATTAAGTGATATTGAATGTGAAGAAAGTGATTAAGAATATGTCAATATTTGTCTCATGGCAAATTCAGACTCAGATTCAGACTCAGATAGAGAAGTTGAGGTTAGTAACTTAAATATTCCTATTAAAGTCTTAAAATATATAGATGAACTTTGTCTTAGTCTTAAGACTTCTCTTAAGAGGATTTCCGAGCTAAAGAAGGAGAATTCCAAACTGAAGCAATAGGAAACTTCCTGAAAAGAAAATTTTGAAAATCTAGATAGAAGTGTTGTTGATTTGAAAGTAAATGCAGATTTTCTTTCAAAAGAAAACACCTTGTTGAAAGAAGATATTTCAAATATCACAAAAAAGTTTTCAATAGGATCTAAGAAGTTAGAAAATATTCTTTCAATCCAAAAATCCTATTTCAACAAATCTGGTTTAGGAATAACATCAAAAATCATTTCTTTAATTGATTTTCCAAAAGTGAAAGAAAGAATTAAACAAAGACATACAAAAACATTTTACAGAAATCATTTTCAAAATTTTTTTGTAAAGCCTGTTAGGCGAAATGCTCTCAAATGTTCAAAGTGTAACAGCTTTGAACACTTCAAGAATGAATCTCCTAAAGCTTGGAGACCTGTTAAGAAAGAATGGGCAAAGACTATGTTTGTTACTAACTCTTCTGGACCCAAGAAAATCTGGGTACCAAAGAAAACTTGAGTTCTTTATATGATTGCAAATCACTATCAAGAAAAAGATCAAATGGTATTTGGATAGTGGCTGTTCGAGACATATGACAGTATATTCAAATTGTTTTATAAAGCTTGTGCAAACAAAAGGAGGAAAAGTTTCTTTTGGTGGTAACAGCAAATGAAGAATTGTTGGATGTGGAACTGTAAAGATTGGAAGTTTCACAATCAACGTCTCCTTGGTGGAAGGTTTAAACTACAATCTGCTCAGCATAAGTCAATTGTGCGATACTGGATTCAAAATCAATTTCCAAGAAGGCATTTGCTTAGGAACTAGTAAAGATTTATCTCAATCCTTTATTGGACAAAGACATGGAAACATCTACTTACTGGATATAAAACCAGAAAGCTCTCAGTGTCTAATCTCTATTCAAGATGAAGAAAACCTTTGGCATAGAAAGCTTGGCCATGTTAGCATGAAGCAGATTGCTAAAATTTCCTCAAAGAAACTTTTTCGTTGATTGCTTAATTTGAATTATCAAAAGTCTTAATTATGCACACCATGCATTTTAGGTAAATAGGTTATAAGTTCTTTCAAACTTTTAAATCATGTTTCTACTAATCGAATTCTGCAACTTCTGCATATGGATCTTTTTGGACCAACCAGAAATCAAAGTATTGGTGGAAAGAAATACTGCTTAGTAATCGTGGATGATTACTCTTGCTTTACATGGGTATTCTTCTTGGTAAGTAAGTCTGAAGCATTATCTTATTTTTCAAAATTTGCTAAGAAAATTCAAAATGAGAAAGGATTTGCTATTACAAGCATACGAACAGACCATGGATGTGAGTTTTAAAATCAAGACTTTGCAATTTTATGTGATGAATTTGGTTTACATCATGTTTTCTCGTTTCCATATATTCCAAAGCAAAATGGGGTTGTGGAAAGAAAGAATAGATCTTTGCAAGAGATGTCAAAAACACTCTTAATTGAGAGTAACATATCCTCTCAATTTTGGGCAAAAGTAGTTTTTACAGCTTGTTATATTATTAATAGAGTATTTTTAAAGGCAATTATAGAGAAAACTCCTTATGAAGTTTTTAAAGGAAAGAAACCAAATATTTCTTATTTTCATGTGTTTTGCTGTAAATGTTTTGTTTTAAAAAATGCAAATGATTGAACTGGTAAGTTTGAACAAAAGTCAAACAAAGGTATTTTTCTTGGCTACTCAACATCAAGCAAAGCTTACAGAGTATTCAACAAAAAGACTTAGTCTGTGGAAGAATCAATGAATGTCAAGTTTCAAGACTCTCTACAGAATCAAGTAGTAGAGACTCAACTTAAAGAGACTGAACCTGCTCAAGATGCTACAAAGTCTACTTTCCCCCACAGAAGTTTAGACTTTTGAAATCCAACAATAGAAAGAACCAGAAGATTCAACTGAAGCAGAAGATGAGCAGACTCACATACCAACCAACAATTGAAAGCATAAGTCTAGTTACCCCAAGGAACTCATCATTGGCAACATTGATGAAGGAATTTGTACCAGATCCAAAAAGCGAAAAGAGTCTAGTGCTTTGGCACTTATTTCTAAAGTTGAACCCAAAAGCATAGAAGAAGCCTTAGCTGATGAAAGCTGGATTGAAGTTATACAAGAAGAGCTTAGCCAGTTCAGCATCAACGATGTTTGGGAGCTAATTCCTAAACCAAAAGGTAAATCTATTATTGGAACTAAATGGCTTTTTAAGAATAAAGTGGATGAAAAAGGAAAAGTGATCAGGAACAAAGCAAGACTCGTGGCCAAAGGATATACATAAGAAGAAGGATAGATTATGATGGGACCTGTGCACTAGTAGCAAGGTTAGAAGCAATTAGATTGCTGCTTGTTTTTGCTTGTTATAAATGTTTCAAGTTATTCCAAATGGATGTAAACAAGTGCATTCCTAAATGGATTTATCCAATAAGAAGTCTATGTGAAACAACCACCTAGTTTTGAAGATCCAAGAAAGCCAAACTCGAACTCCAATCTGCCCTACAAATTCGAGCTATTAAAGGAACTGAAAAAAATCGCTTTGTTTCCAAGAATAGAACATTCCAAGAATATTTCTGAAGCAAGCTCCTCAAGCCTAGTATGAAAGGTTAAGTAATTTTTTAACTCAAAATGGATTTGTTAAAGGAAAAGTAGATACTACATTGTTTATTAAAAGAGAAGGTAAAAACTTTCTACTTGTTTAATTTTATGTTGATGATATTATCTTTGGATTACCTAATGAAAATCTATGCAAAAAGCTTGTGTTTATATTCTCTTTTTCCCTAAACTTCTTACTTTTATATATTGAGTGTTTATTAGCTCAAGTCGAAACTAGTTAAGTGTTCATCATTTTTTTTTTGTTTGGTAAAATAAGTGTTCATCATTTTCAAAATGGAGAAAATTGCTTTTGCTAAATCCTGTGGAAATTTGTATGCACATCTATTAGTTAGAGAAAACTTTCTTATTTGTTTTGAAGTTGACAAAATGTTTCCATCAATCTAGTCTGAAGACTTGCAGACTCTATCATCAAAGTCTGAAGACCTCTAAACTCAAGATTTAAAGTCTACCATCACCGATAGCTTCTAGAACGATGAAAAAAATATTTATCCGATGAAGAAGACTTATCCAAATGCGAGTTTATCTTTAGGGATTTGGTTCATACGGTTGAAGAAGATCTCTCACCTAAAGATAGCATCTCATGATCAATTATTCTTATTGAAATCAATTCGAATAATTAGATATGTTGATTGGCGAAGTATACTCGAAAGGTTCTTCCTATGGAAACCTAAATTATAATTGTATGGGTGAGCAGGATTGGTAAGCTATCATCACATTCCTTAAATAACTTGAGATCTCCTTAATTTATTATGTCCAATGGGTAGATTAAAAGAACTCATTTGGAAGGTGCTAACGGTTATAATGGCATGGAGGAGTATATAAGGAAGACACTTTAGTTATACGAGTGTGTGCGTAAAAGAAAAATTCCAAAGTCTAAAACTTAGTTCTTTGCTGATTCAATCGTTGAGCTTAAGTTGTACTCAAAAGAGAGATTAAATACTTGTGAGACCTTGAGGAAGTGTAGTAGAGTATCTACAATATTGACTCAATGACGTGAGACTGTAAAATCTCTTTTGGTTCTTAGTGGAATCCAGCCAGTGGGCTGTTAGTGCGGGAGAGTGGATGTAGGCTTGGTCTAAGCCGAACCACTATAAATTTTGTATTTCAATTCTCTTTCCCTAAACTCTTTACTTTAATTTGTAGTCTTATATAACTATTTACAGCTTTACTTACATCTTTAGTCTATTATTCTCAAAAGATGAATTAAGTTGTTAAGTCTTACAAAAACTTCTTTAACACCTATTCACCCCCCTCTAGGTGTTCTTACTAGCCTTTTCAATTGGTATCAAAGCCTGTATACTCATTTAATTAAAATGTATTTATTTTGAATTAAAGATCTATGACTAGTGTATTAGCTCCGGGTTTGGTTGAAGGCCGAGCAACACCAGACCACCTTATTTTGATGAAAATGAATACAGGATATGGAAAAACAAGACGAAAGCATTCCTAAGATTGAAAGATCCTCTAGAATGGGATATGGTAGAAAAAATTAATCATTCCTAAAGTTGCATCAGTTTCAGAAAGAGGAAAAGAAGTTACAGATGCTAGCGAGATGACTCAAAAAGAAATAACCAAGAGACAAACTCTTGATGCTAAAGCAATTTACTCTTTATATTGTGCATTATTTCTTACTGAGTATAACAAAATATCTTCTTGTGAAACAGCCAAAGAAGTCTGGGATAGGCTACACATTACCTATGAAGGAACTGATCGAGTGAAAGAAACAATTATTAATATTCTACTCGGACAGTATGAAGCCTTCAAGATAAAGCCAAGAGAATCTATCACTGATATATTCAATCGCTTTACTAAAAAAGTAAACGGTCTAGAGCATCAGGGACAGCCAATCTCAAGACCAATGAAGGTCAACAAATTGCTGTGAGGACTCTCCAAAGATTGGAATCACGTAAAGACTTTAATAAGGGAAACACAAAGGATCATGTCACTTTCTGTAGACGAATTGGTTGGCACACTTCAGTCCTATGAAGTGGAGCAAATCAACGAGGAGGAAGATCCTAAATGTAAGAAGTCAATTGCTTTAAGATCTAACGATGATTATGATTTTACAGTTCTGAAGATGATATGGATGATGAAGAATTAGCTCTCATGATAAAGAGGTTCAAGAAACTGAACAAAAAGGGAAGAAGATTCAATTGGAAGAAACATAACACTCAAAAGTTTCAAACAAATCAATTGAGGATGATGAAGCTAATAAAGATGTGATTTGTTTTGAATACAAGAAAAAAGGGACACATCGGACCCAACTATCCTTTATTAAAAAAAAAAGGAAAAGCTAAGAAATACATAAATGCTCTTAAAGCGAGAGACATGGAATAATACGAATGTGAATAAAGTGATAATGACTATGCCAACGTTTGTCTAATGGAAAAATTTAAATCGAGACTCAAACTAGATAGGTACAAACTCGAGACTCGGACAAGAAATCGAGGGACACGCGAACCCCTAGAGTGCCACAACTTACAAAAGGTACATTTAAGTATCAAAATCGGAGCAAAATGAATCACTTGAGTGCCAATCTAGCCAAAATCCAGCAAAAACGCTAACATGTCAATTTTACGGCAAAGTGAGTGCAAAATGACATCGTTTTGGTGCTTGACGTCATAAAATTTTTTTATAAAAATTAATTTAATTTAATTTAAATATAAATTTATTTAATACATATTAAAAATTTAAAAAATTTTAAAAATTTAAAAAAAAATCAAATTTTTGTATGTCAAATTTACAAAAAAAATTAAAAAAAATTAGAAAAAGGAAGCGATTGAGGGCTGAAATTTTTTGTAAATTTTTTTTAATTTTTGTAAATTTTTTAATTTTGGTAATTTTTAAAAAAATTTGTAAATTTGTAAATTTTTGTAATTTTTTAAAATTTTGGTAAATTTTTTTAATTTTTGTAAACTTTTAAAATTTTTTGTAAAATTTTTAAAGTTTTTGTAAATTTTGTAAATTCTTTGTAATTTTTTAAATTTTTAAATTTTTTTTAAAGTTTTTCAATTTTTAAATTTATTTTTTGAAATTTTTATATAAATTATTTTTAAATTTAATTTAAATATTTTTATATTATTTTAAAATTCAAATTATGCTAAAACGACGTCATTTTGGCCGATTTAAGGGTTCCATTTTGGCCAACACCCGAAACAACGTTGTTCGGGGTGAATTAGAGCTAACTCAACTCTCTGGCGAGCCACACCGGTGAGAAATATTAATATTTAAATGCCACATATGATTTTCGGCCAAGTTCGCTAAAGATGGCATTTAAGTGTCCCACTTTTCTAAAAATGTAGCACTTAAGTGTACCTTTCGTATGTTATGGCACTTAAGTGTCTATTTGTGCTAAGTTATGGCACTTGAAAAGTTCTTTTGCCGAAATCAACGTAAGCAATCTAAAAACTCCTACTAAAGTCTCGAAATACATTGATGAACTTTGTCTTAGCCTCAAAACCTCTCTTAAGAGGATTTCCGAACTAAAAATGAAGAATTCTACACTTTGAAGCAATAGGAAAATTCTTGAAAAGAAAAGTTTGAAAACTTAGACAAAAATTTTGTTGTTTTAAAAGAAAATACAAACTCTCTCATAAAACAAAATACATTTTTGAAAAATGACAATTCAAATATTTCAAAAAGATTTTCAATAGGATCTGAAAAGCTGTAAAAGATTTTTTCAGTACAAAGACCTTATTTCAACAAGTCAGGTTTGGAAATGACTTTAGAAACTATTCCTCTAATTGATTTTCCAAAAGTGAAGGAACGAATCAAACAAAGACCTACAAAAACATTTTACATAAATCATTTTAAAAAAGTCTTTGTAAAACTTGTTAGCCGAAGTACTCTCAAATGTTCAAAGTGCAACCGTTCGAACACTTTGGGAAATAATGTCCTTTGGTTTGTAGACCTATTAAGAAGAAATGGGCAAAAACTACATATTGTACTAACTCCTCTGGACCCAAGAAAATGTGGGTACCAAAGAAAGCTTGAGGGTCTTTTTTTTTTTTTTTTAATTGTAAGTCACTATCAAGAAAAATGTTAAATGGTATTTAGATAGTGGCCGTTCAAAACATATGACTAGAGATTCAAGTTATTTTATAAAACTTGTTCAAATGAAGGGTTGAAAAGTCTCTTTTGGTGGAAATGGCAAAGGAAGAATTGTTGGGTGTGGAACTATAAAGATTGGTAGTCTCACAATTAACAATGTCTCCTTGGTGGAATGACTAAATTACAATCTACTTAGCATTAGCCAACTATGCGACACTGGATTTAAAATCAATTTCCAAGAAGGTGTATGTTTGGGAACTAGTAGAGAACTTTCTCAATCTTTTACTGGATGGAATGGACCTAGACTTAGAACCAGGGAAGGAGAGTAAATTTCCTGCAGGTATGCATCCTACATTGGGCGAACAACTCCCGTTCAAGCCCTTCAGGAACAGCCTTTTAGCAGAAAACCACTCAACCCTTTAGTTCAGAGCCTAGAGACACTCAGAGGATGCCAGGACGGAAACGTTTCTAATCTACCCAAGCTGCATTTCTCGAAGGATACTACCAGGCTGGAGAAGAAGAGAGATTTAGAAAGCCATAGAGGTTTTTCACAAAGCACACTCTTTACTTCAGGGGACTCTGCCCAAAACGATACAACAACAATGCCTTATATAGGCAAATAAAGGTAAACAAGGACACACAGGGACCAACTCACGGGTCCTAGAAACAAACAGAGGCACCGGGAACCTCGGGGAGGGAATTATTCGCACACTATGAACGGTGGATGCGTGAACAGTACATTCCCTAGCCTAGTGCTACAGTAAAAGTGAACAGTACTTTGCTACAGTGAAAATGTACGGACTCAACGGTCTCGTCCGTCACGGGCATTGTAGCTACATACTGAATCGTCATCTGAGCTGTCTTCTAAGAGATGTGTTTCATACTTTTGTTGGAGAGCCTCAAGGTCTTGTGGAGAAAGGATTTGATTCAGCCTTTGGGATGAGGATGCTTCATGAGCCCAATGGGATGCTTCTTCTGCTGCCCAGTCTGTGTTTTTGTCAGTAGTGTTGTCAGGAAAACTTGGCTGAGGCCAGTTTGAGGGTTGTGCATAGTAGGATGTGTCTATATGTTGGGATGAAGACGAAGGTCCCTGTTCGTAGGGATTCTGGGACAAAGGACCCCCAAAGCGTGCATAGGGGTTTTGAGTGGACTGGACAATGTCATCTTCACTTGTCATTTCATGCTCTTGGGACGATGCAGCTTGTCTGTACTGCCTGAGTGCTTCCTTAGCTCCTCGTGCTAGGTCATAATGATCCCACGTAGTAGGTACATTATTCCAAATATTTGCAGGAATGGTCTTGTTTTCTTGGCATAGAATTCGCTGGAGTTCTCGGTATTCATGTTCACAAAATCTAACAGATCTTGGATAAGATTTGTGAATCCGTCCTTCTCGGTTGTTTAAGTGTGGTTTATAGGCTGTGGTTCCTATTTCGAGTGGTGCATCGAGAATACCGCCATTATTTCTGAAAAAATTCCATGGGCGTCTAAAAAACAGGATGGTGAGAACTTCAGGATTTGGTGCCATGGTTCTCAGTTCTCTTTCCAAGTCTTGTTTCCAACATGTAGGATGATAGAACCAATTTAGAAATTCTAAAAGATTCTTATCACATTCCTTTTCGACATTTCTTCCAAGCATGAATATCCTGGTGAGATTGGCAATGAATCTTCAGGTGGGAATTTCAATAGCTATCAAGTACTTATTGGTTAAGTACCATAACAGCGTTTTGAGCTGATCAGGGAAATCATCTTCCTTCCAGATAAGAGGATGAATAAAGGGATAATTCAAATTTAACCCGAAAGGATAAAGGATCGAACCTCCATTGAATCGAAAGGTTTGTGTGGGATTGCCACATGAGGTTCTCCATGTTCTCAGTAAAACTGTCATTCTGGATTTGTTGAATAATCTCCTGGGGATATGCCTGGCTTGGCGAGTCTTTAATTTTCTCAATTTTGTATTTGACGCCATGATGGAGCATATGAAAGGCAGGCCTCTTGATGTACATGTTGATCTCAGCTGGTGCTTTGGGTCTTGACAAAAAGTCAGCAAGGACATTCTTTTTCCCAGGAATATGTTTGGTTTCAAAAGAGTATTTTGAAAACCATTCAGCCCATCGAAGCAGTTGCGGGTTTGGAATCTGTTTCTGTTTAAACTTGGTCATCTGAGGGAAAGATGCCATGTCTAGTTCGACCAGGAAGTGATGGCCGACGAGATGAAATTCAAACTTTTTGATTCCATTTTTGACTGCTAGAATTTCTTTAAAAGTGGAATGGTAATGCGTTTCAGCTTGGGAAAACTTTCCACTTTTGTGAGCACATACGTGTTTCTTACCATCAATTTCTTCGAATAGGACTGCTGCCCAGTATTCATCACTGGCGTTAGTTTGAAGAATTCTTTTGCCTGTTGATGGTATTTGTAATGGTGGGAGATTCTGCATGATCTCCTTAAGCTCAGCAACAGCTTTAGTCTGGATCTTTCCCCAAGGCGGGGAGTTCTTTTTTAGCATGGATTGCAAAGGAATCAGGAGCTTTGCAATGTTCGAGACAAAAACCCTGAGATAATTAATTATCCCAAGAAATTGCTGAATTTGTTTTGTTGTGAAGTTATCTTCAGGAAACTTCAGTAGTTCTTGAGCAATATGTGGCCCTGGATAGTATGTACCTTTGTTGAGGTGCATACCAAGAAATTCAATTTCTATTTGGGCAATATTCATTTTCCTCTGAGAAAGCATAATGCCATGCTTTTTCACGATTTCTGCAAATTTCTCAAGGAGTTGGCAGTGGCTCTGTTCATCAGGGTTGTAGAGCAGAATATCGTCGATATACACTGCTGCAGTTGATAAAATGGGTTGGAAAATGCGACACATGGCCTTTTGGAAAAGGGATGGTGCAACCTTTAGGCCAAAAGGAAGAACTTTCCACTGGAAGTGCTGGTTTGGGATGCAGAATCCTGTTTTGGTTCTGTCTTCAAGATGAATACCCAATTGCCAAAATCCGGCTTTGAGGTCGAATTTGGAATAGATATGGGCCTTGGTTAAACCACTAAAGAGAGAATCTCTGGATGGTAAAGGAAACTTATCATCTTTGAGAAAAAGATTAAGAGGTTGGTAGTTAATTACCAGTCTCATTTTTCCTCTGTTCTGCTCGGCTCGCTTATTGACATAAAAGGCTTCATAAGCCCATTGAGAATCAGAAATTTCAATAAGGCCTTGTTGCAATAATTCTGAGCATTCTCTTTGAGCTAAAGCCAAGTGTTCTGGCTTCATTCCCGCGTGACTCGCCTTTGTTGGGTTGATGTCTTCATTTTTTTTTTTTTAAGGGGAGGCGAACAAAGAATTCTGGATTTTCCCATAAAGGATGAGAACATTTTTGAGAGAATTCGAGTGGGATTCCGAATGATTCTAACAAACTTACGCATGATTGGATCTAACAAACTCATTTGGATGGAAAAGAGTCTCTGAATATCAACAAACTCAGAAAATTGATTTTTGTATCTAAGACCCTTTCCAGGGATGATGCGGAGTTGAGAGATTTGAGTCATGATGTCCCACCCAATTAGCAAATCTTTATTGGGGAGGTTTGATCCAAAGATTTTTGCCTAAATGGAGCACTGGGGAAAGAACTGGACAGTAACTAGAGTGGTTCTGACACTTGTGGAGAAAGTATCTCTAGAAGCGGAGTTGAAGTATCGGATATGAGGAGTCCAATATTCTTCAGGCAGAACTTTAGTGTCCAGAATGGAGCAACTTGCTCCAGTATCAATGAGAGCAATAACATTAATGGGTTTGGCGAACTTTGAGGTAAAGATTTTTACAGGAAAATGGGGACAGTGAGTTTGACTTAAGAATATGTCAGGATTTGGTTCTGAGGATGTGGGGGATATGTGGAAAATGTCTTCAAATTCTGACTCGTCAGAATCGGTCTCATTGGAGGATTGGTAAAAAGGGATAACACAAAGGGTTTGCTCTGTTGGTTCTTCATTAGCAGAGAACAAGGATTCAATGTCATCATTTTCAAGGGACATACCTGTTTCATTTTCAATCAGATGATTCTGACCTTTTTTCGCCTGAGGACAATTTTTGGCAAAATGTCCTTTCTTGTTGCAAATGTAGCAGCGGCTTGATTTCTTATGGCCTGTGTGGTCCTTTCTCTTTCGCAGGTATCGCCATTTCTTCTTTTTCCGGAAATGCTTGGACCCATGTTTGGATTTTTTAATCGAGTACTTCTTGTAGTGCTTTTTCTTCCGGGAATAATGGCCACAAGTACCATCACAATCCTGTCTAGAGCATTTGATTTTTAACTTCTGATGGGAACAGGCTGATTCAAGACGCTGTCATCTGTGATGTACGTTTGGACCATTCGACGCTTTAAGCATAATTCTTCAAGGCATAAGTGGACTTCTTGTTGAATTTCTCCCATGGGAACGTCTTGTATCCTTCTTTGTTTTCCAAAGAACGATCTTTCAACCATCTGTGATAGCTCTTTAGGAATAGAAGTGATGAAGACATGCTTTAGATTTGGATCTGCGCCAATTTGGTAGAAGAGTCAAGCATTAGTCGATAATGCTTATCAAGATGCTTCTTCTGAAGGGAGCAGCATCTTCTTTCGAAGAATTCTCTTCTTTTTAGCTCTTTGAGATCTCCGGGTGTCCCCACAAAAGTATGATATAGGTAAGTAAGGGCATGGCTGAAATTGGGTGACAACAGAAACGTAAGTTGGTCTTGTTCTGTGAGTCCTTGCCACCAAAATTTAAGGCTCCCTGTGAACCTTGTAACAAAATTGTAAAGGACATCATTCATGTCATGGTTGGTGATAGACTGTGTACACAACCAAGTATGAAACTCTTCAAGTCTTTCTGGCCATTTTGGATAAGGAATATCGTCAATGGAGAAGAATTGTTTTGATGCCATGGACACATGCCTAGCAGAATTGTTTCTGGTGGGATTACTTGTCTGTCCAAATTCTGGATCAGAATAGTTTGATTGCATTTCGTAGTCTGAAGGAGTGTCAGCCATGAATATTTGCGAAGTTGGTGGAATGGTAGGGGGAGAATCGACTATTTGGTCTAAGAAGGATGAAGAAGAAGAAAGAGATACTGAATCTGATGTAGTATCAGAAGTTTGTTCAGTGGACAGAATCTGTTTTTCCGGGATAGCAGCATCAGGCTCAGGCTTTTGGGTAATAGGATCAATTTCTTGCTTACCCAAATCCTTCAAAAAGGATTCTAATGGATTTGATAACATCATCTGGTCTGGCCTTTCTCTTATAACAATTGAGCTTGATTCTGTATGTGGTGTCTTCTCTTTCCCCTTTTCCTTTTTCAAGGCTCTGAGACGACTTCGTATATCTAAGTCTCTTCTCGAGGGATCTTCCTAGGGATATTGGCAAAAACAGACACTTGTGGTGCCGGGATACATACCCGGTCGAACAGGGAGGTGCCAATGGATTAAAAGGTCTGAACCTTCCTTCTTCAAGAAGTTGAATATGCTTCTTGAGTTTGTCTATTTCTGGCTTTGGACTTTCAAGATAATGGTACCCAAGATGTTGTCCAGATTCCAAGGCTTGGAGCCTTTTCTGGAACTCATAAAGTATCTTCTTGGTACTGTCATCATATCTTCGGAGATCTTGTTGCACATTTCCAATCTTGGAATCAATAGCCTTGAAGGCATTGTTCTCGTGCTAACGAGTCTCTGATTGCCAGTTTAGAACAGCTTCAGCAGCAGGGGTTTTCTTCTGTCTTCCGTGTTCATCTACATCAGTAGGGGTAGGAATTTTGGGAACATGGCGATACCTGCCATGTGGATCAATAAACTCTTCTGTAGCAGGGAAGGAGAGTTTAGAACTTTCCTTGACAAGAGGAGGAAAGTCAGTATCTTGGAACATGGCAATAGAAGAAGTGGGTGGTGTTTCTGCTGGAACTTCGAGGGGGTAAGAGTTTTTCTTAGCCCATTTGAGGATTGGCTTATAGAATGGAGAGAGAGCTTGCTTTTTCTGGGGAGGAGAGGGTGGAGGTGATTTTGGTGGATCTGGCGAGGTTCGGGATGTGGTACTGAACTCTGGTGGTGGAGGTGGTGCATAAGATACCATGAATTGATATTTATCACATTCACCAAGAGTATCTACGGAGGAATCTCCGTCTAAGTACCTTTGGTACAATTTATCCTTGGACTTTTTTCGTCGGGGAGGAGATCTTGCATGAGGATCTACTTCGTCGGGAGAATTTATGCAGTAGGAGCATTGGCAAAAAGGATCCCAAAAACAATGACCATGCTTATCTTTATAGTAATGAACAGGATGTCCATTACTGTTGAAATGTCGAACATGCTTTTTTGGGTCTGGTTCAGAAATGGATTCTGGAACACATGGCTCAATCATGAGGATGGTTTGGAAGATAGAAGGACTTTCTTCCTTTTCTTTGCCAAATTTGATGGAAACAGTTCCATCTCTTTTTCTTACAAACTCTGAGTCCGTGGACTGGAAAGGCTTGTTATGCTGGTGTAGCTTTTCGTAGTTGGTGATCCAAGTATCTGGGAGGAGCTTGGCCAACGTATCCTTCGGGATCTGTCTGGGGACATGGATACAGGATGCTTGGTCATTCTGCATGGAGATGAACAACGCATCTTCATTACCATTGTTGAAGTTGAGGTCGAGGGCATGATTTTGCACTCGGTAAACCATCTGGTAATGTAGGGTTGTAGCTACAGAGTCAGCAGTTTGGGGTGCTCCAGTGAGTTGGACTTGAACTTTCAAAAAAGAGAGAAGTTGAGGGTCTGAAAGAGCGATGTTGAAGTTTGGATATAAAGTTACAAAGACTGTTCCGGCATTCAGAGTGGTTTGAACAGTTCCAATGCAAGCATGCTGGTATTGTAAAAACCTGGTGTCTAACAACGCGATTCTTCCTACTACTAGCAAACCTTTACGACCATGGAAGGTAAGAGCAAGACGAACAGCTGCCCAACCTCAATTTTCAAAAATTTGACTTATGCACACCATATGTGCTGGGAAAACAGGTTAAAAGCTCTTTTAAACCAATAAATCAGATTTCTACTAATCGTGTTTTGCAACTTCTGCATATGGATTTCTTTGGACCAACTAGAACTAAAAGCATTGGTGGAAAGAGATATTGCCTAGTAATTGTGGATGATTATTCATAATTTACTTGGGTTCACTTTTTGCCGAGTAAGTTTGAAATCTTCTCTCATTTTTCAAGGTTTGCCAAGAAAGTTTAGAATGAAAAAAGATATGCTATTTCAAGGATACGAACAAATCATGGAAGTGGTTTAAAAATCAAGATTTTGCAATATTTTGTAATGAATCGGGTTTTTAGCATGGTTTCTCCTCTCCATACACTCCGAAACAAAATGAAGTTATGGAAAGAAAGAATAAATTTTTGCAAGAAATGACAATAACTCTTTTAATATAAATTAATATTTATTCTCGTTTTTGGACTGAAGCAGTTTCTACAGCTTGCTATATTATTAATAGAGTATTCTTAAGACCTATTCTAGAGAAAACTCCTTATGAGTTATTCAAAGGAAAAAAGCTAATTGTCTCTTATTTTCATATATTTGGTTGCAAATGTTTTATCTTGAAAAATGCAAATGATCAAACTGGTAAGTTTGAAGAAAAATCAGACGAATGAATTTTCCTTGGCTACTTAACCCCAAGCAAAGCTTACAGAGTATTCAACAAGAAGACTCAATCCGTGGAAGAATCTATGAATGCCAAATTCCAAGACTCTTTGCGGAATCAGCTAATTCAAACTCAACCTGAAGAATGTAAATCTGCTCCAAACCTTACAAAGTCTATCTCCCCTAAAGTGACTCCGACTTCTGAAGATCAATAATGAATGGAAGTTGAAGAATCAACTGAAGTAGAAGATCAACAATTTGTCAGATCGACCAGCAACTAGAAGTACAAGTCTAGTCATCCCAAAGAACTCATTATCGGAAACATTGATGAAGGGATTTGCACCATATCCAGAAAGCAGGAAGAGTCTAGCATCGTGGCACTTATTTCTGAAATATAACCCAAAAACATAGAAGAAGCCTTAACTGACGAAAGCTGGATAAAAGCATTGCAAGAAGAACTCAAACTATTCAACATTAACAATGTATGGGAATTAACTCCTAAACAAAAAGGTGAATCTATTATTGGACCTAAATGGAATTTCAAGAACAAGATGGACGAAAAAGGAAAAGTGGTCAGGATCAAAGTAAGACTCGTGGCCAAAGGATATACACAAGAATAAGGGATAGATTTTGATGAAACCTACGCTCCAGTAGCCAGGTTAGAAGCAATTAGATTATTACTTGTTCTTATTTGTCATAAAAATTTTAGATTATTCCAAATGGACGTCAAAAGTGCATTCCTAAATGGATTTATCCAAGAAGTCTATATGGAACAACCTCCGGGATTTGAAGATCCAAAAAGACCAAACTCAGTATTCAGATTGAAAAAGGCTCTTTATGGATTAAAGCAAGTACCTCGAGCATGGTATGATAGGTTAAGTAAGTTTCTAATTCAAAATGGTTTTGTCAAAGGAAAAGTAGATACTACCTTTGTTTATTAAAAAGGAAGGTAAAAAATTTTTACTCATTCAAATCTATGTTGATGATATTATATTTGGGTCACCTAATGAAAAACTGTGCAAGAAGTTTTCTAAGTCTATGTAGGAGGAATTTGAGATGAGCATGATGGGTGAACTATCTTTCTTTCTCGGATTACAAGTGAAACAATTAAAGGAAAGTATTTTCATTCACCAAGAAAAATATGCAAAAGAACTTGTTAAAAAGTTTAGATTGGATAATTGCAAAAAGACTGAGATACCAATGTTAAGTTCTTCAAAGCTAGACAAAGATGAAGGAGGAAAAAAAGTTGACCAGAAGCTGTACATGAGTATTATTGGTTCACTTCTTTATCTTACTGCTTTTAGACCTGACATTCTGTTTAGTGTTTGCATTTGTGCTAAATTTTAGTCTATCCCAAATAATCTCATCTAAGTGTTGTAGAACGCATCATCAAATACATTGCAACTACCTCAAATTTAGGCTATGGTATCTCAAAGAATGAGACTTTATTCTCCTTGGTTATTTAGATGCATATCTAGCAAGTTGTAGGGCTGATAGAAAGAGTATCTCTGGTACTTGTCAATTGTTGGGAAACAAAATGGTATCATGGTTCTTAAGGAAGCAAAGTATAGTAGCTCTTTCAACAGCAGAAGCAGAGTATGTGGCCCTTGGAAATTGCTATTCTCAAATCTTATCAATAAACCAACAACTGAGAGACTTTGAAATTGAAGATTCATGTACCGAGATCAAATGTGACAACACCAACGCAATTTATCTCACAAAGAATCCAATTCTTCATTCAAGAGCAAAGCACATAGAGATTCGACATCACTTTATTAGAGAGCATGTTTAAAATGGAGAAGTAATGATCCATTTCATTGATTTAAAAAATCAACTGTTGGACATTTTTACAAAGCCACTGGAGAAAAACATATTTGAGTTTATTCGCACAAGACTGAACATCATATCTATTCAAGTCTGAAGGAGCTTAAACTTAGAGGTAAAGTCTGAAGGAGTTCAGACTTAAAAGACCAAGAGTTACGACTGTAAGTTATTTTGGTACTAATAATTTAATTTTTGGTTAAAGACTTAAAAGGTACGGTTACTTGTTAATCGTTAATTGATTGAAATTATCTTTCTTGAATTTATAGCATTCATTCTTTTTCGAAAAGGCAGTTATTCAAAATTGGTAGTAATTTATTTTCGAAAAGGCAGTTATTATTTTCAAAAAAGCATTTCTAGTTTTCCTTTGTGACGATTCGCTTCACTTGCTTTATATATTGTTGAAATCCATCTTCTTTGTTTTCACTCAAACCCTAAAATACTAAACTCCCACTTGCTCTCACTTTCATTGTTGTTTAATTCAAAAAGTTTTCACCTTTTCGAGCAAGTCTGTGAATTTCTCCCTTGAAGCGACAATATCTTCAAGAAAGTTTTCGAGAATCGCAAGCAAGGGACCACGACACATGTCTGAGGGTCCTATGCATTTCGATTTGACTGAGGAAAGAAGATTCTTCTCCACAGCGACCAAGTCAGCAACAACCTTCTCAGCAGCATCAGTCTTCTCAATCGACTCAACCAAAGAAGAAATTTTGGAAGAAGTTGAACCTATAAGAACATTAACTCCTAAGGTTGCTTTCAAACTTTACTCTAGTATGAAAAGAGGTGATATTGCTATGTCCTTGATTGATGAATACCTAAAAGAGAGGCTACAAGAATGAGACTATTTGCGTGATATGGAAAAGATGGGTATTGCAGAAAAGGGATCGGCTAAAAGAGCCTTTGCTGATTTCCCTAATGACCCGCACCTTGGGACTGTTAATCAACCACAAAAACAAGATGACGACAATCATATGTTTACTCATTTTCAACCTAGAATAGGAGTTGCTGCAAATGTTGTTAGTGATGGATCAAGCTTATTCCAATCGAAGAATCATAAGAGGGTTTATTTGAATCTAATTTATGAACCCTAATGTTTTCAATTTCTTGATTCGGTTAAAGTAAATCTGTGAAAGAAGTTTGCTCTTTTGCAATTGGAGCACTTTTATTCTGAATCTACTACTATTTATCCAGAACTCATAGCTTATTTTTATTCGAACTTGTCCTTCTTGAATGCAAACAGTTTCTCTTTCACAATGAAAGACAATGAGTTTTTGGTGGATATGGATACTTTGACTTATCTAATTGGGGTGGAAAGAGCATGTTTCCAACCAATTAGTGTGCCTTTTGCTCATGCTACTCAGTCCCTGGTGAAAGATAGGGATGCTGAAGGCAAGATATCATACGCTAGGATGAACACCACCAACATCTTGCTTCACAAAATCGTGATCAACTGCATTCATCCAAAGTCAACATCTAAGACTGGTGTGTCTCAGTCCGAAGCAAAATTGATGCATGCCATCAATATTTGGTACAAATTCTCTCTGCCTCACATTATCATGTTCCACATGTACAAAACAGTTGTGAAGGATAACGAACAACTCCCTTATTCTACTCTTATCATGCGCCTCTTTAGACATTTTAAAATCCATATCCCTACTCCATTATGTTTGACAAACATTTCTCCAATGGTGATTGGATTTAAAATGGTCACAAAGATGCATTTGAAAGAGATTAATGAGGTGTTGGAACGCATGAAGAGGTGTTGGAACGCATGAAGGAGAAGTCTCCCATCAAAGCAAAACAAGACTCTATTGTAGCCAAAAGGAAAGGCAAGGAGCCCATGAATACTCTAGTAAAGAGGAAGAGAACTCTCATCTTGTAGGATGAAGAGGATGATGATGAAATGACTCTTTCAGCCTTAAGAAATTTGAAGAGTTTTGTTAGCTTTCAAGAGACAAGAGAAGACCCAGACAATGGAGAAATAGAGAGGGAGAAGAGAAAGAGAAGGAGGATGATGAACAGAGGAGGATAGAAGAAGAAAGAAGAGAGGAGGAAGAAGAAGTCAAAGAAGAAGAGAGAGACTAGGGTCAAGAAGACTCTTTTGGGCCAACCTTGGCTATTTCCTTGTCTAGTGAATCTGATATGGTAGGGACTGGAACTGCTAACACGTATCATTCTAAAGCTGACATTAAGCAAGAATAAATCTTTCCTACTCCACCTAAAAACAACCAAATAGGGGGAGCTATTGGACATCAAGGTATTTCTTCACCTATCTTTACTAGTGATGTAAGTCGTTCTGTAGCAAATCCAGAGGATGTGTATGTCTCTCATTATCCATAAGCATCCACTCACAGTCATGGTGGACAATCTGCTGAAGATCCCTTAGTTCTCAAAACTCCCGGAATTGACTCGATTGAACCTAGTGCTACCATAGCTCAAAAAGAAAACTTTTCAAGACTGTTAGAGATTCTTTCTCTACTTTTTGCTAATAAAAAAAGGGTGGAGAAAGTGTGTGCAGATTTGACTTGGCTTGGACATTACATTTACATCTTTTGTTTGGTTGGTTGGACTTTTTGACATTAGACTAGACGTTGTTTGATTTGATTTGATCTTTTGATGATTGCTTGTAGTAACTTAGGCTATGATAATGATTATGGAAAGGATAATTATTTTGCAGGATTAACATGTTTTCTATAGTTGCAGAATTGTTGCTATCCATATTCCAATCTACCCATCTTTCATGAAGATATTTTGTTTAGCTTAAGTGTTGTTTTGCAGGACAAACGTGTTCAAATCTGTAGGAAAGTTTTGTCGCCATCAAAAAGTGAGAGATTGTTGGAGAAAACTTATTTGTTTTGAAGTTAACAAAATGTTTCCGTCAATCTAGTATGAAGACTTGCAGACTTTATCGTCAAAGTCTAAAGACCTCCAGACTCAAGATTTAAAGTATACTCTCACGGATAGCTTCTATATCAACGAAGAAAAGATTTATCCAATGAAGAAGACTTATCCATATGCGAGTTTACCTTTAAGGATTTGGTTCGTACGATTGAAGAAAATCTCACAGTTGGAGATAGCATCTTGTGATCAATTGTTCTTATTGAAATCAATTCGGATAATTAGATATGTTGATTGGCGAAGTATGCTTGAAAGGTTCTTTTTATGGAAACCTAAATCTTGATTGTATGGGCAAGCATGATTGGTGGGCTATTGTCACATTCCTTAAATAACTCAAGATCTCCTTAATTGATTATGTCCAATGAGTAGATTGGAAGAACTCCTTTGGAATGTGCCAACGATTAAAATGGTATGGATGAGTATATAAGGAAGACGCTCTAGTTATTCGAGTGTGTGTGTGAAAGAAAAATTCCAAAGTCTGAAACTCTTAGTTATTTGCTTATTCAATCGCTGAGCTTAAGTTGTACTCAAAAGAGAGATTAAATACTTGTGAGACCTTGAGGAAGTGTAGTAGAGTCTCTACACTGTGGAATCAATGACGTGAGACTGTAAAATCTCTTTTTGTTCTTAGTGGAATCCAGCCAGTGGACTATCAATGCGGTAGAATGGATGTAAGCTTGGTCTAAGCCGAACCACTATAAACTTTGTGTTTCAATTCACTTTCCCTAAACTCTTTACTTTAATTTGTAATCTTATATAACTTTTTATAGCTTTACTTACATCTTTAGTCTATTATTCTCAAAAGATGAATTAAGTTGTTAAGTCTTGCAAAAAACTTCTTTAACACCTATTTACCCCACCACTAGGTGTTCTTACTAGTCTTTTCACTATTCACCCCCCCTCCTTTTTCACTCTCAAGGCACAATGAAGAAGGAGAAGGGCTGGTCAACAACAGCTAAGGAGGAAGTGGAGAATAGGGGGCAAGAGGGGATCGCTTGGTCTCCTTTATCTCACTTTGTCCCCTTGACCTTGTCAACCTTGCATGGCTGGATTCCATGGCCAATTTTTACCACCAATGCCCTTCTAGAAGCCTTTGAAATAGTCAAAATGTTGTGGGTGGTGGGGGCACACGAATTTGGCTTGGTCCTCCTCCAATTGGACTTCAATTACTCCTTGAATCAACTCAATCCGGCCTCTGAATATTCAACCATCAAGTCATCGATCAAATTGGCATTTATCCTCACCAATATAACCCACTTGCATCCTAATTTTCACAATAAAACCGATCCCCTAAATTTTCTAGACAAAAATGACCCTACCTCGATTTTTTCCTAGAAAGTCTCGGTTTGTAGAAAAATCCTTGGAGGCTGAGTTGACATTCATAAAATGATTTGTGACATGAAAAAACTTTCAATTTCTAAAATCTAATTCCAATTCGCAGTTAATTTCAATTTAACGCGATTTTAGTGTAACCTAGGCTACTAGGTAGCTTTCAAAAAATTTTAACGCAACTAACCCATGGTCGATTTTTTTTTAGCCATAATGAACCCATTCAACACATTGGCGGTTCTCATTTGTCGTGAAAATCTCAAGGATTCAAATACAGATACAAGGTACAAAAATGACAGAAAAATTAATCTAGTGCCGATCGACGAGAATTTTGTAATTTAATGGAATCACCCACGTTTAGCCACACATCTCTGTCAAACCGACCTATTTCTGATCCCTAATCGATTTTTAACGTGCACGTAATAACCTCTAAAGATGAGCATGGTCGAGTAGTCGATTCCTAGTCAAATTCTCCAATTTAATGCATTAAAATTCCTTAATGGCTTTTCCAGATAGTCTAGTTATCTCACAAGTGATCAGCTCTGAGAATAGCACTATAGGCATATCGATGAAAGACCTGATTAATTTAACTAAAAGCAGAAGTGAAAAATCCATGATGTGACATTCAAACCCTAACTATTGAACCCTCATCTCTCCTAAATCCTTCTCAAATCCTCTGCAAATTTGTCACTCATTCTTATACAAAAATGTCGTCGAAGTCCTCTAAGTCTACTTTGATGTCATACCAAAGAAAATCCTCTCGTATTGCTAGTCGCAAGCCTCGGATTGTTCCTGAAGGTTCGACACTGTCCTAGAATTCCTTACAAGTCATTAGGGGTGCTCAAATTAATGTCTTGTATTAAGGACTATGGCCAAATTTAATGAATAAATTTTGGAAAATGATGATTTATCTTTGGCCATATGTATTGTGGGTTAGAATTTATGGATTTGTGATTTCAAGTGTTTAGTTATTTAATTTTACATTATATTATTTGGTTCAATAAGAATATAATTAGTATTTAAAATTGGGGTTAAAATTTGATTTAATTAGGCTTGGGCCTTAGGCCCAAGAGTGTGGACCTTTGATGGGCCAAAAGGTCGGCCCATGAAGCCCATGGAGAGGGCTGCCGTCAATCAAGGAGAGAGGGGGAGTGGCCGGCCCACTTCCAAGTCCATTATGCATGGGTCTTGCCAAGTGGCAAAAAGGAAAGTCACACCATTGGCCATTGTGGGTGGCTTCTCACGATTGTAAATGATGGCTTTGTGGGGGAAATAAAAAGAGAGAGAGTGGCCGGTTGAGGGGTTGTCATCCAAGCCAAGTGAGAGAGAGAGAGGGTGCCGAGAGAGTGAGGAACCGAGAGAGAAAAGGGAGAAGCCACGCAAGGGAGGAGGTCCGCTCATCCGTCACCCGTCCGTCCGCTTGTCCATCGCTGTCCGTGTGCCATTGTTTGCTCGATATTGGAGGCAAGTTGGGATCCATATTTTGCTCTTGCATGTGAGATTGAGTGGTGGTAAATCTCGGATATTTAGGGTATGAGAAACCGAAGTTAAAGTGTGTTGTTCTTGAAAATGTATTCTGTTTTCGAGTGTGCCGCCTGACCTCGAACGTTGTAGAGGCTTGCATGCATGGTTTGAGTCATATTTTGGCTTTGACTTCTTCATGAAAGTTGTAGAAAACATCCCAAAGTGTAACATACTAAAATTTTAGATACAATAGTTGATTTTTGAGGGGTGAAACCCCCCCTCTACGAAAACGCTAGATCTGGAACTGTTTGTTGACCTCTTGGTGGTTTTGTGTGTTGCATGTCACTTTTTACGGAGAATATCACTTTGACTTCTTCAAAAAAGTTGTAGACAGAATCCTGAAGATTAACATACTCAAATTTGAGGTAAAACGAGCAAGTTCAGCCTAGTGAAACGATTTTCTTTTGAAGACGGCATATCTGGAAGTATGGTACTGGACTCCCGAGAATTCATGGACTATATAATGACTATCCTTTGAGAATATCACCTAGATTCCTTAATGAAAGTTGTATTGGACCTCTTGAGGAAAAAAATATCAAAATTTCAGAGGAAATGATGGAAAATAAGTAGGTGAAACCTTGATTTTTCGGAGACAGCTAAACTGGACTGTTTGGTACTAGGAACAGTAGCTTCGTCCGTCTATAGTTAGTTATTTAGAGTGAATATGGCCTAGATGTCTTCATGAAAAATCTACCTTGGGGTCTTGACTATAACCTGGTAAAATTTCATAATTTTTGGAGGTCATTCGGGTATTTTAATCGAAATATTTCAAGAACTGCGCAATCTGATTTTATCCGAATTTTGCATAATATATTGTGTGAACTATATCTTCTTGTGTGAAGCTCTTTTGGGCATGTGTTCTTCATGGAATTGCTACCCTTATATCTTTTCTATCACATGCTCTGATTTTATGATTTTTTAAGATCATATAGATATTTAATTTACATGTTTTCTGAAATTGTGTAAGCTGAAATTTGGTAAATTTCAAAATAGTCATGATGTATGGATTATTCTAAGTTGTATGGACCCTATGGATTGTATTGTCATAAGTAGTTGTATCTTGCTGCATGTATGATGATGATTGGAAATGTACATATGAACCAAATGATGAAAATGATCTTGTTTGCCATCACATTATATGCCATGTGGAAATTGAGCCACAATTGTGAATATAAACTATGATAAATGAGAAGGCCATCGGAGGTGTGAGCCGACGATGCCCCGGGAGTGTCGGGATGCTTGGCCAGGGAGTGTAAATGCCGGATGCCCGGTTGTGTCATGATACATGCCCGGAGGTTTGTGCCGGATGCCCGGTTGTATCATGATGCATGCCCAGAGGATCCTTGTGAGTTTCGAGATGCCCGGAGAGTGGGGGAGTCGGAAGCCCGGAGGTTTGTGCCGGGGGATACCTCGTGATGCCAATTGGGATGCGAGATGCCCGGTAGGTATTGTGCCGGATGCCCGGAGGTTTGTGCCGGAAGTTCCTCGCGATGCCAGGATTGGGTGTGAGCAATAAATGTGGGATGCAAATACTGGTCTCGGGAAAGGGAAATGTGGCGGCTCAAAATGAAAGAATAAATTTGAGAAATTAAAATTGAATTATGCATGATATGGTAACATGTAGGCATGACATGATGATGATGAGTGCATGGATGTATGTGCACTTATGGTATGATGGTACATGTATGACATGATGATGATGAGTGCATGGATGTATGTGCACCTATGGCATGATGGTATATGACATGATGATTATGAGTGCATGGATGTATGTGCACCTATGGCATGATGGTATATGTGACATGAGAATGATAAGTGCATGGATGTATGTGCACCAATGGCATGATGGTACATGTATGATATGATGATGATGATTACATGAGGATGTGTGTACATGTGGTATGATGACATATGCATGGTTCCAAGGTAAATTATGCATAGATGCTTGAATGACATGTCTTATGCTATGATTGTTATGATTGTATTGTGTGATCCATTGAGTGGTTTATTGGGTCATTTACCTGCTGAGTGGCTGTACTCACCCCTTCGGAGACCAACATTTCATATTAGAAAGATGCTGCTCCCTACTGTCACGCGGGGTGTCTTTTACGGCCTTCCTTCGGACGTGGAGGTCGAGTGTGTGGAGATCGACTGTCCCACCATCCCAGGTCTGACATTCATTTGGGTTCGCGCATTAGTGATGTATGACGTGGGCCTGGCTGAGGGCCCTGTCATTCAAGAGTTCATATCCGTTCATGTTCGTCGAGACGGAGTGATGCGGGAGATGTTGCCGTCACCACCGCCTGACACACCGGGATGGGTGTGATGGCCTATGCGTGAGAAGTAGGAGCTACAACTTTTTGGGACAATAATCGACACTAGTAGATGGAGGATTTTGCATGATCGACATAGAGGGTCAAGTTGTCTCTTTTTGGGGTTATGGCCGAGTGTAGTGAAAAGTCTTGGCCTTTCATTTGATGTACCGACCCGAGAAAAATCCATCATGAAAATATATAAATAAAAGTGTATTGGCTTTACCTTTTCATATGGTTGTTTAGTGGTGTGCAATTGTATCATGGTTGTTGGTGGGAGAATTGGTAGAATTCGATTATGCTTCCGCAAATAAGATGTGCTGGGACCTTCTTTTTTTTTAAATGCCTAGGGACTAAGGTTCATCTATGGTATCTGTGGTGACCTCAGGCACTTCGGGGTGTTACAGCCACATTCTGATTTGATTGCTGACGATTCGCCTCAAAGCTCTCCTCACCACTCTGTAGATGAGGAAGTCACTCAAGAAGTAACTCCCATTTCCATAAGAAGGCCTGAGGTACTTCTTAAAGATTATAACTTTTTTAAGTTGGGAGGAAGCCTTATGGATTTCATAAGTAATTTTCCGAATGAAAATGGTTACGGGAATGAAACCCTATTTTTGAGAGCCATGGAGAAGTTAGGATTGGTGGAGGCTGGAACTACGAAAAAGGAATTTTCAAACTTTCCTTCTGATCCTCGCTTTGGGACAAAGGGTCAACCTAAAAACAAAGATGATGATGAGAGGGTTTTCAAGAAATTTCAACCAAAGATTGGTGTTGTGGTTGAAATAGCTGGAGAAAAGACGAAATTGTTTCATTTGAAAGATCACAAGAAAGTTTTCTCTCAAATGCTTAACAGAGGGGTCATCAACCCTTGCATTGTGGATTTTGATTTTTTGAATTCCATTAAGGTTAACATGAGAGAAAATTTTGCCAAACGTTAGATGGAGAAGTTCTGTGTGGAGACGTCAAATGCTTACCCCGAATTGACAGCATATTATTATTCCAATCTATTTGTTTTAGATCCCCCTCATATTTAGTTTACTGTGTGTGATAGAGTGTTTGATGTTGACGTAAATCTGTTGTCTGATATTCTTGGAGTAGAAAGGAGATGATTCATGCCCATTAATGTGTCTAACGCGCATGTCACTAAGTTTCTAGTATGAGACGGGATTCTTAGTGAGAGTATTACTTACTATTGAATGTCTGCTTCCAATATCTTACTGCACAAGATAGTCATCAACTGCATCAAACCCAAGGCTGCTTCAAAGATTAATGTTTCCAGATTCGAAGTAAAGATGATGTGGGCCATTTGCAATGGTGTTGCCTTTTCACTCCCTCACACTATCATTCTGCATATGTATAGGACTATTATGAAAGAGAAAAGACAACTACCACACACTGCATTGATAAATGGACTCTTCAGACACTTTTATATTCAATTGCCATCTCAGCTTCGCTCCAAAACCCTTACTTCGATGCAAATTAGATTGAAAATTATTTCAAAGATGCGATTGAAGGATCTCTCTTGAGCCCTAACTCTTCTAAAGAAAGAATCTATTAGCAAAGTCAAGCCAGGATCTGCTGCTGAGAAGAAATGCAATGGGAAGAGCGTTGTCTCGAAAACACCAAAAATGAAAAGATCAATTCTTCTACAGGATGAAGAAGAGGAAGATGATGATGAGACAATCTTTGTTATTGCCTTGCGTAATCTTCAAGGTTTCGTTGATTCTGAGGAGGAAGAAGAGGATGAAAGCGAGAAAGAACCAGAAGAAGAGAGTGATGGTGAAGAAACTGAAGTGAAAGAGACTAAGGACGATGACTTAGATGGAGATGCTGATGTGAACAAAGAACATGAGGAGACTGACAAGGAAGGAGAAGACACAAGGGAAATTGATGCCCCAGATGATGAGGAGACGGGAATTGGTAAACAAACTTGTGCTGGCAAAGAAAAGGTTCAAGAAGAAGAAGTTACTTCTCAGACTGAAGGCACCGAGATAGAGGGAGTAGGTGAGAAAACTCTCATTGCTGAACCAACTGCTAGTGATGGCATCAGTCAATCTCCTCCAAATGCTAAAGACATTTTTGCATCACATTTCCCTGAAGTGTCACCTGAGGGTCTATAGTAAGAAGCTAATGTTCAAGGGGAGCAAAGAACTACACACGTTCAGGTTGATGTTCCTCTACTTCTGGATACTCCATAGGTACAATTCGCTAAAGCTAGTGCCCAAACAAAACCAGAATCAAACTATCCTCAAATAGTGGAACTCCTCTTGGAGATTAATAAACAACAATATGCAATGAAGTTTGAAATTCAAAAGTTGCATGCTGCTCTTGGTACTACCTCAGAGTCTTTTACAAGCAAGGTACAATCTCTTGATAATCAGGTCTAGACTCTGAATCAGCGGGCCTCATAAAATTTGGCAAAAGTGGAGACTGTTTATCATCAGTGCCTAATGAAGCTTGAGGAGACCGTGCAAACCTTGGAAGATTTCCGACTTGTTCGTGTTCCCAAATAACCTTAATCCTTTTTTCGATCCGACCTTTTTTTATGCCTAACTAAATTTATCTTTTTACTGCTAACAAAAATGGGGAGAGACTATATAGACTTGTGATTATGTTTGAACTTGTGTTGGGACCTTTCTTGGTGTGTTTTACAAAATGATGTGTTTTGTGGATCTAGATTATATGTAGACTACTATGTGTATTTAGTACAATTACTGTATGTTCTCTTTATCAGTTATCATGTGCTGCTAAAGTGTTATTTTGTAGGATATAATTTTCATATTATGATTAAATTTGCATGAAAGTTTTGTCACCATAAAAAATGGGGAGATTGTTGAAAAAATTTCTATAAGGTTTTGAAGTTGACAAAACTTTTATACTCTCATTCTTATTATGAAGAATACGAGACTTTTGTGCTATATCATGGAATGTTGTTAAACTCTATTTTACTCTAGAAATCTTTCCCACTCTGACAAGATCCAGACTGAACCCAAGTCAAGAACGGAGATATAATCAGACTCAAGATTATTGATCTTTCGACAAGGATTCAGTATATACAAGATTTATCCTTAACATCTAGCTTTCTTGCAAAGAATCTCACTTACCATTTCTAAATATATTGGTGAAATCAATCTCGAAGACAAGTTCTTTTTTGGGAAGCATCTACTTATGGAAACCTAGATTCTGATTGTATGGATGACCAAAATCGTCGGATTTTCGCCTCAATTTTCAAATGGTTACAAGATTTCCTTAATCGATTTTGTCCAACAGGTTGATTGGAAAAAATTCCTCTAGAGAATGCCAACGGTGAGAAAGGCATAGAGGAGTATTTAAGGAGGTCATTTAGTCCATTTGGGATAGTGCGTGAGAATTAAAATTCCAAAGTTTGAGGCCTTTCCAATCACTTATTCTTCATCGACAGTGCTTACAAATTGTAATCAAGAGAGAAAAACACAAGAGGAGTGACTTAGTGAGAGAAAAAGAAATTCTTCATTGAGTGTTCATACTCAAACCATTGTACTTCTCTATTGATACTTTAGTGAAATTTAGCTAGAAGGCTATTAGTGTGGGAGAGTGGACGCAGGCTTGATCTAAGCCGAACCATTATAAATCTTGTGTCCAATTTTCTCTTCCCTTAACTCTTTTGTTTTGTTTGTGGCAATCTTTTTCTGAGTCTTACTAATTTCTAAACCATCTTATTTGAATCTAAACTTATATCAAAAGTCTAGTGTTAGTTTTATTCAGACTTTGTTTGCGAAAATAACTTTTACTACTTTTATTGGCTTAATTTATTTTTACACCTATTCACTCCCCTCTAAGTGGTAATACTAGCACTTTCAGGTACATAGTTGTGTAGTTTTTTTGCTTGGGAAATAGTTGGGCACTAAAGGTATGGCTTATTCGAGAATTACACCCTGAAGCAATCCAAAGGTGTTGGAGTCGATTAAATTTGGTGAGTTAAATTTTATATACTACTCTGTGAGATAGAGAGAGATCATTTTGCAAGTAATATTGATAGCTAAACATCTTGCGAGTAATTTAGTAAAACTAGGGATTGGGAATAGTGCAGTATTTGAGTTGACTTGATTGTAGTTATAACTTTCATTATATCACTTGATTCATGGTGAAATTATGTGTTCCTCTCTTCGTGGAGTAGGTCACTTCGACCGAACATTATAAATTTAGTGTTTGGTTTATTTTCTTTTACTCTTATAGTAAATTCGGCTTAGTCGTACAAGAAGAAAGGTTTCCTTGGGGTGTTCAAGGAAAGCATAATCCGGACAAAATCAAACCAAGCTTCATCAGTTTGGTTTTGGTTGGGGAGTAAAAAGAATAAACCAATTGGTTTGGCTTAGTTATGGTTTACTTTTCCCCATTTCAACTAGAAAGCTGTTAAAGAGCCATGGAGATTTTCAGCATTTATATGAAGAATATGTACTAAACGAAGCAACCGATATTCTCTAATTTTTACATAAAAATGTTACTTTCCGTTAGAGGTACAACATTAAACTGGCGATATGAATATCAAACCAGTGCAATTTGGATGTAATTTGTGTAAGCTTCCTTCATTTGGTTCGAAGAAGTGGACAGAATCATAGGATATTGAGATATTTAATAACTAAGAGTTTCCAGGAAAGGACACAAAAAATGTGTACTCGGAGCAAATAGCATATCTATTACATTAAGAAATGAAACAAAGGTGTAATATAATGAGATTTGCAATGGAATTTGCATGGAGAAGCCTCATCTTTTCTTGACTCGGCAACAATCCATCAGTCCACCGAAGTATGAGTGGTGCCCCCTCCTATTTGGAACTGTTCGCTCAAGCCAAGATGTACCATCAATAACCAGACTAAGGTGATAAATTCTCCTCCTTTGCTAAGTTGTTGAGCATGCATGTTCGGTCGGCAATGGATTGCAGCATACGCGAGCAATTCTACCCATACTTCACTCACGATCACCCATTTGGTCTCCCCAAATTTCCCCAACTCCTTTGCGAGAATACACGCATCAAACAACACAGATTTGCTTTTGTCTCCTTTCACAGCAGCAGGCTTCACTTCTGTAGGAACAGCAAGGAGACTCTCGCAGGCATATTTGTTCGATTTGTTCTCATTAAAGAGGTTTCCATCGAAGAACCTGTCCATCTCGGCACAAGTGTCTTGGAACCTTATTTGGCCAATTCCAGCCACTGCAGACATCATGCCAGGTTGTTTGATCATAAGATAAAGCATGTAATCTGACAATACCTTACCGGTTTCTTGGTGATGTTTTGTACTTTCATCAGTATGAGTGTCAGTGTTATAACAGAGTTCGGTGGCAATGTGCCACACTAAAAGGCTCTCGCCATAATCAGCATTACAGACAGCTGGAAGCAAGTCTTTGCAATCTTGCCTTGTTTTAGTATTCTCTAGAGCCCATTTACCTCGAGCAGCACATATCTCTTTTATGCTTTGCAGATCACCTGCAAATGATGCCTTCCGTTTCAGCTCATCAAAAATCAGTTCACCTAATTCTTCACTGTATTTTTTTACTTGTCCAGACTTCAAGTCATCAAAAAATTCTCCCAGAGGGATGAGACTTAGGAGTTCCTCAATCCCTTTTGGCCAGTTTCTCAATCGAGCATCTGTCAGTTTCTCAATCCATTTTGGCCACCTTTTCAGCCGAGAATCTATCAAATTGTACTGGTAGACAGATTTAGACCATCTATCACTTAGTATGTGCAATGCAAATGGTGAACTTTCAGATTTTAATTTGAGGATGAACTCGATGAAGGTGCTTCCTTGAAACAAACTACTACAATGTTTCTCAGATGTCCCTATTTTTGCAATTGTCCAGTCAGAGCATATGATCAGACCATAGATTACACATTCCAGGCCAATAGCTCCAAGGAGCAAGGTGTATGTAATCTGTACATCATATTCGTGAAAACCATGCTTGTTCAGGACACAGAAACATGCAAAAGAAACAACAATGCAGCCAAATGTGATAGCTCGAAAAATATACCCTGATAAACAGTGAACAATGGTAGCCTTGGTATAAAGAAGATCATAAAAGAAGTTGAGCTCAGCCTCAATGACCCGAAAAGCATCCTTTGCAGTTCTGTTGCTAAAAAATTGCACACTATTGTCGCGTACATGGAAGCTGAAGATGAGATCCACGAGGAGGCCCTGGAACATTTTGAAGTAAAAATATGCCTCTTTTATCACTGTTCTGTCGTCCAAAATTTTTTCACCTTCCGTTCTGACATGAGGGGAATGATGTTCGGCCGTTGGCAGAGGGGCATTTAAAGGCTGGATATTAGCTTCCTCCTGAGCAATGTAATCTTCCATGATTTTGGCATAGTTCGGCCCAGGATCAGCAGATGGGAGCAAGGAACCACGTAATATACGGAAGCTTGCAAGATACAAAGAACGTGTTCGCCCTATATATTTAATGCTTCCTCCAATAAACATGAGGATTGATGGGACAATTAGCTTGTTACTGGGGAGGGATTGGTAAATCACCAAGCATGCAATGCCTAGATGTAATAAGAGACTAAGCATGTGCCTACCCCACAGCTCATTATCCTCAAGGGCGATAGCGGTTATGGTGTCTGGTCCTCCGAGATGGAGCACAAGAAATGGAGCCCAAAAAGCCAGAAGGTCACCAGATACATCAACATGGGAGTCTGAAGTACCCCCAGTGATTTGGGCTTTGGAAATGAGTCCAAAGGCATAGACAGCGACCCAGTCGGCAAACAAGTAAGCTGACCACAAGAGCGATGAGATCCACCGGTTTGACCGCCTCTTTCGAATGGGCGCAAGAAAGATGAGAAAGACTTGCAGAGATAGGCTCGTAAGGATCGCCCCTCGGAGATTGATTTTCATCCATAACTTCTGGACTTCTGCAAGATTTTTTGTAATTTCCATTTTATCCTCACTCTGTCACAAGATCTTGGAAGGAAATGTTTAGTCAGCATAAGTATGACAGAAAGGCAACAATGATTACATAAGTATACAAAACCGGAGAACACAAGAACAGAAAGGTGACTATTGAGGGCAGAGAGTCGATAATACCTTGAAATATATTTACGATCCGATAGGGATAAATGTCTTGCTTTATACAACTGAGTGCCGAGTGATGTGTAGTTGTATTAGGGTTTGAAAATAGAAGCAACAAGACTCGAGCTGAGGTCAGTGTGGAGCCGGAGGATTCGGCGACAAACTCGTGGAATGTAAATTAAAGCCATGATAATCGGAGCGCTTTGGCTGTTGTTAGTCATTAGTGATGTCACATTCTATTCTTTATCCCACTTAGGCCATTTTTCTCTCTCTAAGAGGTGAGAGTCAAAATGAAAGTAGCAAAGTGAGTGTGTATGAAGTGAGAGATTAACTATTTGGTGTAAACTATTATTAAGTGATTAACTATATTATTTCTTTTAATTTCAGGTGGTGAGAACTTAAAGCAATTTTTTATGTATTCATCTTTTATGGATTGTTGTTGTTTTTGACAAATGAGAAACTTTCATTTTTATTGTTACCTTCACTTTCATTTTTCTTAACTAAAAATAGAGAAAAAAAAAAAAAAAAAGGAACCTGTTAGACTTTGAAACTTGGGACAAGGTAAATTCTAGGTTTCAGGATATACATTGTAAGTTCCATGATCCAAAAAATGAAAAACCTACTTGACAGGTAGGTTCTAGGTTCCTTCACCTAGACCCAATCACCCCTAGTCCAACATCCCTTAGGCAATGATCTACTAGTTTGAAGTAGAGAGAGAGGTAGCAACAAGAAGAAGGAAAATGATTGAATAGAGGAAGTCCTGAACATTTGGAGATCTCAAATAAGTCGATATCAATGGTGACTCATTATTTCGATGAATCATTTTTTTGGATAGAAGAAGATTATGTAAACACTTACTCGAAATCTCACTTATTAGATTTGAGAGAGAGAGAGAGAGATAGAGAGAGAGAGTCTTCTTTTGTCATCTGGTGCTTTTTGTTTTTGAACTTTAACACCGTTTGTTTCCAATTTTACCTTTAGCCTCATCCACATTTCTCTCTTTTTCATTGTCTTGCAGGTTCTAACCTTTCCTGATGATTAAGAACGAAAGCCAAGGCTTACAACAAACAAGAGGCCTCACAACTACTCTTCAGACATTTGACAACTTACTATCTTAAAGCATCACACGATGGACAGTGTTAAAACCGTTCAGAACATCATCCAACCTCAATATGCTAGCTTCAATCCTCCGCCACAAATGTGCAAATTAATCGCATCAAAGCAAATTGACACTAGTTCAAAACTTCATACGGCGAACAACTAGAATATGAAACCAAAGCACAAATTCAATTCCATGCAAATCTAGTCTCTAACGTTCTGCACTAGACCTGATCAACAATAAAGGAAATTTGAAAAAAAGATAAATACGAGGAGAACTACGAAGGATATCTATTGCCTTTCGTTAGAGAAGTGGAAAGGTGTTCGTAAAATTCTAAATATGATGACCATATGGAATAAATAATATAAAGATGAGAAAAGATATTGTCCCATAGAGATTATGTCACGCCCCGATCCTCGGGCACGCACACATCCTTCTACTTGGTCGATTTTATTATGCGATATCCCAGGACTAAGTATCGCCGACCCTTTCTTTTATTAAGCACATGCGGAAGCAGTTATAAATCCCCAGACAACAATACAATGGGATAGAAAAGTAAGGCCATATTTTTCATATTGAAATCTACAACCGAACCTTTATACATGGCATATCTATTCACAAGACTATTCATAACACTCTAGTCTCACATTATTCACATTTAGACAGGATTCCTAAAAGATGACAGGATTTCAGTCCTCATCCGATTCGTACTCAAATCATCATCGGGGTTCTCCTCCAGGTACTCCTCTTCGGTTTCTTTCTCCTCAGGCTCCTCATCAGGGTCCTGAAATGTTGTCTCACAACCGGGATGAGACTACGTCTCAGCAAGTTCTACCCCACTAAGACTCGATTAGGAAACCAATACGCTAACCAGGCTGCCTATACACGCACGGGTCAAAAGACTTACCTTGGACTTAGATTTCACCTGCATATTAGCACAGTTCAATAGGCACATAAGCAATTACATTACAGATCAATATCTCGGTCCATCGACCTAGTCGATTTCATGTCAATTCGACTATTCCCCAGTCGTTTCCCTTATTTAGTCTCCAATCGTACTCACGACTTCACGAGCATAAACTACCAAATTTCTTGGCAACAAATTACAGTCCAAAGGACACGACCTATCTTTAGGTAGCAAATTACGGCCCAATGGGCGTGACCTTTAGTGGTGGCAGATTACGGCCTTATCAGGCGCAACCCCTATCAGGTGGCAAATTACGGCCTTAACAGGCGCGACTTTTAATGGGTGGCAATTTACGGCCCAACAGGTGCGACCGATTCCAAATTCGGTGGCAAAACTCGGCCCCACTGGCATAGCCATACTCACAACCTTTCACAGTCAAATTCTAATTGAATACTGACACTGATCAATCTTGGGATAAATCCCCACATACTCATCAACTCACTTAATTTTCACACGATATTAATTTATCCAATGGATCTTAGCCAAGAGTATATTCAATTCGCTCTCACAAACTTCTCCACTTAATAGCCCATCAAAGCATTATTGATGCTAAACAATCATACTCGCCATCCGCAATTCAATTGCTCAATCTTAATCAATTTAGGAATAATTCCTCAAATTGCACAATTAATTCAATTTAGCACAACATAGAGCTCAAATAAATAAACGGATCGCACCACGACAATCAAAGCACGAAATTTCTGGTCGTCAATATCATTGCCTAATTTTCGAAAAATAAATAATTAAATAATTAATTTCGAAAATTAATAAATAAATAATAATAATCCAATTTAGGCCTGTAATGCCTAATTGAAGTCCACTAAGGGTCGGGAAAAATCCCGATATGCATTCAATAAATAATAGTTCGTCTCTACTTGCTAATGACTAAGTCTAACCACCTAACATGCATCATTAAGTCACTAATTTAATTGTTCTAAACTAATCTAACCACCTAATTGCACTTAATTAAATCTAATCAACCCTTAAGCACCATTAGTCTACTAAGCGAGGATTAGTGAGATTACTCACTTGATTAAAAGCGGGGACCGGGACACCGCGACGGCGACACGACGGCGGCTGAAATCCGAACTTTCGGCGGCATCGACGGACACTCGGGCCGGGCCTACAAGCCACGCAAGCCCACAGAAATTTCTGGGCTTGGACCGAACTTGGGCCTGAGCTTGGGCTGACTTGCTTCGCGGGCTTGGGCTGCAAAATTGGGCTGCTGAAGGTTGAGCCAAAAACTGAAGATGGGCTGCACTTCAAGTGGGCCTATTTTCACGGGCTTCAAAGCTGGACTGCACTAAAGATTTTAGCTGGGCTGAGCTGGGCTCGCTGATTTGTTGAAGGTGGGCCAGCTTCTTGGGTTGCTGGCACGAAGAAGCTAGGCTTCAGTTTCGGTGATGCTGGGCTGAAGATGCTGGAAATTACGGGCTTCGCTGGAGTGCGACTTCGGTTGACTCGGCGGCTGGGCACATGGACTTCAGCTGACCGAAGACTCGCGCAAGAGGAGAAATGGACGAATTGACTGATGCAGGCTTTGCTGGCTTCAATTGGCGCGGCAAAGAGGAGAAGCTACTTCGCTCGGCGGTGGTCAACAAGTGGGAGGAAACTTGCTGCGAAGTCGCTGGTGGAGTCGTGAGTTGGAGGCGATGGTGAGTCACGGATGTGGAGGGGGACTGAAAGTGCTGTTCGTCCAGAAGAAAAGATGAAGCAGCTCGTCCTTTGCTGAAGCAAAAGCCGTGAAGAAGATGGGCGGTCAGCTGCGGCTCGATTCAATTGTTTCGCTGGGCGACACACGGGCAGCAGCTTCGGTCAACCGCTTGGGCTTCGCTGGCTGGAGATTGACCGAAAAAAAAAAAACAAGAGATGGTGGGGCAAAACCGGTGGAAGTTGCTGGATCCGCGTGGGGCTTCGCTGGCCTACGGAGAGGAAAGGAGCTGCAGCAAACGGTGAAGACTTCACTCGGTGGTCTTCAAATACTCGTTTGTTGACCGAGCAATGGGCAGGCGCGGCCAAGTGGCAGCGTGGAGGAGAGATTGAAGTCGATGCTGGGGATGGGTTGCGAGAGAAAAATGAAAGCAGGCTGGTGGAAGACCGAGGCTGTCGTTCGGGGGAGAGGATTTTGTGGCCGCTCAGCTTCGAGGAAACAAACTGAAATAAAAGATCAGCGGGGTAGCTGGCGTTCGAGGGAAAGAGACGTGCGGAGGTCGGCGACCAAGATGGAGGGCAGCTGTTCGGCGTGTTGGGGAAGCCACGGAGGAAAGAAAAATCAGCCACTTATCCATCCCATTAATTGCATGTCCCCTTAATACTTTCTAGGATAATTTGAATCCATAATTTCACCAAATTGATGTCAAAATGCAGTCATATGCCCAATCCGAATTTCACTCAAATATTCTAAATTTTCTTGCTCAATTTCTCAAATTGAGGTCCAATTTCAATGTAGAAAAATCCCAAGAAATTTTCTATAAATCCCCGACACACAAAGGCTCAACCCGAAAGCCCAATTTTCCATCAATTTAGCCAATCTGAATTTCCGTCGAATTTCCACGACGTCCGAAACGGTTTTTCATAAAAAATCCCTGAACCTCCGAAATATCTTTTGAGACTGAGTCGACATTCCTAAAATAGCTCGTGACACCACAGAACTTTCAATTTCTGAAATCGGGTTCGAATTCACGGTTAATTTCCCTTCGACGCATTTTTAGCGTGACCTAGATCACGGTAGTTGAGAACTTTTTAGTGCAAATGACCCATGGTCGATTTTCTTCGAGCCACAATGAACCCACTCGACACATTGGCAACTCTCGATTGTCGTAGAAATCTCGATAATTCAAATACAGACGCAGGGTACCAAAATGATAGAGAATTCAGTCTAATGTCGGCCGACGAGAATTTTCCAATTTAGTGGTGTCACCCACGATTAGCCACACATCTCTGTCGAACCGACCTATATCTGATCTCTAATCAATTTACGTCTGTGCCGTAATGATCTCAGCAGATGAACACGGTCGAGCAGCCGATTCCTGATCGAATTCTCAAGTCTATTTGCCTTAAAATTCTTAATAGTTTTCCCAGATAGTCTAGTTATCTCTAGAATGATCAGTTATGAGAACAGCCCTATAGACGCGTCAATGAAATGCCCGATTTATTCAATAGAAAACAAGACTGAAAATCTGGGATGTCACGATTAATGATTAATAAACCAATTAAATATTAAAAATGGACTAATGCTAAAATTTATTCTAACATATCAACATATAATTGAGAATAAATAAAAATTGAATCAAATTTTGGAACTAAATGTAGTAAATCAATCAAATAAATATATTAGAGCATTTAATTTTACCATAACCACTATATATGAATTTCAGATTATTATACATACAAAAACGATATCAAACATGTGATGGAGAAATTTCCAAATCTATTTATTGTCCTATCTCTAGGTATACCAAACTTACTCAGTTTATCAATTTACCATATCTCTATGTGAATTTGAATAAACATAAGTATATTAAAATTTATGAATATTCTCGATTTACAATGAATCTTTTGGATCATCTTTTCATTGAAAGCCATACAAATAATTTAATATATCTCTATCCACATTCAATTAATGGATATATATTATAAGGAGCAATTGCATATTTTTCTCAAGGATGTACGTCAGATCATTCAAATGGTGGCAATCACTTAAAAGCATTAAGCACAATATTATATAACTGAATGAAATCCATTGTGAAACATAAAAAACGTGAAGTTCATATCATCATGGTTATGTTACATCATAACTCTAACAAAAGAAATTAGAATATAATAGAAAAAGAAACGAAAATATAAATTAGACCCAATATCTTAAATCAAAGAACAAGACTTCTATCACTACTTTTGTTTTCTCTTCAAAAATATTGAAAAATTTCCAAAGCAATGAAAAACGATATAAATATAAAAACATAACTGTCTCTTTTAGCTCTCAACGTTATCCTGTTTTATAGGATGCACTCAAGACTCATAACATAAGGCAACTACTTATTTTTTTTTGTATAAAATTAGGAAATAAATCATAGAATCTCTAATTTGGCATTCACCTTCCAAAGCCTCTTATTTGAATTCTTGAATCAAAAAATCTTCATTTCCTTCTTTTTGCCATTTTTTTCTTTTTTTCTTCATATCCCATTATGATGCACAAATAAGGAAAATTTGGGTAAATAGTAGTAAATCCATATATTCTCCACAAATATTACATTATAAAATTTTGTTGCCAAAAATAGGTAAAATGACTCTATTTTTATAGAGTTATCAAAAGGTCTACTGGTTTGTTTGATCCAATGTATAATTTTCATTTGAACCAAAAACAGTTGTCTTTAAACTTTCTAAAAATAGCGTATGGACATATCCTCTATCACCTTTACTTTTCAAATGGGATAATATCGACTATGGTTAGGAGTATTAACATGATTAGGACATCAAACATGAATTATTTACAAAAATAGAAGTCATGCTAGCATTAAACAAATAAAAAATAAAGGAAAAACATAGGTGTCGTAATTTACTGGGGTATAGCAAACCACATTCATTATTTTATGGGAATTTTTTTCTTTCTTCAAGTAAAAGAGCACACACTTTGCCCATAGAAAAAAATACAACAAAATCTATAAATTCAGAAATAGATATGTCCTTTTTATTTAATAAAGAAATTGGGCCTACTGAGGGGACATAGACTTAAATTTTTGAAAAAATAACAGAGATTCAATTTGACGAAAAAAAAAATTATACTTATAATTGAAAAGTGCTAGCAATTTGATATAATTAAAATATTCCATTTGCCAATGGCACGCATCTCCACTATTTGACCTATATTTGTTGACCAGAGTTAATCAAGCAAATTAATTAGAAATTGCTTGAAAATATTAGTGTTTATTGTTGGGTCTTTCGCCAGCGTAAATATATTTGTAGTCATTTACCCTCGGACTTTCTTGCTGATTCAAGGGAGATTATTGAGTTTCATTAGTGATGCTGGGATTATTTGAACATATCGGTTTCATCATTTCATTGATAAGATTGGCAATTCGAAATTGAAATTAATATATGTTGAATTGGTTTGAAAGGAAAAGGAACATTTTTATGAATTTAATTGATTAATTATGAAGATTTGCATGGAAGATTTTCCGAGGGGATATTACGACTTTCTTTTCTTTCTTTTTTTGCTTTTCTGTGAAGTATCGGATTTTGATAATATCCTCGTAATTTTTAAGGAAATTAAAATTTTCGCTCGACATAATATACACTTATATATGGGGTCCATTGAAAAAATCTGAGATCACTAGATGTCCATTGCACGCTCTCCTCCCCCCACTCCCCTCCCCTCCCTCCATCTAGGTTATCGAAATCGTGACCGTCGCCACCACTGCCGAGTGATTTCCATCGCTTCCCAGTTGAAGAACTGATCATGGGCTCGATTGCTAGAGAAGACATTGATTGGCACGGCATCGCAACGAGCTGGACCGTCTCAGCCGGCCGTCTCTCGGACTCAATTGCCGTCGAATCGACTCTTTCTCCAATCAATGATGACGCGGCCAACTCAGCTCTTAAGGTCCTACATGGCAACTTGGCAACTTCTTTATTCTTTTACTTCTCAGAACAAAAGGAACAAAAATCTGTTTGATAACGTCAACTAAATTTCTTGTTCCCAAAAATAATTTCTAAAATGAGTTTTTTCCTTTTTTGTTTTTCTTCTTCCTCCTTCGTTGTCTACCGACCCCCACTGCTCATCGCCACCCACATCCATTGCCCAATACTGTCGGTTGCTGCCATCGGACTTGGCCATAGTGGCGGCTAGAGGAGTAAGAAGAAGAAGAGAGAGAGAAAAGAAAATCTAAAAAATTATTAAAAATTAAAAGAAATTGCGAGTCGTATCAAACATATTTTTTTTCTTTTTCTATTCCAAGAATTAATACCCTGAAAAAATCCTGGTACATTTACAACAAATTTGCTCTAATCATATTTTTTCACCACTAAAAATCCAAAACTGGTACACCTTTAACAAATTTACCCCAAACCGGTACACAAAAAATTTATTCTCTATTAGTTTCTATTAAATTTTATTGTCAAATTACTAAATTGAATGACACGTGATGATTAATATGTCAGTTTGGGATTTTATCTCCGTTTGTCATATTTATACAATTTTTGTGGTTTTTTGTGGTGCGATACTTTATAGTTGTCTCATAAATGCTTTGGATGAATTTTGGATGCAAATTAATTAATTTGGGGGATGAGTTATTAGACAAATTCAAGAGATAATTGGAGTTCTAGAATCTTCCATAACTTTTGACTATAGTCCATCTTTATGCACTAAGTGTCACACACCAATTGGAAGAAGGGAAGAGAAAACTTGCTTCTCAAGTAGCTTGAAAAAAATATATAAGCCTCATTTAATAACTTTGGAATTTAGTTCATTAATGTCATGAATGAATCACCTACTTAGGTGTCCCCTATAATGACCCTAAGATATAGCCTTGGTGAACAAGGCAAAGCCCAACCAATTAGAAAAGAAACATGAGTCATCTAAGGGGTTTATCTATCCCTTAGGGCCACAGGCACATAATGAGCCTAAATTAAGCCTTGGAAAAACAAGTCAATAGGTGAACAACAAGAGACTTATGCACCAACTCAAGAGGACAGATAGGCCAACTCCCCTCTTTGGTTTAGTCATGAGCTTGCATAAAAAAAATCTAAAAGTAGAAGATTTATGTAACATTCTCAATTTTGACCCATATTTTGGCCCTGACTAGTAAGCCAAAGCCCGGTACGTCAAGGGCAAGACTTGGCCATGAGTTGGCTCGAAGGCCAGTCATGAGTCAAGTGGCCATTTAGGGATCAGTAACCCAAGGTCCAGTTATAGAGTATTTGACCATGAAAAGGTTATTCGATCATAAGGATAAGTTATGGGATGATCAAGTACCATCATAGATCGACGAATGGTCATGGCTTGATTTCGTCTGGTTCTCGCACCGGTCACGAGTGATTCCGCCCAGTCAATATGCTGGCCATGGACGACCATGAACCCCATGCGACCATGAGTTGATACGAATCGGTCGGTTCCACACGATGACATGACAATTAAGAACCAACCAAGGATCAAATAAACTCAAAGTGCTCGATCATTATGCTAGTCATGGATGATCATGAACCGATCCCATGTGTCTGTGAGTTAATACAAATTGACCGATTTTACATGATTACATGACAACCGAGAACTAACCATGGGTCAAATAAACTCAACGTGGTTCAGTCTCAGATTGGCCATAAGTTGTGCCACAAGACCCTGGATTGGCTCGCGGACCAACCAGAGGACTAGTCGATTGATCTAAGGCTTGGCCCTTGGACCCCATTGCATTCGGCTTTATCCAATCATGGGTTAGGCACGAACCTTGGGTCAAATAAGGTAATCGATCGTGGTTGGACTTGATTGACTCCCACCCAAAGAGATGGCCTTCTAACTTGATATTTCCCATGGTGTATTTAATGTTCTTGAAAGGTAGCCTATTAATGCATGATGACTAAGTAGGACACTTGGCACCACTGGTCTTACTCTTGAAATGTAATCAAGAAATTTTAGATGGTTATATATTAAGAGAGGGTGAGTCATAAGCTCATTAATGGTAGGGAGTGACTCATAGCCTAGAAGAATGATAACAAGGGTCTTGAAGGTCAAGTAGGGTGCCACCCCTTCTCAAGTTTGCCACTTAAGGTTTCACAGGTTTTGACTATCTAGTTTCTCGAAATCCCTAGACCTTTGCCCTTTCCCAAATTTATAGAGCTCTTTGTACTTCGAATTTAGAGAAACTTCCTTGATGAATGTTGTTCAAAACACCTTAATATAACATACTTAAATTTCAGATTTTTCTAAGTTGAAATGGTTGGGACAAAAGCTCAATCAATCACCGTATAGAACTTGCCCAGTGTAGTAAAAATAGCAAGCCGATTGTTTTCTTAATTTTTTATAAAATTTTCCCTTTCAAATTTGAACATAATTTCTTCACAAAAGATTTAAAGGACATCTATTTCTACAACATATAGAAATTTCAAATATTTTTGTGAAGATTTGGATTTCGAAATGAGTCTCTCTCTCCGACTGTTGAATCTGCTCGACAGACGAATTTTTGGGTTGTGTTCAGTAATTTAATGCTCTTTTCACAGCACGATTTGGACTTGTCTTTCTTCATGTAAAACGTCTTTTAGGGTCTTATCTACAACATATTAAAATTTTATAATTTTTTGAGCCCATTTGATAAGATATTGACGCTGATTTCAAAAATTGTTTGAAACTATTTTCACCCTAGGATAAGAGGGCCACACACCCAACTTGGAAGGGGAGGGGGTTGCATGCCCAACTTAAGAAGGAAGGATAATCTAGAGTCTTCTTAATTTAGGATAATGATGCATTAAATATCTTGGACTTTAGTTCTTCAATGCCAAGTTGAGGTGTCCCTCAAAAAGAATAAGCCATAGTGCCTCATAACCTAAAAACTTCAAGAGGAAGTTTGTAATATGAAGATATCTAGCCTAATAATTACTCAAGATCCAAACATCAAATGGGAGAGGCTTAGTCATTGGCTTAGGTGTCCCTATAATAATTACATGTAATTATTCAATGATGAGTCAACCCCTTAGATGGATCAATGGAAAGATGAGCAAGTGTCATTCCTAGGAACTAGACTTGCCACCCATCTCTTTAGCTTGCCACCTCCTCAACCTAGTTTGTTCACCTACATGAAGATGATTGGTCCATTTGGAGAGATCACCATGAGGGGTTTGCGTATAAATAGAGGCATTCCCTCCCCTCATTTCCACACCACTTTCTCTTCCTTCTTCACTCTCTCGACCCCACCCTCACCACGGCCCTCTCCCTCTTTCTCGTGGCTGCGCCCCTCTTGCGCATTTGCTTGCCTGCAAGTTGCTCAGTCACCTAGGCCGTTCCCTGAAGTGTTGTAAGTAGAACTTACTAATATTTGGCTAAGACGTTGCGTTACCCAAGCGTGTGAGGAGTCCTTGATTGAAGTTGATTGACTTGTTGTTGCTTGAAGTTTGGTTGTATTTGCTTGGATCAATTTAGACCTTGTTCCTTGATTGAATTCGATCATTGTTTGATGAGCTTTAGCTCATGTTTTGGCTTGAGTTTCTTGGAAGAAGCTTGGTTTGTGTGTTTATTAGATATGTTTTGATCTTTACTTTGATACAAGCCTACTTTAAAAGCATTTTGTGAAAGCTTGTTATTTCCTCACAAAACTATTTCAAACCATTTTCATAAGTGCATGTTTTAGTTCACGCCCCGAGCTCCGAAAAAAGAGCTTTGTCGGCCTTGAGGTACGTGGGATCATGATAGATCGATCATTTCTTAGTCTTGGTGTGATATCGAGGCATATCATTCCTTGAGGTACATGGGATCATGATAGATCGATCATTTCTTATCTTGGTGTGATATCGAGGCATATCATTCCCGAGCCAACTTTGGTACCAAGTCGGTGAACATGTCATGATGGGCCAATCCTTTCATGGTCTCGGTACGATATTGAGGCGTATCATTCCTAAGACGAGTTTGGTACTAGGTCAATAAACATGTCACGATGGGCCGGTCCTATCATGGTCTCGATGCGATATCAAGGTATATCATTTTCGAGCCAAGTTAGGTACTAGATCGGTGCTCAAACATGTCGGATCAAGTTACGATCCTTGATTTGTGCTCGGCATGCTCAACATCTCAATTTCGGTAAGTCATTTCACACACTTATGCATGGCATGCCTTCGGGCCCTTAAACTAAAAGTGAAGATAAGAACCAGATTGTGATACTTGATGTATGGACACACGATGGACTAATTTATGCCGTCGACTGATGGATTTGGCGATGATGTGCCCTCGCCATCGAGATGCCCCTAAGCCAACAGGATGCCTTGTTAATAAGAATCAGATGCCTCCACGCCAACGAAATGCCTCGTCAGAAGGACGAGATGTTGTGATAATTCTAGTCGTCACCCTACGATTAGGGGACCTTGCTTGATTAAGTTTGGATGCCCAGTGGATTCTAGAAAAGTCAATGGATTTCGACTGTTAATAAATTAATCTCATTCGCATGAGTTCCTCATATTATGAAATGGATTTTGATTATACTTGCATATGAGTGAGGCGTGAGTTCCCCATAAATTAGTGGGTTTTACTTGCTGAGTCTATGACTCATCCAGCTGTTTTTCAAGATCGTAGGCATTGAAGTCTCCCGCTAGTGCTGGAGTCACAATCTTGCTAGAAGAGCTAAGGTTTACCCAACCTTTGGAACATAGAGAATGTAGTGGTTGTAAATATAATGGCTCGTGACAATGGGGCCTATAAATATAACTTATATAATTGTTTATTTGCAAGTGGTTGTTTTCCTTGCTACTTATTGCTGTCCGGGTGTTTTTGTAATGCTTCCCCATATAATTAATGAAAAGATAAAAAGAATAGGATGGCAATGTGCCTGGGACATCGCAAAAATAACTCCCATCGCTCATAACCCTGGAGACTGAGTTGGGGTTGTGACAATTTATAAATAAGAGGAGCCACCCTTACATTTTGGATGTTTAGCCATTTTCCCTCCTCTTCCTATCCTCTCTCTCTCTCTCTTTCTCTCTCTCTCTCTCTCTCTCTCTCTCTCTCTCTTTCACACCCTCTTCCTCCAAGCCGCCTAAGAGCCACCGGTTCCCAAAGAAGCATCTTGGAGTTATCCAAAAAGTTGTAAGTAAACTTTCCTAACTCCGGTAGAGAAGCTAAAGTTCTAAATCATAAAAAGGGCTACTAACGCGAGCAAAACATGAATGGAAATATGTTTCACAACCGAAGAGAACACTTCATTAAAGCAAATGCTCTCCTTCTAACAAAAACCTTTGCTATTAAACGTGCATTGAATCTTTCATCTTCAACTCTTGGAATTCTCTCTTTTCTTTTGAAGACCCACTTGCATGCAACAACTCTTTTGCCTTTAGGAATTTCACAATATCCCAAGTTCGGTTCTTATGAAGAGACTTGATCTTTTTATTCATCACAACATGTCACTTCTCAAATTTAGAACAAATGGTAGCTTCATGGAATGTAGAAGATTCTCCAATACCAAGCTCTTTAGCAACTATAAGAGTATATGCTACCAAATCAGCGAAACCATACCCTTGGGGAGACTTAATATGTTGTTTAGCTCTCCCCGTAGACAAATTTTGAGGTTGCTCAGTTTCTTCTATTTCGTTTTTGATAGAATTTGAGTCTTGTTGCTCATTGTCACTTTCAAACCAGAATAATTAGAAAGTTTACTTGACCATACCAAATTAAGAGTCTTACATTTAATTGTGATTAATGGAGAATGGTTTACTAAACAACATGCCGTGTTCACGGCTACAACCTAGAAATCTTTCTCAAGTCCAACATTAAAGAGAATACACTTAGCTCTTTCTAAAAGTCTCCAGTTCATGTGTTCCACCACCCTATTTAGTTGAGGTGTGTACTTGATTATTCAATGTCTAACAATCATCGAATCTTCACAATACTAGTTGAAATCACCTCTACAAAACTCAAGACCATTGTCCGCTTTGAGATGCCTTATCTTCTTCTCAATTTGATTTTCTATCAACATTTTCCACTTCTTGAACATATCAAAAATGTCACATTTATGCTTCAAGAAATAAAACTTGATTTTCCTATAAAATTCATCAATAAATGTTAGAAGATAAACTACACCACCCTTAGATGTTATCTATGCCAATCCCCACAAATTGGAGTGAATATAGTCAATTGTGCCCTTCGTTAAGTGCACACTAATCATGAAACTAACTCTGCGTAGCTCCCTGAAAACATAATGTTTGCAAAAGTTAAGTGAGACCGTATGATCCCCACAAAGCAAACAATGTTTACTCAATATAGTCATTCCTATTTCGCTCATGTGGCCCAACCGCATACAGCACAACATTAACTTTTCAGAATTTGAAGATGATGTTATATCAAAAGAACTCACAATAGTACTTTCCCGCAGAACGTAAATGTTGTTCTTCTGGTTACCTCTCATCATAATCAATGAGCCTTTTGAAATTTTCAAACTCTACCTCTACTTGTGTACATGCACTCAACAGAATCTAAATTACTTAATGTAATAAGGTTCTTTTTCTACCCTGGTATATGCCTAACATTTGTCAAAGTACTTATTACATTGTCATGACATTTAATATGCACTGTGCCAATACCCACAATTTTGCAAACTACATTATTGGCCATTAAAACTGAATTGCCACTAACTTTCTTATATGTGCGGAACCAATCTCTATGTAGAAAAATGTGGTATGGACATGCTCAATATAAAACCCATTCATCATCGACACGACAATCTAAAAACAAATTAGTAAGAACATTGTTTGCATTAGCTAACTTGTTATTTTTCACCTAATTAGTCAAATCAGAACTCTCCATTGACTTCTTCTCCTTAGCTTTGAGCATAGGACTCATCTTTATAGCATACGAGTTCATGACAATGATAACACTTCACCTTAATTCTATCTTTGCTGAATCTAGATTTCGAATGCCTTTATTATGATTGTTTCTATCACAATAATTTGGCCTTCTCCTAACAACTAAATCATTAGCTTTATCGCCACTACCACTCGCATTCAACTTTGTATGCATTTTTGTGAAATTCAACGAGGCATTTGATAACATCCTCAATTCCAGGCCAAGAGAATAAAGTACGAGGGTCGGTAAGTCCTAGCTTGGCTTGCATTGTGATGTATCACTAATTGATGTGTGGATGCCAAACCTAGCCGAGCCGATGTACTAGGATTGGTGCTTTGCTAAGAACTTATGCATTGCACATGAGTCGGCCCTTCGACCATGAGGTTTAGTTGTGGATTGATCCCGCAAAGGACAATCATGGATCGATTATTTGTGGATAGTGCAACGGTCAAGGGTGATTCCACATGAAACCAATATCAATCATGAATGATTCATGAGTTGATCATGTTGGTTAGCGAATCAGTTGTGGATTGATTGAGTCCACTTGAACAAGTGATAATCGAGGGTTGATCATGGGAATCAATGGCATAAACCTTGGATAGACTAGGGCATGGCATGTTCAGCCATGGGCCCAATCTACCTCACTAAGACCCGATCAAGGTGAATGATTGAGGCCAACCATGAATGTCATTTTGATATTCAATGGACTAATTCTAATTGAAAATGGTCATGAACATGTTCAAGAGGGCTACCGACTTAGTCACACTCAATTGGTTAAAGTTCAGTGAATTTTTGGCACAAACCTCGGTTCTCATAGTACTATCGATCATGTACAAATATGGATGACTTCTCCAATAAGGCGACACCTTATATTAGTCTTATGAATACCTTGACTAAATTTTGGACACAAATCAATTAATGCAGGGATGAGCCATTGGACAAATGTCAATAGATAATTGGAGTTCTAGAATCTTCCATAACTTTTGACTATAGTCCATCCTTATCCACCAAGTGTCACACACCAATTGCAAGGAGGGAAGAGAAAACTTGCTTCTCAAGTAGCTTGGCAAAAATATCTAAGCCTCATTTAACAACTTTGGACTTTAGTTCATTAATGGCATGGATTAATTACCTACTAGGTGTCCCCTACATTGACCCTAAAATGTAGCCTTGGTGAACAAGGCAAAACCCAACTAATAAAAAAAAAAAAAAAACATTGGTTATCTAAGGGGTTTATGTGTCCCTTAGGGCCATAGGCACATAATGAGCCTAAACTGAGCCTCAGAGAAACAAGTCAATAGGTGGACAAATCACAAGTGAACACTAAGGGACTCAGGCACCAACTCAAGAGGACATATAGGCGAGCTCCCCTCTTAGGTGTAGTCATGAATTTGCTTAAAAAATCTAAGAGGAGAAGGCCTATAAATAAGAAAAGTCACCCTTACACTTTGTATGTTTAGCCATTTTCTCTCCACTCCCTATCCTCTCTCTCTTTCACACCCTCTTCCTCCAAGCCGCCTAAGAGCCGATCGCTTCCCAAAGAAGCATCTTGGAGTTAGGTCCAAAAAGTTGTAAGTAAACCATCCTAACTCTCTGATAGGGCGATGTACTATGCTTATTGATTTTAGAATCATGTCATTGTTTGCTTGTAATGGCTTTGTATTGTTATATTTTTTGTGTTGTCGTTTGCTTATTTTTGCATCAAGTAAATTCATGGTCTCACATGAGTGTCAAGCACACCTAGATGTTGAGGAATGGTCTCGATGACTTGGACATGTACCAAGGTAGGTGCACAACCCATACTTGGTTTCAAGACAACATTAAGGCGTGTTGCTTCTTGGGACAAGCAATGAGTCATTGCCGAAGTCGGAGCAAATGGTTCCAAGTCAACACCATGAGCTTGAATCACATCCAGCATGTGTTTTAATTGCTTGTTTTTGCATTGAGTAAGTTCATGGTCTCACATGAGTGTCGAGCACACTCAAATGTTGAGGAAAGGTCTCCGCAACTTTGGACATGTGCCAAGGTAGGTGCACAACCCACACTTGGTTTCGAGATAACATTGAGGTGTGTTGTTTCCCGGGACAAGCATTGGGTCGTTGCTGAAGTTGGAGTGAACAATTCCACGTCAAGATCACAACCCCAAATCGCATCCTACATGAGTTTAGCTAGCAAGGCACAAGATTCGTCCATTGATTCACCTTGCATGACACACCTTCGGATCTTTCATCCGGCTAGTGAATCAATATAAAAATGGATTGATTGATGTTTAAATGCATGGACACATGATGGACTTTTACTGCTAACGCTAGCGTATACCAGGTCTTTACTTAGGGTAAAACTCAGGATGTCATCCCCATATTAAGATTGAGGATGATGCCAGCTTGAGTGAGGTTGATAATTGGGGGTCGCCCTAGATACCATCCTAGTAATGAGATCGGGATGATGCCGATTGCCAAGGGGGGACAAATTCCCAGTTGATATCGGAAGAGTCGATGGATTTCAACTAATTGAACTAATTGAAATAAATTGAAAGTTCACGTGTGGTGCTTGATGGATGCATTGTAATGTTTGAATTGATGCTTGCATCAATGCTTAAATTGATGCTTCCAAAAGCTAGGTTTGCTTTAACATCAGTGGTTGAGTCCTTGCATTAATTTGAGCATAAGGTTGCATTAGGTCACTTTGTGACCGAAATGGTTGTAAGCCATGGATCTTTGGAGAGCTTGTTTTTATGTACTAATTCTTTGTTTTTGATCCTTGAAAGCACATAGATGATCGAAAGCCTTTTATATGCATAGACAAGGCAATGCACAAACCTTGCTATTAATTTGTCATCGACAAGTGAGTGGTCCTTTTGTATCCGAGATTTGATAGCAAGATATTCTCCTATAGAAGAATTAGTGATTTCTATTTATTGAGTAATCGACTCATTCTTGTTGTTTTCACCATTTTAGGTGTGTGATGGGTGAACCTACTCAGCCGCCTGTCCATTCAGCCTTCTTATAGATATGGTTACCACCATGACAAATATAATAGATAAAGAAGAAGATGTCACTTATCAGAAGTACACCACCACCATATGAGTCCAAAAAAGAGTAGACACTTTGGTTCCCTATGTGTATAAGACTTGATGCCTCATTTTTGATAGGGACCTCATCTATCCCATTTGTGGCTTCATCCCTTCAATAGATCCCATAGGAACTTTGTAAGGGAATGAACCTAGGATGGAGGCTGTTTTTGAGGAGCTGGGTAGAGAAGCTACCGTAGCCCTTTGGATCATCGATGTATGGTAATGAAGATAAATAGCTCAGGACTAGGATGGACTTGTACTTATAATAGTTTTTTATATATGCATTTATGTAAATATGTTTGCTTTTATTTGCTTGGCTCGTACATATTTTGCCTGACTTCCATGTTTATTTGTGTATGTGGATTGTTTATGATTTGCTTTTGCATGTGCTTAATTAAAGATAAAAGACTTTCGGGACGTTCGACATGCTTGGGACATCGATGCTAACCCGCTGGGTCACGCTTTCATTCCAAGGGTGGGGTGGAGGTGTGACACATTTACATCCTCAAGAGTTATGGATTCTCTTCCTTACAACATAGAATTCACAAAATTTTCATACGAGCTCAGTAGTGTGCATAACACAATTAGGGCTTGATCTTCATAATCTAATTTCAAATCTAGATTTTTCATATCCGTAACAATTTTATTAGACTCACCTAAATGTTCTTGGATAGGAGTACTTTCTTGCATCTTTAGCGTATGAAAACATTACTTCAAAAATAATCTTGCCGTATGAGATTTATTCATGTAAAGGCTCACAAGCTTATACCAAATCTCAAAACTATTTCTCCATCAGCAACTTCAAAAAGCATCTCATCAGATAATGACAATTGGATGGTACTACATGCTTTTTCTTCCATCTCCTCAATCTCATTCATAGTCATGTAGTCATGTAGTCATGTAGTCTTTTCAGTCCAAGGTTCTTACCAAACCTTTCCAACATAGCAACATCTTCATCTTGATCCTCCATAGCCCAAAATTGTTTTGGCCATTGAAGGATGCCACTTCAAACTTGATAGATGCCATCTCAAATTAAAAAAAAAAAAAAAAAAAAACCAAAATTCCTTTGCTCTTATACTAATTTGTTACTGAAAAACGCCCAAAGATGCACCAAGCAAAGGATGAAAGCAAAATTGAAATTGCATGAGACACAAGATATACATGGAAAACCAAAACATGAAAAGCCACGGAGAGAGAGAAGGGTTTCACTATATTCAACAACAAATATGAGAGTACAATCCAAAAGCTTTAAAAACCACTTGGTAAGTCATTGGATTTAAAGATCCAATGAGAAAATAGGAAAAAAAAAAGAAGGGAAATAATATGAAGGCTACGGTTTGAGATGTGTTGTTAAACACATTCATTTTATAGTCTTCCTTAAAAAAAAAAAAAAATCCTTAAAACAAAGATGCATAGTCTAAAATACTCTTATCTCTAATTTGAAAGTAAATCCAAATATTGTGTTTGATCCAATTAAGGGAACTAACCATATCGTTTATTATAAACTAGATTGGTATGGCAATGATTGCGCAATTGATGGCATCGATACAAAACTATCGTTATCTTTTTTTCATGATAGGATCGTTCCAACTCCATTGTTGGCGATCTTTCCCTTCTTTTCCGGAGCATTAAATGTTATCATGTAATGCCCAATTGATCAGGACAATTGAGCATGCATGTCCAAGGTTTTACTTATAATACTTTGGGATAATGCCAATAAAATTCACAAATCAGTACCTTCACGGTTTATTTACCTAAACTAACTTTCATCTGACAGAAAATCTAAACATATGTACCCCTTACTCAAATCTATCCTCCATCAGAATTCTGCTTGATATTACATCAAAATAAATACGTGTCAACACACGTGATTTTCCACGCCGGATCCGTTATTCTCCACATTCAATCCATCTTGCAATCATCTATTACATGTGTTGATGCATACACATATGAGTTATTAAACGGAATATTAACGAGTGGTAGATTTGGGTTGATTGGGAATTTTTTGTAAGATGACAATTAATTTATGGTAATGTGTCATGAGTAACCAGTTTGAGGATTTTAATGATATGAACTCTAATCCTCAATAAGGGTGAAACTAATTTGGATTAGATTATATATGGCTAATCTCCACAAAGTAGTTTCTCAAGTCGGTTCCAACAACTCCTCCCAATTTTGATCATTGGGAAAATGCTATTTTTTTGGCATTTTGGGTCCGCATGACTAAACGTTCTAGCAATGCGACTTTGCCATGATCATTATTGAGTCTGAGGAACTTTGGACCTATAGCAAGGTATATTGATTATCTTTATCGCAAAGTATTAATGCTGTAAATCAAATCTAGGTTTAGTCACGCCTCATCCATATCGTTTCTATTTCCTTGTATGATCCATTATTTTGAATGAACACCAAAAGGAAAAAAGGAGATGAAGTGGAAAGAAAATTCATTCATAAAACTGTGGATTTTAAAATGCAAGAATATATGAGCAATCCACACGATACGAAATGATTAGATTGTCAATTGGATTTTTCGGCGCTCACTGCCTTCATTTAAACCTCCATTGAGATTACGCGATGCGAGAATCGTCACAATCACCTTTGGAGTTCTTTGCGCTGCATGGCATGATCGACTTAGCGATCTAGCGTGCTTGCTTATCTTTCACGGCATCTTGAGTTCGAGTTTCGATTGACTTCTAGTGTCGAACCCAATCTACGCTTAAAAGATTCTCCGTCTCTTAAGAATAAATAAATAAATAAAGGAAATGAATTTCTGACGTCAACATTGAGTGAAGAAGACGCTAGCTCTTACTGACTTAACATCCAACTCGATAAAGAAATTCGCTTCTTCTTTTTTTGGCACCATTTTCTTGCGTGCACTTTTGTCCCATATGAGTTTTTTTTTTTTTTGGTCTGTGCCTATTTGAGTTCGAATTGCCGTGATGTAATGTACAACGTTATCTCGAGAATTGGGCATGCATGTCAAAATGTTATATATATAATCCTAAAATCCCAATCTAGTACCCCACAACATATTTACTCACAAACTAATTTTCATGTCATAAATAATACCAAATGGATACCCCAACCCAAATCCATCCTATATCAGCATTGCGTCCCATATTTCGTTAAAATGTGTACGTGTCAACACACGTGATGACATATATGCATTATAATGAGATATTGGATGAAATGTTGAGAATGGTAGATATGGGTCATGGGTATTAGTTTTGTTTTTTGTGAGAAAATTAGTTTGGGGATAAATATATCATAGGATACCAATTTGGGACTTTCAATTTTATTAACCCTAATTCCTAATAAGAGTGGAACTATTTTGGATTAGATTGGATATGGTTAAACTTCATGAAGTAGTTCCACGAGCTAGTTCCAACAACTCCCAACTTTGATCAACATAAAAATGGTTAATACTATATAAAATCTCAATATGGTAAATCGTCCGAATTTTCCCAAATGAATTCTTGTGTCACAAAAATTTCAAATGATTACTCTCATACCACATTTACGTTAAATTAAATTGTGTCAAATTTTAAATCAATACACTCATGTCACATTTATCCTAAATTAATTTCGTGCCATCAAAAATCTTAGATCACTAGAATTAGAGATGTAGAGATTTCCCAATCGAAGACTTTGGTAATTTGGGATTTTTTTTTTTTTTTTGTGACATGAATTATACCGTAAAGCGAATATGGCATGAACAGACTGATATGGGATTTTTATAACACAAAAATTAATTTGTGGCAAATGTGGCATGGATGTATCAATTAGAAGCCTTGATGATGCAAAAATTAATTTCAAGTAAATGTGGCATAAGTGCACCAAATCAGAATTTTAATGATAAGAAAATTAGTTTAGAATAAATGTGGCATGATCATATCATTTTGAGATTTTTGATGGTATCAACCATTGGGAAAATGTTACTTGATCAACATTTCAAGCCGGTGTGGCCTGAACCATTCTAGCAAAAGAACTTTGCCACAATCATTATTGCGTCCTAGGAACTTTGAACCCACGACAAGTGTATTGATTTTTCAATAATCTTTGTCACAGAGTCAATGTTTCATTTTTTTCTTTAAATTTTCTTTTTGCAGAAGAAAATTTGCTTTCAAATAGGTGAATAATATCACGGAGGTGCAGGACCAATATGAAGATAGAGCACAACAGTATCGAATCCATGAAAACATATTTATTAAAGTCCCAGATGTTGACCTGGAGAACATAGCTCCTAGATCTAGAATTAGATTAAGAGAGTTCAAACTCTCAAATCTATAACTAGACTAGATTTGCTCCTAATTTTGATCATCAAGAAAATGATATGTCAACATTTTGGGTCCACATGACCGAACCGTCCTAGCGATTGGAATTTGCTATAATCATTATTTAGTCTTAGGAACTTGAACCTATAGCAAGGTATATTGATTATTTTTGTCACAAAGTATCAATAGGGTAAATCAAATCTCGGTTTAGTCGCGCCTCATCCATATCGCTTCTGTTTTCCTGTATGATTTGAAGTTAATGCTTATAACTTGACAATCTTATACATAGAATTTTCGGATTTGTTGTTAGCGATGGTCACATGCTTTTGCCCCATTATCTCGAATGAAGACGAAAAGAGAAAAGAAGAGATAAGTGCAAAGGGGTTGTGCACCTTTTTCTATCGACATCAGCTCATGCAATTGCTGACTTTGTAGTGACTTTGTAGTCAAGTATTATGAGCGACCCACCCGACACGAAATAATCAGAGCGTCGATTGGATTATTGGTGCTCATTACCTTTGCTCAGGACCCAATCGAGATTTTTAATGCGAGCCAGTCACGGAAAAATTACCAAAAAAATTCAAAACTCGTTATGCAACTATCAATTTAGTTTCAAATTTTCAAGATCGCCAAATTAGTTCTATACCTTTTGATGATTTGTCAATATAGTCATCTTCGCCTTTTTTGGCTGAAAATAGCTAATATAGATATCGGTGGTCCTACATGGCAAAACCTATATGTTACGATTTAAACTAATGTAGACAATTTTTGTTTTTTTTTTTTAAGAAAAAATTCAGAACAGAAAAAATTCAGAAATCTTTTGAAAAGTTTACAAAAATTCTCCACATTAGTGCTAACCATGTTTTATAGAATGGTTGTCATCAACGTTAGTGATTGCTAGCCAAAATTGGCAAGAATGATTACTTTGGTAAAGCATTAAAAAGTTTAGAACTAAATTGATCAAATTGAAAAGTTTAAGATTAAATTGATCCTTGCACAATGAATTAAGAACATTTTTTAATATAATTATCCGTTGTAGTCACCTCGGGAGTTCTTCGTATTGCATAGCATAATTGGCTTAGCATTCTTGTGCTTGCTAATCTTTAAGGCATCTCGATTTTGAGCTTTAGACGGACTTTTAGGGTCGAACCCAATCTATGCTTACACTATTCTCCATTATATTTTATATTTTAGAAAAAGGGAAAGGAAAAATGAATTTCTCATGTCAATTGAGTGAAGAAAACGCTGGTTCTTCTTGATTTAAGGCCCAACTCGATAAGAAGTTCACTTTTTTCTTTTTGCACTATTTTCTTGCGCGCATTTTTAGTCCTATTTGAGTTTGTAGGCATATCGAAACGGGGACAAAGTAAATATAAACAAGATGTGTACGGAAGAAACAATCGGGTCCACGAAAGGCACCGGCCATTTCGTTTTCTTTGACATCGACTGATGTCGAATTGATCGTATGCACGGAATACTACAAACTTAACGTATTCTTCATTTCTCCATGATAGAATCTTTCATGGTAGAGATAATTAGGATAATTCTCTAAGATATATATATTATTAGAGATAATTAGGATACTCCTATTAGTTTTATATATCTTTTAAGATCGTGCAATATCTGATGCATATATTGATTGATATATATATCACCTTTGATAGTCTTTCATAAAACCTATAAATAAGTTGATGTACTTTATTATGATATATTTAAAATATGTATACATTTTTCCCAATTTATATTTTATGTATTCTTACATTTAACCTGATAGGAGTGCTATTCGATCTTGAAGTGCATTTGGTGCACTCGCATCGCACCCGATGCACACCCAAGTGCATCTTTTAAGCTAACAGTGTTTGCAGTCATTTCTTTTCTAATAAGTCCTGATATCCTCCGGTTAAGTTTTCCCTCCCATATGAGGAAGTGCTTGGTCGAGTTCATTCCATGATGGTTGTGTTTCAATGTCAATCACAATAGTCGCATCACCCAGTCGAGCCTTTCATGGAGGTGGCTTTTCTTTCGATGCTAGCCGCATAGGCCCCACCACTTTATATTTTTACCTAGTCAAAATGTCAAATATGTGTATAGAGCACGAGAGTATTGAATTCCCGAAAACATATTTATTAAACTCTCAGATGTTGATCCGGAGAAGATAGCTCCTAGATCTAGAACTAGATTAAGAGAGTTTAAACTCTCAAATCTATAACTAGGCTAGAACTGCTCCCAATTTTGATCATTGGGAAAATGATAACTTGACATTTTGGGTCCACATGACCGAACCGTCCTAGCAATTGGAATTTCCCATAATTATTATTAAGTCTTAGGAACTTCAACCTATATCAAGGTATATTGATTTTTTTTTTTTTTTTTCGTCACAAAGCATCAATAGGGCAAATCAAATCTCGGTTTAGTCGCGCCTCATCCATATCGCTTCTGTTTTCCTGTATGATTTGAAGTTAATGCTTGAACTTGACAATCTTATACATAGAACTTTCGGATTTGTTGTCAGCGATGGCTACATGCTTTTGTCCCTTGATCTCGAATGAAGACCAAAAGAGAAAAGAAGAGATAAGTGCAAAGGGGTTGTGCACCTTTTTCTATCGACATCAGCTCATGCAATTGCTGACTTTGTAGTGACTTTGTAGTCAAGTATTATGAGCGACCCACCCGACACGAAATAATCAGAGCGTCGATCGGATTATTCGGTGCTCATTACCTTTGCTCAGGACCCAATCGAGATTATTTAATGCGAGCTAGTCACGGAAAAATTTCCAAAAGTCCAAAGGGGTTGTGTACCTTTTTCTATCGACATCAGCTCATGCAATTGCTGACTTCGTAGTCAAGTATTATGAGCGACCCACCCGACACGAAATAATCAGAGCGTCGATCGGATTATCCGGTGCTCATTACCTTTGCTCCGGACCCAATCGAGATTATTTGATGCGAGCTAGTCACGGAAAATTTTAAAAATTTACGAAAAAAATCTGAAACTCATTATGCAAATATCAATTTAGTTTCAATTTTTCAAGATCGTCAAATTAGTCCAATACCTTCCGACGATTTGTCAATATAGTCCTTTCGCCATTTTTGGCTGAAAATAACTAATATAGATATTGGTAGTTGTGACATCCTGAAATTCGAACCCTCTAAGGATAAAATGAATGTGAATTTCGTCAATGCATTGTTGGTTGATCTCACTCGGAATTGATCACTCTTGAGATACTGACCTTGAGGGGAAAGGCTAATGAGGACATAACTCGTGTGACTAAAGAACTTAACCTGGGAAAATGACTTGACCGTGAGACTTGCGTGAGGACGATCTTGTAGATAGGCAGGCCAATTTCAAGGACGACTAGAAGTCGATTCACGGACAAAACATAATGGAATGATGGGTGATTCCGTTTACTATTATCGAGCCCACGAACGACCCTATGTCGATCCTTAGTAATCGTGTACTTTGAAATAAGAATCTATCCTCCGCAATTTCATGTAGTCAAGGATGTCCATGTGTCGAGATGTCTTGAACGTGGTTTGGCACAAGTCGGTTACGCGTGAATCTTCGAAGCTACCTGTCGATCTAAGTTATACCAAAATAGCATACAAGCAAAATTGACATGGCATGAGAACCCAAGATTGGACTTCAAATTATTGGGAACGTCTAGGACGGACTTTGGATGAAACAACTTCGACAGTCAACAGCGCCAGGTTAAGCCGAGTATTTGGAAAAGGGATTTTCGGACCGAAGAAATGAGCCCATGAAGACGTGGGCCGGGCTAGGCAAGCGTGGGCCTTAGGCCCAAGGTGGGACAGCCCATGGTGGGCCCAAGACAAGCAAGTGAGCCCATTGGGCCCAATCCACTATTTTCTCTTCCAAGCCCATTACCTAGCCTTAAGCCCATTTGAGCCCAATCAATTCCCAAGCCCATTCCTATTCATTTCCAAGCCCATTTCTTAGGCCCGCCCATCAATTTCAGCCCAAGGGCAGATTGGGAATTTGTGCAAGGTGGAAATGACCATTTTGCCCCTAAAAGCAAGTGGATAAGGCAAAAGGAAGAGAGAGATGATGATGTCATTGCATGGGGACTTAGGGCAAGCCTTTATGGCTTTCTTGGAGAGTGCACCAGCCCTCACTTCACTCTCTCTCTCCTCCTTTTCAGCTCTCTCTCGACCGGACCCCTCTCTCCCTCGTTTTTCCCTTTTCTTCTTCCTTCTGCTCCAGTAAACAACCAAGCTTTCTTGATTGTCGCCTTCCTAGATGAATTAGCGCCTATGCCACCCACCACTATGCTTAGGACACCCAGACTGTCCACCTTAACTTGGTTGTTTGCCAGTCGAAGCCACCGGATGACTTGCCGGTCAGTCAGAAGCCAGTGGCAATCTGACCATCTGGCCCTGTTTTGCTCCAGCTGACCTTCTCATGAAGACTTGAGTTGTTTGTTGCCTTCCAGTGAGAATCAGCCTTCGTGCCACCCACCATCGTGTCCAGGAGGCCTAGATCGTACGGACGAGCTCGGCCGCTTGTCGAACGAAGCAGCCGGTCGACCCACCCGCGGCGAAAGAAGTCGCTCACCAATCTGTCAGTCCACTCGCCCGCCTACACTATTTCGCGATTTCCGCCATTTTTCTCCCATTCCAACCTTTCCTCCACCTAGCCCAACCATCAGCAAGTCCCCCTCGACCCCCAGGTGCCGCCAGTCACTGGTTAACCCCTCGCTAAAGCTCTGGCCAAGCCCGTTCAGCTTTGTTTATCCTCTGGCAATCCAATTTTTAGCGTTTCAGTGGGAGTTCAAGTTTGTTGTTGTTGTTTCAACCCCGGACCGCCTTGGATCATCTTGGTTAAGGTCCCTAAGTGTAGCCTCCGTCGTCGCCGTTGCATCCGTGTCTCCATTCCGTTAAGCAGGTGAGTTTAGCTCATAATCCCTTGATTAGTGCCTAAACTTGCTTAGAGTTGCTTTAATTAGTGTTAATTCTAGTTTATGAGAGTTAATTAAGTTATATTAGTCCTAAGATAGGTGGTTAGATGAATAGTTACATTAGTTTAATTTAATCTTGCTTTATTTACTTAATTGTGGCTTATGTGCTTAATTACATTCGGTTAACTTTAGTTGATTAAGTGCGTGCTTTAATTAATGTTTTTAATGAATTTTGGATTTAATTTATCAGTTTAATTAATTCTAGAAATTCACTATTCACGCGACACTATTCACGCACACTCTTCACGTGCATTGTTCACCCGAGAATGAAAAGTACCTAATTTCATGTGTTTTGATCTTATGAGATGATTTGAGTATATACATGCATGGGCATCTATATGAATTGAGTGATTTTCACAAAAAGGGAAATATGTCTAGTCCGAGAGATGTTGGAAATGGACCGTCTTTAGGGGAAAATGATTTGAAATTGTATTTGCAAGCATTGTGCATTGGTTAAATGCTCAAAGATAAGAAGAGAGTCTTAATGGTGTGCTTGCATGATTAAGAAGTGGAATCCATCACCCAACGAAAGTTTGGGGGCGATACCTAACGGGAGTCGGAAGCCGGTCGTAGTAGATTATGGACCGATGTTCTATCTTTGGGATACCATCTGAATGGAAGTTCTAGACAAAGCCGTGCCCGTCGGGGCAAGACGAAGCCCGATATTTATCGGTAGCCCAGCGGAAGTCGGATGATCGTTGACTGGAAAGTTAGCCATGGTCAGTAGGTCATTAATAACTGAAGCACACATGAGTGTTGAGGTCATAGTTAATTGGAACACACGTGAATGTCGAGATGGCTAGGCCTTTTTATGAGTTAAAATTGTGTGACGCAGTAGGGGACATATCATAACGATTTTACCTTATAATTGAGACCCGTGTGATCGATTGATAAGGGATAGGTGGCGCAATAAAGTGCAAGAACGTATGAGAATCATAGCGACATGAGTTCTGGTTATGCATGAGTTGAGCATATTGTTTATGGAACGTACGCATGAATCGATAACGTACAGGGTGTGGCAATGGCTAGGTAAGATCGCTTGTGACGCGACTCATATGTGATTAATGTACTGCATCATCTAACAGCCATGTGCATTTGCTTGTATTATGCTAAGCTTCAACATGCAGGATATGGCATACCTGGTAAGGTTGCATGCAAATTGACTATGTAGTTAGTAGTTGACCCTAACTGTTGTGGTTTATTAATTGTTGGTTGTTAGTCGTAGTTTGTTTGTGGAGTGATTCTAGAGAAATACCCCGAGTTGAGTTGGTGTTCTAATGGAGGGCTTAGGGGAGGACTCGTTGAGATTTTAATCTCACTGGTTATTATATAACCATTTTTAGATTCCTAGTGTGAAGAACCCGGAGCTTAAAATGGAAGGGTCAGGAGCATAGGTAGCTTGGTAGTTCTTTTTGAGATAGACCTTCTGTCACTCCCCGATCCTCTAAACGAGTGCCCAACCCTGCATGGTCAATTAAATAGCAACATCCTAGGATGCATCGCAGACCCATTCATTTTAAAATCAATGCGGAAGCAAATAATAAATTCCTAGACAACAACGAGATGGGATAGAAAAGTGGGGCCATAATTTTGAAAACCATAACCAAGTAGGGGTTTTGCAAAACTACAAATCTTCGTCCTCCTCCTCATCTTCATCCTTATCCCAATTGGAGCCTTCAACTAAATACATCGGTGACTCAGGTTCTAACATGTCCAGTTCCATGTCCACTACTGAACCACCTAGAGGGTCGACCATGCCTTTCCCAAATAAATCTTGTGTTCTTATTCTCTTCCCCGAACTCTTTTATTCTGTTCATAGTTCCATTTAACTGCTAAAGTTTAGTCTCATTCAAAATCTGCTGCTCTTCAAACATAGGTTAAAAGTAAAGGTTTTCACTGCATCTTGTGGAATTTATTTTTATACCTATTCACCCCCCTCTAGGTGTTAATACTAGCACTTTCAGAAAGAAGAAAAGAAGAAGAAGAAGAGGAAGAAGAAGAGAGAGAATGAGAACAAGATTAGGGTCAAGAAGACTCTTTCAAGCCAACTTTGGTAGTCTCCCTGTCTAGTGATTCTGAGATAGCAAGAATTGGAACTGCTTACGCTCATCACTCTAAAGCTGAAGTTGAACAAGAAGAAACCTTACCTACTCCACCTAAAGGCAACAAAACAAGGAGAGCTGTTGGACCAAAAGGTATGTCTTCACCTTTATTTGCTAGTGATGTAAGCCGTTCTACAACAGACCCAGAGGATATGTATGCCTCGCATTACCTAGAAGATAGTCATGGTGGACAATCTGCTTAAACCCCATCTATTCTCAAAATCCTTGGAATTGACTTAGCTATTCCTAGTTCTGCGACAGCTCAAACAATAGACTTTTCAAGACTACTAGAAATTCTATTGGACATCAGAAAACAACAATAAGCTATGAAATTTAAGATGCATGATCTCAAGAATGCTTTTAAGGCCACTTCAGTGTCTTTGCATGATTAGTTGAATGCCCTGAAGATTCAAATGCAGACTTTTGTATAGGGTGAAGATTTGCAATCACCGAAGTAGAGTTTTGAAAGGCTTAAGAAGACAGTGTATTCTATGGGAGAATTCGAGCTTGTTCGCCTTCCAAAACAGCCATGATTTTGACTCTATTTTCAACCAATTCTTTTTCATTTGTTCTCCACTTTTTGCTGTTAACAAAAAGGGGGAGAAGTTTTATGCAGATTTGATGACTTTTTGTTTTGGAATTTATCTTTGTTTGGTGTGGTTATGGTTTGGATTGGTTTGGACTGATGATGCTTGTAAGTAACTTAAGCTCTATTATTGATTATGATAAAGATAGTTGCTTTTACAAGACCAACACATTTTCAATGGTTGCAAAATCGCTACTATCCTTATCATAATCTCTAATTATCTTTTATAAGAAATCTCGGTTTGCTTAAGTGTTGTTTTGCAGGTCAAAGTGTCCAAATCTACAGGAAAGTTTTGTCACCATCAAAAATAGGGAGATTGTTGGAGAAAACTTCCTTATCTATTTTGAAGTTGACAAAACGTTTCCATCAGTCTAGTCTGAAGTCTTGCAGACTCTATCTCAAAGTCTGAAAACCTCCAGACTCAAGATTTAAACTTTGCCCTCACTAATAGTTTGCAGATCGTCGAAGAAAAGTTTCATCCATTGAAGAAGACTTATCCAAATGCAAGTATATCTTTAAGGATTTGATTCATACGGTTGAAGAATATATCACGACTAGAGATAGCATCTCGTGATCAATTATTAAAATCAACTTGAATAATTAGATCCGTTGAATGGCGAAGTATACTTGGAAGGTTCTACTTATGGAAACCTAGATCTTGATTATATGGGCGAGTAGGATTGGTGGGCTATCATCACATTTCTTAAATGACTCGAGATCTTCCTAATTGATTCTATCAAACGGGTAGATTGGAAGAACACCTTTGGAAGATGTCAATGATTATGATGGCATGAGGAAGTATATAAGGAGGATGCTCAAGTTATTCGAGTGTGTGTATGAAAGAAAATTTCAAAGTCTGAAATTTTTAGTTCTTTGTTATTACAATTTGTCGAGCTTAAACTGTACTCAAAAGAGAGATCAAATTCTTGTGAGACCTTGAGGAAGTGTAGCAGAGTCTCTACACTATGGAATCAAAGACGTGATATTGTAAAATCTCTTTTGATTCTTAGTGGAATCCAGCCAATGGGCTGTCAATGCTTGGAGAGTGAACGAAAGTTTGGTTTAAGTCAAACCACTATAAACCTTGTGTTTCAATTATCTTTCCCTAATCTCTTTACTTAATTCGCAGTCTTATATATTAGTTTATAATCTTTTATATCTTTAATCTATTATTTTGTTATAAGTCGAATTAAATTGTTAAGTTATACAAAACCTTTATTGACACCTACACCCCCTATAGGTGTTCATACTAGCGTTATCAGCTCTCACAAGCTGACGTATCAAAGCGCATAGGCCGATACAGTATATTGCTCTCATAAGCTGACGTGCAAAGGGTCCCAAAAGCTGATGATAAATATGCTCGCACAAGCTGACATGCACATATGCTCTCACAAGCCGATAACCCACCACATTGAAAATACTAGATAAAAATAGTCGTGTATGGGCACACGGTCAATCCAAGCCAAAAACACAATATCTTTCTTTTAGAAAATCCCACTAATTATAATTGTGTATAAACACAATTTTGGCATTGTAAACGGATGCCCAGTATTTTCTAATTAAATATCGAAATTACTCAATTTTGGAATAAATACCAAAAATTACAAATTTCACTCAATTTGCACAAATCAACACTCAATTAAATAAATCAATCACACTATTGCAATCAACACAAAATTATGTTCACCGGCTATCCCGGTATAATTTCCCAAAAATAATAAATAAATAAATAAATACTAAAAATAATTAAATAAATACATTTAAATGCCATAAATGCAAACTTAGGTCGGAAAAGCCTAATTAAATACTGAAACTGGCGTGGAAAAATTCCGAACCTAACTAGATAAATAATACAGCCTATCTAGTTGCTAATTAAGCCGATCTAACCATCTAACATGCATAAACAAGTAATTAAATCACTAATACATTATAACTAACTACCTAAACCATACTTACCCTAAACTAATCAACCCTTAAGTATCATTAACTCCCTAAGCAGAGTTTAGTAAGTAAACTCACTAGTTTCAAAATCCAATGAGTCCATGACGATAGCAAGGCGAAGACGGGCAACAAACTACGAATCAACGACACCCAACAAGGCTCGAAAGTGATCCGAATTAGGCCTTGAAGCTCATGGATCCTTGTTGGGCTTTGGCTCCACTTGCTGGGCCAAGAGGCTACTCGAGCGACCAAGAGTGGCAAGGAGAGGTGATGACCATGCAGCGGGGCTAGGCGGCCAACGGTGAGGCTTCATGGTGGTGGAGGCGATCTGGACGGTGGTCTAGGGGGTTCGACGTAGCTTGAGGGGACTCGGGAAGGGTAGCACGATGACGGAACAGGCGAGATGGATGGCAGTTTGGCAGCTTTGGGCGGACGTGCGACAATAAGGGGGCTTGGCTTGGCTTCTCTGTAAATTTTGGAGCTCTCAAGAGCCAACAATGGAAAAAGTAAGGTCTACTAAAGAAGAAAGGCTACCTGCAACTTGGAGGGGGGCCACAAAATCTTCTAGAAACCAAAGTTGTCCCCTTAGAGCTCAACCAACAAGCCCCACCATTCCAGCCTTGGTCAGCAGCCCCTATCCACTTCAAAGATTCCCCAACACACTTGCCAAAGGGTCCAAAAGGTTGTGCACCAAGGGGGCCTACGAATTTGGTACCAAGTTCCCTAAATTGAGCCTATTTCTCTCCAATTTGACCCAATTTGACCCAATTTGGTCTCCATAAATCCCACCACGGTGTCCTTGACCAAATTAACATTTTTCATTGATGTCCTCTAAATTTTCCGGACATAAATGGCCCAATTTTGAATTTCCGCCAATAATCTCGGTTTGCAAAAAAATCAAATTTTTGGAGAATAAGTCAACGTTCCTAAAATGAATTATGACATGACAAAACTTTCAATTTCTAAAATTGGATTCAAATTTGCGGTTAATTTCAATGTAGCGCGATTTTAGCATGACCTAGCCTACCTGGTAGCTTTCCGGAATTTTTGGTGCAATTGACCTGTGATCGATTGTCATAAAGTACATATTCAACATATTGACGACTCTCGATTGTCGTGAAAATATCAAGGTTTCAAATACATGCACATGGTACACAAAACAACAGAAAAATCGATCTAATGCCGATCGATGAGAATTTTGCAATCAAGTGGAATCACCAACACATTAATCACATATCTCAGTCGAATCGACATATCTCTAATCTCTGATTGATTTTGACAATGTCGTAATGATCCTTGCAGACTAGCACATTGAGCAGTCAATTTCCGATCGAATTATCATGTCTATTGCATTAAAATCCCTTAATGGCTTCACTTGATAAGCTAGTTATCTCGTAAGTGGCCAACTCAGAGAAAAGAACTATAGGTGCGTCGATGAAAAGTCTAACTTATTCAATCAAAAACAGAACCTAAAAATCAGGAAGCCACACATCTATCTTTTAAAAAGAGACTAAGCGCTATCACAACCCAACTTTAGTTAGCAGAAAAATATTAAATTAGTTAGTGGCGAGTATGATTACCAACTAAGGAGCATCATTATTGCTCGATGGTTCTTTTTTCAATGCAATCTAAACTTTATTAGCGAAAAAAATTATAAAATTAGTTAGTGGAGAGTTTGATTACCAACTAGGAAACATCATTATTGCTTTTCTAATTCTTTGTTTTGATTAATTGAAAAAGCAAGTCAAGTCAAGAAGCGCTTTGGCATGAAGCTGTGGAAATTACACTTACAATGATTGCCCTTTTCCGGGCATCATGCCTCACAACAATCTAATTAGCATGAAGAATCTAAGGGGTGTTGGTAATAAAAAGTCGAAGTATTGGGAGTGGAATATGTGGAAACCGCTAAAGTGATGAACACTATTCGATATTACTATTGGTCGAATAGAAGTCGTCGTATATGGCATGCTATATTTTCACAGTAATCACTAATTTGCTAAGCTCTTTCAAGCCTCGTCATAATCCTCAATATGATCTACATATAAATAAATATTTTTTTGTAAATGTTTATCGTCAAAATACTTGAAATCATATAACCTTCAAAATATCTTGCTATGATGGGTATCTATACTTTTTTTCAATCATAAGAGTGATCAAAATATATAATATAGTTAGTGGAGAGTATGATTACCAACTAAGGAGCATCGTTATTGCTTGCTGGTTCTTTTTTTTTCGCAATCTTAACTTTATTAGCAAAAGAAAAATTATGAAATTAGTTAGTGGAGAGTATGATTACCATCTAGGAAACATCATTACTACTTACTGGTTCTTTTTTCTAATTCTTTGTTTTGATTAATAGAAAATGCAAGTGAAGTCAAGAACCGCTTTCACGTGAAGTGGAAATTACGCTTACAATGATTGCCCTTTTCCGTGCATCATGCCTCGCAGCAATCTTATTAGCATGAAGTATTTGGGGGTGTTGGTAATAAAAAGTCGAAGTATTCGAAATCTATGGAGATAACTATAGTGATAAACACTATCTGATATTATTATTTGTCAAATAGAAGTCGTCATGTATGAGATATTATATCATCACACGAATCACTAATTTGTTAAACTCTTTCAAGCCTTGTCATAATCCTCAATATGATCTACGTATAAATAAATATTTTATTTGTAAATGTTTATCGTCAAAATATTTGCAACCATATAACCTTCAAAACATCTTACTATGATGGGTATCTATACTTCTTTTCAATCAGAAGAGTAATCGAAATATATATAATATAGTTAGTGGAGAGTATGTTTACCAACTAAGGAGCATCATTATTGCTCGATGGTTTTTTTTTTATTGCAATCTAAACTTTATTAGCGAAAAAAATTATAAAATTAGTGGAGAGCATGATTACCAAACTAGGAAACATCATTACCGCTTACTAGTTCTCTTCTCTAATTATTTGTTTTGATTAATAGAAAAAACAAGTCAAGTCAAGAAGTGCTTTCACATGAAGCTGTGACAATTACGCCTACAATGATTGCCCTTTTCCGTGCTTTTCCGTGCATCATGCCTTGCAGCAGTCTGATTAGCATGAAGAATCTAGGGGGTGCTGGTAATAAAAAGTTGAAGTATTCGGAATCTGAGAAGATCGGTATAGTGATAAACACTATTTGATATTACTATTTGTAGAATAGAAGTCGTCATATATGAGATACTATATCATCACACGAATCACTAATTTGCTAAACTCTTTCAAACCTTGTCATAATCCTCAGTATGATCTACATAAAAATAAATATTTTTGTAAGTGTTTATTGTCAAAATAGTTAAAACCATATAACCTTCAAAAAATCTTGCTATGATGGGTATCTATACTTTTTTTTTCAATCATAGGAGTGATCAAAATATAAAATATTTGTTATGATTTGTTTTGGAATCGACACAATCTCGTATTAGGTTTTCTCGAGTTTTGACCTTTTCCTTCCTCCTATTTTAGATGATGGGTAACTTTATCATATTAATTTATTTGTAAAGCATACTGCATATCTAAGTGGCACGACATTGACACGTGACATGTGACATGACACGTCAACACGTCATTTCTAAAAAAAAAAAGAATTCCGACATATTGGGATACGTTGTATATTAAATATATATTTTTATATATACACAATAAATTATCATTTTTATGATTATTTGAATCAAATTCATAAATAAATAAATAATTGAAAAAGCATTCATTGTTTCGATTTAACAAATTCAACTCTATTTCAACCATTTATATAAGTTGGAGAAAAAACAAGCAATCCATATTCTGGACTCGCATGTTAGATATATTGGAAGAGGAGAAAAAAAAAACTTAAGGGGTGAATTGTGTATCACGGGAAGTGGAAGTCGAAAGAGAAGAGAAGACTATGTTTTTCTTCTTTCTCCATTTATTATTTTTTTATTTTTTTATTTTTTACATGTATATATTTTGACCTCTTATTTATTTAATTTTTAAAATTAACCTTAATATCGAAATCACATGTCGTAAACTCGTATGTCGAATTCCGACTCGAGTGTTAGAGAATGTCGAGAAAATTGATCAAGTGTCGAATTTTCCGACACATGTTGAGCAAGTGTCGGAGAGTATCGAAGAGTGTTTAACATATGTCGAAGTGTCCGACATGACACGAAGACTTTTAAGAGTGTCGATCTTCATAACTACATACTCCCCCCCCCCCCCCCCAAAAAAATTCACAAAACCCATTGTTGAGACCTTAATTCTTAATGACAAATCAAGCAAATGTTTTTGTGAAAAAAATGAAGAAATAAAAATAGTAAAAAGATAAAAAAATATAAAAATAAAAGCAAATAAAAATAGGAAGAGAGAGTCCAATTGGGCCTAGATCGACCCCCCCCCCCAATCACCCAAGCCTTTCGGCCTGGCCCATTACATCACCCTGCGAAGCTGCGATACGGAGCACGCAGGCGAACCATGACGACGCTCTTCCCACATGCTATTTTCTCTACTTTTCCACAGGTACAAAACCTCGCACATCACTAATGCACAACACCCACTTTTATATATGTAGTAATAATAATAATAATAATAATAAAAAAGGAAGATTGAGTAATTTAATTACAAACGCTAAATCCAAAACCTCCCATGCACAAAGCTCACATATTTATCTATCTATCTATCTATCTATCTATCTAATAAGTAGTTTATCAACAATATAATAATGTCGATTTGAAATTATCAATGTCCACTTCTCGTGAAAAACAACACAATTAATAATTTAAGCTAACAAATGACTCTATCTAATTATGATAATCATAAAGCTGTTCTAAATAGTATTAATATATGTTAATGCATAAATGCAATTAGAAGGCACTGGAAAATTGACCAAATTTTGTAACTTCAAAAGTCATATTCTACCATCAACAGTGGAAATTTTACCAGCATGAGATTTTACTATATTTGGAGGACGATATACCAACCTAAGCTACCTTAGGGGGGAAACTAGTATTTAGTCACCATGCTTGGAAATGCTAACTATGTTTGAGCATTCATCGACCTGTTTTAATTTCAAGGATATAATTTACTGTGATAATGGAGTTTTACAGTACTGAATTAGGACTTTTCTATCCTAGAAAATACATGATCATAAAGTAAATTTTCAACCTTGATAGTAAATTTACCGTTATTACTAACGTTTCTTTGAATAATATTTACTTATGCACATTGTTATCGACCGTAACATTAATAGACGTAGAGAAATTTATACATCTCAAATTTCACGCCAAACGGAGGATGTCATTTATGGATTAAGAGCCACTCCAAATATCCACCACCTTTTATTTTTCTTTTGAGAGCATGGCCCGTATAAAATCGGGTGGGGTCATTCCATAGAGTAGAACACGTTCAAGGAATTATCGTCTGAATCTTATGTTCCAAACGTTTGAATCTACCAAAATAAAATTAAAATTATGACTACTTTGAATGTCGAGGAGGGAACTCATTTCCAGTTGGAATGCTAGTTTTTGAAAAGATTATAAAAAATGCTAGTTGCTAGGTAACACGTGTGTATATGCAGATATTTTTGTGCTATAAAATTTCCTGAAACAACTTGCTTAAAAATGCGAGATACTCCCGGCATATCTTCATTACGCGCGCCATCGCATCAAATTTACCCGGTACACAAGGGAATTGGAAATCCTCCACGTCTTAAGCAATTGAGCTAATCCGGATTTACCGGAGAGGTTGTTTTTCCCTATTTAATAATTACACAACATAAGAACATTCTCCAATGTCACGCATAAGGGAAAACCAGTTATGGAAATTCAGGAGGGAATTCAACAATTTATCAATATCAACGGTTTTTTTTTCTTTTTTCCTAAATCCTTAATTCCGTGCACTGCACACGCCTGCTGCTTTTTGCGCCTAATTACAGTTTTGCCTTCTTTTTTATGGTTATTTACAGTTATGCCCCTTGTTGCTTTAAAAATTACAGTTTTGTCACTGCGCTATTTATTTACTGTTCTATCCCTGTTTATTTATAATTATGATTTTGCCCTGCTGATTATTTACCATTTTGCCCATGGATTTTAAATTTATGATTTTGCCCTTATGAAATTATGATTTTACGATTTTGCCATTATGCTTTGATTATGTTGTCCTTGTGTGCAATTTGGTAAATATTTGTATTTTACAATATTAAAAATTCATATTATGAATGGTTTATTAGTCACCAAAGTGGCCAAACCTTGAAGTTTTTTAATTTTCTTTTGATATTGTAAATTGTTTTATTCAATTACGCATGATTAATTGATGCTATATATATGAAATTGATATGTTATATATCATTATTGATGTTATGGGTATATTGAAGTTCATTTATTATAAGAATATGGAATAACCCAAAAATTAATTATTTTTTATAATTCATGAACATTATAGTTGATAATTAATATGACTTGTTAAATTTATTTATATATCCAAAGATAGAAAATAAATTTTAATAAGATATATTTACAATTACCAAATAAAAGTTATTAGCATCATTATGGTTTATATATATTTGTATATCATAGGATTGCCCAAAGGAGAACTATGATGTACATGTGTAGTTTAGTTTGAATCTGATTATGTGATATTCTCAAGGCATTAATGTATGAGTATTTTCTTGCATATTTGCAGTATCTGTACCTGTTTCACTCCATTCGCATGCCTCGTCTGTTCCCTTATTCAATGGGATGAATTTTCCTGATTAGAGTGAACAAGTCCAGTTTCACTTAGGTGTCATGGATCTTGATTTAGCGCTTCGAGTTGAGAAACCAACTGCTATTACTAATAAAAGTAATGATGATAAGAAGTCTTTCCATAAAATTTGGAAAAGATCGAATAGACTAAGCTTAATGTTAATGCGAATGACAGTTGCAAACAACTTAAAAACTTCTCTTCCCAAGATTGACAATGCTAAAAAATTTATGAAATTTGTGGAAGAGTGTTCTCAAACTGCTGATAAGTCACTTGCTGATACATTTATGAGCACACTGACCACCATGAAATATGATGGTTCACGTACCATGCATGAGCATATACTTGAGACGATGAATTTAGCAAAAAGTTAAGGACTTTATGAATGAACGTGGATGAGTACTTTTTAGTACAATTTATACTTAATTCATTACCTCATGAGCAATATGGGTCATTTTAAATAAATTACAACATTATAAAGGATAAGTAGAATGTGAATGAATTGGCCAGTATGCTAATTCAAGAGGAAACAATGATAAATAATCAAAAGGTTCATTATGTTCATCTCTCAAGTCATCAAGAAGTTCAAATGAATTTTAAAAGGAAATATGGAAGGAACAAGAAGAAATTACACATCATGAATGACTCTTCAAAGGTTTCTCAAATCCACAAGAAGGAACACAATCTTATTAAGTTTCATTTTTGCAATAAAATTGAACACTTGAAGAAAAATTGTCTAAAACGTAAGACTTGATTCGAAAATAAATGTAAGTCTTGTGCTTTAGTATGTTTTGAATCAAACTTTACTAAAGTTCCTCATAATACTTGGTGGATTGATTCTAGTGCCACCACTCATGTGTCAAATAAGATGCATGGATTTCTTACGATCTAAACCATAAAGCCAAATAAAAGTTATGTGATTACGGGGAACAAAAACAAAACTCCAGTTGAAGGCATTGGCACTTACCGTTTGATCTTAGATACTGGGCATTATTTGGATTTGTTTCGAACCCTTTATGTACCTAAATTTTCTCGCAATTTAGTTTCTTTGCCAAGACTTGATGTAACGGGATTTTATTGTAAGTTCGGTTCTGAATCTTTTAGCTTATTTAAGAGTGATACTCTTGTTGGAATTAGAACTTTATGTGATGGTCTCTACAAATTTAGACTTGATAATACTTTTGTTGAGACATTAATGACCTTGCATCATAATGTTGGCACCAAATGAAGTTTAATAAATGAAAATTCTACTTACTTGTGGCATAAACGTTTGGGTCATATATCCAACGAAATAATGTAAAGATTAGTGAAGAATGAAATTCTTCCAAATTTGGATTTTACTGACCTTGGAATGTGTTTTTATTATATTAAAGGTAAACAAATAAAGCACACTAAGAAAGGTGCCACAAGAAGCACAGAGTTTCTTGAAATTATACATACTTGACATATGTAGTTCATTCGGTGTTCCATCTTTTGGTAAGGAAAGCTATTTCATCACATTTATTGATGATCTTTCACGTTATGGTTACATTTATCTATTGCATAATAAGTCTTAATCAGTTAATGTACTTGAAGTGTATATTAAAGAGGTTGAGAGGCAATTAGATAGAAATGTGAAAATAGTAAAATTGAATAAATGCGGTGAATATTATGAAAAGTATGATGAATCGGGATAATGTCTAGGTCCATTTGCTAAATTCCTTGAAAGATATGACATTTGTGCTCAATACACAATGTCAGGTACACCACAACAAAATGGTGTAACAGAAAGGCATAATCGTACTTTAATAAAAATGGTTAGGAGTATAATGAGTCATTTATCTTTACCCTTGTCTTTGTGGATGTATGCATTAAAGACTTCTATATATTTATTAAATAGAGTTCTTAGTAAGGCAATTCCAAAGACTCTCTTTGAACTGTGGATGGGAATGAAACCTAGTTTACGACACCTACATGTTTAGAGTTGTCTAGCAGAAATAAGAATTTACAATCTACATGAAAGGAAATTTGATTCAAGAACGCCCAATGGTTATTTTATTGGTTATGCAGAAAAATCCAAAGGTTATAAATTTTACTGTCCTAATCATAGTACAAGAATTGTTGAATCTGTAAATATTAGGTTCATTGAGAATGGTGACATCAATGAAAGTGAAAGAGTGCGTGATGCTTGCATTCAAGAAGTAAGGATAGAAGTCCCTTTACCCAAAAGTTTCTAAAGTTGTTATTCATGATATTATAGTACAACCTAACAATAATCGAGAACAACAAATTAATAAACAAACACTCCATAATTAATATGTCAATATTGAACCTCCAATAACTAAGTCACAAGAAATAACATTAAGAAGATCTCAAAGAGAAAATGAGATTGGCTATTTCTGATGACTATATGGTTTATCTACAAAAATCAGAAATTGATTTAGGAATTGGAAATAATCCAGGTTCATTTTCCCAAGCATGGAATGTAAAAATTTTAATGAATGGTTTAATGCAATAGGAGAAGAGTTAAAATCCATCTATCAAAATCAAGTTTAGGATATTGTTGAATTGCCTAATGGATGTAAAAAGGTCAGGTGTAAATGGGTCTTTAAGACCAAGCGCGACTCAAAATGCAATATTGAACGACATAAAGCCAGACTTGTTGTAAAGGGTTTTACGCAAAAAGAATGCATTGACTATAAAAAAAACATTTTCACCAGTCTCTAAGAAGGACTCACTTAGAATCATTATGGTTTTGGTGCCTCATTATGACTTGGAATTACATTAAATGGATGTAAAAATCACATTTCTTAATGGGAATTTAGAAGAAAATGTTTATATGGACCAACCCGAAGGCTTTTCAATTAAAAGAAAGAAACATATGATATGTAAATTAAAAAAGTCAATATATAGACTTAAATAAGCTTCCCGACAATGGTATCTTAAATTTAATGATACTATAACTTCATTTGGATTTAAGGAAAATACCGTTGATCGGTGTATATATATGAAGATTAGTGGGAGCAAGTTTATTTTTCTAGTTCTGTATGTTTATGATATTTTGGTTACTGTTAATGATCTTGATTTGTTACATAAAATCAAGAAGTTTCTCTCTAAGAATTTTGAAATGAATTATATGGGAGATGCAACGTATGTAATAGAAATAGAAATATTCCGTAATAGATCACAAAGATTATTATGATTGTTTCATAAAGCCTACATTGAGAAAATTTTAGAGAGATTTAATATGAATCAATATTCAGCAAGAATAGTTTCAATTTAGAATTGTGACAAATTTAGCTTTATACAATGTCCAAAAAAATAATTGGAACGAAAACAAATGAAAAATATTCCTGATGCATTTGTTATAGGGAGCTTAATGTATGCATAAACTTGCACCAGACCAAACATCAATTTTACTGCCGGAATGCTAGGCAAGTATCAAAGTAATCCTAGAATGGATCATTAGAAAGCTGCAAAAAAAAATTTTAGATACTTGCAATGAATGAAAAATCATATGCTCACTTATAAAAAAATCCGATCATCTTGAGGTGATTGAACATTCAGATTCAGACTTAGCCAGATGTACCGATACAATGAAATCAACGTTTGGTTACTTGTTTCTTCTAGTTGGAATGACAATTTCATAGAAGAGTGCAAAGCAATCAGTTATTGCTGCATCCACTATGGAAGCTGAATTTGTGGCATGCTTTGAGGCCACTATTCATGAAATATGACTATGGAATTTTATTTCAAGGCTTATGATTGTCGATAGTATTGCCAAGCCTCCGAAAATTTATTGTGATAACTCTACAACGGTTTTCTTCTTTAAGAACAACAAGTATTTTAAGGGTACTAAACATATGGACATCAAATACTTGTCTATTAAAGAAGTTTAGAAATGAAGAGTGTTAATTAAGCACATTAGCACCAATCTTATGATAGCAGATCTCTTAACAAAAGGACTGCCGCCCAAAACATTTAATGAGCATGTTGAAAAGATGGGCATTATTGGACGTCATTAATGTTTGTATTCTAATTGTATTAAGTTTATGTATTTGACACTTTGAGCTTATTTACATGTTTTTGATATTTCATATTTTCTATTTAGTATATATTACGGAAATAGATTAATGTTAAACAGGATAATTTCTAAAGAGACATTATAGTTTGACTATTACTTGTACTTCTCATTTATGAATCATGTTGTAGTGCATAGAAGGGACTATGTTTATTAATGACATACAACCGCTATGACTCGCATTAGTTTTTATTACTTAATTGTGATTATTATGTGATTATCAATTTAATGAAAATGTTATAACATAATGTTATTGTGCACATTACAGTCTTTATTAAAGCATGAAAGGAAAATCATATGGGCCAAATGGGAGAATGTAAGAATTATTATGGCCCACATGATATGATTTATTATATAGTTTAATAATTGTTGAAATGCTATAAAATAAATAAATATTGGTTATGAGAAGTTGCGACTCTAATAAAAACGAAATGGTATAATCCTCAAAGGAAATTACTGCTTTTCCGAAGAGGTGCAACTTATATGGAAATTAAAAGGCGCTTTGATGGAATGCATCTATTGATAGAACATATAAATAGAGTCGGTCCTATCTCCACCCAAGTGAACAACAATAACATAAAGAAAAATTGTTTTTCACAACGATTATCATCAAGGGTAACACTATGGATAAATGTACGTCTTCATTTATTTGTGAAAACCATGAAGATCAAATATCATTGTTTTATTTTGAATTTCCACATTAAAGAATTATATGTATTATCTAACAATCCAGTGCCTTCATATCGGGGAAACTCAATCAGTAGGGTCATAAAAATAATTACTACCAGCAATAGAGAGACCTACTATAAGGAGATTGATGGAGCTTTGCACCATAGGAGAGACCATAGGAAATATGCACCCACTCTTGGCGGAAAATATGGGCAGGGTTCTGACGCATTTCAAGTGCTGGTGACTAATCTTCCCTCCCTGTTATATTCGCAAAAGCAACCTTCAAGGGTTGCTGTTGCTTTTGTGAATTCTATGCGGGGGAAGAAAATAAAAATCATATTTTTTGAAACATCATTATGAACAGCAGTGGTCAGGGAACACTCCAAGGAAGGAAAGGACATCAAGAATGAGTAGGTCACAATTGGTGTTGTGCACAGTATGTTGGCACAAATACATGCACTTGAAGGATCAATTAGATCTAAGCAATAGCTCTTCTAAACAAGCCTTAAACAGTAAGCGTCAAGGAGAGGGAGAGAATATTGGAATTTTGTTGGCAAGTGTCGTCCATGCAATATTTAGAGGGGCCTCGAGGACCAGCTTTGTTGAGAGATTTCCTTGGATCTAGCTAGTCTATCAGATCACCTTTAGAGGAAGTCAGTATTTCAAAAAAGTTTAATATTACAGAAGAAAAAAAGAAAAAAAAGATGCCCCAAGCTTTAAAACTAATAGAGGGTTTGCTTTAAAATCGCAGGGATAGGAATTAAACTTCAACTAACATCAAAGTCCTCTAAATCAATAATCAGCCAAGACTCTCATGGTAGTATCAAGCACACATCTCATCAATTTAATCATGTGATAGCCATCCAAACATTTGAAGCACACGCGATATCACTTATCACAGGCAATAGAAAAAGCAACCAAACTAAGACAAAATCAATCTAATTCATACCTATTCCACAAATTCTAGCACACATTCAGAATTGTAACAGAGCATACAAGACCGTAGATCATGATCGTTCGATGACTAATTGACATGAAATTGAAGCCATACCTTCTTACAAGCACAAATGAGTCTACTTGATCAAAAATGGCAACAATCCAAGATGAAGTTAACACCGAATTCCAACAAAGCAATCATGGTCATCATGCAATGTTTCAATTCTAGCATATTCAAGTTCGGTTATGACTATAATTCTCGCAAAATTGGCATGAGACTCTCCATATCACTTTCCTAGCATGAACATATATATGACATTCTGAATTTTAGGTTCTGATTTTGATTGGATAAGTTGGACATTTCGTCAATGCACCTATAGTGTTTTTCTCTAAGATGGCTACTCATGAGATAACTAACATATTAGGTAAAGCCATTAAGGGATTTTAATGCAATAAACTTGAGAATTCCACTAGAAATTGATCGAAATTGATCGCTCGACCGTTCTAGTCTACAAGGGTCATTACGGCATTGCCAAAATTGATTAGAGACCAAAGATAGGTTGATTCGACTAAGATGTGTGATCAAAATATGGGTGATTCCACCTAATTGCAAAATTTTCGTCAATCAGCACTAAACCGATTTTATGTTGTTTTGGGTACCTTGTATCCGTATTTGAAACCTGGAAATTTTCACGACCACCGAGAGTCAGCAATGTGTCGAAGAGGTATATGTGGCTTGAAGAAAATCGACCATGGGTCAATTACAACAAAAATTTATAAAAGTTGCCCAATAGGCTAGGTCATGCTAAAACCACGTCGATTGAAATGAACTGCGAATTTGAATTCGATTTCAGAAATTGAAAGTTTTTCATGTCATGATCTATTTTAAGAACGTTAACTCATCCTCCGAGGAATTTTTAGGGATTCTGAGATTTTTACGGAAAATCATTTTGGACATTGCGGAAATTAACAGAAATTCGGATTGGCTAAATTAAAGGAAATTTAGACTTCCAAGCCGAGCCTTTGAGTGTCGGGGACTTACAGAAAATTGTACAAGATTTTGCTTCATCGAAATTGGAACTCAATTTGGAGAATCGAGTGAGGAAATTGAAACTATTTGAGTGAAATTCGGAGTTGGATTTTGGGGCAGCAAAGTTGGCTTTAAAATTGGATTAATGGTGGATTTTAATTCAAGAAAGTATTAGGAGACAAGTAATCAATTAAAGGGCTAAGGTTTGTTGATTATTTTCCTTCTTTCTTGTTCAAGCTTCTCGGACAAGCTTGCTTCACCGACCCCATCTCCACGTTTCCTCTTCATCCTTATCTCTTCTGTTTCTGCTTCTTTTTATTTTTGATTCCATCGAATTCTGCAGTCTCTCTCTTCTTCCACACGTTGATGTCAGCTGCCCCTCCTCTCAATTGTCTTCACTTTGCTTCCTCCGTCCATAGCCCAAGGAACCAGTTCAGCAGCCCACAAGAAGCCAGCCCATTAATTGAACAACTCAGCCCATGCCATTTGGAGGCCTCATTTCAGCCAAGATCAGCTCGCTCTGTGTAGCCCAATTGAAGCCCGTCAACTCAGCAGCCCATCCTCAGCCCATTCCCAGCTCACTTGAAGCCCAAGAAATAGGCCCAAGCCCAAGTCTAAGCCCATAAATTTATGTGGGCTTGCAAGGCCTTTGGGCCCAATCCGAATGCCCGTTGACACCGCCAAAAATTCCGATTTCGGCCGCAATCTCGCCGTCGTTGCGGTGAACCGGTCTTCACATTGCACCAATGAGTTTTGCTCACTAAACCCGCTTAATCGGTTAATGATGCTTAGGGATTGTTTAGATTTAATTAAGCGTGATTAGGTAGATAGATTAGAGTAGAGCAATTAAATTAGTGTCTTATCAATGCATGTTAGGCAATTGATTAGTGTAGGTAGCAAGTAGACACACTATATTATTTATTGAACGAATCTCAGAAATTTTCTGGATCCATTTCGACGTCCAATTAGGCATTACGGGCCTAAATTGGATTTATTGCATTATTTAATATTTTTCGTAATTATTTAACTAATTATTTATTTTCCGAAAATTAGGCTAGGATAGCCGACGACCGGAATTTGATGTTGATTGTCGTGGTGCTTTCTGTTTATTTAATTGAGTACCCGATTGTGGAATTTTTGTATGATTGACGAATATGGGGAAATTATCCCAAAAATGGAAATGTTGTTATTTGATGGGAAAATAATCTTGTGAGATCGTAAGTTGGACCAAGAAAGCTACCGAAGTATGGCTAGGCCAATTAAGCCGTGATTTACCACCGAATTAGAATTGGTTGTGCCCTATTTCGGTCATGATTTACCACCTAATAAAGGTTGTACCTACTGGGCCATGATGTACCCCTGAATTGGAATCGGTTGTGTCCTGTTGGGGCCATGATCCACCACATGTTAGAGGTCATGCCCATTGGGGCCGTGATCCACCACCTGTTAGAGGTCGTGTCCATTGGGCTGTAATCTGCCACCTATTAAAGGTTGTGCCAATTGGGCCGTGAATACCACCTAAATATAGGTTGCGTCCTTTGGACCATGATTTACAGTTGAGAATTTGATAGACCCTATTCATTGAGCTGCGATTAAGAGTTGGGAAGGAATAGCTTAAATGATCGTGTGACAGTCCTATTAACATGTAATTGACTAGGTCAATGGTTCAATGGTTTGATCCGTTTGATTGATTGATGTGATTGTCGGTGTTTATAAATTATACTGATTTGTAGGAAGGAACTGAGGCTAAGGTAAGTCCTCTAAATCGTGTTGTGCCTAGGCAGTCCTCAAGGCGTATTTGCTTTCTAATTGGGTCTTAAAGGATAGAACTTACTAAGATGTTATCTCACTGATTATTGTATAACCATTTTCAAGCCTCTAGATGATGTTGGTGAAGGACCAGAAGCCCCAAAGTTTGGAAAGGTGGATAAACCAGAATCGGCAAACAAGCATGACTAGTAGGTCATAAGACAGTTCCTTTTGGAATGAGCCGACCTTTTTGTAAATAGTCTGGTCTTGTAAATAAACCTGGTTGTTTATAAAAGGTTTGTTTTGGTTTGAAAAATTGGCCCTACTTTTCTATCCCATTAAATTGTTATTTGATGATTATTTATCTGCTTCTGCATGTGCATTTAAAAATGAATGTGTCAAAGGATTGGGGCGTGACAATATATGATCCCTTTAACCAAACTAGCCTCAAATTGGAATCAAATGCACAACAAATCATGGATATCAAGACATGGTCAACATCCAAGGATTGATTTCCAGTAGAATTTAATTCATTTATGACATAATTTATTTTGCAAGTGAACATGAAATTCACCATAACACAAAATTATGTCATTGCACATGCTTACTTGAGTGGAATAGCATAAAATCAAGGAGAAATCGACATCAACTCAAGGTTGCAACAGTCTCAAATCAGCATGTATTAACAAGGTTACGCGGGTTCAAAACAAGTTCAAAACAAGTTTATTATTAATTGAATTACCCATTATTATTATTATTATTATTATGAAGAAACAGAACTTAAATATGCTTATATGGCCAGAATAGATCAACAATCTAGTAGTGAAGGAAATTCTCGATTAAGAACTGAACCAAAATGCACACCGATTTAGTTCAAGGAATTTCATCAAATAGGTGATATACATTTTGGCCGAGGAGCACCAATCCAAATCATTAATACAACCTAAATCATAGTCTATTTGCGCATTGACGGAAGCAATAGCAATGGAAAATAGAGAATATATGGTTTAGTTGAATAAAGAATGATTATCTGTAGCATTTGAGATCAAATATGAGTAAAGAAATAGCAGAAGCAACGTTGAGGAATGGAATCATCAAAGCAGGCAGTCATGACTAAAGCTCGAGTACTTCGACATTACCGAACTTCTTTGCAGCAATAGAACTTATAATAAAAGTGCTTTTTGCTTACTAAATGCACTCGCTATTAATAAGTTTAGAGCAAAACTTCTTGCTAATAATAAGTAAATTTGACTTTATGAACAAGAAAATTTTAAGTGTAACTTTCTGTAATACTAATTATAAACATCGCATCTCAAAAATCTTAAGTAGTAAATAGTCAATGAGAATGAGAAAATATTAATGTTTATAAATTCCAATACAAAGGAATTATTCATACCTAATAGTCATTTTTCGATGAAGAATCACTTGATATTTTATTTTCTATTCCGAGAATCTCCATGCACGGCATGTGATGTCATATAGACACAAAAGTGATGTTTTAGAGAGAAAATTGATTTCACTGCTTGCTAAAGTTTTTTTGATTTCATCAAATGAAACACGTAGTAAGATAGAAAATTAGAGCTAATGTTGCTTACAGAATACTGATCCCTTAACAGAAATGAACAATAGAGTTTTTTTTTTTTTTTTTTTTTTTTTTTTTGGTCAGTGAACAATAGAGTTGACCTACCTTAAAACTAAACTCGTTAAATGGGTGGATCAGATCGGGTCGAGGTTTGGGTCGGTCATAAATGTTCCAACCCAAATCGACCCATTTAATCCGTTTATGATCCATTTATTGTAGTGCAAAATTTTTTACTCATACCCGACCCAACTTGACCCATTTAACTAAACTTAAGAAAGCTTATTTCTTATGATTTTTTTTTTAAATGACATTGCTAAAATACTTCTATGCAACACAAATTTTATGGACAATTTTTATAATTTTTTTAAATTTATACTTTAAAAAAAAGCGAATTTTAATTCTTTTTTATTTTTTTTAAGAAATTGAATTTTTAATTATCTTTATTTTTATTTTTTAATAATATAATTTTTAATTTTAATTTTCTTTTTTTGTTTTTCTTCTTCTTCGCCGGCGACTAGCTACAGGCGAGCCTCAAGCTCACTGGGCTTGCCCAATGCTGACAAGCTCAAGGCTTGCCAGATCGGTAAGGCTCAAGCCTCGACCGACATCGGCGAGCTCAAGCTCGCCCCCTTTAGATGTCGTCGAGGCCTCCACCTCGCCAAATCGGCGAGGCTTGAGCCTCACCTGATGCTAATGAGCTTAAGCTTGCCCCTTGCCAGATCCAGCGAGCTCAAGCTCGCCTAATGCCGATAAGCTTGAGGCTCGCCAAATTGGCAAAGCTCAAGCCTCGTTGGTGTCAAGTGAGCGACCGGCCAATCGAGGCTCAAGTCTCACCAAATTGGCGACCCTCAAGCCTCGGTGGTGTCAATCGAGCTCGAGCTCACCCGACGCCCGCAAACTTGAGGCTCGCTAGATCAACAAGGCTCGAGCCTCGCTTGGCTGGTCGGTCACTATTGCTTAGTTAAGGAAGGAGGAAGAAGGAGAAAAAAAAAAGAAAAAAAATTGAAATATATAAAATAATTATAATTTCGATTTTTATTATAAAAAAAAAAATTGCAAAGTTAAAGAAGGAAGAGAGAGATTGTAAGGCTTTAGATGAAAATGGGTTTTAAGTCCAACCCATTTAAGACCCACTTAAGATCCATTTATCTTAAGTCTTCATTTGTTAAATCTATTTAACTAGTTTCTTCAAAAAATAAGTGACACATATATGACCCATTTATTATTTAAATGGGCCATATATGGGTCTAGACCTATTTTGCCACCTCCACTTAAAACTTATAAGCTATTTGAATAATATAGAGTGATTTGATACATAAGGCTAAAATGACGTTATTTTGATCAAATTTGTTTTTTTAATTCAAATTTAAAATACACCAAAATCCTCCCTCTGAAAGTGAATGTAGCTATGAATCTCTTCCACTATTAATTTCTTTTTTCGATTGTCAGATTGAACAAATCAATTTAATTTTGTTGATAAAATTTGATTAATAATTATGTCGATATTCTTAATAGAAAATCTGTTCAAATCAATTTCATGAGTTCCATTATTTTTTATATTATCTTAGAGATGAGGTTCCCTGTGATAAAATGTTTTCTTTTTTCACCTTCTCATTAACAGCTTTATTTACTTCCCCTTAATTAATTCCTCATTTATATGCCTTCATTTAATTTCATGAACTCTCCACCCCCCCCCCCCCCCAAAATTCATTATTTGTGGTTTTGCCTATTAATTTTATATCTAAAGATTCTTCCTACATTAAACACTCATTAGTTGTCTACATTTGTGGATTGCAGTTTTTCTATGAAGAATAAACACGATCAGAATGAAGGTTCAATGCGGGGGATTTAGAGAGGCCATTGGAATATGTGTCACAAGGTTCTAACTCAAACTCACCATTCACAGAGATGAAGGTCCACATAACACGCAAGTCACCAGTTGACAACATTAGGTACATTATCACAGGAATGAAGGTAACTGGTGGCTATCCTGCAAGGAAAGGTTGAAAATATTAATATCTGCTTTAATATTGAAGTTGTTGGCTCACACACGTCTAAATAAGAAAGGAAAGGTTGAAATTATTTAAGCGATAAAACGTTTAAGCATTGAGGATGGAGATCTTTCGTTACAAAAAAAAAAAAATATATATATGCCGATATATATATATAAATATATCTGTAATGATAAATAAAATTAAATAATGAAAAAAGACAGCACAAGAATGCCGAAATGAAACGGCATGGGCATCCAATTTTCTAAAGCAAATTGTCGGCGACCCCATTTGGTTTCGGAGCACGTGGACAAGAGATTTGGTTGACGACACCATTTGTCTTAAATCCTCCTCCTCCAGTTACCGGAACATGTATTCCCATAACTAATTTTCGAAAGCTCCCTCTCATAAATTGTCGCGACCCTCTCTGAGGGTTCGTAGAGGGGGTTAGGTCTAACAGTTTTTCGAATTGAAACGGGCGACCCTTCGTTTGAGGTGCTCGCTCTTGCTCTTGTTCAGCGCAAGTTCTCCTAAACCCTAACTATCTCGACGTTTGAGTTTCAATTGATTAATCAAAGAAATTCTATTTAATTGGAATTGCCATTACTGTAATTGGGGCCAATTAGGAGCCAAGTGAAGCTAACCTACAAACTGATGATTTTGAAGTCAAGGGACTGGATTACACTAATTATCTAATTAACTCCCTTTGGTGCTGATTCTCAATCTTTTGAAAAAAAAAATGTTTATGTGATCTTTGCCCATTTATTATACTATGCTACTAAATGATATCTATGCAAGGGTGCACAACAATAAGTAACAAATCATAATCAATGTGATAAAGATAGAATGCGAGAAAAAAAATCTAATATGATGTTCGGTAATGAATATACATAGCATCGTTATTGAGCCCCAAGACAAGAATCCCGCGAGCTAACTCCAAAATTCATTCTATTTCTAAGCTATTAAATAAATATCCCCCAAATGACGACCAATAAATGGAACTCCATGGAGAAACGGATGACATATAAGCACGAAATGATCCGGACACTAGCACGTGACCTTACTTGTTCAAGCAAATTACTCCTAAAACATTCTAAAATGATGAAAAATCATCTACATGTCGATGTACCATCAGTTGCTGCCAAATTAACCCTCATATGAAACCAAGATCTATCAAAGCCACTCCTAGCCCACATACGACGCAAAAAACACGTTGAACTCTATAAGAAATCAACATGGGGTCAACATGAATCCAACATATACTGATAACATGACTTGAATAACTTGGGGAAAATTCTGATTTTACACCAAGAAAAACTGTTAGGACCAAATACTAAAGACCACATTTCCAAAGAAATCATGCTGCAAAAACTGAAACACATAGCAGCATAAACACAGGAAAACAGCATTGAGCCACATTCTAAAGTCAATTCTCATGGTTGAGACTCATTCGGCAACAACTGAACTTGTATACAAATTGGCAAAGTGGACAATGAATCGAGCAAAGCATTCAGTCATGGCATAAACAGCTCATTATGCACTCAGTCATCAAATTTCAATTATGACAGGGACTTGCACGCCATTTACAGAAAAGATACAAGCAAATGACATTGAGGAATGAACTTCAAAGTCTTCTTGCATTCGCCACAAAAAATGAACCAAATATCATTGACAGTGAGAAGGTATTGAGGTATTGATGAAGGGATCGAGAAGTAGAAGACATAATTATCCAAGCGTATGAAACCAATCACTCACGAGATCAAGCTAAGGAGGGAGTCCGGACAGGAATTCACTGAAGTACACAGTACATGATGCACATTTCGAAGGAGTTCACCATTTCCAGTTCAAGGATGTTAATTGTCTCGAATGTTATAATAGCCATATACAAAGATCGTAGAATGATATAGATAACATAATTCCGAGTAAATTAAGCCAACATGGCATGTTCAAATTCTCAGTCATGGGAGCATTGAGCACAACCGGGAAAGTCCAACCAACATCAATGAAAATAATTTGTCATATGCCCTGAAGAACTCTCAGTTTAAGCACGCCATTTATCATCAAGATGCTTGTGAAATACGCATGCTAGTACCGTTCAGGAATTCAATCAAACATGTGGCAGGCGTTTCAGTAAAGGGTATCTAAATGCAATGATAGGGAAATGGTTTGTATCCAAACAATGACCGAATCATCGAAACATGTATGCGTGCATCAGGACAATCTCGGACTCAACCGGATTTTGCGGAATCAAGCACTCGGTCCCTACTTCCAGCAGAAACAGAGCACGCGAAGTTTACCTTGATGAGAATCATGATTATTCAAATACTCAACCCACTCAAAGAAATCCTCGTTATCTCCGATTCCAACTCACATTCAACCTTCGTCAAACTCGAAATCATGATACTACCCCTCAAACTCGAACAAGTTCAGCCTCAATCAATCGTCAGAGAGAGAGATGGGAGGAGGAACGTGGGCTTTCCCAGATTGCAATCTCTTTGATCTCTTTCCACCCGCGACGGTTGTCGTGAGGTAATTTATCACGACTCGATTGCTTACGTCGGATCATGAAGCAATCGAGTTTGTGATTTGGGTGGCCAATTCCTCATAAATTTATACGGGAAGAAAGATTTCTTCAATAACTTTTTGATCCTGAATCGCACATTTTTAAATGCAAACGAACAAATCATGTGGAGTTTTTTTTTTTTTTTTTTTTGTCTCGAGCGCAGATCCACACAAGTGCCCGAAATCGGACCATCTGAACCAGCGGCTCGTTACTTGCGAAGCCTGCTCGACTGCCATCGAGACCACTGGGGAAGACGAGAAGATTATCTTGCAGAGGCAAGAGAGGTTCGGGAACTGCGATCCGAGGGAGAAGAAGACATCGGCGTGCCCCAACCGTCGGTGCAGGGAGGTGCTGACGTTCTCCAACGCCAGCACGTGCAAGGCGTGTGGCCTCAAGGTGTGCCTTGGGCACCAGTTCCGGGCCGACAGCGGCTGCCCGGTGGTTCCACCGGCAGTGGCGGTGCCTGCAGTTGGAGGGCGGTGGAAGGAGAAGCTCTGGGCGGCGTTGGCCTGGATGAGCGTGAAGGAGTGCGGGAAGGAAGAGCGGGGATCTGTACCTGTGGCTCGTCACTATAGCCCAGGAGACAAACCAAAGAAATGAATGGTCAAGAAAATAATAGTCGCAAACTCCGCAGGAAGGGTCGAAGAGAATACAGAAAAAAGATTTCTCAAATTACCAGACACGTTATATAATGTATTGTCAAACACCATCCGCTGCAACATTCACAAGCTCTATGGTTCACTTCCCTCACTTTCCTCCTTGCTTTCCCCCATCACTTTCCTCGTCGAATTCCGCGTCATCGTAACTTCCGTCGTTTAACATGTAACCCGCTTTCCTCGTCACTTCCGTCCTCGCTTTTCCTCGCGCTTTCCTCCTCGCTTGAGTCCACGCTTTCCACGCTTTCCTGTTACTTCCCTCCTCGCATTCCCCATCACTTTCCTCATCTCTTTCGTCCTCGCTTTCGTCGTAACTTTCCTCCTCGCTTTCCCCGGAACTTTCCTCCTTACTTTCCCACTCACTGTCGTCCTTGCTCCTTACTACTACTCTGGAGATCCAATGACGAAAATTCCGCAGAGTATTTCTCAGGGAAAATTCTCCTGAGTTTCCGCAAATTGTAAAGTCTAAGAATAGTTAACTTGGAGAAGGTTATTTCCATACCAGTCACTTCTTCACATTCTTCATGACCGGTAATTAATTCCATTTCTTTACATAACCCTACCACCAGCTTTTCAATTTGCCTGAGAAATCGTGCCGTGGAGGTTGGGAGAAGCACTTCCAAACGAGAGCACCTGACAACCTTTATGTATCTCAAGCTTGGGAACGGGATGTTTGGGAGGCCGTTGTACCGCCATAAGTGCCTCAAGTTGTCCAGATCAAACAAAACCAGTGTCCTCAAATTACTGCTCTTTGCCACTGTCCCATCACTTTCATATATCATCTCAATCAAAGGGCATGATTTCACTTTTAGGGTTTTGAGACAACGCTGTAGCCTTTTCCACATATGGGATTGGGCAATACATTGGACATTGTCACAATCCTTCAATGTAATAGACTTCAATTTGCAAAATGAACAAGTGATGGAACAAGAATTTAAAGATCTGACTATGGAGGATTTTTGGAAGTGATAAGGCTGTGTTATAGTGTAATACACTTGTATACATTTGATTGTGGATGTTGGAGGTCGAAATTCAAGGAGTAGGAAAAATTCTAGTTAGATCAGTGGACTGTTTTGTAAAGGATAGTGTGACCCTCGGTGACTTTTTGATTTTTCTGTAATTTTCTAGCCACAATTTGACTTTAATTCCTTAATGAAAGTTGGAGAGCATATCTGTAGGAGTAACATATCAAAAATTTAGCATAAATGGACAATATTAGGTCGACTAAATGATTTTTATACGGAAATGTTAAATCTGGAAATTTTACAGAACGTCAATAAGGAATACCGGAATTTTTACTCTTGATACGTAAGGAATTTGACATGGTGTTCTTCACAAAAAAATTTCCTTAAATTCTCATTGATAACATGTTAAAATTTCACAATTTTCCGAGCTTATTTAGTATTTATTTCGAAATATTTACCAGAACTGTGCATGGTAAAATCGAGTTACTCTATTTTCGAATTTTCACAAAATGTCTCAAAAGCGAATATGTTTTGTAATGGTTATGTGATATGATGATATTGGAATTGGCATATCATACATTATTGAGATGTGATGAGACTCACGAGACATTTTGTCATTGCATTGAAAAGTGTTTTTGGAAATTAAGATGTTAATTGTTACCGTTAGACCTTCGGGTCAACGATGCCCTAGGAGTCAGGATGCCCAGAGGTTTGAATAAGTCGATGCCCTTTGGATGCCTAGTTGTATTATAAATACATGCCCAGAGGTTTTCCCCAAGAGTGTTGGGATGCCCAATTGTATTATAATACATGCCCGGAGGGTGAGGGGTTGTATTATGATGCATGCCCAGAAGTTAGAGGTAAACATGTCTATAGTCTCCTAGTGATTTCTTGTGATACCAGGTGGGGTGCAAGATGCCTAGAGGTTCAAATAAGTCAATGCCCTTTGGATGCCTGGTTGTATTTTGAATACATACCCGAAGCTTTCCTCGACACTAGGGTTGGGTGTGGAATCCCAGAAGAATGCAAACATTGGTCCTCTAGGGAATGAAACCTTTTGAATGATAAAACGGACAATTATATTAAGTGTGAGTGTGGTCTAGTTATGAGACTAAATTGTATGGCATAGAATGGGACGTGTCATTACAGTTTGGCCCCATGATTGGGACTTGTGTGACTGGACACAATGCATCTTATTGGTTGGAAATGCACTAGTCATTGCATTGAAGAGTTATATGGTTTGGATGCATACTCATTCATGGATTGCCTATTTTGTCTACCATACTTGAATTTGGATATAAATAGTAATGCTTGATATAGTTTGATAAATCTTTTATTGATGAATGGTTGTACTCACCTCGTTTAGGGACTAACATTTCAGACTAGACAAGATATCTCTGCCACCACCGCCACCAACAGATGGACCAAGTGGTTGGATATAGCCACAAGGAGGAGGACAGCAAAGGAAGGAACTTTTGAACACCGACATTGATCGATGGACATTAAGTATATGATTGTTGGAAGAGATGTTGGTCATCTTTTGAAATATAGCCAAGCATAGAAAACCTTGGCATTTTGATGTACCAACTAATGATGTCCATCAAGTTATGTAAATAAAAAGAGTCCAGCTTTAACTTACATAAAATGTTTAGTTGGTGTGCACTATTTTATGAATATAGGGAAGGGAGTTGTTGGATACGTGTCACGCCCTGATCCTCGAGCGCACGCCCATCCCTCTCTGATCGATAATAATTTGCGACTTCCCAGGACGAGTCGCCGACCCTCTCCATTTTATTGCACATGCGGAAGCGAAAAGAAATCCCCGATAGTAACCATCTTGGGATAGAAAAGCAGGATACGAATTCACAAATAAAAATGCTTTTATATAAACACTGAGTCATGTACAAAAGTCTATGGCTGAAAGATTACAAAAGACTGGCTTTCCAAAAAGAAGCGGTCCTAATTGACCTACGCTTCCGATCACCTCCTCTCAGCTCTAGGTCCTCCACTCGACAACCTTGAAAATGTTGTCCCAAAACGGGGTGAGATATAATCTCAGCAAGTCTAAGCTCTAAACCCCAATTAGAAGGGAAATATGCCTAACCACACAATCACACACTTAGCATAGAGGACTTACCTCGTCTCAGTTCCACCTTGGAGGTCAGTATAATTCAAATACTCAAATAAACAATTCAATTCAAATCCACCATCAATCAGTCGATTCATTCGACTCCATGCCATCAATGTCATTTATATATTATGTCGATTCGAATACTGCTCGTCTAAGCTGAAATAGATATACTCATATATCATTGTTCCCCAAAGCTGATATCTAAAATTTGCTCACCGAAGCTGATGTCTAAAGTGCTCACCGAAGCTGCTAAAGCATTATTGCTTGCCATTGCTCATCAAAACTGCTAGAGATCTATAATGATGTTAACGCTCCCCGAAACTATTATAGATCTATATTGCTCACCTAAGCTGATTTGGTACTCAAAGACCACTTTCGGTGTCAACACCCGACACGCGGCATTTTCCAATTAAAATACCAATATATCACAATCATCACTCAATTCAACAATACAGCATTCAATTGCAGAAACTAAACACATCACTACGATCAGCTCGAAATTCTATCGAGCGGCTCTCTCGGTATAATTTCCGGAAAAATAATTAATAATTAAATAATTACCGAAATTATTTAAATAAATCAATTTAAATTCTAACAATACTAACCTAGGCTAGAATCATTAAATTAATAACTAATACGGACTCGGAGAAATTCCCGGACCCTTGTAGATAAATAGTACAATTTATTTAGGCCTTAGCTAAACCATGCTAACCATCTAACATGTTCAATTAAATAATTACATTTCTAATTTAATCTAACTAACCACCTAATTCCTAATAAAATAAATCTAAACACCCCTTAAACGTCATTAACCTACTAGCAGAGTTTAGAGTATAAAGTCACCGGTTAATTGCGGAAACCGGTTCACCGCGATGACAGCGCGACGGCGGCTGAAATCCTAATTTTCAACGGCGTCGACGAACTTGGACCAGGCCTAAAATGGGCCCAACAAATCTCAGCCCAATTTGAGATTCGTTTTCAACTTGGGCTGGGCTTCAATTGGGCTTGAAACTTGGGCTTCAATTGAGATGGGCTGACTCTCACATGGGTTGCAGCTGGAATTAATGGGCTGAACAAGAATAGAACTACTGGGCCTGAATTGCTACTGAAGGTTGGGCCATTGAGGATTTGCTGAGATGGACTAGTGAGCGTGGAAATCTGGGCTGAAGACGCTGAGCCGTGCCTTGGGCTGAAAAGAAATGAAGCTGGGCTTCGTGCGTTGCTGCTGATCCACGAGCGGGCTTCGCTGGCAGCTGGATGCGGGAACAACCGAAACAGGAACGGAGCTGAGAGATTCGTTGGCGTCGAGCTGGCCGAAGAAATGAAATCGTTGAAGATGATGGGCGGCGTGTGGACTGTGGGTGGACGATAAGAGCTGGTGGAGAAGGGGGGCGTTTGGCGGTCAACAGTGGGGGCTTCCCTGGCAAAAGATTGACCGAGCTATGCACGCCACTTGAAGCTGGATTTCAGTGGAGATAAAAATAAAAAATAAAAAAAGGAGATGAGGCTACGGCAGATGGGTGGGGAGGCGCGAGCAACGGGTCAACAGACGGCCGTTGCTGCTGACCTCGGTGAGCTGACTTGAAGGCACGAAGCGGTGAAGAAGCAGACAGTGGAAGTTGCGAGTGATCGAGAGAGCGGCCTCGACTGAAAAACGCAAAGCAGAATGTATGGAGATGAAGCTGTCCAGGCGTGCGAAGGAAAAGGGCAGTTGGCAAAGTGTGTTAGGCAAGATTGGGGGCTTAAAGTCAACATCTCTATCCACCCAATTTAATGCAATGTCCCCCTAATTCTTTCCACAATTTAAATTCCACTATAATATCCAAATTGAAGTCCAAAATTTCCAGCCCCATTCTAATTTCGAATTTCACTCAATTAAATTCAATTTCCTTACTCAAATTCCCAAACTGATGTCCAATTTCGACCCAAAAAAATCCCGAAAAATTTTCTGTAAGTCCTCGACATCCAGAGACTCAACTTAAAAATCCAAATTTCCTTTAATTTGGCCCGTACGAATTTCCGTTGATTTTCCGCAACGTCCGTATCGATTTTCCGCAAAAATCCTAGAATCTCTGAAAAATCTTCGGAGGATGAGTTGACGATCCTAAAATCGATCGTGACACCTCAGAACTTTCAATTTTTGAAATCGGGTTCAAATTCGTGGTTATTTTCAATCCGGCGCGATTTTAGTGTGACCTAGTCTACTATGTAACTTTTTAGGAATTTTTGGTGCAATTGACCCGTGATCGATTTATCTCGAGTCACAATGTACATCTTCGACATATTGGCGACTCTCGATTATCGTGAAAATCTCAAGATTTCAAATACGGACACAAGGTACCCAAAACGATAGAAAATCAATTTAGTGCTGATCGCTGAGAATTTTGCAATTAGGTGAAATTACCCACATTTTGATCACATGTCTCAGTCGAATTGACCTATCTCTGATCTCTGATCAATTTTTAAGTGTGTCGTAATGACCCTTGCAAATTAGTATGATCGAGCAGTCGATTCCTGGTAAAATTCTCAAGCCATTTTGCGTTAAAATCCCTTAATAATTTTTTCAGATAATCTAGTTATCTCTTGAGTGATTAGCTCAGAGAATAGCACTATAGACGCGTCAACGAAAGACCCGATTTATTCAATCGAAATCAAATTTGAAAAATTAGGATATCACAATATGCTTCCGCCATATTTCTGCACAGGAACTGATCTAAATGATATAAACCCCCAGGATTGATAGACCTTCAGGTCAAGCAAGAAAATGGTAATCGAATTGCGGCAACCCTAACGGTTTGGGGGTTGTTGAGGGGTGCCACAAATAGATAGTGATAAATCACTATAGAAGTTAATAATCAAAGTGCCAAAACAATAGAAAAGAAAAAGAATGTTGGTATGTCACTCAAATAGAATTCAATGAACTAAAATTACATGGTAATTTAATCAGAGAATAGTTAGTAATTATTCAAATTGACGTTTGATAAGAGTCAATTTAACATGTTGGAGAACTTTGCAAATAAACTTTGATAGATTCCAAAGGAACCAAAAAAACTCTGGTTTTAATTACTCAAAAAGGTGGAATAAATTTGTAAATTCCAAAGAACCAAACTTTTCTTTTTTGTCCAACAAGAGATCGTAACTTCAAAAGGGTCAAATATAATAAACAAATGATTCAAATAAACGTTATAATACGAAAACCAATCGCTAACTAAATTTAAAAACAAAAATTATAAATCACTCAAATTAAAGTCGATACTTCCGTATAAAAAAATATATTAAATTTGAGGCGTTAAATAAGTGAAAGTAGAATTTGTTCCAAATCCTTGAGCAAGAGTCAGGACACATTTTCTTTCACCTTTTGCAAGTCCTGTCCTATTCTGGCCTTCATAGGATTTGTCCACCTGCTGCACTCCTTTCTTCTTCCTTCGCCACGGCTGTCGCCACCGCCTCCGCCGCCTCCACTTTACTCTCTCCATACTCTCCGAATCCTCTTGTGAGTGAAAACTCAAGAAGCAGCCCATACAACATATGCATCTGCGCATACGTATGCGGTGCAGAGAGAGTCGCAGCTTCTTTCTGGCATTTCGTCGAACAGATGGTGAGCGTGTTGTTGGGATTTCAGCAAAACGACTTGATCGACTGGAGTGATGCCTGAAGTCTTCTCCCGGGTGAAGGTTGTGAATCTGGCTAGAGCTGCAGTTTGGCACAGCTTGCGGTGTTCCTTGCCCGTCTTCTTGCAAGAATTTCTCAGAGGAATGCTGTTGATTAGGAAACTGAGTTGTTCGATCAAGAAAGATCCTCTCTTGAATCGGCGGTCGCCTCTCGCTGATGGGTACATTATAGGTAGGGCCGCAATCAGGCAATACCCTCGATCTTCAAGTGCCATCGGTCAGTGCGTTCCTTGTTTGATGTAGAGAGAGATGGTTTTGCCTCAAAACTTATCAAGAGTGAAGTCAATAGGCATTGCGTGGCTAGCTTTTCGTCATTTGTCGAGACGGTGTTGGTACAAGCCAGAGATCCAGCTAAACTCAGCAGTGAATTGGTGACCGCAGTCGATGAGCGTAGACATGACGATGCGTGGAATTTGTATGAGCTACATATACAAATGGATGGGTTTCCCAGAAAATCTGTGGTACACAAGCTTATAGTGAGTTTGACTGAAACCCTCGATGTCCAGTGGCTCAACAAAGCGTATGGGTTGGTGGAACGCGTTTTCGAAGAGGGTAAGCAGAACTTGTTTGAGAAGGAGACTCTGATTTATCTCTCTTTCGGTCTCGCAAAGGGTGGGTTACCGGTTGCTGCATCTACCGTTTTGAGGAAGTTGGTCGACATGGAAGGGTATCCCCCGGTTGCGGGTTGGTCCGCAATCTTGGCTTACATGTCTCAATTGGTCGTCGGAAGGTTGCCTTTAGGACGCACGTCCCCCACGTCGGGGACTTGAAGCATGCGTTAAGCGTGCGGATTTGATTGTCCGGGCTCTCCCTGAGCCCGCGGTGGAATTTTTAAGTATACGCCAATCTTTGCCGAGACATTTCTGAATGAAGAAATCAAAGTGATATAAGTTTGAGAGATGTTCGCAAGAACTCTCGGCTCTCAACCGATTCTCATGTTGCCAAATTGTTCAAAAGCAAATGGAAGTTTTGACTGCTATGTAGCAACTCTCCTTTCTTTTAAAATTTACATAAGTGACAATAAGTAAATACAACAGACCAATACTTATTAGAGAAGCTGCTAGTAAAATCATGAAAAATTTATACATTTGTAACAAATTTACCCTTAATTACTTTCCGTTGAATACTACAGACCAGCTCTCCTTTTGGTTGGACTTGCTAAGCTCGAAGGTGTGATTGGAGCGAGCTCGGATGAAGCATGTTTCTTTCTTGGCTAGGGACCGCCCACATGTCACGAGCAAAGCTCGTTGTTTTCCTCTCATCATGAATCGAGTCCTTACCCTTGTCCGTATGATCCCTAATCAACTCTAGTTGGTATTTATCGTTATCGAAAGCATCTGCATTTATGCTCTCTGAGAGCGATCTTGATAGAGGAAACTGCCTGAACGAGAAAGACATAAATTAAATTACAATTTCCATACGACAATAAAGTTGCCCGACGAGCCACGAATGGCCGAGACAGCATCCCCATCCTTTCACGCCTTTTTCCCGACTCGGTCGTAGTGGGGAATCTCTTTTCCTCCCTGCTCGTGAGTGAAGGTTTGGATCTTTTCCGAGAGGTCATATGTTTCCTTCCTCCCTTTTGCTTTTGCAAAAAGGAAAATTGATTTCTTCCGTCGACATGGAGTGAAGATGACATTTTTGTTCTTCTTTGATTCCGCACCCGACTCAATAAAGAAATTCACTTTTGTTTTTGTTGATTTTTTGCAACATTTTGTTGCGTGCAATGATTCCTCTTTTGAGCTGGAAAGCGTCTCGAAATGGCAATAGCTAAAAGGGGGCTATTGAAGCTGTTGCGGAAAAAATGACCAAAGATGTACCAATCAAAGCACAAATAGTAAAGGATGAAAGCAAAATTGAAATCGCACAAAACATAAGATACGCGTGAAAAACTCAAAACAAGAAAAACTATAGGGAGAGAGAGGGATTTCGCTATCTTTAATAACAAGTACGAGAGTATAATCCAAAAGCTCTAAAAACTATTTGGTGAGCCACCAGATCTAAAGATCCAACGAGAATATAGAAAAAAACAAATGAAGAGAAATAATATGAAGGTTAGGATTTGAGAAGTGTTATTAGATACATTTTTTTTTTTTTTTATAGTCTCAATTCAAAAAATCCCTAAGACAAATGTGCATGGTCTAAAATACCATTATCTCTAATTCAAAAGTCAAAACTCAATAAATGTCCATATTGACTTTAAATCTCCAAAAAGTATTATGCCAAATACCACAGGACCTCTCTCCCTCATCATTAAAAATGACCACACAAGGTTACCGCAAAATAGTAGAATTGACGATGCATGCCCCTAAGCCTACGTGAGCGTACTTGGTGTAGGAAACAAAGGATGAAATGCCACCAACTTCGCCTAAGCAAATCAAATGGTTAAAACACCAATCAAATTCAAGCAATGCTTGAACTTGGTTAAAGGAACTAGCTTAGTCAAAATACTTGTCGGATTATCCAGTGTAGATACTTTTCTCATTGTAACTATACCTTAAGCAATCTAATAATGCACAAAGTGATACCGTATGTCCATACATTTTGTCCTCTTGTGATGCATCACGTTCTTGGTCAAAACAATTTGCACTTTGGTTTTTGCAACAGATAATGGAGGCTTCCTCTTGCTTAAGTTCTATAATCAAATGCTTCAACTAAAGAGCTTCCTTTATAGCTTCTGCTGTTACCATATACCGCTTCCGCTGTTGCCATATACTCTACTTTGATAGTGGATAAAGCAATTGCATCATGTAAAATTGCTCTCCAACTAACCACAAAATCACCAAGCATAAAAGTATAACATTTCAAAGATCTCCTTTTGTCAAGATTGCTTACATAATCAAAATCAACGAAGTCAACAACCAAAATGTTTTATATCACAACCTCCATCCAAGATCAAACTCACATCTAAGGTACCGAAGAATCAATTTCACAACTTGCCAGTGAGCTTTACTTGGATGTGCAATATACTTGCTCACAACACTAATAGCTTAGGAAATATATGGACAAGTGCAGACCATAGCATACATAATGCAAAATACTAGAATATGGAGCTTGAGACATCTCATCTTCTTCTTCTTTAGTTGTAGGTGATAAAGAAGCCGAAAGCCTAAAATGGGATGCTAAAGGAGTACTTACTGATTTTGCTCAAGATTTTCTTAGTATACTTCTCTTGTGAGAGGTATAATTTTCAATCCGTCTGTCTCTTTGAATCTCCATACCTAGAATTTTCTTGGTAGCTCTAAGATCTTTCATATCAAATTCTTTGCTAAGTTGCCTCTTCAAATTTTGTATCTCTAATATGTTATCTCCATATTTAATAGAAAACAAATAAAAGAAACATCATGTAATCTCTTATAGTATACACAACTATCATGCGTACTTCGTGAGTGGCCATAACTCAATATAAAACTATCAAACCTCTTGTTCTAGATCATAAAGGGCTAAGACATATAGATTGTCTCTGCTCGCCATGACTCAACAACAAATCTCTCGGGTTTAGACATATAAATTGTCTCCTCAAGCTCATCATGTAGAAAAGCGATATTGACATCAAGTTGCTAAAGTTCTAAATCATAAAGGGCTATTAACGCGAGCAACACACGAATGGAACTATGTTTCACAATTGGAGAAAACACTTCATTAAAGTAGATCCTCTCCTTCTAACTAAAAACTTTTGCTACCGAACGTGCATTGAATCTTTCATCTTCAACTCCTGGAATTCTCTCTCTTTTTTGAAGACCCACTTGCACCCAACAGATCTTTTACCTTTAGGGAATTTCACAATATCCCAAGTTTGATTCTTATGAAGAGACTTGATCTCTTCATTCATCACAACAAGCCACTTCTCAAATTTAGAACAAATAGTACCTTCATGGAATGTAGAAGATTCTTCAATACCAAGCTCTTCAGCAACTATAAGAGTATATACTACCAAATAAGCAACACCATACCTTTGGGGAAGCTTGATTTGTCGTTTAGCTCTCCATGTAGCCAAACTCTGAGGTTGCTTAGTTTCTTCTATTTCGTTTTTGATAGAATTCAAGTCTTGTTGCTCATTGTCACTTTCAAACTAGAATAATCATAAAGTTTAGAAAGTTTACTTGACCATACTGCATTAGGAGTCTTACATTTAATTGTGGTTAATGGAGAACGATTTACTAAACAACATGCCATGTTCATGGCTACAGCCTAGAAATCTTTCCCAAGTCCAACATTAAAGAGAATACACTTAGCTCTTTCTAAAAGTGTCTGGTTCATGTGCTCCGTCACCCTATTATGTTGAGGTGTGTACTTGATTATTCGATGTCAAACAATCATTGAATGTTCGCAATACTTGTTGAAATCGCCTTTGCAAAACTCAAGATCATTGTTCACTTTGAGATGCTTTATCTTCTTCTCAATTTGATTTTGTATCAACATTTTCCACTTCTTGAACGTATCAAAAATGTTCTTTTACACTTCAAGGAATAAACCTAGATTTTCCTATAAAAGTCATCAATAAATGTCAGAAGATAAACTACACCACCCTTAGATGTTACCTATGCCAGTCACCACAAATCGGAGTGAATATACTCAATTGTGCCATTCGTTAAGTGCATGCCAATCTTGAAACTAACTTTACACAGCTCCTTGAAAACACAATGTTTGTAAAAGTTAAGTGAGACCATATGATTCCCACAAAGTAAACAACGTTTACTCAAGATAGTCATTCCTATTTCGCTCATGTGGCCCAACTGCATACGATACAATATTGATTTTTCAAAATATAAAGAGGATGACATATCAAAAGAACTCACAATAGCACTTCCTGCATAACGTAAATGTTGTTCTTTTGGTTATCTCTCATCATAATCAATGAGTCTTTTGAAGTTTTCAAAACTCTACCTCCACTAGGAGTGAGCGGTTTCCGGTTCCTTACAAATTCCACTTGGAACCTGTAACCTACCCTCAGGTACAGGTTTTTCATTTTTTGGAACTTGGAACCTATTCTGTCACATGTTCTAGGGTCGATTCCAAGTTCCAACATGTTTTTTTTTTTTTTTTTTTTTTTTCATTTTTAGTTTAAAAAAACAAAAATGAACACAGCAATAATAAACAACCTTATACCTCTTAATCCTTGCTCTTTTTTTGAGCTTATCCTTCAAATCATGATGAACACAGAAAAATAGCTTGAACTAACTCACCATAACGGGGTTTGACACCTTGACAATCCTTCAAACTGCAATTCACAAGCTCTATGTGACTTGCATGCCAAAATATTTCACTCTTAAAATCAGACAACCCTAGAAGTACGTTCTTTATGCTTACCTTCAAATATTTGCCAAGCTTCTTAGTTAATGCTAGAAGTTAAGGTGGTCTTTCTAGAGCCTAGAGGCCCCAAAAGTAAATGTCATTTTGCAAAAGAGAAATAAAAATTTTGTCAGCAATATTTGAACTTCACACCTTGAGCAGTGTATGCTGATAAAAATATGTCTCTCTTCTTACCTATGAAGCTCGTTGAGGATCGGTAATGGTTTCTTTCTACTAGGAAGGATGTGAAAACAATTGAGAAACTCCTATTGACATTGATTAACATGAGATATGGTTCAATCAATTTGAGTAGAATCCTAGAAAATGTAGATATGTTATGAATCGAATGTTAAATTACCTCAAGTATGTTAACAATGAAATTGAATATTGTGGGTAGAGCTTGGCTCCCAACATAAGCTTATGCCTCGACATTTAGATGCTCAAATCGGACTTCAATTGTAGGAATGTCAAATCCAACTCTGTTTGTTATATAGTAAAGCAAACACAAACCTTATAAAGATTTGCCTTGAAACTTTCAGCTCAGAGAAGAAATTACAATTCCCAGATTGAATCTCTTTCTCAAGGTAAGAAAAAAACCGAATATCAAACCACTTTCACATTCTTTTAAGAAATATTGCAATGACCAACTAATTAAATGTCTAAAGTGCTCATGAAAAGTCATCAACATATGCCTCTCAATCCTTTGCTTAAGCTTCAACAAGAACTTCTTCTTGTCTTCCTTAGCTATCTTTAGCATCCTCTCTAACAAGTTCCTCCTCTCTATGAGAATGCCCTACCGAATACGCAAGTATGTTGGGAGCTTTTCAAATGCAGCCCTCAGTATCAATTGTCTTTAGTCGTCCACATATAATGAACATCACATCATCGATAAGGTCCCCTTCCCTCACTATGTATGTACTTAGATTAAGGCACACAAGCACGACACTCCCACATCTCAGAAATAAACCAAATAAAGTAGCAAAAATGTTAGATTAAATCTAATAGTGAAGATTAGATTAAATCTAACAATGAAGAGCAGAAACGACAAGAGATTGGACTTGTGATTGAGGCTAGAGGAGGCGAGTTTCTTCGGTGTCAAGGGCGGCGAGCGGTATCAAGGGACGTCGGGCGGTGTCGAGGGGGTCGACCGGGCATTGAGGGGGCCATGCGGCGTTGAGGGCGTCAAGGGGGCGTCAAGGGGGGCATTAAGGCGGTGTCATTGAGTGGGCATCAATGGCCAAGTGGTGTCGAGCGGGTGTCAAGGGGCCAAGTGGGCCGAGTGGGGTTGAGCGGCCAAGAGGTGTTGAGTGGGCATCAAGGGGCCGAGTGGGTCGAGCGGCCGAGAGGTGTCGAGGGGGCATCGATGGGGCATGGAGCCAGTGAGCAACGTCGTCGAATGGGCATCAAGGGGGCCGAGCAGTGTCGAGGGGCCAAGTGACGTTGAGCACAAGGGGGGAGCGGCGTTGAGAGTGGTGACACTAGAGTGGATAGGGAGAAGACTCAGAAGAGAGTGAAGGAACCCTAAAACTAAAACAGAGGAGAGTCACGAGAAGAGGGAAAGGAAGAACAGAAGGGGGAAGAAAAAAATTGAAAACCAATTAGGGTTTTCCAGTTCTGGTTCCGATTCCGGTTCTCCTTCCAAGAACTGGGAACCATCGGTTCCCAAAAAAATAGAATCGGAAACCGGAACCTCCCTCCTTGGACCCTAGAACCGAACCGGAACCTCGGGTTCGATTCTCCGGTTCCCGGTTCTACCCGGAACCACACTCACCCCTAACCTCCACTTGTGTACATACACCCATGAATCTAAATTACTTGATGTAATAAGGTTCTCAAATTTGGTATGTGCCTAACATTTGTCAAAATTCTTATTACACTGTCATGACATTTAATTTGCACTGTGCTAATACCCACAATTTTGTAAACTGTATTGTTGCCCATTAAAACTGAATCTCCACTAACTTTCTCATATGTGTGGAACCAATCTTTATATGGACAAATGTAGTACAAACATGCTCAATCTAAAACCCATTCATTATTGACATGACAATTTGAGGAAAAACAGTAAGAACATTGTTTGCATTAGCTAACTCATTATTTTTCACTAGACTAGTCAAATCAAAACTCTCCATCGACTTCTTCACCTTAGCTTTGAGCATAGGACTCATCTTTATAGCGTTCGAATTCGTGACAATGATAACACTTCCCCTTACTTTTATCTTTGCCGAATCTAGATTTTGAACGCCTTTATTATGATTGTGTCTATCATGATAATTTGGCTTTCTCTTGATAACTAAGTCATCGGCTTTATCACCACTACTACCCGCCTTCAACTTTGTATGCATTTTCGCGGAAATTCAACGAGGCATTTTATAACATCCTCATTCCAGGCTATGAGAATAAGGTACGAGGGTCGGTAAGTTCTAGCTTGGCTTGGATTGTGATGTCTCATCAATTGATACGTGGATGCCGAACCTAGCTAAGCCAATGCACCAGGATTGGTGCCACGCTTGGAACTTATGCATTGAACATGAGTTGGTCCTTCGACTAGGAGGTTTAGTTGTGGATTGATCTCGCACCATCACGAACACGAAGGACAATCATGGATCGATTATGTGTGGATATTACACTAGTCGCGAGTGATTCCACACGAAACTTATATCGATCATGAATGATCTATGAGTTGATCATGTTCGGTGGCAAATCGGTTGCAGATTGATTGAGTCCACATGACCAAGTGACAATCGAGGGTTGATCATGGGAATCAATGGCATAGACCTTGGATAGACCAAGGCATGGCATGTTCGGCCATGGACTCAATCTGCCCGACCGAGACCCGACTAGGGTGAATGATAGAGGCCGACCATGAATGTCATTTTGATATTCAATGAACCAATTCTAATTGGAAATGGTCACAAGAACAAGTTCAAGAGGGATATCTACTTTAGTCGCACTCATTTGGTTAAAGTTTAGTGAGTCTTTGGCACAAACCTTGGTTTTCATATAATCGTTGATCATGTGTAAATATGAACAACTTCTCCAATGAGGTGACACCTTATAGTAGTCTCATAAATGCCTTGGATGAATTTTGGATGCAAGCTAATTAATGTGGGGGATAAGTTATTAGACAAATGTCAAGAGATAATTGGAATTCTAGAATCTTCCATAACTTTTGACTATAGTCTATTCTTATCCACCAATTGTCAAGGAGGGAAGAGAAAACTTGCTTCTCAAGTAACTTGGCAAAAATATTTAAGCCTCATTTAATAACTTTGGACTTTAATTCATTAATGGCATGGGTGAATCACCTACTTAGGTGTTCCTTAGACTGACCCTAAAATGTAGCCTTGGTGAACAAGGAAAAGCCCAACCAATTAGAAAAAGACATTAGTCATCTGAGGGGTTTATGTGTCCCTTAGGGCCATAGGCTAGCTCCCCTCTTAGGAGTAATTATGAACTTGCGTAAAAAATCTAAGAGGAGAAAGCCTATAAATAAGAGGAGCCACCCTTACATTTTGGATGTTTAGCCATTTTCTCTTCTCTCCCTCTCCTCTCTCTCTTTCACACCCTCTTTCTCTAAGCTGCCTAAGAGCCGACGAGTTCCCAAAGAAGGATCTTGGAGTTAGGTCCAAAAAGTTATATGTAAATGTTCTTAACTCTCCAATAGGGCAATATACTGTGTTTATTGATTTTAGGATCATGTTATCGTTTGTTTGTATTGGCTTTGTATTGTTATACTTGTTGTGTTGTTGTTTGCTTATTCTTGCATCAAGTAAATTTATGATCTCACATGAGTGTTGAGCTCACCCAGATGTTGAGGAAAGGCCTTGGCGACTTGATCATGTGCCAAGGTGGGTGCATGACCCATACTTGGTTTCAAGACAACATTGAGGCGTGTTGTTTCCCGAGACAAGCAATGAGTCATTGCCGAAACTGGAGCAAATGGTTCCAAGTCAAGACCATGAGCCCAAATCACATCCAACATGTGTTTTAAGTTCATGATCTCGCATGAGTGTCAAGCACACCCAGATGTCGAGGAAAGGTCTTGATGACTTTGGACGTGTGCCGAGGTAGGTGCACAACCCGCACTTGGTTTCGAGACAACATTGAGGTGTGTTGTTTCCTAGGACAAGCATCGGGTCGTTGATGAAGCTAGAGCGAACGATTCCAAGTCAAGATCACAAGCTCGAATCGCATCCGGCATGAGTTTAGCTAGTAAGGCACAAGAGTCGTTTATTGATTTACCTTGCATGGCTCGCCTTCGAGTCTTTTTTTTTTTTTTTGGTGAAAATAAGATATGTATAGATTTTGCCTAAAAAGAATACAAAGGAGGAAGCTCGGCACCTACAAAAGATAGACACTCAAGATGACAAGAGTCAAAAAAGAGTGTAAGGGTGCCGTGGTTCCCAAGAGAGACCAATCGGAAAAACAAAAACAAGAAACAAAAGACTAACACACAACATCAAGAGAACCTCCATCAATCAAAGATAGACAAAGGTAAATCCTAGCTTTGTTGAAGTCTTCTATTCTTGGGAATGTCTAGGGACATGCTTAAAGGTCATCGCCTTGTCATTAATAGCCTTTGGGTCTTTCATCCGGCTAATGAATCAAAATAAAAATGGATTGATTGATGTTTGAATGCATGGACACATGATGGACCTTCACTATCGATGCTGACATATGCCGAGTCATTGCTTGGGGTAAAGCCCCGAATGTCGTCCCCATATTGAGATCGAGGACGATGCTGGCTAAAGTGAGTTGATGCTTGGGGGTCTCCCTAAATGCCATCCTAATAATGAGATTAGGACGATGCCGATTGCCAAGGGGGACAAATGTTTGGTTGATATCGGAAGACTCAATAGATTTCAACTAACTGAACTAATTGAAATAAAGTGGAAGTTCACGTGTGGTGCTTGATGGATGTATTGTAATGTTTGAACTGATGCTTGCATCAATGTTTGAATTGATGCTTCCAAAAGCTAGGTTTGCTTTAATATTTGTGGTTGAGTCCTTGCATTAATTTGAGCATATGGTTGCATTAGGTCACTTAGTGACTAAAATGGTTGTAAGCCACAGATCTTTGGAAAGATTGTTTTTATGCACTAATTATTTGTCTTTGATCCTTGAAAGCACATAGGTGATTGAAAGCCTTTCATATACATAGACAAGGCAATACACAAACCTTGCTATTGATTTGCCATTGACAAGTGAGTGGTCATTTTGTATCCGAGATTCGATGGTGAGACATTCTCCTATAGAGGAATTAGGGATTTCTATTTACTAAGTAGTCGACTTATTCTTGTTATTTTCACCATTTCAAGTGTGTGATGGCTTAATCTACCCCCCCCCTCATCCATCCAGCCTTATTCTTGTTATTTTCACCATTTCAGGTGTGTGATGGCTTAATCTACACCCCCCTGGTCCATCCAACCTTCCTATAGATATGGTCACCACTGTGAAGGATATAATAGATATAGAAGAAGACGTCACTTATCGGAAGTACAACACCACCGTATGGGTCCAAAAAGGAGTAGACACTGTGGTTCCCTATGTGTACAAGACTTGGTGCCTCATTTTTAACGAGGACCTCATCGGTCCCATTCATGGCTTCATCCCTTCGATAGATCCCATGGGAACTTTGTAAGGGAATGAGCCTAGGATGGGGGCCCTTTTTGGAGGAGCTCGTTAGAGAAGCTAATCTATTGTATCCCTTTTGATCATCGATGTATGGTAATGAAGATAAATAGCTTAGGACTAGGATGGGCTTGTACTTATAACAGTTTTTGATATATGTATATATGTAAATATTTTTTGTTTTTATTTGCTTAGCTCATACATGTTTTGCCTAACTTCCATATTTATTTGTGTACGTGGATTGTTTATGATTTGCTTCTACATGTGCTTAATTAAAGATAAAATACTTTTGGGATGTTCCATGTGCTTGGGACATCAATGCTAACTCGTCGGGTCATGTTTTCACTCCAGGGGTGGGGCGGAGGCATGACACATTTACATCCTCAAGAGTTATGGATTCTCTTCCATACAACATAGAATTCACAAAATTTTCATACGAGCTCGGTAGTGAGCATAACACAATTAGGGCCTGATCTTCATAATCTAACTTCAAATCTAGATTTTTCATATCCACAACAATTTATTAAATTCATCTAAATGTTCTTGGATAAGAGTACCTTCTTGCATCTTTAGCGTGTAATCTTGTCGTAGGAGATTTTTTCATGTAAAGGCTCTCAAGCTTATTCCACAATCCTAAAACTGTTTCTTCATTAGCAAGTTCACAAAGCATCTTATCAAACAACGACAATTGGATGGTGCTATGTGCTCTTTCTTCCATCTCCTCAATCTCACTCGTAGTCATGTCGTCAGGGTACTTTCGGTCCAAGGCTCTAACCGAACCTTCCCAACGTAGCAACACCTTCATCTTGATCCTCCATAGCCCAAAATTGTTTTGGCCATTGAAGGATGCCACTTCAAACTTGATAGATGCCATCTCAGATAAAAAAAAAAAAAACAAAATTCCTTTGCTCTAATACTAATTTGTTACGGAAAAATACCCAAAGATGCACCAATCAAAGCATAAGTAGTAAATGATGAAAGCAAAATTGAAATTGCACAAGACACAAGATATACGTGGAAAACTTAAAACATGAAAAATTACGGAGAGAGAGAGGTTTCACTATCTTCAACAATGAGTATGAGAGTACAGTTCAAAAGCTTTAAAAATCACTTGGTGAGCCATTAGATTTAAAGATCCAATGAGAAAATAGGAAAAACAAAAGAAGGGAAATAATATGAGGGCTAGGGTTTGAGATGTGTTGTTAAACATATTCATTTTATAGTCTCCCTTAAAATTAAAAAAAAAAAAAAAAAAAAAAAACTTAAAACAAAGGTGCATAGTCTAAAATACTCTTATCTCTAATTTGAAAGTCAAAACCCAAATATTGGATCTGATCCAATTAAGGGCACTAACCGAATCATTTATCATAAACTAGATCGGTATAATTGATGGCATTAATACAGAACTATCGTTATCCTTACTTCATGATAGGATCGTTCCAACTCCATTGTCGGCGATTTTTCCCTTCTTTTCCGAAGCATTAAATCTTATCATGTAATGCACAATTGATCAAGACAATTGAGCATGCATGTCCAAGGTTTTACTTATAATACTTTGGGGTAATGCCGATAAAATTCACAAACTAGTACCTTCATGGTTTATTTACCCAAACTAATTTTCGTCTGACAGAAAATCTCAACATATGTACCCCTTACTCAAATCTATCCTGCATCGGCATTCTGCTTGATATTACGTCAAAATAAATACGTGTCAAAACACATGATTTTCCACGTCAAATCTGTTATTCTCCACGTCCAATCCATCTTGCAGTCATTTGTTACGTGTATTGATGCATACGCATATTAATGAGTTATTAAACGGAATATTAACGAGTGGTAGATTTGGGTTGATTGGGAATTTTTTGTAAGATGACAATTAATTTATGAGTAACCAGTTTGAGGATTTTAATGATATGAAATCTAATCCTCAATAAGGGTGGAACTAATTTGGATTAGATTCTATATGGCTAATCTCCACGAAGTAGTTTCTCAAGCCGGTTCCAACAACTCCTCCCAATTTTGATCATTGGTAAAATGCTATTTTTATGGCATTTTGGGTCCGCATGGCTGAACGTTCTAGCAATGCGACTTTGCCACGATCATTATAGAGTCCGAGGAACTTTGGACCTATAGCAAAGTATATTGATTATCTTTGTTGTTAAGTATTAATGCTGTTAATCAAATCTAGATTTAGTCACGCCTCATCCATATCGTTTCTATTTCCTTGTATGATCCATTATTTCGAATGAACACCAAAAGAAAAAAAAAAAGGAGATGAAGCGGAAAGAAAATTGAACTGGGTTGTGGCCCTTCCATATGACATATCGACATTCATTCATGCAACAATTGATTTTGAAATGCAAGAATATATGAGCAACCCACACGATACGAAATGATTAGACTATCGATTGGGTTATTCGGTGCTCACTGCCTTCATTTAGGACTCCATCGAGATTACACGACGCGAGGGTCGTCACAATCACCTTTGGAGTTCTTCTCGCCGCATGGCATGATCGACTTAGCGATCTAGCGTGCTTGCTTATCTTTCACGGCATCTTGAGTTCGAGTTTCGATTGACTTCTAGTGTTAAGCCCAATTTACACTTAGGGCAGATTTGGTAATACTTATGGCAGGTTTGGTAACGCTTCTATTCTCAAGAACAATTTCTGATAAAAAAATTATTCTTTTTTATTTTGTTCCCAAGAACAATTTCTAAGTATTTTAAACCGTTTGGGTAATTGTTCAAAATTTCAATTTCCGGAATAGAATTGTCTTTCGCACCATTCTTAAAACTTCTACTCAAATCATTTTCTTTTAATTTTTAAATAATTTTATTACTTTTTCTTTCCTTTCTCATCTTCTTCTTCAAGGGTTGCCCATCGCTAGCCTTGGGATGACCAGTGACTGGCCAGACGAGGGCTAGCGATCTCGCCGAAACGTCGCCGACCTTCACCGGGGTTGCGCTTAGTTGGCCGAGCCTCGCCGGCAATTGGGCAAAGCTCAACCGAGCCTCGTTGGTGGCTGGGAGAGGCCTAGGCGAGACCCACCTAGCCACCGACGAGGCTTGATTGTGCCAGATCGGGCGAGGCCAAGCCTCACCAGTGGCTAGGTGAGCTTCTAGTGAGCTCGTTGGACCTCGATAGACTAGTCACTAGCAACCAGCGGCGGGGGGGCGGCAATAGCGATTGAAGAAGAGAAGAGAGGGAAGAAGAACAAGAAGAAAGAAGAAAAAAAAAGAAAAAGAAAAGAAAAAAAAAAAAAAACGAGTTGGCTTGATTCTGAAATTATTCCTAGGAACAAATAATCAACTTTTTTTTAACTTTTTGATTTTTTTTTTTTAAATCTACTTCCGAAAAAAAACAAAAATAGAAATTTGTTCTTGAGAATAAAAATTTTACCAAACGAATTTTTATTCTACATCTAATCCTAGAAAAAAAAAAAAAATAGAAATTGTTACTGTTTGGCAAATTACCAAATAGAGCCTTAAAAGATTCTCTATATCTTAAAAATAAATAAATAAATAAAGGAAATGAATTTCTGACGTCAACATTGAGTGAAGAAGACGCTAGCTCTTGTCGACTTAACACCCTACTCAAGAAAGAAATTCACTTTTTTATTTTGGCACCATTTTCTTGGGTGCACTTTTGTCCCATATGATTTTTTTTTGTCTTTTCGGGTGGTGCCTATTTGAGTTCGAAGGCATCTCGTAATGGCGACAAACTAAATACAAACAAGATTTGTATTGAAGAAATAATAGGGTCCACCAAAGGCACCAACCATTTCGTTTTCTATAAGCTCGACTTCTGTCGCACTGATTGTACGTATGGGATACTACGAATTAACCTTTTCTTCATTTTTGCATGATAGAATCATTCCGACTTCATTGTCAGCTCATGATCTTTCCCGTTTCTTTTGGAGTATAATATGCTGTGATGTAATGTACAACGTTGTCTCGAGAATTGGGCATGCATATCAAAATGTTATATTTATAATCCTAAAGTCCCAAACTAGTACCCATGACATATTTACTCTCACTAATTTTTATAACATAACTAATACAAAATGGATACCCCAACCCAAATCCATCCTCTATCTTCATTTCGTCTGATATTTCATTAAATTGCGTACATGTTGACACGTGTGAATTTTTCACGTCTAATCTATCATTCCTAATGTTAGATCCTTCTTGCGTACGTGTTGAGAATGGTAGATTATAGGCCATGGGTATTAGTTTTGTTTTTTGTGAGAGAAAAATTAGTGAGATATTGGATGGAATGTTGAGAATGGTAGATATGGGTCATGGGTATTAGTTTTGCTTTTTGTCAGAGAAAAATTAGTTTGGGGATAAATATATCATGGGATACCAATTTGGGACATTAATTTTATTAACCCTAATTCCTAATAACAATGGAACTATTTTGGATTAGATTGGGTATGGTTAATCTTCATGAAGTAGTTCCAAGAGCCAGTTCCAATAACTCCCAATTTTGATCATCGTAAAAAGGGTTAATATGATAAAAAAAAATCTCAATATGGTAGCTCGTCCGAATTTACCCAAGCGAATTCTTGTGTCACAAAAATTTCAAATGATTACTCTCATACCACACTTACATCAAATTAAATTTTGCATCATAAAAAATTTCAAATCAATACACCCATGTCACATTTATTCTAAATTAATTTTATGCCATCAAAAATCTCATATCACTAGAATCAGAGATATTAGAGATTTCCCAATCGAAGACTTTGGTTATTTGGGATTTTTTTTTTTTTTGGTGACATGAAATTTAGTGTAAGGTAAATATGGCATGGAAGTATTAATATGGGATTTTTATAACACAAAAATTAATTGGTGGCAAATGTGGCATGGATGTATCAATTAGAAGCCTTGATGATGCAAAAATTAATTTCGGATAAATGTGACATAAGTGCACCGGATCGGAATTTTGATGATACAAAAATTACTTTGGTATAAATGTGGCATGAGCATATCATTTTGAGATTTTTGATGGTATCAACCATTGAGAAAATGTTATTTTATCAACATTTCAAGCCGGCGTGGCCTGAACCATTCTAGCCAAAGGACTTTGCCACAATCGTTATTGCGTCCTAAGAACTTTGAACCTACAACAAGGTCTATTGACTTTTCAATAATCTTTGTCACAAAGTCAATATTTTATTTTTAAAATCTTCTTTTTGCAGAAGAAAATTTGCTTTCAAATAGGTGAATAATATCATGGAGGTGCAAGACCAATATATGGATAGAGCACAAGAGTATAGAATCCACGAAAACATATTTATTAAACCCTTAGATTTTGATTGGGAGAAGATAGCTCCTAAATCTAGAACTAGATTAAGAGAGTTCAAACTCTCAAATCTATAACTAGACTAGAATTGCTCCCAATTTTGATCATTGGAAAAATGATATCTTGACATTTTGGGTCCGCATGACTGAACCGTCCTAGCGACTAGAATTTGCTGTAATCATTATTAAGACTTAGGAACTTGAACCTATAGCAAGGTATATTGATTATTTTTGTCACAAAGTAACAATAGGGCAAATCAAATGTCGGTTTAGTCGCACCTCATCCATATCGCTTCTGTTTTCCTGTATGATTTGAAGTTAATGCTTATAACTTGACAATCTTATACATAGAATTTTCGGATTTGTTGTTAGCGATGGGTCACATGCTTTTGTCCCATTATTTCGAATGAAGACGAAAAGAGAAAAGAAGAGACAAGTGCAAAGGGGTTGTGTACCTTTTTCTATCGACATCAGCTCATGCAATTGCTGATTTTATAGCCAAGTATTATGAGCGACCCACCCGACACGAAACAATCAGAGCATCGATCGGATTATTCGGTGCTCATTACCTTTACTCGGGACCCAACTGAGATTATCTTATGCAAGCTAGTTGCGGAAAAATTATCAAAAAAATCTGAAACACATTATGTGAATGTCAATTTAGTTTCAAATTTTCAAGATCATTAAATTAGTCATATACCTTTTGATGATTTGTCAATATAGTCATTCCGGCCATTTTTGGCTAAAAATTTGCTAATGTAGACATTGGCCGTCCTACATGACAAGACCTCTATGGCACGACCTACGCTAATGTGGACAATTTTTTCATTTTTGAAAAAGAAGAAAATTGCAAAATAGAAAAAAAAATTAAAAATTTGCAAAAATTATCCACATTAATGGTAATCGTGTTTTATAGGATGGTTAGCATTAACGTCAGTGATTGCTAGCCGAAATTGGCGAGAAGGACTACTTTGGTAAAGCGCTAAAAATTTAGGACTAAATTGATTAAATTAAAAAGTTTAAGACTAAATTTATCCACTACAGTCACCTTGGGAGTTCTTTGCATTGCATAGCATAATTGGCTTAGTAATCTTGTGCTTGCTAATCTTTAAGGCATCTCGATTTTGAGCTTTTGACGGACTTTTAGGGTTGAACCCAATCGATGCTTGCATTATTCTCCATTTTATTAATAAAAAAAAGGAAAAATGAATTTCTCATGTCAACATTGAGTGAGGAAAACGCTTGTTCTTCTTAATTTAGCACTCAAGTCAATAAAGAAGTTCACCTTTTCTTTTTGCACCATTTTCTTGCGTGCATTTTCCATCCTATTTGAGTTCGAAGGCATCTCGAAACGGAGACAAAGTAAATATAAACAAGATGTGTACTGAAGAAATAATAGGGTCCACGAAAGGCACTAACCATTTCGTTTTCTATGACCTCGACTGATGTCGCATTGATATTATGTATGGAATACTACAAACTTAACATTTTCTTCATTTCTGCATGATAGAATCTTTCCTGTTAGAGATAATTGAGATAACTCTTTAAGATATTTTCCTATATTAGAGATAATTAGAATACATTTGTTAGATTTATGTATCTTTTAACATCATGCAATATCTTATACATATCTTTATTGATATATGTCATATTTGATAATCTTTCATAAAATCTATAAATAAGTTGATGTACTTTATCATGATATACTGAAATATATATACATTTTTTCCAATTTATATTTTCCGTATTCTTACATTTAACATGGTACCAATGCTAGATGATCTTGAAGTGTGTTAGGTTCACTTGCATCGCACTCGGTGCACACCCAAGTGCATTTTTTAAGCTAAAATTGTTTCCTATCATTTATTTTCTAATAAGTCCTAATATCCTCCAGTTAAGTTGTTTTCCCTCCCATATGAGGAAGTGCTTAGTCAAGTTCATTCCATAATGGTCATGTTTCAATGCCAATCACAATAGTCACATCCCCTAGTCGAGCCTTTCATAGAGATGGCTTTTCTTTCGATACTAGCCGCGTAAGCCCCGCTACCTTATATTTTTACATAGTCAAAACGTCAAATATGCGAATAGAGCACAAGAGTATCGAATCCTAGAAAACATATTTATTAAACTCCCATATTTTGTTAGGGAGAAGATAAGTCCTAGATCTAGAATTAGATTAAGAGAGTTCAAACTATCAAATCTATAACTAGACTAGAATTGCTCCCAATTTTGATATCAGAAAATGATATGTCGACATTTTGAGTTCGCATGACCGAACCGTCCTAGTGATTGGAATTTGCTATAATCATTATTAAGTCTTAGGAACTTGAACCTATAGCAAGGTATATTGATTATTTTTGTCACAAAGTATCAATAGGGTAAATCAAATCTCAGTTTAGTCGCGCCTCATCCATATCGCTTCAGTCGCACTTCATCCATATCGCTTCTGTTTTCTTGTATGATTTGAAGTTAATGCTTATAACTTGACAATCTTATACATAGAATTTTTCGGATTTGTTGTTAGCGATGGCCACATGCTTTTGCCCCCATTATCTCGAATAAAGACGAAAAGAGAAAAGAAGAGATAAGTGCAAAGGGGTTGTGTACCTTTTTCTACCGACATCAACTCATGCAATTGCTGATTTTATAGTCAAGTATTATGAGCGATCCACCCGACACGAAATAATCAGAGCATCTATCGGATTATTTGGTGCTCATTACCTTTGCTCGGGACCCAACTAAGATTATCTGATGCAAGCTAGTTGTGGAAAAATTATCAAAGAAACCTGAAACTCATTATGTGAATGTCAATTTAGTTTCAAATTTTCAAGATCGTCAAATTAGTCCTATACCTTTTGACGATTTATCAATATAGTCCTTCTGGCCATTTTTGGCTAAAAATTACTAATGTAGACATTGGCCATCCTACATGACATGATCTATTTGGCACGACCTACACTGATGTGGACAATTTTTGCATTTTTGAAAAAGAAGAAAATTGAAAAATAGAAAAAAATTGAGAATTTTTTAAAAAATTTGCAAAAATTATCCACATTAATGGTAATCGTGTTTTATAGGATTGTTAGCATTAAAATCAATGATTGCTAGCCGAAATTGGCAGGGAGGACTACTTTGGTAAAGTGTTAAAAATTTAGCACTAAATTGATCAAATTAAAAAGTTTAAAATTAAATTGACCCTTGCACAATGAATTTAATATAATTATCCACTACAGTCACCTTGGGAGTTCTTCGCATTGCATAGCATAATTGGCTTAGCAATCTCGCGCTTGCTAATCTTTAAGGCATCTCGATTTTGAGCTTTTGACGGACTTTAAGGGTTGAACCCAATTGATGCTTGCACGATTCTCCATTTAAAAAAGAAGAAGGAAAAATGAATTTCTCATGTCAACATTGAGTGAGGAAAACGCTTGTTCTTCTTAATTTAACACTCAAGTCAATAAAGAAGTTCACCTTTTCCTTTTGCACCATTTTCTTGCGTGCATTTTCCATCCTATTTGAGTTCAAAGGCATCTCGAAACGGGGACAAAGTAAAAATAAACAAGCGAAAAATTCAAATAAAGACCCAAAGTGCCATCATTTTCTCAAAAGAGAATCTAAAGTGAAATTTGTCTTAAATAAGGACCCAAAGTAATTATTTAGTCTCAAAGAAGGACCTCACTCGTTGGCCGGTGAATAGATATGTTTTTGATGTATATTCCGGTGGCTTGATTAGGGTATTTTCGTCCTTTTTTTTTTTTTTTTTTTTTTTTTCATTTTTGGTTGCCTTATTCATCGTCTTCTTTGTCCCCCATTCACTTCTTCTTGCCCATATCAAGAACTCCGGACTCGAGGAAAGGCCAATGAGTGCTGACCGCTAGTAAGGGCCGACAAGGGCTCAACACCCATCACCAACAGCGAGTGAGGGCTCGACGCCCATCGCTGAGAGCGGGTGAGGGCCATCGAGCCCTCATTGGCCATGGGGGAGGGGGCCGACCAAATTGAGGCCCTACAAGAAAGTCCTCGAGGGCAAAAGGGGTAGCTGAAGAAGTCGTCGATTCGAGAGTGGTGGTGGGCTCGACGACCCTCGCTAGATCTGGCGAGGGTCAACTTGCAAGCCCTCACCCATGCTTGGCGAGGGTTTAATGGCCCTCGCCTACTATCGGCGATGGGCATCCAACACCTTGCAAGCCCTTACCAACTACCAACGCTTGCTAGCCCTTCCCAAGTCCGATGTTCTTGAGAAGAAGACAAACAGGGGACGAAGAAGATGATGAACAGTGCCACCATTGACCCAAAAACACAATAATAATAAAGAACAAGACAACTGAAAATTTTAAAAAAAAAAATGAACAAAAATACCTTTGATTAGGCTACCGGAATATGCATCGGAGATGTATTTATTCACCGGCTAGCAAATAAGGTCATTCTTTAAGACTAGGGCTGCGCATGACAACGCTTCTGTTCCCTGGAAGAGTTTTTTTTTCAGAAATAGTTCTTTTCTATTTCTGCTCCGGGAACAATTTATGAGCAAAAAAACCCGTTTGATAACTGCACAAAATTTCTATTTCGGAACAAAAAAGGAACAGAAACACGTTTGATAACTGCACAAAATTTTCATTTCTGGAATAGAAAAAGAATAGAAACACGTTTGGTAACTGCACAAAATTTCTATTCCAATTTTTTTTAAAAAATTAAAAATAAGAAAAATGAATAAATTAGATATTACATAAAAATTGACAAGATCAAAATATTATTAGATTAATAATACATTTGATTAGGTGTAAGCATTCTAGTCGAATATGCTTGTAACATAGGTGGCATTGTAATGGAACGTGAGCTATTATTTTATATCTATGTGTGAGGATCTTTACTTATGTTTTATAGCGTATTGAATTTATGTAGCGCTTTGTTGGAATCAGTATTCAGAAACTGATGTTTTGAACTATAATTCTCAATAATATATTTTCTTTTTGCGAATTTTAATGTTTGGTATAGCAAATATTGCGAAAAAAAAGCACACGTGATATTGTCAGCCAAATTAATTTATGCTCATTTCCTTGGGACTAAGTTTTTACTCTTTAACGTGGCTTAGGGATTTTAGTCTCTTCTAATCTTGACATAGATGTCGGGTTGGGGTTGAAAATTTTCAACTGTTGGAATGGTGCATGCATAGGGTGGCTTTATTGTCATTATGCATTTAGTTTATAGTATGCTCCTAAAATACTTAGTAAAGACCTCGGTCTCTTGCATTTTGAACCGTTGATGCATTCAATGGCATTTATGCTCATGGAGATAGAATTGGATGACATTAATACTATTAATAGAAATGTATTCATAATAGTTTACAAACACATCGCAAAATTTTTCATCAAAAAACAAAAAACACGTCGCAAAAGTCAGAAATAAAAAGTCATGGAATCTCTTGCATATTGTGATCCATTGCCATCATATTTGCAATATTTTTCTTAATCATGTTTATCTCAGCCGCATCATCATGTGATGCATCATCTACAACCTTGTCTTCTGTAGATCCAAGTGGATAATCTAGATCTCCATAAAGGGCAAAGTTCCTATCCAGCTTGTCTTGGTCGCGAATATAATTATGAAGAGTACAACATGCGATTACAATATATGCTTGCTTTCGAATTGAAAATGAAAGCATGTGTCTCAAAATGGAGAAACGATTTTTTAATGCCCCAAATGACCTCTCGATAACATTTCTCAATGAAAAATGCTTATGCTTAAACAATTTTTTTGCTGTTCTGGGCCGTCTCGTTCCACCCCTATACTCATTCAAATGATACCGTTCACCTTTAAATGGAGTTAAAAATCCTGGAAGTGATGCATAACCAGAATCTACTACATAGTATTTTCCTACAAGAATATATACATAAATTTGTTATGATATGCAATAGCTATACAATCATAAAGAAAATCACTTAATATAGACAAAACAAATACCTGGTGGTGGTCGAGGAAATTGCAATTAAGGAGTCTCGAGTGCTGCCGAGAGAACCCGACAATCATTGGCAGATCCTTCCCACCCAGCATATACGAAAGTAAATTTCATATCAAATGAACAAGCACACATCACATTTTGAGTGGTAATTCATTTCATGCCTCTAAATGGGATTTGTTTTGATAAAGGGACAGATGCATTAATGTGGGTGCCATCAATAGCACCAATGCAGCCCTGTGATTTTATGAAATTATAGCGTTAGACAATATTATCAACTATATATATTTTGATAATGTAAAATTGATATTAAAATAATACCTTGAAGTAACGTGCATGGTTAGGATTGATAAGAATCTCCTCTGGAACAATATCAAAGGAAGGCGGCCGATAATCTCTTTTAATAATTTGAGAAACGCTTTTAATACCGAGTGAAGAACTTACCGATTGTTTGTCCCGAATGTTGAAACCTTTCACATAAATCTCTATTTGTGTTGTTGTGATCAATCATAGATAAAAAAAATCCCAACTTGTTCATCTACCTTTACATATCGAGTATCTTTCAGCCAGCCTCTTGCCTTCATTAGATCACATATGTTAAGAAAAACGTGTCTCTCTAACCTGAATGTTTCATATATCCTATCTGAATGTCCATAAACAATTTCCCTTACCCATTCGGCTCCTGATAATATACTGTCCCTAATAGGCTCTCTCGTATATAAAGACATGTCCAAATTAACAAGAGTTAATCATGCTATTATTATGTCAATATCAAAGTCATCCAAATACCATTCAACTGCTTCTACCTCTTCATTAGACACACTATTTGATTCATCTCCCATAGTACCTATGCCATTACACAAATATAAGAAAATCAATATAGATATATGTAAAAAAAAAATAATAATAGAAATCAATAACATAAGTAATAGAGTGAAAAGGCAAACCAAATATAAAAATTTAGCACAATCCATCATATCCAAACCATAACACAAATGCAAAAGTCTCAACATCAATATCTTGAACAACCAAAAAAACAACCAACAACATAAAAAACATAGTTTAATAAAACTCCATGTAATCCACAACACATTTCCTAACATCCACTAAAAACGTTGGAGAAGTACATATCTCAATTCAGATGGGGTTTTGATAAAAGCCTCCCTCCACGTGGCATTATCGCAGGCTCACTTCACTGCTTTGCTATAGAGATCTAGATCCAACATAGGCATGGCAAGTAGGGCATCAATCACCACAGATATAGAGTATGGATCTATAGGTGGTGATGTCACTTGTGAGTTGATAGAACCACTCACAGATTGATTAACCCTACTTTTGATCATCTCTTGCAAAGCTTTGCAAGTGCTAACAACACCAAATGATTGACTCTTCCTTCTCCTTTTAGTATTTGGAGTTTTATCCATCATATGTTTGTCATGAACTGGAGTAGGAGTTTCGTCAGACATAACATCTTCCTCATTAACATGCTGTGCACCAAAGTCCTCTGGTCCATTGTTTGCATCATCACCACCAATGTTAAGTTCATCCGACATCACCAAATCTTCGGCATTTCCTGCTGCATAGTCCCCAGTAGCATATGTATCGCCAAATACAATACACAAGTCAGGATATTGAGAAAAGCCATCTTTCTTGAATTTCGCCCACTCAATATTATCCTGCAATTTTCACAATGATAACATATATCAGTAATACAATTAAACATATTTGATATACATATATAGTGCTATGAAAATGATCAAAGGTTAAATCATACATTGATATGAGATTCCCATATGGTCGAATCATCAACAACAACTTTTTTGTTCACATTGTCCCAGCCAAATCCGGATTGTGAAAGAAGCTTCTTGAAACTAGCATACTGCTTTCTCAATTTGTTCACCTTATTCTTCAACTGTACTGCAGTATATTGAAGTTACGCTTGTTTGTTGAATTCTATCCGTATGTTATTCCACCCTACTTTGTTGAAAGTAGAAGAGGTGCGATTTCCTTTTTTGACCTCTTCTACCAACAAACTAACGAACAAGTTCGTTAAAGGCTCAGTCCACTTTGCGATGAATGCCTCTTTTTGGGATGCCATGTAACCTTCACTAGTTGAACATCATACGAGTTGAAGACAATTAAAAAGAAAGTGCAACATGCTTTCTGCCTTCTTTTCTCATCACCATCTTTTAGACTAAAGAAAGACACAAGCATCAAAATGTCTTTATAGCTCAAATGTTTCATTCCATTATTGTATATTTTTTCAAGAAAATTTGCTCCTCAAAACAAAGAACCAGCAAGATCAGTAAACAAAGAACCAACAAAATCAGCAAAACAGAACTATCAAAACAGGAAAACAGCAAAATCAGTAAACACAAATCAAGCTGAAACTACTGCAGAATTGACAGATTTCAAATGTGTTTTTCAGCAACCAAACAACATCCATTATGGGCGTACGACATATCAAATCGAAGCTCTAGAAGTGCATTTTTTATGTCTAGGAGGGCTCGAGGTCAAAAAAATTCATCTAGCACTTCGTTTCAGCCAAAACAGTAAGTCCATCAAAGATACGAAAATGCAAAGTAATACAAATCAAGCTCAATCAACCTCAAATTAACAAAAATATGATTACACTGATGAACAGAAGGTTGTCTACATATAACAGACTAACTACCTCTTTGCTTTCCTACTTGATGCGAGACTAGATGTTAGGAAAAATAATCTCAAAAATACTTTCTAATTCCTACATGAGATACTCCAACAAGAAAGACAGTGAACATTGCAAACTTGCAGTTAAATAAAAAACCAAAGCGATTATCAGCACATAAGGCGGCATCCTCATTAAGGTGCTCTCATTTATAAGCGTTCATCCCCTTTGCTTTATAGTTTTGTAAGGTTGGGCATCCCTTGCTAGTTCATGAACGAATCAGATAAATATAACTTTGAATCTATGAGATATTTCTTGATCAGAAAATTGCCACAAAAAGTTTGATGAAGTACATACCCAAAGCTTCACACAAGCATCAATGACAACTAAAATCAAGAATATAAAAATAATAAACTGAACATGTTGTTCTAGTAATCAATACTTCAGCAACATTGACAAATTACATCAGAGTTTCAGGTATGCAATTGATAGGAGAAAATAGAAAAAGAGCGAGCGTCATATCGAAAGAGAGAGACAGATCGCATAGGCCTTATTCAATCTAAATCAACCATAAAATTCAGTAAATATATGTGCATAAGGCGCAACATGCTTATCTACATCCAAGAAATGAAGCTTTCCTTCATTTAACATGCATATCCCGAACCATTAGGTCCAGGTATCCACTCTACCTCCATTGATCAAGCGCGACGCAAGCACGGGAGAAGCAACGTGAGAGAAGCGAGCACAAACAGAGGCAACACGACAGAGGCGACACGATTCAACTTCAGAAAAATTGAGAATCACCACTAGAACAGGTACAATGAGAAAGAATCAAAGTAACAAACCTGATTTAGGGCAAGACGACCACGAGGCGACGCGACCAGAGGGCAAGACGACCACGAGGCGACGCGACCAAAGGGCAAGACGACCACGAGGCAACGCAACCAGAGGTGATGCGAGCCAGAGAAACTTGATCAGAGGCGACGGGATTACAGGCAGTGGGATTGGAGAGAGGCGATCAGAGGCGATGGCACTGCAGGGGGTAGATTCACCCCCTTCACCTTTGTTTTGATGAAAAGTGAAAAAAGTATGAGACTTCGTAAGTAACCGAGATGTCAACACTCATGCAGTAACAAATCCTTAGCACCCAATAGGAACCTAAAATGGCTGATATTTCCAAATAAAAACAAAGCCTTCCAAACACAGGACAGTGCCAGAGAACTCAAGTAATAGCTAAAACGACTCATTCCCACAAAAACCCAGAAAAAAATAACCCTCCCCGGACTCGAAAAACACAGAGAACATCCTAACCTGCATTTCCTCAGTGGTTTCTCCTATTAAAACGTAATTCACAAAGAATCCACCTCCAACAGACACCGCTTGACGCACTAGAAATGTGTCATACCATGCTGAATCAAAACTCAAAACCCAATTCTGATTCAACCTATCACATTGCAGCATAAACTTGTTTAAATTTTTCGCACGTCACATAAATAGACAACCTAAGAAAGCCTCATTGAACAGAATGTGTCTTAAACGTCAGTGTTCCCAAGCTTCAAGGAGACAACATGGCAATCACGTTCAAACGAAACCAACCCAATTCAATAAACCCCAACCCAGTATGGAAAGCAAAGCATCTTTTAAGAAAATAAAAGAGAATTAACTCGGTCCCCTTCGCCTTAGGATACGGAAGGCGCTCGGGTGTACTTTTCCGGACCGACCCGAGCGCGCCGACCACCACCCAGCCGGGGAAGCTCCTCCTCGAATTATTATTTGAAACAAATTTCATTGACGGCACCGAAGAGAGGCGGAGGCGACGGGACTGGACGCAACCGGCTCGAAGAGAGGCGACCCCACCGGAGTGTCGCGTCGCGACCGAGACGCAACAGGATTGACGGCACCGAAGAGAGGCGGAGGCGACGAGACCGGACGCAACCGACTAGCAACCGTCATTTTTGAGCGGGACTAGAGAAAATGAAAATGGAAGATCGCGAAAGTGAAATTAGGGTTAGCCCAATTTGTTTCTTATTTTTGTTCCTGGGAATTCTTGGCCGGGAATGAGAAGTAACTTTTTTTACTTCTCGAAAACCATTCCCGGTTTTTTGTTCTTAAAAACTTTGAAATTTTCCCTATAAACAATGTGTACTGAAGAAATAATAAGGTCCACAAAAGGCACCAACCATTTCGTTTTCTATGACCTCGACCGATGTCGCATTGATTGTATGTATGGAAAACTACAAACTTAACGTTTTCTTCATTTTTGCATGATAGAATATTTCCTATTAGAGATGATTAGGATAATTCTGTAAAATGTTTTCCTATATTAGAGATAATTAGAATACTTATGTTATTTTTTTGTATCTATTAAGATCGTGCAATATCTTATGCATATCTTGATTGATATATATAACGTTTGATAGTCTCTCATAAAACCTAGAAATAAGTTGATGTACTTTATCATGGCATATTGAAATATATATACATTTTCCCAATTTAATTTTTCTGTATTCTCACATTTAACTTGGTATCAGTGCTAGTCGATCTTGAAGTGCATCAGGCACACTCACATCGCACCTGGTGCATGCCCAAGTGCAGTTTTTGAGCTAAAATTGTTTCCTGTCATTTCTTTTCTGGTCATCTTTCATAGCCAATCGCAACAATCGCATCGCCCGGTGAGCCTTTCATGGAAGTGGCTTTTCTTCCTAATGCTGGCTGCATAGGCTGCCATCTCTCTCTGTCAATACAAATTCAGACAGACAAGTAGGCAGTAGCATGAAAACAAGAAAGCAGAGCCCCCTCGTACTTTCTTTTGTTCGTTTTCAAATCTCTTTTTGTCTTTTTCCAAGTGGGTCCCGCCACCTTATCTTTTTCCTAGTCAAAATGTCAAATATTACAGCACCCCCGTCCCCCCCTACCCTTCCTTTCCTTTTCCTTCTCTCTCTACGTATGCAGACAGGTCGGTGGTAGTATCCAAACAAAGAAAGCGGGGCCCTTTTGTTTGGCGAGGGGAGAAGAGAGGGAGGAAACCAGTCACGAGCCAAAGCCCCTTGTTTATCGAGGGGAGAGAGAGAGAGAGAGAGGGACCCAATCACGGCTCGTCCTGTGCCTACTCCACTCTATGGATGCAGTAGATTCTCCCCGATGGCATCCTCTATAGCCAGCGCCTCATTCATTGCAGCCTCGTTTTTCTCCCTCTACTTCCTCGTCCGATAGCCCATCAGCAGTCACGGGCTGCTACAAAACAAACGCCCTGCCCCTGTTCAACACCGCGTCCCGCCTTATATAACCCACCGAATCGCTCGTCTCTCCTCCATGTCGCAAGACATTGCATTTGTTCAGAGAGTTGCTCTCGGGAGGTCGCGCACTTTCCCAAGATGATCCCTGCCCAGAACAGAGCGCCGAAGGTGTCCTCTGTTTTGCTCTGCCTCTGCTGCATTCACGCGTTCTTCTCGTACGCCGTCCGGCTCGTCGCGGGCCAGACGCCCAAGCCGGTCTTCGCCTGCGACGTGGACAGCGACCCGAGCCTCGCCGCCTTTGGGTTCTGCAACACGTCGTTGGGGGTCGAGGCGCGGGTGGCGGACCTGGTGCAGCGGCTCACCCTGCAGGAGAAGGTCGGGTTCCTGGTGAACAACGCCAGCAATGTGGACCGCCTGGGGATCCCCAAGTACAGTTGGTGGTCGGAGGCGCTGCACGGGGTGTCAGACGTCGGGCCCGGGACCACGTTCGCGAGCCTCGTCCCGGGGGCGACCAGCTTCCCCCAGGTGATCCTGACGGCGGCGTCGTTCAATGCCACCCTGTTCGAGACCATCGGGAAGGTTAGCGAGTTCACATCATATCACTCTCTCACTCTTCCTCTTTCTTGTGCTTCTTCTCTGTTTTTGACTTTCCAGTGCGGATTTAGATATTGTATTGGCGTCCGAGCGTCGTAGTCGTTCGCATCATGCACGATGATATGATAGAAAAAAGCTCGAAACTTTTATCCGACGTGACAAGAAAGTCCATGTTGCGAAGCAACTACGGCCATCAGAACGGCTGGCGGGGACCACCGGCCACTGTCACTCGAATCGATAGATGCAGTGCGTAAATGAATTTACTTTACACCGTGACATATGAATTTTCATGTAAAGTAGATATTTCCGCCTTTTCAAGATTCTGTGAAATCTTTTCATGTCATTCCTTCGATCTAATTTCCTGCGTCGACGGCTACTGTTCCTGATATCCAGCTTATTCGCTTCGATAGTCGCTACCGACGTCCTAGCTTGTACTGTTGCATCTTGATTGCCATTCTATATCTGAACTCTCTCAATGCGGCATTAAATAAGCCCCGATATACGCGTAGGTCCGTTTCTTCATCCACTATTTTATTTGAATCCAAACCCACAAATTACAAGATCGAGAAGCACAAATGCACATTGCTGCAGATGATCTCCCGGCTCTTTGCTGTGAGATTCTTGATGCTAGGGAAAATTGAAAACTTGCTTTTTTTGAGGTGAAACTGCAATGATGAAAATGGTCATGAAAAGTATTATGAAATTGGGAGGAGGAGAAGCGTTAGGTGCTGGAGGGGAAGAAGATCTTTTGGTTGGATCCTCAACCACGCTGGCATCAGTTGGTGCTACCTTTTTAGCTGTACACCATATGAACTGCAGTAAGTGCAACCCCCCTAAAAGAAAAAAATAGAGAGAGCTGACTGACCCTGACTTTATAGGCACCAGGCTAAAGTCTATCCACGCTTGGCTTGTTTCCACAGCCAAGTTTGACGAAAACATCATCAAACCTTCCACTGGGCTGTCTGTACTGTTGTGGAAAAACATGTGATGTGGACACGAGAATAGTAGGCTTTGATCATGTGTTAGGTTGCTGCGTGTGGAAATCTTGCATACATCGAGAAGAAAAGGACAGTAGAGAAGGGTCTTTGCTTCTATGAGTATCACCGTCATTTGGATCTGTTTGATTGGTGTTTCAGTTGGATGAGATGATAATTACTGGAGCTGGCAAAAGGGTGGTGTCATGAGCATTGCCACGTCATTGCACAAAGTGAGTTCCTTCCTTTGCACTCAAGAGGGGGGCCAATTTCAATTGTTAAGTGCTGGAAACAGAAAGCTTTTCATAAGGGAGAAGTGTTTAGATGACTTGGCCGGAGGTTCGAATATATCGGGAAGAAAGGATAGATGGGACTAGTGACCAAAAAATACAGGAAAATCACGAGTTGAGCAAACTTAAGTTTTCGCGAAATGGGGGAAAAAGAAACGCATCTGAATCTTTTCCAAGTGATCATCTGAATATACATGATCTGCTCCTTGACTTCTACTTCTGCAATACCTAAGTTTAAGATTATTTGATTCCAATACCCTTAGAATTCATACTATTTTGCTGATTGTCGTCGCGTTTCTAGTCCAAAAACGAATTAGTTTCTTGTTCTGACTAGGTCAAAAATTTAAACATTCTAAAGCTCTGCGGAATAATATGGAGAAGAGTAGACGAATTATGCAATAGCTTTGCTGAAGCAGGTGGTTTCGACAGAAGCCCGGGCGATGCACAATGTGGGGTTAGCCGGATTAACGTTTTGGTCCCCGAATGTCAACATATTCAGAGACCCAAGATGGGGGCGGGGCCAGGAGACGCCAGGGGAAGACCCGCTGCTTTCGAGCAAGTATGCGTCAGGTTATGTCCGAGGCCTACAACAGAGCGATGACGGAAATGCGGACCGGCTTAAGGTTGCTGCGTGTTGCAAACATTATACTGCATATGACGTCGATAACTGGAAGGGTGTCAATCGCCTTACCTTCAACGCTGTGGTAAATAACAATTTTTGGACTGCTGTTTCGTTTTCATTCAATTCGATTTATCAACCAGTTACATGCATAACCATCTCAAGTTAATCTCCCGAACCTGTTGTGGTGGACTGATTAGGTAACACAACAAGATTTAGATGATACATTTCAACCGCCATTCAAGAGTTGTGTCCTCGATGGCAATGTCGCGAGTGTGATGTGCTCCTACAACCAGGTTAACGGTAAGCCAACGTGTGCAGACCCAGATCTTCTCACCGGGATTATCCGAGGAAAATGGAAATTGAATGGGTAACTTTCCATTTCTCGTGCATTGCTATTCGATACTTTTGATCAATTATTGTAACCTTGTTTATGCGAAAGGATCGGTTAATGCAGATACATTGTTTCCGATTGTGATTCGGTGCAAGAATTCTATGAGAAACAACACTATACTAAAACACCAGAAGAGGCTGCAGCTAAGGCCATTTTGGCAGGTAGATGCAAATTTCATCCAGTACTTATGATCGATTGTGACGAAGGCGTTTGAGAATTCGCCATGAAATGCTTCTTCTTCGATGACTGTAATTCCCTTTTTCGACAGGGTTGGATCTCAACTGCGGATATGTCCTTGGCCAACACTCTGAAGCCGCCGTGAAAGGCGGATTGTTGAATGAATCCGCGGTAGACAGGGCCATCTCTAATAATTTTGCCACGCTGATGAGGCTCGGCTTCTTTGATGGTGATCCGAGGAAGCAGTTGTATGGAAAGCTCGGCCCGGACGATGTGTGCACACCGAGCAACCAGGAACTGGCCCGTGAAGCCGCAAGGCAAGGGATTGTGTTGCTTAAGAACAAGGCAGGATCATTGCCCTTGTCCTCGACCGCCATAATGTCCTTGGCGGTGATTGGACCAAATGCCAATGTCACGAAGACCATGATCGGGAACTACCAAGGTGATCGAAGAATTTATGCAATGGGCTGCGCAATGTTCGATCTGCTTCATTATTTGTACCTGTCGCAGAAAATACCTTAATTAGAAGTCCCATTTTCCTTGCAGGCATTCCTTGCAAGTACGTGACGCCTTTGCAAGGCCTAGCAGCTGTCGTTTCGACAACGTATGTGGCCGGCTGCATGAATGTAGGATGCGGCACCGCCCAGACAGATGACGCGAAGAAAGTAGCGGCTTCAGCAGATGCGACGGTGCTTGTAATGGGGGCCGACCGGTCAATCGAGTGGGAGAATCTCGACCGGATCGACCTCAACCTCCCAGGCCAGCAGTCGCTCTTGGTCTCTGAAGTGGCGAACGTGTCGAAGGGACCTGTGATCCTTGTGATCATGTCAGGGGGAGGGATGGATGTATCGTTCGCAAAGGATAATGACAAGATCACGAGCATTTTGTGGGTTGGCTATCCCGGCGAAGCCGGTGGCGCTGCAATGGCGGACGTGATTTTCGGTGACCATAATCCTAGTAAGATTCAGTCTTTGGTCACTTCAAATTTTTGTAATCCCTGATTCAAATTCTGATTTACTGAGTCGCCAAACTTTAACTTGAATCAGGTGGAAGACTGCCAATGACATGGTATCCCCAGTCGTACGCGGATGCCGTCCCGATGACAAACATGAACATGAGGCCCGACCCAGCAACGGGCTACCCCGGCAGGACGTACCGCTTCTACACCGGCCCTACCGTGTACAAGTTCGGGGACGGGCTGAGCTACTCCAACTTCAGCCACAGTCTAGTCCAAGCGCCACAGCTCGTGTCCGTGCCCTTAGAGGAGGGCCACGTTTGCCGCTCGTCGGCATGCGAATCATTGGAAGCCACCGGCGAGATGTGCTCGAATCTGGCCCTAGACGTGCATCTGAACGTCAAGAACGTGGGAAGGTTCAGCGGGAGCCACACGGTGTTCTTGTTCAGCAGCCCTCCATCGGTGCACAGGGCGCCTCGGAAGCACCTGCTGGGCTTTGAGAAGTTGTTCTTGGCGTCACAAAGTGAGGCGCAAGTGCAGTTCAAGGTCGACGTTTGCAAGGACCTCAGCGTGGTCGACGAGCTCGGCCGCCAGAAGGTCGCCCTAGGGACGCACGTCCTCCACATCGGCGACTTGAAGCATGCGTTGAGCATGCAGATTGGATCGTCCGGGCTCTCCCTGAGCCCGCCGAGACATTTCTGAATGAAGAAATCAAAGTGATAAAAGTTTGAGAGATGTTGGCAACAACTCCCTCTCAGCCGATCCTCATGTAGCCAAATTGTTCAAAAGCAAATTGAAGTTTTTACTACTATGTAGCAACTATCCTCTGTTTTTAATTTACATCAGTGACAATAAGTAAATACAACAGACCAATACTTATTACAGAAGCTGATGGTAAAATCATGATTGATGCTTATATTTATCAATACTTTTGTAAAAGTACTAATTTTATTTGGTTGTATCAAGATTACAAGCTATTCCAATTATTTGACATTATCTATTTGCACAGCGTACTGCCTATTAAAGTACTAATCAATAAACTTTTCCTGCCGGTCACTTTTTAAACCTCTCTCGCTCTGGCGATGGCGATTCCCCTCTACCGACTGGGTAGTCCCCCTCTACCAGCTGGGTAGTTCCCCATTTGCCTTCCTCTACCCGTAATTTTGAAGCATCTGCTTGCTCTGTAGTGGAGCACCCTTCCCTTTCAATCCTCTCTTTGCGAATCGTCGAACAGAGGTAACCCCATCTCCGAAACCCTAGCTTTCTCATCTTCTTCCGCAGCAAGACCCCACTAACCCCAAATCATCAGAGCTCCCTTCAATCGTTTCACCCACGACTCCCATCCAAAACCCTAGTATCCTACACACACAATAATGACAGATCAGAACAACGAAGAGCGAAGACTTGCGGCTCTCTGCAAAAGTATGGGAAAACTCTGGGATGCAGTGGAGGTCGTTGATATCCCAGGTGCTATCTCTACTGAGAAACTGCTTGAATGCCGCAAAACCTTATTTGGTAAATTCTACACAAACCCAACCTTGAACTATACTGCTTTCTTAAACCTTATGCGAAAAGCGTGGAAGACAGAACACTTCACCTGTGTTACATTGGAACCTGGTTCCTTCTCTTTCACGTTCCAATCAGAAGCTGATGCACAACGAATACTCCAGTCGGGGCCTTGGTGCTTCTCCAGTCATCTCTTAATACTTAGGCAGTGCGAACCTGACACACCTGAGTTTTGTTATGATTATAGTCATTGTGATTTCTGGGTAAGATTCATTGGACTACCATATGGGCGAGTTACCTATGATGTGATCGAGGAAATTGCTTCCAAAATAGGCGTAGTCATGGAAGTAAAACTGGAGGAGAAAGGTAATAGCACCTACAAAATAGGCAAAGCCGTAGTGACAAGTGTCATTAAAGCAACCCCGAAGACCGGTGTTATAGTGAATCTTGATAATAAGAAGCTCTGGGTTGAATTTAAATACGAACGACTACCCTTTTACTGCTATTCCTGTGGCAGAATAGGTCATTACACTACAGAGTGTGTTGAGCTACCATACAAGGAGACAGGGCTGGAACAACACTTACCGACCAGGTATGGAGATTGGCTGCGAGCCGATGTGAAGGAAATCAGTCCCTATGGGAAAATCTTCTATGGCCAAAAAGAACTCCCCCCTGAAGAAGTAGAGGTTGTGCCAGAAACACCTCTATCTCCGATACCTGAAACAGAGCAGATTAGCTCGTCAACATCCCAGCAAACACATATTTACAGCACCCAGTCAAAAGATCAGGACACTTACACACCCTCACCCTCTCGGGACTTAATCGTGATAGACTCAAAAAATCACCAGAAAAGGGGAAACAGTTGTATAGATGAGGAACATACCCTGCCACTTCAGGAAGAGCATATGAAGGAAGCTGCAGGAATTCTGATGAGGTCTGCCCCTACAAAACCGAAAGGAAAGACTGTGAAGATGGCCAATGCAAAAAAAGCAAAAAGGTTCTGCCCATACGGAGCACAAACATCAGCTCAGCATGCTGACAACTCTACTCAGCTTGTGGAAACACCTATTACGGTGGCAGAAAAGTCTGAACAATGGGCTCTGGTGGCTAGCCCTAATAAGCCACCAAAGTATCCATGAAACTACTAAGCTGGAATTGTCAGGGGCTGGGCAATCCCGACAATCCAGGCCTTGCGAGTCACGGTGACTCGAACGGCCCAACCTAGTTTTCATTATGGAAACAAAGAACTCGAACAGCGAGTGCTCGAATAAAACGAAAACTCAACTTCCGTAATAGCTACATTGTCAATCCCGAGGGGACAAAGGGGGGCTTAGCTCTATTCGGGATGATCACCGAGCTTATCCATCGAATCCTCCTCGGCCTCACCATCTTTACCCGCCACCCGATAGATCGAGATCGAAAATGAAAATCATTTTTCTCCATGCGCCCAACGTATTCGGAGAACGAATTCAATTATGGGAACGAATCTACTCGCCTAGCACGCATTATCGGATCCCATGGATGTGTGTGGGTGACTTTAACGAAATACTAAATCACCGGGAGAAAGAGGGCAAGCATAAGCCGAAACTTACGTACTATCGCTTTCGTGGATTTTGTGAATCGTGCTCCCTCATGGACCCGGATTGTAAGGGATGTTCGTTCACCTGGTCAAACAGACGAGAGGGAGAGAACCTGTTAAAGAGAGACTTGATAGGGCCTTATGCACACACCGGAGAATTACCTACCCCGAGGCAGATCGCACCGCGTTCCCAAAGAATAGGCTCCGATCACAGTCCTATCCTGCTAACTCTGGACCAACCAAAAAGAAGAAAACGAAAACAGTTCAGATATGAAGCATACTGGTCTGATGAAGCAGAAAGTAAAAGTATTGTTCAAGATACCTGGAATGACCCTATTGCACATGATCTTAAACTGGTGGAGAAATTGCAGCAAGTACAACAGAAGCTACTGCAGTGGAGCAAGAGCAAGTTTGGCCATGCAAAGAAGAGAATAACCCTGCTCAAAGAAGTCCTCCAAAATCTGATCAACAACAAACAAACCCATGAAGAAACAGCCCAGGAGAAAGAAATAACCAAAGAAATCGACAAACTATGGAGACAAGAGGAAATGTACTGGGCCATGCGATCGAGACTGAGTTGGATTAAGTGGGGCGATAAAAACACTCGCTTTTTTCATGCAACGACAATACAGCGAAGGTGTCGAAATCAGATAAAACTATTGAAGAATGAGAGTGGAGAATGGGTAAGAGGGGAACAACAGATTCAGGGTATGACTGAACAGTTTTTTAAAAACTTATACACATCAGTGGGTGATCGTAATTGGCAACCTATATTACAACACATCCCTACTTTAGTGGATGATCAGATGAACTGTACCTTAACGGCTCCAATCACTGAGAAGGAAATCAGCACAGCTATGCAACAGCTTGGTGCTCTCAAGGCACCAGGGCCTGATGGGTTCCACGGCATCTTTTACAGAGAACATTGGCCAGTTGTCTCCAAAGACGTTCATCAAACACTGCAGCTCCTACTCACAACAGGCAATCTAGATCCTGCACTGAACAGAACACAAATCATCTTGATACCCAAAATCCCACAGCCAGAAAAACTGGAGCAATATCGCCCTATCAGTCTCTGCAATTTCCTATACAAAATAATCTCAAAAGTACTCACAAACAGGCTCAAACCTATCCTACCCCACATTATAGCGAGAGGAACAGCGCGTTCGTGGGAGGCGGGCGGATGCGGGACAACATACCGATGGTACGGGAAGTGTTACACCGATTTCGAACTAGAAACAGAAGGAAGAATTTTCAAGCGGTCCTAAAAATGGATATGCAAAAGGCCTACGATCGCATTGAGTGGGATTTTCTTAAGGCATGCCTCACCAAAATCGGTTTACATCACGGTGGGTAACATGGATAATGCAATGTGTTAGCACAGTAACCTACAGCATAAACCTCAACGGAGAATCACTTCCATTTTTTAAACCTACCCGTGGCCTGCGACAAGGAGACCCACTCTCACCTTATCTCTTCATCATTGTAGCCAATGTGTTGTCGTGTCTGATGAAGAAAGCAATGCAGGAGGGCACACTCACAGGAATCAGACTGAACCGACAATGCCCTACCATATCCCATCTCCTCTTCGCTGATGACTCGATTTTTTTCCTGCATGGAACAGTGGCGGAATGTCAAAACCTAGCAAACATACTCAATCAATATTGTTTTGCTTCTGGCCAGGCAATCAATCTCAACAAATCAGGCATCTACTTTAGTAAAGGATGTCCTACAGCTCTAAGGAGGAATATGGCTTCTGCTCTCAGGGTCCCAGAAATCACAAAAACAGGGAAATATCTTGGCATACCTTCGGATTGGGGGCACTCCAAGAAGGACATGTTTGCCTGGATCCTAGCTCGGTAAACTCCAAGTTGAGCAGGTGGAAGGAAAAACTGTTATCAAAAGCTGGAAAGGAAATTCTCATAAAAGCGGTGGTACAAGCTATCCCTCAACATGCAATGTCTATATTTAAAATACCTATATCAATATGCAAAGCAATAGAGAAGAAGGTTGCATCGTTTTGGTGGAAAAGCAATGACAAAAAGAATGCAATCCACTGGAAAAAGTGGGATTTGATGAAAACAGGGAAAAGCGAAGGGGAATGGGTTTTAAAGATCTACAGACTGTCAATAAAGCAATGTTAGCCAAGCAAATGTGGCGCATCATTCACAATCCGGACTCACCGCTAACCAGAATATGGAAAGGGCTATACTACTCACGGGAGACTTCGGACTGCAGGCGAGGCTCCGTGCCATCGTGGGGATGGCGAGTATCATCATGGCAAGGGACTCCATCGCTCCTCGGTCATGCATAGAATCGGAAATGGTAAAAGCACTCCGGTTAGAACAGTTAGATGGTTAAAGAGTGGGATAATAGAAGGCCCAACATCACAACAAGAACCAAGAACAGTCCGCAGAACTCATAAATCCGATACGGTACATGGAATGAACCTTTAATACATTCTATGTTTGATGAAAGACGAGTACGGAAATTCTCGCCACACCTATTGGCCTACCCGATGAAAATGACAAGCGGTATGGATGCACACAAAAACAGGAGAGTACTCGGTAAAGAGTGGCTATTCCACGTTCGGAAAGCCTCTGTTTCCACACAGACACACAAGCAACTTCATCATACCAGCTAAACCCGAACCGTGGAAAACCATATGGCGATCTAATCCCACCCGAACAAGAATTTTTCTCCGGAATGCATGTAACAATGCCCTAGCTACTATGGCAAACTTGCATCACCGTAAAGTAGTACCTTCCCCATTGTGTCCTCTCTGTCAACAAGAAGCAGAAACGCTAGAGCACACCTTCCTTCTCCGCCCATGGACGACCAAGGTTTGGCGATCGCCCCCTTCCACATACTGATTCCAAGAGTGGGCCTCACTCGACTCGAAGAATGGATCTGCGACATACAACAATCTTCGATCATCTCGGGTAATTTCAATCTAATAGCTCGGGTACTGGAGCATATGGAAGGAACGAAATCGTTGTATATTTAATCGCAGATTCCGAGACCCAACTCAATCATAGCCAAAGCGAAGCATTTACAGCAAGTTATATAGCTTTGCATGGAGAGAGGAACAGCAAGAAGAAAGCTGAGCACTTATCTGAGTCGTGGCTCCCACCCCCTCCAGGAACGATCCGTATTAACGTGGATGCGCTTTCGACCCGGATCTGGAATCGAACATACCCACCACCAACACGACAATACCTCTCATGGAGACGACGGATACTCCTCGACACCGTGCAGCCATAGCATGTGTATGCGGGGATCACCGAGGCCTCATCATCGATGGCTTTGCGAAGCCGCCGCGGCGGCTTCGGCTCTCCACGCAGAGACGATCGCCGTTGTCGAAACCCTAAATTTCATCGACGAACGGAACTTTCTCTCTCCTCAAGTACACTCTGACTGTTTAGTTCTTGTGAACGCCTTGAAGTCTTCAGATGAGTTAAGTTGGGAACTGCATCCGCTCGTGAGAAGGGCCCAGCAAAACTGCTCCAACTTCCGGCCTCGATGCTGCCCACCGCAATGAAACTTAAATCGCCCGGCGGATGGATCGCAAGGGCATGCCGAAGTAATTCTCTACCCCAAGACTGGATTTATAATCCCCCTCCCGCTTTATTTGATCTATTAAGCACCGACGCACCGAGTGTTTTGTTTCATCGTATCAAATAGTAAATAAAATGATGATGGTTTCCTGTTCAAAAAAAAAAAAAAAAAAAAAAGTACTAATCAATAAGCTAAAATTAGCTTGTAACTTAATGTCAGAATAATAGGTAATATTATTCAAATTAAGGTGGTAATGCCGTATAAGAACTAATAATTTTAAACGTTGATAAGTTATTCAAATAAATAATGATAAATTATTATAGAATTTGGTAATTTGGAATTGACCAAATAAAGTTTGGTAGATGACTCAAATAAGAGTTGATGGGCTCAAATGAGTTATAGCTTGCAATTGAAGTAAAACTAATAAAAATACTATTTGTTTGTTTTGTGGAAAATGAATAATTTAAAAAATATTTTCTTACACGTGATTGGTTATATCATTTAGAAAAATTAGTTGACGGAAAAAAGTTTTCCTTATCGATAACATTTCATACTAGAGTAGTTTTGTAAATAATGAAATAATTTTTCACTCAATCATTGTCATAAACAGTACAAACGATCATATTTGAAAAAATTAAATTGCAAATTTCTCACAAAAAAAAAATGCATCCTAAAATTAAGTTTAATAGCTGTACATTGTTTGTAAGCTAATCATAATTTCAAGGGTACTAAATAATGTTGGTAATTGACTCAAACAGGAGTTAGATAAGTAAAAATAGTTAATAACTCAATAAGACAAGAGTTGCTATATCACTCAACTAATGATTAGTAATTTCATATAAAATTTAGGCCCTATTTGTTAACGTTCTTTTTTTTTTGTTTATAAACAAAATTTCTGTTTTTCTGTTCCAAGGAACAAAAAAAGAACAGAAACGTGTTTGTTTACATTTTTTTTTCTAAATCTATTTTTTTGTTCCTAAGAACACATTTGGAACAGAAACGAGAAACAAGAAAAATAATTTTTAAAAACAAATTTTCTCCCTTCTCTCTTTTTCTTCTCTTTTTTTTCTTCTTTTCTTTTTCTTTTTTCTTTGGTCGACGACACCATCGAGGGCCGGCGACCTCACCGGAGTGTCGCTGGCCCCCGACGAGGCCGAGCATTGCCAGCCCCTGGCGAGGCTCGACCTCGCCTTGGCTGGGCCAGCTCGGGCTCGCCCAGATTCGGCGAGCTCGAGCTCGCCCAACCACCAGTGAGGCTCGCCGGCCTGGCGGTGGCCCGGTGAGGCCTAGCCTTGCCGGTGCGGGGCAAAGGCTAGGGCAAGGCCGCCGACCCTCGTCGCCGATCACGACCATGGTTGAGGCCGGCGACCAACCAAAAGAAGAAAAAAATAAAATTAAAATTAAAATATTAAAATATTAAAAGAAAAAAAAATAAAAAGAACACAAATTTATCAAACGTGTTTCTGTTAATTTTTTAATTTCCGGAACAAGTTTATCAAACGCCTTTTTCCGTTCAAAAATTGTTCCCCAGAGCAGAAATAGTTTTTTCTATTTCTATTCCTTGGAACAATTTTTGAATAGAAACATTACCAAAGGGATGCCGAACGGTAAGCTTTGCGGATAGATAGTGGTGAATTGCTATAGAAGTTAATAATTGAAGTGCCAAAACAATAAAAAAAGAAAAGAAAAAGAATGTTGATATGTAACTCAAATATAATTCGATGAACTAAAATCACATGGTAATTTAATCAGAGAAAAGTTAGTAATCATTCAAACCAACGTTTAAAAAATTTGATAAGAGTTAATTTAACATGTTGGAGAACTTTGCAAATAAACTGTGATAGATTCCAAAGGGACCAAAAAAACTCTGGTTTTAATTACTCAAAAAGGTGGAATAAATATGTAAAGTCCATAGATCCAAACTTTTCTTTTTTGTCGAACAAGAGATCATAACTTCAAAAGGGTCAAATAAATAATGATAAGTGATTCAAACAAAAGTTATAATACTAAAACTAATTGCTAACTAAATCTAAGAAAAATTATAAAATTACTCAAATTAAAGTTGATAATTTTTTATTAAATTTGAGGCGTTAAAAAGGTAACGCTGTGCAAGAGAAAGTAGAATTTGTTCAAAGTCCCTGAGCAAGAGTCAGGGCACATATTCTGGCCTTCATAGGATTTGCCCGCCTGCTGCACTCCTTTCTTCTTCCTTCGCCGCCGCCGCCGCCGCCTCCTCCTCCACTTTACTCTCTTTATACTCTCCGAATCCTCTTGTGAGCGAAAACCCAAGAAGCAGCCCACACAACATATGCATCTGCGCATACGTATGCGGTGCGGAGCGAGTCGCAGCTTCTTTCTGGCATTTTGTCGAACAGGTGGTGAGCGTGTCGTTGGGATTTCGGCAAAACGACTCGATCGACCGGAGTGATGCCTGAAGTCTTCTCCCGGGTGAAGGTTGCGAATCTGGCTTAGCTGCAGTTTGGCATACATTGCGGCGTTCCTTGCCCGTCTTCTTGCAAGAATTTCTCAGGGGAATGCTGTTGATTAGGAAACTGAGTCGTTCGATCAAGAAAGATCCTCTCTTGAGCGGGCGTCATCTCTCGCCGATGAGTGCATTACAGGTAGGGCCGCAATCTTGGCTTACATGTCTCAATTGGTCGTCGGAAGGTCGCCTTTAGGACGCACGTCCCCAACGTCGGGGACTTGAAGCATGCGTTAAGCGTGCGGATTTGATTGTCCGGGCTCTCCCTGAGCCCGCGGTGGAATTTTTAGGTATACGCCAATCTTCGCTGAGATAACATTTTTGTTCTTCTTTGATTCCGCACCTGACTCAAAAACGAAATTCACCTTTGTTTTTGTTGATTTTTTGCAACATTTTGTTGTGTGCAATCTGTCCTCTTTTGAGCTGGAATACGTCTCGAAATGGGAACAGCTAAAAAAGGGGCTATTGAAGCTGTTGTGGAAAAATGCCCAAAAATGCACCAATCAAAGCACAAGTATTAAAGGATGAAAGCAACATTGAAATCGCACGAAACATAAGATAATCGTGAAAAACTCAAAATAGGAAAAACTATGGGGGGAGAGAGGGATTTCGCTATCTTTAATAAGGAGTACAAGAGTGTAATCCAAAAGCTCTAAAAACTACTTGGTGAGCCACCAGATCTAAAGATCCAACGAGAATGTAGAAAAAACAAATGAAGAGAAATAATATGAAGGTTAGGATTTGAGATGTGTTATTAAATACATTCTTTTTATAGTCTCCATTCGAAAAACCCTAAGACAAATGTGCATGGTCTAAAACACCATTATCTCTAATTTGAAAGTCAAGACTCAATAAATGTCCATATTGACTTTAAATCTCCACAAGTGTATTATGCTAAATACCACAAGACCTCTCTCCCTCACCACTAAGACCTCTCTAAGTGACCACACAAGGCTACACAATAATAATGGAATCAACAACGCATACCCCTAAGGGTGCATTTGGTTTAGCATTCCCAAAGCGCTTTCAAGCCTTCAAAGCCCCTTGGGGAAATGTCGGACCGTTTGATACCATTTTGAAATAACTTTCAAGTAAAAGTCAGCATTGAGAATGCTAAAAGCCCGATGCTAGTAGGGACTAGTTTTAAACTTTCAGCATTTAGCCAAATACTAAAGTGTTGTTAGGTAACTATCCTAACAATGACTAATTCTTATTTTTTATTCTCGAGAGCAGTTTGGGAACATAATTGTGTTTTGTAAAATTTTTGCTTCCGGAAACAGATTTAGAGTAGAATCAAGAATAAAAAATAAAATAAAAATTGATTATTATTTCGGGAACAAATCTGAGAACTAAGTCTTCTTCCATTTTCTCTTTTTCTTCTTCATCTACTGCCATCCCGCGATTGCTTTGTACGCCACCGCCATCCCACCATCGCCGGCAACCGATTTGGCAAGCTCGTCGAAGGCAAGCCCAGCCACCGACGAGGCTTGCCTAGCCCCGCCAGTGGCCAGACGAGCCTTGCCTAGCCCTGGCAAAGTTGAGCAAGCCTTGCGACGCCCAGCCTCGGTGAAGCTAGGCAAGCCTCACGACGCCTAACCCTGCTAATGGCCAGGCGGGGTTGGGCAAGCCTTGCTAGTGGCCAAGCAAGCCTCGCCCAGCCCAAGCAAAGCTAGGCAAGCCTTGCTAGTGGCCAAGCAAGCCTCGCCCAGCCCAAGCAAAGCTAGGCAAGCCTCGCGACGCCCAGCACCGCCCATGGCTACGCGGGCCTTGCCCAACCCTGCCTGTGGCTAGGTGGGCCTCGCCCAGCCCCAGTGAGGCTTGCCTAGCCCCACCGGTGGCCAAGCAAGCCTCCCCCAGTTTTGACAAGGCCGGCCTGGCCACTAGCAAGGCTCGGTCGATGAGGGTTGGCCTTGCTAAGGGCCGGCAATGCTTCGGTGAAGTCGCCGATCAGAAGAAGAAGAATAGGAGAAAAAGGAAAAAAAGTAAAGAAAAAAATACTTAAAAATGAAAAGAAATTAATGTGGAATAGAATCAATGAGCACGATACCAAATGCAATTCTATTCTAGAATCAGAAATTTTGAACAGTTACCAAACGGCTTAAAATGCTTAAAAATTGTTCCTTGGAACAAAATAAAAAAGAATCATTTCTGATCAAAATCTATTATCAAGAATAGAATCATTACCAAACGCGTCCTAAAACTTATTTTTTTTCTTTCAAAACTATCATTACTCATTCTTTAAATTTCTGATTTTGTCCTCGTTATTATTTTTTTAAATGCCACAATAATGCTAAAAAAATCAAATTTATATAAATGCTAAAAAATTAAATATATTTTTATCTTTTTAAAAAAATTATTTATATATTTGATTTTTTAGCATTATTGTCAAAAATTATATTTAAAAAGTTACATACATTATTTTTTTTTCAGTTTTAAACAAATAAAACTTTAAAAATTCTGAAGAAGGGTTTCGTCTTTTAAAATATATATATATATATATATATATATATATATATTTTTTTTTAGCATTATTTTCAAATGTATATATAAAAAGTTGCATACATTATTTTTTTTTTTTTTTTACACAAATAAAAAGTTAAAAATTTTGACGAAGGATTTGGTCTTTCTTTTAAAAATTATTTATATGTATTAGATTTTTTTTTTTTTAGCATTATGTCAAAATTAATATTTAGAAAGTTGCACACATCATTTTTTTTTCAATTTTAAGCAAATAAAAATTAAAAAATTCCTTTTCCGTTGTGGGATAGAGGGTTCAACATCATTGGGGGCTGGTTCGTCGCTATGTGGACTGCTACCGATTGCTGTTTAGCCCTCTTTGTCCCTTCTCTATTCCCTTTTGTTGCCATTGTTTGGCAGTTTTTTTTGGTTCACTGTTTCGGTGCCTATGTTTGGGCTGTTGTGGTTTTCTTTTCTTGGCACCCTTCCACTCGTTTTGACTTGCACGTCTTTATGAGTGTAAGGGTGCGTTTGGAATTAGCATTTCCAAACCCCTTTAGACCTCCAAAGCCCTTTGGGCTAAAAAATGGGTGTTTGGCAAAATGTTTTGTAAAGGTATTTGGCTGAAAGCCTACCTTGTGAAGGCTGAAAGCCCAAGGCAGGGGTACCCCTGCCTTGGGCATTTCAGCTTTCTCGGTAAGCTGATGTTACTGTTTATATTTTTTTTTTCCCAAAATTATCCTTATGAACTATTTGTTTTTCCGTTTTCTGCCCTTATGAAAAGCACTGTTCATCTTCTTCGTCGAGGGTGGCCCGGCGGCAGCTGCTCGGGTCGCGCGACCACCGGCGAGGTCGCGCGACCGCCGGTGAGATCGCTCGACATGCGGCGAGGTCGCGTGACCGCCGGCGAGGTCGCGCGACCGCCGGTGAGATCGCTCGACATGCGGCGAGGTCGCGTGACCGCCGGCGAGGTCGCGCGACCCAGGCGCGGCCCTCGCCGAGGGTTGCGTAGCCTCGGCGACGGCCGATCGGGGTCGCACGACCCAGGCGCGGCCGTCGCCGAGGTCGCGCGACCCAGGCGCGGCCGTCGCCGAGGTCCCCCGACCTCAGGCGAGGGCGTCGCGCGACGCGCGCGACCTCGCCGGCCCAGATCCGGGGTAACCGGAGGTCGCGACGGCGTCGCACGACCTCGCCGACCCAGATCCGGAGTCGCCGGAGGTCGCGACGGCGTCGCGCGACCTTGCCGGCCCAGATCCGAGGTCGCGACGGCGTCGCGCGACCTCGCCGGCCCTCGCGACGGCGTCGTGCGACCTCGCGGGCCCAGATCCGGGGTCGCCGGAGGTCGCGACGGCGTCGCGCGACCTCGCCGGCCCAGATCAGGGGTCGCCGGAGGTCGCCGAGGGTCGCCGCCGGCCGCCGGATGCCGCCTGCCCTTGCTGGTTTTCATTTTTTTGTTTTTTTTATTTTTCTTTTGATATTTTTTTTTTTCACAAAAGCCCTTTGTCCCCCAAACACCATTTTACTCAAAGGTATTTCACAAAGGGCTTTTAAATTACAATTTACCAAACACAATTTGCATTTTGGAAAACACATTCAACTCAAAGGTCTTTGCATTTTCCCAAAGACTTTCCCCAAAAGTCTTCCCAAACGCACCCTAAGTCTGTTGGTGACGAGCTCCTTTACTTGTAAATTTTATGGTCAAAAGTCAATATATTACTTACCTTACGAAAAAAAAATTGAAAAATTCCTCTAAAGGGTTTGGTCTTAAAAAAGAATTATATATGTATTTGATTTTTTTTAGTATTATTGTCAAAATTTATATTTAAAAAGTTACATATATTTTTTTTTCAATTTTAAACAAATAAAATTTAAATAATTAATATTAATCATCCAAATGGCTTTTCAAATGTGTTTTCTATCAAACGGCATTTCTCTCATAATTGCTTCTCAAAGCAAAGTTTACCAAACGATATTTGCATTTGCCTAAAATCCTCTAAGTTAAAATGCTTTGCAATTTCCCAATGGACTTTCAAAATGCTGAATTAAACGCACCTAAATCTTAATCCTCCAAAATTATAAAGAAAAAAAGGGGGGGTGTTCTGTTCTTCTTCTTTCCTTTTTCCTTTTGCCCCTCCTCTCAATCTACCATCAAATATCTAAGGGTAAAAGCCACAAAAAACCCCAACTTTATCCAATGTAACATATTTACTGAAAACTATTTTCTGTGACATTAATAATTTCAAATTTTTACCTGTGTGACACATTTACTCAAAACTTTTTTTGTGATACCAAAAACTCCAAATTTTATCAAAGAACTCAAATTTGTATATGTATGATACATTTAATTCAAAAATTTAGTGCCGTTGTCATTTCATCCATTGACACTCTACTTGCTAACTTGATTGTCGTCCCCTTAAACTTTTTTCAATGACGCAAAAAAATCTCAAAATTATATCTGTATGATATATTTACCCAAAAAATTTAGTCTCATGATCATTTCATCCATTTGACAACACCCCATTCCCCCCCCCCAAACAAAATATTTATTATATATTATATATAATATACTATATGGGACAAGTAGGCAGTCGCATCTAAACGAGAAAGCCAAGCCCTTGCGCTTTCTTTGTTGACTTCTCAAACCTCTCTTTTTTCTCTGATTTTTTTTAAGTGGGTCCCACTACCTTGTTTTTTTACCTAGTCAAAATCTAAAATATCACAGCCGCCTCTCTCTCCCCCTCTCTACGTCAGTAGCATCCAGACAAAGAAAGCAGAGCCCTTTGTTTATCGGGGGGAGAGAGAGCAACCCAATCACGGGCTCGTCCAGTGCTTTTATCCACCCTACGGATTCATTAGGTTCTCCCTGTTGGCATCCTCTACCGCAACCGCCCCAATCATTGCAGCCTCGTTTTCTTCCTCTTCTTCCTCGTCCGATACCCATTAGCAGTTAGAGTTGCTCTCGGCAGGTCACGCGCCCTCCCGACATGACTCCTTCCCAGAAAAGAGCGCTGAAGGTGTCCTCTGTTTCGCTCTGCCTCTGCTCCATTCTTGTGCTCTTCGCGTGCGCCATGCTCAGCGCCTGGTTCACCGCGGGCCCGTTGCCCGAGCCAGTCTTCCCGTGCGACGGTGACCCGAGCCTCAGCACCTTTGGGTTCTGCAACATGTCGTGGGGAGTCGAGGCGCGGGTGGCGGACCTGGTGAAGCGGCTGACTTTGCAGGAGAAGATCGGGTTCTTGGGGAACAACGCCGGCAGTGTGGATCGCCTGGGGATCCCCAAGTACCAGTGGTGGTCGGAGGCGCTGCACGGGGTGTCGTATATTGGGGGCGGGACCTCTTTCTCGAGCCTCGTCCCGGGGGCGACCAGCTTCCCTCAGGTCATCCTGACGGCGGCCTCGTTCAATGCCACCCTGTTCGAGACCATCGGGAAGGTTAGCGAGTTCACATCATGTCACTCTCACTCCTCTTTCTTGCGCCTCTACGTTTTTGACTTTTCCATGCGGAATTGGGTGTTGGATTCGCGTCTGCGCGTCGTAGTCGTTCGCACTATACCCGACGATATGATAGAAAATGCTCGCGACTTTTATCTAACATGATAAGAAAGTTCCCGCTGCGGAGCAACTACGGCCATCAGAAAGGCTGGCGAGGACCACCGGTCACCGTCACCCGAATCAGTAGATGCAGTGCGTACAGTAAATTTAGTAACTTTATACCGTGATATATAAGATTTCATTCAAAAGTAGATATTTCCGCCGTGTCAAGATTCTGGGAATTATTTTCATGTCATTCCTTCGCTCTAAGTTTCTGGGTCGGCCGCTACTGTTCCTGATATTCAGTTAATTGGCGTTGACATTCGCGACTGACGTCCTGACTCGTAGTGTTGCATCTTGATTGCCATTCTTTATCTTAACTCGATCAATGCAGCATTAAATAAGCCCCGATATACACGGTCTTGGATAGTGCCGAATGCAGGATTCCGCCTTATTTTCATCCACTATTTGATCTGAATCCAAACCACTACAAGATCAAGAAGTAACCAAGCACATATTGCTTCAGATGACATCCCAACTCTTTGCCGTGAGATTCTTGATACCAGGGGAAATGAAAAGTTGCTTTTCGAGGTGAAACTGTAGACCTTCCACTAAGTTGTCTGTACTATGATTGTGAAAGAAAAATGCAATGTGGACACGAATGAGTAGGTTTTGATCCTGTGCAACGTTGCCGCTTGAGGAAATCTTACGTACATTAAAGAGAAAAGGACAGAAGAGAAGGATCTCTGCATCTATGAGCATCAACTATAAGAGTTTTTTTTTTTTTAACATGGGCTACATTAATTGATATTATAATTTACCATCTTATATGATTGGTCTAATTAAGTGTGATAAAAAGTTTCTTAATTAGTATTATATAAGGTTTGCTAGTGTGGACCGAGTTGAACCATATTCGAAATGAGATAGTCTAATTAAAAACTCTATAAATAATACTTAAGTCTCTCATTTAACCCGAACACACAATTATCCTCACATAAGGAGCATTTACTAAATGCTTAGAGGAAAGGGCTGTCTCATTAAGCCAATAATACATATGGCAATAAAGAAGAAACACTTGTACTTTGGATCTCTTTTTTGTATCAAGAATAATGGATTCCAAAACAAACGTATTAATCTCTTTGCTTGATTATATGTATTCTTGTTTCTAGCTATAGAGATCGTGGGATCGCGCTTTCAATACTACATGTGGTATCAGAGCCTCCATGGATTAAAACTTGAACGTATAGTGTTTACCCTTTCTTGTGATTTTTTTTTGCAGCAAAAATCGATTTTGATTATATAAACGGAAAGAGCTCATCGAGACAAGCAAAATCATGGGCGGTGTGCCTTCAGGGGGTGCATGTACCCTCACATGTGGCCACATGCCAGTGGGCGACGATGTGTGTCGGGCACGCATGCCCATGCGCAGGGCGCTGCCAGCGCATGCAATGCACACGCGAGGTTGATGTCATCCTAATGTCAATGAGTAGACGTGGGTCCTCATTGACCACAACCCGACCCATTGGCCGTGACTCGACCAAGATCCAACCTGTTGACTCGCCCAATCGGTTTCCGTTGACCAGACTAGTCAACTAATCAAACCAATTGAACTGAATATTGATCAATCAAACCAGTCAGACCGGGTGTTGACCAGTCCGACTAGTAGTTCAGACTAGTCCAGGAGAGCCCGCGTGTGCACTATACGCGCTGCACATTTCGACAGTGCATATGGGCACGTCCGACATCCAATTGGGGTGTTCTAGTACTCGTTTGCTCGTATTGAGATATTCTACACTGTGGTATATTTATCTTTTTATGCTTGATGATTTTACAGATATGAAAATACATACAAAACCCTAAATTCGTGTATTTTTAGGGAATTTTTGCATTTTTTTTGTATGTTTCTATGATTTTAGAAATATAAGTGCAACCTCACATGTATATCATTACATAAAGAATGTGTTGAGCATTGATTCATTAATAACATATATAAGATTAAAATTGTATTTATGAATAGAGTAATGTAATTGGTATGATGTGATTTTAGTGACAAATTGCCCTTATCATCCGGTCTAAATCACATGTATAAGGTAAATGTGAAATATAAAGGTTAAATCTGTGTTATGAGAGAGTTTCAAAGATTCAATCAAGTTGTGACCACCAAAGTAGCACACTTATTTGGGTTTGAGAAATATCGATCTTATATAGTAGTGGGATGTCTCCTGTATTAATGCGTGGTTACACTCCTAAATGAGGTGATTGTACATTAGTTCATGAAGGGATACGTGTACATCATACAATTGAGGAATGACTAATCCTATTAGTTCATACACCTGAAGGTGACGATTCACGAACAACAGATTCTCATGACTACTGTCATGTGGAGAATATACAAATGCATGTCATATATTATATGCAAAGATGATTATATGATGTATGTAACTCTATAGATATGTACTTATATGGTTTCAACTTACCCAATACTCACATGATGCCAATTATACACAATGCTTGTTATTATATTCACCTTATCTATAATCGATAACTCCATAACTATTGAGGTTCTTACTGGTATAAACTTTAAGTAGTCGAAATAGGATTTTTTGTTAGAGATAGAGCAGATGTTCATATCGCTCTTATAAAGCATAAGCTCGTAGATGACACTATTGATAGTACAAAATTCAAAAAGCACATTTTGTTACTTAGGAAAGAGTAATCAAATTTGCTTGCTATCAATGAGTGATCTATTCAGGAACACTTGCCAACTGATTGTACAACTAAAAAGATTATGGAAGCCTTGATGTCTTGAAATTATATCTTGTCTAATGTTGTGATTGGAAAGCATCTGCAATGACTCTTCAACATAAGCTATAATGGTTTTGATGAGGTTAGGGGTTACGTCCTAAGGATGGTAGACTAGAAGTCTAAAAATGATACTTATAAAGAAACTCATGAAACCACTTATTATTCTAACAATATGTGTTTTAAGAAAGTATCCTTCAAGGGATGGCGACCGTTGCTTCTTTTTAAGAATAAATATCACATAAAGATAGATCGTAGTAAATGTACAAAACTTGGTTTCTAATTGTGAGCCTATAGGTAATGATTCTTTGGTATTGTTTATGAATCCAATACCTATAAGAAATCCCATCCATTTCCTAATAGTTAGATAGTTGTGCAACAAATTTATTGTGTTTACCATACGAGGATTCATAAATCAAAAGTAGCCAAATCATGATGAATTATAGCTCACCATGGGAAACATAGATAAAGTCGGCATTGAGTCCTTGAGAGATTATTTTAATTCTAGATTCTGATTTTAATATAATACTAAGAAACATATTTTATGTATTTTCTTTGACATGGAACTTAGTTTCCGTATCATATTTAGACTTGTGTGACAACTTTTTTCTTATAATAAAGACTAATGTTATTTCTATTTTTTTATTTAAATAAGGTTGGATATTGCAATTTATCAAATGGATTGTATAGGTTATGTTTATCTCCTAATGATATATATACATGTCGCTTATATGGCTGAAAATGTTGTTCTCAAAAGACCTTTGCCTAAAGAACAGTTTTATGCATTGTGTAGATTATTGTAGAAGTAAATTGATTAAGATTAAAAAAAAAAAAAAAATACAGCTTGAACTTCTGACTTATTGGAGGTCATTCATAAAATCTTATTGGACCCTATAAGGTAATGTTGTGTAGAAATTTTTATTTCAACATATTCATTGATGACTATTTATTTTGTACTTGATTAAAGAAAAGTCTGAGTCTCTTGACAAATATAAAATGTTTTGGGTTAAAGTAGAGAAACAGTTAGGAAAAGTCACAAAGATTGCTATATTTGACCATGTTGGTGAGTATTTTGGGAGACATGGTGACCTTGAACAACTTAAAGTTCTGTTTACTAAATACTTGGAGGATTTTGGGATAGTAACTTAATTTACTATGCTTGGGAGTCTTGAACAAAATGGTGTGGCCGAAAGGCGCAAACACACCCTAATGGACATGATAATGAGGATGGTTAGTAGGACTAATTTACCCAGTTTTCTATGAGGTGATGCTTTGAATACAGTCTTTCACATACAAAACCATATTTCTGTTAAAGTTGTTTCATTAACTTTTTGAGCTATGACGTGACACTTTGAATACAGCCTTTCACCAGAGTTGTTCTATTAACTTTTTGAGTTATGAACTAGACGTAAATCTAACTTGAATCATCTTAAGATTTGGGGTGTCATGCATAAGTGAGTTATACAATCCAACATTACGTAAGTTGTAATTTAAAATCACTCAGCATTACTTCGATCTTACCTAGATCATTTAAAGGGTTATCATTTTTATAATTTCAATGGAGACACAATAATTGTGGAATCACAAACAGCAAAGTTTTTGGAGTTTGATGTAGTCATGGAAGATATCTACTCTTAGACTATTAAAGATGATAGTACGGTGGAAACTATTGTGTTTTTGTCTTTGTCTATACTTATAATTACAGAGTCTCCTACACCACAAACTAAGCCCGTCGAGATTCAAGCTACTGTTATTAAAATAGTTCATAATGAAATTTCTCAAGCCTTTCAGGTGTAAGATGAAGTGATTGTACCTCCACCTAGGAGATCTATTAGAGTGAGACGATTAGTTATACCACCAAATTATATAGTCTATCTATGAGAGCATGACTGCAATATTTATTGCATGGTCAATCTAGTGACTTATACATATGTTATTTTTTGTCTTCAATCGGATTTATGATTAGATATCATGAAAGACAAGATGCAATTTATAAAACATAATAGTGTTTGGAAACTTATTGAGTTGTCTGAAGGTCACGAGCTCATCAACTACTAATGGGTGTATAAGACTAAAAAGGACCCCAAAGACAAATTAAAGAGTTTAAACCCAAACTGGTAGCCAAGTGTTCTACTTAGAAAGGAGGAGTGGATTGTGAATAAGCATTTTTTCTAGTATCTTCTAAAGATTCTTTTAGAGTGAATATGTCATTAATAGTTTATTTTGACATGGAGTTACGCCAGATAGATGTTAAAAATGTCTTTTTAAATGGATATCTTGATAAGAAAGTCTATATGATGCACCCCAAATATTTTACAGCAGATAATTCAGGTAAGTTTGTGTGTAAACTAAAATGTCTTATTTATGACCTCAAACAAGTTTCTAGATAATGGTACTTGATGTTTTATAGTGTTGTCACTTCGTTCAGTTTTGTTAAGAACAAAATAAATTAGTGTATATATTACAAGGTCAGTGGGAGGAAATTTATTCTTCTCTCACTCTATGTATGTAATATCTGGCTAGCAAGCAGTAAACTTGAATAACTACATGAGACGAAGTAGATATTGTCAAAAAAATTTGACATAGAGGACCTTGATGAGGTGTCTTTTGTCCTTAGCATTAAGATATGGCAAGATCATTCTTGTTGTATATTGCGGTTGTCTTAGAAGGCATATGTTGATCATATTTTGGAAAGATTTAGTATACATTATTGCAAGCTAGAAATTACTTCTGTCTTTAAGGGTGATGAGTTGAATTTGTCACAATGTTCTCATTCAAGCATTAAGAAAATCCAATTGAAGGATATACATTGTCTTAGTGCACTTGAAAGCATCATGTATGTTCAAATTTGTACCAACACAAGGTTATTGTCAAGGAAGTTTTAAGCTATTTAAAGAGGACAAAAGACTATATGCTGATTTACAAACATGTTCAACTCCTATAGCTAGTAGAATATTCAGATTCAAACTTTGCTGATTGTTAGAATGACATATAGTCGACAACGAAATACATCTTTATATTAGTAGAAGGTGCAATATTATGGAAAGCGAAAAACAATTTTCTATGTCATCCTTTACCATATAAGTGAAGTTTATAGCATGTTTTTTGGCTATTAATGAGGCTATTCGGCTCCAGAACCTTATTAAAGAGTTGACCATATTTAACTTTATAGATAGACTCATACAGTTGTATTAAGTAATACCTCTACAGTATTGTTTACTAACAATAGAGGTCTCAATGGGTCTAATTATATGGTGGTCAAGTTTTTGACCATAAAGAAACGGTACCAAATGGTAATGTTATAGTAGAGCATATTTCCACAAAAGATATGATTGTAGATCCACTAACTAAAGACTTTTACCCTTGTATTCTTGAGCGACATGTCATTAACTTGGGTGTAGGAGAATCATAAGATGTTATTGTTTAATGGAAGCTATTTCGGTCTTGCTCTAGTAAAATTTTGTATATGTGTTTATTACATTTAGTAACATTGTGATATATTTATGCATAAACTCTTCTACATTCAATAAAGTGATTCTGAATATATTGTTATTGAGTTGAATACTTATGTTTGTTGAAAATTTCAAGATATTGTATAAACCTTAAGTAAAGGCTAGGGTTATCCGATTATTAACCTTGAGCATATGTCTTGTTACACATAAAGAAATGTTAACCATAAAAATAAGATATATGTGGGTTCATTAGAACCATAAAGATATTCTCTAGTGGCATAGGATTTTGTGACACTTAAGGTAAGAGAATATTGACTAAGAAAGGGGATGACACATAAGGTATTACTCTCTATGAGATGTGTTATCTATTTATCATACCACCATATTGAATTAATATTAATAAAGTTAAAACACTTGTGATCATGGAAGGCACTATATGTATATAGGCAGTTTTCACCATGATTCATTGTTTGAGATTTTATGGGATATGATTGACTATTAAGAATTATCCATCGATCAAGATGCGCAACTACCGTACAATTTCAATTAATATAGCCCAAGTGGGAGAATGTAAAACATTTTCTAATGTGAGCTATAATAATTGATATTGTAATTATAAAGTGAGATAGAATGTTTCTTAATTAATCTAATATATGACTAGGTAGTGTGGGCCAAGCTAAGCCTAGCTCGTAATGAAAGAGTTTGGTTGAAAACTCTATAAATAGTACTTAAGTCTCTCCTCTAATCCGAACAGACACGATTATCCTCAGATAAGGTGAGGGGCTATCTTATTGTGTCATGCCTCGAACCTTGAGCACATGCCCATTCCTCGGTGATCGATAAAATTTGCGACGTCCCAGGACACGTCAGCAACCCATTTATTTTAATGTACATGCGGAAACAAATAAACAAATCCCCTGACAGTAAACATCATGGCATAGAAAAGTAGGAAAACAGATTCACAACCAAAACACGCTTTTATATACACACTGAGTCATATACAAAAGTCTACAAAAAAAAATCTATGTATAAGTCTAGATCAAAAAGGGGCTACGAAGATTCTAAACTCTAGGCTCTCTAGTCCTCGACTCCGGGTCCTCCATGGCACCATCAGGGGTGTCGATGTCCAGAGGGTGTCCTATCTCCCATTCCCTTGTCCCAACGGGAGGCCCGTCAAAACCACCTATAGGACGCTCCCAACTCTTATCGGGTTTGTGAAGGTACCACGCCTTGAAACGATGAGGTACTAGGTGGGGTTAACCCTCATCAACCCAAACAGTGGACTCCACAAGCTCACGGGTCAGATCGGTCCCAGGAACTGGGAAATAGGAATGCTGAAAGTCTACCTCCCTTGGAACCCCATAGAGTACATGACGCTGCTCCATCCAAGGAGCTGAAAAGAATTGAGCTCACGACAGGGTGAGACAATGTCTCAACAAGTTCACACCCTCAACTCCAACTAGAAAAGAAATACGCCTAGAGGCGTCTTAACCACACAACCACACTACCACACAACCGTAGAGACTTATTTTGTATTAGATCCTTCCCGCGTGTCAGCACAATTCGTATTGCAAACATGAGCAGTAAACAAGCTCAAACAATTGGAACACCACACTTAATCTCAAACGATCACAGGGATCCTGATTATAGGGCCAAATCGTTATGACACATTTCATACTGTGTCACACAATTTTGTCCCATAATCCAGCGCGTTTAACTCAATCAGTCATGCGTTCCTAGTTTGATCTCGACCCAATGGGCACGGCCTACTCGATGTTCGGCGATCTTCTGGCGTAGCTAGGCATCGTCTCACCCCATTGAGCACGGCTACATCTTTCCTAAATGGCTTTCCTGAAGGAGCATCGGTTCAGAATCTACTACGACCGACTTTTGTTGTCTAGGGGCAACCCATATAGGGGCGACATCCGGCATAAACGCTCGCAATTGGTTCTTTTAACCAACACACCAAGGACATTATGCATTGCACTCAAATGTCTCAATTAAGATAATGCGCTTGGCCCATTTTCTTCGTATTAAAAACACCCGATAAAAATAATCGTGGGTGGGTATACGATTAGATCGAACCCGAAAAATTGATATCCTTCCTTTTAAAATCTCATTGTTTGATATAGTACTTAAAACCATTTTCGGTATCAAAACTCGACACCTAGATTTTTTAATTAAATACCAAAATTTCATAATTTTGGAATAAATAACCAAATTTCTAATCACCATTCAATTTGCACAAATTAATACTCAATTGCAAAAACTAAGCACACTACTGCAATCGGCACGAAATTTCTGATCACCGGCCATCTCGGTATAATTTTTGAAAAATATTAAATAATTAAATAATTTCCAAAATTAATTAAATAATTCAATTTAAATTCAATAAATACTAACTTAGGTCGGAAATGCTAATCTAACCACTTAAACAGGCCTAGAAAATTTCTGAACCTATCTAGATAAATAGTACATCATATTTAGTCCTTAATTAATCTAATCTAACCACATAACATGCATAATTGAATAATTAAATCACTAATCTAATTTAACTAACCACATAATCGCTAATTAACCTAAACTAATCATCCCTTAGGCATAATTAACTCCCTAAGCAGAGTTTAACAAGTAAACTCACCGGTTTTGCAATCCGGTGAGTCCACGGCAACGGCAATGTGGAGGCAAGCAACAACCAAGCCTGCGAGGACTCCAGCCAATGCCCGGAAGAGGCCCGAAATGGCCCACGAAGGCCCACGGCCCTTATTGGCTTTAGCCTCTGCTCTTGGGCCGAAGGGGTTGCTAGGCTAGACCAAAGGGGCTGAAAACGGCAAGGAGGGATGGCAAGGGCTGCAGTGGGCTAGGTGAAGCTCGACGATGGCAAACGGTGGTTGGAATGGTGACAGTGAGACTCCGACTAGCTGGACAAAGGCTCAGGAGGTGGCCTAGGCACATATTACGGCACGAGATGGTGATTGGCAACCAGCAGCTCGACTGTGCGAGCGAGCAGCACTAGCGGGCGAGCGGCGGTCGGACGGCGAGCGAGGGGGGGTCGACGGCTAGCTAGGAGCTTTCCTCTGGAATTTTTGAGCTCACAAGGGACACAACAATGGATAAAGCAAGTTCAATGAGGAAGAAGAAGCCAACTGCAGCTTGGAGGGTCCCAAATGCCCCAAAAGTCCAAGAAAATATCTCAAATGCTCATTGCAAGGGCCCCCACCACTTCAACCCTCAATCCTCAACCACTTGCACACCCAAACTTCCCCTAGAAGCCAATGAAGAGGTCCAAAAGTGTGTTGCACCCTTGGCCTACGAATTTTGGGTAATCTCCACTCAATTTGCTTCAATTCCTCTCCAATTAGACCTAAATTGGAGTTCATAAATCCAACCAAGGTGCCCAAATTGAAATTCACATTTTTCCTCGTCAATTGAACCAACTTGACGGCCAACGGTGTGCTAAAAAACGGTCCTCTAAATTTCCCGGTCCAAAATGGCCCTACTTTGAATTTTCGCCAAAAATCCCGGCTTGCAGAAAAATCTTTGGAATGTGAGTTGACGCTCCTAAAATGAATCATAATATGACAGAAATTTTAATTTCTAAAACTGGGTTCAAATTCACGGTTAATTTCAATCTGGCACAATTTTAACGTTACCTAATCTACCGGTAGCTTTAAGAATTTTTAGTGTAATTGACCAATGGTCGATTATTTTTGAGCCACATTGTGCATCTTCGACACATTGGCAATTCTTAGTTGTCGTGAAAATCTCAAGATTTTAAATACGGGCATATGATATAAAAATGACAGAAAAATCGGTCTAGTGCCGTTCGACATAAATTTTGCAATTATGTGAAATCACCCACACACTAATCACATATCTCTATCAAATCGACATATCTTTGGTCTCTGGTCGATTTTGACGGTGCCATAATGACCCTTGCAGATGAGCACATCGACCAATCGATTCCCAATCGAATTCTCAAGTCTATTGCGTTTAGTTTCCTTAACGGCTTCACCTGATAGACTAGTTATCTCGTAAGTGGCCAACTCAAAGAAAAGAACTATAGGCGCGTTGATGAAAAGCCCAACTCATTCAATCAAAGACAAAACTTGAAAATCAGAATGTCACATATTGAGTCAGTGATATGGAGAATAATAGAGAAAAAGCGCCTGTGCTTTGGATTGTCTCTTTTCTACATCAAGAATGATGGATTCCAAAACAGATGTGTTAATCTCTCTACTCGATTATATGTGTTCTTGTTTCTAGTTTCGAAGATTATGAGATTGCGTTTTCGCGATTAACATCACCATCATTTGGATTTGTTTGGCTGGTGTTTGTTAGTGGGTGGAGATGATAATTACAGGAGTTGGCAAAAGGAGGGTGGTGTCATCAGCATTGCCATGTCATTGCACGAAGGAAGTTCCTTCCTTTGCACTCAATGAGGGGGACCAATTTCAATTGCTAAATGCTGGAAACAGAGAACATTTTTATAAGGGAGAATTGATGATTCGGCTGGAGTTTCGAATAAATTGAGAGGAGACAATAGATGAGACTTGTGATCGAAAAATACGTGAAAATCACGAGTTGAACGACTGAAGTTTTCGCGAAATGGGGGAAAACGAAACAATCTGAATCTTTTCCTAGTGATCATTTGAAAAATACATGATCTGCTTCTTGACTTCTACTTCTGCGGTATCTAAGTTTAAGACTATTTCATTCCAATGCCCTTAGAATTCATACTAACTTGCTGATTGTCTCCGCGATTGTAGTCTGAAAATGAATTAGTTTTGCATTCCCACTAGGACAAAAAGTTAAACATTTTAAAGCTCTCCACTATGATATGTAGAAGAGCAGACGAATTACGCAATTGCTTTGTTGAAGCAGGTAATTTCGACAGAAGCCCGGGCGATGCACAACGTGGGGTTAGCGGGATTGACGTTTTGGTCCCCGAATGTCAACATATTCAGAGACCCAAGATGGGGACGGGGTCAGGAGACGCCGGGAGAAGACCCGTTGCTCTCGAGCAAGTACGCGTCAGGTTATGTCCGAGGCCTACAACAGAGTGATGATGGAAATGCAGACCGGCTCAAGGTCGCTGCATGTTGCAAACATTATACTGCGTATGACATTGAAAACTGGAATGGTGTTGATCGCTATCACATCAACACTGTGGTAAAAAACAATTTGCAGACTTCCCTTTCGTTTTCGTTCGATTCAATTCATCAACCAGTTATATGCATGACCATTTCAAGTTAATCTCCCGTACCTGTGGTGGTGGACTGATCAGGTAACGCAACAAGACTTAGAAGATACGTTTCAACCGCCGTTCAAGAGCTGTGTCCTCGATGGCAATGTCGCGTGCGTGATGTGCTCCTACAACCAGATTAATGGTAAGCCAACGTGCGCAGACCCAGACTTTCTCGCTGGGATTATCCGAGGAAAATGGAAATTGAATGGGTAATGTTCCATTGCTCGTGCACTGCCATTCGATGCTTTTGATCAATTATTGCAGCTTTATTTATGTGAAAGGATCGGTTAATGCAGATATATTGCTTCGGATTGCAATTCGGTGTTCGTGTTCTATAATTTCCAGAACTATACTAAAACACTCGAAGAGGCTGCAGCGAAGGCCATTTTGGCAGGTAGACACAGATTTCATACTGTACTTTGATCGATTGGGACGGAGGCGTCTGAGAATTCGCCGTGAAATGCTTGTACTTCGATGACTGCAATTCCCTTTTCTGACAGGATTGGATCTCAACTGTGGATATGTCCTTGACCAACACACCGAAGTGGCGGTGAGAGGTGGATTGTTGGATGAATCGGCAATTGACAAGGCCATCTCTAACAATTTTGCCACCCTGATGAGGCTTGGCTTCTTCAATGGCGATCCAAGGAAGCAGTTGTATGGAAAGCTCGGTCCGGACCACGTTTGCACGCCAAGCAACCAGGAACTCGCCCGCGAAGCCGCGAGGCAAGGGATTGTGTTGCTCAAGAACAATGCAGGATCATTGCCCCTGTCCTCGACCACCATAAAGTCCCTGGCGGTGATCGGACCAAATGCAAATGTGACGGCAACGATGATCGGGAACTATGAAGGTAATGGAAGAACTTATGCGATAGACCGTGCAATGTTCGATCAGCTTCATTATTTGTACCCATCGTGGAAAATACCTTAATTAGAAGTCCCATTTTCCTTGCAGGCTTTCCTTGCAAATACGTGACGCCTTTGCAAGGTCTAGCAGCTGTCGTTTCGACAACGTATGTGGCCGGCTGCACGGATGTAGGATGCGGCATGGCCCAGACAGACGACGCGAAGAAAGTAGCAGCTTCAGCAGATGCGACGGTGCTTGTAATGGGGGCCGACCAGTCAATCGAGAGGGAGAATTTGGACCGGGTCGACCTCAACCTCCCAGGCCAGCAGTCGCTCTTGGTCTCCGAAGTGGCGAACGTGTCGAAGGGGCCTGTGATCCTTGTGATCATGTCAGGGGGAGGGATGGATGTATCGTTCGCGAAGGATAATGACAAGATGATGAGCATTTTGTGGGTTGGCTATCCTGGCGAAGCCGGCGGCGCTGCAATGGCGGATGTGATATTTGGTGACCATAATCCTAGTAAGATTCAGAGTCTTTGGCCACTTCATATTTTTGCAATCCTTGATTCAAATTATGATTCACTGAGTCGCCAAACTTTAACTTGTATCAGGTGGAAGACTGCCAATGACATGGTATCCGCAGTCGTATGCGGACGCTGTCCCGATGATAAACATGACCATGAGGCCCGACCCAGCAATGGGCTACCCCGGCAGGACGTACCGCTTCTACACCGGCCCTACCTTGTACTCGTTCGGTGACGGGCTGAGCTACTCCAGCTTCAGCCACAGTCTAGTCCAAGCCCCGCAGGTCATGTCCGTGCCCTTAGAGGAGGGCCACGTTTGCCGCTCGTCGGCATGCAAATCGTTGGAAGCCACTGGGGAAACGTGCTCGAATCTGACCTTTGACATGCATCTGAACGTCAAGAACGTGGGAAATTTCAGCGGCAGCCACACGGTGTTCTTGTTCAGCAGCCCTCCATCGGTGCACAGGGCGCCTCAGAAGCAGCTGCTAGGCTTTGAGAAGGTGTTCTTGGCCTCACAAAGTGAGGCGCAAGTGCAGTTCAAGGTCGATGTTTGCAAGGACCTGAGCGTGGTCGACGAGCTCGGCCACCGGAAGGTCGCCCTGGGGATGTACGTCCTCCATGTTGGTGACGTGAAGCAGGCGTTGAGCGTGCAGATTTGATCGTCCGGGCTCTCCTTGAGCCTGCGATCTTCAGCGAGACATTTCTGAATGAAGAAATCAAAGTGATGAAGTTTGAGAGATTTTCGCAAGAATTCTCTCTCAACCAATTCTTCCGTAGACGAACTGTTCAAAAGCAAATTGAAGTTTTGACTACTGCTATGTATCAGCTCTCCTTTGTTTTTGATTTACAGCAGTGACAATAAGTAAATACAACAGACCAATACTTATTACAGAAGCTGATGGTAAAATCACGATTGATGCTTATATTTATCAATACTTTTATATAAGTATTAACTTTTATTTGGTTGCGTCAAAATTATAAGCTATTCCAATTATTTGACATTATTTATTTGCATGACGTACCCCTTTTAAAGTTATTAATCAATAAGCTAAAATTAGCTTGTAACTTAATTGGAGAAAAATAGGTAAAATTATTCAAATTAAGGTTGTAATACATTATAAGAATTAATAATTCTAACACGTTGATAAGTTATGCAAATAAATAATGATAAACTATTACGGAATTTGGTAATTTAAAATTGACCAAATAAATTTCGGTAGATGACTCAGTTAAGAGTTGATGAGCTCAAATGAGTTACAGTTTGCAGTTGAAGTAAAACTAATATATTATTTAAATTAAGGTTGTGATACATTATTAGAACTAATAATTTTAACACTTTGATAAGTTATGCAAATAAATAATGATGAATTATTACGGAATTTGGTAATTTAAAATTGACCAAATAAATTTCCGTAGATGACTCAAATAAGAGTTGATGAGCTCAAATGACTTACAATTCGCAATTGAAGTAAAACTAGTAAATCACTATTTATTTGTTTTGTGGAAAATGAATTATTTGAAAAATATTTTTCTAAACATGATTGGTTATATTATTTAGAAAAATTACTCAATAGAAAAAGTGTTAATCATTGATAATAATTTATACTTGACTAGCTTTACGGATGATGAAATTATTTTTCATTCAATCATTATTGTGAGTGGTATAAGTGTCATATTTAAGAACATAATTTTCAAATCTTGGGTTTTGCAAAACAAATGGATCCTAAAATTAAGTTAGAAACTACAAATTATTTGTATGCTACGCAAATAAATGTTGGAAGTTGCCACAAAAGATCATAACTTCAAGGGGACTAAATAATATTGGTAATTGAATCAAATAAGAGTTAGAAAAGTAAAAATAGTTGGTAACTCAATCGGACAATGGTTGCTAAGGGCGTGCATGGAATTGTTCTTTATTTCTATTCTTGAACACTTTTTTGTTCACTGAAACAAAAAAAAGCGAAATGAAACGTGTTTGGTTGCATTTCTATTCTTTTTTTATTTTTTTGTTTCCGAACAAAATAGGAACAAAAAATTTTTACTTCTTGTTCCGAAACAATTTTGGAGAAACGTTTCTCTTCTCTCTCTTCTTCTTCTCTTCTTATTTTCTTCTTTTTTCTTCTTTTTTCTTTGGCCGATCACCGGCCTCGGCCATGGCCGGCGACCGGCCGTCGAGGGCTGGCGACGCCCTCGAGGGCCGGCGACGAGGGCTGGCAACGCCCTCGAGGGTCGGCGACCTCGCTGGAGCGTCGCCGGCCCCCGGCGAGTGAGTTGCGGGGGTGGTGGGTCCTCGCCATGGCTAGGCGAGCTTGGCGAGCCGGATTTGGGCGAGCTCGAGCTCGCCCGGTAAAGCGAGGCCGGCCAAAAGAAGAAAAAAAAAAAAAAAAAAGAGAGGAAAAATGGAAAATAAAATAAAAATATTAAAAAATTAAAAGAAACAAAAAAAGAATAAAATTTACCAAACGTGTTTTATTTATTTTTTATTCCTGCAAAAACGGTACCAAATCTTTTGTTCAAAAAAAACAAAAACACTAGTTGGTAACTCAATCGGACAACAGTTGCTAAAATCACTCAACTAATGATTAGCAATTTTGTACGGCAGTTAGTACTTAACAATTGGTAAGCATCAAGGGAAAAACTATTTCTCTCTGTCTCTCTCCCTATTTGAGTTTCAGCCTTTCTTCGCCTCTTCAATTTTTGGAGCGGAGGGATTTGACCTAGCTTTTTCTCCCCCATGTCTAATTATTTTCCCTTTTATTTCCTCTCGTTTCTTTCCTTAGTCTTTTGATCTTAGGTCTAGAGCTTTTCTCTCCGATCTTATTTTAGATTCGGGAGTTTTAAGAAATAAGTATTCTGCCTCTGGTTTTAATTTTATTCACAACAATTTTGATATTAAATTTGTGCTTGTTCAATGTATCTTTGTTAAAAGTTTTGGCATTTTGCATATGCTAAATGGCTTACTCTCACCAATGTTAGATCCGAACTTGTTCAACATGTTTATATTATCTCCATACGATGATGATGTTGGGCATATTGAACCTCGATGCATATTACCAAAAGGCAAAACCATAACTCAAAATGGAGATTTCAACATGTGATTATCGCTAATGATAATGTGTGAATTAATGATCAGTCGATGATTCCTTCAATTGAATGTAGTCATAGATTTGTTCTTGAAGGACAAGTGTGATAATTTCTACCAATCATACTTGCAAAAAAACATATGAATAAATATTTCTTGGAAATCCTTAAATTATTCTATGGTCTCGATTTTGGTTTATTTTGGAGCTTTACAAGCTCATATTATTATGGGAATTTTTGAGAATTTTTTTTATAGATCCTTTCATGTATTATTTTGATAATGAATAAAAATTTATTTTGACAAAAAAAAAATGGTAAGCTTTCCAATAGATAGATAGTGGTAAATTATTATAGAAGTTAGTAATCGAACTGCAAAAAGGAAAATAAAATGAACGTTTGTTTGAAACTCAAATATAATCAATGAGCAAAAATTTTAGTTAGCAATTTAATCATAGAAAAATTGGTAATTATTCAAACAGACGTTCGAAAATTTGATAAGAGTTAATTTTACATGTTGGAGAACTTCACAAACAATTACTTGTAAATTACTATAGATTCAAAAGGGACTGGAAAACATTGGTTTTAATGACTCAAAAGAGTCGAATAAATAATAGATTCCAAAGATCCCAACTTTACTTTTTTTCATGAACAAAAGATCGTAACTTCAAAAGGGTCGAATAAATAATGATAAGTGACTCAAATAAAATCCATAATACTAAAAAAAACAGTCAGTAACTAAATTTAAGGCGCTAAATTGGTAACGCTGCGCAAGTGAAAAGTCGAATTTGTTGCAAATCCTTGGGCAAGGGTCTGGACGATTCTGGCCTTCATAAAATTTGCCCGCCAGCTGAACTCCTTTCTTCTTCCTTCGCCGCCGCCGCCGCCGCCGCCGCCGCCTCCTCCTCCAGTTTACCCTGTTCATTCTCTCCATATCCTTTAGTGAGCGAAAACCCAAGAAGCAGCCCATACAACACACGCGTCTGCGCATACGTATGCGGTGCAGAGCGAGTCGCAGCTTCTTTCTGGCATTTCGTCGAACAGGTGGTGAGCGTGTCGTGGGAATTTCGGCAACAAGACTCGATCCGCCCGAGTGATGCCTGAAGCCTTCTCCTGGGTGAAGGTTGCGAATCTTGTTTTGCTGCAGTTCGGCGTAACTTGCGGTGTTCCCTGCCCATCTTCTTGCGAGAATTTCTCGGGGGAATGCTGTTGATCAGGAAACTGAGTCGTTCGATCAAGAAAGATCCTCTCTTGAATTGGCAGTCGCCTCTCGCTGATGAGTGCATTATAGGTAGGGCCGCAATCAGGCAATGCCTTCGAGCTTACGGGTGCCATCGGTCCGTCCGTTCTTTGTTTGATGTAGAGAGAGATGGTTTTGCCTCGAAACTTGTCGGGAGTGGAGTCAATAGGCATTGCTTAGCTAGCTTTTCATCGTTTGCTGAGACAGTGTTGGTACAAGCTAGAGATCCTGCTAAACTCAGCAGTGAATTGGTGACCGCAATTGACGAGGGTAGACATGACGATGCGTGGAAGTTGTATGAGCTACATATGCAAATGGATGGGTTTCCCAGAAAATCTGTGGTACACAAGCTTATAGTGAGTTTGACTGAGACCCTCGATGTCCAGCAGCTCAACAAAGCGTATGGGTTGGTGGAACGCGCTTTCGAGGAGGGTAAGCAGAACTTGTTTGAGAAGGAGACTCTAATTTATCTCTCTTTCGGTCTCGCAAAGGGTGGATTACCAGTTGCTGCATCTACCATTTTGAGGAAGTTGGTTGACATGGAAGGGTATCCCCCCGTTGCAGCTTGGTCTGCAATCTTGGCTTACATGTCTCAAACAGCACCCGGAGCTTATCTCGCAGCTGAACTTGTTCTTGAGATTGGTTATTTGTTTCAAGATGGACGAGTCGATCCTCGTAAAAAGAGCAATGTTCCTTTGGTTGCCATGAAGCCCAATACTACTGCTTTTAACATTGCTTTGGCCGGTTGCCTCTTGTTTGATACTTGCAGGAAAGCAGAGGAACTTTTTGACATGATGCCACGGATACAGATTAAAGCTGACACAAACTTGTTGATCATAATGGCACATATACATGAGAGGAATGGCCGGCGAGAGGAGCTGAAGAAGCTTCAGAGGCACATAGATGAAGCTCCGAACCTAACTGATATGCAGTTCCGGCAATTTTACAATTGTTTGCTTACTTGCCATTTGAAGTTTGGGGATCTACATTCTGTGTGCAGCATGGTTTTGGATATGCTGCGCAAGGCAAAGGAAGCAAAAAACTCACTTGCTGCTGCTATGTTTGCATTCGATGGTACTAGGAAGGGTAATGATTTGATTGGTGGAGTAGTTTCTAATCAAAGTCATCGAAATAGCATATTGGACTCCCTGGAGAATGCATCATTGAAACAACAAGCTATTGTATCGTACGAAGAGTTCTCTAAAGATCGTAAATTTGAGAAACTGCAGGCTGAGGCAGAGCAAGCTCTTACTGGGTTCTTGGCTAAGTTGCAGGCACAAGTGGAATTGGTAACAACTCACCGTGGGATTCTTCAACCAACAGAGAACATATACGTGAAACTGGTTAAGGCTTTTCTTGAAGCTGACAAAATCAAGGATTTGGCAGATTTCCTTATTAAGGCCGAGAAAGAAGACTTGCCTGTTTCAAATGATAGTTCAGCCTTGGTTCATGTCATTAATACATGCATCTCACTTGGTTGGTTGGATAAGGCATATGATCTCCTTGATGAGATGCATTTGGCTGGAGTTAGAACGGGTTCTGCTGTGTATTCTTCTCTCTTGAAAGCATACTGCAAAGCCAACCGAGCCACAGAGGTGACATCACTTCTCCGAGATGCTCGTAAAGCAGGGATCCAGCTAGATGCAAGCTCTTACGAGGCAATGATCCAGTCTAGGGTTCTTCACGATGATACTCAAGGGGCACTTAACCTATTTAGAGAGATGAAAGATTCCAAAATACCTCGATTAGGTCATCAAGAGTTTGATTTATTGGTCAAGGGTTGTGCTGAGAATAGTGAGGCAAGTCTCATGTCAAAGCTCTTACAGGAAATCAAAGAAGGTCAGAGGATTGATTGTGGTGTTCATGATTGGAACAATGTCATTCACTTTTTCAGCAAGAAGAGACTAATGCAGGATGCAGAGAAAGCTTTGAAGAAAATGCGCAGTCTGGGGTATACCCCTAATGCACAGACATTCCATTCTATGGTGACTGGGTATGCTGCAATTGGAGGAAAATATGTAGAGGTAACTGAGCTGTGGGGTGAAATGAAAGCTCTCTCTGCTTCCTCCCCAATAAAGTTTGATCAGGAACTCTTGGATTCTGTACTCTATACTTTTGTTAGAGGTGGGTTTTTTGCTCGAGCAAATGAGGTTGTTGGAATGATGGAAAAAGGGAACATGTTTATTGACAAGTATAAATATCGCACGCTCTTCCTAAAGTACCATAAAACACTTTACAAGGGTAAGGCTTCCAAATTCCAGACCGAAGCTCAACTGAAAAAGAGAGAAGCAGCAGTGACTTTCAAAAAATGGGTGGGATTGCATTGAGGAAGTATTGACCATTTTTCTTGTTGCTCTGAGATGTTGATCAAACTAGAGTTCCGCAGTCAAACTTAGAGTTGCTGGCATTAGAAGTTGATCATTGCTATCTCCAAATTGCTAGTGGAGTGGACCAAGTGCACTTTTCTGAGAATATAGTGTCATTTAACATTGGCAAGAGAGAGACGACAAGAACGATGTCTTCATGTACAGGCAAGATTTATGGTCCAGCTATTGTGTTATTTCCTTTTACTTGGTGAGCTTCTTATATGTTTACGTTTTTGGTTTCTAGTTGCTGTATTTTTTGCTAGAAAGAAAATGAAATTAGAAGATACTGATGCCATTTTGAGCTGTGGCTTGTTTTGGGCGCTAACCCTTTATGGATCAGACAAAAAGCATGTATAGACAGTATGCGGCCTTGTAACCCTTACAATCTAGTTGAAACAGTGTTCTTTTACCACCTGCGCTCTCTGTTGTATTCTTATCCCTCTGACCTTATTTACTCTATTTTTTCACATCAACATGAATCTCGCAACTTAGAAATTGTTCGTATTCATTTCTTGTACGAGTATTCATCGAATTTAAAAAGTAGAGTTTTGACTACAAGAACTAGTCCAGGAGAATCTAGAACAGTGTGCAACTCCACACAGAATCTGAGGATTCCAGTTCTTTGTATGCAAGGTTTGCTGTGCCAGTGTCAAGTGTTGACATCCAGTGAGCTCTTTCTTTGCTAACATAGTAACAACTGTTTGTAGCATGTATACATTCTCATTCTTGAACAACATAATCAATGACTGATCTTTCAGCGAGCACCTGATTGTACAGATTTGAAAGATCCCTGATCAACCGTTGAAGGTTCATATTAGCATGTATTTTCGCTTTAGTTTCTCGGATTTCAAGAGATCAGGTGGTGAATTTGAGCCAAGGACGTGTGGCTTTCCATTCTAGCTTGGACTTTGGCACCATTTTTCACTCTCAAATGGTGATCTACTCTTCAGTACAGAGGCTGAAGGAAGCGTCTCATTGAGTCAGAAGAGATAGTACATCATTTTACCGGATTGTGCACCTCATGAGACGTCGACAAAGCCTTCAGCTTCCCCTGAAATGTGCAAACTTAAACAGCAAATGGCGATGGTTCATTCATCAACGGGCACACTTTGAACTAATATTCCATGAAATCTCTATTTCTTGTCTCATACCATGGACAATGCTTGTTTGCGGATCGTTATCATTAACTAGTTAATGCTGCTCCAGGAGCCCGTCTCAGGTTTGAGGAACCTGGGCTGCATCCGAGCCTGACTCGTGATGCCTCCCGTTAATCATACGGACCATTTATCCTGTGATTGTCCATTTTCGACAAACATGTCACGTCGACCTCTCCCCTGATCCTGCCCGAAGCGCTAAGTTTTGTGCATCGGGACACCCTTTTCGTTCACACGGTGCACAGGCCTCCATTCAACTGGACAAGCAGATCAAAACATGACAGTAACACGGAGAAAAGAAGAAGTTCCACTGGAATTGTAGTGGAAATGGCCTCCCCCATTTAAAGTTCCATGGACCACACTTTTGAGGTTTCAGTACTCCCACATGTAAAGTTCCACAGGCAGCAGCACTTTTCAAGCGTGTGATAGTGGAGAGCTCCACCTGTGGTAATGACTATGAGACCCACAGTAGAAGTGGGGCGTCTCTATTTCAAGTTTGAAATCATTCATAGATTCCTCTATAAATTGATTGCTCTGCGTGTCATATCCATTATGCAATGTCGGAAATTTTCATTCATTCATTATTTCTCACATGTATCTTGGCTCATGCTGTCTGAGTTACTTGGTTGAAGCCATGGCTCTCATACTTTTGGGGTGCCCTGGAAATAATTATAAATTATTAATTTTGGCAAAAAAAATATTACCGAGAATTATGGAAACTTGTAAGAAATCCAAAAAAGGGATGATTCAAATCCAACAAAATTATTTTGAGAGTGCCTTGAAAATTTACATGGCCCTAAAATAAGTAATATGTGTCTAATATCTTTCATATGTTATTTTAATTGTTCATTCAAACAATGCCAATCACATGAAAGAAATTCTACACTACAAAAAAATTTATGGATCATACTAAAAAATATAATTCTCATTCTTTTTTGAGCCATTTCAGAATAGAAATTTTCACTTAGTGTAATGATTTTGTTAACAAAATATTAGTGATTCCTATCCCTCAAGAAGCTACTTTTTTTTTTTAACTAGTTGCTTTTATTTCAAATCTATTCTCTAACCATTTTTTATTCCAAGAAATGAAAAAAATTAGTTGACGTTACCAAATTAAATTTTTTTTTTGTTTTGAGGAACAAAAAAACAAAAATCAGGAAAAATAGAAATGCTAAAAAAGAGGCCCTTATGCGACTCATGCGCCCTTTCCCAAGCCACATCCCTAGCAATGTGAGCCCGAGGTTGATTTGGTATTAAATCGCTTATCTTAAAGGCTTATTTGAGACAATTCGTTGCGCATGATTTGGTATTAAATTGCCTATCTTAAAGGCTTATTTGAGACAAAATTCGTTGCGTAGATGTTTTCAAGAAAGTAGACCCATCTGCTTGGAATTTTCGATTTACAGATTGAATTATATAAAGTTTGATTGTAGGCAACAAAACATTGAAATTTTCAATTTACGGGCTGAATTATATAACTATTTATTTTTTTTTGGCATTATGTAAAGTTTTTTTTTGTCAGAGAATTACATAAAGTCTGATTGCACACAAAACGCCATCTCTTTAGTACAAAACATTTTAGGATTTGTGCGGTACGACATTTTCTCGGACAGGACAGGACAGGTCCCAACCTCAATCAACAACCTGCTCCCACTCGCCCTTGTGAATGCGGCTTGTGGTGGGGTCATTTGACCCGCCTGCTGCGGGCGCCGTAGAGCGACCGTTGCCAGTCTTCATTTTCCACCACACGAGATCCAAGACCTATTCTAAATTCTATCTAAATAATCCACTTATCACAATTTATATCTAAATACATAAAAAATATAAAATATTAATAAAATAAAAGTCTCGATCATATATCGAAAACTTATACTAGTTATCAGATGCCATTGAATACCGTAAAATCATGTCAAGATATAAATTAAGAAAAACGTAAAAACTTACTTCAGATTTCAAATTTTAAATTCTACTTACCTAAAACTTAGAATATATAATTTATAATCTATTTGTTTGGAAGCATTGACACTCTTTATGAGTCTTTGTGTTGTGTCAAACACTCTACTCTAAAATCTTGCATGTGGTCAACTATTCAACAAGTGGCACGTTGTAACATGTGAGTATGGATCTGACATGCGATTTTGACACGCATAGGATTGATTTTAAAAATTTTCAAACAAATAATGAGTCAAAATGTAAATATGTAAAAATAAAAAATAAAAAGTTAAAGGAGGAAAGAAAGACTTCATTAGTGAAATGTAGATTGTTTTTTTTTTTTTTTTCGACTTATTATTAAATATTAAATTGAATAGTGGAATGTTGATTGTTTACTTTTTTTACCTTTAAGTTTTAAGAATATAGTTGAATAAGTCAAATTGAAACAATGAAAAATATTAACAAATGGTGGATTTATTTGTGAATTTGAGACAAATTAATTTGATTGAAATGTTTACCATGTACATATAAAAATATATATATATATATTTAATATAATATATAATATATCATAATATGTCAAAATTCTTTTATCTCTCGAAAAATGATCTATTGAAGTGTCATGGTGCTACTTAATTTATCCATTTGAAGTAAGTTTTTCAATTTTTATACCCTGTAAGGCTGTAACTGGGGGTGTAAACGGTTTGATTCGATTCGGTTTTTCAAAAAAATCGAACCGAACCAAACCGTTAGAGAAAATTTCCGAACCGAACTAAATAAGTCTCGAACTGATAACGAACCGAACCGAACTTTTAGTTTGGTTCCGTTCGGTTTTTCGGTTTTCAACTTTTGGTTTTTTTGAGTTCAACTCAGATGGAAACCGATAAAAACCAAGAGACACGAGAGGACTAGAGACGGGAGTCAGGAGAGAACCGAATTAGATTTGATTTTATCGGTTTTCAGTTCGGTTAACCGATAAAAACCGAACCAATAAATTTTTTTCGATTTTTGATGAAAATCAAACCGAATCGAAAAAATCAAAATTTTCGGTTCGGTTCGATTTTCAGTTCGGGTCTTGACACCCTTAGCTGTAACCCCCTGCTCTGCAATCTGCACATGCTCATCCGTAGGCTCACCTTTATGAATATTCCCTTTCAGCAAAATCGTTCCAACCCGAGAAATTTCCGAAAAGGAAGATGAAAAAGGAAGTCAAACCTTTCCACGTGTCGCCTCCTCGGCTCGCGAAGAAGGAGATCGAAAATGCAAGGATATCCCCTTCGATCCCTGCGGAAGCGAAGAAAGAAAAAGACCGTCTCGAAGCTTTCGAAACATCCTTTGAAAAAGTCCCTTTTCTTTGACTCTTTCCGGGCTCGCGAAAAGCGCGGCGGAGGCTTCGCCGGAAAATGGGGAACGGGGGCTCCAGGGAGGACGGCGACGGCGGCGACGGAGGCGACGGCGGATCCTCCTCCGGGGGAAGTCGCGGTTGAGGCAGCGGCTCAGCCTCCACCACCGCTTCCACCGGCGCCGCAGCCGCCCCGACAACGGCGCGGCTGCTCTCCTCAAGAGCGCCGACGACTTCGCCGGAATCGCTCTCCTCACTCTTCGCTCCGTAATCTCTCTCTCTCTCTCTCTCTCTCTCTCTCTATCTCTCTCTCTATCTCTCTATGCATGGCATTGTGAGTTTTGAGGTCGGCGGATCTGTCGTCGGCGGTGGCTGATTCGAGCGGTTTTCGGTGTTTTTTTCGATGTGGTGTAGGCGGAGATGGGGTTCAAGGACAGGTGGCTCGCGTGCGTCTCCTTCGGGGAGCAGACCTTCCGCACCGCGATCTCAGATCAGTTGAGCTTCCCGAATGGCCATCTTAGTTTTTTGTCATCGCTTGTCAAGTTTTTTTTTTTTGTCGTCTCTCTCTTTGTAATGCTCTGCCACCTCTCTGGTTCTGAGTCGCTTTCTTTCTGCTTCCTTTGGTTTCACTTGTCGTGCAGCACTGACAAGCCTGCCTGGAACGCTGTGAGTATCCTCTTCTTGCTGCCACCTTCTGTACCTTTACCCGTGGTTTGTTTATTTTTGAATTGTATTCTGCGACGTCATGCATTCGAGCCTCGTTGTGCGGCGAACAGAGCGAGAGTAATGGTGATGTATTTGAAGTGTTATGGCATCATATAGGTTCATTTATACATTACAGGAACGTGGTGATTTTATTTACCAGTAAAGGAAAGCGGGTCCTAGTTTGTGCGATTCTCTGTGCTTCAGTAGTGGGTGGTTGCACTTCCTACTATTGATGGATATATGCTTATGTGCTTAATACACCCAAATTGAAGAATCTTTTAATGGGAGATGACAGAATGTTTTTGGGATATTCTGTCTGGTTGTGGGTCCATAAAACCTTTTGGAAAGCGGCTCTGGATAATCTGAATTTCCCAAGATTGACTTTCTATGGGCAAGGGTGATCAATGTCAAAATGGATTCATTCCCCGTGAATGGTGTTCCAAGAAGGCCACAACCCCTCATGGATTGGTGTTCGGGAATACATTGGAAGGGGGCGGGTCTGTTTTAGCCATTGGATTGAGTTTGAAGTTGGTGATGTTACCACAAGGTGTTTGAAGCTTGCCTTTTGGATCTTGCATCTCGAATCTGGAACAGCTTTTCGGAATCTAATCTTCATCAGGAAATTCACCACCAAAAACCTTGATCCATTTTGCTCTTTTTTTCCCCTCTCCGTAATGCAAAATTGGTTTGTGCAGTGGATAATCATGTTGGTAGGAGTCTCTTTAAAAATAAAATTCGTTTTACTTTACCATTTGAACTTTCTCCACTTCATCCAGGCACTTTCTTGCTAAAGATATCAGAAAACATCTTGGAAGGTATCTCTTTGCTTTCCTCTCAAATTTATACCATAGCAATGTATATAGTGGGGGTTGCTGTCCTCATTTTATTCCTTGTAAATAAAACTGACTTATTTGAAAAAGTCAGTAATCAAGATATAGTCTGAAGATTATGAGGAAAATGAGACATGCGGCAAGCATCAAAGTGATTATGATTTGGGAAGATAGGATTATGTTGCTGGTAGGCTTTTCTGATTAGAGTAGAGTGATCTGTTTCTAGAGCCTGAATCCTCGTACATTTCTTAAATTAGTTTCTCACTGGAGTAGATACAAGAATTCCTTTAAGATAAGAAGCTGAGTGGGTGGGTTATTCAATGTAAGTTGCACTATCTAGATGTGGAGGGTCTTTTGTTCTGTATAGGTCAGACTTGGGTTAAACAATTTCAGATTAGCATAACCATTGTAGAGGAGTGGATTCACAATGGACATTTATGTGATAAGTAATGATCATATGTTGGGGCAGGTTACATGCAAGGTAAAGTTTCGGAAACATAAAAGCGAAAAAAAGGGAGAATATCAAGAAGATTCAATCAATTCCCTCAAATCCCAGTTCAACAATGATAGGCAAACCAAATTCTTTGCCAAATGGCAATTCCAATCCAAAGTATGCCAATCTTGCTGAGAACTTCCATTTTTGGTAGCACTACCTCTTGCAGAGCTGTTGTCATAGCAGCAGACACTCCATAGATAGTTACCTCTCTAACCTTTATTTACAGTTTGAATCTCTCTCACACCCAGAGCACCCATCATCAAATGAATTTCAATTGGAACTCCAGCTCTATAAATGAGACTTATCAGAATTATTGCTCTCCCAAAGAAATCTCTCTGCAGTTGTTTTGCAGAAGTTGAATCAGGATAATTATTGAGTCATGCAAAATATTCAAGATTTTTTCTTTGTGTGTGAGCAGGATTTGTATGACATGAAGACTTCTACTGCTTTTGAGGATGTTTTGGTGTGGAACATTGGTAGAGATGGAATGTTTCTGTGAAATCTTACTTCAAGCTGCTAGATAGGGACGTTGTTAGTGGTAGAATGATTTTCCCTAAGAAAGCTATTTGTAGAGTGATAAGGTTCCAACAAGAGTTCTTCCTTTTACTTTGGAAGCAACTGCAGAAGGAATCTTTACTTCACATGAACTATAGTGAAGAGGCAAAGTTCTGGTAATAGGTTCCTCTGCATGGAGGCAGAGACCTTGCCGCATCTCTTCTTCATTGTTCTTGGACTAGAATTGTTTGAACAGCTTCCTATGCTTGCACAGGAATATCTTGGATTATTGGAGATTCTATTGGGCAAGAACTTTGGCCTTTGGCAGGGAATTTTGTTGGAGTGCAATATGAAAAGAAGGATCACCCTAATTTCTCCCTGTTTTTTGGTTGCAGAACAAGAGAGCCTTTGTTAGAGAGCAATTTTTATTTCTTTTTGTATTGAGAAGTGGCTTAAAGTTTTACGCTTTTGGTATGGTGGAAACTTGCATATGGATGCAAATGCCTTGGTTTATATAATTGATGCTTTGTCCTGGAATTGAGCTCACTTTTCACTTTGAGAGCTTTTTCATATATTTCTTTAGTTTTCGAGCTCTTTCTGCATATGGGTTTGCAACCCCCCCCCCGGGGGCGCGTGGCGGGGCCCTGTAGTTGATGTTTTTACCTATTAAAAAAATGCTGCATGGATTCATCATTAATTGGTGCCTTTCTTCCTTATGCAGGAAAAGAAACTTCTTCTAGAAAGGAATGGGCCTCACATTGCAAGAATCTCTGTATATGAGGTTGAACATCATTTCACGCTTGTTTAATTAATTGAAATGAAAGTAAGCAAGGTAGATGAAATCATGTTCCATGGAATTGGGGAGAACTTAGAAGCACATGTTTTGACATAAACAAATGAGACACTACCAAAAAGGAACAAAGCAGATGCACTTGGAAGATTGTTGAGGCAAAAAGGTTTTTAGGTTGTTAAAGAAATGCTTACCTTTGGAATCTTTATTCTGATATTCTAATCTAACTGATGATCTCGATTTTTCTGAATGATGTCAAAAGCCTTATTGGCAATCAGTTTTAGGTGGTCTAGGGTTTTCAGGAACCGAGATCTTGGCAATATGATTGAGTGAAAACATTAAAATAGGTGTTTAATCATTTCAGTCTTGATAAGCTACCTTTTGTGGCTTAACTAATTAGCATATTTCCAAACCGGTGTGTAGATGATGGACAGATGCATGAAGAATAATCAGCTTCCAATTAATTTAAACTGTGATAATTGGTGAACATGGATGTAAAGATAAAAAAAAATGGTAGAGCAACTTATTTTGGTTCTTAGTTCTTAATTCTGCATGCCGTTGCAAGAGGGATGGTCTTTTCTTTAATATTTTAATCTTTTGATTAAAACTTTCAATCAGTGGATTTAATGTTTCTAATCAATGCTTTTTGAGGAAGTAGAGAGTACACCAAATCTACCATCACATGAAACTCTTGTTGCTGTAAACAAAAAAGAAATTGTGAACTTCTACCTGTAATATAAGTGGACATATGCCTCTCATAATGCAATCATCTATATCAGTTCAATTTTTCTTTAATATATCCAAAAAGAAAGAATTTAGCTACTAAATGTCATATATTGTGTTCAAATTACAACTTCTCTAGGTTTGGATTTTAAATCGAGTATGAATGTGTCAGCAGTATATTTGGTCTACAGTATTAGTTAATAATCAATGACATACTCGAGAAATATTGGTAGAAACTTATCTATATTCTTTGTAATTTTTATTGTTTTAAGTCAAACTATATTTCATACAATCAAATTTCAATTCTAAATGGATATCTTGTAGATATGTAATTATTTGGCTATAATATGTATATTGTATATAAAAGTAAACAAAAAAGGAAATATTTTGCGTTGTGGTAATTGTTTTTAAGGTGCATCTGCTTAGAAGGAAGGTGTAAAGACTTTTGGCTGTGAGAATATACTTCTGTTGATTTGGAGGAGGTACTTAAGTTGGTTCATTGTGATCATTAGGACTAACTAATTTACATTTAATTTTCCAAGTGCTTAAAATTTACGTAGTGTCTTTTCAAAGGCCTTATGGTTACTGGTAGAACTCAGGTCTATATTATCATATATACGTTAGATGTCTTTTGAGATTGTAAGCACAGAGCATACTAGTTCCATCCTAAAAAGGAAAAGAGGCATGAAGAAAGCAAGGTGAAAATTGAGACCATAAGGTGACAGAGCTGGTAACTCTGATATATTGTCTGTTTTGCTAAATGGGGAACTTGCTGAAAATGTTATTTGTAACTAATCAAACGGGATAGGAAAGGAGGAGAAATGCATCTGATGTCTAGAGCAATAGCAAATTATCCTTATGGCCATAAGGCAAATTCTTTAACAGTTGTAAGACAGATGGTGCTACAGGTAGGGAATGTAAGGCTCTTAACTATCAGCATGCACCTAAAATCAGATTAGTTGAAAGAAGAATGCTTTTGTGGATGTATGATCACTTGAGAAAAAATATCGATTTGGAAGTGAGATTATTCTACAAAAGTTGATGTGGACACAATTGAGGATCAGATGAGAGAACTCAATTCGAGGTTCAGACATGTGAAATTATGACAATCAGATGTGCTAGTAAGATGATGCGACTTTTTGATGAGATTGTCGGGAGAAATAAGATGATGCGACTTTTTGATGAGATTTGGAAGTGAGTTTATTTTACGAAAGTTGTTGTTTCGTAGTGTTGTCCATGATCAAAGTTTTCCTTCTAAAACCTCTTTCTGAAGTATTGTACATAGTAATTTTGAGCTTGGATAGACCAGATTTGTTTCTGGACAAGGGAAACAAGTAGGATAAACAAATGGATAAATGATGGGAAGATTTGACAGGCCATTATCGGAGGTTGATTATGTATAAGATATGAATCTACTAAGCAGGAGGGAGAAGAAAAGAAAATGAATAATCTATTAATGGAAAAAACAAGAAGGAGAAGGAATGGATTGGAAAAATAGGTTCAGTTAACTGGAACTAACTAGTGTATTTGAACTTTCCAGTGTGGTCAGTATGAGGAACTCTCATTTTACTGCATAATCAGCTGGTCCTTGGCATGATTACCTTCTCAACTTCAAGTATAAAATTAATCATATTAATGATTGCCCTTAGGGCTTTTATTTAGAATACTTAACAAGTTAAGTTCCAATTTCTGAAGCATTGGTTTTAGGCATCACAAAAAAAGTAAGTGCCTTGGAGGTGCTAACCTTTCCTCATTTGGTTATTCACAAGTTCCCTAAGGGCACTTTTTGACAAAATCCATGTAAGATATTGGGTGTTAAAATATGTGAGAAAAATCCTAGGGAAATAGAATAGTAGGTTTGTGGCTAATTAACGATTGGTATGTCACATTTATTGGAAGCAAACCAAACTTGACCACCCATATTTGGTGTGTATTAGGTCTGGCTTATTTGTTCTTTTGATCATTTTGTGCATTCAGTCGAGTGGTTGATTTTCTTTCTTTTGCAAAGTAATCAAAATAAGTGTCATGTGGGTTGGCCTAAATTTAATACCCAGGCCTATTGTTTTCCATGATAATCTTTTGTTTATGTGTAATTTTTCTGCATGCAGACTAATAGGATTTCAAAGAACAATCTAATTGGTTACTGTGAGCTAGATCTGCTTGAAGTCTTGGCAAAGGTGAGTGACCATTTATTGATGCATTAATTCATCCTCTTGATTTCACTCTGCATGTACAAAGTTATCTGACCATCATAAATATGTCTAACTGTTATAATTTTTCTTCCAAGTAACTGTTAGTTTGAACCCCATAAATTTCTTTTCGCAGGACTCAGAATCTGAATCTGAAATCTTGAATTTGTTAGACCCTTCTAAATCAGATGTAGTGGTGGGTACTATCATGGTTTCCTGTTCTGTTGAGGTGAGTGGACAGTGCATGATTTTAGATCGGTGCCAAGATAATTATGTCTATTTCCAACATTATGTTGAAATGGCAATAGGATCCCATGGAAACAGAGAAGAGTTTTGCAAGGCGCATCTTGTCAATTATGGTATGTTCTACTGTCATCTTTCTTATTATTAATCTAAGTGGAAAGTTCTGGTGTGGAGGGTTAAGCTTCTTATACTGCTATCTCTTCAATAGTTTGTGAGTTTATTAATTCCGTCCGATAATTTTCATCTGGATGATTGTTGCTGGATGCAAGATGGTAAATACAGGTTATGTTTCATCAAAACTTGATGGCTAAGGGTTGAAATTATCCTTTTCGTTTTGCTTTACATGGGTAGGCACTCAACTTGGTTACATTGAAAGGCACACTAGCCGTGTAATTCCTTTTTTCTTTTTTAGCTTTTGCTTGGAAACTTGAATAAGGTCATTATTTCAGTGGTGGTACTGAAGCTATGAATATGAGAAGTCCAAGATATTTGAGTGTTGTGACAGACCATTATTATTATTAAAGCTTCTTATTGCATATTCCTTCCATGTGCATAAGTTATTAACACTTATGTAGTTTTTCATTCCCGTGACATCCTGTTTAGAAGTAAGTTGAAGATATAAATTTGAATCAAACTTGGTCGCTTCACCCATAAGTTGGGAATTATGGTTGAATCTTCAAATTGTGTTATATCATTAGTTGTCTAGGAAACCTGTACTAAACTGGCCATTCTTTTGATAGCCTGCCCAGGTATCTCCCTCTGCATATCTTAAGTTAATTTTAGACTTGGTTCTTGCTAGAAGTGAAAACGAAAATGGTGCATCATGGTTGCTTGACATGCTGTGTTATGATACTGCTAAAAACCAATTTTATGTATGTAAAATCAAGTAGCTGGAAGGTGTTGACCATGTTCTGATGGCATCCAAATTCTTCCTCTTCATAATCCTGCAATGTCACATTGATATAGCTACTAAAGATCATTTGTTTATAGCACGGGCTATCCAAATTTTTTGGCTGGAGTAGTCCACATGGATGCATGCAAACAGCCATGTCCATGTGCATGAGGGCACATAGACTTTTATTACATTGGCATGGATGAGAACTAATTTTGCTGGAGCAATTAAGAGAGTTGTGATTATATAACCATGGGCAATATGGTGTTCCTCTGCACGATTTTAAGGCAACGGAATAATTGAAGTTAACTATTAGTTTGGTCACAGGACCATCCAGAATCGTAGACACAAAATGCACTTAACAAAAGCAGATGGACACATATAGCAGAAATGTTTCTTGTTTCTTCTCTCTCTCTCTCTCTCTCTCAATCTGAATGCCCCGAGCGCCAGTCACACATTTTTCTACTGGAGCGTCTGATTACCATGCCATAATTAGGATATTTTTCAGTGCTTTTGGAAATTAGTCTACGCAACAGAGAATTCTGTATTTTTCCCCTCTCATAAGTAGGTCTTTTTGTTAGAGGACAAGCTAGGTTGATTTGTCATGGAATAAACTCTCTGCAAAAGAAGATGTAAGGATAAGTACATCTAACCATCCCTAGAATCTACAACTTCAGAGCCTTGCGCACGCAGACATCTTATTTTTCCTCTTAAAATAAGTAGGCCTTCTGTTGTGTCAGTCCAATTTTTTTAACAGGTTATCCCTTTAATTTTTCCCACAGGACTACGATGAAGATGGGAAGCTCTCATTCTCCGAATTTTCTGACATGATAAATGCTTTTGGAAATCAATTGGCTGCTAACAAGGTTAGAGTCAGTTGTTGAACTGCATCAATATTGGCAACATTTTTCTCTGTGTTTCATTTGTAGGACTCATAAACTTAAATTGTTTTCTGTGTCAGATTTATGTTTGGGACTGGAATTGATGTAAGGGTACTTATTGTGCACTAGCATACATACATATGTACTTGCATGCATATTTGTCTGGTTGCATAAATGCATATACATGATGTGCAAATAAGAGCAAAATGTGTGATGCAGCACACAAGCATGCATACATGAAAGAAATCGATGGACATATGCAGTGACAACAAAAAAGTTGTTTTAGTCTATGCAACCATCCATGAGGATAACAAGGCTTGGCTTCCATCAAGACAAAATAATTATCCTAAGTTTAAAACAAGTGACAGGGAATATTCTACATCAATATGTGTATATATACATATATAGATTTGAGGTGTTTAGTATCAAAAGTCAAATCATGAACTCCACGAGCAAAAACCATTGTAGACACACCCTATAGAATATCTCTCACATTCTTAATCTAAAACCCATTTAGAACTGATCAAAGGCTGCATATTAGTATCTGATAGCTTGGTCAAATGTAATCAGTGCCTGTGCAGAGATATCTATGTTGGAAATCTGCCTACTAGATGAATTCACACAAAAAGATACCAATTAACGTAGTGCTTATCTTGACATATATGAATGTGCTTTTCAATATGGTCAGCAACATTCTCTTTTTGAGTGACATTTGGTGCCTTAGCAAAGACCTAGGTTTTCTGGCGGTTAGTGCTTCCCTCTGTGTGATGTTCTTCAATAAATTATGTGAAAGACTATTCAAATTAACCCTCTTGCAAAACCATCTTGGGGCAGGAGTAGAGATATAATTGGTTAAGGTCTAAAACAAAACCTGTGCAAATGTAGGATTGCTGTTGTTTCTTGGGAATTTTTTCAAGGTCTATATAATGATTATGTTTGTTGTTTACCAGAAAGAGGAGCTCTTTAAAGCAGCAGACGTAAATGGGGATGGTGTAGTCAGCATGGATGAGTTGGCTGGCCTTCTTGCAATTCAACAAGAAAAGTAATTCTTCGGATTGATTTATGAGCTTCAAATTTTCTTGATTTTTAAAATTAAATTGGCTCAATGTCTATAATGAGTACGGAGCACTTCAATTTGCCTTTATTTTCTTATGTACGCTGCATGTAGCATTGGTTGCCTCATTGCTGTGAGTGCTGCTTCTATTTTCGTGAAGTGAAATCTTTTCTTATAATTAGTGAGCTTACGATATTGATAAAATACTAGACATAGTTATGCAGCTCTATGGAAGTTTTACCAACAAATGGAGGGTTGACTTTTTAAATCATCAGTTCTCTTGAAGTGTCAGCATGATTGTGTTATTCCCAGGTGCTAAAGCCAAATGCACTGATGTCATGCCAACCCAACTGATCGAGTTCCTCCACCACCCCCACCCCCACCTCAACCCCCCAACCCCCCTTTCCCCAAAAAAAAAAAAAAAAAGAAATGAGAGAAGGAAAGAACCGCAATGAAGGAACTTTTGATGCGGCAGTAAGTGGCACAAGCCAAAATCTCCAGTTTGTGTGAGATAATTGTGGATTTCTAAGACGATCTGTCTGTCACACGTGGTGCAATTGATGGTAGAGAGCCACTTGTCAAGAAACATTGTAAATATAGGCAGTTACTAGTTTGTGCATTCATAAACCATGCTTATCCAAAGTTGTCAAATGCCATCGTCTAGGTCTTATTCAAAGAGGAGAAACATTTGGGTTTCTTTTTGTGTATTATATGGCTGATCCGCAGTCAAGTTCATGAGTTGGAGATAAGTGGACTTGAACTGCTGATATTTTCCACAGGGTAAACCACTGCCTCTCCGGTACCTAGTTGATTCTACCATAGGGGCCAACAATAGACAATAACTCCCCCACAAACATAGCTTAGAACTTTCATTGTATTGCACTGCAGGACGAGAAGAGTCAAAGAATTACGGATGAATGTATGGAAATAACTTAATTGTGTGAACCAAAAGCTCAACATTGCTATTACAAAAATTACAAACATTGTGCAAGTTTACACTCATCGCTTTGCATATCGTTTGGTTGCAGGGAGCCACTTATAAATTGTTGCCCCGTCTGTGGTGAGGTTCTCCATGTTTCAGATAAGCTGAACACTGTAGTTCACTTGACCCTCTGTTTTGATGAAGGAAGTGGAAACCAGATTATGACTGGAGGATTCTTGACTGATAAACAAGCTTCCTCTGGGTGAGGCCTCGTTTTCATGGTCTTAATATTTTGGAATTGCTCTTATGCTTCTTACATGGTCATCTGTTAATGGTCAAATATCATCTTTTAGGTGGATGTTCAAACTAAGTGAATGGGCCCATGTTTCATCTTATGATATTGGCCTGAATTATGGATCAAGTGCTTCAAATATATTGGTATGCTTCCTCTTACTTATATTTCTCCTCCTTTAATAGTATAAATTGTACTTTAGGTCATATAATGAATTCGGCTGCTTTTTTGAGAATGACGTGCTTGCTGGATTCATTGTCATGATTGACACAGAAGAATGCCTTTGAATTGTCGAAATAGTAAGATGTGCACTTTTATTAATTTATATGCTGTGATGAAGTGGCCATTCTAATCAAATAAGTAAATCTGGGGACTTCATTTAGACACCAGCTTAAAACAATTTTGTGGATGGTAAGTTTCCTTCTTTTGGATCTTCTGTTCTTATTTTTCGTGGTGAGAGAGGAAGGGGAAAGGGGGAAGTTGGGGGTGGGTAAGGGGGGATGAGAGAGGAGTAGCTCCTTTGTCACCTTGCCTTTGATATTGTATTGTACCTCAGCATCCCTCTGACTCTTGAGCAGGAAGTTCTGAAACCTTTTTGAGGGAAAGAATGAGTAGCATAATTAGCCCAGTGAAATATTATTGAGGAAATACTAATTGGCACATGTTGTAACTTGGCTCTTGAGAATGTCTCTTTTTTTGTTGAGTGAGGATGTATGGTAAGAAGACAGTTTCCACCAAATCATGGTTTAGACCTGGGCTGTGAAATGAGAACCTGCTCCATTTCTGTCCATTTCCTAGGTTTTATAGTTGTGGAGAGGAAAATGGAGCTTGAGAGATGTGGTGAAGGAATAGTTATTTCCATGAAAGCCCTTTTCGATAGATAATCAGAAGCCTCAGTCGAACTTGCTTGACCAATGAATTAACGTCAGAATAGATCCCTGTAAAACCAAGATAGATCCATTTGATGAGGACTTCAGCTAGATGTTAAGCTGGGGCTACGGCTGGGTGATTCATTGATTTTTCATGTGGTGGCATTGAAAGATTTGCCCTTGGGTAACTGCTAGCTAGCTAGGTTACTGATATTGTGACAAGGGAACCTTGGTGCAAATTTTGCTTGTAGTTATGTGTGCTACTTCAATAGTACCAAGATTAGATTTCACTAGCATACATGAGGTCAATACCTCACATTTCTACAAGACTAATGAACTGCAGTATGCATGATTCTGTGATCCATTTCAGCCTTTGTTTTCCTTCAGTTAGAAGAGCATTCTTCTGTAAGGCCATTTGTGATTATAAGAAGCAGCTTGAGCATTTGTATCTTCTGAACTTGGTTGGCTATTTTTTGTAACATTGTTTGAGAAGCAAAAACTACAAAGTTTACAAGCCATTTTTTAGGTCCGTTCATTAATTTTCTGTTATTTTCTATGTGAACTATGCTGCCCTTTCATTGGTAAACTTTTTGTTCTCATCCAAGTTGTAAGACTTCGCAGTTATTTGTGTTCAGGTATTTGACCGGAGGACTAAGAGACTAGTGGAAGAAATAATTGATGGGAAAATTGTATTGTCAATGAGAGCCATTTACCAATCGAAATTTGGGCTAGGCCTTATTGATACAGGTGACTGACAACTTCTGCCAACTAGCAGAGGCTGGTTTTCTTAATAAGCTCTTACCCTGCCTTTTCCTGCCTTGAATGTAGGGTTGTAATGGAGCCAAGTTGAGTTGATGAACTGCCAAGCTCGAGCAGTCGAGTATTAATTTTTATGATCGAGCTCCAATTGATTAAAAAATTGAGATATTTAAGCTCGACCCTAATACAATTAACTTATAAATCAAGACTGATCGTGAGCTGGAGCTTGAGTTTTATAAGCTCTATTTATTATTTTTAAAGTATCGTGTCTACTTTTATGATTATGAATATTCTTCTCGAACAAAATGAAAGCTCTATTAGCTCGTCAGCCTACCTAGATAAGTATTAGCAAGCTCAAGCTCAATTCAACAAGATACTTGAGTAGCCTTGAGTAGCTTGAAGTTGAGCTAGACTCAAAATTAGGCTAGTCAATTCTGATTAGTCAATGAGTCCCAGCTACTCGTGAGTAGCTTGACTCTATTTCTCTTCTAATTGAATAATTTGTCATGTGACATTCATATAAGATCATAGTGCAGTATGTGAACATTGTCTAACCTTAGAATGCAAATCATATGCAAATGTCCCCAACCTTCTGTTTGTCCAATTAATGTAAGTCAAAATTTTTACTGACCTTTCCTTAAGGTTTTCACTATGCGGGTTTTAACAGTAGGTAATACAGTGCACAAACAAGTTTTGCACTATTTTGGTGATAGTGCTTAAGCTTTTGTTGAGTTCTAGTTTTGTGTATCTTTTTGAGTTCTTCAATTTATTTTTTGTGTCAAGATGTGCTAAATCGTTACTTCTACAATGGGCTGAATTGCAGGGGCAAAAGAGATTTTGCAGAGTATTTCTGAAAAGCAGGGCAAGAAAATGAATTCTGTTGAATCTGCAGAAGACATACCAAAGTTTCTTGATTTTTTCAAGGCACGTTGATATCATCTTTATCAGTGAACAGAGGATTTTAATCACACCATTAGTTGAAAAGTAATATCATGAATATGCTATCAGTACAAAGAAATGATTGCTTACTCCCCATTACATAGCTCATCTATTCTTGTTTCTAATAATGTGATTGAATGAGGTTGCCGATACAGACAATAAATCACGTGTGGAATGGTCTTGCTCTATTACTCTCTTAACGAAGTTCTGTTGCTTGATAGTTGATATTAGATATTTGCCATCAAACCAATTTCCAATACTAATCACTTTGCCTGGTGACTTATTTGTGTTCTACTTATCCAAACTCTCTGTGTGATTCTGTTTGTAAAGATGTCCAGAGTTATGTTGTTCTTTAGTGTTGATATTTCTTTGCTTGCTTTTCTTTTCTCTGCTCTTGTGCCATGGTAAGCCAATATGAAGTTTGTTACTTATTTTAGACTTGAAACTAAGCTTCAGACGACGATGTATTCTTTCAATGTTATTTGACTCCCAGCGGTGGAAGCTATTGAAATCTATAGATGTTCTTTGCTGCAAATTACTGATTTAGTGGTTAGATTACTTGCACTTAAGGAGTGGTCCTTGTGGTTTTGCTTGTAAATGTGGAAATTGCAAGAAGAATGCTTGCATAAACTAATTGCAACATTGTTGGATTACATCATAGAAATGCTTCTTTATACAGGTGATCTTGCTGTCTTTTCTTATTTCTGACTTCCAAGCTCCTTTTGGCTTTCTTGAAGTTGTATGTCTTTCCATGCATATGCCAGTATTTTTTTGAATAACTTGCAGAGTGAAGTCAATCAAACAAGTTCATATTCTTTCGAATTCTTGAGTCACTATTCTATTAACCAGTCACTTGAGTACCAGTATGTGCAATTTGCTTGCTTATTTTGTGTGGCCAAATGGCACCTGTATCTAAAAATGAGATGCTTATTGTTGGACTAAGTATAAGCTATGTTTTTGCCATATCTGTGTTGAGAACATACGATGGGGCATATGTAATTGTTTGTGACATAAGGTATTTTCATAATGGATCTTCAAGGGTATTTTCAACATGTATAATGTGGACATCCTCTTGCATGAGAACTTTTCTAGATGGTCTTAATGTATATCAAAAGTAATGTTTCCAAGCCAAATAGAAGTACAAAACCTAATTGTACGGCAAACAAGTACTTTTCCATGCCTTCATAATGAGTTTCTCTGTGGAATATTGTAGGATCAAATTAATATGGCTGAAGTCAAGTATCCGCTGGAGCATTTCAAGGTAAGCCCCAATATTTTAATATATTCTTACTTTAAAGCCCCAGGAAGGTTCTCTTAGCTTGTACACTGATTCATTGCAATGTTTCTGGAATCTCTTTACTTGTGCTATAAGTTCAGTAGATAAATCCTAATTGTGATCTAAGTCCTGAAAAACTTTGATATAGTTGAAAGATTAGAATCTTTCAGTTGGGGACTTCTAACTTTCTATCAGCAGACTTTCAATGAATTCTTCATAAGAGAGTTGAAACCTGGTGCGAGACCCATTGCCGCTGTGGAGCATGACAACGTTGCTGTCTGTGCTGCTGATAGCCGTTTAATGGCTTTCAACAATGTTGAAGACAGTACTCGGTTTTGGATTAAGGTATTTTCTACTCTCTGGATCTGAATTACCTTTAATGTCTATAGTAAGACTGTCCCCCCCCCCCCCCCCCCCCCCCCCCCCCAAAAAAAAAAAAAAAAAAAAGAAAAAAAAAAAAGGACCCCAATGTTTGTGGGCGCTTCTTAATTTCAGAGAAAACTTTCCTAAAGTGGGATACTTGCTGATAGGATTTGCATGGAGGTAACTAGGGACATATAATTGATTCAGGTCATGCTTTGCTTGAAGGATCTGATTCATTTATGGTACTATTGCCAGATCCTACAATCAGCACTGATTCAGTGGGAAATGAATTATTTCTGTGGCCGTACTTTTGTTGCTTGAGAAAGGTTTGAGATACTTATGGGATTTGATTGCTTACCTATAGCTGAAATCCTCTGGGTAATGTCTTGGAGAAAAGATCCACCTTCCAGACAAGTTGAAGAGTTTTTAAATTATTTGTAGTTTTCAATTCTGGATATATATACACATTGTATAGAGAGAGAGAGAGAGAGAATGATTTTCAGTGGCTTGACTCTAGTTAACAACCTTGACTCTAATTAACAACTGTGAAAATGTTGGGCATATTGTTGGTGCCTTTGTCACTGTTGTTGACATTTTCTGCTTCATGCTGTTCTTAGGGTAAAAAGTTTTCCATTCAAGGCCTTCTGGGAAATGAGATAAGTTCAAGCTCTTTTGAAGGTGGGGCATTGGTGATATTCCGTTTGGCGCCACAGGTAACTAATGTTATCTGTTCTATGCTGTGATGCAAGGTTTCTCTTTCTATAGTGAACACAAAATTCAAATTTTTGCAGGACTACCATCGTTTCCATCTCCCTGTCACTGGAATCATTGAACAATTTGTGAATATACCTGGATGCTTATTCACTGTGAGTTGAGTAATTTTGTGAGTAAAAAACTTTGTTCTATGTGCTCTGTCAATCCTCTGAATGCATTCACATGTCAATCTAGGTCAATCCTATTGCTGTCAATAGCAAGTACTGCAATGTTTTTGCAGAGAACAAGCGCGTTGTGTCTATTATCTCAACAGAACATTTTGGAAAGGTTTGTCTGCTTTCAATATATATATTTCTTTTTAAATGCCATATGCAGTCACAAAAATGGCCTAGTGAATTTCCTTGAAGTTTCTCATACATGGCCTGGACCAGGGAGTGCAAAATTGTACACTCATTAGTACTCGCTCTTTTTTGCTCCTCTACAGTGGCCCATTTTATATGCAGTACTTAGCATATGTATATATGCATTTTGTTGGTGCTTTCTCCCTCATTTGTTGGAAGAAGATTGACAATTGTGGTAAATTGTATATGCAAAATTACTTAATGTTCTAGCTCATAAAAATTACATGAAAGCAGATAAGATATTGTTTACATGAACTATCAACCTGTTTCATTCCATCATTGCCATGGACACCTATGCATTATGTTATTTTGTGTCTTAAATCTTTAATTCAGAAGAAATTTAGCATTGTTTTATGATTTGTTAGATATATGGAAGTCTCTCTTCTCCTTGTTTATCAGAGTGAACTTTTTTGATATATTTAAATTTGAACTTAATTTGCTATTCTTTTTAATGTTTCTTATGTAATTATGGATCCCCTCACCTGGTTTAAATCCTGGGTCTGCTACTGAACAGAATTCTTTGAGAATCTGATAGACAAATAGAAGATGGAGTCAATGGTGACCATTGAATCTATCACAACAATCACTAAAAGGTTATGATTATTAGAATTACAAATAGGAGAATAGCTAACATCCTTGCAGGGATAGCATGTTTTAAAGTCTATATCATTCAACATGTTCTGGATTAGTTCTTTGATGATTTTTTTTCCCTAGACACTAGTTTTGATCTTCTTGTAGGAACAATCAACTCTCAGGGATCTTTTCACTCCATTTTAACCTTTGAGTTTGTTGTACTCCAGATAATAATCCATTACATGTTTTTTCCCGCTCCTTTTATGTACATTTTCCTTTATTTTAAAAAATCTTGGTATTCCTTTTTTGGTTTCCATATCTTTTTATATAATCTTTGGCTGCAGGTGGCATTCATTGCTATTGGAGCCACCATGGTAGGCAGCATCACTTTCTTGAAGCAGGAGGGTGAGCGTGTTAAGAAGGGAGATGAGGTTAACAGTTATTAAGTTGATAACATTACCGTCTCTATTTCCACAAGGCATGAATTTTAATTTGCTTTTAAATCGGAAATAATGCAGTTTGGATATTTCTCATTTGGAGGAAGCACTGTCATATGCGTATTTGAGAAGGTTAGTATTAGATTTACTATTCATTCTCCTAATTCAGCTTTGAAAGTGTATTTATTGGAAAAAATTACATGGTTTGAGGGAATAACCAAGATTCCCTGTAACTGTGGATTGATTGGATGCATATGTATTGGCTCTGCATTATTATATAGTTCTTTGCCCAAATGCTGTCTTCAGATGAACTTAATTGCAAATTTAGCAGCCGATTTCATGTAGTCAATTAATTTGACAGGATGTGATCGACATAGACAAGGATCTCTTAGAGAATAGTAGCAGATCGCTTGAAACCCTAGTTTCTGTGGGGATGAAGCTGGGTGTCTCGACCAGACAACAAGCAGAAACTGGGATGCCAAACTTGGAGAAGATGGTCTTAGAAGCTTGAGGAAAGCTCATATCAGGTGGAGTGCTTTTTGGAGTTGATAGCCTGTTGATTGTTTGTAAAGTAGCTCCGACGAACTCATTCGTTGACTACTGATACCTCACCATGTACATTGGCATGAATTATTAAGATTAATTTGAACATGAAGTTGTTTATGATGTACAATTTGTTTCTGTTCCCAGTATAAATCATATGAGGGGTACAAAACCATTTAGATCACTGATGACATGAAGACCATTTCTAGATGGTGCCGTGCTGCTTTACTTGTACAAGCTTGGCATGATTGACTTTATTGTAAAATTTTGTGCTTTTAGTTATTAATGGTGGATGAATTTGAAAATAATGCAGTTATATGCCCTTAATCTTTGTAATTTACAAGTAAGTACTCTTGCTTTTACTAGATCGAGTCAGAGTTCTTCGAACTATCTATTGAAATGAGGCCTCATTCAAACACATGGTCAGTATCCCTGATTCAAGGAGTGTTCTATCATCAGACCATATTCCAGTACAACAGATTGTGGTCTCATGTGTGGTTGGTCATATGCGGTTGTGTATTTTCAAACACATGTTCAATATCCCTGTTTAGCATACGCAGATTTTCTACTTGTGTGAACATTGCGACGTTCTAGTTCTAGTTCTTGCCTAACACGTAAAACGATTAATGCATTCCAGAATCAGTGAAGTAATGTTAGTTTTGGAAAACTCAAGTTTTCTTAAGTTGAACGGCTTGTTCCTTTTCATTTTCAATATCACATCGTCTTAAACTAATGCATATATTAACAAAAATTATCCCAAATTTAGAGTTCGGTGCAAAATTTTGAAATAGATATCACCAAGATTCATGAGGTTATGTATGTGCAATGTCATTCTACATAATAACATCTCTATAATACAGTGATATGAATTCAGAAAACGAACCCATTAGCGCAGAGAGAGAGAGAGAGAGAGAGAGAGAGAGAGAGAGGCATAAATCCAGAATCTTGGTGTCTCCCGAGGATTAGTCTTTGCAGTTGACTCTGCTACTCGCTCAAATCTCTATATCTGATAATAATGCAACACACCTTCAGTAACTTCTAGTGTAACCTCCCATGTTGTGTGAATTGGCCTGTAAGTTTGCCATCCCGAGCTGCCCTCGCATTCCGTCTCTCGTGTACTGCTGCCACAAGAGCTGCTCGTCAACCAAATGCCTCTGCTTCTTCTCCAGATCCGACATCTGCACGTATGGTGGTGGAGCAACGGTAAGCGATGCTGCAAAGGGATCGACGAAATTGTGGGTCGCCCCACCAACTGGAGCCGGCGGTGCAGGCAAAGCCAGCATCGCCGGCTGGCCAGCTGACCCAACCGTGACACTACTCGCACTCCCATTGCCTGCATATGCTGCACTAGCTCTAGCCGCGGCGGCTGTTGCTCCATGCTGATACATTCCGTTGAATGACCACATATCCAGACCACCAGCTAGTGTCGTCTTTTGATTTGACAAACTGCTTGCCGATTGCACAAGCGAGGATTCCCAATCTGCCGTATCATTACCGAATGCCTCCCATTTGGGTGCCGGGTCGGGACCGACCGGCGGTGCGTCGCCATCGAATAATGCCCATGCCATTTTATCTCCGTGTTCTGTGGGGGCCACCGCGTTGTCTCCTAGATTCAGCAGGTCGGCTTGTTGCTGTGTGTCCTCTTTCTTTGGTTCTTCCTTCTCCGCAACAGCCGATTCGCTCAATCCCTCCGGCGGAGGTAACGCCTTGATTGAATTCATGTCTGGTTCACTTGCTTCTGCTTCGACTGTTTCTTGCACAATAACATTCTTTGGCTTTGCATTTGGCGCTCTCTCACCTTTCGCTACGGCTGCTTTGTCCCGGATGACATCGTCCATCAGATCAAGTTTCTTCTGTGTAATTCTCTCGATTTCAGGGTACTCGAAAGTACGGGCGATGCCGACGTTCTTGCACCAAGCGTAAAATGCCTCGAGCGCGTCGAATTGCTTACCCATTCTCGAGAAGATCTCATATGCCTTCACGCAATCTGCGATCTCCATCTCTGTGAATCTATCAACTAGTATCGCCATGATCTCCGTCATTTCATAGTAGAGTTGGAAGCTTTCTTTTACTATTGGGTATAGGGCCACAAAAATCACTCTATCGTTCTTCGCTCGACCTGTTCCATTCGAAAAAGATTACATGACTGATATCGACATTGGCATTGATTAAACGGGATAATTCATTATAGCAAATTCAAAACTGCTCCATATTCTTGGTGAATGTACCGCAATTTCTATCAAGGAAGTCACATCCTCTTACTAGTTCAAGCTGTATACTTGCATACCCCATAATTTTTCAACATGGAGAAAGTTTCTAAATGATGTAAGGTGCATAACTCTCTTTCATAGTCTAGTGATACTAGCCCTAATTCCTTAAAAGCCCTCAAATTTAGGTTTAGTTTCAATTCTATCCCAAACTACTTTTTCCCCTTAAAAAAGATTGAAACTTTAGATTTGATCCCAAATCTACTCCACACCTTTTTTTTTTTTCATCTATAAAAATCATTAAGTTTAACTCTAGTTCCAAGTTTGTCCTGAATTTTTTTTGTTTAACTTTGAATCTTCCCCCGTTGACCCCCAATCCAAAAATCGTGGCATGGCATTTCCATATTGTCAACAAATCCTCATTAGTGAGGCGATGAAACAAAACCATTCATTTTCTATGAAAAATTAAGGAAATTAGGGATTACTACCGATGATTTTTGAGGAATAATGAAGGCAAATTTAAAGCATGAATTAAAATTGATCATATTTTCTAGACAAAAAGAAGGTTCAGGGTAGACTTAGGATTGGAGTTAAAATTGGAGTTTTTTTATACATAAAAACATCTGTATTCTAATTCTTTTTTAATTGCCAAGATTTTTTTGTTTTTTTGTTGGTCTATAAGTATTCAATGAGGGTTGCATTTGATGGTGGACCAACCTGTTGGCTTGCACGCCAAGAACCGTTCGAGTAGCTGCTGAAAATGCTGCATCTTGGAAAACATCTGGTCACATTTCATCTCTGGAACCGGCGTGACCTTGATGTCGGCTTGCCCGTCTTCCTCCTCTTCTTCATCAAGGCCGTACTTTCGGCGTTTCCGCCGCCGCCCCAGCATCTTGTATGCCAGCTGCTCGTCGAGGTACAATGCGTACGTCCGGACGAACGCCGAGAAGTCCCACGAATTGGACCGCGATGCGTCGCGGAAGTCGGACATGTTGAGGAAGCGGGTCCCTCGCCTTGTGGCGAAGAAGATGTCCTCCTCGTACGCGGGGTCGCCCTTGGCCAGGAGCCTCTGGATCAGGATGAGCGTCTTGAGCGCGACGGTCCAGTTCCGGGTCTTGTTGAGGCGCTTGGACAGGGTGTCGATGCACGCGCTTATGGACGACCGGGAGTAGCATGTCAGGCTGATGATCTCCTGGATGTACTTCTCCTCCGCCGGGAAATCGTCGTGCCGGGTCGCCTTCACTATCGCGATTTCCAGGTCGGAGTGCGAGCTCCTGCCAGGACCGACCTTCGCCAGGCCGATGCTGGTCTGGTCTTTGACAGCTCCAAGGGCTCGCCTCAGCTTGCTTGAACCCATGGATTGTGCAAAAGGATGGACAAAGAGACGCTCTCACCAAATGCTATTGTCTGGGAACCTGATGAAGAAAAGCATTTCATGTCATGCGCAGGCAAATACATCTTGGAAGGCGAAAGACCAAATGCTAAATGAACTCGAGCAGTTCGCGGTCTGAAGCAACCGACCCCGTCTGCGAATTTCCACAGGGCGATCCGCTCGTTCGCCGGATCTAAGCGTTGAGACGGGATGCAAAAGATGACAGCAGACAGAAGTCCTCGTGTACTTACTTGAAAACGGATCGATTTTGGCAAGATGAACGCGGAAAACTGGATGGTATATCACTAGATGTCTGAGAGGAAGCACAAGAAGAGAGGAAAGGGAAAGATGGGTCTTGGCCTTTCCTCTCTTCTTTGCGTTTCTCTTCCTCTCTCTCCCTCTTCCTCTCGCTCCACCACCTGTTTCTCTCTCTAAATCTGCGTCTTGTCTCTGTTAATTCTCTTGCCATGTCGGGTTTCAGGCAACAGATTCTCCGCCTTCTCCTTCTGCATCGACCATGCAATGGCCGCGAAACGGGCCTCGAAGCACGGACGTTGCGATGATGGGGGAGGGCGTTGTGCCAACGACGAGCGGATATGTGTCTGTCAGATAAGCCAAAGATAGTACGTTGAATTTGACTAGGACTGGGAGGTTCCTGTAGACTATTTGTCTTTGTGCCTTCTATTTTTTTCAGACGTAAGTCAATCGTTGGGATGATTTTTTAAAAACTTTTATGATATTTCCTGGCGAGGAGGGCATGCAGAACCTCGTCCACTGACCATCGAGGACTCTCATCAGTCAAAAAAGAGAAGAAAATAATGTAATATAAAAAAATCCAGAATCTTTTTTTGAAAAATTGCACATATTATCTGCATTATTGCTAATTGTGTCATGTATGACGACCAACGTTAGCAATTTCAGGTAAAATAGGTTGATAGGATTATATTGATAAGTTGTTAAAAAATTTGGGACTAAATTGATCAAATTAAAAAATTTAAAATTTAATTGTCATTCATGTAATAAGTGAAGAATTTTTTTGATAATTTTTCCGTCAAATCATTTGTACATTGAGGGTTCTTTATATGCTCCCATAACATTGGCACTACATAGTCATCGACCCAAGGAATCACCGAAAAAATGTCTAAACAATCTAAGATTGATTATATGGAAAGCCACGGCGTGGACATACTTCAAGAACACTTAAAAATCCGTACAAAAGTTACAATTTTGGAACGCGGTGAACTTGGTTAACATCATGTCTTAAAAAAATGGGACAATTAGTCCAAATGATCTAGGACAACCTATTCATTGAGACCAAGAAATGCACATGTAAGGTAAGATATGATCTAGAGTAGTTAGTTAAAAGATCTGCAAACCCGCCTGATCTCTCCGTTTGAACCGGTCTTGACACCGATCTGACCCATTTTTACCATCGATTCGGCGAAATCCGCTTCGAAGGAGGGCCCGAAGATTGGGTTGAAGAGACCCACGTAAGATTCGATCACGCTCCGCGTCACCGGGTCATCATTTAGCTTCGCGTCCGACTCCAAAACGGCCCATCCGCTCCTGATGTTCAGGAGGATCTGGTCTTCGAATGTCTGCTCGCTGCCGTGATCAATTGGTATCCGCACATTCACGTCGCCGTTCTACGGGCACATTGACTTTAGCTCCGGCAAGAAGTTGGGGTTGATCGAAGGGTCCAATCCACCGCCAGGCATGATGTGACATCCCGATTTTTCTCAATTTTATTTTCGGTCAATTGAGTCGGGCAATTCATCTGTGCATGTAGTTCGTCTCTCTGAGTCGGCCACTCACGAGAGAACTGGTCTATTTTTGATGCGTCAGACTTGGGGACTGATCACCCTCGGGTCGGATGTAAGAAAATTTCCCCAAAAGCTACTAAGTGGATTAGACGTGCTGAAATTGCACCAGATTGAATTCAACCGTAAAAATTGGGATTGTATTTAGAAGTTAGAAGCCCGGTTATATCACGCATCTTATTAGGATCATGGGATAATTTTGTGGATTTTAATCGGATTCAATTAGAAGAGAATTGAAAGAAAAATTGAAGAAATTAGATATACAAGGATTTGGACCCCAACGGAAATGATATTGCACCCATTGAAAAATGTTGTGGGAGAGGAGATAGTGGAAGATGACATCATGGGGATGATGTCATGCTGATTGAAGCCAAGGATTGAGAGCTTGACAAGTGGAGGGTGGAGATTTAATCTCCAAAAAGGGAGCCATCACCGTCATCTTCAACTTTGGGAAGGAGAGAGAGGGAAGAGGAGAGAGAGAGAGCCGGCCAAGGGGAGCTCGCCCGTCGACCAGCCAACCGTGCATGCCGCCGTCCGCCGCTCCTCCGTCGTCGTGCCAAGTTGTTGTCACCGCCGCATCGTCCCGCGCGATCGTGCGCGCCTCGCCTCGCAGTTCTGTCCCTCCGCTCCGCCCGCTTCGCCTAGCCCGCGCCAGCCACGCCGCCATCGCCCTCCGTCAGCCGAGCCGCCAGCCGCCGCCGTGGGCCACCGCCAAGCTGCAGCCGCTACTTCTTCGCCATCCCTTGTGTCCGAACCGCCGCCAAGCAGCCTCCGTCCAGCCGCAATCAACAGCTGCAAAAATGGGTTTCTCAGCCCCGCCTGTTTTGGCCGTCTTCCCAAGCCCAGAAGCTTGTCCCGCTTTGAGGAAAGTTGTTCTTCTCGGTGTCCCCGTCATTTTGGTCCGCTCGGCTTACTAATCCGGTGAGTTTAGCTCACTAAATCTTGATTAGACGGTTAATGATGCCCTAAGTGTGCTTAGTCTAAGTTAATTAAGCTTAGGTGGTTAGTTTAGTTTATTTAATTGTGATTTAGATTAAGAAGTTTATTTAATTTAAAGCATGTTTAATTAAAGGCTAAGAGAGTTTATTTAATAATAAACCTTGATGTGACATAATAGGATTTTAATTTTGAATTATTTAATTGCTTCGAAATTCTGGAAATTATAATATTATATTATAATCCGAAATTATTAAAATATTATTATTTATAATAAAAATAAAAAATAAATAATAAATAAAAAAGGGAAAAATTATTTTTGAACCCGGTTGTTCAGAATTTCGTGCCGATCACTACTATGGTCAGATTTTGAAATTGATGATTGGATATTACAAATTGAGCGTGGATCGTGAAATATATGGATATTATTCTTTAATTAATTTTCGGAATAAATTTAATTATTTAATAAATTCCAAAAAATTATTTTGGGACCCTAAATTCTCAGAATTTCGTGCTGATCGCTGCTGTGCATTTAGAATTTGAATTTGATGATTGTTTGTGGCAAATTGAGTGTGATTGCGATAAATAGGGATTCTTTATAAAATCCTAAGTGTGGAAATTGATGGGAAATTGGCCGTGAATTGCCACCTGATAAAGGTTGCGCCTAGTAGGGCCGTGAATTGCCACCTGATAAAGGTCACACCCAACCGGGCCGTGAATTACCACCTATTAAAGGTCGTGCCTATTGGGCCGAGATCTACCACCTTTTAAAGGTTGTGTCAAGTGGAGCCGTGATGCCACTAATTCTAATTTTGCCGAGTGGGGCCGTGATTACCACTACATGTTAGACTTACCTGTAGGGTCGTGATTGGAAGCAGTGATTGATTTGCTAGAATGACATGTAATCGGCCGAGTCGATTGATCGCTGAGACGATCCAAGTGGTTGAATTGTTCTGATAATGTGATTGTGCCTCAGTCGTTTGGTTATCATAATTGCACATGGTTGAATTATATAAACTGTGTTAACCTGCAGATGAAGATGAATGCGAGGTAAGTCTTTTGTGTGATGTGGCTAGGCCACCCAGGGCATATTTTCTTTCTAATAGGGGTTTAGGGGGTTGAACTTGCTGAGACATTGTCTCATCCCGGTTTGGGGATTTCAATTTCAGGTCCCTGGTGGACGGAGCGGCTAGATAGCTTTGGTTGGCCTTGAGGAGTTGCAGAGGTGAAGTCATAAAGATTGGAAAACGTGTCCTGCTAGTTGGTTTTAGGATAATTCCCCTTTTGTCGAGCTGGTTTATTTGGTAGACAGTCCAGTGTTGTATTTAAACCCTTTGTGTTTGTAAATTAGTGTTTGGTATTGTAATTGATTGCCTGCTTTTCTATCCCAAGTTAAATGTTATCAGGGGATTTGTTTCGCTTTCGCATGCGTAATGAAATGAATGGGTTGGCGACATATCCTGGGATGTTGCATATTTGATTGAATGCAGTGGGATGTGCACGCGCTCGAGGTTCGAGGCGTGGCATCCCCGTTTAAGTGGTATCAGAGCATGGTCTGTGTATGGAGTGATAATGTACAATGAGTCATGGGATAGTTAATAGGAAATGCTTTTAATATGCTAATGCATGTGGTTGATAGCTGTTTGGTAGTGTGTTTGTGGGGTCACTCAAATTCTAACATGATATTGGCATCGGAAGATAGGTATCTATAAAGAGCCTGTAGGATGAGTGACTAGGAGTGGAGAACTCCTTGGAGGAGGTCGATAGGACCTGTACCTCAGGGTAGGACGCTGACAAGAGTTGGTATCCGAGGTAGAGCGCAGGCTTAGACTAACGCAAGTGTGAGAGTACTGCCGCAAGTCGGTACTAAAAGTGTAGCAACACCGAGCAATCCTAGGTTTGATGGGATCGTTCAGGCGCTAGTGTTCCTTGGAAGCTCGTTGGGTCAGTAAGCTCAGGACCTAGCCGCCACTGTTGCTGTTGTTCCTATCGCTACCGGTGTTGTGATTATTGTTGTTGCCATGCCTGTTGAGGCTCAATCCGGAGTTGTGATCGAGGATCAAGCCATCATATCTAAGTCAAGGTTCAGTTTAGATAGAGATGGAAATCGATTGGGGAGAAAGGTTGATGTCGAAGAAAAGGTGCCTTGTTTCACCCAACTGGAAGAGTAGAATTGGAAAGTTAGAGTTCAACTCGATCGATGTGTGTCATGTCTGTAAGAAAGGACATGGATCTGTCCCGCGCTGTAAGAGGGAAAGAACTTGTTACAGGTGTCGCTAGTAAGGTCATTTGATCAAAGATTGCCCATATAGGCAGATGGGACCACGGCTGTTTCTATCACCGCCATTGATAAGACAGAACAGAGGAAACGTGCTTTGGGACATTTAATGGGGTACTTGGAACGGACCCTAGTGTAAGGAATGGTGCATGATGTCACTTGTTGAGAAGTAGAGGACTCACCGATTGCATGTCGAGTTTATGGAAAAGAGGCCTGAGTCAGCCTGGTGTCAGAGTAAAAGGGGAGCATGCTTTGAATGTGGCCAGCAGGGCCATCGGATTAGGAACTGTCCACGTAAGTCCATGAGAGTGTAAGTACCGTTGCTACATATAGGACGCCACTAGGATGGCTGGAAGAGCATGAATCGATTGACCAAGCATCGATCAAGGGAAGAATGTTTCTAAGATATTTTTATCAGAGTAGTGCAGCAGGATTTTCAATGAGGGTTGTAGGATTTTTGGATTTGTAATAAAGTAATATAAATATGAATCTCTGACTATAGTTGTACTTGAAGGGGTTTGCTTAAGTATGACTTGGAAGTCATTTATAAAAAGGTTTGGCTCAATGAGTTTTTTACTGTTTTGAATTGCAGTAGTGATATAATTCAGTTTGTTCAGCTAGCATGCGAAAGTTTTGAATCACTGAAAGTCGAAGAGGGACTTCAATCCTTGTTATTTGTCACTAAAGATGACTTGGTTCAGGTTGTTGGTGATCGAATCTACATGGCAACTGTAATAGATGCGTCAGTTGAGGAGTCGGATATGAGAAACTTAGCCATGGTACAGAAGTTTTCTGAGGTGTGTCATGAAGAAATTGCCAAGTTTGCTATCAGAAAGATAAATAGAGTTCGTGATTGAATTAGCACCCGGATCAGAGCCAGTCTCTAAGGCCCTTTACCGGATGGTGTTACCCGAGTTAAAAGAAATGAAGGTGCAGATGCAGGAATTATGGAATAGGAGATTCATATGTTCCAATGCATAACCTTGGGGAACACCCGTTCTATTAGTGGAGAAGAAAGTTGGTTCGTCGCGTTTGTACATTGATATTCTTCAGGATTGACTGGAGGTCAGGGTATCATCAGTTGATGATCAGGAAGAAAGACATACTGCAGTTAGCATCACACTCGATACGGCAGTTATGAGTTCATTGTAATACGGTGTGGGTTGATGGACACCTTAGCCGTTTGTTTGGGTCTAATGAGTAGAATGTTTAAGGATACTTGAATTAGTTGTGATCATGTTTATTGAAGTTATCCTGGTGTGTTCAAAGAGTGCTGAGGAGCACGAGAGACGTTTAGGGGTGGTACTTCAGACCTTGAGTGCTTTTGGATTTTACAATAAGCTTAGTAGATGCGAGTTTTGGATGACTCGTGTTGCGTTCCTAGGTCATGTGATTTCAGGAGAATGAATCTCTGTAGACCCCATCCAAGATTGAAGTAGTGAACAGTTGACCGAGATTGACTACAGTGACAGAGATTAGAAGTTTCTAGGGATTAGCAGGATATTACAAAAGTTTTATGGAAGGGTTTTTAGCGTCAACGTTACAGTTGATTCGACTGCTGAGGAAGTAAGAAAAGTTCGTGTGGATAGATGAGTGCGAGCGTAGTTTTCAAGGGCCTAAGAAGAGGCTGACTACCGCACTTATGCTTACTATTTCATCTGGTCCAGGAGGGTTGAGATCTATAGTGATGCATCGTTTAAAGGATTGGGTTGTGTGTTGGTATGGCATGATAGGGTTGTTGCATACGCATCCCGTCAATTGAGATCTTATGAGTTGAATTACCTGACGCACGTTGTAGAACTTGCAGTAGTTATGTTTGTTCTGGAAATTTAGAGGCATTATCGGTATAGAGAAGGATTCTATATCTTCATTGACCATCAAAATCTCAAGTATGTATTCTCTCATAAAGAGTTGAAAATGAGATAGCATCGCTGGATGGAACTCCTTAGGGATTATGACTATGATATTTTGTATTACTCTGGAAAGGTGAGCAAAGTCGCAAATGCACTGAGTCCAGAGTCCTTAGTTGCATAGTGGGTACTCAAGGATTGGATCTTACTTGAGGAGGTTCGAAATTCAGTTTTCAAATCTAAGGTATGCCGCATTTTGAATCTTATGACCACCCTCAAAATTGAGTTAAAAGTTTATATCAGAATCAAAACGCTTCAGTGGACAGATTCAGAAATTCAGAAGATTCTATAAGAGAATGCAAATGAGAGAGAGATTGATTTTCAGATTTCTGAAGATAGGATGTTAAGGTTCTGAGGACGATTGTGTGTAATTAACGATATAGAGATTAAAGAAGAGATCTTATGGGAAGCTCATCATAGCAGCTTCAGCGTCGTCCAAACAGTACGAAGATGAGTCAGAATCTACATCATCGGAATTGGTAGATCAGTATGAAGATAGATATCGTCGAACAAGTTGTAAGTGTTGAATGTATCAGTAAGTGAGAATTTGGTAGTGTAAGCTAGGAAAGCTTTTTCAAGCACTTGAGGGAGTCACATGTGGGAATGGAAGTATAGTATGATGGAATGTTATGGTAGGCTTATTAAGGAGTCGGGAAGAGTATTGATTCCTTATGGGATTGTGTTTGACAAATGAGCAGAGTCAACCCACCTCAGTGCAGCACGAAAGATCTCAATTAGAATAGGTATATTGAAGTGTGTGTATATCATATAAATCATCTGTATGGAGTGCCGAGATGAATTGTATTTCAACTCTAGACCAGATGTTCCAAGTTGACAGAGCTTTCAAATGGTTCGTTCTTAAGCAGTGCATAGCAGAGAGTGTAGAATTTCAATTGCCGAGATGGAGTCAGGGAAAGAAAGATCACGAGCCAGGGTCAGTACAGTAGTCAGTGATTGCAGTTGCTAAGGTCAGTGTCAGAGTTATATTAGATCTTGACCAGAGGTTCCCAGTTTCAACAGATCAGTCAGATGGTTTCTTTTTAATCAGTGTAGAGCAGAGTGTACAAGACTTCAGTTGGTTGAGATGAGATCAGAGATTAGAAAATCGCAGGTCCAGAGTTGATTCATAAATCAATGATTTAGTCGTAGTTATCAGGAATAGTTTAGAGACCGCTCAGAATCGCCAATTAGCTTCGCAGATTTTGTGTTGAAGACCTTTAAAATTTTAAGTGGGCAAGTGTTTAGCATTTTGAATCCGAATTGGTTTGGGCAAGATAGCAGTGATTTGGCAGCATTGGTGTAGAAGGAGCGACCTGAGAAAGAGAAGATTATATGAGACGACTGTAACCCCACATTTTTTGTTTAAGAATTGGTAAAGGTTTAAATTTTGAGGACGAAATTTTTATAAGAGGGAAAGAGTTGTGACATCCCGATTTTTCTCAATTTTATTTTCGGTCAATTGAGTCGGGCAATTCATCTGTGCATGTAGTTCGTCTCTCTGAGTCGGCCACTCACGAGAGAACTGGTCTATTGAGTGAAGCAATTAAGGGATTTTGATGCGTTAGACTCGGGGACTGATCACTCTCGGGTCGGATGTAAGAAAATTTCCCCAAAAGCTACTTAGTGGATTAGACGCGCTGAAATTGTACCAGATTGAATTTAACCGTAAAAATTGGAATTGGATTTAGAAGTTAGAAGCCCGGTTATATCATGCATCTTATTAGGATCATGGGATAATTTTGTGGATTTTAATCGGATTCAACTAGAAGAGAATTGAAAGAAAAATTGAAGAAATTGGATGTACAAGGATTGAGACCTCGACGGAAATGATATTGCACCCATTGAATAATGTTGTGGGAGAGGAGATAGTGGAAGATGACATCATGGGGATGATGTCATGCTGATTGAAGCCAATGATTGAGGGCTTGACAAGTGGAGGGTGGAGATTTAATCTCCAAAAAGGGAGCCATCACCATCATCTTCAACCTTGGGAAGGAGAGAGAGGGAAGAAGAGAGAGAGAGAGAGCCGGCCAAGGGGAGCTCACCCGTCGACTAGCTAGCCGCGCACGCCGCTGTCCACCGCTCCTTCGTCGCCGTGCTGAGTCGCCGTCGCCGCCACATTGTCCTACGCGATCGCGCGCGCCTTGCCTCGCTGTTCCGTCCCTCTGCTCCGCTCACTTCACCTAGCCCGCGCCAGCCACGCCGCCGTCGCCCTCCGTCAGCCGAGCTGCCAGCTGTTGCCAAGCTGCAGCCGTCGCTTCTCCGCCGTCCCTCGCGTTTGAACCGCCGCCGAGCAGCCTCCGTCTAGCCCAATCAGCAGCTGCAAAAATGGGTTTCTCAGCCCCTTCTTGGCCCGCTTTGGCCGTCTTCCTGAGCCCGGAAGCTTGGGCCGCTTTGAGGAAAGTTGTTCTCCTCGGCATCCCAGTCATTTTGGTCTGCTCGGCTCACTAATCCGGTGAGTTTAGCTCACTATTGATTAGACGGTTAATTATACCCTAAGTGTGCTTAGTTTAAGTTAATTAAGCTTAGGTGGTTAGTTTAGTTTATTTAATTGTGATTTAGATTAAGAAGTTTGTTTAATTTAAAGCATGTTTAATTAAAGGCTAAGAGAGTTTATTTAATAATAAACCTTGATGTGACATAATAGGATTTTAATTTTGAATTATTTAATTGCTTCGAAATTCTGGAAATTATAATATTATATTATAATCCGAAATTATTAAAATATTATTATTTATAATAAAAAAAATTTAAAATAAAAAAAAAAATTATAAGAAAGGGAAAAAATTATTTAATTATAAATTGAGCGTGGATCATGAAATATAGGGCTAATTCCAAAAAAAGCACCAACTTTAGGTCGATGATCACTTTTTTTTGTCTCGTAAAAAAAGTACAAACTTTAGGTTGAGGGACAAATCTGCCCGAACTTTTTTTGTCTCGTAAAAAAGCACAAACTTTTGAAATTGATGATTGGATATTATAAATTTATATTTGAAGTTAACCTTATTTCAAGAGAAAAGGTTCTGGATCGATTTCTCTTAATAGGTGGTGAAATATATGGATATTATTTTTAATTAATTTTCGGAATAAATTTAATTATTTAATAAATTCCAAAAAAGAAATTTTTAGTCAACCCTTCAAATTCTCATAATTATAAGTTAAGTGCTAAAAAAATCAAAATTGTCACTTGCCTAAAGTTTGTGCATTTAGAATTTGAATGTGATGATTGGTTGTGTCCATCGCAAATTGAGTGTGATTGCCAAAAATATGGATTCTTTATAAAGTCCTAAATTTAATTATTTAATAAATTCTGTGTGGAAATTGATGGATTGAAAATTGGATTCTTTATAAAGTCCTAAGTGTGGAAATTGATGGGAAATTGGCCGTGAATTGATAAAGGTCGCGATAAAGGTCCTAACCATGGATTGCCACCTGATAAAGGTCGCGCCCAACCAGGCCGTGAATTACCACCTATTAGAGGTTGTGCCCATCGGGCCGGGATCTACCACCTTTTAAAGGTCGTGCCAAGTGGGGCCATGATGCCACTAATTCTAATTTTGCCGAGTGGGGCCATGATTACCACTACATGTTAGACTTACCTGTAGGGCTGTGATTGGAGGCAGTGATTGATATGCTAGAATGACATGTAATCGGTCGAGTCGATTGATCGCTGAGACGATCCAAGTGGTTGAATTGTTTTGATAATGTGATTGTGCCTCGGTCGTTTGGTTATCATAATTGCATGTGGTTGAATTATATAAATTGTGCTAACCTGCAGATGAAGATGAATGCGAGGTAAGTCTTCTGTGTGATGTGGCTAAGCCACTCGGGACGTATTTTCTTTCTAATAGGGGTTTGAGGGGTTGAACTTGTTGAAACATTGTCTCATCCCGATTTGGGGATTTCAATTTCAGGTCCCTGGTGGACGGAGCGGCTAGATAGCTTTGGTTGGCCTTGAGGAGTTGCAGAGGTGAAGTCATAAGGATTGGAGAACGTGTCATGCTAGTTGGTTTTAGGATAGTTCCCTTTTGTCAAGCTGGTCTATTTCGTATACAGACCAGTGTTGTATTTAAACCCTTTGTGTTTGTTAATTAGTGTTTGGTATTGTGATTGATTGCCTGCTTTTCTATCTCAAGTTAAATGTTGTCGGGGATTTGTTTCGCTTCTGCATGCGTAATGAAATGAATGGGTCGGCGACATATCTTGGGATGTCGCATATTTGATCGACCGCAGTGGGATGTGCGTGCGCTCGAGGTTCGGGGCATGACACATGAAGTTGTACAGAAGGTCCGTCATGAAGAAGCATGCAGTGGTTCCGATTGTATGCGCAGCTGAAACATGAAATTGAAAGTGATGTTATGCATGCTAAAGATTTACAAGTTTGTTTTCTTCACTAATCAGTTCTATTACACTTAAACAAGCGACCCTGTTTCATTCGATAAACGAAGTTTGCTTAGGTTTACTTAATAATCTCAAGGTGGTTCATGGTTCAGGAGAAATCAATGTGGAGTTCAAGACATTGGCATTGTTACCATCTCTTAATTCATTAGGATTCGATATTCATTTAATACCAAATACCTAAAAAAAATATTCACATGTAACACCATATGAACTTTTAAAATTATGAAAAAAAAAATTATATTTTTAAAAATGAAATTATAAGTACATGCTTAGCTTAAGGAAAGAAATTTTTGATGATATATGGAAGCAAGAGAGACCACTTAACACAAGCATTGTATCAATTAGGGTTGAACATGGTTTCAAGATAGAATCAGAAATCTAAGAATTGGACTAATTAGAACTTATTCGGTTCTAAATTCCAAGGTATGCATGATAAGTTTCAAGTTCCAAAAATTGAAGACTATATTTCAATGAGTAGGTTCTAGATTTTAAAATGGTGGAACCTGGAACTTGAAACCTAAAACCTATAACCTAGAATCTGAAATAAGTTTTTGTGTTTTCTTAGTTTATGTCTTTGTGCAATATTGTTGTATTACATGGCATTCGATGATGATTGTATAATCGGGCTTTCATTTCATAACACTTTTACTTTGTTAATGTTTTTTTATTTTTTGTGTGTAAGTATAGGTTATGGTCATTGAATTGTAATAGCAATTGATAGTTATTAAACGTGATAGTTTACTACATTCATTCAATTAATAATAAAGGTGAAACCTAAGTAGACTCTGGAATTGACCCTAAAACTTGTGACATATAGTAGGTTTTACGTTTCAGGGTATGCAAAATAGATTCCATGTTTTAGAAAATGAGAAATTTGTTCAATGGGTAGGTTTTGGATTTCTAGATAGAACCTATATAGAATTTTGAACTGCTTGTCTATAATATCAATCCCTATAAGATAATTATCAAAAAATTCATAAACATATTGAGTGGATGTCAACTTAGTCATGAATTTTTCAATTTGATTAATTTAATTGTAGACATTTTGACAATTTATTGATTTAGTTATTCCGGCCAATTTTGGTTAGAAATCATTAACATAAATGCAAGTCATCTTACACATCACGATTGGTATTGATGTGGACGATTTTTGTAATTTTTTTGATTTTTTTTATTTGACGGCGAGTCACAAGAAAGGAAAAAAGAAAGAAAGAAAAGATAAAAACAAAGAGCAAAAAATTTATATGTTAGCGTTACCCATGTCATGTTAGACCTACGACATCTATTCAATGAGTTCCAACCAAAATTGGATGGAAAATTAACAAATAATTCAAAGGCCTATGGCTAAATTGGCCAAATTAAAAAAAAATTATAATTAAAATGATATTTGTACAATATGTTCATAATGTTTTTCGTAATTTTCCCCAATCCTTGTAGTCTTGAACGAATTTTAGAACCATGAACTTGGATTACAAGTCTAATTACAAAGAATCATCATTGAAGGATGTGTCATTAAATGTAATTGAGAATGTGAGAGCAGAATTATCTGTTCCTTACCCATCAAAAACCAGCTAAACGTTCCTTACCCATCAAAAAGGTGAAGGGTTCAAAACCCAGGGAGGCAGCTAAATACCAAAAAAAAAAAAAAAAAAAAAAAACCAGCTAAACGAAATTCTAATTGATGCTCCGACTCCAACATGACGATTGATGACAACTCTTTCATGTTATTTAGGCTTCCAAACCAACATCAGTTCACCAAATCAGCATGACTACTTGGAGGGAGAGAGAGAGAGAGGGAGGGAGAGAGAGAGAGAGAGAGAGAGAGAGAGAGAGAGAGAGAGAGGGGGCTGTACCGCTTAGGAGGACGAGGTCCTTTTCGGTGAGGCCTTTCTGGGAGAACTTGGACTTGAGCTGTTGGATGGAGTCGCCGACGTCCGGCATGTCCTTGGCCAGCGACATATTTGACACCCTCCCATCTCGGCGCCCCGTCGGAACCTCATAATCAGGCCCATTTGCCTTCACACACATTAATATTAGTGTGTTGTCAATTTGTCATGTCACTTCATAAATTCAGTCTGTAACAATTATATCGCCATTGTACTAATTTCGCGCATCATTCTATTCAGAATTCATATTCAATCATGATCCTGATTCACGAGTACACGAAAAATCCTAGGCATGCTAGATAATTGACCCATGGTACATCCATATATGATCATCCTAAACAGACGACTAACATGTATGTGCAAATCAAGAGAACACAAATAAAAGAGAGGCAAACCATTGCGATAGCATCTCTAGCCACTAAGGCGACGATGTCGCCGCACGAGACGACACTGGGGCAAGTGACCTCGAGGTGCTTCTTGGCTTCCTCGATCACCTCAAATCCGCCCACCCCTTGGTGCCCGAACGCATTCCTCTCCGCACTTCGCCCGTTCTCTATAAGAATTGAACCATCACATCCCTAAAAAATACATAGCATGAAAATCACAAGATCGACCTTAACAGTCTCATTCCTAGATAAAAGGGTCTTATTCGAGCATTTAGCTATCAAGAATCTTTCAACTTTTAAAGCATTACTAGACATGCTATGAGGAAAGCAGCATATTGAGCGAGAGAGAAAGAGAGACCTCAACAAAGCAGTCATGGAAGTGAAGGCGGAGCAAGACGGCGGCCATGTTGGGGTTGGAGTTGACCGCATTTCGAACGACGGATCTCACGATGGGCTCGGCAGGAGGGCAGGTTTGGCCGTAGAAACCGAATCTGAGCTGCGCATTACCCGTTCCCATCAAGCAACAATAAGCGAGTAGTGCAAGAACCCGTGAGAGTTCTAGATCCATGGTAGTGTGCTTGTGTTGTTATATGGCAAGTTTTATACTGTGGATGAGAAGTTGAGAAAGTTCACATGTGAGAGGAAGAGGAAGAAGATGAAGATGAAGGGACGGAAGGAGAGAGAGAGAGAGAGAGAGAGAGAGAGAGAGAGATGTAATGAGGAGCGGACAGAGATATAAGGCAGCTTAAGAGCTGACAACGTTGGTGTCCTGAAGCAATGTGGCAACCGAGTTGCATGGCACTTTGTCACCTTCCTCTTTCTCTGCTTTTTCTGCTTCTCCCGTAGCATTTTTCATCTGACTTTCCAGGGAGAAAGACAGGGTTTTGCTGGCTTTGTCCCAAGGGGACATGAGAAATTAGATACAATAAAAGGTTGAGGGAACTTATCGAGAGGCTCGATAAACTATTTTCTTTTTCCTACATTATCCCTGCACTAATTTGTTTTCCCAACATGCATTCCTTGTCTACAAACAACTTGTTGAGAAAGGTCCAAGTCAAATAGAAATGATTAGAACCACTTCTTCTTTTATTTATTTATTTGTGTACCATTTCAAAAATCTAGCAGGCAAGGGAGGAAGACATATATACAATTTCAAGCGAGTAAATAGAATTTCATACTCAATTTCATGGATATATATTGAAATCTATGGAAAGTTGTCTCATATATACGACTTGGAGGGAGATCTCTCTTTCATATTTTCCATCGGTATAATGGAAGCGTTCTCATGTCATAGCGTGTTTACAGCCAGGGTTGCATTTCCTCATTTTGTTTTGGAGAAATACAATTCAAATGTGTAATTTGAATGCCCATGCAATTTGTGTAGAATTAAGAAAGAACACAAAACACAACATTAGAGCAATCTCTTATGACTAGATAAACTTTCATTGATTGACAATTGGAAAATGCGACTACTTGCTATCTACCAGTTCTAGAGGAACACAAATATTTTGTTCTTATCAGAAATCATACATGCATAGTTTCTTCAAGACTCGCATTAATGATCACTTGGATTGCGACTTACTAAGATGCACAAATTTTGAGTGCCAAAAATAGATGTAAACTAAAATGGAATCAGTGTGGAAGGCAGTGTCGTCTCTTTTATACTGAGAAGGAACAAAATGCACCAGTAAATTGAATTGCTAAAACTGACGAGAGAGCTCTGCATCATAAGTGTTGGTAAAATATTGCTTCGAAATGGGTTGAACAATGGAATCGAGTAAAACAACTCAGACTTTGAGGCGTGATATCACTTTCTTTAAGGTTTTATTTGTCTCACAACGTTGCTAACGGTCACCGGCAAAAATCCTCCAGGATACAACAAAGTCTCGAATGAGAATACTAAATAGTAATTCTAGTATTTCTCCAAGGTCTCTCATGGGAAACAATTAAAAACAATGGCTGCAATTTCTCTCTAAAGAAAACGAAAAAATGGAAGAAGATATATATTTGATCTCAAAACAAATGTACTTATATATATCTTTCGAATAACTGCAACTCTTCAAAATATTGCAAAAGAACAAAGACAACCTTTCGGGAAAGGTTGTAAAATGAACAAGTATGTCTCAAAGGTTACGTTGAAAAGACATAAGAAATTCGGAATTAAATAAATAAAAATAATTGTAACTTTTCGTGAACAGTCGCACTGTTTCAACAAGACTTTATAATTAATTTTTTATAGAAAATAAATTCAAATTTTCAATAAATAAAAATAATGATCGTTGGTTAGTGCCAAATCTCGTCCACATGCGCACTCACATCTTTTCGATGTGGGACAAGGCACCTCTTCATTTGTTTTATAAACAAATTACCAACAATCCCCCACTTTTGTTTATAAAACAAAAACAAAAATAAAACGTTAGAAATATACAGCCAAAATTTCTGTGAGATTAATATACATACATAAAGGTCTTTTTTGAGTTAAACATTTACTTAGTGCAAGTATCTCAAAGCCCTATCAAAGGGACAAGTAGCTCGGCTTTAAACTTGTACTTTTATATAATAGAACTGGACATACCACACATACACTAACCTCTTGTTTCAGCGAGAAGTTCTATATTACTCCGCACTATTATGGTCTTGTATTTGATCCTATTTCATGAGCTCTCTAGAAAGCAATCCTAACTTTCGTTAGAAGTGGCACCACTTCTAAGCTCATATAGGTGAAGTATTTACCATGTGTTTTTGTTACTATCAACACACTACAAACTTGTATCATATTTCATTAAGAATTCAATTCAGCCTTCAAAACGTAACAGACGATACTGACTTCTCATATCAAGGCTACGTCAATATCAAACAATCACATTCAATAACTTATTCTTACCCATTAAACCTTGTAACTAGTGATATTCTAGAAAAAATGTCGGGTTACCATTATTGGTGATTTCAATTAAAGGGTTTCAGCCACATTTCTTGTGAGGTTGTTATTACCATATGTCTTGGTAAAGCCTTCGTCAAAGGATCGGCAAGATTTTTACTTGACCTCACGTAAACAATTGTTATAGTACCATCTTTAGTCAATTGTTTCACATATTCATGTCTTAGACTAATATGTCTAAACTTACCATTATAGGTTCTACTATAGGCTCTTACCAAAGTAGCATAACTATCACAATGGATAGAAATAGGAGCCATAAGACTAAGCCATGAATTGATATTCAACAACAAATTCATAGCCCATTTAGCCTCTTTCCCAAATTTTGCTAAATCAACAATTCAAATTCCAAAGTTGAGTGAGTTATACATGTCCGTTTCTTGCTCGCCTAAGATACAACACCTCCAGCTAGTGTGAAGATCCATCCAGAAGTGGAACGCTCATCTCCCACACTTGTAATCCAACAAGCATCGGTATATCTTTCTAATACAACCGGATAATTATTGTAGAATAATCCTAAATTTTTAGTTCTCTTAAGATAACCAAAAATTCTAGTAATAGCTCTCCAATGTTCTATATTTGGATTACTAATATACCTACTCAACTTGCATACAGAATAAGCAATATCGGGTCTAGTACAATGCATCGCATACATTAAAGACCCTATAGCATTTGCATATTCTAGTTGTGCCACCGCTCTACCAGTATTATAATTTAATTTAATACTAGAATCAAATAGAGTACTTATTTCTTTAAAACCAAGATGTTGAAATTTATTTAATATTTTTTCAACATAACTACATTGACTTAAAGAATAACCCTCACTATTTTTCTTAACTTTAATACCTAAGATAGTATCTACTTCACCCAAATCCTTCATTTTGAACATGGAAGTTAGATACTTCTTAGTCTCATTAATTCCAGTCATATTCGTTCCAAAGATAAGCATATCATCAACATACAAGCATACTAAGACACCATAGTCTTTAGTGAATTTAGAGTATATACACCTATCGGCACTATTATTGATGAAACCATTTGACAATATGACCGAATTAAACTTTTCATGCCACTGCTTAGGAGCTTGCTTAAGTCCATAAAGAGACTTAATCAATTTACATATTTTTCTTTCATTTCCAGGAAGAACAAAACCCTCCGGTTGTTCCATGTAAATCTCATCATTTAAGTCTCCATTTAAGAAAGCAGTTTTAACATCCATTTGATGAACACAAAGATCATAAATGGAAGCTAGAGCAAAAAGAACTCGAATGGAAGTTATTCGTGCAACAGGAGCATATGTATCAAAATAATCTATTCCCTCTTTTTGTCTATATCCCTTAACTACAAGTCTAACTTTAAAAGCTTGAATAAAACCATCAGAATGATATTTTCTTCTAAAAACCCATTTGCATCCAATAGGTTTTGATCCTTTTGGTAAATCTACTAATATTCAAATATTATTGGACATAACTGAGTCTATTTCATCATTTACAATTTCTTTCCAAAAGGAAGCATCTTTAGAAAACATAGCATCATCAAAGCTTTTAGGATCGTCTTCTAAATTTACTACTAAAATTTAATACTAAAGGGTATTTATTTACCACATTATTATCTCCATCTCCTCAACAAGAATAACATGAGTAATAAAATCAGGACCTAAGTCTTTTATTTTCCTAACTCTAGTACTTCTCCTTGGTTCAATCATGTCTTTAAAATCATTCGTTTCTTTCTCTTGAGAATCACTTTGAACTTCCATATGTCTTAAATTATTTTCAATAATTTCAGAACTTGTAAAACATTTATTCTCAAAGAATTCAACGTCTCTCGATTCTATTATGATATTGGACTCTAAATCAAGAAGCCTATAAGCTTTACTATTTTCAGCATACCCTACGAAAACACTTTTAATAGCTCTAGGACCAAACTTTGTTCTCTTAGGATCTGGAGCTCGGTAGTATGCCAAACACCCCCACACTTTAAGATATGACAAATTTGGCTTTCTACTTTTCCATATTTCATAAGGGGTTATGTCATTTTTCTTGGAAGGTATTCTGTTATGAATATAGCATGCAGTAAGTAATGCTTCTCCCCAAAGATTAATTGGTAGCTTTGAATTTGAAAGCATACAATTAACCATTTCTCCAAGAGATCGATTTTTCCTTTCAGCTAAACCATTTTGTTATGGAGTATATGGTGCTGAAACTTGATGAATAATATCATATTCTTCACAAAATGAAGAGAATTCATTTAAGAAATTTTCTCCACCTCTATCTGATCGTAGAACCTTAATTTTCCTTTCTAATTGATTCTTTACTTCAGCCTTATATTTCTTAAACATGGTAAATGCTTCATCTTTTGATCTTATGAGATAAACATATAAGAACCTACTACAATCATCCACAAAGGTAATAAAATACCTTTTACCTCCACGTGTTAGCATAATATTAAATTCACATATGTCACTATGAACCAAATCCAATAAACTCGAATTTCTTTTAACACTAGGAAATGGCTTCTTAGTAAGTTTTGACTTAGCACATATTTCACATTTATCAAATTCGCCATTAAAATTTATCAAGTCTAATTTTCTCATGTTTTTCAAATAACGAATATTTATATGTGCCAACCTACTATGCCATAAAATTGAAGACTCGACAATATAAGCAGAACTAGAAATATATTATTGATACTTAATTGATACATGCCATCATTGGCATAATCCTTCTCAACAAACAGCCCATTTTTCGACAAGATAACCTTGTCGGATTCAAACAAAACCCGAAACCCTCTCTTACAAAGTAAATCAATGGAAACTAGGTTCTTCCTAATTTTGGGTATAAATAACACATTAAGAAGAGTTATCTTCTTTCCAGAAGTGAAGTCTATCTCCACCGTGCCTTTTCTAGCAACCTTTGCAAGAGTATTATTCGCCATCAGGACTTCTTAAACATTTGAGTCAACAATCTATTCAAATTGCTTAAACATGTACTTGTCCTTGCACACATGAACTGTTGCTCCATAATCTTTTTACCAACCTGATTGGACAGTGGTAGAATTAATTTCAAAAACCATAGCCATCGCATCATTGATTTCAGAAATTTCCATGTTCGAAATCATGGCTACATAATTTTCTTCAACCAGATTTGCATCTGCTTTCACCACTGGAATGTTCTTGTCCTTTGAAATGCTCTTGCGATGAATGCAATCCTTGGCGTAATGTTCTTGTTTGCCACAAACAAAACAATAACACTTTTGCTTCTTTTGTGTTCTCTTGAATTTATGCCCCCGCTTTTTACTTTGAAGTTCTGGCCGAGTTTCCGTTTTTTATCCACAAAATCCACCTTGGAATTGTACAAAACATAATTATCACGTAAACGTGACTCTTCCTCAATGCGAAGATGTTTTTGTATTTGCTCCAGAGTAAAGTCTTCCGACTTGTGAATCAGCCTTTTTCCATAGTCTTTCCAACTTGGAGGCAATTTCGCAATAATTGCTCCAACTTGAAAAGCTTCTGGAATATCGATCTTGAGAGCACGAATCTTATTCACAATCACTTGCAATTCATGGACTTGTTCCAACAAGGGTTTAGTATAAATAAACTTGAAATCAAAATACTTTGCAATTAGATATTTGTTGGTACCTTGCTCATCCGCTTTGTACTTGAATTCCAGTGCATTCCAAATTTCTCTTGCTGACTTCATTTCAATGAATAAATCGTACAGACAATCGGAGAGTGTGTTCAGAATGTGTCCTCGACAAAGTAATTCATCCTCCGCACGTTTCTTCTTTTCCTTATTAACCCTCTCAATGACTTCCGCACTTGGCTGTCCTCCATCGAAAGTAGGCTTAGGATCTTCTATAGGCGCCAAGTTGGGATCCAGTATGTAGGAGATCTTCAGAGCAGTGAGTAAGAACATCATCTTGTCCCTCCAGTGAGCAAAATTGTTCCCATCGAACTGGTCTAGTTTGACCATATCTTGATTCATAACTTTGATTGTCTCCGACTCCATTGTAGCAAAATAAATCCTTAAAATTGTTGGTAAAATATTGCTTCGAAATGGGTTGAACAATGAAATCGGATCGAGTAAAACAACTCGGACTTTGAGGCGTGATATCACTTTCTTTAAGGATTTATTTGCCCTACAACGTTGCTAATGGTCACCGGCAAAAATCCTCCAGGATACAACAAAGTCTCGAATGAGAATACTAAATAGCAATTCTAGTATTTCTCCACGGTCTCTCATGGGAAACAATTAGAAACAATGGCTGCAGTTTTTTTTTTTTTTTTTTTTTTTTTTTGTGAAAGGGAAGAATATATATAGAGCTTTAACCAAAAATACAAAAGATCCGACACCACAAACTTGCACTCAACAAGACAACAAGTCAGGGTGAGTGGAAGGGAGCCAAATGCAAAAAAGGACCGCAAGAGCGAGCCTAAGTAAGCAAGACAGCCACATATGGAAAAAGGCAACAGAAGGCCACAAGAGGCCAAAAGAACCACAATCTACGCATACATCCGGTAGCGACAAAAGTGAAGAAGCATCAAGGAGCAGCCGTGTAGATGAAGAGTATCCAGACATCAAACACCAGGCTAGGGCCCTGCAGAAGTAGAATAGTCCCTAGCTGAAAAAATGATTGGATCAATACCCCAGCTACGATGTAGCCTCCGGTTTCTATATGTATCATCCACATTCCTGTAGGTGATGGTTTTGTCTCTGACGACCTTGATGAGTTGATTCTTCACCTCTGGGACGGATAAGCTTTGCTCTCGAAATAGGATGCTATTTCTGTGCTTCCATATGTAGTAACAAAGAGCACCAAAAGAGAAGCGAGCAATGCACTTATAAAAGTCTTTACCCATAAGGAAAGTGGCGGCCCAATTGAGATTCTCGACCCACGAATTGTTTCGCCACGGAAGATTGCACTGGAGGCCCAAAAGAAGGCGATGCTAGCGGAGATGCGGCAACCAAAACATAGGTGGTCTATAGAATCCGGTACCTCATTGCAGAATGGACACAAGGCACTATCTATCCTACCATAAGATAATAATAGAGCTTGGGTAGGAAGCCCGTGTTTGGCAATAAGCCAAAGGTTAAATTGGTACCTTGAAGTGATGGAGTTGTTCCAAATGAATGTGTGCCAAGAGACCCGAGTCTTCCTCCTCCTAATCAAATCCCACGCTGAAGCCACCATAAAGAGATGGGAGGTATTTCCCTTCCAGCTGAAACGATCGGAAGAGTGGGAGAGGGTGGGAAGGGGATCCGCCCAAGAGTTCAAGACCCCCTTAATCATAGCTCCACAATTAGTGAATAGGTCCGCCAGTGTCGCTTGCCTAGGAAGGCCGGATGCATATATGGCCGAGTCCGAAAAGTACAAGTTCAAAGGGCCCCTGGGGTGCCAGTTATCAAACCAGAGAGATACCGAGCAACCATTCCCAATTCTCCAATAGAAAGAGCTTCGACACTCAGTCCTGAGTTGAAGGATCTTCTTCCAGGCCCACGAACAGCAGGTTGGCTTTTTGGCCACCCAAAAATTCGCCCTTCTTAAGAAGGTCGAGTGAATCCATTTGCACCATAAAGATTCCTTATCGGCAAACAGAATCCAGATATGTTTTAACATGGCAGCCTTATTATACTCCCGAAGCCTTCGGATCCCAAGGCCCCCCTCGTCTTTTGGACAACAAACGTCCTCCCAGGAGACCTTTGCACCCCCTCTTCCCAACTCCGGGCCTTTCCATAGGAATTGTCTAAGTATTCGTTCAATTTGATCCAAGACAGCTGCAGGTAAGATAAAAACACTAGCCCAGTATGCTTGGATGGCATGAAGGACTGACTTGATCAATTGTAGCCGACCGGCGAAGGAGAGGAAGCGATGGGTCCAAGATTGAATCCTCGTAGTGATGCGGTTGACTAGCACGCAGCAATCTGCCTTGCTGATCCGGGAAGTGATGATGGGAACCCCGAGATAGCGAGCCGGTAGGCTTCCTTCTAGGAAACCAAGGGTAAGAAGGATTTGGTTTCTTAAAGAAGGTGAACCTCCTGCAAGGTAGACTTCGCTCTTATTTGTGTTTGGAACCAATCCAGACCAATCAGAAAATATTTGGAGACCTTCCTTGAATAGCTTCACCGAAGGCAAGTCGGCTTCACAGAACAAGAAGACGTCATCTGCAAAGAATAAGTGTGTAAGGTTAGTCGATTTGCATCTCCAGTAATATTTGAACCCCGGCATCGAAGAGCGAGTGGTGAGAATACTTGATAGTACCTCCATGACCAATGTAAATAGGTAGGGAGATAGAGGGTCTCCCTGACGAAGCCCACGGCCATTGGCAAAAAACCCATGTAACTCCTCATTCAAGGCAATGGAAAATTTAGGGGTCCTCACACACGTCATGATGAGCCGGGTCAAGTGATCAGGAAATCCGAAGGCCTGAAGGACAATCTCAATGAAGTCCCAGTCGACTGTGTCATAGGCTTTTCTGAAGTCTACCTTGATTGCACATTTAGGTAAGTATGGTTGAATGTGAAAGCCAGAAAAGAGTTCCTGAGCTAGTAGGATATTATCCCTGATTCGCCGGCCTTTAACAAATGCGCTCTAGGAAGGGCCGATGACATTTTGTAGGATTGCAACAACCCGATTGGCCATGACTTTAGTGATGCATTTGTAGATGGTATTACAACAGGAGATTGGCCTGTAATCATCCACAGTAGTCGCATTCGGGGTTTTTGGTACAAGGACCAATATGGTGTTGTTAATCTCCTTTAAGAGCCTACCCGTAATGAAGAGCTCCTTCACTACCGATATAACCAACTAACCCACCGTCTCCCAGTTATGCTTAAAGAATTCAACTGTGAAACTATCAGGTCCATGTGCTTTTCCTCTAGCTAGTGAGAAAACCGTATCATGGATCTCTGAGTCAGAAACGGGCCGATCAAGGAAGCTAACCTGGTCAGAGGTGAGGGGAAACTGGATAGCCTCCCTGATGTCCCCAACCGAGGGTCTCCTATGTATAAGCCGTGGCGACAAAAGATCCTGGTAGTGTCTAACAAAATGCTAATGAACAAGCTCCGGTTCAGTGATTTGGACACCTGACGCATCCATAACCGAAAGAATTCTATTTCTTATCTGCCTTTTTTTGACATAATGATGGAAGAATTTGGTGTTGCGGTCTCCCTCCTCTAGCCACTTAACTCTGGACTTCTGCCTAAAAAATGATTCTTCTTTAGAGCGCAAGTCTAAGAAGGTGCACCGCTGAGACTTTTCCAATTCTGCAAGGGCAATAGAGTACGGTTCTTGCTGAAGGTCAAGTTGAGTAGTCTAGAGCGCAACCCTCGCTTCAGAAGTCTTGATGGATATGTTGGAGTAGGATTCATTATTGAGATTCTTGAGGCAACCTTTGAGGGCCTTGAGCTTGCACACCAGTCTGAACATGGGCACTCCCTCATCCGGCATCCCCCAAACTTGGTTGACAATTGGAATGAAATCAGAATGATCCATCCAAAAGTCGAAGAATTTGAAAGGCTTTCTTCGATGGACTGGATTTAAAACTTTGACCACCATAGGAGAGTGGTCAGATATACCTGGCGTAAGGAAAGAAGCTTCCGAGAAGGAGAAGACCTGGCACCATTTAGAATTGACTAGGACTCTATCAATCTTCCTTGCCTTCCGCAAAATACCAGAAGAGGTAGTCCATGTAAACCGACATCCGACATACCTCAGATCATCTAACTCAGCCATAGATAAGCATTGTCTAAAATCATCAAAGCATGGTATCCAACTATCTGATCCCCCAAGTCTATCAGACGGGTCTTTGATAGCGTTAAAATCACCCGCGACTAGCCAAGGTGAATCCTGTAGAGTTGCACTTTTCATGATAAGGTTTTCCCAGAGTGGTCTCCTGGAAGTGAAAGTGTGCAGCCCATATACAATCGATATATAACATGCTATATCCGAAGAGAGCATCTTAAGATTCCCATGGATCACTTGGGCATCTACCGAAGACACTTCAAAGCTTATAATCGATGGATTCCAGCCAATCCAAATCCTCCCTCTGGGAGCACAACTATAATTTGAAATCCAACTCCAATCCCTTATCAACTCCAATGGGTCAGCCTTAGAACACATGGCTCGGTTCACTTGCCAGTGGTAGGGGGCTTCGAATGATGATTACCTAAAGCTTAGGTAATTCCCAAGTTCACTGATAGAAGAGAACATGGCTTCCGGTACTTTCGTCTCCAGAAGGCCAACAAAGCAAAGTTTATTTGAGGAAACCAAATTATGAACCTCAACTTGTCTAGAAGGGCTCATTAGACCCCTAATATTCCAGATACCTATATACATAGTAATATATGTAAGATGAGGGGCCAGAAACGATTACCTCGGCTTCGGAGGTTTCCGGCGAGCGGAAGCCGAAACCATAGGAGTCGTGGCAAGAGGAGGATCAGGAAGTAGAGTTAGCAGCTTGTCCTACATTATCACCACTCTTTTGGAGGCAGCCCTCGGGGACGTATCCACCTCCAGCAAATCCTCATCTTCATAGCTAGACGAGACATCCGATTCGGCACCTCTAACTTGCTGTTCGAAGGGCCTAAAGTTAGTTGGTTCGGGGCTAGACAAGGGTAGGACCACCTTCAAAGGAGTGGTCATTCCCTTTGATGGCTTGCGTGAGGATACGGGAGGCTCGGGTTTACTTGAAGCTGAGGACTTCGCAGCACAGTGGATGCCCTCATCACCGGAGCTATTATGGAGGGACGTGGAACCTTCCTTGGGGGGAGCAGCCTTCTTCTTCTTCTTCTTCTTCTTCTTCCTTTTTACCTGATTCCAGTCTTGGTGAGACACAACCTCCACTTCGGCTTCAACCGGTGATTGAAGGACCTGTTCTATCTCATGCTGCTGCTCTTCAGGATCCACCACCGGGACATGTACATGAGATTGGACAGGGGGTGTAGGGTCAGGGGCATGAGATGGTCTAGCCCCCATCAATGGAGGAGCATTCTGGCTCCTTTGCACAGGTCTACCTACTCTGGTATTTGGTGGTGGGGCATCGCAATTGTGACCGAAGCAGCCACATCTTCCGCACTCCATCGGCTTCCACTCATACACAATGGCTATCGAGCGGACCACTCCTTCCAATTCCACGTCTACAGAATTACTCCTTGGCTAACCCGCATGGAGCTCCACACAAACCCTTGCGAAGGAGATCATCTTCCTCTGCTCCGTTCGCTCATCCACATATAGTGGTTTCCCCACGACACTTGCTATAGCACTAATAGAATGTGCCGACCAAAGTTCAAAGGGGAGGTTCTTCAATCTAATCCAGACGGGGATGGATTCTTGTTTTTCTTTTTTTAGCTCCATAAGGGGCTTCCATTGCTTCAAGATAAGGGGCACCCTTGCAACCGTAAGGGGGCCTTCTTCTAGGATTTTCCTTCGGAAGGTCGGGTCCGGGATATGGAAGTAGTAAAATTCTTGGTCATCCGCCAAAACTTCAACAAGTTTGGAGCCCCAAGTAAACTTCAATGAATTTTCCGTGAGCTTATAGGGTAGCGTTCTCCCTACATAGTAGCCAACGAGGTACTCGTTCCACACAGGGTCCGAAGCCTCCATAGCCTCTTCCGAGAGTCGAACGATGGGCTTGTTGTCCACAAAAGAAGGTGGAATATAGGATAGATCGTATCCTTTTGCAGCAAGGCGAGCCACACTCGCCCATGAGCGAGCCGGAGTTGTTTTCGGATCACTTGATTGCTGAACAGGCGGCTGTGGTCTCTTGGAAGAGGACCGGCCACGGCTGTGACCTCTCGATTGGCCCGAGCGGGTTGAGGAGATCAGCCACCCTTTCTGCTTGACATCCGAACCAGCGTGGGTTACTGTGGTAGGAATTTCCTGATCTGGAAGCCCCTGGGATGAGCTACCATGAACACGAGAGGTGGGGCTTCGTCCCCTTGAAGTACCAGCAGGTTGCTGGGATTCTCGGCCAGGGCCAATCACACCAGAAGAAACAGCAACCATTTCCACAAACACCTAGTGTGCAATATAAATCCTACCAACGAAAAGCCATTGGATGAAGGAGACTTACTAGGTCCAAGCTTCAATGGCACAATGTGGGATAGCAGGAGGAAAGAACCCAACGCAGCAATCACCGTGCAAGACGCTTCAACCACAGCAGACTCCCGAAATCACAGCAGTAGAGATCAAGAGGCTGAAATGGCGAGACCTGGACTTCTAGACCACCTGCTGGGAAATGGTTCGGTGGGGGAGGTAAGGGAAGCAAAGTGACCTCAGCCTCCAAAAATGAGCTCAAACCAATCACCGTAACCACCACATCCACCAAGACCCGTCGGATGAGCAGGAACCGAGGGAACAGAAACAGCGAAATCTGAACTTTAGGCCACCTGCTGCAAAAACGGTTCGGTGGGGATGAAGAGGGATGCAAGGCGATCTCACCCTCCAAGTTTGAGCTCAATACGACCACAGGAACTCCCTTAGCAGCCTAAACACCAGTTCGCAGCCCGGAACTCGCGCACACACCTAGGGAAGGGGAGATCTCAAGTTGCAGGACGACCCACTGGAATTCCTTCGGTGGAGATCAAGAGGAAGGTCGGAGGGAATTCCTTTTGGTGAACAGTGCCAGAATTCGCCCCGTAGAGAGGACTCGGGTGAACAATACCCGCGAGAAGCGAAAGTTCCGAAACCCAGAAAGGACTACAATGGCTGCAGTTTCTCTCTAAGGAAAACGAAAAAATAGAAGAAGATATATATTTGATCTCAAAACAAATGTACTTATATATGTCTTTCGAATAAATGCAACTCTTCAAAATATTGCAAAAGAATAAAGACAACCTTTCGGGAAATGTTGTAAAATGAATAAGTATGTCTCAAAGGTTACGTTGAAAAGACATAAGAAATTCGAAATTAAATAAATAAAAAATAATAGTAACTTTTCGTGAACAGTCGCACTGTTTCAACAAGACTTTATAATTAATTTTTTTTTATAGAAATTAATTCGAATTTTCAATAAATAAAAATAAAGATCGTTGGTTAGTGCCAAATCTCGTCCATGTGCGCACTCACATCTTTTCGATGTGGGACAAGGCACCTCTTCATTTGTTTTATAAACAAATTACCAACAATAAGTCCATAAACTTCACTCCCTCGTCAATAAATCTCTCTCTCTAGCCCTATAGCCTGTTAGATTCTACTTTCAGGAGGACTGCACTACACATATTTCCCCCTATACTTCGGCTTTGTTTCTTTACTAACTTTGGTGTCGCCCTCTGCAACGCATACCGAATCACCAGGGCTAAAAACTGCAGAATGAAGATTACCGTCTTCCAACCACTTTAGGTGGTTTTCCTTGAACTCCAGATGTTTAAGCCTAGCCGCTTCTTCGATTTCCTTGGTGTAAGGACCTCGCTTCACCATTGTGAGTAAAACCCGGCTATATCGTGAACTTAATATCTGTTCCGACGCTGAAACCGATACGAAACAAGGGTGCTCGGGGAAATGGTTTTCTGCGGACTCGTCTTCTCTCAAAACGGGATAAAAGAACACTAGCCTGCCATTGAGTACGAGCATTTTAGCAGCAAGAGCTGCTCTTCAACCAAATGCCTCTGCTTCTTCTCCAGATCCGACATCTGCACGTATGGCGGTGGAGCAACGGTAAGCGATGCTGCAAAGGGATCGGCGAAGTTGGAGGTCGTCCCACCCACTGGAGCCGGCGGCGCAGGCAAAGCCAGCATTGCCGGCTGGCCAGCTGGCCTGACCGTGACACTACTCGCACTCCCAATGCCTGCATATGCTGCACTAGTTGTAGCCCCGGCGGCTGTTGCTCCATGCTGATACATTCCGTTGAACGACCACATATCCAGACCACCAGCTAGTGTCGTCTTTTGATTTGACAAACTGCTTGCCGATTGCACAAGCGAGGATTCCCAATCTGCCGTATCATTACCGAATGCCTCCCATTTGGGTGCCGGGTCAGGACCGACCGGTGGTGCGTCGCCATCGAATAATGCCCATGCCATTTTATCTCCGTGTTCTGCGGGGGCCGCCTCGTTGTCTCCTAGATTTAGCAGGTCGGCTTGTTGCTGTGTGTCCTCTTTCTTCGGTTCTTCCTTCTCCGCAACAGCCGATTCGCTCAATCCCTCCGCCGGCGGCAGCGCCTTGATTGAATTCATGTCTGGTTCACTCGCTTCTGCTTCTACTGTTTCTTGCACAATAACATTCTTTGTCTTTGCATTTGGCGCTCTCCAACCTTTCGCTACGGCTACTTTGTCCCGAATGACACGTTCCATCAGATCAAGTTTCTTGTGTGTAATTCTCTCGATTTCAGGGTACTCGGAAGTACGGGCGATGCCGACGTTCTTGCACCAAGCGTAAAATTCCTCGAGCGCGTAGAATTGCTTCCCTGCTCTCAAGAAGATCTCATATGCCTTCCCGCAATTTGTGAGCTCCATCTCTGTGAATCTATCAAATAGTATCACCATGATCTCCGTCATTTCATAGTAGAGTTGGAAGCTTTCTTTTACTATTGCGTGTAGGGCCACAAAAATCACTCTGTCGTTCTTCACTGGACCTGTTCCATTTGAAAAAGATTGAACATGACTGATATCGACATCGGCATTGATTAAGCAGGGTAATTCTTTGTAGCAAATTCAGAACTGCTCCATATGCTTGGTGAATGTACTGCAATTTCTATCAAGGAAGTCACATCCTCCGACTAGTTCAAGCTGTCTACTTGCATACCCCATAATTTTAACATGCAGAAAGTTTCTAAATGATGTAAGGTGTATAACTCTCTTTCATAGTCTAGTGATACTAGGCCAAAGTTTCTAAATGATGTAAGGTGTATAACTCTCTTTCACAGTCTAGTGATACTAGGCCTAATTCCTTAAAAGTCCTCAAATTTAGGTTTAGTTTCAATTCTGTCCCAGACTTCTTTTTCCCCTTAAAAAAGATCCAAACTTTAGATCCGATCCCAAATATACTCGCACCTTTTTTTTTGTCTATAAAAATCATTAATTTTAACTCTAACTTCAAATTTATCCCGAACTTTTTTGTTTGACTTTGAATCTTTCCCTGTTGACCCCCAATCCAAAAATCATCGCGTGGCATTTCCATATCGTTAACAAATCCTCATTAGTGAGGTGCTGAAACAAAACCATTTGTTTATATGAAAAATTGAGGAAATTAGGGATTACTACCGATGATTTTTGAGGAATAATGAAGGCAAATTTAACACTTTAGTCAAAATCGATCATATTTTCTAGACAAAAAGAAGGGTCAAGGTAGACTTAGGATTAGAGTTAAAATTGGAGTTTTTTTTTTTTTTTGTACTTAAAAACATCTGTATTCCAATTCTTTTTTAATTGCCAAGATTTTTTTTTTTTTTTTTGGGTCTATAAGTATTCAATGAGGGTTGCATTTGATGGTGGACCAACCTGTTGGCTTGCACGCCAAGAACCGTTTGAATAGCTGTTGAAAATGCTGCATCTTGGAAAACATCTCGTCATATTTCATCTCTCGAACCGGCGTGATCTTGGTGCTGCCTTGCCCGTCTTCCTCATCTTCTTCATCAAGGCCGCACTTTCCGCGTTTCCGCCGCCGCCCCAGCATCCTGTAATCCAGCTGCTCGTCGAGGTACATTGCGTACGTCCGGACGAACGCCGAGAAGTCCCACGAGTTGGACCGCGACGCGTCGCGGAAGTCGGACATGTTGAGAAAGCGGGTCCCCCGCCTTGTGGCGAAGAAGATCTCCTCCTCGTACACGAGGTCACCCTTGGACAGGAGCCTCTGGATCAGGATGAGCGTCTTGAGCGCGACGGTCCAGTTCCGGGTCTTGTTGAGGCGCTTCGACAAGGTGTCGATGCACGCGCTTGTGGACGAGCGGGAGTAGCATGTCAGGCTGATGATCTCCTGGATGTGCTGCTCCTCCGCCGGGAAATCGTCGTGCCGGGTCGCCTTCACTATTGCAATTTCCAGGTCGGAGTGCGAGCTCCTGCCGGGACCGACCTTCGCCAGGCCAATGCTGGTCTGGTCTTTGACAGCTCCAAGGGCTCGCCTCAGCTTGCTCGAACCCATGGATTGTGCAAAAGGATGGACAAAGAGACGCTCTCACCAAGTGCTATTGTCTGGGAACCTGATGAAGAAAAGCATTTCATGTCATGCGCAGGCAATACATCTTGGAAGGCGAAAGATCAAATGCTAAATGAACTCGAGCAGTTTTGAGGACCGAAGCACCAACCCGGTTTGGGAATTTCCAAAGCGCGATTCACCCGTTTGCTGGATCTTAGCGTCGAGACGGAAGGCAGAAGATGACAGCAGACAGAAGTCCTCGTGTACTCACTTGAAAATGGATCGATTACGGCAAGACAAACGCGGAAAACTGAATGGTAAATCTCTAGATGTCTGAGAGGAAGCACAAGAAGAGAGGAAAGGAAAGATGGGTCGTGGCCTTTCCTCTCTTCTCTGCGTTTCTCTTCCTCTCTCTCCCTCTCCCTCTCCCTCTCCCTCTCGCTCCACCACCTGTTTCTCTCTCTAAATCTGCGTCTTGTCTCTGTTAATTCTCTTGCCATGTCTGGTTTCAGGCAACAGATTCTCTGCCTTCTCCTTCTGCATCGACCATGCATTGGCCGCGAAACGGGCCTCGAAGCTCGGACGTTGCGATGGGTGGGGGGGACGGGCGTTGTGCCAACGACGAGCGGAGATGTGTATGTCAGATAAGCCAAAGCTAGTACGTGGAATTTGACTAGGAGAGGAAGGTTCCTATAGACTATTTGTCTTCATGCCTACTATTTTTTTTCAGATGTAAGTCAATCGTTGGGATGATTTTTTAAAAAGTTTTCTGATATTTCCTGGCGAGGCATGCAGAACTTCGTCCAGTGACCATCGAGGCCCCGACGACCCTCATCAGTCAAAAAAGAAAAAAAAATTGTAATATAGTAATTTCAGAATTTTCTTGGAAAAATTGCAAATATTATAGGATTATATCGATAATTTGTTAAAAAATTTGAGACTAAATTGATCAAATTAAAAAAAATTAAAATTTAGTTGACATTCATATAATAAGTGAAGAATTTTTTTGGTAATTTTTTCGTCAATCATTTGTACATTGAGGGTTCTTTATATGCTCTCATAACATTGGCACTACGTAGTCATCCACCCAAGGAATCATCGAAAAAATGTCTAAACAAAAGTTACAATTTTGGAACGCGGTGAACTATGTTAATATTATGTCTTCAAAAATGGGACAATTAGTCCAAATGATCTAGGACAACCTATTCATTGAGACCAAGAAATGCACTACTTGTTACGAAATCTCATGTCGATTTCAGAAAAATAACGCTTGCAAACAATTCACCAGACAGAATATAGTAATAAAAAAATAGAATCAGATGAACATGCCAGAAAATTTGTTATCGAAGTTCACCCAAACTTGGGCTACGTCTCCGCGTAGAGGCACTCTGCGAATCCACTAAACTTCAGAAAAAGTTGGAATACAATGACGATATTCTCTCAAGATCATGGCACAAAGAGATTGAGAACCCTCATCAAGAAAAAACACTTTTTTCTTCTCTCTTTTTCTTGCTTCTCTATTTCCTTTTTCAGCATCTTAACGGCTAGGGTTTTTTCATCGCTAATATATAAGTACCACTTTTAACCTAAAAGGAAATCCAATAGAAAAGACAAAAAAGCCCCTAAAAACAAATATTTGGCTTTATCTATAACAATCTCCCACTTAAAGACAAATATACCCAAGCACTAAGCAACTTTGCATCCATCTTCTTCAAAAAAATAGTAGTTTAAAAACTTGTGCCTCTGCATTACTCCTCATCAATCAACATGGAGTAATACCAATGGTAGTAGTACAGAAAATATGCTTCTCTCTGTCTACTACCTTGGTCATCATGTCAGCTGGATTATTCGAGCCATCAATTTTTTGTAGCTTTAATTCATTATCTTTCAATGTTGACCTGATAAAGTGATAAGGCTTCTTGATATGTCTAGTTCTTGAGTGATAAGCTGCATTCTTTGCTAAGTGCACTGCACTTTGACTATCACTCCACAGTGTACTGACTGGCTGTTTTCGATGTAACTCCTCCATATAATCTTCCTCCATATAATCTTGTAACCACATGATTTCCTTGGAGGCTTCTGTAATCGCTACATATTCTGCCTCTGTTGTCGATAAAGCAACTACTTTTTGTAGTTGAGATACCCAACTCACCGCTGTACCGCAACCGTAAAGACATATCCAAAGGGGTACTCTTACCACTATCTCGATCACCAAAATGATTGGTATTTACATAACCCTGCAATTCTAGAGATGTATCACTATAACAAAGTGAGTAATTGGAAGTACTTGCTAGATATTTCAATATCAATTTCATCGCATTCCAATACTCTCTACTACCGGGTTCTCGCATATATCGACTCACAACTCCCACTTTTGCTTGTGCAATGTCCGGTCTCATGCTCACCATGGCATACATCAAACTCCCCGCTGTTGATGCATATGGAACTACCACCATCTCATCTTTTAAAGCCTGAGTGCTTGGACACATATCCTTAGAAAGTTTGAAGTGATTCGCTAGAGGAGTTGCAACCGGTTTTGCCTTGTCCATGTTAAATCTCTTTAACACCTTGTTCACTTAGTCTTCCTGCGACAACCATAATTTCTTATTTTTCCCCGTCCCCGATAATTTTCATGCCTAAAATATTCTTGGCATCACCCAAGTCTTTCATAGCAAACCGTGATGATAATATCTTTTTCACTTTGACGATTCTCTTCATATTGGAACTAGCCACCAGCATGTCATCCACATATAAAGATAGATACACAATGTCACCATCATCATATTTGCGAAAATAAACACAAGTGATCGACTCACAAGGTGTGCAAATCCTTTTTCTTGCATGAAACCATCAAATTTTAAGTACCATTGTCGCGGAGCTTGTTTCAAGCCATACAAGCTTTTCTTCAAGCGACATACCATGTGCTCCTTACCTTTAACTTCAAAACCCTTAGGTTGTGCCATGTATAATTATGCATCTAAGTCACCATGTAAAAACGCTGTTTTTACATCTAACTGCTCAAGATGAAGATCCTCCACTGCAACTATACTTAGCAGAATTCTAATTGATGTCATTTTCACTACAGGTGAAAATATCTCGAAGTAGTCGATCCATTCTTTTTGAGAAAAGCCCTTGACTATAAGTCTCGCCTTGTATCTAATACTACCATCTGCTTCATTCTTAACCCTGTACACCCATTTGTTTAATAAAGCCTTTTTACATGTGGGCAACTTGGTCAACTCCCAAGTTTTGTTCTGAAGTAACAAGCTCATCTCGTCTTTCATAGCACACTCCCACTACAAGTGAGACGTGTCTGCCTTTGCCTCATCATAAGTCTCCGGTTCCCCTGAATCTGTATATAAGACATGACTCATAACAGTATTAGTTGATGGATCAAAAATTACCTTTGGCTTTCTCACACGTGTAGACCTTCTCAAGATAGGTACTTCAGGGTCATTCGTTTGCTCCGAATCACTGCGTTCTTCTTGAACTACCTCTTCACTGATAATAGGCTTATCTTGAACCTCTCTTTCAGTTGAACTATGATCTACTGGAAACATCTTCACGGGCATTATATCTAATTCAACATACTCTGGTTGTACTACCTTCTCATGCTCTGTCTCTGTCTAACGATTCTTGTACATCTTTTCTTCATGGAATACCACATTGCGACTGCGGATGACTTTGTTATTCTCATAATCCCAAAGTCTATAGCCATACTCGTCGCCACCGTATCCGATAAAGACGCACTTCTGGGACTTAGCATCAAGCTTTTTCCTATCCTCCCTGTCAATCAAAGCATATGCAATACAACCAAACACCTTTAGATGTGAATAATTAATCTTTTTACCTGACCACTGCTCTTGTGGTATTTCTCCATCCAACGCACTAGATGGACTTCTGTTGATAAGATAAACAGCTGTATTAACTGTGGGAGCCCATAAGTGTAGCGGGAGACCCGTGTGTAGTTTCATGCATCTCGCATGTTCTAGAATAGTCCTATTCATCCTTTCAGCTACATCGTTCTCTTGAGGAGTTTTAGGAACAGTCTTTAACCCATGTATGCCTTCTCGACTCAGATAATTTGCAAATTCTTTACTTGTGTATTCACCACCATTATCATATTTCAAAGCTTTAATCTGATAACATTTCTTTTTCTACCATGGTCTTCCACATTTTGAACATCTCAAATACTTCTAATTTTTCTTTAAGAGCATAGACCCAAGTCTTTCTTGTTGCATCATCAATGAATGTGACGAGATATCTCTTACCACCATAAGAGAGTTCCTGAGCAAGTCCCCATACATCAGTATGAACCAACTCTAGCTTCTGGCCTTTATTTTGTCGTCCATTCAATTGAAAACTAACAGCCTTCCGTTTTCCATAAATGCAACTCTCACAAAAATCTAACTCAACTTTTTGTATACCTGGAAGTAATTTCCTCGAGTGTAATTGCTTTACACCTTTTTCACCAAGATGTCCCAAACGATAATGCCAAAGAGTAGATAAATTACCTATACGCTTTCCCTTTGCTACTACTCTTACCCCTGAGGTTATCTTCCAGTCTCCGCAACCAAAGGTTATTACCAAACCTTCTTGGTCAAGTTTACTGGTTGAAATTAGATTTTTCTTTAATTCCGGAATATGCCTAGTTTCACGCAAAACTAGACGTCCTCCACCTGAGATGTTCACAGTCACGGTTCCTTTCCCAACAATTGGACACATGTGGCCATTTCCCACAACCACTTGTCCAAAATCTCCACTGGCATAATCATCAAATATGTCTCTTTGCGAGGTACAATGAAAAGAAGCGCCAGAATCAATAAACAATTTATCTGTTGTCAAGTCAAACCCTGCAAACAAACACAAGTTATCTAGCAAAGATTTATCGCTAACTACATTAACACCTTGATTCTCATCTTGCTGCTTCTTTTTGTAGGCTTCATACTGAAACCTCCGGTGTCCGGTTTTGTGACAAAACCAACACTCATCTTTTGCAACCTGTCTCTTACCCCTTGATTGTGATCGACACAACCGCTGAAATTTCCTCTACTTTTACTTCTTCCACAGTTCTCCACTTTGCAAGTGCCGTTGAAGATGTAGATGCAGAAAAATTATCTCCACCTGAGACTTTTCTTCGCATTTCTTCATCCATGATACTATTCACAGCATCATCAAGAGTTAAATAATCCTTCATGGTGCTTGAAATTCCCTGCACTGCGGTATTGTAGCTTTCTGGAAGAGAACATAAAAATAATAAAGCTTGAAGCTTCATATCTAAATTTATGCCTGCGGATTCCAATTGATCTGTGACCTGCGTGAAACTATTAATATGCTCTGCCACAGAACCTCTATCAAATAACTTTATATTAACCAGTTTCTTTAGCAAAAATACTTGACTTGATGTGGATGGCTTCTCAAAAATATTCGTTAGAATATCCATGGCTTCTTTTGCAGTTTTTGCTTTCGCGATGTGGTACCTTGTATTTTTCGTCAACCCTAGACGAATCGCACCTAACGCCTTTCGATCAAGAATTTTCCATACGGCTTCTGCTGTTGGATCCACTTCCGCCATCTCGGGTTTCCAATCCTCAATGGTGCATAGAGATCTTTTTGATAAAGATAATCCTCTATTTGTAGTTTCCACCATCCGAAATCCTTCCCATTGAACTTATCAATTCTGATTTTATCTTCTACCATCCTGTTTGCTTTCAATCGAACGTCACCGAAAACCCTCGATGTTCTCGATTAGCCAACCCAGGCTCTGATACCAGTTGTTACGAAATCTCACGTCGATTTCAGAAAAATAACGCTTGCAAACAATTCACCAGACATAATATAGTAATAAAATAACAGAATCAGATGAACACGCCAGAAAATTTGTTATCGAAGTTCACCCAAACCTGGGCTATGTCTCCGCGCAGAGGCACTTTGTGAATCCACTAAACTTCAGAAAAAGTTGGAATACAACGACAATCTTCTCTCAAGATCATGGCACAAAGAGATTGAGAACCATCATCAAGAAAAACTCACTTTTTTCTTCTCTTTTTCTTGCTTCTCTAATTCCTTTTTCAGCGTCTTGACGGCTAGGGTTTTTTTCATTGCTAATATATAGGTACCACTTTTAACCTAAAAGGAAATCTAATAGAAAAGACAAAAAAAGCCCCTAAAAACAAATATTTGGCTTTATCTATAACACTACTAAGGTAAGACATGATTTTGAGAGTTAGTTAAAAGATCTGCAAACCCGCCTGATCTCTCCATTTGAACCCGTCTTGACACCGATCTGACCCATTTTTACCATTGATTCGACGAAATCCGCTTCGAAGGAAGGCCCGAAGATCGGGTTGAAGAGACCCACGTAAGATTCGATCATGCTCCGCGTCACCGGGTCGTCATTTAGCTTCGCGTCCGACTCCAGAACGGCCCATCCGCTCCTGATGTTCCGGAGGATCTGGTCGTCAAATGTCTGCTCGCTGCGGTGATCGATTGGCATCCGCACATTCACGTCGCCGTTCTGCGGGCACATTGACTTTAGCTCCGGCAAGAAGTCGGGGTTGATCGAAGGGTCCGATCCGCCGCCGGGCATGAAGTTGTACAGACGGTCTGTCATGAAGAAGCATGCAGTGGTTCCGATTGTATGCGCGGCTGAAACATGAAATTGAAAGTGATGTTATGTATGCTAGAGATTTACAAGTTTGTTTTCTTCACTAATCAGTTCTATTAGACACATAAACGAGCGACCCTGTTTCATTCGATAAACGAAGTCCGCTTAGGTTTACTTAATAATCTCAAGGGGGTTCATGGTTCAGGAGAAATCAATGTGGAGTTCAAGCCATTGGCATTGTTGCTATCTCTTTATTCTTTAGGATTCGATATTCATTTAATACCGAATACCTAAAAAAATATTCACATATAACACCATATGAACTTTTAAAATTATATAAAAAATATTTATATTTTAAAAAATGAAGTTACAAGTACATGCTTAGCTTAAGGAAATAATTTTTTTGATGATATATCGAAGCAAGAGAGATCGCCTGATACGGCCATTATGGGCCCGTTTGGTTAAGCTTTTAGGGAATGCATTTGCCAAAATAAAAATACTTTTGGATGAATGAGGTTTTCCGAAATGCAAATATCGTTTGGTAAAATTTGCATTTGTTAATGACTTTTATTAAATTAAAAAAACAAAAAAAAATCTATTTTTCTTTTATGAAGTCCGGCCACCGGATCGCCGGATCTGGCTGCCTGGGTTGCGCAACCTCAGGCAACTGTCACCGGGGTCGTGCTGGCAGCCGGATGGCCAGATCTAGCCGCCTGGGTCGCGTGACTTTAGGTGGCTGTCGCCTGGGGTCGCGCGACCAAGGCGACCAAGCGACGGCCGCGTGCGACCCAGGTGACCTCGCGTGACCTCAGGCGGCCGCCTGGGTCGCGCAATCCAAGCGGCCGCCTGGGTCGCGCGATCCAGGTGGCCAACGCCTGGGTTGCGAGATCCGGGCGTCGCCTGAGGTTCGGCAACGGTCGCCAGGGTCGGGCGACCCTCAGGCGGCGGTCGCCAGCGCACGCCATCCCTTTGCCGATGGTCATCAGCCTCTGATTAGTAGCTTGGAGAGGTTGGAGAAGATGAACAATACCGAGCTACTTGCATTCCCAGGATACAACTTGCCAATGCACCTTAAGAGCTCCATTGGGCTAAAGGCCTTTAGACTCATTTGGAGATGCAATTACATCTTGCCAAAGTCGCGCAAAAATACGAACCAAATGCGTTTGCATTTGGTCAAGGGACTTTAGAGTCCAAATGAGCATTCCCAATGCTGAACCAAACAAATCTATTAGGGATAAGTATAGTTTTGGAGTAGAACCTAAAATCTAGGAATCGAACGGGTGGTAACATGTTCGGTTATAGGTTTCAAGGTATGCTGGGTAGGTTTCAGATTTCAAAAATTGAAAATCGATGAGTAGGTTCTAAATTCTAGGTTAACAAAACTTAGAACCTAAAACCTAAAACCAATAACCTAGAATCTAGAATAAATTTCTATGTTTTTCTTGGCTATGTTTTCACGCAATCTTGTAGTATTCTATGACATTCGATTATGAGTGTATAATTTGAGACTACTAATCTGAGCTTCCATTTTATGATTAAGACTTTTACTTTGTTAATATTTCATATTTCTCGTGTATCTAAATATAAATTATGATCAATAGATTATAGCAATAATTGACGATTATTAAAAGTGATAATTTATTACAATTATCCAATTAATAATAAAGGTGAAACCTATGTAGATCTTTGAACTGACTTTAGAATTTGTGACGGGATAGGTTTTAGGTTCCAAAGTACATATGATAGATTTTAAGTTCCAGAAAATGAGAAGTCTATTTGAATGGATAGGTTCCAAATTCCAAGTTTCAAGTGGGACTTGTATGGAGTTTGGAACGCTAACCTCTAATATTAATTCTTACAAGATAATTACCACAAAATTAATAAACATATTGTGTGGTTGTCAATTTAGTCTTAAACTTTTTAATTTGGTCAATTTAGTAATAAACCTTTGGATAATTTGTTAATTTATTTATTTCGGCCATTTTTGGTTGGAAATTACTAACATTAATGACAATTGTCTTACGTGCCATGATTGGTACTAACATGGACGATTTTTGCAGTTTTTTTGATTTTTTTTATTTGACAGCGAGGTCGCAAGAAAGAGAAAGAAAGAAAAATAAAAGGAAAAAATTTAAAAATGCAAAATAATTGTACATGTTAGCATCAGCTATGTCATGGAGGACCTTCAATGTCTATATCAACGAGTTCTAGCCAAATTTGGATGGAATATTGACATATATTTAAAAGGTTTAGGACTACATTGACCAAATTGAAAAGTTTATAATTGAATCAATATTTGTATAATATATTCCTAATGTTTTTCATAATTTTCCCCAATCCTTGTAGTCTTGGACGATTTTTAGAATTGTGAAATTAGATTAGAAGTCTAATTTCAAAGAGTCATCTTTGAAGGATGTGTCATTGTATGTAATTGAGAATGTGAGAGTAGAATAATCTTATTTCTTACCCTTCAAAAACCAGCTAAACGAAATTCTAATTTTGATGCTCCAACTCCAGCATGACGATTGATGATAACTCTTTCATGTTATTTAGGCTTCCAAACCAACATCAGCTCACCAAATCAGCATGACTACTTGGAGGGAGAGAGAGAGAGAGTGGGAGGGAGAGAGAGGGGGAGAGAGAGAGGCTATACCGCTTAGGAGGACGAGGTCCTTGTCGGAAAGGCCTTTCTGGGAGAACTTGGACTTGAGCTGTAGGATGGAGTCGCCAAATCAGCGACATGTTCGATACCCTCCCGTCTCGGCGCCCCATCGGCACCTCGTAATCCGGCCCATTTGCCTTCACACGCATTAATATTAGTGTGTTGTCAATTTGTAACAATTATCTCGCCATTGTACTAATTTCACGCATCATTCTATTCGGAATTCATATTCAATCATGATCCTGATTCAGGAGTACACGAAAAATCCATCCTAGGCATGCTAGATAATTGACTCATGGGACATCCATATATGATCATCCTAAACAGACTACTAACGTATATGTGCAAATTAAGAGAACACAAATAAAAGAGAGGCGAACCATTGCGACAGCATCTCTAGCCGCTAAGGTGACGATGTCGGCGCATGAGACGGCACCGGGGCAAGTGACCTCGAGGTGCTTCTTGGCTTCCTCGATCACCTCAAATCCGCCCACCCTTGGTGCCCGAACGCATTCCTCTCCGCACTTCGCCCGTTCTCTATAAGAATCGAACCATCACATCCCTAAAAAATACATAGCATCAAAATCACAAGATCGACCTTAACAGTCTCATTCCTAGATAAAAGGGTCTTATTCAAGAGCATTTATCTATCAAGAATCTTTCAACTTTTGAAGCATTACTAGTCATGCTATGAGGAAAGCAGCATATTGAGCGAGAGAGAAAGAGAGACCTCAACAAAGCAGTCATGGAAGTGAGGGCGAAGCAAGACGGCGGCCATGTTGGGGTTGGAGATGACCGCATTTCGAACGATGGATCTCACGATGGCTCGGCAGGAGGGCAGGTTTGGCCGTAGAAACCGAATCTGAGCTGCGCATTACCCGTTCCCATCAAGCAACAATAAGCGAGTAATGCAAGAACCCGTGAGAGTTCTAGATCCATGGTAGTGTGCTTGTGTTGTTATATGGCAAATTTTATACTGTGGATGAGAAGTTGAGAAAGTTCACAGGTGAGAGGAAGAGGAAGAAGATGAAGATGAAGGGACTGAAGGGGGGTTGGGGGTGAGAGAGAGAGAGAGACAGGAGAGAGAGAAGAGATGTAATGAGGAGCGGACAGAGATATAAGGCAGCTCAAGAGCTGACAACGTTGGTGTCCTGAAGCAATGTGGCAACCAAGTTGCGTGGCACTTTGTCACCTTCCTCTTTCTCTGCTTTTTCTGCTTCTCCCGTAGCGCTTTTCATCTGACTTTCCAGGGAGAAAGACAGGGTTTTGCTGGCTTTGTCCCAAGGGGACATGAGAAATTAGATATAATAAAAAGTTGAAGGAACTTATCGAGAGGCTCGATAAACTATTTCTTTTTTCCAACATTATCCCTCCACTAATTTGTTTCCCCAACGTGCATTCCTTGTCTACAAACAATTTGAAATTTCTCAACCTTTTGAGAACTTTTTTGAGAAAGGTCCGAGTGAAATAGAAATGATTTGAAGCACTTCTTTTTTTTATTTGTGTACCATTTTGAAAATCTAGCAGGCAAGGGAGGGAAACATATATACAATTTCAAGCGAGTAAATAGAATTTCATATTCAATTTCATGGATATATATTGAATTCTATGGAAAGCCGTCTCGTATATACGACTTGGAGGGAGATCTCTCTTCCATATTTTCCATCACTATAACTGAAGCATTCTCATGTCATAGCGTGTTGCTTTAGGAATATTCCCCATGACTATTGACAGCTAGGGTTGCATTTCCTCATTTTGTTTTGGAGAAATACAGTTCAAATGTGTAAATTGAATGCCCATGCAATTTGTGTAGATTCAGAAAGACCACAAAACACAACATCAGAGCAATCTCTTATGACCAGATAAACTTTCATTGATCAACAATTGGAAAATGCGACTACTTGCTATCCGATGATTTAAACTACCAGTTCTAGAGGAACACAAATATTTTGTTCTTATCAGAAATGTTGGAACCAAAAGGATTTGGAGGGAGAGAGTGTAAACACACAAAGAGAGATTATATTACACAATATGTCTTGTAAAGGCTTAATGGAGTACACACATAAGCTTTGCTAAGCTTAAAACTCTCTCTAAAATCTCACTCTCTGAGGCTGCAGTGCCTCCTGAGGCTCACACCTTAATTTCTCTCTCTGAAGAAATTCTCTCTCTTAGTCTCTCTTTATCTCGTGTGGCCTATTTTGCCTTTTGCACTCCCAAGCCCTATTTATAGACATCTTCCACCGCCTGGACTCCACCGCCTGAACTTTTCTTCTTGGCTAAGAGTCAACAATTGTGGGCTGTCTTCTTTTCCTTCACGTTCAACTCTACGAAGTTGAAGCTTGCTTTTCTGCTTCTTGAAACTCCTAGCAGCAATTATAATAGTATTTTAATATGTGCCCATTCCTTTTGATGCTTGTAGTTTCTTCAGGAAATTTCTTCTTTGGCGGTTTAAGTGTTGCGCTGCAGCACACATTTCTTTGGCGGTTTACGTGCACTCCATGCATAATGGACTTTCATTATTATATTAGGTGTTGACTCCAACAAGAAATCATACATGCATAGTTTCTTCAAGACTCGGATTAATGATCACTTGGATTGCAACTTACTAAGATGCACAAATTTTGAGTGCCAGGAATACATGTAAACTAAAATGGAATCAGTATGGAAGGCAGAGTCGTCTCTTTTATACTGAGAAGGAACAAAATGCGTCGGTAAATTGAATTGCTAAAACTGACGAGAGGGCTCTGCATCATAAGTCCATAAACTTCACTCCCTCGTCAATAAATCTCTCTCTCTAGCCTAATAGCCTGTTAGATTCTGCTTTCAGGAGGACTGCACTACACATATTTCCCTCTATACTTCGGCTTTGTTTCTTTACTAACTTTGGTGTCGCCCTCTGTAACGCATACCGACTCACCAGGGCTAAAAACTGCAGAATGAAGATTACCGTCTTCCAACCACTTTAGGTGGTTTTCCTTTAACTCCAGATGTTTAAGTCTAGCTGCTTCTTCGATTTCCTTGGTGTAAGGACCTCGCTTCACCATTGTGAGTAAAACCCGGCTATATCGTGAACTTAATATCTGTTCCGACGCTGAAACCGATACGAAACAAGGGTGCTCGGGAAAATGGTTTTCTGCGGACTCGTCTTCTCTCAAAACGGGATAAAAGAACACTAGCCTGCCATTGAGTACGAGCATTTTAGCAGCAAGAGCTGCTCTTCAACCAAATGCCTCTGCTTCTTCTCCAGATCCGACATCTGCACGTATGGCGGTGGAGCAACGGTAAGCGATGCTGCAAAGGGATCGGCGAAATTGGAGGTCGTCCCACCCACTGGAGCCGGCGGCGCAGGCAAAGCCAGCATCGCCGGCTGGCCAGCTGGCCTGACCGTGACACTACTCGCACTCCCATTGCCTGCATATGCTGCACTAGTTCTAGCCCCGGCGGCTGTTGCTCCATGCTGATACATTCCGTTGAACGACCACATATCCAGACCACCAGCTAGTGTCGTCTTTTGATTTGACAAACTGCTTGCCGATTGCACAAGCGAGGATTCCCAATCTGCCGTATCACTACCGAATGCCTCCCATTTGGGTGCCGGGTCAGGACCGACTGGCAGTGGGTCGCCATCGAATAATGCCCATGCCATTTTATCTCCGTGTTCTGCGGGGGCCGCCGCGTTGCCTCCTAGATTTAGCAGGTCGGCTTGTTGCTGTGTGTCCTCTTTCTTCGGTTCTTCCTTCTCCGCAACAGCCGATTCGCTCAATCCCTCCGCCGGCGGCAGCGCCTTGACTGAATTCATGTCTGGTTCACTTGCTTCTGCTTCGACTGTTTCTTGCACAATAACATTCTTTGGCTTTGCATTTGGCGCTCTCCAACCTTTCGCTACGGCTACTTTGTCCCGAATGACACGTTCCATCAGATCAAGTTTCTTGTGTGTAATTCTCTCGATTTCAGGGTACTCGGAAGTACGGGCGATGCCGACGTTCTTGCACCAAGCGTAAAATATCTCGAGCCCGTAGAATTGCTTCTCTACTCTCAAGAAGATCTCATATGCCTTCGTGCAATCTGCGATCTCCATCTCTGTGAATTTATCAAATAGTATCACCATGATCTCCCTCATTTCACAGTAGAGTCGGAAGCTTTCTTTTACTATTGCGTATAGGGCCACAAAAATCACTCTGTCGTTCTTCACTCGACCTGTTCCATTTGAAAAAGATTGAACATGACCAATATCGACATCGGCATTGATTAAGCAGGGTAATTCTTTGTAGCAAATTCAGAACTGCTCCATATGCTTGGTGAATGTACTGCAATTTCTATCAAGGAAGTCACATCCTCCGACTAGTTCAAGCTGTCTACTTGCATACCCCATAATTTTTTTAACATGCAGAAAGTTTCTAAATGATGTAAGGTGTATAACTCTCTTTCATAGTCTAGCGATACTAGGCCAAAGTTTCTAAATGATGTAAGGTGTATAACTCTCTTTCACAGTCTAGTGATACTAGGCCTAATTCCTTAAAAGTCCTCAAATTTAGGTTTAGTTTCAATTCTGTCCCAGACTTCTTTTTCCCCTTAAAAAAGATCCAGATCCCAAATATACTCTGCACCTTTTTTTTGTCTATAAGAATCATTAATTTTAACTCTAACTTCAAATTTATCCCGAATTTTTTTGTTTGACTTTGAATCTTCCCCTGTTGACCCCTAATCCAAAAATCGTCGCGTGGCATTTCCATATCGTTAACAAATCCTCATTAGTGAGGTGCTGAAACAAAACCATTCGTTTATATCAAAAATTGAGGAAATTAGGGATTACTACCGATGATTTTTGAGGAATAATGAAGGCAAATTTAACACTTTAGTCAAAATCGATCATATTTTCTAGACAAAAAGAAGGGTCAAGGTAGACTTAGGATTGGAGTTAAAATTGGAGTTTTTTTATACTTAAAAACATCTGTATTCCAATTCTTTTTTAATTGCCAAGATTTTTTTGTTTTTTTGTTTTTGGTCTATAAGTATTCAATGAGGGTTGCATTTGATGGTGGACCAACCTTCTGGCTTGCACGCCAAGAACCGTCGGAATAGCTGTTGAAAATGCTGCATCTTGGAAAACATCAGGTCATATTTCATCTCTCGAACCGGCGTGATCTTGGTGCTGCCTTGCCCGTCTTCCTCCCCTTCTTCATCAAGGCCGCACTTTCCGCGTTTCCGCCGCCGACCCAGCATCCTGTAATCCAGCTGCTCGTTGAGGTACGATGCGTACGTCCGGACGAACGCCGAGAAGTCCAAGGAGTTGGACCGCGACGCGTCGCAGAAGTCGGACATGTTGAGGAAGCGGGTCCCCCGCCTTGTGGCGAAGAAGATCTCCTCCTCGTACACGAGGTCACCCTTGGACAGGAGCCTCTGGATCAGGATGAGCGTCTTGAGCGCGACGGTCCAGTTCCGGGTCTTGTTGAGGCGCTTGGACAAGGTATCGATGCACGCGCTTATGGACGAGCGGGAGTTGCATGTCAGGCTGATGATCTCCTGGATGTGCTTCTCCTCCGCCGGGAAATCGTCGTGGCGGGTCGCCTTCACTATCGCGATTTCCAGGTCGGAGTGCGAGCTCCTGCCGGGACCGACCTTCGCCAGGCCGATGCTGGTCTGGTCTTTGACAGCTCCAAGGGCTTTCCTCAGCTTGCTTGAACCCATGGATCGTGCAAAAGGATGGACAAAGAGACGCTCTCACCAAGTGCTATTGTCTGGGAACCTGATGAAGAAAAGCATTTCATGTCATGCGCAGGCAATACATCTCGGAAGGCGAAAGATCAAATGCTAAATGAACTCGAGCAGTTTTGAGGACCGACGCACCAACCCCGTTTACGAATTTCCAAAGCGGGATTCACCCGTTTGCCGGATCTTAGCGTCGAGACGGAATGCAGAAGATGACAGCAGACAGAAGTCCTCGTGTACTCACTTGAAAATGGATCGATTACGGCAAGATAAACGCGGAAAACTGAATGGTAAATCTATAGATGTCTGAGAGGAAGCACAAGAAGAGAGGAAAGGAAAGATGGGTCGTGGCCTTTCCTCTCTTATTTGCGTTTCTCTTCCTCTCTCTCCCTCTCCCTCTCCCTCTCCCTCTCGCTCCACCACCTGTTTCTCTCTCTAAATCTGCGTCTTGTCTCTGTTAATTCTCTTGCCATGTCTGGTTTCAGGCAACAGATTCTCTGCCTTCTCCTTCTGCATCGACCATGCATTGCCCGCGAAACGGGCCTCGAAGCTCGCACGTTGCGATGGGTGGGGGGGACGGGCGTTGTGCCAACGACGAGCGGAGATGTGTCTGTCAGATAAGCCAAAGCCAGTACGTTGAATTTGACTAGGAGAGGAAGGTTCCTATAGACTATTTGTCTTCATGCCTACTATTTTTTTCAGATGTAAGTCAATCGTTGGGATGATTTTTTAAGAACTTTTATGATATTTCCTGGCGAGGAGGGCATGCAGAACCTCGTCCACTGACCATCGAGGACTCTCTTCAGTCAAAAAAGAGAAGAATATAATGTAATACAAAAAATCCAGAATCTTTTTTGAAAAACTACAAATATTATCTGCATTATTACTAATTGTGTTATGTTGAAAGGCCAACGCTTACGTTAGCAATTTCGGTTAAAATAGGCTGATAGGATTATATTGATAAGTTGTTAAAAAATTTGAGACTAAATTGATCAAATTTTAAAAATTTAAAATTTAATTGACATTTATATAATAAGTGAAGAATTTTAATGGTAATTTTTTCGTCAATCATTTGTACATTGAGGGTTCTTTGTATGCTCTCGTAACATTGGCACTATGTAGTTATCCACCCAAGGAATCATCAAAAAAATGTCTAAACAATCTAAGATTGATTATATGGATAGCCACGACGTGGACATACTTCGAGAACACTTAAAAATCCATACAAAAGTTACAATTTAGGAACGCGGTGAACTTTGTTAACATTATGTCTTCAAAAATGGGGCAATTAGTCCAAATGATCTAGGACAACCTATTCATTGAGACCAAGAAATGCACATGTAAGGTAAGATATGATTTTGAGGGTTAGTTAAAAGATCTGCAAACCCGCCTGATCTCTCCATTTGAACCGGTCTTGACACCGATCTGACCCATTTTTACCATTGATTCGACGAAATCCGCTTCAAAGGAGGGCCCGAAGATCGGGTTGAAGAGACCCATGTAAGATTCAATCACGCTTCGTGTCACCGGGTCGTCATTTAGCTTCGCGTCCGACTCCAAAACGGCCGATCCGCTCCTGATGTTCCGGAGGATCTGGTCGTCGAATGTCTGCTCGCTGCCGTGATCAATTGGTATCCGCACATTCACGTCGCCGTTCTGCGGGCACATTGACTTTAGCTCCGGCAAGAAGTCGGGGTTGATCGAAGGGTCCGATCTGCCGCCGGGCATGAAGTTGTACAGACGGTCCGTCATGAAGAAGCATGCAGTGGTTCCGATTGTATGTGCGGCTGAAACATGAAATTGAAAGTGATGTTATGCATGCTAGAGATTTACAAGTTTGTTTTCTTCACTAATCAGTTCTATTAGACACTTAAAACAAGCGACCCTGTTTCATTCAATAAACGAAGTCCGCTTAGATTTACTTAAATAATCTCAAGTTGGTTCATGGTTCAGGAGAAATCAACGTGGAGTTCAAGCCATTGGCATTGTTACTATCTCTTTATTCTTTAGGATTCGATATTCATTTAATAACGAATACCTAAAAAAATATTCACATATTACACCGTACGAACTTTTAAAATTATGAAAAAAATATTTATATTTTTAAAAATGAAATTATAAGTACATTCTTAGCTTAAGGAAATAATTTTTTGATGAAGTAAGAGAGACCACTTAACACAGGCATCGTATCAATTAGGGTTGAGCATGGTTTCAAACTAGAACTTGAAATCTAAGAACTGGACTAGTTAGAAATTGTTCGTTTCTAAATTCCAAGGTATGTAGGATAAGTACAAGTTCCAAAAATTGAAGAATCTATTTTAATGAGCAAGTTCTAGGTTCTAAATTGGCGGAACCTGGAACTTGAAACCTAAAACTTATAACCTAGAATCTATAATAAGTTTTTTGTATTTTCTTAGTTTATGTCTTTGTGCGATCTTGTTGTATTACGTGGCATTTGATGATGATTGTATAATCGGGCTTTCATTTCATAACACTTTTACTTTGTTAATATTTCATATTTTTTGTGTGTGTAAATGATGGTTATGGTCATTGGATTGTAATAGCAATTGATGGTTATTAAAGGTGATAATTCATTGCACTCATTTAATTAATAACAAAGGTGAAACCTAAGTAGACTCTGAAAGTGACCCTAAAACTTGTGACATGGTAGGTTTTAGGTTTTAGGGTATGCAAAATAGATTCCGTGCTTTAGACAATGATGAACTTGTTCCAAAGGGTAAGTTTTAGATTTCTAGATAGAACATGTATAGAATTTAGAACACTTGTCTATATTATCAATCCCTATAGGATAATTATCAAAAAATTCATAAACATATTGAGTAGATGTCAATTTAGTCCTGAATTTTTCAATTTGATTAATTTAATTGTAAACATTTAAACAATTTATTAATTTAATCATTCCAACTAATTTTGGTTTGAAATCACTAGCATAAATGCAAGTCATCTTACATGTCATGATTGGCACTAACATGAACAATTTTTGTAATTTTTATTTTTATTTTTTTTATTTGATGGCGAGTCACAAGAAAGGAAAAAAAGAAAAAAAAGAAAAAAAGAAAAGGAAAAAAAAAAGAGCAAAACATTTATGTCAACGTTTCCCATGTCATGTAAGGCATCTATTCAATGAGTTCCAACCAAAATTGGATGGAAAACTAAAAAATAATTCAAAGGCCTATGGCTAAATTGGCCAAATTGAAAATTTTATAATTAAATTGATATTTGTACAATATGTTCAGATCGTTTTTTGTAATTTTCCCCAATCCTTGTAGTCTTGAACGAATTTTAGAACTGTGAACTTGGATTACAAGTCTAATTACAAAGAATCATCATTGAAGGATGTGTCATTAAACGTAATTGAGAATGTGAGAGCAGAATTATCTGTTCCTTACCCATCAAAAACCAGCTAAACGAAATTCTAATTTTGATGCTCCGACTCCAACATGACGATTGATGACAACTCTTTCATGTTATTTAGGCTTCCAAACCAACATCAGCTCACCAAATCAGCATGACTACTTGGAGGGAGAGAGAGAGTGGTAGAGAGAGAGAGAGGGGCTGTACCGCTTAGGAGGACGAGGTCCTTTTCGGTGAGGCCTTTCTGGGAGAACTTGGACTTGAGCTGTTGGATGGAGTCGCCTACGTCCGGCATGTCCTCGGCCAGCGACACATTTGACACCCTCCCATCCCGGCGTCCCATCGGAACCTCATAATCAGGCCCATTTGCCTTCACACACATTAATATTAGTGTGTTGTCAATTTGTCACGTCACTTCATAAATTCAGTTTGTAACAGTAATCTGGCCATTGTACTAATTTCACGCATCATTCTAGTCGGAATTCATATTCAATCATGATCCTGATTCACGAGTACACGAAAAATCCATCCTAGGCTTGCTAGATAATTGACCCATGGTACATCCATATATGATCATCCTAAACCGACGACTAACATGTATGTGCAAATTAAGAAACACAAATAAAAGAGAGGCGAACCATTGTGATAGCATCTCTAGCCGCTAAGGCGACAATGTCGGCGCACGAGACAACACCGGGGCATGCGACCTCGAGGTGCTTCTTGGCTTCCTCGATCACCTCAAATCCGCCCACCCCTTGGTGCCCGAACGCATTCCTCTCCGCACTTCGCCCGTTCTCTATAAGAATTGAACCATCACATCCCTAAAAAATACATAGCATCAAAATCACAAGATCGACCTTAACAGTCTCATTCCTAGATAAAAGGGTCTTATTAAAGAGCATTTATATATCAAGAATCTTTCAACTTTTGAAGCATTACTAGTCATGCTATGAGGAAAGCAGCTTATTGAGCGAGAGAGAAAGAGAGACCTCAACAAAGCAGTCATGGAAGTGAAGGCGAAGCAAGACGGCGGCCATGGTGGGGTTGGAGATGACCGCATTTCGAACGACGGATCTCACGATGGGCTCGGCAGGAGGGCAGGTTTGGCCGTAGAAACCGAATCTGAGCTGCGCATTACCCGTTCCCATCAAGCAACAACAAGCGAGTAGTGCAAGAACCCGTGAGAGCTCTAGATCCATGGTAGTGTGCCTGTGTTGTTATATGGCAAGTATTATACTGTGGCTGAGAAGTTGAGAAAGTTCACAGGTGAGAGGAAGAGGAAGAAGAAGAAGATGAAGATGAAGGGACTGAAAAGGGGGAGAGAGAGAGAGAGAGAGAGAGAGAGAGAGATGTAATGAAGAGCGGACAGAGATATAAGGCAACTCAAGAGCTGACAACGTTGGTGTCCTGGAGCAATGTGGCAACCAAGTTGCATGGCACTTTGTCACCTTCCTCTTTTTCTGCTTTTTCTGCTCCTCCCGTAGCGCTTTTCATCTGACTTCCAGGGAGGAAGAAAGGGTTTTACTGGCTTTGTCCCAAGGGGACACGATAAATTAGATATAATAAAAGGTTGAAGGAACTTATCGAGAGGCTCGATAAACTATTTCTTTTTCCAACATTATCCCTGCACTAATTTGTTTCCCCAACGTGCATTCCTTGTCTACAAACAATTTGAAATTTCTCAACCTTTTGAGAACTTTTTTGAGAAAGGTCCGAGTTAAATAGAAATGCTTTGAAGCACTTCTTTTTTATTTATTTATTTGTGTACCATTGCGAAAACCTAGCAGGCAAGGGAAGGAAACATATATACAATTTCAAGTGAGTAAACAGAATTTCATACCCGATTTCATGGATATATATTGAATTCTATGGAAAGCCGTCTTGTATATACAACTTGGAGGGAAATCTCTCTTCCATATTTTCCATCAATATAACTGAAGCGTTCTTATGTCATAGCGTGTTGCTTTAGGAATATTCCCCATGACCATTGACAGCTAGGGTTGCATTTCCTCATTTTGTTTTGGAGAAATACAGTTCAAATGTGTAAATTGAATGCCCATGCAATTTGTGTAGATTCAAAAAGACCAGAAAACACAACATCAGAGTAATCTCTTATGACCAGATGAACTTTCATTGATCAACAATTGGAAAAATGAGACTACTTGCTATCCGGTGATTTAAACTACTAGTTCTAGAGGAACACAACCATTTTGTTCTTATCAGAAATCATACATGCATAGGTTCTTCAAGACTCGGATTAATGATTACTTGGATTGCAACTTACTAAGATGCACAAATTTTGAGTGCCAGGAATACATGTAAACTAAAAAGGAATCAGTGTGGAAGGCAGTGTCGTCTCTTTTATACTGAGAAGGAACAAAATGCATCGGTAAATTGAATTGCTAAAACTGACGAGAGGGCTGTGCATCATAAGTCCATAAACTTCACTCCCTCGTCAATAAATCCCTCTCTAGCCCTATAGCCTGTTAGATTCTGCTTTCAGGAGGACTGCACTACACATATTTCCCTCTATACTTCGGCTTTGTTTCTTTACTAACTTTGGTGTCACCCTCTGCAACGCATACCGACTCACCAGGGCTAAAAACTGCAGAATGAAGATTACCGTCTTCCAACCACTTTAGGTGGTTTTCCTTGAACTCCAGATGTTTAAGCCTAGCCACTTCTTCGATTTCCTTGGTGTAAGGACCTCTCTTCACCATTGTGAGTAAAACCCGGCTATATCGTGAACTTAATATCTGTTCCGATGCTGAAACCAATATGAAACAAGGGTGCTTGGGGAAATGGTTTTCTGTGGACTCATCTTCTCTCAAAACGGGATAAAAGAACACTAGCCTGCCATTGAGTACGAGCATTTTAGCAGCAATGTCAAGCAAATCGTGCACACATTCTACCAAGCTGTAAGCTGCAGTCGATGGTATGTGATCTGTCCTCTTGTCATCGGGAACGGTGTAAGGGCCCACAACCCCCTTTAGTAATTTGCGGCCACCAGACTTGCGTCCTCCAGCACGAACTCCATAAGGTGGATCACAGATTATGGCATCAAATACCTACAAAACTAGCATGAGAGATCGTAGCCCAAGAAAAGGAGGAAAGCGAAATAAAAAAGTTAACCTTAGTTGTACTTGAAGCAAACAAATTAAACTAAGTTGTTATTATTAGCATCACTAACAAAAATAATGAAATCCAGCTCGTATCATCATCATGGTAGTGATCAGCTGAACAGTTAGTAGCATTACCATCCATCTCATCTTTAAAGTGGAAGATCCAGAGTAAAAACCACGATCCTGTAAGTACTACTGAACTTGGGTGGTACTCACAGAGGAAGCACCACAAAAAGATTCTGCTAATAAGAGCAAACCCACCAAATCTTTTCACTTAGTTAAGAGATAGAAAAGGAATGACCGCAGACTTACTTCTTTTAACCCAGGACGCCATGGAGGGAGGTTATTATCGGCCCTTAACAAACCAATCGGCATAGGCAATCCATACTGCAAGGAAGGAATAAGTGATATGTTAGGTTTGTGCCTCCTTAATGGTCATCCATGAACTTTGTTCACTTAGCCAAAGGAAAAAGTTCTAAGTTCCTGTGCGCAGTTAATATTTTAGTTATTTAGACCCAGCTAGATACCACAAAGTAATTCAAATCACACTAACAGATGCTAAGGGTACCTGCTTAAAATTACTCCAGACATTACAATCAGGTCCACGCCCATCACGTACTACCCTAATATCAATGTCTGCACCCTGAAATTTTCATGTCAGTTAAAAGGCAAGAGAATCTTTCTCCATTCAACTAGCTCCTTGTCTACTTCAACATGGAGGGAAGAGCACGAACCATGGTCATTGCTCCAAAATGAGCTGCGGCAATAAGAATGCTTCCAGTGCCAACAAAAGGATCATAAACAAGTTTCCCTGGTTTTACCATTGCTTGATTGGCCATCAAGAAAGCCATTTCTGCATCCATGGCAGTAGGGCCAAGGTAGGTTCGACTTTTGAGCTGATATGTGGGCAAAAGCTTCCGGTCAGCACTACCAACTTCACGGCCAAAAAATATCCTCTTCTTAACCACTGGAGGGAGACCATTGTTGGCTCCATAATCATCTGTTTCCATGAGCCAGAACTTGTGCTCTGGATTCCTTAGATTGACTCGTCCCTGCAACAACTCATATCAGCTTATACTTACCACAGGGACCACATACGGGTTATATCCTTTCAACGAGAAGCTGATCGAAAATAACTGGCAGATCATTAAGTATATGAAAAGAAAATCATTTATGAGATTATCTCATTATCCTATCAACACGCCTGACAAGGAAAATTCACAAGCAAAAAATGGTTCGCTCACTGGATGATTATCAGTTACGCTCAGTTATTAGATGACAGGGTTAAAATGGAGAACAGGAGTCTAGAATTTGCTAAGCCAAATATGCTACATACTTTACTAATCTAAACAATATTAAGAGTCCCACTGTTCAGCAAAAAACGTTCAAAAAAAAAAAAAAAAAAAAAAAAAAACCGATCTCATTCATGGGTCCTCGCTTGGATAATCACTGTAATCTATCACAATCAGCAACAACGTGAATAGCTAAATAAATTCCTGGAGCTCGATTTTCTAGATACCAGTCCCTGCTTTTGTCGAATCATTGAATACTTGCTCATCTACCAGGGTTTAAAATCAAGACTTCAAAGAAATAGATCAATGCATTTTGGATTTTGAATAGGTAGTGACCACATGGTTTTTTGGGCACTAACAGTTGAGTTATGCAGCCTGGCCTCACTCTGTGAGAATGCCTAAGAGGGATATGGATGAAAGAAAAATCCACTCGGTGAGATTTAGTATCAAGATCTAATTTATAGCTTGAAGATGATCAGAATTTCATTATGCGACTTAAGGGTACATGTCAGTACCTTATCATGCATTTGAGAAAGTTTATAATTTGGCTGAAATGCAGATTCCTTCTGAAATTGGCATGGCCTAATTGTATAAAGCTTACACCAAAGTAACACTATTGAATGCTCATGTATTAATTAACACCTTGACCTTCTCCTTTCTGAAAACAAACAACAATTAAAGCTTTAGAAGAAGTCAACACCTACCAACTCTAAAAATTGGTATCCACAATGAAAGGAAACTAGCACATCATAGTTAGAACAAGGATAAATTTCTTTCTCCAGCTTTAACCATCCACAGAGTATCATTGTTATCTTATACAGTAGATCTGCATTGGTCCTTTTGGACAATTCATCACATGCACTCTCCCAGGACCAAAGGTTCAAAATTCGAAGGCCTCCAATGCACCATCCATATTCCCAATGGTATCAACATACGGATTTGCCCACGCAAGACATTCAACTTTCAAATCCATGAATTAGCATTTGAAGATCCTCAAGACATAAAACATGGCAAGGCACCTTGAATGGGATGTATGTAAGACTTTGAATGCGTTCATTTTGCTCCTGAAAGCTAATGACCTTCCCAAAACTGTCAACCGTGATTCTGAACGTGCTTTCAGAAGTCAGATATGGTAGCTTACGCTCATCTGGGTAATTTTTAATAGCATCTTCTAGTTCTTCGTAGCTGTCCGCTTCTCCCCAGAGTTCATAAATACCCTTGACAAGTATACCTACAATTATGCAAATTCAAGCAGATAAAGCTAAGTTTCTCGCTATAAGAAAAGATCAAGTCAATAGATTGATGACTTACTCAATATAACCACTAAAGGAAGAAAATATGTTTAATATAGCCACTGTTATAGCATTAACTGCAAGGAAGCAATAAAAAGAAGTATATCAACAATACTAGTACTAACTGGTCGCTTCCAGGCTTACAGCAGACAAAAGCTCCTTTACTAATTCTACGGAGAAGAAATGGATTATTGTCCTAATGTTACTGGTGAATGATAGCTATAAGTTAGGTGGACAATGTACAATTGACATAGTGCGCTGCAGAAACTGATTAACTATTAAGCAACAAAAGCTCTTTGTCGACAAGTTTAGTTCCATCTGCAGCATAATTTCATATTAAGTGATAGACCAAAGATAATTATCACGTTGATATTTAAGGCATAAGATGGTAAAATAATAAATTGGATCAGCAATCATTAAAAGCAGGAAATAAAGTTCCAAAATTCATCATCTTTTATTTCAGGGTAAATTCCCACGGCAAGTATTTGACAGGAAGTGAAGAGTAAGAAACCCTATCTAATTATTCAAGCATGGAGTGGTTAATTAAACCTTAAAGATCATTCTGACGTCATCTCATGTTCAAACATGGAGTGGTTATTCAAGCATGGAGCGGTTAATTAAACCTTAAAGATCATTCTGATGTCATCTCATGTTCCTAGTTAAGTCATATCTTTGTCTCTCATCCATTTCCAGGGACATCCTTCACTACATTGAACAAAAATGAACACATCCATTTAACCGATGGCAGAAATTTTTTAGCAGATATGTTGTGACACAACATCTCTAGGCCCATGGGAAACTAGCCGACTATAGAATTGACATTCTTCTTCTTACATTCAGATTTCACGATGATTCTATATGTGGCGACAATTTTTCATTAAAAATCTCAGAAAATGCCAGAGAGATGTTACCAACAGCTACCGTTAGTAATCATCAACAGGTATCTGATGAGCATGCTCGAGACATAATTGCTAGCTCTGGATTTAACAAAAGATGCAAGGCCGCATCCACGACGCAATCATTCACCGCGTCTTTCCTAATGGTGCCTAACGCAGCCGTTCAATATCGAATACGAATGCAACTAATCCTAGTAGAGCTACTACTTCTGGAAATCATATAGGAGTTTACAGGTGAATATGGAAACAGAAGATTCACACAACTCCAAATCATCGTCATTCCGAGTCCACTGGTTTTCATCCACGCAAACATCACGAAAGCAACGAATAAAGCTGCAGAGGCGAAGGATCAAAACGTCTGAAATAGGTCCAGAAAAACAAAAACAAAAAACTGACTTCGATTGGCGACGTCGCGGGCGACGTTCTCGGAAGGGAGGTCGACGAAGTGGAAAGGGGAGTCGGGATGGTGGTGCTCCGGGATCCGCCACTCGAGATGCTCCGCCCCGCCGCCGTCGTCGGAATCGAACGCCCCGAACATCCGGGCGAGGGACTCGACCTCCGGTCTCCGGTAATCCAGCAACCGGTGGTAGAACACGCACAGGTACCACATCTCTCTCGCCGATTCTCCCTTCTGCTTCCCCTTTCCGCGATCGCTCCTCTCCTTCGAGGCAAGCCGAGCGGAAGCCGGCCTGTGCGTTAATCGGTGGAGCGGCGGCGGTTGCAGCGGCGGTTACGGCGGCGGCGGTGGCGGTGGCGGCGGCGGCGGCGGAGGAGGTGGCGGAAGGGAGAAGAGGGACCGGCCTGAACGAAAAGTGGTTTAGCTTCGCAAAATGCAAAACCCAAAACCCTGGCGCACTCAAAGCGAAGTGAACGGTGGTGGCGGTCAGAATTCGAGGGACAGCTCTTTCGAAGAATTGTACTTAGGTCCCCCGTATTTTCTAGATTATGACAATTTGGCCCCCACGAATATTCCCAATTTTTTGGAGCCATTCCTGCTTTTTCTTATCTCAATTCTATTCCAAAGCTTTCAAATTCTGGCCTAGATTTTACTCACGAAAAATATGACTCGTGACTGGTGGATTTCGGTTTATTTGCTTCTATGTTCTCCATTAATCAATATTTATTGACCATCTGTCTTGACTCTTATATAACATAAAATGACCTTGATTCTTTTTATAAACTCAAAATGCCATTCAAGATTTAAGAATCACGAAAAAATTATTCACAACCATCTGTCTTGACTCTTATATAATGAAAGTCTATGCACTTTTTTTTCTCTCTAAAAAATTTTGTGCTAAAATTTGCAATATCATTTGCATTTTAAAAGAATCACAAGTGAAGATTTCATAAGTTTCACATTCATAAAGAGAAAAGTTAAAGTGTGTCTCGCAAGATTTATAATAAAGGGAATATGACATAAATTGCTTTATGAATTTTGATTCAATTTGTAATATGATTTTTAGATTTTTAATTTATTTAATATGATCCATGAACTTTTAGCCTAATGTATAATATTATCTCTAAACTTTTAGATTATTCTATGTGATTTTCAAATTTAAAGACAACATTACACATTAAGTTAAGGGTTATATTGTACATTAAACCACATTTTGTGAATCCTTTACATAATATTTCCTAGCTTGGAAAGTAAAATATCAATCCAGAACTGTTTATATCTTAACAAAAATTCAGATTATATGTCAAATAAAAGTTAAAATTATAAGAGGGCAAAAAATTTGGGAGAAGAGAAAAAGTCAAAAAGTAATCGTGAAGAAATTCGCGTCCTGAATTAAAAAAAAAAAAAAAAAAATGGGGTAATGAAAGAAAGGGAAGAGGGAAAGAAAGGAGGACAAAAAATTCGTCACGCACCCCAAAAAGGGGCAGCGCCCTACCCTGCAGCTCCTCCCCACCGGAAGCATTTTCCTCGGTCGCCTCCCGAAATTGCCCCTCCCAACCCACGCCAGCCATTTCCATTTCCAATTTCCAATTTCCAATTTCCACTTGCGTTCGATGCCGATTCCCTCCTTCTCCTCCTCCCTCCTTTTAGACCTTTTCTAGGGTTCCTTCCTTCCTTCCTTCCTTCCTTCTCCTCCTCCTCCCTTCTTTTTCCTCGTCTTCGCCTTCGTCTTCTTCGCTCGCCAAGAAATCGACGCGAACCCCGAGCTCGACCGAGCAACCTCGGGCCCCTCCGATCGTCGCCCCTCCCGTCTCGGTGCTCCCCCCGCCTTCCCCCACGTAAGTCGGATCCATCCGCTTCTCGTTTAGCGCGTTTCTTCTTGGGCCCTCTCTCTCTCTCTCTCTCTCTAGCGTGGGGTTTTGGGTTTGAGAGGGTCGTCGGTGTTGTTGAGCGGCGCTGAATTGACTGCCCTTCGAGCTTGAATTGCGCCTTCCTTCTTCTTCTTCTTCTTTGAATGATTTTTCTGAGTCGGAAATCGAAGGCGCGTGAGGCTTGAGGAAGTGAATGATTCTCGATGTCGTCGCTCTCGTGATATAGCTTGATTACCTTGGGCGAATTGCTTTGGGGTTTAAAAAATTTCTTTCTTTGTTCTTTTTTTTTTTTTTTTTTTTGCTTTTTTGGGTTTGAAATTCAATTTCGGCGGTTGGGTGTCGTCGTCTTTGAGTTCTTGTTGGGGAAAGTTTCCTTCTTGGGCAAGGTTGAAAAGGAAAGCTGTTAAATTTCGGCTCTACATGGAAGCAAGAATTTGCCCCGTAGGGCTGGCTTGCGTGTCTTTATCCACCGCGGGAGCGGATTTTCTCTGGCTTCTTGTTTCTCGATAAATCTTGAGAGAGCATCTTTGTGGATTGAATAAAAGAATTAATTGGTGCGCGGGTTTACTTGTTCGATTGCTGTCGATTTCTCTTTGAATGGACTGAGATGTCATGGTATGGATGGCGCCTGATGAAATGACGGACCGTTCTCGTTTTGAATGGACTTTTCGATCTATCGTTATCTTTTATCTCCGCGTCGCCATGATGAGGAAAGTCGATAATCTTTAAGGATGGCTTTCGTAGGTTGTTAGAAAGAAAGAAATTTATCAACAAATGTAACGTTATTGTTTGTGAAAGCAATTGTATGTGTGCTTTGAAGAATTTGGTCAATAAATACTTGTGCAAACCTGTGCCAAGTAGGCCCTGTGGCGTGATGGTGTAGTTCGAGAATCTTGCCTCGAGAAGCTACTTGTTCTGGTTCTTTTCTATATGTGCTATGGTTTTTTGGAGCTAAAATGTTCTTTACAATGATTAACTGTGGTCCAAGCTTGTTGACTGGGCTTTGATGCACAAGCCCGCATGGTCTGATTTTGATATCATCGACTAAAGTACTCAAACTTGTGGATTGCTATACTTCATTTAATTATTCACTGTCCTTTTTTCTACCTTATCATCATGAGAATTTAATTTTACTCAGTTATGCTCGATATATACTTCATACTTCTGGGTGAGCTGATTTCTGCTCTGTTTCCCGGGCAATTGCATTAAACATGCTGTGGTCGTGCTCTACAGTTTGGTAATTCCATGTCTAACATCACTCATTAAATATAGTTAGAAGATGTCGGAAGAGCTGGAGTACCGCTGCTATATTGGTGGCCTTTCGTGGTCAACAACTGATAGAGGTCTAAAAGATGCTTTTGATAAGTTTGGCCATCTGCTTGAGGCGAAGGTACAATTTATTAGCATCTATTAAATGTTTACAGTCCTTATCCATACGGTAACCATTAGACATGTATGACTGCCTCCTAGCTTCTACAAATTTCTTTTATGGTGGTAGAGCATTTGATACTTCATGCTTTATAAGTTGCAAGCCAATGCAAGAGGCCTTGTCTCTAGAAAATATCAGGAGACTTAGGTACTTTGTTTGTCTGCAGGAGATATTTTAACCTCATCCTTTTGATACAGTTGGTAACTACATGATTATTTGATTTCATTAATCTTTGCCAGCTAAACGAGGCTTTGCCGCATAGTTTTATCATGGTGAATAAGTAGAAGGTGCTTCAAACTTGCATAGTCTACCTTAAGAGGCAATCTTAGATTGTGTTTAAGTAATGGATGCTTGTGTTACATTGCTGTTGAACCCCATTCATGTTATGTCTTATAGATGTGAATATTATCGTTTATGGGATGTGGTTGAACCATCATTTGAGTGATATAGGAGGGGGACAAATTGTTCGTAGTATCTTTAAACTTCTTTATCTACTGCATTCTCAACCATACAAGATCGCATGGATTGATAACACTACTATTCATAGATCAAGCCATGTCTTCACTGTTTTTAGACCTAGCAATGTCTTCTTTCTTTCCAAGATGATGCTTGCAATGAATTTACCTTTTCTCTGTCATCTTGACATAGTCTACCTTAAGTAGAAGATGCTTCAAACTTGCATGGTCTACCTTAAGAGGCAATCTTAGATTGCGTTTAAGTAATGGATGCTCATGTTACATTGCTGTTGAACCCCATTCATATTATGTCTTATAGATGTGAATATTATCGTTTATGGGACGTGCTTGAACCATCATTTGAGTGATATAGGAGTGGGACAAATTGTTTGTAGTATCTTTAAACATAGTACCTTTAAACTTCTTGATCTACCACATTCTCAACCATACAAGGTGGCTTGGACTGAACACTACTATTCATAGATCAAGTTATGTCTTCACTATTTTTAGATCAAGCAATGTCCTCTTTCTTTCCAAGATGATGTTTGCAATGACTTTATGTTTTCCCTGTCATATTGACTCAAGTTTCATGTCATAAGTCACCGTTGGCTCGATGATGATTGCATGAACCCCAATGTGCAAAAAGAATATAGTCTTTTGGAAACACAGTGATTGTTCTTATAAGGATGAGCTGATTAAGATGCCTTTTAATAGGCTTTCAACAGACATCTTAACTTGCTCCATGAGTCATTGGCGTATATCATGAGTTGGGTTTCACTCACTTAAGGTGTGGTTCCATGTCATCAGAAAAAAAAGGCTGAAAAAGTAAAGTGACAAGTACAGCTGTTGGCAACTACCGTAAAAAGTTCTCTGTTGAAATTGAACTGGCAACTTTAGGAGCTTTAGAGGCTAAATGTATTGCTTTTTGAATGGATTAGAGTTGATACTCTGTGTTCATTGGCTGAACTCACCAAGTTTTGGATTGGTGCTCTTATCTACAAATTGGTTTTGTGTCATCTATTAAAAAATTGTGGACTCTTTTTATAGATCAGTAGACAGAACAAATCTAGCGATGGAAAGTGTGTGGGGGAAGTTGTATTTTCCATTGTGATCTAGTGTGGGTCCCAATGTTTTGTAATTTGATTAGTCAGGTCTAGTCCAGTGAGTATGGGCAACAACTGCCCTAGCATTATGGTTTGTTTGTATCTTTAAGATGTTAACTTGAGAAACATAAGCTTCTTACTTTTTGAAACATGAGAAGCTTCTTTGCTGCATTTTCATGAAATTTCATGTGGTATCATTACTATCCTTTATATTATAATGTGGTGATGAAGAAAGCATGTCAATATCATATGGGCATAATTGCAAAGACCATCCTCATTTTTGCTCTTCATAACAAAGGTCCTCACATTTCAAAGTCTACATTGTGCATCTCCCCAACCTAAAATGACGTATTTGCCCTTTTATGCCTGAAATCTACGCCTAAAAAGTGAAATCCAATGTTGAGGGTGGGCTAATTTTGGGAAATGTTTGTGGGTGGGAGGTGCAACTTGAAATCCAATCAAAACAATAAGTGAAAATAGTAGTTGTAGGTTTTGAAATGTAAGAAGGGGGCGTTTGATATGAGGAGCAAAGTTGAGGATGTTAATTGTAATTTTCCCTGTTGTATGATATGAACTAACTCCAAGAAGAATATTTCTAATGCAGGTGGTGCTTGACAAGTTCTCTGGACGCTCTCGTGGATTTGGTTTTGTAACTTTTGATGAAAAGCAAGCAATGGAAGAGGCTATTGAGGCTATGAATGGGATGGACCTGGATGGAAGAAATATCATTGTGGAAAAAGCTCAGCCTCAAGGTTTGGGTAGAGACCAAGATGGTGATCGCAGTCGTGATCGTGGTCGTGATCGTGGTCCTAATCGGGACTATGGTGGTGGACGTGGAGGTGGAGGTGGAGAATGTTTTAAGTGTGGCAAGCCTGGGCATTTTGCAAGGGAGTGTCCTAGTGAAGGGGGCAGAGGAGGTAAGTATGGGGGGAGGGATGACAGGTATGGAGGAGGAGGAGGAGGAGGAGGAGGTGGCAGTGGGCGCTATGGTCCTGATCGAAATGGTGATCGATCTGGCGGTCGCAATAGGGATAGTGGTAGTCGAGGAGGATCAGGAAATGACCGCTATAATCGGGACCGTTCTGGTCCCTATGAACGTCGTGGTTCAGGAAACTTCCGTTCAGGGTAGAAAGAATACTCCTGATAGGTATGCACACAGTCGTTACCAGTCATAATAAAGCAGTTGATTCTGTGCTGATTAAAAAATATTTTGTGCTTGTAGCAAACAATTGGAGGTACTGCTGTTACTTGCTGGAGGTGTCAAAGTCTCTCCTGTTGCATCTCTTCTTCATGGTTGTCTGGGTGGACAAATCGGCTTGATCAGTCTTTGATGTGCGAACTATGGCTGAAAGATTCAACTGTTTAATGTCCGTGAATGCTCGTTTTGATGTTTTGGTCTGATGACAATGCTTGCTTGACTTCAACAATCAAATTTGGTCTTACTCTATCAATACTATGATGGGTCCTGGATTCTCTTTCGGTTACATGCTTTAGCACTTGCAAATCCATCTGAGATCAATCTTGGTTGACTTCTACATTGGCATTTGCGACTGCGGAGTGCGGACAGCTTTTTGGTGTCTAGATGGCTCTTTTGAGGATAGGGCGAGAGATTGACCTGTGGAAGTATTGCCTTTTCTCTTTGCAAAAGGGAAGCTGCCTTAGAAATGAATGCCCGTTGTGGCTACGATTTTTCAAATGTCTAACTTTTTGAAAAGGAGTTAAGCGGGTAAACTCTATGTTTTCTTATACACATTTAGTATGTGAGCTTTCTGTCTATAGTTTGCACTATATTAACTCGCTAAGCTTTTGGCAGGATTCTTGGCTGTTTGTGGTGTTTTGATACAAGGTCCTGTTACTTTCATGTCGTAGGACGTGGTATTAGTCTTAAAAATTCTGAAAAGTCCTTATGGCCTCAAGAAGCTATTCCTATATGCAATTAACTCAGTAAAATTCCATCTCACCTTCCACACACTGTACTGATGGAGGAGTTCCTTTCTCGGTAAAATGTGGAGATCTTTTGGGAAGCTTTGGTGAGCATGGCAATTTGATTTGCATTGTCTTCTTCCTAGCGATCTCCGGTATTGTATCACCATCTTCAGTGGAAGATTGCTGGTCTCTGTCTCCTCCGTGCGCACGGTGCTGCTATCTTGTTAGGTTTCCTGGATAAGTTTCTCCTTCAGGTGTAATGATGGCTCCCCCTTTGAATCGGCATATTTTGGTTGATATGCATGGTTCTTTTTGCTTGGGCAGCTGTGCGTGCATTGACTTGCATTTCTGCATATTAATGATCATCGCCATGCACTTTCAGCTGGCCATCTGTGATTGCTCTTGTATTTTCCTTTAATTATGTTAGAAGTTGTGCTTGCTCCAATCTGAGATTGGCTCTGGGTTTGTGACTCCTAGGGTTTACTCTTGGCATAAGCCAAAACTGGACATGATCACAGTGGGCATTCTTTCTCTCTGTAGTGATTTGGTTTATTTTATTGTGCATTCTCAACAATGGCTCTGTAAATGAATATTTTCTTATCCTGCTATGATTGTCGAGAATTTTGGAGATCAAATATGCAATTTGATCCATGTGCCCAGCGGGAATTTCACAAAACTATTGGGAAATTTTCAAGTAGAGCTTGATAGTACATTCTTTCAATTTTCTGTTATCCTATGCGACTTTTTCTACTGTTGTCTGTAGTCTTAGAGCTAGTCACGTATATAACTTGATCCTCACATGTTAAGGATCTTAAATAGATTCTTCATGATGTCAAAATCATTTCATAATTTTCTAAAAGTGAAAATGGGAGCTAAAATAGTAAACCCAGGGATTGCGATGAAATAGTGCAAATGTCTGTATTATCAAATTGCGAAGGATGTAATTAAGAACACTGTGACCTAATCGCCGAATGTGTTTATGATAACTACACATGAAATGATAACAACCCTAACAAACCACGAAGTTGAAATTTAAGAAAATTCAAGAAGCGGAATTAAAATGCGTAGGGCACACCTCGGAGTGAAAGGCCTGGGCTCACACTGCTAGGTTGATGGAAGAGGAGACCATACTAGCAAGCATGGACTGCATCTTCATCTGGTGCCGAAGCTTTATCATCGTAAGTCTTGTATCTTCAGTCTCATCTCCTCCATCATACTCCGATGCTTCCACTGCTTCAGGCTCCACACAGCCCAAGTGCGGACAGTAATCGTAGTCCGTGTAATAGTAATGCCAGCAACCCTTGGCGATGCTTCCCCGGTACCTGTTGTTGATCAGGCTCCGCTCTTGCGTTAGGGATAATATGATGCGGGAGGGTGCTCGTGGTCCTCACGCTTCACCATTGCCGCCAAGTCGGCACACCCCAGGTGGAGGTCATAATGGCAGATCAAGCAGTGGTAGAAGGATGTGTCCCCATCGTTCAAGGGGAAGTGCATTAAACATGACAGTTTATGACATTACTGAGTATATAATTGTTTGCACCAAAATTTGAATTCAATTCGAGCGAAACAATAAGATGCACAAAGAATTTAGTCAAAGATTGAAAAAAGTGGTTGATAAATGCATTAAACACAATTTACTCAAATATTGTCCTGTGTTAAGTTATTTTTTTAAGTGATAGTAGTACAAAAGATAAAGAAATATGCAAGTCATTAACATAATAATTAATTGTTTTTCTGAGAAACACAAAATTTAGTTTTCTTTTTGGGTCTGCGCACAATATTTAGTTAGCTATCTACCAAATAAACTAGTTTTTGGAAAAGAGATACACCAATTTAGTTCCAAATAGAGAAAGAAAAGGAAAAACCAAAAAAAAAAAAAGGAAAAAAAGGCAAACATTAGTCTTAAATTAAGATTGGACCCTATAGTTAATCTTAATAAATGTTGTTTGAAAGAAATATGTGTAGTTTCGTCTCTAGAAAAGATAAGAAATCATCTTAAATTAAGAGTAGGACCCGCAAATATAGTTAATTCAATATAATATGTTTTTTTTTTTTGGTCAGTCTACTCTATTCAATAAAATAGGGTGTTAATATTTGCCAACATGTTAATAGCCAACAAAGATGGAAATGATGCGAGTCTATTAAAATAATAAAACTACTTATGGTCCTTGAATTTGAGCATTTTTTTTTCCAATCAATTGAACTTGCATAACTTTTTTAATTGAGTCTCTTCAACTCGGATCTAATTAATTAAAGGGTTAATACCCTGAAAAATCCCAAACTGGTACACTTGTGACAAATTTATCTCAAACTATTTTTTTGACCACCAAAAACCCCAAACTGGTATACCTTTGACAAATTTACCCCAAACCAGTACACTTATGACAAATTTACCCTTTATTAGTTTTCGTTAAATTTTATTTTCAAATTATTAAGTTAAATGATACGTGACAATTGACCGGTATACCAATTTAGGATTTTACGCTCCGTTTATCACAATTTACAATTTTTGTGATTTTTTTGTGGTATTAATCCAATTTAGCATATGGTATATTTGTCATAAATTTACCAGTTTAGGGTTTTTTTGCAGTTGAATAAATTAGTTTGGGGTAAATTTGTCATAAATGTACCAATTTAGGGGTTTTTTTTTTTTTATAGTTAGTTGGGGTAAATTTGTCACAAGTATACCAATTTGAGGTTTTTCATGGTCAAAAAAATAGTTTAGGGTAAATTTGTCACAAGTGTACCAGTTTGGGGTTTTTCAGGGTATTAACCCTTAATTAAAACTGACAAATTTTATTCCTGAACTTTCACATTTTTCTCTATTCCCTTTTGATCTTTCTATCCTAAAAAATCATTGATATGATGGTCTAATTAGCGTTTGTCATCTTATGTGACGTGATTGGTGGCTCACACGGACAATTTTTTAAATAAAATGATGTCGTTTTGATTTTTATTTTTTTTCTTTTTTTTTTCCCTTATCTTTCATTATAGTGTTCATCATTTTCCCTCTACCTGTCGTCAGGGACTTGGAAAAACCCGTGAAGGTCGCGGCTATAGGCAATGGTCGTGACGCCCTTGGGCAGATTGGGGCAATGGTCTTAGATTGCCCTCGGCCAAGTTAGGCGACGGTGTCACAGCGCTTGCCATGCCTTCCCAAGCCATCGCTGAGACCTCGACAAACGGTGAAGGGATGAAATGAAAAATAGAAGGAAAGAATAGGACAAAAAAAAGAGAAAAGAAAAAAAACACAATTTTCAAATATGTGGAAAAATATCTAATAAGTCTATTATTCATGTTAAGGAGATAGTTTTTCAAGTACTATTGAACGTGGCAGCCCCAAGTAAAAGAGTCATACTGAGATCACCTTGAAGCCATGTCATAGAAAAATATCTAGCATGATATTCTCGTATACTTATAGGTGGATCGAAAAGTCATGACTCAAACTCAATATTTTGTAATTGATATGAGATTTGACATTTGCATATCTATTCTTTCTATCCTCATTTTGTTTTTTGACATTCCATTTAATTACTATGAACACATTAATAAACTTTTAGCATATTACACTTAATTAGTATTTCTCTTCTTACAAATTCTACAGTTTAGGGGTGATATCTACAACTCTATATAACGACTCGTAGGAATCTAATTCATTTGAATGCTTCATTTGTTTTGTGGAAAACGAATGAATCGGAAAACTTATTTTTATGAATGATCACTTATATCGCTAAAAGAAACCGTTAATGGAAAATGTGTTCATTATTGACAACAATTTTTGTCGAAACATTTTCATGGGCAATAAAAATATTTTTCGTTTACTTAGTTTTGTAAGCGACACAAGCTATCAATTTTTGGAAAATATTTTTCAAATTATTTATTTTTTATAAAAAAAACATAGGCTATATTTCAAATTTGTCGACCAAGACTTTGCCTAATTATAGTCTTATTTCCAACATGTTTATTGTTCATTTTTGGTTTGTCTATTTCTAATTGGTCTTAGGTGATTGCTAAAAAAAAAAAAAAAAAAATCTTTTTAGTTACATCGCACCAAAAAGATTCAAAGACCCTAGAACTATTTTTTCATGGTTGTCACAACTAATTAAAGAATAATTGGAAGTTAATTAAAGGAAGTAAGTCCAATTACAATCGAATGGGTCTATACATGGAGAGAATTTGGTTATTATGGGAGGGAAAGTTGGCTTGCCGTGCACTTTGATGCGATGCGCATAATCGCTTTCTTACATGTGAACAACATCAAATTCCCACCTTCTTTTTATGGTCATTTTCTATACTTTTGCTTTTGGAAAGTATAGTACCGAACACCCTCCCTCGGATTAGGATCATCTTCCCCCATAGGCATGGGCACGTAACCAATCAAATCAAGTAAGGACATGTGGTGTGTCTATAATAATTAACTAAAATCCAGTATTATGACTTTACCTAATTGGGTCTTTGTTTATAATTCCTTGACTCTAGGGAAATAAGAGCAAACAAAAGATTGGGCAGATGAAATTGATTGATGTTCCCATGACTTTTTCCATGTGAACTGTCTTGATTACACCCTATCAAAAGAAGAAGAAGGAGAAGAAGGATCGTTTACTTGACTTGACTTGAAATATCACACTTATTCAATTTAATATTATTTGCCAATGATAGCTTGTTTATTTTTTTGGCTAGCTATATACTTTTAGGATTAGATGTATACCTAATTTTTTTTTATATTCCATTTTTTTAAAAATAACAATGTGACTATATTAAAAAGTTAAAGATCATAATATAATAGTGAGGACTTTGTCTTTATTAATAGTAATTCACCTATTAGTATTCAAGATGTAAAATACAACTTGCATATCGATATGACAAGTTCAATGCCGATACAACATGGATCTAAAAGGTAGTATTTTGAAATAGATTCTTCTTCACCAAAGTAGACATTTAGCTCTCTTTTATTTACACGCATTTAATAATAAGCAACAATATTTCAACAAGATAAAATGGGACGTTACAAATGTATAATTTATAAAAAAGATATGTATTATAATTGACAAATGAAAGTAAAGGTGATTATAAATTGTGAAATAGATTTACTTACATGTATGGTTAATAGTGTTCTGTTTTTGAGAACCGAAAATCAAGATTCTAAATGCGCGGAAAAGACTAAAGTGATTGCCCCCACTAAACTGCCCGGCAATTCAGGGATTGAAATATAGATTATAGGATAAAGGACGCAATTGATAAATAATGAAGAAAACCAAGTAAGGCCAATGCCGTTTCACCTTTCATTGACTGACTAAATCATCAATAATTGCCTTGCTTGTAACGGTCTTGTAATTTTCTCAACTCGTGTGAATGGCTAAAATGCTTTTGTGGTTCCATCTATGTTTTAGGTTCTGTGTGCTGTATGTAAGAGAAGTGGCAAAGGGAGGTTGGCTTATAAACTCCACAAGGAATTGCTCATAAATGCAAGAAATATTGGAGGTTTGGAAATCAGTGAAAAAAATATCGAATGTCCTTTTAATGATGTGCAAGACAAAATCAATTATAATGTACGAAAATTATGTAAAACTTGTGTTTTTTAGTTGGATCCAATATGAATCACATTATCTCTGGATAGGTGATTGGCATAATTTATCAAGGAATTTTACCAGAGTATTGGATAATTTTCAAGAAGGGCCTTGTAGTATATTTTGTCAATTTTCTGTTAATTTATGAGACTTTATTGATATAGCTATTTTTTAAAATCTTAGAGCTAGTCACATACATAACTTGATTTCTAATGTCAAGGGTCTTCTTAAATAAATTTTTTAAAATATCAAAATCATTTTGCAATCCAAAAAAGAAAAAAAAATTGTATGTCCTTTAGATGACTCAATAGATAGAATCAATCATAATATGCAAAAAGTGTGTGCAACGTTTTTGTTTTTCAATTAGATTCAATATGAATCACATTATCTCTTAATATGTGATCAGCATAGTACATTGTATTAACTCCATATAACAACTTTCTCAAGCAATATTAATCATTTTTCTTCTTTTGGACTTTAAGGGGAAGTACATTGAACATGGTAACCTATAACATAACCTAGTATGTAATGTGCAAAAGAAGAGATGCTAATGCAGTTCACTAAATACGGCTTCCTACATGCATGGAGTGGTCTTTGAAATCATGCTAATCTCTCTGTCTCTCTCTTCTTTGAGTTCATGCTCATGCATTTTATTGGCAAAGTAGTGAGATCTCGGTTTTTCCTTATTTGAAGGGTAAGTGAACTTGTATCATATTGCCCGTATGCTTCATTAATATGATAAAACTATATGCTTGATCCCTAAGTTCGAGCTTTTTTTTCCTATCAAATCCTCTAAACTTTCAGTTTTGTCCCATCAGATCATTGAAATTGTATAGCTTTTTATAATAAAAATTCCTTCATTTCCAAATCTAACTGATTGGAACTGACATTCCTTCTTCATTAACATTTTTTTTTTCACTATTCTATTCTCATCACCTACATATTCTTTCTATCCTCATTTTTTTTGGCATACCATTTAATTACACGAGCAAACTAATAAAAATTTAGCATATTACACTAAATTAGTATTTCTCTTCTTACCAATTCTATGGTTTAGGGATGAAGTCAACAAGTCTATATAATGATTTGTAGGAATCTAATCCATTTAAAAATTCAAATTTGTAGACGAGTTAAAATATGTATAGTACAAAAGATATAAAGTAATTCCACATGTCTCTCTTTCTCCCACGTTACCCAATCACATTGCCTTCTCATGCCGTTCTTGTTTGATTCCCCTTTGATAAGGACCATGTCGTGTAACACAAATCTTTATTATTTCCTAATTACAGTCTTACTCCTACGATGGTCAATGTTCATTTTTTTTTTGTCTAGTTCTAATTGGTCTAAGGTGATTGTTAAATAAATAAATAAATAAAACCCTTTTAGAATGCGTTTGGTAACCATTTTGTTCCGAAGAACAATTTTTGATGAGAAATGATTTTTTCTGATTCTTTTATCGGGAACAATTTCTAAGCAAAAGAATGCGTTTGGTAACTTCCCTAAATTTCTATTCTCGGGATAGAAATACATTTGGTAGAATTCTTAGATTTTTTAAAAAAATTTCTTGTAGTTTTTTTTCTTATTTTTTTCCTTTTTCCTTTTCCTTTTTCTTTTTCTCTTTGGTCGGTTGCCAGCTACCCTTGTGGTCAACGACCAGCTGGGTGAGGTCTGGCGAGCTTGCTGGAGGCCAGCATGGCCACGGTGAGGCCGAGCCTCGCGTCGGCTGGGGATGCCGAGCTTCGCCGTGGCTGTATGAGGCTTGGCCTTGCCTTGGCTGGGCGAGCTCGGCCTCGCTAGATCTAGGTGAGGTCGACCTTGCCCAGCCCAAGCGAGGTCGAGCCTCGTCGTGCCTCACCTAGCCACAGCGAGGCTCAAGCCAATGAGCCTTGTTATGGCTCGGCGTCTCCGGGGGCTGGCGAGGTTGTTGGCCCTCATTTGACCGGTCGCTGGCGCCAGCCATGGCCATGTCTGGCGATCGGTCAAAAGGAAGAAGAAGAAGAATAAGAAGAAGAAGAAGAAGAAAATAAAGAGAAGAAGAAAAGAGAAGAAAAAAAGAAGATAAAAGAAGATAAAGAAAAATTGATTCTAGAAATTGTTTCCGGAAACAATAGGGTACATGACAAACCAAAATTTCTATTCTATAAACAAATTTTCTATTCCAAACTTATTTCTGGAATGAAATCCGTTTGATAAAATTATAATTTTTTTTTATTTCTGAAATAGATTTTTATTCCGGAAATAGGTTTGGAACATAAATCAGAAGTAAATTTTTTTTACTTTTCTATTTCTAGAACAAAAATAAGAAATAAAAATTCTTCTCATTGTTCATCCTTTCTACAAACTGGTTGTCCATCCATCGCCGTCGACCACCATTTGATGTTCCACGCAGGCCGCCGTTGGTTGCTGGTTGCTGGCAGCCGTTTGGTAGTCGCCAGCCGGTCACCACGGCTCCAATTGCCGGCCGCCAGTCGCCACTGGTCATCAGTTGCCGGTGACCACTACCGATCACCGCCGTCTGAAACGAAGAAATTTTATGTCGTTATCAAATGAATTTCTATTTTGTGAGTAGAAATTTTGTATCGTTAGCAAACGGGTATTTTTGCTTAGAAACTCATCTAGAAATAGATGTAGAAAAATCTATTTCTCTTCCAAAAATCAAAATTTGACCAAAATGGTTATCATTTACGCCCCAAGAAGCTGTTTTTTCTACTTCTTGTTTCTACTCCAAATCTATTCCCGATAAGAAGCTACTTTTTTCTACTTCTTGTTTCTGCTCCAAATCTATTTCCGAGAACAAAAGTTTTACCAAACACGTTTTTATTCTTTTTTCGTTCCCTAGAACAAAAGAATAGAAATTTTTGTTTCGAGGAACAAATTTTTTTTTTAACAAACAGGCCCTTAGTTACATCACATCAAAAAGATTTGGTGACCCTAAAACTACCTCTTCATTTTTTTTTTTTTTTTTGGGCATGGACATCACGACTAATTAGAGGATAATTTGGAGTTATTTAAAGGATGTAAATCCAATTACAATCAAATGGTCCTATATGTGGAGAGTATTTGGTCATCATGGGAGGCAAAGTTGGCTTGCTGTGCACTTTGATGCAATGCACCTAAGTTGCTTTCTTACATGTGAATGCTTCAAATTCCCACATTCTTTGTATAGTGTTTTTCTCTACTTTTGCTTTTGGAAAGTATGATATTGAACACCCTCCCTTGGATTAGGACCATCTTCACCCATTCAACACAGGCACGTAACCAATCAAATCAAGCGAGGACAAGTGATGTATGTATGATAATTAGCTAAAAATCCGATATTATGACTTTATCTAATTGGGTCTTTGTTTATAATTCCTTGATTCTGGAAATACAAGAGCAAACAAAAGGTTGGACGGATGAAACATATTGATGTTCTCACGACTTTTCTCATGTGAATTGTCTCGAGTACGCTTTGTCAAAAGAAGGAGGAGAAGAAGGACCATTTACTTGAGTTGACTTGAACAATTGCACTTTTTCAGTTCATTATCATTTGCCGATGACAACTTGTTTCCTTTTTGACTACATGTATACCTTTAGGACTAAATATATGCCTGGTTTTTAATTGTTAGTGATATTATATTGAAGATTATTAATATTTTCTATAGAATATTATCCTATGTTAACGACAGTTATGACATTACTATCGATTATCTATGTCAATCAAGATTATTAAAAAAGCTCGATCGGACAACACGGTCAATGCGATTAGTGTTGAAGCATAGCTATTATGGAAATGACTCGATTAAATGCTTCCTCTAATGAGACTAGTATTATAATTGACAAATCGAAGTAAATGTCATTATAAATTGTGAAATAGACCTACTTACATGTATGGTTAATAGTGTTCTGTTTATGAGAACTCAAAAAATCAGGATTTGATATGCGCAGAAACGACTAAAGTCATTGCCCCTACTAAACAGCCCGGCAATTTAGATACTGAAAAATAGATTATAGGATTAAGGACACAATTGACACCCTGGGATTATTTTTTCACTTTTTTGCATGGTTATCACGACTAATTAGAGTATAATTCAAAGTTAATTAAAGGAAGTAAATCCAATTATAATTGAATGGGCCTGTATGTGGAGAGAATTTGGTCAACGTGGGAGGCAAAGTTGGCTTGCCGTGCACTTTTGATCCAATGCGCCTAAGTTGCTTTCTTACATGTGAATAGCTCCAAATTCCCACCATCTTTCTATGGCCTTTTTTTTGTACTTTTTCTTTTGGAAAGTATAATATTGAAGACCCTCCCTCAGATTAGGATCATCTTCACCAATCGGGCATGAGCAGTAACTAGTCAAATCAAGTAAGGACACGTGGTGTGTGTCTAATAGTTAGCTAAAATCTGGTATTATTACTTTACCTAATTGGGTTTTTGTTTGTAATTACTTGATTATGGGAAAATCAAAGCAAATGAAAGGTTGGACGGATAAAACAGATTGACATTTTCATGACTATTCCCATGTGAACTATCTCGATTATGCCATGTCAAAAGAAGAAGGATCGTTTACTTGACTTGACTTGACTTGAACTATCGCATTATTTCAGTTTAATATCATCTGCCAGTGACAACTTGTTTACTTTTTGAATAGCTACATACCTTTAGGATTAAATATATGCCTAGTTTTTATTTATTTATTTTATAATTCCAATAATTTTTTTAAATAACAATGTGGCTATATTAAACTGATAAATATCATAATATAATAGCACAGACTTTGTCATTATTAATTAGTAATTCATCAATTAGTATTCAAGATGCAAAATATAATTTGCATATCAACGTAACAAGTTCAATGCTGGTACAGTATGGATCTAAAAGGTAGTAGTTTGAAATAAATTCTTCTTCACCGAATAGAGATTTTGCCCCCTTTTATTTACATGCATTATTTTCTATTTTAATAATAAGAAATGATATTTCAACCGCATAAAATGGCACATCACATTAATTTATGGAAAAGATATGTATTATAATTGACAAATGGAAGTAAAGGTGATTATAAATTGTGAAATAGACCTACTTACATGTACGGTTTATAGTGTTCTGCTTATGAGAACCTGAAAATCAAGATTTTATATGCGTGGAAAAGACTAAAGTCAATGCCCCTACTAAACAGCTCGGGCAATTCAGGGATTGAAAGGTAGATTATGGGATAAAGGACACAATTGATAAATAATGAAGAAAACTAAGGCCCCATTGACTGACTTGATCATCAATAATTACCTTGCTTGTAACGGCCTTGTAATTTTCTCAACTTGTGTGGATGGCTGAAATGCTTCTATCGTTCCATCTATGTTTTAAGTTCTATGTGCTTGTCTATAAGAGAAGTGGCTGAAGGAGGTTAGCTTATAAACTCCACAAGGGATTGCTCATATATGTAGGAAATATTGGAGGTTTGGAAATCAGTGAAAACAAATATCAAATATCCAATTAATGACGTGCTAGGCAGAGCCAATTATAACATACAAAAATTACGTAAAACTTGTGTTTTTCAGTTGAATCCAATGGGAATCATATTAACTCTTAATAGGTGATTGGCGTAATCAATTTGAGGAATTTTACCAAAGTATTGGTTAATTTTCAAGTAGAGCTTGACAGTACATTTTGTCAATTTTCTGTTAATATATGCGACTTTATTTATATAGTTATTTCTTTAGTCCCAGACATATACATAACTTGATTTCTAATGCCAAAGGTCTTCTCAAATAATATTTTAATAATTTCAAAATCATTTTGGTATTCCAAAAAAATAATATATATATTGAATAGCCTTTGGATGACTCGATGGACAAAGTCAATCATAATATGCAAAACCGTGTGAAAACTTTTGCTTATTAGTTGGGTCCACAATGAATCACATCATCTCTTAATATGTGATTGGCATAATATCTCGTATTAACTCAATATAACAACTTTCTCAAGCAATATTAATAATTTTTTTTCTTCTTTTTTGCTTTAAGGGGAAGTACGTTGAACATGGCAACCTATATCATTACCTAGTATATGACAAGTGAAGAGATACTAATGTAGTTCACTGAATACAGCTTCCTACACGCATGAAGTGGTCATGGGAATCATGCTGATCTCTCCGTCTCTATCTTCTCCTAGTTCTTGCGCAAGCATGTTATTGGCAAAGTAGCGTGATCTCGGTTTGTCCCCATAATTCAACTCGTTTCACAATGTGTCCTTATTTGAAGGGTAAGTCCACTTATCTCATACTATCCTGCATGCTTCATTAATATAATAAAACTATACTTTTGATCCCTAAGTTCGAGCATTTTTTTCCGATCAAATCATTGAATTTTGTATAGCCTTTTCTAATTAAAATTCCTTCAGCTCCAAATCTGGTTGATTGGAACAAACACACCTTATTCAGTAACTTTTGCAATTTTTCACTACTCTATTCTCATCACCTACGTATTCTTTCTATCTTCAAATTTTTTGGCATACCATTTAATTACCTTGAACACACCAATAAAATTTTAGCATATTACACTTAATTAGGATCTCTTCTTACAAACTCTTTGGTCTGAGGGTGATGTTTACAATTTTATATTAAGACTTGGAGGAATCTTATCTATTTTAACTTTCAAATTTGTTGACGAACACCTTCCATAAAGAATGCGTAGTCGAAAGGACATCGAGCAATTCGACGTCTCTCTTTGTCCCACATCACCCAATCAAGTTGCCTTCTCATTCTCATGCCATTCTTGTTTGATTCCCCTTCGATAAGGATCATGTCGTGTGACACGAATGTTGATTATTTCTTTTATCCCCAAGATGTTTAATGTTCATTTTTTATTCGTCTAGTCCTAATTGGTCTGAGGTGATTGCTTAAAAAAATAAATTCTTTTTAGTTCCATCGCACCAAAAAGATTTGACATCCCTAGAACTATTTTTTTTTTCATTTTTTTTTTGCGTGGTTTTCACGACTAATTGGTCTTAGGTGATTCCTGAACTATTTCTTCATTATCCTTTGCGTGGACGTCACGGCTAAAAGGACAATTTAGAGTTAATTCATGGAAGTAAATCTAATTACTATTCAATGGGCCTATACGTATAGGAAATTTGGTCAGCGCGGGAACCAAAGATGGCTTGCCGTGCACTTTGAGGCAATGTGCCTAAGTTGCTTTCTTACATGTGAACAGGTTTGAATTCCCCCGTTCTTTTATGGTCTTTTTCTCTACTTTCGCTTTTGGAAAGTATAACGCTGAACACCTTTCCGCGGATTTTCAATACCGACGGCTCGACACAGCACAACTTTTGATATGTTAGATCATTTAAGGACACTTAAGGACACTGCGGTGTGTGTCTAATAATTAGCTACATTGGTGTTATGGCTTTCCATAATTTGGTTTTTGTTTATAATTCCTTGATTTTAGGAAAGTAAGAGCAAACAAAAGGTTGGACAAATGTAACAAATTGACGTTTCCACAACTTTTTCCATGTGAAGTGTCTCGATTACGCCCTATCAAAAGAATAAAAAGTAGAAGAAAGATCGTTTACTTGACTTGACTTGAACCATTGCACTTTCTCAATTAAACATCATATGCCAACTATAACTTGTTTACTTTTTTGACTAGCTATATACCTTTGGGATTAAATATATATGCCTAGTTTTTTTTTTTAATTCCAACAATTTATTAAATAACAATATGAATAGATTAAAATGTTAAAGGTCATGATATAATAGCGTGGGCTTTGTTACTTTCAATTAATAATTCATCTATAAATACTCAAGAAGCAAAATTCAATTTGCATATCAATATAACAAGTTAAATGCCGGTACCACATTAATCTCAAAGGTAATATTTTGAAATAAATTCTTTTTTACCATAACAGAGATTTTACTCTCTTTTATGTATAACCATTGTTTTCAATTTAGATAATAATTCCAAAATGTATAATTTATAGAAAAGATATATACTTGAAAGTAAAGTTGATTGCAAATTGTGAAATAGACCTACTTACACATATGGTTAATTGTGTTCTGCTTCCGAGGAAAGTAAAGATTTTATGTGAGCAGAAAAGACTTAAGAGTTGTCGCCCCTACAATAACAGCCCGTAAATTTAGAGATTGGAAAGACACAATTGACAATGAAAGAAAAAGGAGGTCCCCATAGTGTTATCAGCTTTCATCGACAGACTTGATCATTAATAGTTAACCTTGCATGTCAAGGCCTACATTTGAACTGACTTTTCTCATGTGAACTGACTAAAGAAGGAGGAGAATAAGGATCGTTGACTTGACTTGAACTTTCCCACTTCTTCAATTATATATCATCTGCCAGCTGCAACTTTTTACTTTTCTAACTAGTGTTATACCTTGGAGATTAAATACATACCTTTTCTTATAATTCCAATAATATGAATATTAATGCGAACTATATCAAAATGTTAAAGATCATTACTTTTTTGTTATTAATTAATAATCCATCTATAAATTATTCAAGATGCCAAAAGCAATTTGTATATTGGTATAAGAAGTTAAAGGTCGGTACAACATGGACAGAAAAAGGTAATATTTTGAAATAATGATGCCTTTCCCTTTGAATCGGCATATTTTGTTTGATACGCACGGTTCTTTTTGCTTGGGCAGCTGTGCGTGCATCGACTTGCATTTCTGCATATTAATGATCATCGCCGTGCACTTTCAGCCGGCCATCTGTGATTGCTCTTGTATTTTCATTTAATTCTGTTAGAAGTTGTGCTTGCTCCAGTCTGAGATTGGCTCTTGGCATAAGCCAAAACTGGACATGATCACAGTGGGCATTCTTTTTCTCTGTAGTGATTTGGTTTAGTTTATTGTGCTTTCTCAACAATGGCTCTGTAAATGAATATTTTCTTATCCTGCTATGATTATGATAGTCTAATTAGCATTTGCCATCTTATGTGACATGATTGGTGGCTCACGCGGACAATTTTTTTTAATAAAATGATGTTGTTTTGATTTTTTAAAAAAATTTTAGATTTTTTTTATTCTTTTTTTCCCCTAATCTTTCATTATAGTGTTCATCATTTTCCCTGTGCCTGTTGTCAGGGACTTGGAACCCGTAAAGGTCGCGGCTATAGGCAATGGTCGTGATGCCCTTGGGCAGATTTGGGCAATGGTCTTAGATTGCCATCAGCCGAGTTAGGCGATGGTGTCGCAACACTTGCCATGCCTTCACAAGCCATCGTTGAGACCTTGACAAATGGCGAAGGGACGAAATGAAAAATAGAAGGAAAGAATAGGACAAAAAAGAGAGAAAAGAGAAAAAAAAACTCAATTTTCAAATATGTGGAAAAATATCTAGTAAGTCTTTTATTCATGTTAAGGAGATAGTTTTTCAAGTACTATTGAACGTGGCAGCCCCAAGCAAAAGTCACACTTAGATCACCTTGAAGCCATGTCATAGAAAAATATCTGGCATGATATTCTCGTATACTTATAGATGGATCGAAAAGTCATGACTCAAACTCAATATTTCGTAATTAATAGGAGATTTGACATTTGCCTACGTATTCTTTCCCTCCTCGGTTTTTTTTTGGCATACCATTTAATTACTATGAACACATTAATAAAATTTTAGCATATTACACTTAATTAGTATTTCTCTTCTTACAAATTCTACAGTAGGGTGTGATATCTACAACTCTATATAATGACACGTAGGAATCTAATTCATTTAAATGCTTATTTGTTTCGTGGAAAACGAATGAATCAGAAAACTTATTTTTATGAATGATCGCTTGTATCACTAAAAAAAAACTGTAAATGGAAAATGTTTTCATTATTAACAACAATTTTAGTCTAAATATTTTCATGGGCAATGAAAATATTTTTCGTTTACTTAGTTTTGTAAGTGACACAAGCTATCGGTTTTTGGAAAATATTTTTCAAATTATTTATTTTTTTATAAAACAAACATAGGCTAAATTTCAAATTTGTTGACCAAGACTTTGCCTAAAGAATGCATAGTACAAAGGACATAAAGTAATCTCACGTCTTTCTTTGTCCTACGTCACCCAATCACATTTCTTTTTCATGCCATTCTTGTTTGATTCCCCTTTGATAAAGATCATGTCGTGTGATGCGAATCTTAATTATTTCCTAATAGTCTTATTTCCAACATGTTCATTGTTCATTTTTGGTTTGTCTATTTCTAATTGGTCTTAGGTGATTGCTAAAAAAAATAAATTCTTTTTAGTTACATCGCACCAAAAAGATTTAAAGACCCTAGAACTATTTTTTTTCATGGTTGCCATGACTAATTAAAGAATAATTGGAAGTTAATTAAAGGAAGTAAGTCCAATTACAATCGAATGGGTCTATACATGGAGAGAATTTGGTCAGCATGGGAGGGAGAGTTGGCTTGCCATGCACTTTGATGCAATGCACATAATTGATTTCTTACACGTGAACAACATCGAATTCCCACCTTCTTTTTATGGCCATTTTCTATACTTTTGCTTTTGGAAAGTATAATGCCGAACACCCTCCCTTGGATTAGGATCATCTTCCCCCATAGGCACGGGCACATAACCAATCAAATCAAGTAATGACATGTGGTGTGTCTCTAATAATTAGCTAAAATCCAATATTATGACTTTACTTGATTGGATCTCTATTTATAATTCCTTGACTCTAGGGAAATAAGAGCAAACAAAAGATAGGGCAGATAAAATTGATTGATGTTCCCATGACCTTTTCCATGTGAACTATCTTGATTACACCGTGTCAGAAGAAGAAGAAGAAGAAGAAGAAGAAGAAGAAGGATCATTTACTTGACTTGACTTGAAATATCACACTTATATTAATAATATTTGCCAATTACAACTTGTTTATTTTTTTGGCTAGCTATGTACTTTTAGGATTAAATATATACCGATTTTTTTTAAATAACAATGTGACTATATTAAAAAGTTAAAGATCATAATATAATAGCCAGGACTTTGTCTTTATTAATTAGTGATTCACCTATTAGTATTCAAGATGTAAAACACAACTTGCATATCAATATGACAAGTTCAATGCCGATACAACATGGATCTAAAAGGTAGTATTTTGAAATAGATTCTTCTTCACCAAAGTAGACATTTAACTCTCTTTTGTTATTTATTTATTTTTTGTAAGGATTAGCTCTTTTTTATTTACACGCATTTCGTTCAATTTTAATAATAAGAAACAATAATTCAACATGATAAAATGGGACATTACAAATGTATAATTTATTAAAAAAAAGATATGTATTATAGGTGAAAAATGAAAGCAAAGGTGATTATAAATTGTGAAATAGACTTACTTACATGTATGGTTAATAGTGTTCTGTTTTTGAGAACCGAAAATCAAGATTCTAAATGCGTGGAAAAGACTAAAGTCATTGCCCCCACTAAACTGCCCAGCAATTCAGGGATTGAAATATAGATTATAGGATAAAGGACGCAATTGATAAATAATGAAGAAAACCAAGTGAGTCCCATGCCGTTTCACCTTTCATTGACTGACTGGATCATCAATAATTGCCTTGCTTGTAACGGTCTTGTAATTTTCTCAACTCGTGTGAATGGCTGAAATGCTTATGTGGTTCCATCTATGTTTTAGGTTCTGTGTGCTGTATGTAAGAGAAGTGGCGAAGGGAGGATGGCCTATAAACTCCACAAGGAATTGTTCATACATGCAAGAAATATTGGAGGTTTGGAAATCAGTGAAAAAAATATCAAATGTCCTTTCAATGGCGCGAGACAAAATCAATTATAATGTACAAAAATTACGTAAAACTTGTGTTTTCTAGTTGGATCCAATGTGAATCACATTATCTCTGGATAGGTGATTGGCATAATTTATCAAGGAATTTTACCAGAGTATTGGATAATTTTCAAGAAGGGCTTTGTAGTATATTCTGTCAATTTTCCGTTAATCTATGAGACTTTATTGATATAGCTATTTTTTTAATCTCAGAGCTAGTCACGTACATAACTTGATTTCTAATGTCAAGGGTCTTCTTAAATCGATTTTTCAATATATCAAAATCATTTTGCTATCCAAAATAAAATAAAATTGAATGTCCTTTGGATGACTCAATAGATAGAATCGATCATAATATACAAAAAGAGTGTGAAAAGTTTTTGTTTTTCAATTAGATTCAATATGAATTACATTATCTCTTAATATGTGATCAGCATAGTACATTGTATTAACTCCATATAACAACTTTCTCAAGCAATATTAATCACTTTTCTTGTTTTGCACTTTAAGGGGAAGTACATTGAACATGGTAACCTATAACATAACGTAGTATATAAAGTGTGAAAGAAGATATACTAATGCAGTACTAGATATGGCTTCCTACATGCATGAAGTGGTCTTTGAAATCATGCTAATCTCTCTGTCTCACTCTTCTTCGAGTTCATGCTCATGCATGTTATTGGCTAAGTAGTGAGATCTTGGTTTTTCCTTATTTGAAGAGTAAGTGAACTTGTATCATATTGCCTGCATGCTTCATTAATATGATAAAACTATACTCTTGATTCCTAAGTTCGAGCCTTTTTTTCCTATCAAATCGTCTAAACTTTGAGTTTTGTCCCATCAGATCATTGAAATTGTATAGCTTTTTCTAATTAAAATTCCTTCAACTCCAAATCTAATTGATTGGAACTAACATTCCTTCTTCATGAACTTTTTTTTTTTTTTTCACTATTCTATTCTCATCACCTACGTATTCTTTCTATTTTCAATTTTTTTGGCATTCCATTTAATTACACGAGCAAACTAATAAAAATTTATCATATTACACTAAATTAGTATTTCTCTTCTTATAAATTCTATGGTCTAGGGTTGATGTCAACAACTCTATATAATGATTTGCAGGAATCTAAACCATTTAAAAATTCAAATTTGTTGGTAAGTTAAAAAATGTATAGTACAAAGGACATAAAGTAATTCCACGTGTCTCTCTTTCTCCCACGTTACCCATTCACATTGCCTTCTCAGGCCATTCTTGTTCGATTCCCCTTTGATAAGGACTGTGTCGTGCAACTCAAATCTTAATTATTTCCTAGTTACAATCTTATTCCCATGATGGTCAATGTTCATTTTTTTTGTTTGTCTAGTTCTAATTGGTCTAAGGTGATTGCTTAAAAAAAAAAAAAAATTCCTTCTAGTTACATCACATCAAAAAGATTTGATGACCCTAAAACTATTTCTCCATTTTTTTAGCGTGGACGTCATGACTGATTAAAGGATAATTTGGAGTTAATAAAAGGAAGTAAATCCAATTACAATAGAATGGTCCTATATTTTTAGAGCATTTGGTCATCATGGGAGGCAAAGTTGGCTTGCCGTGCACTTTGATGCAATGTGCTTAAGTTGCTTTCTTACATGTGAACAGCTTTGAATTCTCACTTTCTTTGTATAGTCTTTTTCTCTACTTTTGCTTTTGGAAAGTATGATACTGAACCTCCTCCCATGGATTAGGATCATCTTTGCCCATCAAGCATGGGCATGTAACCAATCAAATCAAGTAAGGACACATGATGTGTGTCTAATAATTAGCTAAAAATATGATATTATGACTTTATCTAATTGGGTCTTTGTTTATAATTCCTTGATTCTAGGGAAATAAGAGCAAACGAAAGATTGGACAGATGAAACATATTGATGTTCTCACAACTTTTCCCATGTGAAATGTCTCGATTACGCCCTGTCAAAAGAAGAAGGAGAAGAAGGATCGTTTACTTTAGTTGACTTGAACAATTGCACTTTTTCATTTCATTATCATCTGCCGATGACAACTTCTTTACATTTTAACTAGCTATATACCTTTAGGATTAGGCCTAGTTTTTAATTGTTAGCGATATTATATTGGAGATTGTTAAGATTTTCTATGGAATATAGTCCTATGTTAAAGAGAATTATGATATTGCTATTGATTATCTATATCGATCAAGACCATTAAAAAAGCTCAATTGGACGATGCGGTTGGTGCGATTAATGTCGAAACATAACTATTATGGAAAGGACTCAATTAGGTGCTTTCTCTGATGAGACTTGTATTATAATTGACAAGTGGAAGTAGAGGTCATTATAAATTGTGAAATAGACCTAGTTACAAGTATGGTTAATGTGTTCTATTTCTGAGAACTCAAAAATGAGGATTTTATATGCTCGGAAAAGACTAAAGTCATTGCCCCTGCTAAACAGCCCGGCAATTCAAATATTGAAAAATATATTATAGGATAAAGGACACAATTGATAAATAATGAAGAAGAAGATTTGGCGACCCTAGAACTATTTTTTTCACTTTTTTTGTGTGGTCGTCACGACTAACTAGAGACTAATTTGGAAGTAAATCCAATTACAATCGAATGGGCCTATAAAGAATTTGGTCAACATGGGAGGCAAAGTTGGCTCACCGTGCACTTTGATTCAATGCGCCTAATGTTGCTTTCTTACATGTGAATAGCTTTGAATTCCCACCTTCTTTCTATGGTCTTTTTCTGTACTTTTTCTTTTGGAAAGTATAATATTGAACACCCTCCCTTGGATTAGGATCATCTTCACCCATTAGGCACGAGCATGTAACCAATCAAATCAAGTAAGGACACATGGTGTGTGTCTAATAACTAGCTAAAATCTGGTATTATGACTTTACCTAACTGGGTCTTTGTTTCTAATTACTTGATTCCAGGAAAATCAAAGCAAATGAAAGGTTGGACGGATGAGACAAATTGATGTTCCCACGATTGTTTACATGTGAACTGTCTCGATTATACCCTATCAAAAGAGGAAAAAGTATCGTTTAGTTGACTTGACTTGAACTATCGCACTTTTTCAGTTTAATATCATCTGCCAATGACAACTTGTTTACCTTTTGACTAGCTATATACCTTTAGGATTAGATATATGCCTAGTTTATTTATAATTCCAATACTTTTTTAAATAACAATGTGGCTATGTTAAAATGTTAAAGATCATAATATAATAGCACAGACTTTGTTATTATTAATTAGTAATTCATCAATTAGTATTCAAGATGCAAAATATAATTTGCATATCAATGTAACAAGTTCAATGCCGGTATAGAACGGATCTAAAAGGTCGTAGTTTGAAATAGATTCTTCTTCAGCAAATAGAGTTTTCTCCCTTTTATTTATTTATTTATTTTTTGATGACCCGGAAACCACCGTACAGCCAGTAGCCAGCGACTTAAACCCAGAGGGGCATTGGCGCGGGGACCCACCTCCCATAGCACCCCACTTAAGTCGTGCAATGGGAGCGAGAATTTTTGAACCTCTACCCTCCCGGATGAGGGGTCAAAGCGCGAACCAACTCGTCCACCACCGGGTGGGTAGTTTTCTCCCTTTTATTATTTTATTATTTTATTTTATTTTTTATGACCCGGGACCGCCGTATAGTCAGCAGTTGGTGGTGTAAACCCGGGGAGACCTGAGGGGCCCACCTCGCCTGGATCGCAGGTGAGTTGCACAAGCGAATGCGGGGGTTTGAACTCGCTCCCTTCCGGTGGAGGGATTGAGCACAAACCATGCGACCACCAATGGGGTGGGTATTTTCTCTCTTTTATTTACTTGCATTATTTTCAATTTTAATAATAAGAAATGATATTTCAACCACATGAAATGGGACATTACATATGTTTAATTTATAGAAAAGATATGCATTATAATTGACAAATGGAAGTAAAGGTGATTATAAGTCAAGAAATAGACCCACTTACATGTACAGTTAATAGTGTTCTTGTTCTGAGAACCTGAAAATCAAGATTTTATATGTACGGAAAAAACTAAAGTCAATGCCCCTACTAAACAGCCCGGCAATTCAGGGATTGAAAGATAGATTATAGGATAAAGGACACAATTGATAAATAATGAAGAAAACTAAGGCCCCATTGATTGACTTTATCATCAATAATTACGTAAAACTTGTGTTTCACCTTTCCTTGACTGACTTGATCATCAATAATTACCTTGCTTGTAACGGCCTTGTAATTTTCTCAACTTGTGTGGATGGCTGAAATGCTTCTGTCGTTCCATCTATGTTTTAAGTTATGTGTGCTTATCTGTAAGAGAAGTGGCGGAGGGAGGTTGTCTTATAAACTCCACAAGGAATTGCTCATATATGTAGGAAATATTGGAGGTTTTGGAAACCGATGAAAAAAATATCGAATGTCATCTTAATGACGTGCCAGACAGAGTCAATTATAACGTACAAAAATTACATAAAACTTGTATTTTCGGTTGAATCCAATGTGAATCATATTAACTCCTAATAGGTTATTGGCATAATCTATCAAAGGAATTTTACAAAAGTATTAAATAATTTTCAAGTAGAGCTTGACAGTACATTCTGTCAATTTTTTGTTAATATATGGGACTTTATTTATATAGTTATTTCTTTAATCTCAGTGCTAGTCACATTCATAACTTGATTTCTGATGTCAAAGGTCTTCTCAAATAATTTTTTCATAATTTCAAAATCATCTTGGAATTAAAAAAAAAAAAAAATTGAATATCCTTTGGATGGCTCAATAGACGGAGTCAATCATAATCTACATAAACCATGTGAAATCTTTCGTTTTAAAAATTGATCCAACATGAATCACGTTATCTTTTAATATGTGATTGGCATAATGTAACGTATTAACTCTATACAACAACTTTCTAAAGCAATATTAATCATTTTTCTTCTTTTGCACATTAAGGGGAAGTATATTGAATAAGGTAACCTATAACATTACCTAGTATATAACAAGAGAAAGAAGAGAGACTAATGCAGTTCATGAATACAGCATCCTACATGCATGAAGTGGTCTTGGGAATCATGCTAATCTCTCTGTCTCTCGCTCTTCTTTGAGTTCACGCTAGTCCATGTTATTGGCAAAGTTGCGTGATCTCGATTGTCCCTATAATTCAAACTTGTTTCACGACGTGTCCTTATTTGAAGGGTAAGTCCACTTGTCTCATCTTCCCCATATGCTTCATTAAAATGATAAAACTATACTTTTGATCTCTAAGTTCGGGCATTTTTTTCCAACCAAATCCTCTAAACTTTGAGTTTTGTCCCATCAAATCGTTGAGTTTGCATAGCTTTTTCTAATTAAAATTCTTTCAGCTCCAAATCTAACTTATTGGAACTGACACACTTTATTCCGTAACTTTTGCTTGCTACTCTATTGTCATCACTTACATATTCTTTCAATCCTCAAATTTTCTGGCATAGCATTTAATCACTTTGAACACACCAATAAAATTTTAGCATATTACACTTAATTAGTATCTCCTCTTACAATTTCCATGGTTTTTTGAGGGTGATGTCTACAAATTTATATAACAACTCACAGGAATCTAACCTATTTTAAATTTCAAATTTGTTGATGCACACCTTCCTTGAGGAATGCATAGTACAAAGGCCATAAAGCAATTCCACGTGTCTCTCTTTGTCCCACATCACCCAATCAAATTGCCTTCTCATGCCACTCTTGTTGATTCCCCTTCGATAAGGATCATGTCACGCGACACGAATGTTAATTATTTCTCTCATTCCCAAGATGATTAATGTTCATTTTTGGTTTGTCTAGTTCTAATTGGTCTTAGGCGATTGCTTTAAAAAAGTAAATTCTGTTTAGTTCCATCGCACCAAAAAGATTTGACAACCCTAGAGTTTTTTTTTTTTTTCATTTTTTGTGTGCGGTCTTTATGACTAATTAGAGGAAAATTTAAAGTTAATTAAAGGAAGTAAATTCAATTACAATTGAATGGTCCTATACGTGGAGAGAATTTGGTTAGTGTGGGAGGCAAAGTTAGCTTGTCGTGCACTTTGATGCGATGTGCATAAGTCGCTTTCTTACATGGGAACATCGTCGAATTCCCACCTTCTTTCTATGGTCTTTTTCTGCACTTTTGCTTTTGAAAAGCATGATACTAAATTAGAATCTCTTCACCCGTCACGTTCAGGCATGTAACCAGTCAAATCAAGTAAGGAAATGTGGTGTGTGTCTAATAATTAATTAAAATTCGGTATTATGACTTTATCGAATTAGGTCTTTGTTTATAATTCCTTAATTAACTAAAATCAAGTAAGGACATGTGATGTGTGTCGATAATTAACAAAAGGTTGGAGGGATGAAAAACATATTGATGTTCCCATGACTTTTTCCATGGGAACTGTCTCAATTAGGCATTGTCAAAAGGAGGAGGAGGAGGACAAGAAAGATGGTTTGCTTGACTTGAACCATCACGCTTTTTCAATTAAATATCATATGCCAATTACAACTTGTTCACTTTTAGACTAGCTATTTACCCTTGGGATTAAATACATACCTAGTTTTTTATAATTCCGATAATTTTTAAATAACAATACGACTATATTAAAATGTTAAAGATTACAATATAATAGCGTGGGCTTTGTTACTATCAATTTATAATTCATCTATAAGTACTCTAGAAGCAAAGTTCAATTTGCATATCAATATAACAAGCTAAACGTGGGTGCAACATTAATCTAAGAGGTAATATTTTGAAATAAATTCTTCTTCATCATAGTAGAAATTTCGCTCTCTTCTATGTATAAGCACTATTTTCAATTTAAATATTAACAAACAATATTCCAAAATGTATAATTTATATATAAAAAAAGATATGTATTATAATTGACAAATGAAGGTAAAGTTAATTTTAAATTGTGAGATAGACCTACTTACATGTACGGTTAATACTGTTCCGCTTTTGAATATTGGAGAGTGAAAATTTTATATGTATAGACTGGAAATTCAGGGATTGTAAAAGACACAATTGACAATGGGAAAAAAGTAGGCCCCCATGGTGTTTTCAGCTTTCATTGACCGACCTTATCGCCAATTGTTAACTTGCATGTCACGGCCTTGAAATTTTCTCATTTTGAGAGGAGGATAAAAATTTATGTCATGACTATTCTTGCATTTGATGATATCATCATGTCTTAGTATGGTTGAACATATTGCCTACTAGTATATATTCACGAATTGTTTTGAAACAACGTCAAGAGAAAACCAAAAAGATTCGAGCTAAGAGCGTTTTGCTACAAATCCTCATGGACCTTGCCTTTAGATATCAGCTTTTGCCCATGTCATTCTCATGCCTAACTACAATCGTTCTTCTATTAGGGAGTGTCCTAGCTTCTGTAAAAGATGGCCGGGACGAGATTGATCGATTGGCTTTATTAGAATTCAAGGCTCGAATAGTTGATCCTAGTGGGGTTTTGAGCTCGTGGAATGATTCTAACAACTTTTGCGATTGGGATGGTGTCACTTGTGGTCGCAAACACCGAAGAGTCATCATACTAGACCTTCCCTCCAAGAACTTATATGGGGTCGTGCCACCCCATATCGGTAATCTAAGCTTTCTGAGGGGCGTCAATTTGGTGAACAACAGTTTTCATGCCAAAATTCCCCCACATTTTGGCCACTTGCTTCGATTGCAGAAGTTGTTCCTCAATAACAACTCATTCAGTGGTCAAATCCCTTCGAATCTCTCCTATTGCTCTAATTTGCTTGTTCTTAACTTAGGCTTCAACATGCTCAAAGGAAATTTGCCAATAGAATTGGGCTCATTGTCCAAGCTCCAAGAACTTACACTTCAAGTCAACAGCTTGATGGGAAACATCCCGTCGTCTATTGGAAACTTATCATCTCTTCAAGTGTTCGCAACATCGCGGAATAACTTCGGTGGTATGATCCCAGAGACTCTTGGCAATCTGAGAAATCTAAAGATCCTCTATCTCGCCACAAATAAATTTGTCGGTACAATTCCTATCTCAATCTTCAATATATCTGCTCTGGCAAGGCTTGGTGTAGGTGAAACCCAATTAGAAGGGGGTTTACCTAGCGACTTAGGCTTCACTCTTCCGAATATCAAGATTATTAATACGTGGCACAACCACCTCACTGGACCCATTCCCAAGTCAATATCCAACGCCTCTAACCTCGAGATAATCCAAATCAACCAGAATAACTTTACTGGGAAAGTTCCTTCTTTATCAAAGATAAGAGGACTCTATCGGTTTAATATTGGCTCCAACAACTTAGGAGGTGAGCAATCTACTGATTTGGACTTCCTCTGTTCTTTAACCAATTCCACAAAATTGAAAGTTTTGGAAATATCGGATAATGCTTTTCGAGGACTAATACCCGATTGCATCAGTAACCTCTCGACAACCCTTTCCATGTTTGGGTTAGCATACAACCATATTTCTGGAACCTTACCTTCCGGAATCGGAAATCTCATCAATTTGGAAATCTTGCAAATGCAGAGCAATAACATCTCGGGAAACATTCCTTCGGAGATCGGAAATCTGAACAAACTGAAGCATTTGGATCTCGGCATCAATGAACTCTCGGGGAAAATACCGGAATCTTTTGCGAATTTAAGGATGTTAATCAAATTGTACTTGGACAACAATAATTTCCGGGGCTCGATACCATCGTCTCTGAAAAATTGCCAAAATCTACTTCTCTTGAACCTTTCGACCAACAACCTCAGTGGTTACATACCCCGGAGATTATGGGCCTCTCATCTTTGTCGATTTACCTCGACTTGTCTCGAAATAGTCTTATTGGCTCCCTTCCAAAAGAAGTTGGAAAATTGCAAAATCTCGGCGAACTACGTCTTGATGGGAACAGATTATCTCAACAGATTCCAAGCAGTATAGGCAGTTGTATAAGCATGGAACACCTATATGTACAGGATAACTTCTTTGAAGGGCCCCTACCATCAATTATGAGTTCCATGAGAGGCCTTCGGGTTTTGAATGTTTCCAACAACCAATTGTCCGGCCAAATCCCGAAATTTCTAGAGTCGCTAAATCTGACGAATTTGAGCCTATCTTACAATGATTTTGAGGGTGCATTGCCTACAGGAGGAGTTTTTAGAAGTGCCATTTCAACTTCAGTCGTTGGAAACAAGAAGCTTTGTGGGGGTCTCCCAGATTTTCAACTACCGAAATGCTACTACAAAGAGTCAAAACGGACGAGAATAAGTGGAATTGCAAAAATTCTTATATCCACCGTCTCTGCTCTTGTTGGAGTAGCTTGCATACTGTCTTTATACTTCTTTTGGTTTGGACACAATAAGAATGCATCAGCTTCAACCTCTTCTGAAGATGGGCTTTTGCATGTTTCTTATCACAATCTACTAAAAGCGACAGGTGGATTCTCCTCCACCAATCTGCTTGGCGTGGGCAATTTTGGGTCCGTGTACAAAGGGCTACTTGATCAAACTCAATTGGCTGTGGCCATCAAGATTCTCGACCTTACATGTGATGGAGCTTCCAAGAGCTTCATAGCCGAGTGTGAGGTCTTGAGAAGAATCCGACACCGTAATCTTGTGAAGGTACTCACGGCATGTTCTGGGTTTGATTTTAATGGAAATGATTTTAAGGCACTTGTTTATGAATTCATGTCAAATGGAAGCTTGGATGAGTGGCTGCACCCAACTGCATCACAAAATACGGAGAGAAACAAGTTGAGTCTACTTGAGAGAGTGAATATTGCAATCGATGTTGCTTGTGCACTAGATTATCTCCATCATCACTATGAAATGCCAATAGTTCATTGTGATCTAAAGCCAAGTAATGTCCTTCTTGACGATGAAATGAATGGACATGTAGGCGATTTTGGGCTTGCTAGGTTCCTTCCAGAAGCAACACATAAGTTGCTAGCAGATCAATCGAGCTCTGTTGGAGTAAAGGGATCTTTTGGCTACGTAGCTCCAGGTAATGAAGCATACCTTGGGTCATTCAGTTTGTTTCTTTGAACACATAATCGTAGACAAATCCTTAAAGAAAAAGGCATAGACATAAAACGTCACCGAGAATATATTTCAAACTTAATCATTCACCTTGCATCAATACATTGTTGATTGTTGTAGAGTATGGCGTGGGAAGTGTGGTATCTACAGAAGGAGATGTGTATAGCTTCGGAGTCCTCGTTTTGGAGATGTTCACAGGCAAGAGGCCGATTGATGACTTGTTTGAAAATGGGTTGGACCTTCATCGCTTCACAAAGGCAGCTTTGGCAGACCGAGTGGAGAAGGCAATTGATCCCATTTTGCTTCAGGAAATCGAGGAGTTGGAGAAGAGACGAACAATTGCTCCAGAGGGCAAGAACAAGAGCTGGTGTAGTATCAAGGATTGTTTGGTTTTGATCATCGAAGTAGGAATCACTTGCTCTTTTGAGTCTTCGAAGGAGCGAATGGACATCTATGATGCATTGACTAAACTCCAAGGAATGAGGAAGAAACTTCTTGAGTTCATTGTCACTGTCTAGTTGATGTCAAATTTGAACTTCATATGGAGTCATGTGGTCTTCATGGTCCTTGCTTTTTGGTTTTTCTTACCTTTGTAATTCAACCATTCTCTAGATGTTACGTTTTGTCTTTCAACAATTTGGTCTTCATGGTGGGTATGCACTACTTGTACCTATAATTTTAGTAAATGTTAATTTTGTTGCGTCATGCGACCAATAAGCTAGGCTACTGAAACCCAGTACTTCATTCTTTCTTTGGTTCTTGTTTGTGTGTGTGGCTGCTATTAATGGTGCCTTTGGGTTTGCATAGACAAAAGTGGTACACCCTTAGTTGTTCGATTGGCTTCCACCTGAAGTATCCTTTGGTCAAAGAAGCTCTAAAAAAAGCTGCTCCAGTGACTCCTGATAATACTGTCATTGTAAAACAAAGTATCCAGGCTTGGGAGCCCCTCTGCAAGTTTCTTCTATTGTGATGAGGATTCTTTCACAGCCATGGAAGAAACCAATTCTTTGCTGTTAATCATTGTGTAGCGCATATTGAAATGGGCAGGATGGTGACTGGCTCTAATGATCCCGTTGTGTTGTATGCAAGTGGTGGAAACACATCGGTAATTGCCTATAGTGAGGGAAGGCATCGGATTTTGGAGACAATGTGATGTTGCTGCTGCAAACTGCTTAGACAAATTTGCTAGAATCTTGACGCTGTCCAACAATTCGAGCCTTGGATACATCATGGAGAAGGTATGTCACCAGAAGTGCCCGTGAAGATCTCTACTTTGTCCATGTGCCCTTGACTTTGTCTTAAAACTGTTCTTATTTGCACTTCACTTTATTTTAACTAATTGATTTATTTTCCTTCAGCGGGTTTAAAATCAACTAAAAACGAATTACGGTGGCAAGGAAGGGACAACAACAATTTTGCTTCAGCAGTAGGCAAAGGAGGAAGCAAACGGTAGAAAAAGCAAAGGAGGAAGCAAACGGTAGAAATCTAATTCATGCATTTTTTTTAATCAATTGCAAATTTTGGACAAGAATTTCAGTCTGTCGGAAGAAGTCGGCTAATAAAGATTTGATTGGCCGGCAAACTCAGCCCTTAATTGAGATTATCTTAATCACTTATTTGAAGGACGGGGTCGGAGATCTGGAGCTCGAGCGGCTCCTCCTCCTCCTCCGCCTTCCGGCGGGAGGGCTTGCGGAGGCGGTTGCGGTTCTTGACGAAGAGGTCGATGAGGGAGGTGGGGAAGCCGGTCTCGACGACGAGGGAGCCGCCGCGGCGCGGGGAGGACTGGAGGTCGGCGACGAGGCGGGAGATGCGGGTGACCCTCGACTTCTTCCATGGCAGGGGCATGATCCCCCCCTTCTGCGACACGCGCAGAGCAAGATCGAAAAGGAGAGAGAGATGGTCGAGATGGTGGAGGGAGGAGGTTGAAAGGGAATGATGATGATGATGAAGAAGAAGAAGAAGAAGAAGAAGAAGGAGAAGGAAAAAAAGGAAAGATCGATGAAATGGATCGGTGAAGTGGAAGGGGGAAATGAAATTTCCACGGTGGGATTCAACGTTAGTTTTTCACTTCTTATTTTCCTCGCTGTTTCTCCCTCTCTCTCTCTCTCTCTCTCTCTCTCTCTCAGAGGATCTTTTTCACGTGACTCGAATAGGGGAGAGCGGGAGGGGAAATCGCGCCGTTCTCCGCGCCCACGCGAGCCCCGCTCGATATCGTCCGTCGAATTATGCGGCCGTGGGCAGGACCCATAAATCCGACGCTCGATCTCGTCCTGTCCACGGAAGTATTGCTCGGAAATTGGCGCTAGCAGCGAGACAAAGGACGGCGAGTGGGGGCCGATGTGAACGGGAGGGGAGTGTTCAACCGACGCGTTTCTCTGCAGTTGTTTTTTTCGGTTTTCGTATCAGTTTCTTCCGTTCACGCATTTCTTGGGTTTCCATTCGTCTATGCTTTCGGTTCCGGTTTCCGCCTCCATCGCTACGTCGCCCGGTCACTACCTCGCCGATGCCTCCCGTCTCGGCTCATCGCCCATAGGCTCCGCTGCATCTATGCCGACCGCATCCGCACCCCGAGCCGAGCTCCCCCGAGGTTCCGCGTGCGGTGCGTTCCGAGCTCTGCTACTCCTCTCGGCACATTCGGCGGACGCGGCGGCGGCGGAGGAGTCGATGGTGAGGATGAGAAGGCAAAATCGGTCGTGGATGGAGCCGAGGAGGCCTCAGGGGTGTCACCTCCGATGTCATAATTCTCGACGTCGGAGTAAGCCCCTCTCTCTCTCTCTCTCTATATCTCTCGCACTTCATGTATTGTACGAGCTAAAAGCTTCGATTTTTTTTTTTGGTGTGCGGCGACTTGAGAGTCTCTGTTTCGTCTCTGCAGGGAATGACTCGCGGGGGATGTTCTCCTGAATATATGCCCGGTGCCGACGTACTTGGCCTGGAGATGCTCGAGCTGGGAATTGATGTTGAACCTGTCGCTGGCCTGCACGAGAAAAAAACGCGAAAGATTACAAATTGAGGAGGGGTAGGGTTTTTTGGGGGCTCGGCTCCGAGGAGGAGCAAGAAGACACCACCGGCGTCGGCGGCGGCGGCGAAGAGAGATCGCGGCTTACCTGCATGTTCGGATGTTGAGGATGCTCGATAATCTCGTCAAGCCTTTGACGAGCCCTATTTCGCCCAATTATGTTGTTGTAGGACCTTTTTTTTTTTTTTTTTTAAAAGCTATTTTGGTTTATGAAATAAAAACTCTTTTTATTTTTGGATAATTACACAAATAATTTGTAAAAATTGATCGAATGTGTAATATCGTGCATGAACTTTTAATCTATTCAATATAATTTTTTAAACTTTAACTCAATGTATAAAGTCATAATTTAGTCCATATACCCCATTCTTTTACCTTGATAAGAATTAAGTAGCACCAGTATTGATACGCAACACAATACAACAACACGTAATTTGTTAAAAATTTTGGATTCGTTTTAATTGTTTTGATTGTTTTGATTACAATTTGCAACTATTTATGAGAAAATACACGGGTAAATTTTGTCACACAATATTGGCGTTATAGGAAAAAGAGGATCCGTGTTCATTTTACTAATAAGTTAGAGCTTGTAAAATTTTTAAATTATCCTTTTTTTTCTGGCTAATTTTAAATTTAGTGGATCATAGATAAAATAATTTTTATTTTTATTTTGATCTCAATGAACTCTTTTAAATGATTTCAAATACACTTAAAGAAAAGAAATCTAAACGTAAAAAGTAAAAAAAGAAAAAGAAAAAAAAAGTGCAGAAATTGTACGGGCATTTTACATGCAATTTTCCGTGCCTTAGCCATGAGCATTTTTCTTCCCAAATTATTGAAACATAATCTAAATTTCCTCAATTTAACCCTAATCACCCCAAATCTCCAAAATTTTCAAATTGAATATTAGGTTTATTTATTTATATAAGAAAAGGGGGCATTCACTTTATCTGATAAGCCCCATCTCTTACCAACTCCATACCTTTCAATCCGCCATTCAGGATCACATTCTCATCTAACGAACCAGCCTCTATCTATGAGAAAACGCATGAGTAACCTCAGTCACACGATGACCATTTGGTGTTGAAGAAAAACAATTGAGATTAAGCCATAAAGGCCCTCAATTTTTCAGTACTTATACTTATCAATGTTGAAAATGAAAGTAAAATATGCTCCATAATAACTGAATATTGAATACCAAATAATACCATTTTGTTAACTAAGAATGAGCACCTTTAATAAGTTTTTTGCAAAATATTTAGCAAGATTCTTATTGCCAGTAAGTATCTTTTTTCTATTGAATGAATAAGTGGCCTTCCCTTGCCTAGCAATTTGGTGATTTTCTGACTTAATTAAACCTTTTAAGCTCATTTTTATTATGATAACAAAATGTGTTTAATTTTACTAAGTGCTAAATATTTAAGTTTTCAAGACTTAATCAAGTTATCAAATAACCTGCAAATTTGGAAACTACTCTCCTCGGATTAACTCTTAGTAAACACCATTTTAATGTATTGTAGATGTAAATTTGTTGACTATACATAAAATTTAGATGCAAACCAGTAAGTTACTGATCACCTTGATATTGAAATTAAAATATTAGATATTTTATGTTGACTTTAGTAAATTTAAATATGAAGTAGTAATTTCTTTTACAAGTAAAAAAAGAGGTGAAAATAGGCGATCAATATTTACTCTTTATATGTTAGGTCTCGCTGTCATCGTGAAATATTAGATTTTAACCATCACTTTTCAATGCAATAGTAAGTATACAAACACATCGAGTCGGGATTTTCTTCATAACATTGCTTGACTGTGATTAACTCTTTTATATTGGGCTACCACGTTGGGTGATACACAAGAAACATTAAATATTTTTACATATCTACGAATTAAATTGAACATACATCAAAAGTCCATTAAACCACATTGAATAGATTAAAATCCAAAGATCACATCACATATTGAATTAAAGTTCAGCTCATATTAAATAAATTAAAGTTTACGGACCATGTTGTACACTATGCCTAAGTTCAAAAATCATTCCGAAATAAATTAAAGTTCTTGAGGCCTAGGCTTATCATTGCACAACCCAAGACAAACTCATCAACTGAGTCCACTCTGCGCAGCCCATTCCCTTCAAGCCCATCAGAATTGAATTCACCAGGTCCACCCATTAATCTCAGTCAAGGCTTTGAAACTCACCTGTAACTGACTTCACGTTCAGGCCAAGAGGTTGAGAGGGAAACGGCGAATTTTTCGATTACGGTTACTGAAGGAGTTGGAGTTGTTTTTCCTCGCCGATTTAAACTCCGTGTGTCGTTTTTCCTCGCCGATTTAAACTCGGTGCCATCACTACAGAGGACTTCCCTCGTCGCCCCCACGCCTTTGGCCATCTTTTCGCCGCTGTTTCTTGCCATTCCGAAGACGTGCGCACCCATTGTTTCCGAGACAACCTGGATCCCGAGGCGCGCTGATATCCAGTTTGAAGCTCTTCCACATGTATATTGGACATAGGTGGAAAACAAGTATTATAAATGTAGGTAGATATCAATGACCGGGCATGACGAACGAATGAATAGAATCTAATTTTGGCTAGAGGAAACTCGATATGCTCTAATGGCTTTGATTTTCAATATATAATATAGATAGAAATATAATTTAATAGGTTGAAATTCATAATTGATCCCTCAAATTTACGCACTAAAATGAATCTTTGATAAGTTCTATAATAGCTAGATTGGTCTAACAACAAAAAGTAGTTTTTACATTTTTTTTTCAAGTTAATCTCTCGAGTGAGGATAATATGACAATTTAAATTTGGAGACAACATTTTAAATATTTTAATATAATTCATAGACTAAATTGAACATATATTGAAAATCTAGGGACCTAATTGTACAATAAATTAGAATTTAGGGACCATATGAAATAAATTTAAAGTTAAGGGATGAATTATGCAATTTTATATAACAAAGGTAGTTTTGAGGAGGGAAGCGCAGGGATTTTAAAGCCGTCTTTTTCGGGGATCCGTAGGTCTTCTTCATCCGCGAAAACCGTCTGGAGCGTCGGTTATCGTAGATAACCGCAGCGGTTTTCTTATTCGGAGGCGCCGTTTTTAAGAGAGAGAAACGGATACCGTACGCAGAGAGTCAAAGAGGCTTCGAGAGAGCGAAAAATCGATCCGTTTCTCCCCTGGCCGAGAAGTCTGATTGATCCCGGTCTCCATTGAAGCTTCGCCACCCGGCCCGTGTCTTCGTCGGCAACAAGTTTCCATGGCTGTCTCGGGGTTTCACTATATCATCAATCGTGATTAGAACTCCGTTTCATTGAGGCGTTTCTCGGTGGTAGACAGTGCTGGTCTGTCTGTCAGAAGTGGCCCAGAGTTTGTGTAACACTTCGACAATGAAGACCGGAGGTGAGCTTTTCTCAATCTTTTTCTCCTTTTATATTTTCATCGTGCTGTTCATGTGTTGAATTATTATCTGTGACGCTGTGTGTTCGAAGATCTTCGAACGATCGGTGGCGGTCGATGGCGGTGTTGTAGTAATGGATGGTGTTCGGAGGCGACAGCCATGGCAGCGATGGTTTTCGGTAAGATTTGAACCCTGCGTGTTATTTTCTTTTTTCTGCTTTAACATTGAACAGCCACAAATACCTGCCGCCAGTGTCAATCTTACAGCCGAGACAGCAGTTATACGGCCTCTATTTGAAGCCAAGGCTGTACATAACCCTCAAGGTAAGCAATTTTATTCACTATATGCTTGTTGCAGTAGAATGAGGTTTGGCTGTCATTTGGGAATATCATTGCTGCATATAACGTGCCTTTTATCACAGATTTTCTGTGTCGATTACTCCATCTACTAGGTTGAAGCGTAAGCTTTTATATCTCTTTGGCTTGTCACAGATACGTATCAAGAGTTGGGTTTTACTCGCTTACGATGCACTTCCTTGTTAGATGGAAAAAAAAGGCCAAAGGTTACATAACAAGGAAAGCTGTTGGGCACGATTGTAAAAGGTTTTCTTTTGAAATATTGAACTGGCCACTTTAGGAATCTTTCTTTAGTATGGAGAATCTCAGTCACGATTATAATCAAATAGTTAGAGTTGTCACCAATACAGAAATGTGCCAGCCCTTGAGTTGCTACATTTGTCCAACATGGTGCTTGCAATAACTATACATTTTTTTATGTCATCGTCATTGGTTAGCCTTGGCTTCATAATCTTTGTTGCTCATTGAGAGTAGTCCAAAAATTCTTACTTCAACCAAGCTCAACGCGGAGTTGAAATCTCTATTGCTCATTGAGATTTGGTGTACTTATTCTAGCGTGGAAATTCGGAAGTCACAATGCATGACAGGAGAGGACAACCAAATAAAACTTCATTGTTCTTACTAAACTTATGCATTCTATTGATTTATCAATTTCAAACCCTGAGAACCTAGCTAGGGAAAAAGGGGCAAATTATGAAGGATAAAATATGTTGCTTTTGCTAGCCCTTCTTGTGGAAAAACCATATTCGTGGCAATGGAGACTGAATTGTGGTCCCTGATTTGACTGAACAATTTAATTTGATAGCTAGTTTTAGACTCTAAAATCCTCATTACTTATTCTTGCTGAACGCTTGGATGCAGGTTGGTGGTTGGATTTGAAAGAAAAATCTCTTGTTGTAGTTTTAGAGGCTAGTCGTATTGCTTTTTAAATGGATTAGAGTCGACACTCCATGTTCATTGGCGGAACTCACCAAGTTTTGGATTGGTACTCCTATCTATGAAATGGTTTTGTGTCATCTATTAAAAAATTGTACTTTTCAATAGAACAGTTGACAAAACAAATCTAGTAAGGAAAATGTAGGGGAAGTTGTATTTCCCATTATGAGCTAGTGTGGGTCCCCAGAATTTTGTAAGTTGATCGGTCAGGTCTAGTTTAGTGAGTGTGGGCAATAACTGCTCTAGCATTGTATTTAGTTTGTATGCTTTGGATCAATTAACTCTAGAAACCTAAGGTTCTCATTTTTTGGAACATGAGATGTATCTGTGCTGAAATTTCATTTGGTATATTTACTATCTTTGATATGATTATGTGGTGATGAAGTAAGCATATTAGGTGGCCATGTTCATCTCCTCGCTCCCGTCCCGTGGCTCTACTCAAACTGAGAGGCTTAAAGGGAGAGTTTAGAGAGAGAAAGCGAGCTTCGATGGAGTCAACCATATCCAAGACTCTCTCTCCATCCTCATCTCCATCCTCCCTCAACCCCTTCGTCTTCCGCCTTTACCGCTACGTTACCTGATTGCTGCATCGCCGATGCAAGTGGGTGTTTGGCACCAATGATGGCATCACCTTCGGCATATGATAGGACTTCGGCATAACCCCCAAGGGTTGAGTGAAGCCTGGTAGGAATTCGTGGCTAGCAAAGGTACTGACCACTATAAGAATTTCTTCCTTATATTGAGTCAACCTTGAACTTTGTGAATTCGCAAAGTTCAAGGTCCCGATGACTCAATATAAGAAAGAAATTGTTATAGTGGTCAGCATTTTGCTAGCCATTAACTCTTATCAGGCTTCACTCAAACCTCCGGGGTTATGCCGAGGGTTATGCCGAAGGTGATGCCATCATTGGTGCCAAACACCCGTCTCGGCTAATTGCCCACAGGCTCTGCTGCATCTACGCCGACCGCATCCGCACCCCGAGCCTCGCTCCGGCCTCGTCTGTCTCCCCCGGTTCCCACGAGGTTCCGCTTGCGGTGCGTTCCGAGCTCCGCTGCTCCTCTCGGCGGATGCGGCGGCAGCAGCGGAGTCGACGGTGAGGATGGAAAGGAGAAATCGATCTTGGATGGAGCCGAGGCGGCCTCAGGGGTGTTACCTCCGATGTCATAATTCTCGACGTTGGAGTAATCCCCCCCTCTCTCTCTCTCTCTCTCTCTCTATATATCTCTCTCTATACATATATATCTTGCACTTTATGTGAATGCACGAGCTAAAGGTTCGATTTTTTTATTTTTTTTTGGTGTGCGGCCACTTGAGTGTCTCTGTTTCGTCTCTGCAGGGAATGACTCGTGGGGATGTGCAGCGAGTGTGAAGAGAATTTGGGAAAATCAAGTGAGTTTGCCATTGCTTTCGTTTTGCTATTATAATCTCTAAGGTAACTGGGATCGTCCATTTTTCATAATAAAAAATTATTCATCAACTTAAATTAAACTTTAGTGTGACAGAACAGTCATCCCCCAGGTTACGCTTTTTGTCCTCTCATATATGTGAAGAGAAATAAGGTTTTAAATGATCTTATGTGGGGTCAAAGAATGGCAGGAGAAATGGCTTTTATCAATTTTTGTGCTAAGATTTGAACCCTGTGTGTTTTTTATTTTTCTGCTCTAACTTTGGACAGCCACAGGTATCCGCCGCAAGGGTCAATCTTACAACTGAGACAGCAATTGTATGGCCTGTTTCTGAAGCCAAGGCTATACCTAATTGGCAAAAGGAGTTAGAGATAAACACTTGCAAATCACTCAGACAAGTTGTGGCTTAAGTCTAAGTGAGTTTACCATTGCTTTTCTCTTTCTCGTAACTTGTGAAGAATCATCCATTTTTCCTCATGAAAAGAATCGCCATTGACTTCAATTAAACTTAGTGTGAGAAATGTCATTTTCTGGGTGTGATTTGAACCGGGCATGGTTTTCTCTTTTTTCTGCTCTAAACATTGGACAGCCACAAGTATCTGCCACCAGCGTCAATCTGACAACCAGGATAGCAGTTGTATGGCCAGTATCTGAAGCCAAGGATGGCAAAAAGTGTTGGGAGAAACACTTGCAGCAAACTTGACAAATTTTGCCTTTATGTCTAACCCTCGACATAAGTAGTTTTATTCACCATCTGCTTGTTGCATCTGAATGAGGTTTGGCTGACATTTGTGAATATCATTGCCACATATAACGTACATTTTATCACAGATTTTCTTTGTTGATGACTCCATCTAAAAGTTGGAAGTACAAGCTCTTATATCTGTAATTTTCCCTGTCATATAATACAAACTACCTCGGATAAGAATATTTTTAATGCAGGGGATGGTTGACAAGTTCTCTGGATGCTCTCGTGGATTTGGTTATGAGAAGCAAGCAATGGATGAGGCTATTGAGGAAATGAATGGACTTATCATTGAGGAAAAAGTTCAGCCTCAAGGTTCAGGTAGAGACTGAGATGGTGATCGCAGTTGTGATTGTGGTCATGATTGTGGTCCTAGTCGGGACTCTGGTGGTGGACATGGAGGTGGAGGTGGAGAGTGCTTTAAGTGTGACAAGCCTGGGCATTGTGGAAGGGAGTGTCCTCGTGAAGGGGGCTGGGGAGGTAGGTATGGAGGGAGGGATGACAGGAATGGAGTTGGTGGTGGTGGGCACTATGGTCCTGATCGAAATGGTGATCGATCTGGAGGGTGCAATAGGGATAGTGGTACTCAAGGAGGATCAGGAAATGCTCCTATAATCAGGACCGTTCTGGTCCCTATGAACATTGTGGTACAGGGAACTTCTGTCCGGGGTAGAAAGAATACTACTGATAGCTATGCACATAATTTTTTCCAGTTATAGTAAAGCAGTTGATTCTGCGCTGATTGAAAAATATTTTGTGCTTGTAGCAGAGCAATTGGAGGTACTGCTGTTACTTTCTGGAGGTGTCAAAGTCCCTTCTGCTGAATCTCTTCTTTATTATTCTCTGGGTGGACAAATCTGCTTGATCAGTCTTTTGTTGTGCGAACTTTGGCTAAAAGATTCAACTGTTTAATATCCGTGAATGCTTGTTTTGATGTTATGGTCTGACGGCATTGGTTGCTTGACTTAAACAACCCAATTTGGCCTTAAGCTTTCGATGATATGATCGGTACTGGATTCTCTTTCACTTACATGCTTTAGCAATTGCAAATGCGTCTCTTGGTCGACTTCTTCATTGGCATTTGTGACTGTGGAGTGCGGACAGCTTTTTGGTGTCTATATGGCTCTTTTGAGGATAGGGCAAGAAATTCACCTGTGGACGTAATGCGTTTTTTCTATGCAAAAGAGAAGCTGCCTTAGAAATGGATGCCCGTTTTGGCTACAAATTTTCAGATGTCTTACTTTTTGAAAAGGAGTTAAGCGGGTAAGCTCTATGTTTTTTATACACATTTGGTTAGAACTCTATTAATCCTGCTAAGTTTCTGGCAGGATTATTGGCTGTTTTGATGCATGGTCATGTTGCTTTCATGTCATAGGACATGGCTGTAAGTCCTTTTGGCCTCAAGAAGCTATTCCTTTATGCAATTAACTCCGTAAAATCCAGTAGCACCTTCCCCACACGACTGCTGGTCTCTGTCTCCTCCATGTGCATGGTGCTGCTATTGTCTTAAGTTTCCTTGATAAATTTCCCTTTCAGGTGTAATGACGTCTCTTCCTATGAATCGGCAATGTTGTTATAAACACATGGTTCCTTTCACTTCAGGGGCTTTGCGTGCATTGACTTGCATTTCTGCATTAATGATCATGCATCTTCCCCTAATTCTTTTAAAAGTTGTGCTTGTTCCATCTGAAATCGATACTGGGCTTGTAACTCCTAGATGAGATACACTCTTAGCATTAGCAAAAACTGGATATGATCATTTCCTTTTCAGATTTTCTCTGTAGTTACTTGGTTAAGATTATTGTGCATTCTTAACTACGGCTCTGTAAATGTTTCGAGTCATTTTAAGTTGGAGAAATCTCTCCAGCACCCCCTATATTTTTTTGTTCTAGTTGGTATACAAAATTGTGGATTGTTGTTTCGCACGTCTCATATTGTTTCGCACGTCTCATAGTCCGAGTAATATGACCATTTCTTGCCCATTGTTCACTTGGAAGCCTCATTCACATACCCAGCAGAGGCGTTTCTTGAACAGAGCAAGCCTTTCCTCCGTTTCACATTCTTGAATGACCCGGCAAGGGTATTTTGAGCAACCGCGCTTCATGAGATGCAGACCTTAAAATGACTCAAATGGGATGATACACCGCTTCGATTCCCTCTTTACCAATTCAAGAAAGATGACAGGATTTCGTTCTAGCGAGCTCAACGACTGCAAAATTTGATTGATCAGAACAGGGTGCGTTGTCCACGCGGGTCCCGTTCTTTCTATACGACAAGCAGGGACAGCACTTTTCAAAGATAATGGTACAGTCTCAGGGTGTCGCTAGGATGAGCACATGCTAGCGACATGATGTTGTGAGTGCCCCAAGCTTTGACTCTTCCTATATAAGAAAAGCTCGAGGCAGGAGACCCACCACAACCCAATTTCGCACGGACCCTAGAAAGGGAGGCGTCTCCGATGGGTGATCTTGGCAACACAGGCGCTGTTCCTTTGCGTGTATCCGGTATTCATTCATACGATTCTCGCTATTATATCAGCGCCTGTGTTTTCAGGTCACCCCTATGAGATGATCACACTTTTTCCCTTCCACATATCAATAATGACCCTCTCAAATTAATTGGTATGGCTTCTTTGTCTCATTGAGATCGGGTGACTCGCTTTTAGGATTCAACGTGGTGATTGAGGTGCTTTGGAAATTCAATTTCATGGTTGTACTAAGCTTCTTTTTCCATATTTGTAATAAGAATCTGTGCCAATTTTTTGTTGCCATTATTTCTAGGGAAGTATACTACAATTATGTAAAACTACTGATTGTTGCTCTAGCTGCTTCCTTTAGTCACGATGAGTTGAGATTAAAGTGCTCATTAGTGATTCACCCCAGTAGAGCATGAATGAGGTCATAATAACCTCTTGGACCAGAGGTGGTGTAGAAGAAGTAAAGTCTCTCCAATTCCTCCTCATAGTTTGGATGATCTTGCACAGGTTGACAGTTTGATGCGGTGCAAATTTATGCCAAAAACTCAAGGTACAAGTGATAAATATGAAGAAATGGCTTTACGTCTGAAATGTATGCCGACCCTTGCCAGCCACAAGTGAGGGTGTGGGTGCTCGGTCCCTTGCCCAGATCTAGCGAGGGCCGCAATGCCCTTGCCAGATCTGGCCAGACAAGGGCATGGCGGCCCTCACTCGATCTGGGCCTGCCTAGTGCTAGTGAGGGTCGGTTGGCGACCATCACCAGCCTAAATGGAGGAAAAAAATAAAGAAAATAAAAAAAAAAAGAGAAAGAGAATTATAAAATATTACTAATTGGTTGTGGAAATGTCGTAGAGAGAATATGAGAAAACTGTACCAGGCAACTTGAGAAACATTTATACTTAATTGTAGTACAAGTATAACACTCCAATAAAATATCGTCTCCCACAACTATTGCATTTTAATTTTCTCACACCACACACAAAACACTTAAAGCAAACTAGCTTTTATGAAGACACACCCGCAACTCTTATTTTTCTCTCCCTTACGGACGGGCAACTTTCTTTTTTCTAATTGTGAAGCTATTGCCGTTGCGGCTTTTGTGTGGTTTTCACCAAAGCCCATCGTTTTGTGGCTTGCCAAACGAATGCTTCTGATGGCCTTAATTCATAGCTAGGATAAATACCAAATTAGTCTTAAATTTATTGTACGTATGTCAATTCAATCATAACTTCTTTAATTTTCTGAATGTAGTCTTAAATATTTGTGTGAAATTCTAATGTAATTTTTTTAGTTGATTGCTAGCATGACGTTTAAATCATCGCTATCCTACATGGCACTTTCCTATATGGCATTGGACAACTTTATTCGAAATAATGAGGACCTGCGGAGCCACCTTGCGGAGACGGAGGCATGCCTGGCACGGGCCAGGGCCCACGAGGCCGAGCTGAGCCGGCGGCTGGAGGAGATGAAGCGCTTCGTCTCCGTGATGGAGATCCTCGAGACCTACTTGGCCCGGTAGTTCGCTGAGTAGCGGGATCGCGTCGAGCGTCTCCTTGTGCCGTCGCCGCGCAACTTGAAGCTCGCCCTCCCTCGTCGCGGGGGATTTCAACGCTCGGGGCAATTCCTCTTTGTCCATTCTGGGTTTGCTGTATAGTTCGATCTCCTTTTTTTTTTTGCCTTTTTATACTTCTTCTTCTTGTGTTTTCGTTATGCTTGATAAGAAAGTATGCATCAACACAAGATAGTGTGGGAGTTTCATTGCTCCATCTGTTCCAACTGAATCGATATCTCTTTTGGTTGTTTGATGGGTCTCTAAAATTTGGATCTTGGGCAGAGAATTGTTGATCAACACTTTGTTGTTGTGCAGCACGGCGGGGAGTTCAGATGGTGTGGTTTTATCTGGGTGATCCCCACCTATTTTTTTATTGCTCCTCTGAACGTGTCGGGAAGGAGACTAGTTGCTGAGAGCCGGTCCATTTCGGCAAAGACTAGTTTGCTCTGTTTTTCGATCCCGAAATAGAGCAATGTGAGAGAGGGAGAATGTGATGCTAGGGACCAGAGCTGACGAGAGCAAGTAGAGCTATGTGATCTGGCAATTGAATTATTTGAAAAAAGCAAAGAGTTGGAGAGAGAATATTTGCTTTGCAATGCAATATTGCTTCTGGGTCAAGCAAAGCAGAAGGGAAAAAGAAGGAAGACAGAGCTGGAAATGTCAGTGAACCGCTCTCTCAAAGGTCACTCCTCTTGATGCATTGCAGATAGACTCACCAAAAAAAACGTCATGGAAAAGAAGGGCTTGATCACGAATCCAAAAGCTGAGCAAAATAAGACGATTACTTATCGATGAAGATGGACGGACGAACTCTATCAAAGAAAAATGGAAGCTTTTTGGCTGCCACTGCCCTCAAATGAAGACGAAAAAAAAACCAAAAATCGAAATACCGAACCGAACCGAACCTTCGGCTCATAATCACTTGGGGTCTCATTCGGTTCGGTTCGGAAGTTTTTTTTCTAACAGTTCGGTTCGGTTCGATTTTTCAAAAAAAACTTAACCGAACCGAACCGTTAACACCCCTAGTTTTATGGATCACTACCACAATTTCTGTTGGTAAAAAATTCAACGGCCATATTAAGTTGCTTTTGGAACTCTTCAGCTGCCTTATCTTCTTCCTTTAACCACTTCAATTGTATGCCACTATCGAAAGAAGACGAATAGAGTTGACTAGACTTGAATTCTTGCACTTCTTCAATTAAGCGCATTTGCCAATTGCGGCTTGTTCACTTTTCTAGCAAGCTGTATATCCGCGGGATTCAATACAATCACATAGTTATAATATGAGAATGTGGGCTCTGATATTAATAAATGATTCATCTAGAACTATTGAAGATGTAAAATTTACTTTCCGTATTAATATGGGTCTAAAAAGTAATATATTTTTAAGTAAATTCTCCTTCACCGTGGTAGATTTTGCTCTCTTCTCAGTGTAAGAACTATTTTAAATTTCAAAATGAAAAACCATATTCAACCACATAATAGGCCACATTACACGTGACACTTTTAGCTAGAACAATCCACAAGGGAAGTAGGATTTAAATTCCTTTGGTCCCTCTCACTTTTGTTTTTTTATTAATGAAAGACAGATAGCAATGTTTGTAGGGGAAGGTAAGTTAGAGACAATGTAACAAGATGGGGCAAGGCACCCATCCTTCAAGGAAATGCCCATTTTGCAGGTCATATTCCTTCCCACCAAATCTGTGCAAAAAAGTGGTCTGTGGTTGCCAGTCATGCACATTCCCCCGAAACCGAGCATAAGGGAAAATTGTCCAAAAAGTCTTAAACCTATTGCAGTTTTGTCAATTCAGTCCTAAACCTTTCAATCTTGCCGATTGAGTTCTAAACCTTTCAATCTTGCCGATTGAGTCCTAAACCTTTTGTCAGTTTGCCAATTGAGTCCATCCGGCCAATTTTGGCCAGAAAATGCTGACGTGGATGCCGGCAGTGCCACGTAAGACTGTCGGCGCTGACGTGGACAATTTTTAATAATATTTTAATAATACTTAAATTTTTTATTTTTTTTTTATTTTTTTGATTTTCTTTTTTTCCTCTTTTTTTTTTTTTTTTTTTTTTTGGCTTTTTCCTTGGCCATTTCGGTGGCCGGACACTGGAAAAGGCAAGGAAAAAGGCAAGGAAAAAAAGAGAGGAAAAAAACAAAAAAAATTTAAAAAATATTAAAATATTATTAAAAATTATTCACGTCAGCGCCAACAGTCATAAGTGGCACCACCGGCATCCACATCAGTATTTTCCGGCCAAAATTGGCCGGATGGATTCAATTGGCAAACTGACAAAAGGTTTAGAACTCAATCGGCAAGATTGAAAGGTTTAAGACTGAATTGGCAAAACTGCAATAGGTTTAAAACTTTTTGGACAATTTTCCCCCGAGCATAATCACCTCCGAATCTACATTAGAAGCAAACTCCACTTTTAAATTCCATTTATTTGAAGAAAAACTGTTTTTGAAAAGTTATTTTCTGACTTGCGGCATTTGTATGATATAAAATTAATCAATCTAGCAAAAACGTTTTCCAAAAACTGAAAACAACAATTTTAGATAGGAGGAAAAGGATTTCTCTTTCTAATAAGATGGAAATCACTTTCTCCAAATGACTAAATAAATGAAAATTGACTATTTTCTTTGAAAATGATTTTCATAAAAAATATTTTTCTTTATCATAAAATTTCAGTGAAACAAATATATCCTTAATGTTAATCCATGACATAGTTTAGATTTTCCTCCATCCCCTATCCATCATGTTCCACTAGTTCTCCATTGAATCACCACAATTTTCAGAGATCTCTCATATGTTCTACTAGCACATATCAACCATCGTTCTACTTAGCTACTACCATCACAGAAAGTACAAGCACAACGACATAAATTTCCCATTGCCTAATCAGCTCTCACGGGTTGTTCTAGAACACAGTTGTCCTCCATGAATTTCATTTTAGAAATTTTCACGAGAAAATGTTATAATCTTCTTAATATTGTGTGGAGAAACAAACTATATTTATCATGACATCGTAATTTATGGAAAAGGCGTATATTATAATTGCTATCTAAAGTTGATTATCAGACTTTTTAAATAAATGTACTTGCTTAAATTGTGAAATAGACCTACTTATGTATAAATTGGCTATGATTGTTTTCTCTGCTTGCAAAGAAAATTAAAGAATTATTATTCCTTAATTGTACAAAAATTAGCTTACCATCAAAAAGTTATTATGCGAAGAAAATTTGATCCAAATAGGAAGTTTCCTAATTTGAATAAGTTTTCTATTTTGGATCAAATTCTTTAATATATATTTATAGAATTGGGCTTTCTGTTGTGAAGAGTATCAAGGAGATGGCTTTTTCGTGAATTACACCATCAAGCAATCTAAGATTGTTGAAGCTAATTAATTCTGGTGAATAAAATTAATGAATTCCTTTATGAGATTAAGATATTTTTTGTGAAGAATTATGATGACTAAATATTTTGTGAGTTATTTGATATAATTAGAGGCTGGAAACAGTTAGAATACTTGATTGACTCAAGTGTTATTGTAATTTCTATTTTATTGCTTGATCTACACCTGTGCTGCTCTCATCCTAGAGTAAATCTAGTGTACGAGTTATTTCTTAATTCTATTTATCTTATTATTTGATCACTTATTTTTAGCAACCATTGTTGCATCTAAATGCTTATTTCTTCCAAATTAGCGACCAAAACCAAAATTGATCAAGCCCATCATCACTCAGATTCATAAGGCCAAGAAATATGGGAACAAAATAATGTCAACAAGCAGTGAATTCACGACAGAACTCACGCACAATCATTATTCCTAGTATAAACAAACGAAAATTGAATAAATAAACTATTCAATTGATGTAGTAGCACTTAATCCAAAGTTATAATGTACATATCTTCTAGTAGTTGAAGTAAGATGCATGCAAACTTATAATACACTCATAGCCCAAGATTCAAAGTCCTATAAAATCAAGAATATTTTGTGCACGTTGTTCGGAAGGTTGGAACCCTCCCGAAGGCTATAAGATGCCCTGAGGAGGTTTGACGGATCACTAAGCACGCACAAAGGCTCCCCTTGTGAGGTGGTATTAGCACTTGGTATAGGCTTCCCAAATCCTACTAATTTCAACTTGGTTTTCTTATTGAATTTGATTTACTCTAGAGTAGCCGATAACCTTTTTTGGGCTGGTTAATAGCTTTGGAGCCCATCTTACTCTTCTGAACACATATTTTCACAAGTTTCAGTACTTGGTTATGCTAGAATAATCTAATGCCTTTTTGCTAGCTTTTCTGTTTTACGTAACACGTTTTTCATGTAATATTTTCATTTTACTCCTTAACATGGTTCTAGATGTCCATGCACGGATACTCAAGCAAATTAATCGATAATAAAGCATATAAAGTATGGAAAGCAAAATAGCCCGAGCCATATCGGGCAAAATTAATACAATACCTCGTTCATACACCCTGGAAAGGACTCCCGTGAGTGGTAAATGAAAGTATAATCAATGAGGAATCCAAACCATGGATGTCTTAAGTTTCCTGTAGAGCCCCCACAAATACTCAACCCCTTCGTCTTCCGCCTCAACCGCTACGTCTCCCGGTCGCCGCATCGCCGATGCCTCCCGTCTCGGCTCCGCTGCATCTACGCCGACCGCATCCGCAGCCCGAGCCTCGCTCTGGTGCCGTCTCTGTCTCCCCCGGCTCCCGCGAGGTTCCGCTTGCGGTGCGTTCCGAGCTCCGCTGCTCCTCTTGGCCCATTCGGCGGACGCGGCGGTGGCGGCGGAGTCGACGGTGAGGATGGGAAGGAGAAATCGGTCGTGGATGGAGCCGAGGAGGCCTCAGGGGCGTCACCTCCGATGTCATAATTCTCGACGTCGGAGTAAGCCCCCTCTTTCTATCTCTCTTTCTATATCTCTTGCACTTTATGTACGAGCTAAAGCTTCGATTTTTTTTTTTTTGGTGTGCGGCCACTTGAGTGGCTCTGTTTCGTCTCTGCAGGGAATGACTCGTGGGGGATGTGCAGGGAGTGTGAAGAGAATTTGGGAAAATCAAGTGAGTTTGCCATTGCTTATCTCTAAGGTAACTGGGATCGTCCATTTTTCATAATAAAAAATTAGTCATCAACTTAAATTAAACTTAGTGTGACAGAACAGTCATCCCTCGGGCTACGCTTTTTTTCCTCTCATAATTGTGAAGAGAAATAAGGTTTTAAATGATCTCTTATGTGGGGTCAAAGAATGGCAGGGGAAATGGCTTTCCTCATTTTTTTGGTAAGATTTGAACTCTGTGTTTTTTTTTTTTTCTTTTTTCTGCTCTAACATGGAACAGCCACAAGTACCTGCCGCCAGTGTCAATCTTACAGCCGAGAACAGCAGTTATATGGCCTCTATTTGAAGCTGAGGCTGTACATAACTGGCAAAAAGAGTTGGGAGAAACTGTTGCAAAACACTTGACAAATTGTGGCTTTAAGTCTAACCTCAAGGTAAGCAATTTTATTCACCATATGCTTGTTGCAATAGGATGAGGTTTGGCTGTCATTTGTGAATATCATTGCTGCACATAACGTGCCTTTTATCACAGATTTTCTGTGTCAATTACTCCATCTACTAGTTTAAGGTATGAACTTTTACTCCATCCACTTAAGATGCACTTCCTTGTCATTAGAAGAAAACAAAGGCCAAAGGTTACGTAACAAGGAAAGCTGTTGGGCACTACTGTAAAAGGTTTTCTTTTGAAATATTGAACTGGCCACTTTAGGAATCTTTCTTGAGTATGGAGAATCTCAATCACGATTGTAATCAAATAGTTAGAGTTGTCGCCAGTACAGAAATTTCGCCAGCCCTTGAGTTGCTACATTTGTTCAACATGGTGCTTGCAATAACTGTACCTTTTTTGTGTCATCATCATTGGTCAGCCCTGGCTTCATGAATCTTTGTTGCTTATTGAGATTTTGGGGTTTAACAAGCCACACAGCATGCAAATACCGTACTTATTTTAGTGTTGAAATTTGGCAGTCACAATGCATGACAGGAGAGGACAACCAAATAAAACTTCATAGTTCTGACTAAACTTATGCAGCATATTGACTTGCGGTTTGAAACCCTAAGAACCTAGCTAGGGAAAAAGGGGCAAACTATGAAGGATTAAACATGTTGCTTTTGCTAGCTTTTCTTGCGGAAAAACCATATTTGTGGCAATGGAGACTGAATTGTGGTCCCTGATTTGACTGAACAATTTAATCTGATAGCTAGTTTTAGACTCTAAAAATCCTCATTACTTATTCTTGCTGAACGCTTGGATGCAGGTTGCTGGTTGGATTTGAATGAAAAATCTCTTGTTGTAGTTTTAGAGGCTAGTCGTATTGCTTTTTAAATGGATCAGAGTTGATACTCCATGTCCTGGGCATTCTACAAGGGAGTGTCCTATTGAAGAGGGCAGAGGACATAGGTATTCAGGGAGGAATGACAGGTGTGGAGGTGGAGGAGGTGGTGGTGGTGGTGGACATTGTGGTCCTGATCGAAATGGTGATCAATCTGGCAGGCGCAATAGAGATTGTACTCAAGGAGGATCAGGAAATGACTGCTATAATCAGGACTTTTCTGGTCCCTATGGACGTTGTGTTACAGGAAACTTCTGTTCAGGGTAGAAAGAATACTCCTGATAGGTATGCACACAATTTTTTTCAGTTATAGTGAAGTTTTTTTTTTTTTTTTTTGGTAAGGGTTATAGTGAAGTAGTTGATTCTGTGCTGATTGAAAAATATTTTGTGCTTGTAGCAGTGCAATTGGAGATACTGCTGTTTCTTGCTGGAGTTGTCAAAGTCTCTTCTGTTGCATCTCTTCTTCAAGGTTCTCTGGGTGGACAAATCTGCTTGATCAGACTGTTGATGTGTGAACTTTGGCTAAAAGATCTGACTGTATAATGTCTGTGAATGCTCGTTTTGATGTTTTGGTCCAGTGACATTGCTTGCTGGACTTAAACAATCAAATTTGGCCTTACCATTTCAATGCTATGATGGGTACTGGATTCTATTTCACTTACATGCTTTAGCAATGGCAAATGCATCTGAGATTGATCTTGGTTGACTTCTTCATTGCCATTTCTGACTACAGAGTGCAGACAGCTTTTTGATGTCTAGATGGCTCTTTTAAGGATAGGGCAAAAGATTTACCTGTGGAAGTAATGCATTTCGCTTTGCAAAAGAGAAGCTGCCCTAGAAATGAATGCCTGTATTGGCTACAATTTTTCAACTAACATTTTGAAAGGAGTTAAGTAGGTAAACTCTATGTTTTGTTATACACATTTTATTATGTGAGCTTCCTGTCAATAATTTGCACTATATTAACTTTGCTAATCTTTTGGCAGGATTCTTGGCTGTTTGTGGTGTTTTAATACGCAGTCCCATTACTTTCATGTCATAGGATGTGGTTTTTGTCTTAAAAACTCTGAAAAGTCCTTTTGGCCTCAAGAAGCTATTCCTATATGCAATTAACTTGGTAAAATTCCGTCTCACCTTCCACACATTGTGCTATGGTGGAGTTCCTTTCTCAGTAAAATGTGGAGATCTTTTGGAAGCTTTGGTGAGAATGGCAATTTGATTTTCATGATCTTCGTCCTAGCTATCTCCTGTCTCTTATCGCCATCTTCAGCAGAAGAGTGCTTGTCTGTCTCATCCGTGTGCATGGTGCTACTTTTGTGTTAGGTTTCCTGGATAAATTTCCCTTTCAGGTGTAATGACGGCTCTTCCTATGAATCGGCTATGTTGCTAATAGGCACATGGTTCTTTTCACTTCTGCATTAATGATCTTCGCCATGCACTTTCAGCCAGTCATTTGTGATCATTTATCTTCCCCTAGTTCTTTTAGAAGTTGTGCTAGCTCCATTTGAAATTGATACTGGGTTTGTGACACCTAGATGTGGTATATTCTTGGCATAAGCCAAAAAGCCGATATGATCATTTCCTTTTCAGTTTTTTCTCTGCAGTTACTTGGTTAAGGTTATTGTGCATTTTAACTATCGTTCTGTACATGAATTTTTAATTTTCTCGTTATGCTTGTCAGAAAATGTGGAGATCAAATTGGCAATACGTGCTCAGCAGGGAAGAGTTATCTATTCGTATTGGAATTTGGTTAATTTTCAAGTAGAGGTTGACAGTACATTCTATCAATTTTCTGTTAATCTATGCAGACTTTCTTTATATAGTTAATCTTTAATCTCAGAGCTAGTCACATACATGATCCCTAATTTCAAGGATCTTCTTAAATAGTTTTTTCATAATTTCAAAATCATTTTGGAATCCCGAAAAAAATGAAGCTGAAATAGGAAACCCAAACGACCACAATTAAACAGTACAAGGATATTAATCATCAATTTACAAAGTGCACGGGGAGGTGGTGGGGGATTCGCATCTGGAGCATTGAATTGGATGGTGAAGCCCTTGTTGAAGGGTTGGCAAAGGATCGCATTGTGTGGATGGCTGAAATGCTTGTGCGACTCCATCTATGTACCAGGCTCCGTGTGCGCACACTCGCTTATGTGTGTGAGAGAGCGCAGGGTTGGAGGAAGGTTGGCTTTTGTTTTCACTAGGAACTCCTCATATATGTAGGAGACAGTGATGGTTAAAGTAAATATATTGAATATCCTTTGAATGACCCGATGGACATAGTCAGTCATATTATGCGGAAACTGTGTGAAAACTTTTGTTTTTCAGTTGGATCCAATATGGATCACATTATCTCTTAATATGTGCTTGGCATAATATATTGTATTAACTCTATATAACAACTTTCTCAAGCAATGTTAATCATCTTTCTTCTTTTACGCTATAAGGGCAAGTACATTGAGCATGGTAACCTATAACATTACCTAGCCCATTCTCCGAAATTGGAAATTCAAAAGCAATTTGTGTCATTATCCCCAAAAAATAAAAATCATTTCATTCGTCCAATATTAATTTCGAAAAATACACAATGACCATGTATTTTTATTTGAATTAATACCATAAAAAACTTCAATTCGTGTCACATAAACCTCTCGAAGTATCGCGTCGCATTTAATCCAAACCGGTATATTCATGTCACATTCACTTCAAATTAATTTTTATGTCACAAAAGAAAAAACAAATCTCAAAACGGTAGACCACAAGAAAGAAATTCATATGGAGTCATGTGGTCCTTATGGTCAATGCTTTGTCTGGAATTGGATATGGAGTTTTGCCATTCACGGGCATTTTGAATCTAGCTGTGACTTAGCAATTGAAGGAAGATCAAAATAGTTTATGTTGTCTTAAGCAAAAGAGCACTATCCTTTAGTTGTATGGAAAATTAATGTACTTTATTTTGTTTTAGCCCACAAGAAAGAAATTGTATCGCACCAGGAAAATGTAATAATATAAAAATCACCATAGCATAGCTCCAATGTAAGTATTTCTAGACATCTGGTAATATGAACTTTTGTCTTGCTCTCATGCAAAGTTGGCCTGCTTGTTTTAGCTTTTAAAACAGCTTAAAAAAAAAAAAAATTATTTAATGACTTTCCTCTAAAAGTTAAATGGTGTTTCAATTTCATAAGAGCTTATGAAAAGGAATATATGATTGCATGTATTAGTATTTGTTCATCTTATATCTATGGATGAAGCCAGATGAAGTCAGAGCTGAGAGAATATAGGCTTCTGTGATTGCCACATGGCAAATTTTATCACTATGATTGCAATGTGCAAACCATATGGCATAGTCGTGCCACATGGCCCATATTCCTCCAATTAGCATTAGTTTTATAATTTATCATCCTCGAGTATGTGTCATTTATTGTATTTGAATTTAAACTTAAGGATGGATGAAAAGCAAGTGTATTATTCTTTAGTGTATTCGTCAATAAAAAAATGTTAAAAAAATGTTGAAATACAATTCGATTATCCTTCCTAAAAATTTACCTTCTTTTGACTTATGTCATTGATTTTATATTTGAAAAAAAGAAGATAAAGTGATGTAATTAATCTATTTAATCTGAAATTAATTTAAGAAAGAAATATTTCATATTAAATGGATAACACTCATAATTTGAAGTATAGTTTGGGTTAACTACATGAATAGAAGAATCAATTTTCCATTTAACTCAAAATCAAATTGAAATAATGTGAATGATAACTAATTTTATCGCTTGAATAAATTCTACTTAATATGCACTAAATTTAACATTACATTCAAATAATAAAAATTGCAAATTATTTGGATTACACCATTTAGTTTTGTTTACTTATTTTAGAATGCACTTGTTTTAATATCATTTATTTTAGATCAAGCTTATCTCATTTGAAGAAGCAAATTTGTTTAGCAATAACTAAAAATATCATTTTCCAAAATCCACTTAATTTGACAAGGAGTCAATTGCATTTATCCAATTGAAATTTGAAATAGATTGGATATACCTTTTAATTCCAAATTATGAAAGGAAAATCTTAAATTGGTCAACTCAAGCACAAGGATAGAGACTACTTCTCTTTTTGTGAATGGCGGCTATCCATTCATTTCAATACTTTTGATAGATGAAGAGATACTGAAAATTTATCGAATTGATCTTTCTTGGATACAGAATATTTCACACAAACACGAAGCTCTACTGGATTCAAGGTCATCAGGACCTAAGGATTCAAAAAAAATTATGAGTGATTTGAGATTAAGCCATAAAGGCCCTCAATTTTTCAATACTTATATTTACCAATGTTGAAAATGAAAGTAAAATATGCTCCATAATAATTGAATATTGAATACCAAATAATACCAGTTTGTTAACTAAGCATGAGCACCTTTAATAAGTTTTTTGCAAAATATTTGACAAGATTCTTATTGCCAGTAAGTATCTTTTTTTCTATTGAATGAATAAGTGGCCTTCCCTTGCCTAGCAATTTGGTGATTTTCTGACTTAATTAAACCTTTTAAGCTTATTTTTATTATGATAACAAAATGTGTTTAATTTTACTAAGTGCTAAATATTTAAGTTTTCAAGACTTAATCAAGTTATCAAATAACCTGCAAATTTGGAAACTACTCTCCTTGGATTTACTCTTATTAAACACCATTTTAATGTATTGTAGCATAGATGTAAATTTGTTGACTATACATAAAATTTAGATGCAAACCAGTAAGTTACTGATCACCTTGACATTGAAATTCAAATATTAGATATTTTATGTTGACTTTAGTAAATTTAAATATGAAGTAGTAATTTCTTTTACAAGTAAAAAAAAAAAAAGGTGAAAATAGGCATTCGGTATTTACTCTCTAAATGTTAGGTCTCACTGACATCATGAAATATTAGATTTTAACCATGACTTTTCAATGCAATACAAACACGTCGAGTTGGGATTTTCTTCATAACATTGCTTGACTGTGATTAACTCTTTTATATTGGGCTACCACGTTGGGTGATACACAAGAAACATTAAATATTTTTACATATCTACGAATTAAATTGAACATACATCAAAAGTCCATTAAACCACATTGAATAGATTAAAATCCAAAGATCACATCGCATATTGAATTAAAGTTCAGCTTGTATTAAATAAATTAAAGTTTACGGACCATGTTGTACACTATGCCTAAGTTCAAAAATCATTCCGAAGGCCTAGGCTTATCATTGCACAACCCAAGACAAACTCATCAACTGAGTCCACTCTGCGCAGCCCATTCCCTTCAAGCCCATCAGAATTGAATTCACCAGGTCCACCCATTAATCTCAGTCAAGGCTTTGAAACTCACCTGTAACTGACTTCACGTTCAGGCCAAGAGGTTGAGAGGGAAACGGCGATTTTTTCGATTACGGTTACTGAAGGAGTTGGAGTCGCTTTTCCTCGCCGATTTAAACTCCGCGCCATCACTACAGAGGACTTCCCTCGTCGCCCTCCCCACGCCTTTGGCCATCTTGTTGCCGCTGTTTCTCGCCATTCCAAAGCCGTGCGCACCCCCTTGTTTCTGAGATGACTAGGATCCCGAGGCACGCTGACATCCAATTTGAAGCTCTTCCGCATGTAAATTGGACATACGTGGAAAACGAGTATTATAAATATAGGTAGACATCAATGACCGGGCATGACGAATGAATGAATAGAATCTAATTTTGGCTAGAGGAAGCTTGAGATGCTCTAATGGCTTTGGTTTTCAATATATAATATAGACAGAAATATAATTTAATAGGTTGAAATTCATAATTGATTCCTCAAATTTACGCACTCAAATGAACCTTTGATAAGTTCTATAATAGCTAGATTGGTTTAACAACAAAAAGTAGTTTTTACGTCTTTTTTTTTTTTTTTAAATTAATCTCTCGAGTGACAATAATATGACAATTTAAATTTGGACACAACATTAAATATTTTAATATAATTCATAGACTAAATTGAACATATATTGGAAATTTAGGGACCTCATTGTACAATAAATTAGAATTTAGGGACCATATGAAATAAATTTAAAGTTAATGGATGAATTATGCAATTTTATCTAACAAAGATAGTTTTGAAGAGGGAAGTACAGGGATTTTAACCGCAGCGGTTTTGTTCATCCGTGAAAACCGTCTGGAGCGTCTCAAGTTAACCGCAGCAGTTTTCTTCTTCGGAGGCACCGTTTTTTAGAGAGAGAAATGGATACCGTACGCAGAGAGTCAAAGAGGCTTCGAGAGAGTGAAAAATCGATCCGTTTCTCCCCTGGCCGAGAAGTCTGATTGATCCTGGTCTCCATTGAAGCTTCGCCACCCGGCCCGTATCTTCATCAACGACGAGTTTCCATGGCCGTCTCGGGGTTTCACTTGATCATCAATCGTGATTAGAACTCCGTTTCATTGAGGCGTTTCTCGGTCGTCAACAGTGCTGGTCTATCTGTGAGAAGTGGCCCGGAGTTTGTGTAACGCTTCGACAATGATGACCGGAGGTGAGCTTTTCTCAATCTTTTTCTCCTTTTATATTTTCATCGTGCTGTTCATGTGTTGAATTATTATCTGTGACGTTCATGTGTTGAATTATCTGTGACGCTGTGTGTTCGAAGATCTTCGAATGATCGGTGGCGGTCGATGGCAGTGTTGTAGTAATGGATGGTGTTCGGAGGTGATGTCCATGGCAGCAATGACCGGAAGTGGTGAATAGCAGTGCATTCCGAGCTCCGCTGGTCCTCTCGGTGCATTCAGCGGACGCCGCGGCGGCGGAGTGTACGGCGTGTTTTTTTTCTTTTTTCTGGTAAGATTTGAACTGTGTGTTTTAAATGATCTCTTATGTGGGGTCAAAGAATGGCAGGAGAAGCAGGCTTTCCTCATCTTTTTGGTAAGATTTGAACTGTGTGTTTTTTTCTTTTTTCTGCTCTAACATGGAACAACCACAAGTACCTGCACCAGTCATCTGCTTGTTGCAGTAGAATGAGGTTTGGCTGTCATTTGGGAATATCAGTGCTGCATAAAACGTGCCCTTTATCACAGATTTTCTGTGTCGATTACTCCATCTACTAGTTTAAAGTATGAACTTCTATCTCTTTGGCTTGTCACAGGTACATATCAAGAGTTGGGTTTTACTCGCATAAGATGCACTTCCTTGTCAGAAGAAAACAAAGGCCAAAGCTTACATAACAAGGAAAGCTGTTGGGCATGACTATAAAAGGTTTTCTTTTAAAACTTGAAATGGCCACTTTAGTAATCTTTCTTTAGTATGGAGAATCTCAGTCACGATTATAATCAAATAGTTAGAGTTGTCGCCAATAAAGAAATGTTGCCAGCCCTTGAGTTGCTACATCAGTCCAACATGGTGCTTGCAATAACTATACCTTTTTTTTGTCATCATCATTGGTCAGCCTTGGCTTCATGAATCTTTGTTGCTTATTGAGATTAGTCCGGAAATTCTTACTTCAACCAAGCTCAACAAGGAGTTGGAATCTCTATTGCTCATTGAGATTTGGTGTACTTATTTTAGCGTGGAAATTTGGCAGTCACAATGCATGACAAGAGAGGACAATCAAATAAAACTTCATAGTTCTGACTAAACTTATGCATTATATTGATTTATCAATTTCAAACCTTGAGAACCTAGCTAGGGAAAAAGGGGCAAATTATGAAGGATAAAATATGTTGCTTTTGCTAGCCTTTCTTGTGGAAAAACCATATTCGTGGCAATGGAGACTGAATTGCGGTCTCTGATTTGACTGAACAATATAATTTGATAGCTAGTTTTAGACTCTAAAAGTCCTCATTACTTATTCTTGCTGAACGCTTGGATGTAGGTTGCTGGTTGGATTTGAATGAAAAATCTCTTGTTGTAGTTTTAGAGGCTAGTCGTATTGCTTTTTAAATGGATCAGAGTCGATACTCCATGTTCATTGGCGGAACTCACCAAGTTTTGGATTGGTGCTCCTATCTACAAAATGGTTTTGTGTCATCTATTAAAAAATTGTAGACTCTTTCAATAGAATAGTTGATAGAACAAATCTAGTAAGGAAAATGTAGGGGAAGTTGTGTTTCCCATTATGAGCTAGTGTCTAGTTTAGTGAGTGTGGGCAATAACTGCTCTAGCATTGTATTTAGTTTGTATGCTTCGGATCAATTAACTCTAGAAACCTAAGGTTCTCATTTTTTGGAACATGAGATGCATCTGTGCTGAAATTTCATTTGGTATATTTACGTGGCCATGTTCATCTCCTCGCTCCCGTCCCATGGCTCTGCTCAAATTGAGAGGCTTACAGGGAGAGTTTAGAAAGAGAAGGCAAGCTTTGATGGAGTCAACCATATCCAAGACTCTCTATCCTCATCTCCGTCCTCCCTCAACCCCTTCGTCTTCCGCCTCTACCGCTACATCACCCGATCACTACATCGCCGATGCGAGTGGGTGTCTTGGCACCTATGATTGCATCACCTTCGGCATAACCCCCAGAAGGATTGAGTGAAGCTTGATATGAGTTTGTTGCCAGCAAAGTGACTATAAAAATTTATTCCTTATATTGAGTCATCGGGACCTTGAACTTTGTGACTCAATATAAGGAAGAAATTCTTATAGTGGTCATCACTTTGCTGGCAACAAATTCAAATCAAGCTTCACTCAATCCTCCAGGAGTTTTGGCAAAGGTGATGCGATCATTGGTGCCAAACACCCATCTCATCTAATCGCCCACAGGCTCCGCTGCATCTATGCCGACTGCATCCGCACCCCGAGCCTCATCCAGCCCCGTCTGTCTCCCCCGGTTCCCATGAGGTTCCGCTTGCGGTGCGTTCCGAGCTCCACTGCTCCTCTTGGCGGATCGTTGCGGCGGCGGAGCGATGGTGAGGATCGGAAGGCAAAATCGGTCTTGGATGGAGCCATGGCCTCGAATGTTACCTCCGAAGTCATAATTCTCGACGTCGGAGTAAGCCCTCTCTCGATCTTTTTATATATATATTTTTTTGGTGTGCTTTATGTGAATGCACGAGATAAAGGTTCGCTTTTTTTTTTTTTTTTGGTGTACGGCCACTTGAGTGTCTCTGTTTCATCTCTGCAGGGAATGACTCATGGGGGATGTGCAGTGAGCGTGAAGAGAATTTGGGAAAATCAATTGAGTTTGCCATTGCTTTTGTTTTGCTATTATACTCTCTAAGGTAACTGGGATCGTCCATTTTTCATAATAAAAAAAATGGTCATCAACTTAAATTAAACTTAGTGTGACAGAACAGTCATCCCCCGGGTTACGCTTTTTGTCCTCTCGTAAATGTGAAGAGAAATAAGGTTTTAAAATGATCTCTTATGTGGGGTGAAAGAATGGCAGTAGAAATGGCTTTCCTCTTTTTTTTTTTTTTGGTAAGATTTGAACCCTGCGTGTTATATTCTTTTTTCTGCTCTAACGTTGAACAGCCACAAATACCTGCCGCCAGTGTCAATCTTACAGCCGAGAACAGCAGTTATATGGCCTCTATTTGAAGCCGAGCCGTACATAACTGGCAAAAAAAGTTGGGACAAACAGTTGCAAAACACTTGACAAATTGTGGATTTAAGTCTAATCCTCAAGGGATCATCTGCTTGTTGCAGTAGAATGAGGTTTGGCTGTCATTTGGGAATATCAGTGCTGCATAAAACGTGCCCTTTATCACAGATTTTCTGTGTCGATTACTCCATCTACTAGTAACAAGGAAAGCTGTTGGGCACAACTGTAAAAGGTTTTCTTTTGAAATATTGAACTGGCCACTATAGGAATCTTTCTTTAGTATGGAGAATCTCAGTCACATTAGTAATCAAATAGTTAGAGTTGTCGCCAGTACAGAAATGTTGCCAGCCCTTGAGTTGCTACATTAGTTCAACATGGTGCTTGCAATAACTGTACCTTTTTTGTGTCATCGTCATTGGTCAGCCTTGGCTTTATGAATCTTTGTTGCTCATTGAGATTAGTCTGGAAATTCTTACTTCAAGTGAGCTCAACATGGAGTTGGAATCTCTGTTGCTCATTGAGATTTGGTGTACTTATTGCTTTTTAAATGGATCAGAGTTGATACTCCATGTTCATTGGCGGAACTCACCAAGTTTTGGATTGGTGCTCTCATCTACAACATGGTTTTGTGTCATCTATTAGGACATTGTACACTTTTTTGATAGAACAGTTGACAGAGCACATCTGGAGATGGAAAATGTGTGTGAAGTTGTATTTCCCATTATTTTAGGCTAGTCATATTGTTCACCAGAATTTTGTAATTTGATTAGTGCTCTTATCTACAAAATGGTGTCATCAATTAAAAAATTGTAGCATTGTGGTTATTTGAACAAGATCAATTAACTCTAGAAACCTAAGCTTCTCATTTTTCGGGAATATGAGATGCTTCTTTGCTGCAATTTGATTTGGTATAGTTTTTATCCTTGATATGATTATGTGGTGATGAAATAAGCATATTAATATTACATAGCGTAATTGCAAAAACTATCCTCAATTTTGCTTTTCATATCAAATACCCTCCTCACATTTCAAAATCTATATAGTGCATCTCCCAACCTAAATTAACTATTTGCCCTTATGCACGCATGAGATCTACACCTAGAAAGTGGAATGCAACATTGAGGATGGGGTAATTTGAGAAATATGTGTGGGTGCGAGATGCAACCTGAAATCCACAACCAAAAAAAAATAAAAATGGAGAGTGATGATTGGATGTCTGAAATATGAGAATAGCGCGTTTGATATGAGTAGCAAAGTCTAGGATGATATCTGTAATTTTCCATGTCATATAATACAAACTAACTCCAGGATGAATATTTCTAAAGCAGGTGGTGGTTGACAAGTTCTCTGCCTCGAGGTTCAGGTAGTGACCAACATGGTGATTGTAGTCGTGACTGTGGTCGTGATCGTGGCCCTAATCAGGCCTGTGGTGGTGGATGTGGAGGTGGAGATGGAGAGTGCTTGCGGAAAGCCTGGGCATTCTACAAGCGAGTGTCCTAGTGAAGAGGGCAGAGGAGGTAGTTATGCGGGGAGCAATGACAGGTATGGAGGTGGAGGTGGTGGACACTATGGTCCTGATCAAAATGGTGGTTGACCTGGCGGGTGCAATAGAGATAGTGGTACTCAAGGAGGATCATGAAATGACTGCTATAATTAGGACCGTTCTGGTCCCTATGGATGTCGTCGTACAGGAAACTTCTGTTCAGGGTAGAAAGAATTCTCCTGATAGGTATGCACAGAGGTTTTTTTCCTTTTATAGTGAAGTAGTTGATCCTGTGCTGATTGAAAAGTGCTTGCAACAGAGCAATTGAAGATACTGCTGTTACTTGCTGGAGGTGTCAAAGTCTCTTCTGTTGCATCTCTTCTTCATGGTTCTCCAGGTGGACAAATCTGCTTGATCCAACTGTTGATGTGCGATCTTTGGCTAAAAGATTCAACTGTTTAATGTCTGTGAATGCTCGTTTTGATGTTTTGGATCCAATGACATTGCTTGCTTTACTTAAACAATCAAATTTGGCCTTACTATTTCAATGCTATGATGAATACTGGATTCTCTTTTGCTCACATGCTTTAGCAATTGCAAATGCATCTGAGATCGATCTTGGTTGACTTCAGCATTGGCATTTGTGACTATGGAGTGTGGACAGCTTTTTGGTGTCTAGATGGCTCTTTTGAGGATAGGGCAAGATTCACCTAAGGAAGTAATGCGTTTTCTCTTCACAAAAGAGAAGCTGCCTTAGAAATGAATGCCTGTTTTGGCTATGATTTTTCAAATGTTTAACTTTTTGAAAAGGAGTTAAGCAGGTAAACTCTATGTTTTCTTCTACACATTTAGTATGTGAGCTTTCTGTCTATAGTTTGCACTATATTAACTCTGCTAAGCTTTTGGCAGGATTCTATGCTGTTTGTGGTGTTTTGATGCGCAGTTCCGTTACTCTTATATCATGATAAGTCGGTCTCAAGGTTTCTGTCTTAAAAACTCTGAAAATTGTCCTTTTGGTCTCAAGAAGCTAAATTCTGTGCAATTAACTCGGTAAATTTCGTCTCACCTTCCACCCATTGTACTGATGGAGGAGTTCCTTTCTCAGTTTCGACGTGGCGGCGGCGGCGGTAGTGGCGGCGGAGGAGGAGGCGGAATCGACGGTGAGGATTGGAAGGTGAAATCGGCGGTGTATGGAGCCGAGAAAGCCTCAGGTGTTTCCTCTGATGTGATGATTCTCGACGTCGGAGTAAGCCCCTCTCTCTATGTGAATGTACGAGCTGAAGCTTCGATTTTGTCGATGCTTGTCCAACTTTCCCTGCATTATAATGCTGAAGATGTTATTACGCGGTGCGTATCATGTTTCTTTTTTCAGTGTGCGGCCACTTGAGTGTCTCTGTTTCGTCTCTGCAGGGAATGACTTGTGGGGGATGTGCAGCGGGTATGAAGAGAATTTTGGAAAATCAAGTGAGTTTGCCACTGCTTTTGTCTTTCTTGTAAGCCATCTTTCGTATGAAAAGAATCGTCATCGACTTGAATTAAACCAAGTGTGAGACCTGTCATTTTCTGAATGTGATTTGAACCCAGTGTGTTTTCTCTTTTTTTTCTGCTCTAGCATTGGACAGCCTCAAGTATCTGCTGCCAGCGTAAATCTTACAACCGGGACATCTATTGTATGGCCTGTATCTGAAGCCAAGGCTATGCCTAATTGGCAAAAAGAGTTGGGAGAAACACTAGCAAAACACTTGACAAATTGTGGCTTTAAGTCTAACCCGGTAAACTGATTTATTCACCATCTGCTTGTTGCAGTTGAATGGGGTGTGGCTGACATTTGTGAATATCATTGCCGCATATAATGTACCTTTTATCACAGATTTTCTGTGTCGAAGACTCCATCTACTAGTTGGAAGTACAAGCTTTTATATCTGTAATTTTCCCTGTCATATAATACAAAATAACTCCGAGAAGAATATTTTTAATGCTGGGGGTGGTTGACAAGTTCTCTGAACGCTCTCATGGATTTGGTTTTGTGACTTCTGATGAGAAGCAAGCAGTGGGTGAGGCTATTGAGGCTATGAATGGGATGGATTTGGATGGGAGAAATATCACTGAGGAAAAAGCTCAGCCTCAAGGTTCCGGTAGAGACCAAGATGGTGATCGCAGTTCTGATCATGGCCCTAATAGGGATAGTGGTACTCAAGGAGGATCAGGAAATGACTGCTAAATCAGGACCGTTCTGGTCCCTACGAACATTGTGGTATAGGAAACTTCCGTTTGGGGGAGAGAGAATATTCCTGATAGGTATGCACACAGTTTTTTTTTTTTCTTTCAGATATATTAAAGCAGTTGCTGCTGTGCTGATTGAAAGATATTTTGTGCTTGTAGCAGTGCAATTGGAGGTACTGCTGTTACTTGCTGGAGCCAAAGTCCCTTCTGTTGCATCTCTTCTTTATTGTTCTCTGGGTGGACAAATCTGCTTGATCAGTCTTTTGATGTGCAAACTTTCGCTAAAAGATTCGACTGTTTAATGTTCGTGAATGCTCGTTTTGATACTTTGGTCTGACGACATTGCTTGTTTGACTTAAACAATCAAATTTGGCCTTATGGGTAGTGGATTTTTTTTTTTTTTTCACTTGCAAACTTTAGCAATTGCAAATGCATCTGAGATTGATCTTGGTTGACTTCTTCATTGGCATTTGCGACTGTGGAGTGCGGACAGCTTTCTGGTGTCTAGATGGCTCTTTTGAGGATAGGGCAAGAGATTCACCTGTGGAAGTAATGCGTTCTCTCTTTGCAAAAGAGAAGTTGCCTTAGAAATGAATGCCTCTTTTGGCTACGATTTTTCAAAAGTCTTTAACGTTTTGAAGAGGAGTTAAGTGGGTAACTGCTATCTTTTCTTATACACATTTAGCATGTGAGCTTCCTGTCCATAGTCTGCACTATATTAACTCTGCTAAGCTTTCGGCAGTATTCTTGGCTGTTTGTGGTGTTTTGATACACGGTCCTGTTACTTTCATGTCATAGGACGAGGTATTAGTCTTAAAAATTCTGAAAAGTCCTTATGGCCTCAAAAAGCTATTCCAATATGCAATTAACTCGGTAAAATTCCGTCTCACCTTCCATACACTGTACTGATGGAGGAGTTCCTTTCTCGGTAAAACGTGGAGATCTTTTGGAAGCTTTGGTGAGCATGGCAATTTGATTTGCATTGTCTTCTTCCTAGCGATCTCTGGTATTGTATCACCACCTTCAGTGGAAGATTGCTGGTCGCTGTCTCCTCCATGTGCACGGTGCTGCTATCTTGTTAGGTTTCCTGGATAAGTTTCTCCTTCAGGTGTAATGACAGCTCTCCCTTTGAATCGGCATATTTTGGTTGATACACATGGTTCTTTTTGCTTGGCCAGCTGTGCATGCATCGACTTGCATTTCTGCATATTAATGATCATCGCCGTGCACTTTCAGCCAGTCATCTGTGATTGCTCATGTATTTTCCTTTAATTCTGTTAGAAGTTGTGCTTGCTCCAATCTGAGATTGGCTCTGGGTTCGTGGCTCCTAGGGTTTACTCTTGGCATAAGCCAAAACTGGACATGATCATCTCCTTTTCAGTGGGCATTCTTTTTTTCTGTAGTGATTTGGTTAAGTTTATTGTGCATTCTCAACAATGGCTCTGTGAATGAATATTTTCTTATCCTGCTGTGATTGTTGAAAAATTTGGAGATCAAATATGCAATTTGATCCATGTGCTCAGCAGGAATTTCACCAAACTATTGGGAAATTTTCAAGTAGAGCTTGATAGTACATTCTATCAATTTTATGTTATCCTATGCGACTTGCTCTACTGTTGTTTCTTTAGTCTTAGAGCTGGTCACGTACATAATTTGATACTCACATGTTAAGGATCTTAAATAGATTCTTCATGATGTCAAAATCATTTCATAATTTTGTAAAAGTGAAAACAGGAGCTAAAATAGGAAATCCAGGGATCACGATGAAATAGAGCAAATGTTTGAATTATCAAATTAAGAAGGATGTAATTAAGAACACTGTGACCTAATCACCAAATGTGTTTATGATAACTACACATGAAATGATAACAACCCTAACAAACCACGAACTTGAAATTTAAGAAAATTCAAGAAGCGGAATTAAATTGCGTAGGGCACACCTTGGAGTGAAAGGCCTGGGCTCACAACGCTAGGTTGATGGAAGAGGAGACCATACTAGCAAGCATGGACTGCATTTTCATCTGGTGCTGAAGCTTCATCATCATAAGTCTTGTATCTTCAGTCTCATCTCCTCCATCATACTCCGATGCTTCCACTGCTTCAGGCTCCACACAGCCCAAGTGCGGGCGGTAATCATAGTCCGTGCAATAGTAGTGCCAGCAACCCTCGGCAATGCTTCCCCGGTACCTGTTGCTGATAAGGCTCCGCTCTTGCGTTAGGAATAATGTGATGCAGGAGGGTGCTCGTGGTCCTCACGCTTCACCGTTGCCGCCAAGTCGGCACACCCCAGGTGGAGGTCATAATGGCAGATCAAGCAGTGGTAGGAGGACGTGTCCCCATCGTTCAAGGGGAAGTGCATTAAACATGGCAATTTATGACATTACTGAGTATATAATTGTTTGCACCAAATTTTGAATTCAATTCGAGCGAAACAATAAGATGCACAAAGAATTTAGTCAAAGATTGAAAGAAGTGGTTGATATATGCATTAAACACAATTTACTCAAATATTGTCCTGTGTTAAGTTATTTTTTTAAGTGATAGTAGTACAAAAGATAAAGAAATATGCAAGTCATTAATATAATAATTAATTGTTTTTCTGAGAAACACAATATTTAGTTTTCTTTTTGGGTCTGCACAATATTTAGTTAGCTATCTACCAAATAAACTAATTTTTGGAAAAGAGATACACCAATTTAGTTCCTAATAGAGAAAGAAAAGGAAAAACCAAAAAAAAAAAAAAGGAAAAAAAAGGCAAACATTAGTCTTAAATTAAGATTGGACCCTATAGTTAATCTTAATAAATGTTGTTTGAAAGAAATATATGTAGTTTCGTCTCTAGAAAAGATAAGAAGTCATCTTAAATTAAGAGTAGGACCCGCAAAAGATGATATAGTTAATTCAATATAATAGGGTGTTAATAGCCAACAAAGAGATGGAAATGATGCGAGTCTATTAAAATAATAAAACTACTTATGGTCCTTGAATTTGAGCATTTTTTTTTTCCAATCAATTGAGCTTGCATAACTTTTTTAATTGAGTCTCTTCAACTCTGGATCTAATTAATTAAAGGGTTAATACCCTGAAAAACCCCAAACTGGTACACTTGTGACAAATTTACCTCAAACTATTTTTTTGACCACCAAAAACCCCAAACTGGTATACCTTTGACAAATTTACCCCAAACCGGTACAATTTTTGTGATTTTTTTTGTGGTATTAATCCAATTTAGCATAGGGTATATTTGTCATAAATTTACCATTTTGGGATTTTTTGCAGTCGAATAAATTAGTTTGGGGTAAATTTGTCATAAATGTACCAATTTAGGGTTTTTATTATTATTATTATTTTTATTTATTTTTTTATTTTTTATAGTTAGTTGGGGTAAATTTGTCACAAGTATACCAATTTGAGGTTTTTCATGGTCAAAAAAATAGTTTAGAGTAAATTTGTCACAAGTGTACTAGTTTGGGGTTTTTCAGGGTATTAACCCTTAATTAAAAACCGACAAATTTTGTTCCTAAACTTTCACATTTTTCTCCATTCTCTTTTGATCACCTACATGTTCTTTCTATCCTAAAAAAGCATTGATATGATGTTCTAATTAGCGTTTGTCGTCTTACATGACGTGATTGGTGGCTCACATGGACAATTTTTTAAATAAAATGATGTCGTTTTGATTTTTGATTTTTTTTTTTTTTTTTTCCCTTATCTTTCATTATAGTGTTCATCATTTTCCCTCTGCCTGTCGTTAGGGACTTGGAAAAAACCCGTGAAGGTCGCGGCTATAGGCAATGGTCGTGACGCCCTTGGGCAGATTGGGGCAATGGTCTCAGATTGCCCTCGGCCAAGTTAGGCGACGGTGTCACAGGGCTTGCCATGCCTTCCCAAGCCATCGCTGAGACCTCGACAAACAGTGAAGGGATGAAATGAAAAATAGAAGGAAAGAATAGGACAAAAAAAAAAAAGAGAAAAGAAAAAACACAATTTTCAAATATGTGGAAAAATATCTAATAAGTCTATCATTCATGTTAAGGAGATAGTTTTTCAAGTACTATTGAACGTGGCAGCCCCAAGTAAAAGAGTCATACTGAGATCACCTTGAAGCCATGTCATAGAAAAATATCTAGCATGATATTCTCGTATACTTATAGGTGGATCGAAAAGTCATGACTCAAACTCAATATTTTGTAATTGATATGAGATTTGACATTTGCATATCTATTCTTTCTATCCTCATTTTGTTTTTTGACATTCCATTTAATTACTACGAATACATTAATAAACTTTTAGCATATTACACTTAATTAGTATTTCTCTTCTTACAACTTCTACAGTTTAGGGGTGATATCTACAACTCTATATAACGACTCGTAGGAATCTAATTCATTTGAATGCTTCATTTGTTTTGCGGAAAACGAATGAATCGAAAAACTTATTTTTATGAATGATCACTTATATCGCTAAAAGAAACCGTTAATGGAAAATGTGTTCATTATTGACAACAATTTTTGTCAAAACATTTTCATGGGCAATAAAAATATTTTTTTCGTTTACTTAGTTTTGTAAGCGACACGAGCTATCAATTTTTGGAAAATATTTTTCAAATTATTTATTTTTTATAAAAAAACATAGGCTATATTTCAAATTTGTCGACCAAGACTTTGCCTAATTATAGTCTTATTTCCAACATGTTTATTGTTCATTTTTGGTTTGTCTATTTCTAATTGGTCTTAGGTGATTGCTAAAAAAAAAAAAAAAATCTTTTTAGTTACATCGCACCAAAAAGATTCAAAGACCCTAGAACTATTTTTTCATGGTTGTCACAACTAATTAAAGAATAATTGGAAGTTAATTAAAGGAAGTAAGTCCAATTACAATCGAATGGGTCTATACATGGAGAGAATTTGGTTATTATGGGAGGGAGAGTTGGCTTGCAGTGCACTTTGATGCGATGCGCATAATCGCTTTCTTACATGTGAACAACATCAAATTCCCACCTTCTTTTTATGGTCATTTTCTATACTTTTGCTTTTGGAAAGTATAGTACCGAACACCCTCCCTCGGATTAGGATCATCTTCCCCAATAGGCACGGGCACGTAACCAATCAAATCAAGTAAGGACATGTGGTGTGTCTCTAATAATAGACTAAAATCCAATATCATGACTTTACCTGATTTGGTCTCTGTTTATAATTCCTTGACTCTAGGGAAATAAAAGCAAACCAAAGATTCGGCAGATGAAATTGATTGATGTTCCCATGACTTTTTCCATGTGAACTATCTTGATTACACCCTGTCAAAAGAAGAAGAAGGAGAAGAAGGATCGTTTACTTGACTTGACTTAAAATATCACACTTATTCAATTTAATATTATTTGCCAATAACAACTTGTTTATTTTTTTGGCTAGCTATATACTTTTAGGATTAGATATATACCTAATTCTTTTATAATTCCATTTTTTTTAAAAATAATGATGTGACTATATTAAAAAGTTACAGATCATAATATATTAGCTGAGGACTTTGTCTTTATTAATTAGTGATTCACCTATTAGTATTCAAGATGTAAAATACAGCTTGAATATCAATATGACAAGTTCAATGCCGATACAACATGGATCTAAAAGGTAGTATTTTGAAATAGATATTTCTTCACCAAAGTAGACATTTAGCTCTCTTTTATTTACACGCATTTCTTTCAATTTTAATAATAAGAAATGATATTTCAACAGGATAAAATGGGACATTACAAATGTACAATTTATAAAAAAAAAAAAGATATGTATTATAATTGGCAAATGAAAGTAAATGTGATTATAAATTGTGAAATAGACTTACTTACATGTATGGTTAATAGTGTTCTGTTTTTGAGAACCGAAAATCAAGATTCTAAATGCGCAGAAAAGACTAAAGTCATTGCCCCTACTAAACTGCCCGGCAATTCAGGGATTGAAATATAGATTATAGGATAAAGGACGCAATTGATAAATAATGAAGAAAACCAAGTAAGGCCCATGCCGTTTCACCTTTCATTGACTGACTGGATCATCAATAATTGCCTTGCTTGTAACATTCTTGTAATTTTCTCAACTCGTGTGAATGGCTGAAATGCTTATGTGAGTTCCATCTATGTTTTAGCTTCTGTGTGCTGTATGTAAGAGAAGTGGCGAAGGGAGGATGGCTTATAAACTCCACAAGGAATTGCTCATACATGTAGGAAATATTGGAGGTTTGGAAATCAGTGAAAAAAATATCGAATGTCCTTTGAATGACGTGCGAGACAAAATCAATTATAATCTACGAAAATTACGTAAAACTTGTTTTTTTTAGTTGGATCCAATGTGAATCACATTATCTCTGGATAGGTGATTGGCATAATTTATCAAGGTATTTTATGAGAGTATTGGATAATTTTCAAGAAGGGCTTTGTAGTATATTTTGTCAATTTTCTGTTAATTTATGAGACTTTATTGATATAGCTATTTTTTAAGTCTCAGAGCTAGTCACATACATAACTTGATTTCTAATGTCAGGGGTCTTCTTAAATAAATTTTTTAATATATCAAAATCATTTTGCAATCCAAAAAAAAAAAAAATTGTATGTCCTTTAGATGACTCAATAGATAGAATCAATCATAATATGCTAAAAGCGTGTGAAAACTTTTTGTTTTTCAATTAGATTCAATATTAATCACATTATCTCTTAATATGTGATCAGCATAGTACATTGTATTAACTCCATATAACAACTTTCTCAAGCAATATTAATCATTTTTCTTCTTTTGGACTTTAAGGGGAAGTACATTGAACATGGTAACCTATAACATAACCTAGTATATAATGTGTGAAAGAAGAGATACTAATGCACTTCACTAAATACGGCTTCCTACATGCATGGAGTGGTCTTTGAAATCATGCTAATCTCTCTGTCTCTCTCTTCTTCGAGTTCATGCTCATGCATTTTATTGGCAAAGTAGTGAGATCTCGGTTTTTCCTTATTTGAAGGGTAAGTGAACTTGTATCATATTGCCCGTATGCTTCATTAATATAATAAAACTATATTCTTGATCCCTAAGTTCGAGCTTTTTTTTCCTATCAAATCCTCTGAACTTTGAGTTTTCTCCCATCAAATCATTGAAATTGTATAGCTTTTTATAATAAAAAGTCCTTCAGCTCCAAATCTAACTGATTGGAACCGACATTCCTTCTTCATTAACATTTTTTTTTCACTATTCTATTCTCATCACCTACGTATTCTTTCTATCCTCAATTTTTTTGGCATACCATTTAATTACATGAGCAAACTAATACAAATTTAGCATATTACACTAAATTAGTATTTCTCTTCTTACCAATTCTATGGTTTAGGGGTGATGTCAACAAGTCTATATAATGATTTGTAGGAATCTAATCCATTTAAAAATTCAAATTTGTAGACGAGTTAAAAAATGTATAGAATAAAAGATATAAAGTAATTCCACGTGTCTCTCTTTCTCCCACGTTACCCAATCACATTGCCTTCTCATGCCATTCTTGTTTGATTCCCCTTTGATAAGGACCATGTTGTGTAACACAAATCTTTATTATTTCCTAATTACAGTCTTATTCCTACGATGGTCAATGTTCATTTTTTTTTTTTTGTTTGTCTAGTTCTAATTGGTCTAAGGTGATTGTTAAATAAATAAAAAAAAAAATCATTTTAGGACGTATTTGGTAACCATTCTGTTCCGGAAAACAATTTTTGATGAGAAATGATTTTTTTCTGATTCTGTTATCGGAAATAATTTTTAAGCAAAAGAATGCGTTTGGTAACTTCCCTAAATTACTATTCTTAGGATAGAAATATGTTTGGCAAGATTCTTAGATTTTTTTTTTTTAAATTTCTTTTAGTTTTTTTAATTCTTTTATTATTTTTTATTATTTTTCCTTTTTTTCTTTTCATTTTTCTTTTTCTCTTTGGCCGGTTGCCAGCTACCGCTGTGGCTGACGATTGGTTGGGCGAGGTCCGGCGAGCTTGCCGAAGGCCAGCATGGCCACGGTGACGCCGAGCCTCGCGCCGGCTGGGGAGGCTGAGCTTCGCCGTGGCCGTGCGAGGCTCGGCCTCGCCTTGGCTGGGCAAGCTTGGCCTCACCAGATCTAGGTGAGGTCGACCTCGCCTTGCCCAAGTGAGGCCGAGCCTCGCCGGTGCCGGCCATGGAAGACCGGAAACAATGGGGTACATGACAAACCAAAATATCTATTCCAGATCTATTCCAGACTTATTTCTGGAATAGAAATCCGTTTGATAAAATTATATCATTTTTCTATTTTTGAAATAGATTTTTATTCCAAAAATAGGTTGGGAACATAAATCAGAAGTAAATTTTTTTTACTTTTCTATCTTTGGAACAAAAATAAGAAATAAAAATTCTTCTCATCATTCATCCTTGCTATGAACCGGTCGTCCATTTGTTGCTGTCGACCACCATTCGCCATTCGCCGCCGGTTGCCAGTTGCCGGCAGCCGTTCGTCGGTCACCGACCGCCGTCCACAGGTTGCCGGCTGTCAGTCGCCACTGACCACTATCGGTTGCTAGTTGCCAGTCGCTAGCTGTGGTCACTAGCCTCCAGGTCGCCACGGCTCCAGTCGCCGGCCACCAGTCGCCACCGGTCGTCAGTCGTCGGTGACCACTACCAATCATCGCCATCTAAAACAGAGAAATTTTATGTCGTTATCAAATGAATTTCTATTTTGTGAGTAGAAATTTTGTGTTGTTATCGAACATGTATTTTTGCTTAGAAACTCATCGAGAAATAGATATAGAAAAATCTATATTTCTTTTTCATAAATCAATTTTGAACAGAATGGTTATCATTTGCACCCCAAGAAGCTACTTTTTTCTACTTGTTGTTTCTATTCCAAATCTATTCCCGGAAACAAAATTTTTACCAAACAAATTTCTATTTTTTTTTTGTTCCCTAGAACAAAAGAATATAAATTTTTGTTCCAAGGAATATAATTTTATTTTAACAAATAGGCCCTTAGTTACATCACATCAAAAAGATTTGGTGACCCTAAAACCATCTCTTCATTTTTATTTTTTTTTTTGGGCGTGGACGTCACGACTAATTAGAGGATAATTTGGAGTTCATCAAAGGATGTAAATCCAATTACAATCAAATGGTCCTATATGTGGAGAGTATTTGGTCATCATGGGAGGCAAAGTTGGCTTGCCGTGCACTTTGATGCAATGCACCTAAGTTGCTTTCTTACATGTGAATAGCTTCGAATTCCCACTTTCTTTGTATAGTCTTTTTCTCTACTTTTGCTTTTGGAAAGTATGATATTGAACACCCTTCCTTGGATTAGGACCATCTTCACCCATCAAGCACAAGCACGTAACCAATCAAATCAAACGAGGACAAGTGATGTATGACTTTATCTAATTGGGTCTTTGTTTACAATTCATTGATTCTAGAAATACAAGAGCAAACAAAAGGTTGGACGGATGAAACATATCGATGTTCTCATGACTTTTCTCATGTGAACTGTCTCGAGTACGCTTTGTCAAAAGGAGGAGAAGAAGGACCGTTTACTTGAGTTGACTTGAACAATTGCACTTTTTCAGTTCATTGTCAGCTGCCGATGACAACTTGTTTCCTTTTTGACTAGATGTATACCTTTAGGATTAAATATATGCCTGGTTTTTAATTGTTAGTGATATCATATCGAAGATTCTTAAGATTTTCTATAGAATATTATCCAATGTTAAAAATAGTTATGACATTACTATCGATTATCTATGTCAATCAAGATTATTAAAAAAGCTCGATCGGACAACACGGTTAGTGCGATTAGTGTTGAAACATAGCTATTATGAAAAGGACTCGATTAAATGCTTCCTCTGATGAGACTAGTATTATAATTGACAAATGGAAGTAAAGGTCATTATAAATTGTGAAATAGACCTACTTACATGTATGGTTAATAGTGTTTAGTTTATGAGAACTCAAAAATCAGGATTTGATATGCATAGAAACGACTAAAGTCATTGCCCCTACTAAACAGCCCGGCAAATCAGATACTGAAAGATAGATTATAGGATTAAGGACACAATTGACACCCTAGGATTATTTTTTCACTTTTTTGCGTGGTTGTCACGACTAATTAGAGTATAATTCGAAGTTAATTAAAGGAAGTAAATCCAATTACAATTGAATGGGCCTATATGTGGAGAGAATTTGGTCAACGTGGGAGGCAAAGTTGGTTTGCTGTGCACTTTGATCCAATGCGCCTAAGTTGCTTTCTTACATGTGAATAGCTCCGAATTCCCACCATCTTTCTATGGCCTTTTTTTGTACTTTTTCTTTTGGAAAGTATAATATTGAACACCCTCCCTCAGATTAGGATCATCTTCACCAGTTGGGCACGAGCAGTAACTAGTCAAATCAAGTAAGGACATGTGGTGTGTGTCTAATAATTAGCTAAAATCTGGTATTATGACTTTACCTAATTGGGTTTTTGTTTGTAATTACTTGATTACGGGAAAATCAAAGCAAATGAAAGGTTGGACGGATGAAACAGATTGACATTCCCATGATTGTTCCCATGTGAACTATCTCGATTATGCCATGTCAAAAGAAGAAGGATCGTTTACTTGACTTGACTTGACTTGAACTATCGCATTATTTCAGTTTAATATCATCTGCCAGTGACAACTTGTTTACTTTTTGAATAGCTACATACCTTTAGGATTAAATATATGCCTAGTTTTTTTTTTTAATAATTCCAATAATTTTTTAAATAACAATGTGGCTATATTAAAATGATAAATATCATAATATAATAGCACGGACTTTGTCATTATTAATTAGTAATTCATCAATTAGTATTCAAGATGCAAAATATAATTTGCATATCAACGTAACAAGTTCAATGCTGGTACAGCATGGATCTAAAAGGTAGTAGTTTGAAATAAATTCTTCTTCACCGAATAGAGATTTTTCCCCTTTTATTTACATGCATTATTTTCTATTTTAATAATAAGAAATGATATTTCAACCGCATAAAATGATACATCACAAATGTTTAATTTATGGAGAAGATATGTATTATAATTGACAAATGGAAGTAAAGGTGATTATAAATTGTGAAATAGACCTACTTACATGTACGGTTCATAGTGTTTTGCTTATGAGAACCCAAAAATCAAGATTTTATATGCGTGGAAAAGACTAAAGTCAATGCCCCTATTAAACAGCTTGGCCAATTCAGGGATTGAAAGGTATATTATAGGATAAAGGACACAATTGATAAATAATGAAGAAAACTAAGGCCCCATTGATTGACTTGATCATCAATAATTACCTTGCTTGTAACGGCCTTGTAATTTTCTCAACTTGTGTGGATGGCTGAAATGCTTGTGTGGTTCCATCTATGTTTTAAGTTCCGTGTGCTTGTCTGTAAGAGAAGTGGCTGAAGGAGGTTAGCTTATAAACTCCACAAGGGATTGCTCATATATGTAGAAAATATTGGAGGTTTGGAAATCAGTGAAAAAAATATCGAATGTCCAATTAATGATGTGCTGGACAGAGCCAATTATAACATACAAAAATTACATAAAACTTGTGTTTTTAGTTGAATCCAATGGGAATCATATTAACTCTTAATAGGTGATTGGCATCATCAATCAGAGGAATTTTACCAAAGTATTGGTTAATTTTCAAGTAGAGCTTGACAGTACATTTTGTCAATTTTCTGTTAATATATGCGACTTTATTTATGTAGTTATTTCTTTAGTCCCAGCGTCAGACATATACATAATTTGATTTCTAATGCCAAAGGTCTTCTCAAATAAATTTTTAATAATTTCAAAATCATTTTGGTATTCCAAAAAAATAATATATATACTGAATAGCCTTTGGATGACTCGATGGACAAAGTCAATCATAATATGCAAACCGTGCAAAAACTTTTGCTTATTAGTTGGGTCCAATATGAATCACATTATCTCTTAATATGTGATTGGCATAATATCTTGTATCAACTCAATATAACAACTTTCTCAAGCTTTTCTTCTTTTTTGCTATAAGGGGAAGTACATTGAACATGGCAACCTATATCATTACCTAGTATATGACAAGCGAAGAGAGACTAATGTAGTTCACTGAATACAGCTTCCTACACGCATGAAGTGGTCATGGGAATCATGCTGATCTCTCTGTCTCTCTCTTCTCCAAGTTCTTGTGCAAGCATGTTATTGGCAAAGTAGCGTGATCTCGGTTTGTCCCCATAATTCAACTCGTTTCATGATGTGTCCTTATTTGAAAGGTAAGTCCACTTATCTCATACTACCCTGCATGCTTCATTAATATAATAAAACTATACTTTTGATCCCTAAGTTCGAGCATTTTTTTCCGATCAAATCCTCTAAACTTTGAGTTTTGTCTCATCAAATCATTGAATTTGTATAGCCTTTTCTAATTAAAATTCCTTCAGCTCCAAATCTAATTGATTGGAACTAACACAACTTATTCAGTAACTTTTGCATTTTTCACTACTCTATTCTCATCACCTACGTATTCTTTCTATCTTCAAATTTTTTGGCATACCATTTAATTACTTTGAACACACCAATAAAATTTTAGCATATTACACTTAATTAGTATCTCTTCTTACAAATTCTATGGTCTGAGGGTGATGTTTACAATTTTATATTAAGACTTGCAGGAATCTTATCTATTTTAACTTTCAAATTTGTTGACGAACACCTTCCTTAAAGAATGCGTAGTCCAAAGGACATCAAGCAATTCCACGTCTCTCTTTGTCCCACATCACCCAATCAAGTTGCCTTCTCATGCCATTCTTGTTCAATTCCCCTTCGATAAGGATCATGTCGTGCGACACGAATGTTGATTATTTCTCTTATTCCCAAGATGTTTAATGTTCATTTTTTGTTCGTCTAGTCCTAATTGGTCTGAAGGGATTGCTTAAAAAATAAATTATTTTTCGTTCCATCACACAAAAAAGATTTGACATCTCTAGAACTATTTTTTGTTTATTTATTTATTTTTTTTGGCGTGGTTTTCACGACTAATTGGTCTTAGGTGATTCCTGAACTATTTCTTCATTATCTTTTGCGTGGACGTCATGGCTAATCAAAGGACAATTTAGAGTTAATTCATGGAAGTAAATCCAATTACTATTCAATGGGCCTATACGTGTAGGAAATTTGGTCGGCGTGGGAACCAAAGATGGCTTACCGTGCGCTTTGAGGCAATGTGCCTAAGTTGCTTTCTTACATGTGAACAGGTTCAAATTCCCCCGTTCTTTTATGGTCTTTTTCTCTACTTTCGCTTTTGGAAAGTATAACGCTGAACACCCTCCCGCGGATTTTCAATACCGATAGCACGACACAGCACGGCTTTTGATCTGTCAGATCATTTAAGGACACTGCGGTGTGTGTCTAATAATTAGCTACATTGGTGTTATGGCTTTCCATAATTTGGTTTTTGTTTATAATTCCTTGATTTTAGGAAAGTAAGAGCAAACGAAAGGTTGGACAAATGTAACAAATTGACGTTTCCACAACTTTTCCCATGTGAAGTGTCTCGATTACGCCTTATCAAAAGAAGAAAAAGCAGAAGAAAGATCGTTTACTTGACTTGACTTGAACCATTGCACTTTTTCAATTAAACATCATATGCCAACTATAACTTGTTTACTTTTCTGACCAGTTATATACCTTAAATATATATGCCTAGTTTTTTTTTTTTTAATTCCAATAATTTATTAAATAACAATATTAATATATTAAAATGTCAAAGGTAATGATATAATAGCGTGGGCTTTGTTACTTTCAATTAATAATTCATCTATAAATACTCAAGAAGCAAAATTCAATTTGCATATCAATATAACAAGTTAAATGCCGGTACCACATTAATCTCAAAGGTAATATTTTGAAATAAATTCTTTTTTACCATAACAGAGATTTTACTCTCTTTTATGTATAACCACCATTTTCAATTTAAATAATAATTCCAAAATGTATAATTTATAGAAAAGATATATACTATAATTAACAAATGAAAGTAAAGTTGATTGCAAATTGTGAAATAGACCTACTTACATATATGGTTAATTGTGTTCTGCTTCCAAGGAAAGTAAAGATTTTATGCAAGCAGAAAAGACTAGAGTCGTTGCCCCTACTAAACGGCCAGAAATTTAGAGATTGGAAAGACAATTGACAATGAAAGAAAAAGGAGGTCCCCATAGTGTAATCAGCTTTCATCGACAGACTTGATCATTAATAGTTAACCTTGCATGTGAAGGCCCCCATTTGAACCGACTTTTCTCATGTGAACTGACTAAAGAAGAAGGATAATAAGGATCGTTGACTTGACTTGAACTCTCCCACTTCTTCAATTATATATCATCTGCCAGCTGCAACTTTTTACTTTTCTAACTAGTGGTATACCTTCTTGCTCAAAAAAAAAAAATAAAAAATAACTAGCGGTATACCTTGGAGATTAAATACATACCTTTTCTTATAATTCCAATAATATGAATATTAATGCGAACTATATCAAAATGTTACAGATCATTACTTTGTTGTTATTAATTAATAATCTATCTATAAATTATTCAAGATGCCAAAAGCAATTTGTATATTGGTATAAGAAGTTAAAGGTCGGTACAACATCGACAGAAAAAGGTAATATTTTGAAATAATGATGCCTTTCCCTTTGAATCGGCATATTTTGTTTGATACGCACGGTTCTTTTTGCTTGGGCAGCTGTGCGTGCATCGACTTGCATTTCTGCATATTAATGATCATCGCCGTGCACTTTCAGCCGGCCATCTGTGATTGCTCTTGTATTTTCCTTTAATTCTGTTAGAAGTTGTGCTTGCTCCAGTCTGAGATTGGCTCTGGGTTTGAGACTCCTAGGGTTTACTTTTGGCATAAGCCAAAACTGAACATGATCACAGTGGGCATTCTTTTTCTCTGTACTGATTTGGTTTAGTTTATTGTGCTTTCTCAACATTGGCTCTCTAAATGAATATTTTCTTATCCTGCTATGATTGTCGAGAATTTTGGAGATCAAATATGCAACTTGATCCATGTGCTTAACGGGAATTTCACCAAACTATTGGGAAATTTTCAAGTAAAGCTTGATAGTACATTCTATCAATTTTCTGTTATCCTATGTGACTTTCTCTACTGTTGTTTCTTTAGTCTTAGAGCTAGTCACGTACATAACTTGATCCTCACATGTTAAGGATCTTAAATAGATTCTTCATGATGTCAAAATCATTTCATAATTTTGTAAAAGTGAAAACGGGAGCTAAAATAGGAAACCCAGGGATCACGATGAAATAGTGCAAATGTCTGAATTATCAAATTGCGAAGGATGTAATTGAGAACACTGTGACCTAATCACCAAATGTGTTATGATAACTACACATGAAATGATCACAACCCTAACAAACCACGAACTTGAAATTTAAGAAAATTCAAGAAGTGGAATTAAATTACGTAGGGCACACCCTGGAGTGAAAGGCGTGGGCTCACAACGTTAGGTTGATGGAAGAGGAGACCATATTAGCAAGCATGGACTGCATTTTCATCCGGTGCTGAAGCTTCATCATCATAAGTCCTATATCTTCAGTCTCATCTCCTCCATCATACTCCGATGCTTCCACTGCTTCAGGCTCCACACAGCCCAAGTACGTGCGGTAATCGTTAGCCCGAGCAATGGTAGCGCCAGCAACCCTGGCGATGCTTCCCCAGTACCTGTTGCTGGTCAGGCTCCGCTCTTGAGTTAGGAATAATACCATGCGGGAGGGTGCTCGTGGTCCTCGCGCTTCACCGTTGCCGCCAAGTCGGCACACCCCGGGTGGAGGTCATCATGGCAGATCAAGCAGTGGTAGGAGGATGTGTCCCCATCGTTCAAGGGGAAGTGCTTTAAAATGGCAATTTATGACATTACTCTGTACATAATTGTTTGCACCAAATTTTAAATTCAATTCAAGCGAAACAATAATATGCACAAAGAATTTACTCAAAGATTGAAAAAAGTGGTTGATATATGCATTAGATACAATTTACTCAAAGATTGTCCTGTGTTCAGTTATTTTTTAACTAATAGTAGTACAAAAAATAAAGAAATATGCAAGTCATTAACATAATAATTAATTGTTTTTCTCAGAAACAAAAAATTTAGCTTTTTTTTTTTGGGTCCGTGCACAATATTTAGTTAGCTATCTACCAAATAAACTAGTTTTTGGAAAAGAAATGCACCAACTTAGTTCCAAATAGAGAAAGAAAAGGAAAAAACCAAAAAAATAATATAAGATTGGACCCTATAGTTAATCTTAATAAATGTTGTTTGAATGAAATATGGGTAGTTTCGTCTATAGAAAAGATAAGAAATCATCTTAAATTAAGAGCAAGACCCACAAAAGATGATATAGTTAATTCAATGTAACAGAGTGTCAAAAGCCAACAAAGAGATGGAAATAACGAGTCTATTAAAATAATAAAACTACTTTTGGTCCTTGAATTTGAGTATTTTTTTTCCAATATATTGAACTTTTTTAGCTTTTTTAATTGAGTCTCTTCAGCTCTAGATCTAATTGATTGGAACTGGCAAATTTTATTCTGGAACTTTCACATTTTTCTCTCTTCTCTTTTGATCTTTCTATCCTAAAAAATTGTTGATATGATGGTCTAATTGTCGTTTGCCATATTCCGTGATGCAATTGGTGGCTAACTTGGACAATTTTTGTTTAAAATATGATGTCGTTTTGATTTTTTTAAAATTTCTAGAGTTTTTTTTTTCTTATTTTTTTTTCTTATTTTTTTTCCCTCTGCCTATTGCAAGGGACCTGGAAACAACCCGTGAAGGTTGCGGCTAAAGGCAATGGACGTGACGCCCTTGGGCAGATTTGGGCAATGGTCTCAGATTGCCCTCGGCCAAGTTAGGCGACGGTGTCGCAGCACTTGCCATGCCTTCACAAGCCATCGCTGAGACCTCAACAAACGGCGAAGGGATGAAATGAAAAATAGAAGGAAAGAATAGGACAAAAAAGAGAGAAAAGAAAAAAACTCAAATTTCAAATATGTGGAAAAATATCTAATAAGTCTATTATTGATGTTAAGGAGATAGTTTTTCAAGTACAATTGAACGTGGCAGCCCCAAGTAAAAGAGTCACACTGAGATCACCTTGAAGCCATGTCATAGAAAAATAGCTGGCCTAATATTCTCGTATACTTACAAGTGGATCGAAAAGTCATGACTCAAACTCAATATTTTGTAATGAATATGAGATTTTGACATTTACCTACGTCTTCTTTCTATCCTCAATTTTTTTGGCATACCATTTAATTACTATGAGCACATCAATAAAATTTTAGCATACCATTTCATTAGTATTTCTCTTCTTACAAATTCTACAGTTTAGGGGGTGATATCTATAACTCTATATAATGACTCGTCGGAATCTAATTCATTTGGATGCTTCTTTGTTTCGTGGAAAACGAATGAATTGGAAAACTTATTTTTATGAATGATCGCTTGTATCACTAAAAGAAACCGTTAATCGTAAAGGTTTTCATTATTGACAACAATTTTTGTCTAAACATTTTCATGGGCAATGAAAATATTTTTCATTTACTTAGTTTTGTAAGCAACACAAGCTATTGGTTTTTGGAAAATATTTTTCAATTTTTTTATTTTTTATAAAACAAACAAAGGCTAAATTTCAAATTTGTCAACCAAGACTTTGCCTAAAGAATGCATAGTACAAAGGACATAAAGTAATCTCACATGTCTTTCTTTGTCCTACGTCACCCAATCACATCGCCGTTTCGTGCCATTCTTGTTTGATTCCCCTTTGATAAAGATCATGTTGTGTGATGCGAATCTTAATTATTTCCTAATTATAGTCTTATTTCCAACATGTTTATTGTTCATTTTTGGTTTGTCTTTTTCTAATTGGTCTTAGGTGATTGCTAAAACAAATAAATTCTTTTTAGTTACATCACACCAAAAAGATTTAAAGACCCTAGAACTATTTTTTCATGGTCGTCACGACTAATTAAAGAATATTTGGAAGTTAATTAAAGCAAGTAAGTCCAATTACAATTGAATTGGTCTATACATGGAGATAATTTGGTCAGCATGGAAGGGAAAGTTGGCTTGCTGTGCACTTTGATGCGATGCGCATAATCGCTTTCTTACATGTGAACAACATCGAATTCCCACCTTCTTTTTATGGTCGTTTTCTATACTTTTGCTTTTGGAAAGTATAATACCGAACACCCTCCCTCGGATTAGGATCATCTTCCCCCATAGGCACGGGCATGTAACCAATCAAATCAAGTAAGGACATGTGGTGTGTCTCTAATAATTGTCTAAAATCCAATATTATGACTTTACCTGATTGGGTCTCTATTTATAATTCCTTGACTCTAGAAAATAAAAGCAAACAAAAGATTGGGCGGATGAAATAGATTGATGTTCTCATGCCTTTTTCCATGTGAACCATCTCAATTACGCCCTATCAAAAGAAGGAGAAGGAGAAGAAGGATTGTTTACTTGACTTGACTTGAAATATCACACTTATTCAATTTAATATTATTTGCCTATAACAACTTGTTTATTTATTTATTTTTTGGCTAGCTATATACTTTTAGGATTAGATATATACCTAATTTTTTTATAATTCCATTTTTTTAAAATGACAATATGACCATATTAAAAAGTTAAAGATCATAATATAATAGTGAGGACTTTGTCTTTATTAATTAGTAATTCACCTATTTGTATTCAAGATGTAAAATACATCTTGCATATCAATATGACAAGTTCAATGCCGATACAACATGGATCTAAAAGGTAGTATTTTGAAATAGATTCTTCTTCCCCAAAGTAGACATTTAGCTCTCTTTTATTTACACGCATTTCTTTCAATTTTAATAATAAGAAACGATATTTCAACAGGATAAAATGGGACATTACAAAAGTATAATTTATAAGAAAGATATGTATTATAATTGGCAAATGAAAGTAAAGGTGATTATAAATTGTGAAATAGACTTACTTACATGTATTGTTAATAGTGTTCAGTTTTTGAGAACAGAAAGTCAAGATTCTAAATGCGCGGAAAAGACTAACGTCATTGCCCCCACTAAATTGCCCGGCAATTCAGGGATTGAAATATAGATTATAGGATAAAGGACGCAATTGATAAATAATGAAGAAAACCAAGTAAGGCCCATGCCGTTTGACCTTTCATTGACTGACTGGATCATCAATAATTGCCTTGCTTGTAACGGTCTTGTAATTTTCTCAACTTGTGTGAATGGCTGAAATGCTTATGTGGTTCCATCTATGTTTTAGGTTCTGTGTGGTGTATGTAAGAGAAGTGGCGAAGGGAGGTTGGCTTATAAACTCCACAAGGAATTGCTCATACATGCAGGAAATATTGGAGGTTTGGAAATCAGTGAAAAAAATATCGAATGTCCTTTTAATGACGTGCAAGACAAAATCAATTGTAATGTATGAACATTATGTAAAATTTGTGTTTTTTATTAGATCCAATATGGATCCCGTTAGCTCTAGATAGGTGATTGGCATAATTTATCAAGGAATTTTACCAGAGTATTGGATAATTTTCAAGAAAGGCTTTGTAGTATATTCTGTCAATTTTCCGTTAATATATGAGACTTTATTGATATAGCCATTTTTTTAATCCCAGAGCTAGTCACGTACATAACTTGATTTCTAATGTCAAGGGTCTTCTTAAATAGATTTTTCAATATATCAAAATCATTTTGCAATCCAAAAAAAAAAAAAAAAAAAAAAAAAAAAAAATTATGTCCCTTGAATGACTCACACAGATAGAATCAATAATAATATGCAAAAAATGTGTGAAAAGTTTTTGTTCTTCAATTAGATTCAATATGAATCACATTATCTCTTAATATGTGATCAGCATAGTACATTGTATTAACTCCATATAACAACTTTCTCAAGCAATATTAATCACTTTTCTTCTTTTGCACTTTAAGGGGAAGTACATTGAACATGGTAACCTATAACATAACCTAGTATATAAAGTGCGAAAGAAGAGATACTAATGTAGTTCACTAGATACGGCTTCCTACATGCATGAAGTGGTCTTTGAAATCATGCTAATCTCTCTGTCTCTCTCTTCTTCGAGTTCATGCTCATGCATGTTATTGGCTAAGTAGTGAGATCTCGGTTTTTCCTTATTTGAAGGGTAAGTGAACTTGTATCATATTGCCCGTATGCTTCATTGATATGATAAAACTATACTCTTGATCCCTAAGTTCGAGCTTTCTTTTCCTATAAAATCCTCTAAACTTTGAGTTTTGTCCCATCAAATCATTGAAATTGTATAGCTTTTTCTAATTAAAATTCCTTCAGCTCCAAATCTAATTGATTGGAACTGACATTCCTTCTTCATTAACATTTTTTTTTTCACTATTCTATTCTCATCACCTACGTATTCTTTCTATCCTCAATTTTTTTGGCATACCATTTAATTACACGAGCAAACTAATAAAAATTTAGCATATTACACTAAATTAGTATTTCTCTTCTTACAAATTCTATGGTCTAGGGTTGATGTCAACAACTCTATATAATGATTTGCAATTTTAAAATTCAAATTTGTTGACAAGTTAAAAAATGTATAGTACAAAGGACATAAAGTAATTCCGCGTGTCTCTCTTTCTCCCACGCCACCCATTCACATTGCCTTCTCAGGCCATTCTTGTTCAATTCCCCTTTGATAAGGACTATGTCGTGCAACACAAACCTTTATTATTTCCTAATTACAGTCTTATTCCCATGATGGTCAATGTCCATTTTTTGTTTGTCTAGTTCTAATTGGTCTAAGGTGATTGCTTAAAAAAAAAAAAAATCCTTCTAGTTACATCACATCAAAAAGATTTGACGACCCTAAAACTATTTCTTCATTTTTTTTGGGCGTGGATGTCACGATTGATTAAAGGATAATTTGGAGTTAATTAAAGGAAGTAAATCCAATTACTATAGAATGGTCCTATATGTGGAGAGCATTTGGTCATCATGGAAGGCAAAGTTGGCTTGCCATGCACTTTGATGCAATGCGCTTAAGTTGCTTTCTTACATGTGAATAGCTTTGAATTCTCACTTTCTTTGTATAGTCTTTTTCTCTACTTTTGCTTTTGGAAAGTATGATACTGAACATCCTCCCTCGGATTAGGATCATCTTCGCCCATCAAGCATGGGCATGTAACCAATCAAATAAAGTAAGGACACGTGATGTGTGTCTAATAATTAGCTAAAAATCCAATATTATGACTTTATCTAATTGGGTCTTTGTTTATAATTCCTTGATTCTAGGGAAATAAGAGCAAACAAAAGGTTGGACGGATGCAACATATTGATGTTCTCACAACTTTTCCCATGTGAACTGTCTCGATTACGCCCTGTCAAAAGAAGAAGGAGAAGAAGGATCGTTTACTTTAGTTGAATTGAACAATTGCACTTTTTCATTTCATTATCATCTGCCGATGACAACTTGTTTACTTTTTGACTAGCTATATACCTTTAGGATTATGCCTAGTTTTTAATTGTTAGCAATATTATATTGGAGATTGTTAAGATTTTCTATGGAATATTATCCTATGTTAAAGAGAATTATGATATTACTATTGATTATCTATATCAATCAAGACCATTAAAAAAGCTCGATTGGACGATGCGGTCGGTACGATTAATGTCGAAACATAACTATTATGGAAATGACTCAGATTAAGTGCTTTCTTTGATGAGACTTGTATTATAATTGACAAGTGGAAGTAGAGGTCATTATAAATTGTGAAATAGACCTAGTTACAAGTATGGTTAATAGTGTTCTATTTCTGAGAACTCGAAAATCAGGATTTTATATGCGTGGAAAAGACTAAAGTCATTGCCCCTGCTAAACAGCCCAGCAATTCAGATATTGAAAAATAGATTATAGGATAAAGGACACAATTGATAAATAATGAAGAAGAAGATTTGGCGACCCTAGGACTATTTTTTTCAATTTTTTTTTGTGTGGTCGTCACGACTAACTAGAGACTAATTTGCAGTTAATTAAAGGAAGTAAATCCAATTACAATCGAATGGGCCTATAGAGAATTTGGTCAACGTGGGAGGCAAAGTTGGCTTGCCGTGCACTTTGATTCAATGCGCCTAAGTTGCTTTCTTACATGTGAATAGCTTTGAATTCCCACCTTCTTTCTATGGTCTTTTTCTATACTTTTTCTTTTGGAAAGTATAATATTGAACACCCTCCCTCGGATTAGGATCATCTTCACCCATCAGGCACGAGCACGTAACCAATCAAATCAAGTAAGGACACGTGGTGTGTGTCTAATAACTAGCTAAAATCCAGTATTATGACTTTACCTAACTGGGTCTTTGTTTCTAATTACTTGATTCCAGGAAAATCAAAGCAAATGAAAGGTTGGACGGATGAAACAAATTGATGTTCCCACGATTGTTCACATGTGAACTGTCTCGATTATACCCTGTCAAAAGAAGAAGAAGGATCGTTTACTTGACTTGACTTGAACTGTCGCACTTTTTCAGTTTAATATCATCTGCCAATGACAACTTGTTTACTTTTTGACTAGCTATATACCTTTAGGATTAAAAATATGCCTAGTTTTTTTTTTTTATAATTCCAATAATTTTTAAATAACAATGTGACTATGTTAAAATGTTAAAGATCATAATATAATAGCACGGACTTTGTCATTATTAATTAATAATTCATCAATTAGTATTCAAGATGCAAAATATAATTTGTATATATCAATGTAACAAGTTCAATGCCGGTATAGAACGGATCTAAAAGGTCATAGTTTGAAATAGATTCTTCTTCATCAAATAGAGTTTTCTCCCTTTTATTTACATCCATTATTTTCAATTTTTATAATAAGAAGTGATATTTCAACCACATGAAATGGGACATTACAAATGTTAAATTTATAGGAAAGATATGCCATTATAATTGACAAATGGAAGTAAAGGTGATTATAAGTTGTGAAATAGACCTACTTACATGTACAGTTAACAGTGTTCTTGTTCTGAGAACCCGAAAATCAAGATTTAATATGCACGGAAAAAACTAAAGTCAATGACCCTACTAAACGGCCCGGCAATTATAGATTATAGGATAAATGACACAATTGATAAATAATGAAGAAAACTAAGGCCCCATTGATTGACTTTATCATCAATTATTACGTAAAACTTGTGTTTCACCTTTTGTTGACTAACTTGATCATCAATAATTACCTTGCTTGTAACAGCCTTGTAATTTTCTCAACTTGTGTGGATGGCTGTAATGCTTCTGTCGTTCCATCTATTGTTTAAGTTCTGTGTGCTTATCTGTAAGAGAAGTGGCGGAGGGGTTGTCTTATAAACTCCACAATGAATTACTTATATATGTAGGAAATATTGGAGGTTTTGGAAACCAATGAAAAAAATATTGAATGTCCTCTTAATGACGTGTGGGACAGAGTCAATTACAAGATACAAAAATTATGTAAAACTTGTGTTTTTTGGTTGAATCCAATGTGAATCATATTAACTCCTAATAGGTGATTGGCATAATCTATCAAAGGAATTTTACCAAAGTATTAAATAATTTTCAAGTAGAGCTTGACAGTACATTCTGTCAAATTTTTGTTAATTTATGGGACTTTATTTACATAGTTATTTCTTTAATATCAGTGCTAGTCACATTCATAACTTGATTTCTAATGTCAAAGGTCTTCTCAAATAAATCTTTCATAATTTCAAAATCATTTTGGAATTCAAAAAAAAAAATAAAAATTGAATATCCTTTGGATGGCTCAATAGACGGAGTCAATCATAATATACATAAACCATGTGAAAACTTTCGTTTTTAAAATTTGATCCAACATGAATCACATTATCTTTTAATATGTGTTTGGCATAATGTAAGGTATTAACTTCATATAACAACTTTCTCAAGCAATATTAATCATTTTTCTTCTTTTGCACATTAAGGGAAGTACATTGAATAAGGTAACCAATAACATTACCTAGTATATAACAAGAGAAAGAAGAGAGACTAATGCAGTTCATGAATACAGCTTCGTACATGCATGAAGTGGTCTTGGGAATCATGCTAATCTCTCTGTCGCTCGCTCTTCTTCGAGTTCATGCTAGTCCATGTTATTGGCAAAGTTGCGGGATCTCGGTTATCCTTGTAATTCAAACTTGTTTCACGACGTGTCCTTATTTGAAGGGTAAGTCAACTTGTCTCATATTCTCCGTATGCTTCATTAAAATGATAAAACTATACTTTGGATCCCTAAGTTCGCACATTTTTTTTCCAAGCAAATCCTCTAAACTTTGAGTTTTGTCCCATCAAATCATTGAGTTTGTATAGCTTTTTCTAATTAAAATTCCTTCAGCTCCAAATCTAACCGATTGGAATTGACACACCTTATTTAGTAGCTTTTGCATTTTTTGCTACTCTATTGTCATCACTTACATATTTTTTCTATCCTTAAAATTTCTGGCATAGCATTTAATTACTTTGAACACACCAACATAATTTTAGCATATTACACTTAATTAGTATCTCCTCTTACAATTTCTATGGTTTGAGGGTGATGTCTACAAATTTATATAACGACTCATAGGAATCTAACCTATTTAAAATTTCAAATTTGTTGATGCAACCTTTTTTAAGGAATGCATAGCACAAAGGCCATAGAGCAATTCCACGTGTCTCTCTTTGTCCCCCATCACCCAATCAAATTGCCTTCTCATGCCATTCTTGTTCAATTCCCATTGGATAAGGATCATGTCGTGCGACACGAATGTTTATTATTTCTCTTGTTTCCAAGATGTTTAATGTTCATTTTTAGTTTGTCTAGTTCTAATTGGTCTTAAGTGATTGCTAAAAAAGAATAAATTCTTTTTAGTTCCATCGCACCAAAAAGATTTCACAACCCTAGAATGATTTTTTCATTTTTTGTGTCCGGTCGCCGTGACTAATTAGAGGATAATTTGAAGTTACTTAAAGGAAGTCAATTCAATTACAATTGAATGGACCTATACGTGGAGAGAATTTGGTTAGTGTGGGAGGCAAAGTTAGCTTGTCGTGCACTTTGATGCGATGCGCATAAGTCGCTTTCTTACATGGGAACGACGTCGAATTCTTACCTTCTTTCTATGGTCTTTTTCTGTACTTCTGCTTTTGAAAAGTATGATATTGAATTAGAATCTCTTCACCCATTAGGTTCGGGCACATAACCAGTCAAATCAAGTAAGGACACGTGGTGTGTGTCTACTAATTAATTAAAATTTGGTATTATGACTTTATTGAATTGGGTCTTTTTTTTATAATTCCTTAATTAACTAAAAACAAGTAATGACACGTGATGTGTGTCTGATTATTAACAAAAGGTTGAACGGATGAAAAACATGTTGATGTTCCCATGACTTTTTTCCGTGGGAACTGTCTCAATTAGGCATTGTCAAAAGGAGGAGGAGGACAAGAAAGATGGTGTGCTTGACTTGAATCATCACGCTTTTTCAATTAAATATCATATGCCAATTACAAGTTGTTTACTTTTAGACAAGCTATTTACCCTTGGGATTAAATATATACCTAGTTTTTTATAATTCCGATAATTTTTAAATAAGAATATGACTATATATATATATACAATACGACTATATTAAAATGTTAAAGATTACAATATAATTGTGTTTGGTCTTTTTTACTTTCAATTTATAATTCATCTATAAGTACTCTAGAAGCAAAGTTCAATTTGCATATCAATATAACAAGCTAAACGTGGCTGCAACATTAATCTAAGAGGTAATATTTTGAAATAAATTCTTCTTCATCATAGTAGAAATTTCGCTCTCTTCTATGTATAAGCACTATTTTCAATTTAAATATGAACAAACAATATTCCAAAATGTATAATTTATATACAAAGAAAGATATGTATAATAATTGACAAATGAGGTAAAGTTAATTTGAAATTGTGAAATAGATCTACTTACATGTACAGTTAATACTATTCCGCTTTTGAATACTGGAAAGTCAAAATTTTATATGTATAGAAATCCCTACTAGCCGGTCCGGAAATTCAAGGATTGTAAAACACACAATTGACATGGAAACAAAAAGTAGGCCCCCATGGCATTTTCAGCTTTCATTGACCGACCTTATCACCAATTGTTAACTTGCATGTCACGGCCTTGTAATTTTCTCATTTTGAGAGGAGGATAAAAATTTCTATCATGACTATTCTTGCATTTGATGATATCATCATGTCTTAGTATGGTTGAACATATTGCCCACTAGTATATATTCACGAATTGTTTCGAAACAACGTCAAGAGAGAACCAAAAAGACTCGAGCTGAGAGCATTTTGCTACAAATCCTGATGGACCTTGCCTATAGATATCAGCTTTCGCCCATGTCATTCTCATGCCTAACTACAATCCTTCTTCTATTAGGGAGTGTCCTAGCTTTAGTAAAAGATGGCCGGGACGAGATTGATCGATTGGCTTTATTAGAATTCAAGGCTCAAATAGTTGATCCTAGTGGGGTTTTGAGTTCGTGGAATGATTCTAGCCACTTTTGTGATTGGTACGGTGTCACTTGCGGTCGCAAACACCGAAGAGTCACCATACTAGACCTTGGCTCCAAGAAATTATCCGGGGTCGTGCCACCCCATATTGGTAATCTGAGCTTTTTGAGGGAAGTCAATTTGGAGAACAACAGTTTTCATGCCAAAATTCCCCCGCATTTTGGCCGCTTGCTTCGATTGCAGAAGTTGTCCCTTAATAACAACTTGTTCAGCGGTCAAATCCCTTCGAATCTCTCCTATTGCTCTAATCTGCTCGTTCTTGACTTAGGCGTCAACATGCTCCAAGGAAATTTGCCGACAAAACTTGGCTCATTGTCCAAGCTCCAAGAACTTGTTCTTCAAGTCAACAGCTTGATGGGAAACATCCCGCCGTCTATTGGAAACTTGTCATCTCTTCAACTGTTCGGAATAAAGAGGAATAACTTCAGTGGTACGCTCCCAGAGACTCTTGGTCAGTTGAGAAATCTAGTGATCCTCAGTCTCCCCAGAAATAAATTTGTTGGTACAATTCCTATCTCAATCTTCAATATATCTGCTCTGGCAATGCTTGATGTAGCTAACAACCAATTAGAAGGGGGTTTACCTAGTGACATAGGCTTCACTCTTCCAAATATCATGATTATCAGTATGTCGCACAACTACTTCTTGGACCCATTCCCGAGTCAATATCCAATGCCTCTAACATAGAGCTAATCCAAATTGGCGAAAACAATTTTACTGGGAAAGTTCCTTCTTTTTCAAAGATAAGAGGACTCAATTGGTTTAATATTGACGTCAACAACTTAGGAGGTGAGCAATCTACTGATTTGGACTTCCTCTGCTCTTTAACCAATTCCACAAAATTGAAACTTTTGGGCATAGGGGAAAATGCTTTTCGAGGACTAATACCCGACTGTATCAGTAACCTCACCCTTTTTGATTTTGGGTTAGAATACAACCATATTTCTGGAACCTTACCTTCTGGGATCGGAAATCTCATTAATTTGGAGATTTTGCAAATGCGGGGAAATCACATCTCGGGAAACATTCCTTCTGAGATCGGAAAACTGAACAAACTGCGATCTTTGGATCTTAGCCTAAATAAATTCTCGGGGCAAATACCGGAATCATTTGGGAATTTAAGGATGTTAATCCATTTGGCCTTGCATAGCAATAATTTCTGGGTTTGATACCATCGTCTCTAAAAAATTGCCAAAATCTACTTCTCTTGGACCTTTCGACCAACAACCTTAGTGGTCATGTACCCCCGGAAATTATGGGCATCTCATCTTTGTCAATTTACCTTGACTTGTCTAAAAATAATCTTACTGGCCCCATTCCAGAAGAAGTTGGAAAATTGCAACATCTCGGCGAACTACGTCTTTATGGGAACAGATTATCTCAACAGATTCCAAGCAGTATAGGCAGTTGTATAAGCATGGAACGCCTATATGTACAGGAGAACTTCTTTGAAGGGCCCTTACCATCCCTTATGAGGTCCATGAGAGGCCTTCAGGTTTAGAATGTTTCCAACAACCAATTGTTCGGCCAAATCCCGAAATTTCTAGAGTCGTTAAATCTGACGAATTTGAGCCTATCTTACAATGATTTCGAGGGTGCATTGCCTACAGGAGGAGTTTTCAGAAGTGCCATTTCAACTTCAATCGTTGGAAACAAGAAGCTTTGCGGGGGTCTCCCAGATTTTCAACTACCCAAATGCTACAACAAAGAGTCAAAACGGACGAGAATAAGCGGAATTGCAAAAATTCTTATATCCACCATCTCTGCTCTTGTTGGAGTAGCTTGCATATTGTCTTTGTTATACTTCTTTTGGTTTAGACACAATAAGAATGCATTAGCTTCAAGCTCTTCTGAAGATGGGCTTTTGCATGTTTCTTATCACAATCTACTAAAAGCGACGGACGGATTCTCCTCCACCAATCTGCTTGGCGTGGGTAGTTTTGGGTCCGTGTACAAAGGGCTGCTTGATCAAGCTCAGTCGGTTGTGGCCATCAAGATTCTCGACCTTACATGTGATGGAGCTTCCAAGAGCTTCTTAGCCGAGTGCGAGGTCTTGAGAAGAATCCGACACCGTAATCTCGTGAAGGTACTCACGGCATGTTCCGGGTTTGATTTTAATGGAAATGATTTCAAGGCACTGGTCTACGAATTCATGTCAAATGGAAGCTTGGATGAGTGGTTGCACCCAACTGCATCACAATATACAGAGAGAAACAAGTTGAGTCTACTTGAGAGAGTGAACATTTCCATTGATGTTGCTTGTGCACTAGATTATCTCCATCATCACTATGAAATGCCAATAGTTCATTGTGATCTAAAGCCAAGTAATATCCTTCTTGACGATGAAAAGACTGGACATGTAGGCGATTTCGGGCTTGCCAGGTTCCTTCCAGAAGCAACACATAAGTTGCTAGTAGATCAATCGAGCTCTATCGGAGTAAAAGGGTCTTTTGGCTACGTAGCTCCAGGTAATGAAGCACACCTTCGGTCATTTAGTTTGTTTCTTTGAACACATAATCGTAGACAAATCCTTAAAGAAAAAGGCATAGACATAAAACGTCACCGATAATATATTTCAAACTTAATCATTCACCTTGCATCAATACATTGTTGATTGCTGTAGAGTATGGTGCGGGAAGTGTGGTATCTACAGAAGGAGATGTGTATAGCTTCGGAGTCCTTGTTTTGGAGATGTTCACAGGCAAGAGGCCGATTGATGACATGTTTGAAGATGGGTTGGACCTTCATCGCTTCACGAAGGCAGCTTTGGCAGATCGAGTGGAGAAGGCAATTGATCCCATTTTGCTTCAGGAAATCGAGGAGTTGGAGAAGAGACGAATGATTGCTCCAGAAGGCAAGAACAAGAGCCGGTGTAGTATCAAGGATTGTTTAGTTTTGATCATCGAAGTAGGAATCACTTGCTCTTTTGAGTCTTCGAAGGAGCGAATGGACATCTATGATGCATTGACTAAACTCCAAGGGATGAGGAAGAAACTTCTTGAGTTCATTGTCACTGTCTAGTTGATGTCAAATTTGAACTTCATATGGAGTCATGTGGTCTTCATGGTCCTTGCCTTTTTTTCTTCCTTTGTAATTCAACCATTCTCTAGATGTTACATTTTGTCTTTCAAATTTAAAGGATAATATATTACTGAAGCACTCTGACAATCTATTTCCAGCCTACACTCCAAAAGCCACGAACTGAGATGTTCAATCAAAATCCACTTACAATAAGCAACTAAAAGAAATGGAATGAATCTAGCATCAATCGAAAGTGAATCGACAAACGTCAAATTCCAAGACCTCAAATTCACCTTAGAAGTTGCTAAGAAACCCTATAGGAAGAGGAAGGGGGAGGAGTGGTGTGGTGAAAAGCGGAGGAACGGCACGGTGGCGTTGCCGTGGTGTCTCCGAAAGTTTTCAGCTCAACCTTCAAAGACAGGCAAAATGGCCTCAAAAGATTGCATAACGCTCCTTCAGCGGTTTTAAAATCAACTAAAAACGGTGGCAAGGAAGGGACAACAACAATTTTGCTTCAGCAGTAGGCAAAGGAGGAAGCAAACGGTAGAAATCTAATTCATGCATTTTTTTAATCAATTGCAAATTTTGGACAAGAATTTCAGTCTGTCGGAATAAGTCGGCTAATAAAAATTTGATTGGCCGGCAAACTCAGCCCCTTAATTGAGATTATCTTAATCACTTATTTGAAGGAAAAAAATCACTTCTAGCTATTTAATCATAAGCATGGAATAAATGCGATTTTTTTTTTTTTTTTTTTGGGAATAAATGTCCAAGACTCTCTCTCTATCGTCATCTCCGTCCTCCCTCGACCCCCTCGTCTTCCGCCTCCATCGCTACGTCTCCCGGTCACTGCATCGCCGATGCCTCCCGTCTCGGCTCCGCTGCATCTATGCTGACCCATCCGCAGCCCAAGCGTCGCTCCGGCCCCGTTGTTGTCTCCCCCGTCGGTCGTGGATGGAGGCGAGGAGGCCTCAGGGGTGTCACCTCCGATGTCATAATTCTCGACGTCGGAGTAAGCCCCTCTCTCTCTATATATATTTCTCTTTTTTTTGGGTGTGCAGCCACTTGAGAGTCTCTGTTTCGTCTCTGCAGGGAATGACTCGTGGGGGATGTGTAGCGAGTGTGAAGAGAATTAGGGAAAATCAAGTGAGTTTGCCATTGCTTTCGTTTTGCTATTATAATCTCTAAGGTAACTGGGATCGTCCATTTTTCATAATAATAAAAAAAAAAAATGGTCATCAACTTTAAATTAAACTTAGTGTGACAGAACAGTCATCCCCCGGGTTACGCTTTTTGTCCTCTCATAAATGTGAAGAGAAATAAGGTTTTAAATTAAACTTTTTTCCAATTGGTCACACCATGGATGTTGCATGGTCCTTTGGTTCAAACATCTACAAACAACATAGTACGTAATATACTAAGGATAGTTTGAGCATAATAAAAAATCTCTTGAAGATGTTTTGTCCAATAAAGACTACTTTCCTTTTTGTGGATGGGGGCTATCCATTTATTTCGATACCTTTGATAGACGAAGAAATACTGAAAAATTATTGAATTGTTCTTTCTTGGATACAACATATTTCACCCAAAAATGAAGCTTTGCTGAATTCAAGGTTGTCAGGATGTTAGGATTCGAAATTTTTTTCTGAGTGATTTGAGATTAGGCCATGAAGGTCCTCAATTTTTCAATACTTGTATTTATCAATGTTGAAATGAAAATAAAATATGCTTCATAATAACTGAATATTGAATACCAAATAATACCAGTTTGTTAACTAAGCATGGGCACCTTTAATAAGTTTTTTTGCAAAATATTTAGCAAGATTCTATTGCCAAGAAGTATCTTTTTCTATTAAATGAATAAGTGGCCTTCGCTTGCCTAGCAAATTAGTGATTTTTTTGACTTAATTAAACCTTTTAAGCTTATTTTTATTATGATAACAGAATGTGTTTAATTTTACTGAGTGCTAAATATTTAAGTTTTGAAGACTTAATCGAGTTATCAAATAGCCTACAAATTTTGAAACTATTCACCTTGGATTTACTCTTAGTAAACATTGTTTTAATGTATTGTAGCATGGATGTGAATTTTGGTGACTATACATAAAATTTAGATGCAAACCAGTAAGTAATTAATCACCTCGACAATGAAATTCAAATATTAGATATTATATGTTGTCTTTAGGAAATTTAAATATGAGATAGTAATTTCTTTTACTAGTAAAGAAAGGTGGAATTAGGCGATCTACATTTACCCTCTAAATGTTAGGTCTCGCTTTTATCGTGGAATATTAGATTTTTACCATGACTTTTTAACGCAACAGTAAATATGCAGACAGTGGAGTTGGGATTTTCTTTCATAGCATTGCTTGATTGTGATAAACTCTTTTATATTGGGCTACCATGCTGGGTGATATACGAGATAGTATCTCATAAATATGAAAAATCTGAGTTATGAAATATTTTCTCCCATATTTTATAAGATAAATACCATATATATTGGACATTACCAATCCCAGATAATTATCGTGTATTTTTTTTTCATTTTTTTTATATAATTAATGTTTTCGACGCCATCAGTTTCTGACCATGTTCATCTCCTCCCTCCCGTCCGGTGGCCCTGCTCAAACCGAGAGGCTTACAGAGTTTAGAGAGAGAGAGAGAGAAGACGAGCTTCGATGGAGTCAACCATATCCATGACTCTCTCTCTCTCTCTCTATCTTCATCTCCCTCCTCTCTCAACCCCTTCGTCTTCCGCCTCCACCGCTGCTTCTGCCGGTCGCTGCATCGCCGACCGCATCCGCTCCCCGAGCCGTCTCTGTCTCCCCCGGTTCCCGAGAGGTTCCGCTTGCGGGGCGTTTCGCTTCTCTCGGCGGCGGCGGAGGAGGCGGAGTCGACGGTGAGGATTGGAAGGTGAAATCGGTGGTGGATGGAGCCGAGGCCTCAGGTGTCTCCTCTGATGTGATAATTCTCGACGTCGGAGTAAGCCCCTCTCTCTATGTGAATGTACGAGCTAAAGCTTCGGTTTTGTCAATGCTTGTCCAACTTTCCCTGCATTATAGTGCTGAAGATGTTATTACGCGGTGCGTATGATGTTTCCTTTTTCAGTGTGCGGCCACTTGAGTAGCTCTGTTTCGTCTCTGCAGGGAATGACTTGTGGGGATGTGCAGCGGGTATGAAGAGAATTTTGGAAAATCAAGTGAGTTTGCCACTGCTTTTGTCTTTCTTGTAAGCCATCTTTCGTATGAAAAGAATCTTCATCGACTTGAATTAAATCAAGTGTGAGAACTGTCATTTTCTGAATGTGATTTGAACCCAGTGTGTTTTCTCTTTTTTTTCTGCTCTAGCATTGGACAGCCTCAAGTATCTGCTGCCAGCGTAAATCTTACAACCGGGACATCTATTGTATGGCCTGTATCTGAAGCCAAGGCTATGCCTAATTGGCAAAGAGAGTTGGGAGAAACACTAGCAAAACACTTGACAAATTGTGGCTTTAAATCTAACCCTTGAGGTAAGTGGTTTTATTCACCATCTGCCTGTTGCAGTTGAATGGGGTGTGGCTGACATTTGTGAATATCATTGCCGCATATAATGTACCTTTTATCACAGATTTTCTGTGTCGAAGACTCCATCTACTAGTTGGAAGTACAAGCTTTTATATCTGTAATTTTCCCTGTCATATAATACAAACTAACTCCGAGAAGAATATTTTTAATGCTGGGGGTGGTTGACAAGTTCTCTGAACGCTCTCATGGATTTGGTTTTGTGACTTCTGATGAGAAGCAAGCAGTGGGTGAGGCTATTGGGGCTATGAATGGGATGGATTTGGATGGGAGAAATATCACTGAGGAAAAAGCTCAGCCTCAAGGTTCAGGTAGAGACCAAGATGGTGATCGCAGTTCTGATCATGGCCCTAATAGGGATAGTGGTACTCAAGGAGGATCAGGAAATGACTGCTAAATCAGGACCGTTCTGGTCCCTATGAACATTGTGGTACAAGAAACTTCTGTTCCAGTTAAAAAGAATATTCCTGATAGGTATGCACACAGGTTTTTTATTTCAGATATATTAAAGCAGTTGATGCTGTGCTGATTGAAAGATATTTTGTGCTTGTAGCAGTGCAATTGGAGGTACTGCTGTTACTTGCTGGAGCCAAAGTCCCTTCTATTGCATCTCTTCTTTATTGTTCTCTGGGTGGACAAATCTGCTCGATCAGTCTTTTGATGTGCAAACTTTGGCTAAAAGATTCAACTGTTTAATGTCCGTAAAATGCTCGTTTTGATAGTTTGGTCTGACAACATTGCTTGCTTGACTTAAACAATCAAATTTGGTCTTATGGGTAGTGGATTTTTTTTCACTTACAAGCTTTAGCAATTGCAAATGCATCTGAGATTGATCTTAGTTGACTTCTTCATTGGCATTTGCGACTGTGGAGCGCAGACAGCTTTCTGGTGTCTAGATGGCTCTTTTGCGGATAGGGCAAGAGATTCACCTGCGGAAGTAATGCGTTCTCTCTTTGCAAAAGAGAAGCTGCCTTAGAAATGAATGCCTCTTTTGGCTACGATTTTTCAACAGTCTTTAACTTTTTTAAGAGTTAAGCGGGTAAATGCTATCTTTTCTTATACACATTTAGTATGTGACCTTCCTGTCCATAGTCTGCACTGTATTAACTCTGCTAAGCTTTCGGCAGTATTCTTGGCTGTTTGTGGTGTTTTGATACACGGTCCTGTTACTTTCATGTCATAGGACGAGGTATTAGTCTTAAAAATTCTGAAAAGTCCTTATGGCCTCAAGAAGCTATTCCAATATGCAATTAAGTTGGTAAAATTCCGTCTCACCTTCCATACACTGTACCGATGGAGGAGTTCCTTTCTCGGTAAAACGTGGAGATCTTTTGGAAGCTTTGGTGAGCATGGCAATTTGATTTGCATTGTCTTCTTCCTAGCGATCTCTGGTATTGTATCACCATCTTCAGTGGAAGATTGCTGGTCGCTGTCTCCTCCATGTGCACGGTGCTGCTATCTTGTTAGGTTTCCTGGATAAGTTTCTCCTGCAGGTGTAATGACGGCTCTCCCTTTGAATCAGCATATTTTGGTTGATACGCATGGTTCTTTTTGCTTGGGCAGCTGTGCGTGCATTGACTTGCATTTCTGCATATTAATGATCATCGCCGTGCACTTTCAGCCGGCTGTCTGTGATTGCTCTTGTATTTTCCTTTAATTCTTTTAGAAGTTGTGCTTGCTCCAATCTGAGATTGGCTCCGGGTTTGTGACTCCTAGGGTTTACTCTTGGCATAAGCCAAAACTGGACATGATCACAGTGGCATTCTTTTTCTCTGTAGTGATTTGGTTTATTTTATTGTGCATTCTCAACAATGGCTCTGTAAATGAATATTTTCTTATCCTGATATGATTGTCGAGAATTTAGGAGATCAAATATGCAATTCGATCCATGTGCCCAGCGGGAATTTCACCACACTATTGGGAAATTTTCAAGTAGAGCTAGATGGTACATTCTTTCAATTTTCTGTTATCCTAAGCGACTTTCTCTACTGTTGTTTCTTTAGTCTTAGAGCTAGTCACGTACATAACTCGATCCTCACATGTTAAGGATCTTAAATAGATTTGTCATGATGTCAAAATCATTTCATATTTTTGTAGAAGTGAAAACGGGAGCTAAAATAGGAAACCCAGGGATCTCGATGAAATAGTGCAAATGTCTGAATTATCAACTTGCGAAGGATGTGATTGAGAACACTCTGACCTAATCACCAAATGTGTTATGATAACTACACATGAAATGATCACAACCCTAACAAACCGCGAACTTGAAACTTAAGAAAATTCAAGAAGTGGAATTAAATTACGTAGGGCACACCTCGGTGTGAAAGGCCTGGGCTCACAACGTTAGGTTGATGGAAGGAGACCATACTAGCAAGCATGGACTGCATTTTCATCTGGTGCGGAAGCTTCATCATCATAAGTCCTGTATCTTCAGTCTCACCTCCTCCATCATACTCTGATGCTTCCACTGCTTCAGGCTCCACACAGAAAAAGTGCGGGCGGTAATCATAGTCCGTGCAAAAGTAGTGCCAGCAACCCTGGCGATGCTTCCCCAGTACCTGTTGCTGATCAGGCTCCGCTCTTGCGTTGGGAATAATACGATGCGGGAGGGTGTTCGTGGTCCTCATGCTTCACGGTTGCCGCCAAGTCGGCACACCCCGGGTGGAGGTCATAATGGCAGATCAAGCAGTGGTAGGAGGATGTGTCCCCATCGTTCAAGGGGAAGTGCATTAAACATGGCAATTTATGACATTACTGAGTATATAATTGTTTGCACCAAAATTTGAATTCAATTCGAGCGAAACGATAATATGCACAAAGAATTTACTCAAAGATTGTCCCGTGTTAAGTTATTTTTTAAGTAATAGTAGTACAAAAAATAAAGAAATATGCAAGTCATTAACATAATAATTAATTGTTCTTAACCAAAAAAAACATAATAATTAATTGTTTTTCTCAGAAACACAAAATTTAGCTTCTTTTTTTGGGTCCGTGCACAATATTTAGTTAGCTATCTACCAAATAAACTAGTTTTTGGAAAAGAGATACACCAACTTAGTTCCAAATAGAGAAAGAAAAGGAAAAAACCAAAAAAAATAAAATTAAGATTGGACCCTATAGTTAAATCTTAATAAATGTTGTTTGAAAGAAATATGTGTAGTTCTGTCTCTAAAAAAAAGATAAGAAATCATCTTAAATTAAGAGCAGGACCGCAAAAGATGATATAGTAAATTCATTGTAATAGGGTGTTAATAGCCAATAAAGAGATGGAAATAACGGGAGCTTATTAAAATAATAAAACTACTTTTGGTCCTTGAATTTGAGCATTTTTTTTCCAATCAATTGAACTTGCATAACTTTTTTAATTGAGTCTCTTTAGCTCTGGATCTAATTAATTAGAACTGACAAACTTTATTCCTGAACTATCCCATTTTTCTCTGTTCTCTTTTGATCTTTCTTTCCTAAAAAATCGTTGATATGATAGTCTAATTAGCGTTTGCCATCTTATGTGATGTGATTGGTGGCTCATGCGGACAATTTTTTAAATAAAATGATGTCGTTTTGATTTTTTTAAAATTTTTAGATTGTTTTTTTTTTCCCTAATTCACATAGTGTTCATCATTTTCCCACTGCCTGTCTTCAGGGACTTGGAAAAAACCCGTGAAGGTCGCGGCTATAGGCAATGGTCATGACGCCCTTGGGCAGATTTTGGCAATGGTCTCAGATTGCCATCGGCCAAGTTAGGCGACGGTGTCGCAGCACTTGCCATGCCTTCACAAGCCATCACTGAGACCTCGACAAACGGCAAAGGGATGAACTGAAAAATAGAAGGAAAGAATAGGACAAAAAAGAGAGAAAAGAAAAAAAAACTCAATTTTCAAATATGTGGAAAAATATCTAATAAGTCTTTTATTCATGTTAAGGAGATAGTTTTCCAAGTACTATTGAACGTGGCAGCCCCATGTAAAAGAGTCACACTTAGATCACCTTGAAGCCATGTCATAGAAAAATATCTGGCATGATATTCTTGTATACTTATAGATGGATCGAAAAGTCAAGACTCAAACTCAATATTTCGTAATTAATATGAGATTTGACATTTGCCTACGTATTCTTTCTCTCCTCAGTTTTTTTTTTTTTTTGGCATACCATTTAATTACTATGAACACATTAATAAAATTTTAGCATATTACACTTAATTAGTATTTCTCTTCTTACAAATTCTATAGTTTAGGGGGTGATATCTACAACTCTATATAATGACTCGTAGGAATCTAATTCATTTGAATGCTTATTTGTTTCGTGGAAAATGAATGAATTAGAAAACTTATTTTTATGAATGATCGCTTGTATCGCTAAAAGAAACTGTTAATGGAAAATGTTTTCATTATTAACAACAATTTTTGTCTAAACATTTTCATGGGCAATGAAAATATTTTTCGTTTACTTAGTTTTGTAAGCAACACAAGCTATCGGTTTTTGGAAAATATTTTTCAAATTATTTATTTTTTATAAAACAAACATAGGCTAAATTTCAAATTTGTCGACCAAGACTTTGCCTAAAGAATGCATAGTACAAAGGACATAAAGTAATCCCACGTCTTTCTTTGTCCTACATCACCCAATCACATTGCCGTTTCATGCCATTCTTGTTTGATTCCCCTTTGATAAAGATCATGTCGTGTGATGCGAATCTTAATTATTTCCTAATTATAGTCTTACTTCCAACATGTTCATTGTTCATTTTTGGTTTGTCTATTTCTAATTGGTCTTAGGTGATTGCTAAAAAAAATAAATTATTTTTAGTTACATCGCACCAAAAAGATTTAAAGACCCTAGAACTATTTTTTCATGGTTGTCATGACTAATTAAAGAATAATTGGAAGTTAATTAAAGGAAGTAAGTCCAATTACAATCAAATGGGTCTATACATGGAGAGAATTTGGTCAGCATGGGAGGGAAAGATGGCTTGCCGTGCACTTTGATGCGATGCGCATAATCGCTTTCTTACATGTGAACAACATCGAATTCCCACCTTCTTTTTATGGCCATTTTCTATACTTTTGCTTTTGGAAAGTATAATGCCGTACACACTCCCTCGGATTAGGATCATCTTCCCCCATAGGCACGGGCACATAACCAATCAAATCAAGTAAGGACATGTGGTGTCTCTAATAATTAGCTAAAATCCAATATTATGACTTTACCTGATTGGGTCTCTGTTTATAATTCCTTGACTCTAGGGAAATAAGAGCAAACAAAAGATAGGGCAGATAAAATTGATTGATGTTCCCATGACCTTTTCCATGTGAACTATCTTGATTACGCCCTGTCAGAAGAAGAAGAAGAAGAAGGAGAAGAAGAAGGATCGTTTACTTGACTTGACTTGAAATATCACACTTATTCAATTTAATATTATTTGCCAATAACAACTTGTTTATTTTTTTGGCTAGCTATATACTTTTAGGATTAGATATATACCGAATTTTTTTTATAATTCCATTTTTTTTTTAAAATAACAATGTGGCTATATTAAAAAGTTAAAGATCAAAATATAATAGCGAGGACTTTGTCTTTATTAATTAGTGATTCACCTATTAGTATTCAAGATGTAAAATACAACTTGCATATCAATATGACAAGTTCAATGCCGATACAACATGGATCTAAAAGGTAGTATTTTGAAATGGATTCTTCTACACCAAAGTAGACACTTAGCTCTCTTTTATTTACACATATTTCTTTCAATTTTAATAATAAGAAACAATATTTTAACAGGATAAAATGGGGGGCATTACAAATGTATAATTTATAAAAAAGATACGTATTATAATTGACAAATGAAAGTAAAGGTGATTATAAATTGTGAAATAGACTTACTTACATGTATGGTTAATAGTGTTCTGTTTGTGAGAACCGAAAATCAAGATTCTAAATGCGCGGAAAAGACTAAAGTCATTGCCCCCACTAAACTGCCCGGCAATTCAGGGATTGAATATAGATTATAGGATAAAGGACGCTATTGATAAATAATGAAGAAAACCAAGTAAGGCCCATGCCGTTTCACCTTTCATTGACTGATTGGATCATCAATAATTGCCTTGCTTGTAACGGTCTTGTAATTTTCTCAACACGCGTGAATGGCTGAAATGCTTATGTGGTTCCATCTATGTTTTAGGTTCTGTGTGCTGTATGTAAGAGAAGTGGCAAAGGGAGGTTGGCTTATAAACTCCACAAGGAATTGCTCATACATGCAGGAAATATTGGAGGTTTGAAAATCATTGAAAAAAATATCGAAGGTCCTTTTAATGACAAGCGAGACAAAATCAATTATAATGTACGAATATTACATAAAACTTGTGTTTTTTAGTTGGATCCAATGTGAATCACATTATCTCTGGATAGGCGATTGGCATAATTTATCAAGGAATTTTACCAGAGTGTTGGATAATTTTCAAGAAGGGCTTTGTAGTATATTCTATCAATTTTCCGTTAATCTATGAGACTTTATTGATATAGCTATTCTTTTAATCTCAGAGTTAGTCACGTACATAACTTGATTTCTAATGTCAAGGGTCTTCTTAAATAGATTTTTCAATATATCAAAATCAACCACTAGAGTTTGCCTTAGTGGCCATCTTTCCAACATGGAAGGGAGAGGTGTGGAGTTTGAATTCTCACCTTCCCCCAGGGGGTTGGGGGTGGGGACGATGTGGTTTCAAGAGTGGGTTTCGACTCCCACTCTCACTCCTTGCAATGATGTAAGGCAAAAGTCTGAAAGTGAGCGATAGAGTAAGATCAACTAAATATATATATGTATGTGTATATATATATATATATATATATATATATATATATATATATATATGTATGTGTATATATCAAAATCATTTTGCAATCCAAAATAAAATAAAATTGTATGTCCTTTGGATGACTCAACAGATAGAATCAATCGTAATATGCAAAAAGAGTGAAAAGTTTTTGTTTTTCAATGAGATTCAATATGAATCACATTATCTCTTAATATGTGATTAACATAGTTGTCGTGACCAAAATTTTGGGTGAACCACCTAAAATTAGGCTAATGGACTATTAAGTCTAATTTAGCTCGGGCTCTCCCAAGCCCATACCAATTCGCGACTTAGGTTCAAATATCTAGCATGCAAAAGAGAGTCGCCACTAATAAATTTATGGTAGGTCGATTAGGCACCTAAGTAAAATAATGGTAGAATTATTTTACTTCTACGAACAAGAGATTTTGGATACGGGGATTTGGTTACACTAAACTATTCTAATGCCCTTTCAGTACCTTTCCCTTTTTATTTCGAAAAAATGTTTTGCAAGCAGCTTGAATTAATTTTAATTCATTCCTAACATGTGAGGCGATCATGCAAATGCACAAACCATCAATTTAACACCCAAGAAAGCAAAAAAATATAGAACTTTCCTCATAGTAATGAAAGCATTTGCGTTGTTAGATCAGAATTCACATCAATAATCCTAGATATGGTTTCTAATTAACACGCCATCACTCAATTTTTGTTTTTACTTTTTTAACGAGAATATAATCCATATGCAATGCAATGCTTCTAATATAATATGAATTATTATGGCATGGCAATATGTTCTAAACTATATGAATGAGTAAAAAAAAAATTTGTGCTTTCTTAATGAACATGCAATAATTAAATATGCAATCTAAATTAACCAAAATGATCTAATTCTAATGACGGGCAATTTCTAATTAAATGAACCTAGCAACAATCACTAAATGACGCGCATTTTATACACATGATCTTTATTTTTTTCATGAAAATTCGTAATTAAAATCACCAAAAATAAAATTCTAACTAAAGTGAAATGCTATCTATTCTAAATACCTTCTAAACATGCATTTTAAAATTAACCTATCATGCAATCCATCTAAAAATCTCTCTAGACTTAAAATTAAACATGCAATTTTATCTTAATATGAATGCCCTAATTCTAATTTTTTCTTTTTATTTTTTGTAATTCAAAATTAAATTTGACAAATAAGTAAGTGTGCAATTCAATTTTTTTTTTTAAAAAAAAAAACCAACATCCTAAATAAATGCATTTTTTTTTTGGATTTTTTCAAAATTCGAAATAAAATCCATATTCTAAATATGCAAGATAACAAGAAATATTCTAAAACAAACATAATCCTAACTGAAAATATTTTTTTGGATTTTTCCTTTTACAAAAATAAAATTGATTCAACCAACATGACGACAAATCAGATAAGATAGGATCGATATCCACAAATTCGCGAACCATATCTTGCGCATGAGATTGGGTTGGCCAATTTTTAAGTAAATCGCAAATCGAATCTCGAGCGTGAGATTGGATTGACGATTTTGCAAGCTAATTGCGAGTCGGATTTCGAGCGCGAACATCGAACTGACAATCTTCAATTTGAGATGCTATTTCATGTCGGAATCTCAATCATACATTAAGGATTGATTCTAGTAAAAAATAACATAAAATAAATAAAATAACTACCTAAATTGATTTTCCCTTTTTTCGTTTGTTTTTTGAGCAAGGCTTGTGCTCGTGTGATGGATCACCCAGGGGTGGCTGGTCATCGGTCCGGCAAGGGCGTCGCGGTCAGAGCTCCAACGAAGGTCTGGCAAGGGGCAGCAGTGCGTGGTGAGGTGGACTAGCAATAGGCAAGAGGTAACCGGCGTCACAGAGGCTAAGGGCGGAGCAAAGGCAGAAGCAACGTCATGGGCGAGACTAGCGGGGTGGTGGTGGCGGAACGATAGCGGGTGAAGGGGAAGCTCCGGCAGCAACGAGTCAGGAGCGTTGGGTCGCACGGCATTGTTGGCTTCTGGCGAGACGAGGCACAAGCGTCTTCATGGGGCAAGGGCGATGGAAATGGAGGCACAGCTATGGGTTAGTCGGCTTGGGTAGAAGCTGCAGGTCGGCAATGGTGCAGCGAGCGGGGGACTGGCGTTCGGATCTAGACTTGCTGTCGTCAAGGGCAGCAACGAGCTTGGCGGCAAGATCGGTGTTCAAAGCTCCAAATCGGATGGTGGCAGTGCAGGCGAGGGCTACCGAGCGTTGGAACAGAGGCGAAGCAAGGCGTCGTGGGCGAGCAGGCAAAGGCTTTGGGGACATAGGGGCCGAGCGACCAGCAGATGTTGGGCAGAGGCAGTGACGCAAGCGTTCGCGATGGGCTGGGTTGCGACGGCGGCCGCATTAATCCCTGATTTTTTATGCGATAAATGATTAAACGAGTCGCCAAAATTTAGGTGTCAACAATAGTACATTGTATTAACTCCATATAACAACTTTCTCGAGCAATATTAATCACTTTTCTTGTTTTGCACTTTAAGGGGTAGAACATTGAAGTTATGGTAACCTATGACATAACCTAGTATATAAAGTGCGAAAGAAGAGATACTAATGTAGTTCACTAGATACGGCTTCCTGCATGCATGAAGCGGTCTTTGAAATCATCCTAATCTCTCTGTCTCTCTCTTCTTCGAGTTCATGCTCATGCATGTTATTGGCTAAGTAGTGAGATCTCGGTTTTTCCTTATTTGAAGGCTAAGTGAACTTGTATCGTATTGGCCATATGCTACATTAATATGATAAAACTATACTCTTGTCCCTAAGTTCAAGCTTTTTTTTTCCTATCAAATCCTCTAAACTTTGAGTTTTGTCCCATCAGATCATTGAAATTGTATAGCTTTTTCTAATTAAAATTCCTTCAGTTCCAAATCTAATTGATTGGAACTGACATTCCTTCTTCATGAACATTTTTTTTTCACTATTCCATTCTCATCACCTATGTATTCTTTCTATCCTCAATTTTTTGGCATACCATTTAATTACACGAGCAAACTAAATCCAATCTTTAACTAAGATTTCGAATAGCTGTCGCGAATTCAAGTTAATTATGTTTTGTCTCTTACTCGGAGAAAGACGGCCCGCTCCGCTTTATTAAAAGCGAGGACCACTACGGGAGGTCAAACCAAGGACCTATGGAAGTCGGGGCCCCGGTCAATATTGGATCAAACAATAGGGGGCCGTAGCACTGACCTAGATTACTTAATATAAATTTTATTAAATATGAAATAATAAACTACGTATGAACTATACTAATATGCCTAAAATATGGAATAAATAGAAATAATAAATAATAAATTGAAATACTAAATCAAATATATATTCTATATATAGAATATATATATTTTAGAATAGAAAGAAATGAAAAATATAGAAATAAAAAATAGGAAAAAATAAAAACGAAAATTGTTGTTATTTTAAATTTTCTTTTTTTATTAGAATATCAATATTATTTATATTCAGAGTTGAGTCGAATCTAGTCGAATCGAGACTTCCACTATTATCGTTGACAACTAAACATACTAAGCTAGCCACCATATCTCAGGCCAAACTGGAAAACGGTAAATGTGACACGAGCTAGCGGTGCCTCGCATTCAGGGAATGCTGAGTCGAACAATCTTATTAAGAATATGTCCATCAACAGAGCGCATCCCTCATCTGCACTAGCCTTCGGTAAGGAAGGCTGTTAGAGTATTTCTCTTCTTACAAATTCTATGGTCTAGGGTTGATGTCAACAACTCTATATAATGATTTGCAGGAATCTGAACCATTTAAAAATTCAAATTTGTTGACGAGTTAAAAAAATGTATAGTACAAAGGACATAAAGTAATTCCACGTGTCTCTCTTTCTCCCACATCACCCATTCACATTGCCTTCTTAGGCCATTCTTGTTCGATTCCCCTTTGATAAGGACCGTGTCATGCGATACAAATCTTAATTATTTCCTAATTACAGTCTTATTCCCATGATGGTCAATGTTCATTTTTTTGTTTGTCTAGTTCTAATTGGTCTAAGGTGATTGCTTAAAAAAAAAAAAAAATCCTTCTAGTTACATCACATCAAAAAGATTTGACGACCCTAAAACTATTTCTTCATTTTTTTAGCGTGGACGTCACAACTGATTAAAGGAAAATTTGGAGTTAATTAAAGGAAGTAAATCCAATTACTATAGAATGGTCCTATATGGGGAGAGCATTTGGTCATAATGGGAGGCAAAGTTGGCTTGCCGTGCACTCTGATGCAATGCGCTTAAGTTGCTTTCTTACATGTGAACAACTTTGAATTCTCACTTTCTTTGTATAGTCTTTTTCTCTACTTTTGCTTTTGGAAAGTATGATACTGAACATCCTCCCTCGGATTAGGATCATCTTCGCCCATCAAGCATGGACATGTAACCAATCAAATCAAGTAAGGACACGTGATGTGTGTCTAATAATTATCTAAAAATACGATATTATGACTTTATCTAATTGGGTCTTTGTTTATAATTCCTTGATTCTGAGAAATAAAAGCAAATGAAAGGTTGGACGGATGAAACAAATTGATGTTCTCACAACTTTTCCCATGTGAACTATCTCAATTACGCCCTGTCAAAAGAAGAAGGAGAAGAAGGATCGTTTACTTTAGTTGACTTGAACAATTGCACTTTCTCAATTCATTATCATCTGCTGATAACAACTTGTTTACTTTTTAATTAGCTATATACCTTTAGCATTATGCCTAGTTGTTAATTGTTAGTGATATTATATTGGAGATTGTTAAGATTTTCTATGGAATATTATCCTATGTTAAAGAGAATTATGATATTACTATTGATTATCTATATCAATCAAGATCATTAAAAAAGCTCGATTGGATGACGCGGTCGGTGTGATTAATGTCAAAACATAACTATTATGTAAAGAACTCGATTAAGTGCTTTCTCTGATGAGACTTGTATTATAATTGACAAGTGGAAGTAGAGGTCATTATAAATTGTAAAATAGACCTAGTTACAGGTATGGCTAATAGTGTTCTATTTATGAGAACTCGAAAATCAGGATTTTATATGCGTGGAAAAGACTAAAGTCATTGCCCCTGCTAAACAGGCCGGAAATTCAGATATTGAAAAATGGATTATAGGATAAAGGACACAATTGATAAATAATGAAGAAGAAGATTTGGCGACCCTAGGACTTTCTTTTCACTTTTTTGTGTGTGGTCATCATGACTAACTAGAGACTAATTTGCAGTTAATTAAAGGAAGTAAATCCAATTACAATCAAATGGGCCTATAGAGAATTTGGTCAATGTGGGAGGCAAAGTTGGCTTGCCGTGCACTTTGATTCAATGCGCCTAAGTTGCTTTCTTACATGTGAATAGCTTTGAATTCCCACCTTCTTTCTATGGTTCTATACTTTTTTTCTTTTGGAAAGTATAATATTGAACACCCTCCCTCCAATTAGGATCATCTTCACCCATTAGGCACGAGCACGTAACCAATCAAATCAAGTAAGGACACGTAGTGTGTGCCTAATAACTAGCTAAAATCCGGTATTATGACTTTACCTAACTGGGTCTTTGTTTCTAATTACTTGATTTCAGGAAAAGCAAAGCAAATGAAAGGTTGGACGAATGAAACAAATTGATGTTCCCACGATTGTTCACATGTGAATTGTCTCGATTATACCCTGTCAAAAGAAGAAGAAGGATTGTTTATTTGACTTGACTTGAACTGTCACACTTTTTCAGTTTAATATCATCTGCCAATGACAACTTGTTTACTTTTTGACTAGCTATATACCTTTAGGATTAGATATATGCCTAGTTTTTTTTTTCTTTTTTTTTTATAATTCCAATAATTTTTTAAATAACAATGTGGCTATGTTAAAATGTTAAAGATCATAATATAATAGCACGGACTTTGTCATTATTAATTAGTAATTCATCGATTAGTATTCAAGATGCAAAATATAATTTGCATAACAATGTAACAAGTTCAATGCCGGTATAGAACAGATCTAAAAGGTCGTAGTTTGAAATAGATTATTATTTACCAAATAGAGTTTTCTCCCTTTTATTTACATGCATTATTTTCAATTTTAATAATAAGAAATGATATTTCAACCGCATGAAATGGGACATTACAAATGTTTAATTTATAGAAAAGATATGCATTATAATTGACAAATGGAAGTAAAGGACATTACGTAAAACTTGTAATTTTCAAGTAGAGCTTGACTGTACATTCTGTCAATTTTTTTGTTAATATATGGGACTTTATTTATATAGTTATTTCTTTAATCTTAGTGCTAGTCACATTCATATCTTAATTTCTAATGTCAAAGGTCTTCTCAAATAAATTTTTCATAATTTCAAAATCATTTTGGAATTCAAAAAAAAAAAAAAAAAATTGAATATCCTTTGGATGGCTCAATAGACGGAGTCAATCATAATTTGCATAAACTATGTGAAAACTTTCATTTCTAAATTTGATCCAACATGAATCACATTATCTTTTAATATGTGATTGGCATAATGTAACGTATTAACTCCATATAACAACTTTCTCAAGCAATATTAATCATTTTTCTTCTTTCGCACATTAAGTGGAAGTACATTGACTAAGGTAACCTATAACATTACATAGTATATAACGAGAGAAAGAAGAGAGACTAATGTAGTTCATGAATACAGCTTCCTACATGCATGAAATGGTCTTGGGAATCATGCTAATCTCTCCGTCTCTCGCTCTTCTTCGAGTTCACGCTTGTGACATCCCAGATTTTCGATCATGTTTTCTATTGAATAAATCGGGCATTTCATTGATGCGCCTATAGGGCTGTTCTCAAAGCTGATCATTCTTGAGATAATTAGACTATCTGAGGAAACAATTAAGGAATTTTAGGGCAATAGACTTGGGAATTCGACCAGGAATTGGCTATTCGATTGTGTCCATCTTAAGAGGCCATTATGGCACAATTAAAAATCGATTTAAGATCAAAGATAGGTTAGTTCGACTGAGATGTGTGGTTAATTGTGGGTGACACCACTAAATTGGAAAATTCTTGTCGGTCGGCACTAGACTGATTTTTCTATCGTTTTGGTACCCTGTGTTCTTATTTGAATCCTTGAGATTTTCACAACAACCGAGTAGCCAATGTGTCGAGTGGGTTCATCATGGCTCGAAGAAAATCGACCACGGGTCATTTGCACTAAAAGTTTATGGAAGTTGCCCGGTAGCCTAGGTCACGCTAAAATCACGCCGAATGGAAATTAACCCCAAATGTGGATCGGTGGTTTATGCGAAGGATCCTAAGCTCGAGGGCGATTCTGACTCTCCGGTGTATTCAACCGTGGGCTCTAGTTGGAGCGAGGAAGAAGGAGAGATCGTCGAAGAAGAGGAGGACCCAGGAGAGGATTGAACCCCCACCCTGTATTGCAAACCCTGAGTTGTGAACCTATGTGTGATAGAACTGACTTTTGTTAATAGTATTGTAATATATACTATGTGGTTTGCATTGTATAAAAGTGTGGTTATGGTTTTTCAGATTTGAAAAATATGGCCGTACTATTCTATCCCATTACTTTATTGTCTGAGGATTTTATATCTGCTTTCGCATGCGTATTAAAATGAATGGATCGGCGATGCGTCCTGGGACGTTATTATTTAATCGATCAGTGAGGGATGGGCGTGTATCCAAGGATCGGGGTGTGACAACGCTAGTCCATGTTATTGGAAACGTTGCGTGATCTTGATTATCCCTATAATTCAAACTTGTTTCATGACATGTTCTTATTTGAAGGGTAAGTCCACTTGTCTCATATTTCTCATATGCTTCATTAAAATGATAAAACTATACTTTTGATCCCTAAGTTCGTGCATTCTTTTCCAACCAAATCCTCTAAACTTTGAGTTTTGTCCCATCGAATCATTGAGTTTGTATAGCTTTTTCTAATTAAAATTCCTTCAACTCCAAATCTAACTGATTGGAACTGACACACCTTATTTAGTAACTTTTGCATTTTTTGCTACTCTATTGTCATCACTTACATATTCTTTCTATCCTCAAAATTTCTGGCATATCATTTAATTACTTTGAACACACCAATATAATTTTAGCATATTACACTTAATTAGTATCTCCTCTTACAATTTCCATGGTTTGAGGGTGATGTCTACAAATTTGCATAACGACTCACAGGAATCTAACCTATTTTAAATTTCAAATTTGTTGATGCACACCTTCCTTAAGGAATGCATAGTACAAAGGCCATAAAGCAATTCCACATGTCTCTCTTTGTCCCACATCACCCAATCAAATTGCCTTCTCATGCCACTCTTGTTCGATTCCCCTTCGATAAGGATCATGTCATACGACCCGAATGTTAATTATTTCTCTCATTCCCAAGATGTTTAATGTTCATTTTTGGTTTGTCTAGTTCTAATTGGTCTTAGGTGATTGCTTTAAAAAAATAAATTCTTTTTAGTTCCATCGCACCAAAAAGATTTGACAACCTAGAATTATTTTTTCATTTTTTGTGTGCGGTCTTTATGACTAATTAGAGGATAATTTGAAGTTAATTAAAGGAAGTAAATTCAATTACAATTGAATGGTCCTATACGTGGAGAGAATTTGGTTAGTGTGGGAGGCAAAGTTAGCTTGTCGTGCACTTTGATGCGATGCGCATAAGTCACTTTCTTACATGTGAACAACGTCGAATTCCCACCTTCTTTCTATGATCTTTTTCTGTACTTTTGCTTTTGAAAAGTATGATACTGAATTAGAATCTCTTCACCCATCAGGTTCGGGCACATAACCGGTCAAATCAAGTAAGGACATGTGGTGTCTAATAATTAATTAAAATTCGGTATTATGACTTTATCTAATTGGGTCTTTGTTTATAATTCCTTAATTAACTAAAAACAAGTAAGGACATGTGATGTGTGTCTGATAATTAACAAAAGGTTGGACGGATGAAAAACATGTTGATGTTCCCATGACTTTTTTCCGTGAGAACTGTCTCAATTAGGCATTGTCAAAAGGAGGAGGAGGAGGAGGACAAGAAAGATGGTTTGCTTGACTTGAATCATCATGCTTTTTCAATTAAATATCATATGCCAATTACAACTTGTTTACTTTGGGTGCGAATGGTAACGTTTCTGTTCTTTTTTTGTTCCAGGAAACAGAAACAAAAAAAAGTTTTTCTGTTCCGGGGAACAATTTTTGAACAAAAGAACGCGTTTGGTAACGTTTGTTCCGGGAATAAAAAATGAATAGAAACACGTTTGGTAAATTTTATTCTTTTTTTGTTTCTTTTAATTTTTTAAACATTTTTATTTTATTTTTCATTTTTTTCCTTTCTTTTTTATTTTTCTTTTTTCGGCCGGTCCCCGGCCTTCGGCGACCGGCCGACGGGGCTAGTAGCCTCATCGGATTTGGGCGAGCTTGAGCTCGCCCAGCCATGGCGAGGCTCGGCCTCGTCGGATCTGGGCGAGCCCGAGCTCGCCTAGCCAAGGCGAGGCTCGGCCTCACCGGCGCGGGCGAGGCTCGGCCTCGCTGGGGGCTGGCGAGGCTCCGGCGAGGTCGCCGACCCTCGAAGATGTCGCCGGCCCTCGACGGCTAGTCGCCGACCATGGCCGAGGCCGGCGACCGGCGAAAGAAAAAAGAAGAAAAAAAGAAGAAGAAAAGAAGAAGAGAAGAAGAAGAGAGAGAAGAAACGTTTCTTCATTTTTGTTTCTGGAACAAGAAACAACAATTTGTTGTTTCTTTTTTTTTGTTCTTATTTTGTTCCGGGAACAAAAAACAAAAAAAGAACAGAAATGCAACCAAACGCGTTTCTGTTCTTTTTTTGTTCCCGGGAACAAAATCCGTACAGAAGTGTTCCAGAAACGTTTCTTTGGAACGTTTCCATGCACGCCCTTTTTAGACTAGCTATTTACCTTTGGGATTAAATACATACCTAGTTTTTTTTTTTATATAATTCCGATAATTTTTAAATAACAATACGACTCTATTAAAATGTTAAAGATTACAATATAATAGCGTGGGCTTTGTTACTATCAATTTATAATTCATCTATAAGTACTCTAGAAGCAAAGTTAAATTTGCATATCAATATAACAAGCTAAACGCGGCTGCAACATTAAGCTAAGAGGTAATATTTTGAAATAAATTCTTCTTCATCATAGTAGAAATTTCGCTCTCTTCTATGTATAAGCACTATTTTCAATTTAAATATTAACAAACAATATTCCAAAATGTATAATTTATACACAAAGAAAGATATGTATAATAATTGACAAATGAAGGTAAAGTTAATTTTAAATTGTGAAATAGACCTACTTACATGTACAATTAATATTGTTCCGCTTTTGAATATTGGAAAGTCAAAATCTTATATGAATAGAAATCCCTACTAGCCGGTCCGGAAATTTAGGGATTGTAAAAGACACAATTGACAATGGAAAAAAAGTAGGCCCCCATTGTGTTTTCAGCTTTCATTGACCGACCTTATCACCAATTGTCAACTTGCATGTCACAGCCTTGTAATTTTCTCATTTTGAGAGGAGGACAATTTCTGTCATGACTATTCTTGCATTTGATGATATCATCATGTCTTAGTATTGTAGAACATAGCGCCCGCTAGTATATATTCACCAATCGTTTCGAAACAATGTCAAGAGAGAACCAAAAAGACTCGAGCTGAGAGCGTTTTGCTACAAATCCTCATGGACCTTGCCTATAGATATCGGCTTTTGCCCATGTCATTCTTGTGCCTAATTACAATCGTTCTTCTATTAGGGAGTGTCCAAGCTTCAGAAAAAGATGGCCGGGACGAGATTGATCGATTGGCTTTATTAGAATTCAAGGCTCGAATAGTCGATCCTAGTGGGGTTTTGAGCTCGTGGAATGATTCTAGCCACTTTTGCGATTGGTACGGGGTCACTTGCGGTCGCAAACACCGAAGAGTCACCATACTAGACCTTGGCTCCAAGAACTTATCCGGGGTTGTGCCACCACATATTGGTAATCTGAGCTTTCTGAGGAGAGTCAATCTGGAGAACAACAGTTTTCATGCCAAAATTCCCCCGCATTTTGGCCGCTTGCTTCGGTTGCAGAATTTGTCCCTTAATAACAACTCGTTCAGCGGTCAAATCCCTTCGAATCTCTCCTATTGCTCTAACATGCTCGTTCTTAACTTAGGCTTCAACATGCTCAAAGGAAATTTGCCGACAAAACTCAGCTCATTGTCCAAGCTCCAGCAACTTATTCTCCAAGTCAACAGCTTGATGGGAAACATCCCACCATCTATTGGAAACTTATCATCTCTTCAAGTGTTCGCAACATCGGGGAATAACTTCAGTGGTACGATCCCAGAGACTTTTGGCCAGCTAAGAAATCTAAATTTCCTCACTCTCGCCACAAATAAATTTGTCGGTACAATTCCTATCTCAATCTTCAATATATCTGCTCTTGCATGCCTTGATGTAAGTGAAAACCAATTAGAAGGGGGTTTACCTGGCGACTTAGGCTTCACTCTTCCGAATATCGAGTTTATCAGTATGTGGCACAACCACCTCACTGGACCCATTCCTGAGTCAATATCCAATGCCTCTAACCTCGAGGTAATCCAAATCGATGAGAACAATTTTACTGGGAAAGTTCCTTCTTTTTCAAAGATAAGAGGACTCTATTTGTTTAATATTAACCTCAACAACTTAGGAGGTGAGCAATCTACTGATTTGGACTTCCTCTGTTCTTTAACCAATTCCACAAAATTGAAACGTTTGGAGATAGCGAAAAATGCTTTTCGAGGACTAATACCCAAATGTATTAGTAACCTCTCGATCACCCTTTCCGTGTTTAGGTCAGCATACAACCATATTTCTGGAACCTTACCTTACGGGATCAGAAGTCTCATTAATTTAGAGGTCTTGCAAATAAAGGGTGATAACATCTCAGGAAACATTCCTTCTGAGATCGGAAATCTGAACAAATTGAAGGTTTTGGATCTCAGCCAAAATAAATTATCGGGGCAAATACCGGAATCGTTGGGGAATTTAACGATGTTAATCCTATTGGACTTGAATAGCAATAATTTTCGAGGTTCGATACCATCGTCCCTTAAAAATAGCCAAAATCTACTTCTCCGGAGCCTTTCGACCAACAACCTTAGTGGTTACATACCCCCGGAGATTATGGGCCTCTCATCTTTGTCGATTTCCCTCGACTTGTCTCAAAATAGTCTTACCGGCTCCCTTCCAGCGGAAGTTGGAAAATTGCAAAATCTTGGTGAATTACGTCTTCATGGGAATAGATTATTGCAACAGATTCCAAGCATTATAGGCAATTGTATAAGCATGGAACTCCTATATGTATAGGGTAACTTCTTTGAAGGGCCCCTACCATCAATTATGAGTTCCATGAGAGGCCTCCAAGTTTTGAATGTTTCCAACAACCAATTGTCCGGCCAAATCCCGAAATTTCTAGAGTTGCTAAATCTGACGAATTTGAGCCTATCTTACAACAATTTCGAGGGTGCATTGCCTATAGGAGGAGTTTTTAGAAGTGCCATTTCAACTTCGGTCATTGGAAACAAGAAGCTTTGCGGGGGTCTCCCAGATTTTCAACTACCGAAATGCTATGACAAAGAGTCAAAACGGACGAGAATAAGTGGAATTGCAAAAATTCTTATATCTATAGTCTCTGCTCTTGTTGGAGTAGCTTGCATACTGTCTTTGTTATACTTCTTATGGTTTGGACACAATACGAACGCATCAGCTTCAAGCTCTTCTGAAGATGGGTTTTTGCATGTTTCTTATCACAATCTACTAAAGGCGACGGGTGGATTCTCCTCCACCAATCTGCTTGGCGTGGGAAGTTTTGGGTCCGTGTTCAAAGGGCTGCTTGGTCAAACTCAGTCGGCTGTGGCCATCAAGATTCTCGACCTTACATGTGATGGAGCTTCCAAGAGCTTCATAGCCGAGTGTGAGGTCTTGAGAAGAATCCGACACCGTAATCTCGTGAAGGTACTCACGGCATGTTATGGGTTTGATTTTAATGGAAATGATTTCAAGGCACTGGTCTATGAATTCATGTCAAATGGAAGCTTGGATGAGTGGCTACACCCAACTGCATCACAAGATATGTAGAGAAACAAGTTGAGTCTACTTGAGAGAGTGAATATTGCAATCGATGTTGCTTGTGCACTAGATTATCTCCATCATCACTATGAAATGCCAATAGTTCATTGTGATGTAAAGCCAAGTAATGTCCTTCTTGATGATGAAATGAATGGACATGTAGGCGATTTTGGGCTTGCTAGGTTCCTTCCAAAAGCAACACATAAGTTGCTAGCAGATCAATCAAGCTCTGTAGGAGTAAAAGGATCTTTTGGCTACGTAGCTCCAGGTAATGAAGCACACCTTGGGTCATTCAGTTTGTTTCTTTGAACACATAATCGTAGACAGATCCTTAAAGAAAAAGGCATAGACATAAAATGTCACTGAGAATATATTTCAAACTTAATCATACACCTTGCATCAATACATCATTTATTGTTGTAGAGTATGGCGCGGGAAGTGCAGTATCTACAGAAGGAGATGTGTATAGCTTCGGAGTCCTCGTTTTGGAGATGTTCACAGGCAAGAGGCCGATTGATGACATGTTTGAAAATGGGTTGGACCTTCATCACTTCACAAAGGCAGCTTTGGCAAACCGAGTGGAGAAGGCAATTGATCCCATTTTGCTTCAAGAAATCGAGGAGTTGGAAAAGAGACGAACAATTGCTCCAGAGGGCAAGAACAAGAGCTGGTGTAGTATCAAGGATTGTTTGGTTTTGATCATCGAAGTAGGAATCACTTGCTCTTTTGAGTCTTCGAAGGAGCGAATGGACATCTATGATGCATTGACTAAACTCCAAGGATTGAGGAAGAAACTTCTTGAGCTCATTGTCACTGTCTAGTTGATGTCAAATTTGAACTTCATATGGAGTCATGTGGTCTTCATGGTCCTTGCTTTTTGGTTTTTCTTCCTTTGTAATTCAACCATTCTCTAGATGTTACGTTTTGTCTTTCAACAATTTGGTCTTCATGGTTGGTATGCACTACTTGTACCTATAATTTTAGTAAATGTTAATTTTGTTGCGTCACGTGGACCAATAAGCTAGGCTACTGAAACCAGTACTTCATTCTCTCTCTCTCTCTCTCTCTCTCTCTCTCTCTCTATATCTCTCGCACTTAATGTATGGTACAAGCTAAACCCTCGATTTTTTTTTTTGGGTGTACGGCCACTTGAGAGTCTCTGTTTCGTCTCTGCAGGGAATGACTCGTGGGGGATGTGCCAGCGAGTGTGAAGAGAATTTTGGAAAATCAAGTGAGTTTGCCATTGCCTTAGTTTTGCTATTATACTCTCTAAGGTAACTGGGATCGTCCATTTTTCATAATAAAAAATTGGTCATCAACTTAAATTAAATTTAGCGTGACAGAACAGTCATCCCCTGGGTTACGCTTTTTGTCCTCTCGTAAATGTGAAGAGAAATAAGGTTTTAAATGATCTCTTATGTGGGGTCAAAGAATGGCAGGAGAAATGGCTTTCCTCATTTTTTTGGTAAGATTTGAACTGTGTGTTTTTTTCTTTTTTCTGCTCTAACATGGAACAGCCACAAGTACCTGCCGCCAGTGTCAATCTTACGGCTGAGACAGCAGTTATGTGGCCTCTATTTGAAGCCGAGGCTATACATAACTGGCAAAAAGAGTTGGAAGAAACAGTTGCGAAACACTTAACAAATTGTGGATTTAAGGCTAACCCTCGAGGGATCATCTGCTTGTTGCAGTAGAATGAGGTTGGGCTGTTATTTGGGAATATCAGTGTTGCATAAAATGCGCCCTTTATCACAGATTTTCTGTGTCGATTACTCCATCTACTAGTTTGAAGTATGAACTTCTATATCTCTTTGGCTTGTCACCGGTACATATCATGAGTTGGGTTTTACTAGCTTAAGATGCACTTCCTTGTCATCAGAAGAAAACAAAGGCCAAAGGTTACGTAACAAGGAAAGCTGTTGGGCTCTACCGTAAAAGGTTTTCTTCTGAAATATTGAACTGGCCACTTTAGGAATCTTTCTTTAGTATGGAGAATCTCAGTCACAATTATAATCAAATAGTTAGAGTTGTCGCCAATACAGAATTGTTTCCAGCCCTTGAGTTGCTACATTAGTTCAACATGGTGCTTGCAATAACTGTACCTTTTTTGTGTCATGGTCATTGGTCAGCCTTGGCTTCATGAATCTTTGTTGCTCATTGAGATTAGTCTGGAAATTCTTACTTCAACCGAACTCAACATGGAGTTGGAATCTCTGTTGCTCATTGAGAGTTGGTGTACTTATTTTAGCGTGGAAATTTGGCAGTCACAATGCATGACAGGAGAGGACAATGAAATAAAACTTCATAGTTCTAACTAAACTTATGTAGCATATTCACTTGCGGTTTGAAACCCTGAGAACCTAGCTAGGGAAAAAGGGGCAAACTATGAAGGATAAAACATGTTGCTTTTGCTAGCTTTTCTTGTGGAAAAACCATATTCGTGGCAATGGAGACTGAATTGTGGTCCCTGATTTGACTGAACATTTTAATTTGATAAGTAGTTTTAGACTCTAAGAACTTTTAGACCCTAAGAATCCTCATTTCTTATTCTTTCCGAATGCTTAGGTTCAGATCACTGGTTGGATTCGAATGAAAATTCTCTTATTGTACTTTTAGGGGCTAGTCGTATTGCTTTTAGAATGGATCAGAGTCGATATTGGCTGAACTTGCCAAGTTTTGGATTGTTGCTCTTATCTACAAAATGCTTTTGTGTCATCAATTAAAAAATTGTAGACTCTTTTAATTGTTGACAGAACACATCTGGTGAAAAAAAGGGGTTATTGTGTATGCTCAGGATCAATTAACTCTAGAAACTTAAGGTTCTCATTTTTTGGAACATGAGATGCATCTTTGCGAAATTTGATTTGGTATAGTTTTTATCCTTGATATGATTATGTGGTGATGAAGTAAGCATATTAATATTACATAGTGTAATTGCAAAAACTATCCTCAATTTTGCTTTTCATATCAAATACCCTCCTCACATTTCAAAATCTATATCTTGCATCTCCCAACCTAAATTAACTTATTTGCCCTTATGCACGCATGAGATCTACACCTAGAAAGTGGAATGCAACATTGAGGATGGGGTAATTCGAGAAATATGTGTGGGTGCGAGATGCAACCTGAAATCCACAACCAAAAAACGAAAAAGAAAATGGAGAGTGATGATTGGATGTCTGAAGTATGAGAATAGCGTGTTTGATATGAGTAGCAAATTCTAGGATGATATCTGTAATTTTCCATGTCATATAATACAAACTAACTCCAGGATGAATATTTTTAAAGCAGGTGGTGGTTGACAAGTTCTCTGCCTCGAGGTTCAGGTAGTGACCAACATTGTGATTGCAGTCGTGACTGAGGTCGTGATCGTGGCCCTAATCAGGCCTGTCGTGGCGGATGTGGAGGTGGAGATGGAGAATGCTTGAGGAAAGCCTGGGCATTCTACAAGGGATGTCCTAGTGAAGAAGGCAGAGGAGGTAGTTATGCGGGGAGCAATGACAGGTATGGAGGTGGAGGTGGTGGACACTATGGTCCTGATCGAAATGGTGGTCGACCTGGCGGGTGCAATAGAGATAGTGGTACTCAAGGAGGATCATGAAATGACTGCTATAATCAGGACCATTCTGGTCCCTATGGATGTCATCGTACAGGAAACTTCTGTTCAGGGTAGAAAGAATTCTCCTGCTAGGTATGCACACAGGATTTTCCTTTTATAGTGAAGTAGTTGATCCTGTGCTGATTGAAAAGTGTTTGTAACAGAGCAATTGAAGATACTGCTGTTACTTGCTAGAGGTATCAAAGTCTCTTCGGTTGCATCTCTTCTTCATGGTTCTCCAGGTGGACAAATCTGCTTGATCAAACTGTTGATGTGCAATCTTTGGCTAAAAGATTCAACTGTTTAATGTCTGTGAATGCTCGTTTTGATGTTTTGGATCCAATGACATTGCTTGCTTTACTTAAACAATCAAATTTGGCCTTACTATTTCAATGCTATGATGAATACTGGATTCTCTTTTGCTCACATGCTTTAGCAATTGCAAATGCATCTGAGATCGATCTTGGTTGACTTCATCATTGGCATTTGTGACTATGGAGTGTGGACAGCTTTTTGGTGTCTAGATGGCTCTTTTGAGGATAGGACGAGATTCACCTAAGGAAGTAATGCGTTTTCTCTTCACAAAAGAGAAGTTGCCTTAGAAATGAATGCCTGTTTTGGCTATGATTTTTCAAATGTTTAACTTTTTGAAAAGGAGTTAAGCGGGTAAACTCTATGTTTTCTTCTACACATTTAGTATGTGAGCTTTCTGTCTATAGTTTGCACTATATTAACTCTGCTAAGCTTTTGGCAGGATTCTATGCTGTTTACGGTGTTTTGATGCGCAGTTCCATTACTCTTATATCATGATACGGGGGTTTAGTCTTAAAAACTCTGAAAGTCCTTTTGGTCTTAAGAAGCTGTTTTGTGCAATTAACTTGGTAAATTTCGTCTCACCTTTCACACATTGTACTGATGGAGGAGTTCCTTTCTCAGTAAAGTGTAGAGATCTTTTGGAAGCTTTAGTGAGCATGGCAATTTGATTTTCACAATCTTCTTCCTAGCTATCTGCTGTCTCTTATCACCATCTTCAGTGGAGGATTGCTGGTCTCTGTCTCACCCGTGTACATGATGCTGCTATTGTCTTAGGTTTCCTGGATAAATTTCCCTTTCAGGTGTAATGTGGATCTTCCTATGAATCAGCTATGTTGCTAATAGACACACGGTTCTTTTCGCTTCTGCATTAATGATCTTCGCCATGCTCTTGCAGCCAGTCATTTGCGATTGATAATGTATCTTCCCTGAATTCTTTCAGAAGTTGTGCTAGCTCCATTTGAAATTGATATTGGCTTTGTGACTCCTAGATGTGGTATATTCTCGGCACAAGCAAAAAAAGCGGATATGATCACTTCCTTTTCCGCTCTCTCTCTGTAATTACTTGGTTAAGGTTATTGGGCATTCTTAACTATGGCTTTGTAAGTGAATATTTTCTTTTGCCGTTATGCTTGTCAACAAAGTTGGAGATCAAATTGGCAATACGTGCTCAGCAGGAACGAGTTATCTATGCTTGTCAACAATGTATCAATTTTCTGTTAATCTTTGCGGCTTTCTTTATATACTTATTTCTTTAATGTCAGAGCTAGTCACATACTTAAGTTGATCCCTATCTTAAATAGATTTTTCATAATTCCAAAATCATTTCAGAATCCAAAAGAAAAGAAAGGAAGCTGAAACAGGAAACCTAAAGGACCACAATCAAACAATACAATGATCTTAATCATCAATATACAAAGTACACTGGGAGGAGGCCGGGGGTTTGCATCCAGAGCATTGAATTGGATGGTGAAGCTCTTGTTGAAGGTTTGACAAATGACCACGCTGTGTGGATGGCTGAAATGCTCGCGTGACTTCATCTCTGTATTAGGCTGCGCGCGTTGTTATGTGTGTGAAAGAGCGAAGGGAGGGAGGAAGGTTGGCTTTTGTTTTAACTAGGAACTGCTCATGTATGTAGGAAACAGCGAAGGTTCAAGAATTAATGTTTAAAATATCGAATATCCTTTGGATGATTTGATGAATAAAGTCAAACATAATATACGGAACTGTGTGAAATCTTTTTTTTTTTTTTTCACTTGGATTCAACTTGAATCCCATTATCTCTTAATATGCGATTGGCATAATATATTGTATTAATTCTATATAATTTTTTTTTTTAAGCAACGTAATCATTTTTCTTGTTTTGTGCTTTAAGGGGAAGTACATTGAACATGGCTATATGCAAAAGAAGAAAGACTGATGCAGCTCATTGAATACAGCTTCCTACATAAATGAAGTGGTCTTGGATATCGTGCGGATCTCCCCGTCTCTCTCTCTTCTTTCGAGTTCATGCTTGTGCATGTTATTGGCAAAGTAGTGTGATCTCGATTTGGCCCGTGATTCAAACTTGTTTCACGATATGTCCTTATTTGAAGGGTAAGTCCGCTTGTCTCATATTCCCCGTTACTTCATCAAATGATAAAACTATACTTTTATTCCCTACGTTTGAGCATTCTTTTCCATTCAAATCATCTAAGCTTTGAGTCTTGTCTACGGCTTCAATATATGATTTCATTGTTTGCTCCCAATAGCCACAGTTGCTTCCATCAAAGTAAGGTAGCTTGTTCGGAGCTTGAGTATCATTGGTAAAGAAGCCGCCATGATTAGCCGTGATAAAGGATCTTTGTATTTAGAAGAAATACACTTCAAATAAAGAGTAATAAAGCTCCGATACCAATTGTTGAGATTAACAAAACAACCTAGAGGAAGTGAATATGTTGTTTTCAAACTTCGATGATCTTTTGCGGAAATTAGCTAATAGCTAAGTAAAGATCACCATGAGCTGATATTTAACCAAACTCACACTAACTATATGCCAATATCAATGAGAAGATGAAAAATAGCGGCATACAAAGAGTTATAGTGGTTTGGTTTTATTCTCAAACCTATGTCCACTCTTTAAACTGATAGCATCAAAATGGGTTGGATTCCACTAACAATATGCTTGAAAAGTTATAATTGGCTAGCATTGATCTTTTATATGATAGATCACACTATCTAGACTCAGTTACTACTCTTACACTTGTACATTTAATCTGTAGGACAATTGCTAAATAGCACGACAAGCAAGATAGTAAAACATAGAGATTTAATATTAGAATAATAGTACGTAAGCTACTTGATCTTTTATGTGCCGCACTCTCTTGGTTCCTTAAATCCTTCTCTTTTATAATCTTTCTCAAACTATTCATTGAGGTTGATTTAGAGAGATAGGTGATCGTTGAAGAGTTTCCATTGAACTGCTGTCTAGGAAGATACTACTGATACAGTTTCTTTTCCAGGACTCCTGCAGACTGACCAAAAATGACAATTGCTATTGTCTTCTTACTATAGTTTTTAACTAACTTATTAGATACTCTAGCTACTCTACTACATGCTTTATTTCGATTCTGCTGCTTTAAGAATCCAAATCTTACAATAGCTCTTTAGCTAATCCAACGAACATCAACTGACGTAGTTGGTTATTACATCACCGTCAACCTGATCTTTACTGCTCTAATATAAACATCATTAGTACCTTATCTTTTTGGTTGACTAGTGTTGTTTGTAATAATAGGAGAATCTTAAACTTTTTCCAATTGGTCACACCATGGATGTTGCATGGTCCTTTGGTCCAAACATTTGCAAACAACATAGTACGTAATATACTAAGGATAGTTTGAGCATAATCAAAATCTCTTGAAGATGCTTTATCCAATAAAGACTACTTTCCTTTTTGTGGATGGGGGCTATCCATTTATTTCAACACCTTTGATAGACGAAGAAATATTGAAAATTTATCGAATTGTTCTTTCTTGGATACAGCATATTTCACCCAAAATGAAGCTCTGCTGAATTCAAGGTCCTCAGGACATGAGGATTCGATTTTTTTTTTTTATGAGTGATTTGAGATTTGGCCATGAAGGCCCTCAATTTTTTTAATACTTGTATTTATCAATGTTGAAATGAAAATAAAATATGCTTCATAATAACTGAATATTGAATACCAAATAATACCAATTTGTTAATTAAGCATGAGCACCTTTAATAAGTTTTTTGCAAAATATTTAGCATGATTCTATTGCCAATAAGTATCTTTTTCTATTGAATGAATAAGTGACCTTCCCTTGCCTAGCGAGTTAGTGATTTTTTGACTTAATTAAACCTGTTAAGCTTATTTTTATTAGGATAATGGAATGTGTAATTTTACTGAGTGCTAAATATTTAAGTTTTGAAGATTTAATCAAGTTATCAAATAGCCTACAAATTTGGAAACTACTCTCCTCTGATGTACTCTTAGTAAATACCGTTTTAATGTATTGTAGCATGGATGTAAATTTTGGTGACTATACATAAAATTTAGATGCAAACCAGTAAGTTATTAATTACCTCGACAATGAAATTCAAATATTAGATATTTTATGTTGACTTTAGGAAATTTAAATATGAGATAGTAATTTCTTTTACCAATAAAGAAAGATGGAAATAGGCGATCAACAATTACCCTCTAAATGTTAGGTCTCACTGTCATCGTGGGATATTAGATTTTAACCATGACTTTTCAATGCAACGGTAAATATGCAAACACGTGGAGCTGGGATTTTTTTTCATAACATTGCTTGATTGTGATAAACTCTTTTATATTGGGCTACCACGACTGGGTGATATACGAGATAGTATTTCATTAATATGAAAAATCTGAATTATGAAATGTTTTCTCACATATTTCATAAGATGAATACCATATATACTGGACATTACCAATCCTAGATAATTATCGTGTATTTTTTTTTTCATTTTTTTCATAATTAATGTTTTTTTTTTTTTGATAGGTTCATAATTAATGTTTTCGACACCATCAGTTTCTGACCATGTTCATCTCCTCCCTCCCGTCCGGCGGCCCTGCTCAAACCGAGAGGCTTACAGAGTTTAGAGAGAGAGAGGGAAGACGAGCTTCGATGGAGTCAACCATATCCAAGACTCTCTCTCTCTCTCTCTCTCTCTCTATCCTCATCTCCGTCCTCTCCCAACCCCTTCGTCTTCAGCCTCCACCGCTACTTCTGCCGGTCGCTGCATATAGGCCGACCGCATCCGCTCCCTGAGCCTCGCTGAGCCGTCTCTGTCTCCCCAGGTTCCCGAGAGGTTCCGTTTGCGGGGCGTTTCGCTTCTCTTTGTGCCTTCGGCGGACGGCGGCGGCGGCGGTAGTGGCGGCGGAGGAGGCAGAGTCGACGGTGAGGATTGGAAGGTGAAATCAGCGGGGGATGGAGCCGAGGAAGCCTCAGGTGTCTCCTTTGATGTGATAATTCTCGATGTCGGAGTAAGCCCCCCTCTCTACGTGAATGCACGAGCTAAAGCTTCGGTTTTGTCAATGCTTGTCCAACTTTCCCTGCATTATAATGCTGAAGATGTTATTACGTGGTGCGTATCATGTTTCTTTTTCCAGTGTGCGGCCACTTGAGTGTCTCTGCTTCGTCTCTGCAGGGAATGACTTGTGGGGGATGTGCAGCGGGTATGAAGAGAATTTTGGAAAATCAAGTGAGTTTGCCACTCTGCTTTTGTCTTTCTTGTAAGCCATCTTTCGTATGAAAAGAATCGTCATCGACTTGAATGAAACCAAGTGTGAGAACTGTCATTTTCTGAATGTGATTTGAACCCAGCGTGTTCTCTCTTTTTTTTCTGCTCTAGCATTGGACAGCCTCAAGTATCTGCCGCCAGCGTCAATCTTACAACTGGGACATCTATTGTGTGGCCTGTATCTGAAGCCAAGGCTATGCCTAATTGGCAAAAAAAGTTGGGAGAAACACTAGCAAAACACTTGACAAATTGTGGCTTTAAGTCTAACCCTTGAGGTAAGCGGTTTTATTCACCATCTGCTTGTTGCAGTTGAATGGGGTGTGGCTGACATTCGTGAATATCATTGCCGCATATAATGTACCTTTTATCACAGATTGTCTGTGTCTAAGACTCCATCTGCTAGTTGGAAGTACGAGTTTTTATATCTGTAATTTTCCCTGTCATATTATACAAAGTAACTCCGAGAAGAATATTTTTAATGCTGGGGGTGGTTGACAAGTTCTCTGAACGCCCTCATGGATTTGGTTTTGTGACTTTTGATGAGAAGCAAGCAATGGATGAGGCTATTGAGGCTATGAATGGGATGGACTTGGATGGGAGAAATATCATTGAGGAAAAAGCTCAGCCTCAAGGTTCAGGTAGAGACCAAGATGGTGATCGCAGTTGTGATCATGGCCCTAATAGGGATAGTGGTGCTCAAGGAGGATCAGGAAATGACTGCTAAATCAGGACCGTTCTGGTCCCTATGAACATCGTGGTATAGGAAACTTCCGTTTGGGGGAGAAAGAATATTCCTGATAGGTATGCACACAGTTTTTTTTTTTTCAGATATATGAAAGCAGTTGCTGCTGTGCTGATTGAAAGATATTTTGTGCTTGTAGCAGTGCAATTGGAGGTACTGCTGTTACTTGCTGGAGCCAAAGTCCCTTCTGTTGCATCTCTTCTTTATTGTTCTCTGGGTGGACAAATCTGCTTGATCAGTCTTTTGATGTGCAAACTTTGGCTAAAAGATTCAACTGTTTAATGTCTGTGAATGCTCATTTTGATAGTTTGGTCTGACGACATTGCTTGCTTGACTTAAACAATCAAATTTGGCCTTATGGGTAGTGGATTTTTTTTTTCACTTACAAGCTTTAGCAATTGCAAATGCATCTGAGATTGATCTTGGTTGACTTCTTCATTGGCATTTGTGACTGTGGAGCACAGACAGCTTTCTGGTGTCTAGATGGCTCTTTTGAGGATAGGGCAAGAGATTCACCTGTGGAAGTAATGCATTCTCTCTTTGCAAAAGAGAAGCCACCTTAGAAATGAATGCCTCTTTTGGCTACGATTTTTCAAAAGTCTTAACATTTTGAAGAGGAGTTAAGCGGGTAAATGCTATCTTTTAAACACATTTAATATGTGAGCTTCCTGTCCATAGTCTGCACTATATTAACTCTGCTAAGCTTTCAGCAGTATTCTTGGCTGTTTGTGGTGTTTTGATACACGGTACTGTTACTTTCATGTCATAGGACGTGGTTTTAGTCTTAAAAATTCTGAATAGTCCTTTTGTCCTCAGGAAGTTGTTACTTTCTGCAATTAACTCTGTAAAATTCCATCTCACCTTCCACACATTGTACTGATGGATGGGTTCTTTCTCAGTAAAACGTGATCTTTTGGAAGCTTTGGTGAGCATGTCAATTTGATTTGCATTGTCTTCTTCCTAGCGATCTCCCATCTGTTATCATCATCTTCAGTGGAAGATATCTGGTCTCTGTCTCCTCCTTTTGCATGGTGCTTCTATCTTGTTAGGTTTCCTGGATAAGTTACCCTTTCAGGTGTAATGACGGCTCTTCCTTTGAACTGGCAATGTTCCTAATAAACACATGGTTCTTTTCGCTTGGGCAGCTGTGCGTGCATTGACTTGCATTTCTGCACTAATGATCTTCGCTACACACTTTCAGCCAATCATTTGTGATTGATCATGTATCTTCCCCCTTATTCTTCTAGAAGTTGTGCTTGCTCCATCTAAAATTGGTACTGGGTTTGATACTCTTGGAATAAGAAAAAACCGGATATGACCATCTCCTTTCCAGTTTTTCTCTGTACTTACTTGGTTAAGGTTATTGTGCATTCTTAAATATGGCTCTGTAAATGAATATTTTCTTTTCCAGTTGCTTATCAAAAATTTTGTAGATCAAATTGGCAATATGTTTCCGGCAGGGAAGAGTAAACTATTCTTCCTTATTAGAATCAGAGAGGAATTTCATCAAAGTATTGGTTAATTTTCAAGTAGAGTTTGACAGTAGATTCTATCAATTTTCTGTTAATCTATTCCATTTTTTTTATATAGTTATTTCTTCAATCTCAGAATTCGTCACTTGTATAACTTGATCCCTAATGTCAAAGACTTTCTTAGTAGATTTTTCATAATTTCAAAATCATTCCAAAGTCCTCCCCCACCCCCCCCTCTCCCCAAAAAAAAAAAAAAAAAAAAAAAAAAAAGGGAAGCTGAAATAGGAAACCCCAATGATCTTAATCAAATTACAAAGTAAAAAAATGTCATTGGAGCGCGGTGACCAAATCACCAAATGAGTTATAATAACTCCACAATAGGAAATGAAAACCATAGCGGTCCACGAAATCACATTTATGGAAATTCGAGACTAGGAATTTAATTATGTAGAGGTCATACTTGGAGGAAAAAGCTTTTGTGCGCAATGTTAGCCAAGTCTAGTTCTGATGATGGACGAGGAGACCATACTAGCATGCGTGGACTGCATTTTCATCTGGTGCTGAAACATCATCATCATAAGCCCTATGTCTTCGGTCTCATCTCCTCCATTATCCACCGATGCTTCCATTGCTTCATCCTCTACACAGTCCAAGTGCGTGCCATAATCGCAGTCTGTGCAATAGTAGCACCAGCATCCCTTGGCGATGCTCTCCTGGCACATGTCAGATCAGGCTCTATTCTTGCGTCTGGGAATAGCACAATGTGAGGGTGCTCGTGATCCTTGCGCTTTGTCCTTGTCACCAAGTCGGTGCACTCCGCATAGAGATCGTACTGGTGGATCGAGCAGATGTAGGAGGATGTGTCCCCATCGTCCCCACATGCGTTACATGTGAACTCTTTCCCCTCGTAAGGTGGCGAGGGGAGGAAGCGAAGCGGGTGCTCGGGGTGCAACTCATGATTAATATTTCTCATCGGTTGTCGCTGTCCTCCACTGTTTGGTAATGCTCTTGGTGCTTTGATAGCCCCATGTTATGTGGTTGCTGGGACAACGGTGCCCTGAAGATTGGTGTAGGGAAGTTGGTAGCAGGGGATTGGTGCTCTTCGATAGCCTCCACATTTGGTTGCTTTGCCAACATCCCGAAGCTCGATGGCCTGGTGATGTCCTGAGCCAGTGATTGGTGCTCGAGGTAGAAGGAGAAGAGTGAGCCCGCATAGCTCACGTGTGGGAGAATGATCTCCCGAGGCGGGAGAGGGTTGTTGGTACAATGGACATGGAGGTCGAAGTTGCACGGTGCACAAGAGTAAGAGACGCCGGTGCAAGGGTGGCAAGGGCAGCAGAGGAAGGAGGCAGAGGGGTAGGTTGGGGAGGACATTAGGGTGAGAGGGGTGGGAATGGTGGTGGACGGGGCGCTTCGCATGGAAGCAGTGCAAATGAAGGAAGTAGCTGCACTAGATGCAGGCGAAGACGTCCAATGGCGCTTCGACCTGAGATTCGCATTCGAAGCATTGAATCGGATGGTCAAGCCCTTATTGAAATAATTGGCAAAGGATCAGGTTGTGTGGATGGCTGAAATGCTTGTGTGACTCCATCTATGAATTAGGCTATGTGTGTGTGAAAGAGCGAAGGGAGGGAGGAAGGTTGGCTTATGAATTCCACAAGGAACTACTCATATAAGCAGGAAATAGTGGATGTCCGGGAATCAATGAAAAAAACATTGAATATGCTCTGAATGATGTACATGTGTTGGACAGAGTCAATTACAATATACAAAACTTATGTAAAAATTTGTGTTTTTCAGTTGGATCCAATGTGAATCATATTATCTCTTGATATGTGATTGGCATAATCTACTAGACTAACCCCATGTAACACCCTCAAAAAATTACCAAAAAAGTCATAAATCTATTGGACAATGATCAATTGTGTTATAAATCTTTCAATTTTACCAAATAAGTCCTAAATATTTTGACAATTTACGACGAAGTTCTTCCAACCAAATATGACTAGAAAATCAATAAGGTGAATGTCAGCTACCCTAAATGGTACGATCGCTATTGACGTAGACAACTTTTGTAATTTAAAGAAAAAGAATGTTCTGAGTTTTGTTTTTCTTTTGTTGGGATTCTGGCCAATGGGGCCCTCGTAATGACTGGTGATGCCCTTGTCCGCCATAGGCAAGCGCCTTCGGGCCCTTGTGAGCTACAAGTGAGGGAGTCACAACCCTCCCTTGTGGTCGGTGAGGGTCAATTGCAGCCTCATCGGCTCAAAGTTGGAAAAAAAATTGAAAAGAAAATAAGAGAAGAGAAAAGATAAAATAAAAAATTAGAGAAAGATTAAAAAAGCTATCCACATTAACATCGATCATGCCATATAGGATAATTGGTGTCTATGTCAACGATTTCCGACCAAATCATTGAAAAATCGCCAAAACGTTTAGAACTAAATTGGCCAAATTGAAATATTAATGATTGCATTGGCTATCGTATAATAAATTTAGAACTTTTTGATGATTTTTTCTTATCTTGCTGTGATTGTTGAAAAATTTGGAGATCAAATATGCAATTTGATCCATGTGCTCAGCAGGAATTTCACCAAACTATTGGGAAATTTTCAAGTAGAGCTTGATAGTACATTCTATCAATTTTCTGTTATCCTATGCGACTTTCTCTACTGTTGTTTCTTTAGTCTTAGAGCTGGTCACGTACATAACTTGATCCTCACATGTTAAGGATCTTAAATAGATTCTTCATGATGTCAAAATCATTTTATATTTTTGTAAAAGTGAAAACGTGAGCTAAAATAGGAAACCCAGGGATCACGATGAATAGTGCAAATGTCTGAATTATCAAATTCCAAAGGATGTGATTGAGAACACCGTGACCTAATCACCAAATGTGTTATGATAACTACACATGAAATGATAACAACCCTAACAAACCACAAACCTGAAATTTAAGAAAATTCAAGAAGTGGAATTAAATTACGTAGGGCACACCTTGGAGTGAAAGGCCTGGGCTCACAACGTTAGGTTGATGGAAGAGGAGACCATACTAGCAAGCATGGACTGCATTTTCATCTGGTGCGGAAGCTTCATCATCATAAGTCCTGTATCTTCAGTCTCATCTCCTCCATCATACTCCGATGCTTCCACTGCTTCAGGCTCCACACAGAAAAAGTGCGGGCGGTAATCATAGTCCGTGCAATAGTAGTGCCAGCAAGCCTCGGCGATGCTTCCCCGGTACCTGTTGCTGATCAGGCCCCGCTCTTGCGTTGGGAATAATACGATGCGGGAGGGTGTTCGTGGTCTTCATGCTTCACCGTTGCCGCCAAGTCGGCACACCCCGGGTGGAGGTCATCATGGCAGATCAAGCAGTGGTAGGAGGATGTGTCCCCATCGTTCAAGGGGAAGTGCATTAAACATGGCAATTTATGACATTACTGAGTATATAATTGTTTGCACCAAAATTTGAATTCAATTCGAGCGAAACAATAATATGCACAAAGAATTTACTCAAAGATTGAAAAAAGTGGTTGATATATGCATTATATACAATTTACTCAAAGATTGTCCTGTGTTCAGTTATTTTTTAACTAATAGTAGTACAAAAAATAAAGAAATATGCAAGTCATTAACATAATAATTAATTGTTTTTCTCATAAACAAAAAAATTAGCTTTTTTTGGGGTCCGTGCACAATATTTAGTTAGCTATCTACCAAATAAACTAGTTTTTGGAAAAGAGATACACCAACTTAGTTCCAAATAGAGAAAGAAAAGGAAAAAACCAAAAAATAAAAATAAATTAAGATTGGACCCTATAGTTAATCTTAATAAATGTTGTTTGAATGAAATATGGGTAGTTTTTTTTTTTTTTTGGTAACCGAGGATCCGCCAGGCCCGCCTTTCGCTTATGCTAATCGACAATCCACAGCTCGTACAATGCACGGTGCATCTCAGACAAAGTATCAATACCTCAGGGGAGGCTAGCACAGAACCCCACCACCATAGCCCCTCACTTAAGATGTGTTAGCAACTGCGGAGTTTCAACCCTAGGACCTCTGCGGTGAAGTGCCCAAAGCCAAACCAACTCAGCTGCCCACCGGTGGGTAAATATGGGTAATTTCGTCTCTAGAAAAGACAATAAATCATCTTAAAATAAGAGCAAGACCCACAAAAGATGATATAGTTAATTCAATGTAACAGTGTCAAAAGCCAACAAACAGATGGAAATAACGCGAGCCTATTAAAATAATAAAACTACTTTTGGTCCTTGAATTTGAGCATTTTTTTCCCAATCAATTGAACTTGCATAACTTTTTTAATTGAGTCTCTTCAACTCTGGATCTAATTAATTGGAACTGACAAATTTTATTCTTGAACTTTCACATTTTTCTTTGTTCTCTTTTAATCTTTCTATCCTAAAAAATTGTTGATATGATGGTCTAATTAGCGTTTGCCGTCTTCCGTGATGTGATTGGTGGCTAACGTGGACAATTTTTTAAATAAAATGATGTCGTTTTGATTTTTTTTTTAATTTTTAGATTTTTTTTTTCTTTTTGTTGTTTCCCCCTAATCTTTCATTATAGTGTTCATCATTTTCCCTCTGCTTGTCGCGAGGGACTTGGAAACAACCCGTGAAAGTTGCAGCTATAGGCAATGGTCGCAACGCCCTTGGGCAGATTTGGGCAATGGTCTCAGATTGCCCTCGGCCAAGTTAGGCGACGATGTCGCAGCACTTGCCATGCCTTCACAAGCCATCGTTGAGCCATCGTTGAGACCTCGACAAACGGCGAAGGGATGAAATGAAAAATAGAAGGAAAGAATAGGACAAAAAAGAGAGAAAAAAAAAAAAACTCAATTTTCAAATATGTGGAAAAATATCTAATAAGTCTTTTATTCATGTTAAGGAGATAGTTTTTCAAGTACTATTGAACGTGGCAGCCCCAAGCAAAAGAGTCACACTTAGCTCACCTTGAAGCCATGTCATAGAAAAATATCTGGCATGATATTCTCGAATACTTATAGGTGGTTTGAAAAGTCATGACTCAAACTCAATATTTCGTAATTAATATGAGATTTGACATTTGCCTACATATTCTTTCTCTCCTCAGTTTTTTTTTTTTTTTTTGGCATACCATTTTAATTACTACGAACAATTTAATAAAATTTTAGCATATTCACTTAATTAGTATTTCTCTTTTTACAAATTATACAATTTAGGGGAAGATATCTACAACTCTATATAATGACTCGTAGGAATCTAATTCATTTGAATGGTTATTTGTTTCGCGGAAAACAAATGAATCAGAAAACTTATTTTTATGAATGATCGCTTGTATCGCTAAAAGAAACCATTAATAGAAAATGTTTTCATTATTAACAACAATTTTTATCTAAATATTTTCATGGGAAATGAAAATATTTTTCGTTTACTTAGTTTTGAAAGTGACACAAGCTATCGGTTTTTGGAAAATATTTTTGAAATTATTTATTTTTTATAAAACAAACATAGGCTAAATTTCAAATTTGTCGACCAAGACTTTGCCTATAGAATGCATAATACAAAGGACATAAAGTAATCTCACGTCTTTCTTTGTCGTACGTCACCCAATCACATTGCCGTTTCATGCCATTCTTGTTTGATTCCCCTTTGATAAAGATCATGTTGTGTGAGGTGAATCTTAATTATTTCCTAATTATAATCTTATTTCCAACATGTTTATTGTTCATTTTTGGTTTGTCAATTTCTAATTGGTCTTAGGTGATTGCTAAAAAAAAAAAAATTCTTTTTAGTTACATCGCACCAAAAAGATTTAAAGACCCTAGAACTATTCTTTCATGGTTGTCATGACTAATTAAAGAATAATGGGAAGTTAATTAAAGGAAGTAAGTCCAATTACAATTGAATGGGTCTATACATGGAGAGAATTTGGTCAACATGGGAGGGAAAGTTGGCTTGCCGTGCACTTTGATGTGATGCAGATAATTGCTTTCTTATATGTGAACAACATCGAATTGCCACCTTCTTTTTATGGCCGTTTTCTATACTTTTGCTTTCAGAAAGTATAATGCTGAAAACCCTCCCTGGGATTAGGATCATCGTCCCCCATAGGCGTGGGCACGTAACCAATCAAATCAAGTAAGGACATGTGGTGTGTCTCTAATAATTAGCTAAAATCCAATATTATGACTTTACCTGATTGGGTCTCTGTTTATAATTCCTTGACTCTAGGGAAATAAGAGCAAACAAAAGATTGGGCAGATGAAATTGATTGATGTTCCCATGACTTTTTCCATGTGAACTATCTTGATTACACCCTGTCAGAAGAAGAAGGAGGAGAATAAGGATCATTTACTTGACTTGACTTGAAATATCACACTTATTCAATTTAATATTATTTGCCAATAACAACTTGTTTATTTTTTCGGCTAGCTATATATTTTTAGGATTAGATATATACCTAAATTTTTTTATAATTCCATTTTTTTAAATAACAATGTGACTATATTAAAAAGTTAAAGATCATAATATAATAGCGAGGACTTTGTCTTTATTAATTAGTGATTCACCTATTAGTATTCAAGATGTAAAATACAACTTGCATATCAATATGACAAGTTCAATGCCGATACAACATGTATCTAAAAGGTAGTATTTTGAAATAGATTCTTCTTCAACAAAGTAGACATTTAGCTCTCTTTTGTTTTTATTTTTATTTTTGGTAAGGATTAGCTCTCTTTTATTTACACGCATTTCTTTCAATTTTAATAATAAGAAACGATAATTCAACAGGATAAAAGGGGACATTACAAATGTATAATTTATAAAAAAAGATATGTAATATAAGTGGCAAATGAAAGTAAAGGTGATTATAAATTGGGAAATAGACTTACTTACATGTATGGTTAATAGTGTTCTGTTTTTTAGAACCGAAAATCATGATTCTAAATGCGCGGAAAAGACTAAAGTCATTGCCCCGACTAAACTGCCCGGCAATTCAGGGATTGAAATATAGATTTTAGGAGAAAGGACGCAATTGATAAATAATAAAGAAAACCAAGTGAGGCCCATGCCATTTCCCCTTTCATTGACTGACTGGATCATCAATAATTGCCTTGCTTGTAACAGTCTTGTAATTTTCTCAACTCGTCTGAATGGCTGAAATGCTTATGTGGTTCCATCTATGTTTTAGGTTCTGTGCTGTATGTAAGAGAAGTGGCGAAGGGAGGTTGGCTTATAAACTCCACAAGGAATTGCTCACACATGCAGGAAATATTGGAGGTTTGGAAATCAGTGAAAAAAATATCGAATGTCCTTTTAATGATGTGCGAGACAAAATCAATTATAATGTACGAAAATTACATAAAAATTTGTTTTTTAGTTGGATCCAATATGAATCTAATTATCTCTGGATAGGTGATTTGCATAATTTATCAAGGAATTTTACTAAAGTATTGGATAATTTTCAAGAAGGGCTTTGTAGTATATTCTATCAATTTTCCGTTAATCTATGAGACTTTATTGATATAGCTATTTTTTTAATCTCAAGGGTCTTCTTAAATAGATTTTTCAATATATCAAAATCATTTTGCAATCCAAACAAAATATAAAATTGTATGTCCTTTTGGATGACTCAATAGATAGAATCAATCATAATATGCAAAAAGAGTGAAAAGTTTTTGTTTTTCAATTAGGTTCAATATATCGACCAAAAAAAAAAAAGATTCAATATGAATCACATTATCTCTTAATATGTGATCAGCATAGTACATTGTATTAACTCCATATAACAACTTTCTCAAGCAATATTAATCATTTCTCTTCTTTTGCACTTTAAGGGGAAGTACATTGAACATGGTAACCTATAACATAACCTAATATATAACGTGTGGAAGAAGAGATACTGATGCAGTTCACTAGATACGGCTTCCCACATGCATGAAGTGGTCTTTGAAATCATGCTTATCTCTCTGTCTCTCTATTCTTCGAGTTCATGCTCATGCATGTTATTGGCAAAGTAGTGAGATCTTCATTTTTCCTTATTTGAAGGGTAAGTGAACTTGTATCATATTGCATGTATGCTTCATTAATATGATAAAACTATACTCTTGATCCCTAAGTTCGAGCTTTTTTTTCCTATCAAATCCTCTAAACTTTGAGTTTTGTCCCATCAGATCATTGAAATTGTATAGGTTTTTTTTTTTTTTTTTAGTTAAAATTCCTTCAGCTCCAAATCTAACGATTAGAACTGACATTCCTTCTTCATTAACATTTTTTTTCATTATTCTATTCTCTATGTTTTCTTTCTATCCTCAATTTTTTGGCATTCTATTTAATTACACGAGCAAACTAATAAAAAATTAGCATGTTGCACTAAATTAGTATTTCTCTTCTTACAAATTCTATGGTCTAGGGTTGATGTCAACAACTCTATATAATGATTCGCAGGAATCTAAACCATTTAAAAATTCAAATTTGTTGACGAGTTAAAAAGTGTATAGTACAAAGGGCATAAAGTAATTCCACATGTCTCTCTTTCTTCCACGTCACCCATTCACATTGCTTTCTTAGGCCATTCTTGTTCGATTCCCCTTTGATAAGGACGATGTCGTGCGACACAAATCTTAATTATTTCCTAATTACAGTCTTATTCCCACTATGGTCAATGTTCATTTTTTTTTTGTTTGTCTAGTTCTTATTGGTCTAAGGTGATTGCTTTAAAAAAAAAAAAAATCCTTCTAGTTACATCACATAAAAAAGATTTGACGACCCTAAAACTACTTCTTCATTTTTTTTGGGCGCGGACGTCACGACTGATTAAAGGATAATTTGGAGTTAATTAAAGGAAGTAAATCCAATTACAATTGAATGGTCCTATATGTGGAGAGCATTTGGTCATCATGGGAGGCAAAGTTGGCTTGCCGTGCACTTTGATGCAATGCGCCTAAGTTGCTTTCTTACATGTGAACAACATCGAATTCCCACCTTCTTTCTATGGTCTTTTTCTCTACTTTTGCTTTTGGAAAGTATGATACTGAACACACTCCCTCGGATTAGGATCATCTTCCCCCATCAGGCACAGGTACGTAACCAATCAAATCAAGTAAGGACATGTGATGTGTCTATTAGCTAAAAATCCGATATTATGACTTTATCTAATTGGGTCTTTGTTTATAATTCCTTGATTCTAGGGAAATAAGAGCAAACGAAAGGTTGGACAGATGAAACATATTGATGTTCTCACAACTTTTCCCATGTGAACTGTCTCGATTATGCCCTGTCAAAAGAAGAAGGAGAAGAAGGATTGTTTACTTGAGTTGACTTGAACAATTGCACTTTTTCATTTCATTATCATCTGCCAATGACAACTTGTTTACTTTTTGACTAGCTATATACCTTTAGGATTAAATATATGCCTAGTTTTTAATTGTTAGCGATATTATATTGGAGATTGTTAAGATTTTCTATAGAATATTATCCTATGTTAAAGAGAATTATGATATTACTATTGATTATCTATATCAATCAAGACTATTAAAAAAGCTCGATTCGACGATGTGGTCGGTGTGATTAATGTCGAAACATAACTATTATGGAAAGAACTCGATTAAGTGCTTTATCTAATGAGACTTGTATTATAATTGACAAATGGAAGTAGAGGTCATTAGGAATTGTGAAATAGACCTAGTTACATGTATGGTTAATAGTGTTCTATTTCTGAGAACTCAAAAATCAGGATGTTATATGCGCAGAAAAGACTAAAGTCATTGCCCCTGCTAAACAGCCCGGCAATTCAGATATTGAAAAATAGATTATAGGATAAAGGACACAATTGACAAATAATGAAGAAGAATATTTGGCGACCCTAGGACTATTTTTTCACTTTTTTTGTGTGGTTGTCACGACTAACTAGAGACTAATGTGAAGTTAATAAAAGGAAGTAAATCCAATTACAATCGAATGGGCCTATAGAGAATTTGGTCAACATGGGAGGCAAAGTTGGCTTGCCGTGCACTTTGATTCAATGTGCCTAAGTTGCTTTCTTACATGTGAATAGCTTTGAATTCCCACCTTCTTTCTATGGTCTTTTTCTGTACTTTTTCTTTTGGAAAGTATAATGTTGAACACCCTTACCTAACTGGGTCTTTGTTTATAATTACTTGATTCCAGGAAAATCAAAGCAAATGAAAGGTTGGATGGATGAAACAAATTGATGTTCCCAAGATTGTTCACATGTGAACTGTCTTGATTATACCCTGTCAAAAGAAGAAGAAGGATTGTTTACTTGACTTGACTTGAACTGTTGCACTTTTTCAGTTTAATATCATCTGCCAATGACAACTTGTTTACATTTTGACTAGCTATATACCTTTAGGATTAAATATATGCCTAGTTTTTTTTATAATTCCAATAATTTTTTAAATAACAATGTGGCTATGTTAAAATGTTAAAGATCATAATATAATAGCATGGACTTTGTCATTATTAATTAGTAATTCATCAATTAGTATTCAAGATGCAAAATATAATTTGCATATCAATGTAACAAGTTCAATGCCAGTATAGAACGGATCTAAAAGGTCGTAGTTTGAAATAGATTCTTCTTCAACAAATAGAGTTTTCTCCCTTTTATTTACATGCATTATTTTCAATTTTAATAATAAGAAATGATATTTCAACTGCATGAAATGGGACATTACAAATGTTTAATTTATAGAAAAGATATGCATTATAATTGACAAATGGAAGTAAAGGTGATTATAAGTTGTGAAATAGACCTACTTACATGTACAGTTAACAGTGTTCTTGTTCTGAGAACCCGGAAATCAAGATTTTATATGCACGGAAAAAACTAAAGTCAATGCCCCTACTAAACAGCCCGGCAATTCAGGGATTGAAAGATAGATTATAGGATAAAGGACACAATTGATAAATAATGAAGAAAACTAAGGCCCCATTGATTGACTTTATCATCAATAATTACGTAAAACTTGTGTTCCACCTTTCCTTGACTGACTTGATCATCAATAATTACCTTGCTTGTAACGGCCTTGTAGTTTCTCAACTTGTGTGGATGGCTGAAATGCTTCTGTGGTTCCATCTATGTTTTAAGTTCTGTGTGCTTATCTGTAAGAGAAGTGGCGGAGGGAGGTTGTCTTATAAGCTCCACAAGGAATTGCTCATATATGTAGGAAATATTGGAGGTTTTGGAAACCAATGAAAAAAATATTGAATGTCCTCTTAATGATGTGCCGGATAGAGTCAATTATAACATACAACAATTACGTAAAACTTGTGTTTTTCGGTTGAATTCAATGTGAATCATATTAATTCCTAATAGGTTATTGGCATAATCTATCAAATGAATTTTACCAAAGTATTAATCAGTACATTCTGTCAATTTTTTGTTAATATATGGATTTTATTTATATAGTTATTTCTTTAATCTCAGTGCTAGTCACATTCATAACTTGATTTCTAATGTCAAAGGTCTTCTCAAATAAATTTTTCATAATTTCAAAATCATTTTGGAATTAAAAAAAAAAAAATTGAATATCCTTTGGATGGCTCAATAGATGGAGTCAATCATAATATGCATAAACCATGTGAAAAATTTCGTTTTTAAATTTGATCCAACATGAATCACATTATCTTTTAATATGTGATTGGCATAATGTAACGTATTAACTCCATATAACAACTTTCTCAAGCAATATTAATCATTTTTCTTCTTTTGCACATTAAGGGGAAGTACATTGAATAAGGTAACCTATAACATTACATAGTATATAACAAGAGAAAGAAGAGAGACTAATGCAGTTCATGAATACAGCTTCCTACATGCATGAAATGGTCTTGGGAATCATGCTAATCTCTCTGTCTCTCGCTCTTCTTCGAGTTCACGCTAGTCCATGTTATTGGCAAAGTTGCGTGATCTCGGTTATCCCTGTAATTCAAACTTGTTTCACGATGTGTCCTTATTTGAAGGGTAAGTCCACTTGTCTCATATTCCCCATATGCTTCATTAAAATGATAAAACTATACTTTTGATCCCTAAGTTCGGGCATTTTTTTTCCAACCAAATCCTCTAAACTTTGAGTTTTGTCCCATCAAATCATTGAGTTTGTATAGCTTTTTCTAATTAAAATTCCTTCAGCTCCAAATCTAACTGATTGGAATTGACACACCTTATTCAGTAACTTTTGCATTTTTTGCTACTCTATTGTCATCACTTACATATTCTTTCTATCCTCAAATTTTCTGGCATAGCATTTAATTACTTTGAACACACCAATATAATTTTAGCATATTACACTTAATTAGTATCTCCTCTTACAATTTCCATGGTTTGAGGGTGATGTCTACAAATTTATATAACGACTCATAGGAATCTAACCTATTTTAAATTTCACAAAGGCCATAAAGCAATTCCACGTGTCTCTCTTTGTCCCACATCACCCAATCAAATTGCCTTCTCATGCCACTCTTGTTCGATTCCCCTTCGATAAGGATCATGTCATGCGACACGAATGTTAATTATTTCTCTCATTCCCAAGATGTTTAATGTTCATTTTTGGTTTGTCTAGTTCTAATTGGTCTTAGGTGATTGCTTTAAAAAAAATAAATTCTTTTTATTTCCATCGCACCAAAAAGATTTGACAACCCTAGAATTCTTTTTTTCATTTTTTGTGTGTGGTCTTTATGACTTATTAGAGGATAATTTGAATTTAATTAACGGAAGTAAATTCAATTACAATCAAGTGGTCCTATACGTGGAGAGAATTTGGTTAGTGTGGGAGGCAAAGTTAGCTTGTCGTGCACTTTGATGCGATGCACATAAGTTGCTTTCTTACATTTGAACAACGTCCAATTCCCACCTTCTTTCTATGGTCTTTTTCTGTACTTTTGCTTTTGAAAAGTATGATACTGAATTAGAATCTCTTCACCCATCAGGTTCGGGCACGTAACTAGTCAAATCAAGTAAGGACACGTGGTGTGTGTCTAATAATTAATTAAAATTCAGTATTATGACTTTATTAAATTGGGTCTTTGTTTATAATTCCTTAATTAACTAAAAACAAGTAAGGACACGTGATGTGTGTCTGATAATTAACAAAAGGTTGGATGGATGAAAAACATGTTGATGTTCCCACGACTTTTTCCGTGGGAACTGTCTCAATTAGGCATTGTCAAAAGGAGGAGGAGGAGGACAAGAAAGATGGTTTGCTTGACTTGAACCATCACGCTTTTTCAATTAAATATCATATGCCAATTACAACTTGTTTACTTTTAGACTAGCTATTTACCCTTGGGATTAAATACATACCTAGTTTTTTTATAATTCTGATAATTTTTAAATAACAAAACGACTATATATATATATGTATTTTGGTCAATACAATACGACTATATTAAAATGTTAAAGATTACAATATAATAGCGTGGGCTTTGTTACTAACAATTTATAATTCATCTATAAGTACTCTAGAAGCAAAGTTCAATTTGCATATCAATATAACAAGCTAAACACGGCTGCAACATTAATCTAAGAGATAATATTTTGAAATAAATTCTTCTTCATCATAGTAGAAATTTCGCTCTCTTCTATGTATAAGCACTATTTTCAATTTAAATATTCACAACCAATATTCCAAAATGTATAATTTATATCCAAAGAAAGATATGTATAATAATTGACAAATGAAGGTAAAGTTAATTTTAAATTGTGAAATAGACCTACTTACATGTACGGTTAATACTGTTCCGCTTTTGAATACTGGAAAGTCAAAATTTTATATGTATAGAAATCCCTACTAGCCGGTCCGGAAATTCAGGGATTGTAAAAGACACAATTGACAATGGAAAAAAAGTAGGCCCCCATGGTGTTTTCAGCTTTCATTGACCGACCTTATCACCAATTGTTAACTTGCATGTCACGGCCTTGTAATTTTCTCATTTTGAGAGGAGGATAAAAATTTATGTCATGACTATTCTTGCATTTGATGATATCATCATGTCTTAGTATGGTAGAACATATCGCCTGCAAGTATATATTCACGAATCGTTTCAAACAACGTCAAGAGAGAACCAAAAAGACTTGAGCTGAGAGCGTTTTGCTACAAATCCTCGTGGACCTTGCCTATAGATATCAGCTTTTGCCCATGTCATTCTCATGCCTAACTACAATCGTTCTTCTATTAGGGAGTGTCCTAGCTTTAGTAAAAGATGGCCAGGACGAGATTGATCGATTGGCTTTATTAGAATTCAAGGCTCAAATAGCCGATCCTAGTGGGGTTTTGAGCTCGTGGAATGATTCTAGCCACTTTTGCGATTGGTTCGGTGTCACTTGCGGTCGCAAACGCCGAAGAGTCACCACACTAGACCTTGGCTCCAAGAACTTATCTGGGGTCGTGCCACCCCATATTGGTAATCTGAGCTTTCGAGGGGAATCAATGCTGAGAACAACAGTTTTCATGCCAAAATTCCCCCGCATTTTGGCCGCTTGCTTCGATTGCAGATATTGCTTCTTAATAACAAGTCGTTTAGTGGTCAAATCCCTTCGAATCTCTCCTATTGCTCTAATCTACTCATTCTTGACTTAGGCTTCAACATGCTCAAAGGAAATTTGCCGACAGAACTGGGCTCATTGTCCAAGCTCCAAGAACTTATACTTCAAGTCAACAGCTTGATGGGAAACATCCCGCCGTCTATTGGAAACTTATCATCTCTTCAAGTGTTCGGAATAACGTGGAATAACTTCGGTGGTATGATCCCAGAGACTCTTGGCCAGTTGAGAAATCTAAACTTCCTCAGTCTCGCCATAAATAAATTTGTCGGTACAATTCCTATCTCAATCTTCAATATATCCACTCTAGCATTCCTTAAGGTAGGTGAAAACCAATTAGAAGGGGGTTTACCTGGCGACTTAGGCTTCACTCTTCCGAATATTGAGTTTATCAGTATGTGGCACAACCACCTCACTGGACCCATTCTCGAGTCAATATCCAACGCCTCTAACCTTGGGGAAATCCAAATCATCAGGAACAATTTTACTGGGAAAGTTCCTTCTTTTTCAAAGATAAGAGGACTCTTTCGGTTTAATATTGGCGTAAACAACTTAGGAGGTGAGCAATCTACTGATTTGGACTTCCTATGTTCTTTAACCAATTCCACAAAATTGGAACGTTTGGATATAGCGGAAAATGCTTTTCGAGGACTAATACCCAACTGTATCAGTAACCTCTCGACCACCCTTTCCACATTTCAGTTAGACTACAACCATATTATTGGAACCTTACCTTCCGAAATCGAAAATCTCATCAATTTGGAGATCTTGACAATGCAGGGCAATAACATCTTGGGAAACATTCCTTCTGAGATCGGAAATCTGAACAAACTGAAGTATTTGGATCTTGGCAACAATGAACTCTCGGGGCAAATACCGGAATCTTTTGGGAATTTAAGGATGTTAATCAAATTGTACTTGGACAGCAATAATTTCCAGGGATCGATACCATCGTCTCTAAAAAATTGCCAAAATCTACTTCTCTTGGACCTTTCGACCAACAACCTCAGCGGTCATGTACCCCTAGAAATTATGGGCATCTCATCTTTGTCGATTTACCTTGACTTGTCTCAAAATAATCTTATTGGCCCCATTCCAAAAGAAGTTGGAAATTTGCAACATCTTAGCGAACTATATCTTTACAGGAACAGATTATCTCAACAGATTCCAAGCAGTATAGGCAGTTGTATAAGCATGGAACGCCTATATGTACAGGATAACTTCTTTGAAGGGCCCCTACCATCCATTATAAGTTCCATGAGAGGCCTTCAGGTTTTGAATGTTTCCAACAACCAATTGTCTGGCCAAATCTCGAAATTTCTAGAGTTGCTAAATTTGACGAGTTTGAACCTATCTTACAATGATTTTGAGGGTGCATTGCCTACAGGAGGAGTTTTCAGAAGTGCCATTTCAACTTCAATTGTTGGAAACAAGAAGCTTTGCGGGGGTCTCCCAGATTTTCAACTTCCCAAATGCTACTACAAAGAGTCAAAACGGATGAGAATAATCGAAATTGCAAAAATTCTTATATCCACCGTCTCTGCTCTTGTTGGAGTAGCTTGCATACTATCTTTGTTATACTTCTTTTGGTTTAGACACAATAAGAATGCATCAGCTTCAAGCTCTTCTGAAGATGGGCTTTTACATGTTTCTTATCACAATCTACTAAAAGCGACGGACGGATTCTCCTCAACCAATCTGCTTGGCATGGGCAGTTTTGGGTCCGTGTACAAAGGGCTGCTTGATCAAACTCAGTCGGTTGTGGCCATCAAGATTCTCGACCTTACATGTGATGGAGCTTCCAACAGCTTCATAGCCGAGTGTGAGGTCTTGAGAAGAATCCGACACCGTAATCTCGTGAAGGTACTCACAGTATGTTCTGGGTTTGATTTTAATGGAAATGATTTCAAGGCATTGGTCTACGAATTCATGTCAAACGGAAGCTTGGATGAGTGGCTGCACCCAACTGCATCACAACATACAGAGAGAAACAAGTTGAGTCTACTTGAGAGAGTGAGTATTGCAATCGATGTTGCTTGTGCACTAGATTATCTCCATCATCACTATGAAATGCCAATAGTTCATTGTGATGTAAAGCCAAGTAATGTCCTTCTTGATGATGAAATGAATGCACATGTAGGCGATTTTGGGCTTGCCAGATTCCTTCCAGAAGCAACACATAAGTTGCTAGTAGATCAATCAAGCTCTGTCGGAGTAAAGGGATCTTTTGGCTACATAGCTCCAGGTAATGAAGCACACCTTGGGTCATTCAGTTTGTTTCTTTGAACACATAATCGTAGACAAATCCTTAAAGAAAAAGGCATAGACATAAAATGTCACCGAGAATATATTTCAAACTTAATCATTCACCTTGCATCAATACATTGTTGATTGTTGTAGAGTATGGCGCAGGAAGTGCGGTCTCTACAGAAGGAGATGTGTATAACTTCGGAGTCCTCGTTTTGGAGATGTTTACAGGCAAGAGGCCGATTGATGACATGTTTGAAAATGGGTTGGACCTTCATCGCTTCACAAAGGCAGCTTTGGCAGACCAAGTGGAGAAGGCAATTGATCCCATTTTGCTTCGGGAAATCGAGGAGTTGGAGAAGAGACAAACAATTGCTCTAGAGGGCAAGAACAAGAGCTGGTGTAGTATCAAGGATTGTTTGGTTTTGATCATTGAAGTAGGAATCACTTGCTCTTTTGAGTCTTCAAAGGAGCGAATGGACATCTATGATGCATTGACTAAACTCCAAGGAATGAGGAAGAAACTTCTTGAGTTCATTGTCACTGTCTAGTTGTTGTCAAATTTGAACTTCATATGGAGTCATGTGGTCTTCATGGTCCTTGCTTTTTGGTTTTTCTTCCTTTGTAATTCAACCAATCTCTAGATGTTACGTTTTTTCTTTCAACAATTCGGTCTTCATTGTGGGTATGCACCACTTGTACCTATTATTTTAGTAAATGCTAATTTTGTTGCGTCATGCGGACCAATAACCTAGGTTACTGGGTAGGTTACTGAAACCCAGTACTTCATTCTTTCCTTGGTTCTTGTTTGTGTGCGTGGCTGCTATGAAGAGTGCCTTTGGCTTTGCATAAACAAATGTGGTATACCCTTAGTTGTTCGGTGGCGTTGCCGTGGTGGGTCCGAAAGTTTTCAGCTCAACCTTCAAAGACTGAAGCCGGTCTCAACGACGAGGGAGCCGCTGCGGCGCGGGAGGACTGGAGGTCGGCGACGAGGCAGGAGATGCGGGTGACCCTCGACTTCTTCCATGGCAGGGGCATGATTCCCCCCTTCTGCGACACGCGCAGAGAAAGATCGAAAAGGAGAGAGAGATGGTCGAGATGGTGGAGGGAGGAGGTTGAAGGGGAATGATGAAGAAGAAGAAGAAGAAGAAGAAGAAGAAGGAAAAAACAAGGAAAGATCGATGAAATGGTTCGGTGAAGTGGAGGGGGAAATGAAATTTCCACGGTGGGATTCAACGTTTGTTCTTCACTTCTTATTTTCCTCGCTGTTTCTCCCCCCCTCTCTCTCTATCAGAGGATATTTTTTCACGTGACTCGAATAGGAGAGAGTGGGAGGGGAAATCGCGCCGTTCTCCGTGCCCACGCGAGCCTCGCTCGATCTTGTCCGTCGAATTATGCGGCCGTGGGCAGGACCCATAAATCCGACGCTGGATACTCGTCGGGCTCACGTAAGTCCTGTCCACGGAAGTATTGCTCGGAAATTGGCGCTAGCAGCGAGACAAAGGACGGCGAGTGGGGGCTGATGTGAACGGGAGGGAGTGTTCAACTGACGCGTTTCTCTGCAGTTGTTTTTTCGGTTTTCGCATCAGTTTCTTCCGTTCACGCATTTCTTGGGTTTCCATTCATCTATGCTTTCGGTTCCGCCTCCATCGCTACGTCGCCCGGTCACTGCATCGCCGATGCCTCCCCTCTCGGCTCATCGCCCACAGGCTCCGCTGCATCTAGGCCGACCGCATCCGCGTCCCGAGCCGAGCTCCCCCGAGGTTCCGCGTGCGGTGCGTTCCAAACTCCGCTGCTCCTCTCGGCGCATTCGGCGGACGCGGCGGCGGGGCGGAGGAGTCGACGGTGAGGATGGGAAGGCGAAATCGGTCGTGGATGGAGCTGAGGAGGCCTCAGGGGTGTCACCTCCGATGTCATAATTCTCGACGTTGGAGTAAGCCCCTCTCTCTCTATATATATCTCTCGCACTTTATGTAAATGAGAGCTAAAAGCTTCAATTTCTTTTTTTCTTTTTTTTGGGGTGTGCGGCCACTTGACAGTTTCTGTTTCGTCTCTGCAGGGATTGACTCGTGGGGGAGGAGGAGCAAAAAGACACCGCCGGCGTCGGCGTCGGCAGCGGAGGCGGCGGCGGAGAGAGATCGCGGCTTACCTGCATGTTCGGATGTTGAGGATGCTCGCTAATCTCGTCAAGCCTTTGACGAGCCCTATTTCGCCCAATTATGTTGTTGTAGGACCCTTTTTTCTTTTCATTTTTTTTAAAGCTATTTTGGTTTATGAAATGAAAACTCTTTATTTTTTGGATGATTACACAAATAATTTGTAAAAACTGATCGAATGGGTAATATCGTGCATGTGCATGAACTTTTAATCTATTCAATATAATTTTTTAAACTTTAACTCAATGTATAAAGTTGTAATTTAGTCCATATACCCCATTCTTTTACGTTTATAAGATTAAGTAGCACTAGTATTGATACGCGACAAAATACAATAACACATAATTTGTTAAAAATTTTGGATTCGTTTTAGTTGTTTTGATTGTTCTTATTACAATTTGCAACTATTTATGAGAAAATACACAAGTAAATTTTGTCACATGATATTGGTGTCATAGGAAAAAGATGATCCGTGTTCATTTTACTAATAAGTTAGAGCTTGTAGAATTTTTAAATCATCCTCTTTTTTTTCTGGCTAATTTTAAATTTAGTGGATCATAGATAAAATTATTTTCATTTTTATTTTGATGTCAATGAACTCTTTTAAATGATTTCAGATGCACTTAAAGAAAAGAAATCCAAACGTAAAAAGTAAAAAAAAAAAAAAAAAAAGTGCAAAAATTGTACGGGCATTTTACATGCAATTTTCCGAGCCTTAGCCATGAGCATTTTTCTTTCCAAATTATTGAAACATAATCTAAATTTCCTCAATTTAACCCTAATCACCAAATCTCCAAAATTTTCAAATTGAATATTATGTTTATTTATTTATATAAGAAAAGGGGGGCATTCACTTTATCTGATAAGCCCCATCTCTTACCAACTCCATATCTTTCAATCCGCCATTCCGGATCACATTCTCATCTAACAAACCGGCCTCTATCTATGAGAAAACGCATGAGTAACCTCGGTCACTCGATGACCATTTGGTGTTGGAGAAAAACAATTGAGATTAAGCCATAAAGGCCCTCAATTTTTCAGTACTTATATTTATCAATGTTGAAACTGAAAGTAAAATATGCTCCATAATAACTTAATACTGAATACACAATAATACCAGTTTGTTAACTAAGCATGATCACCTTTAATGAGTTTTTTGCAAAATATTTAGCAAGATTCTTATTGCCAGTAAGTATCTTTTTTCTATTGAATGAATAAGTGGCCTTCCCTTGCCTAGTAATTTGGTGATTTTCTGACTTAATTAAACCTTTTAAGCTCATTTTTATTATGATAACAAAATGTGTTTAATTTTACTAATTGCTAAATATTTAAGTTTTCAAGACTTAATCAAGTTATCAAATAACCTGCAAATTTGGAAACTACTCTCCTTGGATTTACTTTTAGTAAACACCATTTTAATGCATTGTTGCATAGATGTAAATTGGTTGACTATACATAAAATTTAGATGCAAACCAGTAAGTTACTGATCACCTTGACATTGAAATTCAAATATTAGATATTTTATGTTGACTTTAGTAAATTTAAATATGAAGTAGTAATTTCTTTTACAAGTAAAAAAAAAAAAAAAAAACAAAGGTGAAAATAGGCAATTGGTATTTACTGTCTATATGTTAGGTCTCACTGTCATCGTGAAATATTAGATTTTAACCATGACTTTTCAATGCAATAGTAAGTATACAAACACATCGAGTCGGGATTTTCTTCATAACATTGCTTGACTGTGATTAACTCTTTTATATTGGGCTACCACATTGGGTGCTACACAAGAAACATTAAATATTTTTACATATCTACGAATTAAATTGAACATACATCAAAAGTCCATTAAACCACATTGAATAGATTAAAATCCGAAGATCACATCACATATTGAATTAAAGTTCAGTTCGTATTAAATAAATTAAAGTTTACGGACCGTGTTGTACACTATGCCTAAGTTCAAAAATCATTCCGAAGGCCTAGGCTTATCATTGCACAACCCAAGACAAACTCATCAACTGAGTCCACTCTGCGCAGCCCATTCCCTTCGAGCCCATCAAAATTGAATTCACAAGGTCCACCCATTAATCTCAGTTAAGGCTTTGAAACTCACCTGTAACTGACTTCACGTTCAAGCCAAGAGGTTGAGAGAGAAACGGTGATTTTTTCGATTACGGTTACTGTAGGAGATGGAGTCGCTTTTCCTCGCCGATTTAAACTCCGCGCCATCACTACAGAGGACTTCCCTCGTCGCCCTCCCCACGCCTTCGGCCATCTTGTCACCGCTGTTTCTTGCCATTCCGAAGCCGTGCGCACCTCCTTGTTTCCGAGACGACCGGGATCCCGAGGTGTGCTCACATCCAGTTTGAAGCTCTTCCGCATGTATATTGGACATAGGTGGAAAACGAGTATTATAAATGTAGGTAGACATCAATGACCGGGCATGACGAATGAATGAATAGAATCTAATTTTGGCTAGAAGAAGCTTGAGATGCTCTAATGGCTTTGGTTTTCAATATATAATATAGACAGAAATATAATTTAATAGGTTGAAATTCATAATTGATTCCTCAAATTTACGCACCGAAATGAACCTTTGATAAGTTCTATAATAGCTAGATTGGTTTAACAACAAAAAGTAGTTTTTACGTTTTTTTTTTTTTTTCAAATTAATCTCTCGAGTGACAATAATATGACAATTTAAATTTGGACACAACATTAAATATTTTAATATAATTCATAGACTAAATTTAACATATATTGAAAATCTAGGGACCTCATTGTACAATAAATTAGAATTTAGGGATCATATGAAATAAATTTAAAGTTAATGGATGAATTATGCAATTTTATCTAACAAAGATAGTTTTGAAGAGGGAAGTACAGGGATTTTAACCGCAGCGGTTTTGTTCATCAACGAAAACCGTCTGGAGCGTCTCAAGTTAACCGCGGCGATTTTCTTCTTTGGAGGCGCCGTTTTTTAGAGAGAGAAATGGATACCGTACGCAGAGAGTCAAAGAGGCTTCGAGAGAGTGAAAAATCGATCCGTTTCTCCCCTGGCCGAGAAGTCTGATTGATCCCGGTCTCCATTGAAGCTTCGCCACCCGGCCCGTATCTTCATCGGCGACGAGTTTCCGTGGCTGTCTCGGGGTTTCGCTTGATCATCAATCGTGATTAGAACTCCGTTTCATTGAGGCGTTTCTCGGTCGTCGACAGTGCTGGTCTATCTGTGAGAAGTGGCCCGGAGTTTGTGTAACGCTTCGACAATGATGATCGGAGGTGAGCTTTTCTCAATCTTTTTCTCCTTTTATAGTTTCATCATGCTGTTCATGTGTTGAATTATTATCTGCAACGCTGTGTGTTCCAAGATCTTCGAACAATCGGTGGTAGTTGATGGCGGTGTTGTAGTAATGGATGGTGTTCGGAGGCAACGTCCATGGCAGCAATGGCCAGAAGTAGTGAATAGCGGTGCATTCCAAGCTTCGCTGCTCCTCTCGATGCATTCAGCGGACGCCGTGGCGGCGGAGTCCATGGCGTGTTTTTTTTCTTTTTTCTGGTAAGATTTTTTATTTTTTGGTTAGTCTGGTAAGATTTGAACTGTGTGTTTTAAATGATCTCTTATGTGGGGTCAAAGAATGGCAGGAGAAATTGCTTTCCTCATTTTTTTGGTAAGATCTGAACTGTTTTTTTTTTTTTTTTTTTCTGCTCTAACATGGAACAACCACGAGTACCTGCCGCCGGTCATCTGCTTGTTGCAGTAGAATGAGGTTTGGCTGTCATTTGGGAATATCAGTGCTGCGTAAAACGTGCCCTTTATCACAGATTTTCTGTGTCAATTACTCCATCTACTAGTTTAAAGTACGAACTTCTATATCTCTTTAGCTTGTCACAGGTACATATCAACAGTTGTGTTTTACTCGCTTAAGATGCACTTTCTTGTTAGAAGGAAAAAATGACCAAAGGTTACGTAACAAGGAAAGCTGTTGGGCATGATTATAAAAGGTTTTCTTTTAAAAATTGAAATGGCCACTTTAGTAATCTTTCTTTAGTATGGAGAATCTCAGTCACGATTATAATCAAATAGTAGTTGTCGCCAATAAAGAAATGTTGCCAGCCCTTGAGTTGCTACATCAGTCCAACATGGTGCTTGCAATAACTATACCTTTTTTGTGTCATCGTCATTGGTCAGCCTTGGCTTCATGAATCTTTGTTGCTCATTGAGATTAGTCCGGAAATTGTTACTTCAACCGAGCTCAACAAGGAGTTGGAATCTCTATTGCTCATTGAGATTTGGTGTACTTATTTTAGCGTGGAAATTTGGCAGTCACAATGCATGACAAGAGAGGACAATCAAATAAAACTTCATAGTTCTAGTCTCTCTCTCCATCCTCATCTCCATCCTCCCTCAACCCCTTCGTCTTCCACCTTTACTGCTACGTTACCCGATCGCTGCATCGCCGATGCAAGTGGGTGTTTGGCACCAATGATGGCATCACCTTCGGCATAACCCCCAGAGGGTTGAGTGAAGCCTGATAGGACTTCGGCATAACCCCAAGCGTTGAGTGAAGCCTGGTACGAGTTCGTGGCTAGCAAAGTACTGACCACTATAAGAATTTCTTCCTTATATTGAGTCAACCTTGAACTTTGTGAATTCGCAAAGTTCAAGGTCCCGAGTACTCAATATAAGGAAGAAATTGTTATAGTGGTCAGCACTTTGCTAGCGACGAATTCCTACCTGGCTTCACTCAAACCTCCGGGGTTATGCCAAAGGTGATGCCATCATTGATGCCAAACACCTGTCTCAGCTAATCGCCCACAGGCTCCGCTGCATCTACGCCAACTGCATCCGCACCCCGAGCCTCGCTTCGGCCCTGTCTGTCTCCCCCAGTTCCCACGAGGTTCCGCTTGCAGTGCGTTCCGAGCTCCGCTGCTCCTCTCGGCAGATGCGACAGCAGTAGCGGAGTCGACGGTGAAGATGGAAAGATAAAATCGGTCTTGGATGGAGCCAAGGTGACCTCAGGGTGGTTACCTCCGATGTCATAATTCTCGACGTTGGAGTAACCCCCCTCTCTCTCTATCAGGAAATGCTCCTATAATCAGGACCGTTCTGGTCCCTATGAACATTGTGGTACAGGGAACTTCTGTCCGGGGTAGAAAGAATACTACTGATAGCCATGCACATAATTTTTTCTAGTACTGCGCTGATTCTGCGCTGATTGAAAAATATTTTGTGCTTGTAGCAGAGCAATTGGAGGTACTGCTGTTACTTTCTGGAGGTGTCAAAGTCCCTTCTGCTGAATCTCTTCTTTATTATTCTCTGGGTGGACAAATCTGCTTGATCAGTCTTTTGTTGTGCGAACTTTGGCTAAAAGATTCAACTGTTTAATATCCGTGAATGCTTGTTTTGATGTTATGGTCTGACAGCATTGGTTGCTTGACTTAAACAACCCAATTTGGCCTTAAGCTTTCAATGATATGATCGGTACTGGATTCTCTTTCACTTACATGCTTTAGCAATTGCAAATGCGTCTGAGATCAATCTTGGTCGACTTCTTCATTGGCATTTGTGACTGTGGAGTGCGGACAGCTTTTTGGTGTCTATATGGCTCTTTTGAGGATAGGGCAAGAAATTCACCTGTATACGTAATGCGTTTTTTCTATGCAAAAGAGAAGTTGCCTTAGAAATGGATGCCCGTTTTGGCTACAAATTTTCAGATGTCTTACTTTTTGAAAAGGAGTTAAGCGGGTAAGCTCTATGTTTTTTATACACATTTGGTTAGCACTCTATTAATCCTGCTAAGTTTCTGGCAGGATTATTGGCTGTTTTGATGCATGGTCATGTTGCTTTCATGTCATAGGACATGGCTGTAGTCTTAAAAATTCTGAAAAGTCCTTTTGGCCTCAAGAAGCTATTCCTTTATGCAATTAACTCCGTAAAATCCAGTAGCACCTTCCCCACATGATTGCTGGTCTCTGTCTCCTCCATGTGCATGGTGCTGCTATTGTCTTAGGTTTCCTTGATAAATTTCCCTTTCAGGTGTAATGACGTCTCTTCTTATGAATCGGCAATGTTGTTATAAACACACGGTTCTTTTCACTTTAGCGGCTTTGCGTGCATTAATGATCATGTATCTTCCCCTAATTCTTTTAAAAGTTGTGCTTGCTCTATCTGAAATCGATACTGGGTTTGTAACTCCTAGATGAGATACACTCTTAGCATTAGCAAAAACTGGATATGATCATTTCCTTTTCAGATTTTCTCTGTAGTTACTTGGTTAAGGTTATTGTGCATTCTTAACTACGGCTCTGTAAATGTTTCGAGTCATTTTAAGTTGGAGAAATCTCTCCAGCACCCCCTAAACTTTTTTGTTCTAGTTGGTATACAAAATTGTGGATTGTTGTTTCGCACGTCTCATAGTCCGAGTAATATGACCATTTCTTGCCCATTGTTCACTTGCAAGCCTCATTCACATACCCAGCAGAGGCGGTTCTTGAACAGAGCGAGCCTTGCCTCCGTTTCACATACTTGAATGACCCAGCAAGGGTATTTTGAGCAACCGCACTTCATGAGATGCAGACCTTAAAATGACTCAAAGGGGATGATACACCGCTTCGATTCCCTCTTTACCCATTCAAGAAAGATGACAGGATTTCGTTCTAGCGAGCTCAACGACTGCAAAATTTGATTGATCAGAACAGGGTGCGTTGTGCACGCGGGTCCCGTTCTTTCTGGGGCGGAGTGTTTTCGTCTGTTACGCCTCCATATACGACAAGCAGGGACAGCACATCTCAAAGATAATGGTACAGTCTCGGGGTGTCGCCAGGATGAGCACATCCTAGCGACATGATGTTGTGAGTGCCCCAAGCTTTGACTCTTCCTATATAAGAAAAGCTCGAGGCAGGAGACCCACCACAACCCAATCTCGCACGGACCCTAGAAAGGGAGGCGTCTCCGATGGGTGATCTTGGCAACACAGGCGCTGTTCCTTTGCGTGTATCCGGTATTCATTCATATGATTCTCGCTATTATATCAACATCTGTGTTTTCAGGTCACCCCTTTGAGATGATCACACTCTTTCCCTTCCACATATTGATAATGACCCTCCCAAATTAATCGATATGGCTTCTTTGTCTCGTTGAGATAAGGTGACTCGCTTTAAGGGTTCAACATGGTGATTGAGGTGCTCTGGAAATTCATTTTCATAGTTGTACTTAGCTTCTTTTTCCATATTTGTAATAAGAATCTCTGTACCAATTTTTTGTCGCCATTATTTCTGGGGAAGTATACTACAATTATGTAAAACTACTGATTGTTGCTCTAGCCGCTTCCTCTGGTCACGACGAGTTGAGATTAAAGTGCTCGTTAGTGATTCACCCTAGTAGAGCATGAGTGAGGTCATAATAACCTCTTGGACCAGAGGTGGTGTAGAAGAAGTAAAGTCTCTCCAATTCCTCCTCACAGTTTGGATGATCTTGCACAGGTTGACAGTTTGATGTGGTGCAATTTTATGCCAAAAACTCAAGGTACAAGTGGTAAATATGAAGAAATGGCTTTACGTCTGAAATGTATGCCGACCCTTGCCAGCCACAAGTGAGGGTGTGGGTGCTCGGTCCCTTGCCCAGATCTAGCGAGGGCTGCAACGCCCTTGCCAGATCTGGCCAGACGAGGGCATGGCGGCCCTCACTCGATCTGGGCCTGCCTAGTGCTAGTGAGGGTCAGCCGGCAACCATCACCAGCCTAAATGGAGGAAAAAAATAAAGAAAAGCAAAGAAAGAGAAAGAATTATAAAATATTACTAATTGGTTGTGGAAGTGTCGTAGAGAGAATATGAGAAAACTGTACCAGGCAACTTGAGAAACATTTATACCTAATTGTAAGAATTATCAAATATTACTAATTGGTTGTGGAAGTGTCGTAGAGAGAATATGAGAAAATTGTACCAGGCAACTTGAGAAACATTTATACCTAATTGTAGTACAAGTATAACACTCCAACAAAATATCGTCTCCCACAACTATTACATTTTAATTTTCTCGCACCACACACAAAACACTTAAAGCAAACTAGCTTTTATGAAGACACGCCCGCAACTCTTATTTTTCTCTCCCTTACGGACGGGCAACTTTCTTTTTTCTAATGGTGAAGCTATTGCCGTTACGGCTTTTGTGTGGTTTTCACCAAAGCCCATCGTTTTGTGGCTTGCCAAACGAATGCTTCTGATGGCTTTAATTCATAGCTAGGATAGATACCAAATTAGTCTTAAATGTTCGTATGTCAATTCAGTCATAACTTCTTTAATTTTCTGAATGTAGTCTTAAATATTTGTGTGAAATTCTAATGTAATTTTTTTGGTTGATTGCCGTCGAGAAAATTGCTAGCATGACGTTTAATCATCGTCAGCTATCCTACATGGCACTATCCTATATGGCATTGGACAACTTTATTCGAAATAATATTTTATGTAGGGGTGTTAGGAACCGAACTGGAAACCGAACCGGAAACCAAACCGAACCAAAAAATTCGATTTTTTTGGTTCGGTTCTCATTAAAAATTAATATTTTTTTATTGGTTCGGTTTTTATCGGTTAACCGAACCGAACCGCACAACAACAACAAAAGAGATATCAATTTCGGCAGAGACTCGTTTATTGGGCATCCTCCATCTCCATCTACCGCCGCTGAATCCGCCGCCCCTTCTGCCATGTGCTACAGCCACCACCACCACCACCCCCACCGGAGGCCCTTCTCCGACGACCACTTTGCCCCCACACGCCGGCACCGGGGCCCTCTTGAAGGCCGACGCCCTGGCGGCGGCGGCGGCGGCGGAGGACCTGCGGAGCCGCTTTGCGGAGACGGAGGCGCGCCTGGCGCAGGCCAGGGCCCACGAGGCCGAGGCCGAGTTGAGCCGGCGGCTGGAGGAGATGAAGCGCTTCGTCTCTGTGATGGAGATCCTCGAGACCTACCTGGCCCGGCAGTTCGCTGAGCAGCGGGATCGCGTCGAGCGTCTCCTCATGCCATCGCCACGCAACTTGAAGCTCGCCCTCCTCGCCGCGGGGATTTCCACGCTCGGCGTAATTCCTCTTTGTCCATTCTGGGTTTGCTTTATAGTTCGATCTCCTTTTTTTTTTTTCTTTTTTTTTTTTCCTTTTTATACTTCTTCTTGTGTTTTCGTTATGCTTGATAAGAAAGTATGCATCAACGCAAGATAGTGTGGGAGTTTCATTGCTCCATCTATTCCAACTGAATCGATATCTCTTTTGGTTGTTTGATGGGTCTCTAAAATTTGGATCTTTGGGTAGAGAATTGTTGATCAACACTTTGTTGTTGTGGGGCTTGGTGGGGAGTTCATATGGTGTGGTTTTATCTGGGTGATCCCCACCTATCTTTTTTATTGTTCCTCCGAACGTGTCGGGAAGGAGACTAGTTGCAGAGAGCCGGTCCATTTCAGCAGAGACTCGTTTGCTTTGTTTTTCGATCGCGAAACAGAGTAATGCGAGAGAGGGAGAATGTGATGCTAGGGACCAGAGCTGATGAGAGCAAGTAGAGCAAGTAGATCTATGTGATCTGGCAATTGAATTATCTGAAAAAAGCAGAGAGTTGGAGAGAGAATATTTGCTTTGCAATGCAATATTGCTTTTGGGTCAAGCAAAGCAGAAGGGAAAAAGAAGGAAGACAAAACTGGAAATGTCAGTGAACTGCTCTCTCAAAGGTCACTGCTCTTAATGCATTGCAGAGAGACTCACAAAAAAAAAAAACGACATGGAAAAGAAGGGCTTGATCACGAATCCAAAAGCTGAGCAAAATACGACAATTACTTATTGATGAAGATGGACGGATGAACTCTATCAAAGAAAAATGGAAGCTTTTTGGCTGCCGCTACCCGAAGACGAAAAAAAAAAATCGAAAACTAAAAGCCGAAAAACTGAACTGAACTGAAATTCGGTTCAGTTCGATATCTGTTCAGGTCTCATTCGGTTCAGTTCGGTTTTCTTGAACTGAACCGACCATTGACACCCTAGTTTTATGGATCACTACGACAATTTCTGTTGGTAAAAAATTCAACGGCCATATTAAGTTGCTTTTGGAACTCTTCAACTGCCTTATCTTCTTCCTTTAACCACTTCAATTGTATGCCACTATCGAAAGAAGACGAATAGGGTTGACTAGACTTGAATTCTCGCACTTCTTCAATTAAGCGCATTTGCCAATTGCGGCTTGTTTACTTTTCTAGCTAGCTGTATGTCCGCGGGATTCAATACAATCGCATGGTTATAATATGAGAATGTGGACTCTGTTATTAATAAATGATTCATCTAGAACTATTGAAGATGTAAAATTTACTTTCCGTATTAATATGGGTCTAAAAAGTAATATCTTTTTAAGTAAATTCTCCTTCACCATGGTAGATTTTGCTCTCTTCTCAGTGTAAGAACTATTTTAAATTTCAAAATGAAAAACCATATTCAACCACATAATAGGCCAAATTACACATGACACTTTTAGCTGGAACAATCCACAAGGGAAGTAGGATTGAAATTCCTTTGGTCCTTCTCACTTTTGTTTTTTTTTATTAATGAAAGACAGATAGCAATGTTTTCAAGGGAAGGTAAGTTAGAGACAATGTAACAAGATGGGGCAAGGCACCCATACTTCAAGGAAATGCTCATTTTGCAGGTCATATTCCTTCCCACCAAATCTGTGCAAAAAGGTGGTTTGTGGTCGCCAGTCATGCACGTTCCCCCGAAACCGAGCATAATCACCTCCGAATCTACATTAGAAGCAAACTCCACTTTTAAATTCCATTTGTTCGAAGAAAAACTGTTTTTGGAAAGTTATTGTCTGACTTGCAGCATTTGTATGATATAAAATTAATCGATCTAGCGAAAACGTTTTCCAAAAACTGAAAACAACAATTTTAGATAGGAGGAAAAGGATTTCTCCTTCTGATAATATGGAAATCACTTTCCCCAAATGACTAAACAAATGAAGATTGACTATTTTCCTTGAAAATGATTTTCATAAAAAATATTTTTCTTTATCATAAAATTTCAGTGAAACAAATACATCCTTAATGTCAACCCATGACACAGTTTAGATTTTCCTCCATCCCCTATCCATCATGTTCCACTAGTTCCCCATTGAATCACCACGATTTTCAGAGATCTCTCATATGTTCTACTGGCACATATCAACCACCGTTCTACTTAGCCACTACCGTCACAGAAAGTACAAGCACAATGACATACTTAAATGTCCCATCGCCTAATCAGCTCTCACGGGTTGTTTTAGAACACAGTTGTCCTTCGTGAATTTCATTTTAGAAATTTTCACGAGAAAATGTTATAATCTTCTTAATATTGTGTGGAGAAACAAACTATATTTATCATGACATCGTAATTTATGGAAAAGGCGTATATTATAATTGATATCCGGAAGTAAAGTTGATTATCAGACTTTTTAAATAAATGTACTTGCTTAAATTGTGAAATAGACCTACTTAAGTATAAATTGGCTATGATTGTTTTCTCTGCTTGCAAAGAAAATTAAAGAATTATTATTCCTTAATTGTACAAAAATTAGCTTACCATCAAAAAGTTATTATGCAAAGAAAATTTGATCCAAATAGGAAGTTTCCTAATTTGAATAAGTTTTCTATTTTGGATCATATTATCTAATATATGTATAAGAAGTGGGTCTTCTGTTGTGAAGAGTATCAAGGAGATGGCTTTTTCGTGAATTACACCATCAAGCAATCTAAGATTGTTGAAGCTAATTAATTCCTGTGGATAAAATTAGTGAATTCCTTTATGAGATTAAGATATTATTTTGTGAAGAATTATGATGACTAAATATCTTGTGAGTTATTTGATAATATTAGAGGCTGGAAAAGTTAGAATACTTAATTGACTCAAGTGTTATTGTAATCTCTATTTTATCGCTTGATCTACACCTGTGCTGCTCTCATCCTAGAGTAAATGTAGTGTCCGAGTTATTTCTTTATTCTATTTATCTTATTATTTGATTGCTTATTTTTAGCAACCGTTGTTGCATCCTAATCCTTATTTCTTCCAAATTAGCGACCAAAACCAAAATCGATCAAGCCCATCATCACTCAGATTCATAGGGCCCAAAAATATGGGAACAAAATAATGTCAAGAAGCAGTGAATTCACGACCGAACTCACGCGCAATCATTATTCCTAGTATAAACAAACGAAAATTGAATAAATAAACTATTCAATTGATGTAGTAGCACTTAATCCAAAGTTATAATGTACATATCTTCTAGTAGTTGAAGTACGACGCATGCAAACTTATAATACACTCATAGCCCAAGATTCAAAGTCCTATAAAATCAAGAATATTTTGTGCATGTTGTTCAGAAGGTTGGAACCTCGGAAGGCTATAAGATGTCCCAAAGAGGTTTGACGGATCACTAAGCACGCACAAAGGCTCCCTTTGCAAGGTGGTATTAGCACTTGGTATAGGCTTCCCAAATCCTACTAATTTCAACTTGGTTTTCTTATTTGATTATTGCCGATAACCTTTTTTGGGCTGGTTAATAGCTTTGGAGTCCATCTTACTCTTTTGAACACAAATTTTCACAAGTTTCAGTACTTGATTATGCTAGATTAATCTAATACCTTGTTGCTAGCTTTTTCCTTTTACATGAGACGTTTTTCATGTGGTATTTCCATTTTACTCCTTAACATGGTTCTAGATGTCCATGCACAAATACTCAAGCAAATTAATCAATAATAAAGCATATAAAGTATGGAAAGCAAAATAGCCCGAGCCACATCGGGCAAAATTAATACAATACCTCGTTAATACACCCTGGAAAACACTCCCGAGAGTGGTAAATGAATGTATAATCAATGAGGAATCCAAACCATGGATGTCTTAAGTTGACTGTAGAGCCCCCACAAATACTCAACCCCTTCGTCTTCCGCCTCAACCGCTACGTCTCCCGGTCGCTGCATTGCCGATGCCTCCTTTCTTGGCTCATAGCCCACGGGCTCCGCTGCATCTACGCCGATCGCATCTGCAGCCCGAGCCTAGCTCCGGCACCGTCTCTGTCTCCGCTGGCTCCCGCGAGGTTCCGCTTGCAGTGTGTTCCGAGCTCCGCTGCTCCTCTTGGCCCATTCGGCGGACGCGGCGGCGGCGGTGGCGGCGGAGTCGACGGTGAGGATGGGAAGGAGAAATCGGTCGTGGATGGAGCCGAGGAGGCCTCAGGGGTGTCACCTCCGATGTCATAATTCTCGACGTCGGAGTAAGCCCCTCTCTCTCTCTCTCTCTCTCTCTCTCTCTCTCTCTCTCTCTCTCTCTCTCTCTCTCTCTCTATATATATATCTCTTGCACTTTATGTGAATGTACGAGCTAAAGCTTCGATTTTTTAATTTTTTTAATTTTTTTTGGGTGTGCGGTCACTTGAGAGTCTCTGTTTCGTCTCTGCAGGGAATGACTCGTGGGAGATGTGCAGCGAGCGTGAAGAAAATTATGCAAAATCAAGTGAGTTTGCCATTGCCTTCGTTTTGCTATTATACTCTCTAAGGTAACTGGGATCGTCCATTTTTCATAATAAAAAAAAATGGTCATCAACTTAAATTAAACTTAGTGTGACAGAGCAGTCATCCCCTGGGTTACGCTTTTTGTCCTCTCGAAAATGTTAAGAGAAATAAGGTTTTAAATGATCTTATGTGGGGTCAAAGAATGGCAGGAGAAATGGCTTTCATCATTTTTTTTTTTTTTTTTTTTGGTAAGATTTGAACTCTTGTGTGTTTTTTTCTTTTTTCTGCTCTAACATGGAACAGCCACAAATACGTGCCGCCAGTGTCAATCTTACAGCCGAGAACAGCAGTTATATGGCCTCTATTTGAAGCCGAGGCCGTACATAACTGGCAAAAAAAGTTGGGACAAACAGTTGCAAAACACTTGCTACATTTGTTCAACACGGTGCTTGCAATAATTGTACCTTTTTTGTGTCATCATCATTGGTTAGCCTTGGCTTCATGAATCTTTGTTGCTTATTGAGATTTTGGGGTTTAACAAGCGACACAGCATGCAAATACCGTACTTATTTTAGTGTTGAAATTTGGCAACCACAATGCATGACAGAGAGGACAACCAAATAAAACTTCATAGTTCGACTAAACTTATGCAGCATATTGACTTGCGGTTTGAAACCCTAAGAACCTAGCTAGGGAAAAAGGGGCAAACTATGAAGGATAAAACATGTTGCTTTTGCTAGCTTTTCTTGCGGAAAAACCATATTCGTGGCAATGGAGACTGAATTGTGGTCCCTGATTTGACTGAACAATTTAATTTGATAGCTAGTTTTAGACTCTAAAAATCCTCATTGCTTATTCGTAAACTTAGCTGAAATTCAAGGTCTTGATAGGTTGGAGTATTTGGAAAGGCTAGATATCTCTCGGTGCACTTCAATGGAAAGGCTATCCCTTCCACAATCCAGAAGTATGAAGGAACCATATCTTGATGGGTGCAAGAAATTAGCTGAAATTCAAGGTCTCGATAGGTTGGAGTCCTTGGAAACACTGCATGTCTCTTGGTGCCTTTCAATTGAAAGGCTACTACTTCCAAAATCCAAGAGTCGAAGAAATTAGATGCTAGAGACTGCAAAAACTTGGTCGAAATTCAAGGCCTTGATAGGTTGAAGTTTTTGGAAGAACTGAATATCATTGGATGCAAGTCACTCAAAACAATTCCAGAATTATCTGGAACTCAGATTTATCAATATTATGAGATTACAAATAGGGAAATGGAGGATGACTGGTACTATATGGATGACTCGGATGAGTAATATACTGGAATGATCTTGTCACGCCCCGAACCCCGAGCGCGCACACATCCCACTGCGGTCGATCAAATATGCGACATTCCCAGATAGTGTCGCCGACCCCATTCATTTATTAATGCACAAGCGGAACGTATTATAAAACTCCTGACAATAAAATACGGGATAGAAAAGTAGGAAGCAAAACCACAACATAACACTTTCATAATTCAACAGAATTACAAACAGAGGTCTACGGCCAAAAGTCTACAAAGACCGGCTCTTAAAAAGGAATTGTCCTATGACCTACAAGTCAGACACGTTCTCCAATCCTCCTAACTTCACCTCTGCAACTCCTCAAGGTCAATCAAAGCTATCCAGTTGCTCCGTCCACCAGGGACCTGAAATTTTAATCCCACAACCGGGATGAGACGATGTCTCAGCAAGTTCAACCCCCTAAACCCCTATTAGAAAGAAAATACACCCTAGGTGGCCTAGCCACATCACACAGAAGACTTACCTCGCATTAGCCTTTATCTGCAGGTTAATACAATTTATATAATTCAACCACGTACAATTATGATAACCAAACAACCATGGCACAATCACATCATCAGAATAATTCAACCACTTGGATCGTCTCAGCGATCAATCGACTTGGCCGATTACATGTCATTCTAGCAAATCAATCATTGCTCTTAATCACGGCCCTATGGAAGGTTTAACAACCAGTGGCAATCACGGCCCCACTTGGCACGACCTTTTATTAGGTGGTCCATCACGGCCTCACTGGGCACGACCTCTCATAGGTGGTTCATCACGGCCCCATTAGGCACGACCTCTCATAGGTGGTTCATCACGGCCTCACTGGGCACGACCTCTAATAGGTGGTCAATGTGGCATCCCGAAAATTCAAAGCCGAGCCTTAAGGTGTGTTAAATGTCTTTAATTAGGTGATAGAATTTTATGGCTTATGCTTTGGCCAATTTGTCTTTTAATTTGATGAATTTTGCTTGTGTTGTGGAAATTTAAATTAAATGCTTGGCCATATGATTTAAATTTCAATAATTAAAATATCCCAAGACTTTGGCCAAGATGAAATTTGAATTTAGAAATATTAATTAAAAGGAATTCAAAAAAAAAAAAAAAAAAAAAAAAAAAAGGGAAAAAGGGATCAAAATTCGAAATGGGCCTTGGGCCCATTAGCCTAGAGCTTGGTGGGCCAAGCTTAGTCGGCCCATTGGGCCCAAGAAGGATTTTCGACCAGCCCAAAGGGGAGTGGCCGGTTGGGCCTAAGCCCAAGCCCATTAACCCAAATCAAAATTCAAAAATTGAAATTACAAGTGGCCAAAGGAAGAGCATGCATTGGCCATGGGTGTGGTGGATCAATCATTACCTATGATGAGCCTAGGGGAGTATAAAAAGAGAGAGGGAAGAGAGAGAGTGGCCGTTTTCTTCATTTTGGCCAAGAGAGAGTGTGCGAGAGAGAGCTTGAGCGGAGGAGAGGCCGAGAGAGAGGAGGTGGAGCCGAGAGTTGCCGCCGCCGTGTCTCGCCGTCGCCGCCTAGTCCGACCGTCCTACGCCGCCGTGTGTTGCTGTTGATTCATCTTTGAGGCAAGTGGGGGGTCCTTTACTTCTCTTGTACGTTGTTTGATGGTTGCATGTTCGGTTTGAGGGGTGATTTGGGCGAAATACCGAAGTGAGGGTTGCATGTGTTCATGTTGTGTGGCTGTTTCCGTTCGGTTTGTGGTAGACAGTTTCTTATTCGGGCTTGCATGTGTATTTGGAGTGTGATTTTGGCCTCTGTGTCTTCATGAAAGTTGAAGCTAATATCTTGAGGTATGACATACTCGAATTTCATGGAAAACGATGGTGATATGTGGGGTCAAAAGCTTTGTTATACGGTGACCTCAGATCTGCGAATTTCCTACTGACCTTTTGTTGATTTCTTGGTTGCATGTCGATTTCTGTTGGAGATCTCACTTTGTTGTCTTCATGGAAGTTGTTGGTAACATCCTAAACTATAACATACTCAAATTTGAGGAGAAACAAATGAGTATAGCCTAGTTAACCAGTTAGATCTTTGAGACGGATGGTTCTGTTGAAGTGAACCGAGACACCCGAGACTTCAAGGAGTTAAAAGAGGATTATAATTTGGTTATTTAACCTAGATCTCTTCATGAAACTTGTAAAGGACACATTGATATATAACATACTCGAATTTCAGAAGAAACGAAAGAGATTTGATGGGTCAAACCTAAGTTTTTCGGTGATGTACGTTCTGGACGGAACGGTAGAGGTTCCAGAAGCTTCGTGGAGTTATATAAACTAATCTATAAAGAATTTGGCTTAGAGTTCTTCATGAAAAATGCACGAAAATATGTTGGCTATCACCCTGTAAAATTTGGGAATTTTCGGAGGTCATATGAGTATTTTAATTGAATTAATTCGAAAACTGTGCAATCTGGCCATGATCCGAATATTGTGTGTATTTTGTGGAAATTTGGGAAATTATGTAAAATGCAAATTAGCCATGGATTTTATGTGAAATTTGATCCTAATTGTTTGTTTAATGATTGATTGAAGATTATGATTTTTGGAAAATCATAAACATTAAATATAATATTTATTTATGAAAATAAATAGATATAATAATATAATAATATAATAATAATATAATAATAAAATAATAAAATAATAAAATAATAATAAAATAAAAGGTGGGTTATTTTATTGGCCATGAGTCCTATGGAATTATGATGCATTGCTATATGACATTGATGCATGTATGATCATGAATTAGGATGCATTGCTATATGACATTGATGTATGAATGATCATGAATTGTGATGCATGTATGTAAATCATATGCCATGAAATAACAAGATGAAAAGGATGATAAAAAGTGGAAAATGGTATGTGAGAATGAGGTTGTGGTGGAGGATGTTGTCTGGTGGCCGAGTGGCGTAATTCCAGAGATTCCCTGGGAGTTTCAGGATGCCCGGAATGTGGGGGCCTAAGCCCTGTCGGAGGTTTCTGCCCGAAGGGAGTGACTCGCGATGCCGGGATTAGGTGCGAGATCCCGGTTAGAAGGGTAAAGACCGGAAGTCCCCGTCGGAGGTTTCTCGCCCGAAGGGAGGTTCCTCGTGATGCTAGTTGAGGTGCGAGATGCCCGAATGTGGGGGCCGGAAGCCCAGTGGCCATGAGATGGCTGGGATACTGGGATCCCTGTCGGAGGTTTCTGCCCGAAGGGAGGATAGTGATGGTGGAATTGATGAATTGAGAAAAGATAATGTGGGATCAATGGATAAATAAAAGTGAAAATTGATCTATGATGTGATATGCATGGTGATGCATGGCTAATGATGATGTGATATGCATGGTGATGCATGGCCAATGATGATATGATGTGATATGCATGGTGATGCATGGCCAATGATGATATGATGTGATATGCATGGTGATGCATGGTTAATGATGATGTGATATGCATGGTGATGCATGGCCAATGATGATATGATGTGATATGCATGGTGATGCATGGCTAATGATGATATGATGTGATATGCATGGTGATGCATGGTTAATGATGATGTGATATGCATGGTGATGCATGGCTAATGATGATATGATGTGATATGCATGGTGATGCATGGTTAATGATGATGTGATATGCATGGTGATGCATGGCCAATGATGATATGATGTGATATGCATGGTGATGCATGGCTAATGATGATATGATGTGATATGCATGGTGATGCATGGCTAATGATGATATGATGTGATATGCATGGTGATGCATGGCTAATGATGATATGATGTGATATGCATGGTGATGCATGGCTAATGATGATATGATGTGATATGCATGGTGATGCATGGCTAATGATGATATGATGTGATATGCATGGTGATGCATGGTTAATGATGATATGATGTGATATGCATGGTGATGCATGGCTAATGATGATGTGATATGCATGGTGATGCCTGGCTAATGATGATATGATGTGATATGCATGGTGATGCATGGCTAATGATGATGTGATATGCATGGTGATGCCTAGCTAATGATGATATGATGTGATATGCATGGTAATGCATGGATAATGATGATGCGATGATAATGTTATATGAGATGCCATGATGATGATATATATATGCTATGATGATGCATGAATACGCTTGACATCAAAAGGTAAGCAATGCCTGCATTGTATGATGGTATGCATGGTGCAGACCGAGTTGTTATTGGATTTCCCTATCTGCTGAAATGGCTTTGTACTCACCCCTTTTGGGGATAACATTTCAGATTAGACTATGCCGCTACTTGCATGTTTCGCGTGGGGTATTTTACGGTATTCCGTCCGACGTCGAGGTGGAGATGACGAGATAGATGTCCCTCGGTACCGGATTGACTTTTATCCGAGTACGATGCTTAGTCATGTATGATATCGGCCAGTCGGGGCCCCGTCATACAAGAGTTTTTGTCCGTGCACATACGACGGGATGGAGTGATGCGGGGATGCTTGCCGCCGCCACCACCCGACGCACCGGATGGGTGTGAGATCGCACGCGAGGAGTAGGAGCTAGATCGCTTTTTGGTATAGATAGTGACGCTCGTGATGGGAGGGTTTTTGTGCTCATATGATGTTAGAGGTCGGAGTTCCTTTTTGAGATTTTAGGAAGGACATGGCAGAGTCCTTACCCTTTTCTGTTCCTTTTGTACCGACCCGAGGAAAAACCCCATCTCGCTATATGTATGTATGTAAGCAAAGCGTCAACACTGTTTATAAAATCGTGGTGTTTAGTCGGTGTGTATTTGTATCATGGGTTAGAAGGGAGATAGATGACGATGTGAATTTTGCTTCCGCTATGAGTCGCGCATGGGACCGCTTTAAAAAACAAAAAAAAAAAAAAAAAATGCCTGTAATCTGGCAAGGCTTTATTTAGCCAAGAGATAGAGATGGTAAAAGATGTAACATCGGCACTGTTAACGACCTGCGAAGGGTTCGGGGTGTTACAGTCAATCACGGCCCCATTTGGCACGACCTCTCTTAGGTGGTTCATCACGGCCCTATTAGGCACGACCTCTCATAGGTGGTCCATCACGGCCTCTACTAGGCACGACCTCCAATCGGTGGTTAATCACTGCCAATCTCCCATCAATTTCAACACTTGGATTTTATAAAGAATCCCTATCTATCGCAATCACACTCAATTTGCCACAATCAATCATCAAATTCAAATTCTAAATACACAGCAGCGATCGGCACGAAATTTTGAGAGAACAAGGTCCCGACAAAATTTTCGGAATTTAATAAATAATTAAATTTATTCCGAAAATTAATTAAATAATAATATCCATATTTTCGTCATCCACACCCAATTTATAATATCCAACCATCAATTTCAAAATCCGAACGCATAGCAGCGATCGGCACGAAATTCTGAGCAATCGGGTCAAAAATAATTTTTCCGTTTTTTTAAATAATAATATTTTAATAATTTCGGAATATAATATAATATTATAAATTCCAGAATTTCGAAACAATTAAATAATTCAAAAATAAAACCCTATTATGTCCCATCAAGGTTTATTATTAAATAAACTCTCTTAGCCTTTAATTAAACACACTTTAAATTAAACAAGCCTTTTAATCCAAATCACAATTAAATAAACTAAAATATCCACCTAAACTTGCTTAACTTAAACTAAGCACACTTAGGGCATAATTAACCGTCTAATCAAGATTTAGTGAGCTAAACTCACCGGATTAACAAGCCGAGCGGACCAAAACGACGGGGACGACGCGAGGATCGACTTTCCTCAAAGCGGGCCGAGCATCCGGGCTCGGGAAGGCGGCCAAAACGGGCCAAGAAGGGGCTGAGAAACCCATTTTCTGCAGCTGCTGTTCATGGGCGGAGGAGGGCTGTCCGGCGGCGATTCGGGCGGAGGAACGGCGGAGAAGAGCGTCGGCAGCTCAGGCGGGGGTGCACGGCGGCTCACGGCGGCTGATTCGCAGCCTTGGCTGGCCGAACAGCCTCCTAGAGGCGAAGACAAGGGAGGACGACGGCGTGAGGGGGGGCTGAGACGCGCGGGCAGCACCGCGCGCTAGGACGGCGTCCCGGCGACAGTTCCGGTGATGTGCGGCGACGTCGAGTGAGCGGATGGAGGGCGGACGAGCGGCTGGTTGCTGGACTCCGGACGACATCCCGTACAAGCTAACGAGGGTGGAGCAACGGCGCGAGCCGGCTGGTTACGCGGCGAGTGAACACGGGCATGCGGCGGCGACAACGACAACGGACTCCGGCGACGGCATGCGGGTGGCCGAGCGGGCGTGCGAGCGGCCGGCGAGCTGCTGGGTTTCTTCCCGTTCGGCTCTCTCTCTCTCCAAATCCAACAAGCTCCCTTGATTCAAGGAAGAAGATGATGGTGATAGCCCACCTTTCCAAGAGCAAATCCTCACCTTCCATGTGTCAAGATCCTAGCCGCACAAGCCCCACCATGACATCACTTGATGATGTCACATTCCACTATCTCCAATCCTCCCACAACAATCTTCAATAGGTGCAATTTATTTTTCCGCCGGGGCATAAAATCTTGTACATTTAATTCAATCATTTCTCAATCAATTCCATCCAATTGAAGTTCAATTAAATTAACCCAATGTCACCACGCTTCAATTCAATTATTTACTTGACCATAGACCTATCTTGATCTCAAAAATACCATCAAAAGAGGGCCTACCAATTTTCCGAACCAAATTAACCATACTCTGATTATTATGCTGAAAAAGCTCGGCTTGCATGACAAATCTTCCAAAGATGAGTCAATATTCCTAAAATGATTTGTGACACACCCAGACTTCCAATTTCTGAATTCGACCTCAATTCCACGGTTAATTTCACTTTGGCACGATACTAACGCGGCCCAACCTACCGGGTAGCCTTTAGAAATTTTCATGCATTTGACATGTGGTTGATCATCTCAAGCCACAATGTACATCTTTGAAACATTGGCGACTTTCGGTTGTCGGGGTAATCTCAAGGTTTCAAATACGAACACAGGGTACCCAATCGATAGAAAAGTCGGTTTAGTGCCGATCGACAAGAATTGTGCAATCCGGTGGAATCACCCACATTCGATCACATGCCTTTGTCGAGTCGACCTATCTCCGGTCTCTAATCGATTTTTATTTGTGCCGTAATGACCCTTGCAGATTAGCTCGGTCGAAAGGTCGCTTCCTGGCCAAATTCTCGAGTCTTATGCATTAGAATTTCTTAACGACTTCACCCGATAGACTAGTCTTCACATGAGTGGCCGACTCAAGGAAAAGAACTATATGCGTGCCAACGAAATGCCCGTCTCAATTTATTGAAAATAGAATTGGAAAATCGGGATGTCACGGATCTACATTTTCTAACGAAGGTACATAAAGTAGGTAATTGACCTATGCTCTTTTGAGATCTACTGCCCAATTTTCATTTGTATTTCCTGCTAGCAATATCTTTCAAGAGTTATGATCTTCTCATTATTATTTCCTGTTTGATAGTGTCACCATTGTTTTCTTACTTGAATTCAAGGAATCCAAGGGAGATGTTCATGGAAGTTAATGTGTGCTTTGGCAAAATGGTTCTGCTTATCATGCCAGTAGCGGAAATAAAAGATAAGGCTTTCAAAGCGCATCATTTGACATTAGTTTTCAAGTAAGATCCTTCATCCTATGCAGAAAAATAGAGATTCTCGACATTTGATTGATTTTGGAGTGCTGGAAGTACTGAAAAACTGACGTGTACAGGTTTTTGATAGCATGCCAAAGGTCATTGTATAGGTCAAAGAAAATGCTAAATGAAGGACCCTATATGGCGATCCTTCTGATGTGAGGTTTTAGTTTGCTTTATGCTCATCATGCAATTCATGACTGCATATTTCTAAGGTACACTCAAGAGTGAATTTACAATGCAAAAGGAGCATGTTGATAGGGCATCCCTTAGTATGCATATGCTTCTGACTTGGGATAAAATTTGTCCAACCATTGTGTTCCACCCAATCTATCTCACAGAACTGTCTTCATTAGCAGATTAAGATAATCATCTTAGTTTAGAAGTGCTAAATACAAGCACAAGCTCTTCACCTAGTGGTGTGGTCGTGAGTGAACTAGCAAACAGGGTAGGAGCAAAAACATCTTGAAATATTTGGATCAATTGAGAAAATTCGAATTCGAATTTTTCTACCCTATGCATCCATGTTCATTTGGTTCCACGATATACCTACTCCAAGCCTCCCAAAGAATGCATCTTGATGTTTGTAGAGTGGGTAAAGCCATCTTTCATATACCTGAACTATTGAGTCAGGCAATACATTAACTAGAATGTCTTTTGACATAATCTGCTATGCTGTGAAATGATTGCTTATATTGTGCATAAGCTCTTGTTAGTGCACTTACTTGCTGAAAAGAAAAACACATGAAGCATTTCCTTAAGTTTCATGAGGAAACTTTTGATTATCCTATACGCCATTTGGAGACTATCTTGCATTAATTCTAACGCATGAATAGCACATGATGATAAGGAAAAGAATCATACCATGTCCCACAAAAGCAAGCATCTTGAGTTGAATACACTATGCTAATTTGATCAAAGCTTCTGTGGTTAATGATATTAGAAGCCCCATTAGTTGGATCCAAAGAGTTCTAAAAGAATATCAAGTTTGACAAACAGAGTTCCATAAACTTCAGAGTATTATTAGTAGTCCGTCGATGTTAGTTGCTAGATTGATTTCATCTTACTCATTGGCAGGATTCGATTATCATTCCACTGGTTGATGTTAATGCTGAAATATCCAAGAGAGCTTTCATAAGGCTATTCTAAAAGGAATCGAAATCATAGAAGGATCAGGAGTTCAACATTTCTTGAACTTCTCCTCGAACGCCGACAATGCATCCTTGGAATGATAAAACGTTGTTTGCATGTTGTCGGGGCACATTTCTCTAGGCTCTTTGAGCTCTATCCTTCACAAGCCCTCTTTCAGTTTGCATCCTTGCGATTTGTTCCAGCACTAGTGCTGTGTTTTAGGCTGTCCATAGAGCTTTAGTTATGGAAACTAACAAAGGACCACAGTGCGTCATGCTTCTGTTTCAACTTCAGTTCAAAAAACCACTGGCTTCTCAAGTTCGGCTCCCAGCGTTCTTTTGCGACCTAATGGGCGATCAACTCAATAGTTCCAACTTGATTTTGTGAAGTTTGCTCGATTTTTATTGGCAGGTGAAGATAGTGGAGTGGAAACTGGAGAAGTGTTTGCCGGCGATGGTCACAAAGGACTTAAAGTTGGTGCTTTGTCACTTCTATTGGCAGAGGTTGTGGACAGTCTCCTTGTCTTCAAAGCGAGAAAGTTGGTTAGCTTAATATTCCTTGGATACTGCGTAGTATGGACAGCTTAGTATTTCCTTCATGTACTCTAGCAACTATTTTGGTAGGCCTTCACTGGGTTGTGCTATTCATTTGTGTGCCGAGAATTCTAATACTATGGTGTGATGGAACTTGGTCATGCTTTAAATGTCGAATGATATGCTCTTTGTCAAGCCTAGTATTGTTTTCATGCACTCGGCACCAAATTAGTTGCTAAACCGATGATGTGCGATTGTAAATGACTCCTGGTTTGTGGTTAGTTCTTCAATTCATGTCATCTTGCTACAGTTTTCATAAATACTTAGGAGCACTTCAAATAAATAAAGGTGGCTCAAGTTAGGGTGGTTTGCTGGTTGTCAATCGTGGTTTTTTTTTTTTTTTTTTTTTGGTCCAGCACTATTTTAATTGTCCACATGGTAACAAGGGTTAAAATTGATGGGTTGATTGTTGTTCCTCATTGGATTAGAAGGTCTCACTTTTTGTAAGATAAAATGTAATTTCTTGCGCTTTTTGCCTTGATGTATTCTCGTCGGTCGGGTTAAGTCGGCAAAGACGTCTTACACGCATTATTGTGCCACAGAATTAATGCAATTTGGAGGATTTAGGGACAATGAATATTTGCAAAGGACACTTGCAGGGAATTTCAACAGATGGAACAGACATATTAGCAAAAGAATGCATCTTGATGTTTGTAGAGTTGGTAAAGCCATCTGTTATATACTAGTACTTTTGAGCCAAGCAAGACATTAGCAGAATGTCTTTTGACAATATCGGCCTTACTGTAGAATAATTCCTTATATTGTGCATAAGCTCTTGTTAGTTCATCTACCCGCTGAAAAGGAAAACTCAGATCACATTTCTATTAAGTTTCCTGAGGAAGCCTTTTGGTACCCTATATGCCATTTGAAAAATGTCTTGCATTAATTCCAATGCATGAATGGCACATAATGATAAAGGTAGAAAATCGTACTATGTCCAACAAGCAACTCGAGTTGAATTCACTATGCTAATCTGGTCAAAGCTTCTATGGTCAATGATGTTAGCTACCCCATTAGTTGGATCCAAAGAGTTCAAAAAGAATATCGAGTTTGACAAATAGAGACTTGTAAATTTCTTCGTACTGTTAGTAGTTCATTTGATGTTAGTTGCTGGATTGATTTCATCTAACTCACTGGCAGGATTTGGTTATCACGCCACTGGTTGATGTAAGTGCTGTAATATCCAAGAGAGCTTTCGCAAGGCGCTTATAAAAGGAAACAAAATCATCAAAGGATGAGGAGCTCGGTGTTTGCTGGACTTCTTTAAACTCTAAGAATGCATCCTTGGAATGGTAAATGGTGTTTGCATGTTGTCATCCTTTTGGGTACACCAGTTAAAGTGTCCATTAAAATAAATAACTTGAATTTGGGAGGGGGAGATGGGGACGTCATTTATGCTAGATAGACTAGGTATGTCGGATGCAGAAATGCTTAATGCCCACATGGAGTTGGTAGGTTTAGGCCCTGTAGAATACCATCCTAATGTTGTCAAGCATCTATATAGTTTTCCGTAGATTTCTAATTTTGTTTCTCAAAATGTAACGCTTCTTCTAGCTCCTCTTCTTCCTCTTTTTTAATGATTGAGCGTTCCTTACAAGGAGATAGTCAATGTATGCTAGATTGTAGAGTATAGGCTATAAAGTTTCTCACATTTTGTACTACTTGAAGTAAATTTATCTTCTTCTGATTAGAGAGGGGCATTTTGTCGCATCATTTTGACTAATTCAGTTCACTGGTGGGAGTTTAACTTACTTGTTGAGAGGATACCTCAAGCTATGCTACATACTTGTATGCCAATTTGGTCGAGAGGGATGGAGTAAGGAATAGAAAGAGGCGTAGAGACTGGGAGTGTAGAGGTTGCTGCATCCAAGTATCTTCAGTTATTATATGACTTTATCTCTTGGTAATTCAAATTCGTAAGAGCTTAGGATTAGATGCCTATCCTTGGCAGTTCTTGCTATCTATTCTCAATGGAAAAATTTCAAGAGGAGGCTTTTTTTTTCCACTGAAACATATAATGCCTCATATTGTCTTCTGGATTTGGAGAACACGGTGTTGAGTGCACTATACTACTTGGGCCAACTCTTGAATGCTTTTTGTTGAGATGCTCAATTGTAGATACTTGTACCCTTGTGATCCTCACCTGAAGTAAGCTTTCATGGATCCACTCCACCTCGAGGTTTCAAAGCGGACAACAAGATTCGTTTTTGGATTGAGATAATGGATGGGAGGCTACCAAAAAATTATAGATTCCTATAGATGACCTACTAGCCCAAAGAAATCCCACATTAAGTGACCGATGTTCCTCTTAGTTATCTTGTACCGTTATGACAGTTTTAATTTACTTAACAAATTTTGACTAACATTTCCTGTTTACTGTGCGTTCTCTATCTTCCCTTTTCTTCTTGATGAACCCACTTTTCTTTGCACATTCATTGTGTATCGTCAATACTGGCTTCTTCATTATTCTAATCTACTCCAGGTAAACGTATAACATCATTATGCTGAAGTCCTGCTATCAAGGTTGTTGTCTTGGGACTTGAAGATGGTACAGTTTCATTGCATGATGTAGAAGTAAGTTTTCGATGCTATTGCTGAATGTTACCCTCATTACTTCTCAACAAGAAATTCCTTCTGCAAGAATCCTTTATCATCAAAATGTGTTCTTCTCTGATCTCTCATGAGAAATATTTTGAATTGCTCAAAAGCTGAATGATTCAATGCAAATAGCAAGCTTGCTTGATGAACATTTAGCTGCTGAGAGAGATGGCAATCGGTGTTTACCGGTCATGTTTGCCAATGTCAAGTAAATATGGACTGTTAGATAGGTCAATCTGAGCAGGATAAGCTTAACAAATCCTATTAGATCATTGAACATGGCCATTTGTTAAACAGATGAGCAAACTAGAAGAGATATATAGCCTAAATGAATTGTTTTTTTCACATGTTATACATTAATAATAGATTCAATATATATGTACATTTTAGGACTTGAATCTAATTGATGTGGTTAATTGCATTCTTCTGTAGGATAGGAAATTGTCACCTTGCTGATGATGTTGTCATTGATGATTGAAAATGCTTCTAATGTCGATGACAAATTTCAGCATAGCATTTGCAGAGGTGGAGCTCATTGTGAGGATCTACACTCTCAGTCGATGGTGTTAATAGAAACAGTGATATGTGGCATGGTCATTTTCATCAAATTAATAGTTTATTTTGAATATTGAAACTCAAATACGTTCAGTCAAATTAAAAAGGTTATGGTGTAGGTGACTCCTGAATGATGGAATTTGTATGTGCTTTAATCATATGGTTGTGGGTGGAAAAGTTCATAAATAACTGGTTATTTCATTAAGCTATAGCTGTTTAGTCACGAGTGCGATGGCTACGAATTGGTTGATACTACTACATTTCTTTCTTTGATACTTTCACAAATTTATTAACCATTATCTGATTCATGGACTATGTTTTGCTTGGAAGAGGGTTTGTTTTTACATAATACATAATGAATGTTATCTTACCAATCTAGCTTTCTTTACTTAACTATGGATATGTGGTGTGCTGCTTTTTATATGCTAGTGCTTGCAGCACTTATACATGCTGTGGTACAATAGTTTCTAACATGGTATAAATATTAAGCAAAATGAAAAACTATTACTAGGCTTGAAGTCCCATGCGGCAGTTGTGCCGTGTCTCAACTGGGAAGAAGATGCCCAAGTGAACAATTATGCATCTTTCAACTTAAAGGTTGATATGACTTCTTGATCTCGATTCTTAATAGACAATATTCCATTCTTCATATCTTACATGTTTTTTCTAATGCTTTATTTGCACTTAAGTTTCAAACTAAGAATCTTATTTCACTATCCAATAGCTTTAATATTTTCTACCTTGATATATCTTGTTCAGTTAGTAAGATGTCTTAACCTCGCATTGCATCGGAGAAACAATGCGAGAGTCGAGAACTATTGCAGTTTGGAGGATTTGGGGACATCGAATAATTGCGAAGGACACTTGCAAAGGAATTTCAACAGATGGAACATAGGTATCGCAAATGAGTTAGAAAACTGAAATGTGATAGAATCTTGTTTGCTTATAAAGTTCTTACTTGAATGTGTTGTTTATTGCTCTTTCATTGTAGATTCTCCACATTAATGCTATATCTACTTTTTTCATTCATAAATATTCTTACAAATGCCTCAGTGGGAAAAATATGAACTATGGTATAAATCATTCCTGTTATCTGTTGTTTGTAGTGATTGCTTCTTCCCCCCTTAAAGTTTGGTCCTCATTGCTGATATGTGTATCAAATGTGAAATTCTGGATCTCTTCATATGCATGACAGGAGTTTAAGTATGATTATCTGGGCTCAAAATTGATTTCTATAAACATTGCAATCATTTAATAAAAAGCTTTTGCTTTTAGGTTTAGCCAACTCTTCAATTATTTGAGCTGAAATAACCATTTCTTGTATGGCTAGTTTAGAACTTATTGTTAATAGGGTCTTATGTAGATATTTCTATCCAAATGCCTATTACCATAAAGTTGTACCTATATTTTTCATTTCTTTGCCCGAGTGATAAGAACCTTCAGACTATAATGAGAGAAAGAGAAGGACACCATTAAGGGTTTGGGGTTGTCTTCTGGAGGTTATCCTCAACAATGGTTTTTCAATTACCCTCCATCTAATAGTCTATTTTTTCGTATTTGATCTCAAGTTTGATCACTTGACAATGTACATGGAAGCTTTAGTTGGGTGATCTTATCGGATTGGGCTCTCTGTTTAGCTTGTTACCCTTGTGTATAGAAATACCGATCTCACCTTTCCTAATTAAAACCTAATTTGATCATCACACTTTGAAGGAAGCTGCCCAGATGCCTTTCTCTTCTATTTTGAAAAAGAAACTTTGTAAGAATTTATTATCACTATTCCCTCTTACGTTAGTTTCAACATCCATCGGATACATTCGCAATTCACTGTCCTTGTATGGGGTATATACCTTTAATTTGAAACTACATGTATGATCCAGATATCCACATGTGTAGAGCATAACTACTTTTTCGTGCTATTCATTTCTCTATGTGGCTCTATAGGATGGCTCTGGATTTGCTTATATATGACTTCTTGATCCCAATTCTTAATGAACAATATTTTATTCTTCATATCTTACATGTTATTTCTAATTTTTTGTTTGCAGTTAAGTTTTAAACTTGAAGTCTTATTTCAAAGTCCAACGGCTTTAATATGGGTTTATGGAAGACTTTCGAGATCATCAAAGGATTGGGGGCTCAATGTTTCTTGAACTTCTCCAAACTCTGACAACGCATCCTTGGAATGGCAAAGGATGCTTGGATATTATCATCGCACATTTCCCTAATTATTTTTTATAGAAGCTTTGTAGAGCTGAAACTGTCCGTTAACTTAAGAGGTTTCCAAAATACTGAAAGTCTAGCCAACTTGTTTGATATAATGGTTGACAAATTAGACGGTTGTTTTTTAAGTTAATATCATACTTGACACCTGTATGCAAGTCTATTGGAGTCATTGTTCAAAGAGAGTTAATATCATAATTGATTAGTTTCGCTCATTGAAAATCTTCTCTAGATTCTCTCTCATTTTTTTCAATTGCGATTAAGGTTTCTTGCTCTATTTGTATTACTCCATCTCCGTAATGATGAAATACTACTGCAATGTAGATGTTACTATTCTTGATAATTAGTGAAAGTTTTTAAGCAATCCATGGTTTTTTGTTCCCCACATTGAGTTTTCGATGTAAAAATCTTGGTATTATTGTTGCCTTGTTTCTTTAACATTTCAGCATTATATTTACTTATTTTGAGATTTATTGTTGGAAACACTACCATTTATTGCTAAGGTTAATTCCATTTTGATCAATTTAGTTTTGGAAAGAAATTGATCATGGATCGATTTAGTCCATAGTGAATCATTACCCAATTCTCCCCAATAACATCGTTGTTGGAACCGAAGTAGAAAATGTTTCTAGTGTGAAAAACAAGGTCACTAGAGCCCAATTGATGTGCATTTGAGATTGTGCTTCTATTGGGATATTGAAACTTGATTGATGTTGGTTTAGCTTTGTAACAAAGATTCAGCTCTAATAAAAGGAAAAAAAAAAAAAAGACACATGAACTTTTGCCAAATGTGTAATGCTATTCATAAACTTTTCATTAATTTAATGTTCAATCTAATCCCTAAGATATATAAAAAAAAGTTCAATATCGTCCTTCCGTTAATTCAAATTTAATGAAATTTGTTGATGTAGTTTCCAATCTGTTATGATTTTGATCAATTTGATAACAAATGTATGAAAAAGGTGGCTACTATGGTTATAATTAAACCAAACACTCTGGATCTGACTTGTTCCAAAATCACGTATTTATGATGAATGGGCCCAGACAACAAGTTCCATTTAGGATATGGCACGATTCAACCGAGCTCAGCCAACCCATCAATCAAATGAGTCCGCCTTCACTCCTGTAATCTTGTTTCTATCTCTTATTTACTCTCTTGCCCATTCCTCTTCTACAATTTTCTCCACATGATTTCGAACTTTAGTGGACTCTCTCTCTCTCTCTCTCTCACTTTTCCATTCTTTGTCTCGCTCTTCAGCTCTATCCTCTCCTAACTAGCCTCAAGCCTTCCTCTCAGTCTTTCGAGCTCTATCCTTCACAAGCTCTCTTTTAGCTCGCATTTTCCATCAATGCTTCTATACACTCCTCGTGATTTGTTCCAGCCTTAGCATTGTGTTTTTCGGGTGCTTGCAGAGCTTTTAGCTATGGAGGTTGATGAAGGATTGCAACGCGTGCTTCCGTTTCAGCTTCAATTCAATAAACCAATGGTTTCTCAGGTTCAGCCCTTGGTCGGCATTCTTTTGCAAGCTAATGGACGATTAACTCAATTGTTCCAACTCAATTTTGTGAGGTTTGCTCAATTTGCTCAATTTGCTCAACAAATTGGCAACAATCCTCTTTTTGAAAGATATACTCTCGCTTTCGGAGATGCTTAGGTAAAGTTAGCTTCAAGTTTCTTCAAGGTTCATCGCAAGTTAAAATATAACTTTCATTTTGTTAAAAAAAAAAAAAAATCAAATGGTGCTTGTTTTGATTGGCTTCTCTTGTGATGACAATTGCGGCACTAATTCTCCTGGCCTTCATTGTAATCCTCTTTAGTTTTCATTTTTTTATGAGAGTGCTGCTATTTCAACTAACAAGAAGAATCACAGTGAGGGTTCAACTATTCTAACCTTCTTAGCGTGGAAAACACCATGATACTTGCAATAACAAAATGAGGAGTGAGAATCTTTAATAATGGACTGTTAGCTTCAACTAGCCAACATCTTTCAATCTTATGCTCTTTCAAGTTTCTCAATTAAATGTAAGTACTCAAGAGCAAGGCCTCCTATCAAAATCTTCTTGATCACATCATCACTCTCCTTAATCTGGCATATGGACAACGACTTGAGCAAAGTCTAGTCAATCCTTGATTGTCTATCTTTGCTACCACTTGTTGAGAGGAAAAGTACTAAAAAAGTTTACATATTATATTGGTACCAATTCAATCATAATCCTTTCATTTTGATCAATTTAGCCGACATTTTTTTTACATTAGTATCAATTCATTTTATCAGGTCAACTTAAATTGGAAATTGCTAACTTGAATGTCGGCCGGCCAATCAACGTTGATATGGACATTTTAATAATGTTTTAATTAATTTTTTGAATTTGTTGATTTCTTTTTTTTTTTTTTCCATTCCCTTTTCTCTTCGCCGATGACCATCACTAGCCACTTATCATAGCCATGACCGGCAAGGTTCGGCCTCGTTGAATCATGCCTAGGCGAGGGCAAGTGTCGGCCCTCACCAAATTTGGCGAGGCCGATCAAAGCATTTTGAGCAAGAAACTATGGACAATTGCAGACTCATTATAACATGCAATAAATTTTAGAAAATGATGATAAACATGCCCAACTTATACAAATAAATAAACATCTATCTACAGCTTAGTTTTCTAGGAAAGACAATTTTTATCACATTATTGTCTGTGATCAATGCAATATATTGAGTAGTGGAAAACTGTCATTTATGTGAATCCTACAAGGGGGGGCGTACAATTATTGTTTTAACTGGTGCTCTATTTTAAGGAGAACAAGTTACACAGTTACTTTTGGAAAACATTCTTAGTACTCTATTGTTTCTAATTAAATAATCTAAATATAATATAAAATATAGTTGATTAATAAAAGCCCTCATCCTTCTTCCCACAAGACTACACTAATAACTAACCCTAATACCCATTGGATCATCCTCTTAAAAAATATTCCAGTAGAGTCTTAGCCATTCCTTCTACTTTGCAATCCCATAAAAGTGTCACACCAAATGCTTAAAGTCCATGAGAGCATGCAATCTAAAATAATTAGGCATGAGGAACTAAATGCTGAAATAGGCCAAAAGCATCAACAAGGTCCAGTAATTTTTTGCTTTGTTTAGACTCCATTTGTTTCATGAAAAATAATTTTTGAGAAAACATTTTCTAAATTTTCCGACGAAAACATTTTCCATGAAGAGAAAAAAAAATCTTCTAAACTAAAGAAAAATGTTTTTCACTTTTGAAAAATGGAAAACATTTTCTACACTTGATCTCTCTTATCTCACACCCTTATAAGCCCTCACTTCCTCTCTTTCTTTCTTTTTTTTTTTAATTCTTTTTTTCTTTTTTTTTCTCTCTTCTTCTTTTTTTTTTTATTATGTTTTTTTTTCTTTTTTCTTTTTTAAAATTGAGGTTTAATCCTTCTTCTTGCTCTTCCTTTTTCTTTTTCTTCTTCCTTGGCTAGTTGCTAGCCGCCGAGCCTCACCGAAGGCCAAATCGCGGGATGAGGCTCGAGCTCTCCGTTTGGCAAGCCATGAGCTCATCGGCCTTGGTGGAGCTCAGGCTTGCTTGGATCGACTAAGCCTTGAGCTCGCCGAATCGATGATTGTGTCTTGGTCAATTGTTGAGCAGCCAACCACATTGAGGCATACGGGTGAAGGAAGGAGGAGGAAGACAGAAGGAGGGAGGAAAAGAAAAAGGAAAAAAAGAAAATTTTAAAAATAATAATAATTCGATTTTAAAAATAAAAATAATTAAAAATTCAATTTTAAAAAATATATAAAAATTAAAATTAATTTTTTTGGTCAATTAAAAATATTAAAAATTATTTTTTTGACATTTTTCCCCAAAAATCAAATTAGATAACAAATAATGAAAAATATTTTCCACTTAAATTTCAAATTATAGCTGAACACTAGAAAACATAGTCATTTTCTTGGGAAATGACTTCCTACACTTTCTAGAAAATATTTTTCGAAAACGTAATATTTTCGGCGAAATGAACAGACTCTGAATTTAAGGTCTTTTGTATGACTTTAACGTGATCACGAATCCTTCAAAAAGTGCCTCTTATGGTTTATTTGTATTTTTCTTTTTCCAATACATAGGAAAAATTGAAGAAAAGACAATTTACCGTATCATAAAGTCGAAATATATTGGAAGACTAATTAGGAAGGAAAGTAAAATTAGTCACAGCAGAGCAAAAACGGAGAAAAGGAGAGCGAGCCAAAGGTGGGATTTTCGGAGAGAAATACAGTGAGAGAGGGATAGAGAGAGAGAACGGTGGAGAGCAACCGAGAGAGGGAGAAAGAGAGAGAGAGATTGAGAGCGAGGAGCCCTCCGGCAGTCCGGTCACGCCCGAAACCCGTCCGACGACTCCCCACCGCGCTTTTAAGCCCGCATCTCCCGTTCCCCGCGCTAAGTCTTCGGTAGGTCAAGTTCCTTTCTTTTTTTTTTCTTCTTTTTTTTCCCACTTTTAGTGAAACGAGCCGTTTTTCCGAGGATCCTGGCTCGGAGGCGTGCGAGGCGACCGGACGTGGTCCGATCTATCGAACTCGCCCTCCATTCGCCGTCGCCGAGCCGGGTAGGGACTCTCGGCCGACGCCTCCTCTGTTTGTGCCCCTGTCTTGCCCCGTTCTGGGCTCGCCAGACCAGGCTTCGTCCTTGTCTGGTTCACGCGAGCACCGGCCCCCTTCGTCTGTGCGCCGCTGTTTTGGGTCGCTGTCTGTCAATTATCGCGAGTCCCGGCGCGAGTTGGTGGTCGGTTTGCCCCCTTTTAGCCAGTGCGCTTCAAACGTTCGACGAAATGCCTGAACCAAACCCCGTTCGGTTTAATCTCAACTGTCGAGTTATCAAAAGTGGGCAACATGAATACGTGCGGGGCGGTGTAATCTGTCCTATGATCAGCAAGTACATTTTCGGTGAGCTTTAACGGTGGTGGGTTCTCGTGTTCTGTTCCTTTGGAAGGAGGAATTGAGAGGCGACGGCAGATCGGGGGACTGCAGTAGAGAGAGAGAGAGAGAGAGAATGTCGGGGAAGTGGGCTTAGTTAGGATGTCGGTTAAATTTGGGTTTGGATTTTGGGCTAAACTAGAGTTTATTGGGCTTGGGTTTAAGCCAATATCGCAGCCCGTATTGGGACCGGGCCCCAAGGCTGGGCCTGTAATCAAATTCACTCTGCTTCCTCAATAGTCAAATTCTCTCCCGCCTGTTCTTCCTCTTTTGTAATCTTCTCTGCAAAATTCTCAGGCTCCAGTGCACTTGGTTACTCGCTCTTCTCTTCCATCAGGCTTTCTTCTAGGGTTTTTAGGCTCTACCCTCCGCCACTAGCTCTCCCTCTCAGTTTGCATTTGCCACCGGACGCTTTGGCTACGTTTTTGGCTGCTCCCGGAGCTTTTTCAGCTATGGAGACCGACCAAGGGTCGCAGCACGTGCTTCCCTTTCAGCTTCAGTTCGACAAGCCGCTGGCTTCTCAGGTTTGGCTCCCGTTTCGGCCTTCTTTTGCGACCTGATAATGGGCGGGTCAATTTGATTGTTTTGCCATTCGGTTTTTTGTGAGGGTTTTGATCGAAGATGGTGGAGTGGAATCCGGAGAAGGATTTGCTGGCGATGGTCATGGAGGACTCGAAGGTGGGTGCTTCATCGCTTCAATTGGCAGAAACTGTGGACAATCTCTCCTGGTAATTGCTTTGACTTGAGAAAGTTCTCCTCTTTTTTATTTTTTATTCAGCATGTTCGTTTCTTCAATGATGGCTTGGTGTGTGCCCTTTGAGTCGTTGGCCTTATTCCCCCTTTGCTTTTCCTTAATTTTGCTATGAGCCTTTTCCCCAAATAAATCACTGAAATTGCCAATCCAGTTCCAATTGCGTTTGATGGAGATTTAGTCAATATGGAGGTGAAGTGCTTGAAAGTCTAAATGAGAATGTGATGTCGAACAAAGGAGTTGGTGTTTTACACGAAAATGAAGAGTGAATGATGGTAATGGGAGGGAAAATGTGGATATGACATAGTTGCAAATAAAGAATCCCAAGCTGATACTAGTTGAATGAAGCTATTTTTATTTACAGGAATGACAGATTCCTATAAACGTCTGGATAAGATTGGTGCCTTAGGAGATTTCGATAACATAACGAACAATCATCTATCAACTGGAAGGGTAGCCTACTCCTGTATTGCCATCTTGTTGCCTTTTTTGGTACACCAGTCAAAGTGTTTATGAAGATAAACAACTCGAATTTGAGGGAATGTCGTTTATGCTAGATAGACTAGTTATGTCAGATGTAGAAATGCTTGATGCCCACTTGCAGCTGGCAAGTTTAACCCCTGCAAAGTACCATCACGACGACGCCAGGCATCTATATAGTTTTCCTTTGATTTCTGTTGGTGACTCTCACGGTATAATATTACTTCTGGCTACTTTTCTTATACTGGTTGAGCGTTCCTTACAAGGAGGGATTTAATATAGGCTGGAAAGTTTCACATTTTGAGCATGCATCCCTCATAATTGCAAGAGTCAAATCTTTGTATCAATGAATGATATTCAACTAATTTTACCTACTAATAGCACTATTTGAGCCTAGGAGAAGTTAAGACTTATTTATGCTACCAATTCTGCTCCTTGGTTTCAATGTAGTAAGTGAAACTCTACTTTCTTATGGTATTATTACTGTTGACAAGCTAAAATTGAGAATGAAAACTCAGTTATCAAAAGAAAATGAGTAGATAAAATAACTGGCAAGTGCTTGGATGATAGTGAATCAAGCCTACATTGATCTCATCCGTGATGCTTGACCTTGGTTTTGAGAGCCTCTCTGTTCACAACAATTTGTTCATGTACTTAGATGTGGGAATTTGTTAGTTTATATTTTATTTTATTTTTTACCAACTATTTTTCCAATTAGGTCGCCATTTTTTTTTTAAGCTAAGTACCATTTTTTGGCAGAGTAATGCTAAAGATGTTAAGTCCTGGTAAATGAAAATGGTTTACTAACTCACATGCGAAATAGATTCGTATTAGGTGTTTGTAATATACTTGCCTAAATACTTGGATTTTACCACTTCAAACGAGTTTTGTATGCTAGTCTTTGTATCCTTAGTATTTTTCTGTTTTGGGAATGTGTTGGTATCTCTTTGGATCTGAGGTTTCTCTTGAACTTTTTAGATCTTGACTTTAGGTTGTAGAGGCACCCTTTTGTCACAATAATCTTACTTACAAAAGGAATGGCGATTGTGAGTTAATGGAGTGTTTTTGCGCTCAATAAAAACACGCTAGGTGGATGATGGTATGCTGATTAACACAAAATCATATGTGAGATGTTGTGATATAGAGTAATTGGATTAACTTAAAAATCCTCAGAAAAGTGTTAAGTTTCTTTTAATCGATCAAAAGTTCAACTATAGCGCACCAAGGGTGCAAACCCATATAAGAAAAGAGCCCAAAATTAAAGCCATGTACAGAACAATTTCAAAACCAAAATCGAGCTCAAATGCAAGATAACTCATCGACTATATTATGCAAGGCATTTACATCCGTATGCAATCTCCACTATACGCCAAAAGAGTACGACTCCAAGCCAAAGCTCTCTTGTTCAGCTCTTTCCAAATGACCCTAGAAAGAGAGAGAGGAATTGTGTTAAATCCTTCTTTTGTTGGGCACTACAAACGAATGGCCTGCCAAGCTCAGAGTTCTTGCTCCATAAAAGCACCAATAACCCAAAGATAATTCGGCGCAAGCATGGGAAACTGTCCAAACCATTCTTGTCCATGAACGGTGAAGGAGGAGATGCCGCACGGATTCTGCCTCCCCCCTGCGGAGGAAGCGCCTGTGAACCGGTATTTTGCCTCTTTGTTTTAGGTTATCTAAAGTGAGGATTCGTTCCCAATTTGCTTCCCAAGCAAAAAGAGGAACTCTAATCAAAACCCTCACTTTCCGAATCGCTTCCCATGGAAAATCCATTCTACCACCGACAACCTCCCCTATCGAGCAGCTAGTAGCGAGACTTTATTGGAAAGATTGCATCTAGGGTAGGACCAGCCATGGCAAAGACTCGAGAGTCTTTGATTGGCGTCTTCCATTGCTCTTGATGTTAATGACCATCTTGTCTAGCGGGAGTGCATCCCTTGGTAAAAGCAGTATTGGCGAGGCAAGCTTACATCCGTTGCCGTCAAAAGAACGAGCTAGGAACCTAGCAATCTCCATGCTCTTCAGACATGGAGCCACGCACGTGAATTTTGGCGGTGGGCAAAATTCCTCTGCCTCTCGCAGATAAGAGGAATGGCCGGATCAAACATGTCTTGCACATTTATTGGTAACAATACTTAGTGATCCATTCAATGTGTGGATGAGGATAATCATAGACACATCAACTAGAGAATGATTCCGTATGTTCAAGTTCGATATCCAATTATCACAAAGTGGAAAAAAAAAATGGTGCATGAAAAGATGCCGATGTGAATAATTCATTAGCATATTTTTTTTTTTAATTCAAAAGTAAATGAGAATGATCACATTGCTTTTTTCCAAATTACAACTTCAAAAACTAAATCCACCGCCACATTCACATCAATGTGATGTCCCATGAGTCCTCCAACGCTTCCATACCAGCTTTGCTGGCATAGAGCCAAGCCTTCTACCGTCAGGCCACTTCGTTTTGTTGGGGTGTGCAATGAGATAACTATTGAGCATATGGCCTGAATTAGACGATATCGTTTTTTTAAACTAACTTGAACATCAAGCCATATACAACATTATTTGTAAATTGGTGTGAATTAAGGCTCTCTTTGTTCTGCGAAAAGATGAATGATTTGGAAAAAAAAAAAACATCTTCCTAAAAATGATCAGTTATATTATTTGAAATAATTGACCAATGAAATATGTCTCAATTATCCAAGCATTGTCATGCACGGTAAATTTTTTTTGCAATTGTTCATTTTTGTAACTGTAAGAGTAATTATTTTTTGAAAAATATTTTCCAAATCATTCGTTTTCCGTGAAGGATTCGATTGGCTATTCAATACAGGTCACTCTTTTGAAATTGATTTTCGCTTCATCTTTTCAATCTGAAATCGAGAGTGATGAACATGTATCACATTGGCTAATAGATAAAAGTGTAGCAATTTTTATGTCGCTGACCTCATATGATCTTAACACACATGCAGTCCGAAAATTGAACACATGAATGGACAAATCACTCAATCCGCGCATAACTTATAGATTTTCCTCATTTCTTTTTAATTAGCGACGATGCATGTTAGCATGCAGGAGCAAGTCGTTTTTATCTACAGCAGCAAAACCCACCTGATCGAAATTCTTGTTCACGACAAGAAAAATAAAGGCTTGTAAAAAGCAATAGGATTTCGTAAAAGAAATGCCTAAACGCTTAGTCATACGAGAAAATTTATGATTATTTTTCAATGCGCTGCTTTTCTATTTCATTTTTTCATCTTTTTTTTTTTGATGTGATGTTCCGTTTGTAGTTTTTTCTTTTATTTATTTTGAGAATTTTTGCGATTTTATTTCTAGATAATTTGTAGAGCAATAATCAAAAGTTCATGTCGGGCATGAGCATTGCAAAAAATGAATATGGCTCATTCTTATCAAATCTTCATTTGCTTAGCAAAAAGGAGACAAGGTAAAAAGAAACTCCTTGATTCCCACCGTTCTCATAACGAATTTCAAAGAACGAACTATTATGTGCCCTTTGAATACTACCGACTATTAGTCCGATCAATCGTTGCCGTATTAAGCGTTATGAACCTTCTTCCATTGGAATAACAAAGATTATGACAAAGTACAGTGCTTTTCAAAACTAGTCAGTAGACGATCATGGGCCCGTTTGGTTCGGCTTTGGGGAAATGCCCTTAGGAGAATGCAAATACCTTTGAGGTAAATGGGTTTTCTGAAATGTTACACAGTTTGGTAAATTGTAGTCTCAAATAACATTGAAAATAACTTTAGCATAATTACCGTTTGGCAAAACTCACATTTCTAATGGGCTTTTGTTTTTTTTTTTTAATCTAAAAATCAAATTCGGCGACTGACGGCCGGCTAACCGCTGGCAACTAGATCTTATCGCCTGAGGTCATGACCTCAGGTGATGCCGCCTGGGGGCGCAACCTCAGGCGATGCCATCATCTAAGGTCGTAGAGGCCAAATTTGGCGCGATGCCGTCATCTAAGGTCACCTAAGGTTGCGACCTCAGGTGGCGTTGCCTAAGGTCCGCGCAACCCAAGCGACGCCGCCTGGGTCGCGAGTCGCGCCACCCTAGGCGGTGGTCATTGGGGGACGCGCGACCCCGGGCAGCGATGGCGGTTGCTGAAGAAGCCCGACTTTCAGGCAGGGAAGAAGAAAACGAATGGGGAAGAAAGATGGGCGGGGAAGAAGAAGAAGATGAACAGTGACACGGTGAACAGTGAAATTGCATCTCCAAAATGCCGAATGCTCAAAGCAGATCCGGACCAGCATTTGGCTTTCAGCATTGGGAATGCTGATATTTGGCAAATGAGCTTTCAAAAATGTTTGCCAAAGCAAAAAATATTTTCCCCAAGGGGCTTTGGGAGCCCAAAGCCCCTTGGGAAAGCCGAACCAAATGGGACCATATGCATTCTAAAGATTTCTCGACCCATTCGGTACAAAAAATGGAAGGTGCGAAATAAAAACTGAACATAATGGAGAAATGAAACGAAATGGAAAGAGGAATAGAGACGAACGAGGGTTAACCTATTAATTCAGAAGATTCATATTCCTATGTGAAACATGTCCTTAAAAGAAAGTAAGTGAGGACAAAAGGAAAAAAAAATTAGCAAGTGCACCTGGGATCCGATAAAAATTTCAATTTTCAATTTTTGAGAAAAAAAAAAAAAAGAAAGGAAGACTCGCCCCTTCCCCCGCCTCCAACTATTAGACCGAGCGTAACAGCTCTGTTCTAGCGGAGCTGGTGGCTACAGTCCTCGGGTTGCTTGATGTAGATTGACGAAGGAGGGTCGCTGGCGCGTGCTTCCTTTTCAGCTTTAAGTTTCGACGAACCGCTTTGTTTTCTCAGGTTTAGCTCCCGATCGCCGGTTTTGTGAGGTTTTGGCTCGATTTCTTCTAATTGGAAGGTGAGGATGGCATGAGTGGAATTTGGAGAAGGGTTTGCTGGTGATGGTCACGGAGGACTCGAAGGTTTTTAAGATGTCTATCCTAGGTTTTGGCTCGATTTCTTGTGTTCGAGCCGATGTAATTTAAGATGTGATGAAAACAATTGGTCTGTTATTTTTAAGCTCATGAGATGCCTACTTGATTGTAGCAAAGCAAGACATCTTAGGTTGACTTGTTTGACCTAAGAAGAGGAAGCCGAAGCTCTCTTCTACAATTTTCTTTCTTCAGAACCAAGTGTCTAAATATGGGAGTGTTCGGTTGCAGAAACACTGCAGCAGATAAAAGAATGACAACTTTTTGTAGTGTTTGTTATCACGAAATGTTCGCAAAAATGCAACTTCATGTACATTTCCAGCCGACATTTAAGGGTTTTAATTTATTCTTCTTTTCTCACATTTTTTTGGGCCTCTTGCCTATCAAATAATTGAGCTATTCTCACCTTCAATGCCGGTTTGATAAATCTTTTCAACCCGATCTCTTATCAACAAGCCACGTACTCAAATAATATCAATTATCGTCTATGTGTTGATAGATTATAGGAGCAGCTTATATAGTAAAGTTATCATCTATATGTTGGAGCAGTTTATACAGTAACTTTGACACATTAATAATTCTAAAGATAATAGTAAGTGTACTCAAATGACAGTGATAATTTCCCAAAGGAGTTAGTAACTTGAACAAGTTGATAAGTTGTGTAAATGAATGTTATTAAATTATTAGAATAGTTGGCAATTTTGATAAAATCAAGCGAACATTCATACCGATTAAAATAAAAGTTGGTAATTTCCCATAAGAGTTAGTAAGTGCATCTTGGTAACTTTAACAAAGAAACGTTGGTAAGTTATTGAAACCGAATAGTTGACAATTTTAAACAATCAAATAACATTTGGTATAATGACTCAAATAAGAGTCCACAATTTCTTGCAAGGGTTAGTAAATTTAACACGCCAATAAACTCCGTAAAAAAATGTTTGTAAAAAATTATTAAAACCAGTGAAAATTTGGAAAAAAAGAAATTGAGTAAATAGTTGGTAATTTAGAAGTTAGTAAAGCTAAAATTAGTTAATAACTTACCCATTGAAAAGCTGGTAAATTATCCAAATCAAGAGAAGTAATATCCCACAAGAGCTAGTAACTTTAACAAATAAATGTGGCTAATTTAGTGGCACAATCGATAATATCGAAACAATACAATAAATGCCAGTAAATAGACCCAAATTGGAGCCTGTAATTTTCTATTAAAGTAAGTGATGAGTACGTACACCCCTGCAAAACCAACTCAATCACGCCCCTGCACATTATTAAAAAAGAATAGGAACAAAGGAAAAAGTAAAAAGGTAGATGAAAAAAGTAGATAAAGTGGGGCGCAATCCCCCGCAACAATTAGCAATTAGCTAGCAAAAGGGAGGTTCGAATCCTCACCTCATTCTCGCGCGGGGCCCCCACCACCCTCACCGGACACCTCAATATCATTCATTCCTTTTGGATATATCTCTTCACCCTTCATCTTTGATGCCCGGCTTCCCATTCCCAGAGCTCCCACCTTCAGTGACTTGTAATGAATCTTCATGCCTACAAATTAATATCTAACGCTTCACTGAACCAGAAACATTCAAGACCTTACGTTCAAAAGTACTACTACACCACCGTCACCCATCTCGCTCTTCACCGGACCACCGCCTCCGACCATCAGCTAACCATTGGGCTGGCCATTACATTCACAAAACGTAGGGAACAAAAACAGTGATACAATTGGATAAAGCAACCAGAATACTTGAGCCTAAAAATTAACCCTTGGACCATCGGTTTTTGAGTGGCTCCTCATCGATGACCGTCATTGATTGCAATGGGAAGGCCTGGTTTATCAATGGCGTAACTAGGTTGCGACGGGCACTCGCAACCGGTGACTGGAACCTTTATGACTGTCTATGAACAGAATAACGACCGGCGAGAGAGTCTCCGGACGAGATATGGGCTCTTCGGTTTTCACGGTGAGGAAGGCAGGGAGCAATAGTGGAGCAGGAAATGGCGGCTCGGCAGCTATGGCGACTAATGGCGTGGAGGGGAATGATGGAGAGGCTCATTGACCATCTATCTTGTGCCGCCTCCCACCTTGAACGTAAAAAGAAGATGGGAAAAGATTACGTTTTATTTTCCCAATGGATTTTGGGTTGTCGCGCCTAAATCGAATGTCTAAAAAAGATTAAGACTAGTGAAACGATAATTTCTTTTTCCGGTCAAAGGTCGATACTTTGGTTTGACCAACAAAGTGATGCTAATCAAATTTTTTTAGTCAAGAAACGAATCTCGCCGCAATCCGAGATCTTGAGTCTCGAATTTTTCTAATTTTAACCGTCAGGAAGATTCAAAGGTCAATAATAATATATAATAAAAAACATTACGATAAGCATTGGTATTTTCTTAAAAGTTTTGGTAACTTACCAAAATATTAATGACTGAATAAGTTATAGGTCAGCATTTTGTTATCAGATGGTTTTGTTATTTACCAATATTATTCGCATTTTATGTACATAGAACAATCTTTGGATGTTTACGCAATAGAATCTTCCTTTATGTTATGAACTCTTTTCCTGGTATCTTTCGAAGCCAAGCCGATACAGCTTTCAGTTTAGTTGGATTTGGTTTCACTTTCAAAAAGTTATGATTGACAGCCCTATTTTTTTTTTCTATATGGAGGATGAATCAACCTATTCCACACAAATTAAGAAAAGTCATCATCTTCATAAAAATTGAATTTCCAACTTTTGCAATGGAGAACATATTTAATTAGCAGTTTTTGTCTCGCATAGGAAACAAAATATCAGATACTGACTATGCTAGTTATTCGGCGTCCGAAGGGATTGCCCAGGAGCTCAGACAATACCCAGTGCTATCATTTGGTTGGTAGCACGGTAGGGCTCAAGCATCCGGTCCTCTCCAAATAACTTTGCCACACGTCCACAATGCCTCTTAACACGTCTGTGACTTAGTTTAATCTCCATGCTTCGATCCAAATCCAAGTTGGTAAAACTTGAGCCATAAGCTCAACAACCTTAATTACTAGTATCATGGAGTTGCCATCTAAATGGAGATGCACATTGTGGATGCAATATTCTTGTAGATGGTGGTGAGGCGAGGAAAGTCTTCTCTGGTTGCTTTTCTTTTAGCCAATTTGAAAATAAGAGAACATGTCCATCCTAGACCAGCAAACTTCATGAATTGCTTGGGTTATCATTCCTTGCGTTCATGTCAACGTAAGTCAAGACGTTGAAACATTCATCTCCTACTTTTCGAGCTCATGAGATATCATACTTTGATCATGAATATAATTTAAGCTAAAGAATTATCTCATAAAATTTATTTATGGTTAATTTTTATTTTATTTTGTTCTTTTGATAGATGTTTGCGGATGTTTGCAAAGTTTCACTAGTTATTTATGTCTACCACTATGTAAGTCGAGCACTCAAGTGTAATATAACAAATCAAGTGGACTCAAGCAAATATTTACTTTCACGGGCTCAAGCTTGCTTATGTATGCCTACTCGATCTTGGTCATACTCAATTATTATATGAATGATGATTTTTTAGATGTCGGACGAGCCTGGATTAAAAAATTAAGGTTTGATACCGGGCGATTCAAGACGTCTGAGCTCCATCATCATGGGCTCGTAGATGTATTAAAAGGGGTGGGAAAGTGGTTGCCTCTCCATCGAGCGACACGTGTCGCTCTACCGCAAGCCAGAAACTTAAGTCCCATCATCATGACCCGTCTGGACCACTGCCCCGGACCTCTTCTTCTCCTTCTCCTGGCGGAACGCCTCCCCGTCTGTGGACAGCGTATTGATCCTCTAGGTGTCACCCAAGGTGAGGAATCCCACACCCACGTCAATTTTCTCGATCGTCGCGCGCCCGAGCTTAGTCCTTGACTTCGCTTTGTTGTCGACCACCATGTCGAGGACCTCTCGCCGATGCGACTAAGAGGTTGTGCGAGATGGCCATCCATTTCGCAGTACCACTGCTCCTTTGTGGATGCTCTTCGTTGGTGAAGCTGCATTTAAGACTCTGTAGCTTCTCGTTTAGTAGGAGTGTCATTGAGAATAATCTCAAGTTCCTATCCATATGCAGCTCGGAGATCACGGATAAGGTGATGCATGACATGTTGAAGGGCAATCTTGTTCTTGAGTACCTTAGGTTGGAGGAATACCACAATTTGAAGCGAAAGTTCATAATTTGTTTGAAAGCTTGTGAGAAATTGTGGTCAATCACTACTTTAGGTATGCACTTGATAAGGGTTTCCCCTTGGAGATTTCGAGTCCTCTCTTGCTGTCCTGTCATTGTGTTTTAGAGGGTCTTTTGGTATGACGAGGCAGCTGGTAATGGAAGTATCAATTATTGATTCGAGTGGAGTTGAACTTTTTTACGAGAGATGATGATTTTGGAAGGCCAATTGATTTTTTTTTTTTTTTTGGTAAAGAAGGCCAATTGATTGTTACGTTCAAAATTAGTTCGACTTTTACAGAGCTTGGCCCATCATCTCAATATTTAAGCAGGCATGAGTGTTTGTTATCTATTGTAAGATGCCAATTTGATTAATTCATTAGCATATTCTTTTGTTTATCCAAGAGTAAATGAGGATGGTCGCACTGCTTTTTCGAAATTACGTTTCAATAACTAATCCACCACATTCGCATCAATGCGATGTCTCATTGGGCCTGAAAGGGCCCTTCGGGCGTTGTTTGGCTATAAAGTCCGGCCCGGCCCAGTTGATCCCGCGGTGGCCCTTTACGGCCCAATTGCCACCTCTCTCCTCCTTCCTTGTTCTGACTCTAGTAGAGCTTTCTAGCTATGGAGACGAGGCAGGGTCGCAGCGTGTGCCTCCGTTTCAACTTCAGTTCGATAAACCGCTTGGCTTCTCAGGTTCGGCTTCCGCCCGGTGTTCTTTCGCGACCTAATGGACGAAGAGGGGGTGAGTGGAATCCGGAGAAGGATTTGCTGGCGATGGTCACGGATGACTCGAAGGTGGGTGCCTCATCGCTTCAATTGGCAGAGCCTGTGGACAATCTCTCCTGGGTATTGCTTCGATTCGAGAAAGTTCTCCTTTTTCTTTATTCAGTGTGTTCGTTTCTTCAACAATGGCTTGCTGTGTTTGCCCTTTGAGTCATTGGCCTTATCTCGTTCTACTTCTTTCGCTTTTCCTAAATGTGCTACGCTTCCTTTTCTCGAGAGGAAACACTGTAATTGTCAATCTAACTCGAATTGTGTTCGATAGAGAATTGGACGAATATAGAGGTATCAGGTGCTTGGAAGTCTAAATGAGAGTGTGATGTCGAACCAATGAGTTGGTCTTTTTTTACGTGAAACGAAGAGTGAATGATGGCGATGGGAATGGAAATCTAGAGATGACTTAGTTGCAAGTAAAGAATTCCAAGTTGGTATTAGTTGAATGAAGGGATTTTATCTCTAGGTGCGATAGATTCTTCTCTACTTCTCGACCAGGTTATTGCCTTGGGAGAGATTTTTTCCATAGCCTAGCGGACAGTCATCTACACTGACCACAAGCGTACCATACTCCTGTATGGCCATCTTGTTGCGTTTAAGTGTCCATGAAAATAATTAACATGAGTCAGAGGGGATGCCATTTATGCTAGATAGACCGGCTATGTCGAACGCAGAAATGCTTGATGCCCGCTTGGAGTTCGCAGGTTTAGCCACTGCAGAATACCATATAAATGTCATTAGGCATCTAAAAAGATCTTACTGCTGGCTCCTTTTCTTTTACTCGATTGAGCATTCTTTTACCGACCGAGTGTGCCCTACAAGGAGAGATTTATTGGATACTTGAAATATAGACTATAGCCAGAAAGTTTCTCACATTTCGTATTGCTTGAAGTTTTATTTATCTTCTTGTCATTGCTGCGGGGCATTTCGTCACATCATTTTGATTAATCAAGTTTGCTGGTGGAGTTTTAATTTTTGAATAGGATATATCTCGAGCGGTGCTGCGTACTTTTACGACAATCTGGTCGAGTGGGATGGAGGGAGAAATTGGAGAAAGCAAAGAGACTAGGAGGGCCAAGGGAGCTGCATCCAAGTATGTTGGGTTCCTATATGACTTAATCTTTTGGTAATTCAAAATCGTAAGAACTTAGGATTAGGTGCCTAGCCTTGGTAGTTCTTGATGTCTATTCTCAATGGAAAATTTTAGAAAGGAGATTTTTTCTCCGGAAACATCTCAATGCTTCGCTCGTCATATTGTCTTCTAGATATGGAGAATGTTTTGAGTGCACTATAGTGCTTGAGCCAATCTTTGAATGGTTTCTCTTAAGATCCCAAGTTGTAAATACTATTACACTTGTAATCCTTGCCTGAAGTAATCTTTCGGGCATCCACTTCACCTTGAGGTTCCATAATTGAACAACAAGATTTGTTTTTTGATGATATTGGATTGGAGGCTGCCAACAAGATATAGACTCCCTTGCTTTAGATGACCTACTAGCCCAAATAAATCCCATATCGAGTTACTAATATCCCTTTCAGTTATTTTGTAAGTTATGACATTTTGCCTCACTTCATAAATTTTGATTAACATTTTGTTGATTAATGTCTGTCCTCTTTCCTCTTCTTCTGTTTATTTTATTGGGAAGAAAATACTCTCTCTCTCTCTCTCTCTCTCTCTCTCTCTCTCTCTCTCTCTCTCTCTCTCTCTCTCTCTCTCTCTCTCTCTCTCTCTCTCTCTCTCTCTCTCTCATTTATAATGAATTCACTTTCTTTGCACATTTCAATGTGTGTCGTCAATACAGGCTTCTCTTAATCATTCTTATATGCTCTATGTAAATGTATAACATCATTATACCGGTGTCCTGATGGCAAGGTTGTTGTCTTGGGACTTGAAGACAGTACAGTTTTACTGCATGATGTCAAAGTAAGTTTTCTATGTTGTTACTTGAATGTTGCCCTCATTACTTCTCAACTAAAGATTCCTCCTACAACATTCCTTTATCATCAGAACGTGTTCTCTAGTCTCTCTTGGGAAAGATTCTGATTGCTCAAAATCTGCATGATGCAACGCTAACAAAGAAACTTGCCGATCGAACATTTAGCTGCTAATAGAGATGGCACTCCATTTTTATTAGTCATGTCTCTCAATGTCAAGTTAACAATGGATTGGTAGATAGGTCAATCTGAGCAGGATAAGATTAACAAAAGATTTTAATGAAAAATTCTAATTGAACATGACCTATTTGTTAAATAGGCAAGAGATGAATAACCCGTTTAACTAATTAGATTGAATTGGATGGGTCATTCCCATCCTAACATGACCAACATGACATATGTACCATATGCATATCTTCATCAATATCAAATGAGTTTGAAAAGAAACTAGCCATAAGCTTACAAAATCCTAGGTTTACATGAAATTTTATGTTTATATGGTGTGATCAAATTTTAATCCGTAACGACTATGGAAACCAAATTCATGTATGATTTATTATTAGAGAACTTACTGAACTAAATATAAACAGGTCACGATAGGTCAGGTTGTTGATCAAGTTGGCTCTGTTGTTTAGTTATATAGATTGCATGAGTCAATTTGTGTTTTGCGGTTTGAACTTTGAACCCAGAACAATATTCATTTATTAATTAACTGTTAAGTAGGTAGCCTCACCTAAGTGGTCACATGGAAATGTGAGTCGTGAATTAAAAAAAAAAATTAAATCTTTGGATTGTAGATCGTGATTTTCATCCAATGGAATCATAAAATCTGATATAATGTTTGAGATTGGTATTCCATGACATATGTTAATCTATTGTTAGATAATAACTAATCATAAAGATACTTCAAATTCAACTAATTTTATTATTTCCAGACATGAAATATTGCTACAAATTATTTTTCTTTTGCCAAATGAGTACCCATTTGACTGCAAGCATTGTAATTGGATTCCCATTCTTAGAGTTGAGTATGAGACAATCAAAACATCCACTAAGCCTGATGCAGCCAACAAAATCATGCAAGATGACTACCAAGTTTTTGGTGAAGATTGACTTTGAAACTCAAACAAGGATCAGGATTCTTCTTGAAGTTTAATCACTTAAATTATCAACTAGGATTTGAGTATTATTAGGATTTTATGAAGTTTTCTTTTCTTTCTTTTTTTAAGCTTGAGTAGTAGGATCTTACATATACTCCAATAATGTTTCTTGTCTAGAGGTTTCCTATTTCAGTAGAGTTGATAATTTATTGAACTTGGCAAGTGTTTGCTCTGCAGATTGTGTTATTCAATTCATCTTTGGTGTGATGCTTAAGAAACCTTATGTATGTTTTTTTAGGCAATTTTGCATGTGATGCTTAAATAATTATTCTTTATTGTGGGACTCAGTCCTACATCAAAGCCATGATATGCTTTTTGACATTACATTGTTTAATGCATGAGTTAAATTATGAATCAAGGAAATTGATTGACTCATATCTGATTAGTGAAATCAGCAGTGAGTTACTTTAATCACATATTATACAAAATTAATATGCTCATTTAATAGATTTATGTACTTTAGGAGTTGAATCTTATTGATGTGCTCAATTGCATTCTTATGTAGGACAAAATTTTTACTTTGCTGCTAACATTGTCATCAATGATTGAAACTATTTCAATTGTCAACGCCAAATTACAGCATAGTGTTTACTGGGGTCCAGCTCGTGGTGAGAATCTATGGTCTAAGGGATGGTGTCATACTAAAGCATTCATCTGTGAGATGCTCATTTTCATCAAAATTAATAGCTTCTTTCAATTGTTGGTAAATTTGTTCAGTTCAGTCAAATTAGTAAGGTAATAATTTAGGTGACTCTTAAATGATAGGATTTGTGTGTGCCTCAATTATGCTTGTGGGTGGAAAAGTTTGTAAATAACTGGTTATGTTTTTATCAAGCTATAGTTGCTTTGTCATGAGTAGAATGGCTGAGTACATGGCTGAGGCTGCTGCAATTCTGTTTCTGTGAGATTTCTACCAATTTATTACTAATCATCCACTTCAAGGATTGTAGTCAATCAATATAGATGGATCTGAAATGTGATTCAAATCCAATATAGCACCTATGGGTACATAAGAATTGCTGAGAAGAGAATTTGTTTGTACATAATGAATGTTACTTACCAAAGTAGCTGTCTTTATGGAACTATAAATATGCATGGCGCTGCTATTGATATGCTAGTGCTTGCAGCAGTTATGTTGTGCTTGCTGTTCAGTATGTTCGTTTCTTCAACGATGGCTTGGTGTGCTTGCCCTTTGAGTCATTTGCCTTATTTCATTCTACTTCTTTCGCTATACCTAAATGTGCTGCGCTTCCTGTTCCCGAGAGGAACCGTTGTAATTGTCAATCTAACTTGAATTGCGTTCGATGAAGAATTGGATGAATATAGAGTTATAAAGTGCTTGAAAGTCTAAATGAGGCGGTCACATTGAACTAAGGAGTTGGTCTTTTTACACAGAAACAAGGAGTGAATGATGGTGATGCGAGTGGAAATATAGAGATGACTTAGTTGCAAGTAAATAATTCCAAGCTAGTATTAGTTGAATGAAGGGATTTTTTTTTTTTTTAATAGACGCAATGGATTCTTATTAACTTCTTGACCAGGTCGTTGCCTTGGGAGATTTTTTCCATAGCCTAGCCGACAGTCATCTACACCAACCACAAGTGTACCATACTCCTGTATTGCCTTTTTGTTGGCCTTTGAGCACCAGTTAAAGTTTCCATGAAAATAAAGAACATGAATTGGGGGATGCCATTTATGCTAGATAGATTAGATATGTTGGATGTAGAAATGTAAATAAAGAACATGAATTGGGGGGATGCCATTTATGCTAGATAGATTAGATATGTTGGATGCAGAAATGTTTGATGCCTACTTGGAGTTAGCAAGTTTAGCCCCTGCAGAATACCATCTAAATGTCATCAGGCTTCTAAAAAGATCTTCTTAGATTTCTGATGGTGACTCTCATAATGTAATTTTACTGCTGGCTCCTCTTCTTTTACTGGTTGAGCGTTCTTTTACTGACTGAGCATGCCCTACAAGGAGAGATTTAGTATTTCTTGAAGTTTTATTTATCTTCTTCTCATTACGAAGGGCATGCCGTCACGTCATTTTGATTAATCGAGCTTGCTGGTGGTACTTTAACTTTTGAATAGGATATATCTCAAGTCATGTGCTGCATTCTTGTATGACAATTTGGTTGAGAGGGACGGAGGGAGGAATTGGGGAAAGCAAAGAGACTAGGAGGGTAAAGGGAGCTGCATCCAAGTATGTTAAGATCCTATATGACTTAATCTTTTGGTTATTCAAATTTGTAAGAGCTTAGGATTAAATGCCCAGCCTTGGTAGTTCTTGCTGTCTATTCTCACTAGAAAGCTTTAGAGAGGAGATTTTATTTTTTGGCAGAAAAATCTGAATGCTTCACTCATCATATCATCTTCTGGATATAGAGAACGTTTTGAGTGCTCTATGGTACTTGAGCCAACCCATCAATGGTTTCTGTTAAGATCTCAAGTTGTAAATACTAGTACACTTGTAATCCTCACCTGGAGAAAGCTTTTGTGCATCCAATCCACCTTGAGTTTCCATAGTTGAACAACAAAATTTGTTTTTTGATTCAGATATTGGATTGGAGCCCGCCAACAAGATATAGATTCCCTCCCTTTAGATGAACTACTAGCCCAAAGAAATCCTCTATCAAATGCCCGAGATCCCTCTCCGTTATTTTGTACAATTATGACTTTTGCCTCACTTCACAAATTTTGATTAACATTTTGTCGGTTAATGTGTGTGCTCTATCTTTCCTCTTCTTCTGTTAATTTTATTGGGAACATGTTAATCACTCTCTCTCTCTCTCTCTCTCTCTCTCTCGTTTATAATGAATTCACTTTCTTTGCACATTTCAATGTGTGTCGTCAATACAGGCTTCTCTTAATCATTCTAATCTGCTCTAGGTAAATGTATAAGATCATTATGCCGGTGTCCTGATGGCAAGGTTGTTGTCTTGGGACTTGAAGACGGTACAATTTTACTGCATGATGTCAAAGTAAGTTTTCTATGTTGATACTTGAATGCTACCCTCATTACTTCTCAAATATAAAATTCCTCCTGCAACAGTCCTTTATCATCAGAATGTGTTCTTCTCTTATCTCACTTGGGAAAGATTCTAAATTGCTCAAAATCTGCATGATGTAATGCAAATAACAAACTTGCTGAGCAAACATTCAGCTATTAATAGAGATGGCAATCCATTTATTGGTCACGTCTGTCAATGTCGTTAACAATGGATTGCTAGATAGGTCACTATGAGAGATGAATGATCTGTGTTAAACAGAGTTTTTTTATTAGAAAACTCTGTACGAACATGACCATTTTGTTGAAAAGTTCAACAAATTATGAGAGATGAATGATCTGTTTAACTAATTAGATTGAATTGAACGGTCATTCCTATCCTAACATGACCGACATGGCATATGTACAATATGCATATTGTCATCAATGTCAAATTAGTTTGAAAAGAAACTAGTTGTAAGCTTACAAAATCCTAGGTTTACATAAAATGTTTTTTTTATATGGTATAATCAAATTGTAATATGTAACCACTATGGAAACAAAATTCATGTATGATTATCATTAGAGAACTTAATGAACTACGTATAAACAGGTCGTGATAGGTCAGGTTGTTAATCAAGTTGGCTCTATTGTTTAGATAGATAGATGACATGAGTCAATTAGTGTTTTGTGGTTTGAATTTTGAACCTGGAACAATATATGTTTATTAATTGTGTCAATTGTTAAGTAGGTAGCCACAATTTTGATATGATAACCTCTTAGGGTCACCCTTAGTTGTCACATGGAAATATGAGTCATGAATTAAAAATTAAATCTATGGATTCTGGATCATGAATTTCATCTAATGGAATCATAAAAGCTGATATAATGATTGAGATTGGTATTCCATAATAGATGTAAATTAATTGTAAAATATGGTGTTACTTTTATTGTTAGGTAATAACTAATGATAAAGATACTTCAAAGTCGACCAATGTTATTATTTCTAGGTGTAAGATATTTTCACCAATTATTTTTCTTTTGTCAAATAAGTACCCATTCGACTGCAAGAACTACAAATTATTTTTTCTTTTGTCAAAGAAGTAAACATTTGACTGCAAGGGCACATATCATTTACATAGTATTGTAATTGGATTCCCATTCATAGAATTTAGTATAAGACAATCAAACCATCCACTAGGCATGATGCAGCCAACAAAATCATGCAACATGACTGTCTAGTTTTTGGGGAAGATTGACTTTGAAACTCAAACAAGGATCAGGATTCTTCTTGGAGTTTAATCACTAAAATTATCATGTAGGACTTTAGTATTATTAGGATTTTACAAAGTTTCCTTTTGTTTTGTTTTGTTTTTTTTTAAGCATGAGTAGTAGGATCTTATGTATACTCCAAAGATGTTTCTTGTTTAGAGGTTTCCTATTTCCACTAGGAGTAAGAACTTTTGGAAAGTCTACCAATATACTTGTAATTTTTACTTTTCAATAGAGTTGATAATTTATTGAACTTGGCAAGTCTTTTATGCGCAGATTGTGTGATGCGATTCATTTGTGGTGTGACGCTTAAGAAACCCTAGGTGTGTTGATTAAGCAATTTTGTGAGTGTTGCCTAAGGGTCCGTTCGTTTCGCGGAAAATATCATGTTTTCAGAAAACATTTTCCTAGAAGTCATTTTCCTGGAAAATGACTTTATTTTTCAAAGTGTTCAAATGAAACCTAAACTTTGAATAGAAAATATTTTCCATCGTTCGTTAGCTAATTTAATTGTTTGGGAAAAATTATCAAAAATTGAATTTTTAATATTTTTAATTGACCAAAAAATTAGTTTTATTTTTATATTATTTTTAAAATGAATTTTAATTATTTATATTTTTAAAAGATCGAATTTTTATTTATTTTTATTTTTTCTTTCTTTTTCTTTTCCTTCTCCTTCCTCCGCCCGCCTCCTTCCTCCTTCCTCCGCCGTCTTTCGTCCTCCCCAAAGAAATTCTCAATCCACGACGATCACCGACGACTGGCAATGGCGGTGTTGGTGGCAGCGAAGACTTCCTCGCACTGATCGGCGGCAATCGTCGCGCAGGGCGCTTTTCGTTTTCCCTCAATTGCCATCTCCCTCCCTCCGTTTCTTCCTCCGTCCCTCCATCCGACCTCTGGGGTTGACTTCGGGGATCGGCAATCAAGTCCATTGGCGAGATGGGCGCCCGCCGGCAGGGAGTTGGTCGATTTCCGCATTGCGGTGGTTGATCCTCCGTCTTCTGAGGCTGCACCTACCCCCCTCTCTCTCTCCCTCCTCTCCGTGTCGGAGCTCGCGGTCGGTGAGCTCGCCTGGATCAGGAGCTCGAGCTTCGCCGCCAGATTCGGCGAGCTTGCGGCTCGCCAGAGCCTGGCGAACCTCTCGGTGAGCTCGGCGAGGCCCGAGTGCCGCCCAACTCGCCGGATTTGGCGAGGCCCAAGCTTCGCCCCAAGCCGGCGAGGCTCCACCTTGCCCGATCTAGCGAGGCCGAGCTTGGCTTCGCGGATCGGGCTAGGCCGAGCCTCGCCGGCTTGAGGCGAGGTGAGGCTCGAACTGGCTTGCGGCCGGTCGCCGGCCGCCGCCGTGGCTAGCGACTGGCCAAGCCAAAGAAGAAGATGAAAAGGAAAGAAAGAAAAGAAAAAAAAGAAAAGGAAACAAAAAATTAAAAACTCGATTTAAAAAAAAATGAAAAGGAAAAATAAAGCATAAAAATAAAACAAAAATGCATTGATAAAAAGAAGCAAGATGGAAGAAGTTATGGAAAATATTTTCCACTTTCTCAAAAGTAAAAAGAAGCAAGATGGAAGAAGTTATGGAAAATGATTTCCACTTTCTCAAAAGTGGAAATATTTTCCTCACTTTTAAAGGTTGTGTTTTCCAATGATGAAAAATACTTTCCTTGGTTAGTTCATTTTCCGTGAAACAAACGCTGGAAAATCTGGAAAATGTTTTCCCGGAAGTTGTTTTCCGCGAAACGAATGGACCCTAAGTATTTATTCTTTATTGTGGGACTCGGTCCTACATCAAAGACATGAAATATTTTGGATATTACATTGTTTGATCCATGAGTTAAATTATGAATCAAGGAAATTGATTAACTCATATCTAATTAGTGAAATCGGCGGTGAATTACTTTAATCACATTTCATACAAAATTAATATGCTCATTTAATAGATTTGTACACTTTAGGAGTTTAATCTTATTGATGTGCCCAATTGCATTCTCGTGTTGGACAAAAATTTTACTTCACCGCTGATGTTGTCCTCAATGATTGAAACTATTTCAATTGTCAACTACTGATTACAATGTAGTGTTTACTACGGTCCAGCTCATTGTGACAATCTATGGTCCGAGTGGATGGTGTCATACTGAAACATTCATATGTGAGATGCTCATTTTCATCAAAATTAATAGCTTCTTGCAATTGTTAGTAAATTTGTTCAATTCAGTCAAATTAGGAAGGTAATAATTTAGGTGACTTTTAAATGATAGGATTTGTGTGTGCCTCAATTACGCTTATGGGTGGAAAAGTTTGTAAATAACTAGTTATGATTTTATCAATCTATAGCTGCTTTGTCATGAGTAGAATGGCTAAGTACATGGCCGAGGCTGCTGCAATTCTATTTTTGTGAGACTTCTACCAATCTATTACTCATCGTCCACTTCATGGACTGCAGTCAATCAATATAGATGGATCCAACATATGATTTGAATCTAATATAGCACCTATGGGTACATAAGAATTGCTGAGAAGAGAATTTGTTTGTACATAATGAATGTTAGTTACCAAAGTAGCTGTCTTTATGGAACTATGGATATGTGGGGGTGGTGCTTTTGATATGCTAGTGCTTGTAGCAGTTATGCACACTGTGGTATAATCATTCTTACATGGTATAAGTATTAAGCAGAATGGATAATTGTTAAGAAGCTTGATGTCGCATATGGCAGCTATGGTGTCTCAACTAGGAGAAGGATGCCCAAGTGAATAGAGTATGGCATCTTTCAACTTAACAATTGGTATGACTTCATGATCTTTATTACCAATAGCATATGTCTTATGGCTCACACCTTTCGTAATGCTTCGTTTGCAGTTAAATAGTTATCTTAGTGTGGTGTTCTTAAATACTTCTATTTCAAACATAGAATCTTGTTTCACAATCCAACAGCTTTAGTATGGGTTTATGGAAGATTTTTGGAAAGTGTATGTCTGGTGCCATCTGTAACTTGTTGTTTGGTCTGGCTCCTTAGGTTCAATCTCATTATTTTTCATCTTTCTATTTTCCAACTAGAAAGTAATCATTTATTTGTTCTATAGAATGCTTTTGGTAACTCTTTGACATTTGAAGATTGCACTACTCAATTCTTCCCTCTAGCTCCAAGAGTTCCTCAAACGCCTGGACTAGTACCCGGAGGTGCTGGTTTAACTGACAATGTTCAAGATTCATTTGTAGAGCTCTCAAATTCTTCAAAGGAATGTTTGCATATCCTTTGCAGTGGAGATAAAGGTGGGGTTTTGTGCTTCGGTATATTTAGTGTCTTTCCAATCGGAAATATTGCAAGCGTCTTGTCTGTTCAAATCAAATATTTAGTTGTATGGTCTATCAGATTCAGTCAATGAGTCCTTTCCTTGTTCTGGCTTCTCATACATCAATTTTTTTTTTCTGAATAAAGGGAATGATGGTAGAGAGACAACAAATCAGCATTGCCTGGAAAGTAATGGGCTAGTTAAGTAAACAACTATGTTAGGCGAGGTTATGCTTGGAAAAGTTTTAGATGTTTATGCCATTTCCTAACCTAGATTTCACTTTTGTTGGTCACTTCAGAGATGACACCTCCAACTTCGATACTGATTGATTATTTGAAGCTTTTTGTTGTTTGCCCTAGGGTTGGCCTGCCTTGCATACTTTCTGCTCCACTCTAGACTATTGGGTTTCTACTCTGTTCTAGGAAGATTGAGAGAGCCTATGAAGATCTTTCCCTTTCTAGCAAGTTTAATCTAGGCCAAGGACATTGCGGAAGCCTTAGTCTAGACTTCATAGGAAAATTTACTTGAAGGGCCAAGATTTTTAGCAAACTTTTGCGCAATATGATGTCGTAAAAACGAGTGTGAAAAAATGCACATTGCAAATACAAACTTAAAGCAAGATTTATGGAACTAATTAGCATGCATATAATGAATTATCAATATGATAAAGTTAAATACGTAAAGGCATGGCATTGCCTTTTGGTTACCAAACAATATTGTGTCGAATTCAATAAAATTGTGTTTATTGTTATTAGAGGTCAACTTGATTACATCAAACTGATGATAGACAAAGTATATATTGATAGGCTGAATGTGTTTATATCACAACATTTAACATGGTAAATATACCTAATACTATGTTGTTAGAGTGATAAACATGCGTAGGCTGATATATTACGTTCATGTTCTATGCCTCTTAGGTTAGATGCATTTTAGGCAAAGTGCTCTAACTTATGAGCTATGGCTGATTAGCTTTAGAGAATAATGCAGTTAAGCTCTTGAATTAATGTGATAATTTAGCACTTATAAAATAATGTAAATCAATACTATAAAAAGAAGTGCTCGGCAAATGCATGAGCATTTCTTTTAATTTTTAACACTCCACAATATCAAGTGTCAATAGTTTAATTTGGATTGTTGGTTTATAAATAGAATTGATAATTCTTTTAGCTTGCATTGTCACAACACAAGTGGATATCAGAATAAAGCTTCTTTCTATTAAACATACAAATTGCTTTACATCTTGCACCAACCAAATTGAATAACAACATTAATATGCTTAGATATATTTTGAGTGATTAGTAAAACCTATTTAACATATTTATAAATATAGTTACCCTATTAAATAGATTGATATAAAATAAATTGTTGGATGAGAATAATATCCCTAGGTGCATTTTGGGTGGTAAGTAAAAGCTATTTTACATTTTCATTAATATAGCTACCCCTCATTATTTAAGAGGGACTACATATATTTATGTTGAAGTATTATTTAAAATATATTTTATCTAAATGAATTGACACTGCGTGTATTAGTTCCATTCAATAATATAAAAATATGAATTAACATGCATTACAAATTATAGGTTTTGAAGGAAGGGCAATGTGCCTAGCCACTCCTTCGTAATAAGAAATGGACAAAAACTTGGTAGAGAAGAGCAGTAGCCTCAAGTTAAGGAAGGACTCGTGGGGCCCATCCATTGGGAGTGGGGGTAGCAAAAAAATTGTCATATGCTATCTAATTATAAATATGCCGCCGGATGATAAAAACAGGTGAAGCTCCTCAACTTTCTCCTCTTTTTATACATTCTAATTCCTCAAAAACCCTCAAATTTTAGGTTTAATCTCATTTTGATCCCAACTTTTTTTTCTTTTTTTTGTGTCAAAAACCCCTCAACTACAAACCCAATGCTATATCAACCCTCAATTTTTTCGTCTAAAAATATTTTCCAAATTTTATATCCAACCCCAAATGTGTTCCGAATAACAACAAAAGCCTTGAGAACAAGGTCAAGAGAGAGCAATTTCCATCTTGACAAGGGGCAATCTCAGCATTGGAATTTACAGCCGAAGAAGTCAAGAAAATCTTTTTTTGTTGGGAGGGGAGGGTTAGTCAAGAAAGCAGAGGATTCTTGCCCAAGTGGGGTGGGCGATTTTTCGACATGCAATAATTCCAAAAGAGAGAGAGAGAGAGTTATGGCTGGCAAAGGAGAGAACGTTTATAAAGAAAAACTGAGAAAGGGGTCCGCAAAAGAAAAGAAAGGAAAAGAAGAACAAAGGTGGTGAAAAGGAAAATCAATAGAGAGAGAATTGTCTGCGTGAGGAAAGGATTGAAAGCAAAAAGTTGCAATTTCACCAAAAGTTTGTCTAATCTACTTTCGTAGCATGCACATTTCCTCCGAGTTCACTTTTCCTTTTGCAATTTAATTTCCAAGAATTTTACTCCTCACAATTAAATTTCTCCATCATTTCAGTTCAAATCCAAAAACGAAATAAAGTTCAACACTATTTTGAAGTTGAACGACTTTTGTTCAAAGTTAGAACCAAGGTAAGAAAAACCATTTTATCTTAAAGAAAAGAGCGTGCAAAGTTGGAGACTTTGCAAAAGTCACGATTGACAAATATTTTTATGGACCATCCTCCTCGGGGAAATTTACTTTTTTTTTTTTTTTTTTAAAAAAATGACTTTCACATCAACAAATTGCTCTCCAAAGCAATTATTCAAAGTTATCTGCAACATTAGGGGTGATCGGTTCTCGGTTCCATTTGGATTGAGAATCGAGACCAAATAGTTCGGGGTCGGGAATTAGAGCAATCGACGGCTTGGTCGAATGAAATCGATCACTTAGCAAACAAAATTCAAAAAATTTAAAAATTTAAAAAAATTCTAGAATTGTTACTATTTTAGAGTTTTAAAAAAAATTATGAAAAAGAGTCGGTTCGAGGAACTGGAATTGGACAAAAAATCACTAGTTCCATTTTTATAGAACCGAGAACCGGATCAACGCTCTTGAAAATCGGATCAAATCGGCCAAAATCAAATTTCACGGCGCCACAATGCCCTTACTTTCACAACTTAACGTCAAAATCGAATTTCACGATTCAAATTTCATATAATTTTTGAATTTGTGCTCTAATTTTGAAAATCACTTCAATTAAACAAATAACCAACTTAAATCCTTATTGGGTATTGCAAATCAAAATAAATCTAATTTAATGAGATCCCGTAACGTGCACGTAAAACTCTTTCTCTCTCTCTCTGCCTTCTTTTTCTTCTTTCCCTTTCTTCCTCTTCTTTTCCCTTTCTTTTCGTTTTAGTCGTAGTGCGTGCTCTCCTTTTTCCCTTTCAATCTCTCCTTTTTCATTTTCCTTGCAAAATATTAGAGCAATCGCTCAACTAAACCAAGAAAAAACATTTGCCGAGAAAAGTTATAAATTTTGATTTATTAATTTGGCTTTGGGTTTACAACAAAAAAAAAAATAGTTTTGGGTTAATTAAGAAATTGTGAAACAAATAAATAAATTTGACTAAATGAAATCAATAACTTGACATCCAAGAGTTCCTCGCATGTTTAGACTAGTACCTGGAGATGCCGCTTTAACTGACTATGGTCAAGATTCATATGTAGAGCTCTCAAATTCTTCGAAACAATGTTTCACTATCCTTTGCAGTGGAGACAAGAGATGAGCTAGAGTTGGTTAGCTTTAGAGAACAATGCAATTGAGCTCTTGAATTTAAAGTGATAATTTAGCACTTATGTAGTATCGCAAATTAATACTATAAACAACAGTGATCGTGAAATGCACGAGCATTCATTTTTTTTTTGTTTCTTTCACACTCCACAATTTCAAGTAGTGACCTTTTAGTTTGGATTGTTGGTATATAAATAGTATTGATAATTCTTTTAACTTGCATTGTCACAAGCGGCTATGAGAATAAGCTTCTTTTTATTGTAAAATGAAGTGATTAACGCATTGAATTTTTACATTTCACTCAATTCTTGGTGCAAATCTTTTAACTGGAGTGGATTCAATGTCTGAAGAGCTTTGTTTTATCGAGTAACTACATAAAAAAAAAAAAATGCATTAAGTGGTATGTAAATGGATGGACTCAATATTAAACGTACAAATTGCTTCACATCTTGCACCAACCAAGTTAAATAACAATATTAATATGCTCAGATATATTTTGAGTGGTAAGTAAAACCTATTTAATACATTTATAAAAGGAAGCTATGCCTCATTATCTTATATTTAAATAAGAATAATATGCTTTTGGGTGGTAAGTAAAACTTATTTAACATTTTCATTAACATAGCTACCCCTTGTTATTTAAGGGGAGCCACATGTATTTATGTTTAAGTATTGTATAAAGTTATTTTAAATCTAAAATGAACTAAGGTTGCACGTTGCAGCTCCATTCAACAATATAAATATTTGAATTAACACATACGACAATTTATATTGTCTAAGGAAGATTACAATGGCCAAACGAAACCAAGCAAAAACATTGGCCGGAAAAATTTGAAAATTTTGATTTGTCAATTTGGCTTTGGGTTGATAAAAAATTTGTGAAATCAATAAATTTGATTAAATAATTAATCGGTAACTTCACAATTGACTAGCGAGAGGAGTGGGAGGCTCAGCCATCCATTCGAAATAAGAAATGGACGAAAAGCAAGAACTAGTGGGACCCAGACATCAATACAAGTGGAAAAAGAAAATTATCACAAGTTCTCTAATTACAAGATTCTAAAACCAGTGAAGCTCGTCAACTTTCGCTTACCTCTTTCTATATGCTCCTAATAACCTAAAGATCCACAAATTTTAGGTTTGGTTTTAATTTTATCTCAAACCTTTTTTTTTTGTCTAAAAAATCCTCAACTTTAAGTCAAATGCTATGTTAGCTCCCAATTTTTCGGTCTAAAAAGAATTTCCAAACTTTATATCCAATGAACCTTGAATGACGACAAGTACTTTGAGGACGAGGTCGAGAGAGCAGTTTCCATCTTAACAAGGGGAATCTCGATATTTAGGGACCGAAATTCATGGCCAGAGAAGAAAAGGAAATCTAGGCTTAAAAAAAGCAGACGATCCTCACCCCATTGGGGTGGGCGATTTTTCCGCATGCAATCATTCCCAAAGAGAGCTCAAAAAAGAGAAGGACTAAGCTTTTCTTCACAGTGAAGAAAGAGAGATCCAGAGAGAGGGTTATGGTCAGCAAAAGAGAGAGCTTTTATAAAAATTAAAAAAATTTGAGAAAGTGGTCCGCAAAAGAAAAGAAGAACAAAGGAGGTGAAAAGGAAAAAATGAAGAGAGAGAGCAATTGCTCGGGCACATGTGAGGAATCGATAGAGAGCAAAAGGTTGCGATTTCACCGAAAGTTCGTTTAATCTAGTTTTGTAATATCTACTTTTCCTTAAAGTTCACTTTTCCTATGCAATGAAACTTCCACTAGTTGAAGGCGACAACCATAAATGCATGTTTAGTGGTCCTATCAATGAATGAGCAAAAGGTTGCAATTTCACCAAAAATTTGTTTAATCTAGTTTTGTAATATCTACGTTTCCTTAAAGTTCACTTTTCCATCAGTTGAAGGCGATGACCATAAATGCATGTTTAGTGGTCCTGTCAATGAATTACTATTTTATATCTATTTCAGCAAGTTTGAATTATTGGTGCATACTTTGGATTAGATAAATCAAACCAATATATATATAATAAAGCAAAAAGGCATTTTTACTTATTTATGAAATTTGAGGGGGAAATTAAAACGGGAGCAAAAAAATAAATTTTTCTCATTGTGTTACGGTACTGAATGAATACACACACACACACACACACATTTATGCATGTTGATAATTTTTTATGATCCCCAACACATGTTGATAATAAGTTATTGTTAATAATACAACATTTCAATACTAAAATAAAGTTTATTGGTTTGACTATATAATATATATCAAGTCAAAGTAAGAGGGGTAAATTTCTTAGTGTACTTAAGAGCTTAAATATATTTAACGAAAAACACATTTTTCTGATGAAAAATAAATTAACAAAAGAAAGAGGAAAGTTCAATGGTGCAGGTGGTGGATTCAGTGTGCCCTCTTCATAATCCTGATGCTTTATATTAGGGGTGTGCAAAATACCCGGGAACCGCCTGGAACCGGACCGGAACCGCCCGGAACCGGCGGTTCTTGAGGGAACCAGTCCGGTTCCCGGTTCCAATTTTTCGGAACTAGTGGGTACCGATCCGGTTCTCGGTTCCATGGGCGGATCCGCCCACCCGGACCGGACCGGAACCTTTTTAATATTAAAAAAAAAATTACTAAAAGAAACCCTAGATTAGATCTCGTCTCCTCACTCTCTCTTTGTCTCTTCCTCAGTTCCTCTTAATCCTATCGCCATTTCGATCTCTCCCCGAGCATCGACGCCGCCGCGCGCTCCTCCGTCACTGTTGTTCACCCCCTTGTGTCGGCCGCCACCCACCACAACTGTGGAAAATTGTTTCGCGACCGTTCTATATTGAAAACTTGACCATAGATCTCCTCCCCTCCTTCTGAACTCATAGACTCGACCGTTCTATGTTGAAAACCAAAATTGTTTCGCTTCAAAATTGGTTCCATGGATCCACTCGGGAATCGGACCGGACGGCGGTCCGGTTCCCGGGTGAATCCATGCAACAAACGGGTGGATCCCAGTTCCAATTTTTCGGAACCGGTCCTTAGCGGGCGGTTCCCGGTTCTAGGTCGGGAACCGCCCGCCCGGACCATGCACACCCCTACTTTATATGTTTTCATTTTCTTCTACAAATCCATGTCACAAGCACGTGAGGCAAGCAGTGAAAACCTAGGTAGCACGGACACCGCGATACGGACACGTGACACGACACGCGATACGTCATTTTTTAAAAAGTAGAAAATTTCGACACATTCCGACACGTTAAATATTAAATAAATATTTTTATTTTTAACTGATTTAATTCAAATTCATGATCAAATAAATAAATAAAGAGTTTATGATGAATTTATACTAATAATATTAATAAATATTACACTTTTTTTATCATTATCTCAAATTTATATTTATTTTTCGAAATCCTCCCTCACCCCCCAAAAAAATCTGCGCCCAAGCTTCCCTTGTCTTTTTTTCCCCCAAATTTTTTTCACTTTCTTTTTCCCATCCCACCACCTGACAGTCCCCCCACCCCCAAATTAATTTTTTATTCTTTCCCTCCCACCATCGTCCATTTCCCCCACCTGTCCGTCACTTCCCCCCCCCCAAAAATACGTACCATCGGACTCCCATTATTTATTTATTTATTATTTTTGAGTTTTTCAGAAACCCTAGCTTCTTTAATCGTCCGCGCCGCTCGCGACCTTTTCTCTAGAGACTTCGCCCACGACCATTGCCGCACTCCACGCATCGCCAGAGCTCCGAGCCTCTGTCGCCGCGCCCTGCCCGTCACCGACGCCTGCTGCCGCTGACTCCCTCCTTCCGGCGATCGGCGAACGCCGACGCTGCAGCAACCCGCCGCCGACTCCCTCCTTCCGGCGACCTGCAACTCCACCTCTGCAGCTGTCCGTTGCCGCCGGAGCTCCGAACGCCCGCGAGCACCACCGCGACCTGCAGCGCCCGACGCCCGCGCCTCTGGCCGCCCGTTGCCGCGCCTCTTCTCTCCCGTCGACGCCAGCAATCTGCAGCGCCCGTCGCAGCAACCCGCGTCTCCGCCCGACGCCGACGACCCACCACCACTCCCGGTTCCACGACGAGCAGCGCCTCCGTTCGACCTGCTGCTGGTTCTCCTGCAGCAACCCACGTCTCCGACCCGCCCGTCGCAACGTCTCCGCTCGCTCGTCGCTGCACCATAAAGCCGTCGCTCCACTCCCTGGCAGCAAGCGAGCTGCGACCAACTCGGCTGCTTTCCCTGTCCCGGTGACGACGTTGCTGCTGCCCCGAGTCTCTGTACCTTTGCTGATCTCTACCGATCCAGTTGCCACTCCTTGGGTTGAGGACGACGGGCTACTGATCTCGTTGTCCAGAACGAGCCAAGTCGCGTCCCTTCAGCGCAGCACACTTGCTGCTCCTACCGTGCCGGTGAGTCCGCTGCAAGCCCCGTCGTCTTGAGTTCATCAACCCGACACCGGCCTGCTGCTGCTCTGCCCGCCACAGCCCGACCACCCCGACGTAAATTTGCGAATCCCAGGCGCCAGTCCCGTTTAGAAAAATAAAAAATCCAGTCAATGTAATTTTCTTAAATCAAGTTTCCTTACTATGGCTTAAATTGGAACATTAGGTGTGAATGTTGATTATATGAATATTTTAGGCATTATCCGTAGGGTATTGTTGCCCAAAAATCACTATAATTATTAATTTAACCTATTATGAATTGATTAGTATGCTAAATAGTCTGTCGCAAATTAGTATGGGTTTGGAAGAGCCGATTTAAGTTTAGGCTTAGCAGTTCATTAGTCAAATCCTAGTGGTGCATTCGAGATTAGGTCGCGACTGCATTCAACTAGCTGCTCTTTGGTTAGTCCAAGAAATAGTAAAGTTTATCAGTGGTCCATGTTTCTTGCCTAGGTGGATGGCAAGTCGTTGTGCAGGTCTTATTATATATTTAGACAATCTTCCCATTATATCTGCCATCATATTCAATTACTAGCAAAATTAAGGCAGGTGAGTATAAAAAATTATGTGTCATTGAAAGTCATCTCGGTCCCTTTTTCATTATAAACTATATTTACTATGGGTCTAATTCAATGTTATTGGCTGTCCTTTGGTTTGTCCAAGAAACAATAAAGGGAGAAATGTAAGGGACGTCCTAAAAGTGCAACCTTCCCTCCTTCCCCTAAGGAGGAGTCGGAATATCAAGTCACTAGAGTTTTCCTCTTTACTTTCTTTGGGTTTATAATCATCCGAAGTCTTTATATATATATTTTGTAAATTTAAGTGATCGTTGATAAATGAAATTCATTAGTTTGACATGATAATACATGATCAATTAGATAAATCAAACCAATAAAGAAATATATATACATAATAAAGTAAGAGCAAAAGTAAAAAAGACATTTTGATTAATTTATGAGATTTGAAGAATAAATTAAGGCAGAAACTAGAGCAAAAAGGAAATTATTCTCATTGTGCTCGAGATACAAAATAAATATATATATAGCATGTTGATAATTTTTTATGATCCTTGACACGTGTTAACTGTTAAACTTATAAGTATTAAAATGAAATTTATCAATTTAACAACATAATATTTAACATGCTTAAAGTGTGAGGAATTAAATTTCTAAATGGATCAAGAGCTTAAAAATATTCAATAAAAATATCATTTCTGATTGAGGATAACTCAACACAAAAGGGAAGGAAAATGAAAGTTCAACCGTGCAAGCAATGGCCTAGGTTTAAGGAAGACTCATCCCAAGTCTCTCTCCACTTTACATCTTCCTAACAAATCCACTGTTATATGGGTATCGAAATTTTACCGGACATTTTCTATTAAAATGTTACTTCAAATCAACTCATGTTTAACACCATAGTTTCACAATACCTTACTTTCATGGTTTAACAACTTCAAAATCGAATTTCACAATATAAATTTCATATAATTTTTGAATTTGTACTCTAATTTCGAAAATTATCCCAATTAGATGAACAAATAGCTTAAACTTTTACTGGGCACTGCGAATAGAAGTAAATCTAGGGGAGATCTACACGCAAAACCCACTCTCTTTTCATCTCATTTTATTTCTTTTTTTCCCTTTCTTTTCGTGGTGCGTGTTCTCCCTTTTCCCTTTATCTCTTTAAAACCCTCAAATTTTAGGTTCCATCTTAATTTTATCCCAAACTTTTTTTATCTCATAAAACCCTTAATTTTAGACTCAATGCTAAATCGGTCCCTAATTTTTTCGTCTTAAAAAATTTCAAACTTTATATTTAGTTTCAAAGGCAAGAACCTCAAGGACGAGGAATCTCGACATGAGAGAAATCTCGGCAGTCGGGACCGGAATTTACGGCCAAAGGAGAGGAGAAAATCTGGGCAGAAAAAAAAATAGCAGCGAATTCTCGGGCAAGTGGGACGGGGATTTTTCTTCACGGCTAAGAAAGAGAAATACTTTTTCCAAAAGTAAAAAAAAGAAAAAGAAAAGAAAGAGAAATACAGAGAGCAGGCTATGGCCGGCAAAAGTAAAGAAAGAAAAGGGACAGAGGAGGCAGGTTCTCGTGGAGGAGGAGAAATGAAAAAGAATGAAAAGACCTCGCGCGTGCCCAAACAATTCTCTCTTTTCTCTCTCTGTCTTTTCCCTTTCTTTTCGTTTCTGTCGTTGGTGCGTGCTCTATCTTTTCCTTTTTATATCTCTTCTTTTCCCTTTTTCTCAAAGCCCACTTTTTGACCAAGTCAAGAAGAAGGCCAAAATATTAAAACAATCGCTAAACTAAACCAAAAAAAAAAAAAAAAAAAAAAAAAGTTTGCCCATAAAAATTGTAAATAATGATTTATTAATTTGGCTTTGGATTAATTAAGAAATTATGAAATTAATAAATTTGACTAAATGAAATCAATAAGTTGATATCTAAAAAAGTTAATTGTTAATTTGATAATTAAATAGAGAAAAGAGCGATAGACTCAGCCACTCATTTAAAATAAGAAATGGACAAAAAAAAACTTGGTAAAGATGAGGGCAGTCTTTAGTTAAGTAAGGACTGGTGGGACCCAGCCACGGACAAAAGGACGGAAATAAATTTAAATGCTACCTAATTACAAATATGCCCTTGGATGATTTTTTTTTTTTTTTAATGACCCTTGGATGATTGAAACAGGTGAAACTCCTCAGTTTTCTCTTACCTCTTTTAATATAGACCTAGTGTCCTAAAAACTCTCAAATTTTAAATCCAATTTTAATTCTACCCCAAAATTTTTTTATCTAAAAAGAAATCTTCAACTTTGGATTCAATCCTAAATCTAACCCCAATTTTTTTGCCTAAAAAAATTCAAAACTTTATGTCCAATGCAAAATATGCCCAAACATTTTTTCGCATGAAAAAAATCACTATCTAATCTTAAATTTATCCCATTAACCCTACATTCAAAAACATTATTAGTTGTTTGACATGACAATTTTTGTGTCGGTGAAAAAAATTCGTGGAAAATCTACAAAAAAAGTAGGAATTAATCCATTTAGATTAGTTCACTAATCCAATTCACTAGCAAAAAAGGGCACACAAATATGTGATTGATTTGGATTATATGAGGACATGAATTTAATTTGTTAAAGGGTCAAAAGCATTTAATCAATCTAATGAATATGTTTTTGACTAGTCCTGTCACTGAAATAATTTATTAGGATTAAATCTAATTCACAAGCATATGATGATAAAAAGTTTACTTTCTTAGAACGATTGTGCATGTAATGACCATATAAGCGTGTACACGGGAGCTTGTACTCTTCCAGATTATCATTTTGTTCAAACACAGTAATAAAATCATTTTATAACATGCAAGGGCATGACGATATTCATGATATTAAAGAAAGTAAATTCAAATTTATTGATTTTGAAATATATATATAATCTCCACGTTTTTGAAATTAAGTACTTCATTCTACAAATAATAGTAATCCCAAAGATGAGACTATTATTGGTATTATGTAGGTAAGGAAATAGCTCTATAAACTTTGTGGAATTTTTTGACCAAGAAAAAAAACTGTGGAATTAGAATTATTTAAGTTTCTATGGTTGAAAAAGCTTTATTTGAGTTCTAAACATTATCTATTTATACAAATATAAAACCGAAAACTAGAGAATTTCTTTTGCTCTCTCAAAAAATTCACTATGCCCTTACTAATATTCTGATGTCAATGAATGAGATGACGTAAAACTGTTAACCAATGCGATAAAAATACCTACACGTGTCTTTCCTAGTTAGTTAGGGTGCGTTTGGTAACATTTCGTTTAAAAATTGTTTTTAAGGAACAGAAATAGAAAAAAGTATTTCGCTTCAAGGAATAATTTTTGAACAAAAAACGTGTTTAGTAAACTGCTCTGCAAAATATAAAAAGAATAAAAACACATTTGGTAAATTTGTATAATTTTTTATTTCTTTTAAATTTGTAATATTTTTATTTTATTTTTTCTATTTTCTTTCTTATTTTTCTTATATTCTTTTTTCTTTTTCTTTTTCCTTTTTTCTTTTTTTCTTCTTTTGCCCGGTCGCCGGCCTCGGCCATGGCCGGCGACCGGCCGATGAGGGTCGGTGGCCTTGCCGGATTTGGGCGAGATCGAGCTCGCCCGGCCCGGCACGAGGTCGGCCTTGCAGGGGGCCGGCGACACTCCGATGAGGTCGTTAGCCCTCGACAGCCGGTCGCCGACCTCATGGCCGGCGATCGGCTACCGGCCGAAGAAAAAAGAAAGAAAAAAGAAGAAAAATGAGAAGAAAATGGAAGAGAGAGAAAAAGTGTTCTTAAATTTTGTTCCAGAAACAAGAAACAATTTTTTTTTTCTTGTTTCCATTCCGATGTGTTTCTAGGAACAAAAAAATAATTTTAGAACAAAAACACAAACAAACACATTTCTGTTCTTTTTTTGTTCCCAGGAACAAAAAAACAAAATTCTGTGTCCCTGGGAACAGAAACACATTTTAGCAAACAGGCCCTTAATGCTCTAGGACGAAGCGAAATAGGTTCTGCTTGTGAGGCTTGCATTCAAGCCAAAGTATTATTTTTAACAAAAAGAAACAAGATTTATGTAGTAGGTCCCATCTATTTTCTCTTCTTCCCAGATCTAGGGCTAGGTGTGAGGTTTCGTTTTTGGTGACGCATTTTATTGGATTGGACCGGCTTCGGTTTGGTTCCAAAAATCAGGAATTGCTATTTCTGATCTAATTCTCAAATTCTGGGTGGACTGGACTTGAAATTGTACACTCCTAATTTGCAATTCTCTTTTATTTTTGGTTTTATTTTTTTTTCATTGCTGTGCATCCAAACTTGTTTGCATGTTCTCTTCTTCCTAGGTAGGATTGCCTTGGATTCTCCTGTGCATTGAAACTTTCACCATATGAAGGCAATGTTGAATTATTGGTGCATGCCAACCGGTTGGATTAGATAAATCAAACCAATAAAGAAATAAATATATGATAAAGAAAAGCAAAAGTAAAAAGGCATTTAATTTTTTTTTATGAGATTTGAAGAAGAAATTGAGGTTTGACAAAAAAAAGAAGAAGAAGAAGGGAAAATTAAGGTAGAACAGAGCCAAAAAGACATTCTTCTCATTATGCTCGGTACAAAATAAATGTATATAGCAATTTGATGATATTTATGATCATCGACACACATAATGAACATAATTTTTTTAGAGTAAGTGATTGTTATAATACAATATTTTATTATTAAAATGAAGTTTATCAGTTTGATAATATAATATTTACAAGGCTCAAAGTAAGAAGGGTAAATCCCATATGGGATTACGATAAAAAAAAAATCCCAAAGTGGGATCAAGAGCGGAAATATAATTAACAAAAATACCTTCTCTTATGGAAAATATATGAACAAAAGAAAAGGACAGTTCAATGGCGCAAGCGATGGACTAAGCGGGGGACTCTTCACGTCCCGACGCTTTGATATTTTTATCTCTGTTTTGAGCATTCGTTAGGAAAATATTGAACTGCACAAATCTCCATCCCCCTCCCCCCCCAAAACCCAAAACCCTTTTCATCTTCTTCCACAAACCCATGCCACAATCTCGTCATAAGTCTCTCTACACTTCTCATCTTCCGAACAAATCCACCGCTTCATGTGTACTTGAAATTTTGACAGACCACAATAGAAGAGGCAAGAAGGCATTTCCTGTTTTCGAGGAGCATTCTGGTTTTTTTTTCTCCGTTAGGGCTTGAAAGCTGAACTCAATGGCGAGTCGGAGGCCGAAATGCATCGTCTCATTAAGAAGAGGAAAACTAATGCGAGTGGAAATGCGAGAGGGTGTTGATACCGGTGCATCGGTTCGATGACCGTCTTTGACGAACGATTTCATTGGATCTGGTTCATCTCCAACGAAAACTAACAATAATGCATCGACCGGAAACGCTACGAGGTGTTCTTGAGCTTCAGAGGCCTAGATACTCGACATGGCTTCACCGATCACCTCTACCATGGGCTCTTCACTGCTGGAATTGATACTTTCAGAGATGATGATGAACTCCGCCACGGCGAGAACATTAAACCGTGAGCTTTTGGCAGCCATTAGGAACAGTAAAATCTCGATCCCCATTCTCTCGTGAATTATGGTACAAGCGAGTTGGTGCCTAGATGAACTGGTTCAAATAATGGAGTGCAAAAATAGTAACAAACAAATAGTGTTGCCTATATTCTACAAAGTGAAACCAGCTGACGTGCGATATCAAACTGGGAGGTTTGGAGAGGCATTTCATGAGCGCGAGAGTCGTTTGCGTGAGAGGTCTTCTTTCGACCCAACGACTTTGGAGAAATGGAAGTCGACTTGATGAAGTCAGCACCTTGAAAGGATATGAAGCCCTAGGGTAAAATTTCTCACCAAAACATTCTCTTTTTTCTTTTAATATGTGTGGGTGTTTACTGGTTGTTCTAACTTCTAAGTCCTTTTTTCTTTTGTTGGTATGTTGGTTGTTCTAATTCTACTTTGCTTCATTTTAAGTATTTTTTTTATATATAAAAAAACCGTAAGATCTTGTTTGCGGTAAGATCCTACGGTGCATGAATTCTATAAGTTGTTCTTTCTTTTGTAGTTTTCTGCTTTAACCATATTGACCAATCTAATTATAAATGTTATTGTTATGATCCCATTCACTTGAATAATAAGATTTTTTGAACGAATTTTTACTCTTATATCAAAAGATTTTGTAGTAGTATAAGATGATGGTATTTTTTTTTTTTTTGCTTTAACGAATTTACTCTTATATCAAAAGATTTTTTACTCTTACACCCCATTCACTATTGCTTTGATGATATTGACCAATCTAATTATAGGTTACATTACATTAATCTTCGTCACAAACTTTTCTAATTACATATTTATTTGAGATTAATAGTACAACTCATTGGCGATTTTTATTTAAAGCTCATAAGATGGTAGCGTCCAAGCTTTGCTATAATTCTTTATCTTCCCAAGTTACATTTATTAAATCATTGATAAAGTTGATTAGTTGTTATTAAAATTATTTTACAAAAGAAATGTTACATTGGTTATATAAGATGATGGCAAAAAAATGATTATTTTTATTATATGTCTGTTTAAATAATTTTCAAAGCATTTCCTATCTTCAACAAGTAATTTCTATCTCATGCATCTGCATATATTGAAGCAATGTTTTTTTTTTTTTTTGGGTAAAAATTATTCTTCTACTTCCCTATAAACTCAATACTAGATCATTAAAGTCATAGAACATAGATACTCAAAAGGAAAATAAAGTACAACTTGTAATCATCCCTAGAGGCAATGAAAACTGATAAGAGCACCTATCTAGAATGATTCTAAATTCACAACACAAGTTAAACTTGCAAGCCTGTAGAATTGTGCAAACAAGAAGAAATCCCATCAATTGCATTCAAGTAGTTCACAATATCACAATTTGAACAACTTTTCAGATTGGTGTTACGGGACCTGAATTCATCTTGCATGAAAAGTTATGACTTGTTTATTGATTGATAGCTAACTCTCATATTGGGTTGGCTTATAGGATTTTTGCTTATTCAAATGCTCTAAACAATTTTTAAAGTCACATTCACGTCATCCCTAGTATCTTTAATAAAAAACAATTTTGAGAGGGATTCGATGAGCATGAGAGGCGTTTGCAGGAGAGGTCTTCTTTTGACCCAACGATTTTGGGTAAATGGAAGAAAGCATTCTATGAAGTCAGCACCTTGAAAGGATATGAAGCCAATGGGTAAAATTTTTCACGAAAACATCATATACTTTCTTTTAATATGTGGGTGTTCACTAGTTGTTCTAATTCTCACTTGCTTCATTTTGGTTCTTTTTGTTACATATGAAAAAAAACAGTAAGATCTCGTCGGCAGTAAGATCGTGCGATGCATATGTTCTATGAGTGTTCCTTTTCTTAGTTATTTTGCTTTAATGATATTGACGAATCTAATTATAGATTTTATTGTTATGATTCCATCCACTTGGAAATAAGATTTTTTGAATGAGTTTTTGCTCTTATATCCAAAGAGTTTGTAACATTGTGCCATTTTTTTCATGTTTATGGATTACGTTATATTAATCTTCATCGCAAACTTTTCTAATAACATATTTATTTGAAATTAATAATGCAATTTATTGTTGATTTTTATTTAAAGCTCATAACATCATCTCGTCCAAGCCTTGCTACATTTCTTTATCTTCCCAAGGTACATTTATTAAATCATTGATATCGCTGATTAGTTGCTATTAAAATCATTTTACAAAAGAATCTTTTGATTGGTTATATAAGATGATGGTAAAGGGAAAAAGGATTATTTTTACTATATGTCTGTTTAAAGAATTTTCAAAACATTTCCTATCTCCAACATGTAATTTCTGCCTCATGCACCTGCATATATTGAAGCAATGTTCTTATTTTGGGTAAAAAATTTTCATGTACTTCCCTATAAACTCAATATAAGATCAATTAAAATCATAGAACATAGATACTCCAAAGGAAAATAAAGTACAACATGCTGTCATCCTTAGAGGCAATGAAAACTAATGAGCACCAATCTAGAATGATACTAAATTCATGACACGTGTAGAAACTTACAAGCTTGTAGAATTGTGCAAACAAGAAGAAATCCCTTCGATTGCATTCGAGTAGTTCACAATATCACAATTTGAACAACTTTTCAGATTGGCATTGCGGTATGTAAATTCATTTTTGCATGAAAAGTGATGACTATGGCTTGTTTGTTAATTGATGGCTAACTCTCATATTGCGTTGGCTTATTGGATTTTTGCTTATTCAAGCACTCCAATGAATTTTCAAAGTCATGTCTATGTCATCCTTAATATCTTTAATAAACAACCAATTTAAAATTTGGTTCCAATCCATAATATATTCAATATTTAAGATTCATAAGTGATACCCTCAAGTTTTTCCTAGCTTGATAAACTTTGTTGGAGTAACAATAGAATGGCGCACGCCATGTGAAGCAACCACCATCATTTCGCACTTTAGACTTAGCATATATGATAATATATGGTGGTATGACAAGAATTCTTAAAAGTCTTTCAATCTATTCCTAGATTTTATTTATTTTTTAATTATTATTGTGTTCTCAATAGATAAACAATAGAAAATTATTGTTGCCACATATTTGAACTCGATCACATTTGACAGATATGAAGCTGAGTTGGTGAAATCGATTGTCCGAAGAGTATTGAGCGAATTGAAGAAAAAGTTCGAATTGGTTATTTCTGAGAATTTGGTCGGAATTGATAATCATGTGAGTAGGGTTATGGAATCCATGGATAATAAATCTCATGCCACCCTATTTGTTGGCATCCATGGAATTGGAGGCATTGGTAAGACTACTCTTGCTAAAGTCATCTACAAAAAGCTCTCCAATCAATTTGAGCATCGTAGCTTCATTGCCGATGTAAGGGAATCATGGAAGCGTAATGGCATACATTACTTACAAAACAAGTTAGTCAGTGATATATTGAATCAAAAAAATGAAGTTCATGATCAGGATGAAGGGACTAACTTCATCTCCTCTAAGTTTAAAGGTAAAAAGGTCCTCATTCTTCTTGATGATGTGGACAATGTCGTTCAGTTGAAGCATTTGGCTGGTAATCATGATTGGTTTTATCCAGGAAGTAAGATCATTATTACCTCCAGAAACAAGAAAATTCTTAAACAAATTGGGGTGGACTACACCTATGACCATAGGGAAATGGATGATGTTCACTCTTTGATTCTGTTTAGCAAACATGCATTTCGAAGGGACTCTCCTTCAAAGGATTTTAAAGATCTTACTCATGAAGTTGTATCCCTCACTGGAGGGCTTCCCTTATCCCTTGAGGTTTTAGGTTCATTATTATGTGGAGAAAAGCCGGAATTCTGGAGAGGGACAATAGACAAGTTAAAAATAATGCCTTGTAAGGAAGTGCAAGAAATGTTAAAGATAAGTTATGAAGCATTAGACAATGAACAAAAACATATATTTTTGGATATTTCTTGCTTTTTCATTGGCACTGACAGTAGAATCGCATCCTACATGTGGGACGCCTGTTGCTTTTTCCCTAAGGAGGGAATTGAAGTATTGAGGTTCATGTCATTGATAAAAATTGGAGATGATCATAAGCTTCAAATGCATGACCACTTGAGAGATCTTGGTAGGACAATTGTTCGCCAGGAAAACCCTCGGGAGCCTCAAAAGCATAGCAGGTTATGGGACCCTGAGGAAGCCTTGAAAGTGTTAAAGCGAAACAAGGTAACTCTTTCTCTTTTTTTGTTCCCTTAATCCATATTCTACTATTAAAGTAATGTTGATCCTCTACTTAGTGCTTGCTCTAGTGAATGAAGAACCTTCTATCCTTGTGTCGTTTCATTGTCATTTCATTGACGTGATTAGAAAGTAGGAGATTGCTCTCCCTTGAAAAGCACTATAACTTATTTGAGATATTTCTTAGTAAATTATGAAGTCATCTCAAAGAATTGAGGTGCTTTCAAATTTATTAGATACTTGATAGGGGTATTCTATGAAGAAAAAATTCCTGAATTTCTGAATTTCTATAATTGATTCAGTTGCTTCCTTGACACATGCAATAAATAACTTGACTATGCTTCTGTAAAAACGTAACTACTCGGGATATATAAATCATATGTTAGAATTAATATAATAGGACTAATGATGCCCGCATTTTTCATGAAATTTTAGTCACTATCCATAATGGAGAATAGAAGGGATACTTATTTATTAAGTTAAGAATTCCATTTAACAATATTCATGGCACAAGGTCTGATTTAAAGCTTACCGAATTAGATAGGAAAAGAAGTTTCTTATAATGTATAACATATATATATATATATATATATATATATATATATAAATATATATATATATATGACATGAAGTGTATTTTTATGCAGTGGCCATTAGAAAGAGAAATGTTTTACTTTTTCTACATAAAAAAGTAAAGAGATAAATACTCTAAAATTCTATTTTGTATAATTAAGTATTTGTGAAATTAATCATAATTATGACTCTAATACCTTTAATCCATCATTTGGTTTGACTTAAGTTGTTGCTCAAAAGACTAGCACTTTTTGCAATCTCAACGTGCGACCTATGGTATAATCTCAAGACCAATCCATATATTAAGAAATTCAAAGTCAGTGTCTGTTTTCGTCCTACATGAAAAAATAAACTAAACTGACAAAAAAATGAATATGCTGTATATTTTATATACAAACATAATGGTATAGCTAAATTTTACAACTAAAAATGTACATTGTTTATATAATTATTTCAGTATTTTTGTATGATTCCATCTCGTTCTTCATCCATGTTACTATCATAAGTTGAAATCAGAGTGTTTCTGCTAAAAATGATATAAGTTCTTTTCAGTTTATTCCAACATTGAATGAAAATATCCGAAGTTATTTTCATATATTTTATCTAAAATACAAGCAGCTGAAAGAACCGCAATATGCACCACTTCCGATTGAAAAACAAATGCCAAATATCCTTCTTTATTTTGAAAAAGTACTGCTACCCCTTGTTGGTGCCAAGGGACGAAGGAGGCTGGGTTAGCCACTCACAACTCTCAGCCTGTTCCTTTTACAATTATGCCGAACCTTTAGAAGGACCCTCCAGCATAAGCTCGATCTAAATGCCACTTGAGATCTATCAAGGAAATGAAGAATTTCCTCCATATCCTTCTTCTAAAGTGTTGCACCTGAAGTGCATTGTAGAAAGATTGCTTGTACAAGACGTCCTATAACATGGCAAAGCGACGTGAGAGGTCACCCAATACTCTCCTTTGTTGAAGTGTTTATAAAACAAATGCTCCCCAAGTGTGAAGCAAGGACAAAGCACTAGCACGACTTACTAAGGGTGCGTTTGGTAATATTTTTGTTTAAAAATTGTTCAAGGAAACCGAAATAAAAAAAAGTGTTTTTGTTCCGGGGAACAATTTTTGAACAAAAATTCGTGTTTGGTAAACTTGTTCCGGAAATAAAAAATGAACAGAAACATGTTTGGTAAATTTGTATAATTTTTTTATTTCTTTTAATTTTTTAAATATTTTTATTTTATTTTTTCTATTTTCTTTCTTATTTTATTTATTTATTTTTCCTTTCTTTCTTTTTCCTTTTTCCTTTTTTTTTTCTTTTGGCCGGTCGCGGCTAGGCGAGGTCACCGGCCCTCGGCGGCGTCAAGGCTGGCAACTGGGCAAAGAAAAAAGAAAGAAAAAAAGAAGAAGAAAAGAAAAAGAAAAAAAGAGAGAAGTGTTTCTAAATTTTGTTTTAAACAAGAAATAACTTTTTTTGTTTCTTGTTTCTGTTCCAAATGTGTTTAGGGAACAAAAAAATAGTTTTGGAACAAAAACACAAACAAACACGTTTCTGTTCCTGGGAACAAAACAAGTTGCAAATAAACAGGCCCTAAATAAACCAAAAAATAAAAGATATTTAAAGCATAATTGAGACACACTTATAACTCACTCGTTGGATATTAATGAGTGCACAGCCAAATAAAAGAAATACGACTTTTTGCAATTGGGATAAATATTACACAAGTTGAAAAAAATCCTAAAAGGACCTAGCATTTTGAACGTGGAATGAAGATGACATTACCTTTCAAACTCATTCTTTTACTCATGGGACAAAAATGACGACTGCCATCAATTCTGCCTATTTTCACTTTAAATCACCTCGAGTCATTCTACATAGCTCATTGTGCGGATATGCACAATGAGCCATGTTAATCATGACTAAAACTTTTTGTTTCTTTACAAAAAGCCAGGAATTTTGTAACAAATTATTAACATGATTATAAAGTAAAACACATCCTTTTTGGTGTGGGTTGACATCACTCACTGTGTACGTTATCACAATGAACAATGTAGGGCATCCGTGGTGATTTAACAATTATAATAGATGAAATTTGTACTAGCTGTCAATTTTGTTCTACGGTTAAATAGTTGGGCTATTTTTATTGCGTTTGAAAGGTTATGTTATCTTTGTCGTAGATGCTGAAGGTTAGGCTTGATAGATGTTCGAAAGGTTTTGCGACTTTTGTTCGAGTACAAAAGGTTGGCTTATTTTCGGGATTTGGCCACACCCTAGCTATCGATTTTTTTAAGTTGAAAAGAGTTACACACCACACAAAGAAGTCTTGAAGATAGATTGGGCATTCTAATATTTTGAGAGGGAAGTTAGCGGGGGCGCAGCGCGGGGGAGGAGTCCCGTTAGCATAATAGTCTTTGGGGTACCATAATAATAGTAACATGTTAGCCACATATTCTTAAAGGAGTGAATCTCCAAATAATTTTTAATTATCTCTTATTTGTTTTTTTTTTTTTTTGTGACCTACAACCAACTGTTAATCTTATAGTCAATTTATAATAGTCACTTGAGCATTTCTTTGGGAGCAATGACTAATCTGAGTAGATTACTTATGTTGAAGATTTTTTTTTTTTTTTTCATGGATTCCTTTTGAGTGTTGAGATTAAATCCTTCCCAAATTATTATGTTGTTCACGTGTGAGTATCCACGAAATCTTGTACAACATTGTGAAGTACAATAGCAAAATTTCTGGTTCCAAGAAAATGACATGTGGAAGTCCATGAACTTTTTGTATTACTTCTTGACTTCTTATGCATTAGTATTATTATTATTATTATTATTATTATTATTATTATTATTATTATTATTTTATTTGTGAAAGCTTGCTACAATTTGGTTATCGGAATAAATATTCTATTTCCATTCTATTTTGATGAAGCAATTATTCCTTCATTTGATTAAAAAACAGAGTAGAAATTACTATACTCTTAAAATCGGGAGTAGTTATTCCTGCTCAGGGCCAAGGAATAGCTATTCCATGTAGGCTTGTAGCCAAAAATAGCTTCAATTTTCTCATTTCTAAAAATGCTTTGCACTTTCCACAATTAATTTTTTTAATATTTTTATTATATTTGAGTAACTCGGTTATTTATCATTATGATTATATCAAATTTTAATTTATATTTAAACTAAAATTTATGATAAAATCGTAAGTTTAGAGATTATTAATATAGCTAATAAGTTATTTATGATTATGAATATATCAAATTGTAATCTATTGCTAAACTAAAATTTACGATAAATTAATAAGTTGTAGAGAATATTAGCATAACTAATATTATTGTCTTAGTTATTTATGATTAGAAAATAATTAATTAAGAATATTTCAAGTTACTACTAGTAAATAATAAGTACATGATATATTAATATAACTATTGTCACAATATTTAGTTTCTTGTAATTAGTTATTATTCCAATGGAAAATGAGACTGTGTTATTTATTTATTTTATTAAGTAGCACGGTCGAGTAATATACACAAAAAATTAATGTGAAATTTACGTAGAGAAAAAATATTTCTAATAAAATAGATCAAATCAACTTTTGATTTTGCACATTGCAATTTGATTAAATTCCTCGCATTGCACGCTTGTCTTAACTAGCATGGTAATGAAGCTACAGTATGGGAATGAAGAAAATTACAAGTTGTAAAGTTTTTACTTTGAATGAACCATGACATCATAATTCCTTATGAGATCCGAATTTATATGGCCAAATTTCAAAATGGAAGTTGACATCCTTCATTTTGTTAGCCTTTATAAATACTGTTTATTGGCTTATCTTTACATTGCTAGTCTCTTGAACACATTAATGCACATCAATAGCAATATGAATAAATGATATTAGATTACTTTAGTTGGATACAGTATTGATGTAACATTGATTCTTGCTTATAGGGGACGGAAAAGATTGAGGCCATTGATCTAAGTAAAGGCAAAATAGCGAAGCGAGATGGCAACAATTACACAAGAGAACAATTCAAAAATTTGACGAGGCTAAGATTCCTTTTCATGAAAGGGGCACATCTTAGTGGAGATTTTGAGGACTTAATGGGGGAGTTAAAATGGCTTCAATGGCAAGAATGTCCCACGAGTTTTGAAGTAAACAATTTTCACATGCCGGAATTAGCTGTACTCGAATTGCAAGGAAGTAAGATAAATGAGAAATGGGGAGGATGGAGTTTTTTCAAGGTAAGAATTAAAGTCCTTTTTTTCCTCTCCTTTTATGCTTTCTTTTGAATCATAATGACTCTACACTCACCCATCGACATTCATTATTGTTTTTTGGGAAAAAGCCACAAAAAACCCCAAACTTTGCTCCGAGTGACAGATTTAGCCCGAACTTTATTTTGTGACGTGAAAAACTCCGAAGTTTGCTAATTGTGACATATTTACCCCCATTAAGGGTATTTTCGTCTTATTTGTTCTGTTTTTTCTTTTTCTTTTTTATTTTTTTCTTCCTCTCTCTTCCCTCCGCCGGCCATGGTGGAGCCGGCGGAGGGAAGCCGGTGTCCGGCGAGGGCTGCCCTCGCCGGCGTCGGCGAGGGTCGCCCTCGCCCGGGCCGGCTAGGGCCGCCCTCGCCGGCGTCGGGCGAGGGTGCCCTCGCCCGGATCGCGAGGAGGCCCTCTCCCGACGCCGACGAGGGATGCCCTCGCCTGCGTCGGCGAGGATGCCCTCGCCGGATCCGGGCGAGGGAGGCCCTCGCCCGACGCCGACGAGGGCCGCCCTCGCCTGCGTCGGGCGAGGAGTGCCCTCGCCGGCGTTGGGCGAGGGTGCCCTCGCCCGGGCGAGGGGGTGCTCTCGCCGACGTCGAGCGAGGAGGCCCTCGCCGACGCCGACGAGGGCCGCCCTCGCTGCGTCGGGCGAGGGTGCCCTCGCCGGCGTCCCCCTCGCCGACGCAGCGGCGGGTGGCCCTCGCCGACGCCGACGAGGCGGCCCTCGCCGCGTCGGGCGAGGGTGCCCTCGCCGGCATCCCCCTCGCCCGACGCAGGCGAGGGCGGCCCTCGCCGGACGCCGGCTTCCCTCCGCCGGCTCCGCCATGGCCGGCGGAGGGAAGGAAGAAGAAGAAGAAAAAAAAGAAAAAAAAAAGGAAAAAAGTTTTTAAAAATAAAAAGACCAAAATGCCCTTATGATTTAGGGTAAATGTGTCACACAAATGAAAGATTAGGATTTTTTGTGTCACAAATAAAAGTTTGGGATAAATGTGTCACAGTTAGCAAACTTCAGGGTTTTTCACGTCACAAAATAAAGTTCGGGGTAAATCTGTCACTCGAGGGAAAGTTTGGGGTTTTTGGTGGCTTTTTCCCTTTTTTTTTTTTTTTTTTTAGATGGCAAAGAAGCTTAGATATCTAGACCTTTCCTTTTGTGATTCCTTGGAAAATACTGACTTCGTCTCAGCTTTTGAGAAGTTAGAGGTTCTCAAACTTAGTTATTGCCGGAGACCGAAGCGAATCGACGCTTCCACTGAAGACACGGAGGGCCTCCTTCACTTGGAGCTGGGCTCGTCTCGCGCACTTCATCTCGCAGTAGGCGCCGACACAGGCGCCGAAGGCCCCGTTCCTTGTTTTTGCCTTGGGGAGCTTCCAGCAGAAATAGGTAAATTAAAAGCACTACGGCAACTCCATCTAGGCTATACTAAATCCCTTTCCGCATTACCAAATAGCATAGGGTCTTTGGAGAATCTAGAGATTCTAGATATTTCTTTGAGTGGTATAGAAGAATTACCCAGTGGTATTGGGAGTCTGAGAAAGCTCCAAGAGTTACGTGCTTGCGGTTGCAGAAATCTAAAAGGGATAATGGTAGAAAGCTTGTGTAATCTTTCTTCCCTACGATGCCTTGATTTTACACACTGCAAGAAGCTCCAATTGCTGCCGGACCTTCCTTCGGGCTTAACATATTTGGGCGTCACCTGTCAAAGTCGCAAATTGCCTTCGCTTTCCCACCTAGCCCATCTCAAGCAACTACGAGTTGAGGTTTGCGGATTTATCCAGTGCATCCAAGAGCTTCCATCAACGCAATTAAAGAGTTCAGAATGCTCCCAACCGACGGACATTGAAGAAATGGAATCACCACAATCCCTAAACACGCCCTTCAAGTTCGAATCCTTGGAAGTCTGGAGTTGTAGATCTATCAAAATGCTGGACGTTTCACGTTTGTCCATCTAAGGACATTAGTTGTCTCAATTGCGAGAATCTACTTGAAATTCAAGGTCATGACAAATTGATATATTTGGAAAGCTTGGATATCACATCCTGCAATTCAATCAAACAGGTGGACCTTACAAAAGCCGAGGGTCTGAAGAAATTGAGTATTAAGAAATGCTACGAATTAGCCGAAATTCAAGGCCTTGATAGGTTGGAGTATTTGGAAAGGCTAGATATCGAATGGTGCACTTCAGTGGAAAGGCTAGACCTTCCAAAATCCGGGAGGCTGAAGGAATTAGCAGCTCCATAGTGCTATGACTTAGCCGAAATTGAAGGCCTTGATAGGTCGGAGTATTTGGAAAGTTTAGATATCGAATGCTGCACTTCAATGGAAAGGCTAGACCTTCCAAAATCCGGGAGGCTGAAGAAATTACAAGCTGCATATTGCAAAAACTTAGCCGAAATTCAAGGCCTTGATAGGTCGGAGTATTTGGAAAGTTTAGATATCGTATGCTGCACTTCAATGAAAAGGCTAGACCTTCCAAAATCCGGGAGGCTGAAGGAATTAGTAGCTCCATCTTGCTATAACTTAGCCGAAATTGAAGGCCTTGATAGGTTGAAGTATTTGGAAAGTTTAGATATCGAATGCTGCATTTCAATGAAAAGGCTAGACCTTCCAAAATCTGGGAGGTTGAAGAAATTACAAGCTAGAGAATGTGTAGACTTAGCCGAAATTGAAGGCATTGATAGGTCGGAGTATTTGGAAAGTTTAGATATCAAATGCTGCACTTCAATGGAAAGGCTAGACCTTCCAAAATTCGGGAGGCTGAAGGAATTAGTAGCTACATGTTGCTATAACTTAGCCGAAATTGAAGGCCTTGATAGGTCGGAGTATTTGGAAAGTTTAGATATCGACAGCTGCACTTCAATGAAAAGGCTAGACCTTCCAAAATCCGGGAGGCTGAAGGAATTAGTAGCTACATATTGCTATGACTTAGCCGAAATTGAAGGCCTTGATAGGTCGGAGTATTTGGAAAGTTTAAATATCGTAAGCTGCAGTTCAATGGAAAGACTAGACCTTCCAAAATCCGGGAGGCTGAAGGAATTAGTAGCTACATATTGCTGTAACTTAGCCGAAATTGAAGGCCTTGATAGGTCGGAGTATTTGGAAAGTTTAGATATCGAATGCTGCACTTCAATGAAAAGGCTAGACCTTCCAAAATCCGGGAGGTTGAAGAAATTACAAGCTAGAGGATGTGTATACTTAGCCGAAATTGAAGGCCTTGATAGGTTAAAGTTGCAGGAACTAAATATCATCGAATGCTTCTCACTCAAAACAATTCCAGAATCATTTGGAACTCAGATTTATCAATCAAATGAGATTACAAATAGTGAAATGATAGGGTTATGAATCAGACGATACGGATGACTCGGATGAGTCAATATAATGGAAGTAATCCTCACTTACTATCAAAGGTACATAGAGCAGGTAAGTTACCTTTGTTCTTTTAAGATCTACTATCCAATTTTCATTTGTATTTCCTGCTCCCAATATCTTTCAAGATTTATGATCTTCTCAATATTATTTCCTAGCTGACAGTGTCATCATTGTCTCCTTACTTGAATTCAAGGAATTGAGGGGAGATATCCATGGAAATTGTTGTGTGCTTTGGCAACAAGATTTTGCTTATCATGCCAGTAAGGGAAATAGATGGAAAAGGCTTTCTAAGTGCATCATTTGTCATTAGTTTTCGGGTAAGATCCTTCATCCTATGCAGAAAATAAAGATTCTCAACGTTTGATTGATTCTGGGAATGCTGGAAGTAGTGCATAAAAACTGATGTATGGAGGTATCTGATAGCATGCCAAAGGTCATTACGTAGGTCGAGAAATGAAAAATGAAGGACCCTATAGGGCGGTCCTCCTAATTGAGGTTTTAGTTTGCTCTGCCCTTACCATGTAGCTCATGACTACATGTTTCTAAGTTATGCTTAAGAGTTAATTTACGGTGCAAATGGAGCATGTTGACAGGGCATCCCTTGGCATCAACCATTGAGTTCCACACATTTTATTTCACAGAACTGTCTGCATTGGCTGATTAAAGTAACCGTATCAGTTTAGAAATGCTAAATGCAAGAACAAGCTCTTCTTCTAGTGGTGTGGCTGTGAGTGAATTAATAAACAGGGAAGAAGCAAAAGCATTGTGAATTATTTGGATCGATCTAGAAAATTGCAATTCGAATTTTATTGACTATGGATCCTTGTTCATTTGGTTTGAATCCAGAATATACCTACTACAAGGCTAATAATAGATTATCCCAGAGAATGCATCTTGATGTTTGTAGAGTTGGTAAAGCCATCTATCGTATACTTGAACTTTTGAGCTAAGCAAGACATTACTACAATGTCCTTTGACATAATCGTCTGTACTGTAAAATAAATTCCTTATATTGTGCAGAAGCACTTGTTAGTTCATTTACTTGCTGAAAAGTAAAAGACAGGAGGCATCTGTATAAGTTTCCTAAGGAAACTTTTCGATATCCTATACGCCATTTGAAAACCACCTTGCATTAATTCTAATGCATGAATATCGTGTAATGATAAGGAAAAGAATCATACTATGTCCCACAAAAGCAAGCAACTTGAGTTGAATTCACTATGTTAATTTGATCAAAGCTTCTGTGGGTGATGATGTTAGATGCCCCATTAGTTGGATCCAAAGAGCTCAAAAGGAATATTGAGTTTGACAAACAGAGATTTGTAAACTTCAGAGTATTATTACTAGTTTGTTGATGTTAGTTGTTGGATTGATTTCATCTGACTCACCGACAGGATTCGGTTATTTTTTCACTGGTTGATGAAAATGCTGAAATATCTTAGAGAGCTTTCGCAAGGAACTTCTAAAATAAATCGAAATCATAGAAGGATTAGGAGGTCAATGCATACTTGGAATGGTAAAAGGTTGTTTGCATGTTGTCATCCCACATTACCCTTATTATATTTAACAGAAGCTTTGCACAGCTAAAAATGTCCGCCTCCACTCTTGTGATCAAGTCTCTCTATCCACTCTTGTGATCAAGTCTCTCTATCTTCCTTATTTTCTCTCCCAAATGTTACTCTAGGATTCAAGTGGACTTCCCTCATCCTCTCACTCTTCAACTGGCTCGAGCGTTCCTCTAGGTTTGAGCTCTATCCATCGCAAGCCCTCTTTCAGCTCGCATCCTTCCGATTTGCTCTAGTGCAAATGTTGCGTTTTCAACTGCTCGCGAAGCTTTAGCTATGGAGACCAACGAAGGACCACAGTGTGTTGTCCTACTATTTCAGCTTCAGGTCAATAAATCACTGGCTTCTCAGGTTCGGCTCCTAGTGTTCTTTTGTGACCTAATGGGCAGTTGACTCGATTGTTCCAAGTTGATTTTCTAAAGTTTGCTTGATTTTCGATTGGCAGGTGAAGCTGATGGAGTGGAATCCAAAGAAGTATTGGCTGGCAATGGTCAAGAAGGACTCAAAGGCGATGTCAATTGGCAGAGGATGTGGACAGTCTCTCTTTGTAATTGCTTCGAAGCGAGAAGGTTGGTCAGCTTAGTATTCCTTGGATACTGTGAAATATGGTCAGCTTGGCATTTGCTTTCATGTACCCTAGCAGCTATTTTGGTAGGCCTTCACTGGGTTTTGCTATCCATTTGTAGGCGAGAGAATTCTAATACCGTGGTGTAATGGAACTTGGTCGTGCTTTAAATGTCAAAATGATATGCTGTCAAGCCTAGTATTGTTTTCATGCGCTCTAGCAGCATGTCCACATTAGTTGCTAAACTGATGATGTGCAATGGTAAATGACTCCTGGTTCGTAGGTTGGTTCTTCATTTCAGGTCATCTTGCTACAGTCCTCATAAATACTTTGAGCACTTCAACACTTCAACTAGATAAGATTGACTCAAGTTAGGGTGGTTTGCTGGTCGTCAACCCTGGTTTTTGTTGGTCCAACATTATTTCAATTATCCAGATAGTAACGAGGGTTAAAATAGATGGGTTGATTGTTGTTTTTCGTTGGACTGTAAGGTCTCACTTTTTTAAAGATAAAGTTTGATTTCTTGCACTTTCTGCCTTTATTTATTATGTCAGGTCAACAAGACGTCTTACACGTATTATTGTGCCAGAGAATTACTGCAACTTGGAGATTGTGGGGACAGTGAATATTTACGAAGGACACTTGCAGAGGAATTTCAACAGATGGAACAGAGGTATTAACAAAAGAATTAGAAATGTGAGATGCAATAGAATCTTGTTCTTGCATAGAAGTTCGTATCTGAATGTGTCGTTTATTGCTCTTTCATTATACATTCTTCTCATTAATGCTATATCTAGTTTGCCATGCATAAGTGTTCTTACCCATGCCACCTTTGTGGGAGAAATATGAATTATGGGACAAAACGTTGCTGGTATCTACTGTTTGAAGTGATTCATTTTTCCCCTTCAAGTTTGGTCCTCATTGCCGATGTGTGTACCAAATGTGAAATTCTTGATCTCATTGTATGCATAACAGGAGTTTGAGTATGATTGCCTGGATTCAAAATTGGACTGTGTGAACATTGCCAGTCTTTGCTTTTTGGTGTTATCCAACTCATCAATTATTTGAGTTTGTTGATCTTTTCTATCCATTTTCCTATTACCAAAAAATTGTATGAATATTTTTCATTTCCTCGCCTGAGTAGCCAGAACTATGAGACCATAATGTGAGAAGGAGAACAAGATAGGGAAACCTTTGGGGGTGGGGTGTTGTCTTCTGGGTTTTGTAGTCAACAATGATTTTCACTTACCCTCTTTTTAATATTCTAGTGTTTTGTATTTGGTCTCAGGTTGATTACTTGACAATGTAATTGGAACTTAAGTTGGGTGATCTTGTCGGATTGGGCTTTCTGTTTAGCTTATGATCATTGTGTATGGAAAAACAGTGCCTCATTTTTAGATATGGAATGATTTAATCATTACAGTTTCAAGGAAGCTATCAAGATGCCTTTTTATTTTTTCACTATTTAAAAACAAATCTTGATATGAATTTATTGTCACAATTCCCTCATATGTCTGTTTTAGCATTCACTAGATACATTACCTTTTCACTATCTTTCTTTGAGGTATATACCTTTAATCTAAAAATACAATTTTTTACATGTGCAGAGTACAAATATAGGATGGCTCTGAATTTGCTTCATCCAATCAAACTCATGAAATTGGGTTTATAGATTATATCTCCTTCCAAATAGTCTTTGTTAGATGTTACAAACGATATAGTAGAGTTGAGGTGATTTATGAATGATTCAAGCAATGTGAAGTAGGGAAGGCCTTTGGAATCGATCTTGTTGTACATCCCTCCTGGTTACTATCGTGTGGATTTGGCTCTATAAAAGGTAAAAGCTAGGTATATCATATGTTAAATCCCTTATTTGCAGATGTGGCTAATATATTACGTTGGAAACAGGAACTTCAAATTGTTATGCTGCTAAATAAGATGAATGATGCTTGTGAAAACTTGAGAGATGCCTGGATGATGATCTTGTAGACCAGTGACGTTCCATTTATGCATATTTCGGGAACTTCTTGTGCAATTAACTGGGAGTTGGACCAATTGAAGGTAACTTGTGGATCTAGAGCTTGCATAATGATTCCTTACTTGTGATAAATATAGGATGCTCCTGAGTTCTATTTGTTCCTATACATGTCAATTCCCAATTTAAGACATTGATGGCAAAAAGGAAAATGTAGGATATTGTGCTTTTCTTTTGAGTCTGGTTTAACAGCGGAAACAATAGTGGTCAACAACTGGTGGTATCAACCCTGTCGAACAAGTAACCATGTGTACTTGTCAATTGGTAACCCAGCAAACCTGTCAACTAGTCTAGACCAATTCTAGGCCTTCCAAAAACGTTAAGGAAGAGTGTTGAAGTTGGGTCGGGGTTTGGAGCTCCAACCTCTTGTAACTAAAAGGCCTGCCAACTATCTGCTTTGGCATCTTCTTGCTTCATTTTGTGGTGGATAATTCATTTATTGACTGTATTGGCTTAGTCTATTAAAAATTTGAATGATTCTATCGAGAACAGGAACCTTGTCTTTTGTGCTTAAGCAGCTTTGTCGAGTGAACTGGGCTTCTTTTGTTCTGGAAATGTGTATTCTATTAGATAACGTCACATGCAATCGGTTCAACTGGTCGAATTGTTAGAGCATGGTTCTACTAGTTTGACTGATTGAATCACTACTCCGGTTTTAAAAACGTTTTTTCTTTTGTTCTTCCTATTATGTATCTGCTCTCCTCATCAACGCGAGGAGTGGCAGCTTAGTTTTTCCTCCTATATGCATATACATCCTATTTCATGCCTGCAATTTTAAAGGATGTTATACTTTCTGCCTTAACATAACTGCAAAAGTTGTGTTGACAGTTGGTGCCTTGTACTTGAATGCTTGTTAAGGAATGTGCATTTGATGACCCTAATGGGTTAGTAGTGCCACTTTTGCTTCTATTTTGTGAGAACACTTTTGCTTTGTTGTCTTATTGTCACTTCCAAAATACTAACCCAGTGAAAATACACATCTTGGACTCTTACACCTAGAGATGGTGCTGCATTCCCCGTACTATAGTTCCTCCTTGGTAGTGGTAAAATTTTTTTACACCGCCATACAATCGAGCTAAGGATCAACTCATTGTGATGCCATCAATTGTATACTCTGAAAACTATTTTCCTTGAGCTTCTTGCCATGTCCATTTGCAGTTTGGATTTTTAGAAACTTGTTGACAGTCTTTCCTTTCTGTATCATTGTTTGATAAACTCACCAGTATTAGTAACAAATTTATTTCATTGACTAGGTGGTGGAGCTGGAATTATCCTATCCATGCTCCTTACTAACCACTTTTACAACCTACTCTTAAGTTTAAATATGACTGGCATAGGTATGTCGTGCCTCTTTAATGGACAATTTCATGCTTGTTCCGATGGTTGAAAACGTGCAAATTTATGCTCCAAAGAATATCTTTTTCATTTCAAGAAGTACAATACTGAACTATTAGGTTTTCCTGCAAATTTAGATCAATTGGGAGGTCAAAGTGCAAAAAAGATGAATCTTTAGTGGCCAGACATATACATAAAGAATAATTATCTTCTTATCGTAGGTTCATTGCAGTTTGAGTTACTGACTGAGAACTAGTATGTACATGTTCATGATGATAGACACTATCAGGGTCTTTAGTGTAGAAAGATACTATAGAGCATTCATGGTTCACATGCATACGATAGCCTCTTCGGTACACAAGTATTGCTTCCACCTATGTTTTAACATGATGCAAGTATTGTACTTATTACTTTTACCAAACAGAGGTATCAAAACATCACATTAGTTATGGCCATATTATAGGAACATCGGAGTGAAATCAAGTTGAGTTATTTATTTTTAGCTACAGCAAGCAGAGGTGTGGCTTGTGTTTTGGCTACAAGAAAGCTGGCCCTGGTCTACATACTTGGACAAGGATGTAGATGAAATCTTAGATTTAGAATGAACGTCTACTGTGGGTGGACCTCTATTGTTGGGGACAGTCTCTCCTGGTAATTGCTTCAAATTGAGAAAGCTCTCTCTTTTTTCTATTCAGTGTGTGAAGTGCTTGAATGTCTTAATTGAGAACATGATTTTGAACTGTGGAGTTGGCGTTATACATAAAAAAACCTAGTGTGAATGAAGGTTCTGAGTGGAAATCTAGATTCCGTTCTAGTTTAGTTTATGGGGTGGTGATTGTACTTGATATTATGATTATATTATGGTTGTTTATGTGCACTAATATTTGTTTTGGCGGTATCTACTTTTGTTTGGTCATAAGGAAAGTAAAACGCAAAGTAACTCAGGATATTATCATCGTCCTTAAAAAGAAATGGATAGTTAAGGTAGAGCAATTTCGAGGCAGTTTTCTTAGAAATAACTTTAAACTTTACATTATGGAAGAACTTCCCTGCTGATAATTTTTAATGCTTGAATATACTTTCAAGAGTTGCTAACAGCTGAACAACATGATGCCTCATACTTGGAAGCCTAAATTATCTTGTTCATGCTTTAGATTTCTACTCAACCTTTGTAAGTATCGTCTATCTTTCAGTAAAAAGTCCCTAAAAATCTATGTAGTTCAGATATTGAAAGTTGTGAGGCAAATTTGTTGCAAAATTTTTAAACATCATTGCATGAGTCATGCGTCATTTTTGTTCTCGACTTTGCTTAAGGCCTGCTTAGTTTTAGAAAACAGCTTTAGTTTCCATTTTCATGGAAATTGTTTTCGATGTTTTGTTGACAAAATATTTGTTCAGTGAAAATAATGTCATTAGGGATGAAATTGTGAGAATATGCTTGGGTTACATCACATTCCAAAAACATGCTTATTTATTCCAAATCTCCATGTTTGCATTTAAAATGGGAATACAAAAAAGTCATCTTCAGTTTTTAATTTTGATTCTGAGAATAGTTTTCCTTTTATTCGTCGACTACTTTTGGAGTGTTACCAAACACATTTTCTAGTCTGTTTTAATTCTCAAATTGAAATCAGAACAGACTTTTGACAATCTTTATCAGCCGAATGCCTCCTTAGATTATCAATCTCTTTCTGTTTGCAGAAAAAATGGACTTCATCAAGTTGCTTAACGGGCTTTGAACATTGAAGATTACTTCATGTCATCTGGACATCATTATATGCAATGCATAAGCAGTGGGTTGATGCCATCAACATATTTCATGAGGAAGTTGATTTGCTGTCAAACCTTATTAGTGATCATGGCAAGTGATACTGTTAATTTAGAGTGGTAGATGGCATTTCATTTTTCTTCATTTAACTGTTTTTGTTTGCTTATCTAGGTCTTGACTCTTTCCCTCAGGAGTTTTCCAATCTATCGGTTTCATGTTAATTCTCTGGATGAAGTGGTATGGCTAATTTTTTAAGCTCGGTGCTGCTATAGGACTTTGGCTTTTTTGGTTGGTTTTTATAATCTCGATCTGCTAGTTTGTCCGGTGATAGGGTATGAAGTGTGTATCACAAGTTGTTTGTGGTGCTAGAAAAGAACTTTTGCTAGTTTTCCTCAATCATCTGAGGGTGCATGTTATTATCTTTGCATCTGGCCTTTTTCCTTCATGCATCTCAGTGAACAATCTTGGAGGTGATCGGATAGAGATAGGAATTTGCTACAGGAAATTATTCTTCTGCACATCTTGAGACACGCCATATTTTCCAGAACATCCTGATGTTGATTCTTCATACAATCATATTGTATGCAATGATATGAATTATTAATATTAAGTGACTGGAAAGGGTCTAGTAAAATTTGATTTGAGTCTGATTCAGTAAGTTGGCAATGTCTCCTATAAGTGTATGATGGAAATTGTAGGTCACTAATCATTGGTTTGAACTTGAACTTAATCTGAGTTTGAGCTTTGAGTGTACTGTACATGGAGATTTGGATATAGAATGTTTATACATTCACATTATAATTAGCACATGTAGAGGTAGAGATATGTTCTCAATTTAAAAGGAAAGAGTTTATTGCCCACTTCGATCTTAGCATATATCCCCTTACAATTGCGAGAGTCAATTTTTGTACCAAATAATCATATTCAAAGCTTTGTACCCATCGATATTACTATTAGAGCCTGGGGGAAGTTAGACTTATTTATATTGCCAAATTCCACCCGTTGAACTTAGTGTAGTTAGTGAAACTCTTCTTTCTTGTGTTATGTTTATGGTCAACAAGCTAAGGATGAGAATAAAAACTCAGATCTGCAAAGAAAATGAGCAGAAAACTAACTGGTGGTTGCTCGGATGATAGTGAATCGAGCCTACATGGATCTAATCTGTGATGCTTAACCATGGTTATGAGAGCCTCTGTTCTTAATCATTTGTTTAGTACTTAGATGTGAGAATTGATTATTTTGTATTATTATTTTTATCTTTAGATCACGATTTTTGATATACCACCTCTTTTTTGACAGACCAATGCTGAGGATGTCAACTCCTAGTATTGAAATTGGTTTTACTAAGTTGCATGCCAGATAGATTCATATTAGGTGTTTGAGACCTACTGATGCATTATACTCGCATTTTTCCTCTTCAAATCAGTTTTGTATACTACTCTTAGTCCCTAGTATTGATCCTTTTCTAGTAGTTTGTTGGTAGCTCTTTGGATCCAACGTTTCTTTTGAACTTTTTCGATCTTGACTTTCAGTACTAGCAGCACTCTTTTGTAATGGTGACGTTACTTGCAAAAAAGTGAGATGTTGTTGTTGGTACTTGAAATTATATGATGAGGTAACATGTGTTGGAATAAAGGGCAATTGGTGTGACATCCTAAAATTCGACCCCGTTTTGATAAAGTGAAATGGGCATTTCGTCGACGTGCCTATAGCCCTTTTTCTCTGAGTTGATCACTCATGAGTTAACTAACCTATTGAGTAAAGCCGTCAAGGGATGTATCAGCTGTAAAATCCCTAAAAGCTACTTAATTGGTTGGATTAAGCTAAAATCATATCTGATCGATTTTTAACCACAAAATTGAACTCGATTTCGGGAATCGAATTTTAAGCGCGTCATAATTCTTATTTTTAGGATCCTGTCTTATTGTCCGTCAAATTGTTGACGAGTCCGAAATTTCAAGAAAGAAATTATCGGAATAAAAATTGAAGACCGAAAGGAAATGAAAAGGGAAAGAGAAAAGAAAAGAAAATAAGAATAAGTGTTATTTTTATTTTTCTCTCTCTCCCCCTTTTCTTTCTCTCTCTTTTCCTCTCCTTTTTCTCTCTTTTCTCTCTCTTCTCTCCCCTTTTCTTCCGTGCGGACAGCCCCCACCGATTCCTCTCTCTCTCTTCCCTTTTACTAGTCCAAGATTATCTTCTCTCTCTCTCTCTCTTCTCCCCCACTCCCCCATGCGACCGAAACCCCCTCCTTTCTTCTTCCCCTCTTGTTCGTGAAAAACCAGGAGCTGAAGAACGAAAGCTGCAGCTCGCCGTCGCTGCCCCGTCACCGCCCGTTTCGTCGCTGCACTGCACGCCCGCGTCGCGCCTGTTCGCCCGCCGCTCGCTGCCGTCCCACCACCTGCGCACGCCCTGCGTCCGTCGCCCGCTGCAGCCCCTCCCGCGCGACCCGGCCGCCGTCCCGCCCCGTCGAGCCCGGCTCCGGCCACCACCCAAAGACCGCCCGACCTCCCCGACGTTCCCCTTGCTCTCCGCCGCCCTCCCCTCGCCATTTTGGCCGTTGGATCGGCGCCGGCCAGCCTCGGGCAGAAACCTAACGAGTGGGTTTCTAGCTCACTCGTGGGCTGTTTTGGGCCGTTTCCGAGCTCCGGATCCGTGAGTCGCTTTGGGAAGAATTGTTCCTCGCGTCGCCGCCGTCCAATTGATCCGATTTGCGCCCGATTTGGTGAGTAATCTCACTAATCCAGGATTAGTTGGCTAATTATGCTTAAGGTTGGTTTAGTTTTAATTAATTATATTTAGGTTGTTAGATTAGAATAAATTAGCAATTATTAGTCAATTGTGATGCGATTTAGATAAACTAATTGTGCAATTAGTAAGTAGACGTGGTCTAATAATTATTGGAAGTGCCTCGGGATTTTCCCGACCCTTAGTGGGCTCCAATTAGGCTTTTCGGGCCTAAGTGGAATTTTTAGTATTTAAATATTAAATTTCGGAATTAAATTAAATAATTATTTATTTTCCGAAAATTCAACTGAGATGGCTTGGAACCGGAAAATTATGCTGATGATCGTAGTGAAGTCCGTTTATTTAATCGGGCTTTATTTTGAGCTAAATTGAATTTTTAATATTAATTATTTAATTTTCGAAATTAATAAATTAATTATTTATTTTTTGGAAATTAAGATTTTGATGGCCGACGACCGAAATCTTGTGCTGATCGTCGTAGCACAGTCCGTTTATTTATTTGAGCTCCATGTTTTATGGAATTGAATAAATTGTGATATTTTAGGGATTTACCCTAAATTGATTGGAATTGATTGAGATTGAATTGTTGATTGGTAAATGACCAAGTATGTTATTCAGTATTTATAATGCTTTGTTGAGTTGATTTAATTATTTGATTGAGAAATCGTTGGGCATTGGTTGTCGGTATTGAAAGTAAATTGGTAATCTCTTGAAAGAGGACACGTGGGCTCGGTGAATTGGAATGTCACCTGGAGAATGCACGTGAATTCAGTGGTTGAATATGTCACCTTGGCGAAAAGGTCGCCTGAGAGAATGCACGTGGCTCGGAGACTCGGTATGTCGTCCTGGAGAATGCACGTGGCTCGGTGACAGAGTTTGGCATCTAAAAGGGCACGTGGGCTCGGTGAATTGATGCATCACTTTGGTGAGATAGCACCTAAGAGAATGCACATAGGCCCAGGCATCTAAAAGGGCACGTGGACTCGGTGAATTGATGCATCACTTTGGTGAGATAGCATCTAAGAGAATGCACGTGGGCCCGGGCATCGTAATAATGACACGTGGCTTGGTGATTTGATGCGTCACCTTGGCAAATGAGTGCCTTAGAGAATGCACGTGAGTCCAGTATTTGGAAATAACATCTAAAAGGGCACGTGGCTCGATGACTTGATGTATCACTTTGGCGAAGAGGTCGCTTTAGAGAATGCACGTGGGCCCAAGGTTCGAGGCACGTGGACTCTAAGACCTGGAATGTCTTCCTGGAGAATGCACGTGGCCTAGCTTTTAAATATCCCACAGTGGGGATTGAATTGTATGACATGTAATCGACTGGTTCGATTTGTTTGAAGTGAATGAGTGTTTATTGTGAATTGTACTGACTTACAGGTGGGATCTGAGGCCAAGGTAAGTCATATGCCCTGTGCGTGTTTAGGCAGCCTATAGTATAATGGTTTACTAATCGGGCTTAGTGGGGTAGAACTCGCTGAGACGTAGTCTCATCCCAGTTTGGGGAAACCATTTCAGGACCCCGCTGAAGAGCTGAGGAGGAGGATTCTGAGAAGGAGAACTCGAATGTGAGATCTGAGGAGAAGGACTTTTGGAAGAAGAAGATAGTCCCGAGAGGGGCCTTGAGTACGGCCCAGATGGCTGAGAATTTATCTTCTTTTGAGATCTCCTTTTTGATGTGATTAAAGTTTAGAGTAAAAAGTTGCAGAGTGCTCTGGTTTGTGTTTTGTATAAAAGTTTGGTTATAAATTTCAATATGAAAAATATGGCCCTACTTTTCTATCTCATCGTTTTATTGTTTGGGGATTTTAACTGCTTCCGCATGTGCTTAATAAATGAATGGGTCGGCAATACATTGTTCTGGGATATTGCATTATAAAATCGACCAAGTGTGAAGGATGTGCGCATGCTTGAGGATCAGGGCGTGACAATTGGAATAACTTAAAATCCTCAAAAAAGTGTGAAGCTTCTTTTTATAGATTATATAGTTCACCTGTAGGGCACCTATGGGGTGCAACCCATATACCGAAGGAGCCCAAAAACCTAAAGCCATACACAAAACAACTCCCAAAGCCAAAAGGGAGCTCAAATACCAGGTCAATCATCGACTAATCAGCCAGGGCATTTACATCCATATGCGAGTCTGCACTATACCAAAAGTGTGACTTTAAGCCAAATTTCAATAAAATGGAGCATACGATTTCTCTTCTGTCACGCCCCGATCCTCGAACACGCACACATCCTTCTGGCTTGGTCGATTTTATAATGCGATATCCCAGGACAATATATCGCCGACCCTTTCAATTTTTAAGCACATGCGGAAGCAGTTAAAATCTTCAGACAATAAAACGATAGGATAGAAAAGCAAGGCCATATTTTTCATATTGAAATTTATAACCAAACTTTTGTACAAAACACAAACCACTTCATAACTATTCACATCAAAATGGAGATCTCAAAAGAAGACAGAAACTTAGACGAACTGGGCCGTACTCAAGACCCTTCTCAAGATTGTCTTCTTCTTCCAAAAATCTTTCTCCTTAAGATTCGCCTCCGAGTTCTCCTTCTCGGATTCCTCCTTCTCAGCTCTTTAGCGGGGTCCTGAAATGGTTTCCCCAAACTGGGATGAGACTACGTCTCAGTGAGTTCTACCCCACTAAGCCCGATTAGTAAACTATTATACTAAAGGCTGCCTAAACACGCACAGGGCAGATGACTTACCTTGGCCTCAGATCCCACCTGCAAGTCAGTACAATTCACAATAAACACCCATTCACTTCAAACAAATCGAACCAGTTGATTACATGTCATACAATTCAATCTTTATTGTGGGATATTTAAAAGCTAGACCATGTGCATTCTCCAGGACGACCTTCCAAGTCTTCGAGCCACGTGCCTCAAACCTCGGACCCACGTGCATTCTCTAAGGCGACCTCTTTGCCAAGGTGGTACATCAAGCCACCGAGCCACGTGTCCGTTTTACAATGCCCGGGCCCACGTGCATTCTCTAAGGTACTCGCTTACCAAAGTGACACATCATATCACCGAGCCACGTGCCCTTTTAGATGCCATTCCGAATACTGGACCCACGTGCATTCTCTAAGGTACTCGCTTACCAAAGTGACGCATCAGATCACCGAGCCATGTGTCCTTTTAGATGCCTGGGCCCACGTGCATTCTCTTAGGTGCTATCTCACCAAAGTGATGCATCAATTCACCGAGCCACGTGCCCTTTTAGATGCCAAACTCTGTTACCGAGCCACGTGCATTCTTTAGGACGACATACCGAGTCTCCGAGCCATGTGCATTCTCTCAGGCGACCTTTTCGCCAAGGCGACATATTCAACCACTAAACTCACGTGCATTCTCCAGGTGATATTCCAATTCACCGAGCCCACGTGTCCTCTTTCAAATGGTTACCAATTTACTTTCAATATCGACAACCAATGCCAACGATTTCTCAATCAAATAATTAAATCAACTCAACAAAGTATTATAAATACTGAATAACATACTTGGCCATTTACCAATCAACAATTCAATCTCAATCAATTCCAATCAATTTAGGGTAAATCCCTAAAATATCACAATTTATTTAATTCCATACGACATGGAGCTCAAATGAATAAACGGACTACGCCACGACGATCAGCACGAGATTTCGGTCGTCGGCCATCAAAATCTTAATTTCCGAAATATAATTAATTAATTAATTAATTTCGAAAATTAATTATTAATTACTAAAAATTCAATTTAGCTCAAAATAAAGTCCGATTAAATAAACAGACTTCACTACGGTCATCAACATAATTTTCTGGTTCCAGACCATCTCAGTTGAATTTTCGGAAAATAAATAATTATTTAATTTAATTCCAAAAATTAATATTTAAATACTAAAAATTCCACTTAGGCTCGAAAAGCCTAATTGGAGCCCACTAAGGGTCGGGAAAAATCCCGAGGCACTTCCAATAATTAGTAGACCACGTCTACTTGCTAATTGCGCAATCAATTTATCTAAATCGCATCACAATTGGCTAATTATTGCTAATTTATTATAATCTAACAACCTAAACATAATTAATTAAATCTAAACCAACCTTAAGCATAATTAGCCAACTAATCTTGGATTAGTGAGATTACTCACCAAATCGCGCGCAAATCGGATCAATCCGACGGCGGCGACGCGAGGAACGAAACTTCCCAAAGCACGGCTCGGGTTCGGGGCCCGGAAACGGCCCAAAACGAGCCCGAAAGTGCTGGAAACCCACTCGGCCGCTTGCTAGACGAAGCTGGCCGAGGCTGCTCTGCGGCTAGGGTGGCGAGGAAGGTTGGCGGAGGGTGAAGGGGACGCGGGGGAGGTCTCATGCGGGGGGCGGCGGGCGGTGGGCCTGGAGGTGGCCGGACAAGGGCGGAACAGGGCTGGGTCGCGGCTGGATCGCGCGGAGGGAGGAGCGGCAGCGGCGACGGACACGGGCGGAGCACACGGCGTGTGCGGGCGTGCGTCGCGGGTGCGGGTGGTCCGGCTCCGGCGTGGCGGCGACGGGCGGCGACGGAGCTGCAGCTTCTGGTCATCCTCCGGCTTTTGGTTCGCTCGAACGGAAGGGGGAAGAAAGTGTCGAGGGAGAGAGATGAGAGAGAGGAAGAGATAAGAGAGAAAAGAGAGAGAGAGAGAGAGAGAGAGAGAGAGAGAGAGAGAGAGAGAGGATGAGGATTGACCGGTCAAAATGAGGAGAGAGGAGAGAGAAGTTGGTGGGGGGGGCTGTCCGCACGGAAGAAAAGGGGAGAGAAGAGAGAGAGAAAGAGAGAAAAAAGAGAAAAAGGAGAGGAAAAGAGAGAGAAAGAAAAGGGGGAGAGAGAGAAAAAGGAAAAAAGAAAATGCATAATGCCTTTATCTCAATTTTCCTTTTCTCTTTTCCTTTTCCTTTCTATTTTCTTTTTGGTCTTCAATTTTTCTTCCGATAATTTCTTTATTGAAATTTCGGACCCGTCAATAAATTGACGAGCGATGAGACAGGATCCTAAAAATAAGAATTATGACGCGCTTAAAATTCGATTCCCGAAATCGAGTTCAATTTCGTGGTTAAAAATCGATCAAACGTGATTTTAGCTCAATCCAACCAATTATGTAGCTTTTAGGGATTTTACAGCTGATACATCCCTTAACGGCTTCACCCAATAGGTTAGTTAACTCGTGAGTGATCAGCTCAGAGAAAAAGGGCCATAGGCACGTCGATGAAATACCCATTTCACTTTATCGAAACGGGGTCGAATTTCAGGATGTTACATCTCCATCAGAAGCTCTCTTGCTCCACGCCTTTCAAATCAGCCAAAAGAAATAGGGGAATTGAGTTAATCCCACTTGTTGTGCTGTAAGCGAATGCCTTGCCATGCCCAAAGTTCTTTCTCAATAAAACCTTTGATAACCCAAGATAACATGGCACAAGCATAGGAAACTGTCCAAACCATTCTTTCCAAGAACAATGAAGGAGGGGATGCCGTGCGAACTCTGCCTCCTTTTGATGAGGAAACACCTATTAACTAATATATTGTCTCATTTATAAAGTAAGGATTTGTTCCTAGGTTGCTTCCCAAGCAAAAAGAGAAACTCTAATTGGAATTCTAACTTTCAAAATCGATTTTTGAGGAAAATCTGTTTTGCCACGAATCTCCCTATTGAGTAGCTTTCCCCCCCTTCAAGTCTGGTTCTCATTGCTGATATGTGCACCAAATGTGAAATTCTAGATCTGTGTGTGCGTAACAAAAGTTTGAGTATGATACCTAGGCTCAAAATTGGTTTATGTAAACATTGCAATCCTTTAATTTAAAGTTTGTGCTTTTGGTTTTACCCGACTCATCAATTATTTGAGCTGAAATATTCATTTCTCATTTGGCTAATTCAAGACTTCTGCTAATGGGTTTGTAGATATTTCTATCCAAAATGCCTATTACTATAAAGTTGTCCTATATTTTTCATTTCCTTGTCTTAGTGGCCAGAACCTTGAGACTATAATGAGAGAAGGAGAGAAAGAAAAGGAAACCCTTGGGGGTTAGGGGTTATCTTCTGGAGGTTGTCCTCAACAATGGTTTTTCACTTACCTTTGTCTAATAATCTAGTTTTTCATATTTGATGTTTGATTACTTAACAATGTACATGGAAGCTTTAGTTGGGCGATTTTATCAGATTGGGCTCTGTGTTTAACTTATGATCCTTGTGTATGGAAATACTGTATCTTATGTTTCCTGATTAGAAATTTATTTGATAATCACATTTTCAAGAAAGCCGCCCATATGCCTTTCTCTTCTATTTTGAAAAAGATACTTTGTAAGAATTTATTGCTACAATTCCCTCTTATGTTAGTTTTAGCATCCACTAAATATATTCCCAATTCACTGTCCTTCTATAGGGTATATACCTTTAATCGAAACTACAAATATTACCCGAGATCCACATGTGCGAGTCCAACTGCTTTTTCATGCTAATCATTACTCTATATGGTATTGCAGGATGACTTTGAATTTGCGTTAGATTATATTTCCTTCCAAATACATGAGGAGTCTTTTTTAGATGTAACAAATTGTATAGCGGTAGTGAGTGGACTTATGAATAATTCAAGCAATGTGAAGAAGGGAAGATCTTTGGAAGGATCTTGTTGTGCATCCCTCTTGGTCACTGCTGTGTGGATTAGACTCTATCTGAGGTAAAAGCTTTGTATATCATATTTTATGGCCCAAATTTACAAGCATGGCTAATATGTTCTGTTGGAAGCAGGAACATCAAATTATTATGTTGCTAAATAAGATGAATGACAGGTGAAAACGGGGAGATGCTTTGAGATGACAATTACGCGGGCTAGTGACCTTCCATTTGTGCATATTGCAAGAACCACGTGTGCAAATAATTGAGATTTGTACCAGTTAAGGGTAACTCATGGATCTGGAGCTTGCATATTGATTTCTTACTCGTGATATCTAGAGTTATATTCCGATCATGTCAATTCACTATTTAAGACATTGATGGCAAAAGGGAAAAAGTAGCATATCGTGCTTTTCTGTCGACTCCTGTTCATGTCAGAGTTTTAAGAAGTGGCTCTGGTTGGACTGGGCACCAAACCAGTCCATTCTGGTTTCCCAGCAAAAATAGTATTGATCAAGAACTGGTGGTATTGACCTTGTTCAACTAGTAACCAAGTGTACCTGTCAACTGATACCCAGCAAACCTGTCAACTAGTTTGGACCAGCTCTGGGCCGTTAAAAAGTTCAAAGGAGTAGCGTTGGAATTGGGTTGGGGTTTGGCACTCCAACCTCTTGTAACTAACAAGTGTGCCAACCATTTGCTCTAGTGTCTTCTTGCTACAATTCGTGGTGGATAATTTATTTATCGACCATATTGGCCTAATCTAAAATTGAACAGGATGCTATTAAGATGACATCAAGCATGTGTAATCTATTAAGATGCTACGATGTCTGCCGACTCATTGGGCTTCTTTTGTTCTGAAAGTGTGTAATCTAATATATGCAAAGTGTTCTATCAGATGACATTACATGCAATTGGTTCAGTTGGTCGAACTGGAAGAGCATGGTTCTACCACTTTGACAGGTTGAACCAGTGGTCTGGTTTTAAAATGTTTGTTCTTTTATTGTTCCTATTTATTATTTATCTGCTCTTCTCATCAGCATGATTAGCAGCAGCTTAGTTTTTTCTCCTATGTGCATGATGCATACACATGTCATTACATGCTTGCGATTTCAAAGGATGTTTTACTTTCTGCCTTCGTAATTGCAAAAAGTTCCAACATGCCTTGACAGCTGGAACCTTGTATGTAGGTTAAGAAATGTGCCTTTGATGGCCCTAATGGTTTAGTACTGCCCTTTTTGCTTCTATTTTGTTAGGATATTTTTGCTCGGTTGTATTATTCTCACTTCTGAAACACTAATCCCGTGAAATTGCACATCTAGGACCATATCTTACGCCTAGAGATGGAGAATGAGAAGCTTCGCAGCATTCCCCGTCCTGTAGTTCTCCCTTGTCAATTGGTGGTAAGAACATTTTGACACTGTCATACCATCAAGCTAAGGATCAATTCATTGCTATGCCATCAATTGTATAGTTCTGAAGGTTTTTCTTTGGGCTTCTTGCCATGTCCATTTGCAGTTTTGGATGTCTGGAAACTTATTGTCGCCCATACTCTTTACTTAGTGATCAATGTTTGATAAACTTGCCAGTGTCGGTACAAATTTATCTCGTTGGCTGGGTATTGGAATCGAATTAATCCTGTCCATGCTCCTTACTACATTTCCACTTAGAACCGTCTATTAAGTTCAAATGTGACTGGCATAGGTACACTGTGCCTCTTTAACAGACCACTTCATGTTTGTCCCTATAGATTGAAGAAGTGCAAAAATATGCTCCAAAGAAGAATATTTTTTAGTTGAAGAAGTAAAAAAAGTGAAGTATTAGTTTTCCCCTAAATTTTAAATCAATTGAGAGGACAAAGTGCGAAATGATTTAATAGTCACCAGACAAATACAAAATGAATAATCATTCTCTCATGGTAGGTGCATAGCAGTCTTGAGTTACTGAATGAGAACCACTATTTACAAGTCCATGACCATAGATACTATCATGGCATCTAGTGTAGCAAGATACTGTGGAGCATTCATAGTTATATGCATTCTGTAGCCTCTTTAGGCAAACAAGGTTTGTTTCCTGCCCGTGTTTTAGCATAATGCATGTGTTGTAATTTTACTTTTACCCAACAAAGGTATCTAAACATCATGTTAGTTATGGCCATACATTCAAGGAACACTGGACTGAAATCAAGTTGATCTTTTTTTTGGCAATGGGAGGTAGAGGTGTGGCTTGTGTTTTAGCTGCAAGAAAGTGGGCCTTGATCTGCATACTGGACGAGTATGAAGAAGATATCTCTTATTCGGAATGATTGTCTGTTCAAGAGTTTGTGGTGGTTATGCTTATGTTGTTGCTGTGGGTGGACCTCTCATACTTGGAGCTACAGACATTGGTGTGAGAAGCAATGCGTGTGGGCTTTACGATGATGCTCTTCGACTTCACCCTTTACGGAGAAGTCTTAATCCATACCTGCCATGTGCCTTTTCTGCTAGGCGGGTATTTGTTGATTAAAAAAAAAAAGTGGAGTAAAATGTAGCGATTTATCTATCAAGTGGGATGGAATTGACCAAAAGATGCTGAATCATGGCTTCTATTTGATGGTAACTGTTGTCATGGTATTGCTGTAAGCTTTGAGACCTACTCGATGTGCCAAGCTTTTGCTTCATCTGTATATGTTCACTATTTTCATGTGTAAGAGAACCAATTGTTTGGTTTGGATTATCTACACTTTGGGCTGAATGGTTCGGGCAGTGTACTTGACTAACGAACTCTGCATTTGAATGTTGAGATCTCTTACCGAAATCGACTTGCTCCTCTCCACGTGTCATTATTAAGTGACGCATGTGATCCGGTGTAGATAATACAATTTTGCGGGGAACAAGAGATATATGGTTTCAATTTGGCAGTAAAGAACTTAGGCTATAAACGATCTCAGATATTTGGAGCCCTCAAATAGATGGTAGGTTTAAGATAATGAGATTCTGTCTACAACATCGTGAATAAATTTTGTATCCTTAATAAAGGGCATCATGTAGTCTTTTAATTCAATTATGTACATTCAGGAATCAATAATTTTTTAATTGTATTATTCTTTCTCTCGGAATTATTGCCAATCTCCAGAAGAAAGTATGCATGAATGTAACATGTGCATTTGTGATACTTCTTTTCTTATGTTTATAATTTGTCGCGATGATAGCTCTTTGGGAACTTCAGCTGAATTTACCCTAAAATTAACGCCTTTATTTATAGCTCTTCCATATCTTCACGTCTTCAATGTATTCTTCCTAATGCAAGTGCAGAAATAGTGACATTTAACATTAATTATAAGATGGGACAATAACATTATCAACAAAATAAATGATCGTTAATAGGTCTGCTGCTAGTGCAAATCCCATGTAAACATTAAATTCCATGACCCGTTTTACACAAGCTCATTTTGGAGAAATTGTCGTCAAAAGTTTTGAGGATCGAGAAAATAAGAAGAGAAGGCTAGGAAAAGAAGTATGGCTAAGGAAGACGCTTTACTATTCATAGGAATTGTCTAAGAAGATAACTTGTGTCTATCGCACCAGACACCTTCGGCTAAACCTTCTATTTATAGCCATTGTAGAGCCTCATAAAATTTACTTCTACCACTATTCTCAGTAATAATAGAACTAATGATCATTTGTAACTCAACATCATTATAATACTAACCTCCGAATGATCAGAGAATATCAAGGTAACTTAGCATCATGTCTCAATAGTGTGTGTTCCCAAAAATAGCTTTATTGCCTGTGGATAGCGGCAAACTGGCAAGACTTAATACATGGGACTCTAATCAGAAAATTAGTCACTTAAGAAGACAACAAAGCTGATCTATACACAAACGAATAACTTTATTAATGATGATGGGATCAAATACAGATAAGTACCTAATGTGCCCTCATATTAGTTTAACCAACCAATCTTCTTTTCTAATGTGATTTTCCTGTCACTTATTGATAAAAAAAGCATACAGAAACATGTTGCCGTGTGCTTATTACATCTTTTCATATCTACTTAGTGGTAAAAATATCCTGTCAATATCCACTTGGCATCACCTAAGTGAAAGTGAGTTTTAGCTATTCAAAGTGTGGAAACACTTGACATCCTTTCAAGCCAAATGAGTATTGAATGTTCGGCACACACGGCACACAATATTAGGGAAAATTACCAAGAAAGTCTTAAGCCTTTTGTGTTTGCATCAATTCAATCATAAACTTTTAAATTTGGCTAATTGAGTTCTAAACCTTTGGAGGATTTACCAACGTAATCCACCTAGTCAAATTTTGAGCAGAGTTGCCAATGTGGATAATGTTTACAATTTTTTATTAATTTTTCTGATTTTTTTTCCCTTTTCCTTTTGCCATGGTGAGGGCAAGTGACATTGACAAATTCTGTGGTCTATGCCCATTGTAATCCCTTGGAATTGACTACCATATACACTCTAATCTTATAATGTGTTTCATCTTCAACTCATAATAGTTCTACAAGCATAGTGTGCCTATGAGAGAGAGGGAGGGGAAAATTGTTCAAAAAGTCATAAACTTATTGAACTTTTGTTAATTCAATTTTAAACCTTTCATTTATGCTAGTTGAGTCGTAAACCTTTTAATATTTTGCCAATTAAGCCTATCAAGTCAATTTTGACTGAAATTTACTAACGTGGATGATTGGCATTGAAGTGTCACTTTTTTTTAATAATATTTTAATAATATTTTGAATTTCTTTATGGTTCTTTTTTTTCTTTTTTGGGGGGTTTTGGAGTTATGTTGGCAAGGCCATGACGCCCTTGCCGGCCAAAGCGAGGGCGTGCAAGCCCTCGACCTAGGTCAGTCGGCCACCCTCACCAGCCTAACTCCAAAACCCAAAAATAAAAGCAAAAAATGTAAAGAAGAAAATAAAATAAAAGACCATAAAAAATTTCAAAGTATTATTGAAATATCATTTAAAAAGTGCCATGTCAGTACCAACCATCCACATTAGCAAATTCCGGCCAAAATTAACTGTATGAACTTGGCAAAAGATGAAAAAGTTTAGGACTCAATTAGCAAATTTGAAAAATTTACGATTGAATTGACAAAAGTGTAATAGGTTTAGGAGTTTTTGGATAGTTTTCCTGAGAGGGAATAATAATGGAGGTCCCCATTTTGATTTGGTTAAACACATATACGCAACTCTTGTATGTCGAACTCCCTCTGTTTGGGTTATTGCGCTTATAAGTTTGATGATCTTGACCAGTATCTCCGATCCGTTCGACATCTTCCTATCCATCACCTCGGCATGCTTTGTAGAATATGAAGTACATTGGGCAACTGCTATTTGATATAGTACTGCAGCACACCACATGGGGAATCAACTCTAAAAGCGTCAACTCTTCATCATGCGTCACAGGGCTACTATTTTTACAATTTGTCTCTTTTAAATCATTATAAGAGATCTAGCGATTTCCTTTAAGTACAAAATGAACCAAGACACACACACACACACACACACACACACACACACACTAACACTATTGTATTCTCCATACCATTTGTTGTGGCGCGCGCGCGCGCGCGCACACACACACAATTGTATTCTCCATACCATTTGTTGTGGTGTGCAACGAGATTATTTGTACAATTGAATGTACAGACCCAAATCAAACGATATCGTTTCTTAGACAAACCTGAACTTCATGCTATATATGACATTATTCGTAAATTGAAGTGAATTAAGGCTCCCTTTGTTTTGCAAAAAATAATAAATAAATGATTTGAAAAATATCACTCTAAAAATTATTGCTTGTATTGCTTGAAAGAATCCATTAATGAAATATGTTTCATTCTTGACAATAATTTATATTCAAATATTTGCATACTTAACAAGAACTTCTCGCATTCGTTCATTTTTGTAACTATACAAGTGATTTTTTTTGAAAAATAATTTTCCAAATTGTTTGCTTTTCCATGAAGGATTTTAGCTAGCGATTCAATACGGATCACTATTATGGAATCAATCTTGGCTTCATCCTTTTGATAAAAAATCGAGACCAATAGGCATTTATCACACCTACCGGTAGATAAAAGTGCAACGATTTGATCCATCACGGACCTCATATGATCTCAAAACACAAGCACACATGCGCGCTTAACTTATAGAGTTTCCTCATTTCTTTTTAATCAGGGACAATGCACGTTAGTGTGTAAAAAGCACATCTTGTCTACAGTAGTAGAACCCACTTGATCAAAATTTTTTGTTCGCAAAAAAAAAAAAAAAAAAAAAAAAAAAAAGCTTGTAAAAATCAATGGGATTTCGTAAAAGAAAATTTACAACTATTTTCAATTCGCTGCTTTTCTCTTTCATTTTTTCGTCTTCGTTTTCTTTTTTTCGTGTTATTGTGCTGTTCTGTCTGGAGTTTTTTTTTTTTTTTGGGGTTCTTTTGTTCATTTTGAGAATTCATCCTAATTTATTTCTGAATAATTTTTAGAGCAATTATCAAAAGTTCATGTCGGGCATAAGCGTTGCAAAAAATGAATGAACATAAGGTATCCGAATACGTATTCGTAGCATATGGTTCAGTCTCATCAAATCTTCATTTGCTTAGCAAAAAGGAGACAAGGTAAAAGGAAACTCCTTGATTCCTACCGTTCTCATAACGAATTTCGAAGAACGAATTATTATGTACTCTTTGAAGATTACCAACCACCAATCCAACCAATCTTTGTTGTATCAAGTGTTATGAACTTTCTTCCATTGGAATAACGAATATTATAACAAAGTCTAGTGCTTTTCGAAACTAATCAGTAGACAATCATGTGCGTTCTAAAGAATTCTCGACCCAGTTGATAAAAAAAACAGAAGGTACGAAATAAAAACAGAATAAAATGGAGAAATGAAACAAAATGGAAAGAGGAATAGAGCCGAACAAGGGTCAACCTATTAATTCAGAAGATTCATATTCCACTGTGAAACATGTCCTTAAAAGAAGCAAGAGAGGAAAAAAATAGCAAGCACACTTGGGGTTCGATAAATATTTCAATTTTCAATTTTCAGAAAAAAAAAGGAAGACCCGCCCCTTCCCCCCGCCTCCGACTATCAGACCGAGTGTACCAGCTCTGTTCCAGCAGAGCTGGTGGCTGCGGTTCTCGGGCTACTTGATGTAGACCGACGAAGGGGGGTTGCCGACGCATGCTTCCATTTCAGTTTCAAGTTTCGACGAATTGCTTTGTTTTCTCAGGTTTAGCTCCCGTTCGGGCGTTCTTTCAATGACGTAATGGGCAGGTCTAATCGATTGTTTTCCGATTCGGTTTTGTGAGGTTTTGGCTCGATTTCTTCTTACTGGAAGGTGAGGATGGCGTGAGTGGAATCCAGGGAAGGGTTTGCTAGCGATGGTCGCGGAGGACTCGAAGGTTTTTAAGATGTCTGTCCTAGGTTTTGGCTGGATTTCTCGCGCTTGAGCCGATGTAATTTAAGATGTGATGAAAGTAATTGTATGTTATTTTTAAGCTCATGAGATGGCTACTTGAATGAAGCGAGGTAGGACCTGTTAGGTTGACTTGGTTGACTTGAAGAAGAGGAAGCCGAAGCTCTCTTCTGCAATTTTCTGTTCTTTTTGTCACGCCCCGATCCTCAGGCACGTACACATCCCTTACTTTTGGTCGATTTTAAAATGCGATATCCCAGGACTATGTATCGCTGACCCTTTCGTTTATATATGCACATGCGGAAGCAGTTATAAATCCCCAGACAATAAAGTAATGGGATAGAAAAGCAGGCCATATATTTTTCTTATTGAAAATTCACAACTACATCTTTTTACATGCATCTCATAGTATTCTGCAATACTATATATACACAACTCTGGTCTAACGTCTATTCACATGCAAACAAGGTCTGACAAGACAGGACAGGATCTCGGTCCTCATCCGGGTCGTACTCGATGTCATACTCGGGGTCCTCCTCCACATACTCCTCTTCGGGTTCCTCAACAAGGATCTCCTCGTCAGATTCATGCTCCTTAGGCTCCTCATCTAGGTCCTGAAATGGTTATTCAATAACCACTGAGACAACGTCTCGACAAGTTCTACCTCCTAAGACCCGATTAGCAAACTAATACACCTTAGGGCTGCCTACGCACAACATGAGTCAGAGGACTTACCTTAGCCTCAGATTCCACCTGCATATTAGTACATATCGAATAGGTACACAAGCAATCACATCACAGATCGAAACATCGATCTAATCAACTTAGTCGATTTCATATCAGGAAGACCACTCACGATCATCTTCCTTCAATCATTCAATTCACAACATCAAACCAAGGCAATGAATCACATTAAGTCACACTTAGATCGAATCATCGATCAATTGACCTAGTCGATTACAAGCTAGTCGAATCATTTCTAGGTCATTCATCCCACACCAAGCAATTCCTTAGATTTAGTGGCTTTATGGTCCTTCCCGACCCTCTCAAGATCTAGTGGCTGTACGGTCCCACCCGACCCTCTCAAGATTTAGTGGCTTTACGGTCCCACCCGACCTTCTTGAGATTTAGTGACTTTATGGTCCCACCCGACCCTCTCATGATCTAGTGGCTTTACGGTCTCATTCGACCTTTACAAGATTTAGTGGCTTTATGGTCCCACCCGACCTTTTTACAATGCCATACTATGTCACCGAGTCACGTGCATTCTCCCGGAAGACATACTGAGTCTCCGAGCCACGTGCATTCTCTAAGGCTACATTTTCGCCAAGATAACATATCTAATCACCGAGCCACGTGTCTTTCTCAATTAACATTCCAATTCACTGGGCCACGTGCATTCTCCCGGTGATTTACCAACTCACTTTCGATATTAACAACCGATACCCGACCAATTCTCAATCACAAGACCAAAATTTCATTATTTAATAACATACTTAAAAATGCACCATTAAATCAATTCAACACAAATTAAAGCTCAAATAAATAAATGGACTGCTCAATGACAATCAGCACAAAATTCCGATCACTGGCCATCCTAGTTGAATTTCCAGGAAAATAAATAATTAAATAATTAATTTCGAAAATTAAATAAATAAATTCAATAAATTCAATTTAGCACAATATAAAGCTCAATTAAATAAACGGATTGCACCACGATCATCAACATAAAATCTTGGTCACTGGCCATCCCAGTTGAATGTCCGGGAAATAAATAATTAAATAATTAATTTCGAAAATTAATATTTAATTCCTAAAAATACCACCTAGGCCCGATTTGCTTAATTAACACCCGATAAGGGACGGAAAAATCCCAAGAAGCATCCAATAAATACTATAGGCAATAATCTATCTAATTACACTAATCACACAACTAATAAGCAAAGCAATTAACTAATAATCACTAATTAGTTCTAATATAACAACCTAATTACACTTAATTAACACTAATCAATCTTTAAGTGCAATTAGCAAACTAAGAAGGCATTAGTGAGCAAAACTCACTCGATTAAAGATTTGCTCGGATCAAATCAACGAGCACGCGACAAAGCTCGATCTTCTCCAAGGTGAGTCCTCAAACCGGGGCCCGGAACGGCCCGAAATCGGTCCCGCAAACTCACGGAGAGGCTGGGCTCTCTGATCTTGCGTTGCTGGCCTTGCTAGTCGGTCCGAATGGGTTGACCTCAGCTCGGTTCGGGGCTGAGATGCGGCCAAACTGGATGCGGGGAGGACTGCTTGATTGATGCTGCGCTGATCTGGACTTGAGGAGCACCGCAAGGGACAAATCCGGGCTGGCTTTGCTGCTGGAAAGGAAAGCGAAATGGAGCCATTTCGTGGAGGAGCCGGTGGTCAACAAAACAGCCAAAGAAACAGCTTCGGCCTTGCTGGGTTGACCGAAGAAGGTTGGGCTGCAGACGCGTGGCCACGAGCTGCTGAGCTTGCTCGACGAAAACGGCCGCCAAGGAGAGAAAAATTAAAGAGCAAGCTCCCTCGACCGAACCAAGGAGGAGCAGCAGAACAGAAGCTACGCTCGGCGAAGGAAAAGAAGAGAAGCGGGATCGTGGGGGGCAGCTGGCGGCTTGGTCGCATACCGAGAGAAGAGAAGACATAAGAATGCAGGGGGAGTTGTCGGCTGAAGAATTAAGGAACGTGCAAAACATTGAGAAAAAGAGAGGGAGAGATGTGATCGTAAATGGATAGGAAGGAATGGGGGGCCCATGGGTCAACACTTAAACAAATGAAAGACCAAAGCAATTTCAAAGAGGATACGTGCATGGGACCGTCGGTCATGGGGTGTGCGCAAAATAAAGAAAGAAAAGGGCGGGAAAAAGCAAAACAAAATTTATAACTTTGCTCAACTTCAACACAAGAATAATTGGTCATCCTAGGCCAATTTCAACCTCAATTTGCTCCATTGAAGTTCAAAATAAGACGGTCCTTTAGTCTCATGAATTTCCTTTGAAATCGACTTTTATTTCATTTTTCTCGGCATCTGACTTTTTGAACAAATAATTTCGTTTGAAGTCCAATTCAAATGCAGAAAAAGCCCAAACAACTTCCATTCACCGATTCACTTACACCAGATATCAAAAGTCTCTTCAAATCGGCCAATCTGAATTTCCGTTTATTTTCCGCAACGTTCAAACGATTTTCCATGAAAATCTCGGAATCTCCGAAAATCTTCTGAGACTGAGTCGTCGTTCCTAGAATAGCTCGTGACACTACAGAATCTTCAATTTCTGAAATCGGATTCGATTGACGGTTAATTTCACTCCGACGTGTTTTTAGTGTAACCTAGGCTACCGAGTACTTTTTAGAACTTTTTAGGACAAATGACCCGTGGTTGATTTTTTTTGAGCCACGATGAACCCACTCGACACATTGGAGACTTTCGATTATCGTGAGAATCTCGAGGATTCAAGTACAGACACAGGGTACCAAAACGACAGTAAAATCAAATTAGTGCTGGTCGACGAGAGTTTTCCAATTTAATGGAGTCACCCACGATCGGTCATTCATCACAGTCAAACCAACCTATTTATGATCTTAATTCGATTTTTAACTGTATTGTAATGATCTCTAAAGATTAGCACAGTCGAGAAATCGATTCATGGTCGAATTCTCAGTCTATTTGCCTTAAAGTCCTTAATAGCCTACCCAGCTAGTCTAGTTATCTTGTGAGTGGCCAACTCAGAGAAAAACACTGTAGTCGCATCGATGAAATGCCCAATTTATCTAATTGAAATCCGAACCCGAAAATCTGGATGTCACACTTTTGAACTGAGTGTCTGAATATGGGAGTGGTTGCAGAAAAACTGCAGCAGAGAAAAGAATGACGCCTTTTGGCGGTGTTTCTTATCACGAAATGTTCGCATAAATGCAACCTCGTGTACATTTCCAGGAGACATTAAAGGGTTTAAATTTCTTCTTCTTCTTTTTTCACATTTTTTCAGCCTCTTGCCTATCAAATAATTGAGCTATTTTCACCTTCGATGCTGGTTTTGTAAATCTTTTCAACCCAATCTCTTGTCAACACACTACTTACTCAAATGATATTAGTTACCGTTCATGTGTTGATAGATTATTTGAGCAGTGTGTATAGTAAAGTTATCGTCTATGTGTTGATAGATTATTGGAGCAATTTATACAGTAATTTTGACATGTCAGTAACTTTAAAGATAATAGTAAGTGTACTCAAATGGTAGTGATAATTTCCCAGTAACTTGAACAAGTTGATAAGTTGTGCAAATGAATGTTATTAAATTATTAAAATAATCAGCAATTTCGATACAATCAAGCAAAAATTCGTACCAATTAAAATAAAAGTTGGTAATATCGTCTAAGAGTTAATAAGTGCATCTTAGTGACTTTAACAAATAAATGTTAGTAAGTTATTGGAACAAGATAATTGACTATTTCAAACAATCAAACAACATTGGTATAATGACTCAAATAAGAGTTGACAATTTCTTATGAGGGTTAGTAAATTTAGTACACCGATAACCACTGTAAATAAATGATAGTAAAAAATTATTCAAACTAGTGAAAATTTAAAAAAAAGAAATCAAGTAAATAGTTGGTAATTTAGAACTTAGTAGAGCTAAAATAAGTTAGTGACTTACCCCTAGAAAAGTTGCTAATTTACCCAAATCAAGAGTAGTAATATCGTATAAGACTATATCAAAACAATCCAATAAATGCCAGTAGCTGGACTGAAATAGGAGCCTGTAATTTTCTATTAAAGTTAGTAATGGGTACGTATGCCCGAAAACCCAACTCAATCGCACCCCCGCACGTTATTAAAATAAAAGAATAAATAAATAAAGACAGGAATGAAGGAAAAATAAAAAGGTCAATAAAAAGTAGATAAAGTGGGGCCCAATCCCCATTGCAATTAGCAATTACTAATTAGCAAAAGAGATGGTTGGACCGACGGGAACGAAGAGTCAATCCTCCTTATTTTTCTCCTTTCCCCCCTCTTTTTTTCACTTGTGGCGTGTCCCTCTTGAACGTAAAAAGAAGCCAAAAAAGAAAAAGAAAAAGAAAAAGAACCCCCTCCAAGATGAGAAAAGAACATATTTTATTCTCCAATAGAGTTTTGTGTAATTACACCATGTGACGCGATCTTGAAAGGTGTGAGCTCAAATTCCATGATAACAAATATGTCGATCAATTCTTGAGATTGATATTTTTTTGATTGGATTGATGGTACTTAAATTTCACTATTTCTAAATCAAATGTCTAAAAAAAGTTTTTTATTTTTTTGATACCCAGGAACCACCGTACAGTCGGCAGCCGGCGACGTAAACCTAGAATGGCACATGCTTATGTTGAATTAACACCTATATGCAATTAAAGTACTACTGATACTAATCTAATTTTTTTCGAGTTAAGAAATGAGTCTCATCGTGATCAGGATCTTGAATCTCGAATTTTTCTAACTTTGACCATCGGGATTATTTGGATGTCCATAGCAATATATTTTTAAAAAAAAATTCTAACAACTGTTGGTATTTTCTTAAAAATTTTGGTAACTTAGCATTTTACCAAAATGCTACCGACCGAATAAGTTACCGGTCAAAATTTAGTTATCAACTGATTTTGATATTTACCTATGCTATTCATACTTTACCTGCACCGAACCATGTTCGGAATTTTGACCAATAGAATCTTCCTTTATGGTATGGACCTCTTTTCATGGTATCTTCCGAAGCCAAGCAGATGCCATTTTCAGCTTGATTCAATTTTTTTTCTAGTTTAAACCCTAGCCGAGTGTTAACCTTCATTACCCACCGAGCTGCATTCTGCAGGCGCCTTCCCCAATAGATCGCAGAGCCATCCCCTGTTCCCCCAAATCAATTCCACAAAGCCCCCTTCAATCTAATCACAAATCACCATGCCCCAACACATCTACTACCAGTAATACTGATAAATCCAACCTCCGAACCTCTGTGGCCTCCAATCACAGCGAGCCCCTACACAACAAAAAATGGAAGGAGAGCGTGAGAATGACTTAAGATTAGCAGCATTATGTAAAAGCCTAGGCTCTCTTTGGATAGAAAGTGATGTGGTTGAAGTCTCCACCGACATTCCTCCTACAAAAAGGCAGGAATGCAATCTTACTCTCTTTGGTAAGTTGTTCTCTAAACCTAATGTTAATTTCCCAGCCTTTACTAACACAATGAAAAAGGCATGGAAAACAGAATCAGTTGATTGTTTGCAAAAAGAACCAGGGTTATTCTCCTTTGTGTTCCAATCTGAAGAGGATAAAGAAAGAATTCTAAAAACAGGCCCGTGGTCTTTCGCAAGTAATCTTTTAGTTCTGAAGCAATGTGAGCCAGAAATACCAGAGCATTGTTATGAGTATTCTTGCTGCGCCTTCTGGGTTCAAATAGGAGGGATCCCTCCAGGGTGGTTTAGAGAGGATGTGGTTGCTGACTTGGCTGAAAGAATGGGCCGTGTGGTAGAGATACAGATGGAGGCTAAAGGGAAAGGTTCACATAAACCAGGAAGAGTGAAAGTTGAACTGGATTTGAATGCACCCTTAAAATCAGGAGCTATATTAGACATCGGGAGTAAAAAGCTATGGGTAGACTTCAAGTACGAAAGACTTCCACATTACTGCTACTCATGCGGAAGGATTGGTCACTATGCCACTGATTGTGAGGAAGTTCCTTATGAACAAACAAAATGGGCAGAGAATAAAGTAGGGACATACGGACCTTGGTTAAAGGCGGAGGTACGAGACCATACCCCTTACTGGGCAGTGTTCTATGGTAAGTTAGAAATGAACCCAGAGGCTGATGAGGTTATCCTGGAAACGCCTGCAACAGAAAATGAAATGGAACGGGGAGTGAGAGGTGAACAGGACAAACGAGTTGCTGTCATTCGCAATAAGAGAAGGCAAGAGTGTTATCCCACTGAAAGCAACCACGAAGAAACCGCCAAAGACCAAAGTAAAAAAGACAAAGGGAAACAGATCATGTGTTCAGATCAACCCAAAGCAAACTTTCAACCAGAGGACAGCAACAAAAAGAAAACTCTGAAGATCCAAAAATAAAAAAAAACAGCGGCGATCAGCAGAAAATGCACTGATACTTGTTGATGATATGGAGTTATTGGACACCCCTGTCTAGATAATGAAGGAAGGAAATGATTGGGCTCTGGTGGCTAGCCCTAATAAGCCACCGAAGACATCATGAAGCTTATCAGCTGGAATTGTCAGGGGCTGGGCAATCCCCTGACATTCCAGGAACTAAGAGCTTTAGTAGCTCTCGAAAGGCTTGCTATGGTGTTTTTAATGGAGACAAAGAACAAGGAGATGAGGGTGGAGGGCGTGGTTAAACGCCTAAATTTTGCAAATAAAGTGGTAATGAATCCGAAAGGGATTGCAGGAGGCTTGGTATTAATGTGGACTGAAGAGGTGAAGACAAGGGTGATTTCCAGCAACAAAAATCTTATTGATGTTGAATGTTCTAATCCAAACAGTGGCAGCCAAATGCGTATCACCTTTCTTTATGCTCCTACAAACTATGGAGAGAGACTCACATTATGGCATCAATTAAGGGGCATTCAGGCACAAAACACACTGCCATGGATCTGTATGGGGGACTTTAATGAAATATTATATGCTTGGGAGAAGGTAGGAAAAAGGGCAGCCGATTATCACCGAATGGCAGCCTTCAGAGATTTATTAAATGACTGCTCCCTAATGGATATTGACAGCAAAGGATGTGTATACACATGGGCAAACAACAGAGAAGGAGAGCAACTGGTTAAAAAGCGACTAGATCGAGCTCTATGTACCATGGAATGGCGAGTAACCTTCCCAGAGGCTGAAGTTTAGGCTTTACTAGCGATCGGCTCAGATCACAGCCCACTCCTTCTTGTGCTTCATCCTGAAAAACCAACAAAGCAAAAACAATTCAGGTTTGAAGCATTTTGGTTGGAAGATGCAGAATGTCGGGAAATTATCAAACAAACATGGGATGGCAGCCCTCTAAATGAGAGTAGCTTCACAGCCAAAGTGCACATGGTGTCAAAACAACTTGAAAAGTGGAGCAAAAAGAAGTTCCCAAATGCAGCCAAACGCATAAAACAGTTAAAGCGACAGCTAACAGAGCTAACAAATAGACAACTAGCAAGCTATAGTAAGAAGGAATATCAACAGGTGATGGATCAACTTGAAAACTTGTGGCAACAGGAGGAAAAGTATTGGGGGCTTAGGGCGCGCATAAATTGGCTTCAATGGGGAGACAGAAACACGAAGTATTTCCATGCCACCACAGTGCAGCGCAGACAGAGAAACATAATAACAATGCTGAAGATGACACTTGGTACAGGGGGCAGCATGTGCTCAAGAACAAAATCCTGGAATTCTATCAAACACTTTATGAATCTGTGGGACTAAGAAACTTCCAACCTGTTCTTGATCAGTGTCCTAGCTTAGTCAATGAGGCAATGAACACACATCTGATGGAAACAGTGTTTGTAGAAGAAGTCCAAGAAGCGGTATTTCAATTGAGGGCACTCAAAGCTCCGAGTCCCGATGGGCTAAATGGACAATTTTTTCAGCATTATTGGGAGGAACTCAAACCTGAAGTCCTTTATATAGTCCAGAGGTTCTTTGAAACAGGTACATTCGACCCTACCCTAAACCAAACACATATTACCCTCATCCCGAAAGTTAAAAACCCATAAAGCATCACCCAATTCAGACCCATAAGCTTATGTAATTTCAGTTACAAAATCATAGCTAAGGTGATGGCGAATAGACTAAAAAGATGGATCCCAGAACTAATCACTCCAGAACAAAGCGCCTTTATACAAGGGAGACAGATTCAAGACAACATATTCATAGTTCAAGAAGTTGTCCACCAGCTCAGAATCAAGAAGAGAAAAATGAAATTTCAAGCCATTCTGAAATTAGACATGCAAAAAGCATATGATAGAGTGGAATGGGATTTTCTCAAAGCATGCCTGCTTAAAATGGGGTTCCACACAAGATGGGTAGGAATGATAATGCACTGTGTTTCAACTGTAACTTTTAGCGTGAAAGTCAACGGAGAGCCTATGGAATATTTCACACCATCAAGGGGTTAAGGCAAGGAGATCCGTTGTCACCTTATTTGTTTATTCTGATGTCGAATGTGCTCTCATGGTTAATGCATAAGGCTATGACAGATGGAAGCCTAAGAGGGATAAAATTGAATCCACATTGCCCTACTCTATCACATCTTCTCTTTGCTGATGATTCTATATTCTTCTTGGAAGGGACCTTAACAGAATGCCAAAACCTCACAGCTGTCCTTAACCAGTATTGCTATGCTACGGGTCAAACAGTAAACCTAAACAAGTCAGGGGTGAGATTCAGCAGTGGCTGTCCTTTAACTCTTCAACGGAATTTGGCTCAACAACTTAGAGTCCCAATCATGGACAAGACAGGAAACTATCTAGGCATACCGACAGATTGGGGAAGATCCAAGAAAGAAATGTTTGCCTGGATCCTAGCCAGAGTTAACATGAAGATGGCGGGATGGAAAGAGAAGCTTCTGTCCAAAGCAGGGAAAGAAACACTGATAAAAAGTGTAGTCCAAGCACTCCCCCAGTATGCTATGTCGATTTTTAAAATCCCCATTTCCATATGTAAATCAATTGAAATGAGAATAGCCAATTTTTGGTGGAGGCAAAATGAAGCCAACAGTGGATTGCATTGGAAGAAGTGGGAAGCTTTGAAAATGAGAAAGGATGAAGGAGAGCTCGGGTTCAGAGACTTAATAAACTTCAACAGAGCAATGCTTGGGAAACAGGCATGGAGGTTATCTCAATCATCCACTGCTTTATGGAGCAGAATCTTCAAAGGGGTTTATTTTCCAAATGGCGACATGTGGAAGGCAGGGAAAGGACGGCGACCCTCATGGGGCTGGCAAAGCATTCTGGTGGGGAGAGAAGCAATTGAAAAAGAAGTTTAGTGGCGAGTAGGTGATGGCAGGAAAATCAGTATACGGGAGGACAAATGGCTGGAATATGGTGTGATAGGGGGCCCTGCCAATAGAAACGAACCCACAACAATGGCTGACTTGATAAATGACACCACCAGGCAATGGAAAGAAACAGAGATTCAACAACACTTTGAAAATAGAATAGCAAATGAGATCCTCTCTATCCCGCTGAGTCCTACCCCAGAGGAAGATACTCTAGTATGGCAAGGTAACAAGATGGGAACGTACACGGTGAAAAGCGGGTACAACAAAATTTGTGCAAATAACACAACAACATATCAGAACAGAGCCTCAACCTCATTTCAACCACCCCGCTCCTTATGGACAAAGATTTGGCAACTATCTATTCCCCCAAAGATATGTATTTTTATATGGAGCGTTTGTCACAATGCAATCCCAACTAGAGAGAATTTGTACAAACGAAAGGTTTTACCTCACCCCATCTGCACACTCTGCAACGACCAAGTGGAGACCACCGAGCACCTATTTCTTCTTTGCAAATGGACGAAACAAATATGGACAGATCCATGGGTCAGATTCCAGCGTGAATCAAATAGCATCACCCGCCTTGATAAGTGGCTAATAGAGAGGTTCGAAGAACAAAGGAACCTACCCGAGAAGGAGCTGCTGGTGATGACCCTTTGGTTTGTTTGGAAAGCCCGCAACAATTCAATTTTCAGGGCTCAAAAGCTGGAACCAACCACCATTGTAGATCTGGCGGACGCACATCAGAGAAACTTCAACCGATGGCAGCAAAAAGGCACAAAGGGGACTCTAGATCTGCACTTACCGAACCATTGGAGACCACCGATGGAAGGGAAGTTGAAGCTGAACGTTGATGGCTCATGGAAACAGGGGGAACAAACCGGATCCATTGCTGGAATTTTGTGGGATCACACCGGACAGGTGACTGATGGCTTCGCGCAGCAGGTTCGAGCTTCCTCTCCGCTTCAAGTAGAAACCCTAGCAATTTTGCACGGGTTGAAGCTTCTACAGTTATGAGTAAAGGAGCACGAGGGAGAAACTGAACTCGGCAAAGTACTTCTAACTGAAGCAGAGTGCGAAATTGACTGTCTCACCGCACAACAGAGCATCCTGGGCTGGGCCAAGATTCCATGGCAGGTGAAACCCATCATAGAGCAATGTACAAGCCTGCTCTCCCGTTCCCCAACAGTGACGCTCAGCAACTGTTCACGAACGGCCAACAAAGCAGCTGATCTGCCAGCGAAAATGCACCGAAACAAATTACTGGCTCAGCATTGGCGATCACTCCCTCCTCCAGCTCTATCGGAAATTTTGTTTTCGGAATCGCACCCACTATCTCCGTGTAAGTCTTGTATTATATGAATGAAAGTCACTATCTATTCTGACCAAAAAAAAATAAATTGTTTTCTAGTTTCAAAATGTTACAAATACCTCTAATTTTTTTCAATAAAAAGGACAAATCAACCTATTCCACCCAAATTAAAAAAAATTCAATATTCATAAAGATTGAATTCCAAGTTTTGCATTAGAGAACATATTTGGTTAGCATTTTTTGTTTCGGGTAACAGACAAAATGTCATATATTGAGCATACAAGTTATTCTGGCATCTAAAGGGACTGGCTAAGAGCTCGGCCAATACTCAATGACTATCATGTGGCCAATAGGCGGCACGGCCCAGTCTCCCAATCCTCTCCACATAGCTCCACCAAAGACCCACAATACCTCATAACGCATCTCTAACTTATTATAATTTCTAGGCTTCGACATAAATTCAATTTGGCTAGAACTCGAGCCATAAGCTCAATAACCTTAATTAGTAGAATCATGGAGTCACCTTCTAAATGGAGACACACGATGTGGATGCCAATGGCCTTGCATTTGGGAGGATGATGAGGCGAGGAAAGTTTTCTTTGGTTGCATTCTTGTCAAGCAGTTTGAAAATAAGAGAACATGTCCATCCTAGACCAACAAACTTCCATGAATTGCTTGGGTTATCATTCATTGAGTTCAAGCCAATGTAATTCAAGACGTCGAAGCATTCGTATGCTATTTTTAGAGTGCATGAGATATCATACTTTGATCATGAATGTAATTTAAGCTAAATAATTATCTCATAAAATTTATTTATGGTTAATTTTTATTTTATCTTTATATATATATAGATGTTTGCAAAGTCTCAATAGTTATTTATGTCTACCACTACGTAAGTGGAGCCCTCAAGCATGATATCACAAATCAAGTGGAATCAACCAAACATTTTCTTTCACGGGCTCAAGCTCACTTATGTACGCCTACTCGATCTTGTTCACACTCGATTATCATATGAATGATGATTTTTTCAGATGTCGGACAAGCTTAGATTAAAAAAATTAAGGTTCGGTACTCGGCAATTCATGACGTGCGAGGCCCATCATCATGGGCTCGTAGACGTATCAAAAGGCGCGGGAAAGTGGTTGACTCTCCATCGAGCGACACGTGTCTCTATACGGGAAGCCAGAAACTTAAGTCCGAGTGAAATGAACCCTCTAATCGGAGGAGGCTCTCCTTCCGGTTCCCCCCTTCGATCGTCGATCCCCACATGGCGAAGACGAAGCGATCGCCGACCTCCTTCTCCTCCTCCTCTCGTTGGTGTGATCCACCACGTCTTCTCGTTCATCGACGTTGCATGCATCGTCCGCACGTGCGTTTTTGTCGAAGCGGTGGCGATCCGTCTGGAACGCCTCCCCGTTCCGTGGACGGCGTCTTGATCCTATAGGCATCGCCTAAGGTGAGGAAGTTCCACATCGACACCGATTTTCTTGACCGTTGCGCGCTTGAGCTCAGTCCGTGGCTTCGCTTTACTGTCGACCGCTATGTCAAGGACCTCTCCAGTCGATGCGACTAATAGGTCGTGCGAGATGGCTGGCCATTTCGCAGTACCGCGGCTCCTTTTATGGATGCTCTTCGTTGGTGAACCTGCACTCAGGGCTCTGTTGCTTCTCGTTGAGTAGAAGTATCGCTTGGATTAATCTTAGGTCCCTATCCGTCTGTGACTCGGAGGTGATGCATGAGATGTCGAATGGCAGCCCCGTTCAGAGTACCTTAGTTTGGAAGGATGCTACGGTTTGAAGCGAACCATCAAGCTTTGTTCGAGAACTTTGAGTAAAATTGCGGGCAATGGCTGCTTTCGGTATGCACTTGATGAAGGTTTCCCCTTGGAGATTTCAAGTCCTCTGTTGCTGTTTGAGAGGATTTTCTGGTATGATGAGGCAGCTGGCAACGGAAGTCTCAATCCTTGATTGAAGCAGAGTCGAACTTTTTTCTGAGAGGCGAGGATTTTGGAAGGCCAACTGATTGTTTTGTTCAAAATCGGTTCGAGTCTTACAGATGGTGTTGCAACTTGGTTGAGGGACTGCTTCAGAAGCTGCAGAATGCGACTAAGCTTTTGATTGGTAGTTGGTGCCTTCAGGTGAGCAGATTTTTTTTCATTTCATATTTAACTCGTTTGGTTCAGACTTATGGATAATTCATGTTCCCTCTTCCTCGAGTTAAGGAAATTCATTCCAAACTTTAGCACCAGGAATCTGGTTTACATTGTTTGCTACTCTGCCTGATGACCACTGGTGCAAATACACATCGTGCCTTTAGAATAACTACCGAAAGACCAAAGAAAAGGCAGCTGGTTTGGGGTCATTGTTTTTCCTGCTCAGCAGTGCATAACCATCATTCCAATGATCATAGTAAATTATTAATGAAAAGTAGTTGTGTCCTGTTTTTTTAAAAGACTGAAAAGCAATTGTTGACTAGAATTAGTGTATAAGTTCTACTATTTCAACACTCAAAAGCTTTAGTCACTCAATTTGTCACATAGGTGGGAACCAAAAGTGTTCTCAAAGCATATACTTGCTGGGTTTTTTAAACTGTATTTGGAAGGAAGAGTAAATTATCTTAATCTTTTGCCTTTCAATTTTTTAATGTGCTTAGGTTTTATCACTTGCGGCAGAGGTACAAGGTGTGCCATTTTCTTTGCCCAATTGCAAGTTCTGACTCTCCATGCACGTTGGCCTTATTCCCCATTTGCTTTTCGTTAAATGTGCTACAGTCCTTTTCCCCAAATAAATCACTTCAACTGCCAATCCAGTTCAAATTGCGTTTGATGGAGAGTTGGTGAATATAGAGGTTAAGTGCTTGGAATTCTAAATGAGAACATGACATCAAACTAAGGAGTTGGTGTTTTACACAAAAATGAAGATTGAATGATGGTAAGGGGAGGGAAAATTTGGAGATGACATAGTTGCAAATAAAGAATCCCAAGCTGATACTAGTTGAATGAAGGGATTTTAATTTACAGGCGTGATAGATTTCTATCAACTTCTAGACAAGATTGGTGCCTTATGGAATTTCTATCAACTTCTAGACAAGATCGGTGCCTTTGGAGATTTCCATAACATAACTGACAATCATCTAGACCAATTGGAAGTGTACCCTACTCCTGTTTTCCCATCTTTTTGCCCTTTCGGTACACCCCAAAGTGTTCATGAAGATAAAGAACTTGAATTAGAGGGGATGTCGTTTATGCTAGATAGACTAGTTATCTCCAATGTAGAAATGCTCGATGCCCAATTGGAGTTGGCAGGTTTAACCCCTGCAAACTACGTTCTCAATGCCATCAGGCATCTATACATTTTCCTTCAATTTCTGCTAGTGACTCTCATGATGTAATATTACTTTTGGCTCCGCTCTTTTTCTTCTTGTACTGATTGAGCATAATATTACTTCTGGCTCCTCCTCCTCTTCTTCTTGTACAGATTGAGCATTCCCTACAAGGATTTCTCACATTCTGTATTGTTAAAATGTAGAGTCTAGTCTGGAAAGTTTCGCACAATTTGTATTACTTGAAGTTAATTTATCTTCTTCTGATTACAAAGGGGCATTTCATCACATCATTTTGATTAATCAAGTTTGTTGTTGGGAATTTAACTTATTTGTGAATAGGATATATCTCAAGCTATGCTGCATATATGTATACATGGAGGGAGGAGTTGGAGAAAACAAAAAGACTAGGAGGGTAGGGGGAGCTACATCCAAGTATGTTAAGTTCTTGTACGACTTTATCTTTTGGTAATTCAAATTCGTAAGAGCTTGGGATCAGATGCCTAGCCTTGGTAGTTTTTGTAACCTATTCTCACTGGAAAAATTTAGAGAGGAGTTATATTTTCTCCAAAAACATCTGAATACTGCATGCATCATGTTGCCTTCTTGATATGAAAAACATGTTGAGTGCTTCTTGAACCAATCCTTGAGTGGTTTCTGTTGAGATAAGTTGTAGATACTTGTACACTTGTGATCCTTGCTTGATGTATGCTTTCATGGTTACACTCCACCTCGAGGTTCCAAAGCCGAACAATAAGATTCATTTTTGGATTGAGATAATGGATTGAAGGCTGCCAAAAAGATATAGGTTCCCTAGCTTTAGATGATCTACTAGCCCAAAGAAATCCCATGTCAAGCTACCAATATCCCTATCGATATAATGTGTACTTGTTATGATGTTTGCCTTACTTCCCAAATTTTTATTATCATTTTCTCAGTTTATGTGTGTTCTCTGTCTTTCCTCTTAGTCTATTAATTTTATGGTGAACAAATTATTCATCCTCCCTCCCTCTCTCTCTCTCTCTCTCTCTCTCTCTCTCTCTCTCTCTCTCTCTCTCTCTCTCTCTCTCTGTTTTTGTTGTTGTTGTTGTTGTTGTTGTTGTTGTTGTTTATGAAATCACTTTTCTTTGCACATTCCATTGTATGTCATTATACTAGATTATCTAACTATTCTAATGTACTCTAGGTAAATGTATAACATCATTATGCTGGCATCCTGATGGCAAAGTAGTTGTCTTGGGACTAGAAGATGGTACAGTTTCACTGCAAGAATCCCTTATCTTCAGAATGTGTTCTTCTCTAATCTCTCTCTTGGGAAAGATACTGAATTGCTCAAAAGCTGCATGATGCATTGCAAACAGCAAGCTTGCTCAACAAACATTTAGCTGCAAATAGAGATGGCAATCCATGTTTATGGGTCCTGTCTGCCAATGTCAAATGAACAGTAGACTGCTAGTTAGGTCAATCTGAGCACAAAAGCCTTAACAGATCTTATTAGAACACTCTTTTCAAACATGCCCCCTTTGTTAAATAGGTCTACAAACAACAAGAGATGAATAGCCCATTTAACTAATTAAAGTCAATGGTTCATTCCAATCCAAACATGACTGGCGCATCATTTATAACTTGTACAATACATGCAATATGCATATCTTCGTCAATGTCATATAATTTTTAAGAAGAATAGCCGTACACTTACAGCATATAAAAGCAGCCATCCAAGGCACGCTCATTTTCATCAAATTATTAGTTTCTTTCTATTATTTAAAGTGACATATGTCCGGTTCGGTCATATTAGGAAGGTAATAGTTCAGGTGACTCCTAAATGATAGAATTTATATGTGCCTCAATTATGCTTGTGAGTGGAAAAGTTTGTAGATTACCAGTTATTCATTAAGCTAGCTGTTTGGTTATGGGTACAATAGCTCGAACTTGGCTAATGCTGCTACCATAAAGTTTCTTTGCGATGTCTTACCAATTTACTAATTATTATCCACTTCATGGATTATGTTTTGCTTTGAAGATCTTATTTTTACATATGAATGTTATCTTACCAATCTAGCTGTCTTTATGGAACCGTGGATATGCATCATGCTGCTTGTTATATGCTAGTGCTTGCAGCAGTTATACGTACTATGGTATTTTTTTTTTCTAGCTTGTATAAATATTAAGCAGAATGGGAAACTGTTAAGAAGCTTAAGTCCCATGCGGCAGCTAGGGTGTGTCTCAATTGGGAGGAGGATGCCCAAGTGAATAGAGTATGCATCTTTCAACTGAAAAAAGTTCATCTAACTTCTCGATCTTGATTCTTAACAGACAATATTTTATTGTTCATACCTTTTGTGTTCTAACTAATGCTTTGTTTGCAGTTAAGTAGTTATTTTAATCTGGTCTACTAAAATATTTCTTTTCTCAAACTTAGGATTTTATTCAACAGCTTCAATATGGGTTTGTGGAAGGGTTTTTGAAAACTGTTTGGTGTCAACTGTGAGTTGTTGATTTATTGATTGTTGACTCCTTAACCTTAATCTCTTGTTATACCTTCTTTTGGCCAATTGGAAAGATAATTATCCATTTTTTAATAGGACACTTCTGGCAACGCTTTGGCATTTGAAGATTGCACTACTCATTTCTTCCCTCCAGCTCTAAGAGCTCCTTGCATGCCTAGACTAGTACCTAGAGAAACTGGTTTAACTGACAATGGTCAAGATTCATTCGTAGTGCTCTCAAATTCTTCAAGGCAATGTATCAATATCCTTTGTAGTGGAGATGAAAAATGGGGTTTAGTGCTTTAGTATATTTGGTGTCTTTCCAACTGGAAATGTTGTAAGCCTCCCCGTCTGCTTTCGAGATCATATATTTAGCAAGATATAGTCTATCGATTCAGTCAATGACTACTTCTTTCCTTTCTCGCTTCCATAGACCAATTGGAAAGATAATTATCCATTTTTTAATAGGACACTTCGGCAACGCTTTGGCATTTGAAGATTGCACTACTCATTTCTTCCCTCCAGCTCTAAGAGCTCCTTGCATGCCTGGACTAGTACCTAGAGAAACTGGTTTAACTGATAATGGTCAAGATTCATTCGTAGTGCTCTCAAATTCTTCAAGGCAATGAATCAGTATCCTTTGCAGTGGAGATGAAAAATGGGGTTTAGTGCTTTAGTATATTTGGTGTCTTTCCAATTGGAAATGTTGTAAGCCTCCTGTCTGTTTCAGATCATATATTTAGCAGTATAGTCTATCAGATTCAGCCAATGACTACTTCTTTCCTTTCTCGCTTCCATAGACCAATTGGAAAGATAATTATCCATTTTTTAATAGGACACTTCTGGCAACGCTTTGGCATTTGAAGATTGCACTACTCATTTCTTCCCTTCAGCTCCAAGAGCTCCTTGCATGCCTGGACTAGTACCTAGAGAAACTGGTTTAACTGACAATTGTCAAGATTCATTCGTAGTGCTCTCAAATTCTTCAAGGCAATGTTTCAATATCCTTTGCAGTGGAGGTGAAAGATGGGATTTAGTGCTTTAGTATATTTGGTGTCTTTCCAATTGGAAATGATGTAAGCCTCCTGTCTGTTTCAGATCATATATTTAGCAGTATAGTCTATCAGATTCAGTCAATGACTACTTCTTTCCTTTCTCGCTTCCATAGAGCAGTCTTTCTTAATAAATGGATCTGATGGCAGAAATTAGTATAGCCCGAAAGTAATGGACTGGTCAATTAAACAACTATACTAGGTGAAGTTGTACTTGTAAAAGTTCTACATTTCACTTCTACTGGTCACTTCAGAGATGACACCTCCAACTTCGATACAACACAATTATCTGAAGCTGTTGTTGTTTGCCTCGAGTGCTCCTACCTATACTGTAGTTGAAGCACCTAAAGGAGAATTTTGTGTCTGTCTGGGTTAGCCTGCTGTACAAACTTTCTGCTTTTGTTTTAGACTCTTGAGTTTCTGCTCTTTTTTGGGGAGATTGAGAGCCTATATGACTGTCGGTTGGGGAAAGTGTTCTGTGAGTGTGTATGTGTGTAGATAGTTCTCTGTGGGTGTGTAGCTATTAGAAGATTTAGAATTTTAGGTACTCTGAACCTTCTTGCATGTTTGGGTTTAGTACTGTTTCAAGGTGAAAACATGATGAACTTCTCGACAGACATTTGATTAGTCTAGAAACGCGTGCTGGAGAATTGTTCTAATCAGTATCATTAAGGTTCTTATCAGTTGTCTCTTTAGTTTCATAGAGCAAGTCCTTAATAGTTATAATTCCTTGTTGGGACTCTCCCAAATGGACTCCCTTGGGCCCACCCCCTATCATTAGATCTATTAGTGTGGAATATGGTTTCCTATTTGGGAGGTTTTTCAGATCTATGTACGAGTTTCTGAATTGTCAATGATGATTTGATCATAATGTCTTGACTCGGTTGACTACTTAAAGTCGATTTCAAAATCCTATGTCCTTTACCTAGAACAAGTAATTTTCACTATAAGATGAGATATTTTAGATGGAAAATTGAACATGATTGATAGGAAATAATTTGTTATGAAAATTGATGTAGCTCATTTAGTTCAATGTTGAGCTTCTGGGTTGTCTTTCTTCCTTTTATAAAAGGATGCCAGTGGCAAGAATACTAAGTTTCTTGCTCCATAAAAGCTCTAATAACCCAAAGACAATTTGGTGCAAGCATAGGAAACTATCCAAACCATTCTTGTCCACCCACTTCCTCTCTATCGGGCAGTTTGCAGCAAGACTTTACTGGTAAGATTGCATCTAGGGCAGAACTAGCTGTGGCAAAGACCTGAGAGATTTTGATTGGCGTCTTCCATTGGTCGACGTTAATGACCATCTTCTCTAGCAGGAGTGCATCTCTTGGTAAAAGCAACATTGACATGGTGAGCTTACATTCGTCGCCATTGAAGGAACGAGCTATGAACCAATGATCTCCATGCTCTTCAGATGCCGAGCCAAGCATGTGAAGTTTTGCAATGGGCAGAATTCCTCTGCATTGCAGATATGAAGAATGGTCAGATCAAACATGGCTTGCACATTTATTGGTAACAAGACTTAGTGATCCGTCAAAAAGTGTCACGAGGATAAAAACAGACATGAATGATGCTCGCCACTTGACTAGAGAATGGTCATGTACATTAAAGTTTGATACGCAATCATCACAAATTGGGAAGAAAAAAAAAAGTGCCTGGAAAGGGGTTGCAAATGACTTAGTGAGAATATTTCTATCCAACCAACTGTCTGGAAGTTGGGTGGTGATGGCAAATGGCTTAACCATATTTTCAGGCTTGGCCCATCATTTCAACATGTTAAGCATGCGTGAATGTTTGCTTTTGTGAGATGCTGATTTGAATAATTCATTAGCATATTTTTTAAAATTCAAAAGTAAATGAGAATAATCATATTGCTTTTTTCCAATTACAATTTCAACAATTGAATCCACCACCACATTCACATTGATGTGATGTCCCATGAGTCCTCCCGTCATGGCACTTTGTTTTGTTGGGGTGTGCAACGAGATTACCATTGAACACGTGGGCCCGAATTAAACAATATTGTTTCTTAGACAAACCTAAACATATCATACCATATATGACATTATTTGTAGATTACGTGAACTAAGGCTCATTTTGTTCCACAAAAAGATAAATGATTTGAAAATTACCCTTCTAAAAATGATCATTTGTATTATTTGAAATAATTGACCAATGAAATATGTCTCAATTATCCAAATGTTTTCATGCTCGACAAGGATTTCTTGCATTTGTTCATTTTTGTAACCATATAAGCGATTATTTTTTGAAAAAAATTATTTCAAATCACTCGCTTTTTCCATGAATGATTTTAGTTGGCAATTCAATATAGGTCACTATTCTGGAATCAATCTAGGATTTATTTGTTCGGTCGAAAATCTAGAGCTATAGACATGTATCACACTTACCAGTAGATAAAAAATGCAGCAATTTGATTCATCGGGAACCTCATATGATCTCAACGCACAAGCGTACATGCGGGCTACATGTAGTCCGAAGATCAAAACACGAATGGGCAGACCACTCGATTGGTGCTTAACTTAAAGATTTTTCTCTTTTTTTTTTCTTAATTAGCAACTATGCACATTAGCATGCAGGAGCACATCGTTTTTGTCTACAACAGCAGAACCCACTTGATCAAAATTCTTGTTCGCAACAAAAAGAGAAAAGTTTGTAAAAAGCAATAACATTTCGTAAAAGAAATGCCTAAAATTGACGATTTTTTTCAATGAGCTGCTTTTCTCCTTCATTTTTTCATCTTCTTTTTCTTTTCTTTTTTCGCGTTGCTGTGCTGTTCTACCTGGAACTTTTTTTTTCCCTTTTGTTCGTTTTGAGAATTTTTGCAATTTTATTTCTGGATAATTTGTAGAACAATTATCTAAAGTTCATACCAGGTATAAGCAATGCAAAAAATGAATGAACATGAGGTATACGGTGACGTATTCGTAGCATATGCTTCAGTCTCATCAATATTCATTTGCTTAGCAAAAATGGAGACAAACGTGAAAGGAAACTCCTTGATTCCCATTGTTCTTGTAAGAAATTTGAAAGAACAAACCATTGGGGTACTCTCCGAAGATGATTGACCATTGATTCGACCAATCTTTGCAGCATCAAGCATTGTAACTTTCTTCCACCGGAACAACGAAGATTATAACAAAGTCTGGTGCTTTTTGGGACCGGTCGGTAGATGATCATTGGGTACTCTCCGAAGATTTTTTGTCAAGAAATAAAAATTTAAAAGATTCATATTTCAGCGTTAAACACGTCCTTAAAAGAAGCAAGAGAGGGAAAAAGAAAAGGACATTCCAGCTCTGTTCCAACGGCGCGCGCTTTTGTTTCAGCTTCAGTTCTGACGGCCCACTTTGGCTTCTTAGGTTCCGCTCCCCGTTTGGCCGTTCTTTCCAGAGATGGTGGAGTGGAATCCGGAGAATGGTTTGCTGGCCCTAGTCACGGATGACTTCGAAGGTGGTTGATCGGCCGTCTCTCCTGGTAATTGCTTCGAATCGAGAAAGCTCTTTCTTTGTTATATTCACTGTGTGAAGTGCTTGGAAGTCTTATATGAGAAGATGATGTGACTGAGGAGTTGGTCTTTTACAAGAAAAACCAAGAGTGAATGAAGGTGATAAGCGTGGAAATCTAGATTCTGTTCTAGTTTATGTGGTGGTGATTGTACTTGATGTTATGATTATATTAAGGTTGTTCATGTGCACTGATATTTGTTTCGGTGGTATCTAGCTTTGTTTGGTCATAAGGAAAGTAAAACGCTTATTAACTTAGGATATTATCATCATCCTTCAAAAAGAAATGGATAGTTAAAGTAGAGCAATATCGAGGCAGTTTTCTTAGAAATAAATTTGAAATTTACATGATGGAAGAACTTTCCTGCCGATAATTTTAAATGCTTGAGTTGACAACCTGTAATTTTCATACTTGAAGCCAACCTGTAATTTTCATACTAGCTTTCAGTAAAAACCTCTAGAAATCTATTTAGTTCAAATGTTGAAAGTTGTGAGGCAAATCTGTTGCAAAATTTTAAACATCGTCGCATGCTTCACACGTCATTTTTGTTCTCGACTATTTAAGGCTTGCTTAGTTTTAGAAAGCACCTTTAGTTTCCATTTTCATAGAAACTGTTTTCGATTTTTTTTTGACAAAATATTTGTTCAGTGAAAATAATACATGTCATTGGGGATGAAAATTTTGAGAATATGCTCTGGTTGCATCACATCCGAAAACAAGCTTAGTTATTCCAAGTATCTATGTTTGCAGTGGAATGAGAATACTAAAATGTCAACTTCAATTTGTGATTTGATTTTGAGAGTAGTTTTCCTTTTATTCATCAATTGCTTTTAGAGTTTCACCCAATGCATTTTTTGGTATGTTTTAATTCTCAAATTGAAATCAGAACGGACTTTTGAGAATCTTTATCAGCCAAATGCCTTCTTAGATTATCAATCTCTTTCTGTCTGCAGAAAAAATGAACTTCATCAAGTCACTCAACGGGCTTTGAACATTGAACAATTTACTTCATGTCATCCGGACATCATTATCAGTCATGCATAAGCAATGGGCTGATGCCTTTAACATACTTCATGAGAGGTTTTATTTGCTGTCAAACCTTGTTAGTGACCATGGCAAGTGGTCTTCTTAATACAGAGCAGTAGATGACGTTTCAATTTTCTTCATTTAACTGTTTTCATTTGCTTATCTATGTCTCGACTCTTCTTCTCAGGAGGAATTTTTGACTCTTCTTGATGGTGATAGTACCACTCCTATAGTCCATTAGTTTCTTGTTAATTCTCTAGGTGAAGTGGTATGGCTTTTTTTTAAGCTCAGATGCTGCTCTAGGATCTCAGCTTTTTCAATTGGTTTTTAAAATCTTAGTTTGCTAGTTTGTTTAGTGATAGCATATGAAGCGTGTATCAATAGTTGTTTGTGGTGCTGGAAAAGAACTTCTGCTAGTTGTCCTCAATCATCTGCAGGTACACGTTATTATCTTTGCACTTGGCCATTTTCCCAAATAATTAAGTTTCATGCATCTTAGAGAACAATCTTGGAGGTGATTAGATAGAGATAAGAATTTGTGACAGTAAATTATGCTTTGCACATCTGGAGACATGCCATATTTTTCAGAACATCCTTATGTTGATTCTTCATGTGAACACATCATATGCAATGATATGAACTGCCAACATTAAATGGCTGGAAAGGGCAAAGTAAAATCTGATTTGAGTTTGATTCAACAAGTTGGCAATCTCTCCTATATACGTATAATGAAGATTGTTGGTCATTAATCATTGGTTCGAAACTTGAACTTGATCTAAGTTTGAGCTTTAAGTGTACTGTACATGGATATTTAGATATAGAATGTTCAATTTATTCACATTATAATTAGCAGGTGTAGAGATATGTTCTCAATTTAAAAGGAAAGAGTTTACTGCCCATTTCGATCTTAGCATATATCCCCTCTTAATTGTGAGAGTCAATTTATGTACCAAAGAATCATATTTAATTCTTTTTACCAACTGATATTGCTATTTGAGCCTAGGGGAAGTTAGACTTGTTTATATTACCAAATTCCGCTCATTGAACTCAATGTAGTAACCGAAACTCTTCTTTCCCGTGTTATGTTTAAGGTCGACAAGCTAAGGATGAGAATGAAAACTCAGAAATTTGAAGAAAATGAGCAGAAAACGAACTGGTGGGTGCTCGGATGACAGTGAATTGAGCCTACATGGATGTAGATTTAATGCTGTCTATACTAAGTCAATTATCTGTTGTGAGATATCCATGTTTGCTTGAGTATTGTTTTGCAGGTCAAAAATATCCAAATCTATAGGAAAGTTTTGTCACCATAAAAAATGGGGAGATTGTTGGAGAAAACTTCCTTGTGTGTTTTGAAGATGACAAAACGTTTTCATCAGTCTAGTCTGAAGACTTATAGACTCTTTAGTCAAAGTCTGAAGATTGCCAAACTGCTAGACTCAAGATTCAAAGTCTATCCTCATTGACAGTTTCTAGACCGTCGAAGAAGACTTATCCAAAACTGAGTATCTTGTTAAGGATTTGATTCTATCGACTGAAGAAGATCTCTTAGCTGGAGATAGCATCTTGGAATCTGTTATTCATTTTGATTTGGATAATTTAGATGTGTTGATTGGCGAAGCATACTTGGAAGTTTCTACTTATGGAAACCTAGATCTTGATTGTATGGGCGAGCAGGATTAGTGGGCTATCATCATATTCCTTAAATAACTCGAAATCTCCCTAATTAATTCTGCCCAACGGGTAGATTGGAAGAACTCATTTGGTAAGTGCCAACAGGAATGAAGGCATGGAGGAGTATATAAGGTAGATATTCCAGTTATTCGAGTGTGTGCGCGATAAAAGAATTCCAAAGTCTGAAGTTTCTTGTTTTTTGTTAATTCAATTGTTGAGTGAAAACTTGTACTCAAAAGAGCGTTTATACTTCTGTGAGACCTTGAGGAAGTGTAGCAGAGTCTCTACACTGTGAAATCAAGGAAGAGCAATATTGTAACAACTCTTTTGATTCTTAGTGAAATCCAGCTAGTGGGCTGTCATTGCGGAAGAGTGGACATAGGCTTAAAAAAAAAAGCGAACCACTATAAACTTTGTGTTCTTATTCTCTTCCTTAAGCTCTTTACTTTGATCGTAACTCTGTTTAATTATTAGAGTCTAATTTTCTTTTCATAATCTATTGCTAAACAGAATCTGTTTAAAAGCGAAATCACTTTCTTTACATTGCGAAAATTTGTTTTCGCACCTATTCACCCCCTCTAGGTGCTTGGACTAGCTTTCACACTATTAATCTCACCAAGAATCCAATTCTTCATTCAAGGGCAAATCATATAAAGATTCGACATCATTTTATAAGAGATCATGTCAAGAATGGGGAGATTATGATTCCGTTCATTGATTCGAAGAATCAGCTAGTAGACATCTTCATGAAGCCCATGGAGAAAAATCCCTTTGAGTTCATTCGCACCACGCTAAATATTATTTCCACTTCGGAGAAGGACTGAGAAGCATGCCAGAAGAGTAGACTCACTTTGATCTCGCTGAGGAAGACTCTCCGCGCAACTCTCCACAGCATTCTCCATAGCACTTTACTCAAAATGTTCCGTGCCAACCCCTGGAAGAGGAAGTTGTAGAAGACGTAGAACCTCTCAGAGCCTCGAGACCTTAGGTTCACTATAAGCTTTACACTCATTTAAAGTAGGGTGGTACTCCCATGACCTTTATCAATGAGTTTTTAAGAGAAAAATTTTATAAGAATGAGACCTTGTTCCTAAGAAGGATGGAATAGTTAAGTATAGCGCCGAAAGGATCGGTAGACAATGCCTTCCTTCATTTTCTGCAGACCCCTAGGTTCGATTATAATCATCCTGAGAACAAGGATGATGATGAGAGATTTTATTTTAATTTTCAACCAAGAATGGGTGTCGTTGCAGATGTTCCTGGAGAAAGAATGAGACTATTTCATTTTAAGGAACACAAAAAGGTTTACTCTCATATGCTGAAGAGAGGGGTGATGAACCCTTGTATTGTTGATTTTGACTTCCTGGACTCGATCAGGGTTAACTTGAGGGAGAAGTTAGCCTTTCTTCAACTAGAGAATTTTTGTTCTGAGACAACTATTGCTTATCTAGAGTTGATTGCATTTTTCTATTCAAACATGTCCTTTCTTGACCCGGATCGAATTCAGTTCACTTGTAAGTGATAAAGCCTATGTGATAGATGTTGAAACATTGGTTGACATTATTGAGGTGGAAAGGAGTAGTTTTCAACCAATAAATGTCTCTTTTGGTCAAGTAATGAGATATCTTGTCAAGGACAGAGTACTAGAATGAGGCATCACTTATTCTCGACTGTCAGCCTCAAACGTTCTGTTGCACAAAGTTATCATTAACTGCATTAGACGAAAGGCTGCATCCAAGACAGATGTTTCCAGGTTCAAAGCACGGCTCATGTTTGCTATCTGCAATGGAATGAGATTTTCACTCCCTCATACTATCCTGATGCACATGCACAGGATAGTTATGAAGGACAATTACCTTATTCAATGTTGGTTACAAAGCTATTCAGGCATTTTCAGATTGAGTTTCCCATCTCTCTTTACTCTAGAACTATTGCTCCTATGTTTATAGGACTGAAAATGATTTCAAAGATGAGATTGAAGGATCTGAACAAAGCCACTGAGCGCTTGAAGAATGAGTCCTCCAGCAAAATCAGGGAAGATTCTACTGCAAGGAAAAGGAAAGGCAAGGAAGTTGTGAAAGAACCTGTAAAGAAGAGAAGATCTCTCATCTTGCAGGACGAAGAGGATGATGATGATGATCTTACAATTTCTGCCCTTGCCTTGAAGAATCTTCGAGGTTTTGTTGGTTCTAAGGTAGAAGAAGCAGAGCCAGAAGAAGAAGAAGAACTAGAGAAAGGAGAAGAAGCAGCAAGAGAAGAAGAAAGAAGAGGTGGTGAGGATGAATCTTATGAGGCAACAATTGTCATATCCTTATCTGAAGATTCTGAAGCAACTCGGAGTGGACAAATCGGAGTATGAACAGAAGAAGAACATCACTCTTGTCCTAAAACCGAGACGAACCAAGAATAAGGAATCCCTTCTCCACCTGTAGGCACAAGAATAAGGGGAGCTGTTGAGAAAATAGGGACTTCTTCTCCTCTTTTTATGAGTGATTGTATCAGTAGATCTCTTGCACACCCAGAAGATGTCTATGCTTCTCAATTTCCTGAAGCAGACATTAAAGAATCCACTCCAAGTCATGAAACTAGATAGGTTGATGTTCCCTCCTCTCTCAACTCTCCACGAACTCAATTTGCTGAAGCCAGTGCGCAAACAGAACCAAATGCTAACTATCCAAGGATGATGGAACTCCTTTTGGAAGTCAAAGCTTAAGAATATGCTATGGAGGTTGAGATATAGAAATTGCACACTGCGTTGAGATCCTCTTCTGACTTTCACACTAAAAAGGTACAGTCCTTAGATACTCAGGTACAAACTTTGAATCAGTAATTATCTCAAACTATGCCCAAGCATGATCAGAATCTTCAAATTCTCAAAACTATTCAGACACAAGTAGAGAATGTTCATCTCTAGTGCTAGAAGGTTGAAGAGGCAGTGTAGTCAATGGGGGATTTCCAACTCGTTTGAATTCCAAGACAACCTTGACTCTTTTTATCTCTCCACCACTTTGACCTTCTCCACTTTTTGCTGTTGACAAAAAGGGGGAAAAGTTTGCAGATTTGAATTATTTTCTTTTAATTTTTCAAATTTGAACTTGATTTGAACTTATTTTCTCTTAATTTTTGCAGATTTGATTTAAGTTGTTTTGAACACTTATTCTGCAATAATTCTTGCAGTAGTGATGTTTATGTTTATGGATATGAATGTCTAAATCTTGATATGTGTTTAATTTTTCAAGATTAACATGTTTATTGTGGTTGCAGAATCAATACTATCTAGATCCTTAACTAAAGATATCATATATTGCTAAGAGTTGTTTTACAAGTTATAAATCTGTAAATCTGCAGGAAAGTTTTGTCACCATAAAAAAGGAAGAGATTGTTGGAGAAAACTCAATTGATGTTTTGAAGTTGACAAAATTTATCCAAAGCCTATTCTGAAGAATTCCAGACTTTTGTGTCAAAGTCTAAAGACTCCCAGACTTTTGTCTCAAAGTTTGCTCACTCTGACAAATTCCAGACTAAACGAAAATGAAGGATTAGGACTTTCCTAGATAAGGGATTATCTTTTTTTCTTCAAGGGATTGGTTCGTATGGATTATTTATGGTCTTCTGGTTGGAAAAAATCACATCTACGAGATTGGATATCTTTATTGGAATCAATTTGGATACACCAAATCTTTTTGGAGGGCAAGTAATCTTGGAAAGAATCTACTTATGGAAACCAAGATCCTGATTGAATGGGCGAACATGATTGACGGGCTTTCATCATAATCTTCAAACGGCTTGAGATTTCCTTGATTAATTTTGTCCAACGGGTTGATTGGAAGAATTCATTTGGAAAGTGCCAATGGTCGAGAAGGCATGAAGGAGTATTTAAGGAGGACTGTTCAGTTGTTCGATAGAGTGCGTGAAAGAAAAATTCCAAAGTCTGAAGCTTCCTAATTTCTTGTTATTCCATATATTGTGCTCTAATTTGTACTCAAAAGAGAGAAACCTATAGTGTGACTTCGTGAGAGAGGAGTAGAAACTATTCATTGTGAAGTTGAGATTGCAAGATTGTAAATTATTTGTTGATTCATAGTGGAATCCAGCCAGAAGGCTGTCAGTGTGGGAGAGTGGCCGTAGGCTTGATCTAAGTCGAACCACTATAAATTATGTGTTCATATTCTCTTCACTGAACTTCTTTATTTTGTTCGTAGTTCTATTTAAATGTTAAAGTCTAAACTAGTTCAAAATATGTTAATCTTCAGACTCAGTTTTAAAAGTAAAATATTTTTATTGTTCTTTGCTAAAAATTGTCTTCACACCTATTCACCCCCCCTCTGTGTGTTCATACTAGCACTTATAGAGGAAGCCCATGCTAAATCCCACAATTTCCCTCACCAATTGATCCAACTTGAAGGCCAAAAATGCACTCAATTTGGCCCCTCTAAATTTCCCGATTTTAAATCGCCCAATTTTGATTTTTCGCCAAAAATCTAGGCTTGCCGAAAATTCTTCAAAAGATGAGCTGACGTTCCTAAAATAAATCATGACACGCCAGAATTTTCAATTCATGAAATTTGGTTCAATTTTGTAGTTAATTTCAACTGGACGCGATTTTAGCATAGCCTTACCTACTCGGTAGCTTTTAGGAATTTTTAGAGCGTTTGACCCGTGGTTGACTATTTTTAATCCACATTGTGCATCTTCAACTCATAGATGACTCTCGATTGTTGTGAAAATCTCAAGGTTTCAATAACGGACACCAAGTACAAAATCGACAGAAAAATCAGTTTCGTGCCGTTCGACGCGAATTTTGCAATTAGGTGGAGTCACCCACAGTTTAATTACATGCCTCGGTTGAATCGACTTATCTCCGGTTTCTAACCGATTTTAACGGGGCCGTATTGACCCTTGTAGACTAGCACGGTCAAGCAGTCGATTTCTAATTGAATTCTCAAGTCTGTCGAGTTCATATTTCTTAATGACTTCACGAGATAGATTAGTTATCTCGTGAGTGGCCAACTTAGAGAAAAAGGACCATAAGTGCGTCGATGAAAAGCCCATTTCATAAAATCGGGACAGGGTCGAAAATCAGGATATCACAACGAATATTAATTATTTCCTAATTACAGTCATATTCCCATGATGGTTAATGTTCATTTTTTGTTTGTTTGTCTAGTTCTATTTGGTCTTAGGTGATTGCTAGAAAAAAATAAATTCCTTTTAGTTACATCGCATCAAAAAGATTTGACTACACTAGAATTATTTCTTCATTCTTTTTTAGCATGGACATCACGACTAATTAAAGGATAATATGGAGTTAATTAAACAAAGTAAATCCAATTACGATCGAATGGGCCTATATATGAAGGGAATTTGATCAATGTGGGAGGCAAAGTTGGCTTGCCGTGCACTTTGATGTGATGTGCCTAAGTCATTTTCTTACGTTTGAATAGCTTCAAATTCCCACCTTCTTTCTATGATTTTTTTCTATACTTTTGCTTTTGGAAAGTATAATACCGAAGACCCTCCCTCAGATTAGGATGATCTTCACCCATCAGGCACAGGCACGTAACCAATCAAATCAAGTAAGGACACGTGATGCATCTCTAATAATTAGCTAAAATCCGGTATTATGACTTTACCTAATTGGGTCTTTGTTTATAATTCCTTGATTCTAGGGAAATAAAAGCAAATGAAAGGTTGGAAAGATGAAACAGATTGACGTTTCCATGACTTTTCCCATGTGAATTGTCTCGATTACACCCTGTCAAAAAAAGGAGAAGAAAGATCATGTACTGGACTTGAACCTATTGCACTTTTTCAGTATATATAATCTGCCATCAACTTGTTTACTTTTTGACTAGCTATATACTTTTAGGATTAGATGTATACCTAGTTTTTTTTTTAATTACAATAATTTTTATCAATTTAATGCTTTGTTTGTTTCGCGGAAAACAAATGAATTGGAAAATATCCTTTTATGAATGATCACTTGTATCGCTAAAACAAATCGTCTATGAAAAATATTTTCATTATCGACAATAATTTTTATCTAAACTTTTTCATGGGTGATGAAAATATTTTTCATTCATTCATTTTTGTAAGCGATACAAGCCATCAATTTTTAAAAATATTTTTCAAATCATTTATTTTTAACAAAATAAACATGACATTAATTTCAAATTTGTTGACAAAGACTTTGCTTAAAGAATGCATAGTACAAAGGACATAAAGTAATTCCATGTGTCTCTTCGTCCCACGTCACCCAATCACATTGCCTTCTTATGCCATTCTAGTTTGTTTTCCCTTTGACAAAGATCACGTTGTGTGACACGAATCTTAATTATTTCCTAATTCTTTTTAGTTACATTGCACCAAAAAAATTTGAAGACCCTAGAACTATTTTTTCCTTTTTTTACTTTTGCGTGATCATCTTGACTAAGTAAAGGATAATTTGAAGTTAATTAAGGGAAGTAAATCCAATTATGATTGAATGGGCCTATACATGGAGAGAATTTGGTCATCATGGAAGGCAAAATTGGCTTGTCGTGCACTTTGATGCGATGTGCCTAAGTCACTTTCTTACATTTGAGCAGCTTTGAATTCCCACTTCTTTCTATGGTCTTTTTCTCTACTTTTGCTTTTGGAAAGTATGATATTGAACACCCTCCCTCGGATTAAGATCATCTTCACCCATTAGGTATGGGCACTTAGCCAATCAAATCAAGTAAGGACACATTCTGTGTGTCTAATAATTAGCTAAAATCCAATATTATGACTTTACCTAGATGGGTCTTTGTTTATAATTCCTTGTTTCTAGGGAAAAAAGAGCAAACAAAAGGTTGGACGAATGAAACAGATTGACAGTGAACTATCTCGATTACGCCCTATCAAAAGAAGAAGGACAAGAAGGATCGTTTACTTGACTTGACTTGAACTATCTCACTTTTTTAGTTTAATATCATCTGCCAGCGGAGACTTGTTTACTTTTTGACTAGCTATATACCTTTAGGATTAAATATATACCTAGTTTTTTTTTTTTTATAATTCCAATAATTTTTTAAATAACAATGTGACTATATTAAAATGTTAAAGATCATAATATAATAGCGCAAACTTTGTCATTATTAATTAGTAATTCACCCATTAGTATTCAAGATGTAAAAAACAATTCGCATATCCATATAACAAGCTCAATGCCTGTACAGCATAGATCTAAAAGGTAGTATTTTGAAATAAATTCTTCTTCATCAAAGTAGAGATTTTGCTCTCCTTTATTCACGCACATTATTTTCAATTTTAATAATGATAAACGATATTTCAACCACATAAAATGGGACATTACAAATGTATAATTTATAGGAAAGATACATATTATAATTGACAAATGGAAGTAAAGGTGATTATAAATTGTGAAATAGACCTACTTACATGTACGGTTAATAGTGTTCTGTTTATGAGACCCGGTCACGATTTTATGTGCATGGAAAAGACTAAAGTCATTGCGCCAACTAAACAGCCCAGCAATTCAGGGATTGAAAGATAGATTATAGGATAAAGGACACAATTGATAAATAATGAAGAAAACTGAGGCCCCATTGATTGACTTGATCATTAATAATACGTAAAACCTGTGTTTCACCTTTCATTGACTGACTTGATCATCAATAATTACCTTGCTTGTAACGGCCTTGTAATTTTCTCAACTTGCGTGGATGGCTGTGAAAGGGCTAGTATAAGCACCTAGAGGGGTAAATAGGTGTAAAAGCAAATTTTATGAAATGCAGTAAAAATAATTTAATTTTTCAATTGAGTCTGATGAACAATAGACTTTGAAAGGCTTCAAACTTTAATGACTAATTTGAAATACAAATAAAGTAAAGGAGTTAAGGAAAGAGAAAATGAATAACAAAATTTATAGTGGTTCGGCTTAGATTAAGCCTACGTCCACTCTCCCACGCTGACAACCTTCTGGCTAGTTTCCACTATGAATCAAAAGAGAATTACAACCTTCTTAGTGAAGAGTCTCTACTGCTCTCACGAAGTCACACTTTGAGTCTCTCTTTTGAATACAAGTTTGAGCACTGTATAAGGAAGAACAAGTAAATGGGAAGCTTCAGACTTTGGAATTCTTCTTTCATGCACTACTTCGAATGACTTGAAAACCCTTCTTAAATACTAATTTATGCCTTTTTGACCATTGGCACTTTCCAATTGAATTCTTCCAATCAACCTGTTGGACAAAATCGATCAAGGAGATCTCGAGCCGTTTGAAGATTAAGATGAAAGTCCGTTAATCTTGGTCGCACATACAATCGAGATCTTGGTTTCAATAAGTAGATTCTTTCCAAATAAGCTTGCCTTCCGAAATGATTTGCTGTTACCAAATTGATTCCAATAAAGATAACCAAAATGGTAGGTGATATTTCCAACCAGAAAGCTTGATATATCTTGTATGTACTGAAACCTTGAAGGAAGAAAAATAATCCTGAGTTTGATTAAGTCTTTATTCTTGCCTTCAGTTTGGAACTTGTGAGAGTGGGCAGACTTCTGATGTAAGATAGACTTTGACACAGAAGTTTGACATTCTTCATAATAGAACTTAAATAAGTTTTATCAGCTTCAAAACATCATATGAGTTTTTTTCCAACAATCTCTCCCTTTTTTATGGTGACAAAACATTCCTGCAAATTTAAAACTTATATCCCGCCAAACAGCATTATCGGTACATGATAACTTATAAAAAAACAGATTGTTATAGATTTGGATAACATCGATTCTGCAACCACAGAAAACACATTAATCTTGACAATTTAGACAAAGATTCAATCCAAATCCACAACCACAAAAAAGTAAACTGAGTTGATTGCAGAATGTAAATGTTCAACACAACCAGTTCAAACAAACAAGTTCAACAAGAACACAAGTTCAAACAAATAAGAGCTTTTAAATCTGCTCTCATTCTCCCCCTTTTTGTCAACAACAAAAAGAAAGAGAAAATCAAAATAGAAAGATAGAATTAAAAGATAAAGGCAATCGGGGTTGTCTAGGAACTCGAACGAGTCGGAAATCCCCCAGCGACTACACTGCCTCCTCAAGCTTCTCCTGCACTGATGATAAACATTCTCGACCTTGGCTACAGTCTGTGAAACTTGTTGATTCAAAGTCTGAACTTGAGTATCTAGAGATTGTACCTTGCTAGTGAGAAAATCTGAAGTAGATCTCAAGGTAGTGTGAAGCTTCTAAATCTCAACCTCCATTGCATATTGTTGAGCTTTAACCTCCAAAAGGAGCTCTACTATTCGTGGATAGTTTGTATCAGTTTCTGTTTGAGCACTAGCTTCAGCGAAGTGAATTTATGGAGTATTGGGAGATGAGGGAACATCAACTTGATCGAGGGCAGTTTGTTTTGCACCCTGACTTGGAGTTTTTGCATCAACTTCAGGGAAATGAGATGCGAAGACATCTTGAGCATATGCAGGAGATCTGCTAATGTCATCACTAGCAAATAGGCGTAAATAAAGGAGTTTTCTCAATATCTCCCCCTGTTTTGGTGCCTTCAGGTTGAGATGAGACTTCTCCTTATGGTTCTTTTCCCTTTTCAGCGCTAGATCTCCTTTCTTCTTCAGTGTCCTTTCCTGCAGAATTTTCCCTGATTTCTCCAGATTCATCAGAGAGTGGTATAGTACCACTGTCTCTATTAGAATCTCCATTCTTCTTTTATGCTGACTTTTCAGCATCACTCACTTTCTCTTCTTCTTGTCCTCTTTCTTCTTCTTCATCTCTTTCTTCTTCTTCTATTGCTTCAGAATCAACATCGTCATCCTTCTTTTCTGCATCACTCTCTTCTTCTGCTTCTTGTGCTCTGTCCTCTTCTTCCATTTCCTCAGAGTTAACAGAACCTTGAAGATTTCATAAGGAAAGCGTAGAAATTGTTAGATCATCCTCCTCTTCTTTGTCTATCAGGAGGGTAGGCTTCTTTTTCTTTGAAGTCATTTGGGCAACTTCCTTTCCTTTTCGCTTCCTTGCAGCAGTAGATCCTTCCTTGATTCTGCTTGAGGATTCCTTCTTCAAACGTTCCAGAGCCTTAGATAGATCAGCTAGCCTCATTTTGGAGATCATTTTCATTCTTATCTCCATAGGACTAATAGTTCTTGAGCAGAGTTAAGAAGGAAACTAAATCTTAAGTGACGGAACAATTTTGTAACCAGGGCAGAGTAGGGCAATTGGTATTTTTCTTTCATGATAGTCCTGTACATATGCAGCAGGATAGTATGAGGAAGTGAAAAATGAATACCATTGCAAATTGCCCACATGATTCTTGCCTCAAATATGGAAACATCAGTTTTGGAGGCTACCTTGGGTTTGATGCAGTTGATGACAATTTTGTGCAACAGAATGTTGGAGGTTGACAATCGAGAGTATGTAATATTTCCACTTGGCAGTTTGTCCTTCACCAGAAATCTAGTGGCTTGACCGATGGAGATATTGATTGGTTGAAAACCACTTCTTTCAACTCCCAGAATATTGGCCAGAATGTCAACATCCACAACAAAGGCTTTGTCACAAACAGTGAACTGAATGTGATTCGATCAAGGAAAGATAGATTTGAGTAGAAGTATGCTGTCAATTCAGGATAAGCCACAACCTCTCAGCACAAAACTTTTCAAGTTGAAGGATGGCCAACTTTTCCCTCAAGTTAACTTTTATCGAGTCCAAGAAGTCAAAATATACTGTTTGAGGGTTTATCACCCCTTTGTTCAACATTTGGGCATAAACCATTTTATGCTCTTTGGAACGAAACAGTTTCATTCTTTCACCAGGGACGTCAGCAACCACACCCATCCTGAGTTGAAAATTCATAAAGATTCGCTCGTCATCATCCTTATTTTCAAGTTGACTCTCAAAACTAAATCGAGGATCATAAGGAAAATGAAGAAAAACCTTTTCTGCCGAACCTTTTGGCACCACTCCTAATCTTTCCATGGCTCTTAAGAATAGAGTTATGTTCCCATGCCCATGGCCTTTCAGAAAACTAGTGATAAAGGACATTGGAGATCCACCCTGTTTTAGATAACAATAATGCTTGTAAAGAACCCGGGGTGTCAAAACTCTGAGAGGAACTGCATCTTGATCAACTTCTTCTTCCAAAGGTTGACGAGGAGAGTCCTGAGGAGTGTCTTCACCAGTAAGATTGAAGTATGTCGATCTTTACGGCATGTTTTGAGGCCCCGACTAGCTATATGAGAGGATTTTCTCTGGTGTGACATGTGGATGCAAACTTGGAGGATTTCATCGACATATTCGAGTGAAGATAAAATGGAAACTTGTAGAGAAATTTTGAGAGTAAAAGTCGAGGGAGAGAGAAATTCGATGTTAGGGTTTCAAAACGTTGTGCTCGAAAGAACGTATTTTTAGGTATTTAAGCAAATCGAAATGAGGTAATCGAATCGTCACAAGAAAATGCCTTTTCAGAATTAAAATTAAAAATGGTAACTGCTAAAAATTTGAAATCAAATTTCAGCAAGAAAATAGTAATTTCTAAAAAAAAAATAGGCAAGCGACGATTCAGATAAAATCATACATGTTCAGAATTTACATTCTAAAAATAAAATACCTGGATTTGAGAAAATGTACATATTGAAGTGGCTTCCTCAAGTTGAAGTTATGAGTCTGAGCAACTTCAGACTTTAATTGATAGGAGAGATAATATTCAGCTTGCTGCGAATAGACTCAAATAAGTTTTTCTCTAGAGGTTTCATGAAAATGTCTGCTAGCTAATTCTTTGAATCAATAAATTGAACCAAAATCTTTCCATTTTGAACATCATCTCTTATAAAATGATGTCGAATCTCAATATGCTTCGCCCTTGAATGAAGAATGGGGTTTCTAGTGAGATTGATAGCACTTGTGTTGTTGCATCTGATCTCTGTGCATGATTCTTCTATTCCAAAGTCTCTTAGTTGTTGTCTTATCCAAAGAATTTGAGAACAACAATTGCCAAGAGCAACATATTATGCTTATGCTATTGATAATGCCACCATACTTTGTTTCCTTGAGAACTAAGATATCGACGTTTGACCCAATAGTTGCCATGTGCCAAATGTGCTCTTTCTGTCGACTCTACAACCGGTTAAATCAATGTCAGAATAACCAAGAAGAGTAAAGTCTCCTTCTTTTGGATAACATAGACCCAGCATTGGAAAAGTCGCAACATATTTAATGATGCATTTAACAGCACTTATATGAGATTCTTTTGGATCAGACTGAAATCTAGCAGAGATGCACATACTAAATAAAAATATTAGGTCTAGAGGCAGTGAGGTAAAGAAGAGAGCCGATTATTGTGACATCCCGATTTTCCAATTCTGGTTTCAATTAAATAAGTCGGGCATTTCATCTTCGCGCCTATAGCTCTCTTCTCTAAGTTGGCCACTCACGAGATAACTAGTCTATCAGGTGAAGCCGTTAAGGAATCTAGATGCAATAGACTTGAGAATTCGACCATGAATCGGCTACTCGACCATATTAATCAGCAAGGATCATTACGACACTGTCAGAATCGAACAGAGATTAGTAATAGGTCGATTCGACTGAGATATGTGATTAGAGTGTGGGTGATTCCACCTGATCGCAATATCCTCGTCGACCGGCACTATACCGATTCTTCTGTCGTTTTGGGTACCCTGTGTCCGTAATCGAAACCTCGAGATTTCTACGACAATCGAGAGTCGCCAAGGTGTCGAAGATGCACTTTGTGGCTTGAGAATAATCAACCACAGGTCAATTGCACAGAAAAATTCCTAAAAGGTACCCGGTAGATTAGGACGCGTTAAAGTCGCGCCAGATTGAATTTAACCGTGAAATTGAACCCGATTACAGAAATTGGAAGTTCTGTCAAGTCTCAATTCATTTTAGGAATGTCGACTCATCTCCAGAAGATTTTTCTACAAATCGAGATTTTTGGCGGAAAAGCAAAGTAATGCCATTTATGTTCGGGATTGTCAGAGGGCCGTTTTTAATCGAATCTTTGGGATGCAAGTTGGATCAATTGACGGGGAAATGTCATGAGAAGGCTGAGGACACATGGGTTAATTTAATTGGGCTTCAATTGGATGGAATTGATTGAGAATTGATTGAATTAAGTGTACAAGATTTTATGCCACGACGGAAAAAGAAATTGGACCCATTGAAGATAGTTGTGGAAGCTTGGGTGAGTGGAATGTGACATCATCCATGAGGTCATGGTGGGGCCAAAGAGAGAGAAAAGAGAAAGAGAAAGAGAGAGGAAGAGAGAGAGAGAACCGGTCTTCTTCTTCCTCCCCTTCTCTCCCGTGCGACCGTTTCCTCCTTTCTCCATCTTCATCTTCTTCTTCTTGGAAGCCCAGAAACCGCAGAGGAGAAGCTGCTCGTCGCCTGGAGCAGCAGCGCCGCCCGTCGCCGTCCGCCGTCCTTGCACGCCACCGGCCGCGCTCGCTCACCTCCGTCTCTCTCTCCATCTTGCATCGTCGAAGCCTTCTCTCCTCCATCTCCGGTTTCTGCTTGAAGACCCAGCAGATCTGAGGACGCCGGAGCAGCAAGCAGTCCAGTCGGACCGCCGTCGCGCACCGCTCAAGCGCCGTCCGTCCACCCGCGAGCTCTCGCGCCCGCCGTCCAGCTCGCGCGCTGTTCGCGCATCCTAGCCACTCGCGCCAGTCGCCCTGGCCTCTTCGCCGTTTCTCGAGCTCCCTCCGTCTCCGTCCAACCGTCCTCCGACCCCGCTGAGACCGCCGTCGCCTTGCCGTTGCTCCGCCTGTCTCCGTCTCCCTCTCACCGTTGCCCCTGTTTCGGCCGAGTTCCAGCAGCTTCCCGAGCGGTTCAGACCACCGCTGGAGCTCCCTCCGGCCACCATGAGGCCCTACCGTTGGCCGTGCAGCACCGCTGCAGCTCCTCCGCCCATTCCCAACCCCAACCAGCCCCAGATCTGCTCATTTTCGGCCTCAACCAGCAGCGGACAGAGAGTTGAAATATGGATATGACATCGGCTATTTGGCCCATTTTGGCCGGCTTCCCGAGCCCGGATGCTCGTCCCGCCTTGAGGAAAGTCGATCCTCGCGTCGTCCTCGTCGTTTTGGTCCGTCGGCTCGTTAATCGGGTGGGTTTATCCTCTAATTCTTGCTTAGTGAGTTAATGACGCTTAAGGGTGTTTAGATTAGTCTAATTAGGTTTATGTGATTAAATTAGATTATTTTAATGTAAATTAGATTAGTTGCATGATTAGTTTAATGGATGTTTAATTAGGGCTAATTGTATGTTTTATTTAGCATAATCTTGTTTAAGCCATAATTAATTATTTTTAATTAATTAATTATTTCGAATTTATAAATATTATTTTATTAAATTATATTATTATAAAATAATATTTAATTATTTAATTTTCGGAATTAAATTTAATTATTTAATAATTTCGAAAATTATGCCGGATGGCCAAATTGTTAGAATTTGTGCGATCGATCGCGGTGTGGTGGTCGGTTTGTGTTAATTGTATATTTAAATTGAGAAATTGAGTAATTGATGATTATGGTTAATTATTCCAAAAGTGTGGAATTGAGTGATATTGATGAAGTTGTGGTATTTAACTTGAAAATACCCTGTTGGCTTTTAGCACCGTAATTGGTTTGTATGACTAGTTGGAATTGATTGGATCGATTGATTGATTGAATTGAGATATGAGTTGGTTTATTATTGAATTATCAGCTTTGGCGAGCAATTGGTTTATATATGTATCAGCTTGTGTGAGCATCATTGTCAGCTTGTGTGAGCACTGTATGTTAGCTTGTGAGAGCAATGATCATTTATCAGCTTGTGAGAGCAATGATCGTTTATCAGCTTGTGAGAGCAACGATCCATATGTCAGCTTGTGCGAGCTATCATCTATGTATATATCAGCTTGTGCGAGCTACCATCTATATCAGCTTGTGAGAGCATTGCATCCATTTCAGCTTGTGCGAGCCATAATTGTATTGATGGATGAATAGATGGTATGGTATAATAGATGATATGAATTGATAGATGTGTGGATCGTATGATATCAATTGGATTGACTGAATTGATAGACCGATGGGTATATCGGTAGTTTCAGCTTGTGCGAGCATTGTTGAATATGAATTGTACTGACGTGCAGGAAAGGGACTGAGGCGAGGTAAGTCATCTATCCTATTTGTGTGGCTAGAGCGCCCTGAGGCGTATTTTCTTCCTAATTGAGTTTTAGAGGGTAGGACTCGCTGAGACGTAGTCTCATCCCGGTTGTGGGATAATATTTCAGGTCCCTAGATGACAGTCGTGGAGGACCGGAAGTCCTGGAGTTCGGAAGGTAGAGGCTGAAGAATCGGGGAACGTGTCTGACAAGTTGGTCATAGGACAGTTCCTTAGTTGTTGAGCCTGTCTATTTTGTAGGCAATCCAGTGTTGTATATAAACCTTTGTATTTATAAGAAAGCTTGTTTGGTTGTGATTGATTGCCTGCTTTTCTATCCCAAGTTAAATGTTGTTAGGGGATTTGTTTCGCTTCCGCATGCGTAATAAAATTGAATGGGTCGGCGACATGTCCTGAGAAGTCGCATTTGTATCGACCGTGGGATGTGCTCGCGCTCGGAGGATCGGGCGTGACAATCATGCTTTTGTATAGTTTCTGATCTACTTCCTTCCCTCCTTCATCCTTGTCCAGTTTTGATGAACTCGACATAGTCCTCTTGCAATTCTCCAATCCAAATTTCTTGATAAGATCTTTGGCATATTTCTCCTGGTGAATGAATATACCTTTATTTGATTGTTTGACTTACAGTCCCAGAAAGAATGTCAATTCACCTGTCACGCTCATTTTGAATTCATCCTGCATAGATCTTGAAAATTTCTTGCAGAGATTTCATTAGGAGAACCAAAGATTGTATTATCTACATAAATTTGTACAAGTAGAAAATCTTTTCCTTATCTTTTTATAAATAGAGTAGTATCAACCTTTCCTTTTTCAAAGCCATTCTGAGTTAGAAACTTACTCAACCTTTCATACCAAGCTCACGGAGCCTACTTCAGATCATATAATGCATTTTTCAATCTTTAGATAAAGTCTAGTTTTCTTGGATCTTCAAATCTTGGTGGTTGTTCCACATAGACTTCTTCTTGAATGAATCCATTGAGGAAAGCACTTTTGACATCCATTTGGAATAACCTGAAATTTTGGAAACAAGCAAAAGCAAGCAATAATCTAATTACTTCTAACCTTGCTACTGGTGTATAGGTCTCGTCATAGTCTATCCCTTCTTTCTGTGTGTATCCTTTCGCCACAAGTCTTGCTTTTGTTTATGATCACTTTTCCTTTCTCATCAATCTTGTTTTTGAAAACCCACTTCATTCCAATAATAGATTTGCCTTCTGGTTTTGGAATCAGCTTCCACACATCATCAATGCTGAATTGTTTGAGTTCTTCCTATATAGCTTCTATCTAGCTTTCATCAGACAGTGCTTCTTCTACTCCTTTTGATTCTATCTCAGAAACAAGTGCTAAAGCACTGGAGTCTTCTCTTCCTTTGGATCTGGTGCAAATTCCTTCATCAATATTGTCAATGATGAGTTCTTTGGGACGACTTGATTTGTGCTTCCAGTTGTTATTTGGCCTGAGAGTCTGTCGATCCTATGTTCTGTTTGAATCTTCTTGTTCTGCTTGTTGCTGTACTCTAGAAGTTTGAACCTCTTCAAGAGAAGTATACTTTATTAAGTCTGGAACTGGTTCAAACTCTTCAAGTTGAATCTAATCTGGTTGATTCTGCACATAATCCTAAAACTTGATGTTCATAGATTTTTCCACAGATTGAGTCTTCTTGTTAAAGACCCTGTAAGTTTTGCTTGAAGTTGAATAGCCAAGAAAATTTCCTTTGTCCGATTTTTTTTTTTTTTTTTTAACTTTCCAGATCGATCATTTGCATTTTTCAAAATAAAGCATTTACAGCTAAAGACATGAAAGTAGGAAACATTAGGCTTCTTTCCTTTATATACTTCATAGAGAGTCTTCTCTATAATAGACCTTAAGAATACCCTGTTGATAATATAACAAAGTTTGAGAGACTATACGCCCAAAATCGAGAGGATATTTTGCTTTCTATCAATAGAGTTCTGGCCATTTCCTGTAAAGATCTGTTTTTCCTTTCCACAACCCCATTTTGTTTTGGAGTGTATGGAGAAGAAAAACCATAGAAAAACCATGTTGAAAGTCAAATTCATCACAGAAGTTTGCAAAGTCCTGATTTTCAAACTTACCTCCATGGTCTGTTCTTATGCTTGAAATAACATAACATTTCTCATTCTGAACTTTCTTAGCAAACTTTGAAAAATATGAAAAAGTTTTGGATTTATTTGCCAAAAAGAATACCTAAGTAAAACGTGAATAATCATCCGCGATTACTAGACAATACTTCTTTCCACCAAAACTCTGAATTATAGTTGGTCCAAAAAGATCCATATGAAAAAGCTGCAAAACTCAACTGGTAGAAACCTGATTAACTGGTTTAAAAGAACTTATGACCTGCTTTCCTAAGACACATAGAGTGCATAATTCATACTTTTGATAACCCAAATTAGGAAGCCCTCAAACCAGCTTCTTAGAAGAAATCTTGGCTACTACTTCATATTTACATGACCAAGCTTTTGATGCCAAAGACTTGCTTCATCTTGAATATAAATGTTGCTATGCCAAAGGCATTGAGAGCTTTTTGGATTTACGTCCAGAAGATATATGTTGCTATGCCTTCGCCTAGTAAAGGATTGAGAGAAGTCTTGAGTTATTCCTAAACAAATGCTTTCTTGGAAGTTTATTCTAAAACCAGTATCATAAAGCTGACTCATGCTCAGAAGATTGTAGTTTAAACCTTTTAATAGGGAAACGTTGTTGATAGTTAGACTTCCAATCTTCACGGTTCCACAGCCTATGATTTTTCCTTTGTTATTTCCTCCAAAAGAAACTTTTCATTCATTTAGTCTATCAAGCTTTATGAAGCAGATTAAGTCTCCTATCATATACCTCAAACAGTCACTATCCAAATACCATTTAACTTTTCTTTTAATAGTGACCTGTAATCAAAAGAAAAACTCAAACTTTCTTTGGTACCCAGATTTTCTTGGGTCCAGGAGTGTTAGTATTAAAAACAGTTTTTGCCCAATCTTTCTTAATTGGTCTCCAAACCTTGGGACATTCTTTCTTGAAATGTTCTGAGCTGTTACACTAGAACATCTTAGAGCACTTTGGCCAACGGGTTTAACAAATACTCTCTGAAAATGATTTTTGCAAAAGGTCTTTGCAAACCTTTGCTTAAGTCTCTCTTTTACTTTAGGAAAATCAATTAAATGAGTAGTTTCAGAATTCATACCCAGACCATTTTTAAAAAAAAAGGGTATTTGAATTATAAGAATTTTTTCCAGTTTTTCTGAACCTTTTGAAAATCTTCTTGTAATGTCTGAGATTTCCCTCTTCATAATAACATTTTCTTTTGAAAGAGAATCGGAATTTTGTTTCAAATCATCAAAACTTCTTTTCAAATTTTCAAACTTTTCTTTCCAAGAAACTTCATGTTGCCTAAGCTTAGAATTCTCCTTCTTCAGTTCAAAAATCCTTTTAAGAGAAGATTTAATCTTGAGGAAAAGTTCATCTATATACATAGAGACTTTAATAGGAATTTATGAGTTACTAGCTGTCGCGACCAATTTTTTCGAGTATAAACCACCTAAGGTTTGGCTAATGGATTGTTAAGCCTAGACTTAACTCGGGCTCTTCCAAGCCCATACCAATTCGCGACTTTCGGTTCAAGTTTTTAATATGCAATTTTTTAATTAGGAGTCGCCACTAATCTATTTTTGGTGGGTCGATTAGCAACCCAACTAAAGTAATGGGAGATTTACTTTACTCCTACGAACTAGAGATTATGGGTACAGGGACTTGGTTACACTAAATTTCTCTAATGCCCTTTCGGTACCATTCTTTTAATTTCAAAAATATTTTTGCAAGCAGTTTGGATTGATTTTAAGTCTATTTTCCTACCATGAATGGACCTAGACTTAGGATCGGGGAAGGAGAGTAAATTTCCCGCGGTATGCATCCCACATTAGGCGAACAACCCGTTCAAGCCCTTCGGGGACAGCCTTTTAGCGAAAACCACTCAGCCCTTTAATCCAGAGCCTAGAGACACTCAGAAGATGCCAGGATGGAAACGTTTCTGATCTACCCAAGCTGCATTTCTCGAAGGATCCTACAGGCTGGAGAAGAAGAAGAGAGATTTAGGGAGCCATAGAGATTTTCACAAAGCACACACTTTACTTCAGGGGACTCTGCCCAAAACGATACATCGACCAGGCCTTATATAGGCAAAATAAAGGGACAACAAGGACACACAGGGACCAACTCACGGGTCCAAAGACAAACAGAGGCTCCGGGGAATTATTCGCACACTATGAACAGTAACTGTACTGTGAATAGTACATTCCCTAGCCTAGTGCTACAGTGAAAGTGAACAGTACTTTGCTACAGTGAAAATTGTACGGACTCAACGATCTCGTCCGTCACGAGCATTGTAGCTACATACTGGGTCGTTGTCTGAACTGTCTTCTAGGAGATGTGCTTCATACTTCTGCTGGAGGGCTTCAAGGTCTTGAGGTGAAAGAATCTGGTTCAGCCTTTGGGATGAGGAGGCTTCATGAGCCCAATGGGATGCTTCTTCGCTGCCCAGTCTGTGTTTTCGTTGGTAGTGTTGCTAGGAAAACTTGGTCAGGGCCGGTTGAGGGCTGTGCATAGTAGGATAGGTCCATATGCTTTGGGATGAAGACGAAGGTCCCCGTTCGTAGGGATTCAGGGACAAAGGACCTCCAAAGCGTGCATAGGGGTCTTGAGTGGACTGGACAATGTCGTCTTCACTTGTCATTTCATGCTCTTGGGACGATGCAGCTTGTCTGTACTGTCTGAGTGCTTCCTTAGCTCCTGGTGCTAGGTCATAATGATCCCACGTAGTGGGTACATTATTCCAGATGTCTTCGGGAATGGTCTTGTTTTCCTGGCATAGGATTCTCTGGAGTTCTCGATATTCATGTTCACATAATCTAACAGATCTTGGATAAGATTTGTGAATCCGTGCTTCTCGGTTGTTCGAATGAGGTTTATAGGCTGTGGTTCCTATTTCGAGTGGTGCATCGAGAATACCGCCATTATTTCTAAAGAAATTCCATGGACGTTTAAAGAACGGGATGGTGTGAACTTCGGGATTTGGTGTCATGGTTCTCGCTTCTCTTTCCAAATCTTGTTTCCAAAGGTGGGATGATAGAACCGTTTAGAAAACTTAAAAGATTTCTATCACATTCTTTTTCGATATTTTTCCCGAGCATGAATATCCTGGTGAGATTGGCAATGAACCTTCTCGGTGGGGATTTCAATGGCTATCAAGTACTTATTGGTTAAGTACCATAATAGCGTTTTAAGCGATCGGGAAATCATCTTCCTTCCAGTTTAGGGGATGAATGAAAGGATAATTTGAATTTAACCCTAAAGGATAAATAATCGAACCTCCATTGTATCTCGAAAAGGTCTCGTATGGCATTCCCACATGAGGTTCTCCATGTTTTCGGAAGACCGTCATTCGGATTTGCTGAATAATCTCCTGGGGATATGCCTGGCTTGGTGAGTCTTTAATTTTCTCAATTTTGTATTTGACGCCATAATGGAGCTTATGAAAGGCGGTCTCTTGATGTACATGTTGATCTCACTGGTGCTTTGGGTCTTGACAAGAAGTCGGCAAGAACATTCTTTTTTCCCGGAATGTGTTTGGTTTCAAAAGAGTATTTTGAAAACCATTCAGACCATCGAAGCAGTTGGGGATTTGGAATCTGTTTCTGTTTGAACTTGATCATCTGCGGGAAAGATGCCATGTCTAATTCGACCAGGAAGTGATGGCCGATAAGATGAAATTCAAACCTTTTGATTCCATTTTTGACTGCTAGGATTTCTTTAAAAGTGGAATGGTAATGCATTTCAGCCTGGGAAAACTTTCCACTTTTGTAAGCACAAGGGTGTTTCTTACCATCGATTTCTTCAAATAGGACGGCTGCCCAGTATTCATCACTGGCGTCAGTCTGAAGAATTCTTTTGCCCGTTGATGGTATTTGTAATGGTGGGAGATTCTGCATGATCTCTTTAAGCTCAGCAACCGCTTCAGTCTGGATTTTTCCCCAAGGTGGGAAGTTCTTCTTTAACATGGACTGTAAATGAATCAGAAGCTTTGCAATGTTTGGGACAAAAATTCTGAGATAATTGATTATTCCAAGAAATTGCTGAACTTGTTTTCTTGTGAAGTCCTTTTCAGGAAACTTCAGTAATTCTTGTGCTATGTGTGGCCCCGGATAGTATGTACCCTTGTTGAGGTGCATACCAAGAAATTCAATCTCTGTCTGGGCAATATTCATTTTCCTTTGAGAAAGCATAATGCCATGCCTTTTCACGATTTCTGCAAATTTCTCAAGGAGTTGGCAGTGGCTCTGTTCATCAGGACTGTAGAGCAAAATATCATCGATATATACTGCTGCAGTTGATAGGATAGGTTGGAAAATGCGACACATGGCCTTTTGGAAAAGGGATGGGGCAACCTTTAAGCCAAAAGGAAGAACTTTCCACTGAAAGTCTTTGGTTTGGGATACGAGAATCTGTTTTGGATCTGTCTTCGGGATGGATGCCCAATTGCCAAAATCCGGCTTTGAGGTCGAATTTGGAGTAGATATGGGCCTTGGTTAAACCACTAAAGAGAGAATCTCTAGATGGTAGAGGGAACTTATCATCTTGGAGGAAAAGATTAAGAGGTTGATAGTTGATTACCGTCTCATTTTCCCTCGTTCCGCTTCGGCTCGCTTATTGACATAAAAGGCTTCACAAGCCCATTGAGAATCAGCAATTTCAATAAGGCCTTGTTGCAATAACTCGAGCATTCTCTTTGAGCTAAAGCCGGTGTTACGCTTCATTCCCGCATGACTTGCCTTTGTTGGGTTAATGTCTTCATTTTTCTTGAAGGGGAGACGGACAAAGAATTCTGGATTTTCCCATAATGGATGAGAACATTTTTGAGCAAATTCGAGTGGGATTCCGAGCATGATTCTAACAGGTTTTACGCATGATTGGATCTAACAAACTCATCTGGATGGAAAAGAGTCTCTGGATATCAACAAACTCAGAGAAATGATTTTTATATCTAAGACCTTTTCCAGGAATAATGCGGAGTTGAGAGATTTGAGTCATAATGTCCCACCCGATTAGCAAATCTTTGTTGGGGAGGTTTGATCCAAAGATTTTTGCTTTTATGGAGCATTCGAGAAAAAACTAGATGGTAATTGGAGTGGTTCTGACACTTGAGGAGAAAGTGTCTCCAGAGGCAGAGTTGAAATATCTGATATGAGGAGTCCAATATTCTTCGGGCGTAAACTTTAGTATCGAGAATGGAAGAACTTGCTCCGGTATCAATAAGAGCAATAACATTGATGGGTTTGGCGTACTTTGAGGTGAAGATTTTTACGGGAAATGGGGGCGGTGAGTTTGACTTGAGAATATGTCGGGATTTGGTTCGAGGATGTGGGGGATATGTGAAAAATGTCTTGATTCGATTCGTCGAATCAATCTCATTGGAAGATTTGTAGAAGGGGATAACACAAAGTGGTCTGCTTTCGATGGTTCTTCATCGCGAGAAAACAAGGATTCAATATCATCATTTTCAAGGGACATACCTGTTTCATTTTCAATCGAGATGATTCGACCCTTTTTCGCCCGGGGGACAATTTTTAGCAAAGTGTCCCTTCTTGTCGCAAATGTAGCAACGGTTTGATTTCTTATGGCCTGTGTGGTCCTTTCTCTTGCGTAGGAATCGCCATTTCTTCTTTTTCCGAAAATGCTTGGAGCCATGCTTGGATTTTTTAATTGAGTATTTCTTGAAGTGCTTCTTCTTCCGGGAGTAATGGCCACAGGTACCATCACAATCCTGTTTGGATGCAAGCATGCTGGTATTGTAAAAACCTGGTATCTAACAACGCGATTCTGGCCACTACTAATGCTTGCATCGGTACTGTTCAAACTAGGTTTTTACAATACCAGCATGCTTGCATCGGTACTGTTCAAACCACTTTGAATGCCGGAACAGTCTTTGTGACTCTCTATCCAAACTTCAACATCGCTCTCTCAGACCCCCAACTTCTCTCTTTTATGAAAGTTCAAGTACAGCTCACTGGAGCCCCCCAAACAGCTGAATCCGTAGCTGCAACCTTGCATTACCAGATGGTTTATCGAGTGCAAAACCATGCTCTCGACCTCAACTTCAACAATGGTAATGAAGACGCATTGTTCATCTCCATGCAGAATGATCAGGCATCCTGCATCCATGTCCCCCGACAGATTCCGAAAGATACGTTGGCCAAGCTCCTTCCCGGAGACTTGGATTACCAACTACGAAAAGCTACACCAAAGATAACAAGCCATTCCGGTCTACGGACTCGAGTTCGTAAGGAAAAAGATGGAACTGTTTCCATCAAGTTTGGCAAAGAAAAGGAAGAAAGTCCTTCTATCTTCCAAACTCTTTTCATGATTGAACCTTGTGTTCCGAGAATCCATTTCGAACCGGATCCAAAAAAGCATGTCGGACACTTCAAAAGTGATGGACATCCTGTCCATTACTATAAAGATAAGCATGGTCATTGTTTTTGGGATCCATTTTGCCAATGTTCCTACTTTTGTATAAATTCTCCCGATGAGGTAGACCCTCATGCCGGATCTCCGCCTCGACGGAGAAAATCCGAGGATAAGATATACCAAAGGTACTTAGACGGAGATACCTCCGTAGATACTCTTGGTGAGTGTGATAAATACCAGTTCATGGTGTCCTATGCACCACCTCCACCACCAGAATTCAGTACCACATCCCAAATCTCATCAGATCCACCAAAATCACCTCCACCTTCTCCTCCCCAGAAAAAGCAAGGTCTCTCTCCATTCTATAAGCCAATCCTTAAATGGGCTAAGAAACATTCTTACCCCCTCGAAGTTCCAACTGAAACACCAACCCCTTCTTCCATCGCCATGTTCCAAGATACTGACTTTCCTCCTCTTGTCAAGGAAAGCTCTAGACTCTCGTTCCCTGCTACAGAAGAGTTTATTGATCCACATGGTAGATACCGCCATGTTCCCAAAATACCTACCCCCACAGATGTGGACGAACATGGAAGACGAAGAAAACCCCGCTCTGCTTGAAGCCGTTCTAAATCGCAATCGAGACTTTGTTAGCACAAAACAATGCCTTTAAGGCTATTGATTCCAAAATCGGAAATGTGCAACAAGATCTCCGAAGATATGACGAAGGTACCAAGAAGATACTTTCGAGTTCCAAAAAGGCTTCAAGCCTTGGAATCAGGACAACAGCTTGGGTACCACTATCTTGAAAGTCCGAAACCAGAAATAGATAAACTCAAGAAGCAAATTCAAATTCTTGAAGAAGGAAGGTTCAGACCTTTCGATCCTTTGGCACCTCTGTTCAAACCGGGTATGTATCCCCAACACCGCAAGTGTCTGTTTTTTGCCAATATCCCGAAGATCCTTCTAGAAGAGAAACAGATTTGCGAAGTCGGCTCAAAGCCTTGAAAAAAGAAAAGGGAAAAGAAAAGACACCACCTACAGAATCAAGCTCAATTTTTATAAGAGAAAGGCCAGACCAGATGATGTTATCAAATCCATTAGAATCCTTTCTCGAAGGATCCGGGTAAGCAAGAAATTGACCCCATTACTCAACAGCCAGAGCCTGATCCTGTCAAACAGATTCTATCTTCTGAACAAACCTCCTCCTCTTCATCAGATTCAGTATCTACTTATTCCTCCTCATCCTTTTCAGATCCACCAGTTGAGTCCCCCCCTTCTTTCCACCAAACTCACAAATATTCATGGCCGATACTCTTTCGGATTACGATATGCAATCAAACTATTCGATCCAGAATTTGGACAGACAAGTAATCCCACCGAAAACAGTTCACGGACATGTATCCATGGCATCCAAACAATTCTTCTCCATTGATGATATTCCCTATTCAAAATGGCCACACGAGACTTGAAGAATTTCATACTTGGTTGAGTACACAGTCCATCACCAACCATGATATGAATGATGTCCTTTTCAATTTTGTTACAAGGTTCACGGGAGCCTTAAATTTTGGTGGCAATCACTCACGAACGGGACCAGCTTACGTTCTTGTTATCACCAAGTTTCTATCATGCCCTTAATTTTCTATACCATGTTTTTGTGGGAACACCCGGAGATCTCAAAGAACTCAAAAGGAGAGAATTCTTTGAAAGAAGATGCTTTGCTCCCTTCGGAAAAAGCATCTTGATAAGCATTATCGATTAATGCTTCAGCTCTTTTACCGTTGGCGCAGATCCAAATCTAAAGCATGTCTTCATCACTTCTATTCCTAAAGAGCTATCACGGATGGTCGAAAGATCCTTCTTTGGAAAGCAAAGAAGAATACAAGACGTTCCCATGGGAGAACTTCAGCAAGAAGTCCATCTATGCCTTGAAGAATTATGCTTAAAGCGTCGAATGGTCCAAACATACATCACAGATGACAAGCGTCTTGAATCGACCTTCCCATCGAAGTTAAAAATCAAATGCTCCAAACGAGATTGTGATGGTACCTGTGGCCATTACTCCCGGAAGAAGAAGCACTTCAAGAAATACTCAATTAAAAAATCCAAGCATGGCTCCAAGCATTTTCGGAAAAAGAAGAAATGGCGATTCCTACGCAAGAGAAAGGACCACACAGGCCATAAGAAATCAAACCGTTGCTACATTTGCGACAAGAAGGGACACTTTGCTAAAAATTGTCCCCAGGCGAAAAAGGGTCAGAATCATCTGATTGAAAATGAAACAGGTATGTCCCTTGAAAATGATGATATTGAATCCTTGTTTTCTGCTGATGAAGAACCATCAGAGCAGACCCTTTGTGTTATCCCCTTCTACAAATCTTCCAATGAGATTGATTCTGACGAATCAGAATCTGAAGACATTTTTCACATATCCCCCACATCCTCAGAACCAAATCCTGACATATTCTCAAGTCAAACTCACTGCCCCCATTTCCCTGTAAAAATCTTCACCTCAAAGTACGCCAAACCCATCAATGTTATTGCTCTCATTGATACTGGAGCAAGTTCTTCCATTCTGGATACTAAAGTTCTGCCCGAAGAATATTGGACTCCTCATATCAGATATTTCAACTCTGCCTCTGGAGACACTTTCTCCTCAAGTGTCAGAACCACTCCAATTACCATCTAGTTTTTTCCCGAATGCTCCATAAAAGCAAAAATCTTTGGATCAAACCTCCCCAACAAAGATTTGCTAATCGGGTGGGACATTATGACTCAAATCTCTCAACTCCGCATTATTCCTGGAAAAGGTCTTAGATATAAAAATCATTTCTCTGAGTTTGTTGATATCCAGAGACTCTTTTCCATCCAGATGAGTTTGTTAGATCCAATCATGCAGAAACTGTTAGAATCATGCTCGGAATCCCACTCAGAATTTGCTCAAAAATGTTCTCATCCATTATGGGAAAATCCAGAATTCTTTGTCCGTCTCCCCTTCAAGAAAAATGAAGACATTAACCCAACAAAGGCAAGTCATGCAGGAATGAAGCCAGAACACCTGGCTTTAGCTCAAAGAGAATGCTCAGAGTTATTGCAACAAGGCCTTATTGAAATTGCTGATTCTCAATGGGCTTGTGAAGCCTTTTATGTCAATAAGCGAGCCGAGCAGAACAGAGGGAAAATGAGACTGGTAATCAACTATCAACCTCTTAATCTTTTCCTCCAAGATGATAAGTTCCCTCTACCATCTAGAGATTCTCTCTTTAGTGGTTTAACCAAGGCCCATATCTACTCCAAATTCGACCTCAAAGCCGGATTTTGGCAATTGGGCATCCATCCCGAAGACAGATCCAAAACAGGATTCTCAGATCCCAAACCAAAGCACTTTCGGTGGAAAGTTCTTCCTTTTGGCTTAAAGGTTGCCCCATCCCTTTTCCAAAAGGCCATGTGTCGCATTTTCCAACCTATCCTATCAACTCGCAGCGGTATATATCGATGATATTTTGCTCTACGATCTGATGAACGAGCCACCGCCAACTCCTTGAGAAATTTGCGAAATCGTGAAAAGGCATGGCATTATGCTTTCTCAAAGGAAAATGAATATTGCCCGAGACAGAGATTGAATTTCTTGGTATGCACCTCAACAAGGGTACATACTATCCAGGGCCACACATAGCACAAGAATTACTGAAGTTTCCTGAAAAGGACTTCACAAGAAAACAAGTTCAGCAATTTCTTGGAATAATCAATTATCTCAGAATTTTTGTCCCAAACATTGCAAAGCTTCTGATTCATTTACAGTCCATGTTAAAGAAGAACTTCCCACCTTGGGGAAAAATCCAGACCAAGCGGTTCTTTGAGCTTAAAGAGATCATGCAGAATCTCCCACCATTACAAATACCATCAACGGGCAAAAGAATTCTTCAGACTGACGCCAGTGATGAATACTGGGCAGCCGTCCTATTTGAAGAAATCGATGGTAAGAAACACCCTTGTGCTTACAAAAGTGGAAAGTTTTCCCAGGCTGAAATGCATTACCATTCCACTTTTAAAGAAATCCTAGCAGTCAAAAATGGAATCAAAAGGTTTGAATTTCATCTTATCGGCCATCACTTCCTGGTCGAATTAGACATGGCATCTTTCCCGCAGATGATCAAGTTCAAACAGAAACAGATTCCAAATCCCCAACTACTTCGATGGTCTGAATGGTTTTCAAAATACTCTTTTGAAACCAAACACATTCCGGGGAAAAAGAATGTCCTTGCTGATTTCTTGTCAAGACCCAAAGCACCAGCTGAGATCAACATGTACATCAAGAGACCTGCCTTTCATAAGCTCCATTATGGCGTCAAATACAAAATTGAGAAAATTAAAGACTCACCAAGCCAGGCATATCCCCAGGAGATTATTCAGCAAATCCAGAATGACAGTCTTCCTGAAAACATGGAGAACCTCATGTGGGAATGCCATACAGACCTTTTCAGATACAATGGAGGTTCGATTATTTATCCTTTAGGGTTAAATTCAAATTATCCTTTCATTCATCCCCTAATCTGGAAGGAAGATGATTTCCCTTATCAGCTTAAAACGCTATTATGGTACTTAACCAATAAGTACTTGATAGCCATTGAAATCCCCACCAGAAGGTTCATTGCCAATCTCACCAGGATATTCATGCTCGGGAAAAATATCGAAAAAGAATGTGATAGAAATCTTTTAAGTTTTCTAAACTGGTTCTATCATCCCACCTGCTGGAAACAAGATTTGGAAAGAGAACTGAGAACCATGACACCAAATCCTGAAGTTCACACCATCCTGTTCTTTAAACGTCCATGGAATTTCTTTAGAAATAATGGCGGTATTCTCGATGCACCACTCGAAATAGGAACCACAGCCTATAAACCTCATTCGAACAACCGAGAAGCACGGATTCACAAATCTTATCCAAGATCTGTTAGATTATGTGAACATGAATATCGAGAACTCCAGAGAATCCTATGCCAGGAAAACAAGACCATTCCCGAAGACATCTGGAATAATGTACCCACTACGTGGGATCATTATGACCTAGCACCAGGAGCTAAGGAAGCACTCAGACAGTACAGACAAGCTGCATCGTCCCAAGAGCATGAAATGACAAGTGAAGACGACATTGTCCAGTCCACTCAAGACCCCTATGCACGCTTTGGAGGTCCTTTGTCCCAGAATCCCTACGAACAGGGACCTTCGTCTTCATCCCAAAGCATATGGACCTATCCTACTATGCACACCCTCAACCGGCCCTGACCAAGTTTTCCTAGCAACACTACCAACGAAAACATAGACTGGGCGCGAAGAAGCATCCCATTGGGCTCATGAAGCCTCCTCATCCCAAAGGCTGAACCGAGATTCTTTCACCTCAAGACCTTGAAGCCCTCCAGCGAAGTATGAAGCACATCTCCTAGAAGACAGTTCGGACAACGACCCGGTATGTAGCTACAATGCTCGTGACGGACGAGATCGTTGAGTCCGTACAATTTTCACTGTAGCAAAGTACTGTTCACTTTCACTGTAGCACTAGGCTAGGGAATGTACTGTTCACAGTACAGTTACTGTTCATAGTGTGCGAATAATTCCCCGGAGCCTCTGTTTGTCTTTGGACCCGTGAGTTGGTCCCTGTGTGTCCTTGTTGTCCCTTTATTTTGCCTATATAAGGCCTGGTCGATGTATCGTTTTGGGCAGAGTCCCCTGAAGTAAAGTGTGTGCTTTGTGAAAATCTCTATGGCTCCCTAAATCTCTCTTCTTCTTCTCCAGCCTGTAGGATCCTTCGAGAAATGCAGCTTGGGTAGATCAGAAACGTTTCCATCCTGGCATCTTCTGAGTGTCTCTAGGCTCTGGATTAAAGGGCTGAGTGGTTTTCTACTAAAAGGCTGTCCCTGAAGGGCTTGAACGGGTTGTTCGCCTAATGTGGGATGCATACCTGCAGGAAATTTACTCTCCTTCCCTGATCCTAAGTCTAGGTCCATTCATGTGCGGGTGTGCAAACCACTAATTTAACACCCAAGTAAAGCAGAAAATAAATTGCAGGACTTACCTCAAAGCAACGAAAGCATCTGCAATGTTAAATTAAAATCCACATCAACAACCCTAGATATGGTTTCTAATTAACACGCAATTTCCCAATTTTTGTTTTCACTTTTCTTAATGAGAATCTAATCTACATGCAATGCAATGTTACTAATCTAACATGTAGTGATATGGCATGGCAATATAGCCTAAACTATATGACATGGATAAAAGAAATGCAATAATTAAATGTGCAATCTAAATTAATCTAATGACTTAATTCTGATGACGAGTAATTTCCAATTAAATAGACCTAGCAATAATTACCAACTCTAATTCTATATGACATGCAATGACATTTTTTATTTTATTTTATTTAAAAAAGAATGCAATCTATCCTAGGAATTGAAACTAATTTATCCTATGTCATTTTTTGCATTTTTAATGTGAAATTCGAAATTAGAAAAATATGAAAATTATCTAGCTAAATTAAGATTTTATCCAACTTATATTAAGGATTAGGTCAGACTAAACCCTAATTTAAACCAGGATATTATCTTAACCTAGCAATCTCTAACCTAAGATGCAATCTATCTAAAAAGATTGATTTAAATGTCTTAATTCTACATGACGTATGCATGATGATTTTTTGTTGTTTTTTTCTTAATTTCGAAATTAAAAAAAAAAATTGCCACATGCAACTTAAATAAAAGAAAAAAACTAACATCCTAAACAAATGCATTTTGTTTTGGATTTTTTCGTTTTTTCAAAATTTCGAAATAAATAAATTTCCTATTCTAAACATGCAGGATAACCCTAAAACCATGAATATTCTAAAACAAATCTAATCTAACTTGGATTTTTTTTTCGGATTTTTCCTTTCTTTTACGGGAGATTTCGAAATAAGACATCAAGAACGGCAACAAATCAGGCAAGATGTCATCTATGTCCATTTTGGAAATAAATTGACGAATCGTATCTCGCGCATGAGATCGGATTGGCCAATTTTCAAATAAAATCGTGAATCATATCTCGAGCGTGAGATCGGATTGGCGATTTTTCCGTGCGATTGCGAGTCTTATTTCGAGCGTGAAATCGGATTGTCAATCATACGCACGTTGCGAAATTAGGAAAATTTCCTAATTCAAGAGGCTACTCGAGTTGCAAATATCATGGCATATCGGGAATTTCAATTATATGCATCGACAAATATGCCAAATAAGGTAATGGAATTTTTGAAAATCAAAATAGATAAGATTTTCACCTAACTCGAATATTGGTTTCCAAATTCCGATCCTCGAATGGCTACTCGCGATGCAACGTGGTGGTGCTCGGTTGCTCGAAAATCACCCGATGGGCTCCACGAGACCTGCGAAACAAAAATTTGTAAACTCGGTAAGGGACTCCTCGATGGACGGCGAATCTTGGTCTCCCAATGCTGGTTTTGTGGAATTTGGTGACGCAAGGAAATCCACTAACCTTCTGACAATCCCACTGATTGTCAAACTTTGACCTTCTAAAATCCACACTTAAATTTTCAACCTCCAAGGAAAGACTAGTGTGCTTTATGCAAGGCGTGGCTGCTTCGTCGTTGAGATTTAAGTCTATTGGAGTGATTCACCAATGATGGCTAGAACAACGACTTAGGAATCTTGGGTGGCCGTGAAAGGAACGTCCTTGGTGATGGATTGGGCTGCAACGGAGGTTCGAGGCGGCACGACTCAAGGTCAGTGGCTGTGGTGGTTTACAGGTGATTTGCGATGTTCGATGGCTCTGCGGCTGGTCGTTGATGGGGTGGAGACGCGGCTGCTCACATCTTGGTGATCAACTTGGGACCGCTTTAGAAACCTCCCGAAGCGGTGGGGCAAAGAAAATGTTCGTGCAGGGACTACTCCAGCTTAGCCCTCAATTTTTATGAAACACAATCAAATCCCTCTCAAAGTTGACCACCCCTTTTTTACTGAGAATATCTATGCCCCGATTTTTCTCCTATCTCTTCATGCGTGGACTTTGTGAATGGGTGTAGTAGAGAAGTGAAAGCACGAGCCTCTCTCCGGGTTTATCTCGTGGACGTCTCTGTTGGGTATTCCGAGAAGACCAGGTAATCGTCTAAGAAATTTTTCTTGGTAAGGCTCCGAGATCGGCGTCGATTGGAACTTGAACACGTGACTAGAGGATGGAATTCTCGACGAGATTATTGACGTCCTCGAGAAACCCTGCAGCTGCTTGATGAGGCACGACTAAGGCTAGTCGTGGCGGGAATCTTGCTGAAAACCCGCCAAGGACACCTTGGAGCCGGCTCGTTGGATGTTCACCGGAGGTTGCTGGACTATCTTTGGGAAACTCATACGACTGCTGGAACTCCAATGCTGGCTCGAAGGCTTGTTTAATGTGGTAGAGATTTGCTAAAGATTGCGTCGAGATGCTGCGAGGAAGCTTCAACGAGCCATTGCAGAGAGAAAGCCAGCCTCTTTCCCCTCACGTTTGATATAGCTAGAATAAGTACCTAGAGGGGGGGTGAATAGGTATATAAAAGATTTTTCTCTTTAATCGCACAATACTAGACAATTAATAGAATTGAGACAAACAGCAATCAAAGTAAGACTGAGAAAATGGAAGAGAGAATTGAACGCAATGTTTATAGTGGTTCGCCTTAGTTCAAGCCTACGTCCACTCTTCTGCACTGACAACCTATTGGCTGGATTCCACTATGAACAAAGAGATGTTACAATGTTGTTCTCCCTTGATTTCTCGGTGTAGATGATCTACCACACTCGCTCAAGGTATCACTAAGTATAGACACTCTTTTGTGTATACAATTTCGCTCAATATGTATCGACTGATAATCAAGGTGCTTCAGACTCTGGAATTTGTCTATCGAGCATGCACTAAAGTAACTAGAACGTCTTCCTTTTATACTCATTTATGCCATCATACCCATTGGCACTTACCAAATGAATTCCTCCAATCTACCCGTTGGACAGAATCAATCAAGAAGATCATTCGAGCTAATAAAGGAACTTGACGATAGCCCATCAATCCTGTTCGCCCGTACAATCGGGATCTTGGTTTACAATAATAGAACATTCCAAGAATATTTCGTCGACCATCGGATCTTCAAACGATCTTGATTACGAATAAAAGAATCCGTTATATTTATCCAACCAAGAGATCTTCTCCGAGGATAGGACTAAATCCTCAACCAAGCACTTAGGCTCTGGATTGCCTTCGTCACTTTGGATTAGAAAACTCACTTGAGAATATTCTTAAGTCTTGAGTCTTGAGTCTTGTGATCGAAAGTCTTCGACTCTAAACGGAAGGTCTGTAATTATCTAGACTAGACGATAGAAACGTTTTGTCAGCTTCAAAATATTCTAGAAAGATTTCTCCAACAATGTTCCCTCTCCTTCATGTATGTTTTCTATATTGTGGCTGTATATTCAATGTGTGGCCCCCCTTTTTCTGTCCCATCACATCTTTTATAGGGTAAAAAATTGAATCTTTATTGCATATTTCGTTTCCAATTTTGCTCGTGCAATATTCTCTTTTGCATTTTCCGCATATTCCATCCAAAAATAATTCCATTTTCAGGCAAAATACACCCCCCAGTGTATATTACTTGAATATATGAAAAATCTGAATGGAATATGTGAAAAATCCGCGTTTCACCGGCGGCCTAAAAAATAAAATGTTTCTAAACTATATGCCATGTGTGTGTGTGTGTGTGTGTGTGTTTTTTTTTTCCTTTTTAGTAAAAATTAACCCTAAAAATTATGCAAAAATTTAGGTGTCAACACTAACCTCAACTTTTTTGTTAGAATCTAAATCAATGTCTCTTTCGATTTCGAGTCCGAATCAATAAGCCATCAGACATATGTTTGCAAATTCTTCTTCGCTTTCTTCACATTCGGTATCACTCCAAGTTTCTACTTTAAGAGCTTTTTTGTATTTTTTAGACTTCCCTTTCTTCTTTTTCCGCAAGGGACGGTTTGGTCTGATATGCCCATTTTTCTTGCACTTGAAACATATTACATCCCTGCTAGCTTCGACTTCTTCCGTTGGTTTCTTCTAGGAATTCTGCAAGCTTTGCTTCTTCCAATTGAACCTTCTACCTATTTTGTTTAGTCTTCTAAATTTCTTTATCATAAGGGTCAGTTCTTCATCATCCATATCATCTTCTGAATCTGTATCAGTAGAATCAATGTTAGACTTTAATGCAATCGATTTCTTACCTTTTGGATCTTCCTCATCATTGATTGCTCCACTTCATATGATTGAAGCGTGCCTATCAGTTCGTCAACTGATAGAGGCATGATCCTCTGAGTTTCTTTGATTGAAGTCTTCACATGATTCCAGTCCTTTGAAAGTCCACGTAGTAGTTTGTTGACTTTCATTGGTCCAGAAATTGGTTGACCTTGATAAGCCAGGCCATTCACAATCTTTGTAAAGCGGCTGAACATATTAGTAATAGATTCTCCATGCTTCATTCTGAAGGGTTCATATTGTCCAAGTAGAATATTTATTTTGGTTTCCTTCACATGGTCAATCCCATCGTAGATAAAATGTAATCTGTCCCAAACTTCTTTTACTGTTTCACAAGAAGAAATTTGGTTATATTTAGTAGGAGATAAGGCACAGTACAAAGAATAAATTACTTTTGCATCAAGAGCCTGTCTCTTTACAATTTCAGCTTGAGTTGATTCATCAACATTGATAACTTCTTTCCCTTTTCTCTGAAGCTGATGTTGCTTTAGGATTGATTCATTTTTCAACAACATCCCACTCTAGGGGATCTCTGGATCTGAGAAATGCCTTCATCTTATTTTTCCACATATTATACTCCTTTCCATCAAAGTAAGGAGGTCTGGTGTTGCTCTGTCCTTCAACCAATTCTGGAACCAAGATACTAACCATAGAAGATCTTTAGCTTAAAAGTAAAAACACTTCAATAAAGCAAACACACGGGCTCTAATACCAATTGAAAGGGCTAGTATAAACACCTAGAGGGGGTGAATAGGTGTGAAAGCAAATTTTACGAAATGCAGTAAAAATATTTAATTTTTAAACTGAGTTTGATGAACAACAGACTTTGAAAGACTTCAGACTTTAACGACTAATTTGAAATACGAACTAAGTAAAGGAGTTCAGGGAAGAGAAAATGAACACATAATTTATAGTGATTCGGCTTAGATCAAGCCTACGTCTATTCTCCCATGCCGACAGCCTTAAAATCCGGCTGGTTTCCACTATGAATCAAAAGAGAATTACAGCCTTATGATCTTGACTTCTTAGTGAAGAGATTCTACTGCTCTCACGAAGTCACACTTTGAGTCTCTCTTTCGAATACAAGTTTGAGCACTGTATAAGGAAGAACAAGTAAATGGGAAGCTTCAGACTTTGGAATTATTGACTTGAAAAACCTCCTCTAATACTCCTTTATGCCTTTTCGACTGTTGGCACTTTCCAAAAGAATTCTTCCAATCAACCTGTTGGACAGAATCAATCAAGGAGATCTTGAGCCATTTGAAGATTGAGATGAAAGCCCGTCAATCCCGTTCGCCTATACAGTCAAGACCTTGGTTTCCATAAGTAGATTTTTTCCAAATAAGCTTGCCTCCCGAAATGATTTGCCTAATATATCTTGTACATACTGAAACCTTGAAGGAAGAAAAATAATCCTGAATTTGATTAAGTCTTCATTCTTGCGTTTAGTCTGGAACTTGTCAGAGTGAGCAGACTTTTGATGTAAGATAGACTTTGACATAGGAGTTTGGCATTCTTCAAAATAGAACTTAGATAAGTTTTGTCAGTTTCAAAACATCATAGGAGTTTTCTCCAACAGGCTGAAACGCTTCTGTGGTTCCATCTATGTTTTAAGTTCTGTGTGCTTATCTGTAAGAGAAGTGGCGAAGGGAGGTTGTCTTATAAACTCCACAAGGAATTGCTCATATATGTAGGAAATATTGGATGTTTTGAAAACCAATGAAAGAAAAATATCAAATGTCCTCTTAATGACATATGGGATAGAGTCAATTATAATATACAAAAATTACGTAAAACTTGTGTTTTTTGGTTGAATCCAATGTGAATCATATTAACTCCTAATACGTGATTGGCATAATCTATCAAAGGAATTTTACCAAAGTATTAAATAATTTTCCAGTAGAGGTAGACAGTACATTCTGTCAATTTTTTGTTAATATATGGGACTTTATATATATATGTAATCTCAGTGCTAGTCACATTCATAACTTGATTTCTAATGTTAAAGGTCTTCTCAAATAAATTTTTCATAATTTCGAAATCATTTTGGAATTCAAAAAAAGAAAAATTGAATATCCTTTGGATGGCTCGATAGACGGAGTCAATCATAATATGCATAAACCATGTGAAAACTTTCGTTTTTAAATTAGATCCAACATGAATCACATTATCTTTTAATATATGATTGGCATAATGTAACGTATTAACTCCATAGAACAACTTTCTCAAGCAATGTTAATCATTTTTCTTCTTTTGCACATTAAGGGGAAGTACATTGAATAAGGTAACCAATAACATTACCTAGTATATAACAAGAGAAAGAAGAGAGACTAATGCAGTTCATGAATACTGCTTCCTACATGCATGAAGTGGTCTTGGGAATCATGCTAATCTCTCTGTATCTTGCTCTTCTTCAAGTTCACGCAAGTCCATGTTATTGGCAAAGTTGCGTGATCTCGATTGTCCCTGTAATTCAAACTTGTTTCACGATGTGTCCTTATTTAAAGGGTAAGTCCACTTGTCTCATATTCCCCATATGCTTCATTAAAAATGATAAAACTATACTTTTGATTCCTAAGTTCGGGCATTTTTTTCCGATCAAATCCTTTAAACTTTGAGTTTCATACCATCAAATCATTGAATTTGTATAGCTTTTTTGAATAAAAATTCCTTCAACTCTAAATCTAACTTATTGGAACTGACACAACTTATTTAGTAACTTTTACATTGTTCACTACTTTATTCTCATCACCTATGTATTCTTTCTATCCTCAATTTTTTTGGCATACCATTTAATTACTCCGATCACACCAATAAAATTTTAGCATATTGCACTTAATTAGTATCTCTTCTTAAAAATTCTATGGTCTGAGGATGATGTCTACAACTTTATATAACGACTCGCAGGAATCTAATCTGTTTTAAATTTCAAATTTGTTGACAAACACCTTCCTTAAAGAATGCATAGTACAAAGGACATAAAGCAATTTCACGCATCTCTCTTGTCCCACATCACCTAATCGCATTGTCTTCTCATGCCATTCTTGTTCAATTCCCATTGGATAAGGATCATGTCGTGCGACACGAATGTTTATTATTTCTCTTATACCCAAGAGGTTTAACGTTCATTTTTGGTTTGGCTAGTTCTAATTGGTCTTAGGTGATTGCTTTAAAAAATAAAAATTCTTTTTAGTTCCATCTTACCAAAATTATTATTTTTTTTTTTGGTAAGGTATCACCAAAAAGATTTGACAACCCTAGAATTATTTTTTCATTTTTTGTATGCGGTCATCATGACTAATTAGAGGATAAATTTGAAGTTAATTAAAGGAAGTAAATTCAATTACAATTGAATGGTCCTATACGTGGAGAGAATTTGGTTAGTGTGGGAGGCAAAGTTGGCTTGTGTGCACTTTGATGTGATGCGCATAAGTTGCTTTCTTACATGGGAACATCGTCGAATTCCCACCTTCTTTCTATGATCTTTTTCTGTACTTTTGCTTTTGAAAAGTATACTGAATTAGAATCTCTTCACCCAAAAGGTTCGGGCACGTCACCAGTCAAATCAAGTAAGGACATGTGGTGTGTCTAATAATTAATTTAAATTTGGTATTATGACTTTATCGAAGTGGGTCTTTGTTTATAATTCCTTAGTTAACTAAAATCAAGTAAGGACATGTGATGTGTCTAATAATTAACAAAAGGTTGGACGGATGAAAAATATATTGATGTTCCCACGACTTTTTCTGTGGGAATTGTCTCAATTAGGCGTTGTCAAAAGGAGGAGGAGAAGTACAAGAAAGATGGTTTGCTTGGCTTGAACCATCACGCTTTTTCAATTAAATATCATATGCCAATTACAACTTGTTTACTTTTAGACTAGCTATTTACCCTTGGGATTAAATACGTACCTAGTTTTTTTATAATTCTGATAATTTTTAAATAACAATACGATTATGTTAAAATGTTAAAGATTACAATATAATAGCGTGAGCTTTGTTACTATCAATTTATAATTCATCTATAAGTACTCTAGAAGCAAAGTTCAATTTGCATGTCAATATAACAAGCTAAACGTGGGTGCAACATTAATCTAAGAGGTAATGTTTTGAAATGAATTCTTCTTCATCATAGTAGAAATTTTTCTCTCTTCTATGTATAAGCACTATTTTCAATTTAAATATTAACAAACAATATTCCAAAATGTATAATTTATATTTAAAAAAAAAGGATATTTATTATGATTGACAAATGAAGGTAAAGTTGATTTTAAATTGTGAAATAGGCCTACTTATATGTACGGTTAATATTGTTCCGCTTTTGAATACTGGAAAGTCAAGATTTTATATGTATAGAAATCCCCACTTTCGGCATGCCTTGATGTAGGTAAAAACCAATTAGAAGGGGGTTTACCTGGCGACTTAGGCTTCACTCTTCCGAATATCGAGATTATCAGTACCTAGTATAACCACCTCACTGGACCCATTCCCGAGTCAATATCCAACGCCTCTAACCTCAAGTTAATCCAAATCGACCAGAACAGTTTTACTGGAAAAGTTCCTTCTTTTTCAAAGATAAGAGGACTCAATCGGTTTAATATTGACGCCAACAACTTAGGAGGTGAGCAATCTACTGATTTGGACTTCCTCTACTCATTAACCAATTCCACAAAATTGGAAGATTTGTGCATAGGGGGAAATGCTTTTCGAGGACTAATACCTAACTGTATCGTAACCTCTCAATCACCCTTTCCGTGTTTGACTTAGCATTCAACAATATTTCTGGAACCTTACCTTACGGGATTGGAAGTCTCATTAATTTGGAGGTCCTGCAAATGCAGGGCAATAACATCTCAGGAAACATTCCTTCCGAGATTGGAAATCTGAACAAACTGAAGCTTTTGGATCTCAGCCAAAATAAATTATCGGGGCAAATACCAGAATCGTTTGGGAATTTAAGGATGTTAATCCTATTGTTCTTGAATAGCAATAATTTCTGGGGTTCGATACCATCGTCTCTAAAAAATTGCCAAAATCTACTTGTCTTGAACCTTTCGACCAACAACCTCAGTGGTCATGTACCCCCAGAAATTATGGGCATCTCATCTTTGTCGATTTACCTTGACTTGTCTCGAAATAGTCTTACAGGCTCCCTTCCAGAAGAAGTTGGAAAATTGCAAAATCTCGGCGAACTACATCTTGATGGGAATAGATTATCTCAACAGATTCCAAGTAGTATAGGCAATTGTATAAGCATGGAACGCCTATATGTACAGGATAACTTCTTTGAAGGGCCCCTACCATTAATTATGAGTTCCATGAGAGGCCTTCAGGTTTTGAATGTTTCCAACAACCAATTGTCCGGCCAAATCCCGAAATTTCTAGAGTCGCTAAATCTAACGAATTTGAGCCTATCTTACAACGATTTTGAGGGTGCATTGCCTACAGGAGGAGTTTTCAAAAGTGCCATTTCAACTTCGATCATTGGAAACAAGAAGCTTTGCGGGGGTCTCCCAGATTTTCAACTACCAAAATGCTACTACAAAGAGTCAAAACGAATGAGAATAAGCGGAATTACAAAAATTCTTATATCCACAATCTCTACTCTTGTTGGAGTAGCCTGCATATTATCTTTGTTATACTTCTTTTGGTTTAGACACAATAAGAACGCATCAGCTTCAAGCTCTTCTAAAGATGGGTTTTTGCATGTTTCTTATCACAGTCTACTAAAATCGACGATGGATTCTCCTCCACCAACTGTTTGGCGTGGGCAATTTTGGGTCTGTGTATAGAGGGCTTCTTGATCAAACTCAGTCAATTGTGGCCATCAAGATTCTCGACCTTACATGTCATGAAGCTTCCAAGAGCTTCATAGCTGAGTGCGAGGTCTTGAGAAGAATCCGACACCGTAATCTCGTGAAGGTACTCACGGCATGTTCTGGGTTTGATTTTAATGGAAATGATTTCAAGGCACTAGTCTACGAATTCATGTCAAACGGAAGCTTGGATGAATGGTTGCACCCAACTGCATCACAATATATGGAGAGAATCAAGTTGACTCTACTTGAGAGAGTGAACATTTCCATTGATGTTGCTTGTGCACTAGATTATCTCCATCATCACTATGAAATGCCAATAGTTCATTGTGATCTAAAGCCAAGCAATATCCTTCTTGACAATGAAAAGACTGGACATGTAGGTGATTTTGGGCTTGCCAGGTTCCTCCCAGAAGCAATGCATAAGTTATTGACAAATCAATCAAGCTCTGTCGGAATAAAAGGATCTTTCGGCTACATAGCTCCAGGTAATGACACACAAGTTGGGTTTTTTTAGTTTCTCTCTTTATAAGAACATGTGACAAAAAGGCATGCGAAACATCACCAATATGATATTTTAACATTAATGATTCACCTTGCATCATTATGCTATGTTTATTAGTGTAGAGTACGGCAGGGGAAGTGCGGTATCCACACAAGGAGATGTGTATAGCTTCGGGGTCCTCATTTTGGAGATGTTCACAGGCAAGAGGCCAACCGATGACATGTTTGAAAATGGGTTGGACCTTCATCACTTTGCAAAGGTAGCTTTGGCAGACCGAGTGGAGAAGGCAATTGATCCCTTTCTACTTCAAGAAATCGAGGAATTGAATAAGAGACAAAGAGTCACTCTGGAGGGCAAGAACAATAGCTGGAGCAGTATTCATGACTGTTTGGATTCAATCATCAAAATAGGACTTGCTTGCTCTTCTGAGTCTCCAAGGGAACGAATGGACATCGGCGATGCATTGACTAAACTCCAAGGAATCAGGAAGAAACTTCTTGATTTCATTGTCATTGCCTAGTTGATGTCAAATTTGAACTTCATATGGAGTCATGTGGTCCTTATGGTCAATGCTTTGTCTGGAATTGGATATGGAGTTTTGCCATTCACAGATAATTTGAATCCAGCTGTGACTTGGCAATTGGAGGAAGATCAAAATAGTTTATGTTGTCTTAAGCAAAAGAGCACTATCTTTGAGCTGTATGAAAAATTATTGTACTTTATTTTGTTTTAGCCCAAAAGAAAGAAATTATAACCCGACTAAAAGTTCCACCAAGAAAATGTAATAAATATAAAAATCACCAAAGGATAGCTCCTAATGTAAGTATTTCTAGACATCGGGTAATATGGACTTTTGTCTTGCTCTCTTTCCAACATGGAAGGGGAGGTGAGGGGTTCAAATCCCCACCTTCTCGGGGGGGATGGGGTGGGGACGCGTAAGTTTCGGGGAGTGGGTTTCATTTCCCCACGCCCGCAAGAGAGCGGGGGCAAAAGTCCGGAGCGAGTGTAGAGTAGAAATAGAGTAGGACTGACCAAAAAAAAAAAAAAGTAGCTTAAACGAAGAAAAAAAAAACTACTATATGGCTTTCCTCTAAAAGTTAAATGGTGTTTCGATTTCATACAAGCTTATGAAAAGGAATATGTGATTACATGTATCAATATTTTATTCATCTTATATCTATATATGAAGCCAGAGCTGAGAGAATACGAGCTTCTATGATGGCCACATGGCAAATTTTACCTCTATGATTGCAATGTGCAAACCACATGGCATAATCGCGCCGCATGGCCCTCATTCCTCCAATTAGCATTAGTTTTATGATTTATCATCCTCAAGTATCTATCATTTATTGTATTTGAATTTAAACTCAAGAATGGATGAAAAGCAAGTGTATTATTCTTTAGTGTATTCGTCAATAAAAAAGAAAATAAAATAAAATCTTGAAATACATTTAGATTATCCTTCCTAAAGTTTATCTTCTTTTGGCTTATGTGATTGATTTTGTATTTGAAAAAAGAGCAAATAAAGATAAAGTATCTTTAGTTATGCAACTAATCTATTTAATTTGAAATTAATTCAAAAAATAAATATATCATATTAAATGGATAACACTCTTAATTTTTGAAGTATAGTTCGAGTTAACTACATGAATAAAATCATCAATTATCCATTTAACTCAAAATTAAATTCAAATAATGTGATTGATAACTAATTTTATTGCTTGAATAAATTTTACTTAATATGCACTAAATTTAAAATATTCTTTCCCAAAATCCACTTAATTTGACAAGGAGTCATTTACATTTATGCAATTGAAATTTGAAATAGATTGGATATACCTTTTAATTCCATATTATGAATGGAAAACCCTAAATTTGTCAACTCAAGTACGAGGATAGAGAGTACTTTCCTTTTTGTGAATGGGGGCTGTCCATTTATTTCGATACCTGTGATAGACAAAGAAATACCAAAAATTTATCGAATTGTTCTTTCTTGGATATAGCATATTTCACACAAACACAAAGCTCTACTGGATTCAAGGTCGTCAGGACCTAAGGATTTGAAATTTTTTGAGTTATTTGAGATTAAGCCATAAAGGCCCTCAATTTTTCAGTGCTTATATTTATCAATGTTGAAAATGAAAATAAAATATGCTTCATAATAACTGAATATTGAATACCAAATAATACTTTGGTAAAATATTTAGCAAGATTCTTAGTGTAAATAACTATCTTTTTTATATCGAATGATTAAGTGGCCTTTCCTTCCCTAGCAAATTTGTGGTTTTCTTACTTAATTGAACCTTTTAAGTTTATTCTTATTATGATAACTGAATGTGTTTAATTTTACTGAGTGCTAAATATTTAAGTTTTCAAGACTCAATCGAGTTATCAAATAACCTACAAATTTCAAAACTACTCTTCTCGGATTTATTCTTAGTAAACACCATTTCAATGTATTGTAGCATAGATGTAAATTTTGCAACTATACATAAAATTTAAATGCAAACTAGTAAGTTACTGATTACCTTGATATTGAAATTCAAATATTATATATTTTATGTAGACTTTGGGAATTTTAAATATGAGATAGTAATTTCTTGAGAAAATTTCAAATAAAGACTTGAAATATTTTCACTTTCTCAAATAAGGGCTTGAAGTGAATCTAGTGTGTCAAATAAGGGTAAGAAGTGGTCATGTCAATCTCAAATAAGAGCTCAAAGTAGCTATGATATTCTACCCGATTAAGGGCATTTTCATCAAAAATAATTTCAATTTTAAATTCTTTTTTCTTTTATTTTTTTTTTCCAATAAGTGCAATGAGGGTCCAATGACCCTCATCGACCACTGGGCGAGGGCTTGAGCCCTCGTCGGTCGCTAGCGAGGGCTGCAACCCTTGCCCCAATCTGGTGAGGGCTTGCCTCACTTAAGGCCGGCGACGTCGTCCCTTGTTTATGGCTAGGGCATCGCTAGTGGCTGGCCATCACTTGAGACCAGCCATTGGCAAAGAAGAAAGGGAAAACCAAAAATAGAAAAAACAAAATCAAAAGAAGATAAGTGATGAAAATGCCTTTGACCAACTGCAAAGTCAAGTTCTTTTTTGAAACTTACATTATCACTTTAAGCTCTTATTTGAAACCAAATCTACTTAAAGTTCTTATTTGAAATAAGGTCAATTTCACGTCATTATTTAAGAAAATGAAGATATTTCAGACCGTTATTTAGAATTTTCCTTAATTTCTTTTATCAGTAAAAAAAGTGGAAATAGGCAATTGAGAGTTACTCTCTGGATTGTTAGGTCTCATTATCATTGCATAATAGTAGATTTTAACCATGACTTGTCAATGCAATCGTAAGTATACAAACACATTGAGCCAGAATTTTTTTTTCACGACATTGTTTGATTGTGATTAACACTTTTGTATCCGATTGCCACGTTCGATGATATACAATAAAGTATCTCGTTAACATGAAAAATCTAACTTATGAAATGTTTTCTCACATATTTTTTTATAAAATAAATACCATATATATTGGACAATGCCAAATTCCAGATAATTATCGTGTATTGAATTTTTGCATTTTTTATAATTAATGTTTTCGACGCCGTCAGTTTCCGACCATGTTCATCTCCTCCCTTCCGTCCGGTGGCTCTCCTCAAACTGGGAGGCTTGCAGAGAGTTTAGAGAGACAGAGAGAGAGAGAAGACGAGCTTCGATGGAGTCAAGTCACCCATATCCAAGACTCTCTCTCTCTCTCTCTCTCTCTATCCTCATCTCCCTGCTCCCTCAATCCCTTCGTCTCCTCCGGCTCTCGCGAGGTTCCGCTTGCAGTGCCTTCCGAGCTTCGCTGCGGCTGACACGGCGGCGGCGGCGGCGGCGGCGGCGGCGGCGGAGTTGACGGTGAGGATGGGAAGGCGAAATCAGCCGTGGATGGAGCCGAGGAAGCCTCAGCCGTCTGCTCGGATGTCATAATTCTCGACGTCGGAGTAAGCCCCTCTCTCTTTATATATTTCTCTCGCAGTTTATGTGAATGTACGAGCTAAAGCTTCGATTTTGTCTATGCGTGTCCAACTTTCCCTGCATTATATTGCTGAAGATGTTACTCCACGGTGCATATCATTTTTTTTTCCTTTTCTTTTGTGCGGTCAGTTGAGTGGCTCTGTTTCGTCTCTGCAGGGAATGACTTGTGGGGGATGTGCAGCGAGCTTGAAGAGAATTCTGGAAAATCAAGTGAGTTCGCCATTTGCTTTTGTCTTTCTTCTAATTCGTGAAGAGTGTTTGCTATTATATTCTCTAAAGTAACTAGGATCGTCCATTTTTCACATGAAGATAAATCGTCATCAACTTGAATTGAACTTAGTGTGACAGGATATTCATCTAGTGGGTTAAGTGAAATAAGGTTCCAAATTATCCCTTATGTGGGTGGAAAGAATTGCAGGAGAAATGGCTTTCATCAATTTTTGTGCTAAGATTTGAACCCTGTGTGTTTTTTATTTTTCTGCTCTAACTTTGGACAGCCACAGGTATCCGCCACAAGCGTCAATCTTACAACTGAAACGGCAATTGTATGGCCTGATTCTGAAGCCAAGGCTATACCTAATTGGAAAAAGGAGTTGGGGAGAAACACTTGCAAAACACTCGACAAATTGTGGCTTTAAGTCTAAGTGAGTTTACCATTTGCTTGTCTTTCCTGTAATTCATGAAGAATCGTCCATTTTTCATGAAAAGAATCTTCATCGACTTCAATTTAACTTAGTGTGAGAATTGTCAATTTCTGGGTGTGATTTGAACTGGGCGTGGTTTTCTCTTTTTTCTGCTCTAAACAGTGAACAGCCACAGGTATCTGCCACCAGCGTCAATCTGACAACCAGGATAGCAGTTGTATGGCCAGTATCTGAAGCCAAGGATGGGCAAAAGAGTTGGGAGAAACACTTGCAGAAGACTTGACATATTTTGGCTTTATGTCTAACCCTCGAGGTAAGCCGTTCTTATTTACCATCTGCTTGTTGCATCTGAATGAGGTTTGGCTGACATTTGTGAATATCATTGCCACATATAACGTACATTTTATCGCAGAATTTCTGTGTTGATGACTCCATCTAAAAGTTGGAAGTACAAGCTCTTATATCTGTAATTATCCCTGTCATATGATACAAACTAACTCGGAGAAGAATATTTTTAATGCAGGGGGTGGTTGACAAGTTCTCTGGATGCTCTCGTGGATTTGGTTATGAGAAGCAAGCAATGGATGAGGCTATTGAGGAAATGAATGGACTTGGATGGGAGGAATATCATTGAGGAAAAAGCTCAGCCTCGAGGTTCAGGTAGAGACTGAGATGGTGATTGCAGTCGTGATTGTGGTTGTGAATGTGGCCCCAATCGGGACTATGGTGGTGGACATGGAGGTGGAGGTGGAGGATGCTTTAAGTGTGACAAGCCTGGGCATTTTGCAAGGGAGTGTCCTCGCGTAGGGGGCTGAGGAGGTAGGTATGGGGGCAGGGATGATAGTTCAGAGTTGGTGGTGGTGGGCACTATGGTCCTGATCGAAATGGTGATCGATATGGTGGGCGCAACAGGGTTAGTGGTACTGGAGGAGGATCAGGAAATGCTTCTATAATCAGGACCATTCTGGTCCCTATGAAAGGTGTGGTATAGGGAACTTCAATCTGGGGTAGAAAGAATACTCCTGATAGCTATGCACACAGTTTATTTATTTATTTTTTATTTTTTTTTTCAGTTATAGTAAAGCAGTTGATTCTGTGCTGATTGAAAAATATTTTGTGCTTGTAGCAGAGCAACTGGAGGTACTGCTATTACTTTCTGGAGGTGTCAAAGTCCCTTCTGTTGAATCTCTACTTTATTATTCTCCGGGTGGACAAATCTGCTTGATCAGTCTTTCGATGCGCAAACTTTGGCTAAAAGATTCAACTGTTTAATATCTATGAATGCTTGTTTTGATGTTATGGTCTGACTGCATTCCTTGCTTGACTTAAAAAATCAAATTTGGCCTTAAGCTTTCAATGATATGATGGGTATTCTCTTTCGCTTGCATGCTTTAGCAATTGCAAATGCATCTGAGATCAATCTTGGTCGACTTCTTCATTGGCATTTGCGACTGTGGAGTGCAGACAGCTTTTTGGTGTCTAGATGGCTCTTTTGAGGACAGGGTAAGAGATCCACCTGTGGAACTACTGCGTTCTTTCTATGCAAAAGAGAAGCTGCCTTAGAAATGAATGCCCGTTTTGGCTACAAATTTTCAGATGTCGTACTTTTTGAAAAGGAGTTAAGCGGGTAAGCTCTATGTTTTCTTATACACATTTAGTTAGCACTATATTAATACTGCGAAGCTTCTGGCAGGATTCTTGACTGTTTGTGGAATTTTGATACATGGTCACGTTGCTTTCATGTCAGAGGACATGACTGTAGTCTTAAAAATTCCGAAAAGTCCTGTTGGCCTCAAGAAGCTATTCCTTTATGCAATTAACTCCGTAAAATTCGTCTCACCTTCCCCACATGATTGCTGGTCTGTGTCCTCCGTGTGCACGGTGCTGCTATCGTCTTAGGTTTCCTTGATAAATTTCCCTTTCAGGTGTAATGACGTCTCTTCCCATGAATCGGCAATGTTGTAATAAACACATGGCTCTTTTCACTTCGGCAGCTTTGCATGCTTTGACTTGCATCTCTGCATTAATGATCATGTATCTTCCCCTGATTCTTTTAAAAGTTGTGCTTGCTCCATCCGAAATCAATACTGGGTTTGCAACTTCTAGATGAGGTATACTCTTGGCATAAGCAAAAACTGGATATGATCAATTCCTTTCCAGATTTTCTCTGTCGTTACTTGGTTAAGGTTATTGTGCATTCTTAACTATGCTCTGTAAATGTTTCAAGTCATTTTAAGTTGGAGAAATCTCCCCAGCACCCCAAAAACTTTTTTTGTTATGGTTGGTATACAAATTGTGGATTGTTGTTTCGCACGTCTCATAGTCAAAGTAATATGACCATTTCTTGCCCATTGTTCACTTGCAAGCCTCATTCACATACCCAGCAGAGGCGGTTCTTGAACAGAGCAAGCCTTGCCTCCGTTTCACATTCTTGAATAACCCGGGAAGGAATTTCGAACAACCACGCTTCATTCGATGCAGACTTTAAAATGACTTAAAGGGAAATTTTCAAGTAGAGCTTGGCGGTACATTCTGTCAATTTTCTGTTATCCCATTCGACTTTCTTTACAGTTGTTTCTTTAGTCTTAGAGCTAGTAACGTACACAGCTTGATCCTCAGATGTTAAGGATCTTCTTAGATAGATTCTTCATGATGTCAAAATCATCTCATAATTTCGTAAAAGATAAAACAAAAGCTTAAATAGGAAACCCACAGGACCACAATGAAATTGGACGAGGATCTGAATCATCAAATTAAGAAGTACAAGGATGTAATTGAGAACAGTGTGACCAAATCACCAAAATAGTTATGATAACTACACATGAAATGATAACAACCCTAACAAACCTCGAAATTGAAAAATATAAGAAATTTTAAGTAGTGGAATTAAATTACCTAGCGCACAGCTTGATTGAAAGGCCATACTAGAAAGCATGGACTGCATTTTCATGTGGTGGTAAAACTTTATCTTCGTAGGCCCTAAATCTTCTGTCTCATCTCCGCCGGTATCCTCCGATGCTTCCACTGCTTCAGGTTCCGCGCAGCCCAATTGTGTGCGGTAATCGTAGCCCGTGCAATAGTAGTGCCAGCAACCCTCGGCGATGCTCCCCCAGCACACGTCGCTGATCAGGCTCTGCCCTTGCATTAGGGATAATACAATGTGAGAGGGTGCTTGTGGTCCTCGCGCTTTGCCATTGCCGCCAAGTTGGCGCACTCCGGGTGGAGGTCGTAATGGCGGATCAAGCAGTGGTAGCAGGATGTGTCCCCCTCGTTCAAGGGGAAGTGCATCAAACATGGCAATTAATGACATTACTGAGTATATAATTGTTTGCACCAAAATTTTAATTCAATTCGAGCGGAACAATAATATGCACAAAGAACAGAGAAAATTGGTCAACCATCTCTCTCTCTCTCTCTCTCTCTCTCTCTCTCTCTCTCTCTCTCCCACAGGCACACACTCATGAAGCTGGGGTTAACTAATGAGCTTCCCACATGCGTGAAGGGGTCGTGGAAATATACACAATTGGACAGCTAAATTACCACCTCGTTTTATGTTCCTCCTATGCTTTATTAAAATGATATAAGTGCCTTCGGTTCTTTTTTTTTCCCTAATCGATTGGAACTTGTACAACTTTTCTAATCAAGTCCGTTCGGCTCCAAATCTAAACAATTGGAACTGACAAATCTTATTCCCATAATTTCACATTTTCCTCTATTCTACTTTGATGACCTACGTGTTCATCCAATCCTCAAATTTTTCTTGACCCGAACATAGTATTAGATTCAATCGTCTCACCTTTGATAGACACGCATACTAAATTTCAAACAGGCGAAGGAATCTATTGAATGTTACTTAATTAAAGGGACTATCCATTTAGTATACTCTCAAGCGAGTAATCTTTCTTACTCTTCGTTATATAACAATGAGCCGTTTGGGTCAAAGCATTTGACTAATCCCCTTTGAGTATCGCAGTCCCTCTACCCCATATAACATGGGTAATTACCGGTGATATGTAGGTCTGTGCTCCTTGGGTACCTCAAGAGAAATGTACAAGTGCGGTCATTCAAACTCAAATCATGAGCGAAAAAGATGAACACAAGGTTCAATCACTTGAGTATCAGAACATGATGGATACCGAGAATTTTCTGCTACAATGGTGTTTTTTATCAATTAGGATCGGTCTATTAAATGAGACATGTATGAACACACCATAAAAACTTTTAGCATATTATTTAATTAATACTTTTCTCCTGACTAATTCTATGATTTATGGGTGATTTGTGCAAACTTATATAATGAGTCCTAGGAATCTAATCCGATATAAATTATTATAGCCTCATGTTAGGGAAGTGTGTTCCTTCTTGTTAGTGTATAATTCGATCACGAGGAATCATGTCGAAAATTTGGCCAAGAAATAAGCTGGTGCATACGAACACAAGTTAAAGCGTCTAGATTTTTTTATCCGGATAGATCGTCCGACAGTTAAGTTAGTGAAGAAAAAATATGTGTAGGTACCGAGCTTAACACAGAGAAAATGAGGGAAAGACCGGAAACTTTATTCTCATTCCCTCGTGCAGCATTTATAGCCAAGCTTAAAGCTAACATAATGTGATTGGGTTCAGACAATTGTGGTATGGTCGGACATGTGGGGACTTTGCCATGACAGGTGGTGGTTTGGTTGGAATGTATTCTTTTGCCAAATTACTCAAAAAAATCCTAAATTTATTGTACAATGGCTAATCCAGTATTAAAATTTTCAACGTGGCGAATATAATCCTAAATCTCTTGACAATTTTTCAATGTGATTCATCCGATCAATTTATTGCAAGAAACATTGATATGATGATCCAATCAGCATTTGCCATCATACGTGACGCAATTGGCAGCTAACATAGACAATTTCTTAATGCAACGATGTCGTTTTGATTTTTTTAAAGATTTTTTTCTTTGTTTTCCTTTCTTCCTTTTTTTTTTTTTTTTTTTTTTTTTTTGGGGGGGGGGGGGGGGGGGGCTATTCTTTCGTTATGTTGTTCATCATTTTTCCTCTGCGTGTCATCAGGGACTCGGCATGACCATTGAAGGTTGTAGTTACAGGCAATGGTCGTGATGCCCTCGTGCAGGTTTGGGTGATGTTCTAAGATGGCCCTCGGCCAAATTACGCAACGGTGTTGTAGCCCTTGCCATGCCCTCGCAAGCCATTGCCGAGACCCCAACCATCGGTGAGGGGATGAAGAAGAGCAGTAGAAGGAAAGAATAGTAAAAAAAAAGAAGGAAGAAAAACTCAATCTTTGAATATGTGGGAAAATATCTAGTAAGTCTATTATTCATGTTAAGGAGATAACTTTTTCAAGTACCATTGAATGTGGTAGCCCCGTGTAAAAGAGACACACCGAGATCACCTTCAAGCCATGTTATAGAAAAATCCCGTGTAAAAGAGTCACACTAAGATCACCTTCAAGTTATGTTATAGAAAAATCTCTGCCTCGATATTCTCGTATATTTAGAGTCATTACTCAAACTCAACATTCCGTAATGGATGTGAGATTTGACATTTGCCTATGTATTCTTTCTACTCTCAATTTTTTTTGGCATACCATTTAATTATTATGAACACATCAATAAAATTTTAGCATATTACACTTAACTACTATTTTAATTTCTTACAAATCTACAGTCTAGGGGTGATATCTACCACTCTATATAATGACTTGCAAGAATCTCATTCATTTTGATGCTCCATTTGTTTCATGGAAAATGAATGAATTGAAAACTTCTTTCTATGGATGATTTCTTGTATCGCTAAAAGAAATCGTTAATGTAAAATATTTTTATTATCAATAATAATTTTTGTCTAAATATTTTTGTGGGCAATGAAAATACTTTTTGTTTATTTAGTTTTGTAGCGACATAAGCTATCAATTATTGGAAAATATTTTTCAAATAATTCATTTTTTATAAAACAAACCGAACCTAAATTTCAAATTTGTTGACCAAGACTTTGCCTAAACAATGCATAGTACAAAGGACAAAAAGTGATTCCACGTGTCTCTCTTTGTCCCACGTCACCCAATCACATTGCCTTCCCATGCCATTCTTGTTTGATTCCCTTTTGATAAAGATAAGGTCGTGCGACATGAATCTTAATTATTTCCTAATTATAGTCTTATTCTCAACATGTTTATTGTTCATTTTTGGTTTGTCTAGTTCTAATTCGTTCTAGGTGATTGCTAAAAAAATAAGTTCTTTTTAATTACATCGCACCAAAAAGATATGAAGACCCTAGAACTATTTTTCATTATTTTTGCATGGCCATCACTAATTAAAGGATAATTTGAAGTTAATTAAAGGAAGCAAATCCAATTACAATCGAATGGGTCTATACATCGAGAGAATTTGGTCAGCGTGGGAGGCAAAATTGGCTTGTTGTGCACTTTGATGTGACGGACATAATCGCTTCTTACATCTGAACAACATCAATTCCCACCTTCTTTCTATGGTCTTTTTCTATACTTTTGCTTTTGGAAAGTATAATACCGAGCACCCTCCCTCGGATTAGGATCATCTTCACCCATCAGGCATGTGCATGTAACCAATAAAATCAAGTAAGGACACGTGGCGAGTCTCTAATAACTAGCTAAAATCCGGTATTACGGCTTTACTTGATTGAGTCTTTGTTTATAATTACTTGACTCAAAGGGAAAAAAAGAGCAAACAAAAGATTGGGCAAGTGAAATAGATTAACGTTCCCACTACTTTTTGCATGTGAGCTGTCTCGATTACGCCTTGTCAAAAAGAAGAAGGAGAAGAAGGATCATTTACTTAACTTAACTTGAACAATCACACTTTCCCAATTTAATATCATTTGCTAATAACAACTTGTTTACTTTTTTACTAGCTATATACTTTTAGGATTAGATATACACCTAGGTTTTCTATAATTCCAATTTTTTTTTTTAAGAATAACAACGTGACTATATTAAAATGTTAAAGATCATAATATAATAGAAAGGACCTTGCCATTATTGATTAGTAATTCACCTATCAGTATTCAAGATGTCAAATACAATTTGTATATCAATATAACAAGTTCAATCCCCATACAGCATGGATCTAAAAGGTAGTATTTTGAAATAGATTCTTCTTCACCAAAGTAGACATTTTGCTCTTTTTTATTTGCATTTTTTTTTCAATTTAATAATAAGAAACAATATTTCAACCGGATAAATGGAACATTACAAATGTATAATTTACAGAAAAGATATGTATTGTAATTGACAAATGGAAGTAAAGGTGATTATAAATTGTGCAATAGACCTACTTATGTACGGTTAATAGAGTTTTGTTTTTGAGAACCCAAAAATCAAGATTTTAAATGCGGGGAAAAGACTAAAGTCATTGCCCCTACTAAACAGTCCGGCAATTCGGGGATTGAAAGATAGATTATAGGATAAAGGACACTACTGAAAAATAATGAAGAAAACTAAGTAAGGCCCCATGCTGTTTCACCTTTCATTGACTGACTTGGTCATCGATAATGACCTTGCTTGTAAAGGTCTTGTAATTTTCTCAACTTGTGTGGATGGCTGAAATGCTTGTGTGGTCCCATCTGTGTTGTAAGTTCTGTGTGCTTGTCAGTAAGATGAGTGGCGGAGGGAGGTTGGCTTATAAACTCAACAAGGAATTTGCTCATATATGTAGGAAATATTGGATGTTTGGAAATTGGTGAAAAAAACATCAAATGTCCTCTTAATGACGTGCAAGATAGAGTCAATTATAATATACAAAAAATATGTAAAATTTATGTTTTTAAGTTGGATCCAATGTAAATCACATTATCTCTTGATAAGTGATTGGCATAATCTATTAGAGGAATTTAATCAAAGTATTGGATAATTTTCAAGTAGAGCTTGACAATACATTCGGTCAATTGTCTATTAATCTATGCAACTTTATTGATATAGTTATTTCTTTAATCTCATAGCTAGTCACATACATAACTTGATTTCTAATGTCAAGGATCTTCTTAAATAGATTTTTCATAATTTCAAAATCATTTTGGAATCCAAAAAAAAATATTGAATATCCTTTGGATGACTCCATGGACAAAGTCGATCATAATGTGCAGAAACAGTGTGAAAACTTTTGTTTTTAGTTGGATCCAATATGAATCACATTATCTCTTAATATGTGATTGGCATAGTATATCGTATTAACTCCATATAACAACTTTCTCAAGCAATATTAATCATTTTTCTTCTTTTGCGCTTTAAGGGGAAGTAGATTGAACGCAGTAACCTATAACATTACCTAGTATATGACATGCGAAAGGAGAGACTAATGCAATTCACTGAATACAGCTTCCTACATGCATGAAGTGGTCTGGGAAATCATGCTACTCTCTTTGTCTCTCTTATCTTTGAGTTCATGCTCAATCATGTCATTGGCAAAGTAGTGTGATCTTGGTTTTCCCCTTTTTCCAAACTTGTTTCTTGATGTGTCCTTATTTGAAGGGTTAGTCAACTTGTCTCATATTCCGTGTATGCTTCATTAAAATGATTAAACTATACTTTTGATTTCTGAGTTTGAGGCATTTTTTTGCGATCAATCTTCTAAACTTTGAGTTTGTCTCATGAAATCATCAAATTTATATAGCTTTTTCAAATAAATTTCTTTTTTAGATCCAAATCTTACTAATTGGAATTGACATACCTTATTCAATAACTTTTGCATTTTTCACTATTCTATTCTCATCACCTACGTATTCTTTCTATCCTCAATTTTTTTGGCATACCATTTAATTCTACAAACACACCGATAAAATTTTAACATATTACACTTAATCAGTATTTCTCTTCTTACAAATTTTACGGTTTAGGTATGATGTTTACAACTTTATATAATGACACATAGGAATCTAATTTGTTTCAAATTTCAAAATTGTTGACGAAGACTTTGCTTAAAGAATCAAAAGATTCGACGACCTAAAACTATATCTTCAAATTTTTTTGGGCTTGGACGTCACGACTAATTAAAGGATGATTTAGAGTTAACTAAAGGATGCAAATCCAATTATATGGGGGCTATACGTGGAGGAAATTTGATTAGCGTGGGAGTCAAAGTTGGCCTACCGTGCACTTTGATACAATGCGCCTGAGTTGCTTTCTTTAAGTGTGAATCATTTTCAATTCACACCTTCTTTTTACTTCTTTTTTTTTTTTCTCCACTTTTGCTTTTGGAAAGTGTAGCACTGAATAACAATCGAATTGGCTATACGTGAAGGAAATTTGGTCAGCTTGGGAGCCAAAGTTGGCTTGCCGTGCACTTTGATGCAATGCGCCTAAGTTGCTTTCTTAAGAGTGAATAGCTTTCAATTCCCACCTTTATTTTATGTTCTTTTTCTCTACTTTTGCTTTTGGAAAGTATAGCATTGAACCATGTCGCCCGGATTTTCAATACTAGGGACATCTTCACCAATTAGGCAAGGGCACATAACCAATTAGATAAAGTAATGACACGTGATGTGTGTCTGATCATTAGCTAAAATGTAGTATTATGACTTTCCCATATTGGGTTTTTGTTTATAAATTCCTTGATCCTAGGGAAATTAAAGCAAACGAAAGGTTGGAAGAAAGAAATAGATTGATGTTCCCCAACTTTTCCACGTGAATGGTCTCAGTTACGCCCTCTTAAAAAGAAGAAGGATCGTTTACTTGACTTGACTTTGAACTATCGCACTATTTAATTAAATATCAAATGCCAACTACCACTTGTTTACTTTTTGACTGGCTATATACATTTAGGATTAAATACATAACCAGTTTATTATAATTCCAATAATTCGTTAAATAACAATATGACTATCTTAAAATTTTAAAGATCATAATATAATAGCATGGCCTTGTTGCTATCAATTAATAATTCATCTATACGTATTCAAGAAGAAAAATTCAATTCGCATATCAATATAACAAGTTAAAGGATTATTTGAAGTTAATTAGAGGAAGTAAATCCAATTACATTCGAATGGGTCTATACGTGCAGAGAATTTGGTCAGTATGGGAGGCAAAGTTGGCTTGTCGTGCACTTTGATGCCATGTGCATAATTGCTTTCTCGAGATGTGCTTTCTATGATCTTTTTCTATACTTTTGCTTTTGAAAAGCATAATACCGAACACCCTCCTCGGATTAGGATCATCTTCACTCATCAGGCATGGGCACGTCACCAATAAATCAAGTAAGGACACGTGATGCCTCTAATAATTAGCTAAAATTTGGTATTATGACTTTACCTGATTGGGTCTTTGTTTATAATTTCTTGACTTTAGGAAAAAAAGAGCAAACGAATAGACTGGGCAGATGAAACAGATTGACGTTCTCACACTTTTTCAATTTAATATTATTTGCCAATGACAACTTGTTTATTTTTTTATTAGCTATATACTTTTACGATTAGACATATACCCAGTTTTTTATTTTTATTTTATAATTCTATTTTTTTTTAAATAACAATTCAACAGGATAAAATGGGACATTAAAAATGTATAATTATAAAAAAGATAGGTTTTATGATTGACAAATGGAAGTAAAGGTGATTATAAATTGTGAAATAGACCTACTTACGTGTATGGTTAATAGTGTTCTATTTTTTGAGAACCTGAAAATCAAGATTTTAAATGCGTGGAAAAGACTAAAGTCATTGCCCCCTACTAAACAGCCCGGCAATTCAGCGATTGAAAGATATATTATAGGATAAAGGACACAATTGTTAAATAATGAAGAAAACCAAGTAAGGCCCATGCTGTTGCACCTTTCATTGGCTGACTTGATCATCAATACTTACCTTGCTTGTAATGGTCTTGTAATTTTCTCAACTTGTGTGAATGGCTGAAATGCTTTGTGTTGTTCCATCTATGTTTTAAGTTCTGCGTGCTTGCCTGAAAGATAAGTGGCAGAGGGAGGTTGGCTTATAAACTCACAAGGAATTGCTCATATATATAGGAAATATTGGAGGTTTGGAAATCGGTGAAAAAGTCAAATGTCCTCTTAATGACGTGCGGGATAGAGTCAATTACAATATACAAAATTACGTAAAATTTATGTTTTTTAGTTGGATCTAATGGGAATCACATTATCCCTAGATAGGTGATTGGCATAATCTCTCAGAGGAATTTTACCAGAGCATTGGACAATTTTCAAGTAAAGCTTGACAGTATGTTCAATCAATTTTCCATTAATCTATGAGACTTTATTGAAATAGTTGTTTCATTAATCTCAGAGCTAGTCACATATATAACTTGACTTCTAATGTCAAGGATCTTAAATAGATTTTTCAAATTATCAAAAAATCATTTTGCAATTCAAAAATAAAAAAAAATAAAAATGAATATCTTGGATGACTCTATATATAGAGTCAATCATTATATCAAAAAACGTGTGAAAACTTTTGTTTTTCAATTGGATTCAATATGAATCACATTATCTCTTAATATGTGATTGACATAGTAGATTTCTATTAACTCCATTTAACAACTTTCTCAAGCAATATTAACCACTTTTCTTCTTTGTGCTTTAAGGGGAAGTATATTGAACATGGTAACTTATAACATAACCTAGTATATAATGTGAGATGATAGCTCCTAAATCTGGAAGTAAATCATGAGATTTCAAACTAAGTATTGAAAACTAAATCGGGAGAAGTGAGCTCCAGGATCTTGATCGGGAGAGAGAAAAATTAAAAAAACAAGAAAATTCAAACAAAATTAACAAGAAAAGGAGGGGAGGGTGAGACTAGCTCAAACCCTCCCCATGCCTGAAGGTTGAAATGCACAAAGAAGAGAAAAGTTGGTCTCTCTCTCATATAAAGCTGTTTAATTTATAGCCGGGTCACTGAATACAGTTTCCCATGCATGAAGTAGAAGTGAAAATCATACTTAATGGACAGCTAAAAGAGCCTCGCCTACGTAAAGCCCATGCTGATCTCTGTCTGTCTGTCTGTCTCTCTCTCTCTCGATTCTTCGAGTTCATGCTCATGCATGGTAATGTGAATCACATTATCTCTTTGTTTGTGATTGGTAGAATCTATTAGATCAACCCTATATAACAACTTCCCCAATCAATGTTGATCACATTCCTTTTTGGCGCTTTAAAGGTGAGTGCATCAAACACGGCAGCCTATGACATTTTTTTTGGTCGAATAGCAACCTATGACTTTACCTGTTATATAAAATATGCACAAAGAAGGGAGAAAGTTTAGTGAACCATCTCTCTCTCTCTCTCTCTCTCTCTCTCTCTCTTCTGCGTATTCTTTCTATCTTCAATTTTATTTAGCATCTATTTAATTACTACAATCGTGCCAACAAAATTTTAGCATATTACACTTAATTAGTATTTCTCTTCTTACAAATTCTACGGTCTAGGGGTGATGTGTACAACTTTATATAATGAGTTGCAGGAATCTAATCCAATATAAAATTTAAATTTGTTGATGAAGACTTTGCTTAAAGAATGCATAGTTAGTACAAAGGACACAAAGTAATTCCATGGGTCCCTCTTTGTCCCATGTCACCCAATCACATTGCCTTCTCATGCCATTCTTGTTTGATTCCCTAGATGAGGACCTTGTCATGTGACAAGAATCTTAATTTATTTTTCTTATTACAGTCTTATTCCCAAGATGATTAATGCTCGTTTTTTATTTGTCTAGTTCTAATTGGTTTTAGGTGATTGCTTATAAAAATAAATCCTTTTTCTATATTGTACCAAAAATATTTGACGACCCACAAATTATTTTCTTTTTTCTTTTAGCATGGATGTAACAACTAATTAAAGGATGATTTGTGTTTAATTAAGGAGGTAAATCCAATTACAATTGAATGAGGCTATATGTGGAGGAAATTTGGTTAGTGTCGCCAAAGTTGGCTTGCGTTCGCTTTGATGTGATATTGCCTAAGTTGCTTTCTTATGCGTGAACAGCTTTGGATTCCCACTATATTTTTATGGTCTTACCGTCTCTACTTTTGCTTTTGGAAACTACTCTTCTTACTGAACATCCTCCCGGATTTCCATAATTGGTTTTTTCTTTTAATTCCTTAATTTCAGGGAAATAAGAGCAAACTAAAAGTTGGATAGACCTAACAAATTGACATTTCTATGGCTTTTCTTATGTGACTGTCTGGATTACCCCTTGTCAAAGAAGAAGAAAGACAAGAAGGATCGTTTACTTGAATTGACTTAAGCTATTGCACTTTTTTCAATAAAAATATCATATACAAACAAAATTTTTTTTTTTGACTAGCTATTTACCATTAGATTAAATTACCTAGCCTTTTTTTCTTATATTTCTGATAATTATTTAAATAACGATATGACTATATTAAAATGTTTAAAGATCATAATATAATAGCATGGGCTTTGTTACTATCATTAATAATTCATCTATAAGTACTCAAGAAGCAAAATTCAATTTGCATATCAATATAACAATTTAAACGTGGGTACAACATTATTCCAAAAGGTAATATTTTGAAATAAATTCTTCTTCACCGTAGTAGAAGCACTATTTTCATTTTTAATAATAACGAACAATATTCCAAAAATATAATTTATAGCAAAGATATATATTATGATTGACAAATGTTTGGCCTTTCCCCAATATATTGTAAAAAAAAAAAAAAAACAATGATTTTAATAATTTATAGAAACAAACCTACATGTAAAGTTGAATAAATTGTCCTTCTTTTGAGTACTGCTTCTGAGTAAGTCAAGAATTTATATGCGCGGAAAAGACCGAAGTCACCCTACCAAACGGCTCGGAAATTCCGGGATTGGGGAAAAGACAATTAACAATGAACGAAGCAGGCCCTCCATTGTGTTTCCCTTTCATTGACTGACTTGATCTCATCAATTATTAACTTGTTGTCACGGCCTTGTAAATTTCTCAACTTGAGAGGACCGTGAAAGATCTCTCATGACTATTCTTGCATTGACGACATCAACGGATCTTAGCAAGGAATATGACTGTTGCCCGCTATTATATATTTAGCGAATTGTCTCCCCTTTCGAAATATATTTCGCAAATTGTTTCAAAACAACACCACACGAAAATCGAGACTCGACCTGAGAACGCCTTGCAGAAAATCCTCATGGACCTTTCAATAGAGATCGGGTTTTATTCGGTCATTCTTATCCTTAACTACCATCATTCTTTTGTTAGCGAGTGTCCAGACTTTAATAGAAGCCGGCGGGAACAAGACTGATCGGCTGGCTCTGCTGGAATTTAAGACCTAAATAGCTGATCCTGGTGGGTTTTTGAGCTTGTGCATGATTTTAGCCACATCTGTGAATGGTACAGTGTCACATGTGGTCATAGACACCGTAGAGTCGTCGTACTGGACCTCAGCTCTGAGAACCTGGCTGGGGTCGTATCGCCGCATATTGGTAACATGAGCTTTCTAAGGGAAGTCTATCTGCAGAACAATAGTTTCTGTTATGAAATTCCCCCACAATTCAGCCACTTGTTTCGGTTGCGGAAGCTGCTCCTAAATAACAACACATTCAGCGGACAAATCCCTTCAAATCTCTCCCATTGCTCTAATTTGCTTGAACTTGACCTAAGTGTCAACAGGCTCAAAGGATATTTGCCTAGAGAACTTGGCCTCTTGTCCAAGCTCCAAAGACTCGAACTTGGGGCCAACAGCTTGAAGGGAAATATTCCGCAAATCATTTGGAAACTTATCCTCTCTTCAAGTCTTTTCCAACAAGAAAAATAACTTGGTGGTAAGATCCCGGAGACTCTCAAGAGGCGGCTAGAAATCTAAATGCTATTGCTCTTAGCGTGAATCCTAAGTTTGTTGCGATTCCTATTTCAATCTTCAATATCCACTATGACAATCCTGCAGTAAACAAATCAATTGGGGAGTGCTTGCGGTGACTTGGGTGTCACTCTTAGAATCTCAAAACAATCGGTTTGAGTGACAACCACTTGATCCTTTGGACCTATTCCTGAATCAATATCCAATGCCTCTAATCTCGATCTATTCGAAATTGCGTTGAACAACTTTACTGGGAAAGTTCCTTCTTTCTCAAAGATGAGGGGACTCTCTTGGATTAATATTGGCCAAAACAACTTAGGAAGTGGACAATCTTCTGATTTGGACTTCCTATGCTCTTTGACCAATTCCACAAAATTGTACACATTGGGTATACTAATCAATGCTTTTGGAGGCCCAATCTCCGGTTGTATTGGTAACCTCTCTATCACCCTTTCGTGGTTTGCTTTAAGTGAAAATTATATTTCTGGAACCTTACCCACTGGAATCGGAAATCTCATCAACTTGGAGGTCCTAATAGTTGAGGACAACAAAATCTCAGGAAACATTCCTTCTGAGATTGGAAATCTGAACAAAATGAAGATTATGTATTTGACCTAAATAAATTCTCACGGGTAGATCCGGAATCTTTGGGAATTTAAGCATGTTAATCGAATTGGTTTTGTTTGACAATAATCTCAAGGGCTCAATACCATCGTCTCTAGAGGCGCAGAAATCTACTTCTCTTGGACCTTTCAACCAACAACCTTAGCGGTAACATCCCCCAAAAATTGTGGGTCTCCATCTTTGTGAATTTCTCTCGACTTGTCTCAAAATAGTCTTTCGGCTCCTTCCAAAGAAGTTGGAAATTTGAAAAATCTTGGCAACCTACATCTTAATGGGAATAGATTATCTCCAAGAGATTCAGTAGTATTGGCAGTTGTACACCATGACGCCTATATTTACAAGATAATTCCTTTGAAGGGCACCCTACCTTCAACTATGAAGTTCCATAGAGGCCTTCAGATTT